>OY728122.1:1611367179-1621367179 GCA_963277665.1 Viscum album | reverse complement strand
ACGCTACTTTCTTTTCTATCTCATACATTAATGGAAATAAATAATAATGATATAGAGGTATATTATAATTCCAGTATAACATCATATATAATAACTCTAAATCCATCCTTTATACATCCGACATATGGCATTAACGAATCACATCACTTTGAGGGGGCGGTAGTCCACACTTCCTTAAATGAAGATATCACGTTTACCCATAATGGAAACCATAAAGGTATGCCATAAATGAAAAATACTGAAGCTTAAGTAAAACATAAACATATCATATATAAATATTGTGACATCTTAATGGCCACCTTTGAAGGTGTTATATGAGTGTTGAACAATCATCATTTCGTGAGGCAGAAATTCGCCATCCACGGAAACAGTATGTTCTTTAACCATTAGATGTAGGTGTGTGTAAGTGTAGCAAGAATAATTCTTATAAAAACATTATAATATATTTAAGATACTGTAGTTGTTACAAAATAAATTAATAAAAAGAGTTTAGGGGGTTGGAGAGGCAAAATAAAACAAAAGGACTCAAGTGAAGACATTACCTTAAAATCGGGTAACTCCCTTTGGTTTGAGATCAAAGGCTTACTTGGTAAGACTTCTGCCCAAAGTGAGGCTTCAAGGAGTAAGAGAGGGAAGTGGAGAGACAAAATGGGCAGAGGTTGTCCGAGAAAAAGGCTTTGGGAGTGTGGGTAAGGAGGTAGAGGTGGGGGCCTTTTATAAGAGGAGAGGAGGGGCACTTTTGTAATGTTACAAAATGTTTTATGTATTTTCAAAAGAGTTTCAGATTTTAAAGGTCCCACATTGATGTATTTCTAGGATAAGGTGATAAGGGTTCTAAATCCACTCACTTAATAGGTTTTGGACATGTTTAGGTCTTAGATATTACATTATCTTTCCATTTTATTTAAATCGTTAAATAATGAGGTCATCGCTGCATCATCATGATGTCATAAATAATTTAATTTATATAATGTCTAAAAATTATAAAAAAATACTATGGTGTAGGAAATATTTTTATATTTCCAATGACTATTTATAGTGAAAAATCTGACTTTTATAACCCCATGTAAAAATTGATTTAGTTAAACATCTCATGTGTGTGTCATTTTTACTTTAACATTTAATAAAAAGGTATTTATGTCATTTCCCAACCAAAGTGGCTCAATGGGGTCCCCAAGTTGACCCATTGATTTTCTTGGTCGGCCATGACACATCCAATGAGGGTAGGACTTATGTCTAGGTCATTTCAGTTTATTAAAACATTATTCTTTTCTTAAACTACACTAATTACCTCTAATCGCGATTAAAAACTTAATAAGTTACTATTCACCAAAAAATTATTTTAATCCCATTGAACCAAATTTTACTTCTTAATGACAACCATGTATGTAGGATTTTTGAAATTAGACACACAATGATGGAAAAATTTCATTTAAACGGAAAATCAGTTTTCATATGTACCACTTAGTGGTTTCACTATTCATCAAAAATTGAAGTTTTTCAGAAAAATACAAAAACTTCACCCTAAGCTATATTTGATATTCCGAATTCAAAAATGATGTCTATTTTAAAAACTTCAAAACATATTAGTTGTATTAATTAATTTAATAATTAATTCCCACTGTCAGAACAAATAGCGTGTTTTTATGAAACAATAAGTATCAAAAGATTGACACTAGTTTAAGTCCATTTTCAAAGTGAAATTAATTCCAATGACCACTATTGTATTAAATGGTAAAAATTTATTATAATTTCATTTTAAAACCAATTCAAAAGATAATCTAACCATATAAATAAATCAGATTAAAAAGAGGTTTTGAATTAAAATACAACATTTTTCACTATTCATTAAAAATTGAACTTTTTCAGAAAAATACCACAAATTTACACAAAGTAAATTTTGATGTCCCGATTCGAAAAGAGAATTTTATTTTGTCAAATATAACGCATAAAATTGTCAAAAAGTGGATTTAAAAGAATTTCGCCATCAAAAGGTGGTTAATCGACTTTTTAAAGAATATTTGAATGTTTACGCTTAAAATTGGATTCATTCGCATTTTTAATCCTATAACATTTATTGTAAAGAGTAAAAATATCTGACAAACATATATAATCATTTTTTAGTTAGTTCTTTTCATTCCTGCCATTACAACGACTAGTTGTTAACTACAATTATATTATTTTATTATTAGAGTGCAATGCAAGGTTTCCAAGAAACACATTGTTGCGTATTGGTTAAGCCATCGTGCATAGCGTCCCCTTTAAAGTAATATTAATATTTTATTCACAAATATGGATAAATATGAAAATGTCATATTCTTTATTTACCTGGGGTGTTACACAATGTCATGTGGTGTCTTGGTTGGATTCATGAAATTATTTTTATTCTATGAGGTAATGAAGTGAATTTGAAATGATGTCACAACATGTCTTTGAGACATAAAGGATTATTTAGCTATCTCATTCTTGATAGATGGATATGGAAGATCATGAAGTATATATATAACTACAGTCAACAATGGGAGTCTCATGACATTAAAATATTTCCATTGGGGGTGAGGCAGATGAGGGGAGTTTTATAATGATTCAAGGGAGGAATTAGAAAAATTGGATCCATTTTATCTGATGACCATTTTTCTATCCATATTATGTTTTTACATAGTAAACGTCCATACCCCAGATTATTTCTCATATCAATTATATTCTTGGTTAGGTAGTGGTTAATAATATTCAATGTTCCATTCCTTTTTTGATTCAGCTTTAGGTTGAAGAACCTAGGACACATGCGACCAAGCCTTCAACAGTCATCACATTCCATTGGGCGATCGAAAACATCCCACTCTATTATCTGAATTTCTTGACACCCTATCTTGGTTGAGGTGACTCAAACATGTTCTTTAATAGTGTTGGCCAGTTTTTTAGCATGAATGACCAAATTGTTTTCCAAGTGGATACTAAAATATATATAGAATATTAATCTATGTAAAATTTGTTATATAAGAGACAAATATAAATTCCACTATAAGAAAACCCAAATACCAACCATTATTTTAAATGGATACCATTTTTATGTCACTCATAAAAAATATGAATTTAATTTTCATGGGCATCACTTTTTTGATATCTCTAATTGTAATGTTCTTTTTTCATAATTATGGGTTCCATAAAAATTCTCCACCCATTTGAATTATATTCACGATGAATGAAATGAATATGATTGTATGGTAAACATAAAAAAAATCTGCATATTGGAATATCATTCAAAATTTTATATTGATCCTTAGGAGTTATGTTTTTATTATTTTTAAGACTAAGGGATTTCAGGTGCTATCATGATGAGGATCTTGAACTTATGTACTTAGTGAAATAAAATATAAGAATTAAAATTAGTTGGGGAATAAGTACTGTGAAATTTGAATTTTTATAAATTCCCAGATGAAAATGTTATGGAAATATAATCTAATTTGAGGCTTGATCCAAAATAAGGATCTTTCACGCTGGTATGTATCAAAAATGATTTAAAATTAATCTATATGTAGTAATTATTTGTATGACTCTTTCCAGATAAAACTCATTGATTGGGGAAAAGATTAAATTCTAAAGAAATACATGATGAAATTTCCTACATATATACAGATTTTTTATAGGAAAATGGATTTCATCACATTATGATGAAATCATAGGAAATCACACATGTTCTAGTAGGGTTATTTCTTGTATATGGATTTATTTCTACATTATAGGCCACATAGAGTTGTCCTCTATTTTTTGTTTATGTTATTATAGGATGGACCACATATAATGTAGTTTAATGACATGAGATGACTTGGTACAACTATATAGGACTTGATAAATAGACTTGTTCTCAAATTTTTTCTTATTTTAGTAAAGACAGTTCACATAGATTTATTTTTGAAAAAGATATACAATAATCCCAGTAATATTTGTATCTTCATTGTTTTAGACATAAATATTTTTTCTTTATTATAAGGGGAATGCCTAGCTGGCATATGCATTGAATTTGGTTAGGATTCCATTTACGAGATGTGATGCTAAGACATTTGGTTCCTTTTATATTTTGTGAGTGATCAATGTTTCATGAATCACACAAAGTGCAAGTCCAGTTTATATAGAATCAAATTATTCTATGGGTTACATTTTTATATTTTCAACATGGAAATAATTTGATCCCTGGAACCTAGTTTTTTATGGTTTTTCACATAGGAATTTTTTTAATATACTATATTATAAATTAGACCATTTAATTCTATAGATTAGTTTGCTTTATATTTAACCATATATTGTTATATTTCATGGTCTTTTAGCTCAGGTCATTTGTTGTTGTATTTTACGTTATTTTATATTTGACCGTATATTGGTATAGTATTGTGTATTTCTTATTTTAGAATCTGTGTACATCCTAAGGGTAGTTCTAGTTTATTTTTTTAAAGCTCAGACAATAGATAATGTGGGATTTGGCCACACTATATGGGACTTCAAGAGGGTATAGACTAAAATATTGGATTCTTTCTCTAAGAATTGTCATAATAAATGGTGACGTAACATCATGGATTTCAAATCCACTTGAATATAATAGTTAGGTGGATTTTTTAATCACAATCATTGAAAATATGAGTCAACTGAAAATAGATGTTAGTGGGTACAGTTTTAGCAATTTGTAATGATGGAATATAGTGTCATATGTAGTTATTATAGAGCCCCAAACACCTCATATAGAAAAATTACATCTTAATAGAGGGAAATTAATTACATATAATTCAAGTCAAAGCCAAAATAATTTACTTATATTACCTTTCAAAATATTGATACATTAAAAATGATTCATATTTGAATTATAACATGACCCACTAACTTCTTCCCATCTATAAACCTTCTTTGACATATCATAAATAATAAATATCTATATAACATAGGTTAAGGAACCATTAGAATTGGTGACATAAATTTCTTAGCATGGTTAAATAATTGATATATCAACATAATATGAATATAATTGTAAGAAAACATGAGAATAAAATTTTAAAAATTATACCAAACATAACATAGATCATAAATATGAGTGATGATATAAATCATGGTATATCATATGACATGAATAATAAAGAAATCAAATAATATATTCCATGAGATAATAAAATTTTCATAAGTCATAGATCTATAGAAAAAACATAGAAATAGAAAACCTAATGTCGAGGAAACCCTCCCTGAAATTCTTAATATGACTGGCTTGGGATAACCACAGTTCTACTTGCTTCGAGCTTGGGATAACATCAAATATACCTAATTTCTAGAATGAAATAAACTCACATACACCATGTCATATCATATAAAATTAAAAATTATGCAATTATTTATAGGGATATATAAGTCCCTCCCATCATATAAAGCAAAAATTATGTTTAATAAGAAAAAAAATTATTATATCAGAACCCATTAAAAAATGGGTTTTATAAAAAATTTATCATAGAAAACCCCCTATTACTGAAATGGGATTCTAAAATATATTTTTATTATAAAAAACCATCTAGAGAAATATTAAAAATGGAATCATTCGATCATATACTATGTAAAGTAAAATTAACATTAAAGGATGTTGTCTTTAATAAAAAAAGAATTTGAAAAGACACATGGAACATTTCTTGAGGAAAATAATATTTCTATGAAAATAAAATTTAAAATCATAAATAGTCATAATTTTTTTTTAAGTCCAATTAATTAAAAATAATCTTTTAAAAATATATATAAATAATTGAAACCTTTGTGTTGTCATGATGGTGGTAAATTTCTAAATCATTAAAATAACTATTCCATTAATAACTTTATTAAATGAAAAAGAAATAATGGTTTGAAAAAGGGATAGTGATTAACTTAAAATATATATATAAAAATGTCCAAAATGTTAAAAATAATTTTAAAATTTCCTATACAAACATTAAAATATTTTTATAATGCGTTTATATGGAAGTAATTGGTGTTATCAATTGAAGATATAAATAAATTTGATATTCGTGAAAATGATTTTGTGGAATAATGAATACATGAAGAGAGGAAAAAGAATAGAAAACATGTCTGATTTGGAAATAATATGTGGAAAATTAAATTCTATATTTTATTGATAAAATAGATTATAATATTTTATCATCGAAAGGGTAAACATAGAAAATCCAAAAAAAATAATGTGATTGTTTAATAAAAGCCTTATCACTTTGGTAACATTGAATCATAAGACCCAAAAAATAAGTAAAATTAAAATAATCATAAAAAATATAGAATAAATAAATTTATGATATTAGTTTTCATTGATAATGTATATAGTCATCATAAATTATGATAGGTAAATATCATAACCTATGTCTAAAAGAAGAAATTTTTTAATGAAATCGCTTACCTTAAGTCTTGAATTTATCCATAAATATTAATACCCTCAATATAATTAATATAAGTACATTATAAATTTATTACATAACTATAGTTATACATATAATAACATATATGATTTAATTATTACCATTCATTACAATTTTATTAATAATTCCATGTCAAAATGATGTTTCAGATAATAACTACTTTTTTTTCAAGTCTGTTTTGAATTTTTATTTTCCCTAATGTTAATCTAATATATGATAAATAATATCTAGATAATTAAGAATAATATAAATATAATATATATTCACCATATATGTATTCAGAGTAATTAATAAAAGTTAAAAAAATATATTAAAATACACCATTCATGGAGATAATATGTCATATGTACTCATTAATACTATTTCCATTTTATCGATGGATAAAATGAAAGTTTGGAAAATATTATATTTACATTAAAAAATAATTTTTATTTCATATATATCACATATATTATTTAAATTTACCCTAATTTTATTTCATACAAATCATTATTAAAACAATAATTCACATCACATCACGTGGTTATAGTCTGTTGTACACACTAATGGCGTTATTGTATCCCCTAAGGAGAAAACATTAATGATGTATATGTTATATAATAATTAAAAAACTATAATTATAAAAAAAATAATTTATATATTAATTTAATATATCCTTATTACCATAATAATGTTTAAATGAAAAAAAATCACATCGGTTTGTGAGGTTGTTGTCCGACGTACACACTCGAGATGTTATTGTTTTCCAACAGGTTCAAAGATAAGAAATAATATGTGTTATTATAAATATATATTTATAATTACATCATAAATATATTATATATTAATATTAAATACATTATTATATCTATCCATGATACATGGTGACGGAAAATGAAAAACATCAGTTAGTAAGGTTGCAGTTCTCCATGCATATGATCAGTATATTCAAACTAGTTTTGGTGGAAGTGGATATGGATTCCTTTTATTCCATTAAAATAATAACATCATTGTATATAGGAGATACCTTTTGATATTATAATAATAATTGATGAATATTTTAGTGAAATAGAATAATAAGATAAAGCATAACACATAGTCTTAAACATTACCTCATCAGTGGAAAACCTCTTTTGGTAACATAAAGTCTCCATATATAATATTTCTGATATTAAAGAGGAAAATATGATGTTTGGATGGATTTATAAAGGGTAATTTTTTAGTGATTAGATAACATATAGGGTTTTTTATGTGTGAAGTGGAGAAGAGAGTGGGCAACCATTTATATTTGGGGGAGTGACTAAAATAGAATATTTGATATGAATAATGTGCATACATGTGATTAACATGACACATATACTAAAAAAGGGAAATTAATTAACCATACAGGTCATAAGGTTTAAATATGACAAACAATTGTCTTTTTACATGTTTCAACATCATTCTTCCCCTTAGATTTTTTGTTTAATTCCCTGGAAACACATTGTAAACTTATCTATGGTAATTTCATTATACTATTTTTACCATTCATTTTCTTCAAAACATTCTGTAGACCTTATTATATAATTTTAATTATTAATAATTAAAATATTTTATGAATTTATAAAAATTTCATTCACAAAAATATATCATTCTTATTTAAACTTAAACCTAAAGATATGAAGAGAAAGTGGCTTTCTAATGAGAACATATTTGAATTTTTAATAAAAGTATTTCAAAATTAAACATTAAATTGACTCCAATTACCTAAATTGTATTAATAAAGATATAATATGTATTTTATATAAAAATATTATTGGAAATATGACAAATAGTTTCATTAAATGAAAATAAATTCTTCAATAAAAACAAGTATTTTTCACTATTCATAGTAAAATGATTTTTTCATAAAAAACCCTTGGATTCAACCTAAGAAAATTTTGAAATATATATTTAAAATTTTATTTTATATTTTTTGAAATATATATTCAAATATATTAAAAAATTATAATTTTATTTTTTAACAAAAAAAATTAAAAACATTTTTATTGTGAAATTAGAATTTTTAAAAAATATAAACACTTTACAAAAAATTGAGTACTCTATATCAATATTTTTTCATTAAATAAATCCGTAATAATTAATATTTAAAATTTGGTTTTTCTCATTCATATCCTGAGGTTTATTTGGTATGTTTTAGCCCTTAATTTTAAATAAAAATATTAATAGTCATTCATTATTCATTAAAACATTGTGTTGTGTGTAGCGCATAATATTGAAAAAAAATAAATTTATTAAAATAAATTATATAAAATATCATGATGATTCATTCTACCCCACATAAAATTATCTTCTCCTTCAAAAGTATTCCCATTTTTTCAAAAAAATAAGGGTAATTGTGTCTCATTACATTCTCAAGTTCCAACATATCTTCTTCAAGATGGTGGTTTCTTCATAAAACATTGACTAGGTTTACAATTTTATTTCATAGAACATTTTATGCCTGATCCATAAAATCCACTGGTTGTTCCCCATTAAAATTATCACTCACCATTGGTATCAAATTTTAGTATATTACATCCCATGGATCATGTATGTATTTCTTCAGGAGAGATACATAGAACACAACTTGAACCTAAGAGATGTTTGGTGGAACAACTAATTATTAAGATATTGTCCTAATAAAATGAATAATTTCAAAGGGACCTGTATACCAAGGAATTATTTTTCCAAAATTTGAAATCTAATTACCTTCTTCTAAGGGTAAATTCAATATAAAACCATCCCTCCAACTTAAAATTATATATCACATTGATGAATATCAGTATGAATTTTTTTGATTTTGTTCCACCCTTATGAGATGTTAAATGGATTCATCATTATCTTTTATTTATTATTAATTTTATCTTCCCAATAGATTTCTTTATCAAAATTCGTCCGAACATTTTTTATTTCTATAACTATTTCTATACGGCACTTCAAAAGTATCCATTTTTAATTTCATGTGGTGGAAATTTTTGTTAAAAATTTCAACTAGAAGATGGTGTTGATCCCAAACACCTTTTAAATCCATAGAAAAATATTTATTTATATCCTCTAGGGTTTAAATTATTTACTAAGATTGAAAATTTTATGAGGTTGATACACAATGATGAAGTGAAAATTAAAATCAATTTCTAGTTGAATACTACACCTAAACATTGAGGTGAACAATAGATCTTGATCAAATAAAGTTGAATATGGTACTCTATTAAACTATAAAAAATCCATATTCTATAATATGTAAAGATAATAAAGAGAGAATTATTTTTTTTGAGATGATGTTTTCTAAATCGATAAGGTGGTTTAATACAAACAACATAACATTATTAATTTTAAATGTTTTATGGAGTCCAATGTCAAAATCTATATTCATTTTTACAATATAAATTCTATTATTGTTAATGGTTTTAATATCTACTTTGGATTTCATCTATAATCCTTAACACATAGACATTCTATGAAAATATATTCAACATCAACGATACCTCTCTTCTTACCATACCTAAACCAATACTCTATAAAATCACCATGATCATAATTATTCCATGATTAACATAGAATGATAAACTATGATATTCCATTAAAACTTATTCTTGAAATATGTTATTGATAGAACACATATACTATTCCTGAATATTATTATTCCATCAAAATCAATATTACACTGAAGAAAATTTCTCAACTTATTCTACGACAATATATCTTTTATCATCACCAAGATAAATAGTTGAACACACTTTTGAGAAAGATAAATATTATCCCCATCCGTCAGTAATTCTATATCAATCCTTTCTGTATCAGAAAATATTGAATCTTTTTTATCCTTATTATGGGTAATCTAGCATGATTCTTTTGGATCCAAGCATTAGAAACCATGTTTTCTTTCCTAGAGTGGTAATGTTTTAAGGAATAATAATCATTAATCATAACTAAATATAAATTTTGACACATGGTCAAATCCTACTCAAATAATATATAGTTCAAATATTTCTTTTCATTATGCATAACACACTATTCCCCATAATGATATTGCATCTATATATTTAATGAAAACAATTAGAGTAGGTAACTCTAAATAATGATAAATTTAATTTTGTTCATAAAGAATAAATTTTCATGAGGAATAAAACACATCCATGTCATTTATCATATAAACACATCAAAATACATTCATGGATAAATTAATATAAATAACTGACCTTTCTCCAATATATGGTAATGTAAGAACAGTTTCACTTGCTATTGTTCTCTTCAATTCATGATTTATTTTCCTTGCATTCACCTATCCGAGGGAACATTGTTCCATTCTATATTAACATATTTAGTAGGTTATATAGTCTTGAAATAACCCCAACCATTAATAATATCCAATATAACCAATAAATAATTTGATTTCAGTCATAGTGGTTGTCCATGCCAGCATTTAGAAACTTCATTCATTGATGGTCCTTTTATATACCTTCCCCTTAGACTATATGAACCTAAAAATGAATACATTTGAAGAGAAATGTCTAGCATTGTGTATTTTTCAAAACATTTATCCTTATTGTGGGTATTTAGTAAAATTATAATGTGATCATCCTAATATGATTTTATATTTGAAAACAAATAAGAATTTCATATATAAAGACAGCCACAAACTGATAAATTTAATATCTATAGAATATTTTCATTATATTAGTGATTATAATAGTGTAAATATTAAGACCTAATGGAATTAATATATAAACATAGTGTCCTTAACTTATATTAAATTATGTGTTGGATTTATATTACATATTATCACTAAATTTATGAAATCCATAATGATGATCACTTCTGGAAAAGTACTCACATTCACACAGTTGGTCATTCATGTCATCAATGAAATGTATAGGACAATAGTACATGATCTTCATCTTGTTCATCAACCAATAATCGCAATAGAGTATAATAAATGCATGATTGTTTTATAAAAATTATAGGATCACCCCATGGTGACACACTTGTTCAAATGAATCACATTTCAAGATTCTTTTAGTGTTTCTTATTCAAATCCTACAAATCATTCAGGTCCATTTTATAGGGATTCTATGAAATATATATTGCACCATGTATGAGTTCTATTGTAATATCAACTTTATGATTTGGCGGGAGACTAAGAAATTATTCAATAAATAAATAAAATAACTCCTTTACAATATTCATATCAAATTTTTTTATTTTTTCCCTGACAACCTATGATAAATACACCATTTGAATATCAATCAAAACTGATAAAATTGATTTTATTTCCATCAGAAGTTCATATTTATTGTAGAAAAGATAAAGTATCATAGTTTTGTTTGAAATATCAAATTTTAGGTCCCTTCCATGGATGTTCATGTGGGATTCATATAGATAATTAAAATCCTTGCTTCAGATAAACATAAATTAAACATTAGAAAGATTACTAATATTTCATGGAATCACATTCCAACAAAATTATGTTGGAGGATAATCACATTCTTGTGACATGATAATCTTACCATATGGGGTAGTCGTTTTTAATTCAACATGTAATCATTCAGGTAATATTTTTTTGCAATTAGAAAATTTTTCATTTCTAATATATTGGGTAGGTCTAGAGTCGAATAGGATATTATAAATTATAGACTGGATGGTTTTTGTAACATTAAACATATAATTATTGAATCCATAATTTTAAATACTGATAAAAATATCATTCCATTTTTCCCTAAACATAAAATTTTGTGGACATTGATAATTTTCCTCAACCAAGGAATTTTGGAACCTATTAGAATAATATCAAAACTCATTTTATATGAAAAACTAATGTGTTTGAGGTTCATTCCAAAGATATTTCACTTTAGAATTATAATTAGTTAAATTCATACCATTACATCAATATTCATCCACTTGATGAGAATCATCTCCAAAATTATAACATTTAGTAGTCCCATAAATTCAATATCCTCCATGTCTCATTAAAAACATATTCCATGTAGGTAAGATCATATGCATCACTCAATTTTTTTATAGTTTCATTTAAATTATAACTTTTAATTATTATTAAAACTAAGATTATGATGGGTCAATAAATATTCAATTTACAACTTGAAAGCATGAAGAATTATTGAATCATAGATACCAATATCTCTTATCAATAAAACACTTTGAAAACGTGGTTTTAATCCATTGAAAAATTGATCATACAATCTTTTGGGTTGGAGGATAATTTCCGAAGTGTATCTCACAATTCTTTTAAAATTTTCTTCATATGTTTCAATAGACGTATCATCATTATCCTTCAGCTCATGTAATTATTTGTCTGTCTTTTTATAATGAATACAAGGGTTTAAATTATTAAAAATAATGATCATAAATTCATACCACTATATGGTGTTGATTTAATTTTTGTTGTTTTATATTCTTGATAATATTCCACTATTTTCTACCACTCCTTATAAAAAATAGATAGAAAAAATGATTTTTTCATTCACTACTCAATGGAGAATATAAAATATCTACTCAATGGTATTCAAAGATTCCTAAAATATTATGGGTTTAGTAGAGATACTAACAGTTTGTGGATGTTTCCTAATTATGGAATTAAGAGAACATAATTCCCCTTTTTCTTGTATAGAAGATCCACATGATTCACAGCATGATAATGTTTCATGATAATAGAAATAATAATTTTTAATCAATATCCTATAAAATTTGGTTGTTTTAGAAGGAAATCAATGAATTTTAATTTTCATTCATCAATAATATTTTTCCATTGGACTCCATCCATTGACTAAAACCAAAAATCATAGTGTTGTAAATACTAATCATAGTGTGAAACCACATAATCATAAAACTTTGTTGTAGGAATTCTAAATAATGATGCATTTTGTAAAACATGCAACACCTTAGTTTAATCCTAGTTTACTAATATTTTTTTTCAAATCATTCATGATGGATCCTATAATTTTTTTAAAATTTCCCTAATATATCCCCCAGGAGTGTCAAACCAGGGGCATAGAAATGCCCATTTTCATGTACCTGGTAATGTTCATGATAATCCCATCCTTCCTTTTTTCGTAGTCGTTTCCTATAGTTTCTTCTGTTCACGATCCACATTCAATTTTTTAATATATAGTGGATCACATGGAAACCACTCTCTCTATCCTTGAACAATATTCTTGGATGTTTTCTTATACATATAACTTATCATTATAGTTATCGCTAAAGATTTATCATCCCTATTTCCAATGGATTATCTAAATCTTTTTCTGATACTAGATGTAGAGACCTAAACTCATCAAATATAATTATTACATCATAATAATTGAATATTAATTACATATAAACTATATTCATAAAAATTTGAGTATAATGGAATTGGAAATACGGAATCATGACCAACTAATTTATTAGTGAACTACAACAAATCCCACAATGATTTTCATAATAAGAACCCTTGTCATCCAATACATTCATAATAAATTAATTCATAATCTAGGGAAAGGGAAAATATTCAAGGTAAATATTAGATTATCATTATGGGTAATCAAGGGACATATCATAACAACATGGCCATAAAGGTATGAAAACATGTGAAAAACAATTGAAATACTGTACCCTACATATCATAGATCGCGAACATGATTCAGGGAATAAATACAGGAATTTAATAAGATATGAATAATAAATATTGAAAAGAAAATATGCTATGAGACTTATCATTATCATAAAAAATATAGTTTTAGAAATCCGATAATCATAGAAAACTAAATGTCAATGATACCCACCATAAAATTCCTAACATGTAGTCTTAGGAAACCACTAATATACATGCTTGGATATTCATATAATCTCCAATGTATCTTCTTTTTATGATTGGGATAATATCTAATTTACAATATGATCTCAAATGAAATTAATCATTAACATATTAATTATATAGAGGTATAGATCCCTTCTATAACACAATCCATACATTTATCTGCCATAATATTATAAAAAATTCAACATATCAGAACCCATGAAAATAAATTATTCTTATAAACATTTAATAATATCATAATAAATAGTGATTAAATAGGTTTAAAAAAATAATTTCAAAAAAAAAACAATATAGAGAAATACAATGAATGTTATCATTGGATAATATCCTGCATAAATCATTGGTAAGAAAAAAGGGTGCCATCATTGATGGATAATGATTTAAAAAGAGAATATTAAATATTTCTGGATGAAAATAACCTTCCAAAGAAAATAAATTTTTAGAACATAAAAATATTACAAAAAAATATAAATATTTTTATATGAAGATGATCTTTTAAATATATAATGGTTGTTTTAAAATATTTATTGGTCATGATTTCAGTAAATGTTTTACAGATTAAAAAATTATTCCATTCACATTTTTAATAAAAAAGAGGAATTTTTTTAAAACATCAAAAAAAAAATATTTTTTAATGTGAAAAAATTATATAAATGACTTAAAACAATTCATGTGTAATATTAACTAATTTTTATACCATTTTATAAAAACATGGTTATAGACGAGATGTGGGTTTTAGAAAATAGAGGGAAATATGTTCCATTTTCATTAAAAAACATATTTTTTGAATATTGAGTACATAAATATGGTACATTTATTAAAAAATATGTAGTATAATAAAATAAATGAGGAGTAAATAACTCATGAGATTCATGATAAATTAATAATAATATTTTATCAATGGAATTATAAGCATAAACAATCAAGATAAATGACGAGACTGAATCATAAATCCCATATCATAATGGTAACATTTAATCATAAGCCTCATGAAGGATTAACATTAAAAGAAACATAAATTTAATTACAATGAATTAATTCATGATATTACATGTCATTTTTTCTTTATATAAACATTATACAAGATTGATCATGCATAATATAATATATGTCCCAAAGAAGAAAAATTGAGACAAGAAGCAAGTACATTAAGCCAAGACATACTTTATACACATTCAAAACTCCATTATAATATATATATGTTTTTTATATATATAATATATTACCATTATTATATATATAATATAATATATAATTCATGTTTGACCATTTATTATTCACTCATTAACAATTCCATGTCAAAATCATGTTTCCGGAAATAATTTAATTTGTCATGTATGTTTTTAATTTTTTTCTCGTAATTATTTCATTGATAATGGTTCAATAATATTTGGATATTTAAAACTTTTATATATATAATATATATTCATTATATTTTAATTTATATTAATGCCTTAAATTTAGAAATAGAAAATGAAAAATATTAATCATGTAGATGGTAGGTCGTACATATGGATGAACACTTTTCCCCTTTTTTCAACCGATGAATAAAAATAATCATAAAAAATATATTACATATAAAGAATAAATATTATTTTATATATATGACATATATTTATTTAATCTACCATATGTTCCTTCCATGAAATGTTTTAGTGAAAAACAAATCATATAACTCCACAACGCGGTTGTTAGATTTCAACATGAACTGTGTTATCGTATCCACCAAAGATAGGAAAGTAATAATATATATGAGATATCATAATTACATTTGTATTAATTATATCAAAATAATCTAATATACTCATTTAATATATCCTTATAACATTCCATGTAAAACAGAAATGAAAAATACAGGACATTGTTTCATAAGGCTGTTGTTCGTTGTACACATGAGTGAAATTATTATTTTATAGTATGATGGGAGGTAAGAATATATAAGTGAAATTATAATTATATAGTTTTATTAATATCATAAATATAATATATATTTATAATATTAAAAATATAATTATATCCATCAGTGAGTGGTGGTGATTGAATATGAATAACATCTGCTTATATGGTAGTTGTCTGATGTACAAACAATCCAATGTTCACATTCAAATTTGATGGAAGATGATATAGATAGAAGTTATTAAATTAACATATTTACTTATATATATTTTATATACTTTATTCATTATATCACTACATTATTGAATATTTCAAGGGGATATAATATGTATTAAAAAATGAGAAGTTGAAAACTATTACTCTTATTTGGACAACCACTTTATGTTTAACTTAAAGACCACCTATATTGGATTTCAGAAATCACAAATTCCCCTAGTTTTTTATAGACACATAAGGATGATATATATTTATGTAATGCATGAAAAAATGGTTTTAGACATGTTATGTGGAGAGAAGAGTGGGTGGCCTTTTATATATGGGTGAGAAGACACACAAAAACCATATGAGAAGAAAAAAGTGTACCAATGTTTATCAAATTAAAATAGGTCAAAATTGGGTAGTTATGTAATATTTTTGGCAATAAGTCAGAAATATGTCCACGAAATCTGATTTAGATGTATCATCCCAAACCAAGAATCCACTCAACTTTTCCAAAAGCCCGACGGGTCAAATGGACATAAGTACAACACCCCAAATGCCATAGGATACCAACTAATATAATGGAAAATGTTGTGTCATTGGGGAGTCTATTCCCTCATCACTATATTATATCATAATAGAATTCAATAACATAGAGATAGTGTAAGTAGTTACAATATGTAGTGAAATGATAAATAAATAAGAAAGTATATTAAAAAAAACATAATGGTCTGATATACAATGATGCATGTGATACATGTATTTATAAAACATTCAAAATAGGTACATGAAAATATAGTACAATACAATTATCCAAAAATGAAAGATTACAAAAAAGTGTCACGTTGCATTGTAAGCCCTAGCATGGTCCCATGATCCACTTCTGCAGTGAAAAAAAACATCAACCTTCATTAGGGAACTTACCCATATCGATATGTGGAACCATACAATCTATTCGGGTCACTAATGGAGGACCAAATAGGGTGTGAGATTACATCCCAATATGTAACCACCAAAGATCTATAAAATTCAATAATGTGCAATATATCATGCTAAGAAGGTAAATAGTAAAATATATAAGTAGTAAAGAGAAGTAAAGTTCACACACACATCCACTACTAAGAATGTGGTACTATCTAGCCTCTCCCAGATCCCTGAAAAAGATGTTCATGATCTAATACAACAAGGATATATAAAATGAATAAGTAATGAACATGAACATGGCATTTATCCTATCATTTCATACTACTATGTGCCTTCCGTGTAATCGAGTATGTTGAGTATCCACTGTCAATCCTTATGTCAAAGTGTTTGAGCATGAAGGGCTTGATCTGATGCGACAAGAACCAATGAATCCTTATTGAGTCCCAATAAAAATTTGGTAGATATGTTGTATAATCATTAGTGGGAGTCCTAGGAGCATTTCATTCAATAAATTTCCTATGTGAGTCGAAGAATGTTTGATACATGCGTTAGTAAAGCACATGGCATCAAACAGAATCCAGAACCAAGAAGAATTTTCACCCAAGGCCTGAATTACCATGTTCCAGATCTAAGGAACATGTCCAAGGCATCAAATAATACATTCACTATTCATAAAATTTATCATATCAACCCATGTGAGTGTGCCCAGTCATAGTACCATTTAGCGTTTAATTTAACTTATGAGTATACACACTCATAACATCCAATTAAAATAAAATCAACCCTTGAGTTTACCCACTCCATCATTATAGTTCACACATTCTATTCAACCATTCAAACAATCATGATATAACCCAATGAGTATACCCCCTCATTTAGCAGAATTCAATTAATAAAAATTAAGCAATTTAAACCTTGAATATTATTATAGTGTTAATCATTGAGGAAATGCATCTAATAAACAAGCTTTCAAGTTCATCATTAACCATTTTGTTAAAATAATGAACATTACATGGAGGAAACCCATCCCCAATTCAATTAATCCATTTCAATTCCCTTATTATAGATCTCTCTCTACGAAGTAAGGCTTCAACTCTCTCTATGGGAGATTCAAAAGGGAATAAACAAGGAATATCCATAAGTCACACCACATGGGTGGCCATGATTTCGGAAAAGGATACCAAATCATAAAAAAAAATAACCCATGAGAATCCATAACAGGTTTGACTAAATCTATATCAATTTTACAAATAAAAAATAGTTTTTCCCGAGAACATACTACATGAATCATAATGTTTGGTTTCATAATAAAACACCAGGAGTCAAGGTAATTGTGTATATAACCTACATTAGATTGGTAGTAGAGTGCTCGTACTATATCAGGTCAAGATTCATCAGAAATTGGAAGAAATTTGAATAACTGAAAAAGAATAAAATATGAGGTCAAATCATCAATAACCTAAATAGTTTATAGGACATCCCAATAAATCAGGAATGGGTAAAAAGAAATATAGATATTACCAATGTATATCCAATGAGACAAACCATGAATGAAATGGATATTAGACAATGATGGAACCTCAATTCAAAGAATAGTTTAGGGAGAGTCTCTCAAGGGGTTCTCCTTGTTGTGCATTTGAGTTTAGCATGTAACCTAAAATTAGATTTTAATATATAATTAGTTTTAAACATTATATTTTTAAAATTTCAAAAATAAAGGGATTTCACAATTTTGGTGAATGGTTTGATAAATGATGTGAAAATCATGAACGAATTCCTGTAGGACTAGGAGGAACCATATGGTTTACCTCCAGGGTTTAAAAACCATGTGGAAACCATGTGAAAACCAAATATCATGTTCTTAAAAAACTACAAACATGGACACATAGCTGTGTGTAACATTTCTCACCATTTGGCTTAACTACGATGCCTATACCAGCCCTATCTCTAGCCTTACGAGGTTTGTAGAAACCCTAGATTATTCCCTTTATGGGTTTTATAGACTATGAGCTAGACGTTTTTTGCATGAAACATTTGTTTCAAACTTCTATCAAGATGTATACACCCCATAAACTTCTATGAACTCAAGGGGAATTTACATTACACCTTATTTAAGTATTTAAACTAAAAACTCAGAGATCAATACCTCCTAAAAAAAATAACATACAATATTTTCCCAAATTGCATATTTTTCCTAGAATTTCTTTCTAATGGATGGATAATATTTATTTGGGAACAATTGTGGGCACTGAGCATGTACATCAACCTCCTTCTCCCATGTCTCATACTATAAGTGTTCTTATGGCCATTGAACACATACTAGAAGAACTAATCATCTTTAAGGAACATTTATGCTCCTATCAAATACGTCAATCAAATGCTCCTCAAAGGATGAATCAACCTATAACTCAACCCCATGGGGATACAAATCCTGAGATGGGTTTGAATGATAGTGGTGGAGCTGAGATACGTGGAAGATATCATGCATGGTTTGATAACTCTAAGGAAACTACACTTTATAGGATACCCACCCGACTCTCTCCAAAATCTCGAACAAACAAACATATCGCAATGCATTCTTACCCTTTCAAAAAATTCTTCTACGTACTAGAATTACTGTAACATGAAAGAAAACATTATCTCAGACCTCAATCTCTAGAGTTCATCTATGGTGATCAGTGTATGATTTTTGTCAAAACTAGGAGATAACCATCAACTTCTCAATTAATTGGACCTACTCAAAGGTATCCTGCATGAGATTCAGTCTGAGTAATGATTCCTCATATACTTATATCCATCACTAGGGTGATCAAAATTTCTTACCATATAAACCTCATAATTTTCCATCTGTATAGTCTCCTAATAACAATTATTGTAAGTGAACTCAATTAGGGTTATATTCTTCTCCCAAGAGCCCCCAAAATCCAGGAAGCATGCTATCAACATGTCCTCTATGTAATTCCCCGACCCTAGTTACCCAGATTCGGTGCATTATTACATAACATTGGCATGATCACAAGAAATATCATATCTCGGAATACTGATTAGTTTAGTAGCCTTGGAAACACTAGATATATTCATAAAGTTTTACATTACTTCATAAAAATGAAAACTACAACAAAACATTCTCCATAGTCCACACTCTTATCCACTCATACTATCCCTGTAGGTCATTCATAATTTTCTTCTTCACATCCTGGGAAAAATAAAACATAGAAAAGGGGTGAGCTCAAATGCCCAATAAGGATAACAATATAGCGGAAACATTCATAAATAAGAATAAACATTTAAAGAAATGTATAAATAAAACAAAAGCCTTTTAAATTTGAACTTCAACATAGTATGGAAAAAATAAAATTAAATAATTCCATTTACTTATTCAAATGGATATTCTACTAATCGAATAATCACATGAAATATCAATAACCACTTTTATAATGATGGAATGCATAATTCCAAACTATCATAACCATGTAAACAAGGCCTTGTGCCATGACTACAATAAAGATTTTTCCAAGGCCTTGTGCCAAGACACTAGTTTTTCTCATGAGACCTACCGATTCATCTAGGAGCTATAGCGGGCTCCACCCATCAAATATTAAGTCCAATGCATTCCCATAAGAAAAGGTTTAAACATAACATAAACATTTGTATTAAAACTAGCATACGAAATGTAAATACTTCATTCATAAACCATGAATGGTATAAAAATAACACAACCGCAGTAAAACATATAACAAAACCTTCAATACAATATAGAAGTTTTGTATCATAATAAATCAACTTCAAATAAGCGTAAAATCCATCAAAGGATGTTGACATAGATGAAATCAAAATACTTTTTAGAGAAATATATCTTTCTATTTTGAAATCATTTAAGATTCATATATTTATAAAATAAAACATTTTCTTCAAAAATATTCTTATACTCTTGTAAGGGATGCTTCGAAGATTTTATAACGGCGGAAAATAGACGCACCCGGCGTATAAGTTAAAAAAAACATTCTTACCTTAATTATGTCAAAGAGGTTAAAAAGCACCTTGTTTGGAAAAATGACGGAAAGATTCATTTATAAACCTATTATAAAAATTCAAACAAGGGTATAAATGACTTTAACCCATATTCTTGTAAATAGTAATTTTTTTTTGAAATACATTTTTATGAAACATGGATGTGGATGATAAAGAGATCCCAGAAGATTATTACTAATAAACAACCTCGGATAACGAAGAGATTGGGAAATAAACACTTACCTTTACTTTTCCATGGTTGAGGGTAGGTTAAAATCATTTATAATGGTGAAATAAATGTTATTAAATTATACAAGAATCATATACATTAATATGATATCATATATGATCTTTTAACATTAATTGGATAATAATATCTTAGTATTATCATTGTTTCGGGTGTTAAATTACTCATTTTATTTTATATGTTTTGTTGTGTAAGATGTGTTTGTCATGGATAGGTTGTATCTTAATCATATCCACATTGATATCAAGTCCTTATATACTATTATTAATCATCAAATGATAATTAGACTTGAATGGATACGATGGAGAATGAATCTCATCGCGTTCGTGGAGACGGTAGTCCGTACGTACGCACGAGGGACAATATCATTCTTTTGATATTAAAATAATATATAATTGGATGGTATATCATATATACAGAATCATTATCATGTTATATTTATTATTTACTTGAAGTAAAAATCATTATTATACCCATCCAAATAATAATTTATTGAATAACAATTACACCACGACATGGAGACAGTAAGCTGTACATACACAAGTATGGTTACATGTCATTAAATGGATGGATTGAATACTGAAATATGGTTGTACCATGTTTATAATAAAATCAAAGTATATATAATATACTTTATTTATTATTTTATAATGGTAATAACAAAGAAAGAAGAAGTGGAAGAAGAAAGGAACTACAAAAAGGGTGGTGAAATCATTACCTCTTCTTCAGGTTCTTCCTTTTGATTTGATCAAAAGGGATCCTTAGGTTGCCTTTATGACTAAAGGAAGGCCTCTATGACGAATTTAGATAAGTTGAGATAGTATTTGGGTAGGGGTTGGCCGAACCAAAAGGCTTTGAAGGTGTGAATTAATGAAAAGGGGGAGTGACCTTTTTTAGGAGTGGTGAGGGGCACCTTTGGAAAAGCTAGAAATATTAATTTATAAGAAATTAATATTCGGTTTAAAATGGCTCAAAGGTGAATTATTTAAAGGTTAAGGTGGGGATAGGTAGAAAACCACTCAACCAATTGAATTTATACAGGTTTGGGTCATTAAATTAACCTTATCTTTAAGTATTAACTCTTAGTTAATTAGTTTGACACTTACAATGTCACTTTTTATTTTTATACTATATAGTTAATAAACTTACTATATACCTCCAAGAGACCCCAAGTGGTCCATTAATGATACACCAATAATGATTTATGTCTCTTGTCTGAACCTTATATTTTTAGGAATTGAATATAAATTAATAATATAATATGTTTTTCAAAAACTCTTTTATGTCAATTTTGACACTATTTGGAAAATTGATTTTTGTAAAAATCATAACAGAATTATTACATCGAAAAATTTAATTAAATCATTCCTACCATTTCTTATTAACCTATAAAATTAGTTTAATTCATAAAAATTCTCAAATTATATTTATTTGCGTATTTATAATATCAATTACTTTAATTTTTCACTATTATGGTAATTACTGTATCATCATTGGGTCATAAATAAATTAACTTATTTAATGTCTAAAAATTATAAATAATATACTATTATGTAGGAAATCGTTTTATCTTTCTAATTAATATTTAAAATTGAATTTATGTTATATATAACCCTATATTAAAAATGATTTAGTAAATAAACATTGATTTTAACTCTTTTAACTCTTCTTTGAATTAAATAATAATAATTGTCCTAATCTAATCCAAATGGACCTAAATGATAATATTTTATTCCTAAGGTTAGTTTTGGTCGAATTAAGCTTATCAAATATAATTTGGACATGTTTTAGGGTAATATTAATATCATTTTTACCCTTAATTAACCTATTTACTTTTAACCGTGGTAAATAAAAGTAAAAAGATAATATTCACAAAAAATTATTTTTATCTCAATGAACCAAATTTTAGTCCTTGATATTAACCGTGTCTCTTGGATTTTCGAAATTCCACTCACAAAAGTGGTAAAATTATGTTTTATGAAAAATTCAGTTTTTTAACTACCACTTAGTGGTTTCACTATTCATTAAAAAATTATGTTTTTTCAGAAAAATACCAAAAATTCACCCTAGGATAATTTCGATATTCTGAATCCAAAAAATGAAGTCCATTTTGAATTTTTTTTTATAAATTTCAAAAAGTGGGTATTACTATTCATAACGGCTAGTTTGATTGGTTGTGGTGTGTTAGAACTCGATGTTGCGTACAACACACGCTATTGCATTATTCAAAGAGAAGCATACCGTAGAAGATTGGAGAGTTACATTATCCCCTCCTTCAAATAATTTCATCCTCGAAATTTCTAGAATACTATAGCAGGAAAAGGCTTGGGTGGGTTTTCATCATAAGTTCCTCAGGTTCCCACGTTGCCTCTTCCATCTTATGGTTTCTCCACAAGATTTTTACCAGACGAGTCGCTCGGTTTCTCAGTACTTGTTATCTCGTATCAAGAATCTTGATGGGATCTTCGCAATAAGATAGATCGGGTTCCAGTTCTAATTCCTCATAGGTGACTACATGCGATGAGTCAGGCATGTATTTCCTCAATAGTGATATGTGGATCACATCATGAACTTTGGAGAGATTTGGCGGCATTTCCAATTGGTAAGCTACAACCCCAATTCGTTCAAGAATTTCGAAAGGTCCGATGTACCTGGGACTCAATTTACCTTTCTTACCAAAACATATGACTCCCTTCCATGGAGTTAATTTCAGGAAAACATGATCACCGACTTGAAATTCCAAATCCTTCCTTCGATTATCGGCATAGCACTTCTACCTACATTGAGCTTCTTTGATATGGTTTTGGATTACCTTCACCTTTTCCATCGTTTCCCCCACAAGTTATGGGCCAAAAAGTTGTCTTTCACCAACGTCATCCCAACAGGTTGGTGTGCGACATCTCTTTCCGTATAACGCTTCATATGGTGCCATATGAATACTCGAATGGAATCTATTATTATAAGAAAATTCTACCAAAGGTAAATATTGATCCCATATACCCTGAAAGTCAAGTAATCAGGATATCAACATGTCTTCTAAGGTTTGAATAGTTGTTCAGATTGTCCATCTATTTGAGGGTGGTAGGCAGTGCTCAAATGAAGTTTAGTATCCAAGGCTTTCTGAATACTTTTCCAGAATCATGAAGTAAAATGAGGATCAAGATCAGAAAAAATAGATAGGGATACTCCATGAAGTCTCAAAACTTCATTAATATATAGTCTTGCTAGATGTTCCAGTGGTATATCTTCTCTTATAGTAAGAAAATGTGCTGACTTGGTAAGACGATCAACAATAACCCATATTTCATTGTTCCTTCTAGGAGTATTTGGTAGTCCCATGGAAAATTCCATTGTGATATTGTCCCATTTCCACTCTGGTATTGGAAGAGGTTGCATGACTCCTCCAGGCCGTTGCCTTCCAGCTTTCATTTTTTGACAAACCATATATCTTGACACAAAATCAGCAATCTCCCGCTTCATGTAGTCCCACCAAAAATGTTCCTTCAAATCTCTATACATTTTGGTGCTCCCAGGGTGTATAGAGAAATTGGAACTATGAGAATCATCCAGTAATTCCCATTTAAGATCAGGTATATCGGGAACTCAAATCCTCTTCCCGAATTTCAAAATTCCTTCTTCATACACAAAGTCTCTCAATCTCCCATCATTCACAGCTTTAATCTTCTTTTGAAATTCTTCATCATTGTTCTAATAACTGTTAATCCTTTCTAGTAAAGATGGTTTGGAAACCATTTGAATAAACATTGATGTTTCACCTTCCCTGGTTATTCCCATGTCCATCTTCACTAGATCCATAAAAATTGGATCCCTTTCAATTCTCATATTTTTCAAAACTCCATGATATTTTCTTCTCAAAGCATCTGCCACCTTGTTTTCCTTTCCCGAGTGGTAGTGTATCGTACAATAATAATCCTTGAGTAATTAAAGCCATCTCCTTTGCCTCATGTTGAGTTCTTTTTGTGAGAAAATATAATTCAAACTATTGTGATCAGTATAAATCTCACATTTTTCACCATAGAGGTAGTGCCTCCATATATTCAATGAAAATATCACAGTTGCTAAATCAAGATCATGAGTAAGATAGATTTGTTCATGAATTTTCAACTATCGTGATGCATAGGCAATAACCCTATCATTCTGCATAAGGACACAACCAAGTCCTTTCTTCGATGAATCACTATAAACAATGAACCCATCATTCCCCAATGGTAGAGTCAATATATGAGAATTGACTAATATTCTCTTCTGTTCTTCGAAACATTCTTCACACTCTTTTTTCTAAAACAAATTTAACCCCTTTATGTGTGAACTTTGTTAATGGGTTATCCAACCAGGAAACATTCTGGACGAAACGTCGATAATAACCTGCCAAACCAATAAAACTGCGTACCTCAGTTATACTCTTAGGTTCTAGCCATTCTTGGATTGCCTTGGTCTTAGAAGGATCAATAGATATTCTATCTTTAGAGACAATATAGCCATGAAAAGAAATCTCCTAAATCCAGAATTCACACTTTCTAAACTTCCCATATAATTCATGTCTTCTCAGAGTCTTTAGGATAATGCGCAAGTGATTTTCATGATCTTCGTAGCTTTTGAAGTATAACAAGATATCATCAATAAATACCACCACAAATTCATCAAGATATTCCTTGAAAGATCTATTCATCAGATCCATGAATACAGAGGGTGCATTAGTCCATTCAAAAGGCATTACTGTAAACTCGTAATGCCCATACCTGGTTCGAAATGCTGTCTTCGAAATTAATTCCTTCTTCACACACAACTGAGGGTATCCCTATCAAAGGTCAATCTTTGAAAAGTATTGAGCTCTATGCAGTTGGTCAAATAAATCATCAATGAGAGGTATGGGATACTTGCTCTTTATTATTATAGCATTGATCTCCCTGTAGTCGATACATAACCTGATAGATCAATCTTTCTTTTTAACAAAAAGAACAGGGGCTCCCCATGGAGAAACACTAGGGAGAATAAACCCTTTATTATTCAATTTCCTCTATTTGTTTCTATAGTTCAACTAATTCTACAGTGGCCCTTCTATAAGGGGTCTTCGATATAGGCCTTGATCTAGGAATTAAATAAATAGAAAACTCAACATCTCGTTATGTAGGATGTCTAGGTAAATCTTTCAGAAACACATATACATATTATTTCACAATAGGTAAATCCTCTATTTTAACATTACTTTCCTCACCCACTGTCATTTCATTCTCATCCTCCCCAATAATTGAATTTAGTTGAACTACTAGGGGTGGATCTATATAAGAATTAGGTGGTGACGATTCTACTTTAATGATAAGGTGTTCCTTATCATCATCATCATCAAAAATTGTAACATCCTTCTTCTTACAATAAATCTTCACATCATGATCCGAAAGCCAATCCATACCGAGGATTATATCAAACTCAATCATGGGTATGATGATGAGATCAGTAGATAAAGAACATTTATGTTCTCTAATAGGGATTAATTCACAAAAATTTCTTACAATGATACATCTCTTAGGAGTTTTAACTAACAAGTAACTTGTTAAATAAAATCGGAAATATCTAATTTTCATAGAAAACTGGGAAGATATGAAACAATGAAATGATCTAGAATCAAATAATGCATTTTCTAAACTTGAGGAAACCATTAAATTACCCGCAACAACGTCTTTCTAAGATTCTACCTCAGCAGTAGTGATAGCCTATGCTTGGCCTTGATCCCTTGGCCTTTTCTGAGGTCAGTTCCCCTGATGCTTAGGAAATTAATTTTCATAATGTCCCGTATCCCTGCAATTGTATCACTGAACATCGGTAGCTTCCTTCTTCCCCTTGCAATCACGAGCTTGGTGGACTTTTTCACCACACTTGTAACAGACTCCCGCTCATTTTAAGCAAGTACTGGGGTGTTTATTACCACATTTACTGCAGGATGGATAATCAAATTTTCCCTTCCTCCATTTATTTCCATTCCCAGATTGATCAACATATCTCTTCTTCTCTTGCTTTGCTTTAAAGTCATAAGACATTGAGAATTATTTCTCTGTCTTGATAGCACATGAGACAATTTCTTCGTACGACGAGAAGGATTATGAGACTAATGATCGACGGAGAAATGGTTTTAACCCATCAAAGAAACGGTCAATATTACTTCATGGGTTACGTATATAATCTCCAACATACCTTTCCATCCTTGTAAAGTTATCCTCATTCTATGTGATATTCTCATCCTCCTTTTGTCTGAGACTTTGAAATTGCCTTTCCATATCAGCTCGATGGTCACGAGGAAAGTATTTTTCTAAAAACAAATCATTGAACTCCCTCTATTCAATATTTGATACTTCATCATCTTCCTTTGTATTTTGAATGAATGACCACCATTGATCAGCATCTCTATTGAGGTGGTAAACTGCCATGATAACGTTTTCCCTTTCACTACTCCCAAAGCCTGAAATATTTTGTCTATGGAATTTATCCATTGCTCAGCTACTAAGGGATTTGTACTCCCATTGAACGTTGGTGGTTGCTTTCTCATGAAGTGATATAACATTGATCCTCCACACTGTGGATCAGGGTGCTCCATATGGGTAAGGTTATTATTCATAACCTGTGTGATTTTTCCCTAAATGGTGATTAGCAGATCAGCACCAGTTGCCTCACCAGCTCCGCTATAATTATCTTGAGTAGGAGGGAAATCCCTACATGGAGTACATGCATTGATACAGTTTCTATTTCTTCCACTAGGCGTCATTTTTAAACAATGGCATAAACTAGATTAGTTTATGAATCAAAATACATAATTCCATACTTATAAAACACTTAAGATAAATTGAACTATTTATGGATATAATCCATAATCATAAAAATGTTTCCTTTGAGGATGTATATACTCATAAACCCTTCATAATGATTTGTAAAGAAAATGAGTGTTATCCTAAGCATATCCCCTAGGAGTGTCGTAACCAAGAGTGCAGCAAGGCCCATTGTCGTGCACCAGTTCCCATTCGAGTCTAGCTCAAAGCGGTGTTTTCGGGTTTTACCCCTAGGTACATCTGTGCCAGAGCTGCCTCTACCTGCTCGTATCCAGACATGGATGTATTTCTCGGAAAACTCACAAAATCCCTACAATACCAAAATTATAGGAAGTTTTTATATACTAATCCTCAAAGTCCATCTTAAATCTATGTGCTCTAATAAGTGTTTATCTAAATATAGCTTCCAAGGATTGTACTAAACTTCCTCTAATACCAACTGTAATGCCCCGATCCCAGTTACCCAGAGTCAGTGCATTATTACGTAACATTTGCATGATCACAAGAAAGATCAAATATCGAATGACCGATTAGTTTAGTAGCCATGGAAACACTAGTTATATTAATAAAGTTTTACATTACATCATAAAAATGAAAACTACAACAACATAGTCTCCATAGTCCACACTCTTATCCCCATATACTATCCATGCAGGTCATTCATAATTTACTTTTTCAAATCCTGGGAAAAAGAAAATATAGAAAAGGGGTGAGCTCAAATTCCCAATAAGGATAAAAATATAGCGGAAACTTTCATAAATAAGAATAAACATTTAAGGCAATGTATAACTAAAACAAAAGCCTTTTAAACCTGAACATCAACACAGTATGGAAAAAATAAAATGAGATAATTACATTTACTTATTGACATGGATATTCTACTAATAGAATAATCACATGCAATATCAATAACCACTTTTATAATGATGAAATGCATAATGGAAGACTATCATAACCATGTAGCCAAGGCCTTGTTCCAAGACTACAAATAAGATTTTTCCAAGGTCTTGTGCGAATACACTAGTTTGTCTCATGAGACCTACCGATGAATCGAGGAGCTATAGCAGTCTCCACCCGTCACATATTAAGTCCAATGCATTCCCATATGAAAAGGTTTAAACATAACATAAACATTCATATTAAAACTAGAATACAAAATGTAAATACTTCATCCATAAACCATGAATGGTATAAAAATAACACATCCATATTCAAACATATAAAAAACCTTCAATACAATATAGAAGTTTTGTATCCTAATAAATAAACTTAAATAAGCGTAAAATCCATCAAAGGATGTTGACATAGATGAAATCAATACTCTTTTTCAAAAAATATCTATTTCTATTTTGAAATCATTTAAGAGTCATATATTTATAAAATAAGACATTTTCTTTGAAAATATTTTTATAAGCTTGTAAGGGAAGCTTCGAAGATTTTATAATGGCAGAAAATATCTGCACCCTCCGTATAAGTTAAAAACAACATTCTTACCTTAATTCTGTTGAAAATGTTAAAAAGAACCTTTTTTGGAAAATGACGGAAATATTCCATTATAAACCTCTTATAAAAAGTCAAAAAATGGTATAAATGACTTTAACCCATATTCTTGTAAATAGGAAAAATGTTTTGAAATACATTTTTAAGAAACATGGATGTGGATGATAAAGAGATCCCAGTAGATTATTATGTATAAACAACCTCGGATAATGAAGAGATTGCGAAATAAAACCTTACCTTGTACTTTTCATTGGTTAAGGGTAGGTTAACATCCTGTATAATGGTGAAATAATTGTTATTAAATTATACATGAATCATATACATTAATATGATATCATATATGACCTTTTAACATTGATTTGTTAATAATATCTTAGTATAATCGTTGTTTTGGGTGTTAACTTACTCATTTTATTTTATATGTTTTGTTATGTAAGCCGTTTTTGTCAAAGATAGGTTGTATATTAATCATATCCAGAATGATATCAAGTTCTTAGATACTATTATTAATCATCAAATGAGAATTAGACTTGAATGGATACGATGGAGAATGAATCTCATCGCGTTCGTGGAGACGGTAGTCCGTATGTACGCACGAGCGACAATATCATTCTTTTGATATTAAAATAATATATAATTGGATGGTATATCATATATACAGAATCATTACCATGTTACATTTATTATTTACATGAATTAAACATCATTATTATACCCATCCAAATAACAATTTATTGAATAACAATTACACCACTACGTGGAGACGGTAAGCCGTACGTACGCACGTATGGTGACATGTCATTCAAGGGATGGATATAATACTGAAATATGGTTGTAACATGTTTATAATAACATCAAATTATATTTAATATTCTGGAGTTATTATTTTATAATGGCAATAACAAAGAAAGAAGAAGTGGAAGAAGAAAGGAACTTGAAAAAGGGTGGTGAAATCATTACCTCTTCTTCGGGTTCTTCCTTTTCATTTGATCAAAAGGGATCCCTAGGTTGTATTTATGACTAATGGAAGGCCTCTAGGATTAATTGAGGGAAGTTGAGAGAGTATTTGGGCAGGGGTTGGCTGAACCAAAAGGCTTTGAAGGTGTGAATTAATGAAAAGGGGGAGTGCCCTTTTTAAATAGGGGTGAGGGGCACGTTTGGAAAAGATAGAAATATTATTTTATAACAAATTAATATTCGGTTTCTAATGTCTTAAAAGTGGATTATTTAAACATTATGGTTGGTATAGGTTGGAAACCACTAAAACAGTGGAATTTAGACAGGTTTGGTTCATTATATTAACCTTATATTTAAGTATTAACTCTTAGTTAATTAGTTTGACACTTACCATGCCCCTTTGTATTTTTATATTATATAGTTAATAAACTTACTATATACCTCCAAGAGACCCAAAGTGGTAAATTAATGATACAAATATCATGATATAAGTCTCCTGGCCAAACCTTAGATTTTTAGGAATTGAATATCAATTAATAATATAATATTTGTTTTAAAAACTCTTTTATGTCAATTTTGAAACTATTTGGAAAATTGTTTTTTTGTGAAAATTATAACAGATTGATTACTTATAAAAATGTTAATTAAATCATTCCTAAGATGGCATATTAACCTATAAAATTAGTTTAATTCATAAAAAGTCTCAAATTATATTTATTTGGGTATTTATAATATCAATTATTTTAATGTTTCACTATTATGGTAATTACTGCATCGTCATTCAGTCATAAATAAATTAAATTATTTAATGTCTAAAAATTATAAATACAATACCATTATTTGGGAAATCTCTTTATCTTTCTAATGAATATTTACAATATAATTTATCTTATGTATATCCCTATATTAATGATGATTTAGTAAATAAAAATTGATTTTAACTCTTTTAACTCTTCTTTGAATTAAATAATAATAAATGTCCTAATCTAATCCAAGTGGACCTAAATGATAATATTTTATTCCTAAGTTTGTTTTTGGTCGAATTAGGATTATCCAATAGAATTAGGACATGAGTTAGGGTAATATTAATATCATTTTTACCCTTAATTACCCTATTTACTTGTAACCGTGGTAAATAAAAGTAAAACATTACTATTCACCAAACATTATTTTCATCTCAATGAACCACATTTTAGTCCTTGATATTAACCGTGTCTCTCCGATTTTCGAAATTTCACTCATAGAAGAGGTAAAATTATGTTTTATGAAAAATTCGGTTTTTTAACTAGCACTTAGTGGTTTCACTATTCATCAAAAAATGAAGTTTTTCAGAAAAATACAAAAAATTCACCCTAGGCTAATTTTGATATTTCGAATCCAAAAATGAAGTCAATTTTGAAAAATAAAATTTATAAATTCCAAAAAGTGGGTATTACTATTCATAGCGGCTAGTTTGATTGGTTGTGGTGTGTTAGAACTCGATGTTGCGTACCACACACGCTATTGCATTATTCAAAGAGAAGCGTGCCATAGAAGCTTGGAGTGTTACACTCTAGCACATATATGAAATGATCAGACTGGACATAAGTCTAAGTGTGGTATTCTATGCTCTTAATAACCTGCATACCTAGGGTCCTCCAAAAACTCTACACAAAGTGAGATGTTATGTGGGATTCCATATCCAAAACAATATTTTGTGGGACCCCATGAATTCGTACAATCTCATGGTTTTATAACCTCCAATGATCATCAAAAATGGTGGTCTCATTGATCTCATGAAATGATCAAACATCATGAGTTTTTCAAAAACATCCCACAACGCATCATTACCTCAAGAGACCACAATAAATTGGTCATGAAATCCATCATGAAATAATCTTATTTTTTCTCTTTAAAATTAAATTGATATAAAATCCTGACCAATTGATGATGTTTTGCCTTCACCTTTTGGTAGGCAGAACACCTCTTGACAAAAACAGCCACATCCCATTTCATACTTGACCACAAATACTGATGGGTTAAATGATGGTACATATTTGTGACTATGTGGTGCACTATCCATGATGAGGAATCAAATTACCACATCAACTCATTGTTTAGGTGTATTGGTACCCATAAAAGGCAATAGAAAAAAAGATATAATACTATCCTACAATCCAACGAGGAGGTGGATTCCCACCACCCACACTCTCCTATAAGAGCAGGCCCTCCGAATCCTATAGATACCTAATCCTTACTCTATCAAGTAGGGTATAGTTCACTTATAATAATGATAGTTATGTTTATCCCTAATTGTTCTACTCCTCCTGGTGAATCTCATAGAATAATGACATAAGCTGCCACTCGATACTGGCATGTTGCACTGCCTATAACTAAGTTTTCCTAGTCAGTGCATCATCCACTGCATTTCCATTATTAGGTGTGTAATGAATATTTAAATAAAAATTCTCTACATACTTCACCCTCCTTCATTGCATCATATTTAGATCAAAATGTGTAAACATATACTTTATTATTTTTTGGTCAGTGCATAAAAAGATGATCTCCCAGTAAATATTGTCTCTAATAACATAATGTGTTAACAACTGCATCAAGCTTGAGATCATGTGATAGGTAATTCCTTTCATGTGGAATAAGATACTGAGACCAGTACACCATGAATCTATCCCCCTGCATCAACACTACTCCTAGAATGATACATGAAGCGTCACAACACAATCTATTATTCTTTCCGCATTTTTTATGTATTAGGACTTGTGTTGATGTTAACCTCATTTTAAACTTCTGAAAGGCTACCTCGAAAGAATCTAACCAAAAAAACTTCACACCCTTCTTCGTCAATCTCTTCAAAGAAACTTATATGTGGGAGAAGATATTTATGAAATGAATTTAGTAACTAGTTATCCCCAAGAAAAAAATTATGTCAACAAAATTCATGGGTTATTCTAAGGAAACAACATTTCTCACCTTATATGGGTCCACTAATACTCTAGTATCTGAGATAATGTGACCATGGAAGTAAATCTATTCCATCCAATTGTGGTACATAGTGATATTAGCATATAATATATTCCTTATTTGTTTATTAAAAATGATATTAACATGGATTATATGTTCATTTAGATTATGATAATACATGATGATATCATATAGAAAAACAATCATAATAGAATATTGGAAATGTTGGAACACTCATTTCATCAGTGACATGAAAACAACTGGCGAATTTGTGGGACCGAATTGTATCAATAGATAATTATTCTGAATAAACCTACAACAAAAGGTTATATGAGGTATATCTATAGGTCGAACATGTATCTAATGATATCTTGACCTCATGTCTATTTTTGAGAACACTAAGGATCCTCAAAGCTGATTGAACAGGTCATCCATCCATGGAAAGGGATACCGATTTTTAACCAAAATTTGGTTTAGTTTTGATAATATACTCATAAATTTAGTGTTAAATCCACCTTTTAAACAAGCATGACTAGTGAACCCCATATATAAGTACTAGTTTGAATAAAACAATTTTCCACTAAAACTTCTAGATACCTATTCAGCTTTGGAATCTCTTTCACATACATCTTGTTAGGAGGAATGGATTTGGGAGAAGCTCTAAGTACTAGCTTGATAAAGAATTCAATATATATCTCTAGAGAGAAACTATAAAATTTATTCTAGAAAACACCAATGAAATGATAATCCTCTTGTTGAATATCCTCATTAGTCACACAATGATCAACCAAAAACAAAATAGAAAACCAGGATATCATCATACACATCCCATTATACATTTTCCAAGATCAGCTCTCATGAACCACCCATTCACCCTTGTGATTATAAACAAGACCCTATAGTGATATGAAATCCACGCTTAAATGGTTTTAGTCAATATAAGATTGATAAGATACTAAAACTTCCATCTCAAGGATGACATCAAACAGTTTCACCTCAAGGAAATAAAAATTCCAGATGAAGTGACACCCACCAACCTCAAGGGGAAATCCATACAATGGAACACATCTTTTTTTTGTATTCCCAAATGTTATTATAGATTCATAAGGACCTTATAAGAAAACATTATAATCCCAAGGATTTTTAACAATTGTAAAGATATAAAACTATCTGATTAACCTATATCAAAATTAGAATATGAAAATTAAGTGGATAAGATTATCATACCTCTCACCATAAATGTTCTGACACCCAGCTACTTAGGGATAGGCTGGATTGAATAGATCTAGCCTATAACATGACCCTATGATACAACCCCACTTCCTAGAGTTTTCCCACTCTGATGTCTTAGTGTAACTGGTGTGTGGAATACTTGACCCTAACCACCACTGCCTCAGCCTTCCCAACGAGAACTACTCCCACTCTCTTCCAGATGTGGATCAGAGGAACCGACTCATGAACATGGTGTCGATGCTGACCCCCTATGAATCATAACTAGATATATGTTCATATAAAAATTCTGCATGTGGCCCATCATATTGTAATCTCATCACTCAACTGGATCACATTTTCAATGATTCTTCATCTTTCCTCACATACCACAGTGCTGAAAAGGCACCATGATACCAGTAACAACAGCATGAATGACACTCATTTCATGGGGAGCCTCAAAATGGAACTTCTTGCCTGAGGCTGTTGAACAACTAGGTACAGGGGCAATACTACTATTCTCTGTACCCCCAAATTATCTCAGGTTCCTCTCTATAATAAGGGCCTAATTTACAATCTTGGTTATAGATTTCAATCTTAACATGTTGAAATAATATCTGATAGCATGTCAGAGACCTTCCTCGAATCTTATCTATCTAGAAAACTCATCATCAAGGTAAGATAGTGAAAAATGGTTCAACTATATAATGTATGCTGAGTATTACATAAAAATCAATGTACCCTACTACAAATGAAAAAAATCTCTATTCCACACATCTCGTTTAGTCTCATGGTAGAAATATACATAGAAGAAAGTTTGTAAATATTTTGGACACAAATCTTGCTTCCCATTAGGCTAGATCATAATATCCCACAAATTATTTGATTCTCCATATATCTTATAAGTGTAAATGTTGACCCTCTTCTCGAGTGGAATCTCAAGATGCACAAAAACTTGTAATGTAGTCTCTAGACAAATCTTAGCAGCATGTGGACCACCATTCCACTAAAACATGAGAGGATGATGCTGCTGGAAAACTAACGTTAGCTCATCAAAAGACAAGGAAATATTTGGTGCATCCAAAAATGTTTTCTAATAGTGATAGAAGGCTTTGGGGAATTTTTCCTCATCACATTTGTCTAAAAAAACGGTTGATTCTATAGCTGGAAACAAGTTAGGATCAGAAGGTAGACCATGGCCCGCTATCTTTGGAGTGTGGTTATTGTCTGGCTCCTAGAATATGACTGGAGGTCATCATGGTTCCATTCCTCTATGATGACAAAAACATTCCTCCGAAAAAAATGAGATCAGAAATAAAATCGACAATGTGTAGGATAGGTCAACCCCCCCAAACCAAGTTAAACCCCATATCATGATCTTAAATCCATGTCCATAACAAGAAAATTCAAAACACAAAATGAAACACTTTCTCTTTCCCACACAAAATAATGAACTTGTTCTATTATCTATTTATCATCCTAAATTTTACATGTCATTTTCATTTTAATTCACATCCATTCCAAATTCCATTTCTATAAATCAATTGTTCGAGAGATTTAACCAATGGTTCAATTATTCAAAATCCATGATGGCCCATAACACCTTATGAACCCAAAATTCATTTCACATTCAATACATACATATCAACTTCACATTAACAATTGAAATTATAAGTTGTTTTACTTTTTTTTCCAAAAGGTCCCATACATTTTATGACATAAAATATAGAGTCACTTCTCTATCCACTTCACAGTATCTATCACAATAGTAAATTTAGCTTTCACATCACCTATCACAATAACATGGAATGGGTAATGCATCTTAAATACAATGTAATAATGAATAAAATGTAATTTTTGAAAAGTTATTATATGATGCATCAGATGGAATACCCTCATCTCACGAGGCATCAACTGAAATACAACCCCCAATTATATTAATACAAATATCATGAATTATGTGTGTCGGCCAATGATAGAAACAAATCTACTATAATAGTAAAAATCTAGAACATTATAATGTCATTCAAGGAAATTTGGCATTTCCCTATAAATTGGGTAGCTACTCCAAGTCATAGCTTATTACCAAACTATATTTCCATCATATGATTGTCTATTATCACCAAAATAGTAATAAAAATGAGAAAACAAATCCTCTTATATAACTTTGTAACATCATAATACCAGTCTCTACTCGACACTGTTCTTAGCATGGATGATCACAATGCCTCAAGGACATCTCCCAAAACATCAGTGGATGCCGACTAGCAGGGAGGGCCAAAGTGAATCAATGGGGAGACTAATACCTCACCACTATAGTTTATAACATCAGATGTAAATAAATTAAAGATAGTGGAAGCAATTACAATATGTTTAAAATCATAAATAAGAAAGAAATAATTTTTTAAAAATCCATAAGTGTCTCATAAATAAACATGTAGGTGATACATGTATCTAGATAATAGATATAATAGGTACATAGAAATATAGAACAATTTAAGTATCAAAAAACCCAATAAGTTGAAAATATATCCAAGTATCATTGAAAGACATAGCTTGGTCCCATTATCCACCTCTCCAAAGAGACAAATATCATTCTGTGTTAGAAAACTTTCCCTTATCAAATCCTGCAAGCATATAATCTGTTTGGCTCCTCAAGGGAGGCCCGGATAGGGTGGGAGATTATAACCCAGTAGGTAATCACAAAATATATAAACAATTATACAGTGTGAATTATCACAATTTATGAATGTAAACTGTAAAACAAGTAAATAATAAAGAGAATTAAAGTTCCCACGATACATCCACTAGATTGAAAGTTGTTCTATCTAGACTCTCCAGGACCCCTACAAAATATTTTCCATATCACATACAAGTAATATATATAAAATGAATAAGTAAACAACATGACCTTGAAATTCATCCAATCATTTCATACTACCATGGCTATTCCATGGAATTGAGTGTTTGACATATACACAAATAAGACTTATATCAATGTATCGTACCACTAAGGGATAGATCCAAGGTTTCAGGGATAAAGCAATCCTCATCTAGTCCCAAGAGAAACTTAGTGGAATCCTAGTATTAGAGCCAGTGAGAGTCCTAGGAGAATGACATACCTGAAAAGTCCTATGCGGGTCGATGCATGCCATATATAATGGTTAAAAACCCATGGAATTCCATTGAATCAAGACCCTAGAATAATTTCCACTGAAGGCATCCACTACCCTATTCCAAATCCAAGGAACATATCCAAGGAATCTAATCTTACATTCACTGTTCATAACATTTATCATAACAATCCATGTGAGTATACCCACTCACATTACCATTTATTATTGTGTTCTACTTATGAGTATACCCACTCATAACATCCAATAAAACTCAAAGAAAACAAATTTTTTTCCAACTATATGATTATAATTCATACATTCCACTGAAACATTCAAACATTCATGTTATAAACCCATGAGTATACCAAATCATTTATCAATGATTAATTTAATAAAATTAACAAATTTAAACATTTAATATAAATATTTCATTAATCTATGAGGAAATACATATCTTAAATGAGATTTTATAGTTTTATGTTAACCATTTATTCAAATGCATCGACATTCCATGGAGGCATCCAATCCCCCTTTTAATTAATCCATTTAAATTCACTCATTAATGAGATCCCTTTAAGAAGGAAATATTAAACTCATCCCATGGGTGGTTCAAAAGACTTTAAACATGTTATATTAATAAGGAACACCCAAGGGGTGGACATTATTTGGGAAAGCTACCAATTAATCTCAACATATCTAAGGGTATCCCTAAAAGATCTTATTACATCTAAATCAAATATCAAAGTTAAAAAGGGGTTGTGATGGAAGTCTTGGTGGGTGAAATAACTATAGGTAGCCTAACAAGGTACCAAAAGTAACAGAATTTGTATAGATCACCTACTTTATCTCAATAGTGGAGTTATCATCAAGTATCAGGTCCTAATTCAGCTCTTACTGGGAGAAATCTAAAGAAGATATGAACAAATAAATTTTAGGGAAAATCACTTTGCGCCTAAATACCACAATAGATATCCATGAGAAACGAGATTGGATTAAATGGAATATGGATCTTTCCGATTCAGATATGATGAGCCCAACCATGCTTGAAATGGAGATCAGATAAATATGTCCCCACAATTACATGCGTAGTCAAAAGAGGGGGTCTCAAGGGGATCTCCTTACTATATGTATGAGTTTAGAATAAAAAAAATAAAAATAGGGTTTAAAGTATAATATTTTTTAAAATGAAAATTATTAAAATTACCAAAATTAAGGGGAATCATGGTTTTGGTTCACATATTTGTAAGAATTATTCCAACCATGCACAACTTCCTATAGTCCTAGGAGAACCTACATGGTTAATTCAAACGATTTACAAATTGTGTGAAAACCCACTATCCAGTTATGCACGAATTTTAGAGTAGGCCGCATAGTCGTGCTACCTATACCACCCCTATTTCTAGCCTTACACAATTTTTACTAACCATATGGACTATCCTTCACAGTTATTATAAACCTAGTTCTAGTCCATTTTCATTCCAACATTGGTTCCATGTTTTGAACAAGACCCAAAAAAACATCAAAACATCAGTGACCTCAAAGGGAATTAAAATTTGTCCATATTTATGCATTAAAACTGAGAAATAAATGATCCATATAACATAATAAATCCAAATATATTATATTGTACATTTTTCATGGTCATTTAATCCCATATCATTTAAATTTAACTACCCCTTAGTAAACTAGTTTTATGATTAACAACATCAACTAAATTATTCTGATTTTACAGTTTACTTTGAAAAAAATATATTTAATTTATTATTTAATATAAATTAGGCTTATTCCATATATGAAATCATTTTCATTAAATTTTAAATCACATAAGTCGAAAATTTAAATTTAAAATTAATCCTGATGTATGGTAAGAGATTGAATTTGAAGAATGAAAATTTTTGAATGGATAAAAAGTTTTTATATTAAAATTCACATTGAAATTGGTTAAAATTAATTAAATTTGTATAATAACAATATAATTAATATAATGGTAATTTAAAAAAATATTTTAAAATTATAAGGACATTGTATATTTATTAAATGAAAATATAGATTCTAATAACAAAAATAATTTTTTACTATTCATTGAAAAATTATTCAATTTTAAAAAATAAAAAAAATCACCCTAAGATAATTTCAAAATATAGATTTAGAAACAAATAATTATTTTTTTGTAACATATTTTCAAAACATGTAAAAAATAAATTTTAATATTTTTTCATAAAAATATAGAAATTGTTTTTGATAAAATAATATTCTAGAAATATATAATGGCTTTAAAAATGAAATCAATACTTTTTTTTAATATGTATTCCATATATAAAACCATTATAAATAATAATAAATTATTTCAAACCATTTACACATGGATAAATCCTTTTATAAACATGAATTAAACTTCATTCCCAATATGCCTACATGTGTGGGCTTATCTTCTTATGTCGGTGACCTCTTGTTTATGTGTCTTAGTTCACCATGTATTTATATATTCATCATAGGGAAAATTTTATTTCATCAAATAATTACATGTTAAAAATAATGGGGACCCATTATCCCTATTCTCATTCATTGTTACTAAAAATTATCCCAATATTCTTATCTATAGAAGCATATTTTCGGGTCAGTATCCTTCTTTGTCACTATAGGTCTCACTTTTGTGGAATGTCTCATCATATTTTTTCATAGGAAATGGTAATTGTTTTTAATTAAAATAATAAATCCATTCATCATATCAACATGATTTGAGAGGAATACTGTAATTGTAGTGGCCAACTTGTTAATTTTGAGAAGAGAATTATCTATAATTTTAATTGAATCTAGGATAGGCATTTAAGTTCCTAAAATAATAGTTTGGATTTGCAGAGAAGAAACATTGTTATAGACTATCCATGTTCCTAGATCTTCCCCTAAATACTTTCTATTCACTAATTCAACATGGTTTATCAATATTTCACAAGAAACATCAATAATATTAAAAAATCAAATAATTTGAATATTTAGTTACACTACTAAATATTATCCTCTTCTTCATTCCAAAGGATGGACATCAAACTTAATCCTTTGAAAGTATTTGTTTCTTTAATTGAAAATATATATTACTCAATATTTTGGAATTGAAATTTCATTGGAATACACCATTGAGATTCATGGGAAAGAATATATATGTCTCTAAAGTATGGTAACATCAATGTTAGAAACATCTTAGAAATGAGGCAATGTCTACTTATGATAATGGGGTGGGAAGTTCATGGGGGTTGGATGTTTGGGGAAGATTCATAAAGTAAAATAATGGGAGTTCTATGTGAATAATTAGGGGGATTTATTGATATTTATTGTTCATGATTAAACCTTCTATCTCAAGTCTTAAATTCCATAATCACAGGATCGTTGGTAGCGTGATTTTAACCTTATAGATCTACAACTAGTTAGGCACAAAGATTGGTTTTCCCCAATTCCAAACACTGTACTTCTCATTATGGAAAGAAATTATGCACTTGAGGATCATTCAAGATGTTATGTACAAAAATAAGCATAAAATATTAGTTATTATTGTTATAAACTCAAAAACTGATAAAGTCTTATTATATAGGTATTAATTTGGATAATTATATATTAAAAAAAATTGTAGAGTGAATATGGTTCATAATGTCCATGAAAACAAGGGTGAGGTTCAATAGTGTAAGTAGATCCCTATTAAATTAAATTTGATCACATGGTGAAATAGGAACAACTCTCTGCCCATATATTTGAATATAAATTTTCTAAGAATTAATCTCATTTAAAAGTGTAATTGATTAATTGAACCATGGAAAAAATATTTAATCACCTATTCTTTGAACGGGAATGTGTGTATATTTTATAGAACTCCTTCAATGACTTAACTTGGAATTAATCTTATGAGTCATGTGATGACTCTATTCACAGACTCTTTTGGGTACCGGGACTGCGCAACGGAAGTCGGTGGGCCGGGATTTTAAAATTTTCTGCTTCACCGGAGTGACATAACCCTATCAACTCAGGTGATCTTGTCCCGGCTTGGTCCGAGGATCTTGCAAGGTTAATAAGGAGAAAAAAAATAAACTGAACATTTACCTTGTTCAGAATTGATTTGCCGGATTCCGGTGAACGTTTCTTGAAGAATACAACGTCGAATCCCTCTAGATCATCCACACACGCCTCATGAATCTACTCGCGCACTGTTCGTCAAGATCCGAGAGATAGCACGGATCTTCGATGCTCACTTCAGTGCAGCGATGATCACTGCAAGGAGGAATCTTGGATCAAGGATGGATGGTCTTGAATATCCTTCTTTGCTTGAGAGTCTTTCTCCCTAAATTCCAGGAGGAGAGAGATTCTCTCCATCTTGAAACATGAATAGTAATGGTGGGAGAGCATCTCTCTCACTTATACAGGGAGTGCTAAAACACGTGGTATTGGTTCCCACCCCCGTGTAATAGACGTCCGCTATATAAGTGATATAAATAATTATTTTTGACAAATAAAATTATGCCATAAAAAATATTTTAAATTTATCACTTACTTGTAATATATAAATATATTACGTGATAAATTTAAGCCATTAACTCGACTCATTCCTCCTAATAATATTAAAAGAACATAGGATATATAAATCCAGTCGAATAATATTTATACGTGTATTTACTATATAAATTGTAAATACATGTTATAAATAAATTCAGTGAATTATTTTAAACTCAAATAATTAATTAATTTATTTATTCTTTAGTGATCCATAGAACATGGATTGTGTTCGGACCCTTTGGCGGGGCCCACCATGCTCTAAATTCATATTCCCAGAATAGGGAAGATTCTCAAAACGTTATTTTGTGTGACCCTCTAGTCCCTTATCTCAATAGCAGTGAATAATACCACCGACCTAGAGTGGGTTCTAGAAACCCATTGAGGCCCCTATAAAGATAAGGAAAAGTCAAAGCAATGACTACCTTCCTACGAGCACGGTCTGTGTAATATAATCTCTTCGTCATCGATATATCAATAAAGCAAAATGCATACTAGAGTCATCATTCTTTATTTGCATTATTTTGTTTGTTGATTTTTCCGGACGGTCTTACCTTCGACTACCATGGCCATTGATTTATTGAAGGTGCAACCATCCTAATCAACCAGGCATGAGATATCTCTTCCTGAACTCGGAAGTGACTAATCCTTTCTCGATCATTCAATCAATGACATTCCATTAATGACGCACCTGATACAAACTACCTCACCACAACTTTATCACCATGTTTTTCGCCTTAAACCAAATGTACGTAATTAAATGACATTCATTGATAATGATCTCAAGTCAGGAGACCATTACACATGTATGTAGATAGGAACGACCAATGACCCCAAAAACATGTGGTGTTCCTATTAAGCGGGTCTGTCCTAATGATCTCAATAGATAGAGATCATCAAGTGAAAACATTATGAGATGAATTCTCAATGCATATGAGCCCCCAACACCTGATGGTCACACATCATCTGTGTCCTTTCAGAATGATGTAACTAGACCATAGGAAGTTTCCTTAAGATTACTGTCATGGCATCTTAGGTTTCGCATTATAGCCTGGGACTTGCTATAACCATTTGATGCGATAGGTAATCTAAGGACATTTCCATTAATAAAGTGGATGCAGATGTATCTACACTATCATGGAAAGATAAATGCATGTATAAAAACAAAATGAATACATGTACTGGTAATCAAAGTAAAATACATGTTGGGTCTAGGGAACCCAATTTCAACATCTCCCACTTGCACTAGAGCCAACTACTAACAGGTTTAAATCAACTAGATCTCAAATGTGAATCAAGATTCTACTGAGAAATTGCTTTAGTCCGGGGGTCTTCCACGTTGTCCTATGTGGGTACTCTGCTAACTGTAAATTCACCTCTTTGAGTAAAATCCCTCAAAAGATGAAACTTCTGAAGAATATGCATTTTCCTCTGTTGAGACCTGGGCTCCTTGGAAAGCACCACTATAGTAGTATTATCACAATATACTGGAACATGGTCTGCACTGCTAGGTACAACACCAATTTCTGAGATAAAGCTACGTATCCAGACTTCTTCCTTTGCTGCATCGGAAGCTGCAATATATTCGCACTCTACTATAGAATCAGCAACCACAGCTTGCTTTGAGCTTCTCCAGCTCCCTACACCACCATTCAGGCAAAAGATGTATCCTGACTGCAATTTCATAACATCATGATCTATCTAGAAACTTGCATCAGTGTATCCCCTCACAACCAGTTCCCCACCTCCACCATACATTAGGAACATATCCTTAGTACTCCTTATGTACTTTAGGATAGATTTGACAGCTTTCCAAAGAAGCTCTCCTGGATTGGCTTGATATCTACCCACCATGATTAAAGAAAAGGCAACATCAAACCTAGTACATAGCATGGCATACATGATAGAACCCACTGTCGAAGCATAAGGGACTCTACTCATTCTTTCAGTCTCTACCTATGTTTGTGAAAACATTTTCTTGGAGAGATTTATACCATGTGACATAGGTAACAATCCTCTCTTGGATTGTTCCATATTGTACCTTTTGAGTACCTTGTCAATATATGTACTTTGACTTAGGCCAAGAATCCTCTGAGATCTATCTCGATAGATCTTGATCCCTATAATGTAGGCTTCTTCATGTAAGTCTTTCAGGGAGAAGCATTCATTTAACCAAGTCTTAACTGACTGTAAGACTTGCACCTCGTTTCCCATGATTAATATGTCGTCAACATAAAAAACTAAGAAAACTGATAGAATTCCCTTCATCCTTTTTATAGACACAAGGCTCACTTTCATTTCTAACAAAACCAAAATCTCTTATGGCCTCATCAAAGTGTACATTCCATGATCTTGATGCCTGCTTCAATCCATAAATGGATCTATGCATCTTGAATACTTTATTGGCATTCTTTGACTTAACAAACCCATCGGGTTGAGTCATATAGATGTCTTCAACCAACATCCCATTTAGAAAAGAAGTTTTGACATCCATTTTCCAAATTTCATAATCATGAATGGATGCTATTTAAAGTAATATTCTGATGGATTGAGGCATTTCCACTGGTGAGAAGGTTTCATCATATTCAATTCCTTGATGTTGTCTGAGACCCTTTGCAACTAGTCTTGCTTTAAAGTTATTAACCTTACCAACCATGTCCATGTTCTTCTTGAATACCCATTTGCATCCAATGGGATTTACATCAGCTAGAGGGTCTACCAAAATCCAAACATGATTTTGGAACATGGAATCCATCTCAGAATTCATGGCTTCGTGCCATGTAGAAGCTTCTTTTCCTTATACTACTTCCTTGTAGGTTAGCGGTTCATTATACTAAAGGATTAATGTGTCACCTGACTTGGTGACAAGAAAACCAAGACTATCTGGTTCTCTAACCTCTCGCATAGACCTACATAGTATCTGTGTCTCAGGAACAATTTCTCCTTCCACTTGCTCTTGTGGAGATTGTTCCTCTACCAACTCATGTGCATCTGAAGCATTAACTTCATCGAAGTTAATCTTGCTCCAACTATTTCCATTTAAAATGTGATCCATTTCTTGAAATGGGGAATATCATTCCATAATTACTTTTCTATCTGAAGGGTTATATAGGTAGTATCATCTAGTTTCCTAAAGATAACTTATAAAGATTCACTTAGTGCTTCGAGATGCTAATATTTCACATGGTAAAATCATTTCAAATTCCTCACACCCCCCACACACGCATGTGTGTCAGATTGGGTTTCTTTCCATACCATAACTGATATGGAATCCCATCTGTAGCTTTAGTTGGAACTCGGTTAATTTTATATGCTGCTGTCTGCAAGGCGTATCCCCAAAAGGATAATGGAAGAGTTGTATGACGCATCACTGATCTGACCATGTCTAGAAAGGTCCTATTCCTCCTTCCACTAACACCATTCCATTGTGGTTTATAAGGAGGAGTGAGTTGGGATACTATCCCACAGTCCTTCAAGTGATCAATGAAATATTGGTTATGATATTCTCCGCCTCGGTCTGAGCGAATTGATTTTATCTTCTTACCAAGTTGGTTTTCTACTTCATTTTGGTATTCCTTAAAGAAACGAAAGGAATCTGACTTATACCGCATTAATAAGATATAGCCATACCTACTGTAATCATCGGTAAAAGTAATGAATTATAGAAAACCACCCCTTGCCTCTACTAGAAATGGACCACATACATCAGTATGTATTAATTCGAGCACTGCATTGGCTCTTTCTCCCTTTCCTAAGAAAGGTGCTTTGGTCATATTTCCTTGTAAACAATCCTGACATAATTCAAAGGGTTCTAACTGTACCGAGTCTAGATACCCTTCTTGATGTAATCTTCATAATCACTTCTCATCTACATGAACAATCCTTAGGTGCCATAGGCGGTTATTATTTGAGTCATGCTGGTTGATTTTTTCATTGATTACCATTACTGAGTTTTCTAGTTCTAGTATATATAAACCATTGTTAATATGTGCCATACCATAAAATATGTTATCCCTATAAAAGAGACAAATTTTATTTCCAAAATTGAAAGAAAAACCCATAGTGTCTAAAAATGAAACATAGATAATGTTTTTGGAAACAGACGATACATAATAGAAATTGTTTAAAACAAGAACCAATCCAAATGGTAAAGTCAAGTGATAGTCTCCCACTACCAAGGCCGCCAGACTTGCACCATTTGCAGCTCAGAGATCTACTTGAAATTTTTCAATCTTCTTGAACCTACTTGGTTCCTGTATATGAATAAAAATGTGTGAGCCACATGCCGTATCCAATACCCAACTATTAGTTAAATATAGATTTCATTTAATGACAGAAATACCTAAAGTAGAAGCATCATCTTTCTTATTCTTACCAGCTCTGCAATTCTTCTTCCAGTGGCCTTTCTTGCCACATCCAAAGCAGACAAATTCCTACTCATTACTTTTCCTCTGAATCATTGGCTTCTTTGTAGGATGATGCATTGGTTTCATTGTCCTTGACTTGGCCTTAGACCCCTTTTCCTTGCCCTTGTTTTTCTTTTCTCTATAAGGGCTGTTGAATAGGTATTTTTGATGTCCTTATCATATTGATGAACTAAATCCAAAAGATTCGGGAGCAACTTTGTCATATCATTCATATTATAATTGACAGTGAAAGTTGAGAATCTTGATGGTAAAGAAGCAATTATGATATCCACTGCTTGTAATTGGTTTAGTTTGAACCCAAGGGCTTCCATCCTCTCAATATACCCAATCATCATGAGTACGTGAGGACCGGCTTGGTGCCCTTCTGCTAGCCTGCACTTATAAAGCACACTTGAGATCTCATACCTTTCTTTCCTAGCCCTCTACTCATATAGTTCGTGGAGATGTGAAAGCATCTAGTAGGCATCCTCTTCCTCATACATTTTTTGAAATTTTCTAGACATGGATGACAACATGATGCATTGTAAATCAAGAGCATCATCTACATTCTTTCTCCATTTATCTTTTTTCTTCTTGCTTGCTCCTTGAGGAGGCTCTGCAAGAATAGGGTATTCTAGCACATATAACTTACTTTCTTGGCGTAGTACTATGTGAAAGTTCATGTACCACTCCTGGAAGTTATTTCCGGTCAGGATATTTTCTTTATCCAAGATCGATCGCAGTGATAATGTATTAGTGGTGTTGGTGATTTCCATTTTGAATCTACATCAGATATACATTTAGCAGTTCATACTTTTTCTTGATTACCTTTTTAAATTTTAGGATTAATAAATGATTATAACATTTAATGTCTCCCACTATTTTAACGAACATTAATAGCCCTCACTATTAGATTTGAAATACTCTGTCGCTTGAGCATTGTAGTGGAAAGGATCCTCTAAACCTCTCTCTTAGTCTACAAGCTAGTGCTACGAAACTACTCAGAGGGTTTCATTGTAGGCACTATGTTGTCCAACCACTTGTTCTTGTGGTTCCTTGTGTTGTTGAGTAAAGTCCCAGCTTTTGGAATCTGAACTTGATTCCCTCAACTTCATGCCTCTAAAGTGATAGAAAGTTAGCTAAGGATAATCCTTCACTGCTCACTTTAGTCAAGTCGACCCATTACTCACATCGAAACACCCCGGTAGTAAGAGGCACTCTCAACTGAGGCTGACGAGCACCAAAACAGCCGGTTTTGTTTAAATGTGAGAAATTGAAGGCATTATGGAATTAATATATCTTTGAGGGATTTTTAAATATTGATTGACGAATATAATACTTTTCTATTTATTATGTTCAAATTGGGTTTTTGCGCTCACAACTGAACATTCAATAGAATATTATTCATCCAAACATTATGCATTTTATCTTGTTTACTATACTATGTGATCATGCAGTAATCACGTAAATGCATAAAATAATGAACTGTGCATAAATTAAATCATGCATTCTGGCAGGTCTAGATCATTCTCTAATGATCGATCGATAACTGATCAATAATCACCTAAGGGAATCCATACCTGAGTCAATACATGACTCGTGTCACTGCTGGCCCTAGTGCAAAGCGCCCAAATCCTGTCTGGACTACCGCCTCAACATGGCGGGGTCTGCCTCTCAAATCATCACCGTATAAATACAAATATACTCGCACGTAGACGAGGGGGTCTGGGGTACAAAATCCAAATAGTGCAATGGACGCACATGCCCTTATAAATATTTGAATTAAAAGACGATTCGCAGACCATCACTTATCGAATTAAATATTACAATCATCGCACGCATTGAATAAATAAATAATTAAATAAATACATGCCAGACATACACAAGTCGGTCATTAGATTAAGACCAGTCGGGGTAAAAGTGCAATAAAATTAAATTGCTATAAATTTAAATTATGCAAGGGTGTCTTAATAAATTAAATGAAATTGATTAAATTCATGTAATTTATTTTTATCAGTTCCATTTGTTTAATTAAATTTTATTTCCAAAAATTAAATTAAACCATTAATTGAATTCTAAACATAAATTAAATTAATATTTTCAGATTAAAATAATTTAAACCCCTGAATTAATTCCAATTAATTTAATTTGAAAAATTAAATAAATTAAAATTAATTTAGTGCAGGGTTATATCGAGCTGGAGAGGAGTCTGGCGGGACTATGTACCATCGTGGGATGCCATCCTGGAACCGCAGCTTGACCGCGACGTGACAGCGGCGTGACCGTGGCATCCAACAACTCCCGTGACAGCTGCAACTTATGGCATAGTGCGAGGGGAGTGGAAGGAGTCTGGGAAAAAAGGTCGGCCAACCACATGGCTAGAAACTCGCTGCTACGGCGATCCCGTGAGGCGGCTGTATGGTCCGGGCTTTTGGAGTGGGCTTGGGGCGGCCGAATGGAGCCGGTTCAGAGGAGGCCGGTGAGGGTTAGGGGTGGCCATATGGATCCGGTTTGGAGGAGGCCAGTGCGGGCCACGACATCTGGACGGAGGGAGCTCGACACGGAGGAGGTCCGGCGTGGGGCGAGGTCTAAGGCGGCACACCAGGCCGGTCCGGTGGGAGGAGAGGAGGACGACGCGGGCCGCTCTGAGGATGTTCCATAATATTATTAGCTCATATTCAAGTTCTGGAATTTTCATTCCTCACATGTCAACTGGGGGTGCCTGAGGAACATGCAGTGGTATTGAGGCAGACCGGTGGGACGGCAGGCTGGCTGGTGGAGAGTATGGCGAACGGGCTGACAGGCCACCGAATCTCGGGCTGTCCTCCAAAGAGTGTAGTGATATGGCCGCTACGTCATGGTAAGATGAGCTAACGTCTGCTATTCCTCGCTCAGGGGCTAGGACTACTGGTGATAGGCCGCGATGCTGCTCACCTTCCATTGGTCCCTAGAATAGCTCTCTGTGATCTCTTGTGGAGGTAGAGAGAACTTCCGGTGATGATGGTGGTGATTGCGCGACTGTAACCTATAGGTCTCTAGATTTTCATCCTCCAAGATATTCTTGTGGAGGGAGGTAGGGATCCGATTGAACTCGCATTCTGGGAGCACTAGGTTGATGCATCTCATCCCTGCCCGATCCCTTGACTAGGAGGAGTGAGAAGAGGGTTCCCGTGCAGAGTTGTAACCCACTTCAGAGTCTGAGAAGCATACTGGTCTAATATCTGTATGGAAAATCTTAGAATTCTTCTTATGGTAGTGATGGCCCACCTTCCTACCCCTAGGTGGATCCTCGGGATAGGGAAGATTTCTGACACGGGGCCTTTAGCAGCACTGGTGCTAGGGCGGATTGGGTTTCCACCCGAGAAAGCTGGAGTGCAAGGAGAACCAGGAATAATGTCAAAGGGGACATGGGGAGAACCTCCATGTGTAGAACTGGAGCAGGAAAGACCTCCGCTGGAACTGAAAGAAGCATGGGGAGGACCTCCACACTTGTTTTCCCTTGCAACCTCAGAATGAGGAGGGTCCATGTACTGGTCTAATTGAACACGGGTAGGACCTCTATGCTGGGTGCGGGTGGAGCGAGGCAGGACCTCACCCCTCTAGTTGCCGAGGTGAGGATGACTATCACCATATGCTGAGGGGACATGGGGAGGATCCCCATGTTGAGGAGAGGGTGGACATGCAATGTCCTTGTACCGGCAGATGGGGGCATGAGAAATGATTCCATACCCAGTGTGATGGTCACGAGAGAGGCATAAGTGCCGAGTATCACCTCCACAGGGAAGACCTTCATTCCGATTGAGGGTAGCATGTGGAGGACTTCCAGGCCGAGCCTTGAAGTGGGGAAGGCACGCGGTTTCCATGGAATTGGTATGGGAAGGACCTCCGTACTAGGTGACATCACTGATGATTGGTTCGCGGCAGCCACCGCTTGTGCCAGCGACCAAGAGAGTTGACCCAACCTGTTTATGTGGATGTTGGGGCCTCGATCCTAGAAGAGTGTATAAGTTCCCATATTCTATGTATGCAAGGAACTGAGGATATGTGTCGGAGGTGGCTCGGGCCACAGTAGCTGCTGATGTTGACATCCCTTGGCGGGCAACCACCTCAGCTTGCGCCAGACGCTAACATTAGGTCGGAACAACCGGGTCGATGGTTCAAGTACGTAGCATACTTGTTCCTCTTCCAGCAAGACCGGGTGGCGTCATTTACGCGGCTAGGTGGGAGCCCTCGCTGGGAGCCCTGAAAATGGGAATCTGACCTGGCTGGCCGGATATTACCTACCTCGTCAGGGTAGGGTAGGGAGTCGTCAAAGTGCTCATGAGACAGGCTCCCGAAATAGTTATATGTTGGGGTGGGGAGAAATGGCTCCATGCGCGGCCCTCAGGGGTGGTGTTGACGGTGAGGCGTAGGCGCCTCCAGATCTAGGCGGGCCATATCACATGTTATTATTTTTCCTTCCTCCTCGTAATGACGCACTAGGTTGTTGATCACCCTTCTTTGGATGATCTCGGATGGGGAGAGGGGGCGTGGGTGCCCCATGATCGTAGGAGTAGTGGCCGTCGTGGAAGAGATGAAGCCATGTGGAACAAACATGTTGACACTTCCCCTACCATAATGTCGATTGGGTAGGCAGTGATCACAACCCTGGAGCAGAAACTGGATTCCTGAGAAGCAGGGAAATTAACTCATGAGTGCTGAAATGAGAAAGAATTGATGACCAATGCCCTGGCGCCATCCTGTCTTCCATGGTCAGTAAGAGGGATAAACACTGAATACATCGTAGAACGGGATGTCTAACATTCTACTTCCCCAAAATCTGGTGAGTTACATGCCAGGACTACCATTTAATTAGCTGGACCCCACACCGGGTAGCTGGATCCGATGACACGTTAATCCATTGAGGCCTTGAACTCTACTAGTCTCCATATTGAGGTGAAGAATTTCACGTCGGGTTCACCATTTTTGTTTTTTACACTTTCGATGGGGCGCGTGCATCCATCTCGTTTGTGGAAGAAATGTATTATTTTTTCCCTGCATTCCCACTTTCCAAAGGTCAGTGACATCCACTCCTTGTTCAGGGATGTTTTTTCATTGATCAAAATTGGATGATGGGATGTTGGTTATTCCTTCTATGGATTCCTCCTCAAAACTCGTCAATTAGTCCCGGTCCCCATTATGGATTTAATAATTTTTTCGTGAATCTCTTACAAGAGCCATATATTCATGTACACCATTTAATTACACAACTTGTTTAGGGGAATTCCAAGGGGTCCGGTTAGGGTAGCAATCTTCGGTTAGGGGACTAGACACGTTGGGAATCATTGGTGTGTCTAGGAATTCGTTCACTGGCGCATTTGCCTTCTATCCCTTATTATAGGGATTATAGAAGGCACGAAAGCCTAAGGAATCCCACATAGAATGCGCTGAATCATAGGCCATGGGAATGTATCTATGATTTTTCGCTACTTCCCATGTTTAACACAGGGTATGCCACAAGTTTATCGTCCAGCGGAGATGGATTAGACTGATAAGAACACTGAATAGAGTGTATCAGATGAGTGACACCCCTGGGTGGGGAACTGATGTTGGGACCAATGTGAGGTTGACCTCTCGATTACTGTTGATGGGAATGGGTTATGAGGCGTCATGATCCCACCGGGATGTGGTGGATCGGGAGAGAATCTAGGTGGATGATGGAGCTGTTTAATTAAGAGGATGGTGGATGGGATGGATCCACCACGAGGATGACGATAGTATTGTTCATGAGCCTCGAAGAGGCTTCCTATGTTTCCCCATGGTAGGGAATCAATGTAAACATTGTTAAAATGGTGACAACCTACCACCGATTGGGGTTTTCAATGGCTTACTACTTGATGAGATTGCAACGGAATATCATAGGATATGGTGTCATTGGATTACCATAGGATGGGGTTCAATAGCTTACTACTAAAAAGAGTGACAGTGGCTTACCACTAAATGGAGTGACAGTGGATTACTACTGACTGGGGTCAACAGTTCAACATCATGCGGGATAGGGGTGAGCCTATGTGAAGGGGGGTCGGAGCAACCAAATGTTGGGCTAGAACCTCAGGGAGGCTTCCTACGTACCTTTCCTTGGCAAGGATCAAATACCTCGTAGTTCATGGGGTTGTCAGTAAACCGATGTTAAGAAGGACCTGGGGTCTAATGGATGTTTGGATTGAACTTCGTGGAGGCTTCCTAGGTACATGACCTTGGAATGTATCAAAATCCACATAGTTCAGATGGGTGGGAACCGACGTTAAGGTGGAACTGGGGTCCAATGGTTGTTGGGATTGAACCTCGAGGAGGTTTTCTACATACCTTGCCTTGGAGAGGATCAATGTTCTCGTAGTTCAAGTGGGTGGGAACCGATGTGAAGGTGGAACTAGGGTCCAATGGTTGTGGGGTTTGAACCTCATGGAGGCTTCCTATGTACCCTTCATTGGAAAGGATCAAAGTCCACGTAGTTTGGGATATTGTGGAATTTGGGGCTTACACTCTAGGCTACCTAGAGTGTTGGTGAACCGACGTGAATGGGGCCAGAACGACCAATGGATGGGGGGCTTGAACCTCGTGGATGCTTCCTATGTACCTCGCCTTGGCAATAAACAAAGACCATGTAGTTCAGGTGGGGAGGGACTTACACACAAGGCTACCGAGGGAGTCGGTGAACCGACGTGAAGGAGGACCTGGGGTCCAATAGATGGTGGGGTTCAACCTCGTGGAGGCTTCATACATACCCTTCCTTGGGAAGGATCAAATACCTCATAGCTCAGGTGGGTGGCATTTGGGGCTTTCACTCTGAGGCTGCCCAAGGAAGATGTAATGGTCGGTGCTCACTCTAAGCCCACGTGAGTAATGCTCGGTGTGAGAAAAAAGAGATAGCATAGACCTGACGATCATGTCGTGAAAGGTGAATCTGTGGGAAGTGGAGTGCGGTCTTACGCAAGATCACAGCCTAAAGACGAAATAGGGGATCATGCGTGGTTAACATACCGAAGTGGTTGGGACATACTCTTTGAGGGAGGTCCAGCGGTGACAAAGCCCAGCGGGAGAGGGATTTGGTACTGGAGAAAGGAGGGGGGTCGTTTTCCCTTTCCCCCTGGTCTTGGGACTTATGAATAAAGGAGGGACAAGGATGCTGCCTTCTACATGAAATCTAAGGGCTTACACCAAGGTGGTTAACCTTTCCCCGCGAATAAGAGCCACTCCGATAAAGAGGATATCATCCCCTGTGATGGAATTTCTCATTCTCGTGTAGACCAGGGGAATTGAGAATGTCCAAGGTGGGGGCACCCCGTATGCAAGGTACATGGTGAGACCACATTTTAACATCATGTTCTGAGGATGATGGTGCTTGGCAGTTTATCATCCTCCAGATCAGATGAGGTGGGTTTGCTCCGCACCCCTAGGACTTAAATAACCATTACCCTCTTCTCATTGGTGAACGGAAGGGATAGGAAATTCCATTTCTAGGGGGTGTCATGGAGCGAACTGTTGGGGGGTGTCCAAGATAGAGAGGCTACACAAAGAAGCAATATCTTTTAGCGTTCTTATGTGAAGAATCATGATGCGAAGCAACACAACGGGTGGTACCATCCAAGGGACATTGAAATCACATCTTGAAAACATGGAGGGTTGCACAGGAAATGAAATTTCAAAGTAGAGGGGTTCATAGGTAGGGGCTTTGTGAAGCTCTAGTGCTCCGCGTGGCGGAGGGAACATGTGAAGGGGTGTGCTTCATGAAGTGGGGCACCTCATCCTAATCAAAGGGAAGAGGTGCATATAGGATGTGCTTCGAAATGTGGAAAGGTATTCGCGGAGCACTTCCTTGTGGAGCAAATATGCCTCATGAAGTAAGGTATCGTGAAGAAATGTGCTTCACGAAGTACAGTGACCCTATCTTGGCATGCAGATCATGTGTACATGAAGGGTGTTTCGTGAAGCATACATGCTCCATGATGACATGGGTCCCCTTGGGGATCATCTTCCTTCGTAGAGGACCTTAGTCTCTGCAAAATACATCCATCTAAGAATAGGGGGTTAAAACAAGGAAAAGGGGAGGAACTTCGCAATGCAGAATTATCTCGCATAACTCATGGTTCGTAGAGGAGAAGGCGCTTCGCGATTCGGGAGCTAGGTAGTTGAAAGGATAGACTCTTCACCTCCTGGACATGGGGGATGCTGGTATTTATTGTGGACATGGACCACGATGTAGAGAACACTCGGTGAGAAGAGGAATTTGTTTTCTCCGTGGTGGGTCGTGAACGTCAAAATCATTCATGGAGAATCCCCCTTTCTTGCTCCGTGGAGGGTTGTGAACGTAAAATGCATTCGAGAAGCATACCTCCTACTTGCTCCACAGCGGATCTTGAACGTCAAAGGGGACTCCATGAAGGGGATTCATGAGACAGCCTTCGGGTATGTGTCTTCTTCCTCTCCCCACATTTTGGTGTCAATACCATCTTTCACAGATACAAGTGGTATCATCTTCTTCGGTCCTTATCTTACGAGTGGAATAATTATAGGTTGTTCCTAAAATCATTTGGTATAAATTTTACGAGTATGTCTGTATTGGATAAAAAATTCATTCTAGTCTATTACTAGTGTAGGTATGGTATAACAGAGTAGTATTTTCTATAATCGAAATGTAGGTCATAAAAAGACACAACATCCATTTTTATGATTAAATTATTGTTACATGAAATTTGGGTACATAAGTGTTTTGGATACACTTATTGGAATTTTAATATCATTGTAATTGGTTTATCGTGTGATAAGATCATGACATAAATTATATAAATGACTTCTCAATATGATTTAATATTTTGTTTTGAGTAATAATTTATTATTTTTCTATGAAAATGATGATTTTTCGGAAAAAAAATGTTGAAATTGTTTTAATGGTTGATGTTGAAAATGATATAATGTGGAATTTTAAAACTGTTTTAATTTTAAAAACCATGGTGTAATTTTAATAAATGGTTTAAAGTAGAAAGTGGTAAAATTTTGATTGAAATTTAGAGATATATTAAGTGAAAATATATGAATTTATTAAGAATTCAGTTGCTAGAGAGTGATAATTATGGAGTTTTGTTGTGTTTATAGAAATGTGACCATATAGGCATCATAAAAACAAAATAGAAGTGGATACTGAGAATGTGGATTCACCTGATCCACATGTGAACATACAACTCATTCAATGTATAGTCTAGGATTTTCAAGCTATGGATAGAGGGAACATAAGGGTTAAACTAAGGAAATATGATCACTCCTTCCAAATCAAGATGTAGAATCCACCAATCATTCTTGTTTATTCGAAACTAGAAAAGGAATATTGCGGATGAATATGATGAATCAAATATTCAATTTCTTAAGCACAACAGTAGTGATGAATGTCATTTTTATGAACCATATATTGTAAGAGCCTGTATGCCAGTGGTGGTATTTAGAAATGTTTTATGACATATATTAATAAGGGAAACAATATCTTTTCCAATTTTGAAACATTAAGTATTCTTCAACAATTATACATATATTGTATTTCTTTATAATTATCATTCCTTATCATTATTATTATATTATATTTCCTGAATATCAAACAGGTATGTTGGTACGTTTTTTTTATTACATGGAATGAAATTAAAATAAAATTTTTTTCACAAAATTTTTGATTAGCTATAATAATTAAATGAAGTTTTGACCACCATTATTGATTTCAAGGTGAATTTAACATTATATTTTTAAATATAATAAGATTAAATGATACACAACTATTTTATATAGAAAAATACATTTTAATATTTAGACACAACTTTCCATAATCCCAGCAATATAATTATTGTTTTTAACAACCACCACTAAACATAAACAATCAATGATAACTATATTATATAAACACTATCTATAATGTAATTATTATTTATAATTGGTTTATATCACCCTAAATAATTTTTTTAATATTTGGTAAAAACAACTTTTACTTGTTAAGTGTGAACCATTAAAAAAAACCCAGAACCAAAAAGGTGAATCCCTATATTTCAGACATCAAAAACGAGCATTTACAGGATCAATAATTAGCATCTGGTTTCAACTAGTGAATCATGGTTTTTCTACGTCATCCAACAAAAAAAATACAAATAAAAAAACCAATATACTCAGCTAGAAACTTTTTCCACGAATATGATTACTACAATTATAATTGAAGCTATAATAAGAAAACTAAAAACAACACTAGCTCAAAATACTACGTACCATTGGCAATTTGAAAAGATGAATAAAAGTTGAACCAATAAAAATAATAAATAATTAATTTGAATAAATATATTTGGTTTAAAAAATACATTAATTAGGGGAAATACTCATTAAATTAGTGTTTCAGGACAATCTGAAATCAGTGTTACAAAATAATATTAATCACCACTAAATGTATATCAATGTACGAAATTATGATTTTTTTATCAAATGACAAGAAATAATATTTTTATTGGAAAAAATTAATGTTTATGTTCAATAAAATATATTACTTATATTATTTAGAATAATGATAATCATATTTATGTGGTTGAATTATTCTTATAATTAAAAAGGGATGATGTTTAATGGTTTATTAGATTTTTGGTTTCAATCATTTGAATTAGAGATATATTTTTTTAGAATTCATAAGAATGATTATACATTGGAATTGATTATTTAAATATAATAAATCTAATGTAAATAATAAAATAAACTATATTATAAATTAATGATTTATTCGATATATAATAATAAAAGATATAGTTCTAAAGAAGTTTCTATGATTGGGTACTAGTGGAATTTAAAAAAGTGTCATTATGTAACAACATATTTCCCTATGTAGTGTATCATGATTCTAGAAAGTATCGAGATATCTCTACAAGAACATGTTGAAATTGATGGTTTTCATGGATGTGATCAATAAAAAATATAGAAAAGGGAGTGGTGTGAGATGATACAAAGGCATAATTTGGAATTAAATGAATGAAATAATACAAGGTAGTTTGATAGCCGTAAATTTACCTAAATGTGATTGTAAATCACATGAATGAAAAGGATAATTCTATTCTACAATTGTATCCCACTAACCAAAAAAAATTTATTTTGAATAACCATTAGCTTCCCTATTATTATCACTTGAGGGATTAAAAATAATTTCTATTGAAATAGTAGGTCTCTATGAGGTTTCTTTTCAATCCCCGATAATAAAATTTAAGTACTCGATCTGTGATGATTATAGTTTCACAAACTCTCATAGCATAGGAATATTGATTGGACTTATTAATATCTAAATAGTTTGGTTTTTGATCACTTTAATTGGGTGTGACTCTCTACACTACCCTTTATATAATACCCAGTGATCTATACCATTTTGTTCAATTCATTCTTAGTCTTCTGTTATTTCTCACACTCACAATACAATATTTATTTTTTGAAATTAGACAAAAATTGGTCAGATTAATCTCATCATTCACATTCTTACTCATCCAAATCTATATAAAAATACTCTCAATAAGTATTTATTAAGGTCAAAAGATTGATTCAATCAATAAATGTCAATAAAATTGGTTACAAGAAGAAAAGTTTCTAAAATAATTTCTCACTTTATATATTACAAATAATATTAGACATTAATCTATCAAATATGAAATGAATAACTGATGTAAATATGTTTTTAAATTTAATAATAGAGATTATCACTCCTCCATTAGAAGGGGAACATGCCCCCTTCACAAATAATTTTATTTATTTTTTCTTAACCACTTTATGGTTAAGGGGGGACTATATAATTTCACAATACTAAATTCAAACACCATAGAAAACATTTAAATTTAAACAAAAATAACATGTCAACCCCAACTACCATGATACACCACCAAATTCAAATTTCAAAAAAGATCTACACAACCACATTAGGACACAAACCACTTGGATACTGTTTCCTCAAGCTGTGATCCCTGATGCACCCAATTAGAACTACATCGTCCAAATAATCGGTGAGAAAACATCATCATCCACAACATTAGGGAGAAAAACCACCAAGAAATATACCCTTCGTCATCACTTCAAGCATTGTATCCATACCTACAAAAATGATAACATATAATAAAATAAAATCCAAACATCTTGGGAATCCATTAATGTCACTAATCAAAACCATCAAGGTGAAGTCCACTTTAAGAGGAAAATGTATCATAAAAATCATAACAATAATTGCACACATTAGAAAATGAAGAAATCCATTGATTTTTGCAAACACTAAATTACATATTCACTGAAGAAGTATCAAAATAGGTTAATCGACTATGAAATAAACCACAAACACCTAAAAATGTATATGAAGAAGGAAAAATGAACAAATCTGAAAAACAAAAACTATCACCACCGACAATGTTGATTTCAACTCTGATTTTCATCAGCATTAATGGGGCTTACTCCTCGAATACCTATTACTACCAAACCACACATCACAAATTTTTTTTACAACATATATTTCTCTAAAATGGATAGGTGTAAAGGAACATAATATTATGGTAGGTATTAGAGAGACCAAGGTCTCTAAATTTTGGCATCATCGATGAGGAATTAAACCAAAATACATAAAAACAGAGATAAAAATGACTCAATTATTTTCTTGAATACCATCGACTGAGGAACGATAATTACAAAAAATTATTATTAACCACCAATCTAGATTGAACATAGAGTTCTGATGAGGAACAAGGGATTATAGTAGGGTTCTCAGAGGCCAATGTATTTCACAAAATGCATCTATCATAATGACCCCAAAACATTACTTTAAAGTTGTTGTCATCATCAAGGATGAAAACCAAAAGCGCCTTTACCCATGTGGTCCATGACCCTCAATAGTCCATCATCTTTTCAGAACTCTGAATATCCGTTATGATGATGAAATAATAATCCATAAAGACCCACATGAACTACAACCTTATCCATAAATAGCAACCTCAAGATAGAAAAAATAGAGAAGATATCCCAGACTCTGGTAGTGTCAAGTGAAAAGTGAATTGAGAGAATGAGAAAAAAGAGGGAGGGGCAAGTGGGAGGGTAATGCACTAGATCATTCTATGTGAACATTATATTACCATATTTAGATTTTTCATTGATGTTTCCCACCCCTATGATCAATATCATATCATTTCCTATATGATCTCCTTCTCTAGTGAGTTTTCACACAAATGATTATCCTCATCCTCCACCAATACACATTTCAAAATTTTTTTTGTCAACAATTATTGTCATCTAAACATGTTTAAATGGAGTCATGGATCATTAAAACTAGGTATTATTTATTACAACCTTGTTAATCCTTAATTTTGACATTAGATCATATTATCTACAATATTACACTCTCTCATAGAAATAACTATTTGTAGAATTATGACTCCGTCAGGGCATATATAACATGGTTTTAGAAAACATTGAAAAGAGAGGTGAAAACAGTCACCCTATCATAAATAACTCATAATACATTATATTTACTAAATAAGATCATGGTATGGATATCTAAATGACATACCACATGAAAAAGATTACATGAAAGAAAAGAGAAGATGTGATTTCTCTTACGAAAAATTCGGTTGCCTAACGACGTCACTTATAAATTCAGAAATAAATTGATGGGAGCGGAAAGGGTCTCTCAACAATTATACATGAAATTTAATGTAATAAGAACATATAAGAACATACCCTCAACATAAAGAGATGAAAATATAAGACAAAACATAAGGGAGTCATGACTTAAAAGAGGAGGGTGAAAGAATCCCTTACCTAGAAGAGTAAATTCGAAAGCTTGATGGTCGAGACCATGGGAGGCTTGTGGGAACCTTGGGAGGACTCATTGGGAGTTAAAGAGACCAGAAATTCGTTGATGAGGATTTGGAAATGAAAATAATGAGGTAAAGTCCGGGTATTTATAAGAGAATTGAGGGGACAAGTCATTAATGGCCAAGGGACACCTCATCGGTGGTATTGGAAAACCCATGGGCTCTCCCATGGTATTTTCCCATGGTATTGGCAACTTGGGACACCTCATACCTTATATTTCTATTCATAAGTCGACCACAAAGATTAAATAATTATTACATCCTTAATGATGTCATTAAACACACGAAACTAAAAACTGTATTTTCACTATTCACCGAGAATTAATTTTTTCCAGAAAAATCCCCAAATATCACCTTAACCAAATATAGAGGCTCTGAATTCAAAAATGAACTCCATATTATAAAAATAATTTTCTAAATATTTTTAATTTAAATTTTAATTTAAAAAAAACATTATTCACCCGAAAAAACTAATTCTTGACTAATAATTTCTGAAACCATTATTTACCTATTATATTGAATCACATTACTTAATCAAGGTGCCTAAATTATATTAATACTTCTTTTAAGTGAGATTGATAATCCATTTGGTCACATTACTAATCCAAGGCGTAAAATCACTATTCATAATTTACTATTCATAAAAATTTATTTTGATCTTATTAGATTCCAAATTTCTTACTGAATATATTTCTAGAAGACTATTTTTTGAAAATCATTACACATCCTTAATTATTTACGGTATACATAAATATTTTAAAACATCCCTTTTTTCCAAAATTCATCAATATACAACCTATATTTATTCGAACATCTGAAAACAACACAAACTTAACCATAAGATGAAGTCACAATTTTATTTATCTCAAAGGATTACACAAAGTAGATACAGTCTCGTTACATAGCCCCTTATAACCCACACATAGACCTATGTGTAAGGTGTGATATGGTGAGAGAATCTGAGGGTGGCTCGACAAACATTGCCCGAGTAGTGATTTCTATAAGCTTGAACTTCTCCCGAAGGCGATTCCGCTCCAGATTCATGCGATGTAGTTGGACATGGGTTTGGTCCAGAGCAAAGCACAGTGGTGCTACCTCCTTCCCAGGTTTCACCAGATGGGATTCGATTGGCCTGAAACTACTGGATGATGCCATCAAATCATCTTTTCTGTATTAATTAACCAAGATCACTTGTATTTAGAGACAATAATCACAAAATTTATTTTCCAACAGTCATATTGACAAACGGTCATATAACAGTCGAAACCCAATGGTCTGATTTTAATTAACCTCACATAATTAATTTCATAATATAGTTTTTTTGAGTATAAACTAAAATAAGACAAAAAATTAGGAAACAAAAAATCATTCAAAATATCGGGTCGTTACATTCTTCCCCCCTTAAGAAATTTTGTCCCTGAAATTTTAACTCATAACCTCACAAAAGAAAAGGTGTGGGTACTTCTTCCTCATAGACTCCTCTAGTTCCCACGTGGCTTCTTAAAATTTTTGGTTTCTCTACAACACCTTAACAAGGTGGGCTGTCTTGTTGCATAGAACCTTGTCTCTACAATCCAAGATCTTTACTGGATGCTCCTCATAAGAGAGGTCATGTTCCAGTTGTACCACCTCCGGGTTTAGTACATGTGAAGGGTCAGGTACGTACTTACTCAAGAGGGATACATGGAAGACATCAGGAACTTGTGCTAGATTTGGAAGAAGTGCAAGCCGATAAGCCACTGCTCCGACGCGATCAAGGATCTCATAGGGGCCAATGTTCCTAGGTTTGAGCGTACCTTTCTTCCCAAACCTCACGACTCTCTTCCAAGGAAAAATTTGAGGAAATACCTTGTCACCAACATAAAACTCCAAGACCCATCGTCAGGGTTCGACATAGCTCTTTTGCCGACTCTGAGCAGCCTTAATGTGTTGTTGCATGGCAAGGACATTTTCTGTCATCTCATGCACAATATTAGGCCCATGAAGCTTTCTCTCACCAGCTTCATCCCAACTAGTAGATGTTCTACATTTCTTCCCATATAGAGCTTCATAGGATGCAATTTGAATGCTCAAGTGGAAGCTTTTGTTGTAAGAGAACTCACCTAAAGGAAGATGTTGATCCCATCATCCCATAAATTCCATAGAGCACATTCTCAGCACGTCCTCGAGTGTTTGAATAGAAATTTTAGATTGGCCATCAATTTGGGGGTAATAGGCCGTAGTGAAATTCAATTCTATGCACAGAGATTGTTGTAGACTTCTCCAGAATTTTGATGTGAACCTTGGATCATGATCAGATACGATAGAAAATAGACCTACATGTAACCTTACCACTTCCTTCATGTAAATCATTGAAATTTTATCAAGAGAGAAATCTTCTCGGATAGAGATAAAAAGGTCAGGCTTGGTGAGGCGGTCCACAATAACCCATATCCCATTCTTTCCTTTAAAATTTCTCAGAAGACTAGTGATGAAGTCCATAGTGATTTTGTCCCACTTCCATGCTGGTATGGGGAGTGTTTGCAATACCCCTTTATAAAGTTTTTTCTCTTCCTTCACTTGCTGACATACTAGGCACCTTGAAGTGTAGTCAGCAATCACCCTTTTCATATTATCCCACCAATAATGATCATGAAGGTCACTATACATTTTTGTGCTTGCAGGATGTATAGGGAAAGTAGAGCTATGAGCTTCATCCATCAGCTCCTTCTTTATTTACAGAATAGATGGAACACATAGTCTTGTATGAAATCTCAGAACACCTTCTTGATCAATATTGAACTCAGGAAACATTCCATCCTTTACAGCCTCAAAATTCTCTTGTAACAAAGGTTCTTCTTTCTGAGCCTTCTTGATCTTCTCCAGTAATGACGGTTGAGAAATCATTTTCATTTGGGTTGATGATGTCCCTTTCCTTATATTTCCCATGTCCAGCTTTACTAGGACATTGATCAAGGGATATTTTTGAATCCTCATCATGGAATGAACAACTTGGTCTTTCCTTCTTAATGCATCCAAATCTTTGTTTGCTCTTCCAGGGGGATAATGAATTGAACAGTCATAGTCTTTTAGAAGTTCCAACCATCTCTGTTGTCTCATGTTCAATTACTTTTGTGTGAAAATATACTTCAAACACTGATGGTCAATGTATATATTACACTTCTCCCCATAAAGATATTTCCTCTATATCTTCAGAGAAAAAAATGACCACATCCATCTCCAGATCATGTGTAGGATAATTCTACTCATGAATATTCAACTATCGAGATGCATAAGCAATGACCTTGTCATTTTTCATAAGGACACAGCCATGCCATTTTAGAGATTCATCACTAAAAATAATGAATCCTTCTCCACTTGAGGGAAGAGTTTACATAGGTAAAGTAACCAATCTCTTCTTTAGATATTGGAAACATTCCTCACACTCCTTTTTCTAGATGCACTTGACCCCTTTTTGAGTTAACATGGTTAATGGATTAGAAAGTCAAGATTTTTTTCACAAACCTCCTATAATATCCTAATAATCCAAGAAAACTATGAATCTTAATAATTATTATAGGATAAGGCCACTCATCTACAACTTATGTCTTTGCTAGGTCAACTGTGATTCCTTCATTGGTTACAATGTTTCCTAAGAAAGTGAATTGTTGTAACCAGAAATCACATTTACTAAACATTCCAAAAATCCTCTCCTTCTACAGAGTTTGAAAAATAACCCTTATATGATCTTCATGCTCCTCAAAAAATTTGGAATATATCATAATATCATAAATAAAAACTACCAAAAAGTTATCACGGTAGTTCATAAAGACTATATTCATCAAATCCATAAAAATAGCAGGTGCATTAGTTAGTCTGAAGGGCATAACAAAAAATTCATAATTCCCATATCTTGATCGGAAGATAGTTTTTCGAATATATTCTTTCTTCACCCTCAATTGATGATAACCAGATCGAAGATCAATCTTAGAGAATAATTGATCCCAACGAAGTTGGGAAAATAAGTCATCAATTCTTGGAAGAGGGTATTTATTCTTTAATGTGATCCCATTCAGTTCTCTATAATCATTGCATAGCCACAACGATCTATCCTTATTATTCACAAAGAGAACATGTTCTCCCCAAGGAGACACACTTGTTTGGATTTACACCTTCTCCAAAAGATCTTGGAGTTTTTTCTTTAATTCAGCCAGCTCTACATTTTCCATCCTATATGGGGTCTTTGATATCAGATGAGATCCAGGTATGAGTTCTATGGAGAACTCTACCTCTATTTCTGGTGGAGGTCCATGCAACTCCTCCATAAAAACATCAACATATTCCAGGATGATGGGGACATTTTCTATCATCCATCACTCATATCCTTCTTCTTCTTCACTGATCAACTTCATAATGAAGTATATAGGGGGATCTTTTAGACAAAGATGAGGTTGAGATAACTATCCTTGGATGATAATTGTAGGTTTTCCATTCAATACTACTGTCATTTCCTTTCTTCTAAAATTGATCTTAGCATTATACTTTGAGAGCCATCCCATCCCTAGTTTAATATCAAATTCCAGCATGGGAATGACTACAAGATTTGCGATAAGATTGTGCTCACTAAATTAAATACTATAGTTTCTAAACACTGATGATGCTTGGATAGTCCCACTAGGAGTCTTGACTGAAAACTCTATATTTAGCAATTTGGGGGTTGATTCTAAATTCCTTGAAAACTTGGAGGAAATAAAGGAATTCATAGAACCAAAATCAAATGAAGTACTTACTAGCTTTGAGGGGACAACAAGAGTACTTCCTAACACATCATTTGGAGCATCGACTTCAGCTGCCGCGATAGAAAAAGCACAAACTTGATCCCTTGGCCTTTGATGAGGGTGACGGGGCTTCCCCTCCACTTCCCTCATATTTGGATAGTGATTCAAAAAGTTCCCATGCTGTCCAGACTTGAATAAGTGGAAATTAGGTCGGTCTTGCACCATCATTCCCTTGTAGTATGTGTTTGGATGTTGAGGTTTCACCTTGTCATGACAATTTCTCACAAGGTGGCCATCTCTGCCACACATGTATCACATCCCACTCTTGAGTAGGAAGTTCCCCGAATGCTTCTTCCCCCATTTATAACATGAGGGAAGTTGCACTTGCTTTCCTTATTTTCCCTGATCAAATGTCCTCCCTAAGCTGGGCTCCATCGATCTCTTTTTGTAATTGGATTTATGAGACCACTGTGTCTCACAAAACTCTAGCTTGACTTTCATCGCACTCCACACAATCTCCTCGTAGCTATCATAATCTTGGTTGGATACTGGCTGCGCCCAAATTTACCCTACTGGTAAAAGCGGTCGATGTATTACATGTAGGGGACGAATCCACAGGGACCGAAAAAGTAACCTTAACACGCTATGATTTGGTGAAGGATGGGCTATTAAGTATCCAACTTTGGGTTTGATATTGGATGGTTTAAAGAACACTATGAAACCTAACTGAATTCAATTCAATGAAAATGGGTTGATCTTAGGATTATGATCGGGGTGGACTGAATGAATTTTACTTCTTCAGAAAATTTTGGTTTTATTAATTTTTGATGAATCCATTCATCAAAAATAACACTACCTTCATCATTTTTTGGTTTGGTGCTTACTAAACACAATTAATAATCCCCAATACACTTAGGGAACCAAATTCATGATCTCTCTGAGGTATATGGTCATTTAGTAATTGAATTTAGTTTGCTCAAACATAGTAAATATGAAAAGTAGAAATAACTGAAGAATGGATGTCTTAAATTAATTATCCAACTAACAACAATTCATTCATAAAATAACATTCAATATAACCTTTGCATCCCCCTAAGATCAACCCATTAAAGGGTTATCCCTCCATTGATGGTATACTCTCAATGGTGGGTGGAAGATGGCTAACAATAATTGAATTGAAGAAATTAAAACTGTGGAAATAACGAGCACTCCTCCGTGTGTGTGAATGAAATTCACACTTATGTGTGAACTAATTCACAACAACACAGAGATATCACTGTGCTGTGTGATAATAAACTTTTAATAAATGAAATTGAAAATATAGAAGAGAAAGAAGTTGATTAATGACATAATGATACAAAAAATAAACTTACATGGAAATGGAAAACATTACAAAGGAAATTTGGAAGCATAACCTTACAATGAAAGAAGCAACAAAAGATGATTAGAAAAATATCCACCCCTATTCCCTTCACCACTAGCTCATTATATAGGCATATTAGGAGCCTTAGGTCCATAACCCAATAATTAATTCACCCCCAACAATTAATAGATTCAAAAGGAGGGTGAATAATCAAAAGGAAATTGACTTTTCGAATTTGCACCGGAAAACTGTCCAGATTCGTCCACCATATTGACGTGGGAATTTGTAATTGAAGAAGGCCGAATCCGGAGGGGTTATAGAAGAGAAATATCTTCATCCATTTGTCCTCTATGATCTGTAAAACATTCCGGAAATTTCACTCATCTATTTGGATGGTATGGTCGAAATGGTGGGACAGATATTTGTGCATTAATGTCAGGTCCACCATTTAAATCCCAACTTCAGATCCATATTATTTGATGGGACTTAGTCCCAATATATTCTTTCCAGCAAGTTTCTTCCTTCAGGTTCAAAAATCTCCATCTTCACTTGTGATTCATCCATCAGACCTAAAACAAAAAATGTTCCAAATAAAGTGATGAATCATATACAAAAATATCAAATTAAAACTATGAATATTGTAATTTCCACAAGAAAATTAATGAGTGGTCCCAAATTGACACTTTAAGCATGAATTGCACAATGATATGAAATGAAGTTAAATTTCTGAATTGGACGAAAATTGATGTTTATGAACATTTAAACACATTAATATTAAGATCTTAACAATGAATATTATCCACTTTCAGTGACTAATCACACCCCCAACTTTTGTTTTGCTAGTCCCGAGAAAAATATATTACAAATATGAAATTAAAATCCCCTTCTCCAAAAATATTTTAATACACATTTCTCACCCAAATATCTCATACAAAAAAAATTATAGAACCCATCAAAATCATTTTAAACAACCTAGGTCTATAAGCATATCCCAAGCCCAAGCCCATTCCTTTGTTCGAATTCAACACCACATTTCATACAATTTCAATTAAGCATGATAAATTGTTGTGAATCACAAAAGATATGGGGCCCATTTTATTTTTCAAGAGGATAAAATGGATGTTCTAGGTGGGAATCATAGTAAAACTTAATATGAGTATCCAATTTTTTTTTTGATTTTTTTGATGATTTTTATACAAAAATAGATATAAAAAGACTAACTCTGGGCATGAAAACTATGGATTCACGATCCCCAAGTGCCGGACACCACACATATTGTCAATTTCATGCTCTACAATAGAGATATAAAGCCTATCTCTGGGCAAGACAACTACGGAGTCACGATCCCCTAGTGTCGGATGCCACACATTTGGACAAAACATTTCTCTATGTGGTCAAATTGTTTTTGTTTTATTTTGTTTTTTTGGATACTCAAATTAAACTAAAAGTGACCCCAGAACCCTATGCTATAATGAAAGGGACCCAAGAACATAAATTTTCACACACGATCCAGTAGACGTGCATTTTTGTATTTTTATTAAGAGGATGAAAATTTAAACTTTGAAAAATCAGATCGGACAACCGCACTTTCCAAAAAGTATGCTCATTAACATAAACATGCATTAAAATCAGAATCAAGGCATGAAAAATTTATTTCATATCCAATTTTAGAGTTTAAAATGTGTGTTATCATGTTCATGGTTAATGGAATTTTTTTCTTTCCATGCATGTTCTTATTGAGAAAAAAATCATTTTTTATTTCATCTCCCCCCAACATAGAATAACACTGTCCCCAGTGATAAAAGAAAAGAAAAGATAGAGGGGGGGGGGGTACGAGAGGATTTCAAAGAGGAAATTTGAAAATTATAATCATGGAATGAAGTCACCTGGTGGTTGATGACGAAATCGCATGCTAATGTCTCCCTTAAATCCTGGGTTCGAGTCTCAGCAGCTTTGATGGTGGTGAATGGATTTTCCTTATAACTTATGACATGTCCTTTTATTTTTTAGCCTATAAAAATATAAAAATAAACAAAATAAAATAAAATGATGATACATTTTCTTCTTTTTAGATTTCTGGGTAAGGTATTACTCAGAGATCACGCCACATGACATGGATGAATATGGTTCTACCCTTTTATACCCATCCTTACTCATAAAAGAAGAACATTTCAACAGTTTATGGAAATTTATTATATGAAAAAAAATTATTCATAATGATTAGAAACATGGAAACCATGGGTTTCCTCCCATGTAGTGCTTTCGTTTAATGTCGTCGGCTAGACTTGTACCCCCCAACATATACAATTACAACTTTCAAAATTTTTGGGACCCCATTTTTGTCCAATTCAACTTGATTCAGATTGATTTGTTTATAATTTGATTCATGTGAAATCCCATGGTCAATAATGAGTGTGGAAGTCCAAGGAAATTTGTTAATGGTTGATTCAATTGAATTTGTAGTCTTTCCTAAGATATCAATGACCATTCCAACATTATTGGTTTCTTGAGAAGAATGAACTACAAATACAAGGTCATTCTTTTCTCCTATAGTGGGATTCTTGAGTTCGGAAGAAAGAAAAATAATTTTGAGCTTGGGTTCATTGAAATTTCCTAAAGGATACTGACAAATCAAATCAAAATTAGTTTCTTCTCTAAAACAAATAGAATGAATTGGTTCATTTTGAAAATAAGATTTATCCTGAAAATTATCCAGTTGAATATCTGAATTGTGTATGGGATCAATGTTTGGTATTTCTCCCAATTGTTCAGTGATTGATGGTCCTAAAAATTCACTAATGGATCCATGTTCAGGAAACTCAATCCATGATGTCATGTTATTATCTTTTGAATTAAAAAAAACAATTTCCTCCTAATTTAAACACTCTTCAGCTTGACTTTCAACATTTCCTGACCAATTCAATTCATTATCTAACTCTGAATTCCCAAATCTAAAGTGAGTTCTTCACATTTTTGTATATTTTTGTAGTTCTAACCTCAAATATGAAACCTCAGAATTCATTATCTCCATTTGATTACACAATCATTCAAGAATTTTTTAGGAATAGAGTTGATAGATGTTTTTAAATCATGGACGTCCTCATTATTTATATTTTCAATCATTCTTGATAGGTATGGAAATTGATCTTTTAAACGATCAACATCCCACTGATTGTACACGTCATCTGGTGTGGTGTATTCAATTAAGGTTTAGTTTATGAAATTCCTTATGTGAGGTGCTTCCCAATATTTATTTCTAACTTGATTACAGAATTAGTTCTTGAAGGGGAATTATGGAGGATAATCCATTGGAATTGATTGAAAATTGGTTTTGGGATTTTTCAGACACACAGAAACAGAAAGGTGAAAAGAGATGAGAAAGTAGGGTGAGAATAAAGAATTTGGGGGGAGAAAAGAAGACGAGGGTCTAAGGTACGTACTTGGGTGCCCGGAAACGGCGCCAAAATTTGGTTGAGCCCAAATTTACCCAACTGGTAAAAGCGGTCGATGTAGTACATGTAGGGGTCAAATCCACTTGGACCGAAGAAGTATCCTTGATAGGCTACGATTTGGTGAAGTATGGGCTATGAAGTAGCCAGCTTTGGGTTTGATTTTGGATGGTTTAAGGAACACTAAGAAATCTATGTGAATTCAATTCAAATAAAATGGGTTGATCTTAGGATTATGCTCGGGGTGGATTGAATGAATTTTACTTATTTAGACAATTTTGGTTTTATTAATTCTTGATGAATCCATTCTTCAAAAATAACACTACCTTCATCATTTTCTGGTTTGGTGCTTACTAAACACAATTACTAATCCCCTATACACTTAGAGAACCAAATTCATGATCACTCCGAGGTATATGGTCATTTAGTAATTGAATTTAGTTTTCTCAAATACAGTAAAGATGAATACTAGAAATAACTGAAGAATGGATGTCTTAAATTAATTATCCAATTAACAACAATTCGTTCATAAAATAACATTCAATCTAGACTTTGAATCCTCCTAAGATCAACCCATTAAAGGGTTATCCCCCCATTTATGGTATAATCTGAATGGTGGGCGGAAGATGGCTAACAAGAATTGGATTGAAGAAATTAAAACCGCGTAAATAATGAGCACTCCTCCGTGTGTGTGAATGAAATTCACACCTATGTCTGAACTAATTCACACAACACAGAGACATCACTGTGATTTGTGATAATAAATTATTAATAAATGAAATGGAAAATATAGAAGAGAAAGAAGTTGATTAAGAACATAAAGATACAAAAAAGAAACTTATATGGAAATGGAAAACATTACAAAGGAAATTTGGAAGCATAACCATACAATGAAACAAGAAACAAAAGATGATAAGAAAAACATCCACCCCTATTCTTGTCACCACTATTTCCTTATATAGGAATATTAGGAGCCTTAGGTCCATACCCCAACAATTAATTCACCCCCCAACAATTAATAGTGTCAAAAGGAGGGTGAATAATCAAAAGGAAATTTACATTTCAAATTTGACCCGGAAAACTGTCCAGATTCATCCACCATATTGACGTGTGAATTTGTAATTGAAGAAGGCCGGATCCGTAAGGGTTGTAGAAGAGAAATATCTTCTTCCATCTATCCTTTATGAGATGTAAAACATTCAGGAAATTTCCCTCAGCCATTTGGAAGTTATGCTCGAAATGGTGGGACAGATTTCTGTTCAGTAATGTCGGGTCCACCATTTAAATCTCAACTTCAGATCCATTTGTTTGATGGGCTTTAGGCCCATTTTGCTTTTCCAGAAAGTTTCTTCCTTCCAGTGTAAAAATCCCCATCTTCACTTGTGATTCATCCATCAGACCTAAAAGAAAGAATGATCCAAAAAAAGTGATGAATCATATACCAAAATATCAAATTAAAATGATGAATGTTGAAATTTCCACAAGCACATTATTGAGTGGGCCCAAATTGACACTTTAATCATGAATTTAACAATGATGATAAATGAAGTTCAATTTCTGAATTGGACTAAAATTTATGTTTATGAGCATTTAAACACATTAATATTAAGATCTTAAAAATGAATATTCGCCACTTTCAGTGACTAATAACACCCCCAACATGAGTTTTTCTAGTCCCGAGCAAAATATATTACAAATAAGAAATTCAAATCCCCTTTTCCAAAAAAAAATTAATACACATTGCTCACCCAAATATCTCATACAAAAAAAATTATGGAACACATAAAAATCATTTAAAACATATCTAGGTCCATTAGCATATCACAAGCCCAAGCCCATTCCATTGTTCAAATTCAACGCCACATTTCATCCAATTTCAATTAAGCATGGTAATGTGTTGTGAATCGCAAAAGATATGGGGCCCATTTTATTGTTCAAGGGGAAAAATGGAAGCGCTAGGTGGAAATCATATTAAACCATAATATGAGTATCCATTTTTTTAATGATTTTTTACCAAAATATATATGAAAAGACTAACTCTGGGCAAGACAACTATGGATTCACGATCCCCAAGTGACGGAAACCACACATATTGTCAATTTCATTCTCTACAATAGAGATAGAAAGCCTAACTCTGGGCAAGACAACTATGGAGTCACGATCCCCAAGTGCCGGACGCCACACATTTGGACAAAACATTGCTCTATGTGGTCAAATTCTTTGTTTTGTTTTGATTTGTTTTTCTTTGGATACTCAAATTAAACTAAAAGTGACCCCAGAACCCTATTCAATAATGAAAGGGACCCAAGAACTCAAATTTACACCCACGATCCAGTAGACGTGCATTGTGGCATTTTTATTAAGAAGATGAAAATTTATACTTTGAAAAATCACATCGAACAACCGTACTTTCCAAAACCTATGCTCATTAACTTAAAATTGCATTAAAATCAGAATCAAGGCGTATAAAATTTATTTGATATCCAATTTTAGAGTTTACAATGTGTGTTATCATGTTCAAGGTTAATGGATTTTTTTTCTTTCCATGCATGTTCTTATTGAGAAAAAAAAATCATTTTTTATTTCATTCTCCCCCTAACATAGAATAACACTTTCCCCAGTGTTTAAAGAAAATAAAATTTAAAAGGGGGGGTACGAGAGGAGTTCAAAGAGGAAATTTGAAAATGATAATCATAGAATGAAGTTACCTGGGGGTGGATGAAAAAATCTCAGGCCAATGTCTCCCTTAAATCCTAGGTTCGAGTCTCACCAGATTTGATGGTGGTGAATCGATTTTCCTTATGAATTACGACATGTCCTTTTATTTTATTTAACCTATAAAAAAATAAAAATAAAGAAAAAAAATCACCTGATGATACATTGTATTCTTTTTAGATTTCTGGGTAAGGTATTACTCAGAGATCATGCCACATGACACAGATGAATATGGCGCTCAACTTTTATACCCATCCTTACTCAATAAAGAAGAATAGATCAACAGTCTATGGAAATTTATTATATGAAAAAAATGATTCAAAATGATTAGAAACATGGAAACCATGTGTTGCCTCCCATGCAACGCTTTTTTTTAATGTTGTTGGCTCGACTTGTACCCCCCAACTAATCCAATTCTAACTTCCAACATTTTTGGGACCCCATTTTTGTCCACTTTAACCTGATTCAGATTGATTTTTTATAATTTGATTCATGTGAAATCCTATGGTCAATAATGAGTGTGTATGTCCAAGGAAATTTGGTAATGGTTGATTCGATTGAATTTATAGTCTTTCTAAGACATCAATGACCATTCCAACATTATTGTTTTCTTGAGAAGAATGAACTACAAATACAAGGTCTTTCTTATCTCCTATATTGGGATTCTTGAGTTCGGAAGAATGTAAAATGACTTTGAGCTCGGATTCATTGAAATTTCCTAAAGGAGATTGACAAATTAAATCAAAATTAGTTTCTTCTCCAAAACATGTAGAATTAGTTGGTTCATTTTGAAATAATATTTATCCTAAAAATTGTCCAGTTGAATATCAGAAGTGTGTATGGGATCAATATTTTGTATTTCTCCCAAGTTTTCAGTGATTGGTGGTCCTAAAAATTCACTAATGGATCCATGTTCAGGAAACTCAATCCATGATGTCATGTTATTATCTTTTGAATTCAAAAAATCAATTTCCTCGTGATTTAAACACTCTTCATCTTGACATTCAACATTTACTGACCAATACAATTCATTATCTAACTCTGAATTCCCAAATTCTAAAGTGAGTTCTTCACATGTTGTAAAGTTTTGTAGTTCTAACATCAAAGATGAAACCTAAGAATTCATTATCTCCATTTGATTACCCAATCGTTCAAGAATTTTTTCAGGAATAGAGTTGATATATGTTTTTACATCATGTAATTCCTCATTATTTATATTTTCAATCATTCTTGATAGGTATGGAAATTAATCATTTAAACAGTCAGCATCCCATTGATTTTATACCTCATCTGGTGTGGTGTATTCAATTAAGGTCTGGTCTATGAAATTCTATATTTTAGGCGTTTCCCAATATTGATTTCTAACTTGATTATAGAATTGGTTTATGAAGAGGTATTTAGGAGGATAATCCATTGGAATTGATTGAAAATTGTTTTTGGGATTTTTTGGACACACAAAAATAGAAAGGTTAAAAGAGAAGAGAAATTAGGGTGAGAATAGAGAATTTGGGGTGAGAAAAGAAGACGAGGGTCTATGGTACTTACATGGGTCCTTGGCAATGGCACCAAAATTTGGTTGAGCCCAAATTTACCCTACTAGTAAAATCAGTCGATGTAGTACATGTAGGGGTCGAATCTACAGGGACCGAAGAAGTAACCTTGAGACGCTATGATTTGGTGAAGGATGGGCTATGAAGTAGCCAACTTTGCATTTGATTTTGGATGGTTTAAAGAACACTAAGAAACCAAAGTGAATTCAATTCAAATAAAATGGGTTGATCATAGGATTATGCTCGGGGTGGATTGAATGAATTTTACTTCTTTAGACAATTTTGGTTTTATTAAATCTTGATGAATCCATTCTCCAAAAATAACACTACCTTCATCATTTTCTGGTTTGGTGCTAACTAAACACAATTACTAATACCCTACAAACTTAGAGAATAAAATTCATGATCTCTCCGATGTATATAGACATTTAGTAATTGAATTTTTTTTCTCAAACACAGTAACAATGAAGAGTAGAAATAACTGAAGAATGGATGTCTTAAATTAATTATCCAATTAACAACAATTCGTTTATAAAATAACATTCAATCCAGCCTTTGCATCCTCCTAAGATCAACCCATTAAAGGGTTATCCCTCCATTGATGGAATACTCTAAATGGTGGGTGGAATATGGATAATAAGAAATGGATTGAAGAAATTAAAACTGCGGAAATAATGATCACTTCTCTGTGTGTGTGAATGAAATTCACACCTATGTCTGAACTAATTCACAGCAACACAGAGATATCACTGTGCTTTGTGATAATAAAGTTTTAATAAATGAAATGGAAAATATAGAAGAGGAATAAGTTTATTAAGAACATAAAGATACAAAAAAGAAACTTACATAGAATTGGAAAACATTACAAAGGAAATATGTAAGCATAGCCTTATAATGTAACAAGCAAAAAAATATGATATGAAAAATATCCACCCTTATTCCCCTCACCACTAGATCCTTATATAGGAATATTAGGTGCCTTAGGTCCATAAACCAAAAATTAATTCACCCCCCAACAAATAATAGATTCAAAAAGAGGGTGAATAATCAAAAGTAAATTGACGTTTCGAATTTGACCTGGAAAACTATCCAGATTCGTCCACCATATTGACATGTGAATTTGTAATTAAAGAAGGACAAATATGGAGAGGTTGTAGAAGAGAAATATCGTCTTCCATCTACCCTCTATGAGATGTAAAACTTTCAAGAAATTTCCCTCATCCATTTGAAAGTTATGGTCAAAATGGTGGGACAGATTTCTGTGCATTAATGTGGGGTCCACCATTTAAATGTCAACTTCAGATCCATTTGTTTGATGGGACTTAGGCCCGTTATGCTTTTCCAGCAAGTTTCTGCCTTCAGGTGTAAAAATCTCCATCTTCACTTGTGATTCATCTATCAGACCTAAAAGATAAAATGTTCCAAATAAAGTGATGAATCATATACCAAATTATCAAATTAAATTGATGAATATAGTAATTTCCACAAGTAAATTAATGAGTGGGCCCAAATTGACAGTTTAAGCATGAATTGTACAATGATGGGAAATGAATTTAAATTTATGAATTGGACTAAAATTGATGTTTATGAAAATTTAAACACAATAATATTAAGATCTTAACAATGAATATTACCCACTTTCAGTGACTAATCAGATACATTTTTCCGCAGATGAGGTCTCACTCCCGCGAAGAATCTATCAACCTTACTGTTTGGATGCATGAAAAAGTAAGAAGTACATCGTGAAAGCCTTGTGTTGTTCATCATGTGGCTTCCCACATATTCATTCTCTTTATGATTCATCTCGAGTAACTCCTTCTCCATTTTAGTTATCATGGAACTATGGATATACTTACTGAAAAATATCCCTCTGAACTCTTCCCACCCCATAGCTTAAACATCCACTCTTTGCCTCATGTTTTTGATCAGTTCCCACCACTGATCAGCTTCTCCCTCTAAGCGATAGACAGCGAGGATGACCTTCTCTTGCTCTGGTCAACGTAGCACAGAAAGGATCTTCTCTATAGAGCTGATCCATTGCTCATTAATCAATTGGTCAATCGATCCACAAATGTTTTGTGGTCGTTGGCGTATAAAGGACTCAAAAAAATGTTTTTCCCTTCGTGGTGAGATCGGCCTCTCAGCATGATTCAAGTTATTACTCATAACTTGAGTAAGTTGGTTTATCATTCGCATGAATGATTCCATTTCAGCTTCCATCGGAGGGCCGTTAGCGCATGGTCCATTGCCGTCACCATTTTCATGGTTCCTCCTATTGCATGCCATTTTCTAAAAGAATAAAATCTTTTTTAGAAACTTGTTTCATTTTCGAATATTTTAAATATAAAGGATTCTACGTCTTAAAACATCATGATAAAACAGTTATATTTCTGTATAATTCCTTCATAATGATTCATAAAAACCTTGCGATTAACCAAACATAACCCCCATGAGTGTCTTAACTAAAAGGGTAGCAAGACCTGTTCTCATGTACCAGTTCCCGTTAGAGTCTTACTCAAAGCGGTTTTTTCGGGTTTTACCCCTATATACATCTGCGCCAGAGCCGCCTCAACCTGCTCGTATCCAGACGAGGATGTATTTGTTTGATAAAACACTTACTCAATACTCACCAAAGTACCAGGAAAGTTTCCCTATATTTAAACTATTCTATAGGGTTCTTCTTAATGTTTTCATAGAATAATTTCCATAAATAACTAAACGATCCTATGATGCCAACTGTGGCATCCCACCTTTTTATTACATAACATTTCATTACATTTTACAAATAGAGGATATTTAAATTCTAGTGTATTCGAAATCAGGAACATAAAACAAGTGAACAACATAGAATATTCTTATAAACCACTTGTAAGGCTTCATCATAGGTTCATCCTATGTACATTTACTAGATCTCATATCCTGGAGATAGATATCAAAGGAAAGGGTGAGCAGAATTCTATGTAAGGGTAAACTAGGGAATCAATGTACTTATGATATCAATAAGAACTTGAATAAAAACATAAAGATGTGAGAAATGGATGAATAGTAATGACATAAAGAAAAGAACCTGGAATATAACATGAATATGTGGCTACAACATTTCATTTGGACATTAATGAACATATCACCAAGGTCCATCCCCAAGTTGTCATAAAAATTACCAAGGTTATTCACCAAGGCATCGTAAAACTTGTCATCTTTAGAGATTAATTCTTTACCTAATGAATTGGAGAGCTATCAGGTTGAACCATTAATATTTCTTTACATACATGTGAGACACATAGATCATAATCAAAAATTTCATAAATAGCCCATAGAGAATAAAAGGAATGGGTTTCATTTCAAGGTCGTGACATTTTAAAAGAGCTTAAAAATAAGATCATTATTTCATTTATAACCCATGGAAAGGGAGGGTGGGTTATATGTATATAAATTCCTAAATCAAATATATCGTATTTATATATTTAGGAACACCCATAGAAATGAAATATGTCTGGGTATTCACATAAACAAAAAAAAATTTCATGAGAGAAAGAGATAGAAATTTTGAGATGAAATTCCTACAGCATTACGGCTATATAACATGGTTTTAGAAAACATTGAAAAGAGAGGGGACAAGGGAAACCCAATCGTAAATAACTCATATTATAGTATGGGTATTGAATAAGATAATGGTATGGATATCTGAATCACATATCACATGAAAAGGAAACATGGAAGAAACGAGAAGATGTGATTTCTCTTACGAAAAATTCGGCAGCCTAACGACGTCATTTAAAAATTCAGAAAATAAATTTATGTGACTGGAAACGGTATATCAACAATTAGACATGAAATGGAAAGTAATAAGAACATATAATAACATACCCTCAACAAAAATAAATGGAAAATATAAGACACAACATAAGTGAGTCATGACTTAAAAGAGGAGGGTGAAAGAATCCCTTACCTTGAAGAGTAACTTCGAAAGATTGAAGGTCGGGACCTTGAGAGGCTTGAGGGAACCATGGGACGTAAGGAGACCAGAACATAGTTGAGGAGGATTTCGAATTGAAAAAAATTACGGAAAGGCTTGGTATTTATAGGAGAAGTTAGGGGACAAGTCATTAATGGCCAAGGGGCACCTCATCGGTTGTATTGGAAAAACCATCAGATTTTCCATAGTATTTTCCTATGGTATTGGCCACTTGGGACACCTCATACCTTATCTTGCTATTCATAAGTCTACCAGAAATATTACATAATTATTACATCCTTAATAACATCATTAGACACCCGAAACTAAAAAACTGTATTTTCACTATTCACTGAAAATTCATTTTTTTCAAAAAAATCCTAGATATCACCTTCACCTCATATTGATGCTCTGAATTTAAAAATGAACTCCATTTTATAAAAATAAATTTCTAAATAATATTTATTTAAATTTTAATTAAAAACACTATTTACCTAAAAATAATAATACTTGCCTAATAATTTCTGAAACAGTTATTTACCAATTTTATTGAATCACATTACTTAATCAAGGTGCCTAAATTATATTAATACTTATTTTAACTGAGATTACTAATCCATTTAGTCACATTTCAAATCGTAAACATAAAATCACTATTCCTAATTTACTATTCAAAAAATTTATGTTGATCTTATTAGATTCTAAATTTCTTACCGAACACATTTCAGAAGACCATTTTTTCAAAATCATTACACATCATTAATTATTTAAGGTTTACATAAATATTTAAAAATAAAACCTTTTTCCAAAATTCATCAATATACATCCTATATTTATTCGAACATATAAAAAAACACAAACTTAACCATATGAAGAAATCACAATTTTATTTATCTCAAAGGATAACACATAGTGGCTACAGTCTTGTTACATATCCCCCTATAACCCCAGCATAGGACCTATGTGTAAGGTGTTCTATGGTGAGAGAATATTATGGTGGCTCTACCAACATTGCACGCGTAGTGATTTATATAAGCTTGAAATTCCGTTGAAGGAGATTCTGCTCCAAATTCACCCAATGAAGTTCGGCTTGGGTTTATTCCAGAGTAAAGCCCAGTGGTCCTACATCCTTCCAATGTTTCGTCAAATGTGCTTCGATCGGCCCGAGACTACTGGATGAGGCTACAGAATCTTATTTTTGTATTAATTAACCCAGATCACATTTATTTAGAGACAACAATCACAACATTTAGTTTCCAAGGGTCATATTGACCAAAATTCATATAACAGTTGAAACCCAATGGTCTCATTTTAATTATAATCACATAATTAATTATCGAATATTGTTTTGTTGACTATAAACTAAAATAAAACACAAAATTAGGAAACAAAAATTCATTCAAAATTTCAGCTCATTAAAAAATTTATCCCATAAATCAAGGATCATATGACTAGGGTTACACTTCTACCTTGAATTTATGCATCCTTAACATAATCATGTAATGTAAAATCCTAAATATCCAACCCATTAAGTCAAAAAATTGAAATTATCAATAAATAAATCCATTAATAGATTAAATTCCCTTCTTATTTTGGATTGTGGGTAATTTATAAGAAAATTAAAACAACAAAAAGGGTTGTTAACTCTAATGTACCAATCATGATAAACAACAGGTTGTTAAAAAATCCCACCTAAAAAAATTAGATCACATAACACTCCCCATCTTAGAAAAAATGTTATAAATCATAAAAAAATTATAAATGATGACATACACTATTAATAAATATTTAAAGGATTTTTCAAACATGGAATTCTTGTGTTCTTAGTTATTTTTCTTTTTTATATGGTAGGTAGTAGAACATAATGAAAATAAATCAGTGAAAATTTAAGGACAAAAAATATGTTCATTAAAAATAATTTTTATTAAAATAAATATGACGACATTATTTAGATGGTGTTAATAAGTATTAATTAAGAGATTATAAGTACATCCCAATATAAATTGTTGTTACAGTCTCTTGGAAGAGAACATGTGCTAAATTGTTTTTTGGGGAGGATGATAAATATTTTCATTAGAATCCCTGAGGACTGCTACCATATTTTCCCCCATTATATGTCCTTTAAATAAATACATAATGAAATTTCCTACACTAGGCTTATCTAATAAAATATATAATTTCATATTGTAAAGGAATAATTCCACATAGTATGTTGACAAGAATAATTGAGATTGATTGAATTATATAGAGGCCAATATTATTTATTTGATAAAGAAAAGGCCAGTCAAAATTACCTAGGATTTAGAAATGACCGATTTACCTTCTCCATTGAAGGAAGTAAAATCCAAATTATCCAACACATAATAATCATGAATGATACATATTCCATGTATAATATTTATGACACAAGGGTCATTCCTGTTGAGATTGAAACAAAAATTTTGTGCCTTCCAAGAAACCTGATTAACCTATATAATTCCATATATAAAAAACTTATGCATAGGGTTATATAATATAAATCATAAAATAAATTGTAAAAACCTCCCCCAAGAAAAAGAATACCTCGAAACAAAATCAATAAAAGGATCATGTATTTTAATGAACTATTGCTCACTATAGAGCCCATTTTCTTGACCTCATTTAATGATTTTATGATATCCCAAAACATTCTCATGAATTTCATACAATGTCAAATACCATAACCAAATAAAATCAACACATTATGAAACAACATATCTATATAATATTATAATAAATATAGAGTTATTACAAATACAAAAAAAATACCAAGGAAGCTCCAAATCACACACTTTAACCCCTAGAAACAATTGAAAGTTGACCATATCCCCTTTAAAATAAATCAAAATTAAATATATAGTGGTTATATGAATTATTTTTATTTCAAGATATAAATGGGAATAATGTTATATATAATCCTACGCACCAATAAAATTTTATTCATAGGTAAAACTTTTTCCATATTTTTCCCAATGTTTTAAATATTCTATGTAAGAATGATCCAGAAAATAAGTAGTAGAAAATAATCCTAGCAAAAACTGGATAAAAGAGTTATTTTTCATTGGTCTACTTGATACTATATTAAATAACCATGTGATACACATTGAAAAATGAATCATCCTCATCTATATCAAGTTTTTGAAGAACCTAAAACATGGATGAATATTCCCTTGGTAGAAAAGGGAGCACCCACCAAATTTTTAGATAAAAAAATATAGCCTCCACAAACTATTATCCATATTAACTGAATGACGGGATTTTAGGGAGTGTTCTTAAGGATCTTCCAAAAAGATAATGTCTCATAATTTTCATTATGAAAAGGAACCAATGTTTAACAAATAAAAACCACTTATTTATTTTGACCTCATAGATTTTCCATCCTATAAATTCTATCTATTTTTTCATAAATGATTTTCATGAATTACCAAAAATTATCAAATTTGATACCTCCATCATTGAATTTTTTTATCTAAAATAAGTATACTCACCTAGTAAGAATGGCCTCTAAGGCGAGATTCTCTCATAAATCTATTGAAGGGGTTTTCAATTTTCATAGTTTCCATATTATTAACTTTGATAACCAATAACATGTATTTTTCCATTGCACAAATAAAAATTTAAATGAGAGGGATACAAAAACTAAAGGAGGGAAACATGATTTTATAGTATGTGATACACCCAAAAATCATCTCCAACAAGCTATCATATTCATATATAAATATTCTCATTGATGATAAAAAATTCTGAAATGAAAATACCCCAATATCACTTTATTAAAAAAAGGACTTCCCTTCATACCATGGGAAACATATTCCACCATAATAATCCATTATATATCATAAAAAATACATTGATTGGGGGTAAAAATGAGAAATTAAATTGTAATGGGAATCCATATTCATTCATTAATTGATCTTATGGGATTAATGTAAATATTAAATGTAAAAGTAAGTATCCATAGAAAATGTTTTTAAATAAATAATAAAATCCATTAATGACTTACCGTAAAATATATCCAAAAATAATATTAATTATAAACTCATATTGAATGTAATATTAAATAAATAAATTTAAAATGTTTTCATACTAAGATATTTTATGGAGGTTTAGCTAGAATATACGTATTTTTCATCAGTTGGTAGATGTTTGGAAAGAAGTTACCCCTCTAAATCATTCAATTGTTGAAATTAAGATACTTCAACATAGATATTCCTTATTACTTTATATAAAACCAAATACACTCTTACCTTGATGTAGTACACCATCAACGTCTGTAAGTAATATAAAGCAGTGTTTTTTATCCTTTGAATTAAAATATGAAATCATTTTCTGAAAAAAATTTATCCTTTGAATTAAAATATGAAATCATTTTCTGAAAAAAATTACAAGCCCCCTTTAACATAAATTGTAAAATATATATTTATAAATCTTATATCCTTTCAATTATACTCTATCCATATATTTTTTATTCCATATTAAATTATTATTTCTTCTCTACATAAGACAATTCTGATATTTCCTAGATTTTTCAAAAGAATATAATTACTGATTTCAATCATCACTCAAATACACTTTTTGTCATAAATACTCTATATAGGCCATTTAATATTAATAATTAGTTTTATTCCACCATAAAATGGGTTTAAATCTCTAATTTGACCATCATTTAATGTTTTTCCTAACGATAACAATTTCCTTCCCAATATAAGGGATGACTTCTATAAATCATTCTCAAGAATAAGGAATTATTTTTCAAAATAAATGATATCTAATTTAACTAAAAATGATTTCAATAAAATATCATGAATATTTCACTGTTTGGTTTTCAAATTTCGATAAAAATTCGTGGGATTTACCTCCTCTAATCTGAAATTTTTAAATATTGAGTATGTTATATTTTTCAAACTCACTCATAGATCACACAAAAAATTTCAAAACTCAAAATATAAAAGGTTAATATGAGTTTAAATACTAACAATATCATATATTTTTCTTAGTCACAATTATAATTTGATAATGAATTATTCCGTGATAATTATTATTCCAATTACCTTTTAATTTCCCTTATTTGAAACCATGTGATATATAAAAATTTTATATGGGGCCATGTTCTATAATGGTGATGAAAAAAATATTTCATTGAAAAGATTAATAAATATTTCAGCAAAATTATATATCTTTTCTTACATAATAATTTTTCTCAAAAATATTGAGAATGGTAGTGCATGTTTTTATGGTATTAGCGCTACTTGTATAATATCCTTCTCACCATTTTTAATATTTTCCTTTTAAAATAATAAATTTAAATTTAAATTATAATGTTATTCTCTTATTACTTTCTCATAAATCTACCTCTATAACACATAGTTCTACCACTCCACTCTGTTATATCCATCAATTAACCACATGTTTTTACATTTGTGTTACTCTATAGAATTTTTCTTGGGATTCATTTTTAGTGGTTGAAAAGATATTCACTTGTAATTGAAATTTTTTCATGGTAGGTTTTTCATACCTTGAATTAACATTAATTGTGTTGATGAAATCAGTAGTGGTTCTTATGAATATCCTAAGATCTGTTTTAAATAAGTTCTTTGTCTTTTATGATAATTCCCATGATGGTATTGGTACAACAATAATATCTTTTGATGTCATTGAATATTTGTTATTGAAACCAATAATTAATATTGTTTTCATTGTTGTAATCAATGTACATTAAATTATTGGTGTAAAACTTTAGGGTTTATAAATGGGAACCATTTAATATATTTTATTTGTCATGGAAAAAATATAAGCATCGAGTCATCTAGAGTTTTATACCTTGTAAAATAAAATTTTTTATACTCCTTTCATTTTCCACTATAAGATATTAATCTCTATTTCATCAATTAATTCATTTCTCTCTTATGGATGTTTTATCATCCGTGATCCTTTGGACCCGGATAATTTTTATTAATTTATAAGAATGAAGTAATCAAATTAGATATTTTGTACAAAAATAATCCAATATAGTATTGAAATTTTGGTCAAGGATTTGGATCCACTTTATATCTTTTTTTTATAATTAAAATACAAATAATCACAACCTTATCACGATAATAGATACATTGTTACATTATATGGTATTGTGGAATTCCTTGAAACTTTCCAAATGTGTGTTAGGAGAGTCATCTAGTTTATTAATGAAATGAATCATATTTTGGATCATTTTAATTGTCATGGGATTTATTTCAAATTTGATAATATTAACTAGAGGCGCTTTATTGTTTGTTTAGACCCAAAATTTTGATGGTTAACTATACTACGCACACATTATTTTCCTAACTTTTCTCCCTTTCCCCACATCTTCTTATCCATGTTATCTCTCTATTAAATCCAATATTTCCTATATATTTTCATCCGTATACTCCTACTATTTTAGGATCATATTTTTTTATATATTTTTCTTTCCCTCATTTTTCGTAAATGTGTATTAATAATTTTTCCAAAAAACCACAACATGATCAAGATTAGAATAATATTTTAATTACAAAAAAAGGGAAAAAAATTATTTATCTTATGTTTCAAAAGGTACTCACTCCATAAATAATGAGATAAAAATTAATACTGAATTATCATCATTATTTCCTATGGGATAATAAAATCTTGAATTTATAATATTTACTCATCCTAACTGTTAAAAAAGATTGGTAGTATGTAATAGATTAGGTTCAACCCCATTAAGGTGAAATAAATAATCATCAAAGACTTCACAATGATAAAAAAATTAAATAATTATAGAAGAACTCCTTTACACTTGGATATATTAAGATATATTTCAATTAAAAAAAACCAATTCCTTTTATAGATTATGATAAATAGAACCTGTAATGCCTTATCCCCTAAATCCTGAAGATAGAATATTACGTTATTACATTAATATGATTACATGAAATGAAATACCAAATTACTGAATAGTTTTGAATTCTTGGAAATCCATATGACATATATCCTACCCAAAATACATTGGGAAAATTAAATAAAACATGATACATAATGAAATTAATTATACTACATCCTAGAACACTTATTCAATGTTTTATTCTTTACAAACTGGGGAAAAGAAACACAATAAGGGTGATCTAAAATTATTAATATGGTTAAGAAAATTGGAAGAAAAAAAGAATCAATGGAAATAAAAAAACACGGAATGATAAATAATTGGAAAAAAACTCCATTCATATAACTAGATAAGGAAATATCAATATGTTAATGTAAGAAACTGAAATGCATGTCATTAATCAATAAAATGAGATAGAAGTGAATCCATAGATATTTTTGTGTAAACTATCATTGTAAAATGATAATAACCTAATTATCTGTAATTGAAATTCATATTTCATGGAAGCCATGTTTCTTAGGTACATGGAACCATTATAATCAAGACCTTTCAAAAGATAGTTTAGAACTTACTGGTTACCAATAAATTTGGGTTGTCTAACCTTATATCTATCATCATTTACTTTTAAAAGACAATTTATTACATACTAGTTACAAATGTGTATGGTTTTTCAAACCTAATTTCATCCCATTAGACTACACATGCATCAAGGGGATTTTATTAACCGGTCCCCCACACGTAGAGATTACGTTAAAAAGTCCCCAACCCATGTCTTACCTATCTAAATAATTCCTTGAATATGATAATAAATTTAAATAAAAAATGTACCATAAAATATATCCATATATAATAAAGAATATGTATTTATCAAAAACACTTCATATGAGGATTATTAAGAACAAGTGTTGTTGACAATGAACCATTTTTATGGAAAAATAATCATTAAACATTACAATGTTTCCCATACCACTTTTAAAATTTTAAATAATAATTACACATGAATTAAATGAAAATTATAATATCATGAGAATCAATAGATTCATCATATAACATGTCAAAGGGACGTACATTCATCATATGACAATAAATTGGTGCATAACAAAAATAAGTCTCAATGGATTGCAAATTGAGACGAAATTCATTAACAAAACCTTCCTTAGGTTTTATGGTCTATATAAGCCAGTATAGTGGTTGAAAATATGTTACTAACTTATAACACAAATATTATCATGTTAATAATATCATATATTAACTTTTTACAATATTTAATTCCCATTTTTTTAAAACTCTTTCATTATTTTAACAATTTTGTGTGTTAATTGACCAATTTTATCAAGTATGTTTTGGACTTGTAATTTGTTGATGATATTAACTGGAGCATGATTTAAACATATATAGAATTTATACCATGAATTAATTATATTATATATTAAGAAAATATTTCATTATAATATTTGATTAAATTTAGAGATAATAAATGAAACACACCATTCATGTATTTGGTAGGTCGTACGTACGCATGAACGCTATTTTCATTTCGTTATCATTTTAATAGAATGAAAAATAAATGAAAAATATTTATATTATAATTCAAGTATCATATCTCTATTATATATGTATCATAGGTGTATTAAAATCATCCTTAATATGTTCCATGTATAGAGTGAACAAATCACATTGCTTCGAGTGGTGCTTCCACACTTCCTCAAACGATGTTATTGTGTTTTCACAAAAATATAAGTACTAAAGGTATGTGTTATAAAATGATTAAAGAAGAATAAATACATAAAAAATATCATATATATAATCAATAAATATATTTTCCATCGTAAGTTTTCCATGATAGGTGGTAAAGGAAAAGTGACCAGTCATGACTTCATGAGTTAGTAGTTCTTTGTACACTGAAACAATATGTTAGTTACCCATTAGAAGGGGATGTGTGTAAGTCAAGGTTGAAAGAAATTCATAACAACATCATAATATATTTATGATTCAATTTTTTTATATAATCATATAATAATTATATTTTAGTGGGTGGATAATTCAGGACCCTATGACACCGTGATAGGGGTGAGGTGAATCAGGGTGTCAAAACATTAATTTAATGTGATGGATCTTATTCCCACATTTTTAGGAACACTTTAAACTAGTATGATGGATATGATCAGAAATAAAAACATAACATGAAAATATATGATAAAACACTTTTACTTGTTTCACCAAAAATTGATAGGTCCATGGATCATACACTGATAATTTTTTTGTTGTACCAAAATTCACTAATCATCACTAGTTGTGGAATACAAAAGTTTAGTCAGAGTCAGTGCATACTAGGAACACTTCCTTTAAAAGAATTTTGGGATAGATAACTAAATCTCTTAGAAAAATTTTTTATACCCCATTTCTCAATTCTCTATGATAATTCATACTCAGATTATTGACTTGAAGGAAACTTCAATATATTTTCATTAATGTATTTTCCCTTAACATAGAACAAGACTCTGATTAAATCATGGACCTGAGATGATGGAAATTGGGATCCCTTATCACTTAAGATAATATTAAATAATGCCTTTCATGAATCTACTTTGTGAATATCACTCCTTCATGAAGTGACCCTATTTCGTTGAATACACTGCATTCATGAAGAACCTCTTCGTTCATGAAATACACTATCTTCACAAAGCACCTCAGCCTTCGTTGAATAAAATTCCAGCATGAAGCATGTCTGGCTTAATAGATCAAATGTCCTTCCTGAAGTTCCTTTTCCTTCGAAGAACAAACTGTATTTGCGAATCACACTATGTGATTGTGGAATAACCCATCATCATGAAGTATCATTTAAACAAAAGTATTGAACATTATTCATGACTTATAGTCTTTTTATGATGCTGAAGCTCGAAGTGAAATCAAAGTTCTTGAATCTCTTTGTAAACTGAATTCATTTCCGTATTTTCTTCAAAACTCTATTTTAATGATGTGGGGGTGGACTTGTGTTTATAGTATTTTCAATTTTCGAAGCTCTATCACCTCTTCAAGGATTTTATAAATCTTTCAGAAAAGACTTCATGGTGATCCTCCCTTCGCAAAGAACCATGTAAATTCTCTATTCGAAAAGATCATCATAAAAGTAGTGATTTATTTGAAAATACTTCACATTTCCAAGTTTAATAATACATCCTTCCATCAATGACCACATAGAACTCTGTCAATGATAGGGAAACCCGAAATATCATAATCATGGAGAACACAGTCTCTATTCGTGAAGCCCATCATATTCGTAGATCACACCGTCTGAAAACTTTACTTCTTCGTGGAACACAATTCATGAATCCCATATTTGGGAAAATAATCAATTTTACAAAATTTAATAATCCCTTTATTAAAATCAACATTTCACCTTGGAATCCTACATACAAATTTGGAACCACCAAAATTTGGCAAACACTAAGAAACGACACCGCCTTCAATACTACAATAGTCTTTAATTTTATGATACCTTTTCTTGCAATATACATGATCGTCTATGTGATTATTGACAAACAGTAGAAACCATACTACATTTATATCAAATAATATCCCTAATACCAATATATATAATTGAAATGATACTATAGATCCTAATAAAATATGTTACCTCTTAATCAGTACTACAAGAAAATAGGCATTTCGCAGCGGTTTTTCGAACCGCCACGAAATGTGTAAAAAAAATTTTAATTTTTTTTTAATTTTTTTGAGGATTAGCGGAGGTTTGGGTAAAACCGCTGTGAAATGAAATGAAAAAATAAAAAATAACGAGAAACCATGAAATCACTAAAACGAACATAACTTTTGATCCGGGCATCCGTTGGAGCACCACGACCAGTCAAATCGAAGCTCATGAAGAGATTTAGAAGCATGTATAATCAAAACAATGAGACAGTCTAAGGTGCGGAAGATATGATTGTTGTAAGAATGTTGAAAAAAGTTCTCCAACTTCAAATGGCCATAACTTTGGCTCTGGGTGTCCGTTTGGGCTCTACCACATATCAAATCGAAGCCATCAAAGAGAGATACGCACCAATTCAACACAAGCAAGCTTCTATCGTGTTTTTTGACCCCAAAAACCCATTTGAAGGCCTCCGAAACCCAGTTTTCGTCACCGGTGTCCCGTTGAACTTGTCTTCAAATAGAACTAACTTTCGATCTGCATGTCAGTTTGGACTCCTCCACCTGCTAGATCGTAGGGCGTTCCATAAGATTCAGTTTGACTAGTCGCGGTGCCCACATGGACTCCTGGATCATATGTTATGGCCTTTTTAGTGGGTATCGGGTTTGTTATGTTTTTCGATGCCTCGTTTCTAGCACCCGTTCTCTGTCACCTTTTTTTTAAACAGTCGTAACTTCCGATCTGTCGGTTCATTCGGTCTCTTTCACATATCAGCTCGAAGATCGTTTTAGGATCATTGATTTGACTGGTCGCGGGTCAGGAACAAACTCTCAGATCATCTGTTATCTCCATTAATGTGAGTCAAATGTTTTTGTCACTTTATGACCGTTTTGACGGGTTTTAACGGTTGCTCCATTTATTACTCTTTATTTCAGTTTCCATGACTTGTTATCTTTATCAATGGGTTTTTGTTGGTTTTTATGATGATTGTGTTGAATTATTAAGGGGTTTTCCAGAGTTGTCATGAGTTTTCATGCTTTCTCATTCTTTATAATGCCCCATTCTTCATGATTCTCCATCCGTTTTCATTCGTTTTCATGATTTTTCATCCCTTATCACGTCTTTTCATACTTTTTCATGTGTTTCATTTATTATTTATTATTTACTAGTTATTATTTATTATTTATAGTATACTTTAATTTATTTATTATCTATTATTTGTTAATGGTTATTTATTATTTATTATTTATATTCATTTATTATTTATTATTTAAATTTATTTATTATTTATTATTTATTATTAATTATTAATAATAATAAAATATTATTATTATTATTAATATTTGTATCTGGTTATTTATTATTTATTTTTATTTATTATTTATTATTTATTATTTATTATTTATTATTTATTATTTATTATTTATTATTTATTATTTATTATTTATTATTTATTATTTATTATTTATATTTATTATTTGGTTATCATTATTTATTATTTATTTATTATTATTTATTTTTTATTATTTATTATAATTTATTAATTATTATTAATTATTTATTATTATTTATTATATATTATTTATTATATATTATTTATTATTTATTATTGTTTATTTAGTATTTATTATTTATTATTTATTATTTATTAATAATAATGTTTTATTTATTATGTGTTATCTATTATTTAATACTTATTATTAAATATTTTTATTATTTATTATTTATTATTTATTATTTATTATTTATTATTTATTATTATTTATTATTATTATTTATTATTATTTATTATTTATTATTTCTTTATTATTTATTATTTATTATTTATTATTTATTATTTATAGTTTATTATTAATTATTAATTATTAATTATTAATTATTAATTATTAATTATTAATTATTTATTATTTATTGTTTCTTATTTATTATTTATTATTTTATTATTTATTATTTAATTTTTTTAGTTATTATTTATTATTTATTATTTATTATTTATTATTTATTATTTATTATTTATTATTTCTTATTTTTTATTTCTTATTTATTTTTTTATTATTTATTATTTATTAATAATATTATTTTATTTATTATGTGTTATTTATTATTTATTATTTATTATTAAATATTTTTTTTTATTTCGTATTTATTATTTATTATTATTTATTATTATATATTATATATTATATAATATATAATATATATTATATATTATATATTATATATTATTTGTTTATTATTATTTATTATTATTTATTATTTGTTTATTATTATTTATTATTTGTTTATTATTATTTATTATTTGTTTATTATTATTTATTATTTGATTATTATTATTTATTATTTTTTTATTATTATTTATTATTTGTTCATTATTTGTTTATTATTATTTATTATTATTCTTATTATTAATTGTTTATTATTATTTAATACTTATTATTATTTATTTTTATTCATTATTATTATTTATTATTTATTATTTATTATTATTTATTATTTATTATTTATTATTGTTTATTTTTTATTATTTCTAAATTATTATTATTTATTATTTATCATTTATTATTGATTATTGATTATTGATTATTTATTATTTATTATTTATTATTTATTATTTATTATTTAATATTTATTATTTATTATTTATTATTTATTATTTATTATTTATTATTTATTATTTGTTTATTATTATTTATTATTATTTGTTTATTAATATTTATTAATATTTATTAATATTTATTATTATTATTATTTATTACATCTATTAGTTATGTATTATTTGTTTTTTCAATTAATATATATGAGTATATTAAATTCTATTTATTTACCACATGACGAGGTTGTTGGAGTGGTAAAGTCTTTGGAAAATATGCAAGAGGTTAGGGGTTCAAATCCCACCAAACGCAGTATTTCTTTATATTGCATGGGCATGTGCATTTGCATGTGAATGGGATGTGCATGCACGGATAAATGAAGTAAATAAAGTAATACGAAATAAATAAATAAAATAAATACGAAATAAAATAAATAAATAAAATAAATATGAAATAAAATAAATAAATAAAATAAATTCGAAATAAATAAAATATAAAATAAATATGCACGGATAAATGAAGTAAATAAAGTAATACGAAATAAATAAATAAAATAAATATGAAATAAAATAAATAAATAAAATAAATATGAAATAAAATAAATAAATAAAATAAATAAAATAAATTCGAAATAAATAAAATAAAACATAAATAAGAAATAAAATAAATAAAATAAATAAAATAAATAAAATAAATAAAATAAAATAAATAAATAAAATAAATAAAATAAATAAAATAAATACGAAATAAATAAAATAAATACGAAATAAATACGAAATAAAAGAAAGAAAGAAAGAAAGAAATAAATAAATACTTAAAATAAATAAAATAAATCAATAAATCAATAAATAAATAAATAAATACGAAAAATAAAAAATAAAAAATAAAAAATAAATAAATAAAATAAATACTAAATAAATAAATAAATAAATAAATAAATAAAGTAATTACAAAAAATAAAATAATTAAAAAAATAAAATAATTAAAAAAAAAGAAAATAAAAAAAAAATAAAAAAACTGCCGCTAAATCATTTAGAGGTGGTTTAAACCGCCGCTAAAAAAACGCCGTGAAACATTCTCTGACGTTTTTGAAAACCGCCGTGAATAGTTTCCCGACACTTGATTTCACGATGGTTTTTCAAAACTGCCGCCAATCTATTTAGCGGCGGTTTCAACCGTCGTGAAACGTAAAATCAAACCGCCGCGAAATGCCTTTTTTGTCGTAGTGAGGTCAGTCCTTTTGGGTTTTAACAACAACTTACTTATATTGATTCATTCCCCAAGGGATGATTATATGTATATAGTAGGTATTTGGGAGGATATTTGGGTAGGGTTTTTAAGATTCAATGTTAGATTATAGATGAGAGTAAGCAGTAGAGTGTTTTCCTTTTTATAGTGGAGGGGGAGTGAAACTCTTGTATATACCAAATTGTATTCATTAATGGGAGGTCCACCTTACCTAGAGTTCCTCAAATGTGAAAAAATAATTGATTAAATATTAATAATTGTATATTAAATCAACCACCACACAAAAATACGTGCATTTTAATATTTCATATCATAATCATCATATCCTTCCAAATTTTATCATTTTTATTACTATTATAGAATATTGTTTTCGAATGTTAGTAATATAACCATAAAAAATAAAATGAAGTGATATTTATTATAAAATATATATATATAATGAATTATTAATATGATATAGAATTTATAAAATAAAAATCACATGTTTATTGGGAATTAATTTTAAAACAATCACATCTGACACGCTAAAACCTTACATAATCAAGGACCATGCTAACAATGTTTTTACATTATATGGGTCAATATGTTAAATATATAAGAAAAAATGGTCCCTTAATAAACCATATTAAAAATTTATTAACACTTAAAAATCATTTTTCAAAATATATTATTTTTATTATTTTTAAGTAATTTAAAAAAATATCATTTATTGTAAAATAACAACAATATCAATTTTGGAAATATTTTTTTATTTTTAATTTTAATATATCTGAAAAAATTTATGATTGAAATATATTAATATTAATGTTACTCAACATGATATATTCATCTAAAATAATTAAATAGTTAAAATAATTCAACAAATACACTTCACTTTTAATATTTCTTGTATCAATTAGTTTAGTTAGTTATTTACATAAAATAATTATATTGGAATTTCTTAGGAATTTTAAGTAAATAAATTATCCATAAAAATAAAGAAAAAATTATTATGATAAAAAACCCATTTATATTTAAAAATGTTTTGTGTATATGAATTTATTATGTTTTTTAAATATCTCAATGTTTTATTAATATTAAATTTATGGAAAGTTCCATTTTCATCATTTATCTCCTTGAAATGTCATATATAGAGCTTCAATTTCATAATATCCTTATAATAAATAAAATTAGAAAAAATTGGTGATATGGTAGATTTATAGGCATCCAATGGATTTTAGACTTGTTTCCAAGTCATTATGGTCCTTAAGATTTTTTAACCCTTTATTAATCTTAATGTTACCTTAATCACCATAATTAATTTTAATAAATTTCACTAATATTTTTGGTCAAAATAATTGTTGATTTTATAAGACCAGAATTATTTTATTGATTACAAACATGTCTATAAAATTTTCACTATTCAAATCACAAAATATAAAAAATTAAAATTAATGATATTCTCATAGATGTGGGAAGAAAGAGGGTTTTTATGTAAAAACGTTCAAAAGTACAATAAATGTTTATATCTAATATCAATATAAAAAAATTACAATGACCAAAATTGTATTAATATATAATTAATTGATCTATTTTTAATATTAAACCAAATTTATATTTAATTTTAGACTAATAAATTTTTAAATAAAAAGGTTGTTTTTAATTAAATTGGAGTAACTTTTTACTATTCTTCAAAAATTTATTATCTCTTAGAAATATAAAAAAATTTACCCTAATTAAATTTAAACAATATCAATTCATAAATTATATTTATTCTTAAAATAATAATAAAAAAATTCACAAAAGATAGTTTTAAAATAAGTTCTCTATTAAAAGGTGGCCAAACTCGGTCTAGCGTATAACACAAGCTAATTCAATGATGTGTGCAGCATAAGTTTATCATTATGTTGTGTATAAAGGTAAAAAATAATATTTATTCGAACATTAAAATATTAAAATGTAATAGGGTGCTAAATTATATCCAACTTATTTAAATTTCATCCTAGCAATTTATACTTGATCTTAGTAATCAAGTCGTTGATATTTGGAAATACTATTGTTGAAAAACCCACATTGTAAATAGGGTTAATAACACAAATTATTAATATTAGATAAAGGAATGTACAATGGTCAGGTAAATAAGTTATGTATTAGGCGAACATATGTTGGTAATGGAAACATGGATATGAGTAATAATCTAACAATGCAGTTCTGTTGGAATGTGCTAGAGGACAAGGTTAAGAGAAAGTTAAGAATTATAAATCCCTTAATCAATGATTATCTATGGGACATTTGATTCATCAGAAATAAAGCTACTAGGTCAAAATTACTGTTCTAAATATAATTTTTCTTGGAGTTTATGAAGTATTTCACTCTATATGAATATAATTAAATATACTTACTTGGTATGTTTCAATAAGAATAATCTTATCACTTTTTAGTGCCTTGAACTATTCTTCTTTCATATCATAGAAAAATATTCATCATATTGTGAGGTTATATATCAATATCTAAAACTAGATTCAAATTTCAACATAATCAATTTCATAAGTTGTCAAACATTCCAAAATATTATTATCCAATACATTAGAAAGATGATCATAGAATTTCTAAAATGAACTTATCAGTAGCCTTTAATCAAAATATTGAATCTATAAATTTTCAAATTCCAAATATGTGAATGAATTTGTCATGTATTTTGTAGAAATATTGTATTAACTAGAATCACCAAAACCTTTTTTGGATAATGAATTCTTCCTCATTTCTAATGTAAGACAGATGTTATTGTATATATTCCTTATATCAAAACGTGTCTTAAACACCATTAACGATATCACTAACCACATGTCGAAAATTCATTAATCAGTTCCATGGTAGTCATAACTTTCTTAAATTAATCAATTTTTTAGAACATTCTCAACATAGGAAAGATATTAAGGGTTGTATTTCCCTAAAGCATGTTTTTATGGAAAATTTTATCATTTTATAGAATAATATTTCTTGGTACCATTCTGCATATGAACTCAAATGCTTAACGAAAAGGAACTATAGTATAATCCATATATATTCAACAATTGTTATAACAAGTACATTTCAGATAAAATATTACAATGATGTAATTCTTGAATTGACATAATAATCATTTATATTCACCAGCTTAAGTAGCATAACAAGAACATTATCGAATATAATCCTTTGAGTATATTCTTTTGATGCATGAGAAATTGATTCACAAAGTGTCCCATATGCATAATGTTGAAACATATTTCACTAGAATCCTTTTTTTCTACCCTTGTAGTCATGAACATGGTTTCCTTTTTCTCCACATTTATAACAAAATCCCATTCAATTGAAAAAAGTACCATGGTATTTCTTTCCACAGTTATCACATATCGTAAAATTCTTCATTCACTTTATCTTCATTGACTCATTCCCTTTTTCATGGTTCTCAAATAAACTATTCTATTATTTGTTTCCTACTAATACATAGTAGATAGAAAATTATTTACCCATATCTTTGTCACATGAAAATATATCTTCATATTATGAGTATTTTTGGGAGATTCTTTCCCTTAAAAATATTGTCTTAAGACTATGAATGATTGGATCCTTCCTACTCATAAGATCACATGAATTGGTGGAGTTCTCATTCCTTCTCCTATGCGACATCTCTAAACAATAGAATATAGTTGATTAAATCATAACAAAAGGCATAATTCCAAATATGGTATAGCACATACATTTATGCATGATCAATCCTAGAATCATAATCTTTGACTACTTTTGGGTAATCATTATATATAATTCCTTAATAATGGTAGGTTTATAAAATATTAATTATCGTAAGAAAAGACCCTGGGAGTTTAAAACAAAGTGCATAATAAGGCCTGGTTTTGTATACTAGGTTTCCTAGATTTAGGCCGGAAACACATTTTTTATGTATTACTCCTAGGAACATCTGAGCCAAAACAACCTCTACGTGTATTATAAAAATATGGATTTATTTCTAGTAATACCCAAAAAATAACTACCTTACCAAAATTATATGATTTTCTTGTATACTTATCCTCAATTTCTATCTTTCTATTTTTATCCATAATCTATGTTTTCTAAATCTAGTTTCAAAGGTTGCAACTAAAATTCCTTTGATACAAAATATAACTCTCTGACCCCTAATGCCTAGATCCAATGCCTTACGTTATTACATTGGCATGATTAAAAGGAATAAAATCCAAATGTACATAACTATTTAATAGTCTTGTAAATTCAAATTACCTACATGATAATCATAATATATTGGGAAGGAATATAAAATATGATACATAAAAAAATAAATAAGATGTATCATTGAAAAATTATTCAATGGATTCTTCTTCAGAACCTAAGGAATGGGAAAATAATAAGGTTGATATCAAATTATTAGTAAGGGTATGTAAAGAGGGAATGATAATGAATGAATGAAAATAAACCAATATTGCTTGGTAAATATGTACAAAAACATTTCATTCAAATAAATTGGGAAGTAAATACCAATATGGAAACGTAAGAAAATGAAACACATTAAATTATTCAGTAAATTGAGAAAGAAGTTAATCCATAGATATTATGAATAAACATATCAGTGAAAAATAATAATAATAACTAAATTCTAAATAATCTAAATGATTGTTTTTTTGAATGCCTATTTTTTAGGAATATAGAACCATTACCTTCAAGGCCTTTCACATGACAATTTAAAACATTCTTGTTAAAAACTAATTTGGTTCGTAAAAACTTAACACTACAATGAATATCTTTCAGAAGATTGATTATAACCTAATTTTTTTAAACTAGAGGGTTTTTTTCAATATTATTTCATCCCATGAGACTATTGATGGATCTAGAGGCTTTTATTAACTAGTCTCCAACCCGTAGGGCTTACCTTAAATGGTCCCCAAACTATGTATTACATGTCCAAATAATTCCTAGAATCAAATAATCTATTTAATTAAAAAATGTTCCTGATAATATATTAATATTGAATAAATATATTTTATTTATCAATAATACATTAGTTGAGATTAAGTTACAACAAGGTTGGTTGACATTAAATCATTCTTGAGGAAAAATAATCTTTTAACATAACAATGTGTCTCATACCATTTTGAAACATTTAAATAATAATAATCATGAATTATATAAAAACTATAATATCATATGAATAAGGATATTTATGATATAACATGAAAAATTTCAGTACATATGACATATAAAATTTAATTTGTGGATAAAAAAATAAATATCAATGGAAAGAAAATTAAAAAAATACCTTACCATAACCTTTAATTTTTTGTAGAATCTTTCCAATGATATAGTGGTTTAAATAAGATACTAAATTATACCAGAACTATTCCAAAGTAAATAATATCACATATTAACTTATAACAATATTTTATTACCAGTTTGTTAATATTGATTCAATATTTATAATATTTTATTTGTTAATTGGGTTATTTTCTCAACTATATTTCCACTTGTGTTTTCAGGATCCAATTAATTAGATCATGATTTTATCTTCCCCAAAAAATTAACCGTGACAATTTTTTTTATAAATTTAGTAAATAGTTTTTTATAATATTCCATAATGTTTTTAGATATGAAATGAAATACAAAGTTCATGGAGATGGTAGGTCATACGTTCACCGAAATGCAACTTTAATTTTTTTTTTCAAGTTAAAAGAATGAAAAGTAATTGATATATATATGTATATTATAAATAAAGTATCACATCTATGTTTTATATGTTATATGTATTTATTAAAATAATCATTAATATGTTCCAGGTATAGCATTAATGAATCACATTGCATCGATGGGGTTATTATCCACACTTCCTCAAATGATATTATAATATTATTAAAAATGGGTAGTATCAATGAAATGTGTTATAAAAGGATTAAATAATTGAAAATACCTAATAAATATCATAAATATCATGTATAAACGTATTTACATCATAATGGCCACCATGATTGGTTGTAAAAGATAAAAATGAATAATTCTCACATTGTGTGGTAGTCATTCATAGTATAAGGAAACAATATATTCCTTACACATTAGATGGATTTGTTCGTAATTGTAGGTATAAAAATTTAGATAAAAATATACTAGTTTATTTAGGATACTTTATTTTTTAAATGAGTTTATAATAAGGATATTTTATTGGGTGTATAATGGAAATGATATAAGAGATCTTAAGAGAAGACATTACATATTAATTTGGTATCACTTTTTGGTTTGTACCAAAAGGATTACTTGGATTGATTCATGACCAAAGGGAGGATTATTGATCTAGGGGAGGGATGTTGGGAGACTATTTGGTATATTTTTCATTATCCAATGTGGCTTGAGAGGTGTGAGTAAGGGGTATGTTTCCTAAATTGTAAAGGTGAGAGGGAATGTCACACTTATAAATACAAATTTGTATTCATTAATGAGAGTTCTAAATTACCTAACGTTTTCCCAAAAGGGACAAAAAATTTTGTAAAGAGAAATAATGGTCAATCAAAAAATTCACTACAAAAAATATATGAATTTTATTAATTTGATTCCATAACATTTAAGATTCCCCAATTATATCATTTTTGTTTTTATTAAAGAATCTACTTTTCCAACATAAGTAATTTAACAATTAGGATTAAAATAAAGTGATATTCATTAAAAAATATATATCTTATTAATTATTAATATGATATTAATTTTTTAAAATAATAATAACAGTTTTTATATATTAATTTTTAATCAAGAACATTTGACGTAGTAAAACAATATTAAATCAGATCTTCTCAACAACATTTTTACAGTATATGGGTCAATATGTTAATTATAAAAGATAAATTGTTCAATTAATGGTAAAAATTTAATATTTATTAAAACTAGATTTATTTAGTATAATATATTATTTTTATTAATTTTAAATCATTTAATAAAATATAATTTATTGTAAAATAATATTAATATCAATCATTGAATTATTTATTTAATTTTATTTTTTAAAAACAAAAAAATATTATTAATAAAATATATTAAGTTTAATGATGTGTAAAATGACATATTCATCTAAAATATTAATAAATTCAACTATTAAATCAATACACATTACTTTTATTATTTATAGTGTCATTTATTTTAGTTGGTTTTTAACTAACTATTCATTTCATTGGCATTTTTATGCATTTTAAATAACTGAACCATCTCTACAAATCATTGATCAATTAATTTGAAACAAATTACACAATTATAATTAAGAATTATTTTTTTGATCGACAATATGATGTTTTTAACATATCTAAAAGTTATATAAATGATAAAGATAAGGAATGATATTTTTTTATCATACTTAGACTTTTATATAGGGAACTGACATTTCTGAATATCCAAAAAACCCATAAAATTAGAACTATGTGGTGATATGGTCAATTTATTGGAATCCAATTGATTCTGTAAATGTATCTAGGTAATTTTTCCCTTAATATTATGGTTTAGTCCCCTATTAAGCATAATATTACCTTAATCAGTGCAATTAATTTTAATCACATTAGCAAATCATTTCGGTCAAAAATTATGTTGATCTTTTTAAAACACAAATATTGTACTAAATAAAACCATTCTGATATTTTTTTTAAAAAAATTCAATTAATTTATGCGTGAAAATTAATATTAAATATAATCTTGTACATGTGGTGAGATAATAGGTTTTTAAATTAAAAACATCTAAAAGTTCAATACGTTTTTAAATATAATTTCAATATAAAATGATTCCAATGACCTAAATTATATTAATATATAAAAAATTAATCTAATATAACCTTAAAAATCAATAAAAAATTTAAATTATCACCAATAAATAATTAAACAAAAAAAATTGTAACTAAATTGTAGCAATTTTACATTATTCATCAAAAATTGATTTTTTAAAAAAAATACCAAAAATTAACCCTAAGAAAATTTCCAGCTTTTGAATTCATAAATGATGTTAAAAAAATAAAATTAATAAAAGTGTCAAAAATGTAGTTTTAAAATAGGATCTCTATTAAAAGTCAGTAAAAATTAGTCTTCCATTTAATGCATAGTAATTATGTTTTGTGTGTAACGTAAGATTTGCATGGTTTTTTTATAAAGAGATAAAAATAATATATATACTAACATTAATTTATAGTTTTTCCTTGTGGTTTTACACAACCTCATGCCTCAAATATAGATGAATAACATTATATTTTAACAAAATAATAATAAAATTTATATTTTAATATTTATGGTGAAAATTTACAACTTTCTTAGATGAATATAAATTTATAACTGATATTTTAAATATAATTCAACAATGATTTTATTGAAATTTGTCTTTATAATTAATCTTTTTTGAATAAATTAAAATTTTGTAATTATCATTGAAAACATTTATTTGAAATAATATATTGTAGTATGTATAATTAATAATTTATTATGTATTAGTATAATAAAATTAAATATAATAGAATTTTGAGGTAAAAATTTATATTTTTCAGAAAAATGTGTTTTCAAAAAACAGTTTTTGTTTAAAAAGGAATAATGCATGTTTTTTATTAAGTGATTAAAATTAAATATTATTATTAATGATTTTATTTAAATTTATACATTATATATCCATTTATTTTAATTAATAACCATATAATTATTATTATTCATATATTTAATATAATATCACCTTAATACTGAAAAATTGATTTCTTGATAAATCATTTTTCGACACTTTTATGGGTTATATTAATTTAAAGACTTCCTATATTATGACATTAATTTTAAAAAAAATGGATTCCATACATTTAATGATAATAATTAATAAAATTTATTATTTTCAACATAATTTGTGGATATAATGGTTTTTAAAAACATTTATAAAATAGATAATTTAGTAATGGTTAAAATGAGGATTTATGCTTCATATATGATTGGGTTAATATTAATTTTACAATAACATATTTTTCATTCAAATTGGAAATATTAATAAATAGTGGGTCCAAGTTATCTAAAAAAAATTTATTTATGTTCAATGGATACATTTCCTATGTTAAAAAACTAGTTACTACTGTGAGAACTCGAATGGTAAAAGTAAATAAACTTTTCCATTATAGGTAGAACATATTTAAAACATGATTATTTTTATGTGGTGGAGGTGAGTCTTTACCATACCTTCCTTCAAAATCATAATTTATCATTATTTTAAGGAATGTGGTGAGAGTGAATTCCCATTATTGAAGAGTTTTGAGTATTTACAAAAATGCCACTCCTCCTAAATTATGAAATGGAACTCCCTCCAATCACTTAATCACATCACTAAAGACATTTAGATCAAAAAACATTCCAAAGTATCACCCAAACATCTATAGTAAATTTACAGTTCTTAGGTTCTTGTAATAAGTCCATCCCAAATTTATTTAATAGGAAATTCAAAGGAGTATTCCCTAAGATAAGGTAATCATTATAATAGAGATGTTTCTTTGTATTTCACTTTTTACACAATAAAAATATATTAAAACATCCAATTAAATAAAAAATTATCTTAAATATAACAATATATTTTTATATAAATGTAAAAACCTATATCCATATCCTCTTTCATCAAAATGGTAAAAAATCAATAGTCATATGTATGGTTGACTGTAGCCTCACGAACTGATGTAACTCATTTTCCATAAATAATTCTCACTATTTGATATTTTCATAATTTATATATATAATATTGGTAAAATAATAATTATTATATTATTATAATATAACATATAACTTCTAAATATTTTTCAATTAAAATATTATAATATGATTCATTTGTACGGTGAACTTCTGCCTCATGAAGCGATTTGATTCATTTTTCAGTAATGATTTATATAGGAGGAAATGAAGGATAAATTTAATGACTATATAATAAATATATTTCATTATAATTAATAAATAAAATTAATCCATAACAAACTTACATACCATTTTACCCATTATGAAATGATATCATCACTTGTGCGTACATAGGGATTACTATCTACACAAAGTGAAACAATACATTTTGTATGTAGACCATTAAATAATGTTTCTAAAAATTTATATAATTTTTAAATATGATATTTATAGCATTATTTTCATTTTTTATATGATATATTTATATCCTATTCACATGATTTATAACATTAGAGACAAAACATGCTTCATAAAATAATGAAATTAACATCCAAAACAATTAAAATAATGAATTATTATTAACAAATAGGGGTAAATGTTATTAAAATATCACATATGATGTTATAAATATTTAAATGTTTTTTATACATTAATAAATATTTTAAATCCATTATATTTTTGTTTGAATACAATTCCACTGATCTAAAGCATGATGTAATGGATTTCATCTTATTTTCATTCCATTAAGAAATATTTGTTAATATACACCAACTCAATTTTATTCTCTTTATTCAATTCCCAATTGATATAATTAAAATGTATATATATTTATTCATGATAATAAATGTTTCAATATATTTTTATTAATTAAATGGTTTAAAATTTTAATGATACCAATGAGGTAATAATCTACTTGAAAATATCACTTTCATTTTGTAACACCCCAAGCATCCACAGTATGCTTCTCTTTGAATAACACAATAGCGTGTGTTGTACGAAACTTTGAGTTCTAACACACACCACAACCAATCAAACTAGCCATTATGAATAGTAATACACATTTTTTGAAATTATATAAATTTTATCTTTCAAAATGGACTTCATTTTTGGATTCGGAATATCGAAATCAGCTTAGGGTGAATTTTTGGATTTTTTCTGAAAACATTCAATTGTTGATGAATAATGAAAAAAAATGAGTTAAAATTTTAAAACTAATTTTTATTTAAATAATTATTTATTTTATTTTAATTTAATTAGGGTCAAAATAGATACATAATACCTATATAAGTTCAATGTAATTCATTGGAGTTAGTTTATAATAATTTTAGATATATAAATATTTTATTGAACTTTTCACCGTCTTTTACCCACCTGCTAAGAGAATTTTCAAATTCACATGAAACATAATTTTACTGCATCTGTGAGTGGAATTTCAAAAATCCAAGAAACATGGTTAATATCAAGGAGTAAAATGTGGTTCATCAAGATAAATTTTTTTGGTGAATAGTAACTTTTTACTTTTATTTACCTCAGTTAAAAGTAAATATGGTAATTAAGGGTCAAAATGATATTATTATTTCCCTAAATCATGTCCTATGTCTATTGGAAAAAGTTTATATCGTCCAAAAACAATATTAGGAATAAAATATTATCATTTAGGTCAACATGGATTAGATTAGGATATTTATTATTATTTAATTAAAAGAAGAGTTAAAAGAGTTAAAATCAAAGTTTAATTACTAAAACATTTTTAATATAGGTTTATACATAAGATAAATTCGATTATAAATATTCGTTATAAAGATAAAATGATTTCCTACAGAATGGTATTTTATTTATAATTTTAAGACATTAAATAAGTTTGTTTATTTATTACACAATGGTGATGTAGTAATTGCCGAATTAATGAAATATTAAAATAATTTTTATTATAAATATCCAAATAAAAGTAATTTCAGACATTTTAAGAATTAAAATGATATAATAGGATGATATTACATGTTAGGATGAAGTTAATTAATGTTTTCAGAATTAATCAGGATGTTATGATTTTCAAAAAAATAAAATCCCAAATTGGGTCAAAATTGACATAAAAGAGTTTTTAAAAAGAATATTATATTAATAATTGATATTCTATTCCTAAAAATCTATGGATCGACCAAGAGACTTATATAATGATATAAGTATCATTACGGAACCACTTGGGGTTCTCTTTGCTGTATATAATACGTTTATTAACCATATAATATAAAAACACAAAGAGACATGGAAAGTGTAAAACTAATTAACTAAGAGTTAAAACTAAAAGAAAAGGTTAATATAGTGACCCAAACCTGTCTTAAATATATTGGTTGAAAGGATTTAGACCCATACCCACTTTAAACTTCTAATAATCCTCTTTGGAGCCATTATAATCTGAATAGGAATTTATTATAAAATAATAAGTTAAGTTTTTCCTAAAGAGCCCCTCCTCCCCCTTATAAAAGGACACCGCTTCTAACCAGTTATTCACACCATCAATGCCATTTGGCTCGGCCAGACTCTACAAAAATATCCTCCCAACTTCCCTAACTTATACCTAGTTTCCCTAGTTTGATCATAAAGCCAACCTAAGGATCCATTTTGATCAAATCAAAAGGAAGAACCCAAAGAAGAGGTAACATTTTCACCACCCTCTTTTAAGTTCCTTTGTTCTTCAACTTCTTCTTTCATTGTTATTTACCTTCTAAAATAATAACTCCAGTATATTATATATACTATGATGTAATTATAAATATGGAACAACCAAATTCAGTATTCTATCCATACTTTGAATGAGATGTCACTATACTTGCATACGTACGACTTACCGTCTCCATGTCGTGGTGTAATTGTTATTCAAACCATTATTATTTGGATGGGTATGATAATGACTTGTAATTGATGTAAATAATAAATATAACATGATAATGATTTTGTAAATATGATATACCATCCAATTATATGTTATTTAATATCAAAATAATGATATTGTCGCTCGTGCGTACGTATGGACTAACGTCTCCAAGAACACGATGAGATTCATTCCCCATCGTATCCATGCAAGTCTAATTCTCATTTTATGATTAAAAATAATTTTTAGAGATATGATATCATTCTGGATATGAATAATATACATCCAATCCATAAAAAATATGGCTCACAAAATAATGAATATAAAGGAAAACGAATCCGTTATCACCGGAAACGATGTTAATACTTAGATATTATTAACAAATCGATGTTAAAAGATCATATATGATATCATATTAATGTATATAATTATTTTATAATTTAATAACAATTATTTCACCATTATAAAGGAGTTTAACCTACCCTAAAACAAGGAAAAATAAAAGGTAAGGGTTTATTTCACAATCTCTTCATTATCCGAGGTTGTTTATACGTAGTTATCTACTAGGACCTCTTTATCATCCACATCCATGTTTCATAAAAATTCATTTCAAAACATTCTTAATATTTTATAGAATATGGGTTAAAGTCATTTATACCATTGTTTGAATTCATATAAGAAGTTTATAAATGAATCTTTCTGTCGTTTTCCAAACAAGGACCTTTTTAACGTTTTTGGCAGAATTAAGGTAACAATGTCTTCTTTTAACTTATTCAGTGGATACAGCTATTTTACGCCGTTATAAAATCATTGAAGCTTCCCTTAAAATATCATCAGAATATTTTCAAATTAAATGTTTTATTTTATAATTATGTGACTTTTAAATGATTTCAAAAAAAGAGATATTTCTCTCAAACATTTTTGATTTCATCTCTGTCAACATCCTTTGATGGATTTTAAGCTTATTTGAAGTTGAATTATTATGATACAAAACTTCCATATTGTATTGAAGTTTTTGTGATATGTTTGAATGTGGATGTGTTATTTTTATACCATTCATGGTTTATGGATAAAGTATTGACATTTCGTATGATAGTTTAAATATGAATGTTTATGTTATGGTTTAACCTGTTCATATGAGGAATGAATTGAACTTAATAAGTGACGGGTGGAGCTCGCTATAGCTCCTCAATGCATCGGTATGTCTCATGAGAAAACTAGTGTCTTTTCGTGAGGCCTTGACAAAATATTATTTGTAGTCTTAGCACGAGGCCTTGGCTACATGGTTATGATAGTCTGGCATTATGCATTCCATCATTGTGAAAGTTGTTATTGATATTGCATGTGATTATTCTGTTAGTAGAATATCCATGTGAATAATTAAATGGAATTATTTCATTTTATCTTTTTCATATTATGTTTAAGCTCATGTTTAAAAGGATTTTGTTTTAGTTATACATTTCCTTAAATGTTTATGATTATTTATGAATGTTTCCGCTATATTGTTATCCTTACTAAGCATCTGAGCTCACCCCTTTCAATGTTTTATTTTTCCCAGGATGTGAAGAAGTATTTTATGAATGACCTTTAGGGATAGTATAAGGAGATATGATAGTGAAGGAAAGATATTATTGTAGTTTTCACTTTTTGATGTAATGTAAAATTTATGAATGTATCTAGTGATTCCAATGCTACTAAACTAATCAGTCTTTCAAGATGTGATCTTTTTGGACCATGCCAATGTTATGTAATAATGCACCGACTCTGGGAAACTAGGGTCAGGGTGTTATAGTTTGTATCTGAGAAAGGTTAGTACAAACCTTGGTAGTTAGATTTAGATAAACTCTTATTAGAGAACATAGATCTAAGATAGACGTTGAGGATTAAAATAGAATAACATCCTAGGATTTTGGTACTATAGAGATTTTGTGAGTTTTTAGAGCAATACATCCCTATATGGATACGAGTAGGTAGAGGAGGATCTGGCACAGATGTACCTCAGGGTAAAACCCAAAATCACCACTTTGTGCTAGACTCGAACGGGAATTGGTGCACGACAACGGGCCTTGCTGCACTCTTGGTTACGACACTCTCAGGGGACATGCTTAGGATAGTTCTCATTTTATTTATAATGTATTATGAAGGGTTTATGAGTATATACAACCTCAAAGAAAACATTTTTATGATTATGGATCATATCCATAAATAGTTCAATTTATGTTAAGTGTTTTACAAGTATGGAATTATGTATTTTGATTCATAAACTGATCTAGTTTATGCCATTGTTTAGAAATGGTGCCTAGTAGTAATAATGGAAACTGTATCAATGCACACACTTCATGTAGGGATATACCCCATACTTAAGATAATTATAATGGAGCTGGTGATGCAACTGGTGCTGATCAACTAATCACCATACTGGGACAAGTCACTTAGGTTGTGAATAATATCCTTACCCATATGGAGCACCCTGATCCACAGTGTGGAGGATCAATGTTAGATCGCTTCATGAGGCAACAACCACGAACATTCAATGGGAGTAAAAATCCATTGGTATCCAAGTAATGAATAAGTTCTTTAGAGAAAATATTCCATGCCTTGGGGAGTAGTGAAAGGGAAAACGTAATCATGGATGTTTACCACCTCACTAGAGATGCTGATCAATAGTGGTCATTGATTCAAAACACGAAATAAGATGATGAAGTATCAAAGATGTAATGGAGGGACTTCAGAGAGCTTTTCTTAAAAATATACTTTCCTCGTGACCATCAATCAGATATGGAAAGACAATTTCTGAGTCTGAGAAAAAAAGGAGGATGAAAATGTCGCAAAGTATAAGGCTAACTCTACAAGGTTAGAGAGGTATGTTGCAGATTATATACGTAACCCATGAAGTATTATTGATCGTTTCTTTGATGTGTTAAAACCATTTCTCCATCGAGAATTAGTCTCACAAACCTTCTCGTCATACGAAGATATTTTCTCGTGTGCTATCAAGATGGAAAAATAATTATCTATGTCTTACGACATTAATGAAAAAAAGAGAAGAAGAGATCTTCTGACCATTTTGGGAATGGAAATAAGGGGAAGAAGGGAAAATATGAATATCCATCCTGTATTAAATGTGGAAAAAAACACCCCGATACTTGATTGAAGTGAATGAGAGTCTGTTACAAGTGTGGTGAAAAAGGACACGAAGCTCATGATTTCAAGGGAAAGATATTTGTTGTTAGTGTGGAATGATATAATTGTATAGAGATGGAAAATTATGCAAATGAATGTCTAATGCGTCAGGGGATCTTACCTCAGAAAAGGCCGAGGGATCATGTCCAAGCATATGCTATCACTACTACGGAGGTAGAATATCCTAAAGATGTGGTGGAAGGTAATTTAATGGTTTCCTCAAGTTTAGAAAATGCTTTATCTGATTCTGGATCATCACATTGTTTCATTTCTTCCCAGTTTTCTAAGAAAATTATATATTTCCATTTTCATTTTACAAGGGAGTTGTCCGTTAAAACCCCTAAGAGAAGTGTCATTGCTACAAATTATTGTCAACCAGTCCCCATTAAGGCATATAAATGTTATTTATCAGCTGATCTCATTGTCATAACCATGAATTAATTTGATATAATCCTCGGTATGGAATGACTTTTGGACCATGATGTGAAGATTTATTGCAAGAAGATGGAGGTTACAATTTTTTATGATGATGATAAGGAACACCTTATCTTTAGAGCATAATCGTCACCACCTAATTCTTATCTAGATCCACCCCCAATATCTCAACTAAATTCAATTATCAAGGATGAAGAGAATGAAATAACAGTGGGTGATGAAAGGAATGTTCAAATAGAGGATTTACCTATTATGAAAGAATATATAGATGTGTTTCCAGAAGACTTACCTGGAAATCCTCTATAACGAGAAGTTGAGTTTTCCATTGATTTAATTATGGGTTCAAGGCCCATATCGAAGACCCCTTATGGAATGTCCACTGTGGAATTAGTGGAACTAAAGAAATAACTTGAGGGATTGAGTAATAAGGGATTTATTCTCCATAGTGTTTCTCCATGGGGAGCCCCTGTCCTTTGTGTTAACAAGAAATATGGATCTATGAGGTTATGTATCGACTACAGGTAAATCAATGCTGTAACAATAAAGAAGAAGTATCCCATACCTCACATTGATGATTTATTTGACCAACTGCATGGAGCTCAACAATTTTCAAAGATTGAACTTCGATCTGGCTACCATCAGTTGTGTGTTAAGAAGGAAGACATTCTGATGATAACATTTCGAACATGGCACAGGCATTACGAGTTTACTTTAATGCATTTGGGATTGACTAATTCACCCTCTGTAGTCATGAATCTAATTAATAGAGTTTTCATGGAATATATCGATGATTTTGAGGTGGTATTTGTTGATGATATCTTGGTATACTCCAAAAGCTACGAAGATCATGAAAATCACTTGCGCATTATCCTGAAGACTCTTATAAGACATGAATTATATGTGAAGTTTAGCATGTGTGAATTCTGGCTTCAGGTGATTTCCTTTCTTGGCTATATTGTCTCCAAAGATGGAATCTCTGTTGATCCTTCTAAGAGAATAGGAATCCAAGAATGGCCAGTGCCTACGAGTATAACTGATGTAAGTAGTTTTATTAGTTTGGGAGGTTATTATCGACGTTTCGTTCAGAAGTTTTCCCGATTGGCTAACCCATTAACGAAGATCACACGTAAAGGGGTTAATTTTTTTTGGAAAAAATAGTGTGAATAATGTTTTGAATAACTGAATATAATATTAGTCAATTCTCTTATATTGAATTTACCATCGGGGAATGATGGCTTCATTATTTATAGTGATGCATCAACGAAGGGACTTGGTTGTGTCCTTATGCATAATGATAGGGTTATTGCCTATGCATCACGATAGTTGAAAATTCATGAGAAAAACTATCCTACTCATGATCTAGAGTTAGCAGCTGTGATATTTTCTTTAATGATATGGAGACACTCTCTCTAGAAAAATGTGAGATTTATACTAATCACAAGTGTTTGAAGTATATATTTTCTCATAGAAATAACTCAACATGAGGAAAATGAGATGGATTGAACTACTCATGGATTATGATTTCACGATACAATACCACCCGACGAAGGAAAATAAGGTTGCGGATGCTTTGAGTAGAAAATATCACGAAGTTTTGAACAAGATGAAAGTTGAGAGGGATCCTATTTTCATGGATCTAGTAAAGATTGGACTGTGAATCACCATGGAAAGTGAATCATCAATAAATTTTCAAATGGTTTCCAAACCATCTTTACTAGAAAGGATAAAGAGTTCTCAGACCTATGATGGAGAGTTTCAAAAGAAGATTAAAGCTGTGAATGGTGGGAGATTGAGCGACTTTGTGTATGATGATGGAATTTTGAAATTTTGGAAGAGGCATTGTGTTCCTGATATACCTGATCTATAAAGGGAATTATTGGATGATGATCAGAGTTCCAATTTCTCTATACACCCTGGGGGCACCAAAATATATAGAGATTTAAAGGAACATTTTTGGTGGGACAACATGAAAAGGGAGATTGTAGATTTTGTGTCATGATGTATGTTTTGTCAACAAGTGAAAGCTGGAAGGCAACAACCTGGAAGAGTATTGAAGCCTCTTCCCATACCTGAGTGGAAATGGGATAATATCATAATGGAGTTTGTCATGGGACTACAAAGGACTACTAGAAGAAACGATGCAATATGGGTCATTGTTGATCTTCTTACCAAGTCATCACATTTTCATGATATAAGAAAGGATTAACCACTGGAACGTCTAGAAAGACTATATATTAATGAAGTTTTGAGACTTCATGGAGTACCCCTATCAACGGTTTCTGATCTTGATACGCATTTTACTTCAAGATTCTGGAAAAGTATTCAGAAAGCCCTGGATACTGATCTTTGTTTGAGCATTGCATACCACCCCCAAACTGATGGAAAATCAGAACAGACTATTCAAACCATAGAAGACATGTTGAGATCATGCTCACTTGACTTTCAGGGTATATTGGATCAATATTTACCTCTGGTAGATTTTTCCTATAGCAATAGCTTCCATTCGAGTATTCATATGGCACCATCTGAAGCGTTATATAGAAAGAGATGTCTCACACAAACCTGTTGGGATGACGTTGGGGAAAGAAAACTTGTAGGCCCAGAACTGGTGGAGGAAACGATGGAAAAGGTGAAGGTAATCCAAACCCATATCAAAGGAGCTCAAAGTTGGAAGAAGAGCTATACCGATAACTGAAAGAAGGATTTGGAATTTCAGGTGGGAGATCATGTTTTCTTGAAGGTATCTCCATGGAAGGGAGTTAGAAGTTTTGGTAAGAAGGGTAAATTGAGTCTCAGGTACATCGGAAATTTCAAAATTCTATAATGAATTGGGGTTGTTGCTTACAATTTGGCAATGCTACCATGTCTCCCCAAAGTTCATGATGTGTTATGCATATCACTGTTGAGGAAATACATGCCTGACCCAATGCACGTACTCATCTATGAGGAATTAGAACTGACACCCGATCTGTCTTATTGCGAAGAGCCTGTCAGGATTCTTGATACGAGAGAACAAGTGTTGATAAACCGGACGACTCGTCAGGTAAAAGTTCTATGGATAAACCATAAGATGGAAGAGGAAACGTGGGAACCCGGGGAAATTATGATGAAGAACCACCAGAGTCTTTTTATGTAGTAATATTCTAGAAATTTCGAGGATGAAATTCTTTGAAGGAGGGGAGAATGTAACACCCCAAGCTTCCAAAATACGCTTCTCTCTGAATAATATTGTAGCGTGTGTTGTACGCAACTTCAAGTTATAACACAAAGGACAACCAATCAAACTAACCGTTATGAATAGTAATACCCACTTTTTGAAATTTTATAAATTTTATCTTTCAAAATGGACTGCATTTTTGGATTCGGAATATCGAAATTATATTAGGGTGAATTTTTTGTATTTTTCTGAAAACATTCAATTTATGATGAATAGTGAAAAAACACTAAGTTATAGTTTAAAACCGAATTTTTATTTAAATAAATATTTAATTTATTTATATTTAATTAAGTTAAAAATAGATACATAATAACTATATATTTTAAATGTAATTCATTGCAGTTAGTTTAGAATAATTTTAGATGTATAAAAATTTTATTGAACTTTTCACCGTCTTTTACACACCTCCTAGGAGAATTTGAAAATTCACATAAAACAGAATTTTACTGCATCTGTGAGTGCAATTTCTAAAATCCAAGATACATGGTTAATATCAAGGATTAAAATGTGGTTCATTAAGATAAAAGTAATTTTTGGTGAATAGTAACTTTTTACTTTTATTTACCACGGTTAAAAGTATATAGGGCAATTAAGGGTAAAAATGATATTATTATTACCCTAACACATGTCCTAATTCTATTGGACAAGGGTATATCGACAAAAAACAACCTTATGAATAAAATATTATCATTTAGGTCCACTTGGATTATATTAGGACATTTATTATTATTAAATTCAAAGAGGAGTTAAATGAGTTAAAATCAAAGTTTAATTTCTAAAACATTTTTAATATATGGTTATACATAAGATAAATTCGATTGTAAATATTCATTATAAATATAGAAATATTTCCTATAGAATTTTATTTTATTTATAATTTTTAGACATTAAATAATTTAATTTATTTATGACCCATTGGGGATGTAGTAATTACCGAATTAATGAAATATTAAAATAATTGATATTATAAATATCCAAATAAATGAAATTTGAGACTTTTTATGAATCACACTAATTTTATTGGATAATATTACATGTTGGGATTGATTTAATTAAGTTTTTCCGATGTAATCATGCTGTTATGATTTAAAAAAAATCAAATTCCAAATGGTGTCAAAATAGACATAAGAGAGTTTTTAAAACGAATAATATATTAATAATTGATATTGTATTACTAAAAATCTAAGGTATGTCCAAGAGACTTATATAATAATATTTTTAGAATTACTTAACCACTTGGGGTTCTCTTGTCTGTATATAGTATGTTTATTAACCATATAATATAAAAATACAAAGAGACATGGTAAGTGTAAAACTAATTAACAAAGAGTCAAAACTAAAAGATAACATTAATATAATGACCCAAACCTGTCTAAAATATGTTTGTTGAAAGAATTTCGAACCATACCTACCTTAAACTTTGAATAATCCACTTTGGAGCCATTATAAACCGAATATTAATTTATTATAAATTTATACATTATATTTTTCCTAAAGAGCCCCTCCACCAACTTATAATAGGACACCACTTCTAACCAATTCTTCACACCTTCAAATCCATTTGGCTCGTCCATCCTCTGCCCAAATATCCTCCAAAAGTACCTCACTTCAACTTAGAGGCCTTATTTTGATCATAAATCCATCCTATGGATTTCTTTTGATCAAATCAAAATGAAGAACCCGAATAAGAGGTATCATTTTCCCCACCCTCTTTCAAGTTCCTTTCTTCTTCAACTTCTTCTTTCATTGTTAATTATATTATAAAATAATAACTCTAGTATATTCCATATACTATGATTCTATTATAAATATCGTATAACCATATTCATTATTCTATCTGTCCTTTGCATGACAAGTCACCATACATGTGTACGTACAGCTTACCATCTCCACGTCGTGGTGTAATTGTTATTCAAACCATTATTATTTGGATGTGTGTGATAATGATTTGTAATTGATGTAAATAATAAATATAAAATGATAATTATTCTATATATATGATATACCATCCAATTATATATTATTTTAATATCAAAAGAATGATATTGTCGCTCGTGCGTACGTACGGACTATCGTCTCCACGAACGTGATGAGATTCATTCCCCATCATATCCTTGCAAGTCTAATTCTCACTTGATGATTAAAAATAATTTTTAGAGACATTATATAATTCTGGATATGAATAATATAAATCCCATCCAATACAAATATGGCTCACATAACAAAGAATATAAAGGAAAAGGAATCCGTTAACACCCAAAAAGATGTTAATACTAAGTTATTATTAACAAATAAATGTTAAAAGATCATATATTATATCATATTAATGTATATGATTCTTGTATAATTTACTAAAAATTATTTCACCATTATACAGGAGGTTAACCTACCCTCAACCAAGTAAAATTACATGGTAATGGTTTATTTCACAATCTCTTCATTATCCGAGATTGTTTATAAGCAGTTATCTACTGGGACTTCATTATCATCCACATCAATGTTTCTTAAAAATGCATTTCAAAACATTATTACTACTTTATAGAATATGGGTTAAATTCATTTATACCCTTTTTTGACTTTTCATAAGAAGATTATAAAGGAATCTTTCCGTCATTTTCCAAACAAGGTCCCTTTTAACCTTTTCGACAGAATTAAGGTAAGAATGTCATTTTTAACTTATACGGTGGATGCGGCTATTTTACGCCATTATAAAATTGTCAAAGAATCCCTTACAAGCTTATATGAATATTTTCAAAGTAAATGTTTATTTTATAATTATGTTACTTTTAAATTATTTCAAAAAAGGGGATATTTCTCTTAAATAGTTTTGATTTAATCTATGTCAACATCCTTTGATGGATTTTAAGCTTCTTTGAAGTTGATTTATTATGATACAAAACATCCATATTGTATTGAAGTTTTTGTGATATGTTTGAATGTGGATGAGTTATTTATATTCTATTCATGGTTTATTGAGAAAGTAGTGACATTTTTTATGCTAGTTTTAATACGAATGTTTATGTTATGTTTCAACCTGTTCATATGAGGAATGAATTAGACTTAATAAGTGACTTGTGGAGCCCGTTATAGCTCCTCGATGAATCAGTTGGTCTCATGAGACAAACTAGTGTCTTGGGATGAGGACTTGACAAAATCCTATTTGTATTCTTGGCATGAGGCCTTGGCTACATGGTTATGATAATATGACATTATGCATTCCATCATTACGAAAGTGGTTATTGATATTGCATGTGATTATTCAATTAGTAGAATATCCATGTGAATAAGTAAATGACAGTATTTCATTTTATAATTTCCATATTATATTAAAGTTCACGTTTAATAGGATTTTGTTTTAGTTATACATTACCTTAAATGTTTAAGCTTATTTATGAAATTTTCCGATATATTGTTATCCTTACTGAGCATATGAGATCACCCATTTCAATGTTTTATTTTTCCTAGGATGTGAAGAAGTATTTTATGAATGACCTGTAGGGATATTATAAAGAGATATATCTGTGAAGACAATATGTTGTTGTAGTTTTTACTTTTTGATGTAATGTAAACTTTATGAATGTATCTAGTGATTCCATGGCTACATAACTAATCGGTATTTCGAGACTTAATCTTTTGGGATTATGCCAATGTTATGTAATAATCCAACGACTATGGGAAACTGGGGTCGGGGCGTTACATTTGGTATCATAGGAAGTTTAGTACAATCCTTGGAAGATATATTTAGATAAACTCTGATTAGAGCACATAGCTCTAAGATAGACTTTGAGGATTAGTATAGAAGAACTTCCTAAAATTTGGTATTATAGAGATTTTGCGAGTTTTCCGAGCAATACATCCCTGTCTGGATACGAGTAGGTAGAGGCAGCTCTAGAACAGATATACCTTGTGGTAAAACATGAAAATACCACTTTGAGCTAGACTTGAACGAGAACTGGTGCACGAAAATGGGCCTTGATGCACTCGTGGTTACGACACTCCCGGGAGATATGCTTAGGATAATTCTCATTTTCCTTACAATCCATTATGAAGGGTTTATGAGTATATAATTTTTCAAAGAAGACATTTTTATGATTATAGATTATATCCATAAATATTTAAATTTATGTTATGTGTTTTACAAGTAAGTAATTATGTATTTTGATTCATAAACTGATCTAGTTTATGCCATTGTTTAGAAATGGTGCCCAGTGGAAGGAATGGAAACCGTATCAATGTGCGTACTCCATGTAGGGATTTCCCTCCTGCTCAAGATAATTATAGTGGAGCTGGTGATGAAACTGGTGCTAATCAGCTAATCACCATACTGAGACAACTCACTCAGGTTATTAATAAAAACCTTACCCATATGGATCACCCTGATTCGCAACATGGATGATCAATGTTAAATCGCTTCATGATGAAACAACCACCAACATTCAATGGGAGGACAAATCCATTGGTATCCGAGCAATGAATAAGTTCTTTAGAGAAAATATTCCATGCCTTGGGGAGTAGTAAATGGGAAAAAGTTATCATGTCTGTTTACCACCTCACTGGAGATGCTGATCAATGGTGGTCATTTATTCAAAACACGAAAGAAGATGATGAAGTATCAAATATGGAATAGAGGGAGTTCAAAGAGATTTTCTTAGAAAAATACTTTCTTCATGACCATCAAGCTGATATGGAAAGGAAATTTCAGAGTCTGAGACAAAAGGAGGATGAGAATATCGCAAATTATGAGGCTAACTTTACTAGGTTAGCGAGGTTTGCTTCAAATTATAAACGTAACCCAATAAGTAATATTGATCGTTTAATTAATGGGTTAAAACCATTTCTCAATCTAGAATTACTCTCACAAACCTTTTCCTCATACGAAGATATTGTCTCGTGTGCTATCAATATAGGAAAGTAATCATCTAAGTCTTAGGACTTTAATGCAAAGCAAGAGAAGAAGAGATCTGTTGATCACATTGGGAATGGAAATAATGGGAAGAAGGGAAAAGTTGAATATCCATCATGTAGTAAATGTGGGAAGAAACACCCTGGTACTTTCTTTAAGGGAATGAGATTCTATTCCAAGTGTGGTGAAAAAGGCCACCAATCTCATTACTAAAAGGGAAAGAGAGTTTCTATCAAAGTGGAATGCTATAATTTTAGAGAGATGGTATATTATGCAAATGAATGTCCTATGAATCAAGGGAACTTACCTCAGAAAAGGACAAGGGAACAAGGCCAAGTTATGCTATCACTACTACTGAGGTAGAATCTCCAAAATACATGGTGGTAGGTAATTTAATGGTTTCCTCAAGTTTATCAAATGATTTATTTGATTCTGGATCATTGCATTGTTTAATATCTTCCAAATTTTCTATGAAAATTATATATTTCCAATTTTATTTGACAAGGGATTTGTCAGTTAAAATTACCAAGGGAAGTGTCATTGCTAGAATTGTTTTTCAATCAGTCCCCATTAAGTCATATAAATGTTATTTATCTGCTGATCTCATCGTCATACTCATGATTTAATTTGATATAATCCTTGGTATGGATTTTCTTTCAGACCATGATGCAAAGATTTATTGTATGAAGAATGAGGTTAAGATTTTTGATGATGATAATAAGGAACACATTATCTTTAGAGAAGAATCGTCACCACCTAATTCTTATCTAGATCCACCCCCAGTAGCTCATCTAGATTCAATTATTGTGGAGGAAGAGAATGAAATAACGGTGGGTGAGGAAAGGAATGTTCAAATAGATGATGTACCTATTGTGAAAGACAATGTATATTTTTTTCGAAAGACTTTCCTAGACATCCTCCAAAACGAGAAGTTGAGTTTTCTATTGATTTAATTCCATTTTAAAGGCTCATATCGAAGACCCCTTATAGAATGGCCACTATGGAATTTGTGGCACTAAATAAACAACTAGAGCAATTTAGTAATAAAGGATTTATTCACCCTAGTGTTTCTCCATGGGGAGCCCCTATCCTTATTGTTAAGAAGAAAGATGGATCTATGAGGTTATGTATCAACTACAGGGAAATCAATGCTATAACAATAAAGGAAAAGTATACCCAACCTCACATTGATGATTTATTTGACCAACTTCATGGAGATCAATACTTTTCAATGATTGACCTTTGATCTAGATACCATCAGTTGTGTGTGAAGAAGGAAGACCTTCTGAAGACAACATTTAGAACAAGGGATGAGCTTTACGATTTTACAGTAATGCCTTTTGGATTGACTAATTCACCCTTTGTATTCATGGATCTAATGAATAGAGTTTTCAAGGAATATCTTGATGAATTTTTGGTGGTATTTATTGATGATATCTTGGTATAATCCAAAAGCTGCGAAGATCATGAAAATAACTTGCGCATTATCGTGAAGACTCTCAGAAGACATGAATTATATGGGATGTTTAGAAAGTGTGAATTTTGGCTTCAGGAGATTTCTTTTCTTGGCCATATTGTCTCCAAATATATAATATCTATTGATACTTCTCAGACAAGATCAATCCACGAATTTCCAGTGCCTACGAGTATAACTGAGGTACACAATTTTATTGGTTTGGCAAGTTATTATCGACGTTTCATCCATAATTTTTCCCGATTGGCTAACCCATTAACGAAGATCACATGTAAAGGGGTTAAATTTGTTTGAAAAAAAAGTGTGTGAAGAATGTTTTGAAGAACTGAAGAGAAGATTAGTCAATGCTCCTATATTGACTCTATCATCAGGGAATGATGGGTTCGTTATTTATATTGATGCATCAAAGAAAGGATGTGGTTTTGTCCTTATGCAGAATGATAGGGTTATTGCCTATGCATCACGACAGTTGAAAATTCCTGAGAAAAGCTATCATACTCATGATCTCAAGTTAGCAGCTGTGATAATTTCTTTGAAGATATGAAGACACTATCTCTATGCTGAGAAATGGGAGATTTATACTGATCACAAGAGTTTGAAGTATATTTTCTCATAGAAAGAACTCAACATGAGGAAATGGAGATGGATTGAACTACTCAGGGATTATGATTGCACGATACACTACCACCTGGGGAAGGAAAATATGGTTGCAGATGATTTGAGTAGAAAAGATCATAGAGTTTTTAACAAGATGAGAGTTGAGAGGGATCCTATTTTCATGGATCTAGTAAACATGGACATGGGAATCACCATGGAAGGTTAAACATCAATATTTTTTCAAATGGTTTCCAAACCATATTTACCTGAAAGGATAAAGAGTTCTCATATTGATGATGAAGAGTTTCAAAAGAAGATTAAAGCTCTGAATGGTGGGAGATTGAGTTAATTTGTGTATGAAGATGGAATTTTAAAATTTGGGAGGAGACTATGTGTTCCCGATATAACTGATCTATAAAGGGAATTGTTGGAAGATTCTCATAGTTAAAATTTCCCTATACACCATGGGAGCACCAAAATGTATAGTGATTTAAAGGAACATTTTTGTTGGGACATCATGAAAAGGGAGATCCCAGATTTTGTGTCAAGATGAATTTTTTGTCAACAATTGAAAGATGGAGGGAAACATCCTAGAGGAGTACTGCAATGTCTTCCCATAACTGATTGAAAATGGGATAATATAACAATAGACTTTGTAATGGGACTACTAAAGACTCCTAGAAGGAACGATGCAATATGGGTCATTGTTTATTATCTTACCAAGTTTGCACATTTTCTTGCTATAAGGGAGGATTTACTACTTGAACGTCTAGAAAGACTATATATTAATGAAGTTGTGAGACTTAATAGAGTATCCCTATCAATTGTTTCTGATCATGATCCCCATTTTACTTCAAGATTATAGAAAAGTCATCAGAAAGCCCGGGATACTGAACTTTGTTTGAGCACTACTTACCACCCCCAAACTGATGGACAATCAGAACAGACTATTCAAACCTTAGAAGTCATGTTGAGATCATGCTCACTTGACTTTCAGGGTTAGTGGGATCAATATTTACCTCTGGTAGATTTTCCTATAACAATAGCTTCCATTCGAGTATTCAGATGGAACCATAGGAAGCGTTATACGGAAAGAAATGTCGCACACCAACCTATTGGGATAACGTTGGTGAAAGAAATCTTGAAATCCCAGAACTGGTGGATGAATCAAAGGAAAAGGTGAAGGTAATCCAAACCCACATCAAAGAAGCTCAAAGAAGGCAGAAGAGCTATACCGATAACCGAAGATATGATATGTATTTTTAGGTGGGAGATCATGTTTTCTTGAAGGAATCTCCATGGAAGGGAGTTATACATTTTGGTTAGAAGGGTAAATTGAGTCCTAGGTGCATCGGAACTTTCAAAATTCTAGATTGAATTGGGGTTATAGTTTAACATTTTTCAATGCCACCAAGTCTCTCCAAAGTTCACGATGTGTTCCACGTATCAATGTTGAGGAAATACATGCCTGACCCAATGCATGTACTAACCTATGAGGAATTAGAACTAGAACCCGATCTGTCTTATTGAGAAGAGCCTGTCAGGATTCTTGATATGAGAGAACAAATGCTGAGAAACCGGATGACTCATCTGGTAAAAGTTATATGGAGAAACTATAAGATGGAAGAGGCAACGTGGGATCCCGAGGAACTTATGATGAAGAAAACCTTGATTAATTTTATGCAGTAATATTTTAGAACTTTCAAGGACTAAATTATTTGAAGGAGGGGATAATGTAACACCCCATGCTTCCACGGTTCACTTATCTTTAAATAATACAGTAGCGTGTGTTGTAACCAACTTCGAGTTCTAACACACACCACAACCAATCAAACTAGTCGTTATGAATAGTAATACCCACTTTTTGATATTTTATAAATTTTATCCTTCAAAATGGACTTCATTTTTGGATTCGGAATATCGAAATTAGCTTAGGGTGAATTTTTTGTATTTTTCTGAAAACACTCAATTTTTGATGAATAGTGAAAAAACACTAAGTTATAGTTTAAAACCGAATTTTTATTTAAATAATTATTTATTTTATTTAAATTTAATTATGGTAAAAATAGATACATAATACCTATATAAGTTCAATGAAATTAATTGGAGTTAGTTTAGAATAATTTTACATATATAAAAATTTTATTTAACTTTTCACGGTCTTTTACCCACCTCCTAAGAGAATTGGAAAATTCATATAAAGCATAATTTTACCACTTCTGTAAGTGGAATTTCGTAAATCTGAGAGACATAGTTAATATCGAGGAGTAAAATGTGGTTCATTAAGATAAAAACAATTTTTGGTGAATAGTAACTTTTTAATTTTATTTACCATGGGTGAAAGTAAATAGGGTAATTAAGGGTAAAAATGATATTATTATTACCCTAAAACATGACCTAATTATATTGGAAAAGTTTATGTCGACCATAAACAACTTTATGAATAAAATATTATCATTTAGGTCCACTTCGATTATATTAGGACATTTATTATTATTTAATTCAAGGAAGTGCTAAATGAGTTAAAATCAATGTTTAATTACTAAAACATTTTTAATATACGGTTATACATAATATAAATTCAATTTTAATTATTAATTATAAAGATAAAAATATTTCCTATAGAATGGTATTTTATTTATAATTTTTAGACGTTAAATAATTTAATTTATTTATGACACAATGGTCATGTAGTAATTACCGAATTAATGATATATTAAAATAATTGATATTATAAATATCAAAATAAATCTAATTTGAGACTTTATATGAATTAAAATAATTTTATCGGATAATATGACATGTTAGTATTGATTTAATTAATTGTTTTTGAAGTAATAATGTTGTTATGAGTTTTAAAAAAATCAGATTCAAAATAGTGTCAAAATTGACATAAAAGAGTTTTTAAAACAAATATTATAATAAAAATTGATATTCTATTCCTAAAAATCAATGGTTCTACCAAAAGACTTATAAAATTATAGTTGTATTATTAGTGAACCACTTGGTGTTCTCTTGGATGTTTATAGTACGTTTATTAACCATGTAATATAAAAATACAAAGAGACATGGTAAGTGTAAGACTAATTAACTAAGAGTTAAACCTAAAAGATAAGGTTAATATAATGACCCAAATCTGTCTAAAATCTATTGATTGAAAGTATTTCGACCCATCCCCACCATAGAATTTGAATAATCCACTTTTGAGCCATTAGAAACCGAATATGAATTTATTATAAAATAATAGTTTATGTTTTTCTTAAAGAGCCCCTCCTCCCCCTTATAAAAGGACACCAATTCTAACCAATTATTCACACCTTCAAAGCCCTTTGGCTCGGATAAAATCTTTCCAAATATCCTCCCAACTTCGCTCACTTCAACCTGCAGGCCTTAGTTTGATCATAAAGCCCACCTAAGGAGCCCTTTTGATCAAATCAAAAGGACAAACCAGAAGAAGAGGTAACATTTTCACCAGACTCTTTCAAGTACCTTTCTTCTTCAACTTCTTCTTTAATTTGTATTTACATTAAAAAATAATAACTCTAGTATATTCTATATAATTTGATGTTTTTATAAATACGGTAAAACAATATTTAGTATTCTATCCATCCTTTGAATGACATGTCACCATACGTGCGTACGTATAATTTACTGTCTCCACGTCGTGGTGTAATTGTTATTCAAACCATTATTATATGGATGTGTGTGATAATGATTTTTAATTGATGTAAATAATAAATATAACATGATAATGATTCTGTATATATGATATAACATCCAATTATATATTATTTTAATATCAAAAGAATGATATTGTCGCTTGTGCGTACGTACGGACTACCGTCTCCACGAACGCGATGAGATTCATTCCCCATCGTATCCATGCAAGAATAATTCACATTTTATGATTAAAAATAATTTTTAGATACATGATATCATTCTTGATATGAATAATATACATTCCATCGATAAAAAATATGTCTCACATGACAAATAATATAAAGGAAAACGAATCCGTTAACACCTGAAACGATGTAAATACTAAGATATTATTAACAAATCAATGTTAAAAGATCATATATGATATCATATTAATGTATATGATTCTTGTATAATTTAATAACAATTATGTCACCATTATAAAGGAGGTTAACCAACCATCAACCATGGAAAAGTACAAGGTAAGGTTTTATTTCACAATCTCATCATTATCTAAGGTTGTTTATACGTAGTAAACTACTGGGACCTCTTTAACATCCACATCCATGTTTCATAAAAATATTTTTCAAAAAATTCTTACTATTTTACAGAATAGGGGTTAAAATCATTTACACCCATTTTTGACTTTTTATAAGAATTTTATAAAGGAATCTTTCCGTTGTTTTCTATACAAGATCCTTTTAAAACTTTTCGACAGAATTAAGTTAAGAATGTCTTTTTTTAACTTATACGGCGGATGCGACTATTTTACACTATTATAAAATCATCAAAGCTTCCCTTACATGTTTATAAGAATATTTTAAATGTAAATGTTTTATTTTATAATTATGTGACTTTTAAATGATTTAGAAAAGGGATATTTCTCTCAAATAGTTTTGATTTCATCTATGCCAACATCCTTTTATGAATTTTAAGCTTATTTGATGTTGATATATTATAATACAAAACTTCCATACTGTATTGATGATTTTGTGATATGTTTGACTGTGGATGGGTTATTTTTATACAATTCATGATTTATGGAGAAAGTATTGACATTTTATATGATAGTTTTAATATGAATGTTTATGTTATGTTTAAACATGTTCATATGAGGAATGCATTGGACTTAATAAGTGATAGGTGGAGCCCGCTATAGCTCCTCGATGCATCAGCAGGTCTAATGAGACAAACTAGTGTCTTGGAATGAGGCCTTGACAAAACCATCTTTGTAGTCTTGGCACGAGGCCTTGGCAATGTGGTTATGATAGTCTGGCATTATGCATTCCATCATTATAAAAGTGGTTATTGATATTGCATGTTATTATTCGATTAGTAGAATATCCATGTGAATAAGTAAATGGAAATATTTCATTTTATCTTTTCCATATTATGATGAAGGTCAAGTTTAAAAGGATTTTGTTTTAGTAATACATTACCTTAAATGTTTAAGATTATTTATGAAATTTTCCGATATATTGTTATCCTTATTGAGCATCTGAGCTCACCCCTTTCAATGTTTTATTTTTCCCAGGATGTGAAGAAGTATTTTGTGAATGACCTGTAGGGATAGTATAAGGAGATATGACTTTGAAGACAAGATGTTGTTGTAATTTTCACTTTTTGATGAAATGTAAACTTTATAAATGTATCTAATTATTCCAAGGCTACTAAACTAATCGGTCTTTCGAGACATGATATTTTGGGATCCTGACAATGTTATGTAATAATTCACTAACTCTGGGAAACTGGGGTCGGGGCATTACACATTTGGGACACTTATAACTCTTATTTTAAAAATATTATCATTTATTTATTAAAAAAAATACATTTATCATCATAAAAAATGGTTATATAAGCATTTCATATATTTTATGATTGATTTTCCTCCCATAAACAAGAAAAAAATTAATATAAAATATTATTTTATTTCTATTTAAAACCGGCATATTCTTCTTCTTTTACCAATATAATTGTTTAACAAAAGTCCTTTTATTTAATAAAATTATTTATACGGAAATTTTAGTTTAAAAATAAAATTTAAAAATGGATTTAAATTAATATTTATACTTTGATTCAAAATTTATTTTTTAAATAGAATTTCAAAAATAATGTCTTAACTGATATTGTGATTAAAGATATGGATACCGATGTAACTGTTTTACAAAATATAGCTTATTCTATACATTTTCATTTTTTTAAAGGAAAATTATTCTATTAAAAATTGTTTTAATAATTTACATCCATTACCTTTATTCTTATGAAGGATATATTTTTTACTTCACAATCCTATATTCACGATGAACCCATCGTCATCTCCCTTCCATTGATTAATTGTGTGATTGTCACCATTCACTAGAGAAAATCATTTACTAGTGATCATTTTTTATTTGAAATTTAATTTATTTCAGTTACCCATATTATTTTATGATGTATATTATTATTTCACAAAATTAATACCATTTTTAAATATGGTGATTAAATCTATTTTTTATCAAATTGGGGAATTATTGATAAATAAGTACCATTTACTCAGTATGGATATTTTTTCATAACATATATTTATTCATAAATTAAATTTATTATTTAATATGTTAGGAATAAACTGGGAATGAATGTATGGGTGGGGAATAGAATTATATAACCCCTAGATGCATTGGTATTTCTCATGTTACTAATCAATTGGACAAATTAAATGGGGTTTTAACCATTGTTTTTAACCATCTTGTAAAATGTCTTAATGGTATAGATAACAAGATATCCAATATCATGAAAGCCAATATTAAAAATATCCTTCATTTAGAATTTATTTATAATTATCATTGATAATATTTCAATTATATTATAAATAAATGCATTTTTGGCTTAATTTATTTATTGAAGGGTTGAGTGAACAATTATTTACATTTCCTTATTGATTATTCCTTATCCTATAATGATAATCATTTTATTAAATGCGATGTAGATTACATTTTTTATATTCTCATATTTATTTTCCTATTTTGATTGATAATATATACCATTGTTTGTATCTTTAATGAGAATTTAATATTAACCTAATTATATTTTCATTTCATGTGTAATGGAGAAAAGTTACATGAATGAGTTAAAGGATAGAAAATATTATCCATCACTATGTTTTATTTTCTATTACCACTATAAAATGTGAATCATAAATTTATTTGGTTCACCATAATAGCTAATCCAATAAGTTAATTGGGATTTTAACTCTTGTATCTATTACAATGTAATAAATATTAACTCAATTCTAGGTTACTGTAGAGGGGGTGTCACAGTTGGTATTAATGGAAATATCATATAAACCATAGGAACTAGAAAGATGAAAAAAGAGAATAGGGAACATAACCATTTGATATACACTAAGGAAGTGTAGAGAATAACATTATAAAGTTTTAATATATATGACTTTATGTTTTTTCTGAGAATTATATCCATGTATGAATGCTACAAGTGGACATGGTTCTGATAAAGTTGTATCTAGGGGTAATAACTTTGATTTGGAGTATTGAGACTTGAATAAATCATTACCTAATCTATAAAAATGGGAATTACTATATTGAAATTTGGAAAATAAAATGGGATGTTTTTTGGATAATTAAAATTTCCTATATAAACCTTTTTATGGATTTGAAAATAAATATATACCCAAAGAATCCATATTAATTATTTGAGATTAGCAATGAATAAATTTTCAATTTTTTTCTCTATTAAACCTTATTTAGTATTATATAATATTATTTAAAAGTAATAATTTTATGAAATAATTTATAATATGACAATATCTATAACTGGTTCCTATAAGAATGAATGGTTACAATACTCATGGATAATATAGAGATGGTCATGATGGGAAATCCAATACATATAGTTTTAAAAACGTGTAAATTATGGAAATATATGGTTTTTTCAATCAGGTTATGAAATATAACTTTTACAAATGGATCTATGTATGATTCTATAGTGTTATTCCCCTATGTTGGATAGATTCATCCTATAAAATACTCTATCATTTAGTTAGATGTCGAATATTAGGCTAGATGGGAAATTAATTTGAGACTCTTGAGAATAAAATTCTTTCTAGGGGATTTGATGAAAATGAAATTATTATATGAGAATTATGTTGTCTCAATGGTAATGTTGATAAATATTGTTCATTTTTCTAGAATTTTATGGAGGAAGATTAAATAGAACATATATAAAGGAATGATTTTAAAGAAAAAATATTCAAAAAATATTTCACTTATAATTAATTGTCTAAAATTGAGATAAATTTCCATAACAAGATGAAAAAGTAAGAATAATGTGTTTATAATATTGAATCTAAGATAATAATTATTTTCAATTTTTATATAAATTTCATTTATAATAAAGAATGCACGATTAGTTATTTAATTTATGGACTTAAGACATGTTTCTTTGGGGCACTGGTCTCTTATTATTTTTCTAGATATGATAAAATAGTATCATGAACTATAAAAATAGATGTGTAATTATTTATATCATTTACATTAAATTGAAATCAATAGAATAGTAGGATGGAAGGGAGAAAACAAGATAATTAGAAGAAGAGAAAGAAGGATTTTCTCACATGTGACAATTTTATAATAGAACACCATGGTACTTGGTTAAAGAGAATGATAATTTCCGTCATGTGTGGAAAGAAATTAACTTACGAACATGAATTAAATTTTATGAAATAGATATTTAATGTTCAAATTTTTAACTATAAGTAGATGAAACACTACATAAAAGAATTCTCTTATCATCTAGGGAATATACAACAGAATTAACAAAGGGATCAAGGTCATTATTATGTTACTATTAAATCTAAAGGAGAATTATTAAGGTTCTTGGTTATATTGATTAAAAAATTATTTAGTGTAATTATTTTATTATTTTTATTGTAGTTACAAGTAGCATGAAATTTATAAGGATTTTACTATTATTGTTTTTCCTTATGTATTTGATATCATCTAAAAAAGGTACGAACTACCAAGAAAATTGATTTAGTGGTAAAGTTATTTTTTATAAAATGCATGATTTTGGGATAAATAACCCTTAATATGTACCTAATGTTATGATAATGATTTTTGGTTAGGATAAATATAAAATTTAAATTGATGAAGTAAAATGGATTTTAATTATTATATTGGAACTAATTAGTGGTTTGATGATAATGTATTTTATCGTATTCTTGATGGGATTTACAATAGTTTTTATTAATGGAATATATTAAATATTACGTTTTATTATTATTTTAATATAGATATAGTTAAATTTTAAATGAATTAATCTTTTCATTAAGGGTTTAGGTTAATTTTTTAATTATCTTGTTTTAAGATAATATAAAACCCAAATATTCAATTATTTGGTATTTGAGATTATGATATACCGTACAATTTCTAGGTATATATTTTTGAAAAATTAATATAGAATTATAGTTTTTGAATTAATTTTTTATTTATTCTAGTGTGACTAAAATATTTAAATGGTTTTGTAAAAATAATTTTATTGAATTATATTTTATAATTCAAATTGTTTGGATAAATTTCGTAAAAAGATACTTGGATGAACATAACTTTTCTATGTTGTTATTTTAAGTTAAATACTATTAAGGATCATATAAAATAACTTTAGAGTAAGAAATTTGTTATGAAAAAAGTGGGTAAAAAATATTAGGAATTTCCTATAAATGATCACATATTTTTATGTATATCCATTGTATATTTTCAAATTTTTTAGTATTATTTAAAAATGGATCCCATGGTTTATTAGGACCATTTAAATTGATGAAATAGTATTAATTTTCAATTATCATCTTACAATTCCTTGAAATCTTTATAATATGCTTGATGTGTTCCATATAAATTTTTTAAAGAAGTATAATCTAGTCCTAATGAATTTTATCACTACTTATGAAATAGAATTGAAACAAAATTTATCTTACTTTGAATATATAATCTAGATTCTTGATACTAGTGAGGGTGTTTTGGGGAATCATATGACTCGACAAGTAATGGTAATTTGGAGAAATCAGAAAATGGACTATGAAATGTGGGAACTGGAGGATTTTACAAATCAGAACTTACATCAATTGTTTTGAAGTCAATATACATGAATTTATAGAGTAATAACTTTTGATAAAAGTAAATAAGGTTATACACTTATACTTTATGATATATTTCATTTTAAACAAAATCAATCTCTTTGATATCTTGTGATACATGCATCCTCGAGCCTAAATTATTATAAGTTAAGATTTTATTTTGAAAAAAATTAAATTAAATTCCCTTTTTTATATTTTTGGGAAATGAAATATATTTTTATTGTATTAATTAAAGTTTTGATCATACTTGGTCAAAAAACGAAAAGATTGAATTTTTGAAGTTTTTACAGAAATAAGATTCTATGAACTATAAAATTTTAGTATTTAACTATTTTTTATTTTATTTATAAAAATTTATTATTAATTTTTTTAATGATTCATTATATAAATATTTTATTGAAATATACAGAATAACATTATATGTAAAATTTTTCTTTTCAGAAATGTAGTTTTGTTTTTTAGGATAACTATTTTTGTTTAAAAATGCATAATATCTTTCCATTTTATATAATTAATAAAATATTTAATGATGAATTATATTAATGAAGTTTATAGATTATATATATAGATATATTAATTTAATTCTATATACTTTTTATTGATAGTCAAATAGATAATATATGATAAACTTATTCTTGAAAAATCATTTTCATGATAAATCATATTTGACAACTTTTTAGAGTATATATGAAATTAAAATTATCCAATTGTATTATTTGAATTTTACAAAATAGAGTAAATATTTTAATTAGAATAAATGTGTTAGGTAATAATGTTAATTTAATTTTTGGTTTAAATTATTAGTAAAAATAGAAATAATTTAATTAATATGATTTCGGTTAAAACAATGAATTGTGTAGTATATACGTTTGTGATAAAATTAATTTTCAAAAAATTTGTAATTTTAATTTGATAAACTGGATATAATATTAATAATTATTGTGATCAAATTACCGAGAAATACCATTTAATTTTATTTTTAATGGATAAATTACACAAGTTAAAAATCTAGTTATCAACCTGAAAAACAAAATGATAAAAGTAAATAAACTCATAGGATAAAGGAAGAACATGTCTAAAAAATGTTTATTTATTAATATGATGAGTTTTTATAAATTAACATCACTATAATATATTATTTATCAGTTTTTTCAAAAAGGGGGTCAGTGAAATTTTCTTAATGAAATCTTATGGGTATTTACCAAAACGTAACTCATCCTGAATTATAAAAGGGATCTCCATCCACTCAATTATTCACACCAACAAATAAATTTTTCTAAAAAACCACACCATATTATCTCCCTAAAATTCATATAATCCTTTAAAAGATTCATTTGTTCCAGAAAAACATACACTAGTGTCTTTTAGTGGTTATCCAAAAGAGGAATCTCTAAGAGAACATAATTATCTTAAATAACCTATTTCATTTTGTTTCATAATTTAAAAAATTATGTTTATTATTAAAACATTAAATATAATAATAATAGTAAATAAAATAAACTTCTATGTTATTAAGTTTATGTGACAACCCATATTTATCTCCCCGTCAATCAAATGGGAAGGAAAACCATTGATCGTTTGTATGGCAGACAACTACCTTGTGAATTCATGTATGTTTTTTTCCTTTAACACATCTCACAGTTAGATATAATGATTAATTTAGGTAATATTAAAAATATTCATGACATTTATATTCTAATTTATTTATAATATCAAATATAAAAATTTAAATTCCATTCCGTATAAAAAAATGATAACATCGAACATGTTTATTGATGATTAGTACCCTGTGAATTGATGTGTTCAAGTTTTCACTAACTCTTCATAATGAAGGTAATAAAGGATAAATTTAGTTGTAAAATTAATAAAATGATATAGATTCTATAAAATCAGTGTATCACCTAATTCCTAACCCTTTTACCCATTACGAAATGATATCATTGATCATGCACACGTATGGCCTACTATCTCCATGAAGTGATGCGATTCAGTTTCCATGTCCAAAAGTAATGAATAGTTATAAAAATGTTTATAATGAGTAAATATGATATTTATAACATTATTATAATTCATGAAATTATTTATTTAAATCCTATTCAAAATAAACATAACGTTCTTGATAAAACAAGGAGATAAAAATACAATTATCACACGAATCAAAGAAAATAATTAAATATTTTTAATAAAAAGTGGGTAAAATGTAATAAGACCATTAAATATGATGTTATAAATATTTTGATATGGTTCTGGTTTAAATTTATAAAAATTTTAAATCCATTATAAATCTTGTTAAAGGTCATTCAACTAGTGAAACGTATAATTAATGGTATTTCATATCAACTTCCTTTCAATTTATGATTTTTTGTTAATTTGAACCTATTAACATTGATATTGGTTATATAAAACATATTTTATATATTTGTCATTAATACACATTTATTCATGTTGTTAATTGTTTTTATGTAGGTTAATTTTTTAAGGTGTAATAATTTAAATGTTAACAAAGAGGTAAGAATATAGTAAAAAATCTCACACTCATTTGGGATTGTTTGAGTATTTTTGAAGGAATATTAATATTTATCTGTCATAATCTAAAATTATTTTTATATGATATATAATTATGTATTTTCTATTTTTTCTTTTATAACTTCTTCTATTTTATACTCTACACTTGAAATGAAAACTCAAAAAGGAAAACCGAATTTAATTCGCATTAAAACAAATAAATATTTCATTGATTTCTATGTTTTCAAAAATAAGTTTACCAAAGGACCATTAATTATTTAAATTATTGTAAGGGTACATTAACATATTACTAAATTTTAAAAATTATTTTAAAATAATATTTGTATTATTTTTTAGAGGTAATGTTTAAATAAATTTATATAGAGTGATTTTTAATTTGTATGGTGATAACTACCATTGCTTCTACTATATTTGTTTTAAAACATATTGCTAATAATACACATTTGATATGGATTTTAAAATAAAATTATTTTATGAAACCGTATTTTAATATTTTACTTCATTTCCCATAATTCATCAAACATTAATTATTTATTTTCAAAAACATATATTCCCAATGGACCTATGGTCACCACTCATATTTTAATTAATTTTGTGATTTTAAACATTCTTATTATAAAATCACATACTTGTGATAATATTAAATTGGAAATTAAATTTTCATAAAAAAATACATATTCTTCTATATTATATATTATTACTTCCTAAACTTTATATCGTGTTGTCACATGATTTTAATTTTCAATATTTTTTTTACTAACTGGGTAATATTTATAAATATATATCCATTAATAAATTAATTTATCTATTGATAAGGAATGTTGATTTATAAATTAAAGTGAATATTTGAAAAATAAACAGTGTGTTGGGAACAAATTAATGGCAAGGAATGAACATATATATACCCTTAATTTTTTTGAAATAGCTTGATGTGTGAAATTAAAACCCAACTCACAATTCATGAAATTTATTAAAACATAATAGTGTAAAATTTTGACATGAGGTGCAATGATCATGCACCGGTATAATAATAACAAAAAATTACAAGAATAATTTTAAAAACCCAATGGAGTGCTATCAAATATATTTTTACCATAGAAACCATCACCTAAAAAAATATTTCAATTATGAATTCATACATTTATATTGTTTCATTGTGGATGGTGGATATTCATGATATCTATGACATGAGCATCTCAAATATCTTGGACCATGTGAGATATTCTTGATGTGAGAAACAAGGTATTAAGTGTAATTAGTGTAACTTCATATAAATGTGGGGATTATTTTCTGTGACATCCTTTTGAATGTTTACTATGGAGCATAGGCCTTAAGAATACACCCTATATATCCTACATATAATATGAATTTGATTCACGTAGTTCTTTTGGGTTTTCAGTACTCTAATGGATGAGGTAAAATTATCATCCCATCGGAATGATTGGGACTTGATGGTTGATATGTAAGAGACATTATGGGACAAAAACTAAAGTGGATTCCCATTTGAGTTTGGGCTTCGCCATTAGGAAGGTGTACATTCTATCTTGGTTATGATAGGAATCAGAGTCCTTATAGTTCCACCAGTAGTGGATTTCACATTGATGTTTTCGGGACATATCATATTATTCCACAAGTCTTGGCTTATACATTGAGTTTTTCGTTCTGATAGATACTTATAATATGAATGATATGATCATTTCCACTCCTTAATACCATGTGAGATATACCCAGTGTGAGGAACAATGAATAGAAAATAATAAGTATAATTGGTTGTGTATAAGAGAAATGTGTTATGGGGAATTCCTTTGGATTCTTAATATAATTTTCAGGCCTTCGGAAGGCATCCAACATACCCTAGTTATAACAAGAATCATGTTCATCCATGTTAATTCTGTTGGGGATGACAAAAAAATGTTTCCCTTATATGTAGGAAATGTTATGTATTCCAATTATTGAGGATCACACACCAAGGTCACCATTTTTATGAAGGCTTACAAACTATGGATGGACAAGTTTATTCTGTCCTAGGAAGACCATACGAGTTTAGGCATAGGCCAAAGGAAGGTTTCTTACATATACTAGTTATGATTGGAATTTGAGTCCTCATAGATCAATGAGTTCTCAAACTATTGGTGGGAAAGGAATGATGATAAGAATATTATACTTATTTTTTCATGATGTTTTAAATGTCAGATACATAGAGGGACATAAATAGAAGTGGCTTCCCAATTGAGTTCTAGCTTAGTCCTTAGGAAGGTGTCCTACATATCCCCATTTTTATATAAATTAAAGTCTTTGTAGTTCAATTATTTAGGGATTACCCAATAAATTTTCCACTATATGATGGATATATCATATTATTCAATGGATCAGGGATTAAAAAATGTGGTTTCCCTTCTGATATTGACATATAACATGAATGATATGATCATTATGACTCCCTTGGCCCTTGTGATCTATGCTCAGTGTGAGGAACTATGGATAGAAAATAATCGGCCTAATTACATTTGGATGTGAGACATATGTGTTGTGAATACCCATTAGATTATTAATATATAAATATATCCATATAATGGCAACCTATATATCCTAGTCGTATTAGGAATCTCATACATCATAGTTCAATTTGTTGGGGATTACACACTAATGTTTCCCATATATACCTGACATATTTTATTATGCTTCTTATTGGGGATTACACACTATTGTTAGGATTATCCTCAAAACATATTGTATTATTCTACTGATCGAGGATTACACATAGAAACATCCATTCTGATTGAGGCCTACACACTGAGTATAGACTAGGATATCAATTTCTGGGATGCCCATTTGAACTAGCATGCTTGTATGCCACAAATTTAATGATTTTTCACTTGGTATGCCTTTATTTTCTTCTGGAAATGTCATATTATGTCTTCCTGACATGTCAAAATTGAATAATGTAATCCTATTGGATTTTATGAGGAATGTCTTCTGACATAGATGGAATATCTGATGGTTTTCGAATGATCAAGGTTGACTTTTCTAGAGTTAATTACAAGACCTCACTGGCTTGTCCGAGATGCCCTCACATGTTCCTAGATGACTTTCCCAGTGGGTTCATATTGATCCTAATGAAATTCCTCTATGAAACCATGAATAATTACTAAAATTCTTGGAGTACATCGTGATAGTAAATGAAACCTGTCTATAGGGTGATGCATTATCTAGGATGACATGTCTAGAGAGTATAGTGGAAAAAAGCTAGCGTGTCTGCAGAATGTCTCTATGTCTGGTCGACTTCTCCAGAGGATGTTGCATGAGCCAACTGACATTCCCTCGTACTATCGTGAGACTTTGATGAAATATACTAATGTCATCATCTGATCTAGATGAAATTTCAATAAGACATTAGAAGGCCTAGATAGGGATCCTGGGGGATTTCAAAAGGCATGGGAGGAATTCCCAGAGGGCTCCATGTGACTTTATATAACATTTAATGGGGACTTCACAATATCAATATAGAATACCAAAGGACTATATCTTGACCTAGGAAAAATATTCTGGTGTGGTCTCATGACAAAGGTGGTTCACGTGAAGGCCATGAGGTTCAACATATATGTTCATCAAATAAGTTACTGATATTTTAGTATTTATTCTAGAATTTTATTTCATATTCAATATAATTGATCATTTTTAGGTTATTTTAATTCACGTGTGTCTAAAAAAATGTCACCTGAACTTCACGTGACCCTCCATAATTCTTTTGTGTGATCTTTATGTGATAGCATGAAGTGTATATGCATTCTGCATGATCGCTCTAGTTGTTCACCAGATCATATATAGATGGATGCTTTTCTAAGGGCAAGATCATCCTCTCTAAGAAATCCATGTTGAGGACTAGGATAACTAGTATGAGGTTTCAAGATTTCATTCAAATGTTTTAGGCTACATTTTCCACGTTGTAGTGGGTGGGGGATTTATAGGCCTCACCACACTCGTTATTCTCCACATTATGTGGAAAATATCCCAAGAATACAAGTTAGATTATGTGTAGGTCGTTAGAATCAAAATATTTTCAATGTCCTATTATAGGTCACTCCAGGTGCATAACATGATTTTTAGAGACTGGAAGACCATCCTTTAGGCGGACCAATTATTGGATTATATCCAACTAATGGGGTATTGTTTTCTCATGTGGACAAGCCATGTGACTTTTATATTTTCATACCAACATGTTCAAGGGCCTTTATGAGATAAAGGAACCTATCAAAAGGCCCTTTTCAGATCATAGGATTCTTTTTAGAGACATCCAATGAGACTATGTTTTCTTATCAGGGGCCATCATAAAATTTTATTAGCTTTTCAATGGGTCTTGCAAGGCATTGTCATGGATAGAATAGGAATGCATTGTGAGTTTTATGACTATGATAGGATCTCACAAATTATCTCAATATTTATTTTGTTTATTTTTAAAACATCGGGGATTTCATGATGTTGTATGAGTGTTTTTAATACAATCACCCAACCTATTGGTGATGAATTGTGTGACAAATTAATTGTCTAATGGATATGTGTGATTATTTCATGGAAAATTCAACATTTTTTTACTTATGGATCCAAAGGGGGAGAATGTGCTCTCCAAATTATGTCTTTGTACCTTCATGTTACATGGATGATATCGCAGTGTGATTTTGTGGTTGATGTCCATCATTTTCATGGCATATTCACCATTGATATACTTCTTGAATCATCTTGAATCACTTTCGATACTCATCTCAGCAATCTACAGTAGTAGTTCTAGTTCCAATATAGTGGTGAGGGATTGGTATTCTACCACATTATTCATGATGAATTCAAATAATGAGAAATATTAGCAAAAATATGTTCTCTTGGGAGAGACAAATACAATCCCATAACAAACCTGATTGAACATTGGATTTTCCATCCTTTTACCGATATGACTTTTGGTGGTTCTATAAAAATACATCTCCCATGTCCATGGAGTGTTAGGGGAATTGAAGAACCCTTCATCTAGGATATTGGTTTCCACCACTATATTCTCTGAGGTGGTATGTTTCATTAGGAAATCAGCAATGAATTTACCTTACAACGCCTTTTGTGACATAAAATTGATGTTTTATTTTTGTAGAATGACTTTTGATTAGGCCAGGATCCTATTTAGTATGGAACAACCAAGGATTGACATGATTAGGTCAATAAGAGAGACCAGATGTACTTCATTGTGTTGTGTGTATTTTCTTTATCTTTTTCACTGTGAATATGAGTGAATGGATGTTTTTATAGACATTAGATATTGGGTATCAGTACCTGTTATAGTTTAGTAGAGGTAATAGAGACTATTTTTTCTTCCCACATTATTTTCAAGTGTAGTGAGTGAACTCACAAAGAATTCTATGGAAGAAACATTGAATATTAGTGGCATACAAGACAATAAAGACATAAACACTAGTTGGTGTAGTTAATACTTATTGAGACATTATAAGGATTCTTAGTAGTATTTGTCCCTCTAGAAGGTTAATCATTTATTCATTTTTCATTGTAAGGGGATATTTTTTTATCCAAGTTTTCTTTGAAACATCAAATGTAACTAAGATTACCATTTTGTCCCCAAATAACTTTGAGATTTTTGGCGGTGACATTGATAAAATAGATCTAGTATTCTCAGGGTCAACCTCAAGGCCGCAATGGTATAAAAAAATATAATGAACTACCCTAATGTTCCCCAAATGGGAATTTCAACACTTTCATCACTAGACATTTCTCATGTATATTGTCGAAGATTGTTTAAAGATCTATGAACTGACCACATCATTGTTGGGATTTGAAAAACAGTGTGTCGACGCCGAATTTAGATATTATTCCAAATTAAGGATAAAATATATGATGCATGATTCGTTGATATATAATGAAAATGTTATTTAACCCGAGGAAAATGTCCTGACTGAAAAGGATCCCTTAAGGTACTCTGAATGTTGTAGCTTCCCCATATTAATGGTTTATATTTATTTAATTGTACCATGAGTACCCATCCAAGATTGGAAGGGCTTAAAATCAATTTTTTTCATAGATGAATCATCATGATATTGGTAATTGGAAATTATCCTTTGGGTAGTTTCAATTATGGTCTATAAAAATAACCCAGATCATAATATTCCCATTATATTTCTTGAAAGGGATGATGTTGGATACCTTTCTTGGGTATTTCTCTACATGGAAAATGTTAACTTTAATCATGTTGTCACTATACAGCTATAAATCAGTTTCATGATAGGGGTGGAACCCGTGTATTCCTGGTACAAGCCTTTATGAACATTAGGAAGGCTAATATGTTGCGTAGCCACATCCATATCCAATCTTGGAATTTCTATATAGTTCCTTGAGAACAGATATTAGTGAAACTTTAGAAATGAAATTTTTATATATTACACTTTGTGGGGAATGGATACACTAAATAGTGTAGGTCACGAGTCTTCTTTTGTTCCCATATTTACAATCATTATCTCATCGATGTTGGTGGAGACACATTCCTCAAATGTTCGAGGGGCATTCCTATTGTCAACTTATTATTCTTCCTTCTCCAAGTCTGTTGATTCATCCTCAGATAGAGGTGAAAATCTTGGAATCTATGTTACTATCAATGTGATATGGGCCATGAGAAGTGATATTATAATCCCTTACTATATGTGTCATGGTAGAGAGATGTTGTAGATGATTGTATTTTACACATTCGATGGCGACATGAGGGCCTTGGACTACTGGGGCCAGGTATATCACCTAAACATGATTTATGCAGAACACATTGTTATTGTTTAGAATACTCCAAGGATTTGTAGGGGTGGACCCCAAGACGTTGGGGTATTTAATATATATATATCATCCTCTACTATTAGTTATCACCCTATTATTGAAATATTCTTATGAATATGTGGACTCTCATGTCTTGAAGGGGAACTATAACCATGTAGTCTGCTAAGAGTTCCATCAATGGGGAATTTCATTAATTGATGGAATGTTGAAGGTACCATATTGTGGCTATACAGAAAGTTCCTCATGATTTGGACACACTTTGTGTCGTCTTACAGGATAAACATAAATTTAGGGAAAAATTTGATATCCCCAAACTGATCATTGAGTACAAACCTTCCAAGAGGTATTTTCTCATGTTAATCATACCCTTGAATGGTCTGGTTCGTGGTATACATATCCCATTCCCTATAACACAAAAATTTTAGGGTTAAAACTAAGATGTGGCTGATAACATAGACAATATTAGTTAGATCTCTTTGGATGTTGAATAAATAGAGTATTTATAGTGAATAAAGGGGTATTTTGTGTCCATAGATGACCTATTACTAATCCTATATTGTGAATGAGATAGATACATGGAACTCTAAATACATTCTCTCCATTTTATAGGCCTATTATATAGTGATTTCTTTCTTGATTTCAAGTAGTATTTAGATTTGATTAATGGGTGCCTCTAGGATTTATTTAGATATATAGAACACATCTAGGATTGAGATATTTGTTTGGAAAACCCACAGATGTCTAAAAATGTCATTATTTTTCCCCACATGTCGGTACTACCTAAGGTTGGTTTCTCACAGAAATGATGTAAGGGTATCATGGAATTCGAGGCAAACAGTCTTAGTGCTTGTACAGAGGTTGTGGGTTCATTTTCTTCTAGTGGAGTGTGTCATTCCATCCTTCACCTTTAGATAGCATTATCATAAAATAGAACAACATTTAAGCAGTAATTCATGAAAACTATGTGAGGATGAAAACTCGAGGGTTTTGGGACCTCTCTATGTCACTTTTTGGTTTAATTGAGTTCTTCCAAACAATTATAATATACATATATGTACCCTATAGGGACGTTTCGAACTTATTAGGTTTGATTATGCCTGTTATATCACATATATATTTATTTCTTGTGTATGCTGCCTACTTTTTATGTGTGGGGAACTCATATTTGGAGGCATATTCATCATCAGATATGGGGTCAGATATGTGTACCACATTGATAGAACCTCATAAAATCTCTTCATCTCACGAGGGTTTCATTTGGTGGGGTTCTTGTTATGATTCCAATATTGTAGGGAATATATCTACAATAGTCAGGGATTGTATTGGAGCATAATATGACACATCATCATCTATTTTATTCTTCTTGATGGTCACACACACATTTGAGCCACATATCTGACATCACCTACATAGGTTGTGGAGCTATTTTTTATGTCCATCTATGCACTCAGGGTGCCAGGTGCTCCATCAACAATTTTCTGAGTCATCCATTAATTGAACTTCTATTCATTCTTGACTAGAACAATCTTTCAATCACCCTATTCTTATGAATTTACATAGCTATTAAAACCACATTTTCATAGGAGTTTTCTAAAACCACCTATCCAGAATCAACCATTCCATAGAGGAAATCATTGAAGATGAATCCATCCTATATATTGTGACCCATCCTTCTATATAAAGGGTAGTATTCCAAATTTTCAATGATTTTGTCCTCATTGGGATTCTTAGGATGTGGTATCCAGAGAATGTTATTGTCCATGGATTCTACAATATAATTGGGGACATTTTCATTTCAAAATAACTACTATTTATTTATTTATTCCATTAATTATAGGAATCCTTAATTTATCTATGTGTCTATATGAGGTTTATTTTATGGTTTTATCAACTCGATAAGAGGTTATAAGAAGTTTGGGACCATAATTGGTGTTGGTATAGGGCCATAATACTTGCTTGAGAGTTAAATATGTATCTTCTTTTTGTCAAAAATGTTCCACTATGGTATGGGAATGAGACTATATTTGGATCTGGTTCACTAAATTGCATTATCGAGTGGTTGTTAGGTTTATTAGAACTCACATAACCCACTTGGAGAATTCATTGGGATCATTTGAGTCTAAAGGTAATCCTAAAAATTTTCTACACAATGTTATAATAGATTCTCTTACAAGAGAGTGATGTTGAGTTAATATGTTAAAACCATCAACATAGAAATGAAGTCAGAACGCTTATAATTTTTTTTCATTATTTATAGTTCATCAGATGAACGATTTATGTTTTCCACTGTGTAGTGAATAAATGATAATGTAATTGATGATGATGGTCCTCCCATCCAATAAAAGGATCCAGTTAGGATATTGATGTACCTAACAAATGAAGGCCCTGTCAAATTCTGTAAAAAACACCTAAACATTGTTTCCCCCTGTTGATCTAAATGGGTGATCACCAGCCTAAATCATGATATAAATGTTTTGAGATATTGTTAAAGGTATCCTTCATATTAAAACGTATATATGGCGGGAGTTTCAAAAATGGGTGGGGGAAATGTATCATCCACCCCCTCGGGATATGACTTCCTCATAGACTGTACAGGTGTGTTTCACCCTTCCACAAGTTCTATTAAAATATCTAGGGACTCAATGATGTTAATAAGATATGGGGGTACTTCCATAAGAACCAACTTCCATATAAATGTATTCAGTTGTGGTTTATGAGGTTTCCCCACATTTATCTACATCTGATTCTCAATTCATCCCAATACAGAATGATATTTCTACCAAGGGAGAGGTTATCTCCATAATGGAGAGAAGTCCTGATATTTTTTTACATTTTCATTTAGGTAGATTGAAATACAATATTTAGAGCTAGTATGACACTCAGATACCAATCACACTGTCAAATTTTCTATAGGAGAGAGAATATTATTATATTCCTGAAGGAAATACCCGGTGGGAATAATATTCATGAATAGATCCTCAATGGGGTTTTGAGAGTTGTTATTTCACTCAAAAATTGTTATATATTTTCCTCTATGGATGAAACCCCAAATATTATAGTTGGGTACTAGTATTTATCCACACAATTACCTTTATTCTTTGTAGTACTCCATATGATAGTTGGAAAATTCATATTTGGAGGTGCCAGATTTTGGAACCTTCTTTGGTTTCAGGTGCTTGTAGTGTCATTTGGGGAATAAAAATAATCCTCCTATCATGGTATAATTTCCATGTTTTGGCCCCCTATATTTTCATCTTTATCCACCATTCTTATTGTTCTTACAGTGAAGATATTCATTGAGTCTTATTGGGAAATGAATGTTGTCCCAATACATTTGACGTACCTGGATAATTCCGCACTACTTTTATCAGGGTCATTCTCTAAATTCTTGTCCATATTGGACTGCTTTGTATTGTGACCATGGTGGGGCCTGATTACCTTTTTTGCACTCTCTGTCTATTTCATCATGTTCTTTATGTTCTTGAGGGAGTTTCTTATCATGATAGTCTAACAGTAACTAAGAAATTAGGTTTTTGTGAAGTGGGAGGATCAGACGAGATTTCAATAATTGATATTTTTATCCCAACCTAAAGAAGATAGATTACCTCTATCGTAACTATGATGATGAAACTTCCCCAAGACATAATATATGGATGTTATTTTGTTCCACAACCTTCATTGATTGATAATGTTGTTGAGGATCCAATAATTCCATTCATGGATTTGATGAGTCTTGGAACAGACATTGAGAAATAAATTCCACTAGCCAAGAAGGATTTTTTTCACATGGAATCACCATTGATTTCCCTAGGATCCTCTCAAAGGATGATAAAACATGTGATGATGATTGAGATATAAATTCCCCCTACCCAATGGTTGGGGTTTGTTTATAGCTAATTATTACATTTCCTAAATTCCTTAGTAGTTGATGACATGAGAGGGGGAGGTTGTAGAGACCTGAAGCTTGACATACATGGACATTACATTACTTTAGCGGAATACTTAATACATAATAAAAACAGACACACATGTACTGTAATAGTTTAGTGTCATTGGAAAATCGGAATAAAAACATCTAATCATGTTGAAAGATCTTCAACATCTCCCATAACGATCTTCCCCTTTTTGTTTCATTACCTAAAACATTTCTTTTAATCCTATGGGAAAAATAAAACATAAAAAGGGTGAGCTCAAATACTCAGTAAGGGTAAGCATGAATAAGATAAAAGATACCATATACATTTGATCTTAAAAACATGAACATAAAGTATAAACATCAAAATCTTGAGCAACGACATAAAACATGGAAGTACATAAGGCATAGATCATAATGGAACATAAATCCTGATAAAATAGCATGGGAATAAAACATGTAATTGTGGCATCCATTAAACACATGTAATGATTTCCATAGTATCCAAGGTATTGCTGCCAAGACCATCTTAGTGGACAAAGTCTCTTTCTGAATCGAGTTCACTCCTCCTTCCAGTCCTGTAATACTAAACCAGATTAACATACCGTTCCAGCCATGTCAATCTGTTGAGATATAAATCTTTACCCAATGAATTGGAGGGATATATAGCTCCCACCCATCTCTTAATGAAATCATTCTTACTTGTGCCACAAAATAAACATACATTATTTATAATAACCCAATAAATAAAATGGGTTCCATAAACATCATCCCATAATCACATAATCAATATAAAAGAAATGGATATCATTTCATAATAAGTAAAGTGAAACCATTTAAATCATAGAGACATGATACTTGAAACATACACATATGAAGTAATGTCATCTTAGATGAAAAATGGTTTTGATAAAATACTTGAAATGAATTCTTGAGGAAAATATCCTATCTTCTTCAAAATCAATTTCATTTCACAAAACATCATGCAATTTTAAAAGAAAGATATTTTGATGAAAATAGTCATGAAATCTTTTGGAAAAATCTTCATGAAAATAAGGCATTATAAAACCATAAAAATCCTTTCATACCATATAAGTTAAAAAAACATTCTTCTCGTACTTTTGCCGGAAAAGTCAAAAAAGTAACTCGTAACGTAAAAAAAAGAAATATTACATACATACCATGTAGTAAATGTAAAAAATTGGTAAAAAGGACTTTAAAAATACATTAAAACACTTTTATAAAACATGGACATGGATTATAGCAATAACCCCAGTAAATACTTACGAATAAGCAATCTCAGTTAAAAATGAGATTTGCAAAATTATCCCTTACCTTAGGTCCGATATACTTCGTACGTATCCAAAACTCATGTATAATGATTTAAATAAGGTCATTGACTTATTAAATAATCATATTCATTGTTATTATATCATATATGGTTCACTTATGACTTTATATTACCCGTTCTTTTGTAAATTCATGTTAAAGAGCATTTTGGGTAAAATCGTTTCATTTGTCGTCCGTGTTTTGACTTGTAATTATTCATATGATTACTTAGATCATGATTACTTAATTCCAGAATATAAAACATGGTTTATATATAATATATATTCAGAATATACATATATATAATAGATCGATAAATGGAAATGAAACACACCGTTCATGGAGACGGTAGGCCGTACGTACGCATCAACGTTGTTTTCCTTTCTTTATTGACTTGAATGGAAGTAAGTAGATAATATATATATATATATATACATAAATCCAGTAGAATTATTATTTTATATATTTCATTATTATTAATTATATAAACTTTATGATCATTCATGTATGGTTAACATCGATAATGAATCTCATCTCGTCGTGGAGACGGTAGTCCGTACGTACGCATGAGTGATGATATCGTTCCCATAATTATTGAATATAATTTAAGTGGATGGTATAATATATCAGAATCAGTAATAATAACCATATATAGTTATTCTTTACACCATTATACGCGTCCGTGTAAGATGTTGGTGGAAAAACAGATTTCACCACGGTGTGGAGACAGTATTCAGTATGTACGCATGCGTGGTGATTTCGTTTTCCGTAGGATGGATAGATGGTGAAATAGGGTTTTTTCATACTTATAATCACATATCAGTATATGAGTTATACTGATGTTATTACTTCATAATGAAACAACTAAAGAAGAAGAAGTGTAATAAGAAATAAAGTTGAAAGAATCGGTAACGGACATTACCTCTTCTTTGAAGCGCCTCTTTGAGACCTCCTCTTAGGGCACTAAAATTGGTCTTTGAAGAAGACCAGGCTCTCTAGGATGTTTCTATGGAAGTGGGGAAGTGAAATGGACAGATGCTGGCCAAGCATGAAGGCTCAAATTGATGTGAGGATGAGAGGGAGGAGGTTCCCTTTTATAAGGGAGGAGAGGGGCACCTTTGGAAATATAAGAAAATATTAATTTATATTAAATCCCAACCCCACTTCAAAACATCCAAAATGACTCAAATATGAATATTAGATTAGATAAGGTTGTAATATCATCACTGAATAAAATTTATACATGTTAGGAATTTATTTTAAACATTTTCAAATTGATTTATCCTTATTTATCAATTTAATTTTATTTGTGGTAATAATATTCTAAATTTTAAATTATTATAAATAATTACATATGTGTTGTGAATTTTCCATAATTTTACACTTGATGAAATTTTAGACCATATAAATTTAAATTTATAATTTTCAAATTTTTTTTTGATTTTTAAACTATTTTATAATATGTTATTTTTATAAAATAACAATAGTGTCAATTTTGACACTATTCATTTATTTGAATTTAAATAAATAATATACAGAAGATATGTTCAAACTAAAAGATTTAATAGATTCATAACATGTCTTAGTTATGTATAAAATTATTGTAACACATTAAATTGTTCATATAATATTTATTTTAATATTTTAAAAACCATTTATTTGATATTTCTCTTAATAAAATAATTTCAACATTACTATTATGTCACCATTAATGATACTTATTAAATCCCTAAAAATTTTAAATAAATTAATATGATGTAGATAATTTTATTATATTTCTGGAGACTATTTATATCCGAAGTTTCATGAAGTTTATCACTAAACTAAAATTATTATACTTATAAGATTTAAGAAAGTGACATATTGTCACTTTCTTTGTTTTTAATAATATTTAAACTATTTTCATGGAAAAAAGTCCATTAAATGAATATAATCCGACCCTTATGTGATATGGGTCCATATTTAGTCATCCAATAGGATTTTTCCAAGTGTTAGGGTGATTTTATAATCTTATTTTTACCCTTAATTACCTAATTTACCTTTCATTGTAGTAAATAAATAAAAAAATTATCGTAGTTACTATTCATAATATCAAAACAATGAAAGTAACCTATTAACATAAGTTAGACCCACTGAATCCAAATATGGAATCCATTTTTTTAAATTCATTATACGGAAGTTGCAGAAATTAAATAAAAATTAATCCCGTTGTCGAATGAAAATGGGTTTTTGTTTAAAACATTGCAAAAGATTGAATTTATTTAACCTACGAATTCAATGTAAAATAAATTCTAATAAAATACATTATGTTAAATGGTAAAAATATATTCTATTTATACTTTAAAACCATTGAATATTATAATTTAACTATATAAATTATTACGATGAAAAAAGATGTTTTTAATTGAAATATAGTGTGTTTTTACTATTCATTAAAATAGTAAAGTTATCAGAATAATATGAAAAAATTTATCCAAAGTAAATTTTTTTATCCTGATTCCAAAAACGAATTTTATTTTATCAAATTGAACTTATAAACATGTCAAAAACTAGATTTAATGTGGGTGCGCCATCAAAAGGCGGAAACATTGCATTTTTTTGAAAAATACTTATTTTACCCAAAAAATTTATTTTATTCTCATAACATGTTTTATAAAATGTGTAAGATGAATAATAATGTTATAAAATTCAAAACGTGGTTAATAATATTCATAACGGCTAGTTCATGATAATATTGTTATCATATATCGTTATTTAGTGAAACCCGATATTGCGTACAACACACGCTCTCGAGGAAGGTCGCGATTGCGTGTAATGTAAGCCAAATCAGGGTTGCGTGTAGTGCAAGACTACTTTTTTGTTTCGTTATAACAGAATCCAACAATTTTTCATTTATACATTGAATATATATATACTCAATGTTGTGTAGAATGACTATTATCAAACGAACATGAAATTGTGCGTAACACAATCTACGAATAGTGTTGCGTATACTGCAAGATAATATGGTGTTGCGTATAGCACAAGATAATCTTGTTATAGCATAAAACACATTACATCAAATAAATTACAAATAATACTTATCATAATATATCAGGTTGTTACATTCTACCCCCCTTAAAATGAATTTCGCCCTTCGAAATTCGTCGGGGTTATAAATGGTTTACTACTTAAAAGTCTCTTTAATAGAAACCCACATCGTAAAAAAGAATTCCAATACATGTTAATATCATCGTTGATCCCATCAATAATAACATACAAACTTCTATCCTTAAACAATACTAACTTATTTCCAACACAATCCATTCCAATATTTAGTCTTATCCATAATACTGCAGTCCACTCTCATATTATAGTGAAAACGATTACCAGAGATTTCATATAACAAGCATGTTAATATCATCGTTGATCCCCATATATCATAAGATATGTCTTTTTGGTCACATTCCAAGCATTTGAAGGCCTTAATCATGTATTCTCTTGAAAAATTAATACCCATTGAATATTAGTGAAAACATGAGTGCTGTCAAAAGTTAACTCTTTCCACATACCAAAAACCCAAAATTCTATATACTCAAACCATGATATAACAATTTCCTTATATTAGTGATGAGATTATGAATACTATAAAACATTTCATTTTCTACTTATCCCTTTATTATGTGAATATCATCTTTTTTCCAAAAATATCTCAATCACTTTCCCTGGTTACCGGTACCATAAAATTATTGAAAACCACAATAGACCAATACATAAATATTCCAATATTCCATGATACTATATAAAACATTATCTTGGAATCCCATTACATAAACAATTAATCATTCCACCACATCATTGTCATATTCAACATCGTCAATAGTGATCGCATGTGACTTCGCTTTGTCCTTTTCCTTAAGTGGTTGCTCATGTCGATCATCACTAACCCTTGGATTTGGGTATTTATTAGAATAATTCCACATTTCCTTGCACTTGAAGCATTGAAGTGTTGGGGGTGCGTTATCTACAGTCTTTTCTTTATTCACATCATTAATAACCCTTTTTCCATTACTTCGTCACTCAGATGCTCGATGACCTTCACTTCCAAACTTAAAACATTTTTAGTCCCTTTAAGACAATCTCCACCATGCTTCATTCCACACTTTGAGCATAAGGAAACATTCATCTTATTTTCACCATTATTATGGGATTTCTCGTTGAACTCCATCTTTCGTTTCTTGTCAAAACCATGAGATGGATAAGTAACACAAACTTCCATTTCTACCTTGATAGCACAATGCACAATTTCTTCATAGCTGTCGAAGTCTCTTATAGCTAATTCCCTTAGATGATTTGGTTTTAAGCCACTGAAGAATCGATCAACTTTACTTTCAGGTTGGATGATAAAGCCAGATGTATACCTTGAAAGCCTTGTAAAATTCACTTCGTATACAACAACAGATTCATCATCCTTTTTCTTTAGTTCAAGAAACTCCTTCTCTATCTTTGTTCGAAGAATATGAGGGAAGTACTTATTAAAAAATAAGTTCTTGAACTCGTCCCATTCCATGGACTCAATTTCATCACTTGGCCTTGTATTCTTGATAAGATTCCACCATTGATCAGCTTCACCTTCCAAACAATATACTGCTAAGATGAATTTATCATGTTCGTAACATTGAAGATCTAAAAATATCTTTTTAGTGGTACTAATCCATTGTTCAGAAACAAGTGGATCAAAAGACCCACTGAAAGAAGGCAGATGTTGCCTCATGAAGGACTCAATAGAATATTGATCCCTTCTCTGCTCATTTGGAAGTCCAGAATGATTCATAGCTTGTGTAAGTATAACAATAATATTTTTCACTCCATCTCCCATAACATTTGTTTGTTCCGGAGGACAATCATTGCATTGTCCATTGCATTGATCAACACGGTTCTTTCGGGTTCCAGCCATCGTCTAAAACCCAAAAAGAATAGTGTGAATGGAAGAACTCATTCTTTGGAAAACAATATAATAAAGGTGGAGTAACTTCAATATCTAACATCTTAGGTTTAATTCTAAGATCATTACCGTAATTCTAAGACTATAACCTATACATATACTTAACGTTAGGGACATCCCTAGACATACCTTAGAAATATCTCTAGGGATATCACTAAATTTCTCGCATCCTAGTCTCCAAAAGGTTGACTAAAACTTTCCTCTGATACCATCTGTAGAGACCCGAAGCTTGATATACATGGACATGACATTACTTTTTCGGAATACTTAATACATAACAAAAATAGACACATAATGACTGTAATAGTTTAGTGTCTTTGGAAACTCGGAATAAAAACATCTAATCATGTTGAAAGATCTTCAACATCTCCCATAACGATCTTCCCCTTTTTGTTTCCTTACCTAAAACCTTTCTTTTAATCCTGGGGGAAAAATAAAACATAAAAAGGGTGAGCTCAAATTCCCAGTAATGGTAAGCATGGATAAAATAAAACATAACATATACATTTGAACTTAAAAACATGAACATAAAGTTTAAACATCAAAATCTTGAGCAACGACATAAAACATGGAAGTACATAAGGCATAGATCATAATGTAACATAAATCATGATAAAATAGCATGGTAATAAAACATGTAATTGTGGAATCCATTAAGCACATGTAATGATTTCCATAGTAGCCAAGGCATTGCTGCCAAGACCATCTTATTGGAAAAAATCCCTTTCTGAATCGAGTTCACTCCTCGTTCGAGTCCTGTAATACTGAACCGGATTAACTTACCATTCCAGCCATGTCTATCTCTTGATATATAAATCTTTACCCAATGAATTGGAGGGAGATATAGGTGCCACCCACCTCATAATGAAATCATTCTTACTTGTGACACAAAATAAACATATATTATTCATAATAACCCAATAAATAAAATGGGTTTCATAAAAATCATCCCATCATCACATAATCCATATAAAAGAAATGGATATCATTTAATAATAAGAAAAGTGAAACCATTAAAATCATAGATACATTATACTTGAAATATACACATATGAAATAATGTCATCTTAGATGAAAAATGGTTTTGATAAAATACTTGAAATGAATTCTTGAGGAAAATATCCTTTCTTCTTCAAAATCAATTTCTTTTCACAAAACATCGTGAAATTTTAAAAGAAAGATATTTTGTTGAAAATAGTCATGAAATATTTTGGATAAAGCTTCATGAAAATAAGGCATTATAAAACCGTAAAAATCCTTTCATGCCGTATAAGTTAAAAAAAACATTCTTCTCGTACTTTTGCCGGAAAAGTCAAAAAAGTACCTCGTAACATAAACAATAGAAATATTCCTTAAATACCATGTAGTAAAAGTCAAAAATGGGTAAAAATGACTTTAAACATACATGAAAACACTTTTATAAAAGATGGAAGTGGATGATAGCAATAACCCTAGTAAATACTTACGAATAAGCAATCTTGGATAAAAATGGGATTTGCAAAATTATCTCTTACCTTAGGTCTGATATGCTTCGTACGTATCCAAAACTCCTGTATAATGATTTAAATAATGTCATTGACTTATTACAGAATCATATTCATTGTTATTATATCATATATGGTTCACTTATGACTTTATATTACCCGTTCTTTTGTAAATTCATGTTAAAGAGAATTTTGGGTAAAATTGATTCATTTGTCGTCTGTGTTTTGACTTGTAATTATTCATATGATTACATAGATCATTATTACTTAATTCCAGAATATAAAACATGATTTATATATAATATATACTCAGAATATACATATATATAATAAATTGATAAATGGAAATGAAACACACCATTCATGGAGACGGTAGGCCATACGTACGCATGAATGCTGTTTCCCTTTCTTTATTGACTTGAATGAAAGTAAGTAGATGAAATATATATATATATATATATATATTCAGTAGCATTATTATTTCATATATTTCATTATTTTTCATTATATAAACTTTATGATCATTCAAGTATGGTTAACATGGATAATGAATCTCATCGCGCCATGGAGAGGGTAGTCCGTACGTATGCACGAGTGATGATATCGTTCCCCTAATTATTGAATAGAATTGGAGTGGATGGTATAATATATAATAATCAGTTATAATAACCATATATAGTTATATTTTACACCATTATAACCATACATGTAAGGTGTTGGTGGAAAAATAGATTTCACCACGACGTGGAGACAGTATTCCGTACATACGCACGCGTGGTGATTTCATTTTCCGTAGGATGGATAGATAGTGAAATAGGGTTGTTTCATAATTATAATAACATATCAGTATATGAGTTATACTAATTTTATTACTTCATAATGAAACAAATAAAGATGATTAAGTGGAAGAAGAAATAAAGTTGAAAGAATCGGTAACGGAAATTACCTCTTCTTTGAAGAGCCTCTTTGAGACCTCCTCTTAGGGAACTAAAATTGGTCTTTGAAGAAGCACATGACCTCTGAGATGTTTCTAGGGAAGTGGGGAAGTAAAATGGGCAGAGTTTGGCCGAGATTTAAGGCCCAAATTGGTGTGAGGATGAGAGGGAGGAGGTTCCCTTTTATAAGGGAGGAGAGGGGAACCTTTGGAAATATAAGAAAATATTAATTTATATTAAATCTCAACCACACTTAAAAACCTCCAGAATGACTAAAATATGAATATTAGATGGGATAATGTTGTAATATCATCACCTAATAAAATTTAGACATGTTAGGAATTTATTTTAAACATTATCAACGTGATTTATCCTTATTTATCAATTTAATTATATTTTTGGTAATAATATTCTAAATTTTTCATTATTATAAATAATTACATATGTGTTGTGAATTTTCCATAATTTGACACTTTATGAAATTTTAGGCTATATAAATTTAAATTTATAATTTTTAAATATTTTTGTGATTTTTAAACAATTTTATAATTTGTTATTTTTATAAAATAACAATAGTGTCAATTTTGACACTAATCATTTATTTGAATTTAAATAAACAATATACAAAAAATATGTTCAAACTAAAAGATTTAATAGATTCATAACATGTCATATTTATCTAGAAAATTAGTGGAGCACATTAAATTGTTCATATATTATTTATTTTAATATTTTGAAAACATTTTATTTGATATTTCCCTTAATAAAATAATTTCAACATTACTATTATGTCACATTTAATGATAATTATTTAATCCCATAAAATTCTAAATAAATTTATATGATGTAGATAATTTTATTATATTTCTATATACTATTTATATACTAAGTTTCATGAAGTTTATCACTAAACTATAATTATTATACCTATAATATTTATGAAAGTGACATGTTGTCACTTTCTTTAGTTTTAATAATAATTAAATTATTTTCATGGAAAAAAGTCCATTAAATGAATCTAATCTGACCCTTAGGTGATATGGGTCGACTTTTAGTCATCCAATAAGATTTTTACAAGTTTTAGGGTAATTTTATAATCTTATATTTACCCTTAATTACGTAATTTACCTTTAAGTGTAGTAAATAAAAAAAATTATTGTAGTTACTATTCATAATATAAAAAAAAAATAAAAGTAACCTATTAACATAATTTGGACCCACAGAATCCAAATATGGAATCCGTTTTTTTAAATTCAATAAACCGAAGTTGCAGAAATTAAATTAAAAAAAATCCCGTTGTCGAATGAAAATGGGTTTTTGTTTAAAACAATGCAAAATATTGAATTAATTTAATCTACAAATTCAATGTAAAATAAATTATAATAACATACATTATATTAAATGGTAAAAATATATTGTATTTATACTTTATATCCAATCAATATTATAATTTAACCATATAAATTATTACGATGAAAAAAGTTGTTTTTAATTGAAATATAGCGTGTTTTTACTATTCATTAAAGTATGAAAGTTATCAGAATAATATGAAAACATTATCCAAAGTAAATTTTTATATCCTTATTCCAAGGAAGATTTTTATTTTATCAAATTGAACTTATAAACAAGTCAAAAATATATTTAAAGTGGGTGCGCCATCAAAAGGCGACAAAACTGTATTTTTTGAAAAATACTTATTTTACCCGAAAATTTTATTTTTTTCTCATTCCATGTTCTAGAAAATGTGTAAGATGAATAATAATGTTATAAAATTCAAAAAAAGGTTAATACTATTCATATAGGCTAGTTCGTGATAATATTATAATCATATATCGTTGTTTAGTGAAACCCGGTATTGCGTACAACACACGCTATCGAGGAAGGTCACGAATGCGTGTAATGTAAGCCAAATCAGGGTTGCATGTAGTGCAAGACTCCTTTTTTGTTTCTTTATAATAGAATCCAACCATTTTTCATTTATACATTGAATATATATATATATACTCAATGTAGTGTAGAATGACTATTATCAAACGAACTTGAAATTGTGTGTAACACAATCTAAGAATAGTGTTGCGTATACTACAAGCTAATACGATGTTGCGTATAGCACAAGATAATCTTGTGGAAACATAAAACACATGACATCAAACAAATTAAAAAGAATACTTATCATAATATATCGGTTTGTTACAGAGGTGGTGGTAAATATTCCACCAACATGGTTTGTTAGGTTCAATCCTTGATGGGTAGTATAGAGGCTACTATTATAGACTATTTTATTTGGTATAGATATGCTCACATATGAGCTAGGGGTGATGGAAACCGCAGACGAGAATTAGTTTCTATAGGATATCATTGGGTTGACTGAAACCTTGGATTCCATGTTTGTAATGAATTCGTATTGTCATGATGGTACTGGTTAAAAGTATTATCAATGATCATTTCCCTCTATTCATGTTGTATGGGAATTTTTTTAATGGTTCCATTCTATTATACTGAGAAATTGGATGTCACATTACTCGACCATCTAATTTATCCAAAGGCTAGAAAATTTAAGGATTTTTTATATGAAGGGTTCTACTATTTTTGGGAAATAGTGAATGTAAATTCTTAATATTTCACCCATCTTCAGAACACCAATCTATCGATGATTTGGTAATTAGTCATTGGATAGTTTTCATAGTGTGGATACCAACAGTTTGTAGGTGTTTTTCATGATACTCCATTCCAGGGATCCAATCTATGGAAGAGGATGCCATATTTGTATGAAAAAATACTGCATTTTAGATTATAATGTGATGCTCATATCCTCAACATAGCATATGTTTAGATTTAATTTATTTATAAAGATCCAAAATATTTTTGTGTACATAAGGCGTTAACTCCTTTTCTAGCTCAACTGAAACCTCATAGTCAATAGTAGAGATGGTCTGAAACATGATGAGGAAATTGTTTATTGATAAATCTCTCTATAAGTCAATATAAGCCTCTTAATTATCCAAATACCATGCCTCCATCCCGTCAGACCATAGAATATGGTTCTTGGGGTCTCCAACTAACTAGGGGAGATTTAGAACTATATACAGTTGAACCTGATCTTTTGAGAACCTATATATACAATGTCCTATATCTTTTGAACAACTCACTATTTATAGGTGTATGAGTAAGGGGAGGATTTCTTTTTTCTATGGGAGATATTTTCGTGGGGATGTTGACTGTGGTGGATGTTATGAGTAAAGTCCATTCATTTCAGATCCACACTATAATTAGGAGGACTTTCACGGTAATGAATGTATTATACTATAGTTGAAGAGTTGATGGACCCTTGGGGTGTTCATAATGCGTCTCGAACAACCTAAAAGACACTGATATTGATAAGATTATAGTTATGAACGTCATTCAATTTCATGGATGAAATATTCTTCCAAACCATTTGTAATTGTTCAGGGATATGATATTGTTGTATGGTAGTTTTAGAACTTGTTTATTGTCGTTTGGTTATGTGGATGACTGATCCTGGTGATGGGATGATGCTGGAATAGGCTAATGATATTTTTCATTATTGATAGTAATATGAGTCTGTACCAAAGTATGTTTCATTATAACATGGTGAGCCTATGCAAGAACAAGAGTATGGGATTGATCATGAGAATTTGGTATATACCACTGTTCTTTTGTGGAATGAATTTGAGTATGCCTCTGGGTATGCACCTCTCTCACATGTTAATCCATAGATCAAACAAACATATCAGACTATATTGAATATCAAAATCCCACTTGAATATGAAAAAAGACCTCAAGATTAATAGAAAGGATATGATCCATTTCTAATATTTCACTAAAAGTATGCTGGTGTATTCATCCATCGGTGAAAGTAAGAATATGTGTATCGTTTCTGTGATCTCTTGAAAAATTCTTGGAAGATTCTTTGATAGGAATATGAGCATATCCTGAGGAATCTTCCATTTTCACATGGATATCCCTGGCAAAATAACGGGGTTATGGGATAGATCATGCGCCTTTAGAGTATTATACTGGGCATCATTGACATGAATATAATCATGTCTAGAGGAATGATCCCTTATCAATTGAGTTTCCCCATGTAGAACGTGGATATGAGCCTAGTCCCTGGATTTTGGAATATGCCAATGAATGTTTTCGATATGCATGTAACCTAGTCCCCAGGTTTGTGCCACTATAAACCACTAATCCTCATTAAAATGAGAAGAATATCCTAGAATAACACCTCATCCTTAACTAGAATATGTCGATAATTCTCTCAGGCATGATAAAGAATGTTCACTTTCTACAAAGAAACCACTTGATCATAATGGTCAGAGTGTTGAGATTACCTCCATGTAGGTATATAAATATGCGCTTATAATTTTATTTGTACTAGTAATGTAATATGCTATTGGATTTCTTCATATATTGTCAAAAAGTAATGAATTTTTATCAAAGTGTGAACAGAGATATAATTGTGCGTATTATTCATCTCTACAATGTACATGAATATATATTTTACTGAATTAGGGATAGGATCCCACTTCTATAATCCTTGTTCCCCCAATATATGTTGATGGGATTAATTCATGGGGGTAGAGATATGTGCCTTCCCCCTGCCTACTGTAGGAATAAGCCTGCAGACATGTTCTGAGTAGGTATGTGAACCTTCTTACAAGTTACTCTCCGAATATTTAGAAATACAACATTATATGGATCTGGGTTATGAGCCCACTGAAGGATATCCAAAACATTCTTCTTCCAATGTATCTTCCTGGTTTCTCATGACTTGGTATCATCAGTGGAAGTGTGTCGGGTTGTACCATTAGTAGAATACTTATGGGTACTTATGGGATGGTGTTAGCGATCATAGTTAATATTACCCCTCCTTAGTAGATTCTATACCATAAGGGTGTTGTATTTGACTCCGTGCTCCCTTATATTCAGATATTGAAGGTGGTGGTTGTCACACTCATTGGATTATCTCAAAATGTGGTTGAATATGGAAATGAGATCAACTTTCATATCTTCATCATTACTTGGATGATGGAAACTCATCAGTTTCAGTATTAGATGATACTTATTGGTCTATTCGAGGGTCAAGATTGTACCAAATAAATCGTAATCCCAACCCATTGTGTTCAGCAACACGCATTTGAGTCTCCAAGTAGGCCAGATCATGATACATCTTGTGGGGTTTCATCCATTAAATAATTTCCATAACAATTGATAGATGATTCCATTATCTCATATTGGAGTGTTGTTGATGAGAGTAGTATCTAAAATCTTGCAGAAAATAAGGAACAAGGTCCCCAATTAGTTCAATAGTACATGCAAGATGTGTGCTCAATCAGATATGTATGGTTAATGTTATTTTAATATTATTTCAAATCTAGAAAATATTCACATTTGGACTATTCAAAGTGAGCGAGCACTTATTTCATGGGAAAACAAGTTACAATGTATGAGATGTAAAGAATAATTTCAGGATTTTATGCTTTGTTTGTGTAGGATATAAAAACCAATGTTCTATGATGCATGATAAACATATTATTCTGTTATTTTAGATATTTATATTAGGTTCCCATTTTGTTTCGATGATAATGAGATAGCCTCTAGTTTATTTTGGGTTTTTACTGATGGTAGATTGTGATTAAGGGGGGTTAAATGTGCTAAAAATCATTTATTTCAAATTAAAATTATTTTTTTAATAGAAATTTTCACCTGTCCCACATCCATAACAAGTTAATGACCAATATTAAAAAGGAATGGGTTAGTTGTGGTTTCAAAACCAATGACACTTAGAAACTCACATTGGTTAAGAGTATGGGAGGCCAGTCTCATCACACCCTTTTGGGGGGAACTTATTCCTACTTCCTGAATCAATTGTAGATTTTTGATATGTTTAAAAATATATTCCTAATCTCAATATGGGACTGTTTACCCTAAAATTGATCATAGGATAACCCCTATAGTGTGAAGAAGAAGGGGGTCTTATTAGTGAATCTATCTGTATGTATATGATGATCTTAAACTATTTCCTAATAATGAATATATGTTTATTTGGTAAATACAAAAATCAGGGTACTTCAGATTTTTTTCCCATTTAGGGAGGATGATAATATTATTAGGTGTGTATTATTCTACTATGAGGCGTCCTATGTATTATGTTATTAACAGGAATCAAAATCCATGTAGTTTTTTGAACTCCTATTGTGTAACATCATACAGAAAGGACATATTTGAGTCCACATAGGAAACAAATATTTGAGATAAAATATCGAAGTGATGACCTAAATATCTAGGTTATAGTGTAAATTAGAGTTATTAGAGTTCATTCAACCCCAATGAACATGCCCCAAGGTTGGCGGCCTTATATGGGGGATGATGATGTAATTCCACTCATCAGGGATAACATTATATGATTTTCATAGATTTTTTAGTTTCATTATGTGAGTAACATGAACATTTAAATTCCCTACTACATTTTTAGATATGATATACGTGAGAAATAGGGGATGACATGTAATTTTACTCACTTGATATGGATGTGGGGACTACATATTGCAACATCTATTAGGTTGTTTATAATAGAGTTCGAGCCTTAATATGGCATCCAACGTCTCCTAGATATAGTTGTAATTGGAGTCATCATATTTTAGTTTTCCTCTTATTCTGTTGATCAATGAGGTATAATGACTAGCCAATGGTAAATATTTGGTCAGGATAGTTGAAATTATAAAAATATGGTAGAACATACAAAAATGTGGATTCCGATTTGTGTTCGGGCTCAGGACATAGGAAGGTGTCCTATTTATCCATGTTGTGACATGAATCAGAGTCATTGTAGTATAAAAAGTTTGGGATTACATAATTACCATGACCTTATATACATGAAATATCATATTATACCACTAAGCAGGGCACACACACTAATATTTACCATTTAATTGGGACATATCACATTTATTATATGGTCATTGTGACTCCCTAATCCCATGTGAGCTACACTCATAGTGAGAAACAAAGTATAGTTAACAATTAGTCTCATTAGTTGTGGATGTGGGACATATATTTTGGGGATTCCCTTTGTATTTTTAATATAGATGTTAGAGAATATGAAGGAATCTTATGTATCCTTGTTATATCATGAATTTGAGTCATTTTAGTTCTGTTTGATAGGGCTTACACACTATTGTTTCCCTTATATGTGGGGTATATTATGTTGTACTAGTGGTAGTGTTTTTCACACATAGGTTTTTCTTTTGATCGGGGCATACACCCTGATTATGGAAATGGTTATCAAGTCATGGTATACCGATTTGAGTTTGGTCTCGGCCCTTAGTAAGGAATCCTATATATCATTGTAATGACAGGAATAACATTCCTCATTGTTCATAGATTTTTCAAAATTTTGGTGGATGAGGAAAGGTGATATGCCTTTGGGAATGATTGGGTCCCATGGTTCAAATTTTGGAGATGTGGATCCACTTACACTAAATTGGATTCAAATTTGTGTTTGGGATCAGTACTTTGGAAAATGTCCTACATATCCTAGTTATGACATGAAAAAAGTCCATGTAGCTGAACTAGTTGGGGATTGAAAACTAAAATTTCCATTATATATAGTAAATATAATATTATTCCATTTAGCATGGAAAACAAATTGTGATTTACCTTATGATAGATATATATAATCGGAATTTTATGATCATTATGACTCCCAGAGCCCAAAAGAGATATTACCAAGGTTTGAAATAAGGGTTGGAAAATTATTTCTCTATTTGCATGTGGATGTAAGTTATTTTTGTTCGGAATTCTAATTGGAAGATTAATAGAGAACTTATTTGTTAAGAAGGAATAATATATCTCCATGTTATATATAGAATCCAAATAAATTTAATTCAATTTTTCATGGCTTACACACTGGAATTTCTCTTATATGGAAGAATTATTATGTTTAGCCATAGATCAAGGAATTTACAATGTGGTTTCCAATATCTGTTGGACAAACCATATTATTACACTAATAAAGGATTGCACATGGATGTTTACCTTTTTATTTGGGAAAAAACATTGTGGTCAGTAATGGAAATCATGTTAAGGGATTCCCATCTGAATAGGTCGACTTATCTTCAATACAAGAGTTTCTTTTCCACTCAACATGCCTTTATTATCATCTGGAAATGTTTGAGGATGTCTTTGTAGCATTTTTAAATACAGTATCATGATATAACTGAACTCTAAAAGGAATATTTCATGAATTGGATGGGTTGACTAATTGTTTTTGCCTGATTATCGCTGAATTTTATTGAGGACATCAAAAGGCCCTACTAGCTTCTGCTGAAATCCATAACATGATCCCAATTGACATTCTTATTGGGTTTCACATGATCTAACTAGATTTATCTTATATCATATTGAAATTTGGATGATAGTATTGGAGGGATTCGTGAGACTCAATGCATTATGTTTGAAGGGTGAATCTTGATCCAAGATAACATATCTAGAGGGTGCCAAAAAAGTGAGATGATAAGTCTGGAGGATGATACACAATCTACAAGGATTTTACAGATGATGTCATGTGTGTCAGTTGACATGACTTATTGTTATCATGAGAACCAGCTAACATGTACTAATACTATTGTATGATATGGGTGACATGTCAAGAGGAAAATTCAAGGAATGTATGGTGATACTAGAGGGTATCACATAACATGGGTGGAATGCTTGGGGGTGATCCATGTGAAATTCTTTGAAAATTACTGGGGACTTCACAAGATCAAAATAATATAAAAAAAGATGTTCACATGACCTGAGTAACATATCTGAGTGTTATTGTATGACCAAAGTAGTTTATGTAAAGTACATTAGGGTTATCATATATGTTTGTCACGTAAGTCTCCCATATTATAATATTTTTTATAGCCTTTAATTTCATACACCTAATATTTGTTCAGTGTTATTTTATATTAAGACTCATTTGTGTTATTAAAATTTTCGGATGCCTTCACATTACAAAATAGAAGTCATTGTTGTGATTCATGATTGATCATGAAAATTTACTCTGAATGTTTCAATATTTCACCGGTTGTTCCCCAGGTCTTACCTAAGGGGATTTTATAAAAGTTTTGAGATCTGTAATCTATGAAATTCACTCTCGTGACTGGTTTCACTGGTGTGAGGTTCTAATAGTTATTTAGTCTATGTAATAATACTTTTTTCAAAATGATGTAGCGGATTTATACGGCTCCCAACCATAGTAAATAACCTTTTTTCAAGGCATGTATCAGAAGAAAAAATGTATGATTCTATGGAGGGATTTTTAATCACACATCTTCTTGATTTCCAATAATGGGTCACTCTGGGGGCCATGTATTGTTTTTAGTGACTGCAACACCATCACCTCGACACCACATTTATTTTATTATATATATCTAGGGGGGATTTTTTCTCATGAGAGCATGATAAGGGACTTTCATATTACCATAATGACATGTAAAAGATCCTTCTCAAATTAGTTTTCCTGTGGAAAGGTCTTTTTATGTTCTCAAGTGACTTGTTTGTGACTTATTATGAGACAATGATTGATTTTTAGGGGGAAGTTGAGAAATCATAACAGATTTTCAAGGGGTCATACGAGGTTGTGTTGGGGCATTCTAGTATTTTTGGGTGAGTTTTACAACCATGATATGCTCCCTTCATTTCCATATTATTTCCATATAATTATTTTATAATGGTTGGGGATTTCATGAGGTTTTGTGAGAATTTTTAAGACAATAACCCTAGATATCAGTGATCTGTTAGATGGAAAAAACATTTATGGGGATGCATGAGGATTTCAAGGAAAATTAAATATATTTTTTATTTATGTAGCTAATGGGGTAGTGAACAATCACCTATTGATGTATGAGGCCATTCATGTGACAAGGATGAAATGTCATCAAGATTTATCAAGACGAGGAAGACATGTATCTAGGTTCTTGTTGTGTCTGGAGGATCTCCTGGGGTGCAATGCCATATTTATAAGACTGTAATGGTATCTCACCTCTAAAATTTTTATTAAATTTTTTATTTTACAATTTTAGGGGATCTCAATGTGTTTTATGAATTTTGTATAGTATAATCATTATCCATATCAGTTATACGTCGAGTGAGTTTATTTATCCCATGATGCCCCTGACTTTTTAATAATTTCCTTTAATATTTCATGGACTTTTAGATGGTTCATTTAGCACCCACGGGATTAAATGGAGCGTGACCTGGGGGAGAATATCTGGATACTGCAACATAATCATCATTTTTTTGGGTAGCCATCAATAGAATAAAAATACTTGCATAAGGGACATCAAAAGGTCTTCCAAAGGCTATGTGCTATGGGTGAGTGTCCAGACAACCATCGGTTTTCCATGAGATTGTGTTTCTCCTACGGGTTCCTACAATCATCAAGATCATGATAACCTTTATAGTGATTTGGTTTCTGGGGAAAATAATACCCACATTCAAGTTTTTTTTCCATTATTGATTTTCCATTGTTCATTTGGTGGTACCAACAGACGTCACTTCTCCCTCGCCATGTATTAAATATTAACAATAAAAAATAACCACCGAGGACATCAATGGACTATACTCAGGATAGTGTTTGAAACTTGGAAATGTTTTTTTAACATTACATGTGTTAGTGGGAGAGGATAAAGTTAACCACAATAGTAAAATATCGCATTCACTACCCATTTTCCACTGAACTAAAACACAAGCCATGAACATGGTCAGTACGTGAAATTATTCTCCAAAATAAAATATCTTTTTTGAGTAATGTAAAACAATACATAATAATACAAAATTATATTAAATCCGAGGTTATAAATTGATACATTATAAAATCATAAAAAATAATTACAATTCAATAATAATTACATAATTATAATCATCACTAATGTTTTATGATATAATTAACATTGTTGACCTTATTAAAAGAAATATATAACCTATTTATAAAATTCCCAATCATTTATATGTTTTCAATGAATTTATACCTAAAAAATCATTTAGTATAATTTAGTGATTTTTATATCACCACTCCTCATTTCGTTTTTAACTCATCACCATAAATTTATTGATAATTACCCATATATTTTAGTATATAATTTTGAAAAAAAAATTTATATAAAAATAATTACATATCTTCATTACATGGAAAATATTTGAGAACATAAAACTAATTTCGAAATTATTAATTTTTAATTACCATTAATATAATAGTACAAATCTAATGAAAATAATTTATCATTTAATAATTTATTTGTTTATTTATAATTTTATTTTTTAATAAAATTGTATCTAATACAAGAAAAAACATAATTTTGATCAAATTTCTTCATCAATAAACTAATTTCCACATCATCATTAGATAATAAATACAATCATTCCGTGATACCAAAAATATCTACTATGGAGAATAATTTATGTTTTCATGATTCACCATTCTCATAACAAATGTGAATAATTTATAAAAATATTTTATACAGATTTACAAAATAACTTATCATCATTCATAATTAATTCTTTATCAATATAATTAGTTCATCTCTTCATTGGTGTTTATAATTCCAAATATACAAATTTTATCTTAATTTAAAATTAATTTTTTAGTTAATAATAATGTTTTACAAAATTATTTGAATAATAAATTGTAATACCCTACTAGTAAAATAGGTCACCATATTTTGCTTATACCCTTAGTCAATAATTCATTGTGATTGAATGTATTTATTTAACCTTTAATGTATCCAATAAAAATAAATACTATATCAATATTTTTAATACATTTTTTTATTAATTTATATTTCTAAAACTTCCCAATGTTCTATTTATATAATGTCCCAAATAATATTTCATTAGGTTTGGAATACTCATATTAGTCTAGAAAACCATGGATCCTAAATTTGGGAATCTTATGTTCCAATATAAACACCCTAATTTTACATAAAATTGCTGACACCTGGTTGCTTTCCCACACTCCCCTCATGAGTTTTCATGACCTATTCTTGATAAAAACCTCATAGGATTATAAATGGTTTATATTACATGAACTGATGGTTATTTATCACATGAGTTGCGTAGGAAAATAATTACCCATGTTCTTAGTGATCTAATTTATTAAAAAATGGGACTTCCTTATGAAATTATACACCGAAAATTACTTTTAATACATATATAATACATCATTGTATATGAATATTAACTATAAAAAATAGTGATCCCCAAAAAAAACATTACACGAAATGTGTCTTTAGAAAAATGGGCACATAAATAACAAGTTCATAACTAAGCTACACCATCTCCCCCTTTGTTTCTTCTAACCTGCGCACTTCTTAGACATATCAAACATAATACCATTCATCATAATTGGGGGAATGGAAACATTATAAATGTTGGTCTCAAATTATTACTAAGGAAAATGTGGTAGATATAAAAGATCAAATAAGTATTCCATGAGAATTAGTGTATTAGAAAAAGAGACTAACATTTGAAATCCATAACCCGAATATCACATATCGTAAAATTGAGCCTTGAAATATATCAAGGATGTATATATGATATGAATTATAATAGAATCATATAAAATAATCCACGAGACCATGATATTGTAATAATACAATTTTTTTGGAATACACATATTAATAGAAAATCATATGTTATGGCTAACCAACAATACATTAATATAAAGTTAAGCATGGTATAACCACCTGGGTAACTACATTAAGACGGAGATAACCTCCCATGAACCCTATATCACATTTGAGATATTCTCTTGTGTATATTTTATTTGACATGTAATGACCCCCATGTACAATATTTTAGGATTGGGATAAGCACTCCTATAACCTATGAGCTCATATATTTTTAATCATTGAAAAATTTAGTAGATTTTTAAATAAATATAACACCACCCATCACATAAAAAATAATTATTATTTGTGCCACATGATTATAAAAATTATTTATATCAAAACCCATTAAAATAAATTTGACTCATAAAAAAGTCATTATTTCATGACTCATGAAAAGAAATGTGTTTGATAAGAAATTAAAATTTTCTTTTATGGAAGAACCCATTGATATGGATAGGGTTTCATAATAATATTTTCATCAAAGATAAAAAGAATACATAAAAATAAATAGTATTATATCATTGGAAAACATACAATGTAAGGCTAATGTAACATTAAATTATGTCATCTTATATGGAAAATGACTTTGAAATATCACATGGAACATTTATTTTGGATAAAAATCACTACCACGTGAAAATGAATATTTAAATATAGAAAATTACCTAAATATTAAAGAAAGACTTTTCATTGTTAATAACATTAAAAAAAGGAATGTAATATTTTATATCTTTTATTGGTCCTGAAATTGGGAATTATTTTTCATGTTGTTAATGTTAAAACTAATATTTCTTTCACTTTTTTGTTAAAATTCAAATGTACCTAATTTGGAAAATAACAAGATTATTCCTTTTAAACCATTTTTTAAAATTTAAGAATGGTTAAATAATTAATTAAAACATATTTGGATAAATTTAAAAATTTCATTAATATATTTTAATAACATTTTACCATATAGGAAAATATATTTGTGACTAAAGAAGGAAATAAAGTATATTTTTCATAAAAAACATATTTTCGTATCATAATTACATGAAGGGAGAAATATGAAATGAAAACAGTTATTTTCATGAAATAACTGTAGGATAAGATAATACAAAAGTTTCATTAGATATATATCATATACTTTTATCAATAGAAGCATAATCATAATCAATCCTGATGAACAATGATATTGTAAAATAAAACCCTTACTAATTTTGCTATTTTAGATCAGAATTCCAATGAAATAAAAAATATTAGATTAATATGTATATACCTTAATTTTAATGATATTAATCAAAATATAATTTCATGGTAATTATATACATCACAAAAATGAAATATATCATGAATATGGCATGTTTCCCAGAGAAATAGAAGTCGGATGAAAACCCCTTACAACTTTGGTAACTTTTGAATCATAATAAAAATGAATGAATATAATTAAATGAAAGGTTAAATATATTTAAAATAAATAAATTACTTATATAACATTTCCAATGATATGTATATATACCTCATTTATGTAGATAGGTCCATAACATAACTAATGTCCTAAAACAGAAAATATGAGACAAAGTCCCTTGCTTATAGTATCGGCTACCGTTGTACATGCTCGATCCTAAAATAAAATAAGTATAGGTTTTGAATAAAAATATTATGATACCATAATAATATATATTATAAAATATATTATTTAATTACATACTTTTATTTCCCATGAATTAATAATTTTTCTCTTCAAAACATGTTTCGGGTAATAAATATTTGTTTTTTATGTATGTTTTATTTTTTTTTATTTTTTTTACTTTTACTTTTCTTATGGTCCAATCATAAATTTTTGTTTATCCATGATATGTGGATCATATATATTCCTAAAATATATATATATATATATGTATTTATATTTATTCATAAAATTTATTGATATAAAAATGATGGAACCATTCATTAAAATAATAAGTTGTATGTACACATGAACATTTTCCCCATTTTATAGACGTATGGAATGAATTATAGATAAAAAATATATCATAATTATATCATAATTTTTATTCCATTTATAAATATATTTTCATTAAATATATCTTTATTAACATAAATTCCATCATAAAATGAATAGTAAATCATAACACGTCATGGAGCAAGTAGTCCACACAAACACACATTAAACATTATCAATTTCATACAGATTGGGTGGTAAGAAGGTTGATGTGATATTATAAATTTAAATGTTAAATTGTGTAATAACTATCATATATAAACTTTCATTCCATAGTTATATCATCTTATGAGATTTAGTAGTTGGGAACATGTTATATTTCTTCGCAAGGGAGTAGTCTATTTTAAAAACAATAGTTGGTTTCATTTCCCATTAAATTAAAGTAGAGAAGGATGTTGGGTATGATACGAAAATAATAAAATCAAAGTATATAGGTTATAATGTTTTTATTATATAATAATATATGAATAATATTTCATGTGGTTTTAATAAGAAATCAAATTAAAACACATGGCTTGTAACTAGAACATTCCTTTAGAGAACCAATTTATGTTTAGACCAATAGCCATTATAGCGTGGTTTCATAAAAAATCAGGCCTACAAGATGATTCATAGAATAAAATTAAATATTTTTGTATGTATTTTATGAATCTAATGGATATTATTGTGTTTAAATGACATCATATGAGATTTCATTTTGTATGTGTGTAAATGAACCGAATTCGAAAACACATGGAAATTTCCAAAAAAATAAAAAATGATAAATTCATTAACACGATATATTGATCTACATAAACATATTATCTTATTTAGTATATAATAAGGATGAAATATTTTATGATAATAGGATTTTTAAAAGATTCATTGGCATATATACCATTATTTTTTGGTCTAACCCTTGGTAAACCCATTTTAACCATAACATTGTAAATTAATTTTCATTATTAATAAAATTCCGTAAAATAACAAATTATTTTGAAAATATTAATTATTGATAACTATTTTTTATAATAATTTATAAGTAATTTTTACAAAATTTAATTCATATAATTGGTTTAATTTAATTTAAAATCAAACTCGCACGCATGATGTAAAAGGGTTTTCCAAAGAAAATGTTTTGAATTTGGTAAAAAACAATTATATCACAATTTATCATAAAATACAAACCATTGATATATGTTTTATCCACACTAATATAATTTAATAAATCTATATTTTAATTAATATTTAAAAATTTTAACTTTTAAACGCTTTAACCACAAAATATGTTTTAAAAAATCAATATTTTTTTACTATTCAATGAAAATATAATATTTTCAGAAATTTCTAAAATATCCACAATAATATAATTTTGAAATTATTATTTCAAAAATTATTTTTTCTTTAACAAAACTAATATAACTCGATGAAATTAATTCTTTTTAAAATTAAAAAAAGAAACAATTTTTTTTAAAAAGTATTGTCAAAGCATATAAAAATATTAATAAAAATTTAAAACATATTTATAAATATATATTCATTACCTAAACCAGTATCCAAAATATTAAAAAAAATCATTTTTTCTTCATATCTTTAGGTTTAATGGTTATGAGAAATTGGTCGTGGTTAAATATAAAGATTAATAGTATTTTGATGTTCATTAAATCTTGTTATTTCATGTAACATAAGGCTTAGTGAGAAATTCAATTTATTTGGAAACAATACATCAAAAAATCTAGAGGATTTAAATATTCCCCCAATTGATAATTTTTATTCTTTCAATTTGAACATTTCAGGAATGGGGTTTATAGTTGACAATTCCTTTGTGGAAAACTGACATTAAAAGAAAGTCCACTGAAAGTTCCACATGAAAAAAGGGAAATTAAATTAAAATGGTCATCATTAATAACCCATAACATGGATTCTGAATATAGGAAAATTTGCGGGATTTCAAAATATCAATATTGAAGATAAAAATAACACCAAAATACTAATATTGATGATATGGATCATGGTTAGGAGAATGTTAGCCATTAAAAATCCATAAATCTGTGATGGTGGAAAAGCCCATTCATTCCTCAGAAGTGATGGAAAATGTATGAATTTTTTATTTGAAGATTATATTCCTAATGTTGAGAAATTATCATGATTTGATATACTATCATGATTTAATTCGATTTCATAATCAGAGTGTCATCCTTTTTTTGTGCTTCGATCAACTTCTCCATCATCTCCAGCTCCAATAAATTTGTATTATTGATATTTTTTTTTTAAGATTCAATATTAAAATTAACTATTAATATATCATACTATAGATAGGAAACAGAAATTTAGTCCTTATATCAGTACATATTTATCAAATACAATGTGGTCTATAAATGATAGGAAATATGGATAAGTACAATAAATCTAGTTCTAAAACATCAATAATAACTCCCAAACTTCATCATAACCCATTCCTTAAAAATTTAACTTTAATGATCCTTATAAGTAAGTATAAAAAAAATTTAATCCTAATTATTGGAATGATTTGGTCTCACGTCCATGAATGATCATATTTTCAATTATCTTGAAAGAATATTAATCACTTATAATGTCTCACATAAAAATATAACACCCTAATACTTTTCAAAAGTAAAATATAATATTCTTCAAAAATATAATTCTACCTTTATTCACTATATATAATCTTAAATTATCAAAATATGTTTACATTGGAGGCTTAGGAAAATCATAGGATGATTCATAATTTCATATATGGTTTCTTTATTCATGAAAATTATCATCACTATTTATAGGAGGAGTTAGTAAATTATCATAATCAAATCAAATTTCAATAATGGATATTATTTACACAGAGATTATTCATATAAATATTAATATTGAACTACCAATTCTATATTAGAGGATAAGTTTTCCATAACTATCATAATTTACTTTAACTATTTTGATTACATTTTCATTCCATTTTTTCAATGAATTAAGAGGGTGTTATTGAATATTATCCTCATTAGAAATTAGAAAATTTAATTTATAATAATAATTCACCAAATCCTATCATTTATAACACTAATGTGTGAGTGGTTTATTCTATTGGTCTATATATATTCATTTAATTTAATATACAATTCACATTACATTGTCACTCCTTAACTCGATAGAAAGGCATTCAAATAAGAAAAATTTTATTTTTTCCATTCAGACATTCACATGAGTGATCCTTGCCACAATTTTGGAAAGAATGTGGTCAAAACATTTTCAGACATTCACATGAGTGATCCTTGCCACAATTTCATGAATCTGTTTCTTCCCTTCCTTATCACCAAATCAATGAGTGTTTCCAACTTCCATTCCAAATTTTAGTGCATATTGAATGATTTCTTCACAGATTCCAACTTCCAATTTGGTTAATAACATTCAATTATTTAGTTTCAGACCACTAAATAATCAATCAAATTTTCTTATAGAGATAATTATTAAACATGATGAATACCATGAATATTTTTAAACTCTTCTTCACAGGTATCGACGGATTAAACATCCTTCTTCTTAAGATCAAGGAATTCCTTCTCCATTTTTTAGGTATAATACTTTTGATGTACCTACAAAAAATATTCACTTAAACTCATTATATTCCACGAAAGTAATTCATTCCAATTTATAATACTTTAAATAGTATTCTAGCATGGATATGCTTCACCTTTTAAATGAAAAATTGAAATGACAACCTTTTAATTTTTTGAGTTATATAAAATAAAATATATATTTTCCATTATAATAATCCATTCCTCAGCATCCAGTGGATTATATGTCTAGTATAATAAGGTTGTTCAAATTTACATAAAATGTTCAATATCATGTTACTATATCCTTGTTAATTATTATTTTCCACACAATCTGTGTAACCACACATAACATGAGATATTTGACTAGGCATAGTCACCAAATATTTCACCCCATCTTCTAATCTAGTTTTTACTTCATGGGGATAATAGTGATAATGATTATTATATTTGGGATTCACATGATTATTTTGGGTTATAGAAATTAAATAAAAAAATTCATTATGTGAGAATCAATAATCATAGTGGAAAATCACATAATAAGGATAAATTATTTATTTTATGTTTAAATAATGAAAACCAATTTCTTATATATATCAACTTATCCAAGGTCATTTATGGAAATAATATATTAAAATAATTCATTATTTTTCATTATGTTTTTTTTAATTTCTATAAACTATCCCCAAGAGTATTAATCCATGTGTATGGGAAGGCATGTTATCATGCACTAGGTGAAAATCTAGTAATATCTTAATGAAATTTTTTCAGAGTTAGTACCCTTCAGTATAATAGTTATAGATATATATAAAAATATATCATACAGGCAGGGATATAATTCCCTATAACCCACTAACACTATACATTACTGAAATTCAATAAAATTTTCCTACACATAGACATAACCTTGTTAATCTCAATAAATTATTCACATCCTAGTTTCCAAATGGTAACTAATTCTAGATCTGATATCTTATATAGAGATCTTATGTTATTTTTACTAGTAAATAATATATAATTATCAGAGAACCCCATGGGGGATACATTTTATATGAGGGACACTTACCCCCATCCCTAGTTGTAGTACAATACTCATACATCCCATGTGCAAGAGATCCATGCTTAATAGATCACTTACACTTGAGGTATCATAAGGATTTGATTCCTTCCATTTCTCAATAACCAAATATTGTGAACCTCACTATTAATAAAATAATAATAAATTTAGTTGATTAATATTCATAACATGAAATAGAGACCCATTCAATAATTGTATTTGTTTTGTATCATTGGAAACATGTATATATAAAAAATTGGTTTTTAAGAGAGATACACTATCTCCATGTAAGTTCATCTTAAGTAGTAATGTTCTTAGAAATATCATACATAATTCCATTCTTCATAACCTTGGGAAAGTAAGAAGAAGAAAGGTTGATCTAAGATTCTCAGTAAGGGTAATAATAAGAGATAAAAATGAGCACATAATTTTACAATGATCATTACTGTATGAGAATATGATTATAAAATTTGAAAACCAAACACTTTATAACATAGATATTTTACACAATATAAGAATAAATCAAGGGAGTACATAATACAAGAATCTTAAAAGGAATCAAATAACATAATCCTTGAGATAATAACATTAGCTTAAGAAATAGAATTTCTCATGCAAAAAAGTGTAAAAAATATTATGTCAAGGAAAACCACATAGATAATCATATCATGTCTAGATTTGGGAAAAAAATCCACGAATCATATTTTGAATTGTGATAAGCTAGCATGTATCCTCATTTGGGATTGTGATAACCAATAATATATGATCTTTTTGGATTATAAAATCCTTTAGTTTACCCTTTCTTGTGCTTTGGATAACCTCTTGTATACCCTTTTTTCTCAAAAAATATTAATCAACACCCATTATAGTGGGGGATTATTTAATGTAATTCCCACCAATTACATAATTAAAATCATACATATTTATTCAAAGGTTCATAAAACCATAACTTTTTTAAATACAAAAAAAAATATATAGGTTTCATAATCATTTCATTATAGCATGTCCCATGTAAAATAAAATGGTTTCAAAATAATTTCATCCTTTTAACATTGCTTTACACGTAGAGAGCGAAGGTTTTTCAAAAAAATATTTAAATAATAAGTATAAAATATATAGATAACTAATAATGATTCTTTCACAAGATTATATACCTAGTAAGTCATTATTAACAACAATGTATGTCATCTATGATGTAAAAATTCTTTTGAAACCTCATACAGAACATTTACTGTGGAAAATATCATTCGCAAAAGAAAAAATATATTTAAAATTTAAAAATTTACCAAATATTAAATAAAATATTTTCTTGGAAAAGAACCTTTGAAATATTCTATTGATGAGTCAAATCACTAAGTGGTCTTGACATTGGGAAATACAATTCATGTCGTTAAGGTTAAAACCAAGATTCCATCCAAATTATCAAAAAAAGTGAAAAGTACCTCGTTCTGTAAATGAAAAGAAGATTATATTTAAAGTAGTTTTTAATATGGAAAACATGGTTAAAATTTCTCAAAAATATCATTTCTTAATTTTAAATAATTCATTAAAATAATTTAAAAATACAAGGATATTAAATAAATAGGATTTTTGACAAAGGAGAAAAACAATATCGATTTTTAGTTAAAAAAATTATTTTGTTATATTGTGTACATAAATAGAGGAAAATGAAAAGGAAACATGTATTATCATGAAATAAATATAGTTTCGAAAATTTCAAGAGTTTCCATTATGAGAAATAATAATATTTCATTACCAGATATATAATCATAAATAATACTTATGAACAATGAGATTGTAACATAAAAACCTTACCCCAATTGTATATTTTGAATCTTAACAACCAAGAAATAGATAACAATATATGTATATAGTTACTTAATAATTTTAAGGAGAATTATCATAATATAAATTCATGGGATGTATATAAAATATAAAAAATAAGTAGGTTATTAATATGGAATGTGTCCCACAAAAAATAATGTCATATGAAAATCTAATAATTATTTGGAAACATTTGAATACTAATCCCCTTATATTAATAATAATAAATGAATAATTAAAAATAATTAAAATAAATATATTTATAATATAAAATTAAAAATTATCTATATATTAATCTCAAAAATTTACATAGGCATATAACATAAATTACATCTCAAAGATGACATTTTGAGATAATAATCCCTTACCTCAAGTTTCGACTACCTTCATCCATTTTCAAACCCCCTCGACAAAAAATGTAGTTAAATAATAAAAATATTCTAAAAACATAATAATATATATTATAACATTTTTTATTTACATATGAAATTTTATAACCCATATATTAACAATTTCATTGTTAAAATATTTTTTCACGTAAAAAATCCTTCGCTTTTCATATTTGTTAGGTTTTGGTATTTTATCCCTTTTAGCATGATCTTGTTTCAATGAAATCAAAATGGTAACCATGATATAAATATAAGATATATTAATTTTTTACTTATTCATATTAATCAATAATAGTTAGATAAAGAAATTAAATTAAACCATCTATAGAGATAGTTGTCCTTATGTACTCATGAATGATGTTTCCAATTTATCCAAAGATGGAATAAAATTATTGTAAATAATAAATCTCATTTTAGATTAATTATTATTATTATGTATATATAATATATAAATAAAATATAACTTTATTACTGTTTATTTTAAAATTAAATGGAAAATATATCACATCGATTAGTAGAGGGTGCACCTCACACCTTTGCATGAGCGATATCATTAATTTATAGAGGATTAGATGGTTACAAGGTAGATGTGATATTATAATTTTAGAAGTCTAATAATGAATGTATTATAATACTTATAATTAAACTAATTTTTACAAAAATGACAGGTGTTAATTTCAAATTAATTATATTGGTTTTTAAGGCTATAGTCTACTGGAAAAAAGATCAATTATTTTTTCCCTTGTAACGGAAGAAAAGATATATGTATATTATTAAACAAACAAAATAATGTTTTCGTATATTGGATATCGATATTTTAATATATCATTATAGTTTACTCATATTTTAATGGGGTAGAATAACTAATAAAAAACACATAGGGTTTTGAACTATACAACTACTTTGAAAACCCTATTTATGTTTACTATTAAATCATTCATAGGAGGGTTTATAAATAAAACTAAGGCCACTATAACATGGAGAGGTAATTATGGCCTTTTTGGGTGGGTATTAGCCTAGAAAATGATCTTGTACATTAAATAGGGTATGATAGGATATATCCTTTAACATGTTGGTAAAAAATCCCATTTAGAAAAAACATCGAATTTTCATGAAAATATTCAAAATAGTAAAGTCATTCTAAGGATAAATTATTCAAAATTACAAATATTTATAATTATTAATATTAAAATGTTTACATATTGTTATAAAATATGATCTAGGGGTTGTTTATTAAAAAGATATCCTAATATTTTGGATTAACCATTAGGTAAACTCATTCCAAACATACCAACTGTAATTGACTAGTATTATTTTTAATATCGCTTTTGAGATTAAATTAATTCAGGATCATAAATGAAGATTAATTTTTTTATTTATACTATGGAATCTATTTGACCAAATTAAGTTTAAATAAGTGGAAGTATTTGAATTATAATTAAACCCACAATGAGATGAAAAAATGGTTTTTGAAGAATAAGTTTGCACATGTGTCAAATAAATTAAATAAAAATTAGAAATAAATTGATTTAAATTAAATATATAAGATAATAATAGAACTGATAAATAATAATATAACATGTAAATTATTTTTAAAAAAAATTAATTTTTAATAAGAATAAGTATCATTCACTATTTATGAAAAAAGTTTATTTCTTTCTAAATATTATAATAAAATTAAATCTATGATAATTTTCACATGGGGATTGGAAAAATTAGTTATAGTTTTGGAAAAATATTTTATAAATGTATAAAAATTTACTTTATTTTTTTGTTCAAAAAAAATAATTAAATACCATATTTTGGAGAAAAATGTATTTTTCATGAATATAAACACTTTATTTATTCCTAATTAATGGTTTGTAATATATTTTATTTACCTAAATCTAGTATAATAAATTTTAAACAATTTTTATTATTATTCATAATTTCATGTTTAAGGGCTTCGATATAATAAATATTCTTAAATAATAATGTTAATATTATTTGGAGGATTGTTAAGAGTCATTATTTCATGTTAAAAAAACTATACAAAATGAAAATTTATAAGATAAAAGAAAATTCATAAATATTAGGGGTTTACAATTTATGGTGTAGAAGGCAAATTCATTTTTTTGGGTTTTGGTTGAGTGTAATTTTTCATTATTGGTATTAATTGCTATATTTTGAGAATTGAGGATAGAATTAAATGATAATTTGTGTATATGATTAGTTTTAGAAGGAGGTTTTGGGGTTCAAGATGGATATAAGAGATTTTCACATATTTCCCATGACTTTATACAATTTTTAATACACCATCATAATTACTGAGGCTAGGGTACACATGTGGTAGAACGAGGTTCCTTGTGCCCCTCCAGTATACACAAAATATTCCTTGGATGATTTTTCTTAAAAAGTGGGTGTTTTTTTTTGGGATTCTAACATTTTTTTATTCCCACATATCCTTATTGATCCATTATCCATAAAATATATTATGAGTTCTATATATAGATCACAATGGTCCTCTAATTAGCCATCTTACATTCCATTATTTAATAATGATTCTAATGGAGTTCATCTATCACAACGATTGAAAATAATATTCTCTTTTATCACCATTTCTCCTTCATCCATTTTCTTTTTCTTCACATACAATGGTTGGAGATATTGTTTTTTATTTTTATTTCAACATGATATAGAGAAATCACATATTATAATATAAATTCGTATTCACTTTGAATATTAAATCCCTAGTGTATAATTTGTCTATATTTTGTCATTTTTTATTTGAATTTGATTACATTGTAGTCCTATAAAATTTTAATTATTTTATGGTGAAATTGAAGGGTTCATAGTCTATATTCAATGGGGAACTAGGTTTTAATATATTGGGAACTATTTTTGGTGTAATCTATATATTTTTTATTTGTGATTAGTTTTGATGTGTTTAGGGATTGTTTACATTCAAATGAGAGGGGATTAATTAGTATTATATTATTCTTACAAATTCCGTCACATTTTATTCAACCAATTTGAATAATTAAAGACAATATCACTAATATTAAATACTAAAACTCACCCTAATAGTAATAAATACAAAAAACGAATAGTATACATTGATATAAATGTTTTAGTAAAAATACTTACACATTTTTGTGTTGGATAGGTCCCACAAGAAGGATTCTCCAGTATTTCAAAAGGTGATTACAAAATTAATTACTTAGAAGCCCCTAATTAAAAACTAGTTATACCAATTGTTTCAAATCATCCTTCAAAAGTTCGTTAGACCCCCACCCCCCACTGCACCTTATTCATATTAATTGGTTAACCCCCCCCCCCATGTCACAATCTTTAGCTACTTTTTTGACCCCCCAGCTACCACATTCATCATCAGTTGTCCAATTCCATGGTAGAAAAATCTACTTTATGACCCTCATATATATGATTCATGGATCTCATAGGATCATGTAAAGCATCTCATACCTTTTCATTTATGCTATAATTGTTCATATAATATATTTTCACTATATAAAAATATTTTCATCAGTACAAAACATCTCTATTAAGAATTATATCTTTTATTTAAGACCTCATGTCACTATACATTGAAAAATTCGGATACAATAATATTAAAAAAAAATTCAATGGATTTAGTATAAAATCACTACATACTAAATATGAATCATATAATTGATGTCCACTGGACAACCTTCATGCATGTGTTAACAATTCATGGTCTACTCAATTTATGCTTGCACTATTGAATGCGTATACTAGTTTTTATTATACAAACACAAATAAATATACTTTATATTTCTTTCATTAATTTTTGCATGCATGTCACCACCTTATTCATGTAATATACATTGGGATTATTATGAAAATCTAGGAAAATGGATATGATTTCAAGGTTCTTTCATTAATAGTGTAGTACACCACTCCACGTGTGTATGCACTATATCCTTCATGGAATCGTTAATTTCTACTTCCCATATTCCTTGTTTATGATAATGATTTAGGTAAAATAGAATATCAAAATCAATATTTTTCAAAAAAATCACTTTGAATAGACATTATGAACACATACAGTTTCACATGCAATGGTCTTCTAGCATGGGTGTATAAATCCCACTGTGTAGTTTATATTTAATAATATAGGAATGGGAATCTTCTTCATACATGGAAAATAAGAATGAGTTCTTGGTTCATCATGAAATTCAGGGTAATATTTTAAGGATATCATGATCCTAGTGTTATTCTCAGAACATTGTTCTTCACGAAGCACCTCGGATGTGCTATGCACATGCCGAGTACTCACATACACCTCTTATTCTTCAAAAATATAGAGATAATTGGAATGATATACCTACTGAGAATCCAAGATATTCATGGTCTTTATTATTCTCATTAAATGATATCATATATGAAATCAAAAACATAATATAACACTCAGGTTGTATTTATCGGAAATGAACCATTGACTTGGAATGTGCACACTGGCTCTATTCCATGACTCCATGAATCACCATCATAGAAAATGTAAAAATTTTAACATATATTAAAACATTAGTATGATATTAATATTGACATGGAAATGAATATTCATGTGATTATAATCATCGTGGATTTTTTAGAAAAATAAAACAATTATTAGAAGTCTAATATCTTATAACTGTCGATGTAGCATGGAAATCCAAGTGACATGAACTCCATTAATAAATTACTAGAGAAGACAATATGAAAATATTGATCGAATGAATATGATGAAACTGAAAAATAGATATGAAATTCATGATTCTTTCATCACTATAATACTTGATTACATATCAGAATAGTGACTCAATATGCACTCCATTATAATACAAGTTTCAGGTGTGACCACATAGAAATCAACTACTAGAAAATCCCTCCTCCTACTGGCACCGCCTTATTCTAATGACCACATCCACTGTTTTGCCTCCCTACACAGTGGATCATCGTCATTCACATGCCTCCCATATGTTCCCCTTATGACCGTTATTCTACATGTTGGCTAGTCTAAGAGGTAGCACATGTCCACCTCAATAGTGGAATGGGTCCCTCATGGATTTCATATATGGTTTGATATTTTTTTAATATAAGAAACATTATAAATGGTAAAAAATTACATATGAGAATATTCAACCAAGCCAAATATCATCAAAACCACTTCATAAAGAATAAATCATTTTTCATGTAATATTAATAAAATAATGTAAATAATGTTCTATGTCAATTCAACTGATTAAAAATGTCATTAAAAATCATATCAATTCTAAAATAAAATCCATAAAACATATTGCAATATTTTAACAAACTATCTTTGGAGAAAAAATGAAATTCATTGGACACTTCAATCCCCCACTTTTTATTTTTTTTCAATACTAAAATGATTTCAATATTTTAAATTTTCTATCTCTCCCTTTTTTGAAATAAGTACAACATTGAATTTAAGAGTTAAAACCTCATTAAAATTCTTCTCAATTTCAATTTTTTAGAATAATGAATCCTCAGTCAAAAATAGTAATTGGATTTTCGTTAATCAACTCTAAGTCTACATAGGAAAGCATGATGTGGAAAATAATATAGTTTTCATCAAATCATCAATGCTACTAAAATACTATAATGTGATACCATTATCAAAATATTTCAACAAACTCATTATTGGGAACAATTTGAATATGTTTTCTATGATAATTCATACACACATATCAATAAAAAAATCACAATTTTCATGTGAAAAGAAAATAATTGCTTCCTCTTTTAAACTCAAATTATAATATTTAGAGTGACAATTATTTTCACAACATTTTAGTTATTTGGAAACATCAAATTGTAAATGTATCCCTTCAAGGGACACATTGATCTACTCGAATTAAATTCTTTTTAGTAGAATATTATTTATATAAGAGAATATGGAGGAACTTATTTCCTCCATAGTAGTTAAACTCATGATGAGAGTTTCTACTCAACCATTATTTTCCCTTTTTCCCTTTAAAATATGATTTGATAGAGTTCTACTTCATCTCATGGGCTGTAAAAAGTATCATGAAATGTTTTGTTTCTTGAACAATTTTCCCACACCATTCGCAATTCATAATTTTTATGTTATCATTTGTAGAAGACTCCTCATCATCATTAAATTATTCATTTGACACAAATTTATTTTATTTTCCTATAAGATGATTATAATATTTTCAAAATTGTTTTTGCTTACAACACAGTTCACTGGTTACTATAGTTTTATTCACTATATATCTTCTCATACCATACTCATTATGATAACTCTCACTTGACAAAAAAACTCGGTATTTCTCATCCTTGTGACCTTCTTAACCACATATGTCACATACTTCATTCTATAATTCATTTCTATTCTTCATTGATTGTTTATATGAAGTCCTGTTTGCGGGATTATCTTTTTGATAACAGGTACTCATCTTCTCATCATCCCCCCTAATTCATTCCACCGTCTTAGTAGTGAAATGTTATACCATCATGAATAAGATTTATGATTATCCACTCCAAAACAAAAATAATAATATCAGAACCATGATCTTCTAGAATTATATAAATTCTGATATGGTTATTATAGTTGTTTATTTTTCAAAAACTATAGATGTATCTTCAGAGGAGAAAATATTATAAATGAATTAGTATACTCTTATTTTGTGAAAATATTTTCCCATTTTTTCTTATCATCATGTATTATTCAGTATTGTATTTTAGTCCCTAATTAAAAGATATACCAAATGTACATTGAGATTAATTTGGTTTAGATTCATACTTTTTATCTGAACCCTTATTTTCAAAAACATTTGAAGAATCACACATAATCTCAATTACATTATTAGTGTCTTTTTTAATGTTCATCAACTCACTATGAGATAAAAAGATTATATATTGTGTCTCAGATACTCTTTCATTTTTATCAAGAAGTCATTCTACGTGTTATTTAGTCATTTTTTTCAAATTCATATTATTTAAATGATTTTTTTTCTATCTTTAACAAATTATGATTATTCATTGTCAATATAACTCTTTCCAATATTTTTCGTTTTTCATCCAATCTCAATAATCCTCTTCTAATTTACTCTAAATCCATTTATATGTTTCTCCTATTTCTTGAGGAACACTTTATTCTCAAAGGAGATCATCTCAATTTCATTCTTTATTTTATTCTTTTCCATATTGAGTTTCATTTTTTTTCCAAAATTATACCTGGAAAATTATCTTTAATCATCCATTCTAAATTAGTTCTCTTATCGCATTCATCACCTTAGAATGAGTCTCTTTATTTCATGAATTTACCTAAAAAAGAACATTTAATTTTTAGAATATATCTCATCTTAAAACTCACAACGTGATGATGTAAATTCATCCATTACCCTATTAAGCAAATTTATAATCTTGTAATTAGAGATATTAATATGATTTTTAGAATTCCATTTATGATACTTATTTCATCTTTATCTTAGTTAGTTTCATTTTCCCTTTTCATTAAAAATTTACCAAAAAATTGACCACTATTGTGAAAATTCTAACACATTAGTGGTTGTTTTCTATTTCCTTCATATCATCCCCTTTTTAAAATTCTGGTAAATATGTTCAAAATTTGAATAAAGTCATGTTTTTCGTAATCATAGTCAGTGTCACATTATTTTTTCCTTCCTTGATTTTATTTTTATATTTTATCATGGTTTTAAAGGCCATCTCATTTATTAATTTTTTTCTTAAATGATGGAAATTTTATCATTTAATTATATTATAGAGTATTATAAATTTTATCCAATTATAGATATACTATCTCTACTAATGTATAAATCATTGAGTTAAATATATCTAAGAAATACATCATATGTTTCTTCACAATAGTACCATCATCTAGCTTCTCTCCAACAACTCTAATATTGCTGAAAAAATTGTTTAACTTTGTAAAGTATTCATCAGTACATTCATCATCATCCATTTCAATATCTTTGACCTTTATTATATTGATTTCGACATGGTTTCTATTACATTATGACTTCCTTCATAACATCTTCTCAATTTATCCTAGATATCGTCGGCAGTTTGGAGACACATCCATTCAGTGAATGATTTTTATGGGAAATACATCAGTATCGAATTCTACAGGTTTCCATCAACAACAATATTTCTCATGTCATCTTGAGTCATATAAATATAGTCATTAACAAGAGGTAATCCCATTGTTGTTTCATATATCACTTCCAAGATAAGATATGATGTTAAAAATCATCTTATTTATCCAATTATAGTAGTCAGTACCATCAAAAGTAGGAATTACATGTTTAATCAATAAATTAAAATTATCTATTTATCAAGATGTTTTTTGGATCAGTATAGTGTATCCTTTCCACAAATTATAATTTATGTGTTCATTGATTAGTTTGATACCACTACGAGGGAGGGTTGAATAAGTGATATAGTGTTTTTAGAAATTCTTTTACATTTTATTAAGCCTCTAATGCTAATTAATGTGTTAATTACTCATACTTAATACTAAACCCCACCCTATAGGAAAAAACAAAATTAAAAGCACTATAAACATAGATTTATAATAGTTCGAACAAATTCAGACTCTTTGAAATGTTTTTAGACCCCCCAACACATATTTTATTCTATATGAGATGGTGATTTAAATGGTTATTGGTTAGACCTCCCCCTTTACAAACTGGTTATACCCCCAGTTCCAATCATCCTTCAAAAATTTGTAACACCACCCAAATCCACATCTTCACATTGATTGGTTAACCCCCCAATTGTAATCGTTAGAATATGGTTAGACACCCTAGCCACAACATTCACCATTTATTGACTTATTGAACTATAAAAAGATTTATATGATGATCCTCCTACAAAATTTTAAAAGATAAAAATGAAATGTGTACAACTTAAATTACAATTAAACTATTGCTGGAATTACTCATATAATATATGACCACTGTATAAAAATTGCAAATTAGTACATCACTTCTTGGGTAAGAACTATTTCTTCCACTAAATACACGACCTCACTGTACACTAAAAAACTCATATAAATAAATCTTATAAAATAATAAAATGACTTAAACCTAAAATCATATCACACTGAATATGATACTTATTTTAATTTTAACCTGTTAGATAACATATATGTGTTATAAATGCATGGTCTACTAAATTGATTCCTGCACTATTGAATGTCAATACTGGATTGTTTAATGATCACAAATTTAAATACATATTATCATTTTTGAATGAATTTTTGTCTCCATGTCACCATGATTTTTTGGAAATATATTTGTGGATTGATGCAAAAATCATAAAAACCCGATATGATTTCATGGTCTGTTTCTCAATAATGTAGTGCACTATCACCACATGTTTATTCACTGTACTCTTAATATAAGCACGAATGTTAAATTACCTTTTTCCTTGTGTGTGGTAAATCATAGTGCCCATTATTATATTTCCCTTCATATATTACATGGTAATGTCATTTTATATAATTTATGCACAAACACAGTTTCACATATAGAGTTCATTTCTCACTAGTATGAAAATCTCACAATGTAATTTATTTTTATTATATATTTTACAAGAACCTTCTTCTATAAAGACATGATAGAATGGTTTCATGGTTCATCATGAAATCTATGTAGTTACTAAAATAATATCAATCTCTCAAATGGCATTGAGGAACATTTTTATTTGTTAAGCACCTCGAGTGTGCTATAAACAGTTCGAGTAATCTTAGACAGCTCCTCTTCTCTACACGGGCTGAGATTCACATAACACACTCTCTTTTTTGAATCAGATATATTTTTATGGAATCATTTTCTATAGGAATGAGAAACTTGGAAAACTCAACATCACAACTAAACACTCTAGTGGTATTTTATGGGGAAAACCTCTAACTCCAAATGTGTTCTCTAACTCTGTTATGTGACTCTGAGAATCACCATCACAGAAAAATTTCATTTTCAACACATTACAAAACATCAGTATGATATTCATTTTCATATGAAAATAATATTGAATGTTATTACGATCATCTTGAAATTTTCAGAACAGTGGAAGGAAGATTATAAGTCTGGGTTAAAATGATTGTTTATAAATAATGGAAATCATGGTGAACTAAAATCATTTGAAATCTTTTTGGAGATGATTACAAGACATGGTTGATCGAACAAAAATTATTAAACATATCAATAGAAATAATGCACTTGGTTCTTTTGAGGCTACAAAAATTGATCCAACATCTAAAAAGACTCAATTATTGTTCCCTATAATTCAATAAGTGGGTGATACCACTAAGATATTAGCTACAAGACAGTCCTTGCTCCTGCTGGCACCACCTCCTGTCAGCATCCATCTCTACCACCGTGTCACCCTATATGGTGTCTCAACAAAATACATGTTATTAATATATGCTCTACCTTTTCACACTATGTTATCTGATGGCTAGGTTGATATGTATCAAATTCCTACCACATTAGTGTTTCAGGTCTCTCATGGACAGACAATATAGTTGACTATTTCCTTATATAAGAACCACTAAAAATGGTAAGCCATATTATATATAAGAATATCCAACCAACAAAAAAAACATTAGAACCTCTTCATGGAAAATAAATAATTTTGCATTGAATCTTCCTAAAATTATGTAAACAATGTTCCAATTCAATTCATCTAATGACTCATTTTTTTACAACATAATATAAATTATACAATCATCCCAATAGAAACCTATAAACATATTGATATATTTTACTAAACATTCATTGGTAACAAAAAAAATTAACTCATTACTTCATGTTTTCTTTATCCATGGTATTTAATTTATTTGAGTTCTTTAGTGATGAAATTTGGTCAAACGATTTTAATGTTCTTATCATGGATCATTTATAATCGGAAGATCAATCAAATCAATATGGTAGGGTGTATAAATACATTTATTGGAGTTTCATGTGTTAACTAGAATATATATACAATCATTTTCATAAATTAATAAACCATATTTAACATTATTTTTTAATATTACAAACAAATGGCCTTCCAATTTTTTTTTAAATATAAAAACCCATGTTTATAAAAATAAATTTATATGAAAACAATTTTATTCCACTTATTGACTAATTAAAACTTAATTTTAATTGAATATATAGTTTTAATTGGTGTATGATATATCCTTTCATGAACATGAGGTGAACATTATTGAATAAAATGTGATATTATCATCATCTTAACAGCTGTCGATAATTAATGAAATTTTCATTTATTTATTCCATCATTAAGTGTGGAATTTATTTTTCTATAAAAAGTAGTGAAAACACAATCATTATTGTTTAGATGGAGTGAACCAGATTTTTTAAGAACACCATTTACATAATAATTACTATATGGTGGAAATGATAATCAGTTGGAACCACTATAAACTGACTGAGTTATATTGAAATAATATAATGATAATATTGGTTAAGAGTTACAAGGTTTTATATGTGTCGATAAGGTTGTATTGGTGGAAATAAAAGATGAATCTTGTAAGTATGTTCTCCACACATTGATAAAGTTTTATAAATAATATACACTGTTTGAAAATATAAATTTTTTGATAATACAAGACATAAAACTGTTGTCATTACTCTTATTGGATTAAATTTATGTCATAATTTTATGAAACCACATCTCCTTTAGAAAAACAAATTTTTTATACTCATGAATGTTTATAAATTTCTAGTCATGTTTTTTAATTTATTTTCAGTTGTAATTATTTTTTATTTGTAAAATTAAATATTTAAATATATACATAAAATAATGTGTCACCTACCTAAATAAATTTTTTCTTTTATTTGTTTTTAATAAATTGAACTAATTTTAATAGATAACCCTACTGTATGAATTATAACCACAGACCCAAAACATGTTTCATACGTCACTATTCATCTGCTTACAAGAAGTGAGTTTTTTGTTCATACTATACCTAATCTTTTAAAATAAACAAATACTATATGTAATTATATAATAATAATAACCTTGCATGATTAAATTTAATACGAATCCTGTGTATCTATCTACCCCTGATTAATTGCATGTTTTCAATTAGTAAATAATTATACAAAATAACAAGCCATAACATAACTAGGATATGATTTTTAGTAATGTTAATTTATATTAATAATAAAATGGTTTGGTCTCTATGTGTATATATAGGATCTATGTTATACTTCTTGTATATTTGAAATTATATTATTCTATCTAGTAGTGAATGTCAGTATTGGACCATGTAATTCATCATTATATTTTATAGGAAAAATATTTTTTATGATTAAATAGTTTTTAACCATGGATATGAATTTTACCTTTAATTAAAATTATACTAAGATAGTTTATATTCTTATATGTTCAATATAAAAAATTTATTTTTCAAGAGTTACATGAGTTATAATATGATGCTGGGATGGGTTTACAATGCCTTAAATTTTTTATCATAATCTAGTAACCCTATATTTTAATTCTCATAAATCATGCTTCATATAATATTAATGGATACTAGGAATTATTTTAATAAAAAAAAATTTCAAGAAATAATATGAAAAAATTATAATTATAGAAGTGACCTGATTATCCAAAAAGAAGAAGCACTTCATCATCCCATGTTGGTTATGTGGCTATATAAAATTGACCATAAGAAGAACTAAAATTGACTGAATGAAAATGTAGTTACCGTGTGTCAGATAAGAAAATTTTCTCTTAATCTTGATCTAATCACACACATATTGATACCATAGAATGTAATTTTGAAATTTATTTTCCAAAAATTCAAAATATCAAAAGAAATATTCAAGTGATCAAAAGAAGGAAGAATCCTACCTTGAAATTAGAAAACAAAATTTCTCAATCTTTTGGACCTAAACTATGATGTAATAATGTAACCACATGAAGAGATCAAGTGAATGTATGAAGTGACCATATGAAGTTACACAAAACTCTTGTGACCATAAATTACGGTGACCATAAATTTACGTGATCAAAAATTGAATAGATTGAAATATAATGTAACTATGATTATTAGAATATTAGTAACCATGTATAATTAAAATAGGTTATATTTTAAAAAATTTAATCAAAATATTATGTATCAAATTTACGGAATATGAGATTATTTTATAGTGGCATATTAGATTAATTATTATGAGGATTATTTTATGAATATTCTAAAATTGATAATACTATAAGAAATTCTCTTTAAGAGGAAGAGTCTATTATGGATTAAAAGTGAATTATATTTTTATAATACATTGAGACCAAACTAATTAGAAAATTTTGGTTCCAAAAAACTATGTTCCCTTTCTTCTTAAGGCATGATGTATTTGATGATTATTTTCAAGGGGAAATTTGAAGAAAATTGATCATCCAAAGCTGATTAGAGATTGATCATATTTAAAACATTATTTTCATCCATTTGTGATATCTTTATTTTTAATTTAATTTTGAGATGAATATATATTAATATATATATATATATATATATTATCACATTATCCTAATATATATTCAAGAGTACTTTATATTATTTCCTTATATTCATTACACATGTTTTCTTATATTCAAATATAAAAGTGGTTGGTGGTATACTATAATTCCATGTTTGTAGATGTATCAATAAATTATGTTCCATGTTATAAACCATGTTTATTAGTATTTAATAATATTTCCCAACTAGAGGTGACCATCATGTTGAGAGTATTAGGATCCTTCATGAAACTTAATCTCTTGTTTTAAATATCAATTGTGTCTTTGATTTCATTATCAACAATGTAATTAAAATTATTTATACTGGTCAAATCATTCATTTATTCATTAATTAATATATTATAAAATATTATTTTAATATAAAATATCTTCTAATTAACATTTATATGTGATATATTTTTTTGGGTAAGGTAAAATATTTTAAAAATATAAATACATTTTAAACATAGTTTTTATTGTGTTTTATCAATGCACTGAGAAAATATTTCAACAGACCAAATTTTTTATACCCAGTTTGTTTATTGATAATAATATTTTCTGTGAGGGGATTTTAAATTTATTTAAACATAAATTATATTCTAGATGCTAAATTATCATCCTCTTGAGTGATCCATTAGGAATAATATTTAATATTATATTTTTGTATTTATTTTTTATACATGATCATATTTATAAAAATATATTTTTAATTTATAATTTTTATATATTTTTTAATTATGGATGATCATTTTGAGTATTTTACTAAAAATAGACCATAATATTTTAATGATAAAACTATTCTTATTTGAATATAAAAATGAAAATTCATTTTGAGATCATGTGTATTGATATCATGGGATCTATTTAGGATGATTATAAAATGCCTAAAATTGTAGGAAAATAAATATATTCTCAAACTAAATATACTTATGATATAAATTTAAATGTTAACAATGATTTATTTTCTAGTTTAGGATATGATGAGTTTAATCAGACATCACCATATGATACATCTTAACATATTTGGGTCTTTGTTTACATTTTTTTATGGAACATAAAATGTTAAAAAATGTGACTGAATAAATATTCTATTTTGTATGATACTTTTATAATAATCCAAATTAATCTATCTCAGACATGTATGTTAGGTTTATTGAGATCCTAATTAATATCATTACCAATTAAAAAATGATCGATCACAATTATAAGGTACAAGGGATCATTAAAATCATACTATATGTAAAGAGAAGTGTTGAATATTGACCCAATATTGACATATATTTACATTATATCACTTTTCTAGAATATATAAAACATAATAAAAATAAACTCTGAAAGGCTGTATTAGTTTAGTGCCTTTGAAAAAAATGGAAAGCTAAACACAGGTATATAATTTACCTATATTATCTCCCACTATGTTCTTCATGACTAGAGACCTTCTGAGAAACATTATAATTAATGCATATCTTAATAACCTAGGGAAGGAAACATAAATATGGGTGAGCTAAGATGCTCAGTAAGGGTAAAAACAGAGTAATTTTAGTATAAAAATGAGTATAAGTGTATGATAATGCGATAAACACTTTATAATATCATACCCTGGATTTCAAATATCCTAAACATAAATCATGGAATAAATCATGAATGTACATAATACATGAATCATTAAGAAATAAAGAACATAATTTTGGAAATACTAACATAGTAATAAAAAATGTAATTGTGGATAACACATAAGAATATATTATGATTTTGATATTTGTCAAGGAAACTCTGTCAATGTCATTTTAGTTGAAATAGTCCTTTACTAAACCATGTTTACTCCCTATTCCATTCTAGTATTACTTAACTGAGTACACTCATCATTCATGTCATGTAATATAGAACATAGTTTATTACTCATTTCATCTATTTCAATCTCATGAAATTTAAATCATTACTTAATTAATTGGATATAGATATTGGTCTCACACATATCATAATGAAAACATACATACTTGTGAAAAATGATCCTAAATAATAATATCATAACCCATGAAATTAAATTGGTTTCATAAACATGTAATCATATATTAATATACGTAAATTATATAGGTTTCATAATCATTTCATCAATTTATAACCCATGAAATGATGTAGGATACATATAAACTGTGAAAGAGAAACATATTTCATAAACAAAAAAGTATAAAACCTAATCCATTAAGAGAATAAATATGAATAGATAAAATGGATAATTTACCTATAAAGGAATTATTAACACCAACATATGTAATATTATATGGGAAATAATTTTTAATGATCTTTTACAAACAATTACTGAGGATATTACCCTTTCTCCTTTGAAAATTTCATTAAAAACCAAAAACCTTTTAGAAATCATTTTTCAGGAAAATAAAATTTAAAACATATAATAGAAGAATTTGAGAATATTTGAAGGCCATTTTTCTTTTTAAAAACATGTTGAGGAACATGAAAACCAATTGGGAATGAATTTTCCTTGACAATTTATAAAAATTCAAGATAACCTTTTGAAAACAACATTCCTTGAAAAATTCAATGAAAACATATAAAGAAAGCGTGAAAATAATTTGAAACACATTTTAAGAAAATCCACTTTTACAAATATTTTCATTAATATTATCAATTTAAACAAGAAAATGAATGTTCAATGAAATAATGATGGATAAATCAGCACATTCCATGTAAGGTAAAGAGACTAATTCTTTTGCGTAGTAAAAGGTTATAAAAATGACTTGTTTGTAAAGAGAAATATAAAATTCATTTGAATACATTAGTAAAATAAAGAATGGTTTAAATTTAATTTAATTATCATTTGATATTTGTATAATTTTCTTGGAATCCCTTTTTGTAAAGCATGGGTTTGATGGAAAAAAAGTTTCCGACCAAAGAGATATGTAAGATCATATATTAAAAAATCATTTTCCTAATTATATGAAGTAGAAAAATAATAAAAAATGGAACTAATACATGAATAAATCAAGGATAAAAATTGGAGAAGAAAATTATTTATATTTCATTAAATATATATCATATTATTTTATCAAAAAATACATGATCAAAAACAGTCTCGATAAATGGTGAGATTATTTCAATAAACTCTTACTATGTGGTAACTTTGAATGACACTCCCCATGTTGGGAAATGAAATTAAATGGGGATTATAATATCATAAAAAGAAATATATTATTTTATATAAAATTTCAATGTATTTTTATACACCTAATATAAAAATATTGGTGTATAACATGGCATGATTCTTAATGAATGAAAATTGAGACATAGTGAAATTACCAATTTGGTCACGTTTAAAACAAAAAACAATGTTATAAAGATAATAAAATGGTTATATAAATACACATGTATTTAATTATATGAGTCACATAAAAAATTCATGGGAATTATATACACCACACATAATAATTGATCGGTGAATAAGGCATGTATCTCAAGGAAATAATAGGTGAGATTAAATTCCATTAACATGTGTCCTGAATCTCATCGTACATGTTCATCATTAATATATAATAAAATAAAAACTTAATACACTTAAATCACATAAAAATATTCTTACATATAATACCATTCATGATTTTATTATGTCGTTATATTACACACATATTAACAAATCTATGTTCAGTTTTCACTTCGGGTAATATTCGATTTGTTTTTCGCAAGTGACTTAATTCGTTATATCATTGGTCACAATACTCATATCATGGTTTACAGAATTTAAAATAGGATTTAAATATAATTTATATTAAGTATATGTGTATTATAATAATCCATATAATATATTAGTTTTAAATAGAATAAACCATCCATAGAGATGGTAGGCCGTAAGTATGCATGAATGCTAGTTTGGTTTAATTGTCGTGTTGAAAAAAAGAAATTTTTTTTTTTTATATATATGTATATATATAATTATTAATTATTCATTAATATATAATATATATTCACTAAACACATCCTTAATACATTCCATGTAGTGTATGGATGAATCAGATCACTTTTAGGGGGCGATAACCCACATTTTCTCAAACAAAATTATTGTATTACCACAAAATAAGAAGTATAAATATATGTGTCTTAAAAAATTAGAAAATATTATATAAATAATACATAAAATACATAAAATATATAATTTTAATTTCCATCATAATTTATACCAATAGATGTGGTTAAAGAAAAATGAACAATCGCCGTTTAATGAGGTGGTAGTTCATCGTACACGAAAACAGTAAGTTCGTTACCCATTACATGGGTGTGTGTGTGTATTTTTAGGTCAAAAACATAGAATAAATATATCCTTGTATATTTAGTATACTCTAATTTTTTTACAATCATGGATTAAAAATATTTTAGATAGTGAATAAAAAAATAAAAAAAGTAGTTTGAGGGAGGGTGTTACCTCTTAATCAAGTAACTCCACTTTGTTAGCAACAAAGGGATTTCAAGGATAGAATTATTAATAAGGATGGATTCAAGAAGGATGTGTTTTATTATGGGGGATATTTTTGAATATTATTTTTTTGGAAAATAGGTTTTAGTATATTTGAGTAAGTGTGAGGCTAAGAGGACCTTTATAGTGTGGTAGGAGTGGAACTCTTGTAATATTTTGGAAAAAGGGAAACTCCACCCACGTTTTATTATTTCACATGATAAAATAATGTTAAAACATAGATCAATGTAATTATATGATCTAAATAGTTAAATAAAACTGATTTTGGGAAATTTTAGAAGTCTTTTGGGCTTTATGGTTATGGTTTTGTCGCTTATTAAGCTTAATTTAACCTTAATCACTGAAATAAATTTTAATTAAAATCACTAAAAATTTTGGTTAAAAAATATGTTTATATTATTAAATATTAAAATTATTTTGATTATAAATTTGGAGTACATTTTTATAAATTCCAATCACATAAGTGCATGGAATTAATTTAAATTTAATCCTGCAGATATGATGACAGAAAAAATTTTAATGTAAAAACATTCAAAAGTTAGCAATGATTTTATAGTCAATATCAAAGTGAAATTTATTCCATCAAATAAAATTATATTAATTTTATAAAAAATAATTCTAATTAAACCCTAAAACCAACTTATAATTTAATATATCTATATAAATAAATTTAATAAAAAGGCAGTTTTGAGTTAAATTTTCATAAATTTCACTATTCATTAAAAATTGAATCTTCATTGAAATATCCAAAACAAATACCCTAGCCCAATATATAGGTTTCTCATTATAATATTATGTTTTCTTATTGAAATATAAAATTTATAAACATGCCATATTTTATATTTAAAATTGGTTCCCCATCAAATGATTGTAACCATGCCTTAATTAAAATATAGGTTTTATTTGTAATATTGGGTTTTATCTTATCTTACTGCCATATAAACTATTGAATGCAAATATATAAATTATCTAAAATAATATATAAATATTAAATTAATATAAATTAGTAATTTTAATTAATTTAATTTATTATTGTAAATATCTTTGTGACATTAAAGATAGTTTTCTATAAAAATAATCCCTTTATATTCAATTGGATCATTATAACTAAATAATTAATTTTAATTTTGTTTAAAACATAGGTTTTAATAAGTTATATAACACTATTAATAACCACTAACATAAAAACTTGGTTACGTTTTAATTTATGAAATAATAATATTTAAAAAATATATTGTTGTTTGGTAAAAGTCGGTATTGCATGTTATGCGAGTCCTCGAGGAAAGCCAATATTGCATATAACATCATATAAAATTAGTTTTCTGTATAGATAATGTTATCCACTATGTTGTGTATAGTGCATGAATAAATTTTTATTACTAATAATGATATCAGAACATAGTGATTTAATATATATATATATATATCAAATAATTAATTTTATTTTTTCTTGAAATGTAAAATATAAAAAAATAATTAATCCAATAGAAAATTCAATAAATCTCCAGGTGTAAGATTATACCTTCCAAAAACATAAATTTCCCTAAAACATATTGTAGGTTATAAATGGTACAGTACTTTAATGTTACATTGTTAGAAATCCACATTGAAAAAATGAGTTCTAAAACATTATTTTAAAATGGAATGTTAAAAACATAACAGTCACCCAAATTAATATAAAACTAAGTTTCAACTTAGGAGAACACAGGTGGAATGTGAAAACATGGACATAGAAAATAATTTAACCATCATATTCTAATGGGGGGTGATAGAGAACGAGGTTAGGAGAATGTTATCATTCAGAAGTCCGTAAATCCAAAATGAAATAAGGGATCATCTTTTTCAATGAAATTCGAGGAACTAGGATTATTTTTTTGTTTAAACATCATTTTTCTAAAAGTAAAATAATTTTAGTGAAAATATATACATGCATGATTTTAGGGAAACCTCGCATATTATTGTTCTTTGATCCACCTCACCTATTTCCCTAAAAAGGAAGGAAAAGTTTTTATTCCTAAAGCACTAACAGATCCTGAGATCAATGATATGGCATCTAATATATAATTATTTACCATTAAAATCATTTTTTATAAAATTTATCCAAAATAAATAAATCCCCATATTGTTTGAAAAAACATTATTCTCTAAAATATCATCCAATGATTAACATAATCATTCTTGAAATAGTTAATCTTATAACCCTTCAAAAAGATGAAAATCAAAAATTTTATAAATAATATTACAAAAGAAGCCTAACATTAAATGTATTGTCTTGAAAAGATTAATTCTTCATAGAATAAAAAATATTAATCATGTATTATGGTTCCTCAGTGTAAACAAAATTAATCATCTGATGATTAATGTAAAAAATACTGGAATAATATCACATACCTATGACATGTAATTTTTGGGCTCTCCAAGTTCATATGTATAACCAATAGGTATACCAATTTCATGATTCTCGTTATGAGATATCCACTTGTTAAATTGATTTTCATAATTCCAAAAATATTTACATCTGAAACATTCAATATTATGCATGTTCCTTCAGGTTCTCTCAATTGACTAAAAGCATAAGGCACTAAGTGAAAACACATATCATATAATAAAACCACATAATCATGAAAAATTTCATATTTTATTTATAATAATGACTCACACAATTTAATTGAAGACACATTTGGTTTATCCTATGTTATTCATAGTCATATTTTATTTAAATAATTCATAATGGTTCGTGAAGAGTATGTGAATTTATAAATCTTATCACTTAGAGTGTCAATATAGGCGTGCATTATGGACCATATTCATGTACCGGATTACACTATGTTAGGCTGAGGATATCTTGTAATATGTTTTACCCCTAGGTAGATTTTCTCTAGAGCCAAAACCACTTTTAGTATCCAGACGTGGATGTATTTCAAGTAAACCACTCTCTCTATACTTTACCAAAATTCCAAAACACTTTCTAATACATATCCTTATCATTAGTCTATCCATAGTTCTTATAGTTCTCACAAAGGTTCTCTCATACTTGCTTCAAATGGTGAACTAAACCTTTTCTCTAAAACAAACTATAATGACCCATTCTTAATAAAAATAACATTACATCACTTTTTTGAATACTTAAAACATGATATAAAATTATTCCTAAAGACCATATTATTTTAGCACCTTTAGACCCATGGAATCATAAATATAGTTCATAAGTGATTTAAATTATCTCATACTAGGATTTTCATGATAAGAACCATTCACATACACAACATACTTAATATGAGTCATTATAATCTAGGTAAGGAAACATAAAGAGGTGTGATCTTTGATTATTAGTAATGGTATACAAGGGATAAATGTAATCATAAACGTGGGAAAAGAATTATGATAATGTATTAAAAACCTTAGTAGATCAAACCCTGCATATCATTTTCTATAAACACGAATCATAAAAAAAATCATGACATTTCATAAGACATGATTGATAAGAAAATAAAGAACATAATTCATGAAATCATAACAAAGGAATACATCACTGAATTTTGTAAAACATATAATCATATATAATGATTTTCATAGAATTTAAGGCATCACTACTATCGCCATCTTAGAAGAAAACTTTCTTTACTAAACTGAGATCACTCCTCATTCTATTTGAGTAATACTAAAATGAGTTCACTCCTCATTCTATCCTAATAATATAGATACTAGACCACTCCTCATTTCATCCATGTCTATACCATGAGATATAAATCAATACCTAAAAAATTTGATGGAGAAATAGGTAACACCAATATCATAATAATATGATATATAATTCAACCACATGTTCATAAATAATCATTTCATAACAAATGAAATGAAATGAGTGTCAAAAACATTAAATAATATCATAAGTTGTGGAAAAAAGAGAGGTTTAATAAAAAATTTATCATAGCATACCCTCTTAAAAGAAGTGGGTTTTATAATAATATAACCCTTGATATAGAAAAACAATTTCATCAAAAGAATGTCATAAAAAGTAAACTATTAAGAGAAAGAAGAAGAATGGAAATATTGAATCATTTCCCCATAAAGTCTTGAGTAAAAACAATAGATGTAATATTACATGGTAAATAAGTTTTAAATAACTATTAAAAAACATTAGGAGTAAATTATCCTTTCTCCTTTGAAATTATATATTTAAAACGTAAAACATTTTAAAAATAATTTTCAGGAAAATCAACCTGAAAAATTTTAAAGTAATAATTGAAAAAAAAAATTAATTAATTTTTCCTTTGAAAACATGTTGAGGATCTAGAAATCCTTTTGATAAATAATTTCCTTATAAAATTATAAAATATGCGAGAAATAATTTTTTAAACCACTTTCCTTGAAAAATAATTTAAAAAGTTATAAAGAATTATTAATTTATTTGAAAAACATTTCATAGAATTTTAATTTGAAAATAAATTCTTAAAAACTAACCTTTTAACAAAGAAATATAAACATATATTAAATGAATGTTCATAAATCAGTGAACTCCATTAGAGGTAAAAGTATATTTCTTTTTCACGGTAAAAGGTTAGTATTTTTTTAGTAAGCTACAAGAATTTTTTTAAAATAAAATAATATAAAAGGGTAAAATTTTCCTTTAATGATCATATGATTTTAGTATAATATCCTTGGAATCCATTTTTTGAAGGCGTGGTTTTAGAAGAACTTATATTTTTTACCAAAGAGAGACGTATGGTTATTTTTTGTTAAAAACATTTTCATAATTATCTATAGTGAATAAGAGTGGAAAAAATAGTAAAAATACATGAATACATCAAGACTAACCATAGGAGAGTAAAATTCCTAAGTGGTCTTGAAATATGGATAATATTAATTCATTAATAAAAATTTGATCATAAATAACATCGATAAAGAGTGAGATTGTTTTAATAATCTCTTACAAGATGTTAACATTCAAATAATACTTCCCATGTTGAAACATTTAATTAAATGGAATATAAATTATCATGAAAATAATGATATTGATGATATAACATTTCAAATTCTCTTTATAAACATTATATAAAATATTGGTGTATATCATGTCATGCGTCTCAAAGAAGGAAAATTTAGAGAAAATTAATATACCAATTGGAAACTATTAAAACATAAAACTCGTGATAAAAATATCATAAAATATTTATTTAAATAAAAATATATTTATGTATAATAGGAATGTAATACATTAGTGTTTATTATGTACTCCATAAAAAATATTTGAGTTGTGGATAAAACATGCATCTCACCTAAATAAACAGCTACATGAAATTCTCTTAACTTGTGTCTTGAATCTCATTGTACATTTTAAAACATCTTGTATAAAAAATATAAATTTATTATACATCTATAAAAGTAAAATATTCTTACTTATAATACCATTAATTGTCTGATTATGGATTTCTATTACCCGCATCTTAATAATTCGATGTTAAGGATTCACTTTGGGCAATATTTGATTTGTTTGTTCACATGTGTATTAATTTGTTGTAAATTTGGTTCATATAATTATATCATGATATAAATAATCTAAAACACTATTTAAATATAACATATATTTATTATATCTGTATAATAATAATCTATATAATATATAATTATGAAATGGAATAAAATGTTCATGGAGACGATAGGTCATACATACACATGAACACTATTTCCATTTAATTATTATGTCGAATGTAATAAAGTAAAATAAATATCTATGTATATGTATATATATATAATTATTACCATAGATTTGTTATATGATATATATCATATATATAATCTAAAACCATCTTTAATGCATTCCATGTAGACTATAAACAAATAACATCACATTCAGGGGGTAGCAGTACACACATCCTCAAAAATATTATCGTATCAACACAAAATGAAAGTATAAAGATATGTGTTTTAAAAAGAATTAAAAAAATGTTAAATACATAATAAATATAATATATTATATATATAAATATAATTCTATCGTAATTTCTACAATGAGATGCAGAAAATAAAAATGAACTATCATCATTTAGTGAGGCGATAGTTTTCTGTACACTTAATCAGTTTGTTCAATACACATTATATGGATGTATATATACGTGTATGTATAAACCATTTAATAAAAATAAAACATTATATTGAGGATATTTTTCTTGTTATACAAACATGTAATAATAATATTTGTGGGTGTGGAGAAATAATATAAAATAATGGAGTTTGAGGGATGTGGGGGAGCTATTTGGGAAGTGTATGGTCAAACCAAATTTGATTGTGAGATGTGAGGAACTGGGTGGAGTGGAGGCCTTTTATAGTGGAGTAGGAGTGGCAATATTTTATTATTTTGGAAAAAGGGAAACACCACCCATGTTATTTATTGTAAGTGGATCTAATAAGAGAAAATATACTATAAAATGGAAGATATGGTTAAAATATTTTCATTAAAATAATTTTGTACATGTTTATATATCGTTTTGGATTTTAAGTTTTTCGTTTAGTCCATTATTAAGCTTAATTTAACCTTAATGATTTTAATAAATTTTAAATTCTTTTAGAAATATTTTTTTTCCAAAAACAATGTTGTCTTTATTATAAAGTATAAATTAATAAAATTTGAAATATGCTATCCATTTTACATTCATAAAGAACAAAAATATCATGAGATCCATGATAATCCATCCCATATATCTTCAATTATAATCAACAAAAAAAATTTATTACATGTTAACAAATATTTATTAATCCTCATTTGGTGAGATAATACCTTATTCTCACAAACATCATCCAAAGTGCAACTTAATCATTCTATAAAGGGTTTACCCAACAACCCTTCTGAAATATGAAAATACAAAAATTTATAAATAGGGTTACAAAAAATTATTATCATTTAACACCTTATATCAGATGGTAGCTCATTATTTTCACATTTACAACATGTGAATAATTTCATCATATATTCTATTAAAACATTGTAAATACCTTAATTACAATAAATACATTTTGAAAACATGAATTATTTCTTATTCCAAAGGTTACTGCATATATTCCTCACATCCAAGATGTTATAAAATTAATCATGATGAAATTGAATTTTTTTCAAGATAATAATAATTATATCATGGGTAATTAGGGTCATCAAATCAACATTATCCAAATCAATCATCAATTTATACGAGACAAACACAATTTTTTCAACATCTAGGTCACATTAAGGTTTGACTTACCTTGATAAAAATATCACATTTTTAAGTAGTCATCACTATTAAACATTTACTTTTTAATTATTATTGAAAACATATATAGAAAAAACATAAACATTTTATGATTAATCTAACATAATCTTTAATATTTAAAAAATTAGTACTTCATTCATAAAAATTTATTCTTAAACATTTACTTGGGATTCATCATCTTATTCCTTAAAACATATTTCCTAGAATATGAAATTTCAGTCATGTATTATAGCTCCTCAACATCTATCTAATCCTGATTCTTATGGCTAATGTAAAAAATAATCTAAGAAAATCACATACACTTCACATGTCTTGTGTAGTATCATTATGATTAGAAGTACAAAAAAAATCAAAAGACCTTCCTACTATTCATTATAGGATTTACACTTGAGAAATATACTTTGATAATCCCTATACATTCTACATATTAAACATTAAATTTTGTCCATGTTCCTTATAGTTTTGTCCATTAGATAAAACCCAAAAGCACAGGTTGTGAAACATATATCATAGAGGAAAACCACATATTCAAGAAAAATCACTTATATGATGTAAAAATCATAACACCTACCTTTTAATTGACATAACCAATGGTTTATCCCAGAATATTCTTATATAAATTCTATTAAAATCCATCTTAATGGTTCATGATGTGTTTTTTAATTTCCAATGCATATCCCCCAGGAGTGTCAAAGCATGTGTTCAGAAAGGATCATAGTCTTGAACCAGAATACCCTAAGTAAGGCTTTGGAAATATTGTTATAGATGATACCCATTGGTATATCTATTCTGGAGAAACGTCCACTTGTAGTATCCATACAAAGATATATTTCATGTAAACCACTCAATGTATTCTTTAGGAAAATTCTAGAAATTTTTTCATATACCTTACATTATCATTAGACTTATCCTCAGTACTTATAGTTCTCACTAATGTTTTCTTATTATAGTTTCCAAATCTTAACTAATAATATATCTGATACCCAATATAATGAACCAGTATTGATGTAATTTAAAATTTCCCCATTTTATTGGTATAATTGAAACACAATACAAACAAGAACCCAAAGGCCATATTATTTTAGTACATTTGGAAACATAGAAACATAAACATCAGTACCCATGTGATATATATTTTCTATCACTATGTTATTTTTTACTAGAACCCTTCTTAGACACATCATACATAATACATATCGTCATACCCTATGGATGGAAACATAAATATTGGTGATATTAGATTCTTAGTAAGGGTAAAAAAGGGATAAATATAAGAATAAACAAGATCATAGGTTCATGTGAATGTGAATAAAACATTACTATATCATAACCAAAGTATATATGATTATAAACATGAATCGTGGAATAATTCATCACAGTTTAAAAGACATGAATCTTATGAAAATTAAAAACATAATCCATGAAATCATAATATAAGAATAAAACATAGAATTATGGAAAACATATAAGAATATTTAATTATTTCCATTGTATTCAAGGATTCGTAACCCAAAACAAATTAGTGGAAAAATTCCATTATGGAAGACGTTTCACTTCCCTTTCCTATCTTATATTACTAATCCGAGTTCACTCCATATTCAATCACTATAATACTGAACCAATTTCACTTCTCATTCTAACTATATATATTTACTAAGATATAAATCATAACCTATTGAATTGGAGGGAGATATAGGTCTAATAAATATAAAATGAAATCATACGTACTTTTTCTACAAGATAATTTATAATCATATCATAAAAAATGAAATGAAATAGGTTTCATAAACATATAATTATAACATAACCATTAGAAAATAGAAGAGCTTCATAATAATTTCTTCAATCAGATACCATGAAAAGAATCAAGTTTCATTAGAAAAAAACTTGTGAAATAGAAAAGGATTTTTTAAAAATTATGATATAAAACATAAACCATTAAGATAAATAATATTAATGGAAGAATTGAATAATTTCCTCAAAAATTAATGAGTAACAGGAACAGATTTTATCATAGATAAATAATAATTTTGAAATATCTTTTTAAAAAATTCATTATTAAACGATCCTTTCTCTTCGAAAAAATTATTCTTAAAACATAAAACCATTAGAAATTAATTTTGATGAATATAAAATTAGAAATTTTTAATGTAAAAATTTAAAAAACAAATTATGCCGTTTTATTTTTAAAATTTTGAAAGGATCCTAAAAACCGTTTTCCCTTGAAAATTTATAAAATAACCATGAAAATATTTTGAAAAAATTTTGTCTTGAAAAATAATTTGAAATCATAAAAAGGATAATGAAAAAAGATTTTAAAAAAATCATTGAAATTATATTTTAAGAACAATTTCAAATAAATCATCTTTTAAACACAAAAAGGAAATGTAAAATAAATAATGTCTGATAAATGTGTATGTGTTGTGCGAGGTAAAAATAATATTGATTTTCCATGGTAAAAGGTTAAAAAAATTCCTTTTTCCCAAATCAAACATAAAATTACTTTGAAAACATTGATATAAAGGGTAATAAAGTCCATTAATGTTAATAATAGATTATTAGAATATTCTTTGAATCCATTTTGGAATGTATGGATTTTAAGGAACACAGATTTCTAATCTTAGAGATAGGTAAGATCATATTTTCTTAAAACATTTATTAATTATCATGATTAACAAAGGGTGGAAAATGGAACCAGTCCCTGAATAAATATAATCTAGACATAGGAAATTAAAATAAAAATTTTCTATTTAAATATGGACTATATGGTTTCATCAACAAACACATGATCATATATAATCAAGACACACATTGAGATTGTTTGAATAAATTCCTACCACATGGAAACTATGAATTATAATCCCTACATAGGAAAATTTAATTATATAGCTATTAAAATAACATTAATAGACTAATATTCACGATATAAAATTTCTATTGAAATTTATACTCCTCATTTGAAAATATTTCTGTATAACATGGCATGTGTCACAAAGAAGTCAAATTAAGAAAAAAAATTAATTTACCAATTTGGTAACATTTGAAACATAAAAAATATGATATAAAGGTAAAAAAAGGAAATGGAAATAACCATATATTTAAGTATATTAGGTATATAATACATTCATGGTAATTATATACACCACTCAAAATAAGTGATAGGTGAGTCAGGCATGTGTCTCATATAAATAAAGAGTGAGATGAAACTCCTTTACCTTATTACATGAATCTCCTCATACTCATTAAAAACTCCTATATAATAAATATATGTTAATTTTACATCTATAAAATAAAAAAATTATTAATTATAGTATCATATTTTTATCGACTACAGATTTATATTACCCACCTTTTAACAAATATTTGTTAAGGTTTCACTTCAGGTAATATCCTCTTTGTTTTTCACTTTATCATAATTTTTTATATGATTGGTACTAATACATAAATAATGGTTTACATATTTTAAAACATTATTTAAATAAAATTTATTTTTTGAATAATTTTATTATAATAATCCATAGAATATAAAATTATCTAATAGAATACATTGTTCAGAGAGATGGTAGGACATGCGTATGAATGGATGTTATTTCTGTTTAACTATCATGTTGATAGAATGTAAAATACATATATATATATATATATTAAATTGTCATTATTATATCATATATATAATATATATATACTAAACCTATACATAATACATTCTATTTAGTGTCTAAAAGAATCACATCGCTTTGAGGGGGTGGTAGTCCACACTTCCTCTAACTAATTTATCGTACTAACAAAAATGGAGATTATAATGATATTTTATGTAAATGAATTAATTAATTTTAAATTAATAGTAAATATAAAATTTAACACATATAGAAATATTTTCCATCATAATGTCCACTATGATAGGAGGTAATGTGCAAATGAATTATCATTGTTTAGTGAAGAGGTAGTTCGATATACACGTAAATAGTATGTTTGTTACCCATTATATTGATTGTATGTAAGTTTAGGATAAAAACATAAAATAACAACAATATAGTATATTTATGATATTATTTTTTAAAATCATATAATACTAATATTTGACGGACTAGAGGAAAAAGAAATGAAAGGAGATTGAGGGAGGGTGTTACCTCCTAATCAGGTAACTCCTTATGGTTTACACCAAAGAGATTCCATGGAAAGCGTTATATGCAAAGGAGGATTCAAGAGGAATTTAGGGATATTGTGGATATATTTTTTTCATGTTTTTTGGAGCCAAAATGGCTTGGGATGTGGGAGAAATTTGGAGGAGAGGAGGCCATTTATAGTGGAGGAGGAGTAACACTCCTGTAATATTTTTTAAAAAGGGAAACCCCACCCATGTATTGTATTGAGTGTAGAACCAATAATTGTCAAAATTAGATAAATGGGAGTATTTGGTAAAAGACATTCCATAATATTTATTCTTTACCAGTTTATAGGTTCATTTGGGCTTTATGTTTAGGGTTTAGTTCCTTATTATGCCTAATTTAACATTAATCATTGTAAATATTTTTAATTAATACCCCAAATATTTTTGTAAAAAATGAAATTTATGTTATCATATATTATATATTATTATTTTTACATATATATTAAATCCTTTTTTATAAATTCTAATAATTTATTTTTCAAAAATTAATTTAAATATAATCATACAGATGGGACGACAAAACGAGTTTTTAATGTAAAAACGTTCCAAAGTTTGTTATGTTATTAAAGTGAGTTTCAATGTGAAATTGAATAACAAGAAATAAATTGGATAGGTTAAAATAAATAATATAATTAATCTATAAAACCAACTTAAAATATAAATTAACTATATAGATAAATCAGATGAAAAATCAGTTTTTAGTTATATTTTAGTATTTTTCATTATTCATTAAAAAATTAAACATCATAGAAAAACCTGATAAATTCACCATGACCCAATTTTTATTTCTTAAATAAATTAATTTTATTTTAGTACATAAAATTTATATAAGATTAAAATTTTATATTCAAAATGGGTTTGTCCTCAAAAGGCGGTAAAAGCGTCTAAATAAAAATATATATTTTTTGTGTAATATTATTGTTGTTCTTATATTATTTCCATAAAAATAATTTTATGATTGTAAAAAAATATTTTATTTAATAATATATATATATATATTACATTAATATCACTAACTGATTTAAATTAATGTAATATATAAGGATAATGTATATTTGTGACATAAATTGTTTTATAATGATACTCCCTTTATATTCAGTTGGTTTGTTTTAACTAATAAATTAATTTTATATTTCTATAAACCATAGGTTTTCATAAATTATATAATAAAATAAATATACACTAAATTAATGGATATGTAAAGTATTAATGTATTAAATAATAAAAATTTAATAAACGGTTGTTTTTTTATAAATGTCAATCTTGCGTGTTATTCGTGTCATCGAGGAATGTCAATATTGTGTGTTGGATTAGATGACCTCATAAATTTTTTTGAGAAAATATAAAAATTATTATGAATTTAGTTTGAAATTGACATGGAATTGCATATAATAAAATAACAATTAGTTCATTAATAAATATATTTATAATTATTTTCAGTTTTGAGTGAAATAAAAATTATCAATAGTTGAAATTAATTCGAAAACAATAATTCACATAATATATGGGTGTTATATATTATAATTACAATTCTGGAATAAGGTGAAATTATTAAGAATCCAATCGAATATCTATTTGTAATGGTTATTATGAATGAATAATTCTTAATTTTGAACAGTGAAGATGATGTTAAAAAATGAAATATTTTTCCTTTAATGGAAAACAATAAAAAAGAAAGGATGTTATCAAATATGAAAATAAATATGTATTTGAAGTTGATACAAATAGTGATGGTAAATAGTATAGTTAGAAAATATATTTTCAATTTGTTATTAATATAATATGTTTTCAACAAATCAAAATATAAAAAAAAGATATGAAAAAAGGAAATATGACAAAAGTTTGGAAATAAGAGGATTCCTCTTTTGATATAACATATTATGAGTGAAAGAGGAAAAGAAATATAATATTTGAATTATCAATGATAATATATATGATATATTATTCAAATTAATATGTATGAAAAAAGGATTAAATTAAGGATACATGGTGTGGAATTAAGGATTAAAAAATGATATAGACCATACCTAAGAAAATGAAAATAAAATAGAAAATAAATATTTTATAGAGATGGATTCAGATGTAAACTATATTTATTCTCATCATATATTTTATGAATTTTAAATTTCATATGATGAATTAAGAAAATATTGTTTTATGTTGGAAGATACAACAAATTAAATAAAATGAAGTTATAAAATTCTATGACTTGAGCATGTTTTATATGATGTTGAAAAATATGACCATGGTATTGAGATGGAAAATAATTTCTACATATTATCATAATATGAGGATATTAAAATATAAAATGATATTATTAAAAATAATATAGATGAATTTATCAGTTGTAAAAAATAAATATTAATATATTGGATAAATAAGAACATCTTAATTAGAGGCCTAAAATTGACAATATATCATTAATACAAGGGAAATAGTATAAATATTATTTAATTACTCATATAAAAAGTAATATATCAGTCTTTAATTATAAATAAACAAAATTTATTGGGAATAATTAAAAAATAATAATGAAACTTATTTTCAATCTAATATTGTTAAATTTTTTATAAGAAATTTAGTGAATCAAATATAGATTTTTTATTTAATAGATATTTTTTAATTAATTTTTGATATTTATGAGAAATATAATTAACTAGATATTCATAACATACTAAAATGTTATTAGGATTTTGAAATGACATGTATCCCCCCACTTTCTTATCAAATGAGAAACAAATGTGTCACTCTTGCTTATGTACCGTTTACCGTCTCCACGTAGGGATATAATTAATTTTCAATCAAAATATTTTATGTATGGGTCCTATGATGAGTTTGATGTTTATATTTTCTATTTATGATGTAATTATTCATCTATAATTATAATACCATATAGACCTGCTTGCCTTCAAATCCATTGGAATATTATCATTCCAATCGTGCATACGTGTAGACTATCATCCCCACAAAGTGATGTGATTTTTTTCATTTATTATTTAAATGGATATTATATATAAATATATGATCTATTATACAATATATTTAGAATTTATGGGTGAGTTATTATTTATATTTCTTTTATTACACAAAAAATGGAAGAACATTCATTCATACAAATGGTATACCTTATCAATGACTGGTGTGGTTTGATTTTCAAACTCTTCCACATATATATATATATATATATATATATTAGAATATTCATATCATGGTAAAAATTAGAGAAATTATGGAATCATGTTAAAATTATAAATATAGAGGCTTCCAAAAGGAAACATGTATAAGAAATTAAGGTCCTTCCACCTAGAACAACTATTTTAATATTGAATTATCAATAAATAGGTGATAATATGTTTTAAAAAACTCATATATGGTATTATATATATGAATATGGGTTTTAATATATTTATTATAAAATTATAATTATTATAAATGAGTATAGAACATGTTTAATGAAGGATGCGGCACTATACAATTGTTTTAAATAACAATCTCATTGTTTACCATTTTTTTTATGATTAAACATATAGTGAAGAAACATCATGATATTACTCGGAATAATAATCATGAATTTTATTTTAGTATATTTATTTCTATATATTATATTCTTTTTTTTCGTTTTTACCTCTATAAATTCTAAAGTTTCCCAGAAAATGTTTTTAATGGAAACTAATTTTATTTTTCTCTTCAGTTGAAATCAATTTTCTTTCATCTCTAAGTGTCCAAAAAAATTTTTTGACCACATTGTACTATTTTCATTTATTAAAAAATATGATTTTTATCCAAGATTGAATTCACTAAAAGAATTCAAATTAATCTTGGTATTGTTTTTATAATGAGTTACTTTTTTATATTATTTAAATATGTAAATGGAATGATTTATTTTAACGTATATGCCTTGATTATAATTTACCTCTATCATGATATCATAATGATTTGATTCCTATGTTATAATTTATCATTTTTTTCATGGGAATTTTTGTCCTTAATATTTTTTACTTTCATATATTTTAAATACTTTATTTCAAAGATAAAAGGATATTTTCCTCAAGAAATGTTCCAGTTATTTTTCAAATGATATCCCTACCATGATAGCACCCATTGATGTATTTTATGTTTTAAATGGCTTCTAATAAATTTATAACATCCTTATTAATTCTAATTTTTTTAATGATTATTATTATGATATATTTATGAAATCTGATTATTTTCCTTGGGTAATTATATTCTTATTTGAAAAATATATTGTGATGATGTTTGATTGTTATGGATGATTTTTTAATATTTGATTTTTGGGTCCATTTTTGTCTATATATTCATAGTGTAAGATGATAATTATGTCCCATGATATGATAATGATTTGTTTTGAGATGATTGAAATTATATTTTCTCACATATTGATGCATGTGTGTAATTTTTTTTTTCTCGATATGCATAGAAGAAAATTCATATACCTGATTGTGAATATCTGCGTTTAAATTTTGATGCATGAGTATGATAACTTCATTGATATTATAAAAAATTACACAAGTTAATGTTTTAATTTATCTATTTTCAAAATATTATTATTTTTAATCATTTTATGACACATTCTTATACTATTACTATTGAATTTTGATTACTATTTTCACACCCCTATTACTGGTACTTTTAGATATGAACTGATTTATAAGCATTAGAACTATTTTCTTGGGTATTAATATTATATGTTGATAACATGAACATGAATATGTAATCATAACTTTATGATCACCTTATCTTAAAATGGTCTATATCTACCATGTTTACTCTTATAATTCTCATGATCTCACTATTTCTAGTGTTTCCCTTCAACATTTTATGAATATTATTTTTAATTAGGGTATGTCCATGATTATTAATATGTGTGAAAATCATTGTGGGATATTTTGATTATATTAAATGATATAAGATTATTATGTATCTAGTCTCCATAGTAACTATTCATTTATGTCCTTAGGTATGTAATATTATTGATTATTAATATAAATGATGTAATATTTAAAAATATTTCTTTTAGGAAAATTAAAATTGTTACACAAACATATTAAATAAAAATACTTATTTTATTAAAATATTATTAATGTAATATATTTGGGTGAGGATTAGAAATAATGAAACATGATGGCAGTTGGATACAACTATTTACTCTTCTTTTGTAATCCACCTTTAATCCTATACTTAATCATTAATAAATATTACATTTAGGAATAAAAGAGAATCAATGACGTGGGAAAGATATTTTTAGGGATTTTTATGAAATTTTCGTTCAATATAATGCTCTGACCATGTGACATGGGATGATATGTTAAATATTTCCTAGTATAATTGAGATTATTTGAAATATTTGAAATAATTATTTTCTTAAAAATTAATATATTTCATTGTAACAAATTTTCTTCATATTTTTAGTAATTTTTAACCATTTGTAATCATCATTTATTGGATGCTTTGGGGGTCCTTTCTAAAAGGTTTATGATTTTTAAAAGGGTTTTTAGATTAATCTTATTTGGTTCACATTTAAGTAAAATTAGAAAGTTAGGACTAGAATCATTTATTCCATTTTTAGAGGGTCTGCAGGGTAGAAAACACTTGTCAAATGATTAGTCTAAAATGCATAGACAACCCTCCAAGATTTGGTATATTGGGAAATGGGGGTTTTCAAGGTAGCCACATTTCGAGACAATCATTTCCCCCATGTCTTTCACCTTTATTAGAATCCCTATCAGGGTGAATAGTTGAGTACATGTCCATTAATAAACATGTGGCCTATATAAAGAAATCAAGAAAATTTATTTCTAACCCCACCGCCCCCCCCCCAAAATAAATTTAAAATTATGGACTGGCCATTATAAATAGTAAAGTATTTCTATTCACCTTGAATCTGATTTCTAGGATTTTAGAGTCTCTAAAGAGGATAATTGGATACTACATGATATATTCATCTCATATTTCATTATCTATGGATGTGTTTTATCTACCTTTAGTTTTTTAATACTCCTTGATTTAGAAACCATAATTTCTCCCTTCTCACCTCATTTAGAATGATGAATCCCTATATTATTTGTGGATTATAACATTGATTTTATTTATTAAAATTATAGTGATTCATAATTGATCATCTTTCAATTAAAATATCTAATTTTAGATTTTCATATTTGGAAATTGTTTCTTTATCATTTATTATTATCTTGGTTGTTCTGGTTCATCGACTCAGGTTCACCTCTTCCCCTTCCTGTTGTTTTCTCGCAACCCTGACCAGCTTGCTTGAATACATGGTGACGTTGAATCTATGGTTCTGATTGGAGTGGATCCATGACCAGAGTGGCATTTTTATTACAGGATGACCATGATCCCCTCATCGGTTTATTACCTTAGCATGGGATTGGTCCATTTAGTCATAGGTGACAGTGGCTTGTACTCTCTTCACTTAGATTGTCTTCAAGGCTTATGCTGATATAGCTGTGGGGTGGCTCATGGAGTGCAGTGGGTCTGTCTGGGATGGAGGATGAGGGTGTTTATTGGCCATGCACATGTTTGGAGATTTTCTTATGAATTCAATATTGGTTACCAAGACCCAGGATTTGAAGATATAGCCAAACATGACCTCAAGGAACATGCCTCAAAGAGGATTCAGGGTGGGCAGTTCACCTTTGCAGGCTTCACGAAATTGGATGTTTGATAGGGTATGACATCAGCCATCAGATCGGGCCAATGATTTTAAACAAGAAACTTGCTAGTCATCCAGTCTTGCATCAGTGGATTGCTTTTTCATGTTTTAAATGCTGTGGAAAGGCAACTTCAAGTTTCCAGCCTCGGTTTCATTTTCTTGATCCTTGAGTTATGTAATGTTCTATGTTCTTGAAATTTTTTGGGTTCCCCTTCTTCCCTTAAAATGGAGTTTCACAAAAGAATAAAAATATAAGTCTATAGGGCCATTGGAGGAGGGAACCCTTATGAATAGATAGATAAATGGGGAGAGTTTTTATGAAGATGGATTGAAATTATTATTAATTAGATGAAATGATTTTGATATTTATTTTTGAGTAAATGACTTCAAATGAATGATGATTTTGAATTACAATAATTTGATGTAAAACTATGATTTTTTATAAAAATTTAAATGGAATGATGAAAAATGAATTTGGATATTTGAAATATGATAGATAAAATTAATAAATTTCCCCTGTTTGATTGATTTATTGATTAGAATAACACGTGAGTCGGGGTAGTAAGTGTATTTTTGGGTATGTATTATTAAACTATAACTCCCTAGAAATTTATATACAATGATAACTATCAGTAATATATGTTCTGATTTATTTCTAAAGTTGGGGATGACTGATTATCCTAATGTAATAATCCTTATAGGCAGATTCACAAACATTATCAATGTTGGTTAAATTTGTATTGAAAAGATCCAATATCCAGAAACAGACATTTCTTAGGACATAAAAATATATTTCGGATTTTAACATTTTTATTTCCTTTAAGTGAATATATAACCATTATACTCATTCCCATATATTCTATATTAATTTTTAAATGAGGCCTATTTTGATGAAATTTACGTTAATTAATTTTTAGATATACTTTTCAATGAAAATTTAGAAATTGTCTCATATGCCTTTTATTTATTAAAAATGAAGTGATATATTTTTTTAAGAGAATATCATAAATAATAGTTGGTGAGATCTTACTATATTATTGATTCTCACACCCTACCATTCCTTTGGGAGTTTGTAGATTATGTTATTATTGGTCAAGAAAATGGTAAACACCCCATGGAAGAGGCATATGTGATTGATCATGGAACACTGAAGTGATGGTGGTGACCCATTATGAAATGATCTACATATTACAAAAATATTGTGAGACTTCTTCTTGATAGATATTTTTCATTCCTTGGATTTTGTATTGTTAATGTTTTTAACTATCTTCTTGTTGTACATTTCTCATTGATCTGTGTTTTTATACAATTTTTTTACCTTCAACTATTTTATATTCATGCGTTTTTTAGTTCAAATACATTACCATTTTATCTTCTATATTATGTCAGGTTCAAATCACATACCTGTGGGGATCGATAACACCCTTCAAACTGTGTCCAGACTATATTGAGTGTTATTTTACTTGGGTATTTATGATGATTCATGATTTTTTATCATTAGTATGTTATTCACCTTTCCATGATGTTATTATAGAGTATGGGATTTCTTGTTTGAAAGTAGGTATGTTTTTCATAACTTGAGTGGAATTCCTGAGTGAGGGTATAGCCACCTCTCATTATAGAGAGCCTTATTTCATAATGGGTGTTTGGAAAAATATTACCTAACTTATCAGATAATATGATTCTTCTATTTTTCAAATTTTATTTGATTATTTTGTAGTACCATAATGTTGAATATTGTTTTATGGAATTGATATTCTAATATCTTGTGATTGTATTGATGACCTATGTCTACTTTTTAATGTTTCTATGTTTTCTTTTGATTTTGTGTAATACCATACCCCAAGATGCTTTTTAAATAGTCATCTAGAGGGAGCTGCTAATGAAGGATGAAAATGGATCTATATTTTTTTATCAAACTATGGTTGAGATAGTTGTGCTTGCAGTCCACGATTACGAACATGTAGTCACATCTATTTCTATTTGGTCTCTAGTGGTAGCGCCTTGAATATATGAAACTAGAGTTTGTGATGAAAGTTTGTTTAATATAATCAACTGACATTTTAAGGATTGAATGATTCTTAAGAGACATTGTATTTGTTGAAAAATATTGAGTTTATTTTTGAGTTATTGGAAGCACCAGTAATAACAAAATTAAGGTTTTATGCATTAAATATTGAAGGGATAATAAGGATATGATTTTATATGTTTTAATGATGAATAATCATGGATCATTTAATTAATAAGTCATTATATTCCTTTTTATTGAGTAAATATACCTAGAATTTATGGTTTTGGATAATTCAATGCAGTGTCTGGCTTTAAAAGATGATAAAAATCCTTACTCGGTATAAAAACTTATTTTATTAATGTTTCGAAATAAAATTATATAATAATTATTAAAAATGAAAAAATACTTTTTATAAAAATATATTTTTTTAATAAAATTTAATTTATTATTATATCATTTATATAATACATATTAGATTTGTTTTAACCCTATCACTGAATATAAAAAATTTTCTTAAATGAAAATAATTCACCAAATCATATTTGGGTAATTTATTAAGGTTAAATGTGTTTTTTTGTAAAAATATATATTATTTCATAAATAATTATCCATTATTTTTAAAAATATATTATTTCCATTTCTAATTAACTATTCATCAAATAATTAAATTTATGTACATCTGTTAACATTATATTTTAATAATTTATTTAATATAATTAATACCCACCATTACACCATCCAAGTGATTTTTTTTGCAAATAATAATATTTAATTAGTATCTCATCATTTTTTAAACATATATACCATAAGATAAATTAAGTGTTTCATGTAACACATGGTAAAAATTGTGTTTCATTTAATAGAAAATATCAATAATATTAAATTTATAGAAAAATTATTTCACAATTTTTTTGTGTTACATTATACACCTTTAAATAAATTACATCACCACAATTGGATCTTTGGATGGGTAAAAAAGGGATTATAATTTTAAAATATCTTTATGGTAAAACCATATCATAAAAAGGGTTAATAAAAAATTCCCTTCAAAAGAGAGAAAGTGATGTTTAAATGCCATCTGGATCAACACATAATAGGTTTCCAAAAAGGATACCATATTTTTTTAAAAAAAATTGAAATTGAAGAATAAAATAATGTCTAATTAATGTTGCAGAGTGAAAGAGATCCTTGATCATATGAATGTGAATGATCAAGTAAAAATATAAATCCCAAAATCAATTAACCAATGTGGTGTGAAAAAGGTTATTGATGTCTTTTGAAATCATGGTAATATGATAAAATTTTATTTCAATAACTTTTTCAAATTTTTGTGGAATTTTCATGAGAATATATAATTACTTTATTTCATTCCATTTCATAACTAAAAAATCATCCTTAGTTTATTCTTTGTTGAATTTCCAATTAAATTGTTAAATTATGAAATTATCATTAAATTTTTATGCCTAATTCCCTAGTAAATCATATGATCAATAAAACAATTATAAGACATTCCTTCTATATCTATTTGTTACCAAACAACAGAATTGTTCAGAAATGCAATCTAATAACATCAAGAGTTCAACTTATTTTCTTTCATGAATAGATTACCATAAGGATCCTCCATATTTGACTATAATTAAAAACCATAATTTTTGAAATAAGGTTACTGTGTTTTCCAAAATCAAATTCACATTATCCCCTAAATATCAAAAAGTAGCTCATAATGGTCACATAACAGTTATATTAATACATTGATCATGATTTATTTTAAATCATGGTAAAAAATGAAATTTTCAAAAATCCTCATTAATAAAATCATTGTATACTAATTACATAAATAAATCAAATTATAATTGAATATATTCCATAAATCAAAACATTTTGTAAAATAAATCATTTATATCATTTACAAGTTTTACAATAAATGTTTTATCCTTTATGAGGCCATAGTTGTTGTTCAATTTACCTTATATTTAATAATCATATCATAATCCAAAACAAAAAAATTAATGAAAATAAGAAACATAGTATTATTTAACTTCCCTTAATCTTGTGTTTTTAATAATTTATATAATTTCCATTAAATAATTTCTCTTTGCCGTCAGTAATATTCTACATATTCATGAAAATACTTAATGGAAAAAATTTATTAAATAATCTTTTCATAATCTATGATTCTTATTTGATAAATATTAAATTCCAATTCAGATACACTTCAATTATTCCACATCATTATAAAAACCATAACTATGATTCATCATCTAATTCCATAATAATTATTTAATACAATATGAAATATGAATCAACTTTTAACATACCTCAACTTAAATTTAATAATCTTTTCATGTTAAAAATAAATAACAAAATTTCAACAACCAATACCATTGGGATTTCATTTAATGTCTATTTTAAAACATTAGTGTAACCACTAATTATACCACCTTATTGATTCTGTTCAAAAGACTTCCCCCTAGTACATAGATTTGTATAATTCCCTTATTCTCTACATTTATAAAATTAAACAATTGATTTTTTCCTTAGGGAAACCATTATTCAATCTATTATGTTAATTGATTTTTTCTTTTCTTACACTGAAATCACATTCTATATGCCCTTCATATCTACACAAAACATATCTATACGTTCATTTGAGTCATTATCTGGAGATATTGTTCTGACATTCTCAATATATAAGAAACTGAGTCATCTTTCCTCAGTCATATCCCCACCCAAACACGCAATGAACACTACCAATCTATTATTTGGTGAGTCAAAGTGTTGGTAATAGTGAATTTTTATAATATAATATCATGATAACTAGATATCAATAATCAAAATATCCTTCCCCCTAGTAATCATTCCAATTGGTTTCTCACCAACACTTTTTCTCACATTCTTCATTAATCAAGTTACTCATAGTTCCAACAATTGGTTAAAACAAAAAAACATAATATGTGTAAAAATATTCCAAATGGGAATCCATATAATAATGATTAATTACATATAAGATGTCCAAATCATGACCCATATTCTCAATTTATGACAAATTAGTCTTCACCTGGATCATTAATGGTCATTATTTAAATCCCTCATGATGGTTTGTAATTATTTTATGATGATTCAAATCATATCCCTTTAGTGGGTCAAAATAGAGGGGTAGTAAGTCCCATTCATGTGACCTAGGTGTTTATTGAGTTTTTCTCAATACTCTATTTTTGTGATATTTCCACTTAGTATCTCTATCCAAGATCAAAATAAAAATATAGTATTTAGGAAGGGATTTAATTTCATAGAATCTAATTTATATATCGATTACAAAAATTTATTGACGTTTTCCTATAATTTTATTGATCCATAAACATATCCATAAATGTATCCATAGAAATATTCATTGAAATATCCCTAGGGATCTCAATAAATATTTCATATCCTAGTTTACTAAGGATTAATAAACTTTTCCATGATATCAGTTATAGAGACACTAAACTAATTATATATAGATATTACATCATAACCAAAAAATATTCAACGTATTTGATAATTATCCATGAAATAATTATTTTTGTATAGTATTGTTGGAATCTTAAAAACATTAACAACAACTCTATAAGTGATATATGTCATCCCATACTATGTTTTTAATAACTAGAGCCTTTCTTAGACATATCAAACATAATACCTTTTTCATTTCCTATGGAATGGAAACATAAAAAATGGTGAGCTTATATTATCACTAAATGTAAAAAAGGGATACATCAACATATAATAAGCATAGAGGTACATGAGCAGAAGAATAAAATTTGAAAAAAATATATGAATATAATAAATTATAAAATTATTCATGAAATAAATCATGGATGTTAATAATATGTTAATCATAATGAAATCAAACACCATGATCCCTGAGGACATTATATTGTAATACGGCATCTATTTTTTTCAGGAAAAAATGACTAAATAATTTTGAAAATATAAAATTATAAATATGTTCTCTAATTGAGATATTGAAATAAAATTAGGCCATCACATAAACTTTTGGTCACACAACTTGGTGTATACATAGTATTATATACATGAATGCAAGATCCATACATAACAATATGAATATGAAATTTGGTATGTAAATAACATTGTTAACATGTCATAATATTTATAAATAACATTATGAACACATTATCAATTTTTTGAATATCATATTTTCTATTTAGATATCCATATTTAAAAAAAACATTACAGATGTATATTGGTACGACCAATATTATGATTAAAATCATATATATTTGTTCCACAAGATCATAAGTAAGTCATTGTATCAGAACAAATGGAATTAAATGGGTTACATAAATATTTCATCATGGGAAAACATATGTAAAAGACACAGGTTTTATAACCCTTTAATAATTTCATCGTAGCATGTACTGTGAAAATATAGTATATTTCATAATAATTTTATCATGGTATAAATGATGAATGATTAATTTCTTTTAGAAACATCATTTCAGTATATATGTATATATATATATAAACCATCAAGAAAAAAAGAGTAAGAATTTTATCATTGGATCATATCCAAAGTAAATAATAGGTTACATCAACAGATTTTAAATTTTATGGCATTTGTTTTAAAATATCATATGGATATATTCTTGAGTAATGTAGATTTAAGACATTGAAAATAATTTTTGGATACTGAAAATTCATAAAACGATTTTGAAATATTTTTACATGAAAACAAATATTGTTAACTATAATGGAATCCTTAAAATGAGGTAATAAATTTTAGAGTGGATAATACCTTTTCTATTTTCATAAATAAATAATTTAATATAATTCATTTTCAAATAACTTTTCTCTAAAAATAACATTGGATACATAACAATGGAGAAAAAAATTTATGATGGAAAATATCATTTCTTGATAAAAAAAATGAAAAAATGGAACATTTTAGAAATAATTCTCATTGAATATAAATTTTGAAACATTCAAAAGATTATTTAAAAAATTTAGTGTTCTGAATGATGCAAAATACTTTAAACTTTATAATAAATATTCCTTTCACATTTTTAGTAAAATTAGAATAAGCCTTGTTTGAAAAACGAAATGAATATTCCTTCTAAAATAATTGTTATTAGTAAAAAATGGGAAAAAGTTTTACTAAAAAAATAAATTGATTAATATTATTACAATTTTTTCTATCATTTTTATATGGCATGAATGTAGAAAAAAATAATTTTTGAATCGATGAGAGAAATAATGTTAATTTTTCATAATAACATTTTTTTGAACACATCTGCACATAAAGTGAGTAAAATGAATGGAAAACATGTTTTATCTTTTAATAAAAAAATTAGAAAAAATTCCATAATTTTATTGAGAGAAAGATTATTATTTTTCATCATTTATAGAATAATATTAAAAATTATTATTAGACAATGATATTATAAGATCAGACCGTCACTAGTATGGTATGATTTGAATTATAGGACCAATTAATGAATAAATAAATATTAAAATTTAATTTATTTAAATTATTTATTTTAATTATATAACATATAAAAGGAGTATTATAAAACCTCAACAAGGGAGAAACGTGTATAATATAAGATATTTATAAAATAAGGAAATTTGGGATAATAATACAAAAAATTTTGGAATCATTTGAACCATAAACCCTATTAAAGGGATATCATAAATGTATATATAAAGAAATTTTTATAGGATAATGATTATAAAATAAATTCTTGTTATTATATACATTAAAGGAGGGAAATTGGTGGTCAATTTGGAATGTGTCTCACTAAATTAAAATGAGAGTCTAAAATCCCTCAACTTATGTATTGATATCCATTGTACACATTCCAAACATCATTATAATTAATATATATTTATTATGAATATATTTTATAATAATAATAAAATTTAATATAAAATATATTATTTAATTATATTCTTTCAATACCATTTTACCAACAATTCTTCATAAAAATCATTTTTGGGTAATAAACTCTTTTTATTTAGTATGTTTTGATTTATTATATCTTGTCCTATTATATTGACCATGGTTCCCTAATATAAATTATTTTTTCCATGATATATATATGTATATTTTTATTTATATTAATTCTTAAATGATATTGATAGAATGGTAAATACATTGTTCATGTGTATGGTAGTCCGTAAGTACGCATGAACAATATTTCCATTTTCTTAACATAAGAAATGAATGAAAGATAAATAATATATTAACATTATAAAAATATTTTCATATCATATATATATATATATATCACATATATTTATTAAATTTAACCTAATTACCATTAAATTAGATCACTAGTAAAAAAACAAATCACATCACTTCACGAGGCGGTACTTTACCGTACACAAAAATGATGTTAGAATATCCCCTTAATAATGGAATATAAGAATTTATATATGATTTTTTAATTATAAAATAATATATATATATATATAATATTAAAATCCTTATAAATTAGAGAAGAAAAATATATAACAACTGTTCACAAGGATATTGTCTATCTTTCACATGGGTGATGTTACTCTTTACCCAACATGTTTGGATGTAACAATGTATATGTGAAATTATATTTATTTGGATTTAAAAATTTGATAAATATAATATATAATAATTGAATTAATAATTACATCTATATACGATATGTGGTGATGGAAATAGAATAACAATGGTCAGTGAGGTGGTAGTCCACTGTACAAATGAATAACGGTTTTGTATTACATTTTATGAAAGAGGAGAAGGATTTATATTTATTCATTAACATAATTAAATCTCATTATAAGGAATATAATATGGTTATTATATCATCATAGTTTAATATCTATTTGTAGAGGTGGATGAAGAAATATGATAAAATTGTTTTTTAAGGGCATTACCATTCATTCAGACAACTTATTTTGGTTTTCCCAGAATGCCTTATTAGGTTAAATTTATAAAAAAAGTATTCTATGTTGAGAAAATTTAATTAAGGAAGTTATTTTCTCAGGTTATGGTTGAACAAATTCGTTTTCAAAGTGTTAATATTACAAAAATTGGGTGACCATTATATGTGGGGTTGGTGGAACACTTGAAATTTTAGAAACGAACAAATTTTACCCATCTTTTTCACATGCCAAAAGGCCAAAATTTGAGAAATCTTGAAAGCATAGGGAATTTAAAGTCCAAATATTTCCACTCTATTGTAATTTTAAAAATTTTGTTTAGTTTTTTACCCTTATCTTATTATATTTACCCCAAGTAAACCCATTTTTACCTTAACCACTGTACATAATTTTAAATGTTTTCACTATTCATTATAGTAAAAAATTTATTTCAATATATTAGATAATATAACATATAATGATTTCACATTTGTATGAAAAAATTTCAAATATAATGATTATTTTTGGAAGATGATTGTTTAAAATAAAAGTTGTAGATACGATGTCAAACAGTGTATTAAAGAGAAGATGTTCAGAAGTTCAAAAAGTGCAATATCAAGATTAAATATAAAATTTATTCCAAAAATATATATTGGATTAGTATATATATAATTTTCCAAAGATAACTTTTAAATCCTTCTTAAAATAGTATGTTTTTTAATTTTTTAATAGATGTGACAATTGTTAATAAAAAGTAATATTTTTAATTATTCATTAAAAAACATACTTCTCAAAAAATTATCAAAAATTAAACATGAGATAATTTTGAAATTTTTATTTAAAAAAAAATATTTTGAATTCATAAAAAATTTTATACGTGTGAATAAATTAATTTTAAGATAATTATTTATAATGAAACTAAATTTAATTTTAGTGAAATAAATTTTTCAGTAATTAAATTTTAATTTTAATTATCTCTTATATAGAAAAGACATATTCTATACTCAATATGTTTTATTGAGTATATAATATATTCAATTCATTAAAATAATATACGAAGAGGGATTGTTTTAATTTATTGAGGTTAAATATATTTTTGTATATAAAAATTGTTTTCCAGAAATGATTACCTTTTTTAATTTATTTTTCCTTTCACATATTTTGTAACAAAAGAATTTATTTTGTTTACAGATGTGAATGATATTTTTGAAAATTTAGTTTCTCTTATTGATAACATATATTATAATAGATAGTCGATAACCACGATATAAAATAATTATATTTTAATAGTATGTCATATTATTTTAGGCTCAACGTTGTGTGTAACACAAGATTAACATTGTGTGGCATGTAATGTAAGATAAATAGGGGTTTCTTGTAACTAAAAATATACAAATGATAAAATTTAATCGAAAAAATATATTTCATTAAATCAAAGTGTGTTATATATTTATTAATATATAATGGGTTCCAGGTTCATCCATCTGGAATGATTGTAATTCATGTATTAAAAGAGTCTCCTGGGGAAGCTGATGAAGGTCCAGTGACCATGAGAGGTACCATGCATATATCATAATCTTTAGTGTCTTTTTATTTTATATCAGTTGATCTCATTAATTTTTTTGACTCATATATTTAATTTTCAAAACCATCATATGGAGAATATGTATTATGTAATGGATATTACTACACCGCTTTGATGAATGAGAAAAAAATGGTCTCTGATGTTGTTCTTATGGATTCAATTTATTAGATATCAATCTCAAAAGGAAAATTATATTTCTTAACATAAAAACTTTTGTTTTTATTTTCATGCTAGGATAGCTAATTTCCCAATATTTTTGGACTTACTATTATATTATCTGGTATACATTAATACCCATGATGGTGTATTTACTGTCTTTTAGGGAGAATGGGACACTAGGTCAAGAAACACAAATCCTCCACTTTCATATTTGATAAATGTGACATACATGTTTTCTATTTTCTTTTATAAAATAATAATTGAGTGTTGATCCACCTCACATAATCACCACGTTTCCAAACATGATTTTATCTATTTTTTTGGTTATCCACTCGTTAGAGAACAACAATTATCTATTAACATGTTATAATGTAAACATCCCATATTCATTACTTCTTACTCTATGTAACCATATGAACTGAAAGAGTTAAAGACTAATTTGAATGTCTTTTTGGATAAAGGCATTGAATAATGGAGTGTGTCAACTTGGATAGTGCATGTTATTTTTCTATAATACATCTTAAATCATGATAAAATTATGATTTTATAAATAGAAACTCAATTGATTTTTTCTAACTACATGTACATTTTCTATTAACTCATATGTATTTGACTTGTTTAAAGGGTTAAATCTATTCTTGAGGACTGATAATTAGTCTGGTTGTCACCAGTTGAGAACTAATGAATCTAATATTCCAAATATAGTCTTTGGGAGTATATATAACCATTACGAGTACCTGATTATGAATTTTATTATATCCAATTCTCCAAGAGTCTGTATAGAGATAAATAAAATGATATTCTCTAAGTATCATTACTTGTTCATAGTGGGTTTTTTATGATATTTTGTTTTACTCTAAAACCAAGGAGTATCATATACTTCATGTGGGAGATATTATATAAATTATGATAAATCCTATACTTTATGACATTCTATAGAATTTTTTTTTATATTTTGGATGTGATGTTCTTGGGACACAGTGAAAAAATAGAAATTTCATATGATCCCAGGATGGTGAATGCTTTTATGATATGGAATCAACTGTGAAATTTATCAATATTTTTATTTTTTTAATTTTAGTGGGGTATAATCATTATCTATTCGAATATTTCTCAATTTTCTCATCTTCATTCAAATTTATTACCAAGAATGCAGTTATGTTTTTATGGGAGTTTAAATTCCATGATATTCTTGATGAGTTGAAATTTCATTTCAATTCTATTCGTGTTTTTATTCATCAATAAGTTGGATAAGGCTATGAAGTTTTTTATGAAAAATTAGTTTTGTGTACTGTATTTGTTCTAATATAGTGTGATAACATGGTGGAATATGGTTATTTAAATCTTATTACATATAATATTTATTGTAAAATAAATTATTTTCATCTCACATCTATGATGCATCGTCTTAATAGTTAGTGGAGTTACCATTTCAAAGAATGGTTTACCATCTATTCTGACAAGAATTATATAAGTCATATAATATGAAAAATGAATTAAACCACAAAAAATTAATTGGGATGTGTACCTAATATATTTTTAATTTGAATTTTTTTACACCCATGAAATGTAAAATCTCATTTATAATTACTTGAGAATGGATCTTCTAACCCGGGGCATGATAGAATCATCAGAAGTGCAACTTTTTTGTCTCTCTTTTACTACTGGATATTATAAGTTTTGTTGGATGAGTTTGAGGTTAAACTTTAAAGAGTTATGTTTTATTTCATTCTTCGTGAGACTATTCAATTAGATAAATATATTTAAAATGAATCTTATGGAATTTATGACTCCCATTTATAGAAGTTAGGTTCGTTAGACCCCAATTTTTTTATCATAATGTTTTTATATTTATTCAAGTGTTATATAGACGTTTTAAAATTTTGGGGGGGTACAAGTTTCGTCTATAGATATCGGAAACTATGTGGTTTCGTCCAAAATACTATGAACCCAATTTAAAGGGTATGGATGGTCACACATGTCATTTTCATAGTTACTCAAAACAGTGTGTCCACCAATAAATACCATATGACATTGGGATGTATGGGTTTTCATGGTTATATATTGATTATAATAATAGTTCTCCAAAAACATATTACATTTATTGAATCTATGTGAGGGTTTATGTAAATATTAATAGTTATAAATAACAATGATTACTAACCCCTGAAATAAAAATAATGACCTTTTACCACCATCTATTTTATAATTGAAATCGAAAACCAACCATTATAAATCATAAATCACACTTAATAAACCATAATCTGGTTTATTATCTTTTAGAGGATCTCAAGAGATAAATTGGCTCCACCAAAATCTATTATTCATGGATCTATGTTTCTATGGATATGTTTTATAAATTTCAAGTTTGTTATTTTTCCTTAATTTTAAATTCAACTATCTACTTAGATCTCCTCATTTGAGAGTGATGAATCCTCATGTCAGTAATGAGTTAGATCTTTGACATTATGTATAATAATTCATAGAATTCATTCATTATATTCATTACTTTCAACTCTCTTGTTGAGATTCCAATTTCTTGTGATTGATTCTTCATCATTTGATAAATTTAAGGTGGTTCAATATTTATTTTCCTTATAATTAAAACACTTATTTCTTTCTTGATTTAAAAAGTATTGTCCACTTATTTTAAAACACTGAATAGTGATGATTGATTTAAAAGAAATAATATTTGTGAAATAAAACCCATTTTCTAAAGGATTGATAATTTTTCTGAGTTTAATGTAATATTATATCACCATTATATTTTAGGAAATAATTTTTTAAAATGAATCTAAATTTTATGATAGCCTATGTTTCATGCATCAATGAGTTTTTACAAACCCTAAAAATTAATAAATATTAATATATAGAAGTGACTACTATTAAATTAGATTTATTCATGGGGTTATAAAAAGAAATTTTCAAATTTTTAAAATTATGTATAATTTTTCTATACAAATAAATTTTATTGATAAAAATTACATAGTTTTTATTAGACTCTTTTTACAGTATAAAAAATATAATTTTACCAATAAAAAATTATTAGTATTTATATATAATTAATAAAACTAAATTTTAACACATAATGAAAATTTATTTAAAAAAATTAATTAATATTTTTTGAAACCCAATTTTAAAATTATTTGATGGTAAATGTTTTGGGATTTTTCTTAAGAGAATATGTTTTATAGAATTGGGAGAAATACTTGTTTTTTATTGAAAACTATATATTATTTTAAATAATTAATATGACTATATTATTTTAAATGGATTGAAAATTAAAATTAGATAAATTATATTATCAATAATCTAATATATTTGATTGTAATAAATTACATATTTAATTTTTATTTGATGGTAAATTATATTATCAATAATTTACATATATTTGTTGAATTTTGAATAAAAATTTTACAATTATTTTATGGAATTTTTTGGAAAAATTGATTCCATATTTGGAATTATAACAATTAATATTATATAATAAGCTAAAAACAATTTTTTTGAATAAAGTAATATTAAAAAATGTGAAAATTAATTACTATGGTCAGGGTTAATACAGGTTCTAGTGGTGGGGGTAATGAAATAAGATATGGGATACAAGAACCTAAAAATATTCCCAATTTCCCTTATATAGATACATATATTCACATATTACCTTAGGGTAATTTTTATTTATAAACAAAGGACACAGTTCTAAAATTGACCAATATAATAATTTGATTATAGAAAAAGGGAAAATATCACCCTCATTCTTTTAACTTTCAATTTTTTTTCAGATAGGAAAAAATGTATGATTTGAATTAATAATGATTTTATATTTGAGAATATTTAAATTATACTCATAATGATAATTTATATTTATTTTTTAATATTTATCTAACTAGATAAAATTCATTAGAAGCTTTGAAAAAATAATTTTTTAATTAATAGAAAATATATTGAGTGATAATAAAAATATTAAAAGTTTTCTAATATAAAATAATTATTGAATTACATGGGTTTTTTAGAAACATATTTCATGTTGTACATGTTCATAGGATGATATATTCTTATTCTCCAACTGTATTGATGTTTTAAAATCATGTTAAATGTATAGTATCAAAATTGACATTAGTGTTATTTTTTAATAAATAATATTTTATTAAATAATTTAAAAATCCAAAAAGATAAATAATTAAAAAATGTAAAATATTATCTATAATGTTCCACTCATGGACCTATGGTCCTTTTAAAAAATTTATATTTTCCCCATATTAGTGAAAACAATGTTACCTTGGAAATGGGTAAAATGATTTTTTTTCCATGCATTTTGGTTAACATCAATTTTAGACACACATAACATTATTTCGTAATAAATTGGATTTGATATTAATAATAATTTGGTAATAATTTTATAATAATTTTAATTTATTCTAGTAATAATTGATAAATTACAAATTAAAAATATAAGTTAATACAGAGAAAACTAAAATCATTAAAGTAATAAAATATACAAGTTAAATAAAAATATGTTTAAAATATTTTTTATGGAGGTTTTTGTAGAAAACATCATAAAATCAATAAATTATGTATAAATTTTGGAGGTAACTGGCACAGATCTGTCATTCCATTGTTGAACAGTTATTTTTTACTATAATACCACTCCACTAACATTACAAAATGTGACCTCCTCCCCAAACTTATTAACACATCCTAAGAACCTTTTCTTTAAAATAACCTTCCAAAATCCCTCCCAAATATCATTATACTTGTTCTATAGGTGTTATTCATCCCATAAAATCATCTCGAGGGTCCTTATAAAGATATCCAAAGGGGGTTGTTCTAAGGGATGCCAATTTTCTATACAAAACTATTACTTTTTAATTTTTATCTTATCATACTAATTCACATTCTACTAAATAAAATATAGTAAATAAGATATGATAAAAATAAAATAATTATAATTTTTTTTATTTCCGGACATACATCCATGTACTCTTACATAAACATTGAAATAAAATCGTCGATTGAGTTTGTAGAAGACTAACTCTATTTGAGCCAATATGAATTGTTTTCTTCACAACCTCATACTGTTGGATATAATGATGGATTTAACAAATATATATAATATTTATGACATAATTATACATAAATAATTTTAATATAACATATAAAATCTTAATTTCTATTAAATGTGTACATGATAATATCTTTTTGGTGTATAAAGAGATTCCACCTCATAAAGTTATTTGATTCATTATTTACATACTTATTAAATTTAAAATAGTAATTATAGGTTTAATAAAGATATGATATATATATATATATAATAATTATTCTAAAAGGGTAATATATTAGTTACCTTTCATTCATTTCATCCATCTAGAAAATGAAAATATTGTTTAAGTGTTTGTACGACCTATCATCTATATGAATAGTGTAATTCATTTTCTATCGCTAACATTAATGGGTGAGAAGAAATAATTATTTAATAAATATATATTATATATACCTTGGTTAATATTCTATATATGATGGAACCATGATCTAAATGATAGTACTGAATATACTAAACCAATAAATACACAATAAACAAAGTAGTTATTAACCAAAACCTGATTTTAACAAGGAAATGTTAATAATCATGTAATAAATGTTCATAATTAAGTCACATATGGAATGATAAATATAAATATGGTAATATAATATATCAATATTAAACCAATATTTATTATATTCATTCGAACATGTAGAATGGATATCTAGTCATAAGGTAAATATTTTCGCCTCAATTTTACTTCATTGAGACATATGTTGTGCTATACACCCATCTTATTAGATGTGGTATATATAATAACCCATTATCATGTTATATCTTGAATATAATGTATTTAAAATATATTTAGAGTTTCATATGATATTAATATTTAATTGGGATTATGATTCAATAGACACAAATGTGAAAAATGTTTTATGTTTTAATCTCATTATTTATTGGGATTATTTTTTATTATGTTTCCAATGATGTCATATTATGATATTCAATTCATGAAACTCATAAATTTTTTAGAAAATTTTTATTTCACAAGGATACACATTTTTCATCAATATTCCACTATAAAATATTTAAAGAGACCATAAGATAATTTTTTTTATGAAAAATCATCATTATTTTTCCATTCGGTTAAAAATACATTTACCTCAGTATTCATTTTTTCTTAATTGTTTTCCAAAAATGTCTGAACATTCGACATATTATTTTATAATTAAATTATACAACATGTTTTAATTTATAAAAATTTGTCTTAAAATCAATCTTCATATTATTTTCTAAATAATTATTTTTAGATTTTATTAAAAATTTGAAATGAATAATTAATTTACAGTGTAAAACAAGAACATAATTTACCACCTCATTGAATAATATCTTCATTGAATATTAGTTTGAAATTTTAATTTTTCAATGATAAGTATTTATATAATTTTCTATGAATTTTTTTTCATCAAAACGATGATTTTTATTGAAAGGGAATTTTCATCCATAAATATTCCAAGTGACTTTTATTTAAAAAAAAACATTCATTTAGGATGATATAATGCGATGTTAAATAATCATTACATGGTATTTGATCCAAGAATACAATATTTATTATATGTATGGATGGTTTATTTTTAGGATGAAGATATTTTTATAGAACCCATTTCTTTTCTATGGGTTATTTCATTATGAAATATATTATGAAACCCATTTATATTCATATATTATGATGTGATGATTATTTTTTGAAGAACATTTATTTTCATAAGGTGTTAAAGGATGAATTTTTTGTGATCTTTTGTAACATATATATATATATATATTATTTTCACTATTTGAATGTTTTTACAGATATATCCTGATAATATATTTGATAAATCATTATATCTCATGATACTACAATGGTAAACATGTCAAATATATTTATACATCGTGTAAAAAAAGATTATTGGAATGATGTTAAATGTGAATCATGCCAATGGGCTTGATCCACAATGGGAAAGAGGATGATGGGATAGATACATAATTGGAAATAGTCAATGAGGACTGATCTAATATGATTACTGGTTTTCATAGTTAACATAAACAAATTAAATGGTAGATATACACATGTTGGTTCCACAAGGTTATGATATGAACTTATAGTTCATGAATTATGACGATTCCAAATTCATATGAATCATATCCTTTAAAATGATGTAGATTTATTATATCTCAATTATATATGAACTATACAAGGTTGGGTTTGATCTCTATAATTTTTGTTCATAATAACATACACTTGATATAAATTTATTTTTTATGATATTATAGGATGATAGATCCCATTTTTACCCATACTGAGCAACTTATCACAATAATTACTACATTTTTCTTTACTAAGATATGATGAAATGTTTAATGTGTGGTAGGTTCATGAATAGTATGAAAGAATAAGAAAATTATGGGGTGTGGAAGTGAAGATGTTTAATAAAATAATAATATTGTGTTCCTAATCTCCAAAGACACAAAACCATTACAGTCAATGGAAATATATTTGTTATGTGCATTGAATATTTATCTGAAAATATTCTATATTTTTGTAAGAGAAGTTTGGGTTGTTATAAAGATACCTTGAAATTATAATTGATTTTGTGAAATTATATGACATTGATTCTTGAGTAAATGGTTAAAAATGAATGTTGACTTTTAATGTCATGATATTTATGAAAATCAAGGATCTGGTGAGGAAATAAAAATGGAATGGTAAAACATGTTTTTTTGGAATTTGATCTATTATTGATGAATTTAATTGAATGTAATGAATTACCCATGATATATTTTATAGTTTATTGAAATAATATGTGATCTTATAAAGTTAGTGTGTCATTTGGGAGATGACACTATCACTTTGACTTCATATAAAGATATTGACTATTAAAACACTTAATAAACCATGTTCTATATGATTTCCTTGATGGGGGTATTGATTGTTTATCTAAATGGGAGAAGCCTCAGGGACATGCCAATACAATTTATCATTTTTATTGAGTGATAAGTGTAAGAATTTTATAGCTAAAAAATATAATATCTCAACGATTGTGAACATTTTTCTTTTTTTTGACTTTATTATTAAATTATACTGATTGTATAATTAATTTTCACATGTCCACTTTTATTATACTATATGTTCATTTTCTCCTATTTGGATAGAAAATCAATTTGTTTATTTTTTGAAATAATTTTTTAGAATATTTGAAATGATAAAACATTAATTTAATTTATTTAAATTGAAATATAAAATGGTTTATTTGTATCAAAATTTCGTATGAACTAATTTTGGATATTTTACTAGGATATTATTCCTCAAACCCACCCTTGGACTTCGAATATTTAATGACTTGGTTCTTGTAGTCCATGGAAAATGGAAAGCATCATAAGGTGGAGTCCAATGTGATTTATCATTTGAACATAGAGTGATGTTGGTGACTTGATGAGATATGGTAAAATTATTTCATGGGGATTGTAAGACTTCACCATTGTGGATTTTTTCTACTCTTGATAATACACTCCTAGGGTTTTCTAACTATCTTATTGTGGCACATATCTCCTTGAATATTGTTTGAAATATTGAATGTTTTTTACTTTTATCCCCCATTATTTTTTATTAATTATTTTGTTTCTTGTATAAACCCATCTAAATTTGATAATCTATATGAATATTGGTACTTCTTTCCAAAATGATGGGATCAAAAAAGCCGAAATGGCTATGTCACGACCATCTCATGTATTGTTTGTATAGATTATATAGGCTGGTTCATGATATTATTAATCAATTAAATTGGTAATTTTTTTACAATATCATATATTTGAATATTATGGTAGATAATCCACTCCACTAATCAATTAATGATAATATTTTGTTTCCTTATCATATTTTTTTGACCATTTTACCACATTTTAACCTTCACTATGGTCACTAACGTTTTACCTAGGTAATAAATTTTTATTAATAGAAATTAATCGAATGTTATTAAAAAATTTGGAAATTATATTTCAAAAATTTGAAACAATATTACATGGATGAAATTATAGAGAAGATAAAAATCATTCGGAAAATAAGTTCACATAACGAACCAAATTTTTTTTTTTAGAAAAACAATTATTATGATTAAAAATGAATATTCCCTAAAAAATAAGGTATAGAATTGATTATAAGGAAACATATAAATTAATGGTTAAATATTATTTATGTGAAATTATTTTTAGGATAAAATTAAGCGTGTCATTGTGAATACATAATCAAATGAAAATATATGGTATATGAGAATGTAATATTTTCCACTATAATCCTAAAAATAATCCCTTTTTGAAAAACAAAAAATATTAAGGCTAACATAATTATGATATGATAAATAATATAATATTGTTCAACTATAAAAATAAATTTCTAAAATTTAGAAATATAGATTAAAAAACCACAAAATAAAAAACAAATATTAGTTACAACAATACTAATTCCTTTTCCAAATGAAAAATCATATTTCTTTCTCAAAATAATGAATTATTTAATAATTGTATAATGATATATTTTATTTGAAATAAAAAATAAGGTTGATTCTTTAAAATATGTAACAATTTTTGAAATTTTCCCTCTATTGAAAATATCTAGTCCGTATAATTTTTTCAATTGATAAAGAAGTGGAGATATTTTTCAACAATTAAAGAAAAATTATCAATTGATGCATCATCAATAAAAAAATTTAAAAAATAATTTACTAATTATGTTACATTATATTTGAAAACATACTCTTTGTTATCATGTAACACAATTATATTTTATGGATTTTAAATATTCTCCGTTAACTATCCCACTTCCTAACATAATACATCAGATGTGTCCAATATATACTTTATTAATAATAAAAACTAAAAGACATAATGTTCTTAATATAAACACAAATTCATGGCTATAAGGTAATAATTTTATTCCTATTTATCCAAAGTTTACTTCAAACTAACAAATACTAATTTTATTTTCTAAATCATTATAATACATGTCACACCATACCATGGAGATGTTATATTTGAAAATATCCCCCTACATCAAATAAATGATAATTTATATAGTTATTTACATATATATTTTATAGACTATGTGTAATTTTCATATGGGATTTAATCTTCTTTACCTTTTTGACAATCACTTCTAATTCAGTTCCTTATAATTTTATCTCACTAACAACATCCTGAAATGTTGGGGTCTGAGGTCATAATTAACACAATACTACAAATGTTGTTATATATATATATATATATAATATTATAATTATAAAAATATTTAATTAATGAATGTTGTTGATCCGAAACCCAATGATAATCGAATGTAAAATTTCCTGGGAGATCCTCTAATTGTTTCATTTCTCGCATGTATTATCCATCAGATTGAGATGAAGAGTTATACTAAAATATAATTCAATTCCAAAATTATTATATTATCTCTTAAAAAATGAATCCAATCCTTGTATTATTATTATATATAATAGAGTTATTAACTAAAAGTAACAAGATAATATCTTTATGTAATAATAAAAGAATAACATTGAAAGATATAACATCTTTAATAGAAATAAATTGTGTAAATTTTGTCAAATAGTAAAGAGAACCCAATATTTTGATAAAACCATGATATGTTTTTTGGTAATACATCCTTGAAATACATTGATATATACTCTAATTTCCATTTTTGAATTATTATTAGATAAATTTTCCCCTCATGTTATTTTCATTTTGATTTAACTTGTTTAAAATTTAAATATTTCAATATATAATATTCAATTTAAATATTTATTAATTATACCCAAAACATATCTAATTGTTTATAAAAAATGTATATCCTCTAGGATGAATATAACATAGGGATATATGAGAATCACAAAATAATTACGGTTTCACTTACGAGTCACACAATACACAATTTATTTTACAAAATCTTATAAAACTAACTTCTATTAAAATATCTTATTTTTTTCCTTAAAGAGGTCTACATTTTTTTGAAGATATGACCCACCTTTAGATATTATATAATACTTTATTATATGTATGATTTTATAGATACCTAATCAAAAATATAATCGTGTTTATGGATAGAAAATAATATTTTGTAGTTTTTTAAAATCATAATTTCTAGTATCATTCTCTATATGTTTTATTGTTAATGCCATGTTATAATTTGGACTCAATGTATCTAAAAACATTTTACATTACCATAATGATAGTGAATAGTTAATTCATATTAATATATTATTATTATCTATCATTTCTTCTTCATATTCAACTGTTTTGGAAAGTGGATGTAAATTCATATTTTATGATCCATATATATGAAAAATCTATCCCCAAATAAATTATTCCAATAATTGTTTGGAAAATATTACCACTTCATGTTCCATATCATGTATTGTGTAATTCTTCTCAATAGGTTTCCACTTTTATTTATAATGATATATTAAAGGATAATTTTTCATCAAAAGAGAATCGAACATAAAAAATTAATCAATATAAATAAACAATTCTATGTTTTATGGTGGTAATGGAAATATATAATCACTAAATATACTCATTTTTAATTACTAAAATTATAAAAAAAATTACAGGTAAATCTAACTCCATTTCAAGTAAAAAAATTTAGTTGGTCAGGAAACCCCCAAACATTTTCAAAAAATGATTTCTTATAACATTATTTCTTAGGAAAAAATAAAATACCATATACATGTGTATATATTATACATTCTTCAAGAACATTAGTATTATGATGATATTCTACTATTCCGTATTAGTTTATTATAAACACATGAAAGAAATATAGTTTAACCAGAATTTAAATTTAACAGATTATATCAAAAAATTATTTTATTTATGGTTCTATACAAAATCCATTAAATATTTCCCATGATTTGAAAAAAATTATAATATACAAGATTATCATCAATGAATAGCACCTAAATAATTTCCATATACTAATGGAAACTCTAATGATTATATCTATAACTAAAATAGGTAAATTTGAAAACCCCATGAGAATAAAGAAACAAATAATGTCCATTACTAGTTTAAAATGGTTCCCTCAGAATTTATTCTTCAATTAAATTCATATAATGATATACATACATGAGTTTAATCATTGAAAAAATAATGAGCTATAAATTGTTGATACAAAAATTCATTGATATGTGGAAATGTATACTTTATCAAAATAATAATTTTTCTAAGTGATCTATAATCACTAAAAATTCATATAAAGACATATTTCACCTTAATCAACAAGATATAGCCTCCCAATATTTACTTTCCTATGGTGAATGAAACCTATATCATGTAATAGTTGAAAATTATTTTTCAACTATAATAGCTCCGTTAAAGCCATTCTAGGAGGAGGTTTTGAAATTGTCATAGAATTTTGAATTATCTCTATTGTGAAATCAATCCCTAACAAGGAATAATACTATAAAGATCATCAAGAAAAATATAGTAATATTAATTTTCCAAAGTCAAATCACAAGGCAGAATCGTCAAATTTTTTTAAATGATATGTTTTTGATAACTTTTACACCACATCATTAATAAATTTTAATCTCATTCTAAAAATTTATTATGAATTCATTATCATTAAATTATATTATAATGATAAACCAAAATCAAATTTAAAACCAAAATAACATCAAAATATTTTATGGGTAACATACTAAGATTTTGAGGAAATACAATTTGACAAATAACGATAAGAATATTCCTATAAATATGTTTCTATTTAATACCTTCACTAGGATTTATTACAAACAAATTATATTTCCATTTACTAAGATGATATTTACATTTTACTACAATGTTTTCTAGAAAAATAAAAACTACATTGATGGAGTGGAATAAATTTAGAAATCATGTAATGTACCTTCCACCAATTACATATTTATAGGGTTATATGTGTGTTACGAATCTCTATGGTATATAAAAAATCACATGGGTGTCATGTAGAGAAAAGCTGGAATGATTTCTTTTTGATGAAGATTATGATAATAAATAAAAAATCAGAGTATCATAGTGGATATCCTTAAAACATGGATTGTCTAGAATAACCAAACCCTTATGTTAAAATCTAAAATAGGATTACAAGGTCTTGGTGAAAAATAAAAAAAACCATCAACATGGAACCAAAAGAAACCAATGGGTCTATCTACTCATTAACATATGTCACCACCATCCCAAAGCACTTGAAGGCATCAAGAATTAGGTGAATCATCCACCACATGATTCTATTTTAATTACCTATATACTAAAAAACCAAATCAATAAATTCCAAGACAAAAAGAATAATGTGAACAATAATATGTGGTAGGATACTACCATAGAATGTATAAAATATCATTCCACATGCATTTTTTAGTTATTAAATAAAATAGATTTGAGAACATTTCAAATGAAATTATTTTCCTATTGAAAATCATTAGATTTATTTCTTTTTATAAACATGTCATATTCAATTAAAAACAATCTTACGTAACATATATTATTTAAGAATAATATGATGAAAAAAATAAAATTATTTTTTCAATATATATTCAATAATAGAAAATAAATACACCTTTTATACTTGCACATAATTTATCCAAAAATAACAAACGAGAGATCCGTGACATGTGGGTGTATGTAACTAAAAAACAATCTCGAAATGATAATTCAAATAAATAAACAATATATCACTGAACATCATTTCCATAGTAAATTCAAGAAACTATTTCTATGGAATCATGGTATAATAACATATTGATAACTTTATCCAGAATGGCTCGTAATTATAAAGGTTTCCCCTACAACTATTACATATTTACTTCAATTAGGAAACATGATTCATATTTCATATACATTTTCAATAGAATAATAATTTTATTTAATTTCCTATATTTTCTTAATTTATTTTTTATAGTGATGCCACACTACTTCCTTAACTGGAAACCATTTCCATTTACAAAATAATCACCATTGAACGTGAGTGATTTTGAATCCAAGATAAATGGGAGAGATCAATATATTTAAAATAGAGAAAATGATTCAAAATATGTATTAAAATGACTCATTAAAGATTCATGTGGTATTAGTAACCAACTATTTGCAATCTGATTCTGACCAAGAGATTCAAAAAAATAAATCCACTACTACTATGTCCAAAAAAATCTACCATATTTATAATGGCTTCACCCAAGAGATGTGCCACTAATATTAGTCAAGGTGTGTAATGAAGACTAGTTTGGTTTATCCCACCACACACCCCACCATGGTTTCATGGGGTCCACACTAGGCATAGAACACAATGTGACTCTCCATGATCCATAATTAATACCACACCCTAGTGGATTTACATAGAGACCCAATGGAATTCCACGACATCAACAACTTATATTTCTTTGAAGTTTTCACTATAATTAAGTAAATTAGATATTGAAGCCAATATGAACCTATATGACATCTAAAAATGAAACATAAAGGGTAAAAGTTTATCTTTACCAAATTTTATTATCCTATGTTTATCAATTCACCCAACTATAAAATCATTATGTCCCTAGAAAGGCTTAGGGTTATGATCCCGATAAGGGATAAGGCTAATGTCTCACCATCCAAACCTCACGATCCAATGTCAGAAGTAGTTTTGTACCACACTATCATGTCACTCAAACTAATGGGATCTTATTTCTATGATACACCTTATCCTGTTAGTCCACTATCTGAAAGATCCTTTTAACCACTTTTGTCCAATGTTCAACATCAAAATCCACCCAAAAAATAATGTGGAATGGGTATAGCTAATGCATATTAAATAGTGAATCATGGAACACATGATGGATAAAATAAAAATAAGAAGGTATGCATAATTGATAATCAACCAACCTAATTTTCTGAATAATCCAAATCATTTCAATATAATGAGGATTTAAATCTATCTAACTCCTAAAATTTATTTACAAAAATAGAGGTGAAACATTGAGAAAACATCTATCACCCACCTTTAAAACCAATAGATGATGAAGAATACTGGATTGAGGAAACTAAAAACATGAATATTATTTAATAAAATTCTATTTAAAAACATTATATCATTGATTTCATATATAACACTCAGTTTAAATGAAGACCATTATATTAACTATTCCCAATAAAAAGGTGATCTAAAAGGAATCACATACAACACCTCAAAATTATTAATCATAATTGAATATTAATAACTATTTTTAGAGGAAAACTCCACATAGTGAAGATATTTCAAACAATAACCACCCAATTAATGATCAAATTCTGAAAACATGTGTTCTAGAATCATGATTACGATCTTAGTGGATTCATCCACCAAGGTATGATATGTCATGATCAAATTCAAGTGAGAACCCCTCAATTTCTCCAATTAATCTAAAACATAGATGTTAAGTGAGGTTACCTATCTTAAATTATATTTAAAGGAACATAATTAATTCGAAAAACATCCCACGCATTTAAGTACGAAATATCATCAACCTTCATTGACAGCATGATAGATAGGAAGTGCACATATTTTCTGATTTGACCAATAATCACCCTTATTTCAAATTTACCACTTATAGTTTAAGGTGGATGAATAATTATATAAATTGTTATCTCATCTGATTTCCATGTTGGATTGGTAAGGTTAGTCAAAACAATTAGGCCTATGGTGTTCTTATTTAATTCACTGACATGGAAGGAATCTTGAATTAAAATCAAAAATAGATTGTGTGATTCCCAACCAGAAAAATTGATATCTGATACCATGAAACATCTTAGATTCTTCAGGGTTCAAGAAAAAATTATATCATTGCTTATTATCCATCAATTCCTATCTCAGGTATATCAGAACAACTATTCCGCCTCATATGCACAAACCCAATTTAGAGACCTTGACTAAACACCCTAGTTCCCCCATAAATAATCCCTCAATAATGGTATCATTATTCATTAGAATCCTTAACATGTGGATTTTTATTATATAAAGATGATCCCACCAATGTGTATAGTAGGAATTCCAAATCATTTTACCTCTCTTCATCCATGTGTATCACATAATATAAGACCATTGAGCACAAATCTTATGTTAATTGCTTAACTACATGAGTTAGTGATATTTTATTCAATGAAACTATGAATATGTTTCCATTTTTTGGGGTGTATGAAATATTAATATTAGTTTTATATAGGTACGATGTCACGTATCTATTTATGATGTTCATTTATATCTATTTGAAGATATAATTTATAATCTTATGGTCCGTGGACACCATAAACCACACCATGGAAACGAAATGGTTCCAAGTCTTAAGGGATTCTATCACTACATCCAATTCAGGATCATGAATATTGTATTTATTCTCTTGAGGGAATAATTGATGAGATCCATAAGCTAAAACCGTATTACATGTATCAAAACTCAACCCATAATCATATAGAAGGCATCTAAGTAAAAATAATACCACAAAAATGAATCAAGACAGATAAATAAGTTAAATTATATCTATATCACTTTCATCTCCTGAAAATATCTCATCAACAGATCAATCCAAATGAGCTTCCCACCCATATGCATCAACAGTTGTTATTAGAAATGAGAAAATGGAGAAGCCATAAACAAGGAACCTAAAACAACCTATTAATCCAAATAAACTATAGATATAATAAATATTTATGGGTTCATATCCGGAAATCACCACTTAAAATACTTTAGGATCTATGGATACACCATTCTTAGGAATCCCATGGAAAAAAATTACAACATGAATCTAAAAAAACAATTATATATATTCCCATTAAAAAGTTTTTCTTTCAGGATGAAATAAATGTTATCAAAATTTTCTACAAGATCCCACTTTTATTTATAGTAAACTAGGTTCTAATCCAAATAAAACTAGGATTGAACCCAGACACAGTTGGAAGATCGAATTCCTCATATCCATAAACACCTAATGAGAATTATTAATATTAAATGATTTGGGAAGATACCCATAATTCATATAACTACCCACTAACACCATATTATTAATACATTTCTATAAATACTTCATGTGATGGTTCCCTAAACTCATAAAAATCATTTTATACCATTAGGATCGATTTCTCTAATCAAATACTTCATTAATCCTAGGTAGTTTATATTTCTTCTTACCTATTAGTTGGTTGAGTTTCTTATAGGCAACACAATAATGGAGGGCCCCATCCACCTTCTTAGTAAAGGGAACTTGTGATTCCCAATGTGATGTATTGGGATAAAAAAACCAATTATAATCTAGGTACATAAGATGAAAAATTAATTACTTTAATAAAGTGTGATCCATATAGTGTAAAGGTATGTAAATGGTCCTCACCCTCAACAACAAGTCTATTGTAAATTGATCTTCCCATTGAAGTGGAATCCTGGGTAATTAGTCTAGATAAAATCAAGATACATACTCATGACCCCTTGAATATAGAGTCTATAAAATGAATAAATTTCACAGAGACACATATTTGATAACTAGAATCAGATTATTTTAGTATGAGGGATAATGTTACATTATTCCCATGCTTCAGGATCAAAATCACACTCAATGAAATTAGTGTCCCTATCAAAAGAATGAAACTAGACTCAATGATAAGTTAATTCATTTGGGTATTTATAGTTAATCATTTAACATGTTCCAATGATGAGATCAAACATGTCAATATAAATAACTAAAAAATCCAACATTGTTTTTTTCGCATTCATAACTTGAAATTCAGAAAATATAAATCCCTCTCAAGACTTTATTCCCATGTGAGTGTAAATATACATAATTAAATACATCAAAAATGATGTCAAGTTGAACACATTGATATGATTGGATGATATCAAATTATAATTCACACTAGTATCAGATAAGTTCATAGTAGAAGAAGATGTAATCAACACTATTCATCTCAAGATAAATTGCCCTTCCCGTGAATCATATGATTCCCACACTACTACATACCATGGTTTTGCCTTTAAATTTGGACTATTTTATCCCTTTACACACACTATTAGTTGACCACATACCCTTTTTCTATAATATTTAGTGTGATACTTCAACCAACATACCACTGATCACCTCGCTTAATCTTTTAGATGGAAAAAAGTAAATATGCCTTCTTTTACAATTGATTATCCTAAGGGATTTTTCTTCCAAGCTATATCTTCCTCTATTATAGATTCATTTTTCTACAATATCTATAACAGTGAAGAAGTATAACATCCATGCCTTTTAGTAAATAGCAATTACATAATTTTAATGATAAAAAACATAATAGTGTTACACATAGAGGATCCAAAGGTTTAGTGTCTTGGGAAAACTAGGACCATACAGAGCAATTTCAACATCAAGCATAAACATTTATTTAATTTCTTCTTCTCTAGATTCTTATTGTCCCTTGTACTCTCCTTAGTAAATGTATCCATCATAGGATATACATTGAAATGGTTGAGATAAAATCCCAGTAAGAGGATAGATAATATGAATATAGCATGGGGTGAGCATAATCATGACATAGGTAAAGAAACCATGAACATGAGAGGAACATAAATAAAAGACTTGAAATATGGCAATGCATAAAAATGAAGCATCTTGTTTTAGTGGTTAACTACCACTCATACTTGTGAACCAAGATAGAATCTTGTTCACACATCATTTCACATATACTCATGAGATTCATCACTTTACCCAATGCGTTGGAGCACTGTATAATTCTGGGCGCACCCATCTCTTTGGAACATTCATAATACGCTATAAAATTCCCGGGCACCCGTCACATCATAACATTATCATTAACACGATTTCCACATAGAGAACATATCAAAATGGAACATAACTAAACCATTGAAAGTAATGGGTTTCATCTCATAAGAATACATTCATATGCTTTGGGTTCTCAAAAGAAAGAGGTAACAACATACTTGATACAAGAACCATCAACCATGAATGAGAGGTAAAAGTTAAGTTCATAAAATAAGTGTTCTTTTGGAAAACATTTGGTTTGACATAAAATTCATTATAAAACATTTATATACAAGAATAGGTAAGATAATTATTAATAAATTATCTTTATGGAGTAACCATATCAAAATGTATTAAAAGTGGGAGAACCTGAAGGAAGAAAATTGGAATTGAGATTTCCCCTTACCTTGTATCTGAATGCTTCCTTCTCTTTAATGTCCTATATAATGAAATTATATTCATCAATTAGAAATTACAGATCCTTTTATACATTTATAAGGTTCATTATTGTTTCATTATGTGATTTTATGTGCCTTTGAATGAGTTATAGAGTTTAGAAACATTATTCTAGAATGTTTATTTTTATGGTTTTCTTGAGTGGTTCACTTGTATTATTAAATTGATGTTCGGGTAGAAAATGGATAAACATACATAACTGATATTACATTTAATTATTGATTATAAATGAGTTTTAATGATCTAATAATTAATTATATTAGATACATGTGGATGAATCATTATATAAGAATTAAATAATGATTGTTTGGGTTATTTTGAGCGGTTTTTCGATCACAACAAACTTGTTTTTGTTTATCAATTAGTAATATGTTCATAAGTCAGTTACAGAACATTAAATAGGACTTAATACATAAAAACAATTCTGGTTCAACTATAAAAATGGTTTAATGACCAGATCTAAAGGTAGAAATGGAAGTAGAAAACTTGACGTTCTTGAAGGTGATAAATTAACACCTCACGAACAACGTTCTCTTTAATAAAATAAATGAAAGAGGGAAAAGGGGGGTTGGATTTTATAATATCCCATTAGCATCATAAAATGACATTATATGTATAATACTGGAGTTTCAATACCATTTGGGTGATGATAAGTGGGGAGAGATCAAGAAATTAACTTGAACATGAAAGGAAATTAAAGGAGAAGAGGGAGAGAAATTACCTATTGAATCCTTCTGTTGAGAACCTTCTTAAGGGCCTATGCCTGGTCTTTTATTGAGACCATATACTCTTGGACGTGGGGGAGGGGCTAGGGAGGGATTTTGGGCATAGTTTAGAGAAGGCTTTGAGATTGAGAGGTGTGAGGGAATGTGGGTGTGAAGGGTGGTTTTTATAGTGATAGGGATGGGTAAATTTTGAATATTTAATTCAATATTTTATTATTTCTCTCAAGAAAACGAATATTATTGTTTCATATGACCCTTAATAGTAATAAGTTCATGTTAGTTCGAACCAAGTGTCCTTTCATCACTTGTGATTTCATGAATAGTGTATTTAACTATTAAATTGAATTTACGGTATTTTACCGTATTTCAATATTCATCAAAAATTCATGTTTTTCAGAAAAATGCCAAAAATCCACCCTAACCACGTTTTGATGTGTAGAAATCAAAAATGAAGTCCATTTTTTCAATATTTATTTTCTAAATATTAATAATTTAATTTTAAAAAAAGTTATAGTTAATTCGAAAAATAACAATCTTAAAGGTGTAAGAAAATAATATAATAATATTATTTACTATTCATAAGGGTAATATTACTATTGATTTTACTTTTCATAAGGTTATGTTACTATTCACCCAAAAAAACAAGTTTGTTCTTTCAGACTCAAAAAATCATTTTGAACACAACCGTGTATGTCATATTTTCAAAATTCCAAACACAGAAGTGACAAACTTATGTTTAAAGGTATATTATCACTTAGTAGTTAATTATATTTGGCATTCATGTGAATTTATGACATAATATTATGAAGGTGATTTTCATGGAAAATATTTGGGTCGTTACATTCTTCCCCCTTAAGAAATTTCACCCTAGAAATTTTATTTTTCAAAAATAGGTGACAGTACTTCTCCTTCAACGCCTCTTCCATTTCCCAAGTTGCTTCCTCAAACTTATTGTTCCTCCACAACACTTTGACAAGGTGAGTTGTCTTGTTGAGTAGTACCTTATCACTTCGGTCCAGAATATTTACTGGCTGCTTCTCATAGGAGAGATCATCATTTAGCAGCACCACCTCTGAGTTTAGTACATGTGAGGGATTAGGTATGTACTTCCTCAGGAGTGATATGTGAAAAACGTCAAGATATCGAGCCATATTCGGTGGAAGTTCAAGACGATAGGCCACGACTCCGATGAGGTCAAGGATTTCAAAGGGTCCAATATACCTTGGCCTTTGCTTCCCTTTCATCCCGAATAGCATGAGTCTCTTCCAAGGAGATATTCGATGGGAGACTTTATCTCCAACGTCGAACTCCAAGTCCCTTTGATGGTTGTCAGCATAGATCTTTTGTCGACTTTGAGCAGCTTTGATGTGTTTCTGGATGACTTGAACCTTCTGTATCATCTCTTGAACAAGATCAGGTACAAGTATCTCTCTTTCTCCATCTTCATCCCAATATATTGGTGTTCTACATCACTTTCCATATAGAGCATCATATGGATCCATCTGAATACTCGAGTGGAAGCTATTTTAGTATGAAAAATCTACCAATGGGAGATTCTGATCCCATCCGCCTTTGAATTCTAGAGAGAAGGCTCTAAACATATCTATAAGGGTCTGGATATTCCTTTCAGATTGGCCATCAGTTTGGGGGTGATAGGCCGTGCTGGAATTTAATTCAGGATTCAATGAATATTGAAGGCTCCTCTAGAATTAAATGTGAACCTTAGATCAGGTCAGAGAAAATTGAGAGTATAATACCTTCCAGTCTCACCACATCCTTCACATATATCTTTTCATGTTATTTAAGTTAGAGATATTCCTGAATAATGATAAAATGGGCATTCTTGGTGAGTCAGTCAACCAAAACCCAAATCACATTATTTCCCTTTGATGTCTCCGGGAAACAAGTGAAAAAGTCAATAGTAAGATTTTCCCATTTCCACATGGGTGTAGGAAATGTCTGCATCATACCTTTGGACTTTTTTTGCTCACCTTTAACTTGTTGACGTAACAAGAACCATGATATATATTCCGCAATCTCCTTCTTCATGTTATCCCAACAGAAGTGTCCCCAAAGATCATAGTACATATTGGTACTCCCAGGGTGGATTGATAAAGTTGAGCTATGTGAATTGCCCAATAGCTCCTTCTTTCTCCTGTGTGATGAAGGCACACAAATCCGCATTCCAAACTAAATCACACCATTATCGTCGATATGGAACTCTTACAGTTTCCCTTCTTTTACTGCATTCACCCTCTTTTGTATCTCCACATCATCCCTTTCTGCTTCCTTAATCTTCTCCAGGATGGATGGTTGGACAATCATTAGGGAAAGGTAGGATGTACCCACTGCCCTTATGATTTCCAAATCCATTTTTTGCATATCCAAGAAGATATGTTCTTTCTCAATTGGCAGCATGGATAGAGTAGCATGTTCCTTTTTAATTAGTGCATCAGCTACCATGTTCGCCTTTCCTGGATGATAATTAATAGAGCAATTGTAATCCATGATTATCTCTAACCATCTACTTTGACACATTTTGATCTCCTTTTGTGTGAATATATACTTTACGCTCTTTTGGTCGGTGTATATGTCACACTTCTCACCATAAAGGTAGTGCAGCCAAATTTTCAAGGCAAAAATCATGGCTTCCATCTCTAGATCATGCGTCGGGTAGTTCTGCTCATGGATCATCAACTGTCGTGAGGCATAGGCTATCACATCATCATTTTTCATGAGTACACAACCCAATATTTTATTTGAAGAATCACTATATATCACAAAACATTCTCCACTTTTCGGTAGTGTGATTATAGGTGCAGTGATCAACCTTCTATTTATCTCCTTGAAGATTCCCCCAAATTATTCCATCCAGACATAATTTACCCATTTGCTTGTTAACTTAGTTAGCAGGCATGACAATCATGAGAAGTTTCTTACAAAACGTTGGTATTACCCAACTAATCGAAGAAAAATACATATTTCTATGACACTAGAGAGCATGGTCCATTCCTCAATCGCCTTTGTCTTTGAAGGGTCCAAAGATATTCCCTCACTTGTGATCACTTATACCCTAGAATGTGAGTTGCTTCATCCAAAAGTCACACTTGCTGAACTTGGCATGAAACTTCTCCTTTTTTCAATGTCACCAACACAAGTCTTATATATTATTCATGTTCCTCCTTTCTCTTAGAGTAGATGAGAATATCATCGATAAACAGTACAAAAAATTTGTCGAGGTAATGTGTAAAGACTCTATTCATCAAATCCATGATGATTTCAGGGAAATTAGTATGTCTGAAGGGGATCACCAAAAACTCATAGTGCCCATTCCTTGTACAGAAGCAAGTCATCTAAATATCTTCCTTCTTCACCTTTACTTGATGATATCCAAGAAGAATGATCAATCTTTGAGAAGTATTGAGCTCCTCTTAACTAATCGAACAAGGCATCAATCCGTGGAAGAGGATACATTTTCTTTATGGTGATATTGTTGAGTTCCTGATAATCAATACGTAGACGCATTGTTCCATCCTTTTTCTTCACAAATAGCACCGGTGCACCCCAAGGTGGTGCACTATGTCATATGTACCCTTTGTCCAGATGCACTTGCAGCTGCTTCATTAACTCCTCCAGTTCAATAGGATCCATCCTATAGGGAAACTTCGAGATAGGAGTAGCTCCAGGTATGAGTTCAATTGAGAACTCTACCTCATGATCTGGGGGAATTACGGGTAGCTCTTCAGGAAATACGTCACTATATTCCCTCACTATGGGAAATTCCTCAAGGATGGCACTTTCTTTCAACTCAACCAGTTGGGTGAGGTATTCTTCTTCATAGGGAATCAACACCCACACCATTGAAGGGATTTTCAAAGGAGATTCATGATCTTCCTTGGATTTGTTGAGGAGCATGCGATGTTTTGGAATATGAAAAGATATTTCCTTTTCCTGATAGTTGATATGTGCTCTATATAACGAGAGCCAATCCATTCCCATTATAGTGTCGACTTCCACAAAGCGAAGTATTATGATATTTTCCAGAAGAATATTCCCACATATGCCAATAGGAGAAGAGTCAAACACTTGGGTTGCAATGATTTCACCACTTGGTATTTTTACATATATCTCTACTTCAAGGATTCCGGGATTCGATACTATAGTTCGAGAAAACATGCAAGATATAAAGGAATGCGTAGAACCCGAATCAAATAGGAATTTTTCCACTCTTGAGTGAATAGGAAGTGTACCTCGTACGACTTCATTATCATGATCCACCTCTATAGTAGTGATGGCATAAGCCTTCCGATGTTCCTTTAGATTTGGTGGTTGATGACGTTGATTACCCTCAAGAACTCGAGGTTTAGTGCACTGGTTTGCATAGTTCCCTAGCTCCTTACAGTTGTAGAATTGAACCATGAGTGGTTCTCTTCATTCATAAGCTACAGTCTCTTTCCTTTTCATGTCTTTTCAACACTCCTATGTATGGTGTCCTTCTTTCCCACATGTGAAGCATTTCCTCGTCCCTTTGATAAAGTTCCCATGGTGCAACGTCCCACATTTTTGGCACGTGGGTCGTTGATTTTTCTTCCCACCTTGGTCATTAGATCCACCATCTTTAAAATACATCTTTATTTTCTTATAACCATATCTAGGAGACCATTATCTAAACTCCATTTCCACTTGCAGAGCACATCAAAAAAACTCATTATAACTCCCAAAGTCTCGAATTGTATGATCATTTCGATGGTGTGGTTTTAATGCACGAAATAATCTATCAATTTTCCTATCATTATTGATAACAAATCCCGAAGCATACCTTGCAAGCCTTGTGGAATTATCTTCATAGGTTATGGAAGATTATCCTTATTTTTTCTTGAGCTCTATAAATTCTCTCTCCATTTTCATACGAAGAGTTCGTAGGAAATACTTATTAAGAAACATTATCTTAATTTATTCCCATTCAATATCTTCAATTTCCTCCATTGCCTTGGTGCACTTAATCAAAGCCCACCATTGATCAGATTCTCAATCTAGATGATAAAAGGACAGGGTCACCTTCTACATCTCAGAATAGTGAAGAACAAAAAAGATCATCTCCATGGAGTTAACCCACTGTTCCGCAACTAGTGGATCGAATTATCCACTAAATGTCGGTGGTCGTTTCTGCATAAAGCATTTGATAACTAGTTGCTCCCTATTTGGTGAAGGTCTAAGTTCCCCATTATTATGGTAATTGTTCATAACCTAAGATAATTGGTTAAGCATCGCCATGATGTTTTGAACTCCACCTCCCAAATCATTGGGTATGTCGTTTGGGAAATCATTGCATTGGCCCTCGAATGAGTTGTTGGCCTGATTTCTCATGTTCCCACCATTTTCTAAAATAGAAAATTTTTGACCAAAAATAAGTAAAAAATTTATGAATAACGTATTCATTTAAACAATTTATACTAAAATCATAACATATGGGATCCCTATGTAGATTTTCTTGCGTGCATACTTGTACTTCGTATCATGCTGGAGGTTTTTTCTAGGGTTCACTAATCCTAATTCCCAAATTAACTAAACCATTCATCTGATAAAAACTAAACATCCCGGGCTTTTCTTAAATTATAATTACATCATATTGAAGATAAAAAAATATTATTACACATAGAGGATCAAATGGATTACTGTATTGGGAAAACTGGGACCATACTTAACAATTACAATATCAAGAATAAACATTTATTTAATTTCTTCTTCTCTATTTCTTATTTTCAGTTGTCCTCTACCTAGTATATGAAGCCACATGGGGATATAAATTTAAAGGGGTGAGATAAAATCATATTAAGAGGATAGATAAAATGAATATAGCATGGGGTGAGCATAATCATGACATAGGTAAAGAAACCATGAACATGAGAGGAACATAAATAAAAGACTTGAAATGTGGCAATGCATAAAAATGAAACATCATGTTTTAGTGGTTAACTACCACACATACCTATGAAACAAGCTAGAATCTTGATCATAAATAATTTCACATATACTCATGAGATTCATCACATTACCCAATGCATTGGAGTGCTGTATAATTTCAGGCGCACCAGTCACTTTGGAACATTCATATTGCGCAATATAATTCCGGGAACACCCGTCACATCAAAACATTATAATTATCATGATTTCCACATAGAGCACATATCAAAAGTTAACATAACTAAACCATGTAATGTAATGGGTTGCATCTTATAATAATACATTCATAATCATTGGGTTCCCAAATTAAAGAGGGAATAACATACTAGATACAAGAACCATCAACCATGAATGAGAGGTAAAAGTTGTGTTCTTAAAAGAAGGGTTCTTTTGGAAAACATTTGGTTTGACATAAACATCATTAGAAAACAATTATATCCTAGAAAAGGTAATATAATTATGAATAAATGATCTTTATGGAGTAACTATATGAGAATGGAGTGAAAGAGGGAGAACCTGGAAGAAGAAAATTGAGTTCGAGATTTCCCCTTACCTTGTATCTCAATGCTTACTTCTCTTTAATGTCATGTATAATGAAATTATATTCATTAATTAGAAATTAAAAAACCTTATATACATTAATAGGGTTATTTATGGTTTCATTATTTGATTTTATGTTCCTTTTAATGAGTTATAGAGTTTAGAAACATTATTCGGGAATGTTTGTTTTATGGTTTTCTTGAGTGGTTCACTTGTATTCTTAAATTGATGTTCGGGTAGAAAATGGATAAAAATACATAAATAATATTATAGTTTATTAATTATATTACCGTAGTTTTAATGATATAATAATTAATTATATTAGATCCATGTGGATGAATCATTAGGTAAGAATTAAATGATGATTGTTTGGGTTAATTTGGGACGTTTTTTAATCACAAAAAACTTGTTCTAATTTATCACTTAGTAATATGTTCATAAGTCAGTTCCAGAACATTAAATTGGAAATAATAAATATAACAAATCCTGGTCCAACCATAAAAATGGTTTAATGACCAGATATGAAGGTAGAAATGGAAGAAGAAAAAATGTCGTTCTTGAAGGTGATAAATTAACACCTCACAAATATCATTCTCATTAATAAAATAAAAGTAAGAGGGAAAAGGGGGGTTGGATGATATAATATCCCATTAGAAACATAAAATTACAGTATATGTATAATACTAGAGTTAAAATACCATTTGAGTGAAGATATGTATGTAGAGATCATTAAATGAACTTGAACATGAAAGGAAATTAAAGGAGAAGAGGGAGAGAAATTACCTCTTGAATCCATAACTTGAGAACCATTTTAAGGGCCTAAGATTGGACTTTTGATGAGACCAGCAGCTCATGAACGTGGGGGAGGGGCTAGGGAAAACGTTTGGGTAGAGTTTAGATAAGGCATGGAGCTTGAGATTTGTGAGGAAATGAGGGTGTGAAGGGTGGTTTTTGTAGTGGAGGGGAGGGGTAAATTTTGAATAATTAATTCAATATTTTATTGTTTCCCTCAAGACAACCAATATTATTTTATAATGTGACCCCTAATAGTAATAAGTTAATTTGAGTTCGATCCAAGTGGCCTTGCATCGTTTGTGATGTCATAAATGGTGTATTTAACTGTTAAATTGAATATACGGTATTTTACTGTATTTTACTATTCATCAAAAATTCAAGTTTTTCAGAAAAATCCCAAAATTTACCTTAACCATTTTTTGACGTGTATAATTCAAAATTGAAGTCCATTTTTTCAAAATTTATTTTCTATATATTATTTATTCAATTTTTAAATAATTTCATAGTTAATTCGAAAAATAACAATCTTAATGGTGAACATAGTTTTATTTCTCATTGAAAAATTAATTAAGATCTCATTATCTTATTTCCTTAAAAAATAAAATAATATTATTATTTACAATTCATAAGGGTCATATTACAATTTATTTTAGTATTCATAAGGGTATGTTACTATTCACCCATAAAACAAGTTTGTTCTATCCGACTCTATAAATCATCTTGTACACAACTGTGTATATCGGATTTTCAAAATTCCAAACACAAAAGTGACAAACATATCTTTAAAGGTCACTTATCAAGTAGTAGTTCATTATGTTGTGCATTCATGTGATTTTATGACATAATTTTAAGAAGGTAATTTTCATTGACAAACATTGGGTCATTACAAGGACCATAAAAAGTAGCATATACCCAAAATATAGCCTAAAACTTATCTCAAAACATTATTATATGATATTTTAATTCACAAAAAATGGTAAATATTTAATTAAAAGGGTTAAATGTTTAGAATAATAGAAAAATGGATGGTCTCATTTATCAAAGGTAAAAAATAATTGATTCATCACCTATCTCCGCATTTTAAGAAAAAAATATGATTTGAATGCCATATTGAATGTGTTCAATGTGAGATCATAATTAAACATATATTTCATAATGGATTCCTACCACCTCTATCCAACACTATAATGGATATAAATGGGGAAACCCATTTTTGAGTATTTGAGATTATTTAAAGATTCGAAAACATGCTCAATACTATTGATGCATTTATCTAATTCATATACTATCTTATCACAATGTAATATTAGTGTATTCTCATAGTTAATTCCATAGCACGACCAATATTATATTCATATTAAAAAATGACCACATTTCCTGAGGAATATATAATATTTACTATAGTTTTCATAAATACTAAGTCATTCAGAGGATTCACCTTCAACACTCACACTGCATCTTGCACACTAGCATTCAATGTCAGTCATATTGAATATTCCATATTATAAAGATACAATGGAATAAAAAAATCAAGAACTAAATATTAATACTTTAAAAAAACATTAATTTTATAAAAATAAATCTAAAATGATAAATTCATAGAAATGATTCAAGCAATTCCCAGAACTACCATGATAACTCAAGGAATGTCAAGAAAGTGAGTTTTTTAGGAACACTCCTATAATACCTCATGAGTTTTGATAGTACCATATAAATTCTATAAGTAACCCCCTAGACACAAAAGGGTGAGTCACAAGTACCCAAAAGGTTTTAAGTATAACATGTATCAACTATAAATTTGAAATAGAGCTACCAAGATTGACATATAATGCCACCAAGATTTATGTTTCCCTAGTATAGAAGCACATTGTAGTCACCATAGTGTTTTTAGAAACAAATGTGTTTCAAAAAAATAAAATTGAGGACAATTTTACCATGAATTTATAATTCATAATAATGAAATAGTAAGAGTATTGTAGTTGATATACATAAACATTATATGTTAGAAACTACCAAACCATAATAGTGACATCAAATGATTGTATAACAGGGTCCATATTAACAATCATGAAGAATATAAATTTGTAACCTCAATAAACCCATGGGTCCACCTCCATGTGACCATATATAATAATCATCCCAACCCACCAGATGGATACGCGAACAAGGTGATCCATCAACCATACTACACACTTCCCACAACCATTATCTAATAAAATGAAATATAAAAACTATATAATGAAAATTTATTTAATAAGAACTAAATCTAGACATTATAGAAAAAAATATTCTATAAAATTTCTATCAACATGGATATATTATTTCATTAAAAATGGTATCAATAAATTTCAGTAGAAGTAAATTTTCCATATTAAATCACCATTTTTCTTAATTTTCAAAAACATTCCCTTATCACTTAATGAAATAGCTATTCCATAACATATATCCATGACTAATATTTATGTGAATAAAACATTTAGAAGGAATAAATATCTCTTTAATGTGTAGATATATGTTTTCAATGTAAACAAAAACATAATGTATCCACATATAAAGAATGGAAATCAACAAAAGAAGGTTGTCCAAAACTCATAAAAATAAAAAAACACTAGACCGTATAAGTGATATCCCACACTATGAAAATCAGTTTCATATGAAAGATAACCAAATATATCCCTAGAATCCTGAGAACCTACCCTAGATATAAATTAATCCACTATGGATCACATATGTCTTATTCATCCATATATGATGGCTTCCTATTATGTTATTACATCATCATTAATTTCAAGAAACCAAATACATATTTTATAAAAACAATTAAGGAAAATACATATCACTTACATGACCACATTATCACAAATAATTTTCTATAATCGTGAAACCCTAATTATTTAATTTAAAATATTACTTTTTAAAACAATCTATGATTCATTTTACCAAAAAATATCATGTGTATAAAAAAATTCAAGAAAAATATTTTATAGAAAATATTTTCATGGCCATAAAATATAAATTTCACCACTAATTGAATTAAAACCAAAAATATATTCTATAAAAAAAATATAATCATAATAACACAATTTATGCAATTTGATCGACCAAAGGATAGAGACACCTCTATCAAGATCTAATAAGACCTAATTTTTGTAATAATCTAACTATAAAAATTACATACTCAGGTGATTTTTAAATATATTCCACAATATTTTCCCAATGATATATCAGGTGTAGTGTTTTAGATAATTATTTCATGAATCTTACATAACATAAAAATGTTTTACAAAGTAAATAGTTCTGATCAGTATTTATGTTTTCTTGATTAAATTTTTTTTAAATAATAATATTTCCTTTACTAAAACTTCTTCATGACATTCATCATGACTTATTCCATTACCATTACCACATATGAACCCTATGAAAAATATTTTTAATATTTTGGATGAGCCCAGAAACGTTTTGTGAGGTATATAAAAATATAAAAATAAATAATCAGTCCATGAATTTTTATTTAAATTATCCCTTTACAAAATAATATTTTTGTACCAAATAAGTAATTTTATTTCAAAATAAATCATTTTTTCTTCCATGAATTTCTAATAATTTTTTTATTAAAAAAAGTAATGAATAAGGAACTAATAATGGTTTCTTTGAAATCCATAAAATAACATGAATCCATTTTAATGAAATTATAAATTTCACTATTATCTGTGGAATTACTTTCTTGATATTGTTTTTAGTAACCATAATAGTTACTCATGGAAATTATTAATGGTCATTTTTTGAACATTATCTTAGATTAATAATCATATATACTAATGGATTAACCATAATTGGTAATTATTGATTAAAAATCATAATATATTACCATTATCTCTTAAGATAAAACTAAACTATTAACTATATTCCATATTTAGAATAATCAAATGATCAACTTCAATAGAAAATAAATTCAATGGATATCATAGACCAAACTATATTTGGGTTATAATTGAAACACCTATCATCAAAAACAATTTTAATGATCTATAATGAGATATATTAAATCATCCGTCAAAAATAAATTTCTTATAGGAAATAAAATTTATCTTTTAAAATCATTTATTTTAATAACTATTCATTTATAAAAAATGTATTTTCCTTAAAAATAGTCATATTTAATTTTAAATAAAATCATTATAAAAAATATTATTTATGTTTTCTTGAAAATCCACACATGTCATATGTGTTAAGAAACATTCCTTAAATAATTTTCTTGGAATTTTTATAATGTACATAATTTGGGAAATGATAAAATGATTCAATTCAAACCATTTTGTAAAAACACAAACATGAATACAAATGGATTCAAAAATAATATAATGAAATTAATTTTTTTTTCTTTTTTGTAAAATATTTATATTGATTAAAAAGGATGATTTATATGAAACATTAAAAGAGGATTTCTAAAATATTGTCCCTTACATTAAATTTGAGACACCATGTATGTTATTTGAATTAATGAATAGTATATTTACGTTTATTTAAAATTGATTAAGAAAATATATCATGTTAATTGTTCCAATTTTATAATTTAATATGTTGTTATATATAATTAATGATCTAATTATGTTCAATACAGATATTTTGATGATATTCAGTTCAGAATGTCCAAAATGGCTTCAGTATGATTACTATGGTCATAACAGAAAATTTTAAAACATCTAAAGAATAATTAGCATGAAGTAATTATAATTTTTACCCAAAATTTTTTCACACAACCATTAATTATGTTTATGATAAATTGACCATGTTATAGTCATGGAGAATGTATATTGAATGTACACATGATTGAAATTTCCATTTTCCAATTATTTTATTGGAAGAAGTTTATTTTTATTTTTATTTTCATGAAATATAATGATATATTAAATAAAATATTTCTTTTTTAAATATACTTATATATATCTTATATGTTTTATGTTGATGAGAAACACATCGCACCACCTTATAGATTTGGTAGTCCTCACATACATGAATAGCGTTATCATTTTATAGTGCATTTAAATATGAGAAAACACATAATATATTATTGTCCCATAATAAAAATTATTTCATTATTATAAAATATATAACATAAAACCATCATTATAACATGTTTTGAGAGATGATGAGGGAAAATAAATTATATTGTCTTACGATGCAGTACTATTCCATAAAATTGAATAATGAATTCCCATTTGATTGAGGATGGATATGGATATCATTATTTACCTTATCATAATCACATATAATTATATTTGTGAAAGTATTGTTATTATTTTAGTCAATTTTATTATTATTTGATGGAATTTAATGAATAAAAAAAATCCAAAACATTTAGTTGAAAATAATACCTCTTATTTTTAAAACCTCTTTTTCATAAAAAATTATGACATATATGTTTTATATTATACCAAAAATATTACCAGCATAATGAGGGTGGATGTATATAATGTTCTTTTAGGATGGGATGTTTTTAGTTATTGGATAAACAAAAACTAGATTTGACTTGTGAAGTATTAATAATAAGAGGATCCTTTTTATAAGATTGGGGAGGGGAACTCATAGAATTATTAGAATAGTAAATTAGATTAAATCAATTTTCAACAAAAAATTTACCCCAAATTTTTTTTGATGAATTATGGAATAAAATATCTCATTTAATAAAAATTTGATATTAATTTCTCTATTTTTTACATATATTCATGTTTTAAACCCTCATTAACACTTTTTAATCTTACTATGACAATAATGATTTTATTCTTTAAGGACAAATATAGTTATTATAGTTGTAAAAATGGCCCATAAATGGAAAGTGGATTAAATCATCTTCTATATTATAGTAACATAAATACGTCTAAATTTTTTTTCATTATTTATTAAAATATTACTTATTTTTAAATATAATTAATGTTAATTTTTATATTTATTAATTAATTTGAAATTAATAATATCAAGAAAGAACATATAAATAAAACCAATTATTTTTAAACATCCAAAAAATGTCTTGCTAACCTATATAATTCGTGAATAAAATTTATTATTGATAATAATTATTATTTTAATATTTCAAATATCATTAATTTTATTTTCCCATTAATTAAATAATTATTGAATCATTTTTGTGAAATGATGTAATGTAATTATTTATTCACTAAAAATATATATAAATTAAATTTATTAGTAAAAATATTTAAAATTTCAAAATTATATTTATAAATGAACATATCCTTCATCAATATTTATGTTATATATATTATAGTCAATAAAAAAATATTTTGAATATTTTTACACATTTGAATAAAATATAATAAAATGTGTATCCTTGTCCAAGATTCAAAGAAAAGAAATAAAAATGAATCACAGATTATTATAAAAGAAATATAATCATCCAATAAAATTATGGGAGTGTTTTTTCAACTTATAGTACTTATATGTTATTTTAATGTTCAATAATGTGATTCAGTTTTTATAATGGTAACAAACATTATTATTGTTACTATTAATATTGAACTAAAATTAAACTAGACTATTTAAAAAATATGAAACCAGTAATTACAAAAATGGAATCCATTTTGAAAAATTCAAGAGATTTTTTTTGAATGTAATTTAAAATCAAATAAGAAAAATTTAATATTTTGTTTTCCTACAAAATGTCCTCTTAAAAATAAAATTGTTTTTATACTAAATTAAAGTGTAAAATAATTATAAACCATAACTAGATTATTTTAAATCAAATTTATCACATTATATTTTAAATATTTATAAAAAGAGAATGTGATAATTAATTCATAAAAATAAAGTATATTTTTATTATTGTTAAAAACTAGTATTGTTCACTATTGATGGGAATATTAACGAAGTTATAAATTTCAAAAAAATGTATCATAGAATAATAATGAAATTATAAATTTAAAAATGAAATTAATTTTTCAAAAATATTTTCTTAAATTTAAATAATTTATTTATAATATTCACTCATAAAATGAATAAAACCTTATTTTATTTGCAGAAAACATATTTTTGATGATAAAATGGAAAAAATAAATATCAAGTTCTTATTTATGTGAATTATATAATAAAATATAGAAGATTATGATAATTATATATTTCATAATTTGGTTCGTATTATTCATTACCACAAATTTAATAGTTATGTTATTATTGTAAAAATTAATTTATAATATTGAATGGTTCATTGAAGCTTAATGTTGCATATAATGTATTCAATTAAAAATTGACCTTCCATTTAAAGTATAGATACATTTCATTTTCCCTTATTTATGAAATTTAAAATGGAAAATTTTAACTCAGGACTGAAAACAGTGTTTGAATTTTAAAAACCATTTATTAAAATACCATATCATATAAATTGTTATAAAAATTACCCTTGAAAAGTGGGAAAAGGGAAGTGTGAATAACATCTAGAGTAACACATAACTAGTTATACATGTAATATAACATAATTGGGTAGTGAAAATAAGGTTCTGGAAGATAAAACTAACTCCTATGGAATGAAATTTAAAAATAGAGAGTGTGGTCATGGGAAATTAAACCATAAAAACCGTAAATTCATGATTGGTTAAAAGGCCATCAATTTATCTTTAATGAAATGAAAATAATTTTTTTTGTTTCAAAATCATTTTCTTAATGTTTAGGAGTATTATATATATATATATATATATATAAATATGTAAATCTACTTAATATTGACGAATAATTTCATCATTTAATCAATTTCCAACCCAACATCATCTTTTTCTCCAATGATGAGTATTAAAGATGAATTTTTAATTCATTAAGTACTACAATTAACATCTAAAAATGAAAATTTATTCCTAATTTTTTTATACAATAACCAAATTCAAAATGGTTTCCACAAGATAATATAATTCCACGAAATTAATAAACCATTAAACAATGAAAAACTACAATAATATAAAATATTCAATAATAATAACAAAAATTCATCACATATGTTTTTATAAATAACTATACTTAAAATTTATATAAAAATTATAGAATAATATTTAATCCAAAAACTGAAAAATACATTACCACATAGTCTTATGAGAATAGTTAAACATATATCTCCAAATAACATCAGTAACTAATAATGTATCATTCAAAAAATAATATCTCTAATATATGCTAATCATTTTCCTAAATAACCAAATCACTATAAATCCACAAAAAGTCATTTTTTCTTCAATGATTTAATTTAAACATTATTAGTCATATAAAATACCATTTTATTATATTTTTCTTAATCATATAATGTTACAAAAATAGTGAACTTATTCCAATATAACACTAATCACAAAATCACCAAATCATTTTTCAATCTCAGAAGTATCTATTGTATAAAACTTATACAAAATAAATTAAAGTAATTATTTTTCTGTTAAATCATTTAAGATCCCAAAAAAATGCCATACTAACTAGGACTTCATGTCATTCAATGGTAGGTAATGCACACTTATTATCATCCGGTTATGGTTTCAAGCTATTTAGTGTTTTTGGATGAAATAAGTTGTTGTACATACTATGGGTTTTCATTTCTGAAAAACCATATTAATAAAATACTCATAAAATTACTTCAAATTTCGAAAAAAATAAATAAACCTAACCTTAAAATAATTCTTCATTAAATAAAATTTTTAACCCCAAATTATATATCATTCCTACCATTTTGTTTCTAATAAAATTTAATAATCCATAATTACCTCAAGAAATATATTATTTAAAACATATTGTTTCAAATACCTATAGACACATGTACACCAATACTAAACACATTATTCATAAAATTAAATTTTTTCATATTTTAAACAAATGGGTTACATATACCTCTATCATTTTTAAGAACATAATAAATACTTCCAATTAATATTCACATTTTCACTACAGCAAATTTAAAATGTATTTATTGCTTCTAAAATATGATTCTAGATTCTATAAAACACTATAGAATATCAATTAGGTGTTTCTTGATTCATATAATATTGATAAAATACCACTATATCAATATTTTGTAAAATTGATACTCAAAACATCTATCCTTTAACTTACTTCTTGAAATATTAACCAGGTATCATCATCTTATTCCACAATAAATAATTATATTAATCCAAAATATGAATTATATTATTTTTATTCTTAAATATAATCTAAAAATTTATTCATACATTTAAAAAAATTAAATAATTCATACCATAAATATAGACCTAATTGATTTTTTAATATCCCAATTATCTAGTGACATGATACCCAAATTCAAAACAATTAAGCTTTCATTTCCTTTATGGGATATCCCATATAAATAAATTCAGATAATATGATATTTTAAAATCAAATTAAAATGAAACCATGAACTATACTATTTTTAGAAAACTTAAAAAGGCATATATTTGTTAAATAGTTTTTTCAGGTGATTTTAATATATTGAAAGATGTCAAAATAATTTCACCAACATTTTTAAAAAATATTGACAATAAAATCATATTTAAGGGATTATATGGTTTTGAAATATCTCTTTAAATACATATTTAAAATTGTCCTTAATCTATAGAAATGAACATAATAAATGCATGAACTTAACTATTTTCGGTTAAAATGAAAATTATCCTTTTAATTACAATACCCTTAGAAAATACATAATACATTAACTATAAATTTCATTATATATATGTTAATTAACTATAAAAATATCTTCAAAAATATCACTAATCACATCAAAATCCATCATATTAAACCATAAAATTGATTTTTATGCAAATGAATTTTTAATCAACATTGATCCGATAAACCGCTGCTAGTATCCATATCTATTTGGAAAACCTCACATAAGAAAATAAAAATATCTAAATTTGTATAAGACATTACCTAACAAAAACATAACTAGAACAACCTTATTAATTATATAATATTGTGATTTTAATTTATAATTCTATGTATTTTACAAAAGATTGATTATGACTAGATTTTGGGTGCATTTTGAAATGACCCTTATATAACATAAACAATATTTTATAATGTAGACAATTCTGATCAGTACCCATTTCATGAAATTATATAACTATTATAAGAAAACATGATTTCCCTTCAATAAAATTATTTACAACATTATATATTACCTCATCCTTTACCTCATACATCCTTAAACCCTATAATTTTATTTTAATAATGTTGGATGAGAAAAAAATACCAATATAATATATAAAAGGATATAGAAAACCTATTAGTCGATAAATTATTATAAAAATAATTATTTTTCAAAATAATATGATGATTAAAAATAAAATATTTTATTTCCCAAGAAATCAAAAACTGAACTAATTTTTTTAAATAAAAAATATCATTATAAATCAATAACAAAATATACTCATAAAATTTTATTTCAAAATATGAAAGTCACATGAAAAGTTTTTGAACATGTTGTAATTCTCAATCTTTTATGTGGAAAAACCATCGTAATTAAATTTTGAGTAACCATTATAATTACACATGTATGTCCTTCACAATCAACATTCCAATACTACCTTTGAGTAACTAGTACAATTACTCATGGATTAATAATAACATTTTATCGTATTACAACAAGATTTCTATAATTCTTTAATCTCTTACGATAAACCTAGTCTTTTAACAACATACCATATTTTGAATAAACATATAGTCAAAATCCTTACCCAATTTATTGGATGGCTAAAACAGTCCCATTGATCCTTGGATTATAACAAAACCTCCCATTAAGATAAAAAATTTCAAATATCTTTATATAATTCATAAAATCATACATCACAATACAAATTCATTAATAAGCTATCTTTTTTAAACTCAAATATTTAAAAATATGTGAAATTATAATGAAACAAATTCCTTTTTTTTCTTTTAAATATTTAATGGAAACATAAAAAAATACCAAAGTCATATTAGTTGGAAAATCTTATCATGCTGTGTATATTAAGAAATCATACCATGTATACTTTTTTCAAAAGATTCATAATGTACTTCATTTGCGAGAACAAAAAATGATCCCATTAAAAAATGTTCTTTTAAAAAATATCCATTAAAAGAAATTTATTAAATAATATGATATTAAAAAAATAATTCATTGTGAAATTTCTACAAAATATCGATATTGAATAAAAAGGGAGGTTTAATGGAAACATTAAAAGGGGTTTTTATAAGAATTTCCCTGACATTAATTCTGACACAACACATATGTTTATCATGTCCATGAATAATATTATTATGTTAATATAAAATTTCCATATATCCTATGTCATTTTCAATATTTATTTAATTTTATTTAATTCCATATTATATAATATTACACAATTAATTATGTTCACTTCAGATATTTTGTCCATATTTGGTCCATAAGTCCAAAATTAATTTTGTAACATGGCTATAGTTAAAGTGGCCATTATTAGATAATATATAGAATAATAATCATTAAATAATAACCATTTTTATACATAAATTATACTTTTAAATATGACCATTAAATATGTTTTTGAAAAAATAACCATGCATCCATCATGGAGATAGTGAGCAATACATAAGCATGATTTGTGTTTCCATTTTTCAATGATCATTTGGGAAAGAAGGTAAGTATTATTATATCACTTCAGAATGAAAATTATATCATAAAAATATTTTTTTTATTTAAATATAATTATATATAACATCCACATTATTTATTAATGAAATCGATTCACATTGCATTGTGGATGTGGTAGTCCACAAGTACATAAGAATGTCACTATCATTTTACATTATATCAAAATGTGAGAAATAAATATTTTATATTATTTTTATAGAATGATAATTATTTCATGAATATCATGTATATCACATAAATCAATCATTACAACCTGTTATAAGAGACATTGATAGAGAACGAATTAAAATGATTCACAAATGATGGCTATTCGTACACAAGAAAGATGAATTCCACTTCTATTTGATAGAGGTTGGATATTGATATTGGTATTTCAATGAACATAATAACATATCAGTTTATTTTCAATACATGTTTTTTATTTTATCATGGTAGGTTATTATTTTATAGATGTGTATGAAGAAAAATATGTGAAACATATAATATAAAATTATACCACTTCTATATAAATGCTCCATTATATTAAAACTTAAGACCACTAGGATTGGTATTCTTTACAAAATACGACATCTATAATGTGTTAAGTAATTATTTGAATTTTTTATTGGTTGTTATTTAGGTAGTTAATGTCTGAAAAAAATCATCATGTTTTAATGATTGTGAAGACGAGGTACCATTTTATAAGAGGGGAGGGGAACTCATGAAATATTTGAAATATTAAGATAAAATAAATTAATTTTCAGTTAAAATTTTATCCAAATTGATTTATTTATAACATATAATGATCATTAGTTAAATATACTCATCAAATAAATATTATACAATTTTGGACTATATTTCTATCCTTATATTTTTGTTTTCAAACATCATAAATCCATTGAAATTTTACAATAACCGCAATCTTTTTACTCTTTGAGGATAAAGATAGTAACCATTAATGGTAAAATACGATTAATAGTCCATAGTTGATATTATAATCCATATACTAATCAATTTTTCCAATATAAGATATTTTGTAATTTTATATCATTTAATAAAAAATTATCCCTTATAAAAACAACTTTAATGCATATCATTAGTACTATTAATTTTATTGAATTTAATAATTTCATGAAATCAGAAATAATTATAACCAGTTATTTTAACACTTTATAAAAATTTAATGGCAACATATAAAATTCATGGATGATATTAACTATCTCAAATTATAATGCTTTTAATATTTTAAACATCATTATTTTTAACTCATCCATTATTTAGGTACGACATCATCATTGTTAATGAATTTCAGGTAATTATTTCATTAATAAAAGTTAAAAAAACTACCATGATGAAGATAAATATTATAATTATAAAACAACTATTTATATAAAATCATATCCTATGGTAATATCTATATTGAAAATATTATTCTTAAAACAAATAAAAGTGTATCAATTTTTACTTTTATTTAAATAAACTACGATAAATGTAAGAATATCCTTAAAATAGAGAAAAAATGTCACATAACTAAAACATGGATTATTTTGGATGAAATATAGTCATCAAATAAAATATACAAAGGTTTTTTGGTCATTATATTTTCCTTATTATTTTATTTTTATCTTTAATTACTAGATTTACCTTTTACCATTGATTTTTTTCTGATATTACAATTCATTTTAATAAAAAATAAATGCAGAATATTTACCAAATTTTAAAACACAAATTACTAATATTGAATCATTTTTACAAAATATGAAACACATAAATTGAAAAATTTAATATAAAATGAAACCGCAAAAATGCAATAAAAATGGGTTTTTAAAAATACTATCTTCGAAAATATAAAATATTTTTATAATAAAATAATGTATAAAATCTACCTGAAAAACAATAATTAAATTAATTTAAATATAATCTAACTAATAAATTTTCAAAACATTTCTAATATATAATTATAATTATTACATATCTAAATATAAAATAATTTAATACAAATCAATATTTTTCACCATAAATTGAAAAGTCAATATTTTGGAAAATAATAAAAAATAAATCAAATTATAAAATTGAAATGATGAATTCATAGATGAAATACATTTTTCTAAAATATATTTTTTAAAACATATATAATGTAATTATAATATTCACTGATAAAAAGTAGGAATACACATTTTTATAAAAAAAATATTTTCAATGAATAAAACAATATCATAAAAAACTGAGATCTTATGTAAAAATATTCAATTAGGAACTCATATATTATAATTCCATTAATTAATTCATAATTCGTCTTATACTATCCATTTTAAGCAATATCAATGTTAGGTTTTTACGGTTACATTTAAATAATAATATTACATTTTTTGCCTTAGTTAGGTGTTAGGTCTCTAGTATTTTATTGGACATACAATATCATTAAAAAATACTATAATATTAAAATTTCCTCTAATAATGGTAATCAGAAATGAATATATATTTTCCTCAATATACTAGATCAATATGGATTAAAACAATAAAGAATGGGGTCACCCTAATCAACTGGTTTATTGAGAGATAAACTCCAAAAACCCCATCAATAAATATAATAGATCTAAAATCCCAGATAATGAAGGGAATTAGTATTATTTAATATAGAGAAACAAAGTAAAAAAAAGAAGTCAAAAAGCCCATCATTAATTTCACACATGACTATAGTAATATTTCCTAGAATATATAGAACTGAAAAAGCATTTCAAAAACCTATAAACACTACAAACACACCCTACCTCATCTACCATGGACATAGTAGATAATCCAAGGTGAAATTCCATGATAATTGTCCTTCTCATGGTATTGAAAACATTATAACTTTTTCCCACCATGACATCCATCGTGGAATAGTGGTGGCCACACTAGTAGTGGAAAACTTATGGAGTCCTTGTTCTTCATACTAGAGAAACACCTAAAACTGAGCATGGTGAATGTTGTTGTTTCATATAGAGGGATTAATATCCCATCATGGCCTCCACAATGGCCATTGTCCTACATATTTAGAAATAAACCAAAAACATTTTTGAAATACCCAATTCACCTCTGACACTTCCAAACTGAAAATACAAAGAAAAATGTTTTTTTACCTTATTCAATAATCCATTTGGGAATATATGAACAATTATTTATAGCATTTTCAATTTTACTGAACATTAAAAAAAACTTCTCACCTAAAAAAACTAATTTGGGTTCCGGAATTAGAAGGGAATTGTCCCCTTGGTACATCCCACATCATTAACCATGTTACCTCTTCTGAAAACCATTCTAAAATAAATTTATATTGGATGACACAATAATAATACAGTTAGATTAATCAGAAACTATATCCTAATAATATAATAATAAATTAGGATGAACATATTTTTTTCCTTTTAAAAATCATAACCAAATGTTACATAAATTGTTATATGACACCAACTATAACACCACATAAATATCCAACCCATAATAACAAGATATATAAAAAAGAATTGTTTTTGAAGTGTGACCATGTTCTTTTAGGATAATATTTTTAGAGTATTTGGAAAAAAAATTATAATAGTGTATACATCAACATAGTGGACATTATTTTATTAAAACATTATATTAAATTGAAACAACTATTTCATTCACGTAACACTATATTCATTCAATATGAGACATCCGAACTGAAATATAAAATTTTATAGAGTTTATAAACATACCTAAATAATGTAAGGTCATTTAAAATGTGGGATTTGAACATTATTCCCATAATAGGATATAAAATTAAATGGAACATGTTAGTCAATTAAAAACCAAGAACCCATAAGATTGTTTTCCTCTCAAACTAAAATTCAATGATACTAGATAATCACTTATATACTCCTGAAATCAAACTCATATTTTAATGAATTTTATAAAACATCCTATAAGAGCGGATACAAATGAGAAAATAACAATGAAGGTTACATGGGGTTACATATTTACATCACTATTATAGTCATAGTTACAATAATCCAATGAGTAGAATATCTTACCTAGTAAATTGCAACAACATTTTTAATGGAGTCTTGAAATTAGGTAATCACTATAACCTTTTATGAGTATCTTATATAAAATATCCTTCAATATAATTACCCAATTCATTGGTGTCATATAAAATTCCCACCCAATATCAATTAAAATTTCCATGATCATAACATGAATAAAACACATATGGGATTTCAATTTCATTAAAAATATCCTAAAACATCTATTTTGAACCCATAGGCATATAGACTTATGGATATCATATAAAAATAAAAAAAATATCTATTTATTTATTTGATAAATCCTTAAAAAAATATTGAACAATGGGAAATTAATTTAATTTTTAAATAAATTAAAACAACAATCCGATTAGTATCAACGGTGGTGGAAAAAGTAACACTCTGTTAATTGTTATAAAATTATTATTTTCTCCCATTCTAAAAATGATATAAATGATAATTATAAAAAATGGTATAAATGATAATTATAAAAAATCAATGGTAATATATTTTGAATTCATGAAAATATTTAATTTTTGTGGAAACAAATCTTGAATGAATATGGACACATAAGAACAGGAGTTAAAATAGAAAAATCAAAACATTTATAATAGGGTTAAATCAAATATTATTATACATATAGTCAAGACTCACATGATATAACTTATACCAAACTAAATACTAAAAATGAAAATAAATATTTATATAATTCACATCCTATTTAATGTTTATTCTTTTATTATTGTTCCATTTACTTCTTATATAATCATGTATAATTTATTTACTGAATCAGTATAGATAATATTGGTCTTCCAGAGATCAATTATTCCATAATGTCTAAAAAATATTTGGTATTATAGTAAAAGATACAATTATAAAACAAATGTTTATTTAATATATAGATGTTTCTAAGGATACCCAAGATAAAAATGATATAAATAATAATTTAATATCCATATAAAAATATTAAATCTTACAAAAAATCACATAACCAGTTTAGATAAAGGATTTGTTTGTTAGATACTAGATATGTAATCAAATTATTTTTGTTTCTTTTAGAACATTTCTCCATCACACTCATGTAGACCCTTTCCTCCATGTATCACAGGATATAATCATCTTTATTACCATGGGAATATAAGTTTAATAAATTGGGAGCATACACACTCAGTTAGTAGAAAAAAATATAAACTATTAGAACATAATCATAATGGAGTATCTGATAAATATTTGAATATATTAATAATATATCCTAATACAATATATAACAACCATGAAACATAGTAAATAAAATTAGAATAATTAAAATATTATTTAGGATGTGTAAATGTTACGACTTATCTTAGATAAAAAATGAATCACCCAAATCATGTGAAGATGGCCTAAAAATTAAGGTCTCATTAAAAATAATGTGAAGTCATGGGAACATTCACAACATTATAAGAAACATAAAAATATATTACCATCATTAAAATAGTATTTTATTTCATTTTGAAGATGTTTACCCTCTAATATATTCAAATATATAATTTTGACTAGAGTTGAAGACCATCTCAATCACTATTTTTTACCACAACTATTTGAAAAACTATTCACATAACATTTTTATCTCATCATATATAATCCAATGTCAAATTTTTTAGTGGGAGATAAAGGTATGACCCCTCTTTTAATACATATATTTTTTACGACTTGAAAATCAAAAAATAATCATCTATTAAATATCCCAAGGGAATAATAATTCATTTTTTAATCCTTTTAAAACCATCACATAACATAAATGTAGGAAATAATAGAGTATAATAATAGTAATTTACAAAAACATATCATTTCATAATTACATATAGAAGGTGATAAAAAATCACTTAATTAAAGGAAAAACATGGAGGCTATATAGAACATAAAATAAAAATATTTTCCATAAATATTTTAATATTTTTTACGATTTTAAATGTGAATATTAAGATGAGAAATGTTTTTTTGGAAAATATAAAAAATTTATAACATTATAATAATGATTTATTAATAAAATATCATTGAAAATAAATAAATCTTTAAAAAAGTGAAGGCATAAACACTTTTCAATCATTTTCAATAAAATAAATATTTGATAATAGATATATAAAAAACACATAATGTTTTATAATAATTGAAGTAAAAATAAATTGAATAAAATTTAATTTTAAAGATAATATTTAATAATAGATCCATTATAAAAAAATATTTCAAGTAGAAAATAAGGGCTAGATGATATCTTTTTTTTTTTTTAAAGGATTGGAAAGATTTTTTTAAAATTTAAAAAAAACCATGTTGACAACCACATCATTAAAATGATTTCAAAATAAGTTATTTAAAATTAAATTAGGGAAAAATGATCATTTTTGATAAACAAAATTGTTTCCCTTCAGGAAAGGATAATGTTGGAATGATGTAAAAATATTTTAATTGATGAAAAATCAATTAATATTAATATTAATTATTATTAAAAAAATTCATTTTAGTGAAACAATAGAATCATTAATAGAGAGGAAATTGGGGTGAAACATCATTTCCATAGATTATAAAAATGAAATACTTCATAAAACATTCATTTTTTATAAGAGGTCAATATTTTTTTAATAGTAAATAATGATTAATTTTGAATAATGGAATAGTTTTTGAGTCCTAAAATCCCCTTATAGCCTATACAACTTTTAAATATTTACCCCTGGAGAATTATAAAATTAATTAGAACATTGAATATCATAATGTATAATAGGGACAATACATAATTAACATATTGAATTATTTACACCATTGAAAAATAATAATAGTGTTCAACATAATAAAGTCTCATGTGATTCAAATTTGAGTTGATGAAATTGTTTCCTTGTTTCCCCTAGTTCAAATTCACTTTAACCTCAATAAAGACATGATCCTTGGTTGGAATACACTATAGTATTGAATGTATTAAGATAGATTAGTGTTAATAGGGCTATTGGGGAATTAATAAGATTTTATGGAGAAGGAATATAGACAGGTATTAAAGGTAATTTTGAACCTGTAGTAATGAATTGAGCAGTTGGAAGTTATCCCCCTTTTATAGGTGAAATTTAGGTACTATTCCATAAAAAATAATGTTGAGTAAGTTGTAATAATAGAATAGAATGAATGTTGTGTATTTTATATGATGAAAATTTATATGATATATATGAGTGATATTACATCCCTAAAATTGGATTATAAAAGTCTAAAGTTATTCTTATTTTTTTGAGAATTCTTGACACATTGGATTAGTCATTTAAAAACCTATTACTCTTAATTAAATATTAATCAGGAATTTGTTTTATAAAAATAAATGTATAACCCAATTACCAAATCAAATTTAAAACTACTCCATAATTTTTCTCCTATTAACTAAATTATTTTACTATATATGTTAAATGTTTAGTAAAATTTTCACACACATAATAATTATTTTAAAATATATGAGTGTTTTTTAAAATTAATCATTTGTATATAGTAAATTTTTTATGGATAATAATTTTAATGATTTTATTTAATTTATTATAAAAAACTGAATGAAATGTGGCATTAAATGAAATAAAAAATTAAATTTAACTATGATTATATTTATTTAAATGAATAAAATGAAAAAAAATGATTCTAATAAAATGTTTCTTACGAAATAAAATATTAAAAATAGAATTTATATGTTCTGTATAATAATGTAGAGATCATAATTATAACATTATAATATATATATATATATTTGATAAATTATAATATTTTATAATTGGTTAGTCTATTGAAATATTATAATAATGCGATAAAATTAGTCATTTTGGAAAAAACCTGTATTCTAATTATTCAAATAAAAATCAATTTTTTGGAAAAAAATATAATAGATTTATATTATGATAATATCACCCTGGGCTTTGAGTGAGGAGGAAGTGGGAGGCTTCTTGGGAGCTTGGGGCACCTTCAGAGGATTCTAGAGAGAGTTGGGCAGAGGTTGGACGAACTCCAAGGGCTTTGAGTGAGGAGGAAGTGGGAGCTTGGGTGGGTTTATATAGGAAAGGTGAGAGAATTCTTTATTATTTAGGTTTGGTACCCCTTATATTAAAATAATACAAATCACAAACCATCCCATGGTATTTGCCCATGGTTTCTGGAAAAGGAAAAAGGAAAACAATATTTTACAAGGACAAGGTCGAAACTTATTAAAAAATTATGGTTGCTTATGTGGAGGTGAGTCACACTCCCATGGAAATTAATTTAAAAAGGCGAAGTGTTGAATAAGTCTTGAGGGCTCCATTAATGCTTTGAAAAGTAAGTCAAACAAACCCAAAACCTCATTATTTTAATGATGAAACATATATTGGCTGAACATAAGGATTATGGTATTTTATTACATCACCATTGGGTCATTATGATGTCATAAAACACATTATATATTTAAATGGTATTTAATTTTTACCCAAAAATTTGACTGTCTGAGAAAATTATGAAAAATTCACCATTGGATAATTTCGACGTCCTGATTCCAAAAATAATATTTATTTTATCTAAATAATTTTCTAAATATGTGAATTTTCACTTTTAAAATAAAAACCGACATTTATAAAAAAATTCACGGGTTTTGACAGAAATGGCTTTCAAAACATAATAAAAATTTTAATTGCATTTGTAAAATTATAAGATCATTTATATTTAATAATAATTAATTTAATATTAATAATAATATTTTATTAAAATATTATTTAATTCGAAAATCCTTTAATTTAATAAAATATAATTCTTAATTAAATACTGACTAAAAACACCATTTGTACTTTAAAATCTATTTACAATGTATCAAAAATGACTAGAATTTATATTCATTATTAAATACAAAAATAATGTAGATGAACATAGTACTATTTATTTGTTACATAACCCCTTAAAATAACTGCATAAGACCTAAGGGTAAGGTGTGCGATGGTGACAGACTCTTGGGGCAGCTCGGATAACATCGCTCGAGTGGTAATCTCTATCAACTTCCACTTTTCCCGTAGACGGTCCAGTTCAAGCTTGACATAATGAAGCTCAGCTTGGGCTTGGTCAAGGGCGAAGCCCAAAGATGCCACCTCTTTTCCGAGCTTCGACAATTGGGCTTCATATGGGGCAATTCTACTAGATGAGGCCATCGCTTCCTTTGTCTGAGTAAAATTGGGTTCGTTAAAGCCATATATTTATACTACTCATGTGATCACTGTTCAACGACTATAAAAGTAACGGTCACAAATCTTATCATAAAACCAAAGAAGTTGACATCTTATAAAAACATTTTTCATAAAGAGACATTTAACTGGATAAAGAGGGATTTTCATTAATGAAACTTTGGGTCGTTTCAATATTCCCTCCTTAAGAAATTTCGCCCTCGAAATTTTGCTTTTCCCACACTAAAAAAATGTGGGTAACTCAGCTTCATCATATCATCTGACTCCCAAGTTTCTTCTTCAAACTTGTGGTTTCTCCACAACACCTTGATGAGGGGCATTGTCTTATTTCGTAGAACTTTTTCTCTAGGATCTAAGATCTTAACTGGTTTCTCCTCATAATAAAGATCATATTCCAATTGTACCAACTCGGAAGAGAGTACATGTGAAGGGTACGGTATGTACATCCATAAGAGGGATACATGAAAGACATCATGCACCTTGGCCATAGTAGGTGGAAGTGCTAGTCGATATGCCACATCCCCAAGACGATCAAGAATCTCGAAGGGGCCGATGTACCTTGTAATTAACATCCCTTTCTTTCCAAACCTCATGCCCTTCTTTCACGGAGATATGCGTAAAAACACCATGTCTCTGACTTTAAACTCAAGGTCTCGTTGACGATTATCTGCATAACTCTTCTGTTGACTTTGAGATGCCTTGATATACTGCTGAATTGTTTTCACCTTCTCCACCATTTCTTCAACCATTTCTGGTCCAAGCAACTTACGTTCACCGTCCTCATCCCAACATTCCAGTGTTCTACACCTTTTCCCGTAAAGGGCTTCATATGGTTCCATTTGGATGCTCGAGTGGAAACTATTATTATAAGAGAACTCAACCAGAGGAAGATGTTGATCCCATCCTCATTTAAAGTACATTGATCACGCTCTCAACATATCTTCAAGTGTTTGGATAGTCTGCTCGGATTGGCCATCAGTTTGAGGATGATAGGCCACACTGAAGTTCAGTTCAGTATTCAGAGCATGTTAAAGACTCTTACAAAACATAGAGGTGAATCTTGGATCTCGGTCAGACACAATAGATAGTGGTACTCCATGAAACCGTACCGCTTCCCTGATATATATCCGTGCCAGTTGATCCAAAGAGAAATCCTCTTGAATAACAATGAAGTGTGCAGTCTTTGTAAGACGATCCACAAAAACCCAGATTGCATTGTTTACTTTGGATTTCCTTGGAAGTCCGGTGACAAAGTCCATGGTTATGTTCTCCCATTTCCATTCCGGTATGGGCAATGGTTGCATCATCCCCTTATACTTCTGCCTCTCTGCATTCACTTGCTGACACACTAGGCACTTTGATGTATTTTCAGCGATCTCCTTCTTCATATTATCCCACCAAAAGTTTTCTCAGAGATCTCGATACATCTTTGTGCTCCCTGGGTGAATGGAGAAATTTGAACTGTGTGCATCATCTGAATGTTCCTTCTTCAGCTCCGGACTTGATGGAACACATAGTCTTTTCCCAAACCACACAATTCCTTCTTCATTAACATTAAACTATGAGGATTTTCCCTTTTTGATAGCTTCCACTTTTTCTTGAATTCATGCATCATCCTTTTGAGCATCCTTTAACCTTTCCAAAAGAGATGGTTGAGAAATCATTTGTGAATGTATTGATGATGTTCCCTTCTTTATGATTCCCACATCCATCTTCATAAAGTCTAAGAATATTGGATCCTTCTAAATTCTCATCATTGATAGAATAGCTGGATCCTTTCTACTTAGGGCATCCGCCACCTTGTTCGCTTTCCCAGGGTGGTAATGTATTGAACAATCATAATCCTTGATGAGCTCTATCCATCTTCTCTGGTGTATATTAATCTCTTTCTGTGTGAATATATATTTAAGACTCTTGTGGTCAGTATATATCTCACATTTCCCTCCATGGAGATAATGCCGCCAGATTTTCAAGACAAAGATCACTGCCGCCAACTCCAGATCATGTGTTGGATAGTTTTTCTCATGGATTTTCAACTACCTTGAGGCATAGGATATCACTTTATCATTCTGCATCAGCACACATCCTAATCCCTTCTTCTAAGCATCACCGAATACCACAAAAAGTTCCCCACTTGTGGGTAAAGTGAGCACGAGGGCAGTGATAAGCCTCCTTTTCAACTCCTTGAAGCTTTCTTCGCATTCATCACTCCAAGAAAACTTTACTCCCTTTCTAGTTACCTTGGTAGGAGGGTTGGAAAATCGTGAGAAATTTCTCAAAAATCGTCGATAATATCCAGCTAACCCCAAGAAGCTACGGATATCAGTTACTGATGTTGGCCTTAGCTATCCCTCAATTGCATCTGTTTTGGAGGGGTCCACAGATATCCCATTGCTTGTGATGATATGGCCCAAGAATGAGACTTCCTTTAACCAGAACTCACACTTGCTGTACTTTTCATAGAGCTTCTCCTTGCGCAAAGTATCTAGTACAGTTTTTAAATACTCCTCATGGTCCTCCTCGATTTTGGAGTATATTAGAATATCATCTATAAAGACTACCACAAATTTTTCAAGGTAATCTCTAAAGACTCTATTCATCATGTCCCTGAATATTGCTGGATAATTGGTGAGTCCGAAAGGAATTACTATGAATTCATAGTGCCCGTACCTTGTACGAAAAGCAGTCTTGGGGATATCTTCCTTCTTCACCCTTACTTGATAATATCCCGACCACAAGTCCAGCTTTGGGACGTATTGTTCTCCATGCAGCTGATCAAACAAGTCATCGATTCTTGGGAGAGGATACTTGTTCTTTATCGTGATTTTGTTAAGTTCACGATAATCAATGCAAAGCCACATTGACCCATCCTTCTTCTTGACGAAGAGGACTGGTGCACCCCATGGTGATGCACTTGGGCGTATAAACCCTTTATCCAGATTCTCCTATAGTTGTTTCTTTATCTCTTCGAGATCAACAATAGCCATTCTATATGGAGTCTTGGATATTGGTAGCACCCTAGGTATAAGTTCTATTGAGAAATAAACATCTCTTCTTGGAGGAAGACGAAGAAGTTCCTCGGGAAACACTTCAGCGAATTCCCTCACAATAGGCATTTCTTCAAGGGTGGTTTCTTCCTTGGACTCAATCATCTGAGCCTGATATCCGTGCTCATAAGGTAGTAATATCCATTCTTGATATGATGGATCTAAAGGAGATTCATCTTCCTCCTGACACTTGTAAAGAATCAGTGGTCGATTCTCCATATGGAGTGTGATTTCCCTCTCCCGAAAATTTATGTTGGCTCTATATAAGGAAAGAAAATCCATGCCAAGAATTACATCAAATTCCACCAGAGGGAGTATGATGAGGTTCTCCAGGAAATTCAATCCACAGATTATAACAGGGGAGGACTTACACTCATGGGATGCAATGTTTTCCCCATTTTCCGTACTCACTGACATCTTTACTTCCATGATTTGTAGTGGTGCTGGGATTGTTCTACTAAACATTTGAGATATAAAAGAATGCGTAGAACCTAAATCAAAAAGTACATTCGCTATTCTTGAATGAATAACTAGTGTACCTGTCACCACTTCGTTGTCAGGGTTCACTTCGGCAGAAGTGATGGAAAAAGCTCTTCCTTCCTGTCTTGGAGGTTGTTGGTTGCCTTCTAAAACCCTTGGATTAAGGCACTTATTTGCAAAATGACGCAGTTCTTTGCATTTGTAGCAATGAACAACGCATTGAGGTTCGAACGGAGCGTTCCTCTCCTCTGCCGCAGCGATGGGTCCTTCTTGCGGACAATTAATAGCTAGGTGCCCTTATCTTCCACACTTGAAGCATTTTCTCGTACCCTAAAGGCAATTTCCAGGGTGCTTCTTTCCGCACTTTTGGCAAGTGGGGTGCTCGAACATCTTAGCGCCGTTGGATTTATCGATCCGACCACCAGCACTGAAGTCCACCTTACCCTTCTTGTCCCTATGATACCCTTGTGATTCACTGATCTCCATTTCAGCCTTGTGGGCACATCGGACAATTTCCTCATAACTGTCAAAGTCATGGATCACTAATGCTTTCCGCAAACTAGGATTCAACCCACCAAAGAAGTAGTCAAGCTTGCATTCGGGGGTAACGACAAATCCATAAGTGTATCGTGCAAGCCTTGTGAAGTTTTCCTCGTACGATCCCACAGATTCTTCATCCTTCTGCTTGAGGGAAAGGAAGTCCATTTCTATCTTAAGACGGAGGGTGCGCGGAAAATATTTATCGAAAAAAATCTTCCGGAATTCCTTCCATTCCAAAGCCTCGATATCCTCCTCAGTCTTCGTATTTTTGATCAACGTCTACCATTGATCAGCTTCACCCTCCATACGATAAGCCTCCAGGAGAACCTTCTCTTGTTTAGAGCATTGGAGGATGGAGAATATCTTTTCAATGGAGATGATCCATTGTTCAGCGATCGTGGGATCGGATGATCCACTAAAAGTAGGAGGCCTTTGTCTCATGAAGCTTTCAATAGTGACTTGTTCTTTCTTAGGTGGGTTTTAACATTCCTCTTGACCCGTGTTTCTATTCAAAACATGAGTTAGTTGAGAGAGAAGTGTGACAAAGTTCACAATTCCCACTCCCATTGGATTGGGCATCTCATTAGTACAATCATCACACAGATCTTCACAACGGTTGTTAGCCCGAGTCCTACTATTACCGGCCATTTTCTGGAATAAAAGGAATGTTAGGGGTAACACAAAAAGGGTAATCCAAAGAAAAAAGTTGATGATTATAAATACACTTTAATCTCTTTAACTCATGAGTCTATAGGATTCAATCCAGGATTTTCCCTTAATAAGGGTTCATACTAAGATTGTGAATTTATGAAAACATATCCCCCGGGAGTGTCATAACCAAGAGTGCAGCAAGGCCCGTTGTCGTGCACCAGTTCCCGTTCGAGTCTAGCTCAAAGCGGTGTTTTCGGGTTTTACCCCTAGGATACATCTGTTCCAGAGCTGCCTCTACCTGCTCGTATCTAGACAGGGATGTATTTTTTTGATAAACCACTTACTTAGTATTTACCAAAAATTAGGGATGTTTTTATTATACTTAGTCTTGTATCTAAGGCTTTACTAGGGTTTCCTAATCCCAAAAATAACTAAACCCATCCTCTGATACCAACTATGACAACAATGCTTTTTATTACAACTTAAACATGCTTTATTACATAAAAATTCACTTGATACAACAAAGAAGATCGAGAGGTTTAATGTCTTTGGGGAATACGATCATTACATAAAAACTTTAAACATGAAATACAACATCTTTATTGAAAACTTCCTTCACATGACCACTACATTCCTTCGTACTTAGCATTGCATGGGATAACCTGAGGACATGCATAAGAAAAGGGTGAGCTATAAAGCCCAGTAAGAGATTACACAATGAATAACATGAGGAGTACAATACATGTTAGGCAATAGGAACATCAATAGAGCATAAGAGTAAAATGAACATAAAGGAATGATAAATCATGATAATCATAACATGGAAATGTGGGAACAACACTTAACATTGAATTTGCATGAGCCAAGGCTCATTGCACATGGAGCATGAGTAAACCCTCATTGCACTTGAAGCACGAGTAAACCCTCGTTGCACTTGAATTATCATGAGTCAACACTCATTTCACATGACGTATCACGATACTATACTTTAACCAAGGCATTGGAGCGCTATAAGGGCGCACCCTTTTTAAACATTTCATTTCATGCATAAGTGTGCCACATGGATCATAAAACATGGATTCATAAAAAATAATCATTTATTCCACGATAAAGGAATGTGGAATTAATACATGAAACTTTACAATCAATAAGAAAATGTACATAAAGGAAAATACCCTTGAGGGAGAAATGGGCATGGTATTCACTACACAATGTCATTGGCTTAGAAAATCGGTGTCATTTCGGCAGCGTAACGACATGACATAAGAATCCATAAAAAACGGTTGATAAGAGAGAAAGGGGTTCCTCAACATATTTACATGTAATTTACAGTAAGGAGGTCATATAGATACATGTCCCAATAATTGAAAAGGAATTTAGATTCATGATGCAAAAGTATTTCTTGAATGTAAAAGAAGAGAGAGGAGTTCATTTCGGAATTTCGGCATAGTAACGGGTGTACATGGGAGGCATTTAATGAGAGAGAAAGGGTTCTCCCATCATTAAAAAAATAAGAGGTCAGTATGGGGGAGGTGATAAACCATACCCAAACATTCATAATTGAAATTAAAACGGAAATACAACTTAAAGAAAATTGACAAAAATGAGAAAGGAAGAAAAATCCCTTACGTGGAAGTATGCTTACAAAGGCTAGAGAGAGGCTTTTGAAAGGCTTCTTGGGAGCTTGGGGAACCTTGAGAGGATTTTAGAGAGAGTTGGGAAGAGGTTGGACGAACTAAAAGGGCTTTGAGTGAAGAGGAAGTGGGAGATTGGGTGGGTTTATATAGGAAAGGTGAGAGAATTCTTTATTATTTAGGTTTGGGACCCCTTATATTAAAATAATCCAAACCACAAACCATCCCATGGTATTTGCCCATGGTTTCTGGAAAAGAAAAGAGGAAAACAATATTTTACAAATCCATGGTCCGAACTTATTAAAAAATTAGGGTTTCTTATGTGGAGGTGTGTCACACTCCCATGGAAATTAATTTAAAAAGGCAAAGTGTTGAATAAGTTTTCAGGCCTCCATTAATGCTTTGAAAAGTAAGTCAAACAAACCCAAAACCTCATTATTATAATGATAAAACATATATTGGCCGAATATAAGGATAATGGTATTTTATTACATCACAATTTGGCCATTATGATGTCATAAATCACATTATATATTTAAATGGTATTTAATTTTTACCCAAAAATTTCACTGTCTCAGAAAATTATGAAAAATTCACCGTTGGATAATTTCGATTTCCTGATTCCAAAAATAATATTTATTTTATCTAAATAATTTTCTAAATATGTGAATTTTCACTTTTAAAATAAAAACAGACATTTATAAAAAAAATCACGGTTTTTGACAGAAATGGCTTTCAAACCTTAATAAAAATTTTAATTGCATTCATAAAATTATAAGATCATTTATATTTAATAAAAATTAATTTAATATTAATAATAATATTTTATTAAAATATTATTTAATTCAAAAATCCTTTAATTTAATAAAATATAATTCTTAATTAAATACTAACTAAAAACACCATTTGTACTTTAAAATCTATTTACAAAGTATCAAAAATGACTAGAAATTATATTCATCATTATATACAAAAATAATATACATGAACATAGTACTACTTGTTTGTTACATAACCCCTTAAAATAGCTACATAAGACCTAAGGTTAAGGTGTGCGACGGTGACAGACTCTTGGGGCGGCTCGGATAACATCGCTTGAGTGGTAATCTCTATCAACTTCCACTTTTCCTGTAGAGGGTCCCTTTCAAGCTTGACATAATGAAGCTCAGCTTGGGCTTGGACAAAGGAAAAGCCCAAAGACGCCACCTCTTTTCCGAGCACCGACATATGGGCTTCCTATGGGGAAATTCTACTGGATGAGGCCATCGCTTCCTTTGTCTGAGTTAAATTGGGTTCATTAAAGCCATATATTTATACTACTAATGTGATCACTGTTCAACGGCTATAAAAGTAACGATCACAAATCTTATCATAAAACCAAAGAAGTTGACATCATATAAAAACATTTTTCATAAAGAGACATTTAACTGGATCAAGAGGGATTTTCATTAATGAAACTTTTGGTCGTTACAATCTTCTTCTAGTTGAGTTCTCTTATAACAACTGTTTCCACTCAAGCATCCAAAAAGATCCTTATGAATCCCTATATGGGAAGAGGATTAGAATATCATCATGTTGGGATGAAGTTCAGGGGGGAAACTACTAGGTCCAAAAATGGTCAATAAAATTGTGGAGAAGGTTAAGACCATTCAGAAGCACATTAAAGCAATCCAGAGTCGAAAAAAGTGATATACTGATAATAATTGAATAGAACTGGAGTTTGATATTAGAAACAAGGAATTTATATGAATAACCCCAGGGAAGAGAGTTATGATATTTGGAAATGAGGGAAAGCTTTGTCAAAGATACACAAACACTTTTGAGATCCATGATTGCATTAGAGCAGCAGCTTATCGACTAGCCCTCCAACCAAACCAATCTCATGTACACGACATATTCCATGAATCACTCTTGAATAAGTTCATACTTGACCTACCACATGTACTAAACACAGAGGTGGTACCATTGGATAATGAACTCCCCTATGAATAGAATCCAGTGATGATTTTAGATCCTAGGTAAAAAGTACTATGAAATAAGAAAATTCCCCTTGATAATGTGTTGTTGTGAAACCACAAGTTTGAAGAAGAAAAGTGGGAATTAGAGGAAATGATGAAGCAAAGTTACCCTCATCAATTTTAGTGTGGAAAAATGAAATTTCAAGGGTGAAGTTTCCTAAGGGGGGAATATTGTAATGACCGAAACATTTATTAATGAAAATTCATCTTGATCTAATTTAATGTCTTATTATGGATATATAAATCATATGTTTCTGCATTGTTTGATGTTTTTGGATTTTAAAATACGGTAAATTTTTTTTATTATTGCTAATAAATCCAATTAATAGTGAACACATGATTAATTTAAATATAGGTCTTTAATGAATCCAATTTTTTCAGACAATGGAAGCGATGATCTCATCCAGTAGAATTTCTACATAAAAATCCCATTTTTAAGATCATAGAAAGGAGGTGAAACTACTGGGCTTTGCTATTGACCTTACTCAAGCCGAGATTCAACATGTTAATCTTGAGCAGAACCACCTATGGGAAATGTGTAAGTTAATATATATTACCACCTAAGCATTGTTATCTGAGCCTCCCCAAGAGTCCATCATCATTACACGTCTTTCCCTTTGGTCTTATGAGGGTGTTATAAGGGGTTCTGTAACAATACCCTAGCACTATGATTATGTACATTATTTTTTAATATATAATATACATTCATTTTATTATTGTTACTTTTTAAATATTTTTCAAAGAAAAAATAACATTTATAGTTAATATTCAATTATGAAATCTATTTTGATGAATTAATTGATTTATGTAATAAATAATATTTTAATTAAATATTATTACTAATGTAATTTTTATTAAATATAAATTCTTGTATAATTTTTATTAATCTAATTGTTGTTTTTATTATAGTTTGGAAGCTATTTTTGTCAATACCCAATAATTATCAATAAAAATCGGTTTCTATTTTAGAAGTAAAAAATTCACATATTAAAAAAATAAATTAAATGAATATTATTTTTGGCATGAATATGTCAAAATTTTATAATGGTTAATTTTACATAATTTTCTGAGAGTGTCAAAGTTTTGTTTAAAAATTAAATACTGTTTAAATATATAATGTGTTTATGACATCATAATGACCCAATATTGATGTAATAAAATACTATAAATTGTATGTTCGTCTAATATATGTTTCACCATTTAATAATGTGATTTTAGATTTGTTTGGTTAATTTTATGGTGCCTTAATGGACCCTTCAAGACTTATAAGACATTTAAACTTTTAAATTGATTTCCTTGAGTGTATGACTCACCGCCACATAAGAAAGCCTAATAAATTAATAATTTCTGCCATTGGACATGAAAAATAATGTTTTCCAGTAACCTTTGGATAATAGCATTGGGAAAAACCATGGTATTTTTAGTGTTTTTGATTAGATTAATGTGTGGTTCCCAAAACATAAATAATAAAGAATCCCCTCTCTTTTCCTATATTAACCCACCAAAGACCCCACTTCCTCTTCACTCAATGTCATTGGAGCACGACCAACCTCTGTAATATTAACTCTATAGTCATTAAAAGGCACCCCAAGCACCCAATAATCCCCTCACAAGCCTCTCCCAAGCCTTTGTAATTACACTTCCCAGAAAGGGATCCCTTCCATTTTCATTTTATCATTTTTTTCTTAATATTGTTATTCCCGTTTATTTCCAATTATAAATGACAGATAATGATTTATCACCACCACTATACTTCCCTACTTATGTTTTAATGATGAGAGACCCATTTAACTCTCATTAATTCCTTCCATGTTCACCGGTTACTATGCAAAATAACTATAAGGGATTTCATCCTTTCTCATTTTTTGTCCAAATTTCATTATGTTGCTATTCCCTTTTAATGCCAATTAAAAAGGTTGGGGTATAATTTTTCACCTCCACATACTACAATCCTTATGTTTTAATGATGATATTCCACTTTATCTCTCATTATTGTTTCCCATGTACACCCGTTACCATGGAGAAATTCGATAAGGAATTTCCCTCTTCTCATTTAAATACACACATTTTTTTATTATGAATCTAAATCACATTACATATGTCGGGAAATGTATCTATATGACCCCCGTAATGTAAATTTCATGTTCATAGGATGAGACTCCCATTTATCTCTCATAAAACATTTTTATGAATTCTTTTGTCACGCTATTATGCTGCTGAATTTGCACCATGATTTTCGAAGCCAAAGTCATTATATAGTGAATACCGTGCCTGTTTCTCTATCAAGGGTATTCAACATTAGAAAAATTTACTTATTAATTATATAGTTTCATAGATGAATTTTTCAGTCCTTTATCATATAATAAATTATGATGTTTAATGTATCCATGTTGTATGTTCTATGTGGCACACTTATGCATGAAATGAAATGATCAAGAAGGGTGTTCTCATATAGCTCTCCAATATATCCGGTAAATGTTATTATCATGAAACATAATGTTAAATGAGGGTTTAATCAAGATAATTCATGTTCAACGAGGTTTTACTCATGCTCCATGTTCAATTATCCTTGGATGATGCTAATACCTTTTTAAGTGTTGTTTCAACATTTCCATGTGAAGATAATCATGTTATATCATGCCTTTATGTTCATGATTCTCTTATGCTACATTGATAATCATATTTCCTAACATGTAATATTTTCATAATTATGTTTCTTTTTTACTCCCTTACTAGGATTTATATATCACCCTTTTCTTATTCATGTCCTTAGGTTATCCCATTCAATGATAAGTATGAAGGAATATGTGTGGTCATGGAAAAGATGTTTTCCATAGAGATGTGTGTTTCATGTTTTAAGTTTTTATGTAGTGTTCCTTATCCCGAAAGACACTAGACATATCAATATTATATGTTTTATATAGTGATGTTTTTATATAATAAAATATGTTTGAGGGTGAATTAAAGAGCAGGTTTGTTATAATGTATAACCTGAAGTTTGATCAATTGGTAAATCTTCTCTGATTGTAGTGAAATTTGATGATTTCAGAAGGTGTATTTCATAAACCTAAATAAATTTATACCATTAATTTTTATTTTGGATCATGATAATAAAATCAGTGTTAATTATTTACCAGTTACATTATAGTTTGGGTAATGATCATAAAAATACCTTAGAATTATTTATATCAAAATTTATTTTTTAACAGACTATGCATCACAAAAAAAGAACTATAATATCTGGTTTTTATTAAAACATTATAAAAAATCATTTAAATCAATTTGAATCATAATTCATTTGGTATGAATAGAGAATTATGAACTATGAGATTTTTCCAATACATGATTATTTATATTTGGTATCTATGGGACACATAGTTGGGTCTTGAATTGTATAATTCCCTCATTATAAAAGTATAACACAAGAACATTTATTCTCCATCTTTTTCAGTTCCACATCCTCCTTATCTACCTCATTATTCCTCTAATGGATGGATGGTTCATAAATCATAAAAAAAGATATTACATTCCCCCATTTCTCGTGATTTGAATTTTTAGTGACACCATTTTTACTCATTCATGTGGCAGAACCTTAATACCTTATTCAATGAGTCAATAAATATCAAAATCTATTCTTCACTATAGGGTAGTCTAAGAATTTGTGTTCTAACCAACATTATCTTAAATTCCTTGAAATCTTTATCACATTTATCTAAATAATGAAACTTGAATCTATTATGGGTTAACTTGTTGAATGGACTAGATAACCATGTGAAACTCATCACAATGAATCAATAATATCTAGCCAATCCTCAAAATATATGAATCCCAGTCATGATGGTTGGTGTACACTAATGATATATTTAATCATTAATTGATGAATCCACTAATAATCCATAACCAGAAGATTATATGACCCTTAAAATTAAACATTATGAGTCCAAAGTTAACAATTGGTGGATATTTCATACAAAAAACCATTCCATAGGTTCTTCAATATAATCATCAAATTATATTAGTTATCTTATTTTATATTTATGTATATAATAATTTCATCTATAATGATGACCAAAACTGATCAAGGTAATTTCAAATGACTTTATTCGTCAAATACAGGAAGATAACTAGGGAGTTAGTAAGGAAAATTGGTGTCACGATAAATTCATAATGTCCATACCTCTTCAATAAGGCTATCCTTGGAATTTTTTCACTTCTGACCATCAATATATTATATTTAAACAAAAGATAAATCTTGGGAAAATATTTTTATTCTTGTAATTCGTATAAAAATCATAAATAGGGGGTAGAATATATGTATTATTTTATGTGATCATGTTCAAATCTAAATAATACAGAAACTAAAGATTGATCCATATTTCATATTAATAAAAAGAATATGTAAACCCTATGGTTACACCTATGCATGGAAAAATCAACCCCTTATCAAAATTCTCCTAGACTATCTTATTTAATTACCATGAATCAATCTATATCATTCTATATGGAGTATATGACTTTGGTGTAGCATCAGTTATAAATTCAATTGGAAACTCTACATTTATGTTAATAGGAGTACAAGGAAACTCTTCAAAAATACAAATTCATATAAAATATGTATATTCGAGATAAATGATCCCTTTTAAAATTAATCAACACGCGTGAAATAGATGTAATTTACATTGAATGTTTATATTTATTCTCTCACAAATAAACAGTCATAGTTTTTATTTCAGAATTTCAATTATTAAATCCATTCACTGGAAGTTGATATGGGATTAAAATAAATGGATCCAATACATTCTTTTATTCAAAACAAATTCCACTAGAGGGAGTATTATGATATTTTTAGGAATTAATATCCCAAAAACATCATTAGGAGAAAATTCATAGACTTGAGATGAGATCATAATAACATTAGTACGTTTCACACACAAATCCAACATCTAATTATTGAGGATATGATTTAAAATTATTTTATACTTTTAATTAATATATATAAATTTATATAACTAATCTATAATATGTTACTTAAATATTTCATCATACATGTAACCACATGAACACTATCATTATATCATTTATAATTTTCTAAAAACAATTATTAGTATAACTATCATGAATCATTTATTTGATTGATCAATCATGAAACATAATTCATAGCACATATAAATTTTGAAACCAACATTTCATCCAATAAAAATCATGGCTCTCCCGATATCGTCCATGTTCATCATGTATTTAAAACTTCATAATTAATCATAAGGAAAATGTAATTCAATCAATGTATATCCCACGCCAGTTTTAGAACAGATGTGTAGTAAGGTCTCATTCACCATGAAATGGAATGATGGGCATGATATAAATTACAAAATATTTATAGGGATATTTACCCAAGATTAATTAGTTCCAAAACCATGTATACCTGTAGTATGTATACTTGTATGTATTTCTAGGAAAACAACATAATATCTACCACACCAAAAAATATGTTGTTATCCTATTCATAGGATTATTACTTATGTTTTTAAGGGATCTCTAATCTTGATCCCTAAAATTTACTAAACTCATATTTGATATAATTTGAAATGACATGTGATTTAGATTTATGGATATTACATTATTTTAGAATAATATTCATTACATAAAACTACGATTCAATTCAGACTCAGAAATTATTTTTATCATTACTTACTATATACATAAAACTTTTGGTTCATAATTGATATTTTTCATCTCCCACAAATATTATCTCACATATTAGTCATATTAGACATACCCTAATGAAGAATTTTCATCATGACTAGTTGAAATTAATCAAAATACAGGGTGGGAAAATATTCTCAGTAAAGGTAATCACAAGGGATTTGAATGAGTAATTATTAGTGGCCATAATATAAGAATAAGTTTAAGTGAACATGATTATAACTTATAATAAATATGCCTAATAATTAAATGATCATTAGTATTAAATAATGTGATAAGGATTTTTGAAAATAAAATTCGTATGGAATGGGTATGAGGAGCCCTCGATAATCAGTCATAATATAGGAGAACATAACCTAATCGTAAGACATAATTCAATAGAATGAACATAATCAAAGAAAATCATTTTTTCAATTCATGGATTAGTGAAACACGCATCCTAGTAGATTGGTTTCACTACAAATTACATAAAATCATTTTTCACGGATCACTACCAACACTATCATAATAGAAAGAGTGCATTGCTAAATTTGGTTCACCCCATATTCCAGTACATATTATATTTTTTGATATGAATTTTAACTCAATTCATTTGAGATAAGTATAATTTTAGTCCCACCTATCACCTAAAGAAACCCATAAATAGGTGATGCAAAATATAAAAAAATATTCATCATATCATCATATCATAACCCCAAAAAAAGAAACACACTACATAATCAATTCAACGTATCATTCAAATTTGACTATAAAAAGTTACATTAATAACTCATCCCCATAATCATGAACCATAAAAATAAATATTGATGATATTATTAGTGGATCATATCCCTATTAAATAATTTTTTAAAACAAAATATGTTATCATAAATTAAAATATTTATTAAAATAAAATTTAAAATATTCATGAAGAAAGTACCCTTTTAAATTTAAAATCACATATTTAATATTGAAATTTATAAAATATATTATGGAAAATATTATCCTTGAATTTAGTTATGGAAACATGAAATGGAATCTTAAATTAATTGAGAAATTATGGAGGAAAATTATGTTCATGTAATAATAGTTGAAACAATGATTTTGTTAACTCTTTCAGTAAAATGGTCATTGTTCAGAAAAAAATAATATTATTTCTAAAACATTTTTTAAATATTAATACATTGGTAATATTGTATTTAAATTAACATTTTTGAATATTGGAAACATTAATGGAATTATTTCATAAATAATTGACACAAAATATTGGATTTTTCAGAATTAAAGTTGGGAAATTTAGTGGCCTTTTTTAGAAAAAAGAATATAAACTATATTATATACCATAGAGAAAAAATGGTGATAATAAATAATTTTTTATTAAAATAAAAAGAATATAAAAATTTTAGAGGGATTAATCCAATAAGAATCATATAATTTCCTCAATGGAAAATATTGCACAAATTATCTCGATTAAAATTGCATTGAAACATAGATCCCTTACCACAAGTCTCATCCAAATTTATTTGTGTTGAAATATCTAGTATAATAAATATTTACTTATTATAAATAAATTATAGAACCATATTCATAATATGACGCCAAATAAGATTTACTTATACCATATTATCACCGGTTTATAAATAATTATAATTTAAATCATTGTTTTATGTCACAACCCTTCCCCTAGGGATCATGGCATGACTACCCCAAGCCCATATTCCATTGGCCATGGGCTAGTGACTAACACCGAGTAGGAATATCCCAAAATGAAATTAATTTTTCTTTTAAACTAGTACACATGAACAAATCTCCAACTGGGGAAAGATAAACACTAAGTAAACCACAACTGTCACTGAGAAAAATGTTGAGAGTACAATATAAACTGAAAGGTAAAAAGGGGCCAGAATACAAGCTCAAAACCACAAAAGAAAAGTACAACTTCCATGGTTTTTCTTCTCAAACACTACCTTATGGTTAGGTGGAGGGTAACTGCTTGTAGCTGTAGAAGTATGTCTCATCCATCCTGTCTCCCTGGGCACCACCTGGTCCCATACCACTATGGTTTCAGTCTAGGAGTTGATCACATGCATGAGACACGATACATGTGGGTGAAGCTTGTATAGGGGTGAGTAACAAAATACAAAGTAGGGACCCCAAAACAAAATTGAACAATCACTAATAATGACCACACAACCAGATCATAGAGCAAGACCACAATGAAAACACAGTTTATACCAGGTATAACTCAAAATATAGAAATTATTATTATCATTCATAGAGATGATTAATCTTGTACTTTTGATGGACTCATCCTAGATGATCCCCTGTGGTCTTCTCGGCTACTCGAGGATTGGGGTCCGCTCGGGTGCTGGACCACTAAGATTTTTTCATCACTTAGACCACTTTGGTCTACTCCTCTGTTGGACCACTGAGGTCCACTTGTCTGATGAACCACATAAGTACGATCATATTCTATACCACTAAGGTCCACATCTCTACTAAAACAATGAGGTAATCTCATCTGCTGTACCACTGAGGTCCGCTCCTCTGCTCTACCACTAAGGTCCTATTATATTTGAAACCACTGAGGTACACTCATCTGTTACACCAATGAGGTACGTTCATCTGCTAGGCCACTAAGGTATTTTCTTCTACTAAACCATCAAGGTACCCTTGTCTACAAAACCATTGACGTATGATCATCCTCTGAACTAAAAAGGTGAAACCATGTGATCAACCACAGAGGTCCACTCATCATATCCTTCATGTCACATCCAGCTGTAGGATTCTCACTTTCTAGTGTGATTGTTTTTGGGAGAATCTAATACTAAAGTAAGTGGTCATATCTCAACTATCCTAGAATATCACATAGATTTTTCTCAAAGGATGTCTCATCACAAATGTCACAACACCATTTAATGTGATTAAATTAGATGCCTAGTTTGAATGTTATTGGATATTCTGTTAAAAGGGGTCGGTTGCATCTTGTGCCAGTCTGACACGGTCATACCGACCCGAAAAACCTATCTTAGAGGTCATGTGTGACTTATCCCAAACCATACTAGTTGGTTTTGGCATGAATTGTTCTGGCATGGTGTAGTGGCCTAGTGTAGAGGCCAGTCCCATTGGGCCTTACTGGACCCAGCCCGGTTCGGTCATCGGTCCAGCCCACTAGGTTACCCAACGACCTCGTCCAAATCCTCCAACCTGATCCCACTTGGTCGGAATAGTACTGACCCACCAGGCCGACTAATGACCCTATTTATTTTCTCGGCCTGACCCACACTAGATGTCCAGATCGATTCTCGCCCGGACGCCCAGGGAGCCTAATGCGCGCTGCCACGCGACTGGCTGAGGCTGGTTGTGTCCCTCTGCAAACGGTCCAATGGGGACCTCTAGCCACTGCCATAACGGGGCCTGCATTTGGGAGATGCCTCTCTGACGTGGTGCTTGTACAACACTGTCCTTCCCAACAACCATTTCCCCAGCTATCTGAGGCCTCTGCTACGTCTACACGCTATCGGGGCATGCTGCCTCTTGCCTGCAGCAGCCACCACCGACATCGTTGTGCCAATAGTGTCTTTTACGGGAAACCAGGTTCGCTTCGGTTGTCTGATCCTCAAACCATATACAACCTCATGTTTCTCAGGTATCCACCATCCCTATTATGGCTTCGATGTCTCTTTGTCATCGATTTTGGGGTTTTGTCATGATGAACACATGAACACCCAATGACGGAGGATTTGAGGCCTTGTTTGTATCATCCAGATTCCCCGATGTTAGAATTTTGAAACAAGGAATGAAAGGATTTATATTATAAAATGATTACCCTGATCCAAACCCCAAGCTGAAATATCCTCCTGCATAATTGATATATCTTTAGGTCACCTATTCATGGGTTGACCCACGTTCTTCACTCAAATCCATTAATGAGGAATGAATGTAATTCACTTATAATTAAACCCCTACCTAGGATAGAATTGTTGGTCAGGGATGAACGAGATCACACACCACTATCCTTCATTCTTGATCTGCAACCCACCATCACTATAGATTCTTCAAATGGTGTTAGAAAGCTCATTTGTTGTCATATTCACCACCCACCAAAGACTTAGAGAAATTCCAGGATTATGCCAACAATCCTGTGATTCTTGCTAGGATATTAATTAATGAAATGAGAATCAGAAATTATGTTACACTAAATCATTGATGGGGTTAATTAATGAGATTCATTAATGTGATTCTGATATGAGTTACCATTTAGTAGTTATAAGTATTTTAAAATATAATAATCGTTACATAATTATTTTATTTACAGCCAAAAACTATATTCCACTATTGGCCTGCGTCAACCAATCGTTGTGTCAATATAGGATCTCCATATGAATTTTCCATTCCTTCATATATGGGGGAGATTGATAAGTCATCACGGTTTCATTATGACTTGATCATTCCTATTTTTTTGAAAATCACAAACAACTTCTCTTAAGGAGAGTTTCATTTTACCCCTGTTTCACTTCTATATGGAAAATTTCCTTCCCAAAGGAAATTTATACCTACCTTGATTTCATTATTCATATCAACATTTTTAATAATTATAAAATCGGATTCATATCAAAAATATCGGAATCTTATAATACTTAGACATGAAGCATTCTGTTTTATAATCCAAATTCCTGTTATGAACTTTTATGAAGTTCTATTCCGAATTCCTTTTATGAACTGTCATGAATTTCAACTCTAAATTATGACTACAAACTTGTATAAATTTCTAAATACGAATTCTGATGATGAATTTTGATTACGAATTCTCATTACGATTTATGATGATGAATTCTGATTAAGAATTCTGATAATGAATTCTGATTACGAATTCTCATTACGAATTCTGATTATGAATTCTCATTACGAAATCTAATGATGAATTCTGAATATTAATTCTAATTACGAGTTCTAAAAATGAACTTATCTAAATTCTGACTCTGAGTTCTCTGACTTCAGATGTCAAACTCTTATGAGTTCTAACACCGAATTCCCATGAACTCTGACTCCAAAATTTTTAAGTTATGGTTCTGAATTATTTTGAATACAGAATCCAAATTTTCTTGAAATTCAGAATCTGAAATTCTATAGAATTCTGGTTCCGAATTCCTACAAAATAGAATTCGAATATCTTATTACTATAGACTCCGAATTCTCTTTTTTTCCTACACTCCAAACATTAAATTTCTCCATTCCGAACATTCATTTTCTCCTTTCTGAATATCATTTTTTGGTTATGCTTACAATTGTTCTATTACAAAATGAATTCGTGCTTTTAGTTATTAACTAACTGTTGTATGGGTGACACGTGTATAGGTCCCTCCGAAATTCGAGGAAAATATGACCGTTGGAGGAGGGATCCAACCGTTGGAGCGTCACCTATAAATAAGAACTCATTTGAACGTGCTCAGTACTTTTGAGACTTTTGACACTGATCTTCGAAAATGTGTTGTTGAAGTGATTTGCTGAGAGAGAGGCTATTATCAACTCTCAATATTTGGTTATAAAGTTTGATGATCTTGTTCAAACTATGCCTTGTGCATATTTTCTTCGTGTGACTCCGATTGTTGCTGTGTACAATCATGGGATTCCGGGGTAGGAAGACAGACGTTCCAACACCTTGAAGTTCAAGGATTCCTTGCTGAAGAAGACAAAGGTTCCGACAACCTAATAGTTGATGGATTGCGAGGACAACAAGAAAGACTCTGATCTTCGTATCGAGGGATTTCCCTTGTGTGGGTAGGACATACTTTCTTGAAAGCATAAATCAAGGGACTATTATCCATGTTTGTTGGATACCATTCTCTTTGGGTTAAAATATTTATTACTTGTCGCTTGTTTTTGTTATATGTTTTTTCACTAAATTTTTTATTATTGAGGAATGTATTCTATCCTATACTTCCTCATCCTTGTACTCTGATATAATTAGATTCTATACGCTTTAAGGTAGAATCTTAATCTTTGAAACTTTAGTTAAGCTCCAATTTTGGAATCACTTTTCTATAATTTAGCAAGTGATTAGAACTTATAGAGTTCTTGTGAATTATCTTGTTTAACTTTGTTAAACATAACCATCTATAAAAGATCCAAAGGAATTTTTAAAAGGTACAATTCACCCCCTCTTGTATCTGAGAATCTCATACTTATTTCGATCTGACATTTGGTATTATAGAGTATATCATACTCAGTCATACCATCCTAACAATTGGTATCAAAGGAAGGCAACATCATAACTTGTACCAATTTAACAATTGGTATCATAGAATTTGGTTCAATCTGAATTAATCTCATGATTAGATTCAGAAGGAATTCTTGGAATTATATTTTCCGGATTCATATTTTTTGGAATCTATTATTCAGACTAATTGTTCGGGTTCATTTGTTTACTTAGAGATACCATTGCTCTATATTTTCTTGCTTAGTAATATATTCCTTGTTTACAAAAATTTTCTACGAACAAGTTTTTGTGGAAATATTTTTCTTAGAGATAGGTGGAATCAATGTTGGTTCTAAAGAAAATCTTAATACAACCAGACCACCAACCTTTTATGGTAATGATTACAAATATTGGAGAGATCATATGAAAACTTTCATTATCAACACTGTGGTTGGAAATTTTATTATGCTTACTGGTGGATTCCAAATTTCTAATAAAGAAGTCAGTGCCTTTACAAATCAAGAAAAATATGAATATCAACTGGATTACAAGGTAAAAAACACATTACTTTGTTCAATGACTAGAAACATATATATCCAAATTTCATCTTTTGAAGCAGAAAATTCTATATGGAAGAAACTTGAAGTTAATCATTTTGGTACATCCAAAGTAATTGAGATAATAAGAGGCATGCTCAGAGCTGACTATTATGGTTTTAGTTTTCCTTATGGTGAACCCATAGGAAAAGTGCAATAGATAATCATGACTATAGTGAATAGTTTACAATCAATGGGTGAGAAAAGTTTGGATGATGAAGCCCTTGTTGACAAGGTCATCGATATCATCCCAAATGAGTGGGAATCTAAAAGGACTGCAATTGATGAGAATATAATGGTTACTTAAATTACTCTTGATGAGTTGTTTGGAACTCTTCTTCAGTATGAGACTAGAATGAAGAGAGATGCTAATATTGTGAAGAAGAAGAATGGAAATGGTAGTGTAGCTTTTACTACTACTTCCAATAATATGAAAGACATGACTCCTAAGAGAGTTACTAGATCAAGATATAAGAAAGTTGTTATCCATTCCAAATCTAGTGGAAGTGAATCATCAGAAAATGAATTAGAAAATATTGCTCGAAGGATGAACAAGACAACTGGACAGAGGAATGTTCAATCAAGATATAAGAAGAAGGAAAATAAAGACATGAAATATTCTGAAGTTACATGCTATGAATGTAAGAGAGTTAGACACATAAGACCCAACTCCCCTAGGCTGAAAAGAAAATAATGAAAGGAAATGCATTCTGAAAAAACCGAAATAATTATTACAAGTCAAAATCTAATAATGTATTGAAAGTGAATGACACATTGAGTGCCAGTAGTAGAGACTCTTCAGATAGATCTTCAGATTATGAATCTTCTGGATAGAAGAATATTGGTCTTTTAGCAAGCCTACCTATTGATATTCATTTCTTGATGGATAAGGTATAGAATGATGAATCAATGACCAATGTTTCTTTAAATTCTAATGATATTAAATATTATAACTCTTCAGATGAAGAATCCTATTCTGATGATGATAAACATTACCTACCTATGAAGAAGTTTGTAGGTTTTCCAAACTCCTTAAGAATGAGAATTCAAAACTCATGAAGAAACTTGATAAAGAAAATTCTAGGAATACTATTATTACTAAGGAAATATCAGATCTTTCTAATGATCTTGATAAGAAAAATGATGAATTTTAAAGTATTTCAAAAAAATCTTGAGGATGTAATTTCTGAAGAAGAATACATTTTATAAAGATCTAGAAAATGTAATTTCTAAGAAAAATGTTTTCGAGCCTAGATCTAGTTCAAAATCAAATGTATTTGAAGATAATAACATTTTTATAAAACTCAAATCCGAAATATTATCCTTGAGGATGTGTCTTTAAAACATTACCCTAGGTAAGGAAAAGTATGATAAAATGTATTCAGAAATCCGACCTCGAAGGAATACTTCTGGTTTTGGCTACACAAGTTCTAAACCGATTTTTAGTAACAACTACTTTGTTCCTCAAACTGCCACATTCTGTACAAAATGTCAATGTGGTGGTCACTGGGCAACGAATTATGCCTAAAAACCCCCAATCGTTAGGATTTCATAAGGATTATTTTTTTAAAAATATGTGGGTGCCCAAAATATTACTTTCTGAGATTTTCAGATCCAAGAATGTCTGGATTCTGAAAACCTAACATTTTCTTATTTTCAGGAAAATAGGGAAATTACCAACAACAATACTTGGTAGATGGACAATGGATGTTCCTGGCATATGACTGGTAACAAAAACTATTTTGAAAATATTACCATGACGAAAGAAGGAAAAGTAACTTTTGGAGATAATGATCAGGGAGAATTTATTGGTATAAGTAACATCGTTCTTCTTGGTAAAACTTTGATTTAAAATGTTTTACTTGTTAAGGGTCTTAAGCACAACCTCATCAGAATAATCCAATTATGTGATGAATGATACGTTGTGAATTTTAGGGATAATAAGTTCTTAGTACACAATTCCAAAGTAGAATTTATTCTATTTTCCAATAGGCAAGAGAATGTTTACAAACTAAATGTAGAAGACCAAGGAGCCAAGACTTACCATGACATAGTGCAGTGGAAGATCATTCTTGGTTATGGCATAGAAGGCTAGGACACTGTAACCATAGAAACCTATTAAAACAGTCTATGAAAAGACTAGTTAAGGATATATCAGGATGTAGATTCTATTCTTCAAAAGTCAGAGAACCTTGTCAATATGACAAGAACCAAAAATCATATTTAAATCTATTGGTGAAGCCTCAACCACTAATTCATTATAGTTAGTTAATATGGATCTCTTTGATCCTAAACAAATTGGAAGCATTGAGGGAAAATATTATGTATTTGTTTTGGATGATGATTACACTAGATTTAAGTGGGTCTATATTCTAAGAAAGAATTCTGAAGATTTTTTTTTATTTCTAATGTTTTAGATCCAAATTTAAAAATGAGAAAAAATTTCCATTGATAACTATTCATTGTGATCATGGAGGAGAATTTCAAAATTAGGATTTTGAATCTTTTTTAGTATAAAAGGTATTACTCACAATTTCTCAACACCCATAATGCCTCAATGAAATGGTGTTGTTGAAAGAAGAAATATAATTCCTCAAGAGATAACTAGAACCATGTTGAGTGAGTATTCTATTGCCAGTAATTTTTGTGTTGAAGCTATAAGTACTTCTTGTTATACTATAAATCGATTTTTGATTAGACCTTTTCTTAATAAAACTCCTAATGAGTTATAGAATGGTAGAAAACCTAGACTTTCATACTTTAAGGATTATGGATGCAAGTTATTCATTCTGAATACTAAATATAATCTACAAAAATTTTCACCAAAATATGATGAAGGAATTTTCTTAGGATACTCCACAACTTCCAAGGCTTATAGAGTTTTTAACAAAAACACTTGTACTGTTGAAGAGACAGTACATGTCAAATTTGATGAAACTGATCGTTTTGTTTTTAAACAACCTCAACCTACATCCTCATATGGGTTTTCAAAAACTAATTATCAACCTATGATAGAAGATCATTCTGATAAGGAAAATGTACAAGAAGATACTTTTGAAACATTTACCCCAGAAGACATTCTACCCTATGTTGATGAACATGTTTTACAAAACCGAAATCAGTCGTTTCATAAGATTCATCATAGTGGTAGTATCATTGGTGATGTGAATAAAACAGTAAGGAATAGAAGTGCCCTATGAAATAAAATATAACATCTAGAAATTCTTTACCAATTGGAACCAAAAATCACTAAGGATGCCTTAAGTAATGATGATTGGATAAAAGCCATGCATGATGAACTAAAAGAATTCGAAAGGAATAAATTATGGACCCTGGTTGAAAGACCTAAGGAAACATCTGTAATTGAAGTAAAATTGGTCTTCATAAATAAGTGTGATGAAAATGGAATCATCGTAAGAAATAAAGCTAGATTAGTTGCTAAAGGATATAATCAATAAGAAGGAATATACAATAAAGAAACCTATATTGTATTATCTAGATTTGAATCTATTCATATTTTACATGGAATTTCAGCATTATTCAATTTCAAACATTTTCAAATGGATGTGAAATGTGCTTTTCTTAACGGTTATGTTTAAGAGGATGTTTGTGTTGAACAACCTCCTGGATTTGAAAATCCAAAACATCATGATCATGTTTTTAGACATACCAAAACTTTTAATGGCCTTAAACAAGCCCCTCGAGCATGGTATGATAGACTTACATGATTTTTTCTTTAAAATAACTATGTTAAGGGAAATGCAGATCCCACCCTTTTTATAAAGAAAGATAAGAAAAAAGATTTTATTGTTAAAATTTATGTTGATGCAATTGTATTTTGTCAAACTTATAAATAATTAACGGATTCCTTTGCGGATCTAATGAAACCTGATTTTGAAATGAGTATGATGGGTGAGTTAACATTTTTCCTTGGTTTTCAAATTTCTCAAAATACAGAAGGAATCTACATATCACAACACAAGTATATTAAATATCATCATAAAACATATGTATATGGCGACACTTAGAGTTTAAGTACGCCCATTGGTACCTCAAACACACTTGATCATGAGGAAGTTGGGAAACCAGTAGATCAAACATCTTTTAGAGGTATGATAGGAAGTCTACATTACATGATATCTAGTAATCCAGACGTAATGTTTTCAGTATGCTTATGTGCAAGATATCAATACAATAATAAGGAATCTCATTTAATGCCATTAACGAGAATTTTTTGCTGCATAAAGGAAACCATGGATTTATGACCATTTTATACTACTGGAAATGATTTTGTCTTAAAAATCTGTTCATATGCTGACATTGGTGGATTTAGAATGGATAGAAAGAGTACATCTGGAACTAGTCATTTCTTAGGAGATTCATTAGTTTCTTGGTCTTGCAAGAATATACATTCTGTAGCACTCTCCACTGCTAAAGATGAATATGTAGTAGCAGGAATTTGTTGTGCTCAAGTGTTGTGGATGCCACACACCCTCACAGAATATGGATTGAGTATTACTAAGACTCAAATTTTATGGGATAACACAAGTTCCATTTCCCTTATTAAAAAACCTGCACATCACTCCCGTGCAAAGCACATAGACATTAGGAATCACTTTTTTAGGGATCACACACTAAATGAAGATATCATTCTTCAATTTATTGGAACACAAGATCAACTTGCTGATATTTTCACAAAATCATTACCTTCCGATAGATTTGAATACATCAAATTGATGTTAGGAATGATAACTGTGAGGTAATATTCCTTTTATAAACTTCTTGTTGAACCATTATTTTTACAGTAACAAACTTTTTATCATTGGGGGGTACATTTGTTTTTTATGTTTTTCAAACTTTTCGTAATTGAAATTTTAGTAATCTAGTTTTTTACTAAAACTCTTTGCAATAAAACTTTTTAGATCATAAGTTTTTAATAGTGAATTTTTCGTAGTATGTTTTTAGTAGTGAATTTTTCATAGTATGATTTTTGTAGTGAATTTTTCGTAGTAAGGTTTTCGTAGTGAGTTTTTCATAGTCAAATTTTCTTCATGAAGAATATAACCTATTACAAATAATCTTCCTAGACAATCCTAAAGGTATGATTTCCTTACTTATGTTTTCAAAATCTTTTTTACATGCTGGTATTTTATTTTAATGTTTCGGATTAATTTCTTCTGAAATCTGAATGTCTTTCTTAAAACCTCAAAAGATCGGAGTCAAGATTTCCCTAAGGCTACAATATCAACCATTAGATTAGAACAAATAATTTCTCAACTGTTAGATTGGTTTTGGAAGTTTAAAGGTAACCACCATCGCATATATTAAGGGGACCCCCAATGGTGTCCCACATTGGATTCCAAGCTCTTGCGTCTCGAAGCTCTGCATCAGTTCGTAAGCATGTTCTGAATCTCTCAAAGTTCATTAGTCTGAATGTCTGCAGAAGCCCCTTCTCATGACTTGTCTCAATCAAGACAATATCAGAGTGGTATATTTATAGGGAGAGGTTGGTACACACATATTTCTTCAATAAGTATGCCTCCCTTATTTACAGGAATATCCGGCTCAATGCTTGGGAAAGTATAGCTATTTCTATGACAACATCTCAAGATTTAGTCTATCCGGATCTTCTCATTGAAGTATATGAATCAGTTTTCTTCTTCGAGGAATAGGGTAGAGAAAAATTCTCCTTTAAGTGTAATGGGAAGACTTAAAAACTGTCATACACCAAGGCTGCAAGCTTAGTGGGGTTGTAATACGAAAGAGAAGCTTAGTTTTTATCACACAAACTCACAGAGGTTCAAGGATGTATTGTCATGGAGAAGGCCATGGAATGCCTTGGTATTACTGATGTTAAGACAACAAATATTTCCCATATTTAAACCTACATTTTGATTCTACAATTATTGGTGAAAGGACTTATTGTACCGAGGAAGGGTGATAAAGAATCCCTCAAGAAAAGTGACATGTGCATCTTATATTTTTTGGTAATTGTATGGAAAATTAATTTGATAAGGAACATCCTTATTATGATTCAGAAAATAAATAATAGAAACCTCAGAGCTCAGATCATTAGGTATCTAGAATTTCATTCTAAATTGATAGTCCGGTGCCTCGAATCCTTCAAAATCCCATGTAGCTCCAAGCCGAGAAATTGCATGGTGATGATGATCAGTGATGACACCCTTAAGAGGATAAAAGTATGTATTTCAAAACATCTAGGAGAGTTTTATGATCTGCTAGTGGAGGAGGAAGAAGCCAATCTAGAGAATGCTGAAAAGGCTGAACCCTCAAAGAAGGATGGTAAGAAAAGAAGCATGAAGGAAGTTGATGGTGAGGGTAAACCCCCAAAATCTAAGGAAGTACAGTCCACACCTCCTAAACCTAAGAAGTATAAGGCCTACCTGGATGAGGTGGTGGAAACATGGAGGGAGGACATGAAAAGTAGAAAAGCATGTGATCCGCAGTTCGATTTGGATCCTGTTGAGGCTAAGGCCATGAAATAAAAATCTTCTGATGAGCTAGAAAATCATGCCAAGGAAAAGAAGCAAAAGAAGAAGATGACAGAGGCTGAAAATTGACAATCCCTTCTGAGGGATGCTGAAATTGATTCCGCGAATATTCCAGTGATGAAGTCCTTTCTGGTGAAACAATTACCTGAGACTCTATGTAAGAAGACTCTAGAAAATGCCAAAGAGAAGGATGTTGAGAAAGAAGTGATGAAAAAAGTTCATCATGTTGTGGAGGAAATTCAACAAGCTGAGGTGAGTGGTGGTTTTGATGATATAATTATGCAATTTGAAGAATATCATGATAAGGGAACCCCATCTGAGAAGTTATCACTCCGTAGTTCTCAAGCCGGATCTTATAAATTAGATACACTCGTAGATGATGAGAAACGTGAAGAAGAATTCAACATGTCATTTGAAGAAGAGAGTCACAATCATGACATTAAATATCCTAAGGAAGTTGAAGCTGGAGTAGAGAAGGAGAAACCTGATGAAGACAAGATTGTAAAAATATCCAAGAGTGAGTAGAAATCTATGGATGAGGAAGCCGTACCAAATGTTGATAACGGTAAGCAAGTGCATGGTGACACTCCAACAAAAGATATTATAAAGAAGAAGGAATTCAAAGGCTATTCTAAAAGGAAGATGGTGGAAATAGAAGAATAATAATCTCCTATAAAGTTATCTAATTCAGAGTCATATGCATTGGGACATGATTTTGTTATTGAGTCCCTGAAGAAGTTGGTAAATAGAATTCTGATCATTCCTACAATAGACTCCAGATACCAGATGCGTCAGTAAAACATTAATCAGAAGTCAGAATTTTTATCCATGGTGATGGATAAATGTGTGAAGATTGAGGCAGAAGATAAATTTTTTTTATCCATTATGAGGTCCACATAAAGTCTTGCAGAAAAATGAATCTATGGTCAACGAAAATAGATGAAGATTTTGCAGAGCTTGATCACTTATAGAATGATGTAAAATAATCTTTTTATACCGAGGATGCCAAGATGAAGAATCTATCAAATATTTTTCAGGAAAAGCTAAGTATAGAGCAAAATTCACAGATTTAGGATGTAAAAAATATGAATGGGAAGTTGATCTATATTGTTAACATCATGAAATCGGAGAAGGATCCCCAGTGCGAGATGAATGAAATTCTTTTGAAGAAAGATGAATTGCTGAAGATTCAGGAAGAGGCCATGAAGGCTCATGAAGAGGTCCTAAAGGCTCAAGAAGAAAAGAACATAACCTTGGAGAAGAAAGTGGAAGAGGACCACAAAGATATGGAGAAGCTGAAGACCATCGTCAAAAAGAATATGCCCAAGGAAAAAAGATGAAAAATAGACAAATATTATATTTTTTTGTATTTTTCTCTTGTACTAATTCTTTCCATCATAATGAAACCTTTGGTTTTCTATTTTGTTTGGTTGTCAATTTTAATATTTTAGCTACATTATTATTTTCCATTCCCTCAAAATCATTGTGAAAATCACAAAGGTGGAGAAGGAAAAAAATTATAAAAGGGAGAAGGAAAAATGTCTAAGTAAAGAATAACTACCCCTAAGTAAGGGGGAGTTCTCATTACGATGATTTCCACTTTCAATTGAAAATTCTCATTTCGTAAATCTAGAATATGATCTTTAGAGTTCCAAATCCTAAGTGGGAGTTAGTCGTATTCACCATTGACCATAAACAAAGGGATAAAAGATTTAATTTCAAAGTCGAGAAATTTATTCTAAGGCATTACATTCTTTTTCATAAGGATGTTTGTGCTTTCCAAAAAAGGGGAGATTATTGAGTCAATAAGGCACTCCTTATGGCTATTCCATTCCTTCAGATATGGGGGAGATTGATATTTCCTCAAGGATTCCTTATGACTTGATCATTCCACCTTTTTTGAAAATTAAAAACACCATATCTTAAGGAAAATTTCATTTTACCCTTATTTTGGTTCTATAAGCAAAATTTGCTTCCCAAAGGAAATTTACCCCTACCACGTTTTCATTGTTAATATCAATATTTTACTTAAGAATAAAAATTGGATTCATATCTAAAACCTTGAAATCATGTAATACTTAGACATGAAGAATTCTGTTTTATAAGACGAATTCCCATTATGAAATTTTATGAAGTTCTACTCCGAATTCCTATTACGAACATTTATTAAGTTCAACATTGAATTCTGCTTACGAACATGTATAAAGTTATAACTAAGAATTCTGATGATGAATTCAGATTACGAATTCTCATTATGAATTCTGATGTTGAATTCTAATTACAAATTCTTATTATGAATTCTGATAATGAATTCTGATTAAGAATTCTTATTACGAATTCTAATGATGAATTCTGATTAAAAATTTACATTAGGAAATCTAATGATGAATTCGGATTGTGAATCCTCATTATGAATTCTGATTACAAACTTGTCTATGTTCTGACTCCGAGTTCTCTGAATTCAGACCCCGAACTCTTATGAGTTTTTACTCCAAATTCCCCTGAACTTTGACTCCGAACTTTTTAATTTCTTGTTCCGAATTCTTGGGAATATAGAATCCCAATTTCCATGAAGGCAAGACTCTGAAACTCTACATAATTCTGGTTCCAAATTCCTACAATACCGAATCCGAATATATTAGTACTACAGACTCTGAATTCTTTTTTCCCCTAGACTCCAAAAATTAACTTTCTCCATTCCAAAATTTCATTTTCTCTCGTCCGAATATCATTTTTTGGTTATGAATAAACTTTTTCTATTACAAAACGATTTCATGCTTTCTGTTATTAACTAACTATTGTTTGAGTGACACGTGTACAGGTCCCTTCGAAATTCAAGGATAAATATGACAATTGGAGGAGGGAGCCGACCGTTAGATATTCACCTATAAATAGGATCTCATTTGAATGTGCTCAGTACATTTGAGTCTTTTGATAATGATATTTGAAAATTTGTATTTGAAGTTATTTCTATAGAGAGAGGATCTTATCAACTCTCAAGTTTCATGCAGAAAGTTTGAATAGCTTGTTCAAACATTTCCTTGTGTATATTTTCATTGTGTGACTCTGATTGTTTCTATGTACAATCGAGGGATTCCGGGGATTAGAAGACAGAGGTTCCAACACCTTGAAGTTGAGGGCTTCATTGTTGAAGAAGATAGAGGTGCCGACTACCTTATAGTTTTGGTCATGTGGGGATAGAACGACAGACTCCGATCTTCGTATCGAGGGCTTAACATTGTGTAGTGAATATAGACTTTCTTGAAAGTTTAAATCAAGGGTCCATTATCTATGGGTGTTGGAAACCCTTCTCTTTGGGTTAAAAGACTTATTACTTGTTACTTTTTTTGGTTACATGTTCTTCCACTACATTTTGTATTGTTGAGGAAATTATACTAACTTATACTTCCTTATCCTTATACTCCGATATAGTTTGATTCTATACACATTAAGGTAGAATCATAATAATTGTAACTTTAGTTAAGCTCCATTTTCAGAATCACATTTCCATAATTTCACAAGTGATTGGAACTTATAGAGGTCTTGTGAATTATCTTGTTTAACATTGTTATACATAACCATCTTTAAAGGTTCCAAAAGAATTTTTAAATTGTACAATTCACCCCACCTCTTGTATCTAAGAATCTAATTATTATTTCAATCCTACATTTTGTATTATGGAGTATATCATACTTAGTCATACCATCCTACCACCAATGATAAACCCTTTCTTGTTGAATCCCAATGCTCTGTGTTAAACGGTGCCCTCAAATTCTTGATCCCAACACTGGTTTAAAAGTTAGAAAAAACCACTCATACATTTATTTAATGAAACATATAAATTGGTGGAAAATATCTTCCAGCAACTCTGGGCCTCAGATTTATGTTCGTTCTCCGATCCTGGTTTCAAAATAATCCCATTTAATTTAAAAAAATTCATGTAATTCCAGTGTATTTCATTTTAGGTTATAACTACTTCATTTTTCAGGCATGTTTTGGATAAATAGTTCTCTTAATTTCACCATAGTTATGGGTTCATCATATAAATAATATTAATAATGATATAAGTACCATATTTATTAATATTATTCTATATTATAATGGATCATATAACATAGTGATAAAAATTAATTACATCACTTTAGGTTAATGGTTTACTCTATGTACGCGTGAGGGATATTTCAACATTTTGACCATTAAAATGAAAGAAATGTAAAAAATAATTCATATTTATATGATAATTATTATATCATAGGAAGCATATAATTTCATTTAATCTATCCTTATTACCTTGTAAGTATATAAAAAATAAAAAATAAATCTCAACGCATCATGGTGGTCAAAATCCACCTGTATATATGAGAGATGATGCTGTTTTTAATAGATATGAATATAGGTAGCTCGATAAAATTTTTATAAAAAAATATAATTAAGTCTTCAATATTATATGTTGACATTAGAACATTTATAATACCGAAAATTCAATTGTGGTGCTACAGACTGATTTATGTCACTATGTGGCAATAATACTCCACATGTACTCTTGACTGATACTGTACATTTCCAATTTGAGGAGATGGGTGGAAAATAGTGAAACCATCATCATAATAATATTTCAATATATTTAATATTTTTTTAAATATTTTTTTATAATAGATCACATATATTGAGAGGATATAGATGGAGAAATAAAATTTAAAGATGGTAGGTATGATTATTACATCTTCTACGGTAAGCCTCCTTTATATTTCATCCCAAATACCTTAAAATAGTCTTTTGAGAATAATAAAATTCCTCAATTATGTATATTGAAGTATATAATATAGTTATATAGGGATTGGTACAATTAGGTTGCACAATTTTGTGTAAAGAAGAGAGAGGAGGGATGTCCTTTTATATGTGAGGGGAGGGACAAAACAAGAATTTGTTGACCAATTAATATGTTATTAAGATATATCCATTTAAAAATTCACTATAAACAATTAAATTTTTATTATATTGTGATGAAATTCAAAATAAATTTATCAAATAATAAATAATAGAAATAATATAGTCCATATCTATAACGTCCCTGTCCCATAGGACACTAAATCAGTTCCATAAACCGAGTAATCACAAGTCATCAAGAACACCTCCCTGTCTGTCATAGCTTTCCAACTAGCGGCGAGGGTCTAATGAGTCTCATGGGGAGACTACAACCTCTTAACCAGTGTAAGACAAAATAGACCATAATATATATAATATAATAATATGAAAAACCATTAAAAATACAAGTCAAACATCTCCCAACTGGGTAAAAACCAGAATTCAACATTAACAATGTCATGGCATACTTGTCGTGAAAAATGAACAAACCCCAAAATTAGAAAAATAGAAAATTCCCTAAATGGGTCCTAGCTCTATGTCCTTATCCTTCTCTCTGTACATGTTGATCCCAACTGAACATCCTAGCATATGGATTTTTCCATTGTCTTGACCTGCAAACACAAAATCTTCCCATGTACACAATGATGACCAGAGCAGGAAGTGAGTGCAAAACTAAGTAGGCCACCACCAACGGTGTCTTTAAAGTATCCAGTCTAATAGATAGTGTATGAAAGTACAAAATAATTTTTATATAAACATGGGATATTTTGGATTCTATTAGTTCACAAGGATCATTTAATTCGAAACTATGACTTATCACAATTTCTTTTCTTATACCATTTTTGTGACATAATCCATTTTTAACACATTATCTTTGAGGTAGTCATGTAAATAATTTATACATGGGTCTATGGCATGTAGTCACTATTATTAGGGGAAATAAATCAATTACCTATCTCACTAGGGACACAAATATCACATCAAAACATTATCCTCACTTGTAAGCATCAGTTTGGGTGGAATGAAACCATTAGGGGAATAGAACCTCCATCCCCTTCCCTAAACCATGCAATTTGGGGTGGAGTTTAGAGCCTTAGTCTTACTCAACCAATGGGCGTAGAACCTTAATTCAATACCCCAATATATCATTCCATGTGCACATGATTATTTATCCATTCACAACTACCATACCATATGGTAAACAAGCATAAACAATGCTATTGGATATCAAAATAAATAAAATATAGGAATTAATTCAATTCAATAACACATTAATACATTTACCATTTATAATTTCTATCCATTTATCGAAATTCCCATTCTTATGCCTTAACCCTTTAAGTGTATTCAAAAACCACTATACCTTATCCAAATTCATCAATGACCATACATTTACCCATCTAATACATTTATCATTTCACAAGAATTCACCCACTTATGAATTTTATATACATTTATCATTTATCTTAACCGAACAACTTATTACATTCACTCATTAGAGGAGAATATATTCCCATTTATTAAACCATTTAAAAAAATCATCCATTTCATTATCACAACCCAGTAACATACTCTCCCTTTCTGATTCCATCATAAAATTATGAGTTCACCATTGATATTCACTAATCCCCATAGGCAAATTTAACCAAATTCCATCAATTAATTGACATAATCTCATTCAACAATTTTTTCCCTTTTTCATGTCATGTAAAACAACCCCATATGCCTTGTCACACTAGGAATCTATATTATCATTACATTTAGAACATAAATTACCATTAAAACACATTCTACCACAGCTTCACACTTTTCTCGACAATCCTTCACTATACACTACCACTCTATAGGTCCTGGATTTCTGGTAAACCCCATGGGTGTCCCTAAAATTCTCATGTACTACTCTATGCATCCCACGAGGATTTTGAGGGTTTCAATTGGTCCCTAAAACACTATGTTTTTTCAAACACTCTAATGGAACTAAGAACACAATCAAAAAAAATATGAACACAATTTTCCATGAAAAAATATGGCATAAAATATATGAAAATACTTGTAACCCACCTACCCTGAATTCAATGATGAATGCACTATTAATCATGGATTTAGATTCATATTCATGTACACCGTGAGGCCCCAACCTATGTCTAAGATGAAAAGAGTGTTTTATGGTTTCCTATGAAGATGTAAGAAACCACAAACATTAATTTGAAAATAATAATCAAGAGGAGTGGTATATGTACATGGGGCTTCGATCCACAGACAACGATGCTCAAAACGACCAATAATCGAAGGAGAACCACCCTTGGGAATCTTGGTTCATCCATGATCATCACTAGGGTTTTAGGGGGTGGAATGGAGGAGAATCCAAAGTTGGGGATTAAAATCCCAGGATGGAATTTTAGTAAATTTTCAATGTTTACTGGCCAACATGGTTTACAAGAAAGGGTTTCCAAACTATGCACAAACCGTGCAAAATATACGTCTCAAAATCACCCCAATCGCATTGTTTCATGGGGAAATCACCTCGAGTTTTCTAATTTTACGATATCCATGAGGAATCATACGTCAATGGATGAATAGTTACCTGAGATGCTCCACACGGTTTTCACTAATTGTGCAACATACCCAGAAACTCCTTTTTCATCCATTTTCATGTCCTGAACCCATGAAACTCTACAGGGGATTCAAATGAACTTACAAAAAAACACACCTTTATAGAGAAACTGAGTTCTTATAACCTCCCCACCTTATAATGGTTCATCCTTAAGACACTCTTCCCGAGCATCCCATAAGATTATTCTTGAGGATGTTGACTCTTGTACTATTAATCCTTTCATTTTTCCCATGACTGTCATTGAATGCTACAATTCTTCCACAATAATTGAACCACGGCATGGTCATAACATGCAATAATTCATTACCACAACCCACAACTCAAACTGAAGTATCTCAAGGGATTAATAAACTTCCACTATACCCAACCACTATATGTTATTAGAGAAAACATATAAAATATATCATAACTTACTACATAGGGAAACCTCACAGCTAGAATCACATAGACATGGATTAAAAAATAAGTACCTTATTGGCTCAATCCTTATACAAATCCTAACCCAAATCATTTGGCATCATTTTCCAATATTTTCCAAACATCAACAGTGACCAAAAATGATATCACTCAAAGGAAAGAACACATGATCCTTATATCCACATTTCATTGTATCCTTTGATCCACCACTCATGTCCCAACGATCCCATTCCAGAACTGTACATCCAATGCAACCCAAACACTGTAGTTCTTGGCTGATTTAACCATGTTCCAAAACATGATACCTTATCCAACTCACCCAAATTTTGTACACTCGATCCCCTCTTACTCGAACATTATTCACATTGACAATGAACTATTTATTCACTACGATTCTTTTTACCATCGATGAAGGATGAAAAAAATTTCAACTTGACCTTAACATTTCCTAACATAATATATCTAACTATTCCCATACATCGATAAGAGAATTACCCTTATTTGGTATCCATATAAACCGTTGAAACCACTATAGAGAAAATTACTACACTATCCATTCAAGGACGAAGATCAACATGACCTCACATAGATAAATCTTCTTTACAAAAAGGAACTTGCCTCCACAACCTGACCCCGAAGTTGGGTTAGTCTCACCAAACACATTCAGGATTTCTATATCCGGTCAGAACACCACGATAGGCTTGTCACAGAACACCCACCTTCCATTGATTGTACACTACCCCATTCTCAACTTCTGATGGATCTTACTAACTTAAAGCCCATCATTATCATCTCGTGCACCCATTGATGTCATTCCATAAATTCGAATAGAATTTCATCATTACTCCATTAACACCCTTTGAAATGTCATCAGGGTTCACCCCTGGCATGACCCACATCACATGGCCTAGGTTCCCTCAACATTATGATTTTCTAAGACCACCAAAGTGGAAATTTCCAAAGTCTAAACGTAATCTTCATTGGAGTTGTAGAACCCAACCTATCTTTCCATAACATATTTTCACATCCAACCTCACCCTTATATAACTTTAGCATTGACATAACAAGCATCACATGGAACCACCCTATGTTCAAAGCCACCACATGGCTCCTTAGTCACTATATATATGTCCCACATATTATCTATGAGGATCCTAACATGAACCTCACCGGTTCCTCTACGACATCCCCGTTCCACTACACTAACTCTATGTTCTTATATCCAAATCCATGTATGACATACCACTCCCCAACATAGGAGTGTCATTACCATAAATCACAATGAGGTATTCCAACCACCATTTTTTAAACACTATCACAAGATAACCCCAAAAACATAGAAATGGATGTCTAGATTTTTTTTCAAATCAAGAAAACTAACATCACCAAGTTCCCATTCTCAGCTTGTATGAACGACACCAAAGGAGTTTTTTGACTTTTGGCCCATCCCGAGAAACTCACCCCAAGTCATCCAGGGTGTAAATCCCATAATCCACCTCCAAATATATTGATCCATAAGTGTAACCTCCATGATGTCCCCCATTCTACCAAAAACCATCAAGTCTCTTGGAAAATTTCCAATGATTCTCAACGTACCAAGGACGAAGTCAAAATGTTGGGAATGCTCGTCACTACTTAAGGTATTCTAAGAAGTTGTCGTCGAACTCCACCACCAAATTACAACTTTTTGATGTTGAACTATGGGACTCCATGGCCTGGAAGGGATCACATGATTACATTCTAAATGTATCTTGTCAATACTTATCCACTATATCTTAGGTGTTATTTCTAACCAAGTCTAACTATTTATCCATGACCACATTACCACACAGCTATGAAAAACATTTTATTTGGAACTATTTACACCAAACCGCTTGTGGACTTTTGTTGTGTCTCTGATAACTAACAACCAAAATAACAATGGACTACCACACTAATCAAACCAATGATCTCTCACAAACCAACATGTACTCGTGTATATCCCATCACATCTTAATTACATTACCACATATCATGGTCAGTAAGCCGCATCAGCCTTACATCTCTCCCGAAAACCAATCCATTCATATAAAAATGTTTAGCCACATGACCACCCTTCCCTCGGTTTCACCATCGAGAAAAAACATATAACCACAATTTTAACACCCTTGTATCATCAACTAAAAACAACTAGAAGGGATCTATTAATCATCATCCAGATAAGAATGTCAGGAATCCATGCGATACAACCCATAAAAACAATCCTTACTTCCTATCACAAACTCTAGGGTTAGCATATTAAAGAACCAAGAACAACTATACCATTTTCTAAATCTTGGTGGTAGTTAGTATGAGTTGACACCACCTTGGAAGAATCTCTCAAGCTCATATTCCAAGGTACCTACATCACTGAGCTAACCTCCCAAGAGGTCACCCTTGATTTAATGAGATTACCAATGCATAAACACAACTCGAGTGAATCCAATAGCCTTCAATATTCCCACTTAGCCCTCAAGGCCAATCCATCATCATGAAATGCTCTGAGTCCCACTATCATAATCGAAATCATCTACATGTGTGACAAACATCCAAAAGAATTAGAAACCCTATCTGACCTCTATCTCAAGTCACCTCAATGGTTGAATGATACCAACACCCTAGAATAGATTCCCAACCAAGAAAATCCTTTGGTCCTCTCTGAAAATCATACTTATAAGGACACAAAAGAATTAATGATTTTGGATGGCACTCTCACTCCCGTTATGATGCACACAATACCTAGCACTCCAAAAACCATTTAATCTAGGTTCCACACCAAAGGTGCACACATTCATCAACACTATGAGCCAAAAATCCTCTCTTGGATCCAAAACACAACTCGAAAGGTCACTACTCACCAGGTCACCAGGACCCAGGCACCATCCTTAAGGTCCCTCATTCACTCTTTAATGACACGAACTAAGAGAGTTTTTATACTCATGTTAACAAACAGTGCCTCACAACCCAACAACCACTACCCCACCAAGGGTTCCCGAAACACACCTCCAAATACATATCATAACCAGTGATGCCTCACCTTCTAAATACAAAGACTCAAAGTAGGTCACTCTCAATGTGTGTATATAACTCATGATAGTTTGAATGAATTGTGAAAAGATATAAAATAAGTAACCATATCAAATCAACTCATGTTTTTCAAGGAAACATGTCTGACTATAACTTCTTCTACCATAGATGGAATGTCTCTGAAGATAAAATAAAATAGTACAAATATGATATATCTGATCATTATTTGAAAATAATGAAATGACTATGCCAAGGAATGTGATTTCCTGAGGTGGACGCGTACATGGATTACATCTAACATGGTCATTTTTTAGAAAAGGAGAATAAAAAATTAAAAAACAAATCCATTCATAAAATCAAGTATGAAAACCTATATCTATCTGAGGTCATCCATAAATGAATCCCAAGGGATCCTGTAGGGGCTCTATAAATTTCCAATTCATTAGAGGCCATCCAATGAGACCCATTATAGACATCTCTCGCATCACTCTTGGAATTTAATTTGAATAACCTCTAATATCATCCATGGTATTTCACATAGGGTAAAAAGTATCACCTGAGGCATTTTATAACCATATATTTAACGAGTCTATCACATATTACCCCATATGGAACCATTTTCACTCATGGGTATAATAGCCCCCCCCCCATATAACGACCATATAAGTTAGGACATGTTTCGCTCTCAGAACATCATATATGTAACACCCCGACCCTAGTTACCAAGAGTCAGTTTATTATTACATAACATTGGCAGGATCACAAAAGATCAAGTCCTAAAATACTGATTAGTTTAGTATCCATATAAGTAATAGATAAATTCATAAGTTTTACATTACATTATAAAATGAAAAACAACAACAAAATTATCTCTATTGACCGCACTCATACCCCTTAGACTACCCCTGCAGGTTAGTCATATTATACTTATTCGCATCCTTGGAATAATAAAACATAGAAAGGGGTGATCTCATATCCTCTATAAAGAAAAAAATATAGTGGAATCTTTATTAAATAATAATAAACATTTAATCAAATGTATAAGACCAAAAAAAATCTTTTTAAACTTAAAATTCGTCATTATATGGAAAATATAAATCAAAATTATTCCATTAACATATTTACATTGATATTATACTAGTCGAATATTCACATGCAATATCAATATCAAATTTCATAATGATGGAATACATAATGTAAAACATCATAACCACATAGTCATGGCCTCGTGTCATTACTACAAATAATGATTTTTGCAAGGCCTTCTTCCAAGATGCTAGTTTGTCTCATGAGACCTACCGATGCATCAAGGAGCTATATAGGGTTCCACCCATCACTTACTAAGTCCAATGTATTTCTCATATGAAAAGTTTGAAACATAACATAAAAATTTGTATTAAAACTAGAATTCAAAATGTTAATAATTTAACCAGAAACCATAAATGGTATAACAATAACACATCCATAGTAAAACATTTCACAAAACCTTCAATACAATATGGAAGATTTTATCATGATAAATCAAATTCAATTAAGGGTAAATTCATCAAAGGATGTTGTGATAGATGAAATAAAAACTATTTGGGAAAAATATATCTTTCTATTTTGAAATAATTCATATGTTACATAAATATTAAAAAAAACATTTATTTTTAAAATATTTTATAAGCTTGTAATGGAAGCTTAGACGGTGTTATAATGGAAGAAAATAGGTGCACCCTCCATATAAGTTAAAAAAACATTCTTTATTTTATTTTTTCAAAAGGTTGTAAAGTACCTTGTTTGGAAAACTATAAAAATATTACCATATAAAAAATTTATAAAATGTAAAAAAATCATATAAATGACTTTAACCCATATTTGAGAAAATAGTAAAAAAAAATTCAAATACATTTTTATGAATCATGAATGTGGATGATAAAGAAGTTCCAATAGATACGTAAAAATTACCTCGAATAATAAAGAGATTGTGAAATTAACCGTTACCTAGTAATTTTGATTGGTCTTGGGTATTTTAACCTCATTTATAATAGTTAAATTATTTTTATTAAATTATACTGGAACCATAAACATAAATATGATATCATATATGATCTTCTAATATATATTTTTAATAATATTTTCGTATTACTGTCATTTCAGGTGTTAAATGATTCGTTTTCCTTTTTATATTTTGTTACCTAAGTCATGTATGTTATGGATAGGCTGTATTTGATTCATATACATAATGACATTAAGTTATTAAACTTTATTTTAATCATAAAATAAAAACTATGCTTCAATGGTTACGATGGGGAAATGAATCTCATCGCTTTCGTGGAGACGGTAATCTTTAAGTACACACAAGCGACAATATTATTATTTTGATATTAAAATCATATTTAAATGGGTGGTATATCATATATACAGAATCATTAACATGTTATATTTATTATTTAAATCAATTATACACATTATTATACCCATCCAACTAATGAAGTGTTGAATAACAAACTACACCATGACGTGGTGGCGGTAATTTGTGCGTACACACATATGGGGACTATGTCATTAATAGGATGGATAGAATAATAAATATGGTTGTAACATATTTATAATAACATCATAGTATGAGAAGTTATTGGTTGTTTTTATTTTTTTTATGTAAATAAAAAGAATGATGAAGTGGAAGATGAAAAGAACTTAGAAAGTGGTGATGAAATTATTACCTCTTCTTCGGGTTCATCCTTTTGATTTGATCAAAAGGTATCTATAGGATAGAATTATGATTAAAAGAAGGCCTAAAGGATGAATTTTGGGTAGTTGGTAGGATATTTGGGTAGGGGTTGGCCGAGCCAAATGGCATTGGAGGTGTGAATATGAGAGAATGGTAAGTTCCCTTTTATAGGAGAGGTGAGAGTCACTCTAGGAAATGTATGAAATATTTTTTTTATTATATAATCATATTAGGTATATAATGGCTCCAAAATTATTTATTTCGCGGATCAGGATGGGATGGGTCAAAAAGAAGTCAAAAAATAAGGTTTGGATAGGTTTGGGTCACCATATTAACCTTTTCTTTTAGATTTAACTCTTAGTTAAATAGTTTTTCAGTTATCATGTATTCTTGTATTATTATAAAAATTGTTTAATAAAAGTATTATAAAAAGCCAATAGAAACAAATTGGTTCATTATTAATATATATGACCTTATCTATGTTCATTGGACAAACCTTATATTTTTAGAAATATTATATCATTTAATAATATAATATTTCTTTTAAAAACACTGTTATGTCAATTTTTACACTATTTGGTATTTTGTTTTTGTTAAAGTCATAACAACAAGATTAATTCGAAATAATTCATTTAATCAACCCTAACATGTGATATTAACCTAAAAAATTAGGGGAATTCATCTAAAGACTCAAATTACTTTTATTTGTATATTTATTATATCAATTATTTTAATCTTTCATTATTAATGTAATTACTGCATCATCATTATGTCACAAATAAATTTAATTATATAATTTATATAAATTATAAATTAAATACCATTATGTATAAAATATTTTCCATATTTCTAATGAATATTTATAGTTGAATTTATCTTATGTATAACCTTATATTAAAAAATGTTTTTTAATGAAAATTGAATTTAACACTTTTTACTCTTCTTTGATTTAAATAATATTAAATTTCCTAATCTAATCCAAGTCGACCAAATAGGATCATATTTTACTAATGAGGTTTATTTTGGTCGAAATACACTTATCCAATAGAAGTAGGACATTTGTTAGGGTAATTATAATAACTTTTTTACCTTTAATTACACTATTCACTTTTAATTGTGTTAAATAAAAATCAGAAGTTATTATTCAACAGAAATTATATTCATCTTATTGAACCAAATTTTACATACTGATATCAACTATGTCTCTTGAATTTTAGAAATTCAAATTAGAGAAGCAGAAAAATTTTGTTTTATACATATTTTCATATTCTCCTAGAAGGTGGGTAAAAGAAGGAAAAAAGTTCAATAAAATTTTATATATCTAATATTATTATAAAATGACTCTGATGAATTACATTGATCATATATTGATATTCTTTATCTATTTTAAACTAATATAAATTTAAATAAAATAAATAATTATTTAAAAAAAGTTATTTTTAAACAATAATGATTTGTTTTTTACTATACATTAATAATTGAATGTTTTTAGAAAAATATAAAAAAATAATCCTAAGGTAATTTTTATATTCTGAATCCAAAAACTGATGTCATTTTTGAAAAATAAAATTTATAAAATTTCAAAAAGTGTGTATTACTATTCATAATGGCCAGTTTGATTGGTTGTGGTGTGTCAAAACTCAATGTTGCGTACAATGCAAGCTATTGTATTATTCAAAGAGAAGCGTACTGTGGAAACATGGGGTGTTACAATGTTGTTCCAATACCTAGAATAATGAGTCTATCCATGGATTTTATAAATTATGACTTGTGTTGACTCCCAAAATGTATGTAGGTAAGTAATATAAACCATGAACAATTATCCTAATCATGTTATTTTCATAGACCACATGATAAGAAAGATATGGAATAATTTTATCAATTCTAGGAAATTATGGAATTATCCATAAGAAATCGGGCATTTAGGAATAAGAATAAACACATGAGAATAAGAAAAATACATAAAGATCATGGCAAAGGGTATGTGAATTAGTATAATACATAATAAATTTTTTATGGATCACATGGAATCAATATTAATGGGATAACTCATGGATCACAATTAAACAAATTTCAAGATGTGGTACTTTTCATTACAAGTAATACTAAGAATCATGGGTGAAATGAATTATGGATAGGTGGTCCTCCAAATTCTAGTTACTGCGTACATGAAAATTTTAAAAAGGTCATGGTAACATACATACCCAAACAATTATCAAATTTATTATATAATAATGTTACCATAACCACTTAGGAGATTATTCATCCACCAAAGGAAAACATAATGAGGTATCACAACCTCACACAGTTTAATTAATCCACCCATTACTCTTTGAAGACATCATACCTCAAGGCACTACAAAATAAATGCCTTATACCAAAAGAAATTTATTGATAGATAATATATCTGTTTGAAAAAAACGAACATTTCCAACAGATATGAAGTTTTATTGGTATTTATTTGTAATACCAACACTTCTTTATACAAACAAATATATCTGTTGTTATTGATTTTTTAATACCAACATATTATCTAACAACATTTGGATCTATTTATTTATCAAACTAATACAAATTTTTTTATTAACACATGAATCAGTTATTAATAACGAATATTACCAACCAATATTTTTCCGGCAATAAAAAAATGAAATAATAAACTATAAAATATCAAAATAAAAATATTTTATAAATTCAAAATTATGAGAAATATTGTATTTATATATATATTATTTTCATGAAAAATGTAAATTTTCATTTCATGGGGTTTTTATTAAAAGAATATCATAATTGATTTTAATATTATACATTCTAGAAATATTATATATTTTTATATTTTTCAATATTTCTTAAATATTATTTGGTGTTATACTATTCTGTACTATATATTTAATAAACATGTAAATACTTTTTATATAATAAATACTATCCTAATCTGTGGTCCTTGGTTTGGCCTCCAGCCACCTCGCCCCATGCCTCCAGTCGCTCTGCCTCACCTCACACTACTCCGCCATGCCTCATGCTGCTCTACATTGCCTTAGGCCTCATGCCTCTCCACCTCACCTCCCACCTCACGCCGCTCCACCTCAACTCCCTCTGCTCTGCCTCACCTCCCACCATGCCCTACTCCACCCTCACCTCCCATCGTCCCACCTCACATATCATCGCCATTATCTCGTCTTGTATCCGAATTCTTACTTGGTTATCTCTTCACTCACATTCAACAGTATATTGATTTCTTCTTATTTATTTTTTTATTTTGTCTTTTGGTATTCTTCCTCATCATTTCATATCGATCCTCGACATTATTTGATTTTCCCCCTCTCTGTTTGGATTTGTTGTATGTAAATTTATGGTTCATTACTATATGCTTCTTCTGGTGTATTTAGAGTCCAAAATAATTCTAATTTTAATATGAGATATGAAATAGAACATTCCAGATTGACTTCTTCGGTTCCTCACATGGGAGTAGATATTGATGCTATCGATGTACCTGATCCTTAATATGACTAATCTAGCCCACGTTCAACGATGAAGTAAACATTGCTAAACTATATAAATCATATTGTTCTATGTAGCTATTCCAATTATATGAATGAATAGAATGCTTGAGAAATATCTCCATACAACACTAGGAGGAACCATCGGATATCTCCCAAATATATCATAGAGGATACCGTATATGATTTAATTTCTAGTCACAAAACATACCTCTGTAAGGCGAACCATCATGGAAAGCCCATAGATCCCAGGATTTACTACAGTGGTAAAATCCCTAAAACTTTCATTGAGAATCACAGTGAAATTTTTTTGTTATTTTCGGTTATTAGTGTTCTATGATCATGAATAATATATTATTTTATTATTTAAAATTAATTATTTATGCATTATTTTTAGGATAGATTCTTTTTTAATACAAACCTATTATTTTCTTTTTTTAATTATTAATTGTTAGTTTTTGTTCCCATGTTAATTACATTTCTGACATGAATTTTTATTGATATCTGAGAACTGTTATGTTAAACACTTTTCATCAACATACTGATAATGTACTTGTTGGATTTTTATCAATGGATTTGGATGAAATTCTGGCCTTGACATTGGGGTGTGAATAAACCAGGTACATCCAATTACCTCTGTAATATAAGAGATAGTATACATAAGTACTTAGTATGTCTAATAATTTTTTTTCATGAAGCTTTATCAAATGGAACCTAATTGTCATGTTAATTTCATTGTAATGGTCGTATATTTTGAGGTTCCCTCGTTATCTTTTGTGGTGAAATTGATATGTTTCGGTTCCACAATTTCACCAGAGGTTGGATCTTGGAATCTATATATTAGTTAGTGGGAACGTTTTCTGTGATTCATGTGAATTGAAGTTATTATTTTCAATTCATAGACATTTAAAATCATTTGGGATTTGAATAATTGAATAAGATAGCTTGATTAGAACAATCCAAGGTGGTTTGGGTGATTGACATGTTTCAAATTTTCAGATTTTTTACCTTTAATTGTAAGGATTTATACTTGTCATCCATTTCTACTCCATTAGATTTTCTGTTTTTTCAAGGATTCCAACAAATTTCTTACATATTAAATTTAATTCTTAATTCAAGAAACCTTTTGATAAAACCACATTAAATAATTGTGCTTATTTATTATGTTCATTTTGGTTTATGATCATTTTTTATAATAAAAAGGTACAAAATACTGAAGCAATTGTTGTCAATTGGTTATTATTAGTAATTTTTTAGAAATTCTATTATTATATTATTGTTCAGTTTTATAATCTTCTTTAATTTAATTATTCATGACTGATTTTAATAAAAATGAATTGGGTTTTGACCCCTCATATAGTCTATCTAATCGGATTTCATCTTTTTTTGTTTATCTAGGTATCACATATCAAGAAGAAAACAACAGAAACAGGTTATTATAGACATGCATAAAGACCGCTATTTTTTCAAGGAATACAGAATCTTTCTCACTCACATAATTTATTTCTTTTTTCATATAACCATATGATAAAACCACATAAAATTCTTATGCTTTTTCCCATGCTCATTCCCTCAGTTTTCTCTATTGGGTAATACCTCCTTCAAAATGAGCTATAGATGGCCTCCCAAGTGTCAAATGTGTATTCTTGATGTTGGATTATCAATCCACTTGCCTCTCCTATGTAATAGGGGAATAATTTTAATCATTACCCCTTCAATTTAAATCCCTTGAGGGGGAAGTTATTCAAGGTTATTATGAAATCCTTGATGAATGTGTATGCATCGTCTCTTTAATCCCCATGAAAAGTTTGTTGAACTTCTAATTGATGGTTTTTTTTGAGAAGATATAGTCATTATCTTAGTGATATCATAATGTTTGAGAAACCCCCTCTCTTGGGAAATTTCTAGTCCTCTCAACCTCATAAGACCTTGATTAAAGTATTTTTGGGAACATGATAGTGGTGTTGCCCATCAATTTTTTCCTACATATCATGTTGTGTTCCTCCTCTTTACATTCCTTGATTTTGTACAAGACATTCTCCCTTGCATGTGAAATTTAATTCTGTAATTTACATGCTTAAAAGTGGATGATATAGATCTTTGTAAAGCCTCAATATTCACATAAATAAATTTCTATATTTAGAATTATAGAAAATCAAATATGATTGAAAATGTGTAAAAGCTATTAATTCCAATTTGAGTATATTTTTGTATTTTTATATTTTTTTAATCTAAAAATGCATATAAATAAATTAAATAATTTCACATATCCATGATAATGATACCAATTTATGGTTGTATAAATCATGGGTGTAAATATTGGTTAGTACTGGGCCATCTATACAAATATTGGTTTTGACTAATTCACTAATTAACTTATGTGTAGTGGAGGAAACAATTTTGAATTATGGTGTTTTGTGTGTCACTTGTAAGACATATAAATCATTCAATTGTTTTTTTATATAATGTTAGTGTATGAGTGTATGGTATTGGGAAGTGAGTGAAAACAAAAATCGTCAACTAGGAGGCCAAATACAATGAGTGATGTGTGATGATGTTGGCTTAGTAATTGACCATGTAAAGCATGCTATGTGAACTATCAAAAAAAACTGACTGGAAACATCTCATAGTATATAAAATACACTCTCATGTCATCAATGAACTTAATAAGACAATCAAGAGTCCCCATGATGTTGCTCTAGTCTTCTAGAAATTGTTTTTAAGAGATTTTTTTTGATTTTTATGTCACTACACCCCTTGAACTCTCATTCTATAGGATTCATCAGTTGATGCTTCAGTGCACGGTTAAGGTTTTGACTCTGGTTTTCTCACCTTCACTATTAAATCTATTAATATTTCATCAAAAGTGAATATTATTATCTGTTAATGTGTGAATAATAAAAAATCCTGGATTTAAATTCCATAGAATCCAAAAGTCAATCACATCCCCCTAATCCCCCACATGAATGTCTATCCAAGGATACTAAATACAAATAAAACCATGTGCCTTATTCAATTTATTCACATCCTTGTTTTTTATGGAATGTTTGAGTTTTGTTCATTTAACAAGTGTTGTATTATTTCAGACATAGAGAAGATCTACATTGATGTTCTGCAGTTGATGGGAGTATGCCTTTGTGGTTTGTTAGAATGTGGTTATTTTTCTGGTATATGCTTATGATACTTTCTCTTCATCTTGTATGTTATCACTCATGTCATTTTATGCATTTCACTAATCTGTTTAATGTTCCTCCTAGAGGTTGTAGATCATTTCTTATGAGGTGTTGGTGATCTCTTGGACTTTTTTCCTTTATTGGATGATGTGATTTCTTGCTGTATGGATTTTTCAGGTAGGTATGATGCATCGTGAGATTTAGTTTGAATTCCATTATTACCTCATCTTATTTCTCCCTTGAATAACAATTTGTGTAAGATAATTACATCACAAGCATGTATTGTAACACATTTTCTTCTTTATTATATTCTTGGGAGCTAAAATTGTGTGACCAGTTCATGTCACAAAATATTGAACAAGTTCTTTAAAACAACGATCATTTTATAAAAGTTAAACAACGAACTATAGGTGCATTAATGTTGGAAGAAAAAACAGATGAAGAAAAACACTTCTTTAAATCATTGAATTTTTAGAGGTAACCAAATGCTTCATTTAATTTCAAATTATATCATTGCATTATACAAAAATTTGAATGGATACTTTCATTATTTCGTTTACTCTTAATACATTTGACTCTCTTATTGCATGAATAAATATATATTTGTCATTTTAGTTTCAGTATTCCTTTAATTTAGGGATTTATTTACATAATCATTGGTAATATGGATTTTGAAGCTCACTAGTATCACAGTTATCCAATCAATGTGGGATGATTTTGTTGAACAAATGAGTTCTTGAATGAAAATTCGCACCCAAAACCAATTTTAGTGACGCAATTGGTTCATGCAAAATGATATAGATGTATGTTTTAATGTTTTATTTTTTATAATCAATATCACACACCACAATAATAATTCAATTATAATTATTTATGTATTGACTTGAAGATCATGTAATTGTTAGTACAATACTGAATGCTAAAAAGTTAATGTTCGATCCTTACACTCCATTTGTAGAAATATTCATATCCAGGTGATTTATTATGTTCAAATTATATACTCGTATACATTATACATACCATACGTTTGGTTATTCAAGTTTTTTGTCTTTGATTCAAGGTTATAAAATTATTAATTATATACCTACCTTTGAATAAAAGTTTGAATTATCATGAAAAACATCAAATTCAAAGGTGATGGGATGAGTTTCAACTCTTACTATCATGTCCACTGGATCATATTTGGATGGATGTTTTGAGTTATCCTAAGGATGGACACCTCCCTCAATTTTATGATTTTTCTTAATATACACTTAGAATTTACATTGATTCTTTATCTGTTCTTCATTGTTGGATATTTGGTGCTAGAGTTGGCTAAGACTGGTGCGAGAGCTGGCATAGACTAGTGTTGATGTTGTCGATGTCATGGAATGGTGATGCCACTGGAAAGTACTGGTGTTGGTTTTTTCACTAGCATAAACGGTTGTAGTCATTGTCATGGACCGGAGCTGATGCTAGAGCTGGCATGGACTGGTGCTGTCATTGGTGTTGATGCTAGAGCTGGCATGGACTGAAGGTATCGTTGGCATGGATTGGTGTTGGTTCTATTGTTGGCATGGACTGATGTTGTCTCTATCATGTGCTAGTACTGGAGTTTACATGGACTACTGATGGAGCTGGCATGGATAGAGTTGGGTATGGGTCGTTGTATGGGTCATTTTTTGGGGTGATGTGTGGGACATTGTATGGGGGGTTTTGATGGATCCAACAATTTTGTATTAAATAAAATTATAAATATAATTAATGTTTTAATAATTTTCAACCTGTGCAAAAACTATTTTATGTTTTATAATTAAATATTATATATGATAAATTATTAAATATAATATGAAATTTTACAAGAAATAAAAATTAATAAATATTATTATAATTTAATTTCTAAATAAATATTATATGTAGGTAATATTGTTACCCACATATATATTTTTCTTATAACATGATTCTAAATATTTTAACCAACACGTATATTAATAGTTGGTATTATTTATATATCAATAGAATTATTTTATCTGTCGCAAATTCATTTAGTGATAGAGTTTTTATGCCCAGTTTATTAAAAGAGACATATTTGTTGTTAAAACGTTTTACCAACAGAAAATGCACTTTTACCTATAGATATTCCCCATTTGGAAAAGGTGAATTATTTTATTGTGAGGAGGGGTTTTATTATAAAATAAATTTATTAATTTTAGGCAGTCAATGGATTACCACATAGTCTGATCCAATATTGTGGTTCATTACAAATGACATGGCTAAATTAAATAAATAAGTTCTACTATATATTAAGTAATAGGTTCTACAAATTATACATTTCATTATATATGTGTTATTAAGAAATACTAGTATATGTCAGGATTATGTAATTTATATAAGACTAAAACATGAAGTTAAAGCTATAGACCACCTATCATAAGACGTTGTAGTATGTGATTTAAAAAATGAACTATTGAATCTGTTTTGTTCAAGAGAAAGATGATTATTTTTCAAATACCATAGAAATAGTGAGAATTTGGTGGCCCAAAAATAGCACAGGAGAGTAGATGAAAATGTGGGAAAATAGGAAGGTTGACTTGGTGAAATATAAATGGATATGAAATGGACGTTTTGTTTCTCAAATTAGAGGCCTTATGTGAAAAATATGTCAATCCATAATACTGGAGATTTTGAGGTCCAACAGGAACCCCCTAGTGCACATTTTCATGACCCCTCCATCTAAATAAATAACAATTAGGGGAGAGAGATAATTAACCATGAGTCCCACCTACAATAGGCCCCAGGTTTGAAACTAGCATTGTGGGTATAACAATATCATATAAGGGTTGCATTACCCTCTATAATATAAATTTGATCAAGATATTAGATGGATCATCCACAAACAACTCAAAGAGATGTTATAAAAATAAATCCAAAAACCATAACACTTTCATTTTTAAATAGAATTGAAACTATTAATGTCTCAAAAGTAAATACCCAAAAGTAAAAATAACAACGTGAAACAAAATCTATGAAGAATCTAAACTTTTAATTCTTAGAATGATACACAAATTCCTCCTTGAAACATGAATTTTATTATATATGTAGTGTGAGAAGACATGTATACTCAGTAGGAAAAAATGAAGTCACTTATTCAAATGTTACATAAGAATATAAATTCACATGTGAGAATATAGTAAAACCAAATAGCACCTATTTAGATATAAAAACTTATACAAACCTCACAAAGGCATGCTCACAAAATAACACAAGTCAAGTAATATAATATAACATGGTCACATTGATAATGGTACCCCACACCTCTTTCCCACTAGTATGGTACTCTCACACCCAACATTGTACACCATAGTGCTCTAATATCTTCTATATAGAACACCATCACACAAGCACAGTCATAACACACATCTCATGAAAACACAGTGGCTCTACACCCCACAAGTATGACCACATCACATCACGCTTGAAAAGATATTGTTCACAGCACAAACACTACCAAAACAATAGTAACAGGGAATCATATACATGTGGGGAATTATAAAAATTACCTCTTTCTACCATGCATGAATCCCCATCATAAACCACCCCACAAACATGGTCACTTATCAACCAAAAAAACCTGGGTAGTCACACCTTTTCCAAAAAAACCTAGGCTATCACATATCACCCATAGACCCATGCCCATCATAATATCCATCTAATGCACTAAAAGACCTCTGACCATCAGAGCCTGTGAAATATCTACCTCTCCTGAAAGAGAGGGCAGAAAAGACTAGATAACATGAATTATATACTCCTCACTGTATGTTGGAAAAAAAATACCCCATCTTTGATTATGTGAATTTCATCACAATGTGGTCAACATGGGTGGGATGCATATATAACTCACAAGAATATACAAGTATATATATAGTGTATATCATTCAAGACCATCCAATATGTTCACAAAAAAACCAAACAACTGAAAACATCATTAATTTTTCTTCCACATAAAAATGAAAGACCCCACATATTGATCCACAAACCATATTTCACATTTTTTGTCAATTTCATTTAATCACCCCATTGATTTAATTATTTTGCATAAACCACATTTAACGACCCATCCCAATATTTTATTCACTATAATCAATTAGCACTCAATTAACCAAACAAACCAAATCCATTCCAAACATTGTTGAATAATTATTTATGTATTCCATCACCAGTAGGGAATCTAGCACAATGAAACCGCCACCATAGAACCCCATAATCTCGACAAAAAAAACTACTTCCCCACTAAACCAAAAGCAACACCAAATAAACTACCTCACTGCCACAAGAAAAGTACAACAAAATAATTTCATCCCCACAGTCCCCAACCACACATATCCATCCCAAAATCATGACCACTCATCCCAACAAATCAATATAATAGCACAAATTTACAAAGGGTATTTTATAACATTCCACACTATTTTAGCAGAATTATAACACAAGCCAAAATCCTAGGGAAACAATTTTATTTTCCAAATATATCTGTTCAATCGATTTCCATTTTAGGGTGATATCGAAAGTATCACAACCAAATTATCAATAACAACACATATATTAGTGGAAACAAATCCCCTAATAGAAAAAAATTTAGGTGTGCCAACAATCCCATACAATTCACAATATCCAAAATAATATCAAATATGTAATATCATTTGAATCGAACCCCATTAACACATTTCCTTTTAAATTTAACCAATTAATTTACTTTTATTAATCCATCACAACACTAATATATAGGTAAACATGAGTAAACAATATTATATGATACCTAATGAAGGGAAATTAAGGAATCCATACCTCAAAGAAGCTTTCTGACCCACTGCACATTACACGGTGAAGAAGATCACCCAAAAACCACAACCACCCCCTAAGAAACATTGGATCAACCTACACCGCAAAAAAAAATCCAACACGCCCAAAACAAACACCACAATCCAATGACTCATAATTGAATCCCATCCATAGGATAATAATTGAAAAAAATCCACCAAGAAAGGAAAAGAACATAACCTAGGTCAAGAACAGATTACCAACAATCAACCACCATGACCAATAGATCAAAGTGGGAGGAAGAGAGATGTTATAACTCATAAGGGTGCCTAGGCTTTTCCCAAAATTAATGAGTAATAATCCATTAATGAATGAATGAAAATTCATCTAGAAAATAATTTTAAAACTAAACTGGATCAATGGTTTACTTTATGTGTAATCTACTTTCACAAAATGTAATCCTCATTGTATAATTTGACCAAAAAAATGTCACCTTTTTATTAACAAACCCCATGAATATAGACATCATGAACCAACACATGAAAATCTATAAAACCAACTTTCATGGTGTGTAATACACTTAGACAATGTGTATTACCTGTAGAAATTCTACTGCCCCTCCATCTCCCACAAACACTCCCAAAACCTCTCCTGAACAACTCCAACAACCAAAACATGAAAAGTAATAGAATGGAAGGGCACAAACAGTTACATCATATGTCTCTAAAAAATTATCACCCTCGACTATCCAATACAAATACAAGATGGATAGGGGTATGAACAACCATCCTGCATCATTCCTCTGAAGGTTCTCATCATTCTTCCAACGCTTCCACCAACTAAACATGCCTACCCAAACAACAACAAAACACACTGCGTAACCACATCATGGAAACCCCAAGACGCCTCATCTCACACAACCATACCAGCCAACACACATCCCAAAACCAGCTAACACTATATCCAATGAACCACAGTGTCCGAAATACATGAATCTAGAAATATTTCTTCAATTTCTAGATATTTCCCACTCTAGGTAGTACTAACTTGTTCGTGTGAGTGTAATCACATTGTAGTTAATACATCTCAATTAGGAATCTGGTCTTCTACTTTTCATATTTTGGGACATTATTACACATCACACCACAGACATCACAAACCATGAAAAAAAAATGGTTGTTATAAAACAAGGATTAAACTCCACATAATTACATAATTACTCTCTTCTAGGATATCAGGCATACACAATACATGATCCAATGAAATGGTATATCCCTGCATTGTCTTCTCTTGGTGATCCTAGATCTCTACTAGCCATTCCACAAATGTCTTATCACCCTCGATATACAACTCTACATAGTCAATTACATGGGAGTATTCATGAAGATATCGATGAATACAAGAGGCATGAAAGACATCGTGGATCCTCTCTAACCATGTTGGGAATTATAAATGATTTGTCACATTACGAACTCACCCCAACACATAAAAGGGACCAAAAAACATAGATGAAATACCACTCCCCCTATCAAACCTCCACAATCTACATCGAGGTGAATCCATAAAAAACATGTGGTCTCCAACCATGAACTCAAATTTCTTCCTATTGTGATCCATATAATACATATTATGTTCCTTCAATTATTTAATCCTCTCAAAAACAAGAATAAAATTCACTATCATGCTCTTCCACACATCTGGACCATGAACTGTTATCTCCACAACCACCATCCACCAGAATAGAGAATGTCTTTGTTTTGCATTCAAAGCCTAAAACAAATATATGTTAATGGATTAATGATACCTATTATTATAGGTAATAAATACAAAAGGCATGGGTCATACCTAGGAATCCCCAATGTCTAATAAGTACACCCAAAACATATCCTCTAATGTCAGTATAGTCTATTCCATCTTCCAATTTTTTTGAGGGTGGAAATCGTTTTGGAGGTGTGACTAACTACCAAAAGCATGCTATAATATACTCTAAACAAATGATGTAAAATTCAAATAATAATCTATGAAAATGGACATAGGAACTCTATGAAACAAAAACACCTCAACCACATAACTCTTATCCAATTAATCCACTCAACCCAACTCCTTGATCAATATGAAGTGGGACGATTTCATAAAATGATCCACTAGCACCAACCCAGCATCACCAACTCTGTGGTCTCTGGACAACCCTATGATTAAATTCACTGATATATCATCCCATTTCCATTAAGTAATATCCAAGGTCTATAAAAACACACTAGGGACACGATTCGTATCCTTTAACTAATGGAAACAATACACTGAGAAACAAACTCCACCACTTCCCATTTCATCCTAGGACACCAAAATGGTGTCCTCAAGCCTGGGTGCATTTTGGAAACTCACGGTTGAACTACCAAAGGTGAGTTATGGAACTCATGAATAACCCCATTCAGAAAATCCCTCATGACAATCACCATTGAGAAAATGATCACACATCACCTCAACCTTTGAGTCTCATTACTGAGACTCCTCCACTAGATGAATTAGATAAGAATACCCCATAACCTGAAATATATATCCTTTACCACCATATACCCTATAATCTATTTTTAGGACATCCAAATATTTAATTTATCTCAAAAAAATACCCATTCACTTGAAAAACACCATTTCGTGACATACCTCTCAAAGATTACGCCAGAACATTCAATTTTCTATAGGTTTATTAGATCGAAAAAGCATACTCCTAAAGAAACTTCATACACATCTACGTTAAAATGTTTAAGTTATAAAGGGAAAATATATACTTCAACTTATTGTGATCTATGAATACCACAAATAACTCCTTAATATTGTAATTCATCCATAATTATAGCACAAAAAAACTTCTAGTAGCTCTAAATCACCGGTGACATAGCTAATCCTATATGGACATAAATTCCCAGACCCATAAGAGATCACTACATACTACAGCGTCAAAACACATCATATGCACAGATGATAAGAATTAAAAAAACCTCAAATAACACTTCCTCCTCCAGTGGAAAAATCACTGGAGCATGGACCAACACCCCCTTCAGGTAACCAAATGGTACCTTACATTTATCAATTTCTAGAAATTCTTGGTCATTCTTAGTAAAAGATATCAATGTGTCAAAATATCAAGTGAAATATGGTACAATCATCTGATAATATCCTGCAAGACCAAGAAACCTATGGACCTATTTCACATTCTTGTTTGATTACCAATACAAAACTTCTTCAGACATCAATGGGTCAACTTCTACACCCTATTAATACACCACTTTCCCAATGAATTGCACCTCTTGTGTCCCAAACATACACTTGGAAAACCTTCCATAGAGCCAGTGGAAACACTGAACATTAAATATAGTTCTAAGAAGCTCAAAATTATTCTCATCTAACTTTGAGTATATTAATATATCATAATTGAATATGATGATAATACAATACAATAAACTATGGAATATAAAGTTCATATTCCCCATTAAAAATTTTGATGCCTTCGTAACACCAATTAGAAAGGCTACAAAATCGAAGTGTCCATACCTGCATCAGAAGTATGTATTTGAGATATCAATATCCTCCACTCCCAAATGGTGATATCCAGATAGTAGATATATCATAGAATCCAATATTTCCCATCTCAGCTAGTCGAGAAGATTTTCAATCCCCAAAGGATGTTAACCGTTTTTTACTGTCTCCTACTTCCACCACCAGTTGTCTATGGACAGCCTCAGACCACCATCTACAATTATTGTGAATAGTACTAAATCACCCCATGGTGACACACTAGGATGTAATAAATCCTTCTACATCATAATATCCACCGAACCCTCAATTCATGCAATTAGGAAGGTTTCATCTGATAAGGTTCCATCAAAATCAAAGAGGCACCACAATCCAAGACAATCCTAAACTCAACAACATGTTGGAGGGGTAGTGTCACAACCACATAAAGTAAAATATTAAAGAACTCCCCAATGAACCTATTTAACATCAATTTCTAGAATCCACTGATTCCACAAACCACTCATCCAACAAGGAATGAAAAGGATTTATACATTGACTATGCACCTAAAAACTCCACTCAACAAAAAAACCACATGATGGAGATCAACATATGAAAACATTAAAATCCTCCAAAATAATTTGATAATAGTGTGGATATAATAAAACAAGTCTATAACAATGACGGCATCATATGGATACATCTATAATAATAAATGATTCCCACAGTGCTGATGTGATGCCATCATTAGTATATTCCCCTAATAGACATAAAAAAATATTGTCTGGCCTTCGACTGGAGTAATCAACACCAATGATTCTATAATACTCTATATGTATAGTCCTACACTATGGGATAGAGTGGGTGTAACAAAGGAGTAAAAATATTCTAGATCAAAAAAGGAATAAGCAAGAATAATAAAAAAACCTGATCATACCTATGATGATCTCATGATCCTCTTGAATTGCTGACTCTGTTTCATGAAACTAACCCTACCCATATCCCTTTCCAGTATTTTTATTATCACCTCAATGACCATGAATGGGTCATGGTCCCCAAAAATAAGAAATATCATAGGGTCTCCTCTATGTACTCCATATCCCCTTAGTGGAGTAAAAACCTGCTTCCCCTACTATTGAAATGTACTCAATTAGAACTGCGGTTGATGATGGAACTAAACCTATAAACCTATACCAAAATTATCTCAAGGAACCACTAGGAACTAGTTATTGTGATTTCCATGAACCCCACAACCAAAACACAATGGCATAAAAATTCCATAAAAATAAAAAAACACTAGCTCTAGAGTGTTGGAAGAGAATATCAAATGGTTAACTCCCTTCCAATTGAAACCACAATTATCCTTGAGCCTAAGACCTAGCACTGGAAACAGTTCTCCTAGAGGAAGCCTATTGTTTTACCTCCCTTATAAAACCTTCTTTTTAGTGAATCCACTTGATCACTTATACCATCTTCTGATCCTCTAGATTATTTGGTATCATAGTATGTGTAACTACATACTATATAGAAGGATAATGTTCCTCCTCAATACATATCAAATTAGGCTTCAAATCGTGAGAAAGATATAGGTAAAAACAATAAATCTCAGTGAACATGATTCATAGATCACACACTAGCATTCTCTCCAACTAAAGAGAAATAAGATCATACTGCATTACTAACTTTGTTGTCGACAAAAGGAACTTCTCCTAGAAATCATTCTGGAAGGCAACCCAAAAACATCGTCCTTCTTCAGTGATGCAACATATTGTGTCCACCACTGATGTGTAGATCCTCACATCTAACTGTCCTCCAAAATGACCCGGTACTCCATCGGGGCCTGGATCAAACTAAATGTGATCTTGAGCTCCTCCAACCTACACACTCACTCCACATCTAAGAAAATACACTCTTACTTCCCCAATGAGAAGTGTTTGATATCGTACAATGACCTCTGTCACTGATCATCCTCCACAACATGATCAACCATATGATGATCGAATGTATAGGTATACTAAAACTCAACTACCTAATCCATACATGAATGATGAATGAGAGCCATATATGAATGGAAAACTATGATTTCCTATTACATAGGATTATGGAATCTTAAAAAAATTCATTTCATCTTGTTTAATTAATTTTTTATACATGTAATCATCCCAAAAACAACCTAATTCATACAAGCATAAGTTATAATGATTCGTGTACTTCTCCTAAGAATATACCCTACAAGTAGGTTCGTCATCCCTGACCATTAAATAAATATTGCATCCGTTCACCATATCATGGGGGGACCCCAAATGTTTTGTCCAATTTGGTTTCCCTAGCATGTGTCACACACCATGGTCAACTAGCACTACTTCCATAACAAAACATGAATTCCTCACTATTCTTAACTCCAAAATTCATCCAATCTCTTAAACATTACCTCTAATTTCATTCTTTCAAGACCCCTCCCTCTAAATACACCATAATAAGGGGAGAGAGATAATGACCCCCAAGTCCAGCCTCCTGTTTTCCTTGGTTGGAGTCTTGCATCGATATTTTGAAAATGACATATATTTGAGGCATTACCCTCTATAATTTAAATTCGATTAGGAGATAATACAGATCATTGGAAAACATCTCGAAGAAACAATATAAAAGGAAATGAAAAAATATCACACATGCAGGTATAAAAAGAACCGATACAATAAAATTCTTTAAAGTAAATACCCAAAAGTAAAGATAATGCTGAAACACAATAACTATCATGAATAAAAACAATTAATGTCCAACATGGTCCACATAATCCACCTAGAAACTTCAAAAAAAAGATTTATATATGTACGATGAGAATATAAGTATACTTTGTTGGCATAACCAATGTCTCTTCGACACGTGTCAAAGAATCATACTAATACAGTTTTGAGAAAACAATAGAACCAAATAACAGATATAAATGTTTACTAACCTAACACAACCTCACCAAGGAATTCTAACCAAATAATTAATTTCTTGTAATTCTATATAACATGATCATATTGATAAGGGTACACCACATAGATTTCCCACTGGTATGCCGATTTCACACCGGAATTAATACATCATAGAGCTAAAATATATAATGTATACCACAATTCCCAACAAGTACGGTCACAACACACATAGACCACAAACACTTGGGCCCACCACCAAAAAACAAGGACACTTAACATATATCTCTAATAAAGTTTGACACCACCAAACTACAGGAAAAAACAGAGTTTCATGGTATTATGAACATGTGTGACATCAACCTCGTGACCTCCCCCTACAATGCATGGCCCCCACTAGAAGCTACCCCACAGAAGGGTCATGTATCATCTGAAAACACCTTGTGCATCATATCTCACCAGCAAAAACATGGGATATCACATCTATCATGATGAAAATTGGGCTATCAGACCCAACATCTAATGTACCAATGGACCTCCATCCTTCACATCATGTGCAATACCAACCTCACCAAGAAGAGAGATAGGAAAGTAGAGGGCACCCTACTAACGGTACTCTTAAACGGTTTTTAGGAAAAACACCTCATGTGTGACTATGTGGGTGTCATCACAATTTTCTCAATTTGTCTAGGGTGAAAATATAATTAACCAGAATATAAAAATATATAGATATATATATTATGAAACACTCAATCCCTACTTATAGGTTCACAACCAAATCAACGAAGTCTGAAAATCATCACATTTTTTGCCACCTCTAAATGCATAACACCACATATCAACCCAATAACCTCATTGAATATTTCCAACCTTTTTAATTTAATCACCCTATTTATTTAATTATCTATGATCAACTACATTTTACCACACAACTCACTATTTATTTATCCACTAACCATTTCAATTCCATTATCCAAACTAATGAAATCCATTACAACCGTTAATAAACAATTATTTATTTATTCCATCACTACATGGGAATATTGAACAATGAAACCTACACCACTCTATCTTAAATGGATATCCAAACAATCTCCCTCTTCTCCATACGAAAAGCATAGAGAAAAAACAATCTCCCTACCTCCCCCAAAGCATGACCAAATAAACTACATACCTACCTCCCAAAAGCATGGATGAACAAACTAACATCCCCAAATTACCAATCCCTACATCATTTCTCAACAAGAACTACCACACATCAAAACACTTTAAGGTCATTTCTCAAATTTAGAAACAAGTTTGTATCAGTATCCAATTTATTTTTTGTGGAACTATAATACCATTAAAAATATTTCGGAAACCATTTAATTTGACAAATATAAGTGGATAATCAATTTTTTGTCTTCGGTGATATCACAAAAATCATAACTAGAGTATCAATCATAGTATATATCCAGTGAAAAAATAACCACTAATAACCAAAATTTTCAGTGGGGCATCCAGCCCATACAATAAAAATTTTTAAAAAAAGTTATCAAAGCTACAAAAGAATGAAATAAAACCCAATTTACCCCATTCAATTTTAAATTAACCAATTACTTATGTCTAAGTATTCTATATAAAGAATAATGCATAGATTAACATGATAAGGCCCCTAACACAAGATAGAGAATACAAGGAAATGAGGGATAACCTACCTCAAATAATGTTTTCGACACGTTGTACACCGTAGAGTGATGAAGAACTCCCTCAAACCACTAATACACTGAAATAATCCACATATCAACCTACAACATAAAAAATTCCATAAAACATAACCCATAACACACACCAAACCAAAAAAACTTCTCCATATGTAATCCTTTAGATATTAATGGACTAAAACCCACCAAGAAGGGAGAAAACACTAATAGGGATCAACTATAGATTTCCAATGAACAACCATCATGACCAAAAGATTTAATAGGGAGGATGATGGATTAATGAAATCCTTGGTGATCCTAGGGTTATCCCAAAAAATTGGAAGAATAATCCATGGCCAACTGAATGAAATTTTGGCCGAAAATGAATTTTAAAACTGCACTAGATATGGGGTTTATAGGATTTATAATCCCCTTTCATGTCATGTAATCCTCAAGGTTTATTTTCACGGAAAAATAAGTCACCTTATTATTATATAACCCCAATAATCTAAATGTCATGAACCAGCCTGGAACAAGACCTGAAACAAACTTTCATGTCATTTAATACACTTTATTGGTGTGTATTTCATGATGCAGTTGTGTTGCCCCTCCAAATCCAATGAAAATTCATGGAACCTCCCACGAACACCTCCAATAAACAAAATAATAAAAATAAGAAATCATGAGTGAATAGACCATTAAAACCCTGATGGATAAAGAAAGAGGGGAATAATAGAATGAAGACAAGAGGGGTATGTTGGTAATTTACATTCCATTTAAAGAGAATCAAAATTTGGATGCATTGTTGTCCAAACCACGCAACAAATGTGCAAGTGCAACTGCCTAATAAGGGAGGTTGCATAATTCAAGAAAACCATTTTTGAAACCATGTGTTTCACCTCTATCGAAACCAAAATAACAGAAGAACAACTTTGAGGCTCCACCCACAGGGACATATCAAACAATGTGGTACATATATCTCTAATGGATCTACCAAATAGTCTCTCATAGGGGATGAATGGTTTTAAACAAATATTGTGCCTCTCACAGCCGTCCCTTGATTTTATATTTTGGGTCCAACACTTTGGAATCTCATCAAAATAATTACAACACCTCTTATTTTTCTAATGAATTCTAAAAAATAATTTTAAGTACTCCTACTCTTGGATTTCCATTCTAAATCTAAGTTCATAATTGTAAGCATCCACCAATTGGAAAATAATATTTTCCATTAAAATTTCATGCATTCCAAAAACACGGGACACTACACCATGAGTCTTGAATTTAAACTATAAAAACTTTATTTGTAGTCTATAATTTATTATATCTCTAGGATTTACATATTGAATAAATTTCATAAGATCTTGGATCCCTAAATATTTTATGGTGCGATCGAGAAAATTAATCCAGAATATATTATTCAATTGCTTCCTATTACTTCATGAATATGTCTTATGGTGTTTTTAGCGGTTTTCATATCATTGATAGATTTATGTGATAAAAAAATTTTAAAGAAAAAAGATTTAAATTAGAGATATATTCGCTAACAAAACTTTTTGAAACTCATCTCATATTATCTACAATAACAAACCAAAAACAATAATACTACTACATTCAACTTTTTCAAATCCCATAAAAATGATATAAAATTTTAGAATATATTATTTTTATCTGAAATGGTAGAGATAAATTAATTATATAATTAAGAAAATAAAATAAATTGTGTTTATAATAAAATTATTTTAATACTAAAATAATGTTTACAAAAGGATCGATTTTATTATTTATGAAAAAAAACCCAATTGAATAATATTTAAAATTAATAAACTAATTAAATTCAAAAAAATAAAAAACCAAAATTTTTCTTTAAAATGATAAAAAAATAAGATTCATTTTTCATTTCAATAATGTGTCTTTATACTATTCAGTAAAATGTAATATTTTATTAAATTTATAAAAATTCACCATATGTTAATTAAAACATGATGATTTAAAAAATAAATTTATATTAAAAATCAATATATAAAATCTAAAAAAGAAATATAATTATTATACACTAATTTCAATAATTTTTTTAAGAAAATATATTTTAAAATCATAAACATTATTTAATAAATATTGAGTAACTATTTATCAATATTTTTTATTTATTTGAAAATATCATAAAGATTTTTAAAATGTGTTTATTAATATTAATAAAATGTTTTTAATGGGTATTTTATAATTTAATCAATGTTTTAGTTCATTTAGACATGATATTGTCTACATCACGTGCAATCAAAAACATTATTTTTATATGAAATGAAATATATCATATAATCATTGTTTTTCAAAATAATTCTTCATTTCTAAATAATTTCCTTAGATACTATAAAAATACCTAATTAGAGTTTGGTTAATGTTAAAAACCATATTTCATTACTAACACAAACAACATACATCTCACTCACCTCCAATTCCCTAAGAAACAATTTTCTCTTTCCACATCATATAATAATAATATAATAATGCATAACACCTAAAGGGGTATGAAATAATTGGGGGAATTAAAAATTTTATCACAACATCAATAAATCCATTTTTAGGTTTAAATGGGACATTATTTAATTTTTATAATCATTCCAGGCCATTTCAATTTCGTTAAAATGCTAATATTTAAAATAATTCTTGGAAACATCTACAGATGAACACCCCATCTAATTTTGAAATGTTATTCTAAATACTAATTTTAAACCCAAAACACCTTCATTTCCATAAAAATCTGTAGAATATTTTCATTCATTAAAAAAATTAAGAATATATCCCCTTGTTCTCTATCAAAACCACATAATAGAGCCTCATATGCCTTTTCATAAAGAGGATCCAAATTTCAGTAAAACAATTTTCAAAGAAGAATTGAAATTCATATGAAAACACATTATACTAGGAAAATGATTATATAAAACATTCTTAAACACATCATATATATCATATGTTATCATAAATTCCTAAAAATAAATTTAAAATGATCAATAAACGCATGAATTCAAAAATAATGGATGACCATAAAAGAATAGATCTCAATTAGATATAAATCATGTAAAATTGTGTCACCATCCATGGAGGACACCCAAAAAAGAAATGAATCCCCTTTTATAAGACACAGGAATCATAGATTATAGGTTTGAACAAAATAATATGCAAACCCCAGTATAAATTGTGATTTAGGGTCTTGGGAGAAAGGGGAACCTATGAGAAATATAAGAGCAATGAATTATAAGGTAATGAAAGAGGATATGACAGTTTACCTTGAATGTCCTTTATGGAATCATGACGAAGCTGACATGAATCAATATAGGAGGAAGAATAGGCTCACATATGGCTCTATAGTGCTAATTTGTGGGATATGAATAGACAATAATGGAGTGGTTGACTTAAAATTAGCAGATGGGGAATATAATTTCCACAATTATTGTAAACATGGACCAACTACATAGATCAGTTTCAAAATATGTTAATATATGAACCAGCAGTGAGGATTAAAATAGGGAAGCACTCAGTAGAAACAGAAATTATCATCATGGTTCATCCTAACAATGAACATGCAATGAAAATAACCCCAAAGAGAAAATTGTTTTCATAGATTAATGGAAGATCCCATAATGCTTGAAAAACATGAACAACCTTAAAATATTTCCCTATAAATAATTTCAATATTATTTCATATTAACAAAAAAATTATTAAAAACCATACATAAAAACACTAATTACCAAAAAAATATCACAAAAAAATCTTATAGGCCCTAAATATTTATAATAATTTATAATAAAATAAAATAATTTAAAATAATAAATAACCATAACATGGGGGGTGTCACAAAATTTTAAGTGATCTCAATGTATTATAGAATTTTGTAAAATATCTTATGTGAGCTCAAAGGACTTATGGAATCTTAAAGATATCTTATAAAATATTAAATGTCAAACAAATTATTCCTAGACACAAATGAAATATCAATTTTTTATTAAAAACATAAAGCCGTTTTAAACTAACAATGTCTTACTAGATCACCAAAATTATTATAAAAACATTCATTATTTAATTTTCATCCATGGATGATTGGAGAAACTTATATATAGCATGCCCATGTTGTTTTTTAAAAAAACCCAAAAAATCAAAAAACTATCGAAATGTTATTAGAAACTAACCAAATCATTATATGGATTTTTATTTCATTCTACAATATCACCCCAAGGATATTAACCACCTGATAATGATAACTTCATGATCCATGATCCTTGGATTGTTTCCAAAACATCAATCCGTCATTTTCATTCCATTTATAACTGATTTTAAAAAAAATACACATACTTTCTTCTCTACTATAATAAGTTGTAGAATATAGTTTTCCACTGATTTAATCATCCATTGGAATGTATCAAATGATCATCATTTCAATCCGTATTTACTAATGGTCTTTCATAGAATATTTCTTACATGATATTCCATAACAACATTAGTATATCTTTACTTATTTATATTCATTTATTATATTATAAAATAAGTTTTATTGTCAATTATATATTATAATGTCCATTAAAATATTTATTTGATAGTTACAACATCACTAAAAATATATAAATAACATAACCTTTATAATATAAGTTGTAATTATTGACAACCAATATAATTACCAACCACCTTTGGGATAATCAATCCGAAAGTGGATTTTTTATCAATAGAAAAATCAAAAAACCCTATAAGAATTCATTCTTATTATCTCATTTTCTCATTCAATAATTGAAAATAAATTCAATTTCCCATGTTTTGGAATATCTCACTCATCTCTTCTTTAAGGACTTGATAAATATTTTTCATCACATCTCTTTTGAATGAGATACAAAATATAAAAATTATAAGTCTATGTGATCCATTAGTTGTGTCAAAAAAGAGTTATTGAAATTAAAATAAATAATTTAAATACATTTAAATGTGTTTCAAATTATAATTTTTTTAATCATGGGTAATTTAAATTTATTACATTAAAAAATTCATGACTTAAACCTTAGTAATTGTCATGAATTTTCGATTTATAAGGAAATAAAATCATCTATATGCTTCCTCTTCATGCTTGATCTCCATAAAGGGATGAAATCTAGTGCTCATCATAGTATTTTTATTTTAAAATTATCTAAAACTAATATATAAATATACAAACCATCCTGTACAACATTATTAATGATATATTTTAGATGTATAAATATTGCATATTTCATCTTTTTCTACCCATTTTAGTTTATCATGATCTAATCCCTACATATATGTATGCACAAATAAATATAAGGAATTAAGAAGAGTTTATCTTCATCTCTTTAATAAGAGTACTATGATTGATACTTGGACAACAACAAAAAAAACCTTTTCCTTATAATAGTAGACTCTTGAATGGTCATCATTCTTATACTCCCATAGATTCATTAATCTTCTTCAACTGTGGGAAATATTTATTTCAAAATTTAATTAACTGTCTATTAATATAGAAATTTATTTTTCAAATAATCCAATATGAAAAATTTACTCTTAGTTATTTATAATTTTTTAAAATTAATTTTCATAAATAAATGAATGTCCCAAAAATTCATTATAACATGTCCAACATTTTTCAATATCCAAAAACATCTAAAAGATGATTGTGGTCACTAAATTTTTTAAATTCCACATTAAATTAGTGTTTCTATGCATGTAGAATTACTTCCCCATTATCTCGGTCATACTTGAATTCCTTCATCATTTTTATTTTAATTACAAATTATATAGAAAAAACTATCAGGGATTCCTTTTTAACATTCCCGCTCTAATTTGATTTTACATATGATAAATTAATTTGTATTATATTATCCTATTTCAGTTTATTTTATAGCACTTATTTATGGAATTATTCCACTAAAAATACACTTACATATCTATTATTATATTCTAATTATTGTTTTATATTTCCTTCATTATTTATAATGTCCATGGATTAATTGAAATGGTCCGTGGTGTGTCCTTTTCTCTAATAAATATTCATCTCGACATTACATTGATATAGTTTTTATCTTTTTACATTAACATACATAGATTTTTCTTCTTTTATCTCTTCTTATATTCCCTCCTCAAGTTCATCATTGTAATGCCTTTGTTGTTTCCATTTTTAGGACTTTAATTATTAGTATTATATTAATTGTTCATGGAGGAAATGAGCTATATCTAAACTTTATTGTGCACAACTCTATTTCAATATTCATAAGAATTTTATATACTATATATTTTTTACAAGACAGAACTATTTTCATTGACCTATGAAAATTTATTCTGTATTACTTAATTTCATATTAAATTATCTTTTCACCCACTTAATTTGGTTAATTTATAATAATAATATGTTGTATCATTCTAACAATGCTATTTATCATAGTCTAAAATCCTCCTACAATACCGATAATAAATAAAAGTCCTACTTCATTTATGACTAAATTAATTTTAAATAAATTATACACTATTTATTTTTTGGGTAGAAACAAATGCCTTTTGGGATATTATTTGGGAGATTCACTTCATAGATATTCTATTTTCAATTCTGATTAAATGAAATATTTCATCAATTTTTTTGCTATCCTATTTTTTATAGATATTTATTTTATTCATTAACATGATGTTGAAATGGGATTTGTAGGAATTGATATATTATGGAAATAAGGAAATTAATTATAAATTCATGTAGAATGTAGATTCGTAAATGATCAAAAGTCTATTTTCCACTAACATTATATTTTTTAGAAATAATGTTTGGTTTAAAACTATTTTAGATAGAACCATTTTTATTATATATTTAGGAAGGTCAACATTGTTTTAATTAAAAAAAGTTCAATTTTACCCCATGTTAATGACATATCATGGTGAAATAATTATTACCATACTCAATAGATCTCAAAAGATCATTCCATTGTCAATTTATATTCCAAATATTATTTTAATTTCATCTAAAATTATCAATGAATGAATTTAAATTTCCTTGATAGTTTTCCTCTAATATCCAATTATGAAGCAATGATATTAATAGATGAATTATAATAATATTCAATAAAAAGGATATTCTCCTTAACTACAAAATTAATCATATATTTCTCACAAATTTTTTATTTTTAACTCTAGTTCATATATTAATAAGATTTTTTTCAGAATTAATTCAATTATACTCTATCATCAACATGATTGGTGAGTTTTTGGTTTCACTGAATGTTTCTTTATTAGATTCCTCCATATAAATGACATTGTCATCAAGATTTATTTATTATCACAAAAATCAACGATAAACCGAAATATTTAGATAATGACCTAAATTTGTACATTATTCAAATTAATTTTTAGTTTAGAGTCAAATTATTAAACAACATCATTGAACTCATCTTCCTAATAATCTACACAACTTGAACTTTATTCTTCAATAGAATTATTACCATGTGATATAATAGATAACACATTACCACAATAATTATAAAAATTTAGTAGTTGAAAATACTTCTATTTAAAAACATTTTAAACATCCATTGAAACTTTTCATTCCAGTTCATTACCATTGTTTTTAAAAAAACCATTTCATGTTTTACATGATTGGATATTGAGTTCATTGTTTGTGTAAGTTCTAAATTTTCATCAAATATAAACTATTTAAAATACTACTAAAAAACTTGGATAATATAGTAAATATTAAAATTTGATATGTGATTTTGACTATAACTAATTAATGTCAAATCTAGATATTGTATAGACACAATGAAGAGGGTGAATAAGGGATCCTATATGCTATCATCTTTTAATTTCACTTTTCATTTTCCCATATAAACTCCAAAATCACAATTATGGTTAAGTGGCATGGTTCTAAATTTTATATTTGAACCTTAGAATTTACATAAAATATATATAATTTATTTAATATAAAATTTCAATGATTTCATAAGGGTTCAGTTCCAATGAATAAACCAACATCAGACATAATTCTGGTAGAAATATGAGAAACCAAATTCCACTTATATACATAATTAAGTATAATTACAATATATAATTGAAAAATCATGACGAAATGTGAGTATAGTAGAGGAATTCCTACTAAAAATAACTTCCCTAAACCAAGTTGGTTATTTATTGTAGATCAATCATTCCATAGATATCTCTTTATTAAAGTTTTTAGCCCATAATGGGTTTTTATACTAGTTCCCACCAATTCTTAAAAGTATCCATCCAATAATCCCATGAATTGGACAGTAATTACTCCTAAAATTGGGCTTAATCTGTGTGTGACCCTTGTTATTCACATCAATAAACTCTAATAGTATTATCAATAATATCATATGACATTGATATATCATTGGGAAGGATTTATATTTATTCACCCATCTTTATGATCATTTATATAACAATAGTGTTTTCAACCTTCTTAACTTATCAATCAACTTCTATGATATATATCTATCATAGTAATCCTATTCATTCTAAATCATCTGATATTTCATTATTCCAATATGAATTCAACTACACTATATCTTTGATAAATAGAATGTATATATAATCGAAATAGTATCATGTTCTCAGTCTCATTAACATAAACTCTCCATTTTATTTTAACAATATCATAAGTAAAATCACCCAAATAATTTTTATATAAATTATATTTATATTTTAATAGAATGATATTCTAATTCAAGATTTTATATATTCTATATTTCTTATTCTTGTAAACAAATTGTAAAATACATTACCTTATAAAATAAAAAATGACCCAATATATTTTCTTCTCTAAAAACACCCTAAAATAAAAGAATATTATATTCAAATGTTGAAAACATATTTTCATTCAAAAAAAATCAAGGTATTGAACTATATTTATGGTGCTGTGGACTCTCATTCTATAAAACAATATTTGTCTTATCAGTAACCTCATCTTGGTTGATAAAACACTTCATTGAGAAATTATGTTCTTTATTTTTATTAAGAAAATATATATATATATCATCAATTTTTCATCTAGAATTATCTTTAAAAAATTATAATCTTATGATAAATTTATCTATCATTTGGACTCTTAGGATATCATCATAACCCTTATGTGGTAGAGTGTATACTTTTTACCATTCGCATTTTTAGTCAACAATATAGAGTCACTAATACATATACATGATTAAGAAATATCTTATAAGTTCTTATGAAAATTAAAATTAAAAATTACTGTGATCAAATAGTATTATAGGTTTTTTTAAATATCTTATACTAACCCATCATGTTAAGGATTCTTAGAATTAGTTACATGGAATCTCAAAAAAATCCCGACTCAACATAGAAATATTATGTTATTTTAAAAAAATTATTATAGTTGAAAAAATATATTATAATATATTTATTATTACTAAAAAAATTCCATAATTCTGAAAAACGAACTCAATCAATTATTATGAAAACATAAAAGACTTATTAAAACACCAATGGATTATGAAATATCAACAATTTAATTTGAAAACAGTCCTATTTTTAGTTTTCATTATCTCATGGGAATGTCTTTTATATGAATTGCAGTTGACCTTTTCATTAAAAACATCACAATTTCATTGATTTATAAAATGATATGAGAAACTCATGAAATAAACCTAAAGATTATAAAATATTCATTAACATCTTTTAAATGATATTATTCACATGATAAAACATCCTTCATTTTTAATTTTTCATGGATGTTTTATCAATCTTCTATCTAGTATTTTTACTCCATTTATCATATAATTTCATGTTTTGTGGTTATCTATCCTTATATATCTCAATTATATATGGTATAATTTTATCCACATATATAAACTAAAATTTTCCTAGAAATATATATTTTCTCACTAATATTTTATTATGAGGGATTCATTCTTTGAATATTTCGAGGAAAAAATCCAATAATATAGGTGTATATTTTTCCTCAAAAAAATTATATATAATGGTTACTACAAAGGTTTTATTTCCTTTCACTATTATTATAATCCTAGAAATATTATTCATGTTATTCAACTATGTCTTAGTATATATTGATAACTCCATCTTCAAAATATAATCATATGTTGTATACAAAAAAACACAAAAATTATTTAGAGTAATTAAATTATATATGTTTCTCAACCTGTTTATTTAATTTATAGGTTATTCAAAAAATAATAATGGTTACATTTTCATTAATCTGTAATCTTGAGTAATAAATTATTTATTTAGAGTTATGAATTAATATATTTGAAATAATTTTTTTAAATTAAAAAAATCTGGTTCTTCAAATTAAAACAATAATAATGTTTTTATTTATCTTTGTATAATTTATATATCCATAATACCAAGTCCTTAAAAATTGTAGAAATTATCGTTATTTATTTTACTATGTCACATTATGACATTAAATTCCACATATCATTGACAAAATTTTTCAATTGGGTCAATTTTGTCTCCTCATGTTTATGAAAAATCCATTAGATTTTGAAATGTGATGTCATTAATGTTTTATAAGTCTTTCAAAAAAATATTTTTTTTTATTTTTATTGAATTAAATGTGCGTTGTCTTGGTTTATTTCTAAAAAATGTGAAAATATATATTATTTAGATTTAGTTACTCTGATACTAATTTATTAATCACATAGTTTCAAATATCCTAACTATATAATATTATGGATAATCATTTGATCATATAATTACATATATGAGATATTAGAAAACTACTCAAACATAAATTTAGTTAAGTATTTAATTGGATTTTAGGTGATTGTGGGGTTATATATGTGGGATAAATGATGAATCTCATTTGTGTTCATCCATTACTCAATTAATATTTTCTAAATAAAATTTATTATTTTAAACTATATCAGTATTCCTTATACTTCACAAAAGGCAATATTTAGTAAAGATGGGGTCTCCATGCTGACACTTGATTTTAGGAATGCACAAATTCATTCGGAAAACTAATAACTTTTACTCTTGAAAATTAATAAATTCCATAAAATGATTGAGGTTTATTAAATCATAATTTAATTATTGAAATATTAAGTTAAAATTCACCAAAATTAATTTATAAAAAAGTAATAAATTTTTTAATTAATTTTAAATAATTAATTTTTTTAAAATATAACATTACCTTGTGAATCGAGATAGTAAAACCAATACATGAGTCTTGATTAATTCTTCCTTGGGTTATACTAAGAGATTATCTGTTTTGAACAGTAATATATATAATCTATTAACTATCTTAAAACTAGATATTAACATTTAATAATTATAACCACGAATTCCTCGATTTAAAAAATCTAAAATAAGATATATTCGTAGGATTAATGATTTATAATGTTTTATTACATGGGTTTTGGAAAGAAAAAATACACCATGACTGGAAACATTTTTGACATTTTTATTAAACTAAATGTGAAAATTTTATGGTCTCTATGACTTTATAAAGAAAATATGTTAGGTATATATTGATTTTATATCTTATGATTCTATTACAGTAGTATGTAATTCACTTACACATTTATTTGAATTCTAATTATTGTTTTTTTGATTGATTCTTTCAGAATAATGTATATAAAATTATTTTTGGAAAAAAAGTTAATCAGATTTTGAAAATGAATACATGTTTCTAATATAAAACGTTTTATGTATGTTCAGCATGATTTATACTAGGATCATTGGGATTCATCAAAATTAATTTAATTATATACGCTTTAACCTATTTAAAATGATGGGTTTATGCTTATAATTTTTATACACATTCCCCTTCTCATGTAATTGGATTATGCCTTGAATCTAAGAGTGAAACTATGTGGGTGTGGAAAGTAATATTATACTACACCAAACAAAGACAATATAGGATGATGTATTTATCGACATGTATATTTATATTGATACTAGTATTTCCTGATGATTGTAATCCCAAGGTATGTATTGCTGATGATTCTCCAAATATATGATTTCAGTTGATAATCATTGTAATTCATCTATACGATGTTTATTTTTTTTTGACTTTTTCCATTCTATTATAGTTTTCCACATAAATAGTTTTTATATATATACATTTCTAAATTCCATGAAAAAATAGACATCGTATGATCCCATATCAAAACGATTATATTTCTAACTGGAAACCTAGGATAAACCAAATTTTTTTGAACCACAAGTCTATCAAGAATCATTTAATGTAAAACACTATAAAGATAATTTATTGAATTTTTTTTCAATGTTTCATTGAATTTTCATATGTTTCTAGGATCCAAAAAATGAAAATATTGAGCTAATGATTTATCATAATGTCCACTAAAAGATATAGAGAAGTATAAAATGATATAAAATTAAATTTTTAATAGATTTTTACCATATTTGATATCATTAAATTCTTTTCCTCGTTTGTTTTGACCCCCAATATGATAAATAAATGTAAATCATTCAAAAAATTATTCTTTATTGATGTTAGTTGTTAATAAAACTATTAAAAAATGAATCCAAACTTCTCTATAAAATTCACATAATACCATAAATCTATATTCCATAAATATATTTCTAATACTATTTTACTATAATATTGAACCATTATATATTGACCATTATTCATCAATTTTATGTTTGACTCATCAAAAAAACTTGAGATAATTTTTGGAAAATAAAATTTCTATCTAATGATAAAATTATAAAATAATTTTTTTTATGTAAATATAATGATAATTCATTATTATATTTTTTTCTTATTTTTCTATAAATTAAACTCTCATAATTTATACATAGTGAAATTGGGAGAGAATTGAAATTGAATGCTTTGATTTGTCATAGAAAATGTTTTTAATTAATAAACTGTACTTGTTCATTATTAATTCAATGTACTCAAAATATTACTCATTATATATTAGGGCCTCTATGTTGACAGGATATTATAGACCTATAACTATATAAATTCATGTAATATTATAATTTACATTTCTTATATTTGAAAATTAACATTTTTAATAAATAATATATATTTTATGAATTCTCCCCATTCACAGAAAAGTCATATTCTTCTAGAGATTCATAAATTTTCATCGTAATGGAAACACTTTGATTGAGAAACATTGATTAAATCCTTTCTTAAATATAAAACTCATTCATGGAAGAAATTCTAGTTTTTTTATTATAAACAAAATATTATATTTTTCAAAAACACTTAACTATGTTTAAAAAAAATATTTAATACCTCATTTAAATAAAATTAGGGATAATAAATTTAATAAAATAAAAAAGTCTAAAAACCCTAGTATAAATATTGAATTTCTATAAAAACAATTATTATTATAGTCTACCAACTAAGAATCATTTCATAATAGAATATAAAATGCTATCTATGAATCTCATTCAATGAATAAATTACTTCAAAACTTTATTTTGTTTAAAATATGTCATTAATACAATTTTTAAATTAATAATTGGAAAATTGAATCAAAAAACATAGGTCATATAAATTTTAAAAACTAACCAGAAACACTAAAAGAAATTAAAAAAATACGTTTCTAAGTGTAATGAATCATTATAGATGTTATATTAATGGTAAATTTAGCTATCTAACCTAAGCTGAAGATGAGACACAATTCATCTATAAATAATGCACATAATTGAATTGGTATCCCTTCAAATAATTATTTTCGGTGTTACTGTCACAGAACTGAAAAAAATTAAAAAAATTATTGTTATTAAAATTTGAAGACTCTAAATATTCATGCTCATTGATTTCATATTATCACTCTCTAAAACGGTTATATTTTGTCAAAACTAATTTGAATAAAACATGATATATTATTATTTTACATCATTTTACATAAATATATATGAAAACTCGTAAAACCTAATTCTAAATCCCAAAAATTTAATTTATTTTGATATTAGATATATATTGATATTTTTTTTTACAATAAAATATAAATATATTAAATCACATATTATTTTACATGATTCAATTCTAACAAATCATACATAATATTCCCCTCTATTATTATGGGATTTGGTAATCATATGAAAATTGTGATCTTAAATGATCACTAATGGAGTAATATAACAATGAATTATAAATGAATCATCATTATATAATAAATTTTGGAGAATAAACATCATTAGAGGAATAGATTGATTAATGGAATATGATGGTAGAAACATATGATGTAATAATTAACAATGAAACCATATTAATATATATATAAATACAAATGTATACATATAATATATTCTTCATGAAAGAATAACATATACCATGGTAAAATAATTTGTACTCAATAATTATATACCATGGTAACATATCATATTAATGTTTCTTATGAATAAGTATTAAAATATAAAAATATGAAAAGGATCATTGTCATGACCATCATGACATGGTGGATTAGTGTCACTACCCACATCATATAATATTTTTTATTAGGAATCACTTTTTATAACCTATAACATAGTCAATTAGTAATCATTACCCATGTAACTTTAATATCATAGGATATGTGATTTTTTCCAAAATCCATAAATTTTTATAAAATTATACACCCACCCAACATGTAATGATAAAATAATATATATTTTTTGTACATGATAAAATTCAAAAAATTTATCTTGATTAATAAATAAAAAAAGGTTTATAATTTTTTATAGGTTTTCATATATGAATTCATTTGGAAATATATTTGATGGAACCCCTAATTAAACCACCCAAAATAATCATGTTATTTGAAAATGCAGAGTGTGGAAAAAATATGCTATAAAATACTGAACGATGAACGAATTTCTAGATAATGAATTTATATTGGGAGAGAAATTATGAAAATTGAATTATATATTTTTTGATGTATCCTTGAAAATAATTTTTTTATTAACATTTGAAAATTAATTCAAATGATAATAAAAGAAATTTACAAATTATTTTATAGATAAAAACAGTAATCATGAAATCAGGAAAAATATGTTATTTTAAAATTGGATAAAAATTGATTCAATGATGTAAAATAGTATATAAGTTGAATGAAATTGTTTTTAATCTTTTTTAAATTATTCAAGTAACGCAGATAAAATAAACATAATATAATTTAATATTAAATAGAATTAAAATAAAATAATAATGATTTATATTAAAGTACATAATTTCCCTTTAAAATATTAATAATATATATTTATTTTGTCTATTAATATAGGTAATTAAGTGAAATTCCCAATATGGATGGTGAAATTATTCATTATTCGTTGTTATATTTTTATAAAGTGAGAATAATAAAATAATAAAACTTGATAAGAAAATTATGTTTCAATTGATAAAAATATATAGTGAAATATAATAATTATAAAGGGATAAATATATTGAATTGTAAGAACCTATAAAATGAAGAAAAATAATGAATAAATGAATGGAGGTATATTAATAAAACACTTTCCTTGGATTATTACTTATTTAAATATTTTTTAACTCCCTATATGTTTTTATTAGTTATATTATTAATATATATCATGTAAATAATTATAATTATTTTTCTTATTTTTATTAATTTTATTTTATTTATTACCAATTTAAAAAAAATTAATAATAATTTTTTTAAAATTATACCATTTAATTCATTCTTTCTTTTATTTGGAATTTACAATCCTTGATCATTGATCATGTTTAAATAAAAACTATAATGGAAAATGAGATAGTATATATTTATTGATTATGTCATAGAGCCTCATAATTATTTCATTCTTGATATGGAAACCATTCTGAAAAAATGCTAGAACATTATCTATTTTGTTGTTTGAATCAATTAAAATAGTTGATTTAATTAATGAAGATACATTAATATGTATAAAAACTAATGAGTTGTAAGAAAATTTTAAATTCAACATTAATAATAAATATATCTTGTACATATTTTTTCAAATCATTTATGATGAAAATCTTATAGAATTGTACACCTATGTGGTTCTACCAGCCGATTTAGGAATGTGATATAATGAATGAATGTGTATTAATATATCATAAAATTATTATAAAATCACATTTACCTAATAATAATTAATAAAAATACATAGCGTTAATATTTTAAATAATAATAAAGATTGGGTTGTTGAAGAAGGCGATTAAATTTATTAATGATGTAATGGCTCGAATTCCCACATCTGTATTTAGTACTACCATCAATAATGTATTGATTTATTAAAATACAAATTAAAATACACATAAAATTATACATTATGTGAACTATTATAGTCATGGTTTTGGAGAATTATAAAAAACATAAATTTTTTTATTAGAATTTTAAAAATATATACAATTAACATATTTCCTTCATGTCTTATGACACATTTTAAAAAACATGAACCATTTGAATTTATATAAAATCGCTGAAAAATAATTTAAATCAAAGGGTGAGCAATAAATTTCCAAGTATGGGGTTTTAAATCTATATTTAAATACTTAATATTGAAAACAATAAATAACCTTTGAAAACATTTAATCAAAATTAAAATTGATAAAACAACTACTTAATATGAAAAATATATATCAAAATCCATTAATAGTTTTTTTTAATTTTGAAAAAAAATTCATTTTTTAAATAAATAATATTTTTTAATAAATCATGGATTTAGACTTTTAAATCCATGAATGAAATTAATGATTTTTTTTACTTATAATACATGGAAGTCCTTAACGAATAAATATTACCACATAGAAATATCACTTGTGGGATAGTTTACACTTAAAGTCATGGGTTCATTCCCCATAACATATATAATAAATCAATATTAATGTGCCTATTTTTTATGAAAACATTTTATTTTATCTTCGTTACTCATTCATACACCAAAAATTCAAAATAATGCATTGATTTCATATATAGAATTAAATAATTATTCCAATTTTTTCCATGAAAAATACCATTCATATGAAAATATTTGAGGAATCCATTCATGTAAATAATTTAATATATATGTATATATACATACTAAATATGGCATGGTTATTTGCATGTGTCAACTCCTCAATCTCTCCCATCGCTACCATGTTTCCTTCCTCCAGCTTTCCTACCCCTCTACTGGGCTCCCCGTCACGATTTTCCTCTCCCTAATCTCAGATATTTGCGGCTCCTCCAATATTCCTTCCTAAAGGTAAGAATATCCCACTCCATCTGGTCCATATTTGGTTCATCCGCCTTTGGTTTCTCTAATATCAGTTCATCCGCCTCCAAATTCTCTTTGTTTGACTCCTCTTCCATCTTCTACAGTTCTAGGAGATATTCATATCCTCCTACATCTACCTCCAACACCTCCAATTTTTTTCTTCATCGTCAATCAAGTACACTTTCTCCATCTACAATAACACTCCCTCAATCCAATACCTCCACCTCCAACTTGATATACTATAATAAAATGGTTCATTTTTAATAGAATACATATTTAATTAATAACCAATCAATGATGGATGACTTAGAAACATCACGAGAGTTGTTGTTAATCAAAAAAATGAGGAGAAGTATAAACAAATTGAATTTTGCTTCCAAAATCCAAATCTTAGACGTTCGATAACAAGTCAATTTCAATCTTCAATTTCCGCCTCTTCTATATTTCATTAAAATTTCTTCTATTGTCATTGCATCTTTTGGTTTCATAACATCTAAAATTTAAAACTATGGTTTCTTTCCATATCGCATTCTAACGATGATAAGGTTTCAAAAATCTTGCATTAAGTACGATTAAGAGTTTTTTTATAAAAGGATGAGGTGAGAAATAATATGAAGCTTCATTGATCATTACACTACAGTAGTGGTGAATTCCCATAATTGTGAAATGAAATTGTTTTTCCCTCAAATTACACATCCTATATATGCCTCTTCCCATGTTTTTGTTTCCTAATTATCACATTTATAGAATTTTAATCTCGATGTGTTATTAAACACATGGGTATGATTCTATATGTTTCCTATTTTGAAGTTAAATTAGATTGGATCAATATTTTTTACATAACTATTTTTCTTTATAATGATTAAAAACTTCAATTTTTTGTTTATATGTTTTTTCTGAAACTAAATATATTTGAATTAATTTTCTCTATGTTTTAACTATTTCCAATATGTGTAATCTGTTTCAATTTTTGTAGCAGTATATCTGATATTTTTTATTCATTTCCACAAGATTATTTATATTATCAATGATATTTAGCATTATTGTTTTGGTTGTTTAGGTGAGATAATGTTGAGATTTGTTGTACATATATTCCTTTATTGGTTTTCTCAAAATATCCTTTTATTTTCATTATGGTAATATGATTCATTAACTTTTTTTGAAGATGATATATAAAAAATGTTATTGACTGTGATGCTCTTATATTTTTCTACATATTTTTGGTTATAAATAGGCAATTTCACTTTCTTTATTATTGTCACCTCTTGTACATGGATTGCAAACCAAGATGTTTCCCATGTTCACTATTTTTGTTTAGGTGTTGACCTACTTTACATCACCTTTCAGTTATTGAGATAACTTTTTTGTATTTATAATTTATGTTCCATACACAATTTATTAATTAGACATATTCTATAATTATTATCCATTTCTAAACACCACTACATTAATTCCCAATCTAGATTATTATGTTTCAATTTATTCATTTCCATTATACAATATTCTACTAAGGAATTCTATAACCATTTCTCTCTATCTTCCCTCTGGTAACCCTTCAATTCTTCTAAATTCGATATTAGATACTAAAAACTAACTATATTTAGTTTATCATTATTCTTCATTTTTTATAATTTCTAATTGCATAAAAAATTCCTTATGTCATAACAATAAATATGCTTTCCCCACTATCCAATTAAAATATCTATTTCAAATTTTCTGAAAATATTTTTTCACCAATATATCTAAATTTCAGAATATCTACAACAGGTATGTTCTCTGATATCTACTAATCCCCCAATATTCTTTCCACACAGTCAAAATATATCACTCTGTGTGTTCCATATTCTGTTCCTCCAGCTTCAATTACTCTACTTTCAACTCCTCCTCTTCTGGCTCCCCCTCTGCCACCTCCACCTCCAACTCCTCCTCCTCCAACTTCACCACGTACAGATCCTCCACTATCGCTAATTGTTCAATGAGAAATCGATATCCTCCAACATCTACCTCCAAAGCCTCCAATTTTTTACTTCATCACCAATCAGGTACTCTTCCTTTGTCTACCATTGCTCTCCCTTGATATGATCCTCACACCAGCTACTCGAAATCCCACCATAAAAGGGTACATTTTTAATATAAGTACCCCTAATGAAAAACCACTCAATGATGGATAACATAATAACATCGTAGGAGAAAATTGTTATCGAAAAAAGAGGCGAAATCCAAAAAACAATTGAATATTGCTGATCAAACCCAACTATCATACATTTGAGACTATGTCAATTTTGATATCAATGTACACCAATATCCTTGTTTTATTAAATGTTCTTTTTTGGTCCATGCATTTTTAAGATGCTCTATGTCTAATATTTCATAATACGAGATTTCACCGTGTCTCACTCTAATGATGATATGGTTTTAGAAAGCTTGAATTATGTGTGATTATGAGTTTTTTGATAGGATTAGGTTGGAAAAAATAGGTATACACATCGATCATTATAGTGCACTAGTAGTGAATTTTCAAAATTTAATAGTGGAATTGTTTGGACATCTAAGAACACATCCTATCTTTGCATCTGCCCATGTGTTTTTTCCTTATTATCACCCATTCCAGAACATTTATTTTGAATTGTTTTTTAACACATTTGAGTATGATTCTATATTTTTCCCTTATTCATGTTGATTTAGATTTTATTAATGTTTTTCAGAAAAATATTTTTCATTTGAATGACTGAAACCCGCCATTTTTTGTTTATATTTTTTTCCAACACTAAATATATCATAGTTAATCTATCACAATTTTTTATCATTTTATAGAATTTGTATCCAGTTCCAATTTTTCTAACCATATTTCTATTATACTATCTTCATTGCAAAAAGATTATTCATATTATCAATGATGTTGAACATTTCTTAATCGATGTTTATGTGAGGTAATGTTGACATTTATTGAACACCTATTCCATTATATGTTTTCTACAAATATAAATTTATTTTTATTATGGTAATATGAATATTATGCTTTTTTGAATATGAGATATCAAAACTTTCATTGACTATGATACTCTTAGTTCTTTGTACATATTTATGGTCATAAAAAAGAAATTTCACTTTCTTTCCAATAGTCAACTCCTGAACATGGCTTCCATACCAAGATGTTTCCCATGTTCACCATTGTTGTTCAGGTGTTGACCTCTTCCACATCACCTTTCGATTATTGGGATACTTTTTATGTATTTATAACTTATGTTTCATATTCATATTACTTTTTGGAAATAGTCTATTAATGTTATTTATTTCTCAATACCACCACTTTAATTCCCAAAAAATATTATTTGGTTTCCATTTATTCATTTGTAATATATCTTAGTCTTTGGATGAATTCTAAAACCTATGTCTTATGTTTTCCCACTGGTAACCTGCCAATTCTTCTATATTTGATATTATGTACTACAAACCAACTATATTTAGTTTATCATTACTCTTTATTTTTTAAAATTTCTCATTGATTAAAAAATTTTATTATGTCATTAAAATACATATGTTTTACCCATTAACCAATTACAATATCTTTTTTAAATTTTTAAAAAATATTTATTCACTTATCTATCTACATATCCAAATCTCCACAATATGTTTTTTCTCTTAGTATTGTCAAAATAATCTCCTCATCAATTTTTAGTTTTCCGATTCATTTAAAATATTTTCATATGTCATTACAATAAATTAGATTTTAAGATTCTTAAATTAGGGAATCTATTTCATTCTATTGTCTCTTATTTAGTCAACTTTACATTATTTGATACATATTCTACCGAATGTAATTTTATTCCCAAACACTGATTTGAATCTACATTGAATGGTTTGACATTATAAAAACTAATTTTATTTTTTAATGTTTTTTTCATGTAATCTTTAAGATGCACTCTGTATGACCATAATTTTTCTCTATTATATACAGTGAGAACAACATTTGTATCATAGATTTAGTTATATTATAAATTATATGATATTTTTATATTACTATATTCTTGAGATTTTTATATTTTTTTAGTAAAATACATATTTTCATCCAAATAATCATTTTTGGAAACTATTTCAATCATTATGACAATATTTATTCTCATGTTATTTTTTTCAATGTTCAAATTATCATCCACCAATTCAAAACGAGTTTAAGTTTCGGTAGGCATAACTTAAATTATTCACTGGAAATTATATTTATTTTTCTCCCCTCCAAATTAAATGTACTCTGGATTACTCATTTGTATAAATTTGTTGCATTTCACCAATAATGTAATTTTTTTCCACCAATATAATTAAAAAAATTTGGTACAACCGCTAATAAAGAACACGGCGCAAAAATAAATGAAACATAATCTATTTTCTTGAGGAATTGACCCCATGACAATGGACTAAACCCCTTCCCACCCATACCAACCCAGATGAGAAATATGGGTTATTACAATTTATATTATATGTTGTATGATCAATATTGTTTTACTTCCATCTGTTTTTACATTCTAATGATTACTTCCATCCATTATTCTATCATTTCTGTTCATTTATTCTCTATATTTTTTGTGATTTTAGGTGGATATGAACCATCAATTTAGTTGTGTATTCCTGTTTCAGTGAGGATATTTCAGAGGAAAAAGGGAATATTTAGTTTTTACTATATCATTAATGATTTATGAAACTCTAATTTATTTTTTTGTGTAGCAGTTTTCATTTAATAATTCATTTCCTTTGCCTATTAGTATGATAATTATTCATTATATACATTGTGAAAAAAATGTATACAAGATTAGTTTTGAAAATTTCCATAATCCTAGAAGAATCTAATGTATATATGACACACGATGACAAGAAATAGGATAACCAATAAATTATTACCCTTTTCGACCTCCATTCATTTTTGGGTTTTGATTCGTACCATATAATTTAAATGTAAGATTACATAAATAAACTTGGAATATAAAAATATACCATTATAGTAGAACCTTATTTAATTCATGAATAAAATCCTTATATATTGAAGGATATTAATATTAATAGATATGAGTTTATAAATTCTCTGATAAGTACTATACTTTTATATTTATAATTAAATATCATTATCCATATTTCTAGTTGCACTAATTTATATGAAATTACAAAAATATAGCAAATCATCATCAAGGATTTAAAAAGTTAAATTACTATGATAAAAATTCTTTAAAATACGTATAAATTTTTTAGATTTATAGTGGAAAAAATATTAGATGAGTTGTAACTAAGATTCATCAAGAAATAAAACATCATGGATATTCGTGAATTGATAAATTATAAGTTAATTTTGATAAAACGAATATTAGTTTAGCTTCGTGGAAACATCATTTGGCAGTGTTCCTATACATGGTTTTGAGAATTATTCACTATCATAGTAGCCTTCCAAGGAGTTTCATTATAGAAAAACTGATTCTTGGATAGTCTGTGAAGGTGTTATTCAATAGTGGTTTTTGTGCCTCTGGTGGTATGGTTGCGATTTTTTGGTGGTATGATGTCTTTGTTTCTCACATTCCACTACTCATGGTGATGTTCTTATTTGTGCAGGACTCCATGGCCTCAAGATTTGTGTTTTCGTAACATGGTGGTGGTGGTTCTGTGTGGATGTCAATTAGAGTGACATTGAGCTTGATCGAAAAGGTTTATCCATTTATGTGAAATATGTATACCAGCAATAATCTTACATTGTCAGTCATGAGATGCCATGTCAAACTCAAAGTACTATATTCATGACATTCTTGGAACCTCACATTTCTAGAAATTTTTATTAAATTTTTATTTTTTCTATGATTATAAAATCCAATGTAGTTAAAATTCTTCTATATTGTCAAATGTTATATATCAAATTCCCAGTTGAATAATTTCATTTTTCAATAACAATTTATACTCACTCATTAATGTAAATATTTTTTAGAAAAGTCTTTTGAGTGACTTTGATTCTAAATATGGGATTCAACAACATGGTAAATTCACTAAGTACACTACTGAAACATAAAACCATGCCCAATAAAGTGCGTACCCATATGAAGGAATACCTAAAGGTAAATCTTGAAAAAAATTTATGATTCTTTGTGATGCAAATTCAATGTATTGGATATAATGCACTATTATGTTATTCTCAAATTACCTTTTATTTTTTTATAGTGAAAATAATATATACTATATAGTCATTATTGATGTTTATTTACCTATATTGATATTAAATATCATTAGATACACATTTATTTTATGTTGGAAAAAAATCACTACTTGTTTTCAAGTGATGCCTCATTTTTTTGTTTTCTATCTTTTTTTTTATTTGTTATATTCTAGGATTATAAATGTTTCTATGATATTAAAAACTTTTATTCTATTCCTTTCATTAATAAATGAATTATGATATCTTCATTTTTGCTATATCATTCTTATGTATCATGAGTAGACCTATTTTCTCATTGTATGTCCACTTAAGATCATTCGTGTCTATTAATTATGTTAATCCTTACTCAAAATTTGATCGTACCATCTTTTTATGATTTTATTACCCCATTTTATTAAGAAAAGTGTTATGTAATATCATTTTCTTATTGTAGATCTAGGTTACTTTAGGTTTTTTCATTCTATATCTCCCCCATTCCGTTATGTTTCATATCGATCACCATGAGTCTTCACCCCATTTCCTTGTGTCATGGGTGTCCCACTCACTTCATTAGCATCGATTTTTTATAAACATTATATTGAGTACAAAAACATTACAATTTTATTTGAATGATATTGAACCTAATGATTTGAAATAATATTGAATAGTATCATGCACTTGCACGGGTGGATTACATGTTTATTTAGAAGTTATAAACATAATATATTATGAATTTAAACATATTATTATACTAAAATAAATTAAATGTAAACAATATCTATTGATGGTGGCCATATATAATATTATAAATGACGTTATTCGGTGTACAAGGAAATTTGAAGCATATACTGATAACATTAGGGATTTAAAACATAATATAATAATAAAAATCAAATAAAATTATATCATCTATTTTTATCATAAAATATTAAATTTTTTATTATTAAAATATAAATTTTATTTTCATAAAATAAAATTAATTATATACAACAAAAAAATAATGTGTAGTGATTTTGATACCTAATATCGTATTAAAAATCATAGAATAATACCTTATAAAATTAATACCCTTACATTGGTTTTTAAGGAAAAAATAATATATAGATAAATATATATATTAGAGTTCTCTAGAAAATAAAATAAATCATTTAATTTAAAAATGATTCCCTGAAAATAAATTTTAAAATTGATGAATCCAACGGTACTAGTATTTGGATAAAAATAAAATGAAATTAAATGAGTTTTGGTGGGAGAGGCAGGCATTTGTATATAAGGCCCCAGCCTTAAACCTTACTTAATCTTGAGTTATTACAAGATTACACATTGAGGATCTTTTCAGGTTTAGAGTTTTAGAGAAATAGATCATGAAACTTGCATTACATTCCATATTTAAACAAAGTGGTTACATAAAAGATAGTATTCATTCTTCCCATCAATAGAAACATATTTAAAATAAAACATGGATTCTTTCTTGACACATCCTTGACACTATCATCACATCATGTACCTTTCCCTTGACCTGTGAAAAACATTTCAAAAACTTGGGATGAGCATAAAAACCTCAGTAAGAGTTATAAAAATATGGAAAGGAAACATGAGTCAATATATACATTAGAATGAAATCACACTTTTCCCATAAAACATAGGCATTTCAAATCATGAATAAATCATAGAAAACATAAGACATAATGGTAACTTGAGGCATTCATAACATTCTTACGTAGGGAGTAACCCTCTTGGTTACGTTTGGAATACCCCTCACAGTATATTCCCTAAATCTCTTCGGAGAAACCTTAGCGTTTCACTCCTTCGCGTTACCCAATGCATTGGAGAGCTATATCGGGCTCACCCGCCCTTAGTTTATCACGGAACCACCCATTTTCATAACAATGCCAAAGGACCATAACATAATCGTATCACATAAAACATGCATAAAGGAAACATAGCTCTTCCACATTTTAATCCCAATATAACATTTTAGTATACTGAAATAATGAATCCATTAAAAAAGAAACCATTTCCAAAACCATTTAAAACATTTAATAAAGAGATTTTTGAATCAATGTTTCCCATACCACCTTGAAGATTAAAATTTTAAACCATTAATATCCATATAAATAAATCCTTAAAACCATTTTGGAAACTTGGATATTAATAAGAACAAATAATTAAAACATTTTAAACGATATTTTGGATAAAGGGGTTTTACCAAAATTAGAGACACTTGAATACAACAATTGAGGAATAAAATTTAGTCAGAACATTATAATATCATGAGAATAAGTGAATTCATGATATAATACTCCAAATGACAGTATATACACCATATAAGAGTGAACCGGTGCATAACAACAATGAACCCTCAATAGAATTGTCAAATGTGATGAAATCCCTTATAAAGAAGGTATCCTTAAATTAAGGACAAATAAATCTCAAAAATATGTGTGACAAATATAAATACACCCAATATAAGTGGATATTAAGTGTAAAACAATAAAAGTTCATTCACACATATTCAATCGATGACATATTCAATTACTACATGTTGAACCCAAAGAAATTGAAATTGGGTTAAAAAGTTCCCTTGACAGCCTAACGACATCACATCAAAATCAGTTGATGAGAGATAAAAAGTGTATCTCATCACTTGGACATAAAATTTACATCAATAAGGATATATGAGAACATATCCCAACATAACAATATTTAAATTAAATGACCCAAAAAAAGAAGTCTTTTAAAAAAAAGGAGGGTGAAAGGTTCCCTTACCGACTTGGGTATCTTTCAAAACATACACCCCATGAATGAAGGACAATAAATCATTGATGTAAATACTCATAAACGAAATTATATTACACATAGATTAGAATAATGGGCAGTACATACACCACTCAATGGAATTTGTGGCAAATGTAGCATAAATTTCACGAGAATAAAAGTGAGATGCATAATTCCTTACGAAAACTCGGCAGCCTAACGGCGCCACATAAAACTTCCGAATATGGATTGATGAGATCAAATAGGGTATCTCATCACATTACAATAAAATTTACAGCAAGAGGAATATAAAATACCATCCCCCAACATTACAAATAGGATCTTAAGAGAAGTGACAAAAAGGAGAGTACTTAAAAAGAAAGAGAGAGGTTAGATCTCTTACGAAATTTCGGCAGCCTAACGGCGCCACTCAAAACATCCAAAATGGATTGATGAGAGAGAATAGGGTATCTCATCACATGAAAAGAAAAATTACAGTAAGTTTAATATAAAAGATAATCCCAATAACAAGAAAGATGATCTTTAAAAGGAATGACATAAAAGTGTGTACTTAAAAAGAAAGAGAGGAGTAGGATCCCTTACCTCAGGTCCGACTTGACTCGATCGTTCTTTAATCTCCTGAATAATAAACTTGAGTTAATTTATACTTAATTAATAACCATTTTCAAGTTCATTATTCCTTTTATATCACTTATTACCATGTCATAATCATTATTTAATCATTTAAGTTAATAATATTTGTTTTGCCGATATTTGGTTCTTAAGTCGAAAGTGGACTTCTTACAATTTCATGTTGTTCGTGTGGCCAAATTTTTGTTATATCCAGAATTTTATTCATGATTTATATATAATATATGTCATATATATCCAGTACATTCATGCATTTATAACATTACATAATCATTTAGAGGTAAGAAATGAAATGCACCGTTCATGGAGACGGTAAGCCGTATGTACGCATGAACGCTACTTTCATTTCTATTTCGTATTTAATAGAATGTAATAGTAATTATATAATGGTATATTATAATTAAAGTATAATATAATATATAATATCATAGTTCCATCCTTTATATGTCCCACATATGGTATTTAACGAATCAAATCACTTTGAGGGGGCGGTAGTCCGCACTTCCTTAAATGAAGATATCGCGTTTACCCATAACAGAAACCATAAAGGTATGCCCAAAATGAAAAAAAACAGAAGGTTAAGGAAATCATAAACATATTATATATCATATATAAAAATAGTGACATCATAATGGCCAACTTTGAAGGTGTAAAATGAGTATTGAACAATCATCGTTTCGGGAGGCAGAATTTCGCCATCCACGGAAACCGTATGTTCTTTAACCATTTGATGTAGTTGTGTGAGAGTGTAGCTCGAATAAATATTATAACAATATCCTAGTATATTGAAGTTACTGGTGTTTTTACAAAATAAGTAAATAAAAAGAGTTTAGGGGGTTGGAGAAGCAAAATAAAACAAACGAACATGAGAGAATGAATTACCTTTAAAAGTGTAACTCCTTTTGATTTGAGCCTAAAGGCTTCCTTTGAAAGGATTATGCCCAAAGGTAATACTCTAGAATTAGGAGAGGGATGTGGAGAGAGTAAATGGGTAGTGGTTGGCCGAGCCAAAGGCTTGAGGAGTGTGTGAAATGAGGTAGAGGTTGGGGCCTTTTATAAGAGGAGAGGAGGGGCACTTTTGGAATGTAAGAAATAATACTTTATTTGAAAATGTGTTTCGGTTTTAAAAGGTCCCACATTGATATAATTCGTGGATAAGGTGATATGGGTTCGAAATCCACCCATCCAATAAGTGTTTGACATGTGTAGGTTATAGAGTTTACATTATCTTCTCATTTTATTTAAATCGTCAGATAATGATGTCGTCGCTGCATCATTATGATGTCATAAATAATTTAATTTATTTAATGTCTAAAAATTATAAAAAAATTACAATGATATATTAAATCTTTTTAGCTTTCCAATTACTATTTATAATAAAAAATATTACTTTTATAACCCTACTTAAAAATTGTTTTAGTAAAACATATCATGTTTGTGTCATTTTTACTTTTACATTAAATAAAAACTTATTTATGTCATTTCCCAAAAAAGTAGCTCCATGGGGTCCCCAAGTTGACCCATGGCTTGTCTTGGTCGACCATTACACATACAATGAGGTTAGGACATGTGTCAAGTTCATTTCATATTATTAAAACATTATTTTTACCTTAAACTACACTAATTACCTCTAATCGCGAGTAAAAACTTAATAAGTTACTATTCACCAGAAAATTATTTTTATCCCATTGAAACACATATTACTTCTTAATGAAAACCATGTATGTAGGATTTTTGAAATTCAAACAAAAATATGGAAAAATCTCATTTAAAAGGAAAAATCAGTTTTTATAAGTACTACTTAGTGGTGTCACTATTCATCAAATATTGATGTTTTTCAGAAAAATCCCAAAAATTCACCCTAATCTATATTTGATATTCCGAATTTAAAAATGAAGTCCATTTTAAAAAATTCACAAAATATAAGTTTTATTAATTAAATTAATAATTAATTCCCGATGTCATAGAAAATAGCGTGTTTTTATGAAACAATAAGTATCAAAAGATTGACACTGGTTTAAGTCTGATTTCAAAGTGAAATTAATTCCAACGACCACTATTGGATTTAATGGTAAAAATATTTTCTAATTTCACTTTAAAACCAATTCAAAAGATAATCTAATCATATAAATAAATTAGATTAAAAAGAGGTTTTGAATTAAAATACAACATTTTACACAATTCATTAAAAAATGAACTTTATCGGAAAGATACCAAAAATTTACAAAAAGTAAATTTTGATGTCCCGATTCTTAATAAGAGTTTTATTTGGTCCAAAATAATGTTTAAGAGTGAACAAAACTATATTTAATGATGGTTCAACATCAAAAGGTGATAAGTGAACCTTTAGTGAAAACTAGGGCACAAACGCCTAAAATTGAATTCTTTCCGTATTTTAATCCTCTATCCTTTATTGGATAAATGTAAAAACATTTAAAAACATATATAATCATATTTTAGTTATTTATATCCATTCCCTCCATTACAACTGCTACATGTTAACTACCATTTAAAATAATATTATTTTATTATTAGAGTGCAACGTAAGATTCCCAAGAAACTCGTTGTTGCGTGTTGGGTACGCCATTGAGCATTGCATCCCATTTAAAGTCATATTAATATTTTATTCACAAATATGGATAAATATGAAAAATGTCATATTTTTTATTTACCTGGGGTGTTACATTGTATCGAGTTTTATATAGATGTTTTATTGTTTATATTTTATTCAAATAAACTCTTTTCAACGATGAATTATATTTTTGGAGTTTTATTTGAGTTTGATTCATCCTGTTTGATGTTAACATAAACATTACATAATCATGAATTATGTTAATAATTCACATTAAAGATATTTTATGGTTTACTGATTTAGATAATTGGGTCATAACTTGTATAAATAAACATGAATATTACAATTAGACACTTCAACTCACTATCTATTTTTTCAAAAAACATTAACTCATTAAAAAGAAACGTGATTAACAAAAAAAACTTTTCCTTGACCCCATCTGTGACCCTATTCATATATAACATTAATGAAAAACATTTAAAAACATGGTATGAACATAAAAACCTCAGTCAGGGATACATAAAGTAAGAATACTGTTATTTTTTAAACAACATCTAAACCGTTAATACTTTATCATTTAGTAATAATTTTCACCTTTAAGAAGTATCATAAATAAATCACTAAATATAATCTCATTGCTTACAATTTTTTAACCAAAATATTACCACAAGCTCATAGAAAGAAATTTATAACATATAAAGGTAACTTGTTATATAAACATACATAAATGGAATAACTATATTGTAGATTTACACACATATCACTAAATGGAATAACCATACGGTTGACTTACAAACCCAATGCATTGGAGATTATAACAAAACCACCCATCCTAGGTATATAACTAAACCACCCATCATTTGGTTTATCACGTAACCACCCATCATTGGTTTACTACGTAACCACTAAGAAAAGGTCCAAGAAACATAATATAATCATAATGCATAAAATATTGAAAATATAAACATTTCACTAATAAAATTTCAATTGAAATAACAAGGAATCAATTCAGGATATTGAAATACTCAATTCATTTCGAAATACATTTTCAATACCAAAACATCCAAAAATGGAATAAGGGATTTATTTTCTTTTTAAAAACATTATGTCTTAAATAGGAAGCCAAATAACGATTACACAGGTTGAGAGGTCATTGTCGCCACATATGTTAGAAACATTCATTTTTTAATTTAGTAAAATGATTCATATAAAAAAATACCTTTTAATGAATGTAAATGTCAAAGGGTTCTATTATACTCTTTGTAAAAGAAAGAGGTGTATATTATCAGAATATTCCTCAATGAAATGAGATTGAGATGAAGTCCCATACCTTACATCCAACTCATCATGTATGTTGTTCAATCTTAAAAAATAGTAATCATAAGTTAATTTATGGTTGATTAAAAAAAATTTCATGTTTATTATTCTTTTTATATATGTTATTACCACGTTATAAACATTGCATTATTATTTATGTTAATATCGGAAATTTTTTCGATATTCGATACATGAGTCTAAAATGGAATTGTTGTAATTACAAATTGTCTCTGAGGTCAAAATTCAATTATTTACAGAATGATATTTGTGATTTAAATATAATTTATATCATATTTATCCTATATATATGTATTTTTAATTGTCCAAAACATTTATAGATAAGATATTAAATGCATCGTTCAAGGAGATGTTAATTTTAACGTACGCATGAAAGCCACGTTCATATTTTTTACAAATTAAAAAAATGAATCCAAAATGATACATATGTATAATATAATTATAGTATAATATCATATGATATGTACATTACATAAGTTCATCACGTCCATTCTTTATATATTCTATGTATGGAATGAATGAGTCATATCATTATGAGGGTGTGGTAGTCCGTACTTCCTCAAATGAAAATAATCGTATTTACACATCATGGAAAGCATAAAATTATGCTATAAATAAAATTAATTAAGAATTGAGAAAATATAAATATAATATATATCATATATAAATACAGTTCCATCATAATTTCCACCATGAGAGGCTATATGATATAATTGAACAGTCACTGTTTTGTGAGGCAGTAGTTTATGGTCCACAGAAACAGTATGTTCAAAATCCATTATACGGAGGTGTGTGTAGGTTTAGATATATTATATTGAATAAAAACATTCTAGTATATTTAATATATTGGTGTTATTATAATATAATTTAATAAAGTGAGTTTAGGGGGTTAGAGAAGGGAAAAAATGAATGAAGGTTGAGAGAAGACATTACCCCAAATTGGGTAACTCCTTTTTATTTAAGATAAAATTATTTCATGAATTGCCTTTTGTCCAATGTAAGGATTATTGGAGGATGGGATATAATTGGGGTGCTTATTTGGTTATTTTTTGGATGAGTCAAGGGACTTGATCTAAATGAGTAAAGGGTTAGATGTGGGGGCCTTTTATAAGAGGGAGGAGGGGTAATTTTGGAAGGTATTGAAATATTAATTTATTATAAAATTATTTTCCTTTTAAAAGGGTACCAATGTCATTTTTATCAATTATAATATTACATTGGGTCGAAAAACACCCAAAAAATAGGTTTTATACAAGTTCAGGAAACAAATTTAACATTATCTTTTATCTTTAACCCTTAGTTAACTAATTTATCTCTTACCATGTCTTCGTGTATATTCATACAATATGGTTAATATAGTTACTATAAATTTCCAATAGAATATAAAGTGGTTCATTAATTATAGTTTCAATAGTATCTATGTTATGTGTCAGAATCATAGATTTTATGGTAGTTTTATCATTTAATAAATTAGTATTTTTTTTTTAAAACTAATTTATGTCAATTTTTTTACTATTTATATAATGAATTTAAAAATCCCTAAAAACATAACTCTTTAGCAAAAACATCATTATTTAAAATATAACCAGTCATATGCATCACTAAAATTAATGTATGGAATAAAAAGTACTATAATGAATTTATTTTAATATTCATAGTTTCATTTATTTAAAACATTCATTAATAATGTAATCACTACAACATCATTGTGTCATAAATAAATTTAATTATGAGATGTCTAAAAATTATAAAAAAATATCATGATGTAGGAAATATTTTTATATTTGAAATTAATATTTATTGTCTAAAATATAACTTATATAACCCCATATAATGTTTTTTAAATAAAAGATACATGATTATATTACATTATTCAATACATTATTTTAATTCTTATAAAATTTCATTTTCACAACAATGTAGTTCTATGAGGCCCACAAATCGACCCAAGTATTACCAAGGTCGGATATAGCTCATTATATAGTATTAGGACACGTTTTATGGTAATTTAATATTATTATAATATTAGTTTTTACCCTAATATACAAGATTTACCATTTAACCATTGTAATTGAAATAATTATTAACGTTACTATTCATTATGTCTAAAAATAAAAGGTTTCTATTTAAAAATTTGAGAGCTCATGACTCAAAATATGGAATCCATTTTTCCCAATTCAAAACACCGATGTTGTGGAAGTTAATTTAAAATGAATTTCCCCGGACAAATCTAAAAATCATGTTCTTAAGAAGTAAAAACTACTAAAAGATTAACATGTGTTTATGTCCAATTTAAAAGTGAAATTACATCCAATGACCAACATTAGAATTTAATGGTTAAAATAGAGTCCAATTACACTTTAAACCCAATTAAATATACAATATATCTGTTAAAATAAATTTTATTAAAATGAATTTTATTTTTAAAATGAAGTATTTTTCACTATTCCTTAAAAATGGAACTTTATTAGAAAAATAAAAAAATTCATCAAAAGTACAATTTAATGTTCCTCTTGTAAAGAATAATTTTATTTTTCAAATAGAACATATAAAAGGGTGAAAAACTAGATTTAAAAATGTACCTCCATCAAAAGGCTGTAAATCGAGCTTTTGAATAGTATTAGAGTGCTTCATGCTTAAAATAATATTAATTCTAATTTTGAGATACAAAAATTTATTGGATAAATGTAAGAAAAATCAAAAACATGTATAATCATATTTTATTTAGTTCTATTCATTCTCTCTAATCCAACGTCTATGCATTAAATACCATTTAAAATAATTGTATTATTACATAATTTTTCGGTATAACTCAAAATTGTATGCAACGTAAGATTTTAGAAATACTCAATGTTGCATATTGAGAAATCCGCCCAACATAACGTCCCATTTAAATTAAAAATAATATTTAATTCAAAAATATTAATAAATATGAAAATATCATATTATTTATTTACCCGGGATGTTACATCCTTCCGCCTTTTTGGGAATTTCAATCCAGTAATTCAATTCACTTATCAAATAAGTGGGGGTATTTATCCCTCATATAATTTTTAGATTCCCATGGTGCCGCTTCAACAATTTGGTTTTTTCACAAAACCATAACCAGATAAATTACCGTATTCTGCAACCATTTCTCCCTTCAGTCATGAATATGGACTAGTTGTTCCTCATAAGAGAGATTCTCTTCCAACTAAACTACCTCTAGACTGAAATAAGATATGGATACCAAATATACATCCAAAACATTGAAACAAAAAAAAAATTGGGTGCCCGGAATAAATTTGGAGGTAAATTTACTTTGTATGAAACCGATACTACTTTCTATAGGATTTCATAGGGTCTAATGAACCTCGAACTCAGATTTCCATTCATACTAAAACACATCACACTTTTCCATGGTGAAACATTGAGAATTAAATGGTCACCTACCTCTAAATAAATATCCTTCATTCGGTTATCCGCATATCTTTTCTACCTACATTGAGTTTCTCTCACGTGACTCTGAATTAAAAAAACTTTCTCAACCATATATTCCACCAATTCTAGTCCCATCAACTTTCTTTCACCTATATCATCCCAAAAAGATGGTGTTCAACACCGCTATCCATATAATGCCTCAAATTGATCCATCTATTTACTGGAATGAAAACTATTATTCTAAGAAAACTCCAACAAAAAACGATTTGGGACCAAACTTCTTTGGTAATCCATTAAACAAGAATCTACCATGTCCTCCAATGTCTGAATTATATTTTCTTACCACCCATATAATTGAGGATTAAAAGATGTAATTAAATTTAATTAATTACCCAATGACTTCTAAAGGCCTTTACAAGATGTTATAAGTGAACTAGGGATCACGATCAGATAAAATAGAGAGGGGAACACCATGAAAAATGACTATCTCTCAAACAAACCACTGAGAAATTTGACCTTGAGACAATTTATCATGAATGGAATGGAAATGAAAAGATTTAGGTAATCGATCAAAAATAACAAAAATTTCATTATTATCTGAAGATATATTTGGAAATATGCCAACGATGTTCATGGATATATTTTCCCATTTCCACTCTAGCACCAGAAAAGGCTAAACGAGCCATTTTGGTAACTGATGCTCGACTCTAACTTGTGTACAAGTATAACACTACCCAGTAAAGTTAGAAATATCTTTTTTCATTCCATCCCACAAATAATAATCCTGAGTTTATATGTACATCTTAGTGATACGAGGATGAACAGAAAATGGAGAACTATAAGCTTCACATAACAACTCCTTCATCAATTTTGAATCACAAGGAACATATAATCTCTTCGAAAATATCAAAAAAAAAATTATTGATGTTAATTTCAGGAAACTCATCCTTCTAAAACAATTCATCATTTTTTCTACATCTCACTATCTTCATTCTGTGATTTCGTAATTCTATCTAACAGAGATGATTTTTGTAACACCTGAAACAAAAAAAGATGAATTACTTTCACCAAAAATATTTAATACAAAATTCAATATATTAGAAACCAATGGATCTCATTCCAAATGATGAATTAATATTTGGACTGAAAATGTCAAACACTTTATTTTCCTTTCTCAGATGGTAATGGATTGTGAAATCATAATCCAGGATTAATTCTAGTCATCTACTCTGTCTCGTGATCAATTATTTCTGAGTGAATATATATTGTGAACTTTTGTGGTCAGTATATATTTCACATTTAACTCTGTAAAGATGATGCCTCTAAGTTTTTAAAGAAAAAAATACTGAAACTAATTCCAAATCATGTGTAGGGTAATTTAACTCATGATTATTCTACTGGCGTGAAGCATAGGAAATTACCAGATAATTTTTATTAAGATAAAAACCCAATTCATTTTAATGAAGCATCAATGTGGATAACAGACTCACCATTTATGGAGGGTAATTACAGTACATGATCATTCTCTAATCTTCTTTTCAATTCTTAAAAACAATCATCAAATTATTTTATCTCATTAAATTTAACACATATTCGAGTTAACATAGATAGTGGGATAGAGAACCAGGTAAAATATTCGACAATACTTTAGTAATATCCTTTCAAACCAATAAAACTATAGATCAATGTGATATTGGTAGGTCTTGGCCACTCTTCAACTAATTTTGATTTAGAAGGGTCAAAAGTTATGCCATCATTATAGACAGTATGGACATAGAAAGATATTTACTATAACCACAACTCACTTTTACTTAATTTCCCATATAATTTCTTTTATTTTATGATTTTCAAGATATACCTTAAATGAAATTCATATTCCTTTTTACTTTTGGAATATAAAAAAATTTCATTAATAAACACAACCACAAACTTATCCACGAACAAATGGAAATTTATATTCCTAAGATCCATGAATACTGTAGGTTCGTTGGTTAACCCAAAAGGAATAAATACACATTAATAATGTCCATATCTAGTATGAAAAGTAGTCTTCGAAATGTCTACATCCTTTAATTTCAAATGAGAGTACCACGACCACAATTAACTCTTCGATAAATACTGAACTCCCTGTAACTATTCAATAAAATCATTGATATGAGGCCAAGTATACTTCCACATAACCTTGATATTGTTCAATGATAAATAATCAATGCAATGTTTCATTGAACCATATTTCTTTTTAACAAACAGTATTGGGGCACACCACGGTGATGTGCTAGGTCGATTAAAGCCTTTTTCTAACAACTCTTACAATTGATTCTTTAACTCGAAAAGTTCAATTTGATCCTATTTTAAAATTTTATTACAATTAGGAACTAATTCAACCATAAATTCTACATCCTAATAATGTACAATACATGGAAAATTATCAGGGAAAACATCAAGATATTCATTTACAATTGGCACTTCATTAATCTGAATAGTTCCATTGTTTTTTGAAATAGGAGAAAGGTAAAATTAATTTCCATATTTCACTAGTTTCATAGCTTACTTAAATTTTATCAAAGTTAAGGGTTCATTTTAGTACACAAATTTAAATTCTTTCTAAAAATAAATCCTCTTTGGATCTATAGTCAATCTTATCATGGTAAACAGAAAAAAACACTAGTAGAATTTGAGGTATTTGTGACAGGCTATTTGCGATGGGATCTTGTCGCAAATAAGCTTTAGCAATGGGGTTCAATTGTAAATAGCCCATCACAGAAATTGTCGTCACAAATAAGGCTCAGATTATATTCATTATATATAAATAAACATTTTGCGATGGTATGAAGAGCCAATCACAAATACTTTTTAACAATATATATTTAAACTATTTGTGATAGGACCCCACCACAACAGGCCCCATCGCAAATACATATATATATATTTATTTAAAAAAATTATGAATAATGAAAAAATAATATCAATATTATTGAAATAATAAAATAAATAAATTTTTAAAAATTTACAATCTTCACAAAAAAATTTAAAAACAAATCATAAAATATTATTGTTATTATTATTAGTAATATAATAAAATATTATAAAATATAATACTAAAAAAAGTATATAATAATTAAAAAATAATGTTGATATTATTAAAATAATAAAAAAGAAAAAAATTTAAAATTCTCAATAATGAAATGAAATATATAAAAAAAATATAAAATATTATTATTATTATTATTATTTGTAAAATAATCAAAAATTAATAAATATATTATTAATTATAAATAAATAAAAATTAAAAATTAAAAAAAATAAATTATGCAATATTTGCACCAGTATAAGAGAAATAAACTACAAATAGTTCATATTACAACAAATCTGGAATTAAATTGTTTTTAACATAAAAAAATCACTAGGGGAATGTCTTCTGGAGGAGGTGGAGGAAATGTAAGAGGTGGTGGAGTAAACATCATCTATAAAACACGAGTCATATGACACATGTACTCCATATTCTCGTGATGTGGTTTCTGCCATCGATGCATCTCCTCCTCGTGTTTCATCTACTGTTGATGTCATCAATGCATATCCTCATACTACTGCTACTACTACTGATGCTAACACATCTCTTCATGCTGCTTCTACAAACTCTCAATCAGCTCAGTCTGAGCACGCAACTGCTCCTAATACTATGAGCCAGAAGATGATGTATATCCATGAGCTCCTCTCGAGCTATACAACGACATCGCAGCAGTACCATAATAAGTATTAGTAGTCAAATGAGAGCTGATACCAACTACTCGGCCCTAATCAAAGCCATATTGAGTTTCTGGTATCCAAGATACCTTATCGAAATGGTGGGAACTAGTCTGATCATTCGTCTCTTCATGAATCTCAGCCTGTGTCTGAGAGGTCACATCCTCATATGAATCCTACAATTATAATTTGAAATTAAAATTGTGAAAATATTATATAAAATTAATTGTCTTACTAAAAAAATAATACTAACCATAATCCAATGTTGGTGATCACCTCTAATCTCTCTAGTGGCTCGATCGCTGTGCATCCAATGATAAACAGCTTACTCCGTAATTTCAATATGTTGGAATGCCTATAAGAGTATAAAATAAAATATTTATATTTAATGTTATATAAAATATTTAAAAAACATACATTCTAGATGCTCTCAATGCGTACTAAATGTATGACAACCAGCTTGATGTGTCACCTACTATCTCCCCCAGTTCTTCCAACCCAATGAAGATCTTCTCTTAAATCCACCACATAACCAGTGTTAACATAATTCATCACTAATGTGAGATGATTTTTTACTATGGTTAGGGGGATCTACATGGCTCATCAAATACCGTCTTTACTTCTTTCTTAATTTCCACCCTTTTCAAATTGTGAAAAAAACTGATAGAAATGGTTACGCATAGACACCTCCCATGAAGCATGAATAACATCACAGATGCTATCATCGATGGGTACCAAAAAACCTATAAATAATTTATACTATCAAGTTATTAAAAAAATAAATTTCAAAGTAAATATTATTTATTTACGTACCAGCTAATGATTGTACATGTCGAGAAGCACATCATTGGGAATCTATTCTCATGTGATCCATGGCTGAGAAAAATAATTGCTCAAGATAGATCTCCCTTATCCAACGTCTACATTGGTAAAACTATGAAAAAATAATAAATAATCAAAAAATAATTATATAATGAAATTAATGAAAGATAACTAAAATTTAATGATTACCATACCTCAATGGGCATGGATCGAAGTCAATACCTGGACGCCGCTCAGGGATAGAGTCAGGATTTATCAGTCATGCAAGACTGCTCCACCTCCGCATACCCCCCAGAGCATCCAGTAGGCTGAGGGTTAGATGATCCCAAATCCCCCTCATCCAAAGGTAGCTTAGCCTCCTCTAACTCACGAAATAGATCAGGGTCCATCTAAAAAACAAAATAATTGTTGTTAGTAGATAGTTGAAAATAACAATAATATATAGATATATATTAGTTAATATTATAACCCGCATTTAAATATGTCAATATTCACCTTCATCATAATCTTCATATCTGACAGTGTCAATGTCTTTATATTCTTCACCAGCAACTTCAATATCCAAATGAGTTTCAGTTTCATCATCTCTTTTCATTTTAAATTCATTTGTAACATCATTAACATTTTCGTCACCATCAACCCTTAATTGTGGTGTGTCATCATCAATATTCATGTCTCTTTGTGGAAAAGATTTTTTTTGAGTATTCTCTTGAAAAATTTCAATTCATTCCACTTCAGTGGAACCACATTCAGTTTCAGTAAACTGATTTTCCTGAGATTTAATTTTTATTATGCTCAACCAATCCCTTAGGTCTCTTGAAGTAGTACAGTAATTTGTATAATAAATTTAATGAGCCTGTTGAGCCAAAAAATGGTTCATTTACTGCAATAAGACTTTTATATTTAATATTGACAATTACATGAGTAAGATGAACACGCAAAACTCTCTAAGTATCCAACCACTGATATTTGAACATTGTTATATAATTCTGTGCTAGATAACAGAACTCAATAATTTAATCTAGAATTCCATAAAATTCATCTTCAGTTTCTCTATGACATGATCCTCTCAAGAAAACTCCATTGTTCATTGTTTTTTATTCCCCATATGCACGTGTATGAAATAGAAAACCATTCACCAAATATGTATTATAAGATTTAAACATTTTAGATTGTGGGTTACTCAATATACACAGTCTCTTATCAATTTTTTCGCATGTTGAGACAACTAAAAATTTGTCAAAAAATTATCAATATAATAAATAATAAACTAAATTTATAAGTTGAACCATAAATAATTTACGTTTCCAGTTTTTGAAACCATTGAGAATTTTTTTTCTCCGTTCTTCAAGAGCAGCTGGTGTAATTTTCTGAAGTTGTTTATTGATATGATTATCAAATAAACTAAAAATAATATATGTTAAAATACTGTAACATAAATTATAAAATAATTAATATAATCACTCATTGTAAAAATGATCTTATTTTTTCACAGTTGAGAAGAACATATGTGTGAGCTTTGTGATGTTCAACATCTGAAAGCCATCGTTCATGAACTCCAATGATTCCATGATTTGGTGCATAAGAAATAATAATTTATTGTCTATTTTATCATCATAATTCACCTATTTCAGTCCCATGGGGTTGTGTTTTGAGGGATATTCAGATTCAAAATAGAGCATAAAAAATAAAATTTCTCTTGCAAATTAGTTTCAGCAATTGATCCTTCAACAGATGCTTTGTTATGTAGTTTTTTCATCAATTTTTGCAAGCATCTCTCAAATGGGTACATCCATTGAAACTGTACTCAACCTACACATTTATAATTAAGTGGAAAATGTAGTATTAGATGTTCCATTGAGTCAATGGATGCCGACATGATGATTTTTTCCAGTTTAGATATAATTATAGCAACACATTCTTCCAATTTGATTAGTCAGTTGTCGCTTCCAAAATGTCTCAAAAAAATATTATATGGCTATTATTGAATCCTAAATCATAGAATTCAACAAAATTGGAAATCCAATCGGCTTATGTATTTCCATTATAAAAAGACAATCATGTCCTTTTAATCAAGTAATATGACCTTAATTAACGCATATTCCCAAATTTGAAGCAAAGCCATCTGGATGTCTCAAATCTGCAATCCACTCACAAAATAATAAGAGAGTCTCTTTGAATATTGTATAATCTTCTTTTGGTTTCATTATCCTCTGTGATCTGACATTTTAAAATAGTTCATTATCTAGTCTCATTCAAATTTTTGGAAAGATTTAATCATGCCTTTACAGTATCTTTGGACTTACCTAGTGTATCCAAAATTGAGTGAAATATATTATCAAAATATTTCTTCCTATTATGAATGACATCCAACCAGTGCCAGACCAACAAATTAGACCAATATGGAAGAACCCAAATTTTTTTTCTTTTTATCCAATTATATTCTTTTCTAATGCCATGAATTTTCTATTGGTTTACTATTATCCCAAATATGGTGGGAGGTAAGGAAAAGAAAACTGATTTTAACTGTATACCATAGATTATTTTAATAGGTTTATCCATTTCTATTTTACCATTTCTAAAATGAGATTTGTTCCTCCGAAAATGATGATCGATTGGAAGAAATATGTGTCGACATTAAAAATAGAATGGTTTTTTTCCATTTACAAGCATAAAGGATTTTTTGTCTTTCGTACAGTAAGGACATGATTTTGGACCATGTGAAATCCAGCCAGTTAACATGTCATATGATAGAAATTCACTAATCTTCCACATCAATATAGATTTTATGATGATATTTTGATTCAAAAAAACATCATATGTATTTACACCATTAATCCACAATGACTTTAACACGTCAATCGTTGGATTCAAGTAAACATTAATATTCTTTTTCGGACATCCAAGGATTTATAAGGAGAAAAAGATATAGTTATTCTTAATCAACATCCATGGTGGTAAACTTTACAGAGTTATAAACATAGGCCAATATGAATACTGACTACCATAAGAACCAAAAAGATAGAAACCACTAGTAGAAATACCCAATTGCACGTTTCAGGATTCTAAAGAAAAAAATGGATGCAGATGAGAAAAATGATTCCATGAATCACCATCAGATAGATGATTCAATAATTTATCAGATGAAATCTTGGTTTTGTGCCATAACATCATTGCCGATGTGTTCTGAGACAAAAATAAACGTTGCAGCCTGGCTGTAAGGGGGAAATATCTCAACTATTTTACATGAATCAAACCGTACTTCCTTGGATGAGATTCTTTATACTTTGACTGGCCAAAAGTGGGATAACTATCCAATTACTCATTTTCCCTATATTATAAGATGAAATCATTTTCACATGCATGAAACTTTTGATAACTAAGGCCAAGATTACAAAACAGCCTCTTGCTCTAATAATAATTTATAGGAAAAACATTTCCATCATGTAATAGTGTTTTAACCAAAGAAAATATATGTTCAAAAGAGTTTTTTGACATTTAATTATCTGATTTAAAAGCCATAAATTTTTCAACCCCTTATAATTTTCTTATCTTGCAACAAGTATATAATTAATCCTCTATAGAATTCAACAACTCATAAAATTAAAATGGTGCCAAATTAAGAGTTAAATCAATACCATCTTGCATTTTAGTTAATTGAACAGATGGACCTACAACATAATGTACTAAATATTGAAACTATGATGGATCCTGAATCATGTTATTAGTATCTTTTCTAGAACTGCGTTCACCGTGTTGATACCGAAAAACATAATCGGGTTGAAAACAAAATTGCAAGAGATGTCTCCCAACATTGTCAAATGTGTCAAATGTTCTCAGAGAAATTTTTTTATAAGGAATCATAATTATGAATTATGAAAGAAAGTATTATTTTGATGATGAAAATGATAATAAATCTTCAAAACCCTCAATATTCACTAGATTTAAACCAGATCTGTTTGGATTTCTGTGCTGATTTTTCAAAGCGCGATCATCTAATAATGACTATTGTCAACTTCCTTATTCCATATTTTGCTAAAAAATATAAAATAATTACTATTTTTTAATAATTTTAATTTATTAAAACACTATCTTAAAAATGAATATACATAATTACAACTACTTATTAATAATTACCATTATTTTCAGGCGACACAATTTCCAATAGATTGACGACTACTCTTTTTTCTGACGTCTCATTTACTTGCATCCTTCTCACACTAAAATCAACATGAAGAATCTGCTCAGAGGTACACATATTAATTCTCATGAATATGTGAATTTATAATAATACCTCCAAGAAGAATCTTCATTGTGATTTAAGTGTGTGAAAGATGCAAGTAGATGAGGCGTCGGACAAAAGTTCCCCCTTTTCATCGATGAATCATTTTCATGGAACTATCACCTCTTCAAAACATAATGATAAATATTTTTCTATGAATGTATTTTCGAACTCGTGAATATGAGAGTGGATATTCATACGTAGAATCAAACTTTTCATAATGTTTTGAGTTAGTTAAATTTGAAAGAATAAGAGTCCTTGAGCAAAATCAGTGTCGTCAATCCACTGGAAATTATTCCAAGTTATTACAATTTATTACCATTGATTTTATTAATAATTATTTCTAATTATTTCTAATTATTCCTAATTATTCTTATTTATTCTTAATCATTCATATTTATTCCTTATAATTCATATTTATTTCTATAAATTCTTATTTATTCATATTTATTCGTAATTATTTATATTTATTACTATTTATTCCTATTTATTTATATTTATTCTTATTTTTTCATATTTATTCCTATTTATTCCTATTTATTCTTAATTATTCGTAATATCAACCCTATTCTCATTTTCGAAAATCCATTTTCATTCTAAACATACGCTTACACCACCAAAACTAGGATGGATCACAACATACAGTAAATTGACCAAGAATGAGTAACTAGTAATTACGACTAACCCTAAGACATGGTAGTGGGCCGCATCCCACATAATATATAACATTAAGAGGGAATAAAATCATGAACTAGCCTCCATGTAGTTAATCAATTCATCTGGGGTCAAAATGTGACATCGTGTCACCTTCATTGTCATCCCTTAATCCAAAATACAATCAAAAGACTCAAAACCTAGAATTCCACTAAAAACTCACAACTCTTCACGAGATGTGGTGATCAAGAACCAACCTGTATCCGACATCTAGATCCTCTAAAATCCTATGTTGCATCTACCAGACACCCCAAATAATAAGAACATGCTCTGATAATGTTTTTTTCCTGAACCATCCCAGTTCGTCCCTAAATTAGTCACCTGAGCCAAACTCCGGCTTGTCCTGATGGGAATTCTTAATCCCTTGAGATGGACACTAGTTTTGGGCATCAATACACACATATCAGAATGATTTAAGCCCAAAAGGAGAAATAATGACCAGATAATTATAAAATTAAATTGAAATGAAACAAGACAACAAAACTGAATTTCAATAATTAAATGACAGGTTTAAATACAAAATACAACTACATAGTCCGAAAACTAAATTGGAGAAACTGGTCTACTACCAAATTATCTCTTTAAAACCTCTTAGTTTACATAAAAAATAATACAAAACCTGATCCAATACTGAGTAGTTGGACTAGGAACATAAAGAAAAATCCAAACATGCTTCTGAAAATAAAAAGTAGGCATGGGCACCGAATTGCTTAGTAGGAATTCCAAATATCAACCACTGAATCCAGAAGTTTTCTTTTCCAATGTAGTCCATAAAAACTAGTTTTTAAGGAAACTATAATATAGAGTTTTCACATTATAATAAAAAAAATTCCCCACATTATGAAAAAACCAACACATAGAAAACTTATTTCCAAAAACAACTTCAATTTATTAATGAAATCCAAGGCAAGTGAGACCAAAGATATGATAAAATGAAATAGATAAACATTGCATGTTGGAAATAAAATATTACAATGGGATGTACATAGGAAGTGTAAATAATTATGTTTCTATGGGTGATAGAAAACATCGCCACAAAAACCCTAGACATACTTGGTTCGAAACCACCTGTCGATGCATGGTGAATCCCCTATATCAGTAACCAACTAGCTACCCTCATCTGGCATCACTAGTGGAACATACCTCTTAGTCTGTCTACAAATATAGGGAGTAAAAATCATTCTAATCATGTTTACAACGAAATAACTATTCATTCATTTAAAAGACACCCAGGAACCGATGATGGTAATAGTAATTATGTGTTCGTAAGCGGGAATCGCACTAGTGACTCACCTGACCTTTGGTCACCACAATTTCCTACCCCAAACAAAGACACTATATAAAATAACCCATAAAGGGATATCCCCTATATAGTTTTCCCCTAAATATATACATTGTTATATCACATATTCCCATCATATCATCATAGGTGCAAATCGTGCCGTTATGAAATTCAAACCTCAAAATCATTTCAGTAAACATTTTAAACCAATGACTTGGTACTCAATTTTAATTAATAAATTATTTTCTGTAATTAATAAAAATGGCCATTTAGTTCACAACATTAATCCATTTAACAACAACACTCAGAAACCTATTTTAAAACAAAAATAAACATAATCTTCATATAAATGTGGCGAGACATTCTTTTAAACCATGATTTCACCAAAGTTCACCAAAGTGCATATTTTTAAAACCTATTAAATACATAGAAGGTATCCGAATGTACTAAACAATATTTCAAACTACTTAAATACCATCCCTCTATGAAAAATTCCGAAGGGACCCTTTCATCCAACCACTCAGAAAATAATGTTTCATGGACAACCAGGCCAAAACATGAGGAATACATTTTTAATCACGTTTAAACACAAGTAACACCATATCCCCATTTTAGGAAAATAATAACCTTTATAAAACATATAAAATGGGACATTTTTTCTAATTTCATACCAAAACCATTTTAATTTTAAATCATACAATAGATTTTATATAACTCCAAAATTATTTCACAAGGCTCACAATGATGTAACATCGAGTTTATAAATCCTTGAACGAAACAAAACAACACCCAAACCATACATTACAAATCTACACATCCTACATGAAAAGCCCAGAACACAAACTAACCATTTTAATGAATTATTTTCAATGGTAAAACATTATAATTAATTAAGTACATACATGATGGAGTGTGAAATGATGTTTAAAAATTATCAAAACAAAAAGTAACATTCATTTTAATGAAAAAGGGAACCATTACATGGGAATATAAAACAAATCATGTCAAAATTCAATTTTAAAAAATTATACAAACTGGAATACACTATAACAAACCATGGAATAATATTAAGAAGTTGTGTGTCATGTTTAAAAAATTTCCAAAACAATATTTGAAAACAAATGTACACATAGTTCCAAAGGAACATATAAGCATGCTATTGAAAAAAAACACCCTACTGACCAACCATAGACACTAATCAATGAAGAAAACATAATATTTACTAATCATGACATTTGGGAATAGTTAAATTGAAGTGAAATTCCAGAAGATAATATAGTAATTACTAGAATTAGGGTTTTTATGCAAGGAGGATTCATTTGAGGCACACTGGAAGGGGGTAGGGTTGTTGGAGTAGGGAAGAGTTGGGAGGTCAGGAGGCTAGATCATGGTGGAGCGGTAAGGGGAGGCTGGTCATCACAAGGCAGAGTGGTGAGGGAAGGGATGGACGATATAAGGAGGACTAGTGAAGGGGATGGCTGGCTAGTGAAAGGTATAGCGACAATGGGGTCAGCCTACTATAGACTGAACGTGAAGTGGGGGAGGGGGTAGTGCACACAACGCCTCACATGGGAGAAGTATCGGGGGGGCAACACCCCTAGTGTTTCCATACATTTTTTATTTCAATTTATTATTATAATAACAATATAATAATAATAATAATACTATTATTATTTAATCAATAATAGTAATAATTTCATGCATCTCATTTTAAATAATAATAACATTAATAACAATTTCTTAATAGTTATATTAATAAAAAGTTTAAATGATAATAATATTACTAAATTTATTGATAATAATAATAATAATATTATATACCCAATAATAGACTAATTATTATATTTTAAAATATTACCTTATTTCATTCTTAAAAAAAATTACATTAAATAGAAGGAAACTTCAAGGGAATCCATACTGACTACAAAGTTACAGCCAATCATGTGGTGCCAGACCATCGATCTAGAACCCACAAAAATCATCGAACCTAAAAAAATTATATTTGGACCTGAACATGAACATCGACCAAAGACCCAACATTTAAATATAATTAAAAATAAATGAAACACATGGTTGGGGTGTGACACTCGCCAAGACATTTTAGAATAAAAATAATTCGTTAAAACCAATCCTAAAATTTTGAAATACAATTATCATGGAATCTCATCCAATTGCATTGTATTAAAAAAAGTTAAATAAATTAAACCATCATCGGAAATAAAAATCGTAATTTTTTGAAATAAAAATCATCTATCAATTGATGGAATTAGAAATAAAGTGATGGAGAAGAAACACATATATCATACACAAGGAAACTGAGATAGAGACATATTGTGGGAATCTAAAATATGTTGTTTTCAAATGATAAGTCTCTCATTCATAATTTAGAGTCTATTAGAACTCTAAAAATCCAAAATCAAATTTTTTAGTCAATTTATAACAATAGTTGGGATGTAAAAGTGATTATGGATCAAGGAGGGGGGGAAATAAAGTGAGAGAGTATGGGAAAATAATGTAGAGGAGGTAATGGGAGGCTTAGCACTCTTAATCGCAAGTGAAAATTGTATAAATTAGAGAAGGAATTATAGATGATGGGAAGATAGTGGAATCACATGAGGAGGTCTTCCTAACCATGTGGTCTACAAGTGTTTTCATACATTTGGGTTTTTAGTTTATTTATCTAAATTTTGTATTACTTTTAATTAATTAATCCCCCACCCCTAAACTGAAAATAACATCACCCATATCATCTCTATAGGGATACACATTGTTATCCACATCTAGTTTGTTAAATTCTTCTGGGTCATTAATAATAGTAACCATGGTAATAATGTGTCATCATGGTAAAGGGTATATTAGGATAATTACGGAAATAACTAAGTGATAAGTCCACAAATATTTTTATCTAAATCCATATTGGATTATTATAATTTATCTCTTATCACAATTGATTTTATATTGTATTTTTTTGGGATAAATTGAAACGAATAGGTCTTTATAAAATTCAATTGTATAGAAAAATTACATGTGGGAAACTTCACTCAATTATTAAAGGTATCCTCCTCTACTCCACTCACACACCATTTTATAACTCTATTTTACATAATAATTGACCACACCACCCAATTAAAATACACCACATTTTCTTAGAGGTCCAGATCTTATCAAATGTTCAATAATGAACGGATTAGGGTCTTGACTAAAGGGAGATATTTGAGGAAACTTTTTATGTCCAAACCAATATATTTCATGATTATTTATTCTATTACATCTTTTATATTTTATTAATTCATGGTGAAATAATATAATGAAAATTTTCCATATACCTAAATTAAATTAGGATTATATTAAAAAAATTATCTTCTTTTACACATTTTATAAAATGAAAATAACCCTCATTGATATATGTGGACTACCACCTCCAAAAAGATATCTGATTCATTTTTCATCAATGGATATTATAATTGGTTAAAATATTGAAAAAAATTAACCTATATTATTTTTATGATATATTCATGATTTTTAAGAAGAAATATTTTACATACAATCTTATTGATTCCATCTATGTTAAATTGACGATGATGCCCATGATTATTTTTATAATAAAATCTACATGAAGTGATATGGTTAATTTCTCATATTAACCTTATATTAATTGTGAAAATTTCAGAACTAATAAATAAATCATGACTTTAAAAAAAATCATGATTACAAAATAGGAAAATAATATTTAATTTTTTTTCTATTATTCTCAAAAGGAAAATATTAATTTCGATCATGTGTATATATGAACTTTTTTCTACATTAAATGATATGCTTCATTTTTCTGATTACCATTCATTATTGGTTTTATAAGTATATCCAATGATGTAATGTGATAAATATAACTTTTTAATTATCCAATAGATATTTAAAAAAACACCATTAACCATGGTGACTGCATCAGGGTGGTTTTGAGGATACTAACCTAATGACCAAAAAACATCCAATGTAAACTTAACCATTTTAGTAAGTTATTAAAACATAGTTATATATGAAAAAATATAATAACTATAATCTAATGAAAAAGAATTGATTTTATTAAATATTATAAAACCAAAAAAATTTCTATTTGTTATTTAGATAATGTTAGAAACAATATTGTAATTATGGTAACATGTTTTCATCTAAAACGTAGTTTTTAATGTTCTAAACTCTTTTTCTACCATATCCACATCAATAAACATTTTGAAAAAAGTTATTATATATATTTTTAATTTATTAATATTATTTTAAACTATGATTTATAATTTAAAATTTATTAAATTGAAATCATTTCAATGTTTATCATGTGGTTCATTTTGATGTTTTTTTCCAAATAAAAAAACGAATTATATTTAAAATACTGAACAAGATTTATTTTTATATCCATCATAGTCAATATTATATATCTTTATTTCTTTATAGTTTTCCATTTTTATTTTTAATAAAAACATTTCTCTCAATTTTCATTGGTCTTTATGTTTTTAAAATTATTTATATTGAAATAGAATATTTTTCTATTCTATATATAAGAATTGAATGTTTTATTTTATATGGGATTGAAGGAAATTAAAATTTTATTTATTATTTATGTGAAATTTAAATATGTTTTTTTATTTTACATTTCATGGAAATTTCATTTTAATGACTAATGAGTCTTATATAGAATATATGGTAGGTGATCCCTATATACCTCTCAAATTATTTTTTCTAATTTTATGGGGTTTACCAATTGATGGTTTTTTCAAAGAGATATATGAGTTCTATGGTTAGGTTATTCAATTTTAAATGTTTTTATATATGTGAATAAAAGGATAATTAACCATGCTACTTAAAAAAATATTCTATAAAATAGTTTATAATTGAAATATTTGGATTTCTAGAGTTTTGAAAATTTCTTTTTCTTTTCAAGGGATATTTATAATCATTAAAAAAGGTGAGTAATATTTTTTCAATTAAATGCATTCATAATTTTAAATATTTTCAAGAATACATTATGATTAATTATTTTTCATTTATGATTCATATAAAATGTTTTCCAGAATAAATCAATAAATTTTGTTTCTTCCATGAAACAATATTTTGATATCTAGGGTCATATGATAATTATGAATATAAAAAACCATGATGTATAGTTTTTCCCTTGTTAAAAAATGGAGTAATTTAATAATTAAATTTTATAAACAATAGTAAGATTTATTTATCCCATTAGATTCTTTAAAATTATTTTTCATATGGACTAATGTTGAGTAAAAAATTTAAAACTTCAGTGTTTTAGATATTAGAGTTATCTTGAATGTAGAAAGAGTTTATTCATAATGAAGATGTTTTGTTGTAAAAATGGATGTCGTGAGAAAATTTAAACTATTATATGTAATTATTTTAATTATTTATCTTAACAAAAAAAAGAAAAATGATACAGTAAATTTAATGAGGTATAAACATTGTAATAAATAATAAAATTATTTGGTTAACAAGATACATTTTGTTATATGAATAAATTAATATAAAGATATTATATAAAAAATAGTCAATTTATAATCCATATAAAATAAATTGGCCCATAAAAGTAATTATGTATCACGATATATTTATTTATGCCAAGAAACAATTACAAGAATACCATTCATTGATATATTATAAATTTGATAATTAAATCACAAAGATAAATTGTTGATTATAAAAAAATAAACAAGATATTTAAAAAAATTATTAATTTAGTTCGATAAATAAAATATTTAATGATTGTATAAAGTATGAAATTGATTAACTCATTGAAAAACAAGATTTATCCCAAACCCTTATGGCCAAATAAATGTTCTAAAAACACGATTGAAAGAGGTAGAGTTTGATTTTAAGATAAAATACTATAAATAAATATAATTGATGATATTATATATAAAATAGTAATTATACACACCATTTAATTAAAATTAGGGTCATAAAACAACAAGTTTCACAAAGAAGTGATTTTTAATTTAAAAACCATTATCTTCTTCCATATTCATTATACAACTGTGCTTGACCTATTCGAGTATTTAAAATTTCTCTTAAATAAAACTAAAAAATGAAGTTATTATGATAAATAATTGAAAATTAGAATTATAAACATGAGTTAATCATATAAGTGGATAAAACATTATGAGTTTTTAGTAACAAATAAGAAGAAATATGTGTGGAATTAAGGGTGTGCATGTGTACCCATTTTTAAAATGAATAAAATTAATCTTTTGATAATAACTGCAAATTTTAAATCAGTTCCTCAAACTATTTATGGTTTAAAGTCATAAAAAATTATAAATAATGGATTTTTGGTTGGTGTTTAGTTTATAAGGACATAATAATGACATTTTTATATAAGGTTTGATCATGTTTGATTTCATTTATAATAGGATTTTACATATTTAAATTTTGATATTTACCTTGGTATCTATTAGTTAACTAAGTAAATCATGTGTTATTTGATAAATATAATGTTTCCCATGTAACAATATCATTTCTTATACTGTAAAATTAATCTCTATTTATTATATTTCAATATCTATATATTACAAAATTGACTTGACAATTGAAATAAATAATAATTAAAAAATGTATGAAAATGAATAATAACCATTAGGTGTTTGAATTTCCATCACACGATGTTCAATTCATAAGGGAATTAATAAAATTATAAATCAATTGTCACAAACTACACATAAAACTATGGAGTAGTACAATTTATGTGTGGGATCAAACCCATAGAGATCACTAGTAGGAATAAAACTTATCGAAAACAATCATAGTAATGGATTACAAAAATTCACTCATTAGTTTAGTATTTTAACGAAACTATGTAGTATGGATATATGAAGGATAAAAAGGAAGGGATCAGGGTAAATTTTAGGGCGCTTTATATAGGATAATCCATATCTTGGGATTGTCCTACAATATAGGTTTTTTTAGCAGTGCAAGGGTCTTCAATTGTTTTTGATCATTCAATTTGGGTCCACCCTTGTTGAATATATCCAATGTAAATAGTATAGATGATATACTTGGTGAATTATTATTACCATGTATGAATATTGATTCGTAGGCTAATGTTCTTAATCATACAAAACTCCAATGAGATTAGTTTTATTAAGATTCACTTCCCATTATCATAGTTGTGAAAAATATTTAAAGAATTATTATTATTATACTAATTACATGTCATAGGGAAACCAATGATCAATATATTGATTCGTTAAAATTAGAAACAGTCCTATTTTTGACACCTATCTAATAGTGGATTAGTCAAACAGGGGTGTGTTAATCAAAAAAATAGAAATAGTAATCATGCAATGCAAAATAATTAAATAGTTGAGAAATAAACAATCAATTACTAAATATTTATCAATCTAGATAACAAATTAAAATTAATGTGAATTCAATACAAAAATAAAAATTCATGAAGAAATAATAAATAGTGTTTATATAGTTGATGAATTATAGAAATAAGTGTTCAAAATGAATGACGAACAGAAGTGGAATTACCAAAAGTGTTGAAGGGGAATAAAATAAATTTAGCTTAACCAAAAACTCAAAATCAATAGAAAAAATGGACTAAATGAAAATATTATTGAAATGAAAAAACATGAAAATATGAGAAAATAATGGATGAAAATGAGAGTAAAAGAAATTATGAGTACTGTTTTTTATACAGGGGAGCACGTAAAATATAAAAAAGGATAAAATTTACCGAACTTTTAGAAAATTCACATTGTTTACTAGATTATACAAATTCAATACCAAAATTATGACATCGTATATATTCTATTCCTATTTGTTACATTATATAAATAGTTTTTTAGGGAAATATGGTCTATATCATTGATAGGGGAAGCCTTTAAACATTTCACATTGTGAAATATCTAAAAATCATCTATGTGATTAGAATTTATCTGGATTCTGATTTTTGAAATCTAAATGTTAGTTAATGATTGTACCCATTATGTTATTTCTTCCTGTTTTTTATGTTTTCACATGTTGGCCTTTGGCTATGTAGGCATACTCTGGGTGAGGAAAATATGTCATGTATGACTGATATGACGTATAAATACAGTTTTTTCATCCTTTTTTCATATAAGTCTAGAATTCATCATTACTATTAAAAAAACCAACAAAACAATTCATTATAAAATAATTAATTAATAAAAAAATTAATAAAATAATAATATATACCTTTATATTAATTAATTCCCCCACACATGATCAATTTCTTTTCCCTATGAAAAAATAATGTTAATATGAATTCCAAAAGAAAAAAATTTTAAAATTGGAAAAATTTGATACATATAGGAAAATATAACTATGTGTAATTAAAAAAAATATAGTCATCCAAAATCAATCTATTAATAAAAATAATTCATGCTTCACTATTCAGTTCATTATCCAATTTATTCATTCTTCTAATTAAAACTTCATAACATTTCCATAAATTAATTAGCCCCTTTCAAATGTACAAAAATAAAATATCTATCATCATTCAGATTGAAAATGAAACTACAATTTTACTCAAAGCCTAAATATATATTACTAATAATATTTATGAATTGGTTATAACATATCCACATAGTAAATAAAAGTACAAAATCATTCATGGGGGATTTAATAAAAATTGTTTAAATAAATAAGAGGATGGGGGATGTTGGAAAAGTGATAAAAATAAATCTCAATGGTAGGGTAGTATCTATTGTATAATGCATTAAATTGGTTAATAGTTCAATTATGTAACACCACATGAAAAAATTGTGTCCATGCCTCACAAATCTAGAATATACATTGAGTATATTAGGTAAGTTTAAAAAATGTACCTTGTTCATTTATTTTTTATTTGTCTTTATTTTTAAATAATAATTTCAGTATCATGTATCACATCTATAAAATAAACATATATGATCCATTATAGGAATCATTTGTCTGGTAATTGTGATTTTTATACTCTAAATACACTAACTAAAATCAATTTCAAATATTTCAAAATATTTTATAAATGATCATGGATTGAATTGAAAATTCCAATAGTGATCATATGCATCATCATACCAGTCTAGGGAAAATTCCCACACACACAGTCAATATATCATCATGCATTATACAACGATCACGGAAGGAATGGATAATACTCTTAAAACTACTCTATCATAATAAATTTAATCATTTCTACTATGGGATAAATAAGGAATGATTTTTGCGTGGGTCTTAAGAAAATGTGTCTCACAAATATTTCCTTAATCATTTTAAAAATTTATTTTTTCAGTTGGAGCCTCATTAATATCTCAATGAGTATTCTGATAGGTTTATATTCCCCTAATATCTCTCATGAAAAATTTTCAAAAATATTATGACAGTGTATGTTAAGAATCCTATTCGTAATACGAGAATATAGACTTCATGGAAATCACTCATGGTATAAACTCTTGTAATAATTCAATCATGATAAATTAAAATAATCTTGAAATAAATTTAAATTGAAAAAATAAGAAATCATTTTAATAATATAAAAAGGAATGTAACAAGGATATAAGAAATTTCATACCTAAGATTGACTCTTATTTAAATGGTTACATTGATATTTCATCTTAATAAAATGATTTCAGTGAAAAATATCTTATTGAAAAGTAAAAAGGTTTTAATTCATGTATATCAATAGTAATGATCAAGAAAGATTCTCCCACATAATAAATGAGATAGTGACCAAACTACCATAGAAAGCATCAATAGAGATATATCAAAATAATAATAGAAAAAATTATAATATAAATTTAAAAATAAAATTATGGAATAAAGATCTACCAAAATTAAATGTAATTCAATGGATATTTTTATGGATTTTGTATGGAGTTTGTGATACCTAAACAATTTGATACAATGAAAAACCATGTACAGAATATAACATTATTTAGCATGGCCAAAACAAGATGAAATAAGAAAATGAGAAGGATGCTACAGTGAAAATAAGGATAAATTAAGTTAGATTACTATAGTAATGTGAGTATATTGAATTTTAGGAATGGCCTATGAAAAAAAATTCTAGTAAAATAAAAAAACCCTAATTAAATATCTAAATATCGTGAAAATAAAATAAAATATGATTTTTCTCCCATAAATCGTGAACAATAATATTTTTATCGAAACTTGTTTCTTTTTAGTTGATTTTTTTGTTAATGCTACACATTTTGTGGAAGTGTTTTGTGTAAATATTTAACCATTTCCCATTAACATTGATTGACTGTTCTTGTAATTTTTGTATTTTTGACTGTTCCATAAACTAAAACCTTAATAGCATGGTCACAATGAATCCATTGTGATTTAAAATTACATGGAATAAATTTACTTGATAATATAATAACAAAACATTATATTTGTGAGTGATGATTAGGGGTGTGATATTTTCACCATTCCACTTAATTTTATTTATTTTAAAATTCTTAAATTCTCTTAGGAATCCTTTTTAATTTTTTATAGATCATGTTGTTGGATCATTAAGACATCTAAAATTTTCTAAGCATCCATTTTCAATTTTTTATTTCCCCAAAATATCGGTATCCTAAATTCCCTAGAAGATGGCTTTGATTTCTTTACACCAATGAAAACAGATCAGGGTTGATGCGTATTTTTTAAGATGTATAATTTTCCTAAAGTGTATCATCTATTTTGACACTATAGTCCTTTCTTATAATGTTAAATGTCTTCACCGTATATATTTTAATTTCCTTATTTGACACATAAACCAGGCCATTTGATTACAAGTTTTAGGGAGCACCAGTTTTATACTGAATTCCATACATTTCAAGAAATCCATTCATGGGATTATTGTTGAAGTTATCTCCTTGATCACTAATGTGCAATCGATAAATTCTGAATTTGGAAAATATATTTTCCATTAAAAATTTCATTATAACTTTTTTCGTGTCATGAATAATGGATTCAACATCATCCCATTATTTGATGTATTCAAGCTGAATAAGATGGAAAAAATACTCTATGAATTTTAAAATGACTCCATGAAATCAATTCTCCATAAATAGAAAATTATTACTTCTAGGAAGGGATTATTGAGAAATTTTTTTCTTCTCCATATATTCCTTTTCATATGGCCTCGATCACATTTTTCATAAAATTTCCTAGCATCTGGATGAATCGTGGAATAAATATCCATGTTTGAAGTCTATTAGTTGTGGTATGTTTGGTTCAATTATTCCTATCCTACAAGTGACATATGAATCATAATGATAAAACATTTTTGGTCTCCTAGGATATAGAACATCACAAATCTATTAACACTTATCTTAAAAAGTAAAGCGCATCCCACAGTAATATAAGGCTTTAGCAAAAACATTCACCCTCTACAAAAATTTATTTTAAGGTTTGAGTGAACTTATGTTGATATAGATTTCAATGTCTAAAAACTATGTTCATGTTTGATTATTTTTTATGAAATGTGTTTCATCAGGGAATTCATCCTTGATATCAAGATTATCTTCATCTTTAATGTTGGGAAGTGGTGGTCTGGATAAATGGTTTGCGGTAATGTCATGTGTTCCTTTTGTATCCATTTTTATGATTAATAATGATTTATGTATTAAGATCAATTGTGTTAGATGTGGTTTTAAATATTTTTTTTATTAGATATTTATGTGTTTCATGATTAGTGTAAAAAAATACTTTACACCATAAAAGGTATAAGAGAAACATTACAAATGTGTATCAGACTATCTAAGGATCTTTTTCAGAAGTCATATAATTTTACTATGCTTCATTATGACTTTGAATATTATATTAAATCGTTGAAAAGTTATTTATTAACTCACTTTTCTAAGACAGCGGTAATAGGAAAGTCAGTTGCGTCACACATTAATTGGAATTCCTTGTCCAAATAAGTTAAAACTTTTGATAGGATTATCCAAAGAACTATTCTTTCATGTATAGAATGCTAGTCTACAGTATTTGGTGAACTCAAAAATAGTTTTTATTGGGGAAACCTGTATAAAATGGTAGGATATGTCTATAATGTTTTTAACTAAGTGTCAGTATAATTTTTCACGGCCCAAAAAAAACAATTTATCTCATTCACTGTCTAGGTTCATAAAATTATTGTTTCTATTTGATTTTAAATTGATCAACTTCCATTAGTTGTTTTGATATTTTATTTCTCATGAATTTTCCTCTTCGGAATTAGTAGGAAAACATTTCCCAATCTAATACAATGCATTTTTCATCACAACATTCCTATACTAGATCCAAATTTATCAGGAACACCTTGAAGGATATTTTATATACCAAAAAGTCATCCATAAGGATTTATAAGAATTATTATTCCATATCCTGAATTATATGTTTCATTCACTGTTGAAATTTTTCTTTTGTGTTATATATAAAAATTATATACATCTATATGGGAGATTTCCAAAGGTATCAGTGAATGTATTTTTGTAATGGTCATTTGGATAAATAGTAATTTTATTATATAATAAATATTCATCCATGAAAGAATAAAATTATAGCCCTAATTGTCATTCAATGTTTTTACCCATAATGGGTAGTGAAAATGACCATTTTTGTTTATATATTGAGGTTACTATAATTTAATTTCACTCGCCATCTAATGATGACTCTTGAAAATATCCACATATATTGTTAAATTTTTACAATATTTAATCCTACCTTCATTAAGACCACTTCAAGAAGACTCACCCAGTTGCTATAATATTTGCAAAACATTATTTTACCATATATAATTTTCAATACAACCTTATTTGACACCTATTTTATTGGTGTGGTGAGCGACGTCTGGGGTTGGAGTTTGAGTTTTACACCTTCATGCTATTAAATTTTTTTGGGTGAAATTTGTGGGGATAATCCTATTAATGTAATGCAATCCACTATAAATTGTGTTATTGTAATTTTTTTGAGTTAAATAAAATTTTCCTCTTATTTTTGGGTCATATCTAAGTTGATTATTATTGGCAGTGTTTTTGTAGTCTCACAAAACAAGTACATGTGTGTTCATTGAATGTTTTTAGTTCCAATTATTGTGTATTAATGACAGAGGGTATGAACGTTGTTGTATTTTCCCATGTCCATGTTTCAAATTTGGGTCCATTCCCATGATAATTGACTTTATCTTCATTATGGTTATGGGTCTACCTATTTCCACCAATGGTAAAAAAATCATATATTTTCATCAGTATGAAATATGGCATGACAGTTTAAAGGATTATTGCATTACATTCCATCCTATTCCTAGTCGAACACAACTTGTTAATCCCTAGCTTTGAATATAATTATCCCATGTTTAATATTTTTTCCATGCTACTGGATAAAAATCAATTTCCAAGACTAATTGTAATGCCCCATTCTTTATCCATTACTATAATTAGTAAATATATATTATTTATAAACATTCAAACATTAACTAATATATCAATGGGAATTTCCCAAGGGAACTTTACTAATTGGTAATCCAATAGAAGTTCCACTATTATTGGTTTTAATTCATAAATCACCATCTTATGGAATAAACTCATAGGAATGATAGTTATGAAGATTCCTAGATTGCATAATTCTTTCAAAAGATGCATTCCGTTATAGATCATGTAATAAGAATGCTATTATGGTCACTTAATTTAAGGGAAATATTCTGACTAACAATATAAGATCATTATTTCATTTAAATAGATGACACCTAAGTCTTAAATCATCCTTTTTTAAAAAGAAATTATTTGATGAATTTTATATAGGCTATAATCTGAGTGATTTCTTTAGTGAAGGGTATATTTTGGTGTAATTTTTTGATCATTTTTGTATACTTCTTATTTTTGTGTTCTCTATTTCCTTTCCACATTATTAATAAGAATTTTACTGGAATTTTTTTCACTGAACAATATATATAACAATTTTCAATTTTTGAGGATACCTTTTTCTTGGAACATTTTATTGGATTCTAATTCCAAACATTTCCCTTTCATACCATCATTTGTGCTATAATTTTCATACTCACTAGTGAATATTTCTTGTTTATCAGGTTACTATGTCTTCTTCTCCACCCCTTATCATGGTTTTTAAAAGTAAAACATTTTTAAAAACAAAATAAACACTTACATTTCCACTTTTCATTGGTGTATCACAGTGTCACCAAGTAATGTACTAGATAGTTGGTTAAATAAGGCCTTATAGATCTTCCATATTATATGCTCTAGGTTTTATACTGTACAATTTTTTTTATATCATGGTTTATGTGTTTTAATCATTTATTTATTTTTCTAAAAAAAGGAATTGATCATGTTTAAAAGATTGTTCTCGAAAGGTTTTTTCTATTGTGGTGGTCTTTGTGGTTCTTGTTGACACTATTCAAGTTGTGAAGGTCGAAACTATTGAGCTTTATGAAATGGTTATTGTAATTCCTACTGAGGCGAAGGAGATTGACCTTTTTTTGGGTACCCAGGTGGTCCATGATTCCTAGGTGTTACATACCCACTTCTCTACTCAAAATAACCTTGTTTTTATATGGTTGATACTGATTTGACAATTGTAATGCATTTTTATAATGTTGATATTTTTCGTGATACAAGAAAAGTAAATTTTGTTTATTATAACTAATTTAATTATAATAATGGAAATGGTATTCCTCAATATATTATGTGCATTATTTGAAAGAATGCGGGCCCCCACAAATCTCCTATGTTTGAATTTATAACAGAACAACAAGATGGGTGGTGGGGTAGTTGGTTGTTGAAAAGACTCCAGCTTCATTGTTAGGGATTTTACTTGTTATGTGGGGAGGATCCTTTCCTCCAACTAATGGCTTCTTCATAATGGTGTCACTCTATCACATTGACACAAACTATAATTTTGGGTGACTACAAATATATTGTTTTGGAAATCTTTTCAGCATATTAAGCATAAGTATTCCATCTGTAGAGGGATCATCAACTGTTAATACAACTCATAAAATTCACTGATTTAATGTTTCATGAAACAACCACACATCTTGTTTTTGAAGTCCACAGATGTAGGTAAGATCTAAGAATCTACCCCATGCCTCTTAGTCATATTTTCCACCTTCTTGGTTGAATATTTGAATGACATTGTAGTTCTTTCAAGTATATGTGAGAGAGAAGTTTTTTCCTTTGTAAAATTTTTTCTAGTTACTATGATGTTGTGATTCAATCACTATCATGACATTGTAGATAATCATTTTCATAGTTGCACAAGTAGTGTTTGAATTCTAGGATACTTATTACATCTAATGCTATTAAAAATTTACAAAAGGTATCACAATCCTCTAGAAATTTATAAATGTGTCCATGGGTCTCTCCACATTGCATCCCACTAAGCAAACACATATTCTGGCTCATGTGAATGAGTCATGTATTAGTTTCAATAGTGTCTGCCAAAATTATAATGAGCATAATGATGTCCAAAAAATAGTTAATGTAAAAAAATTCACAACCCATTATGGTGTGATCTTGTAGAAATATAAGTTATTATTGATTTTAATTTGGTGTATATTTTATATATTCGTAGTGGGGGGGAACAAGATAATTACACATAGCCATTGTAATGCTACATCGTCTAACTGTTGATTAATTTATCTCATTATAAAACATTTTCTATTCTTCATCATATAGGATTCTTGAGAGACTCAAGGGTCCTTATAGCATTAAATTACTATGATGAAGCATGAGAGGGATTAATAACACGGATTTTTTCCTTGAGGAGACAAGTGTAAATGGAAAAGTGGAAGGAAAGAGAACAATGGAGAAGGAGATGAGGTAATATGTGTTTCGATATTAATTATATTGTTCATAGGAAACTCCAATCCCGAGAATAAATGATTATATTTTATTTTCCCCCTCATATCATTGCATTCTCATGGGATTTTATAATATTCAAAATTTATATTCCTAAAATACACTTACTACCTGGGCCTAGTAAAACATAAGTATGGGTTCAAAACCACAAATATCACTAGAAGGACGAATTGTTTTTGGAAAAAACCATTGGAATGGATTCATTGCATTCACTCTTTAGGTGTGTTATTTACTAAAACATTCTATACTAAACTTATGATATGTAAAGAGTAAGGGATCAAGGTCGATTTGAGGCTCTTTATTGAAGATAATCCAAGATTTATCTTGGGATATTGAAATGGATTAACCTATGAAGTAGTGAAAGATTCACCAATTGGTTTAAGTAAAACCGGTTGAGTCTACCTCAGATGCATCTATCCCAGGGTAATTGAATAAAAGAAAAACTAGGTTCATTACACTTATCATTTATACAGAATATGTTATGGAAAAATTATCAAATTCCCACTCAACACCCAGTAGGTTAGGTTCATTGAATTTCACTTCCCATATTCATGGTTGTGAAAAATAATTTGATTAAAAATTATTATTAACCTAATTACAGACAATAGGTTTACTACGATTTTAATCTATAGATTACATAAGATCAAAAAATCCAAACTCTTAACCCATAAACATAATAGGATTTTCCTCACATGGTGGTGTTCATCAAAATAAGAGAAATAGAAAACATGCTATGCATAATAATCAAATAGTTGATAATTAAACATCTGAGAATTAGGAAAATTTAAGAATCAAGATAAAAAACAATATGTAATGTAAATTCACTCAAAAACTCAATTTTCATGAATAAATAATGAATAAAATTTCAATAGATTGAAAATATTAGTAATTGGTGTTGAAATTGAATATCGAACATAAGAGGAATAGAAATGGATGTAATAATATTTATAATGGATGTGGGTTAGCTAAAAAGTAAAAATAAATTTAAGAAAATATAAATGATTTAATTAAAATGAGTGTGATATAAAAATATATTAGATTGGGATAAAATGATGGAATAAAATGAGAGAAAAATATAATACACACAGTGTTATGTATGCAGAGGATTGCCTAACATTCAAATAGACTGAAATTTACACAACATGTAAGTCATTTAATTGGTGTTATGGATTATGTTACTAATATCCCAACATGTTCATGTCATGTAATTTGGATTCATATAATGTATGTGGCATCCACAATTCTCTCTGGATAATATATCTATATCATTGACTGGGTGAGCCTCAGAAATCTTCACGTCATGAAATCTCTTCATGTTATGTATGTGATTAAATTTTAATTTGAATATTATGTTTCATATATACATGTTGTGTAACGAATAAAAATTTTGTGTATTTCCTTCACATCGTGTAATTATTTCATTTAATTAATATATATGTACATGTTGTTTTTCATAAATAAACAAAAAAAAAATCAAAAATTTCAACAAAACCTAAAAAAAGAGTTTCACTCAATATCATTACTTTTTTTTGAGAAAATGGATTTTAATTTTGATTAATATATTTATTTTTTTATTGAAAACATTGATAGTTATATTTTATGGTAATAAATTTTGATGTTTCAAGTTGAAAAAAATTCCATGCTTCTCGAAAAAGAAAGCAACATAGCTGCATCAATGGATCCTAATGATAAGAAAGTTAAAATATTATGGATTGAATTAAAACCAAGTAATATGAATAGAATGAAATTATTTTACCTCTTATATTTAAGGAATATTTTTTTAAGGTTCAATCCATACTTTATTACCCAATTACCACTCCAAAAATGAGTTCCCAGTTGCCTTGGTTGAGGATAATGAGTGTGAAGCTGAAATTTCAAATGAGAATTATTTTTTGATAATTCATTTCATTAAAAATTTCCTTCATTATGAATTTAAATATAATATCCATTACTGTTATATTGTAGACTCATCACCACTACTTCAAGATCTATAAGAAGATGATGAATAAGTTTCCAATTTTGAGGAGCGAATGGAGGAGCTTGTTGAGTTATGCATTAGTACATTTAAGGGTTATAGAACAAACCATGAAATTCTTGAAAACCCATTTTCTAAATGTGAACTATAATATAATTAAAATACCGTTAATCTATATTCATCACTAGTGGAAACTAATCTTATATAGGAAAAAAATAGGGAGCGGCCATGTATTCTTCTCCCACCCCTCTAGATGTCAAATTATTTTATTCAGCTAATATTGGGGTATATAATTTTATCCTTTACCATGGGGGTTATCACTACACTAATATATTGATGGATGTAGGGAAAATAATATTTTGTGGTTTCTAAGATGTAAACCTCATCCACCTTTATATTGGGACTAACCCACTATAACTACATGACTTGGGGATATAAACACATATCACCCTATTGGTGGTAAAAACATTAATAATACTTTTTTTTATTTCCCCATTATATTTATTTTTATTTAGTTTTTAATGTTTTCATCATTTCATGATTACATGGTCAAGTGGCAGTTTCTAGGAAATTTTATCATTTCATCATTTTTAAAAAATACATAGGTTATATGTTTCTTTCCCTTTAGTTTTCCTTCCCTTATTTATATTTTTCAAGTAGAAATGAAGAGTAGTAAATTTATTGGTGGGGGGGAGTATCAAACCATGAGTTTTATTTTCGTGTGACTATCCTTTTTAAATTTTTTGAATCCTGAAATTTAATGAATATTCTTATTAATATTTATTGGTTAATTATTTTTGAGAAAATTGAGATGATTTATAAAAAATGGATTTTAAATGATTGTTGATATGATAAATTATTTCTATGATTTGTATTTTGAAGAATTTTTATGCCTTTGACCAATTTTTGAAATCCATTCCCTCAAAACAAATAATGAAAATATTTTTCCCATATAATGAGGTATTGTAAACCAATTTGATATATTCTTCCTAACACCCACACCTTTTATGGGAAACATGGATTTTGTTTGATAACTAGAACTTGTGATTTTCCATTTTTAAATATTTCTATTTCATGTAATGTTTTTAGTATGATTGAAGAATAATTTTGTCTAGCCACAGATTAAACTAAAACCCATCATTATGTCTATCATTCATGTAAAGACCCGTAAAATTCAAGGGAAATTTTTTCTTAATTTTCTTTAGAATTTTACAAGAGCGCGGTTTCAGACGGCACCTGATTCCGAGGCCCGGAGTGCCCGGAATTAATTTCCGAAGTTTGGCTCGGGTACGTTCAGTGAACGAACGAGCGGGATTTCCTAACTTTTGATCCGGTGCTCGGAATTGAAATCCGAGGGCACCGATGAACTCGCAGTGCCGATTTTCGCTTAAAGAGACCTTTCCGGGAGTTGCGTTTGTTGCGGGTTGAAAGTTCCGTTTTGGGGTTTTTCAGTTAAGTTAAATAAAATTGTGTTAAACAAATTTTATTTTTAACTTATTAAAAATCTACCCAAGGGGGTTGGAAGTGGGACCCACACCCACTTAACCTCCCTTGGGAGGATTAAGTGTGGTGGGGCCCACACGAACCCCTATCTTTCAAAATTCTCTCAACGTTCTTAACCCTTAATTAATTTGGCCTAAGTAACTCTTATTTAATTATGGGAGTTATGTCTTTGTTTGAATTTTGAAGTTTTGAATTCCTAGGTTGGTAAATAAAATAAGGAGGGACCTTATTTCATTTGGTTAGCCAACTTGTGTGGAATTCATTTGAGAGCTCCTCCTCCATCTTCTTCATCTTGACGAAGAACGTTCATCTCGACGAAGAACGCCACGTACTCGGGAATCGTCTTTCGCGACGCCATACCCGCGACACCGACGACGTCTTCTTCCGCGTCATCTTTTCCCGCGACGAAATCGTCGTCAAAGAACTTCGAATCCTCGCTTCACGACATCGACGTCCTTCTTCCGTGACGCCGACCACCGCGACGCGTCTTCCGCGGGTCGTTGACGATCTTCGTTCTTGAAACCAGAGGTAGGGGATGATCTTTATTGATTATTTTTATTCCTTTCTTGAATCGTGGATTTAGCATGACTTAACGTGTGACTTATTTTATTTAAGTTCCGTTTTTATTTCTTTAACGTGAGGGGGACCGGACCGCACGAACACGGCCGAATCCCCCTCCATCGTTCATGTTGTTCATGCTGGAGGAAACAAGTAACGTGGTGCCGTCGCACCACGCGGATGAACGTTCAGATATTTTCCGCAACGCCGTCGCGCTTCGCCGAGGAGAGATTTCAAGAACGCGACGCCGTCGCGCCGCGTTGGGAGGATTCTTGGCACGGAGAAAGGGGCGCGGTGCCGTCGCACCGCGCCGGACGACGAACACCGCGGCCGGTTCCGGGCCGCGGTGAGACGAGGAGACCGCGGCCGGTTCCGGGCCGCGGCGGAAGGAAAGACCGGCGGCCGTGCCGCCGGCGTCGGAAATCAAGGGCGGGACCGGAATTTTCCCGGTCCCGTTAGTAAAAACCGGCCGGCCAGCGGGCCGGCCGGATGTCATAAAAACCGGGGGTTTAAACCCCCGGCCGGCTCTTCAAACCCCCCTCTTAAAGAGGGGGGGGCGGTTCATTTAAGGAGGGGGGCAAAGCCCCCCGGTTTTTGTCCAGCCGGCCCCCACCTGCGGGGGCCGTTTGTATTTCAAGGCACGGCTTTAAGCCGTGCCGTTTTGTTAGAAACGCGGGGCTTAGCCCCGCGTGCCTCCCGCATGCGCCGCGGCACCCCGCCGCCAGCGCGGTCCGCCAGCCGCCGCCGCCACGCGGTCCGCCAGCCGCCGCCGCCACGCGGTCCGCCAGCCGCCGCCGCCACGCGGTCCGCCAGCCGCCGCCGCCACGCGGTCCGCCAGCCGCCGCCGCCACGCGGTCCGCCAGCCGCCGCCGCCACGCGGTCCGCCAGCCGCCGCCGCCACGCGGCCCGCCAGCCGCCGCCGCCACGCGGGCCGCCGCCGCCACGTGGCCCGCCGCCGCCGCGCCACGCGGCCGCCGCCGCCACGCGGCCCGCCGCCGCCACGTGGCCCGCCGCCGCCGTCCGCCGCCGCCGGCCGCCGCCGCCGGCCGCCGCGCCACCCAAGGGGGGGGGTCGGGCCGGGTCGTTCCGGACCCGGACCCCCCCGTTTCGGACCAGATTCGGTTTTTGGCTCATAACTTGAGCCTCGGACCTCCGAATGACGAACCGTCTGCGGCAACGCGATCCTTGGATCGAGACGGTCGTTTCGGTATATCGCACTCAAGGTTTCGGTTTACTTTGAGTTCGGCCGGGTTGGTTCGTTCACGAAACCAACCGGGCCTTCGGAGCAGAAACGCTCATATCTTGAGCTACGGACGTCTGATTGACGCGCCGTCAGTCGCGTAGTGTTCCTCTTAGTGAGACGGATCTTTTGGCATACTCCGCCCGAGGTTTGGACGCAGGTGGAGTACGGTCGGGTTGGTTTTGCCTTAAAAACCAACCGGGCCCCGGAGACAAAAATGCCAATAACTCTCAGACCAGGCGTCCGATCGACGCGCCGTCTGTTGCGTTGAGTTCCTGTTGACGATACGGAACTTTTGGATACATCAACTTCGGTCTTCGTGACAGTTGATGTATCAGCCTCTCGGCTCGTGGAGCGGACCCTCCGTACGAGCTTGCTGTGTGCGGGAACCCTAGTGCTGGCTGCGACTGTTCTACTGCTACGACTGCTACTGTGACTGCGACGACGACAGTACAGAGATCCTGTGTGGATTTGACGACGACAGTACAGAGATCCTGTGTGGATTGGACGACGAGAGTACAGAGATCCTGTGTGGATTGGACGACGACAGTACAGAGATCCTGTGTGGATTTGACGACGACAGTACAGAGATCCTGTGTGGATTGGACGACGACAGTACAGAGATCCTGTGTGGATTCGACGACGACGACTACAGCACTCAGCGATCCTACGTGGATCAGTGCTACAGGTTCTGTGTGAGCCCGATCCTTTGTGGGTCCTTGCGCTCAGCGGTTCTGTGTGAGCCAGCGCCTACAGGTTCTGTGTGAGCCCGATCCTGTGTGGGTCTTCTGCGGGGGTTAGTTACCTATCGATCCTTCGTGGGTCCGACGACTTAGATGGATCAGTGATCATCTTTATCGTCCTTGAAGAAGTATACCTGTGTGAGCTGAATCCTGTTGTTTTCCTGTGTGGATTGTGTTGTGCAATCCTGTGTGGATTATATTTTGCTTCCCTTTGTGGATTACGTATACTTTCCTGCGTGGACTGAGTTGTACTTGGGCTCGGAGGTTGGAGCGTATCTGAATTGATGACTTAGGTATATGTATGGGCATATACCTAAGCAGTGTCGGTTGTTACTTCGTGATTGTACTTTTCTTCGTGATTTATCCTTTGTGGATTTGAGAGACCTTCAGGGGTCTCGGGGTCCCTACTGAGTAGCTTATACTCACCCCTGCACGGGCTTTGCCCGCACTTCGTTGTGTTGGTTGCAGACGACGGACAGCGTTGACCTTAGCTGAGGCTTGCAGAGCGGGACGGTACCCGGAGGTGGACCACTGGGCGGGACGTGCTCGGAGCGGACGACGGGACCCGTGTAGCAGAGGAGCTATCTGTACCCACCCTTCAGGTGGGATTTCCAGTGGACAGCTCGGAGTTGCGGCCTTTACTTTTCAGTTGCTGTTTTTCCCTTTTCGAGTTGTACTTTACTTTCAGTTTGGGTTTGTATTCTGGCCCATTTACTTTTCCGCACTTTCAGTCGTACTCTGTTTGCTTAGTGTTTACTTTCCGCTTATTTACTCTGTGGTGTGTGTTTACTTTTCAAAGGCAATGCCCCCTTTTTACCGGGAATTACGCCTTGGTGCTAGTCGCCAGCCCCTGGCCTATGGAAGGCGGGCTTGGGGTAGTCACGGCACGGACCCCGAGGGCGGGGGTCGTGACAAATTGGTATCAGAGGAGTTCGGTTCTACCGCGAACTCTGATCTTTTCTATGTGAAGCAATAATGTTTAGCGTATTGAGTGTGGTTATCAGTCCAGGGAGTCCAGTGTTGGTGCGGCGGCCGACGTATCCATACACCAGGACCCTGACGTCTGATTTCCGACTTAATGCACGAAAACATTGATTGCGTGTGTGTTTCAAAGTTTTCTTTGTGATTACTTATTTCAGCTCACCAGGTATACTGTTCTGACTATGGCACTCTTGATCTCCTTTTCAGGATGGCCCCACGACGACAGCCAGCTAGGGTTCCGATGGTCGAGCGAGACGACAGCCCACCGAGCGACGAGGCTTCGGTGCAGGGCCCTTTTCCAGTAGTGGCACCGGCGGTAGCTTTACCCGCCGAGCCCCCGATGCTTCCAGCAGCAGCCGCTGACGATGCACGTCGCCTCAGCGCACTGCATGAGTTTCAGCGACAGCGACCGCCCAGGTTTCGCGGGGAGACGGATCCCCAGGCAGCAGAGGACTGGCTGGAGGCAGTGGTTCGAGTGTTTAGGCTAGTGAGGACACCAGCAGACCTCATGGTGATCCTCGCTGCGAGCCTACTACACGCAGCAGCTGGACGATGGTGGAGCCTGATGCTCCAGGTGCACGATGAGGCATCTCTACTCTGGACGGACTTCGAGAGCCTCTTCCGCTCTGAGTTCGTCCCGGCCACCCTTCGAGCGGTGCGTATCCAGGAGCTTCTACAGCTGCGGCAGGGCAGCATGACGGTCGCCCAGTACTCGGCGAGATTTACCGATCTCTCGCGCTACTCGACCGACATGGTACGGGACCCATTCTTCCGGGCCCGGACCTTCGAGCAGGGTTTGAGACACGAGATCAGGGCATCGCTGATCTCCCTCAGCATTCCGACTCAGACAGGAGTACTGGAGCGGGCTCTTCTGATCGAGAGCTTCCTTGCTGAGTCTACACCAGCACAGCGACCCACCGCAGGGCGGCACGTGGCAGAGTCATCAACAGCAGGCAGTCGACGGATGACTCAGGGGTCCAGGCAGACCAGACCTTCAGGCCGACGATCTCAGGGCACTGGCTCAGCAGTGCGGGGCACACAGCGCGGAGCCAGTCTTCCGAGAGGCAGGCAGTGCTACTCGTGCGGCGGACAGGGCCACATGGCTCGTGACTGCCCGACCCGCCGTGCCGAGGAGCAGCAGTCAGTAGATGGACCACCGAGGCAGAGGCAGAGGGTCGACCGTGGCGGTCCGCAGGGAGGAGGCGGACGAGGCAGAGGAGCTGGACGAGCAGCTGGTGGTGGCCGACGCTTTGAGGCTTTACCACCACCACCACCAGGAGGTCCACCCCGACCACAGGGAGCTGGCGGGCAGCGTCAGGCACAGCTCCAGGCAGCAGAGGCCTACGACCACGGCGCACCCGAGATGATTCGAGGTACTATCTGTGTCTATTCCACCCTTGCTGCAGTTCTTATAGACACAGGAGCGAGTCACTCTTTCATAGCCGCTGCCCTTGTTCGGAGCTCGGAGATTCCGACAGAGCCGTTGGCTCGATCCTTACGGCTAGAGACTCCTACGGGAGCAGACTCGACGATTACGCACTGGTGCCGGCAGTGTGAGCTTACTCTAGGAGGCGAGAGCTTCGGCTGGGATCTTCTTGTAGCAGCGTCGAGGCCTTACGACGTCATCTTGGGCATGGATTGGCTGTCTACGGTCCATGCTCAGATTGACTGTTTTAGGCGCAAGGTGCGATGTGTACGCACCGACGGAAGCAGGTTCACCTTCACCGGCGAGAAGGGAGCCTTAGCAGCACAGGATGGACTTCCGCGGAGGAGAGGACAGCCCATCACTCATCAGTTGGCTAGCCTTATCCTTGGAGCAGTTGACGTGCGGAGTCCTGGTTTTCCTGCAGTGGTGGATCAGTATGCGGACGTTTTTCCCGACGATGTTCCAGGGCTACCTCCTCGCAGAGAGGTAGACTTTTATATTGACTTGTACCCCGGGACAGCCCCGATATCCACTCCAGCATATCGGATGGCCCCCGCCGAGCTTCGAGAGCTACGGGTACAGTTGGAGGACTTGCAGGGCAAGGGATTCATCCGACCCAGTGTTTCACCATGGGCTTCCCCGATATTGTTCGCCAAGAAGGCGGACGGAAGCTTGCGACTTTGTGTTGACTATCGTCGCCTGAACCAGGTGACAGTGAGGAACAAGTATCCGCTACCGAGGATTGATGACCTCTTTGATCAGCTCAAGGGAGCACGGTGGTTCTCGAAGATAGACCTCAGGTCAGGCTATCATCAGCTCAGAGTCAGAGACGAGGATGTGCAGAAGACGGCCTTCAGATGTCGGTATGGCCACTATGAGTTCTTGGTTATGCCTTTCGGTGTAACCAATGCTCCAGCAGTGTTCATGGCTCTCATGAACAGGATCTTTCAGCCATACCTCGATCGGTTTGTCGTGGTCTTCATCGACGACATTCTGATTTACTCTACGACAGAGGAGGAGCACGCCTATCACTTGCGAGTTGTTCTTGACACACTCCGAGAGCACCAGCTTTATGGAAAGCTCTCGAAGTGCCAGTTCTGGATACGTGAGGTCCACTTTTTGGGACACGTTATCTCTGAGGCGGGAGTTGCAGTGGATCCCACGAAGATTGAGGCTGTCTTAGCATGGGAGCCACCCAGGAGCGTGACTGAGGTTCGGAGTTTCTTGGGACTAGCTGGATACTATCGGAGATTTGTGCCGAACTTCTCCAGAATTGCGGCATCACTCACAGCGTTGACGAAGAAGGGGAAACCCTTCGTGTGGTCAGACAGTTGTCAGCAGAGCTTCGAGGAGCTGAGGCAGAGATTGACTAGCGCACCTATCTTGAGGTTGCCTGAGGAGGGAGTAGGGTACGTAGTCTACTGCGATGCATCAGGGACCGGACTCGGATGTGTTCTGATGCAGGAGCGGGCCGTGATCGCCTATGGATCACGTCAGTTGAGGCCGCATGAGCAGAACTACGCTACCCATGACCTAGAGTTAGCAGCAGTGGTCTTCGCTCTGAAGACTTGGCGACACTATCTGATGGGCGAGCGCTTTACGGTCTTTTCCGATCATCAGAGTCTCAGGTATATCTTCTCGCAGAAGGACCTGAACCTGAGACAGCGACGATGGCTCGAGTTCCTCCAGGACTATGACTTTGAGATAGTCTATACTCCTGGGAAGGGGAACGTAGTAGCTGATGCTCTCAGCAGGAGGACGGGCATTCAACTACTTGAGGAGGCGACGGAGCAGCTAGCCTCTTTGCAGATATCCTTCGTGGATAGAGATGGAGCAGCCTTTCTACAGTCTCTCACAGTCACTCCTCCACTACTGCAGCGAGTCAGGGAGGCACAGCATGGGGACGCTGACTGTGAGACACGGCGTGCACAGATATCCTCGGGACAGACACCTGATGGTTTCTCCCTTGGAGCAGAGCACGACATCCTTTTCAGAGGACGTACCATGGTACCAGTCGCTTTGCGAGAGGAAGTGTTGAGGGAGTTTCACACTTCACCTTTAGCGGTACATCCTGGAGTGGCGAAGATGTACCAGGACCTCAGACGACAGCATTGGTGGCCGGGCATGAAGAAGGCTGTAGCTGAGTTCGTTTCTCGATGCCTTACCTGTCAGCAGGTGAAGGCAGAGCATCAGGTACCAGCAGGCTTGGTACAGCCCTTGGAGGTTCCGGAGATGGTCCGGGCCACGTCAGAGGAGGTCCATGTCATCCAGGAGCGGGACCTACATGGACGATCGATTCCTCTTGTGCACAACAGATGGCGGCACGGGAATCTCCAGGAGAGCACATGGGAGCGGGAGGCTCAGATGCGTGCTCAGTACTCTCTTTTGGTTTCCCCTAGTTTTTGATGTAGCTTTACGGGGACGTAAAGCCCTGAGGTGGGAGTAATGTAAAGACCCGTAAAATTCAAGGGAAATTTTTTCTTAATTTTCTTTAGAATTTTACAAGAGCGCGGTTTCAGACGGCACCTGATTCCGAGGCCCGGAGTGCCCGGAATTAATTTCCGAAGTTTGGCTCGGGTACGTTCAGTGAACGAACGAGCGGGATTTCCTAACTTTTGATCCGGTGCTCGGAATTGAAATCCGAGGGCACCGATGAACTCGCAGTGCCGATTTTCGCTTAAAGAGACCTTTCCGGGAGTTGCGTTTGTTGCGGGTTGAAAGTTCCGTTTTGGGGTTTTTCAGTTAAGTTAAATAAAATTGTGTTAAACAAATTTTATTTTTAACTTATTAAAAATCTACCCAAGGGGGTTGGAAGTGGGACCCACACCCACTTAACCTCCCTTGGGAGGATTAAGTGTGGTGGGGCCCACACGAACCCCTATCTTTCAAAATTCTCTCAACGTTCTTAACCCTTAATTAATTTGGCCTAAGTAACTCTTATTTAATTATGGGAGTTATGTCTTTGTTTGAATTTTGAAGTTTTGAATTCCTAGGTTGGTAAATAAAATAAGGAGGGACCTTATTTCATTTGGTTAGCCAACTTGTGTGGAATTCATTTGAGAGCTCCTCCTCCATCTTCTTCATCTTGACGAAGAACGTTCATCTCGACGAAGAACGCCACGTACTCGGGAATCGTCTTTCGCGACGCCATACCCGCGACACCGACGACGTCTTCTTCCGCGTCATCTTTTCCCGCGACGAAATCGTCGTCAAAGAACTTCGAATCCTCGCTTCACGACATCGACGTCCTTCTTCCGTGACGCCGACCACCGCGACGCGTCTTCCGCGGGTCGTTGACGATCTTCGTTCTTGAAACCAGAGGTAGGGGATGATCTTTATTGATTATTTTTATTCCTTTCTTGAATCGTGGATTTAGCATGACTTAACGTGTGACTTATTTTATTTAAGTTCCGTTTTTATTTCTTTAACGTGAGGGGGACCGGACCGCACGAACACGGCCGAATCCCCCTCCATCGTTCATGTTGTTCATGCTGGAGGAAACAAGTAACGTGGTGCCGTCGCACCACGCGGATGAACGTTCAGATATTTTCCGCAACGCCGTCGCGCTTCGCCGAGGAGAGATTTCAAGAACGCGACGCCGTCGCGCCGCGTTGGGAGGATTCTTGGCACGGAGAAAGGGGCGCGGTGCCGTCGCACCGCGCCGGACGACGAACACCGCGGCCGGTTCCGGGCCGCGGTGAGACGAGGAGACCGCGGCCGGTTCCGGGCCGCGGCGGAAGGAAAGACCGGCGGCCGTGCCGCCGGCGTCGGAAATCAAGGGCGGGACCGGAATTTTCCCGGTCCCGTTAGTAAAAACCGGCCGGCCAGCGGGCCGGCCGGATGTCATAAAAACCGGGGGTTTAAACCCCCGGCCGGCTCTTCAAACCCCCCTCTTAAAGAGGGGGGGGCGGTTCATTTAAGGAGGGGGGCAAAGCCCCCCGGTTTTTGTCCAGCCGGCCCCCACCTGCGGGGGCCGTTTGTATTTCAAGGCACGGCTTTAAGCCGTGCCGTTTTGTTAGAAACGCGGGGCTTAGCCCCGCGTGCCTCCCGCATGCGCCGCGGCACCCCGCCGCCAGCGCGGTCCGCCAGCCGCCGCCGCCACGCGGTCCGCCAGCCGCCGCCGCCACGCGGTCCGCCAGCCGCCGCCGCCACGCGGTCCGCCAGCCGCCGCCGCCACGCGGTCCGCCAGCCGCCGCCGCCACGCGGTCCGCCAGCCGCCGCCGCCACGCGGTCCGCCAGCCGCCGCCGCCACGCGGCCCGCCAGCCGCCGCCGCCACGCGGGCCGCCGCCGCCACGTGGCCCGCCGCCGCCGCGCCACGCGGCCGCCGCCGCCACGCGGCCCGCCGCCGCCACGTGGCCCGCCGCCGCCGTCCGCCGCCGCCGGCCGCCGCCGCCGGCCGCCGCGCCACCCAAGGGGGGGGGTCGGGCCGGGTCGTTCCGGACCCGGACCCCCCCGTTTCGGACCAGATTCGGTTTTTGGCTCATAACTTGAGCCTCGGACCTCCGAATGACGAACCGTCTGCGGCAACGCGATCCTTGGATCGAGACGGTCGTTTCGGTATATCGCACTCAAGGTTTCGGTTTACTTTGAGTTCGGCCGGGTTGGTTCGTTCACGAAACCAACCGGGCCTTCGGAGCGGAAACGCTCATATCTTGAGCTACGGACGTCTGATTGACGCGCCGTCAGTCGCGTAGTGTTCCTCTTAGTGAGACGGATCTTTTGGCATACTCCGCCCGAGGTTTGGACGCAGGTGGAGTACGGTCGGGTTGGTTTTGCCTTAAAAACCAACCGGGCCCCGGAGACAAAAATGCCAATAACTCTCAGACCAGGCGTCCGATCGACGCGCCGTCTGTTGCGTTGAGTTCCTGTTGACGATACGGAACTTTTGGATACATCAACTTCGGTCTTCGTGACAGTTGATGTATCAGCCTCTCGGCTCGTGGAGCGGACCCTCCGTACGAGCTTGCTGTGTGCGGGAACCCTAGTGCTGGCTGCGACTGTTCTACTGCTACGACTGCTACTGTGACTGCGACGACGACAGTACAGAGATCCTGTGTGGATTTGACGACGACAGTACAGAGATCCTGTGTGGATTGGACGACGAGAGTACAGAGATCCTGTGTGGATTGGACGACGACAGTACAGAGATCCTGTGTGGATTTGACGACGACAGTACAGAGATCCTGTGTGGATTGGACGACGACAGTACAGAGATCCTGTGTGGATTCGACGACGACGACTACAGCACTCAGCGATCCTACGTGGATCAGTGCTACAGGTTCTGTGTGAGCCCGATCCTTTGTGGGTCCTTGCGCTCAGCGGTTCTGTGTGAGCCAGCGCCTACAGGTTCTGTGTGAGCCCGATCCTGTGTGGGTCTTCTGCGGGGGTTAGTTACCTATCGATCCTTCGTGGGTCCGACGACTTAGATGGATCAGTGATCATCTTTATCGTCCTTGAAGAAGTATACCTGTGTGAGCTGAATCCTGTTGTTTTCCTGTGTGGATTGTGTTGTGCAATCCTGTGTGGATTATATTTTGCTTCCCTTTGTGGATTACGTATACTTTCCTGCGTGGACTGAGTTGTACTTGGGCTCGGAGGTTGGAGCGTATCTGAATTGATGACTTAGGTATATGTATGGGCATATACCTAAGCAGTGTCGGTTGTTACTTCGTGATTGTACTTTTCTTCGTGATTTATCCTTTGTGGATTTGAGAGACCTTCAGGGGTCTCGGGGTCCCTACTGAGTAGCTTATACTCACCCCTGCACGGGCTTTGCCCGCACTTCGTTGTGTTGGTTGCAGACGACGGACAGCGTTGACCTTAGCTGAGGCTTGCAGAGCGGGACGGTACCCGGAGGTGGACCACTGGGCGGGACGTGCTCGGAGCGGACGACGGGACCCGTGTAGCAGAGGAGCTATCTGTACCCACCCTTCAGGTGGGATTTCCAGTGGACAGCTCGGAGTTGCGGCCTTTACTTTTCAGTTGCTGTTTTTCCCTTTTCGAGTTGTACTTTACTTTCAGTTTGGGTTTGTATTCTGGCCCATTTACTTTTCCGCACTTTCAGTCGTACTCTGTTTGCTTAGTGTTTACTTTCCGCTTATTTACTCTGTGGTGTGTGTTTACTTTTCAAAGGCAATGCCTTCCCTTTTTACCGGGAATTACGCCTTGGTGCTAGTCGCCAGCCCCTGGCCTATGGAAGGCGGGCTTGGGGTAGTCACGGCACGGACCCCGAGGGCGGGTCGTGACAATTCATTATACCTTAGATTCCTTGAATTTCTTTATTGTTTTAATCCACATTACATGCTGATTTTAACATACATAGCTAAAATCTTAGTATCATTGTAAGGATGTTTTAGGATTGATAGTTGATGAAGGGCCATTCAAGTGCATTATTTGGTAATTATTTCATTTTTGGGCGGTGTTATGTGTGTATCATCATTATGTTCTCTGTATTCGACTTGAGTCATCATTTCATTATAGATTATTATTTTCACCAGGTTCTCGAAAAAAACTAGAAAAATAAAAAAATGGAGATGAGAATGAATTAATCATTGTACATTATTTTATAGAATATTTAAATATCTAAAATTATGGACATTTTTTTCATTCATTAATTATATTCTATTTTCAACTCATCCACCATTAACAATAATGAAAATAAAATTGTTCTTTTCTGGAACATTTAAAAACAAATTGTGAGAACATGGAAGAAATATTCCATTATAATAATTTATTGAATAATTTATCCTGTCATGAAAATGGTGGGGTGTATTTTTATGTATTCAATGGGGGTTGACTAAGTAATTTCCATTGTTTTCACACTATTATCCATGTAGTGTACCCAAGAGTAAAACCTCATCTTCCAGAAATTAATATTTTTAATCATTTCACCACAAAACCTAATCTAGAGTGTCATTTGGGACTTTAATTATTTCCCTCATTATTATCAAATGTTCTTGGCCCAAATAGTTTAGATATGTAGAAATTTATCAAGCCTTTGGTGATCCTTTCATGGATTTGGATGAGAAAAGGCAGGTTCAAAATCAATATTTGTGCATTGAGAGAAAATTAATGTGTGAGGTAAGTGTGTTGTGTGCATGAGAGGAGAAAATAAGTAAAAATGGATTGAATAATATAAATTTAGAAGTTAAAATATTTGTTTTTTGTGAATCATGATATCTTTTTAACATTATTGATAAATTTGTGAACATTGTTTGTATATGTTTTGAATTTGCATGGATTTTATATTTCAGCTCACCTACTCGGAGTCTATGTTCCAAGTGTATTGTAAAAGAAAAAAGATAATATTTCCACTATTTTTTTATTTTTAATTTATTTAAACCCCACAAATTTAATAATTTTCAATTATTTTTAATAATTTTGTATTTAAAGTGTGTTTTGGGATAAAATTTTGAAATTTTTTAATTCTAGAATTTTAACAGATTTTTACCATGATGGTATTTTGGTCATTTCATTTATAATAAAATTAAAAATTGGGAAATTATTATTTTTTTAGATTCCTTATATAATTTTTTTCAATGTTTTCATCTGTATTTAGAGCTCATTCAAATTACATGAGGCCCTAAAAATCAACCAATTTAAATAATTTGTTTCTGGTGGACAACCTAAACCCAAACCTTGGTAAATAAAGAGTAATTAGGGATACAAACCTTCAATTGAAGGTATTAAAAATGGATTTTAAATAATAATGGTATAATAACATAGTAAATAAATTTGGTTGTGTTTTTCACTAATTAAAAGTGTAATTTGATGTTATATATTTGAGATAGAATTCCAGAATTCCCATCAATGAAAACAATTTCTTAGTATTTAATTCATTACATTCACCAAATATTTTCTAATAAATGTGAATATTTTAGTAGATATCCATAACAAATTTTAGAAAAACTTTTATGAAGTCACCCATTACGTATTCCGAAATTTAATTTGTCAAAAGTCCATATTCTTTTGAATTAAATATTTTACACGAATCTTCTTGACCCATTAACATATAAATATGTGCGTCTTCTACCTTTTAAGAATATCCAATTTCATGGGAATTACCTTTAGATAGAAAGATATATGTTCATATTATGAAACTAATTAATATGTCATGCATCAATTCTAGAATAGAGAATATGTATGCTTCTCATTAGATGTTAGGGTAAGCACTAAGTGGTTGTGGATAGTGACACCAGGCTTACAATCTCTTCCACAATTCATTATTATATTGTAATATATTTTAGAGTTTATCATGGACATATATTTTATTGAAAAAATGTAGTGGTTCTATTTTTTAATTATATTTTAAAAAAATTATATTGAATCATTTTTCCTTATATTAATAAAACTATTTGATTTCACTATTTTAAATTCATTTCTATGGTCATGTTGTTGAGCATAGTGATTTCAATTTGGTTTTATTACATCAATGTATTAAAGATATTGAACCACTTCTATAGGTGGTTGAAAAATCACATGGAATTCTAAATATGATGGATATTAAAATTTTAGTGTTCACCTAGGGGTCCTTGGGGGAATTTTCAAATACATTTGAGAAATATTTTTAAATAAGGAAGATGGGACTGTCTAGGAGGTTGAATCTTGTCTACAACTATTATATTAATTCCGATTTCAAACCCATTTTAATTCATATTAATTTTTAAATATTTTTTATCTTATTTAAATTTAATTTATTACCTTTATTGGAACATTTAATCAAAACCACATGTTTCCCTTCTTTAATAAATACACAATATAATGTTGACACACTTCTAACTAAATTTGAAACCTTTTTCGGAGACAATCCATATACAGGTATATTTCATTTCTATTTGGGAAGAAATATTTGATTGAGGTTTTCATGAAAAAACCCTCACATCAACTAGAAACTTTTCTAGGGATTGATAAACGAGGAGAATAACATTATGGTATAAAAAACAAGGAGAGCACACACAATAAATGATTTAACCACCATCTAAATTTCTAGAATCAAAGAAAGAGATATGAAAATCAATCGAAATAAACTAATTTGAAACACTATTTCCTCCATCAAACAAGTTCAGAGGTTCTCTCTCCATTTTTTATTGGAGTTGGGAAGGCAATATTGTTGTAAAAAAAATTAAAAGGAAGAAGTGAGATATGTATAAGAAGAATAATGTAATGAATATTATAAATATAAATAATAATTACAATAATAAAACCAATCCTTATCCTCTGAAAATGGCTACATCATGAAATGGGAGAAGGGTATCATATTTATATGGAGAATAGGGGAAGAATCACACTCAAAAAATTTATTCCAAACATTTCCGCATAGATATTACATTAAATGGAAAAAGTGGTAATAGGTTTATTCATTAATGTTGTTCCATAATGTATCCTCCATTAACCCTCAACATGTTAGCATCCTTTTCCACTGAATGAGGTAGTTATGGATTTAATATTGATGTTGCCTTTTTTATGAGAATTTCATAATTCGTTATCCAATTTATAACATCCAATGGCCTTTTTAATGTGTTCAAACCCCCATAATATTCATTTTTGGAACTCTTGTGTTAATCTTATTTTATATACATTTGGAATCACAATAATTAGAGATTTGTATCCCATGTTATGCATCTATTGCAGTGGCGGGGTCCGTGATGTCTACCCAAACAATTCTTCAAATTCATTGAATATTTATTCAATCTAGCTGCTCGTATAATCCCTTTGGTCAAGAATAAATATATTAATGAAATAAATCAATAATTATAACAAAAAAAATCACTCGACTTGGAATTAAATTTTAAATTTAGTGTCCAAAATAATATTCTGATGAATATATTTTAAAAATAAAGAACTAATCCATTTTTCATTTAAGAAAATAGAAATAAAAAAACATAAAATAATGTCAATTTACCATTAAATAATACTAATTTGGGATTATTAAAAATCAATTTAAGTAGAAAATATGTGAAAATTTTGGCTTCATCAATCCCCACACATAAAAATTTCACTCCTAGGAAATCATCATATATTGAAATCAAAATTCATTCAATAATCTAAAATTGGAAAACATCTATGATTTAACCAAACTAAAATTCCCTCATGTCTAATCTATAAAAAAATCATTTTCATTTTCATTCCTCATATTTAATTTTATTCAACCACAAAAATCGATCCACAACCCCATTACAACCTACCTCACATTTAAATTATTTTCACTCTTCAATTAATGGAATTTTAATCTAGACAGATGGTAATACATAAAAATATCATGTATCACCATAGGCTTATGAAAATTATCATTTCTCCATAACGTGAAACATGAAAATTAATTCAATCATGATGGATTGAATTAAAAGTTGGCGTAAGGTTGCGGGGAAAATTAATAAAAATTTACGGCCAGAAAGATGAGGTTTGAGTCTTATGTACAATGTACTAATAATCATATTAAAAAATGAAATTACACATTTCATCCACCTTGAGGATATTAAAAACAAAACCACCCCATTTTTATGACATTATAAATGATTCATTCAATGATTATGACAAATGATATCATCAATGTTCTCCTTATTTTTTTAAAGCTGATGAAAGTTATATCATTATTTTTATTATTTTTCATAGATCATAAGAAAAAAATAAACTATAATGAATGAATTAAAATCATGGACTTTATATTAAATAGGGATATAATCCATAAAATAATGTACAGTGATTAATTCATTATCGTCTACATTTTTTTTCTATTTCTTAAGGACATCAAGATAAATGAAATAATGTAAAATGAAATGATGAATCAAGATCAATAGATATCCCACAATGATTACACAAACATTAAACCACCACAAAAATGAAACACATACCAATGAATTTACATTAAAGTTTCTTCCCCCAATCTCTAACATGTTATATTAATGAAAAAAAACTAATAGTGCATGTAGTTAAGGAAAAATCGTATTGTTATGTGGCTTAAAACTGTAAGGAAATTCGTGGAATCTATGTGACAACGAAAAATACATATACAGTATTATCATAGTTAAATATGTGGCTATCCATAATGACACATCAATATTTTTAAAAACATTCCATGAAATACAATAATTTGGAAGAGATAAATCATAAGTTATAGTTCTCACACAAAATACATGTTTCCCTAAAAAGTGTGGGTATTATGAAAAATATATCAAAGTGGTTTAGAACACCTCACGTGATGAGAATAATATTTTGAGTCATTCTTTCATTGGAATGTATTTCAAAAATAGGTCAAATGTATAAATATTCTTCTAAATCCAAATCATGTTAATAATTTCTCCAATCAACAACAATTTAAAATCCATTTTTTCAAAAAATAACTCAATATTCTCAAAAATAATTGATGTGTGAAAAATGATATGAAAAATAATTAATGCTTAGGGTTCATAAAATTGAATCAAATTAAAATAAAAAAATACAGCTAGTAGGTTGATACCCCCCACAATAAATTTACAACCCTTCATATCATCTAAGAAAAATATAAAGAAAGGTAGGAAAAATAATGAGAATGAAAATTAAACCTATCATTATTTTACTATGGAAGACATGAGTTAATCTCCTAGAAACAATTATTTGACATAAATCTCGTGAAATGAATAACAAAACATTGGAAAAAAATATTGAATGTGATATATAAATGGGAAAGAAAAAATATATTTTTCTTAGTTTGACCACGAAGAAGGATCTGGGTGTTTACCACGCCTAGTCAGGAAGTTGTAGTAGGTTATCCCAAATACAAATGTGGTGGGGTTTATTTTTTGGGAACCACCACATATTATATTTTCATAAATCCATTAGTAGATGATAGAAGTAATAACCCTAATAAAAAATAAAATAATATTTAACCACATGATAAGATAAAAGAAAAAATTTAAGATTCATAGGGGGAGGGAAATGAATATAGGGTTGCTCCATGTTATGTCAATCTAGAGGAGTTGTATTTACTGGTGATGAATTTATAAGAATAGGTTGCCTATTATATCCTAGTTTAGGTTCATAAAATGTATCAACATTGATTTCTTATTTTTTTCCATTATCCTCAAATGTACCAATGTACAACTTGACTGTCTCCTCCATTCTCTCCCCAACATGAGAAACTTATTCTTCTTCTTCATCTAGATCCTACAATAGCGGTTCTGATTATGAAAAGTAATAATAATGTTTATTATATGTAAATTCAGAATTAATTAAATTTGAATTAAATGAATGATCCAAAATTAATGCTCCCTATGAATATTCAGCTACAAATACTATTTCCTCAATCAAAAAAGCTAGTAACTAATTTTTGGAAGAGGGAATTGGGTCTTCGTATATATATTAAACATAAAAAATATCTTCTTGAAAGATAATCAGAATAATAATTTCATTCTCTGCAGCTTTTATTTGTTGCTGTTCCATCCATAATACTTTATCTTCTACAACTTCGGCAGTTACTAATGCTACTATCATTCCTCATATTTTGAGAATAAAGTAATTTTTTATACATTAATCATTAATTTTTTCCCTTATAGGGTCACCATAAAGGTTTTCAATATGAAAATTAATATAGTGATCGCAATAAAAAACTATCATTTCTGAGTAAATTAAATATATGCATTGAATCTCTATTTGTAGTTATTTTTAAAAATTTGAATTTATGCTTTTTTATGAAATAAATTTGTAAAATCCTTAGACCTCCCCAAATAAACTACCAAATTGATGGTAAGGGTTTTTATTTTTAATTTCATATCCCCAATGGTTTGTCTACAGTTCTCATCAAAGACAAATCTGGCATCTTTTTGGAGAAATCTAGACAATTGATGTCCAACCATACTAAAATCCTTCATGGATATGTTATAAAATCTCATATTTCCAAGGAATGATCTCACAACTCTCAAATTTTTTTGGTTATGGTAATGATAAATTGACATAACATTTTGATTTATCAAATTTAATTCCATCGATGGACACATCATTTCCTTGTAAAATCCTCTTATCTATCATTAAATTGAATATTTCATAATTTAGAAGAAAATCCAAATCAATAAAAGTTTCCAAAACACGAGCCATAATATTTATCAAATTATCAAATGGAGAGACATAAATATTGAAGTTTTCTATATAAACATTGATTCATGTTTGAATATATTCAGAGAAAATGCTTATCAAACACCGTTGAAATTTCCTAGGATCACTACACAAACCGAAAGGTATCCTCCATTAAGAAAACGTTTAAAATGGGCATGTGAAAATGGGTTTATCTTAATCCTACAGCTATATTTGAACGTGGATATTCCTAGAGAATCCATAAACAAAAAATAATTGTTTTTTGCGGCTATTATTTCTAAGACTAGATCAAAGAAATGTATTGGGAAGTGCTATTTCGTTGTAACTGGATTGAGTTTCTTCTATTAAATTCCCAATCACCATTTATTTTGAATACTAGTTCGGAAAAGTTCACCAAATTTATATATTGAGATTGTAAATCCATTTTCCATAGAAACAACATTGATTGGGCATACCCATTGACTATCAAATATTGGAAAAATAATTCCGTCATCAAAAATGGTGGTGACTTCTTTCATGACAACCTACAAAAGTGTTGTGTTCAATCTTTTTTGAAATTGTATCACTGGTTTAAAATTTTCCTCTAAAATTTTCTATGTATACACAATGAGGGACTGATTCCCATTATATAAGAGAGGGTCCATCATAAGGAATTATTATAGGACTTTAGGACTTCTAACAGTTTTTTCTCTTGGTCCTTTGACGAATCATTTGATAATGTCATAGTGAATTGATCATCCCCACCAAAGTAATTATATTTGAGGTTTTAATGAAGTTGTATAAACTCTATATTAGGGTCGTTTAAGGGAAACTACTCAGATGTATGATTTCTCAGTGATTCCCACGATTCTAAATGAAATTTATCCTGATGATCAATTACCTTGTTCTCAAGACTTATTTCATGAAGAAAATTGGAAAATTCTATTGGGATACCCCTAGAATGTCAAAGGTTATATATAAATTCATCTTAATTAGTTCTAATATTATAAGTATCAACGTCCCAAGAATCATCAAAGTCTTCCATTCCAACAACTTGCTGAACAAATTTATTATCTAAAAAATTTCCATTTTTGAATCAACACATGATATTTCATCATATGAAAAATCAGGGAACATGTCAGAGGAAAACCAATCAAAAATTCTTACTTTGGGGCATGAATGATACTCAACATAGTGTTTCAATGACTAACATATATTGAAATTATCAAAATCTCTACCAAATTACTTTGAATATGTTCCTTTGTGAGCATTTTTATTTTTCTTTGGTTTTTTCAAAAATGGTCTCCCACAAATGATAGGATGATGGGTATTGAACCAATAATCATAAATGACCAAGGGATAGAAATCCATAGGAAACATCATGTCTCTTACATGAATGAGAACATCCTCTATAACTCTATAAGTCTTGGTGGTTCTTCAGTTGGAATGTTGGATGATAATTCCATGGGGTTTCAATTCCCCAACATGAAGAGATGAGTAAATAGAATGTGGCATCACATTTATGGAGGCCCATAAGTCTAGTATGAAATCATTTAATTCACATTTCACAATGGTTCAGGGTATAGTAATGGTTCTCGTGTCATTAAATTTGATAGGAAATTCATGTTGAATCATGGATAAAACAATCCTCAATATGTTGAATTTTTCTCCTCCTTTAAATTTCCTGTTGTGGGAACAATTGTATTTCAGAAATATATAATACCTTGGAATTTATTTTACAACATCAAGAAATGTTATGTTGACTTGAACATCATTGAATGTTTCAAAAACCTCCATATCCAACTCTTTTTTAGAACATTGCATCATTGATGGGTATTTCCTTGGATAAGAAAGTGGAGGTTTGAATGTTTCATGTTTATTTTGAGAACTTTTTTGAGAAACTTATAGACCATTCATCCTCTTCCAGTCATTCATTGCTCTTTCAAACAATACTTCTTCCCATAAATTTTTATTTACATTAAAATAAAAATTGTAATTTTTATCATTTATATTTGTAGTGAGACTGTTATTAATAGTTTCGAAAGAGAGCTTGATTTTCTTAGTTTGAGGGTTATTCAATTCTCTTCCACTATTATGTTCAATTTCACTAACATTTTCCATCCCATTATCTCATAGATTCTCATTTGGTTGTGAGGGTAAACAACCAATATTTGTAAACCTCCAATATTTTGATTTTTTATTAATCAAACTTTAGAGTCATGATTACCCATTTCAGTCATCAAGCTATTCAATATGTTCTGTTAATATTTCACTGTTTCACTATTTCTTCTTTGTTTATCTGTAATTATTGAGTGGGAGGATCATGATGAATGATTCATCCATAATGAACATTGGATTGATTAATTTAAAATCTTGTTTGATAATTACTTGAATTTCATTTGAAGAAGCCTCTAGGTTGTTCAGGATATTGAAATATTTCATTATAGTTGTTTTTTTATCATTGATTGTGATTTTGGTTATTTTTAACTGCAAATTGTTGGTTTTTTAATACCTTCTACCAGGAAACACTGCATTTCATTTCTTAGAAATCTCTTTTATTTGTGGGAATTGATCACTAGAATGTTCATTAGAAGACTAAATTAAGTAGTGTACATGCATTTGAAAAGCTTTTTTCATGTTTGGGTCATGTTGGACGATTTTTGGATATAATCATTGACCTAACCATGGTGATAAGTTCTGATAATTGAATTACAATCATGTGTCTTTTAGGACCAGTTGTGAGGAATTCATGTAATGATTTGACATGAATATGGCCTCTTATTCTATATTTTCAATCAATTTGGGTCATGTTTTCAATTAGTATCCTAGCAGCATCTAGTTCTTTTTCAACTTATTATCCTCTCACAGTAGCATCCAAAATGTTTCTATCAAGGATACATAATCCCTCATAAAAATATTGAATCAAAATTTTTTCACTAATTTGATGGTGCAGGAATCTTAAATATAAACTTTTGAAATATTCCCAGTACTCATTGAATGTTTCCCATTGAGTTTTCCTAATTAAAAAAAATCTCTTTTTGAATGAAATATATTCTTGATGAAAGGAAAATTATTTCTTGTAAAATAATATTAAATTTATTTCAATATCTTATAAATTTTGAATGTGAATAAAAGAAGCATTATTTAGAAACCCCTTAAACTAAAAAAGGAAAATAACTCTAAATAATTTGATTTTCATTAACCCATAATGTTTTATGTTGACACATAGACAACTAAATTACTGAAGGTGTTTATGTGGGAGTTGACATGGAACCCTAATGAATTTTGGAAGTTGGGGATGAAACTATATTTGATTTTAAACCCAAATGGTATATCAGGATATTCCATATGATTTTATTTGATTTCATCATAGGATGAAGCCAATTCATTCAAGGTTATATTTTCTTCCATTGGAATTTTGGATTAAATCTATTTCCTTCTAATTTTGTTAGTGGATAACTCAAATCCTTGGAAAAGGGTATTTCTAGTAGCTCTAACTCTTGAGTAAAATGTAGTATCAATTTTAGTCTATAAAGAGAACAAATTTGGTTTAGAATTTCGGGTCATGATTTTTCTTATAAAATCAACTCAAGAAACCTCCCTCGATACAATTACAGTTTTTTGTGAGTATTTTTCTCATGCAAACCTCCATAAAAAAATTTATCCATGGGAGAAATGCAATATAGAAATCCCTGGTTTTTCTCTCTAATAGGTTTCAATTTGAGTGATAAGAGTTTTACTTATGATTTTTTTAAATGAAGATAAATTTTGGGATTTCACTAAAGGTTATAATATATGTAATAATCTAAATTGAGTGAATATATAAAGGATTTATAAAATATATGAATTAAAAGGGATTTTAAATAATAATTAAAACAGTAGTTGTGGATATGAATCAACTTCTCAAACACACTTCTCTTCCTTATTTAAAAATATTTATCAATTTAATTTCATAAAACTATTAAGGACCCATAGATGAACACTCAAATCTGAATATACATCATATAGAGACCTCGATATGACTTTTATAACACCTATATAAGTGGCTAAATTACATGAAGACCTCCATGATATCAAACATAACTGAAATCGATATGCTTAATAGCAATTCCTCACCAAAGAAATTTATGTATTGAAATTGAATAGTTTAATTCATAGATGAAAAATTATCCAATACAAATTGATGACAATAAATTGAATGAAAAAAAACTGAATTCATTAAAAAACAGATGTATAAGTTAAATTAAAAAAGTGATTACTTGATTAGAATGAAACTCTGAAGAGAGTGTCTGTTGGGTGTTGTCACCCATAAAAACTTGGTGCATAGTCATGCATCGCTTGTGATGCCTTCATCATCTTTGTTCTAGCATCAATTCATGAAATATTCATCGTGATCTCATTATCCACCTTTCCCATTCACTTTCAAGCCCACTCCCATCAAATTGGATATCTAGAAATGGGGGAAGAGTTCTATATTTATAGGCAAATGGGGGATGAATTTTTTCTCAAAATATTTAGTCCTAAAAGATAGGAATTTATGACCCATTAAAATGTAATAATATGTAATAGTTGTCTTCAAAATATCTGTTAAAAAATATTTAATCTACTCTTCCTTGAAATTTCACATTTATTGGATACGTTTGTTGTAGTTAGGGATTTAATATTGAAGTTGAATTTTTTAGAGGAGAATTCCAGATATTTTTATCAATGTTAAATCATCCAATGACCCTTTTAATGAGTTCAAACCCCCAAAGATTTCTTTTTTCGAATTATTATTGGAATCTTAGGTCATCCCAATTTTCAACTACATCAATTAGATATTTTAGCCCGATTTAGGCATCTATTATGGATGTGAGGTCCATGCTCTCCACCTGTACAATTCATCAAATTATATTATTAAATGTTTAACTAAATAAATCAATTATTTAAACAAAGAAAGAATCACTAAATTTTGAATTACAATTTAATGAAATGACTAAAATACACTTGTACAAAAATCTGTTTAATGTCCAGAATGAAGCCAATTTCCCATTTAGGCTCAAAATAACACCAAAACTAATCAATGATACATTTTACAATTAAATAATACTATGGTTTTATTATAGAAATATAATTATAGTATATAATATTTGAAAAGTTTAGCTCCATCTATAGGATTATAATATTTCATATATATATATATATATATATCGTTTAATTAATATACATGTTGTGTGTTGTCTTCACTTCATGTAATGCTTTCTTGAGGTTTTATGTGGCTCTACAAGTACACTATGAATGACGACTACTTGTCTTGTATGATGTACATGTCATGTGAAACCTATTTGTTCACTTTTTCATTATTTCACCCTTTATTTCTACAATTCCAAATTCGTGCTAACACAAGCCAAAACCCCAGTGCATTATATAATAAATAATAAATAAATGTTAAATAAATGTATCTAATTTGTATATATAATTTTATAATTTCTGTGTTCTTAATATTTTTTACGATTGATTACTAATTTAATGATATATAAAATAAATAAATATATGTATAAACATAATATTATATTCATAAATCAAATTAGATAAACATAAATGATTTTTTTTAAAAGAATTTAATAAAAAGCATTGTATCACTATTATTGTGGTAATGGACATAAATATTAAAAATATTCTATTTACACACAAAAATGAAATTGTACATATTTAATTAAATTTAAATGGTCTACTAAAATAAGAAATTAATTTCATTAAATTTAATTCATAAAATCTATAATGCCTAATTTTTAATGTTACCATGTAAGATCATGACTTGCATTCAACTAGATGAGGGAAGGGACAACATATTTCCAGACCCTTCCTCAAGTTTAAGGAGAGATAATGACCCCCGAAACCCACCTTCAATAGGTTCCAAAGTTGTGACTTGCACCAAGGTTATAAAATCACACACCAAATGGAAGGAATTACAGTTTTTACTTAGTAGGATCAGGAGATAAGATAATAAATCCTAGACAACACCAAAACTAGAGGTAAAAGTAACGCCAAAAAATCAATTATAATATGCATGTTCCAAAAGTAAGTTCTAAAAAGTACAAGAAACTCCAATGGAATGTACCAGTGAAATAAAAAAGCAACAACATCAATTGTCCAAAAATCTGAACTAGTATGGTACCGTATGATCCATGAAGACCTCCTGTAAACTTGAAATAATTTTTATATACGTAGGGTATGTATATAAGTATTCTTATTTAGGAAAACCAAAATCTCTCATGCACAAGTGGGGAGGAATTCTAATGCCCCATGAGAAAAGGGGACAACTGAAGCACCGAGAAAAGAATGTATCCACCCAACCTCTCCATGGAACACTCCCCAAATAACGCATGTCATGTAATGTAATAGAAATAACACATCGATATTTGGGTACCTCGCACCACATTCCAACTGGTTGTTGGAGACATCTTGCGCGTCAAACCTCTCCCTCCATTATCACTGCAGTCCCACTGCCATACCATGCCCGAACACACCTAGGATACCACAACCACACATCCTGCCTGCAAACACCCGGGACACAATCACACATAACCACTCCTACAAACACATGGGCCAGAATAACTACTTCCACAGTCAAAGACACTTTGGAATCATCCTGAGGAAACTTGGGAAACAACATCCCCGCACACACTAAGTACAACTACCACAACATACCATTCCTGAAGAATATTGGGATATAGAGGACCTCATGCCATCACAGCCTTCTCGGAAAATCTTGGGCTACTCTGGAATGGGAGAAAAAAGGAGTCAATAACCATCCACTCATAGGAGTGTTGGGAAAAACACCCTCCCCCATAAAATGGGGGAGTTTGGCACGAAGTTATCAACATGGATGGGGCACAAATAAGATACATAAAAACTAAATTATACATATAGGTAAAAATATCTCATCCCATCATAGGGGTTCCAAAACCATCTCATATACAATCACCCTTGTTACTATTCATTCATAAGAATTACTACAACCACAAACCTGTCACTACTCATTATCTAGAAACAATTCCCCTTTGAACCCATTCATGTTTTCCAATTCAAGGGATTCCATTTAGATAATTTATCACTTTAGGGAAACAAAAAGGCATTGCCACAAGCCAAGGAATGAAAAATAGTCAAGTAACAACTTAAGTATTCACACCCAGTTCTCTTGAAATGTCACAACAACAAAAGGGATCTGTAATATCCCTCAAAGTACTACAACCGAACCAAGCCCCAATATATGTCTCCACCCGACTATAGTTCCACAAACCAACAACTTATTCATAGGGGCTCCCACCCCCAGTCACATCACAATCATCAATAGTAAACAACATCAGAACAGAGCAAGGGAGTTTTCAAATTTGAATATGTCATTCATTTAGTTCCATCTCTCCGTTTGGTAAATCGCGGTGGTCACACAAGGATTATTATCCATTGGGAATCCATTTAATCAAAAACATTTATGTGATTTACCAGTTTCTATGTTACAACCATTAAATCAGTTGAATATCTAGAAAACGGAGGTTTTTAGTGCGCACGAAAGGACTTCCAACAGCCATGATTTTCAGTGGACATAAACCCATTCAATTCACAACATATATAAAAAGAGAAAAGAGTATGACAACATTATAAAACACACCCCTTATTTCAATAAATCCATTTATTATCTTTGTTAAGGTTTCGTTTCATCCATCCCTATATGAAACATTTTCATACCCACCCCACTTGATGCATATTAAAGAGATACAAAGGAAGAACCCTTCTTTGATGATCAGCAATCAATGTTTTCTCTAGGTGCCAACAAATAGGGATGTGCTAATTACAAGAGGGGAACTCTGAGGACTCCATGAATGTGCAAGAAAGGCTCCAGAATAGGCTCACTTCTAGCCTTGGGGAAGGGGACATCAAACGTCACATGTAAATAAATAAACTAGACACAAAGAAGATTGGAAGAAATAATTCACGTGTGATAAATTGGAGAGATCCTGGAGTTATGGGTTATGAATTTGGAATGGAATTAAATGAGGATAGTGGTTTCACCTCACATTTAGATAGTTACATACGATGGAATTAATAGATTATTTAATAATTCTCATTGTAGGGGTGGCCAATATAGTTGTGAACTAAATGATTTCATTTAAATAGATAAAAACAGTATGTTGAGGGTCTCTCCACTCCTATGGTATTTAAAATGTTGTTTATAGCACTAAAAATGTCCTTGAACCACTACAAAAAGGTTATAATACATAAAAGTGGTTTTACGAGAAAAACTAAGGATGGAAACACCGACACCCATATGTGGTCGATTGGTGAGAATGATCGGTGAAACCGATCAGTGGAGCTGATCTAGTAATGTTGATCCTGTGAAGTAGATCTGTGATGTGGATCCTGTGATGTTGATCCTGTGAAGCAGATCTGTGAAACCGATTGGTTGAATCTGATCTGTGAAATCGATTTGGTGAAACCGATATATGAAACCAATTCGGTGAAACTGTTCTATGTAACCAATTTTATGAAACTGTTCTGTGTAACCTATTTTCTAAAAATGATTTTTGAAACAAATTTGGTGTAATTGATCTGTGAAACTGACTAGGTGAAATCGATCTATAAAACCGATTTGTAAACAAGATTTGGTGAAACCGATATGTGAAACTGATTGGGTGAAACCGATCTCTGAAACGAATTTTGTGAAACCAATTTGTGAAACTGATTTGGTGAAATCGCTTTGTGAAATCGATTTGGTGAAACCGATCAGTGAAACTGACTAGGTGAAACCGATCTGTGAAACCGATTTTGGGGAAATAGTTATCAGAAACCGATTTACTGAAACCGATATGTGAAACAGATTCAGTGAAACCAATCTGTGAAACCGATTTGGTGAACCCGGTCTGTGAAACCGCATGGGTGAAACCGATCTGTGAAACTGATTTGGTGAAACCGATTTGTGAAACCTATTTGGTGAAATAGATATGTGAATCAGATTGGGTAAAATTGATCTGTGAGACCAATTTGTCGAAACTGATCTTTGAAACTGATTTGGTGAAACTGATCTGTGAAACCAACTGAGTGAAACAGATCTGTGAAACTAATTAGGTCAAACAGATCTGTGAATCCGATTTGGTGAAACCGATTTGGTGAAACCGATCTGTGAAACTGATTTGGTGAAATTGATCTGTGTAAACAATTGGGTGAAACCGATCTGTGAAACCGATTTGGTGAAACCAGTCTTTGAAACTGATAAGTGAAGCCAATCAGTGAAGCTGATCTGTGAAGATGATATGTGAAGCTGATTGCTGAAGCTAATCTGGGGAACAGATTAGTGAAACATATCCACAAAGCTGATTAGTGAATCTGATCTGAGATGCTGAACTGTGATGATGATCAGTGAAGTTGATCGGTTAAGCTAATATGTGAAGTTGATCGGTGTAGCTGATCTATGTAACTGATTAGTGACAGTGATATGCGAAGCTGATCAGTGAATCTGATTTGTGAAATTGATGGGCGGGACTGATCAATGAGTCTAGGACACCCCCTGGCATAGAATTTTGCAATGTAATGGACCAATAGGGTTCCTTACATTACATTAGATATCACTCAAAATTATTCACACCGTCGAGAAAACAAGAGTAACCCAAAAACCCAATGCAGAAGATACCTATCAGGGAGAATCCACCCCAAACTGCCATAAAAAATCCAAGGATCAAATTTTCCTGACACACGGATTAGGGGGTTATTTTCTCCATGTTAAGATATTATCCTCTTTGGGTGGCACTGAGTCGCCCGCACAGGTTTAATCTCATCCGCACAAATGCGTCTTGATTAGGAAACATGCTCTACCATCCCCACATATCAAGACTATTAATAAATATAAACAAGGTAAGGAAAGAAAACAACTCATAAACAAACAAGGTCATCATTACATTAAATAATTCTCAAAAACATGAACAACAAGGATGGCTCGGAATAGTAACTCAAAAAAGCATTGGGTACTAGACGTGGATTTGAGATTCTCGCTCCAAAGTACTCTCCTCAAGGCCACTATGCTTCCACAACACATGACCCAAAGTGATGATTCATCCACGAAGCACATTCTCTTTTCGATCATTGATCATCATTGGTTTCTCCACAGACATAGAATTGTATCATATATCCAACTCTCCCAATTCAATGACATGGGAGTCATCGTGTAGATATCAACAAATCTAGGAGATGTGGAAAATGTTGTGGAACCTTTCTAATAGAGGTGGAAATGCCTGCTGATATTCCATCTCATCGACTCACCCCAACACTTCGAAAGGCTCGAGGAACCATTTAGAGAGCTTTATCCCCTTGCCTGACCTTCACTGCCCACGTCTAGGGGAAACCATCAAGAACACATGGTCTCCAACCTCGAACTCCAATGGCTTCCTCCTACGATTGACATACGACTTTTACCGGTCCTGGGCTACCTTCATCCTCTCACACACAAGCTGAACCTTTTCCGTTGTGCTCTACACCACATCTGGGTGAATAACACCTTCCTCCCCAACCTCGGTCCAACATACGGGTGAATGACACGAACGCCCATACAAGGCTTCAAATGGTACAATGACAATAGTAGAGTCATAGTTTTTACTGTAGGAAAACACTACTAAGGGAAAATGTTATTCCCATGATCCACTGAAGTCCAAAACACCTTCCTGTAGCCTATCCTCAAACTTCTATATGGTTCACATTGTTTTCCCATCTGTCTGGGTTGGAAAGTAGTAATAAGGTGTAGCTGGGTGCCAAAAGCATGATGTAATCCCCTCTAGACTCATGAGGTAATCCATGAATCCCTAACAGAGAATATGGACCTTCAAACTCCGTGAAACCACACCACCTCATCCACGTATCTCTATGATAAGTCATCCACCATAGTCAAATCCTTGATCGCCAGGAAGTGAGCTGATTTCATCAACTGGTCTACCACTACCTAGATAACATTACAACCTCCTTGAGACATGGGTATTCCTATGGTGAAATCCTTCGAGATTTCATCCCACTTACACTCGGGGACATCTTAAGGCTGCAAAAAACCTCCTAGGATTTGATGTATAGCCTTCACCTGCTGACACACCAGGAACCTTTCCACGAACTCTGCCACTGCACGTTTCTCTCAGGGCACCCAAATTGTTTCCTCAGGACTTAGAATATCTTGGAAGCTACTGGGTATACCGATCTGAGTGTGTTATGGAAGTCATAGATAACTTATCCCTACATCGCCTCTGGGAAAAACAAATTCACTCGAAAAAGCATCTGATTCTGACAATCCTATGACCACCCTTCCAGAGCATTGCCTTGGTTAACTCAATCACACATCACTTAACACTCTAAGTATCCGCACTCAGAATCCTCCACCCACCGCAACTCATAGGACCACACAATCATTTGAACAGAAAACCTCTACCACTTTCCACCCTTTAATCTAGGTGTACGGCGGCCAACACCTCCATTGCCTTCATAGCATCCATAGATTCCAAAACATCTTCCCTCCGTGACATCCTTCTCAAGGAATCAACCATAATGTTCCCCTTTCCTTTAATGTAAGAGATCTCGAAGTTTTAGTCCTAAATAAACTCCTCCCTCCTTTGTTGTCGCATGTCTTGCTCCCTCAGGGTAAATATATTCTTTAAACTCATGTGATCCGTGAATACCACAATGTTCTCCCCAATGAGGTAATTCCGCCACAACATCAACGCGAGAACAACTGCTGGAATCTCTAGGTCATGAGTGGAATAGTTACACTAATGAGGAAATAACTACCTAGACCCATAATATATCACTACCCAGAGCTACATCACCACAAACCCCATGCCAAGTCCAAAAGCATCACAAAATACATCCTAAAACACCCCTTTCTCTGGAAACCTAAGGATTGGAGTGTTGAAAAACCTTTCATTCAGATAGATAAAAGAATCCTTACATAGCTCACTCTATACGAAGGCCTGATCATTTCTAGTCAATGCTTTCAACAGAGTTTCAACCTGAGAGAATTTTGTTATGAACCTCTAATAATAGCCTACCATACCTAGAAAAATATGAACCTCCACCCCATTCTTTTGTGCTTCCCAAGAAACAGTAGCTTCAACCTTTAACAGATCATTTAATACCCTTACTGAGACACAATGTGTCCAGATAAATGCTCTTCTCATGCCATAAACATTCACATGGAAAATTTCCCATAGAGCTGGTGATGTCGAAGGATTTACAAGACCATACTGAGGTGCTTATTATGTTCCTTATCTGATCTTGAGCACATCAAAATGTCATCGAAGAACACAATGAAGAAAATGTCAAGAAAGTAATGGAAAATAGAGTTCATGGGCCCCATGAACATAACATGTGCATTCGTAACACCAAATGGAAAGACTACAAACTCAATGTTCCCACACCTTCACCTGAAAGAATTCATCAGAATTTCACTATCCTTCACCATAAACCGGTGATACCCGGACCACAGATATATCTTGGAGAACCAATCTATTCCCCTCAACTGATTAGAGAGATTTTATATCCTGAAGAGAGGGTAACCGTTATTCATCGTTAACTGATTCAGTCTCTGTTAGTCAATACACAGCTTGAGACCACCACCTACGTTCATCACGAACAAGACCGGAGTACCCTATGGCAATATGTTTCATCAGACAAAACCCTTCTTCATCATATCATCAATAAAAATCTGAAACTCCCACAACATAGAAGGCGTCATCTGATAAGGATCCATGAAAATTGTATGGACAACTGGTTGTATGTCTTTCCCAAACTTAACATCATGTCGACGGGGTAGAGTCACATCCTCCTTGGGAATAATATTTTGGAACTCTCTAACAACTTCTGAAACATATATCATCTCAGCATCCAATGATTTGGCTGAATGCTCAGCCAACATAGAAAGGAGAGGATCCACACACTATCTCCCCACCTAAAAACTCCATTCACCAACAAAAGTCACATGCTGGACATCCTCATCAGAGAACATGACTCTACTCCGGAAGTAGTCGATTATAGAATGCACTGAAAATAGCTAGTTGAGGCCTAGGATGACATCGTATGGCTGTATTTGCAGCAGAATAAGATACCCACTAAACTGATGCGTCCCCAACATCATTCAAGATCCTCAACAAACATCAAACAGGCTATTATGACCCCAAATTGGCGTAATCATCACCAGGGGCATGGAGAGTCTCAGAATGTCTAGGCCCAAGGAATGGGCAAGATCGGGTGTAACAAAGGATTGTGAATTTTCAAAATCAAACAAGGCCCATGAATGAGAGATAAACAAGATTATGGTACCTCGAACGACTTCAGGACCTACTGGAACTACTGCCTCTACGGCTTGAAACTGCCTACGCCCAACTCCACTACCTCTCAGCTATCGACTGCCTCCCCGAACGTGCCCTAGTCAAGGTCCTTGAGGGGAACCCTGGGGTTTCACACCTCCTTTCATGTCTACTGATTATCCAAATTATCCTCTTGTTCCTTGATCTCCTTCACTACACGTGGTTTTCGTCAATTTTCCATAGCTTCAAGGTAAACAATGAATGCCTAAACAAGAGTAGTGTAGAATATTTCTTTTTAAATTTTGTGTAAACATTATATTCATTTAAATTCAAAGAACACCCAGGACACAAAATATCAACATCATTATGATCCATGTACATTTCCTAGGGTATCTACCCTACAATCAGTGTATCCTCACTTGGTTGTTTGGTAGGTCCTGAGTACTTACATCAGATCAAGGGGGTCCCTAAAATCCTATTTCCTAGCCAATCTTCCGTAGCCTATTTCACACACCATGATTTCATAACAATGTTTCCCTACCATCCCATGAAATCCTTAATATGCATATCCCTAAGCTCCATCATATATATAAAACCCCTCTAATACCATTATATTAGTACCCACCTTCACCAAGCTGAGGGAAGGGGCAGTAGATTGATGGACCCTTCATTCCTCAAGATAAAGGAGTGATAATGACCCCATGAAACCAGCCTTCAATAGGTCCTAGAGTGGAAAATAGCACCAAGGGTGTAGAATCAGACGCCAAAAAGATGTAATTGCCCTTTTTATATAGTTGGATCTTGAGATAAGATAATAAATCCCAGAAATCACAAAAAACAGGAGGAAAAAGTTAGGCCAAAACAAACCATTCCTATATGAATGTTCTAAAAGTAAGTGCTACAAAGTACAAGAATCTCCAAAGGAAAGTTGCAAAGAAAATAAAATCAACAACATCAACTATCCAAACGCCTGAACTAGTACTGTCCTGCATGATCCCCGAAGTCCTCTTGAAAACATGAAAGCAGTTTTATATATGTAGGGTGAGTATACAGGTATACTCAGTAGGGGAAACCAAATGCTCTCATGCACAAGTGGGGAGGAATTATAATTCCCCATGAGAAAAGGAGACAACTGAAGCACCAAACAAGGTGATTATACACCCAACCTCTCTAATGCACACACACCCTATAATGCATGCCAGGAAAAGTAATATTAATATCACATCAATATTTGGGTACCCCACAACACTTTACCACTAGTTATTGGATACATCCTACACATAAAACCTCTCCCACCATTCTCTCCACAGTTCCACTTCCATACCCTTCCCGCACACACCTGGGCTACCACGATCACACATCCCACCCACAAACACTTGGGACCAAATCCCACATAACCACGCCAGCAGACACATGTGCCAGAACAACTACTACCTTGCCCAAAGACACATGGGCCTCATCCCGAAGACACTTGGGAAACATCCTACCTGCACAAAACTTGGCCAACTACCAAAAAATACCATGCTTGATGAATATAGGGAGATAATCGACCTTATCCCATCACAGCATACCCGACGAATCTTGGTCTACTCTGGAAAGGGAGCCGAAATGAGTCAATAACCAGCCACTTATATGAGTGTTGGGAAAAACACCATCCCCATGAAATGGGGGTGTTCAGCATGAAGTTCTAAACTTGGATGGGGAGTGAGTAATAAACATAAAAACTAAATTATACATATAGGTAACAAGAACTCATCCCATACAAGGGGTTCCAAAAACCATCTCATATACAAACACCCTTATTACTATTCATTTATATGAATCAATACAACCACAATCATGTCACTACTCATTCCTGGAAAACAAGTCCCCTTTGAGACCATTCTTGTTTTCATATTTGAGTGATTCCATTTAGATAATTATTCACTATCGGGCAACTAAAAGGAATTTCCATAAGCCTTGGAAGAAAAAAAAGTAAGGAAGCAATTTCATCATTCACACCAAGTTCTCTTGTAAGGTCACAACAACAAAAGGTATTCATGAGATCTCTAAATGTAATGGAACCAAACCAAGCCCCAACATACGGCCCCACATGACCTCAGGTCCACAAACCAACAATTTCTCAATAAGGGATCCCACCCCCAACCACATCTCAAGAATTAACCATAAATATCACTATAATAGAGAAAAGGTGTTTTCAAATTTGAATATGTTATTCATTTTGTTCGGTCTTCTTGTTTGGTTAACCAGGGTGATCACAAATGGATTATTATTCATTTTGAATCAATTTAATCAACCGAGTTTATGTGTTTTTTCCATTTTCCATGTTACAACCATTTAATCACTTAAATATCCAGAAAACAGAGGTTCATTAGTTCACAATAAAAGAGATCCAACGACCACGATTTTCAGTGGACATAAACCCATTCAATTCATAACATATAGAAAAAGATAAAAGAGTATAACAACATTATCAAACACACCCATTCATTCATTAAATCCATTTATTATCTTCATTATGCTTTGGTTTCATCCATCCCCGTAAGAAACATTTTCATACCCACCCCGCGTTATTCATAGTAAAGAGAGGAAAAGGAAGAACCATACTTCGATGATCAACTATTGATTTTATCTCATGGTGAAAACATTTGGGGATGCACGAATTGTAAGAGAGTAACATAGAGGACTCCAAGAATGAGTAGGAATGGATTCCACACATGCACACCCCTAGCATCGGGAAAGTGGACACCAAACGCACCATGGAAAGGAAGAAACCATCCAATAAGATGAAGGAAAGAAGTAATTCATGTGCGATTAAAAGGTGAGATCCTGGAGTTATGAGTTATTAATTTTGAATATCTTTAATGGTGGATCGTGTTTTCACATCGCAGTTACAAGGTTACAAATGATGTAATTAATTGTTTAGTTAATAATTCTAATCAGAGGAGTGTCTGAAACAATTGTGCACAAAATTATTTCATTTAAATAGAGAAAATGGTCTGTTGAGGGTCTCCTCGCTCCTATGGGAATTAAAACGTTGTTTATGGAACTAAAAATGGCCTTAAACCACTTTAAAAAGTTTATAAGACATAAAAGTGGCGTTACGGGATAAACGGGGAAGCCAAACCCCAACACCCCTCTATGGCCATTTGGTGAATCTAATCTGTGGAGATGATCTGGTGAAGTAGATCCTATGAAGCTGATCTGTGAAGCTGACCCCATGAAGCTGGTCCTTAGAAGCTGATCTGTGAAACCAATTAGCAGAAACTGATCTTTAAAATCGATTTGGGGAAACTGACCTGTGAAACAGATTATGTGAAATCAATCTGTGAAACCGAATTGATGAAACTGATATGTGAAACCAAATTGGTCAAAATGATATGTGAAAATGATTAGGGGAAACCAATCATTGAAACCTATTTGGTGAAACCGATATGTGAAATCGACTTTGTGAAACTATTTTGTGAAACCGATTGGGTGAATCCGATCTGTGAAAACCATTTGGTGAAGCCTATCTCTGAAACAGATTTGATGAAATAGATCTGTGAAACAGATTTGGTGAAACTTTTATGTAAAACTGATTTGCTAAAACCAACTTGTGAAATCGATCGGGTGAAACCGATCTGTGAAACCAATTTGGTGAAACCAATATGTGAAAAAAATTTGGTGAAACAGATATATGAAACCAATTTGGTGAAACTTATCCGTGAAACCAATTTGGTGAAACCAATCTATGAAATGGATTTGGTGAAACTGATATGTGAAACTTATTTGGTGAAGCCGATCTGTGAAACTAATTGGGTGAAACCAATATTTGAAAACGATTTGGTGAAACAGATTTGTCAATCCGATTTGGTGAAACTGATTGGTTGAAACTGATCTATGAAACTGATTTGGTGAAGAAAATCTATCAAATGAATTTGGTGAAACCAATATATGAAACCGATTTGGGGAAACCAAACTGTGAAATGAATTTGGTGAACCCGATCTGTGAAACTGATTGGTTGAAACCGATCTGTGAAACTGATTTGGTGAAACCGGTCTGTGAAACTGATCAGTGAAGCTGATCTACGAAGCTGATCTGTGAAGATGATCAGTGAAACTGATCAGGGAAGCCGATCTGTGAAGGTGATTAGTGAATCAGATCAATGAAGCTGGTATATAAAACTGATCTGCGAAGTAGATCAGTGAATCCAGTCATCGAAGCTGATCATTGAAGCTAATCATTGAAGCTAATCATTGAAGCTGATCGGTGAAGCTGATCCATGAAACTGATCTGCAAAGCTGGTCAGTGAAGCAGATCTGTGAATCAGATGGGTGGGACTGATTTATGGGTCCATGGCACCCCAACACATAGAATTTGGCAAAGTAATGGACCAGGTGGTTCTGGGCCATTACATGTATAATGTTTTTAAATGCGAAATCTTACTTGTATTTCAAAATTAAAAAGTATATACTGTATAAATTCGACATAGTATTTTTATATTGATTATTTTATTTCCATAAATATATATTTTTAACACAAGATTTCTCTTATTAAAAAAATTCCCATATTTCATTTAAATTGTGATAATTGTTAGAAGAATTGATATTCTTTGTATTTAGTTAAAAACAAATTATTTTGAAAAAATATCAAAAATTCATTCTTAACTATTATTTTTCTAATTATTTTTTGTTTAAAATATTTTCTGAAATTAAATTTCTATAATTCATGGAAATCATTCACAATATTTAGAATAATGGCACATAAACAATTCATTTTAAAATTGTGTATTTAATTAAAATTTGAATGTATATTTCTTTATTATCAATATATATCTATTTACTATATGGGAAATTATTTCTATGTATATTCATATCAAAATACCATAAATTTCCATTTTAATATTTTAATTAATTACTCAAATATATATTCAACTTAATATGTATAATAAATTGATATGATAATTTGATTTTAAAGATAATAATAACATGTTGATATCATACGAATTTCAAGTTTCAATACAAATTGTATCCTCTTCATAATATATAAGTCCATGTTGATTGGATGTGGTAGACCTGGGGGGTGGATTCAATTGTCATGCATTTTTCTTTGAGATCTATAATCTAAAGGTTTTCTTACACGCGATTTCTCTCTAGTCATTATATCTTGACTTAAAATTTGGCATGGTCTAGTAAAACCATAGGGAAGTTATCCCCCATCCAATATCAAACTAATTACCTTCATATGGAATAATTCCACTTCATGATAATTTTTTTTCTACTTAAAATGTTTATTTTTGGTATGGTTACTTCAATTAATACCAAGTAATTCAACGACTATGTTTTGATGGTCATATTTAATTTTCAAAACATATTATTGATTTTTATGTTTTTTATAGTGCATGAAACATTAAATTTATTATATTAATAATTAAATGACGATAAATAGTAAAAGTAATGTCTATTATAGTTTGTGAATTGTTTATATCACATAAAACCGTATCCAAAAACATAATCATTAGAGATACCCAGATCTAATATTTTTTTAATTATTTTATTATTATTATTATTATCATCATCATTTAATTCACATGTTCCAAAATCGTGGAGATGCAAAAAATATTACCTTTTGAACCTTAACATGGCCCATAAATCATTTCCATTCATCGAACCGTGAATAAATATTATTTATTTAAATATTTAAATAACATTTAATAACTTTTTCATTAAATAATTATGTGATCAGCATTGCTGGAATAATTATAGATCCAATACACATTAGAATAATATTTCATCAAAAATTAAATTCATATATAATTTTACTTATATTCTATATACACTCAATCTTTATCACTCATGGTCTCATTCTTAGTGGAATTATGCTAACTCACCTAAAATCAATGTTACGAATGTAGAAACAAGTCAGAGATCTTGTAGAGAAATAATTTAATGTCATAATGAAAAAAACCTCATAAGAGTCACAAGATATAAAATTATCCATTTGTATTTTTATCCCATATATAAGGTTTAATCACTTTTATCATCAACCTAAATACCTGATATACAATTCATTTAGTTTCTTGAAATAATATTTTCCTTAACCATAATGTATTCATAGACATAATCAGTTTATTCCATTCATTTCAAAGAACCTGAAATATTTACATTCCCCAACTCATTAGGGAAAATCCATTCATGGGTTATTCATTAAGGTTACATCACTTAGTAGGAACCCAACATATCATACATCTCTACAACCATACGATTTCATTGTTTTAATCAAACACATAATTCAACATTTCATTTCAAGAATTAAATATATCTCATGTCTTTGTAAAAATACACATTTCTATGAATATATAATTCCAATGAGACATATAACATGTGGAATTCCAACAGGTTTGTCTGATCTCAAAAACGCCTGGAATGAGTATTGGGGTTTTACATTATTTTAAAATATATGTAAATGATTCTAAAATATTATTTTCTATTATTTTATAACAATTATAACTCTTAAAATTTCAGAATCAAAAAACATAAACATTATTAATCATCATGTGTCATTACAATAAATGTACATGAATCCTTGTACATCCTAACATGGATTATTACATACCATGGATGAACACATCCCTTTATTTATTATAAATTAAAAGGGAAAATTTGATGAAAAATAGTATTTTATATAAATAAGAAATCTCATAGTCAATTAGTACTCTTGATAATCATTATTTGTAGAAGATGACCAATAATGAAAAAAAGAACATCATTAAAGGAGGAATAATTTTGTAAAATCAATAATCTAATTCAATAGTATTGATAAGATATCTTTGTGATTTTCGAGGAGTATGAATTTATTAGAGTTGAGGTACTTAACATAGTCAATATAAATGTTTTATATATATGTTAGGTATAATATTAGTAAACATGTTATAAATTTGGAATTGCAAATATATAGAAGATATACATAAACAATATTCATATGTTAAAAATATAAACATTATTATTTATAATTTTAATGAAAAAAAATAATTTATTTTTTATTGAATAAATATGTCATATTTTGTTTGTGATGATTTATTTTATTATAGATATTTATTTTAAAGAATTTATTTTTATTAAATTTATCACATTTTTAAAATTGTATAATAAAATTGATTTAATATTTGGAATAATAATTCCAAAATTATCTAATAGGGAAAATTTTATTTTTAGTTGTAAAAAAAAATTCCATGTAAAATTTTAGTCACACCGGTAAAGGTAAAAGTGTTATTTACAAAAAATTGTTTTTTTATTGTCATTTATTTTTATGTGAATATATTAAACGAATCTATTTTAGATATTCAACTAAATTTAGTTTATAAATATTTAAATATATAAATTAAAAACAACTAAAATTATTTATTAATAATAAATAATAAAAAGAAAATTTAGTTATTAAAATTTCATATTACCTGAAAAAATGTTTGTCCTATATATTTCTTATCTTAATCTAAAAGATAAATTTTCATATGAAAAGATGACAAATATCATTATTTTTTTCTAATTTTTTTATGATAAGGAATTATTTTGATATCGTGAAATAAGATGGAACGTGGTTCTGAGACCCAGAGATCCCGAAACAGGTTTTTGAAACTTTTTTAGGTATGTTTAGTAAACGTGCGAGAAGGGTTTTAAATATTTTGACTTGGTGCTTGCATTAGAAATCATAAGGCACCGTTGAATTGAGAACACCAGAAATTGCCTAAAAATCACTTACTAGAACATCATAATGGAAATGCTACGATGTGTTTCAATTGTAGTTTCAGACGCTAGGGAAAAACGGATTAAATATTTTGAGGTTTCTCTGGCGATGATCTGACAGACTTCCACCCTAGTGAATAATGAAGAATGATGGAGGGAATTCATCATCTTTAACACCATTTGTTGATCATAGTATTGAATCAGCATCGACATCTTAATCCTTATAGGAGGAACTAAACGACATCAAACATTATAAGAAGTAGGCGTTTTTTATTTGATTTTTTCTCCATCCTTTTTTACAAAAGTCATGAACGCAGATCAACCCACAAAAAGGTTGATTCATGATTCATGTATTATGTGGGAGGTAGATTTTTAATTGGTTTTTATTTATTATGGGTCCAAATATTAGCATGGAATAATTGAACAGAAACTCCCCATACCTTCCCCATCTTTAAACCTCTAACATAGAAGCCCCAGGCTGACATAAACAATGCATTAGCTCCTCCGCATATGTGTTCTCAGTTGTCATACCATAGAAATGACGACAAGGAAGGTTTGGGTTCCTCGAGATAAAGAGGTCCCTCCCTGGAGGCCACAGAAGTGGACGGCTCAAAGAATGGACCACTGGAGCGCATCTGGTGGCCCGCTAAACTCTAAGATGGTGCGGCAGCTGGCCTCACTGGACTCCAGGAGGATGCAGCCCGTAACAGCATGCTATTTTTATGAAGAAGTCATAGATCATCATCCACAGTAGTGTTCTAGTTGATTAAGTACCATGAGGGGAACCATGTGGGGTGACATCCCGTTTCTGGGCCGTTCGGATGACATGTGATGTCATGGTTTGTCGACCGCAGCTACTAGAAGGGCCCCCCACCCACAGGCATAGGGGGAGCCGAACGCGGAAGCCATGCCACGTCCTGTCTGGTGGGCACCATCGAAAGCACGTCACATCCTGTCCCCAGCTAGCGGTATGAGCCCCTAGTAGGATGGGCTGGTCCTGATGCCCAGTGAGTCAGACTTGAGCCCAGCAGGCCGGACACACGTCAGTGGGACGGACCCGTGCTGACAGGCTATACGCACACTATTGGGTCAGATTCGCACCATCCAGGTCGTGCGGGCCCCAACAGGCCAAACCTGTGCCCTGTTCTAGTCGACCCATACTAGACCATGTCCCCGGGATGGTCCCTCATCCAACCGGGCTGAGTCTCGCGAGGCCTATTGGGACTGGACCAATGGATAGGCCCGACTAGATAGACCTTGACCTACACCACATCTGGTCATGTCCATCTTAATGAACTGGGTTATGTAGGACCCTCAGGGCGGGTTGGTTCGGTAGGTCTGACTGGGTCGGACCTAGCCACATCGTAGTCGGTCCCCTTGTTACTAAAACACATGTATCTTACAAACGAAGTGTCTGATTGATGACCTGTTTGCAGTGTTGGGACCCTCTTGATGAAAAAGATCTTTTGAAACACTCTATGGTGACTTTCATGGATGATGAGATGCAAAAAATGGCTTGAGGAGTGGCTCATCCAATCATGCTACGTACATAACCCAATGACTGGCTAACACCTAAAGACCACCATTTTTTGACATAGTGGAATGCACTTATCTATGACATGGATGACCCACAGTGGGAAACACTTCTCTGTGAATTGGTAGGCACAAGATATGTGGTGAAGAGTACCTCAGTTGGCCATGACTAGTGGGAAACACCCCTTTGTGACTTTTCAGGCACATAGAATGCGATGGGGGTGTTCCTAAGTAGTCCAAGGTTAGTGGAAATCACTTATTCGTGACATGGAAGGCCCATTGTACTCGTTAGAGGAGGCGATCTTTGGCTGCTGAGGTGTTCTAATGTGTTAATGATAATTCATCAATAACAAACCTAGAATATACCCTATATAAGGTGTCTTGTGTTTCATGTTTTACTTTGAGGAATTTTTGGTCGGTCTTTCGTTTGGTTTTGGGTTCCCTTTGGAGTACTACATTACTCACCCCTATACCGACTTTGCACACACATGTTGTTTCTATTACATAATACCAACTATTCGATAGGGGTGCTCAGGGAGATTGGACTATTGGATTCTATGACGGTGGACTTGGTGGATGAGGACTAGGCGAGGCCCAGTAAGACTTGGTGGGGCCCCTTAGTAGAGGGAAGATAAATCATACTACATTGGATTTCGGTTGGTTCGGTACTCTCTCGATATGGTGGGGTATCTAAAGATTTCCATCAGAGTTCACTTTCTTGTAAATATTGTTTTTAGTTATTTTATTACATTTTCATTCTAGCCCACTTACATTCATGTGTACTTTCAATCAGCCGTGTTTTAGTGATATACTTTTTTTCCACCGTTCAATGTGTTGGGATGTGGTTGGGCATGTGTTTGCACACATGTACTCAGGAAAATACCTCCCACATTCTGGTTGACACATTCGGAACAAATCTCCATCCCCTGGCCTTCAGGAGGTGGGAATATGGAAGTCACGGAACGGGCCCTAGGGGATGGGTCATGAAATAGTGCTATAAATGGGCAATTGGTCCTACCCTAAATATTAGGAGACTAATGTTTTGTTTTGGGGGAACAATGTTAATTGTTCCGAGTTAGACTTTCAGATTCTTGGAGTCCAGTGCTGGTGCGGCGGTCGATGTATCCATACACCAGGACCTTGAATTCTATTTTTGGATCAATACATGAATACTCTAGTTGCATATTTGTCTCCTTTATTTAATATGGTTCATCTCACAAGGTATAGACTTATAACTATGGTTCTACTTTACCTATCTCAGGATTCCTCCACGTGGACAACTAGGCAGGATCTTGATACAAGGTCATGAGGATAGCCTACCCAGCAGTGGGGTGTACGTTTGGGGACCAGTGATTAAGATGGCTCCACCTAGTGCTGCACCAGTGCAACCAAAATCAGATGGGTAGCCTCTCCTAAAGGATGGTCCAGTGTAGGACATTCGTAGTCTCAATTCTCTACAAGAGTTTCAAAGATAGAGACGCCATAGATTCGGGGAAAGATATATATCTAGGTCACTGGAGACTGGCTGGAGGCTGTGACGTGGGTCTTCTACTTAGTGAGGACATCACCTGATCAAGTGATGATCTTGGAAATGAGCCTTATATAGGTATTAGCAGATCTATGGTAGAGTTTGACCCTCAAGACTCACGATGAGGGGACCCTCACCTGGGTATACTTCTTGAGGCTTTTCTGGGAGGAGTTTCTTTCCCGCAACCTTGTGCTCTATGAGCATCCAGGAGCTGCATCACCTATAACAGAATAACATGACGGTGGAAGAGTACTCGACATGGTTCACAGAGCTTTCTTACAACTCCAAAAATATTGTGCGAGACCGTTTCTTCAGAGATCTTTCCTTTGAGCATGGTCTCGGGTTGGAGATTATTGATTCGATGGTGGCTCTCAGTATCCCTACCCAGGCCGGGGTGCTAGAGTGAACCCCTTTGATGGAGAGATTCTTGGGGAACAAGTACAAAGTGCTAGGGATTCTAGCCGACCCCTGTCGGCATACACTACGGGAAAAATGGGCATTTGCGAAGGGTTATTTGCGACGAGGATAAATCCCGTCGCAAATAGTCCCGTTAGAAAATTATTTACGACGGGGGGTTACCGCCCGTCGCAAATAACCGGCGGCGGTAAAAGATATTTGCGACGGGGGTATATTCCCATCGCAAATAGTATGTCAGCGGGTTAGTATTTGCGACGGGACCCGTCGCAAATAACTATTTAACCGTTGACCGTAATAAAAGCGGGCTGATGCATTTGCGACGAGATACCCGTCGCAAAAAATCTAACCTATAAATACCCCCATCCGTTTTTTTTCATTTATTCTCAAAATCCATCTTCTACTTCTCTCAAAACTCTATTTTTAGAGTTCAGCGTTTCTTGAGTTTAATTTTTTTTTTCCGGAGTTGATATTGATGTTTTCAACAACTATCAGAGATCAACCTCAGATCAATTTTAAAGGTATTTATGTTCATTTTAATTTAATATTTATTTTAAATTTTTTATTTGTTTCAATTATTCTTAATTAGTTGTAATTTAATTATGTTTACATTGTTTTGTTACTTAATAAATTTAAATTATTTGTATTCATTGTTCATAGTTAATGGTACTTAGGAATAATTAGTAATAATTAACAATGATTAAGAATAAATACTAATAATTAGTAATAAATACCAATAATTAGGAATAGTTAGTAATAATTAGTAATAATTACTAATAATTCGTAATAATTACAAATAATTAGTAATAATTTCCAATAATTACCAATAATTAGTAATAATTAGTAATAATTACTAATAATTAGCAATAATTAGTAATAATAACAAATAATTAGTAATAATTTCCAATAATTAGTAATAATTACCAATATTTAGTAATAAATAGTAATAATTAGCAATAATTACCAATAATTAGGAATAATTAGTAATAATTACCAATAATTACCAATAATTACCAATAATTACCAATATTTAGTACTAAATATTAATAATTAGTAATAATTACCAATAATTAGGAATAATTAGTAATAATTACCAATAATTACCAATAATTATTAATAATTAATAATAATTACCAGTAATTAGCAATAATTAGTAATAATTACCAATAATAAGTAATAATTACCAATAATTACCAATAATTAGTAATAATTACCAATAATTATCCATAATTAGTAATAATTACCAATAATTATCCATAATTAGTAATAATTACCAATAATTACCAAGAATTACCAATAATTACTAATAATTTACAAATTACTAATAATTATCCATAATTAGTAATAATTACTGATAATTACCAATAATTAGTCATAATTTACTAATTACCAATAGTTATCCATAATTAGTAATAATTACCAATAATTGGTAATAATTACCAATAATTAGTAATAATTAGAAATAATTACCAATAATTACCAGTATTTAGAAATAATTATCAATAATTATCAATAAATAGTAATAATTACCAATAATTATCTATATTTAGTAATAATTAGCAATAATTACAAATAATTACCAATAATTAGTAATAATTGGTAATAATTAGTAATAATTACCAATAATTAGTAATAATTAGAAATAATTACCACTAATTACTACTAATTAGTAATAATTAATAATAATTACCAGTAATTAGTAATAATTAGTAATAATTACGAATAATTAGTAATAATTCGTAATAATTAGTAATAATTAGTAATAATTACTAATAATTGGTAATAATTACCAATAATTAGTAATAATTACCAATAATTAGTAATAATTACCAGTAATTAGAAATAATTACCAATAATTAGTAATAATTATTAATAATTAGTAATAATTAATAATAATTAGTAATAATTAGTAATAATTAGTAATAATTAGTAATAATTAGTAATAATTAGTAATAATTAGTAATAATTAGTAATAATTAGTAATAATTAGTAATAATTAGTAATAATTACCAATAATTGGTAATAATTACCAACAATTAGTAATAATTACCAATATTTAGTAATAATTACCAATAATTTGTAATAATTACCAATAATTAGTAATAATTACCAATTATTAGTAATAATTACCAATAATTAGTAATAATTACAAATAATTAGTAATAATTAGTAATAATTACCAATAATTAGTAATAATTACAAATAATTAGAAATAATTACCAATAATTAGTAATAATTACCAATAATTAGTAATAATTACCAATAATTATTAATGATTACCAATAATTAGTAATAATTACCAATAATTAGTAATAATTACCAATAAATAGTAACAATTACGAATAATTAGTAATAATTAGTAATAATTAGTAATAATTACAAATAATTCGTAATAATTAGTAAATATTACCAATAATTAGTAATAATTACTAATAATTATTAATAATTACCAATAATTGGGAATAGTTACCAATAATTACCAATATTAGTAATAATTAGTAATAATTAGTAATAATTAGTAATAATTAGTAATAATTACCAATAATTAGTAATAATTACCAATAATTAGTAATAATTACCAATAATTAGTAATAATTACCAATAATTACCAACAATTAGTAATAATTACCAATAATTAGTAATAATTACCAATAATTAGTAATAATTACGAATAATTAGTAATAATTACCAATAGTTATTAATAATTACCAATAATTAGTAATAATTACCAATAATTAGAAATAATTACCAATAATTAGTAATAATTAGTTATAATTAGCAATAATTAGTAATAATTAGCAATAATTAGCAATAATTATCAATAATTATCAATAATTACCAATAATTACCAATAATTAGTAATAATTAGAAATAACAACCAATAATTACTAATAATTACCAATAATTACCAATAATTACCAATAATTACCAATAATTACTAATAATTAGTAATAATTACCAATAATTACCATTAATTAGTAATAATTACCCATAATTAGTAATAATTACCAATATTTAGTAATAATTATTAATAATTAGTTATAATTAGTAATAATTAGTAATAATTACCAATAACTACCAATATTTTCCAATATTTTCAAATAATTACCAATATTTACCCATATTTTCCAATATTTTCCAATATTTACCAATATTTTCCAATATTTACCAATATTTACCAATAATTTGGAATAATTACAAATAATTTGGAATAATTACCAATAATTAGGAATAATAACATTTTTACATTATTTGTATATTTTATTGTTAATATTAAAATAATATAATTTTCTATATTATATACAATTCTCTTTTCATCTGTTTATTTTCTATCTCTACATGTAATATATGCATTCTATTTCAAAATTATCAACCTACTCACCAATGTAGAGGTGAAAGTGAATGCAAATATTACATGTGGAGACAGAATATTAAACCCAAAGATGAAATGAGAATTGTATATAATATAGAAAATTATATTATTTTAATATTAATAATAAAATATACTAATAATGTAATAATGTAATTATTATATAATTAATATTTATGAAAAAATTATATTAGTATTATTAAAAAAATAAAGAATCAATATAATATTAAAATTATCAATATTTGTAAGAGGTTTTGCTTTATTCTCAATATATTCAATCCTTGCTTGAGTGTTTTTTCTAACAAATTATTCAAAAACTGTAATGATTTTATATTTTATAGAAAAATATGGAACAACGAGCTCATCAATAGTCATTATTAGATGCCTGCATATGGATAAATCAACGACGAAATTCAAACGGTTCTGGTTTAAATCCAGTATATATAGAGGGTGTGGAGACTTTTTTATCATTTGCGGCATCAAATATAGAATTTGTTTCAGAAGGCAAAATAAAATTCCCTTGTAGAAAATGTTCATTGAGAACATTTGACACGTTTGACAAAGTGGGGGGACATCTCTTGCATTTTGGTTTCAACCAGATTATGTTTTTTGGTATCAACACGGTGAATGCAGTTCCAGAGTAGGTGATACCAACTTGATTCCGGATCCATCCCGATTTCAAGATTTAGTACATGATATTGCAGGTTCATCTGTTCAACATACAGAAATGCCGGCTGATATAGATTCAAATCCTGAGTTGGCACCGTCTGAATTTTATGAGTTTTTGAGTTCTGCTGAGGATGCATTATATCATGGTTGCAAGATGAGCAAATTAGAAGAAGTTGCAAAATTTATGGCTATCAAATCAGATAACGGAATGTCAAACACTTGTTTTGACCAGATATTTTCTTTTCTTAAAACACTGTTACCTGAAGGAAATATTTTTCCTGCAAATTACTATAAGAGTAAGTGGCTAGTTCGAAATTTGGGACTTACTTGTCAGAAGATTCATGCATTTTCAAATGACTGAATTTTATATTCTGGGGAAAATGAGTCGTTGGATAGTTGTCCCACATGTGGAAAATTGAGATATAAAGAAGGGCAATATGGGAAGTCTGGTTTGATTCCTGTAAAACAGTTGAGATATTTTCTGCTTACATCCAGACTTCAGCGTTTATTCATGTCTAAGAATATAGCGACAATGATGTCATGGCATAAAGCGAATATTTCAACCGATAAAATCTTGAATCATCCAGCCGATGGTGATTCATGGAAACATTTTGATAGAGTGCATACATCCTTTTCTTTAGAAGCTAGAAATGTTCGACTGGGCCTTTCCACTGATGGTTTCTGTCCGTTCGGATCTTATGTTAGTCAATATTCATGTTGCCCTATTTTTTTTAACTCCGTACAATTTACCTCCATGGATGTTGATGAAGGAGCCATATATCTTTTTGACTTTACTAATTCCAGGACATCCGAATAAAAATATTGATGTTTATTTGAAACCATTGATTGATGAATTATATTTATTGTGGAGTACTGGTGACAATACATATGATGTTGCTACGAAACAGAATTTCATACTGAGAGCAGCATTGATGTGGACAATTAGTGACTTCCCGGCTTATGGGATGTTATCTGTATGGAGTGCACATAGTCATAAATAATCGTCTTACTGTATGGGAGAGAACAAAGCATTTATGCTCATTCATGGAAAGAAACCTTGTCATTTTGATTGTCATCGTATATTTTTTCCAGCTGATCATCCTTTTCGCAGAAACAGATATCATTTCAGAAAAGGAACAATTGAAAGGGATGGACCTCCAAAAATGCTATCAGGTTCAGAGTTAAAATCAGTTGTATTTTAATTAAGTCCCATCACTTTTGGTCTCACAATAAACCCAGAAAAAATTTCTGGTTTTGGGAAAGAACACAATTGGACTAAATGTAGCATATTTTGGGATTTCCCATATTGGTCTGATTTGTTGGTTCACCACATGTTGGATGTCATGCATATTGAGAAGCACTATTTTGATAATTTGTTTCATACAGTTTTGGATACGCTAGGAAAGAGAAAAGACAATGTAAATGCACGTTTAGATCTTGCCCAAATTTGTAGGCATCCAGAACTGGAACTGTTTGAGAATGTCAGAACAGAAAGGTTACTCAAACCAAAAGCAGCTTATATACTGTCTAAAGAAAACCGTTTATTATTTTGTCAGTGGATTGCAGATTTGAGACCTCCAGATGGTTGTGCTTCCAATTTGGGTAGATGTGTATAGGATGGACATATAACTGGATTAAAATTTCATGATTGTCATGTTATAATGGAGATACTTCTACCCATTGGATTAAGAGGTCTGTTTAATTCTGTGATTTGGGATTCCATAACAGACATGTCTCATTTTTTTCGGGAAATTTGTGCGGCTACAACAGATTATGATGCTCTATGAAAACTTGAAGAAGATGTTGTGGTAATTATATGTAAACTGGAAAAAATATTTCCACTATCTTTATTCGATTCAATGGAACATTTGATGTTACATTTTCCATATGAATCCAAATGTGGAGGTCTAGTACAGTTTCGATTGATGTACCCATTTGAAATATGCATGCAAAATTTGAAAAGAAAAGTACGTAACAAAGCATCTGTTGAAGGATCTATTGCAGAAGATTATTTTCAAGAGGAAATATCTTTTTTCTGCTCCCATTATTTTGAATTTGAGTATCCTTAAAAACACAACCGAATGGGACGGAATGAGAGTAATATTTATGAAATCGACAATCAATTATCTGTTTTCAACTAGAGAGAGCTTGGTTTTGGTGGAGTTTATGAACGCTGTCTTTCGGATTATGAACATCACAGAGCTCATACGTATGTTATGCTCAACTGTGAAGAGATGACATCAGTTGTACTGTAAGTGTTTATATCACTTATTCTATCATTTCTATTACAATAAATAACTTTTTTTATAGGTTGTATGATAATCATATCAAGAAAAAAATTCCACAAATTACAGCAGCTTCTCTCGAAGAACGCCGACAGAAATATTTCTCTCAGTGGTTTCAAAAACTGGTAACATAAATCCTTTATCTTTTAGCAACTAATTCAATGTATAGTTTACTATATTGATAATTATTTCACAAATATTCAGGTGTCTCAACATGCTGATAAAATTGAAAAACGGTTGTGTATATTGAGTAACCCACCTTCCAAACTTGTTAAAACTTATAATGCATATGTGGTGAATGGATTTCGATTTCACACAGATGCATTTGGGGAATAAAAAAAACAATGAAAAGTGGAGTTAGCTTGAGAGGATCTCATCATAAAGAATATGAAGTTGGATTTTATGGCATACTTGATGAAATAATTGAACTCTGTTATCTTGGAAAACATTACATAACCATGTTCAAATGTCAGTGGTTGGATACAGAGAGAGGCGTGCGTGTTCATCCGACTCATGGAATCATCGATATTTAATGTAAAAGTGTTCTCGCAGTAAATGAACCATTCTTATTGGCTCAACAGGAACATCAAGTTTATTACCCAAAGTACTGTGCTACATCAAGAGACTTGACTGATTGGTGGAGTGTAATAAAAATCAAAATTCGAGAAAACCATTTTAGTCAATGTGAATGTGCTTTCACTGATGTGCAAAGAATTGATCTTTTTCAAGAGAGTACTCAAAATCAAACTTTTTTACAAAGAGACATGAGTATCGATGGCGACACCCCACATTTAAGAGTCGGTGATGACGATGATGTCAATAATGTCACATATGAATTTGAAATGGTAAGAGATGAAGCAACTGGAACTCAAATGGATATCGATGATGATGAGGAGGAATATGAAGATGGCATTGATATATATGAAGATGATGATGAAGTTAAACACTGATAGAATTCCATGGTAGTAATATACAATCATAATATATATATATATGTATATATAACAGTAATTATCAATTATTTTCTAACAACATAAACATTTTCTGTTTCAGATGGATGACGACACATTTCGTGAGTTGGCGGATACTGCCCTACCTTTCGATGCGGATGAGTTGCTGGCAGATGACCCTCAGCCTGTAGGCGCTCCAGGGAGTACGTGGAGGGGGCGCAGTCTTGCACGATTGATGATTCCTGACCCGTTCCACGAGCGACGTCCACGTCTTGGGTTTGATCCACGCACACAGAGGTGTGATAACCTATGTGATAAACTATGGATTTGACTAAGATTTCATTAATCTATTCACATAATAAATGTTTATTATTTTTACAGTTTTCCACATATAGCAGTCGGACAGGGCATCGCTATTTTGCGTAACTATTTCTCTCAGCCGTGGACCACATGGGAGTAGATTCCCATTGATGTGTAGCAGGCCATGTTCGACCATTGGTTGGTACGTACGTAAATAAATAATTTTTATTTAAAAAATTATTTCATTTCTAACATGATATTTTGATTTATTTGTAGGGTTTATGGAATCCAATCGAGGATACCATGCGTGATGCCATCCACGAGGCATGGGAGGTGGCCATGCGTGATCCCTTTCATCAGTTTTTGCACAATTTTAGAAAAGATGCCACGGAGAAAGCAGGAGTGTCAGATTTTGACGAGTCCTGTAGAGCACACTGACCAGAGTACATTTCATCCCATGTATGGGATGGATTATGTGTGCACTGGTTGAGTGGTGACTTTTAGAGTAGATCATCGGTGGGGAGGCAGAATCGGGGGAGACATGAGGTGACTCATCCAGATGAGAGTCGTTCTTTCAGTACTCATAGACAGCATCTGGTACGTACATTATTTATAAATATTTTATATAACTATAAATATTAACAGTTCATTTTTTATTCTTATAGGCTGTCGAGCACCCCGATATTACGGAGTACGACGTATATCGGAGGATGTATAGTGATCCTGCTACTGGGGAGCTCAGAGGTGATCGTCCGCATCACATCGTGGTCATTATTATTTTTTTTCAAGTTTAAAAATTAACCGCATATAATATATTCACAATTTTAATTTTAAATTGCAACTACAGGAGTCATATGAGGCCGCAACGTCACAGACCCGGCCTGAGAGTCAGGCCGAGTCATCAGATCAGACCACTGGCCGTCAGTTTGATGAGGCAGCATGGATGCAGGCCACCCAGTATGCCTTCGAGAAGGGCCGGGTAGTTGGTATCAGCTCTCGACTAACTCCCGGAGATTATTATGGCAGTGCTGTGATGTCGGCGTCCAGCTCGAGAGGAGCTCGTGCATCTTCTTCTATGACATAGTATGAGGATCAGTTGCGATCTCAGACTACACTGATAGCGAGTCTCCGATAGGATCAGGAGCAGATGCATCAGCAGCAGCAGCAGCATGTGAAGGAGCGTCGACGCCAACAACATATGTACGAGGAGCAGATGAGTCGGTGGCAGCAGCAGCATCAGGAGCAGATGGAATACATGCGCCAACTCACTCATGCTTTAGGGATGGAGTTTCCTCCACAAGCATCTATAGATCCCCCTCCCCCCTCCCCCCCTCCTTCATATTAAAGTTTGTTTTTCTGTTATAATGTTTGTTAAATCAATATATGAATTTTTTTCTATTCGTGGTTTCTGTTTCATTATAAAATATTAATAATATTATATTTTGAAATAACAATATTAATATGAATAATAATAATATTTTTATTTTATAATATTAAATTTTATATATAAATTAAAATTTTATAATATTATAATTTAATTATATTTTTTTGTAATATTTGAATTATTTTAATATTTGAATGTAAAATAATTCTATTATTTTTATATTAATTAAAATAACTTATTAAATTTTTTTATTTATTAATTATAATTCTAATATTATAATATTAATTAAATCATTTATTAATATTCTATTATTTTTTATTTTTAAATTATAATTCTATTATTATTATATTAATTAAAATAATTTATTAATAATTTATTATTTTTATTTGTGAATTATAATTCTATTATTATATTAATTAAAATCATTTATTAATATTTTATTATATTTTATTTTTGAATTATAATTGGATTATTAATATATTAATTGAAATAATTTATTAATAATTTATTTGTTTTATTTTTTTTATAGTATTTGCGACGGGATACTATGCCCATCGCAAATAGTATTATTATTATATTCATTAAAATAATTTATTAAAAGTTTTTTATTTTTTTTAAATAGTATTTGCGACGGGGCCCATCGCAAATAGTATTCGCGACGGGCCTGTCGCAATAAGTATTTGCGACGGACCCCATCACAATTACTATTTTAAATGTTTTTTACAAATATACAGTGTAATATTTGCGACGGGAAGGATCCCCGTCGCAAATAATATCTTTAGCGACGGGCCCGTCGCAAATAATTGTTGTTGCGACTCCGTTTTCCGCAACATGCCATTTGCGACGAGCCCCCGTCTCAATAGGCCATTTGCGACGGGATCCCGTCGTAAATGACCCGTCCCAAACACCTGTTTTTCTAGTAGTGATAGTCTTTGGTAGATATAAAATAGCAGATGTGTGGTCCCAAGTGGGCATGTTATTTCAGAGGCCAACCCTAGGATGTAGGATCAGAAGTGTGAGGATCCTAGGCCAGAGAAAGTCTTCTGGGGGCCATGATTTTTTATTCATGCCGAGGGCAAGCACACATGGCACGAGAATTTCTGACCCACCATATAAATGACCAGCTGATGGTCAAGGGGTCACCGAGGTAGCAGTTTGAATGAGGAGGTCCCTAGGGAGGAATATATTGTAGGGGAGCTATCTTAGGGGCAGGAGGTGGGAAACTGTGTGAGTTTTTACTTCCACCACCCCCTATTGGACCACCTCGACAATTTGGAGTAGGCGAAAAGGGGAAAGCTAAGCACTAGGCAGTAGAGGATTATGAACACAGTGCTCCTAAGATGATATGAGGTATGATCTGGGTGTTCTCCACCAATGATATTGTACATATAGAAACATGTGCTAGTTACTCCTTCCTTTCCATGGCTCTTCTTCATATCATGGATATTTTGGTGGATATTTTGGATCAACCCTTATGGATAGAGACTCTTATGGGAGAAGATTTGATGATTACACACTGGTGTCATAAGTATGAGATTTCTCTAATTGGCAAGATCTTCGGCTGGGATCTCCTAGTAGTGGAGTCAACGACTTATGACGTCTTCTTGGGTATGGACTCGTAATCCACAGTTTATGCTAAGATCGAATGTTTTAGGCATAATTTGCAGTGTGTTTGTGGATATGGAACCAGGTTTTCCTTCACTGGAAATAAGGAAAGAATTATATTATAGGATAGAATCTCTCGAAGGCGGGTAAAACCGATCACTCAACAGTTGGCTAGCCTCACACTGGGTACAGTGGTGGAGTGGAGTCTAAGATTTTATGAAATGTTGGACGAATACATGGATGTTTTACAAATGAGTTTCTTTGGCTACCTCCTCATAGAGGGGTAGCCTTATGTATAAACATGTACCCCAGGATGGCACTGATATCTACACTAGCATATCATATGACTCCCGTAGAGCTTCACGAGCTGAGGGTACAGCTAGGGGACATGCAGTATTAGGGGTTTGTAAGACCCAGCGTTTCACCATGGACATCCCCTATGCTTGTTTCCAGGAAGGAATATGGGAGTTTGAGGTTGTGTGTGGACTTCTGGTGCATGGACCAGGTGCCTGTGAAGAATGGGTACCCACTGTCAAGAGTTTATGGCCACTTCAACAAGTTGAAGGGATCGAAGTGCTTCTGAAAGAAAGACCTTAGATTAGGCAATCACCAGCTCTGGGTATGAAGTTAGGATTTACTAAAGACATCATTCCGGTGATCGTATAGACACTATGTGTTAATGGGGATGACTTTTCACATGACCAAATCCCTTGAGATGTTCATGGGACTCATGAATAGGATCTTCCAGACCTACCTTGACCGCTTCATTGGGGTCTTAATCTTTGACATCTTTTTGTACTCAACATCTGAGAAGGAGCACAATAAAAAACATTTGGACAGTCCTGGATACAATTTTATATCCCCAACATTATCTTAATCTCTTGAAGAATCATTTTTGGATTCAAGAGGTCCATTTCCTATGAGTATTCATCTCAAAGGATGGAGTTGCAGTAGATTCAGCGAATGTAAAGGTATTGCTTGATTGAAAGCCTCCCAGGAGCATGAATGAGGTGTGGATCATCTTGGGGTTGGCTGGATTCTATAGGAGGTTCGAACATGAATTTTCGAGGTTAGAAACACAATTAAAAACATTTACATTGAATGGAAAACACATTCTGCGGATGGATAAATGTTAGGAGAGTTTTTAAAATCTAAGGTGGTGACTGACAAGTTCCCCCATCTTGAAAATACAATAGGAGGGAATTGGGTATATACTTTAATCCAACACATTAGGGAACAGTCTAATTGTGTCTTGGTGTAGGAGAAAGCAACGATAAAATATACCTCACATCATTTTAGACAACATGATTAGAAATATAAGACCTAAGACCTATAGTTAGCAGTAGTGGTATTTTCCTTGAAGATGCGGTGTCACTACATGATTGGTGAGTGGTTCGAATTTTACACTGACCATAAGTGACTTAGGTATATCTTTTGGAAAAAGGGCGTCAAATTGAGATAGCATTTATGGATATAGTTTTCCCAAGACTGTGATTTGGAGATTTTCTTTACTCATTTAAAAGATAACATGGTGGCAGACGCGCTCAGCAGGAGGACTGGGTTGAAGTTGATATGTGAGTTGAAAAATTTGTTAGCCGCGATGTAGAGAATTTTCATTGTTTATGGTGATTATTCTTACCTCCAGTAAATAACGGTCACTCCCCCCATCATATAGCAAGATAGAGAGGAACAACAAGGGGATGTTGATAGCAAGGCTCGATGAAATCATATGTCCTCAGGATGGGTTCCCGATGTATTTTTGGTTGGTGGGGAGCTCATCATCCTTTTTAGAGGGCACATCGTAGTATTAGATACGTTACAGGGGGAGGGGTTGAGAGAGTTCAACACATCCCATCTGGTGCTACATACTAGTGTTGAGAAGTTGTACCAAGACCACCATCATCCGTACTAGTGGCTAGGGATGAAGAACATAGGGGCCGAGTACGTTTCCCGATGCCTCACTAGTTAGAATGTAAAGGTCAGGAACTAAGTTCCAGTAGGCTTGACTCATCCACACATGGTACAATAGTAAAAGTGGGACGGTTTATCAATTGACTTAATAACGGGGTTACCACGTACGTCTAGATGTCATGAATCTATCATGGTTATAGTTTACCGAATAACCATGTCATCTCAGTTCCTACCCATTAGGGGAGTAGATATCAGTAGAGGTCCAAGGACGACTCTACGTCCATGTGGTAGTGCGGCTCTACGAGGTGCCTTCGATGATCATCTTAGATCATGACACTCACTTTACATATCGGTTGTGGAAGGTATTACAAAATTCATTGGTTATGAAACTATGTTTGTGCATAGCTCTTCATCCCCAGATGGATGGTCAAATAGAGAAGACCATACAGACCTTGGAAGACATGATTCATGCTTGAGTCCTTGACATTGGTCATAGTTTGGAGGACCACATACCACTGGTGTAGTTTTAATGCAACAACATCTATCACTCAAATATTTTCATGAAATCTTTTGAGGTTTGGTATGGGTGGCCTTGCATATCACCCATATGATGGACATGGCCAGGGGTTTTAGAAATCATTGTCCTAGAGATGGTATGGGCTACAACCAAGATGGTGCAGATCATCCAGGAGTGGATGAGGAGCTTACAGAGGAGTCATATGTATTATGATGACTTGAGACGGAGACCCTTGGAGTTCGAGTAAGTCGATCATGTATTCTTTCTGGTCTCACTCCGATGAGGATTGTGGAGATTTGGCTGGGGACGAATGATACCTCCAGGTTCATCCGACCTTTTCTGATCCTGAGAAATGTTTGCGAGGTTGCGTACCTCATTGATTTTCCCCCATAGATTCTTCGAGTGCATGATTTTTTCCATGTGTCACATCTGAGGAGGTAAATTCCTGATCCATCACATGTGATCGACTAGGGAAATCTGTACATTGACATGGGGGTGGTATTTTTAGAGTTCCCGGTGGATATAGAGGATTGATAGGATCAGGTCCTACACGAGTGGTCGATATCTCTTGTGCGTGTCTGATGGAAACACAAGAATCTTCAAGAGAGCACATTGTAGAAGGAGGCTTATATTCATGCTTAGTACCCCCATATTTTTGATTAGTTGTTGTTTAAATTTTAGAGGCGTAAATCCTTATGGTGGGGATAATGTAACTTCTCAAAATTTTTGTGTAATATATTTATCTATCAGGAATTATTTTGATATAGTGAAATTAAACGAATGATGGTTCTGAGGCCCGAACATCCTGTAATGGGATTTTGAACCCTTTTTATGTAAATTCAATAAACCTATGTGAACGATTATATATCTTTTGAACCGGAGCTGAGAATAAAAATCAGAGGTAACTGTTGAATTTGGAACACCCGGATTCTCCTAGAAATGAATTAACATTGGATGACAAGGGTCAAGTGGAAATGTTATTTTTTCTGAAATTTCAGGAAAAATAGTCGAAAAACTTAAAAGAAATATTTTATTTTATTCCTCACAATTGATTGTAGGATGGAGACACTATGTGCAAGTGACAAGGCAATGATGATGAACATTAATTGATCATTAACTCACAACATAATGATGCTTTAATGATGTGTAACAATGACGATGTTCCAAAAATGGAACATCCTAACGATGCGATGTCACATCATAATGGAAATGTTGCGACACGTTCCTATATATATCGATGTGATGGGGAAATAAGGATTAAATTTTTTTAAGATTCTCTAACAGAGCCGTAATAGACTTCCACCCCAAAGAAGAATGATGAACACTGATGAGAAATTATCATCTTCAATGCCTTTCGAAGATCATAGTTGGGGAGCGATGTCGACATATTAATCCATCAAGCATGAACGATGCATCATCAAACATCAGAAGAAGTAGGAGATGTTGATTTAATGTTATTTCCCATCCTTTTTCGAAAGGAAATGACAAAAACAAATCGAATGATGAATATTTTGATCTATGTTTCATGACTTATATGGGAGGGTGATATATTCAAGGGGTGTTATTTATTCGGGGTCCAAATCATGGAATGGAATGATTGAACGAAAACACTCCATACCCCCCATGTCTTTAATACTATAACGAAAAGGCCCCAGGCAGACACAAAGAAGTCCTGATTGCCTCTGCATGTGCATTCATGGTGGATGTACCCTCAAAATGAGGGAATGGAAGGTTTGGGATCCTCACAGGGAAGAGGGTGCTCCCTGGAAGCCACATACATAGACGGATAGAAGTACGCACCACATGTGGCGGCGACTAGCCTCACCAGCTATGTAGAGGAAGAAACCCAAATAGGGGCCCACATTGACTAAGAAGTCATCACTCATCATCTGTGATGGAATCCTATAGGATGTGACCCTATGCGGGGCGCCACGTGGATCGACGGCCAACCTCCGGGTCGTGTGAATTGTTGGAGATGACACGGTCCAAAGATCGTGACTGGGTGAAGGGCCCCATGTCCACGGGGGCTAGGGGGTGGTAGATGTGACAACCATCTCACGCCCCACTGGTCGGCACCATTGGATGCATAGCGCGGCCTATCTCGAGCCAGTGGGTCGAGACCCAAGAGGGTCGGACCCGTGCTGGTGGGCCACAACTGGGCCGAAGGGCTGCACCCATGCTGATGGGGTCGAACTGCGCCCCCTTCAGGCTGGGCCAAACAACACTTGGTCACCAGGCGACTCGGCAGGCTGGACCCTCAGCCAACCGAGCCTGGTCCATTGATGCCTATTGAGCCTAGCCCACTGGCCAAGCCATACCAGACCGACCTCGACCTTCACCAAGTCAGGTCGAGTTCATATTAATGAACCAGGGAATATGGGACCCCAGGGTTGGGTTATTCGGTTCAGTCTGACCAGGTCAGACTAGGCCCCATCACAACCGTTCCCCTGGTTATTAAAATGCTAATATCATGAAAACCACACGTCTAATTGACATGCCATTTGGAGGGTTGGTACCCTCACGATGAGGAAGATCATTTGGAATAATCTATTGTGACTTTTCTGGATGTTGAGATGCAATGAAGGGCTTGAGGAGTGGGTATCCCAAGCGTGATACATACCGAACTCTTTGACGGGTTGAGACTTGATGACTGCTAACTTTTGGACCAATGGGTGGCATATCACTGTGAATTTGAAGGCCCATGATACGTAATGAGGAGGAGTACCATATTTGGCCCAGACTAGTGGGAGGCACCTCTCTATGACTTTGGTTGGCCGTATTACATGATGGGAAGGTGTACCTAAGCTATCTAAGGTTAGTTTGATGCACTTATTCGTGAATTTGGAGGCCCAATATAATAATTATAGGAGGAGTTCTCCAGTTGATAAGTGGTTCGACGATGTGACTGATGATTCTACTGTTACTACCCTAGAATATACCTGGTGTGATCTATCTACTGTTATGTACCTTACATTGAGGAATTTTTATGTGGTCTTTCATTTTGTTTTGGTGTCACTACTAGGTGTTGGGTTACTCAACCCTACACTGGACTCACCCGCACGTGTTGGTTCTGGTGCATTCGACCAACATTTTTTCATGGGTGCTCAGGGAGATAGGATAGAAAGACACTACAACATTGGACTTGGTTGCCATGTACCAGACGTGGCTGAGTTGGACTCGGTGAAAATGATATACTACTTCGACTAACTGTATCATCACTAATCTCACGATCATGTGGGGTTTTCTATGGACGACCATTAGATTTCATTTACTTATACTTGCTATTTTCTTGTTGGGTTTGTACTCTCTCCCACATTCCTTACTTTTTTCTAGTACTCATCCTTGTTTTATTGATATACATGTTTTCCACCTTTACGTGTGTTTGGATGTGGTTGGCCATGTGTCTGCATAAAAGTACACAGGAAATTTTTTCCCACTTGTAGGTTAATGCCTTCAGCTCTAGTTGCAAGCCCCTAGCATTTGGGATGTGGGATTGGTGTAGTCACGACACGGGCCCCAGGGGACTGGTCGTGACAAAAGAATTAATTGTATAAAATAATGGAAAAAATATTAATCACTATATCGAAATAATTATTTATTATAAATCATTTTTTTACAATAATAGTTAACATGGAATAAAATTAAATACTTTAAAAAGTGTAATATTGTCTTAATTTTCAATTGATGATTATATTAAATTTAACGGAAATATTAATCAATTCTAATGATAATTATTTTTTGTGGGTGTCATTCATAAAGTTACCACTAATATTTCTTCACCTAACACATTTAACTACCATGTGATTCCATGTCTACCCATCACATTACATAATATTCCATGGAAATATCCATTAATATAACATGTAAATAATACTCTCTTCCACCCACTAAAAACAACTATTACCCCCCATATAATTATGAAATACCATAATAGTTTCCCTCTGCTAGATTCATATACCACATTTTCAAGCCTCTAGTTACATGAATGGCTCTTAATCCATTTATTTGGTGGGATGTCATCATGAGAATGATGGTTTTTCTAAAAGAATGTATGGAAATATTCTCATTCATTTAAATTTAATTTCTCCCCAACTCAAATCTATAACCTTATTAAACATTCTGATGATAATATATTAACATAAATATTTTCTATGAGAAATATATTATAAATATATATCTCTATTTTCTCACTCATTTATATGTTTTATTATGTTCTCAGTTGGGTTAGTTCTACCAATTAAATGAATGGATTAATAATGATTATATCAGGAATTATTTAGAAAAAAATAAAAACTATTAATATAATTTATTAAGGATTAATTTTTAAAAAATAAAAATTATGGAATAGTAAAATGAAAATTTAAATCGCTATTATTATAAAACCATCTATTCATTAAAATTTAACACAACTAAGACATTAAAGACATAATCTGAAAGAATAATAATTTTTTTTTGTGGAATGAAACTATAACATCATAAATAATTTATAAATGACTATTACAGTACCTATTTGAATCTATTAATAGTTATACCATGAACATGGAAATATTTATGAAACTATTATTCCAAAATAGACATGTTATTATTGAAACAACAAAAATTTGATGGATGATAATAAATAAAATAATTAATAAATATATAATAATTGAAAATATAAAACTAAAAAAAAGTAAATGAAGAATCATAATTTTATGAAATATATTATTTATTATCCTTTGTTTATTAAAAACAGTGTTAGAGTACAATTGACTTAGTTTTAATCCAAGGCAAGGGTTTTCCTTCTCAGTTTTACATATCTAATATGACTTTCTTATTATGAAATAATTTTCATTTATGTGGTTTATATACATACACAATGAAAAATCATATAATGATTATATTTAAATTATAAGTAATTAATGTTATATTTCATGTTCCCCCTATCAATGTTTTTTTATTAAAAATATTCCAATGTTATAAATGTTTTATTTCCAATATCACATTGAATCTGAGATTTCATTTAACTGTGTTTATATATAGGGAATTTATATTATCATTCTCTAAAAACCCATATATTTTCTGATTACTTGATAAATACTTTTGTTTTCGTGTCTTATTTACAATTAGAATATCATCTATTATCAATTCAATCAACAATATTGTTATAATTTGACTGAACCTTATCCAGTCATTTTTATTAGTGATATTATTACTCCTAATAAAAATTATTTATTTTATTTAATCGTTGTTTAATGTCCACTTATGTAATTTTATAATATATTTTTATACAGGATGAAACATTATTTAAATATGTTTTAAAGGTATATTTTTAATATTTTTTCATGATACATTTTCTAAATATGTTATCATTATTTATAATAATGTGAGTAAAATATCATTTTTGAAAATTTTCTACAAAAAAGTATTCTTGCACCAACTTTATTAGTTTTCATTAAGAAACATACTCTCCATAATTTCATGGTTCTCCAAGAAATTATTCATTCCAATTATTTTCTATTTTATTTTCTATAATATGAATGTTATCAAAACAAATAGATATTTATTTTTATTTACCATTGGGATTTTCAAATTCGTTCACAATTTTTTTCATCTATTTTAAAATCTGGTAATTCTTCTTCTAGAACATTAATATTTTTACTTAAAGGTGTCATAAACCATTTTCCATCTTGATGTATAATTATCATGTTTTTTAAATATTATGGAAGTCATCTCTCTCAAACATTGATTATGATATATAGAATTTTTTAATCCACCCAAGATTATATTTTATACAAGTATATGTTTATCATTATGAGATAGGTATGATATAATCTATACATACAATCTAGTTGGAAATAGTTTAATTTTTAGAATCTCAAAAGGGTATATGTGTACTATCCCAATCCCAAAAGATTACATGGGTAATATCCTAATCTAAAAATGTTACAAGGTCCATAGCTCAATCTCAAATGTTTACGAGGTTTATTATATCAAGAATTCTATGTTTGGAGTAGGTAGTTATACTTTTCCATTATGTGGTGAATATATTCGAGGTTATCCTCGACATATTCTAGTAGATCCATTTCATCACATATATTTATGTTCTCATGGTTCGTGATCATTAACAGAAGTTTTAACATTTATTATTGTTTTATTTTATTAATAAAAAATCTTTATGATTGGAATCGTAATATTTGATATATTTATAATTGGGAATTGTTCAATTATATTAGGTAAATTAGAATTCCTTTTGATCTCGTACCCTAACGTTTATCTTATGCTCAATCATATTCATTAGTTTCAATCTCTTATGATTAACTTTAATCTTAATCTGAACTCACACTATTATAAATAATCCATTCACCTAAACATGAATTAAATAACCTTGAAAATATTCATCTCTTAATTAATGAACTCTTTCAACTAAAAAGATTTTTTTATTATGTTTTACAATAGACTCACATAAAATGACTATTTTATTTCATACCAATAATATATTACTAATTATTATAATAACTATGAAAAATAAATGTAAATAAATAAAAAAAGAGTATAATCACTATGAGGTACTCCATATTAGTGAATTACCCTAATAAAATCATTCCTACCAAAAATAACTATAAGAAATAAGGGAATCATTAGGAAAATGATAGACAAGATCGAACGATGTGTATGATACATTGTAAGCGAATAACATAATGATGAAGAGAGAATGATGGTATATATATATGAAAATATATCCATTCTGAATTATAATATTCAACTATTTTTTACTATGTAAATTATGAGTATTTTCCAATAAGTTAGTTAGATATTCTAATTTTTTCATAGGTAGAAACAATAAGGTTATATTTTGGAATAGTTTTTTGATATAACTAAAATTGAATTTATTAAAACCTAAAATATAATTAAATTAAATTAAAAATATATTTCACAACAAACTAATAAATTTTAAATAAAATTTATTATCCCTAAATAATTTTATAATATGTATTATTTAAATAATAAAATATATTAACCATGTCCTACGTAATTTTATAACAGCAAGACTCTTTGTTATGTCATAAAAAATATAATATTTTATTAAATAATGTTTTTTATATTTTAAAATTCTAGAATTTATTATTATATTTTGATAAAATAAATAACATTTTTTGAATCCTGACATTTAAATTTTATTAGTGTGAATTTATGGTAATTTCTAAAAAATAATTTCAAAAAAAGGAAAAATAAAATTTTATACAACATAGCATAACACCCCTAATATAATCAGGAAATAATATACTATTAAAATTTATTAATTATTTTTAATTATAAAATCTAATTTAATGAATAAATTAATACATAATCAAAATAATTTAGAAACGCATGATTAGTGTTTCATAACTATTATTTTATCTTTTTTTAAAACATTATGTGTTATATGGATATGATATTAAAATTTATTTTTTAAATTTTATAATTTAAATCAATTGAAATGGATTTAATAATTATTAATAAAATGTAAAAATTTGGTTTTATGGGGAAATTAATTTTTATGTAGAAATAAGTTTCATACGTAAAAAATTTGTTACCAACATATTAGTAAAAATAAAACAAGGATAAAATGAAAATGTCAATTCATAAGGAAACTGATGATAAAAAAACTTATATGGGTGGATAAGGTTTGTAAAATCCATAAAAAATTCTAAATTAAGAATCATACAAATTCATTGAAATTAATTCCAATAAAGTTGTTAGTCTTAATAAAAAAATTATAATTATTTTTTCATTAAATCTACCCCTCATAAAGTGTAAATACCCCACCAATTCCCTACTTACTATCCACACATAATCCAATAAGAAATAATCCCATATTAATATTCGTCTCAAGATTCATCCCTTTTTTTTCTTAGTTTCTATGGAATCTAGATCTTTATTTAAGAGGAATCCACCCAATATATTGTTTATCATCCTCTAGTTTTTCATTTCTAGTAATTATTTTGTATATTCCATTTAGTTCAAAATTTATTATAGTCTAAAGTGTTTACAAACACCACTATTACTATATATATCATTTAATTTTAAGAAAATGCTTCTTTTATCTACCATTGAACTCATTCCATGACCCCTATTTCATAACTGTTACGTTTATAAATTCATCCCTTGATTTTCCAGGTAATATTTTCTTTTCACAAATACCCAACCCTGTTGTTATTGAAGTTTATTAATTTAGATGTTTATATAAATTCCTTTTTGGGAACATCTATTTGTTATACCCACGTTCCATACACATTGGTTAAAAATTATATGTACATATGATCTTTTAATTGATCTAAAATGCCTAATGTTATACATATGAAGGGCCTATCTTGATAGTGCTCTAGTGAATTAGGTAAAATAAATAATCTTTATGGATGAAATGTACATGACATATTGGTGGAATGACATGGTAATGTTTTAATACACCTTGGTCAAAATATATGTTAATATTTTGTATGTTTCATTATTGATGAGCATCGCAGATATGTCTATAAATGTCTTGAGTATATGTTATATCCAAATTTTCTTGTTATGAATCATGTAATTAATTTAATGTGATTGCGTTACGCACCATGTTATTGTATAAAATTTCACAATTTATAATTCTAATTTCACTTATGTAATTGTCTTACATTGTTTATCCCTTACTGGGATCTATGCCTACCCCATTCATTTGATCAATTTACCCTAGAAATCTGGTGTTGTAAGATGATATATGATGGGATAGTATTGAAGTTTTTCAAGGTAGTTCAGATTTTTCTATTTTCTCTATTATATAACATGTAGGAATTGAATTATAAACCTACTTTAAAAGAGACTAATCTTAAAAATGTAATTAAGATCTATTTATATTGTATTTTCTCAAGTTATTGTGATTAATATCATATAATAATGGGGCGAGGTTTAATTGTTGTTATTAAAGGATGGTCTAGTTATTTTTAAAAATTAAGACTATAAAACATTAGTATTAACCATAGGTATACATATAAATATAGAAAAACAATATAAAATTATGGTGATGTATAATGAGAATGGATTCCAATATATGATATCTTCATTTTTATATGAAAAGTGGATGTGTATCAAGAATAGTTTAATATATTGATGATAACCCTAATAGGGTAGATATGGTAATAACTTGATTATAACTTAGATCATGATAAAAAGAACGTGGTATATACGTAGTATAAAAAAACCCTTGTTATATTATTTTATTATCATGTTATTTTTACAAACCATCAAGAAATGATAGATAGAAATTGTGACTTTTCATTATAAATTTATTATAGAGTAATGAATATGATCCTTGAATCCCAATTTTATATATAAATTATTGTTAAAATATCCTATATATTTTATTCTTACCATTTTCCATTAAACTTTTATGTATTTTTTCAGTATAAAAGGGATTTTCATATCATTTAATTAAATGGTATAATGTTTTTACAATTTATTTATAATATGATTTATCATTATAATTTTAGAAGATAAAAGAATATGTATCAGAACGAATAAAAGAAATCATATTAAAAATTCTCATCCCTTTTAGATGATTTAATAATTTTTATTATTCAAAAATATATAATTTGAATGATTCTGAATGTTTATAAAATATTAATCTCAATATCATGTAATTATTTTATCTATCCAACATATTTTATTTATCCAAGCATTCTATGGATAATTGTGCCTTTAAGATTTTATTTTAAAATCACAATTATATCATATCATTGAATAAAGGATCCACCACCAATGACTTGGCTATTTTTATATTGGTGTTCTGATCAAGATAATATAGGATGATGTAATTATAAAAAATGTTAAAGAATTCACTAATTATTTGAATTAATGTTTTGAGTGATAATATTTTTATCAACCACTAAAAATTGTGAGGATATTTTTTTTATGGGTTGGATAATGTGAAGAACTAAAAACAGTTTCTTTTCGTAATAATATATGTTATTCCACTAAATTATATTATTATTATACATTAAAATTTTTAGACATAGGAAGACTATTATATTTTATACACATAATCTACTAATATTGTGTTGTATTACAATGAACAATATAGGGATATAGTCATTGAAACAATATAATCACTATGGGGTACTCTATATGCATGATCTAACCCATGAAAATCATTACATCTATCATAACAATAAAAATAAATAGAATTATTTGTAAAATGATAAACATTATGAAATGATGTTTAAGAGCAATTGTAAGTGAATTAGTGAACGATGATGTGTGAATGGAGGATTATGAAAAGGGAAATATGGTTATTCGATATTATGGTTATTCCCCAATATAGTTTATTGGAGTTATGGCCAATTGTTAATAAGAAACATTATCATTATTGACATTTATTAAGTAGACGTAATAATGTTTCTTTTTTATATTATATTATATTATTATATATCCAAAATTAATTTTTTTAAGAAAAATGTGTTTAAATTGCATTAAAAATATATATTATGATAAGTTTATATATTTTAAATAAAATTTATCTTAATCAAATAATTTTATATAGAATATTATTTAATTGATATTGTGGATTAACAAGGCCAACTTTTTTTTAAAGTTAGAATGATTATAATTTATTAAAAATATGTCTTTCAAAAAATATATATTATTATTTAAATAATAAAAATAACATATTTTTAGAATTATTTTGATAAAATAAATATAAATATTTTGATTATTACATGAAAAATTCTTAGTATGAATTTATTTAAATTTTTTAAAAGTATTATTTTAGCTGTAAAATGTGCAAATACATTTTTTACAATATAAAATAACTCATATAATTTAATCATGACATGATCATGAGATAAGATTTAAAAATATTTCATTTTTTCAAAAAAATAATTTCCAAATTCACATAATATATAATTCATTAAATTAAAAAACACATGCATAGAATTCTGGAACTATAGTTTTGTCATTAACAATATTTTTTTGTTATACTGCTATAATATGATAATTTATTTTTATCACTTTTATAAATTGAATATATTAAAATACATTGCCTATCTGGATTTATAATGTCTAAATTAGGTAATATGGTAATTTTAATTTTAGTAATAAACAATTACCATGGAAAAATTATTTATGATGGTATATTTAATAAAATCGTAAAATATTTAAATTAAATATTAAATACATAAGTAACGTAGGTAAAAAAATGTAAATGGTTGGTGGAGATTTTTCATATCCTCAAAAAATACACCATTAATGATTAACCAAATTGGGTGAATTTAATTCTACAAAAAGTGATTGTCTTTAACAATAAAATACTCTTTTTATCCATTAAAACCTCCCATTCTAAACAATAAATATGCACCCATTCCCTCACATCTATCCTCACTAAATCCATTGACCATGAATCCTCTCTCAATTTAACATGTTTGTGTCTCCCTAAAGTGGTTCATAGATTCTAAGGTGTTTCGTTCTAGTTTAAGAAGCACCCCCAAGGTAAGGGTTATATTCCACTAATTTTGAATTCATGTTTTTCTTTTATATATTCCATTTGATTAAAAATTTATTTTGTTTTAACATGTTTATGAATACCCCAATTATAATGTATTTGATTTGGTTTTAATTAAATAATTGCATTATCTTTCATTTAACCAATTCTAATATACCATTTTAATAAATGTTATACTATTGAATTAAACCCCATATTTTCCATGTTAAATATTCATGTCATGATTAATTAAAACTATGTTCATTAAAGGTTATTCTTTTAGATATATCAAAAAATATAGATTTTATAAATCTTTCTAAGAAATCTAATTTAACAATATATAAGTTAAAAGTTATTTCTAATTATAATATTTTAATGATATTGCACACATAATATTAGTTTTATGAAGGGTGCACCTTGGAAGTCATCCAATTTATTAGGTAAATAATCAATCTCCTAAAATTAAATATTTCTGTTTCAATGGTGTTTTACCTTGGAAATTATTTATCATACATTGGTCAAAATACATGGAATTACCATTTATGATACCTTAGTGATGTGATTTTTTGATTTGTTTAAGAATTTATATTGTTTATATTGTATCCACATTTCCATGTTATGAACCATGTTACTATATTAAATATATTATGTTATGCATAATGTAATTATAGACATGTTCTTAATTTATTATTCTTCTTTCACCTATGAGGTTATCCTATATTTTTTAACTTAATAGTATTTCTGCTCACCCTATTTATTCAATAAGGTTTCCGTAGAACTATATGTAATCCGATGAAAAATGATGGGATAATATAGAGGGTTTTCAAGAGATTTGAGAATATGATAATATTTTCATTTATATAAAATTAAGTTATTATATCATGAACATTTTTCAAAGAATCTAAAATTCAAATGTTCATTCAGAGGTATTTATGTAATATTTTATCATGGAATTATTCTTTAAATATTTTAATGAAAGGGTAGTTCATCATAATGGAGATGAGTTGTATCATCCAAGGTAAATAAAGAATAAATCATATTCATATTTATTAATATTTATGAGTTAAATATTAATTTTACTTTTAAGGGGTTGCTATGTTCGAGATCGTACCTGATACGCAACAAAGAGTTTCTTTGAAATCTTACGTTGTACACTAGTAATAACATAATATTATTTTAAATGGTAGTTAACATGTAGTCGTTGTATTGGTGGGAATGAATAGAAATAACTAAAATATGATTATATATGTTTTTAAATGTTTTTATATTTATCCATTAAAATATAAAGGCTTAGAATAAGAAAAGAATTCAATTTTAGGCATATATACTCTAATTTTCACTAAAGGTCCACTTATCACCTTTTGATGGAGAACCATCATTAAATATAGTTTTGGTCACTCTTATAAATTTTATTGGACCAAATAAAACTCTTCTTTAGAATCGGGACATCAAAATTTACTTTGTGTAAATTTTTGGTATTTTTCCGATAAAGTTCATTTTTTAATGAATAATGAAAAATGTTATATTTTAATTGAAAACCTATTTTTAGTATAATTTATTTATATGATTATATTATCATTTAAATTGGTTGGAAAGTGCATTTATAATATATTTTTTCCATTTAATCCAATGGTGGTCATTGGAATTAATTTCACATTGAAATTGGACTTGAACTAGTGTCAATCTTTTGATACTTATTGTTTCATAAAAACACGCTATTTGCTCTGACAGCGGGAATTAATTATTAAATTAATTAATGTAACTTATATGTTTTGAATTTTTTAAAATATAAAGCATTTTTTAATTCAGAATATCAGATATTTCTTAGGGTGAATTTTTTGTATTTTTCTGAAAAACATAAATTTTTGATGAATAATGAAAACACTAAGTGGCTGTTAAAAAAACTGATTTTTCGTTTAAATGAAATTTTACCACCTATATGTTTTTAATTTAAAAAATCCAACATACATGGTTTTCATTAAGAAGTAAAATGTGGTTCAATGAGATTAAAATAATTTTTCGGTGAATAGTAACTTTTAAGTTTTTAACCGCGATTAGACGTAATTAGTGTAATTTAAGGTTAAAATAATGTTTTAATAATATGAAATGACCTTGACACATGTCCAACCCATATTGGATGTGTTATGGACGACCAGGACAATCCATGGGTCAACTTGGGGACCCCATGCAGCCACTTTGGTTGGAAAATGACATTAATAACTTTTTATTTAATGTTAAAGTAAAAATGTCACAAACATGAGTTGTTTTACTAAAACAAAATTTTAAATGGGGTTGTTCAAGTCATATTTTTGACTAAAAATATTCATTAGAAAGTTAAAAATATTTATTACATCATGATTTTTTTTATATTTTTTAGACTTTAAATAAATTAAATTATTTATGACATCATGATGATGTAGCGATTACCTCATTATTTAATGATTTAAATAAGATGAAAAGATAATGTAAAATCTAAAACCTAAACCTGTCAAAAACCTATTGGATAGGTGTATTTCTAACTCTTATCACCTTATCCTCGAATTATATAATTTTGGGACCTTTTAAATATGAAAATCATTTTATAATAATGTAACCTTTTATAACATTCCAAGAGTGCCCCTCCTCTCCTCTTATAAAAGCCCCCCACCTCTACCACCTTACCCACACCTCTCAAGCCTTTGGCTCAGACAACCCTTGCCCATTTTTTCACTCCACATCCCTCTCTTACTCCTATAAGCCTGACTTTGGGAATAAGTCTTCCCAAGTAAGCCTTTGATCTCAAATCAAAAAGAGTTACCCATTTTAAAGGTAGTATTTTCTCTTGTGTTCTTATGTTTTATTTTGATTCTCCAACCCCCTAAACTCTTTTTATTACATTCTTTTTTAAAAAACTAGTATCTTCAATATACTAGGATGTTTTTATGTGGAGGATTCGAGCTACACTTATAGACACCTACATCTAATGGTTAAAGATCATATTGTTTCTGTGGATGGCGAATTTCGGCCTCACGAAACGATGATTGTTCAACACTAATATAACACATTAAAAGGTGGCCATTAAGATGACACTATATTTATATATGATATATAATATTTTTATGTTTTACTTAAGATTCTATATTTTCCATTTATGGCATACCTTTATGGTTTCCATTATGGGTAAACGTGATATCTTCATTTTAGGAAGTGCGGACTACTGCCCCCTCAAAGTGATTTGATTCGTTAATTCCATATGTAGGATGTATAAAGGATGGAGTTTAAGTTATTATATATTATGTTATAATGGAATTATATTATACCTTTATATCATTACTATTTCTTTACATTAAAGTATGAGATAGAAATGAATGTAGCATTCATGCGTACGTACGACTTACTGTCTCCATGAATGATGCATTTCATTTCTTATCCCCAAATGTAATGTACTATTATAAGTACATATATATAATTGAGATATATGATGTATGTTAAATCTAAATGATGAATATAATTCTGGAATTAAAATATACACATCTCTCATTTAGTTTTAATTCCATTAATATGACATAGAAATGAAAGTAGCGTTCATGCGTACATATGGCTTACCGTCTCCATGAACGGTGCATTTCATTTCGTTCCTCTAAATGTTCATGTCATATTATAAATGCATGTATATAATAGATATATATGATATATATGATATCAACATCATGAATATAATTTTTGATATAATGGATATTTTACCACATGAACAACTTGTAATTATAGGGAGTTTATTTTTGACTCAAGTACCAATTATCAACAAAACGACCATTATTAACAAAAATAACTACATAGTGTTCATAACATGGTAATAAGTGATATAAAAGGAATAAAGAAGTTTAAAAATGTCATTAAGAAAGTAGAAAATAACTCAAGTTTATTATTCAGGATTTTAGAGAACGATCGATTCAAGTCGGACTCGAGGTATGGTAATTCATCTCAATCTCCTTTCATTGAGGCATATATTGTTTTATACACAACGTTCTTTTATACAGTGTATAAAACACTTTTACTTTTACGTTTATATGAAATGAATCTTTTTTATACAAAGAGTTTTACTAAACGACAAAAGAAAATGTTCTTGTCGTACGTATGCGGTGACAACGACTTCTCTGCCACCGTGGCCATAATTTGAGTTTTGGCTTCCTCTACAAGCCATACATTTTTTTAAAAGAAAAATAAATACCATGTTTTACTTTTCTTTTATTTTGGTATTGAAAATGTTTTTCATAATGTTTTTATTATATCAATGTGTTTTATTGATATCTTGTGATTGAAATGTGGAAAAGTTATGTTTCCTTTATGTATGTTTTATGTGATATGATTATGTTATGGTTCTTGGACATTATTATGAAGACGGGTGGTTCCATGATAAACTATGCATGGGTGAGCCCGGTATAGCTCTCCAATGCATTGGGTAACGCGAAGGAGTTAAATGTTATGGTTTATCCGAGGAGATTTAGGGAATATACTGTGATGGGTATTCCAAATGTAACCAAGAGGGTTACTCCCTACGTAATAATGTTATGAATGCCTCAAGTTACCTTTATGTCTTATGATTTCTATGATTTATTCATGATTTGACGGGGTATGTTAACGTGATTCTGTTTTATGAGTAAAGTATGATTTCATACATGGACTAATGTTTTCACTTCATAATTTTATATCCCTTACTGATCTTTTTATGATCATCCCATGTTTTTGAAATATTTTTCATAGGTCAAGGGAAAAGTACATGATGTGATGAGAGTGTCAATGAAGTGTCAAGAAAGAATCCATGTTTTATTTTAAATATGTTTTTGTTGATTAGAAAAATGAGTACTACCTTTTATATAACCACTTTGTTTAAATGTGGAATGTAATGCATGTTTTATGATCTAATTCTCTAAAACTATAAACCTGAAAAGATCCTCAACGTGTATTCTTGAAGTAACTCATGATTAAGTAATGTTTAAGGTTGAGGCCTTATAGTTGGTATCACAGGTCGGTTTAGATAACTTTAGGAGTTATAATTCTATTAAATGTTTATCCAAAAATATTTTTTATGGTCAAATTGAAATGATATATCATTTGAAGATTACCATGTTGCTTCATCTAATACATGTTTGTTCAGAATGGTTTTCCACAGGGGAAATAGGGAAGCCGTGCTAGGAAGGAATACAGAAGGAAATAACCTTCCGAATCAGCATCCTGAGATAGTCAGAATTGGAACTAAACAATTTATTGCATTAATGGCATAGTTGACTCAAGTGATAAATGGTGGTGGTATCCATGCACGAGATCAGCCAAATCATTCACAGAGGAACATGTCAGTGGTGGAATATTTCATGAGGCAACATCCCCCATAATTCAGAGGACCATCTGACCTTGTGCTAGCTGAAAGGTGGATTAATGCACTGGAGAAGATTTTCAATGTCATGGGTTGTTCAGACAATCAAAAGGTTAGTTTTTCTATTTACCGTTTGAAGGGTGAAGCAGATCAGTGGTGGTCGATGGTTAAAAATATTAGGGACGCTAATGAGATTGATGCTCTCGATCGGGATGAAATCAAAGGTATGTTTCTTGAGAAGTATTTTCCATAGGCTGTTCGACATAGGATGGAAAACAATTCTTGGAATTGAGGCAAGAGGAAGACTAAGTGGATGCTTATGAAGAAAGGTTCACTCGATTGGTGAGGTATGCTCCAAATTTTATCTGAGACCTTGATAGTAAAATCAATCATTTTTACTCAAGATTAAAGCCAAAATATCGAAGGGCTTTAGCTTCTTGCGAGTTCAAGAGTTTTGAAAAGCTTGTTCGATGTGTTGAGAAGGTGGAAATGGAGTTCTACGATGATCAAGTGTTCTATAACAACCAACAGAAGAAGAGACCAAGGTGGCCTGAGAAATGGAAGAATTATTCAACAAGGTCCGATGGTAAGAAAAATTAAGTTTCTAGTTTGTGACAAATTTGGTAAATGGCATGCTGGGGAGTGTCTTATGATTTCTGGAAAATGCTACCGATGTGGTAAGATGGGACATAAGGCTCGTGATTGCACTGAAAAAGATCAGGGTTAAGGTAAGACCAAATTTGATTTACAATTAGTGAAATGTTTTATGTGCAATGAGATGGGTCACTATGCAAATGAGTGTTTGACAAAGAGCTCGAGTGATGGGAAGCAGTTAGACTACAAGTAGAACAAGGTGGTGAAATCCTTTAAAACTACTTCAGCAGATGTCGGTCCATCAAATGAAGTGGTATCAGGTACTTTGTTTGTTTTTTCAGATTATCCCAGTGTGTTGTTTGATTCTGGGTCTACACTTTCTTTCATCTCTGAAAACGTTTCTTGTAAAATGGGAATACCATCTCAAGAAATGACTCCTGAACATGTGGTAAAAACACCAGGGGAAATGTTGAGTGAATAAAAATTTATAAGAATCTTCCTATCCTTATATGTGGAAGGAACCTACTTGAAAACCTTATTGTTTACCACTAGTAGAGTTTGATGTTATCCTGGGTATGGATTGGATTTCTATTTACCATGCTAAGATTGACTGTAGAGCTAAAGAAGTTTCTTTTCAGAAAGAAATTCAGTTTGTGTACAAAAATGAAAACTTACTGTTGATAACATATCAAGAGGATGAGAAACTTGTAAAAGATGGAAATGAATGTTACCTTGCACATATCGTAGAAAACAATGGAACTATTCAGATTAATGATGTGCCAGTTGCAAATGAGTATCCTGATGTTTTTCCTGATGGGTTGCCTTTAATAATACCAAATCAGGAAGTTGAGTTTACTGCTGACTTAGATCCTGATGCTAAGCCAATTTCAAAACTCCCTTATCGAATGGCTCAAGATGAACTTTTAGAGTTGAAGGAGAAATTGCACGATTTATTAGAGAACGGTCTCATTCGACCTTGGACATCACCATGGGGTGATCCTGTTTTGTTTTTTAAAAAGAAATATTGTTCTATGAGACATTGCATTGATTATAGAGCCTTGAATAACATCATAGTTAAGAAAAAATATCCTTTGCCTCATATCGATTTTTTGTTGGATCAGATCCATGGAGCTCAGTATTTTCAAAGATTGACCTAAGATCGAGGTACCATTAGTTGAAGGTAAAGGAAGAAGATATTCCTAAGACAGAATTTCGTACATGATATGGCCATTATGAATTTTTAGATATTCCTTTTGGGCTATCCAATGCACCATTTTTATTCATGGACTTAATGAATAGAATTTTCCATGAGTTCTTTGATAAGTTTGTGGTTTTTCTCATTGATGATATTTTGGTGTTTTCTAAAAGTAAAGAGGAGAATGAAATACATTTAAGGGTTATTTTGAAAACCTTAAAAGGAATGAAATTGTATGGGAAATTCACAAAGTGTGAGTTTTGGTTGAAAATGTTGTGGTAGAATGGCCAAGACGCACAAATGTAACTGAGATTCGTAGCTTCCTCGGTTTGGTAGGCTATTACCGAAGGTTTGTTAGAAATTTTTCATGGTTATCTAGTCTAGTGACTAAGCTAACTCAGAAGGGTGTTATGTTTTTCTGGAAAAAATAATGTGATGATTGTTTTCGGGAGTTGAAAAGAATATTGGTGAGTGATCCAGTTTTGGCACTACCTTCCAGGAATAGTGAGTTTGTTATCTAAAGTGATGCTTCATTGAAAGGACTTCGTTGCGTCCTAATGCAGAATGATCAGGTAATTGCTTGTGCTTCACGTCAGTTGAAAAATCATGAGGTAAATTACCCTAGACATGATTTGGAATTAGCTACTTTTGTTTTTTCTTTAAAAATTTGGAGGCATCATTTGTATGGAGTAAAGTGTGAAATATATACTGATCACAAAAGATTAAATTATATATTCACTCAGAATGAATTAAACATTAGACAAAGGATATGGCTAGAATTAATCAAGGATTATGATTGTACAATTCATTACCATCTGGGAATAGCATATAAAGTGGTTGACGCTTTGAGTTGAAAAATTAATGCTTCATTAACAATGTTGCGTTTAGAACATGATCCTTTGGTTAAGGAATTGATGATCATTGGCATCAAAGTTGTTGGTGCAGGATTTCCTTCTGTTTTGTTTCAGGTATCAGTGAAATCTTCTCTATCAAACATAATTCAGCAAGCACAGAAGCAAGACAGCGAGTTGCAGAAAAAGGTAGAGCTGGATCAGAAGGGTAAGTTTCCTGAATTCCACATTGATAATGATTGAGTTTTGAGGTTTGGGAAGACATTGTGTGTGCCTTGTGATTCACAGTTGAAGAATGAGTTGTTATGTGAGGCTCATAGTTCTCCTTTTTGAGTTCATCCAGGAAGTACTAATATGTATAGAGATCTTCGGGAGTATTACTGGTGGGATAGAATGAAAAGGGATATTGCTGATTTTACTGTGAAGTGTTTGACTTGTCAACATGTTAATGTAGAGCGGCAATTACCGAAAGGGATGCTTCAGCCATTACCATTTCCATAGTGGAAATAGGATAATATATCCATGGACTTCATTGTGGGATTTCCGAATACACCTCAAGGTAATAATGAAATCTTGGTTATTGTTGATCGCATGACTGAATCTGCTCATTTCCTTTCTATACGAGATACTTTTTCACTAGATCAACTTTCCCGTTTGTATCTTAAAGAGATAGTCTAGTTACATGGAGTTCCTCTCTCCATTTTATTTGACCGTGATCCCAGGTTCACTTCTATCTTTTTTAATGGACTTCAGAAGTCATTGGGTGCTGAATTAAATTTTAGTACAGCTTTTAATCCTCAAATCAGATGGGTAGTCAGAACGAACAATTCAGACATTGGAGTATATGCTATGTGCTTTCTCTATGGATCATCAGGGACGTTGGGACCAACATCTTTCTTTGGTTGAGTTTTCAAATAATAATAGTTTTCATTCCAGTATACTGATGGCTCCGTTTGAAGAATTATATGGGAGGTAGTGTCGAACTCCAGCTTTTGGGGATGAAGTGGGTGAATGGAAGTTGATGGGACCAGAATTGGTAGAAGAGTTGGTAGAAAAAGTTCAGCTGATACAAAAACAAATGAGAATAGCTCAGAGCAGGCAGAAGAGTTATGCAGATAACTGGAGGAATGATCTATCTTTTGTGGTAGGTGATCATTTTTTTCTCAAAGTCACACCATGGAAAAGTGTGATGCGATTTGGTAAGAAAGGAATGTTGAGACCAAGGTTCATTTGACCATATGAAATTCTGGAGAGAGTTGGATAAGTTGCATACCGAGTGGATTTACCTCCGAGCTTATCATAGGTACATAATTTTTTTTTCATATTTCAACGTTAAGGAAGTACATGCCAGATCCATCTCATGTTTTGAGCCCAGAGGTAGTTCAGTTGGAAGAGAATCTCTATTATGAAGAACAACCAGTCCAGATTCTTGACCATATAGAGCATATGTTGCGGAATAAGGTATATCACCAGGTAAAGGTTTTATAGAAAAACCATATGGTTGAAGAGGAAACATGGGAATCTGAAAATGCTATGAGGGATAAATACCCCCACTTATTTTGATAGGTGAATAAAATTGCGAGGACACAATTTGCAAAAGCGGGGAAGTATGTAACATCCCAGGTAAATAAAGAATAAAGCATTTTCATATTTGTTAATATTTAAGAATTAAATTTTAATTTTACTTTAAAGGGGTTGCTATGTTCGATAGCGTACTCGATACGCAATAAAGAGTTTCTTTGAAATCTTACGTTGCACACAAGTATTAAAATAATATTAGTTGAAATGGTAGTTAACAAGTAGCCGTTGTATTGGCGGGTATGAATAGAAATAACTAAAATATGATTATATATGTTTTTTTAAATTTTTTTATATTTTTCCAATAAACGATAAAGGATTAAAATAAGAAAATAATTCAATTCTAGTCATATAAACTCTAATTTTCACTAATGGTCCACTTATCACCTTTTGATGGAGAACTGTCATTAAATATAGTTTTTTTCACTCTTATACATTATATTAGACCAAATAAAACTCTTCTTTAGAATCGGGACATCAAAATTTACTTTGTGTAACTTTTTGGTATTTTTCCGAGAAAGTTCATTTTTTAATGAATAGATAAAAATGTTGTATTTTAATTCAAAACCACTTTTTAGTCTAATTTATTTATATTAATACATTATATTTTTAATCGGTTTTAATGTGCAATTAAAATATATTTTTACCATTTAATCCAATGGTGGTCATTGGAATTAATTTCATTTGGAAATTGAACTTAAACTAGTGTCAATCTTTTGATACTTATTGTTTCATAAAAAAACGCTATTTTCTCTGACAGCGGGAATTAATTATTAAAATAATTAATGTAACTTATATGATTTGAATTATGTAAAATAGACATCATTTTCTAATTCGGAATATCAAATATTTCTTAGGGTGAATTTTTGGTATTTTTCTGAAAAACATCAATTTTTGATTAATAGTGAAACCACTAAGTGGATGTTAAAAAAACTGAATTTTCGTTTAAATGAAAATTTACCACCTATGTGTTTTTAATTTCAAAAATATGACATACATGGTTGTCATTAATAATTAAAATGTGGTTCAATGAGATTAAATTTTTTTTTTGGGGAATAGTAACTTTTATGTTTTTAATCACGATTAGAGGTAATTAGTGTAATTTAAGGTAAAAATAATGTTTTAATAATATGAAATGACCTTGACACATGTACTAACCTTATTGGATTTTTCATGTCCGGCCATGAAAATCCATGGGTTAACTTGGGGACCCCATTGAGCAACTTTGGTAGGAAAATGACATTAATAACATTTTATTTAATGTTAAAGTAAAAATGTCACAAACATGAGTTGTTTTACTAAAAAAATTTAAATGGGGTTATGAAAGTAATATTTTTGACTATAAATATTAAATAGAAATATAAAAAGATTTTATACATCATGATATTTTTTTTATAGTTTTTAGACATTATATAAATTAAATTATTTATGACACCATGATGATGTAGTGATTATCTCATTATTTAACGATTTAAATAAAATGAAACGATAATGTAAAATCTAAGACCTAAACATGTAAAAAAATATTGGATAGGTGTATTTCTAATTCTTATCACATTATCCTAGAATTATAAAATTTTGGGACCTTTTAAATCCGAAATTAATTTTATAATGAAGTAACCTTTTATAACCTTCCAAGAGTTCCCCTCCTCTCCTCTTATAAAGGTCACAGACCTCTACCACCTTACCCACACCTATCAAGCCTTTTACTCGTCCAACTCCTACCCATTATGTCTCTCTACATCCCTCTATTACTACTTGAGGCCTCACTTTGGGCAGAAGTCTTCCCAAAGAAGCCTTTGAGGTCAAATCAAAAAGAGTTACCTGTTTTAATGGTAGTTTTTTCCCTTGTGTTCTTATGTTTTATTTTTCTTCTCCAACCCCTAAAATATTTTTATTCCTTTATTTTGTAACAAAAATAGTATATTAAATAAACTAGGATGTTTTTATGTGGATGATTCTAGCTACACTTACACACACCTACATCTAATGGTTAAAGAACATACTGTTTCTGTGGATGGATAATTTCTGCCTCACGAAACGATGATTGTTCAACACTCATATAACACCTTCAAAGGTGGCCATTAAGATGTCACTATATTTGTATATGATAAATAATATGTTTATGTTTTACTTAAGATTCTATATTTTTCATTTATGGAATACCTTTATGTTTTTCGTTATGGGAAAATGTGATATCTTCATTTTAGGAAGTGCGGACTACCACCCCCTCAAAGTGATTTGATTCGTTAATTCCATATGTGGGACGTATAAAGGATGGATTTAAAGTAATTATATATGATTTTATACTGGAATTATAATATACCTTTATATCATTATTTTTTTTCCATTAAAGTATGAGATAGAAAGGAATGTAGCGTTCATGCATACGTACTGCTTACTGTCTCCATGAACGGTGCATTTAATTTCTTATCCCCAAATGTAATGTACTATTATAAGTACACATATATAATGGATATATATGATGTATGATACATCTATATTATGAATATAATTCGGGAATTAAAATATACATATCTCTCATTTAGTTTTAATTCCATTAAAATGAAATAGAAATGAAAGTAGGGTTCATGTATACGTACGGTTTACCGTCTCCATGAACGGTGCATTCCATTTCTTACCTCTAAATGATTATGTAATATTATAAATGAATGTATATAATAGATATGTATGATATATATGATATCTAAATCATGAATATAATTCTTGATATAATGGATATTTTACCACATGAATTACTTGTAATTATAAAGAGTTTATTTTTGACTCAAGTACCAATGATCGACAAAACGACCATTATTAACTTAAATAATTACATAGTGTTCATAACATGGTAATAAGTGATATAAAAGGAATAATTAACTTTAAAAAGGTTCTTAAGCAAGTATAATTTAACTCAAGTTTATTATTTAGGTTGTTAAAGAACGATCGAGTCAAGTCGGACCCGAGGTATGGGACTTCGTCTCAATATCCATTCAATGAGGTATATTTTGTTTTGATACACAACCTTCTTTTATAAGGTGTATAAAACCCTTTGACTTTTATGTTTATCCAAAACTAATATTTTTTATACAAACTGTTTTACTAAACGACAAAAGGGAATGTTTTTTTCATACGTATGTGGCGACAACGACTTCTCCGCTGCTGTGACCATTATTTGAGTTTCGACTTCCTCTACAAGCCATAACTTTTTTTAAAATAAAAATAAATACAATTTTTTTCTTTTCTTTTATTTTTGTATTGAAAATGGTTTTCATAATGTTTTTATTATATGAATGTGTTATATTGATATCTTGTGATTGAAATGAGTAAATGTTATGTTTCCTTTATATATGTTTTATGTGATACAATTATGTTATAGTTCTTGGGAATTATTATGTAGATGGGTGGTTCCGTGATAAACAAAGTGCGGGTGAGCCCGATATAGCTCTCCAATGCATTGGGTAACACGAAGGAGTTAAATGTTAAGGTTTCTCCGAAGAGATTTAGGGAACATACTGTGATGGGTATTCCAAACGTAACCAAGTGCGTTACACCTTACGTAAGAATGTTATTAATGCCTCAAGTTACATTTATGTCATATGATATCTATTATTTATTCATGATTTGATGAGGTATGTTAACATGCTTATGTTTTATAAGTAAAGTATTATTTCATACATGGACTAATGTTTTCACTTCATTCTTTTATATCCCTTACAGATCTTTTTATTCTCATCACATGTTTTTGAAATGTTTTTCACAGGTCAATGGAAAGGTACATGATGTGATGATATTGTCAATGAAGTGTCAATAATGAATCCATGTTTTATTTTAAATATTTTTCTGTTGATGGAAAAAATGAGTACTATATTTTATGTAACCACATTGTTTAAATGTGGAATATAATGCATGTCTAATGATCTAATTCTCTAAAACTCTAAGCTTGAAAATATCCTCAACGTGTATTCTTGAAGTAACTCAAGATTATGTAATGTTTAAGGCTGGGGCCTTCTATGAGTATTGAATAATAATCATCTATATGTATATCTTTTTTGGATAATATTAGGTAAATAATTGAAGAATGATTGTGAAATTAGAATATCATGTTTCTAATATCCAAAGAAACTATCATATATATTCTATTAATGCCTGTGTATTTTCTAGATGAAATATTTGAATTATGATAATAATGTAAAGTATATTTTGGGTCTTCTTGGATCATATAAATTGGTATCAAATAACATGTGTCTTGTTTCTTTTTTTTTAACTAAATATTGGAGTGCAGGTCTGGGGAATGTTACTCCTATAATAAGGATTACGAATTGTTAACATCACGAGAATAAGTCTCAATGTATTATAATCAATAAACACATGAATGAATTATCCATCTATGTCCATAACTGAGAATTATTATTTTATAAAACATATATTTATTAATTTTATAATAGTAATTCATTATTTCATCATTATAAGGAACAATAATGTATTTTTATTATGATTGATACTCTAAGAAGATTATTACATTATTCCTGTGTTGAAAAATACTCATATTATAATATGATATTTTATAAAGTTTAACACCATTAATACATAGGTAATCATCCAATAAAAGATGTTTTATTTATGGAAAATACTCTAATATACATTAACTTGAACTAAAGACAACTATTAATAACTTTCAGTTCATTAAATCTCACATGATAGTCCATGTTTTTCTTGGTTAACTATTTAGTAGATGGGTCATTCACTTTCTCCTTCATAGAAACACTACTCACTACGAACTCACCCCTTATATAAATACTCTTCAAGACCTGATAATTCAAAGGAATAATCTTTACCTTTTAATGTGACCATGGCTCAATGTATTGGGATAGTATTACAATACAATCCATATAAAATATGATATAATACATAATATTAAGAACAAAATTAAGATCCTAGAAAAATTATAATATCTATGATATATCATTATACTATTAAAAGGGTTATATATCATCAGCCTCTATGATAAAATTCGTCAGTTCGAGCTGCATTGATATTTTCAGCTCATTGTTAATCATTTAAGGCAGATGAAATATCCCTTCAATGTTTTCAAATAATCATGATATATCTAAAAACTAAAATCAATATATCAACTAATAACAAGATCTTAGTCCGCTTAATAAATGATGAACATTTCATTAGTACAACATATACATTTTATAATATACTTGACCTAATTCAAATGGTGGTTATCTTGATAAAAAATTTGTCTACCAACAATAATCATGGTATATAACGAATAAATAATGATATATAACATGTTACATATGAAAGATATTATAGATGTTGTAAAATGACTATTGATAAAACACTTTACCCCCCCCCCCCCCCTTTTGTATAAGGTCGTAATTTATTAGGAAGATTAATTCCATTCAACGTTTGAAAAAATACCCCCTTGGACAGTTCCATATTTTTTCACTTCAATATCATTTCAATGTCTAAAGCCTAACCCAGTCCAAGTATCCTCTTCCATTTATCATAAATTTTAATTATCCCAAGAATGTATGATGTATAAACAAATTAATTTATAGATATGCATGTGTTCTTCCACGTATTAAATGATATTAGGACTATTAAAACATTTCCCATTAGTAATATTTCATTAACATACATAACTTTGAAAATTATTTCACTCCAAGTAAACTAAATTTAGAAAATAGACTCAAATATATACTTTATGAAACAAAATTCACTTCTAGATTCATCATAGGTAATGGTCTATGATCTTAATACTTTCATTAATCCATAAATGTGTCTAAAAAAATTTCATACAATTAGAATAGTTCACTATTTCATTATTTTAATGCTCTAAAATCATGTTTCTTATATTATTAATTAATTTAATGTTCTATATTTGCATATATTTTTATTCGTGAAATATATAAATTGCATATGTGTGGAATTTTCAATTTAAAATAAAACATTTGAACATAAAGTTAGTCAACCTATCATGGTAGTCAACCATTAATGATATACACATTTTTTTACACATGTTAGACACGCCGTAGGTGAAATTACTATGAATAAATGTAATACCAGGCTGAACATGATAGATATCTATAATATTTATAAATGTTCTACCTACTACATCCATAATTTTTATCAACATCATATTATATATGAGATTTCAAATGAAGATATAAAGTGACTATAATATAGATAAAAAAATTCATTATATTATGTGTTCATGTGTTTATAAATTCTTACGTCTTTAAATGATGAGTTTAAATTCATTTAACCGTGGATAATTGTATTGATTTACCAATCGATCTAAATGATTTCATGTAGTGTTGAGATACTAAAAGATATTTATGTAAAGTAATTCTATCGAAATATTTTCATTTCAATAAAAAAATTTAATATACATATCATTCCTATAGAAAAATTGTTCAAGTAATTGTTTTGGACTTTAATGAGACATGTCAGAGTAAATATTTATTATTAATTCAAGTTATATTTTACATTAATGGTTACATTTTATGACAAATAAACTTTATATTGAAGGAATCGTCACTCATGCCGAGTAGTGTGTAGTGGAACATGTTGTGATATCAATATCATTCATTTTTCACATCCATGACACTCTATTTTCCAGGAAAAATTTAAAAAAAAAGAAAAAATATTAACTAACATCAACATTCCATCACTAGATCATGGAAAATAAGACACAGATTAGGTTATTTATCATCTGTCATAATTAATCAAATATTTACCTTCATTAGTCTTCTCTATAAATCATTAATCAATATTCTATTCTATTTGGACTTATGATTTTACATTCCCAAAATACTTCTACTTTTGTAAACTATAACATAAATTGGAATATTCTAATACTCATTATCTAGTTGTTTATCTCTATTAACCTATATAGAAATATGGTGGATGATAGGTATATCTTCGACTACATTATGTGAGGTTTATTTTGGAAAAACATTATAAGGGTTATGGATTAATTATTATGTTTTAAAAATTTTATATATTCTTCATTCAGTCAAGTAGTGAAGATAAAGATCCATTTTAATGATTTTCAGTAGTAAAATTCCATAATTTGATCTACATAAATATTTTTATTTTAAACTGAATTTATATAAAACAATATATCATATATTCTATGTTTCTAATAATTTATTTTTTAACTATATCAATCATGTAAATATTAAATTTAACATCTAATATTCATATATATTTTTAATAGTATAAAATATTTTAAATAGTTAAAGTGTTTTAATTTATTTTAACTATGTTTGGAGGATTCCTTAGTGAATATCTTTCTAAACTGTATATTTTCTAAATCAAATGTGATATGTAATTGGTTTATTTTAATAAGTGTTTATAAAAAATATAATTCTATTAAAAAATATATTAATATTTTAATGGGTAATTCACCCCCAACCACTCTTGATAACTCTATTGGGAACAACATTTTGAATCAATGTCCATATTCCAAACTATTGGTCTTTTTACCTTCTACCATGATCATGACTTAGGAACATGATAATTTTATTGTTTTTAATTTAACTATATTAATTGATTATATAACTGATGGTCAAAATTGAAATAAACAACACAATAAGAGTGAAATTATATCTTCTCAATGGAAAATTGTAATAAAAATATAGCACGAATGTAACACACCATGATTTTACTCGATGCTCCTCAACTAAATAAATATAATGTGTCTGATATATTTCACAATACACAACATCAATATAAAGTGAGAAGAAACAAATTATAAAATTATTATTAATAAATTTTAAAAATTAGAGTACTTATAATATATAAAAATATTTTAATTAGTTTGAAACACATTAAAAATTGGGCTAATATCACATAATGTTTTAAAATATTAATATTTAATAAATGTTTTCTCATTAATATATTGCATTCCCATTTGCAAAATAAATTTATAAATATTACAACTTGAGTATAAAATAATAAATGTCATTTTCTAGATTCGTTATATTTATATTGTATGATATTAATTATTAATTTTTTTTATAAAATAAATGATTATTAATTGAGTATTGAAAAATATTATTCCTACCAAAATTGTACATTTTATTGATTTATCATATTATAAGATTGAATTAAAATGTTTTTTAAAATATTTTTTAAAAACAATTTATTTAAGGTTTACCAGTATGAATTTTATGAACATATAAATCATATATATAATTTTTAGATATTCGGATCCGTATTATTCCATTAACAAAAACATTTTTGGGTTTTTATTTTAAATAATTTTTTTATGGTAAAATAGTGTTTGGGATTTCATTGAAATCCATAAAAATTTACTTTTTTATTACAAACTAATTTTTTTAATTGAAATTAATTTCATTTATAATTATAAAAAACCAAAATATATTATTATATGAATCAAACCTTCTCTAAAAATATTTTTTATACACATCATATGAAAAAATTAACATATTAACAAATTTTAAACCTAAAAAAGAATATTTGATAAAACGTTATTCATATTCAATATATATATATATATAAATTAGAAAATTATGAATACAATTTTTTTTCATGAAAATTTATTCCTAATGATTATAGAATTATTTACCATGATAGAATAAAAAAATGATTAAAATTGTATTAGTATGTGTAAAAGACAAATAAAATTTAAAAAACATGTTACCAAGTGTGTGGATGAGATATGGATTATCTAAACACCCAACCTTCTATTGTTTAAAAAATTTATATCCTATAATCATTGAATTATAGAATACCATTTTATAAATTTAATGTATACATCTAAAATCTCTTTTCTCTTTAGATATGAATGAGGATTAATTCTAATATATTATTATATACTAACACCTTAGAACTTAATTTTAATACTCTCCCAATATTGATGTCCCATAAAATTTTATATTTTTCATAAACATATAGAATAAATTAGGTAGCATAATTCATCCATTGAAATAGATATTTCTAAGAGAAATCTCATTTTATAAATGATATTCAGGATCTTTATTTATGGTTAGTAAATAAGGTCACATGTTCTTTTAAAAAAATTAATTTATTTAGATAAATTTCAAAATATTGATCAAAATATTATTCATATAGTCATATTAATATGTTTTTTATTTCTTTTACCATATTAATGTAATTCAAGGGGTTTTAAGAACAATATTGTTTCCATTTATTAAATTTTATTATATTCAATCAATATCATATTTGTTAGGTTTTTTATATCCTCTTTTTATTTCATTGTGATATAATAAGTATTCAACAATTTTTTTTCATATGTATAAAATTATCAAAAATTTATTTTTTATAATTTTTGAGATATATAATGGATTAAAATATCTATATTGAGATCCCATTTCCAATTTTTTCAATTAAATTATTACTAATGACTAATTTATATTGATTATAAAATCATAATTATTTTAGTTATAATTCCCCAAATTGAACTTATTTCTTTTATGATTATATTTTTCCACACTAAGTGTTTATCTCAAAGAAGATTAACATTATCTATAGGGAAAATTATATTTTAACGAAATTATTTTACCCTAATTAATTTCTTCCACAAAAATAAATTCAATACTAAGAATAACTGTCATCAAACTTATATATTATTTCCCATCCTTGTCCATTTTTAAATTTCTCTCTTTTGTTCTCTATTATATTTTATGTCATTTTGATATTTTACTTCAAGATACATTCCTTTATACCTTCTAATTTTATAAATTGAAATATCTAACATACTATTTCAATGTGTGTTTTGAGGAATACAATTTTAAAATATTAATGAGGTTTTATACCCTTTAAAACCAATGTTTTTTATCACAAGAACCACATTTATTCAGAATGAAATAATTTAATTTTAAAATATTCATTATTGAAGAACCTTTAATTTTTTTTATTTTTTCAAGTGTCCTCACATCCCATTTTAGAAAATGACATGTTAATGTGACCTACAACTTCTTATTTTATGAGAATAGTAAAAACGTTTTCCAAAAACTGTTCTAAGGTCTCTCTTTTTGTATAATCATACTACATTAAAAATAATCCATTACATATTTTTAAATAGTTTTCAAAATTATATAAAAACTTCATTATTTTATAAATAAAAGGAAATATTATAATAATTTTAAATGATATAAAATTAATAAAATTGATTGAAAATAGATTTTAATTTATTGTGTTTTATTATCGATTTTATCATGTGTTTTTGTATATTCTAAAAAATATTTTTACATTTATATTTATATATTTTTCTAGAAACCTGCTTTTTTTTAAATGATTATTAGTTAAACAATTTCAGGATAAATTATTTAATTTAAAAGAAAAAAATTTTAATATGTTTCCAATCCATTAAAAAATTTTGGATTTAATATAATTTTTAATGTTCATTTTAAAAATATCATAAAAACATTATATTTTATATATTTAAATATACTTAATTATACTTATGTTATGCTAGAGATATATTTAATTCCCCATACAACATAGTCCTATTAATGTTTTATGAAATGTTCAATAAATATTTTTAATAAAGACTAATTTTATTTAATTTAATTTTGTAATGTGTATGTATGAATGTTATTTTGTTCTAATGAAACAAATATCAAACTATTATTGATATTATGAAGTTTGGGAACATATATTTTCAAAAAATTAATTGAAAATTTCTTTATGTATCCTGATATAATTATTGGAATCTTTTATTAATGCCCACAACAATATTAGATTCAGGAAGTGTCACCCACTCCACTATATTTTTTGAATCATGTAGTGATTCCTGCTACACTATGGTTGGGAAATCAGGTAGTGGTTCAGAATCCACTTCATCATGGGAATTGGGATGTTATTCATACATCAATTCATAATGGGGATAGGGTAGTGATTCATGCTGCACTATGTAAAAAATCTAGTGAATCCTCCTCCAACATGTTATGGGAAATGATCCGTGATTGCAAATTTCCAATTTTATGATTTCTACACCTATCATAGTGTAATTACATTCAATTTTGATTCATTTACATGTAAAAGAATATCTTTATAAATAAGATCATGCTCCATGTATCATGTTTTTTGTCTGATTATTTTTTATCCTTATTCCATTATATGTGAATTCTCTTTTAAGATCGCATGTTTTTCTATATAATCATATCAAAAACACATATAATTGAATCATACATTTAACATGATATTTCAACATACCCCTTTTTCTCTCATTTTTATTATCTATCCCTATATGAAATATTCTTGATTCTTCCCTTCTAGGGCATTAGAGTTCATCCCTTCCTCATATTTCAATTTCTTATATTTCAAACAATAGTATAACTTATAGGATGTCTAGAAGGCTGTCTTGTATAGGTCAATTATTTATAAATATTCCCCAGTGTTGTAAGATGAGTTTTCCCTCTAACTAGTCCCCAAATACACTAAAACTTCATTTTTATGTTATTTTATGATTATTTTGAGATGAAAAACTTAAAAAATAAATTTTTATATAATTTTATATTGGGTAACATCAAATTATATTAATTTAATTATTTAATGATTTTTTTAATACTATACCCTAGAGTATGGGTTTGGGGTGTTTTAGTTGGAATTAATATTGGGTTTAGTAATATTTAGATACTAGATTGGAAATTTTTTGTTATGATAATCAAATAATAGTGGAAGTCCTATGGATAACTAAAATGGATAAGTCATCGTATTGGATAACATTCTAAACATTTGGTAATGTTTTGGGTGTTAGTTTTACATTTCAATTATATCCTTGTCTATGTATTGGAATGTTGATGCAGTTCTCACACAAATAAATATCTCTGTAATAAATCAAAATAATGTATTATGAACATGATCTTGATCTTCACCCAGTTCATGATTATTGGTCTTAAGACTACACATAAATATAGGCACTCATATGGGTTATTATTTGTAAATTTTAATTCGAATTATGAAAAATTATAAGGTATTTTAAAAATTTGGGTTGGAGATATTAATATGAAATTGAAAAAAGATAACATAGATTAAAAATTATAGATTCATAATTAAATGAATATTTTAATTGATATTTAGTTTTATGAGTAATGTATATAATTCATTGTGTGACCATGTATCTCTTTGATTTTTGGGTTGAAAATATTGTATGATTGTTCACAATATATTTGGGGCAATTATATTATGTATTAAGTTAGAATTACCAGATAACATCAAAAAGTTTAAATAATATTGAACAGAATGTATCATAGCTATGAAAAAGGATCCATAAAAATACATCTTAGGGTTCTGTTTTCATATTCATATGATCTATTAATATGATTTTATTAGTTATAATCATAAATATTTTAATTTTAGTATTTTTATTCACATAGGCTGATTTAAATTATTATATAATATTTTTTCATTAAAAACATCAATAACATTCTAAGAGAAAATGTATTGTGTAATTTTTTTTAAAAAAAATGTATATAATATTATGAGTTTATTATATGGGAAATGATGAGTCTCATAGTAATTATTATTATTTAGTTGGTATAATAACATGTAGTATATATTGAAATTATAATGGATTACTAATATTAATTAACTAGTGATATATAATTAAAAATGACAGTAATAATTTTTTTAAGGGGGGATAATGTAACAACCGATGGTTTTACTTTATATCAGTCCATTTAGTAAATATAATATATATGATAGATTGCTGTATCGGAATCCTTAAATTAAAATTATTCATTATGTATTATATTAATATTATTAAGAAAATTTATAAAAAATAAATCCTCAAAAAATAAAAACATTTTATTATATAATAAATGCATAAGAAAAAGGATTAAGAATACATAAAATCTTGAAATATAATGCTCCAATAAAATATGTTTGTTTTGTATATGATATTATAATTTTAATGTTTTATTTATAAATATAAAAAATAATAATTTAATAAAAATAACTTACTTTTTGGATTCATTATATTAATATTATCTTATTAGAATATTTTTATACTTTCAAAAATAATTGTATTTTATGTAAACAGTAAAAACACAGTTTTTAACAAAATATGATATGTATTGTCCTCATAGTTATATAATAATTAAATAAAATTTCATTAAAAATTTAGTATAATATATTATTTCTTTATAGGGTAAATTTATGAATTTCCAAAACTTATAAAACATATATTTAATTTCTATAACTATGTAAAAATATTATTTCATTTTAAAAGACAATTTTTTTTCAATTATTTTAATTGAAATTTTTATGTAATAATTCAGTTTTTGATAAATTTTAAAGAAAATGATATTTATAACAATTTAATTTATTTCAAAAGAATTAATATCCATGATAATTTTAAAATAAACATATAGTTTGACCTTCAAACAGAATTTTTCAAAAAAATATTTTTACAAGCCATTTGCAAAAATTATTATATAAAATATTATAAAACATATAAGTTTTATTATATTAAACTATTTAAATTATTTTAATTAAAAATTTAATTATGAGTTATAAATTCCAATTTTAATTACACACATTAAAATTAATTACTTATGTTAAAAATATTAGTTATTGTGGTAAAAGTAAAAATTTTAAAAAATGTTTTAAAAATGAAAAAGAGAATTTTTTTAAAAAAAATCACTCCAAGTGTGTGGATGTGTGTTTTCATTGAAAAACCTCCTAACATTAATTATTTTAATGTTTTTGGGAATTTTACCCATTAAAAGTTATATTCTATTATTGAAATATATGGGAACTTCCAAAATTTACACTTTTATTCCCTTATTATTGGGCATCAAATCCATCACTTCATACTATACATGAAACATATAAATTAACCCTAAATAAAAAAAAACTATTATCCTTCTAACTGAATATAAAATTTTCATAATTCTATGGTCTTAATTAGTTATCATCTGGACTCTATTATGATGGAAATTTCATAGAGAAAACTAATGTGCTCGACAAGATTATAGAGCAATAGTGGATGTCCAGAAATAAGAAAAGGGTTTATTTGTCTCATATTTAATTTCATGAGTTATATTTAATTATTTACACCATATTAACATCATTAAGGGGTTAATAATAGCTAATGATTTTAATTTTCCATTTTCATTTAATTCAAAGGGGTTTGTAGATTTATATCATGTTCTTTATTTAAACGGATTCTGAGTCAAATGATTTCATGGTTGTAAGGGATTTTACATCTACATTTTGATTCATTATATATGATGTGTATTCACAAATTTTACATTTTTTTGGATTATATATATTGGCCATAAGTTAATATTATAAAAAATCTAATCCAACTTAATGTATTTTGAAACCCATATTTTTCTATTATTAAAATGGATTTAGATTATGGTTTTTTTAAAGCAGTAAGGTATTTTGATAACACCAATATCTATTCATGGAGTAAAAACACAACTTCTTTAACATAATTATTCCATTCTTTTTACATCCCAATAATGATTTTATTTCATGGGACTTCAATTTATCCTTTGGGGAGATTGAATTTTTAATTAAAATATCTTACATTGATGAATTTACTAGAAAAAAAGTATATCATTTTTTAGAATATCTCACATCCTATTTAATGATGGTCTTCCAAATATATACAACTTCCTCTTCCAAAAACATTTTATCATATAGAATTGGAAATAAAAATATGGGTTTTCCATGTGTCCTTCATATTTATATTATCCTATTTTAAAAAATATTTCTTGTTAATCTTTTTACAATATCGGTTTTCAATAATGGTAATTCAAAATATAAAAAAAAATTAAATCCGTTAAAAATCAATTGTTTGAACACCCACTAAAAATTTGTTTTCAAAACAATGGTGTTTAAAACAATGATCCACTATTTAGGTTATTTTTTAAAAAGAAAATTTTTCAAATTTTTTTACATTACATTTTTTAAAATTACTTTTAAATTTAATCCATAAATTCATCATTTAAATTAATGGTAAAAATATTTTAAAATAAAACATTTCAATTTTAGCACATCAATTTATAATTGTTAATTAAAATGATATCTTTCATGTTTTAATTTTTTTTCAAATAATTATTTTACCTATATATTATTTGGAAATGTTAGATAGTTATTATTTTGTTTTTTAAATGTAATTATTTGATTTTAGGATGATATTAATAATTTTAATATGGATTATAATGGTTTTTATTTTCTAAAGGAATTATTCAGGTATTTGTATAACCTATGAGAGAATGTATTTTAAATAATTCTTCCCTTGTAAATTTTTTTTCTCAAAAAACCTATTTTTATAAATTATTATTCATATTTTCTTAACAAAAGAAAGTATTTCATTTTAATGAAACCATTTTTAAGAGTTTTAATTTACTTTTAAAAAGGGTTATTGCTAATTATTTTTATGTGATTTATCTAAAATTAATAAAAAATTATTTTCATCCCTAAAAACGTCCTATATACTCCATAATTTAAACTATATATTTTATTTAGAAACTATAAAAATTCATTCTCTAGATTTTCTTCCATGACCCGTCCCCTAGGGCATGTGCCGTGACTACCCCATGCCCGCCTTCCATAGGTCGTGGGATGGCGAATAGCACCAAAGGTGTAATTTCCTAAAACTGGGATGGCATTGCCTCTATAACCTGTAAACACACACACATAAGAAAGCACATGTCTGGATAAGAAACACCATGTAATCTATATAACAAAAGAGTTCAGAAAGTAAAAGGGGCCAGAATACAATCACAATAGTAAAGTATATGAAACTAAAATTACAATTACAAATGAAGAAAAAAGAAAACAGCAACTGGGCCATCCTCCGAGATTCCTACCGGAAGGGTATGTACAGATCGCCTCATCAGCACTCCTTATCCATCCATCTCCTCTGTGTACCACCACGTCGTAAGGTCCACCTCTGGGAACCATCCCGTTCTAGTACTCTCAACCTTAGTCAACGATGTACGTTGTCTGTATCTAACACAATAATATGTGGTCCCAACCCATGTAGGGGTGAGTATAACGATACTCACTAGGGACCCCATGAACAACTAGGTCTCACAAAATCAATCTAGGACAAAACACAAAGTTTTAAATCAACAAATAACCTAACATAGTTATATTCCCATACATATACTTATGTTATTATCTAATCCATCACAATCATGAGGAAAACAAAAAAGTAATGACTCAACTCAAAAATGAATTAATTTAGGGGTAGTATCAATTATCATCCCTAGCCATATTATCGAAACCTCGGATGCTGGAGAAATCCTGCCCAATCGAGTACAGTGGGCCTGCCGCGACACTAAGAACGCTTTCCACTAACCTTGGATTATTGAGGTACTCCTCCTATTGAGTACTGTTAGTGTGTCGTGTCACATAGAGGCACTCCCCACTGTGGTTCTGCCATGTCACCAAGTATGCTCCTCCACTGTGGGTCTGTCACGACACCATGGCGTTCCCCACTAGGCTAGTAGAGTCACTCTGAGTCAAATAGTCAGCAGTCGTCAGGTCTCAGCTAGCTACTAGGTCACTACACTACGCTCGCTCGTCTCTAGAAGGATTAACTACAGAATCTATTGATCAATACTCCAACTGTCACGAAGTCCCGTGAAGAAGTATCTCATAGTACTGCCACGTCATAGGGTTCTCAACACAATAGACGGTGCATCCATCAGATTCTAGGTCTGTTAGTTATTAGCCTTTTAGTCCTAGGGGCCCGGTTGGATGCGTGCATGATCCCACCTTACTGTATCTCAATTATACCCCAAACTCTAGTGGGGTATACTCAAAGGGACCATCATACTCCTAGACTACCAGCGCAGCAGACGGTTCATCAAACAGAGGTCTGGTGCCAATGGTATGGCCAAAATAATTTAATGGGTCATAGTGGGCCTAGTTCTGGTACGACCTGGCCCAACCCAGTCTCGGCTGACCCAGTTCAGGTCGACCCGGCCTGACCCATTGGGTCATGCTTGGACCTTTGGGCAGGCCGGCCCGTTCGGTTCAGCCCGGACCACTGGGCAGAACCCAGCGGGCCGTGAGGGGCCACGGAGGGCCGAGAGGTCTCGTACCGGCTGTTAGGGCACAAACCGATCACAGGTCGGCCCGAGGGTGGTTCAGCATGCAGGGCACCATAAGGGCATCTCAGCATGGAGGGTTCCACCAAGGCGGCTCTGAAGGCCAATAGGCTGGCATGGACAAGGCTGGTTGGAAGGCCGACGGGCCGGAGCGACCGGGGAGGCCGGTGGGCGGCACGAGCCGGCGGGGGGCTTGGGAGGCCTGCGGGCAGAGCGATCGGCATGCGGCGCGGTCGGCAGGTGGTGCGGTTCATCCCTAGATGACGGAGTCGGTTGGGTCGGGGAGACGGAGCATCGTGGGGGAGGTGCAGATCATGAAGGTCATGGGGTGTGCAGATGTTTCCTTTATCTCCTTCAATGTCGTTGTCGCCTTTCTCCGTTTCTACGAACACCACATAGAAGCACGATGGGGGGGGGGTCGGGCCATGTTTTTTTGGCCAGTACCCTCCACGTTTAGAGTGGAAGAAATAGGTTCATCAAGAATATAAACAAGGAATGAGCATGGAAGATATATTAAAACATCGATTCCCATAATCCCTCTATAATTTATAATCCATCACAATAGAAAATATAGGGGAGAACATGGGAAGTGTTAATAAAATAATAAATAAACCCCTGCAACTTCCCACAATAATTTAATCCCAGCCCACAAGAAAAACATCTGTGGATCAACTTGATAATAAGCTGATTCGCGTTCATTGTTTTTAGAAGGAATGAATCAAGGGAATAAAATCATACTTAAATAAAAACCGTAACATTGTGCGCTTCATGTCGTTGGTGCAAGAAAGAAGTATTGGAAGTTGTCGATTTTAATCTCGTTTGCAACACACCTCCAATTTCAGGCTCGTGTGTTGGTTCTTCATTGTTGAATATGTGGACGTCCCACATTGGAAGAATCCCCAAGGAAGAAGGTCGAAGGAGGTTGGCGGTCTTTTTTGGTGGAGCTTTCTTCGTTGGAGATCGTAATTGTCCAACTGTTAGGCATCACAACAATTTTCTAGCACTTCGACGCTTGGTGAAGCCATCCAAAATCTTCCTCACAAACTCAATATATATATATATAGGAGAGGGGAAGAGGTATGTAACGATCTTGTAATTTATGATGGTTAATTTATTAGGAACCTTCCTAAATTTCAACGATGTTGTTACATAATATTTAAAAAGGGTCAAGCCAATTAATTGACGTTGGCATAATAAAGTGGTGCGTTTGCACAATTTAATGTGGAGGAAGTCAAGAGGGTCCTCCACATTAATGATGGGAGTTTAGAGTTTCTCTCAATTAAAAGGGATGTTTAATCCTAGGTGGTCCCCACCACTATAACTTCACATGGGAGGTTAAGGTATGGTGGCCCCCACATCTCAAATTCCACATGTATGATAAAACTCCAGTTGTCCCTCCTCCACAATATTCACTTGGTTCATCAAATAAAAATAAAATGTTTGTAAAATTTTATTTTCATTTTATTCCTTCATTAAAAACCCAAAAACAAACATTCACCCAAGTCCAACTACCGTCGAGGTGAAAGTCTCCTTAAGTGAATACCAATTCTGCGAGTTCAACATTGCCCTCAGATTTCAATTCTGAGCACCAGTTTAAAAGTTATAGAATCCTACTCGTACATTTACTGAATGTACCCAAAAAAAAGTTTATTAAATTATTACGAGACACCCTTGAACCGCTCCGGTCAAGGTTAGGCTATTCCCAAATGAAACACCATGCAACGAACCCAACGGTTCATTCATATTTCCAATAATAGTTACCATTTAAAAGTTATGGATTTTAAAACAAAATAATTATCACATAATTATTTTATTTACGGCCAAAAACTAACATTTACTGGTCGCCCATGCCGCCCAAAGTTATTTTCTACATAAATAAATAATTCCCTCATGAGTTCAGTGGTGGTCTCAGATTTTTAATTTGAGTCACCATTTGTGAGTTATAATCATTTGAAAAATTAAATATTTTATTTAAATATTTTATTTACGGGTATGCCATTTTTGTGTTTTCTCATAGGAGGCCCATGATGACTAAACTGAAGTCGCACTGAGGGTAAACCCTCCATCCTGATCACAATGGTTCCCTTTGATTTCTAATCCATTTAACCATTTAAGAGTTATTCCACTTTTTCATAAAAATAGATTTCGCGCGCTAATTAAAGCTTAACAAAACTTCGATGGATCACTTCGGGCACTCCGGGCCTCGGAATCGAGCACTGTCAGGTATCACAATCTCAGAAAATTCCTCTATAATTAACAAAATTAAATGGAATTTCCAAGTCTTTATATTCTCCCCACCTCTGGGTATTGCGTCCATGAAGGCCACATTAAAAAAACTATGAAAAACAAGTGGGTGTACTGAGCACGAATCAGAGCCTCCCACTACCATGTTCTCTCCTAGAGGTTCTTGTGCTGCCAATGCAGACACACCAAAGTTATCGACCGTCCCGGAAGGACCCTCTGCGGTCGATCCTCAATCTCTACTGGAACCTCTATAAATGTCGCCCCATTGACGATGGCCATCTCACCATGGTCGATGATATGATAAGCGTCATGCACATATCTCCTTAGCTGGGAAACATGGAAGACGTCGTGCACCCGGTGCAACAGAGATAGAAGAGCTAAGGGGTATGCCACCTCTCCAAAACTGCTGAGGACCTGAAAAGGGCTGATGAACCTTGGAGATAACATGATGCCTTGGACTTATCTCCGCAAACCTCGTCGAGGTGGAACATATAGAATGAAGTGGCCTCCATCCTCAAACATTAGAAGTCACTTTCTCCTGTCAACATATGACTTCTGCCTAGTATTTTCAGTCTTCATCCACTCCTGGATGATCTGCACCTTCTCTTTGGTAGCCTATACCTTCTATGGTCCCACTAGTGCTGACTCCCCAAGGTCAGTCCAGCACAAAGGAAATCTACAAGGCCTCTTTTACAACTCCTCAAAGGTGTCATCCGAATAGTGGAGTGATATCTATTATTGTATGAAAACACCAAAAAAGTTATGTGATCCTCCTAGCTATGACTGAATTCAAGGACACAAGCATGCATCATGTCCTTGAGGGTCTGAATGGTCTTCTCAGTTTGAGCATCAATCTGAGGATGAAGGCGGTGCTCAAACGAAGTTGTGTCCTAAAAGGCTCCTATAACCCCTTCCATAGCCAGGAAGTAAAACATGCATCACAATATGAGACAATATTCGAGGGTAATCCAAGTAATTTCACAATCTCCAGCACATAGAGGCATCCCAATAGATCTACTAAACACTACTCTCTGATCGGTAGGAAGTGGGATGACATGGTAAGTCATCGACGATCACCCAAAACAAGTCAGGTCCCATGGATGTATGTGGAAGTCCTATCACAAATTCCATTGATATCCCATCCCACATCGACTCTAGGACCTCTAAATACTGAACTAAGCCTACTAGTACCTGATGTTCTGCCATCACTTGCTGACAAGTGATGCACCATGAAACAAACTTTGCAATTTATTTCTTCATTCCCAACCACCAGTGCTGTCATCGGAGATCCTATTATGTATTCGTCACTCCTGGATGTACCATTAGAGGGGAAATGTGGAACTATCTCAACACTTCCTCCTGAAGTGACCCTGGTACCATGGTATATCCTCTAAAGAGGATGACATGCTACCCCCCTTCAATAACTCCATCTTGTGCCTGTCCTATGGATATCTGAGCTCATCAAGTCTCTCGGTCAGCATCCCCATGTTGTGCCTCCCGGAATTGTTGAATAAGTTGGAGAGTGACTATAAGAGTCTGAAGAAAAGATGCTCCACCTAGATCAACAAAGGATATCTGCAAGCGGCTAGCTGCTATGCCACCTCACTCAGTAGCAGCAGGCCAGACCTCCTGCTGAGTGCATCTAAAACCATGTTCTCCTTACCAGGGGTATAGACTATTGTTAAGTAATATTCATGGAGGAACTCTAGCCACTCATGGTGGGAACTGAAAACTCAAAACTTTTGCTGCCACGAGGGTGAGGCTGGCCAACTCACGAGTGATCAGCCGCACCCTCCTATGAAAGAGTTTATCATGTGCTGCCTGGGTTTCCAATTTAATAGACTAAGGAAATACTCATCCAAATGGTGTAGATTAACCACAATCTTTTTGACTTATACAGTCAATCTGAGTATGAATTGTGGATATACACTCATACCCAAACTAACATCGAATGGCCTCGACGCTGTCACCAAGAGGTTCTAAAAAAAACTCTCACCTCAAGGTTCAGATCACACCGTCATCATATGTGTGATTATTGAGTCTCCTCCCAAATGTATCTCCAGATGTGAGGGTCATTTCAATAGTTTAACCGATAACTGTAGGTCTTGGACAAGATTCATGGATGGATGGAATGTTTGGTACATATTTCTAATGATACAGAATCTAGTAGTAGACAATGATCGTACCTCGAATCATTTGTAGAGGCCTAGGGTCGCACTCTTTGACCGCATGCAGCTATTGTCTTCCCCCCGACCTCTAGCTCCCGGTGTCTGGAAGGGACCACAAAGGGCGGTGGCTATAACATGTCGAATTGTACACCACCTCATGATGCTCCCCTAGCTCTACTTCAACATTTTCAGCCCTACTGGTTTATCCCTCCCTAACACTTCTTCTTCCCGAAACATTTTTACATGCCCGAGTCTCTAAGACTGGAACCAATTTCAGGGTTTCCCACTACAAACATTCATTGGCTTCATCCCCTATGCCAAGGAATATTAAACCAGAAAGGTTCTCTCTAGAACCCTAACATAAGTAGGAATGCATAGAGGAATAATGATAGCTCGGATGTCTATAAATTCAACTATCTTTGATGTTCGATATTGAAGCAGTAATCATATCATATTCATCTAGTACTAGGAATGATCTGTATGCCTTGATTAATAATCATCTACTGACATGTCATCTTGCCAATGCTATAGAAGCTCTTGAGAACTGTCAAACAAAACCTCAAGACAGTCCTCATCAACCTATGAGTCATCTCACCTTGGAACTTGAGGGGTATTTGATGCGGAATCACATGTAAGGTACTATGTATATATGTGTCCCTTACCGGTACCACAAATTTTAACTGCTGACCAATGAGTAGTGATATAGCTGACACACTACCTGAAGGTATTATCTCGGGTAACGGTCTAGAAACTGAAGACTTATCCTTATACGGACCATCCTCGTGGTCTCTCACTGAAAAGGTTAAGTAGCTATGATCAAAATCTCCTCTACTGGTGTCTCAACTAGGTGAAAAAATCTAGCAACCGCCACTCGACACCCCTCAGCTATGTTGGAAATTGTCTCACCAAAAGACCGGAGAGGCCTCTACTGCTGAAACTCATGCAATGTGCTCAGACAACGTTCATCGTCCGCCAGTGTAGCTGGTGGTATCTTCTTCCCAACAGGTGGTGGTGTTGCTGGTACACCACACGAAGGTGCCAACATAGTAAGGGGGCCCTGCACTGTATCATTGTCTCTCGGTGTTCTATGAGGGCGTACTACTCTCAGAACACTAGCCTTCTATCTTCCTGGAGGCATTCAAAAAATAAATAGGTGAAATATGTTTAAAAGTTAGACCTGGTGAGATGACCTAGTTAGCTGACTTAAAGAAAACTTTTGAAAACACACACGTAATCAGTTTTTTTTATGAAGTAAGTCGGAAATCAGAATTCTGGGTCCTCGTGTATGGATACGTTAGCCACTGCACCGATATTGGACTCCCTAAACTGAAAACCACACCCAATACACATAACATTATTGCTTCACAGAAAAGATCAGAGTCCTATGTTCTATGGTAGAACTGACTCTTCTGATACGAATTTGTCACGACCCGTCCCCCAGGGCCCGTGCCGTGACTACCTCTAGCTCAACTTCCATAGGCAATGGGCTAGTGATTAGCTCCAAATTTTTAATTCCCTAAAATTGGGAAGGAATTTACTTTATAACTTGTAAACACAGACACAATCAAGCACATAACTGGATACGTAACACCCAGAAAACTGTATAACAAAAGTGTGTTGAAAGTAATAGGGGTCGGAATACATGACCAACAGTAAAGTACATGAAACTGAAAACACAAGTACAACTGAAGAAAAAATATAACATCTACTCGCTCATCCCCCGAGGTTCCTACCTGTAGGGTACATACACATCTCCTCCTCAGCACTCCTCATCTGCTTGTATCCTTCGTGTACCAACACGTCGTAAGGTCCGCCACTGGGTACCGTTCAGTCCTAGTACTCTCAGCCTCCAATAGCATTGTCTGTTATCTGTATCCAACACAACAAGGTGCAGGCATAGCCTGTGCATGGGTGAGTAAAAAGATACTCAATAGGGAACCAAAGACCCTCTAGGTCTCACAAAATACATCAAGGATAAAACGAAAAGTATTAAATTAATAGATAACTATACATATGTATATGCCCATACATATACCAAAGTAATCTTGTAATACATCTAAATAATAAGGAAAACAAAAAAAGTACTGACTCAGCTCAACGAGGATTTATTTAAGGTGTAGTATCAAGTATCACCCCCAGCCATATTATCAAAACATCGGCTGCTGGGGAACTCATACTCAATCGTGTAATGTGGGCCCACTGTAACACCTAGTGTGCTTCCCACTATCCTTGTACTGCTGAGGTACCCCTCCGGTCGAGTACCGAGGGTCTTCCGCGTCAAACAAAGGCCCTCCCCACCATGGGCCTGCTGCATCACCATGTGTGATCCCACACATATCCTCCTGAGATACTCCTCCTGTCGAGTTCCAAGGGTATTCTGCGCCACCAAGAGTTATCCTCCACCTTGGGGGTGCTGCGACACCAATGCGCTCCCCATTTCTCAAGTATAGTCACTCTAAGTCAAACAATCAGTACTTTTCAGGTCTCACCCTGCTACTATGTATCCGTACTATGCTCGCTCATCTCCAAGAGGATCCACTCCACGGGCTATTGATAAATACTCCAACTATCACCAATTCTCATTAAGAAGTATCTCAATGGTCCACCATGTCAGAGAGGTCTCAACACAACAGACGATGCGCCAATCGGATGCCGGTCTGTGAGTTATTAGCCTTTTAGTAATGGGGGCCCAGTTGGATTTGTGCCCGATCCAACATGATTGTATCTCAACTATACCGAAAAATCTATTGGGGTATAATCAAAGGGACATCTAATCTCAAATACTAATAACCCTTCTGACGGTTCGTCAAATGGACATCCGTTGTCAAAGATATGGCCAGAAGAAAGTAAAGGGTTGTAGTGGGCCCGGGTCTGGTACGACCCGGTCGGACCGATCCAACCATACCTGGTCTGGGCCAACCTATCCTGAACCGGTTTGGGTCTCCTTGGCCGGACCCATTATCTCTGGCCTGACCCGTTGGGTTTGACTCGACCGGCCGTGAGGGGCCGCGAAGGTCTGAGAGGGAGCTGACCGGCCACGAGGGCGCGGACCGTCTGTGGGTCGGCTTGACGGCAGTTTGGCCTGGAGGGATCCGCATGGGTGGCTCGGCCCGGATGGCGCTGTGAGGGTGTCTCATCCAGGGGTGCAGGGCCGGTTTGGCCGGGGCACCATGATGGCGTGACTGATTCGGTCGGGACACAGCGTGGGCGCGGCCAGTACGACAAGAGAACCGCGAGGGGCCACTGGCTCAGAAGGTCGGTGGGCTGGTGTGGCTGGTGCGGCTCGGAAGACCAGTGGGCTACCATGACTGGGATGGCTCGAAAGTACAGAAGGCGGCGTGAGCTGGCAGGAGGCTCGGGAGGCGGGCTGGTGGCACGAGCCGGCAGGTGGATCCGGAGGCCGGGGGGCAGCGTGAGCCGGCGGATGGGGCGGCACGGCTTGTGGGCGGCGCGGTTCATCCCGGGGTGGCAGATCCGGTTCGTACAGGGCGTCAGAGCGTCGCAGGAGTGGCACGGGTTGCAGAGGATGCGGGTAGCGTGACCATTTCTTTCTTAACCTTTGACATCATTGTTGCCTTCTCTGTTTCGATGAACACCACAATGAAGCATGGCGGTGGGTCGGGCCATGATTGTTTTGCTTTCACCCTCTGTGTTTAGAGTTGTAGTAAGTGGTTCATCAAAAAAACAAGGAATGAGCATGAAACAAATTTTAAAACATAAATTACCACAATCCCTCGATAATTTATATTCCCAACCCCACAAAGGAAAAAGAGGGGAGAACATGGGATGTGTTAATCAAATAATGAATAAACCACTACAACTTCCCCCAACAATTTATTCCCAACCTTCAAGGAAAACATTCGCGGATCAACATTATAATATGTTGACCTGCATTCATTGTTTTTAGAAGGAACGAATCAAGGGAATAAAATCATTCTTATATAAAAACCCTACCATTGTTCTCTTGATGTTGTTGGTGAATGTAAGAAGGAGGTGAAATTTTCGACATTCATCTCGTCCACCAAAAAACTCCAATTCCATGATCGTGCATCGGTTCTTCATAGTCGAATATCTGGATGTCCCAGGTCAGAAGAAGTCCCGAGGAAGAAGGTCGAAGGAGGTCAGCATTCTTCATCGGTGGATCATTCTTCGTTGGAGAGTGTAATCTTCCAAGTGTTGGGAATCACTGTACTTTACCAGTGCTTCATCGTTTGGTGAAGTCGTCCCAAATCCTCCTCCAAATCCCCATATATATATAGAATAGGGGGATAGGTATGTAATGATGGTGGAGTTTATGATAATTTATTTATTAGGAACCTTCCTAAATTCAAATGACGATGTTACGTAATATTTAAAATGGGTCATTCCAATTAATTTATGTTGGCATAATAGAGTGGTGCGTATGTCATAATTTAATGTTGAGGAATTCAAGAGGCTCCTCCACATTACTAAGGGAAGTTGAGAGTTTCTATCAATTAAAAAGGAGGTTTATTCCCTGGTGGTCCCCACCACCATAACCTCTCATGCGAGGTTAGGCTTGGGTGGTCCCCATCACCATAACCTCACACGGGAGGTTAAGGTAGTGTGGTCCCCACTTCTCAACTTCCACATGTATGTTAAAAAGTTTGTGGTCCCACCTCAACCATATTCACATGGGAGCTTCAAAAAAAATAAAATGTTTGACCAATATTATTTTTATTTTATTCCTTCACAAAAAACCAATATACTAACTTTCACCGTCGACCAACTGTTGTCATGGTGAATGTCTCCTTAGGCGAATACCAGTGTTGTGAATTCAACAGTTCCCACAGATTTCAATTCCGAGAACTGATTTAAATGTTATAAAAAACCGCTCGTACGTTTTCTGAATGTACCCGAAAAAAGGTTCAATAAATTATTACCAGACACCCTTGACCCACGCCGGTTGAGGTTAGGCTCATCCCATGTGAAACACGCCACAATGAACTCAACGATACTCTCAAATTTCAAATATGAGTTATCGTTTAAATGTTATGGATTAAAAAAAACAATTTCCACTTAATTATTTTAATTATGACCAAAAAATCACTTTCACTAGTGGCCCGCACCATCCGATGTTATTTTCTGCTTAAATAAATCATTCCCTTAGGATTTCAGTGGTGGACTCAGATTTTTAATCCATGCTACCATTTTAGAGTTATTATCATTTGAAAAATAAAATAATTTATTAAATTATTTTATTTTCAGTTATTCCATTTTTGGATTTTCGCACAGGAGGCCCGCGTAGACTAAACAATAGTTGCGCTTAGGATAAACCTTCCATCCTGAGCGTAACGATGCCCTCAGATTTCTAATCTGAGTAATAGTTTAAGACTTATTCATAATTTTCAGGAAAACTACTTACATGCACTAATTAAATATTAACAAAACATCAACGGATCATTCTAGGCACTCCGGGCCTCATAATCGAGCATAGTCAGGTTTTATAGTCTCTAAAAATTCCCATGTAATTAAAAAAATTACATGGAATTTCTAGCTCTTTAGATTTTTGTTTGGAAATATTTTGGGAATGTTTTTCATGAGACACATGTCATTTATATGGTTCAATTTTGTGATTCTTGATGTATTATTTTCATGTTATAATGGAATAATTATGTATGTATGATTGTTATTACTAATTTTATGGTCAAATATTTCCCTTAAAATAAAATATTTATGTTTTTATAACTCATTAGGACATTTATGGAATAAAATATTGATTCATAATTAACTATGAGAGTCAATAATAGATGCAAAATTCTATTTGTTATGAGAATGAGGTCGTGACATCATAAACCTTTATCAATGGAATTTCTACCTTCTTATAGTAATGTCATAAAATCACTTAAATACAACAATTAAATAATTATAAATGATGAATTAGTGAAATCAATGTAGTTCGAGAAGGTAAGGAACTCAAACTGGTGAAATATTAACATGACCTTAGGAATAATAATATGAGTCTTCTGATTAGTAATCCAGCCAAATGAATGGTAACATCACCCAAGGAGGTATAAATAATATTTCCAAATAATATAAATAAAATTGTGGTATAAATATATCATAGTCAATGTAAAATATTTTTGTAAAAATAAATAATTTATTTTGGAATATTTGTAAGTCACAAATATTAAATACATTTTTATGACTAATTTCAAATTTTAAAAGAAAATTAATTTTCATAATATGTATTAAGTAATTAATGTTTCTTATATTAATATTTAAAAATTATTTTAAGAGACCTTATGTAAATTTTAATGGTTTTATTAAATCAGTTATAATTTTAAAATTAGTATTTTCAATGTATATGATGGTTTTAGTTAAAAATAATAATTTACTCATATTTATGAAATTATTTTCATAAACTGGTTTTTATTTTTAAATTCTACACATATAAACATGGTTAATAATAATTTTTGTTACTTTTTTAGGAATACTTCAATTGATGATGAATATTAAAAAAAGACGATTTTTTATAAATTTTAAGTGCATGAATTTTTGAGTCGTTATTGATGGGAGGATGATGTAACCACCTTAATCTCGAACCATAATTAATTATTTTAATATATTTATAGATTATTCTGATACTATTCAAATATTGATTCAAAATAATAAACTAATGAAGATAATAATGAGAAATCACCAATCTCCCCCACTATAAATTCCACCCATCACACCCTCTTCTTCCCACGCTCTCAAGCTTTGAGATATTAAAAAATTCTACCCAATAATCATAACTATCAACTTCCACATGTCTATGATATCTGGTTCTAATAAAATGTAAAAAAACATCTCCCTAATGAGGTTCCCAAGTATTAGAGATTTATGAGGTAAAATCTTATTCATTTTTCATTAAATTTCTATTTTTTTACATTTCTTATATTCTCTTATCCTCGCCTTATTTTTTCCAAAAGGAATGATAAATCAAGTATGTTTGATATAAAATAATGATATTATGTTAATGGATGATCCATCCTCAAAATCCATTCTATCAATCTTTTATTCTAAATATGAAATTGTCACCCGTGATGTGTCAATTTATCGACATCAAGGGTGATGCACATTAATTTTCATTTAACAACATCAAAGATGTTAATAAAACCATAAAAAGGATCAAAAAAAATTTTAATTTATATTTTATAAACCTTTTATGTTCTATAACTATCTTATATACATAATATTGAATTATAAATTAAAACAATTTCATTGTGATAAAAAAACCGCCAAAATAAACCAAAAACGATCATCATTAATATTTATCTAATGATTAATCCTATTTACAAATATCCAAATAATATATAAGAAAATTCATACTTTTTAAATATCATTAATAACATATAAAAATAGTTATATATATTTACCTTCATCTTACAAGAACTCCAATTCCTTATACACATGAATAGATAATTAAAACTATAAAAACAAACACACCCGAACGGTGAAATTAAAGGCAAAAACTCCTCCAAATCCCATAAATGAACATAATAAAACCATAATTAAAATATTCATCTAAAAAAATTTATATATTTGTTAATTAATGAATATAAAGTAATTTTATGGGAAATCAATGTGGAGGAAGCATGCAGACACAAGGTAATGGGAATTATCAAACCCAACTTTCTTTCCTTGGGATGTAATATTTTACTCCATTTTAGTATATATATTCATTAAATATAATTTATTCATCATTATCTTACCATTTTATTGAAATAATTTTATTATTACTGTGTTTATTAAAAGCACAATGTTTTCAAAATTATGTCTTCTTTAAAAAACACACATTTCACTTCTCGATATTGTTACTTTTTCAGTCAAGGTTAATGATTCCTATATCATGTTTGATAGTTTATCATTCATTTTGGAACCCAAATTTTATGAATGTAGAATTTATAGAATGAATCCAATCCCTTACATGGGTTATTTTATCTCTAATATTGATATACGTTCTATGTGTCATGCATGATAATGATAATGTTATGATGTGATGGGTCTTACTAGAATAATATATCACTCAAATGAATTGTGTAATGTGATTTTTATCATTAAAAAATTTCAACATGTGTGAACTTTATTCTATCTATATTCGCAACTATGTGTGGTAGTTGACCAATAATACATGATGATTCATTTTTAAGAATTTTCGCATTAAAATCCTTTTCTTAAGTATTTATCCAATGATTTTGATCATATTCCAATGTTATTATTATAATGATTATGATTACAACATGTATATTATTCCATTTTCATACATATCCTCTTACTGGGCTGTTATACCAAATAATATTAATGCATATCCTTAGGTTATTACATGTATTAAAGAGAATTTATAGACCTCTAAAAAGGTAGAGAAGAATGTATTAAATATTTTTTTATGTTTTATTTTTTATAATTTGTTTATAATCCTAGTTTTTCGAAGACACTAAACATTTGGATCATGGTCAGATAATGATTTTATGTTTTTATCATTAAACATTTGTAATTGTAATATAATAAAATGTGGGGTATCAGTAGTTGGTATTAGATCACCACATAGTTTATGTGGGAATTAGTATTAGAGATCTGGTGTGAAAATCCTTAGAATGATACTATATAGAAACGAATGATCATTTCATAAACATATGTATCCCATAATATTTTCCTTTAGAGTTAATTTTACAAATCTATAAATTATTGATGACTTATTGACTTATCTTTTTTATAACCTTTTTATTTTAGATAATGGTGGGAACATAGAGAAACCACACCAACAACTCATGCGAGTGACAATGCAATGATTAACCTAATGACATACCCACTTCTTTGTTATGTGGAGTTCAATATATAGTGGTGGTTAATACCTAGTTGTATCAAGTTATGAACACTGACCTGAATAATTTTTAACATATTCCATCACTTAAGAGGGGTCAACTGTCAATTGAGAGTTTTATGTGGTAATGACCACCGATGATTATTAGATGTTCTAATCCATTAGTCGCGGAACATTGGGTTAACTCAATGAATAATATTATTTCACTATTTCAATGTTCTGAGATGGGTTTACCTTTTAGATAGAGAGGCTGATCAGTTGTTATATTTTATTAATAACACCATGTTGAGGGATTAAATTAATGTTACGAAGTCGTAAATATTTAAGACAATATTTTGTAACAAATATTTCCAAAAAAACACTTCAAAAAAAGATTCTGATAGAACTCATTGAGATAAAGTAAATGGAAGGATAATATTTCATGTAATATGAATCATATTTGATTGGGAATTCAAGGTATGATTTGAGTATTTTCATAAAAAATGATAAAAAATTTATATATTATTTAGTGGTTTAAAACCCCACATTCATAATGATTTGGAAATTATAGAGTTCGGGAGTTACGAAAAAGTTGTTCGATGTGCTCTCAATGTGTAGATAGTGTTTGATGAATTATCACATGGCTATAGTGATAATAAATGAAAGGCATAGTTTCATGCAAGCTGATCTAATGAGAAAGGTGGAATGGGCACTCAACAACCCACATGTAATAAATCATCGGAGAAACATCCTGGGAACTACCTAAAAGAGATGGGGGAATGATTAATATGTGGTAGAGGAGGCCACCAACCTCATGAATATTGCAATGTTTTTAGGAAGATGGATAATGTGGTGGAGAAAAGAGATCACAACCCATGGTCAAATGACAAAAAATTAAGGGAGAAAGGGTACTATGAATGCTAGTGAAGTAAAACTCGAGTCCTTAATGGAAATATGTGTCATCAGAGTCTAATTCCATTTCTACAGAATATATTACATCATTCACATTTTCTATAACTAATGAATAATATCCCAAAGTATATTAATTAGATATATCACTATGAATTCCTAGTGGTGAAACAATTGAATCACATGTGGTAGAATCTTCTCATTTTATAATATATGGAATAATTCTTCATGAAAATTTCATAATACTTCCCTTGGTGGAGTTTGATTATATATATGGGATGGATTTTATCTCCTTATATAATTCACTTATCAATTGTATTGAAAAGAAAATATATTATCAGATTCTTACTCATCCCATGTCCCAAACAATTCATGGAGGATTGTGAATCTCCTTTGGAAAATCCTTCAATGGTGTGGGTGTTGATTACCTATGAATAATAGAAACTCTATCAAATTTTTGAGTCTGATGAACATATAAATTATTGGTAAATTCTCATTATGAGGGAATAAATTTATGTATTTCCTAAAGAGATATATGTACTTCCCATAGATTGTGAGTTAAATATTCCAATAGAACTCATACCCGGAGCAACTACAATCTTTAAGTGTCACTACTGTATGTATTCTATAAAACTAGAGGAGATATAGAAGATACTAAAAGATAATTGGGAAAAATGATTCATTAAACTTAGTGCATCACCATGGGGTTCTGCAGTGGTCTTTATTATGTAGAAGGATGGAGAAATGGGGTTGTGTATCAATTATTGGGATCTCAATAAGGTCACTATAAATAAAATGTATTATCATCCAACGATTGATGACTTTTTGGTCATTTATTAGGAGATCAATACATATCCAATGTGGATATTCATTCAGAATATCATCAGCTAATGGTGATGAAGGAAGATATTCATAATACTGCCATCCATACAAGGTATGGGGACTACGAGTTTCTGGTAATTCCAATCAGATATACTAATTTTCTCTGATATCGTTATGTATTTGATAAATATAGCCTTTATATATTAAGAAAAAACATTTATGGAAAATTTTATCAATAATATTCCCATCTACATCAATAGAAATGTGGATTAGGAAGACCATCTAGGGCTAGTGTTGGAGACATTAATAAAAGAAAAATTGTACAACATGTTCAGTAAGTGTGACATATTGATTAAGAAACATACATTATTTGGACATGTGATCATAAGTGAATATATTTATATGGACCGTTCAAAAATTTTATATTAGGGAATGGCCCATACCCATAGGTGTCTCCGAAATCAATAATGTTCTTGGATTACTAGGGTATTATCATGGTTTTGTGAGAAATTTCTTATGATTTTCAATCCCGATAACTATGTTAAGAATGAATGGGGTATAATACATATGGGTGGAAGAATGTGGGGAAATATTAAATGAGATGAAGAGAAGGCTGATCAATGCACATATACTGACATTACAATGAAGTGGATAATGATTTTGATATACAGGGATGATTCATATAAATGATGGGGTTGTGTACTCATGAAAAATGATAACGTCATAGACTATTCCTTACAATAGTGGAAGATCCATATGGAAAACTACCTGACAAATTATTTAGAGCAAGAAGTGGTGATATTTTTCCTTTTATTATCTGGTCGTGCAACCTATATGGTGAAAAGTTTGAAATATATAGTAATCAAAAGAGAATAGAGTATATATTCACACAAAAATAGATCAAAATGTTTAAAAGGATATGATTAGATTGAATCAATAACTATGAATTCTCTTTTCACATCCATCGAAACAAGGAAAACATGTTAGCGGATGATGTTAAAAGAAAATAATATGATACTCAATTTTTGTTTTGGATTGAGAAATACCATATAATCATGGATATGCAGAGTTTGGATTTTGGAATCATAATGATTAGGAATATATCTTACCCTATCCAAATTATTTCCCAATCATCTATATAAGATAATTTTAATAATTCACAAAGGAATGATCCAGAGTTGAAAATGAGGGATAATGTAATAAATGAGGGGAAACTAAAAGACTTCAATATAGATGATGATAGTGTGATTTATTTTGAAACAAGGATTTGTGTGTGTTTATCACCTAGTATAAATAATGATCTATTAGATAATTCACATAGGTAAACTTTCTTAATCTCTTTTGAGAGTACCAACATATATCATGATATCGAGAGCACTTTTATGGGGAAAAATAAATACAGAGATTATATAGTATAACTAACGTGCTTAATATGTCATCATGTGAAAGACAAGTGAAAAATGTCCAAAGCGATGACGAAACCATTACCTTTAATTATTTTGAAATGAGATAATGTCACTATGAACATTTTCACTATTCTCCCAAATACATTTGAAGGAATCATTACGATATGGGTTTGGTGGAGTGACTCACCATGGCTACTCTCTATATTGATATTCGGGAAGATATCTCACTTGAATAATTTGATACTATAGTCATATAGGATATGGTGAGTTTGCATGGTGTTACGGCCTTGATTGTATTAGATCATGATCTCAAGTTCACAATGAAATTCTGGAGGAGTCTTCAACGCGATTTGAGTATTGATTTAAATTTCATCATGACCTGTCACCCCTAAATAGATTCACAACCTGAAATGAATATTCAGATAGTCAATGATATGCTAAGATCATAATATTTAAAATTAAAAGGTGGATTTGATCATAATATCATCTTGGTTGAGTTCTCATTCAACAATAGCTCCATTATAGTTTTTAGATGGATTCTTTTGAATCTATGTATGGAATTTGTGGTATAACTCCAACCATTTGGGTTGAAGTTCTCAAAAGAAAGATACATTGATCTAGTCTTATACATGAGATGTCATAGAAGGATCAAGACATCCATAAATATATCAAATCTACTCAGAGTCAGCAAAAGATATATACTGACAACATTTGAAGGGTCATGACGTTATATATTGGAGATAATGTATTCCTTCGAATATCATAATGTAATAGAGTCATGTTTTTTGGAAAGAAAGGGAACCTAATCACAAGGTTCATTAGCCCCTTATAGATCCATGGTTCCATTGGTTTTGTGGACTTTGATCTTGAAAATCCACCAAATATGTCTCTAGTTCATTATGTATTTCATATCTCACTTCTGAGGATGTACATACCATATCCCACACTTTTACTAAATTCATAGGTGGTACATATGGAAGATGATATCTCATATGTAGAGATACTAGTAATGATTCTGGACCATATACACAGCCTACTCTGAGAAATCCCACCATGTCAAACTGTTGTGGAAAACCAATAAGAATGAATAAGTAACTTGGGAACCGTATGAGGTTATGAAGGAAAAGTATCCTCACATGTTTATATAAAACAAAATTTAGAAGGTGAAATTTAAAAGGGGGGGGGGAGAATGTAAGCACCAATACATTTATCATTGTAATTTCTCCATTTTTATAGAAATTTCAGAAAATAACTTATAGACAATAATTAAAACTTAATAAATGAATAATTAAAGAAATAAAAATACTTCTGGAAGTTAAATATCTAATTCGAATGAAAGAATAACATGACCTTGTGAATAGTAATATTATCATAATGAATAGTAAACTAGTCAAATGGATAGTAAACTCATAAATTAATCTATTAAAAAATTTAGGAATATTATAAATGAACAAATGGTATAATTATATCATAGTCTAAAAAAATAATTTTTTTATAAATAAATAATTTAATTTCGGCATATTTATATGTCATAACAAGTTTATTTCATTTATATTATTCATTTACTAATTTAAAAGAAAAGTAACTTTCAAAAAATGTATTCATAAATTATAATTTTCATGACTTATTATTGTAAGATAATGTTACGAGAACTTATGTAATTTTTGAATGAGGTACAAATTATTTTATAATTCTAAAAAATGTTTTTTCAAAGTAAATGATTATTTTAAATAAAAATAAAATTACTCATATTTAGATATTTTTTTTAAAATAGAGTTCATTTTTAAATTTTAAACATCGAAAACATGTTAGTGTTACTTCATAGGATTTTTCTAAAATAATTTAATTTTTATGAATATTAAAATATGGTAATTTTCGATAAATGTTAAATATAAGAATTTTTTTTCATTATTGATGAGAGGATGATGTAAGAACATTAATCATAAATTATACTTCATTATTTATATATATAGAGAGATAATAATCAATCTATTCATTTTATTGAGTAAAAATAATAATTAAATAAATATAATAATGAGAAAACACCCCTCACCTCCACTATAAATACCACCCCTCACTCCCTCTTCTCCTCAAAATTATCAAGCATTAAGAATCACCCATATTCTATGCAATACTCCTCCCTATCATCTTCACCATGTCTAGGAGTGCTTGGTCTCATTGAAATACCAAAATTTTTTCTCTATGATGGTTCTCAATGAGGAGAGATTTAGGAGGTAAAATTACCTTCCTTTTTTCATTTAATTTCTTTTTGATTTCTTTTATTTTATTCTCTTCTACTCACCTTATCTTATCCTAAATGAATGACAACACTATTTTGTTTGATATACTATAATTATATCATGCTAATGTAATATACATCATGGAACTTCTTTATCTTTATATATCTTTTATTCTATAATGGAAATCGTCACCTATGATGTGTCAATTTACCAACCTCATGTGCAATGCACTTTTATTTTCCATAAAATCCTTCAATGCTATTAAAAAAATGATTAAACTATTCAAAAAATATTATAATTCATATTTTAGAAAACATTTATTTTTCATGAACTATTTTATTTAAATAAATATAAATTAGAAATAAAAATGAGTTCGTTTGGATTGAAAACTGCCATAATTAACCTAAAATGATCATCATTATCTTTAATCTAATGATTAATCGTCATTCCAAGTGAATTTTATTATAAGATAATTTTTATTTATTTAAAATCATTAATACCATATAACAAAAAATATCCATATTTACCGGCATGTTAAATGAATTTCCATTCTATTATACAACTGATTCGATCATGAAATATAAGAAAACAAACACACCCAAACAATGATATTATACTCTATAATTCATCCAAAATCCATATATGAATTTAATAATACCATAATGAATCAATAAATATATAAAATGTTCTTTAGTGGTTAATTAATGAATGTAATTTTATAATACTGAATATTAACGTGAAGGAATAATTCGAAAAAATGTAAGGGGATTCTGAAACCCAACATTAGTTATTTGGGTTTTCCCTCTTTCACTCCATTTTTTATATAGATATTCTATAAATATCAATTTTTATTGTTATCATTACTTTTCTAGGATATAAATGTTTTATAGTTGAGCATATAAAAACATATTTATTTCCTAAAAAACTTCCCATTCAAAAATAACCTATTACTTATAGAGATTGTTTATTCTTTACTCATGGTTAATGAGTTTTACATCATCTATGTAATTAAATCATTTATGTTGGAACTCATATTTTAAGAATGTATTATTTATGGAATTAAATCCATTACATCCATAGGTTATTTTATGTGAAATATTTTTATATTTTCTATATGGCATGTAAGATAATATAATTATTATGATGTGACGGGTGAATCTAGCATTATATAGTACTCCAATGCATTGGTTATTTTGATTTATCGTAAGATAATAGTGAAATATGTTTGAAAATGATGTTATACCTTTTCACAACTATTCTTGTTGGTTAACCACTAAGACATGATGTCTCATTTTTATGCATTTCCACATTCCATAATTTTCCTATTCCTTCCTATCATGATTATGATCATATGACTATATTATGATGATAATGATTATACTCACCTCATATTATATTGTTTCATATTATTATCTATCCTCTTATAAGGATTTTAGCTCAAGATTGTTTATGTATATCCTTATGTGATTACTTATAGAGATGATAATTTCAAACCTATAAGTAACCAGAGAAGAAAAAACTATATAAATGGTTATTTTTTATTTTTTAAATGTTTTATGTGATTGTAATATTCCAAATACCCTAAGACTTTGGATCCAGGTCATGTAATGATTTTATGTTTTTATCGTTAAAATTATGTAAAAGTAATGTAAGAAAAATCAGGCTCAATATAGTTTGTATCAGAACAGAATTTATATAATATGGTAATTATTATTGGAGAACCATATTGAAAACAATTACAATGAGACTGTGTAAGAAAAGAATAATAGTTTCCAAATATATGGATCCCATAACATATTCCTCTAGAGTAAATTTCAAATATTAACAATTTTTATATGAATAATAACTTATGTTTTTTCTAACCTTTCTATTTTTTAAAATAGTGAGAACCCGGATAAATCTATTTATCAAATAATATGAGGGAAAATAAAGTGATTACCTGAGAAAAATACCCAAATATTTTGGAGGTAGAGTTCAAAATTTCATGGAGATACATACCCAAATATCTCAGGTTATGAACAATAACATGAATAATGCATAAATTAATCCTTCACATAAGAGGGTGTAACTAGATATCACGTGGTTTATGAAGAAAACCCACTGAAAATTAGTTGACATTTTGATCCACTAGATACAGAATAATGGGTAAAATCAATGGAGAAGTCATCTTTTGTGTTTCACTTTTTTGATAATTAGATGGTGACTCTATCTAATTTCCATATTGATGGAGTGGCCAATCAGTGGTGGGATTTTATTAATAACCCATGATGAGGGGTGAAATTTAAGTGACATACTACAAATAATTTAAGATAATGTTTCATAAAAAGAATTTTCCATGAACTATTCAAAGAAAAAGGAAGAGAAAAATCATGGACTTGAAGAAAAATGAAGGAGAATCTATCTTGGTGAATGAATAAAATTTCACATGGAATTCAAGGTACACTTCGGGGTTTGTTATTATCAATGATATAAAAATTAATAAATTCATTACTAGATTAAACCCACATACTAGAAAGGCTATAGAAATTAAACACTATTGGAGTTATGAAGAAGGTGTTTGGTGTGATCTCAAAGAATAAATAGAGTTTGGAGATTAGTAACATTTCTATGGTAAAAAGAAAAAAATGATCAAGTTTCATGCCGGTGGATATAATGAAACAGGTGGAAATAAAACTCAACCACCCACATGTTAAAAATATTGGATGAAAAATCAAGGGAATAATCTAAAGGGGATGAAGAAATTCATCAATTCTGGGAGATAATGCTTCCAAGCTCATGAATGTCAATAAAACATGAGGATACCAGATAATGTGTTGGAGGAAAGGAGAACCCCACCCATGGTCCAATGCGACAGTAGTATAGAGAAAGGGAACTATGAAAACTAGCACAGTAAACCTTGAGTCCTAGAGGGAAATTAGTATCAGAAACCACCAAAGACAAAGGATCAGGGAGTGTATCATTCCATCACTACTGTTGAAGTGGAGAAATAAATAATATCATACTAGGTACACTTCCTATTCATTGAAGAATGAAAAAGGTATTATTTGATTATGGTTCTAATATTTCATGTATATCATGAATTTTTTTCTAGAACTACTGAATCAAAGAACTATGACCATAATGTAGAGATGTCCATAAAAACACATAGTCATGATATAACTACAACCCAATGGTTGGAATCATCTTCTATGGGCGTGTGTTGGAATATTACTCCAGTGAATCTCAAAATAATTCCCTTAGTGAAATCTCACAGTATATTACAGATTGATTGGATCTCATTATATAGAGAACCTATAAACTATCGGGATATCTAAATATATTTTTATATTCTGATCCATAATATGATCCTCAAAAAATGCCTGGAAGGTCATGATTATCATTTTGAAAATCCATTAAAAATGTGGGTGTTGATTCCTTATGAAGAAGCATACATTACTCAAATGGATGAGTCAAAGGAATATATAACCCTTTGTGATATTCCCATTGTGACAAAATAACATTATGTATTCCCTGAAGAGTTACCCAAACACCCTCTGGATCTTGAGGTAGAGTTATCAATAAGAACTCATACTCGGAGGTACTCCAATATCCATGTTTCCCTATGAGATGACACTTATCAAACAATAGGATTTAAAGAATCATTTTTAGGAGCATGTGGTAAAAGTTTTCATATGCCATAGTGCATCACCATGGGGTGAACCAGTGCTGTTTTTCTAGAAGAATGACATATCAATTGGTCTTTGTATTGATTATTGGGAATTCAAAAAGACCACCATACTGAACTAGTATCCTCTTATATGGAATTGATGACTTTTTCAATCAGTTATAAGAATATCATTACATAAAAAAGTTGGATATTAATTCTGGATATCAATTTTTAATGGTGCATATGTAATATTTTCTGTAGAACTCCTCTTGTAAAAGGTTTAGTAATTATACGTTTCTGGTAATTCCCTTCATACATACTAATTCTCCTAAAATCATCACGGATTTGATGAATATAATCTTTCTAGATTACAATGGTAAATCATTATTAGTTTTTATCAATGATATTATTATATACTCAATGATTATAGAGGATAATGAATAACATATAATGATTTTTTGGTCACATTATGGATGGATAATTTATACTCCAACTTTAGTATGTGTGACTTTTTGATGCAGCATGTCACATTATTGGGACTTGTGATCAAAATTGAGAGAATTTATATAGAAAAAAAAAACCAAGAGGATTGATGAATGGCCAATACTTTCTAGTGTCATAGAAATCCATAATTTTCATCACATATTAGAGAACAATTGATGTTCTATAAAATATTTATCTCGAATGTCAATCCAACACACTGAGTTTACAAGGACAAGGGTAAATTATGATTGGATGGAATAATGTGAGGAATGTTTCATAGAGTTAAATAGAAGACTTATCTATCCGCTAGTAATAAAATTACTAAGAAGTGAATAATTTGTTATGATATATAGTGATGATTAAAACAAAAATCTTAGGCTATGTAGTAATGAAAAATGATAAGATATTTGTGAAGGAAGTGGTTAGATTTCATTGAGTTACGCTCTTGATTGTCTCTGATCATGTTCATAGGTTAACATCTAAATTTAAGGGGAGTCCTAAACATGATTTGAGTAATGAATTAAATTTCATCATGTCCTATCACCCACAAACTAATGGGAAATATAAATGTAATATTCATATTATCGATGATAAGCTAAGTGCCTCCTATTTTGAATTAAATGGTGGATAGGATAAGCATCTCCTGCTAGTTGAGTTCTCAAAAAAACATCTTCCATTCGAGTATTCAGATAGGTCCATATGAATCCCTATATTGAAAGTGACGTAGAACTATAACCTATTGGGATGATATCAGGGAGTTAAAGATACTTTGACTAATTCACATTCAAGAGAGGGTAGAGATGTTTTATGCCATCCAACAACAAATCAATGATTCATACATTCTGAAAAATGTTTATGCCAGAAACCATTTAAAGGAATTTGAGTTTTACATTGGAGATAAAACATTTCTTTGAATAAATCCATGGGTGAAATCCTTATTGTTGGATAATAATGAGAAACTAAGACCAATGTACATTGGACCATTAGAGTTCCTTGATCGCAAACAGATTCATCACCTATCAGCCTGAAATTCCACAAAATATGGATCAGGTTCATATGGTGTTTCATGTATCACTCTTGAGAAAGTAAATACAAAATCCGTCCCATGTATTGGACTCAGAGGTGGTACAGTTGGAAGATGATCTCTCATATGAAGAGAATCTAATAATGATTATATATCGGAGAGATATGATCCTAAGGAACAATAAAGTCATTCCTTTCATTCAATTAAGGAATATCTATAAGTATGAAGAATTAATTTGGGAATCAGAGGAGGCGATGGAGGATAATTACCCTAACCTATTTTTGTAAAACAAAATTTCAATTGAGAAATTGCAAAAGGGGGAAAGAATGTAAAGACTTAAACTATTATCAATGGAATTTCAACCATCTTATAGTAATGTCATTAAATAACATATTCGCCATAATAATGACTTTGTAAATAATGTTCTAATGAAATATTTAGTATTCCTTGATGTTAAAGAACCAATACAGATGAAATTGAATCTTGACCTCGATAATAATAATATAACCATTATGAATGGTAAACATTACAATTGAAAAGTAAACTCACAAATAGAAGTATAAATAAAATTTAGGCATCTCATAAATGAATGTATGGTATAATTATATAATAGTCAATGTAAATAAATATTTTAAAAATTACTAATTAAGTGTTGGAATTTTTTTATGTATTACAAATTTAATTGAATATTTATGATTAAATAAATAACTTAGAATAAATTTATTTTCATAAAATGTTATCATACATTAATATTTTCATGTATTAGGATTTTAAAATAATTTTATGAGTTGTTAAGTAATTTTGCAGGGTGTTATAATATCAGTTATACTTTTAAAATCAATATTTCCAAGTAATTATTTTAATATAAAAATAAATTGGTCAAAATTAGAAAATAATGTTCATTAACTTTATTAAAATTTTAAATTAGACACACCTAACTGTTTTTAGTGTGTATTTTTATGATTTTTCTGATATCCATGATTTATTATGAATAGTAAAATTCTATAATTTTTCATAAATGTTAAATACATGAATTTTGATTCATTATTGATGCAAGGATGATTTATGAACCTTAATCTCAAATCATCCTTGATTTTTTGATAATTTTTAGAGATAATGTTTTGAATATTCATGTTCTTGATCCCATAAAATAAACAAATGAATATAATACGATGAAAACACCTCTATCCTTAACTATAAATTACACCCATCAACCCCTCTTCTCCTCACACATCTCAAGAATTGATCAATTCCCATATTATTCCCAATAATCATCCCTATCCCCTTTCCCACATCCTAGAGATCATGGTATCAACAAATGAAAAAATTTGTTTCCCTATGGAGGTTCTCAAGGTTGTAATTTTTACGAGTTAAAATCCTCTACATTTTTCTTTTAATTTCTTTTCACTTTATTTTAGCTTTATCCCTTATCCTCACCATATCTTATCCAAATGGAATGATAAATCCAGTATGTAAGATATAATTTAATCCTATCATGTTAATTGGAGATCAATGATCAAAATCATTTCTATCTCTCTTTAATTCTAATAATTAAATCTTTTCCCGTGATGTTTCAATTCAATGACATCGTGGGTGATGCACTATAATTTTACCTTAAAAAATCCAATGAGTTTAATAAACATAGTAAATGGTTCAAATAAGGGTTTAATGTTTATTTTAAAACCATTTTTAGTTTTTGTAACTAACGTATATATATAATACTAAATTATAAAATAAAATGAGTTTGTTATGATTGATAAACCACAACAATTGTAAAGAACCGTAAAATTAAAGAAAATTTTTTCTTAATTTTCTTTGTGATTTTACAAGAACGCAATTTATGATGGCACTTGATTCTGAGGCCCGGTGTGCCCGGAATTTCTATCTGAAGTTTAGCTCGGGTACGTTCAGTGAACGAACGAGCAGGATTTTCTAACTTTTCAACCGGTGCTCGGAATCGAATTCCGAAGGCACCTATGGAACTGTAGTGCCAGTATTTTCTTAGGAACACCTATTTCAGAGTTGCGTTTTCACGAGAGAAGATGATAAAAATTGTGGAAGTTTAATTTATAATTTAACTACAATTTTTATTTTTCTTTTTGTTGTTTAAGGCTTTGGGTGGAAGTTGTGTAACTACCCAACTTCCCAAGGGAGGTTATGAGGGTGGTGGGGCCCATACGAACCCCACCCCTTCATATTCTTCAACTCCCCTCAACTCACCATTAACTTTTGATAACTTAAACATTAGTAACTTATGTTATTAATTAAGTGGGTTAAGTGTGGATGTTTGAATTTCAAACTCTTGAAATTCAAAAGTTATGTTATGTTAATAAAATAGGAGGTGAGCTTATTTTATTTGGGGTTGGAACCTTATGGTGGAGTTCTTGGGAGAAAAGATTAAGGACATGAGGAACTTCTTCGTCTTCGATGAAGAACGCGAAGAACACATTAGTCTCTGATGAAGAACGCCAAGTTCTCAGAAACCGATTATGCGACGCCGTTTACCGCGATGCCGGTGTGACTTCCACCTTCTGAGAAGTCTCTTTCCGCGATGGTTTTTCCACGACGAATCCATGTTCGACGAACCTCTGCTCAAGATCGCACGAGGTAGGGGTTTGTTTATTTTATTTTTGATTCGTAGATACTACTTTGAGGTTCTTTGTGTAATAAGACCAAATGCTATCGATTAACTAGAGGGGGGCCGGACCGCAAAAACCCGGCCGACCCACATCCATTATCCTTTTTGGTTCTTTTATGGATTGGAACGGAATGGGGTGGTGCCGATGCACCACGCGGAATCGTGCGGAAAATAATGCGCGGTGCCATCGCGCCGCGCAGTGAAATCGAACAAGGACGCAACGCCGTCGCACCACGTCGGAGAGAACCGAAGACACCGCAGCCGGAGTGGGGCCGCGGTGGAGGGGCACGGCGGAGGGGCGCGGCACCGTCGAGCCGCGCCGGAATAACGAAGTCACGGCCGGTTCCGGGCCGCGGCGGAGCAGGGTGACCGGCGGGCGGTTCCGGGCCGCCGGTTTCAGAGCATGGAGGGGACCGGCCGTCGCCGGTATCATGGTGGCAGAAACCGGCCGGCCGGACAGGAGAACATCTGGGGGTTCAAACCCACAGCCAGCTAGCAGGCAGCCCCCATTAAGGGGGGCTGCGGTTACAAATCACGGGGGGCAACACCCCCCCCCCCCCGCCAAACCGAACGGCTCGGCTGTTCGGCCGAGCCAGCAGGTGCCGCGCGCTAGCACGCTGGACCACCAGGCCAGCAGCCGATCCGGGCCGGGCCAGGCCGCGCCCGGCCGGGCCGACCCAGGGGGTCTTGGGCAGGGTCGGTCCGGGCCCGAAACCCCCGTTTTCGGAACCTTTTTGGTCTTTTTCCCATATCTCTTTCTACGGATCTCTGATTGACGCTCCGTTAGCGGCGATGCGATCCTTGGATCGAGAAGGTCCTTTCAGTATATCGCGCTCAAGGTTTTGGAATAATTTGAGTTCGGCCGGGTTGGTTCGTACACAAAACCAATTGGGCCCTCTGAGCAGAAACACTCTAATCTTAAGCCCCGGACATCCGATTGGCATGTCGTCGACTTTGTCGGATTTCTCTAAGTGAGACGGATCTTTTGGAATACTCCGCCTGAGTTTTGGACGTAGGTGGAGTACAGTCGGGTTGGTTTTGCCGTAAAAACCAACCGGGCCCCTAGGACGAAAAAGCCAATAAATCTCAGACCGGGCGTCCGATTGACGCGCCGTCTGCGACGTTGAGTTCCTGTTGACGATACAGAACATTTGGATACATAAAATCTGGACTACGTGTCAGTTGATGTATCAGCCTTTCGGCTCATGGAGCGGAAACTCCCGAACGAGTTTTCTTTGTGCGGGAACCATAGTGATGGCTGCGTTTGCGACCATGACGACGATTACGACTGTACAGAGATCCTCAGTGGATTCGACGACAACGACTATAGCACTCAGCGATCCTTTGTGGATCAGAGCTACCTATCCTGTGTGGGCCTGATCCTGTGTGGGTCAGCGCTCAGCGGTTCTGTGTGATTCTGCGCCTACAGATCGTGTGTGGGTCTGATCCTGTGTGGGTCTTTGCAGGGGTTATTTACACATAGATCTTGTGTGGGTTCGATTCTGTGTGGGTATTTGTGGGGTTTAGTTACCTATCAATCCTGTGTGGGTTAGACCCTTCCTGGGTCATTGTGGGGGTTAATACCTATCGATCCTTTTTGGGTCTGACGACATAGATGAAACAGTGGATATACCTAATCATCTCTATCGTCATACAGAGAAGTATACCTGTGTGAGATGAATCCAGTTTTTCGTTCCTAAGTGGATTGTGTAGTGCTATCCTGTGTAGATTTACGTTTTGCTTTCCTGTGTGGACTGGGTTGTACTTGATATCGGATGTTGGAGCCAAATGAAAATTGATGACATAGATATATATATGGGCATATACCTAAGCAGTGTCAGATGTTAATTCGTGATCACATCTTTCTTTTGTGGATTATCCTTTGTGGATTTTGGGAGACCATCAGGGGTCTCGGGGTCCCTAATGAGTAGCTTATACTCACCCCTGCACGGGCTATTCCCTTACTATGTTGTGTTGGTTGTAGACGACGGACAACGCTGATCGTGGTTGAGGCTTGCGGAGCAGGACGGTACCTGGAGGTGGACCACTGGCGGGACGTACTCGGAGTGGACGGTTGGACCCGAGGAGCTAAGGAGGCTATATGTTCTCACCCTTCAGGTGGGAGTCCCAGTGGAAGGCTCGAAGTTGCAGCTTACTTTTTAGTTGCAGTTTTCCCTTTCAAGTTGTACTTTATTTTCAGTTTGGGTTTGTATTCTAGCCCACATACTATTCCGCACTTACTGTTGTACCAGTTTTTACTTAGTGTTTACTTCTGCATTCTTTCTCTGTGGTGTCTTTGGTTTACTTTACAAAGTCAATGCCTTCCCTTTTTCTGGGATTTACGCCTTGGTGCTAGTCGCCAGCCCCTGGACTATGGAAGGTGGGTTTGGGGTAGTCACAACACGGGCCCCGAGGACGGGTCGTGACAAATGGGTATCCGAGGAGTTCGGTTCTACCACAAAACTTGGGACTCTGATCTTTTTCTATGTGAAGAAATAGTGTTAAGAGTATTGGGTGTGGTTATCAGTCCAGGGAGTCCAGTGTTGGTGCGGCGGCTGACGTATCCGTACACCAGGACCCTGAATTCTGATTTCCGACTTAATGCATGAAAACATTGATTTCATGTGTGTTTCATGTTATCTTTGTGATTAATTTGTGTCAGCTCACCATGTATACTGTTCTAACCGTGGCGCACCCGTTCCCTTTTCAGGATGGCCCCACGACGGCAGCCATCTAGGGTTCCGAGAGTTGAGTGTGATGACAGCCTGCCGAGTGATGAGGCCTCGGTACATGGCCCTTTGTCAGCAGAGACACCGGTGGTACCTTTACCGCCGAGCCACCGATGCTTCCAGCCCCAGCCGCTAACGATGCACGTCGTCTTAGTGCACTTCATGAGTTCCAGCTCTAGCGACCGCCCAGGATCTGCGGGGAGATGGACCCCCAGGAAGTCGAGGACTGCCTGGAGGCAGTGGTACAAGTTTTCCGGTTAGTGAGGACACTAGCAGACCTCATGGTGATCCTCGCAGCCAGCCTACTGCACATGACAGTGGGCCGATGGTGGAGCTTGATGCTCCAGGTGCACGATGAGGCATCTCTTCTCTGGACAGACTTTAAGAGCCTCTTCTGCTCGGAGTTCGTCCTAGCCACCCTCCGTGTGGTGCGCATCTAGAAGCTTCTTCAGCTGCGGTGGGGTAGATTGACAGTCACCCAGTACTCGGTGAGATTTACTGATCTCTTTCGCTACTCGACAGACATGGTACGTGACCCATTCTTCCAGGCCTGGACCTTTGAGTAGGGATTGAGACATGAGATCAGGGCATCGCTGATCTCGCTCACCATTGCGACTATGGGAGGAGTACCAGAGTGAGCTCTTATCATTGAGAGCTTTCTTGCTGAGTCTACACCAGCAGCGAGACCTACCACAGGGCGACACGTGGAGGAGTCTTCTGCAGCTGGCAGTAGACAGATGTCGTAGAGGTCCAAGCGGGCCAGGCCAACGGGCGGATGACCACAGGATAATGGCTCGGAGGTGCAGGGCACACACAACAGAACCAGTCTTACGAGTGGAAGACAATGATATGGATGCGGAGGGTAGGGCCACAGGGCTCTTCACTGCCCGACCAGCCATGCAGAGGAGCAACAGATGGTTGAGGAACCACCTAGGCAGAGGTAGAGGTTCGACCGTGGCGGTCCGCAGGGAGAATGTGGACGAGGCCGAGGAGTTGGTCGAGCGGAAGGTGGTGGATGATGTTTTGAGGCTCTACCACCACCACCACGAGGAGGTCCACCCCGACCTCAGGGGAGAGCACAGCTTCAATCAACTGAAGCATACGATCATGGAGCTCTGGAAGTGGGTGGACTAGTGCGGGACTAGCTCCAGGCCTAGAGCCCTTTGCCCATAATGCCTCTAGCTTCGTAGTTTGTGTTTCCTTGTGTCCTTGTACTTTGAGTTGATGTAATAAAAGACACTTGCTTTGGTGATTTTTTCTTTCTTTCCTTTTTTTGTTATTACTAAGAGGTGCCGGTTAAAAAAACGGTTGACTTGACCCTCACTTGCGAGATTCTTACTGGAGGAGACCCAGTGACCACACACTGTTGCCAACAGTGTGAGTCAAACCTTGGAGGTGAGAGTAACGGTTGGATCTCTTGGTAGCAGCGTCGAGGCCTTACGACATCATCCATTCCATGAATTAACTAATCATTACAGGATTGACTGTATTAGGCAATGAACATGGTTCATCCAGGGGATGAGACCGGATTTACCTTTTCGACAAAGGAGAAATCTTTGAAGCTGTGCAGAACCTTAAGGAGGAAGGGGAAACCCTTCCTATGGTCAGACAGATGTCAGCAGAGATTCCATGAGTTGAGACAGAGTTTGACCAGTGCCCATAGAGGTGTGGATAGATATGGAGCAGCTTTCCTTCAGTCACTCACAGTCACCCCTCCACTACTGCAACGGGTCAGAGAGGCCCAGCGTGGGGACTCTGACTGTGAGACGCTGGGTGCACATATATCCTCAGGTCAGGCACCTAATGGTTTCTCCTTTGGAGCAGAGCACGATGCCCTTTTCAGAGGACTTACCTTGGTACCAGTCGCTTTACGATAGGAGGTGCTGAGAGAGTTTCACACTTCCCCTTTGGCGGTAAATCCTGGAGTGGCGAAGATGTACCAGGATCTCAGAAGACAGCACTGGTGGCCGGTCATGAACAAGGTTATGGCAAAGTTCATATCTCGATGCCTCACCTTCCAGCAGGTGAAGGAAGAACACCATGTACTAGTAGGCTTGGTACAGCCCTTGGAGGTCCCGGAGTGGATGTGGGATGGGATATCTCTGGACTTCGTGACCGAACTTCCACGCACTTCCAGAGGTCATGACTCCATTTGGGTGATTTTTGACCGACTCACCAAGTCAGCTCATTTCTTACTCATCAGAGAGCAGGGCTCATTGAAGATCATGGGAAGACTTTACGTTCAGGAGATTGTGCGGCTTCACGGTGTGCCATCATCTATCGTCTCCGATCGAGATGCTCGCTTCACTTCCCGGCTTTGGAAGGGTTTGCAGGAGGCACTCGGGAAGAAACTACGTCTGAGCACAACCTTTCACACTCAGATGGATGGTCAGACAGAGAGGACCATTTAGACTCTCGAGGACAAGCTCCGCGCATGTTTTCTCGACCTTGGTTGCAGCTGGGATGACCACCTACCATTGGTGGAGTTTGCGTACAACAATAGCTACCACTCCACCATCGGAATGGCACCATACGAGGTGTTGTACGACCGACCTTGCAAATCTCCTTTGTGCTGGACAGACCCTGGGGAGTCAGCACTTGTGGGACTGAAGATGGTCCATGCCATGACAGAGAAGGTCAAGGTCATCCAGGAGTGGATGAGGACAGCACAGAGCCGTCCGAAGTCTTATGCTAACAGGAGGCAGAGGCCACTAGAGTTTGAGGATGTTTACCACGTCTTCTTGCGTGTCTCACCTCGACGTGTATTACGGAGATTTGGCCGAGACAGAAAGTTGTCTTCACGCTTCATCAGACCCTTCCATGTCCTTAACTGGATTGGCGAGGTGGCTTATCGCCTGGCTCTACCACCTCAGTTGCACCGGGTGCATGACGTCTTCCACGTATCTCAGCTGAGGAGATACATGCACGACCCGACACATATCATTGACCATGGAGAGGTTGATGTTGATGATGGGGCGAATTTTATGGAGGTTCCAGTTGAGATTGAGGATCGACAGGTGTGGGTCCTACATGGACAGTTGATTCCTCTAGTGCGCATCAGATGGCAGCACGGGAACCTCCAAGAGTGCACTTGGGAGTGGGAGGCTCAGATGCGTGCTCAGTACCCACATTTGTTTCCCTAGTCTTCGATGTATCTTTAAATGGACGTAAAGCCCTGAGGTGGGAGTAATGTAAAGACCCGTAAAATTCATGGAATTTTTTTTCTTATTTTTCATTGGGATTTTACATGAACACAGTTTCTGATGGCACTTGATTCCAAGGCCCGGTGTGCCCGGAATTTCTATCTGATGTTTCGCCTGGGTACTTTCAGTGAACGAAAGAGCGGGATTTTATATCTTTTCAACTGGTGATCGGAATCGAATTCCGAAGGCACCGATGGAACTGTAGCACCGGTATATGCTTAGGAACACATATTCCGGAGTTTCGTTTTCATGAGAGAAGATGATAAAAATTGTGGAAGTTTAATTTATAATTTAACTACAATTTTTATTTTTCTTTTAGTGGTTTAAGTCTTTGGGTGGAAGTTGGGTAACTACCCAACTTCCCAAGGGAGGTTATGAGGGTGGTGGGGCCCACACGAACCCCACCCCTTCATATTCTTCAACCCCCCTCAACTCACCATTAAATTTTGATAACTTAAACATTAATAACTTATGTTATTAATTAAGTGAGTTAAGTGTGGATGTTTGAATATCAAATTCCTGAAATTCAAAAGTTATGTTATGTTAATAAAATAAGAGGTGAGCTTATTTTATTTGGGGTTTCAACCTTGTGGTGGAGTTTTTTGTCGAAAAGACAAAGGACTTGAGGAACTTCTTCGTCTTCGACGAAGAACGCGAAGAACACATCGGTCTCCGACGAAGAACGCCTAGTTCTCGGAAACCGATTACGCGACGCCGTGTACCGCGGCGCCGATGCGACTTCCTCCTTCGGTGAAGTCTCTTTTCATGATGGTATTTCCACAACGAATCCTTTTTCGACGAATATCCATTCAAGCTCGCACGAGGTAGGGTTTTTTTATTTTATTTTTGATTCGTGAATACTACTTTGACGTTATTCATGTAATAAGACCAATTGCTATCGATTAACGAGAGGGGGGCTAGACCGCACAAATACGGCCGACCCACCTCCTTTATCCTTGTTGGTTGTTTTGTGGATTGATATGGAATGGTGTGGTGCCGATGCACCATGCAGAATCGTGCAGCAAAGAATGCGCGGCGCCATCGCGCCGTGCCGTGAAATCGATCAAGGACGCGACGCCATCGCGCCACGTCGGAGAGAACCGAAGACACCGCAGTCGGAGCGGGGTCATGGCGGAGGGGCGCGGTGGAGGGGCGCGACACCGTCAAGCTGCACCGGACGAACCAAGCTGCGGCTGGTTCCGTGCCGCGGCGGAGCAGGGTGACCGGCGGCCGGTTCCGGGCCACCGGTGTCGGAGTAGGGAGGGGACCGGCCGTCGCCAGTCCCGTTGTGGCAGAAACAGGCCGGCCAGGGTGGGCCGACCGGACAGGAGAACAGCCGGGGGTTCAAACCCCCAGTTGTCCAGCAAGCATCCCCCATTAAGGGGGGCAGCGGTTACAAATCGCAGGGGGCACCCCCCCCCCCCTCGCCCGCTAAACCGAATGGCTCGGCCGATCTAGCTGGCGCCACGCGCCAGCGCGCTGGACCGCCCGGCCGGCAGCCGAGCCGGGCTGGGCTGGGCCGAGCCGGGCCGAGCCGGGCCGGAATGGGCCTAGCAGGGCCAACCCGGACCGGGGTCGGGTCGACCTGGTTCGGGCCGACCCAGGGGGTCTCGGGCCGGGTCGGTCCGGGCCCGAAACCCCCGTTTTCGGAATCTTTTTGGTCTTTTGCCCATATCTCGGGCTACGGACCACTGATCGACACGCCGTCAGCGGCGATGCAATCCTTGGATCGAGACAGTTGTTTAGGTTTATTACACTCAAGGTTTCGGAAAACTTTGAGTTCGGCCGGGTTGGTTCGTACACGAAACCAACCGGGCCCTCGGAGCGGAAACGCTCATATCTTAAGCTTCGGACGTTCGATTGATGTGACGTTGACTTTGTTGGATTCCTCTACGTGAGATAGATCTTTTGGAATATTCCGCCCGAGGTTTGGATTCAGGTGGAGTATGGTCGGGTTGGTTTTGCCTTGAAAAGCAAGCGGGCCCCTGGGATGAAAAGGCCAATAACTCTCAGACCGGGTGTCCGATTGACGCGCCGTCTGTGACGTTGAGTTCCTGTTGATGATACAAAACTTTTGGATACATCAAATCTGGACTATGTGTCATTTGATGTATAATCCTTTCATCTCTTGGAGCGGACCCTCACGAACGAGCTTGCTATGTGCGGGAACCCTAGTGTTGGCTGCGTTTGCGACCGTGACGACGACGACGACTGTACAGAGATCCTCAGTGGATTCGACGACAACGACTACAAAACTCAGTGATCCTTTGTGGATCAGTGTTACCGATCCTGTGTGGGTCTGATCCTATGTGGGTCAGCGCTCAGCGGTTCTGTGTGAGTAAGCGCCTACAGATCTTGTATGGGTCCGATCCTGTGTGGGTCTTTGCGGGGGTTAGTTACCTATTGATCTTGTGTGGGTCTTTGCGGGGGTTAGTTACCTATCGATCCTGTGTGGGTCAGACCCTTCCTGGGTCATTGCGGGGGTTAGTACCTATCGATCCTTTGTGGGTCCGATGACTTAGATGAATCAGTTGATATACCTGATCATCTCTATCGTCATACGAAGAAGTATACCTGTGTGAGATGAATCCTGTTTTTCATTCCTAAGTGGATTGTGTTGTGCTATCCTGTGTGGATTTATGATTTTCCTTCCTGTGTGGACTGGGTTGTACTTGAGCTCGGATGTTGGAGTCGAATGAGAATTGATGACTTAGGTATATGTATGGGCATATACCTAAGCAGTGTTGGATGTTAATTCGTGATTGCATCTTTCTTTTGTGGATTATCCTTTGTGGATTTTGGGAGACCTTCAGGGGTCTCGGGGTCCTTAATGAGTAGATTATACTCACCCCAGAACGGGCTATGCCCTCACGACATTGTGTTGGTTGCAGACGATGGACAACACTGATCGTGGTTGAGGCTTGCGGAGCAGGACGATACCTGGAGGTGGACCACTGGCGGGACGTACTCGGAGTGGACGGTTAGACCCGAGGAGCTGACGATGCTATCTGTTCTCACACTTCAGGTGGGAGTCCCAGTGGACGGCTCGACGTTGCGGCTTACTTTTCAGTTTTTTTTTCTGTTTCGAGTTGTACTTTATTTTAGGTTTGGGTTTGTATTTTGGCCCACTTACATTTCCGCACTTACTGTTGTACCAGTTTTTACTTAGTGTTTACTTCTGCCTTCTTGCTCTGTGGTGTTTGTGGTTTACTTTACAAAGGCAATTCCTTCCATTTTTCTGGGATTTACGCCTTGGTGCTAGTCGCCAGCCCCTGGCCTATGAAAGGCGGTCTTGGGGTAGTCACGGCACGGGCCCCGAGGACGGGTCGTGACAACAATTATCGTTAATATATTATAATTAAAATTTATGAAATGATTCATCCTCATTCCATTTAACCAAATTATTTATAAGATCATATATAAATGCAGAAGTTCATTAATACCAAAAACATTCCAGATATTTACCTCTATGTAACACAATAATCTATTCATGTATTCTATTAAATCGATAATGTAAAATGGGAAATAAAACACTCCCAAATGATAAAATCAAACTCTTTAACTCATAAAAAATTAAAGTAAATAAATTTTATAAAACCATTTTGAATCAAAATAATGTATAAATTATTCTTTATTTGTTAATTAATGAATTTAATGTGATTATATAAGAAATTAACATGACAGAAGCATTCATACACAATGTAACTAGAATTGTCAAACCGAAATTTCTTTATTGGGGGATTACCTCTTTCACTCCTTCTTTAGGAGGGATATTCATTAAATATAATTTCATAATCATTAAATTACCATTTATTGTATATATATGTTTTATATTTTATTTTATTATAAACAAAATGTTTTCCAAAAGAACTCTTCTTTCATAAAAACACACCTTTTACATCTCAAGATTGTTTCTTTTTCAGTCAAGGTTAATGATTCATATATCATGTGTAGTATTCCAACATTCATTTTGGAATGAAAATTTAAGTAAATGATGATTTAATTAATGAAACCCATTCATTTACATTTGTTATTTTATGCCCAATAATGATATATGTTCTACATTTCATGCATGATAATGTAAATTTGATGATGTGAGTGATGTGCACTAAATTATATAGCACTCCAATGCATTGGGTAATGTGATTTATATCATGAGTTAAGTGAAGTATGTATGAAAATTATTCTATAATTGTTAAAACCTATGTGTTGTTGTTTACCAATAAGATATGATATTTCATTTTTATGCATTTCAACATTCTAATCCTTTTCATAATGCTTCCTCTCATGATTATGATCCAATGCCTATGTTATGATGAAAATGATTAAGGTGAACCCATGTTATATTATTTCATGTAATTATCTATCATATTAATGGGATTGTAGATCATACCTTTTTTATCAATACCCAATGGTTATTACTTTAACTAAAGAGATGTGCTACCTCTAACAAGCTATAGAAAAAGGAATTAAATATATGTTACTATTTTATTTTGTAAAAGTTGTGAATGATTCTAATTTTTTTCGGACACTAAAACATTGGATCCTCAAAATGTAATTATTTTATGTTTTTTATCATTAATTTTATATAATATTAATTTATTAAAAAGGAGGGTCTCTATATAATTAATCGTTCATACTCCATTATGTAAAGGGAATCAAGTTGTGGCACCTTCTCTATTATATTATCAAAATAGGGTATTGTTTTCTTCTCTACCATTTCTATGAAAATTATATATAAATTATTTATCAAATATAGGATTTATGTAGTGATACTCACTCCACCATTTTTTGGGAAAGGGGTTATGATTTTCATTTCCAAATTTTATGATTTATTCATCAACATTAGTTCCATAATTTACTATTATCATTTTTCCATGAAATTTCATATCATAATTCATAATATTATTCACCACGGATTATGCTTGTTATATCAAGATTCCACACTCTTGTGTCATAATATATTTTTTATATTTTGATATTACATATTAAATTATCATTTACTATAAACTCTTACTTTTCAATGCATCTTTTAATAAGATACATAGCCAATGATAATGTTCTATTTCATTCTCATTATCTATTGTAACAACCACATCCCCAGTATCCTGGATTCAATGGTTATTTTATTATGTTGGAATAGAAAAAAAGATATGAGGACACCAGGAATCAAATACTTTAGTAGTTTTGAAAACTATAAGAATAAAATTTTCAATTATAACTTTGGTAATTAATCATTGGAGATATCAAAGAAAAAATAATCGATAACTTGGAAACATATTCGAAGATTTCATCCTCCTGACATGGGGAAGGGAAAAAAATAAAATGGTGAGATAAAATGATTAGTAAGGGTTACATGAATCAATAATAAGTGAGGAAAATAATATAATGAACAATAATTATGGAAAGGTAAATAACTAAATAAAAACAAATTCCAACAAAAAACAATGACTGAAAATGAAACCATATATTTTTTCATATTGAAAATAAAATAAAATTAATAATAGAATACTAAATGAATATAAAGATTACTTTTATAGATGTCATGTTTCTAGAACATGAATCATTATACTCTCAAGATGGTTTGTGTCTGTGGTAAAAAAAACATCTGATTCATCTTGGAATAATTCAGAAAAAACACTATATATAAAAATAATATGCGATTAAAAAGTAATAATATCTATAATACATGAAAAATATGCAATTAATTAAATATTCAATAATTTAGGATCATAAATAATAGTAAAGTAAACATACACAACACACATCGAATAGGTGGTGAATATGGAAGAACTAAAGAAAATATCATAATGGTGTCCATAAAATAATGGTTTTAAATAATAATACAAAATTCATAGGGGTAAATTGGTCTAGATCATGTTAAATGATGTCCCATAGATGTTCAAACATGTAAAACCGTTTTTATGGAACATTAGAAATGAGCCACAATATGGATACTTAAAAGGAAATAATAAAAGAGTATTTAAAGTGGAAAAAATAATATTTTTTTCCTCAAAAAAATAAAAAATGATAATTTTTTATGATAAAAATATTTATATTTGAAAAAAAATCAGTTTAAAAATAATTATGTATTTTAGTTGAAAATTGGTATGAAATTGGTGAGTTACCATAAATCATGATTTTTTTATCAGAATTAATTGAAATGGGACCCATATAAAATATGTATTTCCCTATAAAAGAAAGAATAATTGATCTAGGAACATATGTATGGACATACACATAGAATTTTTTTGGACATAATAAGAATAATTATGGATTAATTTGGGGTAAATTTAAAGGGAGCATAACACAACCAGAAATTTGTAGTTTGGAGAGAATCCCTTTACATATGTTATAATGTATTAGGAACTTCCAATTTATTTCCATGATAATAAAATGAGATTCATTAATAATTTAATTAGTAACCTCTTCAAAATATATTTTATTTATTAATATTTAATTAAGAAAATTTATGCCGTTTTTATGAGTAATAAGATTCAATTATGTCAGTCGGGAGTGTTTGTTTCTGTGGTTTTCATGATTAGTTCATATTTATATATTTATAAAAGACAATGTAAAATTGTAAAAGTCATCCCAAACTAAATTTATATGTTAATAATGAATTTATAGATTATTAAATGACTATATATATATATATATATATATCAATTTTTCATATATGTTGATGATTTTTTAGAAATAACATTAATGAAATCTAGTTTACTATTTTGGAAATTTTTAGATCAAATTGATCTAGTTTTTTTAATTAATATTATTCATTTATACTAGTTCAATAAAAATAATAAGTTACAATATAAATTACAAAATTTGGTCTCACCATTAAAATGGTTTTTGAATAGACTTTTAATTTGTATTATAAAATAAAAATTCATCATCCATAAAGGGGGTAAATCAACCCCTCACTGATGATGTTTTCTCTTTTAGAACAAAATTGTAAGAGAGGAGAATTGATGGGGGATATATTATTAACATAATAACATTTATAGTATATATATGATAATTGAGATTTCAGGTTACATTGGATGTGGGGTGTGGTAAGGATATGAAAAGAAAATAAGTTGGAAGAGAAGATGACTGAGATATAGATAGATAGAGAGAGATATAGAGAGAGATATGGTTTTAACTCTGTAGTGTTGTCTCCTGAGAACCCTTTTAAGATGATTCGAAGTGGTATTTCTGTGATACAAGAAATACCAGAATGTCGAGAAGTGATTTTGTGGTGAATTGGTCATAATATTTTCATGATACAGTGCTTATAACATTTTAGGTTATGGGGTGGTGAGGGTGGTATTGATAGTAGATGATATGGGTGTTTTTTGATTTTTTTTATTCATTGGTTTATTATTTTTTCTGAAGAATACCAATAGAGTTTATTTTTGGGAGTAAATAAAGTTACTAGAGAATGTTTGTTTGAACGAATGGGGCTTAAATCATCCATAATCAATCCATTACTCAATAATTTTTATATTTAAATAATACAATAAATTACAATATTTCCCTATTCACTAAAAACATAGCATTATTCTATAATAGTATATTTGAAACCTTTTCATGATAAAATAGTTACATGGCTATATAACTGTGAAAGTTTTTAATTTATTATCAATAATAACCCCACAATCTACGAAAACATGGAATGTCAATATCTTTTTTAGTTCTTAGATCCTCAGGAACCATTTTTTTGGTAAGATCAATGGTTATCCCATCCATATTTACACTGAGCACATGAAAATAAATATATTTTAAAAAATAATACCATTTTCTAAATTTTCCATAAAACAAATTTTCATTTAGGATTTTTAGAACAATCCGTATATTTTTTTAATAATCATTTTTACATGTTGACTAATGAAAAATATCATCAATAAAAAAATAACAGTATTATTAAAATAATCCTGGAAGATCTTGTTTATAAGGTTCATAACTAAAACAGGAGAATTTTTTAAACCAAAGGTATTAATTAAAAACTCGTACAATACATATTTAGTCCATAATGTTGTTTTTGTAGTTTCATCACCTTTCTCCTTGAAATGATTATACCAAAAACTAAGATCTATATTTTTAAATTATTTCAATCCGTGGAGATGATAAAAAATCAAGGATATGAGGAAATTTATTCTCATTCTTAACAATAATTTCATTATTTTCTATATTAATGGTAAAAACATTCATGTAATGAAACTTATTTTAATGAAGAAAATATTTTTACTCCATGGTGAAGTGGTTGGTCGAATGAACCCATTTTATAGACACTCATATAACTAGTTTTTTAATAATAGAAGTTATAAATGATATATTTCATAAGGGGGTTGTGGAATATTTTAATTATTAGGGAATAAATCAATTGTAAAATCATCCTCCATAGTAGGCATAATACTATGAGAATCATCAAGAAGAGAATCTGGAGACTCATTTACCATTATTAAATCATTAATCTTAACAGTTACATTGTTTTATACAATATTTACAAGATGACACTCATTTATTTATTTTAATAGTTTATGTACTTCTAAATGTATTGTCAATGGTATGATATAATTATTGTTTTTAAACTCAATCTATTTCTAAAAAAAACATCATTGGATATGGAATCACGCTTATCATGGTTAACAGAAATCCAGTGTTGACCCACAAAAACATTAAATTCTACCAAGGGAAAGACAACATGTTTTTTAGGTAAATTTATTCCATATAATCAAAAATTTTGATTCATATAATTTCTTTTTTCCTTAATATTTCCCAAATATTTATTACCAGGATATCTAGCTTCCTTTTTTGAGGTGGAATTTCTAAATTATATGAAAATTTCTTAGAATTGAAAGAATGTGTAGACCCCATAACATACTAAAAATTAATATAATTTGAATAAATAAACAATATATCAAATACCACTTCATTTTATGGTACAACATATAGAAAATTTGTCGCAAATTATTTCACCACAATGTTGTTCTTTTAGTTTGGATGCTTCCCATCATTCTAGTTCCACTTCATACATTAAATCACATAATGAATCCTCTCATAACATTTAAAACATTTTGTACTATGTATATATTAGTTGATCTTATGACTACTTTGATCTCTTAAATTCTAATTATGAGCCATATTCCAAAACATATAACTTGAAAAAAACTTACGTAAATTCAAAAGGTAATCCCCAATGTGTTTTTACCACAATTATAACCTATACAAAACAGAATTTTTTAAACATTAAACTTCTTTGGTGAATTGTTTATATTTTATGCCCACCTAGAACTACTTTGTCAACTAGTTTCAATAGATCACATGATCAAAAAAATTTATTTCAACCTAATTCACACATCAAATAGGTTTTTTGTAACTTTTAAATTCATGATAATCCCATTATATTTGATATTTTGGCTTCAATCATATGTAAAAATGATATATTTTATTTTAAATATCACACATAATATTTGATGCATTTTTTATAACAGAGAAGATTTTTTCGTCATATAAATAAACTAAGTCAAAATCCTTTCTCAATTACATGAATTTATTTATCATCCTAACACAAATCACAATAAAAAAATATTTCTCAAGGAAAATATTTTATAATTCATCTCATTCTAAATTATAAATCTCCAAACTCTCTTTGATATTTTTGACCATCAAATATAACGAATTGTGTTCACATTCTAAATAGTAAATATCTAGACTTACCATTTAATGATATTAACACCCCATGACATTGATGAATTTTTATATTTATTTAATCCAACATTCATCCACCACTAGTTTATAAGATCCACTATATGTAGGGGTTGTTTCCACATAAAGTGTTCCACCATTTTGTAAATTCTATGTGGTTGACCAATAAGATATTTTCATTGATTCTAGTTCATTATTAGTTGTTTTAATAGAGACATTACTGTCACAAACTAGTCATTTCCAATTACAGCTATTATAATTCATTGATTCTAGAAGATATCATTCTCTCAATGACCCCATACATTATCTGGCCTATTTGGTATATGAAAACAATTCTAAACAGACATATCATAGATCAATAAACATGTTAATATTAATATTTTGTATCATTTCAACTCAACCATAGATTAAAAATCATTTATGGGAATATAATTAAAATTATCATAACCCCTAATGTTTTCGAAATCTATCTTGAATAAAAACTAAAAGGACGCAGCCATAAAAATTAAATAATCTAGATACTCCAACTATAATTAACGTTCACACATTCTCAATATTCTTTTTGGTTTATAGTTTTAGAAAGTTAGGTCATAACCTCAAATATATAGAGTCATATATTATAATGTGGACACGTCTACCCAGTATCCATTTTTTACTATAAAAATATTTTAAAAAAAAAACATGGTTTCTTCCTATAAAAAACATTCTGACATAAATATTATAATCTTTATTTCTTTTACCCTTCCATAATCACTCTGAAATAAATTATAAAACATTGGATGAGAAAAAAATATCATAAAGGGACAATGAATTTATGAAATAAATCTTTAGTCTATGAATAAATTTTTTTATCAAAAGGTATAACTTTTACACATAAAAAATAAGTTCATTATAGTACCTTATAAAATCATAATATTCATGTAAAACAATATAAATAACTGATAGATATTAATGGTAACCTATTACATAGTTTTCATATCAATCATTCAAATAATGTAGCTATATTTGATATATTAGGGTTAATCATAATGGTTATGACTAGAATAACCATTATAGAATTTTCCCATTATTTCATAGGAGAGACCTAAACAGTTAACTCTATCCCATTACCCAATGCATTTGAGATATATAATGGGATCACCCACCCTCAGTTTATCATGGAATGACCTATCATCATAACAATACCCAAGAACCATAACATAAAATAACACATAAGTATTGAATTAAATAAACATCCAATAGGAAATAAATCTTTCCATTTTCAAATCAATGTATATTTTTTTAATGTCCATACATAATAAATGAAAAAATTTATTTAAAAATAATATGGTTCAATTATAAGGTAAACATAAAAAAATTAATGTTTTATGAATGTTTTAAATTATTTTCATGAAATATATCTCAAAAAAATTATTTTTCAATATATTTAAAAGAGAAATTAAATAGATTTTTTAAATTAAATTCTTTTACATATATCATATAATTTTGTTTAGAATATATCAAATTAATAGAAAATGTATAGACAAAGAAAAGACACATAATACAACATAATATTATCAATAATATTTTAAAAACTAATATAATAATTGCATAATCAATGGAGTATAAGGATAAATAATAGAATGGAAATTGTGTTATGAATTATCATACCTTATGTCTGAAATTATTCTAAACTTTTAATTAATTAACTCTTCAATATCTTTTCCATGAGAACCTCCTTAAGGAAATTAGATTTGTTATTTTGGAAAGACTAGTTGGTCATGAACATGGGGAAGAGTTTTAAAAAGGGAATTCAGAATAATTCATACAAGATACAACTATTATAAGGTTTGAGGAGAAGGTGTGGTTATGGGATGTATTTAAAGGGAGAGGAGAGGGGTGTTTTTCAATTTCTTATTTATCTATTAATTTTTTTCTTCGTAGTATCAATCGTTTTTATTCTTGAGACTAAATTATTTAACTTGTGTATTTCTGTTAAATATAATGGGTTATTATGTAATTCATGACAAAAATATTATAATTTTAACTTATAATGTTAAATACCATAAATTACTGTATGTTAGAATCCACAAAAAATTCAACCCTTTGAAAAAAATATAAAAAATTCACCCAAACCATTTTTTCACTTGTACAACATAAAATGGACTACTATTTTTGAAAATAATTTTTAAGATATGAGATATTTATTTTTAATTAAAATCTTAATTTATTATAAAATACAAATTTTAATATTATAATCGATTTCATGAAACATTGAAAAATTTATTAGGGTGTCAATAATTTATCTTCTAATTTTAATAAAATAAAAAAAATAATTTATGAATCTACTTTAAGAATGTTAATTTTATTTTAAATAATTATATGACTTATTAAATTATAAATATACATTGTCATTTTTTAAAAATACCAAATTTTTTTTAATTATCAAATCATTTATTTTCATAAGCCATGTTATAACTATATCATATTTTCAAATATAAGATACATTAACTTAATTTATACGTCATTGGTGAGGTTTTTATTCAATCTGCCAGATTATAATTCCTTATGGTAAGATTAATATTCGAATGATCATGTAATAATTTAATTTGTACAGATTACTTAATTTATATAAATACCACTAATTTCAATATTAATTTATAATTAATTTAACTATTCTAGTTCAAAATGAAAAAATATATTTATATTGGTACCTAGGTTATTACGTTTCAAAACCCCTAATTATATATACTTTCAATATTATTCAACTATATTATTTTTTTAATTAAGTGTTTTAAAATTATAATTATCTATATAGAATGGTTTTTTATTCAAATGATAAAGTCACCCCCACTTGATCACTCCCCTGGAACCAATACATTCCTTATTAGAATCTATTGGATTAAAAAACCACTTTGTTTTTTCTTTATATAAATTTTCCTTGAAGTTTAGATTAGGAAAACTGGTTTTGGCATCCTTATTCCAAATATCATAATAATGGTGTACTACTATGGAAATTATAAATAATTTTGTTAATTTCAAGGAAATTATGGAAAAGGATTTATCAAGACGTATTCCTGGATGTTTCATAAAGCATTTATACAATAGTTTTAACTTAGAGGTACAAAACATACATTCCATGTCATATATATTCGTGATTATAAATTTTCACAAAATGGGAGTTTCATAAACTATAGGATCTATAAGAACATATACATGATTAAAATACAAGGAAATGATCTCATAATTATTTGATTCCTTCTATCTTGTAACTTTTGATATTCTTCTTTCTTCCTTTTTGGATATATGATTTTCTATATAAACTAATAATTAGTAACTATATTTGGTGACTAGAAAACCACATCTCTATAATCCTCTAACCTCTACAGTGCTCCAATTCATTACCTATTTCTATAAGATCATTTACCATGGGGTCCTATAGATTTTATTTTTATGACAACTCATGTATATCATGAACAAAAACTTCATCGATGTTAAACATTTTGTCACTATCAGTTTTTGATATATGTTACCTCTCATGAAATTTGGATTATCATCCATTAACACTTATTTTATTTGGGTTTTTTATAAATAAAGTACCCTTGTTTCCTTGGGATATCATATCATGATACACATCACAACTAGAGGATCTATTTTTTTCCCAAGTGGAACTTTCTGAAATGGTCAACAATCACATACTTGACTTAGTGATAAAACATATTTCTATCAACACCACAACTCGCATTGAATTTTATTCTCCACCTTTGTTAACCAATATATTGTTCCTACACTAGGATATTAATTTATATACTGTAATGAGTATCGATATCACTGTTCTCACTATGTTTTGGTTCTTCCTTTCACTAAAACCATTCCATTATGCGGCATAAAGAGGGGTGAGTCAATATATAATTTCATACTCAATGGTATTTCTGATTAGATCATAGTTAATATATTTTTCATATATATAGGAAAATAAATCAATTATATTCTCACTAATATAAATCATTAATTCATTCATATGCTCCGTAAATATCTCAAAAGTTCAATAATTTTCCCTCATTAATCAAACTTGTCTATATCAACTGAATTCATCATAAAATGTAATAATGTATAATATCCACCTATAGATTCAATTGGAAAAGGTTAAAAACATCCATAGTAACCAGTAAATGAATCGATTTGACCCTTTCACTCTACCACCAAAATGGTGTTTTGGTAGTTTTCTATTGATTATATATGTGACCTTTGTCATATCATATTTTCAAGGATGTCGCCAAATGCACATAATTATAGATTAATGTTAGTCACTTCTCATTTACATAACAATGATGAAAAATACCAAATGGGTTTTATCTTAATCATATAAACTATATTATTCATTTATATTCAACTCATGGATTTCATATTCTAGTACATAATGATAATTATTAATATGTTCTATCCGAAAAGAAAAAATATATTTGTAAAATTAATATAATTAATTCCCACACAAGATTATAAATCCATAAATATCTAGAATAGAAACGTATAAATTTTTTTGGTAAAATTAAGAACATAATACCAGTCAGTATCAAATAAACAATGAATTTAGTATTGATCCATTGGAATCTTAATTAGCCACCTCACCTTCAAATATAATTTAGAGTCTACTTGGTTATTTTTTTATATAAAAGTGTTTTAACTGAATAGGGTATATAATAGAAAACATGTTATAGTGGAAAGATAGTATATGATGAAAAGCACACATAATGCTTCCACTTACTTCCTATTTAGGGTTTATCTCTTATTCTAGTCGACCTTCATTCAACATCAGAAACCACCATGAACCTTTTTCAGTATCTTTCTTTTATATTTTCCTATTATTGTTAATATGGTACATGAAATCCATATACTTGGATTATTTTAACATCCCTTTTCCTATATAATCATATTCATCACTATAAGGAAAATGGGGTTTTCATTATTTATTCCTTTATTATATTTTGGAATAATGTTATGTTAAAAATTTTGTGAAAACACATTATTTGTTATACAATAATTAAAATTAATACAAAGGAATATATGAAAGAGTGAATGGTGTATGAGGTAGGTGAAAACACATCAAGTTTCTTAATAAACATGATGTCAAATTGCTACATATTGTCCATAATCCTTACAATATGTTGTATGGTTGGAAAAGAATATCCAATATTTCCTGAAAAAAGTTCCATAGAGATAACAATCCATTCATACATATCCTTATAATAATAAATATCATGATGTTGAGATAAAAACATTGACGCGTAATTGTTTTCATAAATTTTCTAGTCCTTACTAGACATGGATGTAAATATCAAAATCATAACATCTAGAAAATCATGTTGTTACCTCAATTATATAGTGACATCCACCTCACCCACCTCCATGGAGGGTATATAAGGAACTTGGAAACCTTCATGTAATATATTTTCTTTTGACAAAGAATAAACAACATGTTAGTATTACATTATTGGATGTTACTACCAGTTAGTGGATAATCTTTCTCCAAAATAGATGATAGTTTTAACATTGAGGTCATGTGATATTAAAGAATCTATAACTATATAAATTAAATATTTTTTACTTAATATTGAGTACTAAAATGTGATATAATAAAATTTATTTCATATTGTTAAACTATTTTATAAAATCCCAATATCCCTTATCATTGGTTTTTCAATATCCAATTATGGGATATTCTTGTGGCATGTATCAATATTTCCCTTCTTATTACATATATGGCATCCCGAATATTTATTCAAAATTATTTTTTAAGCGGTATTTCCTACAAAATTAACTCACAGTTCAATGACCCTTTGAGTGGACTACTATTTCCTATAATCATATGTTTCTATTTCGTAGACACCTTAAATGTAGTTTTAATATGTCCCAAGAAGAATAAAAACATTTCTAGTGATCTACGTTATGATGAAAAATTAAATATTTTAAAAGTATCTAATAACCTAAATAACATGGAATATTTCTAGACCTGTATGATTGACTATAGTTTCCAGTTAAATCTTTTAATTGGTGTTTATATTGACTCAAAGTTTCTATTGAGGTATTTATATCATTGATATTAACATTAATTATTTTCAACTTTTTATATACCTATTAATATTATGTGGATTTTAAATAATATTTTTAACTATGTAATTATAAAATAAAATACAAATAATTATTATATTTTATTCCATATTTCATTATTCTTAATTAGTTTTCTTTTTTTATTGTGAATAAACATGCATCTCATAAACAAATAATTAACATTCTAATTGAAATAAGTAAAATAAATGTTTTTTGTGATCATGACATTTTCTAATAGTATATTTATTTTTTGAATTATAAACTATACCTTGATACTTGGTGAATACGTCTTGTAACCAATCTTGGTTTAAAATACATTATTCCACATATTCACCTACTTATCATCTTGGTCTATTTCACCATAACTCTGTGCTTGAACATCCACCACCCACCTATTGGATCCATCATTTACATATTCCTACCCACTCAAATATGATTGTAACTATGGTACATGGACATATAAAAAAAATGGATAGACTTGTTTGAATATAAAAAGAGGATGGTATGATTCATATATCGTCATTTTAATTTAATAGTAAACATTGGACTAAAATGATGTATGAAATTATAGTATAAAACTCGGGTTTTAGGAATATTCTATCATACTCTTCCAGGAGGTTATATAGATTCTATTATGCTAAAAATTTTATTCTATAAATGAGGGATACTTGAATATTTATATAACACATCAATCAATAATTATGTGATTGGGATAAGAAATTAATCATTAAAACTAAGGTTTTGGGGGGATACAAAATCCAATAAAAATTATTATAAGTAATTTCTACTTTATAACAATGTATATAGTAGTAAAATATATAATATATTAATATTTATGGAATAATTATAAAATTATCATTTTGTTCATATAAACCTACATAGGGTAAAATTTATTAGGGAATATCCATATCACCAAATATTTTTTATCATGGTGGTTGATTCGTTGTCCCCTTAAAAGGATGACCATCAAGGGATAAAATTTTTCAATAAATATAAAATATAATGAGATGAAACCATGGTGTATTTTGAGGAGTTTTTTGTATTCTTTTAATTCACCATGAATCAAGGAAACAATAATTGTCAGAGATCATGTTTCATTTTCATTATATATGTTCACAAATCTAAACACATTGATATAGGTAGAACCAAATTCATAAATTCTAGGTTAATGATAGGAAAAATAGTAATTTATTGTTAGTGTTTTCACATTAATTGATCAATTAAACATTAGTTATATGTTTTCATAGTGGTTATTATAAACCATATTGAAATTATATAAATATATATATCGTAATTTTATTTCAGGTTGTTCAGTATTCTCATGGATGTGTCTCAAAAAAATATTTATCAATAGATTATATATATTTTTTGATTATTATAGTATTATTTTTTCCATTCCCTAACCTTGTAGATTAAAACACCTAAAAATAATGAAAACCAATTAGTTATGTTTCAATATAAAATAATATTTATAGTATGTTTAGTACTGTTTAAAACCATTGGTAAATTATACGTATATATTGCAGTGGATTAACCATAATGATTATCTATAATACAAAAATGTATAAATATTTTGAAAACATCATCATAAATAAATATATCCATATAAATACCCTATAATTTTGATATAAATCAATATATCAATTCATTATTTATTTAATTTACAACAAAAAGACATCTTACTACACAAATAATATTCTAGTTTAAGTAAATATCACTCAAAATAAAACATAATTTCAATGAAAAAGTGAAAGAGTTTGTGAATTAGGATGGCCATAAACAAGTTTGAAACTCATATTAGTAAAAATATAACTCAAATATAAATTTTCCCAATTATATTATATATAACAAAAATATATTATCTAGATCCTTCTAGAAATAGATATTTAAAAATACCCAATAATGAAATACATTAATAATTTTTACTATAATCAATTTTAAGCATAGATCAAAAAAATATCAATGTATTTTAAATAATATATTATTAAAATTTAAATAATCCTATACAACTAAAAACTATAAAAGTATATTTGCACAAAAAAAATCATGACAGAAATAATTTTTAAAGATAAAAACAACGATATAAAAAATTGAAACCATCGGTACACAATAATTAAATTACTTTCATTAATTAATTCTATAAAAAATAATTATAACCCAATTATTCATCTAACATAAAATATTGAGCATAAAAAGACCCATTATAAAAAATATCTTACAAAAGGTTACAATTTAGACATAGATGTAAATTAAAACACAGTTAACATCTAAGAGAATCCAGAAATCAAATTCTCAACCAACATATTTTGATATTCAAATAAATAGATAAGTGTAATTAATATTAAAATAACCACAAAATTTTAATTAACCCCCTATAAAATAAAACATAATAAATCATTCATTGAAACATCTAGTTAGTTTGAAAAAGAAATTATTAATTGTTCTAAAATACTAATAATCATCCCTTTTCATTTTTATGGGGAATGGAGCAGTCCTCAGGGTGTTTTGAAGAGTTATAGGTCTCAATGAAGAGTTTTATCCATTTTTATGGGTCACCACACCATTATAGTAGGAATGGTGTTGGTCGTGTTGAAGCTATCTTGGAGGCCTTTCTTGGGGAAGCAAATTTAACGATTTGGAGTTTTGAGTCTAATCAAGGTGATAGATGTTTGGGGATACAGTGATCCAAGGATTGATTGGATATGGTTATGAGTGTGTTTCCTTGATGATGATTCTATATGACATTATGATGAGGAAAAATTCTTAGGATTCTATTACAAGGAAGCAGGATGGGTGTGACACTCCGAATTTTGAACGATTGTACAAGGGTAGCATAGAGTACACCATGATGTAGTGATAGGAATGGTGAGGGTAACTCAACAATGGTTTTGAAATACCAACCTTATAGAGGTTATAGTATTGTTAATTAGGATGGTATTGGTTGTAAATGTTTATGCCATGTTAAGTTAAAATGCCTTAAATGAAATATCAAAATTTCACAAGGGAAACATCTTCATTTTGGGATTTCACCACAACATGGTGAAGGATTATGGTCTTTCTTGTAGATGTATTATAATTGAATCATTTTCTTGGGTATTCACTATATATTTTACAACCTAAAATACCTCTAAACCACACAACTCCCTCTATCAACATATCATTGAGAATTTAAAGACATTGATTTTATATATAAATGATCCATTGATCAAGGAACCATCTCCTTTCCTCTCCTCTCATATTTCTTTCACACTATATTATATATGGAATCCATAGTTTTTGGTGTTCTATTAATTTTTTGGGATAAAAATTTATATGGGGTTGGTGGCTACTTTTGTGCTTAAATTATTTGGTTGTTCCTTTGTTTTTTTTCCTTTAGTGACGGTGGTTTATCAATTGTTTATTCCTTCTCATATAAAATTGAGATTATAATTAGGATGTTGATATTTTACTTCTCCTTTTAATTCTATTCATGCTTAAATTAACCATTTTATTGGTAATTTTCAATATGGGTTATGTAGACCATAATAATATTATAATCTTGGAAATATAACCTGAATTTAAGTTGTATTTCATGAATATTGAAATTATAACAAATATGTATAATATATTTATGAACATGATTAATTTAATTAATAGAGTTAATAAAAATAAAAGGAAAAACAATATTTTCATTAAATTTGGTGTTTATTTTGAGATTCAGTCACATGTGATAGAATAATTGGTAATGTTTCTTTACTTCTAGAAAGGAATATAGTAAATATGTTATTGGATTTTGAAGTGTTATCTTCTTTTTCCATATAATAATTTTTTTAAAATTTTTTAATTCATGAATTAAAAATATATTTATCAAATGTTTAAGGTAATTTTATAATTTAATTGGATAATTAATATAATGGGTAGGTTTTTAGAACACAAATTGTTTATTTTTTATGTTTCCTATTAATGTATACTATAATGGTGTGATATATGATTAGATGTATTTTTATTTTTTTACCATTGTTAATAGATTGACTATAATAAAATAAATCAAAATGATAGTAATTAATTGAATGTGTATGAGTAGTGTTATACACTAGTTTTTTTAGTAATAAAAAAAATACAAAATACCATATTATGATTATTAAATACAATATTTTTATTTATATACACAACATTATAGCTGACCAACATTTATAATTTATTCCTCTATAGATTATTTCCTCTATAGGATCTCCTCTATATCATAATTTTACACTTTTATAATAATTTGTTCCTCTATTTAGAAACAAAACATTTATTTCCATCTCATTAAAAGTATATTGAATTGTTTACACCATTAAAACGAGAATTATATGTCTTGAAATTTTCCACTCTCATCAGAATATATTCCCTATTTTCTTAATAATGAATTCAGATATTTTATTTAGAAAAATTGTACATCACATGTCAATAGTGTATAACTTGATCATGAGATACCTATCATAGAGCCTCATCCACATTACCCTATTATAAATAACATTAGGGATAAAAAGATATAAAATTTAATTTAATCCTGAATGATTTAACTTTTATATGTCTCTTATTTTTTAGATCGTATGAAGTGTAAACTTTAATCATAAGAACAATATCAAAATACTTCAATCTTGTGTTACTTCACAATTTATATGATAACATAACTCTATAGAATTTTATGTTCTTGTGTTCATCCCAATGTAACTCCAGTGTATAACATGATCATGTGGATGAATCCTGAATGTAAAAAGTGTTTCAATTATGTTCGTAATCTTTCAATTAACCCATTATAATGTGAACAATCATAATTTAAAGAGGATTCCTAAATATATTAACTTCGAAAATTGAGATCATACATCCATTACTCCACCTAAACAAATATACTACCTTTTGGAATATAACATCATCTTGATCATGTGATATGGGTGGATCCATAGAACTCACATTGTTGTATGATTATGATAAACTGAAAGAATCCTATATCATTTCAATTATAATTTTTTTCATTTTCATTTCATAAATATTTCAAAATATCTCTATTGGATATTTTGACTACGTGACTCATTCAAACAAACACGATCACGATATCCTTCCAATATTATAAAAAACAAAAAATCCATTATGTCTGAAGGATTTTTTTTCATTTCAATTATAATGTCCATCATGTACTCAATATGAACCTATTCCATGATTCCGTTCAACACATGTGATTCACATGAATAAAACACCTCTTTCATTCCACCATAAGCAGTCACACGAATCAACTCATCCTTCCTGATTATGGTGCATTATGTATACATGAAATCACATAATCTTTTTTTGACCAAGAAATCACATCTATCTAACACAATTATGTGGTCAAATTATACATTGTTATATATTTTTTCATTTAAATATTAATGTCACGTGTTGTTATATTTTTTCTCTTTAAAATTTTTGGGAAAACCCTTGGTAAATAATTGGATATAAAACCATCACTAATAATATTGTTCACATATATCTATATCTTTAAGCATCAAATACAATTATCATTTATGATTCATATTTAAAAAACCTCATCTTTTTATCATTTTTCTCTTTGGATCCAATAGCTATAATCAAATTTCCTTTATGTCAAATATATTATTGAAATTAATGTGTGCTCTATGGATATAAATCCTTTTGTGATCTTTTTGATGAACATTTGTGGTTGATATTCAATTAATGGAAATTATATAAAGGATTTAGATGTGACATTGATTATTAATTGAGGGGATATGGGACCATGTCCAAGGATACTATGATAATTATGGTTAGTGATGTTGGGATTACTTTTTTGATAACCAAAGGTGTTTTATGTTGATGTTATATGATATGATTAGAGAATTGGTATCTCATCGATTAGATTTACCATTCATGACTCATTCCGATGCAAACATAATGGAAAAATGCTCATATAATGTTTATATAATAAATTCCCAACATATTGATTTGTTATGTTGTTATGACCATTGAGTTTATATATAAATAGTTATGATGATCCAAAGTCATAAGACTAATATTTCTAATAAATTATAATTCAACTAATTTATGAATTTTGTTGGTTTATGGTGTTCTCAATATATGATTAAAAATGATAATATAATATTGAGTTCTGATTGTGTTTCCATTACAAGGAATATGATAATTCAAATGTAATTCATTGGTAATAATTATGTTGGTTAATTAAGGTTTTATTAATTAATTAAAAACATAATTCTTGTATTCTTGTATGTGTCATCTATAGTGACACATACCATTCAAACAAAAATACCACTTATAAATATATCAATATTAAAAACAAAATTTTATAATTGATTGAATATTCATATAGTTTTTGTTTCTTTATAGATATGTATACATAAAAAACTTGTTCATGAAAGACATAAATCATCTCTTACTTAGTTATTAACATGTAGTTCTATTTTAATTCCAAAAGAACTTAAAATAAATCATAATATAATGGGGAAGGGAAACATAAGAATGGTTGAGATCAGATTCATTGTAATGTCAAAAAATCTAAATATAAATTATCACTTAATCAAAACATAAGAATACGGGTATGAAAAGGTTATCTTTACATTTTATAAGCATACCTAGATATCATAGATAAAAATATTGAATTAGGGGGTTAGGATTGGATTTTCATAAGACATGATTCATAATTTAAAATAACATATCCCATTAGAGAATAACATTATTTTAATACTTAACTTTATTTTTTATATATAACTATATAAAGTCATCTAATTAGTAATGGATCAATTCCAGAATTATCATAGTTGATTAGTTTCAATCTTCATCCTCCCATATCCTTATTCATGGTTTATATAATTAATTGGGATAAAGACCCATACCAATCAAGCATAACTCCCCATTGTATTTATTATTATCTCAATAGACACAGAATATTACCCAATAAACTATTGGGATATATAATTATAGCCCCATCGATTACGTAATTAAAATCATAATAGCGTGTTAAATAACATCATAAAAAATCATAAATTGATAATCAATGTAATAGAAATATGTTTCAAAATCATTCAAAATTTTAATTATATAATAACCCATTTAAAATAAATAACATTCATTAAAAAATTTCTATATAACCTTAAATCATAAAGAAATATAAAATGTATAGTATCATTCGATTATATCTCTATTGAAGCATAATGAACATCAAACTATGTAATCCAATATTAAAAATCCCTTTAGAATATCACATGGAATGTTTCTTGAGGAAAATACTCCTATAGCCTATAAATAAATTATTTAAAATATTAAATTTTGACAATATTTAGGAAAATATTTTCATTAAAAATAAACATTGAATCATTAAATTTAATCTTCAATATGTTTAATATTAAGGTTAGTAGTAAATTATATTCATGTGGTGTATTCTAAATATAATATTCTGTAAATATTTTCTGAATAAAATTCAAATAAAAATTTATAGGGAGAAGGAAAATACTATTAATTGTAAAATATTTATTAAAATTTTAATAAATATATAAAAATTGACTTTATAAAATCATAGGATAACAAAAAAAACATTCATGAAAGAATTTTTTGAAAACATGTATATAAAAGAAAAACAATTCCCATCTATGGAGAGAAATAAATTGGGTTTCCTTCAATACATTACTCTACTATATTGAGTACATAAATAGAGGACAATAAATGGAAAAAATGTAATCTCTATAAATAACCGTAGGAGAATAACATTCATGGGATTATTGAGATATAGGTAATAAGATTCATCATTATAATCTTAATTATAAACAATTCCGTTAAATGGATATATTCTAATATAAATCTATATGCTCAAGCTCTAGTTAATTCAAAACCAATAGTACCTCATTTTTTGACAAATTAAAATTTATTATGATTCTATAATAGAATATTGTAGAAAATTATAATAAAACATATTATCCACTGATGAAAATTAAATTACAATTTATTAATAATTCATAATTAAATTTTTCCATTAGAGAAGTTCACTCTTATGTTTTTCGTTGATGTTTTGATTATAATGTTTATGTACTTTTGATTTTATCATGGATGCATAATTTACATAATTTTAACCATGTTATAAAAAGCATAAATTTATATTACATATGTATACATGTTTAGATTCACATATAAATTATTAATATATAAAAATAAATTACACTTTTCATGGAGACGAGAGGTTGTATTTACACAAGAAAATTGTTTCTATGTTGTTACAGAAGGATTAACAAAATAGTGAATAATAAATAATATATATATATTAATAATAATTTCATAAATATAATATATTTTTATTTAGTCTATCATTATAACCATTCATGTAAATTTCTGATGAAAAAAGAATTATATCTCTCTGTGGGGATGATAAGCCATACATAAACATGATAAATACTTTCACTTTATGTAGGAAGGAAAGAAGGCGGATAATAGCTTTAAAATCCCCATATAAACAATTATTTACATTTAATATAATAAATTAATTATTATAATATGGAAACTATATATTTATAGGGGGATAATAAGAACTACAATAAAAAAGCATGGTTAATAGTTATAACTAATTGTTGAGGAAACATGTTAGTGTTACACCTCAAGCCTTCACAATATAATATTTAATAAATAAAAAAAGATCAAAGATGTTATTAAGAACCCCAATAATGTATTATAGATTTATTTTTCTATTATATAGGTATCAAAATATGTATTTAATGTTAAAAAATAGGATGAAATTTATAAGGAAGGGGAGAGACACTCTTGGAATTCATAAATTATTAAATTAATATAACATAATATTAATAATAATGTGAAAAAAATGATATATTTCGGTTTTAGGATAAGAATGTTTTTTAATACTCTTAAATATTGATATTTACAAAATTTTAAGTGATGTTTTAACCCTTATATCAATTTTTTAATATATTGTTAATCATTTGGACAATTTTCAAAATTTCACAATTTTCATTGTATTAAGGGAAATGAATGTTACCATAAATAAATTTGACCCATAATTGGATCACTTTTGTTATTTTAAACCATATACAATTTATTTATCCCAAAATAGGGTTTTTATGAAATTTAAATCATTTAATACTAGGATGTTTATTATAAACTCTAATTATTTTCATTTTTAGAACTATTATTTTTTTTACTAAAAAGTCACCAAGATAGTTTTGGAATTATAATATAAATAGTTAAATCATCAATAAAATTTTATATTTATCTAAAAACGTGGATATTATAATTCATCCAAATTATATTACCTATAAATTTTTTTATATAATTTATTTTATTTTTAATTTTATTAAACAAATATTCTGATAGCATCGCGTATAAATTCTACATAATTATTCAATCAATAAAATTAAAAAATAAATTACCCTCATAAAAAAAATTTAGCAGAGAATTTGAATTTAGCAAAGCATGTTTCTGTACTTGTACAAGAATATTTGATATATTGAAGTCATGAGAGTGACATTTTGTATTTTTTCCACTTCTAATACTAATATAACAGACATAATCAATGAAATATAGACCAAATTTTTCATAATACTGATAAATGGATGATAATTGTCCAAATAAACTCATTAAATACTATAAATTCTAATTTTTGAGAGATTTTAGTGCCTTCTATTTTTGGTTCAACCCTCTTTTTCCTATTTTATCCTTTCCAAGGTGACACATTTTTATGAATGTTATTATTCATATTGAAAAAAATAAAAGCACCTAATTAAAAAATTTGATTACCATGATTGAAAATATGGAATCAATTTTTAATGAATAAATTCATATAAGTGGAAGAAAATAATTTAAAAATATTCATACATAAGTGATGAAAATAAATCTTTTATGAAAAAATGTTTTTAGAAGAATAATTTCTTTTTTGATAAACAATTCCAACAGAATATTATTTTGAGTGATATTAATTAGATTATTAATAATATAAATGAAATAATTTATTTTAAAAAACATTAATGATGATGAAAATTTGTAATTTCATTAAACAATAGTACCATTTTCAATAAAAAAAACATTACCATACATCTCAAAATAATGCTTTTCCAATCTTTTTAAAAAATTATCCCTATGTTAAGAATGAAATTACGAATTCAAATTAATAGTTAATTATATTAAAAAAATTCAAAATATTTGATAAAATTTATTATATTGTTTTCTAACAAAAATAAATGAAACCATTTTTGTGGGAAATGTGTTTTTAATGAATATAATGACTTTACTAAATATTTTAAACTTATTTATTTGTATATTTTATTTATCAAAAAACATTATAACAATTTTCTAAAAATGTTGTTTATTCCTTTTCAATTAACCAATTTAATAGAAATGTTATAATTGTATAATATATTAATATTAATTTAGACTAGGGGTTGAATATATTTCTCACTATCAAAGAAATTAAATTTATTTAATGATTAATATATCAAAATAACATTAGGAATAATCCCTTTAAAATGAATCTATCAATAGAAATTATATTAATATGATTCCAAAAATGAGAGAATTTTTTCACTTCCTTGGGTTCCCTTTTATATTCTTTGAATTTAACATTTCATTATATATCCCTTACCATATGTTTAGTATTGTTTTGTAACACTTTATCTATATAATAAAATATTTAAACATGTTGATATTTATTGGAAATATCATGATCCAGTTGTACAACTTCTTATTATCGAACATTTCAATGAAGAAGAATGTACTTTCATAGGAGTGCTATTCGGAACACATCATGAACATAAGAGAAGTTTTGTGTAAGCATAAACTATTTAGATATCATCCATACTCGATCAAAAATATCATACTAGATATTATAATTAGGGATTTTAATTCCATTATTTCTGAATCTCAAAAAAACATGATATGGATAAATTTAAATAAATACCTTCACATAGACATTGAATTATAGATTTTAAATTTGATGGTCGACATATCTTTTCCTCCAACTCTGATGTGACTAGGTGTGTTATTGAAGGGATATGAATTTTTCAATAATTTTTCCATCCATCTATGGTACCAATAACATTCATTCACAAATTTAATACCATCACACTCGATTTAGACTCTAATTTCCATAGATAGATTCATGAGGAGGTATATGAGTGCACTATTGGAAACTATTATAAAAATAAATCTTAAATGGATGAAGGTATTGTTCCAAACCACATATTAAATCCTTATAATAATACCTCATAAAATATTCTAATGTTTGATGGGATTTATTATATAGGTAATATGTTTGAGGATGCCAGGAAGAACAGAAACAAAACTACAAAGAAGTGCATGGTAAGGGATTTTCAATAACATCAATGTTAACCTGAGATCTCAATAATATAAAATAGAATACAGTACTCCATGAATCCTGACAACCATATTAATTTATATTATTGAAATATGATCGAGAGTGAAATTAAATTTAATATAAAATATTTTTGATGAATTTTTAGGATTATTAAGAACAACCAAAATAGAATTTTGTCTTTTAGATGAATTGGGGAGTTCTATAATAAAATACATATTGATGTTTTCCCACTATTATTCTGTTATTTGTAATAGTTTTAACATCACTTTAAACATATATCTCTCAGAATTAACATCTAATTATAAAAAATGAGATACATACTCTTTATTATATCTTTTCATGTATTCCCACAAAAAAAATTTCCTTTGGATCTCAATATATCATTGTACTTCTTGAATGAATAGAAAGTGATGAAATATAATCATTATCCAATAGATCCTTCTTCAAATAATTTATTTACATAACACATATTCACATCCAATACATTATCATTCCATCATAATCTTGGTTGAACCCTAGAACATATCTCATCATGTATGGTTATTTGTTTTCTTCCTTAAATGCCTATATAATCGTTACGTTGATATATGTTTGAACACAAATTTGAGAAAATAATATTAATCAAATTCCATCATTTTTAACATAATAGTAATTTCTAAATAAATAAATATTATATTTTTTGTGATCCTCATTATAGGTAATCTATAATAATCTTTTCCACTAATAGAATATGCAACCTTTTTTTCCAATGGTGTTTATAAATTAAGAAATCATAATCATTAATCAATTCCATGCTTGTTCTCTATAATGTATATATCGTTGTATGAGTTAATATATATATTAAGTATTTATAATTGGAATATATATCACACCTATCACCCTTAAGATTATGTATCCATATAATTAATTAAACAATTACAATAACAATCTTCTAATCATGATTTGGGCAATTTATCTCAATAAACACTAATTCTCACGAGCTATATGATATTATTATATCACTTTGAATTTTTATTCATTCCAACACCTTTATGTATGCATCAATATTTATTATAAACACTTGTCATTTTTAGGGTAGTGTAATCATAGGTGCATTGGATAACATTCTCTTCAGTTCATTGAAATATTTTTCATATTCATATATCCAAAAAGAAATTTTATCCCTTTCGAATTAACATGGTGTGTGCATGAAAAATACTTTAGATTTTATTCACATATCATTGATAAAACCCTACCAAACTATAGAAACTATGGATCTTACTCAGAGTGGTTGGTCTTAGAAAATGTTCCACATCTTTAGATGTTGATGGATCCACATTTATACCCTCAATATAGATTATATGACTACAAAATAAAACATTGTACAACCAAAATTCAAAATTGTTAAATTTTTGTATTGATTTTATCTTTCCTTAGGGTCTTAATTATATTTCTCTAGTTATCCTCTTGCCCTTTTTTATTATTTGGAATATATTAAAACATCATCTAAAATTCAAATTACCTATGAATCAAGGTAATATCTTAAAACATAGTTGAATAAATACATAAATGGAGAGAGGATATTAGTAATAAAATATTTAATCATGATAAATTTAGTTTTTCCCCCACCTCGTTCAAAAGTATTTTGTTGGTATGTCTTTACTTTTAACCCTCAACATATAGTATCCAAATCGAAGTTTGATCTTTGGAAAATATTGAGGTCCTAGTTAATTATTGACAAAATTATCAATATGGTATGGTGGATTCTTATTCTTGATTTTGATCATATTAGGTTTTGGATATTCCTTCTCAAGTAACATTGAAACGCCATTATCCTTAACAAAATGTATAGGTGAACACCAAAGTGACATTCATTGAAAAGTGAAACCCTTAACAAGATTGTCATGGAGTTTCATCTAAAATTATTGTAAATAAATAGGGCCCATTATATATAGAGTCATTGAAAAATATGTAGGAACTTTTTTTAGTTATATTGAAAATTATACATCCCGATTCCAAGGAATACTACGTAACTCATATATAAAATATTAAACAGACTCCCATACAATACGTAAGCATTGTTTTTTATTTTCACCCTAACCATCTATGATAATATCAATTTTTTAATATGAATCGGCTACCATATAGTGGATTTAATTTCCATTTAATGTTTTTTATCAACTCACTAATAGAAGATAATTTCTTGGATTGGAATATCAAACCTTATTTATATCCCTCATAAATTATTAAGATATTTCTATAAATAAAGATAATATATTCCAAAAATCAAATCAATTCCAACTATTGGGGGAATAACAATATTTTAGTAATACAAATTCATATAAAACTAAATTGGATAGGAATGATATAATCATTATTTGGCCATAGTAGTATTATGATATTTCACCAAAAACATAATATGTAATCATTTTGGGGGTAATTTGATGCCCCTAGAAAAATTATTAGATATAAACCAAAAGGTAGATCCAAAATCAATTATGAAATTAGTTGTTATATATTTTATGATATGTGTACCATTTAAAAATTATTTCATGGAAACCATGTATTCAGTCATGAATTCTTGCGATTTTCCATTTTCATTGGACTTATTGGGTTGTAGACAATTATCATCATCATAAACATCATATTCCAAAAATACTTTGTGTAATTTTGATATTATGTGTATTTGAAACATTGTATTGGGGTTCGTTAAATTTTTTAGAGATTTATCTCTATTTGAGTTTTTAGGTAACTTCTTCCCATAAAATTTTCAATAAATTTCCAGTTCATATCCCTTTCCAAAATTAAAACATTTACTAATTCCCTTAATATAATTTCATCCATTTTTCACAACACACATAGTGTATAAAAGAAATATCATCTTCTTACCACCATGATTTTTATTAGTGGAACTTCCTTCAAATTAAAACTATATTTTCTTATCAAAATCATGTGATTTAGGGATAACTCCAATACTAATTTATACCTTGTAAAATATAGAATACTTTCTTTGTAGCTACTGATTTCCCCTATGGCTAACAGTCATCGATGAATTTTTTTATTTCATTAAAGAATCAATCAAAATAACTTTCAGGTTGGATGATAATACTAGATGTGAAACGTTTATTACTTTTTTTCTCATGGGTTCTAAAAAGTTCACCAACCTTCTTCTTCCGCTCAACAAATTACATCTCAATTTTTCAATGAATAATATGAGGAAAATACAGATTGAAAAATATTCTATTAATGTCAAACTAATAAATATTGAAAATTTCAACACGTTACCATGTGTTAGTGATATGATTCCACCTATCATCTTCTACACATTCCAAATGATAAACTGTGATGCCTAAAAAATCTAATATAATAATAATGTATTTGATGGTGCGTATGGGATGCAATAGAAAACAGATAAAGGAATTTAATATAACAAGAATTTAAAATAAAATTAATATTTTAATTAATATAAATCTATTATATATCACGAAATTCAAGAAACACTGACTTAAATTGAATTACACACAATAAAGACATTGATTGTGTATTTTCATTACACGCAAGAGATAGGAATACCGAACAAAAATTTATTTTTTAAATTTTATTAATTAATATACTATGATATAACATATCCACTAAATTAGTGTCTGTGAATATTATTAAATAACTTATGAAAATATATGTCTTATAAAAATATGAGATGAATTCGTATTTTATCCATTAATTAAAAATGAATATACGAACCAATTTAATATAAAGGGAATGTTTTTAGCGAAAACTATTTTAATGCCCGAAATGATTTTATAAAATAATAAATTAAATAAATAAAATTTATTTAATGATATTATTTTAATAAATATATATTTATTTAAATAAAATAAAATAATATTTAGATTAATCAAATTAATTTTATAGGCATAAGATATGAAAAACATATTTTTTCCATAGAGACCTATGTTTTGATGAAGGAAATTTTATCTCTATTTAATTGAAAATTCCTTTGAAATCAATTTTTATATCATTTATTAATTTTATATGTCATTATAAAAATAATATTTTGTTGAAAAACATATATATAATATTAAGGAATTTTGTTTTCAATGAAGTTATAATTTTTTGATGAAATGTAAGAAATACTAAATTTTATTTCAAAACTATTTTTAGACCAATTAATTTTTAAGGATATGATTTATTTAATTTATTGGTTTTAATGTTTAATTAGATCAATTTTATATAATTTTACCTATTTTATTCAGTAAAATAAATTTAACCTTGAAATTAGATATTGAATCTCATCAACCCTTTGAACATTTTTACAATAAAACCCTGGATTACCATCCTATATGTGAGATTAATATTAAAATAATTTCTGCCACATTTTTTATTGGAATTCATAAAAATCAGCTACATATTTAGAATCTTAATAATTTATACTTTCTAAAAAGTTAAACATAGATTTTTACAAAAAAAATTATTAGTGAATGTATTAAAATTAATTATAATCATTTTGAGAAAAAATAGTTTAACGCTGGAATAAACCATAAACTTAAGATCGAAAATGACCTAAATAATTTTCCCAAAGCCTTTTTATGTACTTATATTGAATCAATCCTTAAATGGATATAAAATGGACTACTATTTGAGCCACTTTTTAGTAGAATAACATTGGAAGATTACCTTTTAAAATATTTACAATAATTCCACATCTCCTCAAGTATAATGACGCATTATCCCCTCCCACTTCCTCATATATCTCATGAAAAATTTTCTCGAGAAAAAGTTTCACAGATAGATTTTCAAAATAACTTCCCTCAACCTATAAGCCTAACCATGTGAAAAAATATATCCAATGAAGCCCTGTGGTCCAAACCAAAAAGATTAATCTGAAAGAGGTAATATCCTTCAACAGGATTTTGTTTTTCATTTACATTATCCTCCCCCTAAACTATTCTAATTTCCTGGTTATATAATGAAAATATTATCCAAAATGTACTGAATTTTTTATTACATGGGTTCAACGTATACATACACAAAGTTATATCTACTTTGTAATGGATTGATTGTTCATGTATAGTGAAATAACGCCTCACGAAACAATTATTGGTCAATTTACATTTACCACCATTCATGTATGGGAATTATGATGGATACTTATTATTATATGATATATATTGTATTTTAAATTTCTTTATGATTAGGTTATTTTTATTTATAAAATAAAATTATTCATTCCTTCTTATGGGAATATTATAACATTGTTTATTGATGTATGGATTGTCCTATCCTCAAAAAAATGTTATTCAATCTATAATATATGGATTTATTAATCCTATATTGAATATATGAAATAAATATTGTACAAGAATTAAAACATAAATATATATCACTAACCTTTTATTCTTTTTGTATGATATATAAATGAATGTACAGTTCATGCATACGTAGGACATACCTTATTTTTGAATGGTTGATTTTATTTCAAACCTCCATATATTATGGATTTTTATAAATAAATATATAATAATTATACATGATAATTAAATCATGATTTTTTTCTATAGAAGAAATAATTAAAATCTAATTAATAATTTCAATATGTAACAAATCAAAACATACTCAAAAGGCAATACAATTGTCACATGAAATGAGGAAAATAATGAAATTTTTTTATCATATGAGTAATGTGATTTTATAAGAGGTTAATATGTGATATAATAAATATTATTATGGTTATTTTATGGGTTAATAATATTTTCAACACCCTTAGACATGATTTTAATGGTTTTCTACACAAAAATGAAAAAAACGGCAAGAGATTCTTGTCTCAAATATTTTTTGTTATCCATAGGCCTTGAACACCAATTACTTATTTTTTTGGGTTACCTAATTGACATTTTGATATACTATATCATGAATTATTTTATCTTGATTATATTTTAAACATTTAATTAATTTTATTCTTTTATTGATATTATTATTTAAATTTTTCAATCTTGTATGGGAAACTTTATAATTTTTAAATATTATTTACCTCGTGAACAATTTTCGTGATCTTTAAAAGTTATCTAAATTTATTGAGTCATATAATATTTCTATAAATGTAATTTTATAAATTTGGTGTAAATATTTCTACTTTAACTTTTAATATCATAATTCATTCATTATTTATGATATTTTTAGTTTTCATATGAAATATTTCATCTAAGTGGATTTGAATTAAGCGTAACTAATTGAAAAAAAAATTCACCACCTAATTCCTGTTCCTTGGGTTTTATTACATACATGTTATGATTAACATTTAAAGATTACGTGTACAATGAAATTGATAATATAATTATTTATTTATATTTTTATTATTTTAATTTACAGTTGACACACATAATCTTTTCACTAATTTATTCTCACCTCAACGTTGTAATATTTTTATGTTTTTACATCACAATCTCATTTTGTTCGAGATTGTTATAATTCAATTTCAATCAGAATAAGTTATTTTATCCTTCCATTATTTTTCTTCACATTTGGTTATTACGTACCTTGTTCATGTAATAATAAAAATAATTCTACTTTTTTTTAATTGAAACCATTGAGAAAATGTTTTTAAGAAAACCTCAAATCATTTATCTCTTTGGTAATATAAACTATTTTAATAGAAAAACAAATTTTTCTAAAGTGAGATTCAATTTTATTATCATTTCCAAAATTCATTATTAAATAAATTTCAACTCTTTTTAATTTTATTAACGATTTCAAAGGAACCACTTCATCTCTTTTCGAAGAATTTATTTTTCTAACATTTTTACTATGACCAAGGAATGTTATTTTTACCATAAAGAATATGTATTGTTTAACTCATCATCATTAGTTTTAAGATTACTTTCCATGTTTAAAATCTAACTTTTTTAAGGAAATATTTATCTAAAACTTGTTTTCAAGGAAAATAGTTTTAATTTTTCTAAATAAAATGATATTTATCTGAAGAATGTGTTAATAGATCATTTTATATAATTTCATTTAATCAAAAATAAAAAACCCGATATTTCCACACCAATTAGGATATGTTGTATTGAAATTATCATTATTCCTCTTCTTTTTCGTTTATGACTGATTTTTACATGTTTAGTATTCATATTTACTTCCTGGATTCCATTTTCTTCCATGAAATATTCAATTTACATTGAACATGGATCATTAAATTTTGATTAATTATCCATATAATTTTCATGAATATATTTATTTCAAAATATATATATGATTTTTGACATACAGTGTTAAATTTAAAAATTATTTGAACTACTAGGGAAATGTTGTCAAATTTCTCTCATTTACTCAATACAGAATCTAGATATATAATATTTTTTATTAATTGAATGAATTATTTGAAATCAAGAATACATTGGAATGGAAATGATAGGTGGGTCATGGAATTTATATATCCCCTTGATGCATTGATATGTTCTCATCATATAAAGTAGTTGTCCAAATCAGAATAGTTTTAACTATTTAGTAGATTGTTCTTGATATTAGAGGTTTTCATATGCATAAGACAAGGAGTCCAAGAACTAACAATTTCCATCATTTTCATTCAGTATATATTATCTATGAGGATTACAATATGAAAAACTCTATGGAATCATTTATTTCACATATTAATATTTAAATGGAATATGTTTTTAATTTTTTACCTTTCTATATTGATTATACATTTCATTATCAGTTTATTGAAATCATAGAATGTCTTTTTAGTTATATAATGTTCTATATTGTTTTTGAATTTCCATATCACATTATTTATTACATAGAACATGTATTTAGTTATTACATTACAATATTGACTATACTAAATTATTAACTATTTTTTTATTGAACTTCAACCTTACTGATCATTTGTGCTCATCTTTATTATGATTCATTTCATTAGTACTCTCTAATGTGTATAATCAATGATATGAAAGGAAAACTAGAAGGAATAAAGTTATAATACTCAACAAAAAATTATATTATAATTTTTAGATTCATTTTTATAGGAATACCAAGGTATGTATCTAGTTTACCATGACTATTAAAATGTTCTGTACTTTGGGATGAAATGTACTCGTATCTTTTTCTAATGAAATTATATTAGACAACTTCACTAGAATCTCTAGATTCAGGTCACTATAGTCCATATCAGAGCATGTGTAGTTCCAAACATTGTAAATAGACGTATGAAAGAATAGATTAGATAACATATCCCTATGGTATAATTTTCAGATAATTATACAAGAAAATCCTCTAATTTTGATAAGGACGAAATTATATGGGATTACTGGGAAATAAATCATAGACTGGATAATACAAGTTGATTTAGTTCAATAACAAATATACCTAGGGGTAACAACAATGACATGGTTCATTGGGCCTGACTCGGGGTATCATCTTACACAACAATGGGCCTTAATGTGCACCAATTTGACACTCTTGGGGGAAACACTTAGGATAATTCACGTCTTCATAACAAACAGTTATGATGTATTTGAATAGATAATGAAAATGAATGACCTGGGATATACCATAGACCATGGACGGACCTATTTTGAAACCAAAAGAGATTATTTATTTATTTATTGGGGTTGTATTGAAATCCTTAGTCCAAATTCCACATATTGATTAACCATATTTCATGGTTGTTTTTCATATTCATAGGGTTTTAGAATAAGATGACATGTATGTCGGGTGGTAAAGAATAATGTCCAATAGGGACACAGGACATGAACCCCTGATCGAATAATGATAAGGTTTTCATGGAACCATGTAACCTACACAATGTCCTTGTTAATATATCATTATTTTTAGTTAATAAATTTGATTTATTAATATTTATGATGAAACTTTAGTGATGATCTTTTTTAGTTTTTGAGATTAAAATATTAAATATATTTTATTTTTATAATATTTTGAGAAAAAATGTAAATAATTTTCACTTTTTTATGGCCCGTAATATCTATTAATAGTCATTTCAATGCTTTAGGGATCATAGTTAATTTTTGGATATCCATTTCATGAAGAAATATATTTAATTGAAATTGATCTAATTAAAAAATTGATGAAATTGTAAATATATATCATTATATTTATTGGAAGTAAAATAATAACTATAAATTTATAATATGATCAATAAAATGTTGTCCTAATAAATTAATTTTTATTTAACTGATTGTAATTTGAATGATCATATATTTGTTTCATTTTAGGGCCTCAACATTTCATTTATAATTTAGTATTTCTTAATTGATGAACTTAATCACTTAATCACTACCATTAAATATTTATGCTTTCATCCATGTAAATATCTCTGCTTTTCATTAATGAACTCCTTCGTATATACCTAGATATATCTTAGTGAACACAACTATTGTTTTCACACCCGGATTTTCAATTCCGTTATGTTTTTCAAATCCTATTTTGGTTCTTTGATTTGTCTTGGGTTTTGGGTGTTCTGGGTTTGAAATATTGGTTTTTCTTATGTTCTGGATCTATGAACTATATCTTGGGGCATTTTATGGTAATTGGAATCCTATTTTGTCAATGATATTGTGTGAGGATTTTTTTATTTTTGACTAGGATGAGTGACACTCCTAGTGGAACCATATTTGGGGTAAGTTTTTGAGGAGGTTTATAACCTTGAGTTGGATGAGTTTTTGGGTGAAAAAGGAGGATTTATTTTTTGATTTTATCTTGCATATACATGGAATGTATTTTCCTTTTGTTTTCCCCCAAATAAAACCATGAAATTATTGGACAATGTCTTGGTTTTGGGAGGCCAAAACAATCCCCACGGTTAAGCTACATGGTTTACTAAAATGTGCTACCAGACCGTTCATGGGTGTACATGTGATTAAAAATATTTCGTAATTCCCACTATACCTTCTGAAATAAACCCAAATCTTCCCCATTCTTCCCGATTTTGTTCCATACATCCATGGACTTCCTAAAACATCTCTCCCCCCCTTGGAACTGAATTTGGAAGGGATATTTTATGGGGAAAACATCAAAATCATGAAAGTAAGTCATTCTCTCTTTGATTTCTTCCCATTACATAGGGTTATTTCACCCGTTCATGAGTTCTAAAATGTTCCTAAACCATGCCTCATACGAAGGATTTAAAATTGATTATTTTTCATGAAATCTTGAGGTTTTAGGTTGGTTTTCACTTCCTTGAGGTGTGGCGGTGGTGTGGTTGATGTTTCAAACAACGATTTCAGGTTTTTAGAACATTTAGTAGGTGATTACATGTGAAATAAATTATTTATGAGTTAGATTCATGGTTTATTAATTTTTAATGTTCCTAATCTGTTGGGTGTGGTGATAAACCATTTTTGTTAGAATTAGTAAAGCATTTAGTGTAAAAGTAACATTTTTGTATGAAGTAGTGTGTTATTCAAATGTAACTCATGTGATATCTTTTGGGGGTAGTTTTTTAAAATATGAATATTATTTATTATTTATTGAATAGGGCTTCCAATTATAGATTGGTAATGATTTTGTTACATTTGGATGTTTTAAATGGGGGTTTGGAATGAGTTTTATGTGTAAAACCATGCTATGCTTCTTGAAAGTGTTTTGGGGAAATGTGTCATTTTTATGTGTCTTTTTTATGGTATTATTTGAAGTAATTTTTTAACACTTGATAGAGGTTTATTAAATGTTTTTGGGGAAACCAATTATATTTTTTATTGGTATTGGTATGATTTTTTCCTTTATTGATGGTTTGGAAGTGGGTTTTGTGTGCAAAAAATGGGGATACCCCTGGGGTTTGTTTTATGAAAATTGAAAATGATTTAGTGAGTTAAAGGAAGTAGTAAAATGATTTAAATGTACTGTTTTGAGGATTTTAATCATTTAAGATGTGTATTGAAATGTATAAGGGTGATTTAATATTTAGAACACTTTTATAATGTTTTAAAAAATGATGAGGTGTTTTATTAAATTGTTATATGGTTGAGAAACATGCTTGTGGGTTGTTTCGTGATGTTTTGTGATAAAATGAACTTGAAGGTGAAAATGATTTTATTTAGAATGTGTGTGGGTTGTTATGTTATTTTTAATAAATTAGAAAGGTTTTAGAAATCTTTTTTGAAGGATTTTCTAAAGTGTTAAAGATATTTGAAAGGTGTTGTGGGCTATTTTGGTGTGACAATGATTTCAACATGAATTATAATAAAAAAGAGGATTGTGTAACTTTTATGATATAAATGATGGATTTTAGAAGAATGTGTGTTGTGAATGTGGTATTTTCATGTGAAAATTATATTTCAAGGATTTTTTAACTTGTTTGATCACAAGATGGAATCCTAGGAATCTAGGTGGGTGGAGGTGTACTAGTATACTAGTGATCATGTGGGGTTTGGCCTCATTTTCACGTATCAAGATTAAGGATAACAATATGAACTAATCTATGATGATGATGATGAATATTTTGGTGTACCACTAGGTTATGGTTATAATCCCTACTGGAGGCTCTTATGCACGAGAATAGATATTGTGATGGTTACTCTCACCAAGATACGAAGTACCAGGGACCCATAGTGAGCTAGTGCCTAGGGGTTATTTTCCCGTTTCATGAGCTCATTAGATAATTTGTTCATTATTTCTGAATATGGTATGTTATCCAAGAAAATTATGTATCTTTGTTATTTTATTTAAAATAGTTTATTCTTTGAAATAGAAAACTTTAAAACAGTTTTTAATGAAAGTTGCATCTTTTAGAAATTGTTAACATCATTTCATGTTTTGAAAACATGCATGATTTTCGGATTTAAATGTTTATCAAAAGGATTATATTAGTGGAGGTATCCTAAAAGTATTTTTATCACATTTTAATTACACATATGGTTGTAATTAGACATGGTTACTCTGGTATAGGTTTTGGTAAAATTTTTATTGCTAGTAGTTCAGGATTTTAGTGGTTCTTATTATTGTATTGTCGTGAAGATGGCTTGATGGTGGTGTCTTTCCTACAAGAAGGCTCTTGGGATATACATTTTTTGTTTAATAATTTATTATAGTCTTTGAGATTTTTTTAAATGATGTTACTCAGTTATGGTTTTTTTAAAATATCATTTGTTGGGAAAAATCTATATTCATTATATTTTTTTTTCAATGATTTCAAACATAGGTAAATCATTAAAAAACATCATTTTTTGATACTTCAGAAACTATTACAGCTCATGGGGATCAGGAATTCCCTTTTGGACTTGTCATGGGATGGGTTTGGTTCTTGTTTTGATGGCGTTCAGATTCTGTTCATGACAAAATGTTATCAAAGGAGGTTCACTCTCTTTGGATTATGTTATCTGTGGAGGAGTCAGGATAGTATGATGATAGGATTATCAGGACATTGAACTCCAGTAACGTGTAGTGTGATTGGATATCACACCTCAGGAAGATATTCGATTCTCCTTGGTAAGTCGTGATTAATCTGAGTCCTTTGGTGTTGTTGGTTTGATGATGATTAGAGGAAATGAAAATATAGTTGGGTTAAGGGTCTCAGTGAGCTCACAGGGCCTGGAAATCCTTGTGGATCCAGGGTTAAATCCCTTGAACAATCTATGTGATGGTTATGGTATTGGAATTTGTACACCAAATATATGTCCAAGTCACCCATAGAATCTAGTTTCCTCTTGTATATTCTTGTGTCCTTTAGTTTCTGTATCTTTGAAGATTGTTTTTAAAGAAAAATTACTTTGTTTTAAGAAGAATAAATATTTTCTGAAATGGTTTTATAATAAAGAGGGAATGGTTCTATTTTTCAAATGGTGGACCTAAATTTGTAGAATTGTTATGAAATTGAAAATGGTGTGTTTACAAAACATTTGAAAGAAAGAACTATGTTAAAGTTGGTTTTGAAAAAGTGATTCCAATATATTTTTCTAATGTATTTAAAGGTGTTCTAATGTGATAAGATGTATTTAAATTAATGTTAATGACTTGAATTCATGTTCTTATCTGAATGGTTGGGTGTTTCTGAAATGTTTTGTTATCTATAATCTAGGATTTTTATTTCGTGGTTAGAAATCTTGAGAAAAATGAAGTATTGGTTAACTATTTTTGTTTTGAAAATAGGAAAGATATATTTTTTAAACATTGGAATTTCCGTGAGAAACCAAACGCATGAGGTTATATGAAATGATTGATGGTAGATGGAATGGATGGATTATAGTTGGGATTGATATGATGAGGGTGATTACTGTGTCATGGAAACAAGCATGTGTGAGTGCAATGAGGTACCATTAGTGGATACACTGACCACTAAACTGTTTATTTTAAATGAAATGTTATTAAATGAAAACATGATGTATTGATGAATATTTTGGGATGTTATGTATTATGTGATTTTGGGATTTTTTTTGTGTTGGGATGTTTTGAGGTCAAGAACCCCTCTAGTTTGAATGGTGATTTGGGTTTGGGTTTCTTTGGTATGCTGGGTTGAAGGACTGCTTAGAGGTCTCTTCTAAGAAAAGTTGTGAAGCCTTTATAGTGTTTCCCCTCATGTTTTGAATTCAGGTTTGTGGATCATTTTTACCAGTGGACCAACTATATAGGGTCCTTGGGTTGTCTCATTGGATAAGGAATTCCCCTATTAAGTGTTAGTGCACAACTAAAGTGCATCCCATATTGTTTCTCTATTTTATGATCCTTTAGTTGATCAATATAAGGAATATTTTTCTTGACCATTTTATATTCAGTCTATTCCACATCCATTTTTGGTTTTTTGGATCCTCTTTTACTAGGAGAGTGCATGTGGAAGGTTGAAAGAGACCTTAATTTCTTAGGTTACATGATTCATTGAAGGTGGAAGTTGTCTGGGGTAGTTAGTGTGGACGAGTGTCTCGATGGTGTCTAAGAGGGAATATGGGTCCTTCATAGTCTATTCAAAGTAGGAGTTCATGTTAAACAACATATGTTGGAAATATGGCCATGAGAGGCTATTGTGTCAACTTTCTGGAATTGTGTGTCGTTTTGGGACTTAGAATAAGGTATAATTCCATGTATTGTTTCTATCAATCAAAATGGTCATTTTTGGTGACACATTGTGATGTCATTTTCTCGTATGACTATAAATATGAAGGTAATGAAGTCCTATAGGAGCCTCTGTTATGTTTTGAGTTTGTCTCTCTTAGAAAAATATCAAAATCCCATATTTTAGAAGAAGGTGTTTATATGTGCCCTTTCATTCTGTTTCTTCTCACTAGAAGAAACATGGTGTGATATGTGTTCATCTTTTATTACCTTGTTTCTGTGAAATGTAAGGTTTTGGTAATGTTATTTGGAGTGTGTTTTGTCTTGTGGAACCCATATGGGATCATAGAATATTTTTCATGGAATTGAGGGTAGAAGTTTCATTATAGGGGTTTCAAAATCCTAACTATGAGGGAGATGATGATTCAATCATTTGAACTCCTTCCATTGGTCTTGGAGTGGAGCTATCACGTAGTCATGGAAAATACTAGGGTCTTTCAAACCTTTTAGGTAGTCATATCCTCAATATGAAATATGGTAATAGTTTAATCCTCTGGTGTCTCCATCTTTCGTTTTTCGTTCTCACTTGATGGGAAGAGGTGGAGGGCCTCGTTCCCATGTTACCACCCAATGTCAGTATTTTCCTCTTTTGTTTCATTGGGTTTTGGTGTATGTTTGTGATTTTGTCTTGAAAGAATGAGCACATAGTTTGTTAATTAATATTAATGACCGTGTGCTAGGAATCCATGAAGATAGAATGATCGCCATAGTTGACACATGATTTCCCGAACTATGCATACAAATAGTGCAGTTATCCCAACCCTTTATATTTTAGGGTCATTTTGTGTCGCCTCGTGTTGGTCAGTTAAGATGTTTGGTCCTTATTTTTGTGAGAACCACTATTAGTATTATTTATGTTCCTTTTTAAAGGTCTAATGGAATTCAACCCCTATTACCAAGGAGTTTGTTCTATACTCACCTTGTTAGTGTCCTGATTCCTCCTTGGGAAACATTTAAGTTGACACTTATGGGGGGGATAACATTTGTGTATCCTCGTAATAGTTACACAGATTGGTCCTTTGTCTTGTCATGGTTGTAGGTAGTCTTTTTAGAAGATATCTAACTTACAAAAACTTCTTTGGGTAAACATTTGTATTGGTGAATACCAAACAGTATAGTTAAAGTAAGGTACGTGTAATCTTTTTGTTGTTGTTGTTCATTGGGGTAAATTTCATGATTCTTGTTCGAATATTGTTTGAGTAGTTTTCATTTGGGATAATTACTGAATTTTCATTATCATTTAATTAATGTTATTTTAGTTTTGGTTTGTGAGATTATTTAATCTTTAATTCATCATTGGTGGTGTTTTGGCCTTTGGTGGTGAATCCTGGGAGAGGAGTACATCTTAAATAATTGTTTGGGTTGGGTTTTTTATTTTGTCCTTGTTGTGGCTTTCCGGGGGCAGAGAGCTTTATGGTGGGGAGAATTTTCACACCCAAATATTTAATTTCATGTTTTTCTTCAAATACTCTTTTGGTTCTTTTCTTTCTATTTGGATATAGGTGTTCTATATTTGAAATGATTATCTATCCTATGTATTGGATCTATGAACTTTTTGTTGGGGGTATGGTATGGTAATTGGTCTCCTCTTTTGTAAAAGGGATGGTATGTGGTTATGGTGTCTTGGAGCAGGATTAGTGACACTCATAGTGGCACCACTTGTGGGGTAAGTTGTTGAGGTGGCATGTGCCCTTGAGTTGGATGAGTATTGGGCTGAATAATATTTGTTATTTTGGTATTTTTCACACATATCCTTGTTCTATCATTCCACTTTGTTTTCACCCTTGGAACACCCTTGAATTTGGTGGAGAATTTATTGGTTTTAGGTGGCCAGAACAGGCTACCTGGTTAGCCCACACTTTTTACTAAACCGTACATCCAAACCGTGCAAGGTTATCCAGGTTAATAAAAGTATTTTGTAATTCCCAATTTTCCATTCCAAAATAAACCCAAATCATCCCCATTATTCCCCATTTCTTTCCCTACAACCATGGATAGAATCTAAGTTCTATCTCCCTCCTTTGGAACTCATTTTGGAAGGGAGATTTGATGGGAAAACATAAAATACAAGCACATAAGTAATTTTCGTTTTTATTTATTCCTTTTCCTTAGGTTTTATTTCACCCTTTTAAGTGTTCATAAATTTTATGGAACTAGGGTTCGTTCCTAGGGATTAACATTGAGTCGTGTTGGTGAAATATTGAGGTTTTAATGTGTTTTTCACTTCCTTGAGGTGCGGTGGTTATGGGATTGATGTTTCACACCAAGATTTGAGTGTCTTGGAACATTTGGTAAGTGATTCCTTGTATAAGAAATTATTGATGAGTTATATTACTTAGTTTATTAATTTATCATGTTCCTAATATTTTTTTGTGTGGTTGGAAAACCATTTTTCGAAGCATTACTAAATCATTTAGTATAAATTTTATATTTCTGTTTGATGTTGTGGGTTTTTAAAATGTAACTCATGTAATATCTTTTGTGGTATTTTTATAAAATATGAATGTGATTTATTAGTTATTGAAAGGGGATGCCAATTCGGGTTTGGTAATGATTTAGTGTCATCTAGGCCATGAAATGGGGTTTCTGAATAGGTTTAATGTGTAAACCAATGTTATACATCTTGAAATTGTCTTATATAAATGTGTTCTTTTAATGGGTATATTTTATGGAATTATTTTAGGAAATTTTATAACTCATGATAGTGGTTTAATAACTACTTATAGGGATGCCGATTTGTATTTGGATTGGTATAGGTAATATTATGGCCTTTAATGAATGTTTGGAAATGGATTTTGTGTTCAAAACATTGTTATACACCTTGGGATTGTATTATGAAAATTTAAAATGATTTACATGTATTTTTAGGTGTTATTATTCATTTAAGATGGGTTTTTGGAAGGTATATAGGTGATTTATGATGTTTATCATTTCTAGAATGTTTTATAAATTGCTGATGTGTTTTATTAAATCCTGATATTAGTGCGGAACTTATTTGTGGAAGGTTTCATGTGATTTTTATGGTCAAATGAGTTTGAAGGTGAAAAGGGTCTTGTTTGGAATGTGTGGGGGATGTTATTTTATTTGGACTATCTTTTAATGACTTTAGAAAAATTGTTTAATAAATTTTCTACAATGTTAACGAGATCTTAAAAGTGTTGTGGGATATTTTGGTGCGAGTAAGATTTCAAAATGAATTTGAATGATAGAAGAGTGTTATGTGACTTGTGTGATATACATGTTGATTTTATGGTTAATAATTTATGTTAAAGTGGAATATTAATGTGAAAATTGAATTTCATTGCTTGTTGAACTTGTTTGAGCATAAGTGGGAAACCCAGGTATCTTGGTGGGTGGACGTGTAGCAGTATGCTAGTGATCTCATGGGGTTTGACATTATACACATAGAGAATGACTAAATATGACAATTGTACCTGAACTAATATTATGATGATGATGTTGTTGGAACACTATTTTATGGGTATGATCCATACCAGTTTATCTTGTGCATGAGAATAGATATTATGATCGTTACACTCACTGAGATATGAAGTACCTGTGAACTATAGTGAGCTGGTTCCTAGGGTTTAATGTCTCATGTCTTATTCTCATTAGATACATTGTTCTTACCATTAGAATATGATATTTTTTTATATAAGTTTTAGTATATTTTTTATTTTATTTTAAATATTTGATTATTTATAATATTCTACATGAAAACTATTTATAATTAATGATGCATCTTTTTAGAAATTGTTACTAGAATTTCATGTTTTTAAAACATTCATTGTCTTCATCATTAAATGTTTATGACACAGAATATCTTAGTGGTGGTATCACACATTGATTTTTATCACACCCCACTAAAACCATTGGCTGTATGTATACGTGGTTGTTTTTTCGTATGTTTGGGTAAATCTTTTACTGCATGTTGCTCGGGATTCTAGAAGTTCTTCTTAGTGCAGTGTCTTGAAGATGTCTTTAGAGAGGTTCCCATTCTATGAGGAGTTTCTCAGGCTGTCCATTTTGGGTTCGTTTTTTATATATACATTTCTTGTTTTTATTAATGATTTCATTCAATTTCGGGTTTTTGTAAAAATGTTTTTTTTGGAAAAATCCAGATTCATTATATAGATTTTTTGTTGATTAATCTTTATAATATCAGGTAAATCATTCCCAAACTTTATTTAATGATACCCTGCCAGTTGTGCCAGACCATGGGGATTGGGAACACCATTCAAGACTTGTCACATGACTGTTTTGGTGCAGGTTTCGATGGAGACAAGATTTGGTTCGTGATATTTTTACATACCATTCTCTCATTTGTAGAGGGTGTTTCAAGAACCCTTATCTTGATATGGGATTTAAAAATTGTAAATATCAAAAAAAATATAAATGTATAGTATATATTGTTAGGAATCAATTTAATCAAGTTGGGAAGAATGTGATTCTCTAAAGTTCAAAAATGAGAACATTTACTTGATGTCTTATATGACACACAACTGCAGCTTATAAGGGAATATAATTTCCAATTACATTACATTATTAATTATATTTTAAATATATTAAATCTATTATATATATTTGAATTCATACAATGTTGAGTTATATTGAAATAAAAACAAGTAAGTCTTTGTTCGGTACACTATGTTACACCCAAAACCATGTTTTACAGAAGAACAATATATTATTAAAATATTACAATTTAATATAATAAGATCTAACCCATCCATTATATTAGTGGATGTTAAAATGGTTAACTAACATGTAAATATATAATTATTACACATATATAAGATTTATTCATAGGTTACTAAATAGTTATAATTTATTGCAATAGCCAATTGAATATAAAGGGAATGTTTTTTTATAAAAACTATTTTTAAGACCAAAATTTAATTTTTTATTAAAAAATTAATTCCATTAGAATTTATGAAACATTTTTGATATGCATCCCTTATATTTGATATGAATAAGATATGAATAATCACAATTTTATCCATAAGAACATATATTTTTTTAAAGGTAGTTTTATCACCTTTTAGTGTGGAACTTATTATAAATCATTGTTTTAAATTAAATTTATTTTATATGTCAAAAAAATACATGAAATAAGATCAAAAAAATTATATTATGGTATATTTTGGTTATTTTTATGTGAATTTTTATTTAATCAATAATAGATAAAAATAACTAATTTTAATTCAGAATAGCTTTTTAAAATAATTCATTTATAAGGAAAAATTATATTTATTATCATTTTTATAGATTAATTTGATAAATTTTATATCAATAAATTAAATTTATGTCATTAAAATAAATATCATTTTGAAATTATATATAAAACCATAATTTTTTTTGAAAAGTTTAATTTTAGAAACCTGCATTGTCATCCTATATTTGGGATTAATTTTAAATTAATTTCTAACACTTATGTGATTATATTTTGGGAAAATGGATTCCAAATTCAGAATCATAAAAATATATAGACTCTAATAATTTCCAAATCTTATTTTTACCAAAAATATTAGTGAATGTGACTAAAATTAATTACAATTATTAATTGAACAAATAGATTCTTGAGTGATTATACCTTAAAATAGCCAAAATGACCTATATAGTTGTCTAAAATACATTGTATTGAAATATTTAAAAACTATAAAACCTTGGACACATTATGGACTATTATTATATACACATTTCATTGTAAAAATATTTGTGGAATTCCGTTTTCAAAATTTTACAAGAATGCCATTCATCATCCACTAAAAAAAGTCAGTCATCCCTCCCACTCTATCACAACTCTCAGGACACTTTTTCTTCACCAATATATTCCCAAATATCTCCTAAAAATCCATCCCATAATCCAAGAAGCCTCATCATGGTCATTAATGTTTACATGGAATCCCATGGGTGCAAACCAAATGGAGTTAAGTAAATAGGCGGTAACTTCCTTCCTCAAGCTCTTCTGTTTTATTTTAATTCCTTACCCCCTTAAATACTCTTTTTACAAGATTATATAATAAAACCAATACTGTAAATTCATATAGGATTTTTTACTGTAATTTTTATTCCTAATCTTATACACACTTCTAAATAATGGTAAAGGAACATAACATATTTTTAGGGTGATCTACTACCTCGTGAAATGACGGTTATTCTTTTTTGCTATACACCCGTTCATTGTTAGTAATTATATTGGAAACTCAATTTACAACTGATATATATAATATTTATAATGTACTTATTTATCTGTTATTTTTATATCAAAAATATCATTACGATTTTCTTCTTGTGGAAATCTGATAACATCGTTTGTGGAAGTGTGGACTACCCCATCCTCAAGGAGAGTTGATTCGTTCACACTATACATGAACTGTATAATGGATGGATATAAAAAAATGATATGAAATATAATAAATAAATATGATTATTGAATTATGACATATATATATATATTTATTTATTCTATCAATATGACAAATAAATTAATGTAGCGTTCATGCATACGTATGGAGTCCCAACTTCATGAATGTTTTATTTCATTTCTTATCTCAAAATATTATGTATTATTATAAATACATATTAAATGAAGATATATTATAATAAAAAAATTGTTTACATTATTTATATGTGAATTAATGATCAATGTAATATTAATAATATGTAATAAGAGCAAACATACATGGAAAGCATGATAATTAAAACATGTAATGATGAAAATAATGAAAGATTGTAAGAAACAAATCTATGAAAATATATTATTTAGGTTGGCTTTAACCACTGATAACTATTTATATGATGGTTTAAAAACCATATATAAATTTGGTTTCATCATTCAATAGGTGGTGGTTCCATCCATTTAGAAGTTTCTTATAGTAGCCATCACATAATGTATATTTTGAGGCGGTACGTTTCGGTTTTGTAGATTTTTTATAGAAAAAAAATGCTGATGATATAGTAAAAAATATAAACACCTCTATAAAATAGATATTATATAGCAATGTTTTATACCGCCACAAAATAAAAATATGGAATTTTTAGCGGTGGTATAAACCTCTTCAATATGATACATTAAAAAAATGGAACTATAGAATCTATAACCCCATAATAGAACTCAAAACTAGATGAAAAAAATAAATAATGCAATAGGAAATTCCTCGGCCCCGCCTAGTTGAGGGTGAGGCAGCAGCCATTGATCTTGTATCAGTAGCGGACCCAGCAGTTCCAGTAGAACCGAACCATCCAGAGGGGAGGCCACCGAGAGGATTCTGCGGGATACCTACCTAGGCTCTGGGGAAGCTGATGTGCGATATTGACATGCCGATGGATGCTATATTCTCAAAGGCTTGGGACATATGGGAAGTCAACATGAAATTCCTTGGACCCTTCGATTTGTGGTAGCACCTGAACTATCTCGGGATGGATTTACCGGGGATAGGCCCTATCTGGGCTGGCATTGCGCTACCCTCGGTGGAGGCAGAGTGGTACATGGCTATGCTGGAGGAATTTGTGTATTCCCATGGTTCCCCTCATCCAATGAAAGATCGAGTCAATGTGTAGATCGATCACACTTCTCCAATGTAGTTTTCAACTGCTAATTTGAGAGAACTTTTCCCCATGCCGGAAGAATCTGAAGAGTCCTCCTTGGGAGACGAGGCTGGGAGAGAGAGCCCATCGGAGGAGGGGGAAGTTTGAGGTCAAGACTCGTATAATGAAGAGTTCACAGAGACCCTTGAGGTAAAAATCTGAAACCCCCTTATTCGAAACTTACATTTAGGTCATTCCTGGGTCATTAAAATTTGAACCATGCAAGAGGGTCTCATATAGAGTACTCGTTCTCGTACCTTAGTGGATGCAGATGCGGGACCTTCGGGATCCACGCCTTCTGCTGCATCTACTGCTGCGTCTAGTGGGGCTAGGACACCTGAGGTTTCGCCTCTAGATTTTTTCGACCTTCCAACCATATATGGGGGGACACGCATCGGAGTCCCGATGACATCAGCCCCTGAGTGAGACAAGGGATTCGATCTCTGTAGGTCCCCTCTACAAATTTTATGACTATCATCCCCTAACCATATTTAATGATGTCCATGTCCTGTTTTAGTGCGTAATGTTCTTAATATGGCGTGGCTCGCCTTGCTGAGGATGTTTAGGGATTCTGGCGGCGTCCTTCCCAGGGGAATTCCAGTGGTCGTGGAGGCAGAGGTCCAAACCGACCTAACGACAGTGCTTCTGATCACTGGTGGGACCATAAAATGGGAAGAACCCAAGATCATCGAGGTAGGATCCGATGATGAGGATCAATTAGATAATCCAGATCCCACCACACCTGATCAAACACCATATTTGGACTGACTAAAGAGTTCCTTGGGGAATTCCTCGCGTATGATCCAGTCAATCATGCTGACTGGGAAGAGACGTCCCTAGCGAAGAGGATAGCAAAATAGTCTGTCGCTGATAATGGAATCTAATCAAGTGCATCATCAACGACACCCCCAACACTATGGATGGATGAGATAGATTGACTTCGCCCACGACTTTGCGAACAATGTGTATGGGGGAGTGGATTCCAAGAATCCTCACATAATCATCTAAGATCTTTTGTCAGAAAAGATTAAGGAGTATGAAAATGGCCTCAGTGTGGGATGGTAGTGGAGGAAGGAAGTAAACCTAAAGAGGGTCTTGGAGGCTGAAGATGAGGTTCAATGTCTACAAAATCAGGCAGACGAGCACTCGACCTCCCTCAACACGCAATATGAGCTAATATTGCGATTGAAGTCCCAGCTGGAAAAATCCGAAGAGGGCCTAAAGAGAGCCTATGAGGAGATGAACACCATCCGAATAGACGTGGATTAGCCCATATTGTGTTCTAAAAATTGCACCCTCTCACTGCCGAGGAAGAGATGGAGAAGAACGTGCACCAACAATGACTATACGCCACCAGCCAGAGGGTGGCGGAGCTGCTACGCTCTTTTGACGAGGTCAACTCGCCCATGGTGGAAGTCGACCCCCAGGTACTGTAATGATTACAAACCCTCAAATGTACCTTCAATCTATGATTTCTTGATGCCATATCATGCCAGAGTTCTGTTTTTTATATTCATTTATTGCATTCTTATGACATTCATGGAGAATCTTGTGATCATTCCCTAATCTCATGTGGGTTGTGCACGATGTGAGAAACAAGGGATGAACACCTTATCACACCAATTAAAATGTAGGATTGCAAACCATGCTTCGAGCATCTGGGGTTTTACCAACTGGACCATATTTCCAGGAGGAAATGGGAGAGACATGACTGGATAATGAGGCTCTCATAACAGCCATATTATCATTTTCCCAGTGTTCTATTTTTCATGAACAGAGTAACGCCAGGGGCGTTGGAATGAATCATAAAAGGGGAATAGAAGGTGTGAATCACGATACCCAGGATTTAGAACACTGTGGTGGTTACGTGAAAATAAAGAATAACTATTTACCTCTTTCAAAACACAATATCCTTGAGTGGGGATAGTAAATGACGGCCGACTGCTGACTATGTTCGAAACAAGGGGACTGACTTAAAATGGAATCTGTTAGTCTTCTAGAACATTGGCTGAGGATAATAGGCGGGCCATAGGCTGAGCAACCATGCTGTTAAGGGGTTCCCTTAGACATGAAAGGGGATGAGGGTTCGAATAAGGGGCACGCAAAGCGTGTAATGTGGAGTGATGGATCATTCAAACAGAATCTAACACTCTTGAAATTACGCCACCATGGTGGATTCACATTAGATGGGTGCATCGGTTTATAATGGATCGTAACTTTTTTTAGATAGGACCTCTTTGGTGAGGGAGATGTCACTTCCCAATGTCATCGTGGGGTATCCCAAACATGTTTAGGGAAAATATTCAGTTACGTGGTTCCCCCCAAGAGGTTAGGCCAGAGAGATAGAAATGAGGAGGAATAGGATTTATGATTCATGGGGCTGGACCCGAGGTGAAATGTTTGGGTTTCTCTATGTATCCCATGAGGATGGGAATCAAGACATATGTAGTCCTAAAAGAGATATTTTTTAATGGTCTTAGAGCTCGGACCATGGATGATAGGAAATGAAAGAGACACATGGTTGGATAATTATAAAACCCGATGTGAATGGGAACTTGGGGCTCTGACTACCACGTGTTCCTTGAGAATGTTCTAGGTCAAGGGACCGGAAACGAGAGTTAAGATGGGCCCGAGGAAAGGTGAAAAGACTTTCCTACACACCCCATGGGTAGTGGGATCAATATGCACGTAGTTCTAAGGTTTGGAACGGTAGGGTAACAGTGCCATGGGTAAAAGGGGCATGCATGTGTGACCCTTGGAGCTAAAGAAGCGGTATTTGATGTATCTTGATGGCCCATTAAGGTGAATGGTTTTTTTGAAGAGACATGCCTAGGGTAGAATGTCCCGGCATCGCAACAAGAATGAAGACATGTACAGCCGTTGAAAAAATTGTATGGAATGTGACCAATAAAAAACATGGTTTCCCCTTGAGTGAGGACATCATGATGAAGTGTCGTTTTTCATCGTATGGTCGGGACAATAAAGTAGCAGTTTAGGGTCATGTGATAGGACCAGGAATGCGTTTTAATGTCATGTGGAAAAGATGTAGTAGATATTATGTTAACGGGGGAACGTCCATGGGGAAATAAAACATACCCGACGTGAATAAGGACATAAAACCATACCACACCATACTCGATTCAAAGAAGTGAACCTTGGGACAAAGGGCCTAAACAGAGGTAAGAGGGTAAGGGTTAGGAGAAACTTTCTCCCAATTGATCTGGACCCAAAAACGAGACATCTGGGTGTTCCAAAATATCCCATAAGGAAAATAATCAATCCACACGTAGTTCAAAAAGAGGTCTTAGTTTATCATCTTAGAGCTCAGACCACGGATAAGGGAAGTTGGTGCAGAGCCTTAAACGACCCCTATAGCATGGATTTATCCTCATAACATGAAAACGTGCACCAAGGGATACTGTCAGGAGTGATAATGTTCTACTTGGACATGATGTAGTGGAAAATGATGTGAATCATGTAACCAACATTTAGTGATTAAAGTAGTGGGCGTGACGATAGAGGGTGATTGTTGACCGTGTTTGAAACACGACATCTATATCATGTTATCCTATAATGAGGACAAAAAATTGAGCGTTGGCTGCTAACCATATTCGTAACGCGGGACTTGTTTCTATTTGTAGTCAGAAAACCTAGAGGACATTGGCACGTGATTGTAGGAGAGTCCTTAGGCCTAGCATCGATGCCAATTCGTGGGTCCCTTCATGTGTGTAATATTATGGAATCCCAAATTAAGGGGAACACGAATCTTGAAAAATGGGTGAAAGCATGTCCATGAAGAATCCAACACTCCAAATGATGAACTAGAGTACTCTTAAGTAGATTGGTGCATTGCTGACAGTGGTCGAGAAGGGTGATCCACTAGAGAGTAACCAATTTAATGGGATGAGTATCGAATACAGGGATAGAGAACTCCCAAGAGGGGGAGGTATGCAGCGTGGTCATTACAAACCTGACGTGAGTGAGGACATATTAAAATACCACACCATATACTCCCCTCCCCGGGAAAGGGTAGGACAAGGGGCCATGGTGAAAGGGTGATCTATGAGAGATGGAGTTGGACCGGAAGTCTAGACATTCGGGTGGTCCTTCATATCCCATGAAGATGGGAATCAAGCCACGAAAATTTCAATGAAGGGAAAGTATGAAAAGATCGTAGTTGATGGTCTTAGAACTCAGACCATGTAATGGAAGGACTATCCCAAGTAAAGGCAGACCATAACCCAATTCTAATGCCTACATGAGTTGAACTCGGTGTAGTAAACAAGGGAGGATAAGGTATTTTCATTAAGTGAGATACCTAGAAATGGAAAATCGTTGGAACCTCGAATGATTGCCTCATTTCTTCTTTTCACTTTCTTAACGTGTGGATTCATGCTAAGGAATAGTACCTAGAATTTAAAAGTTCTACTTGTTCATGGTGTGGTGGAGAAGGATGTGAATCATGAAACTGATATTTTGGGATTAATGGGGTTGGCCTGACGATGAAGGATAACTCTTGAACATGATTGAAACACAAAATCCATATGATGTTAGCATGAAATGGGGATAAAATGAGCATCGACCACTAATCATATTCAAAACTCCAGACTCGTATCGATTTTTTGTCTAAAACCCTCTATGATGTTGGCCCATGATGGTAGGAAAACCCTTGGGAATAGCATCCATTCCCTTTTGGGGTCCCTTTGGGTGTGAAAGGTGATAGAAGCCCTAATGATGGATAACATGAAGCATGAAAAATTGGTAAAATCATGTCTGAGTTGAGTCCAACATTGTAGGTATTAAACCACAATACCATTAGGTACATTAGTGAATCAACGAAGAGGAATGAGGGGATCATCTTGAGACTAACTGATTTGAAAATATGAGGATAGCATAAGAGGATGGAAAACCCCTAAGGAGGAGGAGGTAAATGGCATGAATGTTACAACACCCAAAGTGAGTAAGAGAATAATCCCATACCACACCTTATACCCCTCTCCAGGGGAATTTAGGCCAAGGGGCCAAGATGGGGCTGGACTCGAAGAGAATATGCTCGGTCGGTCATATGTATCCAATGATAATAAGAATCAAGACATACATAGTTATAGGATCACACATTGGGGTATGATACCCTAACGAGGGTGGTGTACGACACGATGAGTAACCCGATGTGAATGAGGACAAAATATCATACCACATCGTACAATCTTATATAGGATGTTGGGTAGGGGGCCTAAAAAGGCCATGGGGCCTGAGACTGGGCCTCGGTCAGAAAGGCACGACTAGTTTGCAGTTTAACGTATTGTAGTGAGGACGAAGAGAGGATAAGGTATCTCATACAGGGATGTGTACGACACGATGAGTAACCCGATGTGATTGAAGACATAATCCCATACCACACCATACACTCCAGGTAAGAACTTGGTCCTGGACCAGAAAAGGCCAAGGGGCCTGAGGCTGGGCCATGGTCGAAATGGATCGACCTGTTTGTAGTTTATCGTCTTGTAGTGAGGATGAAGAGAGGGGTATGATACCCCACACAATGGAAGTGTACAGTGCGGCGAGTAACCAGACGTGAATGAGGACAGAATCCATTCCACACCTTACACTACAATAAGAGAGAACCTAGGACGGGGGACCGAAAAGGCCAAGGGGCCTGAGGATGGGCCGTGGATGGGAGGCCATATGTCCTTGTGTACGGTTACCACATCATCACACCTCCTAAGCCCACATGAGCAGTGCTAGGTGTGGGAAACAAGGTGATGGTCTCGGCTCTCCCTATCAAATGGGGGGCTAAAACCTGGAATTTCCTGAAGGGATTTCGTCTCTTGGATATACAACGGGGAAGAATGAACCACTACACACAATGTTTGGGACATGTTGTGGTGGTTCCAATGTCGTAGGACCACCGTTGACCATGGTCTAAAAACAACGTCCATATAGTGACCTGAAATGGGAAAAACAAATGAGCACTGACATCTGGCCATATTCGCAACGTGAGACTTGTATCTACTTGTTTCTCAACATCCACGAGGGGGTGGCCTGAAGTGGTCAGAGAGACCTTAGTCCCAATATCCATACCATTCAGGGGCCCTTTTAGATGGGGAAGATGATGGAGTCCCAATCAAAGGAGTGGGTGAAGCATAGCTTTACCCATATATTAAAGAGGTCAATGTCTCCAGGGAGCGGGACGTATGTCCAGATCGAGATGAGCTCGACATAAATTGGAGAAAAATTCTACACCCCACCATAAGTCATGTCCTGAGGGGAAGATTTTGGCATTTTGGCTGGGACAACAGATGAAATATCTAGGCATTCCTATGTATCCCATAAGGATTGAAATCAATCCACACATAGTTCTTGAAAGACATGTAGTTTAACTTCATGTGATGAGGACATGGGAGGATAGAATAACATGGAGTGGGAACCTGGTGTGATAGTTATAATCCTAGCCTGGGTGGGGCTAAGGAAGCCAACACCATGTCATGCAATGATCCCCCGAGAGAACTATACCCAGGGGAAATAGTCAAAGAGTATAATTTAGGGGATGTGCTCAAGAAGAAACGCTTGATCCTTCCTATGTATCCCATGCAGATGGGATCAAGCCATACACAATTATAAGGGCACATTTTAACGTCTTGCGGGAGGATTCAACATTTAAAGTCATGTTGGACCGGACCATTTAAGGTCATGCTAGACCATCATGCAATTTAAGGTCATGTGGGACCATATAGTTTATGGTCGTGCTGGACCAGTAGGCTCATGAAAAGTATTTCTTGAGGAACATAGCATTGGTTGGAGGAGTTATACACTCATCATCCATGGTCACCAGGGAGTATGCTCCATTGGGGTAAACCCAGTGAACTATTTAAGGTCCTTCTTATTTGGGTTCCAATTTGGGTGGTTTCTTGCCAGGGATCATTGGTGCCTGGAGGGCCAATACCAGGTCGCCTTGTAGAAAAGAGAGGAGGTGAACCTTCTTGTTGAAGGCTCTAGCTATCTTAATGTGATTCCTTTCAAGATTGTGCAGGACATGAAGCTTATTCTTGTCAAGTGATTCCAAGTCATCCAGATGAATTTCGGCTACATTACATGGCATCTTCTAGTCATTGATCACTGTGCGTAATGAAGGTAGTTTGATCTCTATGGATAGGATAGCCTCAGCTCTGTACACTTGGGAATAGGGGGTCACCTGGGTGGAATTTCGAGTCGTCGTCTGATAGGCCCAGAGGGCGTTGGGATGCATGTTCGTCCAACTCTTCTTGTTCTTACCAACCATTTTTGGGAAATTTTTAGAGTGGGTTTTGTTGAATTCCTTGATCTTTCCATTCGCATGTGCATAGAAGCTGGAGGTATGGTTCGACCAGATGTTGTACTTGGCGTACAATTTCATCAACTCGACTGCACAGAAGATTGTTCCATTATCAGTGTGGATAGTATAAGGGACCCCAAATCGGTAGATGATGTTGGAGATCACATAGTCTACGATAGAACTGGATGTGACCTCCTTGAGCGGAACTACTACTTCCCACTTAGAAAAGAAATATGTGGCAGTCAGGATGAACCTGCACTGGCGAGCTGTCGTTGGCGGGTATGGTCCCATGACATCGAGTCCCCACACGGCTAACATCCAAGAGCACTTGGTGGAGTGGAGAGGTTCTGGTGGCTGATGCATGAAGTTATAATGAATTTTGAACGCATGAAATCTCATGGAGAACTAGATACAATCATGGATCATGGAGGGCCATAAGTACCCCAATCTCCATATCTGATGGGATGGCTTCAGCCCAACCTGGTGGTAACCACAAGAAATGGTGTGAACCTCTTAAATGACCTAATAAATCATGACTCCTTGGATGAAATAGAGGATAAAACCATAGAAACCGTTCTTGTAGAGGATCTTTTCAAGACTGGGACCACTCTGGAGGGTAAAGTGCTGCGCGCGGTGTAGGATTCGCTCACGCTCGGCCCAATCATCCAGGTGGTAACAATTTTAGAGATACTATACAAAGGGGGATCTCCAGTCGAGAGTCGCTTCAACCACTACATATGAGGAATATGGGGGTTCTGACCTAGATGATCCGACAGTAAGATGGGTCACTCGCAGGACATCGTCATCATCTGGGGTGACATGAGTAATAACTCTCTGATGTGCCATATTTATAATCAGATCATCCTGCTCTAGATATGCATGTGATGCAGCCAGGTATAGCATGTCATCATCTCGACCATTACGAGATCTAGGGACATGAGTAACCTCCGGCCGAGATGGAAACTAGGCCATGAGCTAGAGGGTGTGCTTCAACAATGGTACAAGCTCGGGCTTTTAGACGACAGAGCCACTATTGACATGCTTGATGACTAGTTCAGAATCTCCTTTCACATGTAGATGGGGAACATCCATCTCGAGGGACAACTTGAGTCTAGTGATAAGAGCCTGCTACTCTTCCTCCTTGTTGGTGCAACCTTTGACAACAAGAATGAATATGAAAGAATGTCTTGCACTGAGGTAATAAAGACAATACCCAAGCCTACTCTGTTGAGTCTGGGATCATTTTGTTTCCTGTCGGTGGAGCTTTGGGAGGCACCATCAATGTGAATATGCCCTCATTGGATGGTAGGAGTTACCGAAAGGATTTACTCTTCGGGAAAATCCTGGTATAGGGACTGCTCTGCAGGGGTCGGATGGGTAGCATATCAGTAGATTCACGCACCGCTAAGACCATAACGATGAAGGCAGTTGATACGTTTCAATATTGTCTTCGGCCCAAGGGGCCACGCTTGATGATATCAAAGTAATAGTGGTGCATCCGCTAGAGCCAGTTAATCCTAGTCCGGCATAATAGACATGTATGATGTACTGTCGTCGCCATAGGGCGGATATCCCGATACCGTACGAGGGTAGGAGGCTCTGGGGTCACCTGAGACTAGTTTGTGTAGGAGTACATTGTGATTTTCCGTCGTTTCTTGGTATTTGGAATATGATTCCCTCTTGTACCAGAGACAAAAAATCATTGACCCATGATGGGGTCGTGGACCGCAATCGATGGATCAGAAAGATGTAGGCATCATCCAGACCTGCCCAGGGGTTAGCTGTGACTGTAGTAGGCTCAACCTCACTTTCCAGAATCTGTTTATCCATGCTCTGGTAACAGTCAGTGTCCAGATAGTGGGCTTCACAAGAGGAAAAAGGAGATGCATATCTTTAGAGCAGGCCAACTTGACCATTGAGGGAATACTTGAGGAATTGCTGATATGATGAGGGGACCACTGCATGCAGGTGGATCCATGGTCTACCCGACAATTCATTGTACGCGGTGTCCTAGGAGACAACCATGAACATGGTACTGGCCACTGGGCCACCGAAATGGGTCTTCAAGAAGATCTTACCGAATGGGTTCTGCTCAGTCCTGTCGTATCCCTGGATTCTTAAATAGGTGGGATTCATGTCGTCTTCGGATAACCTTAGCTTCTGCAGCATCCGTGTTGGGATAATGATAATCCCGGAGCCGAAGTCGACAAGATAGCGTCGAACCTCCATGCCGTTAAATTGGCTGGTGATATATAGTGGAATGACATTGCCCTATATAGGGGTGCCTTCATCCTCTCATGAGAATGAAATGATGGATTGCAATTCAGCATCCGCGAATGCTTCATCACGAGAGGCTTCTGTAGCTGCAACCTCTATCTCGAACTTGAGGGCACTTCTTAAAGCCTCAACGAGGGCCTCATGTATATTTGACGACAAGAGAAGTGCATAAATATTGGGTATACTAGATGGGATACTTGAAAGGTAATTGAGGACATCAAACTTCCGCACCAATCATGAACTTCTACTTATAGGAGGCCGCTCTGTGATTGGAGTCATGGCGAGCCCTGCCGGCTAGACCGACGGCTGACTACTGCCTGGAATATCCTACTGCTCACTAGTTGAAGCTCGAAGAGTAGCTTCCGGATGAGGACCGAACGACTGAGATTGGCCTATAGCAAGGAGAATCCGGTCGCGGTATGGCTAAAGTGGTTCTTCCAGATCTAGTAGCACAAATGGTTGCGGAGGAGGGCCTGATGACACCAGATGAAGAGGATGCAAGTGCTAAGCTCTGTGTTGGGTCTGTTCTATGGTCTCAGTGGCATGCTTGGCCTGGCTAGAGGTGCCAACTGATGTGCCTCAACTACCCATATGGTCGCAGCTCCGCCGACATTAGCGTCGGCTAGGGATGTTGGGGATGTTTTCCTGGCACTACCAGTTGTTAGGTGTCAAATAAAGATTTACCAACTCCACGGTATTAACCGAAGCATACTCTTGACTATCACTTGAAGAGTCATCCATTACTGAGTGGATTCTGGGATGTATCCCCATCTCCGGGGGCATTAAGTCTCCTAGTGTGAGGGACGACGATGGCATTGGCGGTGCACGTTGTTTTTTCTTGCTCCACCGATGATTGCTCTTCTGGGAAGAGATCAGCTAAGATGATGATGCAGAAGTGGTGTCTGTAGCTTCTAAAGCGTCCGACTGATTCAGGCATGCCCAAATGATGCCGTTGGCATATGCAACTGTCTTGTGGGAAATCCAGTCATCATACTTCTAGGACCTGTAGTTAGAATCCTCCTGCCACTCACCTTCACTATTTCTATGGCTATCAGGCCTTACAAAGGCACCCAACACTTGTTTCGGGGTCAGGCATTGCCTGACTATATTGTTATCGACCTGGCCTTGGAGCCAGTCTTTGAACAGATATCACTGCTTGATGGTGTGCCCCGGAATCTGATGATAGGCGAAGTAGTTGGGGTGATCAGTGAGATTCGCCTCTTATGGTCTTCTGTACTCTGGAAAGCATACAATCCCCTACTCCACGACACTTATGTAATATCTAGGGACCTGATTCATTTTGAACGAGTATGTCCTGTTTCTTCTTTATGGTATGGGGGGCCTTGGAGCCTGACCCCGATGAGGGGTCAGAGGAGCCTGTTGAAGAGGCAGACCCTGATTGTCCATCTGAGGTGATGGCAGCACATTCTGTGGGGGTGCTTGCCGATTCTGAGGCGGATGCTGCTAAGCCGGAGGCTGCGCCTAAGTTGGAGAGCCTCTACAAGGATACATGGTTTGTGCCACATGTATTAATTCTAGTTTCCTGGGTTCTCTTATTTGATCCCCCTGGTGGTATCAACTCTGTTAGCCCTCCGTGTTGGGATTACATAGGACAACAGACATTCTTGGTAGGTCTGTTGCATGGGTTTCACTAGGTGTTGGGCCTTATCGGAGAAGTCTCAGAATCCTCCAGGGTAGTTTTAGGTGATCAAGGAGAGTACCAGTTCAGTCTTGATGTTACTTACACACATCGTTAGTAGTTTCTCTAGAGTTAGTGGCATGTCAAGGGAGTATGGGACCCCTTTCCACCAGGTGATAAAGCCTACGACTCGCTAATTAGGCCTTTTTTGCACATTAAGAGGTCTGAGATGCGGGTTTTATGGGTGGTAGAGATGAACTGGTAGATGAATTTCCTGCGATGGTGCTCCCAGTGGGTCATAGATATGACGGGGAGCTAGATGTAACTAAAGAATGACGGCCCCTCCAATGTCTAAAAAAACAGCGGGGCTTGTCAGCCTCCTGCTGCACTGGAGTTAATAACATGGGCTCACACCTTGATTTGATGTGGACCAAGTGTTGCGGCGGGTCCCCAATCCCATTAAAGGGGAGAAGGTTGTTTTTCTGAAACCTATAGGTGCCGATATATCATCCACCCATGTCGTGTATGGCTTTACAACTGGTGTTATTTCCACCTATCGTGTTTTCAATGCCTCAAGGCGGGGAATGAGCACTGCCATAGGATCATCTACGTGGGGGTACCTATCTTGATGGGGATCCTTAACCATGAGCGTGTTTCCGGGTTCATCAACACGGTAGATAGGCTCAGAAGCTCATGGAGAATCTGGTGGAGTGACCCTTGGGGCGGTCAGGGGAGCCCGAGCAGGATTCCACGGATTACCACAAAGTTCAGGATGGTTTGATGAGACATACCATTCCCTCTTTCTGTGATCTCCAGTTTTAGCACTTTCCTCAGGAGTGGCATGATCCGGGTTGGCTGGGGGCAGCTCGCCAAGGAGTATTTGTTCCTGCTCCTGTTGCCCTAGCCTAGGATTTTTGTTGTCTGGTCATCACTCTACATCACATTCTACTAGGAGTTCATCAACAAACATCTTCTAATCAGCAAGCTGTTTGTGCAATGTGGCCTTCTCGAGGTCCTCCTCCATCTTCTACACTAATGCGGATGGGTTGGAGTGCATGACAGCTCTGACATGCTTTTTACCCTTATAGGAATTCTGACAGAGTACCAAAGATTTGATGGGTGAATGGAGACCCAGTAGGTTCCAATGCCAATGAGTAATCCTCCCCGATGGGTCCAACAGTGGTGGCACGTCCTCATGGGTAGGTCTCCATCGAAAAACTCCAGCTCATCCACCTCGTCGACTAGGTCATCCATATTGACCGTGACCCTTCCTGGGGGTATATCCCCGAAATCACCTAACAGGTCAGGCTGCCACTGAATATGACTAAAGAGGAGGGCATCATACTGCCCCCAGCCACAGATTTGCATGAGTGGGTAGCCTCCTTGATAATTTTAATGAGTATCTTGATACACTAAATGCATTTCTGCTAGAGGCCCTCATGGTGACCAGGTGATTCAGGGTGTTGGGCCATAAGGAGTTCAACCAGATCAACCAGACGACATAGATTGCTGATGTATTTGAAATGCATTTGGCTCCTTGGATAAACCAAAAGCCAGTGATGAAGACTTAAATGTGTCTCCCAGAGGGTGTAGTAGAAACACTAAACTTTATCCGGATGAGGGACTCCGGTATTTAGAAATTGTGTGCAACCATGGGCCAAAACATCTAGGTGAAGTGGTCCACCTTGAGGATGCTCAAGAAGCTCCATGACTCAGATTCATGGTTCGACATTTGATTTCCCCACTTGCCAACTGGGGGTGGTTGAGGAACCAATAGAGGTATTGAGGCAGACTGCTGGAACAACAGGTCGTTCGGTGGAGAATACAGTGAATGGGCTGATCGTCCATCATATCTAGGGCCTTCTTCTAAAGGGGCAGCGACCTGGCCTCTACGTCGCAATTGGATGGGCTAATGGTCGTAGTTTCCCGGCTCAGGGGCTAGGGCTACTGGAGATATGCCGCGATGCTTCTCTCCTTCCATTGGTCCCCAAAATAGCTCTCCATGATCTATTGTGGAGGTAGAGAGCGCCTCAGGTGATGATGGTGGTGATTGCACGACCGTTACCTGTGAGGTCACCAAAATTTTATCCTTATGGATATAACTATGGAGGGAGGTGATGATCATATAAACCTTGCATTCCGGGAGCACCAGGCTCACGCGCCTCGTCCCCGCCCTGGCCCTTGACTTGGATGAGTGAGGGGAGGGTTCATGAGCTAAGTCATACTCTGCATCAGAGTCTGAGAAGAAAACCTATTTGATCTCCATTCGGACCTTCCCAGAATTCTTCTTATGGATGTTATGGCCTACCATCCTGCCCCTAGGTGGCTCCTCAAGACATTGCTTATTTCTGACACAGGGTCATTTGGCCGCACTGGTGTCAGGGAGGAGAGGGTTTCCACATGAGAAATCCATGATGCGAAGAGAACTGGGACAGATGTATAAGGGGACATGGGTAGGACCTCCATGGATAGTGATGGAGCAGGAAAAACCACTACTGGAACTGGTAGATGCCTGGGGCCTGGGGAGGACCTCCGTGATGGGAGCAAGTGAGGCGAGGTTGGCCTTCACCCCTATGGTTGCTGAGGCGAGGAGGACCTTCACCAGCTACAGAGAGGGTATATGGAGGATCGCCACGTTGGAGAGAGACTAGATGGGAAATGTCCCAACATCGGCAGTCGATGGCATGAGGAATGACTCCATACCTAGTGTAATGGGCCTGAGAGATACTTTCATACCGAGTATCACTGTCGCGTGGAAGACCTTCATTTAGTTTGGGGGTGGCACGAGGAGGACTTCCATGTCGAGCCTCAAAGATGGGAAGTCCCCCGCTCTATGTGGTAGTGGTATGGGGAGGACCTCCTTATAGGGTGGTATCATTGTGGGTTGGTCTGTGGTGACCACTGCTCGTGCCGGTGACCAAGAGAGTCAACCCATCCATCCTGTGGGGAAGTTGGGGCCTCGATCTTGGTCAGACGTATAAGTTCCCCTACTTAGTGTATGAAGGGAACTAATGATATGCATCGGCGATGTCTCGTACCATAGTATCTATTGACATTAATTCCCCTTGGTGGGCGTACTCTGCTTGTGAAGGATGCTAGCGTCAGGTAAGACAAATCAGTGATGGTGGTACAGGTGCGTAGTTTACCTGCTCCTCTTTTGTCAAGACAAGACACCAACACTGAAACAACTGAGTGGGAGCCCTAGCTAGTCGCCATTGTTCTGGGACTCCATCCAGGCTTGGCCGGATGTCACATAACTCATCCTCGTAAGGTAGGGAGTCATCAAGGAGCTATGAGGACAGGCTCCCGAAGCAGTTGTATGTCGTGGTGGGGAGTAGTGGCTCCCTACGCAGCCCTCAGGGGCAGCATTGACAGCGAGGCATAGACACCACCACGTCCAGGTGGGCCATGTCATGGGTTGGGATTATTCCCTTCTTCTCCTAACAATTAATGAGGTCATTAATTACCCTTCATTGGAAAACATCCAATGGGGATAATTTGCATGAGCGCCTAGTATTTGTGTCCATTGAGACCTTCATGAAAGATGTGGAACCACTTGGGACGACCGTGTAGGAGTTTCCCCTTCCCCTACCCCTGCGTCGACGAGCAGGTGGTGATCATGCCCCTGATGCAGCAACCTTATTCTTGAGAAGCCTAGAGATGAACTCGTCAGTGCTGAAAGAGAAAGGAATCAACGAAAAATGCCCCAACGCCATCCCGTCACCTGTGATGGGTAAGAGGGATCCACACTGACAGCGTTGTATAATGGGATGTCCAACATTCTACAACCCAAAATATTGGTGAGTTTCAAGGCCGAGCCATCTATTTTCTTGGTGGGACCCAGCGCTAGATAACTGGATCCAGTGACATGTCAATCCATTGATGCCTCGAGCGCTACTAATATCTATATTGAGGATAATAATTTCACATCATGTTCACCATTTCTGTTTCCGACGCTTCCTCTGGGGTGTGCGTGTCCATCTCGTTCGGGGTTGTAAGGTATAGTTTTTGTGGCCCCGCATTCCTTCTTTCCAAATTCTGGTGGCATCCGCTCCTTATTCAGGGACATATGCTCCTTGATCGAAACAGGATAATGGGATGTCAGTTCTTCCATCTTTGGATTCCTCCTAGGAACTCGTCACCTAGTCCCGGTCACCCTCATTGACATAAGAGGTTGTTCGTGAATCTCTTCTTACCGTAATATCTCCATGGACATCAGTTAACTAAAATGAATTTGCCAGGACATCTTAAGGGGTCCGGTTAGGGCAGCAACCTACGTTTATGGGAGTAGTCACGTTGGGCATCACTGGCATGTCTGGAAGCTGGGGGATTGGTGTGTCTATCTTCTGTCCCTTATTATAGGTCTTATCAAGGGTTCATAATCCCATGTAATCCCCCATCAAATGAAGGTAATCATATGCCATTGGAATGTATCCGAGGTTTTCCTCACATTCCCATGTTTAACACAGGGCCTACCGAATGTTTAACATCCAACGGTGACAGATCTGACTGATCAAAACACTAAATAGAGTGGATCAGATGGAGGAACCCCATAGTGGGAATGCTGATATTGGGTCCAACACATGGGTGGATTCCCAAATGTTGTTAGTGGGAATGGGGAATGGGGTAGCATGATCCCACCGGGATGTGGCGGCTCGGGTAAGAATCAGGATGGATGATGGAAGGTTCTATGAATTGGATAGTGAATGGGATGGAATAGTCATGAAGATGATGATGGTTTTGGGCTTGAGCCTCGAAGAGACTTATTACATATCCTCATGTCAGGGAATCAAAGTCCACGTAGTTCATATAATGACGACTTTCCACAGATTGGGGTTTTCAATGGCTTACCGCTGGATTGAGACACAACAGCTTACCATTGGATGGGGTCACAATGGCTTAATGGTGGATGGGGTCCACACTTTAAAATCATGCATGATAGGGGTGAACTGATGTGAAGGGGGTCAGAACTACTAGGTATTGGGATTGAACCTCTGGGAGGCCTCTTATGTACCTCACCTTGGAAAAGATCAAAGACCCCGTAGTTTAGGTGGTGGCATTTGGGGCTTATGCTCTCGGGTGGCCCCAGGGGTCAGTGAACGGATGTGGAGGAGGACATGGGGTCTAATGTTTGTTCGGAATGATCCTCGTTGAGGCTTCCCACATACCCTACCATAGTAAGGTTCCTAGACCACATAGTTCATATGGGTGGGAACCGACGTGAAGGTGGACCTAGGGTCCAATTGATGTTGGGAATGAACCTTGTAGAGGCTTCCTACGTACCCTACCTTGACAGGAAAAAGTCCTCATAGTTCGGATGGTATGGTGAACCGATGTGAAGGTGGAACTGTGGTATAATGGATGCTGGGCATGAACCTCATGGAGGATACCTACGTACCCTCCCTTGGAATGGATCAAAGTCCTCGTAGTTTGGATGATACGGTTAACCGATGTGAAGGGGGGTTAGAATGATCCGGTGTTTGATGGGAATGAACCTTAGAGAGGCTTCCTACGTACCTTACCATAGTAAGGATAAAAGTCCTCATAGTTCGTGTGATATGGTACAGTGCGCTTGAACCTAAGGTAGGATTCCTATATACATTTCCATTGAAAAGATCAAAATAGTTCTGGTGGTGTGGTGGAGTCGGTGATCCAACGTGAATAAGGACCTGGGGTCCAAGTGGATGGTGGTCTTTAACATCAAGGAGGCTTCCTATGTACCATGCCTTATCAAAGATCAAAGTCCTCATAGTTCGGGTGGTGTGGTGGAGTCAGTGAACTGACAATAATTAGGACCTAGGGTCCTGGTGGATGGTGGGATTGAACCTCAGGGAGGCTTCCGACGTACCTTGCCTTAGAAAAGATCAAAGTCCTCGTAGTTCGGGTGGTGTGGTGGTCTTGATCCACAGGGAGGGTTCCTATGTACCTTGCCTTATCAATGTTCAAAGTCCTCGCAGTTCGGATGGTGTGTGGCTTTTTCTCTAGGCTTCCTAGGGAATATGTCATTGTCGGTTCTCACTCTGAGCCCATGTGAGCCATGCTCGGTGTGAGAAACAAGAGATAGTAGAGACCAAATGACAACGTTGTGAAAGGTGCGTCCATGGGAAGTAGAGGGGGGCATATGGGTGATTAGAAGCCCGAAGAGGAAACAAATGATTATGCATGGTTAGAATCCCGAAGAAGTTGGGAGTTACTCTAGGATGGATTCCTATAGGTGACAAAGCAGAACGAGAGAGGGATTTGGGACCGAAGAAGAAAGGAGGAGCAGGGATGATGCTTCCTACAAGAAAGCTATGGGATTACATCGAGATGGTTTACCTTTCCCCGTGGGCAAATGCCACCCCCATAATTATGATATCATCCCCTATGGAACCCCATGGGTGTGGAGAATATCCAAAGTGGGGGTACCCCGGCTCTGAGGTATGGGGCGAGGTCACAATTTAACATCATGTGTTGAGGACAAAGGTGCTTGGTAGATTATTGTCCTGCAGCTCGGACGAGGCGAGTTTTCACCGCACCCCATGGACATACATATCTGGTACCCTCTACTACTTGGTGCATAGAAGGGACATTCAATTCTTTGGTGGGGGTGGGGGGGTTTCATGGAGTAACCCATTAGTGAGTCCATGTTAGCGTGTCTATGAAAAAAATCAATAGATGTTAGCATTCCTATTTGAGGAAGCATGAGGCGATGCAACGTAAAGGGAAGTATCTTCAATGGGACATTGAAATTAGATCCGGAAAACCTAGAGGGTCACACGAGAAATGTAATTTCAATGAAGATGGGTTCATAGGTATGGTCCTTGTGAAACTATGTTGCTCCGCGTGGCGGAGGGCACTTGCGAAAGGGTGTGCTTCGCGAAGTGGGGTGCCTCAGCCTAACCATAGGGAAGAGGTGCATATAGGAGGTGCTTCACGATGTGGAAAGGCATTCACAGAGCACTACCTCATGGGGAAAAGGTGCCTTGTGAAGCAAGGTGTCGTGAAGCAATGTGGTTCGTGATGTTCAGTGACCCAGCCTTATCATGGGGATCATGTGTACATGAAGGGTGTTTCTCGAAGCATAAATGCTCCATGACAACACAGGTCCCCTTTGGGATCCCCTTCATTCACTGAGGCCCTTAGGATCTACAAAAGGCATTCTTCTCAGAAGAGGGGATCCAAACGAGACAAATGGGAGGAACTTCGCAGAGAAGAAGTACCTCACAAAGCTCATGGTTCAAAGAGCAGAAGGGTGCATCACAATTTGGGAGCTGGGAAGTCGAAAGGTCATATTGTCCGTCATCTGAACATGGGTGGAGGCCTATATTAATATGGGAGAGGCACCACAAAGAAGCGCTCGCTCGACGAGAAGAGGAAGTCATTTTCTTCGTAGCGCGTCGCGAACGTCACATGCGATCTCGAAGAGTTACCACCTCCTCACATCGCGGCGGGTTGAGAATGTCAAGGGGGGTCACAGAGCTTTACCGCCTCCTCGCTTCGTGGTGGGTCTTAAATGTTATTGGGGGTCGCGGAGCGTTACCGCCTCCTTACTTCGCTGTGGGTCATGAACATCAAGGTGGGTCGTAGATCATTACTGGCTCCTCGCTTTGCGGTGGCGTAGTGCAGCCGATTCTCCATGAAGGGTATTTTTGAGGCCGCCATTGGTTTGGTGTCTTCTTCTCCTCCCCACTATTTGGCATCAACAGTGGTTCTACATGAGTTCCATAGTATACCCTTTACACTATATCCTAGGGTGAAAATTATTTACTATGATCAAAAGTGTTAGTTTGGTTGCATTAGTTGGATGTGCTCAATTATAGAGTTTGAGTCTTAGTGTTTTGTCCACAAAAAAGTGAATGTTGATTATTGTCTTCTATTTTGTTTTATTTATCCAGTTTATGTGCCTTAGTATAAATGGTAGTATGTTTATATCGAGTTCAACCACAATTATCCTATATAATAATGTTTTTATTATGTTATATAGGTGATCATGTACCGCATGGTAGAGCTATATCAATTCATAATGATTTGGATTCATGATAAGAAGTTGTGTTTTTTAGGAATTACTTAGAGGTGGTACTGATGCATCATGGGATTCCAAGAAAATTCAACACCTGTTGTGATCCCCATTTTACCATTAAGGTATATAGATGTCTCTTGATTTCATTTGGATCCCAATTATTCTTTAGAATCACTATTCATCTATAAGTAGATGGATATATCTAGTAGAATATCTATACCCTAGAAAACTCATTGAAAGAATGTATTATGGATTTGGGAGGTACATGGGTTTGGATCCTACCCTTGGCATATTTTTTACCATAATATTTATCACCACACATCATCGATGGAAAATGTTGAGTCAATGTATAGATGACCATTTTAATCTCCCTTTTTATAGATCATGGTCATAAAGTCACATGTTAATAGAATATAATTGGTGCATGTCATGAAAAAGATGGTGCAATAGATCCCTAAGAGAATGAATACAAAAAAATATATTTTCAGGAGACAAATTTAATATTAGGAGGAGGCCTTTGTATTTTTATGTTGGAGATCATGTGTACTTGATGGTTCCTTATTATCATGGGATATAATGGTTATGTCATGGGAGTAATCATTCTCATAGTTATCTTCTCCATTTGCGGTATTATCTTTGGATAGAAACGTAGTGTATAAATTAGATATATCCACAAAATGATGTTAGATTCCATGTGTATTCCATGAATTAATGATTCTCCTATATGTTCATTATGATTATAAATTTATAAATTCGGTTTAAATGTATATTAAAGACATTATGAACTTCCAAGTGCATCCTTTAGTGATCAAGGACCATCACAAGAAGGTGTTCGGCAAGAATATTCTACAAATACATTTTTTCCAAGTGGTGTAATAGTATAATAGTGGAAATAAACTCAGAGAAATATCAATATATTAGCACTAAATTATATGAAATTTTTCTAATAATGTACTGTTGGTCGGAGTGGATTACTCAAGAGGGGGGGTGAATTGAGTACCAATTAAAATATCTATATTTAAAAGCAGTGTCTTAAAGACCCCCAAATAATAAAAGAAATTAAACTGTAGTGAATTTATATTAATGTAGAGATTCTGTTAGGTTCTCAAGGGATTGATTAATTCCCAGTTAATCAACACAGGATTGTGTGATTATCTTTTGAAACTAACTTACTAATCTACACTTAACATAAACACATTCTAATTTAATTATCAAAGTAATCTTTAAAAACAGTATTGGTTTTAAAGTGATTAGCAGCGGAATAAAACTTTGAAACAGATGGCACAACAATGTAACCAAGAGGTTCAGTCTCAAGCCGAGACTTAGTCCTCTCAAAAGTTTTTATAAAAATGATCCACACCCTGGATCGGGGTTCAACAGTTTACAACTGTCCAGGTCCATGACCTCTACCACTGTTCTTCGTGGGAAACAGTACAACAGCAACCAGCTGTCCAGGTCACACACGACCTCTACCACAGTTCTTCGTGGGAAAGAAAGAATGAAAGAGTTTTGTAAGTATTTACAGATCCTTCAGTTTGAGTTCAGGAGACAGTGTATGTGTTAGATATAGCAGATAACACACACTGATCGAAATGAATGGTAATAAATCACAGAACAAGAGATGTAGAGTTTAGAGATGGTTCTGGTGATTTCGGTATAGCTCTGTACTCCTTTGGATTCGATTAGAAGTGAGTCTGAGTCCTCTTCTTGTTTCTGTTGAGAAACAGAGTGTCGTATGCTCCAGGTTCACAGGTGGTGAGAATGTAGTCGATGAAGTTCTTCTTGTATGCACAGAACACTACTCGAGTATGCTTGATTGTCTATGAGCTTCTCTATGTTCCTCTTGTGCTTGTGTCGTTTTTGGTATATTGGATGCACCGCACTTTTCTGGTTCGCTTCTTGTTGTTTGTTTTCTTTTCACGTTCGCATGTTTCTGGTATGTAGTCTTCTCGTATTTATCTCCCATCAGGGGACAGAAGAGATTTCTTTTCAGCAGGTACGAGGTATGGGTTCCTGACATCCGACAACCTTTATCAGATATTTGACAAATCATTAAAATGTATGATATGACCGTTAGATAGATTAAATATAGGAAATAAAGAAATTCAAACAGTGAGTTGAGTGATCGGTAGGTATTCAGCATCGGTAGCTTGAACATCGGTGGCTCTATGCGTCGGTTGGTACATGCATCGGTAGCTTCATGCGTCGGTATGTACATGCATCGGTAGCTCCATGTATCGGTGGGTACATGCATCGGTAGCTCCATGCGTCGGTAGGTACATGCATCGGTAGCTCCATGTATCGGTGGCTGTGAGTCTATCGGTAGCTTCGTCGGTCAGTGACTTATTCCATCGGTAGCTCTTTATACTTACACCGGTAGCTCTACGTTTGTATCGGTAGCTGTATTTATGAGTACATTGGCAACTCTGTGTTAAGTCTATCGGTAGCTGTCTGTCGGTAGACTAAGTCTATCGGTAGACTGGTTACCGGTAGCTCTTTATCAGTAGCTATAGGCAGATTACTTATCTGTTTTATGCAGAACACATCCGATTGTGTTAGAATCAATTTATAACTTGTATGAACATGGATAAATGATGATTAACATATTCCAAAGACTATTTTAAACGGGTGTTATTGGTTTGATCACAGATTGGAAAGAATTAAAGTGTAGATCAACAATACTTAACAATATCATAGAGAATGAAGACATAATTGAGATTTTCAACACAAATAGATACATGATTGAGATTATCAAAACAGGTGAGGTCAACAATCTCCCCCTTTTTGATAATCACAATTTATGATATTGGCATTTAACATAGTGAAAATATAACAGTAAAGAGTATAATATGGAATTCAATTTTCTCAGAGAAAACAGCATCATAGATAATAGAAATAGTATGATATAGACATAAGTTATCAAAGGTAAAAATAATAAGGTACTATATAGACATAAGGTATCAGAGATAAAAAGGGAAACAAGACAAAGGATAATGTGTTTACCCTTATGCCTTATTTTTCTCCATTGAAAATATTTCTCATTTTGTTCTCCTTATTCTCGCATAAAAATTTTCTCCCCCTCTTGTTATTGTTCTCCCCCTTTGTGATAATCAAAAAGTGGGAAAGCATATATATATATAGATATATAAGAGAGAAATAAAACAAAGAGAAGTAAAAAGTGTTCTGTATTAGAGTAGTCAAAAAGTACCACAAAAACTGATTACAAAAGAATTCCTATCAAAAAGCTTGGCCACTGGTTCACTCCGCATCTGCAACGTGAGATTTTCCTTTGGGATCAGAAGGATGCTCGTGTGGTGAGGATTCAGGTGAAGGTTTGGGAATGCCAGAAAAGATTAAAGGAGGCTGGGCCACTGACACAGAGTCAGGCGTGTAAGTTGAAGATTTTTGGGTAATCATTGGTTTGAGGCTTTGAATGGCTTGAACAAGAGTCAGCTGGACTGAGGAAGCAGCTGAGGCAGAAGCAGGCAAAGCAGGAGGGATGATGACTGGTCTAGCATCAACATGCAAGAAGGGCAGCAGCAGATTTCTAAAATCCATAATAATTCCTCCTCCTCTTTCCATAGCAGAGATGAAATCATCTTTGTTCTCCATGAATTTCTCTAGGGCAGGAGTCAGTTCTCTCAGCTTGCTCACTTGTTCTTTGAAAGCTTGAGTGACTGGAGGGAGCTTCATGTGTTCCAACATTAGTTTGAAGTGGTGTTCGAGTTGATGCTTGGTGAAAATTTTGGAGAAGTAGTAGTCCACTTTGCTTTTTATGGCTTCTTGAGAGGCAGAGGCTTCTCTCATAAAATCTTGAACTATCTTCATGATTTCTCTGGCAGAATCCCTTGTAGAAAGCACCACTCGGCTTAACTCTGATGAGTCCCCAGAACCACTGGTAGGAATAGAACCAATCTCCTCCTTCAATATTGCTCGAACTGAGTTCATGTCAACTGATGGTTTGGATGTGAGAGGGCCAAGAGAGAAGGAAACAGTTTCTTTAAAACTCTTTGACAAACCACTGATTAGGCTTTGAACTTGAGAGTCTTGTAATTGAACATGATCCTTCACTGAGGTTTTGAAACTTTCAAACACTGAGACAAACTGGCTGACTACACTCTTCACATAGGCTAGGTCCTTGTCAGCTTGAGACTTGGAGCTCATATAGGAATCCAAAGCAACCACTGATGTCTTGAGAGCATCCAGATCAGCTTCGATTCTTGAAGACTGAGTCTGGAATTCTTTCACTTCTTCCATAAGCTCAGACATAAAGGAAGATAAATTACAAGCCAGAGATAGCTCGAAGGATCTCTCTAGCACTTTCATTTCTTCATAAAAGCATTCCTTCATCTCAGCAACTGAAGCACTGAATGATTCTTTTATCTCATTCTTCATGGATTCAAGATCTGATTTGGAGACAAAATCACTTGAGACAACTGCAGCAGATCCCCTTGCTGAGGCCAAATTAACTACAGAAGTAGTCATTATTGAATTGATTGAGGATGCAAGAGAGGTTTCCATTAGCTTCACTTCTTCAACAAAACTGGATTTGAGGTCCTCTTTCAGCTTATTCAAATCATGAAATCTGACCACATCGTCTGGCAACAACTCAGCAGCAAGATCATAATTGGTCTTTGGTCTATCCACAGACATCTCATTGTCAGAATCTGGATAATCCAATCCACAGACTATAAACCCTGGGTCTTCTACCCAGTCTCCAATCTCAACAGCTACTGTAACATTCCCAAGCACAGACTGATGCTCCCCCTCAATGGGTGCATTCTCATGTATCACAACAGCCTTTTCTGCTGGCCGTTCTTCATCAGAATCTTCTACCACAAGTTCTACAGGTGCAGCATCTAGAAGATCTTCTGATACAGGTACAGCTTCTTCTCTATCTCTTTCTTCTTCAGCAGCAGGTATAGCTGAGTTTCCAATTAAGGGACTCATACTTAACCTACCAGAAGCAGGCGATTCAAATGCATTCTCCTTTTCCTCTTCTTCTTGGTGAGGTACAGACTGGTCTTCCTCATAAGTAGGCAAAACTTCCTCTACTTTTCCTTTCCTAGAATAGACCAATTCTCCAACAGGACTTGGGGGCAAGTCTGGATCTCCTCCAACATCCATAGGAGTTTCTTCTTCTTCTTCTTCTGTCTCATCACAATAAGCAGGTTCCTCTTCATCAGGTCTTAGACTCGGATCTCTCATATGCTTTGGTCTTGAGGGATAATCCACAGGATTAAACCTATCATAGATTTTCTGATCATCACTGACCCATTCTCCCTTCCATGGGTTCCAGTTAATTTTCATATACTTACATACAGTCGAGGTGATGCAGAAATTGTTCTTGACTACAACTGTCTCATCCTGAGACTCAGCTATTTCTTTCACTTTTATCATCACTGAAATCAGCTTGGTAAAGAACAAAGCATTGGTCTTTGACTTTGGTCTAATCATGTCTTCCATTTGAAGCATCAACAATCTGCACAGATTGACTTTTACACCATGTCTTAGCAAATGAAGAAGATAAATATCTTGATATCTCAGATTTTCAAAATATCCTCTCCTCGGTATCAACACATGCTGAACAAATTTGAAAAGCAGTCGATTCTCTCCATCCATTTCAGCAGCTACCACTTGCCTTTGATTTCCATTCCCAGTCAGCTCTTGTAAGGTGGTCTCATAATCAAAAATGTCACTACTAGGTGGCATTGCTCTTGATACATACCCAGAGACACCTTCATGTGGTACTTTTAAACTCTCAGCCCACTCTACTGAAGAAAAAGACATCTCTTTTCCATTTACAAAAGAGCTTACCCGATTCTCATTCTCAGACTTCTCAAAGGTTACAAACTCATAGAACTGCTTTACCAACTTCGGGTAGTATGGGCCATTGTTATTTGAGAAACAATCCACCCATTTCTGGTCTTTCAGAATCTCGAGCACTAAGGATTTGCTAGGCAGTAGCCATTCCACGCACAGTTCCTTCTCGATTACTATGTCTCTATTCTGCAAGTGAGGATTCACTGGTCGCCTTCCCGATCTAGTTTTGACTTCACTAACACTGCCTTTATGCTGTGTCTTCTGCTTCTTAGCATTTGGTTCTGCACTTTCATCTCTGACGATAGGAAGCTTGGTTTTTGCCATCGCGGGTTTAGGGTTCTTGGTCGATTTTGGTGCTAAGGTTCGAAGGTGAGAGATTTTGAGCTCGGTGAGGTAAGAAGTGGCTTAGACTTAGTTTTATCATTTAGGAATTCCAAATAAACGATTAAAATAGAGTAATAAAGTAAAATAAAACGATTCGTATTCTTGGCGGCAGACAGAAGTTTTAAACTTTGCATCGGTGTGAGTTAATCATCGGTGAGAAAAACAAATCGGTGAGAGTTGTACATCGGCGAGAATTTCTACGTCGGTGAGAAACTTACATCGGTGAGAATTTCTACGTCGGTGAGAATTTCACATCAGTGAGAATTTTTCATCGGTGAGAATTTTCACGTCGGTGAGAATTTCACATCAGTGAGAATTTTTCACATCAGTGAGAATTTTCACGTCGGTTGAGATTAAACATTCCCAGTTCATGTCTTATGAAACTTAGCCTATCCGAACTTAAAGGTTTAGTGAAAATATCAGCCAATTGATGTTCAGTGCCAATAAATTCAAGAGAAATATCACCTTTTTGATAGTAATCTCTTAGGAAATGGTGTCTTACATCTATGTGTTTGGTTCTAGAGTGAGATACAGGATTCTTAGAGATGTTTATTGCACTGGTGTTATCACAGTTGATTGAAACATGTTTAAAAACATATCCATAGTCCAAAAGAGTGTGTTTCATCCACAGAATTTGTGCACAGCAACTACCAGCAGCTATATATTCTGCTTCAGCAGTAGATAATGCAACCGAGTTCTGTTTCTTACTACACCAAGAAACTAAGAATTTTCCAAGCAAATGACATGTTCCTGATGTGCTTTTTCTATCTAACTTACAACCAGCAAAGTCAGCATCTGAATAACTCATTAACTCAAAGGATTGTCCTTTTGGGTAAAACAAACCTATGTTAACCGTGTGTTTGAGATATTTGAAAATTCTTTTAACAGCAAGCAAATGAGATTCTTTTTGGTTAGCTTGAAATCTAGCACACATACACACACTAAACATAATATCAGGTCGACTAGCAGTAAGATAAAGTTAACTACCAATCATACCTCTGTAATTTGTTTGATCAACTGGTTTCCCAGTTTCATCTGCATCCAATTTACAGGTAGTACTCATAGGAGTTTCACTTTCCTTGATGCTATCCAGACCAAAACGTTTTAAAAGATCCTTTTTATATTTACTTTGATTCAAAATAATACCATTTTCATTTTGAAATACTTGAAATCCAAGAAAGTACTTAAGCTCTACCATTAAGCTCATTTCAAATTCATTTTGCATACTTTTTGAAAAATCAGTACATAAAGAGTGTTTAGAAGATCCAAAAATAATATCATCAACATATATTTGTACAACTAAAACATCTTTAGAAATTCTTTTAATAAAAAGAGTTGGATCAGCAATCCCTTTGGTAAAACCTTTTGAAATAAGGAAATTGCTAAGTCTATCATACCAAGCTCTTGGAGCTTGTTTTAAACCATACTAAGCTTTAGAAAGTTTAAAAACTTGATTTGGAAAATGGGGGTTAGCAAATCCAGGTGGTTGTTCTACAAAAACATCTTCAATTATAAAACCATTTAGAAATGCACTTTTTACATCCATTTGATATAACTTGAAATCCAGATGTGCAGCATATGCAAGTAAGATCCTAATGGCTTCTAGTCTAGCTACAGGTGCAAAAGTTTCCTCATAGTCTATGCCTTCTTCTTGACTATATCCTTGTGCAACTAGTCTATCTTTATTTCTAACTATATTTCCAGATTCATCTACTTTATTTCTAAAAACCCATTTTGTGCCTATTGTCAAAGTGTGCTTGGGTCTGTCAACTAATTCCCAGACTTTGTTTCTTTCAAACTGATTTAATTCTTCCTGTATAGCCATTACCCAGAATTCATCATTGATAGCATCATTGATATTTTTGGGTTCCAGCTGTGAAAGAAAGGCTTGATGTTCAACCTGGTTTCTTAGAGAAGCTCTAGTTTGTGTTCCTCTATCCAGATTACCAACAACAGCTTCTAAAGGATGATTCTTTAGAATCCTCGTTGATCTAGTAATGGTTGGACTAGAAATTTCAGGTTCATCTATAGGTTCGGGTTCAACAGAAGCAGATTCTGGAGAAAGTCCAGAACTGGATACTTTTATAACAGGTTCTTTAGATTTATCATTAAGGTCCAGAATAGACAAATCTTCTTCATGATTTTCAAGAGTGGTTTTAGGCTCATGTGGATCAGTTTCATCAAACTTGATGTGAACAGATTCTTCCACACATTTTGTTTTCTTATTGAATACTCTATAGGCTTTACTTGAAATAGAGTAACCCAGAAAAATTCCTTCATCACTTTTGGAAGCAAACTTATCCAGATTATCTTTAGTATTCAGAATAAATACTTTGCAACCAAAAACTTTAAAGTAATTAACCTTAGGCTTTCTATTGTTCCACAATTCATAAGGGGTTTTCTTAAGAACTGGTCTAATCAAGACTCTATTAATAACATAACAAGCTGTATTTACAACTTCAGCCCAAAAATAAATAGGCAGGTCATATTCATTGAGCATGGTTCTAGCAATTTCTTGAAGAGTTCGGTTTCTTCTTTCTACTACACCATTCTGTTGGGGTGTTCTAGGGGCAGAGAAGTTATGAGTATAGCCATTCTGTGAGCAATAAGATTCAAAATCTTGATTTTCAAACTCACGACCATGATCACTTCTCAGGGTCTTAATCTTGAGTCCACTAAGAATTTCTACAGACTTGGAGTATTTGACAAAGTAAGAACAAGCTTCACTTTTGTGAGCTAGAAAATATACCCAAGTATATCTAGAAAAGTCATCTACAAGAACATAAACATAGTGCTTCCCATTTAAACTAGAAACTCTTGATGGTCCAAACAAATCCATGTGAACCAATTCAAGTGGTTGAGAAGTTGAAACTTCTTTCTTTGATTTAAAAGAAACTTTGTGTTGTTTTCCCTTTTGACAGGGGTTACACACTCTATCATTTGGGAATTCTAACTTAGGTAGGTCTCTAACTAGGTTTTTCCTAGAAAGTTTTCTAAGTGAGTGAATGTTGCAATGTCGTAATCTTCTGTGCCATAGCCAAGATTCTTTATGAAAAGCATTCAAACAATTAATATTCTGCTTAGCTAAAGAATTCAGATTAACAGCATAAACATTTTCATTTCTTAGGGCAGAAAATACCAAACCATTCTTAGAATCAAAAACTTTGCAAGAATCATTTTCAAATTTAACATGAAAACCATCATCACATAACTGCGAAATACTTAATAAATTGTATTTAAGGCCATCAACAAATAAAACTTTAGAAATCAAAATTGAATCAGTGTTACCAATCTGGCCTAGGCCGATGATTTTCCCTTTTGAGTTATCACCAAAGGTGACAAAGCCTCCATCAACTTTTATTAAACTCTTGAAACAAGAGAAGTCTCCTGACATATGTCTTGAACATCCACTGTCCAAATACCACGTCTCTTTACAGGAGCTCTTTAAGCAAGTTCCCTACAAAACAGATTTAGATGGGAGATGATTTTGGTACCCAGATTTTCTTGGGTCCAGACAGGTTAGCCAATAACACTTTAGGTACCCATATTTGTCTAATGGGTCTCATATAATTTGTAGAATTGACATGCTTTGAAAGATAAACTTTATTAGATCCATTGCTATGTATATAACTGGTTGAAACATATGAAGTTCCAAAATTACCTTCATTCTGTCCAGATTTAGAAATGATTCTAGTTTTAGCAATTTTCCTTTGTCCAGGTTGGTATCCTATACCAGTAGTATATTTAGGTGCTACTTGCTTTCCTAGCATCTGTGTCAGAGCATTCTTGCCATTGGTGAACTTCTCTAAGTCTTTTCTAAGTTGCTCATTTGACAGTTTCAGTTCTGTATTTTCTTTTAACAGTTGAGCATTTTTCTCTTTTTCAATAGAGAGTTCAGTTTTAACTGTAGTGGTGAGAGCATGCTGTTTCTTTAATGACTTGTATTTATCCTTAAGTTCATTACATGTCTCTTCCAGCATATCACAGTATTCAAACAGTTCAGATTTAGACATGTTATCACCTTCAGAATCATCTCCAGAATAATATGAATTTGAAGCAGGAGTTTCAGTAGTTACCTCATAAGTGTTTGCCATAAAGCACATGTTGGCTCGATTCCTTTCAGAGTCTGAAGATTCAGCTTCACTTGTGCTGTCTTCTGAAGCACTCCAAGTAGCCTTCATAGCTTTTTTAAACTTATTGTCCTTATATTCATATTTCTTTTTATATTTCAGCTTTGGACAGTCGGCTTTAATGTGTCCTTTTCTCTTGCACTCATAGCAGACAACATCATCTGATTTGTCATTCTTCTTCCAGTCCTTTTTCCATTTGCCTTGGTGATCATACTTACCCTTATAATTTGTTTTTCTGAAGAACTTCTTTTTCCTATAAAATTTCTTAAATCTTCTAGCAATGTGAGCCATCTCAGCATCACTGTCAGAATCACTTGGACTGTCTTCACCACTTGAACTTTCAACTATAGCTTGAAGCTTTTCCTTGTCCTTATTCTTTGAAGTTGAGGATTTGAAAGCAACAGACTTTCTTGCAGGTTCATTTTCTTCCTCTTTGTTCACTTTAAGCTCTTCTTCATACATCATCAGCTTGCCAATTAGTTCCTTGACAGGTAGAGCAGCTATGTCACATGATTCTCTGATTGAGACAGATGTGCCTCTCCATCTATCAGGTAGACATCTCAAAATTCTCATAATTTGTTCCTTCGATGAGACATCCTTTCCCAGCGAGATCATTGTATTGACAATTTCGTTGAACCTGAGATACATGTCAGAAATGGGTTCATCAGGCTTCATTTTAAAATTATCATACTTGATAGTATAGGTGTTCAATCTCATTTCTTTAACATTAGTTGTTCCTTCATGAGATACAGCTAAGGTATCCCAAATTTCAAAAGCAGTTTTACATGCAGAAATTCTATTAAACTCTTCATCTCCTAGAGCACAGTACAAGGCATTCATAGCTTTACAGTTGTTATTGTAAGCAGTCTTTGTAGGTTCATCCCAAGTAGATCTAGCAGTAGTAGGCATTTTGTATTCTGATTCAATAGCAGTCCAAATATCAAAACCTATGCTTTCTAGATGGATTTTCATTTTCAGCTTCCACTGAGCATAATTAGTTACATTGAAGAAAGGTGGCTGGTTAGTAGCAGCACCCTCATGTCTATTGTCCATGATGAGAAACTTTTAAAGAGATAAAAATTTAGAAATAACAGAAATTTTAAGAACTTTAAAATACAACTAAAATCACAGTTCAAAAGCAGGGTACTTTTAGAAAGTATTTTCAACCTCTGATACCAAGTGTTGGTCGGAGTGGATTACTCAAGAGGGGGGGTGAATTGAGTACCAATTAAAATTTATATATTTAAAAGCAGTGTCTTAAAGACCCCCAAATAATAAAAGAAATTAAACTGTAGTGAATTTATATTAATGTAGAGATTCTGTTAGGTTCTCAAGGGATTTATTAATTCCCAGTTAATCAACACAGGAGTGTGTGATTATCTTTTGAAACTAACTTACTAATCTACACTTAACATAAACACTTGCTAATTTAATTATCAAAGTAATCTTTAAAAACAGTATTGGTTTTAAAGTGATTAGCAGCGGAATAAAACTTTGAAACAGATGGCACAACAATGTAACCAAGAGGTTCAGTCTCAAGCCGAGACTTAGTCCTCTCAAAAGTTTATATAAAAATGATCCACACCCTGGATCGGGGTTCAACAGTTTACAACTGTCCAGGTCCAAGACCTCTACCACTGTTCTTCGTGGGAAACAGTACAACAGCAACCAGCTGTCCAGGTCACACACGACCTCTACCACAGTTCTTCGTGGGAAAGAAAGAATGAAAGAGTTTTGTAAGGATTTACAGATCCTTCAGTTTGAGTTCAGGAGACAGTGTATGTGTTAGATATAGCAGATAACACACACTCCTCGAAATGAATGGTAATAAATCACAGAACAAGAGATGTAGAGTTTAGAGATGGTTCTGGTGATTTCGGTATAGCTCTGGACTCCTTTGGATTCGATTAGAAGTGAGTCTGAGTCCTCTTCTTGTTTCTGTTGAGAAACAGAGTGTCGTATGCTCCAGGTTCACAGGTGGTGAGAATGTAGTCGATGAAGTTCTTCTTGTATGCACAGAACACTCCTCGAGTATGCTTGATTGTCTATGAGCTTCTCTATGTTCCTCTTGTGCTTGTGACGTTTTTGGTATATTGGATGCACCGCACTTTTCTGGTTCGCTTCTTGTTGTTTGTTTTCTTTTCACGTTCGCATGTTTCTGGTATGTAGTCTTCTCGTATTTATCTCCCATCAGGGGACAGAAGAGATTTCTTTTCAGCAGGTACGAGGTACGGGTTCCTGACATCCGACAACCTTTATCAGATATTTGACAAATCATTAAAATGTATGATATGACCGTTAGATAGATTAAATATAGGAAATAAAGAAATTCAAACAGTGAGTTGAGTGATCGGTAGGTATTCAGCATCGGTAGCTTGAACATCGGTGGCTCTATGCGTCGGTTGGTACATGCATCGGTAGCTCCATGCGTCGGTAGGTACATGCATCGGTAGCTCCATGTATCGGTGGGTACATGCATCGGTAGCTCCATGCGTCGGTAGGTACATGCATCGGTAGCTCCATGTATCGGTGGCTGTGAGTCTATCGGTAGCTTCGTCGGTCAGTGACTTATTCCATCGGTAGCTCTTTATACTTACACCGGTAGCTCTACGTTTGTATCGGTAGCTTTATTTATGAGTACATTGGCAACTCTGTGTTAAGTCTATCGGTAGCTGTCTGTCGGTAGACTAAGTCTATCGGTAGACTGGTTACCGGTAGCTCTTTATCAGTAGCTATAGGCATATTACTTATCTGTTTTATGCAGAACACATCCGATTGTGTTAGAATCAATTTATAACTTGTATGAACATGGATAAATGATGATTAACATATTCCAAAGACTATTTTAAAAGGGTGTTATTGGTTTGATCACAGATTGGAAAGAATTAAAGTATAGATCAACAATACTTAACAATATCATAGAGAATGAAGACATAATTGAGATTTTCAACACAAATAGATACATGATTGAGATTATCAAAACAGGTGAGGTCAACATGTACTTTTTAACTTATTTAGATGTTCTAATTTAATCTTGTGTGGTTTCTTAGGTTTTTTCCCTTTTCTCATTTAGTGATGATTCGTTATTATAAATTCATGACTCGTGTTATATTGTCTTTCATATATTTTGAGGAAATACATTTGAAATAATTAATGGTGTGGTCATTCATAATTTTTGGTCCTAGTGATTCATTTTTTCAATGATATTTCAATATGTGTTTGGTGAGATATAGATGATTTGGTGATGTGTACAGAATTATTATAGATTTATTTTATGAAATTGAATGTAGTTCTCATACAATAATTTTTATTAAATTAAGAGATTATTTATCTATTTATAAATGATTAAACACATTTTGTAAGGAGTTTTCAAATTATTTATGTCATGTGAATAACTTTCAAAAAAATTTCATTTGGAATTTATAATAGCCGTGAAAAATTAAATGATCATAATTTTTTTAAATTAAGAATTAATGAGGAACAAAAATAAAAGAAGATATATTTTCCTTAGAAATATATTATATGATTCCAATTTTTTTCATTTTTAATTCTTAAAAAATATATTTGTATATTCACGATGGGATTACATAAAAAATATGTCTATGCTATGTGCCAGCCATAGATAGCTTGACACCAACCACATGTGGGGTCCCATAAGGTAAACCATGACTGAAGGAACCAACCTATTCTTTCATAGAGGCATCATCGATTGGATCAGGAGTGAACTCGCATAGTAACCCATGTATAAGGAATATGAGTAGTGGCCCCGCCATGTGGGTTAGCATGATGGCATAGAAAACTAGAATGTGGTTATACCTAGAGAGGTGGAAGATAATTTTGAGAGGATGGAGGAAAATATTGAGTCATATAACACATCCTAACCTATGTTCATTTCTATGTGGGGTAATGATGTTGTGGGTACTATTACTATATCTTAAAAAAGTCGAACAGAAGTGAAACCACATGATGTCTCTCATCTAAGCCTTACGGTCATTTCATGTTCTCATCATACTCCTCTGTGTTCTTGATGAACACCAATATTAAAATTAACATGGATGAGAAACCATTGATCGATATCTATCCATATTCTATTTGGATTTTGATAAATTAAGGTCTAATTATTGAATCAATATCATTTGTGAAATTACATTATGCATGCATGTGATAAATCGAACAACAAGAGTTTGAGGAGAATTGAAAACATAAGATGAATGGGTAAATTTTTCCATGAGATAGATTTAGGTTGGATAAATGAAGATAATTAATCCTAATAAAATGCTTCACTGTAGATCACCATAAATACCCATAATTATCTCATGAAGGATGAACACCATCTTTCTTAGAATATGGTTGAATAAATCCCATAGGACTTTGGATCATTGATGGAGTTGATAAATGACATAAAACTCAAATCCAAGAAGTTAAATTGTTATATTATATTTATTTTATCGATAAAATTTATTATATTTAGAGTTTTGATTTTAATTAAATGGTATTTGTACAAAACAACAAATGATACACCCATTTCCTCTTAGTGGTAAATCAGGTTGGTGGTTCTACTAGTGGTGTTAGAGCATTAAGTTCCCTATAAATATCTTTAAAACATTACTAAATATGGATAATATTAATTTTATCAATGTTTTAGGTGTTCTAGCATTTTATGGGATGAAAAAAATCAAATTTGGAAGGATATGGTTCTACCTTGTCTCCTATCACTTTTCAAGGAAGTCAGAGATGCTGTAAAAGTAGATTTTACTCACATTTCTAATCATGTTTCTCTAACACATGATGATAAGACATATATTGAGGTATATTTAATGTACCAAAATTTTATCTTGACGTCTCTAGAAGAAAAGGTATACATATAGGTCATGCGACTCTATACTACCTTGGAGATATAGGATAAACTCAGAAGAAACCATGAAGTGAATGGTCAAAGTCAAGGATTCCAAAATACATGTTTGATGAAATTAAAATGAAAGATAAATAGATTTTTTGTTAATACTTCATTGGAATAATTTTTATATTCATGATAATTTTCCTATTTGGCAATAAACTGGAAGTCTCAATTATTGTCAAAACAATTAATGAGGAATTGTTCATTTTTTTTCATAAAAAATATTCAACAATGGATGAAAGAAATGAAATATCTATTGATAAACTACACAAAATTATAATTTTTTATGGAATAATAAAAATTAAAATTTTCAATAATTATGGTAAAATTAATACTTACGTGGAATCCATAAGAACAGGTATGGTCAGTGAATGTGGAAAAATATGAAGATTCAGAAAGTGATGATAATGATGATCCCTTCGATAACATAATTTCCCATATATTAAAATGTTAAAAAAGTAAAATTTAATTATAATGAATAATCAACCACATAAATTAATTAACTATGATATATGTAGTCATTTTCCAATGACATGTCCAATGAAGTGGGTCGAATAACCGGAGATAAAAACAAAATAAGGTGATGAAAGATCTCATAAACACATATGGGATAATAAATAAAAAAACTACTATAGAAAGAAGATAAATATTATAAGAAAGTATAATAATGATTCATCATCATGATTTTCATTAGATAATAATGTTAATTACATTTTATAATCAAAGATAATAAGTGGTTCATCAATTAGTAGTGATGATAAAGGGAAACAAACCTAACCAAAATGAATAATGAAATAAGAATCATAATTTATCATGGAAGAAATCATTTATCCCAAAAAAACAATGAAAAATCATGAGAATGAAAAAAATATTTGAAAAAAATAATGTATAATAATTATCTATGGATGATTAAAAGATGATTATAAAAAATATATATATCATATTTCAATGAGATCAAGATGCACAAATTTAGAATGTCTAAAGAAGATAAAATTATATGTTCTCTTGGATGAATGATTACACAAAAAGAAGAATAGTTATTTTATTTACTATCTATATTTGAGAATGTTCAACATAATTTGAATATGTTTATTGAATATTTAAATCAATATATTGTTATCAAGGGAGAAACTTATCATGATCGAGAGAAGAAAGGTAAAATTGAACTTAATCATTTTAATGAAAATATTACTTCAAATAGTGTAGGTGTGAAAGAAAAATTTGAAAATATGAGGGATAAGGATAATGAGAGGAAGACTACAACATTTGGGGAAGTGGAAAATATTCCAAGATGTCCACAACCTCCAATGAAAATAAAAGAAAAAAATAAATTTGATATTCATCTTAAACCAATTTGAGAGGATAGTGTTTCATGGATTTTATTGTTTTTGTGGTTTATATTGTCAAAAAGTAAACTCTTTTAGTTTCAAAATGTCTTTACTATAAATTCTGAATGAATCAAGGTGAGATTTATTTTGAATCATAGTGAAAAATTTCAATGAAAACAATATGAAAATAGATCTGCACCCCCTCTATCTAAATAAAAACAATTAAATAATTTTGAAATATTTTATGGTAGATATAGTTTCAGATGGTCAAAATGCTAAAGTATGCCTGAAAATTGTAGAAGTAGAAGTAAACTATGTTTTAAATGGAGGGACATTACAAAATAATAAAAAATAAAAGTCCTGTAATTATTTTTAGAATACTAATGATGTCAATAAATAATGATTAGTTTTATGGTCACAACCATGGAAACATGATAAAAAATTCGAGGATGTAGAAAAAAATTCTAAATATAATATAAATTTATTAATCAAAAAATAATATGTGGGATTTGATGTGAATTGATTCACAATTGGAAATTTTAATATATAGAATGTCGAGGATGAAATATTAATTCAACACAATGATGAAGTTTAAGGTAACAAGGAATAATATCAAACTAACGTGACTCAATGAAAAATAATGATCCCGAATAAATATTCCCACAATGAAATTAATAGAAATTAATTAGACAAATTGTGAAGAAGTTCTCAGTTTGGAAGTTACATTTAGGAAACCAATAGTTCACAACATATTATGTATTATTTTATGATCATTGAACTAACAATTAAGTGAGTTGAATTAGATGATTGAGGTTGTGACTGTTGGAAAACATGATGATATTGTACTTCATTGAATCTTCCAACATCCATGAAATGGAAGAAAAGATTACATTACTTAATTGATAGAAACCCTAAGAATTAATCTATAAATTGTGAGATATATTCAATGATGAAAATCAAGGTATGAAAATCAATATTTCATCACTTTTTATTATTTGTACTATCTTTTCATGTAAGGGATAGTGATTCATTGATGTCATAATGAGACAAAGTTGATGATTTACCTTTTTCTCTTATACATTCTTATCCTTTCATTGATGTATGGGCATTATTAATCAATTTCATTGATAAATAGGATTAATTGAAACTACATGAATGATAATTGATACATTCTTATCATTATTTCACATGTATATGATTTTTTGCACAACATTGAAAGGCATAGTCATATATCCCATATTTTCTACTCTAGGTTATCCAATATTGACTCTGATTTTATTAAAAAATCATTATTTTCAAAGAGAACCATGTGATTTATTTTATATCTCATAGATATAATATAAATATTATTCAAAGGGAGGAAAACCTTATTTGAAAAATATCACAGTTTTCCTCTTCATTTTATTTTCAATATGGATGATAAAATAGTGAGCACACATATTTATTCATACAATGTGTTTTAAAGAGATATTGAAAACAAAACACAAAGGGATAGTGTTTTGGGAAAAGTTTTACATTGTTTTATAAATGGTATTTCAATATGTTTTTTTAGGTGGATGAAGTGGAGATTTCTGTATATTTTTTATAGATTCATTTTATTACGTTGTATTTAATTATTCTAAAATTCATCATATTAATCCATACTATTTTTGAGCTAATATAATATGACTAAACACAAGTGATAATGAGTTTAAATATTCATTAGATCAAATTAAGACCATTGAAAAGGTATTTTCCTGAATAATTAATAGTTTTCAAAAAAATATAAGTTTATATTTTCTTGCATGAATAATAAATGAGAAAAAAGAACATAAATAATAGAATTTTATATTTCCATCACATTTTAGGATGTCATTATATTCTTTTAGAATATAATTATTATTTATAAGTATATTCAAGTTGGTGTTACATAAATAATATTGAAAACCTAAGGTCCATCCATATCCATATTGACCCTAGCCACATGTAGGACTCCAAAAGGTCATCCAAAGATGCGGGAAGCAGCCAGATATAGCCCTCATGTGGGATGAGTGGCTGTAGTCGTGCACCTACATATGCACCAGTGTATAAGGTACAGGAATAGCTGCATCACCATTTAGAGTGGTAGGGCGGCATGGAAAACTAATGTGGGGTCGTACCATGAGAGGGGGAAGATTATTTTGAGAAGCTTATAGAAGAGGTTGAGTAATATACTATGGATCATCCTATGTACACCTCGATATGGGATACTGATGTTTTGGGTACTATTCTTTTGTTTTAAAATAGACAGACATAAGCACAATAATATGATGAGGCTCATATGGGGTTTCTGATCATTTCATGTACTCATATTCATCTTGTATTTGTTAATGAAATTTATAATTCTATGGTACATGGATGGGCCACTGGTAATCGATCTTGATCAATCTTCTTTGATTTTCCTAATTCATGAGGTTCAACATACTGATTATTTATCATTCATTCAATTACATTATGAATTCCTGATAAAAATAAATGAACATATTCTACCACTAAACTATGAATTTAATTTAATTGTGGTCATTCAACAATTAATTAGTTCGATCATGGATAAATGTGGAGAATTCATCCTAATCACCTACATGATAGAAGTTCACCACAAAGGGTGCACATATCTTTTGAAGGATGAACATAATATTTCTTTGTTACGTGTTTTAATAAATTCTTAATTTCTCAGGATCATTTATGGATCCATGGAAAAAATTAAATGATTTATTCAAGGATGAGTGCATACAATGATATATTTTTCAGGTCAATAGAACAATGATGCTCACCTTTAGAAGAATTTGGAACATGGATGAGAGATTTTGATGATTTTTTTATAATATTTGATTTCCCATAAAATATGGAACCGTTGAGTCACTTCTTTTATAAAGAATAATCCATCTTCATTATAAGACAAATACTGTGATATGTAGATCCCATATGACGTTGACAAGTTAAATGAAATCTCTAAAGATCATTTCAAATAAAATATTTTGTGATGTATTAATGTACTTCACATTAACATGGCTCCCTATATTTCATGATGGTTTGTGACCCATAAAACCTTCAGTGTTCCTATAACATGGTTGATTCATCCATAAGTATGTGTATACAAAAATTGTTTTTCATGAAGATGAAGTTTATCCATCCATTAATCCTTGTGCTCCAATTGTACATTGAATTATATCATTCATTATTAAATAGTGAGACCCCAGGGATACATCAATGTACAAAATTATATGATGATAGTGTTCATGACCGTGCATATGTGAATATGAAAATGGTAGTGAATGTGGAAAAATAAAAAGAAGAGGATAATGTACAATGCATGCAATGAATTTTATATATACACATACATGTGGGTATTGATATAACTGAATATTATTAACTAAAATGTAAGAAATATTTTAATGAACACAAGCACATATATTATAAAATGAAATATACATGTTCTTGGATTTTGGATTACATAAAACTAATGGACGATGTGAATTTGAATTGGTGTTTTCAAGAGTTTTTCATTATATAAAATAAAAAATAAGATATGTGTTACCATATACATATATATTGTGGTTGGGAATTCATTCAAAGGGAAGAAAATCTAGAGTATAGTTTCACTAATTAAACTGATTGATAATAGGTTGTCAGTACTGAATGTGTAGGACCAAACAATTGGAAAGGTACTTGAATATGTAGATGGGATATTCAGATCCTAATGTACCATATATTAATAATAATGAATCTCCTTAAAGTAGATGATGCAAAAATTAAAAGATAAGTCTTTTGGATGGTTATGGGAGAAGTTAAAGTACTCTAGTTAGATCCATGGGAAGATGGTGTCTCTAAATTGGAAGAAAAGAAAAATTATTTCAGTTACATGTGTTCTAAAATAGAGTTTCTTTATTGGGTATGGAGTATTCTAATATATTTTTTGATAGTGAAGAATCCATATTGTCGGACCAACTTGGAAATGAGTGGGTCTTTGTACCGAACCTTTTTAATACTATGTGATAATGTCTTTATACAAAAAATGCAAGACATGATTTGAGATTGAGAGATAATATTGAGTGGATAGATAACCTAAACATATTATACTGGTTGAATTTTAAACAAAATGAATTAGAAATAATAAACCATTATTTCACCCTTACCCTCTTAGTGGTAAATCTGGCCTAGCGCCCTACAAGACCCTCATTTCTTTTCTCCTCATGTCTAATATTAACTTCTCTATGATGTGTATTATTAAATATTTTTTTATGTATGTTCATTGATTCCTAATTCTCTTCTGTTTAAATTTTCATGAGTCCTAGAGGTTTTGTGGAGGATTCATAAGGAGTTATGGATGTGGGAGAATATTATTTCATTTTATTAAGTTTCACGTCCCACTTTTTGTAATCTTGGAACATTCCAATTTAAAACCAGTTTGGAGGATTTAGTGTGGGGTAGGACATTATAGAAATGGTTGGTTTAGTTGGGCACAAATGATGATCATTTGGTGCTAGAGTGAACCACAAAATCTACTAAATTGAATGGTTGTGTTAAATATTTTTTGGACTTCATTTTTCACAAACAAAATACATGTGATAAATTAAATGACTTTCATGTCCATTTTTATGATGAAGGGTGGGCATGGTGGTAATTGGGTTCCACACTCTAATGTTGGCATCATGTAGCTCCCTATACCATAGCGATGAGTGTGGTGATGGTAAAAAAAATGCCTTTTAACCCCAAATTTTTAGTCGGTTATGTGATTTCAATAAAAGTGTTTTGGATGTAATATAATGGTTTTTGGTCTGAAGTGTTCTAATTACTTAAAAACCAAATGTCACCTCCACCATGGGACCTATGGTTGTGCTGGGAGTTCACCATTGTGTGATAAATCCTTATAAGTTTCCTCTTTATAGGGACAGATCTTGTGTACATTGGATTACTTTATCACTCCATCAAAAGAGCTGTAGATGACCTCTAAAACACTCATCACCCACTAGTTGTAAATCCATAAGCATAAAACATATTATATAATATTGATTAAAGAATCAAGATCAAGGTACTCCATTTTATCCTCTACCGATCCTTGAGACTATTTTTATTTCCGAACTCACATTTTATTGGTGTTTCACCTTATTTTGGTCTCAAATATGAGTATGTTTTGATGGTGGTTATCGAGTATTAGTTTTTATGGTGTTACATTGATAATGTTTTAATTTACCTTAGTGATGGTTTTTCATGATTGTTCATTCTTACTCAGAGAACATTAACCTTCTAATATGATATGGGATATATTACTTCTACAGTTCTTTATGTGAATGTGTGAATTAATAATGTTTTATAATCTTATCAAAATGACTTTTATTGAACTTAAAAATATATATTTTCCATAAAATTTTTCTAAAAGTTTAATGGTTATCTAGTATTCTATAAATTTTATCAAATAAGTTGATTGGTGTAATTCCTTTCTTTAATTTAATTCATATATTTAGTGTAGTTATAATGAATAAAAAATCGTTCATTACTGCAAGGATTTTGATAGAGATGCAATTTCATGTCATATAATAAATATTTTGGAATCATTAAATATGTAAATGAAGATAATTTTTTTTACCATTATATAGTGTTATATAATTTTTTAATATATGGAAAATAAATTACATTTCTAAAATTAATAAATAGAAATGGATATTATACCATGTTTATTATATTTTAACAAATCCTTTATAGAATCAAATAAATGGTTGGGATTGAAGATAAATTATTGTTTATTTTTTTCCTCATGATATCAAGTAAAATTTTTTGATATATGTTTCATAATGTTTTTATTGTTTTATATTTATCATTGATACTTCCATTCACTATAATAATATAAATCAAAATAATGATAAATAATTTAAGTGGAATGAGATGTGTGATACTTCTCATATTGTTTTGTTAATTAACTAAGGATTGAAGGATTCTTAATTGTTATATGTGGATAACTAATTCCCTTAGGTTTCCATGTGTTGATAACCCATGTTCAAGGAAATTGTTAATTTTAGATGGAATTAGAATGATTTTTAAATAATAATAAATATTTAGAGATTAGGTTGAATGTTTTATTGAGTGTGGGTCATAAATATCTTGATGTTATGAATATTGTGTCTTCTCTTATTTGTTGAGGATACTTTGGAAATGAATGTGTTCCCTATGGATTTATTGACCTGTTGTGATAATTTCATTAAGTTATGTGTTTGGTTTTACATGTTGTGAAAGGGATGGAGGCATATGAATTTGAAGGTGATGAATTATTGATAGGTGATTAGAAGATGTCTTAGGCTATAGTGACAGTTTATGATGATATGGAAATAGATATTACACTGGGAAAATTGTTGTGGGATCCGTGGTGTATATGATTATTTTGAAACGGTTCTTTCTAATTGATATTGTTAATACTACCTGATGTCGGTTGATTATTTCTTCATTGTGTGATCAAAAGATGATGATTACGTGATTAGTATAAAACTTCTGGACATACTATGTTGTTATATCGAATGATTGAATTTTTTAAGTGGTATCATAGGAAATATGGAATCCCGCATTTTCATTGCATAACTTTTCATTACATTTTACAAGAAGATGATCTTTTAAATTCTAGTTTCTTGGAAATACAGAACATAAAACATGAAAAAAACATAAAACATTCTTCTAATAACCTTTTAAGGATTCATCATAAGTTCATCATAAGTACAATTACTTCATCTCATAACTTGGAGACGTACATCAAAGGAAAGGGTGAGCTGAAGGCCCAGTAAGTGTAAACAAGGGAATCAGTTTACTTGTGATATTAATATGAACATGAAAACGACATAAAGACAAGAGCAATGAAATAATAGGAAATTAATAATAAAATGAACAAGAAAAAATACTTGAATATTTGGATACAACATTTAATTTAGACATTCATGAACATATCACTAAGGTTCATCCCCTAAGGTGTCATAAAAATTACCATGGTTATTCACCATGGTATCATGAAACTTATCTTCTCCAGAGATTAATTCATTACCCAATGCATTAGTGTGCTACCAAAGAACACCATTAATATTACTTTATTTTCATGTGATCTATATAGATCATAATCAAACATTTCATAAAAAACCCAAAAATAATAAATGAATTGTGTTTCATTCAAAGTTGTGATGTTTTAAAAGTGGTTAAAAAATTGATCGTTATGTAATTTATAACACAAGGAAAGGGAGAGAGGTTTACATGTATATATATTACAGAATCAAATAGTTAAATTTTATGTATTGATGAATACACCTAGAAATGATAATATATTTGGGTGTTGTCATAAAAAACTAGAAGATAATTATTTGAGAATAAGAGAGAGATTTTGAGACTAAAATTCTGTAGCATAATAGCTATATAACACGGTTTTAGAAAACATTAAAAATAGAGGGTACAAGGGAAACCAACTCATAAATAAATTATAATATATTAAAGAGGCATAATACCATGGAGATAATAACATGGAATGGAAATTTATCGACATACCACATGAAAATGAAACTTGAGAGGAAAGAGAAGATGTGATTTATTTAACAAACATTCCAACAGCCTAAACGCATCCATTAATAATTCAGCAAATAAATTGATGAGAGTGTAAAGGCTATCTCATCACATGTAAATTAAATGGACAGTAGTAAGGATATAGAAGAACATGACCCTTCATAAAAAATGTAACTATAAGACATAACATAATGGCAGTCATGACTTAAATGAGGAGGGTGGATGTTTCTCTTACCATGTAGAGTAACATCAAAAGAAAAAAGGTTGGGACCTTGGGAGGCTTGAGGGAACCATGGGAGGACTACTTTATAAGTAAAGAGGCCATATAAACGTTGATGAAGATTTATATTGAAATTAATGAGGGAATGGATTGGTATTTATAGGAAAATTGAGGGATTAAATTATTAATTTCCAAGGGACAACTCATCGATGGTATTGGAAGAACCATTGGCATGCCTATGGTATTTGCCCATGATATTTTCCAATTGGGGAACCTCATAGAATATACTACTATTCATAAGTTTACCCTATTTCATACATCATTATAACATCATTAATGAGGTCATTAAACACCCAAAACTCAAAACTGTATTTTTACTATTCACAAAAAATTCAACTATTTCAGAAAAATCCAAAAAATTCACCTTAACCTAATATCGATGATCTGAATTCAAAAATGAACTAAATTTTATGATAATAATTTAATAAATATTTTTAATTTAATTTTTAATTAAAATCATTATTTATTCAAAAAATACAACTTTAAAAATATAACTCAATTTTTAACACCTTAAGAAAATAACAAAGGTCCCACATAATTATCGTATAACCATAATAAAATAATGTAACAATTTAAGATTACATTTTTTGAAAATATATTTCCATTTTAAATTATTAAATTTATTATAAAAATGAAAATAAAAAATTTATGACATTCAAATGTACCAAAACTTATACTATGGTCGTTTTTTCACCTTTATAATGTTTGAATTGTATTTATACATTCATGGGTAAAGTTTCAATTTTTTGGAAAATTTACTAATTATTTCTATTAATTACTATTCATAAGAGTATGTTACAATCCAAACAATATTATTCCCTAAAAATAAATTTGATCTTATTAGACTCTAAATTTCTCACATATCACAACTGTAGAAGTCCATTTTATGAAAATAATATCACATTATTAATTATTTAATGTTTACATTAACATTTTATCATACCCGTTTTTCATAATTCACCAATAATATTCATCCTATATTTATCGAGACATTTGAAAATAAAAAAAATTTCCATATGAAGGAATAAAAATTTTATTTGTTAAAAACGATTACCAAAGTACCTAAGGCCTCGTTACATAGCCCCTTATGAAACCAACACAGGGCCTACCTTTAAGGTGTGATATGGTGATAGAATCGTGGGGCGGCTCCGAAACATTGCCTGAGTGGTGATCTCTATCTTCTTGAACTTCTCCCGTATGTGATTTCGTTCAAGCTTCACAAGATGATGTTCGACTTGGGCTTGGACCAGATTAAAGCCCAATGATGCTTCGACCTTCCCAAGCTCCGACATATGGGATTCATATGGACCAAGTAAACTGGACGAGGCCAATCAATCTTCATTCTATATTAATTAACCAAGATAACAATATTTATAAGCAATAAACACAACGATAATATAAGAGTTTCCAAAGGTCATATTGACCAGTAGTCATACAATAGTCGAAACCCAACGGTCTTATTTTAATTATAACTACTTCATTAATTAAAGGATATTTTATTGTTGAGTGTAAAATAAAATAACACACAAATTTTGGATTCAAATATAAATAAACGTTCGGGTCATTACATTATTCCCCCTTTAATATATTTTTTTCTGGAAATTTTCACTTGTAACCTCTGAAGAGAAATGGTGCGGGTACTTCTGTCTAATAGAATCCTTCGGTTCCCATGTGGCTTCTTCACATTTGATTTACCTCCAAAACACTGTAACAAGTTGGGTAGTCTTCATGCATTGAACCTTGTCTCTACGATCCAAGATCTCCATCGGATGCTCCTCATAAGAGAGGTCATGTTCTAGTTGTACCACCATTGGATTTAGTATTGGTGATGGGTTAGGTATGTACTTCCTCAAGATGGCTATGTGGAAGTCTTCTTGAACTTGTGCTAGATTTGGAGTAAGTGCAAGTCGATATTCCATATCTCCCACACGATCAAGGATTTCATAGGGGCCATTGTACCTAGGGTTGAGGTTCCCATTTTTTTCAAACCACGTGACTCACTTCCAAGGTGAAATCTGAATAAATATTTTGTCACCAACATGAAACTCCATGTCCCTTTGAAGGATTTCGGCATAGCTTTTTTTTCAACTCTGATTAGCCTAAATGTATTGTTGGACGAAGTTGAATTTTTCAGTCATCTCTTGGACTTGATCTGGCCCAAAATGATTTCAATCACCAGCATCATCCCAAAAAGTAGGAGTTCTACATCACTTCCCATATTGAGCTTCATAGTGTAACATTTGAAAGCTCGAATGGAAGCTCTTGTTGTATGAGAACACAACTGAAGGGTGATTTTGATCCCATCCTCTTTTAAACATTATTGATCATGTTCTTAGTACATCCTCGAGTGTTTTAATAGTATTTTCAGATTGTCCATCAGTTTGGGGGTGATAGGCCTTACTGAAATTCAATTTAGTGCTTTATTCATATTGAAGACTTCTCCAGAATGTTGATGTGAACCTTGGGTCATGATCAGATACGATAGAAAGTGGAACTCCATGGAGTTTTACCACATCATTCATGTAAATCCTAGCCTGTTGATCATTAGTGAAATCTTTCCGAATGGAGATAAAATGGGCTGTCTTGGTGAGATGGTCCACAATAACCCATATCGCATTGTATCATTTGGAAGTTCTAGGGAGACCAGTGATAAATACCAAAGTGATATTGTCCTACTTCTATTCTGGTATTGGTTGTGGTAGGAATACCCCTTTATGATGTTTTCCCGCTGCCTTCACTTGCTGGCATATTAGGAACTGTGAAGTGTACTCAACAATCTCCCTTTTCTTATTATCCCACCAATAATGATCATGAATTTCCTTATACATTTTCGTACTACTAGGATGTATAGAGAAGTAGATATATGATCTTCATCCATCATATCCTTCTTTATTTCTAGAATATATTGAACACATAGCCTTGTACGAAATTTCAGTACACCTTCTTGATTAGTATTGAACTCAGGAAACTACCCATCCTTCACAGAATCAAATATCATAAGTAACAATGGATCTTCATTCTGAGATTTCATGATCTTCTCTAATAATGATGGTTGAGAAATAATTAGGGTTAGGGTTGATGATTTCCCTTCCATTATAATTCCCATGTGCAGCTTTACAAGGCCATTGATCAAATGATCTTTTTGAATCCTCATCATGGAAGGAAAAACTATGTATTTCCTAATTAATGTATCATCATATTTTTTTTCTCTTCTGAGATGATAATGAATTGAACAATCATAGTTATTAAGAAGTTACAACCATCTCCTTTGTCTCATGTTCAATTCCTTTTGTGTGAAAATATAAATCAAACATTGATGGCCTATATATATATATATATATCAAATTTCTCCCCATAATGACAGTGCCTCTATATTTTTAGGCAAAAAACGACTGCAAATATCTCTTGATCATGCATAGGATAGTTCAGCTCATGAGCCATCAACTGTCGAGATACATAGGTAATAACCATGTAATTTTTCTTGAGGATTCACCCAATCCCTTTCAGAGAAGCGTAACTAAAAATAACGAATCCTTCTCTAGTTTAGGGCATAGATTACAGGGGTGTAGTAACCAATATCTATTTATTCTCTTGGAAACATTCCTCTCACTCCGTTGTGAAGATGAACTTGAACCCTTTTCGAGTTAACATGGTTAATGGATTATAATGTCAATAATAGTTTTTTCAAAAACATCATATATTATCCCGCTAATCCAAGGAATCTACGAATCTTAGTTATCATTGTAGGAGGTTGCCACTCCTCTACATCTTTTGTCATTACAGGGTCAACTGTGATTCCTTCATTAGTAAAAATGTTCCCTAAGAAAGAAACTTGTTGTAACCAGAATTCACATTTACTAAACTTTCACAAAATCCTCTATTTATGTAGAGTTCTCAAAATAACCCGTAGATGATGTTCGTACTCTACGAATTTTGGAATATATCAAAATATTATCAATAAAAACATCCAAAATGTAATCAAGGTAGTCCTTAAAGACTCTATTCATCATATCCGTAAAAATAGCATGTACATTAGTCAGTTCTAAAGGCATAATAACAAACCCATAATGCCAATATCTTGATTGGAAGGTAGTTTTTATAATATCTTCTTTCTTCACCCTCAATTGATGATGACCAGATAGAAAGACAATTTTAGAGAAGAATTGTGCCCCATGATGTTGGTAAGATAAGTCATCAATTCATGGAAGATGATATTTTTTCTTTACTGTGATCCCAATCAATTCTATATAATCAATAAATAGCTACATCGATTTATCCTTCTTCATAACAAAGAGAACTGGTGCACCCCCAGGAGGCACACAAGGTCAGATAATCCCCATATCCAAATGATCTTGGAGTTGTTTCTTTAATTCCTCTAGCTCAACATTTGAAATCCTATAGGGGGTCTTAGATATCAGATGAGATTCATGTATGAGTTCAATGGAGAAATCTATGTCGCTTTTTGGTGGAGGATTGTGAAACTCCTCAGGAAATACGTCAACATATTCCTTGATGATGGGGACATTTTATATCATCAAAATCTAATCTCTTTCTTCTTCTTCACTGATTAACTCCATAATGAAAGATATAAGAGGTTCTCCTAGTCAAAGATAAGGTTGAGATATCACTCCTTGGAATATAACTATATGTTTTCCATTCCAGAATACTGATATTTCATTGCTTATGTATTTGATCATAGAATTATACTTTGACAGCCAGTCCATTCCTAGTATAATTTTGAATACCAACATGTGAATGACTAGTAGATTTGTGATAAGATTATTCTCACAAAAGTAAATACTAGAGTTTCTAAATGCTGACGATACATGTGAAATTCCACTAGGAGTCTTTCCTGATAACTCTACTTTTAGAAAATTGGTGGTTGATTATAAATTCTTTGAAAACATAGAGGAAATTAAAGAATGCATAAAAACATAATCATAAGATGTAATTTATTGATTTGGGAGAACAAAAAGAGTACCTACCACCACATAATTTTGTGCTTCAACTTTAGCCATAGTGATTGGAATTATTTTCCCTATTCCCTTGTACGTTGCTATGGCTGATGGGGATTCCCCTCCACTACCCTTGGATTTGGACATTGATTGGAAAAGTCCCCATGTTGTCCACACTTACAGAACTAGACATCAGGTCGGGCCTACACCATCACTTGCTTGTTGTTAGTGTTTGGCAGTTGAGTTTTCACATCACTATGACAATTTCTCACAATATGGCCATCTCTTACACACTTTTATCATTTCATACTCTCGAGAAGGAATTTCCTCGGATGCTTCATCCAACATTTATTACACAAGGGACATTTCACTTTCTTGACTCCTCTTCACTGATCAAAGTTCCTCCATAATCAGGGATCCATCGATCTATTCTTTTTGTTTTATTTATGAGACCACTATGTCTCACTGAACTCTAGTTCGACTTTCATTCCACTCCATACGATCGGCTCATTGCTATCGTAGTCTCGGTTGGCTGTATTATTCCGCAGATGAGGTCCCAATCAACCGAAGAATCTATCAACCTTACCATTTTGATCCATGAAAATGATATAGGTGTAATGTGAAATCCTTGTAATGTTCATCTCGTAGCTTCCCACATATTCATTCTCCTTCTACTTCAGCTCAAGAAACTCCTTCTTCATTCTTGTTCACACTGATCGAGGAAAAAGATTACTAAAGAAGATCCCTCTAAACTCTTCCAACTCAAAAGCTTCATCCTCCACTATTGGCCTCAGGTTTTTAATTGGATCCCATCACAAATTTTCTTCTCCCTCTAATTGATAGATAGCCAGGGTGACCTTCTCTGGCTCTGAAAAATATAGCACAGAAGATATCTTCTCTATAGAGCTGATTCATTGTTCAACAATAAATTGGTCAGTAGATCCATTGATGGTTGGTGTCATTGATTCATAAAGGACTCAATATAATTTGATCCATTTGTGGTGAGATCGGTCTCTCTACTTGATTCATGTTAATTCCCATAACTTGATTTAGTTGGTTCATCGTTCGCACAGATGTTTCTAGTCCGGATTCCATCAGAGGGTTGTATGCGCATGGTCTATTTCAATCACCATTTTCATGGTTCCTCCTATTTCCCGCCATTTTTAATAGAATAAATTATTAGAGAGGAACTAATTTCATTTACAAATCTTTTAAATATAAAGGATTTTATGTCTTAATACTACATGCTTAAACAATTACATTTGTCTATATTCCTTAATAACGATTCATAACAAGCTTACAATTAACCAAACATATCCACTGGGAGTGTTGTAACAAAGAGTGCAGCATGGCATGTAATCATGCACCAGTTCCCATTCTAGTCTAGGTAAAAGCAGTTTTTTCAGGTTTTACCCCTATGTACATCTCTGATAGAGTCACCTCTACCATCTCGTATCCAGATAGGGATGTATTTTATTGGTAAACCACTTACTCAATACTCACCAAATTAAAAATAAGTTTTCCTATATTTATACATTTCCATAGGATTCTTCCAAATGTTTTCATATAATATTTTCCCTAAATAACTAATCAATCCTTTGATACAAACTATGGTATCTAGCCTTTTTATTACATAACTTTTCATTATATTTTACAAACTGAAGATCTTTTAAAGTCTACTATTTTGGATATCAGGAACATAAAACATGAAAACAAAATAAAAAATTATTCTAATCCAATTTTAAGGCTTAATAATAATTTCATTCAATGAAAAATTACTGCATCTCATAACCTGGAGACATACATCAATTTAAAGGGTGATATGAAGGCCCAGTAAGGGTAAATAAGGGAATAAATTTATTTGTGATATTAATACAGACATGATAAAGAAATAAAGACAAGGGAAATGAATTAATTGGCATATAATAATGCAGAAAACAAGAAATATAAAATGAATATGTTTCTACAACATTTCATTTAGACATTCATGAACATATCTGTAAGGTTCATCCCCCAAGGTGTCATAAATAGTATCATGGTTATATCCCAAGGTATCGTGAAACCTGTAATCACCAGATATTAATTCTTTACCCAATGAATTGGAGCACTATCAGGGTGCACCATTAAATATTATTTCATGTGATCCACATATATCTAAATCAAACATTTCCTAAATAAGACAAAAATAATAAAATAATAGTGTTTCAATCAAAATTGAGACGTTTTAAAAGTGCTTAAATACTTCATCGTTATATCATTTATAACCCCTGGAAAGAGAGTGATGGTTACATGTGTATCAATTACCGAATAAAAGAGATCAATTTTAGGTATTTATGAATACCCCTGGAAATGATAATAGATTTGGGTATTATCATAAATAATAGAAGATAATTCCTTGAGAATAAGAGAGAGATCTTGAGATGAAAATTCTGCAGCCTAATAGCTATATAACATTGTATTAATAAACAATAAAAAGAGAAGTTACAAGAGTAACCCACTCATAAATAAAATATAATACTGTATAAAAATATTATTACATGGAGATAAGAACATGGTATGAAAATTTTAAGGGCATACCACATGAAAAGGAAACGTGAGAGCAGAGAGAAGATGTAATTTCGTTTACAAACATTTTGGAAGCCTAATGAAGTCACATAAAAATTCAGAAAAAAATTGATGAGAGCGGAAATGGTATCTAATAATTTGGAAATTAAATTGACAGTAGTAAAGATATATAAGAATACACTCCCTCATAATAAAATGGAACTATAAGACATAACATAAAAGAAGTTAGGATGTAAAAGAGGAGGGTGAATGTTTCCCTTAACATGATGTGTAACTTCAAAAGAATGAAGGTCCGGTCCTTGGGAGGCTTGAGGGAACCTTGGGAGGACTCCTTCGGAGGTAACGAGACAAGATATTCTTTGAGTAGGATTTTGGAATGAAATTATTAAGGGAATGGCTAGGAATTCCAAGGAATAGTGAGGGAATAAATTATTAATTTCTGAGGGACACCTCATCAGTGGTATTGAAAAACCATGGTCTTTCCAATGTTATTTCCCTATGGTATTTTTCACATGGGGGAACTCATAGAATATAATAAAATTCATAAGTATACCAGAATTATTATATCTTTATTACATCATTAATTATGTCATTAAACATCCAAAACTCAAAACTGTATTTTTAGTAATCACTGAAAATTCACCTCTTTTAGAAAAATCCCAAAAAAGCACCTTTACATAATATCGACGCTCGGTATTCAAAAATGAACTCCATTTTATGAAAATAATTTTCTAAATATTTATAATTTAATTTTAAATGAAATCATTATTTATTCCAAGGCTACTAAACTAATCGGTCTTTCCAGACTTGATCTTTTTTGATCATGCCAATGTTACGAAGTAATGCACCTACTCTGGGTAGTGGGGGTCGGGGCGTTACAGTTGGTATCAGAGGCAGTTTAGTACTAACCTTGGAAGCTAGATTTAGATAAACTCTGATTAGAGCACATAGCCCAAAGATAGACATTGAGGATTAGTATAGAAGAACTTCCTAGAATTTTTCTATTATAGAGATTTTTTGAGTTTTCTGAGCAATACATCCCTGTCTGGATACGAGCAGGTAGAGGTGACTTTGGAAAAGATGTACCTAGGGGTAAAACCCAAAAACACCACTTTGAGCTAGACTTGAACGGGAACTGGTGCACGGCAACGGGCCTTGCTGCACTCTGGGTTACGACACTCCCGGGGGATATGCTTAGGATAATTCTCATTTTCTTTACAAACCACTATGAAGGGTTATGAGTATATACTTCCTCAAAGAAAACATTTTTTATGATTATGGATTATATCCATAAACCGTTGAATTTACATTATGTATTTTACAAGTTTTGAATTATTCATTTCAATTCATAAACTAACCTAGTTTATGCCATTGTATAGAAATGGTGCCCAATGGAAGGAATGTGAACTCCAGCAATACGTATGATCCAAAGAGTAAGAAGGATCATATCTTTCACGGTATTAAGCCAACATTTAGAAGGGAAATAATCTCCCATGTTTTATAAACATATGAAGAAATAGAATCATGTGTTAATAAGATAAGTAATGAATTCTATGAGTCTTATGGCTTTGAAGGGAAGAAAGAGAAGAAAAGGATGGAAGAGAGAATGATGGAAAAAGGGACGTGGGAAAAGAATAATTTTCCAATATGTGATAACTGTGGGAAGAAACACCTTGGAACTTTCCTGAAGGTAATGGGAGTTTGTTATAAGTGTGGAGAAAAAGGACACCAAGTGCGTGACTGCAAGGGTAAGAAAAAGGTTTCAAATATACAATGCTTCATCTGCAAGGAGTGGGGACACTATGCAAACCAATGTCCAAATCATTAGAGTGTTCCCCAAATGATGTTATAGGATAATAATCAAGTTATGATACTACCAAAGATGAGGAGGAATGATTAGAGTTCTTATGTTGTTATTAACTAATTTTGTAATTTGAGTGTTGTGTCAATGATGTACTAGTTATAATAATTATGGAGTATATAAGGATTGTACTGCAGTACTATTTCATCAAGGACTTGAGATTGTGTGGAACCAAGAAAAGTGACTCCACAATAGGTTAAATTTTTGGAAAATATATGGTTGAGAGAAGGATAAACCATAATATGGTTCTGATACCAAGATAGTGATTTTGGAATAAGACATGATTGATTTGGATAAATTATATTGGATATTCTTAACTTCCTTGAAACTGATTAATGATTTGTATACATTTTTGGATAGAAGGAGTATATCTAGTATTCTATAAGGAATAAGGGATCATGGTAATTTAGGATATTATAGTGTTTTAAAAGAATACATGATGAAGGTGTTCCCATCTTGTTACACGGAAAAAAGGGGATCTTCATTATGTTTACCTTCCTCATAAAATTTGGACTGTGAGTTGGATAGAAGTATTTTGGATAACTATAAAGGATGGAATGGATTAATTTGAACCTTGGATAGTAATGTTTATGGTTAAAACATTTCTGAATATTATTTTTGGAATAGTATAATAGTTTTAGAAAAAGGACAACCTTCAGGTTGGGCGATAACCCGTCGCTTCGGACAAAGCTGCAGGAATCGAACCCACAACCATATTGTGACATGCCTTTATGACCTACCACTAGCCTACAGGAAGTCCCTGGTTATTACAAATTTTTTTTCATAATCTAAATTGTATGTGTTATTATTTTTAACCTTGTATGATTAGGATAAATATAATATTTTTGAGTTCTATTATCTTTTTGAGTGAAGGATTAGTTTGTGGTAGAAATTAGTTGAAGGTTGAAACTCTACTTGTCAAGAATAAATATATATATATACCAATATCTTATTCTATGAATAAATTATTTCTTAAACTTTATTAATGGGATATTAAAACAAAAAATGTGTTATCCTAATACCTTATGTCTTGTTGAACTGATGATATTTTAAATCAACATAGATTGAAGGCTTGGAGGCCCTCAATTTGACACTTGTTTGTGATTGATGACCACAATCACTCCCTAAAAATATTTACATTTTTCCTCCAATTATATGTCTCCAATTTCCACAAATGTTCTCCTAATCAAGATCATAATTGGGTGGTGACTTTTTCATTTCCATTTCCCTCTTATTAAGGCTAAATTTTATTAACCTTATTTCTAATGTGGGTTTTCCACAAAGGTATTTTCTATTTTCAACCTTTTATTTTCAAAGAAAAATTTCAAATTGCGAGGAAAAAATTTATTGAAGGAGGGGAGAATGTAACACCCCAATCTTCCACGATACACTTCCCTTTCAATAATGCAATAGCTTGAATTGTACGCAAGTTCGAGATTCTAACACACTACGACTAATCAAAATAGCCATTATGAATAGTAATACCAACTTTTTGAAATTATATATATTTTATATTTCAAAATGGATTTCGTTATTGGATTCAGAATGTCGAAATTAGCCTATGTTGATTTTTTTTTAATTTTCTAAGAACTTCCAAATTTTTATGAATAGTGAAAAATACATAAAACAAATATTTTAATAAAAATATTTTGTAGTGATAAATTATACTATTGAGGGGTTTTAAAGTATAATTATAATATATTTTCACAATTTTATCCAATGTTGTTCATTAGAATTAATTTAACTTTGAAATTGGACATAAACAATTGTCAATCTTTTGATATATATTATTTCTTAAAAACACGTTATTTGTTGTGACAGCGGGAATTAATTATAAAATTAATTAATGAAACTTATATGTTTGTAATTTCATAAAATAGACATCATTTTTGAATTTGGAATATCAATTATAGCTTAGGGTGAAATTTTGGCATTGTTCTGATAAACTTCAATTTTTTATGAATAGTGAAACCACTAAGTGGTAGTTAAATAACTGATTTTTCGTTTAAATGAAATATTACTACTTCTGTTATTTGATTTTAAAAAATCCGACATACATGGTTGTCATTAGTACGTAAAATGTGGTTCAATGGGATTAAAATAATTTTTTTGGTGAATAGTAACTTTTAAGTTTAATTAATCGTGATTAAATGTAATTTGTTCAATTTAAGATAAAAATGATATTATAAAAATATGAAAATACATTTACACTTGTCCTAACCCTATTGGATGTGTCCTGGCCGACCAATACAATCCATAGGTCAACTTGGGGACCCCATGGAGCCACTTTGCAATGAAAATGACATAAATAACTTTTTATTTAATCTTAAAATAAAAATGTCACAAACATAAGTTGTTTTACTAAAACAATTTTTAAATGGGGTTATACATGTCATATATTTGACTATAAATATTAAATATAAAGCTAAAAAGATTTAATACATCATGATATTTGTTTTATAATTTTTATACATTAAATAGATTAAATTATTTGTGACACCATGATGATGTAGCGATTACCTCATTAATTAACGATTTTAATAAAATGGAAGGATAATGTAAAATCTAAGCATTACACTTGTAAAAAGCCTATTGGATGAGAATATGTCTAACCCTTATCACCTTTTCCTCTAATTATATAAGTTTGGGACCTTTAGAATCTGAAAATAATTGTATAATAAAGAAACATTTCATTACTTTCCAAGAGTGCCCCTCCTATCCACTTATAAAAGGCCCCATCACTACCACCTTACTCACACCTTCAAGCCATTTGGCTTGGCCAACCTCGGCCCAAATACTCCCCCAACTTCCCTCTCTTACTCCTAGAAGCCTCAATTTGGGATGAATTCTTCCCAAGGAAGCCTTTGGCTCAAATCAAAAGAGTTACCCGATTTTAAGGTAATGACTTCTCTTATGTTATTTTGTTTTATTTTGCTTATCCAACCCCCTAAACTCTTTTTAATATATATTTTTGTAACAAAAAAAGTATCATAAATATACTAGGATGTTTTTATAAGACTTATTTGAGCTACACTTACACACACCTACATCTAATGGTTAAAGAACATACTGTTTCTGTGGATGGCGAATTTCGGTCTCACGAAATGATGATTGTTCAACACTCATATAACACCTTAAAAGGTGTCCATTAAGATGTCACTATATTTATATATGATATATAATATGTTTATGTTTTACTTAAGGTTCTTTATTTTTCATTTATGGCATACCTTTATTGTTTCCATTATGGGTAAACACGATATTTTCATTTTAGGAAGTGCGGACTATCGCCCCTCAAAGTGATTTTAATCGTTAATGCCATATGTGGGATGTATAAAGGATGGATAAAATGATATTATATTTGATATTATATTGGATTTATAATATACCTTTATATCATTATGATTTCATTCCATTAAATATGAAATAGAAATGAAAGTAGCGTTCTGGCGTACGTACGGCTTACCATCTCCATGAACGGTGTATTTCATTTCTTACCTCTAAATGTTATGTAATATTATGAATGAATGTATATAATTGATATATATGAGATATATGATATCTATATCATGAATATAATTCTGGACATAATGGATATTTCACCACATGAACACCTTGTAATTATAAGAAGTCTATTTTTGACTCAAGTACCAAAGATCGACAAAACGACCGTTATTAACTTAAATAATTAAATAATGTTAATTAAATGGTAATAAGTGATATAAAAGGAATAAAAAACGTTAAAAAAGTTTCTTAATCAATTATAAATTAACTCTAGTTTATTATTCAGGAGGTTAAAGAACGGTCGAGTCAAGACATGACGCAAGGTAAGGGAACTTCTTAACCCAATTTACCTTCTTTGGGTTAATCTACTACATTCAAATTATGTCATGATATTATTATGTCCTACATTCTATTTGTACTTTCGTTATGTGTACTTATAGTGAATACACATAATAGATCTATTTTATTTAAAAAATGATCTTTGTGAGGGACTTCGTATCAGTCTCCTTTCATTGAGGCATATTTGGTTTTATACACAACATTCCTTTATACGGTGTATAAACCCATTTGACTTTTACGTTCATTCAAAAGGATTCTTTTTATACGAAGTGTTTTACTAAATGAGAAAAAGTAATGTTTTTCTTGTCGTACGTATGTGGCGACAATGACTTCTCCGCCTCCATGGCCATTATTTGGGTTTTGGCTTCCTCTACAACCCATATCTTTTTTTAAAATGAAAAATAAATACCATGTTTTAATTTTCTTTTATTTTGGTTTTGAAAATGGTTTTTATAATGTTTTTATTATATCAATGTGTCATATTGATATCTTTTTATTGAAATGTAGAAATTTTATGTTTTCTTTATTCATGTTTTATGTGATACGATTATGTTATGGTTTATGATATGTTTAAACCTATTAATATGAGGAATGCATTGGACTTAATAAGTGAATGGTAGAGCCTGCTATAGATCCTCGATGCATCGGCAGGTCTAATGAGACAAACTAGTGTCTTGGCATGAGGCCTTGACAAATTCTTATTTGTAGTCTTGGCACGAGGCCTTGGCTACGTGGTTATGATAGTCTGGAATTATGCATTCCTTCATTATGAAAGTGGTTATTGATATTTCATGTGATTATTCGACCAGTAGAATATCCATGTGATTAAGTAAATGGCATTATTTCATTTTACTTTTTCCATATTATGATAAATTTCATGTTTAAAAGGATTTTGTTGTATTTATACATTTCCTTAAATGTTAATGTTTGTTTATGAAAGCTTCTGCTATATTGTTATCCTTACCAAACATCTGAGCTCACCCCTTTCAATGTTTTATTTTTTCTAGGAAGTGAAGAAGTATATTATGAATGATCTGCAGGGATAATATAAGGGGATATGAAGAGAATATGTTGTAGTTTTGTTTTACTTTATGATATAATGTAAGACTTATGAATGTATCTAGTGTTTCCAAGGCTACTAAACTAATCGGTCTTTCGAGACTTGATCTTTGGTGATCATGACAATGTTACGAAGTAATGCACCGACTCTGGGTAGCTGGGGTTGGGGTGTTACAGACCAACCACATCAGGGTTGTACAACTCACCTCCACTAATATCGTCCTAGGATTTGGATTATAGTTGAGTAAATCTGGGAAAATGTGAATAACAGTCACACCTTGATAACTAGGTTGAGAGAAAGAGAGAAGATGAAGGACTCAAACAGACTCGAGTACATACCGTTGAAAATCCAATGTGACAACTGAAAGATTGATCAGATCCTGGTTGAAAAAGATCTTATAATACATACATTATTACTTCCAATCCCACCAAAAGGGAAGAAATTTGACAATCCCACATAACTAGGTATTAGGATAATGGAGGATGCTTGATTAGATCAATTAGAGAAATATGGCCATTTTACCCACAAATTTTCCTTTGTAGGGTTTGTCAAACCGCTTGCAAACCAAGCATGAGATCCTATAAAAGAATGGGAACTCACATGGTTAAGTCACATAGTTTGGAAAACCATTCCCTAACCCTATAGTATGTCTCTTTTAAAAAACATGTCACTCACATTGTTTTCTCTAACAATGCAGACATCACCCACGATTTACGATAAACAATGTTCTATAAAAATTTTACAAAAAATATGGGTTTTAGGCTTTAATAAATCCCAAAACACCCATGATACCTCGACCAACTCATTAGGCATCCAAAATAGGTCTCATAAAAATAAATAGACTGATCATTAATGTATCCCATAACTAAGAGAAAACCAAGGTTCTTATAGTATTCCCCCCCAAAAGAACTAATCCCTAATTTCACCATCCAAGGGTTTAGAAACATAGCCTGAGAAATATTTTGGCCATTGAGAACATATTTCTTCCTCCCGATCACAAGTCTCATCATGTATGTGCACACGCTACCATAACACCCATAAAAGTGGAATGAACCTGCCTTTGGTATCCTTCATTATCTGGTCAAAGATTCATATTTGATACTCCTCAATTGTATAATCAATATCTTACTCCACATACTCATGATCAAAGGTGTGAGATGGGTCGGCGTGATACTGGGAAAGTATTGAAACACGGAAGATGTCATGAGTGGTACATTACCTCTGAGGTATGATAAAATGATAGGCTACTATACCAACCCTCTATAGGATTTCAAACAGACCTACGTAATGAGCTGACAAAATCCCTTACATCTATAATCGTTTATTCCCTATCTTGTGTGATACCTGAAATGAAAACGTGATCCCTATCTTTGAACTCTAGAGGTCATCAACTAGGATTTCCATAACATTTTTTATAGACTGGGAAGTAGTCATATACTTTTTAGTCAGTTGAACCTTATATGAAGTCTAATGAATTAGATGAGGAACCAGTAGGGCTTCCTCCCCTGCCTCTAGCTAGCATTAATGTGAAAGACATGACCTATAATATAAGGCCTCAAAATGGTCCATCATAATTGTAACAGAGAACATATTATTATAGGTGAACTAAACGAGAGCGATGTTCTTTTCCCAAGAACTACCTAAATGACCAACACATGATCATACCATATCCTCTAGAACATGTATTGTCTATTCTGATTATCCATCAGTCTGAGAGTGAAAAGTGTGATTAGAATCAATTTTTTCCCATTGACATCTGTAATATATTCCCAAATTATGATGTAAAATGGGCATCCCTATATGAAACAATAGTAATAGAGGCAAAAAAGATTCATATGATTTCACATTATTATAGTTTTACCATCTCATTTACTGATAATGTCTCTCAAATGTGAATGAACTGGGCTACTTTCGTAAGTCTTTTAATGAAAAAAATACACCATCTATACCTATTATAAACCTCCGTAAACAGAATACAATTTATATATCAAAATCTCCACATTTCCAATTTTGGAATTGATGTACGTATAACAATCTAGCAGGCCTCTGATAGCACTTAGTGACTTCCTAGACCTGGATTCCCTTTAATGGGTTCCCGGAGCCTGGTTGGCCACATGGACTCAAGCTCATCTCTGTAAAACTAGAGTCTACTGACTATCTGAGAGGGAGTATGGTGTGTCCATGGATAGTCTATTCAATAATTACCAAAGTGTAGCATAGTAGATAAATTTAAGCCATTTTAAATAGTAGAATCAATACATGTAAACTGAAGGCACAGTAGAAAAATGAGACAATGTAACAATAACTAAAATTACTGGATTAATTTAAAACATTCAAGAACTATTGATGATATCCAAGGCACTAGAAACCGTGACAACATGGATACACGAGAGTAGGGATAACATGTTCCAAAAAATAATATTGGAAATAAAAAGATAGTTCTATGAATCATGAGTTGTGGTGGGCCATTAACATCCATTCATTACATGATTCATGTACTACATGTGCCTAAGTTCTCTAACTTACTCAATCTACAACCACATTGACCTTCCCATGTGTATAGGAAAGCTCAAAATCAATGTATTGTATATTCTCAACCCATATCCACTATATGAGGCTCAATTTATGATGTGAAAATTTATTTTTTGATGCTCCAATGGGCTATTTATACCACAAAGTTCTCACCAAATAGATAATTTCTCAAGCAATGTAATGTGTGCATAACTGCTACTAGCCCAAGATCGTGTGTTGAGTAGTTCCTCTCATGAGGCCTTAGCTGCTGAGATTTGTATGTTACATATATATGGATGATGGATCCATGGAGTGTATCAATTGAATCATTAAACACTATATGAGGGATCCTATAGTGTTATACTAGGCATCCATTAATATACAATGATTGGGATCTATGTGGGTATCAACCTAAGCAAGTGGTATCCTAGAATCATAATGGAATTCTTGAGTGCTCAAGGATTTCCGAGAGAAGAATCCAAGGCGACCATGAGTCAGGCTGCTATTGTTTAATTATTATGTCATGTAATATTTGATTTTTTTTCAAGACTTTACATTCATTAGTTTGAAAATGTCAGGTAGAATGCAACCTATTAATCAAGTATTAATTAATCAATAAGTCCATTTTGATCAATACTTGTTTTTCATTAGTGTTACAAGTCATTGTTTCATGTAGACTTTATTAATTTTATTCAAGGAATATTCATTAATTAAGGTTCATTCTGATACAATTAATTAATGAGGTATGGGGTACAATAGACTTTCAACCTATTAATCCGTCATATTTAATCTGATGAAGTCATATACATAGTATACATTCCAATTTACCTTTCACATTTAATTAATTTTTTGAAGAACCAACCTTATCTGGTTCAAGTGGAATTTACATGGTACATTCCATTCACCATTACATGATAAGATAAGGATTTATGATAAGGAGTCCTACAATTTCAATGTTCAAGCTCGAGCACATCTGAACAATGTCGCATAACTGTCAAAAAACTAAAAACTCAAATACAGAATGTCATAATACTTGGAATGTTGGGTGTCATGTGAATAAGAGTCAAAAACTAATCCCATATATAGAAAGAGGTTAATAAAATAGTTATATATATTATAATCATATCATATAAAATCAATAAATGACACCCGATGAAATCATTGGGGCCCACATTACAATTCCTAAATCAACGAACTTGAGGGTTGGGTTATAGAACACCCATCATATGATCATATGACTATAATCCTACGATACCAGCCTCTGATTATTCCGTGAATATATTATATATGATAAAATGGAATAACTCTCACACCTCGATGACTAGGTCATGAGAAAAAGAGAAGAAGAAAGGCTCATTTGAACTCGAGTACATATCCTAGTGCATCCAACGTGACCTATAAAATATCTATCATATCTCAGATGAATAAGATATTTTAATCCCTACCATACGTATTAAAAGTGATCCAAAATAAATGGAAATTTTTAAAATCCCACATGAACTAGTATTAGTAGGAAGGAGGACGATGAATTAGGCCAATAACGAAAAATAGTCATTTTACCCACAAATTAGCCTATGCATGGTTTGTCGGCATTGTTTTTAAAACTATTTTCAAACCATGAATGAGTACATGGGAATGAAATGGAACTCACAATGTTAGGTAACATGGTCAGGTAAACAATTTCCAAACATGATATAATGATCATTCCAAAAAACAAGCCACTCAGACGGTTTTCTATAACCATGCAGGCTTCGCACAATATTTATTATAAACACTAAGATATGCATATTTTCACAAATATATAGGTCCAATGCCCATAAAATTCCATATAAACCCTCAAAAACATCATTGACTCATTAAGAAACCAAAATAGGTTTGAAATATATAATTAGGCTGAAATTTAATGGATCCATACCAGAGAGAAAAATCAGGTTCTTACAAGGATGGTCTCAAAAAGTCATATAAATACAAAATAATGAACAAAATCAAATCCAAAATGAACGAAAGAAAAAAAAAAGAATCCTCATTGGATTCCACAACTAATAAAATTGAAATTTTCAATATTTTCATTGTGTAAATAAATGATGGGGTTTATTAATGATGGTTTTTACAATAATAGTGAGGGTTGAGGGAGACGAGTCCTTAGAAGTAGCAATGAACCTCAGCATCTCCAAAAAATATGGGAATGAAGAAGATGAAAAAGTATATGAATAAGAGCCGAGTGGAAAATAAGTTGAAGTAATGAGGGTGGAAAAATCATGCCAGAGAACGCCCCTCACAACGAGGGGGTGATAGGATGGAGGAAGAGGCAGTGCAAGGAAGGAACCCAAACATGCCATTCTCAAATCCCTTTAGTTAATTATCTGGATCCTCTATGATCTTACCTTGGATAGTTGGGTTATATAAAACACAATATTAAACAATGAATACATGTATGCAATGAAACATGGAGTAAAATAAAATTATTAACCTTCATTTAAATTTATATTTAGGATAATGTACATATCAATCTTGTATATAACCATATCCATTAATTATAAAATTATATTCTAATTGGAATTTGAATAAGAAGAATTTTTCTTCCAATGAAATATGAATAATTTAAATGTTAATGAAAATAATACTCATATGGAACATTATATGCATAAAAATTTATAAATAGTTTTATTATTCTAATTAATATCATCTTTAACATAGAGGGAAATACATTGTGGTTTATAACTTTACCTCATAGAGGATGTCTATAGTGGTTGGTTATAATATATTATGAAGGAACACTCTGTTGATTTATTAATCTATTTTAGGGAACACATCAATGATAATTGATAAATTTATCAATGGTAGGAACACCTTGTGGTTTCTTACATCATTAATATGAGGTTCTCTATGGTGAATTATTTCATTATCATAGGCAGTACCTTCATGATTTTTATTATATCGCCATATAAATGGAATCTTTTGTTGCTGTTGATTAATTCAATATTGGTATAAACCATATAATATATCATAAAAATATTCCAATGTATATGACCTCTATGGTATATTACTTCATTATTGGGAGAGAAAACGTTGAGATTGTCTACCCATGTAGGGGAGGAGTAACCCTGAGGACCCACTAAAGCACAACAAAAGGGAGTCTATGTCCTTCATCCATGTGTAATCCCAATGTATCCCCAAGTAACCATCAGAATGTGTTACTTAATTTTTATTAATGAGGGGATTTTAATCCTTAGAGTGTTAAGTGATCAGATAACATCAACATAACCTAAAACGGGGATACCAATATTATATAGTCAATGTATATTATTTCTTTTTTTCTCTTGGTTATATTGAAATATATGGTATTTGTGATTTACATGACTAGTAGGATCCCTCATGGGATACACTTGGGTAGATTCATTGAAGAGTGAGACATTTTTTTCACAATAAAAATGTGAAAATAATTCAATATTATGATCAACATATATTATATAGATGTTTCTTAACAGAAATATTGGGATTCATTCCCCTATTCATCACATAACACATATCTATATTATATCATTTCAATGTTTCTATGTTCTCTAATCGTTTTGTGCAATTTGAAATGAATCCATCATTAAATTAATCCTTCAAAATCACATACAATATTTATTAGTAATGTATCAAAATTAATAATAGTAGTAATTATTTCCCATAATCCTTGGAAATAGTAGCAGTGAATGTTGAGTATGAGTCTATGATTAGCACATAATATTTACAAGATAAATTATAATTTTTCAACTCCAAGTTTCCCTCATTTATATAATGTAAAACAAGAATTTTAAACTCATTACATAAAAGTTTAATGATTTTTTACTACCTTTCATTATGAAGAATCAAAAAATAAGGGAAATGTAGATAATAAATTTGCATGATAAATTGATCACTATTAAAATGTGAATGACCCACAAGAAACTATATCATTTAATTTATTTGATAGCGTTTCACCTGGTGTGATTTGGATCATCTTGAAATTAATAATATGGGGGTAAAGTCATCAATAAACATTTATTTTTTATATTATCCAGATCTAATATATAAATAATTCATATTCTTGATTTCTTTGGTAAAGTAATCCTTTTGAACATTAATAAATTACTTAACTATCTATCTCAATATGGAGCTTATTATGGATCAAAGGATTCGAGTAATGTCTATTTATCATGAAAGTGATAAAAAAATATTTATATTCATGTAAAAAATGTAATATATTTATCAAATATGGATCGGTAGGTCATATTTTGGTTCAAAGACACATATTAAAGAAAAATGTTACTCTGAGGATAAAATATATTTTTAAAAATTGTAGTAATCATTTAAAAATTTTATTATATACAAACGGGATTTAAGAGATACATAGAGTTTAAAATATATAATGGTGGTTACCAAATTTTAATATATTTTTTATCCATAAAGGAAGGAAATATGAGATATGTTGTGCATTAAAGACTTGTAAGAAGTTGAAAATATTTTTATTGTGTTCAAAATAATCCAGGATGGTCGTAAAAGATTCAATTTTGATTAATGGTTTATAAGAAAGAAATATATTTTCTCCCAAGTCTCAATTATTATTGGAATGAAATATATGTTCAGAGCCTCATGAATAATTATCCATTGTTTTGGGTAATGTGGAGGATGATAATGTAATATTTCACAGAACCTCATAAAATGGTTATATACACTTTTCATACTCATGAATCCAATACCATTGGATCAACCCCAAAATTACTATCCAATGGATTATCACTAATAGTAATGTGTCAGGTTATCGGACACATGAATAATTGTTTATTATCTTATCAAAAACAAACTATTAAATTATAATATCACCAACTAAAATGAAATTGAATATTCCCTCCACAGATCACATTATGTTTATGATGTGTACAGATTTTAATGTATTGTTGTATTTTGATGAGGTTTGATAAATTTTTTAAATCCAAGTTAAAGGAATTAGGATTGATTCGTTATTTAAATTCATAAGTTAATGATGTTCTTTTACTTTAGTATTCTTGAGAGTGTATAATTTCGTCATCACATAATTTATGTAGGATTATAAGACTGACAATTTTTCCCTTACTGTCACGACCCGTCCTCGGGGCCCGTGCTGTGACTACCCCAAGACCGCCTTCCATAGGCCAGGGGCTGGCGAATAGAACCAAGGCGTAAATCCCTGTAAAAAGGGAAGGAATTGCCTTTGTAAAGTAAACAAGAACCTCAGAGTAAGAAAGCGGAAAAAGTAAACACTAAGTAAAAACAGAGTACAACTGTAAGTGCGGAATGTAAGTGGGCCAGAATACAAACCCAAACTGAAAGTAAAGCACAACTTGAAAGGGAAAACAAAAACTGAAAAGTAAAAGCCGCTACGCCGAGCTGTCTACTGGAAATACCACCTGAAGGGTGGGTACAGATAGCTCCACTACTCCTTGGGTCCCGCCGTCCGCTTCGAGTACGTCCTGCCCAGTGGTCCTCCTCCAGGTACCGTCTTGCTCTGCAAGCCTCAGCCACGATCAACGCTGTCAGTCGTCTTCAACCAACACAACGTAGTGCGGGCATAGCCCATTCAAGGGTGAGTATAAGCTACTCAGTAGGGACCCCGAGACCCCCGAAGGTATCCCAAAATCCACAAAGAATAGACCACAAAGGAAAGATACAATCACGAAGTAACAACCGACACTGCTTAGGTATATGCCCATATATATACCTAAGTCATCAATTCCAATATGCTCCAACCTCCGAGCCCAAGTACAACCCAGTCCACACAAGAAAGTATACGTATTCCACACAGGAAAGAAAAATGTAATCTACACAGGATGGCACAACACAATCCTCATAGGAAAGAAAACAGGATTCATCTCACACAGGTATACTTCTTCGTAAGATGATAGAGATGATTACTGATCCATCTAAGTCGTCGGACCCACAAAGGATCGATACGTACTAACCCCTGCAATGAACTACACAGGATCGTTTAGGAAGATGAACCCAAAGCTATTGGGAAACTCCTTTTCCATCAAGTACAGTGGTTATGCCGCTACATCAAGCGCTTCACCTATCGGGTACTGTGGGCCTGCTGCTACAACCAAGCGCTCCTCCGTCGTGGGTCTGCCGCTACAACCAAGCGCTCCCCTGTGCCGCTACAACCAAGCGCACCTCTGTCGTGGGTCTGCCACTACAACCAAGCGCTCCCCTGTGCCGCTACAACCAAGCGCACCTCTGTCGTGGGTCTGCCGCTACAACCAAGCGCTCCCCTGTGCCGCTACAACCAAGCGCACCTCTGTCTTGGGTCTGCCGCTACAACCAAGTGCTCCCATGTGTCGCTACAACCAAGCGCACCTCTGTCGTGGCTCTTCCACTACAACCAAGTGCTCCCTTGTGCCACTACATCCAAGCACACCTCTGTCGTGGGTCTTCCGCTACAAAAAAATGCTCTCCTGTTCCGTTATCTGTAACACACCGAGTTGTTCGATCAGTAGTCGTCACGTCTCAACCGGCTCTAGGATTTCCGTACATAGCATGCTCGTTCCGGGAGGGTCCACTCCACGAGCTAAGAGGTCGATGCATCAACTGGCATGTAGTCCGGAGTTGATGTATCCCAAGATGTACCGTAGTGGTCACTGCTGAAAACATGGAGGATTCCCATACGGTTTGCATCATCGTCGTAGTTGAATCCACTGAGGATCTCTATATAGTTGTCGTCGTCACAGCAGCAGTTGCAGCCAGCTCTAGGGTTCCTGCACAGAACAAGCTCGTTCGGGAGGGTCCTCTCTACAAGCCGAGAGGCTGATACATCAATTGACACATGGTCCAGAGTTGATGTATCCAAAAGATCTGTATCGTCAACAAGAAATCAAAGCAATAGACGGCGCTTCAATCGGACACCCGGTCTCAGAGTTATTGTCTTTTTCATTCAAGGGGCCCGGTTGGGTTTTAAGTCAAAACCAACCCAACCGTACTCCACCTGCATCCAAACCTTGGGCGGAGTATCCCAAAAGATCCGTCTCACTAAGAGGAACTCAACCAAGTCGACGACACGTCAATCGGACGTCCAGAGTTCAAGATATGATCGTTTCCTCTCCGAGGGCCCGGTTTGTTTCGTGTACGAACCAACCCGGCCGAACTCAAAGTATTCCAAAACCTTGAGTGCAATATACCAAAACGACCGTCTCGTTCCAAAGATCATGTTTCCGCTGACAGCGCTTCGTTCGGAGGTCCGTAGCCCGAGTTATGGGCAACTGAACCCAAACGGTTCGAAAATGGGTGTTTCGGGCCCGAACCGACCTGGCCCGAGACCCCCCGGTCAGCCCGAACCGGGTCGACCCGCCCTCGGGTCCGGGTCAGCCCGACCCAACGTGGCCCGGCCCGGCAGCCCGGTTCGGCGACCCGCGCGCTGGGCGCGCGGTCGGTGCTCGGCCAAAACGGCCGAGCCGTTTGTCGTCTCGCACGGGGGGGGGGGGGATGCCCCTTCCTTTTCAGGAAACTGCGGACCCTTAATTGGGGCCGGTTTGATCTGGCCGGGGGAATTTATTTTCCCCCAGAACCTCCCTTTCCGGCCGGCCCGACCTGGCTGGCCAGTTCCTGCTCAACGAGACCGGCGGTGGCCGGTCCCCTTCCATCACCGACACCGGCGGCCCGGCCCGGCCGCCGGTCACCTTGCTCCGCCGCGGCCCGGAACCGGCCGCGACCCTTCTCGTCCAACGCGGTGCGACGACACCGCTCCCCTCCGCTGCAGCCCCTCCGTCCGCGACGTCTTTGGTTTACTTCGACGCGGCGCGACGACATCGCATCCTTGAACTTATTTCCACAGCGCGGCGCGACGGCGCCACGCATATCCTTCCGCATGAATCCGCGTGGTGCGACGGCACCACACTTTTCCATACCAACCACAAAGGAACCAACATGAAAACAAGGAGGAGGGTCGACCGTGTTTGTGCGGTCCGACACCCTCGCGTTATTCGATAAAAATTGGTTTTAAACCACGGAGATCATCAAGTTGGTATTCAGGAACAAAAAAATAAATAAATCCCCTACCTCGGTTTCAAGAACGGTGCACGTCAACGAGCCGCAGAAGATGAGCGTCGAAGAGGTCGGGCGTCGCAGAAAACGAACGTCGATTCCGTTGACGTCAAGGTGCGTCTGAAGAGGAAACGTCGTAGGAGAAGTTCTTCGCGTTCTTCGGCAGAGATGTTCTTCGTTAAGGACGGTGTTCTTTGTCGGAGGTGTTCTTCGCGTTATTCGTCGATGTTGAAGACGAAGATGACTTCCTCAAACTTAGCCCTTTCTCTCCCAAGTATCCACCACAAGAACAACTAACCCCCAAAATAAAATAATCCTCCCACTTATTTTATTATCCCAACATAGGTTTTGAATTTCAAGTGTTTGAAAATTCAAAACCCACATTTAACTCACTTAACTTTTAAACATAAGAGGTTATAAAATTAATGAGGTGATAAGTTAACAAAACTTAAATGGGGGGTTTAGAGGTGTTAGGAAGGTGAGGGGTTGGGCTCATGTGGGTCCCACCCAACCTTATCCTCTCAAGGATGGTTATCACAAGTGGGTTCCACCCCCAACATCCTTACTTAGGATAAAACTACCAAGTGGGAAAAATAAAAATTGTTAAATTTTTATTTTTAACTACAAAAAAAATTTATAACTTCCCCCGTGTAAATGCAACTCCAAAACAGGAGTTCCTAAGCAATTACCAGAGATGCGGTTCCATCGGTGCCCTCGGAATTCGATTCTGAGTACCGGTTCAAAAGTTAGAAATTCTCGTTCGTTCGTTCACTGAACGTACCCGAGCCAAACTTCGAAAATTAATTCCGGGCACACCGGGCCTCGGAATCAAGTGCCGTCAAAAACCGCGTTCTTGTAAAATTCCAAAGAAAATTAAGAAAAAATTTTCCTTGAAATTTCCAGGTCTTTAAATTACTCCCACCTCAGGGATTTATGTCCCCGTAAAGATCCAACACAAACTAGGGTCACAAAAGCGGTACAGAGCACGAATCTGATCCTTCCACTCCCTTGTGCTCACCTGGAGGTTCCACTAATGTAAAAGAAAGTGCACCCGAGGAATCGATCGTCCTCGTAGGATCTTCTCCTGTCGATTCTCGATCCCCACTGGAACCTTCGTGCATGTCGTCCAATCATCGATGTTCAACTCCCTGAGGTCGATGATGTGTGAAGGATCAAGAACGTATATCCTCAGTTGAGATACTTGGAAACGTCGTGAACCTGGTGCAACTGAGGTGGAATGGTGAAGTGGTAAACCACATCGCCTACACTGCTGGGGACCTAGATAGGTTTGTTGAACCTCAGAGATATCTCTCCGCCTCGGCTACATCTCCGTAAACCTCGTCGAGGTGAGACCCTTATAAGAACGTGATTGTCATCCTAGAACTCAAAAAGCCTCCAATTCCTGTTAGAACTGAAACTCAAAACGACTAATGCCACGAGGGTAAGGTTGGCCGACTCAAGAGTGATCGGTCGCACCTTCCCGTCTATGAGTTTAACTTGTGCTGGCCAGGGTTTCATTTTCGCCGACCAAGGAAAACCCATCACGACATTTGCCTAATACCGTCAATTTTAGTATGTATAGTGATTTCCAAATTCATACTCAAACTAACGTCGTAAGGCCTCGACGTTGCCACCAAGAGGTCCCAACCGAGACTCTCGCCTCAAGGGTCAGATCACACCGTCAGTGTAAGTGTGACTATCGAGTCTCCTCCCAAAGGTATCTCCAGAAGTGATGGTCATGTCAATGGCTTAACCGGAAACTCTAGGTCTGGGACTAGATTCATAGAAGGAAGGGATGATTCATTTCGATGTTTGTGGCAATGACAGCTAGTAGAAGACAAAGTCCGCACTTAGAATCATCCTTAGATCCCTTTTTGGTCGCACTCCTTGACCACAAGAAGCAAATCTCTTCACATGCTCTCCAACTCCCTCAGTCTAGCGGGGACTACAAAGGCGGGTGATGGTAACATGTTGAAATGTACACCACCACAAGATGCTCCCCTAGCTCTGCCTCCATGACTGCTGCTCTGCAGATTCATCTGTCCTTAAAAATTCCTCTACTTGAAACATTTTACATGCCCATGTCTCTGAGACTGGTGTCATTTTCCTGCTTTCCAAACATCTAACATTCTCTGGATGTATTCGATGAGCAAAGAATTCTCAACCACAACGGTTCCTTCTAGAATCCTAGCCTAAGTAGGAAACCATAGGGAAAAGTTGTTGGCTCGGAAGTCCTTAAACAAACCACGCTCAAAGATCCGAGCTCTATTGCACTGATCGAAACACATTCATCGAGTACCCGGTATGTTCGGTACGCCTCGATGAATTCTCATCTATAAACACGTCGTCCCGCCGAAACTGTATAAGCTCTAGAAAACTCTCGGACACCTCCTCAAGCCAGTCCTCAGCCGCCTATGAGTCAGGTTCGCCTCTGAACTTGAGGGTATCTGAAGTTAGAACACATGTAAGGCAGTATGCTTACACGTTTCACCTACTGGTACCACCGGTTGTAACTGCTGACCAACAGGTAGTGATGTATAGCTGACACACTAACCAAAGGCCCTATCTCAGGCATCAGTCCACGTACCAAAGCCTCATCACTATGCGGGCACACTGCTCTGCTGTCTGGGAATCTGTCTCGCCTCGTAACCTCAGAGGCCTCTACTGTTGGAACTTATGCAACGCGCTCTGCCAGCGTGCACAGTTTTCTAGTATAGCTGTTGGCATCTGCTACCAAACAGGTGGTGGTGCTACTGGTACACCACCCGAGGGTTCCAACATAGTAAAAAGGGCCCTGCACCAGAGCCTCATTGCTCGGTGAGCCGTCATCGAGTACTCTTTCAGAACTCCAACTGACTGTCTGCGTGGAGACATCCTGAACAGATGCGACATAGTACACGTCTTATACCTGGTGAGCTGCCACATGTAATCACAAAGAAAATTTGAAACACACATGCAATCAATGTTTTCGTGCATTAAGTAGAAAATCAGAAGTCAGGGTCCTGTTGTACGGATACGTCGGCCGCCGCACCAACACTGGACTCCCTGAACTGATAACCACACCCAATACACTAAACACTATTGCTTCACATAGAAGAAAGATCAGAGATCCGAGTTCTATGGTAGAACTGAACTCCTCTCATACCAATTTGTCACGACCCGTCCTCGGGGCCCGTGCTGTGACTACCCCAAGCTCGCCTTCCATAGGCCAGGGGTTGGCGACTAACACCAAGGCGTAAATCCTGGTAAAAAGGGAAGGCATTGCATTTGTAAACTAAACAAGCACCTCAGAGTAAGCAAGCGGAAAAAGTAAACACTAAGTAAAAACAGAGTACAACTGTAAGTACAGAAAGTAAGTGGGCCAGAATACAAACCCAAACTGAAATTAAAGTACAACTCGAAAGGGAAAACAATAACTGAAAAGTAAAAGTTGCTACACAGAGCTGTCCACTGGAAATCCAACCTGAAGGGTGGGTACAGATAGCTCCACTGCTAATCAGGTCCCGCCGTCCGCTCCGAGTACGTCCCGCCCAGTGGTCCTCTTCCAGGTACCGTCCTGCTCTGCAAGCCTCAGCCACGATCAACGTTGTTCGTCGTCTACAACCAACACAACGTAGTGCGGGCATAGCCCGTGCAGGGGTGAGTATAAGATACTCAGTAGGGACCCCGAGACCCCCGAAGGTCTCCCAAAATCCACAAAGGATAAACCACAAAGGAACGATACAATCACGAAGTAACAACCGACACTACTTAGGAATATGCCCATACATATACCTAAGTCATCAATTCCAATACGCTCCAAACTCCGAGCCCAAGTACAACCCAGTCCACACAGGAAAATATAAGTATTGCACACAGGAAAGAAAAACGTAATCCACACAGGATATCACAACACATTCCACACAGGAAAGCAAACAGGTTTCAACTCACACATGTATACTTCTTCGTAAGACAATAGAGATGATCACTGATCCATCTAAGTCGTCAGACCCACAAAGGATCGATAAGTACTAACCCCCGCAAAGACCAACATAGGATCATTCAGGAAGTTGAACCAAAAGCTATTGGGAAAATCCTTTTCCATCAAGTATAGTGGTTATGCCGCTACAACCAAGCGCTTCACCTATCGGGTACTGTGGGCTTGCTTTTACAACCAAGCGCTCCTCCGTCGTGGGTCTGCCGCTACAACCAAGCGCTCCCCTGTGCCGCTACAACCAAGCGCACCTCTGTCGTGGGTCTGCCGCTACAACTAAGTGCTCCCCTGTGACGCTACAACCAAGCACACCTCTGTCGTGGGTCTCCCTCTACAACCAAGCACTCCCCTGTGCCGCTACAACCAAGACCACCTCTGTCGTGGGTCTGCCGCTACAACCAAGTGCTCCCCTGTGCCGCTACAACCAAGCGCACCTCTGTCGTGCGTCTGCCGCAACAACCAAGCGCTCCCCTGTGCCGCTATAACCAAGCGCACCTCTGTCGTGGGTCTGCCCCTACAACCAAACGCTCCCCTGTGCCATTATCCGTAACACACCGAGTCGTTCGATCAGTAGTCGTCAAGTATCAACCGGTTCTAGGGTTTCCGTACACAACATGCTCGTTCCGGGAGGGTCCACTCCATGAGTTAAGAGGTCGATGCATCAACTGACATGTAGTCCGGAGTTGATGTATCCCAAGATGTACCGTAGCGGTCACTACCGAAAACATGGAGGATTCCCGTACTGTTTTAATCATCGTCGCAGTTGAATCCACTGAGGATCTCTGTACAGTCGTCGTCGTCACAGCAGCAGTTGCAGCCAGCTCTAGGGTTCCTGCACACAGCAAGCTCGTTCGGGAGGGTTTGCTCTACGAGCCGAGAGGCTGATACATCAACTGACGAATGGCCCAGAGTTGATGTATCCAAATGTTCCGTATCGTCAACAGGAACTCAACGCAACAGACGGCGCGTCAATCGGACTCCCGGTCTGAGAGTTATTGGTTTTTTCGTTCCAGGGGCCCGGTTGGGTTTTAAGGAAAAACCAACCCGACTGTACTCCACCTGCCTCCAAACGTCGGGGGGAGTATGCCAAAAGATCAGTCTCACTAAGAGGAACTCGACTAAGTCGACGACACGTCAATCGGACGTCCGGAGTTCAAGACATGAGCGTTTCCGCTCCGAGGGACGGTTGGTTTCGTGTACGAACCAACCCGGCCGAACTCAAAGTGTTCCGAAACCTTGAGTGTGATATACCGAAATGACCGTCTCGTTCCAAGGATTGTGTCGCCGCTGACGGACCATCGTTCAAAGGTCCTTAGCCCGATTTATGGGAAATTGAACCCAAACGGTCCGAAAACGGGGGTTTCGGGCCCGGACCGACCCGACCCAAGACCCCCCCGGTCGGCCCGAACCGGCTGGGCGCGGTCTGACCCGGCTGGGCATGACCTGGCCCGGCCGGCGCGGTGCGGCCCGGCGGCCCGGTTCGGCGACCCGCGCGCTGGGCGCGCGGTCGGTGCTCGGCCAAAACGGCCAAGCCGTTTGTCGGCTCGCACGGGGGGGGGGGGGGGGGCTTCCCCTTCCTTTTCATGAAACCGCGACCCCTTAATTGGGGTCGCTTTGATCCAGCCATGGGAATTTATTTTCCCCCATCTCCTCCCTTTCCGGCCGGCCCGACCTGGCCGGCCGGTTCCTGCTCAACGGGACCGGCGGTGGCCGGTCCCCTTCCATCACCGACACCGGCGGCCTGGCTCGGCCGCCGGTCACCTTGCTTTTCCACGGCATGGAACCGACTGTGGCCCTTGTCGTCCGACGCGGTGCGACGGCACCGCGCCCCTCCGCCGCGGCCCCTCTGGCCGCAGCGTCTTCCGTTTACTTCGACGCGGCGCGACGGCGTCGCATCCTTGAACTTATTTCCACAGCGCGGTGCGACGACGTCGTGCATATCCTTCCGCATGAATCCGCGTGGTGCGACGACACCATGCTTTTCCCTACCAACCACAAAGGAACCAACACGAAAACAAGGTGAAGGGTCGTCCGTGTTTGTGCGGTCCGACCCCCTTGCGTAATTCGATAACAATTGGTTTTAAACCACGTAGATCATCAAGTTGGTATTCATGAAAAAATAAATAAATAAAACCCCTACCTCAGTTTCAAGATCGGTGCACATCAACGAGGCGCGGAAGACCAGCGTCGAGGAGGTAGGGCGTCGCAGAAAACGAACGTCGATTCCGTTGACGTCAAGATGCATCCAAAGAGGAATCATCGTCAGAGAAGTTCTTCGCGTTCTTCGGCGGAGAAGTTCTTCACTAAGGATGGTGTTCTTCGTTGGAGGTGTTCTTCGCGTTCTTCGTCGATGTATAAGAAGAAGAAGACTTCCTCAAACTTATCCATTTCTCTCACATGTCTCCACCACAAGAACAACTAACCCCCAAAATAAAATAATCCTCCCACTTATTTTATTAACCCAACATAGGTTTTAAATTTCAAGAGTTTGAAAATTCAAAAACCACATTTAACTCACTTAACTTTTAAACAGAAGAGGTTATAAAATTAATGAGGTGATAAGTTAACAAAACATAAATGGGGGGTTTAGAGGGGTTAAGAAAGTGAGGGGTTTGGCTCATGTGGGTCCCACCCAACCTTATCCTCTCAAGGTTGGTTATCACAAGTGGGTTGCACCCCCAACATCCTTACTTAGTATAAAACTACCAAGTGGGAAAAATAAAAAATAAAAAATTTTTATTTTTAACTACCACAAAAATTAATAACTTCCCTCGTGTAAACACAACTCTGAAACAGGAGTTCCTAAGCAATTACCGGTGCTACGGTTCCATCGGTGCCCTCAGAATTCGATTCCGGGTACCGGTTCAAAAGTTAGAAATTCTCGTTCGTTCGTTCACTGAACGTACCCGAGCCAAACTTCGGAAATTACTTCCGGGCACACCGGGCCTCAGAATCAAGTGCCGTCAGAAACTGCGTTCTTGTAAAATTCCAAATAAAATTAAGAAAAAAATATCCTTGAAATTTTCGGGTCATTACATTTACAGAGCATCAAGTGATTGGATATGGCATGTGGTGGGGTTTATAAATAAACTTAAAAGAGGATTTCTATGTATCATAATTAAGGGAATCAAAAACCATTTAATTTAAATGGGTATTTATATATAGTAAAAATAAATGTTTTAATGGAATGTTCCATATGTAATAAATATGGCATTTTTGTTTATATCATTGCATGGAGAGGAAAAATTTGGTTGAATGTAATGAAATAAATGTATAAAATTTAATTTCAATCAATATAAGAAGGGTATAACATTCATTCCGAATAAATGAGGCTATAATTTTAATGTAATATAAAATGCTACAACCTCATTGTATAATATATATTAAAAGATGATAGGACAAATATAAAACATATATAGTGAGTAATTGGGATCATATAGTTTTATTGTAGATTTTTTTAAATTAATAAAATGTTATTCATGATTCCTCCCCCAGTCAATCCATTCGTTTTTTCTCCATACATTAGGTAAGAAGAAATGGTTGTTGATATTTTAAGGCTCAAAAGCCTAAATAAATATGAATGGATGTTGAATCTTATTAAAGGAAATATTAATATTTACTTTCTAATTCTCTTATCTATATAGGAAATGTATTAGAAATACATACTATTAACAATATAAATTTATTCGACATCGATTTCCATATAATTTTCATGAAAACCAATTAAATTGTATTTCATATCATCTATATGTATTTGAAATGAAATATTATTAATTAAAATAATCATATAAAAAATAATGGGGTTTTATTCTCTATAAAATATTGGGAGTGTATATTCTAAATAGAAATATTTTACAAATGAATTCAATCCCTAATTTAATATAATCTCTAAATGTTGGTGAATAATCATAGTTTAATTTTTTCTAGGAATCCATGGATGATTTAAATTTTACACATTCCATGCACATGAATCTCATAGTATATTATCATTATTAAAAAATTGGATCACTGTCACATAAGCAATATATTTATGGAATAATTTTATGTATCAATTTGGGGGGATTATAATCACTTTAGATTTCTATTTTCCAACACCACAAAATTGGATATTCGCAGTGCCACCCTTTAAAAGTGCTAAAAAAAATAGCTCAAAAGGGGTACCTTTATCATCACTAAAAAAAGTGCTGACAGGGGTACTTTTAATAGTGCTAAAAAGATATATTAGAACAACCCCTTTATCAACGTTTTTTTGAACTGATATTGTCACCTCCTTTATCATTACTAGTTTATAATTTTTAAATAGTCCCCATTCATCAGAGCTTTTTTATTAGAACCAATAACGAGGGTTCTTTTAAGCTCTTTTTTTACAATCACTGTTAAAGGGAATATTTAAAAAAAACATTAAAAATAATATATTAATATATAAATATATAAATATATTTATATTTATCTTAATATAATATATATTTTTTATATGGATATGAATAGACATTTACATTTAATATATAATAAATTTAGTGAAAATAGATAAAACACATTGTAAAAGGTATTATTAATTAATAATTTTCTAATTAACATTGACTAATAATCATTTAATAACAATTGAAAAACATAATAATTAAAAGATTATTAAAATATCTAAAATAATGTGAAAACAAATCTAAAAATTCAAATGGCCAAAACATTAGATCTGGGTGTCCGTTTGAAATATATAACATTAAAAATAAATCAGAGGATGAGTTATACACAGAAATTCCAAAAGCAAAGATTTTGTCACATTTTTTGAGGCCAAAAAAGTCTCATAAGGCCTCCAATGTTTATTTTTTATACAGAATACCCTAATTTTTAACATTCCATTGAATTTTAGCATCATTTCTGGGGGTCTTTTTCTTATTTTTGTGGGCACTGAATCTATTATGAGGGATTACATTCATATTGAAATTATTGCATCGAAATTTTTTTTTTCACAATGTAATGTTATATATAATCAAATATATAACAATATAAACAAATTTTTTATTTTTTCACATATTAAAATTTAATTTTTTAAATAAATAATTAATCATATTTACATTTAAACTTTATTTCACAATATATAAGCCTTATAATATCCGTTTTGTTTAGAATTAAAATATGTGTATACTTATATATCAATGCAATGTGTGTGTGTGTATTAATGTTTTTCTATATTAACAAACTAATGCATTTTACCTATATATTTAAACCTATGAATATATAAAAGATTATATAATATATGTAATTATATATTAAAATATACATAATTATACTTGCTGATAAACACATGTATATAAAATATATTTAAGTGTATGTATGTTGTATGTATGTATTTATTTATAAACACAAAAAAATAATTTATAGATGTATGTAAAAATATTTTTATAAATATATATTAATATACAAATAAATGAAATGATAAAAAAATATTACTAAATATGTATGTTAATAAGTAGATATAAATATATATTAATATATGAATATATATATATATATATTAGTATAACAACATATACATATAAAATAATATAAATATATATTAATATATGAATAAATATAAGTAAATATATATACCTATAAATAGATATATCATTAAATATAATACAAAGTAACAGGGTGGAGTGGTAAAGGGTCCTAATGCGTTGAGGGGATGTATCGAGTTCGAGACTTGGGGGAGGGAGAGGCATGCGTGAAGGTGCTAGGAGGGGTGGTAGCACTGTTAAAGGGGGGGGGGGGTTGTTGGTCTGTGTAAGTGGGGGATGAACCTGTAGGGGGGTTAAGCGCTATTAAATGGTATCACTGATTCAACTATTGTTCATTTACATTTTTTAACTATTATCTTCGTTTTTAGTGCTGATAAAATATTCTTTTATCAATGATTTTTTCAGCACTGATAAAAGGATCCCCCTTTAACTATGCTATGATTAACAATTCTTTTTACCACTATAAATTCCATTTTATTGTGCTTTTTATAATTCATATTTTTAGTAGTGATCATTTCATGTTATCCATGAAGTGATATAGACACACATGAGTTTTATACTATTTAGGATGGATTAAGGGTATATGAGAGTTTTTCTCCCTCCATAATGTCGTAATGGTATGGTAGTTTTTACGGTCACTTAATATTCCATAATATTAATACATGAATTTAATTTCAAACAATAATAATTTAGATATATGGGAGAGTTTCATATCCATTGGAAGGTTTAAGGGTATGCTAAGGTTTTAGTTATCCCAAGAAGACATAAGGTTGTGTTATAGTTTTATACTTTCTTGTACGATTAAGGATAAAAATTGTTTTAGGATCTAGTAGTGCGATTTTTGTCTTATTTGAACTGTTGTATTTTTAATCCATGAATACTGTAGGGTATAAATGGGTTATTGGAAATACAAGAATGATTAAGGCTGAGAGATAATATTGAGTTATCCATAGAGGTGTAATGGAATAATGGGATATAATATTTACTATGAAGACAAATAGGATTCATTGTTGTTCTAAAACATTCAAGAAGCCATATGGTTTATTCTATATTTTTATTCCATCTTGTCTGAAAAAATATATGTTTAGGATTGAGGTATCCCAATAATAATTGTGAAAATACAAAAAATTTATTCACTACAATATTTGAAGATTAATTAAAGAAATGTTATCTAAGGCTCTCATACCTACTCTCTATTTCTCCCAGTTCTTTTTGAGATGGGGATGAATTTTTCAGTAGTTTTGGCCAGCACTAATCTTAGTTCGATGCCTTCGGGTGAAATGTGCATCAATAATCCTCTAGATTGTTCATCCATATCGTCATTTATGGCCTACATAGATAGAAATCATCCCATGAATCTATATCCTTGATTCACTGATGGGGTGGAAGGATTACCTGTTGAGGATATTTCGAAGCATGAATATTTAGAACCCTCTGCATTCAATATCACTTGCATTGTGGCACGATTTGGATGTGAGAAACCTTCACTATAATTTTCATGGACTTTATCAACTATTGGGGTCAAATACATCCAGTGACATTTTCCCCTTTTTCAAGATATTCATTCTATATTCATCCTTTCAATAGAGACTGATTTGTTAAGTCATGACCTATAGAGAAAAATCTATGTAACTATTGGCGCATCTTTCCCTCTCTCTAGTGATAGGATTCTCACATCAGTTAGGAATCATTAATGTTTGTTGTTTGGATCATATTTCTAGGGCTTACTATCATGTTTCAAGACCACAATATCCTTAAATCTACATGTAACACATATTAGAGCATTATATTGTTATATGAAGATACACATAGTCTATAAGAAGAAGTGTTCCCACACGCTAATGTTCATATGGATACAAAATCGATGCTCCCATCGGGAGTCTTAATATGACCTGATAATAGGTTTTCAATGTTCCAGTGCATTTTCAACTAATATCAGAACCTATTTTTGCGGCATTTCATCTTCAAGGATAGTCAAATGAGTTTATAAAATATTTTGGATTATCTCTATGGATTCCGATATGAAGGACAGTGTGCTACCCATTGTCCTGGTTAGTTATGAAGCTAGTCGACCGCCAAGGGGTCCAACCTTTTAGTGGGTTTTTAGCACCATTAAAGGTGTCCCCATTATCAAGGATTTTTTAGTAGCGCTGATAATGGGGGGACTTTATCGACAGTTTTTTACTATCACTAATAATAGGTATATAAAAAATATATATAATTCAATAAAAATAATGTAAAAATAAATTTATATTTATTTAAATATAATACATATATATTAAGCATGTTTTAGTTATGTAATAATAGATATTTACAATAAACAGATAATAAATGTAGTGAAAATGGTTCATAAAATATTTTAAAAAATATTATCTATTAATAAGTGGCTAATTGTGACTAATTGAAAGCCATTTAATAACAATTTGATGTCACAAAAATTAAAAAATTTAATAAAAGATCTAAAATAAGTTAAAACCATTACTCAAACATCAAATTTCCATAAATTATGATCTGGGTATCTATTTAAGCACTACAATATATCAAATTGAAGTCTGCGATGAGCTCTATGTGTTGGAAGAAAAAGGTGACCTTATGTCTCAATTTTATAGGAAATAATTGTCTCATAAGGATTCCAAAACTATGTTTTTAATTGGGGTACCCAAATTGTTTAACATTCGATGGAATTTCAACCTCATCTCTAGTGGTATTGCCCCCCTTTTTAGTTGGGAATGAATTTATTCCTATGGATTAAATTCATATTGATATTATTACTTTCATATTTTTTCATTTTTTCACAATGTACTATTATTTTTATAAAATATATAACAATATATACATATTTTTTATATATTCCATCATGAATTTTAGTTTTTTAAATAAATAATAAAACTTACTGACATATAAAATATATTTTTCAATCAGTAAGACTTATCTAAGTAAAAAAACTAATACCAATTTTAATTAAAATACAAATATATGAATATTTAGATACCTAAGTAATGTATCTTTTTATTCGTATATATAAATATATTTGTGTTTGTATTTATTAACCAACTGATATATTTTAATATACGAATAAGTATACAGATAAAAAATATAACTATATATATATTAATATATATTTATATATAAATATAACTCTATATGATTATATATATATAATAAATATCATTTAATATAATTATATATATATATATGTTAATATTAATATATATGAATATATGAATATATATATATATATATCATTAAACCGACAACAATGAAATCTAAATGAGTGCTAAAGGGTCCATGTAACACCCCAGGTAAATAAAGAGTATGACATTTTCACATTTATCCATATTTGTGAATAAAATATTAATATAACTTTAAATGGGATGCTATGCTCGATGGCGTACCCAACACACAACAACGAGTTTCTTGGGAATCTTACGTTGCACTCTAATAATAAAATAATATTATTTTAAATGGTAGTTAACACCTAGCTGTTGTGATGGCAGGAATGAATAGAACTAACTACAAAATGATTATATATGTTTTTCCAATATTTTTACTTTTTACAATAAATGAAAGAGGATTAAAAATGCGAATGAATCCAATTTTAAGAGTCAACATTCTAATATTCTTTAAAAGGTCGATTAACCGCCTTTTGATGGCGAACCTTTTTTAAATCCACTTTTTGACAATTGAATGTGTTATATTTTACAAAATAAAATTCTTCTTTAAAATCGGGACATCAAAATTTACTTTGTGTACATTTTTGGTATTTTTCCGAAAATGTTCAATTTTTAATGAATAGTGAAAAATGTTGTATTTTAATTCAAAACCTCTTTTTAATATAATTTATTTATATGATTAGTTTATCTTTTGAATTGGTTTTAAAGTGAAATTAGAATATATTTTTATCATTTAATTTAATAGTGGTATTCGGAATTAATTTCACTTTGAAACCAGACTTAAACTAGTGTCAATCTTTTGATACATTTTGTTTCATAAAAACACGCTATTTGTTTTGACAGCGGGAATTAATTATTAAATTAATTAATTCAACTTATATGTTTTGAATTTTTTAAAATAAACATCATTTTTGAATTTGGAATATCGAATATAGATTAGGGTGAATTTTTGGTAATTTTCTGAAAAACTTCAATTTTTGATGAATAGTGAAACCACTAAGTGGTACTTATAAAAACTGATTTTCCATTTAAATAAAATTTTTCCATATTTGTGTTTTTAATTTCAAAAATCCAACATACATGGTTGTCATTAAGAAGTAAAATGTGGTTCAATGGGATTAAAATAATTTTTTGGTGAATAGTAACTTATTAAGTTTTTAATCGCGATTAGAGGTAATTAGTGTAGTTTAAGGTAAGAATAATGTTTTTATAAAATGAAATGACCTAGAAACATGTCCTAACCTCATTGGATGAGTCATGGACGACCAAGAAAATCCATGGGTCAACTTGGGGACCCAAAGGAGCCACTTTGGTTGGAAAATGACATAAATACCTTTTTATTTAATGTTAAAGTAAAAATGACACAAACATGACATGTTTTACTAAAACAATTTTTACACGGGGTTATACATGTCAGATGTTTGACTATAAATATTTATTAGAAATCTAAAAATATTTCTTATATCATTATATTTTTATTATAATTTTTAGACATTATATATATATTAAATTATTTATGACATCATGATGATGCGGCGATGACCTCATTATTTAACGATTAAAATAAAATGGAAAGATAATGTAAAATATAAGACCTACACATGTACAAAACCTATAGGATGGTTGGATTTAGACCCCTTACCACCTTATCCTCGAAAAAAATAAATGTGGGAACATTAAAATCTGAAACTCATTCTAGAATAAAGTAACATTTTTTTACTTTCCAAGAGTGCCCCTCCTCTCCTCTTATAAAAGGCCCTCACCTCTACCTCCTTACCCACACATCAAAAGCCTTTGTCTCGGCCAAAAACTGCCCATTTTGTCTCTACACATCCCTCTCTAACTCCTTGAAGCCTCACTTTGGGCTGAAGTCTTCCCAATGATGCCTTTGAGCTCAAACCAAAGGGAGTTACCCGGTTTTATGGTAATGACTTCACTGGAGTCCTTTTGTTTTATTTTGCCTCTCCACCCCCTAAACTATTTTTATTCATTTCTTTTGTAACAACTACAGTATTTCCAATATAATAGGATGTTTTTATAATAATGATTCAAGCTAAACATACACACACCTACATCTAATGGTTAAAGAACATACTTTTTCCGTGGATGGCGAATTTCTGCCACACGAAACGATGATTGTTCAACACTCATATATCACCTTCAAAGGTGGACATTAAGATGTCAATATATTTAAATATTATATATAATATGTTTATTTTTTACATATGCTTCTGTATTTTTATTTTGTTGCATAGCTTTATGGTTTCCATTGTGGGTAAAACACGATAATTTCATATTAGGAAGTGTGGACTACCACCCCCTCAAAGTGATTTGATTCGTTAATGCCATATGTGGGATGTATAAAGTATGGATTTAAAGTTATTATATATGATGTATGTTAAATATAAATGATGAATATAATGATGGAATTAAAATATAAATACCTCTCATTTGGTTTTAATTATATTAATATGACATAGAAATGAAAGTAGCGTTCATGCGTACGTACAGCTTACCGTCTCCATGAACGGTGCATTTCATTTCTTACCTCTAAATGATTATGTAATATTATAAATACATGAATATTCTCGATATATATGATATATATGATATCCAAATCATTAATATAATTCGGGATATAATGAACCTTTGACCACACAAACAACATGTAATTGTGAGAATTCCACTTTCGACTTAAGAACCAAATATCGACAAAACAAATATTATTAACTTAAATGATTACATAATGTTTATAAAATGGAAGTAAGTGATATAAAAGGAATAATGAACTTGAAAAATGTTTTTATGTAAGTAGAAATTAACTCTATTTTATTATTCAGGACATTAAATAACGATCGAGTCAAGTCAGACACAAGGTAAGGGATCCTACTCCTCTCTTTCTTTTTAAGTGCACTCTTTTATGTCATTCCTTTTAAAGCTAATCTTTCTTGTTATTGGGATGTTATTTTATATTACTATTATTGTAATTTTTATTTTCATATGATTAGAGACCCTATTCTCTCTCATCAATCCATTTTTGGAAGTTTTAAGTGGCGCTGTTAGGCTACCGAGTTTTCGTAATGGATTTTTCATCTCACTTTTATTCCCGTGAGATTTATGCTACATTTTCCACAATTTACTTTGAGTGGTGTATGTACTGCCCATTATTTTACTCATTGTGTAATATAATTTCATTTATGAGTATTTACATCAATGTTTTATTGTCTTTATTTCACGGGGTGTATGTTTTGAAAGTAACCCAAGTCGGTAAGGGAACCTTTCACCCTCCTCTTTTTAAAAGACTTCTTTTGTTATGACTTTTAATTTTCATCTCATTATGTGGGGATATGTTCTTATATATCCTTATTTCCATAAATTTTATGTCCATGTGATTAGATACCCTTTATCTCTCTCATCAACTCTTTTTCTAAAATTTTATGTGACACCGTTAGGCTGTCGAATTTTACTAAGGGAACTTCTTAACCCAATTTTGATTCTTTGGGATAAACTTGTACTCCTTGAATATTTCATACATTGAATATGTGTGAATGACCATTTATTATTTTACACTCAATATCCACTTATATTGGGTGTATTTATATTTGTCACACATAATTATGAGATTGATTTATCCTTGATTTAAGGATACATTCTTTATTATGGATTTCATCTCATTTTACATTTCCATTGATACTTCATTGTTTTTATGCACCAGTTCACTCTTATATGGTGTATATACTGTCATTTGGAATATTATATCATGAATCCCTCTATTCTAATGATATTATAATGTTCTAATTAAATGTTATTCCTCATTTATTGTACTCAAGTGTCTCTCATTTTGTTAAAAACACATTAACTAAAATATCGTTTTAAATGTTTTAATGATTTATTATTATAAATATTTCTCATTAATATCCATGTTTTCAAAATGGTTTTAAGGATTTATTTATATGGATATTAATGGTTTAAAATGTTAAAATCTTCAAATTGGTATGGGACACTTTGACTAAAAAATCACTTTATTAAATGTTTTATATGGTTTTGAAAATGGTTTTTAGAATGGATTCATTATTTCAATATCTTAAAATGTTATATTGTTATTACAATGTGGGAATGTTATCTTTTTTTGTGCTTAGGTTATGTTCTATGATTATTTTATGGTTATTGGTAATTGTTTATGAATACGGGTGGTTCCATGATAAACTAAGGGCGGGTGAGCCCGATACAGCTCTCCAATGCATTAGGTAACGTGAAGGAGTGAAACGTTAAGGTTTATCCGAAGAGATTTAGGGAATATACTGTGGTGGGAATTTCAAACGTAACCAAGAGGGTCACTCCCTACGTAAGAATGCTATGAATGCCTCAAGGTACATTTTACGTCTTATGATTTCTATGATTTATTCATGATTTGATATGCCTATGTTTTATGGGTAAAGTATGATTTCATTCTTATGAACTCATGTTTCCTTTACATATTTTTATAACCCTTACTGAGCTTTTTATGCTCATCCCATGTTTTTTTGAAATGTTTTTCAGAGGTCAGGTGAAATGTACAAGATATAATGATAGTGTCAAGGAAGTGTCAAGAAAGAATCCATTCTTTAATTTTCAATTTATTTCCATTGATGGGAAAAAATGAATACTATCTTTTATGTAACCACTTTGTTTTAATGTGTAATGTAATGCATGTTTTATGATCTAATTCTCTAAAATTATAAACCTGAAAAGATCCTCATTGTGTAATCTTGTAATTACTCAAGATTAAGTAAGGTTTCAGGCTGTGGCCTTATAGTTAGTATCAGAGGTCAGTTTAGATAACTTTAGAGGTTAGGATATTTTCTAAGAACAAGTGACATTACCATAATGATTAGGATTTCAGAAAGAGTCGTAGATTTAGATAATGTGAATGAGTAAGTATATCTTAGTGTTTATCTTTATCATTAGTACATGATGGTTTTGTTTATATAATCACACTAACATTTCTGTTTTTAGTGAATGGATGGATCTAGTAGGCACCAAAGTGACAATAGGTTTGAAGGAAACTATGGTGGTTCTCTAATTATGAGATTGGATGAAATGGGGGATTCAATGAGGAAACTTGTGGTTGTTCTAAACCAACTATTAAGGAGTCATGATCAACCACTTGTACCTTGGTATGTTCTGTAATGCATCATGTACAAGATGAACAATCGATGTGGATGTTCAGGTAATAATTATAAAGGTAACCATTAGGGTTTATATGATCCTTACTTTTGATGTAATTATGGGTTATTATATGTTAATATGGAAAATGAAAGGCATGAGATAAACATGAGGTTGAAATATGTTATCATTATTTTTGAAGATTTTATTTTCATTTTGGGGAATGTTTTAAGAATTATATAGTTTTGGAAAAAGGACAACATGCAGACCATGTGACAACCCGTCGCGTCGGACAAAGCAGTGGGAATCGAACCCACAACCAAAGTGCGACTGGTATTTATTGCCTACCACTTGACTACGTGATGTCCCTAGTTAGTTTGACTAATTCTTTTTAGTTAGATAATTTTAGGACTCAAGAGTAAGTTTATTTTGGGTTATCTATGGAAATGATTAACCTATAATGGAGGATATGTGATTAGGTTAACTACTTTTGAATACAAGACATTAAGAGAAACTAATGTTGTTTGGAGATAAATGTTACGTTTTAACTTGGAAGACTGTGTGACTAAATCCTTCAAATATTTGGGTTTCAATCCTAGTTTGGTTTACTTTGAAGAATTTTATGGACAATAGTTTATCGAATGGTCTTCGTTAAACATTGGGGTTTTTTTTACAAATTTTGGAGATTAAGAATAGATTATATTTTTATAAAGGATTATACTTTTGTGGATTATATGATCTCATACTAACAATTTTGGTTTTGGATTTTGTCTAAATACATGGGAAATATATAGTTCTCTTTTCTGGATTATCTAATCTTGTACTAAACTTTTTGGTGTTGGTTTTGGTTAAAGTCTAAATACATGGGAAGTATATAGTTCTCTTTTGTGGATTAGGTGATTCTCTAGAAGTTGATTACAGTACTCTTAATGTGAACAAGTCTTCGTAAATACTCATCTTTTGGAGAAAATATGATTTTGGGTAAGGAATCTAATAAAAGTTGAAAGTCAACATGATAATTGATTATGTTTCCTTATGAATAAATTCCTCAATAAAAAGTAACTTAAAACAAAAATTTTGTCTATTAACATTTCCTACTGGGGAATCGAATACCGTTTAACCTATCACATGTTTGTGATTTTCTTATGGTTAACATTCTCCTAGACATGTTTACTATCACTCTCCATCAGAACATGACCCTTTGGTTTTCTCCTCCATGTCCATATTTTCATACATGGAATCCTAGTATGGGTTAACTTAGTTAACCTTTGTACTTCACTTTCTTTATTTTAAAGTGATTTTTTACTGATTCTTGTTCCGATGTGGGATTTTCGATGAAGTTTCCAAGCCCAATTTTAAAATTGCGAGGAAGCAATTCCCAAAAGGGGGAAGGATGTAACACCCAAGGTAATTAATGAGTATGAAATTTTCACATTTATCCATAATTGGGAATAAAATATTAATATAACTTTAATGGTGATTCTATGCTCAATGGCATACCCAACACGCAACAACGAGTTTCTTGGGAATCTTACGTTGCACTCTAATAATAAACTAATATTATTTTAAATGGTAGTTAACTCCTAGCTATTATGATGGTGGGAATGAATAAAAATAACTACAAAATTATTATATATGTTTGTCAAATATTTGTACATTTTAAAATAAATTTTAGAGGATTAAAAATCCGAATGAATCCAATTTTAAGCGTCAACATTCTAATATTCTTTAAAAGGTCGATTAACCGCCTTTTGATGGAGAACCTCTTTTAAATCCAATTTTGGACAATTTTATGTGTTATATTTGACAAAGTAAAATTCTTCTTTAGAATCGGGACATCAAAATTTACTTTTTGTACATTTTTGGTATTTTTCCTAAAAAGTTCAATTTTTAAGGAATAGTGAAAACGGTTGTATTTTAATTCAAAACCTCTTTTTAATATAATTTATTTATATGATTAGATTATCATTTGAATTGGTTTTAAAGTTAAATTAGAATATATTTTTATCATTTAATCCAATAGTGGTCATTGTAATTAATTTCACTTTGAAACTGGACTTAAACTAGTGTCAATCTTTTAATACATTTTGTTTCATAAAAACACGCTATTTGTTTTGACAGCGGGAATTAATTATTAAATAAATTAATGAAACTTATATGTTATGAATTTTTTAAAATAAACATCATTTTAGAATTTATAATATCAAATATATCTTAGGGTGAATTTTTGATTATTTTCTGAAAAACATCAATTTTTGATGAATAGTGAAACCACTAAGTGGTACATATAAAAACTGATTTTCCATTTAAATGAAATTTTGCCATCTTTGTGTTTTGAATTTCAAAAATCTGACATAAATGGTTGTCATTAAGAAATAAAATGTGGTTCAATGGGTTTAAAATAATTTTTTGGTGAATAGTAACTTATTAAGTTTTTAATCGCGATTAAGGGTAATTAGTGTAGTTTAAGGTAAGAATAATATTTTAATAAAATGAAATGACCTAGACACATGTCATAACCTCATTGGATGAGTCATGGCCGACCAATAAAATCCATGGGTCACCTTGGGGACCCCATGGAGCCACATTGGTTGGAAAATGACATAAATACCTCTTTATTTAATGTTAAAGTATAAATGACACAAACATGACATGTTTTACAAAAATAATTTTTACATGGGGTTATACAAGTCATATTTTGACTATAAATATTCATTAGAAAGATAAAAAGATTTCCTAAATCATTAAATTTTTTTATAATTTTTAGACATTAAATATATAAATTATTTATGACATCATGATGACGCAGTGATGACCTCATTATTTAACGATTTAAATAAAATGGAAATATAATGTAAAATCTAAGACCTAAAATTGTAAAAAACCTATTGGTTGGGTGGATTTCGAAAAATTATCACCTTATCCTAGAAAAAAATCAATTTGGGACCTTTAACATCCGAGACTCATTCTAAAATAAAGTAACATGTTTTTACATTCCAAGAGTGCCCCTCATCTCCTCTTATAAAAGGCCCCCACCTCTACCTCCTTACCCACACTTAAAAAGCCTTTTTCTCGGCCAAACCCTGCCCATATTGTCTCTCCACATCCCTCTATAACTCCTTTAAGCCTCAATTTGGGCAGAAGTATTCTCAAGGTATCCTTTGAGCTCAAACCAAAGGGAGTTACCCGCTTTTAAGGTAATGTCTTCACTTGAGTCCTTCTGTTTTATTTTTCTTCTCCAACCCCCTAAACTCTTTTTATTCATTTATTTTGTAAAAAATACAGTATATTCAATATAATAGGATGTTTTTATAAGAAGGATTCAATCTACACTTACACACACCTATATCTAATGGTTAAATAACATACTATTTCCGTGGATGGAAAATTTCTGCCTCACGAAATGATGATTGTTCAACACTCATATATCACCTTCAAAGGTGGCCATTAAGATTTCACTATATTTATATATTATATATAATATGTTTATGTTTTACTTAAGATTCTGTATTTTTATTTTTTGGCATACCTTTATGGTTTCCATTGTGGGTAAAACATGATAATTTCATTTTAGGAAGTGCGGACTACCGCCCCTCAAAGTGATTTGATTCGTTAATGCCATATGTGGGATGTATAAAGGATGGATTTAAAGTTATTATATATGATTTATGTTACATATAAATTATGAATATAATTATGGAATTAAAATATAAATACCTCTCATTTTGTTTTAATTCCATTAATATGACATAGAAATGAAAGTAGCATTCATGTGTACGTACGGATTACCGTCTCCATGAACAGTGCATTTCATTTCTTACCTCTAAATAATTATTTAATATTATAAATACATGTATATTCTGGATATATATGATATATATGATATATAAATCATTAATATCATTCTGGATATAATGAACCTTTGACCACACGAACAACATGTAATTGTGAGAAGTCCACTTTCGACATAAGAACCAAATATCGACAAAACAAACATTATTAACATAAATGATTACATAATGTTTGTAAAATGGAAATAAGTGATATAAAAGGAATAAATAACTTGAAATTTTTTTATGTAAGTAGAAATTAACTCAATTTTATTATTCAGGATGTTAAAGAACGATCGAGTCAAGTCGGACCCGAGGTAAGGGATCCTACTCCTCTCTTTCTTTTTAAGTGCACTCTTTTATGTCATTCCTTTTAAAGCTCATATTTATTGTTATTGGGATGTTATTTTATATTAATCATACTGTAATTTTTATTTTAATATTATGAGATACCCTATTCTCTCTCATCAATCCATTTTTGGATGTTTTAAGTGGCGTCATTAGGCTGCTGAGTTTTCGTAATGGATTTTTCATCTCACTTTTATCCCCATGAGATTTATGCTACATTTGCCACAATTTCCTTTGAGTGGTGTATGTACTGCCCATTATTTTACCTATTGTGTAATATAATTTCATTTATGAGTATTTACATCAATGTTTTATTGTCTTTCTTTCACGGGGTGTATGTTTCGAAAGTAACCCAAGTCGGTAAGGGAACCTTTCACCCTCCTCTTTTTAAAAGTCTTATTTTGTTATGTCTTTTAATTTTCATCTTATTATGTGGGGATATGTTCTTATATATCCTTATTGCCGTAAAGTTTATGTCCAAGTGATGAGATACCATTTATCTCTCTCATAAACTCTTTTTCTAAAATTTTATGTGACGCCGTTAGGCTGTCAAATTTTACCAAGGGAACTTCTTAACCCAATTTTGATTCTTTGGGATAAACTTGTACTCCTTGTATATTTCATACATTGAATAAGTGTGAATGATCTTTTATTTTTTTACACTCAATATCCACTTATATTGGGTGTATTTATATTTTTCACACATAATTATGAGATTGATATATATTTGATTTAAGGATGCCTTCTTTATTATAGATTTCATCTCATTTTACATTTCCATTGAGACTTCATTGTTTTTATGCACTAGTTAAATCTTATATGGTGTATATACTGTCCTTTGGAATATTATATCATGAATCCCTCTATTCTCATGATATTATAAAGTTCTAATTAAATGTTATTCCTCATTTATTGTATTTAAGTGGCTCTCATTTTGTTTAAAACATTTTAACTAAAATATCGTTTTAAATTTTTTAATGATTTATTGTTATAAAGATTTCTCATTAATATCCATGTTTTCAAAATGGTTTTAAGGATTTATTTATATGGATATTAGTGGTTTAAAATGTTAATAAATTCAAAGTGGTATGGGACACTTTGATTCAAAAATCTCTTTATTAAATGTTTTATATGGTTTTGAAAATGGTTTTTAGAATGGATTCATTATTTCAATATCTTAAAATGTTATATTGTTATTACAATGTGGGAATGCTATCTTTTTTTTGTTATTAGGTTATATTCTATGACTATTGTTTGGTTCTTGGGCATTGTTTATGAATACGGGTGGTTCCATGATAAACTAAGGGCGGGTGAGCCCGATATAGCTCTCCAATGCATTGGGTAACGTGAAGGAGTGAATCGTTAAGGTTTCTCTGAAGAGATCTAGGTAATATACTGTGGTGGGTATTCCAAACGTAACCAAGAGGTTACTCCCTACATAAGAATGTTATGAATTCCTCAAGTTACCTTTTCTGTCTTATGATTTCGATGATTTATTCATGATTTGATATGCCTATGTTTTATGGGTAAAGTATGATTTCATTCTTATGAACTCATGTTTCCTTTCCATATTTTTATAACCCTTACTGAGCTTTTAATGCTCATCCCATGTTTTTTTGAAATATTTTTCACAGTTCAAGGGAAATTTACATGATATGATGATAGTGTCAAGGACGTGTGAAGAAAGAATCCATCCTTTATTTTTCAATATGTTTTCGTTGATGGGAAAAAATGAATAATATCATTTATGTAACCACTTTGTTTAAATGTGGAATGTAATGCAAGTTTTATGATCTAATTATCTATAACTCTAAACTTGAAAAGATCCTCAATGTGTAATCTTGTAATAACTCAAGATTAAGTAAGGTTTGAGGTTGGGGCCTTATATTCCAGACACGCAATGGTAGGTCTTGAGTATGAATCATGGGAGATGCAGGGGCACCCTTGGTGGTGAAGGGAAATTCTAACACTATTAATGTGGGGTGATAGTGATGTTAAAGGGTTGGGGCCTTCATGGGAGGTAGGGTCATGCTGGAAGGCATGGTGCTTCATAAATATGTTGAAAGAGGGGTCAGGCACTCTTAAACCCCCCCTATGATTTGCAGAATTATTTAAAATTTTGAAAATAGTTTAATTTTTTATAAGTGATTTTAAAAAATATCTCATGAAAATGTTCTTTTAATAGTTCTAAAAAATGCATTGATAAATGATGATTTTATTAGAACTTTTCTTAGAATTGATAAAAGGCCGTTCTTATCAATGAGTTTTTTAAAACTGATAAAAGGACACTATATCCGCACTTTTTAGAACTAATTAAAGAGACCCCCATTTTTATATGTTCCATAATTTACAATGTGTTTTATCAGTGTAAATAGTACATTATTTCACTTTTAATGGCCCTACCTGTTGTATTGGAAATTATCTCAAATAGAATAATTAAATAGTTTTTATTTTATGATTCTATTAATCATATTACGAGGTGAATTTTCAACAACAAAACTAGTATTCATTCATTTTGAGGGTAAATTAATTTTTTTAATAATGAGATAATCACTATACAAATGTGTATCTTAAAAAATATTAAGGAACACAAAGTCATTTATGAGAATATTGAAATAATAATTAATAGATTCATTTTGGATGCCGACTAGAGAAAATTATTTAATTAGGGATCATGGAAGAAATTGGCTAAGCCTATAGATGAAGGGGGTATTAACATATGTAATGTATTAGAGTCCATGCATGGAATATAGGATAAACTATAATGGGAGATTATTATAGGTAACACTCTATGGGATATATTCATTATAGTTAGACATGGATATGAATGGAGATAGTTGGGTGACAATTATGGGAGATTGTTATACCATGGTAGTAATATGGTCGATCATCTAGTGGTTTTGGATGTAATGGCTATCATGTTGGTGTCTAGGGGAGAAATTAATTACTGGAATGATAATTGGTCAGGTGTTCCCTTAATTTTATTGAGTTTCCTTGCACAAGAAATATATTTTAGGGAGGAAACATGACTCCCTATTTTTATCAATAAAACCCCAGGTCATTAGTATAGAGGTGTTTTCAATGATATAATCATGGTTGTTGATGAAGACAAATTTAATTTTACTTGGAAATAATCTGGGTACATTAGTTGTAGGGATTTTAGTGAGGCAATAATTGTCACTACTAATTAAAATGTGTGGGTGTAAAAGATTTGGTGTAAATGTATTCTGTCAAAAATGAACATTTTTTTTCCGTGTCTAAGAAACCGAGCCATACATTAAAATGAAAAGATATGGATGAATGTAATCTATCAATCTTACCATTTTTGGTGTTGTGTGTCAACATGTTTCGATACAATGTGCGATATTTTCTTCATTGGTGATTAGGAAACTAGATTATGGTGTCATCACTATTTATGTACATGAATTGATTGTGTTAAGGAATTGATTTCCAAATTTATTCAATTTTGGTTCAATGGTGCTTATAGGAATGGAAATAATGTGAAGGATCATAGCTTGATTTTTTATAGAAACTTGCTGGATCTTCGGGAAGGAAGTAAATGAAGATATAAAAACTTCTACTCAATATTTTTTAGAATGTTTTAGGTTAAATTCGAGGAGGTAGAACTAGGAGTCCCTATTTCAGATTGGGGTTCTTCTAACACACATCTGAGATATATTACTTTTGAAGCCTACAACATAGAGTAGAAAGGAATGAGTAGTGTAGGGGAATGTTTCTTTTAAAAACTCCCTCTATAGGGTTGAAGATAATTTTTAATGGGTTTTTATTGGCCTGAATTATGACAGGAGGAGGTTTAGTTATAATTGGAAGAGGCTCAATTACTTTCCCATTTATCACATTCAATAAAACATGTAACTCCCTGGATTCAAATCAAGATATTTGTTATATTGTATCATTATGTGTAATTGATTTGATATTAACCGTAGGGATGTGGAATATTACCATAAATTGTTGATTGGGATGATTCAATGGAAATATTTTCCTCCATGGGACTTGTCTTACCCCATCAGGATGTATAAGATGATCATCGATGAGGGTATGGAGGTTAGGAATATAAAAAGAGAACCTTATTTTACTACTAATTCTATAGCTACTGTAGTGGATATATGTATGGTTATTAGTCTCTAAATCTACACTGGATCTCTTATGGATATTTGTTATCTCTTTCTTTAATGGGTCTGATTTGGTCCCCATCATTTTACGCCACCATGATTGTAGATTTAATCTGGGCGGGTGGGGGTGGGGGGGGGGGTGAAACCTACTTATATTAAACAAAAAGATCATTTCCATCAAAAAATAACTCAATTAAATTTTACAGTTATTCTATAGATTTATTTCACATGTGATGTAATAATGTTACACTGAGTTTTATGGTCTTTCAAGAATAAATAATATCATATTTATTTATTTATGTTTTTGAAAAAGTATGATTATTTTCACGGGGATAATGATTTTTAACAATGATGTTCGGAGAAAAAATTAGTTTTACACTATCATCAAAGGATTAAGGTTATAGTGGAGTAATATTTTCCATAATAAATTTAAGGGGTATAAAATAGTATCAAGCCATCCAGGATGACTTATGTCGTAAGATAATGTTTCATGAAATTTTGGAATGTTAAATTTTAGAGTAGGGATTATGGTCTCCCTGGAGGTCTTATGGTTTCTACATAAGGATTATTACTGATAAGAAGGATTAATGTTATGTTGGGATTTATGGTCTACTGAATAGACTAAGGGTTCAGAGTAATGTTTCATGCTATCCAAGAATTCACAAGGTTTTAAAAATCAGATAAAGGTGAGGTGATGTTGGGATTTGTCCCATAATGGGGATTTATATGTATCAATATGAGGGGAATCAAAACCTACATATTCATGAGGATATGGTTTAAATTCATATAAAATGTTATTTTATACCATTTAGGGTTGTATGATGAGAATCCTAGTTTTTCGATTAAGGTCATAAATTGGGACCACTAAGTATTATTTTGTACAGTCTTAAAATTAGGATCATTTAAGAATGGGTTTTAAGTCCAATTACAAAAATTTCTACTTTTTTAATTATTTTTACGCATAACATTATGACTTAACAAATATTGGAAATTTTTCAACATTATTATAGGATTTGAGGAGATTAATTTCTCATTTTTAGGTAATGGTATTTTCCAATAAGAAATTTAGTTCTAATTTTTGTATTGATGACAATGTATATTACATAAAAATTGATGAATTGGGATTACATTGTGATGTTCATGGTTATTTTCGATCAGAGTGGTCTGAAAATATTTTAAGGAGTATTGGGGAATATCAAACTATTAGTGTTTTAATTTTCCATGATTGAAAACATTTACATGAGAAATATATAACAACAAAAATCATGTGACTCCTTTCATAAGGAAAGGTGTATCAATAATGTATTTCACCAATTATTGAACTTTTTGAAGTTATGGGATCATGAATACCATGATAAATTCATGAATAGATTATTCCTAGATAGTTTTAAGGTGTTCAATATGTTTTCATAAGATAAAATGTAAACGGAATATTTTCACATAAATTCTTGCATGGACTTAAGAATGTATGATGTTTTAAATGTTTATAGAATATATACATATAGTTGATTTTTGCGAAGAAGGATCCATGTTAAGGTGGAGTTTCACACCCATAATGAAAATGGATGTGACACACAGATAAATGATTACATGTTGTACAGTTGCTTGAAGTAGAGCTATAAAATTCAATAAATGTGGCATTATTTTCTAAGAATGTCTGGTATATGGTATCTGGAAGATGGTTTCAATTATTTCCATAAAATCCATAATTTTTTTAAACAACTCAGGAACATAATCTAATTTAAAGATACTATTTATAACCAAATAAATTTAAAATGTTAAAAATGTGTACATATAGTACTAGAAGATTGGGAAATAAATAATTAAATGTTAAAATTAAAAAAAAATACAAATTTCAAATTCATAGTCAGAAAATTAAAAAAATTAAACAGTTATCATAGATCTGAATAATAATATAGAAACCATTAAAGGATATCATTTTGGAAATTTTTTTTACAATATAATTCATTTTCATTAAAAACCAAGTAGAATGTAGTTGAATAAAATAAAATAAGGTTTCCAGGTCCCACATGATATTTATAAACTATAAAAATCAAAATCTATCATGTTCCATGAACTGGAACATCATTACTAACAATGTTTAGCCCTTGGTATCTCTATCCTCAAGCTCATCCATGATCGAATGATCAGATTTATGTTGAATACAATTGACATCATCAAAGAATATTTTTGAGATGTAAATATTCCAGTACCATAATATCATTTACCAGAGTGACAAAAGTCAACATTTTCCTCATCCAGATAACCTCCCTAGTCATGCAAGATTAGAATATTAGAAATTTCAAAGAATAAAAATTAATATATTTATTGAAATTATCCACAAAAAGAAGATCTTAGTAAAAACTCACTACAAGAATATATTATAATTATACATGATCATAGCATGAATATGATGACAAAATCAAAATTAATTTAATAATTGTCAAAAAAGTTTCTAAAATTTATCCCCTTCCTCTCCACAAATCCCTTAACCAAATTAATTTATGATTCCACAACAAACTCCAAATTCCAAAATCTTATATCTTCATGTATGGGTGAAAATTAGTAAAAAAAACTCCATATTCCAACTAAATATATACTTTCTAAACAGTATTACATTATTTCACTCATCTAAAACATGAATTAGTTTAACATAGATACAATAAACCAATAGAAATTAATATTATTGACTTAGTTATCTCAAATTGTGTCTAACAGATGTTTGGTATGAATAATAAAATACTTACAAGAACTTCGAGATAACATATTATATAAAGGTGTGTCATATGATTCATCATGACAAATATGCCTCGATATTCTTATTAAACAATCTCTCAAAAAAAATATCCACATTTTTTATTACTAAAACCTTGTGAAAACATAATTGAAATCCTTAAAATCTTATTTTAAATTGGTAAAAAATATTTACTCAAAGTAGAAAATGGAATAGTACATTTTCATGGTATTATTCATAACTTTATTCACAAATTTATTCCTCTAAAAATATATGTCCCTATATTGGATTACTATTACCCAAGCCATTAAACAACGTTTTCTAATTTCATAATACAATTTATAAAATTATATCTCAATAATATTTTCTCAAATGAGTGTTGTTTTATCCTCCTTTTATATTTAATAAATCAAAAGAAGGTAAAAACGTTAAATGATAACCAATTATCGATGTTTTTATTTTTTAATTTATATCTTATGGATATAAAATTAAATTAAAATATGTTTCCCTTTTCTTCTCCATAATTTCAGTACTGAAATAAAATTTATTTAATTATCCCTCTCACCATTTTGGAATTATTTAAAAATAGTGAATAAAATTCATGTACAATGATCGAATATCCTTCAAGATGGTAACATATTCTAACTATCAATGGAAGTTTTCTAATGATGATGGTCCTAGAAATAATATAGAAAATATCCACATATAAATTATTAAATATATCAGTAGATTTGAATCTCTAAATAAGATAATGTAATATATTTTTTATATTTTCAAGGATTTAGTTGATATAAAATATTTGAATGATATAATAATAATTTAACAATTTAAAATTATTGAGGGGAATCATGTAATTGTAAGTGAAATAAAATAAAATATACATTTAAAATGACTAATTACCATTTTCATCACTTATTATTTTAACTTATGTTGTTGTGTTTTTTTGATTAATTATTAATGTATTGAATTTATAATTTATAATAATTTTCTAATATTATTTAAAATTCTAGAATGAAATGATATCATTATAGTAAACAAATAATTTCTTCAGCAATTAGATTTGAATTTTCATTTTCAAGAGTTTATATGAATAATTTGCGAAATAATCACTTTATATTCATCATACCAAACTTTTCATTTATATATTTATAACTATTATAATTTATATTCATAGTTATAATATAAGTAATTTGATCCTATAAACTGTTAACTTAATAAATAATATATTCTTTTTTGTTTTATCACGAAGGAAATAGTGTGTTATACGTATGTGCATCACAATTGAGTGGTGTAATGGGATTTTAGATATTTATATCTTGTTTTTGATATTACTGGGAATTGGAATATGAATAATGTTTAACAAATCTAATTGCGTGTGGGCTCAATCCACATCACATTGGAGAAGAATATTCCAACTACATTATATTTATCTACACTAGTGGGCACTAAAACCAAGTGTTTCATCCTTATAGAACCTGAAGCTAATGAATCAACTATGAAATGATAAATGTTTGATATTCTCTTCCAAATTTTTCTAATTCAATTAATGTGATAATAAAAATTCATCTTTAATGTAATCTCATTTATGAAATAATAAAAAATTCCATGTTCAGATGTCCATGTAAGGTATCAAATGATCCCAAAGAATATCAGATGCTCAAATTTAAATCATAGATAAAATCTACTTCAAATATCCTGATTCATATATTCAAAGATATAATTTGATGAGTGATTACATAATATAGACTGGTTTTAGGGAAAAGTAATATTGATTCTAAACTATAAAAATTGTAACATTCATTAGTATAGATTATAGATATGTTACAATCGATTATTTAAGAATAATATATTCTAAACGAATAGATGATGTATCAGGAAAACTATTTATATGGGTAGTTTTTGAATTATTAAAAATCAAATAAGGACTAGTATCATTATAAATGATGTGTATCATTTCCTTAATATATTTTTTACATTTTAAAAATCATGATAATCATTAAAATTTATAAAATAATCAAGTAAAATACCATCCCCAACCTTTGGATTAAATTTTTAATGGTAATATTTTTCATTAAAAACGAATACATTACATATAATGGCACTACTGTAATAATGAACGATATTTCTTCATAACCATACCTCAAATGATGTATTACATAAAATAAGATAGAGTAAAAAACAATTCATAGTTTTTTTCTTTTGTATTCACTCTTCATATTATAAATTTATGGTTACATAATAAATTCAATGTACAGTCTAGTTAATTTCTCAAGGGTTTCTATTACATCATTTAACCACATTGTTATGAGGTAAAAATCCATGTGTATATAAATTATGAGTAATTCCTTTATAAGTAAAAAAGCTTACAAATCTTTATTTAAAAACTCAAAAACATGATCACTTTAAAAATTCTACATGGGTATGTATTCTATTTTCAAAATAAATCACAAAACCCTTTAGAATTATATAATTATTCAAATATAAGAGTATAAAAATAAAAACATGTGAAAAAAGTGTAACCATTAATGGAGAATTACAGAAAGTGTTTGGATTTGATGCTCCATGTTTTTTCTAATTAAAAAAGGATAAAATTATACTATCTAAAATGATAGGGTTTTTTAGAATTCACTGGTGGGTCTAATGTTTGAATTAATGTTTTGATAAAAATGGAAAAGATCATAAACATTATTAGAGATAGTATTATGATCTATATGTTACCTCACTATTCATTATATGGAATTATTGAATTATATCTGAATATTATAGTGTCATTATATTCTCATCAATATCCATGAAGAATCATCAATAAAACTAAAACATGGAATGTTAAAAGGAATAAGGTTTTCTATGTTTATATTGAAAACATCTCTTTCCTATTTGTAAATAAAACATGTAATCCTTATAAAAATGTAACGATACATTTATAATTAAAAATCATAAAATGGTAACCATTAAAAAATATTTATTTTATTATAACAATTTTGTGTTTATGTAAGAAATCATAAATTAAATTACAAATTAATTTTTTATAGAGAATAAAAGGCATCATTGTAACCAATAATGTTTCCCTCTGTATTGTCTTTAAAATTGTATCCTCCTCCCTTGACTTATTTTTAATTTCCTAAATTTGACTTTCCTATAAAAATTTATAAAGAATAACATGTTTCAATAAATCACTTGTTCCTTCAACTAGTTATCTTCCTTCCTTTCTAAAATTAGCATAACTAGGATCTTGTATCACAAAATCTTTGGGGTCCATTATTTGTAATAAATAAACAATTTGGAACCCACATCTATCAAAATCAATTGTGTTTAATATATATTAGTATTTTTTGAGATAAAATACATTTTACATACAACGTATTGAACAATGTTTTCCAAACATTATATCTTCCTATGATTTATTCTTTGAAATTTAGTTAAAAAATGTTCACTCTTTAGAATAAATAAACATTACCTTAAATGTGATTTACACTAAGTAAAACTTATTATAGAAGATATTTTGGAAGGTTTCAAGTCCTTCTAAATCATTTCCAAATTTATTCTATTAGAATAAAAATAAGATAAAATCTATTTTAGACTTACTAACCTTTATTTTTCATTTTCCCATATACAATGAAATCATCAGTTGTTAAACAAAAATTTGAATAAACATCTAATTACAATGAATAATTAGATATTTCAGAAGTATGAATAGAAATTTAATCATCATTTTTTTATCATTAATCCTTTTCAATTTTGTACTCATTATTTGACTTTTTATTTTTTATTTTTCATAAATGCAAGAAACCTATCCATTTATTTAAATGATGCAATATCTCCCACTTCATATAATAGGGAATAGTTATAGATATCTTCCAAAGTATGTATGTAATTTGAATCATAAATGAATACAAAAGATTTATATCTATTATAGATGTTTCATTGTAGCTCATGGTTTGAAATACCTTCAATATCTTCATACCCTTTAATTTAAAAGATATCTTAGAATCCCTTTATTTTGTATTTAATTTAATAAAATATTCCCTTTTGAGACCATGTCTTTTATATTCATGAAATACAACATATAAAGATTATTTCTTCTAATATTAGTAATTTATATCTTTTTATTGAATGTATCATATTTTCTTCATTCTAATAATTTTAATAATAATCTTTATAATCTGGGAGATTTCAACTTATCTATATTTTGTATTACAATCGATCAATTGATGTTAGGTTATATTATTTAAAGTAGAAATATTAGAATGATTAGTACCAAAATTTATGTCACTATAATTTATATCACTATAAAATTAATAAAAAACACTATATTAATAATCTAATCATATTCATTGTCTATATTCAATCGACTATTATACTGTTTGATAGTTTATATGAAATTACTATGGTTCATCATTATATATTCCTTGATATTAACTATGTTTTTTCTTATAGACTCCCTACCAGTAGAAAAAATATAATTTATTTCAATTAACCACTGTTTCATAATTTTATTTTTAACATGAAACTATATAATTTTTTTTATAGTAAAAATTTATTAATGCAATTATGATACTGAATATTCGGGGAGGAAGTCAAAATCAAGATAATTTGATGTCAACACTTCTATTCCAGTCTTAAGTATCATGTATATTCCAAAATGTGTGATTTAAAATTTCCTCCATATCAAATTCTTGGTTTCATATATTTAAATTTCACTATATAAATATCCAATCATAAAAAATAATTAAATGTTTTACTAAATATATATTTATCTTCAAAATACAATGTTTTCCAACGAGTTAATAAAAAAATTTCTTCCCCAAAATTTTATATTTTATAGTCATCCTAATAAAATAATCCATTCTAGTACGGACTATAATGTTTTTCAGCCAATAATTTTAATAATTAATTTGATATCCCTCAATGATATATATTGTAGCTAGATTATGAATCTCTATATTTTTAATAGTAAGTCTGGTTATATAAAAAAAATATTTCAACAAGAACATTGTTATTGGAACGATGTTATGCAAACTATAATTGTATAAATTAAAGAAGAAAATATTATTAATTTCAATAATAGTGAAAATTTCTATTAACAAATGTTTTCCAATCTTGATAGTTATAAAATAGCTATATGATATGGAAAATTTATTTCCAAATTATCAAAAAGTAATTTTTAACCCCCTCAAAATCATTGATCAAATAATATGATTTCAAAAAAATAGTGTAAGAGTGTTAAAGACCGATACAAATAGTATAATAATATGGTAAAATATATTATAATTATTAAAAAACATAATAAAATTTTATTTTGAATACACAATGAATAAAATTAATGAACAGTGAGAAACATTTCTTGACGTTCTAGATAATAATACAAAAACCAAAAAAATATATTATTACCATATCATATATAACACATGTGGTTAACTATTTCTAAATAATATATGTGGGTTTTTTTTCTAAAAACCATGGTATCCAATTCCCAATTGAACTTAATCGACTATAAATATATCATAAGATATAATGGTCCATGCAGTGGAACTCCTTTAACTCTAATAGTTTCTTCCATGATGTTTTATCCTCACGCTCATCTATAAACAATTGATCAGTACATATTCAATGTAACAACCCAAAAAATTGAATTATATTTTATTTCCTGATAAAGTATGTTTTAATATGACACCATGAATAAAATATTTATAAGTATAAATGAAATGAGACCATCCAGTTTTTATCATTATATGATTTTTAGATAATATCAATATTATAAATCATAATAATTGTTAACATTATAATTAATTTTTTAAATTGAAATGACAATAGATAATTAATGCAGAACAATGAGTTTATTGACCATACTAATAGAATAATTCCATAAAAAAGATCATGTATCATCACTTGGGATGGAGGTAGCATCACTAGGCTTCGACCTGGACAAAGACCAAACTAAGGATCAATATGTAAATCATGAATGAAATAACCTATGGGAGATGTTCAAGATGATAGAAATCGCAACTTAGGAAATGTTGTCTGAGAAACACCAAGATTCTATCACCATTGCACACCTTACTCTTAGTTCTTATGCTTGTGTTATAATAGGTTTTGTAACGAGGCCTTAGTTACTTTGTTTAGTCCAATTGTATAAATAATACATTTATATCATCATTTCTATTTTTAGAACAGTTTTTATTAATAAGATATATGTTTAATTGATACAAAATTTGATAAATTTATTTTACAATTACAATTGTAATGTTCTAATATTTCGTATACATAGATAATTATTATTATAAAATAAGCATCATTTGTGAATTAAATATTTAAAAATTTAATCTATGATTAATTTTTACTATTTTTCCAAAAAAGTTTCATATTATTGATGAATATTGAAAAAAAATCATTTTAAATTATTTTTTATAATTTAAATAATTGATACTATGAAGTTATTTTCGAAAAATAGACCTACACAGTTGTAAACACTATGAAATTTAGAGTCTCATAATAACAACTTAATTTTGGGTGAATAGTAACTTATGAATAGTGGTATTACACAAATGAATATTAGGATGCCCAATAGAATAGTAACCTCACCTAAGAATGTATAAATATAATTTAGGTATATAGAATCATAATTTAATATAATAGTATATGTAAATAACTATTTTATAAATTATTAATTATGTATTAGAATTTTATCGAGTAAATAGTGATTTTTCATAAAAATTAAATTTATCATATTTTGAAAATTATATTAATTAAATGGAATTAATTTTTTAATTCCATAACATGATATTAGGTTAGGTTGAATTTATGATAATTTTATAAAATGTTTCATTTTTCAGTGAATAGTAAAAATACAGTTTCAGAGTTATCAATGTGTTTAATTACATCATAATGAATCAATATGTAGTCTAAAATTCATGTTGACTCACATGGTTTTAAAAAATTTATGATTTGTCCCATGTTTCCAATACCATGGGAAAACACCATAGTAAAGCCCATTGTTTTTCAAATACCACCGATGAGGTGTCTTAAAAAATTAATAAAAAGCACCCTCTCTTTTACTATAAATACCATGACATTCCATCGTTTTAGATTTTTTAAAAATCATTAAAAACTAATATCTAATAGTTTTAAATTCCAAGGAGTCCTCCCAAGGTTTCTTAAATCCTTCAAGGTCGCGATTATAGAGTATTATAAGTTAATCTTCAAGGTATGATAATTTCCAACATCTCTTTTCCTTTCATGTTCTCTTTTTTGTAGAATGTCATTAAAATTTCCATACCATGTTCCATTTTCCTATATATTATGTCCATATACTGTATGATTATTCTCTTATGAATGGTTTAACCTTATCCCCTTTCTTTTAATGGTTTTATAAAACTATGCTTCATACCCGTTATGTTGCATAATTTTCATCTCAAAATCTCCCTCTTTTTCTCAAGAAATTTTTTTATTTTCATTATGTGAATAACCAAACCCATTTAATTTATGTATGTTTTCATCATGAAATAATATTGATTTATTTTATTCTGTAATTGGAATACATAATACTATCTTTTCCTTTATACTGGTTATAAATGACATAATTATCATTTCAAGCACTTTTTCCAGACACCATGATTATAAAATAAACCCATTTCTTTTTTCCCTATTTTTGTTATTTATGAAATTTATATTATTAGGATCTATTTGGTTAAAATAATAAATACATATTGTGTGCGTTCCCTTATATCAATTAATGCATTGGGTTAAGAAAGTAATCTCTAGTGGTGATAATTTTACGACACCTTGTTGAATAACCTGGGTAATGTTTATGACCCCTTGGGGATGGAACTTGGGGGTATGCTTATGAATATATCAAATAAATGTTTTAGAGACATTTTGAAGTTATTATTCATGTTCTTTTTATCATGATATTCTTCTTTATCTTTCCTTTATGATATTTCACAAACTTCTTATTGTATTCCTTCAATGTCACATGTAAACCATTTTCCATATTTTCCATTATTGGGCCTTATGTTCATCCTATCCATTGATATATGTACCCAAGTTATGAGATATGTTAATTGAACTATGTATGAACTTTTCATGATAACTTTCTTGTGGATTAAAATAATGTTATATTTTTTTAATATATTATGAACCATACTTCCAAGATAGTTGACTTTAAATATACATGGTCTGTAACAAGTAATGAAAATATATATAATAAAATGGAAGGATTCCATCAGTTTTGTAAAATTATTGTTTAGTTATTTTTGAAAAATATGATTTGAAAACATTAGGAATAACCCTATATAAAACATTAATTATTGGACAAATTCCATGTATTTTGGTGAAATATTATGTAAGTGGGTTCGAAATAAATAAATCTGTATCATGATAGGAACATGAAGATGGGGTTGTGGTATAAATGTATCTAGGGGTAAAATCATAAATACCTACATTTAGCTATAGTCAAACAGAAACCGGTGCACAACGACGAGCCTTTCTTCACCCATGGTTTGAAACTCCCTAGGGTGATTTTTGGCTACTCACATGGTTTTTATAAACCATTATGAAGAATTTATAGAAATTTTAATATTATATATTGAATAAAATGTTTAAAAATGATGTTTTAAGACATAAAATCTTTTAGAGTTATAATAATATTAAATGAAACTATTTTCTCACTATGTTATTTTTCTTTTAGAAAATTTTGGAAAATAGGAGGAACTACGCAAATGGTGCATGCAATAGACCATGCACTGACGACCCTCTGATGGAAGTTGGAGTGGATGATTTCATGAGAATGATGAATCAAATGACTCATGATATGGGATAGAACCTGAATAAAGTTGATAGAACGATTCCAGCATGAATGTATCAATATTTTTTTGGGTCCCTTATGAATCAAAGACCACATATTTTTAGTGGATCTACTAAACCATTGATTGAAAAATAGTGGATATGCTCTATAGAAATGATCTTCTCTGTACTATGTAACTATGAACAAGATATAATCCACTTTTATGTTTACTTCATAGAGGGAGAATCTTATCTATGGTGGGAACTAATTTAAAACATGAGGCCAAGATGGGATATTGAAGCTATAGAGTGGGAAGAGCTCAGAGGTATCTTCATCAATAATTATTTTCCTTATTTGATGAGGATTAAAATGGATAGGGAATTTCTTAAGATGATGCAGAAGGAGAACAAATTTGTTTGATTCTATGATATTATCATCCTAAGACTTTCACATTACATTTCAATCTTTGTCATGGCTTTTAATAGTAAGGTTGATATATTCATTGGTGGACTAGAACATCATCATCAAAATAATATAGTTAACCAATACTGTGATAGAAATGAGGAGATTATGAGGAGTACCATGAATGTCGAACTGGAGTTTGATGGGATGTAGTGCTCTAAAAAATCCAATGAAATGAAGAGATCAATAGATTAATGTGTGGGGAGGATTGTTATCATGGAAGAGGAGGAATGAAATTTCAACTTCCCAAATGTAATAAATGGTGGATGAATCATTCGGGGAACTAGATTCTTGTGAGTGGGTAGTATTACAATTGTGGAAGAGATAGCCTTATCGCTTAGAAATATCATAATTAGGTGAAGCCTCAATTTCCCAACACTAATAAAAAAGGATGACTGTGAATTCTAAAGATGAAGTCCAATGCTTCATGTGTGGATAGCTTAGGAACATTTCCAATCAATGTCTGAATCCAAGGTTAGTGACGTGGAATCACCACCAGACTCAACATAGGCCAAGGTATAGGGGGTGTTATTTTCCTATCCCAATGGATGAAGTTGAATCTCCAAATGATGTGGTGGCATGTACTCTTGTCCTTCATCAAGATCTAGAATATAAATTGTTATATTCTTGATCTATGAATTCCATTATTTCATCCATGTTTGCAAGGAATGTAGAATCAATTCCTGAACTTCTAAAATTAGTGTTATCAATGAAGACTCTAGGTGGGATTATCCTAGAATCCAAAGTGTTTAGAAACTATTGTATTTACTTTAGCATGAAAAACCTTATCACATTTCTATTAGTCATTCCCTTGTGGGAATTAAACACAATACTACGGATGTATTGGCTCTCGAAATATAATGCTACGATGAAATTCATAAACAAAGAAATATTTATAGTCTTGAATGGAAAACCAACAATTATCATTCATGGATAGATAACTCGACCATATCATTTTCTAGGAGAACCTTTTATAGCCATCAATACAGATTTGATTTATGAAGAATAATAAGGAAATAAGTGAATAAGGATTGAGAATGTCCCCATAATTCAGGAATATATTGGCATATTTATCATGGTGTTACCTAGACCTCTCCCAAAAAGTTAGGAAGTGTTCTTTTTTAAACACATTACATGTTCCAAGATGATTTCAGAAACCCCATATAGAAAGGTTAATGTGGATCTAGAGGAATTAAAGAAGAAACTCCATGATCTTTTAAAGAAGGGGTTTATCCATACAACTATGTCTGCATTGGGAGCATCATTTATATTTCTAAAGAATAATTATGGATCAATGTGTTAATGCACTAATTATAGAGAGATGAACAAGATAAGATTAAAGAACAACTACCCTCTTCTAAGAAATGATGTTTATTTGACCAGATTTGTGGGGCTCAGTTCATCTCCAAGATTGATCTTTTATCTAGTCATCATAAATTGAGGGTTAAGAAATAATATATTACAAATCCTGCCTTCTAATAAATATATGTGAATTGTGTGTTTGTTGATATGACCTTGGGACTTCCTAATTCACCTACTATTTTTATGGACTATAAGATTAGATTATTGAAGGATAACCATGATAAGTTTTTGGTAATTTTTATTATGATATTCTAATATATCCAAAATCCCCGATGGAAAGTGAAGATCATATTAGGGTTATATTAAAATTCAATGGAAGGAAATTTTATTTTGAATGTTTAAAAAGTGTGACTCTTGTTTACAAGAAGATGCTTTCTTTGAGAGCAATGTAACCAAGGTAGAAATCTCAGTTGATGCTTTTAATACAATGGTTATAGAGGAGTGGCTTTATTATACAACATTAAAATAGATTCCTAGATTCCATGGATTAATAGTTTATTATAAGAGGGTTGGGAAAAAAATTTCTTGGATTTTTAATCCATTAACAATGTTAACTCAAAAATGGTTCATGTTAATCTCAAAAAAGTATATTGAAGAATGTTTACATTATACGAAGAAGAGATCGGTTACTATATCCATGTTATATATTCCATCAATTTGATAAGGATTCATTATTTTTAGAGATGAATCTATAAAAGTGATTGAGTGTGTCCTCATGAAAAATGAAAAATTCATTTCTTATGTATCTCGACAGTTGAAGCCTATTTTGCAGAACAATCTTATGAACGATTTGGAGTTGGATTAAATTAGTTTTTCTATGAAGATATTAAGGCACTATCTTTATGGGGAAATGTGATATATACTCATACCATCAACGTTTGAATAATATTTTCAGGAAAAATTAATTAAACCTGAGAAAGAAGAGATGGTTGTAACTTCAAAAAGACTATTATTGTTTAATACCTTATCATCCCATAGGAGAAAACAATGCTGATGATGAATTAAGTATGAAATAAAATATTGTTCTAGAAATGATGAGGATTCAAGGAGAACCCTTGATCAGAGACCTTGTGAAACTGGACATGCGAATTATAAGGGAAGGGACATCATCAACCCTATCCCAAATGAATTCTCAACTATCATTACTAGATAAGTTCACAAAATCTAAAAAGAATATCCTTTATTATTGAATATGTTTACATTTTTGAAAGATGGTAAATTTCATTAGTTTGATATTGATCAAGAAAGTGTACTGAAATTTCATTCAAGAATATGTGTTCCATCTATTTTAGAAGTAAAGAAGGATCTGATGGATGGTCCTCATATCTCTACTTTCCCTATATATCGTGGAGTCAAGAAAATTTTTATGGACCTTCATGATCATTATTGTTGGGATAATATGAAAAGGGAGACTACTGACTACACTACAAGGTTCCTAGTATGTAAACAATTGAAGGAACAGTTAAAACTTCATTGTGGGGTTTTACAAACACTACCTATACAAGTGTGGAAGTGAGACCATATCACTTTAGACTTTTTCACTGGTCTCCCGAGAATTTCTAAATGAAATATTTTTATATGTGTTGTACTGGACCATCTCACCAAGACTTCCCATTTTTGTCTCTATTTAGTGAGATTTATCTCCAGATCAACATTCCATTATTTAATTGAATTATGTGGTAATAATGCAAGGAGTTCCACTTTCTATCATATCTAATCATGATTTGAGGTTCACATCAAAATTATGGAGAAGTCATGAACATGATATGTTTACCGAATTGAATTTTAGTATGACCTATCACCCTCAAACTGATGGAAAATATAAAAATAATATTTAGATTTTCAAGTACATACTAATAACATGTTTAATGGAATTTAATGTTGGATGGGTTAAACATATAAAATTATTTAATATCTCATACAAAAATGGATTCCACTCGAGCAATAAAATGGAACCAAATGAAGATCTATATGGGGAACAATTTAGAAATCATACATATTTGGAAGAAGTTGGTGAGAAAGAGACTGTTGGGCCAGATCATTACCTGAGAATATAGAAAAGGTTCATACCATCCAATAACACATTAAGGCCAGTCAAAGTAGGCAGAAGAGTTATGTCAAAAACTATTGAAGAGACATGGAGTTTGATTTTGGTAATAAAGTACCCACTCTAATTTCTCCATAGATGATTGTAATGGGGTTTCATAATAACTGGATGCTCATCCATAGAAACGTTTCCCCTATGAAATATTTTATCGCATAGGTGGAGTGTCCGATCAACTTCACTTCCCCCAATACTATCTCATGTTCATCATATATTCCACAAATCCCTCTTGAAGAAGTAAATATCTGATCCTTCCCATGTACTGAATCTAGAGGTTGTTCAATTTGTATGGGGTAACTCTTACGAGGCATAGCCGATGGATATCTTGAATCAAATAGAAAAGGTTATTCACAACAAGACAACCCACCATATTAAGGTGTTGTGGAGGTACCTAAAATTTTAAGAGGCTACGTGGGAACCAGATGAGACTATGAGATAGAAGTACCTACAACATTTCTTTTCTGAGGGACTGAGTTGAAATTTCAAGGATGAAATTTTTTAAGGGGTAATATGTAATGACCTAAACCATTGAATAATAATTGTTTTACTGAAAATATATGTTTTAGTATGTCTCCATTAATAAATAATATACAAGTTTAAATGATATGTGACCATTTGGGTTAGACACTTATATGACCATTGTATAATATGACCAATGGAAACCATTAGATTTAAAATTTTGTCATTAATGATTTTAAATAGAAAAATATAATTGATAGTTAATGTATAAAGAAGTGTTGATGACCTCTACTAGTAGAATCCTTCCATAGGAATCCTATTTTTCAATGATTGGGAAGGTGGTAGTGTCACAAGGCATTTCTATGAACCATGCCCAATATGATTTTCAACATATTTTGATTGAATGAAATTGAATATGGGTGGATTTCAAGCTGATAGAAATCACCACTCGAGTAGTCTTTTCGAAGCCACCCCAAGATTCTATCACTATTTTACACCTTACTCTTAGGTCCTATGAAGGTGTTATAAGGGGTTATATAATGATTCCTTAGTCACTTTGTGTAATCGCATTATAAAAATAGAATTTTAATTTTCTAAATTTCAATTTTATGATTTTGTTTTCCTAATGAGATATATATTTAATTGAGAAAATTTTAATAAATTGATTTTACAGGTAAAAATGGTACATCAATGAGATTTCACTTATATAGTGAATTATTATGGTAAAATTAAAATCATTTCTGAATTTATTATGTCAAACATAATCATGGTTTAATTATATTTATTTTTCTATTAATTTTCATATTATTGACGAATAATGAAAAAAATGTAATTTTTAAAATAGTTTTTACTTTTTAAATAGTTAATACGGTGAAAACATTTTAATAAAATAGACATATATGGTTATGAATGGTAATAAATTTAGAGTCTGATATGATCAACATAATTTGTGGTGAATATTAAATTATGAACAATAATATTACCCTTAATAATAGAAATATCACCATTAGGATAATAACCTTAACTAATAATGTTTAAATATAATTTAGGCATCTTAAATCGTAATGTAGTATAATAATATATGTAAATAACAATTTTAGAAATTTTTAATTTTCTATTAGTATTTTTTTGATTAAATATTGATTTTACATAAAAATAAAATTTATCATATTTATAAAATTATTTTCATTAAATGGTACATTTTATAAATAAGAACATTGATATTTGGATATGGTAAATGATGTGATTTCTAAATACTGTTTGGTTTTTCAATGAAAAGTAAAAATTCTGTTTTTGGGATTTCGTTGTGCTTATCGAAATAATAATGATGTAATATTTTATTTAAAATTATCGTTGACTTATTTGGATTAAAATATGTCATTAGGTGACCCATGTGTCCAAGACCATGGTCCAATACAATGAGAAAACCATCGGTTTTCAAATACGAATGATGAGGTGTCCTAAAATATTAATAAAAAACTCTCTCGCTATTACTATAAATAACACCCCATTACATCATTTACATTCATTAAAAAATTACTACCCACAATTAAAATATAGTTTTACCTCCCAAGGAGTCATCCCAAGGTGTACTCAATCCCTCAAGGTCCCGATCGTAGAATTTTAGAATGTACTATTCAAAGTAATGGAATTTCCAACTTATCTTTTCGATTAAAGATCACTTTTATGTGGTATGTTTTACAAATTTTTAAACCATTTTATTATTTCAATTTTATTCTATGAAAATAATTTATTATGCATATTTTATGAATGAGTCCTTCATGTATAATCTCTTTAAAATGTTTTTTAAAACTATGTTTCATTCCAATTACACTACAGAATTTTCGTCTCAAAATCAATGTCTTTTCCTCAAGAAATTCTATTATTTACTTTATGTGAATACCCAAACCCATTTTATTTCTAGGGTTATTCATCAATACATAAAAATTATTTATTATATTTTTTAATTGAAATATATAAATGTCTCATTCTCTTTTATTCAGTTATAAATGAAAAATTGATCATGTTTTTAATATCTATTTAAAAACATCATTATTTTAATATGAATCCCATTTATTTTATTTTATTTGGTTTATTTATGAAATTTTATATTATGATATATGAGTCTCACATGAAAATAAATACATATTAATGGTGTTCCTTGATAGTGATGCAATGCATTGGGTTTTGAAATTAATATCTAGAGATGACAAGTTTACGATACCTTGGTGAATAACCTTCGTAATTTTAATGACAACTTATGGATAAACTATGGTTATATGATTATGAATGACTAAAATAAATGTTGTATAAAAATTATTATTATATTATTCAGGTGATTGATATCATTATAATCCACATTCTCATGACTTTATGATATTTCCTCATTTTCTTATTGTATTCTATCAAGGTCACATATAAATTGTTTTCGCGGTTTTCCATTACTGCACATTATGCTTACACATTCCTTTGATATTTTTACCCAAGTTATTAGAAGAAAGAATTGAAATTAAAATGAAAATTTCAATATGGATTTAATGTAGAATACAATAATTTTAATGTTTTCATGTATTATGTACATTATTTGCATCTCCCTGGACTTTAAAGATCCTCTGTTTGTAAAATTTAATGAAAATTTATTTAATAACAAGGAAGGATACCCTATTAAATTCAATTTAATTGATCAAATATGAAGTTCAAATGATACTATATAGAGAATTATAATATCAGATGGACCCTATGTAATTGTAAAACAAAACAATATTTTTTTCAACTATTCATGAGTGTCAATGGAAATCATCAAGAATATTTTTCTTAGATGTTTGAATGTTAATGAGATCGGTTGAAGTCATCAGTAAATCCATTTAAGGGGTTTGGGGGAATTTTTTATATATTTTGAATCATTGGATTATTATTGAAATTATTCATGTATATTATGATAAATATTATTTGGCATCAACCGATGGGTCATTTTTTCTATAGAATGTATTGTTTTCAAAATGATGAAATTTGTATAGGGATTATCTTTGACATTGTAATACTATTTTCAATAATACAATCTATAATTTGAAAAGGAATGTATGGTTGATTTCTTTTTAAAACCCCTGCCTCTAGAGGTATTCCTACTAGGGTGCAATTTAGGCATGCGAGTCAATTACCAATAACTAACACCTTCAAGATTCCCCATGATAGAAACTAGCATTGATAATTTAAAAGTATAAAAAATGGAAGGATTTTACTTATACTTCATTAAAGGATGGGGAGAAATATTAAATCCATAATAAGTGACCCCATGAAATTATATTACTTCAAAACCGAAAAACATCACATAATGCATTTTTAATGTAAAAAAATACTAAGAGTCAACAAAATAATACCCAGAACAAATTTATATGGTAGAAACATAGAATTGGCCCTAAATTTTATGCTTGTAATGTATATAACGGTCCAAAAATTTCCCCTGGTAACCTAAAATATTATTTACACATATAATGGGTTTGAATAACATGTATAAACATTAGGATCGTACCCAAGGTCTCTCTTTCATATATCAAAATAGAATTCAAATTCCCCAGGGACAAAATAGTAGAACCATCATCATCTAATAGGGTAATATACCAAACCCAACCTGACCATGGAGAACTAACCATGTATCACATCATAGTATAATAAAAATTTTGGAATTTTGTCAATAAATGGGCACCCCACACCACATTACTATTGATTGTATGCTCTCACACCCCAACATAATATATACTAAATATCCCATTAATTATATAAAAACCTTCTTGAAGGGACCTGTGAAACATAATCAGGAAAATCATGCCGTGAATAAATATCCCTGACACCACATGTCTCCCAGAGACACATCATCAATCAAATCACATCTATATGAAATCTGAATATATTGAATAGTTGGGTATTATGAACATGAAGGACATCATCCTTGTTCCATCCTACTACTATGCACTAACCCCACTAAGATCCACATAATCCTTTCATGAAAAAATACCATAAGTGAAATATAATCTACAATTCATCATTCCAAATGTGGCATAACCACTCCTAGAAGAGAAAGTAGGGAAGATGGGGAATCTATTCAACCATCCTCACTATTTGACTATTTTGAAATATACTCCAAATAATTTTTTGTTTTGGCACAAAGTGATCGACATGGGTGGGGTACATATATAAATCATGATATATATACAATATATAAATATAATCCACACAAAACTACCAAACCAAAGAGTTCATAATAATAAAAGCATCTCAAGTCACAAATCACCATAATGATTCATAACCTCCACCATATTTGAATACACCTCTAAATACATTACTCTATACATGTAATCCACACATAGTTAATATTTATTAATCATTTTTAATCAACAAATTTATAAATTTTTTATTTTCTAACTATATTCATTTTTCATTATTGTTCATTTCATATTTTAAAAAAATTATCAATACAACCAATTATATTTCTACAATTTGTTAACAATTCCAACACATATGTCATTATAGTTTCATTATTAATATTCAACATCATTACTATCAAGAAACCATAAAATTAAAAAAATAGTCCTCGTATTGGTAAAATCTCCACATTTTCAGTATTTCAAATCACAATCACCACCTCATATAAACTACCACACATTATCACAACCAAATATCACAAAAATTACAACATAAATTCCACTTCCCATTAAAACTAGCATATATCAAAAACTAACATCTCATAAAAAAAATCACATTACTTATTCCTGATTAAGAAAGGGATTTCATCACATTTAATTATATATTTCAAGGGAAATATTACACAAACTATAATTTCATAGGGAAACAAGATTATTGTCCTAATATAAGTTCTTAGCCAAATTCATGATTGCTGAATTAAAGAAAAAGTCACAATATGTTTTAGAAATTAATAATTGTTAATATCATAACAAAACCCTTCATAGGCTGAGGTTAGAGATAAAACATTATTTATAAATATATTACAAAAAAACAAATATAGTTAACCTCAATTTATTTCTTATCCTTCCTTTTAATTTCATTTAAAAAGTTAACTACACTTTTTATCCTAGTTTATAACATATTACTAATGATAACAAATCATAATCCATGCCATAAAAAACTACTAAAAGGTACGTGAAGGATCTCCTACCTAGTATTCTTCCCATGTAAAATAGTTTATCTAAAGTATAGTAAATAGAGACGGTTCTACCTCCCACTGAAATTGAAAATTAACAATTCCTGGAATGTATTGATTCTCTTAAAAATCAAAAGTTTTTTTTAGGATAATCCAAAAGAAATGAAAAATAAGGAATAACAAAGAAATAAAGAGTTGTGTAGTTAAAAAAATAATAGAAACACATTCTTGGAAAATGCCGCACTAAGACCCCCATTTAATTTTCCATGTGGTTTTGGCATTGGTAGTTGATTTTGGATCAAATAATAATATATCCAACACGTATTAAATTATGAAATGATTCAAAATAAAGTAATTCATTAACTTTAGTGTATTACATTGATTAAAAATGCAATTTTTCTAGATATATGTCAATTCATGTAAGTGGGTTTATGAAAGGGTAACATGTATTACACTCACAATAAACTATGGAATCGATCATGTAAGGGTAACTATAGTTTACCCTTATGTAGGGAAAAAAATTACTCGATACCCTTGTACATTCATTGGGGTTATTATCCAAGCCTTATGAATGTTGGGAATAACCCTTATACCAGATATGGAAGTACTCCCTTTCCCTTACATAAGTTGGGACAAATCATCATTTTTTGAATGTAATCACCCATTACAATTATGCAAGAAGAGATGAACCTTACATGATATTCGTGATCTTACAGTTACATTATGAAACATAGATGTTACCCTCACATATTCTATTTAATTGTTAGGAAATTGTTACATAAATATTAATGAAACTGGAATACTTTTTCAAAACTATGGGATGAACTTTACAATGAATTTTACAGCCATGGATTTCTAATACAAAGTAAGTATATATATGATTTTACAATTACTCATGCTATACAAGACCCCCATAAATAATAAACATGGTTTAATAAAACACATATACCATTATCCTGATAAAATAAAACAATAGTATACCAAACAAACCTCTTTTGAATTAGTTTTCACCCTTACATAAAAACATTTTCATATGTAATGTTAATAATAACCATAAAATTTTATTTTATATTGAAAAATTAAATTATTAATTATGATATGGATCTATTATAACTTCCAAAAAACCAAATAAAATTTAAAAAAATTCTAAAAAATTTATAAATTCTATACAAATTTTAAAATAATATTTTATCACTAGAAATTACATAATTTTAAAAAAATTAATATATGCATTATAATTTATTAAAACATTTTATGAAAACATCTAAAATTACTAAAATAATCCCTAACCACCAGAAACCCTAGAATGAAAAATTAATTCTTAGGAATATTGAAGATTATTATATTGGATAACTATTAAAATATTGTCTTCTTGAAGAATCAAAAAAATCTCATTGAATAGAATGGAAAGGAAGGATCTGAACAACCATCATATTAGGTACCTTTTAGTAATCGCATAACAAATATAACACTGAAAAAAAATCACACCAACATCCAAACACCTCCCTCAAACAACCATACACACCATATTTACAATATTCACACATCCCAAGATAACAATAACAAAAATATCACACAATAAGTCCCCCAATCACACAGGTGAAGGAAGTACACCGCCCAAATGAGGATATTATATTCGTTGGGTGAAACTCTATCAATTAAAAGGTATTAAAATGTGACATAGTATAATGCATGTTGATTAGAAAAGGGTTCACACTACGTCAATTCATGAATACTTAATCACATATCATCATAAAATAAAAAACATATGATTAAACAATAATATCTATGCATCGCATTGTCAATGAATAATGAGCATGGAAAACTCAAAACAGATCTAGATATTTTCCATGAATCAGTGTCTCATTATCCCATGTACTCTCCTCTAAGACACCATGCCTCCATATCTGATGAACCAAAGGGAATATCCAAATACACAAAACCTTTGTTGATATTATTGGATCTATAATGGAAACTCTATGAACATTTTATTTCCTTAATATACGACATTTAATAGTTGATGACATGGGAGTCATCATGATGATACCGATGGTGGTGAGACACAATGAATATACGATTTATCATAACCAACTATGCTGGATGCTTCAACCAATGACTGTCCTCACCAATGTGCCACAACACCTTGAACTGCCCAAAAACATGTATAGAGATTACTTCCATTCCAATAACCCACTAACCGTGATGATGAGAAACCCTTAGGAACACAAGGTCTTCCAATATAAACTACAATTACTTCCAATTATAGTCGGAATAAGGAATATTATGGTCCCGTACTGCTGTCATCCTCTTAGGGAAAACCTAAACCTTCTCTATCATGTTCTACACTGCATTGGGATCATGAACTAACAACTCCCAATCTATGGACCATCATAAAGGATAATGACATGGTCACCTATTAGTATCCAAAAAGGGTCTATGTTGATGAATAATTAGTTTTTTTTCTTACAATTGAACTCATCCTATGACATTTCATTTCCCAATTATATAAAAATATATATTACACCTCGCTACAACATATCCTATTGTGTAGGGATTGTCTACTATATCATACCATCATTATAATGGAGAAAAGTAGTTCTGAGTTAAATCTATGTTTCAAATGTATGTTTAAATCATGTCTAGATGTGTGATGTAAATATAGAATCACGATTTAATATAGTGGACCTCAAAAACTTATGTAGAAACATAAATCTTCTACGTACATCCTTCCAAATAAATATATGGTGCTGGAATCCTTGATTTCTGGGAAATAAGTAAACATCATTAGTAAATCCATGATTACCCCTATAGAATCACATCATCCCAATGCTCAGGGTTATACTATGATAATGTCTTTCAATATTTCATCACACATCTAAATTTGAAGATTGTAGGGTTAATAAAAAGTACAAGTAACATACTGATGACATTTCACATACTAAAAACCATACATCCATCCAAAAATCCTCCACCACCCATTTCATAATGGACCAAAAACACTACATCCTTATTCCATGGTTCATATTATATAATCCTAGGTGGACCAATAATTGTGATGTTTTAAACACATGAAGGACTCCCTCAAGCATCATAATAGAAACAATCATTCTTCTATGAAGCAATAACTTTTTCAATGATGTCATTATCCATATTTCTATGGATTTACCATGTCCAACATGGCCACACATCACATATTCCCATGAGTCTCCCCACTAAGACTCTTCCACTATTTGTGTTAAGGAATTATTCACTATCATCAAATATATGAATATTTCTCCATCATCGACCCTTTTATCTATGTGATTTTTTTGAAATACTCCACAGTCCTCCAAGTTTATCTAAAATCTTTAAAAACATCGTTATATGATTTTCAATTGTGTATTGAATCTACTTATTCAGGTAAAATTATGAGTTTATATACCTAAGTTTCATGTGATCAGTGAAGACAACAAATCATTTTCCAATAACGAAATATCACTACAGTTTCTCTATAAACATAACTATTGATGCCTAAAAATAGTGGTTAAAATAGTTACATTATTAGGGTAATAGATACCTATAAAATTTAGAGATCACTACATTCTACTACATCAAGACACATTAAAATTTTAGACAAGAAGCATCATTGAAAACCTCAAACCTCACTCGTTGTTCTGTTAATTTCTACATTGGATCAATAATCAATATCCCTTAAGGATGCCAAAAACAAATGTACTCTAATCTATCTAGAATAAATCCATGTACTTCTTGGTAATATATTTTGATGACCCATTAATACATTATAATTCATGTAAAAACATGCAGTAATAGACTGTGAGACCCATAATGATAAGAACCTCAATCATATTCTTGTACGTGACCCCAAAACAACTACCACATTCTTTAACGATTTCACAGGCACACCCTTCATTGACACATCATTCCCAAATAATTTCACCACCCATGTTCCTCGACATACACTTGTAAAACCACCTAAAGAGTTAGTGTTCTCAAAGTACCAATACAACATATCTCAGATTACCAACAATATCCCCTGATGACATCTAGTAGATCAATATTTCTTTGAATATCATGAATATGAACATTTCTAATAACATAGTAAATTGTAAGTATGGTGTCCAAAGAATAAAATATATGTGTTTGTGAAACTTTAAATCTTGAAAAAAGTCAATAAGTTCCAATACATGTTCCGAAAGACAAAATACATGATATATTCATCCTTCACCATGAACATGTGATACCCAGTCCACATATGAGCCACATAAATGACACTAGACTTATTATATTAATCAAAATAAACATAAATACTTAAAATATGGTTAAAATTCCCAATTGTCACAGAAATCATCCTTTAGTTCTGTATTGAGTACCACATATTACCATCAAACATCATGGTAAATAACACTAGATCACTCGTTTGGGACAAAATTGACTGTATTAAAAACTTATAGATTAAATAATATTTTTAATCCTCATCTCATACAACTATAAGGGTTACATATGATAAAGAGACATTGAATTCCGAGATTCCCCTAAATAAAAATATATATGGAACATTTTATCACATAAAGGGTTTAATAATACAAAATCATTAGGGATGGCATATAAAAATTCCACGATTCCCCTAGGAGAATATACTGATCATGTGTCATATGGTTGCATTGAAGACCCTATTATGATGAATATTAGGTGATCTATTGGTCATTTTAATATATAATAATCCATATTTTTGATAAAATTTACACACTAAGCCTCATCATTTTAGAAAAAAAATCCCCTACTGATGTAATAAATAATCATATCCATGGAACTAAACCTATCGATACTGAGGATGAATTCATATGATAGTATATTATAGATGATCCAATCCTATAATTAGTGTTTCCCCCCATCATTGGTGCCCCCTTCAAACTCATCAAACATATTGCTATAGCCTTTAAATAGTATAGTCAACACTAGGGACATGGTAATATTCTTTACTTATAATATCAAAACATGAGTAAGATATGATGAAATAATAGAGTCCTAATATATTAAATAAAAGAATTCATAATAAATAGTTGATAGTAAGATAATAATATTATGAGTAGTCTATGGACCCTCTAAATCATACTCCTCTACATCATGAAATTGTCCACATCTGGTTCCCATGACTCACTACTAATGGACACATCCCTAGAAATGATTAGATTTGGGTTCCTTGAGATGTGTAGTATCCTAATATCACACTCTACCAACACCATCCATTGTTGGAGGATAATAATAAAACTACACAAGATTCTCATACGATCTCACACGAAGATGATATTGAGGATCAAAATGAAAAAGAACACATACTTGTTTTTAGATCTAATAAACATGAGGAACTGATTCGTAATATGACTGTAGACTATAGTGACACATAACACTAGAAAAAATCCCCCATGGAAATAATAGAAACAACCATCCCCATATGTTAAAAAATATTCTATTCAGGTGGAATATCCATTACATGGATCCTCAAAAACACTATCACCTATGATCATCCACTGCAAACTATACTCCTGAGGATCCTTATTGGTCCTCCTCTCAAGGTAATCATCATAATGAGTACATAAAATTGAGAACCTCCATATTTTTTTGAATGTACATGTATATTGTAAATGGTAATGGAAGAAATTATTATTGTATTAATGGAAGGAGAGCCTCCTTAAGATTTCAAACATTGGACTCCAACTTTTTAAAAAGATTAGGTGTGAATGAAAATATTCATTGAACATGATCCCAAACACCCAAGTAGATGAACTCCCATGTTGAAGAGAGAATAACTCCTTAATTATAACAACACTCATGATCGATGATAGGAAATATTATGTCATTTTTTTTTAAATTTAAATCAATGAAACATTATCCTTCTTCCCTTAACCATGATATAATCTACATAATGAACATTCTACACATCTCTTCTGATTCACTACCAATGTGAACAAGTCCTATACATGGTCCTATATCTATTTAAATGTGATTTTGAGATCCTCTATCCAATTATCTATATTAAAAATAGATAATAATACCTTTTACATTTACAATTATTGTAATTAAATGCAAAAAAAACATACTATTACAAATATCACCCTCCTTAGTAATATCAAAGCCACTGGTAGTCAACTGGGTCATCATGTTGAACCTCACCAACTAGATCCACACATGTATGATGTCCCGGATAAATACATAAAATGGGAAATACGGATTTACATAGAAGGATGGGGTAGATTTTGTTTTGAAGAAATATATGTTTTTTTTCATTTTTATGTCCCAATATCTCCACGTTCATATAATAAATACAAATATCCATGATTCATGTAACTCCAACAACTCTCTACACTGAAATTTTTTCTATCTCATTTGGTAATTATGTAGACTCAAATTACTTTCATAGGATCATGGGGGACCTAAACAATTGTTTCCCAACATATCTTCCCCTATCGAGGTAACATTACATGATCAGCTGACATCTTTACCCTACTAACCATGGAATCTCACATTTAATAACTCCAATATCAATCTAATATATCAACATTACTCCAATACCATTAGTTCAAGAGACCTTCCATAGAAGGGTATACCTTCTAAACAAGTAGAGAATAAATGGAGATAATTACCCCCTCTGCCCACATTTATTTATATTGGGGTAATAAAAACCCACCAAGGGTATAAATGTATCACATATGGATGGAATTACCTTATATAATATTTATGTATTTAGAGATATAGTAAAAAAATACATAGAAACTCAATGAAATAATATGAAATATAAACAAAAAAACATCCCATAATTCATTTTTAATGTAAAATAATTCAAATAGTTTCCAAATGAAAACCAAAAATAAATCCTCAATGTAGTTACATCGAAACTACATCGAATACCAAGATATTAATGTTCATCTTACTCTACAAAGTCTCCCTAGTAACCTAAATAATATCTTGTACATACACATGGGGAGAAATACAAGTATAATTTGTAGGATCATACACCAGTCTGTTGTGCACATATGAAATGATCATACTAATGCACCCATGATCCAACATCAGAACCAACATCATGCTAGTAGGCCAGTTAACCAAACATTCCCTCTTTATGGTGTACTCAAAATGTAACACATCCATTTATAATAAAAAAGAAGAATTTAATTGAAAACAATATACCCTACACCAATTTCTCACTGATTTTATACCCTTACTCCTCGATGATATATGTATTCTCCCTCAAATTCCTTCTGTATAAACCGTCCCAAACACACGTAGGAAACTACATTATGTCAAAAAACTTGTGTTCAACCATCCATAAATCTAAATATTTCCAAAATATACCGGCTTTATGAAATCACTTCTATACCAAATACATATATATATATATTTATATATATAATAAATGCTTATCATTAACATGAATGACATCAACATCAAGACATCCTACATTGATACCTAGACCCCACTATAAACAACGTCATAATTTCATAAAATACTACCATAGGAACACTATAACAAAAAAACTATCTCATCACATGCATAATAACATCTCCTAGAAGAGAGAGTAATGAATATGGGGTATACATATTTTTTTCATCACTATATGGATGTCAGAAAAAATAAATTGAAAAATGAATTTGGGTTTCATCACAAAGTAATCGATGTGGTTGGGTGTTTATAAAAATCAAAAAGAAAATAATTAATATATAATCCACCCAAAAATGAATATAATATGGTTTTAACCTAAAAAAACCAACCAAAATCATAACATCACCATATAGACTCTTAAAATATTCCACATTCAATACCACATCTAATTTCATGGAAGCATATAAGGAATCCATACACATTCCATATTTCAGAATAATTTTTTAGTCAACCCATTTATATATTTGTTTATTTACCAAACATCCATATTTATAATGTAAATTAATTTTATATTTAGAAAAACACTTTAATGATATTTACCATTTTTTTTCATGATTTTAATAAAAATTACAACCTAAAACCTATTTTAGTTTCATCCTTTATATTCAATTCCATTACTGACATAAAAATTGAAAAAACACAACCCACGACAACCATAATACCCATAACAAGAAGACCAACATTTTAACCATTTCGCGTCACAATCTATTAATCATCTAAACCACCATACATCATCACAACCAAATCTCACCAAAACCAACACATCATAACCACATGCCATCAAAACTGCCACACATCACATATAAGACCTCACTAATCAAACAAGATATATTATTCTCGGTTAATGAAGTTGATTGTATCACATTAATTTGTTTTATTTTAATGTAATTATGACATAAACAATAATTTTCAAAGTTATCCAAATTATTATCTAGGATATACATTTTGAGCGAGTTTCATGTGTTTTGAATTTTTCAGAAAAAAAACTACAAGTTATATTGATTCTAAATTATAAAAAATATATGAATAACCAACATAAAATGATGATGGAAGTATAAAAATCAGGTTAAACATATATGTAAACCCCCAAAACAATCATAATAATACAATTTATGCTATTCATATTTAGTTTCTAATAAAGAATCATTTATATTTTTTATTCCAGGGTTTATCATATTCCCCAAGATAAAAAAAATAATTACACCGCCCAAACAAAAACACCAAAACCCAACTAAATTAAAGGTGGAGCTTTCGAAACTTGGTGTTTTCAATTTTTATAATTTTGTATCCAAAATATAAAGGATATGGGTGGTTCTAACTCCCCAATAAATTTCATAGAAAGTGTTCGTGAAAATGGTAAAATTTTATCGACATGATGTGTGATTTTTTGGGTCATTCAAATGATAAGAAAATCAAGGAATAATAATGGGACATTAATTTTGGTATTTCAAAAAATAAATAACATGTGTAAAAAATGTACAGTAATTGAAACCCATTTAATATTAATAATGATTTATATATCATAAATTAATTGTGGATGGAATAAAAAACATTTAAAATGAGTTATTAATTATTTACTTAGTAAATGGAAAGTAGTAAATGGAATTTATTCTTTAATATCATTGAAAAATATATATGGAGTGGTTATAGGTTGAATAATGAGAGAAAACATTGAAAATAGGGTAAAAATACTACCCTTACACATGGTAGCGGGTATGTGTAAGGGTAAATTGTTTTACCTTAACCTTGAACAATAGAAGGTCTCTAGTAAGCATAACATCATTATAAAGTTTTGTATGATTTTAAAATATCTCCATACCCATATACAATATAATATATTATTAGGAATTATATACACAAAATATATAATCACCAACATACTTTACACTAGTTTTTCATGGTATTTAAACAACATCTAAAAAATACCCTTACCCATAAAAATGATGATATACCACCTAGATGAGATTTAATATCACAATGTTACCTATAGAAAACATGGACATCCCAATGACTAAACATTTTTAAAAGAATGGATACCCTTAAAAACCATTAATGAAATCATATTACATTTACAGTACCTGGGGATGAACATTTTGAAAGGATTAATTACCATGGATTCCCATTTCATAGGATGTATAAAATTATTTATACCTTTATGCTAGCCAAAAAAAAATCCATCGTGCATTTAAATAGAATTTGGTAAAACCAATATATCCTAACACAAATAAAAATTTCCTTTAACATTTTTCTGCACATAAACCATTGGTGTTACCATTATGTAGAATCATGGCCGTGCGTAATTGTAAGAATAACCATAAATATATAGAATTTAAACTTACCAAAACTCATTAATATATAATATAAGTATTTAATATCACATATAAAAAACCAAATAAACTATTAATTGCTTTGAAACTAATTAAAAATGTAAAACCACATTTCAAACAAACTTTTATACATTGAAATTATTTTTCTAATTTGTAAATACTTTTAAAAAATACATTATAATTCACAAAATTAAATTATGACAACATTAAAATTTTTTTAAAACCACACTATAGAAACAGAAACCCCCATAATGACAATGTAAGCATCATGAATACTCTATACCCTTGGTGTCAAATCTATATAGGAGATATCAAATATAATGTATAATTTGTATGTATTAATAGTCTATCGGTGTCAAATTGCTACACTAAGATGGGGGAATTATTACGGAATTCTTCATGAAATTTCCTTTATTGAAATAAATCGCTATGTTCAATTAATAAATGATCCTATATGATAGAAATATTATCCTCAACCAAATTTAGTAAATGATAAATAAGTACAACTCATATGTAATTTTATATAAGGATTAACCTCAATTTGATACCATTCTCCTTTTTATTGTTTATTTTTATCACATGATACAAATAATATAATAATATCCTCTAATAAATACAAGTGGATGGGTCATTTATCATAATATGACCCATGATTACCTATACATACACAACTCTCATAGGTTCCTCTATCCTCTAATAGTAATAGTTGAATACAAGAAGCACCAGGTGATAGTGATATTCTTTTAATCATAGGTTTCATCAAAAAATAATAAATGACCTTCCTCTTTTATCAAATTGAATATACATAATTGAATACAACATGATTTAATCAATAATATCTTCTTCAGAATCCACCAGCTATATAAACTCTAATGAACAGATTCTTCTGAACATATTTCATACATAACCCTTTAAGAATCTTCTTTTTCTTCTTCTCTGAATTTTATCACCGCAAGATTGTGTGAAAATAATTTTTTCAAACAAAAATGACATTGGAGTAATATTTTCCTTGTTCAGTATCTCAAATGTGAGATAATAGTTATTAAAAATGTTCATTCTCACTCAACTATAACTTCATGCACTCTAAATTCGATAAATAATGATCAATGAGGCACACTTTCACTTATTTAAACTCAATTTAACCATCATCGTAATATAAGAAAGAGTTTTATATATCTGTAAACATATTTTATATATCAAAGATATTTCATTTTTATATAAATTTGTAAAAAATAAAATTATTACTATTCTCATTAAATAGAAAATAATATAATATAGGATTAATTAGGCCATTTATTAATATTTTAAATGTTCAGATAATTTTTTTTTATTTATCCATAATACCATATGATATTATCATATATAAAGGCATTTGGGATGGTTAACAATATCCATTTTTCATAATTTATTTTTGATAAATTCCATTATATTTTGATCTTTTGGATTCCAGATTCACTTTTCAGCTCAAAATAAAAAGACTGAGGGATCATAAAAACACTCCATATAAATAATTTAAATTTTTTCATGAAAAATTAGAAGAAAACATACACTAAAGACATGAATAAAATCTATTAAATCATCATAATTTTTTATATAAGGTTAAAAATATATATAAAATTTTAAAAAATAATCTATATTTATACCTTCATTACTATGTGATTTATGAAATAAAAAATATAAAAGAATCATCTCATATAAAATCTACACAATTTTGGATAACTTATTCAATATTTTTTGATATATTACATTTTTTATCAAGGATGATCTTTCTATTAATGATAGTATTATCCAACAAATATCAAGTTCATTGAATCAAAAAAAATTATCATTTTATGATTTATGGATTGAATTTGGAATCATTTAGATATATTTTCTTTATAAAATATAATTTTTTGAACCCACATTCATCTTATAGTATTCATGACAATTATCTATGTGAAGGTCCATACAATACTCACTTGATGTCTTAAAAATAGATTTATATGTTTATATTGACTCTAAAAAATCTTTATGGTGATCATTCATACATTAATGACCATTACAAACCCTATTTGTGTACGGAAGGATTCATTTCAACAAATCATGTAATGATATTTAACAAATATCTTATAATACAAAAAAGGTACCACACCTTTATGATTGAAATTATTTAATTCTTATATATTTGACTTCATTTCTACATATTTCCCTATGATTATTATATAATGAAGAGTGATTGTTAAAAAAAATTAGTTCATCTTCATAGAGACATTATATAATTGTTACGAAAATCTATTGACTGAAAAATTTTGTGCTTGAGAACATAAATTTCAAAAATCATTGTTTATATTAATAATCACTTTAAAACTCTTTATAAACTTCTCAATCACTGTAAATCAACATAAAATAATTCAATTACTAGGTTGAAAATAAATAAAACTAAAAAAATCCAGAATTCATCTAAACCACAATGTTTTCTTTATTCCCCCAATATATTCTTTTAGATCCTTTGAAAAATTATTCTAAAGATTCTAAAACTCAACATTTATTTTAAAAAACATAGTTAAATATTATTAAATCCCATCCAATATCAAAATGAAATTCATCATAACTCTAAATCTCTTGAAAATGTATTTTTGTATAGAATATAATCCATTTTTAATTAAATTTTTTTTGAAAAATTTTTCAAATTGTAAATATAATCTTTTTAAACACACCAAAAATGACCCCCTCTTTTAATAACTAAATATCTAAAATAAAAAATAATTGAAAACTAATCCTATGAATTTGTTCTCCCCATTTATCAAATATGTAATAGTTCTATCACTTTTCTTCCCCACATTTGATAAAAATAAAAATCCATATGGAGGACTAGCTTCAACACATTTCAAGTGAGACAGTATAGTTGAAAATTAAATTTCATCCGTAATTAAAATAAACATTCCTATGGAAATAAATTAGTAAAAATAACTATAACAGGTTCGTTGGGGTCAACAAACTCATGTTTAACATCACATGATCCAATATTCTCTTTAATGAGATAATATAAAATAAAAATGTTATTTGATATATCGTGTTGAACAAGATCATTAGAGAGATTTTTAACTGATTCATTTTCATTGGTAATGAATATTTGATACCCAACTGTAACTCTCATGCCTTCATTTTTAACCTACATTCATCTTAATTGAGTACATTATTATGTGGATGTTATGTTCATAGCATATGTTATGGTAAAGACCCATTAACATTGAAAATTTTCATTTGATTCCATTAAAAATTATATGAGGAATAATGGTCCACCTAAACTAGACTTCCTTCCAACATAATCTCATTCATAATTTCTATCTATAAATCCCTTTAATGGTAAGTGGGAAAAATATATTCATAGAAATAAAAAACCTATCGTATTCCTGATATATCATGTGATTATCATAGGTATAACATGTGAGACTCCATGAGATCTCATTGAATGTTGAAATTTATGATAAAATACTATCTTATTTATTGAAGTAGGTTTTTATATAAGGATAACAATTATTTTTCTATAATTCCTTAAATATACATTATTTTATTCCGTATTATTTATTAGTTTATGGAAAATATCCATTAGAGTAGAAATTCCCTTTTAACTTCTCTATTGAAATATTATATAAATATTATCAAATATATTTTTCACAGGAGAGAAATATATAATTAGCACCTTGGTTGATTTAATGAAATATAAGATCTCACCACACATTGATATCATAAAATTCCTATTCTTTTGATTAGAAATTTAAAGTCCCACACTCTATTAGCCTGTATTTTGTAGTTAAAGTTTTTCATATTCACTTGATAGTAGTAATTTCATCATAATCGACTCCATGGTTTTGTAATATTGGTAAACTAGACACAAAAATTAATTTAACACTATAAATAACAATATAAAATATAAAAGAGTATTTTATTTTAGCACAATTATTCTCTCTGGAATATCCCTACATATCAATAATATTACACTTCTTAAAAACATAAGAAAACATAAGAAAAATATGAGATATAATGCTCAATAAAGGTATTAATATAATTAAATCTATACTTAGAAATTAATAATACGAATCATAGTGTGTTTAATAATTATAACACATTCTATTTGAACAATAACATGAGTAGAATAAGGTATGGATAAAAAAGAGGATTTAATATTCCCTAAAAATAATCACATGATCTTATAACATATCCCTATAAATTTTAACTAATATTATAATCACATGGAAATTAATTAATGAAATCATCATGTTTGAATACATTATTTCGATAATCTTAAAAAAACCATCAATTCCATAAGCCCTGGCATCTTATATAATTGATTAAGGCCACATCCATTACATATTCTAGATGTTTTGATGAGACCCACTATGCATTGAGGGGAAATAATGGGACCTGACTGTCACATACTATGTCCAATTAATACCTCATATGAATGGGGAAAAGAGTAATCAATATAAAACATTATATTTAATCTATAATTTTTATAATAATTTCCCCAATAAAAGAAATTCTACTGGAATATTGAAAAATGTATCAAAATAATACATCCCCTATAAAAAGGGACACTAAACATTCAAAAAAAATAGATAGTATCATGTTATATCAAACTAAATGAATAAAAATATTCAGAAACACACATTTACATGCATAAAAATACATTATTAAGATTATTGAAAAAATATTAAGGAAAAATATCATTTTCCACTTTTAAATAAGTAAATTTTTTAAAAAGAAAAACAGTTTAAAAATATAAAATTTTCATTGAAATGAAATTTGAAAAATTTTACATTATCATTCCTGGAATATAGTAGTCAGGATTGTAGTATTCTAGATTCATTATGAAAAATTTAAACAATATTCCATTAATACTATTCTAAAAAGTACAACATTTAGAAAATATTAAGAAGATTAAAATTAAAAGATATATTAAAAATTAAAAAAATGCGTGGAAATGAAATTTAAAAAATATAGGAATAATTGTAAAATAATTATTAAAATATATTTTTAAAACATGGACTATGATGAGATTTAATTTCCAGTATAGATATAATCATAAACAATCCTCAATAATGATCAGATTGTAAAACAAAAACTTACCACATTAGTATATTTTTAATTGTAAGTCCCATGAAATAAATACGATAAAATTAAACATTTAGTACCATGGTGAAAAATAGTTTCATGATATAACATAATAAAGGGTTTTATATTCCCCACATAAAAGAAATATGTTCTCAAAATGGCTTATGTCTCATAGAGGTAAAAGTGAGGTGAGTAACCCTTAACTCATGTTTCCCTTTAGATGAACATGATTCAACCTATTATATAATCGATCTAAATATTTAATTAATTTATACTAGACCCATATTAGTATTTATAAATTCATATATGATCCAATTATATATTCATATCACCCTTTTGTTAATAATATTTCATTAGTGCCCTTATTTCGGGTGTTATCTGCTTTATTTTCCAATGTAAGTCTCTGTTCTAGTACATTGGATATAGTTATATCCTATAATGAATAATTTTAATGTTAAATATATAATTAGTATTCATTAGTTACATTTTCATAATCATTTACGAATTGTTATCATGGGAAATTAATAATATCATTTTGTAGAGAATGTAAGGTGTACATAAGCATGAGCAACAATATAATTTTATAATGGTCCAAAGGGTAAGGAATTACAAGATATATTATTTTTCCAAAATAATTTTTATTTCATTAAATATCATTTATATCCATTATTTTCTTCATTATAACCATCCATGTAATGTGGTGATGAAAACAATTACAACAATGAGTGAAGATAGTAAGCCATACACACTCTTGCACAATGTTTTATTATTATGATTGATAAAATTGGTAATATTGTTTAATAATAATCATAATAACATCTCAATATATATATGAAACATTATTTAATAATTTATTATAGAAATAATAAATGAAAAATATTTTGAAGATGAAATAAACTTGGAAAATTTAGTAATGATTATTATATCTTCTTTAGGGTAATCCCTTTAGATCTCATTATAAAAGAGTTATGGTTTATTTTTAACAGTTCTATAACTTCAATAACATTAATAAGTAGTGATATAAAAGTAAATATTTGGTTATGGTGTAGATATATTACTCATATTGGAGTAAATAAGTTATAAAATGCGTGACCTTTTATAATTGAAGTGTTTGTAGTCATGGAATTTCCAAAAAAATGAACTAATATAAAATAATTTTCAATTAAAAATGGATCAAAATGGATTTATTTAGAAGATAATATGAGTAGGATTATAAATCCACTCATAAAATGAGTATTTTAATTTTTTACTATATTATACACATATCATTTTGTTTTAACACCAATTTAACCCCCTTAACTCTTACAATAACAATATGAATGTTTACATTTTGAGGGTGTATATTATTACTATATATTAAATAAAGAAATAGAAATAGATATTCTTTTATCTTTAATTATTTTTTTAAATATAATATTCATATTTATTATTTTGATGAATTTCATATCATTTAATAAAATAATATGTTTTATAAAATTTCATTAATGTAAATTTTTAGAAAGATTCATTACATTGACTTTTATAATATCAAAAAAAATTATTAATCACGCCAAATCTTTTATTATATCACTAATATGTTATTTTATTCTGAAACATTTTTAATAAAATTTTTCATCTCACAATATATATATAATAATGTTATTAATATAATATATTTGATTTTCCCTTAATTAGATAATTATTGCTTCAGTGTAATGTAAAAATGTAAGCTAATCATTTATTTTTTGAAAATAAAAAATAAATTAACATGATGAAGATATATAATTTTCCATTTAAAATCCAATTTATAGTCCATCATATCCTCTAGAAGATATTATATTAAAAATATTACTCTTATGAATAACAATAGAGTGACAGGTTTGACATTTCATTATATTAAAATCAGTAAATATTGTAATCTCATCCATTTGGCCCGAAAATGACATAAATTACAACCTTTTCTTATTGTGGTCTATATATACTCATGAAATAAAATTTTAGAATTTGTTATGATCATTTAATATTTCTTATCTATTTATTTTTACACTAAATTGACTAATTTACCTTTAATTGTGGTAATAAATATGTATAAGATTACTATTAATATTTCCCAAAAATAAAAAGTAACTAGTTACTAAATTTTGACCCAATAAATTCAAATTATTTTATTAGTTTTTAAAAATTCATTTCATAGAAACATAATAATTTAACATAAAATTCGTACTTAAAGAGAAAGGAAAACTAGTTTTTTCAGAAAAAATGAATTTTCTAATAAAAATTATTTTTTATACTAAGTAAATTCATAAAAATTAATCAAATAAACCAAATTATATTATTTTATATGTTAAATTAATAATTTTATTTTGAATCAATTTCAAATCAAAATTTTAATTTTTAATTTTATTTAAAAATTAATTTTTTCAATAAAAAGAAGTGTTATTCGCCATTCAATGGAAAGTAAAAATTTTTTTTTAAAAAAATATAAAAAAATCACATTAATATAATTTTTATATTATTATTTTTTAAAATATATTATTTATATAAAATATATGATTTTTATATATTCTTTTAACTATTTATAATATTTTCTCTGAAAAAATATAGAATATTTTATGATGAAAAATTATTTCAGAAGCTTAATAAATATAATAAAAATTGAGTTAATGTATCATAATAATTAATAAATAATTTTTTGGATTAGGTAATATATATATATATATATCATAATTGAATTAATAATATTAATTTACAGTAATTTAACAATTATGTTTAAATAGTAATATTTAAATAAAACTATTTTCAGATTCGATTAAGCTTTGGTTTGAGAGTTGTATATGGTACAAAAAATAATTTTTTCTAAATATCATAGCGTTAAAATATCATAAAATAATTAAAATTTTCCCTTAAAATTTGACCTTGTTACTGGTAATCGAGGCTTTATTATTCGAAAATAATTTTGTGGAGAAAGACATATTAAAAAGGATTAATATAACTTATACATGATATTAGGGAAAAGGGCTGTATAAATGTAATCTAGAGTAACACATACAGGGTTTAAATGTAGGAGAATATAATATGGAAGTTAGAATATAGTTATTTAAGATAAAATTTAATCCCATTTCTTATTAGAGGGTGATAAATAAAATGGTTATGAAAATAATATCCATTTCAATATTATACATCTATGATGAGTAAAAATATGATTTATTTCATGTTAAAAAAGTGTAAATTGATACCATTTATTATTTTGATGTATATTACTAATGGTGAGGTTTTATTATAAAATATAGTTAAATAATCTATGTAAATAAACATACCTTATCCTTTATATATCGTAATGATAATATTTTCCGTTTGTTGTGCTTTGATCTACATATACTTCATCTCCTCCACTAGAAAATGGATATTCTATATGATGTTTCCATACTAAAAGAATTATTAATGAATTAACAGGAATATATTTAATTCCTTCATCCTCTAAATATTATCCAAAAAAAATGGTCAGATCATTTTATCTTATATGATAAATCATACTTTAAGTGAAAAGTATAAGATCCAATGTTCATCTTGATACATTCCAAAAACTGATCAATCTTAAGGAACCTCCAAAATATTTCTAACTGAACAAAAAAATCGACAAATTTATGAACAAGTTAACCAAATTTCAAATACCAACTTTTCATTAATCCCTAAAATAAAATAATGTAGCTCTTAACATCATAAATTATATATATTAATACCTTGATCATGATAAAACCTTGATAAATATATGAATGTTTCTAAAAATAAAAGCATATATTTTTGAATATATGATCTTATATAAAATAATATATTAAATCCTAGAAAATATAACAAAAACCATAAAATTCATAACAAAATTTCTTGTCCACTATATAATCGCATACACATCTTTTTATCAATATTATAACAACATCGATCATATATAAAATGTAATCATTCATTAATCATGTGTTATATAAAATGATATATCTTCCACTTTTATTTGTCATCATTACCATTCAAAAAATTATCCCAATTAATTAATGAAAATTTACTTTTCTACTATCTATATACATTTTTTAATTATTAAAAAAAAATTAATTGATAAAATATTCTTATAAAAAAATTCTTGAATCTGAACACAAGAACATTATTCATTCCAAAACATTCATAAACATTTAAATATCATATTATTTCATAACAACATCATCCATTCATATTTCATTTTTAGTTTGTTCATCATTTTTATTATAATATTTAATCATATAAAAATTCTTACTCACATCAAGATATATTCACATTGGTTATCTATTTTCATAATGCCTCTATTCTCCTTATTTAAAACATTCAACTACTGATAATTCCTTACATATTCTAATATTCTCATCCAAAATTTTCATTTTCAATAGTAATTTCAATCATTATGTCTTTCTATTCCATAAATAAAAAATATTCATTTTTCTTCAACTAAATATATTGTGTTTATATTACCAAATTTATATCATGTTGGAAATCAATCCTTCTTTCCTTTATGGTCCCCATTATTTTAACTTCTTTGTGGACACCTCATTCTCTCTTGTTTGGTCATTATGAGAATTAGTTAATATTAAATTTCATAATAATATATTACGAAAATATTTTAGGAATAACCCTACTATAATTAATTCTAATCATCCTCCAATTTGGTTTCTCATAGTCACCATGTTGTCTTTGAAATTTGGTTTTATCATTATTCCACATAGTTCTGACAATTAACTAACATGAAAAGGAATATTTTGTGGAAAACTAATCCATGTTAAACAAGATAATATTTACCCAAATAATTTTTATTATAATATCCTATACTTAATTTCATATTGAATTACAATCTTTAACATCCCCTGATCTCAAACCATATCGCATGGAAAAATTGGGTTGGTTACGATACCTCAAGCACGCCTCATCAAATGATCGATGCTTGTCAATAGTAGATTGTGGGTAATCAATTTTTCGAGGATACTATATTCCCAGGTATAAATCTTGAATATAAAATTTATATTAAAATAATAATATAATAATAAATAAAATGAATAGAATAAACCATATATTATATAATTGGAATGTAAAAGTGAAACCTGGAAACAAATAATAAAGAATCACGTAATGACTAAAAAATATGTATCTAAATTTTAAACTGAAAATAAAACAAATAAAAGAACCATCCAACACAAATAATCTCAAATTAACATGGTCCCAAAACCCATGTTGGTAATGTATCAAAACACTAGACCAACCATCAATAAACAATCCGAAATAAGGTTCCTGTAATTTGTCTTGACCTAAATCCAAATAATCTAGTCAGGTGCCAAACTGTGGTCAGAATAGGGTGTGAGTAAAACATTTTTGGATGACACACATTTTTAGAAACAAAGACATCATGAAAATAAGTGCCTGAATTGAAGTGATAATCATGGGTGTAATGTAATACATTTATATATTAAATCAAAAAAACTTCTTCAACACCATTGAAGAATGTCTATAAAAAGGTAGCACAACCATGATAATAATAACTATAATATACAGAATAATGAAACATATATGGGCCAATAACATTATATAATAATCCAATGTGGGACTATAGAGCCACCAGTTTGTACAAGAACTATAAGATGGGACATAGTAGAGCCAGCACAATATAAGAATTATAGTAAGGGATAAGGAAGAGCCTCCTCAATATATGAATTATTACATGGACTATGTGGATCCCACTCAATATAAGAATTATAGTTCTCAAAAGGTAGGTCCTACTATAAATTATAATTATATCAAGGTACTAGGTATATCCTTCTAAAAATGACAATTACCACATGGGACTATAAAGAGTCCTCTCAATATTAGAATTAAAACATGAATAAAAACACATGGCCTAAAAACAAGAATATAAAAATATAATACCATATGGATCAATGGATATTCCTGAAAAATAAAATTTTGATTTATATTAAAATTTCATTTTTATATAAATTTATCAATATCCATATCAGTAGATCTTAATCTAGTACCAATGAGATTGTAAATCAGGATATCACAAGCAATATCAAGTAATTCTAATCATACACAATCCGATAACAAAATAATAATTAATTAATGTTTTTCTCACCCATATTATATCCATAATATAGGTTACATCATTAGATTAATTGTAATGGATATAGTGAATAATCTCATTCATGATATAATATTATTCAATAAATAAATTAAATATATTTCATGTTATGTTGGTGATATCATAATTTTTTCACAATCCTGGAAATTACAAGCTATAGGGTTATGTTTTTTACATCCAACCATAATCTGATGATTAATAATATAATACTATAGTAATATCCAATAAGAATGGAGGCGAGGAAAATCAAAAGAAGAAACTAGGTAATGATCAAATCCTTTACAAACACATCTAAGAGATTTACTCTACCATGATGCCTAGAAATGACAGAATATAACAAAACCCAAGAAAAACAACTCACTATTGATTATATTTTCAATTTGGACTTCCATAATGGAAGAGGAGACTCCATAATCAACTATAAATCATAATAGGTCTAGGAGATTAGGGATTCAATGAATTAATTAATAAAATAATATATCCTTCCAAGTAAAAATGTTTCTCATGATAATTACATGACGTGTAACCCATTTACACATACTTTATTTAATCATAAAGGGTTATATTGAAAAACCCATTACCTATTATTCAATTTAATCATGTTAAATCATTATAAATTATATACTGATTAAAATATTATATTAAAATCACATCAAGAAATGGTTTATGACATGTTTCTGGTGCTAGTTCTATGTCATGTAACAAGTATATGATGCATATATTAACTAAAAGATACATTAATCAATGTTTAATGAAAAGGGGTAAAATCTCCTTCTAAGATTTATTAACTAAATAAAATCATATTAATCCCCTTTTTACATGTTTATACATATAATCCATTAATTGAAAATTTTCATCCTTATAGTGTAGATCATTTTACCTAATAATGACTTTCCATTTCCATATAATACTAAACAACCAAACTTTAATGGAAAAGTAAAACAACCAAAGAATTATGTTTAATTAAAAACTCAAAGGGATATGTAGATAGAAAATGATAGGATCATACAACCTCACAAACATATATCATCCCTTCCCCGAGCTACTTCGAGCATCAATGTGTGGCATTAATGATCAATTTTGGGAAATTTTATAATATATCAGACTCTATCCCCTAGGTATCCACCTTAGAATTTCCATTCTTCCACTACTCTCAAACCAGAGGTATTATCCATCATTGGATATACCTATCATTATAGTCCATAATCCAAATTTAATTCTCCTCAAAGGACCTATTAGTGAAAATCTCAATATCCTCAATATATACCACATAAGGGTGAATATAATATCTCTCAAGATATGAAGCATGAATCATGTTACATGTGGAATTGTAGAATAATATAATATCCAATATTTATGGAATTGTATCGTACCTATCTACTACCTCAAAGAGCCCAAACAACATGGGTTCTAGCTTCCATTGTACAGTGGTACAACACATCCCCAACATTGTTAAAACTTTATAGAAAATATAATGACCAACCTCAAACACATAAGGTTATCTGTAATGTTCATTGATCTATTTTTACCTACTTTGTGTGGTCACCCATCACCTCAGTGTTAGATAAACCTAGTAATAATCATATTGAGCAAGACTAGGTTAATAATGCATTAACTCACCATCCTGCAACCAAAAAAGTGGTGAACAAAATGACCAACTACACTAAGCCATCAAAGGTTCTACATGGACTGATTATTGTATGTTGTTATTATATGACAACACCTTGCATCTCATATACTACTCCCTCGAACCAATGAAGTCCAAAATAGAGGATCATGAAATATCCTTCATAATCTCAACGATCTGCATAGATTTACTATTATTTTAAGGATGGTAGGGAATACTCCAAAGAACCTATGATCACAGAGACTGATTAATACACTTCCATAACTGTAACAACCAGAGATTTTGTGAACTAATTTTTTCAAATTAATATAATATTATTGATATTTTTCATTTCACACAACACCTAATATATATTTTGTAACATAAAATCACTATGTTTGGATTGAATTATACACAAAACCAAGATATTCTTATGCCACACACATGAATTAAAATAACTTTCAATACAAAAAAAACTATTTTTTCCTTGTGTTACACATAATTTTGAGTTCCTTAAATACCTTATATAATGTAAAATACCGATTTATAAAAAACTAAAATATAATTTTAACACTATTATTAAAATATTATTATAGCTACCACCTAGCCATTAGAATGGAAGTTACGAATAAAATTAAACATATTGTGAAAATATTATTTAAACCTATATATATGTTGAATACGTTGGTTATCAATTAGGAAAAGTTATTGGATGAACTCTTTTAAAATAAATAAATAAATTTTCTAAAAAAATTCCTATTCACAAAAACAATATTATCTTAATAAATTTAACAAACCAATTTTGATTAATGTATTGAAATAAATAAAAAAATTATATTTTCAGTCAATATTTTTTATACTCAAAGAATTCAATTGTTAGGTATAGTATAAGAATAAATTAAATTTTGTGAAATAAATGATTTATTTTTCAAAAATCTAGTTTTACTGCCTTTTAATGAGTAAATTTTTGTAATTATGATATTTGAAAATTTTATAATTTTTAGTTGGAAAAATTAATATCATATTTTTAATCATCATATAAAAATTTACATTAGGGGTATTTCTGGTAGTTTTCTTAGATTTTTAGTTTTTTGGTGAATCGTGGAAAATTTATATTTTAATCCAATGATGGTATTTGTCTAATTTTATTATATGGTTAACTAAAATATTAATTTGGATTTAACGTATAATTAGATCAATTTTAATTTTATTAATCGAATTTATATCATTGGATGTAATTTTAAATTAAAATTTGGTATGAAATCATTTCAATAGTTTAGGAAGTTTCCCTTTAAAAATCATCATCTCATGTCATCGGTGGGATTAACATTAAATTACATTATGCAACTTCTATGATTAAAATTTTGGAAATGTATTTCCTATATAGAATCATCATAAATTACAATTTATAGTATGAAAAAATTATAATTTTACTAAAGTTATCAGTGATAGTAATTATAATTATTTATAGTGATTATAGTGAAAATGACTTTACATAGTAGATAAACATTAATTATAAAAGGCAAAATATCCTATTAAATTTTCTAATAGCTAGCAGCTGGAATAATTTCTACAAATTTATCTATTTTTATGAAAAAAAATTTATTAGAGTCATGTGATGTAATGGGGGCATGTGAATATTTTTTACCATTTTATATTAACATGAATGTCACTCCCTCTCCATTAAAAAGGGCAATCACCCCACCCCTTAACTTTCTCACACAACTCAATCCTCTTTGGATAAGATATACCCTATCCAAATCTCCTACCAACATCATACCATAAATCCCAGAAGCATAATTTTGGGCATAAATCCATCTAAAGTTTCCCTTTTGTGGAAATTGATAGGAGGTACCAAATGCAGAGGATGATTGAACGTGTATAAAGAATGTCAAGACACAAGGTAAAAAAAATTCATCTAACATTTATTTCTATTAGAAGTACTAAATATTCACCAATTAATCTTGGTGTGTAAGATAAATACATCCTTAGTACTTGTTATATATAGAATTTAATTTAAATAGAAATATCAAAAGTATTATTTCATATAATTCTTTCATCTGGATCATGATTCAATATTTATTCAGGTGGTAAGGGGATTTCTAGTTCCACATCCCATTTGCAAGACTTATGCATTATTCACGACAACCTTAGTGTGTGTTTTTTATATAATTAAAGTTAATGTACTATATGATACTAATCCTTTAATTTATTGTAATTTATGTATCCATTTTTAGATCACTCTTTCATGGGGTATATGTTTCAAAAGATACCAAACCGTTAGTGTAATTTTTTCCTAAATTTTCATTCTTTGTGATAGATTCCATGTCATGAACATATATTCTTCTATGAGGTATATAAACAAACCATTATCATGTAATTGTATAAATCTAATTATTTACATGATATTTTGTGCTCTTTGTAATCTCATTTTCATACACGAGGAGCATGATCCAAATTTACAATGTTGTAAGAGTTTATTAATAAAATCTAATAGTTTATCGAGATTGTTTATGATTATGATTTCATTAATGAAACGATATGATTCATATTTAGAGGAAAATAATTATTTTATTGTCTTATAATTATTTAGGATCTTATCTTGTATTAGTTATTTGTTTCCATTATCCGATATATAATATAATTATGAGAAAATATTAAGAAAATATGTCCTCATTTCTCTTTTTAGACATAAATAATTTAAAAAAACAGTTTTTCAAAAATAATTTCAATATTTTTTTAAAATGATATTTTATGATAATTTCCATGTAAAAAATTATTTTAAAGATATTTTACATTTTTTAAAGCATTTCATATATGTTTCCAAATCTATTTTCAATGTAAAATGTTTTCAAAAAGTCTTCAAGATATCATTATATGTTATGAAATTATTTTCAAATTAAAAGGTATTCTAAATGTTTTCAGAATTGATTTATAGGTTCCATTATCTATTATCTAAAAAAAATTCAATACACTTTATTATTTATATGGATATTTTACTTAGTAAAGTATATTATTGAAATTTCGAAAAAATCTTTTCAAAAAATTATTTTTTGGAAATGGTGTTATGAAAAGAATTTTCATAGAAAGGATATTATATTTCATAAATTTTTAATTTGATCTTGTATATCATTACCCATTTAGGATAATAGACATTTTTATTTTTTATGTTTTGATATAGTTATGACCAAATATACCATTCATATTATTTAATTAATGGTTTATTTTTTAATGTAATGATGTTTGTGAAACATATTACTCTTCCATGGGTAATATAATTTTTCAGCCTATTTCTTCCCATGGGTTATGTTTTGATGAAAAGATAATTAATCCTATCTATTTTCAATATGTTATTATATGATGAAATATTAAGGATACACATTTCTTTTCGTGATTCATGATATGATGAATGTTTTTTTATCCTGGGTCCATGCATATATGATTTCATTTTGTGATAGGTGGGACCTATATGTGATTCTAAATAATTGGGAAGTGATAGATTTATTATGAGATTAATGGGTAAACAAGAGTCAATACCAAACAAAAACATTAGTGAATCTTATTCCAAAAATAAGAGGTTACAAGAGAGAGTATCCCATTCCTAAAATAAAAGGATACATGGGATATCATCTCAATACCAAAATTAGAGGTTAAACAAGAGGGAATCCCAATCCTGAAATAGGAGGTAACCTGGGAGGGAATCCCAATCCCGAAACAAGAGGGTATAAAAAAGGTTATCCCATACTCAAAAAAAGATGGTATACAAGAGGGAAACTCATGACATAAACATGGGGTAAACAAGTGGGAATCCTAAGACCAGAACAAGAGGGTACATGGGAGGGAATCCCAAGATCAATACATAATGGTACAAAATAATAAATCCCATTTTCGAAGAAGGCACATAGTTTATTATCCCAAACATAACATGTTATTAAGGTCTTGTTTTGTAGCCTTTAAATATGATTTTATTTGTTTATGTGTATGAAATAATTTCATTTCATATTCCTATGTTATGTTCTCATAGAATATGATCATGATTACAATATAATACATATCCCTTGAACATCCAATAATTATGAAATATCTCTTGATTATGTTATTTTATATGTAGGGTACGGTCTTTAAAATATATGTCCATTTTCACATAACTTTATTCTCATGTTATTTTTACATATCTCCCTTATTTGCCATTTCTAGGAATCTATGCACACCCATTTCTTATGATTATTTTCCCTAGATTATAAAAAAATGTTCTATATTAGAGTTTAAAAGGGCAATATACTTATGTTATATTTCAAAAATATTTCACCATGGTATATTATTATGTTTCCATGAATCCAAATATACTAAAAAATTAAGGTCCTCTAGCACGTTTTTTGAATTTTCTGAATATTCCTCAAAAATGATGTAATATTCATGTATGTGAAGTCATATTCCATATAGTTGGGATCAAATGAATGGATGAGTTAATGATCAGAAAATAGGAATGAAAAATATTAGTGAGATCCCAATGGATATTTCTATGGTTTCGACTAGGGATTCCTCGAAGGTTATGTATAAGGATGAGTTAATGTATAGGAATATTTCCTAAATTTTTGATAAAGGAATGAGAGAGTGTCCTCTGTTAAATTACATCCCTATCTAGATACTACAAGTGGATATGTACCTAGTACATATGTAAAGAGTGGTGCCAACCCCAAAAAACATCATATTTTTTTAGACACTATCATGAATTAGTGCACAATAATGGGCCTTTATGCACACTTAGTTTGACAGTCCCCAAGGTATATGCTTTTGAAATAACCAAACTTATTAAAAAACATCATGAATGACATAAATAGTTAAGGAATATGAATAACCTATGATAACACAATGATTTTATGGATAAAATATGTATGTTTCATTATTGATAGATCTTATAAGTTACATTTAATGATGATGTGATTCTATGCCATGATATGTGTTTCACGCACTATTATTTCTCAATTTATATTAATTGCTGGAACCAAAATGATCTTCGTCAACATTGAACCAGAAATTTTTTTTAATGAGAATTAAAATGGGAAGAACATTGGATTGAAGTATGTTGTGGTCATTCCTAATTAGTTTTCATGGATCCTGATTTATTATTGGTACCTTAAACAACTCTAAAACACACCAATGGTGTGAAAGAAAGAGTTCATTGAGATTTTATATAATGGATACTAAGGGGGAATGATGATCTAGTTTCCTTTTTTTGTGAAAAATGTGGAATGAAACACCAAATTTAATGACTTAAAGTAATATGATTAGGTGATGAATTTGGAAAATAAGAGCACACAGAATTTAAAAAATAATTGAAAATCAAAATTGTATTTAACTCAATGGATGGTAATATTGAGCTCCATACAGTATAATCAAAAGATGAATGTTTTATGTATGAAATGAATCAGATATATGGAAATTTTTGTTGTCAATAGAAATATATAAAATTGAATTATGATGGTGGTATGTGTAATGGTAATATTGATGTTGATTAGGATGATATATGTGAAATGTGAAAGGAAAAATGTATTATGTAATATGATGAGGTATCTTATTTCATGGAATAAATATGAAGTAGAATAATAATAGTGTTTACGTATTTTTATTCAATAGTTAAGAATTGAGTAATATATAAGGAATGTTCAATTTATATTTTTTTCTAGTGATTGAAATAAATATTTTTAATGGTTCTGATGGACAAGAAATGTGTTTTAATGGAAAGGTGATATTTATGGGACCCATATGATTCTGGGAAAGATAATAAATAATATGTTTTTAATGTTGAGATAATTATGTTTTGATAGGGAAATTTTGTATATGAATATGTAAACTGGATGGTACTAATTTCCTTGGAATTAATTAACTATTTTTGACAATATTGTTTGTGTTATTTTAGATGAAGTTCTAAACATCATGGTTTTAGGGAATATATTTAGTATACTTTGAAGTTAGAATGAATGTGTTATTTCCAAATACAATATTTATAGAAATTTTTTATATTACCATGTTTCATGAGTCTGTGTTATGAATGAATTCATATGTTTGAAATTTGAAAACTAGTAGCTACATTATGATATATTGGGTTCAATGGTATGTTTATTTTGTGACCATATTTTTATTGTTTTATATTTTCATCTTTCATAAAAGATATAATGTAAAAAATTTATGGGTTTAATTAACATAAAATTTGGATGTGGTTTTAGAGATTAATGTATTTCCTCACTATATGATGGTTTATTCATATTGGATAACCTATGATAATAATTGTTTTATGATGATAACTAATGAAAGATAAAATTGATTATCATCCTTAATGGATCTTATGATTCATTAGTGCTTAAGGAAAAACAATATCAACTTCAATTTTTGAATAAGTGATAATATGGAAAATGGTCTAGAAACTACTAATGGTTGATATTATATTGAAATAATGTAATTATATATTTTATTTAATTTTTATCAATATTCAGAAAAAGATCAAGAAATAATTTTTTTCCCTTTTCATCATTTTTTATGATAGAAATGACTTCTTTCACACTTCTTAATTTTATGTTTTTTTTCATTTTATACATTCTCTAGATCAACCAAATTCACATGATATGTGATCTTTATTTATCTGTATAATTATTTATGATCATCTTCAATATCCATGTTTACACTTACCACTAATGTTCTCATATTTGTAAACCTAGTTATAAGTTACTTTGGGTAACTATTATGGTGACAACATTTCTGACATAAATGATGTTTTCGTATTAATCATTATGATGGTGGTTTTCATGAAATGAATAATTCATGAATTATACCTTTGATAAAATAAATGAATCTATATAGTGAAATTCATATTATTGGGAGATAATGAAACACACCATTATTTTTTAAATTAGTTTCTTTAATTAATTTAATATATATTTTAATTTTATATTTATCATAACAATGAATATATATATTTTTATATGGATTAAATATGAATGTCTTGAATTATATGCAACAAAAATTTAGGATTAGGATACATGAAAAACATATATTAACTTTGAGTAGATCTAATACTATGTTTAGATTGTGTTACCCAAAATATTTATCTTCACTGATTGATTTCTTAAAATGAAATGCTTAGTTTTTCCAAAATATAATAATATATTATTATTATTATTAAAATATTATTATAGCTACCACCTATCCATTGCAATGGATGTTACGAATAAGATTAACTAAATTGTGAATATAAGAGTTAAACACTTATATAAAAGGAATTAGTTGGTTGTATGTTAATATAAGTGAGTGAATGTACTATTTTAAAATTAAGAAAATATATTTCTATGAAAACAAATTTTCTATGTAAAAACACAATATTATCTAAATAAATTAATTATTTATTATTATGATTTTAAATAAAAAATATATCTATTAAATATTCAATATATATTTTTTACAATCATTAAATAGATTATATAGGTATAATATAAGGATAAATATTTTTTTATGAATAGAAATATATATTTATCCCAATGGTAATATTACTACCTTTTTATGTAGAACCCATTTTAAATATAATTTTTTAAAACTTCAATATAATTTTTGAAAAAATAAACTTCATTTTTAAGTATTATTATCAAAAATTAATTTATGTTAATTTTTTTTAATTTTTTTGAGATTTTTAAATTTTTTATGAATATTTAAAAACATTTAAATTTAATACAAAAATAATTTTTCATTTAGTTTATTTATATAGTAAACTTATATTTAAATATCATTTTAAAATATAATTAGATAAATTATACATTAATTAATCCAATTTAGTTTATTTTATCGAATTTCACGTTATAATTGGATATAAAACATTTCATTCTTTTAGAACTTTTCAAATAAAAAAACATGTCATCTCGTCCCTTCTACAGGATTAACATCAATTTCATTTCTATAATTATTTTGATTATAAGATCAAAAAAATGAATTTCATATTTGAATAAACATAATTTATAATTTATAATATGTTCAAATTAATTTTTTTACCAATGTGATTGGTGGATGTGACTAAACTTTACTACCATGATTAAGGTAAGAATGAATTTACATATAGGTTAAACATTATTATTAATTTTCCAAATGACCTATACACTCTTCAAAAATCCATAGGCTAGAAATATTTCAGCCAATCCCCATCATAGATAAATAATGGAAAATTATTGGGGACCCATGATTTAACAGAGACATCTCAGTAGTGTTTAGCATTTATTTTAACACGATTAACACTCCCCATATTCTATAAAAGGGCTATAAACACCTCCCTGATCACTTTTTCACACCTCTCAAGACACTTTGGATTGGAAAAACTGTCAAAAATCTCCTCTTAAAATTTATACACTCATCATAGACGTCACACTCGAGTTTTTTAATTTTTAAGTTGTTTTGCTTTTGGATAGTTTCTTATTCGTTTTCTATGGAGTCAGGTGTGACACCTTTGAAATTTTGGGGCCTTACATATCTCCCATTATTTACCTATCATTCACAACTATATTCCCTCCTTGACCCCATTTAATTTTGATGAAAATGGACAAGTTTTTGGTGTCAATAATAGGTCACAATGTATACTAAACCTTGCATCCAAATTGTTCATGGTGTCCATCTCATTAATTTTTTTTTGTAATTAAAATTATCCCTTATAGACTTACCCATAACACGCCCCATTATTACCCCATTCGACCATTACAATCGTAAAAGGATCCCAATCACCCACACGATTCTTAATAACGCATCTATCGGGGTCTTTTGTGGTGGAACATCAAGAACATTAAAATACATGAATTTAATTTTTTTATACATTTCCATAGATTTTATTCCCTTATCCCTGAAGTTACAAATTTCCAGAAATTAGGTATTCTTTTCTAGGGTTTATTTTTATGTTTATTATTTAAATATTCTTGGTTAATATTTTTTTTATTCGCTTTGGGTTTGGAAGTGGTGCAGTTGAAGTTTTACACAATGAATTGGGGTTTTTGACATTCGTGCTAAGTGATTACATGTATAAGAAATATTTGATGAGTTAGATTTTATTTATTTACCTTCATATAATGTTTCTTACCAATTCTGTGTGGAGAAAAAATTATTTTTTATTGAACTGATTACATGGTTGATTTATAAGTATCAATTTTTTAAAAAATTGCGTGTTCATCATGTGTAAGTCATGTTGTATCAGTTGAGGGAATTTTATAATATATGAATTTGGTTTTTTAAATGTTTTTGGGGATAAAAATTATGTTTTGGTATGGTATTGGGCTTTATTTTTCCTTGATGGTTGTTTTTGAAATTTATTTTTTTGCTGAAAATTCTTTTTTGACTTCTTGAAATTAATTTATGATTAATCTAAATTTTTTATTAAGATATACAGAGGGATAAAAATATGCTTCATAACTATATTAATGGGTGTATATTAAAAAAATTTGGTTCTGAAAGATAAAGTGATGATTTTTTATATCAAAATTATTAATAATATTTAATAGATTTTTGAGATGATTTAATAAATTGTGAGAAAGTTGTGAGACATGTTTGTGGGACTTTTTCTGTGTGTATGAGGTTAACAATGAATTTTAATGTGAAATGTGTGTGAGATGTTTTTTGGGTGCATGATTTAGAAATGGAATTTGCATGTGAAAATGGTATTTTATGACTTTTGGGACTTGATTGAGAAAAAAGAAAGAAACTCATGTATCTAGGTGGGAGGAATAGGTCTAGTATGCTCATGATCTAGTAGTCGCATGGTCCCTATTTCACATAGAAAGTGTGACGATGAAAACAGTAACTAAACATTTAAGATGTTTTTTTTCTACTTGGCCATTGGGGTTTTCCCTCCTATTGGCTTGTGCATGAGAAGGATATTGGTTATGGTTACTTATACATCGATATATGATGTACCTAGGGACCAAAATATAGCTAGTTATTAGGGATTCCCCTATGACTAGTGATCATTGGAAATATAGTCCTTACTATCTTCATATAGTGTATTGGGATGAAAAATTCATTAACATGTTTGTTTCATTTATAAATGTAAATTTTTCAATGTTTCAATCTTGAATACTATTTTAAATAAATTTGTATCTTTTAAAAATGTTCTATAATTTCTTGTTTCTAAAACCTTGCATGATTTTTATCTAAAAATGTTTATCTGATTTGATATTTTAGGGTTGAATCCAATATTTATTAGTATCAATCCATAGTTACGCCCTTGAAATTAAGTGGACTTGGTAATATTTGTTATAAGTAAGGTAAGGGTCCTTTGAGACGGCAGTTCGGGTTGCTAGCTTTCTTTCTTGGTGTGGTGTTATGGTGATGTATTGAGGGAGATCCCCCTTACCATGACATGAATCATGGGGATTTATTGTTGGATTTAATACCCTATGGTAGTCTATGGTATTTTTATAAACCTATATATTTAAATTATGAATTTCCCAAAATATGGTTTGGTTTGAACAAAATTAAAATTTTTTATTGAAATTTTTTATTGTTTTATGTTAAAAAAAATTAGGTTACTATTTCCAATAATTTATTTGTGATACCTAGGAACTTGTTCCTACCTATGGGGATTGGTAATTCTCTCCAGTTCTTATCTCGATCCTGGTCAGGTGCCAGTTTTAATGGAGACTAGGTATGGTCCATTATAAAATTGTATTAGAGGAGGTCAAACTCTTTCAAGTAATTTTATTTGGGGAAGAGTTGGGTCAGACTGGAGAAAGGGTTTTCAGAATAGGAAGTTCTAGTTATTAATATGGTTCAAGGCCAACACACCTTGTGGTTAAACATGAGTTACCTAGGAAATTCATGTTCCATATGAGTTTTTTAGCACATGAATTTGCACAATGTTTGTGAAATGAATTGGGAGTTAGTTCATTAATCCTAGTGAGCTCATATCTCCTGGGAGGTCATGTGGATATGAGGATATAGTCCTAGTAATATTTCCATGATGGTGGTATGACTAGATTATGGCATCCAACCGTATGTATGAGTCAACCACCAATACTATTTTCCCTATTTTGAGACGTGTCTTATCTCACTTTGATTTAAGGTAATCATTGTGAAAAACATTTTTAGGAATCATGTAGACTTGGATAAGAAGTAAAAATGATTTGGTATTAAGAAATTTGAATTTTTGTGACATGATTTCCACATTAATCAGAAACGGTTTGATGTTTGAAAGGGTGGAAATGAATATTTAGAATTTTTTGATGAAAAGTTTTAGGAAAATGGATTTATATGAAGTGGGTTTTTTGTAAGATTTGATTGGATTTTCATACTCCAACCTTGTGGTTTATTGAAATTAATTTTTGGAAAGTCATAAATTATGATAATGGGGGTTTTAAAAATATATTTAAAATATACTTTTCTAAACTATTTAAAAGGTTTTTATAATGGGATCAATTTTTTTAATGTTCTTTGTGGAGTATGTCAATAAATTAAAAGTATTTTGAAATGGGGTGATTTTTTTTTGAAATTAATGTGTATTAAAAGAAATTGATTTTTTATTTGAGTGGTTGTGGTTTTTCTAAAAATGTTTGTAATATTTTAATTTTTTTGACATTATGGCTCATGGTTTTGAGAAAAACTAACGGTCGGTTGAATATATTGTTTTTGAAAAGTGGAATGAATTTTTAATTTAGCCAATGGTGTTTCCATGATTGACCAAATTCATGGTCTAACATGGGAATATGGATGGTTAATGGAACAACTAGATGAGTTACTATATGGATATGAGTAGGGTGCTCGGTGTAGCTTGGAAACAAGCATGTGTGATGCCCATGTGGTACCAATGGTGAATGCTATATCTGCCAAACCATTATACATTAAAGGAAAATATTTGTATGGAAAATGTAATGTTCTGAAAACTGGTGTTTGGGTCTTGTGTTTTATGTCCTTTTGGTATTATTTTGGTGGTATGTTTTGAAATCAAGAACCCCTTTTGTTTGAACGATGTTTTGGTTTTGTGTTTCGTCGATATGTTGGGTTAAAGGGTTAGTTGTTAGCCTTTTTTGGAATTTTTTTTGAATCCTTTTTGTTAGTTCCAATAATGTGTTTGTTTATATTTTTTGATACATTTTGACCAAAGGTCCCACTTGGTTGGGTCCTTTGGTTTTGTTGATGGGTAGGGTACTCCCCCATATATAGTTAATTAATTATTGAAGTGCAACTAAGGGTGATTCATGGTTGGTAGATAATCCGTTGATCAATATAAGGACATTCTTCTTTAGCATTGAGTATTGAGTCTACCCCTATTCTTTTTTCGTTAGGGGTATTATCTTATAGAAGTATAGTGGTCGTGGAAGGTCGAAATAGAACTTAGTCTCTAATATTGTTTGAATTGTTAAGGGTGATTTTTAAAAAAGTTCTATCTATAGGATCCATCTAGAAGCAATGATTGGGAATTATATTGAGTAAAGGCAATGAATTGTAGATATTATTGTTTTACTCTATTCACTGAGTTCCTTTAGGTCTTTCATCATTTTCTCAAATTAAATGAATTCATGCTTGGTGACTAGTGTGGATAATCTAGTCATTCGAGGCTATTGTGGTTTCTTTCATTAATCTCAGGCCTCATGAGACTTTTCTTCAAGGCCCCACTCCTGGTAATGTCCTGGTTAATTGAAAAGGGTCATGTTTTGTGGTTTATTTCGGTCTTATATTTTCATTTAGGTGTAGAGGGTGATATTGTGGAGATTGTTTAGGAATTATTCTCAAATGAAACTGTGTATTCTTACATGAATTCAATAAATTACCTATCCTAAATTAAGGTGTCTTCCTTTTTTTCTTTCCTCTGATGTTTCATATTATGGGTGAGAGAGAAATTTGTATGCAAAATTTCTTCCCATGCCATGGTGAAGGTTACACAATAGGGTAAAATTTGATTTACAGTGTGATATGTCCTTGTGGTTTGGTCTAAGAGGAGATGTCGTTGCTTATTGAATTATAAGGAGAAATTTTGATCAGGGGGTTTTTCCACTCCTGCCTATGAGGCATGAGATTCTTAAAACATCTCTTCTCCTGTGAAAGATCTTAGAGGTAAGATGAAGAATAGTCGAGAAACCCCCATGATTGTAAAGGATCTTAGATTAACTTGTTTCTCCATTGTGGGATGTGGAGACAGTTTGAGGTATCGATGTGGAAGTTTCATTTCAAGTCTTATTGTGTGGTGGAAGGAGACATGTGGACCCCATTCATAGGGATTGTAATCTGTTTTAGAGGATAAATTACTTCTTGGTTTTACGGAGGTGGGGTGATTTTGTTTTCTCAAGCCCTAGTTATTGAATCCTTGTGGGTGAAACTATTAGTATGGTTTGTTGTTATAGTAGGGAGAGAAACTGTGGGTCTTATGAATGTTATTTTTGAATAAGTATATGGTCATCGTACCCCTTGTAGTGTGGATTCCATTCAGGCCTCCCCATGATGGTGTCCTGGCTCTATACCTATAATTAAGATGTCTCTTATGGTGGGGAGTTCATTCATACCTCCATGTATTGGTGTTCAGGTTCAATATCTAGTTCTAGCTTGTTTCTATGGTGGGTAATATACAAGGGTCTCCAAGTATTAATATCATAGTTCATTCCTATGTGTCGGCCTAGCTATAGTAAGTCTCAATTAATGTTATCTTACCACAAGATTCTTTCTTGGTAAAACATTGTGATTGGATTTTGTCATTCCATAGTGATTCACTATGCAATTCCACCCATACAACACTATTTTAAACTAGTATTTAATAGTCTATTTCAAATAAAATAATAAATTTAACTTCATATATGATTCAATTAATTAATGTTTTCCACTATTTAATTGGTAAATTTTACATGTTTCGATTTTTACATTGTAGGTGGAGCTGATTTGGAGAGCTCATGGTGGAATAACTGATAAATGGGCCAAACTGTGTGAGAGCCCAAGCATGCATGTTGACAAAAATATTTAATTTGGATAATATGGAGATCAAATTGAGATTTCAATTTATTTAAATTTTCCCAAAAATGTGCTCTATTTTTCTCAAGCAGACCATGGAGACAAATTCATCCATTTGGAGGCCCAAAATATGTCCACATTGTGAATAAATTCATGCCATGCAAGATTGGATCACCCTTCAATATTTGGAAGATAACATGGGAAGAGATACTTAAATTGTGATCATTCAAACTCCATTATACAAAAAACTATAGGTACCACTTATCCACCGAAATTTATGACTTTGAACATGTTTTGGTTAGTAAACCATTCAGATAAAGTTTGATAAAGAAGTATACCATGAATAGTCACATAGTCTCTTATCCACATTATTTCATTTGGGTAAATTGTGTTGTCTTTGTACATAAAATATACACTAAACATAATTATCTTTTGTTTACGCCCAAGGGTAAGGGTGAGTTGAACATGATTTCTATATTCACCCATTTTAGATTTCTTCTCCCACATGATCTCTTAAACAACTTAAGGATCAATTGGGGGGCTGTCCTTTGTTGTAATCCTGACCTCCACACACATAATCATAATAAGTTAATTAAATGTAAAGGATTTATGTCAATTTTTATTTACATCTACTTTATAATTTTTTTAATTGAATGATCAAATAAAAATAAATGGAACATGAATAATCATTCTTCCGTGCATAACCCATATCCTGTGATGATTTGAGTGTGGTTGCTTCCTTTACCTCCCCCTTACTTTCAAGAGTGTGAGAATAGATTATATCGATTGATAAATTATAGGATCTTTAAAAAATTAAAATGAACATTCCTGTATTGTGTCATATTTTATCATTGACACAAATATGGTCAACTCATCACATTGCTGACGTGATTTCTTTATTCCATCATAAATCTATTTTATTAAAAACCCATGTTTTGAAATAAAAATCAAAAATGTTTTTAAAATGATCTTTTATGATCATTTCCATGAAAATTTATTTTAAAAATGTATGATAGTTTTTAAAGAATCCATTATATGGTTTCAAATATATTTTCAAGAAAAAATGATTTCAAAATGTTTTCACGAATTATTTATATGTTTTAAATGTATTTTAAAATTTAGAGGTATTCTAAATGATTTAAATATTCCTTTATAAGTTTTATTATAATTTTTTAGTGAAATATTTTTTAAAAATTATATATGTTTTAAAAAGTCATTTATCAAAGAGAAAAAAATATTCTAATCAATAAATGATTGAAATTAATTTTCAATTATTTTTGTGTAAGAAAATAATTTTTGGAAGGGTTTAATGAAATGGATATAAAATAAAAGTATATTTTTCTTATGGAATGTTCCATGTGATCCTTAAAAATCATTCTCCATATATTATTACAAACATTGATATAGTTCATTTTTTACTATATATATCTATCGTGAATAAAATTCATATTAATTTTTGAATTGATCAGGTTCTTATAGAATGGTTTTTATGATACATGGCTCTCTTACACTGGGTTTATGCCTTTTAAACCCACATATTTTCATGGGTTATGTTTAGATGAAATAATTATTAAACCCATCTCTCTTCTATTGTATATGTTGTCAGGAAATATTAATGATACCCATTTATTTCATTGTTCATGAAATGATGATTTTTTTATCTTGTGGTACATGAATCTATGATTTAATAATATAATTTGGGGGACCAATATCTCCCTCAAATTCATTGGGTAGTGATAAATGTTTTATGAGGTCAAAGGGTACACAAGATTTAACTCCACACATGAAATAAAAGGGAATCATAGGACCACTACAACATGGTACACATGAGAGGCCCCTAAGACTGAAATATGAGAGTATACAAGAAAGAATCCCAATCCCAAAATAATAGGTTGCATTATAGGGAATCCAAATACCAAGGAAGAGGTTACATGGGACAATATCCCAGTACTAAAACATGTTGGTACGTGAGAGGGAATCCCATGCCTAAAACAAGAGGGTACATGGGAGGGAATCGTATTCCTGAAACAAGAGGGTGTATGAGAGGGCTTTCCATTCCCTGATAAATATGGTATATGGGATAGAATCCCGAGACCAGAGCTGGTACACTTGTTGTTATCCTACGCCTAATATTTTATCATGGTATTGTAAATATCTATTGACATAATATTTTCTATGGAAATGTGTATTAGATAATTCCATGTCTCATTCTACTATTACGTACACATGTAGTATGGTCTTGATTCCCCTATGATTCATGACCCCTGAAATATCAATATTTAGGACACGATATTTCATTATGATCATATATTTGTAGGGTATGATCTTCAATTGTTATGATCTTGTTCACATACCCTTGTTCTCATGTTATTCATACATATCTCCCTTGTTCACCTTTACTATGAATTTGATTTCACCCCTCTTTTATGTTTCATTTCTGTATGAGATCATGAAAGGTTTTATGTAAGAGTTATAAAATGGAAATATCATTAATGTAGAATTTTTAGATCGTCTACAATGTGAGATGATTATTTTTCCATGTTTCTTAGTAGAGTAAACCGGTATAGTCCTCATGATTGTATTTTTTTTATTTAGTGAATATTAAACTAAAATGATTTAATATCCATGTATGTTAATACATGTTATCTATAATAACTATGATGTGAAATGAGGATCCCTAATTGAAATGGTACTCCTCGGTACACCATGCCATAAAAATATCTCATAAACATAGGGTCATCCCAGACCATTAACTATGAAGGTCCCCAAAATAGGTATTATGTTTGATACCTTCATCAATTAATCATGTATCATACATAATGAGTCACTATTACATGTTTTCCTAGGTAATATTATGAAAATTTCTTTAGATATATATTCACATTTGAACTCTATAATTGGAGGAGGTTACAAAAACCCCAATGGCTGCTGATGTTGGGCTCTCACTAGCTGACATGTGAAACATCTGTCAACAAATTCAGATACCTCCTTTATTTTTGAAAAATAGTACAATCAATAGAGATTATGATATATCTTTGTTAAAAAAAGATATATCAACCTTCTAAAATAATGAAACTCTCTCATCATCTCACACTTCATACTTGTAAGAACCCATACACATCCACAGATTAGAATAGAATTACTGCTTCTAGGAGACCATATTGACGGTGCATCCTGACCATATAAGATATATCTAAACAATAATCCCTCTAGATTAGATAAATTATATGTATTGATCCAGTCCAAATTCATGGGAATAACTTATGTCAAATCAAGTGATACTCATACTGTGATCTCCTGAATACAATGATTCGTGAATGAAAAAGCAGCACTATCTTCCACTAATTTCAAGACACCACACTACCGTCTTCAAAATAAACTTGCACAAATAAATGTTAGTTAATTTTCCCAGGCCTAGTATATAATAAACAACAATGAAAAAGTACTTTAGATACTCAACCCACATCCTCTCACTACGATTCGGGTCTTACTGTCATAAGATGTGCCTAAGGTACTAGTGGCCATTGTACAATAGAAACATCTCACTCAAACAGTTATTTCTCCAATATCACAAGGAATGTACCATGACATATAACTCTATATAATTATTAGGATAATGAATATTATTATTTCTCAGAAATTTGGTATCCATAAAGAACCACTCAATCCTCCTACATCATAACTACTCATATTCCAACTCTCAAAGCATCACAAAACATGATATATAATTGAAGTAAAAATTTTAATGTGAGTATAGGTGTTGAGGTAATCCTTCCATTCAGATCCAAAATTGAATATTATATGAATATGATGAAACAATATTCATCACTTTCAAAGTCTTCTTAAACAGTGGTGCTTTCACATATGTGATATAATAGTCATATTTATATAATAATATTTTGGGGATCTTGTAAGCCATGTTTTGTGTGTTGAATACAAAATAGAAAAATGTGTTCTCTTAAAATATTAGGGTGATTCATGAAATATCCAAAAAAAATATCTTTTTTCTAAGAAAACATTATATCAAAAACATAGACAATAATAAGGTTAGTACATGGGGAGAATTTCATCACTTGGAGTTTTTTATCAACTTTTCAATTTTTAAAATTCATTTGTCTCCAGAATCCATCCACCTGTCAATACTATGTAATATGATTCAATTTTAAGCCATATTATTATTTATTAAACTTGCATAAAAATGTCATATCATTATTAATAATAAAAATCATCATTTTTTCAATTGGAATTTTATCATCAATATAACCACACTTGAAGAAAAAATTCACATAAATTTGATAAATATTATATTTGTTTGACCTATCACTCACAAAATATTTTAATATTATATATTTTTTCACCATTTTCAATGTTTATTCAAATTAAAATCCATACATTTGATAATATTCCTTGAAAATTATCATTTTTTATTACACATGAATTCACATTTGTCATTCATATTATTTATAAATACACACTTCGTTCTTATAATGTTTTTTTATTTGCGAATGATTCTATATCCCAATTTGATATATTTTAAATTAAATTAATTTAAAAATTTATAGTCAAATTTCATTTTTCATCATCAATTTCTTCTTAAATAGAGGGTCTAGAGTTGAAATAAGAGTAGTTTGGACTTCTATCCTCAATATTCATCTTGTCTGGATAGGTTCATATTTTTTCTCAATAAAATTATCAAAATCAACATGTTTCTTTAGGATTCGGTGAATCATCATCTCATTCCTATATTGATCATAAACTATTGTCACATATGAGTGAACATAAACTATTAACTACTCATTTCCAACATGTTTTGTAATATGGTTTTCTAGAATCTATATGTTTCCTAATATAATAGTTTAAAATTAAATCATAACAAATTCATTAATTCTATGATAATTTTAAATAATCATGACGTAAGAATACTCTATCTTCATGTTCTTATTTTTAACCAATAATTTAACCAAGTCCTATTATAAATATTACTTACAATTTTAATTCGTCATCTATTTCTTCAAATGTTCCGTTATTTCTTTTTTTAGTCTCCAAGTTACAAGTACATAAAATATAATATAAACCATTGGGAAGTTCAATTTTTGTGATAGAAGCTAGAAAATAGAAACTTCTCTGTCCAATGTCTCATAGATAATATATTTTTAATATATATATATAATAGTGGACACAACTTTTCTATAAATGATATAAAAAGTCTTGTTTTCTAATAACAATGTTTCCTCTATGTCTAAAAGGCTCCTATTTTTCATTTTGGTGTCAAAATTATGTTGTGGAGTGTATCAAGGGGTATATTTATGTTTAATACCAATTTTTCATAGTAAATATCAAACATAATTTCAAATTAAATTTTTTTTATTATCAAAATCATTTTCATTGCATAAAAACTAAGTTATTTTGCAACTTTTGTTCTATAATTTTAATCATTTATAAGTCCTCTAATTTATAATTAATCCTATGAATTTTATTCATCTAGGTATAATCATAGATTAAGTAATAAAATAATGATATCCATCATTTTAATTTATCCTCATAGTACCACACACTTCTAATTATATAATTTCAAATTGTGAAGTGTATTTAATATCCATTTTCTAGTGTGACCCTTTGACTATCTTCAGTTTTATCCATGTGTCACTAATTGATTCATAATTTATTTTTTATATTTATAATCCCCTAAAAACTAATGTTTATATATATTCCATATATTTCCCCATCCAATATGGAAATGTATTTTATTCCATAAGTCATTCTCATCATCGGAACACATATAACATAAATTTTACAGGTGAAAAAATTGAAACAAGGTACAACATATTTATTCAAAAATAGAATTGATTCATTTATATTTAAATTTTTTAACAATACACAGAATATTTTGAAAAATAAACTAATTTACTTTATTATAAAACTGGATAAAAATAGGTAAATTCTACTCAAGTCCTTCTATGAATAATTTTTTTAGAATCTATTCCATTGGACTTATTCTAAAAAATTCCAAAAAAAATTGATTCTAAATGAGCTATCATTTATGGATTTAATTTTTCATTTTTCATGATCAATAGAATCCTTCAATATTTTTGTGTCTCTAGTTATGTTTATAGAACCCCCTCTATTAATGAACCTTGTTTTTACACTGTTGTTTTCTTTCAGTTCCAATTATACATTGAAGGGTTTATTTTAGTTATTTCTATTTTCTAAACATTTAATGTTGTATATATAAGTGAACTATACAAGGATATTTTTAATGCACCTTTCATTATAATGCATCATTATATTACATCTTATATTGAATAAAATCATAATTATTCACCTATATTAAGTGTTATTTCTTATTATATTTTTTTTGGAAACATTCATCTTTGATGACTCATTACTTTTTATTTTAGAGTTTCTCACCCCTGATTCACTCCTTCATGTCAAGGAAATATTATACCATCATGATTAATCCTTGTAGATGAAAAAACCCAAATCACTATAGAATTTCATGTAAAAATAAAACATTCATAAATCAATTATTCCTTTAGTAAAATTGAATTCTATATTTCATCCATCATTAAACAATTTATCTATTATTTTTATTAATCATAAGATATTTTTTCCTACCATTATTCTTTATTCACTGGATTCTGGAGGGAGTTTCAAATCATATTTTACACAAACTATTAATAAAAATTATGTATTAGAATATAAAATATTATAGTAAATAGAATAAACTATTAGTGTAGATTTAGGCATCATTTTAAAAATGATTCATATTATAGAAATATCAGCTATTATAAATTATTTATCCTCAACATCAATAGATTTTTTGATGTTTTATTTCAAAATTATTAAGTCATTTTGATGTTTAATAACATTGGATTCATCTTCCCAAATATGGTTCCACTAATTTTTTTCTATGATCCTTATTTATCATATAGTTATTAGCATTACTCACAATTATTTTCAAAATCTATTTAAATAGTGAAATATATATTTTTAGATATTAGTTATTTTATTTTACTTTATTCACATCATATTTCTTCATTTTTTTACCATCCATATTCAATATTTTATTTTCCTCAAGAAATCCCACTTATATAGATACGAGATTATTCTTTCTATATGTATCATAAACACGTTTACAACCACTAATTATGATTGGTTCATGGACTTCCATATGATTCATGAATTTTGTATTCTTTTTAGTGATTTATCATTAAATAATTTACTATATGAGGATTTTTCCTCTTCTTCTTTATTATTCATGATTATCTAGTTTATTATTTGAAATATATTCTTTTTCTCTAAAATCATGTTCACTACATTAATTCCACTTTCCATTTATAATTTTTAGTATTTTCTTATGATCATATTTATCAAACTCTTAGTTTTACTTCTTTAAATAGCTAACATCAAAGATTCCAATTCCACCACATTTAAAGTCATTCAAGGGATGTTTGATCTTGTATTTTCCTATTCCATTTCGATGATTTTGTGAGATAGGAAAGATAAATAGATTATTTTTAGTATCCATGTCATCATCATCATCATAATCACCATAAATTTAGTTTCCTCATCCTCCAAATTTAGATTTAACATGGAATCAAAAGATGTCACGCCATTCACATGATTCATTAAATAATGTGTCTTTATGATTTCATGACCATTTAGGATATTTCGTAAATTCCTACAATGGGTGATGTTCCTTATCACCACGAGATGATGTTTAGGTTATATCTATTTTGAAAATTACCCCTAGAGTTTATTCTCAATATTAGAATCAACCTGTTTTACACAAAAATCCCTAATGTGACTCACTAAAAAAAATCACCCATGTGAATTGCTCATCAATGAATTCTTCCACAACAATATTTAAATAATCATAATTTCTGCTAAAAAATTATATATTAGACTATTTTACTTTAATATTTCCTAATAACCTCTATCTAGATTAACATAAATCATAGAATCTATTTGAAACCCTGTCAAATTAGAAATTTCATTCTCAAAAAGAGGCATCAAAATGGATTTCAAATATATTATACTTATAGAGTGGTTCCTTTTATAAAAAAAATCATTTTCCCACTAGTTTGAGAATATGGAAATCCCATTTTCATTAAACTAAATACATTTTGACCCAAATGAAACAAATATAGTAGAATTTTTTTTCAACATTTGATATTCTTTCTATCAAATATGGACAAAACTTTATAATTGATTTAGTTAATGTTGTCCTTCATTCATAAGGATCGTATATAAATCAGTTAACATAATAACCTTGTTAAATTTTATAATATGACGATTTTATTCATTATAAATATTAATGAATTAGATTTTATAGATTTATATTCAGTGAATTATTATAAATAATTTTTTGAATCAAAAAGAAAATATACATATTCATAAAAAATTGATTTACATGTATTATACAGTATAATTTATAAATTCTAATATCTAAAGTATTGAATTATAATTTTAAAAAATCTATATCATTTTTTATTCTACTATGTCCAAATTATAATAGAGTGTCTTTCTGTGAATTATTTGAAAACTTTTATTTTTTGCGGACAATATTAAATATTGAAACTTATGATAAATTTGTTTTCATGTCATGTATTTACATAATATTACATAATTTTATATTGAGATTAAAATATATTGTGTTTCATTTTGTTAAACAAAATTCAATGTATTTCATATGAAATAACATTGTACATGAATATTCTATAAAAATATTTTTATACATAAAAAATATTTTTTCTAGAAAACCATTTGTTGCCACATATTGCTCTCTGATTATAAAATTAATTTATATCATATATGAGTCACTTTGGAAAAAATTATCTTCTATGAGAAATTGTTGTGTTTTATTCTTTTAAAATATTTAATCTATTCATTATTATACAGATATAAATGGATACTTATTTTCTCACATAATAAAACATTAAGAAACTCTTATCTCAGAAATTTCATTCCATAATCATTTAATAATTCGACTAACAACATCGTATATGTTATGGTTTTAACATAATATCATCCATGGTTAGATTCAGGTATAAACATAAGGAGGTTGTCTGAATGAGTTGTTTTGTTCTAAAATGAGTGTTTTAAAATTTATTACATTTTCCTTCATAAAACACATCCTCACCATTTTAATTTAAAAAAATTATAATTTACTATAAAAAGTTTTTTTATCATTTTTATGTAATAACCATTTTTCATATACTTTTACAACTAATGAAAAATAAGCCACCACTCAAGCATACCTACTGACTATAACCTTATGAGGTAATATATTTCATTTTTATTTAATGTCACATATGAAAGGTAAAAAATAAATGATATAAATGAAACAATATGATATATATGACTCAAATTTCATTATGTAATGGGAAATAAATAGACTAATACTTTTTTTATCATTACAAAAAAAAAACATCGCTCAAGCGTATAAGAGAACATATTACTCATAAAACAATATATTTTATTTTTCATTATACCTTTACAAGGATAACATATATAGTTGGATATAAGGAAATCATATGATATTTAATATATAATTTTCATTATACAGTGATAAAATATTACTAAGCATCTTTACCTCTTTGTTTATGAAAAATCTAAAATTTAATCATGTGTAAGTATGAACTATCCTCTTTATGTAATAATGTAATGTATTTTTCATAACCATCATAAATAGAAGGATATGAAAGTATAAATAATTTAAAAAATTAAAAATTATTGGATGATTATTATTATTTAAATTATATTATGATGATCTATTTAACAATAGTCAACAAACCAAAAAAAGTTTTCACTTATAAGTCAAATGTTCTCACCACATCTGAGCTAAACTTAATCGATTAAGTAATTACTTATAACAATGAAATAAGTGAAATAAAATATATAATAAAATAGAATTTTTTTATGAAAATAGAAAATTAAAATATGTTTATTATTCAGAATGAAAAATAACATATGTTACATGTCAGACTTAGGGTAAGGGATACTTTACCTTAAAATGTTATTTTAAATGTTTGAATGAATTTTTTTTCTAAATATTTCCATCCATCTCTATATTAGTAAAACTCATTTATGGATATATTTGTATATAAATAATTATATTCTATGGGAAATTTTATTTCTCTTTTATATTTATTTAAAAATAATTAAAAAATAACATTTTAATGCATTTATATATAACATTTTTGAAAATATTTTCAAAAAAAATGTAATATTATATTTTCATATATATGAAATTAATGGATGATATTAAATCTAAAACCATTATTTTATATTTATATTACATTAAATTATAACATTTTTACTTCAAAAAAATCAACTTATCCCATGTGTTATGTTAATTTTATTTTTGAATATTGAGTTTTAATGGAATGGGATATATTAATATCCAAAACTAGAATAATTAAGGAATTAAATGTATATTCTTATGAGTATGATGATGGAAATTAAAGATTATAGGTTTCTCATATATTTAATCTACCAAACTGATATTTTTTTAAGAATTAAATAGAATATTTCATATAATATACAACATTATGCTTAAAAAAATAATGTGAACTTATTATTTATGTTGTCCCATTATAAGATAACCATTAAATTGGTGGAAAAGAACACTATTAACAAAACTATGAAATATTTAATTTTCATACACATTGATAATGTATTATTTTTTATTATTAATTATGTACTATAATTTTGTTAAATTCATTCTATTTTTTCATTAAATCCATTTTATTCATCAAAATCATTTTCCAACAAAAATTATATTAATTTAATTTTTTGTATAAACAATAAAACTGTCAGATATTTTAGAAACATTATTTGATAAAATGAACTTCTAGTTTTATATATTCATATGAAAATTATTTTTCGGTGAATGTTTTAGAATTTTATGAAAATTTTAGATTTTTTAGTGAATAATAAAAAATAAACTTTTAATTAACAATAAAGTATTTTTGTGACATCACAAAGACATGGTTATGATATAAATTATATTAAACTCCTAGAATGAAAAAATTAATAAATTATTATACAAATATAGTACAATAAAAAATTATAAATATGAAAACTATATATTTTATTGGTAATTATTTAAAATTCATTGTTCTTTCTAACGGAGTTCCTATAAAGCACTAGAAAAGTATTATTTGGTTTCTAAATGATATTAATTTAATTATAAAAATTATTTACAGTAATTAATTATGAATTGTTATGTTTAATTGATTTTTTTTCTTATATTTTATAATTTTATAGTTATATAACATTAGTCTTTTCCAAATGCATGTGTAATATTCGTGGAGGGCAAGGAATGTAAAATTAAAAAATTAAATATGTTTTCTTGACATATATATGATTAAATATAAATAATGAATGAATATAATTGATTATATAAATCCTAACATATTAATTAAATGATATTAATTTTTTTTTATTTTTTTATTTGAAATTATGAACATTAATACTTATGAAATGCTAATGCAGTTATTTTGAAAACATATGAAAAAAAATAAAATGGTTGTCATAAAAATTATCAGAACAATATAATGAAAAAAACATGGAGATTTTTTTTGTTTATTATGTCTGCAAATTTTTTTCATAATGGTCAAAATAATGGAAATTTATATCCATATGGATTGTTATGTAAAAAGTCCCCTTTTGACATTTCTTTACAATTTCCTTTGAAAATCACAAACTCTTTGGTAAATATTCAAATACAAACTCATTTATGTACACAACTTTTTTATCATATTTTTTAACAAAACAATCTTTTTACTTTATTATTAATATTTTTCATATGTGCTTATGATAAAAATTATATACATGAGTATGTATGTATTGATTCATTCAATGATTATCGTAATGATCGTTAATATTATTTTTATCATACAGATTGAATTCAATTCATATCTTACACACCGTTAAGGCTTCTATTCTGATAATATGTTCGTAATTATATAAATCATACTAAATCTCATAATGTAAATCATCACACCTATCTGTTTTTTGTACGCAAAAACTATATTGTAATGAAATATTTTCATATAAATCAAACTGATTTGTGTTATTATAAGCTAATAAAATTTATGTAGTTCTTTTAGTTTTGATATGATAGTTATAGTTACATGCTTCCTAGTACATCTGATAATTTTGGAGAAAATCCATCCTTTGTTGATCAATATGACCATTGGAATGAATTCCTAAAAATACAAGGTCAATTAATAAGGATCATGGTTTTTGCGGATTTATTTTTACACTCGATAAAAGCATTGGGAAATTTACTTTGTGTGAATACTCAGAAGTATACAAGTCATGAACTGCTCATTTCAAATATGTATAACTCTAACTATTTTATTTATTTTCCAAATATTTTTCATTATGTTTATGATTGGGGGATTCAGTGTAATGGAAGATATTAGTGTTGATCTTTTTCAGGTAGAGGCCTTCTCAGGATATAAAGAAAATGTTGTTGATCACATTCTTGATTGAGGGATGCTAAAGATAGGTGGATAGTCTGATACCGATAATCATATTGATTGATTACACTAGTGTGGTCATGACAGAATATCATGAGAATATAAATCTAGGGACCTTTATCCTTGGTTATTGTACACCATTATTATTTGGATAGAATATTTGTATTCATTTTAATGTATTTCATTTCTTATACTATTTTAATAGAAAGTGAGTTTTTTTATATATTCATCATTCTATCATGTATTCTGATTACTATAACTGATCTGATCACAATAATTTTGAATACATTATTTTTACAAATACTGTAATTATGATCAATTCATTTATTCAAGAATATTCTAAAATCATTATGATAGAATCACAAATTTTTTTTACTCTAATTATCATAACCACTTTGATTGAGATTCATACCACACTTACTATGAACACGATTAAATACAACCTATGGAATACATATCAAAATCAACCTGTGTGTGATATCTTTTTAATCAGAAGCATGGGAAAATCCATTTTTATTTTTAATGGGTTTTTTGAATCCGTTTAGATTAAATCCATTTAAAATAAATTACATTTAGATAAAAAAACTGTTTATAAACATACACTTCACCCCCATTGATTTTCATTTGCACATATATATATATATAAATCCAATAATTAGTATCAGTTATGAGTCTCTATAATACTGATCCTCACATCTGGTATTAGGGGAGGATTCCTTTGTTTTTACATACTAGTTATTTTATTCTATTTTTCATGTTAGTTATCCTTATTTTATATAAATTTTTAATGATTCTTGTTATAATAACATGTAAAGAGGGAAATGATTTTTCTTATTATCTTATAGGTGGCATGACTCAATGTTAGTTCAATTGAAAAAATCAGTCCAACAAGACCACCAATATTTGATGGGAATGATTATGATTATTAGAGAGACATAATTAAAACTTTTGGGATCAACATATGGTTTGATAACATTTTTATACTAATTATTGAGTATAATATTCATGAAAATGAATTCAGATAATTTAAAAATCAATAGAAGAATGAATATCAAATTAATTATAAGATACAAAATACTTAGTTTATTACAATAAATATATATATCAATATTTATTATTTTTAAGAATAAAAAAATATTTGGATGAAGCTGTGGAATGATAATTTTGGAACTTATAATGTTTTTGGAACTAGAAGAGCCATGCTAAGAAGTTGTTACAATTTTTTTAAATTTATTTATGGAGAACATATAGTTAAGGTACAACAAAGGTTCATGAAAATTTGGAATATTTTACTAGGTAGGAGTGAAAATGGATTTTATGATGAAATAATTATAGAAAATATTATTGACATCATTTCAAAAGAATAGAAATCAAAGTGGACAAATTTTGATGAATCCATGATGATTAAAAATCATAAACTAAATGATCTATTTTGAAATATCTTATAGTACGATGGTAGAATGAATAAAAATTATAAGAATTTTAAAAAGAAAAAATTTGGACTCTCTTTTATTTATACATTAAATCAAATCAAATATCATACTTTTGAAATTATTATTAAATCAACAAATAAAATTTAGGTTATAACTAAATCAGACTCAAGGGATTTAGATCTTTCTGAGAACGGGTTTTCTAATCATACTAAATAAATGATGTAAATTTTTAGTAAACATTATTTTATTTTCAGTATAAGGAATGTAATAAGGAAAGAAAAAACAAGAAATATTATGAAGTTACCAATTACAAATGTAAAAGTGGTGGATAAATAATAACAGATTATTCACTACTCAAAAATACAGTAAAAAAGAAAGGAATCAATATTAGAATCTGAAAAAGTATTACAATCCAAAATTATATAATGTTTTAAAATCTAATGATTCATTAAGTGGTAGTTTTATAGCTACTTATAAATAATCCTTACACAATAAAAATTATAGAAACATGATTAATGGTATTTATGCCAAAATACCACATAAAAGTCAATGTCTTATAAATAAGGTAATTTTTTTTGATTATTTAACAATTGTCTCATTAAAAGAATATTACCCTGAGGAAATGAATTTAATATATTCTAATGACAAATAATCTTCATCCATGTATAATAATATTTTACCTTCATATGATGAAGTCTCTATATTTTGTCAATTTATTTCAAATTAATATTCGAATCAAAATAAAGATGATTTAAATGAAAATTATATAATAATTTTTTTTAAAAAATAGGTATAATTTATTTTTACATATCTTGATAAAAAAAATTTGAACTTGATTCTACTTGTTAAAATGTTGAAAAATCTAATTCTAAAATGGATAAAATTTCTAATGTTTTTGAAAAAGTAACTTCAGATAATTTTTTTAGATGCAAAACTTAATTCGAAAACTAATACTATTAAGGATAAGAATTTATATATAAATCAAAAGTCTAAATTTTTTTCATTAAATAAAATTTTGATTAACTTTACCATTGATAATGAAAGATTTGATAAAATATACACATAGATATGTCCACATGGAAATAATATTGGATTTGGATATACTCACTCCAAACTGATATTTAGTATCAACTATTTTCCCTAGAAAATTACCCTTCTGCACATAATTTAAAAGTGGAGGACATTGGTATAATAATTTTTCCCTAAATAATGTTCAAACATTATGGTTCTATAATTCCTATTTATCAAAACAAGTGTATGTTCCTAAATTTTTTCTCTCTAATATTTCTAGATCCAAGAATGTTTAGATTCCAAAAGACTATTTCATTTTACTTTTTTTGGAAAACATAGGAAGTACAAAAAATAAGAATATTTGGTACATATATAATATATGTTCATATAATATGGCTGGTAACATATAATTATATGAAAGGATTATTGAAATGAATTATGGAAGAATTATCGTCGGAGATAATTCTTAATGAAATGTTGTTTGTATCGGTTACATTGTTCTTCTTGGAAAATAATTCATTTCAAATGATTTATTTGTATATGTTATTAAGAAAAACCTTATTTGCATATGTAAATTATGTTATTAATGATACCTTATGATTATCCAAAATGAAAAATTTTTAGTACACAATTTACAGGGATTAATTCATTATTTCCACCCATTGGTGTGAGAATGTTTACACACCTAATATATAAGACCATAGGAGTGAATACATACCATTTTTTAGTGAATTGGAAGACCAATCATGTTTATGGAATAAAAATTTATAACAATATAACATTGGAACATATTATAATTGACTATGAAAATGATAACTAAGGAAATACTAGAATATAAATTTGATTCTTCAAAATTCTCTGACTCTTTTAAATATAGTAAGAAAAATAAGTCAAGATTTAAATTAATTATTGAAGGATCCACTACTGATTCATTATATTTAGTTCCCCTGAAATTATTTGGTCCTACATTAATAAGATGTATTAAATAATTGTAATATTTATTTGTTTTAGTTGATGATTACACAAGATACACATGGTTATTTTTTCTTGCAATGAAATAAGAATCCAATTGTTATTTTAATGCTTTTGGTGTCAAACATAAAAAATTGAAAAATGTTCCATTGATGACAATTCACAGTAATCATGTTAGAGAATATTAAAATTCATTATTTGAATCTTTTTTAGTATTAAAGGAATTACACATACCAATTAACTCCTATAGATATTCAGAAAAATTGTGTTGTTGAAAGAAGAAATAATATTATTCAAGATATAACAAGAACCATGTTTATTGAATACTCAATTGCTAATAATTTTTGGGTTGAAGCTGTGAGTACAACATTCTATACTATAAATCATGTTTTAATTAGAATATATCTTAATAAAACACAGTATGAGTTATATACTGGCGGAATACCAAACATTTCACAATTTAATGTATTCAAATGTAGTGTATTCATTTGGAATAAAAAAGATAATTGAAATAAATTCCCATAAATGTTTGATGCATATATATTGTAAGTATAATCAACTACTTATAAATCATATATAATATTCAATAAATACTATTATTCATTTTATGAAATAGTACAAGTAAAATATGAGTAAACTAACATAATTTTTATTTAAAAATACCAACCTACAACTTCTGACGTGTTTTCTAAAACTAATTATCTACCATTGATTGAATACTCTATTAATAATCGGTCTTCTCTAAATATTTATTCATAAATATTCACTATTGTGGAATTTATACCCTATGTTGATGAGAAGGTTTTACAAAACATAAGTTAGTTTTTTTTAAAAATCATCCTAGTGATAGTATAATTGGTTATGTAAATCAATCTATAAGGACTAGATGTTCTTAGTGAAATGATGATGAACAAATATCATTTCTTTCTCATTCAAATCTAAAATTATTGATGAGGCGTTAGGTGATGAGGATTGGAAAAAAGAATATAAGATGAGATAAATGAATTTGAAAGGAACAAAGTCTGGACCTTAGATGAATGATCTAAATAAACCTCTATATTTGTTTAGAATGGCCTTTAGAAACAGATGTGTTTAAAATGGAATCATTGATAGAAATAAATCAAGACTAGTTTCTAAAGGTTATAATCAAAAAGTGGGGATATATAATAATGGAGACTATTCTCTAGTAGTTGGAATTGACTCTGTTCATATTTTATTACCCATTAAAAAATTCATCAATTTCAAACTATTTAAAATGGATGTGATTTTTTCTTTCCATAATGGATTTGTAAAATAGAAATTTTTTGAACGAAATCCTAGTTTTGAAGATACAAAACATTCTGATTATGTTTTCAAACTCATTAAATATTTATATGTACATAAAAACATCCTTATGTTAGGTTTGATAGATTAACATAGTTTTTTTCGAAGAACTATTTTTTTAAGCGAAATATCGATCCAAATATTTTCATAAATAATGAAAAAAAAAATTATTTTGAATATTAAAATCTATGCTAATGAAATTATTTTAGTATCCAATCATCAATATTTAACTGATTCCTTTAAAAATAATATGAAATATGATTTTGAAATGAATATTATGGGAGAGTTGGCATTCATTATTGGTTTACAAATTTCTCATAAATTAGAAGGGGGTTATATATCCCATTATAATTACATTAAATATCTTAAAAAAGTATAAATATTATAATAATAAAAGTATGATTACTCAAATTTATTCCTAAGATAATCTTGAACTTGATGAAGCAATACAACAAGTACGTCAAACAACTTTTAGAGGTATGATAGAAATTTTACTATACATAAAAACTAGTCATCAAGATTTAATGTTTGGAGTATTATTCTATAAAAAATGTCAAAAAAATGAGATGGAATACCATTTAAAACATATTTTTTTTCATTACATAATGGGAACTATGGATTTAGGTATTTTCTATTATTCTTGAAATTATTTGAGTAAAAATGTTTTTCAAATGCTGACATTGGTGCATGTACAATCTATAGAAAATGTGCATATAGAACATTTCATTTATTACGTGATTCATTATTTTCTTGGTCATGTATGAAACAATACTGAAAATCACTATGGAATACTAAATACATATATAACGTATGTAGAAGTTGTTGTTCTCAAGTGTTGTGGATGTATCACACTCACTGATTATGGAATGAGTTTAACTGAAACTCAAATATTATGTGACAACACTAGTTCCATATCATTAATAAAAACCATAAAAATTAGTCACAGGAAAAAGAAATATAATTAGGCATCACTTTATTATATATCATACACCATATAATGATATCATTTTACAATTGATAATAATGGATGAACAATATGGTGATATTGTTACAAAACCATTTCCTTCTGATAGATTTGAATGTATTAAACTGAATTAATGAATGATCAATATAATGTAATAATTCATATCAATTTTTTGAAAGTATACTTACATTATGTTACTACTTTCGAATGGGGGAGTATATATAAATGCAATTTGTTTATTTTATTTTTTCAACAAAATTTTTACTAAAAAATTTTTCAACTAAAATTTCACATACTCATGAATTTTATCATACTATGAAACGATTCGTACTTAATTTTTTGACCCCAAAAAATTACTAACTCACCTTTTTCATACCCAAATTTTTCATACTCAGGAAATTTTGTATTCTTATAATTTTTTTCGTACTCAAATTTATCAATATCAGAAATTTTTAATATTCACATTTTTTACTGACATTTTTCATTCAAATTTGTTTTTAAATTTTTTTTCGTACTAATAATATTCATACTCGAATAATTTTCCTACTCAAATATTTTTGAAGAAAAATATATCAAAACCAAGAAGATCTATTCTAAGACTCTGAATGGTAGGATTTATTACATTATAAATTTTTAATTTAATTTGTTTTACTTATATTTCATTTTTGTTTTTAAAAATATTGGATTCAGGATGAATACGATTTTTTTTAAAATTAAATAATAGCCTAAAGAGATCACTTTTCTCAACCATTAGATATTTCAACTGAATGTGAGTTATAGAATCCCAATGATAATTTCTCTTCTCCAATATAATGGGACCTCTATGCTATCCACCATCGATTATCTCTTCTTGAGAACTGATGTTCTATCAACCATCAAGTAGCCACGTATATAAATTTTCTTATATAGATTATTTCATCATACTATCATTAGAAGTATCTAAAACCTATGTACCATGCCTCTGAATGTGAAGGCTCTGGTTTCATCGATATATTTCTTAATAATCAAATTATTCAATGAAAGTCTATACTGAAAATAATTTTTAGACAAGTACAATTATTTTTTGCATAGTATTATCACATTTCAAAGATGTCAATATTTTTTCGTATAAATACCAAAAAATATTCTATGTCCTATTCTTCTGGATGATGTAAGACAATTTTATAGTCACTTGATGATTTATAGTGATTTGAATATATCGTTTTCTATATATTTTAGAGAGATTAGTCTGTCTATAAAACAAACATAAAATTTTATTCATGAACCAATAGAAGGTGATACATTTTTCCCTCCTAGAGGATAATTAAAGAGAAAGTAACCTTTAATATGGATAGATATAAGAAATATATTTTTAAGACTCATAATGGAAAAGGTAATAAAATTCATCTATTAGCTGGAAAATATCTAACATCCCTTAGGGTGTAATGTTTATAATTCCATGAAATGTTGATAAGGAAACTATAAAAAATCAGATATTTTAATTCTTAATTACCTTACTAAATTTATCAATAAAAATTTTATTGGTTATATTATCATTACCAACAGTAATTTAAAGTTGGTTACAATATAATCACATTTTATTATTTTTCCCATGAATATACATAAGATTATATCCGAATTTATGAAGTATTGTAATCTTGTATTCAAATTAGAACCACGTAATATAAAATTAAAATAGATCAATGATGATATAATAAAAAGGATGAAATTTCATTTTGATTTAGAAACAACAAAATTTTTGAACAAATCTGGAGCTGATGTTTCAAGAGAATATGTTTTTGGAATTAAGGGTGTTCCAAAATAGTTTGTTCTGATTATTTTTGAGAAACAAAAGAAATCCAAGTCTGATTCTACATTAAATCCCAAGATGAAACAATATTATAGTGATAATGGTGTTTCTTAGTCGATAAAAATAAAATGTGAAAGAATATAACAAGACACTCAGGTTGGTCTTGACCCTGATAATTACCCTACTGAAAACAGTAATACTCAATATGATCATAAAGGAGGTGAGAGGAAAAGGAATATGAAAAAAGATAAGATTAATCTTTTTTATGATGATAATCTGTTAAATTTTTTTTGAATGTTATGTTATAGAATATTTTTCAGGGATAAAATTCAAGAAGAAACATTATTTCCATCTATCTTGGATAAGGGAACAAAAATGAAAACAGTTGATGAAGAATCGACTCCACCAAAGGATGTTTAAGAAGAATTATAAGAAAAACGAGAAGATTGATAAATTAGAGACATAGATCTGTATCTCAATGAATTGGAAAAGAGAATTGAAGAGTGTGGAATAGAAGAAAAATTAAATTTAGAAAAGGCAGAAGAAGAAATGAGGGAGACGATAATGAAGTGGATTATGAGAATTAAAATGAAGATGCCAATAAAAAATATTCTATGTAAAAATAAAAATTTCTTAATGAAATATTATCAGTATGATCCTCAAAAAACAATTAATGAAAATTACCTTCTCGAGGAGTAGAGTCCAAAAATAAAACTACTCAGGGAATCCAGGACAATATAGTCATTCACATTTATGATAAAGAGGAAGATAGAAAGATCAGTGATGTTCATAACATTCATTTTGTAGATGATGATTCCAAAACTGATTTTGGGGAGCTTCTTGATTATGGGTAAGATACTAATTCCAAAATTTTAATCATTCTAAAAATAGATTAATATATTATTCAATCAATAATGATAGTATAGAATACATATCAAATTTTTAGGAGGATTGAAGGAAATAATGTTTTGGTTGCGGATAACCAAAAATGATCTATTTCCATCAATATTATATGAAAAAGACTTATTAGTCATGAAGATGATTTAAAATTGTTTTAATAATGTACCAACTCACATAGAATGTATTGCATTAATGTTGACGAATTGTCTCATAATACTGATCAATGTATCAATGTAAATGAATATTAAATTTATTATATAATAAGTATTTTGACTTATGTCACTTTTTCATTCAAAAAATTGGATAGTGAAACTTATCAAAAAGTGAATGGTTTCAAAATTCTTGTTGTAACCCAGTCAGAATAAGTAGAAATGATAAAGAAGAAGTCAAATGTTATTCAATCATATGTTTCGAAGATGATGAATAACAAGTATGAGATAATAGATTTTATGAAAAAAATATGATGTGAAAGAAAAGATAATAAATGATCAGGAGAAAAAAAAAATTGCTCAAGAAGATAATATTGTGTTTGAAAAAAAAACTACTCTCAATGGAATATATAATTCATAACTTTGATAAATTGTATTCAGATTTGGAATAAAAGATTCACACTCCATATGAATCTCTTGAAAACCTGATGGATGATAAAATAAAGTTCAATAAAATGAAAAAATGTTTTTATACCTCTTATATAAGGAGAATGCAAAAGAGAATAAATATATTTTTGAACTATTGTTGAATTGTTTTTAAAAACACAAATTCTTTTTTTGTCATCTAAATATAGCTTGATTGATTTTTTTAAAATATATTGGATGAATTATCTTTTATTTATTATAGATTAAAAAATTCATTATTACATCATAGTTTTTTTTGTTTCGCTAATCATTTTTTAGGCATTATAATAAATTTTATATTCCTTTTTATATACCACAAATGGGTAGAATGATTTTGATAAGGGGAGAATTTTTTAACAAAGAATTTTTTATACATGGGGATAATGTTTAAATAATGGGAGAATAAAATTTCATAAAATAATGAGATTATGATCCTTATGGATACTATTATCTTATGGTAAAGTTTTTCATATTTAATACCATATTCAATATAGTTTTAAATCGTTGGGGGAGATATGTATAAATGTTTACTTCTAAATAAAAAATTTCATTAAAATTTTTAAAGACATAAATTTTACAATGTAATTTTATATTTATGTCTTGTGGTTCATGATTTACCAAAAGGATGATATTTTTATATCAAAAGACTCTTTTTCACATTTTCCTTAATTTTTTTCATATTAGAAACTCCTTATTAATTAATAAAATTTAAACTCTTTTATGCCCAAGAATATTTTTATCTTCCTTTTTAGATGATAATTAATGGATACATTATTATTAATATTTTTTCTTAAGTTCTTAGGATAATAATCATACTCATGAGTAGTTCTATGTCAACTATTTCCATGATTATCATAATGATCCATGATATAATTTATATCATAAACGCTGAAAACAATTCATTATGTACACATTGTCCAATATTTCATACTGATAATAAGTTTGTAATGATATAAATCGTACTGACTCTTATAACAGAAATCATTCGAATCATCCCATTTTTTATCATACCCAAAAAACAATATCATAATGAATTATTTTCATTTAAATAAAAATGATGTTGGGTATTATACTCTAATAAAAATGATTTCATGTGTTCAATTTTAATATGGATGTTAGAGTGATAGGTTCCCATGTTCCTCTGAGGCTTATGTGGAAAATATGACCATTATAGATCAAGATGATATTTGGAACAAATGCCTAAAAATAACAGGTCATTTAAAATATCTTAAGTCTTTTGTTACAGAATTCTGAAATTCTACAAGATATTTGAAATATATACTATCTGTGAAAAACATAATACTTAAAAATCATGAACTACTTGTCTCATGCACCGTTGATTGTCAAGATATTTTTTTCATTGTGGGATGTCGGTAGTTTTGATTATGATTGATGGATTCTGTGGATAGGGAGATAGTGGTGATAATATTTTTCATATCTATGGACTTTTATTCTAGGAAGATATAGGTGTCCATCCCCATTTTGATCAAGGGCTTCCTTGGATAAGAATACAAACAAAAACTGATAAACATATCAAGGGCTTACCCTTCTGTGCGTAAAGATAAATTTTTTTGAATGTATAAATCAAGGTACCCTTATCCTTGGTTATTGGATACACTTATCCTTGGGTGTAAATAATTTTATTCTTTTACATATATAAATTTAAACTAAAACTATAATAGAAATTTAATTGTTTTACATATACATATTTCTATTCAATATTCTTATTATCATAACTGATCTCATAACTATACTGTAGAATTAAATTATGATTACAATTTCTATGGTGATAATCACATATAATACTCAATATGATTTTATATGCTTCATGATATATTTATTATTTTGTATTAATCCGATTTTTGTAACTACTATGATTGGGAACCATACCACACTTACTATGAATATGATTAAATACGACATATAGAATACATATCAAAATCAACCTGAATGTAAATTCTTTATATTCAGACCCAATTTAAAGTCTTTTTTTATTTATATAATTTTTTTGTAACTTTTTTATTTTTAATCCTTTTATTCTAAATTACTTGTGGGATAAAAATTATGGTTTTTGAACTTACAATTCACCCATATTGGAGTTCTTTGTCGTTATATACATATCGATCCAATAATTGGTATCAGAGACAAGTTTCCCTTATATTTAGACACATATAGATTTGATTAAGACCCATATAACATTTTATTCAAAATAAAGTCAAGTTGTCCACACTATTGATTTCAATTTGAATAATATTTTAATAAATGGTTTCTCAGATGAGTTATTTAACAAAAAATAGTCATTTTAAATATAATACATTTATCTTCTTTATGAAAAATTATTTTTTACTTTTTAGAAAAATATAAATCCCTTATATATTTTCACATCTATTATGAAATAATTATTAATTTAATAGAAAAATAATTTAAATGATATTTAAAATATTGAAAAATATATAATTTTAGATTCGTATGTCTATCTAAGAACTCTACATATGAATATGATATTTCTAATATATAATAAAATAATTTATTAAAATTCTATTTTTTTTAAAATTTTCAAATGCAGTTATGAATATTAATAATTTTGGAAAAAAATTATATTTGAAAATTATAATATTTTTTCAAATTATTTAATAAATAAAAATATTTATTACGGACAAATATGAAAATATTATGTCGAAACCTTAATTCAATTTGAATATTAACCAAAAATACTATTTATTCTTTAATTTTTTTTACAAAGTACCATTAATAGAATGAAAGTATAGTCATTATTCAATACAAAAATAAGGTACAAAATCAAAATTTTAGGGTCTTGATGTATATTCCTTTAGGATAGTATCATATTCTATATGTGTAAGGTGGGTAATGTTGGAAATTACATTGGGTTGTTGGGTGAACATGGTGTAGGTCATGATCACAATGAGCTTGAACTTCTCCCATAAATGGTTTCACTCATTCTTAAGTTATTGGATCTTCATTTGGTATTTGTTTTGGGAAAATACATGAAATGATATCTCCCTCAAATGCAGAGATAAATGGGATTTTTATTGCACATTTCTACTAGTAGAGGATATCAAATCATCTTTCTAAATTAATTTTCCACTTTCATTTCTATTTATAAATAATAATTATAAATTTAAAATTAGAATAGTTTTAAATGGTAATAGTGATAATTTTTTATAATTGACCAGTGGTCATATAATGGTCAAAAACTAATTGTTACATTTAAATTTATAAATATACCTTTTTAAGGAATGTGACAAAGTAAAACATACATTTGCAGGAAAAAAAATTTAATTCAAAAGTTTGGGTCATTAAAATATTACCCCAATATGAAATTTCATCACTGATGTTTTCACATACTGTTTTAGGGTTTGATAAAATCCTCAACCAAAAATTATATGTTTTAGTTTTAAGATATTTAAATCATTTAACTTTTTTAACATTAATATGTTCCATTTTTTAGCTATACAAAGATTAATATTTTTTTTAACATGGTAACTTTTTTATAAATAAAAATGAAACAAACCTTAATACCAAATTTGAACATTATGATTCCAAATATTTAATATATTATACCAAATTAATTTCTTGTAATTGTAAAAATTATATTTTAAATTAATCTCATAGACATAAAGAAAAAGCGTGTTTTTAAAATTAAATATTAAAATTATGTATTATTTTTTATAACCAATTTCAATGCGAAATTTATTTCAATGAAATAAAATGGATATATTGATATATACATTAAATAATTTTAAATTTAAAACCATTTAAAAAATTAATGTATATAAATAAATTAGCTGGAAATACATTTTTCAAATAAAATGTAGTAATTTTCACTATTCATCACAAAGTTAAACTTCTCCATAAAATAAAAAAGTAACTGTAAAAATATTTTGATATCCCTATATTGAAAATGTATAATATATTTTAAAATAAAATTACTAAAATTTTAAATATTTACTTTTAAAATTGGTCAGCCATTAAAAGGCAACAAAATTACCTTTTAGAAAAATATATCTTTTATTATTAAAATTGGAATTATTATTATATTATTCCTATGATATATGTTTAATGAATTTAAAAAAATTTTATTAAATATATAAAAAATAATTTTTTTTAAAATATTTCCCTAATATTCATTATTAAAATTTATTAATGTAAAATGTCATTATTGGAAAAAAATTTATAAAAACCCACCATTATCTTTAATTGGTTCTTATTTTTATGAATAATTAATTGGTTATCAATTAATTTTTATTATAAGAATTTGTAATTTATATTTTCATAATTTAGTTATAATAATTCTATTATACAATTAAAATGACTAGGTGATTGCTATCACAATTAAATATTTATATTTTTGATTTCATTTAATCTCAATGTTTTGTGTAAAGTATGCTATCGAAGATAATACATTTTTTCAAAAAAGAGAGATAGATTGGGTAAGATAATGGGGTCTTACATTCTACCCCCCTTAAAATTAATTTCTTCCCTTATTATCATTAATCACATATAATCTGTTGAGGTAACATCTTCCTCATCCCATCATCATGTTCATATATAGATTCCTCAAATTAGTGATTTCTATAAAAGAATATAACTAGGTGAGTGATATTTTATTATAGTACATTATCTCTATGATATCAAAACACAACTAGTTTTTTATTATATTAAATATCTTGCTTCACTTGTAGGAACTCTGAGTTATGTTCATGTGAAGTATCTTGTGTGTTCTAACTCTGGTGAGATATAGATAACACATAATGAACATGATTGAAATTACGATGAACCATCAACCATTAATTTACCACCCTAATAAGATCAAGTATTTCATGATATTTCATCAAAGGAATTTATATCATCACTATTAAAATCATTGATAGATTTTGAAAAATTTAAATTGTGGGATACCCACATGGGAAAAGTGGTTAATAAAACATCCTCTTTAAAATCGGGAAATTAATAGGTAAATATAAACAGATAACTAAGATAACGGTTATGAGAACATTAGAGAAAATTAAAAAATGGAAAAGAAAGATAATTCTATGCATAAATTTCTTTTGTAGAATGATATATAGCATGGTTATTAAACTATTTTAAGACCAAAACACCGTAAACCAAATTTTTCTGAAAAAGGCCATTATCATAATTGGAAATGATGATAATAAGATAACATTTTATTTAAAAATCATTTGAGTGGATATATTAACATGATTTCATCTAATATGTAATATCTCACACATTGGATTCACTATGATCAGTTTCCACTTTATTCCATATTTTAAGAAATTGAGTAGAATTTGTATCACCGATAGTACTAATGGATCAGAAGATCCATAATGGGATGATAACTCATCTTTTATGTCTCTTGTTATCATCATAAAAAAAGGGATTTCATCGGTTGATAGATATTAAGAAATATTGATATTTTTATGTAATACATTAATCTCCAAAACTTCATCCATTGTTCAATGTAACAAATGGTTACCCTTATGAACCCTACAAAAGATTAAAATCCAAAAACTAAAATAAGGTTACTTAATTTCAAAAATATGCTTGAAATAAATATCCCAAACAACATGATGCATCTTTTAATTGAAACATACAAAACATGTGATAATCATTAGCATGAATTCTATTGAAACGTGATAATAACCTGATTTATTATATAATCATACGTAAAACAAGCATTTTTCTAAAATAACTCATTCATCATATCAAAATAACAAACATTCTCCATACATACTCCATAAACAACCAAGTCATCATAAATTAGTTCCAAGTTCATCAATACTACTCCATTTATTTTATCACAATAAAAAACAAATTAATCTCTTCATTATCTAAACATTTTTTCCATATTAATGGGTATCTTTCACTTAATCATGTCCTCAAAATAAATATCACATTAATAATTTTTCCTAGATATGGGTACCATTCATCATATACATTCGAATAAACAAGTAAAAACATCAGTGAAATAATCCTTAGAAGTTTCATTATTCCATAATTCATATAGAGGGATGTAATCACATTAAGTTTTAGTAAATGATAAAAAAATAGTATTTACATAGTTACCACTTACGAAATTCCCAACAAAGGAAACCTAACATGATTTTAACATACCATTATTATTGAATAAGATCTCCCTTTTTAAATTTACTTTAATTGTTATTTTGTATTATAATTTATATCATCCCTTGTATTGGTGCATTGATTCACATAAATTCAAAATAACTTGAATTTTAAACACTATAGTGTGGGTACTCCATTCTAATGATTTATCTCTCCATTAACTATCATATTTGAATTACTCTGACAATATTTTTCCCAATGGTTTTGATTCCTAAACATTAACCATTTTATTATTACATTCACAAATTCTCTTGAGGTATCCTTCCTACATTTTTTTAAATTAGGTGGATGAAAAATTTTCTTCCCTCTAGGTGGAAAACCACTATAGTTTCGATGATTATCCATCTTCCACATCTTATCACTAAAAAGTTGATGTTTTATATCTTCCAATTACACTTTCTATTTACTTCTAACAATTTATTCATAACATCCAATGCCCCTTATGAATAATACCTTTTGAAGAAATGATTTCAGGAGAATAAATATTCAATAAATTTTCCCTTTAGTTCTAATTATTATACCAGATTCATACCTTGATTTAAATTTAATGTTTTCCTCATTTGTTTTGAGGGATTCATTATCCGTTTTATTCATCTCAAAAAATTCATTCTCCATCATTTTACATTAAATATGAGATAATACATTCTTAGGAGTATCCACTTAAGATCATCCAATTATATTTCTTTAATTTCTTCATATGGCCTTGTATTCGTGATAATATTCCACTATTTAGATTTTTCACAATCTAAAGGATAAATAGCCATGTCAACATTTTCATTTTCAAATCATTGAAGAACATAATTTTTTTTATAAGTGGTGTTAATCCATTTCAAAGAAACCAATGGATCAAATGATCCATTGAAAAAGGGTGGATGTTTCCTCATGAAGGATTAAATATAATGTTGATACCACCATTAAAAATTTCAATATCTAATATGATTCATATCTTTTGTGACTATACAAATATTATTTTACTTTATATATCCCATAACATTTAGACACTCTATAAGAAATTGTTTCATTACCCATCACATTCTGCATTAACATTGTTCCTTTGGGTTCCAACCATTAACTAAAACCAAAAATAGCAATTTGAGTAGCAAAATCATAATATTAAAACCAGATAGTAAAGGTAAAATACTTATAATATTTAAATCCATTACAAATTATGTTTAATTCTAGGTTATTTAAGATCGTTACCCTGATTACTAGGATCATAACATTGACATTCACTTAGAGTTCTAACTACGAATTTTTCATCCTAGATTCCAAAGGAAAATTTACCATACTGTAATAATAACGGTAAAGACTAAAACATTTCATACATTGAAAATAAATATAAATATATGAATATTTATATTTTATGAAAACCACATTAGTGTCATTTAGGTTTAGTGTGTATTTAAATATGAAAAAAACCACTTGTTCATAAAAAATATATATTAGCCCCATATTATTCCATCATAATTGGAACATTTTTATCATATCTAGCCTAATACCGATCTCTATACATAGGGGAGAAGAAACATAACAAAGGGGTGAGCTCTGATGATCATTAATCATAAATAAGGGATATATAAATTATAACATAAAGATAATTTTTTAATAATATGAAGAAGGAATTTGAAAAAGCACTCCCTACATGTCAAAATAAAAATATAGAGTCATAGAATAAATCATAATATTTCATAATACATTAATCATAAAATAATTATTTTGGCATAAAACATTGAATTTTGGAAAACAGATAAACATATTATATTGTGAACATGTGTAAATACGAAAATCATCACTCATTAAGATAAGCACATTAAATTTGACTATATTATAAACATATGAATATGAAATCAGGTCCACAAATAACATTGATAACATGTAATTAGGTTCACACATTACATTAGGCTCATGTAATCATATTGACACATGAAATTGTGAGAAAGTAATCAGGTTCATGAATAACATTGTGAACGTGTAGTCAGATTGATGAATAACATTATGAACATGTAATCAGTTCCACACATAACATATATAATCTTTAGTTATCCATCATATGAAAATTATTTTGATTTTATATATGTACCACCCATAAAATAATTAAAACCAAAGATATTTGTTTCAAAAGAACATGAATCATATCAGAAACTATGAAAAGAAATAACTTTCATAAAAATATCATCATAGCATAACACAAGGTTATGAAATGGGTTTCATATAAATTAATATAAACCGAGACTAAAATAATAAGGACAATTTATTCTAATAATATCCCTATTAATGAATAATTAAATTCAAATAATGTTAAAATAGATGGAAAATAATATTTAGATATCTCTTGAAATAAATCTCACGGAAAATGTTATTAAGGATTTAAAAATTTATATTTAAATAATAGAACATTTAGAAAAAAAAATTAATTTAAAATATAACTGAAATATAATAATTTACGATTTTAAAAACAATTTCTTAACATCTTTGAAAACTTGTTCCTTGAAATTTTATAAACATATTTTTTTAGAAATTGAAAACATTTTTATAAAGAACAGTTTTAAGTAAAAAACAATTTATCTTAGAGATAATAAAATTAAATGAAGAATTTAAAATCATGAAAATATTTATATTAATGATATAACATGTTAATGTGATGTATATACACCTCACAAAATAATATAGCTACATAACACAACATGTTTCTCAAAGAATGAAAATTTGAGGCAAAATTAGTTTATTGTTTTGGTATCTTTTGAAACATAAAACCCATGAAGGAGAGATAACTAAATAGATATGTAAATGTCCATAAATTTATGGGTAAGGATATCATATTACATTATTGGGATTTATATAATACACATAAAATAAATTAGTGGTGAATATGTAAGTATTATGAATGAAATGTAATTCAGACTAGAAAACCCCACACAAATGTCAAATCATTTGTGTGTGAACTAATCAACGTAATAGATTATGTTTATTTTATATAAATCCACAAAAAATAAGTTTTAATAATAGATAATACAATCATAATTAATTTTAATCATAATTTTAGATTTATAAAATCATGGAAATAATAGTTATCCTAATAAATTAAAAAATTGAGTTAAATATTCCCTTTCGACATTGTAATCATTTAAATCATAGGACCCATACAACTAATAATCATCAAATGAAAAATTTAATAAAATTAATAAAATGAAAAAATTAATAAAATTAATATATGTTTATTTATGATATTATATATTAATGGTCATTATATATAGCTCACACAAAGAGTAAGTGGTGAGTAATCCACATATCTCGCAGAAGAAAATCTTAGAGGAGAAACAATTACCTCATGCTTCCCGTTAATTTTACGCACTTCAACCATCTATATAATGGTCTAAAGAAAGGAATTAATTCATACAAGAACCATAATAATATTTTAATAACCTTATATGATATTTTTATTATATATTATCACACATTCATTAATAATATTTCATTATTTTTCATTGGTTTGGGTGTCTTTGTTTCATGGTTTTCATAGTCGATTTATTTGTGTATTATTATGGTCTTTCTTGTGAAATCGAATTAAAACACTGGAATGAAATTAAATGTCATTGAAGAACTTAAATATGTTTAAATTGACTTATATATATTTTTTATTTCCTACATGGGGATAATTAATTTTATTAAATATTAATGATAAATGATTAGTAAATGTTTTGGTGATTTTTCAAAATATAATGAACTAGTTTTTTTATTTAATGTTAAGTCTATTTAATAGTTTGATAAAATGAAATAAATTATTATATACCTGTTAAAATCTTATTTAACCATAATATTTTTTTTATTATCATCCATGATGTCAGTAATGGAAAATGAACAAAAACATTTTTCACGGAATTATTATTCCCTAAAAGATTAAATAGATGAGAAGAATGAAAATGAAATGAGGAAAATAAGAGAGGTGTTTTGAGAACATTACCTCTTCAATAAACCTCATTGAGTGACTTATGAGGACCCTAGATTTGGTCTTTTGGCGTGAATATGAGCACTATGAAACTAGGGAGGTGGGTTAATGTGATTAAAATAATAATTATTTTTTATTTAAAGCCAACTACATTGAGGCGGCATTAATTTCCATGAACATGGCTATAATTAAATATTTTTGAGGGTGGTTAGGGTTTATAAATACCTCCACAAACTATGAATTTTTTAGTTTTTAGGTATTTTATGCCTTTATATTTTTATCTTTACCCGAATTCATTTTTTTCTTCTTCCTTAGAAAAAATATTTTTAACATGGTAATTTTTTTTATAACATAGAATGAAATTAAACATAAAACCTCATTTTCAATATATTGTTATAAATTTTGAATAAATTTTACCAAATTAATTTAACATAATTAGAAAAATTATAATTAATATTAATCTCATAGACACAATGTAAAATCATGTATTTAATGTGTAATGTTCAAAAGTATTGAAATATTTTTATGTCTAATTTAAATGTAAAATTGATTACGATGACTAAAATTTGATTTATTCATGTATAATTTTAATAAATATACATTAATACTAATTTATATTTTAAATTAATTTATTTACAAAATGTTCAGAAGTTGTTGTTTTCAATTAAAATTCATTATTTCTTATTATTCATGAAATAGTAAAACTTATCTTAAAAATACCAAAATTTCACCCAAAACCAATTTTTATTTCTTAATTTCATAAAAGAAATTTATTCTCTAAAATAAAACAAATAAAATTTTCATAAATTAATTTTAAAATCGGTCCTCTATTCAAATGAGGATAAACCACCATTTAAAAAAAATTAACTCTTATTTTTACAATTGGATTTATTATTTTCTTATGCCTATCAACAATACTGATTGAATTTAAAAACATTTAATTGAATATATAACATCTGAATTTGTTTAATATATTTCACTAATAGTGATTAATTTAATTTATTAATATAAAATATCCTTGTGGGTATAAAATATTTCTTTTTATAAACACACATCCTTTATTTTCAATTGGTTATAATTTTTATTTATAATTAACTAGAAACCATCGAATTAATATTATAAACATTTGTATCCTATGAATTCATAATTTAGATACTATCATTCATTCTTGTTATTCTGATGGCTAGGTGATAACTATCACAATTGAATAACAATATTTTGGATTTTGATTAAGCTCATTGTTTTTTTTTCATGTAAGCTATCAATGAGATTAAATTTATTTAAAAAAAGTGACATGGTGTAAAATAATAGGATGTTACAATTGACTTTTTTCCTTTTATTGGTCACAATCATATGGACCGAAAACACCAACCAACATTGGGAAAAGTCCAAACTAAGGTCCTCTCACCTCCGAAAAATCCCTTCCCTTCTTTTCTCATTATATCCACTAGGTTTGGCCACCTAGTATACATGTCAAAAAAATAAAAATGACTCAATTCATGGATCATAATGTATTCTCCCATCCCAAAATCCAATGAAATCAATATTTCATGATGTCTATCTCCAGTTTCTCAAAAATAAAATGCATCAAAATCCAAAACAAATTCTCACAACTAGGTAACTCATCATCTGTAGGCACTTACACATCTAAAAACTCCCTAAAGGACTATTCTAGGCAACCAAAACTAAAAGAACACACACTAGAGGTCAAGATAGTATACATTGAGGACATAATAACCCATCAGATTAAATCACCTAATTTTAACAAGATAATGGCATCATCGTTATCCTAGTGGAAACATATCTCCATAGTTTCGCAAGACCACCCATCATATAATCCATATATATGTTTTCCTAGTTGATTAGAGTTCCATAAGTGCTGATACAAGAAAATATTATATGTTAATATGTTCATACATTATGTATTTGGTCCTATGTTGTCTAAACAATCACATAATAAAACCACTATATGATATGAGATTACTATGAGCATGATATAATGCATTATATATCGCATTCCTTAAAATACCATGTATCAAAATAAACACACTAGCCTCTTTAAAGTAGAATAATATCTAGATATTCATCATAAACCAAAATATCTATAATGTCATGAACCAGCCCGGGTACCATGGTAACCCGATAACTGAGCCGGCCCTGACATAACACGAAGGGCGTTCCCGATCCCCACGGGTCGACAACTAGAACGTGGAATCGTATAACATACTAGTGGGAATGATTTTTCCACAAGAATGTGGAAGCAACAGTAAAACAATACAGTATGAAAAACAAAAGAAACTCCACTGGGAGTATTGTACAAGAAAAAAAAGAGTCATAAATCCCAAAGTACTACAAACCAAGTACAAAAAAAGGGAAAACAGTCCCAAGTCCCAAAGGACACAACTTACCAAGTTGACAACTCAATAGCTAGATCCACCTCCAAGAGGTCCCTTCACTTTGCTCGATCCTGGAAGAAGAAAGTCTACAAACGCCCAAAGGCAAATGTACGGTGTGATACTAAGCCCATTAAGATATCAACAAATATCCCATAACAGATGCCAAATATATATTATCCAATGAAAAGAATTCAATTTTCAAATAAACAGGTTTGGAAATTCAAAATCATATTTTAACAAATCATGCTATATAGTTTCAAATGATGGAAAATTCATCAAGCAAGGATTTACAATGATAGAATATTTCTAAAACAATGGGTTAAATAAAAACAATTTCATATAATAGTTCATGTAAATTTAGAAAGCATGTAAAGCAGTTCAAAAACATTGGCATAAATTTACATCTCAAATATAAATAAACAAGTGAGAAACATGTTCATCAGCCTAATGGTACGATAGTATAAATCAGCTATAGGATTCCACACTCTCTATGTGAACTCAGCAAGATGTGTATACACACGTCCCAATGAAAATGGATAAAGGAGATTCATCACCAACCCATCGTGGATGTGACCCTCCAGAAGTATGTTTTAGAACGTTGTCGTATCGTAGAGTGTATCCAAATAACTTGCTAACTACCTAAGGATTTCATGTGCTATTACATGATGGCCATACTATTTTATGAATTTTTAAAATATGATCAATCCCATTATTCTATTTCAAAAGTACCAATTCTATTCCATTTAAAAACACTTCAGGTTTTATTCAAAAACATGCTTTTTCACAAGATAAAACATAATGGTTTCTATCAAATCATTTTAATCCATTTTCATAAGTTTGAAATACATTAAAAACCAATTCCATCATTACACATTTCATTTCCACAATTAAATTCAACAATTTAATTGAAAACATTTTTCCATCAATTCCACAATTTAAATTTACCAATTTTCCATAAACTCACCCAATTCAATGGAATTGGGTTTTCCCAAATTTCTATTCAAAAACCATTTCAAATATCTTAATTCAATGGAATTGAGTTTTTTTATCAACTTTAATTGAATGAAACTAGATCAATTGAATTTAAATCAATAATTGAAATAAATCAAGAAAATACAATGATAATCAATTTGGCAAGATGGGATAGAACCACCTACCTCAAGGGTTTGGGCCAAAACCACAACGGATGAAGAAAACTTAATAATCTCGGTTGATTCTCCAAAAAACTGTCCAAGAGACCTTCTCATAGAAAGATGAAGACCAAAACTCATCATTTCGGAATATACACAATTAGATCTACCCATAACAGGCATAGATCTAAGAAACCAAGGGAAGAGAAGAAGTAGATATAAGTAGATATAAGAAACTGATCAAGAAAGAAGAAGAAGGATCACATACCTTGAGAATCCCTCTTCGATTCACCAAGAGGATCCTTTGGATCACCTCTGGAATAATGGATAAACCCTCTCTGACCCCAGGAGAAGACAATTCCCGAGTTAGGGTCACTGAGGAGAAAAAACAAAGCATTTAGATGAATAAAAGCCGAGATCCAAAATTTATGGATCTAGTTTTAAGTGACCGCATGGTTTATCAAATCGTGCACACACCGTGTGAATATCACTTCCCAGGGTTTCTGGTCTGCATGGTTTAGTCGCACAGTTTATCATAATGTGCGCTCATCGTGCGTACCCCACTTTGCTGTTCTTCTAGGATGGCACAGTTTTCTCGTATGGTTTATCAAACCATGCGCAAACAGTGCACAAGCCATTGCCTTTTTTGGTTCACTTAAAATTTCACCCAAAAGCACCCCCATGTCACTACTCCAAAAAAGAGGCACTTAGAGACATCAAAAGTACCTGAAAATGTAATGCGATGTTATAACCTCCACACCAAAAGATCTTACTGTCCCCAGAAAGCCTATGAATAATCCTACATGTCAAAAAGATGAGGCCACTGATCTCTCATTAGTGCCTCCCATTCCCACATCTCGTGAGAATCAGAACCATGCTGCAAGAGAACACGGACCAGAGTTATCATTCTTCCATGAAGTACCTTGGTCTCAGAATCAACAACCCTGACTGGTCGTTCAGTAACAAATAAATCTGGTTCAATATCAAGATCAATCCATCTCACAACATGAGATGGATCGGAGAGATATTTTTGCAGCTGTGATACATGGAACACGTTATGTATCAATGTTAGCTGTGGTGGTAGAGCTAAATGGTATGAATCTTTCCCCACAAGACGAATAACGTAAAAAGGTCACAAAAAATGACGAGAAATCTTCCCCTACCTCCCAAGACATCGATGACCCAATCAGGGTGAAACTTTCAAGAGCACCTGATCACCAACAAATAACAATAATAGTTTACAACAACGATCAGCATAAGACTTGTACCGACTCTGCGCTATCAACATTCTCTGACGAATCAACTAGATCTTAGCTATAGTCTCCTGGACCAAAGTCGGTCCTACAAAAGAACATTCACCAATCTCTTTCCAACATAAAAGATATTTACAAGGATGGCCATACAAAGCCTCCAAAGGAGCCATCTTGATCGTAGATTGATAACTATTGTTTTAAGAAAACTCGACTAGCCCAAGATGATCATCCCAAGACCCACCAAAGTCGAGGACAGAAGTGCGGATCATATCTTCAAGGATATGAATAGTTCTCTCTACCTGGCCATCTGACTGTGGATGATAGGACATGTTTAAATGGACGTGAGATCTCAGTTCCTCATGAAGACCTCTCCAAAAGAGAGAAGTGAACCGAGGATCCCAATCAGAGATTATAGCAGATGGAACTCCATGTAAAAGAACAATCTATTTCACCTAATCATTTCCCAACTCCTCCAATTTGGTCATATATTGAATAGTTATTAAGTGATCTAACTTGGTCAGCCTGTCGATCACGAACCATATCACATTCTTCTTCCTCTAGGTTTGAGGTAACCCAGCCACAATGTCCATAGAGATTTCATCCCACTTCCATGTAGGGACTGGAAGTGGTTGAAGCAAACCCGAAGGTTTTTGGTGCTCGACTTTCACCTACTGTCATGTATAGCAATGAGATACAAATTCAGAAATGTCTTGTCTCATACCGGGCCACCAGAACTACCTCTGCATGTCATAGAACATCTTCTTGTTTGTTGGTTGTACCCCCCACTGAGAGTTATTGCAAATCCCCATCACATCCTTCCTTGCCGATAATGGCACAACATAATGGTTTCAATAACACATGACACCATCTTTGGAGAACGACCACTGGTTGTCGGTCTACCCACTATAAAGAGAGTTCCTAACACTATGGAACTCAACATCGAGATGTTGTTCCAGAATAATCAAACCGAGGAGATAAGAAGATAACTGAACATTAGATAAAGAAACTTCATTCCCCTTCAACTAAACTTTAATATGAAACTTTTAAAAAAGGGCCATTAAACTCCAGTCTTATAAAGACTCTTTCATATCATGATATGGAAGTTTCCTGCTTAACGCATTTCCAACTACATTCCCTTTCCTCGGAGTATAGGAAATGTGAATATTGGAAGATTTTAGGTAGTCCACCCAATGCCTTTGGTGTAGATTCAAATATTTTTGATAGAAGATATAACTCATGATCTTGTGGTCTTAATACATAGTAAAACATTCTCCATAAAGGCAATTTCTCCAACACATAAGTGCATGCAATACATCTGCAATTCCAAGGTCATGGGTAGGATGGATCCTCTCATAATGCTTAAGCTGACAATATCCATAGGCAAAAACATGATATCCTTGCATAAGGAAGCATCCCAACCCTGAACATGATGCATCAAAGAAGACCATGTAACCTATCCCAGCATCAGGAATAGTTAACGCCGGTGCAGTAGTCAAAAGACGCTTTAGCTCAACTAACGAACTGTGAAATTTATCATTCCAGGAAAACTTCCCTCCCTTTTTAGTCAGATCAGTCATTGGAGAAGCCAACTTTGAGAAGTCTTTAACAAACCAGTGATAATATCCTGCTAGCCCATGAAGCTCTGAACCTCAAAAACATTCCGTGGTTGTTCCCAAGTCATAACAACCTTCACCTTCTCAGGATAAACTGATATTCCTTGTTCTGACAGAACATGTCCCAAGAATTTCACTTCCCGAATCTAGAAATCACACTTTTCAAGAATGGAATAATGTCGGTGATTCCTTAGAAGACCCATAACTATTTTCACATGATGAACATGATTCTACTCTGACCTGGAGTAGACAATAATGTCATCAACAATGTCCACCATGAATGTATCTAGATAATCTTGTAAAACATGATTCGTCAAGGCCATGAAAACTAAAGGAGCTTTTATTACGCCTAAGGGAATGACAAGGTACTCATAAAGGCCATACCTACTCTGAAAAGAAGACTTAGGAATGTAAGATTTCTTTATCCTCAACTTATGGTAACCAAATAGAAGGTCAATTTTTTAAAACCACATTTCCCATTTCAATTGGTCAAACAAATCATCAATTCGTGGTAACGAATATTTGTTCTTTATCGTAACTCGATTGAGCTTCTGATAATCAACACATAAGTGAAGAGAACCATCAGACTTCTTAGTGAAGAGAAGAGGTGATGCCCATGGTGACACACTCGGGAATACAAATCCTTTCTCAAGAAGATCATCTAACTGATACTTCAGTACATTTAGTTCGGCTGGATCCACTTGGTAAGAAGGGATATAAACCGGTTGAGTACCAGTAATTATATCAATTGAAAAAAAAACCGATCTACCTTACCGGTGGCATACCCGAGAATTCAGAAAGAATCATATCTGAAAACTCAGCAGTGACTGGAGGAATATCACAACTCATTATATCTTTCTCTAGATCAAAATCAATTACTGATCAAATTTTTTCCAACTTTGGATAATATGTTCCAGATCTGACTGACCTGGGGTCCCATTCTCCTTGAAAAACAAGAGGCACACCACTGGGTGTAGTAAGGTAGACCCATTGGAGGTGACAATCAATCCGGGATTTATTGGCAATGAGCCAGTCCATCCCAAATATAAAATCAAAATAATTCATGTCGAGAACCAAAAAGTCCCAAACAAAGCTTGACATCTGATAGAAAGAAGACACAATCAGGACTACGAAGGCCATTATCTCTCATCACACCAAGGGGTGTAGTAATATCCATCACACAAGATAAAGGTTCCATATGTAGATTAAGCATATTAACTAGATGGGTTGGAATTAAAGAGTGAGATTCACCAATCTCAAAAAGAGTTATCACTAAAGACGAATCTATAGTAATGGTACCTCTCACAGTTGCAGGACCGGCATCAGCTACCTATGGAGACTCTTCCACTACGTGAAGAAGCATTGTTCCAGATTCCTGAGGCTGGAACCCTTTTTTACATGAAGTATTTGATTGCCCTGTAGTATTTGGAGGTGATGAAGATCTTTTTCTACTACGTAGAGTAGATAAATGATGACAGAATCTCTGTAGGTGCCTTAAACATCCACAAGAGCTACAGTTCTTGGGTGCCTCAGTGAAAACCCTCTTAGAATTTCCTAGCTTACCACACTGATAGCAAGTCAAGGAAGCCCCTCTTGGTGCCACTAGGGGTCTGGAATGAATTGTTTTTTGAGAACCACTACGAGAAACATCATGCTTCTATTTTCCATTAAATGTACCAACACTGCCACTAGAAAGAAAAAGAACTTCCTGCAACCCTGACTTTCCTTCCAAATCCATTTAAACAATCATTTCCCTATCCAGAACATTGGCATAAGTGCGTATCTTCAGTAATAAAACCTATGAACAAATATCAGATCGAATCCCCAACTCAAATCGTCAAGCCTTCATCCTCTCATGGGATACAATTTCAGGAGCAAACTATACCAACTCAGCAAAGCGATTTGAGTACTCAGTCTCGGTTTTTATGTCCTGCTCAAGCATGAAAATCTCCAAAGCCTTAGCAAAAACCATTGATTCTGGATATAAATGGTTAGTGAAAAGAACCCTAAAGTCTTTCCACTCCAAACCATCATGCTTCCTAGACATCACCATTGTGTCCCACCATCTCCTACTTGGTCCCTCCAGCACAAAGGTGTCACACATCACCTTGATCGCATATGGTGTCTCAAAAAACCCAAACATACATTCAATCTTGCTCAACCATTCCTTAGCATGTTGGGGATTAGTGGAGCCTTTGAAGACTGGTGGCTTCTGGAGTAGGAACTCCTGGGGATGACTTTAGAGAATATCACTATGAGGATATATAGCTGGAGCCTAAACAGTAACTGGAGGTGGTGCATGCCTCAGAGATTGGATAGTTCGAACAATCACCTCTACCATCCATGGGTTAACAATAGGACATTCTTGATAAGATTCAGCAGCAGCCTCTTTTTGGATCTGATTTCCACGTCATCTCGGAGGCATGACGAGGAAAACTATTCCTAATAGAAGTAAAAAACATGATTTGGATTCCACTATATCCATATAAAAATATCGAAAATACTAAAACTAATCCACAATTTTCCTTTCCCTAACCACCCATGGAAACTTAAGGTTCATTGCGGTGAGAGATGGCCAGGAACTCAAATGAAAATACCTCCTAAGTCCCGACAATAAAACTCAATTGCATATTGTCATCAAGGAAATATGCTTAACCAACCATCCTCTGATACTAAGTTGTCATGAACTAGCCCGGGTTCACTGGTAACCTTATAACCGAGACGGCCCTAACATATCCCGAAGGGCGTTCCCGATCCCCATGGGTTGACGACTAGCACTTGGCATCATACAACATACTAGTGGCAATGATTTTTCCACAAGAATTCAGAAGGAAGAGTAAAACAAAATAGTATGAATAACAAAAGAAACTCCATTGGGAGAATTGAACTAGAAAACAAAGAGGCATAATGCCCAAAGTACTACAAACCAAGTACAAAAAAGGGAATCCAGTCCCAATTCCCAATGGACACAACTCACTATGTTTACAACTCAACAGCTGGATCCACCTCCAAGAGGTCCCTTCCCATTGCTCGATCATGGAAGAAGAAAGTCTACAAAAGTCCGAAGAAAACAGTAGGGTGTGAGCCTAAGCCCAGTAGGATATCACCAAAGATTCCATAACAGATTCCAAATATAGATTATCCAGAGAAAAACTTTCAATTTTCAAATAAACAGGTTTGGCAATAAAAATGAATATTTTAACAAATCATTCTATAAACTTTCAAATGATGGAAAATTAATCAAGAAAGGATTTAGAATGATGAAATATTTCTAAAACAATGGCTTAAATAAAAACAATTACATAAAATAGTTCATGTAAATTCAGAATTCATGTAAAGAAGTTCCAAAACATTAGCATGAATTTATATCTCAAATATAAATAAACAAGTGAGCAACATTGTCATATTCCTAAAGGTAAGATAGTATTAATCAGCTATAGGATTCCACACTCTATAGGTGAAATTAGAAAGATGTGTATACACAAATACCTATGACAATGGCCAAAGGAGACTCGTCACCAACCCATCAGGGATGTGACCCGCCGCAAGTATGTTTTAGAACGTTGTCATAGCATAGAGTGTATCCAAATTACATGCTTACTACCTAAGGCTTGCATGTGCTCTTAAATGATGGGAGAACTATTTTAAGAATGCTTAAAATACATTCTATCCCATTCTACCATTTCAAAAGTACCAATTCCATTCCATTTAAAACCAGTTCAGGTTTTATTCAAAAACATGCCTTTTTCACAAGATAAAACCAATGTGTTTCTATCAAATCATTTTAATCCATTTTCATATGTTTTAAATCCATTCAAAACCAATTCCATCATTACACATTTCATTTCCACAATTAAATTCAACTATTTAATTTAAAACATTTTTCCATCAATTCTACAATTTAAATTAAACAATTAAAATTGACCCATTTTCCATAAACGCACCAATTCCATGGAATTGAGGATTTCCCAAATTTCAATGCCAAAACCATTTCAAATATCACAATTCAATGTAATCGAGTTTTCTATCAAATTTAATTGAAAGAAACTTGAGCAATTTAATTTAAATCAATAATTGAAATAAATCAATAAATTTCAATGATAATAAATTTGGGAAGATGGGACAGAACCACCTACCTCAAGGGTTTGGACCAAAACCCCAACGGATGAAGAAAACTCAAGAATCCCAGCTGATTCTCCAAAAACCCATCCCAGATCCATTGTCCTAGTAAGATCAAGACCAAAACTCATCATTTGTTCATCTACACACATAGATGTACCCACAACGGGTGTAGATCTAAGAAACCAATGGAATAAAAGAAGTAGATCTAAGTAGATATAAGAAACTGATCAAGAAAGAAGAAGAATGATCACATATCTTGAGAATCCCACTTCAATTCACCAAGAGTAGCTTTTGGATCGCCTCCAGAAAAAAGGAAGAACACTCTCTGACCCCTTGAGAAGAAAAATCCTGAGTTAGGGCCACTGAGGAGGAAAAACGATGCATTTAGAGGCAAAACAGCTGAGATCCACAATTTAAGGATCTAGTTTTAAGTGACTACATGGTTTGTCTGCACGGTTTATCAAACCGTGTGCACACCATGTAGATCTCACTGTCCAGGGTTGATGGACCACACGGTTTAGTCGCACAGTTTACCAAACCTTGCACACACCGTACATACCCCACTGTGCATTGTTGCTAGGTTGGCAGGGTCTGGTCGCACGGTTTATCAAACCGTGCGCAAACCGTGCACAAGCCATTGACTTTTTGTTTCATATAAAATTTCACCAAAATACACCCCCAAGTCACTACTCCAAAACAGATGCACTTAGAGTCATCAAAAAGTACCTGAAAATGTAATGAGATGTTACATATAATGAATGTGGACCATCCAATGAAAAAATAAAATAAAACATTAAAATATAAAATAAAAAATCATCCCCATTCCATGATAACTATGAACTCCTACCAAATGAGTTTATCATGACACAACAACCCAAAATCCCTCACATTGAATGAAACATTATTAAATCTCCATTATAGTAAATCCCAAAAATCAAAAGACAAAAAAAATAATGATCTGATATAAATTTGTAATCTCCCACCCAAACACACTATAAAACAAGTTTCCATATTCATTCACCACAAGACCTCATACATGCCTCCCTATTATCAAAAGTATTCAGACAAGTAGTGGGGGTGTAAGATGGGGTAGTGGGGATACTATAACCCATATAATAGATACCAAAAATAATAAATAAATAAATAAACATAATTCATAGTAAGAAATACAAAAGTATATGAGAAAAAATGGAATTCCCAAACATCTATGATGAAACACCAAACCGTACATTGGCCAGTCACTGATACATACAACAGTAAATGAGATAAAAATTGAAAAGTTCTCTACCACCACATCAATCTTATACTCACCCAACTATTTCCACCATCCAAGTTATACTCGTTGGAAATGCCAACTTTGGACGAATCCCAACTAACTGGATAAGTAATATATAATATCATCCAAGTAATCAATTGAAATAGAAACCTAATAAGGGTGTGAGTAAAACATAGTATATCACCATAAATGTTTTATAAAAAAATATAAAATCATTATATGGAACATTTAATAAGAAATAAACAAGGATTTAATCAAAAAAAATAATACGACACATAAATAAACCTGTTGAAAATTGAGTTCCTGGATGAAACCCATTTTCAGCCAAAGCTACAGTGGAAAATTATTTTGTGTCTCTATGCATGTCACAAAAAAACTATTTATAGTAAAAATAAACTACTTTTAATGATTCAATATATCTATAAGAACATCACAGAACCATGACAACCATTTTTATAACCCTCATATGGTTTATCCCAAAATCATCATTGTAGAACCGAGCATTTCTCTATAAGAATTAACACATTTCTAGTCCAAACCCAATAAGAATTATAAAATTTCTAGGAGAATCCGTATATTTTAAAATTTTAGAATAAATGGGAATAAGAACTATATGTAAATATTTCAGCATAACCAGATAAAATATATATGAATAATCATTTCTTCATATTCAAGAACAAGCCATATATATGAGCATTTCAACCTAACTAGTGAAATACCTATATATATGAATATTAACATAAGATGTCACATGACCTATATATTTGCATTTAATTTTTACAAGGCATGAGAATTATATATAATAATTTCTAAGAAAACCATGTGCAAGCCCTGTATATAATCTTTTCATCATAACTATGCACAATTCATACATATAAAAACATCAGAATAACTAGGTGCAATCCCAATAATTCAAAATTTCTATATAAATGGTTTTAGGACCTATATATATGAATTTCAGAATAATCAAGAACAATCCCTATATATCATCATTTAAATATAACTAGGCACAAACACTAATGTATGATTTTCAACATAACATCACAAAAAGAAAACAATAAACCTATCATCACATGCAAAAAATGTTTAATTCTCCCATTTACTCTTAATCTTCCAATTTTCATTTCATAAGGTTTGGATTTCCAATCATCAATGTATCTATAACAAATTGAGTTTCATTTTTAATTTCAACCCCTAAATAAATATCCAACAAATTTGGCCCAAAATCATCAATAAACGTAACAAGATGGCTATATATCATATAAATAATTTATTCCATGTGATTATAAGCGAATAAATCACCATAATCTATATATTATGAAAATATATATGAATACACCAATAATAATAAAAAACATATTGAAATATCACCGAGATCTATAATAAAACTCATCAAATATCAACAATGGAGAAGGCATCACACATGTTGGGTGTCCATATGATCATAGTCCCAACACCAATAGATCTATAAAAATCTAATGGGTGGTCAATATTTGAGGTTATCATCAACCTTGAATTATTCAATTAATTATTTTAGAAACCCGATGTATTGATGTGATTAAATATATTTCACATATTACAAATAATCAAATTTGATAGTAGGGATATATTTTGGACTAACCCAATTTTAATGAGTCTTTTCCTGTTATGATGCCAAGTTCACGTAATAGCTGTTAAGGCCTTCCCTGATTTTCTAGCCTCAATATTGATCAAATGATCTCATCTCAAAGATCTATGTTCCTAACTCAAGACAATATATTGAAATTAATAAATTTTAGGAACTATAATTAATTAATTTGTTAATCAAATCCATTGTTGGCATATTGCTGATTTACTCAAAAGGTCATTCCACCATGCCAAAACTATCGATATCTGGGTGAATTCTACTCGAAATGCATCATCCGATTTTGGATTCACATAATACCCAATTGATTCTACATATCTAATAGCATAATAAAATTAATTTAGAAGGAAATGCTTTAGAAAATGGAAATGGATTCATACATTAATGGTTAAACATGTGAACACATGAGGAATTATTTTCAGGATCCATGCTTTCAAGGATTCATGTAATCCCTGAAAAAATTAGGAAACATTCCCATCCATTATGAAGATAATTTTTTTTACCAAAATTGAACTCCTATAGATTTAGAAAAAATAAGGGGAAACAATATAAAAATATGATAGATGAAGATCATACCCACATATTCCATCAAATCACACTAATGATTGTAACTAATGATAAAGAAATAGGGGAGGGGAAAACTATTTGATCCTGAATTATGTGTCTCATTTTCTCAATGAATGAAGTGGGGTCAAACCCCCTATTTAAAATAAATTAAAATGACCATGGAAATATCATTATATGAAACATGGTTTTATATGCTGAATTTCTTGAGAAAACAACCTTACTAGTTCAATCAATCTTGTGGCACAGCGTGACACTATATGTCGCATAGTGGATTTTTGGGATATTCCTTTCATTATCCTTATTAATATCATGTACACCCATGGACACACACCATGAATCTAAATAACCCCTTGAATCATATTTATGACATTAATGACCTAATTAAGATGTTTTTAGAAGCTTTTTTTTTCTTTCCCACCTTATATGTTCACACACACCCTGAGGACATCCATTAGAACATAAAAAAATTCATAGAACACATTTTTTAGGTTGTTCAAAGCCCCCCCCCCCCCAAATCACACGATTTCTTGGATTTCCGAACCACCATTCTATCAAAGGAGAAATACAGATACCACTTGAAAATATTGATTCACCGGAATATTGGTTTTTACATTATCACTGAAGGTGAATCCAGTTGGTCTCAATCGATACCTTCTCACACGTTTTATGCATATAATTCATGTATAGTGATATCTCCATCTAACTAATGGAATTTATACTAGTTCCATCCCACAAAAGGAGATTCTATGACTCATTATTCACACAATCACACAGAAATTATTCCCATGTTATGGGAACATAGTCATTAATAAACATATAATAGGAAATGGGGGTTTTAACCCATCCAATGGATCACTATCCCATCACAGTGCATTAGTTGCTCAGGATATATCCCCTCATCCCAAAAACATAGCATCAAATCATTCCGATCACCCATAAATGACTCCATAAATAGTAATATATATCTAAACAAGGTCATTACCTGTATGTTCCAATTCCTATCAAAACCCACCTATGGAATCATGATTCCCCACTCTTAATTAATTCCGAGGACCCAAACCTGAGACACCTCTCACATCCTATAAAAGAGCTCTCTTAACATAACACATAGAGGAATACCCTCTATATGACATACTCTAAGTCCCAAAATACATATATCACTCTTATATGATACCAAGACTCTTTTATAGTCTTGTGAAGGAGTTCCAGATCACTCAAAAGATGCAAGGTCATCTCGATCATCATTACTTTGTCCAAAACCCCTCATGCCTACTCATTATCCCTAGCAACACATCCTTTTATATCCAACACCGCATCTCACACATTGAGACCAAACCAAGGCCTCATCGTAACTAACCTAGAACCATCATCATCTTGGTGACATAGTAACTAGGTGATCCAAAATCACTATTTATAAATGGTACTTATTCCATGAATACAAATCCTAACACAATTTTATCGCTTCTTTTATGGAAACCCTCACTCCCTAAATATTTAAACCATATTCCATTCAATATGCATGCATAGATGATCATCCATAATAAAAAAATATGGAATTTATCAAATGGGATATCTTTCTCAAACAAGATGTTAATCCCTCTCTATGAATTTCTTTTCCTCAACCAGTATCTCCTGCACTCCCATGCACCAAGAAATGATACTTTGATAAAATCACACCCAATAGTGTGTGATCAACATTTTTGTATGTTGTCTAACATTCACACATGAAATCCAAATCATTCTAGATTATTTCAACCATTATATAGTGAGTATAATATTTACAACCTTACCAAAACTCCATAAATTTATAAGGATATTAAAGTGGAAAAATAATGGAGGTAGAATGGAATGATGTACCCCAGAGAACCACATAAGCACCACAAAAATCATCCTCCATAATGGGGTATCTAATCAAGAATATGGATGTTGATAAATATCCAATTCAACTATCATATGAATCCCCTTTCCCGTAAAATATTTAGGGGAATGATTGGTAAATTAAAATTATTCTTCTCTTAAAAATTAAGTCCAGGACATTGTCCCAACATGGATAGCGGTGTTATGTGGTGATACCACCCATCGCTCAACAATATTGCATTGTTACAATGTGGTTCATGATGTGATTCACACTTCCTTAAGGGAAGAAAATTTTCCCCTATATTTCATGGTGTGACACCTCACTCACTTGTTTATTGAATCACTATAGCAAGCCATCAGGGCATGACTATGGATAGTAGAATAACCTTGTATTATTTATGTATTCTAGATGGGCCTTTGAGCCTTTCCCAGATTCCCATTTGAGCACTTCTATCCTAATTGGGTCTCATTAAACAAACAAATAAATCTTATTTAGGTTCTATAATTCTATGACCACCCACTGCAATCCCAATCCATGTAACTACCCCTTATCCAATAAAAAATTCATACTTTCCATAAATTGTAAGGACCCTTAAATTTATGGATTTTAACTAATGGTACGAATTTTCTATGATTTAATTAAAGTTTTTTTGATATTATTTCATGATTATTTAACACTATTTGGGAATTCAATTGATTATTTTTTTAAAAATATTCATTAGGTAATGAAAACTATCATTTTAAAGAATCATGTAATGGGCTATAATAAATTTTATTTCACGGTTGAAATAGGAATTATTATCATACATGTAATTTCATAAAAATGGATGGTGTTTGATAAATATAAAATTTATTTCATCACTAATATTCTATACTCAATTTTTTTTGAATATGTTATATCCTTATCAGGATATATAAGGTTTTACCATAGATTAATCATGAATATTAGTTATATATCCCTACCACTTTCAATAATTTATTTATAATACTCTAAATTTAATTTTGTTGATTATTCTTGTAAATAATTTAATAAGATATATTACAAAGTAACAACACGCCATATTATTCTACAACCCAATTGAGTTCACCCATTCATGTAATTATGGGATTCTTCAATCCCTGTAGTTGGAGAATTTTTTTCATAGAAAAATGATGGAAGAATTAATGACATTAAATATTCATCATGAACATGAAATCCCGATTAAAATAACTAAACAAACAATGAAAAATATTTTTATCAGTTTTTATAACTTAATAAAAGTCATATCTTTTCTACTATGAACAAAGGCGACAATTTTATCTAACTATGAATACCTTAGGTACATGATAATGAGGGTAAATGGAAATCCAAATATCATTGTACATATATTATTAATGCAATAATTTTATTTAGCGATTAAGAAGAGTAGAGGAGATAAAAATCAGAATGAAATTCCCATGAGAAATATGTTCCACATAGATCATGTATATATTTTAAACAAAAGTAAAAATAATGACTCAATTGATTGTAAAATAATTATTTTGTTAAAGGATATGTACCATGGTATGTTGATATGGTAAATTTTCCAGTTACTTATGATGTTCCATCAAATCTGAACCAATTCAAGCTTTTTAGACACAAAGGTGAATAAATATTTTATTTTTAATAGTTTTTATATATTTGTGTAATTTTTAGTAAAAATTTAAACAATATATTTTCATGAAGCTAAACTACAATATGTACTAGACTGTTTTTCACATCGTAGATTGTGGAGGAAATATATTACCACAAATAACTACTAAATAATTCTTGGAATATAGATTATTATTTCCACCATTATTATTGATGCATATGAGTTTGATAAAAAAATTATAAGTGCTAACTTCATGGAAAAAATTGAAATTGATTCCTTAATGACTAATAATTTTTTCTATAATCTTTGATGTTTGTGGAATGTCTTTTATGGGACCCTTTTCCCATGTCATTTGAATATTAATACATATTATTCTCTATGTAACATATATCATTATGGATGGAATATATAATAAAAATAACTTATAATTCATTCATAATTTATGTTTTTTCCCCGATTTTATATATTTTTTAGATTTTAAATCTTGCACGGAATCATTAGTGAAGAAAAAAACACTTTTTCAATAATATTGACAGTTCTACAGTGAAGAGATTTGTAGTGACCTGTAAGACATAATCCCCTTATTATTCACATAATAATGGGAATGTAAATGATTCAAATTTGGAATTCAAATGATTTTTGTAAAATAATATAAATCCAAAATAATTTATCCAAATGTTAGAAGATAACTTTTGGTATTATAGAAAATCTTTCAAAACATGAATTGTTATGATTTTATAACAGTTGATATATATTAAATGTCATTATATTATTGGGGTTCTAGAACACAAATATTATTTTGTATTCAAATAAATTTATTTGTATTTTGAAAAAAATGATAATTAAAAATGATTTTAAATTCAATTGGTGAATTAAATTACGATAGAATAATTAAAGAATTCATAAATCTAGAAGGTGGTAATTAAAGTGGCTCATTACACCATATTTAAAAATGATAATTTCACTGAGTGGGCCATGTTCTGCACTACAATTCAATTTTAAATTTTTTTATATGTAAAATCAATTCTATATGGGAAGGCCTATTTAGCATCACAAATTTGTGTCCTTCTGTTACAATATAGATTAATAAATTAGGAGAGAAGAAACCATTCACTTTTAATGAATAAAGGCTCAAGAAATATTTTAGGCATTTTCTGGACTCACCATTGGAGGATGTCTAACTCATCCGACCACCATACATGTGAAAGTACAACGATATTAATTTTCATGGCCATGTATATTTAGGAACCAATTTTAAATATACTTATTATATTCTTACATGATTTATTTAATAGATTATACTTGATCAATCATGTTTAGGGTGTTTAATGATTTCATGCTATTTGGAGTTATTGTGTTAATCATTTTTTATGTGTTTTGTTTTTAGTTTTGGTTTGATTTGGAAAGATGATGAGATGAAATTGAAAAACATTGTTATTTTGGAAGTTATTAAAATGGTTAAGACATAATTTCACACTTTTTCATTAAACATGAATGAATTTTTAATGAAATTAGTTCGAAATTAAAATTATTGCTAAATAATGTAAATAATATTAACATTTTAATCTCATTCCCTGACATATATCCCACATTTAAATTAGAAACATGGTATGATTATAAAGAATTTTTTATTTCTTCTTTTCAATTCCATTATATCAGGAGAGAAACAGTCCATGATTGAAAAACCAAAATTTTATATGAATTATTATTGGACATAATGGGTGTTTTTTGGAGGTTTTGATAATAAGTAATTAAGTAATTGATTGGATAAAAATGAAATATGTGGATTTTTGGAAAAACGAATTTATTTTTTGATAATAAATATTGAAGTAATTTTTAATTTTTAATGAAGAATGTGTAAGGAATCTTACATGAATGATATAGATTTGATTCTTATGATAGTATGGATTTTTTTATCATATTTATGACATATGTGGTGTAGTTTATGAGATATTTCTTGAAGAAATAAATATATATGTATTAAAAATTGAATTATTATGATCTAAATATTATATAATATTTTTTTTATGTTTTTGTAGTCAATGTAAAATTATGTATGAGTCGTTCTTTATCAATGTTGGTGTCATCTAACTCTCCATTTATGTGACTCTCATTAGTGTATGTTTCATCGTGAGTCTTTTTATCAGTGTGCCGATGTTTCCTATGATTAATTAAAACATGTATATGATTAATTTAAAAAGTTTCTATTAGTTTTTATAATCATTACATTATAATATATACAAGGGAATGGATGTGATCATTAGAGTGTATGAGTTATTCTCATAGTAAATTAATTGTGTACTAGTCATTCTATCATGTGTAACAGTCATGAAGTTTTATTATAAGTCATTCTAGAAGATTATATGATTATCTTGATCTACATTTTCATTAATGTAAGTTTCTTTTGGTTCATTATATTCTAAAAATAAATTATTCAGGTAATTATATGGGTCACTATGGAACTTTATATAGATCACTATACCTAAATATGAATTTTTGTTTTGGTAATTATTATTATATGATTCCATAAATGTTGTTATTTATAAGGATGACCCATTTTCATTTTATAAACAAGATCTTTTTATAATTATAAGAACATCAAATATGAGCTGGTTTGATGGTTTTTTATTAATAAATAAATTCAATTAAAAATTTTGATAACCTTTAGTGATATAATAAATTCTTGTTTGAAGGGAGAATCAATCCATATTAAATAAATTTTTGATGTATAATTAATGTTTATTTTTAGTAATTAGACTTATATAGACACAAAACATCATGGAGAAATAAGGTAGGGACATTGATGTTAATGTATCATATGTTTGGTAACATAAAAATTAATTTTTTCTTTTTATTTATTTCTTGTGTAGATATATTTTTAAAATTTAGAAAAATCACATATGTAAACTTCAATCAAAATATTGGGAATGTTATGGGAGCTTTAGTAAAATGAAATCACATGGTTGATATAATTGAAGGAATATTATATTTTATAATATAGAAATTCTATATGTCCAGGATGATTCTATGTGAACATAGGAACAACATAATAGAAAAATGAGGGATGAAGGAGTCTCAATGAACATTAAAATGAATCTATATATCCAAAATATTGGCCATGAAATTTTATGGAACATATGAACATAAAATAAGATGTATAAATTTAATAAAAAAGTAATATAAGGGAATAATGATGATCAACTGTAAAATATTGATAAGAGGAATGGGTATGATAGTGTAGAAAGGTGATGTCATTATAGTTTCAGAGATGGAGGGAAAGGGGATTCTATAATTATTATGTGGAATAAAAATAATTTTTTCATGAACACATCAGGTAGTTGAAGGAAAAATATGATTTCTATTATATAGTAATAGGGAATACATTCTAGTTATGACATTTAAAGGTTGAGTATGTTCTATATTTATACACGAAATTGTGAACATAAAAAACACATCAATTAATAACTGGGGATGAACACAATTACAAATTTTTTTATGATGAGGAAGATACCTAAATATCTCTAAACCATGGGTCTTATTTTCCTGATATATATGGAAATGAGAAAAAAATGTATTATGACATAGTTAAGGAGATATTGATCCCTAAACACATTGTGAAGTTAGTGAACCTTGGAGTGGAGTGACTAAGACCATATTTCACAAACAAAACATCAAATTATCAGTTTATTTTGGCACATTGACATAATTTTCATGTGTGCTCCTTGGATGTATCCCATTGTATGTGAAATAAATAAAAATCCTCATGTCTCTTGGATGTTTTATTTACTGCATTCAGTTTTGGGATTTATGTGAGGCTATGAGTAAAGAACGTGAGAAAATTTTTTCATAGTGATAAAACCTACATAGGAACAATATCTATCAAATAAATGTTTTTAATTGTCATACACCCTAATTTACCCCACTGTAAGGGTGTTCCAATGATTTATAATTATATTCAAAACCTTGGATAATTAAAGAAATTTTGTTTTATATGAATGAATAATTCTATTATTTGAATAAAACATTTTGTAATAATCATATTTTAAAACATTACTTGACATTTTAACTATTAGTTTTCTCCATGAATTCACAAAAATACATATTATGAAGCGATGTAATAATCATGAAATTACTAACTATCTATCTCATTATGAAATTTCATGATCATATTTTATTAAAATTGTGAGGGAGAAGATGTTTTCAGAGAAGATAATTGGAGAATAATAGAATATGATAAAGGTGATTTTGAAAATATCCTCCAAAACTGAGAAAATTATGTTCACATAACTATTTTATGTTCAAAGATTATTCACTATCTTTATGAAAATATGTAGGTAAAAATTTAATATCATGAAAGAAAGAAATTAGTGATGGAAGAAGTGAGATGAAATATTTAGCGTTGTTTTTATTTTTAATGAGTGAACCTTCCAAGAGAATAATAATGATTTTGGAGGTAAATAAATACAAAGGAGAGTTAGTGGGGTTATTTCTTGAGTGAAAATTACTAATCATAGACTTCTCCTCAAATTGAGACAATTTTTCTCAATCTACATTAGAAATTTCAACATCAGCACCAATAGTCCCTTATTCTTAGAAAAATAATGCAATTTCCTCATGATAAAAAAAATTATATCAATCATTGGGCCGATATTTACAAAAAAAATCCATTGATGATCAATATTGTAGTTTTAGACGAGAAAAACATTATTGAAAATTCGTACATGGTGTGATGAGAAAAATGATTCTTATAATATAGCTATAAATGAGAATGGGAGATTGATAAAAGTATAAATATTTATAATATTACTCAAGTGGAATGTTTAATGAATACTATATACGTGGAATGACAATATTGAGTGACCCATCTGTTGAAATATAAATCAAAATGTTAGGTGTTTTGAATTTTAATTTGGATTTTTTTTGAAATTTACTTGTCCATGAATCCAGGGATTCAGTGTTGTGTAATTGATAGTTAAAATTAATAAATTATATATTATTAATAAATTCTTCATGTTATTTCTCACATTTACTAATTATTATAGTTTTATTGGGTTTTGGGAAAAAATATCATTTAATTGGATTTGGTTAATATTTATTTATATGGAAAAAATTGTGAATTTAGTTATTTTAATTAACACATTGAATAAAATGACTGACCAACTATTTATAATCTAATGAATTATTATTTTTAATTTTAAGGAAATGGAAAATTGATTTAGTTATGAAATTGGGTTGAATATGAATTTTTAGGGAAACTCACCGTGACATTATTTATTACTTAGTTTTTACTGGGAAGAATTATTATACACTGTGAGAAGATAAATAATACTAAAGGGTATATGAATGTACCCTTTTGAAGGCCATATCAAATCATTCATATATCCCAATAGATCCCAATGAATCATATTTTAGAGTCTTCCATGTTCCCTATCATCCATCGCCTCATGCAGATCGCCATACTAAAAACTTTTCTCACAACACATTCTGTGTTCTTATCAATGGTGGTAGGAGCCTGAGGTGATGGATGATGTTATTTGGGATCCTAGATCCTAATACCTATATATGTATCCTCATTCCTATAATATCAAAATGATGTTTATGGAGTGATAACAGGTTATGAAGAAAATCCCCAAAAGTACCATAGTACAAGAAATCCCAACCAACTCATCCAAGATACACTTTATGTGTGTTTTAACATCAAAATAAGGAGAAAGTATATAATACGAATTTATTAAATTTAATGAATATATCCATTAATATACAAAATTTCTTCTGTTAACTATAAGGCCAAGGTGAATGACATTCCTCAATAGTTTCTCCCACGATGTCATGGGAAGCCATCTGGGCTCTATATCAGACCCAAAATCGGTGAACCCAATGTAATCTTATATGAACACTCCCTAAACATTGATCCTACCCATATAAGTGTCTATTCACTCTAGTCATTAAGATATACTAAAATCCATCCTCTAAACTCTCACATTCTTGGAGCCCAATCCTCCATAAGTGGATCCAGGCCTAGGTCCTCCCGAAGCGTTTGTGTCCTGGTCACAGACTTGGCTGACCCATGTGTGTTGGTTAATTTTGTTGGTGACTCATTTTCCCAAAATAGTTTCAAGAAAACCTCGTAATCCTAGGTCACCTATTTTGTTGACCAATTGACCCAATTCATATACATGGGAACCCCCATTCACCAATGTCACCTACATAGGCCCTCATTTTCAATGGTCACCTACCTAGGTGCCTCATTCACCAAAATCTACTACCTAGGATACCAAATTCATAGGTCTTATACAATACCACTATTAATATATAAATTAGTTATATATGCGCATATACTCTTATTCAATTGTGTATTCCTTCAATGATGTGAATCGGGCATCCCATGATGACTGTCGTCTATTTTCCCCATAATAGAAAAAACTCATGGGTAACAATTAATTATGAATTCAATTGATAATTTGGGTTCTCATAATTATAAAATCTGAATGGCATACTTAGGATTAGAATCATCATCTTGGAGGTTTCATCAACTTCATCTTATCAAATAGATAATCTAATGATATATGGATACAAATATGGGCCTCCTATTATAAATAATCATTTTCCCTATCCTCATTGACGATCACATCCATATAACCTCCATCAATGAGCTCCCAAACATATCGTTATATATCAAGTGTAATACACAACCATACCTTATATTTTCTTGTTACCAATATAAAAATGATCAAAAAATGTTGTTAATATTCAATACCCAAACAAAACAGTGCACATGGTCATGATTCCAATGAAAACATTGTCACCAAACTAGAGCCTATAGTACCCAATTTTGAAATAAATTATGTTGGAATACTTTCTCAATATCTCCATCCAAAATATATATTTATCCCATGGGATCCTATAGCATATTAATCCATTCATAATTTCCTATCGGTGGTATTATGAAAATAATATATAAATCCTTATTTCCATATCAATCCTCTTTGATATCCAATCCTTAAATAATAAAAATTCTTTCTCAACATATATTAAGAAGTTTAGGGGGTTATGAATTTGACCCACCCCCACAATTTCATCATTAATAAATAGAACAATCATATTATGAATATTCCAAGGTGATCCCCCCAGAGATTCAAATCCTTATTGTTTGATGTAAGACACATAGGTGGAGTTCTTGTTAAGGATACATTTCCTTTGAATCCAAATAGTAGGATTATATCATTGTTCCTATTTACACTCATTAGTATATTCTGATGGAATATCAAGGGAATTATTATATCCATATACTGATCAAAACCTATAAAATTCGTCGACATGTTTTGATGGAATATATCTAGTAAACTTCGATTTAGGTTTTCTTCAACACTTGGGATGCTTTCTGACATTTTTTGGAGATACCAAAGAGTGTGATCATATATTAATTACCATAATAATTCATTGGTTTATTAGTTTAGTATCATTGGAATAGTATCATATCCCAATTCAAATAAATACCTAAAAAGTTCATCAACATATTTTTATTTAAACTAATGAGAAACTTATGAGGGATCCAACTAGTGAAGGTCACTAGGTTATAAAACTAGTTTCCCAGTTGCGAATGTCTAAAAGGAAGTATCATTTAGGGAAATCTATGATCTAATCATAGTTCTATTGCAATTTTTATATAGATATATTTTTGGTAATATATCATATTATAACATCTAATTAGGATCTTTTATCTCTTTACCATTATAAAATGGTATTCTTTTCCATGAAGCATCTCTTTACTGTAAAATTACCAAAACAAGGGAGGTTGTACCTGAGTTTTATTCATGAAGGCCCCCCAAGGATAGAAAATATATTTTCAATTAATGACATCTTCTTTGTAAAATATAGATGGACATCAGTAACCAATGTCTTCCCCTAGTACAAATAAAAACATGTAGCTTTATAGGTCCTTCTCATAGAAATCAGTATAGTGGTCCTACTTATATAAATTTGAAGATATATCATAAGGATACACATTATGACTCTATTTGTAATGGTCATCCCCATTGCATAAAGATATATTTGAAATATGGACCTATAATTTCCAAATCATTAATAAAGCGTGTCTATAGAGTTCCTATTAATGGAAACCAATCAAACAACCCAAGAGGGACTCTCTATAGAATCTATTAAAGAGGTTCTCCATATGAAAAAAATTAAAAAAGAAAAATGGTCCTTCTCATGACGGTGATTAAAAAATGAACCATAGAGTTCTTTACAATGGTTCTAATTTTGATGGTACTCCTTTCAATAACTTATCTTATTTCCATTGAGGTCCTCCAAATTCTAGAGCTACTTTGAGGTTACCCAAATATGTATAAGTAATTATTAAATTGGGGAAAGCTACATCAGATGCTTCATAATCAATTAATGATACATCTTACCATCTAAAGTTTAGCTTTATGTTATGATTATCATCTTTAACCCTATTAGTCCATGTATTCTTTAATCTAGTATGTGATACATAAATTGTCTCAATAAAAGAGTAAATAAAAAACATTACGGTTGGATCTAGTTCAAGAAACCCTTACTGAGAATGATGAGAGCTTCATTGTCATGTAGAAAGATATGGATGATGAAATAATACTAGTAATGTTCTAGCCAATGCATACATACGATTATGAAATTCTACTGGAATTGAATGTGGATTATATACCCATATTTTATCACAACATTTGGGTGAGTCACTATCATTTCAAGAAGAAATAAATATCATATGTGGAGTACATTAACCATATCAATGTGATATATGAAATTTTCCTTCAGATAAACCTGGATTCCATTTCAGTGGTGTGGAACTATATATTAGTGAAAATAAATTAGTGTATCCGGCGTTCCTACCTCAAAAGTATAAAGTAACTCCATAGGATAGTTTCTGACACACTACATAACATGCTTATCAAATTTTGGAGAAAATACAACACTGTTAATTTTATTCAATTTTTGGTCAACAAGTTTCGTTGATAAAAAACATGATAGGTCATCTATTTGGGAATGTTATTAGCACTTGGGTATTCATATACAAGTGTGTTTATATAAGTATTTCATTCTGTTACCAAATCCTAGAAAAATACATACAATGTGGGAACATGCAATATAAAGACTTTTACACTAATTTACCATGAAGATTAAGTATGAATCTCATTTGTGGGGGATGAAATTTGAAATATATAAAAAATCCTTGGTAGTGAGATGTTCATTCTAAATGATGTTTTCACATAACTATCATGAAAGGATTATTCCCAAATGACTAAGAAGTTAATTAAAAAATTCTATATTGGAATACATGTGAATCCCTAGCCCTTGGTGCTTGGATATTTTTATAACCACTAGCACCCAAAAAATCATCAAATTCGCTCTAGGGAATTTCTATAATAATGGTTGATTAAAGTAACCACATAAAAATTTATTTTGTGCATTATTACATCCTCATCCATAAGAAAAATTGTGGTTTTTCAAATCATGGTTCAACTTCACAGGAAGAACTACCATTGTATCTTCCACATCATGAGTTATCCCCTTTACTAATAGAAAGTTTATTGAATTTCATTGTATACACCCTACAGAATACCATCAAAAAACTGCTATGGATATAGATTCATGTGAATATGCTAATAACATAAGAGGTTTACTAGTCAAAATGACCACCAAGGGATAATTCACCATGGATGATTTTGATATTTCCCACATAAGATATTAAAATAATAGATGATATTATTACTAATATGGTGTAATTGGGGATATAAAACATGTTTCATGGTTTACATTGATGAATTTCATTATAATCAACCCAACTAATAATTCCAAACAAATAACTAATTTGATTGACTTTTATGAGGAGGTATCCTTTTGAAATGTTTCACACACTGAAATGTGAAAAGAAGGATTACACTCCCAACATCATAGGAAGACCTACGATCATGGAGACCCCTTTAATATTCATATACCACATACTATGTGAGATTTAATTAAATACAAAGGGAAGGGTGGACATACTTCCATATATCTCCCAAAAAATGTAAATGTCTGGAATTTTTTTTCCAAATAGATAATTTTACAATTTATACTTTATTTAAAAATACTAAGGGGAATAAATTCATAATTACTCATAGGATATATTCTATCGGATTCAAACTCACACACCATGACACATATATCACCTCTAGTGAATCCCCTTCTATAATATGGATATGATCATTTAGTGAGAGTAGATTAAAAAAATCCATCCAACATGGGGAATAGAAAATAAATCTATCTATCCAAAATAGATGCGTACTATCAAGAATTATATACCATAGTAAAACAACCCCTAATATTACAGTAATTTTATAATAGGATAACTCAAGATACATGTCAATTATTGGCATATAAAATCTGACCATATTAACCCCCTCCCACTGCTCCCACTCACTTATGGAACCATAAAATATTACTATTATAGCCACATAAATCCATTGAGTATCTTTCTTCTTATTTAAAAACCAGGTAGGGGTGACACACACCATTACAACTATGGAAGAAACCATATTTAGAGTGGGAAGACCTAAATCATATTAACAAAATTGGAATCCTACTTTTCTTATATTTAATGAAGTGAGATATCTAGACAAGCATCTCACAAAATTTATTTCATGATACATCCCAACGATGGGAGCACCAAATAAACAAGAAAAAACTCTAGTTTTTCATGAAAACCATGAAGGGACCTGTATTTGTTTGTAAAAGTAATCAAATAGTAGGTTTTATCATTATCTATAATGATATTTGACTATAATTCATTTATTAATCCTTCTCCACACTAAGGATGATAATGATTCTCGGCCTCTAAAGTTACAAACAATGTAAAACCAAGAGAGTTTTGGAAATTATTTCTAGGTGGTTGGGTTAACACTATTCATTCAACGTGCATATTCTCCAAGATATTCTACAAGATATATGTATTTGAATCACTTTGATGAGTTAAGTAATCCTCTTATTATAATTAAATATTTTTATTGACTTCAGGATTTTTCGGTGATAAAACAACATTTGGTGGAAACCATTCAGTGTTATAAAGATAATATTTTGTTTATACCATCAGTATAGTGGAGGAAAACTAGTAATTTTGAGACTGAGATGATGATCACAAAAATTGAATAGATACTATCTCCAACCATTAAGCCTCCTCAATATGATGACGTTCCATTCCCTGAACAATAGTGGAAATGACATTTCCCCCATTAAGAAAGGAATAAACTGAAAATTTTCAAAACATCAAGGAATTTAATAATATTGTATAATCTATAGGAAAAGAATATGGGTTTTCATTACTCATTACTTCACTAAATAAGTATTCAATTATGTCTCCATATTTTAGGATACATAATGTAGTTGGTCTAAATGAATACCACGTGGTCTGCCCCGTTCACTATATGTTATTGTACGACACCCAAGAAAGATTCTTCTTATTTAAGTATATAATCTGGAGTATTAATGAATCTGTAATGGTAATTTTGGTTTAAAACCAAATATAGATGGTTTGTGTTTCTATAAATTTAACAGAAAAAGAAGAGAAATGGAAGGAAATCCTGAACAGGATTATGGAAAATTTTGATGTTTAGATGTCTATAAAATTGATTTTCTGGGTGAATTAAAAACAAAGGAAACAACTACATCTAATATCCATGAAACCATTTATCCCGTAATACATAATGTGACATCTTCATTATAATATTTTTTAACGAAAAATTGAAATTAACTCTAAATAAACTTAGAAAATGATTAATATCTCTTTCCATCACTCATTCCATTCCATATGTGGACTTCATACCTCTATAATTGGGAGGAATGTTAGTGCCCCAAAAAATAAAATAATTATCAAATAACGATTCACAATACAAAATATTCAGTTTCATTCACATAATACTGCTATTCAATAATAATGACTTATATGAACTTTTATTCCCAATTCATAACCAGGGATGTCATTGTAGAGGGAGAATAATATGAAACCATGGTGGATCATAAATTCATGATTAAATAGTAATTTTTTATTATATTTAATCTTAGAGGGGTGATTCAAGTCCAATCATACTAGAACACTGAATAAGAAGCATGCAATTGTATTTTACATGCTAAAATACAGTAAGACACATTAATCCTAACCTGCATACAATAAATATATCCCACAATTTTATTCAAGGGAGGGAGTAAATAGTATATGTATCATCAACCTCTAATACACATGATAAGGGGAATCCTCTTGTTATAAAGTGAATTCCCTTTACCAAAAAGTATAATATTAATAAGATTCTTGTTTTTATCCCAACTAAGATCTAAATCCATGATTCCCATTATCTATCAATAACAATCATGCAATCCCCTATTGATGATCCTTCATGAGGGTTACAGACTAATTTTATTTCAACCTCGATATATGAAATAGATACTAACATTATTTTGTGCCACAAAATCATTTATTTTAAATAAAAATAAATAAAAGTGGTCATACATGGGAATATGAGGCCTATCTACATGTCTAAAAATATTTATAATAACAACATTTTGTTTCTATAATAAAGTGAAACAAACCTTTCTCTCTTTAATATGGATATTTTGGGGTTTGAAAAGAGTAATAAAAAATATATTAATGTATTGATTTTTAATCTTTATTTGGTGATATTATTTTTAAACAAAATTTAATTTTGGTTTGATAATATATAGACATAAATTTCTTTCTAGGATGGTCATGGTTCTATATTCCTACAATATTTCCCTTTTCATACACCTAATTCCAAAAATAGTCTATTAATGTGATGGTTATAGTACATCATGGTGTATGTTCCTCTTTCAAGACCAATTGATCTTAATGTTTTTTTGTAACTCCTCGACCCCAGTTACCCAGAGTCGGTGCATTATTACATAACATTGGAATGATTATAAGAAAGATCAAATCTCGAAAGACCGATTAGTTTAGTATCCTTGGAAACACTAGATATATTCATAAAGTTTTACATTACATCATAAAAATGAAAACTGAAACAACATATTCTCCACAGTCAACACACTTATCCCTTCATATTATCCCTGCAGTTCATTCATAATTTACATCTTCACATCCTGGGAAAAATAAAACATAGAAAGGGGTTGAGCTCAAATGCCCAGTAAGGATAACAATATAGCGGAAACTATCATAAATAAGAATAAACATTGAAGACAATGTATAACTAAAACAAAATCCTTTTAAACTTCAACTTCAACATAGTATGGAAAAAAATAAAATGAAATAATGCCATTTACTTATTCACATGGATATTCTACTAATCGAATAATCACATTTAATATCAATAACCACTTTTATAATGATGGAATGCATAATGGCATACATCATAACCACATAGCCAAGCCCTCGTGCCAAGACTACAAATAATATTTTGTCAAGGCCTTGTGCCAAGACACTAGTTTGTCTCATGAGACCTACCGATGCATCAAGGAGCTATAGCGGGCTCCACCCATCGCATAATAAGTCCAATGCATTCCTCATATGAACAGGTTTAAACATAACATAAACATTCGTATTAAAACTAGCATATGAAATGCCAATACTTTATCCATAAACCATTAATGGTATAAAAATAACACATCCACAGTCAAACAAACCACAAAACCTTCAATACAATACGGAATTTTTGTATCATAATAAATAAGCTTCAAATAAGCTTAAAATCCATCAAAGGATGTTGACAAAGATGAAATCAAAACTATTTGAGAGAAATTCCCCTTTTTTGAAATAATTTAAAAGTCACACAATTATAAAATAAAACATTAACTTTGAAAATTTTCTTATAAGCTTGTATGGGATGCTTCAAAGATTTTATAATGGCGGAAAATAGCCTCATCCGCCGTATAAGTTAAAAAAACATTCTTACCATAATACTTTAAAAAGGTTAAAAAGGACCTTGTTTGGAAAACGATGGAATGATTCCTTTATAAAACTCTTAAAAAAAAGTCAAAAAGTGTATAAATGACTTTATCCCATATTCTTTTAAATAGTAAAAATGTTTTTAAATACATTTTTACGAAACATGGATGTGGATGATAAAGAAATATCAATAGATTATTACGTATAAACAACCTCGAATAATGAAGAAATTGAAAAATAAACCCTTACCTTGTACTTTTCCTTGGTTGGGGTAGGTTATACTCTTGTATAATGGTGAAATAATTGTTATTAAATTATACAAGAATCATATATATTAATATGATATCATATATGATCTTTTATCGTTGCTTTGTTAATAATATTTTATAATTCTCGTCGTTTCGGGTGTTAACTTAGTCATTTTCTTTTATATTTTTTGTTATTTAAGCCATGTTTGTCATGGATAGGTTGTATATTATTCATATCTAGAATGATATAAAGTCCTTAGATACTATTATTAATCATCAAATGAGAATTATACTTTAATGGATACGATGGGGAATGAATCTCATCGCGTTCGTGGAGACGGTAGTCCGTACGTACGCACGAGTGACAATATAATTCTTTTGATATTAAAATAATATATAATTTAATGGTATATCATATATACAGAATCATTACCATGTTATATTTTTTATTTAAATGAATTACACATCATTATTATACCCATCCAAATAATAATTTATTGAATAACAATTACACCACGACGTGGAGACGGTAAGCCGTACGTACGCACGTATGATGACATGTCATTCAAAGGATGGATAGAATACTAAATATGGTTGTATGATTTTTATAATAACATCAAATTATATATTATATACTGGATTTATTATTTTATAATGGTAATTACAAAGAAAGAAGAAGTGGAAGTAGAAAGGAAATGAAAAAGGGTGGTGAAATCATTACCTCTTCTTCGGGTTCTTCCTTTTGATTTGATAAAAAAGGCTCCTTATGATGGATTTCTGACAAAAGGAAGGCCTCTAGGATGAAGTGAGGGAAGTTTAGAGAGTATTTGGGCAGGTTCGGGCCAAAACAAAAGGCTTTGAAGGTGTAAATTAATGAGAAAGGGGAGTTCTCTTTTATAAGAGGGGTGAGGGGAACCTTTGGAAAAGCTAGAAATATTATTTTATAATAAATTCATATTCGGTTTTTAATGTCCCCAAAGTAGATTATTTAAAGGTTATGGAGGGGATGGGCCGAAAACCACTCAATCAATAGAATTTAGATAGATTTGGGTCATTATATTAACCTTATCTTTTACTTTTAACTCTTAGTTAATTAGTTTGACAATTACCATGTCACTTTGTATTTTTATATTATATAGTTAATAAACATACTATATAACTCTAAGAGACCCCCAAGTGTAACATTAATGATACAACTATCATGATATAAGTCTCTTGGTTGAACCATTGTTTTTTTGGAATTGAATATCAATTAATAATATAATATTTTTTTTAAAAACTCTTTTATGTCAATTTTGACACTATTCGGAAAATTGATTTTTGTAAAAATTATAACATTATTATTACTTCGAAAAAAGTTAATTAAATCATTCCTAACATGTCATATTAAACTATAAAATTAGTTTAATTCATAAAAAGTTTCAAATTATATTTATTTTGGTATTTATAATATCAATTATTTTAATTTTTCACTATTATGGTAATTACTGCATCATCATTGTTTCATAAATAAATTAAAAAATTTTTTGTCTAAAAATTATAAATAAAATATCATTATGTCGGAAATATTTTTAGATTTCTAATGAATATTTATAATCGAATTTATCTTATTTGAACCCCTATATTAAAAATGGTTTAGTAAATAAACATTGATTTTAACTCTTTTAACTCTTCTTTGAGTTAAATAATAATAAATTTCCAAATCTAATCCATGTGGACCTAAATGATAATATTTTTTTTCCTAAGGTTGATTTTGGTCGAGATACACTTTTACAATAGAATTAGGACATGTGTTATGGTAATATTAATATCTTTTTTACCCTTAATTACCCTATTTACTTTTAACCGTGTTAAATAAAAGTGAAAAATTACTATTCACCAAAAATTATTTTCATCTCATTAAACAAAATTTTACTCCTTAATATTAACTTTGTCTCTCGGATTTTCGAAATTCCACTCATAGAAGCGGTAAAATTATGTTTTATGAAAAATTCAGTTTTTTTAACTACTACTTAGTGGTTTCACTATTCATCAAAAAATGATGTTTTTCAGAAAAATAAAAAAAATTCACCCTAGGATAATTTTGATATTCTGAATCAAAAAATGAGGTCCATTTTGAAAAATAATGTTTATAAATTTCAAAAAGTGGGTATTACTATTCATAATGGCTAGTTTTATTGGTTGTGGTGTGTTAGAACTCGATGTTGCGTACAACACACACTATTGCATTATTAAAAGAGAAGCGTAGCGTAGAAGCTTGGGGTGTTACATTCTCCCCCATCAAATAATTTCAACCTCGAAATTTCTATAATACTACCGCATGAAAATACTAGGGTGGTTCTTTATCATAAGTTCCTCGGGTTCCCACGTTGCCTCTTCCATCTTATGGTTTCTCCACAAGACTTTTATCAGACGAGTCATCTGGTTTCTCAGCACTTGTTCTCTCGTATCAAGAATCTTGACGGGCTCTTCGCAATAAGACAGATCGGGTTCCAGTTCTAATTCCTCATAGGTGAGTACATGCGTTGGTTCAGGCATGTATTTCCTCAACAGAGATACATGGAACACATCGCGAACTTTGGAGAGACTTGGCGGCATTGTCAATCGGTAAGCTACAACCCTATTTCATTATAGAATTTCAAAAGGTCCGATGTACCTGGGACTCAATTTACCATTCTTACCAAAATGTATGACTCCCTTCAATGGAGATAACTTCAGGAAAACATGATCACCGACTTGAAATTCCAAATCCTTCCTTCGATTATCGGCATAGCTCTTCTGCCTACTTTGAGATGCCTTGATATTGTTTTCGATTACCTTTTCCATTTCCATAATTTCAACCTCCTCTTCTGGGCCTACAAGTTTTCGTTCACCAACTTCCTCCCAAAAGGTTGGTGTGCGACATCTCTTTCCATATAACGCATCATATGGTGCCATATGAATACTCAAATGGAAGATATTGTTGTAGAAAAATTCTACCAGAGGTAAATATTGATCCCACATACCCTGAAAGTCATGTGAGAAGGATCTCAACAAGTCTTCTAAGGTTTGAATAGTTCGTTCTGATTGTCCATCTGTTTGAGGGTGGTAGGCAGTGCTCAAATGAAGTTCAGTATCCAAGGCATTCTTACGACTTTTACAGAATCATGAAGTAAAATGGGGATCACGATAAAAAAAATCGATAGGGGTACTCCATAAAGTCTCACAACTTCATTAATATATAGTCTTCCTAGTCGTTCATGTGGAAAATCTTCCCTTATAGCAAGAAAATGGGCTGACTTGGTAAGACGATCAAAAACGACCCATATTGCATCGTTCCTTCTTGGAGAAATTGGTATCCCCAGGACAAAGTCCATCATAATATTGTCCCATTTCCACTCCGGTATGGGAAGATGTTGAATGACTCCTCTAGGTTGTTTCCTTCCAGCTTTCACTTGTTGAAAAAACATACATGTGGACACAAAATCAACAATCTCCCTCTTTATATTGTCCCACCAAAAATTTTCCTTCAAATCTCTATACTTTTTGGTGCTCCCAGGGTGTATAGAGAAATTGGAACTATGAACATCATCCAGCAATTCCCTTTTTAGATCAGGTATATCGGGAACACAAAGCCTCTTCCCGAATTTCAAAATTCCATCTTCATGCACAAAGTCTCTAAATTTCCTATCATTCGCAGCTTTAATCATCTTTTGAAATTCTTCATCATTAGTCTGAGAACTCTTAATCCGTTCTAGTAAAGATGGTTCGGTAGACATTTGAAAAATAATTTATGATTCACCTTCAGTGGTTATTCCCATGTCTATCTTCACTAGATCCATGAAAATTGGATCACTTTCAATTCTCATATTGTTCAAAACTCCATGTTATTTTCTACTCAAAGAATCCACAATCTTGTTTGCTTTCCCCGGGTGGTAATGTATCGTACAATCATAATCCTTGAGTAATTAAAGCCATCTCCTTTGCCTCATGTTGAGTTCTTTTTGTGAGAAAATATACTTCAAACTCTTGTAATCAGTATAAATCTCACATGTTTCACCACAGAGGTAGTGCCTTCATTTCTTCAAAGAAAAGATCACAGCTTCTAACTCGAGATCATGAGTAGGATAGTTTTTTTCATTAATTTTCAACTATCGTGATGCATAGGAAATAACCCTATTATTCTGCATAAGAACACAAACAAGTCCTTTCTTCGATGCATCACTATAAATAACGAACCCATCATTCCTAGATGGTAGATTTAATATAAGAGAAATGACTAATATTCTCTTCAGTTCTTAGAAACATTATTCACACTATTTTTTCCAAAAAACTTTAACCCCTTTACGTGTGGGCTTCGTTAATGGTTTATCCAACTGGGAAAAATTCTGGACGAAACATCGATAATAACCTTCCAAACCAATAAAAATGTATACCTTAGTTATACTCGTCGATGCTGGCCATTCTTGGATTGCCTTGGTGTTAGAAGGATCAATAGAGATTCCATATTTAGAGACATTATGGCTAAGAAAAGAAACCTATCAAAGCCATAATTCACATTTTCTAAACTTCCCATATAATTCATGTCTTCTCACAGACTTAAGGATAATGCGCAAGTGATTTTCATGATCTTCATTTCTTTTGGGGTATACCAAGATATCATCAATAAATACCACCACAAATTCATCGAGATATTCCATGAAAACACTATTCATCAGATCCATGAATACAGAGGGTGCATTAGTCAATCCAAAAGGAATTAATGTAAACTCTTAATGCTCGTACATGGTTCAAAATGCTGTCTTCGGAATGTCTTCCTTCTTCACACATAACTGATGGTATCCAGATCGAAGGCCAATCTTTGAAAAGTATTGAGATCCATGCAGTTGGTCAAATAAATCCTCAATGCGAGGTAGGGAATACTTGTTCTTTATTGTTATAGCATAGATCTCCCTGTATTCGATACGTGACCTCATAGATCCATATTTCTTTTTAACAAAAAGAACAGGGGCTCCCCATGGATAAACACTAAGAAGAATAAATCCCTTATTACTCAATTCCTCTAGTTGTTTATTTAGTTCAACTAATTATACAGTGGCCATTCTATAAGGGGTCTTCGATATATGCCTTGATCCAGGAATTAAATCAATGGGAAACTCAACTTCTCGTTCTGGAGGATGTTAAGGTAAATCTTCAGAAAACACATCTACCTATTCTTTCACAATAGGTACATCCTCTATTTGAACATTCCATTCCTCACCTATAGTCATTTCATTGTCTTCCTCCCCAATAATTGAATTTATTTGAGCTAATGGGGGTGGATCTATATAAGAATTAGGTGGCGACGATTCTACTCTAAAGATAAGGTGTTCCTTATCATCCGCATCAATAATCATAACCTCCTTCTTCTTACAATAAATATTCGCATCATGGTCCGAAATCCAATCCATACCAAAGATTATATCAAACTCAATCACAGGTATGACGATGAGATCAGTGGATAAAGAAAATTTATGTGCTCTAATGGGGATTGATTCACAAAACATTGTTTCAATGATACTTCCCATAGGGGTTTTAACTGACAACTCCCTTGTTAAATAAAATTGGAAATATCTAATTTTAATACCAAAATAGGATGATATGAAACAATTCAATGATATAGAATTAAACAATGCATTTTCTAAACTTGAGGAAACCATTAAATTACCTACCACTGCGTATTTCGAAGCTTCTACCTCAGTAGTAGTTATAGCATAAGATTGGCCTTGATACCTTGGCCTTTTCTGAGTTAAGTTCCTCTGACCCTTAGGAAATTAATTTTTATAATGTCCCATCTCCCTGAAATTGTAGCATTGGACATCAGTAGCTTCTTTCTTAACCTTCCAATCACGATCTTGGTGGCCTTTTTCACCACATTTGTAACAAACTCCCGTTTCTTTTAAGCAAGTACCAGGGTGTTTCTTCCCAAATTTACTACAGGATGGATATTCATATTTTCCCTTCTTCCCTTTATTTCTATTACCATATTTATTAGCATATCTCTTGTTCTCTTTCTTTGCATTAAAGTCATATGACTTAGAGAATTCTTTCTCTGTCTTGGTAGCACATGAGACAATGTCTTTGTACGACGAGAAGGATTGTGAGACTAATGCTCGATGGAGAAATGGTTTTAACCCATCCAAGATATGATCAATCTTACTTCTTTGGTTACGTATATAATCACCAGAATACCTTGATAACCTTGTAAAGTTAGCCTCATACTTTGCGATATTCTCTCCTCCTTTTGTCTCAGACTCAGAAATTGTCTTTCCATATCTTCTTGATGGTCACGAGGAATGTATTTTTCTAAAAAAAGATATCTGAACTCCCTCCATTCCATATTTTATACTTCATCATCTTCCTTCTTGTTTTGAATCATTGACCACCATTGATTAACATCTCCAGTGAGGCGGTAAACTACCATGATAACTTTTTCCCTTTCACTACTCCCCAAAGCCTGAAATATTTTCTCTAGTGAACTTATCCTTTGCTCAGATACTAATGGATTTGTACTTCCATTGAACATTGGTGGTTGTTTCCTCATGAAACAATCTAACATTGATACTCCACGCTGTGGATCAGGGTGCTCCATACGGGTAAGGTTATTATTCATAACTTGAGTGAGTTGTCCCTGTATGGTGACTAGATGATCGGCACCAGTTTCATCACCAGCTCCACTATAATTATCATGAGCAGGAGGTAAATCCCTACATGGAGTGCGTGCATTGATATGGTTACCATTTCTTCCACTAGGTGCCATTTCTATAAAATGGCATAAACTAGATCAGTTTGTGAATCAAAATACATAATTCCATACTTATAAAACACTTAACATAAATTGAACTATTTATGGATACAATCCATAATCATAAAAATGTTTTCCTTGAGGAAGTATATACTCATAAACCCATCATAATGATTTGTAAAGAAAACGAGAGTTATCCTAAGAATATCCCATGAGAGTGTCATAACCAAGAGTGAAGGAAGGCCCATTGTCGTGCACCAGTTCCCGTTCGAGTCTAGATCAAAGCGGTGTTTTTTTTGTTTTACCCCTAGGTACATCTGTGCCAGAGCCGCCTCTACCTGCTCGTATTCAGACAGGGATGTATTGCTCTAAATACTCCCAAAATATATACAATACCAAAATTATAGGAATTTCTTCTATACTAATCCTCAAATTCCATCTTAGGTATATGTGATCTAATCAGAGTTTATCTAAATATATCCTCCAAGGTTTTTACTAAACTTCCTCTGATACCAATTGTAACGCCCTGACCCCTATTACCCAGAGTCGGTGCATTATTACATAACATTGGTATGATCACAATAAAGATCAAATCTCAAAAGACAGATTAGTTTAGTAGCCTTAGAAACACTATATATATTCATAAAGTTTTACATTACATCATAAAAATGAAAACTACAACAACATATTCTCCATAGTCCACACTCTTATCCCCTCATACTATCCATGTAGGTCATTCATAATTTACTTCTTAACATCCTAGGAAAAATAAAACATAGAAAAGGGGTGAGCTCAAATTCCCAGTAAGGATAACAATATTGCGGAAACATTCATAAATAAGAATAAAAATTTAGGCAATATATAACTAAAACAAATGACTTTTAAACTTTAACTTCAATATAGTATGGAAAAAATAAAATGAAATAATTCCATTTACATATTCACATAGATATTCTACTAATCGAATAATCACATGCAATATCAATAACCACTTTAATAATGATGGAATGCATAATGCCTGACTATCATAACCACATAGCCAAGGCCTCGTGCCAAGACTACAGATAAGTTTTTTTCAAGGCCTTATGCCAAGACACTATTTTGTCTAATGAGACCTACCGATGCATCGAGAAGCTATAACGGGCTCCACCCATCACATATTAAGTCCAATGCATTCATCATATGAACAGGTTTAAACATAACATAAACATTAGTATTAAAACTAGCATACGGAATGTCAATAATTTCTCCAAAAACCATGAATGGTATAAAAATAACACATCCACAGTTAAACAAATCACAAAACCTTCAATACAATATGGATGTTTTGTATCATAATAAATCAACTTCAAATAAGCTTAAAATCCATAAAAGGATGTTGACATAGATGAAATCAAAACTATTTGAGAGAAATATCTCTTTTTTTAATCATTTAAAAGTCACATAATTATAAAATAAAACATTTACTTTGAAAATTTTATTATAATCATGAATGGGAAGCTTTGAAGATTTTATAACGGCATAAAATAGCCACACCCTCTGTATAAGTTAAAAAAACATTCTTACCTTAATTCTATCGAAAAGGATAAAAAGCACCTTGTTTGGAAAACGATGGAAAGATTCCTTTATAGACCTCTTATAAAAAGTCAAAAATGGGTATAAATGACTTTAACCGATAATATTGTAAATAGTAAAAATGTTTTGAAATACATTTTTAAGAAACATGGATGTGGATGATAAAGAAATCCTAGTAGATTATTATGTATAAACAACCTCGGATAATGAAGAGATTGTGAAATAAACCCTTACCTTGTAATTATCCTTGGTTGGGGTAGGTTAACCTCCTGTATAATGGTGAAATAATTGTTATTTAATTATACAAGAATCATATATATTAATATGATATCATATATTATCTTTTAACATTTCTTTGTTAATAATATTTTAGAATTATCGTCGTTTCGGGTGTTATCTTACTCATTTTATTTTATATGTTTTGTTACGTAAGCCAGGTTTTTCATGGATAGGTTGTATATTATTCATATCAAGAATGATATCAAGTCCTTAGATACTATTATTAATCATCCAATGATAATTAGACTTTAATGGATACGATGGGGAATGAATCTCATCGCGTTCGTGGAGACGGTAGTCCGTACGTACGCAGAAGCGACAATATCACTCTTTTGATTTTAAAATAATATATAATTGGATGGTATATAATATATAGAGATTAATTACCATGTTATATTTATTATTTACCTGAATTACACATCATTATTATACCCATCCAATTAATAATTTATTGTATAACAATTACACTATGACGTGGAGACGATAAGCATTACGTACACACGTATGGTGACATGTCATTAAAAAGATGGATAGAATACTAAATATGGATATACCATGTTTATAATAACATCAAATGATATATAATATACTGGATTTTTTATTTTATAATGTTAATAACAATGAAACAAGAAGTGGAAGAAGAAAGGAACTTGAAAAAGGGTGGTGAAATCATTACCTCATCTTATGGTTCTTCCATTTGATTCGATCAAAAGGGCTCCTTAGGTCGGATTTCTGACTAAAGGAAGGCCACTAGGATGAAGTGAGGGAAGTTTAGAGTGTATTTGGGCATGTTTTAGCCGAACAAAAAGTCTTTTAAGGTGTGAATTAACGAGAAGGGGGAGTTCCCTTTTATAAGAGGGGTGAGGGACACCTTTGGAAAAGCTAGAAATATTATTTTATAATAAATTCATATTCGGTTTCTAATGGCTCAAAAGTGGATTATTTATAAGGTTAATTTAGGTATGGGTCGAATTCCACTCAACCAATATAATTTATACAGGTTTGGGTCATTATATTAACCTTATCTTTTAGTTTTAAATCTTAGTTAATTAGTTTGACACTTACCATGTCACTTTGTATTTTTATAAAATATAGTTAATAAACATACTATATACCTTCAAGATACCCCAAGTGGACCATTAATGATACAAATATAATTATATAAGTATCTTATCCAGACCTTAGATTTTTAGGAATTGAATATCAATTAATAATATAATATTTGTTTTAAAAACTCTTTTATGTCAATTTTGACACTATTTGGAAAATAGATTTTTGCAAAAAATCATAACACAATTATTACATCGAAAAAAGATAAGTAAATCATTCCTATCATGTCTTATTAACCTAGAAAATTAGTGTAATTGAAAAAAAGTCTCAAATTATATTTATTTTGATATTTATATATCAATGTTTTTAATTTTTCACTATTATGGTAATTACTCCATTATCATTGTCTCAAAAATAAATTAACTTATATAATGTCTAAAAATTATAAGTAAAATATCATTATGTTGGAAATCATTTTATATTTCTAATGAATATTTATAATCTAATTTATCTTATGTGTAACCCTATGTTAAAAATATTTTAGTAAATAAACAATGATTTTAACTCTTTTAACTCTTATTTGAATTAAATAATAATAAATGTCCTAATCTAATCCAAGTGGACATAAATGATAATATTTTATTTATGAAGTTGTTTTTGGTCGAGATACACTTTTCCAATAGAATTAGGACATGTTTTAGGGTAATATTAATATCATTTTTTCCCTTAATTACCCTATTTACTTTTAACCGTGGTAAAAAAAGTAAAAAGTAACTATTCAGCAAAAATTATTTTCATCTCATTGAACCACATTTTACTCTTTTATATTAACCGTGTCTCTCGGATTTTTTAAATTCCACTCACATAAGAGGTAAAATTAAGTTTAATGAAAAATTCATTTTTCTTAACTACTACTTAGTGGTTTCACTATTCATCAAAAATGAAGTTTTTCAGAAAAATATCAAAAATTCACCCTAGGATAATTTCGATATTCTGAATCCAAAAATGAAGTCCATTTTGAAAAATAAAATTTATAAATTTAAAAAAGTGGGTATTACAATTCATAACGGTTAGTTCGATTGGTTGCGGTGTGTTAGAACTCAATGTTGCGTACAACACATGCTATTGCATTATTCAAAGAGAAGCGTATCGTAGAAGCATGGGGTGTTACATTTTTATATAGAGTATTATAAAGAAAAGGTAATGTATGTTATGGTAAATAACTCCATTAATATTTCTGAATTTAAATGTCATGGAAATTAATCGTATCAATCAATGTTGTGATATTGGTGAAGACTATATTTCTCATCAACCAAATTATGGTGAAAAATCTAGATCTAGGATGACATTGGGTCATGTGGGACACATTGTATAATATATTAAATCCTTTAGTCAATTTAATAACATATTACAGTCAAGAAGATGATTCTATTTTTAATTGTCTGCTAATATATGTGGAACAAAATATGAATTCATTTGTGTTAATCTATCTCCTATTTTTCATTACATAAGATCCTGTCTGACTGATATTTGGGTCTCACAGCCAATGATATGCAATCAACTATACATCAATAATAGAATAAGATCAAATTTTATAGCCGTATTTTCTTATATTCTCAGGATATGAGCTATATAAGATGAGCCCTACTATTCCATAGAATGGTTTTATCACAATAAATTCCATAAATTTCCCATAACATATTATAGATATCAGGATTCCAATATACCATCCACCCAAAAAATAATGGTGAAGATGTAGATGAAAAAAATCAGGAATTCTCTTATAAATTTTTTATCACCATTAGTGAAATCAAATAGGTTAATCATACAATGGAGGAGGATTTACCACATACATTGATCGATGATATCATAAATATTGAAGAATAGGATCAATAATTTTTTTTTAAAAAAAATCAATATATACTTTCCAAAAATTGTAGATAAATTACTTAGTTAAATACTTAGATGGTCACCCATAAAATGGGTCATCCAAATGAACACCATATCTATAAATTGGCATCCATGAGAATTCATTGATCTCAACCAACACCACCAAATGACTGATTTCTCAAAACAAATCTTCGAATTTCTGATTGATGCATTAAAGGGATTATTGAAACTTATTTTTCTGATGAGTATTCCAGATACCACCAAATATGAATGTCTATTGAATATGAGTAGAAAAGTCACATCACAAAACCCTAATAGGTATAGACTAATCATATTATGTTATTTGTCCCGTAGAACACTAGAACTACTTAGAAACAATCCATTAACTGCATCATTAATTACTCTTTGAGGACCACTGTGGAGTGATATGTTATTTATGTCATTCTAAATTCTCATCAAATCATTGATAAACTTTATAAATTTTACGAAGCATTCATCGAACCCCCACAATAGAACATGTAAATAATCCCACTAAATTGTTATTCTAGGTTGACATCATAGAAAATACACAACTTTTTGGTAAACCATCAGTTCATTGAATTTGACCCTAAGATGAAAAAATTTTTACAAGACATTACACCCCCTTGACACAAGAAACAATTGGGAGTACTCCAGGGGAATTTCTCCAAAATCTGGTGCCTTATAGAAATCCATTCCTTGAATTTTTTCCCATAAAAATGTTTATGAATTAATAATAAATCATTCAATATAATATAGATTTTTTCTAGCTATAAACAATCTAATAAAATCCCACTATATCCACTTTCCTTGATTCCATCTGTAAGTGATAATCCCCACATCAATATTTGTCTACCCTGAAGCAATCGATGAGTTTTATTCATGATTAGAATAATGATGAAGAAAAAAATAATTGAATATTATATCATAATAGGAAAATGATACATTGTAATAAATTATATTTTTATATCAAAAATATATTCATTACATTAATATTTAAATTATATAATCTCAGATGAAAATTTAAAGCACCACAATGTCCAACTGATATATGAGGTCAACACAATAAAATATCTTCATAGATTCTTAATGACAATAGACGATTTAGGATGCTAGGAAATCATTATATACTACTTTTATATCATATTCATGTATTCAAAGGTGATAAAAGGAAAAGGGATAGAATATTTCCTTTTTGTGTACCCTATCTTAGAGAAGTCACAATTAGATAAGAATTTATTTGGTGATGAAGTTTTCTCCACCTGTGAAACATTAAAAAAAATAAATTTTTAAAATTTCTTTAAGAGTATAAATGCTATAAATATGTATAATACAAAGCATAGTAGGTCTGATTCAGGAATTTTGGTCATATATCAAAATAAAATAGTTCTACATGACTCTTTGTCACTGAAAGGTTGATTCAGCAAAAATGAGGTTGAATAAAAGACCATAAATAAAGATATATAATTGAAACTAAAAATACTAGTGGTCTAATTAATATCATGGGTGGTTTATATTTAGTGATCAATAAAATTAATGGTGATAATTTCATCATGAAATAACAGTTGATTCCTTATCTTGATTATGTATAAGGAATACTGGTTAATTTATGCACAAAGATATCATTATTTTACATTCCTTATTTGTAAAATTCCCAAGTGGATGCACCAGAAAATATGAATACAAAATTGAAACATATATATTAGAATAAAATTTTCATTTACATTACAAATCATATGGTATTCTCCCAACTCATCAATAATGTTGGTAATGAAATAAATAAAATCAATCCCACCACAAATCAAAGATATTATTTCCCCCCAATTATTTATAGAATTATGGATGCATGTATAGAAAAATGAAATACCTCTAGAATGGGATATATCTACTGGTTTGATCCAAGAAAGAATATATCTGACAAAAGGTAGTAAATTTCACCATTAAGATGATCTGAATCCCTAAAAGGTCCCCTAAAAGTGCGGCTTTGATGGGTTCCTAATCAAGTTCATTGAAAGAGGGGATTACATAATTTGTAACTAGGATTTACCTAATATAACCTATAACACCCATTTTTCAAGAACTAGTAACTCCCATTAATTAGGTACATAGAAATTTCCATCCTTTGTGGACACATGATTTCACATATTACAAAAATAAAATCCATGCTTGCGAGACACATTCTACTATTATTAATCAACCATCAAGGTTCTTGCATACATCCAATTTATCCTTGATATTTTATTTAATGGTATAGATGTTATGTGTCAATTCCCTCAATCCGAATCTAGGTAATTCACGTTCATCATTATAGTTACAATCATATTCTCCAAATTTTCTATTGTGATACAACTCAACAAACTCAGAATGAATGTTTTTATCAATTTCACAATCTACAATATCGTTTCCAGAGTTAGTGTTCCACACATAGTATTTATGTACAACTATAATTACAAAATTTATTTAAATTTAAAGTGGCTATAACAGATGTATAATATCTAGTATAACCAATAACCTCACTATTATGTGGTGAGAAATGAAAATATTATGGAATTTAATAAAACCCAATGTAATATACATTAGAAATTCTAAAGGGATGATATGTACTGGCCATATTAAATACAGCATGATTTTTTGGATTATCTCATTCAAAAATATAATAATACATAGAAATACAGATATATTGTTGTGTTTTGGATGGATATCGTTATCTCTATTGAGGTTAATCTTTCCTCACTTTAAATTTACATTTGAAAGTAATTTATTGAATACGAGTATAATTAGATTCAGCTAGATTTGTTTGTGAAACATGATGAGATAATGTTTCACTTACAACACAACAAATAGGATTAACATAATTGTTTCATGATCGCATCGAATCAAAATAGTATATGTAGATGCTCAATAATAAGAGGGGGGGTGAATTGTATGTTTAAGAGAATTTGTTTCTAAAAATAAAAAAAACTATTTTTAACAATTTTAAACATGGTAAACACACAAACCCTCTTTACTTCTAAACTAGGATACTATCTTTAATTAGATCCAGAAATATTTTTCCATAAACGAAAGTTATGTAAAGATCACTAAGGAAAAATTATGCGTAAAAGTGTATAAAATGTAATTGATCAATGTAAATAAAAGTATAATAAAGTATAATAAAGCTATACATTCTTCCTTTATAAAAATACAGTGCAAATAAATCTTGAAACATAATAAGTAACATGTTGAAAAATATTTTATCCCAATGAGTTGGGTATCCAATAACCTTGTACAAAAGACCCGAGATTTATACATTCATGAAATTCAGTCTTACAAACAACTGGGTAAGACCTTGATAAGAATATCATGATCTGTTTCGCTATCCCTACAAGCCCTAGATCTTTAAGGTAGTTGGAACCTCTGTCTTCATATCCCCAAAAGCCATCAAACTTTATGTTAGTAGGAACATCTGAATTCCTATCCCTGAAAGCCCTAGATTGTACATAGAAACAATCGGAGTCTCCCAAAGAAATATGAACAAGATGTTCAGAACCACAAAAATAAAGAGATTATATCTATGTATAAATCAATTGACAGTATGTAATCTATAGATTGATGGAATGGTAATGAGAACATTAAAATGAGAACCTATTTATAGGAAAATCTCCACCGTTCAGCTCCATGCTCCAACGATCATATATTTCCATGAATCTGAGAGGGACATGTGCATGTGTCACTCAACCAATGGTTAGTTAGAAAATTAGTGTACGACATCATTTAATAAGAAAAACATGTGTAAATAATATGAAGTAGCTTAAAAATTTTTTTATTTCCAAAGTCTAAGGAAAGATAAAATTTAGAGTCTAAAAATTAAAAATTCAGAATCTATAAGACATGGATATTTGGAGTCTGTTTTTCAAACAATTCAGAATCTAAATTCAACAGATTCTAGAGTATGAATTCTAATGAATTATTAATCTGAAATCTGAAGAATTCAAAGTCTAATTTCTAAGGAATTATGACTATGAATTCTGAGGAATTGGTAGTTTGAAATCTAAGGAGAGCATAGTCTGAATTCTGAGGACTTTGGACTCTAAATTATGAATAATTCATAGTATGAATTTTGAGGAATTCAATGTCTAAATTAAAATAAATTCAATTTTTAAAATTAAAAAACTCTATATCAAAGGAAATATAATATTCCAAATATTTACATGAGAATATTTATTTTTTAATTAGTAATAAAATGAGTTTTATTTAGAGAGATTATAAAATAATACAATGAAAAAAGTTAAGGATATAAATTTCCATCGATATGTAAAATTTTCTTTAAGAAAATAATCCATAGGTAAATATTTGTTGCATTAAAATAATGTGTTTTTGATTTTCAAAACATAGAGGAATGAGTGAGTCATAATGAAACATTATTGACTCAATAATCTACCCCTTTTGAAAATCACAATCCCCCTTATGAAAAATAATATAAAGATAATGAATTTTCATTTTGTACTTTAAATGAAAAACTTATCTCCCTTCTCAAATGAATCGTGAAGAGTATGAATAACTCCCTCTTAGTTTTTGAAATCAATAAAGATTATATTCTTGAAATATTTAAAGAGATTTTACTTTTTATATCAAATGAATGTCTTGTTTATGTAAACACTCCCATATTTACAGTCCCCCATACAAAGGGAATTATCTTCATTATGCTTAGTCTTATTTTTTTCTTTCCTTTCTCCCCATTTTTGATTTTCAAAACGTAATAGTGATAAAGGAAAAATATGTTACCTGAATGATTATAGCTATACACAAAAAATGAAGGACATCATGATTTTTTCATTAATAATGGAAACATTTATGCAATGAAGAAACACAAAAAAATTTCAGAATTGAAGGGAAAAATTATTCACCCTTATTTTCCTTCAACATGATCTTATTCATGATATTCTACATTATCTTTAGATATTATGATCTTACTCAATATTCTTGAGAAACTTTTCCTGATCCTAATTTTACTTTTACAAATCCTTGATTTTTTCCTCCTAATACATAATGATTTCTAACTAAGAGTTAAATAACTCTTCTTGCTGAAAGAAATTTTCTTCAGACTATGTCCCGAGATCCTTTTCCATCTTTAGAGTTAAGGCAACAGAATTCATCTTTTCCTTTAGATCTCTATCTTTTTGCATCCAGGATACTTGTTTAAGATTCAGCTTCTCTATGAAACATGTATTATGAATTATTTATTCTATCATCTGATCTATCAATGGAAACCTTAACTGATTCCTAAAATTTATCAAGAATTCTTAGGTCTTCAATCTTTTTCATAGGACACATTGTCATTTAATTAGAAGATATCCTATGATCATCATAACCGATATAGAATGTTTTGAAATAATCCTCAATATTAATGAATTTTTCTCTGAGCATACTTATGGAATCCAAGTTCTGATTGTAGGAATGTTGAAAAATATGGAACATCAAGTCAATACTCAAAAAAAATGATATTGTGTCATCTAATTTCTTCAGATACCATAATAGAATGTCCTATCCCATGGATGATGATTCAGAATCTGATTCCTTTGTAGGTGATGATTTATTTTCTATCCCTATAGACATCTTCTTAGATGATTCACAAGCATCCTTATTAACCATCAAAACCTCATTAGGTGTATCTATATCAAGATATTTTCCTTTTTCTACTCTAGAAATGGTCTCCACATCCTTTAGGGATTCATTCTCACTATCTGAAACCTGAACAATTTTATCTTCATCCATCTATTCTTTCTCAACATCTCAATTAAGAACATAAGTTTAAATGAAGTGGTCATTGGGGATTTCATTATTCGATGGTTTATTAAAATATTATTATCCATATTCCTCTTTTCATTAAGAATTAAGTTTCATTTATTTATTCAAAAAATTTTGGATCGTATTCTCTTCAGACATAATTTCCTTCTTGTGGTATTCATCCACTTGACTTATCAAATCATCACTATCATCTATTTCTTCCTCCTCCTCTTTTTCTAATTCCTCTCCCAAAAAATTTTTTTCTTCCACATTCAGTTCGGGAATTATCATCTTCTTTTCTAGAGTTTATAATGGTACTGATTCATGGGGATAAGATTACGGTACCTGAGTATGTTCAATGGATTTTTCTGTATCTTTGAGAATATCTCGAACAATATCTAATTAATTCATTTTCTTCATTTTATTCTTCTAATATTATTTAATTTCATATTCCCCAGCAGCTAAAATTTTCAATTCCTATACCTCTTCAGAATATATTCAAAAACATTGATATCCTTCCTTTTTATTTTTCTTATATTCCATCAACTTTTCTACAACTTCATTAGGGATTTTTTTTCTTCGTCGATTTTGGTGGTGCAGACTGACTTTCAGTAATTGCTGGTGTCTCATTGATTTTCTGTTCTTTATGATTTTTCCTCTTTTGAGTTTTCTTGATTGTCTCTTCTACTTCCGCTTTCATTTCTAATGCTCCAACTTCAATTTTTCATATTTCATAGAATTTTCCAGACGGGGTATTGAAACCAACTATCATTCTTCTGGGAGTGTCATTACTTACAATCAAAATCATGACGAATCATGACTTAGAGCTATAGGGGATTTTGAATGACACTAGGAATAACACTATGAATATAAATAGAATTTCCAGATACATGATTATTTGTGATTTGATAGTTCCATTCATGATATTGGTGATCTACGACAGGATATACTTCACCATGGCTATCATCCTCATGTTATCATGAAAATCAATAACGAATAAGACACGTCTCATTAAAGATTCCATGTATTATTTTTATCAGAATTAGGTAACTCAATACCCACATATCATGAAATATTATGTTTGTAAAGTGATGGTTAATCTACCTTGATTTCACTTGTTTTAGTCCAAGGCACTCTATTACTATTTCCTTCTCAAAGATTACTGACTGATTTGGCAGCTTGTGGGCGTAGAAAATTACTTCACCTTCATACAATTCTCCAATAAATCATACAGCCATGTTGTAGGATAGGAAATAAGTTTTCACATAACTCTTGAATGAAAAAATATCTCTTACCCCTTCATCATAAAACTGTATTATCTCATAAAACTCAACAAGTAACTCTGGGTAGACCAGATCCTAAATTTTTTGTTTGGCTATGCACTTGTTTTCAAATCCATTCAGCTTAACATTTTGCGTAATCAGGAAACACACTAGTTTTCACATCCATTCAACTTAACATTTGGCGTAATCAGGAAATTGTACTTATTAAGGAATCTTGGATCAAATAACCTTTATCTATATATTTTCCACTCTGTGATTTCCTTGTTTGAATACATCTATCTCTGTGGAGAGGATTCAAAGACATCTATTGTCTAAAGAAATTTGGAAAAGAAGAACGACCTCATTGAAGAGAGGCAGAGCATCCACATGAAAATACATGAAAACATATGCGTGAAAAAATAATATGGGGTCTTTATATAGGTTTTGATTCCGTGGTTAGAATTCTTGAATTTATCCAATGGTTGACGAAAACATGATATGGTATAGCGGTTGAGATGAATGACGAAGAAGGATTTGTAGGTTCGGATCTTTGGTGTGTTTTATGGAAAAAAATCATATGTATTAAATGTGAATTCAAAATTTTTTTCTTAAAAAAATATATAAATACCATCAAGTTAAAAATTCAATTAATAAAATTTAAATAAGGAATCATACATTTCATATTTCAATTAAAAAATTCAGTAATGAAGAAAATTCTTCTTGAAGAACAATATGTTCCCTAAAATTTTATTACTGAAATGAAATTTTTGCATCCGGAGCATTTTAGAAGGTAAACAAAAATTTGGGTTCCTGAGTTTCGAGTTCTAGAAATTTTTGTTAAAAATGAAATTTTGATTAAGGAAAAAATATGAATAAAAAAATTATTAAAAAAATTTTGTTACAAAAAAATGTACCCCCTATGAAAAGGAGTTACAAAATGTTAGGAGTTAGGTTTTGACAAAAAGTTAATATAGAATATTACATTATGTTTATCATTACTATATTTTTTTAATGTATTCAAATATATCAGAGGGTAATCATTTAGTAAAAATATCATCAAATTGATCTTGTGTTCTAATAAATTATATAACGATATCTCCTTTAATTGTGTGATACATGGGAATGTGATTTCTAATATCTATGTGTTTTTTCACAGGAGTGATGTGATGGGTATTTTCATAGGTAAATGGAACTAGTATTATCACATCATATTTGTTTTTTTTGTAAAAATCATGAAATTATCTATATGTGTGTGATGAATCCACAACACTTGGACACAACAACTTCTTGTAGCTACATATTTAGCTTCAACAGTGGAACCTTTTTATAAAAATATTATTCACTCAACATGTTTCTATTTATCTCTTAAAGAATTCGATTTCTCCTTTCAACAATAGTATTATATTGATGAGTTCTTATAGATGAGAAGTTATGGGTAATTCCTTTCTTATTATAAAAAGATTCAAAATATGAATTTTTGTATTCTCCTCTATAATGACTATGAATAGTTATCAATGGATGGTCTTTCTAAATATTTTTCATGGGAACTAAATGTTCTGAAATAATAAGATCTTTCAAATTTCGTTTCTATAAAATTGACCTACATAAATATAGAATAATCATCAACCAAGAAAAATACATAATATTTTCCTCCAATACATCCAGTTTGTGTTGGACCAAAAAGATCCATATGCACTAACTGTAATTAATCAGAAGTTAAGACTTCACCTATTTATTTAAAACATTATTTATTTTTCTAGCCATATTTACATGGATAAAAAACTTCTGAACAAACTAATCTATGCTCTGGTATATCCTTGAATAGTATTTTATTTGAATTTGTTCATAGGATCTTAAGGTTACAGTGTCCTAACCTTGTATTCCATTACTGAGATTGATCTTCCATTGCACTATGGCAAGGTAGATCATGCTTCCTATAGTCTTATATGTTTAGTGTGTATGCATTCTATTCTATATGGTATGAAAGAATTAACTCTTCCTTGGAATTTTGTACTAATTATATATCTTTTATAAAATTCACAAGGTAAACTTAATCAAATAATTGACTTGTATAAATGTGGTTGTTCTTAAAACCTTTAACAAATAAAAAATTTGAAATTAATGTTTTTAGAATAATAATAATGTTACATATACCAATAATTTCTCCCGGAGCATTATCTCTTAATGTTACTTTTTCTCCATTCATCATGATAATATTTTCAGAGAAGTTTTTGTTACAAATCCTATTCCGAGAACATCCACTATCCATATACCATGTATTGATTTAGGTACTTCATTTATTTTTCTGAATATAAAATTGTTAGACTTTATAAATCTAAATGTTCTTTGATCTGGAAATTTCAGAAAGTATGATTTTAGGAATCCACATTTTCTTAGAAATATCAGAATTATGAAAACCAAAATATTGAGTTTGGTTTATAGAAAAATATTTCCCCCAATTCCCACCACATAAGAATTTAGTACAAAATGGAACACAATGGGAAAAATAGTTATTACAAAAAATTGGTTTCGAATGATTATAACCAAATCTAGAATGATTTTATAATGGATGAATTTTGGAATAAATCTGGTCAAAGTTTTCCTTACCAGATGTAATGTTGGATACAAATTTCATTAAGGAAAATATATGAGACTATAGTTTAATAACCATGTTCATATCCATAAAAATATTTGTTTTAGAACTAGAGTTATCCTCTAAAATATTTTCAATATAAATAACTATTCCAAGATCTTTAGAAAGTGTATCCTTATTAGATTTAACTTCCTTCAGATTTTTAGAAACATTATCGAAATAAAATTTTTTCTGATCAAGATATTTATAATGATCTGATACATCATTAGTTAAAATAAAAATTATATAATTTTATTTCTCCAAATTCTTTTTTATAATACTATTTTCATTATCATGTATTTTATAAAATCTAGAAACATCTTCAAATGAAGGTAAGTTATTATATTTGGATGATGATGATTCATCATCTAAAAATTCATAATATTATTCACTATAAAAATATGCTTATGAAGAAAAATTGGTTATGGATTCAGCATTATTTACATTATCCATAAGACAATGATTTACGATAGGTACCCTAGCTTTAAGATCAATATTATTTGGACCAGAAGATTTATAATCTGAAGATTCATCTAAAGAGTCACCACCATTATAACTCTAGGTGTCATTTTCTATCATCATTTTCGTAGAAATAGCCTTGTAATCATTCTTCCTATTCTCTCAAAATGCATTTCCTTCTTATCTTTACATTTAAGCATTGGAAAATCAGGTCTGACTTGTTCAGTAACTTTATATTCATAACAGGTTACTTTAGAATCATTCATATCCAATCATTAATTCATCTTATATCAGTACAGAAAATATTTCTTACCTACAATCATGTTCATCCTTCAAGAAATAGTGCATAATTCACTCCCAGACTGCTTTTTATCATTAGATTCATATATAACAACATTTATCTTAGCTTTAGATTTTGTTACCCTTTCATGAGTCTTTTCTTTAGATGTAGTAGTTAAATCTATACTTCCATTACCTTTCTTCTTTTTTAAAAATATTCATCACTCTTTATTATGGTTCCATGTTGAATATGTATTCCAAATTACATGTCGTGTGTAATTTTAGTAACATTCCAAATCACATCAATTAGTTTTCTTTTTGATTTCCACTCATTAAGAATTATATCAATTATCTTTTCAACAGGATCTTCATCATCATGACACTTCTCACACATAGATTGTGATTTTTTTGACAATTGTTATAAATCATTATTGCACCTTGCAATCTAGTTCTCCATAAGGAAGAGAAAAAACATGATATTACTCTATCCACATGTATCTTCTAGTCTCCATCACTTTGGATGTACCGAAATATGTGACTTCCAATTTATTCCAAATTCATTTGGTAGTTTCACATGATGATATTTGACTATATTTGTTCCTGGTCATATAACACACAAAATTATTTAATACATTATAATTTATTTGAAATTATGATTTCTCTTGGTTGGTAATGGTTCTTAATTCCTTTTATGGAAATTTGTAATATACAATTAGCATAACAAAATATTCTACTCCAGTGTTAATAACAAAAGTCTTTATTATATCTCTCCAGTACTCATATTCATTACCATAAAAAATAGGTGGTCTAGTAAGATTTAGATTATCAGTGGAACCAATATTCATTCCTTACATTTTATATGAAATTACTTTTCCAAAAAAACATGTTAATAGTAAAAGCTTATAAACAATGATAAAATATTTATGAAAAAAATAAAAAAGAAAAGTTATTCTAGAAAAATTTAGAACATGTAAATCTTGAACAATAAAACATATATGTGAATATAAGTATTTCAGAGACCATCTATGATACAAATTTTATGGTCTAAAAAGTATATGTAGATGCCAAATTACAATATGGGGGTGAATTGTATGTTTTAAAACATCCATTTTTAACCTTAAGGAAAACTATTTTTAACAAAGTAATAAAAGTTAAACACGCAAACCCTCTTTAGTTCTCAACTATGAAACTAACTTCCGTAGGATCCAGAATTATGGTTTCGAAAAAGAATCTTATGTAAAGTTCTCTATGAAAAGATTCGACCTTATAGCATATCTAATATTATTTTTCAGAGTAAATAAAAGTATAATAAAGAATAAGAAAATTATAATTTCTTTTTTTTATCAAAATAAAACCAAAATAAAACGTGAAACAAAACAAGTAACAAATATGAAATATTCTAAACCAATTATTAGGGTATCCAACAACTTTGGATAAAGGTATAAAGATTTATACATTAATGAAAGTCTATCATACCCACACCAGGGTAATCCCTCGATAGGAATATAAAAATAATTTTTTCTATCCCTTAATTCCCTTGATCTTTAATTTAGTAGGTACATATGTCTTCTTATCCCTGAATGTCCTTGAACATTATTGAAGTCAGCATTTAGGTCTATATATCCCTGAATCCCTTGATTGTACTCAACCACAATCGAAGTCAGACAATTCAATCTGACCAAGATGTTCAGAACCACAAAATGCCTAAGAGTCTCTCTCTATTGAATTCACTTCACATCACGTAATCGCTAGATTTATTGAATGTTAATGATATCATTAAAATGATATATTAATAATTGGAAAACACCAACAGTCAGCTCCCTCCTTCATAGTTCATATTTTTCCTGCAATTTCATTAGGACCTGTACACGTGTCAATCAACCAATCGTTAATTAGAATCATATTTTTGACATTGCTTCATTATAATAACACGTGTATGGAAATTGAATTTTCTTAACCACATTTTAATTTTCAGAGTTTATGGAAAAATATAATTCAGAGCCTAATCATATAAACAATCAAAATCCATAAGACATGAATATTCAGATACTGTTTTTAATGACTTCAGAATCTAAATTATATAGATTCTAAAATCCGAATTACAATGATATTGAAAACAGAATTCTATTGAATTCAGCATATGAATTCTGAGGAATTAGGATTCTGAATTATGATGAATTGGGAGTCTGAATTCTGAAGAATTCAGAGTCAGAATAATGAGAAATTCAAAGTCGGAATATCAGAGAATTCGGATTCTGAATTTTAGAGAATTAGAAGTCTAAATTTCAGAGAATTCAGAGTCTGAATTTCTGGGAATTTGGAGTCTGAATTTCATATAATTTAGTGTCTAAATTTCATTGAATTGTGAGTGTACATTTAAAAGAATTTGGAGTCTAAATTTCAGAGAATTCGGATTCTAAAAACATAACACTCTATATCCAAGTAACACTATTATTCTGACATTTTATATGAGAATTTTAATTTTTGATTTATTAATAAAATGTGTTTGATTAATAGAGATTATAATATGAGACATTGAAAACAAAGGTATGGATAAATTTTTTTCTTATAGAATATAAATTTTCCATAATAAATTAATCCTTATGGAAAGATATTTTTCATTAAGATAAAGTTTTTGTGACTTTCAAAACATAGAGGAAAGGAAAAGTAATAATGGAACCATATTGACTCAACATTTCACATTTAGTATTATTGATTTACTCCACTAATTCATCCAAGTAGATATAACACTATCTTTGTCAACCCACTTGAAACATTGGAAAAATCATATAAAGTTATTGCTAAAATGGGAAGGGCCTTACGCCATATGTATGGTCGACTGCAATGAGGAATACTTCTTGATAAAAATGGTTGAATAAAATATAATTCCTACTAATAATGTATGTTATTTTAAAAGTACATTTAATATTTTCACAAAAGATGCATTTATCATAGTTACATGATGTTAAACTACAAAAAATACATTTCACTCAAAATGACATTCAACTATATTGAACTGGTCATCATAGCATGTGATTAAATTTTGAGTCATGACGGTCCATCCCACATGGCATTAAACAAAATAGAGTAGTATATAATATATGAACTTATTATGTTATGTATGATCCATTTATGTATAATATATCCTAGTGTTTGGGTTTACAAATTTACATTAGGTTTTAAACAGTAACCCTATAATAAGATAAATCCATTTTATTATCTTATGTGCATGAGTCTAAACAGTATACGAATTATCTATTAATAATAATTTTTTGATTTATTCCATTATCAAGATATACATAGTGAAATTTAGATAACTTATCCTAGATACACTCACAAATATACCTTTTATCCAAATTCTTATATTGTATGGTCTCTTTATTCACATTTGGTTTTCTACAGTATACATAATTTGCGGAATTTTATACTAATAACTACATGTGTCTTGAATCATATTACCATAGGATAAAAATAATTTCATGATTTTCTTGACCTAGGTACATCCATAAATTACTTGTGTTTTAGTCCTTTTTCTGTAGCTCATAATCATTTACATATATTTTATCATAATAAACCTACATTGGGTTAAGGCCACCACACGTTCACTTATACATGATCCTAGTCTACGTATATGTCCCTTCGCCTAGAACACTATCTATATTTATTCCTATTATATCAAGACACATAGTGATATTCATAGTTCTTGATCTGGGTTTAACAATATATCCCACTAACATTGAACCCATATTCCATCCATGTTTATGGGTCCCTCTCATTCAAACCCCATCCTTTAGTATTCATAAATAATGAGGAAGGAAGGCTTATCTAGAGCTACATGTGAATTTATTCCTATTAATACATGAATTATAGTGACATCCAACGTGTCTATTTCAGACTTATCAATAGGTTTATCACTTTTCAAAATATAGTTATTTTTGTTTTCTAATATTTCATCACTTCTCATATCATTTTACAAACAAAATCAATGTTATAATTAATCAATTTTATTTTATGAATGAGCTAGATCTTCATAGATCCCACTGTGTAATGATCCTCATTATAATGACCCGAAATTATCACACATAAATATTATTTCATAAGATATGAATATTCATTACATAATATAATGATCCATAAAAGGATCATTTAGGTCTTGTTCTATTTGAAACATTTTCACATAAACAATAGTTTTGTAAGTGAGTTATGTCACATCCCAATAAAACATTCATAACATGCACCATTTTTAAGAATATTACATATATTATCGTTATTAATTACCTAGGGAGAGGAAATATAAAATGGGTGACCTAAGATTCTTAGTAAGGATAAACAAGGTAGATATAGATATAATATGAGCATAAGGGTGTGAGAGCATGAGAATAACATTTGAAAAAGAACATATCATGCATGTCATAGATCAAAAATATGATTCATTACATAAATATTGTAGAGAATAAAACATGAATCCTAAAGGAGTCAATGAAAATGAACCATGGGGTCATAATAGTGGATTAAGATATGTATTTTTCATATACACAAATGAAAAAAAAATTGCATGTAAAGGATATCCCCAATGACAATTATTATATTTTAGGCTTCAGCTATCCACTTGTGTATCGACATTGATCATGGGATAGCCTCCCATATATATTATTCTGATCATGGGATAATGTCTAATGTACCCTTTTTCAATATTGGGATATCTTCTTGTGTACCCTTTGATTTAATTTAACATTAATCATTACCAAATAAAATAGAGGGAGATACAGGTCCGACATTTCACATAGACCATACATTATTAAACAAGACGATCATAAAAAATCATCATATAATAAATTATAGAAGGAAAATTAGTTTTATAAGTTTCTCATCATATCATAACACGTATAAAATAAATAGTGCTCATAAACATTTAATCCTAGCATAACCAAAACAAATGAAAAGAGATTCATAATCATCTAATCAATTCATCACAGAACAACCCATGGAAAAGGATTGAGTTTCAAAAACAGATCTTCATCATAATCACAAGTCATCAATTGAAATAATAAGGATGTTACAATTGAATAATATCCTCAGTATATCTTAAGTCACATCAAATTATTTTTTAAGATAGAAAATTATTTTGAAAGATCACTTGGTACATTTCTATAAGAAAATAACGTTTATTCAAAAATAAAATTATCAAAACTATAAATTTATTAAATATTTTGAAGATCATTTTCATTTGAAATAACATTTAATATTTATAAAAGAATATTTAAACATTGAGTTCTCATGATAGATGGAAATTTCATCAATGTTGTATAAATTAAACATTGCGTTCCTTTTATATTTATGGTAAAATAAAAATAGGCCTTATTGGGAAAATGCCATCAAATGTTTTTTCAAAATCCATACAAGTTATCAATTTTCATTAAACAATAAATTAATATTTATCATTTCTAGAAAACATATTTTTAAAATAGGGATATGGAAGAAAAAATTATTTCTATCCAAGAGTCTAATAATGTTGGATTCCATTAAAAACATTATTTAATGACATTGAGTAAATAAAGATTGGAAAATATTGGGAAAACATGTATTATCACGGAATGAACATAAAATAAGAAATTTCATGATGTTATTGATAAATAGATCATAAGATTTCATCATTGAATGCATGGTCATAAACAATTTTAATAAACAATGAGATTATAACATCAAACCCTTACTAGTTTTATAAAATTTGATTCATAATCACCATTAATGAATAACATAAAATGAAAAATCAAATATCATAAATAGAATTATATTCATTATATGGAATTCTAAATGTAATGTATATAGACGTCAAAAAAGAAGATATGTTCGTAACTTATCTTATGTATCAAAGAAGTTAAATTGTGACAAAAATCCATTAAATTACGTCTGAACATCCTTTTAGAATGTTTGAAACTCCATTATAGTAAATAAATTTTTAATATAAATATATTATATGTCGATAATCATATTTATCCTACCATTTATGATTTTCTTATAACCTTTTATTTTTAATTTATTACCAGTTCCTTATTAAAATCTTGTTTCGGGTAATAACATCATCATTTTTCATGTATATTTTTTTAGAATCTTCATTCATTTCATATTGATCATTCTTCCATAATATATGGTATTTTAAAAATTATATAAATATAAAATATTTTTCATTATATAATTATTTATATGAATCCATTATAGATTGAGATACAAAATGAATTATATTTTTCATTGAGATTGTATGTCATATGTATGCATGAACATTGTTTCCATTTTCTCAATAGATGAATCAAAAGAAAGGTGTCTAACATATAAAAATTAAAAGAAAATTTTTCTGTAATATATATTAAAAATATTCATTAAATCTATCCTTATTACCTTCTATTCAAAATGATAGTGAAAAACTAATCACATTATTTTATAAGGTGGTAGCTCGTCGTAGACACGAACGACGTTATCATATCCCTCGTAGAACTGAAAGTAATATGGTATATGTGATCTCATATTTTAGAAATTATAATTATGTAAAAAATATTATATATTTTCAGTTAATATATCCTCATTTCCACCCATGTAAAATAGCAACGAAAAACACATCCCATCAGTTCGTGAGGGGATATTTCTCCGTACAGACGAGGGACATTTTTTTCCAACGGGTTGGGGGGTAATTAAGAAGATGTAATATTATAATTAAAATGGTATAATTATATCCAAAAATATTATATATAACCATTAAATAAGTCATTATATCCTATCATGATAGGTGGTGATGAAAAAAGAATTACATCGTTTCGCGAGGCGGTAGTCCATTGTAAACATGACCAATGATTTTGTTTCCCATTTGATGGTAGAGAATATAAATGTAGGAAATTCCATAAAAATAATAAAATATAACTATAAGGAATAATTTTTTATTATATTATCAGTGATAAAGTATATTTGATATAGGTGTAAGAATAAATAATACAAAAACACAATTTTAAAAATTTTACTTCTTCTTCAGATTACATCTTTAGATTTATACCTATATCATTTGTAGTAGGGTTTTATTATAAAAATAAGTCATATAGGGCGTGATTATGGAATTAAGGAATATATTTTAGATGTTATTGTATGAAAAAAGTGTTTTGGATGTGTGAGGAGGAGAAGATATGGGGAGTGTCTTTTAGATACGGGGGAGAGGACATACATGGAAGTATTGAAAAGAATAAAGTGAACCCATGATTTTTACCTACCATACATTTCCAAAATGGGTCATTAGAAAATATTTGTGATGATAATATATAAATATGGAAATAAAATATAATTTCGATAAGTTTATATATTATTTTTCAAGTTATACATTTAGTTTAACTTTAATTAAAAATGTTTTACCATTAATAGAGATAAGAAAATTTTAATGTTTTTACTATTCATTTTGACAAAAAAAATGATGAAATTATTAGAAAAAATATAATTATGATGTTTCTATGTTTTCAATAGATTTTTTAAAATTCCTTTTTTATGTGTTTCAAAATATAATTTGAAATTAAACCCAAAAACTTTTTGGATGTATTTTTTCCAAAGAGAATGTTTTCAGATGTTTGAAAGGTTTTTATAACAATAATCAATATGATAATGATTTTAATGATGTATATGGGATAATTTAAAATTTAATTGAGAAATATGTAATTTAGATTTTTTCAAAAATCCTTATGAATTATTTTAATGAAAATGTAGTTTTCAAGAAAAAGATTTTTAATATTTATAGGAAAATTAATCTTTTGAGTAATATGCCAAAATATTCATGCGGATATAATTCTTAAATGTTGACTAAAAAATGAATTTAAATTTTTCAAAAAGAAATTCAAAATTTTCATATAAATTAAATATATTATTTTTATAATAAAAATCAATACAAATCATTTTTTGAGGAAAAATTATTTTTCGAAGCATATGATGCCTTTACTAAAAAATAATTACTAATTTATCCATATGATTTCTTTAAGTAAAACCATTATAATTAATTTTTTAATTTTATTTATTCCTATTCATACCTCATTGTTTGATGGTTGAAAAATAACTACTAAATTTAAATTATAATATTAATTTCTTTTGTGGTTTTTTAAAACATGGTTGTGATTGTAACTAAATCTATTGAAGAAATTAAATTTATTTGAAAAAAAGTATTATAAAATTCTAAATGGTATAAATTATATCCAACTTAAAATACATTTTTTCTTAAAAATTCATCACTCTAATATAAAAAATTTGGATAATTCTATCTCATCATTCCCCATGTTCTAACATTGATTTTTCAAAATTGTGGTTTCACTATAAAACTTTTACTTGGTGAGTGGCATTGTTTTGTAGAACATTTTTTCAAAGATCAAAAATCTCCACCAGTTGTTCCTAACAATAAATACCATTATCTCGTGGTATCACCACTAAGTTCAATACATGTGATGGATTAGAAATATACCTCCTCATGATAGATACAAAAAACACATTATGAAACAAATATAGGTTTGGTGGAAGCGCTAAATGATAAGCTACGGTACTGATGCTTTCAATAATTTCAATGGGACCCATATACCTAGTGATTATATTTCACTTCATTTTGAATATCATTACCTTAATCAATGAGTAAAATTTTTTACATGCCTTATCACCGACTATAAATTCCATATCTTTCTGGTGATTATGAGCATAACTATTTTATTAACATCATACTACCCTAATGTCTTTCTAAATGGTTCTAACATTATCTTCAATTTATTCAAATAACTCAAATCCCAATAGATTTATTTTCCAACATCATTCTACTATATTTAATCACTAAAATTCTCCCAATAGAAATATTCCTAAGGATCCATCAGAATTTTTGGGTGAAAACTATTGTTGTAATAAAACATGACAAGAGGAAGGTGTTGATCCCAACCACATTTGAAATCCAAGTACCATGATATCAGAAAATCATCTAGTGTTTAATTATTATCTCATACTAACCATCTATCCAAAGATGATAAATAGTATTTAAACTTGTCTATATATCAATGTATTTCTAAAGAGTTCACCACAACAAAAAGGAAAACCTCGGGTCTCTATGAGATAAAATATAATATGGAACTCAATTAAATATAACCACTACCTCAATTTATATCATAGAAGGATAGTCTAGAGATAAATATAATATATTAAAATGACGGGTGTTAAAATTGTATATTTTTTTACAGCAAACCAAATATCAGTATCGCCTTTAGATGTTTTGGGGATTCTAATGATAAAATCTATGGTGATGTTTTCCTATTTCAATTCTCTTTTAGATAATAGTTATAGCATCCCATTAGTTGTTTGTCTCTCAATATTACCTTGATAAAGTAATATTCACCATGATAAATATTTTTCAATTCCATTCTTCATGTTTTACCACTAGAAATATTCTTTTCCATATGTCATTAGTACGTGATATAAATTTGTTTCCCTGTGTGGGTTTATGCTCAACGTGCTTGCTGGGATTAATCGTTTTTCATCCAACATGTAGGTTTTTTCAAAATAACATCAACATAATTCCTATTAAATAAATAATTATATCAATATAAAATATATGATAAACCTCAGGGGATACATGTTCAAATGATCTCTTGTCCACAAAATGTAATTTCATTCATGATAAAATAACCTTTTTTGTACAACATGTACAAATACAAATGGTTTTGTGGCCATTAATGTCTCCCAAAATATCTCTAATAATGATAATATCACATCATATAAAACCTTATAAGGTGTGTCTATGAATTTGAAATTATAGTTAATCTTAAACTCATAAATCCATGATGGTTCCCATAACCCTTATTTTTAGTTTGCAAGGTGACATATACACATCCAAACGATAAATAATCATTTATTCATTGAAATAAATTTACATAAGAAGTTAGGGTTCATCCTTTCATGGATATAATATAAAATGTGATCTCATTATAATATAATCCATGTAAATTTAGATATTCGATGCTCAAAATTTCCACAAATTTTAATAATATTTTCATTGTGATAATTCATACAAAATAAAACATGAAATTCCAGACTATGTAGTGGAGTGTATGTGTTTAATAATAATCTTGATTCACAAAAAACATTACAATTTCATTGGATTTACGTTATCCCATTTTCTTAGGTGGTTTTTGTGGCTTATCATCCTCATTAGAAATTGGAGTTTTTTCATTGATTCACATATTCCAAAATAACTTGCACATCAAGCACTAGATTGTGGGTAGTTAATTCAAAGGATATTTATCTCTATTTATATTATTTTCTAACATTATCTCATCCCTTCAACATTCACCATATAAATGACCTTCCATTTCATAGTTGAAAAATTTATTAGTGTACTTATGGAAATTTCCTCCATGTTTATCTCCACACTATAACCATGACTAAAATATCATCTTCATATCTCTATGGTTTTTTAGTATTAATTGAATTTCATATATAATTTCATATACAACCCTTGGGATTGAAGGGTAAATCCAATATCTACATTCATATTGTAAACAAAATGAATTGTTTATTCATATCTGCTAAACACTATTATGAATAACACCCGTAAATAATTTTTTTAATCCACTAAAGAGTCAATCAACCATATGTTTATGATGAATAATAATACTAGAATCATTTATCATGAGTCTGGTCAAATTTTCCACACATATTCCCAATGATTCTTCATTATTTTAATTTTTTTAATGATATCATTCTCTATTTTCATATAACATATACTAGGAAAACACATTTTAAAAAATAATTTATTAAAACATCCCACTCAATGTTGAAATTTTCACCATATTTCCTACTATTATTGATACGAGTCCCCCATTAATATGATTTTTCATTCCAACTATAGAAAAATAAATGAATTTTACATATTCTAAACAATAGAGAATGGAAAATATATTTTCACTAATACTTATCCATTGATCAATAATTACTAGGTTAGTTGAACATCTAAAAAATGGTAGCATGTTTCCTTATGAAGGTCAAAATAAAACATTATTCCTTACTTTTCTCGTTTGAATGATAGGAATGATTCATATGTTGTGAATGTTCAATGAGAATAACAATAATATTAGTAATTATATCTCCCATAAAAAATTTGTAGGAAATTCATTGCATTTTTCATAATGTTATGCATTAAACAGATTCCCTTGAGTTCTATCAATTGACTAAAAGAAAAAATAATATTTTAAGCCACAGTAATCATAATCATGAAAAAAATTTATAATATGTCTAAATCATGACACATTAATTTTACTCTATGACAACTTTTGTTTATCTAAGTCCATTCATGGTCATGTTCTATTGAAATCATTCATGATGGTTTGTAATACATTTATGAATTTCCTTAGAATATCTCCTGGGAGTGTCAAACATGATGCATAGTAAGGCTCATTTGCATGCACCAGGTAATCCACAAGGTAGGTATTATGTGTATGTATATGATTTTTTACCCAATGGTATGTATCTTCTAGAACCACAACCAAATGTTTTATCCGTATAGGGATATAATTTCATTGGAACCACTCTCTATAACCATAACCAATATAAAAGGATATTTTAAAATAATTATGTAGAATTGTAAACTTTTCCTTACAGATATCCCTATTTATCTCCCCAATGTTTTCTCATACTAGCATGCAAAGGATATCCTATCCTTTATCTAATACAAACTATAAAGAAATAAACATCTCATACATAAATATTTCATCTTAATATGAATGTATTCACTATAAAACAAAACGATCAACACAAGAATCATGCTGGTCTAGTTCCTTCAGATACATGAGCACAAACATTACTAGCCCATAAGTAAGCTATGACATCTCCGAAGAATTCTATAATAACTATCACACTTTTTAGACATATCATACAAAATAATTTTCTTTATTACATGGGGAAATGGAGAAAAAGAAATGGTGAGATTAGATACTCAGTAAGGGTAAACAAGGGTGATATCAATATAGCATGATCATAATAGTGTAAAAAAGAGAATAAAATTCGAAAAAACAGTACCCTTCTTATCATTGATCATAGACATGGTTCACGGATTATATCATCCAATTTCACAAGATGTGAGTCTTAACGGAATCAAAAAACTTGATCCATGAGATCATAAAGATTTAATAATATTTATATTTACAGAATACTTTTAATCATATAATATATTATTTGATGTTTATCCACCAATAAATTCAAAACATTTTTAGCCTAGTCTAACCACCCATGTACCTTCATTGGTCTAGGGATAAGCTTCCTTATACAATATTTTAGTCTTTGGAGAACATTATGTGTACCCTATTTTGATTTCGGGATATCCCCCTGCATACCCATTGAGATCATATAACGTTCATCACTACCCAATTAATTTGAGGGAGATATAGGTCCAACCCTTTAGATAAAGCATACATTTGTGTGAAATAAGATCATAAAACATGTATCATAAAATAAACCATAAATAGAAAATGATTTTAATAAATATTTCATCATAAAATAAACCATATATCAGAAATGGGTTTCATAAAAATTTCATCATAGCATTACACATAGAAAGAAAATGGGTTTCATGATAATATTATCCATTCATCATAGTACAACCTATGGAAAAAAAATTGGATTCATAAAAATTTCATCATCATAATCACAAACCATCCATATATATAATAAGGATAGAAATATTAGATTGTATCCCCAATAAATCTTATATTTCTTTAAAGGTATTCATCGAAGATGGAAAATGATTTTTATAGATCACTTGTATCATTTCTTGAGTAAAATAATATAAATTTGAAAATCATCCTCATAAAATTAGAAATTCATAAAATATTTTGGAAGTAATTTTCATTGAAAATAATAATTATAAATTATAAATTATTTATTAAAACCTTAATTATTCATTATGGCGGGATGTTTTGGTCATGTCGTACTCATTAACACAAATATTACTTTCACATTTTAGTATAATACAAATGATCCCTGTTCAGAAAATAACATGAAGATTCATTTTATTTTCAAAAAAAATATATACAAGGGGAAAATGTTTTCTAGAAATTATTTAGTAATATTAAATCATTCTGGGAAATTTTTTAAAAAATATTTATATTAATGAAATATTTTTTCTATTAAAGATTGAAATAAATTCGGTTCTCGTTAAAAATTTATTTTGAAAAAATAATTACATAAATAGTGGAAATAGAGAGAGGCATATATTCTTAAGTAATTACCATTGTAAAATAATAAATATGAATATATTGATAAATATATCTTAATATTTCATCATCTAAAGCATAATAATTAAAAATCATAATAAAAATTGGATTATACATCAAACCCTGACAAATTTGGAAACTTTTGATACATAATATCGAATAAAGAGTAATATAAAATGATATATTAAATATCATGAATAAAATTATAATAATTATATAACATTTAAAGGGGGTAGTATATACACCTAATAAACGAGGATAGGTGCATAACAAAACATAGGTCTCATGTAAGGAAAATTGAGACAAAAGTCCCTCATGTTAAGTATAAACTCACATAGTACAAGTTAGAACCTCATGTATAATAAATATAGGATTATAATAAATATATTTTATAATAATTCTCATATTTATCATACCATATATTATTTATGTGTGTCCTTTTTTTATTAGTATATTAATAATTCTAAATAAAATCACATTTTGGGTAACAAATACTTCATTTTTAATGTATATATTGGTTTGGAATCTTTGGTTCTTTAATTTTGCTCAAGGATAAATCATGTAAATAATATTAAACATGTTATAAATTTAACATATATTTATTATATATTAATCTTGAGTAATCCATTAATGTTATATATAGAAAATAATTACACTGTTCATAGAAATGGTCGGTTGAATGTACCCATGAATGCTATATCCATTTTCTAAATCGATGAAAATAAAAGTGTTAACGAATATATGACCTTAAAAAATATTTTAATTTTATATATATCATATATATTAATTAAATGTTCCCTCATTACCTTCCATGAAAAGCAATAGTGAAAAACTAATTTGATCTCTTACCAACGAGCATGTCCATCATACATAGATACGATTTTATTATAACCCCCTTGTAATAGAATGTAAGAATGTATATGTGATATCATAATTACAAAAGTATATTTATGATCAAAATATCACACACACATATATATATATTTAATATATCCTCATTACCATCCAATAAATAAATATATTAAAAACACATCACATCAGTTCATAAGGTAGTAATCCACTCTAAACATGAGTGAAGATATTGGTTTCCAATGTGTTGGTAGGTAAGAATGTAAATTTCATATTATAATAATATATTTATAATAATATAATAAATATAATATATAAAATGATAATACCAAATTATATCTGACCATGATATGTGGTGATGGAAAATGAATAACATCATTTCGCGAGGTTGTAGTCCTTCGTACTCACGGTCGATTGTTTCATTTTCCATTTTATAGTAGAGGATATGTATGGATCTCATCACACGACTATAATAACATATAATTATATTTAATATACCACTGATATTATATAATCATTGTTTAAGAATATTTGGAGGAGTTGTAATAAGAAATAAATCAAGAAACACAAGTTTATGAATTTTATATATTCTTGACAGAACATATTTAGTTTTATATACAAAGACTTTATTGACAGGATTCATAATAAAAATATGTTCTATTTGATGTGGGAATGGAATTTAAGACGTTATTTGGGTTGTTATTGGTCTAACATAAGGGTTTTAGAGGGTTTAAGAGGAGAGTATTGGTTGTGGCCATTAATAAGTGGGGAGGATGAAACACATTGAAGATTTGAAAAGAATAAATTGTACATTAGTATTTAACATGACAGAAGGATCCAAAATTAATAATTATAGAAACTTATACATTATAAGATCTATATATGTATATAAATTTTGGAATTTAAAATTTTATATATCATATTAACCATTATTATTTTTTGTTTAACCCTCCAATAAACTTGTTTTAACCTTTACCAAGTTAATTAATTTTTAATATTTCTATAATTAATTTTGAACAAAAATTATGTTTAAAATACTATATAATAATAATTATTGTGATTGAAAAAATGAGATCCAATTTTTTAAATCCAATTCAATGAATGAGAAAATTATAATTTAAAATAAACCCATTAATGTCTTGAAAAAACAGTTTTCCAAAAAGATAATCTTCCAATGATTGAAGGATTTTTATATAAAATTTCCTTAAAACATTGATTAAAATGAACTATACTAGATTAATTGTAATAATAATGATATAATATTACATTTTTCAAAAAAAATTGAACAATATCAAACATTATACATTCTTTAAATGAAAAGGTATTTTTGGATATTAAATAGTATTTTCACCATTCATCCAAAAAATATTATTTTTAGAAAATATAAAAACATTACCATAAGATAATTTTGGCATGCAGAATCAAACAAATGATGTTAATTTTTTTGAAAATTAAATTACAAAATTTTAAAATTTTAATTTCCTTATTTTTTCATAAAAACAAATACAAATAAATTATTCAGTAAAAAAATTAAATGCATATAAATACATTACTAAAAATTAAGTACTTATATATATGTGATTTATATAAGTGAAAGAGTTATAATTAATTTCTAAATTGTTTTTATTACTATAAATTATTCTTTGATTAATGTCAATGTAATAATACTCATGAATAAATAATAATTTTAGTAGTTTTTCATGGTTTGTTAAAACTAAATGATTCTAATAGCGTAAGCTATCAATGAAATTTAATTTATTGGAATAAAACATAATAAAATTATCAAGGTGTTGAACTCATATTAAATCCTTCATCAATATAAAATCTGATTCTTAGTAGCATTGTGTCAAACTACATGACATACGGTTAACACCACATTATCCTTAAATTTCTTGGATAGGTCTATTTTGTATGATCTAATTTACTTTCAAGGGAAGAACAACCATATAACAATTCCTACCATGGGGTTTCTTATTCATCAACATGTAACGGGGTAATGTTCCCCCCATTCTTATGAACTATGTACTACATCTTGGTCCCATGTAATATGTGTCAGGTTTTCCCATTCTATTGCACAATCATAGTATAAGATTAATATAATATTTCCTTATGTAGTAGTTAAATCGAGGTAGATATTTCTCCTAAATAACAATATATATCATGATTTATATTATTTTAGGATATGTTTAAATATATTGTTCAGATATATTGGACCAAACCATATCATTTTCCTTCATCCATGCAATGAGCGTATCACTAGAATAAATAGTACCTTTTGAAGCATGCAAAAAAAAATTAACAGTGCTAAAAAATAAATGTTTTCCTCATTTAAGATAAGTTACAGCTCATTCCCACACATCAAAATATACTTATCGATCATTTTCATTAAGTTTGAAAACAATCAAATTTGTTTTCTCAGTTTTTAGTTTGTCACTTTTTTTACTCAAATGTCATTCCAAACTAGAAACAATTATTTTGAGTCATTCCAATAACATCATTTTTTGGTTTTATGTGATACTGATTCCTACACATCCAAAATAACTTACGAATAATTTTCCAATATTATCACATCAATTGAATTTTGTTTTCATGTTTTTTTGTCAGTGACATATGTTTTTAGCTAAAATATATTTTTTAAACTGATAACATACACATTGATTGATATTAGTTACACTATTCAATGGATCGAGGTTCTGGTGGTTCCTACACAACACATATTATGCATTGGTCATTTTCATGAAGCATCAAAATAATCCAAAATAATTTTTCCTATTTTTATTATATCAATTATTTTCATTATCGAAATTAATGACAATTTGAACTAAATGTACACACATGGAATCATACTGGTCACAATATTCATAATATTATTGTAAAGGTAATTCTTATATATCAAAAATTACTTATGGATTTTTTTATAAAGTACCAAAAAAATACTAATTTTTTTAACGGTATTTACTATGTCAATTTCCCTATTTTCTAAAATTAACATAAATTTTAATTAAAAATAAAAAATTTGAGATATATTGGTCAATACTTGATTAATATTGAGGTGTGGTTGAGAGTTTTATTGAGGTTAATTGAATTATAATTATGAGAAATGACATATGAATAATTTTCCAAATGTATAACAACAATATGGATGTTTTTTATTAGTTTTCAGTATGTCACTAGTTTTTTTATCTAAAAATAAATCTAATTTTAAATAAATATACATGACTGGTATCATACCGTTCACATCATGCATTTTATTGAGGATCAAAATAATTCCTATGATTCAAAAATATAAAATGGATCTTTTTCCTAATATATCAAAACAATCAAAATGAATTTTACTTTTTTAGTAATTTTCATGTTCTTTTACAAAAGTTAATGTCAATTTTAAATAAAAAGACACACGTTGAGTTATACCAGTCACCTTTTTTTTCAGAATGTGTTGTGGTTAATTTTTACTAGTCAGAATTGAAATGATGGACATTTTCTTAATTTATCAAAACAATCAAAATACATTTGAACTGTTTTTAGTATGCCACATGACTCTTACAAAAATTATTGTTAATTTTAAATAAATGGAAATGAATAGAATTATATCGGTCACACCAAATGTCAGATTGATGTGAGGTTGATTCCTACACACCAGGAATGATGTATGGACCATTTTCATAAGGTATCTAAACAATCCAAATGTGTTTTCAATGTTTTAAATATTTCACTTGTTCTTTTTATTATAATTGATATCAATTTTAAATAAAAAGACACAAATTAAGTTATACCAGTCACACTATGCATCAAATAAAGCCTAGTTTGATTCTAACACTACAAAAATGATCATGGTAAATTTTCCAAAATAATAAAAATAATATCCCCGTGTTTTCGTGATTGATAGTATGTCACTAATTTTTACTCAAATTAATGAAAATAATAAATAAATAGACAAAAATAGAATTATACCAATCCAATCGTGCATCTGATTGAGGTGAGGCCAATTCCCACACATCAAAAATGAATTTTGATCATTTTCCCAAAGTTTCAAAACAATCATAATGTGTTTTATCTATTTTTATTATGCAACATTTTTTTTAATAAAATTAATGTCAATTTTAAATGAAAAGGCACCGATATATTTATACTGATCAAACCATTTGTAGGATTGTGGTGAAATTGATTCAAACATGTGAGAACTAACTCATGGATAATTATACTAATGTATAACACAATAAAAATGTGTTTGATGATTTTTTAATATGTTAGTTATTATTTTTATCAAAATTAATGTTAATTTTATATAAATATATGAAATTGGAAGAATATCTGTCAAACCATGCATCATATTGATGAGAGGCTGATTCCTATACAAAAAAAGACATATGGATCATTTAAATAATATTTCAAAATAATCATAATGAATTTTATCAGATTTTAGTACTTCACTTTTCATTATAAAAAATGTCATTTGAAACTAGAAACACACACATTGAGTCATACCAGTCACATTGTGTGTGGGTTTTTTGTCTAAAAAATTCGTACATTTCAAAACTAACATATAAATTATTTTCCTAAATTATTAATACAATTTGAGCAAGTTTTATTGATTTCAATAAGATGAATGTTTTTAACAAAAATGATAATTTTTAACTTATAACAAACACTTTGAGTCATATCATCTACGTCGTATGTTCGACTGAGGTGTAGGTGATTCTTACAAATAAAAAATGTAATGTGGGTCATTTTTTGTAAAGTATCAAAAAAATACGAACATGTTTTCTTTGTTTTTAGTATGTCTCATGTTCTTTTGACTAAAATTAATGTAAATGTTAAATATAAATAGACACTTACAATCTGACTGTTCTCACTATGAATTGGATTTAGGTACAGTCGATTCCTACATTTTAGATGTTAATTATTAATCACTTTCCAAAAGATAGAATACAATATTAATGTGTTTTCTCAGTTTTCAGTATTTCACTTGTTCTTTATACTAATATTAATGGAAATTTTAAATAAAAATTCACATTTAGAGTTATAACGATAATATTGTGCATCATATTTTTGTGTCCTTGATTCCTTCACATTTCATAATGACTTATGTATCAATTACCAAAACTATAAAAACATTCCAAAAACATTTTCAGGGATTTCTGATTTCCAATTATTCTTTTTAATAAAATTAATGTCAAATTTAAACTTTTCAACGAAATTAAATTATATTGGGCAAACCATTTTTCGAATTGAGGTGTGGATGATTCATACACATAAAAAATGCCTTATGGATCATTTTCATCAATTATCAATTAAATTTGAATATGATTCCATATCTTTGAGTATGTCAATTGTATTTTAAAGGAAAATTAATGTTAATTAAAAGATGAATCATTTTGAGATATACCAGTCACACCTTGTGTTGTATTGAGGTGAGAATGATTCTTACATGTCCCAAAGTCTCAAAAAAATCCTAAATTCCAATGTTACCATACTTTCCATTGGATTTATTTGTAATACTTCCAACTTTTCATATTGATGTGATGTTCTTAGATTAAACCCCATTTTTAGCAATGGACATCCATTCAATATTTAGTGTCATAGTTGGACGGGGAAAGGAAATGGAAAGTATGGTAAAATTTGAAAAATGTAACATGATATCACATTATGTTCTTTTGTAGATAGTTGAAAAAATAGGACTTTCCAATATACCTGTTATAAAACTAATTAAGTATTAGTTAAAAAAGAGAAAGAGAATAACATAAAAATATTATATAAAATGATAAAAAATTAATTAAATAAGTTATAGTAATTAACTTATTCATGTTGTTGATATACATTATGGTCTCATTTATTCTTTTTCACTGTCTTTTTTTCGCCTCAATGTCCAATAACTCATGTGTATGACCAGCTTTGGACAAACCAACCCATCTCGAACAATAAAATCCACTTGTATAACAAAAAAATTCTTATTTTAGTATTACTATAAAATAAATTTTCATAAGAAATTATATAATACATTAAAACTATGGAAAATGATTTTACAATTAAAAAATAAATATTACCTCCTTGATTGAGTAGTGGAGAGAAGTTAATGGAAAATGTTAAATTTCAACACTTTAGGGGTGAAATGGTTTTGAGGGAGCTGATGTTTGTGGATGTTTTGGTGAAAAAAGGTTTGAATTATGGACTAAAATATTATAAAGTAAATTAAAAATGAAATGAATAATAGACATTATTTTAACATTTTAGTATATAATGTTTTAGTAAAATAGATAACTTATGTCATAACATTTCCTTTACACCTTCCCAAGGGGTTTCCTTCATTATATTCTCTTCTTTCACGGGATTAGTAAGATGATCATGTGTAGAATAAGTATTTTCATGAGAAGTTAAACATTAAATATAGATTATTTTAATACATTATATAATAGATAAAATTATGAGGAAAAACATTGTATATTAAAAGACACATTACCCTTATTCATGCTTGTTGTGTACAATCTACTATCATGTTTGTTTCTAAATCATTTCCAAATAAATCGATATTATCAAGTGAATATATTTTTTTCATTAATAATTGTACAAGATGAAATTTAATATGAAATATATTGTTAAATATTTTAAATTAAATAGTAAATAGCTTCAAAAATTCCACATCGTGGATTCATGTTTGTGGATGATATATGATCTCACTCATAAATATAAAAACATAATAACCACAATCATTTCTATATGTTTGTTTCAAAAACTGCCGAAACAATAATGAAAATATTAAATTTATTTATAAATGTGTTTGAATAGTTTAATATTATTATATATACCCAGATATGTTTCTAGTTTTAGAACATATCAGCTTCCTTGGGCACATTGGCAATTTCCATGTAATGAGTCTCATGATATTTCTACCCCACCCTATCATAAAATACATCTCATTAAAATAAAATATAAAATAATTAACATTGTTTTATTTCTAAATTATTGGATATAGTATATTAAAAATTGTAAAATGCCATCATGTGTGGTCGGTTAGTTTAGTATCTATGAAGTGAATCTAGGAAATAGATCTTAGGAGTATCCAAATAGAACCCAATGATAATCAATCACTGTCTAAAAAATGAGTATGTAATGAATGAAAGGAATCTATATATGATATGATTAAATTGAATATTTTTACCCCAATATTATTAGCTTTATGAATAATCTATCATCTATATTTTTTTAATCAATTTGGGCTGTTTGGAAACTATTTCATTCATTTTTTTAATATATTTCTAATTTTCGGTAGAAGTGTTGTGAAGAATAATGATTAATTTTTTTTTTCATATGGTAATACCTTCAATTGCTATTTATATATAATCATGAATAAAAAATTTAATTTATTTATTCATAATTAACATAGTATGCCATCTTTAAAAAAACAAATCATGAAATCATACCATGTGTATTGATTAGTCACTGAAAGTGGCTAATATTCATTGATAAGATCTTAATATTAATGTTTTTAAAAGTTCATAAACATCAATTTTAGTCCAATTCAGAAATTGAACTTCATTTCCCATCATTGCGCAATTCATGCTTAAAATGTCAATTTGGGTCCACTCAATAATTTGCTTGTGGAAATTACAATATTCATCATTTTAATTTGAAATTTTGGTATATGATTGATCACTTTGTTTGGAACATTTTATCTTTAAGGTCATATGGATGAATCCCAAAGGAAGATGGAGAAGTTTGCGCCTGAAGCCAGAAACTTGCTGGAAAAGGCATAATGGGCCTAAGGCCCATCAAACAAATGTGGGGCCCAGAAACCAAGCCCAATGAAGCTCAAATTTATAAAGTATAAAGATAAAAATATGAGGATCATTTTATTCAACTATGGACGGAACTAATTCTGATGTTTTCATGATGATAAAGGGATCTGAAGTTGAGATTTAGATGGTGGACTCGTCATTAATGCATAGAAATCCGTCCCACCATTTCGGCCATAACATCCAAACGGATGATCCAAATTTCCTGAAATATTGAGATCTTCTAGAAGAAACATAGAAGAAAATATTTCTCTTCTACAATCTATCCGGATTCGGCTTTCTGCAATTTCGAATTCACACGTCAATATGGTGGAAGAATCTGGACAGTTTTCCAGGTCAAATTCAAAACATCAATTTCCTTTTGATTATTCACCCTCCATTTGACTCTATTAATTGTTGTGGGAGAATTAATTGTTGGGGGATGTACCTAAGGATCCTAATATGCCTATATAAGGAGGTGGTGGTGAAGGGAATAAGCATCTAACATTTTTCTTTGAATCTAACATTTTCCTTTGAATCCAAGTTTTTCTTTCAATTGTAATTTCCCGCTTTCGTTTTGTAATGGCATTGTCAATTTCTCTAATGTAAGTTTTTCATTCACGTTTAGTATTTTAATAAAATTTCTTCTTCCTCACTTTTATTTTTCCTTTTTTTTACACGTTGATACCGTTGAATCGTAGTGTGAATTTATTCACCCCCGCACTTGTAAATTCATCACACAACGGTGGAGTGTTCATTTTGATTAATGTTTTTTTTCTTTCTTCTTCAATCCCGCTTCTTTAAGTCAATTACCCGCTTCCATTTATAGATTAGCATCAATGGGGGGCTAAACTTTTATGGGTTGATCGTAGGGAGTTGCATGAGTTCGATTTAATTTTATTTGATGTTCTTAAATTCTTAAATTTGTTCTTTATTTTAAGAGTTCCTTTCTTTGATTTATCTTCTTCTTTGTCTTCACCGAATTTAACAAAGGCACATTTTGAGTGCTAGTACGATCCAATTCCTTGGAGTGCTCATTTAATTGATCCTCTAAGTGAGTTGGTGATTAGCCTTGAAATTGTGTATGGATTAAATCGGAGAATGACATTGAGGAATTATTTCATTTAATGGATACCTCATGAACCGATGAACATAAAATCAAATGAAAAACAAATACATCCAATCAAGCCCAAGAGACAACCTAGGATCAACTCACATTAATTAGTTGTTTTAATTAAAGTAATTTTATTGTTTTTGTTCTTTAATTTAAATAAATATTTCTTCAAATCAATCAACAACATAGTTGGACACTTCATAGCCAATCCCGCATCTAATCAAAGTGTCTCAAGGTTACTTCTTCGGTCCCAGTGGATTCGATCCCTACTTGTACTTCAACGACCGCTTTTACCATTAGGGTAAATTTCGGCGCAACCAAATTTTGGCGTCGTTGCCGGGGACCCAAGTAAGTACCTTAGACCCAAATCTTCTTTTCTCACCCCAAATTTTTTATTATCACCCTAATTTCTCTTCCCTTTTCCCCTTTCTATTTCTGTGTGTCCAAAAAAACCCCAAAAATAATTTTCAATCAATTCCAATGGATTATCATCAAAAATAACCCTCCATAAATCAATTCTGTAATCAAGTCGGAAATCAATATTGGGAAACACCTCACATAGGGAATTTCATTGACCAATCCTTAATTGGATACACCACACCAGATGAGATGTACAATCAATGGGATGCTGAATGTTTACAAGATCAATTTCCATACCTATCAAGAATGATTGAAAAGATAAATAATGAGGAAGTCCATGATGTACAAACATATATCAACCCTAATCCTGAAAAAATTATTGAACAATTGTGTGAACAAATGGATAAAATGAATTCAGAAGTTTCATCTTTCAGATTAGAACTACAAAGCTATAAGACTTTTGAGGAACCCGTTCCCACTCAAGAGGTTCTTTCCTCATCATTGATAGATGAATATTTTTTCCCAAAAACCTCCCATTAATTGAAAAAAGAACTAACCTTTGGATATGGGATAACTAAACAAGATCAAAGAAATGTTGAAGGGTATTTAAATCAGGATAAAATTAATTTTTTGGATTCACAAGGGGAGAATTTGTCTTCATGGATTGAGTGTTCGGAATATTGCTCCAATAACAATTTTTTAGAATCACCGATCATTGAACCATTGGGAGATATAACGAATATTGTGTCTATACCCACTCATGAAATTCAAATGGAAATTTTTTTGGATGAATCATCTTTTCAAAAGGAACCAATTCATTCAAATGTTTTTAAAGAAGAAACAATTTTTTATTCAAATTATCATTCTTCTTTAGGAAAATTCAATCAAACTGAACTCGATGTTTTAATACTTCCTTCCCTACTCAATAATCCCTCTATTTATGAAAACCAAGACCATTCAATTATCATCACTCTTCATCAAGAATCTCACCATGTAGGAACAAACCTTGAAATCATAAGAAATAATCCAGATAAAATACGATCAACCATTTTAGATATTCCTTGGATTTTACCAATCATTGTAGAAAATAGGATTTCATATGAAAAAAATTTCAAAAAAACAATCAATCTCAATCTTGTTGAAGTGGAGAAATATGGGTTAATTAAAATTTTGAAAGTTGGAATTGGATAAGTTGGGGGGTACAAGTGGAGCTAACGACGTTAAACAAAAGCGTTGCATGGGAGGCAACCCATGGTTTCATGTTTCTAATAATTTTGAATCATTTTTTTTCATATAATAAATTACCATAAACTGTTGACCTGTTCTTCTTTTATGAGTAAGGATGGGTATGAAAGGGGAGCGCCATATTCATCCGTGTCACGTGGTGTGATCTCTGAGTAATACCTTACCCAGAAAATATAAAGAAGACAATGTATCATCAGTTTATTTTGTTTTGTTTTATTTTTATGTTTTTATAGGTTTAAAAAAATAAACAGACATGTCGTAAGCCATAAGAAAAATCCATTCACCACCATCAAAGCTGCTGAGACTCGAACCCAGGATTGAAGGGAGACATTGGAATGCGCTATCATCATCAACCACCAGGTGACTTCATTCCATGATTTTCAATTTAAATTTCTTCATTGAACTCCTCTCCTACCCATTCTAACTTTTCTTTTCTTTAAACACTGGGGACAGTGTTATTCTAAGTTGGGGGGGATAAAAAATGATTTTTTTTTGAATAAAAACATGCATGAAAAGAAAAATTCCATTAACCTTAAACATGATAAACACACATTGAAAACTCTAAAATTGGATATCAAATTAATTTTTGCATTTCTTGATTCTGATTTTAATGCAAGTTTAAGTTCATGAGCACAGTTTTTGGAAAGTGCGGTTGTCCGATGTGATTTTTCAATGTTTACATTTTCATCCTCTTAATAAAAATGCCACAATGCACGTCTACTGGATCGTGGGTGTAAATTTGAGTTCTTGGGTCCCTTTCATTATAGCATAGGGTTCTGGGGTCACTTTTAGTTTAATTTGAGTATCCAAAAAAAACAAAACAAAAAAAAAACAAAAAAAAAAACAAAAAACAAAAAAAACCACATAGAGCAATGTTTTGTCCAAATGCGTGGCGTCCGGCACTTGGGGATCGTGACTCCATAGTTGTCTTTCCCAGAGTTATGCTTTATATCTCTATTGTAGAGCATGAAATTGACAAAATGTGTGGCGTCCGACACTTGGGGATCGTGACTCCATAGTTGTCTTGCCCAGAGTTAGTCTTTTCATATCTATTGTGGTTAAAAAAAATCAAAAAAAAAATGGATACTCATCTTAAGGTTTAATGTGATTCCCACCTAGCGCTTCCATTTTTTCCCCTTGAACAATAAAATGGGCCCCATATCTTTTATGATGCACAACACTTTATCATGCTTAATTGGAATTGGATGAAATGTGGCGATGAATTTGAACAAAGGAATGGGCTTGGGCTTGGGATATGCTTATGGACCTAGCTTGTTTTAAATGATTTTGATGGGTTTTCATAATTTTTTTTGGTATTAGATATTTGGGTGAGTAATGTGTATTTAAATGTTTTTGGAAAAGGGGATTTGGATTTCATATTTGTAATTTATTTTGCTCGGGAGTAGCAAAACTCAAGTTGGGGGGTGTGATTAGTCACTGAAAGTGGCTAATATTCATTGTTAAGATCTTAATATTAATGTTTTAAAAAGTTCATAAACATCAATTTTAGTCCAATTGTAACACCCCAAGATTTCATAGTGTGTTATTTCTTCAAAATAATTCAATAACTTGCACTACACGCAACACCGAGTTCAAGCGCACCATGACTTACCAAACAAGCCGTTAAAAAAAGGTTATTAATTGTATTAACTAAATTTTAAACTTTATATAATCCTTATAATTTTAGAATCCATATTATGAGTTTCTTAGACATAATGTAAGAACAAATTCATCTTCAGTATTGTAGTTTTACCAACTTTTAATAGTGAACCCTTTTTAAATAAAATATTTTAAACTTTTTGACTAAATGGGGACATCAAAAAATTTAAAATAAATCATCCCAAGCTTCCACGGTACGCTTTCCTTTGAATAAAACAGTAGCGTGTGTTGTACGCAACTTCGAGTTTTAACACACACCACAACCGATCAAACTAGCCGTTATGAATAGTAATACTTAATTTTTTGAAATTATATATTTTATATTTCAAAATGGACTTCATTTTTGGATTCGGAATATCAAATTTAGCCTAAGGTGAAATTTTGGTACTTTTCGGATAACTTTCATATTTTGATGAATAGTAAAAATTACTAAATTTTAATTAAAAACAACTTTTTTAATCAAAATAATTAATAGTGATAAATTATGAATTTGAGTGGTTTTAAAGTATATTTAGAATATATTTTTACCATTTAATATACTTTTGGTCATTGGACAGAATTTTACAATTAAACCGAACATAAACAAGTGTCAATCTTTTGATAGTTATTATCTCTTAAAAACACGCTTTTTGTTATGACAGCGGGAATTAATTTTAAACTAATTTCTGCCACTTCTGTATTTTGAATTTAGAAAAATGGATTCCATATTTGGAATCAGGATGATCAAATTGTGTAAATAGGTAACTTTTATTTTTAGACATTTTGAATAATTACTGCGGTAAATATTTTATTTACCATGGTTAAGGGTAAATCCGGTAAATAAGGGTTAAAAAATAATATTATAATAATACTAAATTACCCTAAAACGTGTCTTAACCCTATTGGTTGATACATGGTCGACCATGGTCATCTTTGGGTCAATTTTGGGACCCCATTGATCCACTTGTAAGTGATAATGACACTTTATTTTAATTAAGTTAAAATGAATACAAAAATGGTATAAGCTTACATCTTTTAAAAAGAACAATTTTTACATAGGGTTATACATGTTGGATTTTCGATTATAAATATTCATTAGAAATCTAAAAAGATTTCCTACATAATGATATTTTATTTATAATTTTTAGACATCAAATAATTTAAATTATTAATGACACAATAATGATGCAATGTTTACCTCATTAATAAATCATTTAAATAAATAAGATTAAATGATTAAAATATTATCTAAAACCTGTCCAATTATTATTGGTTGATGTTATTTAGAATATGAGTCATCTTATCTTCTACCTCAATAATTTTTTGACCATTATAAACCGAATATAATTATATTATAATGTAATACTTTCACTCTTTCCTAAATAGCCCCTCCTCTCCCTTAAAAAAGGAGACCACTTCTACTCATTCCTCACACCTCTCAAGCCACTTGGCTCGTCCAAACTCTGCCCAACTAAGCTCCCCACATCCCTCTCCTCATCCTTGAAGCTTCCCCTTAGGCAGAAAGAATTTCAAGAAGTCCTTTGGTTCCAACCAAAGTGAGTTACCTAAATTAAAGGTAACATTTTCTCTTAAATTATTTTCAATTATTTTGCTTCTCCAACCCCCAAACTCTTTTTATTTCCTTTCTTTTGTAACAACACCAGTATCCACAATATACTAGGATGTTGTTATAAGAAGTATTCAAACTACACATTCACACAACTCCATCTAATGGATGATGAACATAATGTTTCTGTGGATGGCAAACTAACGCCTCACGAAACGATGATTGTTCAAATACATCTTACCGCCTCTCATGGTGGCCATTAGGATGGAACTGTAATTAAATATGATATTAATGATATATATTTTATATATAATCTTCTGTAATTCCATTTTATTTCATACAATTATTTGTTTCATGTTGTATATACATACGATAATTTCATTTGAGGAAGTGCGGACTATCGCCCCCTTAAAATGATATGACTCGTTCATACCACACATGGAACGTATAAAGGATGGTGTTAATGAAATTAAGTAACATATATAGAATATTATATTTTACTAGAATAGTAATATACCTATGTATCATTTGGATTCGATTCTTTTAAAATAAAAATTAAATGGAAGTAGCATTCGTGCATACGTACGGACTACCGTCTCCAAGAACGCGATGAGATTCATTCTCCATCGTATCCATTCAAGTGTAATTATCATTTGATGATTTAAAAATGATGTTTAAGGACTTTATACCATTCTGGATATAAATAATATACATCCCATTAATAACGAATATGGCTCACATAACAAAGAATATAAAGTAAAATGAACCCGTTAACCCATGAAATGACGATAATTCTAAGATATTATTAACAAATCAATGTTAAAAGATCATATATGATATCATATTAAAGTAACTGATTCTTGTATTATTCAATAACAATTATTTCACCATTATACAGGAGGTAAACCTACCATCGACCAAGGAAAAAGTACAAAGTAAGGGATTCTCTTATCTCACTTTCAATTCTGTGAGATTTCCATTTATCGCTACTAAATTATTGAAAGTGGTGTATTGTGTACTTCCATTTGATATATATTATCATGATTCACTTTATATTCATGTTATTCTGTAAATCATTTGGTGGTTATTAACTTTTGGCCATGCGACTCAGTTGATTAACGTGGTAAGGGGTTTCTTGTCTCACTTTTAATTCCGTGAGAATTCCATTGATCACCACTTAATTATTGCATGTGGTGTATGTGTACTACCCATGATTGTATTCATTGTGTAATATACTTTATTTTATGGGTATTTACATCATCATGGTATGATCTTTCTTTCATGGGTGTTTGTTTCTTAAGTTACCTAATCAATAAGGGAATTTGAGATTTCAATTTCCACTCATTTGGCTTTACGCATATTTCATTGATTATATTACCCCAAGATTATGTGTGGAATCACTATTCATTTGATTATGTCATAATTTCCACTCCCCTTCCTGTGGATATACTTTTGATACACATAATCACTCCATTGAAAATTCTCAAGTCATTGATATGAATTTGATAAGAGTAATTTTAACTCTTTCACCATTTGTTGAGTTAAACATCCAATTCGTTGGTGTTGTTTTTACAGGAATATGTGTGAATATACTTTGATTGTTTTACACTGAATATCCAATAATATTTAGTGTATTAATATTTTTCACACATAATTATGTTGTTGATTTATCCTTAACCTAAGGATATGGCCTTTATGAGAGATTTCATCTCAACTTACAATCCATTGAGACTTCTTTGTTGATATACACAAAATCACATTTATGTGGTGTATATAATGTACTTTGACATAGTATATCATGAATTCCCTTTATTCTCATGATATTAAAATGATTTGATTACCTCAATTATTTTCATTCAAGTGTCTCTCTTTTGGTTAGAATCTCTAACTGAAATACCATTTTTAAATGTTTTAAAGACTTATTCATCTAAATCTTTCTCATTAATGTCCATGTTTTAAAAATGGTTTTAAGGATTTATTTATATAGACATTAAAGTTTAGAAATTAAAAATCCTTTTAAAAGGTTTCAAAGTGGTATGGGACACTTTGATTCAAAAATCTATTTTTAAATGACTTCTTGACAAATTGTGTGACTTTTAAATGTTTTCAAGAAAAGGGGGATATTTCTCTCAAATAGTTTTGATGATTATTTTCATCTATGTCAAAATCCTTCATTATTCATGATTGAGGTTAATGTGATACAATACAATCTTCCATATTGTATCAAATGAGTTATATTTGAATGTGGATGTTCTATTTTTATACCATTCATGGTTTGTGGTTAAAGTATTGACATTTCGTATGCTAGTTTTAATACGAATGTTTATTTTATGCTTAAACCTATTCATATGAGGAATGCATTGGACTTAATAAGTGACGGGTGGAGCCCGCTATAGCTCCTCGATGCATCGGTAGGTCTCATGAGACAAACTAGTGTCTTGGCACAAGGCCTTGGCAAAATCTTATTTGTAGTCTTGGCACGAGGCCTTGGCTATGTGGTTATGATAGTCTGGCATTATGCATTCCATCATTATGAAAGTGGTTATTGATATTTCATGTGATCATTCGACTAGTAGAATATCCATGTGAGTAAGTAAATGGCATTATTTCATTCTATTTATGCCATACCATGTTGAAAGTTCAAGTTTCAAAGGCTTTTGTTTTAGTTATAAATTGCCTGAAGTGTTTATGATTATTTATGAAAGATTCTGCTATAATGTTATCCTTACTAAGCATCCGAGCTCACCCCTTTCAATGTTTTTTTTTCAGGATTATGAAGAAGTAATTTATGAATGACCTGCAGGGATAGTATGAGGGGATATGAAGACAAAATGATTTTTTTATGATGTAATGTAAAAATTTATGGATGTATCTAGTTATTCCAAGGCTACTAAACTAATCGGTCTTTCGAGACTTGATCTTTCTCATGATCATGCCAATGTTATGTAATAATGCACCGACTCTGGGTAACTAGGGTCGGGGCGTTACAGTTGGTATCAGAGGAAGTTTAGTACAAACCTTGGTAGCTAGATTTATATAAACTCTGATTAGAGCACGTAGACCTAAGATGAACTTTGAGGATTAGTATAAAAGAACTTCCTAGAATTTTGGTATTGTAGAGATTTTGTGAGTTTTCCGAGCAATACATCCCTGTCTGGATACGAGCAGGTAGAGGCGGCTCTGGCACAGATGTACCTAGGGGTAAAACCCGAAAACACCTCTTTGAGCTAGACTCGAACGAGAACTGGTGCACGACAACGGGCCTTGCTGCACTCTTGGTTACGACACTCCCGGGGGATATGCTTAGGATAATTTACATTTTCTTTACAAACCGATTTAAGTAATATATACATAAGATGAGAGTAAATGACCTTGGTTAATCCTAATATGTTTCAAATTGAGAATATGGTGACATTTTAATCTCTAAATGATTTTACGACTACTATTACTCACACAATGCTTTCTGGTTTTAGTCAATGGCTGGATTCCAAGGAAGTCATAGTGACTTTGAGAATGATGTACAAGGTGGGAACGGTGGTGTAAATGAGCAACAAAATGGAATGTTGATAGGCGTAAAAGATATCGTCTTTATTCCAAATCAGTTTTCCAAAAATATGATCAACAACATATATATTAACCAACTCCCAGACTCATCAAGGAAGAGAAAGGTGATAAATGACAAGATCTCCAGCAATGGAGACCACGGAGAAAAGAAACCTCAATTTTCATCATGCAGGAATTGTGGAAAGAGACACCTAGGAAAGTGTCTCAATGGGACAACGAAATGTTTTACGTGCGGGAAGGAAGGACATAAAGTGAAGAATTGCCGAAGAAAAATGATGAGTACTATGGAAGAAGATAAAAATGGTCCCAAGAGTCCATTTACAGTCATTTGCCGTAAATGTAGGGGACCTGGCCATTACCCGAGTGAATGTCCTATTTTATAGGATATTTTCTTGCTCAAAGAAGAAGCTATGTGGAAATAAATGGTTGGAGAAAAATTTTAAAAGTATTAGCACTCCTTTTTGATGGGTTTACTTTGGAATAATTTTCTCTTGTATTTGTAACCCCTCAGTTTGCCATGTGAGAATGATATTTGAGGAATAATTGTCTCTTCTCTTGTGGATATAGGTATAAATAACCATTTGGTTTTATATGATCATTGGGGTTTGTGAAAATGATAAGTTATTATAATTTGGGATGAAAATGCAAAGTATGATATAACATGTGTGGTTAAATTATGTTATTTCGAAAAATTTATCTCATTTTGGTAATATTATAGAATATATTTTTTGAAAAAGGACAACACGTAGACCGTGTGACAACCCGTCGCGTCGGACAAAGCTGTGGGAATCGAACCCACAACCAAAGTGCGATTGGGATTTATCGCCTACCACTGGACTACGTGAAGTCCCTGGTTAGTATGACTATTTTTTTTGTTAAATGATTTTATTGATCAATAATAAGATGATTTGGGTTCTTATGTCTTATCAAATGAATACCCTTGGTATAGGAAAATGATTTGGTGATTAAGTGATAAATGTTATTTTGGAAGATGTTCGTTTTGTTAGGAACACTATATGCCCAAGGAAAATAGAATACAATGAGGTTTCATTTGTAGAGTAATGGTGGATTTTTATCTAAATTTTTATTGTTGATTTATAGTGATTTGGGTTATTTATGGAAATGATTAACCTATAACAGAGAATATGTGATGATGTTAATTACTTTTAAGTATGTGACTTTAAGAGTATTTGATATCATTTGGAGATACAATGTAACATGGGAGACTACATAATCAAATTCTTCTATGTTTTGGGTTTCAATATTAGTTGGGATTATATTAAAGGATTTTAAGGACAATTGGTTATTGAATGGTATCTATTTAATTTTGGGGTATTGTTGGTTTAATTTTAGAAATTAAGATTAGTGCATATTTATCTCAATGAATATCCTTTTGGGGGATCATTAGATCATTCACTAACCATTTTGGTTTTGATTAATCTTCAAAGACAATGTAAATATATGGTTTATCCTGCATGGATCATGTGATTCTATAGAAGTTTATTCTAGCTCTTCCAGTGGGACCAAGTCTTCTTGAATACTCATCGTTTTAAAAAAAAAATTTAGTTAGTGGTGGAAATTTATTAAAGAATGAAAATCTACTTAAAATTTAAGTATATATCATAATGTTCTTAGTCAATATCATAAATGAATTCCTCTTCCTTATGTAATGTAACTTTAAAAAACAAATGTTGTCCTAGATGGTACCTTAAATCATCACTAATTTATGGCTTTGGAATTGTTGGCCTTTTCATAGCCATGTTCTCTACCACTCTCCATCAGATAATTGATGGTTAGATTTCTCCTCCATATCCATATTTTCCTACATGGAACCCTAGTATGTGTTATTTTCGGTAATCTTCATACTTTCCACTCTTTATTTTAAATAGAGACCTCATTAATTCATTTTTCTATGTGGGATTTAAACTAAGATATTTTGAAATGTCAAAAATGTGTGATCCCAATACCCTATATTTTGTTGAACCGATGGTACTTCAAATCATCATAGATTGATGAGTTTAAGGACCTCAATTTTATACTTGTTTGTGATTGATGACCTCAACCACTACCTATAAATATTTACGTTTTTCCTCCAATTATATGTCTCTAATTGCCACCAATGTTCTCCTAATCGAGATCATAATTTGGTGGTGACCCTTTCATTTCTCTTTTCCTCATATTAAGACTAAATTTTAGTAAACCAATTTCCGATGTGGGTTTTCCCACAAATATATTTTCTATTTTCAACCTTTTATTTTCGAAGAACAATTTCAAATTGCGAGGACGCAATTTATTGAAGGAGGGGAGAATGTAACACCCCAAGATTTCATAGTGTGTTATTTCTTCAAAATAATTCAATAACTTGCACTACACGCAACACCGAGTTCAAGCGCACCATGACTTACCAAACAAGCCGTTCAAAAAATGTTATGAATAGTATTAACTAAATTTTAAACTTTATATAATCCTTATAATTTTAGAATCTATATTATGAGTTTCTTAGACATAATGTAAGAACAAATTCATCTTCAGTATTGTAGTTTTACCAACTTTTATAGTGAACCCTTTTTAAATAAAATATTTTAAACTTTTTGACTAAATGGGGAAATCAAAAAATTTAAAATAAAACATCCCAAGCTTCCACGGTACGCTTTCCTTTGAATAAAACAGTAGCGTGTGTTGTACGCAACTTCGAGTTTTAACACACACCACAACCGATCAAACTAGCCGTTATGAATAGTAATACTTAATTTTTTGAAATTATAGATTTTATATTTCAAAATGGGCTTCATTTTTGGATTCGTAATATCAAATTTAGCCTAAGGTGAAATTTTGGTACTTTTCGGATAACTTTCATATTTTGATGAATAGTAAAAATTACTAAATTTTATTTAAAAACAACTTTTTTAATCAAAATAATTAATAGTGATAAATTATGAATTTGAGTGGTTTTAAAGTATATTTAGAATATATTTTTACCATTTAATATAATTTTGGTCATTGGACATAATTTTACAATTAAACCGAACATAAACAAGTGTCAATCTTTTGATAGTTATTATCTCTTAAAAACACGCTTTTTGTTTTGACAGCGGGAATTAATTTTAAATTAATTTCTGCCAATTCTGTGTTTTGAATTTAGAAAAATGGATTCCATATTTGGAATCAGGATGATCAAATTGTGTAAATAGGTAACTTTTATTTTTAGACATTTTGAATAATTACTGCGGTAAATATTTTATTTACCATGGTTAAGGGTAAATCCGGAAAATAAGGGTTAAAAAATAATATTATAATAATACTAAATTACCCTAAAACGTGTCTTAACCCTATTGGTTGATACATGGTCGACCATGGGCATCTTTGGGTCAATTTTGGGACCCCATTGATCCACTTGTAAGTGATAATGACACTTTATTTTAATTAAGTTAAAATGAATACAAAAATGGCATAAGCTTACATCTTTTAAAAGAACAATTTTTACATAGGGTTATACATGTTGTATTTTCGATTATAAATATTCATTAGAAAGATAAAAAGATTTCCTACATAATGATATTTTATTTATAATTTTTAGACATCAAATAATTTAAATTATTAATGACACAATAATGATGCAATGTTTACCTCATTAATAAATCATTTAAATAAATAAGATTATAATGATTAAAATATTATCTAAAACCTGTCCAATTCTTATTGGTTGATGTTATTTAGAATATGAGTCATCGTATCTTCTACCTCAATGATTGTTGGACCATTATAAACCGAATATAATTATATTATAAAGTAATACTTTCACTCTTTCCTAAAGAGCCCCTCATCTCCCTTATAAAAGGAGACCACTTCTACTCATTCCTCACACCTCTCAAGCCACCTGGATCGTCCAAACTCTGCCCAACTAAGCTCCCCACATCCCTCTCCTCCTCCTTGAAGCTTCCCCTTAGGCAGAAAGCATTTCAAGAAGTCCTTTGGTTCCAACCAAAGTGAGTTACCTAAATTAAAGGTAACATTTTCTCTTAAATTATTTTCAATTATTTTGCTTCTCCAACCCCCAAACTCTGTTTATTTCCTTTCTTTTGTAACAACACCAGTATCCACAATATACTAGGATGTTGTTATAAGAAGGATTCAAACTACACATTCACACAACTCCATCTAAGGGATGATGAAGATAATGTTTCTGTGGATGGCAAACTAACGCCTCACGAAACGATGATTGTTCAAATACATCTTACCGCCTCTCATGGTGGCCATTAGGATGGCACTGTAATTAAATATGATATTAATGATATATATTTTATATATAAGCTTCTGTAATTTCATTTTATTTCATACAATTATTCGTTTCATGTTGTATATACATACGATAATTTCATTTGAGGAAGTGCGGACTACCGCCCCCTTAAAATGATATGACTCGTTCATACCACACATGGAACGTTTAAAGGATGGTGTTAATGAACTTAAGTAACATATATAGAATATTATATTTTACTATAATAGTAATATACCTATGTATCATTTGGATTCGATTATTTTAAAATAAAAATTAAATGGAAGTAGCATTCGTGCATACGTACGGACTACCGTCTCCACAAACGCGATGAGATTCATTCTCCATCGTATCCATTCAAGTGTAATTATCATTTGATGATTTAAAAATTATGTTTAAGGACTTGATACCATTCTCGATATAAATAATATACATCCCATTAATAACGAATATGGCTCACATAACAAAGAATATAAAGTAAAATGAACCCGTTAACACCTGAAATGACGATAATTCTAAGATATTATTAACAAATCAATGTTAAAAGATCATATATGATATCATATTAAAGTATCTTATTCTTGTATTATTCAATAACAATTATTTCACCATTATACAGGAGGTAAACCTACCATCGACCAAGGAAAAAGTACAAAGTAAGGGATTCTCTTATCTCACTTTCAATTCCGTGAGATTTCCATTGTTCGCTACTAAATTATTGAAAGTGGTGTATTGTGTACTTCCATTTGATATATATTATCATGATTCACTTTATATTCATGTTATTCTGTAAATCATTTGGTGGTTATTAACTTTTGGCCATGCGACTCAGTTGATTAACGTGGTAAGGGGTTTCTTGTCTCACTTTTAATTCCGTGAGAATTCCATTGATCACCACTTAATTATTACATGTGGTGTATGTGTACTACCCGTGATTGTATTCATTGTGTAATATAAATTATTTTATGGGTATTTACATCATCATGGTATGATCTTTATTTCATGGGTGTTTGTTTCTTAAGTTACCTAATCAATAAGGGAATTTGAGATTTCAATTTCCACTCATTTGGCTTTACGCATATTTCATTGATTATATTACCCCAAGATTATGTGTGGAATCACTATTCATTTGATTATGTCATAATTTCCACTCCCCTTCCCGTGGATATACTTTTGATACACATAATCACTCCATTGAAAATTCTCAAGTCATTGATATGAATTTGATAAGAGTAATTTTAACTCTTTCACCATTTGTTGAGTTAAACATCCAATTCGTTGGTGTTGTTTTTACAGGAATATGTGTGAATATACTTTGATTGTTTTACACTGAATATCCAATCATATTTAGTGTATTTATATTTTTCACACATAATTATGTTGTTGATTTATCCTTAACATAAGGATATGGACTTTATGAGAGATTTCATCTCAACTTACAATCCATTGAGACTTCTTTGTTGATATACACCAAATCACTTTTATGTGGTGTATATAATGTACTTTGACATAGTATATCATGAATTACCTTTATTCTCATGATATTACAATGTTTTGATTACCTCAATTATTTTCATTCAAGTGTCTCTCTTTTGGTTAGAATATCTAACTGAAAAACCATTTTTAAATGTTTTAAAGACTTATTCATCTAAATCTTTCTCATTAATGTCCATGTTTTAAAAATGGTTTTAAGGATTTATTTATATGGACATTAAAGTTTAGAAATTAAAAATCCTTTTAAAAGGTTTCAAAGTGGTATGGGACACTTTGATTCAAAAATCTATTTTTAAATGGCTTCTTGACAAATTGTGTGACTTTTAAATGTTTTCAAGAAAAGGGGGATATTTCTCTCAAATAGTTTTGATGATTATTTTCATCTATGTCAACATCCTTCATTATTCATGATTGAGGTTAATCTAATACAATACAATCTTCCATATTGTATCAAATGAGTTATATTTGACTGTGGATGTTCTATTTTTATACCATTCATGGTTTGTAGATAAATTATTGACATTTCGTATGCTAGTTTTAATACGAATGTTTATTTAATGCTTAAACCTCTTCATATGAGGAATGCATTGGACTTAATAAGTGACGGGTGGAGCCCGCTATAGCTCCTCGATGCATCGGTAGGTCTCATGAGACAAACTAGTGTCTTGGCACAAGGCCTTGGAAAAATCTTATTTGTAGTCTTGGCACGAGGCCTTGGCTATGTGGTTATGATAGTCTGGCATTATGCATTCCATCATTATGAAAGTGGTTATTGATATTGCATGTGATCATTCGACTAGTAGAATATCCATGTGAGTAGGTAAATGGCATTATTTCATTCTATTTATGCCATACCATGTTGAAAGTTCAAGTTTCAAAGGCTTTTGTTTTAGTTATAAATTGCCTGAAGTGTTTATGATTATTTATGAAAGCTTCTGCTATAATGTTATCCCTAATGAGCATCCAAGCTCACCCCTTTCAATTTTTTTTTTCAGGATTATGAAGAAGTAATTTATGAATGACCTGCAGGGATAGTATGAGGGGATATGAAGACAAAATGTTTTTTTTATGATGTAATGTAAAAATTTAAGGATGTATCTAGTTATTCCAAGGCTACTAAACTAATCGGTCTATCGAGACTTGATCTTTCTCATGATCATGCCAATGTTATGTAATAATGCACCAACTCTGGGTAACTAGGGTCGGGGCGTTACACCAATTTAGAAATTGAACTTCATTTCCCATCATTGTGCAATTCATGCTTAAAATGTCAATTTGGGACCACTCAATAATTTTCTTGTGGAAATTACAATATTCATCATTTTAATTTGAAATTTTGGGATATTATTGATCACTATGTTTGGAACATTTTATCTTTTAGGTCCGATGGATTAATCCCAAAGGAAGATGGAGAATTTTGCGCCTGAAGCCAGAATCTTTCTGGAAAAGGCATAATGGGCCTAAGGCCCATCAAACAAATGTGGGGCCCAGAAACCAAGCCCAATGAAGCTCAAATTTATACAGTAGAAAGATAAAAATATGAGGATCATTTTATTCAACTGTGGACGGATCTAATTCTGATTTTTTCATGATGATAAAGGGATCTGATGTTGAGATTTAGATGGTGGACTCGTCATTAATGCATAGAAATCTGTCCCACCATTGCGGCCATAACATCCAAACGGATGATCCAAATTTCCTGAAATTTTTAGATCTTCTAGAAGACACATCGAAGAAAATATTTCTCTTCTACAATCCATCCGGATTCGGCATTCTTCAATTTCGAATTCACATGTCAATATGGTGGACGCATCTGGACAGTTTTCCGGGTCAAATTCAAAACATCAATTTCCTTTTGATTATTCACCCTCCATTTGACTCTATTAAATGTTGTGGGTGAATTAATTGTTGGGGGATGTACCTAAGGCTCCTAATATGCCTATATAAGGAGGTGGTGGTTAAGGGAATAAGAATCTAACATTTTTCTTTGAATCTAACATTTTCCTTTGAATCCAAGTTTTTCTTTCAATTGTAATTTCCCGCTTTCGTTTTGTAATGGCATTGTCAATTTCTCTAATGTAAGTTTTTCATTCACATTTAGTATTTTAATAAAATTTCTTCTTCTTCACTTTTATTTTTCCTTTTTTTACACGTTGATACCGTTGAATCGTAGTGTGAATTTATTCACACCCGCACTTGTGAATTCATCACACAACAGTGGAGTGTTCATTTTGATTAATGTTTTGTTTTCATTATTCTTCAATCCCACTTCTTTAAGTCAATTACCCGCTTCCATTTATAGAATAGCATCAATGGAGGGCTAAACTTTTATGGGTTTATCTTAGGGAGTTGCATGAGTTGGATTGAATTTTATTTGATGTTCTTAAATTCTTAAATTTGTTCTACATTTTAAGAGTTCCTTTCTTTGATTTATCTTCTTCTTTGTCTTCACCGAATTTAACAACGGCACATTTTGAGTGCTAGTACGATCCAATTCCTTGGAGTGCTCATTTAATTGATCTTCTAAGTGAATTGGTGATTAGACTTGAAATTGTGTATGGATTAAATCGGAGAATGTTATTGAGGAATTATTTCATTTAATTGATACCTCTTGAACCGATGAACATAAAATCAAATGAAAAACAAATACATCCAATCAAGCCCAAGAGACAACCTAGGATCAACTCACATTAATTAGTTGTTTTAATTCAAGTAATTTTATTGTTTTTGTTCTTTAATTTAAATAAATATTTCTTCAAATCAATCAACACCATAGTTGGACACTTCATAGCCAATCCCGCATCTAATCAAAGTGTCTCAAGGTTACTTCTTCGGTCCCTGTGGATTCGATCCCTACATGTACTTCAACGACCGCTTTTACCAGTAGGGTAAATTTGGGCGCAACCATGTATACATTTACAACTGAGCCTCCTAGCCATTCCTAGTTAAGAACCTCTATTAAATTATCATGAGATATGTATTCTATAACATTCTCTCTATATACATGTTCTTAAAAATAAACTATGTATCTACTACCATTTTTTATCTTTTTATTCGTATAAACCATCAATGTTAGTAAATGAGGATATTGAATTGGAGTGGTAAAGGTTCTTTCTGAAGGTATTTTTACCAGTTGGTTGATCCTTTAGATTGTTTTGATTTGACATTTCATTTCACACATTCCCTTTTTAAATTTATAAAAACATTCATTAGTTCAAAAAATTTTTCATTAATTAGTAATGGATATGAATGAAAAATTTATTGGAAATAATCACCTCCTTATCAACACATGTCTTTAAAAAATATGATATCAAAGTGATGAATGTTCCATCAACTTGGTCGACTATATGAATATCTTAATCACCAATTGGAATAGGTAGATCAGTGCTCAGATCATAACAAAAACTGACCTGCACAATCACATAACCTGTTGTAAGTGATCAATAGTTTATATGGTGGTCATGGATAATTAACATAATATCCCTCATTACAGTGATATTGGAGGATGTTGATCGATAATAATCACATTCATATTCACCTTATTTAATATCAGTACATGAATGGTATGAATTTCAATTTGATTCACATTTAACCAAAATAATTATTAAAATATTGATGTCCTCAACTAATACAGCTCTTGGAGTTGAATGGATGAACTCAAATGTTGGTTGTGGTGGGGGGATCATCACCCACTGTTTGTTCATGACTTGTTTCTTCTTTTTTCTCTCCCCACAACAATTTCTAGAAACCATGTTTTCTATTGAAATTTTTCTTCATGGTTAGATAATCTTGTTTTCAACTCTTCTATTTTTTTATCTTTATCCACCTATTATTTTGTTCTCAAAATATGATAGCAATGTCACCCTAAAACCCACACCTCTCACACAACCAAACTGTTCTACCATAATCAATGACACCAATTGTAGGATTTTATCTAGTACAGCTGCTGATGATTTCTGTGACTAATTCATAAAGAAAATATTTGTAAATAAGTCATCGTTTTTTTATATTAGGGATTTAAATAAAAAATAAATTTTTATTATGACATACTTACAAATATTTCCCACAATTTTTTTTGTGTTTTTATGAATTATTTCTCCATATTTATTTATATGTTCCTCCTTCCATAGAAAATCTTGTGAGATGGAAGTGGCTTTGGATTTGGATTTATCAATGTGTATATAAATAGAAGAACATAATTTTACTATCATTTCATGTCACATTGAATTATTATGGTATATTTAAAATTTGTATAAATTTTTATCATGTCAATCATAACCCTTCCATACATTACGATAGGGGTACACTGGTTTTTCAACCCATTATTTATTTCCATAACACTATTGTATTTTCATAAATAAAAAATTAACAATCAAAGTGATGAATATAAATATTTTCAAACAATTTATTACTAACCAAAATGTACCTAAATAGACATCTCTAGATGATATCCAGTATATTCATCCAATTCTTCTTGAATTATTAGGTGTTCACCAAAAAGTGGTGGTTGAGGTTTTTTTCCCATCAACCCCATTAAGATGAAATTAAATTAAAATTATTTGAAGGCATTTGAGAATCCATTTAACACACATTAAAAAAAAATTTATGGGGGCCATCAACTATAATTTCACACTCTATGGGATGATGAAGTGAAATTCAATGATGTATTATTGTATTTTCAGTAAAAAACAGATAAGATATCAAAACATTATAATAATTTATCCCGAAATTAGTGTCTTAAGCATAGGCACAACGTGTATCCAAAAATCTACATCAATCAGTACATAGAACCATGTGAAGATCTCATATAACAACTAAACATATACTATTTGCGGATAATAGACTAGACCTAGTCATTCTATCTGATCATGAATTTGATTCCATTCCATTTACATTAATTTTCATTTTCTAAATAGCTGGACATTAAATCACACATTTTTTTTCTACAGTATCAGATATTCAAATTCTACAATTTACTCAAATTCAACATCATTAATATGTTGTTACAATGGATTTATAGTGTCTTCCTATCTAGAATGTTTTTTACCTCTACACTAATAGTAGTATTATGGTGGGAAACCTATATTTCTATTGGATTTGGAAGAGCAACACACATAGAAGTTCATTGTTCCTCTGCACTAGGAGTAATAACAGGTTCAAAAACATGTTCATCCTTAGTGTTGGGAGCACAACCATGTGAAGAATCATCATCTTTAGGTGTTGATTGACATTTAATTTAGATTACATAAATACGGTAGCTAATAGATAACAACATGATGTAATTAAATGTATATTACAATAATATAACTTAGTTATTGATCTATTTTTTAGGATTAAGGGAATTGGCCCATCTATAGAGTATCCAAATCCCTTCATTCTTTTCACATATGACATAAAAACCAATATACATGTGACCAATATGATATTATTACGACATCATAATGAAAGGGTCATCCTCAATTAAATTTTCATCTACCCCTTCAATGGCATTTATCAATAACTGAAAAATTAATGAATTTTGGTTTCTGGGATCTATGACATAATATACTTGTACTATCTATGATTCCATTATAAATAGTTCTACTTTTTACCCTTCCTTAATAAAATCCACATTCACAAACCCCAATTCATATATTTTAATAACACTTATGTTATAAATCAACTTGAATTGAAAATATGCACTTGGAATGTTACATAATCCAAAACCAATATTTTTATTGATGATTCCAATGTATGTAATTTCCATAAAAATATGATTTTTATCCTTCACACCCAAAACATGCATCACTTCATCCACAAGTGTAACTCCACTATTTTTCATGGTACTTCTATCATCATGTTCATTTTTTTGGAACATAAAAACATTAATTACAAATCAATTTCAAGATAATACATACAAAAATTTCTCTTATATAGTCATCAAAGTCATTCTGAAATTGAATAAATATTTTCATCTGACTTCTTAAAAATTTAGCCTCAAAACCATCTTATAAACTATAGAATATGTGTATTTTATTTCCTTATTTCAACAATTGATGGATATAGATAACTAAGAATTGTTTTTGGGTTTTAACATAGGGTAAACCTCCAAATTTTTCTAAAAAATGTAAAGGAGGGACTAATCCCAATATATAATGTTGATTTTGAAAATTTCTCTTCCAAAAATCTATTCACCCACAATCTACCGAGTGTGAAGATATTTGGGTAGACCAATGCCTTCCATGTCAGGAAGGGTGAAGGTAAATAACTTAATAGATTACTCAAAAATATAGCACTATAAAATGTAGGCCTCTATCCAACTTCAATTATTGACATAAACATTAAAAATATTCATATACCATTCAGTGGGGTACATACATCTATAATTTATAGGACCACATATTCAAATCTCCCTCACCAAGTGAAACATCAAGTGAACCATCAAAACAAGGAATGTAGGAGGGAATAAATTTTCCAATTCAAATAATTTCATTGAAATCTTATTTTACATATTTTATAATTTCTATGGGTCTATAAAAATTATGCATTTTTTTTATAAAAGGTTGAGGGGCAAGACCTCTTTATTAAAGCAGAAAGAAAACCAACATCTTAAATGGACTGGGAGAAGAGGAAACCCATTACATGACAAGGGCACAGGTGCCCAAACCAATGACCAAAGGCTTACAAATAACATTGAAGACCAAAAGGAACCAGAAGAAAATACACGCATCGTAAAGGACCTCATCACCCCCTCTGTCAGACCATTCCAGGTGAGATCCGTCGAAGGAGATGCCTCACCCCCCCCCTACAAAGAATTTGTGTCATGCTGGTAACACAACGCTGCAGAGCACTCTTGCAATCCACACCGAGATTCAGATGGAAGTCAGGATGATAGGTTCCATCACACCTATTTTACTGACATACAGAAACTTCAAGTATTTTAAATAAAAATAATAGTGATCTCCATTTACAACTTGTTTTCATATGGTTTTTCAAAAATGGATTACCACAAGAAATGTCCACATATTTTACTCTCCAAAAAATTTGACCATGTATTAGTGGAGATGGTGGTGTACATTATTTTGATCTTCCATTGAATGACTTCATCCATGATCGGGACATATGTCGTTAGGGATTAAATCTATTATGTACTAGAGACACAGTCTTCGAGGAATGTTTCAACCAAATTTATTGTTTACCATTTTCTAAAAAAGGACACCATTGAATTACCATAATGATATATCATGAAAATTTTCAATAAGTAGTAAATTTATTAATCATCCCATAAAACATATATCTCAACATAAATTCTTCATTTATGTAAATATCATATACTGTTTCACTTCAATTCGATAATAATATCAAAGCGATGGTCAATGGAGCCATACAAACATTAATAACCTTACCATGTTTTTGTGGAGTTGATATAAGCATACAAAACATAATGTATTTTTATTTAATTAAAACGCACAGTGAAAAGGTATAATTTACCGAAAAACTAGTCGTGGACTGTGAGTTCTTATTTGAAAACCAAAAGGTTTTACACAATCTTTAGATAATGAATGATGAAGTGTTCTCATCATGTTTCGAAATTCTGGATACACGTGAACAATTCTATTCCCTGAGGAGAGTCTTCCAAGTGATATTGTTTCCCATATTTATTTCTTGTATCTACATGTTGGGTAAATTAAATTATATTATAATCACTTCCATATTGACACCAAAACCAGGGAATGATTGAAAAGTACCATAATTCATTTTTAGGACCTAATTCATCATTATTTTACTGAGATGAGCCACACTTTTGGGACTATATTAGTGATTTTTGGGCCATGATAAATAGTATACATTCCTTTGGAAATGATGTTATTCTTTCAAAGATCATACCCATTAAACATAGCATAAGTTTGGCCTCATGTCTTCCTCTAGGGATCTCATTATCTTTTGGAAAAATATCATCCTAGAGAGAATATTGATCAGTAAAAAGGTATTAATCTATATTATTCTATCTTTTTAAATATACAACATTATTATGGATTAAAATTGTCTATATTTAGTTCAAAAACATATAGCAGTGTCTTTTTTAGAATTCTTTAACAACCCAAAATATTTTGGAGAATCACGAAGTTCATATTGAACTAATATTTTCATTTCTCAATACAATATCCATCATCCTACACAAATGTATTCACATCATTGATGATGTTTTTCTAATTGTATAAACATACAATCATATCATATGATCCATAAAATGCATGGTTTTCCCAGTTACTACCTATATTTTATGTTTCCCAGTGTTTATTAAATCATTTATAACATCAATCATTTTTGTGATAAATCAAGGGTTCTTCCCACTTCTCCAGACTTATTAGTCTTGAATTAAAACAACATAAAAATGGAAAACAAATTTGAGAAAGGCCAAATACATGATCTTCTACAAACATGATGAATTCATTCACCCCATCTTCAAACTCTTTTTTTATGATTTGCATCCATCCATTCTGTATTCAAATATTTCCTATATTATTTGTAAATATTAATATTTTACCAATTAAATTTACAAAATATCGTTAATTTAAGATTTATTTCATGGATTTCTTGATAAAATAGGGAAAGATTGAAAAACTGTTCATTATCTCCTATGATCAAAAACTAAATCTTATTGAAGTAAATTTATAGATATAATGGAGGACATCTCAATATTAAAAACCAATTTTCACATCATATTTTTGAAGATCAAAACCCTTTTGTATGTGTTTAAATGATGTATAAAATCACATTTACATTATAAAAAACAAATGAAACATGGCTATTAAATTTTATAATGGAAATAAAAACTTTTAAAAACTATATAACTTGAAAACACATTGAAAAATAAAAAATATGGATATTGAATATAATTATGGTTTCAAATATAAAAAACAAAATTCTTTTTTTAAAATATTTTCATCACTATTGTACAATTGACAATGTATAAAAATAATAAAATATTGATAAGTTGAAAAACAAATTATAGGTATACAATTTTAAATTAAAATTGAATATATATTTATATTAATATATAAAATCATAGCGGAATCATGATGTATAATATTTTATATAATTTATAACAGAATACATATTCTAGATAAATATACATAATTTATATGTATTTATAAATTTATGAAACTATATAAATGTATATATATGTTATAAATGAACACATAGTTTATATATTTATATAGTTTTAAAAATTTATATAATTATAAAATTATAATATATAAAAGTAAAATTTATTTAAATATAAAAGTATAAAATTATTATACTTTTTTCAATTTATGAGTGATTAATATTGATTTTACGATTAAATGAAAATACTCAAGCTGTACTATGAGAGCCTCACGAGGTTCAGTTATAGGTACTAATGTATTCAAAATTGTTTTTTAAATATATCTATATATTGTTGTTAGTAGATCAAGGATAATATTTGGGGAAGAATATTTCCATATACATTTCCAATATACAAATATAATATTCTTCACATTTTTTTATTCATAATAATCAACCACTATCAATATACTTTACCTTCCAAATTCTAAATTACTATCAATTTATTGAAAACAAATTGTTTATCAGAGGAACCCAAATGTTTAGAGAGAATTTTCACATGAAAGAATCCATATAGAGTTGTTTCATCCTTATAAATTTCAGGATTTAAAAATGGTACATATTATTAACAATTTCATTAGAATTTTGAGTAATTATTATCATGAAATATTTACTCTATCTCCCCTCCCATATGGTTTCTTACTCGGGCAGTCACCTCATTTTCTATCACAACCATTATTATAATGTTTTATATTTGATCTGTCCGTTAATAAAACCCAATGAATGAATATTGTGTAATAAATAATAATATATCCCATATATGTCTCTGGATAGATATTTCATCAAAATTAAATCTTGTATATAGTTCCCTATAGAAATGGGAATCAAATGGATGATGGAAATCAAATTCGTAGCGAGGGAGGAAATAGAAATGTTTAATAATGTGGACAGATCAAAATAAAATGAGAAATATTGAATAGATATTTTCAAATAATTTTTAATTGATATTACCAAAAAAATTTGTAGTAATAATAGAAATCCAACATCTTTGACACACCTATCCAAAAAATAGTATTTGGGAATCGAAGATTGACCATCAATAATGTTAGGCCCTTCCTTATTTTCATTGTCAGAACCATGAAACCATATATATATGAGAAATTTTTAACACTCTAATAATTATTAATATGGAAAATCTAGATGTTTCCATGGACATAAAAATTCTATAATGGATTTTTCATCCTCTTAATGGAGTTAGTCTACACACATATTTACTATACTAATATCAGAATGCACCAATTCAAAAAATGTTTTCACCCATTTTTATGTCAGAATATCGTAATCAATCAAACCATTATCCAAATGTATAAATAATTTGGAACTACTATATATGTATCCCACTATTACATTATCTAATAATCCTACTATCGGCCCTTGACTGTGTCTTTTTAGTTGTAATAGGTTTAATGCTAATGTTTTCTTTTAAGTTAGGAAATTTCACTAATTATTTAATAAGAATACAAATTATTCCAATTTCCAATCGTAGCCTAAATATTATATTATGATTATAAAATAATCAATTTAAACCATAATCTCCTCTACTTCATTATTTTCCCTTTAATGTGTTTTGCATTCAAATATTTTATATAGAAGTACTAAAATCATAAAAATTATAAGCATTCCTAGACTGAGCACAACAAGACTATAATAATTATTAGTTACATTTGTGTAATAAATCTATTAGAAATTATTCATTATTATTTTATTAATTATATTTTTATCCAATATAAATTCTTAGATCCTAAGAAAAGAACCGGTGTCCATAATATAATATGATTCTATTATCCACATTAGCCAACTTAAGCTTACGTATTTTCATTGACAGACTGAAAAAACCAAAAAAGTAATAGGATGTTTGTAGGAACACATATTAAAATGATATCAATAAATTATTATATCTCATTTTAGAAATTAAACAATGTAAAAATTTATAAAAAATTTAGATCATCTATTATAGTTTTCTATGTTTTCATCATTCAATAATTCAGGACAAATTTTCACACCCCATTATTCAACCAATATTGTTTGACTATTTCATTTGTATTCCCTAAAATTAATTTGAATTAGAATAATATTTTATAAATAAAAAAATGATGTTCCACTAGAAAAAATAATAATTATTCATCTTATAAAAAATCCATTATATTTTCCTTCCTCTTCATTCCCGTTCTAGGACTTTTTTGTGTGTAGTTATTATGTTGACCAGAAGACACTGCTATCATTTTATATCAATAAATATTTAGTCTAATAAATTATGTTTGTCATTGTAATCATGTCACCTTAAAACTACATGTGAATAATGACCCATCAATTCCCATGTATACTATTGAGGAGACACTCTTTTGTGGGTTCAAAACCATTAGGAATCCATTTTAAAAACAATATTGTAAAAATACCCATCCACTAAATACATGATAAATTTTACCTTGTAATTTAATACCTATACTTAAACATAGGGAATTATAAAAATATACAATCCAAAAAAATGATTCAAACACCACCATTACTGAAACCATATTTATTTTTGTAATGAAAAAACATTAGGATAGCCAAAACAAAAAAAGAGACCCAAATTTGAAGAACAATCCCATCATCAAGGAACATGTATAGCGAACAAACACCACCACCATCCCTCATACGTTACTAATACTAAAAACACTATTAGTGACTGAAAATAGAACCACTACACCATGACCCATCATCATAGTTGAGTCAAACCAAAAACCATCTCCATTTACAACATTTGAATGGACCAATCATCACCCAATGTCCCACTAATCTAACCTCGGCCACAAAAACTCATTGTACTCATATCCCAAAACAATACCATATAACTCTAGTAACAACTATCATTAGAATAATACAACAGCTTTTTTCAGACACATGTGAATCACCAACTACACTGAAAACATAAAATAGAGTTTGGAGCGAGGACAAGATGCACCATATACTCATCTATCTCGGCCTGTCAATGCCAAAGAAAACACATACGAGCAATGACCCCACCCTCACCGATACCCAAATTCATCCACTTGATACTCCATTTACAATTGATAGTGGTCAGGGAAATGATGATATATTAGACCCAAATTAAGACAATATTAACATAAATTATCATACCTTATAGCGACGATGATTCTTTGATGAAGAGTGGTGAGGGTTTGGTTTAGAGCGACGATGGAAGGGGCAACAACAATAATGACAAATAGATGATATAATGATGATGAAGGTTATTTTTGAGAGTGATTGGAGGGAGAATAGATGGGGAAGCACTATAGTTATATGAATTCTTGAAGGCATGGTGAGTGAGACTCTGTTAGGTTTTATTTAATAAGAATACATAACCCTTTTATCAGTGATTTCAAAAAAGTGCCGATAAAGAGTATTTTTTTCAATAATAATATATAAATTACTTATAAAAATAAACTTTATAAGTTATTTTTTATTTATGATAAAGATGCCCCATTATGAGCACTAAAAAGTACTAATAAAAGGTTTTTCTATCAGTGCTAAAATTCTAGTGCTAAAAAAGAAATATTTATTACTGTTTTTATCGATGATAGGGGGTCCTTATCAATGATAAAAAGGATTTGATGTGTGTATAATCATAAAAACTTATTTATATTATTATTTATATTTATATAATTATTTATATGACAAATATATATTTTTATTTTCATATAGTGAATATATGTTTTAATATTTATAATTATTACTATAAATAAATAAATATTTATTTAAAATTATATATATAATGAATATGTTTATAATTAATGGTATATATTTTTAAAATTTATGAAATTATTTAATTATAAATATTATAAATAAATTTATTTTATTTATAAACATACAATTACAAAAATATTTATTTTTATTATTTATTTATAAATATATACAAATATTTAAAAATATATATATAATTATATATATTTATAAAATTATTATTATAATAAATCTTTGTGTTGTAATTTTATAATTATTTAAATATATTTATATATACTCAAATGGTTTAGGAGATAGGTGATCCTACTCATAAGAATTAATTAAAATGATAAATGTAATACGAAAGAGAATGGACACGGTCAAACAAAGCAATACGCCCTCATCCTAAATAAAACAACATGTCTAGAACATGGTCATACCCATAATCATGATTGGAATCATTTTTATCATCATAAACCTCCACCTCTGATAGAGGATTCTTTTAATTTAAAATCATACAGCACCTCTGCTGATATTTTTCTACTCCCGTGAGAGACATTTGGCACATATTTAAAAATTATTTATATATAATTACAAATTTATAATTATAGAGATAATAACTATATTTATTATATAAATATATTTATTTTAATTTTATAAGTATTTTTTAGAACATAATAAGTTCATGGGTATAACATGAATGAATCATATACCGTGCAATGTATAGATAATATATAAAAAATAAATCATCACATATATGTAAAGCATGAATAATAAGGGTGTCAATGTATAAATGAACCTTCATGATGATTATAAAACAAATGCATGTGTCATCGTTATATTGCTAATCAAAAAATTTTGAACATAGTAACCCACAACCATGTCCACAAATAATCGTATGATCATATATTGTCAATTATACTCAAACATAAATGTATGAAAATAAATTTCAACTATCATGTTCATTAATATGATAATTATCTAATGAGATATATATATATATATGTGTGTGTGTGTATTTATCTATTTATTTATTTATTGACTAAATTATTCCGGGAAATATTTATTTAATTATAAATTTAAGTATTTATAACTATACTTATTAATAAAATTATTTAAAAAGAAAATATATATCATTATAAATATATAGTTTTTAATATATAGTTATAAATATATAATTAAAAATATATAATTATAAATATAATAAATACATATTTAGATTTAAATAATTATTAAAATTTTATAATTATTTAAAAATATATTTATTAGTTTATAATCTTATAAGTAATATTTTAAAAACCCTATATATATTTTTATTAATTTAAGAAATATATTAATATATCATATTTATTTTAATTATAAACATTCTATTTTTATATAATGCATATAAATGAACATTATTTTTGATTATAAATATAATAATCACATATATATATATATATATATATATTATTTTTTATTAGAAATATTTATCAACGTTATCTTTAACGCTCACAAGTTTTACATTTACATGTGATTTTAGCTAGTGCTAGAAAATGCGAGGCTTTTATCAACACTTTCTTCATAGAACTAATAAAAGGATGTTTTCCCTTTTCTTCAATTGTTGTAGTGAGTCGGGATTACACAATTTCATTAGGTTATATATACTATCCATACAATGAGACATTATATAATGAAACTTCGAACATGCTATCTTAGGTATCAATATAGAGATCAATCATGGTTCTAACCGTTTACTCAATTAAAAATTTACTCTCTATGAACATTATATGTCATGATTCCCATTATAAAAAGATACATATTGATGCATAGATCACATATCAAGGGTCCATATAGATGATCTTATTACAACTCCATCAATTTATATGTGTTCTACACATTAATAAAGGATCTTCTCTAATAAAAATACATGAGGATATAACCATTCTATTTTCCCTTTATGAATGAGTTATATATAATATGATATAATTTATAATGGATACATGTTGCTTGATTCCTATTACAATGGGAAACATAATTACATCCAAATCATATATCTCATACCCAACCATATATCTTCATCCACTTCCACTCCCTTTCAATATTACAGAATAGTCCATCCTGGGTTAGTTTTGGGATAGAGTGTTATAGTAACTTTTTAATTCCAAATCCTCATATACCACACCTAATTCCATAAGTTTCTGAATCAGCATTATTAATTCATGGTAATTAATAATAACTATATTTATTCTGAAAAATAATCCTCTTATTGGTAATGATATATATGCCAGGTATTTACCGAGCTACCTTGATGACTGCAATTTTTTCTAGAGATATTTCCATTTTAACCCCATTTTCCTTTGAAAACATTCTTATGGAACCATAATTTTAATCTTTTCAGTAGACCTCCAATTCATAATTGTCCCATCTTAACAATCCCTTACTCAAATATGATTCGTTTTTTATATCATTATCATCCCTTGTTTTATGGAATATCATCCATGCATGCTCTTTATCCTAATTTGTGTTGTCACATAACCCCCCTTAGGTTATATATATTACCATTAGGATCTCTATTCACATATATTTTCCACTTCCATTTTAATATAGACCTTATCACTATTTGGTTAAAGGATATATGACCTAAACCTTCTGCCATTATTTTTTTAATGTTGTTCTAAATTAAATTTCGGTTTTATTAGTCAAAGAATCATGTAAATAAACTATATGAAACCTTCCCAAATGTCTTATATATTATATTTGGGATCTCAATTTATGTCAGGTTTACCTCTCCCTTCCTCTCTATACCACGTCATATTTTTGTTCAAGATGTATGACAATAAACACTAAAATCATTGGACCAAGGCATCGTAACATAAAATTACATTCACAAATTCTCAGGATTGTATATATTACTATTAGACTCTAAATAAAAATTGGGTAAAAAATAACCCTAATATAGACACCATATCATTTTTAAATCAATTCTACTCCACCTCAAACAGAAGTTTCATTGTTCTGACTAGATAACCCTAAACTACTAAATGAATGCGACGTGTTACTTTTTATGTTGAAAACACACAAAAATAATCCAAGTAAAAAATAATTTATCACTTTCTAGGTATGAATATCACCTTAATTATTTAAAATATTTATTTTTTGAAAAAACAATGAAAAAACCATTTCTCGTTAAAAAACTACAAGGGGTGGCATGTGAAAAAGGGGGAGTTCCTATCTAATTAGAATCTCCCTGTTATTGGTTATGGGAAAAGTTAGTCTTAAAATGTAAAAACTCATAAATTTATTAGTTATATTATTTGAATATAGAAAAATTCATGCTAGGATTTATTGGTCAATTTATAACACCTTTAGTTTTTATGTAATAATTTTTTCCAAATAAATTAAATTTATTTGATGGCTTGAATTGTAGGTACACCATGTTTTTATTGTGTGACACAGAACACTAATTTTAAATCATGTTACATGAAAAATAAATTTTAGCTTCGATTACCAAAAAAATTAAATTTAGATTGAATTACATGCAACACCGAGTATATGTTTCTTTATACACTACACTATGTTTAAAGGAAACTGAACATATTAATAAAATATTATTATAGTTGTCATAAATCCATTAGAATGGTATGTAAGTAAATTATTAATTAAATTATAAAAATATGTTTTATGAATGTTTATAAAATTAATTCTTTATAACAAATTAGTTAGATATGAAAGAAATAACTATTTGGAAAAATAATTCCTTTTCCGAAAGAATAATTTTTTATACACAAACATGTTTTATCTCAATAAATAAAAAACTAATTTTAAGAATGATTTTAATTAAAATTTTAAATTATACATTCAATCATATATTTATCATTTAACTTATTTATTTTGAAGTTAAGAGATTAGAATAAATCCAATTTTATACATAAATATTTTTTTATAAAAGATAGTTTGGATATGTTTTAATGGGGAACTTTATATAATATTATAATTTGAAAATTTATAAAAAATATTTGATAAAATAAAATTCATTTTTATTGGTGGGTGTAAAAATTATCGTAGCAGGAATTATTGATATTTCTCCATATTAGATTTATTTTTTGATGAATAGTGATATAAAATGTATTTATGATGAAAAATAAACTTTTGTTTTATTTATTTAAAAAATTATATTATATTTTTAAATGTTTTAAAAGTCACAATAGTTATTGTAAACTTATAATACTCTAATTTAGGTCACCTTAATAAATTTCCCAATGAAAATAGATATATAAATTTTTCAAATTTGTTAATATTTTCTCTTTAAAAACCCATTGTCTTATCCCGTATGTGGGATTAATTTTAAATTAATATCAACAACTTTTGTGAAATGAATTTAGAAAAATGAATTCCCTGTTTGGAATCATGCTAATTTATAATTCCTAATAATTCTAAAATAATTTCTGGCCATCTTTATTAGTGGAAATATTTAAAATTAATACTAATGATAATGAGAAAAAAGTGTTTACTAAGGAAATAAAGATAAAACTTATTGGAAAAATAAACCAAAAACATTTAAAAAACACCTTTTTGTACATAATTTTACCATATTTCCTATTTTTCATAAAATGGATCTTTATTGGAGGTATATGATTTACTATAGACCTCCCAATAGGGTTTACATTTGTATTTACAATAATATCACTCCTCCACCAATATAAAAAGGCACTTTCCCCCTCACTTATTCACACTTCACAATTCTTTGATATCATAAAAATCCTACAAACTGCTCCTCAAAACATCCCTACATTCATTTTATATTCCTTGTATTGGTCATAAATCATTCCAAGGAAGTCCTTTTCTGCAAACAAGTAGGAGATAACAAAAGAAAACGTAATGGTCATTAACATAAATCTTTATTTAATTTCATTTTTGAAACCATTATATTCATTTTATATCATTATTGTAACAAGAAACATACATCCATATAATGTAAAAAGTAATTCCAAAAATGGTATTGGAGTGTATACAATTTCTCAGGCACTAATTTTATTAGTATTAAAGCCCAAATAGAGTGACAGATCAGAATATATGGTTATTTGAAATTAGGCTACTAAAATTATTTGTTGATCCCATTCACAAAGATTATTCACAAATCCCTTTCAAAGAGTTCTGATTCATGGGGGATCCATTAATAAATCTCCCATTCTTGGAATATGTTCCGATATGACAGTGTTCCTACACAGGTCTAAATAGTCACCTTTGTGACCGTCTGAAGCTATGATGGTGTTCCTTCGTGAGTCTGACGGCGCATTTAGACTACGCGATGGATTGACGAAATCCTTCACAGTTTTGGTGGATTTGTACACATTTTCTATGACCCCATTATTTTTCACAAACCACTACCCATATTATAAAAAATCATTTAATAAAAAACCTTCATTATGACTTCATTTAAAGGAGGAGACATGGACAAATTATGGCATCGAACTCTCAATTCTCTATCCTATTGGGCATCACAAGAAACTCCTCTACTATGCCCATAGGCATTACAAGACCTCATATCATGTGTTATTTATAGACACCATCCTAGTCAGAGATTCCTTTCATGATTTCCTACACCCTAAATGGATGATGAAGTCCCTCTGAGGCACCTAAGGATTCGTGAAGCATTCATCCTTTGTGAAGAACCCCCCTACGAATAAAGAAATACTTTATGAGACAATGATATTTGTGATTCCCCATCCTTTGAGAGACCCTGAGATCTTTGAAGCCACATTTTTCAGGAATTCATGTAATTCAAAAAATTCCTACCTTTGTTTCTGTTCATTCATTCCATGGGGGTTGCACCCTCATTCCCCCGCTTGGGTTCATGAATAGGCAGGGGCCATGGGCCTCCACTTCTGTCCCTATGATACTGTCACTGACCACCATGAAAATTGGAGAGTGACAAAACAAAATTTCCAATACCTTTTGAGGAATGTTTTCCTCTCTCCCTAATGTGACCCTAAAATCCACCCAATAATTCCATGATTCAATATTCTCCTCCCCACTCCATGAAACACCTTATGTTTACATACTCATCTTGGTCTGTTTACAAGTCTTGAGTTGAGATTATCATATTGGATTCCCTAATTACATTGACTTAAACCATTCTTTAAGAATATTTTTAAAATACCAACACCTAACTCACATGATTGGACATCCCATAAGGGATGCCTATGGATTTATTCCTACACTAGACCTTAGTTCGAATATTTTTCCCCAATAGTCCTCACTACATATATTTAAACTAAATCATACCCTATAATTATGGAATACGATTCCTTATGAATCAATAATAATATTTATCATGTCACGATAATGATAAGACACTACAATACTCCTCAGTATATGAATTTAAACAATATTATACTATATGTTTTAATAACAGGATTCCTTAGGCATCATGTTTGAGATGCCTCGCGATGTGATCATGAGAAAAAATTTAAATTCCTCATTAAATAACATTGAACTATGCAATAAACTATCATTCAAGAATAGGATTCCTGATGTTTCATGCATAAGAAACCAGATGCCATGATTATGAGAATACATTCAATAGTCCATAGTAATTGTCTTTTAAATATAGGATAGCCTATCATTCATGAATAATATGCCTTATGCTTCAAGCATAAGATTCCTTATGCCATATGACATTCTATTGTCCCTATATGATATTAAACTATAGTCTACCCTATATGAAAATCATATGATGAATCTAGTGATAAAAACAAGATTCCTTATGATTCAGGCATAAGATGAATCAACATGAGACAGTAACCAAACATCCACCTTTTCCACTACCACTTTTAAACCCTAAATATATCCTTGATGGGTTATATGAGAATTCAAGAAGCTCCGACAAATAATCTGAAACCACATCAGCACTTCTCTATAGTGTAACGCGAGTCACTCTGACATGTAATCCCCATTCACATTATTATTTCTTCATGAATCAATTTCAGCCACCTCCATAGGGGTTGGCCCCAACACATTATTAACTATGTTGGTTTTTATTCTCATATAACTATGATACACAAGAATCCTCCCTGAGGTCTAAACCCATAATCCACATCCATCCCTATTTTCTCCAAATCAAATATATAGTAAGATCATATACCTTAGATAGGAGACCGCATCTTCTCAAGATCCCTTTGGTATCTCATTGTTTAAACACCACACCAACTACAACCATGATAAATACTATTAATAAGTGAAGCATCTAGATACAATCCCCATCACATCCCTCATCAATACCCCCTTCTCAAAATGAGCAGCATTACGGCATGATGTTAAATAGCATTAGTGGGTCCTCCCAAATTACCTTGAATTGTGGCATTGAACTATGTGGGTTCTGATCCCTATCATCCATTAAGGGTACATATAATTTCTAAATATGGATGAATATTGACCAATGGTCATCCATGTTTCACTATCATAGGGATAGACCTCCTAGGTCTGTCTCAAGGGATGTTATGATCCATCTACTGAGTTTTAATTTATTGGTTATTCCCATACATCGGTGTGACAACATACCACATAGGTATATACCTCACTAATCCAACATAATGAGTGTTTTGATCTACTATGATAGTTCGATATCATGGTAAATCTTTATCTATCTCCAAGTTTCTCCTCTACAGGGGACTCTCATTAAACCATTCACTTGTGAAATCATCCCTCCTATGGATAGACATCCTCGATCTACCTCAAGTGGGATCCTGATCACCCATCATGTAAATGAAATACATTAAACATGTTCCCATATAGCTAATAAATTAAACTCATCACCCATCTAATGATGATACCTCATGCATAACATGGGATTCCTAAGGTAATATCCATCAATGATATGTACCAATAGTTCTAGATTCCCCCCTAAAAAATGGGATTCATGGGGTCAATTCCTTGTTAGATATAAAATTTTATTTTTAGATACCTTGTTATTGATACAATATTAATTGGGTTTTGTGCCTAAGATGCCTCCATGAGATTCTCTCCCAAGAGGAAGATTCAAAAGATCCTAACACCCAGTGTCATGAGATTCCGAAACATCTGTGATATTACAATATAATTGGATGAAATGTATCTTCCCTGTGATGCAGATGAATCATAATTAACAATTGTCAACAATTAATTAGCATTTGGGATGTGTTTCATGAACATGACTCAAATCTATGAGGGATACTCAAAATAGGAGAGGATCTCCACAAAAAAAATCCATGGATGGATGAACCGAAATCCAATCATCCTATTTCAATAAAGTATCCAAAATCACCATCAAAAGTGGTAGAGGCTACTCACCTTGGGAAAGTAGGAATGTGGGAAAAACAACTCATGTCATTGTGATCATGCGTACCATTGCAAAAAAACACATCGCAAACAATGTGGCCAACCCGATGTGAATATCTTCTGATTCAATAGTGAGTATAAAAAAATTTCAGGTGTGTTGAAATTGAGGCATCTCCCAATTCAATCACGTCCCCTTAATATTTTTGAGTCTAAGTAACAATGGATCCGTGAAGACAATGGGAAATCATATATTATCCAACACCACTACCCTCATGTGACACATTAGGGGAAACCACCCCTAGATATATTGGCTAATTATCAACACTTCCATAATCATGGGTTGTAGAGAGGGAAACCGCCACAAAATGAATCTTCTCTAAGGAGATAGTGATTCTCCCAGGATCTATGGAGGGGGAAACAACATCTGACTCCATCAACTCATTTCTGATACCACCACCTCATTGTTCGTGGATTAGGAAACCACCCCCAAATCCATCAGATCCATGCAGACACCACTGATCTTTTGGGATGACAAGAGGGAACCAACCCTCGACTCCATCGGATCCTCACCGAAACTAACACCCCTAGGGGCCACACATGGGGGAAACCATATCCCCACTCCATTATCTCCATGTCAACACCACAACCCTCATGGTCCACATAGAAGGAAACAACACCTAAATTCATTGTATCCTCACTGATTCCGACACTCTCATGGGTCATGAAATGTTCAACCCCCTCCCCCCCACCTCAATCTACTCCTCACTGACACTAACTCCCTCATGGGCCATGTAGGGGGACCCCCCAGACACTATAAACTCATCGTTCACAACACCACCCTCATGGAACACATATGAGGAAACCACCCCCAACATCATAGACTCATGTTCGACATCGGTACCCTCAGGGTCCATGCAAGAAAAAACCAATGAAAACACCATCAAATCCTCACTGACATTGCCTCACTCGTGAGCCGCACAGGGGGAAACGTCCCCCGAACCGATTGTCTCCTCACTATCATAATCTCCCTCATGGGCCACATATGGGAAACCACCCCCATATCCGAATGTTACTCAGTAAAACTGCCACCCTCATGGGATATAGATGGGTGAAACAAACACCCATATTCACTGACCCATCTTCGACATATCTACCCTCATGGGAAATGCAGATGAAAAACACCCACCTAGCCACCACCCACCCCCCCGAATTCGTCGGCTCCTCACCGACACTACTACCCTCATGGTCCACATTTTGGAAATCACCACTGTTCCAGGGGAGAAACACTTCATGATATTATCCCTAAAGTTCTCTAATAGTTCATTTGCCTCTGAATTTTTTTTCTGTTAGATCCCAACTTATGGTGACCACCATTTGAGAGCATCCCTAGATAGATCTTACTAGTCCATGAAAGTTCCATATGTGACCTGTTCCACATGCCGTTTAGCTGGTTGACTCCAACCCTAACCTACAGGAACTATTCTAGAACACTCAACACTAATACTTGGTGTATACATAGATAATTTCTTGATAGTTGTAATATTATATCGCTCATGTGTCACTAGTAATCGCCGGTGTATCCCATCTAAAATCAGCAACATGTGAACATGAGTCTGTGTTCACCTGTCTAGCAACGAGGCCCCATACCCATCAAAATAAGTCTATGTTGACTGTCGTAGTTACTGGAACAACCAATTTCCATTACAGGAAATGTTATGATAACAGGATCAAGTGTGAAGGTCCTACATGCACCACTATCACTAGCACATAGGTCCCCCTTATACCCATCATCATCCATTGCAGAGGTCCTCCCCACACTTTAATCACCAGTTTGCTGGTCTCCTCCATTTCAATTATCATCCTTGGAAGAGGCCCTCCCCACAGTGCTATCACACAAATAGATTTCCTCCATGTCTCTATAATCATCCATTGTGGATGTCCTCCCCACACTACCATCACTTGCAATGAGGTCCTCCCCTTCACCATCGTCAACCATTGTGGAGGTCATCCCCACACTGAGATCCCTAAAATATAGGTCTTCCACATATCAACCATCATCCTGTGTGGATGACCTCCCTGAACATCCATCACCATCCTAGATGTCCTCATCATCACAATCATCCTCCATTGTTGAAGTCTTTCCAACATAGCCATCGTTGGCATGGAGGTAATCCCTATCACCATCACCAACCATTGCAGAGGTCCTCCCTACAATTAAGTCACTAGAACAATGATCCTCCATGTTTCCATTAGCAGCCATATTGGAGTTCCTAACCACACTACCATCACCTAGTATGGATATACTCTCCATCTCAATCATCATAATTTATGGAGGTCCTCCTGACACTACCGTCACAGTCATGATGTTCCTCCTTGATCCCATCGTAATCCATTGTGGAGGTCCTCCCTTTACATACAACACCATTAAAGATGTCCTCCCCATAACCATTATTAGACATTATAGAGGTCCTTCCTACACTAGCATCAATGACAGAGATTTCCTCCTCATATCCATCATCAAACATTACAGAGGTCATCCCCATTATACACTCACCAATATAAAGTATCTCCCCTTCACTATCATCAACCATTACAGATGTCCTCCACACCCATACATCATTAGTGTGGATATCCTCCCCTTCTCCATTGATAGCCATTGTGGAGGTCCTCCATGCACTGGACACACTGGAAATGAGGTCCTCCTCATCGTCATCATCATCCAATGTTGAGTTCCTAATTGGACATCCGTTACATGAATGGAGGTCCTCCCCATTTCCATCATTAGTCATTGAAGTGGTAATCTAGGAACTTTCATCACCAAGAAAGAGTTCATCCCATTATCATAATCATCCATTTCAGAGTTCCTCCATTAACAACCATAAATTATCAAGGACATCCTCCTCATCTCCATCATTATCCATTGAGGAAGCCCTCTCGTCACTTCCATAACTGGCATAGAGGTCCTCCCCTCTCCAATATTATCCTTTTCGTAGGTCCTCCACATAATTTGATCAAAGAGGAAAGAAGTACTCCCCATAGATATCTTCATCCATTTCATAGGTTATCCCTGAGTATCCCACAACTGATATAGAGGTCATACCAATAACCATCATCAATCATTATTGAGGTCCTCCCCACACTACCCTCACTTTCATGGAGGTCCTCCCTATCTCCATTGTCAGCCATTTACAAGGTCCTCTCAGCACTATAATTTACTAGCATGAATGTGCTTCCCATATCCATCATTATCCAGTGTGAAGGTACTCCCCACACTTCCATAATTGGAGTAGATGTCCTCCCCATCATAGCAATTCCATTACATAGGTCCTCCACATACTACCATCACCAGCACCATGGTCCTCCCCATCGCGATCGTCAGCCATTACAGAGGTGTTACCTGAACATACATTAGTGTAATGAATGTACTCCCATCACCACAGATATCCACTGTGGAGGACCAACACTCACTAACATTGATGGTAACATAGGCCCTCCATGCCCCCATTGTCCTCCATTATAGAGGTTCTCTCGGTACTACCATCAAACAACATGAAGGTACTCCACTTCGCCATCTTCACCCATTAAAGAGGTCCTCCCCACACTGACCTCATCAACATGGAGGTCCTCTTAATCTCAATTATCATCCATTGAGGAGGTCATCCCCATTATGCCATCGATATTTTGGGATTTATTCCCTTTATTAATCAACATCCACCATGAACGTACTCCCCATACTGCTACCAACTAGAGTGGGCTCCTCACCACTCCACCACCAACTAGCGTTGAGGTCCCCACTATGACACTAATAACCAATGAAGAGGTCCTCACCACACTCCCACATGCCAACATGGAAGGAATAATCATGTCAAAGACATGGATATATCTTTAGAACAATAAATGGGGGAAGGATGATCATACCCCTTCTCCAGTTTCTTTTCATTATGAGATGTCAGTTTAGGATTCCACACCTCCTGGGCTCCATCATCGTGGCGTGTTGATTCCACTACCTTACATTCCTCACATGCTCCTTCACCATGTCATAGTAATTATCAAGGCTTACACACCTCCTAGATTATGTCATTCATTGTACCAATTCACCAGGATTCCATGTCTCTCAATCACCATCACCCTATTCTATCAACAATCTGGGATTCTACAACTCTTGGGTGCCATCACAACATTGTACTAACACACTTGGCTCCCATGCCTCCTGGGATCTGTTATCCTATCGTTCTAATGCTCCAGGATTCCACACATCCCTGGCTCCATCACCCCATCATGTTGACACTCTAGATATCAAGGTCTCCCATGTTCCATCAACCCGTCATGCCAACACTTCAATCTTCCTCACCTACTAGGAACCATTTCCCTTTTGATCCAATTCTCTAAGATTCGTTTCCTCAAAGTGACCATCACATTATATATCTGATGTTCTAGGAATCCATGGCTCCAAACTACTATTAACCCATCATGTTGACGATCTGTTCTTCAACATGTCCAAGTCTCAATCACCCCATCATGTCAATTTTCTTGGATTCCATGCCTCATGGTATCCATTGACCCGTCATGCTGATACTCATGGGCTCAATTCCTCTCGTGCACCATCAAACAATTGTAATGAATCTCTAGGCATCCATGCATCATAGACTCCATCGCCCAGTCATAAGGATTCTCTAATATACCATATCTAATTGGATTTTTCATTCTATTATGTTGATTCCCAATTCATCTGCGCCTCTTGGGATGTATTTCCCCATCATACCGACGCTCCGAGATTGCATGCCTCCCATATGTTATCTCCCCCATCATGTCGACGCTCCCGGCATCATACATATATGGATTTACAGCCCCCTCATGTCAATGAACCATGACTCCACACCTCCTTGGAACCCTCAACCCATTGATTCAATGCTCAAAGATTTCATGCCTCTCCTAATCGATCATCCCATTGTATCGATGCCCTGGACTTTCATGCCTCCTAAGCTCTATCACCCTGTGATGACAATGCTCTTGGATTCCAATCCTTATGGACTCCATCTCCCTATTGATCTAATGATCCATAATTCCATGACTCATAAACTAGTTCATCCCATCATACTAATTCTCCGGGATTCTACGTCTCCCAGGCACAGTCGCCCTGTCGATCTGGCCATCCTTGATTCTATACATCTATGGAAACATCACCATATCGATCCAAAATTATAAGAATCAAAACCTCCATTTCACAATCCCAATTTTGATCACACATTCATAGCATCCACATCTCCCTAGTTCCATCACCCCATCATGGAGATGATCCACTCTTCCATGCCTCTCGGGATGCATCACAATTTCGTACTGATTTTCCAATATTACTTGCCTCATGAGCTCCCTCACCCTTTCATGCCGAAACTCCACACTCCAACACCTCGCAGTCTCCTTCACCCTGTCATACTGATGCTCCATGATTCCGAGCCTCCTGAGCACTTTCAACCTATTATTAATATGCTCTAGGATTCTGCACCTCCCGGGTTCCCTCAACAAGTTGAATCGAAGCTCTAGTCTTCCACACATAAGGGAACCATTTCCATGTGAATCCAAATTTCTAATATTACATGCATTTAAGGAACCACCACACTGTCGTGATGATGATCCAAAATACTATGCCTCTCGGGCTCCATCGAAATATCATATAGATGTTCTATGATTCCATGCATCCTGGGAATCTTCTCCCTATCATTCTAATGTTATTGGATTCCATGCCTGCGGATCTCCTTCGAACCATCATGTTGATCCCCTAGGATTCCATGCCACTGGGGATCTCTCACACCATTGTGCCAAACCTCCATGAATTCATGACTACAAGGGTCCATCACCATGTCTAACTGAGGATCCAGACTTCCACACCTCACGGAAACCATCACCCCATCGATCCAACATTCTCGGTTTCCATGCATCTTGGGAACGATCACCCTGTAGATTTGATTTTAAAGGAATCTATGCCTCTATGGCTCCATCACCCCATCGATCTGAAATTCTTGGCTTCAATGCCAATAGGGACCAATCAACTCATCATTTTGATGATCTAGGATTCTATGCCTCTAGGGAACCTCACTACATCGTACCAACTCTCCATTATTTGATGACACCCATGGCTCCATAGCCATATTGATCCGATGTTCCAGGCTTCCACACTTCCTAAGAACCACCTCCCCATCAATTTGGCATTCCAAGATTCCATTCCACTTTGAAAATATCACACTATAGATCGGACGTCCCATGATTCCATGCCTCCAAGTACTATCACCCCATAAAACTAAGGGTTTCCTATCATCTGTGCCCCATTCGGCCTCACTCCAATAGCTCATGTGGCCCATAACACATGGAGAAACACAATCATATAACTAGGATTGAGACTCGATTGTATTTTTGGCACATCAGGTCTAATCTCTATGAAATCTGTGCTAACCAAAACAATAGAGGTCATAATAGCAATCGCAATACCAACCCATTGAGTTCCCCATGGAATAGATGATAAGGTGTTGGAGAACATCCACATGTACAATGGGGTAATTTTTTTATAATGGAATGTTTGGATTCCCCCTAATCCTCAAGGACCCCAACCCATTAGAATGGGGAGGATATGACCATCCCTCTCTCGCCACAATCTTTGTTGTGAAGCATCCTAGTTATATGATATTAAATTTCACAACAACCATCATCATGGCCACGTGAAATAAATTTGTTGTACAAAATATAAATCAAATGAAAATAAACTAAATGAAATTTTCGTCAATGCTAAAAATCCTAAAGTTGTATAAATTTTGTTCAATGATAAGTGACCAAAAACGATAGCCATCATTCATCTTAGCCGCATGACGTTAAACTACAAATCATCATTGATGTTTTCGGCATGATCATAAAAGACACATACATCATCCTTGATGCATGGTGTAAAACTGTGTAACATCCCCTTAGTCCATGAATTATAAAAATAAACAATATGTAATTGGTCCAGTCTCTATGTCCTAAAACTGGAAGAAGATCTGCTATTTATGTATTATGATTTTAAACTATACAGCACAACGTTCTCAATATATTCCATTAAATTGTACTATTATACTACCTATAGAAAATAGGATCCCTCTTGAAGTATGAATTATATGACTCCAGATCAACATTGAAAGTTATAAAAATGCATAATATATTGATCCAACAAATGAGAGAGTTCTCTTCATTCAGTGTCGATCTACTAATGTGCCACATTCAAATGTGATGTTCTTTGAAACATAGAGTGTTGGATTCCATAGTGGTACTCCCACAATCCATCAGCACACTTTGACTCATTCTTTATTAGGATTCCCATAATAATTCATGTATATATAGTTCCACTCATAATATTAGTGCCTGAAAAAAATGGGTTACATACAGTCTCTAGAAACCACTAGATATAACTTTTACAATGACTATTTGATTCTGTGTTTGAAACTTGGTCAACAATCGATTCTATATTTTTGTTCCCCTTCCATGATTCATGTAGTTATGGATCCTATGTTCCAAATTTGGTAAAAAAATGTTCCCTACCCATCACATTCATCTATACTCTTATGAATCTCAATATTCATCATTTACATCTTCCCTACCTACCACTTTTTATTGTGAAATACTGACACCCTTGTAGTTACTAATCCACGATTTTGTTCATTTGAGTACGTATTTTAGTGTTGTGGGAACATTCATCACTTGTAATTTCATATTCCTTGTTGTGAACTTCCATGTGATAGGGAAAGTACCACAACACACATTTTTTCCCACAATGATCAAGAATATTGTGGGATTAGGAGTCCTAGTAGACTTTTTAGCTACATGGATGAGTTTCACAATATCATATGTCCAAAAATTTTAAGCATAAAATAGGTGTTAACATCCCAATACATGAAATTAATATATGATCTTGGTCGAAACTCTATGATAATAAATTGAGGGCCACATTGGTCAAACCATGGTGACCTTAATCTAATATGCAACCTATGGTCTATGGAACATGACCTTAAATTTCCAGCAAAATAGAATGAGTTCCATGACCATAAACATGGAATCCATGTCCATGTATCATGACATTAATCTATTTGGTGATTTTATTTATGATGTTCCAAGTTAGGGTAGGACACCTAGGCCTTCATTTACATTGGGTTTGGTACTCTGATTCCCTACAAGAATAACCTTTTTAGCAATTCTCCCAAAATTATATGATCTCCATGACCTTAAACGTGTAATCCTAGTCTGTGCATGATCATATTAAGCTCAATGAAATACTTCTTGTGTATGTGTGGTGTGGAAATGGGAATCCTAGGACCTCATTCAAATCTTCATTTTTATCCACCAGGCCACATTTGCCTATTTTTTGAGTCCCCCTTCCCTAGGCCTAGACTCCATGACCCTAAACTAAGAGTAGCAGTCCCAATATCATGACTTTAAACTATTTATAAAACACTATGTGAATGTTTTGTGTCACATAAGAATATTTTTTCTTCATTCACATTGGTTTATTCCTTCCTTATTCCAAATATATGTTTTGGTTAGTATGTTCCTTTCATTGTTCTCTTATTACAGACTCTACAAGTTTAGGATGAGATCTTTTGGTCCTATCAACATGACCAAAAACTATTTTCAGCATGTCCAAGAATCAAGAATTCAAAATATATATTGAAATTTATCTTAGTTATGTCATGTGTTCTTGGGAATCCTATTTCCCCATTTACATCAGGATTTTCATAAGATTTCACTAAACATACCCATTTTATTTTTTATCCCCATTATGGTCTAAACATTATGAGCATAACTAGGAGTTAATGTTCTTGACACGTGATGTTAAACAATGATTCTAAACATAAAATGTTTTGGATTCATATTAAACACATTATATATGGTGGTAACCTCATTTTAATTTGGTATTCCTCATACAAATATAATTAAATGGTTTAAAAAGCATAACCCATATCCAAAACAAGGGATTCCCCATGATAATTGTTGGATTCCACAATTACATATTTAGAGTGGATCACCCCTAACAACATTGGATTCTTACCACATCATGTTTGAGAACTACTTGTAGCTTGAATCCTATACTTATGGGATACATAGTGATACCCAAACTATTTATCTCTAGGGCCATTTCAAAATTCATTAACTTTTTGGCCAGATGGCCTTAGTTACGGTCCATATATTATGTCCTTAAACTATATGTAGTTATTCAAAATGTTTTTAAATGATATGTGATCCTCCTTCACTCTAGTAATGTTGGGTTTTACCCCATACATAAAATATATAACATTGAAATGAATATTTCCCCTATAGTCTATGAAAATGACTGTAAACAATTTTCCATGGTCTAGATCGTACATCCTTAAACTATCTGTACCACCTTCCAGAACTATATATGGAATAATTATCCTCATTATGGGATATATTGTGAGTCCTAGAATTATCATATATGGGATGAGCCAGAAACTCATTAATCCCTATGTCCCCTTATCCTCATCGTTGATCATATATTTATGACCCTATTCTAAAATCCACCCTCAGTCCAAGATTCATGATATTGAACTATATACAAGACTTCTCAAGAATGTGTGCATGGAATTTGTCCTATTAGTACCTTGTTAATGTCAGTATTTTTCCACATCAATGTTTGCATCTCATGTTTTGGAATAATCACTATGGTCCAAACACTATGAATTTTCACTAAGAGAACATAGTCTTAGCTTTAAGACCATAAACTTGTAGACATGGTTCATGAAATATTACAATAAACTATTCATGAATCCCATGTATGAAACACTCATTATGATACAACTTATTGGAATAACTAATTTCATTGTTTCATGGAACCTAGAATTTTTTATCCCACAATGATATTATATTAATCCATTTCCACAGTTCAAGTCATTATTGGTATAGATTTCCATTAACTTTCAAATATAGATGGACCCTCATAATGGTTATTATGTCATTCCATTTTCTCTAACCAATCATTATAGGCCAAAACCCTAAGTTATATCTTGTATAAAATATTGAATACATTTTTTCAAACATGGTCAATATTTACCATGAATTTTCTCACCTCATTATTGATTGGTATGGTTATGGTACCTATATTTCAAACATGCTCAATATTCAATACCATCTCACCATTCTCTATATTATCCAGTTCAAGAGAATCTCAATTTACCTCATTCCCACATACCAATAGCTTGGTGTAATTCCAATACCATTGGGGTTACCCCTCTGTGAAGTTTCACACATCGAGTTAGTAGGGTGGTTTTACAGTGAAATTATTAACCTGGTATCATCTCACCCCTACCATGTGCTCCCATGTGTCAGGAAAATTCTCTAACCACTCCTTGATTCCCAATTAAAGTATGAATCTCATGGGCTTAAGAGTATTTTTAGGGTGTCTACCAATGTGGTCAAGCTAAAAAAATCACCCCATGGTCCAATCTCTATTACTAGAAATTAAGAGATCAAGTCCTGGACTCATGATTTTAAAATATTTTCCATATAGAAATGGTGTAACTGTTAAGACCATAAATTGTGATTCATTTTTTTCCAAATACATTTGTGCTATGGGAACCTTCCCTATTTCATTAATTGAATTCTTATCTCTTTTATTCCATAGGATTACCCTTGTAAAAGACACTATTATAGTACAGGAATCACAACATTAAACTAAATGATCATGGTTAAGCCGTTATTCCCATAAACCATTCACATTTGGTCTAGAACATATGGCCTTAAATTGTGTGAATCCTCTCCTAGAACTACATGTGGCATGATTCCTATTCTCATGGTATGCGTAGAGATTCGTACAACTTTTTTCATCAGGCCATGATTCATGTTTATGGCAATACCATTAGTTATATGTGGTATTATCACATCATATGTACCCATAGTCTTTATTCTATATATAAGTCCCATTTAATTACCTTGACCTATCAGTGCAATGAGAATCCCTTATAGATTTATATATGTCTGAAATGACCCTAGAATATGAAATTAAATTGTATACTTACCCCAGGTATGTTTGGAATGCCTCATATTGAAATATGAGAAGATTTAATACACTAATCATAAAGGGTATCCCCTTACCGATGTTGGTATTTTTCCACACCGTGTTTCATGGTCAAATCGTCTAGAAATTAAACATTTTCCATGTTTTATTGGGAGTGTTTTTTTTGTGGTGTTTGGTGGCCTCCAAGTCCCCTTCATTCACGTAGGAAAACATTTTTGTAATGAGAAAAATCCAATAAGAAACACCCTCTTAGATCAATCATTAAGACCATACACTATTTTCAATGGGTCCAAACTATATGTCCTTAATATAGGTGTCTTAGTTCATTAAACATGATCATAAAACATTGCTCGATCATCCATATATTCATTATCTCCATACGGGGCCCCAAATAATGCTACCCTTATTCCCCATCGACTCTCACGGTTGAATGGGTATCATTTATATAAGTTCCCTATGTCCTATTTTATACAATTAAAAACTAAATATTTACCTCATTAAATGAACAACATATCCCCTCTTGAACTGAAATGAGGTATAAATGATATGTGAACCAATGAATAATCCCTAAACACTCTCTAAATTAGTCACATGATGTGAAACTATAATATGTGGCATAATAACATGAAATTAAACTTTATAATTCCCCATCTAGACCATATGATGTTAAAATTTTTATTCAAAATGCTCACTGTATGATGTAAAACTATGAATCTATCATAAAAATTTTACAATGTAAAACTGTATGGAATATTACGCACTTGCGTGAGACCGCATCCGTTGACTATATTCATCTACCACATCACTCATGATCCTTCATCCATCACATGGAAACTAAGAAGACACTCCAATATGAGGATGAGTTTGACCATTTTTCAGGAAAATAATCCCACACCTGATCTTTTGAAAGTCTCAGTGGTGTAATTGAAAGACTGTTGAAATATATTTAAACATTAAATCACTTCATTACAACACTTTTTGGGACCCTAATTTGGAACCTCATCCCATTCCACATCAGAAGTTTCACCCTTTCATAATTGTCTCATTCCGCAATAACTCCCCTAACACCTTAGGAAAATTACCATTAAGGCATTGGATGAAATTTCATAACTTGTTATATGTTTCATAAATTGTCAATGTTCAACCCTTTTTTGTTTTCCCCATTACAGTCTAACGGTATAGATGTTGTGTTTCGAACATGGTGGAATGTTATCATATATCTCCATGAATATCCCATTGTGTTCAAGATTTGGGAATTTTTATTCACAATCTTCATTCCCCTTTTGTTCATTTATAATTCAATGCCCCGAAAGTTATCACATTTGTCCACTAGATCAGAATAGAGAACCACATTAGCCATGAAGAATTAAACTCACTAGCCAAGTTGTTTCTAGATTGGAAACTCCCAATATAGATTGATGTCACATAAAAATCATGTCACATTTTCCCTAATTTATCTCTCTCTTACAATAATACAATCAAGGGAAAAGGAGCCCAATGGTTGGTGTTTTCCTCATTATTCTCTTTAGATCCCAGTTTTCCTCACCCTCCCCATCATCATTGAACCCCATTTTGAGGGTACAATATGTTGGAACAAGAAAATATAATCAAAATATGTTCTAAATTTTTTTGGACTTGATATAGTATAATATCCCATTTTTCAATATTTCGTTGAACTATTCCTGGAGCCTGAAACATGTTATGTATCAAAATTTATTATCATTTGAAGTAAGCCTACCAGAACGGTTTGGGGAGCCCATTAACAGAGCCATTTACATGATTTCTAATTGATGGAGGTTTGGTTAATACATATACCCTTTTATAATATGTGATTTCTTGGTGGTGTTTGTCCATGAGTCTGACATGTCCTCCTTGCGAATGTGTGAAGTCGTGACAGAGTTCCTGCATGAGTTTGATGGTACATTTAAACTCCATGAAGGATTGGTGGAATCCTTAATGAGTCCAACTATGTTTCTAGCCTTCATAAATCCCCCACATTCCACAAAAAATCACTTCCCATATTAACAATATACCTTTCCTATAAATACCTTCATCATGCCTTTATTCAATGGAGGAGACACAAATAGGTTTCAACATCATGCTCAAAATTCATGAAGCTCAAGGGATTCTAGAGAAAATATTTTGTAGAGAAAATAGGCATCATGAAACCTATTCTATTGTTTTCTTGAGAGACTCCACAGTAGGTGTAAATTCCATCCACAATGGCTAGTTCCTTCATAGAGAAATAAGGCCCTCTGAGGTACACGAGGCTTTACGAAGTATTTAGCCTTCATGAAACACTTACAATGGGAAACATGGCATACTTATTCAGACCATCAACCCATATAATTTAGTAATGTTTTGGTTTTATTTTAAAACTTATCATATTTATTGAACTATATTTAATCAATTTTTATTTTATCTATAGTAACATCTTTTTCAATACTAATGAGTTGTAATATTTATTTAGAAGGTAAGAATTGCACAAAAAATGGAAATTTTATGACATTGAAGACCATATCATATATGAATTTTCTTATATAATAATTTTTTTTCAATACCCATATGTTTTAATTAATATTTCAACTTAAAAAAATTATTCATTTTTAACTTTCATATATATCAACTGTGAGTTAAAACGAACCTCATAAATATTATATGTTCGCTATATACTAGTTTTTAACTTAGAGGGAATAAATATGAATGACTAATTTATGAAATATATGGATATAATGATCCCAAAATTAATGGATGTATTGGTATGATATTTTAGTAAGCACCTAGAAAACTATCACATATTGTTTAATAATGTCACTTTTTTTTAAAAAAAAAATTCTCTTCAAAAATTATTTTTCTTCTAAAGAATTAATGTTAATTTTTAGAATTTATATAAAATGTATTTGAAAAAATTATATTATTTTTTTGATTTTACCCTTCAACAATTGACATAAAATTATTATTTTTATACTTCTTTGAAAACATGTATTTTTTAAGGAATACTAAAAATACTTATTTTAATTAAAAATTGTATTTTCTTTTAATGTCTTTATGAGGTAAAATTATTATTTTTATTAGTTAAAAAAATAGTTTATTTTGATTTAAAATAATAAAATTATTGGGTTTAAATGGATTTCATAAATTAATTTTATGTAAAATAATTTTATGTTTAAAAAAGGAATTTTTTTTCAAAAAATATTTTTCGTAGACTTTTTAATTTTAAATTAAATTTTGAATCATCTATGATATAAATTTTTAAAAAGTGGTACAAAATTTAGAATTAAAATGTCCAAATTTAGTTAATATGACCCATTTAGTTTTTTCCAATGTGAATACCAACCATGATAAATTTTTCTACTATAGTAAAGGGTAAATTGTGTAATTTAAGATAAAAATAAAATTATAGGGACTATAAAATGACCATAAAAAAAGACTAAATTTTATTGGACGGATAAAATTAAACTATTTAATCCTAAGGATCTAAATTATGTTGTTTTATAAATAAATAACCCGAAAAATAACATATATCACTTATTAATCAATGAAATTAATAAAATGTCACATTCTTTATCGTAGATATCCCTTATGAATACTAGGGGTAAATGGTATGTTATGAACTAATATAAATATAAAATTTTAACTAAATTAGCATATTTTATTGATATTAATTTATTTTTATTTCTTGGGAAACTGATTTGATATTATGGTAGTTATAATATTTTATTTAATAAAAACACAAAGATGCCACATTCATGTTTTAAATAATATATCATTTTTTAATATTGGGTCATCGAAAAATATTTATTTATCTATAAGTATTTTAATGAAATAGTTAAAATTTATCTTCATAATTTTATTTTATTTTTAGTTTTTCGTAAATAAATAAATATATTAAATATTTTAAAAAAATTTGATGTCATACTTATTTTATTATTAAATATATAAAATGATTTTTAGTGAAAATATATAAAATATATAATTTAATAAAATTAATATTATCAAAAAAATTTATACAATACCATGAAATCATAATTATATAATTAATTTTTTTTTTGTTTTTTACTTTTTATGTTGATATTTGTAACAATTCATGTAATGAATAGTGTTATAATTTACATTAATGATATTTTTTAAAAGAATATATTATAAAATTATTTATTAATCATAAAAACATTATAAATCTAAAATAATTATAATTTGGTATAAAGAATTATTAATTGTTCATTTATGGTCTATTTAACATCTCATAATAAAAAACGATAATTTTTTAATATTGAAAAAGTTGTTAGCTTAGTTTAAGATAAAATAGGTTAACTAAGGGTTAATCAAAATTATAAGGTTTAAAATAGCACAAAAACGTATCTAAAATATATATTTTTTTATATTACAACATTATATAATCATATCATATAATACAGAACCTTTTTTATGTATTTTTATTGATTTTCAATTTATTGTAAATTGAAATTTTTATAAACTCTAAAAGCTCCACTCACTTCAAATATAAAAGGGAATCACCTCTGAATATTATTCCCATAACATTAATACTTAAAGCTCGACCATCCCTATTTAGTTTTTATTTTAAACATCTATCTCACATTGTAGAGTTTATGATCTTCTAAAATTAACAACCCTAGAATTCCTAAGAGGTTATCTAAAGGATGTTCTCCAAAGAAAAGTATATCAACTTTGCTGAATCTTTCAAGATTATCTCTTACTCTACTTCATATTCTTGTATTTTTTTCTCTATAAAGTAATAAATCAAATATAAAATATATTATGATATTTTATTATGAATGTGTTACAACTATATTTTACATTCTATCAATCCTTAATAGAACAAAATCATAGCATGTGAATATACACGGCTTACCATATCCAAATCATGGAGTATTTTTTTTATAACCACTTTTTTGGATGGTTATAATGATGGATATATATATATATATATATATGATATTTTTATGTTGATATTTATTTCATGAAAATACTTAATAAACCATTTACTTACTTAATATTTCACTATTAATGGAATGATACCATTGCATGTATGTACGTATGACCTACCATCTCCACAATAAGATAAATTAATTTTCCATGTTCTCAATTCAATAATGATTATATAAATGTATATAATGAATAAATATTATATATATTTCCTTAATATCATTCTTTTACTGACTTAATTATAACGTGTGAAGAATAACATAGAATTATTTGATAATTCATTCATAGAAATATATTGTAGTTGATTCTCGAAAGAAGGAAAACATAAAAATATTATAAAAAATGGGTGATAAGAAATTGTAAAAGTACCATATATGATATAATAAAAGTTAATATGGTTCTGAAATAGATGAAAAAAATTATTTAAACTAGAATATTAGAGTCTTATTTACATAACAAGGAAATCAAACCTAAGGAAAGGGTTAATTTGACAATCCCATTATTATTAATGATTGGTTATAAGTACGTGTCTGATGTAGAATATTTCTCTTACATGTCCATGTTACCAAAACTTATTTTCAATTTGTTTTTTTCCATTCTTATATAACCTTTTAAAAATTATTTTTTCTAATGTTTTTATTTTTAGTAAATAATTTGAAATGAATATTTTTACAAATTTCCAAAAAAGGTTCATTGTGACATTTCTAGAAAAAGTATGAAATGAATGTTTTTTAACTTATGTGGGAAAAATAGATTTTTTTAATTTCATGACACCTTAATTCCTTGAATATTACCTTAAATTATTACATGGTTATTCTCAAAGAAGATTTTCTCTTTTAAAATTGTGTGGAATTTAAAAAAATCAAAAAACAAAGGATATTTTCGTCAATAATTTTTTTCAAGTGATCTGTAAAATTATTTTCCATTCAAGATAACATTATTTGATATTAACTATTCTTTACAGAGGATATTTTTCAACAATATTTTCATAATTATTTTTATGTATATTATGGAATGATATTTATGAAACCCGTATATATTCTATGGGTTGTGATTTGATGATATGTTTATGAAACACATTTATATTCAAGGGTTCTAATATGATAAATGATTTATGTTTGTTTTCACACATATGTATGGTTTTCATTATGAAATGGATGGGAACTATATCTACCTCCAATGAATTGGGTAATGATTTATATCTAATGAGATAAATATAACTGGAATGGTATGTAAATTATGTTCAATAATATAGAACCAGAAAAGGTGTAAACTCTGTATTATAATACCGAGAATGAATTTGGATTGAACATTGTTCAGTAATGAACTTTGTATGAAATGATTGTCCTATCATTGTGCCTTGAATAATATGAAAATGATTTTCTATTCTTTTGTGTATTCCAAATTTTTATTTCTAATGTCATACAACAACGAATTATGTTCTTAGATTCATTTATAATTCATGTTTTGGTAAATTATATTATTTATCACATGAATCAATATCATTTTCATTGCTACACATGATATATTATTCAAAAGTAATTTTTTATGTTTTTCTGTCAGTAATATTATGTGATACTTCTTTATTAACCTTGTTGAGTATCTAATCTCACCCTTTACATTGTTTCTATTCCACAGGATATGATGAAAATTATTTAGTAAGATGATTCAAATAGGGGACTATTTATTATGGAATAACCAAGAGACGATGTATATGGTTTATTAATAAGTGATTTATGTATCCAAATTTCAAAAGTCATTAATCCTATATAGTTATTTCATGATTTTGTTATGTTATTGTGTAAATATTCATCTATTTAAATGTAATATCTATATATTAAAAGTATGTTCCAATATAGTTGATATAAAAATTAGGATTAGTTATCCTTTCTAAAGTAAGATTATAAGAACATAGTAAAAACTGTAAAGATAATTCTATATAAAGGATACAATACTACATTTTGTTTTATTGATAATTAATTACCTAGGATAACACCTAAGGTGTCTTGAATTTAAAATTTATATGTAATTTTCCTTTATTATATGGTTCTCCAACTATGTTTTTTTTTCACACTTCGGTTATTGGATTTATTTAATGGATGAAACCCAAAATACATATGCTAATGATGAATGTGATGAGAAATGAACTGTTTGTGACCCTAATAAACATAATTTTATGTGATCTATAGTGATTAATCTTTTTTTATGGTCATACAACATTATCAAGCATTGAATTATGATGGACATCCAAACAAGAAAATGAGGGAATAACATTAATTCTTGACCTTAATGAGGTATCATCCACCTTCATTATGTGGGTATTAAAATCCTCCAGTGGATGAACATTTAATCAAATCTACCTAAAAGGATATTTTTAGTTCTCCAATGTTTTGAAGATGAGAAATTAATTTTGGTAGTCTATCATTTAGAAGGTGAAGTAGATGAATGGTGGAATATTATCAAGGATATGTGGAAACTAGAAGAAATTTAACATATCGAATTGGATAAGTTCAAGTACTCATATTTTAATATTTACATATCTCATATTCTTTGTATGATGATGGAGAAGGAGCTTTGTGACCATAAGTAAAAGTATGATGAATTTTTTGGTACCTATGGGATTAATTTTAAAAGACTTTCAAGGTATTATTTTTTATCATTCATCTAACAGAATGTAAGGTTGATCGATTCTACAATGGCTTAAAACCAAGTCACTGTATTGTGTAATCCATATGGGACATCTGTATCTATGAGGAAATCATTTAATGTATTCTAAAATATTATTTAGAGATTAGATTCAATCATAAATCTTATGGATTCCATAAGAAAAGAAAAATTGAATTCAAGGGAAAATATAAAACCCTATAAAAAAGAAGACAATTTTTCATTTATGATCAATGTGTGGAAATAAATATTGATGAAATTGTCCCTAGGGTACTGGTAAATGTTTTAAATATGGTAATGTTGGTGAGAATTTAATTAACTACTGATGTGATGGAAAAATAGAGATCTAATGATGTGAATAGATAAAAGTCTACACATAAATCCCCTCCAACAATATAAGTAGTAATGTGAATGGAAAATGTTAAATATGCCAACAAATTCTCAGATATGAGGGTTATATATGTTGAACGACAATAGAAACCTCTTAAGGAAACACATAATGGAATCCAACATGAGATCACTATTGGGGATATGGATCACACTAATGACGTGTTGAACTCTAAAAATTCCATCCATTCAAAAGAAGATAATGTTCTACTTGATTCTGGATCCAGCCACTATTTTATTTCTAGATAATTTTCTATGGGAATTATATTGTTACCTATAAAATTAGATGTTATGTTAGCTGCGAAAACTCATAATGGTATAATTGTCACATCACAATTTATAATTCTTCTCTGATTAATGTTTCTGGGAAATTTCATCCTCAAAATATGGTGATCATTCCTTTAGTAGAATTCCATCAAATTCTTAGCATGGATCTACATTCTCTATATGCTTCACAAATCAATTTTAGAGGAAGGGAATATTTATTTCATTTTCCAAATGAATACATGATCATAAATCAATGGAAGTATGAATGTGAACTTCTAGTATAAATTACATCCATATTATGTGTGTTATTTCATATAAATTATAGTCATTTGTCTAATATGGTTAGCAGGAAAATAACCATTAATGATTCACCAATTTTATGAGAGTTTTTTTATGTTTTCCATAATAATTTACTGGTATTTCACCAAACCATGAGGTGGATTTTTATATAGAACTCATATTACGTTCTATGGTTATTAAAAAATACTTATTAAAGGAACCATTATAGTTTTATTAGTTGAAGATGCAACTCCAAGTGAATCTTGAAAAAGTATTCTTATGTCCTAGTGCATCACTTTGGGTGCACCTATTCTGCTTGTTATGAAGAAAGATAGATCAATGAGACTTTTCATTGATTATTGAAAACATAACAAGATCATTCTAAAGAAAACATTTCGTATCCATTTTACTGCTGACTTATTTGAAAAAATATATATAGCTCAATCCTTTCTATATTTGATCTTAATTCTAAATATAATCAATTGAGGGTCAAAATGCAGGATATACCCAATATGCAATTCTGTAAAGGGTATGTGAACTGTGAATTTTTTGTGATGTATTATAGTCTTACTAACTCCCCCATTCTATTCATAGATTTAATGAATAGAGACATTAGAAATTATCCTTATCACTTTGTGGTAGTCTTTAGAGATGATATTATTTTATATTCAAGAAGCAAGGAAAAAATTAGGATCACTGGAGGAATATACGAAAGTCCAAGATAAAGGTTAATATTTATTCAAAATTTACCATGTTTGAATTTTGGCTTCGGAATATTTCATTTTTAGGTCCCATAATCTTCACAGAGTGTATATCTATCATTACATGAAAGAGATAAGTTATTAACAGTTGGAATAGACCAACAATAGTAACTGAGAACCAAGATTATCATGGTTATTCTATATATTATCGACATTTTATGAAATATTTATAATGGATTTATAATCCAATAACCAATTTGACTAAGAAATGATTTATGTTAATATTTATCTATGAATGCGAATATCATTTCAAGGAAATTAAAAACAGGTCAGTTAGTGCACCTATTCTCACACTACCCTATAGTGGAGAAAGGTTTGTGATCTACATTATGAATCCAAGAAGGGTATGGGATGTTTTCTCATGAAAAATGATACGTTGATAGCATATGCTTTATGAAAATTGAAAATATATGAGAAAAATTACAGAAAATATTATTTTGAGTTAGTTATTATAATTTTTTCATTATTGAAATGGTGGAATTATCTTTATAGTGAATGGTGGGACATAAATAGTGATCATAAAAGTTTAAATTATATTTTAACTCAAATGTATTGTAATATTCCCCAATTAATATGGTTATAGATGATTAATTATTATGACTACTCAATACATTACCACCTTGGGAAAACTAAAAAAGGTGGTGGATGCATTGAGTTGAAAAGACCATTCTAGCACATATATAATTAGGATCTCACCAAATCCAATATATATTGATTTTCAAATGATGAATTAGGAAAACATATTGGAAGGAGAGAAATATTTTTTCCCCAAAGAATATTAAACCTTATATACAATTGAATATTGAGGACGTTCAGGATGAAGATCTAGAGAAAAAAAAGAATGTTATAAATGATATTGTGGTTAATATTGACTATGATGGATTAATAATGTTCAGGAACTGCATTATTTTCCCTCCCAAACAAAATTTAATGAAGTAGTTATTGGAAGAGGTTCATTTTTCATCATTATCTATTCATCCTAGATGAAACAATATGTATAAATACCTAAGAGATTATTTCTTGTGGTATAGAATGATGAGAGATATTTCATAGTATAATTCTTGGTGCTTGGTATTCCAGTAGGTTATGTCCAAGAGGAAGTGAAGAAATGGGAATACAATACCCTATATTTTGTCATTGAACATCCTAAAAAATATAACAATGGTAATGTTATATGGGTAACAATTGATAATCTTCTGAATATGGAACACTTCATTACTATTAAAGAATATGTATCCCATAATCATCTTTATAGAACATATATTATGTAACTGTTGAGATTTTGTGGAGTTAAACATTTCCTTATATCTATTCAAGATTTGAGGTTTACCTCAATTCTATTGAGAAGTATTAATAGGATCCGAATATAGTGTTATGTTTCAGCACTACTTATCATCCAAAAAAAAGTCTATCTAATAGAATAATTAAAATTCTATAAGAAATTTTGAGATATTTCTCTATGGATTTATAAGGTTCTTAAGATCAACCAGTATATTTGGTAGAATTCGCTCACAAAAATATCATTCACTTTCATATTCATATGGATCCTTTTGAATCCCTCTATGGTAATTAGTGAGTAAGTCAAAAAGATTTGATTGAAGATTGGGATAGAAAGATATTGGGATGGGATCAAGTCAGGGAAATGGAAGAAAATGTTATATCTATTTAACGTCACATAAGATTAGCTCAGAGTCTACAAATTATGTTATGTTGATAATCGATGAAAACACATACAGTTTAAATAGGGTGAAAATGTATTTATATGAATATCTATGTGGATGTGAGTGATGATATTTATAAATAAGGAAAATATAATCTCTAGATACATTAGTCCTTTTTAAATTTATTATCATATTGGGATGATAGCTTATCGATTGGTTCTTCCCTGAAACAACTCTCAAGTTCATGATGTGTTCTGTGTATCTCTAATAAAGAAGAACATACCTCATCCTTATCATGTACTAAAATGAAAATTCATATTTATGGAGAATTATATTTATTATGATGAACAATCATTAGATATTATGTTTCATAGTGATAAATTTATAGGAAATAATACCACTCGCTTGATTAATGTTTTATGGTGGAACCACCAATTTGATGAAGATATGTGGGAACCAATGTATGTGATGGGGAAAAGTTATCCTAATATGTTTGTACCCATGTGAAGAATATAGATGGATAAATTCATTTTCATAAGTGGTATAATGTTACACCTTGATATTTTAATAAATATTTCTCTTTAAATAATTTTATTCATTAATGATTTTTTCTTGCATGAAACCTGGAGTTTAAAAAAACCATGTAAATATTATTTATTCATTATAAAATAGTAGATAAATTAGGGGGAATAAATATGGGAAACTAATTTATGAAATAAAGATAATGGTTCAATAAATATGTATGTATTGATATGTTCTATTGGCATGTTAGAAGAACATGGTCACACAATTTTTCGTAATGTCACTTTATTGTTCAAAATAAATACATTTTCTCCAACAATATTTTTATTCTCATGAAAGAATATAAATGTTTAAAAATCCCTAATAATAATTTTAAAAACCTATTAATTATGTTTTTTAATTCATCATTTCAAAATTATCTTAAAATTATTTTTTTATACTTTGATGAAAATATTTTTTAAAGAAAAATGAAATTTCAAATTTTTATTGAAAATAGTATTTTCATTTAGAGTATTTATAAGTTAAAAATACGTATTTTATTATTTTTAAATTTTATTTATTTAAAATAATCCATTTATGGAATATTAAAAGGATTTTATACATGATGTATTTATAAAAAAAAATATGTTTTAAAATGTGAATTTTTCTAAATACTATTCTTAAGAAATTTTGTATAAAATTAAATAATGAAATTTCTGTTATTTGAAATTTTAAAAATTGATACCAAATTTAGTTTCAAAATTTTTAAATTTATTTAATAGTCCCATTTTATTTTTTTTCAACATGAATAGTAACCTTGGTAAATTTTGTTACCCTGTTAATAGGTAAATTGGGAAATTTTGGATAAAAATAAAATGATAACGACTAAAAAATGACACTAACACATGATAAAATATTATTGGATGAATATAATTAAACCATTAACACCTAAGGATCAATATTATAGTTTTTATTGGACACATATCCATGATAATTGATTATCTAATCATTAAATCAAAGAAAGTCATAAATTGTCAATTTTATTGTGTGATATAACCCTTATGTGTACATATGGAAAATAGGTATGTTATGAATGAACATGAATATTAAATTTTAACTTAATAATCATATTCTCAGGATATAAATTTATTTTTTACTTTTTGAGCCACTTTGATTTGATTAGGATATTTATAGTAATTTATTTAATAAAAATTCCAATATGTTAGATTCATGTTTTAAATAATATATAACTTTTAATATTGTGATATAATAAATATATATGTGATGATAAATATTCATATGAAATAGAGAATCCTTATCTTCATTATGGTATTTCAATTTTATTTTTTAGTATAGATTATATATATTAAAAAATTACACAATGTTGTTGGGATAATTATTTTACTAATAGATTTTCCAAATAAATGATAATAGAAATATTAAATTAAATATAATTTGAGATAATTAATCTGATAAATTATTTTAATATATGAACTTGATATAATAGTGATATAAAAATATATATTTTCAAAATTAACATGTTATAATGATATTTTGAAAATTCTATGCAATGAATACTATCAAAATTAAATGTAATGATATTTTGTCACCCTCAAATTTAATTAAATTATTTAAAAATAATGAATCGTCCTAAATATTATAAATAATTATAATATGTTATAAAATATTTTTCATTTTTCATTTTTTGTGTAATTTTCATAACATAATTAAAAAATATTAACTTCTTAAAGTTGAATAATTTGATACCAATGTTAAAAAGAAAAATAGGTTAACTAAGTGTTAATCAAATTGATAAGGATTAAAATAATACTAAATACTATATAAAATAAACGGGTTAATGAGATTAAAAATATATATCATCTTATATTCTAATCCAATGAGTTTTGTTTTGTTTAATTTATGTTGAATTGTTTATAAATTAGTATATTTAGAAATTCTGAAAGTTTTCCACAGTTCAATTGTATGAGGGCACCACCTCTATCACTTATTCACATTTCATTAATCCTTAATGAAAAACCATTACATTAAAATTTATATTTATACATTCATGTACACATCATAGAGGATATGGTTTTCTCACAATATCAACCCTAGTATTCCAAAGAGAAGATCTAGATTATGTTCGTCGAAGAAGAAGGAATCATCTCTACCGACTCATTCAAGATTATTACTTCTTCGAAATACTCTTCATGTGTTTATTAAATTATAAAATAATAAAAATAGTATCATATATATTCTATTATTTTATTATTTTTATGGAACAACCATATGAAAATTTTTATCCATCATTTTAAAAAGCACCTTATGTGTATACGTACGACCTCCCGTCTCTACATAATGTTGTAATCTATTTGTCTCACTATTTTATTTGGATGAGTATAATAATGGAAATAATATATATGTATATTTATATATATTATAATTATAACATGATATTTTTTCTAAAAAAATATACCATCAACATCCTCCCCATTTCACAATTGAGGTAATGATACCATTGCTGGTGTTTACGAACGACCTACCATCTCCACGAGGCAATGTGATTAACATTCCATGTCCATGATTCATAAATGATTATATAAATTTAAATAATGAATACATATTCTATATATAAACATAAAATCATAATTTATATTATTTAACTACATACTAATCAAAATACCATTGACTTAAACGATAAATCATGCATATTAAGCTGTTAACACACTGAAAGACATGTAATGAAGAAATATTATTAAAAAAAATAGGCATTAGATGATATAAAAGGATAATATATCATAACATAAATAAGAATATGTTTATGGTATAAATTTATAACATTATTTAAAAAAATTTATAGGATATTAATATACATATGAAGGAATTCAGGACTAAGGTAATGGTTAATCCCACAATCTTATTATTATCCATGATTTTTTATATGTAAGTATCTTCTAGGGAATATTTCTATACCATGTAATTTTTTCCTAAAAATATTCTTTATGATTCTAAAATTGTTTAAAATCCTTTTTACACATCAGTTAATTTTTAAAAAGTAGCTTGAAAAGAATCTTTTTGTAGTTTTATGAATGAGGTTCTATATGAATATCAAAGAAATGGTATTAAATGAATGTATTTTATGAAATATGGAATGAATGGATTTTTAAGAATTCATTATTCCTTAATTACATGACAATTCCCTTATAATGTTACAATGTTATATTAGAAGAAAATTTTTTATATTCAAAATTCATTCCATTTCAATATAAAAAAATTCAAAATAGAATGTAAGTGTTTCTTATTAATTTTTTTCATGTAATACAGCAATGTTATTTTCCATCTTATATAACATTATTTTATGTTAATTATTATATACTAAGGATATTTTTAATGAGTACAATATTTGATTTATTTCATTGTGTATATGATTCTAGGATATTTATCAAACTCGTTTCTTTTCCATGTGTTATGCTATGATGAATTGTTTTCGAAACCAATTTCTTTTCATGGGGTTTGATATGATAAATGATTTATGTTAATATGGAACACATGTTTTTGATTTTCATTATTTGATGGGTTTAATATGAATCTCCATTTAATGCATTGGGTAATGATTTATATGTTATGAGATAGTTATGATTGTTACAAAATTTGAACTCAGTTCAATAATACAATACTGGAATGAGTGTAAACTGAGTTCTATAATACCTTGCTAAAATGGAAAATGAAAATGGTTTAGTAACGAATATTTTCCATTATAATGTTTTGGCAGTGATCCATGAATAAAATGAAAATAATTTTCTATAATTATGTGTAATACCCAATTTCATTTCAGAAGTTATATTTCAATGAATTATTATTTTTTATTCATTTATAATTCATTTCTAATAAACTTAAATGATTTATTCTATGAACTAATATCATGATCCATTCTACACAAGAAATAATTTTAAAATGTTTTTTTCAAGGCATTATGTCCTTATGATTATGTAATCTTCTTGGACTACCCTTACTAAGCATTTGAATTCACCCTTTCTTATATTCCTCTTCCTCAGTATAGGAATAAAGGTATTATGTAAGATGTTTCAAAACAGGGTCCAGTTATGATGAAATAAGTGGGAGATGATATAGATGTTTTATGAATAAGTTGTTTTCATTTACATGTTTCCAAATAGAGTAAACCTATAAGGTTTTGGTTGGATTTTTTATGTTATGCAATTAATATTCTTCAATGTATATTTAATAGCTATGTATGAAAATAATGGGCCATTATATTTATTATTTTTTAAAAAATATAATTAAATATTATTTTGATAAATTATCACTTTTTTCAAAATTTAAATCCATTCATTTAATTTGATTTAAAATACATCATGAAACAGGGTAAATTTATGTAAAATTATTTAAAACCTCTCAAATATTTCGTATAGATCTATAAAATTAATTTTACAAAATAAATAGTTCAAATATATAAAAATTATTTCTTTTAAAATCATATTTTTTAAATATATTATATTATCATTGAACAATAATTTAAGGTATTTAAATAATTTTTAAAAAATAAATAATAATCTATATTGAATTTAATTACATTAATCTCAAAATATTCATTTATGGTCATTCATATATTTCTTTTGTCCCTATGTGGACACATAAGTGATATACAAACATAATGGCATTTCGAAAATACCTTTTATTTGAATAATATATAAGTCATTTTCATGAACATGTGTCCATTAAAAATTCATTTTTAGACCAAAGTTGTCAATGGAATGATTCCCATCATCCAATATGAATTTTGATGAAAAATAATGGACGTATAACTTATTTTTAACCTTGATTATACCAGTTTACCCTTTACTAAGGTGATAAATTTTTTCATGGGTATTATTCATAATATCTGAATAATGGTGTCCTATTTACGAAATTTTAGCCTCAGGATTAAAAATAATGAATCCATTTAATCAAATTTGATACCTGAAAGTAGAATATAATATCATTAAAATAAGTGTTCTAAACTATATAAAAACCACATTTTAGATAATGTAGTTTTTATGAATGAAACTGTATTTATTCGTGTACCATGCATAGTGAAAATATTATATGAATAAAAAACTTAATTTAATATATAATATATAAATTTCACTAAAATAAATCCCCAATACTGAATAATTATTTTTATTATCTAATAAAAAATCTTCAAGCATAAAAATAGTTTTTCCGAAAAAAAGTTATTTTAAATTTTTTAATTTATATTTACAGTCAATTGAAAACCACCAAAATAATTATATAAATTTGTCAACCATATATTATTCAAAACATTTTTGGTCGTTTTTATACTTTCCAATTTAACTACTAGGTTATAGGGGTCATATAATAATTTATCACTTTTCAATTGATCTCACCTTTACATGCAACACAAGTTATCCAAAAGATTGTATTTATTTGAAATGATACATACCAAAAAAACATGATATGTTAAATACAATATAAAATGTGAGTTATTTTTAAGATGATTATTTTTCATTATATTTTTGGTGATGTTAGAGAACATGTATGATCATCAATGTCATTTTGGGTTATGTACTCCCCTATTACAAAAGTGTGTCGGTTCCCCATATTCTTTTCACAAATAATATCGATATAAGTACTCCTATGTTTCACTATGGTACATGTTCCCCATATCCATTTCACATGTCATATTGGAGTTATTACTCCCCTGTCTCATTTAATACAGGGTTCACCATATTATCAAAACTTTTGTTACCAGGGTCAGTACACTCTTATCACCCCATGGTGCGGGTTCCCCATATTCTACAAATGAGTTGGGTCAGTACACCCCTTTCTAATATGTAGAGATGTTTCTGTAACTAAATAGTGTAAATCTACAACATTTGAGCTCCAACGACATGCAAGTCTTCCATAAGAGTTTTGGATCCCTTAGTTTTGGATTGTATTTACAGGGTGCATTCCCTACACCCATATTATGGTTATGTTATGTGTGATAATAACATCTAATATGTGGTTCCCTCGACTATAGTGTGTAGTGGCGAGGGGAGGTCCCATCTACAATATTTCGTGTGTGGTTGTTCTTGATTATGGTAATCGAAGATGGACCTTGAATTCGTAGGCACACTAATCATTCTTATCTAGTTTATGGAGATAGAGATCCCATTTCTCTCCATGTTTGGGTGTCTTATTGATAATATGTAGATGTTAATTGTTGTTGTTTCAATTTTTGGATTTGCATGCCTTTTTTTTGGTTGATATGAATTCTTTTATTATATTTTTTTTATTTATCCCCTTAATTACTATGGCATCATAATTGTTATGTATATACTCACATTTACATGTGATTTTCTAGCTTATGATTACTCTTATACATATGATGGGTAGATCAGTGATGACACATGTTGAGATTCAGGACACATGGGGTGCATTGACCACATATGCTGCTCAACACTACGAGATCTAGAGTTTGGATCCATCATAGTTTAAATTTATTAGTGTTTTTTAATGTTTGGATATCACTCTATTTGGGCGTGTATATTTCCAATTATTATACTTCAGGTCATGCATTTTCATACTCTAAAGTTTTCCCTATAGTTTATCTAAAGAATGGTTTATCTATATAAGATCATATATTTTACTTTATATTCATATACACTACTCCATGGAGTTTCATGAGTGTTTTAATATATGTACATTAGTAAAAGACATCTAATTACATTTATTACATATCGATTATTGTCATCATCCCCTAGACTATTGGTGGTGGGCTTGGGGTTTTGGAGGCTTAGCCTTCAACCATACTTGTGGGTCCTAGTTAGCTAGGTTCTTAAAACATAATATACTTGATTTTATTGATGTTAAAATCATTGAAAAGTAATTCATATTAAAATATATGTTAGATGATGATTTAAATAATTAAATTAAGATAGAATGAATAGTTCTATAAAATTTAGTGAAAAGGAAAATTTCATGAATTCAATCAAGTTAAAACATAGTTTTATCAATTAATTTTTAATGATAATATTATCAAAACTATAATGATAAAGTTCAGGAATTCAAAAAGTCATGTTGTACATAAAAAATTATTAGAAATAAAAAAGGACCAGTAAATACTAGATTGAAACTAAGCCCTGGAAATCAAATATCTCTTATTTCATTGGACAAACCAATATCAATTATTGAGGTTGTTAATTGCACTGAATGAATTAATTCGATGCATAAAGGGAAATATCATATTAATAAACATGCTATTTTGGATCCTGTTCCTATATCAATAGAGAATATTGAAATTGGAACCAAGTATGTGTTAAAAAATTAACGTTGTGGAAACAGTGGAGCTTTACGAAATGGGAACGTAATAGTTTTCAATGGTTTCTCTCACGAGGAAACATATAAACACAATAAATTTTATCAAATGGGTGTAAAGAAATCATTAATAAATATATATCACAATGAAAAAAAATTATCGAGTAACCATAATGATTTTTAATTGATGGTGATGGAAAAATGTTGTTTATATTAAAGACATAATTGTATGGGATAAAATGGGCCTATATAGATTTGTACTCCAATTTTTAATGTTTCCAAAAATAATAACACTTTTATATATAAAATGTATAAAAACATATATATAAATATTAAGATTACATGCACACTACAATTTTTAGTACTGATGAAGAAATCTGAATATGTGAAAGGGGGTATTCTTGGGAGGAATTTGAAAAAAAAATGATGTTTCATTTTTAAATATAAATGCTTGGAAAGAGGAGTTTATTTGTAGGATTACATGTTGTCTAGAAAGAAAAATAAATCATCCAACCCTAGGAGAAATATATTCAGGAAATATTGATTTTTTTTGGGTATGGATGATGCTAATGAAGCATCAACACCAATGGAATATAAGATAAATATGAGTAAATAAGATGTTGAAAACATTTTGAATCAAAAGGACCACTATAAGATAATTGTAAAATATTCATTATCTTCTGCAATCAAGACTATATATTAATTATAAAATATCACTTTCTAAAAGATATCTAATTGATCCAATGGTATCAAATATAAGGTTTGTAATGTGAACTCATATATATAATAATGACTTATGGTATGACGTATAAATGAAGTGAAGAATTGAATTTGATTGGATACACTTCTGTTGATTGGGATGAATATTGTAATGAAACAAAATCAACATAAATAATTTTTTTAATATTTAGTTTTGTGATATGGAATACGAAGAAAAAAATTTATGTTCCTTTGAGTACAAGAAAAAATTAATATATTTATTTTTTATGCATGTACATAAATGTTTTGGATGGATATTTATCTTTATGAATTGATGGAAATTTTTTACAAACCATTGTGAATAAAATCTCATAATCAAAGTGTATATAATCATTCTATGAATCCAATGCATAATTATATATCCATACATATTGATATATAATTTATTTTAATCAAGGATAATGTTTCTAATATATATATAAGGATAAAGTGTATTTCCAAAAAAATATGTTATTATCGATATGTTCAAAAAATCTATGCTCATGGAATGATTCAGAGAGTTAAATCAGAAAAATCATTAAAATGTTTTCTACTATTTAAAAAATATAGGAATAACCCCATTATCAATATGCTTTTTTTCAAGGGGGGAGATAAGTATAAAACACCTTTATGAGAATGTTATATTATATTTTTTTATCTAAATTTATTGATTATTATAAAATGGGTGAGAAAATATAAGTAAATTGATTAATGTGGGATATCAAAATCATGGGACACAAATTATTTATCATCGAGGGGTGGAAATATCTCAAAATTATTTCTTAATATAGTAATATGGAATCATGAAACCTATCATTGAGAAAGTATGTGAATTTATGAATATATAGGATTTAGTAGAGTTGAATATAGATCCCAAGGGGAAGATTAATGTACCGAAATATTTAATGAATGATTTTCATTTTTTGTTAACTTTTTATTAAGAGAGTGTATTTGAGGAATAATAAAAGTTGAAGTTATTTATTCTAGAGGGATGAATATGGATGATATGATTAAAGAATGTTGAAAGGGAGAGACCCAGAATAAATACTAAAGTTTTTTTGGTGGATTTTTTCTATATCAAAAAGATTCATATGATTTGTAATGGGAAGATACATATATATAGATTGATATTTCTATGGTTAATGCGTCACAAATTCAGTAATATTATACAATAATTTTAGAATCTTTATATGTCCATAGAAAATTCAAAATGGATATATCTATGTATGAGTAATGCTTTTAACAGTTTCACTAAGTGTAATTGAGAACATACAAAAATATTTATTGTTTTTGATTTTGATGATATTTCAAATGGTGAATATGAGAAATCTAAATTAGATGATGCATCACTGGTCATTCAAAGTAACAAATATTATTGTGGTTTTAGAATAAAATATTATTCTAATTGATAAAATTGATAATGTTATGTGATGATCTATAAAGATGATCTAAATTTTTTTAGTCCAATAGTTTTCTTATTAAACCAGTTGAGTACCTTAGGTTTGAATCCAGGTTAACTAGAATTTGAAAAGTTGATTTTTTTAATTAACGACAAGGATATTTCATTATAAAATGTTTCATAAAATATATGATGGTAGTTATAGGATTATACATTCTAAATGAGTTAATTTGAAGCATATAGACCATATATATGGTTAAGGGAACAATTATAAATCCATGATTTTAATAAACATACATTAATGTTATGAATGAAAATAACATAAATAAGTGGCTTATCTAGAAGGAATCATGTTTGAAATATGATCCTATAATAACTGAAGGTACATAGATTGTGATGTCATAAGAAGAATATGATCAATCAATTAGAAGTGAATGGAGTTAATTATTTTGAAAAAATAACAGGGAAGATTTATATAGGAGATAGGATTAGAAGTTAAAGTACCAAATTAATGAATAATTTTTTTAGAGCATTTAAAAAATGATGCAATAAAAGAAAACACACTGTCCAATGTTTTGTGATAGGAATTATTGAAAAGTATATATATTGGGATATATAATTATTATAGTGAGATACATGATCTTTATGTTTGAGTAGTAAATAGGTAAATGACGATCTAGAAGATGAAGAATAATGAAATCCATATCAGAATTATCTTCAATCAGTAGAAGATAAGGAACTGAAAGATGTAAACCCATTAATGGAATTTTAGAAGACATATATTTGATGTCCTAGTAATTGTGAAAATGTCTATATTCACTTCAAGATATGAAAATAAAATGTCTTAATAAATTATTACACATCAAATTTAAGGGAGAAAGAGTTTATATTGCTTGAGAGTTAAATACATTGGTGCCATGATCAAGATAAATTATATGGAAAATATAAAAACGTTTTACTGAGTATTTTTAAAAAAAACAAATATTAGAGATCATATTCTTCATATCCCTTATAGTAAGGATGATTACATAATAGAGGAATCAGTGAAATAACAGTGATGATAATTTAATTGAAGAGTATGAGAGAGGTTTACATGTATACTCTATATAATCCATTGAGTTGAAAAAGAATGGGTTTGATTCTTAAAAACCTCAGAGTTGAAGAAGAAGAGATAGATGATTTGAGGATTTTAGAAAATAGTGGTCGAATTATGGCATTCTGCACATTAAGGATTGGCACAATGATGTTCTAGAAGTTGTGTTTATGAGAATACACTAGTTTATTTTATTCAAAAGGCTTTGAGGAAGGTCATACTTTATTATTGAAGAAATATAAAGAAAAGTATTCTATTTGACATTCTATTTGGTGGTATCATTTTAGAATAGAGGGAATTTGTAGAAATAATCATCTAGAGTTAGTGATTTTTTTTAAAAAAGTGGATGTTGAACCTTCAAAATTGTTTTTTCTGAATTAAAAATCATCTAGTGTAAGTGTTTATTAATAGATGATTACTAGAAAGATATTGTAACTACTTTTCATCGAGAGTAACAAAAATATATGTCTTAAACTCAACCAATTAAACAAGGGTAGATAACCACGTTATGAAAATACTTTATAAAAATAATGTGCTCCATATTTTAATATATATTTCTATTTCAAATGTTTATGGGTGTGATATAAGGATTGATATGATCAAGACTATAACAATTTGGAAAGGTTCATTTTGTAAAAAGAAATTATAAATGGGAATCACAAATTTATCATCCCTTTTTATTGGTGCATAATATTCTCATGTACATCAATTTATTTATCAAAATTGATTTTCTCTCATGAAATGGACATCTCTTTATATATATTTTAATTTCAATAGTCCATGATGATGTATCAAAATCAGTTGTATTATATTATAAACAAAAATTCATTAACATAAAAAAATCCATTGAATAAATTTAGTATAACCAAAATGTCCATGGTCCCTGACCCATTTTAATGAATTTTCACTAAAGGGGTAGAGCATACCATGTTAAACATTGAAAAAATCCATGATTATAAAATTTCTAAATAAAATATAACTTTTTATAAAATCTTCAATAAATATTATTTGGCATGATCTAGGAATTAAACCGTTTGAATTTTTTGGAAGATTATATCTTGAATTAATGTAAATTTACATGGTGTATAATTTATAAATTATTTATAAATTATAAAATTAGGTAAAACATAAAATCAGTTATGTTGATTTATAAAATTATATTAAAATGAGATAATAAAATTATTATATTGAATGTCATTATTCAAAATTTATTTAAACAATAACAAAAAGAGTTTTATATGATAAGTTAAATGGTTTAAATAATATATAATATATAGTATTTAAATATTTAAAGATTTTAACATAAAATATATATTTCTTATGATTATTTATATTTTCTTAAATATAAAATATATTGTAATTCGATTGGGATCATATTAAATAACATGTAAATTAAGAGTATGAAAGTGTTTATATTATAATGAATTTGATATTTTAATATTTATCCTTCTTATGTAATGTACATAAATTCTTGCCAAAATTTTGTATGGATTACAATTTGATTTATATATGAATTTCTTAGAAAATATTTTTATTATGTCAAAATTCCTGAACAGTTATTTAATTTATTTTATTCCCCTGTTTACTAATTTATGAATATAAGTGTTATATTATAAATTGATTTTTTATTTGGTATAAAGTGTTAAATGTGATTTTTAAATTAATTTATGATTGAATTAATAAGTTAATTTTTGATTATTTATATTATGTGTTTGAATTTTCATGCACTTGAAGTCTATCATGATTAAAGAAAAATAATTAGTCGGACTTTGGGTCAAAATGATCAATGGTTTGGGATCATAGGCTCTGTCTAGAAAATAGGGGGTTGGTTACCTATCACTCCATAAAAATGCTTATGTGGGTTTTTGATTTTATATGATTCTAATACATAAAATGATTCATTTTTATTTGAAATATTTATGATATGAATTTAGATAAGTATTAATATAGTGGTATTTTATTTTTACATAGTATCACAATATATGGGTTGGGAAAAGCATCTCACAACTATTAGATAAATACAATTTTAATCAATTATACCATAATTAAATTTTCTACATATACAGATGTGAACACTTCTTGGAATAAATTACACAACAACATAAAAACACCTTTTGACAAACACTTCAACAAAACTCTTTAAACATTTATCCTTTTCATCAACTCCACAAATAGATGATCACATGTCTAATGTATGCATTATTATCCTCCTGTATCTGATGGATCCGTCTCTTTCTCAATTTGATGGATCAGCATCAACACCTATGTAATGAATTAGAAAAACTAATTATTTAATGAACCTTGAAAAAAATATCTTATAGACCAGGGATCCACCTTCTATTTAACAGAACTAATATAATTTTATCTAATTAAAATGGTTTACTACATCTTTCATCATTATTTAGTTGATTGGTCCCAACTTTTCCCAGTCAACTTTCCACATGTCCCAAAAATATATATTTAAACCAATTATTTATCTAATGGATCAATGGTGCCCAGATTCCCATGGGCCTGTTCTTGTAGCTGAAAAATGTTTGAATTCAGCAACTTCCAACATCCAAATAATTTAGTTAATTCAACATCTGGTGATATTCAGACTACTAACATGAGACCGGTAGCCATTTACCTTGCAGTGTTTATTCTTCCATTAACATTTACATATAATCAAGGAATCCTCTTGAATTTTGTTACCTTTTTTAAAAAATGTCCAAATTTAGTATGAATACTTAGAAACTATGATAAATTTTATAATATTAATCAAACCATTTTTGGAAGACCAAGTGGGATTATGAAAAACATCTCCATCCAAAAACCTTCTTCAAAACAGAAATCCAAAGCTATGAAACTTTTCTATCAAAACAATATCTGGTCTTTTAATTTTTATGCACACTTTAATCCCTATCATCTAATCACCAAAAAATTAATAAGTACTATGATTATCATTTATAAATAATAAAATACAAAATAATCATGACAAGCTTCTTTTATCATCCAAACACCATTCATCCCATGTGGTCTCAATAATATCCCCATTTTTTCATCCATGTTTCATAAATCCCTAATATTATTAACATCATGATATTGATTACTTATCAATAACTCTAACCCTATGTTAGTGAATTCTTTGAGGAAAATATTAATCATTTACAACAAATCCTTTTTGTCTAAATGAAGATACTCATGAAACTTATAAAACATTTCAAATTGTCTTCAGATCATCATTATATTATCCCATAGGTTCTTACACATACCTGTAAACATAGGTTTCTTATAAACACTCCAGAAAACTGTGAGAATAGTTCCCACACATACATGTTGAGTTCAAATTATATCAAAAAAACTCACTAAATACAAGCTTCCATAAAATGTTTGACAAATACTAATTTAATGATTTATGAAACATTCCCCTATACTTGAAAATTCTATCCATATACCAGATGATAAAGGGGGGAACAAAAATATTTTTACCTTTTAGAGTAAGATGTTTTGTTCCTATGTCTATACTGATCTTGAGAAATTCATCCTTTAGTAAACGTTTTGTGAAAATTTCATCCACATGATTAGTTGTAGGAATATACACTAGCTACAATTATTTCCTTGCCCATGATCATTGATGAAATGAAAATTTATATCAATATGTTTTCAAATATAATGTTTCATTGGGTTTCTTATAAGGTTGATGGAACTATGATTATCACAACCCAATAGAAAGGGTAACTTTATATCAACAATTATGTCTTATAACATAGTCATTATCAAAATATTATGGGTGGCATCATGAGTGGAAGAAACATACTCAGCTTCATTTTTGCTAATAGTTAATGAATTATCATTCATAATATGTCATCTAACACAACATTTAATTAGAAATAAAACTCCACCATATGTAAATATTCTATAATCAATACTTCTTTCAATATCCATATTAGAATAACAAAACAAGTTATTTATATTTATCATTCATGTCGTAATCTAAAATATGTTTTTCAATAGATATATCAAGGAATTATTTTTTCCATCCAATAGGTGTGGTTATTTTCGATTACATTAGAATCCTACACATTAGATAAAAACATAAAGAATGTTTTTACTTTAGGCATTAAAATAAAATAAACAACCAATTTACTTTTAAAACAATTTTTAGTCAACTTCATTTCTATCTCTGTCCTTTGTAAGCATGGGTCCTAGTGAAATAGTTGTGGAAATAGGTTTTGAATATTGTATTAAAAACATCTTTAGATGTTCCTAAGAATACTCTTCTTGGGAAAAAATATGTTATTATTTTGTTTTCAAGTCTTGTAACCCAATAAAGTATTTCATTTCCCCAAGCATGAACATTTAAAAAAATCATCATTTCATTAGAAAACCATTCACTTGTTCATTAATCATTCCAAATAAAGATAATAACATTAATAAACAAGATTAAAATGAGGTAAATTTCATTAATCTCATATATGTACATATTACTATCATCCATTCCTTTTATAATATTCAAATTTCATAGGCATGTATCCAATTTGGAATATTATGCCCTTGATGCTTGATTTATCCCATTAACGGGTTTTTAGCATGCACTCATTACCTTCAAAAATCCCAATAATAAATCCACATGGTGGTTCAATAATGACATACTCATCATTTTTAACATTCAAGAATACAAACTTCACATCCATCTGAAAAAAATTGTAACTTTATAGTAAAAAATATTCATACTGTTTCAAAACATTTCACTAGAGAAAAAGTATCATAAGAATAAATGTAATCAATATATGAGTATCGTTTGTAGAAAAACCATGGGTTTCTTTATCACATTACTATAATCAATCAACTTCATATAGAAAACCCACTTTGTATAGATAACATTTTTTTATTTTGTTTAGGTACAATTATCAAAATATCATTCTTTTCAATATGATCCATCAATTCATTCATAGTCTGAATCCCTTCTAAATACCCAAAATCATCATTAAAATATTATCGATAAATTTTTAATCAAAATAAGTATGTTTAATAACATTTTATGTCCTTATTTGAACCTTTTTATTTTTAAGACAAATTATGTTTTGAGCATCCACATGGCTCATCTTCTTCGGATGATATTTTTCAGCATCTTCCACATTACTAGAAACAAATGAGTCTGGTTCATCTTCTAGTATTAGATGATAATTTTTTATATTTATTATAACTCTCAAAATAATCATTCATATTTTTTATCTTCCTTATCATAATTAGTTTTTATTTATTCTTCTTTGGCATTTTAATGACTTTTTCATCAACGGGATAAACAAATATTCATGTCTCTTTGTTCAAATAGTTAACGAAGGTATCATGGATAGAGTAGATTCTTTGGGATATAGATATTAAGACATTTGATCATTAGGATTATGATACATGTCAACTATTATGATTTTTTCATCGGTACAGTCTGACGATCTCGCATAAATTATGTGAAGTAGAAAAATGTAAACCGAATATATGCATTTTTCAGATATAATGTTGTGGTTGACAAATTCATTTCTTCGGTGATCATTTCCTGAAGTATCCATGGACAAATACCTCAACATATTACACACACACTTCAAAATATGGTAAAAAATCAGTTATTTAATTATTGGTGTGATCCCAATGATTTAATTAATTCTTTGATGACACGCTGATTACAGTATTACAGTACCTTCGATGCATAGAGATGAAAAGGATCCAAACGCCATGATCAAGAGTCTAATGCACTTAAACGTTGTAGGGGAGAGAGGGGTTTTGTAATTCTCGCAATTTATAGTACATGGTGAGAGCCTATCTACTCCTATTTATAGTGGATGTTCAAAATACTCGAAAGTTTCCCTAACCCCTATTTATTTCATGTCCCGTAAATAAATAAATAATAATAAGTAAACAACATCAATATTATTTATCATATTATCCCATATGTGTAAAATATTTAAAATATAAATTATGTGATTAACCAGGGTCCTTAAATCAACGCACAACTCCTTTTTAATATTAAATGAACCGAGAATAACGAATAATATTAATTTGATTAATATTTTCTCATATTTTCATAACATTTAAATAAATGTTTTAATTAAATTAAATTATAATTATTTTGAACTAGAATAATATGAACTAATTTATTCCTTTAGTGGTAAATGACATGAAAAACACACTGAACGTGTAGTGGGGCCAATAATTTCAAATATACGTACTCAACTGAATAGGGATGATTCTTCAATATAGTTAGTGTGAAACTCTCTAGTCCCATATACCGATAGTAGTGAATAATATCCATAGATCATGAGTAGAGTCTAGAAACTCATCAACACCCCAAAAGGGATAAGTATAATTATAGAAACAACAATCAACCTACGAACATGCACTGTGCAATATAATATATTTGCCTTTAGATATCTCATAAAGCAGGATGTACAATTATGCCATCCCCCTTTTCATTATTTAATGTATTACGATCTAATCAGATGAATTTACCTTTATAATACTTAGTAAAATTATTTTTAAAGGAACTACCATTCTAATCAACATGGCTATAGATATATAAATTCCTTAACACAAAAGCTAAAAATCCATTCATGATCGTTCACCCAATTCCATACCACCATTGATGTACCCAACGTAAGATACCTCTTCATTATTTCATTATCATGGTTTTTAATTTGCATCAAAATACACAATTAAATGGGACACATTGGTAATGATCTCATGTCATAAGTCTAACACACAGGCTCATATATACGAACGGCCAATGAAACCTAAAAAGTGTGGTGTTCCTATTCGTGGGTCTTTCCTCGTGATCTCAAAACTAGAGATCATGATGTGGGAACATCAAGAGAATAAGTCTCAATGATTTTGAGTCTCCAACACCATGTTGCCAGAAATCTATTGTTCCTAGTAAGTTATATGTATCTAAGAGGACCAATTTGGGATATACCTAACACTAAGAGATGGGTGAATCAATGTTGGGGACTTTTTAAACCAACTAAAACTTTTATCCATGTACCTCTTGACCTATTATGATCTTGATTCTCTTATTCACCTTTCCCTGTCACATGAAATAATTTAAAGTAGTAAAAATATGCACATGATATTTTTTCAAGGTTCACTGATCAATAAGAGTAGTTATGTCCTTTCCATGCATGGATATGACTAGTTCATGGATTCTCTTCTATGATGTGATATGATATTACAATGGAGTCGCTAGGAAAACAATACTCCAGCAAGTGTGAGTCCCTACACATTTGATGGGGTGGGAAAAAAACCTTTTCCCTGGTCTGGTGATAGCATAGTTCAACATGCAGACTCAAGATTGTTCTATATACTTCCAATGGAGATATTAATCTTCCTTCATCAAAAGTTAGTTTATGCCTTGGTCTTCTTTCGTGCTCTTTACTTGATTACATACAATTCAGTAGGCATGCAATTATTTCTTCTTTACTTCTCTTTTTTTCTAGTACAACACCAACTGCAATAGAATTCATCTTTCTTCTTCTTAGTGCGACAACAAATGATAGTAAAACTTATTCTCACTTCTTGACTAGAATCACATATACCAATGTGATTATTTTGGCAGTGAAGATCAGTTCACTTGGCATCATCTGAATCAATTCCTTTCTTATAGTTTATGTATGCATGTGATCGTGCATATGACATTATGCTGAATCTTTTCATCCATTTCATTCTTTTTCTTATTTAAACACGTTCACACACTTTATTTTTATTCATTATTTAAGTCACTTCACGTGAGCATGTGCATGCATGAAATAATTCATTCTCCTATTATTCTTCGTGTGTGAAATAATTTAATGAATATGGTTCTATAAACACACACACACATGGACTCTCCATTCCCTTTCTTTTTATTTCTTCACTTCCATGAGGTTAGGGTGTTGGTGTATGATTCTCCAAACCCTAAATCCTTTCGTTGTGCGATATTCTTCTCAAAACACTCAAAGCATGACCTTAGGTTTCTTTAAGAAATACACATGTGTGTATGAATGTTTTTTGGCCATCTCTCCTTCTAAACCAATGTACAAACCCCTTCAAACGAAAGAGTGTAAAAATCGTACCTCAAAGAGTTCTTCTTCACATTATGTAACAAAAGTTTGCATCAGGTTATATTAATAATTTAAGGATACATGATTCTTCTCTGCGAATGAGGTGAACAATTTTGCCTCTTCAAAATGCAAAGTGAGAGAATATCTAAAGGAGTGGAACGTGATGGCATTGCTTTTTCAAAGAACGTTGAGGGTTTTTACAAAACCTATCATGTGTTCAGGTGCTGCTTCTTCGGGAATCAATATGAGGGTGCGTAGAACCTTCCAAAGACTTGCGGAAACTCTTTTACGTAGAGGTGAATGCTCACAAGACTACTGGATTCTCCTCACGAAGTGGTGCACATAGAGATGCTCTATTTTTCTAAACAGAAGCTCTCATGTACGTGGGACAAGTAGCATTCTTCTTCTCGAGGTCCTCATTTTTTTGGTGAGGGGAGCACCTCTTCCACGTTTACAAATAGTGTGAGAATCCGCGAGGATAATGGTTCGAATGCTCAGAATTTTTGGTGTTTTGAAATATTCACACCCGCGGGTGAGGATATGCTGAGATACTTAGTATGCTTCCACTTCAACGTAGGATCCTATCTTCATTCATGGAGTCATGATCATGTGAAAAATTCTCATGCATGAATCCCGTAGAGAACATCCATGTATCTCGAAGAATAATTAATGCCTCCCAACTCTGTTTGATTACGCATCATTTGAGATATAATGCATGCAAAATTTAGATTGAAAGAATAGTCTCGGTTCGATCCAGTAGCCTTCATGGTGACGAAATAACCATTATTTGATATTCAGAGGTCATCCCTGGTATCAGGCTTCATGTCTTGTGAGATATAGTGGTGGTGGAATGTTCTGAAGGTTGATGTCATTGACGCAACTGGATAAATTCCACGAGAGGATCAGGTGGCTTGGATTAAAATGCGCAAGGCTCTAGATAAGATGGGCGACAAATATTTTATGATCAGATGCCACGATTTATCGAATGGTCGACTGAGATGCAGGATGAGATAAGCGGCTGAAATTCCATATTCATTATTAAAATGTATCCCACATCGAAAGAGACATGTGGGTGATGAAAATGGTTTGTCATGAACCACTACTTAATTATAGTTTTGTTCTATTAATATTGTACCATAGTGGCATAACCTAGGGTCAATCGCTAGGAGGCCTCTTGCAACACATTTTCTTCTGATTGTCACTATTATTATTTAACCAATATACATCTAACTTATATAATATATATGGGGGGATTTTGAAATTATGCATGAAATATAAATATTATCTATAATAATGAAATGAAAACCCAAAATGATGTTATAAGAAAGAATGTATGCAATTTTTCTTTGTATTCTACGGTGTTTGAAATAATTGTTTAAATGAATTCTAAATATTCAATTCAATGTATTAATCAAGACCTATCATACTACACCTTCTCATTTGAAATGTCATTACCCCATACCGATAACTCAGTATACAGTGTAATTATTTTCCTTAAGTCAACTAGAATACCTCTTTGTTGACCATCACAATAAATGACATTCTCCACCATATGCAAGAAAAAACAATTAAGGGAAGGAAAATTATAAACAAGAAGAAGAATTTAGATGATTGTGAAAATGAGGCGACCACTCACATAATAAATTTAACCATTAATGAATTTAATATAATTGAATAAATAGATAATAAATTAATGAATAATAAAACTCAATCAATCCACCATTGCCTCCCACAAAAAAGATCGGATTTTAGTTCTCTATTTTTAATGGAATTGATAAGGGAAAAATGGTGGGAGAACACAGAAAATAAATAAAATTGAAGAAGTTATATATGAAGAAGAAGAAAATAATAATGTATATTAAAAATATAAACAAAATTTACCGAAACAAGACTCTACCTTAGCCCCTAGGAATTGCTATATATTAAGAAATAGGAGAAGGGACACATATTTATAGGGAGAAGGGGTGATGAATTCATAGTCAAAACATTTAATCTAAAGGGTTCCAAATGGATCTTCCATTAAAATAGAGAATTTTTTATAGGTGTCTTCATCAATGTTGTTTCATAATGTCTCCTCCATTTTCTCCCCCAATTTCATCTTCATTAGAAGTTCCTAGAAGGAGTTATTAATTTATTATAGGTTGTTTCTTTTTCATGAGGCAAGTTCCATGAATGTTCCTTCAGAAATATGTCATACAATGGCCCCCATAATAGATTCCAATCTCTATGAAATTAATTTTGTAATTGAAACATGGGGTCCACTTACATATCTAATTAAAAAAACCTCATTTGATGTGTATATGCCGACTTTTGTGTCCGTTACGGAGGTGGGGTCCATGCAGTCTACTCGGAAAAATAATCAACTTCTGTGATTTGTTTGGGTCCCTAGATGCATGAATCAGACCCTGGTCCTGAAGAAAATGTTGAAGTAAATACAATGAGGGTTCAAAAAAAATTCTAATCACAAAATATGGAAATATGTATTTTGATAAATGACCAAAATACCCATAAGATAAAAATAAGTTAAAATTGCAGAATTAGGCCATTTTCACATTTAAGCTCAAAATAACTCAAAAACCTAAATATTTAACAATTTGCTATTAAATAACACAATGGTGGGTTCATAAAAATTAAATTAAAGTATAAAATATTTTCAAATATTAGCATCATCAATCCCCCACACTTAAGCATTGCACTCCCGGGAAATTATCATATATTCTTATCAAAATCCACACAATAATCAAAAATGAAAAAATATCCATGACCATATCTAAAACAGAATTTATTCATGTCTCCTATATGAAAAACAATTTAATTTCCTTTTAATTCCACACATTTAAATTTTTTCAATCCTCAAAAATCCATCCATAGCCCAATCACAACCTACCTCATATTGAATTTTCTGTCACTCTCCACTAAATAGAAATAAATTCTAGAGGCATGCTCATACATGGAAGTTGCATGTGTCACCATAGGTTTCTAACAATTCACATTTCACCATAGTGTGAAACATAAAAACTAATTCAGTAACAAGGGATTTCATTAAAGTTTCAAATTAATTTATGTCTTTGGGATTTTGGGTAAATGATTTAAAAATATAAGTGTAGAAATAGAAATTTTGACTCTTAGGTACAATGCATTAATAATAAAGAGAAAACACATAAAATTCCTCACTCAATCATCCTCAAAAATTTGAAACTGAACACAACCCCCATTTCATTGACATGAGACATGAGAAAATCAATGATTTCATGGTATTATATCATCCAATTTCTCTTTATCTTTTATTTTTCTTTTTTTAAATCTCCTGAAAGGCACAACATTATTTTGCCTTTTTGTAAATCTCTAGAAAGGTAGAACTTTTATTTTCAATTTTTTTTGAAGGAGACCCAAATGAAACAAATGGAGCATATTGAAATTATGACTCATGCCCAATTATTTTATTCTCTATTTCACAAAATGATGATGCACTCCTCACAACACGCATCACTGAAATACATCCCAATGAATGCACACGAAAGGCCCTTCCCCCACACTCTAACTTGAAATATCCATGAAAAAAAAAATTTGGTGGGAAAGGATAAATTGAATTGTAATATGGCTTAAACCAATAAGAAAATTTATGGAATCTAAGGTCTAATGAAGGAATGATATAAAGGTGGGTCCCAAGAAAATATGTAGCTAAACAAAGTTCTTCCTCAATCATATTAAAAACATTCAATGAAATCTAAAGCATCAAATGAGAAAAATCACAAATTCTGGTTCTCACACAAAATACATGTCTCTCTCAAGAATGTGTGGGTATTGGAAAGAATATTTCAAAGTGGTTTAGAATACCTCATACGAGTGGAAAAATATTTTCATCCACTGTTTCATATAAATGGATTTCAAAAATCAGTTAAACTCATAAAAAGATTGAAAATCCAATTTATGCAAAAAAATCACATCAACAATCATTTAAAATCAATTTTTTTAAAAATATCATTTCAATTTTATAAAAATCAATTATTTCATGAAGTGTGATCATAATTCTCATTAATTCGCAAAGTTACTAAAAAATGAAACCAAAAAAGAACGAAAGAAAACAACTAGGATGTTTGAAACTCCCCCACACTTAAATTTCACTGCCCTTTATTTCAGCATTACAAAATATAAATAAGGGCATAAAAACAAAAGATAATGAAATACACACCCTAACATTATTTTTCTAGAAATATCATTGAGTTAAGCTCTTGGATACTACCACATGATCCAAGAAAGCAATAAATAATTAAATTAATTAAAAAAAGGTAAATGGGAGGGATAATTCTTGGTTTTACCCAAAAACGGGTGCTAGGTTTTTACTACCCCTAGTCTACCAGTTACAGTGTGTTAACACCAATCCAATGGTGGATGTGGTTTCGTGCTTAGAAACCACCACAAATTATTTCACTCAACATCCATTAGTGGATCCAATAAGTGAGAACACCCAAAGAAAACAAGAATAGACCCAACCCCTAGAAGAGCTAAAAAATTGAATTCCAGAATAAGAGGGGGAGGGAAAAGGATAAGGGGGTGCTCCCATGTTTGATTATGTGGAGGAGTGGTGTCCAATGTTGTTAGAGATAATAGATCATGATGTGACATTTCCTCTTATTTAGTATCTCCAATTTATTCTTCTTGGATTTCTACTATTGTGACATCATCCTCAAATTCACCAATGTATAAGTCAAATGGATTCTACATTCTATCCTCAATGAGAGAACCTTCTTATCCTTCTTTATCTATAGCCTATATTAGAAGTGATGAATATACAAATTTAGAAAAAGGGATATTAGATTCAAATTTAGAATTAATGAAATTTGAATGAAATGAATGCTTCGAATTTAAAACTCCCTCAGAAATTTCATCTTTAGAATCCTTTTCCTCAAGAATGGTAGATGGGAAATAATTTATTGGTGAAGGAATTGAATCTTCAAGAATTTATTCAACCTCTACAATTTATTCTTGAAATATTGGTGGCACAATCTATTAATTATCCACATCTTTTCTCTTTTTTTGTTCTATCTATATTACTTTAACTTCATTAACTTGGCAGGGAAACGATGATATCAAATTTCTTTCTTTTTCTATCATTCTACAATTCTCTTGAATTATCATGGCATTTTCATCAAATTTTCTATTCATTTTCTTCCAATTTATGAGAATTTTCATGAATTTGAATATTCAATGTATCTCCCTGATTGGCTCAATATAAAAGTTATCCACTTTCCAATAATTGTAATAATTTCCATAAAAATACTTATTAGCTATTAAAAAGAATGATATGCAAAAATCTCTTTTTTTTATTTTTTTTATCAAAAACAGTATGTGTAATAACTTGGCCACCTCGGAAACAGCTCCAGATTGATGTCAATGTTTTTTTGTGAAACATTATTCAATTAAAGTTTTATTCTCATAAGAGTGTACCATAGTGGCACAACCTAGGGTCGATTGCAAGGAGTCCTCTTGCAACACACAGTCTTTCTATTGTCACTATTATTATTTAACTAATATAAAACTAACTTATATAATATATATAGGTGGTTTTGAAATTATGCCTGAAATATAAATATTATATATAATAATGTAATGTAAACACAAAATGATGTTATAAGAAAGAAAGTATGAAATTGTTATTTGGAGATTATGGTGGTTGAAATCATTGTTGAAAATAATTTTCAATTTTAAATTCAATGTAGTGATCAAGACTAGTCACACTACACCTTCTCGTTTGAAATTTCATTACCCCATACCGATACCTCAGTATAAAAGGTAATTATATTCCATAAGACAACTAGGATACCTCTTTTTTGACCGTCGCAATCAATTACATGCTCCACCATATGCACAAAAAAACAATGAAGGGAAGGAAAATGATAAATAAGAAGAAGAATTCAGACAATAGTGAAAATGAGGTGACCGCTCACATAATCAATTCAACCATAGACACATTTCATATAATTGAATAAAGTGATTAGAAATTAATGAATAAGAAACCTCAATCGATACACCATTTCCTCCCCTTGATCAAGAGATGATTTTATTTCTTAATTTTTAATAGAGTTGAGATGGGGACAATAGTGGGAGAAGACATAAAATAAATAAAATGGAAGAAGTGATATATGATGAAGAAGAATAATATAATGTATATTACAAATATAACGAACTATTACAGAAACAAAATTACACCTTATCCCCTAGGAATGGCTATCTATTATAAACTGGGAGAAGGGACTCATATTTATAGCGACAAGGAGTGAAGAATTCACATTGAAAACATTTAATCTGAAGGGTTCCACGTGTATCTTCAATTAAATGGTAGAATTTGTAATAGTTGTCTTCATAACAGTTGTTACATAATGTCTCCTCCATTTTCTCCCCAAATTTCAGCTTTATTGGACGCACATAGAAGGAGTTATGAATTTATTATAGGTTGTTTTCAATTCAGGATGAAGGTTCCTTCAGAAATATGACATACAATGACCACATAATGGATTCCAAACTGCATTAAATTATTTTTGTAGCCATGTAATGGGTCCATCTTCCGTCTCCAATTTACATCACCTCATTCGGAGGTGTGTAGGATGAATTGTGTGTCCATTACCGAGGTGGGTTCCATGAAGTCCGCCTGAAAAATAGTCAAATTCATTGATTTGTTTGGGCCTCTAGATGTATGAATAAGACCCTTTACCTACAGGTAAACATGAAGGAAATAAATTGAGGGTTGAAAAAAAAATTTAATAACAGAATTTGGAAATATATATTTTGATAAATGTCCAAACTACCCTATGATAAAAATCTAATAAAATTGTAGAATTATTCCATCTGTTCATTTAAGCTCAAAAAACCCAGAAACCTAAATATATTACAATTTACTATTAAATAACAGTTTGTTGGGTTCAAAAACACTAAATTACAGTATAAAATATGTGAAAATATTAGCTTCATTAGAAGGAGAGGTGTGGTTTATCACTCAAATCCCCCGGACAGATGCTCATAATTCTACCCTCCCCCCTCTGGTGTCGCCCCGAACCGGTTCTCTGCGGGCGCACTTCTATTCCCACCTATGCCTCATGAAGAAGTGCTCTTAGCTCCCACTATAGAGCCCAATATATATCCTTTTTCACATGTTTATCACTGTGTGCGCACTCCTGCAGGCTTATACACAGCCCGCACATGCCTCTTACAAGCTGGCTCTGCCTAAGCTTCCCCATGGGTGTAGTCGACCCCCTTTGGTCCCGCATGTTCCTCGTGTTGAAGCTAGGGTATCTAGCTCATGGTCTGGCCCCATTTTTTTAAGTAAGGATTTATAGTAAATACTTTGAAGAATTTTCAAAAATTCAAGGCAATCATTAAACACAAATCAACCTCACGCATGGCCACCATAAACACAAACCCTCTTCTTCTTCAAATTTCAATCCCATGGATCCCCGTATCCACCATTTAGTTTTGGAAATTTATTTCTATATGGACCTTAAATCATACTTAAGTGTATGTTACTTCAATGTTGTAAAAAATGTATCACACATGATACATGTTCATTGAACATAGGGTTATCACAACAATTGTGTGATTTCTATTCTCCATTTTACTTAGTAGAGTGTCTTTAACTGTCATTGAAATTAATTGATCTCATTGGAAATAAATAATGATCAATTACTATTGTGGTCCCAATAATATCACCCTTTGTATTTGTTGTAAACACACAATGTTTTTCTTCAAAAAGAATGTGTCAATATGAGTCTTCAATTCTTTCTCTCTTCACTTCTTTCTCTCTCAAATATTTATTTCACTTCCATACCCCATATTGACATGATATAAAAATTTCATGTTTGAGAGGGTATAATTTCATACATAAGTAGTGTACCAGAAATCATTTCACTCTAAGTCTATATGAACAATTCTCGATGTAGAAAACAATTCGACTTGATTTAGAAAAAATAGTGGTCCATTATACAATGAATCATGATACCTCATGAGATGAGAACTCAGGAAAAATACTTCCAGATATTTTTACATTCATTCTTGGTGTAGAATAATAAGTTTATATGAAATAAAAAACCTAAAAAAATTTCACTCACATTAACAAATTGATCAAAAAAATTCACGTGTAATAGGAATTATAAGTGACCTCAGAACACTTTCATTATTTGTATCTCACTCAGTGATTTTGTTACTCCCCCTTTGATAAAAAAATATTTATTTTGAGTAACCAAGGGTGATTGATTGGGAAATAACATACCTTTTACAATGACATGATCTTAAAACAAATTTTAGAGTAATGGAATTTTGATATCAACTAAAGTTGACATTAATTGAGATAATGTCTTCGGCAGCTTCTTCATGTCTCTCCCCCTCAAGGGAACACTTCTCACCATTGATTCTCAAAATCTCCCCTAAGTGTGTGCCTCACCTTCAATTCCCTGTGTAACACCCCATGCTTCTATGGTACGCTTCTCTTTGAATAATGCAATAGCGTGTGTTGTACGCAACATCGAGTTCTAACACACCACAACCAATCAAACTAGCCGTTATGAATAGTAATACCAACTTTTTGAAATTTATAAAAATTACTTTTCAAAATGGACTTCGTTTTTGGATTTGGAATATTGAAATTAGCCTAGGGTGAATTTTTGGTATTTTTCTGAAAAACCTCATTTTTTGATGAATTGTGAAACCACTAAGTAGAAGATAAAAAAAACTGAATTTTTCATAAAACATAATTTTACCACTTCCTTGAGTGAATTTAAAAAATCCATGAGACACAATTAATATCAAGTAGTAAAATTTGGTTCTATGAGTTGAAAATAATTTTTGGTGAATAGTAACTTTTAACTTTTATTTACCATGGTTAAAAGTAAATAGGTTAATTAAGGGTAAAAATGATATTAATATTACCCTAAAACATATCCTAATTCCATAGGACAAGTGTATATCGACCAAAAACAACCTTAGGAATAAAATATTATCATTTAGGTCCACTTGGATTAGATTAGGACATTTATTATTATTTAATTCAAAGAAGAGTTAAAAGAGATAAAATCTAATTTTATTTACTAAAACAATTTTAATATAGGGTTACACATAAGATAAATTCTATTATAATATTCATTATAAATCTAAAAGTATTTCCTACATAATTATATTTTATTTATAATTTTTAGACATTATATAATTTAATTTATTTATGGCACAATGATGATGCAGTAATTACCATAATAGTGAAAATTTAAAATAATTGATATTATAAATACCAAAAGAAATATAATTTTAGACTTTTTATGAATTAAACTAATTTTATAGGTTAATATGACATGTTTGTAATGATTTAATTAACTTTTTTGAAGTAATAATTCTGTTATGATTTTTAAATAAATCAATTTTCGAAATAGTGTGAAAATTGACATAAAAGAGTTTTTAAAACAAATATTTTTTTATTAATTGATATTCAATTCCTAAAAATATAAGGTTCGGCAAAGTGACTTATATCATGATAGGTGTATCAATAATGTACCACTTGGGGGTCTTTTGGAGGTATATAGTAACTATATTAACTATATAATATAAAACTACAATGTGACATGGTAAGTGTCAAACTAATTAACTAAGAGTTAAAACTAAAAGATAAAGTTAATATAATGAACCAAACATATCTAAATTATATTGGTTGAGTGGTTTTAGACCCATCCCCACCTTAACATTTAAATCATCCACTTTTTATCCATTAGAAACAGAATATGAATTTATTATAAAATAATATTTCTAGATTTTCCAAAGGTTCCCCTCACCCCTCTTATAAAAGGGCACTCCCCCTTCTCATTAATTCACACCTTAAAAGCCTTTTGGATCGTCCAAACCCTGCCCAAATACTCTCTAAACGTTCCTCACATCATCCTAGAGGCCTTCCGTTAGTCATAAATCCATCTTAAGGAGACCTTTCGATCAAATCAAAAGAAAGACCCTGAAGAAGAGGTAATGATTTCACCACCCTTTTTCAAGTTCCTTTCTTCATCCACTTCTTCATTCATTGTTATTATGATTATAAAATAATAACTCCAGTATATTATATATAATTTGATGTTATTACAAACATGGTAAAACCATATTCATTATTCTATCCATCTTTGAATGACATATCACCATACGTGCGTACTTACGACTTACCTTTTCCACGTCATGGTGTAATTTTTATTCAATAAATTATTATTTGGATGGGTATAATAATCATGTGTAATTCATTTAAATAATAAATATAACATGGTAATGATTTTTTATATATGATATGACATCCAATTATATATTAATTTAATATCAAAAGAATGATATTGCCGCTCGTGCGTACGTACGGATTATCATCTCCACAAACGCGATGAGATTCATTCCCCATCGTATCCATTCAAGTATAATTCTCACCTGATGATTAATAATAGTATCTAAGGACTTGATATCATTATGGATATGAGTAAGATAAAACTTATCCATGACAAACACGGCTTACGTAAAAAAACATATAAACGAAAACGAGCAAGTTAACACCCGAAATGACGATAATTCTAAAAAATTATTCAAAAAGCAATGTTAAATGATCATATATGATATCATATTAATATAAATTATTCTTGTATAATTTAATAAAAATTATTTCAACATTATACAGGAGGTTATCCTACCACAACCAAGGAAAAGTACAAGGTAAGGGTTTATTTTGCAATCTCTTCCTTATCTGAGGTTGATTATACGTAATAATCTACCGGGGTTTCATTATCATCCACATCCATGTTTCATTAAAATGTATTTAAAAACAATTTTACTATTTATAAGAATATGGGTTAAAGTCATTTATAACCTATTTTGACTTTTTATAAGAGGTTTATATAGGAATCATTCCATCGTTTTCCAAACAAGGTGCTTTTTAACCTTTTTGACAGAATTAATGTAAGAATGTTTTTTAACTTATACGATGGGTGCAGCAATTTTACGCCATTATATAATCGTTGAAGCTTCCCTTACAAGCTTATAAAAAAAATTCATTGTAAATGTTTTATTTTATAATTATGTGACTTTTAATTTATTTAAAAAAAGGGACATTTCTCTCAAATAGTTTTGATTTCATCTATGGAAACATCCTTTGATGGATTTTAAGCTTATTTGAAGTTGATTTATTATGATACAAAACTTCTATATTGTATTGAAGGTTTTGTGATTTTTTTTACTGTGGATGTGTTATTTTTATACAATTCTTTGTTTATGAAGAATGTATTGACATTTTGTATGCTAGTTTTGATACAGATGTTTATGTTATGTTTAAACCTGTTCGTATGAGGAATGTATTGGACTTAATATGTGACGGGTGGAGACCGCTATAGCTCCTCAATGCATCGGTAGGTCTCATGAGACAAACTAGTTTCTTGGAACAAGGCCTTGACAAAATCTTATTTGTAATCTTGGCACGAGGCCTTGGCTATGTGGTTTTGATAGTCTGGCATTATGTATTCCATCATTATGAAAGTGGTTATTGATATTGCATGTGATTATTCAATTAGCAAAATATCCATGTGAATAAATAAATGGCATTATTTTATTTTATTTTTTCCATACTATGTTAATGTTCAAGTTTAAATGGATTTTGTTTTATTTATTAATTGCCTTAAATGTTTATTCTTATTTATGAATGTTTCTGCTCTATTTTTATCCTTACTGGGCATTTGAGCTCATCCCTTTTCTATGTTTTATTTTCCCAGGATGTGAAGATTTAAATTTTGAATGACCTGCAAGGATAGTATGAGGGTATTAGAGTGTGTACTGTGGAGAATATGTTGTTGTAGTTTTCATTTTTATGATGTAATGTAAAACATTATGAGTATATCTAGTGTTTCCAAGGATACAAAACTAATCGGTATTTCAAGATTTGATCTTTCTTGTGATCATGCCAATGTTATGTAATAATGCACTGACCCTGGGTAACTGGGGTCAGGGCGTTATAGTTGGTATCAGAGGAACTTTAGTACAAAACTTGGGAGCTAGATTTAGATAAAATCTGATTAGAGCACATAGACCTAATATGGACTATGAGGATTAGTATAGAGGAACTTCCTAGAATTTTGGTATTGTAGAGATTTTGTGAGTTTTCCTAGCAATAAATCCCAATCATAATACGAGTAGTTAGAGGCGGCTCTGGAAAAGATGTACCTAGGGGTAAAACCCGAAAACACTGCTTTGAGATAGACTCGAATGGGAACTGGTGCATGATAACGGGCCTTGCTGCACTTTTTGTTACGACACTCCCAGGTATATGCTTAGGATAACTCTCATTTTCTTTACAAATCATTATGAAGGGTTTATGAGTATATAATTCCTCAAAGAAAACATTTTTATGATTATGGATTATATCCATAAATAGATAAATTTATGTTATTTGTTTTATAAGTATGAAATTTTGTATTTTTATTCATAAACTGATCTAGTTTATGCCATTGTTTGGAAATAGATCCTAGTGGAAGAAATGGAAACTGTATCAATGCACGCACTCTATGTAGGGATTGCCCTCATTCTCAAGATAATTATAGTGGAGTTGGTGATGCAGCTGGTGCCGATAAGCTAATCACCATAGTAGGACAACTCACTCAGGTTATGAATAATAACCTTTCCCATATGGAGAACCCTGATCCAAATTGTGGAGGATCAATGTTAGATCGCTTCATAAGGCAACAACCACCAATGTTCAATGAGATTTAAAATCTCTTAGTAGCTGAGAAATGGATAAATTCCATAGAGAAAATATTTTAGGCATTTGGGAGTAGTGAAAGGGAAAAACGTTATCATGGCTGTTTATAGCCTCACTGGAGATGCTGATCAATGGTGGTCATTGATTCAAAACATGAAGGAAGATGATGAAGTATCAAATATGGAATGGAGGGAGTTCAAATATATATTTTTATAAAAATACTTTCCTCATGATCATCAAGAAGATATGGAAAGACAATTTCTGAGTCTGAGACAAAAGGATGATGAGAAAGTGTTAAAGTATGAGGCTAACATTACAAGGTTAGAAAGTTATGCTAGAGATTATATACGTAACCCAAGAAGTAAGATTGATCGTTTCTTTGATGGGTTAAAACCATTTCTCTGTCAAGAATTATTCTGACAATCCTTCTCGTCATATGAAGACATTGTCTCATGTGCTATCAAGACAGAGAAAAAATTCTCTAATTCAAATGACTTTAAAGTAAAGAAAGAGAATAAGAGATCTGCTGATCAATCTGGTAATGGAAATAAAGGGATGAAGGGAAAAGATTAATATCCATCCTATTGTAAATGTAGGAAGAAACACCCTGGTACTTCCTTAAAAGGAATGAGAGTTTGTTACAAGTGTGGTGAAAAAGGCCCCCAAGTTCGTGATTTCAATGGGAAGAAGGAAGCTACCGATGTCCAATGCTAAAATTGCAGGGAGATGGGACATTATTCAAATGAATTTCTTAAGCATCAAGGGAACATACCTCAGAAAAGGCCAAGGGATTAGGGCCAAGCTTATGCTATCACTACGACTAAGGTAGAAGCTTTGAAAGACATGGTGGTAGGTAATTTAATGGTTTCCTGAATTTTACAAATGCATTATTTGATTCTGGATCATCGCATTGTTTCATATCTTCCCAGTTTTCTAAGAAAATTAGATATTTCAAATTTTATTTAACAAGGGAGTTGTCAGTTAAAACTCCTAAGGGAAGTATCATTGCAACAATGTTTTGTGAATCAGTCCCCATTAGAGAACATAAAAGTTCTTTATTTGCTGATCTCATCGTTATACCTATGATTGAGTTTTATATAATCCTCGGTATGGATTGGCTTTCTGACCATGATGTGATGATTTATTTTAAGAATAAGGAGGTTATGATACTTGATGATGATGATAAGGAACACCTTATCATTAGAGCAGAATCGTCGCCACATAATTCTTATATAGAACCACCCCCAATATCTCAACTAAATTCAATTATTAGGGAGGAAGAGAATTAAATGACTATAGGTGAGGAAAGGAATGATCAAATAAAGGATGTACCTATTGTGAAAGAATATGTAGATGTGTTTCCGGAAGATTTACCTGGACATCCTCCAGAATGATAAGTTGAGTTTTCCATTGATTTAATTCCTAGATCAAGCCCTATATCAAAGACCCTTTATAGAATGGCCACTGTAGAATTAGTTGAACTAAAGAAACAACTAGAGAATTGAGTAATAATGGATTTATTCGCCCTATTGTTTCTCCATGGGGATCCACTGTTATTTTTGTTAAAAAGAAATATGGATCTATGAGGATATGTATCGACTACAAGGAGATCAATGCTATAACAATAAAGAACAAGTATCCCCTACCTCGCATTGACGATTTATTTGACCAACTGCATGGAGCTAAATGCTTTTCAAATATTGACCATCGATATGGATAGAATCAGTTATGTGGGAAGAAGGAAGACATTCCGAAGACAGCATTTCGAACCAGGTACTGGCATTACGAGTTTACAGTAATCCCTTTTGGATTGACTAATTCTCCCTCTGTATTCATGCATCTGATGAATAGGGTTTTCAAGGAATATCTCGATGAATTTTTGGTGGTATTTATAGATGATATCTTGGTATACTCCAAAAGCTACGAATAACATGAAAATCACTTGTGCATTATCCGGAAGACTCTGAGAAGACATGAATTATATGGGATGTTTAGCAAGGGTGAATTCTCGCTTCAAGAGATTTATTTTCTTGGTCATATTGTCTCTAAATATGGAATCTCTGTTGATCCTTCTAAGACCAAGTAAATCCAAGAATGGACAGCACCAATGAGTATAAATGAGGTACACATTTTTATTTGGTTGGCAGGTTATTATTGAAATTTCTTCTAGAATTTTTCCCGGTTCGCTAACCCATTAACGAAGACCACACGTAAAGGGGTTAATTTTTTTTGGAAAAAAGAGTGTGAAGAATTTTTCAAATAACTGAAGAGAAGATTAGTCAATGCTCCTATATTGACTCTACCATCGTGGAATAATGTGTTCGTTATTTATAGTGATGCATCGATGAAAGGACTTGGTTGTGTCCTTATGCAGAATGATATGGTTATTTCCTATGCATCACGACAGTTGAAAATTCATGAACAAAACTATCCTACTCATGATCTTGAGTTATCAGCTGTGATCTTTTCTTTGAAGATATGGAGGCACTACCTCTATGGTAAAAAATGTGAGATTTATACTGATCACAATAGTTTGATGTATATTTTCTCACAAAAAGAACTCAACATGAGGAAAAGGTAATGGCTTGAATTACTCAAGGATTATTAATGTACGATACAATACCACGCAGGGAATGTAATCAAGGTGGCAGATGCTTTGTGCAGAAAAGACCATGGAGTTTTGAACAATATGAGAATTGAAAGGGATCCAATTTTCATGGATCTAGTGAATATGGAAATGGGAATAATAGGGGAAGGTTAAACATCAATGCTTTTTCAAATGGTTGCCAAACCATCTTTACTAGAAAAGATTAAGAGTTCTAATACTGATGATGAATAATTTCAAAAGACGATTAAAGCTGTGAATGATGGGAGATTGAGAGACATTGTGTATGAAGATGGAATGTTGAAATTCGGGAACAAACATTGTGTTCCCGGTATACCTGATCTAAAAAGGGAATTGCTGGATGATGCTCATATTTCCAATTTCTCTATACACCATGGGAGCACCAAAATGTATAGAGATTTTAAAGAACATTATTGGTGGGACAACATGAAGAGGGAGATTTCTGATTTTGTGTCAAGATGTATGGTTTGCCAACAAGTGAAAGATTGAAGGGAAAAGTCAGGAAGAGTCATGCAACCTCTTCCCATACCAGAGTGGAAATGGGACAATATTACAATGGAATTTTTCATGGGGCTACCAAAGAATCCTAGAAGGAACGATGCAATTTTGGTCATTGTTGATCGTCTTACCATGTCATCACATTTTCTTGCTATAGGGGAAGATTTAACACTTGAAAGACTAGAAAGACTATATATTAATGATGTTGTGAGACTTCATGGAGTACTCCTATCGATTATTTTTGATCATGATCCCCATTTTACTTCATGATTATGGAAAAGTCTACAGAAATCCTTGGTTACTGAACTTCATTTGAGCACTGCCTACCACCCTCAAACAGATGGACAATTAGAACGAACTATTCAAATATTAGGAGACATGTTGAGATCCTGCTCACTTGACTTTCAGGGTATGTGGGATCAATATTTACTTATCGTAGAATTTTCGTATAACAATAGCTTCCATTCGAGTATTCATATGGCACCATATAAAGTGTTATACAGAAAGAGATTCCGTACACAAAACTGTTGGGATGACGTTGGTGAAAGAAAACTTTTAGGCCCAGAACTGGTGGAAAAAATGATGGAAAAGGTAAAGGTAATACAAAATCATATCAAAGCTACTCAAAGTAGGCAGAAGAGCTATGCCGATAATCGAAGGAAGGATTTGGAATTTCAAGTTGGTGATCATGTTTTCCTGAAGGTATATCCATGGAAGGGAGTCAAACGTTTTGGTATGAAAGGTAAATTGTGTCCCAGGTACATCGGACATTTTGAAATTCTAGAACCAATTGTGGTTGTATCTTACTAATTGGAAATGCCCCCAAGTCCCTCCAAAGTTCACGATGTGTTCCACGTATCTCTGTTGAGGAAATACATGCTTGACCCAACACATGTACTCACCTATGTGGAATTAGAAATGGAATCTGATCTGTCTTATTGTGAAGAGCCTGTCAAGATTCTTGATACGAGAGAACAAGTACTGAGAAACCGGACGACTAGTCTGGTAAAAGTCTTGTGGAGAAACCATAAGATGGAAGAGGCAACGTGGGAACCCGAGGATCATATGATGAAGAACCACCCAAGTCTTTTCATGCGGTAGTATTCTAGAAATTTCGAGGAAAAAATTATTTTAGGGAGAGGAGAATGTAACACCCCAAGATTCTACGGTACGCTTCTCTTTGAATAATGCAATAGCGTGTGTTGTACGCAACATCGAGTTCTAACACACCACAACCAATCAAAATAGCCGTTATGAATATTAATACCCACTTTTTGAAATTTATAAATTTTATTTTTCAAAATGGACTTCAATTTTGGATTTGAAATATCAAAATTATCCTAGGGTGAATTTTTGGTATTTTTTTGAAATACTTCATTTTTTTGATGAATAGTGAAACCACTATGTATTAGTTAAAAAAACTGAATTTTTCATGAAACATATTTTTACCACTTCTAGAAGTGGAATTTCAAAAATCTGAGAGACACAATTAATATAAAGGAGTAAAATGTGGTTCAATGTGGTGAAAATTATTTTTGGAGAATAGTAACGTTTTACTTTTATTTACAACGGTTAAAAGTAAATTGTGTAATTAAGGGTAAAAATGATATTAATATTACCCTAAAAATTGTCCTAATTCTATTGGAAAAGTGTATCATGACCAAAAACAACCTTAGTAATAAAATATTATCATTTAGCTCCACTTGGATTAGATTAGGACATTTATTATTATTTAATTCAAAGAAGAGTTAAAAGAGTTAGAATCAATGTTTATTTAATAAAATAATTTTAATATAGGGTTACACATAAGATAAATTCGATTATAAATTTTCATTAGGAATATAAAACGATTTCCTACATATAGATATTTTATTTATAATTTTTAGATATTAAATAAATTAATTTATTTATGACACATTGATGATGTAGTAATTACCATAATAGTGACAAATTAAAATAATTGATATTATAAATACCAAAATAAATATAATATTTGACTTTTTATGAATTAAACTAATTTTATAGGTTAATATGACATGTTAGGAATGATTTAATTAAATTTTTTCGAAGTAATAATTCTGTTATAATTTTTACAAAAAATCAATTTTAAAAATAGTGTCAAAATTGACCTAGAAGATTTTTTAAAACAAATATTATATTATTAATTGATATTCAATTCCTAAAAATATAATGTTCGGCCAAAAGACTTATATCATGATAGGTGTATCATTAATGGACCACTTGGGGGTCTCTTGGAGGTATATAGTAAGTTTATTAACTATATAATATAAAAATACAAAGTGACATGGTAAGTGTCAAACTAATTAACTAAGAGTTAAAACTAAAAGATAAGGTTACTATAATGACCCAAACCTATCTAAATTCTATTGGTTGAGTGGTTTTCAACCCATCCCCAGCTTAAACTTTAAATAATAGACTTTGGAGCCATTAGAAACCGAATATGAATTTATTATGAAATAATATTTCTAGCTTTTCCAAAGGTGCCCCTCACCCCTCTTATAAAAGGGCACTCCCCCTTCTCATTAATTCTCACCATTAAAGCCTTTTGATTCGGCCAAAAACTGCCCAAATACTCTATAAACTTCCCTAACTTCATCCTAGAGGCCTTATTTTAGTCAGAATGCCATCCTAAATAGCCCTTTTGATCAAATCAAAAGGAAGAACCCGAAGAAGAGGTAATGATTTCACCACCCTTTTTCAAGTTCCTTTTTTCTTCCACATATTCATTATTTTTTATTACCATTATAAAATAATAACTCCAGTATATTATTTATAATTTGATATTATTATAAGCACTATATAACCATATTCAGTATTCTATCCATCCTTGGAATGACATGTCACCATACGTGCGTACGTACGACTTACCGTCTCCACGTCGTGGTGTAATTGTTGTAGAATAAATTATTATTTGGATGGTTTTAATAATGATGTTTAATTCATGTAAATAATAAATATAACATGGTAATAATTCTTTATATATGATATACCATCCAATTATATATTATTTTAATATCAAAAGAATGATATTGTCGCTCGTGCGTACGTACGGACTACCATCTCCACGAATGCGATGAGATTCATTCCCCATCGTATCCATTCAAGTATAATTCTCATTTTATGATTAATAATAGTATCTAAGGACTTGATATCTTTATGGATATGAATAAGATACAACCTATCCATTAAAAACACAGCCTATGTAACAAAACATATAAAAGAGAACGAGTAAGCTAACACCCAAAACGATGATAATTCAAAAATATTATTAACAATGAAATGTTAAAAGATCATATATGATATCATATTAATATATATGATTCTTGTATAATTTAATAACAATTATTTTACCGTTATACAGGAGGTTAACCTACCCCAACCAAGGAAATGTACAAGGTAAGGGTTTATTTCACAATCTCTTCATTATCCGAGGTTGTATATACGTAATAATCTACTGGGATTTCTTTATCATCCACATCCATGTTTCTTAAAATTGTATTTCAAATTTTTTTTACTATTTACAAAAATATGGTTTAAAGTCATTTATACCCTTGTTTGACTTTTTATAGGAGGTTTATAAAGGAATCCTTCCATCTTTTTCGAAACAAGGTTCTTTTTAACCTTTTCGACAGAATTAATGTAAGAATGTTTTTTTAACTTATACGGCGGGTGCGACTGTTTTCCACCATTATACAATCTTCTAAGATTCCCTTACAATCTTATAAAAAAAAATTCTTAGTAAATGTTTTATTTTATAATTATTTGACTTTTAAATGATTTAAAAAATGGATATTTCTCTCAAATAGTTTTGATTTCAACTATGTCAACATCCTTTGATGGATTTTAAGCTTATTTGAAGTTGATTTATTATGATACAAAACAACCATATTGTATTGAATGTTTTGGGATTTGTTTGACTGTGGATGTTTTATTTTTATACCATTCATGGTTTATGGAGAATTTATTGACATTTCTTATGCTAGTTTTAATACGAATGTTTATGTTATGTTTAAACCTGTTCATATGAGGAATGCATTGGACTTAATATGTGATGGGTGGAGATCTATATAGCTCCTAGATGCATCGGTAGGTCTCATGAGACAATCTAGTGTCTTGGGACAAGGCCTTGACAAAATATTATTTGTAGTAGTGGCACTAGGCCTTGGCTATGTGGTTATGATAGTATGGAATTATGCATTCCATCATTATGAAAGTGGTTATTGATATTGAATTTGATTATTCGATTAGTAGAATATCCATGTGAATACGTAAATGACATTATTTTATTTTATTTTTTCCATACTTTGTTGATGTTCAAGTTTAAAAGGCTTTTGTTTTTAGTTATACATTGCCTAAAAAGTTTATTCTTATTTATGAAAGTTTCCGCTATATTGTTATCCTTACTGGGAATTTGATCTCACACCTTTTCTATGTTTTATTTTTCCCAGGATGTGAAGATGTAAATTATGAATAACCTGCAGGGATAGTATGAGAGGATAAGAGTGTGGACTATGGAGAATATGTTGTTGTAGTTTTGATTTTTATGATGTAATTAAATACATTATGAATATAGATTGTGTTTCCTAGGATACTAAACTAATCATTCTTTCGAGATTTGATCTTTCTTGTGATCATGCCAATGTTATGTAATAATGCACCGACTCTGGGTAACTGGGGTTGGGGTGTTACGCCCTGTATGATAAGAATAAATAAAATACATAAAGATTTGATGGAATAAGGAGGATTCATTAGGTTCCATCAATGTGAACAACACGGTTGAGATGATCTTCTCATCTGAGATGAGCCCTTATACACACTTTCACAACTTATCTTCAATGATGACTGTGATTGTTTGGACCTCACTATTTCTTCCTTCTCTTTGTGTCTGAATCTTCTTTCTTCAAGGGATTTCAAAACAACTAGAATCTCCATGTGAAAATTATATCTTTTTTAGGAATTATTGCTTGGATGGAGTAAATTCAAATCATATTTTTAGAGTATGACCAGCCTTGTTGCACCTCACACAAAGAACTTGTTTTTCGTCATGTAGAATCTTCATTTTGTTTTATCACACGTCTTAGCATGTGTATCTTCCATCATTCTCATTCTTTCAAAATCATCTGTCTAAACAAACAAAATGTCATTTGGGAATGTGACATCATGATTGGATCATATACACGGCTTCTTCTAAGTGGATTCCTTGTTAGTAGTTCTTTTAGATGCACCACCCTTCACCTTTATGGATAAAGAATCCCAAGACATCTCATATTTCCTTATTGAAATAATCTTGGGAGAATTTGTTCTCACGTTATTCATCTGATTTCTTCCCAAGGATGCTTCTTCATTCTTACCCAGATTCTATGGTCTTCATTTCTTATCATATTTGGGAACCTATTGAAATGAACATGCACAACTCATATGACCACACCCATTGTAAACATCATAGATGTTATCTAACAATCCAAATCAGTTTGTAGTATATAGATGTTTCTAGAACTGTGGATGTTGTTTCTTCTTCTCTTGATTTCTCTCCCTTGAAATGGAATTTCTCGATGCATTTACATTTAAGGGATTGTACCAAAAATTCAATGCATAGTTCCCAAATATATTACAACACTATCATTGACCAACAAACATTGACTACTTTCCATCTTCTTTATAAGGTTTTTGAATCTTCATCTAGGTATGTTGTGCATTCTATGCGGATATATTTTCCACAACATTTCCCATATCCACCATATTCATGCTGGTAAAGTTCTTCTCACTTTTCTTCATCCATACCTATTTATAGTTTTTCTTCTAACCTCCCATTTTTGATGAAAAAATTTTAGATACATTAGTACAAGTTGGTATGGATGGTACCATTAATTTCCCATCGTCTTGTGATTGATCAATGAGTGAAACCATGATATTCTTTTCACATGTTGGAGGTCTTTTTATAGTAGAATAAAATAGTGAGCATTTTGTACTAGCAGAAACTATTTACTTATTTTGTGGAGACTCAATATGTGTCTTCTCATGATTGGTTAACTGAGCATCAAATTCTAGACATCTCATATTTAGGATGACTTCCTGGACTTCAATTATAGTCATGTTCTCTTCACAAGCCTTATTTAATCATTCAAATACATCTTCATGGATCATTACTTTGATTTGTAACAATGTGTCTTGTTCTTTGATCATTTTAGAGTCTTCTTACAAATGTACCCCCTTGTCTTCAGTGCTATTTTTAAGTTCATCTTCAGGTGCATGATCTTATCTGCTACTGTTTTATTAACTCCCTCCTTTTCTTCAACATTTTGGATCCACTTTAAAGAGAATACATAAAATCTTCTCTTTTTGGCTTAAATGTATCCCACCTATCTAGAGTGCTTTATACATTCAACAATTCTTTCTTGTAATCCTTTCTCTAAAACATCTATTTCTTCTTCTAGCTGAGTGAAATTTTCCTACATGCATTAAAAGACTGCACAAACCAGGGATGTACTCTCTTCAGGAACACCATATAAAATCAATCTTAATCAATCAAATGATATTTCTTGAGTTGATTTAGATTTATCATCATCACTTGTGCAAGAATTTTCACCATAAGAAAAATTTCTAAATACACTAATGCAAACCTCTTGATCAAATGAAGTAGGAAGGTTTCCCATCTTCATGGTGGAAACTTGTGCCACCTTATCATTACATTCCATGTCATCTGTGTCTTCACATTCAGCCATATATAGAAACCATATGCTTTAACTTCTTTAGATAAGAGTTACTTCTTCTTCAACATTATCTTCTCCTTCTTTTGTCTATTCATCATTGTCTTGGTTGATATAGCCATCTACTTAGAGATAAGTGAATATTCACTGAAATTGTACTTTATTGATAACTTAGGAAAGAATCTCAGCTCATCAAAATAGAATAACTTCACTATAGATAATCTAACAGAGGTGAACTGCCCATTGATACCAATTTAGAGGACCATTTTGGGATATACCTTACTCTGAGTGGGGGGGAGGGGTGAATCTATGTTGGGGACTTTTTAAACAAATTCATACTTTTATCCATCTAACTGTTGACCTGTTAAGATTAGAAATATTTTATTCTCTTTTCCCTATCGCATGCAATAATAGAAGCTGTAAAAATATGCACACGATATTGTTACAAGGTTCACCACTAAATAAGAGTAGCTACGTCCCTTCCATGCATGGATATTCCTAGTGCATGGATTCTCCACTATGATGTGATATGCTATTACAGTGGAGTGGTTAGGAAAACAATCCTCTAGAAAGTGTGATTCCCTAAACTTTAGAGGGGGGTGGGAAACAATCATCTTCACTGGTCTGGTGATAGCCCAGTCCAACTGGTAGCCTCTAACTAGTTCTTTATACTGCATATAGTGTAGTCTTCATCCTTCTTCAAAAGGAAATCTCTTCTCTTAGTCTTCTATAGTGCACTTCACTTGATTACATTGAATACAGTAGGGAAACAATTCTTCCTTCATTACTTATCTTGTTTTCTAGTGAAACACCAATTTCACTAGACTTATTCTTTCTTCTTCTTAGTGCAACAACCAACTACCCTAAAACATATTTTCTCTTTTGGATAGAACGACATATAATATTGTGATTATTCATGTAGTGAAGATCGATTCACATGACATCATTTGAATAAATTATTTCTTCGTGTTTTTGTATGGATGTGATAATTCATATGACCTTAGGTTGATCCTTTTATTCCCATTCTTTGTTCTTCTTCTTTATACAAGTTTACACACTTGATTTTGAATCATTATTTATGTAAATTAACATGTGCATGTGCATGAATGCATGCATGCAAGAATGCATTATTCTCTTATTCTTCTTGTGTCAAAAGACATAGTAAATATAGTTCTTTAAACACACACAGAATATGACTCTTCCTTCCCTATCTTTTATATATTCCTCTTGCACTAGGATAGAGCGTTTGTGTATGTTTCTCCAAACACAAAACACATTATTTGTGTGAGATTCTTCTTCAAACACTAAAATCATGACCTCAGGATTCTTTAAGAAATACACATACATGAATGAATGTGTGTTGGCCTTATCTCCTTCTCCACAAAAGTACAAACCCCTGTAAATAGTAGTGTATAAGAAGCGTACCTAAAAGAGTTCTTCTTAACCTTATGAAACCAAGGTGGCGTCGGGTTTTATTCATCATGCAAGGGTACATGGTTCTTCTTTGTGCATGGGGTGCACAATTTTTCTTCTTAAAAAATAATATTGAGAGAATATCCCAAGCACTGGCTCGTGATGGAATTGCATTCATGTAGCACAACAAGGATTTTTAGAAAACATATATCTTGTTCCATTGCTATTTATTCGTGATGAAATTAGAGGGTGAGTAGCACCTTTCGAAGGCTTTCGGAAAATATTCTTCATAGTGCAGAAAGCTCATGTGACTCTAGGTTTCTCAACACAATGTGGTGCAAAGGGAGATGCTCTGTTTTTCGAAATAGAAGCACCCGACTATGTGGGAGAAACAACATTATTCCTCTCAGGAACCTCCTTTTATAGGTGAGGGAAGCACCACATCCACATTTACAAACCATGTGAGAGGCCATGGGGATAATGGTTTGAATGCATGAAATTTCCGATGTTTTGAAATCTGCAAACCCACGGGTGAGGATATTCCTAGATCTTAGGTTTGTTTCAACTTCAACACTGGATCATATCATTATTCATGGAGTCAAGATCATGTGAACAATTATTGCGCATGAATCTCGCATAGATCTTCCATGCATCTCAGACATGTTTTAATTCCTCACAACTCTGTTTACTTCGACCTCTGTCAAGATATAATGCATTAAAGATGTCGATTGCATGCATGGTATCGGTTCAATACAATATCCTTCATGGTGACAAAATTACCCTTCTTTGATATTCAGAGGTTTTCCATGGTGATCAGGCTTCTTATCCGGTGATATACAATAGCGATGGAATATTCTGTTGGATGAATACAACAACGTAGTTGATTCAAATCCACGAGAGGTTCAAATGTCTTGGATTCAAATGTACAAGGTTCCAGATCAGATGAGTGACATAGATTTCATAATCAACTTCCACGGTTGATCGAATGGTTGATCGAGATGTTGAATGAGATGAGTGGCTTAGATTTCATCCACATAGTTAAAATTTTGTCCCACATTGAAACAATCATGTGGGAGAGGCAAAGTTTATCAATCAAACCCCCCCCCCGAAAGATGCTCGAAATTGTCATCCCCCCCTCTGGTGTTGCACCACACCGGTTCTCAGTGGGCACGCTTCTGAACCCACCTTGCCTCATGCGAGCACACACTTTGCAGCCACTATGCATCCAAGATCATGGGATGATAACGTTGTGTGTAGTCCTAAATTCTTATACACGGCCCACGCATGCATCCTGTGAGCTGGCTCTGCCTGGGCTTCCCCATGGGGTCAGTTGACCCCCTGTGGTCTCACATGTTCCTCGAGTTGAGGCTAGGGTAGCTAGCTAATGGGATGGCCCCATTTTTTTAAATAAGTCCATATAGTAATTAAATTTTAGAAAGATCAAAAATGCATGGAAGTCTTTAAACAAAAATCTACCTCATGCATGACCACCTTAAAGTCTAACCCTCTTCTACTTCAAATTCCAATCCCAATCATCCTCTTCTTCACCATTTATTTTTGGATCTTGAATTCCTAAGAGCACTTTAATCATCCTTAAAGGGATGTTACTTCAATTTTGTAATCAATGTAACAAAAATGTTATAAGTTCTTGGAACATAGGTGTAGCATATCAATCGTCTAATTTCCATTCTTCATTTCACTTAGGAGAGTGTCTTTAACCATCATTGACCTTAATTGATCTAATTTCCAATAAATAAAACTCAATAAATAATGCTTTCCCTACAGTATCTAGGCCATCAGAAATTTATTTATGATTAATATCACAGTATCTTGAGGTTCTCATTATATCCCATTATCTACTATAACCATTTGATATGAAAATTTATCTACTGAAATTACCACTAAATAGAGGACAATGAAATATAAACATTATAATGGTATGAAAACATCATGTATCGATAAATTTATACATTATATTTTAATCGAAAATTATTGAATATTTGTGTATAGAAACCCACTATTACAATACTCCCACTTTCACTAGATCCAACATAATAACAAGCTTTGTTAGATTTAACATGATAATGACCATGTTTCTACTGAGTAATACCTTAACCTTCTTGTATTTCACATTTCTACAGCATGATTATTATGCTATATGCGATCTCACACCCTTGAGTAAAAAATTTCATTTGATAGTATACCCAAATATTTCTCTTTTTTTACAATTAAAACATTACATCTTGGATTATACTAGAACCCAAATTTTAATTTTCATACATATTTACTTGTTAGGTGTGATTCCAAGACCTAGAAAAAATTGTCTCATTTAATAAATAATTATTCACTACCTCGAATGAGGCAATATAATCTGTTATTGTAGGTATGGATACCACTATTTTTTTTGTGGTTTTCTAACCCAAATCATTAGCCAAACTATGATATTAGGTAACAAATATTCAAAGTAAGAGTAGTTTGTGTCCCACCGAACACAAGTATCATTTCTTCTCCACTTACTATGTTTATATATATTTCACTTTGTGAAGTAGAATCAAATAGCTATAACTTATATACTTGTAGTTCTCCTGGATATAATTTATATTTTCCCACATTAAGTTATTTTTTTAAATACCATTTTATGTACATATCATGGAATATGTGAGTGATCCATCAGTAAAGCACATCGAAATTGACTCACCACATAATCTTCTTATATTCCGATGAATGTGTACAGGGAGATATTTATTCCATGTGAAAATGGAAACAATTATTCCCTTGAATTATTCAACTTGTATTTTTCAATATTATGTCAATATATATATGATTTAATAGATAAAAAAAATTATTATATCTTCCTTAGTAGTTCTGGTTCCCTATAACTTAAGGTTTATATTTTAAGCCCATCTCTATTGAAATTACCTTTATCCTTGTCCTTACTAGTAGTAATAAAAATAGTTGTCTTACCTATGATTTCACACACATTTCCCTTGGAAAACATTGGTTCTTTAATAATCCTCTAGTAGAAACATGTAAAAGATTCATTGTAAATAAATATTCAAATATCTCGTTTATCACATCAAGAGTAAACTGGATTTCGATAACACTTATCCCTTATTTGTATTTAGTTACATGGGAATTGCTTTCTAGTTGCATCATATAGACACCTTACATAAACATTGGTCATTACATCTAATAACCAACAAAGGATCATAGTAATTATCTATGGTAAGTAAAATTATAATGGATTTAGGTATAATGAATTGGAAAAAACAATCGGGTCTTATTGGTATGACGCGTGTACCAGTCATGTATCATATCATTTGAATACCCATTTAAATAATCAAAATAATAATTCCCTTTTCTATTAGATACGTTTAATCCATTATTAAATTTTATTTGGTATTGTCAATTTTTTATAAATTTCATATAATGCATACTTGTAGGAACTATTATTCACACTGAATAATGTATCACTGGACGTAGTGAATATAAAACCATCACCATGGTTTTAGCCATCTTACACAGTATGTGTCTATGGAATATACTTGTTCCACATTCACTTATGGAACTATTTCCTACTACAACTTGTTATTAATCTTGAACATTGACTAAACAAATTTAAATATTTCTCCCACTATCTCAAGTTGAAATGGTCACCATTATATAGAAATGGCGTCTACTACTTGATGATCATTCTTCTATCTTAATGATTTTTGTTACATCCCAAATAGACATTAGAATAATTACTTAGATGCACAATGTGTTTAGATTGGAATTTTTTTGTTCAAACTCTTTGCTTCTAAACACATTTCACATGAAATAATCGATTTCCATCATGCTATGACTCAGATGATATCAATTTTTCAATAATGTAGACAATTTGTTTTGGGATATCATCATTATTTACAAAGCATGTATTGAAATGTAATATATGTTTTTGTAATTTGAAACATTGATATTACATAAATCATGATTCTAATTTAGAATATGAGTGTTTATGAATTGATCCATTCTATATTTTGTTGATATATGTTAATATATAAATCATGTATTTTATCCTCCTTATAAACATCAATGTCATGATGTATATATGGTAATGTGAATTTAAGAATTACTGCATGCTATATTTCCATGATTAATAAATGCATAGTCATGATATTATTTGGCATGTCGTCACAAATTAACTAATATCTAATGACTATGAATATATCATAATTCACCATATTATTACTTAATTAAATAAAATAATCTTATGAAGTCTATCACCTTAAGATAACCCTTGAAATAATACATTCTCACTAGAAGAACTAGTTCTAGAAGCATTGTTGAATACCATTATTTCTAATGTAGTGTTTTTTCAAACTAAATACATCAATAATACCAAATGTGTTTAGTTTTACCGAGTCTAAATACCAAATTGGGTATTTTATTGATGACAAATTTTATATTTACTAGACAATGAATTATATTTCCACATATATGTATATAAATCTTACATTTTTTCATTCAGAATGTATTTATTATGATTTATGTATCACTAAAGTATTGGTTATGTAGAAGAAACCACAAAAAAATCATTCCTTAACCTATAATAATGTCTCCTAGTGTACAATGGACACATGAGATAATTTTTTTGGTTATAATCAGTTACAGTTTGTTTTTAATCATTTAAATGGAAATTAGAAGTTATGTGTTTCTCACTCTTTACATAGAAATCACTATTTCTTAGCCACTTGATGAATACACCTTACATCATGTAATGTTTCAATTATTTATTTTTTCATTATATTTCTATACTAATTTGTGAATGGAATATTGTATTTAACACCCAAAGAGGTATATTAGAAACATTTCATTTTATATTTATGAATATACTTGAAAAATGTGGGTCCTTTCCTGTTCAATTCTATTCATTTAATTTAAGATTCTATAGATTCATTTCATCACCCACTAATAAAATATCATCATTTTAATACCTATTATCATTGAAATGAAGTGCAAAGGTGTATTTGGAATTAAAAATTGATTATCCTTCTCAACAGTACTTTTTAATTTCTTCAACATAAGAAATAATCATTATCATATCTTTTGAATTCTTATTTCTTGGGAAACTATACCTAAATGTATTGAAGTGATTACTCCTTCTTGTTCACTTTGTAACCTTACATGAAACTAGACGATATGGGTGTCAAATATTTAAGATAGGAATTCCTTTAAATATCTATTTCTTTAATTAATATTTAATTAAAGCTAGTGAAATTATCACTCATCCAAATTTTACTTCACATTCTCTACATAATCTTCTTGGAGATGAAACAACACATGCGATCATCCATATCTCGATGTTATAAAAAGACACCATTAGTTGGTGATATAATTATGAAATAAAAATCATGTTATTTATACATTTGAATCATGTAATAAATCTAACTCCCTTTATTATTGAGGTAGTTTTTAATATGTATAGGGACACCAGAGCCTTGAATTTCTTACATTGTAGTAGTGTGTGCAAGAACTTGAACTACACTTTGAAATTCATTATTGTTTAGACATTAACTATTTCATTGATTATAAGAGTTTATTTATTTTGTTATTTCTTTCCAATTTCTACAAAATAAATACTTGAAAATTTTACTTTTATCATGATTGTAAAATTAGTCATTATTGATTAATTAATTAAATCATTAAATATATCCAACTATTTTGTCAAATTTTAGGAACCCTCTATACTTCAATAATAATTATATATATCCTGAGTATTGTATTATAAATTATCATTGAGCCTCCCCTAATAGTATAAAATCATTGGTTATGAAACTACTGAGAGAGTTCAAGGTAGGATTTTGGCTGGCCAACAACATTAACTCTTACCTCTTTAATCTATTGATTGTAGTCCAAACCTCTCAGAATCATAACTATGATTCGGGAATCTCATGCCTCAAAAGTGATAGAATGTTAGTTATGGATAATACAAACCACTATTTTAGTTTATTCAATCCATTTTTCTCATAAGAACTCTCAATTAGTAAGAGGCTCCCTCAATTATGGATGACCGAGTATCCCAGCACCTGTTTGTATTAAAATTTATACAACAAAAGGTAGTTAACATCTTAATATTTGTTTTTGGAATTTCTATTCCCTCAATGAATGTAATCCATATCTATTAATATTGATTATTATATGTTCTTGATCACAATTGGACATTAATAAAGAAACATTTATCACTTCTTTATGCATTTAAATATTTATTATTTTATGTATCTTCTCATTGTTAAATATTACATAAAATGATATATAAATTTATAAAGGTAAAAAATACCAAACTGTTATTGAGTATCTGAAACATCCTAGGGGAATATTGCCTTATTCATCTCATGACTCATGATGCAGCATGCCCCCATCCAGTTTTTCTTGTCTAGATTGATGCCTGAGTTTGGTGTTGTCTACAAAATACACCATCCATGTCTTGGCGTTGTACACATCCCATCTAGAGTAACAGATCGTCATAACAGGGTTTATAACACAGCTTGCATCATTGTGGTCAATGTATAGGAGCACTCTGTCATAAGAGAGGCTATCTAGGGTCACAATCTACATTATATAGTATGAAAACACATTCCCTTATATATTTCAACTAAACAATGATGAAGTTCATCCCATATTAATAAATTAAAAACATCTCAAGGAGTTAAGAAAATAAATAAATAAGTAAATAAAAATACATATTGGTAAGTGATCAAGAACAGTAGGTGAATATAATTAGAACACAATAAAAACATAATTATGATATCTTAGAGTCACATGGTATATAATTAAATTATATAAATTAAGTTAAATTAAATTATTTTAATTATATTTTTTCCCTTGTTAATTATATTTCAATTCTAAAAAATAAAATATTTAATTCAGTCAATTTAACACATAATTTGAATTAATATTATTTCTAGAAAATAACATTCACATTTTAAAGCCATTATTTTTTATTTTAATTAATTAAATTTAAATAAAAAATTAAATTATATAATTATATTAATTTAAAATGACCTGAGCCCCAAAATTCATCATAGTGCCTATGTGGGTCAAACCAAAACTGTGAGGTCCCATTCCAGGTCATACAATGCCCGTACATGGGTATTCATGGCCAGGCCATTCCACCCATATCGGTATCCAGTTGGGTAGCCCTGCCCTGGACCGTTTCGTGTCATTTTTCATCCACAAGAACCCATCAAGGGTATGTTGTGGGCTATTGGATATTGTTCACATGATGAGGTGGCGAACTAGGTGGATAGATTGCTAGATCTGGGTAGCATAACCCCGGATGGGGTGGTCTGTTTTGGTTATCTAGGAGGGTTCAACCTGCTCCTCCAGACACTAAGGCGATGATGGGTTTGAAATGGTGGTCGTATACATGTAGTAAGGAGGATTTGGATGGTTGTCAGAGGAAACAGGGAAGCCTCGCTCTTTCATGGTGGTTGAGACTCCCGATAGGCATCATATCAAGGACTCTCAAGTGGATCTGTTTTGCAGTTGGATAGAAGGAGGCCTGTACTAGGGGAGTAGATTAAGAAGAATCCAACAGTCCATGAGGGGCCAAGTAGTGCACTGACTAGGGGAGATGAGACAGGTGGTGTGGTCATATAGCTCAGTGACCAATGGTCAAGAAGCAAATGTGAGGCCGCTCCCTCCAGGTTTTGAGGAAGTCTTCAGCGGTTCAAGAGGTGAAATTCTCCATAAGATGGCCATCTATTATTGGACTGACTCATCGTCACTAGCATTTGGAAAGAATTTAATCTCTCCACATAATTTTAATGAAACCAATGTTTTTATGGCTTTGAAAATTTACATGATTTCTCTGATACCAATTAAAGGTACTGAGTTCAGAGGGGAAGCTAATTGGTTGGGAATTGTAAAATTTTCCACCTTTAGTTTGATAATTCATGTCATCTACGATGAACTGAGCCATAGTATTTTCCAAGGATCTATTGTATATTAAAAAGAACTGCAAAATATAAACCAAAAATACATTTTTTATATATAATGTTGTGGTAAACATCTACTTGTTTTATGTGATCATTACACAAAGGATCCAAATCTGAATCCCTCTAGATCATCTACACATACTTGAAAATCCAATGGAACATCAATCATAAGATTTCAATTGATGGCGTGGATTTTCGACAATGCCTTCAAGGACCTAATGATCACCACATTGACGCAACGTTTATGCATTGAGATGAACTAGATCCAAACACCTGGATCAAATGACTATCTATCTAGATAGAGGGAGAGGAGAGAGAGGATCTTGAAATATCATAGTGAAATGTACATAGTGATATCCACTATCATTATATTTATAGATAGTGTTTAAAATACCAGAACGGGTTCTCCAAACCCCATTTATATAACCCCACAAGCTTCCATGATATGTTTCTTTTTAAATAATTCAATAGCATGCACTATAGGGAACAACGAGTTTCATCGCACCAGGGTCTGTCAAACTAGTCGTTTGAAAATATGTTATAAATATTATTTACCAAATTACGCAAATAAAATTCAAAATATAATTCAGGTTTTTATAAAAAATATAAAAATTATCTGAGTGTGAAATTTTGTAAATTTTCTAAACGTTTCAATTTTGATGAACAGTGAAAAATATTTCATTGTTGTTTAAAACATGACCTTTTAATTATATTAATTATTTGACATTAAGATTATTTTAATGTAACAATAGATAAATAACAAATATATAAAAACAATTTAGTTCATTGGAATCATTTTAATAATATAATTATATATAAAAATTATTGAACTTTTAAACATCTCATGTACCCGTCTTCTAGCCACATATGCGAGATTAGCATTAAACGCAATTTTACAACCTTTTTGAGTTAAATTTCAAAAAATGGACATAAATGTTTATCATCTGTATTAAACATGTGGTCTAATAGGTTCAATGTAATTATTTTTAATAGTGACTTTCAGTTTTCTTTTCCACAATTAAATGTAAATGGGGTAATTAAAATTAAAAATAATATTATAATAATATAACACTACCCTAACACATGTCCATATTTAAATAGATATGTGTTTTTCGATCAAAATAAACTATAGGTAAAAAAATATTATCCCTCTTAATACACATTTTTTTATATTAGGAAATTTATTATAATTTTTCTAAATAAGAGTTAAAAATGTCATATTCAAATTTTAATAACAACAAAATTTTAAATGAAGATATATAAGTTATAAGGTAAACTATAAATAGTATTTAGGATGATAAATTTTTTATCTATAGAATTTACATTTAAATATAATTTTAGGAAATAAATAATTGAATTAAATGGGGACACAATGATGATGTAGTAATAAATTTATTAAAAGATGAATCTATTAAATAATATTAATAATATTAAAATAAATATAAAATGAAATCTTTTAAGACATACATGAAATTTTTTATTATATTGACAAGTTTAAGATGAGGTAATTTATTTCTTTATAATTAATAATGTTTTTATGACATTAAAGAATCATGAATAAAATAGTGTCAAAATAGACATAAATGTGATTTAAAATTAAATAATATTTTATTAAATGATATAAAAATGATTAAAATAAAATGTACAACCCACTAGATTTTATATTGTAAAAAATTATATAAATTATCCAATTGGTGTTCTTTTGGATGTTTATAGTAAATATATTAATCTAATTGTATAAAAAGACAAGTAGACAAGGTATGAGTTAAACTGTTTAACTAAGTGTTAAATCCAAAATGATATGGTTATTTTTGTGACCTAATCATGTCTAAAAAATCATTATATGAGAGAATTTAGACCCATACTCATCTTATCCTAGGAATAACTCACTTTTTTCTATTTTAAATCGAAAATATGTTTACATGAATTAATAGTTTTGAAATTTAAAAAAGTTCCATTCCCCTCTCTTATAAAAGGGCACCTCTCGTTCTCTTTTATTCACACCTACAAAACCCTCTTGATCTACCAAAATCTATAATTTTACCCTCCCATATTCTATAAAATCATCCTAGATGCCATAATTTCTATATAAATCCATCCTAATGTGTAATTTTCTTCAAATCACAATTAAACACATGAAGAAGAGGTAATTGTTTTATGAAAACATTCAATGTTATTTTCTTCTTCCACGTAATCTACATTTTTGTTTCTCATACCAATGTAATAACTAAGGTATAATGTATATACTGAGTTATTATTATGATTATGGGACACCCATTTTCTTCATTTTATACATCTTATGAAAAACAAGGACACCATGCATGTGTACTTACAGATTACCATCTCCACACTCTGGTGTAATTTTTTTCATCAATAATTTACAAGGATGGGTTTAAAGATTAATTTAATGGATTTATTGAATAAATATGACATGATAATGAATATTTATAATTAATATAAAATCCAATTCAATACACTTTAACCATTAAGGTAATGATATTTTCGCATGTGCGTACATACGACCTATTGTCTCCACGGTGCGATGAGATTCATTCTCTACGTTAATCATTTAAGAATTATTATAAAATTTATAATATTTTTAAATATAATATTTATGAACATAATATTATTATTTATATGAATTAAATAATTCCTATGTGTAAGAAACATGACTTACACAAAAAATGATCCTAGGAAAACAAAGAAGTCAACACCGGAAACAATGGTAATACTGAATTATTTCTATAAAAATGACATAAGAGGATTATATATGATATAATAAATATGGATATAGTCTTGTTATAATTTAATAACAGTATTTCCTAATCATATAATTGGTTAAATCACCCTCTACTAGAGGAATGTACAAGGTAAAGTTTAATTTAACAATATCATTATTACCCAAGTTTGATTATAAGTTAGTATATACAGGACACTTTTATCATCCATGTACATGTTTCATATAAATATATTTCAATATTATATTGAAAATTGATTTAATTCCATTATACCCATGTTTTAATTTTTATAAAACATTTTTAGCAGAATCATACCCTCATATTCCCAACAAGGTACTTTATGACATTTTCACCAAATTAAGGAAAGAATGTTTTTTACTTTAAATAGTTTGATCAGCAATTTTCGTTATTATAAAGACATACCATTTTGTAGATTCCCTTACAAGAATACAATTTTATTTTTAAAATAAATTTTTTCTTTTATAATTGTTAAGATTTTTAAAATACTTTCAATTAAGAAAGGGATATTTCTCTAAATATTTTTTAATGATTTTAAAAGATAATTTTCATATATATCTATATCCATTGATGGATTTTATGCATAATTAAGTTTGATTTATAATGATACAATATTCTATATATTATTTAAGGGTTTATGGTATGTCTGAATACAGATGTTTTATTTCGATACCATTCATCGTTTATAGTTAATGTATTAACATTTCATTTGATAGATTTAATTAAAAAGTTTATGTTTGTTTTGTATCAAATTTTTCATTTGGGGAATACATTGAAATTAGTATGTAATAGGTTGGGACCAATAAGTTAATTCCCTACAATTTGTGGACTAGTTAATGAATTCCCATCAATGAATCATTAATTACCATGAGGCAAACTATTTTGGGGTTTGACTAAGGTCATACTTTCATAAGTATTCTCTTTCAATGAGGACATGATAATATGGTTTTGATGTCAACAATTATGCATTTCTTTATGATGAGATTAGTTATTGACATTACATGTGATTGTTAGACTAATAGAATATCCATGTTAATATTAAAATATAATTATTAGATTTTTCTCTCTCCATATTATGATGAAGATTTTTTTAATAGGATTATTTGGTTTTATACATTTCATTAAAATTTTATATTATTTTCTTATATATTTCACTATATTTTTTATCCTTACATAGAATTTAAGATCACCCATTTCTTGTTTTTTATTTTTCCCCATGATGTGAAGAAGTACATTATGACTAACTTTAGGGGATAATCTAAGCGATATGAGAATATTCAAAGGAGAAACAATGTTGTTTTTTCATATAAGGATTTATTGTAAAACATATGTTTATATCTAGTTTTTTAGGACACCAAACTGATCAGTCATTGGGATTTGAATTCTTATGATAAATATAATGTAATAAAATATTTCTCTATCTCCAAGAATATGTGGACTGGGAATGAAAATTAGTATCAACAAGATTTTAGTACAAACCCTTGAATCTAGATTTAGTAAATGTTTGATTACATAACATGATGCTGGGATACACATTGAGGATATGTATTGAAGAATACCATACAATTTTTGGTAATATAGAGATTTTGTGGGTATTCTATGTAATGAAATCTATGTCTGTATACTACAAGGGGACGTAGTTCTAAAAAAGATATAAAAATAAGTAACAACATCAACCGGGTGTTCCCATCCTCACTCATTTTAACCTATTGTGTGACAACGAGACTTACTACACACTTTTTTTGACACTCTCGAGGGATATGTTTTGGATAATTTATATTTTAATTACATACCATTATGAAGGATTAATGATTAATTTTGTCCCCAAAGAAACCATTTTATTATTATGAGACTATATATGCGTAAATGTTTTTTTCTATTAAGTATATTAATAGTTTCAAATTATGAATTATGATTCATATCCTAATCTAGTGTATTTCGTTGATTATAAATGCTGCCTAGTAGAAGGAATGAGTATTATATCATTCCACATAATATATATAGGGGTTTCTGTCATATGAAGTATAATTATAGTTGTTCTATTGATATAACTGGTGTTGAACAGATTATAACCATACCAAGACAACTAACTCAAGTTATGAATAAAATCCTTACTCGTATGGAGAATCCTGATCCATATTGTGTAGGTACAGTGTAAGGCCACTTCATGAGACAAAAACCTCAAATATTCAATAGGACTACAAATCCATTTGAATCTGAGCAATGGATACATTCCCAAGAGAAGATATGTATTACTTTGGGATATGACTAAAGGGAGAAGGTTTACATTGAAATTTATCACCCCTCTATTGATTTTGATCAATGGTGTTCATTGCTTCAAAATAGAAAAGGAGGGTGATGAAATAGAAAACATGGAATGGAGTGAATATAAATAAGTTTATAATAAAAAAATGAATTGAATTATGAGAATATATGGAAAGTAAATTTCTAAGAATGAGTAAAAATGAGGATGAGAATGTTTCAATGTATAAGGCTCACTTCATAAGGTTAGAAATGAATGATTCATATAATATAAAAAACCCATGATGTAATATTTCATGATTATTTGATGGTTTAAAACCATTCCTCTAACAAGAACTGGACTCAAAATTGTTCTCATCGTATGATGATATTTTCTCTTTTTCTATCACGATATATAATCAAATATCATTTTCTTATGAAATAAATCTAAATAAAGAGAAGAATATGGATAGTAAACACTCCAGAAAAGGAAATAAGGGTATTAATGAAAAAGTCAATTTTCCACCCTATGGTAATTATGGAAGGAAACACCCTGATTCTAGCCTAAAAGAGATGAGAGTTTTTTACAAGTATGGAGAAAAATCCCATCAATATCATGATCATATGGGGGAGAAATAATCTATTATTGTTCAATTATACAATTTAATCGATATGTGACATTATTCAAATTATTCTCAAATGCCTCAAGGAAATTATACCCAGAAAGGGCCAAGGGAGAAATTCCATACTTATGTGATCATGACTGATGAGTTTCAAGTTCCTTACAATGTGGTTCTAGACACACTAATCATATCCTCAAACATAGACAATTCTTTATTTTATTTTTCATCATTGAATTATTCTATATCTTCCCAGTTTTCTACATAAATTTGGCATTTGAATTTTTATTTAAAAAATTAGTTATGAGTTAAAACTCCCAAGGGAAGATTGATTATAATAAATATATTTCTGTCAAATACCATTATGACCCCTTATTAAATGTTTCTGACATTTTCATCATATCAATTATTAACATTGATATAATCATCGATATGGATTTTCATTCAAAATATGATAAACAAAATTATTTCATGAAGAATGAAATTAAAATCTATAAGGGAGAAGAAGAATCCATTATATTTAATGCAAAGACATCATCACAAAATTCTTACCAATATCAATCCTCGGTAGGTTTACTGAATAATATTCTTGGGGATGAAGAGAAAATAACATCAATGGATGAATATTGTAACCTTAAAATTGAGGATGTTATAATTCTAAAGCAAAATATGAATTTTTCCCAATGATTTACCTTGACATCTCATAGAGGATGAAGTTGATTTTTATATTGATTCAATCCCAGATGAAAGACCAATATCAAAGAATCCATTATAGAATGGCCACAATGGATTCTGTGGAGTTGAAGAAACAACTTCAGGAGTTCGTTAAAATGTTATTTATTCTCCATAGTGTTTCTTGGTGGGGAAAACCTATTTTAATTGTTATGAAAGAGGGTGGATTTATTAGATAGTGTATTGATTATAGGGAGTTCCATTACAATGAAGAAAAAGTTTCATCTACCTCATACCGATGATTACATTGATCAACATCATGGAGATTAATTCTTTTAAAAGATTTACCATTATTTTGGATATAATTAATTATGAAGGAAGATGGAAATCACTTGAAATATAGATTTTTAGACATGGTATGGCCATTATTAATTTATGAAAATTCAATTTTTATTAAATAATTCACCCATTGTAATTATTAATCTCATGAACTATGTGTTCAAGGAATACTATGACAATTTGGTTTTTTTATTTATCGATAATTTTATAATATACTCTAAAATCTAAGAAGAACATGAAAATCACATTCAAATCATTCTTGATAAACTCATAATGGAATAATTATATAGTAATTTATGAATGTGTGAATTCTTGATTTAAAAAATATTTTTTTCATGGACATATTCTTCCCAAGGATGTAATATTTGGTGATCTTAAAAAGATAAATGCAATCAAAGAATGGACATATCCGACAAGAATATATGAGGTATGTAGTTTTATTAGTTTAGCAGGTTACTATTGGTGTTTTTTTGGGAATGTTTCCCAAATTCCTAAATCATTATGCAAGACCACATGTAAAGGGGTAAAATTTGTTTGGACAAAAGACTGTAAAGAATTTTTTTATAAATTAATGATAATATCAATCATTGATCCTATCATGAAATTACCATTTAATGATGATGATGAAGTTATTTATAGTAATTCATACAGGAATGGACTTTGTTATTTCCTTTTTCCGAACGATATGGTTGTTTCCTATGCATAAATCCAATTAAAAACCCTTGAAAAAAATCCAACTCTTTATCTAGAGTTATCTACATTAATCGTTTCTCAAAACATTTGGAGATACTAACACTATGGTGAAATATGTGAGATATATATAGATCAGAATAGATTGAAATATATTTTATCCCAGAATGAAAGAAACATGAGACACAGGATATGTCTTGTAACAATCAAATATTAAGATTTCACAATACACTACCACTCAGGGAAGGAAAATAAGGTTAAGGATTCTTTAGCATAAATGACTATGGTGTTTTGAACAAAATTTGTGTATAAAGGGGTCATAAGTTCATGGATCAAATAAATATGGATATGGGAATTATATTAGAAGGTGGAACATCACTTCTTTTTAAAATGTTTTTAAAGAAAACATTATTGGAATGGATAAAATTCACTTTGGTTGATTATGATGATTTTAAAAAGAAAATTAACGTTTTGGAAGATTGGAGATGTATTTTATTATACATGAAGATGGAATTTTGAAATTTGCGAAGAGGATTTGTGTTTCCTCTATATGAGAGATAAAAAGTAAATTAATGGATAACGCTCATAACTCATATTTCACTATACATCGTAGTAGCACTAATACATATAGATATTTGAAGGAAAATTTTTGGATGTACTTCATGAAGAGGGAGATTATTAGTTATGTGTTGAGATGATTCATTTTTCAACTAGAGAAGGATAGAAGGAATCATAATATAGGATTCATGAAACATCTTCCAATGCCTATGTGGAAATGGGATAATATCGTGATGATCTTTTTCATGGGGACACAAAAGTCTCCATGATCAAATGATATAATATGGGTAATGTTGATCATCATACCAAATCCACACATTTTTTCCTATAAGATAAAATTTACCATTTTAATGTTTAGAAAGAATTTATTTTAATGATTTTAAGACTTATTGGTATAAAAATATTCAGTGTTTCTGATAATAATCACCAATTTACATCAATGTTATATAAACGTATCCAAAAGTCCCTAAAAATTGAGCTTAGATTGAGCATTTCCTACCACCCTCAAACTGATGGACAATCTGAAAGAAATATTCATTCTTTAGAATAATTTTTGAGATCCTTATCACATGATATTCATGCTAGGTGTGATATTTATTTTCCTTTTGTATAATTATCACATAATAAAAGATTCCAATCAATAATTCAAATTTCACTATATGAATCATTATATGGAAAGAGATGTCGTACAATAACATGTTGGGGGGATGTTGATGAAAGGATGCTTGTGGTCATAGAACCTGTTGAGGAAACACTGTAAAGGGTGAATATTATTCAAACCCATATGAAAGTATCTCAAAGTAAGAAAAAGATTTATATAGATAACCAAAGGAATTATATTTAATTTCATGTGGGAGATTATGTTTTCTTATAGGCATCCCTAACGATGGGTATTATAAGATTTTTTATGAAGGGTAAATTATGTACTAGTTACATTACGACTTTTGAAATTTTGGAATGAATTGGATCTCTACTATACCCTTTAGTAATGCTGCCACGTCTCTCTAATGTTCATGATGTTTTCCACATATCAATATAATGGAAATACATTCCAGACCCAACACATGTACTCACCTATGATGAAATAGAACTGGAACCCGGTCTTCCTTATTGGGATGATCCTATCAATATTCTTCGTAGTAGATAACAATTTTTGATGAATTAGATGACTTGAATGGTAAAAATAATTTGGAGAAACTATAAAATGGAAGTAGTGACATGGGATCCTAAAAATACTAGGAGGAAGAACCATCCAAATATTTTGATAAAGTAATATTCTATAAAATTTTTGGACGATGTTATCTGAAAAAGGGAAGAATGTAACACCCCGAGATTCCATGGTATGCTTCTTTTTAAATAATTCAATAGCTTGTGATGCATGAAACACCGAGTTCAAGCACTCCATGATATATCAAACTAAACATTTTAAAAGCAGTTATAAAATGTATTAACCACATTATGAAATTTATTTATCAAAATATACTCTATTTACGAGTTTGGAATATCAAAATTATATTAGGGTGAAATTTTTCAACTTTTTAAAAAAGTTTCAATTTTTTATGAATAGTGAAAAATACGGCGTTGTTGTTTAAAAATCAACGATTTCATAAAAATAATTAGTTTACTCTAAAATTATTTTAATTTAAAATGTGAAAAATAAAACACATATTAATCCAATTTAGTTCATTGGAATAATTTTTATATAAAATTATATATATAAATTTACTGGACTTTTGAACGTCTCTTTTATCTTCTTTCTTGCAACACTGGTGGGAATAGAATTAAACATAATTTTACTTTTTTTGTGAATTTAATTTCAAAAAATAGTCATACATGGTTGTAATAAATATGAAATATTTGGTTTAATATGATCAATAAAAATCTGGGAAAATAGTAACATTTAAATCTTATTTACCAGGGTTAAAGATAAATAGGTTTATTAAAGCTAAAAAAAATATTATAACAAAATAAAATTAGTCTAACATTTTTCTCAATTTTATTGGATAAGTGTGTTTCTTCCAAAATATTCCTATGGTCAAAAATATTATCCTTTTATGAAACATGTGTTAGATTAGGATAATTATTATATTTTAATTCAAGAAGAGTAAAAAATTTCATATTCTTATTTTAAAAACTATATCATTTTTAATATGAGGTTATATAAGTGAATTTATAAACTATAAATAATGATTAAGAATCTAAAAAATATCTAAAAATTTATAATTTATTTATAATTTTATAAAAATTATTATTTAATTAAATGTTGTCACAATGATGATGAAGTAATTGGTTTAATAAAGGATGAATCAACAAAATTATATTAATAACATTAAAATAATAAATATTTTTGAAATATTTAATACCATATTCAATTTTCATGGATTAAATTTACATGTTAGGCATGAGTTAATGTTTTCATAGAATGAATCATGTTGATATGACATTAAAAAATCATGTATTAAATAATGCCAAATTTTGCATAAATTTGATTTTAAAATAAATACTACTTTCTTAAATGATATACAAATAATAATATAATAAAGTTCAGAAAAATAATTTGTATAGTGTTAAATATGTCATAAATTTTCAAATTGGGGTTCATTTTTATTTTTACTGTATCGATATTAACTCTTTTAAACAAAAAGGCAAGACGACACCATAATAGTAAAACCGTTTATCTAAGGGTTAAATCCAAAAAGATAAGGTTACTTTTCTGACATAAACTTGTAAAAAAATAATTTTTTAAAATACATATACCCATACTGATATGATCCTTAAAAAATTAAATTTCTATCAATTTGAAAATGAAAATTAATTTATATTAAATTAATAGTTTTAGAGTTTTGAAAAATGCATTTCCACTCTCTTATAAAAGGGAGACTCTCCTTCTATTTTATTAACAAAACTAAATTCTGTTGTCTTGGTCATACTTTTCCCTATTACACTACTATATATCCTCACATTTTCCTAGAGTCCATATTTTTTTTGGAAAAATCCATTCTATGGAGTCATTGGTTAAAAATCAATAGGAAATAGTTGAAGAAGAGGTAATTGTTTTATCAACACTTCCAATGTTCTTTTCTTCTTCTACTACGTCTTCCTATGTTGTTGACATAAAAAATTAATAACTCTATTAACATCTATATACTGACTTTTTATTATTATTATGTTATAACCATATTATTCTTTTTTATCTATCTTACTAAAAATAATGACACAATGTGTGTGTACGTATGACTTACGATCTCCACATTGTGGTGATAATTGTTTTTCATCACTACATTACTTTGATGGGTATATTGATAAATATAATATATTTAAATAGTCAATATTACTAGATAATGATTCTGAATAATTAATATACAATCCAATTCCTTACCATTGAACTATTACGAGAATGATATAACCACTCGTATGTACGTACAACGTACCGTATCCAGGACATGTTGAAATTCATTCTCCATGTTAACCATTCATGAATGATTATAAAAGTTATAATATGAGTAAATATAATATTTATGAACTTAATATCTCTCTAGATATTATTTAAATATGTCCTATGACTAATAATTATGAATTAACCTACAAAACAAGCATATAAAAAAAGAAACCGTTTATACAAAAAATAAATGTAATAATATTATATTATTAAAAAAATTATATAAGAGGATTATATATGATATCAAAAATAAGAATATGGTCCTGTTATAATATAATACCATGATTTAACCATCATAAAGGAGTTTAAGTCACCCTCTATTAATTTAAAGTATAATTTAAGGGTTAATTTCACAATCTAATTATTATCCAAGGTTGTTTGTATATAAATTTCTACCCGAACACATTTATCATCCATCTCCAGGTTTCATAAAAATATATTTCAAAATAATATTGTAAATTGTTTAAAAAAATTTAACAATTATTTAATATTTATAAAAAAATGCAAAGGAATATTTCCATCATTTTCCAAATGTGGTGCTTAATGAGCTTTTCAACAAATTGAATAATGATTTTTTTATCTTATACTACGTGAGTGGATATTTTTTCTATCATAGAAAATTAACATTTTTACGATCATATTACATTATTATTAGGTAATTTTTAAAATAAATGATTTATTTCATAATTTTTTTGGTTTTTAAAGTATTTTGAATGTAGAAAATGATATTTCTCTCAAAGAGTTTTAATAATTTTAGTATATTATTTTCATTTATGTCAAAATAACTTGTTGGATTTTATGCTTCATTGAGGATGACTTATTATGATTCAATCATTTATATTGTATTAAAGGGTTTATCATTTGTTTGGTGGGGATGTGATATTTTTATACAATTAATGGTGTATGGTTAATGTATTAACATTTCGTATGCTAGTTTTAATATGAATGTTTATATTTATTATGCTTCACCCTTTTATATGATGAATTTTTTGGACATTGTATGTGTTGGGTTGGGGACTGCATAGGGAAGTCCCTATAGGTTGGGGTTCGGTTGATGGATCCCAATTGATGCAACGATAGTTACAATAAGAAAAACTAATTTGGGTTTTGAAAAATGTCTTACCCAGATAAGTAGGTTTTTCACGAGGCCTTAAAATATGTTAATGATGTATGGAATTATGAATTACCTCTTAATGATATTAGTTACTAATAATACATTTGATTATTTGACTAGTAAAATATCCATCTGAATTTTTAAATGGAATTATTTGATTTACTATTTCCATATTATGTTGATGACTATGTTTAAAAGGACTTTTATTATGTTTTATACCTTGAATTAAATGTTTTTCTTTTTTTTATGATATATTACACTATATTGAGTATCCTTACTAAGCCTCTAATCTCACCCCTTTCTTATGTTTCAGGTTTCCCTAGTATTCTAAGATGTATATTATGACTGACTTGTAGGGATAATATAATGGATATGAGTGTTTTTAAATGAGACACTATGTTGTTTTTCATTTCAAGATGTAATGTAAATCTTATTTTTGTATAAATTTTTTCAAGGCTACTAAACTAATCAGTCCTTCAGTATATGATTTCCTCTGAATAAGGAAATGTAAATAAATAATGCACTAGCTATGGGCATCTGTGTTCAGGTCATTACAGTTTATTTGATGTCCACTAAATAAATAAATATGATGAACTAAACTATGTCAATGTTATCAATTATTTTATCACATAATTGTAACATTGATTAAATATATATTATATTTTAAATTAGATTCATTAACCCTACTTGTAATTCCCTAATAATATTAAATGATCCTGGAATATTAAAATATTATTAGTTTGATTAATATTTTCTCTAATTTAAATATCTTGTAAAAAATTTAATAAATAAATTTAATTCCAGTTATTCTTTACTTAAATTATATGAATTTTTTTATTCATTTGAGGATCTATAACATGGAAAACAAACAGAACCATTTGTGGGGTCTATGATGTCCCATATAACTACTCAATAGTATATGGAGGATTCTTGAATATGATATAGGTTGTTACCCTGTCAGAAATTATCTCGATATAAGTCAACAATATCCATAGTATATGATACTTTTCATGTAACCCATCAAGTTCCCTGATGAGATAAAGATAAAAAATGTAATTAAAACCATCAAATGATCATGTGCTGTGTAACATAATGTCTTTTCCTTTTGATATCTCATAATGGAGGATGCATATATGTGTCATAACCCATTTCATGATTTGTTATTTGGTGATTTAATCGTATGAATTTTCCATTTATCTACTTGGTGATGGATTTATAATGGTACTAAAATCCTGACCAAAAATTTCAGAGGTATATAACTTCCTTAACCTAGAAGTGAAAAATAATTTATTGATCATTCCACTAATGTAAAACCACCAATGAATCTCCAAATAGTAGCTACCTCACTATGATTTCATTATTATTATTTTTCCCTTGTATCAAAATATGTGATTAATTAACACACCTTGGTAATGATGTTATGTTAGGAGACCAATACACATGTTTGTATACATGAACAAACAATGAAACCTAAAACATATGGTGTTCTTATTGGTATGTCTCTCTTCATGATCTCACTACTAGAGATCACAAAGTGAGAACATCATTAGTACAAGTCCTAATACATATGAGCACCCAACATCTGATAATCAGGCATCTATGTTGACCAGTCAGTAATATGTATCCATATTATAGGAAACATATTTAAGATTAATATCACAGTATCTCGATGTTATCATTATAGCATGAGATCTATTATAGCCTTTTGATCTAACAATTAATCACTGTACATTACCATTAAATAGTGGATACAAAAATATCTACACTATAAAGGTAAGAAAACAACATGAATATATGACTGTATACATGATATGGTAATAAAATGTATATAATAGTTGTGTTAAAGGAACCCACAATTACAAAATCTATATCTTCTTCCAACTAGAGATTATGTTAGAATGATTCCATATTAACCTCTCTTATCAAAATGATTGTTGATTTCAACCATGTTACATTATTATTCTGGGTCTCCCAAAAAATATTATGTTATTCAAACATGGATTTATTTCATAAAACATTTCCTAATGATTCATAAATGATCATAGCCTATATAAACAGTAGTTATGAATATAAAAATATATGAATTTATAATTACACCAATTTTAATGAGAAATACCATGTTCATAAAACATAGTATGACCAATTTAAAAAAAACATATATTCGTCCTATCAACAACCACATTTTTGGGAAGTGTATATGGTGTACTGAACTTTAGATGAATTCCATGTCTATATAGATAACTTCTAAACCCATCATTCATTTACTCTCCCCCTTATCTGTTATATGATTCTTCACAAAATGCTTATATTATTTTTCATATTTCCATCAGAATATCTTAAAAAATATCAGAGCATCTGATTTATGTGTCAAGTATATAACACAAGTAATGAGTGTACAATAATCAATAATAGTAATGAACTAATTATCTCTGTGTGTTTTTTGTTTTCCCATTGGACAACTTATATTTGAATAAAAAAAATTAGGGTAGTGTTGAAAACGTATCAACTTTCATATGCACAAATATTTTATTCTTCCCTCTCTATAAAATTGTTCAAAACTAATAACATCTTCTTGAAATATCAATAATACCATAGACATTTTGAAACATTGATAACGTTCTCATGTTTCTTTAGCAAAAATGTCCCAACCATTTAAATGACAACTGATTTTCTTCTATCATTATTAAGTAACATGAGTTTTTCACTTCACAAATATGAAACTAGTATCATTTTTTATATTATCCTATTGTAAAAAATATTCCACCATCCCCTATTTACCCCAAAAAACTATAATTTCCAATTAATACATTATTAAATGCATCAAATATTAATGAAATACATGAATTGTTTTGTTCCAACCCATCACAAAACAAATCAACCTTATATTTTGACTTTTCTTCACCAATAATAGTATATCCAACTCCATTGATTATGAGGGATTAATCATTTACAAACTTCATGGTTCCTTATTGGATTTCTACCACATTCTTTGACAATTTCAGTTCACCAGACATTTTTAATGAACACCGACTATCCATCATCCTAGTTTACTAATTTTTTGTAACATTGATAGCGGTTTCAACAATAAAATATTTTTCTATCCCGTTTCTCGAATGGCCTGATGGCTTTTATTTTTATTGATTTTTGATACCCCACATTAAAGGGATGAGGGGGAACCCTTATAAGGCCTGTAGGTTCAGAGATTTCATGACCCGTAGGCTTAGGAGATTACAAGACACAAAGGTCTTAAGGAATTCGACCATACTATCTATATGGAACTTCCCCTCCCCTGCATCTACATCATGATAGTAGCTCTCCACCTTCGCATGGTCATCTGACTTGGATTTTTGTGCGAGCACAAGCTAGTCCTGATGGCATAGCCATACCCTCTCATTCTAAAAAATCAATTTGGCTATGCTCTTGTGAGTCCACCTGTTCTGAACCCTCTTCTAGGGATGCTCCTTTTTTTGCAGTGTGCCTAGGGAAACTTCTTGTTGCTTGAAGGCCTTGAGGTGGATCGAAGTCCTTAAAGGTGGCCCAAAATCCCTAATGACCCGAAGGCATGGGAGGCCTGAAATCCATAAAGACTCCAATCCCAAACCAATGGCCCATGGTGAATAGTTCCATCTCTTACAGTATATAACAGTACCTGCTTTAGTAACTGATACAGTACCACACAGAGTACAGTTCTGGTATAGTACCTATTCAGTGTAAAGTTCTACTATCGTACCCATACAGAGTACAGTTCTGCTACAGTGCCTGCTACAGTACTGTTACAATACTGCAAATATTTTATACCTAGTTTTCAACTTGGGTATTGTGGATGCACTTAAGGATTACTCACCTACTAGGCTGAGGCTCATGTGCATTTCTATCCCATTGTCATTGTTCACCTCTACCTTATATGATATATTTTAATAAATTTATTTTTTTATAAAAAAAGTGGAAAATATCTTTCATGATTTCCAAGATGTAAACATCATTCAAAAATATTTTCCAAAAGGTTGGAATATATTTTTAACTTTCAGAAAATCCTTCTCAGATTTATTCGAAACATCCCCCTCATATTTTTTCCCTTTGAGAGGATTTAATCCCCATAAAATTTTACATTGTATAATTTTGGGAATATTTTTACTATTTTTTATTAAACCTGCACATTTTTTCCATATTTTTAAATTCACCACAATACGATAAATATCAATATAAATAATAAATTTCAATGTAACTTTCTTATTGTCCATAATTTTGATCATGTTTCTCAGAATAATCTTACATTTATCAATGTAATTTTTTGAAAACCAACTTTATTATTATCACCCAGAATCATATTTTTCAAATTAGAATTGACTTCATCTTTACTGGATCTAGAATTTGTAGTGAATTTTTTGGACTATGAATTTTTAGGAACTTATGAATACACAATATTTCTTGTTATGGGCACTTATATGATATTCCCAATAATCTTCTTCCCAAAAAATATTTCATCTTTCTTACCAACACTTTATGGTAACTTTTTATCCTCATATATTTAACCCTTTCAAAAATGTTCCCCAAAATTAGGGATAGTGTTTTTGGAACTTTTAACTCTCTACTCATAATTAGATTTTTTCTGTTGGATAAGTTTCAACTCTTGTTCCTTTTCCATCGATATAACTTCAAGATGTTCATAAAAATTCATTTCCTTCTCAAGATACATCTTCATACAATAAACATATTCAAGTATCATAACATTCCATTTAGGATTAAATTCTTGAATTATTATTGAATGAAATTTCCTCTTCGCCATACTTATTTATTATTCAAGTCTTAAAATATTTCTTATAGATTATTTCAATTATTTATTCATGTTAAACTCAATACCAGTCTCTCCTCCAAAACTACTAGTTACAAAATCTTCATAGTTAACTATTGCAATGTATGCACATTATCCAGAAATATCAGTATAATTTTCATCTTCAACTTCATTTTCATAAACTATATCATCATTTTACAAAAATCTTGTGCTTTAGGAGTTTGAAATCATTTTATTTATTCCATTCTAAAAGGTAGTATACTTAACACCATGGTTCTTCAATGACCTTATCTACCTTAAATAATCTTCATAATTATTTTCATCATTCTAATTTTGGGGGAAATTCATAGAAACCTTCCCAAAATCTCAGCATTAAAAATATTTAAAGGTATGTTTCCATTTATACATTCATATACATCTTATATATTTTTTGAAAAAAAGGATAAATACTCCCAAATGTTTATATATACCTCATTATAGAATTCCTAATCACCATCATATACATCTTTAAGGATATTATTAGACTGTACTTTCCTGGAATCCTTGAACCACATTTCCCAATCTTCTTTTAATTTACCTGTCATAACATTTTCTCTTATCATCTATTAAGTAATGGGTGTAACATTAAGATCATCCAAATATTCAAATTTAGGACCTCTATATTATTGTGATGGATCATTGGCATCAAACATATCAGGAAGAATTATTAAGATATTTTCAGTAACAGTTGAGTATTTCAACATCTCACAAATATATCTTATGGTTCAAAAAATATCATTCAACCTTGTAAAGAAGTCACTAAAAGAATTGTACTCACAAATTTTCAGATCTTCAGATATCAGCCACCGTATTTGGAACATGGATTTATTTATCTTTTTATTTCATTCATGAATGTTTTCCAATATTCTCCAAATAACATTGGTTTAAACGACTCCCTTCACTCTTAGAAAATCATGTTTAGAAATTATTTAGAATAAATTATTTTTATGTGTTCCATCATTCTCATCATTTTTCATGTCCATAGATATGAGAGGAACTTGTTCGTCAATATGAGTAAATACACCTATAAGTGCGTGGAAATCATCATACCCAATAGACATGAGATAAGGTAACATTAAATCATTCTAGATATGATATTTATTTCCATCGAAGACTTGAATACCCTTACAGTTTACATAATTAGGATTCTAAATGACCACTTCACTTAAAAACATCAACAAAGAGTAAATAATGGGAACCCTCCATATGACACTAATTTATATTTTCCATCCATGATAAATTTATCACTGAGAGGGGGAGAGGGTGAATCAGTGATATAACATTCTTTTATGATTCCTTTATTTGGAAACTACCTTCACCCCATGTTAGATATTTATCACATTAATGAAGTAATATAACAGACACATCCCCAATAAACAATGTATTTACCTTGTTTACTACTAAAAGTGACTATATACATTCTTAGAATGTTTTGGAAACAATCTAATCCACACAATCCACTAGAAAACAATCCTTATGAGTGGATAAAAACAAGAAGGATACAACCATAAACTTGTGTAGCACTATGATAAATATAATAGTGAATGTGCTTCTCTTAGCACAAATGATTTAATACATGCCATTCTAATATGTAATGAAAAAATAACCACTATGTTCACGAAAACGTTATTGTCATTCCTTATCAACATCTTTACAAAAGCTTTCAAAACATAAATCCTCACATTCAAAACCAATAGTATGTAGAAACAAAAATCATAAAAAAACTATGTTTGAGGGATTTGTCCAATTCTTTAGTCTGATTGTTCAGTCCGACTCCTCTTTCCGATTGCTCAGTTTGGAAATATAACTCTACTATAATACTACTAAACTAATTCTAAATTGGTCACTTATTATCCTGGAAAACCATTAGTCCAATGTCTTTATCTGATGATCCAGTATGATTTGAGAAACTCGAATCACTTAATTTCTTCTTTTTGATATAATTATTTACTAATTATCAGTCCAAAAACTTCTTTCTCTAAAAACATTCATCATATTCTTGTTATCTCTTCTCCAATTAAAAATACATGTGTCAAAACATACAATGTGCTTCATACTATTTATACGTTTTCCAAAAGTGGATTGTAAAATAATGTAATTTTTTTATAGATTTACTAAATTTCATGAAGTTTGAATGTCACCGTCATTTCATCCCAATATTTTTCTTCTTTATGTCATCATGATTATTCTTGAATCTTATCAAATATTCTGAAAACATCATCATATGCCGAAAATTATTACTAGTCATTAGTCTAATTCCATGGTCATTCTGATTTCATCATTATAATGAATAAATATTTACAATAGCATATTTTTCATAATGTTTCTTTGTACCTACTGATTGTATGAAAAGTAAATTACATCTCAATATAATTTCCCCTACTAACATAAAACAAAACACCTAACTTTGATGCTCCAAATAGAATATTTGACCAAAAACATTTCAAAAAATATTCAATAACTTTTTTCATAATTATGAAGACATCATCACTTAAATGAAGCTCTTTAACAAAGCTTCCAAACCCCCTATGAAAAAAACATCAAAAAAAATCACCAACCAATTCTCATTTTCTTCTTTTACTCAAACTAATGATCTTATATCTAAGGAATGTATCAGTATCAGCGTAAACCTTGTAGATCAGCCTCTATCTTACACTGGTGCATTGGTATCAATTCCATTCTAATGAATCGACACCACTTCTCATATGATGTGTATTGACACAATTGAAAAATACATCGAAGCTCCTTTTTTGACCCAAATTTAATACAATTAAACATAATGAAAATGGTTTAATACATTATTTATCATTATATTGTTAATAGGTCCCAAAAATTCCAAGTTAACTATTCAAATTTCCCATCAAACAGAATATAAAAAATTTTACCCCCGGTAAATCGATGGCACCCTGTGTCTGAATGACCAATTTTTAAAGTTAAAAAATCATCAGTATTATCAACATCTTACATCTCTATCCTTTAGAAAATTCCATGTCCAGTGATCTTCACACTGATAACCTAATACAAGTTGTCATTGACCTCACATACCTTCTTATCCCACATACTTCTACTAGTAATCAGGAATTCATTATGACTTTGATAAATTTTAATAATGTAAATAAATCATAAAATTTAGTATTGATTCTTTCAGACTATAATATACTATGTCTTATTAATCCAAACATTCTGTTCAGGCCAAGTGTAAGTGTGAAACATAACTTCATCTATTAACCATCTTCAGAATAGAAAACTAAAACAATGATAATTTATTATCAGAAAATTTCCCAATATTATAATTATGATTCACCCTTTCATTCATGTAATCCAATTACCAATGCATTCCAATGTAATGATATTTCTATTTATTGACAGAAAAGGAAAAATAATCACTAGAAAATTCTTCTATCAACCAATCAACTTCCAATAAACACGTGTCCTAAATGTATTTTAAAAAATATGTTATATAATACATAAAAATGGAATTTTTGATATGGTTTCTCATGTTTTTACATGTTATTTGACCTAAGATAATATCCTACTAAATCTATGTTAATTTATTGAATGTGTAGAATTTTTAGAAATGTTGAATCAAGTAACCACCCTGACATGATGGTTTACACTACTTTATGGTATATTCTAGTGTGCACTATGATATAGTGAAAGTCGCTTTGTCAGGGTTCTCTTCATGGTTGGTTTACATGATTTAAAATATCAAATGAATAATCCTTCCTATCCTTATCTTTGATATAATGATTAGTTTATTATCATTTGATGATTTTGTATATGATTTTTAATGCACCAAATAATTCTATAAACCTTAAAAGTTTACTTATAAATTAAAATCCAAGTGTTACATTTATTATATTTTATTAAACATTTTATTCGTTATAGTCAAACACAAGTAATCTAAATGGTGTCAATGTGTCTATATAAGTTGGTTTTTTGTTTTTTTAGTGTGGAACTGAATGTTGTAAATGACGTCAAGATAAAAATCTCTTACTCTCTCCCTCTCTCTCCCTCTTTCACAGTTCCACTTTAAATAGTATTTTATTAAACCATGAGGAATACAAAATAATTTGCATGTAATGGAACACTCTCAGAGCATATGAATACAATAAGAGGAATATTTTTATTGGAATCTTCTATGCGATATCAATCAAGAACATACAATTACATTTGAATTTATTTTTTAGTTTAAATAAATGAAGAGATACTTTGTTTTATTGGTATTTTTATTCTTTTAGCTAACATTGAAAAATTATTTTCCCCTATAATCCCATTCACCTTAAATGGGAATTCATGGTATTGAATTGGGAAATATTACATAATTAAAACACATCCTTAACATTACATATTATAGTGTGTGCTTATACATTATTTTTAATTATACCGAGAAATAAAAGGCTATTATTTTAATTGATATTAGATCCTATAAGCTTTGTTCAAAGTGAGACGTCATTGTCTTTACCTAACATTAATTGGGAATTTTGACATCAAATATGACATGTGTATGAATTCTATATTTTTTATCATTTATTAATTATATAAATACATATTTTACCACATTAGTAATGGTAATTGTTTTATTTAATGGCCATTTGTAATAATGGTTTTGGTTATAAAATAACAATCATTTTTCATTTAGATAGAAAAGTATATTTTAATTAAAGGAAAATTATTACACAATGATTATGTGTTGTTACTGAATAAAATATTATATCTTATAATGACTGAAATCCATCTATAAGGCCATTTTACCATCCAGTTTGGATATCAAAATTATAGTCTCAGGGCTTGGTTATTGGTGGGTTTTAAAGATTTTTCAGTTTTTAAATGTAATTCATCATCGATCGATAATGACTCCATTGTGCTTAATTTTAGGGGATAAGATTATTATATTTTTTTTAAAATAGTTTTTTTTAAATGAGGTATCCAAACTAAATGTTACATGTATTAAAAAATTTATAATTTTATATATCATTTCATAGATTTATTCTATAAATTTTTATATGAAATTATAAATGAAAGTCAATTACATGTGAAATAATTTTGAGTAATTAATTAAAATATTTTATTTATAAATTTTATTTAAAATTATAAAATTATTTTATTGATGGAATTTATATTTCCATTTCATGTGTAAGTTAATATATTCTTGTATAAAACATAATAAAAAAAAATATGTATCTTGAAAAAAATATAACTAATATTAATTTGTCATACTCAATATTTATATATTGATTAAAAAATAGTTAATTAGAATAATAAAAAATAGATTATCATATTTAATTATAAAACACATTATTAACCAAAAATTGAAATTGAGAAATATAATATTTTTAATATCCACATTATACATAAAATGATAAAAAATTATTATTTGAATTAGATTTAATATATAAATATATTCAATATCCCCGATATACATAAAAGTGATAAATAGAAAAAGAAATATAATTCCAAATTATTTTAATATATAATCAATGAAGATGTATTCAATGATCCTCCACCCACAAGAACCCCTCTCGGTACAATAGTAGTATTAATTAAGTCCTTTAAAGTCTAAATTATGTTTTTGAGAGCCCAAGATTTTCATTGATCATTCACTTTCATGTGATCAATTAAATAAATTGTGATCTATAATTATTTATTCATTCTATCAAGTCTAATCATCCATTCTCGCCTATATTCTTCTATGTGGATATCCAGTTATGAGTTAAACTGGGTAACATTTATGTTTCTAACATTACCTTTTTAAAGGATGTTTTATTATTAATTTTTTCAATGTGGGTTTCTATCAAAGTAATTTTCATGTGTGAAACCATTGATAACCTAGATGAATTAGAGGGATAAATTCATTTTTTGGTGGTAGAATGTAATACCCCAATATTTTGTGATTTCATTGAAGTGAACTAATATTTTCGATATTTATCATGTCATATGACATTTATTGTAGCTTTTATATAAAATATTTAAGTTTTTCTTGTGATATATGAAACAAAAAAGTTAATATTTTTCTACACATAAAACTTATATTATTTTATGGTAGATGAAACACAATTTTTTTCTTATGCTACACACATTTCCATCTCCCATTAATAACTTTTTTATATACAAGACCATGTTTTCCGGAACAAAAATATAATAATAATGTTATTATTAATAAATTATTATAATTATCACCTAGACTTTGTACTGAATGATATAAATGAGATTTAATAAATTTTGAAACTATATTATATAGATGTATATAAACAGAATCCTTTGGTTATTAATTATTTAGAAATGATTGTAAGAAAAATTTTAAAATAATGTTATTAATTTTTAAGAAAACAATTTTTATGTACAAACATAATTTTTTCTCACTAAATTAGACAAACCACGTATTATAAATATTCTTAATATATTATATATATATATTATATATTAAATCAAATTTTTTGACCCTCATCTATTTAGTTTTATAGGAACATGATAATATTAAATCCAATTTTATGAATAAAAATTTGTATTTTTCTAAGAAGTAATTTTACCACCTTTTAATTATGAACCCATTTTGAATATAATTTCTGAATATTTGATAATTCTTATATGAAAATAAAACATCTCCTTTGAAATTAGAATATAAAATTTACATTGGATGAAGTTTTGGTATCTTTCAGAGAAGATTTATTTTTTAATGAATACTGAAAATACACTGAATTTTAATAGAAAAAATCATTTTAATTTAATTAATTATTATATTTGAACAATATTTTAATTTGGTATTAATGTATAATTAGTTCAACTATAAATCAATTAATCCAATATAAGTCATTTTAATAAAATTCAAATTGAAATTGGATCCAAAAACATTTCAAACATTTGGACTTTTACACTTTAAATGTAACATCCCAAGTAAGTAATGAATAATAGATATAGTTATATATGTCTATTTATGAATTAGATTGTGTTTTAGAGGCTTAAAAATTGAATAAATCAAATCTTAACCACAGAATACACTAATATTTTTAAACAATTGTTTTACTGCCTTTTGATGGAAAACCATTTTTAAATCAAAATTTTGACAATTTTATAATCTCTATTTTTCAAAATAAACATATTGTTTATGATTTGGACATTGAAATTTACATTGGATAACGTTTTGGAATTTTTCTGACAATGTTCATTTTTTAATGAATAGTGAAAACATAACGCATTTTACATCAAAACTGCTTTTTCATCTAATTTAATTATATGTTTAAATTACCTTTTTAATTGGTATTAATGTGTAATTTGAATATATTTGTACCTTTTAATCCAATATTTTTCATTAGGATTAAATTCACGTTGGAATTGGGCATTAACTAATGCCAAATGTTTCATAGATATTGTTTCAAAAAACCAACTATTTGTTTTGACAACAGAAATTATTTTTAAATTATTTATTGAAATTTCATTGTTTGGAATTTGGTAAAATGGATTAAATACTTGGAATCAGAAGGTCCAAATTATGTAATCATGAATCTTTGGTTTTTGGACATTATGAATAGTAACGACGATAATTATCTTTAATTATCTTGATAATGAGTAATCAGGTAGTTAAGGATAATAAAATAATAACATAATAATAAAAAATGAAACCACCATGTATCCTAATGCTACTTGTTGCCTCATGTCTGACCATGGGATGCCTTGTGCCAAACTTGTGGACCCCATGGAATCACTTTTGTGTGAAAGTGACTTTTTATCTTTTTATTTTTAAGGAAAGTCAAATATTACAAAGAATGTATCACCTGAGTAAAACATTTTTAAATCTTTCTACATAAATTATATTTTGGTCTATAAATATTCATTAGAAATCTAAAAATATTTCATACATCATAGTAGTTTTTCATAATCTTTAGACATTAAATAATTTAAATTATTTATGACATCATGATGATGCAACGATTACCTAATTAATAAACGATTTAAAAAAATGAAAATATAATCTAAAATCTAAGACCTACACATGTCAAAAATCTATTTTATGGGTGGATTTTCTAACTATTATCACCTTATCCTTGAAATATATAATTTTGTGACCTTTTAAATCCGAAAATCATTTTATAATAAAGTAACCTTTTATAACTTTCCAAGAGTGCCCCTCATATCCTATAATAAAAGGCCCCCACCTCTATCTCCTTATCCACACTTCCAAAGCCTTTGGCTCGGCCATCCCCTGCTCATTTTGTCTCTACACATCCCTCTCTTACTCTTAGAAGCCTCACTTTGGGCAGAAGCCTTCCCAAGGAAGCCTTTGATCTCAAATCAAATAGAGTTACCCGTTTTAAAGGTTGTTTTTTATCTTGTGTTATTATGTTTTATTTTGCTTCTCCAACCCCCTAAAATCTTTTTATTATTTCTTTTTTAAAAACACAAATATCTTGAATATAATAGGATTTCATTATAATAAGGATTCGAGAAACACTTACACACACCTACATCTAATGGTTAAAGAACATACTGTTTCTGTGGATGGAAAATTTCTACCTCACAAAATGATGATTGTTCAACACTCATATTACACCTTAAAAGGGGGCCATTAAGATGTCACTATATTTATATATGATATATAATATGTTTATGTTTTAATTAAACTTCTTCATTTTTCATTTATGGAATACCTTTATGGTTTCCATTATGGGTAAACGTGATATCTTCATTTTAGGAAGTGCGGACTACCGCCCCCTCAAAGTGATTTGATTCGTTAGTGCCATATGTGGGACGTATAAAGGATTTAATTAATGATATTATATATGATATATTACTTGAATTATAATAAACCTTTATATAATTATGATTCCTTTCCATAAAATATGAAATAGAAATGAAAGTAGCGTTCATGCGTTCGTACGGCTTACCATCTCCATGAATGGTGCATTTCATTTCTTACCTCTAAACGTTATGTAATGTTATAAATTAATGAATATACTGGATATATATGATATATATGATATCTACATCATGAGTATAACTCTGGATATAATGGATATATTAAAAACTTGTAATTTTAAAGAGTTTATTTTTGACTCAAGGACCAATGATTGATAAAATGACCGTTATTAACATAAATAATTACATAGTGTTCCTGACATGGTAATAAGTGATATAAAAGAAATAATGAACTTGAAAAAGGTTCTTAAGAAAGTAGAAATTATCTCATGTTTATTATTCAGGAGGTTAAAGAACGATCGAGTCAAGTCGGACCCTAGGTATGGGACATTGTCTCAATCTCCTTTCATTGAGTCATATTATGTTTTATAAGCAGCTTTCATTTAAACGGTGTATAAATCCCTTTGAATTTTATGTTTATCCAAAAGGAATATTTTTATATTCATCATTTTACTGAATGAAAAAAAGTGTTGTTTTTGTCGTACACATGCGGCGACAATGACTTCTCCACCGCTGTGACCATTATTTGAGTTTCAGTTTCCTTTAAAAGCCATACCTTTTTTTAAAAATAATAATAAATACCATGTTTTACTTTTCTTTAATTTTGGCATTGAAAATGGTTTTCATAATGTTTTTATATCAATATGTTGTATTGATATCTTGTGATTGAAAAGTGGAAATGTTATGTTTCCCTTATGAATGTTTTATGTGATACGATTATGTTATGGTTCTTGGGCATTATTATGAAGATGGATGGTTACATGATAAACTAAGGGCGGGTCAGCCCGATATAGCTCTCCAATGCATTGGGTAATGCGAAGGGGTTAAACGTTGAGGTTTCTCTGAAGATATTTAGGGAATATTCTGTGATAAGTATTCCAAATGTAACCAAGAGGGTTACTCCCTACGTAAGAATTTTATTAATGCCTCAAGTTACCTATATGTCTTATGATTTATATGATTTATTCATGATTTGATGAGGTATGTTGAAGTGATTATGTTTTATGAGTAGAGTATGATTTCATTGATTCTTGTGTATACATGTACTCATGTTTCCTTTCCATACTTTTATATCCCTTACTAAGATTTTTATTCTCATCCCATGTTTTTGAAATGTTTTTCACAGGTTAACGGAAGGGTATATGATATGATGATAGTGTCAAGGAAGTGTCAAGAAAGAATCAATGTTTTATTTTAAATATGTTTCCGCAGATGGTAAAAATGAGTACTATATTTTATGTAACAACTTTGTTTAAATGTGGTATGTAATGCTTGATTTATGATCTAATTCTCTAAAACTCTAAACCTGAAAAGACCCTCAAGGTTTAATCTTGTAATATCTCAAGATTAAGTAATGTTTAAGGCTGGGGCCTTATAGTTGGTATCAGAGGTCAGTTTAGAAATCTTTAGGAGTTAGAAAATTGTTAAATTATAAATTAATTTATGGTTTGATTGAAATGATATAGCATTTCAAGATTAACATGTTGCTTCTCATAAGATATTTCTATGTTAAGAATGGTTTTTTCATAGAGGAAACAGAACAACTTTTCTTGGAGTTCATATAGAGGAAAACGACCTTTCAAATCAGTATCCATAGATGGTTAGAATCAGAACTAAACAGTTTGTTGCAGTTATGGCTCAGTTGAATGAGGTGAAAAATGGTGGTTGTTTTTATTGATGATAATTTGGTGTTTTCTAAATGTAAATAAGAGAATGAAATTCATTTAATGGTTATCTTGCAAACCATAAAATAAAAGAAACTATATGGGAAATTCGGCAAGTGTGAGTTTTGGTTGCAAAAAATTTATTTCGTTGGTCACATTGTTTCAAAAAATGGCATAACTGTTGATACTGCTAAAACAAAAGTTGTTGAAGAAAGGCCAAGACCAACAAATGTAACCGAGATCCGTAGTTTCCTTGGTTTGGAAGGTCACTACATAAGGCTTGTTGAAAATTTTTCACGGTTATCTAGTCCAACGACTAAGCTAACTCGGAAGGGTGTTAAGTTTATCTGGACAAAAGATTGTGATGATTGTTTTCAGGAGTTGAAAAGAAGATTGGTGAATTATCCAGTTCTGGCACTACCTTCCCGGAATGGGGAGTTTGTTATCTACAGTGATACTTCATTGAAAGAACTTGGTTGTGTCCTAATTTAGAATGATCATGTAATTGCTTATGATTCACGACAGTTGAAAACCCATGAGGTAAATTACCCTACACATGATTTGGAATTAGTTGCTGTTGTTTTCGCTTTAAAAATTTGGAGGCATCATTTGTATGGTTTAAAGTGTGAAATATATACTGATCACAAAAGTTTAAAGTATATATTCACTTAGAAATAATTGAACATGATATAAAGGAGATGGCTAGAATTAATCAAGGATTATTATTGTACAATTCATTACCATCAGGGAAAAGAAAATAAAGTGGCTGATGCTTTGTGTCAAAAATTTAATGCTTCATTAACAATGTTGCATTTGGAACGTGATCCTTTAGTTATGGATTCGATGAAATTTGGCATAGAAGTTGTTGGTGCATGATGTCCTTCTGTTTTGTTTCATGTATCAGTGAAATCTTCTCTATCAAACAGAATCAAGTAAGCACAAAAGCAAGATAGTGAGTTGCAGAAAAAGGTAGAGTTAGTTTAGAAGGGTATGTTCCCTGAATTCAACATTGATAATGATTGTGTTTTGGGATTTGAGAAGAGGTTTTGTGTTCCTTGTGATTCACCATTGAAGAGAGAGTTGTTATGTGATGCTCATAGTTCTCCGTTTTCAGTTCATCTTGGAAATACTATGATGTATAGAGATATTCGGGAGTATTACTGGTGGGATGGAATTAAAAGAGGTATTGTTGATTTTACTGTGAAGTGTTTGACATGTCAATAATTTAAAGCAGAGCGAAAGTTACCGAAATCCATGCTTCAGCCTTTACCAGTGCCATAGTGTAAATGAGAGAATATATCCATGGACTTTGTTGTGGGATTAGCGAAGAAATCTCGAGGTAATAATGCAATCTGTGTTATTGTTGATCACTTGAATAAATATGCTCATTTCCTTGCTATACGAGATACTTTTCCGTAGATCAACTTTCCCGTTTGTATCTTAAAGAGATAGTCAGGTTACATGGAGTTCCTCTCTCCATTGTATCTGACCTCGATCACTGGTCCACTTCTAACTTTTGAAAAGTCCTTCAGAAGTCATTGGGTACTGAAATAAATTTTAGTACCTCTTTTCATCCTCAATCAGATGGGCAATCAGAACGATAAATTCAGACATTGGAGGATATGCTACGTGTTTGTTCGATGGATTATCAGGGAAGTTGGGACCAACATCTTTCTTTGCTGAGTTTTCATATAATAACAGTTTTCATTCTAGTATACAGATGGAACCATTTGAGGCGTTATATGGTAAACGGTGTCGAACTATAGCTTTTTGGGATAAAGTGGGTGAATGGAAGATGATGGGACGAGAATTGGTGGAAGAGTTCACAGAAAAGGTTCAGCTGATACAGAAACACATGGGAATAGCTCAAATCATGCAGAAGAGTTCTGCGGACAACAGGAGGAAGGCTCTCTCTTTTGAGGTAGGTGATCATGTTTTTCTCAAAGTCTCACCATGGAAAAGTGTCATGTGATTTGGTAAGAAAGGAAAGCTGAGTCCAAGTTTCATTGGACCATATGAAATTCTGGAGAGAGTTGGATCATGTAGAGACCCGAATCCTGACGTACATTGACATTACATTACATTTGCGGAATACTTAGTACATAACAAAAACACACACACAAGGATAGCAATAGTTTAGTGTCTTTGAAAACTCAGAATATAATCTTCTAATCGCGGTGAAAGATCTTCAACATCTCCCATAAAGATCTTCCCTTTTTTTACCTAAAACCTTTCTTTATATCCTGGGGAAAATAAAACCTAAAAAGGATGAGCTCAAATTCTCAATAAGGGTAAACAAAGTAAATATCAATCACATCATATTCATAAGAACCTATCTTTTGGAAATCTTAACATGCAAAAGAGATCATAATTTCATAACATGGGATAAATCATAGCAATGAAATGTAATCCCAATAATCATAACATAAAACACGAAACTTTGTGGCATACAAACATAATCATAGAGAATCATATCTTTTTAGTCAAGACTCATTTCCAAGACTATCTTGGTGGACAAAGTCCCTTTCGGAACCGAGTCACCCTCGTTTCAGTCCTATTTCACTGAATCGGTATAACCTACCGTTCCAGCCATGTCTATCTCATGAGATATAAAATCTTTACCCAATGCATTGGAGGGAGATATAGGTCCCACCCATCTCATAATGATACCATTCTTATGTGTTCCACAAAATCATAAAACATACATCATAGCATAACCCATGTAATAAAAATGGGAATCTTAAACATTATGACATCATAAAAAAATTCATACAAGATAAAGGAATTCATTAAAATAATTACATCACAACATGATCAAATCAATGTAATAATAGGGATAAAAACATAACTCTTTATTATCTTAGATGGAAAATAATTTTGATAAAACACATGAACTTCATTCTTGAGGAAAATATCCTTTCTTCTTCAAAAATATTTTTCCTTTCATAAAATTTCATACGAATTTAAAATAAAAGAAGTTGATTAAAAATAAACTTGAAAACTTGAAAAGGAAGCTTCTTGGAAATAATGTTTTAAAAATCCATTCATTCCTTATAAGTTAAAAAAACATTCTTCTCGTACTTTTGTCGGAGAAGTCAAAAAGTACCTCGTACGAAAAACGACAAAAGAATCCTTTCATATTCTTTACTAAAAATTCACCGAAGGGTAAAATTGGATTTAAACTATTGTAAGTGGATGTAAACAATATTACATATTTAGGGAACATGTACGTGTATGATAAAATACACCCCATTAAATACTTACTAATAAACAATCTCGGATAAAAATTAGATTGTGATATTTCCCTTACCTTAGGTCCGACTTGATTTGTACGTGTTCAAACCTCCTGTATAATGACTTCAATCATGTTATTGACTTATTCCAGATTCATATTCATTTTTAATATATCATATATGGTCCACTTATGACTTTATATTACCCGTTTTTGTAAATTCATGTTAAAGTAGCGTTTTGGGTAAAATCGTCTCATTTATCGTAGGTGTTTGGACTTGTTGTTATTGACATTATTATTACTTATATAATGATTTACTTACTTCCAGAATATAAAGTATGAATTATATATCTTATATATTCAGTATATATATATATATAATAGATAGATAAATGAAAGGAAACACACCGTTCATGGAGACGGTAGTCTGTACGTACGCATGAACGCTGCTTTCCATTCTTTATTGTCTTGAATGGAAGTAAGTAGATGAAATTTATATATATATACATAAATCCAGTAGATTTACCATGTCATATATTCCATTATTATTCATTATATATACTTTATAATAATTCTGGAATGGTTAACATGGATAATGAATCTCATCGCGTCGTGGAGACGGTAGTCCGTACGTACGCACGAGCGATGATATCATTCCTATGGTCATGGAATTGTGTTAAAGTGTATGTATAATATTTCAGTATCAATATCAATTTATAATAATCATATATAGTTACTCATTACACCATTATACCCATCCTATTAAAGTGGTGGTGGAAAATAGCTTACACCACGGCGTGGAGACTGTATTCCGTACGTACGCACGCGCGGTGACTTCATTTTCCGTAGGATGGATAGATGATTAAATAGGGTTGTTTCATACATATAATAACATATCAGTATATTAATGATACTGATTTTATTACTTCATAATGAAACAACTAAAGAAGTAGAAGTTGAAGAAGAAAGAAATTTGAAAGGATCGGTAATGGATATTACCTCTTCTTTGAAGCACCTCTTTGAGACCTCCTCTTAGGGCACTAAAATTGGTCTTTGAGGAAGACCAGAACCTCTAGGATGTTTCTAGGGAAGTGGATAAGATAATTTGGAAGGGGTTGGCCGAGCTTGAAGGCTCAATGTTGTGTGAGGAAGAGAGGGAGGAGGTGCCCTTTTATAAGGGAGGAGAGGGGCACCTTTGGAATAACTAAAAATATTATTTTATTATAAAGTCAAGTTCAGTCTTAAATAGCTCCAAATTGATTTATTTCTAGGATAAGGTGGGGATGGGTCGAAATACTCTTATCCAATAGGATTTAGGCAAGTTAGGTTATTATTTTAACCTTATCAATTATATTTGACTCTAAGTTAAATAATTTAACTTTTACCGTGTCTTTTTGTTTTCTTACACTATATGGTTAATAAATTTACTATTTCAAGCCAACAGAACCCCAAGTTGTTTATTATTAATATATATAATCTTATCTAAGTCATTTTTCCTACCCTTAGATTTTTAGGAATAAAATAACAATTAATAATATAGTATTTGTTTTAAAAACTATTTTATGTCAATTTTGACACTATTTGGTACATGATTTTTATGAAATTTATAACAGAATGATAAGTTCTAACCAAGTTACTTAAATCAACAATAACATGTCATATTAACCTAGAAAATTAGTTTAAGTGATAAAAAGTCTAGAATTACATTTATTTGGGCATTTATAACATCAATTATTTCAATATTTCATTAATAAGACAATTACTGCATCATCTTTGTGTCATAATAAATGATAATTATTTAATCCCTAATAATTCTAAATAAATTATTATTATGTAGATAATTGTATTATATTTCTGGAGACTATTCATGTTCGAAGTTTCATGAAGTTTATCACTAGATTAAAATTATTATACTTATAAGATTTAAGAAAGTGACATGTTGTCACATTCTTTGGTTTTAATAATAATTAAATTATTTTCATTGAAAAAATTTAATTAAATGAATCTAATACGACCCTTAGGTGATATGGGTATACATTTAGTCATCCAATATGATTTTGACATTTGTTAGGGTAATTTTAAAATATTATATTTACCCTTAATTACCCGATTTACCTTAAACTATGGTAAATAAAATTTACCGTAGTTACTATTCATAATTCCCAAAAATAAAAAGTATCTTATTAACATAATTTGGATCCACTGATTCCAAATATGGAATCCATTTTTCCAAATTCAATTCAAAAAATCTGTAGAAATTAAATTAAAATTAATCCCGTTGTCGAATGAAAACGGGTTTTCATTAAAACACTGCAAAAAATTGAAATGATTTAACCTACGAATTCAAGGTAAAATCAATGCTAATGTCATAAATTATATTAAATGGTAAAAATATATTCTATTTATACTTTAAAACCATTAAATATTATAATTTAACCACATAAGATATTACAATGAAAAAAGTTGTTTTTAATTAAAATATAGCGTGTTTTACTATACATTAAAATATGAAAGTTATCGGAAAAATATCAAAACTTTATCTAATGTAAATTTTTATATCCTGATTCAAAAGAAGAATTTTATTTTGTCAAATTGAACTTATAAGCATGTCAAAACTAGATTTAATGTGGGTGCGCCATCAAAAGGCGGCAAAACTGCATTTTTTTAAAAATAATTATTTTACCCAAAAAATTTATTTTGTTCTTATACCATGTTCTAGAAATGTGTAAGATGAATAATAATGTTATAAAATTCAAAATTTAGTTAGCACTATTCATAACGTCTATTTCATGACAATATTATAATAATATATCGTTGTTTATTAAAACCCAATATTGCGTACAACACACGCTATCGAGGAAGGTCGCGATTGCATGTAATGCAAGCCAAGTCAGGGTTGCGTGTTGTGAACGAATCCTTCGTTGTTTCGTATAATAGAATCCAACCATATTTCATTTATACATTGAATATATATATATATATATATACTCAATGTTGCGTAGAATAACTATTATCAAAATTGTGTGTAACACGGTCCAAGAATAGTGTTGCGTATACTGCAAGCTAATACGGTGTTGCATATAGCGCAAGGTAATCTTGGTGTAGAATACAACACAAGACATTAATGAAATTAAAATAATATTTTTCATAAAATCTCGGGGTGTTACATTCTACCCCACTTAAAATGAATTTCGCCCTCGAAATTCGTCAGGGTTATAAATGGTTTACTACTTGAAAGTTTATTTAATAGAAACCCACATCGTAAAAAGGAATACCAAAACCAATCGTTAAAAACAAAAGAATGAAACGTAACGGTTACCCAAATAAACTAATCCATGGGTTTCCACATAGTTGAAAATATGTATATGGAAGAAAAATCTAACCATCATGTTCTGATGGAGAGTGGTAGAGAACATGGCTATGGAAAAGCCAACAATCACAAATCCATAAATTTTTGACGATCTAAAGTACCATCTGATTAATCAGATATAAGAGCACTAGGAAAAAAATTTTGGTTTTCACGATCGTTTCCCTAAAGTTGAATAATTTGAATTAGAATAAATACTTACATTATTTTGGTACAATCTCACTGTTGTTCGTGCCTTGAACAATTTCTACTTCATCTCTTAAATAAATGAAGTTGAATTTGTTATTCGTGAAGTGTTAGCAGATCATGTGATAGAATGATGGGTCATTCCATCTGTCTCAAATAAAAGGTTAGAAAAAGTTATTAAATATACATAAGTCATTATATAGTGAGATTAATCAGATATGGTTCCTAAAATGGACTTATACTTCATATATCATACTGCTTAATATAATAAAACTAGTTTCTACTAAATAGGGACATCTTGTAGGCCAGTGGTAGGCGATAAAGGCCAGTCGCACTTCGGTTGTGGGTTCGATTCCCACAGCCTTGTCCGACGCGATGGGTTGTCGCTCATCCTGCAGGTTGTCCTTTTTCTAAAGCTATATTACTATCAATAATATCGAAAAACATTTTATCCTAACTTATGTCCAACATAATCCATTCAAATATTTAGGCTTATTTAAAATACTTCGGTCCAAGCTCATAGTATAAAGAAAATGATTACTTGAATTGTCACAGAATAATCACGTGTATTCCATAATTTATCCCCCATATATCATAAGATATATCTTGTTGGTCAAATTACAAACATGTGAATACCTTAATCATGTATTCTATTGAAGAATGAATACCCATTGAACCTTAATGAAAACATGAATGCTGTCAAAATTTAACTCTTTCCACATACCAAAATCCAAAAATTCTATATACTCAAACCATGATATAACCTTCTCATTATATCAGTCATGAGCACATGAATACTATCAAACATTTAATTTTCTCTTTATCCCTTCATTATGCGCATATCATCTACATTCCAAAAATATATAAATAACCTTTCATGGATACTATTAGCATTAATCATACACTTTCAAAACTCAAGGAAAGACAACAGTGTAACAATCCATAGATGTCTCTTTATGAGATTACTTATAGAACATTACACATGATAAACATGTAATCATTCCACTACATTCTTAAACCATTGACCGAGCTCAAACAATTCTTTCATCTCACATATCATTTGTAGTCTCTTCATCATCATCCACATAAATACTACCCATATGACCATACTGATTCTCTTCATGAGACTTTCCCTTAGGTCATTGGTTTGCATAATGCCCGTACATTCCACATTTAAAACATTTAACCATTGTTGATGTCGTAGCAATACCATTATCCTCATCCCTGGTGTTAACTGAACCTTTTCCTTTGAACTTACTGGCTTTGTGTCCTTCTTTTCCACACCCAAAGCATCTTCTAGTTCCTTTGAAACATTCTCCTGGATGCCTCTTCCCACATGATTTACATAGGGGAAATTGAACTTTCATTCCTCTATAATCATCATGAAACTCCATCTTTCTCTTATTAGCTGAGTCAGTAAACTTACCAAATTTTACTTTATTGATCATATTATGAGATTGCTGATTCAGAATAATAATGATGTTTGGACTTCCAAATCCCATTTCATTTGTTTTCTCATGAAGAATATCATTCCATTGTCCATCATATCCTCCATTATCGTGAATCATCTTGTTTCCAGCCATTTTCTAAAACCCAAAAAGAATAGTGTGAGAGGAAAAAATCATGATAAAGGGGGAGTAACTTCAATATCTAACATCTTTGGTTTAATCTAATATTGTTACCATTGTTCTAGGACTATATCCTACACATTTACTTATCCTTAGGGACATACCTAGACATACCTTAGAAATATCTCTAGGGATCTCACTAACGTTTTCGCATTCTAGTTTCCAATGGTTGACTAATCTTTTCCTCTGATACCTACTGTAGAGACCCTAATCCTGATGTACATTGAAATTACATTACATTTTCAGAATACTTAGTACATAACAAATACACACACACAAGGATCGTAATGGTTTAGTGTCTTTGGAAACACGGAATATAATCTTCTAGTCGTGGTGAAAGATCTTCATCGTCTCCCATAAAGATCTTTCCCTTTTTTACCTAAAACCTCTCTTTATATCCTGGGGAAAATAAAACATAAAAAGGGTGAGCTAAAATGATCAGTAAGGGTAAACAAAAGAAATATCAATCACATCATATTCATAAGAACATATCTTTTGGAAATCTTAACCTGCAAAAGAGATCATAATTTCATAACATGGGATAAATCATAGCAGTGAAATGTAATCCCAATAATCATAACTTAAAACATGAAACTTTGTGGCATACACACATAATCATAGAGAATCATATCTTGTTAGTCAAGACTCATTGCCAAGACTATCTTAGTGGACAAAGTCCCTTTATGAACCGAGTCACCCTCGTTTCATTCCTGTTTCACTGAACCGGTATAACCTACCGTTCCAACCATGTCTATCTCATGAGATATAAAATCTTTACCCAATTCATTAGAGGTAGATATAGGTCCCACCCTTCTCATAATGATACCATTCTTATGTGTGCCACAAAATCATAAAACATACATCATAGCATAACCCATGTAATAAAAATGGGAATCTTAGACATCATGACATCATAAAACAATTCATACAAGATAAAGGAATTCATAAAAATAATTCCATCACAACATGATCAAATCAATTTAATAATAGGGATAAAAACAGAACCCTTTATTATCTTATATGGAAAATAATTTTGATAAAACACTAGAACTCCATTCTTGAGGAAAATATCCTTTCATTTTCAAAAATATTTTTCCTTTCATAACATGTCATACGAAATTAAAATAAAAGAAGTTGATTAAAAATAAACTTGAAAACTTGTAAAGGAAGCTTGTTGGAAATAATGTTTTAAAAATCCATTCATGCCGTATAAGTTAAAAAAACATTCTTCTTGTACTTTTGTCGGAAAAGTCAAAAAGTACCTCGTACGAAAAACGACAAAAGATTTCTTTCTTATTCTTTACTAAAAACTCACCGAAGGGTAAAATTGGATTTAAACTATTGTAAGTGTATGGAAACAATATTAAATATTTAGGGAACATGGACGTGTATGATAAAATACACCCCAGTAAATACTTACGAATAAACAATCTCAGATAAAAATGAGATTGTGATATTTCCCTTACCTTAGGTCCGACTTGCTTTGTACGTGTCTGAACCTCCTGTATAATGATTTAAATCATGTTATTGACTTATTCTAGAATCATATTCCATTTTATTATATCATATATGTTCCACTAATGACTTTATATTACCCGTTTTTGTAAATTCATGTTAAAGTAGCATTTTGGGTAAAATCGTCTCATTTATCGTAGGTGTTTAGACTTGTTGTTCGTGACATTATTATTACTTATATCATGATTTACTTACTTCCAGAATATAAATTATGATTTATATATCATATATATTCAGTATATATATATATATAATAGATAGATAAATGAAAGGAAACACACCGTTCATGGAGATGCTAGTCCGTATTTACGCATGAATGATGCTTTCCTTTCCTTATTGTCTTGAATGGAAGTAAGTAGATGACATATATATATATATATAAATAAATCCAGTAGATTTAACATGTCATATATTCCATTATTATTCATTATATATACATTATAATCATTCTGGAATGGTTAACATTGATAATGAATCTCATCGCGTCGTAGAGACGGTAGTCTGTACGTACGCACGAGCGATGATATCGTTCCCATGGTCGTGGAATTGTGTTAAAGTGTATGTATACTGTTTCAGTATCAATATAAATTTATAATAATAATATATAGTTACTCATTACACCATTATACCCATCCTATTAAGGTGGTGGTAGAAAATAGCTTACACCACGGCGTGGAGACGGTATTCCGTACGTACGCACGCGCGGTGATTTCATTTTCCGTAGGATGGATAGATGGTTAAATAGGTTTGTTTCATACTAATAATAACATATCATTATATTAATGATACTGATGTTATTACATCATAATGAAACAACTAAAGAAGAAGAAGTTGAAGAAGAACGAAATTGGAAAGGATCGGTAATGGATATTACCTCTTCTTTGAAGTGCCTCTTTGAGACCTCCTCTTAGGGCACTAAAATTGGTCTTTGAGGAAGACCAGAACCTCTAGGATGTTTCTAGGGAAGTGGAGAAGGGAATTTGGCAGGGGTTGGCCGAGCTTGAAGGCTCAAAGTTGTGTGAGGAAGAGAGGGAGGAGGTGCCCTTTTATAAGGGAGGAGAGGGGCACCTTTGGAATAACAAAAACTATTATTTTATTATAAAGTCAAGTTCAGTCATAAATAGATTCAAATTGATTTATTTCTAGGCTAATGTGGGGATGGGTCTAAATCCTATTATCCAATAGTATTTAGGCATGTTTAGGTTATTATTTTAACCTTATCAATTAGATATAACTCTAAGTTAAATAATTTAACTTTTACCGTGTCTTTTTGTTTTCTTACACTATATGGTTAATAAATTTACTATATCAAGCCAAAAGAACCCCAAGTTGTTTATTATTAATATATATAATATTATCTAAGTCATTTGGCTGAACCTTATATTTTTATGAATAAAATAACAATTAATAATATAATATTAGTTTTAAAAACTTTTTTATGTCAATTTTGACACTATTTGGTACATGATTTTTATGAAATTTATAACAGAATGATAAGTTCAAAATAAGTTACTTAAATCAACAATAACATGTCATATTAACCTATAAAATTAGTGCATGTCATAAAAAGTCTCAATTTACATTTATTTGGTCATTTATAACATCAATTATGTCAATATTTCATTAATAAGACAATTACTGCATTATCTTTATGTCATAATAAATGATAATTATTTAATCCCTAAGAATTATAAATAAATTCTTATGATGTAGATAATTGTATTTGATTTCTGTAGACTATTCATGTTCGAAGTTTCATGAAGTTTATCACTAGATTAAAATTATTATACTTATAAGATTTAAGAAAGTGACATGTTGTCACATTCTTTGGTTTTAATAATAATTAAATTATTTTCAATGAAAAAATTTAATTAAATGAATCTAATCCGACCCTTAGGTGATATGGGTCGACATTTAGTCATCCAATAGGATTTTTACATTTGTTAGTGTAATTTTAAAATATTATATTTACCCTTAATTACCCGATTTACCTTAATCTATGGTAAATAAAATTTACCGTAGTTACTATTCATAATTCCCAAAAATAAAAAATAGCTTATTAACATAATTTGTATCCACTTATTCCAAATATGGAATCCATTTTTTCAAATTCAATACACAAAAGTTGCAGAAATTAAATTAAAATTAATACCGTTGTCGAAAGAAAACGGGTTTTCTTTAAAACATTGCAAAAGATTGAATTGATTTAACCTACGAATTCAAGGTAAAATCAATTCTAATGTCATACATTATATTAAATGGTAAAAATATATTCTATTTATACTTTAAAACCATTCAATATTTTAATTTAACCACATAAGATATTACGAAGAAAAAATTATTTTTTAATTAAAATATACCGTGTTTTTACTATTCATTAAAATATGAAAGTTATCGGAAAAATATCAAAACTTTATCTAATGTAAATTTTTATATCCTGATTCAAAAGAAGAATTTTATTTTGTCAAATTGAACTTATAAACAGGTCAAAAACTAGATTTAAAGTGGGTGTTCCATCAAAAGGCGGCAAAACTGCATTTTTTGAAAAATACTTATTTTACCCGAAAATTTTATTTTGTTCTTATACCATGTTCTAGAAATGTGTAAGATGAATAATAATGTTATAAAATTCAAAATTTAGTTAATACTATTCATAATGGCTAGTTCATGACAATATTATAATAATATATCGTTGTTTATTAAAACCCAGTATTGCGTACAACACACACTATCGAGGAAGGTCGCGATTGCGTGTAATGCAAGCCAAGTCAGGGTTGCGTGTTGTGAAAGAATCCTTCGTTGTTTCGTATAACATAATCCAACCATATTCCATTTATACAATGAATATATATATATATATACTCAATGTTGTGTAGAATAACTATTATCAAAATTGTGTGTAACACGGTCCAAGAATAGTGTTGCGTATACTGCAAGCTAAAACGGTGTTGCGTATAGCGCAAGATAATCTTGGTGTAGAATACAACACAAGACATTAATGAAATTAAAATAATATTTTTCATAAAATCTCGGGGTGTTACAGATCAGTTGCATCTTGAGTGCCTTTACCTCCGAGTTTATCCCAGGTACACAATGTTTTTCATGTTTTGATGTTGAGAATTATATGCCAGATCCATCTAACGTTTTGAGTCCAGAGGTAGTTCAGCTGGAAGAGAACCTATCTTATGAGGAACAACCAGAATAGATTCTTAATCACAGGGAGAAAGTTTTGTTGAATAAGGTTATTCATCAAGTAAAGTTTTTGTTTAAAACCCACATGATTGAAGAGGAAACATGGGAATCTGAAAATGCAATGAGGGCTAAATACCCCCACTTATTCGATAAGTAAATAAATTTCCAGGATGCAATTTTCTAATGGGGGGAAGGATGTAACATCCCAAGTAATTAATGAATAATATATATAGTTATCTATGTCTATTTATGAATTAGATAGTGATTTAGAGGCTTAAAATGAGAATAAATCCAATCTTAAGCATATAAAACACTAATATTTTTAAAAGATTGTTTTACTGCCTTTCGATGGAAAACAATTATTAAATCAAAATTTTGACAATTTTATAATCTCTATTTTTCAAAATAAACATATTATTTATGATTGGGAAATTGACTTTTACATTGGATAATGTTTTGGTATTTTTCTGACAATGTTCATTTTTTAATGAATAGTGAAAAAATACTGCATTTTACATCAAAACTGATTTTTCATCTAATTTAATTATATGTTTATATTATCTTTTTAATTGGTCATAATGTGTAATTTGAATATATTTTTAAAATTTTATCCAATGGTGGTCCTTAGGATTAATTTCACTTTGGAATTGGGCATAAACTAATGTCAAACATTTCATAGATATTGTTTCAAAAAACCCGCTATTTGTTTTGACAACGAGAATTATTTTTAAAATACTAATTGCAATATCTGTGATTGGAATTTGTTATAATGGATAACATATTTGTAATCATAAGGTCCAAATTATGTAATCAAGGCTCTTTTGTTTTTGGATATTATGAATAGTAACGACGGTAATTATCTTTAATTCTCTTGATTAATGAGTAATTGGGTAGTTAAGGATAATAAAATAATACCACAATAATAAAAAATGACACCAACATATGTCCTAATGATACTGGTTGTCTCATTTCCGACCATGGTATGCCTTGTGCCAATCTTGGGGACCCCATGGAATCACTTTTGTGTGAAAGTGACTTTTTATCTTTTTATTTTTAAAGAAAGTTAAATATAACAAAGAATGTATCACCCGAGAAAAACATTTTTAATTTTGTCTAAATAAATTATATTTTGGACTATAAATATTCATTGGAAATATAAAAATATTTCCTACATCATAGTATTTTTTTTCATAATTTTTAGACATTAAATAAATTAAATTATTTATGACATCATGATGATGCAGCGATTACCTCATTAATAAACGATTTAAATAAAATGAAAAGATAATGTAAAATCTAAGACCTACACAAGTAAAAAACCTATTGGATGGGTGTATTTTCGAACTATTATCACCTTATCCTAGAGATATATAATTTTGGGACCTTTTAAATCCGAAAAGCATTTTATAATAAAGTAACCTTTTATAATGTTCCAAGAGTGCCCCTCCTCTCCTCTTATAAAAGGTCCCCACCTCTACCTCCTTACCCACACATAAAAAGCCTTTGGCTCGGCCAAAACCTGCTCATTTTGTCTCTCCACATCTCTCTACTACTCTTAGAATCCTCACTTTTGGCAGAAGTCTTCCCAATGAATCATTTGAGCTCTAATCAAAAAGAGTTACCCATTTTAAAGGTAGTGTTTTCTCTTGGGTTCTTATGTTTAATTTTGCTTCTCCAACCCCCTAATCACTTTTTATTATTTTCTTTTGTAACAACAACAGTATCTTCAATATAATAGGATGTTTTTATAATAAGTATTCCAGCTACACTTATACACACCTACATCTAATGGTTAATGAACATATTGTTTCTGTGGATGGTGAATTTCTGCCTCACGAAACGATGATTGTTCAACACTCATATAACACCTTCAAAGGTGGCCATTAAGATGTAACTATATTTATATATGATATATAATATGTTTAAGTTTTACTTAAGCTTTTGAATGTTTCATTTATGGCATACCATTATAGTTTCCATTATAGGTAAACGCGATATCTTCATTTTAGGAAGTGTGGACTACCGCCCCTTCAAAGTGATTTGATTCGTTAATGCCATATGTGGGATGTATAAAGGATTTAATTAATGATATTATATATGATATTATATTGGAATTATAATATACCTTTATATCATTATGATTAAATTCCATAAAATACGAAATAGAAATGAATGTAGCGTTCATGCGTACGTACGTCTTACCGTCTCCGTGAACGGTGCATTTCATTTCTTACCTCTAAACGTTATGTAATATTATAAATGCATGTATATACTGGATATATATGATATTTATATGATATCTACATCATGAGTATAACTCTGTATACAATGGATACATGAACAACTTGTAATTAAAAAGAGTATATTTTTGACTCAAGTACCAACGATGGATAAAATGACCGTTATTAACTTAAATAATTACATAGTGTTCATGGCATTGTAATAAGTGATATAAAAGGAATAATGAACATTAAAAATGTTCTTTATGCAAGTAGAAATTAACTCATGTTTATTATTCAGAAGGTTAATGAACGATCAATTCAAGTCGGACCTGAGGTATGGGACTTCGTCTCAAGCTTCTTTTATTGAGGCATATTATGTTTTATACACAATATTATTTTATATGGTGTATAAACCCCTTTGTATTTTACATTTATCCAAAAGGAATATTTTTATACGAAGCGTTTTACTAAATGAAAAAATGGAATGTTTTTGTTGTACATATGCGGTGACAATGACTTCTCCGTCGCCGTGACCATTATTTGAGTTTCGGCTTCCTCTACAAGCCATACATTTTTTTAAAAGAAAAATAAATACCATGTTTTAAATTTCTTTTATTTTGGTATTGAAAATGGTTTTCATAATTTTTTAATATCGATGTGTTCTATTGGTATCTTGTGATTGAAAAGTGGAAATATTATGTTTCCTTTATGCATGTTTTATGTGATACTATTATGTTATGGCTAATGGGCATTATTATGAAGACGGATGGTTCCGTGATAAACTAAGGGCAGGTGATCCCGATATAGCTCTTCAATTCATTGGGTAACGCGAAGGGGTTAAATGTTGAGGTTTCTCCGAAGAGATTTAGGGAATATACTGTGATGGGTATTCCAAACGTAACCAAGAGGGTTACTTCCTACGTAAGAATGTTATGAATGCCTCAAGTTACCTTTATGTATTATTATTTCTATGATTTATTCATGATTTGATGAGGTAAGTTGAAGTTCTTATGTTTTATGAGTAGAGTATGATTTCATTGATTCTTGTGTATACATGTACTCATGTTTCCTTTCCATACTTTTATAACCCTTACTATGCTTTTTATTCTCATCCCATGTTTTTTAAATGTTTTTCAAAGTTCAAGGGAAGTGTACATGATATGATGATAGTGTTAAGGAAGTGTCAAGAAATAATCCATATTTTATTTTAAATATGTTTCCGCTGATGGAAAAAATGAGTACTATATTTTATGTAACCACTATGTTTAAATGTGGTATGTAATGCATGTTTTATGATCTAATTTTATAAAAATCTAAACCTGAAAAGATCCTCAAGGTGTAATCTTGTAATATCTAAAGATTAAGTAATGTTTAAGTCTGGGGCCTTATATTAAAAACTCGACGTCTTACCTCATCTATGAGATTAAATTTAAATTAATATATACAACTTATAAAATAATAATATTGAAAAATTAATAAATTATTTATAACAATAATAACTTTCAATTTATAATAAGGTCAAAAGAGTTTTCTACCAAAAATATTAGTTAAACTAAATAATATTAATTAATGTTATTTAGGTAAAAACAACCTTAATTATTGACTAAATATATAATATATGGGGTAAAAATGACCCTAACTTTGTCTAAAAGTTATTATTTGTCCATACTTATACAATTAAACCTATATATATTAAGAACGATCGATTTGGATTCCTTTGGGGACAAGTAAAATGTGATGAGTACTCAAATCATTTCAAGACTACACAATGTGTCATCTTCCCCATTTATAAAAGGACTCATATCATCCCCTCATTACACATCTCAATCCCTTTTCTATTTCCCAAAACCTAAATAAATCATCTCCATAAATTAATCCCTTCAATATATATGACACCTTTTGGGTAGAATCCATCCAAGGAATCTCATAGGTGAAAACCAATAGGAGTTACCCATAGAAGAGGTAATTTCCTTCAACAAGTACTTTTGATTTATTTCATTTCACACAACCTAAATTAATTTTATTACATGATTATATAATAACCTACATATCTTAAATATAAATAGATGTTTTTATGAAGATTTTTCAACTGGAACTAACACATACATATATAAAATGGGATATGGAAACATCGATTGTGTGTACAATGGGCTTCCTCTTTATGAACTAATGTCATTTGTTCTTCAATTACCACATTTATATGTATGAAATAATGATATACATTATAATTTTATATTATATATATTATTTATAATTTATTTATTTATGATCACTTATTATATAACATATAGCTTTATGTTTTATCTTTTGTGTAAATATGAGAACTTCATTTGTTTACGTGTGGATTACTCTTTCATCAAAGTTATCTATTTTGTTCACATTTTACATGGAGCATATTGAGTATGAGTTTTTCAAACATATAAGATATATATGAAATTAAAAATTTACTTGTATTTGAATATATATAGACATATCTATATATAATCTACTTATTTACATTCAATGCGAAAAGAAAACAGAATCTTTGATTAAGTGTACGTATGACCTACCATCCCCATGAATAGTGTATTCCATTTGATATTTAAAAAAATTTATTGATTATTATAAAGACATATATAGAAAATATATATAATATTTATATCATTTTTGTCTTTATTTATGTGATTAAATCATGATATAATTAATAAAACCAAAAAAATAAGAAATCAAAATTGATACGAAAAACAAAGTGGTTACAAACCAAAGTGTAACGTTACATTGAATTGTTAATAAATGGGTATTATAAATTTTAAATAAAATAATACAGATAATTTAATTTAATTATAGGTTTATTTTTTATATTTATAGAAAAATTATATTTTCTATACTAGTGGATTCAATGTTGACGGGGAAAGTCAATATATAAGATAAGGGTTTTCCCATCTCACTTTATTTCTGTAAAATCAATGATATATTAAATACTTATTCTTTTTTTTGTCATGTATATACTACCATATTACATTTTATATAATTAGTAAAATTTAATTCATGATATTAAATGTTTTAATTTATTTCATTATTTCATGGGGATCATGATTCAAAAGTTACTCTGTTAGTACGAAGATTTCTAGTCTCACTTTTGTTTCAACAAGTAATATACCTTATTCTACACTCATTATTTTGTGTGGTATATATATTTACTAGGAATGTAATATATTATGATTATAATATAATTTATTTTTATTTATATACCCATTTTATGATCTCTATTTCATTGGGTTTTACGGATCATCTATTACAAAATAAGTAACCTAATTTTGTCTCAATTACCTTCTTGGAGACACTGGTGTTATTATGAACCTATATTATTTTAGGGGGTTTATATAATTTCATTTGAAATGTTATATCATGAATGTACTTCTTTCAATGACATTTTGGGCCTTATTTAATGTAGTTTTTTTTACCTGGGTACTTTTATTCAAAGGCACCAAAGTTGTAAGAGGTCTTTTCAACAATGCCATTTTTTATTAGGATTTTTTATTATTCTACATCCATTGATGTAAAAAAAATTTCAATATATAATGGAAGCCTATGAATTATTTTTTCTTCTAGTTATTTATTATATCTTCATGTAGTAGTACCATTTTATCACTCTTTGTCACTTAAGATAATTAAGAAAATGTTTTCATAAAAATATAATATTATTACTCTCTTTAGTCAATAACCTATTTTATTTTAAAAAACATGTTTTATAAAATGTTTTATTAAATTATATCGTAAGATAATATTAATGGAAAAATAATTATATGGATTAATTGTTTTGAAATATTCCTTTATAATTTTTTAAAACAACTTACAAATATCATGGTTTTCAAAATTCTTTTTTGTGTTTTCATTATATTTTCATTTGAAAGTTATATGAAATGTTTTTAATCTTACATTATAATTTTTTAAATTATTTTCAAATAAAATGGTTTTAAATGTATTTTCAATATTCTTTTATAATATTTCAATGTTTTTTAGTAGAAAAAGGTTTCTAAAATGATTTCAATCATACGTTATAGGTTTTGAAATACATTTAAATGAAAAATGTTTTCAAAAGGTTTTCAATATTACTTCATATGTTTTAAAGGATAATTAAAAGGAAATGGTTCTCAAAATATCTTATGTTTCATAAATAATTTTTGAAAAATAAATTATATTGTCATCAATAAAATATATTATGTGATATTTAAAAGACATTTTCCATCTAAAATGGAATCCATTGTTGTCACTCATGCATTTCTAGGGATATAATCCAAGGGTTCCATTTATATTGTTTATATTAATGGTTTATGTTTCGATGGTAATATTTTTATGAAACTAATTTCATTTCAAGGGGTTATATGTTTATTAAACCCATTTATCTTCCATGAGTTATATTCTTTTAAATCATCTTCCATTTATAGGTTATGGTTTGTTTAAATTATTATTAAACTGACAACTTTCCCATGGATTATTTTATGATGACATATTTTGGATACGCATTTCTATTCATGGGATATGATACTATTGCTTGGAAACCCATCTATTTATGGGTCATGATATAATTAATGTTTTATTGTCTTGTGGAACATGTATGTAAAATTAATTATGTGAAGGTTGAGACCTATATCTTCATCAAATTAATTAGGTAAATATTTATATCTCATGAGATATTGATATAAAAAATGTGGATGAGTTGGATCTACTATTGGAATAAGGGGAAACCTGATCGACTAAGGGATGAAGCGGAAAATCAATCCCTTATAAATAAATGGTTGTGACTGGTTATGGTGGTGTATCCCACATAGTAGTTGTAGTTCCTATGAAGTACACTAATATGTTTTGTAAAAGAGAAATTCATTATAGGGAATTTCATTACATGTTTTTGTGTCTATTGTAGTTCCATGTATTGTTTAAGTATTATTCTTTCAGGGATTATGCTATTTATTCCCTTTTGATTTATTTATTATGAACTGGAAATATTTATGACATGGCTCATTTTTATGATCCTTGATATGGAGAGTATGATTCTTAAATGTTATTATCATGTTCTCATATCCTTAAGATCGTGTTATGATTACGTTTCTTCTTATTTTATCTTTACTGAGAATCTGAGCTCACCCTTTAATATGTTTCCTTTCCCCATGTTATAAAAAAATGTTTTCAGTATATGTTATAAAGGGAAATATTTTTCTCCAAGTTAGAAGATTCTTTTGAAATTTTCTCAAGGTGCTAAGCTGTTACAGTCCTCCGGAATGTACTTTTCAATGTGCTAAAAATTATCTAAAATGATATAACATCCAGGTATGTTATGCCTCTGTAACTATACACAAGTTATATGGTGCCCCACTAGGTACCCACTCTAGGGTTATATAGTGGCATTTCACACATAAAGTCTTTCAGGCTTCACTCTCTTACCCACAAGGTACCTAATATCAAATCACTGAGTAGTTTTTAGAATATTTCAATTCAAAGATGTCCTAGAACCTAGCATTTCTTCTAAAAAAATGTCCCCTAAGACTCAAACCAACACTTTAAAAATGTAATTCATTATAATATAATTTTTTTAAAAAAAATTACCTCATCTAAATGTGGGTGTTACAAATAAAAAAACCTAAATGTGAGGAATATACATCAAAAATACTTAAAATGAGTGATAAACCATATAACCTCTCTAAAAAATAAATAAACCATCCCACATTATATGAAATGTCTCACATAAAACAAAAATTAAAATATAAATTATATAAACTCTTAGGGATGTGGATCCATGAAGACCAGGTAAAAAATGGCCACTATAAGTTATCAATAACCAACACCAACACCAATTCCTCCCATATATATTTATATATGAGTGGGCATGTACGTATACATAGTAGTTTATTTGGAAAAACATACTGTGCTAATGTGTATAAATAATACTAATTCCTTAGGGAATAAATAGTAAAACCACATAATAATTATTCCAGGTTAATTAATTTACCAAACCTCAACATGACTCATTGGTTAAATCTTGTACAACAATATGGTAATATAATTTTGATGAAAATATATAAGTGAAGGTACCCTGAATCCACTTCCCTATTGAACTGATCACGCATATTCCACAAAGTCATACATCTTGGTTCTTCAATCCCCTACATATCTACATAACCATTTTAAATTAATATGTATAACCATGTCCACAACATCAAAATTATATTTTATAACCTCATCACTACATATCCACATACCACAATCTCATATCCATAGGGTAATGTAGTTATAAAGAGCATGAACCTGGTTCACTCATCCTCTATTGTAAGCCCACCACTGTGTACCCGTATAAAATCCATTTCCTCGATCTATTATATATTCTACTATGTCCGGATGTGATTGAATTAAAGGGGGATTGGTTGGTCATTAATTCCCTTTATAGACGTATTGTTAGGGAAAACAGCTTGAACCCGAAATTGTTTTGTTGTCGATATTGTTTCCCATAATTGGTGGAGGTTTTCAAAAATTAAAGAAGATTTAATGAATATATAATAACAAACATGTAAATACTAACGGTTTTAAACCAAATATTAAGGAAAAATTATGTGAAACATCCATACAATATAACAATATTGTTTCCATCTCTAACCAACATTACCACTAAACCACTTAAATAATATCCTACCTTCATAAAAAATCATCTTATTCCCATTTCCTAATTTTCAATTAATTCATATTGTTCAATTATGAAAGCTTATATATAATTAATCATTAATCACATTTCATATTAAATTCAATTCCTATAGTATCTATAAATAAGATTATAATGTAATTTAATAATTTGTTCAATTAATTTCACATTATCCAATCACATCCCCAATACATAATTCATTTATTCATTTCCATTCCCTAATTCTAGGTTACTAAGACATAACCACTACTATTTATAAACAACACTATAACAAAAATTTGGCCCATCACTGTAGCATCATCAATATCATACCATAATGGTAAAAACCAATTGATCTCAATCCCACTTCCTCATCATCAAACTCATCATAGACTAACATCTACCACGTCATATCCCACATAAATTACATAATCCACTACTACCTTAAAAAATATCATCTAAACAACCTCTTTCTCAACAAACAAACCATACCATAACCATTATATTTAAAATTAGGGGACAAAAAAATAATAACAATAATAAAAATAAACATATCTAAACTAAAATTATTATAATGAACAACATCAATCAAATAAATTTAATTTTATTATAATAATATTTAACGATGTCAAGAAAAAAACAACAACCATCAATTCTATATTACAAAAAATCCAATTCCATCACCATATTTAATTTATTATTTAGTTATGAATATGATAATTTAATCCATATCAAACATGATATCACAATAGAATGTAAACCAAACAATCTATGGAATAACATATAATCAATAAACTAAAGAACATAAAAAACATGCGGTTTACATTCCCCGTTCCAATTTATGTTGACCATTCCAATATATTTTTGGGATATTTTAATGTCTATTCCCAATGAAAAAAAGATGATGATTTTTCTACATTGAAACATAATAAAATTTTACGTTTTGAATCCTATGCCTCAACCGGAGCTTCAAAAACTAAACACCAATGGGGGAGTGGAAATTGTATAGTTATCACAAATGACACCATGATAAATCCACAATAAACAAAAATAACCACCAAATATCAACCAATTATAAAAACTCCACAAAAAATAAACAATTATCTTCCACAATCAATAAGAATAGATGATATCATAAAACTTAATAAATGAATATGTAATTGCACCACAGATCCCAATATATTGATCACACAAATCCAAGGATAAAGTGACACCAAAAGAGGACTATAGGGATTTCATGATGAACTAATGATCACCTAGGTTTTTTGAAATAAGTTTAAAATTGAAGAGAAATCAAGGGGTAATTTGAATTCATATTAAAATTAATGGATCATAAAATCAAGACATGATAGAATTTTAATTCTGAAGTGACTCCCAATTCAGAAATCAAAGCATGGTTCTCTCCAAATCTTCTAGAGTAACACTATTTATAATTTAAATAAATATAGAAGGGTCAAGAAATATGGATAGTCAAGCCACTATTAATGGACACTCATGAATCATGACACAAACCATTAACTTATCCCTCAAACATGATCAACCCCACAAATCTTCCAAGAGGAAACTCCTATAAGCATGGCATAATGGCACAAAAAATGAAAGAACCATGAAATCCCCAAACCAATAATCCGAAAGGGCGATAACCCCCCCCCCCCCCCACACACACACACTCATACACACACACACTAAAATAAAAAACTCCACATCATAATCCAATGAAAATGGTGTATCTGTCCCATATTTTTGAATATCCATATGCATCATAACAATCACCACACTATTACACAATGTGCCACACCACTATAAGTTCGCCACACCTAAAAATGATTACATCTAAAATTCATGTACTAATCCCCACGTGGTAAAAGAAGCATCATTTTGTTACTTTATTGATCATAGTCCAACACACTTATAAATAATTATTCTTATTCTACAAAAAAAATCACACATTCCCTAGTACACATGATCAAAATGTGTTTATCATTTTCAATGAAATTTTAGAAAATATTTCATACACCCTCTTTTAATGACCTACAATAATCCTCCTATAACCGTTAAGACCAAAATTATTTAAATTATTGTGTTTGGAGGTCCAAAAAATTATATTAGATTCCTCTAAAAATTTTAAAATAGTGTAGACTCAAAAAATCCTAGAAGATAATAAACGTTCAAAAAATTAAACATCCAATAAGATACCACTAAAATAATAATCTCGCTATCATGAATAGAAAACCAACAATATAAAGGTTGGGTGGAGTAAATCATATCAACATAAATTCAGACATTACAAAACTATTGAAAAAAACAATGTGTGTTAAGAATGCATCTGTGAATGTCATTCAAACATAAACTCCTATAATACACTTTTCCTCTAAAAAACGTGAATTAATGGAATAAAATACATATGAAACCCCTTCCCTTGATGTTCCTAAATTTGAAATTTCAACTCAACGAATTCCATTTAATCTGTATCATACATATCACCTATATAAATTACATGATATTCATCATGAAGATATCGATAATGTTGTGACACATAGAAAAAATCACGAATATAATCTAACAATATAATTATGGATAAAAAATATACCACATAACTAACATATTAACAAATATAAACTGTTAATAAACCATTGAGAATGCTTATTCCTATATCAAAAATCATTGTTTAAAATGATGATGAGAACCATTTAGTAACACATTATTTTAAACCTAAAACTGCAGAGGTATCCTTTTTTGGTCTATATAAGACATGTGGTAGTTTTGAGTAGCCTTAATCATCTAATGAATCAACTTCACATTCTCTATTTTTATCTACACCAAATACTATCCGATATTTATTAAATCTCCATCCATGATCCATCACAAATGGGATCTACCTGACCACCCATGCAATGATTTAAAAAATCCATGCAATATAATTAAAAATCATTACTATTTAGATTAAACATAATAATGGAAAATTGTTATTCTCATGATTCTTTAAAACAAAGAACACATACACCCACATTTACTCATGTGTATGATCAACCAACTCCATATAATCATCTATCTAGTGATTGATTGTTATATAATGGACCATCTAACTGAGAAATACAAATTAGAAATCCTTCCATAATCATGACATAAAATGGGTATCACTATTTGAGATAATCTCCCTTAAAACACAATTAAACTACATAATCTCATCCATATATTGAGATGATAAATAATCTGACACACTCGACTCCTTGATCACCAAAAAATGGGACAGACTCGTTAACCAATCCTCAATCAACATGATAAAATAAAATTCATCTATATCTTAAGGGAAACCAATAAGAAACCATAATGATTTCCTAAAAATTAAAGTGATAGGAATATAATGGATGTAGTATGATAGCATAAGCACAATATTTAGCCTTCACCTTATAATATATTAACAATTAAGTGAAAAAATCTACTACAACACTAGTTATTTTGTCCCACCATATTTGACTCCTCAATTCACAATAAATTTTATTCACACTAAAATCTGACACTATATTCGAGCTATGAAACTCAAGGTGAACCACCTCACTCATTGAAAATGAAATGAACAAATTCTCTCATAAAAAATAAATATTGACCATCCATTGAAAATACCTCAAGAGAATCAAAATTAATGACATGATAATTATAATCCTCAACATCCTAATCTACCATCTAAGATTCCCCCACTTTTTGCAATAAATATCATTTCATAGTTATATTTTAATGAAATATTATACCGCATACTTCCTCTATATAAAGATAAAACACTGCAACCTCCTCCACCGCACTCTATGAATATCATGACTCATTAGAAATATCTCCATGAGACTTTTTACTCATCACTTAATATACCACATTTACTTTCCTTGGAGTATAGGAGATCATGAGGTCATAAACCTATAAGGACTTACTCCAATATCAAAAATTTCAATCAAAATCACACTAAGAAAAAATATATCCCAAATTATTATAGAAACCCTTGATTTTTACACAAAACATTACATGATTTAAGGCATAATTCTATATCATAGTACATTCCAAGGATTGTATAGTCTAGTGTCTTAGAAGACAAGGTACATATTAAAACAGTAGAAAAAACATTTTATTTAAACCCCATAATGATCTCATATCGTAAATTGTGCTCATAAATCAGTATAGGATAACCTGGGGATAACATGAACAAAGGGAACAACTAAAATCCCATTAAGGTAATAACCCTAGAAGGTAGGACATAATGATACATAAATGAATGTATCATATGGAATCATTACATATAAACAATAGATCATTTATACATTGAATCAAAGAAATGTTTTAGAAACATAAAACATGTATTTATTTCAAGTCAAGGCTAACTTCCATGACCATTACCTAGTGTAGCAAAAGCCATGGCTAGCCGCCAAGATCATTTCACATTGTACCACAAGCTAAGAATAACTGCCAACACCATCGCACATAACGTCTCATGAGATTAAACATTACCCAATGCATTGGATCTCCGACTAGGAGAACCCATTATAAATCTCATGAATATGTTTTCCACATAATGAATCATAGCAAACCAATCTTATATAAACATAAGTGTTACACATGGAAATAATTGGGTACCACAATCAGGACATAAAGCATAACCAAAGTGTGTATAATAAAAGTGTCAATGAAGAGAGAAATTATAACATACATGGGCGTTAATATGGTAAAATAGGAATATATAATGGTATGTTATTTCAAAAAGAAGTGAAAATATGTAAGAAATATACATGAGATGTTTTTGTATGAAAACATTTTTAGCGGTTTTAAGGAAAATAATATATATATTTCAAAATTGAAAAGGGAAAAATGTTTTATATAAAACCATACGTGAACCAATAAGCTTTTCATAATAAAATAATTGATTTTATAAAGTCAATGGTGTCTTAAACTGAGGATAATGCGCTCTTGAAATTGGGTAAAAACATGGGATGTTCCCGAAAAATGAGTTTTCTTATTAGGATGTACCGAGGTTGGATTCACATAAAATAATGTATATCCAAGAAAGAGAATGATGTATGGATCATGAATAATGAGTTTGGAGAATATAAAAATAATGTAGAATTTATACATAAAAAGAATATACAACATTATTTTGGTATAAGGAATGATAGAGAAAACTGAATGAATAAAAGTAGTTTGGATGTAATTCCTTATGGATTATAGACATGCTATGAGATGTCAATAATAGGGGATCATGAGAGATAAATGCGTTTATCATCACCTATAAATCATGATGGATGTATGGGGGTGGTTTATAATCAAAACCCATCACTAGAAATTACACATAAAAGGGAATAAAATAGATGACAATCTTGAATAAAAGTGAAATAGAGAGGATGATTTACATTATGTCTGATTATGTTATCCACCTGATATTGATGACACGAATAATCAAATAATGTTCTTTAATTAATAATTCCTGAAACTATAATAAATTTAATGTATTTATTACAACCCTCTTAAGTTCATTTCTAAAAAATTTGATCGATTAAGAGGTTATATTTCATTGTTCGGGTCTGTATGTTTCCTTGGTTTTAATGATTAGTTGATGTTATGATGAACATGTATGATGAAGGTGTTCATCCAGAGTTAATGTTATATTTTGATATTGAACATAAATATGGTTACATTGTTGGAAATTTAATTTGGTTATCTGGATTGTAGTTGAATCATTATATAAACCATTAATGATAAACACTTGAATTAATTTGGTTATTTTTCTCAAAATTAATTTGTTTTCTATTATTATTTTACACCATGAGTTCATAAAGATTAAATAAAATTAAATAAGATAAAATAAACATATAATTGTGTGTTTAAACCATAAAAATTGTTTCATTACCATAATTTAAGATAGTAATAGAAATTGATAAGATGACGTCCTGGAATGTGCTAAATTAACACATCTCTAATGGTGTTTTCATTTCATTAAAATAAATGTTGGGGAATAGAGATATGATAAAAAATGATTCCATTATCATAAAAAAAATTCGTTTTCATTTATAATAGTGGAGTTTTCAGAAAATTTTGATGAGGATATGTAAGGATATAAAATAAAATAAATGAACATCAAAAGAAAAAATAATGAAATGAAAAGAGGAATTTACCTCTACAATCATTATTCATTTAAGTCCTTCATAATGAGAGAGGATTTGGTATTTTTAAGAGACTAGGGTATTTTGGATAAGGTGGAGGATATTAAAGAGATATTTGTTATGAATATAGGCAAGGAACAAGTCTTGGGAGGAGTGAAGAGAAGAGGTAATGAGGGGTTGTATTTATATTGGAGGGGGTGAGGGTTTTCATAACATTATAATTATTAGTTTATTATTTTTTCATAAGACAACCAATTATGATGATTCCATGACCAATAATATAAATAAATATATGTGAGTTTGTGATTTGGGTGTTTATATCACTTATGATGTCAGGAATAGTGGATTAAATAATAATGTAATTATACGGTAAAATAATGTATTTTACAATTCATTGAAAAATCATGTATTTTAGAAATATCCCAAAAATTATATCTAACCATTTTTTGATGTGTATAATATAAAAATGAAATCCATTTTTCAGAAATAATATTATAAATATGTTTAATTTAAAATTTAAATAAAATCATAATTTATTCAAAAAATTACTTTTTTAAAACATTTATTTTCTTATTCCAAAATATAGGTATATAGTACTCTAACTTGATTCTTATTTATTTACTATCATAGGTATGTTTACTATTCATTATTTTATTTCAATATTTATAAGTGTAACATTACTATTCATGAGGTTATATTACTATTCAATAAAAATTATGTTGGTCCTATTAGAATCCAAATAACATACTGATCGCAACCATGTATGTCAAACTTTTGAAACTCAAAATACAAAAGTGACCAACTTATGTAAAAATGTCACATAGCACTTATTATTTAATTATGTTTTTATTTTATATGATTATATTAGGTTATTTTATGGATGTAATTTTTGATTAAAACATTTGGTCGTTATATTTTTCCCCCTTTAAAAAATTCACCATAAAAATTTCACTTTACATTCTGGGAAATAAACTGGTGCAGGAACTTTTCCTTCATTGCCTATTCCAGTTCACATTTTTCCATATGGAAGATATAGTTATCCCACATTAAATTTATTAGGTGAGTAGCCTTTTTTACATATAACCTTATCTTTGTGATCCAATAGTGTCACATGATGCTCCACGTAAGAAAGATCATCCTCTAACAATACCACCTTTGAAGAGAGTACATCTGAAGGATCCGGTATGGACATTCTTAAGAGGGATACATGAAAGGTATTGTGTACTTTAGAAATTGTAGGTGGATTTCCTAGTTCATAGACAAACAACCCGATTCGATGAACAATTTTAAAGGGGCATATGTACTTGGGATATAGCTTCCCTTTCTTCCCAATCCTCATGGCCTTCTTGCATGGAGATACACAGAGTAATACCATGCCTCCAACTTTGAACTCAAGGTCTCGCGGACGATTTACTACCTAACTCCTATTTTGAATTTGGTATACATTGATATGCTTCTCAATGGTTTTCACCTTCTCCACCATTTCATCAACCATTTTAGGTCCAAGCAGATTACATTTCACCGACTTCATGCCAACACGCTGGTGATCTGCCCATTTTCCCATAAAGTGCTTCATATGATTCCATTTAGATGCTCAAGTAGGAACTATTGTTTTTGGAGAATTCAACCAGTGGAATATCTTGGTCCCATCCTCAATTTAAGTCCATAGAACATTCTCTCAACATATCTTCCAGTGTCTAAATAGTTCGCTCATATTGGCCATTAATTTCATGATGATAGGTCTAATGGAAGTTCAGTTTAGTGCATAGAGCATGTTGGAGACTTTTTCAGAACATCAAGTTGAATATTAGATCATGATCAAATACAATAGATAGTGGTAATCCATGTGTCATAACCACTTCAGTGATGTAAATCTATGAACGTTGATCCAATGAGAAGTCATTTTGAATTTCGATTAAGTGATCTTTCTTCGTAAGATGATACACAATGACCCATTTGGATTTCTTTCCTCTAGAAGTCCTTATATGTTAATTGACAAAGGCAATGGTAACGTTCTCCCATTTCAATACCGGTATAGAGACTGGTTGCATCATCCCAATAGACAATTTCCTCTCTGCCATCACTTGCTGACATACCAATCTATTCGATTGATATCCAGTAATCTCCATTTTAATATTATCCCTACAAATGTTTTCTTCGAGATGTCGATACATTTTTGTGCTCCTTAGGTGAATAGAGAAGGTAGAGCTATGTACGTCATTCATAATATCCTTCTTTATATGTTGATTATATGGTTAACATGATCATGATAAAAATTTCACAACTCCATCCTTTTAAATTGATAACCCAAAGGATTTACCAATTTAAATGCCTTTCATTAATTTTTTAAATTCAACATCTTTTCTATGAGAATCCTTTATTTTCACCATGAGGGATGGTTGAGAAATCATTTGAGAAAGGAATGATGATGTTCCTCCATTAATGATTCCCATTTCCATTATATGAAAATCTAGTAAGGTCATATCCTCTACAATTCACATCTTTGATAAGGAAGTAGGATAATTTGTACTTAGAAAATCCACCAACTTATTCACCTCACTGGGATAGTAGTGCATTGAGCAGTCGTATCCCATGATGAGATATGTCCATCTTATTTTCCACATATTAATCTATTTTTCTGTGAAAATCTATTTGATACTCTTTTTGTCAGTATATATTTCACACATCTCCACATATAGATAATACCGCCATATTTTTAATACAAAGATCACTGCCACAATCTCTATATCATGCATATAATATTCTTGATCATGGATTTTCATCTACCTCGAGGGAAAAGCTTTCAAATTATCATTTTTCATTATCACACCAAATAATCCCTACATTTAGGTATAAATTTACACCATAATGAGTTCTCTATTTGTTGGTAGTTTCAGTACTGGTGTTGTGAAAATCCTCTTTTTCAACTCCTTGAAAAAGTATTCATGTTCTTTATCCTAGAGAACCATTACTCCCTTCTATGTCAGATTGGTCGTTGGGTTTGAAAATCATGAAAAGTTCATCAGAAATCATCGAGAAGACCAAGATATACCCCAAATTCTACGGATCATTTTTACATAAGTTTTCATGGGCTACTCTTCAATCACCTTTGTCTTGGAAGGGTCCACAGATATCCCTTTTCTGGTGAAAACATGCCCCAAAAATGTTATTTTCTACAACTAGAAACCACAGTTAGTGTACATTGCATACAGATTCTCTCTTTGAAATATTTTTAACACAATATTCAAATACACTTCATGTTATAAATTTCTCTAGGAGTATAGCCGAATATCATCAGTACAGACTTCCAAGAAAATTTCAAGTAAATTTCAAGAGACTATATTCATTAAATCCATGAAAATTGATGGATAATTAGTGATTCCTAATGGAAACACTATTAACTCATAGTGTCGATACCTCTTTCGAATGGAAATCAGGGGAATATCATCCTTTCTAACCATTAATTGGTGATATTCCAATAGAAGTTCAACCTTTGATAAATAAATAGCCCCACAAAACTAATAAAACTAGTCATCTGCCCATGGTTGGGTATTCTTTTTATTTATTGCTACTTTATTGAGCTCCTTATAATCAATGTACATTCACATGGATCCATCCCTCTTCTTGAAAAAAAAAGAACTATCACACCCCATGGTGATTCACTCAGGCACATAAAACCCTTCTCCAGATTCACTTGTAACTAATTCTTTAGACCCTCCAGCTCAATAATCCAAATTATAAAATGTGTGTTTAAAATAGGTACAGGTCTAGGAATATGTTCAATTAAGTACTCAACCTCTAGACAAGGAAGAAGGCCATGAAACTTTTTGTAGAATACAACATTCTAATCCCTCAATATGGGCATGTCTTCATGCCTAATTCTCTCTTTTTCCTATATTATTTGAAGTAATCATTATTGTAGATAAGGAATTAATATCCCCACAAGTGAAAAATATTATAAAATATGTTCATTTTTCTCCTTACACATATAAAGAATTAGTGTATGATTAATGATGTGAATATTGATCTCACATTATTGATATTTAATGTTGTGTTTTTATAAATATATCAATTCCATATCTAGGATAGTTTTAAACTCCACTAAAAGAGGTATGATGAGATTTTATGGGAGGTTCAATCCACAAATGTTGATCAGAAATCTACTAACACTACTACTATTACATATAATACCATAGTTGGAACTACTGAAAAGGATATACCTAGAGATCTTTATTAGGAATGTGAAACCCAATGATCATGATATTTTATCCAGCATAATTTACATCGTGGAAATATGGAACTGAAATTAACTTATACGAACTATGTACTAGAACATGGAATAAAAGGTGTTCATAAGTCACTTCACTAATGGAACACATTAATCATAGACAAATATTATATTTAAGAATATATTGATTGAAATAGAAAAATATAAAATAAAAAACAAGTATTTATATGGTTATAACATTGGACTAGGTTAATGTCCTTTGTTTTGTAATGGGATAAAATTGTCTCATAGGAGCTTGGATTTTTAGTTTGGTGGTTGGATCTAATTGTAGACTAATCCTGGGGATGAAATTCAAATAGTTTGAATAACAAATGTATTTTTTATCAAATTGGTTTATCGACCAAGGGGTACTTATGTTTTTTATTAAGTTTCATATGCTCCAAGATCCAAAAAACACAATTTATTGACGAATTGAAAGAAGTGCGTAGTTCTGATGAAATGGTCTAGATCTCATGGAGTAAATGTGAATCTATTCCAGATGGGTTGTGGTTATAACATTTTATTTTCTATCTATTTACAGTAGGCAACAAGGTGGTGTGGGAGGTACAAACTTTTTCTTAGAAGAATTTTTCATGGGTTGTGCATTATTATCCAAACTGTGCTTGCATCTCATTCGAGGGGATTCCTTGAATAGAGTTGAATTCACATGCATGAAATCGTTTTTCCAACCATATAACCAAACTATGTGGGTCATCAAATTTGGTAAAATTACCATTTTGACCTTCAATAATTTATTTACCTCTCCCCTATTTTTCTTCTCCTCCTGCATGCATAACATCCAACAGAGGGTTCCCTCTCCACTCCTCCTAGTCATGGAATATTTTCTTTATCATAGTAATGTAGTTAATTTTATTTTTCTTTTTGGTTATACTTGGTAATATATTAAATCCTAATTATTTAATTTTTTATCTACCTATTTTTTACACCATCTTCATGCAAGATAATTATTTCAAATTTCATGGTGTTTTTACTTTTCATTATTTTCTCTCAAACTGGACAAAATCATGCATCCATACTAGACAAGTGCATAATCTGTGATATATGGTAGGTTACCTATACAGTTTCCATTCAATTATTGATCATTTATCAATTAAATTAGTAAGCTACAAACTAAAGTTTCTATATTTTTCCATAAATTTTTTGATTTAAATATGTTGAACCAAATGTCATAAATTACGTTTTCATTTTCTAATGGTTTTCACTAAAAAGGATTCTCAAGTCAACTTGAACCACCCATTTGGATGAGATGCACATATTCATAAAAACTATGCCTGTTATTGGTAATTAGTTATCCCTTATTTATGATGTCTCATTTGACCTTGTTTATAATGCATTTCATTATTCATAGACGGCCATTCGGGTGGGATAATTTAAATTATTTGAATAAAATAGTTGGCTTATGATATGAATCTTCTTCTAGGGGAGATATATTATTCAAAAAGATTTTCATGAATGAATTGAGTTTAATTTATTGTATGTGGAAAATTAAATGTATTCTAATAAAACAACCATCTAGGGTCTATATTATTATTAATGAGAATGGAAATGATTAATGTTTTAAATCATTCTTGAAATTTTAGTTTGGGTGTCTACGATGACATTTTTATTGTTATTGAATTTAATATCCCTCATAATAATTTTTTGGTGATATGGCATGTCATGATTATGTCCATGCCCCATATTATTATTTAATTTAAATATTAATTGGAATATACCTCATTATATACATGTGTTTTGATTAATGTTATGAGATCTTGATATCTACGAAATATTTTGTACTTATTTGAGGTCCATAAAAGGGTTCCAACTTAATGATTCCTTTTGTAGGATATTTTTTAATTATAACTATAACTATTTGGAAAATGTAAATATGACTAGAGCGATACTTGTAATTCCTTGGAGGGACCCCCTTTCAATTTTCATGTCACTACATGAGTGATACTAGTTCCTTTGGGGAGGCACTATTGATGGGATAAATGGATATATGGTTTTTCTAGGCCATTAGTGAAACATATTCTCCAATGTGTAAAACGAGGGATAGGCTTGAAGGGTTTTTTCATTCCGTCATACTGAGACTGATACTTGGGATTCAATTTTTTTATTTCCTTGGATGTAATCTTATCGTATTTTGTATTTATACTGCCCCTGGAGAGATACTTGTGATTTATTTTTGGATCGCATTGGATGGTGTCAGGGTGCCCCTATTAAATTCCAATGATAACCATTATATTAGAGACAAAAAAATTATAACTATTATCCTGGGATGGAACCGCCAATCCAAATGACATGCATGGGGTTTGTTCTGTCATTGGGTAATTGTTTTATAATGACTTATTATTTGTTCCATATAATATCTACACTAGAATCCTTCACTTCAAACATATACTTATATTGTTGAATCATGTATTATTTGTTTGGTATCCCATGAGGATCCTTGAATGATGTATGTATTTATTTATTGATTAGTAATTATCATTATACATTCACACTACTATGTTTCATAATTACAAACTGGATTATGCTATTGACACTATTTTTCACGGCTTTCTGAGTATATATCATACATTCCTTGGGATTCAATTTTATTGGGGTTACTCTATTATATCTAATGTACATAGGCTCGTGGATAATTTCTTTTTCATTTCTTTTTACCTGGGATGTTAAGAGTGCAAGATTGAGCTAGTACTCCAGATTCTTTAGGATAATGACCTCATGTATATTTATTCATCTTCTTTATCCATATATTGTAATGTATTTTTAATATAGATTTTACCTACATATTAAATATACAATCATCTAAAAATGCATGTATATTTTTCTTATTTGGCATTGTCCTTGTTTATTTAGTCTATTATATTCATCCACTAATTAGTAGTTGTTATTACATATTTTATTTTTATCTATTGATTCTTTATTAATATACAATTTTTATAAAATTATAATGTGGATATAGCCTCCCCATCATACCACCATTAGACTGTTGCTATATGTTGGAAGCCTTTGGAGTATGGGGTGACACACTTGAGGCCTTGTTGCAACCAATCCGTCTACTGTTTTTATAGGTAGTCAGGACAAGAAGTTACAATTTTGTATGAGAGCTAAATTATTTTCCTTTTTCTTACTAATTTGAAATGGTATACAGGTGACTATGAATGTATTCGTTCTTGGTAAATATTCATTTCTATGAGTGATCAATCCATGCATGGTGTTAATGTCTTCGTTTCTAGGTATGAGATTGTGGTTCATATTATTTGTTATTATAGTTGATTATTATTTCACCTTTATTCATTGGTTCGCCTTTACTTCTTATTGATTCATTAGATATGTAGTATTTTTTCCTTGGCCCACTATTGAAAGGATGTAGTGTGAAAAGAATCATTATAGTCACATATGTATTAATATTCCATGCATATTCCATGTCATATAGATTGCATTACTATGACATTTTGGAGCTATTGATGTGCCTTGCGTGTTTATAACTATTCTTTTAATATACAATTTTAGGTATTTTAGTAACATGATTAGTTTTATAACTACATAGCTATTCCATTTTCATTCTTGTTACATGTCCTGACATGTGATTTATTTAGTAATTTTGCGTGTACATCATGATTCCATGATATTGGGGTTATGTTTTGAATTTTTACTTATATAAAATGTTTGGCTGTTTACTTTTTGAACAATGTATTGTCACATTTGTTTTTTCATGCTTCAGTTTTTAATTTTCATGTTTTTCTATGTTTACTGTTTTGAATAGCATACAATGCTATAATTTTTATGTACAACTGTTTTTTAAAGTGTAAGAATAAAAAAATATAGTTTATTCAAAGATTTAATAATAGTAGAACCTTAACTATCCAATCATGAAATGTTTTATCCATAAACCATAAGTTGTGTGGGATGAAATATATTGGATGTGATTAAATGGGAGGTAATTTATATTTATTTTGTATGTGGTCACATTGTAAACTGGGAAATAGTAACCTATATCATCGAACCATATTTTACACGAATTAAACACCTTGAGATTATTTTAAATATAAAATAAATTAGATTTTCAATTTTAAATTTATTTGATGCCTTTATAGAGGCTTATAACTCAGTGACTGAGACATGTTGATCCGTAATCCTAAATTTCTATATTCATAATTGGAACCAAGTAGGTTAGTTGGGGCATGGTGTCTCTATTATGACCCCACAAAGGGTGCTTTAAAAATAATAATGATTTAAAAGGTTTAGGTCGCATTTAGATAAACCCATAATGGTTTGATGGCACCCTAGTAGGTCACTTTTTTTATGCCTTCATATTTAACCAGAGGGAGGTATGTTTTGTTATATAGGCATGTTCATTTAAATTGTTTTAAACTAACTTTAGTAGAAGACATGTAGATGCTTGGTGGAATCATACATGACCATCATCTTAATTAAAAAATAAAATACAACTTCTCTTCATTAACATGTACTTATGTGAGGGTTAGTTAAGTAAAATTTCAATTTCAACCAAAAGGTTGTATCCATTATATTTTAAAATTTACATTTACATTGAAAAATCATATTTTGAAAGATTTTGAATAAATAAATGATGTTTAAAATGTATTTTATAAGATAAACACCCTAAACATGATAGGATGTTAGTTAAATAAATAATGTTTGAAAGGATATTTATTTAACATTCATGTGTTTCATTGTGGGGTTAGATAAATAAATTATTATGTATAGATTTTTTTCGTAACTAGTACATGTGGTTTACGTTGAGAATTTAAAATTATTAATGGATTAAATATTAATTAAGGTAATGACTTAAAATAGAACTATAAGTGGTGACCGTAGTTTTAAACCTCTTGTAAGGGTTGTTTCAGTGTTCTGTGATTTTACCTTGTAATGAGAACATCATATTTCCCATGGGAATATTCTAAATTAAATGATATGTTTTTGTTCCAAGTGACCACTCTGGAATGACCTCATTATAGGGTCGATGATTAATGATTTTTTAAGGAGGGTTTTCCCAAGGTCGCTATCTCCCCTTGAATTTAATGGCCTTCTTTAATTTAGGTGGGTTTTCTAATGTGTGGTATAGTTAAAGAGTCGTTTTCATAAGTAGGAATCCTTAGTTTCTAATATGACTACCATTTTGGATGGGTAGTTGTTTTATCTATGAACCCAATTATGGACGTGAGCATCATGTAATGCCAGATTTTAGTTGGTTAGACATTCCTAGGGCATTATCAGCCTCTTAGTAGGTCATGTGACCCATATTTTTCTTCCACTACTGTACTAGATTACTTGAGAGGTTATAAACTTATTTTATAGTCATATATGATTACATGACTCTAATCTATCCCTTTTCACAGATCACCAGATAATGGGATGGATAGGATAATATTACTATTTATAGTGTGAAGAATGAACCATTGTGTTGATGAAACCCTGGGGTAGTATGATTTGATACATGTGATTCCCATCATGTTAGTAAAATAGTATAATGACCCACATGATATTAATGACAATCATTTTAAAATTTAGCTACAATACTATAATCACTAGTCAACTCTTAGATATAATGACCTAGGAACTGAGAATGAAATCAAACTAATTATATTTCTTTGGATGAAGTCATAAAAGGATCTTGTGTTTTTGACATGTTGGTTACATTGATTTCTCTTTTATGCCTAGTCATAGAGAATTTGAGGACATAAATCATGAGGATTTGAACATGTAATATTTATGAAAATATGGCCAACTGCACTCATAAGTGTCCAATCAGTCTCTACTTTTGTTTTAACACCTTCTTAAGTCTTGTTGGTCATGTCCCAAAAGAGCATTTAGTGGTCGGTGGATCATGTGCCATGGGATGAGTTCCATTTTCATTAAATACAATTATTTGGACACTACTATGGTGGAATGTGTTATATAGATTGTAGAAATATTTTTTCCTTCTGAGTTAAAGAACACAGTCAAGGAGGACTATTTCACAATGGTCAACTTTTCATAAAATTTCCTTTATTCTAGTAAGATTTAAAATATATCAGGGATGGCATGAAAGTATGATGATGAACGGTTGGTGTGCATGAAACCATTGGAAACACCGTTAGTAAAGGAAGAGATTTTGTGGAAGTGTGTGATTGATAATGAGATGAATTTTGAGGTAAAGTTATTTTGTTCGGTTATTGATGACATTTTGGAAGGTGTTTCTATGATCCATCAATGAGTAAATTGAGGTGGTTTGACTATCCTTTAATTGTGTTATTGGGTTATATATTGTTGGGGAATGTACCAAGTTCATAGTTTTTATGAAGAAAGAGGTTCTCAAATAATTTTTTAAATCATTAAAATCCTATTAGTGAACTAAATATTTAATGGTGATCAATTCCCCTATCTTGAAATATCCTAGGGTGATCAAAGAGAGCATTGGTTATACACCATTGTAATAAAAGAAGATATAAATTACATTGGTATTTGTGATTGAATCTCAAAGGAGATACACTTCTCTAGCATGCTTGTTTTAGATTCATGTTGTCCTATATATTACATGGGATCATGAGTAATTAAAGATTGTTAAGTGAAATGGTCACCAAATTATTGTCTGATTTGACTGCCACTGGTTTTAGTAAATGTTCTTGATTCATGGATGTCGATCATGTACCGACATCTCAATTGTAAACACCAACATATGCACTACCCTGTATTATCTCCTTAGTGTCTAGTTTATCATTTTTATGTTACCATAAAAATTAGTTAGAACGGAAGGGATGTTTAAATGGGATGATAATTCAATTGTTTTGGTTTGAGAAAGCACAGATTTTTTTTCTTATGAAAGATTGAAAAAGAAATTGTTTTCTTAAGATATAATTGGAAGTTGGTTATGTGATTTTGTGGAAATGGTTAAAGAAAATTCTAGGTGCATTGGAGGAAAGCATCATGTTTCTGGTTGAGTTTCTTAATCTATATAAGATTATCCCTTTTATAGATTATTTAACTATATGTGGATAAATTTTCCACCATATATGGATGAAAGTGGTTAATGAGTAATCATTCGTGAAATTTCATCATGATATTAATGATGAAATGTAAATTTTCATAGTGACATTCAATGAAATCTTTTGTGACTGGTTACATCAAGGAGAATTAAAATATTTATCTTAAATGGTTATAGGTTATGTCCTCATATGTAATTAAGATTCCATGTTTTGGAAATAATGTCAAGAGTATTGTTAGAATGCTTAGGTATGGACTTGATGGGAAATTCCAAATCATCGGTGAACCATTACTTAGTATTGTTAGTTATGTGCTAAAACATATTGGAGATAGGTAACACATGAATAATAATGAATTATTTGACCAGAAGATCGTGTATGACAACATAGCTACTTAGAAAATCTCTATCATGATGTTTTAGTTTAGAGTGCGATCATTTCATCGAGTTTTTATGTCTTATGTACAATACACAAAAAGAGATTCTTTGAAATGTGATGAGAATTTAGACATTTAATGAATATAATTAGATGAATCTTATTGACCTGATTATAATAGTTGACTTCTTGTTGTTATCCCCAAGGTTTCTTGGGGATGAGAAGTTCAAAGGTATAGAGGATGTACCATCCTGTGTTCTGGACATGGTTTAAATTTTCCCATAGGAGTATTAATTATCAGATTGGTGGATGGGGTATATTGTAAACATATATTTGAATTGAAATCCAAATATTTGAAAGAGTTAAATGTGATTTTTAGACTTCAATTAAGTCCTAAAGGGATCCTTGTGTGCTCTATTGAGTTTCATGAGAATAGGGCTACGAAAATGATGTTCCATTCTGAACAGGAAGAGGAACATAGTTTGAATGAAACCATGCATCCCCTTAAGAGAAAACATGTTTCCATTCTAGAGGTATTATGGGGTTCACATGGTTTTCTCTAACCATGCACACCAGGTTGTAGGGTTGAGAGGGTGTTTTAAGAATATTGGACAGAGGTCTTTTTCATGGGTTGTTCATGGTTAGCAAAACTACCCGGCCAACCCATGCGAGGGGTTCCTTGGGTAGTTCTAAATGCATGGATGGAGTGTGTTTTAGCCGACCATGTTCCCCATTAAATGAGGTTAAATTCCCATTATTCCCCATCATCATTAAATTTACTTCTCCCCATATTCTTAATCTCCTGTACACATAAGATCCCACATAGGGTTCCCTCTACTCTCCACAAATTCATAGTTTCCTTTCCATCATTTGATGTCTGAATCAATGGATGATAGTTTTGTTGGTTATTCCTTGGTATCAGATTCAATACTACAAATTCAATCTTTTATTTATGTCACAATCATCACGATTATCTTTAGGTGAGATAATTCCCCTTATTATCATGGAGGTTCGGATTTTTTTTTTGGTTTTCTCCAGAACAAATCATTCCACAATATTTGTTGACAATACCTTCCTTAGATTATGTTAGGTGGTTTATAGTTTTCTCTTAAATCATAGACCATTTATAAAGTAAACCATGGGGTCAATTTCCAGATTCTCCTTTAATTACCATTAGATTTTTGAATTAAATATTAATAAACTAATGTCTTAAATTTAATATTCCTTTTGTAATGATTTACACCAGAAAATAATTCTCACTTCCACCCAAACCACCCCATTAGATGAGATGAACGTATTCTTATGACCTATTCCCATTCTTAGTAATTATTTCACCATTATTAGTGATGTATCATGTATTCGTGTTTCTAATGATTTTACTTATAGTTTGAACACAAGTAGGGTTGTTAAATTTAAATGTGTTGAGTATAACTTTAGTCTTGTCCTTTGATTATCCTTTGTGGAGTAGAAAATTATTCTGAATTAATGTGAATCTTAAATTTAGTTCTATTAATTTTATAAGTAAAATGAATTTTTTTTATAAACATCTAATTATTGTGTGATATATTAAAAACTATAAATTAATAAATTAATTTTCTAAATCTATCTTTTCGTTATAGTATGTGTATTAACAATGTATTTTTAAAATATTGGGGAATGTAATAGACTTCATAATTATTTCGTTTTGAGAAGTGGCGTGGAATTATTATGTGCGTGGCCCTTATTATTATTTAATTTAAATGGTAATTGATGTGGAAATTATTATATACATTGGTTATGATGAATGGTATGTGATCCTAATAGATTAACCATATTCTATACTTAATCTTGGTTTATACAAGGGTTATGATTTAATAATTCCTTATATGGGATCATCGTGATTAATAATTATATTTTTTTATGAAATGTAAATATGCTAGGGGTGATACTTGGAATGATTCAGGAAAGTCATCCAGAATTTTCCGTATCTCTACATGATAGATACTGGGTTCTTAGGGGAGACACCATAGATGTGGTCAGTGGATTGATGGTTATACTAGCCCCGAGTGATACTCGACTTCCGATGTGAGATAATAGGGATGGGATTAGAGGGTTTTTCTTCATTATATGTTATCAGTGATACATGGGATTTAATTTATGGATCTTCATGGATAGACACTTATGGTATTAGGTGTTTATTGTGCCATTAGAGTGATTCTTGTGATTCCTTTTCTGATTATCTTGGATAGGATAAGGGTCCCCTTATTAATTTACAATGATAAATATTTTATTAAAGGATTATAATGCATCGTTGTTATCCATATCCATTCCCTCGAAGAAAAATCATGTGATGGGGGTTCTTGTCCATCTCATGGTAATTATTTTATGATGACATATTATTATACCCATATCCTATCTACAATGGTTTTCTTCCCTCTAGTAATATCCTTATAGGTTACGGAAATTATTGTTGGTCGGGTATCCCATTAGGAACCTGTAATAATGTATTTATTTATTTGTTGCTTTCATTTATAACAATCCTTTCAAACTGAATGGTTTTATACTCAAAGACTACATTATTCATTAGACATTGTTAAATGTTGCCAACTATGTATATCTCATACCTTCCTCTGGCCTCCATTTCAATGGGTACCTAATAAAATCTCTTGTTCAAAGGTCCATAGATAATTTCTTGTGTTGTGCATTGTACATGGGATCTTAGGAGCATAGGACTGAGCGGGAACTCAAGATTCTTAGGGAGATCTCCTTAGATTTTTTCCCATATACATGTATTGTAATATATTTCATTCTTTACATTATACATAGAGATTGATAATAGCATCATTTTCACATGCATGAATAATTATCTTATTTGGAATTATCCATGATTATTTGGTCTATTATATTCTTCCACTTATTTTCATTAATTATTGTGGTTTCTTCTATTGTTTATTGGTTATTTATTATTATACCACTATGAGACTTTAATAGTGAAGTTGTTTTCTCCACATCGTACAATCATTAGATCCTCACTAATTATAAACATCCTTTAACATACAAGAATGTGTTCTTGAGGCCATTTGGTGACCAGTCCATATACTAGTTTTATATTCAGTCAGGAAGGGTATGTAAAACTACAACATAGAGGGGAATGTTTGAACACAGTAAATCAAGGAATGTAAGTTAATTATAATCAAATTTAAATTCAATATAATTTCACCACCAAATTATATAATGTATAGCCCAGTAATTTGAACCAATCCTACCACTTTCCAATATTTGTTGAATGAATGGCTAATGAGATCTAACCATCTTGGGTATTCCTTCAGTTAAATAAATATATATATCATATTAACACATATTTCCCATGAATAGTGTATAACTATTGAATTTTCAGGAGCTTATTCTTACATAAGATCACTAATTCCATTAAATATCACAATAGTTAAAAGTTATGAATTTCATTTGTGTCTCCTCACTTCCTCAGTTAATATTTTAAAAGATAGCTTCATAATGATTTATTTTTGTTTTACTACATCTAGACTTACAAATTCTAGTCGCATTTAATGTATTATTTAGATCAAAATATTTGAAATTAAACATATACAATAAATCCATTTTATTGTTTTTATAATCCAACAAGAAAATATTTTTCACGTGATTGATCATAATAATCTACCACATGATGATCATTTCAATACTTCTCCATCAAGTCCACTATTAGTATCTGAAAAATATTATCCATTACCAAACAATCCTTGGATTTAACATTATTCCCCAACCCCAATTCTATTCATCCCTGCATCACTATTGTAAAACATGACCTCAGCCCTTCCTAAATTATATTCTTGATAATCATAGCTGCATGATTTTAAACTCTATCCACCATTAATGGATGTAGACTTTTATATTCTAAAAAATTAATAATGAGGTTATATTTTAACCAAATATGATTTATCCAAGATTAAAACTTATAATTTTTATATAAGTGGATCACACTTTGTGAATTGCATAAGAGCATTCCAACATACTACATTCCTCTGAGATATTCAAACAACCATGTATTCAAATAAACTCCTACTTAGACTACATTAATGAAATATAAAACAATTCCATTATTAAAATGTAAAAAAATAACTAAAAATTTCAAATATAACTCTTAGTAATTCCTAGAAATATTAAGATATATCCTGTTGTGCTCTAATGAGTATCATTATCTCCCTAAAATTCTAAATTTAAAAACCATTAAAATGATTCATCCATTTTGAAACAACATGTCAAAATTTTAGATCATTTTATATGTTGAAGGATTTACATTATCACTTCCTAGTGTTATCTCTTCAGATTATTCGTGAACACATTAACTACTCTCATTACATGTGAAATGTCTAGTTATGTACCAACCATGAAATTCATCAAGAGTCTATCTAATGATTCAAAAAGAAAATTTTCCATATACCTTCACTCTACACATGTTCAATGTTTTCTCTTTAATATTTAATTTAACATATTATTTTTGATGAGTGGAAATTAGTTTTAATTTTTTCATTCCAAAATATTCTTCTACATATTGGATATATTTATATTGAGTGAGGAAAAAAGTTCCATACTTTTATTTTATTATAATTTATATGCCAAAAATCCATTTTTCTGGACAAAGACCCTAATTATTAAAACATATTTAAAATTACAAAGTCCTCTCATCAACCATTACCATTTCCAAATGAAAAATAAACATTTTATCTCAGAGGTATGTAATATGATTAAACTCCCATCATCAAAAAGACATATAGTAATAGAAATTATTAGCATATCTCTGGAAAAACATTTATTCCACTTTAAATTCTTTGAAATTTAATTTCAACTACCTTGATACTTGAATTAAACCATAAAGGATTCACTTTATCATAAATACAAGATTTTATTATGTTATCCACATAACCTTCTCACTCCCAGCTATAAATAAATCCATCACTGGAACCATGAGGAAATATTATCTTCACATCTATTTACTCTAGAGATAACCCATTTATGGAAACCATACCACATAACATCTGAATAGTCATGTGCATTTCAACTGGATAAAAGATATCAAAAAATAAACACCTTCTATTTATTGAATCCACTTTATTAAAATCATTACCTTATACATTCTTCTACCACCCACTTCCTCCTTCATCCAATAAACCAATTCATTCTAAAGATCGTTTCATAAAAATATTGGTTCTATTATCTCCCATGTCATACAAATATGAATGATATTATTTTCATCCCTCATGGATAACTCCCACTACTATGAATCTTTCAAACAAATAGCCTATTATAGGATATTACTTCTCTATCATCCATGAGAATCAAATAGTTTAAGTCACATTCATATGTCCGAAATTGTAACTAAATCCAAATAGACCATTGTAACTGACCTTGTGTCTCCTCTCCTTCTAGAAAAACATATTCTATAATTCTACCTTATAGAGATATTAACTGATCTTTTGCAGTGCCAAATATTTTTGGAACTTTGGAACCTACAAACACCTTAAAAATTGACTTATTTCTAAAAAATATTTCCGACTGTCTCATGATTCCAAAACAAACTCACTGCATAAAAATTCTATATGATTTATAACTTTCAAACATCCAATCAGTTAGATCTCAAATTTTGATGTTACTTTTTGATCATCAGAATTTCCCCCTATGTTACAATCTTCCAAAATATATATTGATTGAAGATAACATTCTGAATTCTGAAAATCATTCATGTGTTATCATACACAATGTGAAATCTGAATACTTCAACACCAAATAAAATAAAATAATATTCTTAGGACTAAGACACTAACTTATTCCTATTAATTGGATCAATGTAGTTTTGGGTGACATAAATGAAATCATTAAGATGATAGATTTAAATCTTTTTTGTGTATCAACATGATTTTTAAATTTCATACCATTTTAGAGAAGATTGAATCATGTTGACTAAGTAGGAAAATAAATTAATTTATTTAATTGAATAATAATTTATAAATCTAGCATTAAACTTCATGCTTATTGCCTTCTCAACAAACATCTGATTCATTATCTTCATGAATTTTTTTTCTAGAGTACATGGTAAAATATTTTCAAATTATAAGGCTTTCCATAAAAAAATCAAAACTCCAAACTTCTGTATTACCCACCATTGTCAAACCTCAAGTACTTTATTTTACAATCATCCCCAAATTTACCTTGGATCTCCATTGAATGAGGTTTCTAAATACATAGAAATTTTTATTGAGACATAAAAAATACATCATAAATGACACATAATAGATGAACTTAACATATTATAATGTGTTATCTTAGATATAAGAAAAGAAAACGACTTTAGAGGGGTGAATCGAGTTCTTTAGAAAAAATTAGTTGATTTAAATCTCCCTTTACAATAGATAATCTATCCTAATATTTTAATTAACTAGTACAATATTTGTAAATAAATTTAAAGGAGAAAGACATGAATGGGTTTTATAGGGTAGTAGGGATACCATACATTCCCCTAAACTACTCCAACAATACCTAATACAATCTAGTTGATTTTATATAATATCATTTTTAAATATCTCAAAACAAAGTGAAATTAATTTCTTTTTAGTATACATATTTTATCAAGACTCCATACCATTTTACCAAGGACCTCAAAAACAATGTATTGGTAATTGAATCTTTACTATACCCGAGTGAAAGAATACGAAGCATTATCCACATTAGAATATACATATTTGATAATACAATCCATAACTATGTGTAAGTATCTACATTTTCTCTTCTGGATTTTTAAATGTAAATTACCCTTCATATTGAAATATATGAAATACTGAGAGTGAATAGCTTATGTGCACTATAGTAATTCAAAAAAATTCAAGTAGATGATTTTTCCTTTATATAATGAGTAATCTTGATGTTGTATATTATAAGTGTTCTTAGATATAATGTGATATTAAAAAACACAATTGAATGAGCAAGTTCTCTTCTTATTTTCACATTCTTCTGTATTCTCTTTATTCATTTCCCATTAATAAAATATGAAATTCATTTATATAGATGATGTAATACAATATATTCATATCATTTTATGACATCATGGTTTCTATGAATTTTTATTACATATCCCAAAAATTGTTAATTAATATATATAATAAACCAATAATTCAAGCCCCTGAAAAATTATTCCATCATGGAAAATAATAATGCATTATTCAATATATTCCATAATCTTCTCCCTGAATGTATAATTGTTTTGACCATTTATTCCTGAAACAATATTTCGACAATATCATGTGTATATTATATTTCATATTATTTTTTAGATTAGAATAACCAAGTCATAAAATCTATTTTAATTCCTATAATTAAATATTTATTTATTTATTTATTTATACCCTTGAATCCTTACTAAAATATCACACTATCTACCTTAAAAAAATAAAAACATTTAAAATAAAATATAATTAAACATAAAATAAAATATTTAACTAATATTCCTTGTAGGTGAGAATAGAAAAATACCTATGTAGAATTATATGTAAATTATATTATATTTAATATTTCTATGTTATAATGGTATTGATAATCTATCTACATCCAAACTAAAACATCATTTTAAATGACAATGGAAACAATTATAATAGTATTATTCTATGATTCTATGAGTTATTTCCATTATTTCATAAGAGTTGATTTAGATATTAATATCCCACCAACCATTTCATACGAGTTGAAACTTTTCAAGAGTTCATTTCAGAAGAGTTATGACATGAATGTGTAAGGGTATTTACTTTATGAAATATAAATATATAAACATAACATCTGAAATAATTTTTAAAACTGAACTTCTGGACTCACTACGATATAAAACAAAAGTTTTTCTTCAGTTTCATTTCACTAATAATAATTCTTACTTTACCAAATGTCCAAAAATCCAGCCTCTAAATAAAATATTATTTTCTAAACACTATTATGTGTAATATAAAAGGCATGTATGATTTTTTGATTCATCCAATATGTAAGATCATTAAAATCATCAGATGTAAAATATTTTCCATATCTTATAATGATAAGTATGATTATTTTTCTAACCTCAATGATATGTAAATAAATTTTCTTAGGTAATTTCTTAAATCATAAATACATTAGATATTTTCATACTGTGGAGAATATTTGTAATATACTTTACTTGAACAAATCTCAAAACACAAGGTTTTTCTCATCATGTGTAATATTTTTATCCCTGCATAACATTATATTCATTTTCTACTATTATAACATATGATTATTATCCATCTGTGTGTTATTGAACATGTGTATAGCATTATCTAACTAAAATACATAAGAATCATATCCTTGATATGTAATATATGCTTCTTTTTTTCACAATATATGTAACATACTATACATAGAAAGAACATTAATTCATAATGTCAATTTCATATTTCATCTCTTCTAAAAAGAACTATACTATATATAATTCCTAAAATATAAAATATGGAACATCAATAATAATAATATAAAAATAATGATAAATACTTTCAATGAATATTACTTATACTATATAAAAAATTAATTGTAAGATCAATGTAATATATATGTCATGTACAATATGGGTAATGAAAGGAGTTGGTGTACTTTGTGGCCCTAGGGGAGGTGTTCATGGCTTCCAAATCGTTATTTGGAAATGGTACATCAATCATGGCCAAGGTGAAGTCCATGTTCATGGAGTTATCCATCTACATTTCGGAGAAGATGGAGTTATCCCTAGAGAAGACTGATTCTAGGATTCTCCATGACACTATGATTGGTAAAGGACCCCCTTGTACTATTTCATACATAGTTAGGAAATGTAGAGCCATTATTTGGAAAAATATCCAAGTGTCTCACACATGGCACAAGGGTAATAAAGTCATAGATCACATGGCATCATTGGTGGCCCATAGCTGCATCACCAATAGTCTCCAACCTATCAATCATTTGAAACCAGAGTGTATTAATTTACATAGACATGATTCCCACAACTTACACTATTTCAGACCACCTTAAATCCTAGGGTCTCTTAGTTGTATTGATTATTTCTTTATTTGAATTAAAAATTGATTTGGATAGATGTTATATAATTATTAAAAAATAAATGACGAGGAATAGAAATGATTCACACAAAATTCACCCCTTTTTTGATAATTAAAAAAATAATACACATAACTATTTAAATATATCAAAAATAATTCTGCATTTTATTAGGATGAAACACTATAAGATAATAAATGGTATGTCATGTTATAAATAAATTATATAATCACCTCTAAATAGATTATAATAGTGATAAGAGGGGAAATGAAAATCTATTCTCCTAATAACGGGGAAATATAATTTAAATCACTAGGATTATTAATAGAAATTATTCTACAAAGAGAATAAATCATGAACAGCTGGGATATTATAATAAAATAACCTCATAAAAAATAACAAAAATACATGCTTACAATAAATAATCATGAAATAAACCTACTATAAGTCACCTTAAAATAAAAATAATAATAGTAAGAACATGGATTCATTGAACTGACATGAATAATAAACCTAACATAATCAAATAGTAAAGATAAAACAATATAAATAGCATTCTGATGTAATGAGAACACTAATTTCAAAATGAAAATTATGTTGAAAAATAGATTAAATAGTATTGTATAATTTAAATGTAAATTGTTAAATTACTAAATCCCCTAAATATCAAAAAAGTATATTAACTATTAACATATAGTCAAATGATAAAACATTACCCCCTACAACAGAATATTTCTCCTCTTAAAATGATAGAAAAATGAAAACATATTTTCTTGAAATTGTTGGGAAGTGATTATTTATTAAAACGAACCACTCCTTTATGAAAATTTATAGTACATGGTGCCATTAGAAATTCAATAATATTCAATGAATTATGTAAAATATTTTCAGAGTATCAAATTTTAATAATTCATATTATTTCATGTTTTATATAGATATATTATAAAACGTTATCCTTAACCAAAATATAACTGAATAGTTTAATCCAACACATGAAATAATAAAATAGCGGTAGAACGTGTGAATAAAAATATAAGAAAATAAATTATTTCTCAATAAAATATATCAATAAAAATCATCACATTATGATAAATAGAACTAAAGGAGGATAATTGTCAGCCAAATGATAATATAATAATTCAGAATAATAATTTAGTATTTAAAATAATACAATAGTAGTTTTAAAAAATAAAAAACTATGGACATGAACTATAAATATTTAACATTACATAGAACATGATAATATCATGTCTAATATAAAAAATATAGTAACATATGATGTATATTTGAAAATTTTAAATAATTATAATTGTATATCCATTAGGTAAAATAGTTTATTCCCTTCAATAAGATAATATTATTCAGATAGAAGTGAAATAAACAATTCATACACTGATCTAGCCATTTATCTGATGAACATAGATGATCCTTCATTTAATAAAATCAGCATGGATTTCATCAAAAATTGACAAATAATAAAAGAAGAAATAGTATTCATTCATATATTTGAGTACCCACAAACTATATCATTTGAAATTGTAAAAAATGTATAATATTCCTTTAAAATGTCATATTAGAATGTCAATAATTATCCATTTTATTATTGGTTTTATAGTGTTAGTAATAAGAAATTTAGAAACCCAAACATTGTTGACATATGACACCTATTCAAACCATAAATTTAAATAAACCTTTTGAAATGATTGTGAAATTACTAGATAAAATAGAGAAATTTTAAATAATTAATCATTAGTATAATTTTTATATTTACCACAATGAAATCATTTATTAGTTAACATTATTTTACTTTTTGAACAAGGATCTACAATAATTTTATAAAGATTCTTCTATTCTACATTACATCAAATTTTAATTATGGAATAATTTATTTTATTCCTACCAATGGATTTATTAAGATAATATTTACCTTTAGTAAACATAATGGAAGTAAATTTTAATGAATCATGATTAATTAATAAATTAGTTATTATAACATCATTTATAGCATAAAAAAATTTATCTTTATAAAATTTGGACTTTAAATCCAAAAAAAATTCAAAAAATAATCCTCTTAAAAAATTAATAGAGTCACAATATCTATTTAATGATTTATTCTCTTTCATCAGAATTTCATATTTATCTTAATGAATAATAAAATATTTATTGTGTCTATCAAAATAATAATTCTTAAAATTATAATTAGTAGAGAAGAATTATTGTAACTCACCCGTTAGATCCATAATCCACAGATTTATCTTTTTATTTGAATGATCGACTTTAGCATTAAAATGATAATCACTACTAGTTTCCTAAAAATCAATCATGTTATATTTTATAAAATTATTATTGCAATCATATTTTAATTAAATCAATTTTTTTAGTAAAGGGAAATTGGGTCTCAAATGTGTAACGCCCTTACAGAAGAAGTCTGGAGTCAGTGCATTATTACTTATCATTATCATGATCACAAAAGGTCAAGCCTATAAATACCGATTATTTTAGTATCCTTGAAATTATTTGAAACATTCATAAGGTTTATAGTACATCATAAAATTTAAAACTACAACAACATTGATTCTATAGACAACACTGAGATCCCATAGTCTATCCCTGCAGGTCTATCATAATAAAAATTCAGTATCCTAGGGAAAATAAAACATATAAAGGGGTGAACTCAAATGCTTAGTAAGGATGACAATATAGTAGAAACTATCACAAATAAGCATAAACATTTAAGAAATTGTATAAGACTAAAAAAACCTTTTAAACATTAAATTCAACATAATATGTAAAATATAAAATCAAATAATTCAACTCACTTATTCACATGGATATTCTACTAGTCCAATAATCACATGAAATATCAATATCCTCTTTCATACTTATGGAATGAAAAATGTCAGACATTAATAACCACATAGTCAAGGCCTTCTGACAAAAATACAAATAATATTTGGTCAATTCCTTCTTGGAAAGACACTAGTTTGTCTCATGAGACCTAGTGATGCATCGAGGAGTGATATCAGGCTCCACCTGCCACTTACTATGTCCAATGCATTTCTCATATGAAAAGGCTTAAACATAACAAAACATTTATATTAAAACTGACATACGAAATTTCAATACATTATCCATAAACAATGAGTGGTATGAAATAACACATCCATATTCAAACATAACACAAAACCTTCAATACAATATGGAAATTTGTATCATAATAAATCAACTTCCAACAAACATAAAATCCATCAAAGGATGTTGACATAGATGAAATCGAAACCTTTTTTGAGAAATATCTCTTTCTATTTTGAAATCATTTAAAAGTCATGTAATTATCAATTAAAAAAAATTATATTTTAAAATATTATTATAAGCTTGTAAAGTAAGCTTCAACGATGTTACAATGGCAGAAAATAGATGCACCCGCCGTATAAGTTAAAAAAAATTTACCATAAATTTGTCTAAAAATTCATAAAATACCTTGTTTGGAAAATGATGGATTGATTCCTTTAAAAACATATATGGTCAAATAAGGGTATAAATGAATTTAACCCATTGTCTAATAAATAGTAAAAATGTTTTGAAATACATTTTTAAGAATCATGGATGTGGATCATAAAGAGGTCCCAGTAGATAATTATGTATAAACAACCTCGAAAAATGAAGATATTGTAGAATTAACCCTTACCATGTACATTTCCTTGGTCGAGGGCAGGTTAAAATCCTTTATAACGGTGAAATAATTGTTGTTAAATTGTAAAAGAATCATATACATTAATATGATATCATATATGATCTTTTAACATTGCTTTGTTAATAATATCTTAGCATTATCGTCGTTTTGGGTGTTAACAAATTCGTTTTCCTTTATATTCTCTAATACATAAGTAATGTTTGTTAAGGATTGGATGTATATTATTCATATTCATAATGATATAAAGTCTTTAATAATTATTTTTAATCATATAATGAATATTATTCTTGAATGGATACGATGGGGAATGAATCTCATCACGTTCGTGGAGACGGTGATCTGCACGTACGCACGAGTGAAAATATCATTCTTTTTATATTATAAAAATATATAATTGGATGTTGTATCATATATACTGAATAATTTTGATGTTATATTTATTATTTACTTCAATTACACATCATTATTATACCCATACAAAATAATAATGTATTAAATAACAATTACACCACGACGTTGAGGCGGTAAGCCGTACGCACGCACGTATGGTGACATGTCATTCAAAGTATGGTTAGAATAATGAATATCATTGAACCATATTTATAATAGAATAAAATTATATAGAAGATACTGGAGTTATTATTTTATAATGGAAACAACAAAGAATGAGGGAGTGGAAGAAGAAATTAAGTTTAAAGAGGTGATAAAATATTTACCTCTTCTTCAGGTTCTTCTTTTTTATTTGATAAAAAGTGATCCATAGGTAGGCTTTCTGACAAAATTAAGGCCTCTAATATGAAGGGAGGATAGTTTAGAGGGTATTTGGGTGGGGGGAGGTTGATATAAATGGCTTTGATGGTTTGAATTAGATAGAAAGGGGAGTGACCTTTTATAAGATGTGTGAGGGGCCCCTTAGGAAAAGCTTGAGATATTATCTTATAATAAAATGATTTTCTATTTATAATGGACCCAAAATGGATTATATAATAACTAAGGTTGGGATGGGTCAAAAACCCCTCAACCAATAGGTTTTATACATTTCTGGGTAACCATATTAACCTTATTATTTAGATATAACTCTTAGTTAACAAGTTTTACATTTACCATGTCTCTTGGTATTTTTAGATTATATTGTAAATAAACTAACTATAAAATTCAAAGGGAACTCCAAGATGTTCATTAATTATTCAAAAATAATTATATAAGTCTTTTGGTTGAACCATATATTTTTATGAATAGAATATCAATTAATTATATAATATTTGTTTTAAAAACTCTTTTTATGTCAATTTTGACACTACTTGGGATTTTTTTTCTATATTCATAAAAGCATTATTAATTCGAAAAAATTCATATAACCAACCCTAATAAGTCATAGTAACCTTGAAAATTAGTTTAATTCATAAAAAGTCTCAAATTATATTTATTTGGATATTTATAATATCAATTATATTAATATTTCATTAATTAGGTAATTAATGAATCATCATTGTTTCAAAAATAAATTAAATTATATAAAGTCAAAAAAATATAAATAAAATACCATTATGTAGGAAATCTTATTATATTTCTAATGAATATTTATAGTCAAATTTATCATTTGTTTAACCCTATATTATAAATTTTTTAGTTATTAACCTTTGATTTTAACTCTTTTAACTATTCTTTGAATTAAATTATGATAAATGTCCTAATATAATCTATGTGGACCCAAAAGGTTCATATTTTATTAATATGGTTGTTTTTGGTAGAATTATAATTCTCCAGTAGAAATAGGACATGTTTTAGATTAATAATTATATAATTTTTAACCTTAATTGCCCTATTTTATTTTAACCGTGGTAAATAAAAGTAAAAAAGTTATTATTCACCAAAAAATATTTTCATCCTATTGAACCACATTTTACATATTGATATAAACCATGTAACTCAAATTTTTTAAATTCAACTCACAGAAGTGGTAAAATTATGTTTTATGTAAATATTAAAATGCTCCTAGGTGGTGGGTAAAAAACGGTAAAAATTTCAATAAAATTTTTTTATATCTAAAATTATCATAAACTGACTCCAATGAAATATATTGAACTTATATAGGTATTATGTAACTATTTTGACCTAAAATAAATTTAAATAAAATAAATATTTATTTAAATAAAAATTCGGTTTTAAACTATAACTCATTGGTTTTCACTATTAATAAAAAATTGAATGTTTTCAGAAAAATAACAAAAATTTACACTAAGCTAATTTTGATATTCCGAATCCAAAAATGAAGTCCATATTGAAAGATAAAATTTATAAAATTTCAAAAAGTGGGTATTACCTTTCATAACAACTGTTTTGATGGGTTTTTCTGTTTTACAACTTGAATTTACATACAACACATGCTATTGTATTATTCAAAGAGAAGCGTATTGTGGAAGCCTGGGGTGTTACATTTTCCCCTCCTTCAAATAATTCTGTCCTCAAAATTTCTAGTGTATTACGGAAAAAAAATACACTGGTGGTTCTTCATCACATGTTCCTTGGGTTCCCACGTTTCCTCTTCTATCTTATGGTTTCTCCATAGAACATTTAGCAGACGAGTCGTCCTGTTTCTCAACACATGTTCTCTAGTATCAAGAACCTTGATAGTCTATTTGAAATAAGACATATCTGGTTCCAATTCTAATTCATCATAGGTGAGAACAAGCATTGGGTCAGGCATATATTTTCTCAATAGTGATACGTGGAATACATTGTGATCTTTGGAGATACTTGGCAGCATTTCCCAACAGTAAGCTACAACCGCAATTATTTCTAGAATTTAGAAAGTTTTGATGTACCTGTGACTTAATAATCACTTCTTACTGAAATGTAAAACACCCTTCCATGGAGATACCTTCAAGAAAACATGATCTCCAATATAAAATTCCAAATCCTTCCTTTGGTAATCATCATTGCTCTTTTGTCAACATTGAGCTTCCTTGATGTTGTTTTCGATTACATTCATCTTTTCCATCGTTTCCTCCACAATTTCTAGGCCTAAGAGTTTTCTTTCGCAAGCATCATCCCAAAAGGGTGGTGTGTGACCTCCATTTTCATATAACACTTCATATGGTGTAATATTAATACTTGAATGGAAGCTATTGTTATAAGAAAATTCTACCATAGGTAAATATTGATCCCACATACCTTGAAAGTCAAGTGAGAATGATCTCAACATGTCTTATAAGGTTTGAATAGTCCGTTCTGTTTGGCAATCAGTTTGGTGGTGGTAGGTAGTAGTCAAACGAAGTTCAATATCCATGGATTTTTGAGGACTTTTCCAGAATCATGATGTATAATGGGTATCAAGATCAAAAATAATTGATAGCGGTACTCTATTAAGTTTCACAACTTCATTAAAATATATTATTTCTAGACATTCATGTGTTAAATCTTCCCTTATAGTATGAAAATGTGTTGACTTCGTAAGGCGATCAAAAATGACCCATATTGCCTCTTTCCTTGTAGGACTCTTTTGTTTTCCATGAAAAATTCCATCATAAAATTATCTCATTTCAACTCAGGTATGAGAAGATGTTGCAAGACTCCTCTAGGATAATTCCTTCCAACATTAACTTGTTGAAAAACCATTAATCTCGACACAAAATAAGAAATATCCCTCTTCATGTTCACTAACCAAAAATGTTCCTTCAAATATCTATACATTTGGGTGCTCCTAGGGTGTATAGAGAAATTGAAGCTATAAGAATCATCAAACAATTATCTTTTTAGATCAGGTATATCGGGAACAAAAAACCTCTTCCCAAATTTCAAAATTCCATCTTCATACACGAAGTCACTCAATCTCCCATTATTCAAAGCTTTAATCTTCATTTGAAACTCCTCATCATCAACCTGATAACTTTTTATCCTTTATAGTAAATATGGTTTGGAAACTATTTGAAAAATCATTGATGTTTCACCTTCCATGGTTATTCCCATAACCATCTTTACTAGATCCAAGTATATAGGATCCTTTTAAAATTTCCCCTTGTTTAAAAATCTGTGATCCTTTCCACTAAAAGCTTCATCCACATTATTTTTCTTCCCTGGGTGGTATTGTACAGTGAAATCATAATATTTTCGTAGTTCAAGCCATCTTTTTTGCATCAGGTTGAGTTTTTCTATGAGAAAATATATATCAAACTCTTGTGATCAGTATATATCTCAAATTTTCACCATAGAGATAGTGTCTCCAAATCTTAAATTAAATGATTACAACTGCTAACTCAAGATCATGAGTTGGATAGTTTTTCTCAGGAATTTTTTGCTCTCTTGATGCATAGGAAATAAACCTATCATTCTGCATAAGGACACAACTTAGTCCTTTCATTGATGGATCACTATAAATAATAAACCCATCAGTCCCCGATGGTAGTGTCAATATAGGAGCATTGACTATTATTATCATCAGTTCATATGAACATTCTTCACATTCTTTTATCCAAACAAATTTAACCCCTTTACGTGTGAGCTTGGTTAATGGGGTAGAAAATTGGGAAAAATTCTGGACAAAACGCCGATAATAACCTACTAAACCAATAAAACTGCACACCTCAGTTATATTAGTAAGTGCTGGCCACCCTTCGATTGCCTTGGTCTGAGAAGGATCAACAGAGATTCCATCCTTGGAGACAATATGACTAAGAAAAGAAATCTCTTGAATCCAGAAATCACACCTACTAATCTTCTCATATAATTCATATCTTCTCAAAGTCTTCAGGGTAATGTGAAAGTGATTTTCATGATCTTCGTAGATTTTGGAATATACCAAGATATTATCAATAAATACCACTAAATATTCATCAAGATATTCCTTGAATACATTATTCATTAGATCCATGAAGACAGAGTGTTCATTAGTCAATCCAAAAGGCATTACTATAAACTTGTAATGCTCGCCCAAGGTTTGAAATGTTGTTTTCCGATTGTATTCTATCATCACACTTAATTGATGATATCCAGATCATGGTTCAATCTTTGAAAATTATTGATCTCCATGAGGTTTGTCAAATAAATCATCAAATAGAGGTAGCAGATACATGTTCTTTATTGATATAGCATTGATCTCCCTGTAGTCAATGCACAACCTCATGGATCCACCTTTCTTCTTAATAAAAAGCATAGGGGCTCCCCATGGTGAAACACAAGGGTGAATAAATCCTTTATTACTTAATTCCTCTAGTTGTTTCTTTAGTTCCTCTAATTCAATAGTGGCCATTATATTTGGGGTACTCGATATGGGCCTTGATCTAAGAATTAAATCAACAGAAAACACAGTTTCTCTTTCTGGAGGATGTCCAGGTAAATCTTCAGAAAACACATAAACATATTCTTTTATAAAAGTTACATCCTCTATTTGAACATTCCTTTCCTAACCAACACTTATTTTATTCTCTTCCTCCCCAATAATTGAATTATTTGAGCTACTGTGGGTGTATCTAGATAAGAATTACTTTGTGATGATTCTGCTCTAAATATAAGGTGTTCTTTATCATCATTATCCAAAATAGTAACCTCCTTCTTCTTATAATAAATTTTTGCATCATGGTCTGAAATCCAATTCATACTAAGTATTATATAAAATTAAATCATGGGTAGCATGACTAGATCAGCAGATAAAGAACATTTATATGCCCTAATGCGGACTGATTCACAAAACATTGTTACAATGATAATTCCCTTATGAGTTTTGACAGACAACTCCCTTTTTAAATCAAATTGGAAATATCTAATTTTCATGGATAATTGGGAAGATATGAAGGAATGTGATGATCCAGAATCAGATAAATCATTTTTTAATCATGAGGAACCCACTAAATTACCTTCCAATATGTCTTTCGGAGCTTCTACCTCAGTAGTAGTGATAACATAAGCTTGGCCTTGGTCCCTTAGCCTTTTATGAGGTATGTTCCCCTGACTCAAAAGACATTCATTTTTATAATTCCCCCTTTATCTACAATTGTTGCATTCATCATCGATGGCATCTTTCTTACCCTGGAAATCATGAGCTTGGTGGCCTTTTCAACACAATTGTAACAGACTCCAATTCCTTTCAGGAAAGTAACAAGGTGTTTCATCCAACATATAGCATAGGATGGATATTAAAATTTTTCCTTCTTCCCCTTATTTCCTTTTCCAGAGTGTTCAATAGATCTCTTCTTCTCTTACTTTGCTTTAAAGTATTAAGACATAGAGAATTATTTTACTGTCTTGATAGAAAATAAAACCATATCATCATATGACAAGAAGGATTTCGAGACTAATGCTTGATGGAGAAATGGATTTAACCCATCAAATAAACTATCAATATAACTTTTTAGGATACTCATATAAGTTTTAGCATTCCTTGGTATCCTTATAAAGTTTTCCTCATACTTTGCGACATTCTCTTCCTCCTTTTGCATCAGACTCAGAAATTTCCATTCCATATCTGGTCGATGGTCACAAGGAATGTATTTATCTAATAAAACCTCATTATACTCCCTCCATTACATATTTTATACTTCATCTTCTTCCTTTGTGTTTTGAACCAATGACCACTATTGATCAACATCTCCAGTGAGGTGGTAAACTGCAATGAAAACTTTTTCCCATTCACTACTTCCCAAGGCATGGAATATTTTCTCAATTGAATTTATCCATTTCTAAGATACTAATGGATTTGTACACCCATTGAATGTTGGTGTTTGTTTCCTCAGGAAGTGACCTAACATTGATCCTCCACGATGTGGATCAGGGTCCTCCATTCGGTTAAGGTTATTATTCATAACCTAAGTGAGTATTCCCAGTATGTTGATTAGCTGATCAGCATCAATTGCATCACCAGCTCCACAATAATTATCTTGAGTATGAGGTAAATACCTAAATGGAGTTTATGAATTGATACAGTTTCCATTCCTTCCACAAGGCTCCATTTCTAAACAATGCCATAAACTACATTATTTTATGAATCGTAATACATAATTCCAATCTTGAAAAACACATAACATAAATTGAACAGTTTATGGATATAATCCATAATCATAAAAAAAATTCTTTAAGGAACTATATACTCATAAGCCCTTCATAAAGGTTTTTAATTAAATGAGAATTTTCCTAAGCATATCCCATGGGAGTGTTGTAACGAAGAGTGCAGCAAGGCCTGTTGTCGTGCATGAGTTCTCATTCGAGTCTAGATCAAAGCAATGTTTTTAGGTTTTACCCCTAGGTACATCTATTCCAGAGCCACATCTACCTGCTCATATCTAGACAAGGATTTATTTCTTGGAAAACTCAAAAAATCTGTACAATACCAAGATTTTAGGAAGTTATTCTATATTAATCCTCAAAGACTAACTTAGGGTAATGTGATCTAATCAGAGTTTATCTAAATCTAGATTTCAAGGTTAGTACTAAAAATCCTATAATAGAAACTGTAATGCCCTACCCCCGAATCACAGAGTCGGTGCATTTTTACGTATCATTGGCATGATCACAAAAGATCAAGTCTCAAAATAGCGATTAGTATAGTAGCCTGGGAAGTACTAGATAAATTCACAAGGTTTACATTACATCATAAAATGGAAAACTACAACAACATTGTTTCCATAGAAAAAACTGAGATCTCATAGACTATCCCTACAGGTCAATCATAATATACTACTTCACATCCTGGAAAAAATAAAACATTGAAAGGGGTGAGCACAGATGCTCAGTAAGGATAACAATATTGCGGAAACATTCATTAATAAGCATAAAAATTTAAGGCATTGTATAATACTAAAACAATAAACTTTTAATCATGAAATTAAAAATAATATGGAATAGTCAAATTCAAATAATGTCATTTACTTATTCATATTGATATTCTACTAGTCGAATAATTACATGCATTATCAATAGCCAATTTTATAATAATGGAATGCATAATGCTAGACATTCATAACCACATAGTCAAGGTTGTGTGTGAAGACTACAAATAAGATTTTGTCAAGACCTTGTTCCAAGACACTAGCTTGTCTCATGTGACCTTTCGATTCATCGAGGAGCTATAGCGGGATCCACCCGTCACTTACTATGTCCAATGCATTTTTCTTATGAAATTGTTTTTTAACATAACATAAACATTCGTATTAAAACGGGCATATGAAATTTCAATAATTTATCCATAAACCAAGAATGGAATGAAATAACACATCCACAGTCAAGCATATCACAAAACATTGAATACAATATGGATGTTTTGTATCATAACAAATCAACTTCAAACAAACTTAAAATCCATCAAAGGATGTTGACATTGATGAAATCAAAACATTTTTAGTGAAATATCTCATTCTATTTTGAAATCATTTAAAGGTCTCATAATTATAAAATAAAACATTTATATTTGAAAATATTCTTATAATCTTGTAAGGAAAGCATCGACGTTGTTATAACGGTGGAAAATAGCCACTCTGGCCATATAAGTTAAAAAAACATTCTTACCTTAATTTTGTCAAAAAGGTCATAAAGTACCTTATTTGGAAAATGACGGAAAGATTCCATTCAAAATATATAAGGTCCAATAAGGTTATAATTGAATTAAACCCATTGTATAGTAAATATTAAATATGTTTAGAAGTACATTTTTATAATGCATGAATCTGGATGATAAAGAGGTCCCAGTAGATAATTACGTATAAACAACCTCAGATAATGAAATGATTGTAGAATTAACACTTTCCTTGTACATTTACTTTGTAGAGGGTAGATTAAACTCTTATATAGTGGTTAAATAATTGTTATTAAATTATAAAATAATCATATACATTAATATGATATCATATATGATCTTTTATCATTGCTTTGTTTATAATATCATAGTATTACCATGATTTTAGTTGTTAACTGATTCGTTTTTATTTATATGCATTTTTATGTAAGTAATGATTGTTATGGATAGGATAATTATAATTCATATTCAGAATGATATTAAGTATTTAAACACTATTTTTAATCATTTAATGAAAATATTTCTTGAATGGATACGATCGGTAATGAATCTCATTGTGTTCGTGGAGACGGTAATCTATACGAACGCACGAGCGACAATATCATTATTTTGCTATTAAAATAATATATATTTGGATGTTATATCATATATAAAGAATACGTTTCTTGTTATATATATTATTTAAATCAATTACACATCATTATTATAACCATTCAAATAATAATGTATGGAATAACAATTACACCACAACGTGGAGACGGTAAGTCGTACATACGCACATATGATGACATGACATTAAAAGGATGGGTAGAATAATGAGTATGTTTTTACCATATATAGAATAACATCATAGTATATATAATATAATGGAGTTATTTTTTTAGAATGGGAACAACAAATAAAGAGGAAGTGGAAGAAGAAAGGAACTTGAATGAGGTGATGAAATATTTACCTCTTCTTCGTGTTATTCCTTTTGATTTGATCAAAAGGTCTCCTTGTGATGGATTTATGACATAAGGAAGGACTCTAGGATTAATGGGGGATAGTTTAAAGGGTATTTGGGCAGGGGATGGCTGATCCAAATGGATTTTATGGTGTGAATTAGAGAGAAGGGGGAGTTCCCTTTTATAAGAGGGGTGAGGGGAACCTTAGGAAAAGCTAGAAATATTATTTTATAATAAAATGATTTTCAGTTTCCAATGGCTCCAAAATGGATTATTTAAAGTCTAATGGGGTTATGGGTCAATAACCACTCATCCAATTGGTTTTATACAGGTTTGGGTCACTATATTAACCTTATCTTTTAGATTTAACTCTATGTTAAATAGTTTGACATTTATCATGTCTCTTTGTATTTTTATATTATATTGTTAATAAAAATACTATACACTTCCAATCGAACACCAAGGGGTTCATTAAATATACACATATTATTTTAAAAGACCTTTTTAGGATTCTAATATTATTAGGAATAGAATATCAATTAATAATATAATATTTGTTTTAAAAACTCTTTTATGTCAATTTTGACACTATTTGGTATTTTGTTTTTTCAAAATTCATAACAGCATTATTACTTCAAAAAAAATTTACCTAACCAACCCTAATATGTCATATTAACCTATAAAATTAGTGGAATTCTAAAATGTCTCAAATTATATTTATTTAGTGATTTTTAATATCAATAATTTTAATATTTATTTAATTATGTAATTACTACATCATCATTGTGTCATAAATAAATTAAATACCATTATGTAAGAAATATTTTTACCTTTCTAATGAATATTTATAGTCGAATGTATCATATGTGTAACCTTATAATAAAAATGTTTTAGGTATTAAACTATGATATTACCTCTTTTAACTCTTCTTTGAAATAAATAATAATAAATGTCCTAATATAATCCAAGTGGACCAAAAAGGTTCATATTTTATTCCTAAGCTTTTTTTGGTCAAATTAAACTTATCCAATAGAATTAGTACATCTGTTAGGGTAATAATAATATCATTTTTACCCTTAGTTTCCATATTTACTTTTATATATGGTAAATAAAATTAAAAAGTTACTATTCACCAAAACTTATTTTCATCTCATTGAACCTCATTTTACTTACTAATAACATCCGTGTCTCTCAGATTTTGGAAACTCAACTCACAGAAGTGGTAAAATTATGTTTTATCTATATTTTCAAATCCACTTAGGAGGTGGGTAAAAGACAATAAAAAGATCAATAAAATTTTCATATATCTAAATTTATTATAAATTGACACCAATGAATTATATTGATATTATATAGGTATTATGTATCTATTTTGACCAAAAATAAATTTAAATAAAATTAATAATTATTTCAATAAAAATTCAGTTTTAAACTATATCTCAGTGTTTATCACTTTTCATAAAAAATTGAATGTTTTCAGAAAAATATCAAAAATTCACCCTAAGAAAATTTCAATATTATGAATCCAAAAACGGAGTCCATTTTGAATGATAAAATTTATGAAACTTCAAAAATAGGGTATTACTATTCATAACGGCTTGTTTTATTGGTTGTGGTGTGTTAGATCTTGAAATTGCGTACAACACACGCTATTATATTATTCAAACAGAAGCGTACCGTGGAATCTTGGTGTGTTACAAAAAGACTTATTTTCTTATAGACATAATCTATTACAAATTTTTGAACACCTTTTGTAAATTTATATTTTATCCTATTATAAATATTAATAAAAAATATTTAAATAATAAAAATTTGATCAATACAATCTAATTTTCTTGATTATTAATTAGAAGAAATAGAAAATATATATTTTTTCTTTTGATTTGGATATTTTAATTTTACCAATTTCTTGCATAACACAATTATGATCATTCAACTTCTTGTTTAATCTCAACTTAATGTAACATGAGTGATGGAATATAATTCATAATTTTCATATATTTAATGGGTTTTAACTATATAATATTATCTACTCCTTCTAGTATATATAATTATAATAAGATTAGAATCACGAATAGGTTTAAAAAAATTCAAATAATAACTATATTATTCTTCTAATAAGTGATTCTTCGATTCATTTATGTAATACAATTTCCATTAAAAACCCTAGAAGTATAAACCATTGTATTTACAATATTATATCATATTTAAATTACATAATATATTCCTTAATATGACACAAAAATAGTCTCACTTGTTTCATTGGTAGTTACATATTTAAAATCTCCATTAAATTTATCCAATAATAATACGAAAATGATATATTTTTTGCCATTCAACTTAAATCATAATCAACTTATAGAATATAATTCATGATTTCATGTTCACTAGTATGGTTATTATATGGTCCCAACAACTTGATGTAAATTTTATAACCAATATTAATTAATTAAATAACCAATCTAGACTTCTAAGAATCAAAATTATTTTTATTATATGATGGTATTTAATCATAATCATAATTTATATTAGGTAAACCAAAATTAATTATATTTTTCTATATAATATTTCTCTCTACCTTGTTATGAATGAGAAGAATAAATATTTTATTGGGAGTCGATAAATTAAAAATGTTTATATATATAAAATGATCGTATTCATAAAGAGATCAAATTTGATACGAAATGATGGAATCAGAAAGAATAGGAATCTAACTTCAGGATTCAATTATCAAATGTATATATTCATAGAGACCTTCTATGATACTAAATTTTTTACAAGATAAAATTGAATAAAAAGTCATGCAATGATTGTTTGAAATATGTTTTTTATAAAATATTTGTTTAGTTAAATAGTTCAATTAAGTTAATGAATATACAATTCAATTTTAATCTAGAAATGAAAAATAGATAAAAACTATAATGAGAGTAGTATATTAATGGTTTCATGTTGGTTTTGGGGTACGTGAACATCAACTATTCCACTCCACCAATATCGAATGCAGACATAGTCATTTTATAACTGATTTTTTCCAATGTACCTAAAATCAATGTGTAAGAGGATATCACTTCATTCATGGATTTTACATAGCTTCCAGATTCTTTTTATGTGGGCCACAATAATTATATAATGGTACATATCTTTTCACTACATTTTATATTGAAAAAACATAAAATTTTATTATAATTAAATACACGTAATTAAAACATCAATCCATAAGAAAGAGAAAATAGCTTCCACATCACACATAGCTATGTACAATTAGCTTCCACATCTAGTGGGAGTAGATGAGATGTAGATAGTGTGTAGCTCCATTACATGGTTTCAATTCCAAAAACTAATAGTAGATGAATCTTCCTATATTTAATTTTTAAATGTCAAGGTGTGGCTTTGAAGTGATCATTCCTATAATATAATCTTCCACATACCTAGTAGTAGAGGTATGTGATATTATATTTTTCATATGCTTACTTCTTCTCTTCCTTCTTTTCCCTCACATAAAATATGATATCAATTTTTATAATAGAAGTAATAGAATATTTTGGTAACATTGAATCACTTCAAGAATTAAATTAATTTCTTCACATTCACCAAACCTATCAGAATTAATATATGTAATAATGAAATAATTTTAAACATTTTGAAAATAGTCATAATTTGTTAAATCCAAATTAATTTGTTAGAATATTCTATAATTATATCCTGGAATATATCTTATTAATTTTAAACATCTTCCAAAAATAATATTCTTCAAATAGTAGCATGTGTAGCTTCTCCACCACATCAATAACAAAATCATAGTTATTAATTCATAATATTTCCTTAAATTACTCTAATTTAATTAGAATTTATGTCTTCATTTAATCTAATTAATAATTTTTGAAATCTCATATCAGATTCCTTTAATATAGTAAAACATATAAACGTGAAATGTCATAAAATCTAGATAATATTTATAAATTGAATATAAGTTAATGTGAATATGTAATTAACCATATAGATTCGTACATAAATTACTTATCTTTTTAACTATTTAAGTCTCCATGTTGAAGAAAACATATTCAAGAAATAACTAAAAAATTATTTTAAATTAAAAGGCAAATAATAATTAAATTAATATCCTAAAATCATAAGATTAATTTCCTCTATTTTTTAAGAGTCACTTCATATTTTAAGATCCATCAATCAATTTTCCTAACAGTCTTTTTCAAAATATTCCATTTTGTAAGAGGTAAATGTTCAATGCATAAGGATTTTTACTTTTTGAAAAAATCGTTCACTAAAAATAAATTCTAAAAACTCTAAGGAACTATAAATCCAAAAACTGTATATATTAAAACATATGGTTTTATTAAAATTTATATTATCCATAATGTTTATGAATTTATGAAACATTGAGTCATTTAATCTTTATATGTAGTATTACTCTCCAAAAATTATGATGTTCATGATTGTAGACATATCTAATTTTTTTATTCTTCTAATTTGTGATAACATAAAAAGAATCATACATAAAATAATTTATATATCTCCTGATGATATATAAGATAATTTCTCAAATTTCAAAGGATATATAGAATTTTTGGGAATAAGAAATTTATAACACATTCAATACATAAGATAATTTAATTCCTTATTTAATATGAATAAATTAATTTACTTTTCCAAATCTCAAAACATAAGATTTTTCTCATCCAATATAATACTTTCATCCATTCATAACATTTTAATAGTGAAAAATATTGGGGCATAAATTCTTTATCCTTGTGTAGGATACTTAATGTGGGAAGAGTTCCAAATAGCACCAATATATTAGAAATATATCTTTGATATGTATAATATATTTTTTCTTTAATAAGTTATGGAACATACTCTCCTTTTAAAATAATATAATATATAAATAAAATTATAGATTTCTTATCTACATAAATGAACTATTATATGAAGTATTTATAACACATTGAGATATTAAAAGAAGAAAATTGGTTTTGATATAATATATGATATGTGACACTGAGATTGTATGATAATGTAACACCCCATGAATATATAAGTTATTACTTTTTAAAAAAATTCAATCTCTTTGATATATTTGGATGCATTCAACATCAGTTTTTAACAAAAAACAATACTCTATTAAAATATTATTTAATAAAACAAGACCCTCTTAAATAGGACAGTATGTTTAATATATGAATGTAACTAAGTAATTTATTAGAATATATGGTTTATAAATTTTAATTGGTAATATATTTATTATTAATAATATGATATGAAAGAAAAAAATTGTTTTCTAGAAATTAATATTTCTTTAAATTTTAGTTTCATCGTGTTTTTTGAACCTATATTAAAATTAATTTTTTCCAACTTAGGAAAATTTATTTAAAAATTAAATTAAATTTTTAAATAAACATATCCAAATTATCTTATGGTGATATTTTTTGATTGTTTTAAATGTATCATTTTTTCTTGGAATGTAAAAAATAAATACTTTATAAAAGAACCCATTTCATGTAAATCATTAAAATATCCCATTTTAAAAAAAATTGTTTTCCTGAAAAAATTATTTTAATTTTTTTATAATTAATTTGAATAATTTATCGTAATAAATTTCATATTTAATTTCAATATAGATACTTTTTAATCTATTGGATGTTTTGACATGGGAATCCTGCTTTTAATCACGTTTTTGGGTTAAAGAATAAATTTAGTTATAAAAACTATTTGAATTGAATTTGTAAAAATAGTTTAAAATTTTTGATTAATCATAATTTATATTATCTTATATGTTCAACCTAATTTTTTCCTGATAATTAATAGTGACAAAATTAAAAATTAATCACCACAGTTAAGGTGAAAACATGTTTACCTTGGATAAAACTAGAAGATAAGTGTTTAAAATGTCATAAAACATGTCCAACAACAGTTTATATGGAATGTTTCATCCATAAACCTCTAATGTTCAATAATTTCCCATTTTGGAGCCTTGTGGAATATAGAAACATGGGAACACATTATTCTTTTTAAAAAATCGCTTGTTTGTCTTCTCCACGAGATATGCATGGTCATTACATCCCTTCACTTATTCACACAAATAAAGCTATTTGGCTGGACCAAACCCTAGAAATTTATCACCAAAAAATTCCTAGAAACATTATAGTGAATTTTTTATACAAGAAAACCAACCCATGGGTCCTTATGAAGATATCTAATTTTTTTTTAAGTGAGGCTAATTATCTTAACAATGCTATTTCATTTTCTTTCAACTCAATTTAAATTAAATAATTTAATCACACTTACAAAATAAACACTATAGTATATACCATGTATTGAGATATTATTTTTATGGGATAATATTTATCTATATCTTAATTCATCAAATGGGAATCAAAATCAATTATTATTTTTATAGAGGACTACCGCTTTGCGAACAGATGTAACACATTTTACATCAACCCAGTTATCAATTGTGTATAATGATTCATATAATGTATATATATAATATTTAATATAATTTTATATTTTTTAAATTAAAATATAACATTTCATATATTACCATCTATTCCATTTAAAAATAAGATAACTCTCCTCGTGTGTATGAGGGACTACAACATAGCGAAGTGATGTGATTTGTTTTTTTCACATATGATTTAGTCATAAGGTATTAATGAGAATTATAATGAATATATGTGATATAAATTAAATGATATAAATTAATTAAAATTAATATACAATCTACATTCATAATCTATAACTATTTAAGAGAATAATATCATCACTCCGACATATATACGGTCTACTGTCTCCATGATGATATATGATTCATTTTACATGTACAACCTTCAATAATAATTATAAAAATGTATCTAATGAGTAAATTTAATATTACTAAAATTAATATAATTATGTATACTATTTATCAATATCTTACACACAATAACTAGAACATTCATGAAAAAACTTGAATGTTAAAACAAGGCAATCCAGAACCATAACAATAAATACAATGAAATATTAACAACCAATATTTTGTAAAAAGATATTATAGAATCATATATTACATTATAAATATGAATATGGTATTTTTATAAAGATATATATTTCTTAAAATTATTATGTGGTAGGTTAATGCATGTTTATCCAAATGGAATAATGAGGTAAGGGACTTTTATCAATATACATTCAATGAGACTTGTTTTAATGTTATGCACCTAATTTCTTTTACATTGTGTATATACTGACTCATTGACATGTAATATAATAATAACATAATAATTTATGGTTTTGATGATTCAACAATAATTGTTTCATCCATGGTTATTTGACACTAATGTTAATAAGTGGTATATAATTTCATAACAAATTTTATTTTCACTGGGATATATTAATTATTCATTATCATTAATATTCTATGATTATGTGTGTTATTAATAGTTAATATATTGTGTATTATATATATTTTTATATGATTATTAAAATTTTACACACATTTTTTATTCAATGTTTTACTCTCACTTTAATGTTATGAACATTGTAAGGGTTTATCTCACAATCTAATATTAATCAAGATAATTTATCTTTGAATTTCAATTGACAGAAATTATATGATCACTGGATGATAAAAACATTAATTTATTTATTTTGTGGGATTTAATTATGGTTTTTACTTATAGTAACATTTATCATATCATTGGTAAATTAAATTATTTATAAAATATTTTTTAATAAAATCTGACTACATTTCTCTCCTCAATCAAAAATATTTTTCATCACAATCCATGTTTTCTAAAAATGATTCTAAAATTTCTTAAATGATTTATTAAAAAAATTACACATTTTTTTAATTTAAAATACTTTATTTAATGGAATATTTTTTCCTTGCATGGATCAATTGTATTTTCTAAAAAATGTGAAATGAATATTTCTTTTAATACAAATAGAATGTACCGAATTTCATACAAAAAAGATCACTCAATGTTTTAAAGTATCCTTTATAATTTTAAAATTTAATTTTCAAATAAAATTATTTTCAAAATATTTTTCAACTTTTGTTAAATATTTTTAAAGTAAAAAAGTGCATTTTTCCAAAAAAAAGTTATTTTCGTTTTTATAATATTTATATACATCCACGACAACAACCATTTTTTTATAATTATTTTACACTAATGATATGTTTTATTATTACCATCCTTATTATTTATATAAATATTTTACTATCATTTTTTCGTAGTTAAGTAATGACATTGACATTCATGATTCATTTTGTTTACATTAACATTTCATTGAAATATTCACTTTAATATGGGTATTGTACAATAAATTTCCCATAAATATCCATATTATTTATCATAGATATATTTATTTCTTATATCATATTTCATTTCTATAGAAGTTGTTCAAGATTGAATATAATTTTATTATCTTGGTAAATATTTATAAATCTATATTCCTTACACAATACGAATATTTTATGATAAGGCACGTTATTCATGAATTAAATTTATTTTATAATATATTAGGAATGCTATGTACATTCATATATGGCTCATGCTCAGCTATAAATAGCCCAATAAAGCATAATTGGCCTCATGGGATGAATCAGTTGTCTATCTAGAGTTAAATGTTTTTATAGTGTATACCTACTCATCATTTTAAAATTGACTTGTCAATGGACTTAATAGTAGAGGTATCATGAATCATGAGATCATGGTATCTAATGTTTATGAATTTCCTTCCATAGTAATTTAGTTATTATTATCCTTGAGACATTCACCATAATATTATCTATATATGTATTTCATTCTAATTTTATTATTTAAATTACATATTTTGTTATTTATTTACCTATCGATATTTATTATTACATATCTAATAATGATAGTCAATTTATTTATTAAATAAATTTTTGTTTAAATATTTACATTTATATATTGATTATAGCTTATCTAATAATTATAGTTAAGTTATTTATTAAATAACAAATGTGTTCAATATTTACATTTACATATTTACTATACCTTATCTAATCATGATTGTCAAATTATTTAAATGGAATTTTTGTTATATTATTTAAATTCATATTTTGATTATTCTTATTTATTCATGATAGCTTCCTCTTTACAAAAATATTTCTGAGTATCTGAGATCACCCTTATTATGCATCCTTTTCTAGGAATCCTAGACGTGTAATGTGAATGATTTCAAAATATATATTATAGGTAATAATAATATTCTCAAAACAATATGTTTAAATTTATGTTTTAAAATGTAATGAAATAAAAAAATTCCTATCTATTTTATCGAGACTACTAAACTATTTGGTACTTCAGGATGTGATCACTTCTATCTACTGAACATTTAGTCACGTAACAATAGGATCTAGTCGACTAGATTAAGGGTATTTATAGTTGCATTCATAAATAGTTTAGTATAAATATTGGGACTTATATTATGGAAAACATATATTAGGGAAAACAAATTTTTATAATCATTGAGTATATTAATAGAAAGGCATCGTGATGTTATAGTAAGGTAGATATTATGTGTTTTTCATAGCAATACTTCTCTGTTGGGATACTAAAAGTGGACATGGTTCTTTAGTTGATGTACTAAGGGTTTATAAATCAGAAAAAGTTGTGTCAATCATTACTCAATAATTTCATGGTATATGACAATGGGCCTTGCGGCACAACTATCTTGACACTCCCAAGGGATATTATTCAGATAATTCATATTATATTTACAAACCATTAGGAATGATTTTAATAGACGATGACAGTGAATGGCCTTGGTTAAACAAAAGGTTTCTTATATTGAAAATTAGGTGACATGATTTAGAATTCCCATACGCTATTCATCATGAATATGTGTTTTCCCAATATGATTATTTTGTATCACACTATAATATTTGGTTTTATTCAATCGATTGAACCTAATGGAATCATGTTAACATTCAATATTTAGGAAATGTGGTCACTATGAGAAACCAAATGAGTTGATTAATTGATTTAATTATATCATGATTATTATCACGACCCAAACCATGTCGGGGGTCAAGCTGCAATTACCCCAAGCCCTCATCCACATTCCAGGGGTGGAAACTATTTTCGAAGGAATGACTAACAAGGGGAGGCATTTTAGTAAATTAATGTATTCACTCACACATACATATCAATGAAAACATTCAAAGGAAAAGAGTAAAAGATAAAATAAATCCAGAAAGTAAACCAATATCACATAACCTATATTCTGTACAAGAGTACGACACAAAAAATTGAAAATTAATGGGGAAAAATACACACCCAACATAAAATATGTCCCATCCTAAAAAACAATAAATTTAAACTACTAAGATATCCCTTCTCATGAATCCGAATATATGATAATTGTATGCAATCCAAATCACCCAGTATACCTAAGCACCACTGAATTCAATATTGACATATTCTTCATCGGCATAAGAAACAACGTGTTTTGTAAATAACCTAATAGGGGTAATTTTATAAATACCTAGTATGATACCCCAAAAGTGAAGGGGGTTATTAAGAGATACAAATATAATAGAAAATTTTATAAACAAGATAAAATGAAAGTGAAAATCTCAACCCAAACCCGTAGTAGAATTAAACTCATCAATGAATAAGTGGAAGAATGTAGTTCGTAAATAAAATACACATCTTGCCTTTGCTACCTATAGTTAGAGAGTATAATCATACAACCCTGAGGGGATAAACATATAAAGATCATGGAATAAACCCCCCCATCATCATCACAATGGGAATAAGAGTAAAAAAATATAGGGATATGGATATAGAAATATATTAATGTGTGTGGGTATGTGAGTTTTTATTCAAAATAAGAACAATAAGAGAGTAAGGGGTCTCCATCACATATTTCAACTATAGACGAAAAGTCACCAATAGTTCTAAAAGACTACTAAATATGTCCCTCGTCTCAAACATTTTTTAGAAGTAATTGTGAAAGCCAAATCATGCCTCATCATAGTGCTTTATAATCAAGGGGAAAACATCATGTAGGGGAACCATTCCATGATATAACATGAGGGATTCACTCTAGTAGCCATCGAGGACCCACTATACCACTCTACTTGTGGGTCAATAGGGTAACCATCATTGTCTACCCTACCCAGCTATATTGTATGCTTTAATCAATTATCTTTGAAGACTCCACTACCCAGATCTACAGGAGCATCGACACAGTAGTCATCAAGGACACGAATGCCCAGTTCTATTGGAGGGTCGACTCTATAGTAATTGAGGACACCACATCAAATAACTATTAGAGGGACATCTTAGTAGTCATCAAGCACTCCACATTCGTTATCTATTAGAGGGACAAATCAATATTGATCAATGACTCGACTCTCGCGTTATATTGTGGGTTCAACACGGTAGTCATTTAGGACTCTTCTGCCCAACTCTATAGGAGGGTCAAATCAGAATTCCACATGTACATTACTTCCTAGCTCTACAAGAGGGCAGGCTTGTATGTTTTCAAGGAATCCAAGACACATCTATACTAGATGGTCAACACAATAGTCATCATGGTCTCCACTACCCAACACTATGGGAGGGCCGACTCAATAGTCTATGGTGATATTGCAAGATCACTTCCAACATCAAGAATTTCTTAAATAGGTTTTGTGTCTTAAAAATTGCACCTCGTATATTGAAAGCCACAACTGAGGGATCCATCACATTATACCTGAATAAATTCTCAGGATATGTGACTCATGGTCCAATATCCATGTTCAAACAATGGAGATACAATACCTCAAAATTTTATCAAAAGAGTTCATGGGGTACAAAACATTTTATGGGACCCACCTAGCATGTGGTCCGACTCCACCACATAGTCGTGTCACTAGAGTAAAATGACTCCCAATCAATGTAAATTTACACACCATGTATGTGGACTACACGACTTATCCAAGACAACTAGGACAGGAATGTGTCCTTATAGTTGGTATGTGTACTCAATCCATGTTTGTGTACTTGTAACACGGTATGTGACACCACATGGGGTTGCACGCATGTTCTCTAGCCCTATCTAGGTACTTTGATAATTTTCGGTGTTCCTGGATGTGTAATCCTACATGGAGTCCTACCCATGTGACCCATCACACAGCTCATCCACCTAGCGATGAGGTACCCAGTGTGTAGGTGGGATACACACTTTTTCATACTTATTAATATCCCAAAACCATGTAGTTGTAGTTAAGGGGCTATACGCAATGAATTCCTCAATATAGACAGTTAGAAATTAGGTTTTGTCTAGATTTAATGACAAAATAGTTCCACGATCTATACTTCGAGTAAGCTCATTCGACCACATAAACTACCACAAATCCACCCAATACGTATGGATCTACTCATGGATCGTGGTTTATAGTTACCGTTCACTTGAAATGGTCTAAATTCAATCATTGAATATTTATCACACGCCCCACACACCACTATGCTTTCATTAAACAATTATTTGTTAAACGATCATAAACACAGAAATCTTTACCTCAAAAAAATCCAAGATCTATTCTCTATTCATTGATATGATCCTCATATGTCATCTGTTTTTGATTAAAGTGGTCTGATCATCCTTGTTACCACCTGATAATAATGAACCAGTAACATGGGGACCTACCGATGAATAAAGAAAAGTCTATTTATGAGCAAGTAACTATAACAAATTATTAAAAATTATTGGAAAAGTGATCTTGGGAAAAATCAATAATGGTGATATTGAGGTTAAAAAATAATTAAAAATCTAATTTAAATCTAGTACATTATCGCATGTGTAGACCAAAATTTGTGTAGATTCCAGAATATGGATTAATATTCCCAATAAATTTAATCAAATAGAATAAAACAAAAATGTTAAATTCCTACATATAGATTGGATATTTGTTTCCCTCGGAATTCGGGGATGACCTCCTAGATGGGAGATTCAAACGTTCCGATCAGTTTCTAGAGGGTTTGTTCGTAGAACCGGAAACATCCAATGATTCCACATCCATTTGGACCTACATTCCAAAGGTAGGCGCTCATTAGTTTGTGGAGTAATGAGGCTTAGGAATTTGCATTGGTCGAGAGGATGGGAGGTCGGACTCATCACACCTTTTTGAGGGAAATTATTGTCTATTCCGGGACTCTCTTTATAGATTTATGTTATGTTTGTGAATCATTATTACATTACCAAGTATAAAATGAGCTTTCCTTCAGTTTAACAATCAATGATTAAATATTTAAGAAATTTAGAGAATCTTTTATATGTATTCGAGGTTCTTCATCAATAGAGAATCATCTATATTTATTTAGAGATTCATGGTCAATGGTATCCTTCAAAACATTTATATAAAAGTCTCTTGGTCCTTATGATGACTAGGCTGGTTTTAAATCCACTCAGTGGGGCACTTGAAGTTTATTTTCATTCATAAGGACATGAATTATTTCAGAGTTGGGATCGAACCCATAAATGGGCTACCTACGTATCCTTTGTTTCTGAAAAGGAATCAGAACCCACGTAGTTCGAGTAAAGGAGTATGATGTTTATGATTGATGGCTCAAAGAAGGATGTCACAATTACTTTTACACTCTAAGCTCACGTGAGTCATGCTCGGGCTGAGAAACAAGAGGTATTTGTAAAAATTAGACAATTGTGCCATGAAAGATGCAATCATAAGAAATGGTTTGGGGCTTATGTATATATGACTGCCCAGATAAATGAAGATTAGGATTGACTTTAGGGAGAAAATAAATGAACAGGGTCCATAAAGGTATATGTGATTCATGGAGATTTGAATACTCTAATCTTGGGGCTTACTCCTAAGGAGGATTCCCAAGTTAGGAGGGGACTTATGATTGGGTTTTACTCCTGAAAAGGAAACCCAAATCAAGGGTAAATTAGTACTGGTTAAAGAGAAAATTAAGGGACTTGGGGCTTACTCTTAAAGAGGATGCCCAAATTTATGATTGGGGATTATTCCTAACAAGGAAGCCCAGGTTAGGGGACTTGGGACTTACTCCTAAAAAGGAGGCCCATGATTATGACTGGGACTTATTCCTGAAGAGGAGACCCAGGTTAGGGGACTATGGTTTGGGGCTTACTCCTGAAAAAAATGCCCAAATTAGAGGATATGGGGCATACTCCTAAGAAGGATGCCCAAGATTAGGACTGGGACTTATTCCTGAAAAGGAGACCCAGGTTAAGGATTAAGATTTGGGGCTTACTCCTAAAAAGGATGCCCAAATTAGAGGATATGGGGCTTACTCCTAAGAAGGATGCGCAAGATTAGGACTGGGGATTATTCCACAAAAGGAGACCCAGGTTAAGGATTCTCTCATCTTAAATGATGAGGTTGAATGAATGAACTCTCCATATTTAGTGACATAAGGATATTTAAATCACTAGGTTATGAGAGATACTCCACAGAATTCCTTTCAGATAAGGAAGTAGAATCAAGAAATCTTTCCATAAATGGCTTTGAATAGTGTCTTGAAGACTGAATCTTGAAATGGAAGTATAATGGCTTAAGAGGGTTGAAATGGGCAAGAGAGGAAACCAAAAAAAAAGAAGGGGCATGCAAGTCTTGGAAGACGTGCAAGTACTGTGTGGGCACGCAAGTATTGGTCGCGCAGGTATACCTGCGCGACACGTGGTGTACTTGCGCGATGGTTAACCAGCATTGAAATACTTGAGTGACTCTTTATTAAAACCTTTAGAATCCTTTTGAGGTTCTTCCAGAAAAGGGACGCGCAAGTTCTATCAAAGGATTATGGAGGTGCGCAAGTGTGACCACTTCCCTTAAGGTCTGGCCACTCAGGCGCGCAAGTGTTGATGAGTTTCAACACTTAGGCCTTCCTCCCTCTCTTTAGATCTTCCGTTCTAGGTAAGAAATTACCTTATAAGTGTTCCAGAAGCTTTGATAAGAGAGTTGGGAATCGGGAGCTTCAATCCAAGTTTTTGGAAAAAGATCCTCTAGAATGGGGGGCCCACAGGGTCTATTTATAGGTAGGATAAGACCCCAGGTGGTTACTGGGAGGTTATCAATTAGGTCGTGCAAGTAACTTGCACGACCATAATGGCGTCGCGCAAGTGGACTTGCACGGTGCAGTTGATTTTGATCCTTTGTTCATGCCTTTGTCGATTCTTGATATTTTCTTCAATGGTTGAATCACTTTGAGCTCAGATATTCCTCTTTTCTGAGTTTTAGATTCTGTGACGAAAGGAGCGTCAACAAAAGTCCCCCCTCAAAGTTGGATCCGGAAAGAAAATAGAGGATTTGACTCTGAGGAAATTGAATACATCAAAAGGAAATGGGGGCACGCAAGTCTTCAGGGCACAGAGGGTGGCGCACATGTTCTCTCCGTGCAGGCCTTAAGCGCACTGGTTACGACGCGCAGATAGGCTTCCTGGCCTATAAATATACATTTTTTGGTCGTGCATAGCATCTGATTCCGATTTTCTCGAGCTCTCGCCACGCAAGCCATCTTCGCCATGCAACTCTCTTTTTCCACTGTTTCCTCACTGCCGCGCTACTCTCAAGGTAATAGGACTTGCGCGGTGATACATACGCGAAAAAAACTTGAACGGCACATGTAACACTTGCGCGACATCTCCATACTTATGCGCCTTAACACCTTAGCCAATTTTTTGACTTCTTTCAAAAAGTTTGTGAAAAATTAATTCATTTATAAATAAACTTATTCCACTCTTTGTACATAATTAATGGCTCTTAGACCCGGATTAATTGATGAACTGGCTAGCAAGCGGATAGATGATATGATGAACATCATTGGCCATGATTACTATGATATCTGTAACAGCACTCTCCGAGATTTCGCTAAGTACTTGAAGAAATATCATCCTAATTTTCCACAGAGCATCCATCTGCCCCTGTGTTGTCATGGTCATCTGCAAGGAGTCAATGTTCCAAATGAAAACAATTATACACCTGAGATTCAGCTGCATTGCTACTCCTCTATTTCGGTTATGCAGTGCATTAAGAGCAACAACAATGGTGTGAAATTTCAAATTCTTCCTCCATGTTATTTCTTTTCATATATGAAAATGGAAAACCCATGGGCTGAAATGTTTTCCACTACTGGTTGGTGGATAGAAGACAAACATGGTATTAGAGCAATATCTGAAAAGAGTACTCTCTCCAAATGGCTCTTTACTTCCAATGCTCCATTCTCAAATCCATGTATCCATCATCAAAGTCTCTTGGATAGAAACAGAGTCACTGTTTGATCAGCAAGTAAATTTTCTCAAACCGCACTCAAGAACATCCTTTTACAATTGTTCCAAGACGAGCTAGTATCACTGCATCTCTTATTGTATTCAGTTGAATGAATAAATTTCAGGTGGTTGCTGATAAAGCTCAGGATGTCGTAAATCAAATGAAGTGTTATGTTGAAAGCCTCTTGTAATTCTTGAAAAATAGAAGAGACTCCAGTTTGTGGATGTCCTTCTAACTCTTGTGCATCAATGAAAAACACTTTCACTTTCACTTATTTGTACCTGCATTATTTCACTACCTACTTCAAATTTACTTAAGCCAATGGGCTTAGCAAGCATAGTTTGATTTTTACTAGGAATATTACAAATAACCCTACAAACTGTGAACCTTTTAATTGCTCAATATTACATAAATCATACAAAAAATGTATATTTAGTGAGCTGGAACTTGACTTTTATTCAGAGTTCCTTTGTCTTTTGTGGGAAGTTTAAAGTCATGCATGCCAGACATAAAGGGGATAATGTTTAAGGTCGAAATAGATTTGACCAAAATGGGTTAAAATTGATTCAAATACTTGACAATTTATCTGAAAACATTTTACCATACTCAAGTATGAGAGAAAATATGTAAACTATGACTTAAGAATATTTTAATCTGAGGAATGATATGAAAAAGAGCTAAAAGTCATTAGAAGTAGTAGTTTCCAAGAATGAAGTTACTATTATTTAACAAAACCCGTTAGGGGGTTGAATTATGCAGGGCCACCTAAGGGCATTGGCTGCATGGTCAAATAAATAGAATCTTTCAGCTGACAAGTCTGTTATGTGGACTGTTTATGCAAGTCCACCTATGGGAACATGCTGCATAGTCAGGCAAAAGAACTCTCAGAAATTTACATTCCTAGTGCTAAAATCCAGTGAAAGTTTATGGAGATTCAAATTTTCTAAAGTATAGAGTTTGTTGTATGGAAAGAGATACTTGAATATGGAGAAGATATTTTCAGACAAGATTATCGAAGAACTGGATGAATATCACTCCTACGAAGGTCTGACCCAAACATAGGGAAGAAAAATAAACCATAGACTTGAATACTTTCATATCATGAAAAAGGATATGGGACAAATATTTTAAGGATGGAATTTTTTTTGCGGATCCCTACATACTTTCGTTTAAGAAAAATAAGGACAAAAGAGGCATTCTTCCCAAGAATGAATTTACCACTATCTGACAAACCTGTTAGGGGGTTGAATTATGCAGGGCCACCTAAGGGCATTGGCTGCATAGTCAAATAAATAGTATCTTTTGTCTAACAAGTTTTTTATGTGGACTGTTTATGCAAGGCCACCTATAGGCACGTACTGCATAGTCAGGCAAAATAATTCTCAGAAGTTTAACATTTTTGTGACCAAAAGTCATGAAAAGGGTTATGAAGATCTGAAAATATTTAGGGTTAGGATTATAACACATAAAGATGGGTATTTTACAATGTATATAGAGATACATAGGTCAATGATAACCATAATCATGTTGTGGCTGGGTCCTGAATTGAAATTTTGGACTTCACTACGTATCTCATAAGAATGAGAATCATGCCATACGTAGTTCTTGAAATGTAGTTTAACGTCGTGTAGGACGAAAGTATGAGAGATCTTAGTTTAGGGTCATAGAGTTCAGACCATAATAATGAATACACAATGTGTGTTTTCATGAGGACTTTTCAACCACGAGACTGAAAGTGAAATTTGGGGTTAGGCCCAAAAAGACTTGGGGCTGGATTCGAGGGATACTCAAACGTTCCTACGTATCCCATAAGGATGGGAATCAAGACCACGTAGTTCTAGAACTACCCTTTGTACAAATTTGGTTCGTACATGTGAAGGGTGAAATGGGACATTAGTGCAATGATGGTTTAACCTGAGATAAAAAGTTTAGGCATTACCATGTATGCATGTAGTCTTTTGAAATGAAACATCATTTAAAAAATCAATGTCAATAATAGTTCTCTCTCAAATGATGAAATCAAAGAGTATTGTAGTTTATTGTCCTACCAGACAAAAGTGTTGCATAGTTTAACGTCATATAACAAGGAAGAAAGTGAATCAATGTAAAGATATTGATTCTTAGGGCGGTTTCACGAATCAACTTCATATGAGATGGTGGTGAACCGATGTGAAGAGATTGTTTTTGGGCTTGAACCCTTGGAGGTTTCCTACATACCCAGCCTGGAGGGCAAGGATCAAAGTCTGTGTAGTTCAATTAAAGAATGAATTAATGATCAAGTTGTTCTTGGGGACAACGATCTAAATAAAATAAAATAAAATGTTATTGGGACTTATACATGGTTAGCGCCCAAAAGAGAATGTTACGGTTGAGGTTTTCTCTAAGCTCACGTGATTCATACTCGGTGTGAGAAACAAGAGGTAACAACAACCTTAACGATGCATAGTTTATTGTCATGTAGGAAATATAAAGGGACTATGCAGTTTAAAGTCATGCAGTTAGGAATATTGGTGATGCGCAGTTTAGTGTCATGTAGCAGGGATAAAATACAGTTTAATGTCATGTAGGACGTATCAGGAATTTTCTGTACAGTTTAGCATCATGTAGTTAGGACGATGGGGACAATAGAGTTTAACGTCATGTTGGATGAAAGGGGGACTGTGCAGTTTAATGTCATGCAGTAAGGACAAAATAACACACCATTTACGTCATGTTGGACGTATTGGGGATTTTTTTTCCACAGTTTAATGTCATGTTGTACAAAAGTGTGAATAGTTTAAGGTCATATGCATGGACCGTGGATGGTGCAGTTTAATGTGATGCTTGACGATGGTGTATTTTAAGGTCATACATGACCTTTGATGATTATATAGTTTAACGTCTTTCCGGACTTAAGGGACGTTTATATAGTTGAGCGTCATGTAGTTAGGACGTCACAGTTTAACGTCTTGCTGGACGTAAGGGACTTTTATATTGTTTAGCGTCATGTAGTTAGGATGTCACAGTTTAACGTCTTGCTGGACGTACGGGACTTTTATACAGTTTAGCGTCATGTAGTTCGGACGTCATAGTTTAATGTCTTGCTGGACGTAAGGGACTTTTATACAGTTTAGCATCATGTAGTTAGGACGTCACTGTTTAACGTCTTGCTAGACGTAAGGGACTTGCAAATAGTTTAGGGTCATATGCATGGACCGTTGATGATGTAGTTTAAGGTCATACAGGACCTGGTTGCAGTCTAAGGTCATACTAGACCATTTAGGGAACTTTTTCACAGTTTAACGTCGTGTGGGACGAAGTTGCAGTTTAAGGTCATACAGGACCATTGCTGTATAGTTTAACGTCATATAGCTAGGACGAACTGGTGCTGCACAGTTTAGTTTCATGTTGCGGGGACATCTTGTGAATAGTTTAAGGTCATACTGGACTAATGAGGAGTTTAAAGTCATACTGGACCAAGGAGGAGTTTATGGTCATACTGGACCATTGCTGTATAGTTTAACGTCATATAGAAAGGATGAACAGGTGCTGCACAGTTTAGTGTCATGTTGCGGGGACAAAATACGAATACTTTGTATTTTATACAAAATATTTCTTCAAAAATCTGGCATTAGTTGGAGTAGTAATGTGTTCTCCATCCATCGTAATTAGTGAATAAGCTCCATTGGAGTAGACCCTATGTATTGAATAAGGTCCTTCCCATTTTGGCTCAAGCTTGGAAGGTTTCTTTCCTGGTATCATTGGAGTTCTGAGAACTAATACCAATTCTCCCTGAATGAATTAATGAAGACGAACTTTTTTGTTAAAAGCTCGTGCTATTCGATTCTGATAGATTTCCAAGTAGTGCAAAGTGCACAATCTTTTCTCATCTAACCATTACAATTCTTCGAATCTCTTTTGGGATTGCTCATCTGTAGATAACTAATCACAAATGGATACTCTGAGTGAGGGAAATTGAACTTCAATTGGCAAGACTGCTTCTGTTCCATATACCAACGAATATGGAGTTGACCGCATTGCATTGCGGGTGGTAGTCCGATAAGCCCATAAAGCATGAAAGAGTTTATCAGGCCATGACCTCTTATCTTTATCCACCATCTTTTTAAGTATATTTGAAAGAGTCTTGTTAAAGGATTCTATTTGGCCATTGGCTGCTGCATGATACCGAGATGAATGGTTGGATTTAATGTTGTATTCTTGATACAATTTCTTCACATCAGAAGAACAGAAGTTCGTGTCGTTGTCTGTCAATATGGTATGAGGGACACCAAATCTAGTAATGATGTTAGACTAGATGAAGCTAACTATGGATTCAGAACTGACTTCTTTGAGAGGTACTACCTCTGCCCATTTGGAAAAGAAATCAGTAGCAGTAAGAATGTACTTAAACTGCTTGGCCGTAGCTGAAGGGTAAGGTCCCACCACATCCATTCCCCATGTGGAAAATGGCCATGAGTATTTAGCAGTATGAAGAAACTCTGGAGGTTAATGAATGAAGTTGGTATGTACATGACATGAATGACACTTCATTGTGAAATCAACACAATCTTGTATCATTGTAGGCCAAAAGTATCCAAGCCTTCGAATTTGATCAGACAATCTATGTCCAGACTGGTGGGCACCAAAGACTCCTACATGCACTTCTTTCATGACAGCCGTTGTCTCTTCACCATTAATGCATCTAAAGAGAAATCCATCAAAACCACGTTTGTAGGGAATTTTCTCTAGGTGGTTTGGGCCATCACAAAGAGTAAAATTGACCACACATCGCCAGATTTGTTCTTTCTAGGCTCTATCAGGTGGAAGTGTTCCATTTTGAAGGTATTCCCTGATAGGTGACATCTATCCTGTAGTATGACCATACGGTTCAGGAATGGGACTAATTTCATTAATTTCCTCTATTCTAGCTTGAACATAAGGTGAAATTTCACTACAGTGGGAAATACTGATGGTTGTCTCGTCCCGATTTGGATCTGCTAGAGCTGTGGCTATATTAGCCAGTGCATTAGCTTGAGCATTTTGTGATCTTGGGACATAAGAAAACGTCGGTTCTGAAGGGAATTCTGCCATTAACATTCTGATGTAATCATACAAAGGGATTAACTCTTCTTTTCTGATGGTATAATCCCCATTGACTTGTTTGATTACCAGGTCTGAATCACCTTTCACCTTTAAGTGATTCACTTGTTCTTGAAGTGCTAACTCCAAGCCTGTGATAAGAGATTGGTATTCGGCTTCATTATTGGTACCACCTTCCCACAATAAAAAGGAATAAGGTAACAATGCCTTCTCTAGAGAAATGAGTACAATTCCTAAACCAACTTTATTGAATTTAGGATTTTCCATTTTCATCCCTATTGGTCTTTTGGAAGCACCACCAAAATACATTTCCCATGTTTGAGGACACTCTTGAATAGAAAAAACTTCCTCATCAGGGAGTTCAATATCTGAAGACGTGTCTTCCACTGAAAGATGTTCAGCCAGGAAATCAGCTAGAGCTTGGCCCTTTATTGCCTTTTGAGATACATACTGAATGTCGAACTGCTGAAAAATAACTTCCCACCTTGCTAGACGTCCTGAAAGCATTGGACGACTAAGGATGAATTTTAGCGGATTATTGCGAGATACCAATTGGACCTCGTGATGTTTCAGGTAGTGTCTCAGTTTCTAAACTGCAAAGATTAATGCCAGGGAGAAATTCTCAATGCTTGAATACCGGGTTTCTGCTTCAAGCATAGTTCTACTGAGATAGTAGAGGCTATTTTCATTCCCAACATCATTCTTTTGAGCGAGAAAGGCACCCAATGATCGATCTATATCTGTCACATAGAGGATAAGTGGTCTTCCTTCAACAGGTTGCATGAGTACCGGTGGACTCAAGAGGTATTTCTTAATAACATCAAATGCTTCTTGACTTTCTTCAGTCCACTGGTATGTGACTCCTTTTTTCAATAATTTGGTAAAGGGTAAACTTCTTCTTGCCAAATTGGCGATGAAACACCGAATATAGGGTAAATTTCCTTGAAGTCCTCTTAATTCTTTCAAATTCTTAGGAGGTGACATACCAAGGATTGATTTGGTCTTCTCAGGATTGACTTCAATACCACGATGACATACAACAAAGCCGAGGAATTTTCTTGAGGTTACCCAAAAAGAACATTTTAAGGGGTTCATCTTCAAATTATGTTATCGAAGCTTGTGGAATATGACTTCCAAATCAGCCAAGTGATTAGAACATTGTTTAGATTTAACCACCAAATCGTCTACATAGCATTCAACAAACTTCCCTAAGAAAGGTTTGAAGATACAATGCATGGCGTGTTGATATGTTGCACCTGCATTCTTTAAACCAAAGGGCATCACCCGGTAACAAAACACACCTTGAGGGGCTCTGAAGGCTGTAGATTCCTCATCTTCTGGGGAAATTCAGATCTGATTATATCCTGAATATCCATCCATGAAGGAAAGTACTTCATAGCCAGCGGTTGCATCAATTAAGAGTTCTGTAATCGGAATTGGGAAATCATCTTTAGGACAATACCGATTAAGATCTCTGAAATTGATGCAGACCCTAATTTGTCTGTTATTCTTCTTTACAGGGACAATATTTGCCAACCACGTGGGATACTGAACTTCTCTGACAAAGTTATCATTGACCATCTTATCAACTTCAGCTTCAATTTTGGAAGCATATGTTGGGTGTGTTCTTCTCACGGCTTGCTTAAATCCTCGATGTTCTTTTGGTAAACCCAAATGATGAGTAGCAATATCAGGATCAAGCCTAGGTATTTCTGTATAGTTCCAAGCGAAAATATCTTTATTTTTCTTTCGAAAAGAAATATACATCTCTTTCTCTTCAAGGTTCATGGCTGCACTAATTAAAGTGGGGCGTGGATCTTTCTATGTACCCAGATTTATTTCTCTGAGTTCATACACAGTGGTAGAGATACCTTCTTCAAATGCTGGAGGAGAATCTCTAAGATCTTCCTCTTCCTCTTCATCATGTGATATTTCTTCCATTTCTACTTGCATAGTAGATGACAAAACGAAATTTTCATGATCAGAAGAGATGTCAAAATTTGAACATTTTGAAGAAGAAGTTCCATTTCCGACCCTATTGATGATAAAGGGCCTTCTTTGGGAAATAAAGAGGAGATGATGGATTGAGAATTGACATCATTATTCACCTCCGATGTTGCTATAACTTCTTCTGGCCTGATTGGTGAAGTACAGACCTATTGGATTTCAGCAGATGAAATGAAGACGTCACCACTTGTGCTTTCATCACTGTTTGGTTGGTTAAAAATTTCTCCCATGTTGACTAGCTCAATTGCCGTAATTGACATTATGGATCTTTCGATAAGAGTATTTTTATTTGGGCCTATTTTGTCAATTTGACTGACAGGTAACACATAATCTGTACTCACATGTGTAAATGGATTTATTGGAATTTTCTCCAAACCATATGTAGAATTAACTTTGTTAATTTGCTTCATTGTAGATTTTTCACTTCCCTTCATGTGATAAAATTCTTCCTCAATGTATTGAGACTCACATGTCTTGAACGGGGTCTTATCACCATACAATGTTCCAACTTGACCATTGAAACAGTATTTGAGACATTGATGGTATGATGAAGGAATAGTTGCATGCTGATGTAGCCAGGGTCTCCCAAGAAAGACGTTGAAAGCTGAGTCTTGATCAACAATCATGAAATCCTAATTGGATACAAGATCTCCAAACTGAGTTCTGAGTGTAACTTCACACATTGGTTCTTGTTCATTTTTATCATATCCTTGTAACATCATGGTAGAAGGAGATAAATCAGATTCCGTGAGGCCCAATCGTCGAAGTGTACGAATGGGCATGAGGTTGAATTCTGAACCATTGATAATGAAAGATCTTCGGATATCTACACCATTGACATTTCCAGATAAGTACAAAGGTTTTATGTGCCCATTCACAACATCATCTTCATCTTTATCTGTAAAAGATATCGCTGCATTGCATTCTGCAGGATTATTCTCTATGTGATAGACTTCAGCTGCAGCAATTTCAGCTTCAAACTCCTGAGGACTTGACAAAGCTTCGATGAGTGCTTCCCGAAGATCATTTGATAGATTCAAAGAATCCAAAATTGATAACTTGGCTGGTACTTGGGCCAAGTGTTTCAATATATCATACTTTTGATCTAAAGGTCTGCGTTTCCCAACAGGAATATGCGGTTTAGCAGGTACCTTGGAAGCAGATTCTTTGGCAGCTGATGCATCTTGTATTGGGATAGAAGTTGGCAATATCATTGGTTTTGGATGATTAGACCGATTAGATCCATTTACTTGCTGAGATAAAGAAGATAAAACCTTCAATCGGTCTTCTAAAATAACTGTGCCAAGACTGAGTTGGCTATTAGCAGAAGAACCTGTTTGTTCTTTTTGAGCTCGCTAAAGGGCTCTACCACGAGTTTCTACTGCATATACAGTGCTAGCAGGGGTAGAATTGGAGTAGTGGCTTCGGAAAGATCCATGTATTCCCCTATATCCTGAACCTCGGGAACTTCCTTGTATTCCCTTATTCGATACAGGGAATTCAGGCTCATCAAAATTGAAATTACGACTGGAATATGGATCTGTTAATTGAATCATATTAACAGAACCGAAGATTAACACTTCATCTAATAAAGACTCTGCTTGACTAGCCTGTTTAGGCTGTGCTGTTTGAAGGGGCGGTGCCTGTTGTTTGGAAGTAGATGGCATAAAGTCTGCCAGAGTCAAAGACAATTTAGGATTTGACACATACTCATCTTCTTCAGATTCTTTTTCCTTCTTTGAATCAAACCGTTTCTTTGAGGACTTTCCTTCTGACAAAGATGGTTTTACCGTTATATTTATGGCAGAAGACACAATTGGTTTTTTTAATTGTGTTCTCAAAATGGCATGAGTCCAATTGATTGTCTTTCTGACCATCCAATCATCATATTTCTGTTCATTTCTTCTTTTGACTTCTTGCCATTCACCTTCCTCCTCTGGAATTGTAGCAATAACACATGCTATCTGAGTCGAAGAACCTTTTAAATTGACTTGTCCCAAGTCGACCATCTTTTTAGGAGGTCTTTAAAGACAAAACACTCCTGGATGGGATGCCCCAACATTTGATGAAAGGGACAATAATTGGGAAGGTCTTCATCTCTTTCCTTGTTTGGCCTCTTGGGCACTGGTAATTGAACCAAATTATTTTCCAGAGCTGAAATGAAGTAACCAGGAACTTGCTCACTTCGGAAAGAGTATGTTTTACTCTTCAAATCCTCAAATTGTTTTCGTCGTTGATCTCTTTGATCATTTGGACGAAACGGCCTTTGTTGTTGGCGTTCAGGAGGTGGATCCCTTCGAGAAGATGAAGGTTTTGAAGTAAATATAGGTACATGTGCTTGTTTAATCATAACTGTAGCAGTTTCTACTTTACCCATTCTCCTTCCTAGAGCTGATGGAATTACACGAGATTTAACCTAAGCCTGTATAAGGGACTCTTCAATCTGCTAAGCGATTGAAGTCAGGTCTTGAAACCGTCCTGTGTATTTCACAGGGATCAATGGCGTGCATAATTCGTCACGCAAATTTTCCACACAGATTGGCAACAGCTCTTCCTGAGGGAGTGCTAAACTCAGGGAATACGTTAATCCCTTCCAGCGAGCAATGAAATCAGAGTCTCTTTCATTCTCCCTTTTCTTGCAGTTTGTAAGATCGAAAATTGTCGTTTTTGGGAAGGTTGAGCTGAACTGATGAAGGAATTTTCGACGAAGATCCTCCCATCCGATAATTGACCAGGATTGCAAGCTTGTATACCAGACAAAAGCTGGTCCTTGCAAGGTTCGCACGAAGCATCTGAGTTTCACTGCTTCTTGCTACTCTGGAGTTCCCATCATAGGATCACAACAAGACCCGTAATGCGTCAAATGTTGTTCAGGGTCGCCTGATCCATTGAAAGTAGGGAAAACAGGGTTTACAAAACTAGATGGAGGAGAAATTGAATCTACGCATTCAGGGTAAACATTCTTTTCTGGTTGAACTTGCACCTGTTTCCCTTCCATAGTTTCTAACCGGGCTTTTAATGACTCAATAGTAGTTATTAACTTTTGAGAAACAATAGGTTGAATTTGGTCTTGGGTAGGTCCAATGAATGGATCTTGGACAGACGTGGTGATTGGTGCTGCAACTAATGGTAGCACTGCAAACCATTGTTGCGTTTGACCCGTAGGATTAGACCTCTGAGGGTGTACTGATAAAGGAGGATATTCCTGATCCATCTCAGTAGTTACAAAAAATTCATTCAGCTGCCAGACTTCAGCATTCTTAAGAAGAAGACTACTCTGAAGTAGTTCTGCATTCAACCTTCTTAATTCTTTCATTTATTCCTCTTGTTGTGCAAACATTTACTCTAACGAGAGCGATTGACCTTCTCCAGAGAAAGGATACGTAACCTGATTCTTTCCCCTCCCTTTGTTGGATAATTTTTGGAGAGAAAGAAGTGGATTACCTATGTTCTGAGTAATCCTTTGACTTCGTGTACGCACACCTTCTTCATTTGTATCGGCGCGTACATTTTCTTGAGCAGGACGCTCTTCATATGAGTCCCCTAAGTGAGTCTCCTCTGGTGGATTAGCAACAACAGAATTGATGACATTGATTGATGTATAATGCATTGCATCCCTTTTATCAACATTTCTGTGATATTGTCTTCTTTCATGTCTTTGATGAGACATTGCCTTTTGTTTATTTAATCTTTTAGGAACTTCTTGACGAGCTATAACTTGGAGGGAATCTCCGGATAATTTGGCTCTTCGTTCCTCTTGGGGATTCTTCCCCAATCGAGAAAAGACCAATATTCTCTGAGAAGGGGATTGGTGATTTTAAAGAGTCCCCAGTCTCGAGATCTGGGGATGTTCTTGCTGCTTCCGCTCAACTCCTCGAATCCCATTTGTTGACTCTGAGGGTTGGGTTAAAGGAGTCCCCAGTCTGACAAGCTGGGGTGGCTCTTGACATGCTATGTCTGAGACCTTCTTAAAAGCTCTCTTGATCTTGCGAATCTTAGTTCGAAAATTAGCTGGATGCATTAGCATGTATCCACATTTATCACCTAGTTTAACAGACAGTTGGATGATTTCTGAAACATCTGTCATTTGATGATGTGTTTTCTCCATATGAGAGGCTTGTGCAATATTATCGCCTACTTGATGTAGGAGCAATTCAACAACTTGTTCACTATATGCTTGATTTTGAGAGGAACTAGTTGAAGACTATTCTTGAGAAAGCTTTTGATTATGAACAAAGCCCATTGACTGTGGCCGGCCATGGGCAATAACATTTCATGAGACCATTTTCGACGGGCTTTGCTGACTGGAAAGCACTGTGAAATGTAGTGCTCAGTGAAAACCCCATCCTCTTATATGAACACTAGATGGAGCATTGGCAATTAACTGATGCAATTTTCTTAGTGCGCCAAGGCATGAACGTTGAAGGGTTCTCTGTTTCTTTTCAGCCATCGGATACCGAGAGACTTATAGAGATGCCAAATCAATCTGACATTGTAGCCCTTCTATTATCTTAAGATGATTTTCATATTCATCATATGATAATACCTTCTTCTTCAATTGAAAAATAGTTTTGCATATGTTGAGATGAATATCATGGACCCCATCTTTCGTCAACATCTTTGGAATGTCATACTGGGAGTCAGCCAAAGGCTAAAACATGACTGGTACCTCACTTTTCGCCAGTTTTTTCCTCATGTTCAGTATTTCCTATTTATCATTAAATGAAGATTCTTCTACCTATTTTGACCAAAGTTGGTGTTTCCTTGTTTCTTCATCGGATTCAACAAGATTTGTAGAGAGATCATTGATCCAACTAGAAGATGCATGACATAGGGGTGGTTTGGAGAATAACCTACACCCTGGGCAATCTTCTGATTGAGAAATTATTTCACTTTCTAGCGATAAAGCAACAGACATGACTGGTTTTGAATTTTCAATTGCCTCAAGATAAGAGGGCTTTCTCGGCACTACATTTTCCACTGGAGTATTTTCCAGGAAATGTGAATCACTACTACGGAGAGGACTTTCGCAGCGAAATTCATCATCATGGGGAGGACCACCATAATGGGTTACAGCAAAAGATGAGATCTCTTGCTCCTTGGTCTTCTGACCACACAGAGGGTTCATGTGGCTCTCATCTGAAGAAGAAACTTCAAGATTGACCGAATTTTCATGAAGCAAGCCTTCATGAGGAAGTGTCTGTTGAAGAATTTTGGAATTAATGTTCCCGTTATTGGGAACTGAGGGAGTAGAATCTTGAATTCCAACAGATAAATGTCTGAGGGCTTTAAGAACTCCAGCATCGAGAATAGCCTTGTTGCAGATTGGCCTTTGTTCTCCTTACTGTGCTGGGCAGATCTTTTTCTTAGATGCCTTCTTTCTCGCTTTGGAAACCACTTGTTAACGAAAGTGGTTACTCTGAGCAGGTGTATGTGCCTGACCAGGAAAGATGGCCAGGTTAGGCTGACGATCTCCACTCAAATCAGGTGTATGTGCCTGACTTGGTTGTCTGTATGATATGCGGGAGTATGCCCCATAACCCTCTTGGACTGGAGCAGATGTGTGTGTCTGTTCCGGAGTAAATCGTTGATGTGTCACTCCACTGCTAGGGATAGATTTATGTTTCTTTCCATGAGATGATGATGAAGCTGTTATGATATCCTGGAAAGCATCCAGAATATGAGCAGTAATTTGCTTCTTCTCTTTCAGCATTGAAAAAATATGTTTTGTGACTTCAGCTGCCGGAACGAGGATATACGTCCATTCTGGGCTTGGATTAGGTGTATGTGCCTGATCCTGTCCTCCTTTTCTTGTCAATGAATCCTGACAATACTCATGTGTGGAGGCAGAGAGTTGAGTCTGCGTCTTGTTTGTCGTCGGAGCTTTCGGACTGACTTCTCTGTGCGCTACCAAGTGAGACTGTTGGTAGGCTTGATTAGTACTAGCAGGTGTATGTTCCTGCTGATTACACTTCGCCAAACGCAGTTGACGAGATCCATCATATGTAGTCAGGCGAGCCTGCTGACTAACTGATGATGTATAAGTAGGTGTATGTTCCTGCCTATAGTACTCCACCGGAATTTCCTGGCGGGATTGGTGTGATGCTGCCAGACGAGTCTGCTGGACAGCGGAATTAAAATGGACAGGTGTGTGTGCCTGCTCGTTGTTCGTCACCAAGTTAGGTTGGTGGACTTCTCCGGAGATGAAAGGGATGAGCACCTGCCCATTGTTAACTGGATTCCATCTCTAGTGGTTCGTCTTGCCTGCTCGGGTTCGAGGAACCTGAGCTGAATGCCTGGAGTCGGTACCCTCATCATGTTGAGGGCGCACTACCACACGAGTCTGGCGGCGATTGTTGATGGGGGCCCTCAGGAAGGACTCCTGTCTTTTTGAATTAAGTCCCTGAGGGAACTGCTCATTCACTTCCTCAGAGTAAGGGAGAGAATGGAAATTGCGTTCTGAGGATAACGACCTGAAACGGTTGGAGACGGTAGTCAACACCGCCTGCCTCTGGATCACTAGTCATCATTGTCCGGACGACCTGTGTGAGTTGTTCACTTGGAGGGCCTGTCGGGAAGCCTCCAAAGTTGGGATGGTACCGTGTTTATGGTACTCCTTAAACAGCGGATTTGATACCCAGCGTTGAAGATGCTGAGTAGGTGATGTCCTCCTTAGAGCGGATGACGATCCAGCAGGAATAGAAGCAGTGGTATTTGCAGCAGCAGTATTCACAGATGTGAATTTGAGAGCAGCCATTATGAAAATACAGAAGATCTTGGAAAAGAGTGCCCATTTGATATAACAGACGTAATCAAGATAAAATTCAGCTACTTCATCCTTTGGATGAGCACACATGTCAATGGTTGTTTTTGTTAGCCCTCTTATTGAGTTTTAAATAGGGGCTTAACAAATAGGTAAAACATCATTTTAACTTGGTTAAGGATTCACGTCGGGTTCACCATTTTTGTTTCCCTCGGAATTCAGGGATGACCTCCTGGATTGGAGATTCAAACGTTCCGATCGGTTTCTAGCGGGTTTGTTCGTAGAACCGGAAACATCCAATGATTCCACATCTATTTGGACATACTTTCCAAAGGTAGGCGCTCATTAGTTTTTGGACTGATGAGGCTTAGGAATTTGCATTGGTCGAGAGTATGGGAGGTCGGACTCATCACACCTTTCTAAGGGGAATTATTGTCTATTCTGGGACTCTCTTTATATATTTAAGTTATGTTCGTGAATCCTTATTACATTACCAAGTATAAAATGAGCTATCCTTCAGTTTAACAATAAATGATTAAATATGTAATAAATTTAGATAATCTTTTATATGTATTCGAGGTTCTTCATCAGTAGAGAATCATCTATATTTATTTAGAGATTCTTGGTCAATGGTATCATTCAAAACATTTATATAAAAGTCTCTTGGTCATTATGATGACTAGGATGGTTTTAAAGCCACTCAGTGGGGTACTTGATGTTTATTTTCATTCAGAAGGACATGAATTATTTCAGTGTTGGGATCAAACCCATAAATGGGCTACCTACGTATCCTTTGTTTTGGAAAAGGAATCAGAACCCATGTAGTTTGAGTAAAGGAGTATGATGTTTATGATTGATGGCTCAAAAAATGATGTCAAAATTACTTTTACACTCTAAGCTCACGTGATTCATGCTCGGTGTGAGAAACAAGGGGTATTGGTAAAAATTAGACAATTGTGCCATGAAAGATGCAATCATAAGAAATGGTTTGGGGCTTATGTATATATGACTGCCCAGATAAATGAAGGTTAGGATTTACATTAGGGAGAAAATCCATGAACAGGGTCTATAAAGGTATATTTGCTTCATGGAGATTTGAATACTATAATCTTGGGGCTTACTCCTAAGGAGGATGCCAAGTTAGGAGGGGACTTATGATTGGCTTTTACTCCTGAAAAGGAAACCCAAATCAAGGGTAAATTAGGACTGGTTAAAGAGAAAATTAAGGGACTTGCGGCTTACTCCTAAAGAGGATGCCCAAATTTATGATCGTGGCTTATTCCTGACAAGGAATCCTAGGTTAGGGGACTTGGGACTTACTCCTGAAAAGGTGGCCCATGATTATGACTGGGACTTATTCATGAAAAGGAGACCCAGGATAGGGGACTAAGGTTTGGGGCTTACTCCTAAAAGGATGCCCAAATTAGAGGATATGGGGCTTACTCCTAAGAAGGATGCCCAAGATTAGGGCTGGGACTTATTCCTGAAAAGGAGACCCAGGTTAAGGATTAAGATTTGGGGCTTACTCTTAAAAAGGATGACCAAATTAGAGGATATGGGGCTTACTCCTAAGAAGGATGCCCAAGATTAGGACTGGGGATCATTCTAGAAAAGGAGACCCCGATTAAGGATTATCTCATCTTAAAGGATGAGGTTGAATGAATGAACTCTCCATATTTAGTGACATAAGGATATTTAAATCACTAGGTTTTGAGTGATACTCCACAGAATTCCATTCAGATAAGGAAGTCGAATCAAGAAATCATGCCATAAATGGCTTTGAAAAGTGTCTTGAAGACTGAATCTTGAAAAGGAAGTATAATGGCTTAAGAGGGGTGAAATGGGCAAGAAAGGCACCCAAAAAAAAGAAGGGGCGCACAAGTCTTGGAAGACGTGAAAGTACTATGTCGGCGCGCAAGTATTGGTCACACAGTTAAAACTGCGTGACACGTGGTGTACTTGCGCGATGGTCAACCGGCATTGAAATACTTGAGAGACTCTTTATTAAAACCTTTAAAATCCTTTTGAGTTTCTTCCAGAAAAGGTACGTGCAAGTTCTATCGAAGGAGTAAGTCGGCGAGCAAGTGTGACCACTTCCCTTAAGGGATGGCCACTCAGGCGCGCAAGTGTTGATGAGTTTCAACACTTAGGCCTTCGTCCCTCTCTTTAGATCTTCCGTTCTAGGTAAGAAATTACCTTAGAAGTGTTCTGGAAGCTTTGAGAAGAGTCTTGGGCATAGGGAGCTTCAATCCGAGTTTTTGGAAAAAGATCCTCTCGAATGGGGGGCCCATAGTGTCTATTTATAGGCAGGAGAAGACCCCAGGAGGTTACCGGGAGGTAATCAATTAGGCCGCGCAAGTCACTTGCGCGACCATAACGGCGTCGCGCAAGTGGACTTGCGCGATAGTGATATAACTTGTGCAGTGCAGTTGCTTTTGATCCTTTGTTCATGCCTTTGTCGATTCTTGATATTTTCTTCAATGGTTGAATCAATTTGAGCTCAAATATTCCACTTTTCCGATTTTTAGATTCTGTGACGAAAGGAGCGTCAACTATATTTCATCATCGAATGGAATTCTCAAAAATGATTAAAGGTTGTTGATGCATTCACTATGATCAGAATTGCTCCTATATGGAATTTCATCATCGTCCAAGGTGATTTACAAACAATGGAGGAAGGATAAGATCTCAAATGATCCTGGGATTATGTATATAACCATGACTGAATCACTATGGTAGTATATTAATAAACATTTTGATTATTTTTAAAAGGAATGAATTAATTAATTTAATAACTATTTATTTCACTGAATGTAAAAATAATGAGTGATGTCTGTCAATTCCCTGCATGAAACCATTTTATGTTTCGTAAAGGGTAAACACCGCATTCTATACTCAATAATTGTATCATATTTTAGGTCTTAGATTCCATTTAAGTGTTATGTCATTTTCATTCAGAAATAATGTAAATACAATATAAAATATGTTTAATATAATTTATACAATTTATTCTCGGCAAAAAAAGCCTCAAAATTTCACAGTATCTCATCACCTAGATCTGTAAATATAAATATATATATATATATATAATCAATGTCTTACAAAGAAAAAAATGGTTCCCTACATCACTTTTTATCTCAGTATTTTTTACCCTGAAAAGTAAAACTAAACAAACTACTCAGGATACTAAGCCCACACATCTCTCTCACTCTCATAAGAACTGTCTTCAGGCTCTAGCACTTCCAAAACGTATGGACCAAGGGGATGGTCCATCCATGAAGGTTCCTCTAATACTAATCCTCAATCCCCAATATGAGCCCCGTAAAGGTTGATCTATCCTCAATATCCATCTAACCCCATTCCATTACATATGTGGGGTCATGCGAGTATCTCCTCAGCTACGACACATGTATGAATTCATGCACTTTCTCCACCAATTGGGGTAGGTTGTAGTGTTATGAAAACCCTGTATCCCTCTAAATGATCTCAAATGGCCTGATAAACCCTGGGGATATCTTTCCTCCTTTTCCAAACATCATAAATCCTCATCGTTGGGAGACTCTCAAGAAAACATGGTCTCCCAGAACTAACTCCAAGGTCCTATTATGGAAATCCTTGTAATGTTTATGTCTACTATGTTACATCCTCATTCACTCATGGATAAACTAAAATATTTCTATCATCAAATACCCCATCTATGGGCCCAAAATAGACATCTCACTAATCATTTTCCAGCATAGGGGTGTCCTGCAACGTCTCTTGTATATACTCAAAATGATTCATGTTGATGGTAGATTGGTAGATATTGCGGAACAAAAAAACTACCAAGTGAATGTTATCCTCCCATATGTTAGGAATTTTTGACCCACAATTCCCCGACATATCCTCAAAAACATGGATAATGTTATTGGTCTAACCATCATACTATGAGATAATGGTCATACTCATCATAATTTGGGTCCTAAATTTCTCATTTGGACACTACACAATCATAAAGTAAACCACATGTAATGATCAATGAAAATTATGAAGGGAAACCCATGAAGGTGCATGGTCTCTAACAAATACATCTTCAAAAAACCCACTACTTAAATCTTCTCCATGATTGCAAGGAAGTGAGAAAATTTCATATGTTGGTTAACTATCACCTAGATTGTATCATTGCCCTTCATTATTCATGATATCCCTATCATAATTCCCATTGATATTTTTTCTCATTTCTGAACAGAGATCTCACGATGTTTCAACTATCCTACCGAAACATGATGCTCAACCTTCACCTACTGACTGGTAAGACACTGTGAGATGAACTCGTATATGATACGACTAATATCGAACCATCAAAACTACCATTGAAGGTCTCTATACATCTTCCCAAAACTAGGATGTAAAGATCAGGTAGAAGTGTCAAACTGTGGCATCACCTCATCAGGAATCTTGACTGGAACCAATGTCCTTCCCCATAAAAATATGACATGATTCCCTCCATCAGAATATAAATGTGGTGAATCACCAATTAATATCTATGTTAGAGTTTGTGCCCTATAAAAATCTTTTATGTAGTTTTTGATGAACATATATTCATGGTTTTGAATATTAATAAATTTATTATCATATCGTGGTTGTTCTTTTATGGGATATAACATGTGATAATGTCCCATGAGTAGCTATCGCACTGAAAGGTCATAGTAGTTCCCTGCTATGATGAGAATCTGGATGTGTTATGACACTATTTTTGAATAAATGTTCTATGGATGGATGATATTATTTAGAGGGATATATATATTAAAGGTTATCATGGATGGAGACTCATAGGGCATTAAGGCACGTTCACAGGTGTATTCTGCTAGTAATATATAGTATGATATTATTAGAATGATACTAGATAGAAGGATATGTACAATTATAAGTATCATTGGATGATCCTTTCTATAAACTTGTGTATTGCTCCTTTGATTTTATGATTTTTATAAATGGATATTATGAGTTTCAAACTTTTATTTTTGATAAAAACTATGATAAAATTTTCTCGTAGAGAGGTACGATACGTATGGTGCCCCTCATGTAATATTTCATTAATGAATAATAGTAGAAAGAATTTATCACACATGGTTAACATATGATAATTTATCATTCCCTTTTATGGAAATGTAATAGCCTAAATAAATCCATGTCTATAATGTGCTCTAGAATATTTATATATTTAGAATTTCAAATAATTATATATCGAGCATACAGGTCGATGACACTAACATGAAACCATCGTTATTGGAAATATTGAGGTAATTGGATAATATTACATGTTATGCATTCATATGTGTTTTCATGTCATTGCAGCATCATCTTCATTCTCAATGGGTTCTTATTGTGTTTCTATATCTTGACCTGGTACTTTAGGCTGGTTTTCCTAATGCAACTATGAGAGACGCCTAGAGGGTCACACACTATGCATATCTGGAATATCAGTTAAATAATTTATTATTTATCATGTTGAATAAATATTATCCCTAGATTTGGTATAATAATTATTCTGGTCTTCCTGATTGCATTTATTCAATCATTAGTAATTCGAGATAATATATTTTGAGAGAAATGTTTAATAAAAATTTATTTTATGTTATAGTGAATAAAATAATTTTTACATATCACTTAATAAAGAAGTTATGTTTATTTAATAAATAAAATATCATTATTCATGTTCTGATAAATATTAAAGAGTATTGGAAAACATAGTTTAATAGTCTAGTGAGAAATAATGATTTCAATTATTATTTGATTAGAATAATATTCAATTATAACATGCAAGTTGAGCACGTGTCAAGGAATAATGATTTTGCTATTATTATTCGACATTGAGTTTCTCTATGATTAATAAAATAATAAAGGTACTTGTGCATTTTATTTTACTATTACCAAGTTAATAATATTGTTGGTTATATTATTATCTTGTAAGCCAATGGGGAAACCAACAAGATAACCAATTGATTGTGAACTACATTTTGAGAAATGCATCCCAATCCTAGAGAGTTCTATCTTCTCCAATTAAATTCTCAAGAATTAGAGAAGTCCTCCTCCACCAGAATAGAGATGTATATGGAAGCATTTCTCAAGGAGATCAAAGGTGGATGATGTAAGCATAAGTATATTTCATGATAACACATGGGGACTCCTTCAGCGATGTCTAGAGATTAATTGATCATGTGTGGATCACCGCTAGAAGAGATCAATCCAAGGTCTCTAAAATGCAATGAAAATTCTGTTCAAATCTATAGTAAGCAGAATTAACAATGAAAGAAAACCATGGAGTTATTTCATAAATTTAATTAACTTAATTATCAAAAATATATGTGGATCATCTCTTCTAGGTTCTAGATCCCTCCCTTTCTTTTTATAAAATAATTATTCATTTCTGTGGATACTGGTGTTCATTGTCCTAATGATCTTAGATTGATCATCAATTACAAAAAAAATCAAAGTTCAGCAATGTCCCTCCCACTCTTCCACTACACCCAGAACCTACAAGTGGTATCAAAGGAAATCATATTAATGTATATAATTATTTATATAATTCGTTAATGTTTTAGGATTTAATAATATATTTTTTCAATACATGTTTTTATTGTTCTTGTATTATAAATTTTGAGATATTCTATTCCTCTATCATATCTCATAGAATTAATATAAACAATTTATTTTATGATTTAACATAAATCATATATCTCATCTGGAGGTATGTATCACAATGGTACATACTGTGTAATTCGAATCACCCACCATGTAATCTTATATACACGTCGTGTAATTTGGATTAAATGCTATGTAGTTTTGTTTAGTACAATAGGAGTAGTTTGGAAAGTAATCAAGTATTTTGGAATTATGAAATGTGGGGTAGTAAATTATTACACCGCATGTCAACCAGGACATATAGGCAAAGAGTTACATGATTACATGCCATGTGGTCTATATGAAACTTTGTGTAGACCATTTCATGTCAGTGCCAAACTGTGAATCCCATTCACAACAAAGATGGCTAGTGACTATGAAAACTTGAGACAACATGGAATTTGGACCACTAGACATGTCATGTACTCCACAATTTTAGAAGTATGCCTCACACAATAATTCCATAGGCATGAACATTAGATAGACGGTGAAGGTATAACATGCGTTGTAGTCGGAACAACATGCCATGTACTCTACCAAATAACACATTTTTAAAACATTAATATTTCAGTAATGGTTAAATATTTTTTATCATTTATAAGTCATATAACATGTTGTTACTCAAGTTCATTGAACAATAAAACATGGCTGAAAAAATCTTGTGATACGTTTAATCATCTAGGAGGTACATGTAGTGATATTAGGCATTAAATCATTTTTATCATATGTCAGATGAATAAAAAATCATATTTGTATAATAAATTTTGGTTAGATTTGGACAGTTATTCATTATGTTTCCTTCATGGTACATTAATGTTAAAGGTTAATTTTAAAATTATTTATTTTTTAAAATGTATAATGGATAATAATATCAAGTAAATTTAGAAAGGATTAAGATTAATTTTGTATTAATTAATGATAATAATTAATCAATTCAAGCACAATTTATCATAATAATAATGATTAAAGTATTGAAATCCAATTTTATTAAATTCCTTATTTTTTCATCTATGTGGATATTTATGAGCTAGAATAGAGCTTCTTATGCGATTGGTTTCCTTTTAATTTATTTTATAATTAAATTTGATAGCATTCTTACCTTTACTCTTGATTAATATTTAGGGAATGTTTCCCCATTGATTCATTTATGTAAACCTCTTTTTACCTGTCACCTACATGTGAGTAAAAGAATATAATTTTGATGGAGCTCCCAAGCCAGTGGAGGAAGTTCAAGTTATGATTTGAGCTGAAACCAAACCACGGAGATACAATGGTGGACATGTCAAAAACAATAAACAAAAACATTAAAAGGTTCATGGTGTTTCTCGTATAGATTAAGGTTAGTTTATCAACCATTTGATAAACTGACAATAAAAATAGACCATGATCATAACCATTATTTTATATCTTTCTATTTTTGATTATTCCATATGAATGTTTTTTCCCGATCCCATAATTAATGAAATAAAAATGTAGAAAGATAAAACTAAAATAAACTAGCTTATGCATAAATAATTATCAAACACTCTTAATTAATTATGTATATCCCACATAATATTAACAAGATTGTAAAAAGATAATAAATGTAAATTTCCACATAATTGATAAAATCCCTCTAGAAAATATTATGTCGGAATATCCTTCCGTTTCTTCATATAGAATTAAACCAATATGTCAAATGTCTTGACCAACCAAATTTGGTGTGTCTTCAATTATCGGGAAATTTGAATTTGAGATTTTATGTTGACCTGACATGAATTACAACAATGGTTGACTTCTAATGTTTGAATTGGTGTAAATGAGAGGCAAAGGTTGAGGAAATCCAAATGAAGGATTTCTGGATTGGGGATTCAACTCAACAGATAATGGAGCTATGAGTTAATGCAGATGGAATTTGGAATGAATACATAAAACAATTCATCTTTCATGACCAGCCAACGATGGGTGATGAGAATGTAATGTGTATCCTTTCCACTATAATTTCGAAGGAACATGTTATCCGAGAGCCAATAGTGAGGGGTATTGGGTTTAGATAAAATAGTGGGAGACAAATAACTATGAATTTATTTCTTTGTATAAATTTTATCAAGAGAAAATATAAAAAATTATTCTCAACATAATTATAGAAACAACATGAAAAATGAATTCAAATACATCATTTTAATCAATACACATAAGGAAACCCTTCTCATTGGCACTAGTTTCCATGAATGGAAAAATCACCTACAGGTGATCCTTTATAATGAATAGAAACTATATGTGATGGAGGAAACTCTACCAACAGCACCTGGGAATGTGTCAAGTGATAAAGAACCATATTTTAATGAGAAAAATCTGAATCATACTACAGATGATCAGTACTTCAGGCTTTTATCCTTGTCCAATAAGCTCTTGAAGAAACATGTTGAAATGGATACTTATAGAATGATTTCTCACCATTGGGATCTCTATCGAGAGAAAGAAATAGAAGGGAGGTTTGAGATCTCCAATTCATTTTTCACTACTAAACATATAGTGTATGCACCGGTTGGTCCTCATATAGGCATTCATATCATCTAAATTTAGTGTTTAGACATCTTTGGTATAAATTTTCTAGATGATTTGAATACATATCTAAGACTATCATCACTTGCCAAGTCCATATCTAGTTTTATTGTGAATTATAACATGAGAATCAATTAGAAGAGAATATCATAACTTCTAACCTTGATTCTCCATATTGATTAGGAGACGAGTCTTGAAAAAACTATAGTTTGTATGGTGAATATGTAATTTAAGGAAAAGGAAAATGGGATGAAGATCAATAAAAACCCTAAAGCCTCCAAGAATCAGCATACCAAGAAGGATAAGATCTAGAGGTAGATCATGGAAATGGAGGCATTGTGCTTTTCATGTGTCCAGTTAGGCTACTGGAAGAGGAATTGCACTAAGAAGAAAGGGGAAACCAATGATGCATTCATTATCAATTGAAATATTTCCATTTCTACACATTGTTTATTAGATACAACTTTTTGTGCTAACATCTGTATTCAAATGTAGGAACAATGTAGATTTAAGAATATTTGTAGAGGAGTGGTGGATCTCAGAGATGATAATGGTTTGAGGCTATCTTCTCTTATTATAGTTGAATACCACCATTCATTGCCGAATGGTAATATTTTGGTTTTATGTGACTGTTATTATGTTCCATGTGTGTCTAAGAACATAATTTCTATTTCATGTTTAGATACATTTGGGATTATTTTATAATTAGTAAATAAAAGTTGTTTCTTTTGTAAGTACATTATATGTCATGGTATGGAACATTTAAATAAAAATTTTTATGTACTAAATTATGAAAACCAAGTGTTGGAAATCACTAATTAATCATGTTCACATGGAAATTATAACACCTTGTTGTGGCATCACCATCATGGTCATGTAAATGAGAAGCTCTTGAAAAATCTAGTTCAATATGGTTATTTATACTCTTTTGAGCTAAAACCACTAGAGAGATATCATGTGTGTTTTCAACAGAAAAAGACCAATACATCATTCATTTGATGGGGTGAAAGGTCCATGTAGATTCTTCCGTTGGTATACCCAAATTTTTGTGGACAATTTCATATAGAATCTAGAGGTTGAAATTCTAAGTTCAATACTTTTACTGATTAATTGATTATATATGTCAATATTTAATTGATGAGGAATAAGATTGAGTCCTTTAATAAATTCAAGGAATTACAGAATGAAGTTGGGAATTAGCTGGGTAAGATGATAAAGAAACATTGATCGGATTGAGGTGGATATAATAATAAAACAGAGTTCACAGACATCCTAACGGAGTTTCGTATTATATCTCATCACACTCCACCTTATAAATTATAGAGAAATGGTTTTATTCAAAGGAGGAACAATACCTTTTTTTGAAATGGTATGTTCGATAATGAGTCATGTAGATCTTTTGTTACCATTTTGTGGATATTCATTACATTCTATGGAATGCACATTAAACAGAGTACCATATTAGGTGGAAAATATAATCTACTTCATTCTATGGAGTCCAAAGAAACAGGTTTTGTCTCATACACATGTATGGGGTTGTACAACATTTTTTAAGGCAACATCAGACAACAAAGTACCACCTCGGGACATGTAGTGTATCTTTATTGGATATCCCAAGGGAAAAAGGGATACTACCTATACAACCCCACTGACAAGAAAGTGATTGTTTTTGGACATGCCGCCTTTCTTGAGAGGTAGAACATAATCAAAATATAGAGTGGAGGGAAATTTGACATAAATGAGTTTGATTCTCCTGATACACAAGAGTTTCTATAGGAACAAGTTCAACAGTTTCCCATAGAAGAAGTATAAGAGAGGTAAAATAACCAGATTAATATTGTTTTCTGTTCACCAAGGACAATGACTCATTATTATTGGATAATGATGAACTTATCTCCTACACGTATGGATTAGATATCTTAAAAGCCTAAATATGGGTATAATATATGAATTGTGAGATGGATTCCATGTATCGGTACCAGGTTTGAATTCTGGACAGTGCTCCAGTTTATGTAAATCCTGTTGGGTGAAAATGGGTATTCAAGAATAAAATGGACATGGAAGGTAATGTATATACCTATAAACCATGGTCAGTGGATGAATTAAGTAAACATCATCAAGGAATTGACTATAATGAATCTTTTTTGCAAATTTGAAAGCTTAAATTATGGTAATCATACAGTCCATAGCAGCTTACCATGACTATGGGATTCAGAATACGAAGGTCAAATATGAATTCTTTAAAGGGAACCTACTGTAGGATGTCAATATGAAACAACCAGTAGTGTTTCTTCTACTAGGTGATGTTAAAAGGTTTTGGAAACATCAAATATCACTTTGTGGATTGAATAAAACATCCAGGTTCTGGAAAATTTTCTTTGATGAATATAGAAGATTATTTGGTTTCATTTAAAATGAATGTGATTAGGGTCTTTACAAAAAGGTTTAATGGTAATGCAGACATTATCCAACTAGTATATTTCAACCAAATATTTATTATTGAAAATTACATACAAGTCATACAATCGGTTAAGGGCTGTTTGAAAAAGTGCTTCTCCATGATGGACTTAGGCGATGAAAACTACATTCTAGGGATCAAGATCATTCGTGTTAGATCCAAGAAGATAATTATACAATGTCTGGGTACATACAAAGACAAGATAATTAATATATTTATTATGGAAAAATCTTAGAGGGGATTGGTTCTATTTTCACATGGAATACATCTTCCTAAGAAAAATGTGTCCCCAGACACCATAGGATAAACATTGAATGATTAAGATCCCATATGCCTCTACGATAGGATCAATCATGTATTCCATGCTATGTTCTAGACATGATGTTAAATGTTCACTGAGCATGGTAGAAAGATATGAAATCGATCTAGGTGAACAACATTGTAGTACTATTAAGGCTATCCATAAATACTTGAGAATAACTAAGGATATGTTCCTACTATATAGAGGGGATATAGATCTTGTCATTAGAGGGAGTCCTATTGTTGTTTTTTATATAGATCATAATGATCTAATGTTGTAATTAGGGATATTTTTTCTATCTCAATGGAGGAGTTGTGAGCATGAAGAGTTCAAAGCATCTTCTTGTAGATGATTATACAGTGGAGTACAAGTATATAGAAGCTTCTGATATATTCTAGGAATCTATTCGGATTCAAATCATTGTCCAGGATCATGATGTGTCTCCTAGAAGTAAGGACACTATCACATTGTATTGTGATAATACTACATTGGAGTCTCTTTCAAAAAAGACATGTTCACATCAACAGACAATGCACATACATAGGAAGTATCACCTCTTGAAGGATTTTTAAGAGGTCTGAATATATAGTTAGAAGAGTGTCTGCAAAAGAGAACATGGTTGAAACCTTTACTCAAGGCATATCTCAGTAAAAGCATGAGTATCAAGTGTGAAATAGAAAACATAATGTTTTTAGTAGTTGGATGTAGTGAAAGAGGGGTCTATTTGAGTTGGTTCCCTAGAATCCAACTTAAATGTACTTTATGATAAATTTAAATTCATGTTTTTGGAAAATAATAAATTTCATTTCACGTCATGATTGTTATTCTACATGGAATATCTTTTGATAATGTCTCATGAGTTGATATCGCATTGAAAGGCCATAAAAGATCCCCACTATGATGAGAACCTAGAAGGGTTGTGACACAAATATTGAATAAATGTTCTGTTGGAAAGTGATATTATTTTACTGGACAAAAATAATATAGGCTATCAAGTGTTTAGACTAATTAGACTTTGTGGAACCTTCTCATTGAGTATTCCCCTAGTAATATCTAGTAGGATATTATGAGAATGAGACCTAATAGTTTTATATCATAATTTATAACTGTCATTGGATATTCTTATATGTGGATATGTGTAATAGTCCATAGAATTTATGATTATTATTAAGGGATATAATGACTAGTGTACTTTGATGTATTTAGAAAACCATGATGATATATTATCATGGAATGATAGGATATGTTGGGTTTTTCATGAGTAATATTTCATTAATGAAAATTGAGAGAAAGGATTTTTCCATTCTATTTAGCAGAAGTTAATATCAAAATCTCTTTGATGGAAATGATACATCAGAAATAAATCCATGGTTCTGGTGTTCCCTATGCATATTCTATTTCTATAAAGTCAAAGAATGAGATATTTGAGCATATAGTTGGATGTCACTAGCATGAAACCGGCTCAATTTGAGATATTGTGATAATGAATTATATTACATTGTAAACATTTGTATGAGGTGGCATATCATTGATGAATTAACTTCTTTCTCTATGGGTTTATTGGCATGTTTCAAGACACTATCCTTAGACATTAGTCAGGTTCACCTAATTCCACTGAGAAAAAGGCCTAGAGGGTCACACACTATGCTTATCTAAAATCACAATTAAATAATTTATTAATTAACAAGTGGAATAAATTGTGTCCCCTATTGTTGATTAAATATTATTCAGGTATGCTTGGACATATTATTTTCTTCAGTTGTTATTCGAGAAAATATAATGTGAGCAGAATATTTAATTAATATTTATTTTCTATTACAGTGAATAAAATATTCCTCTATTTGTCAGTAAGTAATGATGTTATATTTACTTAATAAATAAATAGTCATTATCCAATATATGATAAATATTGATTAGTATTTTAGGATAATGTTGAAGGGTCTAGTGATATCTAATAATTTTAAATATTATATTTTTCAAATAATATTTCATTATTACACGTACGTTAAGCACATGTAAGGGAATAATAATTTTGATTTTATTATTCGACAGGGGGTTTCTCTATGATTAATAAAGTAATAAAGGAACTTCTGTGTTTTATTTTATTATTAATTAGTGAATCAAATTCCCAGTTATATTATTCTCTTATTAGAATACATGGAATCCTAAAGGCATGCCAATCGGTTGAGAAAAATAATTAGCTAAATTACTCTCGATCCAAGAGAGTTGTTTCTTCTCATAGAAAATTATCTTGAATGATAGTGGTCCTCCTCCACTGGATTAGAAAACAGTTTCGAAGAAGTTCTCAAATTGAACGAAGGTGGATGATGAAATCACAAGGATCCTCCATGGTAGCCCTAGGGAATCCTTCAAGAACATCCATTGATTCGTTGAACATGTGTGGATTACATCTAGGGGAGATCTATCCTTGTTCTCTTTAATGAAATGAATATGCACAACCGATTTTGGGACAGAATCATCAATGAAGTAGGATAACATTGTTTCTATTTGTTTAATTAAATTATATTAATTGTATAAAAACATGGTGATCCTCTCTTTTGGGTTCTAGGACTCAACCTACATTTTTATAAATTATTGATTCAATTTTGTGGATACAGTTGTTCATTGTCGTATTGATCGTGGATTGATCATCAATTACAGAAAATAACAATATTGGTCCCTAGACTACCCACACGTCTGATGCACCCAAAACCTGCAATCTTTTCTTGTAAGACCTCAAAATCAATTTATCCCAAATGGAACTCTCTCACTTTCTCAAGAAGTGAAGGAGTCAACAGTATCGATGGAACAAAATTTGAACCAATCGGCTTTACCAGGTTCAGCTACAGGGAGTCCAACTTCATTGAATCCTCCAACACCAAACGACCCAAGGAATTTCTATTATGGTAATCTGCTATAATTTTTCCCTTCCATGGAGTATATACTATCATAAATTCATAGATCATCAATATATCTAACCATCCTCATTGTCTTAGGTTCATTTTATTTGTGTGAATATGAACTTGAGACTCTGTTGGTTTGATTAAACCACAAAGCGCTTTCCCAGAAGCTATCTCCTACACAACCTTATGGTGAAGACTATCTCTACAGGCTCTAGGTCATGAGTTGCATATTTATTCTCATGTTATCTCAACTGCCTTGACCCATATGCAATAACTGTGATCCACTACATCAAAATTTAGTTGATCTTAACTCGTTAGGCATAACAATACACTATGATCAAAACACCATCCTCGAGAAGTCTGAACATATGATCATTTGTCATCCAATGTATCATCTCCTTAATGGCCCTATGGAACTACTTAGATCTGATAAACGTCTTCTCTTTTAAAATCTATGTAGTAAAAGGGGAAATAATTTTGGATAAATCTTCCACAAACCTCATATAATACACTACCAATCCAAGAAATTTAAAAAAAACTAACATTCACTTAGGTGGATCCCATTAAAGAACTACATAGATCATGGTGGGTCAATTTCTATACCATTCTAAGAAATTACATTCACCAAAAATTGAACCTCATGGAACCAGAACCGAATCATCAATAGTTTTCTATAAAGTTGGCCATCTTGAGGAAATTATATAACCATTCCCAAGTGCTCTTCATATCCTAAATATGAAGCATGGTAGATGAGTATGTCATCGATGAATATGACCAATAAATGGTCCATGTATAGCTATAAATACTTTTTCATCAATGAAATAAATTGACGGGGGAATTTATCAATCCAAAGGGAATAAATAGGAACTCATAATGTCTGTTGAGATATCAGAATTCCATCATTGGAATATCATTCTTGAAAACCCCAGTCTTGTGTTTGTCAGACATGAGATTGATCTTCAGGAACCTTTTCATGCCTTGAAACTAGTCAAAGAAGTCATCAATCCACAGCAAGGGGTACATTTTCTTTATCATGTCTAGGTTTATGTGACAATAATCCATGAAAATACACAAGAACCCCATCACTTTTCTCACAAACAACACTCGTTCTGCCCATGGGGCACACCTGCCCTGATGAAACACTCTTCTTGAAGGTCAACAAACTGCAACTGTATCTCCCAATTCTTATTAGGGGCCATATAATATTCCAAAGAAGATATCTGAACCATGTCAGTATACATGTTAATTCAATACTCCATCTCCCACCTTATATGTAGTCCCAGAATGTCCTCGAGGAAGATGTCTATAAAATCCTCCCCAACAGAAGTAACCCAAATTCCTGAGATTTCTGCTACACCAAGTGATAAACATTCCAACTGATGTGTGATGGGTTGCATCTATCATATTCCAAAACCCACCCACACTTCCATCAGATATCTCTCACCCGAACGGGAGGATGTCATCCCATCAGTGCATAGGCATCAGACTTGACTGCGATGACTGTTGATCTAGGCTAAGACCATGTAAAAAATACATACACAATATTATGTAATATTTTTCCTTTGTGATGAAAAAAAGGTTAAACATGGACCTTTTTACACTAATAAATTACTCACACTTCTGAAAGAATGAAGATACAAAAGAAGCATTCCATGTTGGAACCTATGGATGATGTTTCTGGGATAACACCACAAATGGGAGATCCATCTATGACAATATGATTTTAGAGATAAAGTAATGATTATAATGTATGTTTACTAGTACCATATCATGATTGAAAAATGAAAGTATAATTCCTCTAACCATCTCGTGCACAATGAGGCCATTGAAATCCAAATCTAAAAGGTGTCAGCAGCCCCGACTACATGATCTCGGAGCCCAAGGGGGTTTGCCTTGTGGTGTTAGTGGAAGGATCACATAATTAATCAAACATATGTAGATTCTCCTACTCCTCTTCTTGCTCCACCTCCCAAGGGACCACACTACCCTTTCCTGAGAGATTCCTGATCATAGTGTTACCTCTTCTTTGGTGGACTATTAGTATTTTGAATGTGCTACTCAGCACTTCTTGTCGGGAAGTCCCATGCAATGTAACATTTCCCACAAAAAGAAAATCACCGTCCAAATTCAGAATAATCTGGTTATCTACATTATCCCTATATAGTATGACCTCATGCTTGGTCCTATTTTAAAATGCTCTTCATGTGCTGATATCCCACTGATGGGTTCTTGAAAACTACTACAGATGACTCAGCACAACGACATCCACTGCTAGCTACAACTATCGAGAATCCCTCTTATAGAAATAACTATATCACTAGTTCCCACTCTAGAACACTAACATTGGTGGGGATTCACAAAAATACAAAACTAGCATAGATATCTATACATATTCCCTTTTCATACATTCAGGAATTGAAGTATCTATCCCATATCATATCTAGGGAGTGCTGTGTAAGGTCTGTTAACCTTGCTGTGTAGTTAGAAAAAATCATCCCTCCATATAGAAGCTCCTGTAGCTCTTGGATCCAAAATGAGTGAATATAGGTGGGGTTGTAATACTCAGGAAGCAACTATTGTATGTTGGCTCACGAGAGTGTCAACTCATCATTTATTTTTGTAACAATTATTCACCAGTGCTGGACTAAACCATGGAAAGGAATATATTCTAGTGCAACAACCAAATCTGTCAGGGTTTAATCAATTATAAGGACATTGTCCACTAACTATATCCAATCCATTTCTACCCAAGGATCTAGCTCACCCTGGAACCACATTGGCCTCTGGTTCAAGAATACATGGAGTGTTAAAAATCTTATTTGCGTCCTCAACATATATTTCTAGAATGGACTGTTTCATGATAGGTGGATGTGCTACTACTTGTTGACCTGTAGAAAAGGTGTCATGGTATAGACCATAATCTAATGCCTCATCATTTATCATGATCATCATCATGATCTAGAGTAGGTATCCTGGATAAATTTTTTCGTGGAGGAATACTGAGATTTATCACGATGTAGCACTATTATATGGGAATATAAATATCAACAAAAATGCGTATCTAACTCAACAATAATATTCAATGACTCAATATTATATGATTCACGTACCATCAATCCATGGAACCATTTTCATGGTATGCTGAGACAAAAAGTAGGTAGTCGGGGTCATGGTGAATTGATATGTCATCTGCATGCACCATTACAAGACTCTCAACACTGAAATCTACATTCGAGACACTATTAAATTGTTTCGCTAAATCCCAATCAAATCCTCAAAAGGGGAATAGTATGAACAACATCCCAATTAATTAATATTCACTCATAAAAAATTTTCTTGACCAAAACCAAGATGAAGCTCAATCAACAACTACCCCAAGACCACCTCCATAGGAAATGGTGTGGTGACTACTGCCAAAGGAATAAATAACATGTAGAGGAATTTTCTAATTTAATTTTATGCACACTCAGATCCAACTCGATGAAAATGTGAAATGGAAAAAATAAAAAATGCAACACTACTAGAATCTAAATCAAGCATGCATAACCTCTATGATGAAGAGGATCCTGATGATATAAATAGAAATGTTAAGGATAAAAATACACGCCCAACTAGAAATATATCCCTATTATAAAAAACTAGAAAAATAAATTTCTAAGAGATCTCATCTCCTAAATCCCATGTTGTGACCACCATATGTGGTCAAGGGAACCTCGTATCGCTATGCTCCACTGAATTCATGACTGACATGTATGTCAGCTTTATAAGACGTGACACATGTGGGAAAATACCATATAGGTGTGAGTATATTAATACCAAGTAGGATATCTGGAACTCTAAAGGTGGAGAAATAAGAGATACAATATGAATAAGCATACAGTAGATGCAAGATACATTTTAAGAGAATTGGTCAACCCAATCAAGGAGTAGATGTAACCTCATCAAATCACAAGGGTCTTGATATTATGAGTATATTAACTACACATCGAATCTTTACGACCTATTATATAATATTAGACTCATCCAAACATGATAACATAAACACCCAATGCATGTGTCATACCTCAAGCATATTTTCCTCTCTTATAAGAAGAGTAACCAAATAAAAGGATGTTCATAATGAAGAATATATATGTATATGTATGTATATATTCTTAGTCAAAAGAATCACAACCAAGAGAGTAAGGTGATCTTCATCTCATAGAACATCCCAAGAATATGAGTTTCCAAAAAATCCAAAATTCCATCATTGATGTAAAATATATCATGCTTCTACCCAAAAGTAAATGTGCAAGGAAAACCAAACCACGTAATTATTACATATAGTCGATGGGCCACAATGTGAAAGGAGATGAACCATTCCCTTGTTCATTAAGAGGGATGCAATCTTGTAACCATCAAGGACCCACTGCCCATCTCAATTTGATGGTTAACTCGGTAGTCATTGATGACACCACTTCCCATATCTACTAGAGGATCAAGTCATTAGTTTTTGAGGACTCCACTATCCAACACTAATGGATGGTTGAATCAGTATTCTTCATGGGCTCCAACAATAAAATCAACTATATGGTTCACGTGGTAGACATCAATGACTCTACTTCCCAAAAATACTATAGTTTCAACTTAGTAGTCATCGATTAATCCATTGTCCAACACTACTAGAGGGTACACTCAGTGGTTGTTGAGGACCCCCCTTCCTAGAACTACAAGAGGGTCAACTCTATAGTCCCCAAAAACATCACTTCCCAACTCTACTAAAGGTTCAAATAAGTATTAATCATGGACTCCACTATCCACCACTACTTTTGGGTCAACTCAATATTTATGAGGACTCATCATCTATGCTCTACAAGAGGACCCACTCGGTAGTCCTCGAGTACTCCACTACGTAGCTCTCGTGCAGGGTCCACTCATTAGTATCTGGTGATTCTAAATATCCACTTCCATGGATATGCATCTCCTAAATATTATTTTTTCCATTAAGATTTAATATAATATCATGAAAGCCACAGCCGCTGGCACCATCATAGTCTACGAGTTAAAACACTTAGTATAAGCTAATCTTGGGGTAATATTTCAGCTCAAACAATATAAATATAGAAACATTGATTTTTCCACAAAAGAAGAAAAGTAGAACATAGAATGTGAGGGGATGCACGTGACATTTGGTCATTCTCTACCACCTTGACATGTACCTAGAGGTATATTGCTCCCAAGGCATGTAGCTGTAAACACTATTCATTTGTACTACATGGCATTTCCACGCCATTCGGGATCATTCCATATCTAATGGTTGGTCAGAGTATGCATGAGGTGTCTATGTACTTTGTACATGACATGTGGCTTAACATAGGGTGGTGCATGTGTTCTCTATTCATGTATATGTACTTTGGTACATTTTATTGTTCCTAGTTGTCTACTGCTACATATAGACCTACCCATGGGACCCCACTCGCAACTTTTCCATCAAGGGACAAGGTACACTACATGAATGCGAGATACATGATTTTTCAAAATTATAAATATCCATAACCCTAACCACTACACTTAAGTGTCTACACTCTATGTGTTCATTTTATTACATAGCTTGTAGTTGGGTTTTCCCTTGATTTAAAGATTTCACAGATTCATGATCTATTATATGATTTAAGTCATTCCTCCAGAGTTCCTACATTTTATTCACCCCAAACATATTGATTCAGTCATGGATCACTTTTTTTAACCATTGTTCAATGGAAATATGTATCTGTTTGTTCATCAAAGGTCTATAACATGGCCGACATGCCATTATACTTCATTAAACAATGATTTTTTTACCGAATGTTAAATATACCATCCCTTTTATACAAAAATACAATATCTATGCTCGATTAATAAATTCACTCCTAACATAAAATCCAATTGTGATTCCGGGGGTCTGATTGGTCTTGGTAGATCCCAAAAATGTTGAATTGGGACCACGGTGTCATACATGTGAAGAAAATGAAAAAAAATTCAGATAAAGTAACCCTAAAAATGTTTTAACCTTCACTGACCAGGAATTATTGGTCAATGATCAAGAATAGTGATACCATAGTTAGAATCCAATTTAATTATATTACATAGGCACATGATTAGTATACAATTAACATAGATATACGAATATGTATTAATAAGATAAATCAATTTAATATATTGAAATAAATAATCCATTAAAAATTCATACTTAGATATTGTATCTTTATCTGTAGAATAACATGAATGATAAGGATTGAAGTCTTTCATTGTGTTTGTTATCCTCTGATGTACTTCGATTTAGCAATGCGTCATCATCAAAACTGATTCCCCAATGAAGGTTGGAGGAGAAGTTGTAAGAAAATCCAAGGATAATGAGGGTATACTTGGGAAAATATCCATGTTAATATATTTATATACATTTTTTATGTATAAAATGACATAATGATTTAATTTAACAATTAAATATTTCATTGACTATATCTCCGTTGAGAGAGGTATCAGAACTCCCCATGCTGACCTATTTTATGTTGTGCCTCGGATAAACACCAAATTCCAAACAAAACTACTATCTCGGATTTCTTTCATGATATTACATTAAATAGTTATTCCATTCTAATTAAAAATATGAGTATATTTAATAGAATGATGTTTAATATTTTTTATAAATTTAATTCCTAGCATAGCAGGCCATGGAATATTATGTCATCTCAGTGCATTGCACTAAAAATATATGTATATAAATTTCACAATCTTAAAATGTGAAAACAATGCCTCTAAAATTATACATAGTCATTTTTTAAAAAATATGATTAATTACCTATAACTTAACCTACTTTAGGAATCACAATAGATGAAAAAAATAGTTCACTAAGTGAATTTTTAGTGGGGACCATGGAGGAATGAAATATTGATTTTCTTAATTTCATTATTTTTCAAAGAAACACCATGAAATGATTTCTAAAATAATGGGAAAATGTTTTATGTGAGGGAAAAAATAGGATATTGAAATTATTTTTCGATAAAAAATAAAGGGTGCAATGGAAAGAAAAAATTTCATCTTAAGGATCTATTTATTTTCTGTATTGTTAAAATTTGGGAACATTGGAATTATCTAAGTCAGTTCCCTTTTTCAAAATGATAACCCCTATACCATGGAAGGTCCAATGATGAAATAAAATAATTCGTGTATTTATGTGTCTAGATTCTAGAAATATATTATAAAAATGTTTTTACCAATGTTGTTTTGGTTATAGTAATCCTGAAATATATAAGGATAGTATTAAATTGTATAAGTATATATGTCATCATCAATTTAACAGTTTTTATACCATCATGGGTTTATGACTTTAAAATTGATCTTATGTTAAATTTACAAATCCCACATTTTGGATTTTTGTGATAAAAGTATACTAAGATAAATTATATTTTGGGAGACCTTTATGGAAATAAAACCCATTGTTTTAGTATATGTTTTTATGAAAAATTATGTTAAAAGAATAATTCCTTTAAATTTGTGAGAATATGTTTAAAGGTATTGGTAACCATTTGGGTTTACCTTATCTTTTATGTGGTTATAATTATGGGTTGTCACAATTTGATAACGTAGGAATAATTTTATTATTATAGTTTGGGAATAATGATAAATCTCAAGAAGGGTGAAAACCTATTGTATCTAGTGATGTATATAGGGATTGATCACACAACTGAAGAAGATAAGGGTTTAGTTTCTACCACTTTCCTAAATAATTATATGGTTAATATATTTTTGTTTGTACGTAAAAAATTTGATGAAAAAATTATAATGTTGAACTAGTGGTGTTAATGTTGAGATTTAGATATTAGTTTATTATAATAGATAACATATTAAAACCTTATTTTTATCAGAAAAATATTAGGATATACACAGAATGAATTTTAACCCTTTTAAGGATTTTATGATCAATTTAAAAGATGAGTTTAGTTATTTAAGTATTGAAAACATATTCAAATGTGTATTTAATACAATAAGAGATGAAGTCAAAATGTATTAAAGTAATCCAATATGATGAAATTGTTCAAATTAAATATAAATATATCAAGTAAGTATATTTCTTTAGGATCATATTCAATATGTAAAATAAATTCCTCTACGTTATAAAAAATGATTTTTAAAACATAATGTTATCTTATTGCATTAATATCCTATGAATAAAATGGACTTTTAAATAATCATAGATATATTGTTTGGAGGTTTTTAATAATCTATTTACCATTCAATTTCATGTGATAAATGACCACTATCACCCTCTATAATTTTTTATTTTTTCTGCGATGTTTATATCATCACATGACAAAAACATTTCTTCTATTTTGAAACCTATTTTGTGTTATTTAATAAGAAATTTGTACATCCCTTTATCTCAAATTAAGAGGATGTTTTATTAAATTTTTTATGATGTGGGTTTATAAAAAAGGTATTTTCTAATTTCAACACACTTATTAATAATATTATGAGTAAATTTCATTGAAGAAATATATTTATGGGGGTAAAATGTTACACCACATGAATTTAATAGAAGAAAATTGATTTAAATAACATATATCAAACGTGACACCAAGATTAGATGAGAATGGATGTCCCTAATAATTTATGATATATAAATGTTTTACTAAACTAAATCTCTTAGATAGCTTACAATTTACGCAACACCGGGTTTAAACAAAAAACTATACTCAATTAAAATATTATTAGTTAAAACATGAACATTATAACTTTTCCATTATGTTAGTGGGTATGAATAACGAAAACAAATTTATGAAATTATTAGGTTTACACATGATCATTATTTATATATTGAGTATAAATAAAAATAATTTAATACAAAAAAATGATTTCTGAAAAACATTTTATCAATAAAAAGACATTTTTTACAAGTTGCAAAACTGTTTTAATATTAAAATTTAAATTTTTTTATATATCTATTTTAAAAAAATAACTTAATTTTTATAATTATAATGTAAAATTATATTTTAATAATTTATTTTGGAATTTTTCTAAAATGTGTCATTATTATATGAATGATGAAAAATATTTATTTATGTTATAAATACCTTTTTGTTTAATGTATTAGATAGTCCCATTTTTTTAAAATCTAATTATATAAAAAAAATTATTTCATTATTATATTTATTAATAAAAATTAAATCATTATGGTCAATTAAATTTTGAATTTTGATATAATTGTTTCTAATCATTTCAATATTTTAACATTGAAACCCCACATTTTCGTCGAATTAGTGGGTTTAATTTCCAATTGCAGTCTAAATTTTTTTTGAATTGATTTTGAAAAAATTTATTCCATATTTGATTCAAAATTATTTATATTATATAATAATTTCAAAATAGTTTTCTTCAATAATTAATAGTTAAAAAATTAAAAAATATATAGCACGGTTACTGTGAAAATGAGTTTACTGGGGGTTAAACAAAGAAGAAAATGGTTAAAAATAAAATATAACATGTCCAAAAACCATTTTATCGAAATATTTAAACCTTAAAATCTCTAAGGTTATATTATTTCCTAATTTTTAGATTTATTTAATTTTAATATAGTTGGTACACATTATTCATTTCAAAAAATTTAAATGTGTCTTTTCCTCCACTTATAATAGATTACTCCAACTCTAAACATATTAACACCTATCAATCCCTTTGTATCATTAGAATCCTACCCAAATCTCTCTATGAAATCTATACACACATTCTCTAGATAATTTTCTTACCAAAAAACTAACCGTAGGGTCCTTAACTGGATATCCAAATGTTATTTCCTTAATAGAAGGTAATTGTCTTAATGAAGACTATTCATTTCTATTCTTCTTTTTTTCCACCGTAAATTATATATTAAAAATTAAAATATAACAAAACCATTTTCCAAAATATAAATAAAGGTTATTATTTTTGTGTAATAATATCAATTCATTTTCTCTTCCATGAAATTGGAAATAAAAGCTTCTATTGTGTGTAAAGAGGACTATCGCCTTGCATACCAATGAAAATCATTTTGCATCAACACAGATCAAAATTGTATATAATGATTGACTTAATGTTTGTATATATATAAATATTGATTTTTTATCATTATAATATTATAATTATTATATCACATATACATTTTTAGTTTCCATATCGTTTAAAAATATGATAATGTTGCCCGCGTGTACGACATAATGCATCCTCATGAAGATGTGTCATTTGTTTTTCAAATTATATTTACATTGAAGGTAATAAAAATAAAAATAATGATTAAATATGATATATATGAAATGATATTTTCTATATAAAATTAATATACCATCTACTTCCTTACCCTTTATCTCATTAATTTAATAATATTGTCTCTCGAGTATATGTATGACCTACCATCTCTAGAAAGTGATGCGATTCATTTTCCAATTCTAGCCTTCAAGAATGATTCAAAAAATACATCTAATGAATAATTATTATATTCATAATATAATTATAATTCTATATATTCTATATCAATATAATATGAAAAATAAATAGATCAATCATGGAAAAATATGCCATATAAAACAAAGCAAATAACACCTAAAATAATGAATATAATGTAATATTATTTACAAACATGTATTATATGTTATAAAGAATTAATATATGATATTAAAAAAATAATTAAATTTATATATTAAATTAATACCATGATTACAACCATTATATAAGATTTTAAATAACGGCCAACAAAAAATAAGCATGAGGTCATGTACATCGTCTCAATTTCTCTTCATTGAGTAATATTGAAATGTTATGAACCTAATATATTTTATATGGTGTATATACATTACCTTTAACAAGTAATATCATGATTACATAATATTTCATTGTATTTTAATTTTCAATTTGAAATGTATCATTCAAGCTGACTTGACTTCAATGTTACCATGTCGTAAAAAAAATCATATCTAAATTTCTATTCATTGGGTTATATTACTTCTTCAAGCTCTCGACTCACCATATCACTTATCGTGGCCCAAAATCCAAACTCAGACACTACCATATCAATCATGGTAGGTTCTATCCATCTAATATCTCGCCCCCTATATACCCCACATCACTCACAGTAGTCCTACCATCCAACCCAACATCTCATCCCATCCCAGACTCCATCTCACACATATATTTCATTTCATTTTATCTTCTTCCTTCACACCCATGTCATGGACTCCATATTACTCATGATATTCCCTCCAATACTATCCCAATAATAAGAAGTCCCAAATGGTCCTATGGAAAACCATCTAACTAATTGTTGACATTGAATTCAACTATGTATTAGGGACTTCATCTCCCCATGGCAGTCCCACCCATGATATATAACTCATAGAGGGGAATGGCCTCCAGATCCTTCCCTCACATCATGATTTGTCACATGACACAACACATGCCCCATAAAATAAACATAGAGATACATACTATCACCTAGATCCCAAAATAAACAAATCTATCCCTTGATCATATCTAGAGTCTTGCAGCAGAACAAATATCATATTTTCCAGTAGTATAACCATTAGGGTTATTTTCACCCATTTTGGTCTATAGTAATTGATTCTAGCTCACAGCAATCACCAATATCTGACATCACTGATGTTAGGATGTGATCTATCCATTTTTGAAATTTATTTATTTTTAATATATTAAGGAATATTTTTGGATCCATCCATTGAGAAGACATAAGAATCCAGGTCCTAATGAGACATAGTGTTGATTTAATAGAAATTGTAAATATATTATATCACAAGGAAAAAAAATTTCTAAAATAATGGAATTAAACCTAAATTGTTTCTTGGATCTTAAATATGATATCAGCATCAAATATATAATGTATTTTATTATCTTTTCAGAGGCTTAATATTTTTTGAAAAGGCCATTTGGGTAAAGTGAAATTGTAGGCATGAATAAAACAGAATTTATTTATATATTTATTTACTTAATTACTTATTTTTAATTTTAACTATTGGAATTAATTCTCCATCTATAAAATACCTAATAAGTAAAATATACTATATTTATCAACATAATACTATGGATCAAGGGAGGTCCATTCAAGGGGGATTCGTGGAACATCAACGATTGATCGTGCTTTGGTGATCAATTTCCCAATAGAGCTCCTGTATCTCATCAATAAAAATGGTCGGGATCAATTCATCAACAATGGTCAATCCAAGATCATGTTGGGATGTTTCTGTGGGATTTAATATAAATTTTTATTATACCACATTGAAAAAAAACAATTCTTTTAAAAAATTTGATTCGGGGGTTGATGGATGATTTTAAAGTATTTTTCTATCTTCCAAGAATATTTTGATTTAATATTTACTTTTTTGGTAAGTTTTATTCCCCTTCATTCATCATTGTACAACAACAAATCAACTGAAATCTAAAAATGGTTGAGGTTCATTCCTCACACCCCCCATCATTCTACGGACGTTTATTTTCTATATTCATTTTTTGGATGTGGGTTCAATGAATACTAAAAAATCGATTGTTTTTTTATGATATTTTTCATAGTGGATCATATCCACATCTGAGGATTATTTATAAGTTATTTGATCAATGATAAAGAATAGGTTTTGAATTCAAATATAGATATCCCCACTCTATTTATTGGTATCTTAGAAGGGAGGTGAAACAAGAGATGTGTTTTGAGCTATTCAGTTACTGAATTCCACTCACCGGTGATTGATTTATGTTTTCAACCATATATTTGGATTCTTTTGTAACTATTTGGGAGTGATTTGTCGGATAATTGGGGTAGGGTGATATCACAGGATGAACTGATAGGTTTTGTGAAAATTCTGACTATATGGCTTATACTCTAAAAATAGTCCTTCTATCACCTTTTATGGCTATAAGTATTACATGTAGAGAAGTTTATAACATGTCATGTGACACATATCTCATATTGTTTAACCCTTGGCTAGAAACTCAAGATATACCATAGGGGGACATGGGAATGAGCATGGTGAGTTGCACAGGAATAACCAATGTACATGGGAATGACCTAGAACTTAGACACAACCAGATACATGGGCATGACCATAGTACATCGACATGGTCAATAATACATAGAGAGGACCATATGAACACGATCATGGGCTAACGAAACAACGAGTGCCATCCTATCCTCTACACTGTATGTATCCCAAGAGGAAAAATCATGTATGTGTAGAATAACATATTGTGTCAGATGATGAGAAACAATAATATTTGGGGATGTCAAGACATTCCATGTACTTTTTCCAAGGCATGTTGAGTCCCTCCATCTCTTCAGTTTGATCCATTTTTAATTTGGTGTGTTTCCTTTGGTCCATATATAAGATGGTATAGTGATCCATTACACCATAATCTTGGGATTTTTATTTCATTTTAAAATTATTCTTGGATAGACATTTCATGGATCCCTCCATGAGGACCCATGTGGGATCCTATATCTTATCTCATTCCCTGGGTCGGTTGTGAGGAATCATCCTGACCACCATACATGGGTGTATGGTCCCCTACATAGTGGTTTATTCGATATTAGGTTTTTGATGTACCCCTTGATCCATGGGCATTGTCCCCTATTTTTATATCAGTATCTTCTATGATCGAGTTATTACTTCTTTTTTATGACTATTGTGCACAACCTCTCAAATGTGCACCATACATGATATCATGGTTCATGGAGTGATATCTTCTGAAGGAGAATTACCAAGAAGCATCAAGAAGAATCATGTGTCTAGTAGTATTGATGATGAATTTTTATGACTTTGATTCTATTTTGATTACATCATGGTTATTTCTGTTAGGTCATTATTGTTATGTATTCTATTTTGATTAGAAAATATTCATGATGATGAGATTACTAGCATATTAATGATTTATGTTTACTGATTTCATGGTGTCCTAATATTTGTTGTTATACTCTCCCATGAATTAGATATTCCCATAAATTTCATGTCTTATTTAGACAATATTCCTATTTATGGTGTCGTTGGAGGAGTAGAAGAAGGTGGAGAATAATTTTTTCTGGACATACTATGGTTGTACTAGGTGTTTATTTTAATTGAGGTCCCTTCTTCACAGTAGGTTGGACACTTTTATCAGTTTTAGTGGGCTTTTTCTTTGAAAATTATAGGGTCTAATACTCATTTCATACTATAGTGTCAGATATATTTTTTTTATGTGTTTTGTTAAATTTTGTGTTTTAACTTTCATTATTGTATGGGTATTTTGAAGATGTGTGTGTATCATAACTTTAATTTAAGCTTGAAATTTATGTGATATTCCTACCCATTGCTTGTCTCTACCCCTATCATATTGAAGGAGGGATAGGGGTTTCACAGTTGTCTTGTCAACAGGTATGTGGGCCCAGGTGGGTTGGGTAGTGACGTGATGTTATTATAGATGTGTTCATCTTTCAACCTCTAGTTAGAGATTTTCTAGTTGAGAGGTTTCTTATGGGAATGGAGAAAATTTAATTAATTTGTTATATGTTTACATACCAATCCATAGTCACTAATGTTTTTGAAGTGGACAATGTATCCATTATCCAAGATACTAACAACCTACTTGTTGAATCAGTATTTGTAGTCATTGATTACCACGAAACCATTAGTACATAAATCATATGGGAATGTGTTTTTGATTCTATGTCCATATTGAGTTATCTACTAAGATATAATCATTAAACATCGAACATCTTGTCTCAATATATGATGTTTTAAAAATAATATACATTGAGGTATCCATAATGTAGTTGAGAGAGTGGCCATATGGGTGATGAGGCCTCCTAGAAGGGGCATGGTCATGAGGCAGTTCTCGTTCAAGATGTACCATAGTTGATTCTGCCAGCACTTCATTATCACATTGACCTATATCCAGTGATTAAATTTTATTCATGATGTCCAAATAATCCATGGATGGATATAATGGAGAAGGATGATAACACACATGGGCTGAGATTGTATCATGAGATTCCTTTATAGAGATCATTGGTGTATAGGGTGTGTAGGACCTGTTGGAACAGGTTTTGTGCAAAGGTCCTGGAAAAGTAAGATGATTCATTCATGTGGTCCGTGGGGATAAATCATTCTAATAAGGTACATAAAATTTTATGACCATGATGGATTTGGATATATCATGTGGGATTGTCATACATACCATGCTACATATAGAGAGACAGTCGATGGACCACTCGAGAAGAGGCATCAGTTTTTGTATGGAGGTCCATATGGAGGAAAATATGACAAAGGAGTTGGTAGAGTAGTATGATGTGGATGGATCATTGTTCTATTACCACCACCACCACCAACCATAAGTGTTTTATGCAAGGTTCAGAAAGCTGGTGTTCAAGAACATGGGAAGTTGTGTGCATTATATTCTTATGAACCATAGTCTTCAAGAGTGATTTTTCATTCATGATATTGTCTTTTATAATTTATCTACATATTTTATTGACACATATGTGACCGAATACAACCATTATACTTCTCTTTTTTCAAAACTAGAGCATTTTTATGGATATAATGATTGAACCATTATGATTGGATGCTCTAACTAAAGGAGATTTTGTGATAACATTTTTATGCTGATAGAGTGACGTAACTCTTAGATTAGGGAGCTTCCCACAGAACCTTTCTTATAAACATGAGGAGACATTACGATGTTATTTTGGCATAGACTACATCCTTATAGGTCATTCATATATTGGTTGTCTTAGATAAATGTTGTAATGTATTCAAATTAATGGGACAAGTATTTACTTTTTCAATGTGAATGAGGTATAGGTAGATTATTATGTGTATATGGGTAGGGGGATGCATCTCATTAGTCACTAGTCTGAAATTTTCACCCTTTATTTAGTGGATGTTGTGAACTTGAAGTTCCATAAAATGGTGGAAGAGATTGAGGAAAACATTCTTACGGATGTATTAGGATTTCCTCCCCGCTAAGAGGACAATTCATATGTTGGATTAAAACTATGAATGACACCAACATATTCACCATCAAATCATTTGGATCCGGTAGAGAATCTTGAGATGAAGGTTAAATTGGAGGAGTTACAGCTGGAGGTATATATTTGACCTTGTGTTCCCCCTGTACATCCCCTATTTTATTATACATGAAGATAGATGGTAACATGAGGGTTATTTTATAGATTATAATCATATGAAACCAGTGTATATGAATAATATTTATCTAATATCATGGATCATATAGATCTTCAGGAAGTTGAGAGTTGTTTGATTCTTCTCAATGATTTACCGTAGTTCATTTTATGATCAGCTCTGAGTTTGTAAGGAGGATATATGGAAGTCAGTATTCTATTGCCTCTATGGTTATTATGAGTATATGGTGATTGATTTTTGAAATGAAAATTCACCATTAGTTTTCATGGGACCCAAGAAACAAATATTTCATCCTTTATTAGACCATTTTTTATTGTTTTTCATCAATGAAATTCTATCATACATGGTGTATGAGGAGGAGCATACGATACACTTGATGATTGTCCTAGATAGAATCATAGATCAACAACATTATTAAAATCTCTCAATGTTTTAGTTCTATATTATATAGGTCAAATTTTAAAAATTTCATTGTATATGAGGGTTTGCTGATTTTCCCAGTGAAGGTTGATGTACTGTTATCTTGGGAACCACCCATGAGTTTTATGGTTGTGTGAAGCAACAATGGATTGGAAGATACTACAATATATTCATGCCCAATATCTCTTGGATACTGTCACTCTCAAATACACTGAGTTTATAGGGAAATTATCTCATGTTAAATAATATTTTCCAATAGTATTTTTAGGACATGCGTCGAATATTGATGAGAGGCACCCAATATTGAAATTGTTGGAAGAGGTTCTTTTGTACGTAGTGTTCAACAATTCCTTTGGAACTAGTCTCGATTTAGTTCATGTGCGTAGGTTGGCAGTGATCTCCTATGGTACATGACAATTGATACTTCATAAAAAAACTACATGATTCACAATCTAGAGTTATAAATGGTATTATTTACACTAAATTTTTTGCAAAACTATCTTATAGGTGAGTTCTTAATAACATATTCTAAACACAATAGTCACAAGAATACATTTTCATTGATGGATATTAAAATTAAATAGAATAATTTTCAAGATTTACTCTACGATTATGACATCTAGTTATTCTATACTCCCAATAAGGGGAACATAGTCACATATGATCTCCGCAGGAGAACATGTCTGTAGTAATTGGTTGGGGAATCTGAGCAGTTCATCTCATTTATGTTGTCCTTAGTAGATGATGATTATGTATATTTCACCGAGATAATATGTAACTAGATTCCCACTATAGCTAACGTATATAGCGACCTATCGTGACAAAGTTCCCATTTTTATATCATTTTTACCATCAACATACAATCTAATTTTTCGATTTATTTTGGATGAAAGGCATATAATTCACTTAAAACATTCATCCTTCAAAAAAAAAATTATAAAAACATTTGAAGCCATTTTTAATTAAAATATTCATGTTAAATTATCTTGTAATGTTTTTGGCATGTAATATTTATTTTCGTAGCATCATAATGGGATTTGGATAACACCCTATGTACACCATTGGGTGTATATAGACATGGTTATGTTTGAATCAGGTAACGGAAATAAATATAGAAATGGTGGTTTCGGTTACCTGTAGTCTTCCTTGTGATGTTTTGGTGGTGGTTGCGGCTTGAAGTTAATGACCCTCTTGTCATACGGTGATTTTTGGATATATTATCATTCCCTTTTCATTATAACACTAATTTAATTTTTTTTAATGTTGTAAACCATAAATATAAAAACTATTATCAATAGCATGGATTGGTTCATTTATCGTTGCATTATTTATTACACGTGGTCATTTATGTTTTAGTAAATAGGTTGAAATTGATCGAAAAATATATTGTCGATTCCTAGGCACTAGTTGCCAACCCATAGGGATAGGTAATTCTCTTCTGTCCATGACATGAATTGGTTCAGCTATCAGGTTGGATGACACTCCATCTTAGTTCATTATATTATTTTGATAATATAATAAATATAATTAAAAAATATAAATGTATATAATTATAAATTAATATCTGAGGAATAAAAATATGTATTTATAAATATAATTATAAATAAATATATATATTAATTAAATATATTTATTATAATTTTACAACTATTTATATATATATTTAATTGTTTTTATTTATAATTTTTTTTATAAATATATTATATGTGAATTGTGGAATATTTTTGAGATTAGGAAAAAAGGCTCAATTCCTTTTTAAGAAAATAAAATGATACAAAAAGGAGAAGGATATGACAAGATAACCCGGATTACAAAAACATCAAAAGACTAAAAAAAATGAATACCCGAAATATACACAACATGTGTACTGTTTGGACCCCACACCGCCCTAGAAAATTGGGCTCTTCCCCACAGTGTCGTCCATGCTTCCAGGTTATCTCCCTATGTTATGGTTCATGTTCTCCATCTTAATATGATTCTGCAGTTTTGATTTTACAAATATCATGATGTTCTGATCAGAACATCATATCCCCAACCATGATCATAATTCCCCAATTTGAAAGATGTTCCACCATATGTAGACACCACTTTTAGAAGAACCTCTTTACCTGAATCATGTTCTAAAAAAGTATTGTAGATGGGGACAAGATCATTGTGCATGCATATAACCTCCAAAATAGTCATCAATGTGTCAGTTCAACCTAGTATATGTTGAGCATTCACACCGCTAATATGTATCCAATGAGTCTTACTATTTTTAGATCACACTAAATTGGAAGAAGGACTGGAGAATGGATCTCTGCTCATGTTTCCTTATTGAATTTCCTGATAAATATCAATATAATCATAACGGTCTCCCTCAAATGGGAGAGTTGGATAACTATCACACACATTTGATGCACATTTTGAGATTTTAGCGAAGTTTAATCCTTTACATTATACGCATCAGTAGTACTGTATAATTTGGAATGCCCCAACATAATATTTTCAGTTGTTCTATTAGAATGAATTATAGAGCTAGTAGTGGAAAAAAAACCAAAGTCATCCTTAGTAATACCAGACTCAAAAATATGTTCCACATATTCTATAGGGGATGTGGTTGCATCCACATGGAATTTATATCCTACGTTATACCTTCGTTGTTACCATATTTCACCTATACTGCAAAGGCATTTCTAGGGAAGTAAAAGAAACACTAATGTAAGATTCATTTTTTGAACATTGATATGATTGTCTCATTAAATAATTATTGCTGAAACACATGTATTATCAGAAATACACTTTGTGATGTCATCATCAATAGAAATAATTCGACCTTGATCGGGACAGGGAGAAAACTCCACAATGAATTTTTCACTATAGTCAACCTCTTTCTGTTTAATACTCCTTCCTTTTTGAAGTGTAAAGACCATTGGGATGTGGTTCACAATTAGTGATGATAGATTTTGAGAGGTATTTCCCCTCCAATAAAACATTAGAGTCTCCATCCAAATCAATTTCCAGGTCTATATTTTTAGTTCATTCAACTATATCACACCATTTAGATAATATATATATATATATATATATATATTAATAAGTGTGATGGATGATCCTCCATTATTTTATTAAACCAGGAAACCCCTCATTTTATTGGATAGAGGGAGACCATTAAATATATTAATTTTAATTTTATAAATATTTAAATGTTTTTTATTTATATATAATTATAAATAAATTTATTTATATAGGAATATATATTAATATAATTATATATATAATCATAGGATCTACTTGTATCATTTATGCATCACCGCTTTCCAACATAAACAATAAGGATTAAAAATGACTTTATGAAAACAATATATGAATCTCAAATTATGAGGATAGAAAAATATCTTCTCCTTTTTTCAAAAAAAAATTAAACTATAGAGTTTATAACCTTATTTTAAAAAATTAAACCTCTATCATCAATTTTAAAATCCATGGGTGAACTTATACATATTGACATGAAAAAATATATCAACTTATGGAAGTAATGAAATTGAAATTTATGTATAACAAAATAAACTTTTACTCACAATCATGTTAACAATTATACACCCAGATTGAAAAAATGGAAATTAAACATATGTTTTGAACTAATAATTTAGAATTTATAATAATTATAAATTGAAAATAATGAATATTTTGAAAAAAATATATATGTTTTTTCATGAATTTTTTTTTAAATTATATTATTATATTTGGAGATAATAGTGATATGGGTTTTTCATCATTATGTCAATTAAATGAAAAACCTAAATGTGATATTCTAAAAAATTACATAGTTTTATAATAGTTTGATTATATTAGAACACAATTAGGGGTAGGAAAATCATTTGATGGAAAGGAGGTGTAACCTTGAATGTTTTATTTCATAATTTAACTACATCCTTTAACAATATTTCAAATACTTATTATTATTTTATTGTTAGTATCATAAAATTTGAAACATGATTTTTGTTACTTGTTTACTACTATTAAATCAAACAAAATATTTTTGGAATTTTATTCTGGTACAATTAAAATTTACAATAATCATTTATTTATATTTCATCCAATAAATTAGCAGATGAAAACAGCATCTTGAGAAGGTTCATTTTCTAAGAATAGGTTTATTTATGAAAATCATATTTTTACAAAAAAAATGTAAAAATGAACCGATATTAATTAAAACTATATGTTGTAATGAAATTAAATATTCCTTCCCTACCCACCCAATATGTTCCCTTCATATTTCCCCACCCCCAAAACATCATTCCTTTGCTGTTAGAGTAAATATTTGATATTTTATAATTAATTATTCTCATTTATTATCAAATTAATGAAGAAAATAAAGAACTCTCTCGATTTTCCCACCTATAATAATTAAAAAATCAATAAAAGGATGAACTCTAATCTATTAAGGGGAAGATGGTTAGGTCGATTTATTATAATCCCTAATTCCCATTTTTGATTCTAACAAAGAATATGTAAGTTTGATAGTAGGATTTGTTGATGCAACAACTATATAAAAAAATAACTGCAAGTACCAGCTGCTTAACATTTATTGTACCCTTGTATTTGTTCATAATTTTTATTCATTGGGATACAGTTTTCCATTAAAATTTTCAATGTATGGATTCAATTTTTTTAAAATTATTTAACAGGATTTATTCAATTGGTATTAAAAAGTGGGAAACACCCACTTCAAAATGGATCCTTTTTAGCACTCATGAGGTGGTTTGGGGTTTATACAATGTGTTCTCGGGAGGTATTTCCATAATGGCCTCATGGAAAGGGGATTTGGGAATTTTGTTTTAAAAAAATGTGGTATCAATGTGGTTCGTTAAATCTATAATTATTTATTTATTGTTAATCATTTATTTGTTTAAAACGTACATTTCATTTCAACAAATTAAATCTTTTAAGTCGATTATGGATATTTCTCCTCCTCACCAGAATTCCTCATTCATATAACCTACATCTATTTAATAATTTATGATGAACAACCAATGATTCCATCAAGATGTAAGAAGTGATTTCCCTAGATAACTCAAGATTATAAAAAGTGTAGTCCAAATGTACAAGTCATGTACCCATGTTCAATGCACCAGGATGACTATTCAATTAATTTTGAGGTTTGTGTATTAATTACATAGAGAATGCATTAAATGAACACCATGTGTTGACTGAGCTTGGATGTAACACGGTTGATCAGGATACATGTTATGTAACTCACTTATATGTCATGTGTCTATTTGTTTCATGATAGAAAAACACGGGGTGCATGTTGTGTCATGCATTTATTACACATTATATGGACTAGAAGCTATGTAACAAGGATGTTACAAAGTGTATACCAGATATACATGCCACGTACCACATAAATTTATATGAAAAAATTAATACGAAGTCACTAGATCATTATCGCAGACATACAATTAGTGAGTTGCATGTTATGTAGCTTGACGTACACACAATTTACCAAATTTATTTATTCATAAATATAAAATTTAATTTATCACCCCTTTATTTATGAAAATAATTTGTTACATACATCATTTATTAACTTGGACACACCATGTTACATGTTTATATATATGCAAATATTAAAATTTTAATTACTTTCTACATAAAATTCTAAACTACGGACCATTTATAGTCATAATATGTCGAGTACTACAAGAACATTAAAATAATTATGTGCTACATTAAATGACACTTGTTTTCTATGTTATTTATTAAATCATACACTTCATGTAATTATATGACCAAACATATATTATATATGCTGCACGTGTAGGCTTCATTGGATCTTAATACATTCCACGTAGTTTGAGCTGGTATACACTATGTTACATAAATGTAAATGTTTTGAACATATTTTATTATATTTTATATAAAATTAAGTAACTTAATTTATATAAAATCACATCGGGTAAGTATATCCATGGATAATTTTTTGGAGATTAATTTAAAATGAATTTAATGATTTATCAAATTAATTCACATTGATTTTATCTTGATAAAAGAATGAATCTAAATTAATTCTAGGTATGTATTTTAAATGTGTATTCATTGAATAAGTGGATGATCGTGACCCTAAACTAGCATGTATATGTGTGTGGTCTCTTGTAATTTAATTGTTTCATTGTATTTTAAAATTATTTTATTAAATTAAATTTATGGAATATGAGTCATCCCTCCCTCATTATTATATATGGGCATGCATTCCCAGAGATTCTTTTATGTTAACCTGTTTTGGTCCCCTTCACCTACAAGTGAAGTAAATGCACTTTATGGATGGATATCATATGAACTAGTAATTAATATAAGATAGATCCAATGAATAAACAAACCAATGAAATAAACATGACATAAGGGGAATGCTACAAAATCGAGCCTCGACTAGCTCAATTAGTTTTCCCCTTAGGATCATTTTTTTATTGTCCACTTATCAAATAATCATCTAGTTAAAGTTAATGATTACTCCATGTTTATTTATTTTATTTCTATATCATACAAGATTTATTTTATGGATTCAAGATCATGACAACATAAATAAATGGATAAATATAAAAAAAATGAAGTTAAAATAAATATATTATGTCTAAATATTTTATCGACACATGGTTAATCACTTAAGTAAACTCCAGTTAATATTTACATGGTATATAGATGATAAAAATAAGGATTATATATATTAAGTAAAAAACCCCTCAATCAAATATTACTACAGATTACACCTTACCATACTTGAATTTGAATTAAACCAAACAAATAAGTGTTTGACCGATCATTGTTTGGACACAAAATTATATAAGACATTTCTAATGATGGTTTTGTGTTGTTTTAACCATGTTGACATTAGGAGGAGTTATCCTTGATAGACATGATGTATCTTGGAGGAATGTTTTGAGGAAATAAGAGATTGGATTTTGGGATTGTGGATTCCACCCAATTGAAGTTAGAGTTACGTGCCCACAGTTGGCAAGTTTACCTGCCTAATAACATATGACTTCTTGACCAAGTCCATGATTTGTTTAAGAGAAGTGAAATAGGGATCCTAAAACTAGAATTTCAGTGTGATATAATATTTTTGTTTCAATGGTGAGGTCCATTGTGTCTTGATAAAATTTTGGGACACTTAATAAGATGATTAAAAATTATTTCATCTCACATAATTTTGGTAATAATATATGTATTCTAATTATTGTAAAATTGGAAAGTGAATCCATGATAACACTCTGATCATTCTGTAACTCATGTAATGACCACATAGTCACAAATTTCTCATACTAACAGAGATGTTTTAATCTTAATTACGTTCATATAGTTTTTAATCTTTGTTAGAATCCATATTTTAGGTTTTATACCTTATTTAGTATGTGATAGTGAAAAGGACGCCTATATGAGATTAATAGAAGAGAATTCTTTTGATATTTTCATTATAATATAATTTATGTATAGATATATGATAATTAACAATATGTACATGAATCCTTATAATATTATGTCCCATATACTTGATATGAAAATATAAATGGAGAGACTTTGGATAAATGAGATTGTTATAACACTTCATTAGTGTCAACTAGAAGAAGGCCAACTAGATACTAATTATGTATTTAAAATGATAGATTACACTGATTAGTAAGTAAGACTATGATTTTATTTATATAATAAATTATCAATTAATATCATATTATAATCATTAATAATAAGGTTATCCGTATTCATCCATCACCAGATGAAAAATATAGATAAATTTCTCATGAATATTTTCACTCTGATTCATTGTATTCATATTTTTTTATGGAACCTATTTCTTCATCCATTTTTAATTATGAAAAAGACATGTTTGGGAATCCCATGGATATTTTGTAGGCAATGGTATCCTTACATAATTCATCGAAGAGAAAATAAATAAAACAAAAAGAAATAAATATGAAGCAATTTGGTTCACATATGGTATAAATTAGTAATTGGATGTCTAATTACATTTAATGAAGAAAAAACAAGAATATTTGAAACATCATGTTACTATTTTTTATGTATTCCAAAACCCCCTATTTTTACCCTTGAAATGGTTTACTTTCATTTGGAGTTGTTTTAAGAGTGTTTTTAGAAGTTATGATAATTTTAGGTTTGTGCACTGTAGGCGCATGATATTCTGAAATAGTGCACCCTCTCAAAGATAACATTCCAAACCAAACAACAGGGTTATACTTGAATGGAAAACAGTTTTTCAAACTCTTCACCCACTTAAGAGATCACATAAAACCCATTTTAAGGGGTGCAAGACTAAGGCATACTATTTGTCCTAACTTTGTGGCCCTAGCCAGCTAACTATGCGTACATAATTTTTTAAATTTGTTTTTTATTTTAAAATTAATAAACCCTTTTTTATATTAACTATAAGATTTTATGTACTCCAAATGATTTATTCTTCCTTGAGAGGTCCCAAGAGCAGTTCATGGCTCCATAGAACCCTCCAATAAGGGACTAAGATCTTGGAAAATGATAGTTGATTCTCTTCCATTTAGTATCATCTTCTTTTTTTCTATCTCTCGTATTCTACAACCCTCTCAATAATGTTTTAAAGATGTCCTTATATTATTGTAAGATATAAAACACAATTTTGTTTATATCAACCTAAGATTGACTCTTGTTTTCTTGGATTTCATGATTATCTTTCATAATTTAAAAATCTAGATTATAATTTTTTGAATATTTATCACATGATCTTGTGGTAGGTTTTTTAATATTGATCGCCCAATTTAATAAAACATAAATTGTTTGATTGAATACATTTAATTCAATTAAACTGTGGGATTTGATTCTTGTACATTTTAATTTTTTAAAATCCCAATTCTATTAAATTGTCTAAATTGATTTTAGAAATTGTGGTTTGGGAATGAAATTATGAAAACCTCCAATTATATTGAAATGGGATAGAATTGTGTAATTAGTGGGAAATTATGGATATTTATATTATCAAATATAATTTTGAAATTCAAGGAAATAATTACAATTAAATTGTTGAATTTAATTCTGGAAAATGGAATTATGAAATTTAATTTTGAATTGATTTCTAATTCTTATTTCGGAAAATTGGCATAATATTAGTTTGATTCAATCCTTTTGGTTTTATATTCAGAAAATGAATATTTTTATTAATACCCATTTTATGGGTTTAAATAGATAATTGTCATTTTTAATGGGGTAATAAGACATAATTGTATTATAAGGTTACTAAAAATAAATATTAGACCAATGAATTGTAGTAGAGAACATGAAAGCCTATGTAGTTAGTGATTTATTTGTGGAAAATAGGCTAAAATGGGAATGGACTACCCCCAAATTGATTATTTACAACACGAAGAAGAAATATATTAAGAAAATCATATACCTCAGTGGAAAAAAGATGAGTCCCATATTTCCAGTGTCAAGGTATGTGTGTACACATTGGAGTTTTGAAAATATATGTGTTTGAGGATCCCATAACCAAGAACTATTATACTTCATGGAAGATGACCATGTTTTTTTATTGTTTATATATGATGTATAAATGTATTCTATTTTTGTAAACAGTTTTACATGCCTTATTAATTTCAATAAATTTTTATTTATAAAATGTTTTATTATTCCATTGGTTTAAAAATATCCCATCAATTGAAATGTGAATAATTTGTTTAAATTATTTTTATCATTCGAAATGAAATGGATCATTTGTTTGAATATAATTATGGAATTAAAATCCTATTTATTTGTAAATTGAATGACCTTTATTTGGTTAATTAAATATTGGAATCTCATTATAGAATCTGTTCTGAGACCCTAAGTGGATTCTAGTTCATTACATATATATTCTGTTGACCTCACCTGTTTTGATAATCTCAATCATGTATTCATATGTGTTGAAAACCCCAATTATGTTTTCATTCTATATGATATTTTTAAGTATCATTGATCTATACTTTAATTCTTTAAAATATATGATCAAACCAATAATAATATTTAAAATAGTCTTTGAAATATGTTAATCCTCATTTATCCATGTTTATACAAGTTATAAATTGATTCTAACACAATCGGATGTGTTCTGTAAAAAACAGATAAGTAATCTGTCTATAAGCTACTGATAAAGAGCTACCGGTAACCAGTCTACCGATAGACTTAGTCTACCGACAGACAACTACCGATAGACTTAACACAGAGCTACCGATATACTTAACACAGAGCTACCGATGTGCTTATAAATATAAGCTACTGACATACAGACAGCTACCGACACAAACATAGAGCTACCGGTGTAAGTATAAATAGCTACCGATGGAATAAGAGTCACCGATGGATGAAGCTACCGATTCATGAAGCTACCGATGCATGAAGCTACCAAAGAATGAAGCTACCGATGCATGAAGCTACAGATGCATGAAGCTACCGATGCATGAAGCTACCGATGCATGGAGCTACCGATGCATGTACCTACCGATGCATGGAGCTACCGATAAACAAAGTCACCAATACAAGCATGTACCAACCGACGCATAGAGCCACCGATAGAGAGTCAAAGGAACTAATGACATTGAGCTACTGATGTTCAAGCTACCGATTTCCAAGCTTCCAATGCTGATCACCTACCGATCACTCGACGCACTGTTTGAATTTTGTTATTTCCTATATTTAATCTATCCAACGGTCATATCATGTACATTTTAATCCTCTGTCAGATTATTAATAAAGGTTGTCGGATGTCAGGAAACCGTACCTCGTACCTGCGGAAAGGAAATCTTTTCTGTCCTACGGAGCACGTGATATAAATACAAGAAGACTCTACTGAAAGGAAAAAGGAGAGAACACACATCAACAAACAGCAACAAGTGCGAGACAACACACACAGATAAAAGGAACACATACGACATACTCAAGAAAAAAGCTATGTGCATACAAGAAGAACCAAGCAAGACAGAATCACATATACAATCAAGCATACTCGAGAAGAGTTCTGTGCATTCAAAATAATATCAAAGAGCTTCATCCACTACATCTCACTACCTGTGAACCTGGAGCATACGACACTCTGTTTCTCAAACAGAAACGAGAAGAGGACTCAAACTCACTTCTAGTCAAATCCAAAGGAGTCCAGAGCTGCACTGAAATCACCAGAACCACTTCTAAACTCTACATCTCTTGTTCTGTGATTTATTATCATTCTTTTCGAGGAGTGTGTGTTATCTGCTGTATCTAACACATACACTGTCTCCTGTACTCAAACTGAAGGATTTGAAAATCCTTACCAAACTCTTTCATTCTTTCTTTCCCATGAATAATAGTGGTAGAGGTCGTGTGTGACCTGGACAGCTGGTTGTTGTTGTATTGTTTCCCACGAAGAACAGTGGTAGAGGTCTTGGACCTGGACAGTTGTGAACTGTTGAACCCCGATCCAGGGTGTGGATCATTTTTATATAAACATTTGAGTGGACTAAGTCTCGGCTTGAGACTGAACCTCTTGGTTACATTTTTGTGCCATCTCTTTCAAAGTTTTATTCCGCTGCTAATCACTTTAAAACCAATACTGTTTTTAAAGTTACTTTGATAATTAAATTAGCAAGTGTTTATGTTAAGTGTAGATCAGTAAGTTAGTTTCAAAATATAATCACACACTCCTGTGTTGATTAACTGGGAATTAATCAATCCCTTGAGAATATGACAGAACCTCTACTTTAATATAAATTCACTACAGTTTAATTTATTATTTTATTTGGGGGTCTTTAAGACACTGTTTTTTAAATACAAAAATTTTAATTGGTACTCAATTCACCCCCCTCTTGAGTAAACCACTCCGACCAACACTTTGTATCAAAGGATTGAAAATACTTTCTAAAAGTACTCTGCTTTTGAACTATGATTTTAGTTGTATTTTAAAGTTCTTAAAATTTCTGTTATATCTAAATTTTTATCTCTTTAAAATTTTCTCATCATGGAAAATAGACTTGAGGGTGCTGCTACTAACCGGCCACCTTTCTTCAATGGAACCAATTATGCTCAGTGGAAACTGAAAATGAAAATTCATCTAGAAATCATAGGTTTTGATATTTGGACTGCTATTGAATCAGAATACAAAATGCCTACTACTGCTAGATCTACTTGGGATGAACCTACAAAGACTGCTTACAATAACAACTGTAAAGCTATGAATGCCTTGTACTGTGCTCTAGGAGATGAAGAGTTTAATAGAATTTCTGCTTGTAAAACTGCTTTTGAAATTTGGGATACCTTAGCTGTTTCTCATGAAGGAACAACTAATATGAAAGAAATGAGATTGAACACTTATACTATCAAGTATGATAATTTTAAAATGAAGCCTGAAGAACCCATTTCTGACATGTATCTCAGGTTCAATGAAATCGTCAATACAATGATCTCGCTGGGAAAGGATGTCTCATCGAAGGAACAAATTATGAGAATTTTGAGATGTCTGCCTGATAGATGGAGAGGCCCATCTGTATCAATCAGAGAATCATGTGACATTGCTGCTCTACCTGTCAAGGAACTAATTGGCAAGCTGATGATGTATGAAGAAGAGCTTAAAGTAAATAAAGAGGAAGAAAATGAACCTTCAAGAATGTCTGTCGCTTTCAAATCCTCAACTTCAAAGAATAAGGACAAAGAAAAGCTTCAAGCTGTAATTGAATGTTCAAGCTGTGAAGACAGCGGAAGTGATTCTGACAGTGATGCTGAGATGGCTCACATTGCTAGAAGATTTAAGAAATTTTATAGGAAAAAGAAGTTATTCAGAAAAACAAATTATAAGGGTAAGTATGATCACCATGGTAAATGGAAAAAGGATTGGAAGAAGAATGACAAATCAGATGATGTTGTCTGCTATGAGTGAAAGAGAAAAGGGCACATAAAAACAGACTGTCCAAAGCTGAAGTATAAAAAGAAATATTAATACAAGGATAACAAGTACAAGAAAGCCATGAAGGCTACATGGAGTGCTTCAGAAGACAGCACAAGTGAAGCTGAATCTTCAGACTCTGAAAGGAATCGAGCCAACATGTGCTTTATGACAAACACTTCTGAGGTAACTTCTGAAACTCCTGCTTCAAATTCATATTATTCTGGAGATAATTCTGAAGGTGATAACATGTCTAAATCTGAACTGTTTGAATACTGTGATATGCTGGAAGAGACATGTAATGAACTTAAGGATAAATACAAGTCATTAAAGAAACAACATGCTCTCACCACTACAGTTAAAACCGAACTCACTATTGAAAAGGAGAAAAATGCTTAGTTGCTTAAAGAAAATAATGAACTAAAATTTTCTAATGAACAACTCAGAAAAGACTTAGAGAAGTTCACAAATGGAAAGAATACTCTAACAAAGATGCTAGGAAAGTAAGTGGCACCTAAATATACTACTGGTATAAGATACCAACCTGGACAAAGGAAAATTGCTAAAACTAGATTCATTTCTAAATCTGGACAGAATGAAGGTAATTCTGGAACTTCATATGCTTCAACTAGTTATATACATAGCTATGGATCTAATAAAGTTATCTTTCAAATCATGTCAATTCTACAAATTATATGAGACCCATTACACAAATATGTGTACCTAAAGTGTTATTGGCTAACCTGTCTGGACCCAAGAAAATCTGGGTACCAAAATCATCTTCCATCTAAATCTGTTTTGTAGGGAACTTGCTTGAAGAGCTCCTGTAAAGAGACCTGGTATTTGGACAGTGGATGTTCAAGACATATGTCAGGATACTTCTCTTGTTTCAAGAGTTTAATAAATGTTGATGGAGGCTTTGTCACCTTTCGTGATAATTCAAAAGGGAAAATCATCGTCTTAGGCCAGATTGGTAACACTGATTCAATTTTGATCTCTAAAGTTTTATTTGTTGATGGCCTTAAATACAATTTATTAAGTATTTCTCAGTTATGTGATGATGTTTTTCTTGTTAAATTTGAAAATGATTCTTGCAAAGTTTTTAATTCTAAGAATGTTTTGGTATTTTCTGCCTTAAGAAATGAAAATGTTTATGCTGTTAATCTGAATTCTTTAGCTAAGCAGAATATTACTTGTTTGAATGCTTTTCATAAAGAATCTTGGCTATGGAACAGAAGATTAGGACATTGCAACATTCACTCACTTAGAAAACATTCTAAGAAAAACCTAGTTAGAGACCTACCTAAATTAGAATTCCCAAATGATAGAGTGTGTAACCCCTGTCAAAAGGGAAAACAACACAATGTTTCCTTTAAATCAAAGAAAGAAGTTTCAACATCTCAACCACTTGAATTGGTTCACATGGATTTGTTTGGACCATCAAGAGTTTCTAGTTTAAATGGGAAGCACTATGTTTATGTTCTTGTAGATGATTTTTCTAGATATACTTGGGTATATTTTCTAGCTCACAAAAGTGAAGCTTGTTCTTACTTTGTCAAATACTCCAAGTCTGTAGAGAACCTTAGTGGACTTAAGATTAAAACTTTGAGGAGTGATCATGGTCGTGAGTTTGAAAATCAAGATTTTGAATCTTATTGCTCACACAATGGCTATACTCATAACTTTTCTGCCCCTAGAACACCCCAACAGAATGGTGTAGTAGAAAGAAGAAACCGAACCCTTCAAGAAATTGCTAGAACCATGCTCAATAAATATGAACTGCCTATTTATTTTTGGGCTGAAGCTGTAAATACAGCTTGTTATGTCATTAATAGAGTCTTAATCAGACCTGTTCTTAAGAAAGCCCCTTATGAATTGTGGAACAATAGAAAGCCTAAGGTTAATTACTTTAATGTTTTTGGTTGCAAAGTATTTATTCTGAATACTAAAGATAATCTGGATAAGTTTGCTTCCAAAAGTGATGAAGGAATTTTTTTGGGTTATTCTATCTCTAGTAAAGCCTATAGAGTATTCAATAAGAAAACCAAATGTGTGGAAGAATCTGTTCACATCAAGTTTGATGAAACTGATCCACATGAGCCTAAAAACTCTCTTGAGAATCTTGAAGAAGATTTGTCCATTCTGGACCTTAATGATAAATCTAAAGAACCTGTTATAAAAGCATCCAATTCTGGACTTTCTCCAGAATCTACTTCTGTTGAACCCGAACCTATAGATGAACCTGAAATTTCTAGTCCAACATTTACCAGATCAACGAGGATTCTAAAGAATCATCCTTTAGAAGCTGTTGTTGGTAATCTTGATAGAGGAACACAAACTAGAGCTTCTCTAAGAAACCAGGTTGAACATCAAGCTTTTCTTTCACAGCTAGAACCCAAAAATATCAATGATGCTATCAATGATGAATTCTGGGTAATAGCTATGCAGGAAGAATTAAATCAGTTTGAAAGAAACAAAGTCTTGGAATTAGTTGACAGACCTAAGGACACTTTGACAATAGGCACAAAATGGGTTTTTAGAAATAAAGTAGATGAATCTGGAAATATAGTTAGAAACAAAGCTAGACTAGTTGCACAAGGATATAGTCAAGAAGAAGGTATAGACTATGAGGAAACATTTGCACCTGTAGCTAGACTAGAAGCCATTAGGATCTTACTTGCATATGCTGCACATCTGGATTTCAAGTTATATCAAATGGATGTCAAAAGTGCTTTTCTAAATGGTTTTATAATTGAAGATGTTTTTGTAGAACAACCACCTGGATTTACTAACCCTCATTTTCCAAATCAAGTTTTTAAACTTTCTTAAGCTTTGTATGGTTTGAAACAAGCTCCAAGAGCTTGGTATGATAGACTTAGCAATTTCCTTATTTCAAAAGGTTTTACTAAAGGGATTGCTCATCCAACTCTTTTCATTAAAAGAATTTCTAAAGATATTTTAGTTGTACAAATATATGTTGATGATATTATTTTTGGATCTTCTAAACACTCTTTATGTACTGATTTTTCAAAAAGTATGCAAAATGAATTTGAAATGAGCTTAATGGGAGAGCTTAAGTACTTTCTTGGATTTCAAGTATTTAAAAATGAAAATGGTATTATTTTGAATCAAAGTAAATATACAAAGGATCTTTTAAAACGTTTTGGTCTGGATAGTATCAAGGAAAGTGAAACTCCTATGAGTACTACCTGTAAATTGTATGCAGATGAAACTGGGAAACCAGTTGATCAAACAAATTACAGAGGTATGATTGGTAGTTTACTTTATCTTACTGCTAGTCGACCTGATATTATGTTTAGTGTGTGTATGTGTGCTAGATTTCAAGCTAATCCAAAAGAATCTCATTTTCTTGCTGTTAAAAGAATTTTTAAATATCTCAAACACACGGTTAACTTAGGTTTGTTTTATCCAAAAGGACAATCCTTTGAGTTAATGAGTTATTCAGATGCTGACTTTGCTGGTTGTAAGTTAGATAGAAAAATCACATCAGGAACATGTCATTTTCTTGGAAAATCCTTAGTTTCATGGTGTAGTATGAAACAGAACTCAGTTGCATTATCTACTGCCAAAGCAGAATATATAGCTGTTGGTAGTTGCTGTGCACAAATTCTGTGGATGAAACACACTCTTTTGGACTATGGATATGTTTTTAAACATGTTTCAATCAACTGTGATAACACCAGTGCAATAAACATCTCTAAGAATCCTGTATCTCACTCTAGAACCAAACACATAGATGTAAGACACCATTTCCTAAGAGATCACTATCAAAAAGGTGATATTTCTCTTGAATTTATTGGCACTGAACATCAATTGGCTTATATTTTCACTAAACCTCTATGTTCGGATAGGCTACGTTACATAAGACATGAATTGGGAATGTTTAATCACAACCGGTGTGAAAATTCTCACTGATGTGAAATTCTCACCGACGTGAAAATTGTCACCGATGTAAAAATTCTCACTGATGTGAAATTCTCACCGACGTGAAAATTGTCACCGATGTAAGATTCTCACCGACGTGGAAATTCTCACCGATGTACAACTCTCACCGATTTGTTTTTCTCACCGATGATTAACTCACACCGATGCAAGGTTTTAAAACTTCTTCCTGCCGCCAAGAATACGAATCGTTTTATATTATTTTTATTACTCTATTTTAGTCGTTTATTTGGAATTCCTAAATGATAAAACTAAGTCTAAGCCACTTCTTACCTCACCGAGCTCAAAATCTCTCACCTTCGAACCTTAGCTCCCAAATCGACCAAGAACCCTAAACCCGCGATGGCAAAAACTAAGCTTCCTATCGTCAGAGATGAAAGTACAGAACCAAACGCTAAGAAGCAGAAGACACAGCTTAATGCTAGTGTTAGTGAAGTCAGAACTCGATCAGGAAGGCGACCAGTGAATCTTCACTTGCAGAATAGAGACATAGTAATCGAGAAGGAACTGTGCGTGGAATGGCTACTGCCTAGCAAATCGTTAGTACTCGAGATTCTGGAGGACCAGAAATGGGTGGATTGTTTCTCGAATAACAATGTCCCATACTACCAGAAGTTGGTAAAACAGTTCTATGAGTTTGTGACCTTCGAGAAATCTGAAAATGAGAATCGGGTAAGCTCTTTTGTAAATGGAAAAGAGATGTCTTTTTCTTCAGTAGAGTGGGCTGAGAGTTTGAAAGTACCAAATAAAGGTGTCTCTGGGTATGTTTCAAGAGCAATGCCACCTATCAGTGACATCTTTGATTATGAAACCGCCTTAAAAGAGCTGACTGGTAATGGAAATCAAAGGCAAGTGGTTGCTGCTGAAATGGATGGAGAAAATCGACTTCTCATCAAGTTTGTTCAGCATGTGTTGATACCGAGGCGAGGAGACTTTGCAAATCTAAGATATCAAGATATCTATCTTCTTCATTTTCTAAGACATGGTGTGAAGATCAATCTATGAAGACTGTTAATGCTTCAAATGGAAGACATGATTAGACCAAAGTCAAAGACTAATGCTTTGTTCTTTGCCAAGATGATTTCAGTGATGATAAAAGTGAAAGGAATAGCTGAGTCTCAGGATGAGACAGTAGTAGTCAAGAACAATTTCTGCATCACCTCGACTGTTTGTAAGTACATGAAAATTAACTGGAACCCATGGAAGGGTGAATGGGTCAGTGATGATCAGAAGATTTATGATAGGTTTAATCCTGTGGATCATCCCTCAAGACCAAAGGATGAGAGAGATCCGAGTCTGAGACCTCATGAAGAGGAACCTGTTTATAGTGATGAAACAGAAGAAGAAGAAGAAGAAACTCCTATGGATGTTGGGGGAGATCCAGACTTGCCCCAAAGTCCTGTTGCAGAATTGGTCTATTCTAGGAAAGGAAAGGTAGAGGAAATTGTATCTACTCATGAGGAAGACCAGTCTGTACCTCACCAAGAAGAAGAGGAAAAGGAGAATGTATCTGAATTGTCTGCTTCTGGTAGTTTAAGTATGAGCCCTTTGATTGGAAACTCAGCTATGCCTGCTGATGAAATAGAAAGAGTTACAGAAGAAGCCGTACCTGTATCAGAAGATCTTCTAGATGCTGCACCTGTGGAACTTGTAGTAGAAGATTCTGATGAAGAGAATCCAGCACTGAATGCTGTTGTAATACATGAGAATGCACCCATTGAGGGGGAGCATCAATCTGTTCTTGGAAATGTTACTGTAGCTGTTGAACTTGGAGACTGGGTAGAAGACCCAGGGTTTATAGTCTGTGGATTGGATTATCCAGATTCAGATAATGAGATGTCTGTGAATAGACCGAAGACCAATTATGATCTTGCTTCTGAGATGTTTCCAGATGATGTGGTCAGATTTCATGATCTGAATAAGCTGAAAGAGGACCTCAAAACTAGTTTTGTTGAAGAAGTGAAGTTAATGGAAACCTCTCTTGCTTCCTAAGTTAATTCAATAATGACTGCTTCTGTAGTTAGTTTGGCCTCAGCAAGAGAATCTGGTGCAGCTGTCCCAAATGTTTTTGTCTCTAAATCTGATCTTGAATCCATGAAGAATGAGATGAAAGAATCATTCAGTGCATCAGTTGCTGAGATGAAGCAAAGCTTTTATGAAGAAATGAAAATGTTAGAGAGATCCTTCGAGCTATCTCTGTCTTGTAATTTATCTTCTTTTATGTCTGAGCTTATGGAAGAAGTGAAAGAGTGCCAGACTCAGTCTTCTAGGATCGAAGCAGATCTTGAAGCTCTCAAGACATCAGTTGCTGCTTTGGATTCTTATATGAGCTCCAAATCTCAAGCTGACAAGGACCTAGCTTATGTGAAGAGTGTAGTAAGCCAGTTTGTCTTAGTGTTTGAATGTTTCAAAACCTCAGTGAAGGATCATGTTCAATTACAAGACTCTCAAGTTCAAAGCCTAATCAGTGGTTTGTCTAAGAGTTTTAAAGAAACTGTTTCCTTCTCTCTTGGGCCTCTCACATCCAAACTTTCAGTTGACCTGAATCAAGTTAGAGCAATGTTGAAGGAGAATATTGGTTCTATTTCAACCAGTGGCTCTGTGGACTCATCAGAGTTGAGCCGAGTGGTGCTTTCTACAAGAGATTCTGCCAGAGAAATAATGAAGATTGTTCAAGACTATATGAGAGAAGCCTCTGCCTCTCAGGAAGCCATAAAAAGCAAAGTGGACTACTACTTCACAAAAATTTTCACCAAGCATCAACTCGAACACCACTTCAAGCTGATGTTGGAAAACATGAAGCTACCACCAGTCACTCAAGCTTTCAGAGAACAATTGAGCAAGCTAAGAGAACTGACTCCTGCCTTAGGGAAATTTATGGAGAACAAAGATGATTTCATCTCTGCTATGGAAAGAGGAGGAGGAATTATTATGGACTTTAGAAATCTGCTGCTTCCCTTCTTGCATGTTGATGCCCGACCAGTCATTATACCTCCTGCTTTGCCTGCTTCTGCCTCAGCTGTTTCCACAGTCCAGCTGACTCCTGCTCAAGCTATTCAAAGCCTCACACCAATGATCACCCAGAGATCTTCAACCTACAGGCCTGACTCTGTGTCAGTGGCCCAGCCTCCTTTGATCTTTTCTGGGATTCCAAAACCTTCACCTACATCCTTACCACCCGAACCTTCTTCTCATCCCAAAGGAAAATCTCAAGTGGAAGAGGTGGAATGATCCAGTGGCCAAGATTTTATGATAGGAATTCATTTGTAATCTGTTTTTGTACTTTTTGAATACTCTAATACAGAAGAACTCCTTTTACTTCTCATGTTTTATTTGTCTCATATATATATGCTTTCCCACTTTTTGATTATCACAAAGGGGGAGAAGAATAAGAAGCATAAGGGGGAGAATAATAAGGAGAATAAGGGGGAGACCAAAATGAGATAATAAGGCGGATAACAAAGAGAATGAAAAATATTTTCAATGGAGAAAAATAAGGAATAAGGGGAGACACTTTACCCTTCTTTTCAATTTTTTTTTACCTCTGATACTTTATGTCTATTTAGTACCTTATGATTGTTACCTCTGATAACTTATGTCTATATCATACTATTTCTATTATCTCTGATGCTATTTTCAATAAGAAAATTGAACTCAATATTATACTCTTTACCATCATATTTTCACTATGTTAAATGCCCATATCATAAATTGTGATTATCAAAAAGGGGGAGATTGTTGACCTCACCTGTTTTGATAATCTCAATCATGTATTCATATGTGTTGAAAACCCCAATTATGTTTTCATACTATATGATATTTTTAAGTATCATTGATCTATACTTTAATTCTTTCAAATCTATGATCAAACCAATAATAATCTTTAAAATAGTCTTTGAAATATGTTAATCCTCATTTATCCATGTTTATACAAGTTATAAATTGATTCTAACACAATCGGATGTGTTCTGCATAAAACAGATAAGTAATCTGTCTATAAGCTACTGATAAAGAGCTACTGGTAACCAGTCTACCGATAGACAGCTACCGATAAACTTAACATAGAGCTACCGATATACTTGACACAGAGCTACCGATGTGCTTATAAATATAAGCTACTTACTTACAGACAGATACCGACACAAACATAGAGCTACCGGTGTAAGTATAAATAGCTACCGATGGAATAAGAGTCACTGATGGATGAAGCTACCGATTCATGAAGCTACCGATGCATGAAGCTACCGATGCATGAAGCTACCGATTCATGAAGCTACCGATGCATGAAGCTACCGATGCATGAAGCTACCGATGCATGGAGCTACCGATGCATGTACCTACCGACGCATGGAGCAACCAATAAACAAAGTCACCAATACAAGCATGTACCAACCGACGCATAGAGCCACCGATAGAGAGTCAAAGCAACTAATGACATTGAGCTACCGATGTTCAAGCTACCGATGCTGATCACCTACCGATCACTCGACGCACTGTTTGAATTTCATTATTTCCTATATTTAATCTATCCGACGGTCATATCATGTACATTTTAATGCTCTGTCAGATTATTAATAAAGGTTGTCGGATGTCAGGAAACCATACCTCGTACCTGCGGAAAGGAAATCTTTTCTGTCCTACGGAGCACGTGATATAAATACAAGAATACTCTGCTGAAAGGAAAAAGGAGAGAACACACATCAACGAACAGCAACAAGTGCGAGACAACACACACAGATAAAAGGAAGACATACGACATACTCAAGAAAAAAGCTTTGTGCATACAAGAAGAACCAAGCAAGACAGAATCACATATACAATCAAGCATACTCGAGAAGAGTTCTGTGCATTCAAAAGAATATCGAAGAGCTTCATCCACTACATCTCACTACCTGTGAACCTGGAGCATACGAAACTCTGTTTCTCAAACAGAAACGAGAAGAGGACTCAAACTCACTTCTAGTCAAATCCAAAGGAGTCCAGAGCTGCACTGAAATCACCAGAACCACTTCTAAACTCTACATCTCTTGTTCTGTGATTTATTATCATTCTTCTCGAGCAGTGTGTGTTATCTGCTGTATCTAACACATACACTGTCTCGGGTAATCAAACTGAAGGATTTGAAAATCCTTACCAAACTCTTTCATACTTTCTTTCCCACGAATAACAGTGGTAGAGGTCGTGTGTGACCTGGACAGCTGGTTGCTGTTGTACTGTTTCCCAAGAAGAACAGTGGTAGAGGTCTTGGACCTGGACAGTTGTGAACTGTTGAACCCCGATCCAGGGTGTGGATCATTTTTATATAAACTTTTGAGAGGACTAAGTCTCAGCATGAGACTGAACCTCTTGGTTACATTGTTGTGCCATCTCTTTCAAAGTTTTATTCCGCTGCTAATCACTTTAAAACCAATACTGTTTTTAAAGTTACTTTGATAATTAAATTAGCAAGTGTTTATGTTAAGTGTAGATCAGTAAGTTAGTTTCAAAAGATAATCACACACTCCTGTGTTGATTAACTGGGAATTAATCAATCCCTTGAGAATCTGACAGAACCTCTACTTTAATATAAATTCACTACAGTTTAATTTATTATTTTATTTGGGGGTCTTTAAGACACTGTTTTTTAAATACAGAAATTTTAATTGGTACTCAATTCACCCCCCTCTTGAGTAAACCACTCCGACCAACATGTTCTATCATGTATTTGTAGATCATCTCCTTCTAGGTTCGACCAGGGGTAAAGAACCACTTCAATGTTGTTCTAGTTGTTGATTAGTGGACTTGGAGAGTTATGCCATTTGGGAATTGGGCTATTTTATCTTATTATTTTCTGGTACTATTCTATAGTACATTTGGTTGTTTATAACTATTTGAAATTTGGTACACCAATCCTTATAGAGTTTCTTTTATATGCATACTGATTTTTTTATCATGCATCTATAATGTTTATGGAAAATTGGATCATACCATTATTTTGTATAATGTCGAATGCTAGTCACCAATCATTGGGTTTTGGGAATTTCCTTCTGTCCATTTATGGATCTGCTCAGTTTTAGGGTTACTAAGGTACAAGAAGTGATTCATGAATGAGTTTTTTCAAACCTCAAGGTTGATCTTCATACCTTGAAGTCAATATACATTTGTGAAATCATTTCAAGACATTGGGGGTAGTTGAAATTGAGCGTATAACTAGATCTCACTAAAATAAACATTAATTAACTAAGGTTGGTTTGGAAAATTCATATGTTTGATTAGTTATAGTCCTTTAGATACTTTTTATTTTGATAAATTGAAATCTAAATATTGTTTTTCTATCTGTTGGGATTAATTTTCCTTGTTTCTCTATTTGAGTGTTAATATGATTTCTTCCATGGTTTTTGTTGAGGTTGTGTAGAATCAATCCTCCAATAATACATGAAAATCATATCCATGAGGAAGATTTTAATGAACTGTAGTCAATGAATCATCTTGTTAAAACAAGTCTAGTCAAGGTGTTCATACGTATTGTCCATTTTCTCTGATAGAAAAAACAACCTGATCTGATTTACGGTCAAGCAATAGAGACTCGGATGGATTTTCTCTAAGATAGTTCTTGAAAATTCATTTTCAGTAATCCAATAACGTTAATGTGATAAAATGATCCCCATGATGTTGAGGAATTGTTGATCTCTTGCATTATGCTCCTAAGATATTATTGAATGATAATATGAAGGCTTGAAGGTTCAAGTTGGGACTTTGATCTGTTATTTTTTTTGTTTTATTGATGAAGTATCCTTCTTATTCTAATGTGATGGATATAGTGTTGAGGGTCAAAATTGACTATTGGACCCAATATTATTGATGAAGGTTTTGGATGTAAGAGTTTTTATTATTAATGAGTGTTTTCTTTTGTTGTAAAAAGGATAAACTAGTTCACATTGTAAATATTTTGGAAAATATGATGATGCATTTCTAATTTGTATTTGAAAATTATCATATTTTTTTATATAACATATGATGAATTCCTTGTTATGAAATGGGATATTAAAGTTGAAGCCAATCATATTCCGGATTGATTGGAATTTTTGATGTTACTAGAAGATAGAGATGTGGCAATACTTTCCTTGTTAAATTTAACGATGCTAAATGAGATCAAAAATATTTCACAGGTTGATCACTATTTGTTGGAGGTTTTAATTACATAGGAAGCCTACCATTTATGGAATGGAGGAGACCATTATTTCGTAGAAGAGAACAATAGTCATAGAGGAACGAATGGTACAATGCCATCCATGATTGGAAAATGGTTTGCGAGAAAAGTGTAGCATGTAGTGAAGGTTGTACCACAATGAAAATTAGGGTAAATCAGATTTGTGTAATTTTTAGATTTATTTTCATATATAATGTACACTAATCCCATTATTGAAATAGTAAATGGTTTATAATATTAGATTAACAAAGTGGGAGTAATATCAAGAAGACTAAAGTAGTTAGTGAAGAATAATTCAATAAAGAAGAAGATTTCGTGATAGATAGTTCTCTTGAAGGAGGAAGTAGTTCATATGTGATCATTTCCTCGAATTAGACATCTAGAGATAATAGTATGTGGATGAGGTTTTTGGGGCTCTATCACCTATAGAGGAAAATGGATGATGTAGTAAAGGTGGGATATGATGCATTTGCATTATGTAGAGGAGAGATAGTATGTGGAGGAAGATATGGTCTTCAAATCACTCACACCACATTGTGAAATCCAGTTTGCAGAGGACCCATATAATGTGATGTAGATTTAGGACCATTCTTGGTGGACTTATTGATGTTCCAAATAGCTTCATTATAGTATAGGGAATAATTTTTATGAATGATCAAATTTATGGAAGTGTGTAAAGAAGAACAATAACAATGAATTTCATCATTTTGTCCTGTAAGAAGCACACACACTATTGGATGGTTTTTATAATTCTACTTGAGTATAAGGGAACATAATAATCATTTTAATCCACATTATATAATTTCATCAAAATAGATTGTATGGTCAGGATTATTTATGACCATGACACGGAAAAGATACTCTTATTGAGTACTGATCCTTCAAAATTCATATGTTATGATGGTTGGGTGTTTTAACTATTTTCAATTATGAAGGAAATATTTAACAGGAGGCGAATGTTGTTTCATTACTAATGAAACATAAAAGAAAATGATATCATGGATTCAACCCTCCACATCACAATCGTGCTTGAATACTAACTAAAAATTGAAATGGTCCTAGATGAAAATCATAGTTATTGGGAGTTTCTTTCACTCCTAGTTGGAGAATGAGGTAGTTTAAAATAATTTACATTCTTATTTATTCTTGTGGTGTTCCTCGAGAAAATGTTCATTCTAGACCGCCTGCAGTTCTTGGAAGAGGCCCTTTAATTTTCTACTAGTGTGGATTGTTGGGCCTTTCAAATAGGTTTTTCACTTGGTGACCATGTTATATTGTTCTTTTAGACACTTAGGACACATAAAAATATTCTTCCATGTTTATTCCACTCCACATAGTGCCACAAGATCTTTAAGTTCTCCAAAAACTATGGGGAACTATGAAAAATCAATGATTAAAGGGTTTATTACATCAGAATCTAGATCAAATATTTTTCACACATTGGAAGAGTCTCCAGGGGAAGAAGATATGGGTCTGGTGATAGTGATAGGTACCATCACTATAGATCCATCATTAGTGAATTACATATTTGATTCTAGTGCATTTCATTCATTTATTTCAACATATATTTTTAATCATCAAAATCATTCTACAGTGATTTTATCTCATGTTAGGGATATTACATCACCCCTTGGAATGAAAAGAATGATGGGTATTCATAGTCCCTCTTATTTTTTCACCCTATCAGATGTCGAGCCTTCATCGAGTTTTCTGGTTCTCGACATGAAACTACATGAATTAATATTTATAATGGTTTTGATCCTCTCCAATAAATCCCGTAATGTTTTTTATCATTGATGGACTGTAGAGTAGTTTTGACCTTGTTGAGAAATCATTGAATTTATACAAAGCTTTCAAATTTTGATTTCCAGATTTTGGCAGTCAAATTCTTGGGACACATGGTGTCCAAAAATGGGATATCAGTTTACCATGAGATGGTACAGGATGTTATAAGATGGGAACAACAATGAAATGTCTTCAAGATTCGATGATTTTGGGGTTTATCTAGGTATTATCATCGGTTCATTAAAGGTTTCTCAAATAGGGGTTCTCATATGAATAATTTATCTTGGAAGGTAGTAAAGATTTTTTGGGATGAAAAATATCAGAATTATTTTGTTGAGATGAAACATCTTTTGACTATTACTCTGGTGTTGAATCTTCAAGAGGTATGGAATGCTTTGTGATATTCTATAATGCATCTAGTTTTGGTTTGGGATATGTTAATATGATATTATTTCATACCATTGGCTATAGATCTTGTTATCTTAGTACAAACGAGAATAAATATCCTACCCATAACCTTGAACATGTAGTTGGGATGCACACACTTAAGAGTTGGTGACATAACCTTTATAGAGAAATGGTTGTCGTGTTTTTAGACCATAAGAGAACGAGATATATCCTCTCTAACAAATATTTGAATATTATCCTATTGAATTGGGTTAAATATATGAATCAATTCAACGTTGACATCACCTATTCCATAGGTAATGAAAAACCTTTGTAGTTTATTTCAGTAAGAAACATCCAACATAGGCTGTGAATGAATCTTTAGAAGAGTGGAACATGATGTATCTCTTTGAATAGTTTCATATTGTAGTCTAGGAATCAAGGGATGTCGTTATTTTTGACAATGTTCAATTAACAATTACACTTATAAAGTGATTCTTAAGGAACAATATCTTGATGATGAGTTCCTTTGAAATAGAGACTCTATTTATTATGGGCAGACTATTACTAAGTGGTCATTATCCAAAATGGTATTCGGTGGAATCATAATTTATTTTGTTGTGTAATTAGATATGTTGAAATTTGTGATGGGGGATTTCCATAAATCCCGGTGTGTTGTGAATCCAGGAGCCATGAAGATGTTCTATAACATTCAACATAAATTATGGTGGCCATGTATGAGATAGGGCACCGCTAAATGTTTCTCTCATTATTATATGTGCTAATAGGTTACGGTCGAGAACTAGAAACCTTCATGTTATCGTTGGCCATGTCCAGTGCCTTCTTTGATGTGGGATGAGATCTCTATGGAATTTATGGTTCAGTTTATTTTTTCTATGAAAAGGAAGTATTCAATATGGGTTTTGATTAATCAGATGATGAAATCAGATCACCTTTTACCCATTCATGATAAAACAAAATATGAGGAGTTATGAAATTTCAATGTGAAGGTATTTTTTCTTTTTCATGGAGTTCAATTTATTATAGTATCTAATAGGGATCCATGGTTCACTTCTCATTTTCGGAGAGGCTGTTAGGATGCATTTTGATCTCACATCTATTTGAGTATGACATACCATCTATTGTTAGATGGCCAGACTGAAATATGGGATGGTTAGATAGAAAGAGCTACATGGATTATTTAGGATATTTGTCGCACCTATGTTCTCAAACTTTGTGGATCATAGCATGATCATTTTGGGATGGTTGTTTTTTCTTATAATAATAGTTAGTAGTCCATTATCATAATGGATCCCTTTGAAGACTTTTAAGGCTAGACATGTAGATCTCCATTGTATTTGTCATTGATTGGTAATTTTTTCTTGTTTAGAAAAATCTTAGTCCAAGAGATAATGGTATAGATTCAGCCAATTCATAAGGTAATTTTGACAGATCAAATCTTAAATATGTCTTATACAGATCATCATTAGAGATCATTGGAGTTTTAAGTTAGTGACCAAGTGTTCTTGATGGTTTCACCCTGGTTGGGTCATCAATGGCTTGAGAGGAAAGGGAAACATGATCATCATTTTTTTGTACTTTTGAGGTAGATTGGAATGTGGGGAATGGTTATTACCATTTAGAACATTCACAAATCCTGATATTAGTACACAACATGTTCCTTGTATCTCAACTATGAAATTATCAATCAGATCTATATCTTGTTTTAAGCTCGAGTGAACTCGATGGTGAGAAAAATTTATCGATGATTGAATGACCTATGAGGATAGTGGATTTTAAAACCAAAGAACTTCATCGAAGGAATATTCTTTTGGATTGAGTTCTATGGTGGCATTGTTCAGATAATCATCAGACTCTGTAGAGGGAGGCACTGATGAAAGAGAAATGGCCTCTTATTTTTGACATAGAAGTTTTTGAGTAGTCCTTATTGAGAAATATATATTATATGGTGGGGATATTGTAACATCCTCATACAATTATCATGTATTCCTAAAAACCAACTTTTTAACATTCTTTTTTTTCCATTAATTTTGAGTTTTTTGGGGATAGTTTCTAAATTTTTTTAAAATTATGCGCTAGTGCAGGGTTAGCACCTGATTTTCCAAAACCATGAAATCTCTCAAGGAGAACCTTTCTATACTTGGAAATGTGAGTTTTCATGGTATGGACAATGCTTCTCAAACCATGAAATATCATAGGAGAAAAATGAAGTCTATTATAAGTAGTTCACATCTAGGGAATACAAACTAGTATAACCCTACAGCATTACCCACCTAACTAGATGAATAGAATTTTTCATCTAGATTTTGATTTCTATCATTTTGGAATAACTCTTTTTAGACTCTTGATGGGCTTGTCTGACCCCAAATGATTTCTCATTCCTCGAGATATCCATAGATATGTTCTTAGATGCTCGAAACTATCCCATTAGTGAATAAAATCATGGTGAATAAGGGTCGATCCTCTCCCGATTAGTTTCCCCTTCCCCATATATATCTCCTTCTCTCCCCTCATTTACCCATATTGTTTATAGATCAATATGTTTTTTGGATGATCTAATACCCACAGTTTTAGATCTAAACCTATGTTTGATTCTTTTTTCACCAATTCTGTTGTAGTTTTTCTTTATTGATGAATCCCGATTAGGGTTTGGTGAATCGAGATCATATGGGCATGAGGTAGGGTGTTCAATTTTTTCTGACAATTTTAATTAAACCAAAAATTGTTTTAATTGAATTTGAAAGATTTTATTCTTTTTTCAATTGAATTTGTCAAAAATCCAAATCTATTGAATTTTTGAATTTTATTTTGGATATTTTTTGGAATGAAATTTGGAACCCTTTAATTCCATTGAAATATTATTGAATTCTAAAATTGGTGTAAAATTGAAGAAATTTCAATAGTTGAATTTAAATTTTGTATATGATAGAAATTTTAATTATTTAATTTTCAAATTTAATGGGGGATAATTAAATTATGAATTTATTTGAGATTCATATTTTGGAAAAAATGTATTAATACTTTTGTGTTAGAAACATTTAGTTTTTATCATGAAAAAGTGATATTTTGAATAAAACCCAATTTTGTTCTCTAGATGGATTTTTTGAAATTGGGGAATGAGACTTATTTGAATTTCAAATTTATATAAACTAAATTTCCCTTCAATGAATTTTATTTGAGAACATGCATGCCTATGTAGTTAGTGACTTATTTGGGATAAAAGCCCTATGATGGGAATGCCGAAGTATATGATTGACACTACAAAAATAACTTTTTAGAACATATTAAGAATTAGTTGGAAATAGTTGAGTCATATATTTCTAGTGATGAGGGAAATGTGTACACATTACAATTACCATCATATGAGTGTTTGAGGATCCCATAACCTATTATTATCATACATTTTGGCAGATGACTATGATTACCTCTAGATTTTGTATGAGATATAAATGTATTGTATTGTTATAAACTATTTTACAGTCCTCGTGAATTTATATAATCTATTTTATATAAAAATATTATTAAACCATTTGTTTTGAGATATCAAAAAAAATTTAAATTTGAAGCATTTGATTAATGTAATTACATCATTTGAAATGTAAATCATATTTTTTTAAATATGATTTTAAAATTCCAAACCTGTTTATTAAATAATTGAAGTTAATTTATTTGGTTAATTAAATGTTGTCACCTTATTATGGATTCTATGGAGAGACACTATTGGTATTTTATCTCACACCGTATATGTTCCATTGGGTGTTTATAGATCACCTCCTTCTATGATCGAGTAGGGTTAAAGCACCAATTTGAGGTGGTTTTAGCTATAGATCCATGGAATTGGAGAGTTGATTACTTTGGTACATGGGCTGTATTCATATATTGTTATCTAGTACTTGGTTGAATTAATTTGGGTTGTTTATAACTATTTGACATCATGTACACCTATCCCACTGGAGTTTCGTTTTGTATACATACTAATTTATCTTGATTCCAAAATGTGTGTGGTATATTTGTTCCCACATTCATTTTATGATTCAATGTTCTAGTTGAAAACTCATGGGGATTAGTAACTCCCTTAGGTCCATGACATGAGCATCTTAGTTAACAATTTACTGGTTTAGTCATGCAAGTTTGTGACTAGATTATACTTCATGTACATTTATCATTACATATAATATTTCTGTTGCGTTCTTTTTGTAATAAATATTCAGTCATGGGTTGCAACCCATGACAAATCCATTTGGATATATTTTGTTATTGTATTTTATACTATGAAAATAGTATGGTAATTAGAGCTTCATTAACATAATAACCCAATATATAAGTGACTATTTCCCACGAATAAATATTATGATGAGTATATTATGTTGTATTAAATTCCAAACAAGACCAAAATATGAAAATATTAATAAAATTAAATTATTAAAGATGATCATTATAACCATTAAACTTGTTAGAGTAAATATCATTTACTGTATTTTGCATTCCAATATCATAAATTAATTCATATCATTTTTAGAAATTTAATTTGGTGAAAATAACATAATTATTAAATTCAAGACATAAAAATTAACTTAAGATGATTTTTGGGTTATTTCTGAAATAAATGAGTTTTAGGTGAATAGTAAAAATATTGACTTTGATAAAAACTATCACTTTCATAATTCCAGAATGAATTAAAAGTTTAATAAACACATTTTACACATAAGATATTTATTTAATAAGTAATATAAATCATTTAAAAATATTATTATTAATATTTTAAACACATGTTTTATATTTTTTAAACACTTGTAATATTTCAGACTAAAAAACGTTTTTACATGCTTATATTAAAAAATAGAATTCACAATTTTAATAAATTATATATAATAATATTTTTTAATATTTAAGTTCAAATTTTTTATATTAGCTGATAATTTTTATTTAATATTTAATCATATGTATAATATTACTATGATTTAAGTTAATTATCCCAATAATTTTGAAACCATTTTTAATGAAATGTTTTATTAGTATTTTGTTATTTTTATCTAATAATTTAAATTAATATTATTAAAAAATGAATATAATATTATATTAATACCTATATATAATTATATTAACACTTATCCAGTTTTCAATCAATACTAAATAAGATTAAGAAGACATAATAGGTAAATGTCATTTTAATTCAAAAACGTTTTTTATATATTATATATTTTCATTTAAAAGATGAATTTATATTATTCATATATTTAATTAGAATAAATGGGGATTAAATATGGGTTAAAAACAATAAAAAATTTAATATTTGTTACCTTATATTATTTAAATATAATATAAATTACATAGTTAAAAACTAGTTACCAAGGTGAAAATAAAAAGGGTAAAATGTAGAAAAAATATGGCAAAAGACTTAAAATAAGTTTAAAACATGTATGTAAAATCATTTTTGAACCTTTACCTGACTACTTCCACCGATAATACAATTATTTTGAAATTTTAAATTCATTGACCATGTAAAAGTGAAATTATATCATGGAAGTGTAAATGATATCCAAAATGTTCCCTTTTCATCGATTATAAAAGTTGATCTATTCCACCACTCCAGGGTTACACTTACCCTACAAATTTTCAGTGAATATATGACCACACTATCTATAAGATAATTATTTATCTCTTATTTAATAAAATTATGTCTATATGTTATCTTATGTCATTCATTTATATGGATATCCTTAAGAGACGATCAAGTATCCAACGTAAGCATTACATTTATTCGTAACTGTTTTCCCTTAATATTCCACTTCTAGATATTTTATATACATTAAAATATAGTTACATAAGTACCATTATTATACATATATGTTATTATATTAGTGGTGTAACAATTACTTTTTCCTCTCAACATGCTAATAAAATCAAATGAGTCGTTAGTGTGTTCCACAAGATACCACCTACACAAAGCAAAGTCCTCTATTTTTCATCACCTACATTTCTAGAAAGAATTAAGGATGTAATTGATTAATAAATATTAAATATTTACAATGTTATTTTAAAATATAATAAATATCATATATCATCATTTCCTCTCTCTCATTGAGATAACGAAACATTAATTGTGCATAATGCAGACTACCACATCAATGATAAATGGGTTTAATTTGTTAGTAAAACCTAGAATGGATGGATTTAAAAATAAATTTAATATAATAAAATTAGTTCCATATCCAAAACAATTATTCAAAAAAATTATTATTTTTTTAACATGTTAAACGTATATAAGGAGTTATTGAACAATTAAATAATCAACCAACAATAAAAAATATTGACTGGATAAGTGTATTATAAATTAATAACATACGATAGTTAATGGAACTTAAAATATGAAATATTGTTTAATAATGTTCATAAGTAAATATTATATGAACATAATTTTGTAATTCATGAATTTATTTCCAAGAATTGAACACATTCATACATGAGTTATATGATCTTTCATATGACCCTCGTAAATGATTGAATGTATATTCCCCATAAATCTCACTTATTTTGACTCATTAAAATATCCATTTGTGTGGAAATCATGAATATCTTCCATAGGGACCTAAATATAATTTTTATTAATTTTTATATGAGTTTAAGACATTATATATTGAATAGTTATGATCAAAGGCCCATTATAAGTAGAAGTCATTCGATCAGGTTCAAAAGGCTTATACACAAGTCATACGATCTTTATTGGAAGTCTTATGATCATATAAAAAAGTCTTAAAAATGATTTCATATGATAGGTACAAGGTTTATGAACATCAGAATTCTCTTAAAGTTTGATAATCCTACAGAAAGACTTATGTACGCAACAATGTCTTACCATATGTGTGATGTCTTACGATCTGCTCTAAGAATTATGAATGGGTGAAAAGAGTCTCATTAACAATAACTATTTACAATCTATTCATACAATTAAAAACCACAGGGAATTCAAACATTAATTATGAACAATTTGGATCTTCTCAAAGACTTGAGAACCACTTGGAATACTTATGTTGAGATCATGAAGCAGAATACCTCATATTTATCTTATTCATCATGGTAAAATCATTTAATCTCAATGAATCGACTCTGGTTTGAGGATTTTATTAGCATCAGATAGGATCAAAATCATAATCAGTGACCATGATTCCAAATCCTAAAAAGTTTTGTTTACTATAAATTTATGATTTTATTTATCATAATATATATATATATATATATATTAACAATGAGACTCTCCATTTCACCTAATCGATTCATCAACATTTATATAATTCTATGAAAAACTATGACGCAGAAGTCTGGATCGAACACACATATTAGTCTATATCTATTTCATGTCTCATTCAACTCTATTGATTGACTGCATAACTAACCTTCAATCAACCATCTGAATAATAAATTGAACCCACTCTAGGAAAAGTCACATGGATCGACCTCATAACTAGTATTCAATCAACCATGAGTGTCTTGGAATAAAAATTAAAAAATTCAACACATTTAAAATCCAATACCCCTTAATTACATTTTTATTTATCTCATTTAAATACTTACCCTATAGATTCTTTTCATGTATATCAATATGAGGATAATCCGCCAATAGATCTTTACTAATACCGTTATCATAGATATTAAAAGTTGTTCATTATAATTCAGCTATGGAAGCCCAAATCATCAAAAAAAGTTTTCCCAAAATGAAATAAAACATCAAAAATTTATCATGCTTGATATATCTTCTGACCTAACTCACATAACATAAAACAAAAAAATAATTTGTAACGTCTTCTTCAACGACATTCTTGGGTTCATCTTATTTAGAATTAAAGCATCTCCATCTTCATTCAAATTCATTGCCAACATGCTGACATCAAAGATCATCAATATATTAATTCATATTAATTATATATTAACATCAAAAATAACTAATACTACATTTTATTTGAAAAAAAATATAACAAACACAATGTTTTATTAATATGTATCAATTTTTGTGATATTTCTCGTAATCCCTGTAAACCTACTCATGAACTACTGAATTGTTAAATCATTTCATCTTTAAGTGTTTAAAATGTTCTTTCATATTTTGATTCAACATTGTCTTCAATTTTGAGTTTTAAGTGATATGGAGTATTCTAATTAAGTAAAATTTTCATTAATTGATCTCAAAAAAACCCCACTAAACATTCAAAATTTTATTGTTTCAAAAATCATTTTTCATTTTATGTGTTTGTAATTTTTTCTCAAATTTGAAAAAAAATACTGAATGTTATAGGGTGTTAAACATTTCTATTTCTTTATGGTTTTAATTCAATAACATAATATTCATATATATCTTATAAAAATTATTTAATTCAATCTTTAGGAGAAATATTTACAATATTAATAGGATTTGAACATTGTAATTTGTATTTAAACTCATAAGTTGTGCATTTCAATGGGATTTAAAATGAACACATAATCCTTGTGATATTTTTATTCATTAATCTAGTAAAGGTGGATAATTTAATTATTATTCCATTTATTTATTAAAATCACTCATTAACTAATTTTAATTATTTATTATATAAGATAAATTATGAAATTTTTTTATCATGGTATTGATGAAAAGTATGGAAGTTTATTTGAATACAAAGAGATGTATGTTTACATCTTTTCAAAATTTTAAAATTTAATCACTTCTATAAAAAAATCAAATTTTGGAGAAAATATTATTTCAAGGAGAGAAATCATACATTAACACTTGAAATAGTCCTTCTGGGAAAATAATTATGAGAGTCACCTCATAGATGAAATTTCATGTTATCCATTCTTGTGATTAGTTTTCATAAAATAAATATGTAAAATTGATTAAGTGAAAACATGAAAAATGTTAAGTGTGGTATAATTTGATATGGCCTAATTTGAATTTATTTTTTCACATACTTTTTGGGGAATTATTTTATGTTTTTTCAAATAAAAATTTAGATAATAGATCATTATTATTTTTTGATTAATCTGATATAAAATTTTCATTCATTGAACATTTGTTTTAAAATATATCTTTTTGTAAGTCAATTGATTAATGTTCTGGTCAGTAATTTCCATATATTTTTGAAAAAATAAGTTTTTTGTTTTGATGGAAAACTATTTATACGTAATTTTCATGTAATTTTTAGGAATTTTATTTTTAGGAATTTTACTATTCAAGGTTCCATGATTTTATCAGTAATACATATTGTAGAATAATATAATCTAGTTTAATTCAATAAATGTCATGACTCGTCCCCTAGGTCCCATGACGTGACTAACTCAAGCCTACCTTCCATAGGCCAGAGGCTGGTGACTAGCACCAAAGGTGTAATTCCTTAAAACTGGGAAGTCATTGCCTTTATAACCACTAAACGCACACAACATGGAACCCAGTTGGATAAAAAACACTAATTAAACTGTCAAACAAAAAAATGTTGACATGTAAATTGGGTAGGAAATATAAGCCCAACTATAAAGAACAAGTAATTGGAAGTACAAGTACAACTAAATAATGGAAAAACAGTTGTTGGGTCGTCCTCCGAGATTCCTACCTGATGGGTAGGAACAGATTTCCTCCTCAGCACTCTGCGTTCTTCTGTCTCCTCCACGTACTGACTCTTTGTAAGGTCCACATCCGGGTACTGTCCAGTCCAGGTACTCTTAGCCTTAGTCAGCACTCTCCGTCTTCTACAACCAACACAACAATGTGCAGGCATAGCCGATTTAGGGGTGAGTAAAACGATACGCAGACGGGACCCTGACTCCCTCAAGGTCTCAAAATATCCAACAAGGATAAACCAAAAAGTATGAAATCAAAAGATAACCTTACGTAGGTATATTCCCATACATATACCTAAGTTATCAAGTGATACATCTCAATCCCAAGGAAAACACCAAAGTACTGAATGAGCTCAACAAGGATTTTTATTCACATTTACGATACCACGGCTGTATGAGAGATCCTCCTCTGTCAAGAACAATTTCCCTGCTATGATACCACACGTGCTTCCCACTACCCTTTGACTGCTAGGGTACTCCTCTTGTCGAGTACCATTAATCTACTTCCACACCAATGTGCTCCCCACCATGGGTCTCCTGCCACACCCAGGAACTCCCCCTCATAGCCTGAAGAGGTACTCCTCCTGTTGAGTATCGGGGGTCTTCCACGTCACACAGATCGCGCTCCTCCACTGTGGGTCTGCCGCCACAACCAGGCACTCCCCACTGGGCTAGTAGAGTCTCTCTGAGTAAAACAGTCAGCAGTAATCATGTCTCAACATGTTAATTGTTCTCCACACTCTGCTCGCTTGTCACTAGTAGGATTTTCTCCACAAGCTACTCGTTGACACTCCAACTATCACAATGTCTCACAAATAAGTATCTCAAAGGTTTGACATGTCATAGGGGTCTCAACACAATAGATGGTGTGTCAATTGGATTCCCGGTTAGTGAGTTATTATCCTTTTAGTCCCAGGGCACGGTGGGATTTTTGCACGATCCAATAAGAATGTATCTCAAATATACCACAAAATCTAGTGGGGTATACTCAATGGGACCATCATGTTCCATGATTACTAGCACCACTGACAGTTCATCAAACGGACATCCAGTTCTAAAGATATGTCCAAAATAAAGTAAACGGTCGTAGTGGACCTGGGTCCGGTCCGTTCCAGCCAGACCAACCATGCTTGACCCAGTCTGGGGAGACATTATTTGGATCTACCCTGCCAAACCCATTAGCTCTGGCACGGCCCGTTGGGCAGACCAGCCCGTTAGGTTCGGTCCGACCCGCAGAACCCATCCTAGCTGGCTGTAAGGTGTTCACGGAGGGCCATGAGGTCACAGACCAGCCGCAGGTCAGTGCAAGGACGGTTTGGCTCGAATGGCATCGTGAGTGGCATGGGAGACCGGCTCAGCTAGGGCGCCGCGAGTAGCGTAGCTGGCCGGCTCGGCCGGGGAGCTGCGAGAGGCGCAGGAGGCCGGCTCGACCCGAGTGAAGGGAGGGGAATGGTAGTCCGGCTCGGCCGGGCCTCGAGAGGATGGAGACTAGCGTGGTCGGGGCAGATCGAGAGGGCACCTTGAGGCTCGGTTTGGCCGGGAGGGCGCAGGCAGCCAGGAGAGCGTGGGTGGCAGGGAGCAAGTGCGACTAGGGTGCGGCATGGCTGGGTCGTGGCCTGACCAGGGTGTGGCACGACTCGGTCCGGTTTGACTGGCGGGTGGTGCATCCGGAGGGCAGCATGGCCAGGGTGGAATAGAAGCCGGAGAGTGGCGCGAGTTTCCTTCGTCGGCTTCATCATTTTGTCGCTCGTTGCCATGCCGAAGAACATCACAATGTAGAACAACAGGGGTGTCAGGTCAGGTTAGTTTGGCCTACACCCTCCGCATTTTGGGTGGTAGCAATCAGGTCATCAAGAACATATAAAAAGAATGAGTATGGAATATATCTTAAAAAAATCAATTCTCATAATATATCATTATCAATATATTCCCCACCCGCAAGGAAAAACATCTCTCAATCAAATTGATATTAAGTTGGTATGTGTTCATTTTTTTAGAATTAAATAACCAAGGGAATAATATCATAATAAAATAAAATCCCTACCATGTTTGGTGTTCTTCATCATTGGCACCGGAAGGCAGACTTCAATTCATTGTAGACGAACACATCCTATGCCGAAGGAGGTTCTGGGGAAGAAAGTAGTAGTCGAGGTCATTCTTTTTAGTCGAAGTTGTTCCTTGTCGGCGTTCATCGTCAGTGGATCATTCTTCGTTGGGAGATTTCTCCCTAGTTCCTCCGCTCCCAAATCCTCCTTTTCCAACCAAATGAAATGCTGGCCAATGATAAAAGATAAAAATATATTATTAATTCGTTTGAAATTTTTTTAAATTAGCCCAATTAAACACATAGGTTGTCCTGATTAATTAGGGTGTATTAGCAGAATTAAATGTTAGAGGAGTTTGTTCATTTAATGGCATGTGCGTTGGCACAATTAATGTAGTGGAGGTTAATAGACTATCCATCATTTATGATTGAGTTGAGAGGTTTTCCTAAATTAATTTGTGGTTATAGTCCCGAATGGTACCCACACCGTAACCTCTCTTGAGAGGTTATGTTCGGGTGGGCCCCACCACCATAACCTCTCATAGGAGGTTATAGTGTGGAGGTCCCCACCTCCCACATCCACATGGGTGGATATAATAGATAAAATAAAATAAAACATGTGCTTATTTTATTTTATTTTTTCCATGAAAAACCCCAAAACTTACTTTCACCCTCAACCAACTGCCATAACGGAAAAATTCTTCTTAAGTGAATGAAGGGGCTATGAGTTCAACAGTGCCCTAATATTTTATTTCTGAGAAATGGTTCAAAAGTTATAAAATCCCACTCGAACATTCACTAAACGTACCAAAACAAAACATCAAAAATTTATTCCGGACACACCGGGCCTCAGAATCACGCACCGTCAATTTTCGCAGATTCGTAAAATTCCAATATATTTTAAAATAAAATTTAAATACAAATACTGGGACATTACATTCTCCCAACCTTAAGGCTCTATATAACTATAATCCAAATATCATACTAAGGGAGCAAGTGGTGGTACTGAGCATGAATCATAGCCTCCCACTCCCATGTGCTCTCCTGGAGGTTCCCATGCTTCCAGCGAACGCGCACCATAGGTATCGACCATCCACGATGGACTCACTCCTGTCGATCCTCAATCTCTATGAGAACCTTCGTAAATTTCTCCCCATCATCAAAGTCTAGCTCACCATGGTTGATGATGTGAGAATGATCGGGCACATTTCTCGTCAGCTGGGATACATGGAAGACGTCATGCACCCGGTGCAATTGAGATGGAAGAGCTAAGTGGTATGCCACATCAACAACTCTATTGAAGACCTGAAAAGGTCCAATAGATCTCGAAGATAACTTTAATCTTCAGCCAAATCTCTGTAAACTTCATCCGGTTGATACTCTTAGAAAGATGTGGTCTCAATCCTAGAACTGTAGTGGTCTTCGTCACCTGTCAGCATATGAATTCTTCCTACTCTATGTAGTCTTCATCCACTCTTGGATGATATGAACCTTCTCTGTGGTAGCTTGTACCATCTCTGTTCTCATTAGTGCAGACCCCCTGGGTCATTAAAGAAAAAAGTTGATATCCTAGTTCACCCGTACAACGCCTCAAAAGGTGCATTCCCAGTGGCGGAGTGATAGCTATTATTTTAAGAAAAATCGATCAAAAAAATGTGATCCTCCCAGCTACGACCGAAGTCAAAGACACAAGCGTGAAGCATGTCCTCGAGTGTCTGAATGATCCACTCTATCTGGCCATTCATCTGAGGATGGAAGGTGGTGCTCAAATGAAGTTTCATCCCAAAAGACTCATGAAACCACTTCCATAGACGGGAAGTGAAACGTGCATCATGATAGGAGAAAATAGTCGAAGGTACACCATGTAGCCACACAATCTCTAGCACATAATGGCGTCCCAAAAACTCTACTAAACACTGCTCATATATAGTTATGAAGTGGTCCAACACGGTAAGTCGGTCGATGATCACCAAAATCGAGTCATGTCCCCTAGATGTACGTGGAATTAAAATCACGAAGAAAATGGATAACCAATACCACTTCCACTCTGGAACCTCTAAAGGCTGAAGCATGCCTGCTGGTACATGATGATCTGCCTTCACATGGTGACAAATGAGACATGAAGAGACAAACTCTGCAACATCTTTCTTCATTCTCAGCCACAAGTGCTATTGTTAGAGATCCCGGTACATCTTCTCCACTCCCAGATGTACCACTAGGGAGGATGTGTGGAACTCCCTCAACAATTCCTCTTAAAGTGACACTGGCACCACAGTACATCCTCTAAAGAGGAGGACATGCTCCCCACCTTCAAAAAATTCATCAGGTGCCTGCCCTATGGATATTTGAGCACATCATGTCTCACAGTCAGTGTCCCCACATTGTGCCTCCCTGACTCGCTGAAGAAAGTGGGAGAGTGACTGTAAATGACTGAAGGAAGCCTGCTCCATCTCTATCCACAATGGATATCTGTAAAGCAGCCAGCTGCTCTATCGCCTTGCATAGCAGCTGTATACCAGACCATCTACTGAGTGCATCTACAACAACGTTCCCCTTCCCATGAGTATAGACTATCTCAATGTCATATTCATAGTGGAACTCAATCCAACATCATTGTATCAGGTTCATGTACTACTAAGAGAATATATAACTAAGAATCATATGATCATAGTACACAGTAAAACATTCCCCAATTAGATAGTGTCACCAATTCTTCAAGGAGAAGATCAATATTGCTAACTCCAAGTCATGGGTAGTGTAGTTCTACTCATGCTTTCTCAGCTGAAGAGAGACATATGCGATCAATGCTCGCTCTTTAATCAAGAAACATCCGAGTCCGGTTCCTGATGCGTCACAATAGACTATGTACCCTACGCCTTCTTCTAGAAGCCTCATGATGGGGGCACTAGTCAGCTTCTGCCTCATCTCCTGAAAGATCTGGTGATATCTCTCTGACATAAACAAAGGGTTTTCCCTTCTTCTTTAAGGCTGAATGTGATGCTACATCTCCGGAGAAATTTGTAAAAAAAATTCGGTAGTATCTAGACAAACCCAAGAAACTCATTACCTCCATCACACTCCTAGGTGGATCCCAAGTAAGTACAACCTCAAACATCTCCAGATCCACCGCAACTTCAGCCTCGGATATTACATGACCCAAAAAGTGAACCTCTCATTATCCAAAAATGGAACATCGAGATATTACCATAAATTCGGTGCTCTCGGAGTGTGTCCAGTACCAACTTCAAGTGATAGGCATGCTCCTCCTCAGTAGTCGAGTTGATCAGAATGTAGTCGATGAAGACTACAACAAATCGATCAAGGTATGGTAGGAAGATCCTATTCATGAGCTTAATGAAAACTGTGGGAGAGTTCGTTATGCCAAAAGGCATAACCAAGAACACATAGTGGTCGTACCGACATCTGAAAAGGACTTCTACACAACCTCATCTCGAACTCTGAGCTAGTGATATCCTGATATGAGGTCTATCTTTGAGAACCACCATCCTACCTTTAGCTAATCAAAAAGAACGTAAATCCTCGGGAGTGTGTACCTGTTTGTTCACGGTCACCTGAATATGGCATCAGTAGTCGATACAAATCCCCAATCTCCCATCCTCCTTCTTAGCGAATTGAATCAGGGCTGCCCATGGAGAAACACTGGGTCGGATGAATCTCTTCTCCTGTAAGTCCTCGAGTTGTACCCGCAGCTCACGAAGCTCCGCGGGAGCCATCCGATATACTGGAGTAGATATTGGTGTCGTCCCGAGGTACAATTCAATGTAAAATTCTACCTCTCTCTGAGGTGGTAGACTTGGAACATCATCAGGGAAGACATCCGAATATTGGTCCACCACTACAAGATATCTTAGACTCTCCACATCAACTTATTCGAGGGTAAGGAAATCCAACTGATAAGTGATCGGCTATACTCCCCTTCGGGTAAGTCAATCCTGTGATGCAAAGGATCCCTTCTCTCCAGTGAAGGTAAACCATGTCCAATCCATGTAGACACACCGTAATTTTCACCTAATACTGTCTATCTGAGAATGGACTATAGATAACCAGTCCATACCCAAGATGATGTCCTAGGGCCTCGACGCCACTACTAGGAGATCCCAGTCGATTCTCTCACCTCCTACAGTAAGCTCACACTGCCAGCACCAGTGCGTAATCATCGAATCTACTTCTGTAGAAGTCTCTAGCCGTAAGGATCGACCCAAAGGCTTCATCGGAATCTCTGAGCTCCTAACAAGGGTATTGGAAATAAAATAGTTACTAGAACCTGTGTCTATAAGTACTGCTGCTATGGTGGAGTAGACACATATCATACCTCAAATCGTCTCTGGAGTGCCATGATCTTATGCCTCAGGTTCCTATACCTGAGCTCTCCTCTGTCCACCTACTCCCTACAGTCGGGGTGGACCTCATAGTGGTGGTGGAGGTAACACCTAGAAATGTATCCCACCACTATTTGCACAACCAGCTCTTCTGACACATCCACCTGCTCCTTGAGGGCCGCCTCGATCGAATATCTATCTCTTCTTGGGCTGGCCTTCTACTGTCTACTGATCATCCAATCCGCGAGTCAGGTAGTCAAGAGCCATGTGACCCTTTCCACTAAATGAGTAACACTGTTTTCTCTTGGAAGGTCTATCTCCGCTTCGGGTTCCCCGCAAAACCTGTCCTGATTCAAGAGGTCATCCACCTGTAGGTCTGGTTCTCTTGGAACTTTGTGACATATGTCTGCTGCCAGCATCAGATGTCTCTCATACGTGTCGACTGGTGGTGGATCTCTCTACTGGAGACTACTCAGTATGGAAACTCTGCACTATGAGTTCTCTCTATAACACCCCCACCAGCATGCAGATGCTATGTGAGATCACTGAATCCATGATCTCTCACTGGAGTCCATGTTCAAAGATATGGTCCTTGAGGAATGGGTCTTGTACCATATCAATGGAGTATCATGAGAGGTCCCTAAACCTTTGTAAGACTGAGCTACAGTCATTCAGCCCTGCTGCAGATGAAGAAGCTCCTGTATGTGCACTACATGAAGAGTTGCTGGGACAAACTATACCTAAAACAGGCTCTCTATGTCTGCCCAGAAAAGAGTCATCTCATTGTGGACCTGGAGCATCAGCTCCACCATCTTCCCGCTGCTACCTGTAGATGGTTGGATACAAGAATCAGCATGAGGTCTGCTAGTGTCCCTATCAGTTAAAAGATTCTCACCATAGCCTCCGGCAATTCCTTAGCTTCCTGTGGGTCCGTCTCTCCCCTGATCCTTGGTGGCCTATAGCGCTGGAACTCGTGAAACTCGCTCATGCGGCGTGAAGCATCTGCTGCTGGGGACGGTGGAATCAGTGGGGCAATAGGGAGTCGTACCGCTACTGCCTCCTTTGGAATATGGCTTAGCACCGAGGCCTCATCGCTCTGTGGGACGTCAGTGCATAAGACTCTCTAAACTCTACCAGGGTGTCTACATAGAGGCATCCTAAATGAAAAATATGTGACATGGTAAAAAGATTATACCTAGTGAGCCGACCTGGTTGATCTGAGGTAGAGAAAAACTATTGAAAACACACACGCAATCAGTGTTTCCATGCACTGAGTTAGAAATCAGAAGTTAGGGTACTGGTGTATGGATACGTCAGCCTCTGCACCTACACTGGGCTCCCTGATCTAAAAACCACACTCACTACACTTAACACGTATGCTTCATAGAAAATAAAGATCATAGTACTATGTTATGTGCTATAAATGACTGCTCTTATACCAATTTTTCATGACCCATCCACCAAGGCCCATGTCGGGACTACCCCAAGCCTACCTTCCCTAGGGCAGGGGGTAGTGACTTGAACCAAAGGTGTAATTCCCTAAAACAGTGAAGGAATTCCCTTTATAACCTATAAACACACACAACAGGGCACACATCTGGATAAAAAATACCAATTAAACTATATAAAAAATAATACTAAAAAGTAAATGGGGAGGAAAATACAAGACCAACTGTAAAGTACATGGAACTGGAATTACAATTACAACTGAAGAAAGGAAAAACAGATGTTGGGTCATCCTCTGGGATTCCTACCTGATGGATAGGTACATATATCCTCCGTAGCACTCCATGTATGTCAGTCTCCTCCATGTACCGACACATGGTACGGTCCACCACTAGGTAACGTCCAGTCCTAGTGCTCTCAGCCTCAGTCAACATTGTCTGTCGTCTAAAACCATCACAACAACGTGCAGGTATATCCCGTGCAGGGGTGAGTATAACGATACTCAGTAGGGACCCCGAGACTCTCAAGGTCTCACAAAATCCAACAAGGATAAAACACAAAGTATGAAACCAAAATATAACCTTTCTTTGATATATTCCATATATATACCTATGTTATCAAGTGATCCATATCAATCATGATGAAAACACCAATGCACAGACTCAGCTCAACCAGTTTTTTTCACATTATAGAAACCATGGCTACTGGATAACTCCTCCTCTGTCGAGTACAGTGGGCCTAACGTTAATCCAAGGGCACTTCGTATTATCCTTGGACTACTAATGTACTCCTCCTATCATGTATCATGGGTCTACTACCACAACCAGGCGCTCCCCACCGTGGGTCTTCATCCACACACATGTGCTCACCCTCGTAGCCGGTAGAGGTAATATTCCTCTCGAGTACTGTGGGACTACCATGTCACACAGATAAAGCTCCTCCACTGTAGATCTGACCCCACAACCAGGCTCTCTCCAGTAGGCTAGTAGTGTCTCACTGAGTCAAACGGTCAGCATTCTTCAGGTCTCACCAAGCTACTAGGTATATACTCTCTGCTCAATATTCACGGGATGGATCTGCTCCACAAGCTAATGCTCAATAATCCAACAATCATAAATTCCCCCAATGATGTATCTCAAAGGTCTTCCACATCATATGGGTCTCAACGCAATTGACGGAGCATCAATCAGACACCCGATATTTGAGTTATTAGATTTTTAGTCCCGGGGTCTGATTGGATTCGTGCATGATCTAGCCAGACCATATCTCAACTATACCACAAACTCCAGTGAGGTACACTCAAAGGGACCATAATGTTCCATGATTACTTGCACTGATAAGGGTTTCTAAAATGGGCATCTAGTGCCAAAGATATTTCCAAAACAATGTAAAGGGTCATACTGGGCCTGGGTTCGGTCTGACCTTGTTCGGGTCGACCTGGCCTGACCCATTGGGTTTGCCCCAGCCCGTAGGGCCCATCCCAGCTGGCCACAAGGGGGTCATAGAGTGCTGCAAGGGTGTTGAACAGTCGCGAGGGCGCAGACCGGTCGTCGGTCGCCGTAAGGGCGGTTCGTCTCGGAGGGTTCCACGAGGGAGCGACTCAGCCCGGAGGGCGCCATGAGGGGCGCATGAGGTTGGATTGGCCTGGGTGCCGCAAGGTCACTAGAGGCCGTCTTGGAAGGGGATTGTGAGGCCAGCGGCTAGGGTGGCTTGGGAAGGTGGCACGAGGACCGGTTTGGCCAGGAGGGCACGGGCGGCGGAGAGGGCGTGGGCGGTCGGGAGGACGCGGAAGGCTGGGAGTTGGTTCGATCGGGGCGTGGCACGGCTGTGGCGCAGGTCGTGCGGGGTGCAGTGCATCTCGGGCCACTTCGGCCGGCAGTGGGCGCGGCCGGTAGGAAATGCCATCGGGGCGGTACAGAAGCCAGAGGGCAGCATGGGTTGCCTTCGTCACCTTCGTCATCTTGTTGCCTCATTACCAATAAATTCCCAAACCGTAAAGAAAAAACATTCGTGTTTCAACATGATAATATTTTGGTCCGTGTTATTTGTTTTAGAAGGATAGAATCAAGGGAATAATATCATACTTAATTGAAATCCTTACCTTGTTCGTTGTTCTTTGACGTTGGAATGGGAAGTCGGACATCGATTTGTTGTAGAATAACACAACCTTTGTCGAAGGAGGTTCCAAGGAAGACAGTATTAGTCAAGATCGTTCTTCGTAGTCGAAGGTGTTCCTCACCGGTTTTGTTCGTCAGTGGAGCATTCTTCATTGGGATCTTTCTCCCAAGTTCCTCATCTCCTCAATCCTTATTTTCCAACCAAATTATATGGTGGAAAAAAATAATAGATAAAAATATATTATTAAGTAGTTGGCAACAATTTCAAATTAGCCCAATTAAACACCCAGGTTGGCATGATTAATTAATGTGGATTGGAATAATTAAATGTTAGCGAAGTTAGCACATTTAATGGCATGTGAATTGGCACAATTAAGGTGGAGGAGGTCAAGTTACTCTCCCTCATTTATTAGGGAGTTGAGATGTTTTGCTCAATTAATTGGGGGGTTTAGTCTCGGGTGGTCCCCACACCGTAACCTCTCATGGGTGGTTAAGTTTATGTGGGCCCCACCACCATAACCTCTCTTGGGAGGTTAAGGTGTGGTGGTCCCCACCTCCGACTTCCACAGGGGTATATAATAGATAAAATAAAATATTACTTTCATTTATTTTATTTTATTATTTCCAGGAATAACTGAAAAACTAAATTTAACCCTCGACCGACTTCCATCAATGTGAAAGTCTTCTTAAGCTAATATCAGCTCTACTAGTTCAACGGTGCCCTTAGATTTCAATTCTATGAACTGGTTAAAAAGTTATTAAAACCCTCTCGAGATTTCACTGAACGTACTTGAACAAAATTTAAAAAATTGATTTAGGACACAACGGGCCTCAGAATCACGTACAGTCAATTTTTGCGGACTCATAAAATTCCCATATATTTTTAAAAAAATTAAATGGAAATTTAGAGTCTTTATAATAAATTTTGACTAATTATTAAAAAATAGAAATGAACTTTTTCATATGAATTATTTTATTTTCATATTAATTTTCTCATTTTTCCTTAATACTTCCATTTTTATATGACATTGGGACTAGATTGACACAACATGATGACTTTGTAAACTTTCAGGTTTGATCTACCTGCATAAGTGTACTCTAAAGAAATATGTATGGGTATTTTTAGAATCTAACCATAATGTTAGGATAGTTAACTATGGATAAAGGTTACATCATGGTGATTTAATTATGGTAGATAGGTGAATTGAATTTTTCATGTGGGTATAACTGCATGTCTATGTGATAAATTGATCTCAGGTATATAAAAATCTATGTAAAGGAAAATTCATGCTCCTCAAAATATATGTAAGGATATTATATGACTGAGAGTGTCTAAATCTAGTTGAAAGAGGGGTTTGAAAAGGGTACCCTGTTTATTTAACAAGTTATGTTATGGTATAATCAAGGTTCCTTGCACCACACTTGGGTAATTTCATACTTTAATTGATCTATATAAATGTATTATGAATATCAATTAAAATTGATGATACTCTAGAATCTCAAATGGGATACAATAGAATGAAATTGAGAAAGATTTCATAAAATACTTCAATTCATGATGAGGTTGTTTAGGAGTAGTAAAAATTACTACGATATTAGACCTAATTCAATAGAATCGATGTTAATTTTTGGGGATGACATTCAGTTGGTGGACCTTTTTTGGAATAACAAGGGTAGAACTGGATAATGTTAAAGTATAATATGTGAGCATGGACAATGGTTGTTGCTACTTGTTAGTTACTTTGTCACTAATTTCCTATTACTTTTCCAAATAAGTGGATTTTTTTAGTTCTATAATATTAATTCCCTATTTTCCTATAAGATATTATAACTCTATAATTTGGATTGAAAATACAATGTGTATGTTAACTTTTTGTTCCACAGCATATAATCATTGAGGGATAAACTATGATTCCAGTACTTATAGGTGAATATTGAAAGTTATAGGATATTATTATGTCAATATTATTATAACCATTTCTTCACTCTTAACCGATAGTGATGGTGAGGTGGAGAGATACTTCAACAGTTCACTAAATTTAATTGATTTCTACTCTTCTACAATCTATATGTTTCCCATTATTCACTAGGAATTCTCAACAAAGTTTCCTAGGAAGGGTTTTGTGATTTTTTTATCTAATGAACATCTCACATTCCTTGAATACATTATCTATTGTTGTGGTTTTATTGAGTGATAATTTTAATACTAAAGATATCTATCAGGTAATGAAAATTTTTTAATGCATGAGTATTCTTTTATTGGGTGAGAGATGTGTTTAGGTCAAATCACTGTTCATTATCTGAGTTAGGGTGAGTGTGGTGGTTTAATATCCTCAGAAGGTCTATGATAGGTAGAAAAAAAGTGAACCAACAATGTAGTAGACATATTTCATTTGAACATTATTTTCCTTTTTCTTACTGTTTTTTTCCATTCATTTTCTCCATTTTATTTCATTTTTATCGCTATTTTCAGGTTTCATTACTACATTAAAAAACGAAAAATGTGGAATATTTTTGTTGAACACACTACCTCTTTGAGATGAACCTATGGTTATCCATTGTTCTATATGTAGGGAAATATAAATTAATTTCAGAATGGTCTTAGTATAGCCCCATGTCAACAACCGCAACCCAATCCATCCCAATAAAATCAAAGGAGGAAATATGTCTCTAACACAAATACTCCACAACTAAACCCACAAACAAATACCTCTATTGACGTCATAATAATACAAAAAAAACCCAATATCAAGAAAAACAAAACAACCACAAGCACCACTTATTTTCATAATTTTATTTAATTTATTATTATCAATAATAATACCATATATCTGCTTCCCATTCTTCTTATCATTTTTAAATTATTTATATTTTTAGTATATCAATATCAATAAGGGAAAAAAACATCATGTTTATCATAAAATAAATTATTATCAACTCTTTGATAATAAGAGAATAATTAAAACATGATTTACTTTTTCCACCATAAGCCTTATTCGACTGGTTACCTTAATTTAAATCAAACATCTTGTTCAATGGGGACTATCTACTAATATATTTCCCATTAACTTAACATTAACCCATTATAGTAAATGAGAATCCATAACTAATATTGTAACCCAACTAGGAATTTTTTACCCAAGAATCAAATCATGAAAAATTTAATGTAACAAACCATTGATGAAATCAAAATAAAATAAAAAGAAAAAATTATTATAAACAAATATAAGAGATAAAAACATGATAAATAGTAATATAATTCTAGGTCATAGCAGAAGAGTTCATAAATCTCCAACCTCATGAAATATATATAAATACCAAAAAAATATTTGGAAATTGAATTGAATCACAACACTGATGAAATCTCAAGAATCCTCCCACCTTCCTTGGATTGATGGATAAAAACATTGGAATATAATGGACCAATAATCACTAAAATTTTATTAAAATCATCAAAACAAAACCCTTTAAAACATAGGGTTTATGGGAAGAACAATATAAATTAGTAAGATAAGATTGGATGATTTAATTTATAACTAATTTTAAATATCCTTAGCAAGGTATGGTATGGATATAATCTTATAAAATAGGGATCTGTTAAATGAGATATGAGTTCTCAAGAAATTAAAAGAGTATTTCAAACCATTATCCAATGTTGTTTTACCCTTCTTAAATAAATGTTATAACTTCGTCCATGACATAGTGCCTTCATCCATGGTCATTTCTCCCACGAATCTAGTCATATAATATAAATTACTATGACATAGTCCTTAGAATATTTCCATTTCAATATTTACATTTCAACATTAATATGATATCAAATCCCTTAAATGGCCTTGAATTTATATGGTCACCAAATGAGTGTTTCAACAATCATCATCTCATATGATGATTCTACTGAAAATGGTCTATGATCAAACCTACCAAAATGAGAAGTTCTATACATCTAAAAAATTTACAGAACAAAAAAAATCAACAAAATAGATGGAACCAATCAATATGAATAACCATGATTGTATGCAGATAGTAACCATGTTCAAAGACCAACCATGACTTACACCACATCATTGTGTGTCACTATCATACTCGTTCCACCCTTCAAGAAGACAAAATTTACTTTGTCACCCCAAAATGAATTAAAAACTCTCATTCACGACCTAAAAGAAAATAATGATACAAATTTGGGGATTGGGAATACCAAGACATAAACAACCATCCTTGTCCTCTCATGGGTCAAAACATTTTTTCAATATCTTGTGAGACAGTAAAATCATTTTTCATATTAAAAATATCAATGTTAACAGATATAGTTTGTGTGAATATTTCATATTAAATCAAAAATATAGATTTATTACCTAACTATAATACCAGTTTTGGATAAGCAAATGATTAATACAGATATAAAAATACATATGATAAATTTTTTTGAGAATCTATTACAAAAATTAAAGTGATTACTTAAGTATAATAAATTAAATCACACACATATATATATATATCTATGTACAATGGTAAACCCTATAGAGAAAATGATTAAAAAAATACATGTTAACTCTTAAAAATCAACTAATCATTAAGGAGTATAAAATTAAATCATATAATAGAACATGAATTACAAAAACAAGGTAGAAAAAACCAAGTGTGAAAACCGCACCCCCCAATTCCAACCATCGTTTATTTATAAGTCAACACATGATAAAACATCACTTGATAAATATTTATCCGGGAAAATTATCATTATCACTACACACATGAAACAAGTAATACACCACATGATGTAGTGGTCCCCTCTCTATTCCAAGAATGACTGTTGTGTATGATCTTCAGTGCCCTATTTTCATTTTTGCTACACTATTGAAAATACATTGATACCTCCCAATATTTAAATCATCATCATGATTTTGTTTCCACTTTATATAGATATTTTTACATTAAAATCCAACAATTAAAATTATCTTGAATCCATAATAAGAAAATCAAATATTGAAGATATACAAATATCTTCTTCTTTTAAAAAATGATTTAAAAGATAACAATTTCATCAAAAATAAAAACTCTATGATGAATATGAATTTACATGTTCTAATCATGTCGATCTGAAAATGGTAAAAATTTATCAACATCCATGTGCAATAAAATTTAAATATATATATAACATAATGAACATTTGTGAGAAAATATTCGGAAAATTTCAGTTAGAATAAAAATTTATAACAAAACATATGTTTTGATCTAATAATTAAGATTTACTAATAAAAAACGAAACAACTAATCAATACAAAGAATATTTTTTTCCATGAAAATATCTGTTTTAAATATGATCAGATTTGAAAATATATGTGTAATATATAGAACATGATATTTATTTTCAAAATACATATGGCATTTCTGATGATTCCATTTTAATTATTCCTCAAAGAGGAATTTATTAGAGCTAAAAAAGTGTTTATTTTCGTGTCACTACTAATAGGGGGTCCCTTTAATCAGTTCTATGAAAACACTGATAACGTATCCTTTTATTGGTGCCTAAAAAAAATTAAGATAATTAAAAAAATATGATAATTGGAGATAGATTCATATGGAGGTTACCCCACCTTTTATCAGCACTTTATCTCCCACATCCTCAATTATTAAAAATCATTTGGTCCCACCTCCCTTTTATAAACACTATACCTCCCCCCACCCACCTTGTATCAATGCTAAACAACTACTCATGCCCACACATGTGTGCAACATCATATTTATTCAAACTTGACCCCTACACCCTCATACACATGTCCCGTTATCACTGACGTGTTTTGTTGTTTCTTTATTTTATTATATATCTATTAATTTATATATATTTATTTAAAATTTTTAACCATATATGTATTCACAAATATATATATATATGTATTTAATTATTTCAAATACACTAATAAAATATGTTTTCTATGTCTGTGCTTATAAATATATACAGACATTAATACACAAGCACGTGCACACACAAACATACATACATACATACATTCATTCATTCATATGTACATATTTATATATACACATTTGTGTGTTCCAATAAATATAATATTAGTTAATTTAATTTATTTACATATATTATATGTTAATATTTATATAAATATATTAGAATATATAGATAAATATTTTTTTGGTACACACAGAAAACAATATATTTATATATATAACCATTATATATACAATTTTTAGATATCAAAATATTGATAAAATTAATTAATGAAATACACATAATTATATTTTGAATATTATTTTATGTGTAAATATATTTTTAATTATACTTATAAAATTAAACTCCTTTGTGTAAATACATACAAATATGTATATATGTGTATATATATATATTTAAAAATAACATTTCAAAATGAAAAATGATAAAATTTTAATTTTATAATATCTATATGATTGTAACACCTGACACATATATGAGCCTCTATTGAAAAAATATAAATAGACCCCCTTAAATGAGGAGAAATATCTATCAAATGCAAAACAAATTAAGGTACAATAACAAAAAATCATATTTAGAGGATAATTAGCCTTATTATAATCAAACATCTTGTAAAAGGTTTCTTTCAAATCACCACGACATATATTTTTTTTCAATATTTGATTGTATATTTGGTGGAGATCAAACAGACACATGAATCCAATATTATGGTCATTGGAAGTTTGTGTCAGGTTTGTAAATGATTTTAACATATATCAATTAATAGGAGTTTGATATCATCAAACTATTATTAAATGAATATTGATCAGTATGAATTTAAGAATTGTTAGTTAATATAAATTTTTAACAAATTTTTAAACCATTTTCACTAAATAACTTATATATTGAGTGTGATTATGTAATATGTATTATATAAATAACATCCTACAAAATATATTATATTTCTATCAGTATATATGTTAATATATGATTATTATTTTTTTAAAAAATATTTATATTTTGTATGAAATATACCTTTTATCAATACTAAGAAAATGTGTTTTTTACTATTAAAAGGAATAAATTTATCATTTATATGAAAATCACTAATAACAATACCCTTTATAAGCACTACAAATACAATCGTAAATGGGGTATATTTATTAGCGGTTTTTTTAGTGCTGGTAATGATACCCCTATATCCACACGTTATTTTAGTGCTCATAAAGGTTATCAGAGAATAAATGAAATCAGTAGTAGTCTGGGTTTATCCTTATGTATATTGAAATAAAAAATTTATTTTCATATTTTAAAATTTTACATAATTATATAATATATGGAACATATTTGTCCTCAATTAGGGTTGGGGAATCCTTTAAAAGGGATGTGTTATCACCTAAATGGGTCTTTTAGTGTGTTTCATTTTTTAATTTAATTATGTCCCTTAAAAATTTCTTAATTATAATTATTATTATTATATTTTAATTATAAATAAATGAAAATAATTTACTTTTTTATTTTCATACCAATTATAAGTCAAATAATATTTTTTACGATATATATTTTTCTTCAGTAAAAATTTACTACAACCCTTTTGTTTTCAACCTATAAAGATAAAAATTTAAATTGAATTTAATTGAGATAAATAGAAACACATAATGTGTAATCAATGAAGATATTTCTCTCTATAATTAAATAATCTTTTATAAAGTCCAAGATTATTTTCTAGGAACAAGTCAAGACACCCAAGAGAATGACGTTAATGTCACAATGTTCATTTTTTGGGTAATTCTGTCAAATACTAACATTTAATAGAAAACTGCCTTTTCCATTAATTATTTATAAAGTTAAAATATATTTTATATTGTTTTAAAGATATATTATCTTATTTATACACAAATTAATCCAAATTAGCTAATTATAATCAACATCAAATTAATATTTTATATGAAAAAATTGTAATCATTCGAAAATTTTCCCTTTAAAAAACTATTATCTCCTCTCATCTGTAGGTTTAATTTTAATCTAATTATTTATACATAGGTGAAATAAATTATTAAAATTGTATTAAATATTTGGAATCATAATAATTTTTATTATATAATCTGTAAAAAAATATTCATGAAATGAATGGTGAATGTAATAAAAATTATTTATCATCATTAAGGTAAAAATGGGTTTACCATGGGTGAGAATAAAATATAAGGGAAAAAATGAAAAATAAAAATTTGTAAAAACTATTTTATTGTCATATTTAAAAGGTTAAAAATATAATGTTCAATAATGGTCTATTTTTTGACTCTTGTGTAATACGAAAAATTTGCGAGCACTCACATCTTTTCTGAAATACCAAGTGTGTCCTCTCCCCCACTAATAAAAGAAGACCTCCAATCCTCTATTCCTTACACCATAAAAGAATGATCCAAAAACTACAAATATTACATAAAAATCCCATTTATCATCATAGATTATTTATTTTGGAACAAAATTTTAACCTATAAAGGGTTTTGGATCCTACATGTGCATGATACCCGAAACGGAGGTAACATTCACCAAGAAGCATTTTGGTTTAATTATTTCCTCCAACACCCTCAATTTTTATTATAACATGATTGAAAAAAACCAGAGTATCTTCCATAAAGTTAGATTTATTTATTATATATAAATTAAATTTAAGCATCTCCACTTCCATTAAATTCGTTATGAAATCATCATCCATATATATAGTGAACTACAACCTTGTGAACTGATTTCATTCATTTTTCCATTGCCACCTCTAAAAATTGTACATAATGCTTGATTTATTAATTATATATTATATTTATGATATTATAATACTTTTATAATTATTATATCACACATACCTCTATTCTCTCTATTTTTTTAGAATATGATAATGTCCCAAAGGTGTACAGATGACAATCTCCTTACGAAGTGATATATTCATTCATTCATTATATAGAATGTATTTTACGTGGTTTTAATAAAATATATATGGTATATATGAAAAAAATTAAATTTTTATTATAATATATAAATTATAATTTTCTCTTTCAATCTAAAAATAAAATGGAAACAATGTTCATGGATATATACGGCCTACCATAAAAAAGTACATTTTATTTCCTATATCTAAATATTATAGATTAATATAAATAAATATATATTGAATATATAGTATATTTATATCATTTTTAATATTATGGAGATAATGATACCATTATGACATTACTAGGATCCAAAAAAATAATAAATCAATACATATATGAAAACCATGCTTTCATTACTCAAAACGTAAATCTAACATGGAATATTTAATAAAGGGTAAATAAAAGGTAATATAAAATTAATATATGTTATTAAATATATGTATATGTATATGTAATATATGAATTATTAACTAATATTTACTATATAGTATTTTTTACCAAATATGATGATAGTCAAGACTGAAGGAGATGGATTCCAAGTATCTCTTTTATTTCATGGAGATATATGTCAATTCACCACTCATTTCTTTTGGGTGGTGTATATACATTCCCTTATACATGTTATATTATATATCCCATTATTTTCATGACATTTAATGTGTAATTTGATGATATTATTGTTGGCGCCAAATTATTGCATGAATGGAAGGGATGAAAACGAAGCCCTGCGCGCTGCCTCACGAAGCTCCGACGCGAAGCCCCCCCCCCCCCCCCCCGAGCATCGCGGCCCCGAAAAGCAATGGAGGTGGTACCTCTCCGCGAACGGCCTGACGTTTTCGAGCCCGCCGCGAAGCAACGGAGTCAGAACCTCTCCACGAACCACCTGACGTTCGCGAGTCCGTCGCGAAGCGCCGGATGTGGTACCTCTCCACGAACGGCCTGACGTTTGCGAGCGCGCCGCGAAGCACCGGAGTCGGCGAGGGAGTTCTACTTCACGGCTCCCCTCACCTATAAATACTGGGCTCCCCCTGAGTATAAGAGGATGGAAAATCTGGCATTTCATCTTCTCCTCTCCCGAATTGTGAAGCACCCTTTTCCCCCGGGAATCATGAGCTCCGCGAGGTAATTCTACTTTGCGTGACTCCTTCGCTTTGTCTCGTTTTGAGCCCTTCTTCCGAGAGGGATTCCCTTCACGAAGATCAAGGGAATTCGTGAAGGAGGAGGATTCCCAAGGGAACCCGGGCAGTCGCGGAGTGTTTATGCTTCGCGAAACACCCATCCAGTACTATTGATCCGCATGCTAAGGCAGGATCACTACACATCATTAAGCACACTGCTTTGCAGCACCCTGCTTCGCGAGGAACCTCCTCTTCATGAGGCAGTGCTCCGCGAATACTGTTCCACTTTGCGAAGCACTCTCCACTCACACCTCTGCCCCATGCTAAGGCCAAGGCACTCCACTTCGAAAAGCACACTCCTTTTCTTGGAAATTCCACTTCTCGTGTGACCCTCCAGGTATGCGCGATGTGATTTCAAAGTCCCACAGACAACACCACACGTAGAATTGCTTCGCCTAATGCTTCTTCGCATAGGCACGATAATGGCTATTGCTTCTTCTCTTAGCCACGCTAACATGGACCCCTCGATGGTTCGCTCTACAACCCCCCTTGACCACGACCTTACTGGTACCTTCCCTCCCCCAAGGAGAAAAGGGTACATGTTATGTATGTACTAGGGGTGTGGAGTGAACCCACCTCGTCCGAGCTGCAGGACGTTAAACTACCAAGAACCTCATCCTCAACACATGACACTAAACTGTTATCCGGCCCGGTGTTTCGCACATAGGGTCCCCCCAGCTCGGACAATTTTTACCCCACCTGTCTCCACGGAGACGGGGTCACCCCCTCCATAAGGGATGATATCCTATTTCTCGGAGTAGCGTATGTTCATGGGAGAAGGGAAACCACCTTGGTGTAATCCCCCTAGCCCCTCTTGCGGACGTCTTCACCCCTGCATCTCCATACTTCCCCAATACCAAGGTTAGTGGAGGGTGTGATCGAGAACAAGGCACCTCCCATCATTGGTCCCAAATCCCACTTTCGCTGCAATTTGTCGCACTTCGGGCCTCCATCCTGGAGTTAGTCCCAGCACCATGGGCCGCCTAACGCGTAAGACCCTCTTCAATTCTCCCGGACACACCCTTTGTGGCGTGATCGTCAGGTCCTTGCTGCCTCTTGTTTCTCACACCGAGCATGACTCACGTGGGCTTAGAGTTGGCATTGGCTGTGACAATACCCTCGTCCAAGATGACGTTTAACTGCATACCCTCGTCCAGGATTACGTTAAACAGAATACCCTCGTCCAGCATGATGTTAATCTGTATACCCTCGTCCAACATGACGTTAAACTGTATACCCACATCCAGCATGATGTTAAACTGTATTCCATCGTCCCGCATGACATTAAACTGCACACCCATTTGAACTATGAATACTTTGATCCATGTCAAGGCATGGTACGTAGGAAGCCTCCCTGAGGTTCAAGCCCATCTCTCATTGGACCAAGTTCCACCTTCACGTAGAGTTCATCCTCGTCCGACATGACTTTAAACTGCATTCCTGTCTGACGGCAAGCCGTTGTGACCGACCCGAACTATGAGGTCTTTGATCCATGTCAAGGCATGGTACGTAGGAAGCCTCCCTGAGGTTCATGACCATCTCCCATCAGACCGAGGTCCCTTAATTCACGTCGGTTTTCTAACACCCACCACAAGTGGACCCCCGGGTTCACCTTCACGTCGGTTCCCCGATGAATCCCCCTTTGAACAACGTGGTATTTGATCCATGCTAAGGCATGGTATGTAGGAAGCCTCCCAGAGGTTCAAGCCCACCACCTATTTGGCACTCCAAACTTCTTCATGTCAGGTAACCAGCACCTAGGAAGCCTAGTGCGTAAGCCTTGCACCATCCGGACCAAGGTCCTCACCTGCGTCGGTCTGCCAACCCACCTTTTGAATTACGAGGCCTTTGATCCATGTCAAGGCCCGGTACGTTGGAAGCCTTCATAAGGTTCAAACCCTTCACCTGATCATTCCGTCCTCACTCACGTCGGTTCACCCCTGTCTCGCATGACATTAAACTATATTCCGCATTCCATCCGAACTACGGGGACATTGATCCATGTCAAGGCATGGTACGTAGGAAGCCTTCACGAGGTTCAAGCCCACCACCAGTGGACCCACGGGTCCACCTTCACGTCGGTTCACTAACGAAACCCATGGGACCAAGGTCGATATTCACGTTGGTTTGCTAACGGTGCCCATCGGGCCAAGGTCCACATTCACGTCGGCTCGTCGGCATCATCCAGAACTACGCGGACATTGATTCCCTGCCATGGGGATACGTATGAGGTCTCTACGAGGCTCAAGCCCAACATCACTGTCGCCCCCTGCGATGGTCCCATTTCATCCCCCCTCCATTTCATCCAACCCTCCATCACCCATCCAGATTCTCACCCGGACTGCCATATCCCGGCAAGATCATACCATTCCACTCCTCTTCACAGCCGCCAATGGGATGGTCCTGGTATCGGCACCCCTTCAAGGGAAATCCCTCAATCCTGTCCATTCTAGCTAATGCTCTTATCAAGCTGATCCCTCTCGGCAGGACTTTAAACTTTCGGCATAACCTATGTAAAACACAGGAAGCTGAGGAAAACATCAGATATATTTCTATGGAATATAATTCCCCGCGCTCGATTTGGGATGCCTCGGGCCTCCACGCCCTCGAGAAGCCCTATGACAAGGGATAAAGGACAGACATTTCAGTTCCCCAGCATCCAGAGATGCTACTAATGCCTCGACGTGACTACTCCCTTGACTAAAGGTTGCTGCCCTGACCGGACCCTTTGGAATGTCCCGATAGAAGCAGTGTAATTAACCGGAGTCCATGGAAACATGGCACTGGGAATAGTTTCACAAACAACGTATTAAATCTATGAGGGAGACCCAGACTAGGTGACGAGTTCCGAGGTGGAATCCACGGAATGAAGAACCGACATCCCATCATCCCGATTTCGATCAAGGAGCAGACATCCCTGTACAAGGAATGGATGCCGCCAGCCTTTGGAAAGTGGGAATGCGGGGCAACACACACATAGTGCAGCACGTCCTCCTCTGTAGACGGATGCGTGTGCGCACCCTGACGAAAGGGTCAGAAATAGAAATGGTGAACCCGAAGTGAAATTCTTCTCCTCAATGTGGAGATTAGTAGCGTTTGAGACACCAGTAGATTGATGTGTAACCGGATCCAGATATCCCGCGTCGGGTCCTTCCAAGACAATGGCAGGCTGGGCGTGAAACTCACCGGAATGTGGGGCACTCCATTCTGCACCGTGTTGGCGTGGATCCTTCTTACAGACGTGGAGAATGAAAGGACGTTGGGGCACTGGTTTTCAATTCTTTTTCTCGCAGTGCTGATGAGTTGATCTCTCCATTTCCCAGGAACCAAGTTGCTGCCATGGAGACACGATCACCGCTTGCTCGCCTACATAGGGTAGGGGAAACACCGGCACCGCCACCTCGCATGGCTCCCCTACATCCACGAAGACCTCTATATCCGTGAATAAAGGGCGCCCACGTCCCCTCTCCCTGTCAGAGATCATCCAACGAAGGGTGATCAACAACCATGTACACAGGTACGAGGAGGAAGGGGTCATCCCGAATCGGGATATGGACTGCCTTGACCTGGAGGCATCTAGGCCCTGCCGTCATTTCCACCCTAACAGGCCTCAGAGGGAGCCCCTTCTCCCCACCAAAATGTTCAATCGTTTCGGGAACGTGTCCCTGGAACGCCTCGACGAATCCTCGCCTTATGCTGATGAGACGGGTGACGTCCGGCTCGGCCCGCTCAGGGTCCCGATCCAAGGGCTCCAGGAAAGGGCTCACATTCGGCTGCATTAGTGCCTATGTGCGGCTTCCCAGGAAGAGAAGGCAGGCCATGCCCCTGCACCACCTGCGCCAGCTCGTCTGACCCGATGTCAGCGCCGGGCCCGGGCTGAGGACGCTCGCCCAGATATGTCGACTTCATCAACTAATGTGGCCCAAGCCACTGACAACGTACATCAAGGAGCTCCATCATACACTGAGAAGGGTCCCTCCTTCACCCGACCAGGATCAAGGCCTTAGCCGGCCCACGGGCAGGCTGGTTTGACCCTCAGGGTCATAGGCCCGAGCGATGATTACAATGAACCAATCGACGGTAACGTCACTCCATACAGAGGTCCTCTGCATACCACCATTCCACAGAGTGTGGGCTTTCCCCACTCTGAAACTCATCACATAGGTATGCCTTGTGCTACCCTCATCCCGAAGGAAGACCCACCCTGCGGTAGTGACGCTCGGCGCGGAAACCTCTTCCACGCCCACTATACAGGGTATGGAGTCCATCCTCCTTCCCCTGACCGCGAATCTGAAGGCACTGTCCATCCAGTCCTTCTCTAACATGGGGGTCCTCCCTAAGTCTTCTCTGCAACTGGCGAAGGCCCTCCTGGACTTGGAATCTTGGGGAGTGATGGTCAGCCTCGCTCCGCCCGCACCGTCCATGGAGGTCCTCCCCATGTACACTTCGACATTTTCCCTGGTTCCCCTCACACCCCGGCTACCTCGAGCGGGGGCCCTCTATGCCACGACACCATTGCCGCCCCAAGACTACATATTGAGAATCAACCCTGTCCCGAAGAGCTACCTTGGGGTAGAAGAGTGGGTCATCGCCGCCATAGGAAGAATCCTGGGGGGGATCGGGTGGAGATCAAACCGGCTCGTTTCTCAGATACTGAAGCGGAATGCGACTCAACGATGGAACCTTCTCCCCGCTCTTCCGCATCAAGGACATGGTCATGAACCAGGCACTTTATCCTCATTCTCCTGGAATGTGAGGTCCACCAGATTCCCACCTCTCTCCGCAGGTACATCTAGAAGGAAGAAATCGTGGAAGTTCCGCAGGTCCCGACCGTCCAATCACCACCATTGTCAACAGAAGCGCACTCTACCTCTACCAGAGATCACAGAGATCTATTTTGGGGTCCAACGATGGTAGAGAAACGACATGGCCTATCGCCGGAAGCCGCGACTCCTATACCAGAAGATGTGTCTATCAGCCCATCATATTGTGATATCGTGGTCAGGTCACCTCACTCTTCAGAGGATGGCCCGGAATTCGGCGGCCAGTCATCTCATTCGCCGTATTCTGCACCACCGAGTTTACTGTCCCAGAGGTCCGCCTCGGAACCGCTACCAGTCCCTCAACCGCCCCCAGTTGACGAGTGGGGAAATATAGGGCCAGACCCCAAGTCCGAACATAGGAGCTTCTGGAGCATTATCGCAGTGGATCACCTCCTGGAGAAGTTCTGGCTGATGGCGGTGTTGAACATTCGCGGACCAGAGTCCCTTACCCCAGAAGAAGTAGGGTTCTTCTGCCGAACCCTATGGGTGACACACTTCCGCCTTAGTTACGAGAGATTGATGTACCCCAGAATTCGAGAGCACTTTGAAGAAATCAGCGAGCAATGTCGCCTGATCGATTTGGCCACACTCCCTGTGGCCCAGCACCATGATTCACCAGGCCGTCATAGCACCATTCAACGAAAATGTGTTCAGAGTTTCAAATTACTCCACAGAGTCATCAGGGAAGCTAACCCCCATGTGAATGTCTATGGCTGGGGACATTATGCTGCTCTCCTCTTCTACCCTATCCGACGGCAGCCCGATTCGTTATGCGACATTGAGGACATGCCCTCGAGAGGGGGCGCGATCCACAAGGCTGGCGTTGTGGACAAGGAAGACGAGCTTGAATTTATTGATGGACACTTACCCCTCGAGGGCGTACCACCACTACTGGACCCATCAGGGAGGGTTACCCATCAGTAGAGGAACCTTCTAGGCCTCACTGTACCCACCAAGTCGCTGGTAATCAGTCGAAATGCCGGTAAGGTTAAGGAGCACGTTGGAACTGTCAAGCACTCTGACCCGTCTGCCTCTGTATAGAAAACGGACGAAGATCCCGAGAAGGCTAGGTTATGCCAGCATCTTACTGAGCAGAAGAGGCTGGTTGACGAACTCTTGGCCGAGCACGCTGTAGAGCAGCGACCGAACTATGGTAATCCCAATCCGGGAAGCAGGGGCAGGAACAATTCCCCCCGGTGAGATTCCTCTGGGCAACCCTGATCATGCTACTTCCACAGACAGGGCAGAAGCCGGAACATACGGCAAGAGGGTGTGATACTTCTCGCCAAACCCCCCTGAACGATGGGTAAATCTGAAGAATCCGTTCCGGGATCCCCCAGTCGCCCCACAGGCCGTTCTGCCAGTCACCCCATGAGCTTCTGAAGCCATCTATTGTGTCGATGAACCTGGAAACACACTTGTGATTAGGGATCCCCTTCAAGATGGGGAACCCCACCTGGTTGATCTTATAGCGCCACTCATAGCCCGCCTCGAAGAGTTGGAAACATGGCAGGTGGCGTTCCACGGGATGGAAAGTCGTATCCCGCGTGGATGGATGATATACCCACACACTGGGTTTTGGGAACCCCACTTTCTCACCCTTCAACGGGATAGGGGACCCGCCGCAGCACTTGACTCATTTTTCTTCCAGGTGTGTCCCTATGATGGGGACTCCGGCCCAGCAAGAAGCTGTCAAGCTCCGATGTTTCATGCATACATTGGAAGGTCCCACATTCGTTTGGTACAGCCAGCTCCCTATCGAATCGGTGACTGGTTGGGAGGATCTCTTCTAGCAGTTCCTATACCAATTCAGCTCCACCACGTGGATGACGAGCATTTCAGACCACTTCAAGTGCAAGCAAAGGCCTGATGATCGAGTCGCAGATTTCATCGCTCGGTTGAAGGGACTTACATACTCCCTCGATATGCCACTGACTCAAGAGAAATTACTGACGATGTGTGTAGGGAATGTTAAAACAGAGCTGGTACCCTCCCTGATCACCCAGAACTACCCTGGGGGGTTCCGAGATTTCTCAGATAAGGCTCAGCGCCTTGAGGAGGCTCTACAACAGGCTAGTTAGGCACGTTCGTTTCCCCCTATGATCCCAGCACGGAGGACTTCCAGAGCCGAACCCGCCGCGGTGGCCCAAATAAAAGCCCCTAGGTAGCTGGAATTACTGCCAGCGGCACTATCCCCGCAACCCGCAGAGGTCCTCCACCTCAAGCGCCGGCTCCTACCTAGAAACGACCGCCTTAGAATCGACAGGTTCCCCTGTGCAATGCTCCTCCTCCACCTGGGCGAGACAATATGGTGCCTCCTCCTCAGCATGCCCCTCCGGACCCTCATTAGGGCCAGGCCCCAAGGGCCCCCTATCCGGAAAGAAGGCACCAAACGTTTTCATTCAATGAAAATCAGGTCCCTGGCTATATCTGAAGTGCTCTAGAGAAAGGGATTGTGCGCTTACCCGAGTGCAGAAGGCCGACAAAGGAGAATCTCACAGATCACCCCAACTACTGTCCTTATCGTCGGATTAGGGGGACACACCCTCAAGAAATTCTATGTGTTTAAAGACTGGCTTCAAGACCAGGTCAACAACAACATAGTCAGGTTGGGCCCGACACCTACACAATTGGCGGGTGTCTTTGCAGGGTTAGTGATCGGTAGCGATAGCGAAGGCGAGTGGAAGAAGGTTCCCAGCCGCGGGTCCCAGAGATACGACGATTGGATGGCTTGAAAAACCATCGTCCATGCCCATGGTATCATCCGAGCGCGCCTAAAGTAGACCGAACCTTCAAAAGAATTATCCAGTACCTCTGCATCACCTTCACAATTGAACTCTTCTCAAAAGGACAAGAAGCGACGACGCATGAAGAAACAACGCGCTCCGCCTGTGCCGTCATCATCCTACACTTTCGATGACTTTATGCCCCCTGAATTGGGGATTCCTCCCAGAATCCGCCCAGCGGTGGATGACTCATCGAGCGACAGCCAGGGGTACGCTTCGGTTAACACCGTGGAGCTGGTAAAGCCCTATTTGACTCTTGACGAAGGGGAACACCAGGAGAGCCTACCCAACGTCCCCAGTCGACATCAACATCAGCGAAACCACAACAATTCCGATCGTCGAGGCACTTTAGTAGGCACTTTCTGCCAAGTCGTGCATGCTATTGAGACGAGACAGCAGGCTCAGCGCAGAGCTCAACATGCGCAACCCCTTCTGATGCCCTCAGCTCTACCTCCACAATAGTTTGTGCTACTAGATCAGGGAGAGCTTCCTCATTCGTATCACAGTCAATCTAGCCCAGCTACAGGTGAGTATCCACTGTCTGATCCTAGTCCGACGACTACTCTCCAGGATTCAACTAGTAGGCAGTAGGATGTACCCAGCACTAGAGAACATCTGATTCGACCGGCATGACCCACTATGCCTCCAACTGCCGAACGTCCTCCTGTAAGCAGAGGTTCGTGCTTGGCATGAATATATGATGTTCTGAAACACCTGGCCGACATTCGAGAAAGGCTTTCTATCCTTGAGTCCCTTCACCTATTTTCTGAAATGTGCGAGGCAATTGCAGAGGCCCTAATGAGCCCCCTTCAGTTTGAGACGGAGGTAGCAGCCCCTGAAGACTTCCATACCGAGGCAATTGAGAATGCTGAATATCAGGAAGTTATCTCATTCTCCGTTGAAGATGAGGACCCTCTTATACATGAGCGTATTCGCCCGTTGTACATCAATGGACACTTCAATGGTGTGGATGTCCGCCATTGCCTCATTGACACAGGTTCCGAAATCAACATAATACCGACTCAGACACTGCGAAAGCTAGGTCTGTCTGAAGATGATTTAACTCCCTCTGACCTCAGAATACAGGGGTACAACAGGACCGAGAAAACCCCAGTCGGAAATATCCACCTGAAGACTTAGTTCAGTGGCCAAACATTCATCACCGAATTCATGGTCATCTCCCAGGACACCGCCTACGACGTGTTAATGGGTAGGCCATGGCTCCATCTGCACGCAACAGTCCCTTCGACGTATCACCAGTGCCTCAAATACTCCCTCAATGGTCGAGTAGGCGTGCTCCCAGGATATGTGTCTCCTTTCGCCTCTTGTGAGGCCCACTATCTGGATGCTGATTATTACAAGAGTACGGATAAGCAAATCCTAGTATGTGAGGATGAACCCGCCTCGGTCAGTGATCCCTGGGCAATCATGGATGATGCCTACATCCTCCCAATCCACCGATTGGAGGCCACAACCCCCGACATGGGGCAGTGGTTTGTTGTTTCAGGTATGCCAGGAAGACGTGTTCCCGTGTCCAAGCGGAAAAAGAAAATCACCGCGTACTCCTGCACCAACCAGGCTCAGGTGATCTCAGAACCTCCTACCCCTATACTGTACCGGAATGTCAATCTTATGACAATAGTGATACGCCATATGTGTCTCTTCTGCTGGGCTGGAATCAATCGGATCAAGCCGGAACATCACCACTTCTTTGATGTCATCAAACGTGGCCCCTTAGGCTGAAGGCCAGATGTAATTGGGTCGACTGCCTTCATTGCTATGGTCTCAATGTCGCGTGAGTCTGCTGATATGATGACCACTTCTGCTGAAGCTAGCACCAGCTTCCCCTCAGGTTTTGATAGACCAGAAGTATCTTGTGTCGTGGGAAATCCTGCCAAGGGTTGAGAGGAGGACCTGGATGATTCTCCCCCCACCTTTGAGGAAGGCGTCTCTACCATAGTCGATGAACTGGTACAGTTGAACCTTGGTAGCGAGGAAAATCTTAAACCCACATTGATCAGTGAATCCATGTCCACCGAGTTGCGACAGCGGTACATAGACATTCTCAAACAACACCGTGACGTGTTTTCCTGGATTTACAACGAGATGCCAGGACTAGATCCCCAGGTAGCCGTTCACCGTCTGGGCCTCCTGAAAAACCATCATGGGTTTAAGCAGCCTCCCAGTAAGATGCACCCTTCTCATGGTGCTATGGTTGAGGGTGAAGTTGACAAGCTTGTCAAAGAAAACTTCGTTAAGGAAGTCCAGTACCCCATGTGGCTTGCCAACATTGTGCCAGTCAGGAAGTATAATGGGAAAATCAGAGTCTTCATCGACTTTCAAAACCTTAATCGCCACTACCCAAAGGATGACTTCCCACTCTCGGTGACTGAGTTATTGATTGATGCCACGACCGGGTTCCATGATCTCTCTTTCATGTATGGGTATTCTGGGTACAACCAGATCCGGATGGCCCCTAAGGACGAGGATTCCACTGCCTTTAGGGCTCCCCAAGGTACCTTTTGCTACCAGGTTATGCCCTTCGGCTTGAAAAATGTAGGTTCCACTTATCAAAGTGCCATGCATCGCATATTCAAGACGATTCTCGGGATGCTGGTGGAATGTTACATAGATGACCCAGTGGTCAAATCATGTCAGCAATAGGACCATCTCAAAGACCTTGAGAAAGTGTTCTGTTTCCACCATTCCCGCACCTGAAGATGATCCCGTTGAAGTGTGTCTTCGGGGTCACCTCTGGGAAGTTTCTTGGCATTGTTTTTAGATACAGAGGCATTGAGATCGACCCAGAGAAGATCAAGGCCATCAGAAAAATGACTCCCCCAAGAAATTTTCGGGAACTTTGGGGACTCCAAGGCCACTTAGCCAATATACGTCGATTCATCATGAATCTGGCCAGCAAGTGTAAGGCCTTTTCCTGGCTCATGAAGAAGGGCACTGCCTACGAATGGGATGAGGAGTGTCGGACCGCCTTTGAGGAAATCAAGCAGTATCTATTCCAACCACCGGTTTTGATTTCACCCATCTCCAGAAAGTAGCTGGTCCGTTACGTGACCACCCTGGAATGATCCTTCGGTGCACTGCTCACCCAGAAGAATAACGAGGGTACTGAGAACATTCTCTACTATCTCAGCCGCATGATTATCAATACGAAGGTCATATACTCCCCTATCGAAAAGAGCTGCCTTGCACTCGTCTTTTCCATACATAAGGTGCAGCATTACCTACAGCACCATGAGGTACAATTGGTCTCCTGGGTAGACCCACTGAAGTACATCCTGAACCGCCCCATGTTTACTGGTCGACTAGCACGGTGGGCGGTGATTCTCCAGCAGTTTGATATCAGGTTCGTACCTTAGAAGGCCATTAAAGGACAGGCATTGGTAGAATTTTTAGCTGCCCATCCAACCTCCGCGAATCAATCCCTGGACCTGGATGTTCCTAATGAGACGATCCTTTCAGTCGATCGTGTCGTCCCATGTTGGAAAATGCACTTAGACGATGCCTCCCGGAGACCCACCGGTAGGAGGCTCAACGATCCTAAGCTCAACAGAGTGGGCATTGGTATTGTCTTCGTTACCCCAACGCAAGCCGTCCTCCCATACTCGTTCGTGTTTTCAGAAGGTTGTTCTAACAACGAGGAAGAGTACCAGGATCTCATCACCGGCCTCGAGTTGGCCCTTGAGATCGATGTGACCCATCTACATGTGAAAGGGGATTTCGAGCTGGTAATAAAACAGGTCAATGGAGACTATGTCATCAGGAAGCCATAGCTTGTACCGTTGCTGGAGTGCACCCTCCGCCTAATGGCCCAGTTCCCCTCTCGGCCATAGATTACCCATGTCCCACTGTCACAGAATGGTAAAGTAGACGCCTTGGATGGCTTAGCTGCGTCACTCGCAGAACCCGAGCAAGATGATTTGATCATACTTTTGGCACACCGTAGAGTCATTGCCCCCCTCACCCAAGAGGAAAATGATGGCCTGCGGGTAAGTCATCTCCCCGCCCGGCCCTCTACGTTAGTGGTCTCGGGTTCGTCAGACACAGTGGTTGAAGCCACTCCCGATTGGAGGGCACATTTTGTCGAGTATCTCCAAAATGGTTGCCTCCCGGATGACCGGGCCAAGCGATCTAATCCAACGCCGCGCGCTGCAATTTACCCTCCAGAGCGGCCCTAGTCTTGAACAGATCCTTTATAAGCAGAGCTTCGAAGGTGTCCTCCTCTGTTGCATTCAAGGAGTAGTGATTCCTCATGTTATGCAAGAGGTTCACGCCGGTTCCTGTGGCACCCATCAAGCTGGCCCAAAGCTGTCCCGTCAAATCTGGAGGTTGGGGTAATTTTGTCCCTCTATGATCCACGATTGTATCGGGTATGCCAAGAGAAGCCATGCGTTCCAAGTTCACGCCAACTTACTACATCGGCCTCCTGATCCCCTCAACCCCACCAAGTGATCTTGGCCATTTGCGGAATGGGGACTTGATGAAGTGGGACCATATCCACTGGCAACAGCTCGCCAGTGTAGGTTCATCCTGACTGCTACAGATTTCTTTTCCAAGTGGGAAAAAGAAGATCCACTCAAAGAGGACAAGCCCCGTTCCATCTTCGACTTTGTGAGCTCTAATATTATCCACTGGTTTGGGGTCCCTCACGTCGTCCTCACCGATAATGGCACAAACTTACGAGTGGCTGAACTAAAGAAATTTTACGCCAATTACGACATCCGTTCGAACCATACCTCCCGCTACCATGCGCAGGCAAACAGACAGATCGAGGCGTTCAACAAAACCCTCTCTAACATTCTGCAGAAGATGGTTGGTCAGAACAAGAAAATATGGCCGGAAAATCTCCCCAATGCCCTCTGGGCTTATCGGACGACGACTCACAACTCTACCTAGGTGACCTCATATTCCCTGGTGTATGGGGCTGTGGCCATCCAACCCATTGAGATCCAGCTGCCGTCATTATGCACTGCAGTCTATGATCAGCAGGTGCCAGATGAGGTGGCTGAAATCCGTCTAGCTGAATTAGAAGCACTGGACGCGAAAAGGCTTCATGCACTGGACAATCTGGAAAGGCATAAGGATAAGATAGCGAGGGCCTTCAACAAGAAGGATCGCCTATGTTCTTTTCTTCAGGGTGACCTAGTGCTGGCCCTTTGAGCGCCAACGATCCCCAATAGGAAACCTCCCAAGCTATAACCCAAATGGGAAGGGCCTTATATAATCCATAAGGTTTACCCCAACGGGACGTACTCCTTAGTGACCACATATGGTGAGCGTGTAACTCCTCCCACCAATGCCAGGTTCCTTCAGCAGTACTTCGCCTGATCCTAGATGGTCCCGCATGACCCTAAACGGCACGTTACGGTCCCACATGACCCTAAACTGCACGTTACGGTCTCACATGATCCTAAACTCCACGTTACGGTCCCGCATGACCCTAAACTGTATGTTACGGTCCCGCATGACCCTAAACTGCACGTTACGGTCCCACATGACCCTATACAGCACGTTACGGTCCCACAAGACCCTAAACTGCATGTTACGGTCCTGCATGACCCTAAACTGCACGTTAGGGTCCCGCATGACCCTAAACTGCAGGTTACGGTCCCGCATGACCCTAAACTTCATGTTACGGTCTCGCATGACCGTAAACTACACGTCACGGTCCCGCATGACCCTAAACTGCACATTACGGTCCCTGATGACCCTAAACAGCACGTTACGTTCCCACATGACCCTAAACATCACGTTACGGTCCCGGATGACCCTAAACTGCAGGTTACAGTCCCAAATGACCCTAAACTACAAGTTACGGTCCCGCATGACCCTAAACTGCACGTTACGGTCCCCCATGACCCTAAAGGGCATGTTACGATCACGCAGTACCCTAAACCGCATGTTATGGTCCCACACGACCCTAAACTGCACGTTATGGTCCTACAAGATCTTAAACTATATGGTCCCTGAAGACCTTAAACTGTATGGTCTCGCAAGACCTTAAACTGTATGGTCCCGCACGACCATAAACTGTATGGTCCCGCATGACCTTAAACTGTATTTCCCCGCACGACCTTAAACTGTATGGTCTCACATGACCATAAACTGTATGGTCCTACAAGACCATAAACTGTATGGTCCAACATGACCTTAAACTGCACCGCCGTCCTGCAGGACGATAAACCGCAAAATGGTCTAAGCTCTATGACCATAAACTAAGATCTCCCCCCCCCCCCCCGTCCTCATGTAAGACGTTAAACTGAAAGCCAGTCAGGCCTTCTTGACCGAGGCTCAGCCTCAGGCCCCATGGCCTCCTCGGGCCCCCAACCCCCATCCTTAATGAAAGATGTTAAACTGGAAGCCAGTCAGGCCTTCCTGACCAATGCGCAGCCTCGAGCCCCTTGGCCTTTGTTGACTCGGACTCTTTTATAGGATTGTATGGTGTGGTGTTGGATTAAATCCTCATTCACATCGAGTTACCCTCCGTACCGTACATATACCTAGTTGAGATAAATTTCTCATCCAGAACAACGCTAAACCTGTGCTTCAAGAACTACGTGTGGCTTGATTCCCATCTTAATGGGATACGAAGGAAATCTCGGATGCCTCGTCTTGAGACCAGTCCCATGCTCTTCTCTTCCACTACCCCCCTAGGAATAGTTTCCTTGGAGGTTCCTTGCATAGCGAGGATTAGGCTTTCTTAAGCCCCTCTAATATAGCTCCGCTCATACAATGATTGTAAGGGTTGCACCATGTTCCCACTCCCATTCTTCTATCGTCCCACATCCTCACTGCATGACGTTAAACTGCATGGACTTCAAGAACTACGTATGGATTGATTCCTATCCTAATGGGATACGTAGGAATGCCTGGGAATTTCGTCCGTTGGCCCAGCCCAAAAACCAAAATTTTCCCCTCGGGTCAGGACATATGGCAGGGTGCACACTTTTTTCTTCAACTCACATCGAGCAGGCCTCGACCCGACTGCACGTTCCCCCTAGAGATGTTCGCCTCTTTCGTGGATGGATATACCTATGATTCACCCACTCCTTGGCTGGGGTTCCATCATTTTTCACACCTGGAGGGACCCCCACGAACGACATGGATACTACACCCAAGGGCACTCCTACCGATACGGGCCAACGCCCCTGAGGGTTTTCAAGAAACAAGCCGATACAAGTCCCGCGTTGCGAATTTTGTCAAAGGTCGATGCTCATTTGTTGCTCCCATATTAGGTCACCATCAGGAAGCTGTGTTTTGAACATGGTCGACAATGTCCTAGATCTTTGGGACCACCACGAGATGTCCCAAACATCGAGTGCAGTGATTTGTTCTACCCCATGCCGACGTTACAAACTTCCCTCCGGGTGGTGCTAGCGGTCGGGCCCACGACCCCGATTCTCTTATAAGGAATGTACGGCATGGTGTAGGATTACGTCCTCTTTCACGTCAGGTAAATTTCCATGTCATACACACCCCCGTATTAGATACACTTATCTCTTTACCCTTCCTCGCATAAGACATTAAACTTCAAACCAGTTAGGCCTTCCTGACCCACGCCTGACCTTAGGCCCCTTGTACTTCTTGGGCTCCTTCGCCCAACCTCTTACCTAGGGTGTACGTTGTGGTGTGGGACTATGTCCTCATTCACATCGGGATCATGTACAATGTCTTACAACTTCCCTCACGAGGCCCAGCCTCAGGCCCCTTGGCCTCCTTGGGCCCCTGGCCCTCCTCCTCACTGCAAGACGTTAAACTGCAAGCAGGTCAGGCCTTCCTGACCAATGCCTAACCGTCAAGCCCCTTGGACTTTTCGGGCCCCGGCCCAGGTCCTCTCTAATAGGATTTTATGGTGTTTTGTGATATTATTTCCTCATTCACGTCGATTTATTCGTCGTACCGTACACCTCCCTTTTTGGGGGGTATATTAATCCCCCCCTCGTCTCGTATGACGTTAAACGACATCAAGAGAACTATGTATGGCTTGATTCCCATCCTCATGGGATACATAGGACCACCTGAATGTCTAGGATTCGGGTCCATCCCCATCTCTTGGGAATCTTCATCCCACTTTGGCCCCTTGGTCTACCCTTCCTCCATGAGAGGATTATATGGTGTGGTGTGGGATTATGTCCTAATTCACGTTGGTCTTGTAATGACAACGCCATGTACCTCTCCCTCCTGATCTGTTTCGTTGACCCTTTTTGGGGGTTCACCAATGTGCCTATGGGTACTCTGGTTTATTACCTGGAATGCCAAACTATACTCCGACAAGTCCGCACCCGCTTTCCAGGCTTTGCGTATCCCTGCATCAGGGATTCCATAATCTTTCACACCCATAGGGACCCCCAATAATGACATGTATACTAAACCCAAGGGCTATCCTACCATTATGGTCCAACGCCCCCAAGGGATTCAAACAACATATCGATAAAATCACACATTGTGAATATGGTCAGTGGTCGATGCTCATTTGTTCTTCCCACCTCAGGCTAACGCGATATGGATGCTGCATTTCCACCACGATTAATTGTTTTCCTCTATCTCCATGCCAACCCCATTAGGCCCAAAATGTCAGGTACACGATTCACACCCATCATCACTTCATCATGTCCAAGTAGAGTCTAGGAACTCTTGGTACTATTCCTCCGTGCACGTCTGCGTGTTGGGGGAACAGGTCGTGTCAGAGGTGTCCTTCGAGGCTCTCTGCCGACTCCCCTTTGATGGACGTCCTAGGTATTGTGATGAGGATTCCCCCCTTGTTTCCCACACTGAGTTTAACTCACGTGGGATTAGGGATTGGGTTGACGTCTACGCTTACTTGGGAAATGGTCGCCATTCATGGTCCGAGCTCTAAGACCATAAACTAAGATCCATCTAGAACTACTCTTAGCATGATTCCCATCCTCATGGGATACGTAAGACCACCCGGAAACCTTGTCTTCGGGTCCAGTCCATTTAGGGAGCTAGTCTCTTCCCCCTTCTTTTCACCTTTTACCTCTATAGAGGACCCTCGACCTAAGGTCTCCCTCTTGGAGTGGCGTACAATGTGATGTGGGATCATGTATCCATAAATTTTTTTTCATGACACTGTGCACATTCCCCACCTAGCATCATCTCATCTATGTCTGCGCTGCATGATGTTAAAATGCATGCTTGGTCCTATCACATGACCCTAAAATGTGACATTATCATCCCGGACGCACGACGAAAAACGGCACTCCATTTTGATGAACTCGTTGTAGAGGACATCATGTTGGGTATTGGTCACATTCCATGCCATTTGTCAATGACTATCATGTCTTGATTCTTGTGCTGACACCACGACCTACTACCCTAGGCATGTCGCTTCACAAAAAAAAACTACTCACCTTAAAGGACAAACAAGATTTATCAAATTCAGCTTCTTTTAGTCAAAGGGCCACACCTGCACTCCCCTTTTCCCCTGGCACTGGTGCCTTACCGTGACACCTTTCAGAACTACGTATGGCTTGATTCTCATCCTCATGAGATACGTAGGAGTGCTTGGGCACTTCCCCGCGGGCCCAGCCTAACCTTCGTGTTCGGTCCCTCGACTCGAACATTTCCCCAGAGAACGCATGGTAAGTAGGTCTTAGGTCCACATTCATGTCAGGTTTTGTAACCGCCTTTCCATGTGTCCCCTTCTCCCTTTACCCATTCATGGTCCGAGCTCTAATACCATAAACTATGATCCATCAAGAACAACGTGAGGATTAATTCTCATCCTTATGAGATACGTAGAAGCGCCCGGGCACTTCCCCGCGGGCCCAGCCTAACTTTCGCTTTCGGTCAGTTGACCTAAAACCTCTCCCAAGGGGGTCCTGTGGTGTGATATGGGATTGTGTCCTCATTCACGTCGGGTTGTTCACTTCACCGTACACACAGCCTATTACCATTCACGCCAGGTGTTTGAGTTACTCCACCATGTGCCTCTTATGTTTCCTTCTGCCCTTTGGTCCGAATTCTACGACCCTAAACTAATAAATCCCTATGGGAAAGGAGTCTTATCCATCTATCTAATACGTCTCGTTTTCGTATTCAGATGTGTTTTGAAAAAGAGCCCGAAGTGTGGAATTTTCATGGGGACATTCCCCTCATCCCGTGACCAAGCTTCGTGAGCACGCTATTTGGATTCTCATCCTCTTCCACATCCAAAAGGACCCTCAGACGACATGGATACTAGGATTAGGGGATCTCCATGGATGTTGGACCTAAGGGTCCTCCAATCGTTTTGGGCCAACATCCCTAAGGATCTTTGACAACATTTGTGACATGGTCCCATGTTTCGAATATGGTCAACAGTCAACCCTCATTTGTTTGTCCCCATTCTAGGCTAACGCAATATTGATGCTGCGTTTCCTCCACGGTTAACAGTTACCCTCTATCGTCATGCTGCCATCATTGTGATCCAAATCTCGAGCATCATGATTCACACATTTCCACTTCCTCATGTTCATGTGGAATTCCAACATATTCGGCTCTATCTCTTCACGCATCTAAGTTCGCAACATGGGAATGTTAGTATCATGGGGTCGGTATTAACCAAGAGTCTTTCCACCCTAACATACCCTTTTCTATGTCGGGAAAGTCTGACCACTACTTTTTCCCACACTGAGCATGACTCTCGTGGGCTAGTACTTTTGGTAGGATGTGTACCAACAGAGCCAGGCTTCTCACCATCCTGCATGACGTTAAAATACGCTTCTAGAACAACATATGGATTGATTCCTATCCTCATGGGATACATAGAGACACCCTGGTATTTTTCCTAGGGTCTAGTCCGTAGAAATCATTAATCCCATCTTTCCCCTTTTCGGTCCCCTGGTCGGACCCCTCGCTAGAGAGGCCCTGTCCCAAAGAAAGAAGGATCCATGACCAAACCAACGCGCCCATCTGGCATACTCCCACCACTGTGGTGTAAAAACCTATGTGTTGGATTCTATTCAGACAAACCATCACTCCATATTCCACGCTTTGTGTGCCCCTTATTCGGACCCTCGTCCCCTTTCATATCTGACGGGACCCCCTAATGTCCTGGTCTCATGCCGCATTGGCTCACCTACCATCCTGGGACAATGCTCCGGAAGACTGGTCATGTTTGGAAGGACCCCCTAACAGTATGGATGTTCAACCTATTTCCGCCAACTATCCTGGGTAAACATCCCGAAATATTGACTAAAAATATTTGTGACCTAGTCCCGTGTTTCGAACAGGGTCAATGATCGACCCTCATTTTTGTCCCCATTACAGGCTAATGTAGTAAGGATACCACTTCTCCTCCATGGCTAACTATTGTACTTTATTTTCACGCCATCCCCGCAGTGCTCCGAATCTTGGGCATCGTAATTCACACTTCTCCTTTTCGTCTCTTCGGACCGATTTCAGTGCCCCTGGTGTTTCACCATTCGTGCATGAGGGAACGCTGAAGAAATAGAAATTCAGATGTTTTGAGAAGTTTCTTCTCCGGTCAATCCTCTCCCAGCTTTCGGAAATCTGGATTGGTAATCCAAATCCCGGATGCCAGGAGCATGGTCTCCACTCCTATGTTAGGTGGGACGAGGAGGAAACTATCTCTTGTTTCTCACATCGGTCTTGACCCACGTGAGCTTGGGAAATTAGTGTCGAACTTCCCACAAACATTGTAGGGGTGTAAAGAACTGATTTAAACAGTGGAAATCGTGCGTGCTACGACATTCAAAACAAAGGAAGAAATTGAAGCGCGAAAATACCAATAAATGGTTTTTAGTTTGTTATAGTACCCGGGGGTCGACTCCCCCCATGGACGGGTTGACCACGTCAAAAGAGCGTTGCAGCTCCGCCACCCTTCGGCTGGTTGCATCCAAGACTTGCTTCCACTGAGTCAGCTACCGCTCCTCCTCAGCAGCGGAGGGGCGCAATACGCCAGCCTTGGCTCTGGCCCTCTCCACCCCAGCCTAAATGGCATCCATCATTCCAGAAGCCTGCGTAATATGCTCCTCTGCCTCTTCCATCTGGGCCCTCAACAGTGAGATCAGCTCAGATTGTGCATTAAGAGAGGCCGAGTGCTCATCCGCCCGGGTTTGCAGCTGTTGGACCTCACTTTTAGCCTCCTGGAGTTTCTTGATGTTTGTCGCCTTCCTTCGCTGCCAGCCGACGCTGAGCCCACGATCATTATCCCGAATCTTCTCAGCCATAGGATCTCAGATGAGTGCGCAAGGACGTTGGGCATCCACTACCCCAACACACAGTTCGGGAAACCGCGAGTGGAGTCTGTCCATTTCGGCTAGCCATAGTGCTTGGCTGGTGTCCTTGATGAAGCGCATGATTAGCTTCCATGACCGGCGTCAGACTATGATGATGTCTTCCTTGTCCGAGTCCATTTCGTCCCAGTCTGCACGATTGGAAGGCTCGTACGTAGGATACGCCCATAGGAAGTCCTTGGCAGGATCTGCGTCTGGCTTTGAATCTTGCGCGACATCTGGCACCGAAGCAGGCGCGACAGGAGTGGGACCGACCGGTCTATCCTCTTCATCGGATTCCACCTCAATGACCTCAGGCACGACCATGCTGGTGTTCCATCCAGTGATGATGTGTGTTTTATCTCGGGGAGATGGAGGGACTATCTCCACCATCACCGGCATGCCCCTAGGAGGGACGCCACCAGACATCCTGACTAGCCTTTCCATAGCAGCCCATGCCAGACGAAGAACTATACGACAGAGAGGGACATAAATGTTAGTTGGCATAGTCTACTTATGACGATGAGGAAACCGGTAGAGGAAAATTACAGATATCGACCTCATGGTGCTTCTCTTGAGCTGATACTGACGAGACCCTGAGGCGAGGCCCTCCGTATACTGTTGGAAGGTCTGTAGATTCCGGAGGAGCCACCTCTGGTGATTTTGTCCCACCAGACGCCGAACTGGACGCAGCCATAAGCGCGGGTTCTGACGGTCCTGCATCATCACCCGCCGAGGGGCGAGAATGAGGCCTTCTTACAAGTTACTCCTACATGGATCAAACATTGGTGAGAAGACCATAATGGACCAAGAACAGATCATAAGGAATGAAGTTCGGAATGCTACCTCGAGAGCCTCCGCGAAATTGTCAGAATCTGAGCCTTGATCTCTGACCACACCCTCCTCCAACAGGCTCCCTCCTCCAGCCTCATCCTCCCGAGAGGAGTCCTCTGATTCTTCCAGCAGGTGGAAGCACTCCCTTAGATCGGCGGCCGATAACTTTGGCGGGACCGTTCGATCCAGCAGTACCCTCACCCGGTTTGTCATTGGGCTAGGGACACCAATGGAGTGAACATAATCCTCCATCTCCTCCATGTATTTCTCTGCCATCGCTGGAGACGCCATGAAACCAGCCCGGACTGGGCCTATTCCCAGTAACTCCATCCCGAGGCGATTAAAGTGCGCCCATATCTCTAGTGGGATGAGGAATATCCTGTTGACATCCCAAATGTCCCAGGATTCCGGGAAGACGACATCCTCTACCATGTCGATATGACGCAGCCGCTTCCCCGGAGCCTGAGTGGATATCTTACGAAATCCCCTCAGTGGTTGTCCCGCTGGATGGAACATCTCTTCCGGAAATACCGGATCCGCAGCTGCTACAATACCCTCGGCCGGTGCGGGTCTCACCACCCTGGTAGCCCCGCCCCCGCGAGAGGCCCTATCTACCCTCGACCCCGACCTCGGGACAGAGGAGGCCCACCGTCACCAACCTGAATAGTTGGTTGATTCAACATCTCCCTTGGGTAAGCAGCTTCCCAACTAATGGCATACTCCTTCACCAATCCGAAAGCAGCGGTGGATGGAGGGAATGAAATTCGCATCTTCCCATTTTCCCGTGTGAACATGAGCCACATTTTCCTTATCACACATGGGTTCTCCTAGTGACGCACCTCCCAGTAGACCTGCGGGGTCAGCCTCTAGAGGCACCGGAACTGCCTCGCGAATCGATGTGGGGTGTACGGTTCGCAGAGAGGCTCACGATCAACTCGTGCCACCAAAAATCCACGACGAAAGGCCAGGAGGTAAGCCCAGTGCTCTTCTTCTCCCCGCCCGTCATCAGTGAGTGTCCCCGTAGGCAATGGGAATGGGTGGAAATTAAACTCATCTGCCCTCCACACCCGGTTCATCACCATCGATATGGTTAGTTTGAACGGGAAGCTCCCGGCCGCATTCAGGATGGAGGGCTGGAAGTTTGTTCTCGGCGGTGAGATAGGGTTTGGATACTCATAGATCCACCCTGATTTGTGCCACAATCCACACACACAGGAGGTTGAAGGGCCCTCATATCCTTGGTGGCTTATTGCCCTCGCTAATGTGCCACAGCATTCTGTACAGCTTGGTGAGCATTGGAATCCCCAGAATGACCCGCTTCCCCATGGCCAACATGGCCTCCATAATAAACGAGTTGGGCCGCACCCCCCATTATTGTATCCCTCACAAGTAGGATCCAACGGTAGATGAGAGCCGCGATGAACGCCACCTGTCTGACTATCAGTTGTTGTTCAGTGCTGACACTAAAACCCCAAGTCTTTTATTGGCTGTCCTCCAAGACCTGCCAATACAAGTGCTCCTTACCCCGTAGGGCTGCCCTCAGACATGTTCGAGGCCTCAGAGGGAGCTCTCGATTCTTTGGAAATTCTGGAATCACTTGAACCACTTATTAAAGTGGACATCCCTCACTGACTCCTTGTAATCTCTAGGGACGAGTGCCATCATCACTAATGCCAGTCACGAAATTTGCTCTGTATCCTCCCACGTGCTCATGACGAGGAGGAACTCATCATACATGGCCCCCAAGATCGGATCCCCAGAAATCTGGTGGACATCCCACAGGCTGATGCCCACCTCCCCGTGGTGCAGGTAAAAGGTATTGGTCCTAGACGACCATCTGCTCAGCAATTTAGGCATCAGTTGTTTCGGATGGTAAATGTGGAATTGGGAGGCCCATGCCGCCTCATATAGACCCACTCTCCTCAGCTCGACACCAAACACCTCGCATGAGGAACCTACCCAGTAGGCCCAGGCCCAGTCATTAGTAAAGTTGTCTCCCTAGCATAGGTCCCACTCATCGGACCACCTTTTCTTTGAATCATACAAATCTACCTTCTGCATGGTACGGTAGAGAGGAGGGGACATCTCCGGTTCCAGTGTCTTCCCATCAATATTGTTCACATGTTTGTAGAGACAGTCGGCGGTGACGGGTGTGAAATCCTCCTGTGCATGACCATCATCTACACTGAACCACTGGTTCTGACATGGTGTGCTCCTAAACCAGCAATTTGGTTCGTCCCTACTCGGCTCAGGGATGAAGACGTCATCCCTCAACCCGAATACGTACAATGGCAGCTTCTTACACTGCTGATAATTCTTCTGACCCTCCGATAGCAGCTCTATCAAAAAAATGTGGTCCGAGTGACTTCGGACCATCTCCCCAAGTCCCGGACAGTTGGCCATCTCATCCCGATGGGCGACATCTGCAAGCACCCCTAATTCAGCTACTCGATGGGCCATTTCGGTTCCGACACTCAGAAAAGATTTTTTTTTTCAGAACGGATCACGAAGCCGGCGCGCGAAGGTCAGTCGCGAGACCAAGCCGTGGAGTCTGACCTAGGCCAGTAAACAGGAGTTCGCTTGGCACGGTCCCAGATTCAGAGACCCGCGGTTCGCTGTGAAGCACGAGTCGCGGAGAGCAGGCGCGGAGTACGCGGAGCTTCGTGAAATCGAGAGCGCAAAAGGAAAAGAAAATCGCGTGAAGACAAAAGAGGTCGACCCCCTATTTATAGGCGGTGACCCCGGAGCTTTGTGGCATGCCTCGCCCGCGCGGAGCATCATGGCGCGTCTGGATCCCGGTGCCCCGGTCAGCATCGCGGGCCCCCTTTGCGAAGAGGCATCGGGAACCGCTGACAATTTTGGCGATTTTCCCTCAGACATCGACCCTTCGGCCCTCCGTGGATCCAAGTCAGAGGGGGATCATTTGTTGGAACCACAATATTGCATGAAAGGAAGGGACGAAAACGAAGCCCCGCATGCTGCCTCGCGATGCTCTGAAGCGAAGCCCCCCTGAGCATCGCGGCCCCGCGAAGCAACATAGGAGGTACCTCTCCGCGAATGGCCTGACATTCACGAGCCCGCCGCGAAGCAACATAGGCAGTACCTCTCCGTGAACGGCTTGATGTTCGCAATCACGCCGCGAAGCAATGAAGGCAGTACCTCTCCGCGAATGACCTAACGTTCGGGAGTCCACCGCGAAGCTCCGGAGGCGGTACCTCTCCGCGAATGGCCTGACGTTCGTGAGCACGCTGCGAAGCACCGGAGGCGGCGCTGGAGTGCTGCTGCGCAGCACCCCTCACCTATAAATACTGGGCTCCCCCTGAGTCCAAGAGGATGGAAAATCTGACCATTCGGCTTCTCCTCTCCTGAATCGCGAAGCACACTTTTCCCCGACAATCATGAGCTCCGCGAGATACTTCTACTTCGTGTGATGCCTTCGCTTTGTCTCGTTTTGATCCCCTCTTCCGAGAGGGATGCCATTCGCGATGCTCAAGGGAATTCATGAAGGAGGGGGATTACCAAGGGATCTTGGGTAGCCACGGAGAATTTATGCTTTGCGAAACACCCATCCTGTAATAGTGATCCCCATGCTAAAGCAGGATCACTACACATCCTGAAGCACACTGCTTCGCAGCACCCCGCTTCGAGAGGCACCTCCTCTTCGCGAGGCAGTGCTCCACGAATACTGTTCCACTTCGCGAAGCACTCTCCACTCATACCACTACCCCATGCTAAGGCCAAGGCACTCCACATCGCAATGCACAATCATTTTCTTGACAATTCCTCTTTTCGTGAGACCCTCCAGGTATGCGCGATGTGATTTCAAAGTCCCACGGACAACACCACTTGTAGAGTTGCTTCGCCTAATGCTTCTTCACATAGGCACACTAACAGATATTGCTTCTTCGCATAGCCATGCTAATGTGGACCCCTCGATGGTTCGCTCTACCTCCCCCCTTGACCACGGCCTTACTGGTACCTTCCCTCCCCCAAGGAGAAAATGGTACCAGTTATGTAAGTCCTAGGAGTGTGGAGTGAACCCACCTCGTCCGAGCTGCTGGACGTTAAACTTCCAAGCACATCGTCCTCAACACATGACGCTAAACTGTGATCCGGCCCTGTGTTTCGCAAATAGGTTCCCCCTAGCTCGGACATTCTTTACGCAACCCGTCTCCATATAGATGGGGTCACCCCTCCACAAGGGATGATATCCTCTTTCTTTGAGTTGCATATGTCCATGGGAGAAGGGCGACCACCTTAGTGTAAGCCTCTCCTAGCCCCTCTTGCGGAAGGCTTCACCCCTGCATCTCCGTACTTCCCCACTACCAAGGTTAGTGGGGGCGTGATAGAGAATAAGGTACCTACCATCATTGGTTCCCAATCCCTCTTTCGCTGCGATTTGTCTCACTTCGGGCCTCCATCCTGGAGTAAGTCCCAGCACCATGGGCCACCTAACACGTATGCCCCTCTTCGCTTCTCACAGACGCACCCTTCGCGGCGTGATCGTCAGGTCCTTGCTGCCTCTTGTTTCTCACACCGAGCATGACTCACGTGGGCTTAGAGTTGGCATTGGCCATGACAATACCCTTGTCCAGCATGACGTTAAACTGCATACCCTCATCCAGCATGACGTTAAACTGCATACCCTCATCCAGCATGACGTTAAACTATACACCCTCGTCCAGCATGACGTTAAACTTTATGCCCTCATCTAGCATGACTTTAAACTGTATGCCCTCGTCCCGCATGACATTAAACTACACACCCATTTGAACTACGAAGACTTTGATCCATGTAAAGGCATGGTACGTAGGCAGCCTCCCTGAGGTTCAATCCCATATCTCATTGAACCAAGGTCCACCTTCACGTCGAGTTCATCTTCGCCCTGCATGACGTTAAACTGCATTCCAGTCCGACGACAAGTTGTTGGGACCATCCCAAACTACGAGGACTTTGATCCATGTCAAGGAATGGTACGTAGGAAGCCTCACAAAGGTTCAAGCCCACCACCTGTTGGTCACTCCGATCTTCTTCACGTTAGGTAACCAGAATCTGGAAAGCCTAGTGCGTAAGCCCCGCACTATCCGGACCATGGTCCTCACCCGCGTCGGTCCACCGACACACCATTTGAACTACGAGGCCTTTGATCCATGTCAAGGCCTGGTACATTGGAAGCCTTCATAAGGTTCAAGCCCATCACCCAGTTGTTTCGACCTCACTCACACCGGTTCACCCTCGTCCCACATGACGTTAAACTGTATTCCACATTTCATCCGATCTACGGGGACTTTGATCCATGTCAAGTCATGGTACGTAGTAAGCCATCACGAGGTTCATGCCCACCACCAGTGGACCCCCGGGTTCACCTTCACGTCAGTTCGTTGAGGACACCCATAAGACCAAGGTCCACATTCACGTCGGTTCGCTGACGGTGCCCATCGGGCCAAGGTCCACATTCACGTCGGCTCGCTGACATCATCCCAAACTACATGGACTTTGATTCCCTACGACAGGGATACGTAGGAGGTCCCTTCGAGGCTCAAGCCCAACTTCACTATCACCCCCTGTGATGGTCCCATTTCATCCCCCCTCCATTTCATCCAACTCTCCATCACCCATCCTGATTTTCACATGGACTGCCATATCCCGGAAAGATCATACCATTCTACTCCTCTTCACAGACGCCCATGGGCTGGTCCCGGTATCGGCACCCCTTCAAGGGAAATCCCTATATCTAATCCATTCTAGCTAATGCTCTGATCGGGCTGATCCGTCTCCACTGGACGTTAAACTTGCGGTATACCCTATGTTAAACATAGGAAGCTGAGGAAAACCTCAGATATATGTCTATGAAATATAATTCCCCATGCTCGATGTGGGATTCCTCGGGCCTCCATGCCCTCGAGAAGACCTATGACAAGGGATAAAGGACATACATGCTAGTTCCGCAACATCCAGACATGCAACTGATGCCTCGACGTGACTACTCCCCCGAAAGAAGGTTGCTTCCCTAACCGGACCCTTTGGAATGTCCTAACAGAAGCAGTGTAATTACAGGCGTCCATGGAAACATGGAACTGGGAAGAGTTTCACGAACAACGTATTAAATCATTGAGGCAGACTCGAACTAGGTGTCGATTTCCAAGGAGGAATCCGCAGAAGGAAGAACTGACATCCCATCATCCCAGTTTCGATCAAGGAGAAGACGTCCCTGAACAAGGAACAGATGCCACCCGCCTTTAGAAAGAAGGAATGCGGGGAAACACACACAAAATGCAGCGCATCCTCCTCCACCGACGGACGCGTGCGCGCGCCCCGGCGAAAGCGTCAGAAACAATTATTTATTTTTTATTATGATTCAAAATATTAATAAAGCGGTAATGTTTTTTGTCCTTGATTTTCCTTCATTGTGAATTATGTCCTGTTATGCACCTATTTTCGTTTAAGTGGTGTATAGAAACTCTATTTTTCATTTAAAATCATGTATTTATATATTACCGTGATATCTTAATTCCTATTTAATGTTATAACTTCATGGGTATTATTATTTAAATAAACTAAATTGGTAATGATTTTATGTTACCATCTCATTATTTATCGGGATTGATTATGAATATATTTTTAATGATAAAATATTATAATACATCTATCATTAAAATCATTAATTTTATTATACTATCAGTATTCAAGATTTTTCATGTAATAGTACCAATAATCCACTCATTGGTACTTAATATAATTCAGAAATTTGTTTATGAAGATATGACATTATTTTTCTCTTTGGTCAGAATTCTATTTTCTTCCAAAACCATGTTTTCTAAAAATTAATTAAAAAATGTTTTATAATAATAAAAATTATTTATTAAATATATTTTAACAAGTTTTTTATTTTTTAATAATTTTTTTGAAATGAATCTCCCTACCATTTTCCAAACAATGCATGTTTGTCCTTTACAAAAAATGTGAAAGTTGTCTTCATTTAAATAGGTGTACTATGAGAATAATTATTCAATGTCATAAAAAATAATGGATTTTAATATTTATTGAAATTATTTCGAGCTTATTTTAAATGAAAAATATTTTAAAATTTTTTTACATTTTGAAATGTAATTTTCAAAGAAGAAAAAGTATTTTCCCCTCTAATTGTTTTACAAATTACTTCAAAATTATTATCTATCTAAGATGATATCCTTTTATGTAACATATGATTTTATTGTGATATGGACCTATGCTACCATTCTTAATATTTATTATGATGTTTTATCACGATAATATTTTTATGAAACCTGTTTCAATTCCATAGGTTAAACAATGATGAAATTTTTATAAAACCCACATCTTTTTCCACAGGTTAGGATATGATGAAAAGATAAAATAATTATGGGATCTGTTTATTTTCCATGGGATATGATATAATGTAATTTTTATAAACCCCATACCATTATATTGATTATGATATGATTAATGTTTATGATATTTTGGAACACATAAATATGGTTTTCCTTATGATATGGGTAGGATATATATCTCCCTACAATGAATTTGCTAAATATTTATATCTCATGAGATTGAAAATACATGAATGAGGTGTAAACATGGTTTAGTAAAGAGGAAGTTTCCCTTATGATGGTATTGGGAGTGAACCCAAACTAATATGATGGTTTAGGGAGTGAACCAGTTCCAATATGGAAGTCTTGGGAGTGAGCCTTTACTAATACGAGAATGATTTTCTATGTTTATACGAATGTCAAAAATTCCTTGTCATATACCATTTTTCTCACATTTCTCATGTTCTTTTGATTTCATTATGATTAATGTCTTATGATTTATTGATATTTATACCATGATTCATGATTATAATCACTAATATGAAGGTTATGTTTCTAAAATGTTATGTTCATATTTCAATTCATGTATATTCAGGTTATACTTATGTATCTCACATGTTTACCCTTAATAAGAATATTCTCTCATGCTTTATAATGTTTCCATTCCACATGTTATAAAAAATGAATTAATTTTGACATGCTTAAGAATGGTGATAGTTATGATGAATGTAGAAGGAGATGACATAGCTTATATACTGACCAACGTTTTTGCTTTCATGTTTCTGAAGGAACTGAATTATTACAGTCCTCGAGCCTATGTTTCTGTAATGTAATGGAAATCCATAGAAAATGATGTAATATATAGGTATGATCATCCTAGTTTGATATAATTGGCATCATAGGATTGGTTTTGTTACCCATTGTAAATTAGAATGAGAAAACCATAGTGAGATCCCCAAGGGTATGTCTAAGGATAATGTTAAGGACGAGATAAAGTACAGGAAAATATCCTGAAATTTTGATAAATGATAAAGTTTGTGGTTTACCAGAAATTACATCCATTTTTATATAGAGCAACTAGATGTGGCTCTGGCACTAGGTGGCTTTTGGTAATAACTCTGAAAAGGTTATATTGACATGGAATCAATTTTCACATGTAGCTTGACAGTGGGCCTTGTTCAACACATGGTTTGATACTCATGAGGGATATGCTATCGAAAATCAAAAAATCAATAAAAAAATTTATAAAATATTTTGACATAGATAAAATAAGAATGTGTTATGATTAAAGAATGTGTCACGATTAATGAAGGTGTCGTGTATTAAAGAAGAATTTGTCATGATTCAGACATCCTGTAAGTTAATTTTCCTGATTATGAAGTTCTCCACTCCGTTTATTGTTTCTTACTTTATTCTTTTGGTATTTAGTCATTGGATGGAACCTGATGGAACCATGATAATTATGAGTGTAGTGGATTATTCAATGATTATCACCTCTTAGGAATCCAATATTTTAATTGAGATGGAATGAGAAATATTTTATTATGCTCACACAACATTCTCATGATATGGACCATGTTGGGATTCCAAACAAACAATAGAGGGAACATAATTATATTAAGTCTATCATGAGAAAACATAAACCTTCCTTTAGTTGTTTTTTGATCTTCTAGTTGCTGAGAAATGTATCAGTACAACTGAAATTTTTTTTTCCATTCTCCAGGGTATGGAATATGAAAAATTAATTTTTCCCATCTACTTTTAAGAAGGTGAATCAGATAAATCATGGGATTTTATCATGAATACAATGTAATAGGTTTAAATTAACTCAATGGATTATTATGAGTTCATGAAATGATTTTTTAATAATTATTTCTCTTGTATTATTTTTATTAAGATGTAAAAGGAGTTCTTTGAGTTAATGTAATAGGATAATAAATATGTTAGTTCCTATGATGAAAATTTTACAAGACCATTAATGTATGCTTCTAGTATTATCATCCAACCTAAAAGTAAGGTTGATAAATTATTAAGTGAATTAATTACAATTCTTTGAAGGGTATTATCCATAATAGACCTCGGTATCTATAATGATAATTAGTGATGTTCTGTCAAGGTGTAAATGGAATTTGGGGTTATGTATCAATCTAATCGTTCTGAGATGAAAAGGAAGATTCAAATAAAAAAATATAAAAAACATGTATAGAGGAAGTCTATATTTTCATAAATCATAATGTGTTTAAAGAAGAAAGAAAGAAACTATTTTAAGGTGGGTGGTAAATTTTATACATGTATAAGAGATGGTAATTGGGAAATTTATTGTTAAAGTGATAGAAATAAGTTAAATAACGATTTGAATAGACCCAAATTTACATAGAATGCACCATACACCCTCTAGTTTTTTAAATACAAGGAGTATGGTAACTATGGTAACTAGTTCCCAAATAAAAGTTTTAATGAAGATGATCAACATAACAAATATATTAAGCCAAGGGACAATGGGATGTCTCATGTGGTCATAATTTTTGATGAGGTGTCCTATAAAAATGTGGTCAAAGTTACACATACCATCAACTCTATAAATTCAAATGTATTATTTTAATCTTTATCCCCACATTATTTCATGTATGGGGAATTTTATAAGTGTATTAACATTCAAAAAATGATTAGATATAGAATTATAAATGACATCCCATAATAATGTAATGATCGAATCTCAAGTATATCATTACCCTCCGATGGATATCAGTGGAAATGTGCTTCTTGAACATATTTTCCTTCATTATTTGGTTGAATTTGATGTTATATTTTTCATGGATTGGATTTATCTAGAAAAATCCCACAACATTAGTTGAGTAAGGAAACTCATGTTTGATATTCCTAACAAACATGTGTTCATTAATCAATGTGATGATAAGTAAAAACCACTAATGGTTATCAAATCTATGTTTTTAGTATTGATTACTATTTAGAAGGTGTTTTATCTCAAATGTTTGGGAGGAAACAAATCATTGAGGATAATCCTACTGTCTAAGATTTTTTTGATGTATTTTCAAAACAATTACATAGTCTACCACCAAAATGTGAGTTTTTGTTCTTAACATTACTCATACATAAAGACATACCAATTTTAAAGAATTACTATATAATGGCCTTGATTTAGTTGCATGAATTTAATTTGATACTCCAGGAAAACGTTGATAAGGGTTTTATTCATCAATGTGTGTCCGCATGTGGTGAAGCTATTCTTTTTCATAAAAGGATTTATGGGATTATGAGACTAAACATTGATAATTGGGAGCTCAACAAGATCACATTTAATAACATGTAACCTCTTCCATGTATTGATGACTGATTTTATTAGATGAACAGAGATCAATACATTTCCATGATTGACATTGATTGTGGATATCATCATCAATTGTTCACGAATGGTGATATACCAAAGAGAGAATTTTTTATAAGGTACAGACACTGTGAATATAGAGTGATGCCTTTTGGTCTTACGAATTCCCCCAAACAGCTGTATGGATTTAATGAATATAGTCTTTAGATATTACCTTTATCATTTTGTGTTAGTCTTTAATTATGATATTCATATCTATTCAAAGTTAAAGGAAGATGGTGAATACCAGGTGAGAATAATACTAAAGACCCTAAGAATGTAACAAATCTATTAAAAATTTAATAATTTTGAATATTAGAATAAAAAGTTTTTAATTTTTGGTTGTGTAATATTAAAATATGGTATATAAATAGATCCATCAAATACGGATTCTATTGAATGTTTTCCCAAAGACACCATGATTGACTGAGATCAATAGTATTATTGGCTTAGCTGGATATTATTAATGGTTTGTGGAGAATATCTCATTACTACATGATCTTATAACCATGTTAACTCTGAAGGGATCCATGTTTATATATATAGATGAATGTGATGAAAATATAATGATATTTAATAGAATATGTTTCAAATCAGTTGTTCATACATTAACCTATAGTAGAGAAGTGTTTTTATCTATGATGATGCATCCAAGAATGGAATAAGATGTTTTCCAATGAAAAATGATATGGTTATAGCTTATTCCCCATGAAAATTTATGGTTCATGAGAATGATTACCCAAATCATTATCTTGGAGTTAACTACGGTAAATTTTTTCCTTCAAAATATAGAGGAAATATATTTTTTGATAAAAGTGTTATATATATATATAAATCCTAAAATTGAAAGTTATATATTAAAACATACGGAGTTCAACATTAATAAAATAATATGTTTTGAGCTAAATAATGATTATCAATGATTAATAAATTTCCAACACGGGAAAGTGAACAAGGTAGGTGATGCATTGAGTCAAAAGTATCATGCTATCTTATCCATGATGAGGACCACAAATGATACTATATTTTTGTATTTTAGATTGATGAATCTAGAAATCCCAAAGGTAGGGAAAAATATTACCCATCCTGATTGAGTGCTTATCCACATATCTAAGTGAAGGTAAAAGTGGGGAAAATATAATATGAAGATCTAAAAAATAAGGTTAGAAATGTTCCATAGTTTAACCGTGTTCATAATTTAATGATAATGTTCTAGAACCATGTATGATTTCCATCCCTACTAAACAAGGAGAATGAGTTTTTATCAGAAACTCATAGATTTTAAATATCTATCCATCCTAGAGGTATGATGATGTATTATTATATGAAAGGATTATTCAACTGGGATGGAACGAAGAGAGATATTTTAGAGATTGTATCTCGATGATTGGTATGTCATAATGTTATGGATAAAACAAAAAATTCTATGGTGATGTTACATACCCTACCCATAACATAATTTAAATGGGAAAATGTCATCATAGTTTTTGTCATTGGACTACCCAAAATGTCTAAAGGGAATAATGTAACATGGTTTGAAGTCAATAACCTTACAAAGTCATCACACATCATCACAATCTAAGAATATGTCTATATGGATCATCATTCTTGGATATACATTAAAAAATTGGTATGCATTAATGCAGTACCATATTCAATTATATATGATCTGTATTTGAGGGTTACCTAATCATTATGGACAATTCTTCAACAATCTATTGGTACATAGTAATGATTCAACATAGTGTATCATCCACAAATAGATGTCTAGTAGAAAAAATTTATTCAAAACCTATACGATATGTAAATATAATGATTTGATGGATTTCAAATGTGGTAGATATCAAAAAATTCCTAATGTTGAGTTTTATTGTAATAATAGATTTCACACAATCATTCTGATGAATCATTATAAATCCTTATATGAAAAGAAATATAGATATCCAACATGATGGAATAAAGATGAAGAAATAATGTAATTGTTACCTAAGTTAAATGAATAAATTGAAGATAAAGTTTGATCTATTTAGCAATAGACTAGGAGGATTAGAGTTGGATGAAATTATATAATGATAATCTCTGGTGTAATACTGAATTTGATGTTGGCGATATAGTGTTTCTAAGAATTTATCCATGTATTAAGGTTAAGAGATTCAGGAAGAAATGGAATGTCTGCCGATGGTATATCAGTATGTTTAAAATTATTGATATTATTGAGATAGTAGCATACCACATAGTGCTCCCACCAAACATCTCCCAGGTCCATGATGTGTTTAGTGTATCTCTCCTGAGGAAGTACATACCTAGCCCATTACATGTAAAAACTCTGAAATCATACAACTAGATAAAGGAATTTCTTATGTTGTAAAATAGGTGAATATTCTAGTTTGTACAAATAAATTTCTACATAACAAGACCACTAATCCGGTAAACATTTTTTGGAGAACCACTAGATTGAGGATGCTATGTGGGAATATAAAGATATGACGATGAAGAAGTATCTGATATTTTTCGTATTAGAGTTATGAATTTTGAGGGTGAAATTTTTTTTAACGGGGTAGAGTGTAACACCCATAGTTTTTAAGGATTATTTTTTTTCAGATAAATTAAATATTTTTAATATATATATCACTATACACAAAACTATTTTATTCTTGTAATCTCCACAACACAAGGATATCTTTAGATTCTCATGTTACTTATTTTTATCAAAACCATGATATATTATTAATATTATTCAAACATGATGACTATAACCTCTCAATTAACCTATTTTCCAAAATTTTAATACCAATATTTTAAATATTATGAAAAATGGTTTTATATAAATAATACACATTGATTATATTACATAATTTATGGAAACCTATTTACATGTTTCGAAAAAAAAATTTCTCAAAGAATTATTTTTTACCATTTTGTGAACTATAATAAATTTATTTTTTCACTGTTTAAGACATTTTTTTTAAAATTAACTCCATTTTTGGAATCATCATGTCATAATTACATTTGGGAGAATATTAGGAACTTCCTGGAAAATTGTCATTTTTATAAATAGTGAAAAATACAGAATTTCAATTCCAAAATCCTTTTTTTGATTAAGTTATTTGAACTCTCAAATTAATGATAAAATTATTATTAAAGTTAAATTAGTTCATTTATACATCCATTAAGCCAAATTAGTAATTGTAACCAGTAACATATTTAATTTTGGTATAAAAACATTATAAACTTTTAAAAATTTTCTCTTTAAAATCTCCCATTCTCATCTAATATGCGTGGTTAATTTTGAATTAAAATATTCCACTTCAGTGTAGGGAATATGGACAAATGGATTCATGTTTTTAGTCACAATAATTTATATTATCTATAAGATCAACATAAATTTTTAACACGTTAAATAGTGAATGTTGTAAAAATTTATAACCACTATTATCGTAAAAATTTATTTACCAATGGTTAAAATTCAAATATAAATGTAAAATGGCATATACACTATTCTAAAAACTATTTTGGGCCAAATCTTGACCATTCAACCTCAAAGGATTACAAATAGACCATTTTAGATCCATGTAACATATATAAATTGTGGTAAAACTTGAATCTTGAAGAGATAATGTTTTTCCCCTATAAGACGTTGAAATATTTATAAATATAGATCCAATGATCGGTGATGAGAAGACATTAAATTATGAGACTTGGTGTGCTCAAAATTAATTTAATAAAAAAATTAATTAAATTTTAAACTGTCTGTATATGGTTAACTAATTAAATTGGTATAACTCTTTAACAATTTGTTGGATCATAAATCTGAGACCACAATTGGTTCTAGAAGCTGTTGTTTTCTCTAGAAGATAAAAACAATATGTCATCATGGGACATTTAGATACCACTATCATTGGTTGTGCATTTATTTGAATTATATTGTTAATTAATTAATTATCATAATTCATTTAACCTAGTCCAGATGTCTATAAATTTATTACTACGAAATCTCACCTAGGGTTAGCCTTATTATTTTATTAATTCATCAATGGGAGCATCATTGTATAGAAGAAAATTTCGTCATTGAATGATAAACCTTTTGAGTATGGTAGATCTAATTGCAGGAAATGCACTGGTTTCTTTTAATCAATGTGTGGGCATGTTCTTCATTAGTGATCTACCCATATAACAATTAGGTCTTTTATTTGGTAATTTTTATCCCCTAGATTAATTTTTTGAGAATATTTTTATTTTTTCATAATTTTCCCCATCCTTGTCCCTCTTTTTGATAGAAAATAATTTAAAAACCGTGTTTTTCTGGTGACCATATATAATTTATAAACCAAAATTTAATAATCTTGATCTTTGTCCAAGAACACTTGGCTGATGTTCATAAACCCTTTGTTATTCTCCTTTCCTTCAACCAATATTTTTGTTATTTACCATCAGGACCACACAATTCCCAGTTTCATAGTTTGCAGGCATCTCGAGCAAGATCGGGTGCCCGGATTTGTGGTAGAGCGATGGAACATTAACAATCTTTTGAGCAGAATAGAGATATGCACTTGTTTTGCTAGGCAGAAGTTAAATCTGATGATTCAGATCCAATTATCAAGGGTTTAATGGATGGGTGAAAACAAAAAGAAGAACAAAATCCCTTATAATGAACATGGGACAACAATCAGCGAATAAGGACCACCCAAAGCGATTCTCAGCAAAATCCAAAGATTTAAAAATGAATCATGGTGTGATCTGAAGCAGTTTGACCAGATTCAAAGCATGGTCATAGATTCGTGGAAACATTGGAGTGATAAAAAAATCGAAAATACATGGCATATAGGATGATGAACACCCATCATGTAACCACCCTCAGTGGAAACACTAGGGGCCCAATTTTTTTCATATAAGACTTTGAAATATTTCTAAATATATTTCTATAGCTAGGTTTTAAGATGACGTGTAATTTTTAGGCCCAGTGTGCCAAGAATTAATTTTATAAAAACATTAATTATAATTAATATTGTCTACATGTGGTTAACTATAGAAATTAGGGTAACTCTTAAATAATTTATCTAATTGTAAATTCATGACCATAGTAGAGTCTATATTACAATGTTTTCCCTAATCGCAATATAAAATGAGTAGGTGTGGGACATTCGGACCCCACACTAATTGGTGGTGTATTTAAGTGAAATAGTTGATTATGTAAATAATTATACTAATTCATTTATCCTGGTAAATATGTCTATAAATTCATTACATTGAATAATTTGACAAGTTTTGCCTCATTATTTTATGAATTATTTGGTGATATTATATTACTCATATATATAATTTCTTCAATGAATGGAAAATAGTACATGCATGGTATATTGATGTGTAACAGACACCAGAACATCTTATGATAACTTCATGGGTGCATTCTTCACCAATGATCAATAAAATGTAGATTTAGGACACATAATTGGATATTATTATGCCTGTAGAGACCCGTATCTTGATGTACATGGACATTAAATTAATTTTTTCCGAATAATTAATATATAACAAAAAAAGACACCAAATGACCATAATAGTTTACTGTCTTTGGAAACTCGGAATATAATCTTCTAATCTTGGTGAAAGATCATCAACATCTCCCATAAAGATATTCCCTTTTTTTCTTACCTAAAACATTTATTTATATCATGGGGAAAAGAAAACATATAAAGAGTGAGCTCAAATTCTCATTAAGGGTGAGCATGGAGAAAATAAAACAAATTATATTAATTTGAACATAAAAACATGAACAAAATGTTTAAACATCAAAATATTGAGAAATTACATAAAAAATGGTATTACGTAAGCCATAGATCATACAGAAACATTAATCATGTTAAAATAGCATGGAAATAGAGAATGTAATTTTGGTAATCATTAAGCACATGTTATGATTTCCATTGTATCCCATGCATTTCTGCCAAGACCATCTTAGTGGACAAAGTCCCTTTCTAAATCGATTTCACTCCTCATTCTAGTCCTGTACCACTGAACCGGATTAAATTACTATTCCAGTCATGTCTATCTCATGAGATATAAATCTCTAACCAATGAATTAGAGGGAGATATAGGCCCCACCCATCACATAATGAAATCATTCTTTCGTGTTCCACAACATAAACACAAATGATTCATCATAACCCAAAGAATAAAATAGGTTTCATAAATATCATTGCATCATAACATAATCCATATAAAACAAATGGATAGCATTTCATCATAAGAAAATTGAAACCATATAAATCATAGAGACATTATACTTGAAACTTACACATACGAAATAATGTAATCTTAGATGTAAAATTGTTTTGATAAAACACTTGAAATGAATTCTTGATTAAAATATCCTTTCTTTTTCAAAATAATTTTCATTTCACAAAATGCCATGAAATTTTAAAAGAAGAAGATTTTGTTGAAAATAGTCATATCTTATCTCACCTGAAATGTTCCTTGATAACACACCACTAGAAAATTAATTTTTAATATAATGACATCCCTAATTGATAGGAAATATTTTTTTATGTAATTTTCACTCTCCCCCCATTATTCAATGTGACTACCTTTATATTTATTCACCACTTGAAAATAAAACAAGTTATTGGATACAAGAGATAATGAAATGAAGTACCTTCCTCCATAAGTTTTATGTACCTTTTCTCCCCCATTAAAAGCATTATTCAAATAAATGTGGATATATTCTAAAAACCCCATTAAGTGATAGGGAAGGTTTAGAAACTCACTTATAGACATAATGTCTTAGACCTATAATCAGAAATATATTTTGGTAATATATTAGCATGATGGTATTAGGTAGGAATGAATTCCCACATTACACTACAATTTGAGACATTTTCAATGATATAGTGAATCCTAAAACACATTTCATTAAATCATAAGTGTTGAATTGTATTCTTAAAATTATTAATTTCAATTTGATTATCACATGAAATTTTCAATGGTTTTTCAATATTCACCCTCATATCTTCATACTACTACTTTATCCAAATCAAATATGGTTATCCACTAATATAAAACACATGTTCATATTATGTAGTGGTTAAGGTAATATATATTTCTCATAATAGTTCTAGTTAACATATATTTCTGCCAAGAGAAACTATTTACCTGATGTAGATCTTCTATAATCAAAATCACCTACTCAGTCAACATTCGTATAGTTGAATACATTTGAGGGTTTTAAACACTTATACATCATTACATAACTCATGGTTTGGTTGATATATTTTAGAACCCTCATATTAACCCTTAAATTTGATTCCTTATGATCACATTAATACCATGCCCATAAGTTCAAAACAAAGATTATATCATGTTTGGATCTTGTGATATAGAGTAGGCTACCAATCAATATTCTAAACTCCTTTTAACTTAAACATTCCCCATTAGAATATTTTCCTTATTTGAAAACAACTTTAATAGATATATATATTATATTAGTTTCATTCATTATAAATATCGTCAATAATTCCACTATATATGTATCATTTGAAATAAAAATGAAATATATTTTTATAATACTGTTATCTAATAAAATATATTATATCTACATTCATGGACATAAAAAAACTATTTTTTCATTTTCATAGAAAAAAATATATTTTCATACTCTTTATAACATGAAAAATAAATTTTATTTTTCATAAAAATATTATAAGGGTAAATTATTTCATTTAATTTATGAAAAACTTTATATATACTTTTCCAATTGGGAATATCATGTCTTTCAAGAAGCTAAAAAACATTTAATATAGTATATTGGACTATAAAATAATTATTATAATACCTTAATCATTAATATACCATAGTACCATCATTATCATGTAAATAAACCTATTGGATTATCAATAAACAATTATTTTTACTGATCACCATTCAATAATGAAGATTTGACATTCATTTGATAAATTGTGTGAAACCAATAATCTGTAAAATCTATGAACATTATTATATCCTAAAATAATTAAACAGGAGAAAAGGAATAAATAAAATCAATAGATTAAACTTATGGGTAACCCTTGAAAAAAATTGGGCTTTGTTACTTGTTACATCTCTATTTTCATTCAAACTCTTTCTGAATACCCACTTGGTTACCCTAATTTTTTTTAATATTTGGTCTTGAGAAAATATACCAAATTGTACTATTATTTATTTCATATAGTTACTCAATAATATCTCTAGCCCACAATTTACATTTAAAATCCTTATCCACAATATGTGCATTAACTTGTGAGATGAGGCTTTTTAGTAATGAATCCTCCTCCTTCTCCTAGGCTATACTGGAGAACTCTGATAAAAAATAATAGTTTCTACTATCATAGGTTTTAATAAATTATAATTATTATATTTTTAATTTTTTAGATGTCTTTTTAATCCCTAGTCTGGTATGATTAAACATCTATAATATGTTTATTAATATCAACTAGTTCTTCCCTATTTGTTTTAAGAATTATGCTCAATGTTTTCAATAAAACCATCAAAATATACTCCATTTGAAACAATGATATTGGGTTTATTTCAAATAGTTTCTACATAATAATATCCAAAAAATTTCTAAATCCTTTTGTTATAACATTCAAAACCCATTCCATTGGATATAGGTCGATGAAATATACCTTTCTTATCCTTCTAATCAAACAGACCCAACATTATGGTTTTAATATTCATATGACATGTACTACCAAACAACCTAAAGTAGCCTATGATGGAATTATTATTATACCTCATACCATAAGATGTCATGTTAGAGATTTAAATTAATTGAAAATATTTTTGAATATAAAAATCTATTTAAATATCATCTCTCTAGTATAATATTGAGGTTTTTTTCTTTTACAATGGTTTCTCCAATAAATACCAAATTTCATTCTATCTTTTCTACTACTGAATATATTTATTGTGTATATGTTTTAATATAATGATGTCTAATTCTATTATTTTCAATAGAAGACTCATATTACTTACCAGTAAACTCATTCTCGTAATACGATCCTAAATATTTGATACACATCCCCTATTCGTTTTCAACTCTTCACCTAATTTTTTTAACAATATCTAAGGCCTCTAATTGATGGTTTTGAACATTAAATGTTTTATTATGGTGTAATAATCTGTGAATGTGATGATATAAATATCACCCTAAAAGGAATTATGCATCATTAGTCTGTGTAGAATAGAATTAATTTACTCATGTATTACGGTTGATTGGATTTCCAACCTTTTATGGCCACCCTATGTAAATTCCCATTTTGTCATGTTTAACATATTTATTCATCTTAAATCATGAGATGAGGAAAATACATCACTAAATATCCCATATAAATATTTTCTAAAAATCTCTAAAAATTATGTCCTATTATTATATGCCCCAAATTATTTCTATATTTTGAAATCAAATAGAAGGAACTTCTTAACCTCAGATGTTAAAAAAATATAACTAATTCATTCTACTATTGTTATAACATTATAATAAATTATTATATTTGTGAGACTATAACTTCATCTAAACAAAAATTTATTTCAATCTTAAAATAGATTAAATACACTCAATAATTTTTTAATGACTGTAATCAAATAATACTTATTTTGACATTAATTTTTGGGATTCTATCTTAGTTGTTCAAAAATCATAAAATTTAATGATATTTAATTATTAAAGGACTTATAATCACCATAATTTGCATTAATATTTTTCATAAAAATACTTCCCTTAATAATATATGATGAGAATACACTATCAATAATCTATGGATTACTCATACAAATATCTTTATTATTCACATCACCAATGATTGAATTCTTGGTCTTATGACTCTTCTAAATCTTATTTTTTCATCATAATATTTTTGTTATACTAGTATAGTAGTTACAAAATCTTCAAAATACTGAACATTTTAGGAAAATATTCCATAAATATCCCCAATACAATTAATACATCTTTTTAGATAGCTCTGATAGCATAAATTACATTCATGATCTATTTTCCCATAGGAAAACTAATTCTATTATATGGATTGATCACCGAAAATTATATCCTTATCTAGTTTTATGATAGTGAAATATTATACCAGAAATACAATTTTCTCCCATATAATTTATAAAAACATTATATGTCTTTAAACTCGGTTCGTCATTGATACTATTTGGGTTGTATATAATTTTTATCTTGCTCTATTGACACATTTCTATCCACTATTTTCTTTGGTTTTGGGGGAAATTTACTTCTCAGGTTACTATTTACCTTCCTTGATATGTAATTTTTTTTTCATTTTTCAAAACACTTGTATCCCTGGATTCTCCATTAGATCCTACAATATTAACTGAAATAGATTTGAAATTTTCAAGAACCAAAGATTAAAAGTTTTACATAACGTATATACTACACTTCTCAATATTTTTTATGATTATACCATGAGTTAAACATCTATGACATAGTCATATTTTATTTTATACAAAGAGTTTTGATATTTATTTTACTTAAATTATGTAATGCTGAGATCTTTATCTTTTGTAGTAGTTTTATTCTCAAATTCATCCATAATCCTCTCATGTTGGTCCACTCTCACATTAAGGAACATGGTTTCGTATATGTGATCATTATATATATTTTAAAATCATTTTTTCTTCAACTTTGTTAATTATTTATTAATATATTTTATTTGCCTATTTTTTATTGTTTTTCATTCAAAACACAATTCAATATTGGTTCTCATCATGTACCCTATATGGGTCTCTTATCATATTTATTTATTTATTTAATGTTCTTAATTTATCAAAATATATTACCTATCATTTTTATATTTTATAGAATATTATTCCTTATAATCACTACTATTATAATAGAATCCATCATCTTGTTTACTCAATATACTTTCTATCTTTACTCTTTGAATTTTTATTTTTTTTCTTCACCAATTATACTGTATTATTTTGAAATTATTTATTTAGTATTTATTTAGTACCTCTCTTGTTCCAACCCATCTTCATACTTACCACTCTTCTTCAAGGGAAATTATACTATAATTCACCATATTTTCCTGCACTTTAGTCAATCGAGATGAATTTTTCAATTGTATTTGACTTTATCACTTTTTAAATTTTATGAGATAAAAGTCATGAATAATTTTTGATTCAAAACATGTTTGAAAAATTAATATGAATCACTAATGGATTCAATTTTTTTTGGCTTTTATCTTTAAATTGATATTGTATTTTAATTTCTTCTTTTATTATTCTTTTTCTTAGAACTACAGCTTTTTTAATCCCATAATTAAGAAGCCTATTGTTTAATTTATCAAGGGACAGAAATTAATTTTATTGTATATCTATAATAATATATTAAATATATATAGAATGTATAAAATTAATTTAATAATAGTAATAACGTCTTTTAGTGGTTTACAAAATCCCCGGATGTAACTGTCAATCTCATTCACCCTTGTCAAATAGTCTTCAACGGTCTCATACTCATCCATTATGATGTATTAAAATTTAGCCCTCCAAAATTTTATTTCTTATTCATTGATACTAAATTTCACATAATGAATGTTTTATAGATTTTCCAATATCTATTTAGCAATATTGATCATATATTACCTATGTTAGTTGAATTAGCACTATGAGGGAGCGGGGTGTGAATCAGTGGTACAAATTTTTAAAAAATTTCTACAAATTATCCTATGTTTCTTTTTATAGACTATATTTACTCAATATTAACTCTACCAAACCTAGTATACAATATTAATAACAAAATAATGTTCATAAAGATATTACAAGGCTTTGCCTCAATGTGATAACCTAATCATTTCTTAATTATGGATCAGTTTGATGCTTGGATTATCACTAAAATAAAAGTGATTACAGAAGTGGGGTCATTTTATCCTTGAGTAATTCGACGATTTATGGGGAATTTATAAAGGGTTGTATAAATAATTGAAGTTCAATTACATTAAATTATTTTGGAATTATTAAAAATCGTACCACAATTATTCAGACGAAATCTACTCTCTTTAATGTGAATAATAACATCAGTCCACCACTCGATGTGTCGATATAATGTATTCGAACATCTTCTAAAGAGGATTTAAATACCTCAGTATAATTAGTACAGAAACATGCATGTTGAACTTTCCTCATAATTTTTCGTAATGCTCTTCTCATGAATTAGTGAAAGAAGTTACAAGATAGGCATCTACCTACATAGAATAATTTTCCATATGATATGTAATAGGCTCTGTTTTCTGTGAAGTTGTTAGAAAATCTGAAATACAGTACAAGTCGATATTCATAGAATTCTTTCACTTCGATACTATTATTATTAAACATATAAAAGTATCATATTACTTCACAATTATTGATGTAACTATTATTTTTTATTTTTTTCATTTATTTTCAATGAAATTTGTGAATAAAATTTTAATAATGATTTGTGGAAACACACATGGATTCATGGATTCCAAGAATTTTCCTTAAGAATAAAAACAATAATTATAAATAATTATCTAAAATATTTAAATTTTATATAACTAGGAAATTATAATCTTCTTCACATTTAATCACAATAAATATTTCATTTTTAATCTCTATGAATCTCATGATAATCTTTAATTCAATTTATCAAAAAAATCTACATGAATCATAATTTTGTCCTTGGTGGCATGATTTTTATATTTTTATGTGAGAAATTACATTGTAAATGTAGAGATTCAAATATTAGTCAAGTAGAATCAGAAGATATTTAATTAGATTATATTTATACACCAACAGGGTGAATTTTAAACATTCATTAGATTAATTTCCAAAAATCAACCTTAAGAAATTCAAAGTTATAATTTTCTATCAAAGAATGATATCTTAAAAAAAGAATATATTATAGGTAGGTTAATTATCTAAACCATTTCCATATTTTTCTTTTTATAACACATATATCATACAATATTAAGATATCATAAATAGATTATATTATCTCAGATAAATATAAAAATTATATGAATGTGTTTGCATTTTATAATATCCAAAGCAGTATCTTATAAAGATAGGTTGTATTATGAAGCGACGATAGTGTATTAAGAAGGGTGAGATATATTTTTAATATTTTTTATCTTATAAAAATAGGATGTACTTTATAAAATCCATACTTAAGAGGAAATCAAGATAACTAAAACAACATATTCAAATACCATCCTCCTTAGAACATGACAAAGATATAATTTCTATTGCAAGAATAGTTTTAGAGTATTAATAAATCATTTTAATCCATTAATGAATTGTTGAAAAATAATACAACTACTTTAACAATTTATTTGGATAATTTAGTCTCTGACTTCGTAATTTTTGTCAACCATGATCAACTATAAATGAAACTCAATAATTCACTCATGATCTATCCAATAACATCCTATCTATATGACATGTGTCTTGACACCGCACCATGGAATAATATTATTTATTTAGAAACCCCACTCCCTCAAGGTTAAGAAATGTTTTGACATGTAATTTTAATAAACTTCCCTATGATTCAAGAAATCCTGTCATAATTTTCTCATCATTTTCATGATAATAATAGCTCTTAGATTTAAAAAAAATTACAAAATTGTGTCACTTCTTCTTCCTCTTTATGGAAAAGTGTTATTACTTATTTCTTCCCCATTAACATCACAAGAACTAACTCTATGGGTGGTTAAAATTTCTAATGTCCATAAAGAATGAGGGAGGGGATGAACATTCAAATACAACCTCAATGACTTTGATCTGTATCTTTTCATTTCCTTAGTGGAGATGTCGGCTAAAAGGACTTTTGTAGGAATATATTATATCTTAACGACCTCATTGTGAGCAATATATTTAATAAAATGAAATATAATAATAATTTTTTAAACCATTTGTGTGGTACTATATTTTTAGAATTGTTGATGGCACTTTGATTATCAAATTAAAGACTAAGAGAATTTTTTACCTTTACTATCTATTCCTCATGCTCCTACATTATATAAAAAATTTTCAAATGAACTAATAGTAAAAATATATTCAAAATATGTAATACATAGGGTGACTGTGTTATATTTATTAAATTTTAACTAACATAGCTCTCAGTAAAAACAATAATTTATCCCAAAGTTAATTTTTTTATCATAAATATCTCCTACATAGACAATATTAGTGTAATTATAAAATTCTAAATTACTTTATTTTATTTATAGATTCCCATAATTAAATTTCTATTTTCTATATTTAATGAATCATATATCATCCATTAGATGTTATTCCTTAGGATCACTCTAATACATAACACATAAAATCAAAACATAGAGAATCTAAGGACTAAAATTCGTGAGGTAAATTAATATTCCAATTAGTTTTTTGAACTATTTCCAATTTAGACTCTCACTATCAATATATTTTGAAATTTTTATCCCCATATCAATAAGAGTAAATAGTAGTTTTGTCTTCTTTATCTCAAACGTCATCAATATTTCTTTTTGATACTTCTCTAGGGAATGAAAAATAAAATTGTGTTCTATCACAACCTATAATAGAAATAATTATCATAGTTATATAATAATAGAAATATAAAATTGATATATATTTGAAAAATAAATAATACTACTATTTTAATTAACTAATAAAATTATTTCAAAAAAATTAATATTTAAAATGAGAGTGTCATCACTTTATTATATAATATACAGATTGCTTTCCACTTTTCCTTTCTTGAAAGCCATGTTTTTATTTGAGTGTTCAATATTGGATTCCTTGAAAATGGGACTTTCTATAAGTCATATAGTTCCATCATAAAAATTCAAACCATCGATACATCATTTCTATGAAAATAATCCTTCAGGCCCCTCAATATAAACATAATATTATAGTTCACCATTTCAGAAGGAAGTGTTGGCATCCGTTTGACATATTCTCTATAGTATATATTATGAATCATCTAGAAATATTTTTATATCATTAAACATTCTAGTTATAGAAAATTAATATTCAAAACCAACCCCATGAACCTGATATTACCCTTAAAAAAATTATGAAATTATTCCTTATAACTTCTTCCATGTCATCGAGTTTGTTTCTAAATCTCCACTGGGATCAAAAAATAATATTTTCATTTATTTTGGGAACATAATCCCAATTTCTATAATTCCCTATTTAGTACAAATTATCAATCATAGATGTAATACATTACTTATGGTAAATACCTTCATCTATTTAATATGGATCAATTTGAGAGATTAGAGTTTTTTGGTTGTCACATCTCAGCATACTTTTAGTTTTCACTCCAACTTCAAATGATTATTCATACTTCCAAATATTTTATCAAACTATGTTAATTATTTTTTTCATTCTTAGTATCATCATTATATTAATTGGTCTAATTTTATTCAATTTATGTGCCATGAATTGAGTAGTCATCTGGTTATTCAATATCATTCATATATTTTACTAACCATTTTAATAGTATCTTCAAAATATACTTCAAGTTCTTTACTAATTATATGTTCATTTTCAATAAATATCACATCATATTAGTTGAAAAAATTATTAAGACATTTATTATAGAATTTATACCCCTCTTCCACCAGATATATACCGTATAAATATAATATCAGTATCCTTGTCCTCAAACATAGCCTTCATTGAACTATATATTTTCCTAATTCATGGACTTTAGAACACATTAAAATAGTTCGCAATGGGATCATTGTTTTACCATATAATATAAAAGGTCATGTTAAAATCTATATGAAAATAAATATATAATGAATATAAATATATATTCAAATATCTTCCCACTAACAAAATTATGATAATAGGTATTTTGTCAACATATTTCTTCACATATCTACAAAAGGTCTATTTTTCATCTACTACTCATTTATGTTAGGGTGTATGTAGTGTATTATATTGGTGTTTAATAAAAAATGTTTTAATGTGAGATTAAAATTCATTACCTATGAAATCCATCCCATTACCATATTAGAATTATTTGATGAAGATCCCTATTTATTTCTCAACTATTCTTCTCAATAGCATGAACCACCCACTACATCACGATTTTGATTCATAAACATCACATTGGTTATTATAGTTAAATAATAAATAATGCAATGAAATAATTATCTCCCTTACTATTCTTACATATCATGGGTTTATATAGATATAAATTAATAATATTTATAGGTTTGGTGTACTGGATTTCTACTCTTTTATTATTACCTTCTGTGATTTATCCCTTTTGAATGATTCACAAATTTCTTCTATTTTTATTTTGATATGAGGTTAGTCTCTCACTATATATCCCTTATAAATATTTATTATTATACTATTAATTATGTTACCAAATATTCAATTCCATAAATATTTGTTATATTTGGTACATATAAATTAGGAATTTCTTTAACATCTGATCTAGAAAAGGTTATCAACTACTATATCACCAATAATAATAATATTTCCATATTTTAGACATTCCTTTATTCAAAATATAACTTCACTAAAATCATTATGTATCTATATTAAATTTAATAAATTGTGTCTGTTATCATTAATAAATAAAATATCCTTTGACATCAGTTTTTGAGATTTAATCTCATCTATTCTAATCTCTTCGATTTGAATAGAGATTTCATCTTCAATGGATATTCACCCCACAACTATAATGAAGTTTTTTCATCATATTAGTATCCCTTATCATTTATTATTCTCATTCACTACCTATAATCTATAGATTTCTCCATTTTTGGGATTTTAGAGACACCTCTACGATGTGTATCTTCAGAAACGTGTTCCTTTTTAGGTATTATTTCCATCTAAAATATATTTTTGTTTTACTGAGTATTATGGTAATACCACATAAAATATAGTGACCTTACATGTAACATCTTCTACATAACTCCGTAAGGAAATAAAAACCATTTTGAGTTAGAACCAAAGTTGTTCTCCAATTTCTATATTGATTCTTCACGGATTTATTGCTATTTCACTTTGTATAACTCACCCTAACTTATGGAATTATATATTTCTACTGGAAAACCATATTATATTTGGAGAAATATTATTTATTTACATGTAGAAAAAACACCAATAACATTCCTTGAAGTTATTTCTTATATGAAATTTTTAGTCTATTTCTGAATTTTTGATAGCTTCCGTGAAATTGTTTTGGAATCCATTTTGATTTTTTATTATTCATAATATTCTCTACTCCCATTAATATATTTTTATCTTCTCATGGTCTTTCTCAAAATTGGTTTTCATAGTTGTACCTATATAACAAGGACTATTTAATGTAACAAAATATTCTATAGCAAATATCACAGGTCAATGATTTTTACAGGACTTGAGAAAAAAATCATTCCATGAATATATCACATCCATAATATATAGTACCTTATCATATTGATTATTCATTTTACCTTTATTTATTATAATCCTTGAGACACCTTATATGAACCTTATTAATCTATTACTCTTTATCTCCATTTTTTAAACTGATATATAATTCATTCAAACTAATCTGCATTGAAATTTAGAATCTCGATCTCTTCAATGTTATCATTATCTATGATGTTGAAATCATCTTCACATTTCATTATTTTTAACTTATTTTCTAATTTATCTATATTTATTTTAAAATTTTGAATTCCTTTCAAGCAACACTTCATTATTGGTTAATAGCATGTGTTCCTTGTAATTTTCTTCTCATTCTTCACTACATGGTATTTTTCCAATAATTTCAACAACATCAATGAACATAATATCTTCTACAATATAATCTTCCTATAAATACCTTATTTAATAAGAAAAATAATATTCCTCTTTACTCAACATAGTTTTCTTCTTTATTCATTGATATTTTATTTCTTATTTATATTTATTTTATATTACATGGAACCTTTGCATTTTAAATTTCATTTAGGATTATCTTCATCATCCTCACATTTATAATATATATTTTTCTATTTCTTGTTTAAATTTAATAATTAATGTTCAATTGACACATATTTGTTATACATTAGTTGGATTTTTCCCTTTTATTTTTTTCCTTTTTTGGATATCTTAAAATAATGGCCATAGCCCTTTTATGATCCTCTTCACTCTCCTCGGATTCATTTGAATTACTTAAGGATTAAATTTCATACTACTTGATCATAATTGTTTTTGAGAAATTAAATTCCATAACCTCTATATCCTTCTTCTAAAAAACAATATAATTTATCATATTGAGAAGACTATAGTATAACTCATCAAGGGAAAGGACATCCCTTATGTGCAGATGATATTTTTAGATAAACCATATTTATAAAGTTCTTCATAATATTTTTAATAATAGTATAGTATTCTAGATTACCACTAAATCTCATTATGTGGAAAAATATCTCATTCTCATTTGTGAAACATCCATCAACGGTCTCATTTTCTCTTTTATGATATCATCAAATTTATCCCCTTAAATTTGTAGGTTTCCTTCCATCATCTTGAAATTCCATTTATACGTGTTATCCAATTTCAGAAACATATATTTATTATTATTGTTCCCCATGATGTTAGTATAATAATAATTATATATGGAAGGTAATATTTAATTAATTTCATCCCCATCAACCACTATGTTTCTTTTATCTATGAAATTCATGATATAATATCTCCAAAGAAGTGGGAAAACAATTTTAAATTAATCACTCACTTATAAACCATTTAATATAATATAGGGAATCATTTGGTTAATACATTCAAAAAATATAATTCCATACTGAATTATAAATCGTCTACTATTAATTGAATTTAGACTCTATTATTTTTAAAATTAGGATCTCAAGGAGATCATGTTGGTCCTTATTACAAATTGGATTTCATAGGTTAGTTGATGTACCACTAAGAGGGGAAAATTAGTGGTATGGTTTTCTATAAATTATTTTAAAATAAATAACATTGGATTAATATTATTTTTCTATATTCGAAATAAAATATCCCTAAAATTGTATATGTGAGAAATAAAGAATGCATAACAAAACAATTTCTCATATGATTCAGCCTCAATGTGAGATCCCACTACTTTTTAGGGTAGAAAAAAGTTCATAGGACAAGATAATCACTAAAATAAAAAGTAATTACAATTGAGGGGAGGCATTATTTTGCAACTCTTCCATGGTTATTTATGGCTAGCATAATGTAAGGGTCGTGTACATAGATGAACTTACATAATGAATGCAATAGTATAGAACTATATAAATGGGTACCACCCATCATTAAATGAAATAATAATCCTTGAATATAAGTCTAAACATTATTACTCATCCAAATTTCATGACATAAAATATTATATACTCTTATAAAAATTCTTGGATTGTATGAAAAGAATCAATATACATGAATTCATGTCATCCTTTCATAAAATCTATTTTTTCTTTTTATTAACTGTTGGCCTGTGAACCCATCCCTACTGCCACATCCCAAACATTAACCCACACATTCCCCCAGCCAATTATGGGGGGCTCCTTTCCTGAAATATCTTTTTAATGATCTTATCATGTATTTGATCATGCTTCCACCAAAACATTTTATTATTTCTGTTTAGAATATTTTCAAATGATTATCAATAGCCAATTGTTTCCTCAACCCAATTTGAAAAACAAAAATATAGCACATTAGGATAATCATTATACTCTCTCTCTCTCTCTCTCTCTTCGATATAGTTTATATTTGTAGTGCCTCAGTCCCACACTCTAATATTTGGTGTTGAAAACAAATTTTTTTATAATTATTTCAATACAAACAGTAGATTCCCACAAATATGTAACACATAATTACATGAATAATGAATATAATTCATTACATACATCTTAATACCTTTCTTGTGAATAGTTTTCTGGAATTAAAATAAATTATAATCTAATAAATTCAATTCCATTCTCAATAAATAAAAAATAAACTATATATGAAATTAAATAAATCACAATAATTCTTGAAAATCTCCCCAAAAGTCTCCAAACATGTTATCCCTATAGACATATCATGCGAAATATTTTTTATCACAACCTGGGGAAATGGAAACATAAAAATAGAGGTATATCAAACACTTGATAATGGTAAACTGAATAAATAACTATAAATTATGATAAATGGATCTAAGAATATTGTAAAAAATATGGTAGAAATCAAAATACTATTTTATAAAAGAATAAACGAAAAGAATAATATATCCACAGATAATAATGAATTAAAAATATCACATCGAAAAAAATAACATATTCCTTTGAGATGAAATGGATAATGTGAAACTACTAATTCTATTAACTATACAATGGAATCCTGATCCTGGACATCATTATCATACTTTCAAGGTCATGCATCTAAAAATTCATTTCTAAGTTGTTATACTACAAAACCCCCAAGTGAAGATGTCTTATGAGACCTACCGATGCATTTCTGAGCTATATAATACCAGCTCCCACCCAATTACAATGATTTTCAATACATTCATATCATAAAGGAATGAATAAATTATACCATACATTTATTATTATGTCCTTGTGAGATAGAAAGAATGACTAGGGGTTTATTTATCCTTTTATATTATTTAAATTAAAAATAATTATAATAATAATAAATAATAAAAAATATGCAGCATAAAATAAAGCATTGAATATGATGATTTTTATATTATTTCATATATTTAACATCCAAGTATACTCTTTAATCTTATCTACTCAGTGGGAATACTGGTCTTTGCTTATTCCTCTATTTTGATAGGGACAAATATCCCAATTATAAATGTACATTTTTCTCACTTGGTACTAAAACCATAATTTACTAAAATAAGAGTCACAACCCACATGGCCTTTTTATAGTAGTAAAATCCTAGAATTGTTTTTATAGGATGAATAACCAGGTAAGGGAACTATTGGATATGAAAACATTAGACAAACTCTAGAAGCACAAATAAAAGATAGAAGGATACAATAATGTAATACCCAAATGAATTATGGAATATTAGTCAAGAAGATGATAATGAATGTCCATGTACCTTAAGAAAATAAATTAATTTATTAGTAAATGGATAGAATTATAATGTCCCTCATGATTTATCAAATGGAATAGTAGTTGCAATAGAAATTATGTACTTCTCAATTATCATGTGAATGTATAATATTTATTTCTATATGATTATATATGATTATCTATGAATGAACTGTTACAATGTTATTTTATCCCATTCATTGATCATTTTCCAACGGATAATACTATTTCCTTTCTATTATATGATATTATTGAGTTATGAATTAGCGTTTAGATAAATTATTACATAATTACATTTTATAAAATAATCATCATTAAAAATATGGGTTACCTATTATATTAAATAGTGCACTCATTATCAAAGAATTACCACACTATTTTATACCGTAATTGAACATATTCCAGTCAACATAAAATATACTTGATAATACTTATGGATATTATTTAAAAATAATAATAAAGAAGATACTATTTATATAAACTTTATATTTATCAAAACATCATTAAAAATAAGCATAAGATAATAAAATTTAACTCATTAATCTCCAAAATATTTCCATGATGTCATATCTGTAAAATATTTTTCACATAGTCATTATATTATAAATATTTTTTGTAATGAGTTGGAACAATTAAAATTGATCCATTAAACATTTAGTTAATTAAAATATCACTAAAACAAAGGATGGGAAAAAAATATTTTCTCTGAAATTAAAAAATTGATGAACTGAATGTGTTTGATAATTGGCCTTGTGATAATAGACTTTTTGTAAGTTAAATTACCATGCAATCGAAGCACACATTTCATATACTGACCATGTGAAAAAGTTCAATATACAATCACTCACTTATGATAAGATCACTATGGTTTCAATGAATTTATATTATAGGTTCTTGTGGTAACATAAAATAGATAAATGGTAACATTATAGCTCACAATAACTTTAAAAAATAACACTCATTCATTTAAATTTATAACTCATAGTTACATAAAAAATAATGCATATTTTAACATTGTTATATCATCATTTTTGGATGAAAAGAATTTCATGGAAGCTTCACAGTAACTTCTGGTATGTTCAAATATTTACCCCATGGTCACTTTGTAATTTAATTCATTATAGGTTGGGAATTATAGTAATGATAGATATGGATTCATAGTAACTATAAAAAAATATTCACGGTTGCTTAAATATAGATTCAAAATAGTTTGAAAATATGCTTCATATTAACTCTTATATCATTCAATGTAACTTGAAGTTATTATTCATTAATCATTTAAAACCATGATATGGTCAAGAAGAATATGAATTGGTGATGATAATGGTCAAGTTAGTGTTTCTTGAACTAATAAACCGGTGATGGTAGTGCATAGAGATGATGTGGATCTTAACGTCCATGAAGAATAGAGGACATGATTTTAGCCATTTCCATGGAGGATGAATGGTGTTACATGAAGTGAATCTATGTTTATTTAATGTGAGGTTGCCCACATGGGGGATGGTCGAGCCACTTTATAAACATGAAGGAGACACGAAGCTGGTATAATCGGTGGAAGGTATACTATGTATTCATGACAAGGTGGTGAGAATAATTTTCATTGAAAGAGGAAACACTAGATGAATGCCTAAAGGGATATGTTAGTGCTATTTGGATGAGATAAATATCATGCTCGATCAAAGAAAATCAACACTAAATCTTCCATGATAGAGAAGACATAAAATATATGTAGCATGTTTTCAAAGGGAGAGGTGAATATTGTATCATGAATGTGTGATATATATGTATATATATATATATGAAATTAAACAATATATATTTTTTGTATATTTGAAAATATAACATTAAAAAACTAATGAAATAATTTAAAAAAGGACAGTTAATAATGTAAAGAAAATATCAAATGTTTTATTAAAATAATATAATAAAATTCATATAAATAAAAAAAACACTAATTTTATAACAAAACAAATATTAACCCTAAATTATAAAAAGTATTAATAAAAAATTTCTATAAATAACATATGTTATAATATTATTAAAATAACATTTCAATGAAATTAACATGTATCAATTAAAATTATTTAAATATAGATGTTTAAAATATTTAATTTAAATAAATAAAAATAATAAATTAATATCATATTAAAAACTAAATTATTTTCAATAAGTATTTTTTAATGAAGATAATACAATTTAATAAAACAATGAAACCAATAAAATACAAAAATTCTCAGTATAATCTCCCCATTTTTTAAATTGAAAAAGAAAAATTAATCTTTTATTTTTAATAAATATCTAATATTCACCCCTGTTTTGAAATGTATCATAAATGAATAAGAACCTCTAAATAAAAATATTCTTATGAACAATAATTTTTTTAAAAATAATAATAAGTTATAACTCCCCCTTAAATCTTGCATTTCTAATAATGACATAAGAACAATAAAAAAAGATTACAATGCTATCAAAAAATATATATCTATTATCCCTAGTTAAGAAATTAATTACTCAAACCTCAAAATATATAATATTTTAGAAAATATTTTTGAATGTTGCATTTATAGTGGAATGTTTTCAAGAATTATATTCCATTTATTAACATTATCACTAAAAAATTCAATGATGAACTAATTTTTTTTCATAGAATACTGTAAATATTTATTAGATACTGAAAGAGTATATGTATTTCCCTAATATATGATCTTTTTATCTAAATGATAATTTAAATTTGATAGATTTTTCTTTATAAAATGAATTTAATTAGAAATATTTATAGTAATAATGTACTCTACCTCAGTTATGGACAATTTCACTAATAATATGTTTTTGTAACTCAATGATATTTTAAATTTACCGAGTTAGTGACACATGTCTAATTCACTTTTCCTATCAAGTTTTCAACCTTCGAAATCAGAGTGAGAATATAAAAAAATAGAATCAATTCTAATTGGAATAAAATAAACCATTGTTATCATTTCCTTTTACATATCTAATTTATATTTTTTCAACCTTTAAATGATTTTATTTTTGATTATAGAGATCTATTTTACACACACAAACTGAAAATGTATTATCAATATATAATGACATCAAATAATATAGGATTAGTATCACTACTTTATTCATTTTACAATTGATGAATTTTTCAGATTGATCCACATGCAGTTTAGAATATATAATAATTTAATTTCTCGTATTTTTACTAGAATAATGATTGAATTTTTATACCAATTTGTTTGCATTTTTTCATTTATTTATAAAAATTACACATTTTCTTTGTAAAATTTAAGGACGGATGAAAAATTTTAATCCACACATTTTTCTCATAAGAATTTATTAATTATTTAATATTGAAAATTAATTAATAATTATGTCATTTCTGGATCGAAATATAATATCATAAATATATATATGTACAAAAAAATAACATTAAAAGTATTTTTATTTAATAAATTTGGATAAACTATCGCTATGATAAAATAATTGTTTAATAGAAATATATATAGTCTATCATTCCATGTTCATGGAGCTTAATTTAGATTAAAAAAATCATTTGATAGTTTTAAAACATTATTTATAAATTTTTCATTTTCGAACCCAATTCTTTGGTTGACATAAATGTTTTCAGAAATTAAACCATTTTAGTTTGAACATTTTAGATCCATTTGAAATAATTTCATATTTTGATAACATGAAAAAGATAATAGAATCTAAATGGATAATATTCTAGAAAATGGTGAAAAATAATCCTCAAAATCAATAAATATTCTTTTAAATAAACATGGGAAACTAGTATAGAATTATATATAATAATACTACATGGCACATAAATTTTATTTCAAAAAAATATATTTGGTTCAAATATATTGATTGTTGTTAGGAAATTAAATGGGATTAAAGAATTTATTTCTGTTAAACTGTTTATGATCACCATGCATTAAATTAATCAAATTTTATTCATTCAATACTTCTTTAACATTAACTGGTATAAAAGCAGAAACAAAGACAAAATTAATATAAAAATTAAAATTTCGTTTTCTAGTTCCCATTCCAAATTTATAATTCCCAATAACTTTTTCAAAATAATTATATTTATGTGTTTTCAAATACATAGGATTTTATTTAGAAGAGATTTTCTCCCCCTTAATTGATGCATGATAATGGCTAGGATTATCTTCATCAAACATTAACTATTTATATTCTTCAACATGATTATTATAATCTACAATCTATTTTCCTTATTTTCAATGATCACTAAATACATTGAATTATCTATTAAAAGGTTTGTCTTGTTATATAGTATATAAACATAACAATTATTTGATTATACATAAAAATACTTCATCAAATTTATCAAAATACATAACCAAATTATTTTTGGTACTTAAAATATAAACACTATACCCAAAAAAAATTATGTAACCAATAGTATATTTTGTTTATTTCAATAGTTCAAAGGGGGTTTTTTAAGTTGGGTAAATTTTAAACTCTATTAAATATATATAAATCAATATTAACCAATTAATTCAAATATATTATTGCTAATTTCAACTCATTTAGCATATTCCTTTCTACTTATTTAATATTTCTCTTTTCTCTCTCTATGAAACCATTTTTTGTTGTGTTCTATTGGATGAATTATGGAAATGTACATGGCCTTAAGTTATTTTTATCAATCTGTAAGTTGGAAAATTACCCTTTTTCCCAAATCTAAATGATAATTTAAATGAAATATTTGTTATTGAATTTTCCAATAAAATGTAATAAAATTGTTTAGGGAATTTCTTATAAGAGATAAAAGAAGGGTCCAACTAAATATAATAAAATAATCAAAAAAATTAAATCTCATATCACTTAGTACATAAACCATTGGTTATTGTTGATCCAAATAAATCATGATTAAATACTTATAAATGTATACTAGAATTGACATTGATAATAGATAAAAAAAATATGTACTAATTACCCTTTAGACAATAATCACACACAAAATACGTACATTAATTTTTGAATGTTCAAAAAACATTACATGATATTCCCACTTGTAAATTTTCCAAATATTTTTAATGTATCAATAATATATTCCAAATAATATGTTTTTCATCAACAAAATTTAAACAATTTTCACTTTTCCAGGTTAGATATAAAAAAATCAACAATACAAATATTTTATTTTTAATATAATAAATTAAAATAGTATTACCGTTATGAAAATGAAATTTAATATCTTAAAACTTCTATATCATTACAATGCCATAATATTCTGAGATACTAATTAATTTTTTTCAACACACATATATATAATTCATTATAAATTATATTATATTTGAATATTCTTACTTCTCTAAAACCTCTAATACTTCAATTCGATTTATCACTGAAAGTGACAATTCCACCATCAGAAGAATTAAAACATTAAACGTTATAAATATCACCATCTTGTTCCAAGGGCCCCCACGATCAATATAAAATTTATATTTATAAATCATTAACTAGGTTCCATGTAAAATAGATTAACTATATAAATTCATTAGTACCCAAGCTAATTTGTTTGTAACTAGATTAATAATAAAACTTTTAAGAACCCATAATAAATTAATATATATATTGTAGGGTAATCTAGAAGTTATTTTCTTTGAAATAATTATTTATTATAAACTATTAACTGATTGAAACATAAATGGGAATTTATTTTTATAATTCCCTTTTAGATTACATATAAATCATGTAATAGTTGAGAACTTCCATTTACATCTTTTAACAAAAGAAGTTATGTACATTTTAGTAATGTAATTATTATTACCAAATCCAGTTTTATCTTTATATGGATTATTCATATAAATAATCTTATAAAATTTCTTCATTTTCTTCAATAAAAACCTATAAGGTTTAATTTAATACCACAATTTCCCATTAATGATTTTCATTTTCCTTTTGAATAACATCTAGGTCATAACAGATTTTCGCATTTGAATATTAACCCACACTATGAAAATTATTTTAAGGTTAGGAAAAATGTTTCCAAGGCCCAATGATTCAATTGTAGGGATATGTGGAACAATGAAAATTAATCCTCTATGAGACAAATAAATATACCTCAAAATATGAGTATGGATCATTGTCATGCTTATGTTTTTTCCATAGACAAAGTGGAATGATTAATGTTCGTGTGTTCAGATTCAAGTATTAATTTATTTTAGTGTTTTATAAATTCTATATAATTTATTATAACTATGGATGTTATTATGAATTTATTTCATAACTTTTTCATAAAGTATTTTAATGTGTTTGTTGAATGGTACCGATGACTAAAAATATTTTTCAATGGAATTGTGATTTTTTTTAAAACATGATTAAATAAAACATAAAACCCAATGTGTTATGAATGTCAAGATAATGATTTTGGGATAAATAGATGATTAATATTTGTATATTAAATTTGATAGTACAAATAAACATGGATCAGTTTAGTGATTTAATGAGAATGTGGTTTATGCTATCATTGATGGAGTTAACAACATGTTTTGATATAAAGAATATATCAAATAATCAATGTTTTATTAACTGAATAAGGATGCATGCATGTTTTTAATAAGTTTTAATGGTAATTTATATTATTACCATATGTTAAAAGAATACATGATGATGGTATTAATATGTTCAGTATATAAGGATTAAGTGATTCTACATTTTTTGAGGGAATTAATGATAATTTCATTTTTCGAAATTTAGTTACATTATTTCTAAATAATAGGATGAAAATATTTCGGAAGTGTTATAAGGATGACCATTTAAGAAATAGTTCACGTTTAAAATTGGATGAGGTTTTAAGGATTAATGTATTAATTCATGATATGAATATTTATGCATATTATATAACTTGTAGTAAACATTTTTTTATAAAATTATCTAGAGATAAAATGAATGACATATATTTTATAATGGATATTAAAATTCATTAAAATATAATTTTCTTGCTTCAGGAATAAAAAAATCATTTTTAGAATTTCATTTCATTGTGTAATCGATGAATTTTAAATTGATGAATGTACAACTAATGGAAAAAATTGTGTATATGAAATAGAAATATATCATATAAGTATATTTTTTATATTCATTAATTGTAAAATAATTCCACAACATTAGTAAAAGGGTATTGAAAAAAATACTATTAAAATCATGTTTCATGAATCATATTGACTTTCAAATCATCACATATTTATTGTTTTGTGGTTATTAACTTTTCATTAACCAATAACGTTATTATGATCAATGAACTATATCTATTTCAATAATTAATTCTACTTTTCTTATATGTCCACATCATCACATTCCACTAATGTTATCCTACATAGTAACCTAGTTATCTATTATTCTATATATCCTTTTTAAATTCTCTTATGTCTTATCAAAAATATATTTTTTTAACCCTTATCATGATATGAGATTTCTAGAAGGGTATTTTAAAATGACAAGACCTTGAATATTGAGATAAATATTATATGGTATGGATAGAATTTATATATGGGGGTTGATTGAAACACCCTTAGATTTTATAATATGATGATTTTATTTGTTTCCATATTTTACATGAAACATTGAGATTATTAAACCAATGAAATATATTTCTCTAAATTTAATCTCTTTGATAGCTGGAAAATCATGAAACCCAGAGTCTAAAGTAATCGTAATTTAATATATCATTATAAACCTACAATTAAATTAGAGTATATAAATAGTACTATAAAAATTATGAATATTATAGGGTTTGCACATGTAAAAACAATTCATTGGTTATCTACTGATTATAAATAAAATAAGAATATATTAAAATAACAATAAATGTATTTTAAAAAAATACAGTTTTTATAAAAGATCGTTTAATCTCACATTACGCACATAATTTAAAATTAATTTTTAACACTTTTAGAAAATTTATTTTCTAAAATAATCTTTATTTTTGAAAGCATTTTTCCAATGTTATCGTAGTTTAATTCTTTTTCTATTTTTTTAAAATGAATCATTTTTCAATGATTAGGGAAAACTACTAAATATTAATTGAAAAAATCCATTTCATTTAAATTATTTCTAAATTTAAATTATATTTAAAATTTTAAATAATGAAAAATTTGTTCAATTATATATATATTTATTTAATATAGGTACTTTTAATAATTTTCATATTTAATTTTGATAAAAAAAACATCGTAAACTATTAATCATTTTCTCTTTGAAAACATGCTTTCTTGTCGTGTCAGCATGATTAATTTTAAATTACAATTTTCCACCAATATAAATGGATTTTAAAATATTGGATTCAATATTTTGATCATAATAATTTATATTATAATATAATGTCAAATTAATTTTTTAACATTATAAATAGTGATAAATTTATAAATATTTACCACCATTATGGTAAATAATGATTTATAAGGGGTTAAAATAATAGGGTAAGTTTTAAAATGGAATTAAAATTGTGAATTTTTTTTATTGAATTATTTATGCATTAATATGTCTATGTCTTGATAATCATCCATTTTGGACACTTTTGGAAGGTATAAAATGTGGTTACAACAATTCATTTTCAAAAAATATATGTGTACCACTCACCTCACATATAAAACTCCAACTCATATCCTCCATTATCCACACCTCAAAACCCTTTGGGATCATCTAGTACCTTCCCAAATAAATTCCAGGCTTATATACCCTCATCCTATAATATTTCAATTTTTTATATATCTAACCTAGGAAGGATTTTGGTGCAGACCCACAGATGTTACCCGATGAGAAATTTACATTATTTAACATGCACATTTAATATATTTCTTTCTCCACCTGTTATTATTATTATTAAACCATAATAATATAATAGGATTAGTTTATTCAATATTCTAATATGTTTATATGTTATGTTAATTACCTATAAATATCCCCAATTTGATCAAATGGGTTATGAAATTATCATTCGTGTGTGTGGAAAATTACCCCCTCACAAACCGATGTCATACATTTTCCCATTACCAACTACAAAATATTGTTATAATGAGGTATATATTGTAAATATATGAAATAAATAAATTAATTATATGGATTGAATCATTATATCATATATATATATATTTATTTATTTTCATTCCATAAAGTATACGATAATATCACTCTTTTTTACAGAGGACTACCGCCTCGCGAAGAGATGTGATTTTTCATTCATTAACTCTTCACATGGAATGTGAAAGGATAAATATAATGGTTTAATGATATATAAATGAAATAATTGTGATATTCATGATATATTACACTTTTTAAGATAATAATATATCATTTTTATTCTTACCTTTTCACTCATTTAATGATCATAACATCATTTGTCTACATGTTGACTACCGCCAACACAAAGTGATGTGAATATCTTTTTATCAACACAACACTTGGATAATATATATATATTTATATGTAAGAAAATATTATTGTATATATGAGCTTATTATCATTCTATAAAGAAAAAATATTACATAAATGTTTTCAAATATCATCATTGAGAAATAACAACGTTACTCATTTATACATATGGCCTCTTCTCTGTATAAAAGTAATATTTTTCATTTTTCATGAGTATATTTCATGATTGGTTTTAAAAAAAATCTATTTATAAATATGAAAATTATTTCATGATTATTATTCTGAATATGTTTAAATAATGATATATTTTAACATAGTCAACCTATAAAAGTAATTTTTGACACATGAGAGAAATATCATTGAACCTTTCAACATAAACATAATTGATTATGTAATTTTATATTATTTGGTAATATGTAAATTAAATTTAATGATAAAAATGAAAATGATTCATATGAAATTAACATTTATTTGTTATTAAGGATAATAATGAATGTATGTGACAAGTCAAACCCAATGAAAGGGTTTGTCATCACACTTCTACTTCTGTGAGACCTACACCATGTTCACCACATACTTCTATTGTGTGGTGTATATAATACACTTTTTATATGATATATCACGAATTAATTTATATAGATGGTATTTATGGTTTTATTTAATGTTATTTCTTTCATGGAAATTATAATACAAATATTACAAAATTGGTAAGGGTTTATTTCACAATCTCATCATTATTAATGATTGTTTTCTTAGGTCTCCCTTGGGGGAATTATTTTATACCAATAGAATAACATCAATTTTTTTATCCTCTTTATATTTGTGATCTTTTTAATGTAATTTTACCATTTTCCTCTCATTAGCACCTAAAATGATTATGAATTGTTTTCATGAAAATCCAACTGTATTTATATTTTTAGTAAAAATTAATTCTTCATTAAAAAAATGTTTTCAAAATGTTTTTTAATTTTTTTACATCATAAAAATTATATATTACATATATTTTTATACATGTTTTTTAATTGATTTCAATGTAATTTTCCATTCTGTTTCTGAATTATGAACTTTTCAATCCGTTTTACAATATAAAAGGAATGTTTTTTAACTGATATTTCTTGTAGAGAATTACATATCCTGGTGATTTTCATTTATTTAATTATTATTTTTAAATTTTATAGGGTTTTATTTTAAAATTTTTTTTACAAAATATTATTTTATAAAATAGATTCTCTAAGAAAATTATTTTGACAATGTTTTATGATTTTTTTAGTTTTAAAAAAATTCTCCCAGTTTTAAAAGGAAGGGTATTTTCCCCAAGGAATATTCCATGTGAAGTTTCAAAATCATTTTGAATTTAAGAATACATCCTTTTTATGATACATATGGTTCAATGGAGATATAATCTAATGAACCCATCATTATTGCTTCACCAGATGGTTTATTATATATTGACTGGGGATGTACAATATTGATTCCATTCATTTTTCTCAGGATGGTTTATGATAATTTTTATTTAGTATGTAACAAGTAAAATTACATGTGATATTTTTTAATATAAATGATTATTTTGATAATATTTAAACTCATTTATATGAGTAATGAATTGGACATAGTAATTGGTGTCTTAGGCCTGCTATAGACATTGGATGCATTAGTTGGTCTAATGAGACAAACTAGATTTAGTTTTTAGGATTCCTTACACGTTTATATAGATATATTTTCACACATCCTTGATGTTATTATTTTTATTGGAACAAGTAAATGATGGTATGATTTATATTTCATGAATTGTTCATTCTATACATATTAATAATGTTATGGACAATCCATATGATTATTTTATTAGTTAGAATAAATATAGTTATGTTTCATGCTCGCGTGAATATGCATATGGTATTATTTTATCATCAATCCTTCATGAATTATTATTATCATATTAATGATTATATGAAAATAGTTTTAGTCATTTACATTTCTATATTGATTATTTCATATTTATTGATATATTTCATTGTACTCTTAACCTTGTTGTGCATCTGAGAACAACCTTTTCTTTTTTTCCCTAGGATACTAAGAATTTTTTATTAATATGTAGAAATACACTATGGAGAATAATTTCATTCACAAAGATAAATTCATTTTGTCTTGTATGTTTTAAAACATAGTTTTAATTTCATGTATGTATCTACTTTAACAAGAATACTAATCCATTTGGTCCTTCGGATGTTATTCCATGTATCTTATGCCAATGTAAATAATTGGACACTATATTAGGGATACTAGGTTTGGAGTATCTATAATAAATACATTATTCATGGCCTCTCTAAGGGAAACCATGATTTTTAAAATTTTACTAAATCCTTTGCACATCTATTTGATGCTCAAATGATTATTCATTTTAATTTATTGATACTCAATCCTGTGAATTCCTATCTTGGTTCTTTGAAAAATATCAGTTCCTCAACAGATTATATTTAATTTCCTATAGAATTCATATGTTTTTTTACATGACTTAATATTTTTATACATATTTCATCATAATTTAGAATACAACTAATTCATCACTTTTTAGTTTTGAAAACATTTTGTTTCATCATTTCCCATTTGAGATTTATAACTCTAAATTAAGAAATTTAAAAGGTTTTGACATGATAGCCTAAAATTAATGACTTATATATTTTTAAATACCTCTGTTTTTACTTCTCAGTTTACATAGTCACTTCCATTGAAATTGAGTGGTCGGATGGGATTCAACATTTCAAATTACACACATTCCATAACAATATAGTGGATATTTCTTAATCTTGGAAGATATGAATAGTGATTAAATGAAAAAGAAAATGAAATAATAATAATAAACTCTTAAAAAATCACCATCCTATGATACAAATTTTTAGGTCCCAGTTAGAAGGAATTATTAGACAGGGTTGGTTGAAAAGTACATATTTATTATTCAAACAAAATATAATTATCATAGTAACAAACAGTGTGAATTATATAGAAGAAAATTAAGAAAATTGTGCAAGGTGTTTTTTATACAGTTTGAACCACCAATAGTCTACTCTTCAACAGTGTCAATTTGTTGAGAAGGCTTGTGTTTAATAATTCAATAATTTTTATAAGTTTTGATAACCCAATTACAGACATCTTTTTTTCTCACCAGGTTGTATGACCCAAAGTGACTTTCACAATAGTCACAACTCAAAAAATATTCATTAGGGAGACATAATCCTGCCTTCCTTTTGAATGGGAGGAATAAACTATTTAGACAATATTTGGATGGGAATATGGTAAACTAAATCCAGAGCCAAAAATATAATATAGAAAGACACAATAATGTGTAACCTAAAATAATTAAGCTATAGTATTCAATTATATGATCATGAATGTCGATGAATCTTAAGATATTCATAACCTATATGGTAGATGATGAAAAATGATGAACTACTTCATGATGACAGTAATGGAACAATAGTCACAGTAACAATTCATCACATCAAAATTATCATATAAATGTTTTATTTTCTATCTCTATGATTATATATGTTCATATTAGGATGAACTATTTCAAATTTATTTAATCAAATTTTTGGATTTCATTCTACATTCTAATCATGTTTCATTAATTGTCCATGTTATTCCCAATCCATGATGGAGTATCTAGATAACTAATCATACATTCCATGTTAGAAAACTATAATCAGGAAAATATATTTATTACATGTTATTTGAAATATTTCACTAGCTATAAAAAAATTATCTTTATATTTTATTCCTATATTGAATGTATTCAAAGGAAATTAAAATATTCTCATTAGTATATGTGATAAATGTTAAAAAAAATAAAATACTAGAATTTGTTTTATAAACATTCATTTTTCAATATATCATTGAATCATAATTTTGAATGATAATAGGTAACTCCTTAATACCTAGAATATTTCCATGATATTTTGACAATAAAATAGTTTTCACATAGTTGTATATTATATATATATTTTTTAAATAAATATAATCATTAAAACAGATTAATTAAAAATTTAGTAAATTAATATATTAAAATATTGATCATGCTGGAAAATATAAAATTTCAAATAAATAAATAATGTTATCTAAATACCTTTATTTCAATGTAGTCAAGAGACCATATTTATGTTTTAGGTTAACATACCATGCCCTCAAGGTGAATGATTATTATACTAATAATCTAAAAAAATTCATCATTTGGCCACTTATTTGTGGTATATTCACCATCATAGCATGGAATCATAGTGGTATGTTCTTGTGGAAACATAAAATAGGTTATAGAATACATAAATTATTACCACATAGTAACTTCAAAAAATAGCTCATGTCCATTTAAAATTATAATTCATTGTTGCATGAAAAATTATTTATATGGCCACTTGAAAAAATACCTGACTTGTGGTAGATTCTAAATATATTCAAAATAGGATGAATATTACTTCACGTGGGCATTATATAAACTCATGGTAGGATTAAATAATATATTCATGGTCACGTTATATTTTAATTCATGGAATGTTATGAAATAAATTTATAGTAACTATGAAAAATATTTCACGATAGCTTTAAATATGGAATCAATGTAGGTTTAAAATATGCTTCATGGTAACATGAATATAATTCATGGTATAGTGAAGTTAGTAGTCATGATTACATCAAATACCTTGGTAGGTTTCATAAGAATGTGAATCCATTGTTATAGTATCAAAGATGGTGTTTCTAGAATTGATGGTCCGATGAAGTAGTATATGGGGCTGATAGGGATCTCAAAACCCAAAAAGAATAAAGGAAAGTATTGTTTATACTTCCATATATAAGGATAGATTTAAAATTAAGTGAATTTGAGTTTCTATCAACTGATGTTGCTCACATAGAGGTTGGTCCGACCACTGTACAACCATAAAAGAGACCAAAAATACAGCATGATAGAAGGTCAATTTATGGTGTATGTAACACCCCAAGATTTTATGAAAATTATTCTTTTAATTAATGTCTTTTGTTGTATGCTACACCAAGATTACCTTGCGCTATACACAACACCGTATTACCTTGTAGTATACGCAACACTATTCTTGGATCGTGTTACACAAAATTTTGATAATAGTTATTCTACGCAACATTGAGTATATATATATATATATATATTCAATGTATAAATGAAATATTGTTGGATTCTGTTATATGAAACAATGAAGGATTCTTTCACAACACGCCACCCTGACTTGGCTTGCATTAAACGCAATCGCGACCTTCCTCGATAGAGTGTGTTGTACGCAATATCGGGTTTTACTAAACAACAATATATTATTATAATATAATTATGAACTATCCGTTATGAATATTATTAACTAAATTTTGAATTTTATAACATTATTATTCATCTTACACACTTTCTAGAACATGGTTTAAGAACAAAATAAATTTTTCAGGTAAAATAAGTATTTTTCCAAAAATGCAGTTTTGCCGCCTTTTGATGGCTCACCCACATTAAATCTAGTTTTTGACATGTTTATAAGTTCAATTTGACAAAATAAAATTCTTCTTTGGAATCATGAAATAAAAATTTACTTTGGATAAAATTTTCATATTATTCTGGTAACTTTCATATTTTGATGAATAGTAAAAACACGCTATATTTTAATTAAAAACAACTTTTTTCATTGCAATAATTTATATGGTTAAATTATAATATTGAATGGTTTTTATGTATAAATAGAATATATTTCTACCATTTAATACAATGTTTTACATTAGCATTGATTCTACCTTGAATTCGTAGGATAAATCAATTCAATCTTTTGTAATGTTTTAAAGAAAAACCTGTTTTCATTCGACAATGGGATTATTTTTAATTTAATTTCTGCAACTTTTTTGTATTCAATTTCTAAAAATGGATTCCATATTTAGACTCAGTGGATCCCAATTATGTTAATAAGATACTTTTTATTTTTGGGAATTATGAATAGTAACTACGGTAAATTTTATTTACCATAATTATAGGTAAATCGGGTAATTAAGGGTAAATATAATATTATAAAATTACCCTAGCACATGTAAAAATCCTATTGGATGACTAGAAGTCTACCCATATCACCTAAGGGTCTGATTAGATTCATTTAATGGACTTTTGTACATGAGAATAATTTAATTATTATTAAAACCAAAGAATGTGACAACATGTAACTTTCTTAAATCTTATAAGTATAATACTTTTACACTAGTGATAAACATCATGAAACGTCGAATGTGAATAGTCTCCCGAATTTTAATACAATTATCTACATCATAGGAATTTATTTATAATTTTTAGGGATTATATAAGTATCATTTATTATGACACAAAGATGATGTAGTAATTGTCTTATTAATGAAATATTGACAGAATTGATGTTATAAAGACCCAAATAAATGTAATTTAAGAATTTTTATGAATTAAACTAATTTTATATGTTAATATGACATGTTATTATTGATTTAATTAACTTTTTTATAACTAATAAATCTGTTATGAGTTTCAAAAAAATTAATTACTAAATTGTGTCAAAATTGACATAAAATAGTTTTTTAAAAAATATTATATTATTAATTGTAATTTTATTCCTAAAAATCTAAGGTTCTGCAAAATGACATATATAATGTTACATATATTAATAATAAACAACTTGGGGTTCTTTTGTTTTGATATAGTAAGTTTATTAACCATATAGTGTAAGAAAACAAGAAGACACGGTAAAAGTAAAATTATCTAACTTATAGTTAAATATAAATGATAAGGATAAAATAGGAACCTAAACATGTCTAAATTATATTTGATGAGAGGATTTAGACCCATCCCCACCTTAGTTTCGAAATAACTCAATTTGGAGTTATTTAAAACCGAATTTGGCTTTATAATAAAATAATATATTTAGTTATTACAAAGGTGCCCCTCTCCTCCCTTATAAAAGGGAACCCCCTCCCTCTCTTCCTCACAAAACATTGAGCCTTCATGCTCGTCCAACCTCTGCCAAATTCTCTTCTCCACTTCCCTAGAAACATCATAGAGGTTCTGGTCTTCCTAAAAGACCAATTTTAGTACCCTATGAGGAGGTCTCAAAGAGGAGCTTCAAAGAAGAGGTAATTTCCGTTACCGATTCTTTCATCTTTATTTCTTCTTCAACTTCTTCTTATTTAGTTGTTTTATTATGAAGTAATTACATAGGTATCACTAATATAATTATATGTTATTATAAGTATGAAACAACCCTATTTCAACATCTATCCATCCTACGGAAAATGAAATCACCGCGCGTGCGTGCGTACGGAATACCGTCTCCACGCCGTGGTGAAATCTATTTTCCACCACCACCATACTTGGATGGGGATAATGGTGTAAATAATAACTATATATGATTATTTTAAAGTTATATTGATTCTGAAATAGTATAAATACACTCCAATATAGTCCCACGATCATGAGAACGATATCATCGCTCGTGCGTACGTATGGACTACCGTCTCCACGACGCGATAAGATTCATTCTCCACTTTAACCATTCATGAATGATTATAAAGTATATATAATAAGTAATCATGAAATATATGAAATAATAATGATACTGGATTTATGTGTATATATATGTATGTCATCTACTTAATTCCATTCAACTCAATAAGGAAACGAAAACAACATTCATGCGTACGTACGGCCTACCGTCTCCATGAACGGTGTATTTCTTTCCATTTACTGATTTATTATATATATGTATATTCTGAATATATATTATATATAAACCATTTTTTATATTCTGAAATTAATTAATCATGATCTAAGTAATCATATTAATAATTACAAGTCACAACACGGACGTCAAATGAAACAATTTTACCCAAAACGCTCTTTGACATGGAATTTCCAAAAGAACGGGTAATATAAAGTCATAAGTGAACCTTATATGATATCATAACAATTAATATGATTCTGTAATAAGTAAATGAAATTATTTAAATCATTATACAGGAGGTTCAGACACTTACGAAGAAAATCAAACCAAAGGTAAGGGAAATATCACAATCTCATTTTTATCCTAGATTGTTTATACTTTACTATTTAGTAGGGTGTATTTTATCATCCACATCCATGTTTCCTAAATATTTAATATTATTTCCATTCAACTACAATTGTTTAAATCCTATTTTACCCTTCTGTGAATTTTTAGTAAAAGATATGAAAGGAATCGTTTGTCGTTTTTCGTATGAGGTACTTTTTTGACTTTTCTGAAAAAGTACGAAGAATGTTTTTTTAACTTATATGGAATGAATGGATTTTTAATACATTATTTCCAAGAATCTTCCTTTAAAAGTTTTATTGTTTATTTTTAATCAACTTCTTTTAGTTTAAATTCTTTGACATGTTAAGAAAGGAAAAATGTTTTTGAAGTAGAAAGGATATTTTCCTCAAGAATGGAGTTCAAGTGTTTTATCAAAATTATTTTCCATATAAGATAATATAGGGTTTTGTTTCTATCCCCATTATTACATGGAATTGATTATGTTGTGATGGAAATATTTTTATGAATTCTTTTATCATATATGAATTGTTTTATGATGTCATGATGTTTAAGATTCCCATTTTTATTACATGGGTTATACAATGATGTATGATTTATGATTTTGTGGCACACATAAGAATGGTATCATTATGAGATGGTTGGGACCAATATCTCCCTCCAATTTATTGGGTAATGATTTTATATCTCATTAGATAGACATGGCTGGAATGGAAGGTTATACCGGTTCAGTGAAACAGGACTGAAACGAGGAGTGAACTCGGTTCAGAAAGGGACTTTGTCCACTAAGATAGTCTTGGCAATGAGTCTTGACTAATAAGAAATGATTCTCGATGATTATGTGTGTATGCCATAAAGTTTCATGTTTTATGTTATGATTTTTGGGATTACATTTCACTACTATGATTTATCACATGCTATGAAATTATGATCTCTTTTGCAGGTTAAGATTTCCAAAAGATATGTTCTTATGAATATGACGTGATTGATATTTCTTTTGGTTACCCTTACTGAGAATTTGATCTCACCCTTTTATGTTTTCTTTTCCCCAAGACATAAATAAAGGATTTAGGTTTGAAAAAAAGAAGATCTTTATGGGAGATGTTGATGATCTTTCACCACGATTAGAAAATTATATTCCGAGCTTCCAAAGACACTAAACTATTACGGTCCTTGTGTGTGTGTTTTTGTTATGTACTAAGTATTCCACAAAAGTAATTTAATGTCTATGTACGTCAAGATTCGGGTCTCTACAGTTGGTATCAGAGGAAAGGTTTAGTCAACCTTTGGAAACTAGGATGCGAAAACGTTAGTGAGATCCCTAGAGATATTTCTAAGGTATGTCTAGGGATGTCTCTAAGGATAAGTATACGTATAGGTTATAGTCCTAGCATTTCGCTAAGGATCTTATCATTTAACCTAAGATGTTAGATATTGAGGGTACTCCCCCTTTACTATGTTGTTTTCTATAGCATGAATTTTCCTCTCACAGAATTCTTTTTGTGTTTTAGTTAATGGAGGGAACCATAAGGAATTCGGTTAACATTGAATCCAATGGACAAATTGGTGACTATGAGAAACAAAATTATGTAATTCCTAGAGAGAAAGATTTTGTGATTATGCCGAATCAGTCATCGCGATATATGATTAACAAGGAGAAATTTAGTGGTTTTCCTAATTCGTCAAATAAGAGGAAGATAGACTATTATGCATGTTCGCATGTTGAGGAGCATAAAGAAAGGAAGAATGAGATTTCTAAAGAAGGGAAGAAGAACCTTGAGGAATACTTCAATTGGAGGGACCGATGTTATCTGTGTAGAGAAAAGGGTCATAAAGTGACAGACTGTTATGGAGTTCAATGTATTATTTGTGGAGAACATGGGTATTACCCAACTCAATGCCCTAACCTAAAAAGTTACTTCTAAATCAAGGAAGGAATTATTCTAGAACAATCATTGAAGATGATGGATTGAAGTGTTTATGTATTGGTATTCCTGAATACTGTTGTTGAGGTACTTTTATTGTGTATCGGAATATTTTTGTATTAGTCTATTGTGGTTTTCAATAATTTTAAGGTACTAGTAACCATGAGAAGTGAATCAAATATTTTGGAAAGCAGATGATATGCGCATAATGAAGGGATGAGGAGAAAATGAAATGTTTGACAGTATTCATGAGCTAATGATTGATATAAGGACTATGTGATATCATGGATTGAGGATATAGAATTTTGAGGATTCTGGTATGTGGAAAGTGTTAACTTTTAACTGCATTCATGTTTTCACTAAGGCGCAATGGTTATTCATTCTTCAATAGAATACATGATTAAGGTATTCACATGTTTTTAATTTGACCAACAAGATTTATCTTATGATATATGGGGGATAAATGATAGTATTCACGTGATCATTTTCTGTATACTATGAGCTTGGACCGTAGTATTTTAGATAATCCTAAAGATTGGAATGGATTATGTTGTACATAAGTTAGTATTGTTTAAGGATAATTTTTTTTTGATATTATTGATGGGCTGTTATAGTAATATAGTTTTAGAAAAAGGACAACCTACAGGACGGGCGACAGCCCATCACGTCGGACAAGGCTGTGGGAATCGAACCCACAACTGAAATGCGACTAGCCTTTATTTCCTACCACCGGCCTACAGGAAGTCACTGGTTAGTAGAAATTAGTTTTATTTTATTAAGCGGTATGATATATGAAGTATAAGTTATTTTTTGGAACCATATACGATTAATCTAACCATAATATGGACTTATAACTTTTTCGAAACTTTTGTTTGAATGATATGGAATGACCCATCATTCTATCACATGATCTGCTAACACATCACGAATAACAAATTCAACTTAATTTCTGTAAGGGATGAAGTGGAAATTGTTCAATTCATGAAAAATAGTGAGATTTTACCAAAATCATGTTAGTATTTCTTTTATTTCATCAACTTTAGGGAAATGATCTTGAAAAACAAAAATGTTGTCCTAGTGATCTTATATCTGATGAATCAGATGGTACCTTAGATCGTCACAAATTTATGGCTTTGTGATTGCTGGCTTTTCCATAACCATGTTCTCTACCACTCTCCATCAGAACATGATGGTTAGATTTCTCTTCCATATCCATATTTTCACCTATGTGGAAACCCAGTGATTAGGTTATTTGGGTAACTGTTACGTTTCATACTTTTGTTTTTAAAGATTGGTTTTGGAATTCCTTTTTACAATGTGGGTTTCTATTAAAGAAACTTTCGAATAGTAAACCATTTATAACCCTGACAAATTTCGAGGGTGAAATTCATTTTAAGGGGGGTAGAATATAACACCCTGAGATTTTATGAAAAATATTCTTTTAATTAATGTCTTGTGTTGTATGCTACACCAAGATTACCTTGTGCTATACGCAACACCGTATTAGCTTGCAGTATACGCAACACTATTCTTGGATCGTGTTACACACAATTTTGATAATAGTTATTCTACGCAACATTGAGTATATATATATATATATATTCAATGTATAAATGAAATATGGTTGGATTCTGTTATATGAAACAATGAAGGATTCTTTCACAACACACAACCCTAACTTAGCTTGCATTACACGCAATCGCGACCTTCCTCGATAGAGTGTGTTGTACGCAATACCGGGTTTTTTACTAAACAACGATATATTATTATAATATTATTATGAGCTATCCGTTATGAATAGTATTAACTAAATTTTGAATTTTAAAACATTATTATTCATCTTACACATTTTCTAGAACATGGTATAAGAACAAAATAAAATTTTCGGGTAAAATAAGTATTTTTCAAAAAAATGCAGTGTTTCCGCCTTTTGATGGCGCACCCACTTTAATTCTAGTTTTTGACATGATTATAAGTTCAATTTTACAAAATAAAATTCTTCTTTGGAATCATGAAATAAAAATTTACTTTGGAAATTTTTTTCATATTATTCTGGTAACTTTCATATTTTGATGAATAGTAAAAACACGCTATATTTTAATTAAAAACAACTTTTTTAATCGCAATAATTTATATGGTTAAATTATAATATTGAATAGTTTTTATGTATAAAAAGAATATATTTTTACCATTTAATATAATGTTTGTCATTAGCATTGATTCTACCTTGAATTCGTAGGATAAATCAATTCAATCTTTTGCAATGTTTTAAAGAAAAACCCATTTTCTTTCGACAATGGGATTAATTTTAATTTAATTTAAGCAACTTTTGTGTATTGAATATGGAAAAATGGATTCCATATTTGGAATCAGTGGATCCAAATTATGTTAATAAGATAATTTTTATTTTTGGGAATTATGAATAGTAACTACGGTAAATTTTATTTACTATAATTAAAGGTACATCGGGTAATTAAGGGTAAATATAATATTTTAAATTACCCTAGAACACGTTAGAATCCTATTTGATGACTAAAAGTCGATCCATATCACCTAATGGTCAGATTAGATTCATTTAATGGACTTTTTTACATGAAAATAATTTAATTATTATTAAAACCATAGAATGTGACAACATGTCACTTTCTTAAATCTTATAAGTATAATAATTTTAAATTAGTGATAAAATTCATGAAACTTCGAACATAAATAGTCTCCAGAAATATAATACAATTATCTGCCTCATAATAATTTATTTAGAATTTTTAAGGATTAAATAATTATAATTTATTATGACACAAAGAAGATGTAGTAATTGTCTTATTAATGAAATATTGACATAATTGATGTTATAAATTCCCAAATAAATGTAATTTAAGAATTTTTATGAATTAAAATAATTTTATATGTTAATATTACATGTTATTATTTATTTAATTAACTTTTTTCTAACTAATCAATCTGTTATGAGTTTCACAAAAATCAATTACTAAATAGTGTCAAAATTGACATAAAATAGTTTTTAAAACAAATATTATATTATTAATTGTTATTTTATTCCTAAAAATCTAAGGTTCTGCCAAATGACTTATATAAGGTTATATATATTAATAATAAAAAACATGGGGTTCGTATGGCTTGATATAGTATGTTTATTAACCACATAGTGTAAGAAAACAAGAAGACACGGTAAAAGTAAAATTATCTAACTTAAAGTTAAATATAAATGATAAGGTTAAAATAGGAACATAAACTTGTATAAATTCTATTGGATGAGATTCTTGCGACCCATACACACCTTAGTTTCTAAATAAATCAATTTGGAGCTATTTAAAACCGAATGTGGCTTTATAATAAAATAATATTTTTAGATATTCCAAAGGTTCCCCTCTCCTCCCTTATAAAAGGGACCCCCTCCCTCTCTTCCTCACAACACTTTGAGCCTTCCAGCTCGGCCAAAATCTGCTATATTCTCTTCTACACTTCCCTAGAAACATCTTAGAGGTTCTGGTCTTCCTCAAAGACCAATTTTAGTTCCCTAAGTGGAGGTCTCAAAGAGGCGTTTCAAAGAAGAGGTAATTTCCGTTACCGATTCTTTCATCTTTATTTCTTCTTCCGCTTCTTCTTCTTTAGTTGTTTTATTATGAAGAAATTACATCAGTATCACTCATATAATTATATGTTATTATATGTATTATACAACCATATTTCACCATCTATCCATCCTACGGAAAATGAAATCACCGCGCGTGCGTACGTACGGAATACCGTCTCCACTCTGTGGTTAAATTTATTTTCCACCACCACATTACTTGGATGGGGATAATGGTGTAAATCATAACTATATATGATTATTTTAAAGTGATATTGATTCTGAAATAGTATACATACACTCCAATATAGTCACACAATCATGAGAACGATATCATCGCTCGTGCGTACGTACGGACTACCGTCTCCACGACGTGATGAGATTCATTATCCACTTCAACCATTCATGAATGATTATAAAGTATATATAATAAGTAATCATCAAATATATTACATAATAATTAAACTGGATTTATGTGTATATATATTTATTTCATCTACTTAATTCCATTCAACTCAATAAGGAAACGAAAACAGCGTTCATGCGTACGTACGGTCTACCGTCTCCATGAATGGTGTATTTATTTCCATTTATTGATTTATTATATATATGTATATTCTGAATATTTATTATATATAAACCATGTTTTATATTTTTAAATTAAGTAATAATGATCTGAGTAATCATATGAATAATTACAAGTCAAAACACGGATGACAAATGAAACAATTTTACCCAAAACGCTCTTTAACATGGAATTTACAAGATAACGGGTAATATAAAGTCATAAGTGAACCATATATGATATCATAACAATTAATATGATTCTGTAATAAGTCAATTACATTATTTATATCATTATACAGGAGGTTCAGACACTTACGAAGCAAATCAAACCTAAGGTAAGGGAGATATCACAATCTCATTTTTATCCGAGATTGTTTATACTTTAGTATTTACTGGGGTGTATTTTATCATCCACATCCATGTTTCTTCAATATGTAATATTATTTACATTCAAATAAATTTTTTTAAATCTTATTTTACCCTTCGTTGAGTTTTTAGTAAAATATATGAAAGGAATCTTTTGTCGTTTTTCGTACGAGGTACTTTTCAGACTTTTCCAAAAAAAATACGAAGAATGTTTTTTTTAACTTTTACGACATGAATGGATTTTTAAAATATTATTTCCAAGAAGCTTACTTTACAATTTTTCAAGTTTATTTTTAATCAACTTCTTTTATTTTAAAATTCTATGACATGTTAAGAAAGGAAAAATGTTTTTGAAGTAGAAAGGATATTTTCCTCATGAATGGAGTTCAAGTGTTTTATCAAAATTATTTTCCATCTAAGATAATATAGGGTTCTGTTTCTATCCCTATTATTACATGGATTTGATTATGTTGTGATGAAAATATTTTTATGAATTCCTTTATATTATATGAATTGTTTTATGATGTCATGATGTTTAAGATTCCCATTTTTATTACATGGGTTATGCAATGATGTATGATTTATGATTTTGTGGCACACATAAGAATTGTATCATTATGAGATGGGTGGGACCTATATCTCCCACCAATTTATTGGGTAATGATTTTATATCTCATGAGATAGACATGGCTGGAATGAAAGGTTGTACCGGTTCAGTGAAACATGACTGAAACGAGGAGTGAACTCGGTTCAGAAAGGGACTTTGTCCATTAAGATAGTCTTGGCAATGAGTCTTGACTAATAAGAAATGATTATCTATGATTATGTGTGTATTAAACAAAGTTTCATGTTTTACGTTATGATTATTGGGATTACATTTCAATACTATGAATTATCCAATGTTATGAAATTATGATCTCTTTTGCAGGTTATGATTTCCAAAAGATATGTTCTTATGAGTATGACGTGATTTATATTTCTTTTGGTTACCCTTACTGAGAATTTGAGCTCACCCTTTTATTTTTTCTTTTCCCCAAGACATAAAGAAAGGATTTAGGTTTGAAAAAAAGAAGATCTTTATGGGATATGTTGATGATCTTTCACCACGATTAGAAAATTATATTCCGAGTTTCCAAAGACACTAAACTATTACGGTCCTTGTGTGTGTGTTTTTGTTATGTACTAAGTATTCCGCAAAAGTAATGTAATGTCTATGTACGTCAAGATTCGGGTCATTACAGTGTATGGGTGAAAAGGTAAACATAACCACTTCTATCAGATGGGGCTTGAATTGGAGAACCCTTTAAGAGAGTTTTTAGTGCTGCATAGACAAGAAGAATATATTTTTTGGTCCAAAAACTCAATTTTGTTGCTACCGATGTGGAAAAGATGAACAAGGGAAGAAACATGCACATTTAAGGGGAGATGAGAACTACATAATACATTTTTAAATAAATTAATATATTTAAATTTATATTAAAAATAAAAAAACATATATATTATGTATCATTAAAAAAATTAAACTAAAACAACTAATTAGACTGAATTTTAAAGGCTCGAGAATAAAATTAATTAATTATTACATGTGTAACTAAAATTAAAGAAGATAAAAATTTAAGTTAAAAATATTAATTTTATGATAAATTAAATTTTAAAAATAAATTATCACCATTTATTATTAAGATACATAAAACATTAACCCATTTAAGAAAATGATTCACAAAATATTTAAATTAGTTAACATGTATTATTTTTTCTTATAGAAATATATATTTATAAAATTAAATTTAAATAAATGAATATAATAAAATAATGAATTATAAAATGAAATAATATTAAAATTAAATGATTTTTATTACATATTTTTAATTAAGGGATTGAATGTTTCTAAATAAATATGAATAATAAAAATATAAACTCTCCTAAAAAATGTAACTGATATTCCACAATAATCAATAGAAATCTATATTGAATTGACAATTATATGTATTCTCAGTATTTAAAAAATTAATAAATGGGTTAGTTTTTAATGAAATATTCCCTCAAACTAACAACTTATATAGTAAGGGTTGTATTTTAATATTAATATTAACCCTCAAAAATCAATTAAATTAAACTCGGTGGAAATCCATTATTAATAAGAATGAAATATTGTTTTTTCATAGTTTAAATATATTAAAAGAAAAATAATGCCATTAGTAGATGGTGATTAGTAAAAAAAATATAATTATGTTTTTCCACTAGATTTATCACCTATATAAAAATATATTGGGTAAATTTAGAATGTAATGCATAAAAAATATAGAAACCACAAAAAAAGAAACATGTTGTTAATATGAATTACATCTCAATGAAACAAACTTCAGATTCCAAAATCATTATGTTAATAGAAATGTATGAATAAAAGGACCTTTAGAAGAAGATCATGAAATGTATATTAAATTATCATGCAATGGTAGATATTTAAAAACTGAGATCAATATGGAAGTGAAAACACTATATACAATAAATAATGTGGAACAATATGATACATGTCTCTAGAAATTGAAAATAGAGACAAATAACCACTAAGACTTATATATCATCTAAATAAAACCATTTAATGAAAAAGATATTAAAACTAATCATTATTTTCCATAAAATATAATAAATTATATGATATAAATAATTCTAAACATATAAACCATATAATACTAAATTGGCTCCGTAGAAGATGATTGCCTCATAAAAAGGGAATTGAGACCAATAACCCATTCATGTAAAAAAATCATTGATGCAAGAATTATAAGAAAAAAAATTTATACATAATAATATTATAACTCAAAAAAATGGATATAAATTAATAAATATTAAATAGGTATAATTAATAAATTTATGAAACAATAGAGTTTCCATAAGAAATTATGTAACTCACTGAAATAAAATTGAGTTAGTTCAAACCCATTCCGTGTTCTTGATTTATTATAAAAAGTCACCTAACATCCAGAGTAACAAAATTTATTTTATTATACAACTTATATGGAGTCTTATTGATCTATATTCAATGTAAAATGATCCATATATTGTCATATGTTTTTTATGTTTATGTTATATTTTATATTTCATGGAAAATTGAATTGGTGTTTGCTTATTTCAATAATTTTTTACACTAGAGAGTATATTTTAATTATAATTTAAATAAATAATATTATATTTATAGAACCATAATCCATTATATATTTTCTTAATATCTAATAATAACATTATTATTTAATTATCTATATTTATCCAAGATATATTTTTTCCCTTATTCAAGTGGGTGGTTAAAACAACCTCAAACATGAGTGCACTATGCCTCAATGGGTGAGTATGGTTAAGTAATTCTAAAATATAATAATAATATAAGAATAATTATATTATTTAGAATTTTTTATTTTAGTGAATGTTACTTTAAGTGGTTTATATAATTAATGAAAATCGAGATATTGGAATGACACATTTCTTTTTATATATATTATATCTCAAGGTATTTGTTTACTTATTTATTTATTATTTCAAGGAGATCAACCTATTCAGTGATGGGAATATATTTAAATTTTTGTGAATGACTATTTGATTTGTATGTGATATATTAATTTTTTATATCATTCCATATTTTTATTTCATTAGTTACACTCTTTATTTTTTTATTGGTGTGATAAATGGTTATTTTCCCAATATTTTTTACACTAATATAGGGTGTATAGTATCCCTATAGTACCCCCTCAAACCCTTGTTGCTAATTGATAGCCTCTTGAATTTGGGGTGGTGTGCATGAGGTCACATAGTGGTCTAGTATAACTACTATTGAATGTGAAATGGGTTAATGAATTATAATATTCTATAAAATTGATTATTTTTTATCTTTTACATTCTATTTTGGGATTTTAAAGACATAATACATAGGAATGATCCTGAAATTGTGATAGAACATAGAAAAGTTCATTGTGAACACCTCTTCTGGTGGATTTCTCGGTTTCCATGTGTGTTGTATTGTTGTTATGGATGGTCAATGTTAACATTACTGGATTTTCAACTTCAGCGATGCACATGATAATTGAGATTGATAATTTATCCTGGATTTTGGAACTTTTTTTGTGAGAATGTTGACAGATTGGATTTTTACTCTTGTCATATATAGGAATAGGTTTATCATGCATCATATAATGAATGTAGGATTCAAATTATATATATTCTCGATAGTGTGAATAATATTCCTAATTCATAAGGATCAATTTTTTAAATTTCCATTCAATTCTCTTATTTCATTTTCCGATATAAGTACTTATTGGAATTTGTTGAGTTGTGATGATTTTTTTATATACATATAATATTTTTTGTAGGAATTATGTATCCTCTAGTGAAATTATTGATGATTATGGTGACTATCTTGTCCATCATTACTGGGAAAATATGGTTACCCTAGTAGGTCTATGTAGTCATTCGATTCCTTGATAATAAAACCCCATGGGTGATTTATTACAAGATATAGTTATTTTAAGTGATAGTAAGAATATATGTGGTGTTTTAAAAATGTATTTGAATGAAATTTACATAAAAAAATCTCATGAGTATGGTTTCATGTCATAGATCTTATAAAATGATGTCATGGTGTTCATCCTATGATTATGTTTCTTGAGTGAGTAGTGATGTCAGTAGATGATCGGTGAAAACCAGTTCACTGGTAGGATAATGGGTTGGCATATGATGTCATTTCACATATTAATCCCTTGAGATTGTTTCATCTTGTGTGATACCACATTGTTTTATATGAGGACATGAGATACTTCGAGTGATATTAGCCCCTAGTGAGATGTTGTTATGGGATGGGTGCATGGACCAAGATACCTAGATATATGACGCAGTGTTTAGTGAGTCATTGAGTTTCTATATGTGAGTAAAAAAGTGATATGGATTATAATAGGGTTTCCAAGAGCCATAGAGGTGGTAATAATATGTTAGATCTATATTTTTAAATCAATGTAGAAGATGTCTAATTGAATTTGTGGTATATGTATGGTAACTCACTAGGAGTAATTCTAATGAGAACCTTGAATGGTGATTTTTTGAAATGTGATACCTTAAGAGTTTTGTGGTATCAATATGGGTTTCATGGGAAGTACCATTTAGAAGCCTGAACCAACTATTATTGGTGAATTTTAATACATGTTTAGAGCATGTGTATACACTTTTCACATAAAATAATGGTGTACAAGTGTATAGAAAATTGTGTTCCCTATAATGGATGGGATGTTGTGACATTGAATGAGAGAATATGGTATTATATTGGGTTTACGATTTGGTAAGTCATAGAGCTTGTAAAAAATAGTTTGGAGATGTATAACATGTAGGAGCATGAGTAGAGAGATGGATTGGCATACAATGTGTTAGAACCCGAATCTTCCTTTTTTAGGTATGTAATTATTTATGGTGTTTTTTTGGGAAAAAGTGGAATTTTTAGGAAGTTTCCCAAAGTACACGCTGGATACTTTTTGAGTACCTGCCCTGTACTCGGTTATCGTGGGTAGCTATGTGCCGGCCGTGTGTCGGCCATGCACACAGCCATATGGGGGAGACCTGAAGGCTACCTAAAGTGGAGTATAGAAATGGAAAGTACATTCTGTGTACTTCCAAAGTCCATTCTGGGTACCTTTTTTTTCATTAAACTCACTTGGGTCGCATCTAATTGGCAGAATACCCTCCTTCTCAGCCTAGTTCATCTGGGAGAGATCGTATGACCACGATTCTTCTCTACGCCATGGAGTGAGAATTCGATCTCTGATTCGATGTAGAGACCCACAGCATGACATACATGAACATTACATTACTTTTGCGGAATACTTAATACATAACAAAAATAGACACACAAGGATCGTAATAGTTTAGTGTCTTTGGAAACTATGAATAAATACATCTAATCATGTTGAAATATCTTCATCATCTCCCATAACAATCTTCCCCTTTTTTCCATAAAACCATTCTTTTAATCCTGGGGGAAAAATAACACATAAAAATGGTGAGCTCAAATTCCCAGTAAGGGTAAGCATGGATAATATAAATCATACCATATACATTTGAACATAAAAACATGAACATAATGTTTAAACATCAAAATCTTGAGCTAGGACATAAAACATGGAAGTACATAAGGCATAGATCACAATAGAACATAAATCATGATAATATATCATGGGAATAAAACATGTAATTGTGGCATCCATTAAGCACATGTAATGATTTCCATAGTAGCCAAGGCATCGCTGCCGAGACCATCTTAGTGGAAAAAGTCCCTTTCTGAGTCGAGTTCACTCCTCGTTCTAGTCCTATAATACTAAACCAGATAAACTTACCATTCCATCCATGTCAATCTCTTGAGATATAAATCTTTACCCAATGAATTGGAGGGGGATATAGGTACCACCCATCTCGTAATGAAATAATTCTTACTTGTCCCACAAAATAAACATACATCATTCATAATAACCCAATAAATAAAATGGGTTTCAGAAACATCATCCTATCATCACATAATCCATATAAAAGAAATGGATATCATATCATAATAAGAAAAGTGAAACCATTTAAATCATAGTGAAATGATACTTGAAATATACACATATGAAATAATGTCATCTTAGATGAAAAATGGTTTTGACAAAATATTTGAAATGAATTCTTGAGGAAAATATCTTTTCTTCTTCAAAATCAATTTTTTTTCACAAAACGTCTTGAAATTTTAAAAGAAAGATATTTTGTTGAAAATACTCATGAAATCCTTTTGAGAAATCTTCATGAAAATAAGGCATTATAAAACCGTAAAAATCCTTTCATGCCGTATAAGTTAGAAAAACATTCTTCTCGTACTTTTGCTGGAAAATTCAAAAAAGTACCTTGTAACGTAATCAAAAGAAAGATTCATTAAATACCATGTAGTAAAAGTCAAAAATGGGTAAAAAGGACTTTCAACATTCATGAAAACACTTTTATAAAACATGGACATGGATGATAGCAATAACCCCAGTAAATAATTACGAATAATCATTCTTGGAGAAAAATGATATTTGAAAAATTATCCCTTACCTTAGTTCTGATATGCTTCATACGTATCCAAACCTCCTGTATAATGATTTAAATAATATCATTGCCTTATTAAATAATCATATTCATTGTTATTATATCATATGTGGTTCACTTATGACATTATATTACCCGTTCTTTTTAAAATTCATGTTAAAGAGAGTTTTGGGTAAAATCGTTTCATTTGACATCCGTGTTTTGACTTGTAATTATTCATATGATTACATAGATCATGATTACTTAATTCCAGAATATAAAAAATAATTTATATATAATATATATTCATAATATACATATATATTATATATTGATGAATGGAAGTGAAACACACCATTAATGGAGACGGTAGGCCGTACATACGCATGAACGCTGTTTTCCTTTCTTTATTGACTTGAATGGAAGTAAGTAGATGATATTTATATATATAAATAAATCCAGTAGCATTATTATTTCATATATTTCATTATTATTCATTATATAAACTTTATGATCATTCATGTATGGTTAACATAGAGAATGAATCTCATCGCGTCGTGGAGATGTTAGTCCGTACGTACGCACGGGCGATGATATCATTCCCATAATTGTTGAATAGAATTGTATTGGATGGTATAATATATCATAATCAGTTATAATAACCATATATAGTTATTATTTATGCCATTATACCAATCCATGTAATGTGTTGGTGGAAAAACAGATTTCACCACAGCGTGGAGATAGTATTCCGTACGTACGCACGCGTGGTGATTTCGTTTTCTGTAGGATGGATAGATGGTTAAATAGGGTAGTTTCATACTTATAATGACATATCAGTATATAAGTTATACTGATTTTATTACTTCGTAATGAAACAACTAAATAAGAAGAAGTGGAAGAAGAAATAAAGTTGAAAGAATCAGAAACGGACATTACTTCTTCTTTGAAGCGCCTCTTTAAAACATCCTCTTAGGGCACTAAAATTGGTTTTTGAATTAGACCAGGACCTCTAGGATGTTTCTAGAGAAGTGGGGAAGTTAAATGGGCAGAGTTTGGCCGAACTTGAAGGCCCAAATTGGTGTGAGGATGAGAGGGAGGAGGTTCCGTTTTATAAGGGAGGAGAGGGGTACCTTTGGAAATATAAGAAAATATTAATTTATAATAAATCCCAAACCCACTTAAAAACATCAAAAATGACTAAAATAAGAATATTAGATAATATATGGTTGTTATCGCATCAACCAATAAAATTTAGACATGTTATGAATTTATTTTAAAAATTATCTACTTGATTTGTCCTTATTTATCAATTTAATTTTATTTGTGGTAATAATATTCTAAATTTAAAATTATTATAAATAATTACATATGTGTTGTGAATTTTCCATAATTTGACACTTTATGACATTTTAGACCATATAAATTTAAATTTATAATTTTTAAATATTTTTGTGATTTTTAAACAATTTTATAATATGTTATTTTTATAAAATAAAAATAGTGTCAATTTTGAAACTATTCATTTATTTGATTTTGAATAAACAATATAAAGAAGATATGATAAAACTAAAAGATTTAATAGATTCATAACATGTCATTTTATCTAGAAAATTATTGGATAACCTTAAATTGTTCATATAATATTTATTTTAACACTTTAAAAACCATTTATTTAATATTTCTCTTAATAAAATAATTTCAACATTACTATTATGTCACCTTTAATGATAATTATTTAATCCATAAAAATTCTAAATAAATTCATATGATGTAGATAATTTTATTATATTTCTGGAGACTATTTATATCCTAATTTTCATGATGTTTATCACTAAACTAAAATTATTATACTTATAATATTTAAGAAAGTGACATGTTGTCAATTTTTTTGGTTTTAATAATAATTAAATTATTTTCTTGGAAAAAAGTCCATTAAATGAATCTAATCCGACCCTTAGGTGATATTAGTCGACTTGTAGTCATCCAATAGGATTTTTCTAAGTGTTAGGGTAATTTTATAATATTATTTTTACCCTTAATTACCTGATTTACCTTTAATTGCAGTAAATAAAAAAAATTACGGTAGTTACTATTCATAATATCAAAAAAATAAAAGTAACCTATTAACATAAATTGGAAACACTGAATCCAAATATGGAATCCATTTTTTTAAATTTAATACACAGAAGTTGCAGAAATTAAATTGAAATTAATCCTGTTGTCGAATGAAAATGGGTTTTTGTTTAAAACATTGCAAAAGATTGAATAGATTTACCCTACAAATTCAATGTAAAATAAATGATAATAACATACATTATATTTAATGGTAAAAATATATTCTATTTATACTTTAAAACCAATCAATATTATAATTTAACCATATAAATTATTACGATGAAAAAAGTTGTTTTTAATTGAAATATAGCGTGTTATTACTATTCATTAAAATATGAAAGTTATCAGAATAATATGAAAATTTTATCCAAAGTAAATTTTTATATCCTGATTCCAAATAAGAATTTTATTTTATCGAATTTAACTTATAAACATGTCAAAAATTAGATTTAACGTGGGTGTGCCATCAAAAGGCGGCAAAACTGCATTTTTTTAAAAATACTTATTTTACCCGAAAATTTTATTTTGTTCTCATAAAATGTTCTAGAGAATGTGTAAGATGAATAATAATGTTATAAAATTCAAAACCTGGTTAATAATATTCATAACGGCTAGTTTGTGATAATATTATAATCATATATCGTTGTTTAGTGAAACCTGGTATTGCGTACAACACACCATATCGAGGAAGGTCGTGATTGCGTGTAATGCAAGCCAAATCCGGGTTGTGTATAGTGAAAGGATCCTTTTTTGTTTTGTTATAACAGAATCCAACCATTTTTCATTTATACATTGAATATATATATATATACTCAATGTTGTGTAGAATGACTTTTATCAAACGAACATGAAATTGTGTGTAACACAATCTAAGAATAGTGTTGCGTATACTGCACGCTAATACAATGTTGCATATAGAACAAGATAATCTTGTTTTAGCATAAAACACATGACATAAAATAAATTAAAAAGAATAATTATCATAATATATCGGGTTGTTACATTCGACCACCATCAATTGTGTTGGCATCACATCTATAATCTCATCCTTTTTATAGAGCATATTTCTTGATTCCTATTATTTCTCATGTTATTCCCTGTGAAAATTTTAGGCATTTTTTAGATCTACAATATTCATGGGTGATTCAAGGATTGAGGGTGACGTATTGCGATATTCCAACACCAAGGTTGGTGGTTTGTGCCTTTCTGTTGAAATCCTTTGAGATATATGTGCATAATCATTAATACACTTGAACAAGGTATTTCATGTTTACTTTTTTAGCCCCTTTATTTTCTTTCTATGCTATTATTCTTGAGTAGATATTAATGGAATGATAATAGGGTTAATTTTTAGGATTTGAAATTTTTTCTCATGCACGATTGATGGATTTGACCGTTGGGCCTAGTTTCCTGTTAGGCTGTTGTTTACATACCATGCCTAGAATAATAGGATGGGGTGTTTGTATCCTTACATGATGTTATTATTTAATATTTTAGCCAAGTAGTTCATGAGGTTTACATTGGCTAATATGTGTTGAAATAATTTCTTGACATACATAGGGTTGTGAGAACTTGGTGTATAGACCATTGTGATAATGTAAATAAGGTCTTCTCCATATTGACTTTTCTACATATTATGCTAGACCACAGGGGGAATTGAAGTAAGTTCATCCTCAGAGTGCTTGATGTTCATTGACACAATTCACATGGAGAATGTGATGTATGTTCTTCCCCAGAGCACCATTAGTTACTGATACGAGACTATATGAGGAATTGAAGGTGAGTGCTTCCTCCAAGAGTCTATGAATAAGCTGAACCATAGGGGTTAGACTGAGTGTACTTCCAAAAGTGTTGCTTGCGAATCTAGGTAGTACTAGAGGGGAGAGGTTTTGATTACTTCCCAGAGGGATACCTTTTTTGTTTACCTGATTTCTTTTGTAAATAGGTATGACCAGAAAGGATAGGCTGTTATTACTTTCCAAAGGATACATATTTTTAATTACCTATATTTTTTAGTAGATGCTTGATATGTGAAATTGAATGCATTGAATCAGTGGATTGTTTACTACTGTGGAATTTCTTATTTACAAATTTCTTTTAATTATTACTTTCCATATATTCAATAATAGTTAGGCACATATCTTATGGTGGTTTCCTACAGGTATTTAGTCTCAAACCAATTTTGGGCCATGCTTTTGGGCCCAAACAGATTATATTGTTGCAGGTATAGATAAGGGAAAACTCTCTTCTACTTCACGTACTTGATTGTCGTGGAGTTGGAGAGCATGGGACCAAGATGAGGCTTGCGATGCAGAGGAGCTATTATCTGTTTCATTTTGTACATTGGTTTAGTAATTTTTATTCCATCCTTCTGATTTGTTTGACTGCTTTCTTAGACATATGTATCATTCATCATTTATATATACATGTGTTCTCTAGTTTATTATATTCCTGTATTTCACTGTTTGATTTTGTATGAATTATTACTCCTTCCTCTATTATTATTATTCTATTCTTCTATGTTACTCTACCAATGAGGGCATAATTCCCCCATTATCCTAGCCAAGGTCCTCATTGCTACTCAGAAGCCTCTGGCATTCAGGGAAATTTGCTTGAGGCCATGTGACCAACCGGGTACGGGGTGCCCCTAGGTGGATTTCGGAACCAGGATGTTAAAAAGTGGTATCTGATAGTTGTTTTATACTTGAATTGTTTTTAGGAACCTATAATTATGGATATGAAGTAATAGGTATTTTTTAATATGTTGTTCCTGAGAGTAGATAACCCATGTACAGGGAAAATACAATATAACTCGATTATTGAAATTGTTTCTAGTTCTTCAATTTTACAGTTGATTTGATTATCACTATTGGGTGACTCACATGTATTGTGATATTATCATTGATGTTATAGAGGTTCTATTTCTACTGCAACCCGATGAGATGAGAGTATGATAACTCATGCATCATATAATCACTTTACAGAAATCACATGTCAAGCATTCCTTCCATGCCATTTAGGGTGAATTAGTGATTACATGTAGTTGTGATATATGTTGTGTAGAATATTCATGTTGTTGTGATTGTTGACTTGATAAAATTATTTCTATTTAATATTGTATTGTTTTTGTATGTTTTTATTTTAATTAATTCCAAAATATGTTTCTTTAGGTGTTATGGGCCCTCATGGACATGGATTTGTGGATCATCAACCTGTTTACCTTGTTTATAATATTTATGAGATTCCAAGCTTTGATTCGTGGAGAGTATGGGCCCTCACGGATATAAATTTGGAACTGTAATGTTCTTTTACTGTTTTTATGGGTTCTGGAGTAGTTTCTAAGACATTCTATCTAGAAAAACCCCAAATACACTACATGTATTTCTAAATACATTCCATGTGTTCTTATGTTCGGGAAGAAACTATTTTTTCTTAAGTACACGCCATGTACTGTATATACATGTCGTGTAGTCTATAAATTTGTCTTTGACTATGTGGGCGGGTAAATAGGGTTTAGAATCTTTGGTAGGAAACTTCATGTCGAGGATGTACACGCTGTGTTTTAGAACCGTGTAACAGGCCGTGTCAAAAACAACACGGTCTGAAAAAATCTTCTGAGTACATTTCATGTCCATCTAGAACACACCATGTAGTGTAAGCCATGTAACCTGCTTTGTGACGAACAACAAGGGTCGATGATGTTCATCTAGTACATGTCGTGTTTGACACTAATAGGCCGTGCAGTCTTGTTCTGGGAGAACCGTGTAGCTTAGTCATATAGAAGAACTCTGGCAGGGGAAGAGGATTCAATTACGCGCTGTGTAGTGGACATACCTGACGTGTATCCATATATTTTTAAACATGAATATATTCTTTCTCATGTTCCCTTATTACACTTCTAGTTTCATGTGCTTGATATCTTGATCTATGGTGTGTGCTTGACCTTGCAGAGTAATGCGAATGAGACATCCTTTGGATGTTTTCCAGTTGCCGGGCAGTTATCATACACCAGACATGGATGATCAAGGGCTTCCAGCTGATCCTCCAGTTGGTCCAGTCTTGGCACCAACCATTATACTGGACACAGGTGATGATGCACAGTTCAGTGAAGGATTTATGGGGTTCATGCAGACCTTCTAGGGTGTACCGCTACCTACCTTGTCTATGGAAGAATTGAAACTGGTTTTCCAATAGTATCATCCTCCCACCTTCTTAGTAGAAGGAAGACATCAGATGGCAGAGTCATTTCTAGAATCCGTGATAACCAACTTTGAGTGTATGGAGACGCCTCCGAAGAGGCGGGTCAAGCTCGCTACTTATATATTGTGGGATTCTGCCAAGAGATGGTGGTATGTAGTCTCACTGGCGGGGCATCTGCAGGTTGTTTCTTGGGAGGATTTCCAGTGTATCTTTTATGACTAATTATACCCGGATACCTTGAGGGCCGATTGAGCCCGAGATTTTATGAACCTCGAGCAGGGTACTCATTCTATTATGTATTATTCCTCTTGTTTCAGTGAGCTACAACGCTTTGTACCCTTTCTACAGGGATATGGGTTGTTCCTGGTAAGGAATTTTTGAGGATGGTCTCAGACAGGACATCTTCTCATAGAGGAACATCTTCATGTTGACTTTCGTCACTTCAATAGTAAACCAAACACTATTCTCCGAGCGAAATATGAGGGATTCTTGAGTTTTGATCCTTGGAGACTCAAAATCAATAGTTAGTATTCATCCAATTGACAATAGGAAGTGTCGTAGGGAGTCTTCATGCAATGATTTGAGGAGGAGAGACTCTTCTTCTGTTATACAGGTGGTGAGATACCAATGTGGGAAGTGCGAGCATATTAGGCCATAGTGCCCGAGAGACCCATTGGAGTGTCGATCTAGCGGACAGATTAGTCACCTTTAGCACTTCTGTCATACCATTTCACGAGAAGATAGTTACAGGGGTTCTTCTATGACTCCTCATTCAGGAGCAGCACCACCATTTTCTCATCAGTCTAGGAACTAGAGTTCTTTCAACCATTCAGGCCAAGGTCGAGGTCATGGATGTGGTATTCAGGCACCATATTTCCAGTGACATCAGGGAAGATTAGTTCAAAGTGGTCAGGCATGGTCTTAGGGTCGCAGTGCTGGTCATACTTTTGTAGTAGAGCTGACCTAGCAGGCGAAGGATCCTAAACCCTCTATAGTTCGAGTTACGATCTTAGTTTCCTCAGTTTTAGCTTCATCTCTTTTCTGTATAGGGGCATCCCATAGCTTTATATCTGGTTCTATTCTGGAGATCCTTAAGCTCTATATATTATCTTCTGCCAATATATTGACATTAGACACTCCATTGGGGACTAGAAGAGCTAGTGTACGCCAATTCAAGGAGTTCCCTCTAAGGATTGGAGGGTGTCTCTTTTTATGGGACCCTATATACTAGAGATGACAGGATATGATGTCATTATCATAATGTACTGGTTTGTTCCCTTCCAGGATGTTGTCGACTATTTTTTTCATAGGGTGAGTTTCACATCACTAGAAGGAAGATTGTTTCTTCATAAGGGAAAATGGAATGTCCAGACGAGCAGAGAAGGACCCAAGCATCATGTTTTGGGATTAGTTACAACCCATATGGCTAGTCTATATCTGGATGACCTGGGGGCCTCACTGTTAGACATTTTTCCAGTGGTGTATTGTTTCAGAGATGTATTTCTAGAAGAATTTTCACGCTTGCCTCCATAGTGAGAGGTATACGTTTCTATTGAGCTTGGTCCAAGAGTGGAACTAGTGTCCATTCCTCCTTATAGGATGGATACACCAGATTTACAGGAGCTCAAGAAGTAGTTGGAGTAGTTACGTGCCAAGGTTTTCGTCTTACCCAGTACAACTCCATGGGGTTCGCCAATCCTATTTAAGAAAAAAGGAAAATGGTGCTCTCAGGATTTGGGTGGATTATTGGAAGCAGAAACTATTAACAGGGAAGAACTGATATCCCTTGTAGGGATTGATGATCTCTTTGATCATCTTCGAGGAGCCCGGGTGTTCTCAAAGATTGACTTGAGGTCCGGTCACCATCTGTAACACGTTAGACCATCTGATATACCTCTCACCACCTTTTGGAGTATGTATGGTCTATACGAGTATATGGTTATGTAGATCGGTCTCACGAACACTCCTATATTTTTCATGGCACCGATTAACCGTGTGTTCCATCCATATTTGGATTCATTCATAGTAGTCTTTGTCGAAGATATCTTGGTGTACTCTCACACTCAACGATACCATGCTAAACATCTTGAGATTGTTTTTAGTACACTGAGAGAGCATCAGTTATATTCTATGCTCTTAAAATGCCACTTTTTTATGGATTATATTTACTTCATGGGTCATGTTATCTCGGATACAGGAGTATCTGTAGTCCTAGAGAAAGTATGAGTAGTAGTTTCCTGGGAGTAGTCGAAAAATATCTTGGAGGTATGGAGTTTTCTAGGGAATTATTGATACTATAAATGCTACATAGATGACTTTTCATGCTTAGCATAACCACTAACAGGTCTGACTAAGAAGGGTGTGAAGTTCATGTGGTCATATTCTTGTGAGTCAGCATTTTAGGAGATGAATGGGAGATTGACTTCAACAATGATACTAGTATTTCCAAAGTCATGATAGAGATCTATGGTTAACGGTGATGCATCAGGTATCGGGCTGAGATCTGTGTTTATGCAGGGAGAAGGAGTCGTTGCATATGGGTCTTGGCAGTTGAGGCCACTTGAGAGGAATTACCTGACACACGATATCAAATTTGAAACATTTGTTCAAGTCATACATTGTTGGAGACATTATTAGTTGGGAGAGTATTTTCTAGTTTCCACCGACCACAAAAGTCTCAAGTATATCTTCACATAGCAGGACTAGAATTTGAGGTTGTGAAGGATGGTAGAATACCATCAGTATTTTGACATTGAGATTACTTACATGCATGGGAATGGAAAAGGTGTGGCTAATGCGTAGAGAAGGAGGACTCATATATAGGTAGTTTAAGAGTCCAAAAGTGAGTGGAAACTTATGGATCTATTATCGGAGATGCATTTGGAGGTTCACAACAAACAAGGGAAATCTTTTCATTATTTTTTTGTTGTTACCTCTATTACTCTTCATCAAGTGAGAATGAGGTATCTATCAAATGATAAGGCCCAGTACTATAGGAAAGCGTATTAGGAGGGGAACCTATTCCTAGATGGACCACTGGCGAGGATGAGTTCTTGCATTTCTAGGGGTGTGTATGGGTTCCAGAAAACATACATCAGGAGTTCATGCATGACTTTCGTTCATCAGTTTGGGTAGTTCAAACTGGTGTCACCCAGATGTATCATGATCTACACCATCAGTACTAGCGGCTAGGTATGAAGAGAGATGTTACCGGTTTTGTCATGAATTGTTCCACCTGTCTATAGGTTGAAGAGGAGCATAAGTAGCCAGCAAGGATTTTTCACCAGTTACCCATTCCTGAGTGGAAATGGAATGATGTTGCGATTGATTTCGTGACAAGTTTACCAAGATCGCCTTAGGGAAATGATATAGTTTGGGTTGTCATTGATTGACTCAGGAAGGTCATTCACTTATTTTCGATCAAGGAGACCTTCATTGTTGATGAGTTGGGAAGGTTGTAAATCCATGTGATTGTGATATTAAATGGATTTCCACACACCATTGTTTCTGAAATAGATACCCGTTTCACTTCTCAGGCCTGGCATTGGCTATATAAAGCATTGGGTACACAATAACTTTTTGTATATCTAACCACCCCCAAATAGATGGCCAGTCCGAGCAAACGATTCAGTTTCCTAAGGACATGCTCTATGCATGCATCCTATATTTTGGAGGTTATTGGGAGAAGCACATACCACTTTTGGAGTTTCCCTACAACAATAGTTTTCATGAACCAATTCAGATGGCACCTTATGAGGTTTTGTATGGTAGGCCTTGCCGATCACCCATATGTTGGCTAGAGGATGGAGAGGCTGATGTGTTGGGACCCCATCTTGTCCAGGAGACCACAATGCAGATAGAGTTGATTTAGAAAAGGATGGCTACTACATAATATCGACAAAAGACTTATGTTGATCAACGGAGACAACCTCAGGAGTTTGAGGTTGGAGATCAGGTTTTCTTGTGTGTCGCATCGAGGATGGGACACGGAAGGGTTATGAGACATGGTAAGCTTTCACCTAGGTATGTCGGGACGTTTGAGTTATTGGAGAGAGTTCGTCCGGTTTCTTATCGATTTCAGTTACCTCAGAGGTATCGAGCAATGCATGACATTTTCCACATTTCTCAGCTTTGACATTACTTCTCCGACCTGTCTGATGTCTTCCAACCCGAGGAGGTTGAGTTGGAGGTGGATTTGTCATTTGAGGAGCATCTTATCCAGATTTTTGATCGATGTATGAATGTTCTCCATAGTTGGTCTATTTCTTTGGTACGAGTGCTATGACTACACAGTCGAATACCGGATCAGACTTGGGAGAGGGAGGAAAATGTACGATCACAGTGGATATTGTTGTTCTAGGTTTCTTCTTCTAGGATGCCTTTCTAGGGAAATTCGAGGAAAAATTTATTTAATGGGGGATCTTTGTAAGAACCCAGATCCTCTTTTTCTATATTTTCATTCCTTTATGGTGTTTTTGTCAAAATAGAGGAATTAATGGAAATTTACCGATGTACACATTGGGTATATTATGAGTACAGGCTGTGTACTAGGTAACGACCATGAACACATCCATGTGGGGGTGACCTGGAGGATGCCTAAATAGAAGTACGGAAACAGAAAGTACACGTCATGTACATCCAACGTACAACCCGTGTACTTTCGTTTTTTCATTAAACGCACCGGGGTTGCGTCTAATTGGAAGAATACCCAACTTTTCAACGTAGTTTATCCGGGAGAGACCATACGGTAGTGATTATTATCTGATCCCCTGAGCGAGAATCCGATAACTGATTCGACTATTTTCGACTTGGTTGAGATCATCTCTGTAATCTCTTCTTTCTTCTAGACCATCGTTTCCTAATTCCTCTTCATTCTCACGTTATCCTGAGTTGAATGTTTTAGGCATTTTTGTAGATATACAGTGTTCATGGGAAATTCAAGGCTTGAGGTTCATGTATAGAGATATCCCAACATTGTGGTAAGTGGTTTGTGCATTTCTATTGAAATCCATTTATTTATATGTGCAAAATCTCCAATACCCATGAACAGGGTGTTGGGTGTTTACTGTTTTATCTCTTTTGTTTGCCTGATATGCCTGTATGCATGAGTAGAGGTTAATTGAATGAGAATATGTATAATTTCTATGAATTTTATGTGTTTTTTCATGCAGGATTATTGGTTTTTACTATTGGGTCTAGTTACATATTAGGTTGTTGTTTAAATACCATTCCTATTATAGTAGGATGGGGTGTTTGTATCCGTACATGCTCTTATTCTTTAGACTACTATACAAGTAGTTATTAAGGTTTACTTTGGCCGATACGCATTTCTATGTTGTCTTGAATTACACAGGTTCATGAGAACCTGGTGTGTAGAACATAGGGTGAATGGACTTAAGGGAATCTCCAGAGAGTCTTTTCTACATACAATGTGAGATCATAGGTGGAATTGACGTATGTTCTTCTTCAGAGTGTCTGTAGTTCCTCACCGCATTCCACTGAGGTAATTTGATGTAAGTGCTTCCCCAGAGAACCTTTAGTTACCGATATGAGACTATAGGAGGAATTGTTGGTGAGTTATTCCTCAGAGAGTCTATGCATAAGCTGAACTAGAGGGGTTAGACTGAGCGTACTTCTAAGAGGGTTGGTTGCAATGCTCGGTAGGACTAGAGGCGATAGGCTGTGAGTACATCCCAGAGGGTTACCTTTTGTGTTTACCTTATTTCTTGTGTTTCTAGGTGAGACCAAAGGGTATAGGCTTTGAGTACATTCCAGAGAGTTATCTGTTTGTAATTACCTGCTTTGATTAGCTATTTCTTGATATATGAAACTGAAGGCATTGAAACTGGGGATTGTTTACTGCTATGGACATCCTAGTTTACTACTTTCTTTTACATATTACCTACCATATATTCACTGACTATTAGGCACATATCTTGTCGTGGTTTCCTACTGGGATTTAGTCTCACACAATGTTTGGTCCATGATTTTTCATCCCAAATAGATTATATTGTTGTATGTATAGATAATAGAATGCGCCCGTACACTTCATATACTCAATTGTTGTGGAGTTGGAGAGCATGGGACAAAGTAGAGGCTTGCGATTCTGAGGAGCTGTTGGCTGTTTTCTTTTGTAATTTGGTTTAGTACAGTTTGTATTCCAGCATTGTGATTTGTTTGTCTGATTTTCTGGACCAATGTATCACGCATCATTTATATATATGTGTGTGTGTGTGTGTGTGCTCTAGTTTATTATATTTCAGGCTTCCATGATTTACTTTTGTATGGATTATTACTACTTCCAATATTGTTATTATTCTCTTATATTGTGTTACTCTTCCTATGAGAGCATAGTTTCCCCACTATCACTCCCAAGGCCCTCACAGCTAGTCAGCAACCTCTGGCGTTCAAGGAAATGTGATGGGGGACATGTGACCAACCGAGTACGGGGCACCGTTGGGTGGCTTCCAGAACTGGGATGTTACAAAATGGATTTTAAACCCACATCGTAGGATCAAATGGTAATTGTACACACCGATTATGCATGGTACCCATTTACATTGAAAATAAGTAATTTTTCGGGTGTGATCCTAATAATTATGAAATCCGTGAAAAATTTATGAGCTTAGTTTCATAGGGTTTAATTAAAATGATGAGTTCCCTTATGTCTTGGGTTTTATTAGAAATAGATCAGGTGTGTTTTCATGGTTGATCTAGTATTGATTAGAGGTAAGATTTAAATGGGTTGACATGAGCATGGCATAGGAGGATAAACACACACACATTGATGGAACATATTGATGAGGAACACATATAGTTGGGTGTTCACCATTATCCATTTTAGAGTGTAACCATAATTATGGTTTTAATTTAATTGGGATTAGAGGATAATGTTACAATGATTTTCATGAAGTAATTGATGGTGTCATAGATGTTTGGTTATGTTTGGGATGATCATGTACAGTCATAATGTGTGTAAATTTAAGGAGAAATGGAAATTAATCTATTAAAAACATTTTTTGGATTTTTATATTTGATACTTAATTCTAAATACTATTCATGTTCCTGAAAAAACATATATACAGAATTAGGCGGACTACGAGAAAGGATGCCAAACTTGAGTTTTTTATGATGATCAAAATGTATTAGATTGGGAATTCATCAGTAATATTAAAAATAATGATTTGGGAATAGTATATTGATCTAAAATATTAGAGAATCACACCATTTTTATTGTATAAACATTGGTTGTACTAGATGATCAAGGAATGACTTTGTTCTTAAAGGCATTTTGATCGGGTAGTTTGGTAATGTGTCTCAAATAGAGCCATGTGTTTTAAAGAAAGGTCAGTTGGGGTATGACTATCCAATGATTTTGAAATATATAGAATTATTTGATCTATAAAATACCATGTGTAAATAATTTTGTACATTATACATATTTTTTTGGAATTGGTCAAAGCTTAATGTGGGAAGGAAGTACGTCTATGGACTTGTGTTTGGGCAATGGGACCCATTAGTTTTGGATAAAAATTGAAAAGGCATTTTACTACCAATGTTAAATAGATTTGTCTCCTATGTTTGGGTTTGGTTATATGTAAATTATGTTGTGCTCATTTCTGGAACATGGTTTTATAGTTTAAATAATAAATTTTGCTGATTAAAGAACCAGGGCATTAAAATTGGTAGTTGTAAGCTGATGATCATAGTTGGAAGCATCAAAATCCTAGTGAGTAATAGTATTGAGACACCATAATTATTTTTTGGGTTAAGGTCTTGGAAAATGACCATCTTTCTGGATTTCTTAATGATTAATTGAATTGGATCATGTTTTAATGGATAAAGCACCATAGTTTTGAGGATTCACATTAAAATCGCGTTCGACGATTTCAGTTAGGATTAGGTCTATTTATGAAGTTTTGATGACCAATTTAGGTTAGGATATATGTTTGAATAACCAATACGAGTTCTACAGAATGAGAATTCTTATAATGAGGAGTTTGTAATTCATCTTAACCATACAACGATTTGGAATTTGGGGTAATTTTGAATATTTTGTTTGGTGAAGGAGATATATTTTTATATGATCTTAAAAATGGAATTTAAATAATTTTTTGAGAATAATTAGGAATTTTTTTACATTAATAAAGTCTAAAAACATGGTCAGGGATCATGTGTGGTTGTCTGGGGTAGCCTGAGATGTTCTTTATTTAATAGTGAAAACAGTTTCAGTTAACATTAGAGGTAGCTTGGGGTGGTCGAGCAACTACAACAAAAACTGTAGTAGCCACCTGTGATTTGATGAAAAGTGAATAAAAACTTATTACAAAGGGGTTGAATTGTATAGATTATGGTCCCATACAATCTAGTTGGTGACATCATTAAGGGGTAAATTACCCTCCCCCCCCCTCAATTTAATAAGGTTGTAGCTCTCTCTATTTCAATTTATTTCTTATGTGAGGCACATAGGGTATCTCCCTTCCACATTATCGTATCACCTTGATTTGGGATTTGATTCATGGGATTTATCCTTGGTAGATCATGTTATGTTATCCCCTCCCATCATCATCCCCTCTTCCCCACTTCTTCATGCTGATTAGAATATGTTTCGATTTACGTATTTACAATGATTTCAATAGGGAGTAGTGAAAATGTTAGAATCATTCTTCATTTTCATGCAGACTCTGTAGAGGAAGTCTTTATTTTACATTTTATTATCATTGTTATTTGTTTTTTCAATGGTTAGTCACACCATGGATTTATTTAATGTTTTATAGCCAAATTTCATTAAATTAATTGTTGAAATAGTTCTGACACATATGGACTAGGCCCTGATTGATACTAAGGTTCTCCTACATGCCTTCCTTGACTAGTTGGTATTGGTTCTAGTGTGACATGGAAACCAGTTGAGTGTTCAATGAAAAATACCAGTATTAATTAATTTTTTAATAAATTAAATTTTCTATACTTTAATTTCATAAGCTTATTTTTTTGTGTTGGAATGTTTTTTGTGACATGACACGAGACAAGGAATGTATGGATATTAGTAGGCCACAACGGAGCCATTGGTCCTGTGAAATATATAGGAAAATCTCCAAAATGAGTTAGTTGTTTCGTTATTCTAGTACTATAGTTGTAATGATTTTATATTATGGCATGAGATGTGAAAATACTTCATTATAGGAAGTTCCCTTATGTGAAATTGAAATATTTTAATTTTAAATAAATTATTAAACTGAATTGATTAACAAATTGAATTACATGAGCAAAATGAATGAGTTCCTAGGACATATTGGTTCTATGTAAACTATATAATGAATCTTTTTTAAAGGTAAAGACCTTGTGTAATGCCCCAAACCAAGTTACCCAGAGTCGGTGCATTATTACATAACATTGAAATGATCACAAGAAAGATCAAATCTCGAAAGACCTATTAGTTTAGTATCCTTGGAAACACTAGATATATTAATAATGTTTTACATTAAATCATAAAAATGAAAACTACAACAACATATTCTCCATAGTCCACACTCTTATCCCCTCATACTATCCCTGCAGGCCATTCATAATTTACTTCTTCACATCCTGGGGAAAATAAAACATAGAAAAGGGGTGAGATCCAATGCCCAGTAAGGATAACAATATAGAGGAAACTTTCATAAATAAGAATAAACATTTAAGGAAATGTATAAATAAAACAAAAGCCTTTTAAACATTATCATCAACATAGTATGGAAAAAATAAAATGAAATAATTCCATTTACTAATTCACAAGGATATTCTACTGATCGAATAATCACATGCAATATCAATAACCAATTTCATAATGATGGAATGCATAATTCCAGACTATCATAAACACATCGTCACGGCCTCATGCCAAGACTACAAATAATATTTTCTCAAGGCCTTGTTCCAAGACACTAGTTTGTCTCATGAGACCTATCGATGCATCGAGGAGCTATAGCGGGCTCCATCCATCACATATTATGTCCAATGCATTCCTCATATGAACATGTTTAAACATTACATAATCATTCGTATTAAAACTAGCATACGAAATGTCAATACTTTTTCAATAAACCATGAATGGTATAAAAATAACACATACCCAGTCAATAAAATCAAAAAACCATTAATATAATATGGAAGTTTTGTATCATAATAAATCAACTTTAAATAAGCTTAAAATCCATCAAAGGATGTTGACATAGATGAAATCAAAACTATTTGAGAGAAATATCCCTTTTTTAAATCATTTAAAAGTCACATAATTATAAAATAAAAAATTTACTTTGAAAATTTTCTTATAAGATTGTAAGGGAAGCTTCAAAGATTTTATAATGGCAGAAAATATCTGCACCTGCCGTATAAGTTAAAAAAACATTCATACCTTAATTCTGTCGAAAATGTTAAAAAGCACATTGTTTGGAAAAAGACGAAAAGATTCCTTTATAAACCTCTTATAAAAAGTAAAACAAGGGTATAAATGACTCTGACCCATATTATTTTAAATAGTAAAAATATTGTGAATTACATTTTTAAGAAACATGGATGTGGATGATAAAGAAAAACCAGTAGATTATTACATATAAACAACCTCGGATAATGAAGAGATTGCGAAATAAACCCCTACCTTGTACTTTTCCTTGGTTGGGGGTAGGATAAACTCATGTATAATGATGAAATAATTGTTATTAAATTATACAATAATCATATATATTAATATGATATCATATATGATCTTTTAACATTTCTTTGTTAATAATATTTTAGAATTATCGTCATTTCGGGTGTTAACTTACTCGTTTTATTTTATATGTTTTGTTACGTAAGCCGTGTTTGTCATGGATAGGATGTGTATTATTCATATCCAGATTGATATCAAGTCCTTTGATACTATTATTATTCATCAAATGATAATTAGACTTTAATGTATACGATGGGGAATGAATTTCATCACGTTCGTGAAAACGGTAGTCCGTACGTACGAACGAGCGACAATATCATTCTTTTGATATTAAAATAATATATAATTGGATAGTATATAATATATACAGAATCATTAAGATGTTATATTTATTATTTACATGAATTACACATCATTATTATGCCCATCCAAATAATAATTTATTGAATAACAATTACACCATGACGTGGAGACGGTAAGCCGTACGAACGCATGTATGGTGACATGTCATTCAAAGGATGGATAGAATACTGAATATGGTTGTACCATGTTTATAATAACATAAAATTATATATAATATACTAGATTTAGTATTTTATAATGGTAATAATAAATAAATAAGAAGTTGAAGAAGAAATGAACTTGAAAAAGGGCGGTGAAATCATTACCTCTTCTTCGGGTTCTTCCTTTTGATTTGATCAAAAGGGATCCATAGGTTGTCTTTATGATTACTGTAAGGCCTCTATGATGAATTTAGGGATGTTGAAAGATTATTTGGGCAGGTTTTGGCTGATACAAAAGGCTTTGAAGGTGTGAAATAATGAGAAGGGTGAGTGCCCTTTTATAAGAAGGGTGAGGGGCACCTTTGGAAAAGCTAGAAATATTATTTCATGATAAATTCATATTCGGTTTATAATGGCTCCAAAGTGTATTATTTAAAGGTCAAGGTTGGGATGGGTCGTAAACCACTCAACTAATAGAATTTAGATTGGTTTGGGTCATTATATTAACCTTATCATTTAGTTTTAACTCTCAGTTAATTTGTTTGACACATACCATGTCGCTTTGTATTTTTATATTATATAGTTAATGAACATACTATATACCTCCAAGAGACACCCAAGTGGTCCATTAATGATACACCTATCATCATATAAGTCTCATGGCCGAACCATAGACTTTTAGGAATTGAATATCAATTAATAATATAATATTTGTTTTAGAAACGCTTTTATGTCAAATTTAACACTATTTGGAAAATTGATTTTTTTAAGAATCATAACAGAATGATTACTTCTAAAAAGGTTAATTAAATCATTCATAACATGTCTTATTAACCTAAACAATTAGTTTAATTCATAAAAAGTCTCAAATTATATTTATTTTGGTATTTGAAATATCAATTATTTTAATTTTTCCCTATTATGGTAATTACTGCATCATCATTGTGTCATAAATAAAATAAATTATTTATTTCTAAAAATTATAAATAAAATATCATTATGTTGGAAATATTTTTAGTTTTTTAATGAATATTTATAATTGAATTTATCTTATGTTTATCCATATATTAAATATGTTTTAGTAAATAAACTTTGATTTTAACTCTTTTAACTCTTCTTTGAATTAAATAATAATAAATGTCCTAATCTAATCCATGTAGACCTAAATGATAATATTTTATTACTATGGTTGTTTTTGGTCGAGATACAATTTTCCAATAGAAATAGGGATTGTGTTATGGTAATATTAATATCAATTTTACCCTTAATTACCCTATTTACTTTTAACCGGGGTAAATCAAAGTAAAAAGTTACTATTCACCAAAAATTATTTTCATCTCTTGGAACCACATTTTACTCCTTGATATAAACCGTGTCTCTCAGATTTTCTAAATTCCACTCATAGAAGCGGAAAAATTATGTTTTATTAATAATTCAGTTTTTTTAACTACCACTTAGTGGTTTCACTATTCATAAAAAAATGATGTTTTTCAGAAAAATACCAAAAATTCACCCTAGGCTAATTTCAATATTCCAAATCCAAAAATGAAGTCCATATTGAAAAATAAAATTTATAAATTTCAAAAAGTGGGTATTACTATTCATAACGGCTAGTTTGATTGGTTGTGGTGTGTTAGAACTCGATGTTGCGTACAACACACACTATTGCATTATTTAAAGAGAAGCGTACCGTAGAAGATTGGGGTGTTACATTATCCCCTCCTTCAAATAAGTTTGTCCTCGAAATTCCTAGAATACTACCGCATGAAAAGACTTGGGTGGTTCTTCATCATAAGTTCCTCGGGTTCCGATGTTGCCTCTTCCATCTTATGGTTTCTCCATAATACTTTTACCAGACGAGTCATTCGGTTTCTCAGTACTTGTTCTCTCGTATCAAGAATCTTGATGGGCACTTCACAATAAGACAGATTGGGTTCCAGTTCTAATTCCTCATAGGTGAGTACATGCATTGTGTCAGGCATGTATTTCCTCAACAGAGATACATGGAACACATCGTGATCTTTGGAGAGACTTGGCGGCATTGGCAGTTAGTAAGCTACAACCCCAATTCGTTCTCGAATTTCGAAAGGTCCAATGTACCTGGGACTCAATTTACCTTTCTTACCAAAACGAATGACTCCCTTCCATGGAGATTTCTTCAGGAAAACATGATCACCGACTTGAAATTACAAATCCTTCCTTCGATTATCGGCACAGATCTTCTGCCTACATTGAGCTTCTTTGATATGGTTTTGGATTAACTTCACCTTTTCCATTGTTTCCTTCACCAATTCTGGGCCTACACGTTTTCTTTCACCAACGTCATCCCAACAGGTTGGTGTGCGACATCTCTTTACATATAATGCTTCATATAGTTCCATATGAATACTCGAATGGAAGCTATTGTTATAGAAAACTTCTACCAGAGGTAAATATTGATCCCACATACCTTGAAAGTCAAGTGAGAAGGGTCTCACCATGTCTTCTATGGTTTGAATAGTACGTTCTGATTGTCCATCTGTTAGAGGGTGGTAGGCAGTGCTCAAATGAAGTATAGTATCCAAGGATTTCTGAAGACTTTTCCAGAATCTTGAAGTAAAACGTGGATCACGATCAGAAACAAACGATAGGGGTACTCCATGAAGTTTCACAACTTCATTAATATATAGTCTTACTAGTCGTTCTAGTGTTAAATCTTCCCTTATAGCACGAAAATGTGATGACTTGGTAAGACAATCAACAATGACCCATATTTCATCATTCCTTCTAGGAGTTGTTGGTAGCCCCATGAAAAAGTCCATCATAATATTGTTCCATTTCCACTCCAGTATGGGAATAGGTTTCATGACTCCTCTAGGTTGTTTCCTTTGAGCTTTCACTTGTTGACAAACCATACATCTGGACACAAAATCAGCAATCTCCCTCTTCATGTTGTCCCACCAAAAATTTTCTTTCAAATCTCTATACATTTTGGTGCTCCCAGGGTGTATAGAGAAATTGGAACTACGAGAATCATCCAGCAATTCCCTTTTTAGATCAGGTATATCGGGAACACAAAGTCTCTTCCCAAATTTCAAAATTCCATCTTCATACACAATGTCTCTCAATCTCCCATCATTCACAGCTATAATCTTCTTTTGAAATTCTTCATCATCGGCCTGAGAACTCTTAATACTTTCTAGTAATGATAGTTTGGTAACCATTTGAAAAAACATTTATGTTTACCTTCCCTGGTTATTCCCATGTCCATCTTCACTAGATCCATGAAAATTGGATCTCTTTCAATTCTCATATTGTTCAAAACTCCATGGTATTTTATACTCAATGAATTTTCCACCTTGTTTGCTTTCCCCAGGTGGTAGTGTATCGTACAGTCATAATCCTTGAGTAATTCAAGCCATCTCCTTTTCCTCATGTTGAGTTCTTTTTGTGAGAAAATATAATTCAAACTTTTGTTATCAGTATAAACCTCAAATGTTTCACCATAGAGGTAGTCCCTCAATATCCTCAAAGAAAATATTACAGCTACTAACTTGAGATCATGAGTAGGATAGTTTTGTTCATTAATTTTTAACTATCGTGATGCATAGGTAATAACCCTATAATTCTGCATAAGGACACAACCAAGTCCACTATTCGATGCATCACTATAAATAACGAACCCATCATTCCCCAATGGTAGATTAAATATAGGAGCATTGACTAATCATCTCTGTAGTTCATCGAAACATTCTTCACACTCTTTTATCCAAACAAAATTAACCCCTTTACGTTTGAGATTCATTAATGGGTTAGCCAACTAGGAAAAATTCTTGATGAAACGTCGATAATAACCTGTCAAACCAATAAAACTGCATACCTCAGTTATAATGGTCGGGGCTCGCCATTCTTGGATTGCCTTGGTCATAGAAGGATCAACAGAGATTCCATATTTAGAGACAATATGGCCAAGAAATGAAATCTATTGATGCCAGAATTCACACTTGCTAAACTTCCCATATAATTCATGTCTTCTCAGAGTCTTCAGGATAATGCGCAAGTGATTTTCATGATCTTTGTATCTTTTGGAGTATACCAAGATATCATCAAAAAAGACCACCAAAAATTCATCAAGATATTCATTGAAAACTATATTCATCAGATCCATGAATACAAAGGGTGCATTAGTCCATCAAAAATGCATTACAGTAAACTCGTAATGCCCGTACCTGGTTCGAACTGCTATATTAGGAATGTCTTTCTTCTTCTCACATAACTGATTGCATCCAAATTGAAGGTCAATCATTGAAATGAATTGATCTCCATGCAGTTGGTCAAATAAATAATCAATGCGAGGTAGGGGATACATGTTCTTTAGTGTTATAGTATTGATCTCCCTATAGTGGATACATAATCTCATAGATCCATATTTCTTTTTAACAAAAAGAATCGGGGCTCCCCATGGAGAAACACTTGGGAGAATAAATCACTTATTACTCAATTCCTTTAGTTGTTTCTTTAGTTCAACTACTTCTATAGTGGCCATTCTATATGGGGTCTTCGATATAGGCATTGATCCAGGAATTAAATCAATGGAAAACTCAACTTCTCGTTCTGGAGGATGTCCAGGTAAATATTATGAAAACACATCTACATATTCTTTCACCATAGGTACTTCCTCTATTTGAACATTCCTTTCCTCACCTATGTTCATTTCATTCTCTTCCCCCCCAATAATTGAATTTAGGTGAGCTACTGTGGATGGATCTATATAAGAATTAGCTGGTGACTATTCTGTTATAAAGATAAGGTGTTCCTTATCATCATCATCAAGAATCATAACCTCCTTCTTCACACAAGAAATATTCGCATCATGGTTCTAAATTCAATCCATACCGAGGATTATATCAAACTCAATCATAGGTTTGACGATGAGATCAGTGGATAAAGAACATTTATGTGATCGAATGGGGACTAATTCACAAAACATTATTGCAATGATATTTCCCTTAGGAGTTTTATCTGACAACTCCCTTGTTAAATCAAATTGGAAATATCTAATTTTCTTAGCAAACTGGGAAGATATGAAACAACGCTATGATCCAGAATCAAATAATGCATTTGATAAACTTGATGAAACCATTAAATTACCTGCCACCACGTCTTTCAGAGCTTCTTCCCTAGTAGTAGTGATAGCATAAGCTTGGCCTTGATCCCTTGGCCTTTTCTGAGGTAAGTTACCCTGACACCTAGGACATTAATTTGCATAATTTCCCATCTCCCTGCAATTATAGCATAGGAAATCGGTAGCTTCCTTCTCCTCCTTGCAATCATGAGCTTGGAGGACTTTATCAACACACTTGTAACAGACTCCCATTCCTTTTAAGCAAGTACTGGGGTGTTTATTCCCACATTTACAGCAGGATGGATATTAAACAATTTTCTTCTCCCCTTTATTTCCATTCCCAGATTGATCAGCAAATCTATTCTTCTCTTTATTTGCTTTAAAGTCATATGACATAGAGAATTATTTCTCTGTCTTGATAGCACATGAGACAATGCCTTCGTACGATGAGATGGATTGTGAGACTAATGCTCAACAGAGAAATTGTTTTAACCCATCAAAGAAACGATCAATATTTCTTCTTGGGTTATGTATATAATCTCTAGCATACCTTGCTAACCTTGAAAAGTTAGCCTCATACTTTTCAACATTCTCATCCTCCTTTTGTCTCAGACTCAGAAATTGTCTTTCCATATCTGCTCGATGGTCATGAGGAAAGTATTTTTCTAAAAATAGATATTTGAACTCCCTCCATTCCATATTTGATACTTCATCATCTTCCTTCGTGTTTTGAATCAATGACCACAATTGATCAGCATCTCTAGTGAGGCGGTAAACTGCCATGATATGTTTTTCCCTTTCACTACTCCCCGAAGCCTAAAATATTTTCTCTAGAGAATTTATCCATTGCTCAGCCACTAAGGGATTTGTACTCCCATTGAACATTGGTTTTTTTGCCTCATGAAGAAATCTAACATTGATCCTCCACGCTATGGATCAGGGTTATCCATGCGGGTATGGTTATTATTCATAACCTGAGTGAGTTGTCCCAGTATGGTGATTAGCTAATCGACACCAGTTGCATCACCAAATCCACTATAATTATCTTGATCAAGAGGGAAATCCCTACATGGAGTGCTTGAATTGATATGGTTTCCATTTCTTCCAATAGGCGCCATTTTTAAACAATGTCATAAACAAGATCAGTTTATGAATCAAAATACATAATTCTATAATTATAAAACACTTAACATAAATTGAACTATTCATGGATATAATCCATAATCATAAAAATGTTTTCTTTGAGGAAGTATATACTCATAAACCCTTCATAATTATTTTTAAAGAAAATTAGAGTTATCCTAAGCATATCCCTCGGGAGTGTCGTAACCAAGAGTGCATCAAGGCCCATTGTTGTGCACCAGTTCCCGTTCGAGTCTAGCTCAAAGCAGTGTTTTTGGGTTTTACCCCTAGGAACATCTATTCTAGAGCCACCTCTACCTGCTCGTATCCAGACAGGGATGTATTTCTCAAAAAACTCACAAAATCTCTACAATACCAACATTCTAGGAAGTTATTCTATACTAATCCTCAAAGTCCATCTTAGGTGTATGTGCTCTAATCAGAGTTTATCTAAATCTAGCTTCCAAGGTTTGTACTAAACATCTTCTTATCATAGTTTATCTAAATATAGCTTCTAGAGTTTATCTAAATCTATCTTCCAAGGAACAGTAGTCAGTTTATGAATCACAATACATAATTCCATACTTATAAAACACTTAACATATATTGAAATATTTATGGATATAATCCATAATCATAAAAATGTTTTCTTTGAGGAAGTATATACTAATAAACCCTTCATAATAATTTTTAATTAATATGAGAGTAATCCTAATCATATCCCCTGGGAGTGTTGTAACCAAGAGCGCAACAAGGCCTGTTGTCATGCACCAGTACCTGTTTGAGTCTATCTCAAAGCGGTGTTTTCGGGTTTTACCCCTAAGTACATGTGTGCCAGAGCCGCCTCTACCTGCACGTATCCAGACAGGGATGTATTGCTCAGAAAACTGACAAAATCTCTACAATACCAAAATTCCAGGAAGTTCTTCTATACTAATCATCAAAGTACCTCTTAGGTCTATGTTCTCTAATCAGAGTTTATCTAAATTTAGTTTCCATGGTTTGTACTAAACTTAATCTAATACCAACTGTAATGCCCCAGCCCCAGTTACCCAGAGTCGGTGCATTATTACATAACATTGGCATGATCACAAGAAAGATCAAATCTCGAAAGACCGATTAGTTTAGTAGACTTGGAAACACTAGATATATTCATAAAGTTTTACATTACATCATAAAAATGAAAACTACAACAACATATTCTCCATAGTCCACACTCTTATCCCCTCATACTATCCCTGTAGGTCATTCATAATTTACTTCTTTAGATCCTGGGAAAAATAAAACATATAAAAGGGGTCAGCTCAAATTCCCAGTAAGGATAACAATATAGCGGAAACATTCATAAATAATAATAAAAATTTAAGGCAATGTCTAACTAAAACAAAATCCTTTTAAACTTGAACTTCAACATAGTATGGGAAAAATAAAATGAAATAATTCCATTTAGTTATTCACATGGATATTATACTAATCGAATAATCACATGCAATATCAATAACCACTTTCATAATGATGGAATGCATAATTCCAGATTATCATAACAACATAGCCAAGGCCTCGTGCCAAGACTACAAATAATATTTTGTCAAGGCCTTATGCCAAGACACTAGTTTGTCCCATGACACTTACCGATGCATCGAGGAGCTATAGCGGGGTCCACCCATCACATATAAATTCCAATGCATTCCTCATATGAACAGGTTTAAAGATAACATAAACATTCATATTAAAACTAGAAAAAGAGATGTCAATACCTTATCCTTAAACAATGAATGGTATAAAAATTAAACATCCACAGTCAAACAAATAACAAAACCTTCAATATGATATGGAAGTTATATATCATAATAAATCAACTTCAAATAAGCTGAAAATCCATCAAATGATGTTGACATACATGAAATCAAAACTATTTGAGAGAAATATCCTTTTTTTAAATCATTTAAAATTCACATAATTATAAAATAAAACATTTACATTGAAAATTTACTTATAAGCTTTTAAGGTAATCTTCAATGATTTTATAATTGCAGAAAATAGCCGCACCCACCGTATAAGTTAAAAAAACATTCTTACCATCATTCTGACGAAAAGGTTAAAAAGCACCTTGTTTGGAAAATGATGGAAAGATTCTTTTATAAACCACTTTTAAAAAAGTCATACAAGGGAATAAATGACATTAAACCATATTCTTGAAAATAGTAAAATTGTTTAGAAATTCATTTTTTAGAAACATGGATGTGAATGATAAAGAAATCCTAGTAGATTATTACGTATAAACAACCTTGGATAAGGAAGAGATTGCGAAATAAAACCTTACCTTGTACTTTACCTTGGTTGGGATAGGTTAACCTCATTTATAACGGTGAAATAATTGTTATTAAATCATAAAAGAATCATATATATTAATATGATATCATATATAATCTTTTAACATTTCTTTGTCAATAATATTTTTCAATTATCGTCGTTTTGGGTGTTAACTTACTTGTTTTCTTTTATATGTTTTTTTACGTAATCCGTGTTTTTCATGGATAGGTTGTATATTATTCATAACCAGAATGATATCAAGTCCTTAGATACTATTATTAATCATCAAATGAGAATTATACTTTCATGGATACGATGGGGAATGAATCTCATCGCGTTCGTGGAGACGGTAGTCCGTACGTACGCACGAGCAACAATATCATTCTTTGGATATTAAAATAATATATAATTGGATGGTATATCATATATACAGAATAATTACCATGTTATATTTATTATTTAAATGAATTGATCATCATTATTATATCCATCCAAATAATAATATATTGACTAACAATTACTCCATGACGTGGAGACGGTAAGTCGTACGTACGCACGTATGGTGACATGTCATTCAAAGGATGGATAGAATAATGAATATGTTTGTAACATGATTATAATAACATAAAATTATATATAGTATACTAGAGTTATTATTTTATAATGGTAATAACAAAGAAAGAAGAAGTGGAAGAAGAAAGGAACTTGAAAAAAGGTGGTGAAATCATTACCTCTCTTCAGGTTCTTACTTTTGATTTGATAAAAAGGGCTCCTTAGGCTGGCTTTCTAACAAAAAGAATCCCTCCAAGATTAAGTGTGGGAAGTTTAGAGAGTGTTTTGGTAGGGTTTTGCCGAACCAAAAGGCTTTGAAGGTGTGAATTAATGAGAAGGGGGAGTTCCCTTTTATAATAGGGGTGAGGGGAACCTTTGGAAAAGCTAGAAATATAATTTTATAATAAATTCATATTCGGTTTCTAATTGCTCCAAAATGGACTATTTAAAGTTTAAGGTGGGGATGGGTTAAAAAACACTCATCCAATAGAATTTAGACAGGTTTGGGTCATTATATTAACCTTATCTTTTATTTTTAACTCTTGGTTAATTAGTTTGACACTTACCATGTCACTTTTTATTTTTATATTATATAGAAAATAAACTTACTATATACCCCAAAAGACCCCCAAGTGGTCAATTAATGATACACCTATCATGATATAAGTCCCTTGGCAGATCCATAGACCTTTAAGAATTTAATATCAATTAATAATATAATATTTGTTTTAAAAACATATTTTTGTCAATTTTGACAGTATTTTGAAAATTGTTTTTTGTAAAAATCATAAAAGAATGACTACTTCTAAAAGTTAATTAAATCATTCCTAACATGTAATATTAACATATAAACTTATTTTAATTCATAAAATGTCTCAAAATATATTTATTCTGGTATTTATAATATCAATTATTTTAATTTTTCACTATTATGGTAATTACTACATCATCATTGTGTCATAAATAAATTAAATTATTTAATGTCTAAAAATTAAAAATAAAATATATTTATATAGGAATTCTTTTTATATTTCTAATGAATAATTATAATCGAATTTATCTTATGTGTAACCCTATATTAAAAATGTTTTAGTAAATATCTTTGATTTTAACTCTTTTAACAATTCTTTGAATTAAATAATAATAAATGTCCTAATGTAATCCGAGTAGACCAAAATGATAATATTCTATTCTTAAGGTTATTTTTTGTCGAGATACACTTGTCAAATAGAATTAGGACATTTTTAGGATAATATTAATATCATTTTTACCCTTAATTACCCTATTTACTTTTAACCGTGGTAAATAAAAGTAAAAAGTTACTATTCACCAAAAAATATTTTCATATCATGGAACCACATTTTACTCCTTGATGTTAACCGTGTCTCTCGGATTTTCGAAATTCCACTCACAGAAGCGGTAAAATTATGTTTTATGAAAAATTCAGTTTTTAACTACCACTTAGTGGTTTCACTATTCATAAAAAAATGATGTTTTTCAGAAAAATACCAAAAATTCACCCTAGGCTAAATTCGATATTCATAATCCAAAAATGAAGTCCATTTTGAAATATAAAATTTATAAATTTCAAAAAGTGGGTATTACTATTCATAACGGCTAGTTTGACTGGTTGTGGTGTGTTAGAACTCGATGTTGCATACAACACACGCTATTGCATTATTCAAAGAGAAGTGTACCGTAGAAGCTTGGGGTGTTACACCTTGAATTGATACAAAATGAGACATTTATATCCCCATTAGTGGTCTTCATTTTATTAATTCTGTTAGAAGAGATTAGTGGTCTAGGATTTGAAACATAGTACACCAAATTATGGTTGAGCAATGATCGACACACTAATTTTCAAAATATGTCATGAAAATACCTTATGAAACCTTTGAGTCATGAGGTTAATTGACCTAAACATTGGACAAATTATCCCTCTCCCTTGATACATGACATGGGATGGGAGGATTGACCTTGTGTATTTTAGTGACGGTTTGGGAGAGAGGTATTAACTAGTGATACTTAGATAACTGAGATGGGTCCTGGGTCATCCCCTTAACTCTTGCCTATGTGTTGAAACTCATGTGAATTGTGTGGCTATTGTACATTATATATTTGGTCAAGGAGTGTGAAAAATTCTTAGTATTGGGTGTCTAGATGATATTTTTTTGGGTCCGAGGACCCTCATATTTGTGACTTTTATGTACTATGACTGAGTGGACCCATGTGGGATCCTCGTTGATAGAAAAAACCCAGAGATATTGTGCGTTTTTGTATAGTCATGGTTCTAGGAGTCACCATATATTATGAAATAATATATAATCTTAGTAGGGATGTGATACAAGTCATGGCATGGGATTTCACACATCTCTGGTTATATATTTATTTATTTTTGTTTCTTCGTGATGACTAGTGATTTACTATGATGCTTGGGAATCATCTTTTAGGCATGGAACAGATTTTATATCTTGAGATGCATGGGAATCATCTTTTGAGATGGATGAAACCCTATTATTCCATGTATTCTTGGGATTCGGTCTCATAGTATATTGGGAGACGATACTTAGTTTAACAATCAACCAATTATATGGATGATGGAAAAGTGGATACCTAATGGTGGTACATGGGATATATAATTAATGATATCCAATTAATCCAATATTTCATTTCCTAGGATATATATAATTCTTATGATATATTGAGACCATTTGGAATTTATGGGAATCCAGTGATTCGAATGGAATTTCTACTATACCCTTGTGAATTTACAGGATGCCTGACATTCAAATGGTTGAATGAGGATTCAAGTGGGAATATATCTCTGAACATAGATGTAATTCCTAGACCCCAGTCACCCAGAGCTAGTGAATTATTTTAATACATTATCAAGATTACAGGGAATCATGTCTCGATGTACTAATTAGTTTAGCATTCATGGATAATATATCATTTGCGTGAAAATTAAATTACAATATCTAACTTAAAATACATCATAAAGAACCATTGAAAACACAATTTTAACCAACATATATCTGCATATCAATCAATAAACAATTTATGGATTCCTAAAAAAACATAGGAAAGGGGAGAGCTCAGATGCTTTCTATGGGAAACAAATCCAACATATGATATGAAAAATAAGAATAATCATTTAAGGAAAGGTATAAAACTAAAACCAAATACTTTTAAACATTATCTCAATCATAATAGGGAATGAATAAATCAAATAATTCCATTAAAACATTCACATGTATTTTATAATAGTTGAATAATCACATGTAAAGTCAATAACAAATCTATAAATGAGGTAATGCATAGTGTCAGATATCATAACCACTACGTCAAGGGATCATTCCATGAAAATACACAAATATTAAATCACACAATTGTACCAAGACACAAGTTTGTCTCATGAGGCCTATGATGAATTGGGGGGATATCTTGGTCCCCACCCATCACTCACACAGTCCAATACACTCCATATATGATAAGGCTGAAATATAACATAAACAGTCATATCAAAATTAGCATACAAAATGTTTATAATTTAACCATAAACAATGAATGGTATTTGAATAAAACATCCATAGTAAAACATATCATAAACCCTTCAATTCAATATAGAATATTGTATTATAATTAATCAATCTCAATTGAAGATAATATCCAACAGTGGATGTTGACATTGATGAAAATAATAGAATAATATCATTGAAACTCTTTCATAGAAATATCCATTTTTTTTAAAACATTAAAATTCACACAATTTATAAAAGAATAAATTTAAATGAATTTCATAATCAATTTTTCCCATAAAAAATTTAATCATTTGAAATGAATTAATATTTTAAAACATTTAAGTCCATATAAATTAAATGTTAAAACCATTTTGATGAAAATTACATTAATGAGAAAGGATTAGAAGTATAGATAATTTAAAAATTAATAATGATGTTTTTGTTAATGATTAAATTAACTAAAACCTTATAAATATTCCATTTGAATTTTTTTATGAAATAGGGACAATAATGATAAATATGTCCCCGTAAACACTTACACATAAACAATCATAGAAATATAATGACATTTAAAAATGAACCCTTAACATGTACTTTTAATTAGTTGTGGGTTCTTTAACCGCCATTATAATGAGTAAATTATGTTATTAAATTAGAAAATAACAATATCCGAATTTATGGAATCATATACGATCCTCTAACATCATTTAATTAATAATATTTCAGCATTACCATTGTTGCGGGTGTTAATCGCTTCATTTTCCCATGCATGTTCTATTTTATAAGTCATGTTTCTTATGAATATGACATATTTTATTCATATACTGAATATTATGATGTGCATAAATATTATATATAATCATCAATTTAATTTTATAATCATTCATTAATGGTTAATGTGGATAATGAATCTCATATTGTTGTGGAGACGGTAGGCCGCACAAACGCATGAGTGAGGATATAATTCCTGTAATGGTATGGAATTGGATTATATATTAATTATAAATAATAATAACCATTCCACATTAATTATTTATTAATAATATACTAATAATTATACCAATATAAATAAGGTTATTAGGAATAAAAAATCACACCACAACATGGAGATGGTGAGCTGTACGTACATACACATATTGATATTATTATTAGTAGGATGGATAAAATGATCAATATTTTTGTCCCATGATTATAATAACATTTCAGTATATTTATTATAATTTTTTTATATCATTGGTATGGAAAAAACATATAAATATGAGTTATAAGAATATATTAACTTTTAAAGAGGTGATAAAATGATTACCTCTTCTTCAGGTGTAACCTTTTGATTTCCAAAAAAGGACCCCTTAAATTTTCTTTATGCCAAATTGTGGCCTCTATTGTGATGTGATGGAATTTTGGAGGAGATTTGGGTAGGGATTGTTTGGGACAAAGGGATTTGGAGGTGTGAATAAATGAGAAAGATATGTGCCAATTTATAAGACAGCTTAGGGTATTTTTAACAAAGTCTCGAAATATTATTTTATTATTAATCTATTTATGAATTATAATAGCTCCAAAGAGATCTATTTAGAGGATGAGATGATGATAAGTCTAAATACACTCAAAAAATCAGTTTTGGACATGTTTAGTTCAAAATATTAACAATATCATTTAGATTTATACCTTAGTATAATAATTTAACACTTACAATGTCTTCTAGTTTTTTTATACTACACTGTTAATAGATAACTATAAAATGGAAAGAGAAAAAAAGTGGATAATTAATGAAATTTTTAAAACTATATAAGGTAGTCATCCTGATATTATATTTTATGACTATTATATCAGTTAATAAAATAGTATATGTTAAAAAAACTCATTTATGAAAATTTTGACACTATTTAGTAATTTTTTAAGTCATAAAAATAAGGTTCCTTCGAAAAAAAAAATTATCCCACCGATATCATGATATATTAATCCCAAAAACTAGTCAATGGAATGAATGATTTTATTTAATATTTTATATAATTTTTATAATATCATTTATTTGATTCTTTTTTTTTTGATATGTTAATCACTACATCATCAACGCGTCATAAATAAATAAATTTATTTAATGTATACAAATTATAAATAAAAAAATATGAAGTATGAATTTTTTTAAAATTTTTAATGAAAATTTATGGTCAAAGGGATCTGTTATATAAACCTATATTAAATTTTTTTTAAATAGATATATGTTTATGTTAAATTTTTCTTAACATTAAATTAATTATTATAACATGTCTTTATCACAACCAATTGACTCCAAAATGCCAGACATTCAGCCTACATATTTTTTTATCCCACCTTGACTCATAAAATATGATTACGAAACATGTTTGGAAAGTTTAATATTATTATAATGTTATTTTTAACCTTATTTACCAAATTTACCTTTTATCCATGGTATATAGAAATCATTACTAAAATTACTATTCCAAATGCCCAAAAAAAGATATCTATTTTCATAATTTGGACGTTATTATTAAAACTATGGAATCAATTTTTCTGAATAGAAAACACATAAGATGTTTTAATTAATTTAAAATTAACTCTGGTTGTCAAAATCTAAATCAGGGTTTTAAGAAGTAAAAATTAACAAAATATTGGCATGTGTTTATATCAGATTTAAATGTTAAATTGATTCCAATGATCAAAATTTTATTAAATGATAACAACATAATATAATTACACTTTTAAACAAATATAAAATATATTATACCTATATAATAATTTAGAATAAAAATCATTTTTGAATTAAATTAAAGTATTATTCAGTATTCATTGAAAGATGAAAGTAATCAGAAAAAAAACATTTATCCAAATTAAATTTTTCATTTACTATTCTAGAGAAGTAATTTTTTTAATTGAATATATAAAAGTTTCAGATATTGGATTTCAAAAATGATCTCCATTAAATGGTGGTGAAACTGCATTTTTGCAAAATATTTCATTTATTTGAAAAATTGAATTTGTTCTTATATTATGTATATGAAACATATAATAAGAATTCTAAAATTATACGTAATATATATAAAATTCACAATGTGGATAATACTATTAATAATAGATTCTTAAATGGATAGTTTGGTAGGTTGTGGTGTGCTCGAACTTGGTTTTGTGTGGTGCGCTAACTATTTAATTATTTAAGATGAAACATACCATGGAATCGTGGGGTGTTTCATTATTCACTCATTCAAAACATTATTTCCAAATGATTTTCAAATTTGGGTTCAATAATGATGGTTTGATTAATCAAAATTTATTTATTGCAATCCCACATTGGAAAAATGGTCAATAAAACATCCACATTAAAATAAAGAAATGGGTGTATGAATTTTTCGAGAGACAAAACCAAAATGGGTTCCATATAAGAAAACATGTACATGAAATAAATTGTAATGATCATGTTCTAATGGGGTGTGGCCGAGAACATTATTAAGAGAAATATAACAACTAGAATGTTATAAATTAAAAATGATATAATTAGCTATTTTTATCATTGTAAAAACCATTACAAGGAATTGTTTTTTGTTTTATGATCCATTCCATAGTTTTTAATAATTATTTTAATTTATAGAATAATAACAAAAGGAATAATACTTAATTGACATGTAAAGTCTCATTCTTTAACTAATTCCTACCAAAAACCCATATATCTCTAAAAAGGATAATAAAACATCAAAATATTCTATTTATCTTGATCGTATAATATTCAAAATATTATCATATACAATTTAATTAAACAAAACTATGTCATAATAATTAGGTTCTTCATGTAGGTCTGTGGTAGGTGATAAAGAATTTTTACACTTGGCTGTGTTTTCTATTCTCACAGTGTTGTCCGGTGCGATTGGTTATCACTAGACCTATATTCCATCTTTTTTATAAGACTATAATATTATTAAATTCCAAAAAAAATCTTATGAAACATAAACAATACAATACAAATATCAACCTAATCAATTACATCCTTTATGATATCCAAAATAATTCTGTCAATACTCTGTCTAAAAGGTCTCACAATTTCCAATATCATTCGTAATATCTGATTCCACAAACATAGTAATGTTGGAATTATTAACACATAATGAATATATGATTACCAACATCATATTTAACCATAATGAAATAAGTATTGTAGTAAAATCCATATATATATCTCTTTTTTCTTATAACCAGAATATAATTCCTAAATCCCAAAATAAAAATACATTAGTTTTTCCACATTGATAGTAGTAACCGAATACGCTTGACAATGATCCATTTTCTTCTTCTGAGCCACAAATCCTTGATGAAATGGAAAATAATTTTCATAAATTTTAATATATTTACATGTATATATTTTCAACACCAATTTCATTCCATTCCAATCACATGTCCAGTTACCTGTTTCTCCACATTTGTATCAAACTCCCATTACATTTAGGAAAGTACCAGGGTGTTTCTTCCCAAAATTACCACATAAGGGAAAATCCATTTTCCCCATTTTCCCTTTCTTTTTCTCTTTCTCCATTTTATATTATTATCATGAATAAAATGAATGTCATAATACTTAGAGAATTCCATTTCTATCAAGATAGCACATGAGATATATCTTCATATGATAAGAGAGATTGTGTGACTAGTGCTCATCAGAGGAATGGTTTTAACAAATCAAAGAATCTATCAATATTAATTCTTGGGTTATATATGTAGTCTACATCATGCTTCACTAACCTTGTGATGTTAGCTCATACTTTTCAAAATTCTCATCCTCTTTTTTTCTTTAGAAACAAAACTTTTAGTTCCATATCTGCTCGATATTCACAAGGAATGTATTTCTATAGTAAAATTTATTTAAACTTCTTTCATTCTATATTTTATAATTCTTCATGCTCCTACATCTTTTATATTAATGAAAACCATTGATTAACATATTATAAGAGATGGTATACATCCAGGACAACAATATCCCTCTCAATACATCCTAAAGAAAGATACATTTTATAAAAATAACTTATCCATTTCTCAGGCACAAATCGATTAATATTATTACTGAATGTTAGAGCTAGTTAACTAAGGATTTGTTCTAACATTTATAATTTTTGTTTTGGATTAGGGTTTTCCATATGCGTAAGGTTTTTATTCACAACCTGGCTCAGCACCCCCAGTATGGTTATAAGCTATTTAGCAATAGTTCTATCTCATGGTCTACTATAATTATCTTGTACAGGATGTAATTACCTACATTTATGAAGAGCATAAATATGGTTTCCATTTCTACCCCTAGGTTCTAATTAAATAAAATGGCATATACTATATTAGGATATGAATCATAAAAAAAATAAACTAGAAAAATACTGAAGAAAATTTTAATAAAATTACGAACATCTAATCCATAATAATAATCATGATTACTTTTAGGATATATTTACTCATAAATTCTTCATATTGTATTTTAAACAAAATATGAATTATATTAATAATATCCAGCAGGTGTTTAAAAATACGTGCATAGTAAGGAACATTGTTATGTAAAAAGTTACCCTGAGTTAAACTCGAACACCTTGTCAATGTTTTCACCTCTAGGTACCTCTATTCCATAACCAAATCATTTTTTTGTATCCATCCAGGGATGTATTTCGTAGAATATTTATGAAACCTATACTTTAACAAAATTCTAGGGGGGTTCTTATATACTAATTCTCAATTTCAATATTAGGGTTATGATTCAGAAACTATGTTTCCTAAATATATTTCCAAAGGTGTTGTTAAAATTCAATTGATACCAACTATAATGGCACATCCCCTATAATCCAGAGCTGATGTAATATTTTTATAAATTGTCTTGATTACAAGGAATAAATTCCAAAAGGACCAATAAATTTAGCAATCATGGAAAATAGACAAATTGCCCGAAAATTACAATATAATTTCTCACATAAAATAAATCATAGATAAACCATTGATAACAATACTATTCCCCAAGCATAACACATCATATCAATGATAAAATACTTCTTCGCAACCTGGTAATATAAAACATATGAAATAGTTTATCTCAGATATTCATTAAATATAAACAACCTAGAAGAAGCTATAAAAAATAAGCATATATATTTTAGGCACATTACAAAACTAAAATATAAGCCTTTAAAATTTTAAATTCCGAATAATATGGAATGAAAAAATAAAATAATTTCATATAAACATTCATATGGATATTCTATTAGTTGAATAATACCATTTAAATCAATAACTAATCTCATAATGAGGGAATTTATAGTGTTGGACATCACAACCACTATGTCCATGAATCATGCCATGACCATACACATATATTCTGTTAAGGCCTTGTGCGAAGACACTAGTTTGTTTTTGGGACCTACCGATGCATCGAGGGGTTATAGTGGTCCCCCATCACTTACTAAGTCCAATAAATTAATCACATGAAAATGGTGAAACATACCATACACACTCATATTAAAACAACAATATGATATTTTAATACTTGAACCATAATCCAAGAATCGAATTAAAATTTCACATCTATAGTCAAACATATCCTAAAACCATAAATAAAATATAGAAGACTGTATCATAATAAATCAATCTCAATTAATCATAAAATCCCACAATGGATATTGACATATATGAAAATAATATAATAAAATCATTGAAATTATTTCATAGAAATATCCCTTTTTCACTTTGGAAAAATTATAATTCACATAAATTCTAAAGTAATACACTTAATATTGTTTTTTAATAAATGTGTTTCATACCACAATGAATACTTTTAATGTAATTAACATTTTAAAAAAATTATGTCTATAAAAATGAATCATTAAAACCATTTTGAAAACATGGACTTTAATCATAATGGTTTAGAAGTATAAATCTTTAAAAAAATTTATAATAATGTTTTAGATAAATATTCCCACACATAAAAACAAAATAAATTCTGTTTCAAAACAAATTTAAGAAACATGGAACATATGATAAATATGTCTCTGTAAACAGTTATTCTTAAAACAATCTCATATAATAATGAGATTTATAAATTATCCCTTACCTTGTCCATTCCATTAGAAGAGGGTGGTTTTAACTCATGTATAATGGATAATGTATGTTATTAAATTACAAAATAACCATGTCCATATTTATGATATCATATATGATCCTCTTATATCATTTTGTTAATAATATTTCTCTATTACCATTGTTTAGGGCGATTTGTGCTTCATTTTCCAATTCATGTTCCATCATGTATGTCATGTTTATTTTGAATATGTAATATTTTATTCATATAAATAATCATATAATGTCCATAAATATTATATTTACTCATCAAATTATTTTTATAACAATCAATAATATTTAATGTCGAGAATGAATCTCATCGCTTTGCCGAGATGTTAGGCCATACGTACGCATGAGCCACGATATAATTCAATTAACGTTATGGAATGAGATGTTAAATAATTTATAAAGAATAATAACCATTTCATATTCAATATTTATTTCTATTAAAATCATCTTTATACCCATCCAAATAATGTAATGTTGAATAACAAATTACACCACAACATTGATACATAAAGTTGTACGTACACATGTATAGTGATATTATTATTAGTAGGATGGATAGAATGAGGAATATTGTTTTCCCATGATTATAATAGTATCTCAGTACATGTATTATATGGGATTTATTTTGTTTGTTTGTTATGGAAACAACCTAGAAATATAATGTAGAAAATTAAGAGAACTATGAAAATGGTAATAAAATGATTACATCTCCGTATTGTGTATCCTTTTGATTTGCACTAAAACAATCCTTATGTTGGTTTTCAACAAAATATGTGATCTTTATGATGAATTTAGGGATGTTTTGAGGAGATTTCGGAACGGTTTTCTTGAGCCAAAGGGCTTTGGAGACATGAATAAAAGATCAGAGAAGTTCCCTTTTATAGGAGTGGTGAGGGGCACATTAGGAAAGACTTGAAATGTTATTTTATTATAAATTGATTGTTTATTATAATAGGTTGAGAGTGATATATTTTGATCATATGATGAGTATGTATATCAATCATTTCATCCAATAGTTTTTAGATATGTTTACATCATAAATTTATTTTTGTCTTTCAAATTTAACCCTTGGTAAAATATGGAAACTCTAACCATGTCTTCTTGTATTTTTATACTATATGGTTTATATAGTTAATATTAAATTCAAAGAGAACCTAAATTTGATAATTAAGGAAATTTTTAATACCATATAAGTTCATTTTATGAATATTAGATTTTTATGACTATTATATAATTTAATAAAAATGTGTTTGTTTTAAAAACTCATTTATGTCATTTTTGACACTATTTAGTAATGGATTTTTATTAAAGTCATAACATAAATATTATTCAAAAAAAGAATTAACACATCCCTAACATTTCATTTTCATCCAAAAAATTCATCGATGGAATTAAATATTTTAAAAAATATTTATTTTAATATTTAAAAAATCATTTATTTGATTTTTTTAATAATAAGGTGATCCCTGCATCATCATTGTGTCATAAATATATTTAATTAATATATAAAAATATAAATAAAATACCATGATGTAGGAAATGTTTTTAGATTTATAATGATTATTTATAGTTAAAGAGATCATTTAGATAAACCAATATTAAACTTGCTTTAGTAAAAAGATGCATCTTTATGTTATATTTTTCATTACGTAAAATTAATTATTATAAAATTTTATTATCACACCAAAGTGTCTCTCAAATTCCAAAAATTATGCCTAATAATTCTTTTGGTCACCCATGACTCATCCAATAATATTAGGACATGTTTTTGGAATGTTTTATTTTATTTTAATATTATTTTTACCCTAATTTACCTAATTTACCATTTAATTGTGGTAAATATAAATAATTAAAGATATTACTATTCATAATATTTGGAACTTTTGAATCAAAATAAGGTATCTATTTTTGAACATTCAAAACAAAGATGTTGTATTTGTTTAATTAAAATTAATTCCCGTTTTCAAAACCGAAAATAATGTTTTTAAGAACTAAAAACAACCAAAATATTGACATTTGTTTAGGTCCTATATAAATGTTAAATTTCATCAAATGATCAAGATTTTATTAATTTAAAAAATTAATACAATTAAAAATTAAAAAAAATGGAATATATCAATATAAAAAATTTAAATGAAAATTATTTTGTAAATTAAAATTTAGTGTTTTTAACTACTCATTAAGATAAAAAAAATTTATAAAAAAACAATATGTTTATCCAATTTGTTTTCTTTATTCTAATGAAACATATTATTTTTTAAAATTGAATATATAATATTTTGAAATATTTTATTTAAAAATAAGTCTCCATTAAAAGGAGGTAAAATTGCATTTTGGAAAAATACATCTTTTATCTAAAAAATTGAATTTGTTATTATACTATTTCTATGAAACATAGAATATGAATGTTAATATTTTCTGGAATATATAAGAGATTAATAATGTGGTTAATAATATTCATAAGAGTTTCTTAAAAGTCTACTTTGATAGGTCATGGTGTGGTTGATCTCGGTGTTGCGTGTAGCACATGAAATTGAATTATTAAAAAATAATCCTACCATTCATGCTTGGGGTGTAAAATTAGCTATCGTGTATCCTAAAGGGAAATATTGGATCCCATAAATCCAATCCTAGGATACACTATAAGATTAGGTGGACACACCAGTGATGGTTTGGTTGAGGATCTACATGACATTGGATTCCCATGAGACAATATGTGTGATCTCTAAGGTTATTCACCATTCAATTGATTTTGTATCCCCAGAATATGTCACACATGAACATATATGACTTACTAGTGATAAACCCCCATAATAATCAGATGACGTCCTGAAATTTGGAATTCCCAATTACTACGGTGGGGTTCATTCGAAGGGCTTTAGGATGATCGGTGTCTGGTGACACCCTATGATACGATAGTATTTAATGGAGGTGTGATCATTGGATCCCTAGTGAGTGGAAATTATTTCATCAAAGATGATAGAAATTCTCAGAGACCCTATAGCACTAGCTGATTTATGTATGGTAAATAAAGGGAATGAACCTGAGGATCGATGATTGATCTTGGGCATAGCCCGAAATACACAAGTATTACCATGTGGCAGTTATGATACTATGGCGGTGCAGTCATTATGAAAAACATAGTGAGATTCTAAAATTGCCTCAAAGTAGGTATTAATTGTGTTTTATTTATTTATTATTTATTATTATTTATTAATTATTATTATTTTACCAAATCATATTCAATTTTCATGGAATTTGTTTTATGTATGTGACCATGTTGGTGGTTCAAGAATGAGGTATATATATCCACCCTACTCGAGATTTAATTTTATAATGGTCCTTTAATAGATCTATCATGGTTACTGTTGGAACATGTAGAGATGAGGCATGGGATCAGCCTTATCACGGTAGAGTGGGTCAGTTCAGAAGAGATTTAGACATTGGGAGGAGGTATGTATTAGAGGGGTTTTGGAGCCCAAAGACATTATTGTTTTATTTGAATATTTTTTATGTTTGATTATCCAAGTGGGTGATGGGTATGTATTTAAATTTTTGAGCATGATTGATTGATTTTTATATTCCATATCATCTTATTATTGAATTCATTATTTTTATTTATTTTTCTGTAATTCTTATTTTATTTTGGGTGTGATACTTGGTCATTTTTATGATTGTTATTACTATAATACCGTGGGTATTGAGTCCCCATAGTACCTCCTCATAAATAAAATTTAGTCAGTGACCTTTGGTGTTTGGAGAGGCATACATGAGGCAATGTTTCATTATTATGTTGGCTACTGTTCAATGTGATATAGGTTGGGGTGTTACAACATGGATTTTATTTAGACAAAAAACACAAAATACCTTCGTTTCCAAAATTTAATTTTTTAAACCTATATATTGACTTATCCCATAAATTTATCCTTAGCGTTTTCACTAATTTTTTTTATCCAAATCCTTAATATAGTATACACTACATAAACTAAAATAAATGGTAATATATACCTTTAAAATTGAGAAAAACCTTAATTTATCGATCTATATGCTAATTCATATCATCATTTGATAACATCCTATTATTTAAAGACATCCAAACCCTACATTGATTCCAATTGTAGTATTGTGGAATAAGACTCCCAAATTTTATTCTGAAAACACATATTTTAAGTACTAGCTTCAATAGCAACTCTAGATTCATCGACATAACTATTCCATAATTACATGAAATAATGAAAAAAGCATTATATACATTTTGAATAACCATTTGGTTTATTAATTTAGAGAGTTCAGGAAAAATTAGAACTTATAAACCCGATATCTCTCTCAACTAATGGAATATTTTTACAAAATATTATACACATATTAGTCTATAATATGTATTCAACATAAACCATGAATGCATCCCACAACCAATTCTATTAGTCATATCATTTGTAATAATTTTCATTATATCTAGAGGAAATCAACACATAATATGGGGTGAAATTAAACACTCAGTAATGGTAAACATAAATATGACAATCAAATATCAAAACTGTTCATAATTTATTCATAGATAATATTATAAGAATCAATAACCAGGAATATTTCCAAAATAAAATGAAATAGAAATCATACTATTTTGTTGGATAATAATTCAATTAAAAACATCACATGAATAACAATAATTGGTTATTTTGTGATGAAATTCATAATTCCAAATGGTATATTCCATTACCTAAGACAATATATCATTATCCTAACCTCAATGCCATGTTTCTTGGAAATATTTTCTTCACGCAATGCTTATAACAAAAAAACCAAGATAATTTGTCTCCTAAGACCTATAGTTTCATCAAGGGAATATATAATATCAATCACCAATTGTATATAATTATATATTATGCATCCATAATATGAAGAAATGAATAAACTACACAATACATTAACATTTATTCTTAGTAAAGAATAAACATTTACATTAGAATAAAAAGTATACTGATTGACATTATTTCTCCAATCAACAAATAGAATAGTTTTTTATTTGATCATCAATAAAACTAAAACTATATGAATTCATGGTTATATGTTTAATTCAATAATATCTTTAATAAATAAATGTATGGAATCAAGGGAACCACCCATAAATTAAAGGAATACATAATGAATTTTTACAAAGAAAATACACTTGAATAAAAAATCATTCAAATAAAAAAGGATGATTAGAAAATAAAAATGTAGTGATGTAGTTTAATATGATTAATTCCCAAGAGTAAGGTACTATGAGATTATTTATAATGTAGTCATTATACAATATATAAACAAAAAAACAATCAAATTTTGAATACAAATCATATCCTAATGAAATGAAATATGGATTGAAATACCCTTACAATAATGGTAACAAATGAATATAAGGAGCTAGATAATACGATCATGAAATAGAAATTAAAATATTCTGAAGTATAAAATATTTCATACAATAAATCAATAAGTCTATTAATATTCTATATAAAAGAATGTTGATGTACTGTAGCACCCCCAGTTTGAGGTGTGTGGCCTTTGTTTATGCATTTTTTTGTGTTTAATGTGAATGAGATGAGTGGGGAAGCGGTTGGGAGAGTATGGAATGGTTTTGGATGCGTTTGGAGGCTTTTAAAGGGATGCATGGTCTGCGAATGGTTAGTGGAAATCATGCGGATTACCCAGGAAACCATGCAAGGATAACAGTAAGCTTCGCACGGCCTACGCATAGTTTTCCAAACCGTGCAAGGAAACCATGTGGTACATTCCTCTCGAGGAAGTAGCGTGCACACAGTTAGCACATGGTTTTCCAAACCGTGAGGACTAACCGTGCGACCACTTCAAAATAGGGTTATAAGTTCTGGGCTCCCAGAGGCTTAACCTATTTCACTCCAATATTCTTCCCACTCGAGCCTCACTCGGGATTTTTGGTTTTCAGGGTTTGAGGCTACTCTCCCTATCGGTTTGGATGGATTTTTAAGAGGTTTCGTGGAGGTTTGAAGGTGGTTTCTCCCAGGTACATCTCTCCTCTTGGTTTCCTTGAGTTTTCCTCTAGATCTAGATCCCTATCTTTCTTTGTTTTTTAGATCTACATTTGTTGTGCATAGATCTAGTGTTTTGGTTTCCTTTGATGAAGTTTTTAAGACTTTTGGATGCTAGGGAATGGGATCTAGAGTGGTTTAGGTGGTGCGTTCGCCGGATTTGAGGCGCGATTGTTAGTGGGTCAATTATTTGGGAACCCTAATGGTAGGTAGCTTCTCTCTCGACTCCACTTGGTTAGATCTCACATTTTTGGCTACAATTAATTTTTTTTACTTGAAATTAATTGTTTTTTATGTGTGAAATTGGTTAGAAATCCTTTGGGTGATGTTTTGGGGAATTTTGGGAAATAGAGGGTTTTGTGGTGAAATGCTATTGTTCTGGATTTTAAAATGGAGATTTTAAAATGGGATGCTATGGTTTATTTGTGAAAATTATTTATGGAAATTGTTTTCAATAAAAGGGATGTTTTATTTAAATGTTCTTTGGCATGGAAAATGTTTTTCAATTAAAGGGTGATTTATTGAAGTGGAATGATATGCAATGTAATTGGTTGATTGCATGTGGTTGTGACCATGGTGGGTTATATTTTTGGTAGTTTCTTATTTTGAATGTAGTGTGGATGTGGCGTGAAGTACCACTATAAAAAGGAGATGGATAGTGGACAGAAGGGCCACCATCAAAGGATATGTGGACGGGAAGAGCCACTAGGTGTGAATGGGTTAACGGGTTGGACTGAAGGTCCAACATTTGGTTGTTTGGTGGTGTTTTTTTTTGCATTTCATTCCGAGATGGACATTTTGGAGCTAATTTGAGAAGATGAAATGACTTTTGGTGTGGTTGTTTTGGTTTCCACTGGTTTCTTGGTTTGGGTCTGACGGCATGGTAAGGCTTTATTGGCTTATGAAAATGGTTGAACTTGTGATTTAATTTATATAAACTATTTTATATAATTGTGATAATGGTTTTATCCTAGTTTCATGTGTAGTGAATAAATTTGGGGAAATCCTACTGAGATTTAGTACTCAACCCCTGCTTTGGAACATTGGTGTCTTTGCATATGTTGTGTACTGTGACGTGGGTAAAGGTAAGGCATCACCCTCATTTAGGGTAGAATTGTGATCCCTTGTTGGAGCTTGGAGCTTGGTGATTGGTGTGGAGTTGTGGTGGTTTCATGGATTTTGGTGTTTGGTTTTGTAGTTTACGTAGTGTACTCTAATGTTGTCTGGATATGACTGGTTTTATTGTTTTTTGTTGGTGTTTTGGAATAACTTGGTTGTCTTTTGGTAATTCATGGTGGGGTAATTTATTTGACCTGCAACATATAGTGGCTATTAGTCTATGGTTTGGTTGGTTTTCTATTAAGGGAAAATAATTCCCCAACTTGATCTTGATGCCCTCGGCATTTATTTCCAGTGTTTGGCATCATTAGAACGTCGCTTAAGGCCAAGTATCCCTCACTGACTCTTCAAGAAAATGAGGTAGGGGTGGGGTGTTAAAAGTGATATTAATTTGTTCTCTATATTAGAGTTGATTATCGGATTTGGTGTTGATATTCGTTGTGGTATATTCCCTGAGTCAGGATGGTAACAAGGCGTAGAATTTTCAGAACATGGAATTCATAGTAGAAAATGATGTATCTAACACTTTTATACTGAAATTCATGTTACTATGGAGTTGGGTACATAAGTGTTTGGAGACACTTATAGGCATTTGATATCTCATTGATGTGTATCCAATGATATGAGAATTACATACATGGTATAAATGACATCCCAATAGGATTCATATTTCATTGGGAATAATTATTTATGGGCTGAATTGAGAAATGGTATTGCAAACATGTGAAATTTTAATGTGAATAAATTAGTATTTTGAAAATGATTTGGTTTTCAAAATAGCGAAACATGGAAGATGTGATCTTGTGGAAAGCATTGTGAAATAGTGTTGTGTAATGTGATTTGAAATGGGATTTCGTGATGTCTACGGAAGTTCAACTCATGGGTGTTTGTTTTCTGTTTATAGAAATGGAACCGGGTAGGAATTGTAGAGACCAACCGGAGGAGGATGATGAGAATGTGGTAGCACCTGAGCCTCAGGTGAACTGGCAGTTAGTGAAGAGTATAGTGCAAGATTTTCAAGCTGTGGAATGTGGGAACATAGTGGATGAACCATGGAATGTAAATCACGCGGTTCAGTTTCAAAAGAAGAATCCACCCATCATTAGGGGTGATTCAGATCCAGAAAGGGTAGAAGCATGGTTGAATAGAATGATCAAGATCTTCGAGTTATTTGGAATGATGGTAGATTTAAAGGTGAAGTTGGCCACCTATATGTTGCAAGATCTTTCCCTTCAGTGGTGGTAATTTGTAGTCCATGCGGGGTTGGACCATGGTATGATGTTGGAAGGCATTAAAGAATTTTTTAATAAACAATTATACCCACATATGTTCAGAATTCATCATAGAACTAATTTCTATAGTTTTAAAGAAGAGTATATGTCTATGATGGAGTATGCAGCTAAGTTTATGAAAATAGTGAAGTTTTCACCTAAGGTGGCAGGTAGCTTTTCTTTGAAAGTTCATATCATTGATGGTGGTTTGATGCTAAATTTTTTTTCCCAGATTACGGTGTTGTGTATAGATGATTATGCATAGATGGTGAATAGAGCCTAGGTGGATGAGCAGGATTGGTTAGGCTCTCTGGGAGGAGGAAGCACAATGGTACCCATGGGAAATAGTGGGAACTCTAACGTGGGGTTCAAGCGAAGGATGGACAATTTTTCCTAGGGTTGTAATATGGTACATAATCTGAAGGTAGGATCGATAAATCTTCCTCCAAAGCCCCAGAGCATGCCGAGATGTTTTCTGTGTGGTTCTATGATCCACATCCAGCGGGATTTTATGACACAACATCAAGAATGTCATAATTGTAAGCAGATGTGTCATCTGCAGCATTATTGTCAGAGTGATCCATGGTCAGGTGCTCATGACACTCCTCGGGGACTGTAGACGTCATATGCTTCGACAGGAGAGTGACAACAGTACACCCTCTTAAGTAGATTAAAGTGGGTCATGGCGATTCTCAGAATAACACAACGCCTTAACAGGGAAATAAAGAGCAGAGTGTGGCAAGAAAACATGTGTTTTGAGCTAAGCAGGTTGTGGTGGATGAATAGTCAGGACCATCCATGGTGAGAGGTTCTGTTCTATTAAATTCTACCTTGATGCAAGTTTTGTTTGATACAGGTGCTTCACACTATTTTATTTCTGCACATGTGGTTGATTTGTTGTGTTTAAGGGTAGAAATTAAGCACTCTATTTTAAAACATCAAACTCCTTTGGGTTGAATAGAGTGTCGAGCCTTCTTGTGTAGATAATGTTGTATCGTTGTAGGTGAGGTGGAGCTAATGTGGATAATCTCAATTCTTGATATGGATGGGTATGATGTAATCATGGGAATGGATTTTCTAGTGCTTTTTAAGGCCCACATCGACTACGATGCATGGAAAATGGATTTTACGAAACTCTATGTTGTTTGAAATCACATTGGAGACAGAAGCATGAAAGGAAGGGTGCAACAGGTTTGTTGGATCCATTAGTGGGCATGTTATCGTATCATTTGGCATTGTTTTCGTTGTAATCAGTAGACGGTGTTGAGCAGAGTGTTCATCCAGCAGTGGTGGATTAGTTCATGGAAGTTTTTCCGGAAGAATTCTCTTAGTTACCTCCCAGAAGAGATGTGGAGTTTATGAATGATCCCCTTCCGGGGACTAGTCCTATATCACATCCATCTTATCGGATGGCACCAGCTGAATTGTGGGAATTGAAAATATAGTTGGAAGAGTAAGAAAACAAAGGGTTTACCCAGCCAAGAAAGTCATTGTGGGAAGTGCCTATGTTGTTTGTGAAAATGGTGGATGGAACCTTGAGGGTATGTGTTGATTATCGTAGACTTAAACATGTTAAGATAAGGAATAGATATCCACTTCCAAAATTTTATGATTTTTTCGACCAGTTGAGGGGAGCCCAATTGTTCAACAAGATTGACCTGATGTCGGAATATCATCAATTGCAGGTGAGGAAGGACGATATTCCTCAAATAGATTTCATAAGTAGATATGAAAATTTTAAATAAGTGGTTATTCCCTTTGGTCAATGAATAAGACAATGGTGTTTATGGCATTGATGAATCCGATATTTCAGTGATATCTAGATTCATTTGTGGTGGTGTTTGTAGATGATATTCTGTTGTATTCAATGAAAATGGTAGAGCTTGATCAGCACATGGCGACAGTGATGGCGATCTTGAGGGATCAGCGGTTGTATACCAAATTTTCAAAGTGTGAATTTTGGATACAAGAAGTTCATTTTCATGGCCATGTGATTTCTCAAAGAGGTGTTTTAGTGGATCTAGAAAAGATAGAGGCTGCTATCTCATAGAAACTGCCAAAGAATGTGTTTGAGATTCTGAGTTTTCTTTTTCTAGATGGTAATTATCGGTGTTTCATTCGGGTTTTTTCACGTTTGGCTTCGCCAATGATAGCTTTGACATGTAAGAATGTTCCATTCCAGTGGAATTAACAGTTTCTGTAGTGTTTCGAATAGCTAAAGGGTCGTCTTACATCAGCACCAATCTTGGTCATCCTAGAACCAGGAAAAGGGTACATGGTGTATTGTGATGCATCTGGATCAGGGTTGGGGTGTGTTCTCATGCAAGGGAATCATGTGGTTGCGCATGGCTCATGTAAGTTGAGAGTGCTTGAGAAGAACTACCCAACTCACTATTTGGAGTTGGCCGAAGTGGTCCATGCTTTGAAGGTATGGCATCGTTATCTCTTCAGTGAGAAATTTACGATATATACATATCACAAGAGCTTGAATCATATTTTCTCAAAAACGGATTTTAACTTGAGGCAAAGGAGATTGATGAAATATCTCCAGATGTTTGATTTTGACTTAATATACACACTAGGTATGGGAAATTTGATGTCAGATGCATTAAGTAGAAAATCATATGCTTAGGTGGTGAAACCGGCATTGGACCAGTGGTAGTAGATATCGGTAATAGCTAATATGCGGTTGGAATGTAAGGACCAGGGCGATATAGTTGTCTTCTTTATGGTTTTTTTGAGTCATGAATTTGTTGGCCTAGTTAAAGAGGCAAAAATATACGATTTTGAGTGTGTGACCATGGGGTCGAGACTCAATGGTGGGGAGACCATTGAGGGTTGGAAACTGAATGAAGATTTAGTTTTGTGTTTTCAGAATCGTATGGTTGTACCCGTTGTTTGTTAGGAGGATCTTCTCCGGGCGTTTCATCATTCCAGGTGGTCTTTCCATTCTGAAATTCCGAAAATGTATAAAGCGATGAAGTTGCAGTTCTGGTGGGCTCTTATGAAAATAAGTTTGGTTGAGTTTGTTTCGAGATGCTTGAATTGTTAGCAGGTCAATCCATAGCATTAGAGGCCAGCAGTAATTTTGCAGTCTTTACCAATCCTTGTTTTGAAGTTGGAGAAGATAGCGATGGATTTTTCACAAGTCTCCGAAGAATGGTAATAATGCACGATGCCATTTGGGTGATAGTGGATCGGCTAATGAAGTCGGCCCATTTCATTCCAATTCATGAATCTCATATAGTGGTGGATCTGTCCAAAATCTATATCCGAGAGGTGGTAAAGAGACATGGTGTTCCAGTTTCGATAGTACTCAATAGGGATACGAGGTTTAATTCTCATTTCTAGAAATACTAGTAGAAATCACTTGGGACATAGTTGACTATGAGCACGACATATCATCCTTATATGGATGGTCAATCCGAGAGGACAATAAAAACTCTAGAGGATATGTTGTGGGATTGTGTAATTGGGTTTGGTGGCTCATGGGTGGATCACATGTCTTTGGTTGAGTTTTCGTACAATAATGGTTATCAGCAATCCTTAAATATGTCTCTGTTTGAACCATTGTATGGGCGGCCATGTCATTCTCCACTGTGTTGGGTGGAAACGGGTGAGACCTTGATGGTTCGACAGAGCCTTTTCTAGGAAACTACGGAGAATATCATGTTGATCGGGAAGAGAATGGAGACAGCTATGAGTCCTCAGAAATCATATGCAGATCATCATCGACGGTCGTTATTGTTGGAGGTGAGTGATCATGTTTTATTGAGGATCTCTCCTAGGATGGGACATCGTCAGTTTGGAAAGTTGGTAAAGTTATCTCCATGGTATATTGGACCTTTTTAGAATAATTAGTGGGTTGGTAAGGTGTCTTATCATTTGGATTTGCCACTATGTTTCAATGCGGTGCATAATCTGTTTTATGTGTTGCTATTGAAAAGGTATCAGTTGGATCGTGACCATGTGATTCAATGGGATCATGTTGAACTAGAACCGGATGCTTCGTTAGTGCATGTGCTAGTGTGTGTTGTGGATAGGCAAGAGAATGTTTTTTTATGGTAAAAGAATTGTTTTAGTTCGTGTTTTGTGGAAACATGGTCATATTCAAGAGGAGACTTGGGAGCGGGAGAAAGAGATGGTCATGCAGTGGCCAGAGCTCTTTCGGCAAAGGGTGGGTTCACTACATTCCGAGGAAGGAAAGTCCAACGGTGGGGAGAATGTAGCACCCTCGGTTTGAGTTATGTGGCCTTTTCTATGCATTTTATGTGTTTAAAGTGCATGGGATGATTTGGGAGTGTTTGAATGGTTTTTGACAAGTTTGGAGGCTTTTAAAGGGGTGCATGGTTTGAGCACAGTTAATGGAAACCGTACAGATTCCCCAGGATACCATGAAAGGGAAACAGTAGGCTTCGCACGACCTATGCATAGTTTTCCCAAATGTTCGAGGAAACTGTGTGGAACCTCGCTATCGAGGCAGTAGAGTGCACATGGTTAGTGCAGGGTTTTCCAAACCATGCACACTAACCGTGCTACCACATTAAAATAGGGTTATATGTTTCGGGCTCCCTCAGGAATTACTTATTCCACTCCAATCATACTCACACTCGATCCTCACTTGATATTTTAGGTTCTCAGGGGTTGAGGGTGCTCTCTCACTCTGTTTGGAATGATTTTGCAGAGGTTTCTTGGAATTTTGAAGGTGGCTTCTCCTAGGTAAGTCTCTCCTATTGGTTTCCATGTGTTTTCCTCTAGATCTATATCCCTGTATTTCTTTCTTTTCTAGCTCTACACTTATTGTGTGTATATATAGGGTTATGGTTTCCATAGATAATGTTTTTAAGGCTTTTGGATGTTATGGAAAGGTATCTAGAGAGGTTTCGGTCATGTGTTCGCCGGATTTGAGGTGCGGTTGTTCGTGGGTCGATTTCTCGGGAACCCTAAAGGTAGGTGTCTTCTCACTCGACCCAAGTTGGTTGGAACTAATGGTTTTGGTTAAAATTAATTTTTTTTCTTGAAATCAATTTTGTTTGATGTGTGAAATTGGTTATAAATCATTTGGGTGATGTTTTGGGGATTTTTTGGAAAAAGAGGGTTTGGTGGTGAAATGATATTGTTGTGGATTTTAAAATGGTGATTTTAAAATGGGATGCTATGGTTAATTTGTGAAAATGATTTATGGAAATGGTTTTAAATAAAAGGGTTGTTTTATAGAAATATTGTTTGTCATGGAAAATGGTTTTCAATAAATTGTTGATTTAGTGAATTGGACTGATATGCAATGGAATTGGTTGATTGCATGTGGTTGTGACCTTGCTGAGTTATATGCTTGGCATTGGATTATTTTGAATGTTGTGTGGAAGTGGTGAGATGTACCACTATAAAAAGGGGATAGATAGGGACGGAAGGTCCATCATCAAAGGATAAGGTTATGGGAAGATCTAGTAGGTGTTAATGGGTGAATGGGTTTGAAGAAAGCTCCACTGTTTGGTTACTTGGTGGTTTTTTGGTGCATTTCTTTTCAAGATGTAAATTTTCGTGCTAATGTGAGATGATGAAATGACTTGTGGTGTGGTTTTTTGGATTTCCCTTGGATTATTGGTTTGGGTGTGATGGCTTAGTAAGGCATGATTGGCTTATGAAAATGGTTTCACTTGGGATTTAATTTATATAAACACTTTATATAAATGAGCTAATGGTTTTATCCTAGTGTCATGTGTAGGGAAGTCATTTGGGGGAATCCTACTGATTTTTATTACTCACCCCCTACTTTGGAACGTTAGTATCTTTTCAGATGTCTTATACCATGACGTGGTCAAAGGTAAGGCGTCACCCTGCTTTAGTGGAGAATTGTGATCCCTTGGTGGAGCTTGGAGCTTAGAGCTTGGTGGGGATCTTTGGTGGTTTCATGGATTCTGTTGTTTGGTTGTTTAGTTTCCGTAGTGTACTCTGATGTTGTGTGGACATGTCTGGTTGTATTGATTTTGGTTGGTGTTTTGGAACAACATGGTTGTCTCTTGGGAATGCATGGTTGGGTAATTTATTTGACATGCATAAAATAGTGGCTGTTAGTGGATGGTTTGGTTGGTTTTTTATTAAGGGAAAATTGTGCCCCATCTTGATCAAGAAGCCCTGTGTGTTTATTTCCAACCTTTGGCATATTGGTAATGTCTCTAAAGGCCATGTAGACCTCACCGCCTCCTCACGACAAAGAGGTAGTGGTGTGGTGCTAAATGTAAAATATCAAACTTTTCATGTGGAATTTAAAATAGACTCAAACAACCAATTACATCATGAATATAATCTAAATAAAAACCCATTAAGGTTAAAGATCATGAACATGAAATTTATATTCCATTTTAGGTATTTAATTATATTATATAACAAATATAAAATAAATGAACCACATAAATTTAAATTAATTTATAAGAGGATGCATGTCAAATGAAATAGGAATTGAGCCCAAGAAACCCATTTTAGGTAACATAATATTTATGGGGAGATTTATATGAAAAAAATTTAATAAGGAAGAATTTTTGAAACAAATAAATTATATTGGAAATAAAATACTATGTATTAATTAGGTATAATAAATTAATCTCGGAATATTAGAGTTTCAATATGAATATTTTCACTCAAATAATGAAAATAGAGTTGGCATAAAGCCCTACCTTGTCCTTGATTTTTATACACAAACCCCTAACTTCCTCAATAGTAAAATTCAGTTTATTATATACATTATTACTCTATAATACATTTAATATATACCATTTATTATCATATTCTATTTATTTATATTATAATTTTTTATTATTGAATTAAAATTGAATTGGTGTCATCTTATTTTAGTAATTTTAGCGACCAAAATGATATTTTAACAACAGGTTAAATACATAATATAACATTTAAAAAACATAAAACAATAATTACATTTTTAATAAATTTTAATAAATTTTTAATTTATGTTCTCATAGTAATTTATGAAATAATATTATTGCATTGTTCAAGCTTGTTATTAATGCAACCCAAAAATAAATACATTATATTCCATTTCGATGTATGGTTAAGGAATAATATTATAACATTAATAAAGACGAATAATGATATTATTTATATATTTTATATTTTTGACTATTATTTTATGTGTTTTTGATGAATAATGGAAATCAATATGAAAAAATAACAATGTTACTTAGTGGAGGAGGTAGTTCGCACAACACATGTTAAATATTATTTTGTTTTTATATGTGGGTGGACATGATTGAATGTGGGATAAACCATTAATATAATAACTATTCAGTTTAATAATGATACATAATTCATTGTATTAATTTTTTTTGTATTTTTATGATATAAATATTATGAATAAAAACATCAGGATTAAGTAATTTTCACTATAGTACCTTAAAATTTCTCTTACGTGCATCTTTGTAAAATAGGTGTTTAGTAATAGTAGTTGAGAATATTTGATTATAAAACTGATATATGAGTATATGAGGATAGATATTTCCGAGTATTATGAATAAATTTGATGGTTGTGTGTGTCTTTTTGGAGTGTAAGTGTTATCCTTTATTAGTGAATAAAAATGAACTTTGGTGAACACTAATTTTTTTAGTAATGGAGGAACTCTATCCAAGAGAAATAGTTTTAGAAGTGATAAATAATTAATTTTTGGGAGATATATTGTTTTCAAATTCTCAACCAATTATTCCAAAACATGTTTTAAATATTTTTGACGTCATTTACTCTTATATGTTTACTTTTACCTTTTTTTTATCGTGGTAACTATTTTTCAAAACATGTAAATAATTTATTACTAAATATATATAATAATATATCTAAATTTTTTTGGATGTGTTGGATCTAAATTTAATCTCAATTTAAAATAATTCAATTTATAAATAATTATAAATTAACTTTATATTAAAATATTTTTTATAATGAATAAAAATCTATTGAAATAATATTTTTCAATATTAAATGTTCTTAATCTAATTTTATATTGAATACCAATTGGATTAGAGATAATATATTAAATATATTAGTAAACATATATTAAATTAAATTTTGAATAGTGATTAATTTGTTTAATTAGAAAATAATTAGACAATATTAATAAATAAATTATTTCAAAATAATTGTTTTTCTATTATTATGGTTATTAAATTATAAAAAAGATGGTATTTATAAATCCACAACAATATCTTCGATACAAAGAAGATTTTGTCACATAAATATATATATATATTATAAAAATAATTTATCATACAAAAAGACCAAAGTATCTTAAAAAATCCATACATATGAAAAATTAAAGACATATAAAACAACAAAATCACTTCGAAACATCATTAAACAATCCATAAATAATAATATACTTATAAAAAACACTTCATAAATTTTCATTCTTTATTATTAGCCTATAATCAATGATTAGTAGAAAATAAAACTCCTTAAAAAATTTGATAGTGTACTTTAAAACCCCCTAATATTAGTGTAAAAATTATATAATAAGAATGATACAATTGAATTTATATGTTTCCAATGAACCTCCTTACTTGTTTTATATGAAATGTTTATAGAATAATCTATCCCAGTAGGTGGGAAACCCACTTTCATAGAATTAATAACCACCAAATCAAATGATAGTAAAAAAAGGCAGCATGCTTTTATTTTACACTTAACTATTATTTCCATTGAAACTAGGGTCCCATCCCATTAACAGAATTTACATTTTCCTTTGTTTTGAATTAAAATATTAACATCTCATAAAAAACCTATTTTATATTTTCCCACTTAAATATCCTAGGTAAATTGGATTACCACTGAGAGGTGATATTGGCCCTATGGTTTTCTGAATGCCTATGAGTCCTCTTGCCCCAGTGACAACTCACCCATGAGTACAACTACTCAATTGATTCTGTCCTCCCGACCTATTTCACCGCTGCTAGGCATCCACTCTCTATTATATAATTTCTGACTCGAGTGGAACTGCCCGGAAGGCACGCACCCGTTCGTCATGCATCAAAGCGGCAGACAAGGTCATTAGGAAACCTTGCGTGTATAGCCGTGATGGGAAGCCGGTGAATTAGAGTTTCACGTTTTAAATATAAAGTCTAATTAAACCTCTAAAAACATTTATGGTTTTTATCCACTAAGTATAATAACTCCTTCACCTGATGTTTAACTGTAATGTAAAGATGCATAGAAGACATGTTTTTTACAAGGTTCAACCACAATGTGAGACTCTACTATTTTCTAGGATCAGGTTGATATTTGAAACACATATGATCATTAAATATCATTTTGATCATAATTTAATAGTTATGTTTTCCTTAACTCTTAAAATGATGTATATTGTAGTAAAATATAAGGGTATTTCCCATCATTGTGTATTTTATAGTGACATAAAAATTAGTTTTATATTTAAACTATAACTATCAATCATTATGATTCTTTACTCCCTGTTGAATGTGAATATGATTTTAAATAATTTTACAATGTTATAGAATTAGAGTAGCATCATGAATGTTGTTCTTCATAATAATTTATTCATAATAATTTCCACATGAAAGATAACATGAATAAAAACAATGATAATATTCCTCCTCAAAACAAAGCACTCAATTAATTAATAACCAGATCGACTTTCCTCAACCTAGTGTGAAATCACATATGTATCATAGTATAATCATCCTCTATTTCCCTTTATTTTATGAGGAAATTATTCAATATCATAAGGTATCAAAGTATCTTCTCAATAATTGAATGATTCAATTTTCTCCATTTCAACCATTAATATTCCTAGAATAAATTTGAAAATTATTTTCATAAAAAATATGAAAAAAATCCTTTTATCCTCAGTTAAAATATATTATTTAGTAAATGTATTCCAAAAAGGTCACCTTTGATAACAAATAATAATTTCAGTGATTTGAATTTGAAATACCCATGAATTTATACCCATTTCCCTTAATTTTTATCACTGTTCAATCAGCCAAAAAACATTCTTGAATCAAGGATTTAACAATAGTTATAGTATTTAATATTTTTAGTTTATTATATATTCACCTAAATAAATGTCTTATTTAACATATTAATGTATTTCATAATGAATATGAACCTTAAAGACTTCCTAGTTATGTTAAATTACACGTTACATTAATTATAAATTTAATTTCTTTTTCCATATTTTTGGAACTACTCCGTTTGTAAGTTGAGGTTCACTATATAGAATTAATTTTGATATTTTTCTTTTAAAAATATTTATATGTTCTGAAGACGTCTTTACATTAAGAATGTTACACCCTATTTATTGAGCTAAGGAAAAAATCATTATTTATAAAATTTTATTTTGATACAATAAAAAAAATATAGAGAACCTTCAATAGTATGTTTAAATCTATTTTTATCTTCCATAATATAAAATATTTCCCATAATACTTCTCCAACAAGACCATACCATCATTCAACTCCATTTATTCCTAAATCAATAAACAAAAACAAAATTTTACAACATGTAAGGTGGATCAATAACTACTTACAATAAGTATTTTACAAGGGAAACAGTTGAATAATTATACCGAACCAAGACATGAAACACTTTTTCTAGAATCTGCTCATCTGTAACTCTATAATCGAATCTTTGATACCACTTATTTGGTAAAAAACCAATATGACCCCATAATTTATCCACCAGAACAAATATAGAGGAAAAATAACTAGAATAAATCTTTTATAATGATGTTCAAAAACGTTAAATACAATAATCCCCAAAGTCACAACACCACAACACACACATTGAACACAACAAGAAAAAAACATATAAAATACAACATTTAAAATGAAAAAATGGAAAAAGTAATAAACACTAGAATTTATGTGATTCAGAGATCATCCTACTACATAGGGGGAGCTGCATACAATTTTATCAAGTAATATAAGATTACTATAATAAAACTATCATTCAAACGAATGCCTCCACCATATAAAATTTTATAGATCACACCCATTATAGCTAATTCTACCACCTTTTTATCTTTCTTGTATTTTCTTCCAACATAGATCTCATCATTAGAAATAACCCTTTAAATTTGAAAAGATATCCCCCACCTTAAGTATTATTTCCTATAATAGTTCATTCTTCATGAAATTACAAAATTTTAGTCCTATGTAACTGTAGAATAAATCATACATATCACAAGAGTTAATCTTAATGAAAATTATTTTCATCTCAACATATCCTCTATTAGTGTTTTAAAGGATAGCTTCTAAAATACTAATTATATTAATAATATTTCCATAATTTTGTGTTTTTACTACATTCACCACATTATCTCTATCTAGAATTTATAAATTAAACATTTATAATCACTCAATTTATTAGTTCCATTCGCATGGGCATAAAATGGTTTTCATAAGGCTAAATGTAACACAACCAAAAAGATCTATATTGGTCACCATGAAAGGTCACACATTGAATCATCTAATTTACATGATCTGGGTAATAAAATAAAACAATTCTTAGGTTTTCAATAGATGTAGAAGAACTGCTAGATCAGAATAAGAAATAAGGTGACAATGTCTAACTCACAACATGATGAAACATTAACTACATTGGAAATTAATGACCTTCAATTATAGCTATAATCCTCAGGGTATGTTGGTGAAACCACTATTAAGTTGAATTAGTCTTCACAAACATATTCTAGATTACCTCTACCTTCTCGAGCACATTGATATGTGTTAGAAATGTAAATAGGGTGACCAAACACTAGATCGTATGGCATGAAGCCACTTAAAAATGTCCTAGTCGGTCCTCCTCATTATCAATATGACAAGAATCATATCAATGAATATCCATAATAAAAATTATAAACTCTTATATATTATAGTGCCCCTGTTAGAGTTAAATGAAGTCATTAAATTATTATTCAAATACATTCCAAGAAAAAATACAGATATTAAAATTATTGTGGAACTTTTCTAAAGACACCACAAAAACTCCATGGTCACTAGGGGACTATATCCTCAAATAACAAGAATTTCATCATAATAAATAATATTCATTATATAATATAATATTTTTAAAATGGAACAAAACATAAAAAATCTACAACTCCATAAATCAAATCTCTATAACCATATGATATATAGACCCTCATATATCTTTAATATCTGATTCAATTACTCTCAAAAGTTCATCCTATGAGAATCATCCTCATTAATATAAACTAAAAGTCAGTTGTCCAGAGCTTCCTATCACACCTCATCATCTTGAACCTCATTTGTACACTAACCAAAAGTAATCACTATATACTCTACAAGGAACACTCAACCTAAGAATATTGAATTTATTTATAATATTTATTTTAAATTCATTTTATATTTTTACAAGATTTTATAATTAGTTTAATCGATAAAACAAGGATGATGCATTAACAACACATAGGTATATATAATATAATTCATAACACAAAACAGAGTATATTTAGTAAGATTAAAGTCCAAACATCGAATAATGGATGGAAATATCATGCATCTTATCTAATCTCCCTTTACAATTTCACATGCTCAATTTGACAAACACGGTTTCCCAACATATCCCATGTAATCCATAATAATTACTAACACAAAATATTATCATAACCCTCAAAAAAAATCTTTTATTACATTGTATCATGACCTTCCCCTACAAGAACCCTTATTTGTACGGTACACAAGATAAGTGTTACCCTCAAATACTACCTCTAATTGGTCACGGGTGAACGACTACAAATCATGGAAAAAAACAAATGAATATGATATATTCTCCTCATAAATATCATGAATGAGAAATAAATATCTGATCAACTAGAAAAAAAATAAATTAACCATCATACAATTCATACAATGTCAAAAAGAAACCAAAACCCTAAAAAGAAATTCCATGATCATATCCTGTTGAAGTAATTCTAGGAACATTGGGTAACACCAATTAATTTTTGAGATTCTAAAGTTTTTCCCAATTTCCAGTTCTAAAAAAACATAAATGATATAGAAATATATTATGGTTATAATACAATTATACATAGTAGGTTACTAACAAAATCATCTCTTGAAAATATGGAAGAAAAATACTAATATCACAGTGAATAAAAAACGAATCCACCTCATAACTTTTACCTGGTAATCAAATATTTCATCCCCCAATATAGATCAATTATCCAATATCATACACATGTATTGTAAAACAATATCAATGAAAATATATTAGTCATGGTATATTGCATCCACTTCTTCATTGAACTAATCAACCTCATTCCCCAATGACATGTGTCCTGGTGTTATAATCCCCTTTATATCCACATTACACAATAATTGAATGCCACATAACCACATCCATAGTTAAACAACCACATTATATATCCTCATTACCACATATCAGTATATCACAATCACATGTTTGTTGGGTAACATAGAAATGAATGAACTTGTCCTTTATCCCTCCTCCTCCCATGGACTCCCAATCCATGAACCCATATAACAAGAATATCCTTGAGAAATTACTAATCATAATATGTATATAAGAGAGAGAGATGATGGTAAATTAGTCAGTAATTTTTATCCTCTATATCCTTGTTATTTGAGAAGACACCTTGAATGATATTCCACATATATGCATCTGTCATGTTAGCCACCTCATGTTTGGATGAATATGAAATAATATAAATATAATGAATATATAATAGCACACATACACATTATAAGGGTCATCTACTTAATACCAATACACCAACACTATAGTATCACCTTTCATATATCAATATAACTACAAACTCTAACTAGCTTTTCCACTAAACCACATCACCAAAATACTACTTTCAAAATAATGTATCGGTTTCACATTTAAAAATTTATAATTACTTCACATTATTTAATTTAAAACCAATATATATATTACTATATCAAATGAAAAATATGATAACTCAAAATTTATCCTCATGAACTAATAGGGTAGGAACCACACAACCTTAATAAGACCGTAGTAATGAATCCTGAAGACGTAGAAGGAAAACCATACCTAATCCAACCCATTGTGAGATAAAACTTGAAACTAAACCCAAATAATAAATTCTATTAGACAATGATTGAATTAAATAATAGAAAAATAAAAACATAAGTATTTATATGGATTATAATTTAGTTTTAATCCTTTAGGTGAATTTTGAAAACTCTTTAATTCATGAAATGTAATTGGATTTTATGAAGCTTTAATAATACTAAAAAAATATTTCCACATTTCCACTTAAAATAGAGTCCATATGGTTAAACTACTCCCACCTTATTATATTCTTTAGGGTTATAATATATACATAGATATTTTCATCATGAAAACCCATTCACTTGGCCGAATAAGTCAACTAACTAACTTACCATTTCATTGAACAGTGAATGCTTATGCAGACTCTAAAAATATACTTCTATATATCCATATAAATACCCTTATTTATCCAATTTATAGAAAAAACTATCATTGAATAGCCATTATGTAACCTGAGATTTGGCCTTTACATATTCCAATAGTCAATAAATACAAAAACTCTTTTTTGTCTTCGTACATCCACATTTAAAATTTTCATGTTACAATATGATTTTCCACTCCTGATGTACTTACTTCTTAACCTCAGGAAGTTCTATCTACAACTCAACTACCACCAACTAGGTTTTATAAATTTGTTATCTATAACTGAAGCTTCTGTTATCCCAAATTATATAACCAAAAAATTGTTTTCACATTGACAATCCTAAAATTTACAAATTGAGATTCATTTTTATACATCATAACTAATTAATCATTGAAAAATATAGAGTCATCTTCTAGTCACCAATTTTTTTCACAGTATTACGGTTCCCCTACCATTATTTTACTCATACTATTATGAATAATTCATGACATTACCACATGACATATCATATTATAACCCTAGTAATAATATCTTCAAATTCAAAAACCATTCAATATTTATAGACCCAAAACATTAAAAATTAATAACATATGTATGGAGTGAGATTTTAATTGAATATATTTTTTACAAGAATGAAGTAGTGTACTGTAAGACAGGTTCATTTCACTTTCACAATGAGAAAACAACACCACATTAACCTATCTTTTTATAATATATTCTATCATCTCATACATCTAAATCAAATACCTCCCAAATTCTATTAATTAAACATACTCTACATATGTAGTTGATAGTGAAATGATTGGTTGAATTTTTGACATACAACTCACAAATATACATATCTAAATGAACAGATAACCTATGGATCTCATTGAAGTATCAATGTCTCCTAAAATTATGAAACTAAAACCCATTTCAATGATAAAACTATTCTAAAGAATATATAAAATCCTTAAAATCCATTAATTTTGTAGATGATCCATATTACATATTCCCAGGGCCCACTTATAGGATTTTTAATGAATATGTTAACTAATCCCACTGCTTGGGTGGAGTTTGGACAATATAAATTCTGTGAAACATTAATCTTTTATCTACCAAGGAAATTTGACCATTTTTTATGTACTCATCATTAGAAATTTTTCATTGTTATTTCATCTTAATAGACATGAAATGTTCGACCAGATGATTTTTAACTAACATTACCTCTCTTATTAGAAAGTTTTCCACTAATGTACAAAAATAGTCAAACTGATTATAGAGAAACTTTTTAGACCTTAATTACATTAAAATACACATCAGTGATATTCATTTAGTAAGATAACAATTATTCACTGTGAAACATTTGGACAATTAATATTTTATCTCCTTAAAGAATTTTTACAGGTCTTTCAATATGTATATCGTCAACATAATGAATAATGATAATGAATCTACCATCATCATCAACTTATTGATAATAGTAATGATCAAAATTTCCCAAGACAAACTTTAATTATTCTAGAATGGAATTACACTTAAATTGTCACTTCTTTAGTGCTTTCTTCAACTCGTATAGGATAAAAAATTGATTTCACATTAGATTATTGTAACTTTTATCCATCAAACATTCCAGATTATATATACATATTTCTAAATCTTATACATTCTGATGAAATTCAGTCTTCCAATTTAACTACTAAAAATTCAAACCATCCATTGAAACCATGTATAGAATCATTAGAATAGTTTTTTTAAGAATTAGAGAAAATATATTGGAAAAATATTTAACATCCATTTACAGAAAACCCTCTATGAGAATCCTTACCATGTATGTCCATTTAAAATTTGATCAATCCTTCTTCTGATAAAACTATTTACTCTGAAAAACCTATTCCTAATTGGAAATTCTATTAGACTTTATATTTCAAAAAAATTGTGGAATCCATTTCATCACTCACAATTAACTTCAACTAACATTTGTCTTTTGAACATATAGAATCTTGATGAATATTGTGCTGTCTGTCATCTATAAGATTAAAATTGTGGGGGATACATATAAATCAATGCACTTAGTGTTGAATACAAGTAGACCTCCTTAATTATCCTTATAATTCATCTCCTTCTAGAAGAAATAGTTTCAAAAATCCACCATTTGGTTCTCTTCCCTAAACTTTTGTAGTCATTTATACTTCTAAATATTCTGACCCTAGAAACACCATTAGAACTACACCATCATCTTTATTATCATCAATATTGTCTTTCATTCTTTAACTATTGTACGTCCTAAACCTTCCAGAATATCCAAAAATTTTGGATTTCCATTCAGGTAAGCCTCATTTGTTTATGATAATTTTATCTCATTAGAATATCATTCTTAGTTATGAAATTTCCACAAGATCTCTTGATTAAATATTATATTTTTCACTCTAAAAACCTATAAATAATTATTATTCTAGATCATAAATCCAAAATAATTATCATAAATACCCTTTAAAGTAATATTCCGAGAACATAGCTTATAACATTTTCCTTTATTTGGAATCAAAATGGACATAGGTGAGAAAACAAAAGAATTTAAATGGATTATTTTAGAAATTAATTTTTGAAAAATTTGTATTATGATGTTATTATACCAATAGAGATAAATTACTAATGATAACAAAGTAAGAAACACAATTCATAGTTTATACCCAAAACTAATTTTGTAAAACCATCTTGAATCATCATGTTTCGTTCCTTTCAACTAAAATCTGATACATACTCTCCCTGACTCTATTTTTTTCTAGAGTATTTATTATACTATTCTAAAACTGTATACATTTCTATTAAAAGATAATTTATATCTGTTTAATTTTGTATTCTTGACCATTTTCAGACGTCAATCATTTTATTTTTTATATATTATAATTTTCAACTGGGGATATTAATTGAGTAATGTTTCTAAATACTATATACTATTTCATGAAAAATACCACCCATAATTTCTATTCCATGTCATAAATAATGTCAACCTGTTATAGTGAACATTTATGAGAATTAGATAGAATCGCCCCTACAAATCTACATAAACAAAATCAGACATCCATCCAATGGGAATGTCTCATTCCATTTAGAAAAAAATCTTATGATACTTTATAAGTATACATTATCCACATTTTCAATACTTCATGTTGATGAAATTATCATTCCATTAGTAGCTATGGGTTTTCTCTCTTTCTTACATAATTAATTGATACATTCATGTCTTTACATTATAAATTTTTTTCTCTTGTCATGAATTTTATATTTTGAAACTCCCATTGTATACAACATTCTATCCTTCACTCAGTTGGATCATCATTGAAGTTCTTGTGACTTTTCACGATTTATAGGAAAAGGTTATACATAAACCTGAATCATATTACTATCTTAATGAGTTCATTTATTTATTAAACTCTATATGTGTAGCAATCCTAGTAACAATGGAATGATTACATTATTTTTCTAGATATAAACATTATCCATGGACAAAATATCTAGAGCTCTTTAGTCTAGAAGATAAACCTTGTTGTATCTCTCTAAAGTATAATTTATCATACTGATTCTCTATTATATATAGTAAAATTATAGTAACCTACCCTATTCAAACATTTTTATTACATAATTTTATGATATTAAAAATAAAAATATAGAAATTCATAATTTAATGATTTAGAGACAATGTAAAATTAGGTTTATAAAATATAATAATTCCTAAAACATTGAACATTTTAGCCATTCTTCAATGTCCAACTAAAAGAATTCATTTTCTCATTAGTACTTGTGATCACTAAAGGATGTACATAAATAAATTATAATCTAAAATACGTGTATGGGGATTTATAAGAGGAAATAACATGAGGTGTAAGAAAACATAAGAGCATAGGTGACTCAAGTCCTCATTATCCTATAATCGACATTGGAGCATAATTTTAAGATTCATATAATGTGATATATGTATAATAATGAAACATCATAACATTATGGATGAATCTAACACATCAGTTATAAAAACATCTATCATCTTGTTCATGTATAACATATGTGTATAAATCCTCATTTAAATATTTTTAAACAAATCAAGAATCATGTTCAATCATAATATACATAATATCATGAGATATATCACATTAACAAATTAACTATAGGGTTATATAATTACGATCCCTCCAATAAAATTTAAATATATTTTTTATAATGGAATCCTTATAGAAATGAAAACATTTATCAATGCTGGAAAACAAATAAAGCTATGAGAGGGGAATGGGTTTCATAATGGCATACTAATGAATATATAAATGAATAAAACATGGAGTTTACATAAACTAATAAGGTATAATATCTTTTTCTTTTTTAAATTATGTAATTTATATAGACAATATCAATTCTATTTATTAAATTAAAAACATTGGATGAATCAAGGTAAGACATTGAAAATAAAAAATTTATCATTAAACAAGAAGGTGTTTAAAAAAAATTAAAATGAATTAAGAACATGGCTACCCATATGAAGGAGAATATAATTTTATATATAATTACATTAAATTGTTTTTTAGATGGATCATAATAAAAATATAGATAAAAAATTACAAATCCAAAGAAAACTGTTGCGATCAAGAGCCCCATTACCTTTGGTATCATTATATTTCATTATGTTTCCATCTCCAAAATAATGATATTATTTATATTAAAATATGAATTTAGTGTTATGTTATGTTGTTTTTTTCAATATTGATTAATTATAATAATTAGATTTTCATTTTTTACTATTCCTTGTTAAAGGTGAAAAGTATTGGTGTTATCTTCTATTTTAATAATTTTTCTTGATTCAATTTGAAGATTTGTATTTAATTCCATTTATATATTTGTATAATTAATTATAGAAGAATAATAATAAGTAAAAATATATATTTATATAGTATAAATAATTTATTCCATCCATATGTTTAGGTGATGGTATGTAATGAAATGTAAATGTGTGGTAGGAAGATGAAACCGACCATTGATGGGATGCTTCAAAATAGGAGAGATATATGTAATATATAAATATACTATAAAATTAATTTTAAAATTTGATTATCATTATTAATAAATTTTAAGATACTTATTAAATTACATTGGATGAGTAGGAACTAATTTTAGAAGAAGATTGAATGAAATGGAAAACTATATTGAATTAAAAGGAAGACATTGCCTTGACTTTGATATCTCTCCATTTCTCAACATTATAACTGTAATGTCCTAAATTTATGTTACTCCAGAACATACCTAATCATATTATGGGTTTTAATTGTTAGAAGTTGGGTATAATGTTTCCTTTGAAAGATTGATAGGACGTAGTTTTACAAGGGAAGGGAGAAGGTTTATTTCTATATGAGGAGAGGGGTATTATTGGGGTAAAATATTGAAGAAATTCATATTTTCAAGGCAATACATTTGATAATGATATTTTAAAAATTATGAATTTTATTTGATTAAAAATATATGTTTTTATGAGTTTAATTCACATTATAAACCATATTTAATATTCTATACTAAAGGAAAGAAGGAAAAATGAAATTTATTTTTTAAAATGGATAAATTTCTTTTTTAGATATTAGAAATTACTTTTTAGTTTCGAATTTGAATTTATTAGAAAATTTAACTTATAAAAAATATTTTTGGTAAAGATAGAAAGTCTATAATTTGTTATATCATTACTACATCAGGAATATTTTAATAAAACACATTTTTTACCTAATAAAAGTATTTTTTTTACTTTCCTCTTATAAATTGATGTTTTCAAGAAAATTAGCTTAAAAATTATTATTTGGAAATTGAAATTAAATTTATTTAAATAATTATATATATTAAGTAATATTAATTATTTAAATAAAAATTATGATTTTTATAAAATATATTAAAATACACTTAATTAAAAAATTACACTTACACTTTCTTTTATGTTAATTTTTTTTGGAATTCATATATTTATATTTACTTAATTTATTTATGGAAAATATTATTTACATTTCATTATACTATTTTATTGGGAAATTTATTATTCTAATGCTCGAATTACTATTCTATAGATAAATGTCTTATTCCTAATGTTCACATTACTTATCCAAAAAGTAATTTTGTTATACCAACATTTCTATTAGTTTTAAAATGTATGTCATAGTATTATAATACCTTTTTATAACTCTTATTTATATCAATCATCATTCACATCAATTCATCTCAATGTTTGGGTTTGATAAATTTTAAAATACAAATTACAATACTAATGGATTATTTATTTTTCATAGTGTTGATCAAAAGTGTGAAATTTATAGGTGATCAAAATGATTCATATTTTCCAATTCTAGTTATTTTTTCCAATTGTCTGATTACAATGTTGTCAATTTTATTTTCAGTATTTATTATATAATTTCCTCAACTAATGAAATAAAGTATATCGTGTATTTATTACGTGGTTCATGCATTATAAATATGAGATATTGTTTATTCAATTGATAATTTATATATTTAAATGTTTATGTTTATATTTTTACCCACATTCAAAATTTATTCTTATAAATTTCAACTTGTAAGCTGTTGAGAATAGATTAGGGTTCTTATATTTTGTTACATAATTAGGATACCATAATGCCTCTTCTTACATATGGTTCCACCAATGAAAAATCTCATGGTGAGTTTTTTTGTTTTGTAGAACATTACCTATATGGTATAATATCTTCCCCTATTTCACAATATAGAAGAGGCCATACTTTAATTGTAAAACTTATAAATTTAATGCATGTGGGGGATCAAGAATGTACATAATTAATAATGATACAAGGAATAAATCCTGATCTTGATCCTTGTTTTATGTAAGTCCATTTTGATAAGACACACATGTGTAATAAAGGATATCAAATGAGGAAATATATATAGGTATAATATTCCAATTATTTCAAACTTCATAACATTATTCATTGGGGATATTTTAAGGGATGTTATTTCATTAACATAAAACCCCAAATATCTTCATTAGCTGTCATCATATCTATTATGTTAGTGTTGTGTATCTTAAGTGTGTTATTTAATTGATTGAACCTTAAATATCATCTCTTGGACAAGTTTGGTTCCAACTGTCTTCCATGAACTAACAGTATTTCACCATATATGAGTTCTAATTCTATTCCCATATAGAACACCATATTGTTCAATTTGATTATGTGAGTTTGTTGTTCCCATGATAGGTGAGATCACTAAGAGGGGGATGGATGAATCTATGATACCTTTTTCATTTTTTAAGAAAATATTTGTAATCCAAACTCTATTTATAAATATGATACTGATCCACTCATTTAATGCTCCCCCAAATATATCCAAATATATATAATAAAAAAACAGAAGACATAAGGATTTACATGGTTTGAACTTGAATACCTACTAATTTTTATTAATAGTTAGTCTCCACAATTATGAATTCTTTTCCTATTAACAAAAGTCGTTACACTCCATATCATTTTACCATGCTTACAATACATCCCATCATATGGTCCAACATCAAACTAGAAGTCTTTATTTATCCTTACATAGTTCAATATCTCACTAATTCGTTGTTATCTCTCGTAAATAAACCCTTAAATCTAGTATAAACTACTGCTCAATGTAATTGTTCATCATGTTCTTCCATAACATTAATGTATATATCTCTCTATCTTTTGTGACATCTTGTTGTAGAGTGTTGGCCATATTCTTTTCATGTACTCATGTTCGGATCCCAGGGATCATTCGACCAATCAATATGCAAATTAATCATGGGGGATCATCATATAATTTTCACTCACCCTCTATGATATATGAATATCATAGGCCTTCACATTCTTTATATTACATATAATAAATCCAAGATAAACACAAAATTTATTATTTTGATTGAATGTATTTCTATAAAGACTCCATAGTACTAAAAGGTTCTCTTAACACACTCTATCCTTATTCTTATATTCTTCTATATTTCATAAAAATAACATTGATGATGTTATTTCAATAACTAATTAAGGAAATTTAATTTGTTTTATAATGATACAATCAACGTTCAAACTGGTGTATTTTTTCAAATTTTAATTTTCATTCAAAACCCTCATTCTAATTTATTCAAGGTCCACCTTTATATTTAAGTTCTTCCTATAGGTGATAATTAAAATATCACAACCTTATTTATCTCTGAAAAAATCTATAGATTTTAATTTCATTGAAATATCCATGTGTGTATGAAATAATGTTTTGATGATGTGTCTATGTGGATAACTATGATATAATTTTCCATCTCCATTCAAGTCATTGTCATATTGATCCATTAACTCTTTTTTAATCCAAATATATTTTTGAAATTGATTCCTTAATGATTAGGAAAAATAATTATTTGATTCTATTTTATCAATATTCAAATATTAGAATTATTAATATATCAAATACTCAATATTTTTTTTGAAAAATATATGTTTTATTGAATTACCAAGTTATACGCCTCATCCTCAAAGTCATATAGTCAAAATGAAAACCACAAAAGTCTTGAAGAAAATAAATACAAAACCATTCATATTATTACACCAAGAGTCTCACACTATCAATTTCATACGTTAAAGACTAATGAATTGTTAATCAAATTCTAATGTTAGGAAAACTCATAAATTATCAACTCGAAATTCATATACTCAATATCGTGTGATTAAAATACATGAATTTTCTCTAAAAATTATAATGCCAATGAAATGACTTATGTATCCTGATGAATGTTTTACACAGTATCTTTCAAATCATATGAATATTAAATTAATTACAGTATGTAAAAAAATTATTTAATTCAAATAGAACTGTATTTGGCTCAATTTGGGCCACCGAAAATACTTTAAATTTTCATTATGAATCACCTAAAGGAATACTATATATGAGTAATTAGTATGCATGTTTGGTTCTTCATGCAAGGTTTCTCTAACTCGAATAATATTCCATACATCTCCATGTTAGTCTCTACCATTTAAACTTATCTATCAAATCTCTATATTTATTTATCCATATAATATCCCAAGAAATATGATCTATATGGTGTTCCTTTATGCATAAACATGTATCAATGACATGCAGATCATCTCAAGAAATCATCACAATTATGGGATTCTTGATTATAATAATGAAGTGAGTCCACTTCCTCTTATTTTCATTAATATATACAATAACTGTTCCTCAACATCACTTCTCGCATTTCTCCAAAACATATTGATAAATTATCATTCCGTACTTATTGAAAATAAATATCATCCATGCATGGTCACCTCAATACCCCCTTTGGATTTGTTTTCAATACAAATAAACTCCTAAAATTTCAATATCTGTATTTATTTATTTTCCACCCATATTAAAAAAATATAAAAATTATATTTAGGTTTTGATGCTTTCTAAATTACAATTTACTCTATCAGAGAAAGGCATTCTCTTTAATTATATTAATAACCTTCTCCCCTATTTAGATTTAATTTTATCCAAATTCACTTATGAGAGAAGGATTGTATGACACATATCATATTAAATAGCCTTTAGTTGGTCTACTCTAATTATACATGGGTTATTGTAATGTATAAAACAATAGAGACAATAAAATAAAACAATACTACCCATTATCCATTTCTGAATGTGATAAAACATACGAATTTATCAATTTATAGGTTTTCTATCATATTTATAATTTATATATGTATAATTAACTCATATCAAAAAACACAAATAAATAGTTTAAATTTAAGACAAATTAATATTCCTTTTTCCTCCCAAAATCATCAATCAATACTTTCCCTTCATTAACATATTTTATAAAATTAATATAGGGTCATAGGGGAAATTGGAATACCTTAACCTTCAATAATTTAGGGTTATATTGAATTAAAAATTCAATATAGATTGTTATTTTGATAAATTCTCTTCATGTTAACTCCACCATGAGAGATTCACTTCACATTATTTATCATGGAAGGGAGAATACTCCTTGATGTGAAACATCAATTTATTTTCCATCATTGAAAGCCATATCTATCAATCCATTTCATTTCAATAATAAATTCCATAAATTTTTTTATACATAAAATGAAGGGGAATAAAATGGTTATTAATTCATTTATTCTTTGAAAAAGAATAATGTTTAGATTTATGTTGAAACTAATGTCTTTTAATCTTTTCAACTCTTTCTTCATGGAAAAAATTCATTTTAACATATTTATTTACCTTCAAAGTATATCTTTATTCATGAATAATGGTTAGCTAATTATTCGCAATATCCAATTTGTGTGGGTAGTCATTGTTTTCATCCATAAAGGTAAAATCTTCCTTAGAAACAACCTTCTGGATCTTCTTCATGTTTTTCCTTTTTCCCCAATAGTAATGTCATACAGTCCTTTTAAATATGCCCAGTGTCTATATATATCCCAAATATATTCTCATTAACTTTAGTTTTTCCTAATTTTATTTCATTAAAGAAATTATTTTATTATTTTATAAGATATCCTTTTTGTCTGGTACAATTTTTAATAGATTTCATACATCATCTTTGATCCATGACAGCTTTATTAGTATATAGATTTATATTCATAGACCAATCAATTTTACATTTATATATTATGATATTTTTTTGTTTCTCATAAAACATATTCTTATATTTATTATATTATTATCCCCATATTCATTGTAGTTACATGGTAATGAATTGTTTTTCAAACAATCAATGGATTTATACTTGAAAACATAATATCACTAACAGTATCTCTTAGAGAATGATCTTTTAACAAATTGGTGATTCTATGTAAGTTAATTTTATTCTTTTCAATGAAGCATCATAACATTATTTATCCTTATCTATGAGTATAATTCATTATTTTAGAAACAATTATTTTCTATTTTATGGAAACATTCCTAGTTCATCATTTACCCTAATCAACTACAATTTTTTATTTTGAATCATTATTTTCATATAAATTAAAATCAATGACAATTGAAAAATTAAAAATATTTTGTACATTTTCCATTGGTATATTCTTCTAATAATCATTATAAATCTCTACTTCCATAAATTAATATTTACTAATTCTAATCAAGGTATTTTAATCATAATGAATTGAGATTATTCATTATTTAACTCTTTATACTGTCATCAATATTATCATTAAGTTCCTTGCACATTTTTTTATTCTCAAAAAATATTACCATGGATGTTTTAACATATTTAAGGATATCAGACTCATTTTCAGGCACTATTCATTGTTTTTTTAAATTCCATTTTATTTTATTATTGAGTTGGATGTTTTACTCTAGGAAAACATCCAATTATATTCTCAATATGCACTAATATTAGGTATTTTACCCTCCCCAATCACTACTAGAAGAATCTATATTTTTTTTAACATGACTAAGGATGGTCTTATGCTTGTGAGAAATATCTTAAACTTTGGATTCACTCTATGATAAGGAGTATTCTTACTATTATTTACTAAAATATTTCTCTCAGTATTTCATGAAGATCTCATTTTCTTTCTATAATCACCTTTTTGTGTTATTTTATTTATTAACATCAATAAGAGTCGTTATTAATAGTTGTTTCACTACATTGATAATAATAATAATTTCTTCCATTTATCTTTTCTCTGGGTCTGAAAATAATGTCTAAAAAATGGGAGGAAATAGTTTTAGAAATATCTAGACACAAATTCTCTACATTCATATATGGAATTCCGAATTTCCAAATAAAAACTCTACATCCAACTCCAATATTTGAAAGAGTATAGAAAAATATATTTCCCTCCCTACATATATGCGATTCACAAAAATATATCTACTTGAAAAAACTAGTAGAGTCCTCCCATTCTGCTACTAACCTATATGAGGGTGAGGTGATTCTTAACATGAGAGATTCAATAATGAAATGTAAGCCCATATCTAGCTATATTTTTCTCTAGTTATTGAATATATAAATTGAAATAGTAATGATGACACCATGTATCTATAATTCATATGAAATCACAAATCCATAGCCTTTATGAAATATTTAAAGGGTTTCTCTCCTTTATTCCCCAAATATTACATTAAAGCCTTCCCGACTCAGGTTAACCATTATGTCTAAATAATTATTGATCATCATGCATCATATTATAGGGGTTATGGGATATTTGGAATTAAACCAATATAGGATATAAAATTACATCTAAATCCCTATATATCATAAATGAATAACTCTTTTATAGAATTTACTTCCAAGAAATATTAAATAGTGCAATTCTTCCAAACATCAGATATGATATTTGTAATGGAAATGTTGATCACGATATGGTGACCCTCAGACATGTTAAAATTTCAATTCCATTATATTAAGTACCACACCTCTATAATAGTTTTATTGAAAATGATTGTTAATTGAGAAAATAATTCTTGCATGTGTATTTATGAAAACAAAGTGGTTGTGTCAATTTAAATGACATCATGCATGAAAACAATTTCATAAATTATACTCCAATGAGCATTGTAAAAAATAATATAAATGAATATGTAGGAATGGTATTCCTAGATTGATCTATAAGAGAAGTCCATTGAATATAGTTGGTAGTTACCCTAAATAATGTTTTCATCTCTATCAAGTCTTTTATAGACTTATATATTAATAAGGGTGTATTAAGAGGGGTTTATATAATTAATAAAAATGATGAGGATATATGATACCACATTCATTTGATTTACAATAATAAAATAACAATATAGTTTATTCAAGAGGGTTGAATGTCCAGATGACTACCATATAAGGAGCCCTACAGTTATCTATTTTGAATCTCAAGTTTAATAATGCTTCCTCCTGACATCATTTAATTCTTTTTGTAAGACTCAATCAGTGTAGACCATCAATCTTCCCACTTGACCGCTTCTTCGTTGGATCTGGGGGACTGTACAGGCACTCAAAAGTGGGGATTCTCAACACTATATGAATCATGATATGTCTTCCCTCTATAGATGATCTGATACAAGAATTTTCATCTATGCCTCATATCTTTAATAGTTCTTGATTTATTCTCTTCCAATTGACATATGATATCTATATGAAACTTGACTCTCCTACAATTCTATTATGAGTATGATTATAAGAAATTCCTTTTCCATTTCAAATCACATAAATTATTTGTATGCTTGGAAATATTTTTGGTCGATATCTCTTTTTAGATAGTAGGACAAGGGATGTATTCCATATGATTTCTCCCAGGATATGAGTTGAAGCCAATATGTTGAATCCACCAGTGGAGTTCATGTTGGTTGTTGTGGGTGAATAGTTCTATTAAAATGTGGTTATTTTTTAATCATGGATTGGTTTATATACCATATGTAAAAAATTGTGGCATAATATAGAATCTTCCAGCTAGGGGAAGTTTTTTCTGAGAGAGTTAGTCCTTAGTAATAAGTAGATGAGCTATGTTCAAGTGGAGGTTTCAGTTGATGGTGGTAGTCCATTGGTGATAGACTAAAATATAAAAATCATAGGTTACGAGTTGGTTAATACATATCAACCTCACAACCATGATGCTGAGATTCTTAATTATCTGTAGGAAGTCTAGGGGGTGTCAAAGAATGCCTAGGAAACTCATATGGATCTAAAAGATTAGGACATTTTCATTAAGGTGAAACATGATCATAGGGTAGGGAGTCCAATAGGTTTTACGGTGATTCAGGGAGACATAGCATCTTTAGGTGATGGCAGTTCATGAGTTTATATTTGGATGAAGCATGATCAGAATGTGGGGAGTTTTAAAAATAGTGTGGTGATTTAGGGTGTTGTAGTGTCCCCAGGTAAGGGAAGTGACGGGGCCTCTATTTTTAAATTCATTTTGGAAGTTTAGTTGGTTGTTGAGGGAGTTTTCAAGACTTCTGCTGGTGGTTCTTATGTGGAGGCAGTCTTGGAAGGTGATGGTTCCACTGTTGGGGAATAGGATGAGGCCCCTAAGGATCCAATCAAATAAATCCCTAGAGTGGATGTGTTTGATATTGATCTTGAGAACTTTTTTGATGGGTTTCTTGATGAATACCTGGTGTATGAGGTTGAATCTAATCCTAGAAGACACTCTATGGATAAGAAATAGTCCCTATGGAACACGACCAGTGATAGGAATATGAGGTGAATCCATAAATATTTCAATGATTACTCATATATTATTCCTCTCATGGATAAATGTTATCTGAATAAATTATATGTCATGAAGATGGATTGTGATGTTATCGATCAACCCTTAGAATTACATTTATATTTTGATGAACAAGATGTTGAACATGTTTTTATTCATAATTATAATAATGTATATGTTTGTAGAGTGATCAAGAGGTTACTGAGGATGAATTTAAATGAGGAGAAGTATAACTGGATTGATAAGTATGAAATAAGTTTAGTATGGGGATTCAATACTAAGAAGATCATACTTGAGGAGTATATTCATGCATGGGACAAACTGACGTTTGTACTTGATGATCTCTTAACGGTTGAACCAGAAAATCATGTATGAAATATCTCCTAGAAATTATTTAGGTAGCTAAAATATTGGCATCTTAAATTTTCGTTTAATGGTTTAGTTATTTTCATTTGTTCCTTAACCCATGGTTTGTCAGATTTTACTAAAATTTGTTTTAATATTAAAAATTTAATTTTTAGTCATATTGATTCTCATCTTATACTGAAAATTATAAATAGATTCCATGATTTTAGTTTGGGGATAGTCTTGCAGTTGGAAGATGACATCCATAATTGATGAACTAAGGCCCATATCATTAGAAGGAAGAGCATTGGGTAAGAGAGAGTCTATCCATTTAACATTCATTTAATTTTTTGAATTGTATTCAATATTTTAATTTAAAATTCTATTGGTAGGAATGTTTTTGGTCTTCTTGTAAGTATAACACAATGGTGTTTATTTTACTATGTACTAACCATTATCATTGTTGAACGAATTTAGCATGAGATCTATCACTCTCTTATAAAATTCATCTTCATCATCTGACTCAACATAAATATCATATTATTCATTTATTATTTTTTTCTCATGGAAAGAAATACCATTTATTCATTTTCATTGTAATTAAACATTTGGGATTTCATCATATAATTATTGAGGAGGGTATTATATAGTTTATTATGAGATAAGTATCTAATTTTTTAAGGGATGATATCTTATGATCACATATTTTAGTAAAATTCCTCATTGACATCTCTAAAACTATTATATCTAACAAAGTTCCAGCAAGTCTGTCATGAACCGTCCCCCGGGGCCCGTATCACGACTATCCCAAGCCCACCTTCCATAGGCCAGGGGCTGGCGACTATTAGCAAAGGTGTAACTCCATAAATACTAGGAAAGAATTACCATTATAAAATTTAAACACACACAATCATAGAACAAGAAGAAGAAAACATTATGTAAGATGTATAAAAAGCGTGATGAAAGTACAAAGGGGTTGGAAATACAAGCCCAACAGAAAGGTATAGCTACAACTGAATGAAAGTACAACTGAAAAGACAAACAGCTGAATGGTGAACCAGCTCATGGATCGTCCTCCGGGTTCCTACCTGATTGGAACATATATATGTCCTCCTCAGCACTCCGTGTCTATTGGTACACTCTTTGTGTCTTCACGCCGAGTTTCCACCTCCAGGTACCTTTCAGTTCTCATACACTCTGTCTCGGTTAGTGTTGTCCATATTCTACATCAACACAATGAGGTGCGGGCATAGCCCGTGTAGGGGTGATTATAATGATACTCAATAGGGACCCTGAGACCCTCAAGGTCTCACGAAAATCCAACAAGGATAAACCACAAAGAAATATCTCAACAGATAACCTTTACATAGGTATATGGCCATACATATACATAATTTATCAAGTAATCCATCTCAATCATGAGGAAAACACAAAGGTCATTGACTCAGATCAAACCATGATTTTTATTCACGATGTCAGAACCACGACTGCTGGAGAACTCCTCCTCTATCGAGTACAGTGGGTCTGCCGCTACAACCAAAAGCATTCCACTAACCTTGGACTGCTAATGTACTCCACATGTCGAGTATTGTGGGCCTACTGCTAAAACCAATCAATTCCCACCATGGGTCTGCCACTACAACCAAGAGCACCCCCTCATAGCCTATAGATGTACTCCTTCTGTCAATTACCATGGGTCTTCCGCTACAAACAAGTGCTCCTCTATCGTGGGACTGCTGCTACAACTACGTGCACCCCAATGGGCCATTCGAATAACTCTGACTCGATCGATCAACAGTCGTCAAGTCTCAGCCAGCTACTAGGTCTCTCCAATCTACTCGCTCGTCACTAGGAGGGTTCGTTGCACGATCCTCAAGATGATACTACAAGTGTCACAAAGTCTCATATAGAAGTAACACTAAGGAAGACCTCATCAAAGTGGTATCAACGCAATAGACAGTGTGTCAATCAGACGCTTGGTCTGTGATTCATTATCCTTTTTGTCCCGGGGCCCGGTCGGTTTCGTGTACGAACCAATTGGTAGTTCGGCCCTTATGTTATAAGTGTTTCGGCTCCAAGGGCCCAGTTGGTTTTGGGTTCGAACCAATTCTGCTATACCCAAAATTAAACAAAACCTTGAGTGTAATATACCAAAATGACCGCTTTGATCCAAGGATTCCTACACAATTGATGGTGTGTCGATCGGATGTCTGTAGCTCAAGTTATGGGAAATGAATGAATGTGGTTCGAAGTGGGGGGTCTAGGCCCGGTCCGACCCGGCCCAACACACCTCAGGTCGGCCCAAACTCGGTCGACCCGACCCGGTTCTAGGTCTGACCCGGTAGGGCACGGCCCGTCCCAGCTGGGCGCGCCTCAACCAGGCGGGCCGAGCTGGGGGTCGCGGCCCCCCGGTTTACCGAAACGGGGGTGCGCTGGCACCACCCTGATTTTCTGGATCCCGCGCGGTGTGAGATCCATTTCACCGCCACCACCACGGCTGGTCCCGCAGAGGTCCTTCGCTGGCGGTGTGCTGGGGCGCCGCTGCGGTTTTCTGCGGGCCACCGGAGTCAATCCGGTGGTCCGTTTTAGCTCACGTTTGCGGCTACAGCCGTCTGGAGACCCGAACTACATTGCAAAATCACCAAATCACTGTTTTGGTCCCATTTCGTCGTCGCCCGTCAATCCGCGCAAAAGACAAACAAGCTTCAGAGTGTCGTTGGTCTGTGTTAGTTTGGCCCACGCCCTCCGCGTTAGGCATTATCTACTGGAAAAAGATAAACATGGTTTCACGTATAACGAAAAACAACTTTATTAAAATAAAATTGAAGCAATCCACCTTACCATGAAAAATATTCACGGTGATCAAGCGTCGTGGAAAACTGCATCGTGGGGAGATAACATCAACTTGTTGACGTCAGGGAAAAATGGTTGAGGATGGCGCGTCATCAACGTTCCTCGCTGGTGGATCCTTCTCCTTTGATTTGGCCAAATATCAAAGGCCGTTAAGAAGATCCTCAGCGGTTCTTAGTTGGAAGGGATGGTGTTCTTTCTTTAAGATAAAAACACCCTTCTCTTCTTTTCCAGAACTCCCACAAAGTTCCAACAAAACAAAAGCAAAAAAATATAATAGCTAAGCTATTATTTTTCTCACACACGTAATTTAAAATGAAAACAACTCAATTAATTAATTGACGAGGTTGAACCCATTAATTAAAATGTGTTGGCACACATTTAAGAGAGAGAGAGGGAGGTGAAGATATCTATTAATTAAGGGGGGGGGGGTTGTCAAAGAATTTAATAAAGGTCAGTTAAATGGGGGTTTAAGGAACGTTATCGGGAGATGTAAGGTTGGGGCTCCTGTGGCCCCACCTCTCAAATATCAACACATGGGAAGTTATGTGGGTTTGGGCCCCACCAGTAACTTCCCATGAGAGGAAATAACTTCCATAGATATATAAAATTGTTCTAAATGATTTTATTTAACATTTTATTTAAACCCCAATTTTTATCTTTCAACCCGCATAAAACACAACTGCGGTAAATGTCCCCTTAAGCGAATACTGGTTCTGTGAGATCATCGGTGACTTCAGATTTCAATTCTGAGCACCGTTTATAAAGATAGAAATAACCACACGTACTTTAACTGAACGTACCTGACCAAGACTTCATAAATTGATTCCGGGCACACCGGGCCTCAGAATCAAGTTCCATCAGAAGCCACCGACTCGTAAAATTCCAAAAAATTAAGAAAAACTTTTCCTTGAAAATTCTGGGTCTTTACATTAATCCCACCTCAAGAATTTACTTCCCTGTAATGAAACAACACACACTAGGAAAAAAATGGTGATACTGAGCTCGCATCTGTGCCTCCCGCTCCCATGTGATCTATTGGAGGTTCCCATGCTGCTAGGGAATGCGAACCAGAGGAATCGACCATCCACGTAGGACCCGCTCATGTGGATCCTCAATCTCCACTGGGACCTCTACATAGGTTTCCCTTTTATCGATGTCCAAATCCCCGTTGTCGATGATGTGGGTAAGGTCATGCACGTATCTCCCCATATGAGATATGTGAAAGACGTCATGCACCAGGTGCTACTGAGGTCGAAGGGCCAAGCGGTAATCCACCTCGCCTACTTTGCTGATGACCTGGAAAGGTCTGATGAAATGAAGATATAATATTACACCCAAGAAAAATCTCCGTAGACCTCGTCAAGATGAGGCCTGTGGGAAAACGTAGACTCCATCCTCAGACTCCTGTGGTCTCTTTCCCTTATTAGTATAGGACTTATGTCTGTTCTATGCAGTCTTCATTCTCCCCAGGATGATATGCACATTCTCTGTCGTAGCCTACACCACCTTTGGTCCTACAAGAGCTGTTAAGATTTCTCCTTTGCTGAAAAGAGAAATTTGATCTCATCCCTAGGTTGAACAACATTCTTTTCCTAATACAGTAAATCCTGAAAAGAATGATACTTATTCATTCCATGGACGACGTCGTAAGGCCTCAACGCTACTACCAAGAGATCCATCTATTCCTCTTGCCTCCAAGGGTTGAGTCACACATTCTGCATCAGTGTGTGTTTACTGGGTATCCTCCAGTATAAATCACAAAATTGAGGGTCAAGTCAACAGTTTTAACCAGAACATCTTTGTATTAAACACACAAAAGAAATGAAGGAAAATGTCACAAAGAAAATTGTCTTTTAGTACTGCATCTCAATGTAAAAAAGACACATAACAACCACAATTAACAACTTCCAAGAAACTAGAAGCACCAAGAACAAAGGCCTCCATGCCTGGAACTACACTTGCTCCTATCCACCTACTTCCAGAGCTCCATAGTGTATGATTCAGGTGCCTGAAGTTGTGCTCTCCCATGTACACCTATTCCCTGTGGTCGGGGTGGAACTCCTGTTGGTGGTGGTGGAAACAACTCGAAGAGTCATCCACCTCCATGTGAATGGAAATCTCCTCTGCCTCAGTCTCCTGCTCCTTGCGGTTTCCCTCGATGGAACCTCTGACTCTTCCTAGGAGGTCCTTCATCTATCTGCTGATCATATGTATGTCGGGTAGGATAGTCATGTGCCATGTGACCCAGCCTGCCGCAGGAGTAACATTGCCCACTCCTATTAAGTCGTTCTGCACCCCGGGTGCCTCGCACACATGATCCTGAGTCATTTTGTCGACCACCTGTGGGTCTGGCCCTCTTGGAACTCTGCGTCATCTGTCTACTGCCAGTTGTAGATGAGTCTGTTGCATGTCGAATAGTGGTGGGTCCTGCTGATGGAGTATTCTCAGTAAGGGAAATATCCTCAAAGAGGTCTCACTCCAACACCGCTGTATGCGTTAGGATACTGTGAGAAACAACTAAAGCTCTAATCCCTCACCTGAGCACCAACTCGAAGGTCCGGGCCCTAATGAACGGGTCTCATACCATATATGTAGAGTAGCAGGAGAGGTTTGTGAACCTCACTGAGTACTGCGCCACCTTCATGCTACCTTATTGTAGATGTAGTAGCTCCTGTATACACTCCACTCAAATAGTGGATGGTATAAACTACCCTCTGAACATGCTCTCAGAGTCTGCCCATTGAAGTGATGCCTCGTCGTGCATTTGGAGCATCAGGCTCCACCATCTGCCTGCTACTACCTGTAGGAGGTTGGCATCAAGGATCACCATGAAGACAGCCGGTGTCCCGACCAGTATATAGACTCTCGCCACAGCCTCCAACCAATCCTCAAACGCATGTGGGTCCGTCTCTCCCCGGAACCTGGGTGGCCTCTGGAGTGGGAACTCGTGCAGCGCGCTCAAGAGGCTTGCACTCTATGATGCTGGGGCTGGTGGAATCGATGGCCCAACGGGTGGTAGTACCTTTGGTGCCTCTGATGGTGCCTCAACAGGAAGAGGGACTTATACTGAGGCCTTGTCGCTCAGTGGGTTGTTAGTGCGTACAACTCTCGAGGCTCTAGCTGGTCATCCACAGGGAGGCATCCTAAATGAAACAGATGTGACACGGTCAAAATACTATACCTAGTGAGCTGACCTGGTTGGAGCTGATTTATAGAAAACTTTTGAAAACACACACACAATAAGTGTTTTCATGAACTGAGTCGGAAATAAGTAGTCAAGGTCCTGGTGTATGGTTACGTCGGCCACCGCACCAACACTGGACTCCCCGAACTAAAAACCACACTTGGTACCCTTAACACTATTTCTTCACAAAGAGTGAATTTCAGAGATCTAAGTTATGCGGTAGAACCAATTACATTAATAAAAATTTGTTACGACCCATCCCCCAGGGCCCATATCATGACTACCCCAAGCCTACCTTCTATAGGATAGGGGCTTCCGACTAGCACCAAAGGCGTAACTCCCTAAATAATAGAAAGGTGTTGCCTTTATAATATGCAAACACACACAACCAGAGAAAAAGAAGAAGAAAACACTATGTAAAGAAGTATAACAAGTGGGATGAAAGTACAAAGGGGCTGGATATACAAGCCCAACATAATGTTACAGCTACAACTGAATGAAAGTAGAACTGAAAGGACAAAACGTTGAATGGTGAAGCCGCTCCTGGATCTTCCTCCATGTTTCTACATGAAGGCTAGGTACAGAAGTCCTCCTCAGCACTCTGTGTCTATCGGTCCACTTCGTGTGCCGTAATGCCCAGTGTCTACCTCTAGGTATCATCTAGTCCTCATACACTCTGCCTTGATCATCACTTTCTGTCTTCTACATCCAACACAATGAGGTGTGGGCATAGCCCGTGTAGTGGTGAGTATAATGATACTAAGTAGGGACCCCGAGAACCCCAAAGTCTCATGAAAATCCAACAAGGATAAACCACAATGAAATATCTCAACAGATAACCATTACTTAGGTATATTCCCATACATATATCTAAGTTATCAAGTAACCCATCTAAATCATGAGGAAAACACAATGGTCATTTTCTCAGCTAAAACCATTATTTTTATTCACAATGTCAAAACCACGGCTGCTAGATAACTCCTCCTATGTCGGGTACAGTGGGTCTGCCGCTACAACCTAGCGCTTTCCACTATCCTTGGACTGCTGAATTACTCCAACTGTCGAGTACTGGGGGCCTGCTGCTACAACCAAGTGCTCCGCACCATGGTTCTGCCGCTACAACCTAGCGCACACACTCATAGCCTATAGAGGTAACCCTTCTGTTGAGTACCACGAGTCTTCCACTACAACCAAGCACTCCTCCACTGTGGGTCTGCTACTACAACCATGTGCACCACACTAGGCCATCTAAATCACTCTGAATCAATCGATCAGTAGTCGTCAAGTCTCAACCAGCTACTAGGTCTCTAAGATCAAGTTGCTCGTCACTGGGAGGGTCCGCTCCACGATCCTCAAGAAGATACTCCATGATTCATGAATTCTCATGTATATGTAAAAATAAGTACTGCCTCGTCAAAGCGGTCTCAACACAACAGACGGCGTGTCAATCAGACGCCCAGCCTGTGAGTTATTAGCCTTTTTGTCCTGGGGGCCCGGTTGGTTTTGTCTACCAACCAACCTGACCATAACACATTTGTACCCTGAACTCCCATGGGGTATACTAAAACAAACTGTTTCTTAATGAGATTACCAACGCCGCTGATGGTTTGTCAAACGGAGTGGCAGTGTGAATGTTGTTGGCTTTTCTGTTCCAGGGGCCCGGTTGGTTTCTACGCTAAACCAACCCTATTGTACTCCAATTGCATCCAAACCTCAAGTGGAGTATTCCAAAAGAACCATCTAAACATAAGTAATCCAACATAATTGACATCACGTCTATCAGACATCCGGTCCTTAAGTTATAAGCGTTTCTGCTCCGAGGGCTAGGTTGGTTTCAGGTTCGAACCAATCTGGACATACCCAAACTTCACCGAAACATTGATTGTAAAATACTGAAACGACCGAATCAATCCAAGTATTCCTACTCAACTGACCATGCGTTGAACAGAGGTTCATAGCTCATGTTATGGGAAAATGACCAAAAATGGTCCGAAGTGGGGTGTCTGGGCCCGGTCCGACCCCCCGACCCTGGGTTGGCCCAAACCTGGTCGATCCGACCCGAGTCCAGGTCCGGCCTGGTAGGGCGTGGACCGTCCCGTCTTGCGTGGCCCAACCTTGCTGGGCACGCCTCGGCCAGGCTGGCCGAGTGGTGGGGTGCGTCCTCCTAGTTCACTGAAATGGCGGCGCGCTGGCGCCACCCTGATATTCCAGATCCTGCACGGTGCGGGATCCCTTTCTCCACCACCGCAGCGGATGGCGCGACAGCGGTCCTTCTCCAACGGCACACTGTGGCGCCGCCAACCACTGCCTCTGGTCGCTGGTGCTACCATTGTTTTACACGGGCCACCGGAGTCATTCTAGTGGTCCTTTTTAGCTCCCTTATGTGCCTATGGCCTTCTCGGGACCCGAACTCCACTGCAAAAGCTCCAAATCGTTGTTGTGGTCCCGTTTCATCTATTCCCATCAATCCGCAAATAGAAAAACAACCTTCAGAGGGTCGTCAGGCTGTTTTTCTTCGCCCCACACCCTCCGCGTTAGGCATTATCATTTGGACAAAGATAAAAATGGTTTTATGTAGAAAGAAAAACAATTTTATTCAAATAAAATTGAAGCAATCCACCCTACCTTGAAAAATATTCACGGTAGTCGAGCAAGGAAGAATACAGCATCGCGGGGAGATGACGTCAACTTGTTGATGTCGGGGAAAAAGGGTCGAGGATGGCGTGTCGTTGATGTTCCATGCAGTTGGCTCCTTCTCCTTTGGTTTGGCCGAAGATCGAAGGCTATGAAGAGGCTCCACGACGGTTCATCATTGGAAGGGATGATGTTCTTTCATTTAGATAAAAACACCATTCACTACTTTTCTAGAGCTCCCACAACGTTCCAAAAAAACAAGTTCCATAAACAATATAATATCTAAGCTAATATTTTATTCACACACATAATTAATGATTCAAAAAACTCAATTAATTAATTTAAGAGGTTGAACCCATTAATTAAAATGTGTTGGCACACATTTAAGAGAGAGAGAGGGAGGTGAAGGGATCTCTTAAATAAGGGGGCAGGGTTGTCAAAGAATTTAATAAAGGTGAGTTAAATGGGGTTCTAAGGAAGGTTATGGGGAGATGAAAGGTTGGGGCTCGTGTGGGCCCCACATCTAAAATATCCTCACATGGGAAGTAATGTGGGTGTGGGACCCACCAATAACATCTCACGGGAAGAAATAACTTCCATAGATATATAAAATTATTCTAAACAATTTTATTTAACTTTTTAATTAAACCCCAATTTTTAACATTCAACCCGCATAAAACGCATCTGTGGAAAAGGTCCTTATAAGCGAATACTGCCGCTACGAGTTAATCGGTGTCTTCGGATTTCAATTCCAAGCACTGGTTCAAAAGAGTGAAAAACATGCACTTACGTTTACTAAACATACCAGAACAAAACTTCATAAATTGATTTCGGGCACACCGGGCCTGTGAATCCAGTCCCGTCAGAAGCCACAAACTCGTAAAATTCCAAGGAATTAAGAAAAACAAATCATGAAAATTACAAGTCATTAAAAAGTCCTATAATATGATTTACTATCTCATAATATAAGATAAAATAGTCATTAATTTTCTCTCTATTATCCATATGAATGTATTCAAATACTTCTCTTCATACATAAATGTTTTCTTATTTTTTTCTATTCAAATTTACATTATACTATTTTAAAATTTATCCAAAATATCATTTATTTAAATTAAGCCCATAATCTGTGGGTAATAATTCTCAAAAAGTAACGATATGAGGTTATTCCTAGGGTTCCCATCAACGTATAGATTTGTTTATTCATTATACACTTGGGGGTCCTCTATTCCAAGTGAAGAAAAATCTACTATAACTTCTCCACTAACATCTAGACCTTGTGAAAGAAGGTAAGGTTATATTTTACTATTCCTATCATGATAATCCTATCAATATAATATAATAATACATCACCTTTGAATGAACTATGATTTTGCATATTCCACTTAATTCAATATTTCTTATTTTAGTGGGAATATGTGTTCTCTATGATAGTGATTTCAGTTCTTAAGCTATGTGATATCACTCAGAGGGGGAAGGGTTGAATTAGTGATACCTTTATTATTTTTTATAAATTATTATTCCAAATCCAAATATTTTTATTGGTTAACATATCTATCCACTATTCTTATTTTCTATCATCCTTAACCAAATATTTAGAATTAAAAAAATGCAATAGGTATTTACAAGGTTTTTAATAAAAAAATTATTTTTATAATTATTGGTTACTCACCCAAATCATTGATTCTTATATTTTTAATGCATGTAGTTACACATCATAGACTAAAACAATGATTACTTTGAATCTCACCATGTATAAAAGAATTGTTATTGATATCTTTATACTACCTCGCACGGTCCATTCTACCATTGATTCTTGTTGGTTTATAACATAAATCAACTTTCTAAACATTTATCAACTACATATCAGGATACTTTTTCATCATGGTCTTCCACAAAAACCATGTGAATAGGTCATAGACTTCTATTCCGTCTTATACAATAGTTTCATCGTTGTCCTATTCATGTTTACACTTATAACACTCCTAGATAGTTTGGACTTACTCAAAATCATTGTTATAATATTTCATACTAGATCATCTTAATCTTCTAATTCTCATTATTTAATATATGAACATCATAGGAATTATATTTATTCTTTAGAATTTGTATAGTCATTAATAGGAATAATATAATGAATATTTCTTCTAAGAAGAATTATACTCTTTGGATATCTTTTATGACATCAAGATAAGCATAATTCAGAATGGTGGATTATTTCCATTTTGAATTCAAATTAAAAGTCATCATTCAAATCAAACCGTCTCCCTTAATCAAAAACTTTTGTTTCCTTCAGAATATAATATAAATATGACAACCTTATTTATGTTTAAAAAATATGAGGCTTTCTATATCACTAAAACCTTTTTATGTGCATGGAAGTGTTCTTTGTTAATATAGTAGTGTGGCTCATGGTTTTAAAATTTTCACTGCCCATTCGTATCAGTTTCAACCTAAACCATTAACTTATCTACAATATCAATCTCCTTATGATTTTTTTTAATTAATATTGGGTCAAATTGTAATCTAATTATATTTCCACAACTTTAAAAATATCATAAATACTAACATCACAAATAATATATATTTCAAATGACATTATAATTCACCCATGGAAACCAAGTCAAACAACTTATCTTTAATGTCATAATCCCATTGTGTATGTATATGTGTCATGAAGAAATGTTTTATGATTCTTATCAAATTCATATGTGGAGAGTCCCAACTAGATTAATTGATGCACATAAGTCTGATGACTGGCTACTCGAAGCTGTACATTGTGTAATGTCTTATGAGAACATAATTAAAGTCATATACTCAAATTTATGTTGTGAAAAGTCATATGTCGTCATCAAAAAGTTATTCCAATGTAATGTATTATATGGATTGATCAAATTCATAAATATTATCTCTCAAATTAATACATGTTAAATATTTAGCATATGATTTTCAAACATCACTCAACTAAAATCATAACATCCTTGGCTTTGACTGAGGCAATTCCAAACACATCAAATTTTATCTAAATGTTATCCAATGAAATTCATACACCATATTCATTATTTAGTATTCATAGTGGTCCAACGATGGTTTCTAAAACTATTATATATATCCTTAAAAATCCATGCTAGTATCTAACTATAAAATTCATGTCATAAATCTTCCCATTAATCCATCACATCAATATCCACTAAAACATGATGTAGAGACTGTTCTTATATACATCCATATATTTATTTGATTTGAAAATATGTAACAACCCACTATTTTGTTAATGTAAATCCATCTTGATCTAATTAAATGTCTCTTTATGTATATATAAAATGTCAACTTCATTGGTTTTATGTTAAGATTTTTTACCGTTGCTAAAATAGCCATTGAACAGTGATCACATGATTAGTATAAATATAGGACTTTAAAAAATCCAAATTACTCAGAAAAAGGAACCAATGGGCTCATCTAGTAGAATTGCCCCATACGAAGCCCATTTTTCGGAGCTCGGAAAAGAGGTGGTATCCTTGGGCTTCGCTCTTGACCAAGCCCAAGCTGGACTTCCTCATGTCAAGCTCGAATGGGACCATCTAGGGGAATAATGGGAGTTGATAGATATTACCACTCGGGCGATGTTATCTGGTCCACCACAAGAGTCTGTCACCATCGTACACCTTACCCTTAGGTCTTATGCGACTTCTTTAAGGGGTTATGTAACAAATAAATAGTACTTTGTTAATGTACAATATTTTTTTTATAATAATGATTATAATATCTTGTCATTATTGATACATTGTAAATAGTTTTTAAAGTACAAATAGTGTTTTGAGTTTTTATTTAATGAAGAATTATATTTTATTAAATTAGAGTATATTTAAAATAAATACTACTTTAATAAAATATTATTATTATTATTAAATTAATTTATATTATGTATAAATGATTTTATAATTTTATGAATGCAATTATAATTTTTTTAAGGTTTGAAAGCCATTTCTGTCAAAACCCGTGAATTTTTCGATAAATGCTGGTTTTTATTTTAAAAGTGAAAATTAAAATATTTAGAAAATTATTTAGAGAAAAAAAATGTTATTTCTGGAATCATGACGTCGAAATTATCCAATGGTGAATTTTTCATAATTTTCTGAGATAGTCAAATTTTTGGGTAAAAATTAAATATCGTTTAAATATATAATGTGTTTTATGACATCATAATGATCCAATAGTTATGTAATAAAATACTATAATCTTTATGTTAGGCCAATATATTTTTTACCCTTAAAATAATGTGATTTTGGGTTTTTTTTTGACTTATTTTTCAAAGCATTAATGGACCCCTCATGACTTATTAAACACCTTGCCTTTTTGAATTAATTTCCATAGGAGTGTGACTAACCTCCACATAAGCAACCTCATTATTTTAAGGTTTTCTGGCTTTGGCCTTATAAAATATTTTTTTCCTCTTTAATTTTCCAAAAAACATTGGCAAAAACCATGGTCTGGTTTGTGGTTTGGATTAATTTAATGTAAGGGGACCCAAACCAAAATAATAAAGAATTCCCTCACCTTTCCTATATAAAACCACCCAAGCTCCCACTTCCACCTAACTAAAAGCCATTTTAGTTCGTCCAACATCTACCCTACTCTCTCTATAATCCTCCCAAGGTGCCCCAAGCTCCCAAGAATCCTCTCACAAGCCTCTCTCTAGCCTTTGGAAGCACACTTCCAAGTAAGGGTTTTCCTTCAGTTCTCATTTTTGTCATGTTTCATTAAGTTGTATTGCCCTTTTAATTTCATTATGAATGTTGGAGTATGTCTTCGAACCTCCACCATACTGCCCTCTTGTTGTTTTAATGATGTGAGACTCCTTTATCTCTCATTAAATGCCTCCCATGTACACCTGTTACTATACCGAAATTCCGAAAGGGACTTCTCTCTCCTCTTTTACATTCAAGCAATACTTTTGTATCATGAATCTAAATTCCATTAAATTTTCTGGGACATGTATATATATTACCTCCTTAATTTCCATTACATGTAAATATGATGAGGAATCCCTTTCTCTCTCATTAAATTCCTCCCATGTACACTCGTTACTATACCGAAATTCCGAAAGGAACTTCTCTCTCTTCTTTTACATTCTAGCAATACTCTTGTATCATGAACATAAATTCCATTACAATTGTTAGGAAATGTATATATATGACCTCCTTATTGTCCATGACATGTAAATATGATGATGAACCCCTTTCTCTCTCATCAACCTTTTCTATGAATTCTTACGTCACGCCGTTACACTGCCGAAATCGCACCGATTTTCTAAGCCAATGCCATTGTGTAGTGAATACCATGCCCATTTATCCATCAAGGGTATTCACCTGTATGAACATTAACTTATTGATTATAAAGATTCTAGAATGAATTCTACATTCCTTTATCGTGGAATAACTGATTATGGTTAATGAATCCATGGTTTATGATCCATGTGTCACACTTATGCATGAAATGAAATGTTTAAGAAGGGTGTGCCGTTATAGTGCTCAAATGCATTGGGTAAAGTATAGTATCATGATACATCTTGTTCAATGAGTGTTGACTCATGCTAATTCATGGGAAATGAGGGTTTACTCGTGATTTATGTGCAATTAGGATTTACTCATGCTCCATGTGCGATGAGCCTTGGCTCATGCTAATTCCATGTTAAGTGTTGTTGCCACATTTCCATGTTATGATTATCATGATTTATCATGACTTTATGTTCATGTTTCTCTTGTTCTCTATTGATATGCCTATTATCTAACATTTATTTTACTCCACAAGTTATTCCATGTGTATTCCCTTACTGGGCTTTATAGCTCACCCTTTTCTTATGCATGTCCTCATGTTATCCCATGTAATGCTATGTTCGAGGGAATGTAGTGGTCATGTAAAGGATGTTTTCAATAAAGATGTTTTGTTTCATGTTTTGAGTTTTTATGTAATGATCCTAATCCCCAAAGACACTAAACCTCTCAATCTTCTTTGTTGTATCATGTGATGTTTTATGTAATAAATCATGTTTATGTTGTATTAAAAAGCTGGGTTGTCATAGTTGGTATCAGAGGATAGGTTTAGTTATTTGTGTGACTAAGAAACCCTAGTAAAGCCTTATTTACAAGACTAAGTACAATAAAAACATCCCTATGTTTTGGTAAGTACTAAGTAAGTGGTTTATCAAAAAAATACATCCCTGTCTGGATACGAGTAGGTAAAGGAGGTTATGGCACAGATGTATCCTAGGGGTAAAACCTGAAAACACCGCTTTCAGCTAGACTCGAACGGGAACTGGTGCACGACAACGAGCCTTCCTGTACTCATGGTTACGACACTCCCGGGGATATGTTTTGATAAATTCATAAGCTTAGTATGAACCCTTATTAAGGGAATAAATAAAATTCCCCTAAAAATATATGTTAGATAATAGATCATGAAAATCCTAGATTGAAGCCTATAGACTCATGTGTTAAGGAAATAAAAGTTTATTTATAAATCATCACCTTTTGTCTATGGATTACCCTTTATGTGTTTCCCATAACATTCCATTTATTCCAGCCAATGGATAGTAATAGGAGGACTCGGGCTAACAACCGTTGTGAAGATCTCTGTGATGAATGTACTAATGAGATGCCCAATCCCATGGGAGCGGGAATCACAAACTTTTTCATGCTTCTCTCTCAGCTAACTTAAGTTTTGAATAGAAACATGGGTCAATAGGACGTCCAAACCCCCCTAATAAGGAACAAGTCGCTATCGAGATCTTCATGAGGCAAAGGCCTCCTAATTTTAGTGGATCATCTGATCCCATGATCGCTGAACAATGTATCAACTCCATTAAAAAGATATTTTACATCCTTCAATGTTATGAACAAGAGAAGGTTGTCATGTTAGCTTATAGTATGGAGGGTTAATCTGTTCAATGGTGGATGTTGAGAAAAAATAAGAAGCCTGAGGAAGAGATCAAGGCATTTGAATGGAATTATTTCCGAAAGATTTTTTTCGATCAATATTTTCGGTGCACCCTTCGGCTTAAGATGGAAAGTGACTTCCTTTCCCTCATGAAAATATAAGAAGAATCTGTTGGAGTGTATGAGGAAAACATCACAAGGCTTGCACGTTACACTTCCGGCTTAATCGTTACCCCTTAATGCAAAGTTGACCGCTTCTTTGGTGGGTTGAAGCCTAGCCTGCAGAAATCATTTGCAATCCGTGACATCGACATCTATGAGGAAATTGTCTGATTTGCCCTCAAGGAAGAAATGGAGATCAGGGAATCGTAGGGGTATCAAGGGGATAAGAAGCGTAAGGATTACTTCAATGCTGGAGGTCTGATGGATAAATCCAATGGTTCTAAAAAGATCTAGCACCCCACTTTCCAAAAGTGCGGAAAGAAGCACCCTGGAAATTTCCATAAGGGGACGATGATATGCTTCATGTGTGGAAGGGAAGGGAACATAGCTATTAACTTTCGGAAAGAAAGACCCGCAACTGCGACAGAGGAGAGGAATGCTCCATTCGAGCCTCAACGCGTTGTTCAATGCTACAAATGCAACGAACTGGGTCATTTTGAAAATCAGTGCCCTAATCCAAGGGTTTTTGGAGGCAACCAACAACCTCCAAGGTAGCAAGGAAGAGCTTTTTCCATTACTTCTACTGAAGTGATCCCCGATAAAGAAGTGGTGACAGTTACCCTAGTTATTCATTCAAGAATAGTGAACGTACTTTTTGATTCAGGTTCTATGCATTAATTCATATCTAAAATGTTTAGTAGAAGAATCCCAGCACCGCCACAAATCATGGAAGAGAAGATATCAGTGAGTATGGAAAATGGGGCAATCATTGCATCTCAGGAGTATAAGTCCTCCCTTGTTAGAATCTGTGGATTTAATTTCCTGGAAAACCTCATCATACTCTCTCTGGTGGAATTTGAACCAATTCTTGGCATGGATTGGCTTTCCTTATATAGGTCCAACATAAATTTATAGGAGAGAGAAATCACAATCTGTATGGAGAATCGACCCTCGATTCATTACAAGTGTCAGGAAGAAGATGATTCTCTTTTAGCTCCATCATCTCATGCATGGATATTACTTCCCTATGATCATGCGTATCAGGATCAAATGATTGAGTCCAAGGAAGAAACCATCCTTGAAAAAATGCCTATTGTGAGGGAATTCGCGGAAGTGTTCCCCGAGGAACTGCATGGTCTTCCTCCTAGAAGAGATGTTGAGTTCTTAATTGAACTTATATCTGGGGAGCTACCAATATCCAAGACTCCATACAGAATGGTTGTTGTTCAGCTTGAAGAGATAAAGAAACAACTACAAGAGAATCTGGATAAAGGGTTTATATGCCCAAGTGCTTCACCATGTGGTGCACCAGTCCTCTTCGTCAAGAAGAAGGATGGGTCAATGCGGCTTTTCATCGATTATCATGAACTTAAAAAAACGATAAAAAACAAGTATCCTTTCCCAAGAATGGATGAATTTTTCGATCAGTTGCATGGATCACAATACTTCTACAAGGTGGACTTGCGGTCGGGACATTATCAAGTAAGGGTGAAGAAGGAAGACATCCCAAAGACTTCTTTTCTCACAAGATACGTTCACTATGAATTCATAGTAATTCCTTTTGGACTAACCAATTCTCTATAAATCATCATGGACTTAATGAATAGAGTCTTTAGAGATTACCTCAACAAATTTGTGGTAGTCTTTATAGATGATATTCTAATATACTCCAAGACCAAGGAGGATCATGAGGAGCATTTAAGAACTATACTAGAGACTTTGCGCTAGGTGAATCTCTATGAAAAGTACGGCATGTGTGAGTTCTGGTTGAAGGAGGTCTCATTCTTGGGCTATATCATCACAAACAATGGGATATCTGTGGACCCCTCTAAAATAGATGCAATTGAGGGATGGACGAGGCCAACATCCATAACAGATATCCGTAGCTTCTTGGTGTTAGTTGGATATTACCAATGATTTGTGAGGAATTTATCACGATCGTCCAACCATTTACCAAGCTAACTCTAAAGGGAGTAATGTTTTTTGGAGTGATGAATGCGAATAAAGCTTCAAAGAGTCGAAGAGGAGGCTTATCACTGCGCCCGTGCTCACATTACCCACAAGTGGGGAACTTTTTGTGGTATTCAGTGATGCTTTGATGAAGGGATTAGGATGTGTGCTAATGCAGAATGATAAAGAGATATCCTATGCCTCAAGGTAGTTGAAAATCCATGACCGAAACTATCCAATGCAAGATCTGGTGTTGGCAGCAGTGATCTTTTACTTGAAAATGTGGCGGCATTATCCTTATGGAGATAAATGTGAGATATATACTGACCACAAGAGTCTTAAATATATATTCACATTGAAATAGCTTCACATGTTCCAGAGAAGATGGATAGAACTCATCAAAGATTAAGACTCTTCAATCCATTACCACCCTGGGAAAGCGAACAAGGTGGCAGATGCCCTAAGTTGAAAGGATCCAGCGATTTTATCAATGATGATAATTGAGAAGGATCCAATCTTCGTAGACTTGATGAAGATGTACATGGGAATCATAGAGATGGGAACATCATCAATCCTTTCACAAATTATTGCTCAACAGTCTCTTTTTGAAAGGTTAAAGGATGATCAAAAGGATGATGTGGGAATTCAATAAAAATGGGAAGCTATTGAAAAAGGGAAATCATCAGAGTTTAATGGTAATGAAGAAGGAATTGTGCGGTTTGGGAGAAGACTATGTGTTCCATCAAATATGGAGCTGAAGAAGGAACTTTTAGATGATACACATAGTTCAAATTTCTCTATTCACTCAGGGAGCACAAAGATGTATCCAGATCTCCGAGAAAACTTTTGGTGGGATAATATGAAGGAGGTCGCTGAATATACATCAAAGTGCCTGTTGTGTCAGCAAGTGAAGGAAGATAGGCAAAAGTCTAAGGGGATGATGAAACCATTTCCCATACCAGAATGGAAAAAGGAGAACAACACCATAGAATTTGTCACTGAACATCCAAAGACATCCCAAGGCAACAATGCAATATTGGTTATTGTGGATCGTCTTACAAAGACTGCACACTTCATTGCTATTTGGGAGGATTTCTCTTTGGATCAACTGGCACGAATATATATCAAGGAAGTGGTAAGGTTTCATGGTGTACCACTATTTATTGTGTCGACCGAGATCCAAGGTTCACCTATATGTTTTGGAAGAGTCTTGAACATGCTCTGAATACTGAACTGAACTTCAGTACGGCCTATCATCCTCAAACTGATGGACAATCTGAGCAGACTATCCAAACACTTGAGGACATTTTGAGAGCATTATTAATGGACTTTAGAGGAGGATGGGATCAACATCATCCTCTATTTGAGTTCCCTTATAATAATAGTTTCCACTCAAGCATCCAAATGGCACCATATGAAGCCCTATATGGGAAAAGGTGTAGAACACCGGCATGTTGGGATAAGGTCGGTGAACGTAAGCTGCTTGGACCAGAAATGGTCGAGGAAATGGTGGAGAATGTGAAAACCATTCAGTATCATGTCAAGGAAGCCTAGAGTCGACAGAAGAGTTATGTAGATAACCATCAATGTGGTCGTTATTTTAAATATGGATACATGGTGTTTCTATGCATATCTCCGTGGAAAAAGGTCATGAGGTTTGGAACGAAAGGGAGGTTAAGTCCAAGGTACATCGGCCCCTTCGAGATTCTTGATCGTGTTGGGGCTGTGGCCTATCGACTAGAACTTCCACCTTCCATGGCCAAAGTACATGATGTCTTTCATGTATCCCTCTTAAGGAAGTACATACCGGACCCTTCACATATACTCTCTTCTGAGGTGGTACAATTGGACGATGGCCATTCTTATGAGGAGCAACAGTGAAGATCTTAGATCGTAGAGAAAAAGGTCTACGAAATAAGACAATGCCCCTCGTCAAGGTGTTGTGGAGAAACCAAAAGTTTGAAGAAGTGACTTGGGAATTGGAGGAAATGATAAAGCTGAGTTACCCACATCTATTTTAGTGTGGGAAAAGGAAAATTTTGAGGGTGAAATTTCTTAAGGAGGAATATTGTAACGACCCAAAGTTTCATTAATGGAAATCCCAATTTATTTAATTAAATGTCTCTTTATGTTTATATAAAATGTCAACATCATTGGTTTTATGTTAATAATTTTGACCATTTCTAATATAGATGTTGAACAGTGATCACATGATTTGTATAAATATAGGACTTTAACTAATCCAATTTACTCAGACAAAGGAAGCGATGGCCACATCTAGTAGAATTTCCCAATACAAAGCCCATTTTACAGAGCGTGGAAAGGAGGTGGCATCCTTGGGCTTCGCTATTGACCAAGCCCAAGCTGAACTTCATCATGTAAAGCTCGAACGGGACCGTCTAGGGGAAAATGGAAGTTAATAGAGATTACCACTCGAGCGATGTTATCTGAGCCACCCTAAGAGTCTGTCACCATCACACACATTAAACTTAGGTCTTATGCGACTGTTTTAAGGGATTATGTAACAAATAAATAGTACTATGATCATGTACATTATTTTTTATATAATAATTAATATAATTTCTAGTCATTATTGATACATTGTAAATAGTATTTAAAGTACAAATAGTGTTTGTAGTTATTATTTAATTAAGAATTCTATTTTATTAAATTAAGGGATTTTTAATTAAATAATATTTTAATAAAATATTATTATTATTATAAATTTATTTTTATTAAATATAATTTATCTTATAATTTTATGAATGCAATTATAATTTTTATTAAGGTTTGAAATCCATTTCGGTCAAAACCTGTGAATTTTTTGATAAATGTCAGTTTTTTTAAAAGTGAAAATTAACATATTTAGAAATTATTTAGAAAAAATAAATGTTATTTCTGGAATCCGGATGTCGAAATTATACAACTGTGAATTTTTCATAATTTTCTGAGATAGTCAAATTTTTCGGTAAAAATTAAATATCATTAAAATATATAATGTGTTTTATGACATCATAATGACCCACTAGTGATGTAATAAAATACTATAATATTTATATTCGGCCAATATATGTTTTAACATTAAAATAATGTGATTTTGGTATTGTTTGACTTATTTTTCAAAGCATTAATGGACCCCTCAAGACTTATTAAACACCTTGTCTTTTTAAATTAATTTCCATGGGAGTGTGACTCACCTCCACATAAGCAACCACACTATATTAAGATTTTATGACTTTGTCCTTATAAAATATTGTTTTCCTCTTCCCTTTTCCAAAAACCATGGGCAAAAACCATGGGCTGGATTGTGGTTTGGATTAATTTAATGTAAGGGGACCCAAACAAAAATAGTAAAGAATTACCTCCCCTTTCCTATATAAACCCACCCAAGATCCCACTTCCTCCCCACTAAAAGCATTTTGAGTTCTTCAAACCTCTACCATACACTCTCTAGAATCCTCCCAAGGTTCCCCAATCTCCCAAGAAGCGTCTCACAAGCCTCTCTTTAGCCTTTGGAAGAACACATCCAAGTAAGGGTTTTTATTCCGTTCTAATTTTTGTCAATTTTCTTTAAGTTGTATTGCCCTTTTAATTTCAATTATGAATGTTGATGTATGGTTTCGTACCTCCCCGATAATGCCATATTATTGTTTGAATGATTGTAGACTCCTTTTTATCTCATTAAATGACTCCCATGTACACATGTTACTATGCCGAAATTCCGAAAGGAACTTCTCACTCCTCTTTTACAGTCAAGCAATACTTTTGTATCATGAATCTAAATTCCATTACAATTGATGAGACATGTATCTATATGACCTCCTTACTATCCATTAAATGTAAATATGATGAGTAAACTCTTTCTCTCTCATTAAATTCCTCCCATGTACACCCGTTACTATGCCGAAATTTTGAAAGGAACTTCTCTATATTCTTTTAAATTCAAGCAATAATTTTGTATCATGAACCTAAATTCCATTAAAATTGTTGGTACATGTATCTATATGACCTATTTACTGTACATGACATGTAAATATGATTAGTAACCCCTTTATCTCTCATCAACATTTTTTATGAATACTTACGTCACAACATTATGGTGCCAAAATCGCACCGATTTTCTATGCCAATGCCATTGTGTAGTAAATACCATGCCCATTTCTCCATCTAGGGTATTCACCATTATGCACATTTACTTATTGATTATAATGTTTCATGTATGAATTCCACATTCCTTAATCGTGTAATAAATGATTACGTTTAATGAATCCATGTTTTATGATCCATGTGGCACACTTATCCATGAAATGAAATGTTTAAGAAGGGTGCGCCATTATAACACTCCAATGCATTAGGTTAATTATAGTATCATCATACATCATGTGCAATGATTTTTCACTCATGCTAATTCAAGTACAATGAGGGTTTACTCATGCTTTATGTGTAATGAGGATTTACTCATGCTCCATGTGCAATGAGCCTTGGCACATGCTAATTCCATGTTAAGTGTTGTTGCCACATTTCCATGTTCTGATTATCATGCTTTATCATGCCTTTATGTTCATGTTTCTCTTGTGATCTATTGATATTCCTATTGTATAACATTTATTTTACTCCTCATGTTATTCCATGTGTATTCCCTTACTAGGCTTTATAGCTCCCCCTTTTCTTATGCAAGTCCTCAGGTTATCCCTTGCAATGCTAAGTATGAGGGGACGTAGTGGTCATGCAAAGGAAGATTTCAATAAAGATGTTGTATTTAATGTTTCGAGTTTTTATGTAATTATCCTAAGCCACAAAGAAACTAGACCTCTCGATCTTCTTTGTTTTATCAAGGGATGTTTTATGAAATAAATCATGTTTAAGTTGTATTAAAAAGCAGCGGTGTCATAAAATATGCTAAAACACTAAAATTAAGGTATTATAAAATATATTTATGTTTCACCTTCACTGACTACTAATTTATTATCAATATAAAATCATAGCCCTACAACATCACATTCAATGTTTCTCCAACACATATTAACAATATCTCACACCATTCATATTGACAATAAATAAAATCTGTGCATATGAATATTAGTGTAGAAACTATTATATTATAATATCTATTAAAATAGTTATCCTATGATCCATTAATGTCCAACACTAAATATCTTAATGTATCTTAAAGGGTCTGAATGGTCCTTTCAAATTGTGAATCAGTCTAAGTGTGATTGGTCATACTGAATCTCAACATAATATTTCTAGTGTTTTGATAACTCCCTATGAACTTATAGTTGAACATAGGATATCAAAAAAATGACTAATAGTGGTTACCCATATTGAATCCCCATTTACATTATATATATCCAAGAATTTTGATCAAGTGATAAACAATCCCATATAGTAATGAATTGCGAAATCTTATTGATTCTATCAATGAGAACCTATTTCGAATTTTTTATTATTAATGTATCTTGATGTCCCATGAAAATTTCTATGGTTTTATTACACAATTTAAATTTTATTATGTGTAATCTTGATAAAATCCCTTTGTATTTTTAATGGTCTTATATACCTTGCTGACATAAGTTTCACTTTAAGGTGTGCTCAACAAAGTGTTTCCTAATGTTGTCCCACAAAAATTACCCTCAGTTATCTGGAACATCTTTGTAATTATATGATGGATTGATAATGATGACCTATGTTCATAATAAAAAATTATTTATTTGTATATGGTGATGATGTCACATAGAGTGGAGTCCCAAACTGGTGGTCAATAGCTTTTTTATTGTCAATTTCTAATAATTCCCTTTGTTTATCAAACATTAAATTCAATTAAAAATGAATTTCCTTCTGAATACATAATATTTTCATTGATATATGGTTGGGAATTAATTTGTGTAATGAAATATATATTTATTTTTTGGAAATAGGAATATACATCCGGAAATAGTAATATGAAAACCCATTTAGTTGCACATTGAGATCGTAGGAAGTTCATATCAACTAGTTGTGTATCATAGTGTAATTCCAAACTACATTATTTTATGCCTCTATCATTGTGAACTAGAATTAGTAATTCATGTAGCACTATAATCACCACTCAAATAATTAATCACAAACACATAAAAAATAATTCAAAATAAGAAGGAAAGAACACTTTTTTACATAGTTCTTAATCTCTTCCTACGTCCATCGGAGAACATTGGAAAATATTTATTATTAACGAATATATAGTTTCTAAAAACACTAAAAATTAGATATACAGTGTTAAAAATTTAGTTAATCAATTAATATGCAACATATTATCATCATCTGGTCCCATATGTTTTTATATAGGTTTAATGTCAGTCAATTAGGTAATATTAACATCAAACATTTGTTGTCAATCATCCATTTAATTCTCCATTTGGTTGAGAATTCCACTAACTCAACCACCACATCTGGTACAAAGGTCACCACTCCTAAAGAAACAATTTCACACTATTTATTAAAAGTATGTGATATTATGGAGTTCATACCTATATGTTTAAGGTTATTACAACAACATAACTAAACAATCCTAAGTGAAATATCGAGGTCTAAAAATTTTCATTACATACTTTCAGTTAGTTGAAAATTAGATTCTTCAAACTTCCAATTCACTAAACCATACATCTCATCACAAAAATATCCCATTTGAAAGATTATTTTAAGAAACCACATTACCATCATCAAACATTTTGGGTAAAACAACCCATTCCTCAAAATTAAATTAAATGTTTTCTATTCTTCCTTCATTCATTTGAGTCTGAATAAAGTACAATGTTCCTTCATGATTTTTTAGACTAACCTATCATTCAACATGTCACCCATATTTTTCTTGCTATCCATATTTTTACGATAAAATCCATTTCCACTAGATAATATTGGATAAAATGGAATTTTATGTCAATGTGTTTCCTTTTTATATAAAATATCATATTTTTGTAATGGTGGATTGCTCTCTAACTATCACAAAATATCATTCCTCATTTTTATGTTTATTTCAAATTCCTTCAATAAGATCGTTAACTAAATCAAATATTTCCCATATTTAATAGATGCCATATATTCTACATTAGCTTTATATAGCTATCATCATGACAACTAGCTAATAATTGTTCCACCAAAGGTAAGCACAAAACCCATTTTTCATCTCTATATGTTAGAGTATCCTTTAAAATACAGATCAAAAAATCATTATAGAGGATCCTATTCCACAATGAACAATATCACATATACTGATACATTAATATATCATATGATCCACTTTATAGCTTCAAGTGTTCCTTCATAGGTTTAGACATGAAATGAATTACTAATCCCACTAGAAGGTAATGTTTGGTCACATACAAACCATCACATATATAAGGCTCCCCATAGTTGAAGAATATGTTACATTTTATATGTGTCGAACCTAATCATCCATTGATGTTTTTTGCGGCCTGGATAGCTTGAATTGTTCAGTGAGTGGTGTTCTAAACAATTTACATCTAATATTTTGAATCCTTTCAAGGATCATATAGATTTAATATTTCTCGGATAACTCCAAAGTACTCGATTTTAAATCTCAAGCTATCCTCATCCCCAATATTTTCTCATCATAACCAATATAATTCATTTCAAATCATTTGGATAAATTACCCACTGTATCAACTATCCGTGGAAGCAATAGAATTTTAATCATATAGAGTTGTAGAATTAAGTATGTACCATCATTCTAGGACTTTAGACTGAAACAATGATTAGAGTCAGTCCTTGTGAAAATATACCCAGTCATAAAATAATCGAACTTCAAGATATACTAATGTGTTTCCTTTTTCATTCAATATATTATTTTATTTAGTTTGAAAGTAGGGCCCTTCATTTTATTACGTTAAAACCATTTGGAATATATCATGTATATCATATCTTCTAAATGGAGTTGGAGAAAGGATGTATTCACATCAATATTCTCCAAGTGTAACCCATCATATGCTAAATTTCCTGGAACTATTTGAATGGTATTACTCATTAATACCAATGAAACTATTTTGGATAAATTGATTCATTTTTATATTGGAATCATTTCACCACTAAACATACATTTAATCTTATACATTAATTCAATTATTCATTCAATTGGGAAACCCATTTATAATCTACTGCATGTTTCATATTTTATAGTTCATTCTTCTCCCAAGATCTATTTACCTTTAAATAATTCATTTATTCCTCCCTAGATGACTCCCACTACTTTGAGTCATTGAGTGATTATAAATCTTATGAAAATTCCGGTTCCCCACCATTTTTTATAAGTGATATGTTTTTGTCGAACCCATATCATTCGACTATTTATATTACTCTGGAATAACTTCTTATAGAAGTTTCATTAGTCATTGGATGTTAAATGTTTTATTATTGAACTTATGGTTATCATATTTATAATTGTTCTATTAAAATAGATTTTCCTCATAATTTTTTAGTTCTCAATATTTTTTTCACATATACTATTGGTCAAACATCTATTGCAATTGTTGTTATGTATTAACTAACTACTATTTATAAATTTCAAATGTTTATATCCTGAATAATGTGTACATCAATAGTTTACATATTTTTATCAATATATTATTCCGTTTAGATATGATCATTTATGTAGATATTCTCATTGAAGACAACATATTAACTTATGAGGATATTGCATGGATTATCACTCTAAATCCAGTTGCCAACATATTTTTTTTCTATAGCCTATGAGAAAATAGGCTTTGGAATTTGCATATATCTTATTTATATCTTTGGATTAATCAAGAGAATGAGCAATGAAACCGAACATTCTGAGGTTTGAAACATCATGTAGTTTATGGAAAAAAAGTTATTTAGGTATAATTTGTCCAACTACTATGGTTAGACTTATTTTTACCAATTATTCTACCATATTACTTAATTTTTATCCATATTGACTTAGGCATACCATAGAGTAAATGAATAAATCTATTCTTCTCCATTGGATATTGGTTCACCCTCTCTAAAGCTCCATTTCGTTTTGGAGTTCTAGATATAGTTCTCCTAAGCCCTATCCCCTTATTCAATTATAATTTCTAATTTTTTTTCCATTTCATTCACCACCATTATCAAATCTTAACCACTTCAATTTCAATCTATTTCTGATTCCATCATCGACATACACTATACAATGTCATCAAGCACATCATATTTATTATTAATAATATAATCCCATAATTTCTTTTTGAAACATTGATGAATGTGATGAAGTGGAATGATCTTTCATGATATTGGACTGATTAAAGTCACCAAGAATTTTTGTAAAAAATATATGGTTTCTTAGATCTTAGATTACATCTATTTAGATTGATTAAAACAATCGCATGATTTCAAAGAAAACAGGTCACAAAAATTATGATAGTTTTATGCCCAAGCATCATTATTACATTACATACTAGAACCTTCATGTTCTTCTCGCTATGGTTTCCCAGCCAATAGTACCATAAATCCAAATTTTAAAAGTCTGTAATTCCATCCATTTATCTTTTATATGAGCATTTGGTCAGATATAGGGTTCTAATCTTTACTCCTCAAACAATTATCATAGATCCTTGAGTATCATTCCAAACTCCATAATTTAATATAGTACCCAAGACTTCATCATCAAAATATGCCATTGAACTGAGATTCCACCTGAGACATGCTGGGAGTCTTACTATTTTCATCCATAGAATACTCAAATTCTATATCCATATATTTACATATTACATTAAATCCACTTATAAGGATTCATCATTTTGTAGATGAACCTCGATAAATCTTATAGATACAAAAATTTTCCTAATTCATTTATCAGTCAATGAGAAGAAAGATGCACCATAGCCAACCACACATGAATCCATCAGATTGTGAATAGTGATAGTCATATCACTACAACATTTTATTCAGATAATGTATTTTTTAATTATAATGGTTATTCATATGGTATTTCCCCTAAAATATCTACATTTACTCTAATGATATCCTCGATTACCATTATTTCAACAGGTAATCGATGGTCCAATTAAATTTCAATGAATATGCACTCTGGTATTTTCTTTTGATTGTTAATGAATCTTCCTATGATGGGAGAATCTTCAACCTTTTCTATTCATCACACAACTATATGCTTCTTGGAATTATCTTCTCCTGAACTCCTTATTGATGATCAAATTATATACATATTTGAACACATTATCTATTGACCCATTGTAATTGTTTACTGGAGTAACAATGTCATCCCAATATTATAGAAAAGATGAGAGTAGTATTATATTCCACACATTATTAGAAAATTTCACTTTCACTAAATCTATAAGACTTCATTTCATTCTATAATTTTTCACATAATCTTCCAAGGACTATAATTTTAATTCACTCTTGCTAAAAAATGTATCTTCATGAATAGTTTGTTTAAATATGTCTGATTTTATACATATCTTCTATGGCCTCCATAAGTGAAAGAGTAGAAATTTTATCCCATATGTTGAGGGAATCATTCCATACCAACAACATTTTCATCAATCCTAAAGATTTTCTGTCTATATTTTCCAAATTATCTTTATCTATCATTTTGGTTTTCCATGCCAATAGAATTTTGAGATCAGTCTAAATTATATAGTCTTTTATCTACATCTCCAATAAACTATTGTTAGTTTCATTGAACAAATTGATCTAAACCAATCCACTATCTTGTCATATATTTTGATGAAAATAACCAACAAAAATTCTGTGTGGCTCTGAGGGATGTAAATATTAACAAGTGTGTCCAAATTTAAATATCCCTTTGATACAACTTATTGGGTAATAAGGTAAATTCATCATGAAAATTTCATATAAAAACCATTTATTTAAACTCTGTGTTCACCTACAGTTAAATCCACTGGTAGTTCTTCCTGATGGAATTAAAAATTTCCAACTAAAATTATGAAATCGATTATTAAAAAATCACCACTAAAAATAAGAATCCCAAACACAAAAGAAACTATTAAAAATATAAAATAAATAAAACCAGTTTTACATGGTTCATTATTTTCTCTTACATCAATGGGAGAACACGAAAATTTCACTTGTATTAACGGAAGTAACAGTTTTAAATAAAATATCGTGTAGAACTACATCATTATAATTTTAATAATTCATCTATTGTAAATCACATAGTTAGAATATGGAACAATATTCTTCTAATTGAATAGGTAACACTAACCTCCTATAGTTCTCAGTTAATAATTCGTTGAATTCTGTATTCAATTGAGACTTACACCAACTCAGATATCCCAACCAAACCACTATTCAACACACCCAAATACCTAACTACAAAACATATATTGAATATATGAAAACATCCCATTATTAGACATTTATTTTAATGTTTCCTACAGCTATTGAACTGAAAAAGATGAATCAAACTACTAATGTCTGAACATTAAATATGTAGACATCTAATGGCATGAATATTATATGATTTAATGTTATATTTCAATGAAAAAGGATTCACATACCATGATTATTCCCTAAATTTGTAATTTATAGTACCATTCATTGATAATCCATGAAGATATGGTGTTTCTAAATACTTTTCATTGAATGGTCTGTATGTTTCATTCTACTAATAGAATTATCTACCTTATTTTATTTTCTAAGATTGTATTTAATTTATAAATCATAATCCTTGATTAACTCTTACTATATCCACTAATTCATGTTCATCTTCTTCTATAAGAAAATATACATTAAACCACTATGATGAATAAATATCTCACACATGTCTCCATAGATTATGTAACCCACCAAAAACATAAATGAATATTTCATCATTTTTGATGAAAAAATATTATATTACAATATAATTAAAGCCAAAAATCAATAATTATTTAGGATATTTTGAGACTATATACATAATAAAATTATTTCATTAAATATATTTATCATTTAACATCGACCAAAAATTTCATCTCTAACAGTTCCCTTCTTATAAAAATCTTACAAAAAACATTTCATCATAACGCGTGGGAAATGGAAACAAATAAAAGGGTGATATTACATGTCCATTAAGGGTAAACATGGAATATTCCAATCAATGATACTATATATGAATAAAATAATCATATCTGTATGAAATCATGTTCATTACTTATGAAGTTAATACTCAATCAATCATAGATCATAAATCGTGATTCATGGAATAAGGCATTGTTAATTCAAAAGTCAGGAGTCTTGAGAGTGAAGAATCTTCATTAAGAAATCATAAGTCTTGAGCGAATATCATAATCATAAGAATATTTAATATTACTTTCAATGCAAGAAAATCCATATGAAATCATTTCAATATAAAAGGATCACTACAAATACTATCATATCAGAGTGAACAAAGTCACATAATGCATTAGGTTCACTCCCCAACCTATTCTTATTCTTAGAATGGGTTAAAACCCCAACCCCATTCACAATATCTGATGATATATGAATTATTATTCATTACACTGGAGGGATTTAAACGAACCACCTTTCACATACTGTAAAAATCAAATATGTGTGCCAAGAGATCATAATTGAATTCATCGATTTATTATTGAATATAGAAGAAAAAAGAAATAGATCTCATAAATATTTCAACGGTGCATAATAATACTCTATGTAGATAAAGAACATGGTTCTTATTGTTAGGACATATTTTAATGGGCTAATATATTAATATTTCATTTTCACTAATTAAGTAAAAAATATTCTATTATTTTCTCCATAAACAACATCAAACTAAAATTAAAAAATCAAACATCTTGACCATTGAAACCAGTATATTTAATTGTTTTAAATTATATGAGTTACTTAATTATGAAATATATTAATAAAAATTTTCATCTATGGGTTATTTAAAAAAAATCTTAATTCATTATTATGTTTATGAATCTATATTTTTTTAAATATTATTTTTATTAATGTAATCTAAGTATATTATTGTAAAATTATTATTTTAAAAAAATGTAATATTTATTTGTTCTTTCTAGATATGTTATTTTTTGATTGAATTTAAAAATAAGAACAACTTGTATTTATGAAAATATTTTCGTTTAAAAATAAATTCTTATGGAATTTAATGATTTTAATTTATATATAAAAGTTTAAATTATAGAAATTTCATTTTAAAAAATAAATTTTTTTGAGAATATAGAATATCAACATTATATTAAGATTCATTTTTTGGTTTTTTGAAAAAAATAATCATTATTAGGTTAATAGTGAAAAAGACTATTTTTTTAAATAAAATTTCTTTTTTAACATTTTTAGTAAAAAAGTATTTATTGAAAATTTAGTTTAATTTTTATGAGAAAATATATTAATTTAATATTTGAATATTTAATTTTAAAAAAAATTGTTTTAATTTAAAAACCATTATTTTTAATTTTATAACATAAGTAAGGAATTTCAAGCAAATTGTTTTTATTACATTATATATTTAGTATTTTAAGATAAATTTTTATTACTTTTATTAATTTAACCAAATTAAGTGTATTTAAAATTATAAATAAGTATATCTAGATTATGTAACATATAAGATTTTAGTTTCAGTCATAAAGGATAAGTTAATTTACTTAAAATCAATTTACAACTGTAAAAGATAAAATTGTAAAAGTAAAACAATTAATGATAATTATTTAAAAAAAATTTTAAAACAATTTTATGAATTGGTGGATGAGGCTAGTAAGAAATTATCTCTTCCCCTATTTATTTTTAACATTTTTTGAGCTACATTAATTTAATTTTATTTCCTATTAGTGTAATGTTTTGGGTGATTACAAAAATGAAATCCCTTTTCACTTATAAATGGGGAACTCATCTTCTCGCTTACCCTCATACAAAACCACCCTTAGTTTAGTCCAAAAAATACCAAAATATATCATTCACATTCATGGACTCCCACATGATGTTTTTTTAATGAAAAAATACCATTCTTCAAGGGATTACTACATTTGAAAATGAGATGATTGAATAAGTGAGGTCTAATCACGTATCTTCTCCTTATTTTTATTTCCTTATGTGCACTTATTATTACACAAATTCAAATAAAAAATATTAAAATAATAAATTAAATATTATTATTATAACTTTATGTTATTATAAAAATGTTGTAATTGTTAACCACCATTCCCTTTTCAATTAAGAAAAATAAAATTTTGAATCATTTGTACATCTGAATTATCGCCTCCCTGAAGTAATATGTACATTTTCCTTCACGGAAAAACATGGATTTTTTAAAAATGTAATTATATATATAAATTTTATATAGAAACATTATTTAATATTATAAAATTATTACTCGTATTACTAATCATTCCCATTTAATATAAAATGAAAGAATCATCTATACATTTGGATAGATTTCTGATTGCTTAGAATGGTGTGTTCTGTTTTCCATTACCACTATTCAGGGATGGATTTTATGAATGAATTTAAAGGATAAATATTCTTTTGATATAATGATTATATTACAGGTAATATATATTTAAAAACCTATTAACGATATTAATAATAAGAAATTTTTACAAAATAATCTTCCTAAAATAAGAACACTAAGAGGAAATGGACTTTTTATTATATGTGATGGATTTATATAATATATATCATATTTAAAATTATTTAAAATTATTGTTATATCAAACATATAATCATTAATTAATATCATTATGATTCATTTATTTTTAATTTACAAATTAGAAACATCATAACCATAAATTAAATTATTTTATTATTTTTTTCAGGATATTTTGACCACCAACATATAAATTGATATAAAATAATATCATGGGTGAATATACAGAATTTAATACCGAATATATATTATAAAAATATGTAAATAATTAATTTATTTTGTTTTAATAATGTTAACATAAATATTAAACTCCTTAATTATGATACCAGCATTCCTTTATTTAAAATGATTGAAACATACTCATCGATGATTTTTATTTTAAGGATCATGGTCAAACTCTAATGAAATTTTATTATTACATTATAAATAATTATTACAAACAAATTATAGTACCATTAATGTTATAATAATGATTAAATTTGGGGAAATAACAATAAATTATACGAATATTACGAAACTAGTTCGAAACGATAACGATTACACCCACTCGATAATAAAAATAGTTAAAAACTATATAACATACATTTAGATTAAAATCATAAATGAGGTTTAAAAATGGTAATATATATTATTAATTTTATTTAATAATTATTTATAACAGGAATATATTATATACATGAGGTTATAGTGTGTTTGTGAAAATCAAAATTAAAGGTACATGTTTCAATCGCAATCAGCCATGACTGAGGCATGATTTGATATTATGCACCAATATTAACTTTAATGGTGTAACTACAACAACATTGATTTATAATATCATAAATTGTTATTGAACATATACAATACAATTCCATTAATTCTCTTCTCTAACATCAGTTATGATTGATATCATGCCTAAAAAATAATGGTATTATATAACTCAATACACATTCATGAGTTATATTGTTTGTCCTTAAACTTTGTCTTTAATTTCATATGGTATTCCAAATTTCTATCTTGGAAAATAAATTTTTATCAAAATATTAATTATTGATTAGTTATATTACATCTGGAATATTAAATCATGATAAGAATAATTTTCATCAACTTAAATGACAATTTCCCCTCCTTGACTATAATTTCTATTCCTACCAATGATCTCCTTTTTAGCTGAAACGTTAATTATATGTTATATCATGTAACATTCATATTACCCTTAAAATCTATTAAAAAGATATTATTATCATATTTTTATGATGTGGGATTTCAAAAATGGTTTTTTCAAATAAAAAAAATGGGACATTATGATTCCTATTTTCATGGAAATTTTCACCTACATAAATTTATTATCATTATTAATATGTTTTAAACAATTAATTTTTATGGAAAAACATCCTAGTTTAATTATAGTATACAGATAAATCATATGAATCTTCCTTCATTAAATTATCCAATGCCTCATTTTTTAATGTGTCACTGATGTAGTACATTTTTACTTCTCCTTGATCCCTCTCGGTAATTTTACTACATTAATACTCAATGTTTATGGTATATGTCTTTTATAAAAATATGAATGATCCAAAATGATCTTATTCCTTCTATTATTTTAGATCCTTATGTTATATACTTTTATTATTCGTTGATAAAAGATTATGAAACCCACTTTTTTATCATTTGTTATATCATGCATATGCTTAAGGTTTGTTTTTTCCCTTTTGTAGTACATATAGGCACACACATATTACGATTATGTGAAATGTTGGACCAAAAATATATATCCCTCCAATTCATTGGATAAAAATTTATATGTCAAAATTTTCTGATCTTATGTTTGTCGTTGTAATTGGAACTTATGGTTTCTCACTTTGACCTCAAAAGTGTCTTTATTTATAATAAAAAATAATTTTCATTTTAGTATATATATGGTAATGGGGATTAAACATAAGCCACCACAGGACTCTGCCGACTATGACTGTCCTGGAAGTGATCCTTGACATATATCATGGATGTTATATACTATGATGTTTACCCATATTCCATGATCTTATGTTTTCATTTACTTATGTAATGTTACTATTTTTGATCATCCTTTTAATTGGGTTTGAATTCTATATGTTATGTTCATTTTACTTACTTACATTTTGATATTCATATGTTTAAAGTATTCTCACTTATGATCTTTGATTGTTGTCATTTATTTTTACCCTTACTGATCATTTTATCTCCACCGTTTGTATGTTTCCATTTATCCATGTTATAAGTAAAAAAATGAAACATTATATGAATAATATTATAGAATTCCTGGATATTTTTTTTGGGGATGATGTAGAATTGTTATGGATTAAGCAGTTTCTCAAATAGTGGTGAAAATACCATTTTAATACAATGAACATGTGTTTTGTTAATAATTTTTTTTATCCAAATACACTAAAGTGGTATAAAAAAATTTATTTGGGAATATATTTAGTGAAATTTATTATTTATGTCACGTGATTACCAAATGGTAAGGTCTGGTCATCCATATACAACATAAAATCATGGATTAGAAAATTTTAGAGGTTAGTGTTTTAGTTGAGGATAATTTAAGTGTTGATAAGATAATAATGTCTATCATTTAAAAGGTATACAATAATTATTAGTTCATTTGAATTAATATTGAATATTTTTGGGATTATAATTAGTGAAAATTATTGAAAACTCTTGGGATAATTCTAGGATTGGGATAACATTCTGAATTTTTATAATGTTTTGAGTATGTGGTTTTCCTAGAAATGGAATTCTTATATATATCCTACAACTGGATACATGATTTGGAACCAATTTACCTAGGGTAATAACCTTGAAAATGATGGATTGGTTATAACCTCATTTGCTTCCTATTACATGACAAAGTGGCCTAATTGCACACCTGATTTGACACTCCTAGGGATATGATTTGGTTAATATTATTCTCTTTATGAATTATACGAAATGATTGATTTCCAATATATTTTAAGTTATTTTGGTAAAAATTATGAGAAAAATAATTTTAATGTAACACTGGTTGAATCAAGAATTACATAGGGGGAACTAATAGTGAGATCATTTTATCTAAAATAACTATGAGTTCATGTGATAATATCAAAAATTAGGGTGTCTTGTGGTTAAATTTTTATAATACCATTTATGAGAATAATATTATAATTTCAATTATTAGTCACTGATCATAGAAATTGTTTTTAAATGTATATAACTAGAAGATACCATGGGTGATAGGGATAATTCATTGATTTCCTTGATGAAAAAACCATTATAATGGGAGATGGAGTGAGAAACCTTTTCATTGAACTGAAAAAAATCAAAAAATATGATTGACCATGTGAACATAGTTAAAGTACAAAACACAAAATAGAAGAGAAGGATGGAGTATCTAGGAAGTTAATGTGACAAGGATAGTGAAAAAATAATATTAAATTACCGAAATGTCAGAAATATAGAATATAACCAAGGGAAATTGCATTATAGGGACGTGTAGATACTATAAGTGTGGAAGTAAAGGCCCATAATCTCAAATGTGTGATGGAAATAAAGAATCTATAAACCTTCATTGCATCAATTGAAGGGAAATTATAAATTGTGCAAATAAATGACCTAATACATGAGATATTTAAGAAAATCGAATTTAAAAACTTCATAGAAAATGGGAATAAGGAAAATACTATTCAATAACATTTACAGAAGTAGAAATTGGTTTTTCACTTTAGATATGTGTATCTTTTATGTCATATAAGTGTTAACCTATTTGATATATAATTATAAATAAATACATTCTGTGGAATGATTATTATATCCATAGTATTTGATTATTAAATGTCCTTAGAAGTAACTCCTTGTGGATTTATCTATTCCTCACTTACTATGATCATATAATAAATGGAATATCACTTTTTACAGAGGGCTTATATCAAATTTCATATAGGTAAATCACACATTATATCCTAAATCAACCCATCATAATATACCGTTATGTGTTTAATTATGATCTTCCTAGGGAAATTACTCGAATGGTATGAGTTTAAAAATTTTTAGGAAGCAATTTATTTAAGAGGTCGAATATAACCACCAAATATTTTAATATATTTTTCATTGTAATTGAATCAGTCATGTTCAACAGCTTGATACCAATGCAACCAAAAAAACAAAACAATGATATATTTAGACAATTAAAAACTAGTCATTAAATTAGTAAGTATTAACTGGAGTAACCAAGTTATATATATATATAATGGGTTTTTATACAATTTTTTTTGATTGATTATTTTGTTTAAGAATCCATATTTTTTCAATATATTATTTTCATTTAATAAAACTAGGTATCTTTTTTTGAATGATTTTTTAATAAAATATATTATTAATATATGAATAATAGATTTATTAATTTTTTATAGAAATCAAGAGTAAGAATAAATAATATTTTTTAAAAGTTATTAACACATATAAATAATTTACCATTCTATTTTTTTATATTATTTAATAGTTGAAATAGAATATAATTCAAATTTAATTTTAATGAATGAACTTTATTCTTGTATTAATAAATAAAATATTAGCTAAAGATAAATCATTATAATTTTTCTCTAAAAATATTGATTTTTAGGTGAATATTGAATAATATCATTTTTATCAATAACATGATTTATATTACATTATTATTATATATGATAAAATTGGAAACTAATTAAACCATTTATTTAATAATAAATATGTATTTTATAAGTAACATTATAATTTTAAACAAAACATAAATTTAAAAACACTTATTTTAAATGTTAGAACATAAGTAATAGATTTCAATTAAAGTGTTTTTATTATATTATACATATAGTTTTTTAAATTTATTTTTTGTGAATTTAAAAAAATTTACCAAATAAAGTGTATTTAAAATTTTCCACAAATTGGGCCCAAATTATTTTATAATTTCCTTTTTATTTTTTCATAAATTAGAGGTTACCTTACGTAAAAACAATTTACAATGGTAAATGTAAAATGGTAAAAGTGAAAAATCTAATGGTAATGAATGGGAATAAGTTTTTTAGGGTTATAATAACCTTATTTCTTAAACTATATATTTTTTAATAAAATGTGAGTCTCATTATTGAGATTGAATTCCCATTATTGAAAATCATGAGGTATTAACAGAAATTTTAGCCTTGATCCCTTATAGATGGGATACTCATATCCTCACATACCCTCACCCAACGCAGAATTATTACAGTCTAAACATTGAAAATAATTTTCATGTACAATGATATACATACTAAATATTTTTTCATTTTCTAGAATGATCATATATTAAGAGATTAATCTTTTTTCAAAGGAGATAATAAACAATGTGAGGTATAATCTTCTAACAACTCCTTCTTTATTTCTATTACATTATGAGAACCAATTCTTCCTGATTTTGAATTATTCCTTCATAGTATTACAATATAAATTACATTAGTATTCCATCATTTTATTATAATTGTGCTATAATCATCATCTCCTTTCCCTTTTCTATTAATAAAAAAAATGATTTTCTTGTGTCTGTCTAGATTACAGCCTCTATGATGTAACCTGTATGGTTTCATTCACCACATTATATATATGGTTCAAAAAAGTAAATTTAATAATTATTTTGAAAAAATATAACATATTTAATAATATAAAATTATAAATATCATTACTCCTCTCCCATGTTTTAAGGAAAATGAAATCATCATCCTTTCATATCTCTAGATTGATGATTGATCTATATTGTCCACAATTTTTGTCTGCATTCCAATAGTTCACACTCATTAATTATAAATTTGAGATTATATGGACAACATTTTTATTTCTGATGATTTTTGAGAAAAACTATTAAATGTGATTAATTCTAGAATTTTTACAGATTTTTACCTCAAGGGTTTATGGCCATTTATTTAAATTTTTAATTCCATATTGGGTGATTATTTTTTCTTATTGAAATCCTTATTTCATTTCCTTGAACCATTTATTATGCACCCATGGATAATTCAAAAATATAGAGGACTTAAAAATCAATGAAATTGATGAATTTTTGGGGAAGACGTTGTGGACCCCACCACAGTAACATAAGATCATCTCGGCCTAAACTCATTCAATTAAGATAATTCCACATGAAATGGAACTTGGATACATAAGTAAATTCCCCATTAAATTTCACAGAGTTTATAATATATTAATGTGTCCTTTGAAAGGAATATTTTTGAAGGAAGATTCCTATAACATTCATCTAGAAAAATAAACCAACAATAAAAAATCCACAACTCAAACATCTGGGGGACAGATTAGCTGAATGTTTTAGATGAGATGAAAGTGAAAATGGAGAACAACTATCATGAATGGTTCCATTCATGAATTTTCCATTTATAGGTCCAAAACACGTCAAATGTCAGCGGACGGAAATCTACTTATAAATGGAGAGGGGCACCTACCTCTAAAATCATTTCTTTTCATCCCCATTCCAAAAGGGGAACTAATTGGTGGAGGACAATGGCCATTTAGGATTATCATTTATATATTTTCATTTTATTTTATATTTAATTTCTATTGTAACACATACTTATTATCAATTATAGTCTTCCACGTTTCTTCTTAAAAACGTTTTACTTTTCCAATTTCAATCTAATTTTTCTCTCTCTTCTTCCAATGTGATCGCTATTCACTTTGAAATGGCATGTGTCTAACTAGTGTCTTGGCTCTAATGGTAATTTCATGGAGTTATTAATTATTTGTCTTCAATTTAAATTGTCTTAAATTTATTTGTGGTTGATGCGAGGGTATTACACAGGTGTGGTAGTTGTCCACCACAACATTATTTTCAATTCCCTTTCATATAATTGATTAATCATTTTCTATCACTTCTCATAGGAAAACCCATAAAATGGTGGAGTTTAGGTTTCTATAAGATATGAAATGGTTTATAGTGGAGCCATGTATGTTAGGAATAACATTCTAAGTTGAGGTGTTTCCATATAAGACTACATGAGGATGTGTGGTTTAGTGTGCCATAAATATGCTAAAATCACACACTGAATAATTCAATAGGGATTAATTCATTAATTATCTTTCACATTATGAATTCTCAAAATTTATTTAACAAATATATCTATGGAATGAAACAATTTTATCAAACCGTAGTCGAAGTCCATTCAATATTATTTTCATTTTTCCTTCATCAATATTTTCATTTAAATCTGGCATTGTATTATTTTAATTACACATTTTCAAAAAAAACTCTCAAAAACATCATTTTACCTAAAGAAAAAAATAATAATTAGATTTCATGAATTAGAATTTCTGATTGAACCAAATATGATGCTCCTCAAGTGAGACAACCCTGGTCAGCCTCAGTGTTTCACTAGGAAAATATAAAAAACTTCTTTTTCGCTGACCGACAAAAGGTGTGGGTCAATTACCACCTCAATGGAACAATTTGTTCCATTTTTCATTACAGACATTAATGGATGTATTTTGGAAGGGTTTTAAAGGATAAATATGATTTTAATTAATTAATAAGGGTTTTTTGACAAATTTAGTAACCTATTAATGTTAATAATAATAATAAATCATTTTAAAATTAACCATCCTAAAACAATTATACGAAGAAGAAAATGATAATATTATTCTAAGTAATAGAAATATACATTCACCATATAATTATTTAAATTTTGATATATAAAACATATAATCACTAATTAATATAATTATACTTTAATTATAGTGATATTACTAATTATCCACAACATAGAAATATAATAAATAATGCTATGTTTTCGTTTAGGATGGTTTTACCAACCATATATACCTTACAATAAAATAATGTCATGGATGACTATGGGAAACTGACTACTAATAATATTTGAAAAAAATTATTAAATAATTAATTTATTTTAGATTTGTAATGGATACATTAATATTAAACTGATTAATTAAGATAAAATAATTCATTTATTAAATATCACTAAAACATTATTTTTGTTGATTTTACCTTCAAGGATCATAGCCAAAACACTTCTGGAAATATATTATAAATTTCTAGACAATTATAAAGAATAAATTATCTTACATTTAATGGTATATGAATAAGGTATTTTAAGAAAATAATAAATAAATATATATTTATTATGATGCATGTTTAAGATGATGAAGATTAGTCACACTGATTTTTGTTAATAGGTAAAAAGTAAATTCTATATATGTAGAAAAATAATATAAATGTTTGTATGAATTGTAATATTTGTGAGTATGGTTAAAAAATAAGTAAATAATATATTTTTGTTTTTTAATATAATGTTAGAATCCCATTCAAGGGTATCAAGATAATAGTTAAGGGTTTCCATCTCAATCACCTTTCATTAATGCATGATTTGATATTATGAAATAATATTTATTTTTATAGATTAACAAAATACCCATTGATTTATATTTTCACAAATTATTTTATTACAATAAAAAATACACTTACATTCATTTTCTTCCTTGTTATGGGATATGATTAATATCTTCTTGAAAATAGAAGGGGTTTTTCGTAACTCAATCTGAATTCTTGAGTAATAGTCTTTCTCTTTGAACTATATCTATAATTTGTTGTGGCATACCCTATCTATATATTTGGAGATAAAATTTTATTCAAATAAAACATAATTTTTATTTTTATTCATTATTTAAAATAAATTTATTTTATGAATGAATGAAAACCTCTCAAATTATAGTTTCTATTCATTTTCAACAATTTCCCTTCCCACCAATGTGATACTTTTTTAATCGATATATAATTATGTCTCATCTCATGAGACCTTCATATATACCATAATATATTTTTAAAATAATGTTTTTTCATCCATTTTATGATCTGGTATTTCAACGAAAGTGTTTTTAAATCATAAAAATCGAAATATAAAATTTCTTATCTGATGAAAAGTTTCACCTCTATAAATTTTTTTCAGCATGAATACCTTTTTAAAATCCTAATTTTTTATGTAAAATTTTCTATAGTTTTTTTGTTTTCCATAAGTAAATAATAATATACTTCCTTTCATAAAAGATGACATGGTAATAATAAAAATAATCACCTATCAGTTAATTTTTACTTCTCTATGATCCCTCGTTATAATTTTCCAACATTTGAATTCAATTTTTAGGAACTATGATTATTTATTAAACTAAAATAAAAAAATTTATTTATTTATTTATTATCTATATAAAATTTATGATATATTTTTTTATATTCTTATTGATAAAATGTTGAAACCCACTTATTTTCCTTGGGTTTTATCATTATGAAGATTAATGTATCGTTTCATTTCCTTATGAATAACATGTATGAATATACATATTATGTTTTTATGGCCAGTGGGCCCAGAATTATATATCCCACAAATTCATGGGGTAATGATTTAAATATCATGATATGTAATTTATAAGATTATACAATTATCCAATTCAACTAATGTACTTTTTTTAAATTATTTTTGGGTATGGTGAGTAGTCATACTCCACCATGGGACTCTCTAAATTATGATAGTAATTGTAGTGAATGTTGAATTATACATATGAGGCTATGTCTTATATTTTTTCACATATTCCATGATTCCATTGTCTTCTGAGTTCATTTCCTTAAGTCATGCTCCCATCATTATTATCATTCTTTTTATTGAGTATGAATTATATATTATTTGTTAATGTTTCTTACATAGATTATCATACCCATATTTTTTTCATATTAACACTTATGATTGTTTATTTGTGTCAATTATGTTTAGTATTATTGGGCATTTGATCTCACAACTTTTTAGTGTTTTGATTTCTCTAGGATATATAGAAATTTATTACACATGATATCTATAACACAATAAATTTTGTTGAAAAATATGGAGGGATCTTGTAGAATTATTAATGACTAAGTAGATAATAATATATTAGAAAAAATTATTTTTGATAGAATGAGAAGGGATTTTATTAGAAATTTTTCTGAACTAATTATACAAAACTCCAAACCTAAAAGGTGTTAGAAATTTTTAAAAGGTAATATTTTATTTTAGACATGTTATTATCATATGGATAGGTCTAGGATATCACAAATATACCCAGTAAGTTATAAGAAATATCAAAGGATGTTTATATAGATTATAAATTCCTATAAAATAACATTCAATACATTATTTGAAAACAAGATAAAATAACATTTTATTTTGAAACATATTTAATAAAAATTACAATAATATTGATAAAAATCTTTATTTAACAATAATAAAAGAAATTTATTAAATGAAAATTATATTCATTATAGATGGAAAATTAATTCATGTTGTAATTGTTAAAATAATGAATCCTTATAATTTTCTTATAAAGTGTCATAAATAAACTATACTGAGAAACATTACAAAAATTAATTTTAGAACCTTTTAAAGTATATTAAAATTAGTTAATAATTAATTTTTAATAATAACTAAATATTTTAAATGATAATTATTGAATTTTCATTTAAGGAACCTGGATATGAATGAATATTTTCACCAACCAAAGAAGAAATAATGTTGACTTTTCATAATAATATGTTCTTGTTTGATTTAAGTACTAAACAGATAATGATGAAAAGAAAACATGAAAACACAAAATATAATAGGATTATAAGAAAATAAATTCTTTTTAATACGTGATGGAATATAATGCCCCCAATGGAGATTCAAGCATATACAATCATTCTTCAAAATATCATTTCAACATAAGCCCTTATTTGCGGTCCATATTTTTTTTATATGAATTATTAAGATCATGTATAATAAATATTAATTTATTATCAATATATACCATATCTATATTAATAATTATAATTAAATATAACATTAAATTATATTTTCTAATTAAACATTTATTAACAACTCTTCATTGAAAATCAACTTTCTATGTGTGAACTATATTTCTTCTCAAGCATGTTTTGGTTTGACAGATCTTGTACATGATCCTGGTACCTGATTTCATAATCTATATAATAATCATCATTTTATAAGTATCATATTTATTTATTATATACCATTTTACAATCATCTATATAAGGTTGTGATGAAAATGGATTACATCACTCTATGGAAACGGTAGTCCTTACATATGCGTGAGTAATGATTTAATTTTCTAATGAATGTATAAAAAGAATTGTAAATGATAATATATCATTATTGAATCATAATTATATCAGAAATATCATAATATTAATAAAAGTAATCCATATTAGAATCCATGTATTGAATATATGAAAAATGAATCACATCACTTCAAAGAGGTGTTAGTCCACACATACGCACGAATGATGTTATCATTTCTCATATGATGGAAAGAAGGTATAAAATGTTTATAAAATTAACATAAAAAATTTATGTGTGGTAACTATACTTATTTAATAATTTTAATATGATTTTATAATATTTTTAGGACATTAAAGAATGAATAAACTCGAAATAGATTGTTAATGTCAATTACCCATTCAATTGAAAACCTTCTTTAACTCAAAAATTAATCCTTCTTGGTTTGTACATGGTTGATGATTAAAAGATCTCAAATGGGGGATGGATGTTTGGATGATATATGTGTAGTTATTTTAAAATATATTTGACACAATGTGTCTGAATAAGTGAATTTATATTGCCTAATTTAATAAGTGTTGTATGTGGAACTTTTATGAATACTAAAAACATTAAAATAAAATAATGTAATGTTCATGTGCAATTGGAATCAAAGAAAGAAAAATTCAAATATAAGATTATTTTGTGTTGAAATCAGTTAAAATATTAATATTTATCTACATTATATATATATTTTCATTATTTTCTCTATGTTTTACTTCCCTTGGTTAATTGTTTAATCCCTTACCATGGTGACAATGATCTACATTGATTACTATTAGTAATGACCAAAAAAGATATTGACCAATTTAGAAAATTAAGAAAAGATTATTCCAAATATATATACCATTTTATAAAACTATATTCCGATAATTTGCGTAAATTGATTTCAAAATAATCATCCAAAACACAATAAACACTAATTTTAGAGAAATGACACTTTAAGAATAAAAGTAAATTTAATAAAATTACATGAGTCGTAAAAACCACTACTAGAAATTGAAAATATTTAGTGGAATATAATATTTATGTAATTAATTAAAATTGTTAATCAATATTTATTAATATAATTTATGAAGATAAAAACACATTACACAGGTAAAAGTTGATTTTTCAGGAAAACATCTCTTTTTTACTTTAAAATTATTTTATTTTAGATTCTAACTAAATACTAACCAATGATTTCATTATATAATGTGTAAAAAATATTTTATTTAATTATTTATAAGAAATTAATTTTTATATAAATTATATATGATAAAAATTATGCACATAAATAAAATATTTCAAAATAGTTTTTAGAATAAAAAGCTTTTCCTATGTAAATATAATTTATTTTTAACAGTTATATTTCAGTTGAAAAACAAATAATGTGTTTCATTTTATAATTTATAAGAAAAATTCACATAAGTTTATAATTATGTTAATAATAAGCTTTCAAAAAGATTTATTTATTAAAAATAAATATATACTTAATCTTAGAGTGTTACATTGTACCCTTATATGAATTTCCCACTAGAAATTATGTCACCAGGATTCCAAAAACTAATGATACATGTGCCTCATCTTATCCTTAGATTAAAATGTTTATTTCTCTAAATAATGATTCCTCTAGATGACCATAAATATCTAAGTAGTCTTATTCCATAGAACATTATCTCTATAATCCAGGATTTCTATTTATTTCTCCACATATAAAAGATCATGCTCTATTAGTATGAGAATTGAGTTTAATACATGTGAATGATCTTTTATATACATTCTCAAGAGATATACATATAACATGCCTAGAAATTGGAGAGGTTAACAGTGATTTCAAATAAATAAAATATCATCTTCACCTGATCAAAAATATCATATGGTTATATATATATATATTGGGATTAGCTTTCTCTTCATTTTAAATATCATAACCATTTTCCATGGATATAATTTTGGGAACAATTTATAACCAACTTTGAATTCCAAATCTCACTTATGATTGATATCATAACATTTGTATCAACTATGAGATTCCCAGATGTGTGACTAAAACAGTCTAACCTAATCATTCATTTCCTCACCTAGATCAGGTCACAAAAGATTTTATTTTCCAATTTCATCCCAACACATTTGAGTTATAATCATATTTTTCTAGAGTTATTTAGAAGAAATATATGAATTCTTGATTAAAATCTACTATTCTTATAAAATATGACCTATGGGAGGGTTTACCCTAACCTCCATTGAAATTCATAGAGAGAGATCCTATCATTTTTTCTAGGTTTAAATGCTCCTATAATATTGAACTTATATTTACAAGTATGATATATATTATTAAATATCAACTCCATATTTAAATCATAATGAATAATTTTCTAGATCTTTGAGATAAACATCATATTTCAATTGAATGTGATTTAAAGTGGTACTCCATGAAACCATACCACTTCATTACTGTATATTTTGGAAAGATGATTAAGTTAAAAATATTATCAGATAACAACTAAATGTGTTTATTTATTAAGGTAATCATATATAACCCAACTAGCATTATTTACTTTAGATGTGTTGGGGAGTCTGATGAAGAAATCCATGGTGATATTTTACTACTTTAACTAAAGAATCGGTGATGATTGTAACATACATTTAAAATTATATTTTTTAACCATAACTTATCGTTATACAAATAACTAAGATACATAATCCACATTATCTCTTTTCATTTAGGTACACTAAAAATTCACATTAATATATCAATAATTATTTATACATCCAAGATGAATACAAAATGATGAACAATAATCATAAACCAATATCTCCTTCCTCAATTCTGGTATTTATTGGACTCATACCTAGTTCTTGAATCTGATATTTTTATGATGGTCTTGATTAAACTCATGAAAATCCTTAATTTTTCATAGCTACCAATCTTTGTTTTGTTTGTCGTTAATCAACAATTAAATTTATAGTTGACCATATATATGAGAAAGATAAGATCTTCATCCTTTATTTGTGATTTCAAGTTCCATCCTATAAAAATACATTAGTAATATATTTGTTTCAATCCCCATCATGTAAAAACTAGCATTGTCTTTCCAAATCATAAAATTAGAACCCTTTTTCACCTTTCTATTGTGGTAATGTATTGAGTAAGAAAAATATGAAATTAGTTACAGCCATATTCTATGGATAATATTATACTCATTATATGTGAATATATACATAATGATTGTATGATTTTTATATATGTCCCACCTTCCACCATAATGATATATCCTTTGTTTTATCAAATAAAAAATTACATTTGGTAATTCAAAATAATGAATTGTTTAATTTTTCTGATGAACCTTCAATTAGTGAGAGGAATCAGCTACCACCAATTCATTTTGTATAAGAACACATAAAAATACATTCTTTTATGCATCATTGTAGAAGAAAACCGTTATGCATTATAGGATAGTGTAAACACACATACAGTAACAATCCTTCCTCGTAGTTCATTGAAATTTTTTTCACATCCATTATTTCATAAGGAACCTGACTACCTTCCCTTTGAACAACGACATTAGATATTATATCCATGATAAATTCCTCAAAAGTTGTTTTTATTTTTGAACCATACCAATAAATCTAAATATTACATTCACCATCGATGGTTTTCTCCGTTGTTCTATAACATCTGTATTTGAGGGATCTATAAATATCCACTAGATTATGATTATATAACAAATTAATGATACATTTTTTATCCAAAATTTACAACTGAGGAATTTAGAAAATATGATCTTCTCTGTCAAGGTCTTTAAAACCACCCTTAAATGTTCTCCATGATCTTTATTGATCGCTGATTATATAAGAATATCATTTATAAATACTTCAACAAATTTATCTAAAAAATATATAAAGACACTATTCATTAGATCCCTGAAAGTATTAAGGTAATTGGTATGTAAAAAATAATTCACAATAAATTCATAGTGACCATACCTTATACATAAGGATGGTTGGGATATGTACATATATTTAACCCCCAAATTATGATATCCAGAATAAAGGTCAACCTTTGTAAAGTATTCATCTCCTAGTAGTTGATCAATAAATGTATCAATATGGGGTATATTATACTTGTATTTTATAATGATATTTTTTATCTTGGTTATATATGAAAAGATTCAATGAAACATAATTGATCTTAATAAAAATAATAGGTTTACACTATGGTGAGTTACATGGATGAAAGAACCCATTATCATGATTTTCATGAAGTTTCTTCTTGAATTATTGCAACTAAATTGGATCTATTCTATAGTGATTCATTAAAATATGTATATCACCACCTATAAATTCTATTTAAAATTTAACAGCATGATTTAGGGTAAATATAATAATATCCTAGGAAAATATATCGACATAATCTAGAAAAATAGTTATATAACTAATGTTGAGTTTCTCTTCAGTCATTTGAAATAGATACCTCCATAAATTGCTAATATGTCACATTCAATGGATGTAATTTCCAATTTTATTTCATATTCATCCTCACACTAATAGAAAATCATTGGTTGTTTAGAATACGAAATATGACTTCCCATATTCAGTAATTGATATGGTATATATATAAATAAATCCAATCCATGCCCAAAATCAGATAAAATTCAACTAGAGGAATAATAACAATATTTTTAGGAATAATATTACCATAACACTATATTGGAGAGGATTTATAGACAAGAGATGTGTTCATTTTACTATTAGAATTTTTCAATGGTAATTTAACATCTAATCATTAAGGTGGTAATGTGATACCCTTAGAAAAAACATAAAATAAAAAAGAGTGAGTTGAATGAGATTCAAATAGGACTCTGATAGTTATAGAGTGGATGAGAAGTGTATAGTTCAAAACATCATTCATGTGACCCATTTAAATATTTTTGATCAAATGATATTTTAATTTCCCTCTTTCTATAGGTGGTTATTTATGTCAATTGTCATCATTATCACACATATTCATTCATTGGTTAGTATATTTTCTATACTCCGTACAATTTCATAATTGAATTGTAGGTGGGGGTATTTAGATAAAATTTATCCTCATTATTTTTGTTATATTTACTCTTTAAATAAATGTGGTATCAAATTTGTTGATTTCCTTACTTCTAAAACATAAAATATTTTCCAATCCCTTGAGTATAATTTACACTGTGCTTCATTCAAAATTTATAGCATAAAGGAAGACTCATTTTCATTACTAAATAGGATGTATCATTTGTATTTGCAGGAAACTACATCTATCTCTTTTATTAAGAACAATGAGAATGATGGGAATCTCTACTATCTATTTCTACCCTGATAGTGAATAATATAATTTATTAATAGCTACTACAGTCTATTATAGTCAACACCTATTAGAGTATTGGTATTAAGCCAATAAAGTATCGATCAATTTTTTTAGTCTTAATGATAAATCTAAAATTATATTTTACAAGCATCATGGAATTTTCTCATAGATAAAAATAGATTCACCATCCATCTTCTTAAGAATAAAAAATTCCATTTCCACTTTATTTTAATGAGTTATTGGAAATTAATTACTAAAACGTACCCTATTAATGTCGGCCCATTTTTTGGATTCAATTTCTTCATCTTGCAATGTATTCATATTAATATTTCATTATTAATCTGCTCCTCCTGCTAAATGATATTCCATCAGAAAAACATTTTCAAAATTCAAGCATTGGAGAATGGAAATTCTATTTTTGGTTGAACTAAACCATTACATATTAACTAGCGGTTCAGAGGATCCACAAAAATAAAGAAGGTGTTTCAACATGAATGAATAAATAGTGTTTTAGTACCTAATTTTCTCATTTTTATGCTAAGTAAGATTCCTATATTTCAAAATTAACATGGGCATAAAAAAATATGAATCATTATAGATCCCATTCCATTCAATTTCTTAAGAATAAAATGATGTAATTGTCTACCAAATTTATTTTTAACATGATTCTTCCTGGTTCCAACCATTTACTAGAACAAAAATTTGTAGTTTAAGCATCAATATTTAATAATCAAAGTGAGAATCCATATAATCGTGAATTTTATTACTAATTTTTCCAAAATCATGACACCTTTTTATCTAACTATGACACATTTTGGCTCACCCTATATAACATTATATTAATCATTGGTTTTACTAAGTTTTTTGATCATATTATTCATAAAATTATATCCAAAATAACTAAAACATTATCTAATACCAATTATGGTTACCCAAGAAAAAAATATAAACATGTTTTGTCATTTTAGATGAATAATTAAAATATTTGAAAATAATTCACACCCGTAAACCATAATGGTTTAATGTATTTGCATAATAGTTTCATAATAAATATTTTTCAGGAATGATCTTCAATATCTTCCTCAAATTTAATCTTTCATAGTACAATTATTATGCATATCCAACTTAAAACCTTTCATCATATCCAGGAGAAAATAGAAACATAAGAAAGTGTGATCTAATTTATTTTGAAATGTTAATCATGGGATATATAAATTGATGATCATATGAAATCATTGAATAATAATAATGGTATGATATCGGTAACACAACAAAAATATTTCATACCCAATTAGTGATAGATTATAAATCATGATTCATGGAATAATGCTTTTCATTACAAAAGGTATGAGTCATAAGAGTGAGGAATAATATTTAATCAATCTGGAACCATGAGAGAATTCCATAACAATAAAAAAATGCTATATGAATTTGGGAACAATCCTAATCATATAAAATCATTTCTTTTTTCTATGATCACTACCAATACCATCAACACATAGTGGACAGAGTCCCATAATTGATTGGGATTCCCCTAACATCGTTTTATTCATGGAATGAATTAACTCCCCACCTCTTTAATAAGATATCATTAGATATTAATGATTAACCAATTCAGTAGAGTGATTGAATAGAAAAAACCATCAAATAATGGAAGGCATACATATTTGTACAAAAAGATCATAAAAACATTCATTAATTCATCACATAATTACCCGTAAAAAAGAAACAGTTTTAAGAAAGCATTCCACATCACATAATAATAAATATTTTAGAATGGTATCCTAGTTGGTATCATTAAAGATACCTCCATTGATTTATAATAATCATTTAAAATGATTGAAGTAGGTAAAAATAGATTTAAAATAACCTTAAATTGTATCTTATAAAATAAGGAGAGTATTTCATTTCGTTTTGATAAAAATTTAGATAAAAATTACGTAATATTTTAAAAAACAAATCTATTTGAAAATAGGCATAGAAACATATGGATAAATCATTAGAGAAATTATTTCTCATGATGGTAGAATAATCCCTTCATTAATTAATTATCTAATAAAATATTCATTCAACACTTTTTATTTGTAAAAAGTCAAAAATAACCTCTTTAGAAAAACATTATAAAAAATATTTTTGTTTCCTTTTAAAATAAAGAAAAATATTTTAAAAATGTCTTAAAATAATTATTACATAATAGAAATTTAATTTTTTTAAAAAAATAAGAACCCATAAATTAAAGAAAACATCTATCAACCATAGAAGAAATATTTCCAACATTACTTAAAAATCATTTTCTAAAATTATTTAATTACCATAGAGTGAAAAGTAAAAATTAAACAAAATCCAACTATAAAAAACCTAAATATAAGAGAAATTGTGGGGTTTAAGAGTTTATTTTGAAAAGATGGAGGATGATAATACTCTATTAAAAGAACGGAAAGTTTTGGAACTAATAAGAATAAAGGAAAACAATAAGAACCCAATGAAAATTCTATATATTAATCATTTGAAATAGTTATCCACTTATCATCCTTTCTTCATCTTATATATAATTCTAGTTGGATCTTCCATGATTTCCCACCCAACCCCTTTATATCACCAACATGAATAAAGTTATTGGAGACTCTCATAATGTGTCTCAGCATCAGTTATATTAGAATCAGAGCTAAGCCTTTCTATTTCCATTAATTTTTAGGAGAAACGTCTATTGTCACTAGCATCATCATATGCTTTATGAATTTTTCATTAGCCAGATCTAATTTTGTCTAATTATATTATCCATTACGAGAGATCTAAATTGGATCCTATATCTTAGTGGTACAATCCATATTGTTATCAAATAATGAATTAGTGTAACCTTCAGTCAATTGCTCAACCTCCATAGGAGAAACCACCTAATACTTTGTCTTCTTATAGGAGACAATATGAAATCCCTCATTATCCAAAAAAGACAATGAAAAAGTATGGAACATTTTAGAAATAAATGGGGAGTCATATTTTAACATTTTGTTGGCTTTTCTTCTAAATGAGGCATCAATCCTTTCTTGTGATAGTTTATGATCCACCTCGAGTCTGATTACCTCTTCAAACATATGATCAACAATTGCAACATAAACCCATACAATATGTCCTAGATTAATTCATATGTGTTCTCAATATCATGTATATAAAATTATAATATATTATATATCAATTTAATATCCATATTAATAACTATATTATAATATAACATTACTTTATAATATCCAATTACCTATTTGTTAACAATTATTCAATAAAATCAACATTCATTGTTATAGTTGTTCTGTTTCCCATAAATGTTTTAGTTCGACAGTTCTGGTAATTAACCCTTATTCATAGTTTATTCATAGAAAAAATATTTATTAGTTTGTAATGATCATATTTATTAATTATATACAATTTAATATTCAATTATATAAGGTGGTGGTGAAAAATTATTTACATCACTTCATGGATGTGGTACTAAGTACATATGCATGTGCAATGTTTACATTTATCAATGAATGGAAAAAATTATGGTATACAGTAATCTATATTTATAAAGTAATGATAATATAATAAATATCATATATATTTATTAAATAAATACATATGACCATACCTACATCATTGACCTGAAAAAGAAATCACATCACATTGTGGAGGTGGTACATCACATATACGCATAAACAAATATATCATTTCAGATTAAATGAATAGGTGGAATAAAAGGTAATAAAATTTACATAAAAATATTTAAATACATTAATTTTAAAAAATTTATCTTGTTTTTATGGAATATAATATTTGGTGTAGGTTTCAAAATAATGAAACTCAAAATATATTAGTAATGATAATTACCTATTATTTGGGAAAAATATTTTACATTACACCATAATCCTTATTTTTTTTACTCATAATGGAATAAAAAAGATATTGGATATCAAGAAGGAATCTATGAAGATATTTGGTCTAGTATTGGTCATTATATAGGTTCCGATGTGTGTGAATAAAAGAATGTAGGGGTGCCCTTCTATAATTGAGTGGGTTGGAACTATTGTAAATACTTAATAATGTAAAATATAATTAATTTATATTAAAATTAAAGTTGTACCAAGGAAATAATATTTTGAATATATGATATGTTCATATCAAAAAACCTTAAATTAATCACATTTTCCATGTTTTAGATATATTTTATTCCTTAACTCAAAATTTATCCCTCTTCTAATCCAATTAACACTTATTATGGTAATAATGTTTTACCATGGTCACAAATCATAATGACCAAAAAATAAATTTTCCTATTTAAAATAATTTTACATACTTATTCTAAATATTTATACTATTTTATAAAATATACTTCTAATATGTGGAATAAATTAAATTTAAATTAAGCATTAAATATGCAAAAAAACCCATTTTTAGAAAATACATTTTAGACATAAAATTCATCATAATGAAGTTATTACCCAAGTAAAAAATCAATACATATATTAAATTTGTTTTTGAATTTAATATCCCAAAATTTCATTGAAATAATTTTTAAATGTTAATTAATTTAATTTATTAATATAAAAATATATTGTTCACATAAAAATAGTTTTTCACAAAAAAATATCTTTTTTCCTATAAATTAATTTATTTTAATTTATAAAAAATTAATAAAAAATGTATTCATTTGAAAAAAAATTAAACAAAAATCATAAATATGTATAATAATATTAATTAAATTTTTAATAAAATATATAAGACCAAAATAATTCACAGTAACAAAATATATAAAAAATGTTCTTTGGTATCATTAGTATTTCCTATGTGAATTAAAAATTATTCATAAAAATATTATATAATCATTATCCACACAGATTTATTTCTTTTTTCATCACAAGAAAAAGAACACATTTATTTATTAAAGAGAAATATATTCCAAAATCATGTGTTGTTGTAGTAAAATTAGTGTCTTCAAATTTACAATGATAATACCATTTTTTTCTCTAAATCATTTTCATGCATCTCTACTCCTAGACCATTAATTATCATGAATCATAGGCCATAAATTTATCTTTATACTAGACAACACAACCTAAGATATTCTTTTAAACATTATTGTATACCCTAAATGGTTCTCCTCTTAAAAGGAGTATGAGTAAATTTTTAGTGATTATCAAATTCATGAGATCTTTAATGTTTCCTCACATTCCTATATCAAGACATACTTTTATATTTTATATGTTAACATATATTTTGGCTAAGACTACCATGTGAATTTTATCACAAACTGTTTATAATAAATATCTAATTCTAGGAAACTACAAATCTCTATAAAAATTTTGGGTTTGATCCGTTCCTTTTTTTCCATTTACATTCATGAATATATAAGGACTCGTTCGTCCATAACCACATTACCTATAAATATTATGGTTCAATTCAAAATTCCCACTTTATAAATTTATCATACAACTCCTCATTGATTAATATCATCATTGCAATCATTAAATTCTATTTATGATCTTTCATGCTCTTAATGTGCCTAATAAATCTATAAATAAATTCCTCATATTTTTTATTATGGTATTCTCTAAATACTATATTCATAATATGAAGAAATAATAAATTTTTATAAACGGAATAATTAATAACTCACAGTGTCCATATCTCAAATGAGAGTCCATATTTTAAATATTATATCTCTTTATCTTCAATCAATGATATCTGGAATAAATATCCACTTTTTAGATCTATAAACCATCTTGAATTTTATTAAACAAGTCATAAATCCTTTGTAGTAAACTATTTTTATTTAATTTGATGTTATTGTTCTCTTAGAAATTAATGCACACCCATATTGAACCATCCTTCTTCATGTAAAACAGAACTTGTTCACCCCAGAGTGAAACAATATATCATACGAACCCTTTTTCAAAATTCCCTTTCAGTTTATTTTTTAACTCCTGCAATTTTATCTGTGGAATCCTATAAGGGATTTTTATATATTTATGTATTTGGGTATGAATTCTGGGTATAACATTACAAATGATCTAGGAGTGCTCTCAGATATTCTCCCAAAAATACATATGCATACAACCGCACCAAATGGGTGTCCTCAAGGTTTATTCATTCCATTGAATAAACTATTTGAGAAAGATGAGATTCTCCATTGGGTATTAACACACAAAACATTGAAGGACCTTATAAAGAGGATTGATAATCATCCTTCCATAACTATAGGATTATATGTGGTTTCAAAATATGGAAACAATTTCATTTTATCTAGAGATAATGTGATATCTGTATCGTGTGATCCAATCCATTCTCAATATAGTATTAATTTATTCCAAATAAAGGTTTAGGAGATACATATGAATTATCAGTCATATGAAATGATTGGGGAATAGACCAATATTTTAATTGAAATGATTTCACCACTAGATTTTTTGACATATATATTTACTTCCAGGAATCTGGTAGGTTATTCTATAGTTATAGAAATATTATATGATATAATGGAATGCATAGAACATGAAAAAAATTAAATATTATCCACTATTAAGTGATTAATATGTGTACCTTGTAAAACTTCAGTTTTTTACTCCACATAAATGGTGGATATAATGTAAGATTTCACCTACTCCCTCGACATTGGTAATTGATGGTGTTTATTCCCCTAAAAATACTTTGTTTCGTGCACTAGATTTCCAAGTGTTCGTATTACTTGTAGTTGAATCATTTCACCATGTGTAGTTCCTTGGTTGGTTCAATTATTTTTGTTATCATGTTATGAATCTCCATCATGTCTCTTCAAAATTCAAGACCTTTATACCCTTTTTTGACAATTGAATCATTTCATTATTCTATTTAAGAAATTCCCATGGCGAATTTTTCATGAATAATTACATGTTTGTAATTGGATCTTCATACATCCATTATCATTTGACCCTCCATCTTGAAACAACAACTTTCTCATCATTTAACTATATCGATAAAACCATTATACAGACAACATCTCTACTTTAAGTGCACAGTAGACTACATCTTCATATCTCACAATGATTAAGAAATATAGTTCGTTTAAATGATGTGGTTATAAACTATTAAATAATCTATCTATGTTTATATCATTAATTAAAACAAAACCCAAGACATACAATTAATTCCATGTAAAATTCACCTCATAGGGTGTGATAGATTCATTATACTTCTAAATCTAAACATGTTATCTCTTCATCGTGGTGTTATGAGATCATGGGGAATATTTTTTTGAAATATATTATTAATGTATTCACATTACATTTCTTCAAATTTATTATTTGGATTATTGTTATTGATCAATTTCCACCAATTATCATCTTTTACTAATAAATGGAAGATGGTTAGTGTAACATTCACCTTCTTAGAATATTGAATTTGGGGAAATATATTTTCTTGGGAGTGGATCCACTATTCTAAAAAAATTTGATTAGAATGTCCATATAATGATGTTGGACATTGGTGAATCAAGGTGGATTTAGATGATTTTTCATTCATGGGTAAAGGTAGATGTAACACATAGTTATAATTATTATTCATAACAAATGAATAAGTTTTATTTACTTCTATTGGGATTTTTAAATAATCCTCCAATTATATTGGAAATTCCATTAATATAGTTATTTCATTATTTATCACAATGGATATTGCTTTGGTTTCACCTCATTTCAACCATTTTATAAAATATAAAACATTATAATAAAATTGTAGTTAATATTGATGAATTATCAACATATTCCGATGTGTAAATAATTTTTAATGACTTTGTTGTAGGGATCCCTATTTTTAGACAAGATTATATTTTTATAGCCTAATTTCAAAATAAACTAGACCATGATTTCATACAAAATTGAGAAACATAGTTTCTTCATACATGATTACCACATAATTTTAATAGAGGTAATATAGTAACATTACAGTATAGAATGAAGGGTTTAGTGTGATGTGAAATTTTGATTTGTCAAAATTAATCATTTATAAAACATAAATCATTTTTTAATCCTTCATCATACACCTCAAAAAAGATTTCATATTCTCCTAGTACATCAAATAACATAAGGAAATATATCAAAGAAATGTTGAGATAAAATCTCATTAGTAGTTGGAATAAGACAAAAGAACATGTGGAATGAATAAAAATAATAACATAAGTTAATAAAATCATCACCATCATATCATGGGCACTAAACAATCACAATAAGAATACATTAATCATTTTAAAGTACAATGTAATGTTTCATGTCTTCAATAATGAAATATATTAACTTTTCATAAAAAAACTAACATAGAATCTTTGAATAATGCTAGAATAATGTTCACACATAACAATTGCATACAAATTATCATTTCATTAATTATAAACAAAAGAATATTTATTTTTATGCATATTACACAAAATATATTATAACATATAACAATGACTAGTCAATTGGTGGTCTATATAATTTTATGATTACCCAAAAAATCGTAATATTCTCATAATCATTCAAGACACATAAAAAGGAAACATTTACCAGTATTGGAAATTAAATAAATACATGAGATTATAATGGGTTTCAAAATAGCATAATAAGGCATATAATAATGAATAAACATTGGGTTTCCCAAAAATAAGAAATTAGAGTATCATTTAATGTCTTAAAAAGAATCCCTAGTGATGAAAAGATCATGATTCTATAAAAATATATGAAGAATCATTAGAAGATTCTATGAGGTAGATTGAGAAAAAACATGTTATCATTAATCATTCAATATAGAAAAAAATGTATTAATGTAATATATGGTGTAGGGTTCAAGAGTTCCCTTACCTTAGGTCTTTTAATATTTCATCTCATTTATAGATCCTTTCTAAAAAGATTAATTATATTAAAAGATTAATCTATAAGTGAATTATATTATTTCACATCTGTTTTGATCTATTATAATCACGAGATTATATTTTCAAAATATTCGTTGTTATTGGTGAAATAGTTTGGTTTCATGATTTCATTAAATTACCTCTTTTTATTTCTATTTATTGATTTTTATTCAATGAACTATATATGACACTAGAATTATTTATAGAAGCCTAAAAATAAATATATTTTTATTTTTATATATTATAAATAATTTATTCTAATCATCCATGTATGCAGTGAAAAGTAAATCACTGTAAATTTAGTGTGGGTGTATGATACAAACCATTTCTACAATCTGTATAAAGAGAAAGAGAGACATATATGATATATAAATGAAATTTTAACATCCTGAACATGGAACTCTCTCATTTGGACAAAATGAGTTTTTTACATGGCATTAAGCTCACCACTTAATACACCAAAGGCTACCAACCAGCTTCGAAAGTGTGATTAATATAGTGTGGAGACTATACCCCGTATTATAGGGTTATAACACAGTATAATAAGAAAATAATAATAATAATATATGAGTAAAAAAAGAATATATTAAACCATATATCGTAGAAATGAATAGTAAATGAGAAAATAATAAAAAGTAATGATGCATCAGTTAAAAAAATATTATAGGTATCTAAATGTAAATCTGAAAACAATATGGATATGAAAATTAGATGAAAAATATAATCTCAAAAGATCCCGAAACAAAACCCCAAGAAGGACTGATATCCAAACTCCATCCCATCTAGTAAGTAAAAAATCTGCAATTTGGTCACATTCCCTTGTCCAAACCAGCATCTATTTAATCTACACATCTTCCAAATAATGTCCCAGATACAGAATGAGAAAAACTACCTAGGTAAACACCACTGTGTCTAAACAAAAGCATTCTGGTAAGAAGTTCATGCAATAAAGCGACAAACAATTATATTAATTAATCAATTAATAATTTATATAAATTAACCTAGTTTGACACTATGTCAGAATGTCATTAAGAATTAATGATAATAAGGAAAACCATATCCATAAACTAGGGAATTATCACATAACAAAGAAGAGCCTTTTGAAGAAAATTGGATTTTCTGGAAATTTCTGGAGTACACACCGTGTACTTATAATTACACTCCATGATCACAATTTCCATAGGGGACTGTGTATGGGCCATGTAACGGTCGAGTACACATCCATGTGTTGTGACCTAGAGACTTCCTAATACGGCGGCTGATTAAGGACAGTACACGCCATGTACTTGAAAATTACACGCCTTTTACTTTCATTTTATTAATTAAACGGACTGGGGTCACATAAAATCGACAGATCACCCTCCTTCTTGGTAGGTTTTTTCCAAGAGTTTCTGTAGAGCTGTGGATCATCTCCAAGCCCCTGACTCACCTTTAGTTATTTGATTTTACCACCATCGATTGGTTGGAATCACATCTCTGAGTTCTACCTTCTTCTTGAAACTCATCTCTTGATTTATCCTATTTCAAGAGTTATCCTCGGTTGAGCATTTTAAGTGTTTTTGTAGATCTATGGATTTATATTGGAATTAAAGGAATGAGGTTCACATATATCGATCTCCAAATGATGAGGTAGGTGGTTTGTTCCTTTATGTAGATATTCTATGAGTTATATGTAAAAAATTTCTGAATAACCATTTTCAGGGTAATGTGTGTTTATTGTTTTAGCCGTTTTATTTTTCTTTTATGCCTAGTTTGTTTGTATAGAAGTTAATTGTTGAGAATAGGGTTATCTTTGCTAGGATATGAATGTTTTACTCATGTTTCATTGTTTTGAACATTTAGTCTAGTTTCCTATTACACTACTTTACCTTCCAGCCCGAGTACTATAGAATGTAGTGATTGTTATCTGACATGCTATGATATGTTTTAGACTATTTAGCCTAGTACTTTTTGAGGATTACATTTTTTTCCTTTTATTTTTGTGAAATATTGACTTACACTGGTCCATGAGAACCTAGTATAGTAGATCATAGGGATAATGGATGTTGAGGGCTTTTCCATAGTCTCTATCTACTATTACGATGAGAGAACATAGTGGGAATGGACCTAAGTGCTTCATGAGTATGTCTATAGTTCCTTGATGCAGGCCACAGAGGGAATTGGACATTGTGTACTTTCCTAGAGTGCCTTTTTATTACTAATATGAGACTATAGGGGGAATGGACTAATAGTGCTTCCTCATAGAGTCTTTGCTAAATATGAACCCGAGGGGATATGATGTGAGTACTTACTATAGGGTATCCAGTTTGTGATTAGTTGCATGCTTGATATATGTAATTTAATGCATTGAAACAATGGGAATTGTTTACTTTTGAGTACTTCCTTGTCTACTATTTATATTTGCTTATTTCCTGACATATATATTCACTGACTATTAGGCACAATTCATTGGGTGTTTACCTAATAGGATTAGTCTCACTACCTATTTGGGCCATGCTTTTAGGCCAAAATAGATTATATTGTTGCTGTTTTAAATAAGTGGTAGCGCCCTTCTACCTCAGGAACTTGACTGCTTTGGAGCTAGAGAGTATGGGATGAAGCTGAGGCATGTGATGCCATGGAGCTGTTTTCATGCTTTTGTTGTGCTTTGGATTAGAATTTTATTTTATCATTGTGACATGTTTGGATATTTTCTAAGACATATGTATAATGCATCATTTTTTATATGTGGTCTAATTGTTATTACGTCTAGTCTTCCACTATTTACTATTATATGGAATTATCACTGCATTCTCTATTGTTATCTATTTTACTTCTATTATGTTACTCTAAAAATGGGGGCATAGTTTCCCCATTATCACACCCAAGGCCCTCACTGCTAGTCGGCAGCCTCTGGCATTCGGGAAAATGCGCATAAGGTCATGTGATCAACCATGTACGGGGAACCTCTGGGTAGCATCCAGAACCAGGACATTTCAAAGTGCTATCATAAGAACTCTTTTCTTCTTAACATATTGTTTGGGGCCTACAACCTTGGATTAGAAGGAATAAGTACTTGATAATGAGTTGTGCCAGAGAGTTGCTAACCCATATATAGGTAAAAATAAAATTTTCCTCGTATATTTCAATTTTTCTTTTTTTTTTCAATTATTATAGTTGATTTTATTTCTCCGTAGGGTGATTAAAATGTTTTTTGATGTTATCATTAATGTTAGTGAAGTCCTAATTTTGTTGCAACTCGATGATATGGGGGTATTCTATCTGATGCATCACATAGGAACTTGTTAGATATCACATGTCATGCATTCTTGCAATGCCATTTAGGGTGCAACAGCGATTTCATGTTGTTGTGATAGATTTTGTTCTAGTTATGAATGATATTGTGATAAATGCCTTGAAAAAAATACCTACTATTTGATAGGCTATCAAAATGTGGATCTTTTTTTAATGAAGGCCATACTTTGGTTATTGAGTTGTTATGGTCCCTCATGGATCAGAATATGGTGGATCATTTCCTTGTTTTATATTATATGAAATGTATATGATTCCATGCTTTGATTCACATGGAGTATTGGCCCTCACATATCAGAATATGGCACATCAATGTCCATTTCAATGTTTTTATGGGCTCTGGAGTTGTTTCTGAGGCTTACTGTCTGGAAAACCCCAGAATACACGGCGTGTAATGATGAATACATGCCCTATGTTGTTTTTTTCAGGAAGGAACTATTTTTCTTAAGTACACGTTGGGTAATGTATGTACATGACATGTAGCCTCTAACTATGTCACTGGATGTATGGGTAGAGACACAGGGTTAGGAAAATCATGGTGGGACACACCGTGTACCAGATGTACACACCGTGTGTGTAAACCATGTGTCCACTCGTGTGACTAAAGACAAAGGTAGATAAAATTTAGGCAATTCACACCGTGTAGTGTAACCCTAGAGTCTGGATGTGAAACTAACAACACAGTTTGGTGAAATCTTTTCTAGTACACGCCATGTCCATAAGGGAACATGCCCTATAGAGTGAGCCGTGTAACCGGTCGTGTAACTAACAACAGGGGTCAGTGAGGTTCGTCGAGTACACACTGTGTCTATCACTAACATGCCATGTAGTCTTCTTCTAGGAGAAGTGTGTCTTTGCCATGTAAGGGAACTCGGGCAGGGGAAGAGGATTCAAGTACACGTCATGTTTAAGGAATACACATTGTGTGTATGGGGTGTTACGTGACTAGTTTTCCAAGAAGTACATGCCCAAGTGAAATACATAATGGAATATGTTGTGTAGTTAAATATACATGTTGTGTATCAATGTTTTGAAAAACATGAATGTTTTCCTTCTCTTGTTCCCTTCTTAAATTTCTATTTTTCAGTCCTTGATAATATTTATCTATGGTGTGCGCTTGGCCTTGTAGAGTCATGCCACCGAGACATACTCTGGTTGTACGCCAATTACAGGGCAATAATCAGATACCAGACATGGCTGATCAAGGACTTCTAGCAGATCCTCTAGTTGTGCCAGTCTTCTCACCATCCATCATTCCGGACCCAGGTGCTGATGAATAGTTCTGAGAGGTCTTTATGAGGTTCATGCAGAACGTTTGTGGAGTAATGCTTCCTACCACTTCTAGGGAAGAGATGACCTGGGTATTTCTATAGAAGCATCCTCCCACTTTCTAGGGGGAAGGAGGACAACAGGCTTCAATGTCATGGTTTGAAGCCATGTTACTATCTTTGAGAATTTTTATGTGCCTCCATAGTGGAGGGTCAAGCTCGCTACATATATGCTTCAAGATTCTACCAAGAGATGGTGTAATGTGATCTCACAGGCGGGACAACAATAGGTTATGGCATGGGATGAGTTCCATCATTAATTATACATTTACTTTTACAGGGAGTGTTTGAGGGCCGATCGAGCTTGATAGTTCATGATTCTAGAGGAGGGTACTCTTTATATTATAGAGTATTATTCTTGCTTCACAAATCTATAGTGCATCATGCATATTCGAAGAGGAGATGAGTTATTCTAGGCATGGAAGATTGAGGATGGACTCTTAAATGACATCCTTTCTCAGGTGAACATCATCAGGTTGACTTCCATCAATTCAATTGTAAACTTGGTGTTGAGAAAAGAGCCCAATATGAGGGATTATGAAGTTTTGAGCTAGTGAAGATCGACATCTAGAGTGAGTATCCCTCCTACTGACAGTAGGAAGTCCACCAAGGAGTATACATGTGGAGATATGAGGAGGGAAGACAATTATTCTGGTTGCTAGGTGGTGTGCTACTAGGGCGGGAAAAGCGGGCATACGAGCCCACATATCCCGAGAGACCCAGTGGACTACTGATATTTCAGCAAGATGGATCATCTACTATACTTATGTTAGATATTTTCACCAGCATTTTGATACAAGGGTTCTTCAATGAATCATAGTTCAGGAGCATCACCAATATATTCTCACAAATCGGGGAACTGAAGTTCTTGTGGACTTTATGGATGTGGTGGATTTCATGGACGTGGTATCCAGTCGTTGGGATTTCAGTAAAAAAAGAGAGAATCAGCTCAGGGTGGTCAGGTAGGGTCACATGGTCGTAGCTCAGGCTAAACATTGCAGTGGAGCAGACCCAGCAGGAGCCGGATCTCGTAACATCCACAATTCGAGGTACGATCCTAGTTTCCTTAGTTTTAGCTTCTGATATTTTCAATACAGGGGCTTCCCATAGATTTATATATGTTTATTTTGTGGATAAATGTGTGCTCTGTATCTTTTTGTGTTTTTATATCTTGACGTTAGACATTCTAAAGGGGACTAGATAAACCTGTATATGTCAGCTCAAGGTGTTATCTCTTGAGGTTGGTGGGTGTCAAATTTTTTGGGACCTCTATGTCTTAGAGATGATAGGATATGATTTCATTCATGAAAACAGACAGGTTCGTTCCCTTCATGGGTGTTGTCGATTGCTATCATCATAGGGTGAGTTTCACATCACCAAAAGGATGATTGTTTATTCTTATGGGAAAATTGGATGTCAGGAAAGTATAGTAGGACCCAAGCATCATGGGTTGGGATGAGATACAGCCCATATTTCTAGATTGTATCTGGATGACTAGGAAACTTCACAAACAGACATTCCTCTAATGGTGGATCATTTCCGGGACATCTTTCTAGAGGACTTTTCATGTTTTCCTCTAGAGTGAGAGGTGAACTTTTCTATCAAGCTCCTGCCAGGAGTGGCACAGATTTTCATTCCTCCTTACAGGATGGCTACACTAGAGTTGCACGAGCTCAAGAATCAACTAGAGGACTTGCAGGCAAAAGGTTTCATCTGACGTAGTACTTCTCCTTGGGGTTCACCTATCCTATTTTTGAAGAAGGTGGATAATACCCTCATGCATTTTTTGGATTATCGGAAGCTGAACTAGTTGATGATAAAGAACAGAAATCCCTTACCAAGGATTGATGATCTTATTGATCATATTCGAGGAGCCCTGATGTTATTGAATATTAACATGAGATCTGGGTATCATCAATTGCACATTTTTCCATCAGATATACCCCTTATAGCCTTTCGCGGTATGTATGTTCTATAAGATTATGTGGTTATGCAGTTTGGTCTCACGAACATGCATTCAATTTTCATGGTGATGATGAACCAACTATTCCATCCAAACATGGATTCATTCATGGTTGTTTTTGTGGATAATATCTTGGGGTACTATCACACTCAACATTACCATGCCACACATCTTGTGATCATTTTCTGTACAGTGAGAGAGAATAATTTATATGCTAAGCTCTCAAAATGCCACTTTTGGATGGACCATATTCATTTCTTGTGTCATTTAATCTCATAGACAGGAGTATCAGTAGACCTAAAGATAGTGAGTGCTATAGTTTCCTAGGAGCAGCGAAAAACATCATTGAGGTATGAAGTTTTCAAGGGATATATGTTTACTATATATGTTTCATACATGAATTCTGACACTTAGTATCACCACTGACGGGCTTGAATACGAAGGATGTGAAGTACTTGTGGTCAGATTATTGTGAATTATCATTTAAGGAGTTGAATGGGAGGTTTAATTTAGCACCGATACTAGTTTTTCAAGAACTGGCCATGAGATATAATGTTTACTATAATGCTTCATGTATCGATATGGGAGTTGTGATTATGAAGGGATAAGAAGACATTGTATAAAGGTATCAGTAGTTGAGGCCACCTGAGAAGAATTAACCAACACACGATCCTGAGTTGGTGGCAGTTGTTCAATAAAAGCAATTTTGGGGAGATTATATTTTTGGAGAGAATTTTGTGGTTTCACCAACCACAAAAGTCTCAAGTGTATCTTCACTGAGCGTAACATAAACATGAGATAGCGAGGGTGGGGTGAGTACCTTCAGTACTTTGACATTGAACTTGCCTAGACACCTATGAAAAGAAATGTTGTAGCCGATACGTTGAGCAGAAGGACTTAGATATATGCAGTTATGGAAGCCAGCAGTGAGTGGCAGTTTATGGCTATATTCTCGGAGATGCATTTGGTGGTGCATGATAGATTGGGTCCTACATTTAATTCTTTTGTAGATATTACCTCTACTCTTTTTGATCGTGCGAGAATGAGTCAGCTATTATATGCTGAAGGCCTAGTCCAATGAGAGAGCATGTTAAGAGAGGACCCTATTCTGTGATGGGCCATAGGTGGGCATGAGATATTACAATTTCATGGGTTCATTTGGGTTTTAGCAGACATACACGAGGAGTAACTATTGGAGTTCCATTCCTTTGATTGGGTAGTTCATCTGGGTGTCACCAAAATGTATCACGATCTACACCATCTTTATTAGTGGCCAATTATGAGAAGAGATGTTACTGGTTTCGTCATGAGGTGTTCCACCTATCAGTAGGTGAAGGCAGAGCATCAGAAACTAGAAGGGCTTTTGCAGCAGTTACCCGTTCCCGAGTTGAAGGGGAATTATGTCATGACATATTTTGGGAAAGGGTTACTATGGTATCCTAGAGTAAATGATGAATTTTGGGTTGAAATTGATAGACTCACATAGGATTATCACTTTTTGTCGATCATGGAGTCCTTCCACACTACTGAGTTGGGATAGTTGTACATGTGAGATATTGTATGCCTATATGTGGTTTCTCACTCCATTGCTTTATATAGGGACACATGTTTTACTTCTCATGTTATGAAGGGTCTTTAGAAGGCTCTGGGTACACAAATATTCTTGAGTACAGCTTACCACCCCCAGACGGATGGCCAGTCTGAGCAAAATATCTCGGTGCTTGAGGGCATACTTCGAGCATGCATGCTGGATTTTGTAGGTTCTTGGGAGAATCAAAAAACTCTTGTGGTGATTCTTAAAATAATAGATTTGAATAAACTATTCGGATGGAACCATTTGAGGCTATTTACATTAGTCCATGCGGATCACCCTTATGTTTTCTAGAGGCAGGAGAGGCAGCTATGCTGGGACCCCATCATGTCTATGAGACGACAATGAAGATAGAGATTATTTGGAAGAGGATGGCTATTGCACAGTCTCGACAAGAGTCTTATGATGATCATCAGAGACAACCTTTGGATTTCAATGTTATGGATCAGGTTTTCCTGGGTATCACACCAAGGATGGGACACAAGTCGATTAGAAGCTAGGGTAATATTTCAATGAGGTACATTAGGCCATTTGAGGTTTTGGAAAGGGTCAATCTGATTTCTTATCGGTTTCAGTTACCTCAGAGGTACCAGGCTATGCACAACATCATTCATGTTTCCCAACATTAACATTATTTCTCAGACAAGACTCATGTTTTTCAACATGAAGAGGATGAGTTAGAGGTGGACACCTCATTTGAGGAGCATCGTATCTGGATTGTGGATCATTGTGAAAAGGTTCTCAATGGCTGGTGTGTTCCTCTGGTACGAGTGTTATGGCAGCAATGGTGAGTACATGTTAAGACATGGCAGAGGGAGGCCGTTGTACAATCATAGTGGCAAAATCTTTTTTTGAATTATTCTTCTATGACTCTTTTCTAGGGAAATTCGGGGACGGATTGTTTTACGGGGGGGGACGTCTGTAAGAACCCATATCATCATTTCAGGTATGTTTTCCTTTTTTGGTGGGTTTTTTGGAAAAGGGGAGTATTATGAAATTTCTAGAGTACACATTGTATTCTTATAAATACACACCATGTACTTGGTTTTCATAGGTGACCGTGTACATTCCATATAATGGCCGAATACACGACCATGTGTGGTGACCTGCAGACAGCCTAATGTGGGGGCCGATTAAGGAAAGTACACGACTTGTACTTTAAAAGTACACACTGTGTACTTTAATTATTCATTGAACGAACCAGGGTCGCATGTAATCGACAGAACACCCTCTTTCTTGGTTTGTTTTATCTGAGAGACTCTATATGAATGAAAATCTTCTCTGATTCCCCATCTCTCTGTCCATTCTCCGATTCGACCGTCGTTGATTGCGTTTCAATCACATCAGTGAGTTCTACCTTCTTCTTGAAACTCATTTCTTGATTTCTCTTCTTTCAAGGTTTATCCTCAGTTGAGTGTTTTAATATATTTTGTAGATATATGGAGTTTTAGGGTGATTAAAGGCATGAGGTTCACGTATATAAATCTCACAATGCCGAGGTAGGAGGTTTGTTCCTTTTCGAAGATATTATTTGAGTTATATGTGCAAAAGTTTCCAATAGCCTTGTTCGGGGTATTGTGTGTTTCTGGATTTAGCACTTTTATTTGCCTTTTATGCCTAGTTAGATTGGATAGAGGTTAATTGTTTAGAATAGGATTATCTCGTATGTTTTATGGATGTCTATCCCATGTTTTCTCATTTTAACGATTTGGTCTATTTGACTGTTAGGGTGATTTTATTTCCATGACTAGTACTGTAGGATGGAGTGATTATTCTCTGACATGCTATGATATATTGTAGACTGTTTAGACAAGTAGTTCTTGAGGTTTACTTAGGATTCCTTTTATTATTGTGCACAATTGACTTACAGAGGGCCATTAGAACCTGTTGTATTAGACCATAGGGATAATGGTCATTGAGGGATTCTACAGAGTGTCTATTTACTATTACAATGAAAGACCATTCGCGGAATGGACGGAAGTTCTTTCTCAGAGTGTCTGCAGTTCCTCGATGCAGACCACATTGGTAATTGGATATTGAGTGCTTCCCTGAAGAGACTTTTATTTACTAATACGAGACTATTGGGGTAATTCACATTGAGTGAATCCTTAGAGAGTCATTGCTATCGATTAACTAGAGTGGATTGGATGTGATTACTTCCCAGAGTGTAACATGTTTTTGATTTGCTAATTTCTTGATATATGTAACTGAATGCATTGAAACTGTAGGAATTGTTTACTTGTGAGTAATTCCTTGTTTACAACTTCTGTTTTCTTATTTCCTTCAATATATATTCACTAACTATTAGGCACATATATTTGAGTGATTTTTACTACGATTAGTCTCACAACTTGTTTGGGCAATGCTTTTGGGACAAAACAGATTATATTTTGGTTGGTATAGATAAGGGAAAGCGCCTTTCTACTTCATTTACATGACTGCTTTGGAGATTTAGAGCATGGGACCATGTAGGGGATTGTGATGATCGGGAGCTGTTTACATTCATTTCAGGTACATTTTTTAGTAATGTATTTGAGCATTGTGACGTGTTTGGCTGTTTTCCTAGACATATGAATCATGCATCAATTTATATATGTCCTCTAGTTTTTATTATGTCTGGTCTTCAGTTGTTTACTATTATATGTGATTATCACTTCTTCTGCTATTGTTATCTTTTTTACTTCCTCCTTGTTACTCTGCCAATGATGGCATAGTTTCCCCACTATCGCACCCAAGTCCCTCACTACAAGTCGGCAACCTCTTGAATTTGGGGAAATATGCATGAGGCCCTGTGACAAAGTGTGTACGGGGCACCTCTGGGCAGCATTTGGAACTGGGATGTTACAAAGTGGTGGGTCAGTCCCACATCGAAGGAGGTGAAGCACGAAGCACACCATAATATGGTGGTGTGGACACCTCTCCTATCATGAGGCAATTTCATGGGGGATGCCTGAGGGATAGAGCCCATGGAAACCAAAACCCAGTGGGCTAGGTCCAATGTGGAAAATATCTTGATTGTGGGATGGACTGGGCCATTGCAAACAGTATCATATCCAGTGTCCATTTGATGTGCCGGTGATGACGTTGGGGCCTTCTAGAGGGTGGATTATGGATATACCCCATAGAAGGAGGAGGAGCATGAATAACACCTTAAAAAGGTGGTGTGGATACCTCTCCCATCACGAGGCCTTTTCTTGGTGGATGACTAAGGGACATAGCCCAGGGAAAACAACATCGGGCAGGCTAGGACAAAAGTGGAAAACATAATGATCATGGGTTGGATTGGGCCATTAAAATTGGTATCAGAGCTGGTGTCCCTTTAATGGGATCGAGAAGAAGATGTGCCCTTCTTGGTGGGGGTGGGTGTGACAATCCCACATCGAAGGAGTAGGAGTATGAAGCACCCCTTTATAAAGTGGTGTAGATACCTCTCCCACCATGAGGCCTTTTCGTGTGGGTATCATGAGGGCCAGATCCTATGGAAAACCAAACCATGCGGGATAGGCCCAAAGAAAATAATATTACAATCATGGGATAGACTGGGCTGTTACCAATGGTATCAGAGACAATGTCCATTTTATGTGCCAGTGAGGATTCTATATCCTTCTAGGGGGTGGATTATAGCTATCCCACATCGAAGTAGTAGGAGCATGAATCACACCATTATAAGGTGTTGTGGATACCTCTACCATCATGAGGCCATTTCCTGGGGGATTCCTAAGGGCTAGATCCTAGGGAAAAAATTGTGTGGGCTAGGCCAAAAGTGGACAATATCATGATTGTTGGCTGGACTGGGCTATTACAGGTCATGCCCCAAATGTCTACCTGACACCACGAACAAAATATGGATCAACCTGCTATGTTGGGGATCACATGCCAATGATTCCACAAACCCTACCGATGTAGTCCACTAAATAGAGGATCAATTCCCAAATTATGGAGGTTACACGGATTCCCAAAACTCCGCTAGGAACGACAAAGTATCTCACTATAGTACCACATAGGGACACCAAAAATTTAACTGAGACTCAAATTTTAGTAGGGATTACAATTCAGTGGTGTGGATGTAATGCCAATAAAACCCTTTAGGAAAGGACAAAGTGAATGCACTAAACCTATGCTATCAAAAAAATGTATAATAAGAGCCTAAAATTTAAATATGGTACCCATGATTGGTCTTGATTCAACCATCTTAAAATCCAGGTCACGATGCCACTAAAGGAAAATCAAATGGATATTCTGTCTTGGAGGTAAGGCCATTTAAAAACTGCATGTCTACTTGTCAGGGGCCTGCGGACCTACCTCCATGGTAGGTCCTGCAACTACCGCAGTATACCCCATTGGTATAACACCTCAGTCATTCCACCTACTATGGTAACTGGTATCCCATAGATTGATTACCACAATCAGTCCAGCTTTCATACTTGACTAGCCACTACAGTCAATCATGATGGTCAAACGCCATGGACCAACCACTCATCCATTGAGATCTGTGGAAGATTGAGATGTCATGGCAAGACAATCAAATACAGATGTCAATCATTACATTTTACCATAACCAGTGTCTTCCATGGTTGTATTATATCTTACCTAGGTCTTCCACATCCAGTTTAGCTAACTCGGTTGGCTTGACACACCAACCGGGCCCAACCCACCATCCTGGCCAAATGCAACTGGCCCTGCTTACTCCTGGTCTGCCACCACTATCATTTTATACAACTATCCATTATCTTCCAACATATCCTAAGGTCACTACCACATTTGAATCCACCAGCCCGGTCGTCTCTTCCGCTAACACACAGACTATTTCTGCGCATCACCACCTACGCTAGCGGTCCCCTCTACTGTCCGATATGGCTATTCTGATGCCCGAAAATCGAAAAGATTATATATCCAAGATCCTTGGGGAATGATCTACACTGATCTAGCATTTTTTATATTTTCTTCAAATATGGGGGTTTGATTGAATTAGGAACGATCGAAAAACATCGAGACAGGACCAAGGGGATCCAACCAGAGAACAACGCGATGAACAGAGGAAGGAATTAACATAAACAAATTATTACCATCATTTTCCTATAATTCATGTCCATTTATCAAGAACATGGGATATGTGTTAGATAAAAAGATCAAATAAATCCAAATAAACATGAAATAAAACCCCTTCCATCAAATACGATCTATCTGTAAGCTAATATGAGTGTTGGTTAATCCGAATTCATCGTAGGAATCTTGAATTGGGTATAACAGAATAAATAAAATTCCCTACCTCAACATGGATTGATTTTTGATATAGAATAAAGCTATATTGTATTTTTTGGTAGGATCCCTAAATCATGTCTCGTAGCGATCGTCGATCTCTGATATGAAAATCCATCATTGGCGTCATCTGCCCATGGTGTCTCCTCCAATGCTCCAATAGAACTCTTCCAATTCAGAGGTTTATGAATCTAACCATATTAATTTTAAATAAGTTTGTATTTAAATATATAATTAGGTTTCTGTGTCAAAATTTTTTATTAAATCATTTTCCCCTTTTTACAGATGTGACAAATATTTTACAGATGACCCATATCGTCCAATTATTGGTCATTACAATGGTAAATCATCTATTATGAAATCAATAGTTCCCTTGGATTTATGATTTTGGGAAACCATTTAGGAGTTATAAAAAGTTTTCAGAAAACCCATTAGTATGTGCTATTAAGTTTTTAAATATTTTTTCCAACATTTATTCCTAGCATATCGGACATCAGAATAGCATTATGTCTCAGCTCCTGGTCTCAAAGATAATCCATACAATGTCTAGAAATAATATATAATAAATATTTGTTGTTCCAATTATCATCACTTTTATAATTTTGATTAAATGACTAATGTTTTTTTGTTATAGTGTTGTTAAAAAGTTTCATATTTCTAGGCGATCAAAAAGAAAAAACATTCCAATTCATTTTTTATAGTCCGCTTGTAATATTTTCAATTTTATTAGGTATATTTATTCTATAATTTTTTAAATGAATGAAGAAATTATTTTTGTTTTTTATTATATGGTGAATGTGTTATAAAGATGACATATTATTTATTCAGAAAGAAATTCAAAAAAATTATCATCTGGGTAATTATAAAAATGAATCTCGAAAGTCAATTATCTATGAATCAATTGAACTAGTGGCACTCAGTAGAAGGCCACTTATATATTTTAATACAATATTTTTGAATTAAATTTTAGATGAATTAATTCTTGAATTGACTCTTCTTTATCGGTAATCATTATTTATATGGGTTTTCATCCAATAATTACAACTCAAGGGGAACTTTTCATTGATACACTATGAATATGACATATCATTCCTTTTATTTTCTAATGAATTATCCATAATGTGGGATGTCCCTTACCTTCCAACATTGTCTTTGTTTCAATTAGATGCTTTGATGTCATTTTAGTGAATCTCTGTTTTCAAAATTAGATCCCTAATATTCTAGAAAACATATAGTACTATATTGCTTACGGTAACCACCACGGTAAACATAACATCCCTTGATTATTCAGGTTATGGGAATAAAAAAAGTACCCAATCTAGTACCTTCAAATCCGCCTTCACTAATTTAAATTGACGTTGAATGATGTTGAAGTCATTGATGTGATTGGTTGGTGTATTTAATTATGAAATTATCGTTTGAAATAACCACTACAGTAGTAACAAATTTTTTGTTATGAGTGGATTATCATATATCAGTAAGATAATTCACATGTTTTGAAGAATTTTTATCCTCATGGATTTATATGACATGTTTCAGTCAGTTGAAATTTAGATCATCACAATTTCATTGTATACCAACATTTCACATTATTTCTTATTAATCAATTATGGCTTGGTATCTAATAGTGAAAGATTATGATCCTTAAATAGTCGAAACACCTTTATTGGTATCTTCATAAATCCAAAATCATTATCATAAATCTTCTTCATCGGGACCCTAACCACATCCAAATCCATTAATTCTGGAACCAAATAACTCCCACTAAATTCTAAAACATGTAATACGGATCATGAACTACTTATCGAAATCCACCTATAAGACTAACTATAGATTTATGGTACTAAATAAATATCTAATACACCTAGATATGTTCTAGTTATCTAATGATATACAACTGAGATCTGATACCACTTATTCGGTCTGATAAAAAATTTATCCACATTTCATTTTTCCTCTAGAACATAATAGCTGGGTAAAAAACCAGAATAAACCATCACTAATGAAGCAATGGAAAATAAAAACAATTTCACATAAGTCATAGAAATACCATTCAAAAATTGAAAAAAGAACCAAAAAGAACTAATATAAGAAACAATTGAATGAAATAATGAAACATTAATAACATGTTTATTTATATTGTCCTAATAGTAGTCCTAATCAATGGGGGAACCCAAAAAACTCTTTTATTTGAGAAATTAAGGTTTATTAAAATTTAATACAATGTACTAAGAAAAATATCCCCACCCTAATACTTAATGTAACTTATATCCAATGAAAACCTATTTCACTTTATCCATATTTGTTTATGAAAATTTCCATATAGATCCAATATTGATGGGAACCCATTTGTTTGGAAAATGTATTCAAACACATAAACATTCATTTCCAGTGAATAGTGTTCGCTTTTAGAAAATCCATCTGTTTACTCTCACCTATCATTCTAATGACCCTCGTGTATACCCTTTTTTGTAAAACAATTAGGAAAATATGATTATGTAACTTCATATATGAATTTTACATATTCATATAGTTTATAATTAAATATATTTTTTTGAATCTTGAAACATAAACCATTTGTATTATCATGGTTGACTACCTACTTCTTGTCTAAATACATTTGAAATTTCAAATGTTCTAGTTGTTTGTCCCCAATCACAACCCATATTTTGAAAATTTGGATTTTGAAACAACTACTTCTTTTAACCCTAAATTGTTATCCCGAAAATATTTTGAAAAATTCTAAACGTAATATATATTTCAACATTAGTCATATTTTTTATTATATCTAATTCATAATGTTTTGATAAATTACATAAACAAATCAGTTAAAACTTCCATAATTTCATTTAACATTATCACAACACATCCCTATTAAATAATTAATTTATTCACTACTATTTAGTAACTCAATTTTACTAAGAAACAACCATATCTGCTACCAAACAACACTATAAAAACTACTAAACCCATCTCCACAACATCATTTTCATCATTCCATAAATGAAATAATAACTCTATATCAGGCCCAATTCCTCATCATAAATCCCATCACTAACCAACATCAACTTCATCGTATCTCATATCATCCTATATAATAATAATATATCATTTTACTAAGATTCACCAAAATAAACCTACCATTATTCATCCATTATATATCATAACAAATGGATAACAAAAATAATAAATATATAAGAAATAAACATCTATAAAATATAATTACAGTTGAAAATTACCCTAATATAACACATTCAATTATACCACAATCATATTTAACAAATTAATTAAAACAAAAAACAATCATTAATTATTGATTTCAAAAAAAATCATTACATGTTTTTTGATTGTCTATAATCACTTGTAATAAAAATTGAAAAAAAAATCCCAAACCAAGATTTACCATATAAATAAGATGCAATATAAATGCATAACCTTGTGAAATTATATCATAAATCAATGTTTCTAATATATCATCTTTTTATGGTCATGATGAAGATCACCAAGAGGAATCCAATTGACATCCCTCCTCTAGTTGTATCTAGAATCTAAAACTAAATCAGTCATTATAAAAATGGAATTATCCATTAATTTATAGTATATTACTATCTAACTATGTAAATTATAAATTATAAAGATAGATTTGTGTAAAAGGGTGTTTCAGATAAGAATAAATTGGAAATATGAACACATCATTAAAGGGTAGTTGTATTTCTAAATCACTCAAGGATTCTCCTTAAATGTTAGCACATATAATTTGACCTCCATTTTAATCATGGATAGTGGTATGCATGCCATGCCTCACCATTTGATTAGCTAGTCACCCCCAATGACATGTCTCGATAGTGCCTTATTATATCCATCAATTTTACAATATTGTAGGATGTGGTATTGGAATGAATTCTCATTCCATTCCCTACAATATTTCTTAATAATAAAATACATCATGGAGTATATCATCACATAAAAATGAAATTAATGGTATATCTCCTACAATATCACACTTACACTATGGTGAAATATACATTGTTCCATTTCACCTTATATCATATCATATGTGATAAATGATGAATCCATATGGATATCATCCAAGCCCCTTTTGGAAAGATATCACCAATGTCACCATGTATCACATTGTATATAATACTTCATTAATACCCATAAAAATCATTTTTTAACAATTGATAAAAACTTTTAGATCATATCTCTATGTCGAACTAAATACTAATTTAGTAAACCAAAACGAGTGGCCCCATAGGCCATCATAGTGTTGAAAAGAAGTATGAATAACCATATGCATATATGTAATAAAATAGTGGCCACAAAAAAAGCATCAATTCAACTTGAGATATAGAGGGATATGATCTATTCACCATCAAACACATGTATCTACATACTTTTTCCACCACTTTTATCACATAATAGTGTTAATTATCATATATTCCATTTTTATAAGGCATTGATTTATTTTATGACACATTGTATATCAATTCCATACAGACAGATCCTATGTTCTGAATTCAATGAGTATAGAATGTTCGGGTCAATCAATAAATCACATTTTATTCACCTTTATGGATAAGAACAGAACATGTGCCTCACCTTAATATATAATAACATCATATGTATTATCTACATGTGGCCACACACTCGTCAATCTATCTCAATCAAGGTAGTATCTGTCATTATATTTATCAAAGAAAAAAAATTATATTACTTGAGTACTAACTAAAAACATAATAATTAACATACCCAACCACCCCTGATCAGATAATACTTAAGGATTTCCAAAGAACGTATAAAATTATAATTTTTTTCATTCTAGGTTTATTTACAACCATACTATATTGGGGATCCATATATGATCAATGCACCATTAGTATGCATATTACATATTGAATGAAACTCCATGGGGTATACTTAATTTGTAAACCAAATAACAAAACACTTTCGATGCCCCATGAACATATTTTATACTTGTATATAAGAATACTACCCATGTTTAATTTAACATTTTATCATATCATTAAAACCCCATGATTATAATTGGTTATGGAGAAATAAAATTAATACATTGAGAGGTCAATTATCATTACAATTCACAAAATTATTATAATATATATATATATATTGATAACATAAAAAATGTTAAACTAGATATTGTCTTTTTCTAATCGATTTTTTTTTATTAAAACTATTTTATGAATTCATAAAAAAACCCAATATATGATCCTCTCAATCAAATCATATATGATAGACTTCCAAACTATACCTATGTTTGTTTCACTTTATAAGGTTTTATTAACACTTCTAATTCAATTTTTTATTTATCATGTCAAAAAATACACATTCATAAGTTTGGTAACCCAATAAAAAACATTACAATAATAAAAATACATTATGTGGAAAAATAGTCATTCCTAATTATTTCAATAGATCCTTTAACTCTAAATTAATTACAGATCAGCACTCACCATGTAGTTAATAGACATTGTACGAGAATGTTCCCATAAAATGTCATTAATGTCCTTTTGTGAGTAACGTTATATTTTATCTGATTTTATTTCTCATTCCAATGAGCCCTACTCCCAACCATAAACCAAATACCCCTCCATATCATGTAAACTATCTTTTTTATGAATAAAATTATATTAATAAAAAACAATTTCAATTAATAAATAACCATATTAAAAATAATACCAATCAATTCTTCATATTGTAGTAATAATACTTGTATTGATCCTGTGAATGTTGTGTTTGAATAGTTATAGCCATCATAACTTGTGTTCTGTTCTGAAAAACTCATACATATGATTCTCCATCTAAAGAATCACTCATTAGAATCTTCAAGTTCAATATCAATGGGTACCATTATTGAATTCAGGAAACTTATCCCCATTAAAAATAGACCATGCATCTAGAGTGGCACCTTTTGATGAGGTTTTTATTGATCCCTTCATAGTCATTTTATTGTTTTTTTGATGAATTGATTTTCAATATATAGGTCATGAATTTCCATTTAAGATACAATTAATATAGAACCCTCCCCTTCTTCCCTGATACTGGAATAACTATCCAAAGCCTCTAGTAGCTCAAACCACTCCTTCTCCAACAACATATATTGCACATCTGTAGAATTAAAAAGGATTAATTTATTAGCCTACTTATCTTGAAATATTGTAGAGACCCAAGCACGAAGTACATGGACATTAAATTACATTAACAGAATAATTAATACATAACATGAAACAAAACACAATGGTCGTGATAGTTTAGAGTCTTTGGAATCTTAGAACATAATATTATAATCATTTTGAAAGATCTTCATCATCTCCCATAAAGATCTTACCCTTTTTTTTCTTACCTAAAACCATTAATTAAATCCTAGTGAAAAGAACACATATATAGGGTGTGATAAAATTCTTAATAAGGGTAAGCATGAATAAAATAGAAAATTCAAATATATTTGAACATAAATAAAACATGAACCTAAAGTTTAAACATAAAAATATTGAGAAATAAACCTTGGCAGTACATAAGGCATAGATCATAAAGGAACATTAATCATGATAATATAGAATGGGAATAAAACATGTAATTTGTGAAACCCATTAACTACATGATATGATTTCCATAGTAGCCAAGTCATTGCTTCCAAGACCATCTTAGTGGAAAAAGTCCCTTACTGAATTGAGTTTAGTCCTCATTCCTGTCCTAAATCACTGAGCCTGATTAACTTGTCCTTCCATCAATTTCTATCTCATGAGATATAAATATTTACACAATGCATTGGAGTGAGATATAGGTCCCAACCATCTCATAATAAAATCATTCTTACTTATTCCATAAAATAAACATAAATCATTCATCATAACCCAAAGAATATTATGGGTTTCATAAATATCATCCCATCATGACGTAATCCAAATAAAACAAATGGATATAATTTCATCATAAAAAAATAAAACCATGTAAATAATAGATACAATATACCTGAAACATAATCATACTAAATAATGTCACCATAGATGGCAAATAGTTTTGACAAAACAATTGAAATGAATTCTGGAGGAAAATATCCCCTCTTCTTTAAAATCATTTTCTTATCATAAAATTAAATTCAATTTTAAAAGAAAAGGAATGTTTTGAAAATAATTATGAAATATTGTATTGGAAGCTTCATGAAAATTAGGAATAATGAAAAAGTGAAAATACATTCACACCGTACAAGTTAAAAAACATTCTCCTAATAGTTTTAACGGAAAAGTCAAAAGGTTCCATGTACGGTAAACAAAAGAAAAATTCCATCTGTAACACAAAGTAAAAGTCAAAAATGGGTAAACATGACTTTAAACATACATGTAATAATTTCAAAAACTTTATGAAAAACATTTTTATGGACATGAATGAAAAACATATAACCCCTGTAAATACAAACATATAAGCAATCTTGGATAAAAAGTGAGATTTTCAAAATTATCCCTTTCTTTAGGCCCAATTTCTTCCATACGTGTCTGAAACTCCTGTATAGTGGGTTTAAAAACATTAATAACCTGTAACAGAACCATAATAATATTTATGATATCAGATATGATTCAGTTATGAAATTATATTACTCGTACTTTTGTCAATTCCATGTTAAAGCAGCGTTTTGGGTAAAATCGTTTCATTTATCGAACATGTTTGGACTTGTTGTTATTGATAATATTATTACTTATATCCTGATTTGTGTACTTCCAGAATGTAAAACATGAGTTATATATCATATATATTCAATATATATATATATAATAGATAAATGAAATGAAACACACTGTTCATGGAGACAGTAGGTCGTACGTACGCATGAACGCTATTTTCCTTTCCTTATTGACTTGAATGGAAGTAAGTAGATGACACATATATATATATATACATAAATACAGTATAATTACAATGTAATAATAATTATATTATTACTAATCTTTATATATACTTTATAATCATTCTAAAATGGTTAACATGGAGAATGAATCTTATCGCGTTGTGGAGACGGTAATCTGTATGTACGCACGACCGATGATATCGTTCACATAATTATTGAATGGAATTGGAGTGGATGATATAATATATCATAATCCGTATGATGTTCTAATAACCATATATAGTTATTTTTTACCCCATTATACCCATCCAAATAATGTGATGGTGGAAAAATAGATTACACCACAGCGTGGAGACGGTATTCTGTACGTACACACGCGTAGTGATTTCATTTTCTATTGGATGGGTAGAAGGTGAAATGTAATTGTTTCATATTTATACTAACATATCAGTATATTATTTATACTGATTTCATTACTTTATAATGAAACAACCAAATAAGAGGAAGTATAAGACTAAAGAAACTTGAATGAATCGGTAGAAGAGATTACCTCTTCTTCGACGCGCCTCTTTTAAGATTCCTTTTAAAGCACTAGAGTTGGTATTTTGAGAATGGAATAACCTTTATAATATTACTAGAGAGGTTGAGAAGAGAAATTGGCAGGTTTTGGCCATGCCTGAAGGCACAAAATTGATTGAAGAGGAGAGGGAAGGGGGTGTCCTTATATAGGAGAGGAGAGGGGCACTTTTGCAATCTTTACAAAATATAAATTAATAATAAAATTAAACTCCACATAAAACCCTCCAAAAATGACTCAATTCTAAGATTATATGTGATATGGTTGTAATCTAATCAACCAATAAAATTTAGACTTGTTTTCAGTTTATTTTAAACCTTATCAACTTGAATTATCATTATTTAATCTATTTAATTTTAAATTGTCATAAATACATATTTAAATGTTGTCAATTTCTTATATGTTAATAATTTATAACCATGTCGACCATATAATTTTCAATTTGTAGTTTTCAAATATTTTTGTGATTTATAAATATTTTAATAATATATTATTTTTATAAAATATCAATAGTGTCAATTTTGACACTATTCATTATTTGAATTTAAATAAAAACCACACAGAAGATATGTTTGAACCAAAATATATAATAGATTCATAACATGTCATATTCATGAAAACAATTCATGGGGCGCATTAATTTGTTCATATATTATTTATTTTAATATTATTAAAACCATTTATTTGGTATTTCTATTAATAAAATAATTACTACAACAGTTTTGTATATTTATTTAATATACATATTTGTTGTATAAAAATTAAAAATAAACTACTTTGATGAATATAAATATAATAGATTTTATAATAATACTTTTAGTCAGATTTACCTTCTAAAACACCCAACTTTTAAAATGTTATATTTATTAAATTATTAAGGTGACAACTTTGACATCATTTAAAATAATATAATATAAATGTCATAATTGCTTTTATAAAGCTCCATATTGTCCATAATTTCACCATTGGATGGTTATAGTCTATATATAGACTACCAATATGTTTTTTTCTTCTTTTAGGAATTTTAATGGTTATTATGATTTTAATAAAAACTATATTACTTATTTTTTAGTAAATAAATAATTTCTTCATCATTAATGTGTTAGCTATTAAGGTAATTAAATATCTCTTAAAAATTATAAATAAATTTCCATATCAAAGAAATACATTTTACCTTTAAATTTAGTATTTATAATTGAATTTATATTTTGTATAACCCTATATTAATAATACTTTAATTATTAAAGCATGAGTATGACATATTTCACTTTCTTTAAAATAAAATAAATTAAAGATCTTAATCACACCCAATTGGGTTCCAATGGATTCCGTTTAGACCCCAATATTCCTTAGGATGAAATATAATCATACAATTATATTATGAAATGTGTTAGGATAATTTTAAAATATTATATTTACCCTTAATTACCTGATTTACCTTTAACTATGGTAAATAAAATTTACCGTAGCCACTATTCATAACGCATAAAACTACAAATTAGCTTATTAACATAATTTATACCTAATTATTCCAAATATAGAATCCTTTTTTCAAATTCAAAACACAAAATTTGCAGTATTTAATTTGAAATTAATCCTACTGTTGAGAAAATGTGTTTTAAAAGTTAAAACGTTGCAAAAGATTGAAATGTTTTTACTTATGAATTCAGTGTAAGATTAATGATAATGACATACATTACATTAATTAGTAAAAATATATTTTACATATAATTTAAAACCATTAAATATTATAATTTAACCATATAAATTATTATGATGAAAAACTTTGTTTTTAATTAAAATATAACGTGTATTCACTATTCATTAAAATATGAAAGTTATCAGGATAATATGAAAGTTTTATCCATTGTATGTTTTTATATCCTAATTCAAAAGAAGAATTATATTTTGTCAAATAGAACTTATAAACATGTCAAAATCTAGATTTAATGTTGGTGTTCCATCAAAAGGTGGAAAAACCCGCATATTTTTAAAAATACTTATTTTACCCAAAAAATATATATTTTTCTCATACCATGTTCTAGAAAATGCATAAGATGAATAATAGTGTTATAAAATTCAAATTTTAGTTAATACTATTCATAAATGCTAGTTCATATTAATATTATAACAATATATTGTTGTTTAGTGAAACCAAGTATTGCATACTACACATGCTATCGAGGAAGGTCATGATTGCGTATAATGCAAGCTAAGAATACTGATTGTGTATAATACAAGATAATACGGTGTTGTGTATAGCACAAGATAATTTTGTTTTATCATACAACATAAGACATAAAAGAAATTAAAAAATTATATTTCTCATAAAATCTCGGGGTGTGACATTTTACCCCCCTTAAAATGAATTCCCCCCTCGAAATTCATCAGGGTTATAAATCGTTTACTACTTGAATGTTTCTTTCCAAGAAACCCACATCATAAAATGGAATACCAAAACCTATCTTTAAAAACTAAATAATAAAACGTAATGGTTTCCCAAATTAACTAATCACTGGGTTTCCACATACGAGAACATAGGTGAAAATATGGATTTGGAAGAGAAATCTAACCTTCATGTTTTGATGGAGAGTGGTAGAGAACATGGCTATAAAAAAATCCAACAATCACAAATCCATAAATTTGTGTTGAACTAAGGTACAATCGGATTCATCATATATAAGGGAAATAGGACAACATTTTTTGTTTTCAAGATAATTTCCATAATGTTGAAAAAATGGGAAAGAGAAGAAATACATTCTTGATTTCAGTACAATCTCACCAGTGGTCATTTTGTGAACAATTTACACTTCATGTATTAATGAAATGAAGTTAAATTTGTCATTCATGAAGTGTTAGTAGATCATCTGATAGAATGATAGGTCATTCCATATGTCTCAAACAAAAGTTTAGAAAAAGTTATTAAATATACATAAGTCCATCTAGAGTGAGATTAATCGTATATTGTTCCTAAAATGAACTTATACTTCATATATCATACCACATAATAAATTAAAACTAATTTATACTAACTAGGGACTTCCTGTAGGCTAGTTGTATGCAATAAAGGCTTGTCGCACTTCAGTTGTGGGTTCGATTCCCACACCCTTGTCTGACGTGATGGGTTGTTGCTCGTCCTATGGGTTGTACTTTTTCTATAACTATACTATTATGAAATTCCATAAATAATATCGAAAACAAGTTCTATTCATAAATAAATATATCTGATGTACAACATAATCCATTCCAATAATTATTCTTATCCAAAATATATCTGTCCAATCTCATAGTATAAGGAAAATGATTAATTGAAAGGTCACCTAACAATAATGTGAATACCATCATTCATCCCTCATATATCATAAGATCTATATTTTTTTATCTCATTTCAAACATGTGAATACCTTAATCATGCATTCTCTTGAAACATGTATAACCATATAATCATTGTGAAAAAATGAATGATCCCAGAATTACTATATACTCAAACCATGAAATAACTTGGTCCTTATATCAGTCATGAGATCATTAATATTATCAAAAATTTCATTATCTCCTTATTCCATCATTATGCACATATCATATGCTTTCCAAAAATATCTGAATAACCTTTCATGGATACCATTACCATTCAACATATATTTTCAAAAAGCATAATAAAAAACAATAGTGTAACAATCCTTATATGTTTCTTTATTCCATAGTACCATGAAATTACTTATACAACATTACTCTTGATAAACATTAAATCATTCCCCAATCTTCTTAAACCATTGACTGAGATTCATCATTGTATTCCTCAATACTTCATTCATCTCATATACCATTTGTAGTCTCATCATCATCATCAACATAAATACTACCCATACGACCATACTGATTCTCTTCATGAGATTTTCTGTTAGGGTATTTGTCTGCATAATACCTGTACGTTCCACATTTAAAACATTTAACCATTGTTGATGTCTTAGAAATACCATTATACTTTTCGATGGTGTTAACTGAACTTTTTCTTTTACAATTACTAGCTTTGTAACCTTCTTTTCCACTCTTAAAGCATCTTCCAGTTCTTTTGAAACATTCTCCCTGATTTATCTTCCCACATGATTTACATGATTAAAATTGAACTTTTTTACCTCTATGATCATCATTAAACTCCATATTTCCCTTATTAGTTGAGTCGGGAAGCATACCAAAGTTTAGATTTTTTATCATATTATGAGATTTCTGATTAGGAATAATAACGATATGTGGACTTCCAGATCCAATTTCATTTGGTTTCTCATGAATAATATCATTCCATTGTTCATCATATCCTCCATTATCGTGAATATTCCTGTTTCAAGCGATTTTCTAAAACTCAAAAAGAATAGTGTGACTGGAAAAAATCATAATCAAGGGGTTTTACCTTAAATATCTAACATCATTGGGTAAATTATAAGATCTTTACCTTTTTTATAGTATTATAACCAATACTTATACGTATACTTAGGGACATCCCTGGACATACCTTAGAAATATCTTTTAAGGATCTCACTAATGGTTTCACATCCTAGTTTCCAAAGGTTAACTAAACCATTCCTCTTACACCTACTATAGAGACCAAAGCTTGACGTACATGGAAATTACATCACTTTTTCGGAATAATTATTTCATAAAAAGAACCAACACTTAAGGATCATAATAGTTTAGTGTCTTTGGAAACTCGGAACATAATATTCTAATCATGGTGAAAGATCTTAAACATCTCCCTTAAAGATCTTCCCCTTTTGTTTTCTAAACTAAAACCTTTATTTAAATCCTAGGGAAAATAAAACATATAAAGGGTGATCTAAAATGCTCATTAAGGGTATTCATGGAGAAATTATAACCAATCAAATACATTTGAACATAAAAAAACATGAACATAAAGATTAAATATCAAAATCTTGAGAAATAAATCTTGGAAGTACATAAGGAATAGATCCCAAAGGAACATTAATCATGATAAAATAGCATGGGAATAAAACATGTAATTTTGAAAACCATTATGCACATGATATTATTACCATAGTTGCCAAGACATTTCTTCCAATACCATCTTAGTGGATGAAGTCCCTTACTGAATCGAGTTCACTCCTCGTTCCATTCCCATATCACTAAACCGGATTAACATTCCATTCCAACAATGACTATATCATGAGATATAAATATTTACCCAATTCATTAGAGGGAGATATAGGTCCCACCCATCTCATAATTTAATCATTCTTACTTGTGCCACAAAATAAACATAAATCATTCATTCTAACCCAATGAATAAAATGGGTTTCGGAAAAATCATCCCATCATAATGTAATCCATATAAAACAAATGGATATCATTTCATCATAAAAAATTCTAACCATTTAAATAATAGAGACATTATACTTGAAACATAATCATACTAAATAATTTCATCTTATATGGATAATTGTTTTGACAAAACACTTGAAATTAATTCTTGAGGAAAATTTCATTTCTTCTTTAAAGTTATTTTTCTTATGAGAAAATGCCATTAAATTTTAAAAGAAAATGATTTTGTTGAAAATAATCATGAAATATTGTATAGGAAGATTAATTAAAATTAGGCTTTATGAAACCGTAAAAATTCATTCACGTCGTATATGTTAGAGAAAACATTATCCTCAAACTTTTAATGGAAAAGTCAAAAAGTACCACGTATGGTAAACAAAAGAAATATTCCTTCCATAACACAAATTAAATGTCAAAAAGGGGTTAACATGAATTTAATCGTACATGGAATAATATTAAAAACTTTATGAAAAACATTTTTATGGACATGGATGAAAACAAATATGACACCAGTAAATACTTACCTATAAGCAATCTCAGATAAAAATGAGATTTGAAAAATTATCCCTTACCTTAGGTCCAATTTCTTCCTTATGTGTCCGAAACACTGGTATAGTGGGTTTAAAAATATTATTGACTTGTAACAGAACAATAATAATATTAATGATATCATATATGATTCACTTATGACTTTATATTACCTATTCTTTTGTCAATTCCATGTTAAAGCAGCATTTTGGGTAAATTCGTTTCATTTATTGTACGTGAATGGACTTGTTGTTCTTGATATTATTATTACTTATATCATGATTAACTTAGTTCCAGAATGTAAGCCACGATTTATATATCATATATATTCATTATATATATATATAATAGATAGATAAATGAAATGAAACACACCGTTTATGGAGATGGTAGGCCGTACATACGCAAGATCGTTGTTTTCATGTCCTTATTGACTTGAATGGAAGTAAGTAGATTACATATATATATACATAAATCATGTAGAATTATTATTTCATATAAATTATTATTCATTATTAATTATATATACTTTATAATCATTTTCAAATGGTTAAAATGGAGAATGAATATAATCGCGTCATTGAGACGGTAATCCGTACGTACGTATTAGCGATGATATCGTTCCCATATTTATTGAATGGAATTGGAGTGGATGATATAATATCTCAGAATGAGTATGATGTTATAATAACCATATATAGTTATTCTTTTCACCATTATACCCATCCAAGTATGTTGGTGGTGGAAAAATAGATTACACTACGGTGTGGAGACGATATTTTGTACGTACGCAAGCACGGTATTTCATTTTCTGTTGTATGGATAGAAGGTGAAATGAGGTTGTTTCAAATTTATAATAACATATAAGTACATTATTTATACTTATGTCATTACTTTATAATTAAAAAAATAATGAATAGGAATTATAAAAATAAATAAACATAAAAAAATCAGTAGAAGAGATTACCTCTTCTTCGACGCGCCTCTTTTAAGATTCCTCTTAAGGCACTAGAGTTGGTCTTTTAGAAAACCAAAACCTCTATAATATAATTAGAGAGGTTGAAGAGTGAAATTTTCAGGGTTTGGATGAGCTTGAAGGCTCAAAATTGATCTAAGAGGAGAGGGAAAGAGGTGCCCTTCTATAGGAGAGGAGAGGGGCACTTTTCGAATCCTCACAAAATATTAATTAATAATAAAAAGAAACCACACATAAAAACATCAAAAAATGACTCAATTAGAAGATACGATGAGATAGGGTTGTAATATCATCGAAAAATAAAATTTATACATGTTTAATGTCTATATTAAACCTTATCCACTTCATTTATCATTATTCAATCTACTTTGTTTTAATTGTGGTAATAAAATAATAAATTTTAAATTATTATGAATACATAATTAAATGTTGTAAATTTCCCATAATTTAATACTTTATAAACATGTAGACCATATAATTTTCAATTTTTTTCATTTAAATATTTTTGTGATTTTTAAATAATATAATAATATGATATTTCTATAAAATATCAATAGTTTCAATTTTGACACTATTAATTAATTGAATTTCAATAAAATCCACACATGAAGATATTTTCGAACCAAAATATATAATAACTTCATAAAATATCATATCCATCAAAAAAATTCATGGGGCACATTAATGTTTTGATATATTATTTATTTTAATATTTTTAAAACCATTTATTTGGTATTCCTCTTAATAAAATAATTACTACAATATTTTTGTATAATTATTTAATATACATATTTGTTGCATATAAATTAAAAATAAAATACCATGATGAAGATAAATCTAATATATTTCATAATAATACATTTAGATAGATTTATCTTCTAAAACACCCAACTTTTAAAATGATATGTTTATTAAATTATGAAGGTGACAACTTTGACATCATTTAAAATAAAATAATATAAATATCATAATCACTTTTATAAAGCTCCAAATGGTCTAAAAATATACCATTAGATGTTTAGGGTTTATATATATTCTACCAATAAGTTTTGGCCAGGTTTTTTGGGTCTTTAAATGGGTATTATGATATTAATAAAAACTATATTATTAATTTTTCAAAAAATAACTAATTTCTTCATCATTAATTTGTAAGCTATTAATGTAATTAAATATCTCTTAAAAATTAAAAATAAATTACCATAACAAATTAAGGAATTTTAGCTTTCAAATTAGTTTTTAACATCAAATTTATATTACGTATAACATTATATTAAAAATACATTAATTATTAATGATTGAGTCAGACATAGTTCACTTTCATTAAAACAAAATAAATTGATGATCTTAATCATATCCAAGTGGGTTCCAATGGATTATATTTTTACGAAAATATGCCTTAGGACTAAATATAATCATCAAATTATTTTAATACAAGTTTTAGGGTAATTTTATAATATTATATTTAATCTTAATTACCTGATTGACCTTTAACTATGGTAAATAATCATTAACATAGTTACTATTCATAACACCTAAAAATAAAAAGTGACTTATTAACATAATTTATACATACTGATTCCAAATATGGAATCCATTTTTCTAAATTCGAAACACAAAATTTGATTTATTTAATTTAAAATTAATCCCACTGTTGAGAAAATGGGTTTTAAAAGGTAAAACTTTGCAAAAGATTGAAATGCCTTTACTTATGAATTCAGTGTATAATTAATTATAATGAATTACATTATATTAAAAAGTAAAAATATGTTATATTTTTTCTTTAAAACCATTAAATATTATAATTTAACCATATAAATTATTACTATGAAAACATGTTGTTTTAATTAAAATATAGCATGTTTTTACTAATCATAAAAATATGAAAGTTATCAGAATAATATGAAACATTTATCCACAGTAAATTTTTATATCCTAATTCCAAAGAAGAATTTTATTTTTTCAAATTGAACTTATAAACATTTCCAAAAATAGATTTAATGTTGGTGCACCATGAAAAGGTGGAAAAACTGTATTTTCAAAAAAATACTTATTTTACATGAAAAATTTATTTTGTTCTCATACCATGTTCTAGAAATTGTTTAAGATTAATAATAATGTTATAAAATTCATAATTTAGTTAATACTATTCATAAAGGCTAGTTCATAATTATATTATAACAATATATCGTTGTTTAGTGAAACCCGGTATTGTGTACTACACACTCTATCGAGGAAGGTCACGATTGCGTGTAATGCAAGCCAAGAATAGTGTTTGCGTATAATACAAGCTAATATGGTGTTGTGTATAGTGAAAGATAATTTGTGATTAGAATACAACACAAGATATCAAATAAATTAAAAAAGAATATTTCTCATGAAATCTAGGTGTGTTACAGAAAGAACCTCAGATCCTTTGATTAGTGGGTCTTTATCGATGACCGTTTTTAAAATAGTAATAAAAATGAAAAACCAGTGTCCATATAATTAGAGGAAAGCATCAATTATCAGTGATTCCAAAATTAAAATTGATCCGCAATCTCAGAATATCATCCTGATGGAATCATTCAGGATCTATTAGATCATATATAGTTGTGTATCTCTTTTTAAGAGCTTGCATGGCTATTTATCCTATTAAAAACAAGGGATAGATCTCTTACACTAGGGTTGTGCAGATCTAAGATGAAATGTGCTTTTGGACATCACCATTAGGAATGAATTGAAGATCCTCCACTGAAATATTATTCTTATTCATAATATGAGGATAGATTCAGGGGGAGAGTGATGAAATCAATCTCTGTTCAAGGAAATCACTTCTTATTTGAAATTAAGAAAATAATTTGGTTAGGATTAAGACACTACCTTATGTATGAATCAATATTAACAAAATATTCTAACCCAAGAAAATTCCTATTAATGTATAAAAATATCATACTCTATGATATATTTGTAGAATCTGAAAACTGAAACTATTTATATTGAAAATCCAAGCATTGGAATCACTATAAATTTTATTTTTGAGTGGATTGAACACCAAATGATTGAAAAATAGTAAGAGTGATACCAAGATCCTTAACTAAACTGCAATTAATGATAGATATTTTCACATGTGATAATTGATAGAATACAGCAAGTGGAATAAATGGTGTGCTCCAAAGAAGCCTAAATACCTTGACCACACCTTTATGAAGTTGCACTCCACATGAAAATAAATAATGATGTTCAATGGATTGAGATTACCAATTATAACATGATACTATAAAACCCTAATATATATTAATATGGCTAGAAAATTCAAAAATTGATGGTTATAAATGAAAAATGTTAGGGATCATTGAGAAATCAAGGAGTTTTGATTCGTTTGATAAAACAAATGAAGAAATATCCAACACTAGGATCCGATCCACAATACCAGGAACCTTTGATACAACGTGTGTGGATGGGAGATACAATGGCCCTAGGACCAATGTGTGATCCCATGATGAGAGAGGGAATAAATAAAACAGATATTTCCCCTCCCCTAATGGAAAAGTAGGGACTATCTTGTCCAGTATAATCTGTTAGATCATCGAGAGTGATGAGATATAGATCATGTGAGTTAAAAAATAATGGTTTTGGTAGCCGATTCCGTATATATATATGTGTGTGTTTGTGTTTTTGCGTGTGTGTATAATTCCAATCACATAATTAATTATCCATATAATAAAACTATCTTACTAAATTCTTTCACGAGTTACATTTATAAATAAAACATGATCGAATAATGGTTATATTTAAGAACCATATTTCTAATGTTCAACTCCTTAATCATTTATAAACTCCTAAACTCAAGAATAAAATTTCATGAGGTCATCTTCTATTATGTACTTATAACAGTTCAATTTATAAACATAATTATCCTTTTAATATATTCTATCATCTATGTCCTTTAAATCCTTTATTAAATTATGCAACTACTTATAATTTCACATATATATACATCATTAACTCCTTTAAGATAACGTGAAAATCACTTACTTACAGTAACGAAATGAAACTCATTAAATTTGTATTTTCCTATATAAGCTAAAACAATTTATGGATATATATTGAAATTATTTTTATATTTTCACCAGTATAATACATTAAGAAAGAGACAGATTCATTTTCACATAAAAAATAAATGAAACTCTTTAAATTTCACTCTACAATTAAATATCTTAAATTCTTTAAGACATCAAGGGGAATTGTCTTTAATTTTAGACTGGAATAATATATTTTTTGTTAATATAGAAATTATATTAGTTCAAACACACTCGTACTAGATTCCTATATATTATATTCTCATTTTAATATCATGCTATGAAACACAATCTCTTTTGTGTTTGGGAAATAAATCTTATTGTCAGGTAGTTGGAATATTTATCAAATAAACTATTATTTCAATATCATATATGGTATTCTATGTGTTTGGAGAATTTTTATTTTTGAAAATAAGAATTTATTATTAAAAATATGCCACTGATAGGTAAAGGGATCATTCACCATATTTTAATAAGAATCTGGATAATACATTTATCATAAATAAAATATTAGTAACCTTATCTTATTTTAAAATAGGTTACAGAATCTAATGAATCATAAACCATGGGTATCAACTTAACTATTTCATATAGTTCATAAAAATAATTTTTGGTAACATAATTATATTTTCACATAAAATAAATTAAATGATTATATATAGCATTTACTCAGATCAACCAGATAAAAAATTTATTCTTGTTAATTCAACTCTCTAATGTATCTACTGTTTGCTTAATCATTTTTAAAAACAATAAGATCTATCAATTATTAAATTTTTTTAACTATTATTAACGGGTAACAATTTCAAAAAATACATTTGGTATCATATACTTTTCAAAATTGTGAAAATAATTTCTATAAAAATTGAACATGACATGTACATTTCATAGAGTCTCAAAAAAACCATACAACTATCTTGGAAAATTCAATGTTTGGAATTATTACTACTACCTTCAAAATTTTAACTATAGGGTTTAATGACCTTGAATAGTTACATAATGAAACAATATTAGAATCTCCTACTTTATTTTAATATTCTAGTTGGAATTTTACCCACTTGTATTATCTGCATAGAACCAAGAACCTAAACATCTCAGGAATAGTTCATGTATTCATGATACATGAGAATAATTGTTAATCATTTCTGGAAGTCATTCATCCTTTTAGAATATTTCTATTAATGGAAATATAAATAATTCTATATCTTAAATAAGCCTCAAAGAAACCTCTAGTCTCATCAAGACATTATTATACTCAATCTTATTGTGTATTATTAACAAACCCATAAATATTTATTATGTGAAACATACATTCCGTATTTCTTTTTTTGACTAAATACATTAAAATCATAATTGAACCATTTTATGCTACACATAAGATTCTAGATTCACTAGTTGAAGGACTTCATCACTAGGTTACATAAGAAGGTGATGCTCAAACACATAAAATTTCACCTTATTTATGGCTTTTTCTTCCTCTTTATCTCCAAGAGGTTACTTACATTAAGCTTCCTCTCCTTATAGGATTGAAATAAAATATATATTTATGATATTGATAATCATATTTATATATAACAAAATCATTTGTCATATGTGTATCATGTCTTATAAATATTTAACAAGGGTTTTATTTAATGGGATCCCACTAAAATGTTTATCCATTTTAAAATCATTGTATATGTTAATGATACATGACCAATATTTAACTATGAAATTTTCCTTCATTTGTGTTATGACCTATACATAGATATTTAGGTAATGAATTATCACAAACATATATTATATGACACATGCATAATTGATCAGACAACTCTATGTCCAATCCAAAAAATGGATAAAAATAACTATATTCTTATGGTTTATAATCCTTATGGTTTGATATAAATGTATAACCCAATGAAAATTCTGAGTGTAAGGAAGAAAACTCATAGGGGCACTGAATTAAATGATTTACATACAAATAATAATTCCCAAGAACCTTAATTTGGAATTAACTTACCATGTTGAATGATCTTGGTCGTGTTATGTTCGGATTTGGATGGGATATAACACATATTCTTATAAAAGGGGTTTAATATCACTATCTCATCTCATATAATTCCCTTTATATATTCATGATTCTATTTATTTAGTTTGGATTCAAATTCCTTCAAAAAAATCAATATGTCCAAACCATATAAGTGTGTGTCTTTTTTCTATACCAATAGTTTATGTTACTCTTCAGGAATTTTTTTTCCAATATTGTTTAATATATCCAAATGTGTAACACCCCAAGCTTCCATGGTACGCTTTTATTTGAATAATAAAATATCATGTGTTGTACACAACATTGAGTTCTAACACACCATAACCAATCAATCTATCCGTTAAGAATTTTAATACCCTCTTTCTTAAATTTTATAAATGTTAACTTTCAAAATAGACTTCATTTTTTTATTCGGAATATCAAAATTATATTAGGGTGAAATTTTTGTATTTTTATGAAAACTTTCAATTTTTGATGAATAGTGAAAACATTGAGTTATAGTTTAAAACCATATTTTTATGGAAATATTTATTTATTTTATTTAAATTTATTTTAGGTCAAAATAGATACATAATAACTATATAAGTTCTATGTAATTAATTGGATTCTGTTTATAATAATTTGGGATATATAAAAATTTTATTGAACTTTTTACGGTCTTTTACCCACCTCCTATGAGAATTTTAAAATTTAAAGAAAACATATTTTTACCACTTATGTGAGTTGAATTTTAAAAATATGAAATACACGGTTGATATCATTAAATAAAATTTGGTTCAATAAGATGAAAATAATTTTTGTTGAATATTATCTTTTTTACTTTTATTTACCACGGTTAAAAATAAATCCGGTAATAAAGAGGTAAAAATGATATTATTATTACCCTAACACGTGTCCTAATTCTATTGGATAATTGTAATTCCACCAAAAACAACCTCAGGAAAGAAATATGATCCTTTAGGTCCACATGGATTATATTAGGACATTTTTTATCATTTAATTCAAAGAAGAGTTAAAAGAGTTAAAATCAAAGATTAATAACTAAAAGATGTTTAGTATAAGGTAAAACATAAAATAAATTCTAATATAAATATTAATTATAAATATAAAAATACATCCTATATAATTTTATTTTATTTATATTTTTTATACATTAAATAAATTAATTTATTTATGACACAATGATGATGCAATAATTACCTAATTAATGAAATATTAAAAAAATTGATATTATAAATATCCAAATAAATGTAATTTGAGACTTTGATTGAATTCCACTAATTTTATAGGTTAATATGGAATATTATTGTTGGTTGGATTAATTGTTTTCAATGTAAAAATGTTGTTATGATTTTAGAATAAATAAAATACAAAATAGTGTCAAAATTGACAAAAAAGATTTTTTTTTCAAAAATATTATATTATTAATTGATATTCTATTCGTAAAAATCTATGGATCAGCCAAAATAAATATATAATTATAGTTGTATAATTAAATAACCACTTGGGGTTATCTTGGATGTATTTAGTATATTTATTATCAATATAATATAAAAATACAAAGAGACATGGTAAATGTAAAACTATTTAACTAAGAGTTAAATCTAAAAGATAAAGTTAATATAGTGACCCAAACCAGTATAAAACCTATTGGTTGAGTGTTTTTAGACTCATCCCCATATTATCATTTAAATAATCCATTTTGGAGTCATTAGAAAGAGAAGAAGATTTCATTATAAAATAATATTTCTAACTTTTCCTAAGGTTCCAGTCACCCCTCTTATAAAAGGGAACTCTCCCTTCTCTCTAATTCACACCTTCAAATCCATTTGAATCAGCCATACTATACCCAAATACCCTCTCAACTTTACTTCCATAATCCTATAGGCCTTCCTCTAGTCATAAATACAACATAAGGAGCCCTTTTTATCAAATCAAAAGGATGATCTCGAAGAAGAGGTAAATATTACATCACCTCTTTAAAGATCCTTTCTTCTTCAACTTCCACTTTCTTTGTTGTTTCCATTATAAAATAATTACTCAAGTATCTTCGATATACTATCATGTTATTATAAATATGGTACAATAATATTCATTATTCCATCCATTCGTTGAAGGACATGTCACCATATGTGCGTACGTACGACTTACCGTCTCCACATCGTGGTGTAATTTTTATTTAATACATTATTATTTGGATGGGTATAATAATGATATGTAATTGATGTTAATAATAAATATAAAAATATAATGATTATGTATATATGATATAATATCCAATTATATATTATTTTAATATCAAAATAAATGATATTGTCGCTCATACGTACGTACGGATTACCGTCTCCACGAACACGATGAGATTCATTACCCATCGTATCCATTCAAGAATAAATTTCTTTTTAGGATTAAAAATAATGTTGAAAGACTTAATATCAGTTTTTATATGAATAAGATATATCCCATCCATAACAAATATGACTCACATAGCAAAGAATATAATGGAAAATGAATCCATTAACACCCAAAATGACGATAATACTAAGATATTATTAACAAAACAATGTTAAAAGATCATATATGATATCATATTATTGTATATGATTCTTTTATAATTTTATACCAATTAATTCACCATTATACATCCGGTTAAACTTCCCTCTACAATGGAAAAGTACAAGGTAAGGGTTAATTCTATAATCTCTTCATTATCCGAGGTTGTTTATATGTAATTATATACTGGGACTTCTTTATCATACACATCCATGATTCTTAAAAATATATTTGAAAACATTATTAATATTGTATAGACTATGGTTTAAATTAATTTATACCCTTGTTTTTCTTTTCTATGATGTTTATAAAGTAATCATTCCATAGTTTTCCAAACAAGGTACTTTTTGACATTTTCGGAAAATTTAAGGTAAATTTTTTTAACTTATACGGAGGGTGCGGCTATTTTCCACCATTGTATCATCGTTGAAGATTCCATTAAAAACTTATAAGAATATCTTGAAATATAAATGTTTTATTTTATAATTATAATACTTTTAAATGATTTCTAAATAGAAAGAGATATTTCTCTAAAAAGGTTTTGATTTCATCTATGTCAACATCCTTTGATGGATTTTAAGTTTGTTTGATGTTGATTTATTGTGATACAAAACATCCATATTGTATTGAAGCTTTTGTGATATGTTTGAAAATGGATGTGTTATTTTTCCACTATTCATGGTTTATGGATAAAGTATTGACATTTCTTGTGCTAGTTTTAATACGAATTTTTATGTTTTGTTTAATCCTTTTCTTATGAGGAATGAATTGGACTTAATATGTGACAGTTGGAGCTAGCAATAGCTCCTCGATTCATCGGTATATCTAATGAAACCAACTAGTTTTTTGCACAAGGCCTTGAAAAAATATTATATGTATTATTGGCACAGGGCCTTGAATATGTGGTTATGAATGACTGGAAATATGCATTCCATCATTATGAATGTGTCTATTGATATTTCATGTGATTATTCAGCTAGAATAATATCAGTTTGATTAAGTAAATGGAATTATTTTGATTTATATTTTCCATAATATGATGAAGTTTATATTTAAAAGGATTTTGTTTTAGTTTTATACATTGCATTAAATGTTTATGCTTATCTATTAAATCTTCCGCTATATTGTTATCCTTACTGAGCATCTGAGCTCACCCCCTTCTATGTTTAATTTTTTCGGGGATGTGAAGAAGTATATTATGAATGACCTATAGTGATAGTCTATGAGATCTCAGTGTTGTCTATGGAAACTGTGTTTTTGTATTTTTCCATTTTATGATTTAATGTATACCTTATGAATGTATCTAGTACTTCCAAGTATACAAAAATAATCGGTCTTTCAAGACATTATCTTTTGTGATCTTGACAATGATACGTAATAATGCACCGAATCTGTGTAACAAGGGTCAGGGCATTACAGTTGGAATCAGATTAATTTTAGTATAAACCTTGGAAACATGATTTATATAAACTCTGATTAGATCTCAAATCCCTAAGATAGACATTAAGGATTAGTATAGAATAACTTCCTTGAATTTTGGTATTGTAGATATTTTGTGAGTTTTCTAAGCAATACATCCCTCTATGGATATGAGAAGGTAGAGGTGGCTCTAGCATAGATGTACCTAGAAGTAAAACCCAAAAACACCACTTTGATCTAGAATCGAACGAGAATTGGTGCACGACAACGGGCCTTGCTGCACTCTTGGTTACGAAACTCCTGGGGGATATGCTTTGGATAATTATCATTATAATTAAAACCCATTCTGAAGTGTTTATGAGTATATACTTCATCAATGAATTTTTTTATGATTGGGGATTGTATCCATATATTGTTCTATTTATTTTAAGTGTTTAACAAGTTTTGATTTATGCATTGCAATTCATAAACTAATCTATTTTATGCCATTTTTTAGAAATGGAGACAAGTTGACGGAATGGAAACTATATCAATGCATGTAATCCATGTAGTAATTTCCCTCCTACTTAAGATAATTACAGTGGAGCTGGTGATGCAACTGTTGCTGATCAGCTAATCACCATACGGGAATAAATCACTCAGGTTATTAATAATAACCTTACACGTATGGAGCACCCTGATCCGCAATGTGGAGTATCAATGTTATATTTCTTCATGAGGAAACAACCACCAACATTATATAGGGGTACAAATCCAATAGTAGCTGAGCAATGGTTAAATTCTTAGATATAATATTCCACCCCTTGGGATGTAGCGAAAGAGAAAAAGTTGTTCTGGAAGTTTACAGCCTCACTGGAGATGCTGATCAATGGTGGTTATTGATTCAAAATAAAAAGGAATATGAGGAAGTATCAAATATGGAATGGAGGGAGTTTAATGAACTTTTCTTAGAAAAATACATTCCTCATGACCATCGAGCAGATATGGAAATTCAATTTCTGAGTCTGAGGAAAAAGGAGGATGAGAATGTCACAAATTATGAATCTAAATATACAAGGTTAGTGAGGTATGTTGCTGATTATATACATAACCCAATAAGTAATATTGATCATTTCATTTATGGGTTAAAACCATTTCTACGTCGAGAATTAGTCTCACAATCCTTCTCGTCGTATGATGATATTGTATCATGTGATATCAAGATAGAAAAACAATTCTCTATGTCTTAGGACTTTAATGCAAAGAAAGTGAAGAAGATCTGTTTTGAACACTCTGGAAATGGAAATTAGGGGAATAAGGAAAAAATTAAATATACATCATGTATCAAACATGGAAAGAGACACCCTGGTACATTCCTGAAGGGAATGGGAGTCTGTTACAAGTGTGGGGACAAAGGCCACCATGATCGGGATTGCATGGGGAAGAAAGAGGTTGTTGATGTTGAAGTATACAATTGTAGATAAAGAGGTAATTATGCGAATGAATACCCTAAGCTTCAAGGGAACATACCTTAGAAAATGGAAAGGGATCAATTCTAATATTATGATACCAGTACTACTGAGGTTGAAGCTCCAAAAGATGTAGTGGAAGGTAATTTAGTGGTTCCATCATGTTTCAAAATTTCATTATTTGATTCTAGATCATCTCATTGTTTCATATCTTCCCAATTTTCTATGAAAATTAGATATTTACAATTTGATTAACAAGGGAGTTGTCTGTTAAAACTCCTAAGGGATGTATCATTGAAACAACGTTTTGTGAATCAGTCCCCATTATGGCATATAAATATTCTTTATCTGCTGATCTCATCGTCATACTGATGATTGAAATTGATATAATCCTCAGTATGGATTGGATTTTGAGAAATGATGGAAAAATATATTGTATAAATAAGGAGGTTACTATTTTTGATGACGATGATAAAGAACACATTATCTTTAGAGCATAATCATCCCCACTTAATTCTTATCTAGATCCACACCCAGTAACTCAACTAAATTCAATTATTGGGGAGGAAGAGAATGAAATAACCATGGGTGAGTAAAAGAATGTTAAAATATAGGATGTACCCATTATGAAAGTGTATATTCATGTGTTTCCAAAAGATTTATATGGACATCCTCCAGAATGAGAAATTGATTTTTCCAATGATTTATTTAATAGATCAAGGCCCAGATCGAAGACCCCTTATAGAATGGCCACTTTAGAATTAGTGGAAGTAAAGAAACAACTAGAGGAATTGAGTTATAAGGTATTTATAAGCCCCAGTTTTTCCCCATGGCGAGCCCCTATTCTTTTTTCTAAGAATAAAGATTGATCTATGAGGTTGTGCATTGACTACAGGGAGATCAATGCTATAAAAATAATGAACATGTATCCCCTACCTCGCATTGATGATTTATTTGACCGACTTGATGGAGATCAATACTTTTCAAATATTGACCTTAGATCTAGATATCATCAGTTGTGTGTGATGAAGGTAGACATTTCAAAAACAACATTTCGAACCAGGTACGACCATTACTAGTTTACAGTAATGCTTTTTGGATTGACTAATGCACCATCTATCTTCATAGATCTAATGAAGAGTGTTTCCAAGGAATATATTTATGAAATTATAGTGGTATTTATTTATGATATCATGGAATACACTAAAAGATATGATGATCATGAAAATCACTTGGGCATTATCCTAAAGACACTTAGAAGACACTAATTATATGGGAAATTTAGCAAGTGTGAATTCTGGCTTTAAGAGATTTCTTTTATTGGCCTTATTGTCTCTAAGGATGGAATATTTGTTTATCCTCATAAGACCAAGGCAATGCAAGAATGGACAGAAATGAAGAGTATAACTGAGGTACGCAATATTATTGGTTTATTAGGTTATTATCGACGTTTTGTCCAAAATGTTTCCCAGTTGGCTAAATCATTAACAATGATCACATGAAAAGTGGTTAAATTTATTTGGATAAATGAGTGTGAAGATTTTTTTGATGAAATGAAGAAAAGATTAGTCAATTTTCTTAATTGACTCTAACATCAGGCAATTATGGGTTTTTTATTTATAGTGATGCATTAATGAAATGACATTCTTGTGTCCTTATGCAGAATGATAGGGTTATTTCCTATGCATCACGACAACATAAAATTCATGATAAAAACTATCCGACTCATGTTCTTTATTCATTAGTTGTAATATTTGATTTGAAGATTTGGAGACACTATCTTATGGTGAATTATGTGAGATTTATACTGATCATAGGTGTTTAAAGTATATTTTCTCACAGAAAGAACTAATCATGAGGCAAAGGAGATGGCTTGAACTACTCAAGGATTATGATTGCATGACACACTACCACCCAGAGAAGGAAAATATGGTCAAAATTCTTTGAGCATAAAATATAATGGAGTTTTGAACAATATGAGGGTTGAAAGGATCATAAATACATGGACTTAGTAATGATGGATATGGGAATAACCATGGATGGTGAAACAACAAGGCTTTTTCAAATGGATTCCAAACCATCATGACTAGAAGTGATAAAAAGTTCTTAGGATGATGATGAGGAGTTTCAAAAGAAGATTTAATATGTGTATAATGAGAGATTGAGTGAATTCGTATATAAAGATGGGATTTATAAATTTGGTAAGATACTTTTTGTTCCTGATATACTTGATCTAAAAAGAGAATTGTTGGATGATTCTCATAGCTCCAATTTCACTATACACCCTGGGATCACCAAAATGTAAAGAGATTTGAAGGAACATTTTTGGTTGGACAACATGAATTGGGAGATTTCTGATTTTTTGACAAGTTGTATAGCTTTTCAACAAATGAAATATGGAAGGAATCAACCTGGAGGAGTCTTGAAACCTATTTCTTTACCTGAGTGGAAATGGGATAATATTACGATGAAAATTTCCATGGGACTACCAATGAATCTTATAATGAACGATGCAATATGGGTCATTGTTGATCATCTTACCAAGTCAGCACATATTCTTTATATAAGACATGATTTACCACTTGAACGTCTTGCAAGACTATATATTAATGAAGTTGTGAGACTTCATGGAGTACCTATATCTATTGTTTCTGATCGCGATCCACATAATACATCATGATTCTGGAAAAGTTTTCATAAATCCCTCGACACAGAACTTCTTTTGAGCAGTTCCTAGCACCCTAAAAAATGATGGACAATAAGATCTGACTATTCAATCCATAGAATACATGTTGAGATCTTTCTCACCTGACCTTCAAGGTATGTGGGATCAATATTTACCTCTGGTGTAATTTTCTTATAATAATAGCTTCCATTCAAGTATTCAGATGGCACCATATAAAGACTTATACAGAAAGAGATCTCATACACCAACCTGTTGGGATGATGATAGTAAAAGAAAACTTGTAGGCCGTGAACTAGTGGAGGAAACAATTGAAAAGGTGAAGGTAATCCAAAACCTCATCAAAGCAGCTCAAAGTAGGAAGAAGAGCTATGCTGATAAACGATGTTATGATTTGGAATTTATGGTATGTGATCATGTTTTCTTGATGTTAACTCTATGGAAGGGCGTTATATGTTTCTATAAGAAAGGAATATTGAGTCCTAGTTACATCGTACCTTTTGAAATTCCTGAAAAAATTGGGGTTGTAGCATACCATTTGGCAATGCGGCCAAGTCTCTCCAAAGTTCGCGATGTATTCCACATATCACTGTTGATAAAATACATGTCTGACCCACCACATGTAATCACCTATGATTAATTATAACTAGAACATGATCTATCTTATTCCGAAGATCCTTTCAAGGTTCTTTATATAAGATAACAAGTGTCGAGAAACCGGGCAACTCATCTCATAAAAGTTCTATAGAGAATCCATAAGATGGAAGTGGCAACGTTGGAACCCGAAGAACATATGATGAATAAACACCCACGTGTTTTTATGCATTAATATTCTAGAAATTTCGAGGTTGAAATTATTTGAAGTAGGGGAAAATGTAACACCCCAAGATTCGACGATACACTTCTCTTTGAATAATACAATAGATGGTTTTGTATGCCACTTCGAGTTCTAACACACCACAATCAATCAAACCGGCAGTTATGAATAGTAATACCCACTTTTTGAAATTTGATAAATTTATCATTCACAATGGACTTCATTTTTGGATTTGGAATATCAAAATTAGCTAAGGGTGGATATTTTTTATTTTTCTGAAAACATCCATTTTTGATGAATAGTGAAAAACACTGAGTTATATTTTAATACCGATTTTTTTTAAATAATTATGTATTTCATTGAAATTTATTTTAGGTCAAATCAGATACATAACTCCTATATAATTTTAATATAATTCATTGGAGTCAGTTTATAAAAAAATTTTATATATAAAAAATTTATTGAACTTTTTACCGTATTTTACCCACCTCCTATGAGCATTTTAAAATTTACATAAAACATAATTTTACCTCTTCTGTGATTTTAATTTCAAAAATACAAGAGACACAGTTGATATCAGTATGTAAAATATGGTTCAATAAGATGAATAAAATTGTTGGTGAATATTATGTTTTTAATTGTATTTACCATGGTTAAAAGTAAATAGGTTAATTTAGGGTAAAAATGATTTTATTATTAACCAAAGACATGTCCTAATTCCACTGGATAAGTGTAATTCGACCAAAAACAACCATATGAATAAAATATGATCCTTTAGATCCACCTGGATTAGATTAGGACATTTATTATTATTTAATTCAAAGAAGAGTTAGAAGAGTTAACATCAAAGTTCAATAACTAAAACATTTTTAATATAGGGTTACTATGAGATAAATTCAACTATAAAAATTAATTAGAAAGATAAAATATTTTCCTAAATAATTTTATTTTATTTATATTTTTTAGACATTATATAATTTAATTTATTTATGACACAATGATGATGCAGTAATTACCTAATTAATGAAATATTAAAATAATTGATATTATATATATCCAAATAAATTTAATTTGAGACTTTTTATGAATTAAAAAAATTTTCTAGTTTAATATGACATATTAGGGTTGGTTAGATAAATTTTTTTCGAAGTAATAATGCTTTTATTAATTTAGAAAAAACAAAATACCAAATAGTGTCAAAATTGACATAAAAGAGGTTTTAAAACAAATAATTTATTATTAATTGATATTCTATTCCTAAAAATATAAGGGTCGGCCAAAAGACTTATATAATTATATTTGTATCATTTATAAACCACTTTGGGTTATCTTGGAAGTATATAGTATGTTTATTAACCATATAATATAAAAATACAAGGAGACGTGGAAAATGTCAATCTATTTTACTAAAAGTTAAATCATAAAGATAATGTTCAGATTGTAAAACATACCTGTCTAAAACCTATTGGTTGAGTGGTTTTCAACCCATCACCACCTAATTCTTTAAATAATACATTTCAGAGCCATTATAAATGGAAAATTATGTTATTATAAAATAATGTTTCTAGCTTTTCCTAAGGTTCCCTCACCCCTCTTATAAAAGGGAACTCTCCCTTATATCTAATTCACACCATAAAATCCATTTGGATTGGCCAAAACCTTAGAAAATACCATCTCTCCTATCCTCCCTTCATCCTATAGGAATTACATTAGTCATAAATCCAACCTAAGGTTTTCTTTTGATCAAATCAAATGGAATAACCCGAAGAAGAGGTAAATATTTCATCACCTCTTTCGTGTTTCTTTCTTCTTCCACTTCCTCTTTATTTGTTGTTTCCATTATAAAATAATAAATCTATTATATTCTATATAGTTTGATGTTATTATAAATATGGTACAACCATATTCATTATTCAATCCATCATTTGAATGACATGTCACCATACGTGCGTACGTACGGCTTACCGTCTCTACGTCGTGGTGTAATTGTCATTCAATACATTATTATTTGGATGGGTATAATAATGATGTGTAATTTCTGTAAATGGTAAATATAACATGATAATTATTTTTTATATATGATATACCATCCAATTATATATTATTTTAATGTCAAAAGAATTATATTTTCACTCGTACATACGTACGGATTACGGTCTCCAAAAACACGATTAGATTCATTCCCCATCGTATCAATTCAAGCATAATTTTCATTTGATGATTAAAAATAATTTTTAAAGACATAATAACATTCTGGATATGAATTAGATACATCCCATCCATAAAAAATATTACTCACATAACAAATAATATAAAGGAAAATGAATTCATAAACACCCGAAATGACGATAATACTAAGATATTACTAAGAAAGCAATGTTAAAATATAATATATGATGTCATATTAATGTATATGATTCATGTATTATTTAATAAAAATTATTTACTATTATACAGGAGGTTAAGCTACCCTCGACCAAGGAAAAGTACAAGGTAAGGGTTAATTCTACAATCTCTCCATTATCTGAGGTTGTTTATACGTAATTATCTACTGAGACCTCTATATCATCCACATGCATGCTTCTTAAATTTTTATTTAAAAACATTCTTACTATTTTATAGACTATCGGTTAAAGTCATTTATACCCTTGTTTTACTTTTATGAGATGTCTATAATGGAATCTTTCCATCATTTTACAATCAACGTACTTTTTGACATTTTTTACAAATTTAAGGTAAGAATTTTTTTTAACTAATAGGGCGGGTGCAACTATCTTCCGCCGTTATAAAATCCTCGAAGCTTGCCTTACAAGATTATAAAAATATTTTTCAAATATAATATTTTTCTTTTATAATTACGTTACTTTTAAATTATTTCAAAATAGAAAGTAATATTTCTCTTCAAAGGTTTTGATTTCATCTATGTCAACATCCATTGATGGATTTTATGTCAGTTTGAAGTTGATTTATTATGATAAAAAACTTCCATATAGTATAGAAGGTATTGTGATAAGTTTGACTATGGATGTATTATTTTTAAACCATTAATGGTTTATGGATAACGTATTGAAAAATTTTAAGCTAGTTTTAATACAAATGTTTATGTTATGTTTAAACCTTTTCATATGAGGAAAGCATTGAACATAATATGTGACGGGTGGAGCCCGTTATTGCTCCTCGACGAATCGGTAGGTCTCATGAGACAAAATTGTGTCTTGGAACATGGCCTTGAAAAATATTACTTTTATTCTTGGCACAAGGCCTTGACTATGTGGTTATGAAAGCTTGGAATTATGCATTCCATCATTATAAAAGTGGATACTGATATTTCATGTGATTATTCCTCTAGTAGAATATCTATATGATTATGTAAATGGAATTATTTTGTTTTATATATTCCATATTATGATGAATCTTATGTCGAAAAGGCTTTTGTTTTAGTTTTATACATTGCCTTCAATGTTTATGCTAATTTATGAAAGCTTCCTATATATTTTTATCCTTATTGAGCATCTAAGATCACTCCTTTCTTTGTTTTATTTTTCACCGGATGCAAAGAAGTATATTATGAATGAACTATAGGGATAGTCTTTGGGATCTCAATGTTATTTAGGGAAACAATGTTGTTGTATTTTCCCATATTATGTTATAATTTAAACATTATGAATGTATCTAGTAATTCCATGGATACCAAACTAATCGGTCTTTCGATACATGATCTTTTGTGATCATGCCAATGTTATATAATAATGCACTAACTCTAGGTAACTAGGGTCGGGGCATTACAAAATGCATCTTATTCATAAACTAAATGAAGTTTTCATATAACGGTATAAAATAATATGTTTATAAATTTCAACATTAGTAATCCTAGAGCCACAAATAACCAACCCCCACCTTCCTAGAATAAGGTATATGCCTCCAAACTACTAGGAGGTCTGATCCAATGTCCATCTACCAAGAGACATTTTACTTAATATAGTTTCAAATTCATCATAACTCTAACATGTAATTTGTATAAACTATTTTCAAAAAATAAAATCAAGCTAATAATTTTAAATACCAACCAAAATTAAGGTATATAGAAACAAAATCCATTATTATAAATTGCATGTAACTCCTTGGATTCTTGTATCATTATCTATAGAAGCTGTTTAACAATTTAAACTGTTGAATACACATATCTATAGTATGCACAATTTATATCAATAAATGATAGATAAATGAAAAAAATTTAAGTATATAAAAAAATTCACATATTTAATGATACAAGTAACATATATGAACAATACATAAATCAATTCCAATCATAAACATTTTATAATTTTATTTATTCATTATAAATATTCTATAATCCTGAATATGAATACCATAAATTCATTTTTTTAATATAAACTAATTCATATTATCAATTATTTTATGTTTTACTTTTAGTATATGATATTAAATTAAATATAAAAATTTTATATTTAAACCTATAATACAAAATATTTACATAATATAAATGAAATATACATAAATATTATTTAAAACTTAATAAAATCAATAATTAAAACTCCATTATAAGTTGATTAAATGATATTCCAAGTATGTTCCTTAATTTATTCAATTTATATTAAGTATTTTAAATAATTCATAATCTAAAAATATAAAATCTTTATATTTCAACATTTTTTTGTAATTTATAAACACAATATAAATTACACTAATTATTTATAAATAAACACATTTTATAAGGTATTACATATAATTTGGTAAGTGGTATTTCTATATTAAAATATAATATTATATAATATTTATAAAATATTTTTTAATAGATAATTTATTAATTAGTTATAAAATCATTATAATTAATTAATTTATAAAGACGTTATAAATTAATTAATATCCCCAAAATACCTTTTATCATTATTTATAATCAATTTAAATTAATATAATTAAATTCATAATTGAATTTATAAAAACATATTTTCTTTTAAAATTGTGATTAAATATATTATTTTAATTTGTAGGGTACAATTCATGTTTTATTAAGTAATGCATATGAATTGACATAATACTATAGATAAGAAGTGGTTCTTGAACATGTTAATGAATATCTGTACTATTTTATGGATAATTTATATATCATATTCTATGATATGATATGTAATTGTAGACTCTTACATATCATAACATATATTACAATATGCACTAATAATGTAATGGAGATATGGTTTTGTAATTTTTAGAAAAACATAGTTCAATGATATCATTGAAAATGATAGCATAATATCATAAGCTACAACAAGTAGTAATCAAATGATTTTTTCTGAATATTTGTATATTATATTCCAATATAATAATCCATGATTTAATAAAGTTGAAAAACTATGAATCTCTTTTTATTGGAAATATAAAAGGGAATATAATTTTAAAATATTCATTCTTTAAAATTATTTCATGAATTTAAAGGAATCATATAGATTATATACCATTTATTTCTTTTTAATGATCTAACAAAAAAAATAAAAATATAGAGGAATAATGAAATCGAACCCAAGATCAACCATATATGAAAGTTTAAGTCATGAATATTATAAATCAAGAACCATATGGATGTGTACTTAAAAACATATCTACTATTACCACATCAGAGTATAGATTTGAGGAAGATCCTAAGATGCATCCAAATGAAACACCTCCAAAGGATGTACCCAATTGTTGGAAAAAAATCACTCATCAAATGGTTGGGTCACCTTTTCATCTATGGTAAACTAGTTCCTCACTAATAAAAAGATTAAGGATTAAGATAGATTGTGCCAAGAGGAGTATTTGGATAAGAATTAATGATAAATCATAACACACTATTACATGGTAGTATGATTTTTAATTCCCTTGAGTATTTTCATTAGGTGGACATTCATTTATTCACGAGTTATAATGAATGATTAAATTAATCATAGGAAGTTTATGCATCCATAATATGAACCAAACCCCTTATACATTTTCATCTTATGAAATATATTTTCTAATGAATGTAAACTTTAATGACTCACATGAATGCTAAAACTTATCATTGATACAATAATTCATTGGTATATTATGGAATCTATACCATGCCTCAAATTACCACATCTATTCATACACAATGAGTTCCATGGGTAGTTCCTTATGAGATCCATCAATAATAAAATATTATCAGATATTTCAGTTTCATGAAATATCATCCCATTAATTATGTTATGTTCATAAACCATTATAAGTTTTTGAATAATATTTATTTGAGGATATTGTTTAATAATTGTTAAATGTTAATACTAAATATGTTCCTCTAAAATTTAGAACATTTATATAGATGTTGTAGACTGTTTTGAAGTGGATACGTTTGATTATGTTTTATTTTGTTATTAATAAATTAATCATATTCAGATTCACATTTACAAATATTTATTATTTGATGTGATGGTTTTTCTAAAAATTTACAATGTATGAAATTTTTTTATAGTATTTTTGATGCTTCTACGAATCTGGAGTAAAAATAATTATTATAGAGGACCTACATAATGTTCATCTGACAAGTAGTACAGAGGTAATATTGTATTCACATAAAGGAAACTATTAATTTATGTAGGCTACATAATCCAAGGAGGAATGTTGTTTTGTAATGGTCATGGTACATTTCATATAAGGGTATTTCAAAAAACTAAAAGGATGTGTGAAGGTAACAATGATGTATAATGAGTTGCAAAAGGGTATTCTTGGTGAAGCATAAATGTAATTAAATGATTCTTAATTTTCCATAAAGGTATTACTGAAGAAACGTTTCTATATAAAGGTGATTATAATATATGTAAAGGTAGTAGGAAAATTTATGACTTTATGTAAATGTACACAACTAACAGAAGGGTTAATAAGACTTTCATAATGGTAGTTATGAACTAATGTCAAGCTAATATTTAATTTCATAAGGGAAAATACATGATTCCATTCATATGTAAATGAAAATGAAATATATGAAAATTTCTTATACTTTTCATAAAGGATATCATTTATTCTTATGTCTTATGGGGTTTTTAAATTACTTATTGATTATAATATGACATTATATTTCATGGTGTAAGACATTTATCATTGTGATATTTCTATTGGGAGAGTAAGAATTTAGCTTTTGAATGAAAAATAGGTTTCTGTATGTCTTTTAGAATATATAATATTAATTATAAAGTATAATAAATTTTAATAAGACTTTATAATACATTAGTAAATGGATATTTTTAATGATAATGATGAATAAAATTTCAAAGATAATTTAAAATTAAATTATAAAATTTCATGTATGGATTTATTTATTAAATTAAATATAAAAACAAATTATTTTTATTCATGTTGTTGTTTAAAATTTCCACTCTACAAAGAGGTGTGCTATAATGTGAGGATTTTGTAAAGAGATTTATGATGTAATATTATACAGATCCATAATCATGTTTTTATTCTTTTTATTTATATATAGTTATGATCCAACTATTTTATGTATTTATTATAAATGTAATTATAAAGACATGATAATATTATCATGGATGTGAAGAATAAGTCGTGTTTGTGGGAATTGGAATTTTAATTCCAACAGCTATTATAAAGATCAATGTCAATGAAATAAGGATAAATTGTTAGAATATTATTCACACATATATGAATATATATTCATCTAATGATGATAATGAATTTATGTGGATCAAGTTGAGTAGAAAATGTTTGGGTGAGTTGGTCATGAAGTTCACATTAGATAAAAAAGAGGAAGATGCTATGGCTACTATATAGATATTAAGGATAACACTTTTAATGATAGAGATATTGTTGGCCAGTTATGTTTTTTCATTCAGTATTGTGCATGAAAATTGATGAGATGTAATTATACTAGGAATGAATAGAAAATAATGAAATTATAATCACATGATTGACTTGATACTTTTCATCCGTGGATGTATCCTTAGTTTTAAACATTAAATAATATTGTAACATTGTTTTATTGACTACCTATAAAGGCTACAAAAATTAATATGGAGAATATGAAGAGAGTTATAATGATTTTCTATACCCATTATGTTTCACATGATTTTTCAAGTGGATCATGTAAACATAGGTTTTACAATTTCATGATATGGATTAGTTATTTATATTGAGTAGTAAACATTATAACTGTTATATTCCATGTCTATTTGTGATTTTTTGTGGTAAGAATGAAATTTAAAACACTCTAACAAGTGGTGATGTTTATTTAAAGGTAAAAAAACATTACCAAATACTAATTCAACCCCATAGTTCCCCCTAATAATGTTTAAATATAATGGGTAAAAAAGATATATTCTCTTCTATCATGTGTTTAAAACATTTTTTTAAGTTCTTAAGTTTGTATTTGGGAAAATATTGGTCACTATATTCATTTTTCTTCTATAGATAGTCTGAATTCAATGAATGAAATGGGTATTCTAAAATTTGATGGGAAATATTATTACATATCAAAGGAAAAAAAAATATATCGTCATTATATCCAATGAGATGTATTGGGAGATGATACTCATGGATTTACATTATGTGTTGAAGGTAATTCTATAATAATTAATGAAAATGAAAATATTTAAAATTATTATCTTGCTAGAAATGTTTTTTGTGAACACTTTTATAAATATAATTTATAAAATTTAATGGAATCAAAATATAAAAAGGTATTTTGGAGAAAGTTGAAAATATCTTGATTGAAAAAACAATGTAAAGTGAGAAATGATATTGTTTTATAGTATTAAATATTTTGATATATATATTCATGATGATGATACTATAAAAAGATACTTCACATGGGTTAATATTTTTTTAGCATTATTGTTAGCTATTATTGTTGAAAACATAATTCATAAAATTATTGATGATTATTATGAATATCTATATTATTTTGAGGAAAAATATATAGTTAATATCCCACCTGATGTCTTATATGGTATTATTATATCTTCTTAAATGGAGACATATGATTCTATCAAGAAAAACAGAATGGTTAAAATTGAGATTTCCTTTAATCACTTAAATCCAGAGAAAATTTAGAAAAAGGGAGGAAGATGATGGCCATTGTTGAAATACAAATTTAGAAGTGGATTTGTTGTTTTGTTAATAAATTTAACTTCTCTAAAAAAATTTGAGAAGTTAAAAAGGAATTTAATCATAAAATGATTTAAATATGGGTATGTTGGAAAATATTCAGGAAATTGACCAAAATAGAATGAATATGTATCTGATCCTAAAAAAGTTGAAATATCTAAAATTTTCTAAAAGAATAATATATATAGGTGAAAATTATCATTGAAAATAAAATTAATTATTTTTCAATGAACAGAAAACGTAATTTTATTTCTATGTGTGAAGAAGATAAAATTTGTAACGATGATGTAGTAGTTGATATTAATAATTATATTATCAAATTATTCTCAATTATAGAGTAAATGATGAATATTTAATTAGTTATAGAAGTAAATACTCTAGAAGTAAAGATTAGGAAACTCAAATTGTTTTGATGATAAATATGGAATTTCTATAATGTCTCTAAAAAATAAAATCTCATAAAGGAGAAAAAAAAGGCAGAATAAATTTGATTAATATTCCAACGGTAAGGAATAGATTTATAAATAAAATAAATCGATGATACTATGGGACATTTAAGATCTATATAAGTTTTCTTATTGATTATAATACCATGAATACCTAGTTTTAATAAAAGGTTAATGAGATTGACAGTAATTGTGATCTTATTCAACTAAAAATGTTCAATGAAGAATATAAACAGAACTTATATAGAATCATTTTTTAATACACTATTAAAGAAGAAAGAGAATGATCAATGAAGAATATTCTATGATAAAAATAGGAAACCATCTTTATATGGTGATATTAATGTTTAAAGAGTTGTTAAGGAGTTTTAGATGAAAGATAAAATCAAAATTACCAAGTTTTTGACATAAACAAATTAGTCTTATAAATCAATAATATTTTGGTATTAAAATTTGGATTTAATTATTTCAATTATTGGTGATTCATAAAATGTATGGATGAAGACTATGTTGAATAGTTATATGTTAAGAGTTCCTCAAAATTTGGGTTCAAAAAAAGAGGACAAGATTTATAGTCAGATAATGATAAAACAAATAGAAACAGTTATCAAAAAAATTTACTTTCTGTAGGTAAATATGTTTTTACCTATATTATTGGTATTTTGGAGGTTTTGAAATTATGTATATGAGGTTCTGGTTTAATTACCAATATAAAAATGATTCTATAAATTATGGTAGATAGATGTTGATGGGGGACTTATCCTACTCAAAGATGATAGTTCAAGAAAAAATCTAACAAATCTTGATTGAATACTGATACATATTTCATCCATTATAAGAGTGGTGGGAATGACTGTTTCAGATGATTCACCATGATAAAGGATGTCTCATAGTACTACCATCCAAATAGGTAGAAAATTATCAGGGGAGAATGGATAAATTTAATGAAATGTAAATTTTTTAACAGGTTTCACGGAAATATTATAAAGAGTGTCTATAGATATTGGAATGTGGTTGATATTTATATATAATAGGAGACATAAAATTGTTAAAGGATATAAAAAATTTAAATAACGCTCAAATTATATTTGGGAATGACGGGTCACTGAACATAAATGTGGTTGACTCTACTTTAATAGGAAAGGAAAAATTAAAATCCAAAAAAAACATATATATTATAAGGATGAAACATAACTTGTTGAGTTTTTCTCAACTTTGTAATGATGTAAATGAGTTAATTTTAGGAAAAATGGTTTCTTTTTTAAATTTTCAAGTGACATAAAGGATGTGATCAGAGGAAAAAAATGGGTGACTTATTTTAGGTTGGAGATGCCCAAAATGTATTCTTTTTGAGTATGAAAGTAAAAAATAGTCTTCGTAAAATATTTTTTGGCCATCTTTTCCAAAGTAAAATGAACAAGAATAAAAAAAATAGAATTTTTATTGATGTTAATAATAATTAAAATGAATGGATTTTGTCTTCAATATAGAATGGGGTGTTTACAAATTAATTGCATGTATTGGTTTAGATTCACACATATCATCCATAAGAGATTATTATACTATAATATATGGGCCCATGAGAATGAAATTAAAAAGTATTTATATTTATTTAATTTTCTTTTATTGATGAATTTAGTAATATTTCTCACATTATATTTATGATACAAAAATTAATGTTTCTAAATATGTTCGAGAGTTTAAAGTGAAATGCTGAAAAGTTTTGTGGTTACTACTTGAAGGGTATTCAAACTTATAATGGTCTTTAGTACAGTAATAAAAAATATTAATATTATATTAAAAATCATACAATTCATTATGAACTCAATAAAAAATTCACACCACCCTAAATTTATGTGTCTGAACAGAAGAATAAAATCATTGTAGAGATGGAAAGAAATATGTTGATAGAAAATTGCACCTCTTGATATTTTAAGAGGCATGCTACTAGAGAAATAGTTAATATAAAAAATAATTATTTTTATAGACCATATTATAATATGACACTATATGATATGAACTATAATAAAAATTCATATTTTAATTACTTTATATTGTTAGTAAGACTCTATATCATAAAAATAAAAGCTGAAAATATAGGTAATTTTTAGCCAAGAGGATTTTCTTGAATTTTTATTTGTTATCCTTTAAATGGAACGGGATAATATTGTTAAAAAATATATTAAAATAATTATTTATAATGATTATGTAAATAACAAGTAACCTTCAATGAATCATGTCAAATTTGATAAAGAAATTTACAAAAATCATAAGGATACTGTTTTTTAAGTATTCTAAAGAAATTCCAGACAAAAATAAAAGTGTTAAAGAAGTATATATTAGATAGGATGATTCATCCATTTGTAGTGATATGGAAAATATAATTCACCTAATCTAATATTGATATGGAATGTATATTTCCAAATAAAAAGTGGACATAAAAATCATTTGGTTGAAACTAGGATAACAGGGGAGTCAAATACTCATACTTAAATTTCTTATGAAGTTGAACCTAAAGATATTGAAGAAGCGTTAAACCATCAATACTAGATTTATTATATGAATTAATAATTGGAAAAAAATTAATAATAATTAATCCTATGAGTTATTTCTTAGACATGATGAAAATAATGTTATTGGACCTAACCCGGTGATCCAAAACAAGTTGAATGAAAAGTGAAACGTGGTGGAAAATAAATATTGGTGTGTAAAATATATTCATCAGTTGAGGGTGTATAAATTGATAAAACCTTAGGACCCTATCACGTTTTAAACCCATTATGTTTTCAAATTTAACTATATCAAACATTAAATACAAGATATATTAAATGGGTTTCATGGATTTTGTCCTCACAAGTTAGATGGAATAAGAGGGATATAGCTAGTAACTATGTTCGGTATTTCATGGAGAAAATAATAATAATTTTTTAAATATAAATAAGAAATTATATTGACTAAAAATGAATTGAGTAAATAATATTCTAAGAATGACACCGTCTAGAAGAATATGAATTTCAAATAGAGAAGACTGGATAGAATTTTATACATCAAATAAGACAGTTAGGTATCCCTTCTTATTATTGTTTATGTAGAGGAAACAAATTTATAAGAAATAATGAAAAAAATTGTGATGATTTTTATTATGATAAAATTAAAATATTATTAATTTATATTCATAGAGGGATGTCGTACTTTCTTGGATTAAAAATTTCTCAAGAGGAATATCACTTCTTTCTTTCTCAACAGAAGTATGAAAGGTAACTTCTCATATGGATTCGAATGAGGTATTAATATCTTGTTTCCACAGATATTTTTGAGGGATAAAAGATATCAAATGATGAGAATGGAATATATGATAATACAACGGAAATTTTGAAGTTATTTAGAATTCAATTATACCTCATGGATTCTAGGGTAAAATTAATATATTTTCCACTATTTCAATATAGAATCAATGTGCACCGAAAGTGATCTATGTGAACCTAAATAGTCCCACTTTATTGTAGGAAATATGAATATCATTTATATATTGAGTATAATATTTTTCAATTGAAATAATATAGAAAATAAAATATGGACTTATTTAGTTATGCAAATGTAGACTGGGTGGGATGTGTTGGTGGTAGAAGATCCACATCTGGTGGTGTTTTCGTCCTTGGGGATAGGTGTGATTTTTACAACACAATGAATATTAGTTATGAAACTTAAAGAACTAATGACATAGAATATATATCTATAACTCATGGAATAACATTTATAATATTAATGAATACACAAATAGAATATTTTCTTGTTAAATTGAATCTATCACCTCTTCATGGATGTGATAATCAATGTGCCACCAATTTTTTAAAGAATCATTTTCATCATTCAAGAATAAAGAAAAATGTTATCAAATATAAAATTATTCATATGATTTTGGTGATAAATGAAATTAATTTGAATATTTTTCTACAAAGGATAAAATAGATATAGTGATAAAAAATACATTATCGAAATAAGAAAATCCAAATATGATGTTGTTGTTAGGTTTCAATCACAAGCCATCTAAAGGCTAAGGTATGGTTTATTGTCCCCTATATCATCTTTTTATTTGGATTATTTTTTAAAATTGATAAATAATATAATATAAATATCATTGTGTATAAATATTTTAATGTAAATAGGGGGAAAAAACAATATAGGGGATGTAATCCATTTTTATTTGTTCAAACATTTTAGTTAAATAGTGTATTGAGATTGAGAAATTAAATGGGGTAATAAATTAATTCCACATGTATGTATGTTTGAACTTTTATTATTGTTTTTTGAAGTTCTTGTTAGAATCAATTTTATTTTAGGTATCAAGGAGGATTTATGCTGATTAATTTTTTAATTTTTTCAGCATGAATAAATAATTTTACATAGAGCGTGAAATTTTCATTAAACAGTCTTATTTTTTGTAACGTGTTTGATCATATAGTATAATATGATTATAGTGATGATTTATTTCCATTATGTATAATAATTATATAGATATCTATTATTTGGTTGATAACAAAATCCCAATGGGATGATTATTTAGACCAAGTCGTGTGTTTTTAAAGATGCCATTGTGGAGATTATTTACAATCTAGAAAATATAATGTTGAAGTAGTTACTCTAGAATTTAGATATTTTAAAGAGAAGTTGTTTTGGAAATGTTCGAAGCGGATAAGTTTAATTGTGTAAAATTTTTCTTTCAATTTTTAAATAATATTCAACATTAAATATTAGAATGTTTACTATTTAATATTATTCATTTTTTAAATAATTTAATATGTTTGAACAAATTGGGTTTATTTTTTATGGAGTATATAATATATTATTGAAGTTTATAATTGTAAAGAATGTAAAAAAATTCATCTTATTAGCAGCATAAATTTAATATTATATTCACATAAGGGTAAATCAAAATATATATTGGATACATGATGGTATATACTAGAAGGAGTGATGCTATATTGCAGTAACATGTCTTTTTCATTTGGGGGATTCAAAAATACAAAAGAATGTAAAAAGGTCACAATGAATTATAGTTTTTGTGTAACTATATTAATCTTGATCTGTAAAGGTAATTCAAATTATTTTTCATCTACATAATGGTGACATTATGGAACAAAATCTATATAAATTTAGTAATCACATGAAAAAAGGTGTCTCACTACCTATCTAAGAGTTATTAAAGCCTTTATAATGGTAGTTCGGAACATGTGTAATGGTAATATTGAAATTTATAAAATTAAATTCCTAATTCCATGCCAAAATAAATTTCAAGATAAATCTATCTAAAAGTAATCATACTTTTCTTAATGATCATTTGGTTTTTTATTATCTTCTATGCTTTTTAATAGAATTTCAGATTATCATATGATAATAGAATTCAAAGTGTAATCCTTTGATCACTATAATGTTTTAATTGGGAGGGAGGATGATTATTTTTTAGGACATACGGCTTTCAATATTACTTATATAGTAGTTCATAAGCCATATAATGGCTTACAAAATACTTTTTATACATTTTAAAAAATTTTAACTTTTCAATTTTTTAGGATGATGAAGAATGAATGTCTAGAGATGAGTGAAAATAAAATCAAACATTTACATGTTTGGGGTTTTTCATCAAAATAAATATAACAACAAATTATTATGATTTAGGTTTTTATTGGAAAGATCCACATTGTAAAGATGTGTTTTTTGTCCTAATGTCTTTTGGCTATATTTTTTTTGTAAATTTTTAAATATTTATAGCCACGTTTTTATTCACTGTATTTATATAAAAGTTTTATCATATTATACCACATGTTGTGATAGATATAAAAATAAAGACATTGTAATTATATCATGGGAGAGAAGAGGATGTTTATTCATCACAGAAATAAAAATTTGAATTCTAGAATAAGTTATAAAGATAAATATTAAATAAATAAGGATAAAAGGTGGCATGAATCTATGAATATATATCCATTGAAGGAGAACAAGGATGGTGTGAGGTGTGAATTAAGAATAAACCAACTGGTTGAGTTTCTCATGTTGTTTAAATTATAGACTGACGGAGAAGAAGTTTTTACTTCCATTTACATACTATAAATAACTATTTTCATGATGGATATGTATCCATTCCGTGAAGTTTTTTCATTTAGCATTTTGAGTGAAAATTAAAGGGTTGTATTCATACATGGAATGAATATAAGATATAATATCTTAGTACATGAAAAACATTATAATATTTCATTGAGGTAGAATGTTTCATTTTTTACCCATTTTATATTAATATAATATGGAGGGTTGTAATAACATTATGGGATACACAAAAAATTGGGAGACTTCTAAATTCCGTTATTAGAATTTTTCCTACATGCAGTGGTTAATAGAAATTTTCTAGTGGATCATGTGATAATGTGTTTTACTAAACCTTTCCAAGGATTAGTTTCTCATATTCAGTAGTGAATCTTTTAAATAATTTTTAACTTTTTTATACATTCTTATGTGTGGTATGAAGGTACATCAATTAACATTTACAAGTGATAAAGGTTATTCATAGGAAAAAAATGAAATTTAAAATACACTAATTCACCCGCTAAGGATACTTGAGTATCACATACATAAATATTAAATAATTTTAGATAATTATTATATTTATATCCCAATAATACATATATATGAACCATAAAGGTTTAGTGTATTTAGAGACTAGATATATAATCAATTTAATACAAGAAATATCTTCAAAATATACCAAAGATTTATGCCCCCAATGTACCATTCTAAGATTTGTATTTCTTAAAACAATTATTTATTACTTGGGGGAATATAAATATAAGAAAGGCTGTTATTTAATAACCATTATGGGTAAATATAAAATACATCAGTATATGATCATTAGTCGTAAGATTATAAGAATATGGGTTTAAAAACATGATAATAACTTATGAAAACATACATAACAATTCATAGACTATAAATAATGTATCATAGCATAAATCAATTTCATAAGAAATGGTATGTGCCATATTATTGGAGAATTTCCATAATAAATCACGATCCTTGAGGTAATAAAATAATCATAATACATAAATTTTTGGGGTATTCATTAGAATATAATATAATTTCATTAGTCAAGTATCACTTCCAAGACGCTCATTGTAGAGAGAGTCCCATAGTGTATTGGGTGCACTCCCTATTTCTCTAAACATATTATAAAGAGTCCCACAGTAGATTTTGTTCAATCCACATTAACATTAATATCATTTCATGAGACATAAATCATTACCCAATGAATTATGGGTCATATAATTATGTTCACATCCTTCATGTAATGAAAACCTTACATATTTGTGTCATATTACAACAAAATAATCCATCATTTCATCATAACATAAGTAGCCCATGTTAGAGAAAAAAGTTTAATGAAAAATTCATTAGAAAATAATCACCGTGATCTATATAGAGAAAGAAATTGGGAGGTACCATAATTAAATACCCAAATTAAATTATATATATCCTTAAAAGATGTTGAAAAAGATCAAAAATACTTTTATAAAATATTTTTCAATGTTCTCTGAAAAATAAAAGGAAGCATCCCTATATTTTGGAAAATATTAAAAACTAAAAATTCACTAAATAATTGGAATAAAATTTAATTTTTAAAATCGTAAAATTTTTTAAAGGATGATAAATTATAATTATAATAAATAATGGCATTAAAATTTATTCAAGTCATATAAACTATGAAAAAATTCGTTTTGAATTTTTATAAAGAAATTCAATAGTGATCCATAATGAAATATATAAAAAGATAAATTTTAATAATTCATAAATAAATTAAAGGATATTAAAAATATATTTAATAATAATTTAAAATTATAAAAAAAATTCATTCATATATATTTAATGAACATTGATATAGAAGAGAATGATTCTTGACCAATGACATGAAATATTTTTAGTTATTATTAATAACATTCCTTCAAAATATTATAGTACTATAAATAATCGAATGGAATTTAAATATGAAAACTATAAAAAAATAAATTAGAATAATATTTATTTCTTAAAGACCCGTAAATTTCACGAAAATGTTTTTCTTAAATTATTTGGAATTTTACGAGTATACAGTTTTTAAAGGCACCTGATTTCGAGGCCCTGTGTGCCCAGAATAATTTTATGATTTTTAACTCTGGTACGTTTAGTGAACGAACAAGCGAGTTTTTCTATCTTTTGAACCGATGCTCGGAATTGAAATCTGAGGGCACCGATGGTACCACAGCGCCGACAATTGCTTAAGAGGACCTTTACTGAAGATTTTTTTTTTCTCGGGAGGAGATGTTTAAATTTTTTTTGATTAAATTAGAAGTGAATAAAAATGTGGAACAATTTTTATTCTCTATCTATGGTGGTTATATCCTACATGGGGGAGTTGGGGTGGGACCCCCGAGCACCTAACTACCTATGTGAGTATATTAGTGAAGTGGGGCACACACGAGCCCCATCCTTACAACTTCCCATAACTCTCATAACCTTTTCCCCCTCATAAAGTTGTATCTCTCAAAAAACCCTCTTTAACTCTCCCAACAATCTTCCTCTCTCTCTTTAACTCATGCCAACAAACTTAATTAATATATTGAAGTCATTTAATTGATTAAATATGTGTTTTAAATTTTTTATTTTGAATGATTTGAATGATTAATTAAAATAAGAGGAAGTATTATTTTAATGGGGTTGGCAATGGGTGTGTGGAGGATTGTAGAGATCATGAGTTTTTGAAGAGTTCCTACTCACCAGTGAATAACGAACATCCTTTTCGACGAAGAACGCTCCCCGGTTCTTTATCAAGGGAGGATACACCATGACGTGGAATTCACAAATGACGACAACACCTTCCGACATCAACGAACGACGCTACCTCACCATAGATTCGTCGAGTGATCACGTCGCGAGGTAGGGGTTTTTATGTTCAAACATTAATACCGTTCAACGAAATTCTTAAATTCTTGAGTTTCGGTATGGCCGAATGATAACGCCATAACCGGAGGAGATCGAACTGCACAAACCCGGCCGATTATCCTCCCCTCTTGTTTGTTAATTTTCAATGATGTTTGAGGTGGAGGCGCATGGTGCCATTGCACCTTGCTGTGGACGGCCAGGAAATGAGACCATACAAGGCCGCGACGAAGGTGGCGCGGTGCCATTGCACCAGGCGGAGACGAAGAGGACCACGGCCAGAGCGGGCCACAGTGGTGGTGTGCAGCACCGTCACGCCGCGCCGGAGAGGCTGAGGAAGGCCGTGAAATATAGTTAGACCGCGACGGAGGGGCGTGGCGTCGTCGCGCCGTGCCAGAGCGACAAGAGCCGCGGACGGGGCGGGCCATGGTGGAGGGGTGTGACGCCATCACGCATCGCCGGAGCATCATGTGCCACGGCAAGAGTGGGACACGACAGGGGGGTGCGGCGCCGCCGCACCGCGCCGGTAAAAGTAAGCCGCATCGGATCTCAAGAGGAGGTCGGTAGAGCTGAGTGCCGAAGCCACCATGAGGCGGGACCTGAATGGGTCTCGCGGTTGTCCAAGGGCCGACCATTATGGCCAGCCATTTTTGGAGAAACTATGGTGCATAACCCCCCGGACCTGCAGTTAGTACGGGTCCCACTGGGCACTGCCACCCCGCCAGGTCGCTCACCCATGCGGCCCACCACGTGGGTCGTGTGGACCGGACCACGTCGGTCGGGCTGGGCCGCTAGCGTTGGGCCGAGCTGCTAGTACCAGGTCGAGCCGCGCCATGCGGGCCGGGCTGCACCCAATTGAGCCAGACCCGGACCTGGGTCGGGTCGCCCTGGTTCGGGCCGACCCAGGTGGTAATGGGCCAGGTCGGACTGGGCCCGAACCACCTTTTTTTCGGAGAATTTTCGTTCAAACACCCATATATTGGGATATGGACCTCCGATCGACGTACCATTAGTTGAATAAGAATCCTTAGATCAAGACAGTCGTTTCGGAATATTACATTGAAACTTTCGGCAAATTTTTGGCATGACCGCGTTGGTTCAAACCCAAAACCAACCATGCCCTCGGAACGGAAACAACATTAACATGAGCTCCGGACGTACGATTGACGTGCCATAAACTTTGATGGATTCCTTTAGTAAAACGGATATTTTGGTATACTTCACCTAATGTTTGGATGCAGCTGGATTATGTCCGTGTTGGATTGTACCCGAAATTCAATTGGGCCCCTGGAAGGGAATAGCCGATAAATTTCAGACCAGATGACCGTTTGACGAACCGTCAGGGGTGTGGTAATCTCATTGAGAAATGTTCCCTTTGAGAATACCCTATGATAGTTTGGGGTACAGTTGAGATACGGTCATGTTGGCTTGTACACGAAACCAACCGGGCCCCCGGGACAAAAAGGCTAATAACTCACATACCAGGCGTCTGATTGACGTGCCGTCTATTGTGTTGAGATCCCTGTGACGTGATGGATCTTTGTGATACTTATTTTTGGGATGTCCTGACACTTGGAGTGTCGACCAGTGGCTCGTTGAGAGAATCCCCCTGGAGACGATCATACCAAGTACAGTGACCTGGTAGCTGGCTGAGACCTGATGACTGCTTCACTGATTCGATTCGGAGTGACTTGTATAGCCTAGTGGGGAGCACTACTTCATGATGTGGCAGACCCATAGCGGAAGAGAACTACTTTGTGTGGTGTCAGACCCATGATACTTGATAGGATGAGTACCTATATAGGCTATGAGGGGGAGCACTACTGTGTGAGGTGGCATACCCATGGCGGGGAGCACTACTTTGTGAGTTTGCAGACACTCAGTACTTGATAGGAGGAGTACCTCGGCAGTCTAAGGTTAGTAAGTGCCGCATCGTAGTCATGACAAGACTAATGTGCACGATATAGAAGGAGTTCTCCAGCAGCTGTGTTTTCATCATCATGAATGAAAATCCTGGTTTGAGCTGACTCAATGACATTTGTGTTTACCTCTCGATTGAGATCGGTCACTTGAAAACTTAGGTATATGTATGGGAATATTGCTAATTTGTGGTTATCCATTGATTTAATAAACTTTGTGTTACCTCATGATTGAGATGAGTTACTTGATAAACTTAGGTATAAGTATGGGCTTTTACCTATGTATGGATTATCTGTTGAGATCCTTCTTTGGGGATATCCTTGTTGGATTTAGTGGGACCTTGAGGGTCTCGATGTCCCTATTGTTATACCCACTCCTACATGGGCTATGACCTCACCCCATTGTGTTGGTTGTAGACAACGGATAGTGCAGACAGAGGCCGAGTGGACGAGGACTGGACAATACCCGAGATGGACCTCATGACGAGTCGGTAACTGGAGGTGGACCACATGATGAGTCAGTTCCAGAAGAGGTTGAAGGACGAGGGCGCTGAGGAGGCTATCTATACCTACCATTCATGTAGGATCTGAGGTGGACGACCCAGGAGCTGCATCTATATTCCAGTTGTTTTTGTTTTTTGTTGTATTTTGTTCAGTTTTAGCTATACTTTTCAGTTGGATTTGTATTCTGGACCATTTACATTTCATAACATTATTTTTACCTATTGTATTAGATCCGCTTGTACTGTGGTTGGATGAGTTTTTGTTTTATAAAGGCAATGAATTCCAGTTAACGAGATTTAGGCCTTAGGTGCTAGTCGCCAGCCCATGGCATATGGAAGGCGGGCTTGGGGTAGTCACGGCACGGGCCCCAATGACGGTTTGTGAAAAATCGGTATCGGAGGAGTCAATTCTACCATAGAACTATGGACTCTGATCATTCTTTTCTATGAAGAAATAGTGTTAAGAGTATTGTGTGTGGTTTTCAGTCCAGGGAGTCCAGTGTTGGTGTGACGGCTGACGTATCTATACACCAGGACCCTGACAACTGATTTCTGACACAATGCATGAAAACACTGATTGTGTGTGTATTTTCAAAAGATTATTTTAAATTAGATCAAACCAGGTTAGCTCACCAGGTATAATCGTTTAACTGTGTTGCATATTATCTTTCAGGATGCCTCCCTACAGACGACCAACTAGAAACCCGAGAGTTGTATGTACTGATAGGCCGCCGAGCGACAAGGCCTCAGTACAAGGCTCTCATCCAGTTGAGGCAGCAGCGATACTACCACCCATTGGGCCACCGATGCCACCAGCCCCAGCAGCAGGTGATGCATGCCGCTTGAGCGTGCTTCACGAGTTCCAGTGCCAAAGGCTACCAAGATTCCGGGGAGAGACGGACCCACATGATGCTGAGGATTGGCTAGAAGCTGCAGAGAGAATCTTCAGGCTAGTAGGTACACCAGCGGACTTCATGGTGATCCTTATAGCAAGCCTTATTCAGGAAGCATCAGGCAGATAGTGGAGCCTAATGCTCTAGATGCATGACGATACGTCACTTATATGGGAAGACTTCGAGAGCCTGTTCCGGGTAGAGTTTGTACCATCCACCCTTCGAGAGGTGCGAATACAGGAGGTACTTCATCTACAGCAGGGTAGTATGGGTGTAGCTCAGTATATAGTGAGGTTATCTGACCTATCTCACTACTCTACAGACATGGTACGGGACCCATTTTTTTGGGCCCGGACCTTCGAGTAGGGAATGTGGCACGAGATCAGAGCTTCGATGATTCGTATTAGCATCCCGACTCAGGCAGGGGTGTTGGAGAGAGCCCTCTTAGTGGAGAGTTTCCTTGCTGAGCAGACTCCAGCAGTGGGACCCACCACTAGTCAACTTGTAGCTGAGTCTTCTGCAGTTGGATGTAGACATATGACGTAGAGGTCCAGGAGAGTCATACCTATAAGAGGTCGACCGCAAGACTCAGGATCAGTAGTGGGAGGCACCAAGGGTATAGAGCAAGCCAAACCTTCCATGTTGTGTTACACATCCTGCAGACAGGGTCACATGGGTCGTGACTGTCCAACCTACCACTCGGATGATCAGCAGATAGATGAAGGACCTCCCAAGTAGAGACAGAGGTTCGATCGTGACAGACCGCAAGGAGTAGGATGCAGAGGCAGATGAGGTGGATGACGCATCGAGGTGTTGCCACCACCACCACCCGGAGGACCACCCCGACCACAGGGAACTGGTGGATATGGGAGATATCAGCTTCAGGCAGCTGAAGCAAACGTCTATGGAGCTCTGGAAGCAGGTGGACATGAGTGGGACTAGGCATGAAGGGCTTTGTTCTTGGTGTTTTTATTCTCCATGGTGTCTCTGTTGTGTTTTCCTTATGTCATTATACTATGGGATGCATTAATAAAAGACGCATATCATTGTGATGATTACTTTCCTATCCACATTGTATGGTTGATACTAAGAGGTTCCATTTTAAAACTGTTAACATGATCCTCACTTTCAAGATCCCTACTAGAGGAGACACAGGGACCACACACTGCTCCCGACAGTGTGACTCAACCCTTGGAGGTGAGAGTAATGGTTGGATCTCTTTGTAGTATCATCGAGGCCTTACGACGTTGTCCATGGCATGAAATAGCATCGTTCATGTTAAGATTGACTATATTAGGAAAAGAACGTGGTTCATCCAGGGGATGAGACCATATTTATCTTTTCGGAAGGGGAGAAATCTCATCAGCTCTTGAATAACGTTGACGAATAAGGGTGGAGATGAGTTCTTACAATTGGCTAGTCTCACCCATTGATCTTTGAGTGAACAGTTTACGGTTCTCTCCATTCAATAATCCCAGGTGAATCTTCTCTCAGATGGACATGAACCGGGGACAACGGTGATGGATTTAATTCTTCCAGGACTGTGACTTCGAGATAGTTTATACTTGTGGAGAGGGGAACGTTGTAGCAGGTGCGCTTATTAAGTGATCGTGAATTCAGATGTTAGGAGTGGAGAGACAGTATCCGAACTAGTTTCAGATATCCTTTGTGGATATTGATAGAGTCAACATGTGTAGAACCAGAGATGGTTCAAGCTACGACAAAGAAGGTGCAGATCATCCTGGAGTGGATGAAGACTGGACAGAGCAGACAGAAGTCCTATGTTGATAGGAGAAAAAACCACTGGAGTTCGAGGATGGAGACCACACCTTTTTATGGGTCTCACCTCGATGAGGTCTAAAGAAATTTGGTCATGGCGGCAAGTAATCTCTGAGGTTCATCAGACACTTCTAGGTCCTCAGCAGGGTAGGTGAGGTGGCTTACCGTCTGACCCTTCCACCGCAGTTGGACTGGGTGCATGACGTCTTCCACGTATCTCAGCTGAGGAGATATGTGCATGACCCGACTCATATCATTGGTCCTGGGGAGCTAGAAATCGATGACATGGACACTTTTTCAGAGGTCGCGGTGGAAATATAGGATCGAAAAAAGAGGGTCCTACGTGGATGGTCGATTCCTCAAGTGCGCCTTTGTTGGCAGCACAGGAACCTCCAGGAGAGCACCTGGGAGAGGGATTCTCAAATGCGTGAATAGTACCCTAATTTGTTTCCCTAGTTTTTTTTGTATCTTTATGGGGACGTAAATCCTTGAGGTGGGAGTAATATATAGACCTTTAAATTTCATTTAAATTTTTTTCATAAATTATTTGGGATTTTATGAGCACATAGTGTCTGACGGCACCTGATTCTGACGCCCGGGGTGCCTGGAATAATTTTCTGAAGTTCAGCTCAGGAACGTTCAGTGAACGAACGAGCGAGTTTTTATATCATTTGAACCGGTGCTCGGAATTGAAATATAAGGGAACCAATGGAACCGCAGCGCCCGTAATTGATTAAGAGGACCTTTACCAATGATGTGTTTTCTCTGGAGGAGATGTTAAAAAAATTATGGATTAAATGAGAAGTGAATAAATATGTGGAACAATTTTTATTCTTTATCTATGGTGGATATATCCTACATGGGGGAGTTGGGGTGGGACCCACGAGCACCTAACTACCCATGTGAGTATATTAGTGAAGTGGGGCCTACACGAGTCCCAACCTTACAACTTCCCATAACTCTCATATCCTTTTTTCATATCATTAATTTGTAACTCTAAAAAACCGCTCATTAACTCTCACAACACTCTTCCTATATCTCTTTAACTCATGCCAACACACTTAATTAATAGATTGAACTCATTTAATTGATTAATTACCTGTTTTCAATTTTGAATTTTTAATGCTTGGAATGATTAATTAAAATAAGAAGAGGTCTTATTTTAATGGGGATGGAAATGGGTGTGTGAAGGATTGGAGAGCTCTTGAGTTTTGGAAGACTACCAACTCACGGGCGAAGAACGAACATCTTTATCGATGAAGAACACTCCCCAGTTCTTCATCAACGGAGGAGACACCGCCGTGGGGAATTCACAAACGACGAAGTCACCTTCCGACGTCAACGAATGACACTACGTCTCCATAGATTCATCGAGTGGTCATGTTGCGAGGTAGGGGTTTTTATGTTCAAACATTAATACAGTTCAACAAAATTCTTAAATTCATGAGTTTCGGTTTGTCCGCATGATATCACCAGAACGGGAGGAGATCAGACCGCACAAACACGGCCGATTCTCCTCCCCTCTTCTTTGTTAATTTTCAATGAATTTGGAGGCAGAGGCACACGGTGTCTTTGCACCGTGCGGTGAACGACATGGAACTGCGACCATGCAAGGCCACGAAGAAGGCGGCGCAGTGTTGTTGCACCGCGTGGTGATGAAGAGGACTACGGCCAGAGCGGGCCGTGGCGGTGGGGTGCAGTGACGTCGTGCTGCGCCAGAGTGGCCGAGGAAGGCTGATTAATAGAGTTAGACCGCGGCAGAGGGGTGCAGCCCCAGTGAGCCACGCCGGGGCTACGACTGTTGCAGCCAGGGCGGGCCTCGACGAGGGGCGCAACACTGTCGCTCCGCGCATGAGCATCAGGGGCCGTGGCCGGAGCGGGCCGCAGCGGTGGGGCTCTGCACTGTCGTGCCACGCAGGTGGAAGTAGGCCGCGACCTAAGGCCGCAGCAGGTTTCACGAGGTGGTCTGCAGAGCCAGCCGTTGCACCACTAGTAGCAGGGAACCAAATGGGTCCCGCATTGTCCAAGGGCCGGCCATTATGGCCAGCCGTTTTCAATGAAACCGGGGGGCGTAAGCCCTAAGGCCAACGGCTTGGGTGGGCACCTCCACCCCGCCAGGTCACCCACCCACGGGCCGGGCCGCGCCAGTCGGGCCGGGCCACACCCAATCAGGCCGGACACGGACCCAGGTCGGGTTGACCCAGTTCGGGCCAACCTAGGAGGAAATGGGCCTGGTCGGACCAGGCACGAACCCCATATTTATCGGACCAGGTTCGTTCAAACACCCATATCTTGGGCTTCGAGCCTCTGATCGACGCACCGTCAGTTGAATAGGGATCATTGGATCGAGATGGTCTTTTTTTATATTACACTCAAGCTTTCGGCAAATTTTTGGTATGGTAGGGTTGGTTCAAACCCGAAACCAACTGGGCCCTTAGAACATAAACACTTATAACTTGATCTTTGGATGTCCTATTGACGTGCCGTTGACTTTGTTGGATTCCTTTAAGTAAGAAAGATATTTTCGTATACTTCGCCTGAGGTTTGGACGCAGCTGGAGTATGGCCAGGTTGGATTGTACCCGAAATCAAACCGGGCCCCTGGAACGGAATAGCCGATAACTTTCAGACCGGACGACCGTTTCATGAACCGTCAGCGGCGTTGGTAATCTTATTGAGAAACGGTCCCATTGAGAAAACCCTATAAGAGTTCAGGGTACAGTTGAGATATGGTCAGGATGGTTCGTAGACGAAACCAACTGGGCCCCTGGGACAAAAAGGTTAATAACTCACTGACCAGGAATCTGATTGACGCGCCGTCTATTGGATTGAGATCCCTATGAAGTGATAGATATTTGTGATACTTCTTCGTGGGACTTCATTACACATGGAGTGTCGACCAGTGGATCGTGGAGAGGATCCTTCCCGAGACAATCATACAGATTACGGTGACGTAGTAGTTGGATGAGACCTGATGACTGCTTGACCGATTCGATTCGGAGTGGCTTGTATATCCTAGTGGGGAGCACTACTTTGTGAGGTGGCAGACCCGTGGTACTTGACAGGAGGAGTACCTCTGTAGGCTATAAGGGGAAGCACTACTGTGTGAGGTGGCAGACCCATGACGGGGAGCACTACAGTGTGAGGTGGCAGACCCACGGTACTCGATAGGATGAGTACTTCAGCAGTTTAAGGTTAGTGAGTAGCACCTCAGAGTCGTGACCAGACTACTGTTCTTGACAGAGGAGGAGTTCTCCAGCAGCCGTGTTTTCATCATCTCGAATGAAAATCCTGGTCTAAGCTAAGTCAATGATCATTGTGTTTACCTCTCAATTGAGATGGGTCACTTGATAACTTAGGTATATTTATTTGCATATACCTAAGTAGTGGTTATCTGTTTATTTCATAACCTTTTGTGTTACCTCATGATAGATATGGGTTACTTGATAACTTCTGTATAAGTATGGGACTATACCTAAGTAAGGGTTATCTGTTGAGATCCTTCTCTGTGGATGTCTTTGTTGGATTTAGTGAGACCTTGAGGGTCTCGAGGTCCCTACTGAGTATCTTTATATTCACCCCTACACGGGCTATGCCAGCCCCCCGTTGTGTAGGTTACAGATGACGAACAATGCTGATGGAGGCCAAGTGGACGAGGCCTGGACAGTACCAGAAGACAGACCTCATGACGAGTCGGTACCCGGAGGTGGACCACACGACGAGTTGGTACATAGAGGAGGTTGACGAACGAGGGCACTGAGGAGGTTATATGTACCTAACCTTCAGGTATGATCCGAGGTGGACGACCCAGGAGCTGCTTCTATCTTCCAGATGTTTGTCTTTTCTGTTGTACTTTCGTTCAGTTGTAGCTTTACTTTTCCATTGGGTTTGTATTCTGGACCATTAAAATTTCAATAAATTATTTTATACTTAGTGTATTACATCCTCTTGTACTATTGTTGGAAGTGTTTATGTTTTATAAAGGAAATGACTTCCTAGTTAACGAGATTTACACCTTAGGTGATAGTCTCCAGCCCCTGGACTATAGAAGGCAGGCTTGGGGTAGTCATGGCATGGGCAACGAGGACGGGTCATGACATATTTGGTTTAATAGTCAGATATAGAGAGATAGAGAGAGATAATACAATTCCACCAATGTAAATTTAAACAGGAATAATCTGATGTAGAAATAAAATTACAACAGAAACCTTAATGTCATGTCCCAGCGTGATTTGTATGATCTCAAAAAACCTATATAATACATTTATATTTATTATAAATATAAATAAGAATTATAATCATAGTTATCTTATCATTTTTCATTCCATTATAATCTATAATAACCCATTTATAAAAAATTTCTTATTAAAAACAACATTCGGTGTGCTAACTATTCAGTTTCAAATGTCTATTTTAATTTAGATATTCCGGTACATGTCCCTTGGTCAAGGATTCATAATATTAATAATTTTATAATTATTATATTTATTAATTATATACTATTTTTAATTCATCCATGTATGATGGGGATGAATAATGGAATACATCGCTTCAAAGAGATGGTCGAATGTACGGACTCCTAAATGATTCATTAATTTTTGAATTAATGGAACGAAATTAAGTTACAAAGAAATTTATATTTTCATAATAATAATTATACCATAAATATAATATGTATTAATTAAATTTATCCATATGATCATCCATTTATGGAGAACATGAAAAATAAATCATGTCTCTTTGACGAGGTGGTAGTCCACACGTACACAAAAATACATTAAAATATGTAAAATGATGGCAGGGTAAAAATATAAATGATATTATATATTTATATAATTATAAATATGTTATAAAAATCAAATATATAAATATATATTCAAACTATGTTTATAGAAAACCATGTGATGTAGTGATGAAAAAAAACATATCGCTTAAACATGTGGTATTCTTCATGTATACATGTTAAATGTTTTCATTTCTCATAAGATGAAAATGAGGTATAAAACAGATGTAAAATTAAAAAACATTTAATTTACATGTAATAATCAAATTTTATTATGTTAATATTGTTATATAATATTTATAGGATATAAGATAAGACATAAAGTTGAATTAAATTGTATAAGATACTTACCTCTTCCTCGGGTATCATCCTTTGGATTACCCCTCATGAATTATTGGGTGGATATTTGGTGATATGAAAACATATAAAACATTTTATGGATATTTTTAATGTTATTTTGTAAGATATTGTTTTATATAAGGTGATCATGTAGTTTGGATAAGGGTAATATGAGCTTTCCCATTTTATGTTAGGATAATAGAACCCTTATAAATATTAAAAACGTTAAAATATAACAAAGTCAATCTAATGGGAAATTGGCTAAAAAATATCCAATTTTGGAATGTAATGTGATTTATGTCAAAATACACTCAATAAATGAGATATAATTTTTATTTACTGTTCTGGAATCCTTATCCAATTATTTTAACTCTTATAACTCATTTTAGCCCTAACTATAGAGAAGCCCTTTTACAATGGTAACTGTTAATTGTGGATAAAAATAAAAATTGAGTTCTAAAAATATATGAATATTCAAATTCTGCATATTAAAAATATTTTCCAACACTTAATTATAACAATTGGAAGATACTAATTCTAATAAAATTGCACAAAACTCTGAAAATGATTTCTAGAGGGAAAAAATGTTTTGTATGTGTAAAAATAAATTTATACATATTTTGGAAAAATATTCATAAGTAGTAGTTATTTAAATGATTTTTTGGAATATAATAAATATAATATGGTTATTTATTGAAAAACTAAATTTAACCTTTTTGTAATATATTAAATTCAATGGCCCTGGAATAGTTTTTTATTAGATTTAAATATAACATTGTTGTCAAAATGTCAATCCTGGTTTAAAAATTCAAAATATTTGTTTTAAATGATTTATTTTAATCTACAGTCAAATAATTAGTTGATATAAATGTTTTATATGTATTAATTAATTTTTATATCATACTATTGTTTTATATTTTACAGTATTTAAAAAATTGGTATTTTTTATGATTCCCCATAAGAGGAACCTTTTCTTAAAAATACAAAAAACCCTCAATATGATAAATTTGACATTATGAATTAAAAATAATTTGTTTCAAAAAATTCTATAATTTACAGATTTATCTTTCATATAAAATAAATAAAATATACAATAAAATAAGGTTTTTAAATTACAATTTCTATTGAGCTGTGAATAATTACTATAGTCCTTCATATATTTCATTTTTGTAATTATTTTTCATTTAATATTCTGATGATATTTTTTTATTTTTATTATAAAAAATAATTATTCTCTTTATTTATATTTTATGTTCTTAAAAATCTATCGAATACTTAGATTTTTCAAAAGATGAATATATTATAAAATATTGGTGTGTTACATTCTATCCCATTATAAGAATATATCCTTAAAAATTATTACTTATGAGTTACAAATGTGGATACCTCTACCTAGATACCTATTTGGGTTCCCTTGTAGCTTCATCAAATTTATTATTCATCCTTAGAGTCCTAATTATTTTATTGGTCATGTTCTGTATCACTTTATTACTGTTGTCCAATATTTCAACAATTACCTCATCATATGAATGATCGTGCATCCGCAGTATGTCCAATGATTTAAGTACATGTGAATGATCATGTATTTACTTTATCAAAAGATATACATGGAACAAATTGTGAAATTAGGATAGGTTCATAGGAAGTTCCAAGTTATAAGATACCATTCCTATAAGACCAAGAATCTCATAGGGACCATTAATCCTAGGAATCAACTTCCCCTTATTTCTAAATGATAGAACAATCTTCTTTGGAGATATTAATATGAATACATTAACACAAAATTCAAACTATATATAGCTCCATCTACTATAAGAATTAATTTTATGTCCAGCCTTTGATGTTTCGATGTGATTCTAAACGGATCTAACCTTCTCTTAAATTCCATTGGTGAACACAAATCCCAAAAAAGTTTGTTCTAAAAAAGGATCTCAGTATGTTGAAGTTCAAAAATTTTTTTAAAGAGGTACTAATAATGATCTTTTTGAAAAATCAAGTGGAAGTTGTTATTGTGGATTAATATAATTCAACCAGAGGGAGTTGTTGATCCCAATGACCATTGAAATATATAGATCAAGATCTTATATATTTTCTAGGGTGGTATTGGACCTCACATGGTATCATTATATCCAAGGATGATTTGTAGTTCAAAAATTAAACTACATATTCCATCATTATGGGATACATATCATAAATATTGAGGTAAACCAAAAATATAAAACATAAAAAATTGAGAATGGTATTCCAGGATGCTCTTCCACTTCCTGGATGTATATACTAAAAATCTGATCAACTAAGAAATATTCATTGATTGAATTTAAATGTTCTGACCGTATAATGTTATCAAATAAAACCCAATTTTTGTTATGTCCCTTATATGTTCTTGGCATCATATGAAAATATCTATGGTGATCTTTTCCCATGTTTATATGAGTATGGATAATGGTTTTATTATCCCCTTAGATTACTAATGTTTAACATTATCTTTTCGGAATGACATTCATTTAAATATATATTCGGTAATATCGAACTTTGTATTCCCCCACCAGAAATGGTTTTTGAGATCTCTATACATATATTTACTTATAAATTGGATAGGTAATGTGAGGTATATGCTTCATTTAATGCATAATTTTTTAGTTATAGTATTAAAGGGTCACCTATATGGTTATTGGATCTTATGAAACTATTGAGGTCATGGTTGAACTCTAAAATATTACTTACCTTATTTTATAACTCCACATATATTCTATGTACCTCCATAATCATCACTAGAATGGATTGTTGGTTTTTCATATAATAAAGATATGATATTTATAGTTTCTTTATTATTTTAGGTCCCATATTATATAAATCCATAAATGTTAGATGTCACTATATTCTCATCATAAAAAATCTATCATGGTCATTTTAACTCAGAGAATCATCCAATGTTTTCTCCTTCCCATGGTGATAATGTATTTAGTAAACATAATCATTAATCAACTCCAACCATCTCATTTGAACATATTCAACTCTTTCTATATCAATATATACATAAAACCTTTCTGATATATAAATACATCATTTCTCCATATAGATAATACCATTATATTTAGTAGGAAAAAATTTCCCTTTCATTCCCTAAATCATGAATCGGGTAGTTATTCCCACAAAAATTCAATTGGAATTAGTAATACACAACCTATATGACATTATATATGAAAACACATCTAATTAGCTTCATTAATTCATCATTATAAATCACAAACCCTTCTACACTATTTGTTAGTGTTAGAAAGGTTTTAGTGATCAACCTTCTCCTTAGTTCCATGAAATTATATTTACATTATTTTATCCAAAGGAACTTGGCTCCCTTTCATGATAACTTGGTTATTGGATATGATAGTTGTGTGAAATTTCTCAAAAAGTGTTGGAAGTGTCTATATGACCCAAAAAACTACATATCTTAGTCATCTTGTTTGAACTAGGCCATTTTTCAATGACATATATATTTGAAGGATCCAATAATATAATATTTCTATTAATTACGTGAGCCATTAATGATAATTTATTTATTCAAAATTCACAATTTCTGAAGTTGTAAAAAACATATCATTTTTTATGGTCTTCAACATAATCCTCAATTGATCTTCATTATAATCTTTTATATTAGAACATATATATATATATATATATATATATATATGAGAACACCATATATAAAGACTATTAAAAACTAATCAAGGTAATCTCCAATAGATCTATTTGTTAGATCCATGAATATAAAAGGGGTATTACTAAATAAAATGGAATAATTATAAATTCATAATTTTAATACCTTATATAGAAGGCTATCATGGTTATATCCCCCCTTTTAATCCTTAAACTCTGTTATCATGATTGAAGTCAAATCATGGATTATTTTTTATCTCTTAATATTTCAAAAAACAAGACATCAATATGTGGTAGAGGATACCTATTTTTGAAAGTTTTATTTTTTATGTTCAATATAATTAATTGAATTATTAATTAACCCATATTTCTACATTATGATAAAATAGGTTCACCACATAGTGTTTCACAAATTCATATGAATCCATTTTCTATATTCTCTTAGTGTTTCGTTGTAATTTTTTTAAGTAGATTAGGGAAAATATATAATGAGTATTTCAAATGGGTGTAGCTCTATGTATTACTTCTATTAAAAATTTAATTAATAAATTCGAGTTACACTATGAATCTCTAAAGGAAATACACAGGCATATTCCTACACAATAGGAATTTCTTCAATGTTGAGTTTCTTACCATCAATTTGAGATAAATATCCCTCATCAATAGGTAGTAAAACCCATATAATTCAATTTATTTCCATTACAGTTCATGTTCATCCACAAACTAATAGATAATCATATTATGATTTTTAATATGAAATATGACTTCCATTTCTCAGAATTTGATATGTGATATATATTGAGAGAGATAATCTGTGCACAAAATCAACTAAAATATAAATAGAGGAATAATGAAAATATCAACTGGAATCATATTGACACAAACATCTATCATAGATGAGATATAGAAATGACATGTAATGTTTTTAACATTTGGATTATTCATGTATAATTAAACATTTCATTTTTTTGGTGGTGATGTGATAGTATTAAAAAATTCTTCAAATATAAAAGAGTGGGTATAGCCTGAATGAAATAAATAATTTTCAGTTTTATATTGTATTATAAGTGTAGATTTTTTCAATTTGTTTTCAAAACCACCTTTAGTATATTTGGTCACATATTATTGTTTTTCCCATTGGAATGGGAGGTTTTTGATGTCAATTTTCATCATTAAACATTGAATTCATGAATTTATTAGCATAATGTACATACTCCTTGAAATTGTAGCATTAGATTGTGGGTTGTGGATTCTATTGACCTTTCACTCCACTCATTTCAATGGTTAACTTCAGTTGTGGATGCATTTAATTAAAATAAAAAATTCTTTATTTATTTTATTTTAAATGAACAAAATAAAATATTGTATAAATATAACATTAAAGCTAGTCACCATGGTTATCCAAAAAGTCTTGCATGGAATTTAAAATAGGGTTAGGAATTATTCACTGGTTGACTAAGATTAGATGACCAACATGATCATATCGAGGTGGAATGAGAGGAAGTGAGTGCAGAAGATCTTCTTCAACTTCTAAGACTACATTATTCCCAATTTATTGATCATAAATCTTTTTAGTTATTATTATTTTATGATTTCCTCTATTTAAAATTGTAAAATTATGGATTTATAAATATCTTTTTATTGATCTTCGATATTTGATCTTCTCATGAGCCTCACCACATTTTAGTATTATTGGCATGATAAAATCCTTATTGCATTATCTATCACCCATGGACATCTTATTTATATGATGATTGAATGCGAAAAGTGGACTATGAATGATTCACATTGTTTAAATGAGTTTACCTCATTTATTCTCTTCAATCTTCATCGATGGCCCATGAGATCACGGTTCGACATTGCCAAAGAGAGTTCATGAATGACAGAACCCCAGATTCATGGAGGATGTGTGAAAAAATACATTGGATAGTGTTTTTATGATGGATATAGATTCATGGTGGGAAAAGATTGATGACATTGTGGATAAATGATACAGATCAGTGACAGTGGGTGATTTGAGGTACTATGGGCTTTGTGTGAATATTCAGATTCTGATTTTCATCCACTGATGAGCTAAAACCAACAGTTGGAGTGACACCCATCAATTATAGTTGGCCAAAAATTGTGATTTTTAATAGAGAAGGTGGATTTAGGATTAACATGGAGGAATAATATATTTTTAGAATTCCTGACTACAGATAGTGTACCCTGAAGGAACACACCTCCTTTGCAGAAGTACCGATGAAATCAAATGTTTTATATATGTTATGGATCACAGACTTGGTTGTTGCGACCATGCATAGTTTGCCTTACTGAGGAATCCAATCAATGTGATTCGTATCACACACCCAATACCATATGCATGAGGAAACACTGTGTACTTCAGGATTACATGTGTATGGGTATGAAAAGGTATATGAGAACAACAAAAAGTAAAAGTGCATGGCCAAAAGCATATAGAAAGTCCTTATGTGAGTGAGACAAGTCATGTAATTCCTGTACATTCCATTTATTATTATATGGTTTTACAAGACATGTCCAAGATAAAATACAACTAGGAGAGGTCACGCACGGTGTGTCCCATTGTACACAACAGGTAATTATCCTAGAAACTTCCACCCTATGTATCTTTTTCATATGGACTCATATTTTAGCTCTTTAGAATCCTATCATAAGTAGTTTAACACATAGAATATGATGGAAACCTTCATAGTTTATTTTTTAGAAATGGCACGATATATTGAGGGAACGATTATTCTTCATCAAATGTTAGACCTCTAATAGTGATCGGGAAATATCATCATATGGGGATGGGGTTGGCTACCAACCTTTTTTACTAGGGAGTGGGTCACCTATAACCTTTTACGGGTTGAGTGGTAAACCTAGACATACTAGGTTGTGGGTCCCCTACTAGAGATTGTTCCCCATCGTCTATACAACACAATGTAAAGGATCATGTCGTCCATCTAATTAATGGTACCCCTATAGCACTAACGGGTGGGACATATATCTACCAACTTAGTGGTACTCCCCTACCACACCAGGGCATAGGTCTTCTGCACACCAAGTGAAACCCCACTAACCCACTAGGGGGTGGGACCTCTATCTACTTATTAGTACCCCCAGTTACTTTTTGGAGCATGTAACATTTGTGGAGCATATTGATACGTTTGTATCAATATACCCACACATGCATGGGATTTACCCACACATGTCATTTCTTATATTTATGTTTGGCAGTTCGATGGTAAAATTGGTGGAACATATTGATTCTCTGGTGCAAAGATTGTGTATATTGGCCATTATTGGAGACCAAGAGTACAAATCTATTAACTATTAATTATTCCATTTGTTTTCAGATTTGAATTTTAATTATTGTTGGGCATGTCTTTTCACTCTGTAAACCTTGGTTTTATTATATTGCACTTAAATGTATCCCATATAGGATATTTCATACTAGAAATTACAATAGATTTTACAACCATTTTTATTATTCATCTACAAATTTTCATTGATATGATTGGGTGTGTGTGTGTATGTAGTATCATTATAAAAATGACTCACATATCAATTAAGTATTATAGGTGGTTATCACCAGCCCCTAACCTATTGGAGGTGGTATTGGGTTTTCCATACCCCACCTTCTGTCAGCCAAGAAGGCCCCGGTGGGTCTTTTGAAACATTATTATTACCAATATTCATATATTTGAATATAAATAAACTACTTTTCAAACTATAAATATTATTCTATGAGACAGGGTTTGTGATAATTTTCTAAGAGTATATTTCTCATTGAAATGTCATTGCAGTTCACTGCTATGATGAGAACCCAGATGTTTCACAAAAATGTTCTTAAATTTATATGTTCTATAGCTCAATAAAATCATTTTAGGGACAGAGAATATATTTTCTATTGATTTTGGACACTCATTGGACATTGAAGAACCTACTCAAGGTGTACACCCATGGAAATTTCCATTCTCTGTGATTATAAGAACAGGACCACCCAGAAGTAAATCCACATTTTTATTTTTCATTAGATGTTATTATAAATGAACATGAGTATAATTATATATAATTTTATATTATTATTAATGGATATTTGTAGTCATCCTCATTAATGTGTTGATAAAAACCATGATGATATTTTTTTGTGAAATAGATGGATATGTTGATTGTATCACACATAATATTTCATTAATAAAAAATGTGAGAATGGTTTTTCCAATCTGTTCATTCATAATGGTTGATTTTTCAATCTCTTTTTTGTAAATGATACAGACTAAAAAAATCATTTCCATCATGTTCTATGGGAAATTTCAATTCTAGGAAAATTCAAATAATGATACATCGAATGCATAGGATGGTGACACAAACATGAAACTTTGTTGATTAGAGATATTTTGATAAATATATTATATTATATAGTAAATTTCCATTTTATGTTTTATGTTAGTATTACATTAATTTCTTTCATTGTCTGTGTCTTGGTGTGTTTCCAGATTCTAACATTGGACTTCGGGCTACTTCCAATAAAATTTCAGTGAGAATGTGGCATAGATGGTCACACACTATGTGTCTCCAAAATCATATTTAAATTTTATTAATATTTATTATTTATCATGTTAAATAAATATTATTTCCATGCATGGTTTAATAATTAAACATATCTTATTAATCAAATATATTATATCACTACTTATTTGAGAATTACTTTTAAGTATAATACTTAATATATATTAAAATTTATTTTTGGGAATAAAATATTTATATTTTTATATAAAAACAATGCATTTATATTTATTTTTTAAATAAATTATCATTAATAATGGCCTGATAAATATTGTACGGAAATGGCGGACCATGATTAATGGTATCTTACAAAATATTATATATTAAATATTATTTGAAAAAATAATATTTAATTAATTCTTATGTTGTAATCTTTTCAAGAAATAATAATAATATTATTATTATCATAATCATCAGATTCCAAATGTATTGGGGAAATATGAATGCTTCATGTGAAATTATTACTTTCTAACACTAGCCCTATTTAAAACCAATTATATTATTTTGTTATGTGTTTTCATTCTATTTGAGTGTGAAAAACAACATCATAATATATATATTGAAGCCAAAGAGAGATACCTCTCAAGGAATGCTCGAATGAACGTAGAGTTATCCTCCTCCACCACCACTCTTGATTGTTGACTGATGAATTTCAATCTCTCTTGAAGTGATTCTTTGTGTGATCAATTATGAATAGAACTAGTGTTAGGATCTGCCATGATAACACTCACAAATTCTTGCGGTTATGTTGAGTGGATTGTAGAGAATGTATGGATCACCATTGATGGGGATATACTCTTAATTATTACAACACTATGACCCTAAGACATGGATACTTTTTCAGAAACACTAATGAATAATGTTATCAATCAAAGGTAATACTTTAATTTTAAAAATTGATTATGAATCATTATGTCATGATCCTATGTTTTGATTCTTGATTTATCAAATCAATTAAAATTTTATTCTATTATATTTTGAATTATTGGTATCATTTATATATATCCCCGATTATTCATCAATTACCATAACAAATATGTCGGGAATTCCCCATCTGGTACATCTATTACACCCGTAATGTACATGTTGGTGATGAAAATGAATGATGGAATGTGTTTTGGTGATTGAGAACCGTATATTAAAGGTAGTTTAGTGGAAGACCATTTTGATATATGATATGGAACATGGAATGTTATAGTTAAATTGAAGACCTAGATTGGTCAATACATATGATTGGATGACTAATGAGACTTCTCGAGGATGTGAAGAGGTGTACTGGAGAGATTATAATATACTATGTCTATATAAGTTAGATATTATGTAGGAATTTGAATTTACAATTTAATTGATAGTTTCCATTCAGATCCAAGACTTGAAATTTTGTTCCATGGGTTTGGAAACCCCCAAATGTTGTTTATGGATGAGTATTTAGGCAGAGTTGGTGATGCTAATTTCAGGGGGGAAGCTGAAGAAGATCCAAGTGGTCAAGGCTATTGAATTTAAACAATAGAGGCCATCAGCTAGATGGTGAACTACCAACAGGTGGATGGTGATCTGGGCAGTGGTTTTCTAGGCCTTTTTTGGTAGAGTTCTGATTAGTCTGATTAATTTTAAGGCCCCTCAGGATATATATTTGAAGATAATCCTAGGGATGTCTATTTGGGAAATACTCCCTCCTTTTTTAGTTTCCCTTGACTGGATAGTTATTTTCTGTGATTTTAAATTGATTATTTAAGGTAAACTCTCTACTTATTTTTTTTCATAATCCCTCTATCATAAACATATAATTTTTAGTGATTTAAATCAGATGATATTAATTGGTCTTTTCCTCACCTTGCGTAAAGGATGTCTTGAGAATATTATTGCATGCCACTTCTAAAAATTTCATTGAAGTTATGTTTTGATACTAGATATATAATGTTTTTTTATTTATATTAAGTTAAATTGGCCAATAAATCTTTATCGTGTGTTGAAGATTTTTTCTAGGATAGGATTGGAGGTGTACGAGGAACCTTATTGGTGCGTTTAGTCTCAGTTATAATGAAAAGAGAGTACCCAATAAGTTTTCATGTTCTAAACATAATGTGTTTGATTATTAAAATCATTAATTTTATTAAAATAAATAATTATATTTTATGGCCTAAGTTAGAGGGTTTACTAGATGTGGACCGCAGCCATATCTTGAGGTTTTGACAAGCAGTTTTGACTCGGTGACTCTTTAGGCACTTATTCCATATTTAAGAAAACATTAATTTAATTATCAATTGGTAAATAATTTTAAATTGAACATAAATAAACATAGAGAATGATTTTACCTACATTAGGGTATTAGGACAATGTGTAATGGTCGAGTGGCCTGAGTTGAATCACATCATGGATGATAAGGAAGTAAATTAAAGAAGAAAAATGCCTCATATTATATATATAATTCCTATACATTTCTCTATGGTATGTGATATTATATTTGTGGATTCAATATGATGTGATGTTTGGTCTCACAACTGGTTATGAAAACCTTATTAAATAAAAGGAACTATTTAATAAATATTAAATTAATTGTTATATTTAATCTAAATTTTATACGATGGACATACATAAGATGTTTGGGACCCCAATGAGCCCTTGAGCACTGACCGGTCATCCCAACATTCTAGGATCAAGAATGTAATTGTAATTGTGTATCTAATGATACATTTACCCCTTAAGAGGTGAATAATATATTATTATGTGTAGGTAGTGAACCTGATTGGTGACTATAGACCCCATGAGGATGGATCAGTTATGAATCCGGATAATTTCCCCCATTTATCCTTATGGAATTGTGAGATTCCTTAGAGCCTTTGGGATAGATTATATGAGCCTAATATATATGATCATTGAGTACCTTTATATGTGCATAAGGATTTTTCGTGGGATGGGAATAATGACATAGTAGTTAAAGACAACCATAGGTGTCACCATAGACCGAATGATTTGAAATAATGAGACAAGGAAGGGTGTCCTTGAGTAATTGAGCTAGGATTTACCTAGGTCCAACCATTATGAGATTATTATCAGGAGATGATTCAAGATGAATGTACTACCCTCTCATTGAAAAAATGTACATTGATGATAGGTATTCATCCATGTTCAGGAGATTACTTTGATTATTCCTTAGATCTATGAAGGTTATTTTTTGGTATACGTATATATATTTATATAAATGGATGGGGAAGCCTTGAAATAAATCATAGGCTATGTGATTTCTTGTTCAGGTACCCATAGACACACACACTCACACACACACAAACATATATATATATTGGTGTGGAACTTCATGAACATAGTTCTTTTATCTGGAATTTGAATTCTTCATAAAGTATCATCTATGGATGTGGGATTCCTTGAACAAGTCATTTATTCTAGGGTGCACATAATTAAGGGATATTGAAATTTTACTTGAATCACCTTGGACATGATCATTTCGATCATAGGTAGGGGACGTGACCCCCCCCCCATAGACCCACAGATTGTTTGGGTTATCATCAGTTTTTCACCTAAGTCATGTGGGTATTTTTTTTGGACACCCAAGATTTGGAGCACAAATTATACTACTAAGGATATTTTGGGTTTTTTCCCAAGATTCATGAGGATTATTTTTTGGTATTTCCATGGATATAGAGCCCAAGGGATTTGGGTTTTTATAATCACATATTGTTCTCAAAGACGTCAAGCATTGCACGAGTTAGGTAAGGATAATCTCAGGTGTCATGTTAGTCTCAAATTATTGAAAATTGTATTCATTTAAGTTACTATAGTTTATTTATATTACTGATAATGTCACATGTACATATCACACCATTTATCAGTTATGTAAAAAACCGCATTGGTGGTACCTTTTTGAGTTATGTACTCACACAGTGCTGTGGTGGCCATTAAAGTTCAGAACCCAGGCATGCTTTACTATTCATTTATTCAAGTTTTCTAGAGGCCCAATATGGGATTGTTCATCTAGATAGGTTAGTTGAAATTGGATACTGGGATGAAATGAGGCTAGAATATATACTATATCAATAGTCAAATGTATTTATTTCTTATATCTTGTGCATATATGGTCAGTCTTATTGCATGATTGAATCATTTTTTTGAATATGATGATATATATTTATTATTGAAGGATATTGTTTATTTATTCCTTAAGATAAAATGATTTTTATTATTGTGAATGGATTTTTTTATTTATGATGTTGTTTCTACTGTGATAATACGATATAGTCTCCTCATAGTCCCATTTTAGACCCCCACCATTAGTCAAAACCCTCTACCATATGAGAAGATATCCCTAAGGTCATGTGGTGACCTAATCATTGTAATTACCTAACCCTAGTTACCCAAAGTCGGTGCATTATTTCGTAACATTGGCATGATCACAAAATATCATGTCTCCAAAGACCGATTAGTTTAGTAGCCTTGGAAACACTAGATACATTCATAAGTCATACATTACATCATAAAGTAAAATAAAACTAAAAAAACATCATGTCTTCATATCACCTCATTCTTTCCCTACAGGTCATTCATAATATATTTCTCCACATCCTGGAAATATTAAAACATTGGAAGGGGTGGGCTCAGATGCTCAGTAAGGATAACAATATAGAAGAAGCTTTCAAAAATAAACATTAACATTTAAGGAAATGTATAACTAAAACAAATTCCTTTTAAACATGAACTTAAGAATAATATGGAAAAAATAAAATGAAATAATTCCATTTACTTATTCACAAAGATATTAAACTAGTAGAACTGTCACATGCAATCTCAATAACCACTTTCATAATGATGGAATGCATAATTTCAGACTATCATAACCACGTAGCCAAGGCCTCATGCCAAGACTACAAATAAGATTTTGTCAAGGCCTCATGCCAAGGAACTACATCGTCACATGAGACCTACCGATGCATCGAGGAGCTATAGCGGGCTCCACCCTTCACTTATTATGTCCAATGAATTCCTCATATGAACAGGTTTAAACATATCTTAAACTATAACATAATCGTATCACATAAAAAATGCATAAAGGAAAAATAACATTTCCACATTTCAATCACAAGATATCAATACAAAAATTGATATAATAAAAAAACATTAAAAACCATTTTCAATACCAAAATAAAACAAAATTAAAACTAGGTATTTATTTTTCATTTAAAAAATGTTATGGCTTTTATAGGAAGCCGAAACTCATATAATGGTCACAGTGGTGGAGAAGTCATTGTCACCACATACGTATGACAAGAAAACATTCCCTTTTGAAGCTTAGTGAACCATGTCATATAAAAAAGATTCCTTTGGAATAAACATAATAGTAAAAAGGTTTTATACACTGTATATAAGAAATTTCTGTATAAAACAAATTATGCCTCAATGAATAGAGATTGAGATGAAGCCCATTACAAAGATTTTTTTTAAATAAAATTTATCTATTATGTGTATTCATTAAATTTACATGTAATGAAATTAGAAACACAAGATAAGACATAATAATATCATGAAAAAATTTGAAAGTAAGATATTAACCCAATGAACAGAAATTGGGTTGAGATGTTCCCTTACCTGGTGTCTGACTTGAGTCGATCGTTCATTAACCTCCTGAATAATAAACTAGAGTTAATTTCTACTTTCTTAAGAAACTTTTTTCAAGTTCCTTATTCCTTTAATATCACTTATTACCATTTTACTATCATTATGTGATTATATAAGTTAATAACGGTCATTTTGTCGATCTTTGGTACTTGAGTCAAAAATAAACTTCTTATAATTAAAAGTTGTTCATGTGATAAAATATCAATTATATAAAGAATTATATTCATGATTTAGATATCATATATATCATACATATCCAACATATACATTCATTTATAATATTACATAACATTTAGAGGTAAGAAATGATAGGCACTGTTCATGGAGACGGTAAGCTGTACGTACGCATGAAGGCTACTTTCATTTATATTTCATATTTAATGGAATGAAATCATAATGATATAAAGGTGTATTATAATTCCAGTATAATATCATATATAATATCATTGAATCCATCCTTTATACGTCCCACATAAGGCATTAACGATTCAAATCACTTTGAGGGGGCGGTAGTCTGCACTTCCCAAAATTAAATTATCACGTTTACCCAAAATGGAAATCATAAAGGTATTCCATAAATGAGAAATAATGAATTATAAGGAAAACATAAAAATAATATATATATCATATATGAAAATATTGTCATCATAATGGCCACCATGAGAGGTGTTAAAAGATGATTGAACAATCATCGTTTCGTGAGGCAGTAATTTTCCACCCACAAGAAACAATATGTTCTTTAACCATTAGACGAAGGTATGTGTAAGTGTAAATAAAATACTTCTCATTATAAAATCCTAGTATATTTTAGATAATGTTGTTGTTATAAAAGAAATGAATAAAAATATTTTAAGGGGTTGGAGAAGAAGAAAAACAACAGAATATAAGAGATTACATTACCTTAAAATCGGGTATCTCTTTTTGATTTGAACCAAAGGAATCTTTGGGAAGACTTCTGCCCAAAGTGAGACTTCTAGGAGTAAGAGAGGGAATTTTAGAGAGTATTTTGGCAGTGTTTTGTAGAGCCAAATGGCTTTGATGGTGTGAATAAGGTGGTAGTGGTGGGGGCCTTTTATAAGAGGAGAGGAGGGGCACTCTTGGAAAGTCATGAAATGTTATATTATTATGAAGTGATTTTTCGGATTCCAAAGGTGCCAAAATTATATCTTTAGAGGATAAGGTTATAATGTTTCTAAATCTACTCATCCAATAGGTTCTTGACTAGTGTAAGTATTATATTTTATATTATCTTTTCATTTTATTTATATAGTTAATTAATGAGGTAATCGCTGCATCATCATTGTGTCATACAAAATTTAATTTATATAATGTCTGAAAATTATAAAAAAATATCATGAAGTAGGAAATATTTTCATCTTTCCAATTAATATTTATATTTCAAATGTTAACTTATATAACCCCATGTAAATTTTTTTTTAGTAAAATAATACATGTTTGTGACAATTTTATTTTTACTTTAAATAAAAAGTTATTAATGTCATTTTCATACCCAAGTGGTTCCATTGGTTCCCCAAGTTGACCCATGGATTGTATTGGTCTTCCATGAGTCATACAATAAGTGTAGGACAAGGTTCAAGATATTCTTATATTTTTATAACATCATTTTTACCTCAAATTTCACTAATCACCTTTAATTGCGATTAATAAAACTTATAAGTTACTATTCACCAAAAAAAATTATTTTAATAGCATTGAACCAAATTTTACTTCCTAATAACAACCATTTTTATCAAATTTTTGAAAATAAAATCACAAAAGTGGTAATGTTTCATTTACATGAAAAAGTATTTTTTAAACTACCACTTAGTGGTTTCACTATTCATAAAAAATTGAAGTTTTTCAGTAAAATACCAAACATTCACCCTAAGATATAATTGATATTCATAATTCAAAAATGATTCCAATTTTACAAAATTCCAAAAATATAAGTTTCATTAATTAATTTTATAATTAATTCCCTTTTTCAAAACAAATAGCGTGTTTTTAAGAAACAATATATATCAAAATATTGACACTCGTTTATGTCCAATTTCAAAGTGAATGAAATTCTAATGACCAATAGTGGATAAAATGGTAAAAATATATTCTAATTGTACGATAAAACCACTCAATAGTATAATTTATCACTATAAATTATTTTTATTAAAAATTTTGTTTTTAAGTATTTTTTCTATTCATAGAAAATTGGAAGTCCTCAGAAAATTACAAAAATTTCAACTTAGGATAATTTCGATATTCCGAATCCAAAAATGAAGTCCATTTTGAAATATAAAATTTATATAATTTCAAAACGTGGGTATTACTATTCATAACGGCTGCTTTTATTGGTCGCGGTGTGTTAGAACTAGAGGTTGCGTGCAACACACGCTACTCTATTATTAAAAGTGAAGCGTACCATGGAAGTTTAGGGTGTTACAATCATACTACTGTAAACTGAACTAGGGTAGATAATTTACATATAATATAAAAAGAAATCAGTATTAATATACAAACCATAATTATTTTCAATTTGATGATCAATATTTCTCAACCCAAAACATTTTGGACTTGCTTTATGAATCACAATCAGCCCAGAATCATTGATGAATTGATTGTTTTTGTAGACTGCTATGAATTGAAAGTTCATTAACAATATGTGATTTTTTCCAAAAGGAATTCAGTATTGTATAACATATTCATTAATACAATTTAGTAATTATAACCAATATATTGTTTTACTAGTATTAATTATAAGTGCAAACTATTTTCTTATTAACAAATATATCAATTGTTATTATATAATTTATTCCATCAAATTTTTAACCAAAGATTAAATACTTTGTATTGTCATATTCATACAAATAGTTATTTTAAAAATCGATAAATCTAATATTCTTAAATATCGTTACAAACAAATCATTTTCCACTAAAAATTGTTATAATAAATCATTCACTAACCACAAATATTTTATCATTAATTAAATAAATAATAATTAATTAGCTAAAAAATATATATTTTTATTCAATGAAAATATATGAATTATAATATTAGAAATTTAATAACATTTATTGATCTATAAATTGAAAATAAAATACTACCAATAGGAATCTATTCCCTAAACATAAGGTAGATGGTGGAAGAACCAAGAAGGGGCATATATAAATATATGGACGATGGTGACGGTTAACATGGGAATGGGGCCATGTAGGAAGATATGTAGTGGTCACTAGAATGAAGATTGAGGTACGAAGGTACTATTATGGGGTCTTTTGTGGGGGCACCACTACGCAAGAGGTTCTCCTATGTAATGGCCCATGATCTATTGGTTGTTATGATTCGTTAAAATATGAAATGAAAAAATAAAGTTTTTTAGATTATTATATATAAGTTGATAAATATATTATAGATGGTTCATGTTGCATTCCAACATGAGGAATAAATCAAACTAATATAAGGATGTGGTGAAAAATTAACATGTACTGGTCAAACACACATACAGTGGAAATTAAAACATTAATGCTAGAGATATTTATTAATAAATTGAGAAAAATATGTACACATGGAATCAATAAAATAGAATAAAACAATGTGAAAGGGAAGTATAGAATAAATAAATTGTAAGCAAGAATTAAAGAGGTAGCAACAACGATAAATGATGCTTAAACATAATACTCAGCATCTTCAAATTAGCCAATTAAAAACCAAAATGCAAACAAAAAATATAAATATAAATGAATTAATGTTTAAGAAGAATTAATTTAGCAATTTATAGGTCGAAAAAAGTTGAAATAACATCCTAAAAAAGACAATAATATGTACATGATTTGGCCTTATGGCATACTTGCATGGGGTAGGATTATCAAGAAATTCCCTATGAAATGTAAATACTGAGTAAATGGCCATCAAGATACCAAGACACGAAGAACAATGTAGGATTGGTGACATTTCTCAGCACACAAGAAGAAAAATAGTTGGAATATGATTAAATGAAAAATCATCAAAGAAAAAAATATAAACCAGACCAAGATATTTTTACCATGGATCATTCTCACATTTTTTGAGGAAGAAGATTTCTATTGGATACTAAATCATGGTCGAATAATTCAGTAATTCATGAAATCCACTACGATTCAGGTACACACTAGATATCTAGATGTACATGGGATGTGAAAATGGTGACCAGATTCATGGATGTTGTCCATATCTCTCACTGTTGAGGTTCAACGACTCCCATTTTCATGAAAACAACTGATGGTTGGTACCACGGTAGATCATTTTTGTTGTTCCTTCAAAGAATAATGAGTCATGATTTTAGTTCCTCTCTCTATATCCTATAACCCTCTTTGACAATGGATCACTAAACTACATGAGAGGTGATGGTTTTTGTGACGGTGAAAATATAGGTCACTGAATCCCTCAAAAAGAGCCAATAAAATAAGGAAAATAAAGGATGTAAAAATACACATAGATGATGGAATCAAAGGACACTGGAAGCCCTGAGCTCCCACGAGATGAATAATGAATGTTGAATCACCACTTCCGTTATAATAAATGATACTTTTTCAATACTGGTTGAAACCAAATCCGGCCATGCCTATTCAAATAAGAATGATCCAATGTCATAGAAACATGGATTGAAACTCAAGATGATGTTGTATGAATTCATCCAAGCCACTAGGGGTGTCCACATCCTCTTTTAGACGAAGTCACTGGGAAGAAAAAACCCCTGAGAATAATACTTTCAAATGTTAGAGGAGGTAGAGAAGAAACTGAACCTTGATACTTCCCTTCAGATTCAAGAACCAGATTCATTGACCACCATATCCATGTACAAAAAGAGGTTTTCCTGAAAGGAATCATCATATTATATTTGTTTTTGGCATATCCTAGACTATAAACCATATCTCCATCATCATCAAGCTCTAGGTTATTTCTACAGCAACATCATTCTCGACTGAACTAGAAAATACAAACATAGAGAATACCTTGAACATATGGTGTTGCTTCTCAACATTCCCTTGCGGTGTTTCTACTCGTCTTTGACCTTGAAACTGAGCCTCAAAGATTTGTAGGATCTCTCCCCAATCGAATTGGAAAACATAAGCCCACAAACCAAATATCTAGTGGATCACTGCATTAGCATTTGGAGGAGTTTCAAGACATATATTTGGGAATGAATTGAAGTGATTGTTTGAGTTGTTTTATGAATCATGCTACAATTGAAACTATTAATAAATAGGAATATTAGAAAAAGGTATATTAATTGAAAAAATATGAATATGAAAATTCACAAATATCCCCCTTAAAAATTAAAATTCCAAAACATTTTTAATATATGATAACATCAAAATGTCCACCATATAAATTAAAACATATCCACATGATGATACTACACCACCCAACATCCTCAACATGGGCATCAAAACGAAAATAGAAAATGACCTATTGGGTATGACCCAAACAGTCCCACTAACTTGTATCAACATTGACAGGTTTGTCCCAAATTTGAATAATATAGAAAAGATGATAAACATGTTCAAAAATAAACAATTATAAAAAACTGCATGATATTGGTTATAACTACACATACATGATCCACACTATGAGATGATCATAAAGAAGAAAATAGGAAGAGAAATAAATATTACCACATAGGTCCCTCACAAAATCCACAGTGCCTATAGAACACCAAAAAAGTGTCATCCATCATCAAACAAATCATCGAAAATAAGGACACAAAGATACCACAAATAATTGCACCATAGTAAAAAAAATACTTAAATCATGCAAAAAACAAATCAATAGGGATAATGAATGCATATTAATAGAAAAAACCAAAAGCGTTCCCCACCTTAACACATAAAAACAAAATACGACTAAAGCACCAAGGATCATCAGCTTTACAACCGAGAAACAACACCTAAAAACTCTAATCTGAAGACTCTCTGTGTAAGGAACTAGATGGACCATAAAAAATGTATTCAAAATCTTCACCAATGGAGATGACCACCTATAAAAACCCAAATGGAGATATCCCCAAAAAATGGGAAATTGAAAGGACACATGCCAGAAGTCAGAAACATCCTAGGACAACTCTATGATGCAAAAATAATGACTAGGATCCATATAAAAACCTATTGGGATAAAAGATGAAAAAAGGGGCTCACATCCTAGTCTCATCTTACAAACTACAGAAGGTTCATATGAAACAAAAAAAAATAAATAGGGTCACGAAACATAAAAAATGATTGGTGACTAACCAAGATACAATCCATATCTCTTCCCCCACAAGAATCCCATTCCTAAAAACTGAACTAATTAATGGTCCATACCTAGTAGAAGTCGTCCTAAAAGATGTAGAGGAACACAATATGGAGAAAATAATTACACCCAATAATGAAAATAGAGACACTAGAGACACATGTTCATACCAAGTCCTTACTTATAAACAACTCTCAAACAAAGGCCAACCTCACATGGATCCCAATCCTTCCCCGAAATCATAGACACAAATATGTAACAGATACAAAGAGGCATCTTTGAGGCTTAAACATGAAACGATAATAAGGGAAAAAAAAGTAAAAATTCTATCAGTAGAAAAATGAAATTACAACCTAAGAGAACACATTACAAATTTGAATTAAAAAATTTTCTAAAAAATAAAATCCACTAAAAATCATTTTAAAGTAATGAAAAAATGATACCATATTTTATAAATCAAATCTTAAACCCAATTATGCTATGAAACCATGTGTTGTAGGGGGAGCCACTATGCGATAGGTGCTCCAATGAAATAGCCCAGTATTGATTGGGTGTTTTCATTTATCAAAATCTGAAATATAAAAAATGTTTATTTTTAGTTTATTACATATGATATGATAAAAAGATAATAGAAGGCTCACATTGAAATACATCATGAAGAATAAATATAAATGAATATAAGCAAGTAGTGAAAAAATCACGTGTATTAGAAAAACACACATGAAGTGATAGCTAAAACATTGATGATTTCAATATTTCACATAAAACATAAAAAATCATTTAACTGGATTAAATAAAATAGAATCAACCAATGATAAAAGTAATTCCATAATAATAACATATCATAATGAATTAAAGAAATGAACTAATCATAAATCGAGCATAATAATGATACAGAATGACATTCAACTAAAAAAATTCAATGGAAGAATGTATATGAAAAAATCTATCCGAATAGAATTAATTCTCATGAAGGGTTTGTTTAGTAATATACTAGTTGAACAAAGTAGAAATAATGTAGTAAAATGCAAAAAAATAATTACGTGATTTAGCCATATGGACTACAGGCACGAGGAACAATCATCACATGCATTCACTATATAAAATCAATAATGAGTACAAGGACAACCAGAAACCAAGAAATAAGGAACAATGTACGGAAAGATAAATTGAAGACACATAAGAAAAAACCTAGCAAGAACAAGTTTACAATAATAACAATCAATGAAAAAAATATAAATTGGAATGAGACCCCATTACCAGAATTCTTTCCCACCATTATTAAGGATGAATCCTTTTATGATACACTAAAATATATCTCAATGAATTCAACTATTCATGATCTACCCTACATTCCAGGTATAAAACAGTTGTCTAGATGCACCAGTAATGTGAAGATGGTGAACATACTCCATGTTTTTCTATAGATCTATCACTCTTGAGGTTCTATATCATTAAATTTCTTGAAAAGAATTAACAACTCATACCTAAATAGATATTTGGTGTTTTTCCTCTGGCAAACAATGAGTTATGGTGGAAGCTCCTATTTTCATCTCCCGACACCCTCTTTAAAAGTATTACCAAACTCATTGAGAGGAACTTTTGTCTTTGATAGTGATTATTGAGGTCCCAGAATCCCTAAAAATAATGGGATAAAAGAAGGAATATTAAGTAGTACAACAATTCACCTGGATGAGGAAATCACGCACCATTGAAAGTGCCAATCTTGTCTGTGATGATGAAGGAGATCCACCTCACTGCATCCATTATGTTTAATCGAATCTTTCACCAAACCGATTGAAACCAAATATTACCATGAATTTTCTCTTATAAATTATCCAATTTCAAAACACCGAGGATTGGATCTTGATACTATTCTGTCCAATGTCAAAAATTCCACTAGGGGTGGCCACCTCCTCTTGCATATGAACACATAGGTAAAACGATTCCCCTTGATAGGAATACTTATAAATTATCGAGGAGGTATAGAAGAAACCTATGCCAGACACTTCCCTTCAAATTCAAGAACTAGAGACATCACCCTCCTTATCCAAGATCAATCAAATGTGTTTGTGAACATCATCATCATCTTCCATTTGTGTTCAACACTGAATTGACTAGAAACCATGTACTTATCATCGATGCACTCTAGGTTATTTCAACAAAATAAAATATTTTATCTTAACCATAAAAAACAGACCAATAGATTCCCTTGAACTCATGTTGTTGATGCTCATATCTTCCCTTAATCATTTACTCATACTTGGAAAGGAGTAGGCTTAGAAACCCCTCAGCAATGATTTATCTTAGGTGAAACTAAGCCCCCCAATTCTGTATGAGTTGTTACCGATTAGATTGTACAAATGAATCCTATATAACAAATATAAAATTGATCTCTACAATTGAATTAGAATTTGGTACAAGTAATAAAGTGGTCCATATATGGTAGAGACAGTTTGGAAAGTTCTACAAATATTTCTGTAAAAAACTCATCAAAAAATAATCATATTAAATAATGTTTATTTTAAATAACAAAATATGAATATGGAAATTCTCAATATCCATCTATATACAATTCTTCAAACAATTATTACATTTTTTCTAATGAAATTAAATTGTTTCACACCCACTACATCCTATCATCCCACTCACTACCCTATCTAGAACCATCAGACAGTATGCAATCCATCTGGATTCGTATGTGTTTTTTGAGACTCCTCTATAGCTCTATCAACTAATCCATTAATTTTCATATTGAATTATGTTTCTTCTTCCAATTTTGATACTCATTATGATTATAAAAAAATCTAATTTGAATGTGGGTGAACTAAATCTATTTAGAATACTAATTTCAGTAATGTCGTCCAATCGTTGGCTGTTGGGGATATGTCGAGTGGTTTCTAACAATGGGTTTATAACTTCAATTATTGATGTTATAGAGAAATGACTTTTTTTAGTGTTCCTATATAGCTTTTTTATCCCCTTTTACACACCTTATAGTCCATATATCATTTTGGGAAATAATCCATAAATTGTTTTTAGCGGAGTCTAGACACATAATTGATCAATTATGGCATCCATCTTTATTTATTGCCTTATATTTTTTAGTTTGTTCTTTTCCATGGAGTAGGCTTCATTCATTGGATATTAGATTCATTGAATATAAATATTTATATTAAATGCATAACAAAATCTCATAATAAATTTTACAACAATAACCAATAAATATGATATGATCTTTAAAAAATATCTTCATGCATTCAATGAGTTCTCCAAATGCTAATTTAATAACTAGTTGAATCATCATTATCGAGATAAATTTAATTTTCAATTATGAAAAGTCATTTTTTGATGATTATAATCCCTAAAAAAGGCGATAAACTCAATTCAATGAACCCTGTTCCACATAAACTACAAATAATCCTCAATCAATCAAATGTCAATAAAACTTTATGAGAGAAATCAGTTTGTTCGGTACTTCCTTCTCAAGATTCAAACATCATTGTTAGGATAAAGGAAAATGTGACCTTCAATGTTACTGATGATGAAATATGAAACTACAAGATTGTCATATAATGGGAAAATATCATCATCAAAATTCTCAATAATAACAATAAATTGGGATACTAACCATTGCAATCTAACTTTATATAGACCTAATGGAGTTGTCGCTTCTACATTTTGATCATCTCATCCAATGTCAACATAATGTGGAATAGATGTACCTTTTTTAGTTCTTCCTCTGATGCTTTTCTGTACTCATTATAGATGTCTTTCATATTATTTTATAAATGTGTGGGGAATCAATAATTGATCAACTAGAATTCAAGTGGATCCTACTATATTTTACGGATTTGTTCCTCAACATTGAATTTGTTACTATCCTCCTTGGAGCCAACTGATTATCCCACTAATTGAGTCTCTATAGGTTTCAGTAGATAGGAATAATCATTATGCCTTCTGGTTTTGTACATTGGTGTTAAGGAAAAATACCTATAATCAATGGGCCATTTTTCTTTTCCTCCATCATATAATGAACTACTCATCAACCTAAAATTCATCTTCATATTGAGATTAATACTGAGAGGTAGTGTCCCTTATTTTTTCAAATATATTGATAAATTAAAAAAATCTTATTTTTATTGAGTAGCAGGGTTTATTTATTTTAGATTATTACTTGTACATGATTTTGAGTTATTAATAGAATAATAGTTTTTGCGCATTTTTTAGAATCATTTTCAATGTGAATTAAAAAATTGATGATTTTGGATGGTTGGTTCACCCATTATATCACATGATAACAATGTGCAAGCTCGGTTATTTATCACCTAAAATCTATATACAATTTAATGTATATTCAGGGACATTAAATTTATGATTGTGAGGATCCATCCCATTAGTTGGGATATCCAGGGAGATCCTACTTAGTGAAATTTAATTTTATATTAATTTATTGGGTTTAATTGTTCATTTGACATAACATATTGAAAACTACCAATTACACCTATTTTTCCTTATACGTTTTTCCAAATTAAATATTATTTAGTTTCATTTCTCATAACTTATTTAGGTTGGTTTATTTTGGAATTTACATGCATGTGAAAAACACCGCTTATATTTTCAAAAAAATTATTTTATTTGATAAATGCTCCCATTGGTTTTTAGTGAGTGATTTTAAAAGGATCCTAATAAAGCCATCTTGAAATTATTATCTTTTTAATTAATCATTTTAAGCACTTAATATAATTATATTGTGTTTACAATTCTTATCTATTAAAAAGACTAGTCTTCAGGGTGAGTAGAGAAATATTGATTTTTTATAGTTGAAGGGGGCATGATGCATAGGGTTTTCATGATCCTTCTTGGTGATTGTGAATATGACTAGTGTTTCTAGAAATACATGGCATTATTGAATGATATTTTATTTGAGATAAAATAATGAGGAATTTTTTAAAAATATTTTTTTGAATATCCATTATTAAAGATTAAGGATATGATTCTTCTTTTTCACAATTGTTCTTTGGGAAAGGATGAAGTTAATTGGATACATTTTTTAATAGATAAATTATTATCTCACTGAACAAGTAATCCTAAATGGCTATACTTCTCACACAATAGTTATTTATGATGTGATTAAGGAATGAATATATCTTTGTAAATTTTGTTCTATAGAGAGGCTACTTTTTCTTATTGGTGTTAATCCCTAGAACAATATTTATCTAATTCAAGGGTTATTAGAAATTCAGGTATTCTCAAATGAGATGTGCATATGTATTCTATCTTGTCTCTTTATAAGTAATGTAGGTGTAGAGCATGGGACCATGGTTCCATTGCTCTCAAACGAGGTATGCATGTGATAGTGTATTTAGATTTTCATTTGAATTTGTTAAAACATGATAATGATGGACATATTATTTAAATAATTATATAATTATATAAATATATATTCTATATACGTATATATATTTCTCTGCGTGTGTGCGTGTATATGTATATATATATTGCATATAATTAGGATATTCTTGCATAAGGTATATTATTATGTAATATCTGATAACACAGAAATGATTAATTTTTTCTAGTTACAAATCTCATATATGGTATCATTTAAGGAATCATTTCATAAGACAAAAGGATGAAGAGATATAAAATTATTATGATAATTTCATTTATTGGATGAAGCATTACATCATGCGTTATGAAATCATGAGTAAATGATAATGCCAGGGGTTTTTCCATGTGTATTATAAAATTCTACAATATGATGACAATGATTTAGATATTTGGATAATGGATCATGCATCCAAATTCTCTCTTCACCTTCCTCCTATGCATCTGTGGTACTAGAATATCGTTGAGAATCGGTTTTTCCTACATTTACATCGATTTATTGGCACATGGAGAGCGAAAGAGGTGTAATTATTATGTTTTCCATTAAGTGATCAATATCAAACATATAAAGAGATGAATATGGAGAGGATGATAATGAAATGACTTCTTTAGTGTATGGTATGCAAGTTTATAATATTTCTTAATTATATTCTTCACGTAGGTTTCATATTTCTTGTATGAAGATCATGGAATTAAGGTTTTAAAATGCTTCCACATATTTTAATAATTTTTATCAGACTCTATTAATACCGTATTCTACAATCAAAGTGAACCAATGTTTAAAATTTATGAAATATAGCTTTAGAATGAAGGATAATTTGAAGACATAGGAACATTTTTTAGTTTTTTATGAAAAACAATAATATCTGGATTAACCTTATGTAGTAGAGATAAGTAATGGTAACAATGGATTTACTCTTTGCGTAGTTGAGAAGTGAACGGGTAACCATGAATTTACACTAAAACATAGTGGTCTTTATAAGGGTCATTATGCCTTACATTCAAATAGATCAATCTACACAAGGGTCACATTAGTTTACCAATACTTGAAATGCCAGTGCGTATGGGTAATCGAGTTTTTCCAAGGTCACATAAATGAAACTATACACATTACCCTTTCACCTAGAGGTAATTATAAGATTTAATATATTTTTTAATGTATAATGAAAACCAACATTACCCAAAAAATGGTTCATTTGATTATATAAGGGTAATGATGATATTAAAGGCTTGAGTAAGGGTAGTCGACCTTTTTCCTCAAATCCATGTTAAGGTAAACAACTATTAACTCTTACCCAAAACAAGATTCCATAATGGTGACCAATATATGACCATTACTCAAGGGATCTAGAAATGTATTTCCCTAATGTTGAGTATTTACATAAGGGTCTAGTTCATTCAACCTTTACCTAAACTCTTTACATAATTGTGTAGGGAGTATACTCTTACGTTGGATGGGGCTCCTATGTAAGGTGAAGAAAAATATATTTTAAATATTGTTTTTAAATTAAAAAATGGGTTTAATGGTTTTAAAAATTATTAAAAATAATTATAAATGTTATTTTCTGAAATTTTAATTTATTAATGGATTGTAAATTAATTATTTAACATTTTATTATAATTAATTAATTAATTTTTTGGGAATTTTTTCACATATATTAAATGTCAATATTTAAATATCTTTTAAAAATATTATTTGACAAATCATATGATATAGAATGAATATTTTTTATTCAGAAAACTATGATATAATTTAAAACGGATTATAAGTTGAATAATATGACTAAAATATAAAATGTTTATATTTAAATTATGAATTGTTAATAGTGAATTATTTTTAATTATTTAATATAAGAGGTTTTTTGAATATTATTTAATACACATCAATTTTTTAATGATATATATGATCATGGGTTAAATAAGATATAATTATATGATAATTATATTATGTAAAATGTTTACAAAATAGAAATTAAATTATTAATTTTTTAAAATTCGTTTAAAATCATATTTTTAAAACTGATATACAATATAAAAATTAATATGAATGATTTTATATTTTAATAAATTCTATATATTCATAATCATGCAATGTCCATAATGTAAAAGTTGAAATTATAAAAGGTATTATAATTATTTTTAATTTATGAATTATTCATAAATATTTTTCTCAAGTTTTAATATTTGAATTGTTCTTTTATTTATGGTTTATTCCGAATTATATTAATGTTTATTCCATTTTCTAAGATATTTGAATATATTGAATACTATAGTTTAATTGCAAAACTACTTCTAGGATATATCATTATATTACATGGTTGTATTAAAACCATAATGAATTTAGTTTTTCATATTCCAAGAACCTTGTTTTTAATTGTAGTAATTAACTAGAATTTAGTTGTTGAATATAGTATTTACATATTTTGTGTTAGAGTTATGATAAATTTGATTCTCCCTCTTGTAATGTAGCCTTGGGAGTGGTACTTTCATTTGATCTACCTACATACCTAGAGGATTATTCCTTGTATAGGATGGTGATTGAGGTTGATTTCCTTTCTACCCATACATACTCATGTGGATAACTCTATACCTTTACATGAAGTGTTCATGTGTGTTATGCATATGATTCATCTAAATATGTATGAATATATGATTGACATCAATTTTTTTCTTAGTAACACAAACATGTGGGTTGTGTAGATATTTACACATCAATATGGTTAGAATATATTGGTTTTTTTGGGGGAGTAAAATTCCAAAATGAAATATTATAATAATTCATTCATCAATGTTAATATTATGAGAGAAGATGATGTTATTAAAAATCCTCTTCAAATACATAGTGAGATAATCCTTTAAATGCAAAACTTATCAAGAACATGATCCTCCAACAGGGTAGTTTCATGCCATATCTGGGTGACCCTTAATTATCTTGAGTATAACAAAAAAATATGGGTGACACCATATCATCAACGAGTAGTTTCATGTCAGTATTGGGTTCTTTTGGATTATAATTTTTGAGCATGTTCTTGGCATTTTCATTAGGTTAGACTAGTTGGGAAGCCTTGCCGATTAGGATAACAAAGGATAAATGTTATGTTTACCCATATGATGGATTGGACAAAGATTTATTCACTCATTTATCTAATAATCATATAATATATACCCCACACAGGCCAAGAATGGAGAAAGGGAGGCAATGACCCCCTAAGTACCACATCCAGTAGGCACCGGGCTAGAGAAAATTACCATTGGATTAAGAAATTCACAAATATTTGATTAATTAATATTGATAAAACATTCCTCGTGGTTAAATTGTGTTGATTTTGGGTTGATTGTGTTTGCAGACAATACATGTTTAAATGGTCAGTTTTGGAACTCTAAAGAGATCGTTGACAAACTATATTTATAAAGATCGAACAAAACAAAATGGATGCTCTGGAGGCAGTATAAAAGGTTAATATAAATGGTGTTGTTGTTTCCCAGTGTTTGAAAAAAAAATTTATTTCCATGAAGATGTTATATATTGCACGCAAGGTGGTTATGTTGCACGCATGACATCCAATGATTTCACAAAAGACAAAGTGCATGGGAAAATGGATTTCCCTGTAAATCTAAAATAAAGTGGTATTTGTATTGTGGATAATATTTACACTTAATTATAGACTATATGATGTGTAAAAGAAATTGGTTCAAGTAATCAGAGGAGGATCTTCTGAAGAAGCAGTGACAACACATCAGTTGAGGGGGATGTGAGATTCCATTTTGTGATTGGTAGTAATCTCGGAGGGATAGATTATCCTCTCCAAACTATGTAGTAATCATTTCATTTTTAGTATATTTTTTGCATTGACACATTTCTATAGTATTCTTTATGGATGTAGCCCAGTGATGATGAACCAAGTAAAATTTATTTGTCTCGTGCATGCTTTCATTTCTATTCATACACTGATATAGGAAAGAGATAGAGGTGTGTTTTTTTTAAAAAATTAATCAAGATCTAAATGTGTATTTGTTTTAATCTATACTACCATCATCCACCTAGTATATGGTTATTTAATCAAGTTGGTCCTAACAATTAGTATCAGAACCCATTGTAAATTTCATTGGTTCTCTCAGGGATGTTTTCAATCATAAATGGATTCAAATCATTGATGGAATCATTTTTAATTATGGATTAATTAGATGAAACACTATTATTTATCATTAAGAAAGAATGTATCTATATTATAGATTCATGGTATTCAGACAGTGTGGAATTTAGTGCTTTATCGGAAGCTGACTGAAGGGAACTAGATTTTGACACCAGTGGAATCAATTCCTTAATAGCATCCATGCCCAATGTAATCTATATGAAGGTGATGTCATGCATGACATAAAATTATTTTCCGAATATGTTTCAAAATATTTATGAGGTTTACTCAATGTTTAGATTTAAAAAATACTTTTTCTATGGAACAAGTATGAAGATACGAGAATGCACTGTAATTATCTTGTTGGTTATTTATTTGACAAGGTGAATGTCGTTGATGATGACATGAGTGGTCTTAGAGAAATTATTTAAGATGAAAATATTTTTAATAGAATCTTAACATGACTTCCACCATTATTCAATTTTAATGTCTCTATATTGGAAAATAATGATCCAAAAGAGCTGACAATTGAAATCTTTCATAGGAATAAAGTTTCTTATGAGATAAAAAATGATCTTAATAATCTTGTGAAAAATAGAAGTCCAAGGAGGATGCATTCAAATTCATTAAGAATATCATCATTGATGATGGATATATAATTAAGATATGTATGATATGATGTAATTCCATTACTCAAATATAATACGTGGAAAATGAATGTTAAAAAAAACTCCCACTTAATTTCTTTCGATGTTGAATGGTTGGAAATTTTGGAGTATGGATCCATAATTTGTTTGATGAAGTTGATGAGGATGGATTTTAAATTCCCATGAAGAAGTATTCATCCTATGTGAAAGGTAAGAAAAATTTCATGAAATCTTTAAAAAAAAGAAAAATAGTCTATCTATAGAAAATAAAACATAACACAAATATATGGTTTAATAGGTGTTGAAATGAAATTATTGTGGAGAGAATAATATGGTGGTAGTTGTAGGTACCTCATAAAAAAGTGTTGAAAGAGAAATTGAGGAAGAATATTTCATATTATGAGTTGATATGTAGGTGTTATTGGAAGCTTCATTTAGAGAGATAGATGTTTGGAGGGTAAAAACGAAGAAATCAACCAATGTGGTTCATGATGTCAAACTCTATATGCAGCAGCAGGAAGAAGAGAAGTATGATTTGATGAAATAAATTTTTATTATCAAATCATCATTTCTAGAGTAATCAGAAATGGTTAATGGGCATAAAAATAAAATTAAAGAACTAAAATGATGATTTATTGTTTGAGTAGCACAGCAAAAGAACAAATAAAACGAATTGATGAACATAAATGGAAGTCATCAACCTGCAATGAAAAGTTATGGATCATGGAAAACACTTGATTCCATGAATGTTATCAGGAGTCATGATTGGCCAGGGGATAGAAAAGATATATGTTGACCATATATGTCTAGTTGAATAGAATCAATAGTAATATCCATATGAAAAGGCTAGTATAAGGCTTGATCGAATATAGAAAGTGGTGATGGTTGAATAAAACCTCAAGAATGTAATTCGATATTGACGAATGATTTGGGTATAAAGTATATTCTGGAGATTCAAAGAACCCAAGGGATATCTCATGTTGTAGAAGTGACATGGAATAATTAAACCCACATCATATTTATTTTCTAAGGAATGATGGTAAAATCACAAAACACATAATCTATATCCAGGTAACCCTGAGGAAAAATGGGAAAAAATAGTAGACAAACAAAGCTCAATAATCTACAATATCATTTAGGGTCATTGTTTTTGGTGTAGAGGATTTGGACACATGGATAGATATTGTACATTAACCATTCAGGAGAATGTGGTGAAGCAAAACCAAATTGGTCCTAAGTAGTAACTGAATGAATCATCATTTGAGATGAAAACAAAAAATAGATTTGTAGATTTGAATGATGAATCATTTCCATCATACTCAGAGGAAGATCCTCATTTCCAATCTATACCATGTATGATGTCAAAAGCATTTTACAAAAAAATATTTGAGAAGGAGGTGGTTGCTAAAATTAACATGAAATCATCTGATCATTCTAGTGTATTAACAGCTAATAGTGGATGGAAATCCCATACGATAGGAAATAAGGAACCTGTTATAGGAATAAAATATGACAAGGAATGAATTATGAAATATGTAAATTATGAAGGAATAAATATAATTGGTATGAGAGAGGATAATTTTTTGGGAAAAGAAATGAGATTTAATGATGTCTTATACATTTAAGGTCTTAGTCAAAACATCAGTAGTGTCAGTAAACCATTTGACTTGGGGAAGGCAACAAGATTTACTAAGAACATATAAATCATAAAATTAAGATATGGAATATCTATTCTATAGTGGAAAAGAAAAAAGGTGAATATATTCCTTATAAGTGGAGAAGGAGATATGTGTTTTTTATCTATAAAAGAAGAAAAAAGGGTGGGGAATAACTGTCTTGGCCATTTATGGAAACCAACCCATGAAGATTTGATAAAATGAGGTGAAAATAAAGATCACACTAATCTATCACATGATCGTACTCATACGCCCTATAATTTTTAATAAGGGAAGATCAACATAATTTCATACAGGGCTTTCTCCGAAGGGGGATGATATTGAGCCACCTGGATGGGTACTCTACCCTTCTGAACAACAAACACATGAGGTAGTGAACTAAATCTTCTATTATAGGGATTTAGGTTCCTACAACCCCCATTTTGTAATGCCCTGACCCTAGTATCCTAGATTCAATACATTATCACACAACATTGGCATGATCATAAAAGATAAAGTCTCAAAAGAGTGATTATTTTAGTAGATTTGTAAATATTAGATATGATAAAAAGGTTTACATTACATTATAAAATGAAAAACTATAACAATATAGTTTGCATAGTCCACACTCAAATCCCTTAGTCGATCCCTGCATTTTAGTCATAATATACTTATTTTCATCCTGGTAAAAAAACATAGAAATGGGTGAGCACAGATTCTCAGTAAGGATAAAAGTATTGCAGAAACGTTCATAAATAAGTATAAACATATAAGGTAATGTAAGACTAAAACAAAACCCTTTTAATCTTGAACTTCATCATAATATTGAAAACATAATATCAAATAATTCCATTTACTTATTCACATGGATATTATAATAGTTCAATAATCTCATGAAATATCAATATCCACATCCATAATGACAGAATGCATAATGCCAGAATTCATAAACACATAGTCATGGACTTGTGCCAAGACTAAGAATAAGATTTTTCCATGGCCTTGTGAAAAGACACTAGTTTTTTTCATGAGACCTACTGATGCATCATGGAGCTATACTGTGCTCAACCTGTCACTTACTATGTATAATTCATTCCTCATATGAAAATGTTTAAACATAACATAAACATTTATATTAAAAAAAGCATATGAAATTTCAATACATTATTCATAAAACTTGAATGGTGTAAAAATAAAACATACATAGTAAAACATATCACAAATCGTTCTATACAATATGGATGATTTTTATCATAATAAATCAACATCAAAAAATCATAAAAACCAAAAAAAGATGTTGACATAGATGAAAACAAAATATTTTGAGAGAAATACATCTTTCTATTTTGAAATAATTTAGATGTCATGTAATTATAAAATAAAACATTTATTCTAAATATATTCTTATAATATTTTAAGGGAAGCTTCAATGATGTAATAACGACATAAAATAGTTTCTCCCTCCTTATAAGTAAAAAAAAATTCTTACCTTAATTTTGTCTAAAATGTCATAATGTACCTTGTTTGGAAAATGAGGGAAAGATTCCATTCAAAACATATACAGTCAAATAAAGGTATAAATGACTTTAACACATAGTTCTGTAAATGATTAAAATATTTTGAAATACTTTTTTAAGAAAACAAGGATGTGGATGATAAAGAGGTCCCAGTAGATACTTACGTAAAAACAACCACAGATAATAAAGAGATCAGGAAATTAACCCTTACCTTGTACTTTTCCTTTATAGATTGTATGTTAACCTTGGTTATAATAGTTATAAGATTGTTTTTAAATCATTAAATATCTATATACATAAATATGTTATCATATATGATCTTCTAATATTGCTTTGTTAATGATATTTAAGTAGTATCATCGTTTAGGGTGTTAACTGATTTGTTTTCTTTTATATTCTTTGTTTTGTACAGAATTTTTATTATGGATAAGATGTATCATATTCATATTCAGAATGATATTAAGTCTTTAAAAATTATTTTTAATCATAAAACTAAAATTACTCTTGAATGGATACGATGGGGAATGAATCTCATCGCGTTCTTGGATACGGTAGTCTGTACGTATGCACGAGCGACAATATCAATCTTCTGATAATAAAATAATTTATAATTGGATGGTATATCATATATAAAGTATCATTATCATTTTATATTTATTATTTACTTCATTAATACTCATCATTATACCCATCCAAATGATGATATAATTGAATAACAAAGTACACCACGACGCGGAGACGGTAATATGTATGTACGCACGTATGGTGACTTTGTCATTTATAGGATGGATAGAAGAATGAATATGGTTGTAAAATTTATATAATAACATCATTGAATATAAAATATTGTGGATTTATTATTTTATAATGGAAATAATAAATAAAGAGGAAGGGGAAGAAGAAAAGTACTTGAAAGAGGTGGTGAAATATTTACCTCTCCATTGGGTTCTTCCTTTTTATTTGATCAAAAGGGCTCCATAGGTTGTCATTCTGAATAAATTAAGACCTCTAGGATGAAGGGTGGAATGTTGGGAGGATATTGATTCTGAGTTTGGCCAAGGAAAATGTCTTAGAAGGTGTGAATTTGAGGGAAGGTAAAGTGACCTTTTATAAGAGGGGTGAGGGGAACCTTATGAAAACCTTGAATTATTATTTTATAATAAAATTATTTTGTTTTATAATGGCTGAAAATTGATTTATTTAAAGTATAAGGTGTGTATGGTTCGAAAAAAACTCAACCAGTAGGTTTTAGATAGGTTTGGGTCACCATATTATCCTTATCATTTAGATTTAAATCATAGTTAAATATTTTGACATTTACAATGTCTCATTATATTTTTATATTATCTATTTAATAAACATACTATAAACTTCCAAGTGAACCCCAAGGGGTTCAATAAAGACATATATAATAGTATATATTTCCTTTTGGCTAACCATATATTTTTAGGAATAAAATACAATTTAATAATATAATATTTGTTTTAAAAACTCTTTTATATCTATTTTTACACTATTTTGTATTTTGTTTTTGTTAAATTCATAACAGCAATATTAATTCCAACAGAATTCAATTATTCAACCCTAAAATGTCTTATTAACCTATAAAATTAGTTTAATTCATTGAAATACTCCAATTATATTTATTTGAATATTTATAATATCAATTATTTTAATCGTTAATTAATAAGGTAATAATTGCATTCTCATTGTGTAATAAATAAATTTAATTATATAATGTCTAAAAATTATAAATAAAATACCATTATGTCAGAAATTTTTTTATATTTCTAATGAAATTTTATAGTGGAATTTATCTTATGTATAAAAATATATTAAATGTAGTTTAGTTATTAAAATCTGATTTTAACTCTTTTAACTCTTCTTTAAATAAAATTATAATAAATTTGCAAATCTAATCTATGTGGAACTAAAGGATCATATTTTATTACTATGGTTGTTTTTGGTCTAATTAAACTTATCCAATATAATTAGGATATGTTCTAGTGTAATCATAATATCATTTTTATGCTTAATTACCCTATTTACTTTTAACCGTGGTTAATATAAGTTAAAAGTAACTATTCATAAAAAAATATTTTCATCTTATTTGAAAACATTTTACTTACTGATATTAACAGTGTCACCTAGATTTTTGAGATTAAACTCATAGATGTGATAAAATTAATTTGTATACAAATTTAAAAATTTTACTAGGAGGTGTGTAAAAGATGGTAAATAGATCGATAACATTTTAGTTATCTAAACATATTATAAAATGACTCTAATGAATTATGATGAACATATATATGTGTTATGTATCAATTTTGATGTCAAATAAATTCAAATAAAATAAGTAATTATTTAAATAAAAAGTTGGTTTTAGCCAATAACGTAGTGTTTTTTCACTATTCATGACAAATTGAATGTTTTCAGAAAAATAACAAAAATTCACCCTATGCTAATTTTAATATTCTGAATCCAAAAATGAAGTCCATTTTCAACGATAAAATTTATAAAATTTTAAAAAGTGGGTATTATTATTTATAATGGCTAGTTTGATTGGTCTCAGTTTGTTAGAATCTCAAAGTTGCGTACAATGAAAGATATTTCATTATTCAAAGGGAAATGTATTGTGGAAGCTTGGGGTGTTACATTAATCCCTCCGTCAAATAATTTGGTCCTTGAAATTTCTATAATACTCCCGTAGAAAAATATTCGGGTGGTTCTTCATTATAAGTCCATTTGGTTCCAATGTTCCTTCTTCCATCTTATGATTTCTGCAAAGAAATTTTACCAGATGAGTCATCCAGTTTCGCATCACATGTTCTCTTGTATCATGAATTTTTACAGGCTCTTCACATTATGATAGATCAGGTTCCAGTTCAATTTCCCCAAAGGTGAGTACATGTGTTGGGTCATGCATTTATTTTCTCAATAGTGATTCGCGAAACACATCGTGGACTTTGGAGAGACTTGGAGGCATTTCCAAACGGTAAGCTACATCCCTAATACATTCTAGAATTTCAAAAGGTCCGATGTACTTGAGACTCAATTTACCCTTCTTTCTAAAACCTATAACTCCCTTTCATGGAGATACCTACAAGAAAAGATGATCGTCTACCTGAAATTCCAAATACATCCTTCGGTTATCGGCATAGCTCTTCTGCCGAATTTGTGCTGCTTTGATGTGGGTTCAAGTAACCTTAACCTTTTTCATTGTTTCCTCAGAATGTTCTGGACCTACGATTTTTCATTCACCAACATCATCCCTACAAGTAGGTGTGCGACATCTATTTCCATATAATGCTTCATATGGTTCCATCTATATACTTGAATTGAAGCTATTGTTATAGGAAAATTCAATGAGAGGTAAATATTGATCGCACATTCCTTGAATGTCAAGTTAGCAATATCTCAATAGGTATTCTACTGTTTGAATAGTTCATTTTGATTGTCCATCAGTTTGATGGTGGTAGGTTTTGCCCAAATAAACTTCAGTATCCAGGGAATTTTGAAGACATTTCAGTAATATTGATGTAAAATGGGGATCTCGATTAGAAACAATCTATAAGGGTACTCTATGAAGACATAAAAAATCAATAATATATAGACTTGATGGACATTCAGGTGGTAAATCTTCTCTTATAGCAAGAAAATGTGCTGACTTGATAAGATGATCAATAATGACCCAAATGGCATCATTCATTCTAGGTGTCATTGGTAGCCTCATGAAAAAGTTGATCGTAATATTATCCCATTTCTACTTAGGTTTGGGAAGTGGTTGCATGACTCCTCCAGGTTGTTGCCTTCCAGCATTCACTTGTTGACAAACCATACACCTCGACAGAAAATCAGGAATCTCTCTCATCATGTTTTCCCACAAAATGTGTTCTTTAAAATTACAATACATCTTGGTGATTCCAGGGTGTATTGAGAAATTGGAGTTGTGGGAATAATCTAACAATTCCATTTTTAGATAAGTTAAATCATGAACACAAAGTGATTTCACAAATTTCAAAATCTCATCTTCATATATGAAGTCACTCATTCTCCCCTCATTCACAGCTTTAATTTTATTTTGAAACTCCTCATCATCAGTCTGAGAACATTTTATCCTTTGTAGTAAAGATGGTTTGGAAACCATTTGAATAATAATTTTTATTTGACCTTCCATGGTTATTCCCATATCCATATTTACTAGATCCATGAAAATAGGATCCATTTCATTTCTCATCTTTTTCAAAACTCCATGATCCTTTATTCTCAAAGAATCTTCCACCTTATTTGCCTTCCCTGGGTGGTAGTGTATTGTGCATTCACAACACATGAGTAGTTGAAGCCATCTTCTTTGCCAAATGTTGAGTTCTGTTGGTGAGAAAATTTACATCAAACTCTTCAGATCAGTATAAATCTCACATTTTTCAACATAGAGAAAGTGTATCCATATTTTCAGAGAAAACTATTATAGTTGCTAACTCAATATCGTGATAAGGATAGTTTTTCTCATTAATATTTCGCTGTCATGATGCATAGGAAATAACTCTATCATTGTGCATAATGACACAACCATGTCCTTTCTTTGAAGCATCACTACAAATAACAATCACATCATTCCCTAATGGTAGTGTCAAGATATGATCATTGACTAATTTTCTCTTCATTTCTTCATAAAATTCTTCACACTCTTTTTTCCAAACATATTTCGACCCCTTAATGTGTAATCTTGGTTAATGGGTTAGCCAATTGGGAAAACATATGGACAAAATTCTGTTAATAACCTTCTAAACCAATAAAATGGTGTAACTTATTTATACATGTAGGTTCTAGATATTTATGTATTGCCTTGGTCTTTGAAGGATAAATTGTTATTCTATTCTTAGAGACAATATATCAAAGAAATGAAATATCTTGAAGCCAGAATTCACACTTGATAAACTTACCATACAATTAAATTCTTCATAGGGTTTTCAAAATGGTGCACAACTGATTTTCATGATCTTAATAGATTTGGGAGTATACTAGGATATCATCAATTAATACCACTATATAGTCATCATGATATTCCTGGAAAACTATTTTCATTAAATCCAGGAAAATAGAGGGTGCATTAGTCAACTCAAAAGACATTACTGTAAACTTGTAATGCATGTAGCTGGTTTGAAATGTTGTTTTTGGAATATCTTCATTCTTCACACACAACTCATGATATCTAGATAGAATTTTAATCATTGAAAAATATTGAACTCCATGAAGTTGGTCGAATAAATCATCAATGTGAGGTAGGGGATACTTGTTCATCATTGTTATAGCATTGATCTCCCTGTATTCAATGCAAAAACTCATAGATATATCTTTCTTCATACCAAAAATGATAGAGGCTCTCCATGGAGAAGCACTAGTTTGAATAAATCCCTTATTACTCACTTCTACTAGTTGTTTCTGTAGTTAAAATAATTCCACTATGGACATTCTATAAGGGGACTTCGATATGGGCCTTGAACCCGGAATTAAATCAATGTAAAACTCAATTTCACATTCTGGGGGATCTCCAAGTAAATCCTTAGGAAAGACATCGACATATTCTTGCACAATAGGTATGTCCTCTATTCAAACATTCTTTTCCTCTTCCATAATTTTTTGATTCTCATCCTCCCCAATAATTGAATTTAGTGTATCTACTAGGGATGGATCTAGATAAGAATCAGGCGGTGACATTTCTACTATAAAGATACGGTACTCCTTATCATCATCATGAATTATAACATCATTCTTATTATAATAAATTTATGCATCATGATCCGAAATCAAATCCATAAAAAGGTATATTTCAAATTCAATCATGGTTATGATGATGAGATAAGTAGATAAAGAAAATTTATATGACCTAATGGGAACTGATTCACAAAAATTTGTTGCAACGATACTTCCATTAGGTGTTTTTGATGAAAACTCCCATGTTAATTCAAATTGAAACTATCCAATTTTCATAGAAAACTGGGAAGATATGGCACAATTCCATGATCTAGAGTCAAATAATTCATCATCTATACATGACGAAACCATTAAATTAACTTCCACCACGTCTTTCAGAGCTTCAACCTCCTCAATAGTGATCGCATAATATTGGCCTCCCTGCCATGGAATTTTTTGAGGTATGTTCCCTTTGGGCTTAGTATATTGATTTTCATAATGCCCATTTTCTCTACAATTTTATCATTAAACAATGACAACCTCATTCTTCCCCTTAAAATCCAAATATTAGGGGTCTTTTTCACCACCCTTGTAATAGACTCTCATTCCCTACTGGCATGTACCATGGCGTTTCTTCCCATATTTACTACAGGATGGATATTTTACATTTCCAATTTTCCCCTTATTTCCATTTCATTTGTGTTCAACAAATCTCTTATTATAATACATTTCTTTAAAGTCCTATGACTAAGAGAATTCCTTTTCTATTTTGATAGCACATGAGACAACATCATCGTATGAAAAGAAGGATTGTGAGACAAATTATTGAAGAAGAAATCATTTTAACCCATTAAATAATAAATAAATATTAGTACTTGGGTTAAGTATATAATTTTATGTATGCCATTCTAACCTTATAATGTTAGCCTCATATTTTGGGACAATCTCATCCTCTTTTTGCCTCAGACTCAAAAATTGTCTTTCCATATCTGCTCGATGGTCATAAGGAATGTATTTTTCTAAAAAATGATCTTTAAACTCCCTCCATTACATACTTTATACTTAATCACCTTCCTTTATTGTTTGATTCAATGTCCACCATTGATCTGTATCTACCAGGAGGCGATAAACTGCAATGACAACATTTTCCATTTCGCTACTCCCCAATGTTTGAAATATTTTATCTAAGGAATTTATCCATTTCTCAGCTACTAATGGATTTGTAATCCCATTGAATGTTGGTGGTTGTTTACTCATGAATTTTTCTAACATTTATCCTACGTGTGGTGGATCAGGGTTCTCCATACGGGAAATGTTAGTACTCATAACCTGAGCGTGTTTCCCTAGTATGGTGAGAAGCTGATCAGCCCCAATTTCTTCACCATCTCCACTATAATTATCTTGAGTATGCGAGAAATACCTAAATGGATTATGTGAGTTCATATGGTTACCATTCCTTCAACTAGGCACCATTTCTAAACAATGGAATAAATTATATTAGTTTGTGAATCACATTAAATAACTCGAAACATGTAAAACACTTAACCTAAATTGAATCGTTTATGGATAGAATACATAATCATAAAAATGTTTTCTTTGAGAAATTATATACTAAAAAACCCTTCATAATGTTTTGTAAATAAAATGAGAATTATCCTAATTATATCCCCCAAGAGTTTCGTAATCAATAGTGTAGCAAGGCTCGTTATTGTGCACTGATTCCTATTCGAGTGTAGAGAAAAGCAGTGTTTTTGAGTTTTACCCCTAGTTACATCTGTTCCAGAGCTGCCTCAACCTGCTCGTATCCAGATAGGAAAGTATTTCTCAGAAAACTCAATGAATCTCTAAAATACCAAAATTTTAAGAATTTCTTCTATACTAATCCTCAAAATATATCTTAGGGGAATGTTCTATTATCAGTGTTTTTTAAAATCTAGCTTCCATGGTTTGTACTAAACTTCTTCTCACACTAACTGTAACTTCGTGACCCTAGTTATCCAAAGTCGGTGCATTATTACATAAAATTGACATGATCTCAAAAGATCACATCCTAAAAGACCAATTATTTTAGTTTCCCTGAAAATACTAGATACATTCATAAGTTTTAAATTACATTATAAAATGAAAAACTGAAACAACATAGTCTTCATAGGCCGCACTCATATCCCTTAGAATATCCCTCCAGGTCAGTCATAATATACTTCTTCACATTATAATAAAAATAAAACATAGAAAGGGGTGAGATCAGATGCTTAGTAAAGAATACAAAATAGAAGAAACATTCATAAATAAGAGTAATCATTTTACGAAATGTAAGACTAAAAAAACGCATTTTAATCTTGAAATTCTACATAGTATAGAAAATATAAAATAAAATATTTTCATTTACTTATTCTCATGGATATTCTACTAGTCTAATAATAACATTAAATATTAATAGCCACTTTCATAAAGATGGAATGAATAATTACAGACTTTTTAAACACATAGTAAAGGCCTCGTTCCGTGAATGAATATAAGATTTTGTCAAGGCCTTGATCCAAGACAATAGTTTTTCTCATTCAACCTACCAATGCATCGAGAAGCTATAGTGGGCTACACCCGTCATTTACTATGTCCAATGCATTCCTCATATGAAAAGGATTAAACATAACATAAACATTCGTATTAAAATTATCATATGAAATGTCAATATATTATCCATAAACAATGAATGGTGTAAAAATAACACAACCATAGTCAAAAATATCACAAAATCTTCAGTACAATATGGACAATTTCTATCATAATAAATCAACTTCAAAAAATCATAAAATCTGTCACATGAATTGACATAGATGAAATCAAAACATTTTGAGTTAAATATCTCTTTATATTTTGAAATCATTTTAAAATAAGGTAATTATAAAAGAAAACATTTAATTTGAAATTATTCTTAAAAAATTTAAGGTATGTTTCGAGAATGTTATAACGGAAGAAAATAGCTACACCTGCCGTATAAGTTAAAAAAGAATTCTTACATTAATTTTGTCAAAAACTTCCTAAAGTACCTTGTTTTGAAAATGGTGGAGAGATTACTTTCAAAATATATATGGTAAAATAAGGGTATAAATTAAGTTAACCCATAGTATAGTAAATGAAATAAATGTTTCGAAATGCATTTTAAAGAAAGCACGGATGTTGATGATAATGATGTCCTAGTAGATACATAAGTAAAAACATCATCAGATAATAAAGATATCTTGAAATTGACCCATACCTTATATTTTTCCTTGGTCGATAGTATGTTAAAATCTCATATAATATTTATAAAATTGTTATTAAATTATACAAAAACTATGTACGTAAATATGATATCATATATGATCTTCTAATGTATCTTTGTTAATGATATCTCAGTAGTATCATCGTTTTGGGTGTTAACTGATTCATTTTCCATTATATGATTAGTTATGTATTTAATGGTTGTTATAGATAGGATGTATCTTATTCATATTCAGAATGATATTAAGTGTTTAAAAATTATTTTTAATCATAAAATGAAAATTAGTCTTGAATGGATACGATGGGGAATGATTCTCATCGCATTCGTGGAGAGGGTAATTAGTACTTACACACGAGCGACAATATCATTCATTTGATATTAAAATAAAATATAATTGGATGGTATATCATATATATAGAATCATTATAATTTTATATTTATTATTTAAATCATTTATACTCATTATAATATGCATAAAAATGATGAAGTATTTGAATAAAAAACTACACCACGACGTGGTGACGACAATTTGTACGTATGCACATATGTTGACTTTGTCATTTATAGGATGGATAGAATAATAAATATGGTTATACCCTTTTTATAATAACATATCATTATATAGAATATATACTAGAGTTATTATTTTATATTGAAAAATATCAATATAGAGGAAGTGGAAGAAGAAAAGAACTTGAAATAGGTGACGAAATATTAACCTCTTCTTCGGGTTGTTCCTTTTGATTTGATCAATAGGGCTCCACAGATTAGATTTATGACTACAGTAAGGCCTCTATGATGAAGGGAGGTAAGCTAAGAGGATTTTTTGGCTGGTTTTTGCTGAGCCATATGGCTTTGATGGTGTTAATTTGAGATAAGGGAATGTTCCCATTTCTAAGAGGGGTGAGGGGCACCTTAGGAAAAACTTGAAATATTATTTTATAATAAAATCATTTTCGGTTTCAAATAGAGAAAAAATGAATTATTTAAAGGATAATGTGGGGATGGTTTGAAACCCAGTCAACCAATATTTCTTAGACAGGTTTGGGTCACTATATTAACCTTGTTTTTTAGATTTAATCCTTTGTTAAATAGTTTGACATATACAATGTCTCTTTGTATTTTTATATTATATGATAAATAAACATTCTATAAACATAAAATAGAATCCCAATTTTTTCATTAATGTAATATATAATAATATTTAAGCCCTTTTTTTGAACCTCAAAATTTTAGGAACACAATACCAATTAATAAGATAATATTTTTTTAAAACACTCTTATGTCAATTTTGACAATATTTGGTATTGTGTTTTTTTTAAATTCATATCAACATTATTATTTAAAAAAATTATTTAATCAACCCTAAAATGAACTATTAACCTATAAAATTATTGGAATTCATTAAAAGTCTCAAATTATATTTAATTGGATATTTATAAAATCAATTAGTTTAATATTTCATCAATAAGTTAATTGATGCATCATCATTGTTTCATAAATAAGTTTAATTATATAATGTCTAAAAATTATAAATAAAATACCATTATTTAGTAAATATTTTTATCCTTTTAATGAATATTTATAGTCGAATTTATCTTATGTATAACACTATCTTAAAAATGGGTTTTTAATTAAACTTTGATTTAAATTCTTTTAACTCTTCTTTAAATAAAATAATAATAAATATCCTAATCTAATCCAAGTGGACCTAAAGGATAATATTTTATTCTAATGTTGTTTTTGGTTGATTTATACTTATCCAATAGAATTAGGGCATGTTTTAGGGTAATTATGATATCATTTATTCCCTTAATTACCATATTCACTTTTAATTGTGATAAATAAAAGTAAAAAGTTACTATTCACAAAAACATATTGTCATCTTATTGAACCAAATATTATTTAAGGATATTAACCACGTCTCTGGGATTTTTTAAATTCAAATCACACAAGAGGTAAAATTAAATTTTATACAAATTTTCAAATGTTTCTAGGAGGTGGGTAAAAGACTGTAAATAGTTTGATAAAATTTTATATAAACAAACTTATTATAAAATGACTCAAATGAATTTTGTTGAACATATATATCTATTATGTATCTATTTTGATGTAATTTAATTTAAAATAAATTAACTAATTCTTTAAATAAAAATTCTTTTTTGACCAATAATGTAGTGTTTTGTCGATATTCATCAAAAAGTGAACGTTTTCAGAAAAATAAAAAAAATCGGCCTAAGATAATTATATTATTTTGAATCAAAAAATGAAGTCCATTTTGATTGATAAAATGTTTAAAATTTAAAAAATTTGTTATTACTATTAATAATGGATATATTTATTCGTCGTAGTGTCTTAGAATCTTGAAGTTGCGTACAATGAAAGCTGATGCATTATTCAAAGGGAAACATATCATGGATGCTAGGGATGTTACAAATTCAGATCCTGTAATTGGTATCAGAGATGGGTTGGAAAGACTATGATTGTAGGGAAAACACTATGGTATATTTTTGGAATCCCAAATGAATGTAGTGTAGCCCTACAGGTCAAGGATTTCAGCTGTCGGGGCCCTATCTGACATCGTTGAATGGAGGGGTGTTGGGAATCATATACAAGACCCATCCATCACCCCTCCAAAAAAATTCCTTTTTAGAAGGGGGATGACAGTGAGCCACCCTGGTGGGTAGTGAGCCCTACTGATGAAAAAACCCATGAGGTAGTGAACTAAAGTAGAAAATATTGTGATGTAGGTTCTTGTTGCCCCAATGATGACCCTACAATTTCTATTAGAGTCAGGTAGGAAATCCTCTAATTATCGGGAATGAAATGGGGGAGATTTTTGGAATCCCTAATGAATGTTGTGCAACACTACTTGTAGATGTTTTTTGTGTGAATGGTCCATGCCGCACATTGAAGACTAAAGGGGTGTTTGGCATCATATAAAAGATCCTACCATCTCCCTCACAACATATGGCCTTTTATGAATGGGATGCTAGTGAGACACATTGATGGGTAGTTAGCCTTGCTAATGAACAAACACTTAAAATAGTGAACCAATTCATGAAATATTGTGATGTAAGATCCTATAGCCCGAATGTAGATCCTAAAATTACCCTCACTAGAATGAAAGTGTGGTCGATATATGTAATATCGAACACCGAACCAATCCATAACATAAAAAAGTTAAAATCCAAAATGACAATATATCAGGAAATTTAATAAGAATTCAATAAAATTTTCCAAGTAAAATATCAAAGACAATCCTTCATAAGAAACTCGACAATATCTCGAAAGCCTAATATAGAAATATCCAACATATTTTTCGAAATACTCAAACTAAATTGAAAAATATTATATATATATATATATACTGAGAATAAATGAATAATCAGTAGGATCGTACCCATTTTCTCTCATGCACACGTGAAAAGAGCATACTAATGCACAAGTGAGAAAACAATAGAACCAACCACACCTTACAGGTCAACTAACAAATCCCATTGCAAGGGACTAGATATAATTGGAATTTTCCCTTGAAATTTTTCGATTTTGGAGGTTTCTATATGAGTTTCTAAGTGTTTAGGTGGGAAAATGTGGGTGTAGGAGGAGATAATTCCAACAATGGAATGGTTGGGAAGTGGATGTATTTGTAATGCTGCAGTGATGGTGGTTGTGATGAGGTGGATTAATCCACATTGTTTGGGAGATCCAGAAAGAAATCATGGATACTTCTTTTTTAGAGGTTTATAGACTGTGGAAATAGGTTGTGATATGGGATCATCTTCAGTGGTTGAGTATAGAGACATGGAGGAAGGAGGATACAATGTAAAAAGTTTTGAGGATAATTCCAAATAAAGGGTAGCATTGCTGTTGTGGGTGGCGTAACCTCCCTATTGGAAAAGGGGAGTTGCGGGTGATGCCTTGGGCTGCACCATAGCCCCAGATCAACTTTTATAGGATTTATTCTATTCTTCTCAAACATGAAATTGGCCATGGGGGTCTGTGGAGTGGTCCCACATTCAACACCATTGAATCCCCAATGCGAGGGAGGGCTCCGATATTGTCATAGGGGATTCTCTATGGTGCTCAAAAACTTTCTCTATCTAAAATGCGCTGGTCATATTCAAACTTAGTTTTCATTCACTTATTCCAATAAAAACCTATGTTCCCTAGAGTTCTTTTCATAGGAATTGAAACCCCATTTCAATAGGGATTGATCCCTAAATCCTAGAGATTAATCTATGGTAATCCTAGGTGACTTCTTCAACTTCTATTCTAGGAATTTCTCTCTATTTCATCTTGTTCCCCTCCAGTACCTCTCACTATGATTTAATGTTGTATATACATCATTCTATTAGTGTTTTCTTACAATTTTCTAGTGTGTTAATAACAGAACTTATTTGGGATAGATCATAGTTTCTTCATGGTAGAGGTGATCATAGATCCACATGGGCATTTCCTTTCCGTTTCGAGAACACTAGAAGTTTGAGGTATGATATTACATTCTCTCCAATATATTAACATGAAATCGTAAAGTTAACAATGCTTATCCCTTTGGATGATACTAAATTTAATCTAATAAATATTAAATTAGATTAATTAATGAAATTTTTAATTTTAACGATCATTTGTTGTTCTATTATAACAAGATAATAATTTACCTTTTGATATGATAGACATTGAACTGTATATGAAATGTTTATTTTTGGGTATGTTCATGGTTAGTTTAACGTATATAAATTTATTGAATTAGATAAATAAAGTGAGGTCAAAATAATTAATTAATTGACTTATAAATTAATGATACATTCTTAGTAATTTAAAGATTCATATAATTTGATGATAATAAAATTGATGAAACAATTAGTGTTTACTTGAATATGATATCCAAATGATATATTAGAATTGATTAAGAGAAAAAATCTATATTGATTTAAATGATCAATGGAATAAAAAGGCATGTTAATTGGTAGTTGTCTTTCTCACACATTTATGAAATTGGTTTTATATTTAGATAATGTTTACATAATTGTGATAGCTTGGGATAACCAATCCCTTAGGTTGCTAAAAATGTTTTTTTAATAAAATAAATAGGTGGACACCCTACAGGAACCAAAATGTCACGACGGTCTAATGTGATAAATCCCTAAGGAATCCCCTTGGAAAACAAAATTACATTCTCGGGGTAAAGATCCAAAACTATAATAAATCACCCAAGGATCCTCCAGTCTGCCCCCTCAAGAAAGAGAATCTGGAGAAAATTTGGGTTCCCATGGGACATGCCGACCCACACATCCTCCGGGGATCTCTAATTTGCAGCTACGAACCAAATAAATCAGGGGCCACGGTACCTCACCCATAGCCGTGAGCGCCCGGACCAGAACCTTCGAATTAGATTCCAGGACTACGCAATCTAGGAAGAATCTATTACATAGTTTAATCCCCATGAGTAGATCACGTACCTCTTCCCCCAAGGAGCACCCAGTCCTGTGGTAGCAACTAAAGGCCAGGAAAACAGAACCTTTCCCATCCCGGACCAGCCCTCCTCCCCGCAAAACTCACTGAAGAAGAGACTCATCCATATTTAGCTCCAGCCCTTTAACCGTAGGTTTCCAGCGAATCCAACATCTATGCGAAATCAGAGATGCCATCGGCCTATTGAGAAAGTTGCAACGAGAGTGAGAAAACAAACCTTTTTTTAGCATATTTCCCAGCTCATGACCCAGGTGTCACATCCTTAGTTGGTCCAGGAAAAACGAGGGTCGGTTCACATGTCTAGCCATGATCCTAGCTTCCCAAATAGACCATATGTCCGCCATAGAGATGATGCAACAAATTTTAGGTTCCATCAACTCCGGTTCTGCCCCTAAAATTCAAAATGAGAAGAGCTCCTGTAAAGATTCACAAGCCCTGACCAAGCTCCCTGTAACACCCCAAGATTTCATAGTGTGTTATTTCTTCAAAATAATTCAATAACTTGCACTACACGCAACACCGAGTTCAAGCGCACCATGACTTACCAAACAAGCCGTTCAAAAAAGGTTATGAATAGTATTAACTAAATTTTAAACTTTATATAATCCTTATAATTTTAGAATCCATATTATGAGTTTCTTAGACATAATGTAAGAACAAATTCATCTTCAGTATTATAGTTTTACCAACTTTTAATAGTGAACCCTTTTTAAGTAAAATATTTTAAACTTTTTGACTAAATGGGGACATCAAAAATTTTAAAATAAAACATCCCAAGCTTCCACGGTACGCTTTCCTTTGAATAAAACAGTAGCGTGTGTTGTACGCAACTTCGAGTTTTAACACACACCACAACCGATCAAACTAGCCGTTATGAATAGTAATACTTAATTTTTTGAAATTATATATTTTATATTTCAAAATGGAATTCATTTTTGGATTCGGAATATCAAATTTAGCCTAAGGTGAAATTTTTGTACTTTTCGGATAACTTTCATATTTTGATGAATAGTAAAAATTACTAAATTTTAATTAAAAACAACTTTTTTAATCAAAATAATTAATAGTGATAAAATATGAATTTGAGTGGTTTTAAAGTATATTTAGAATATATTTTTACCATTTAATATAATTTTGGTCATTGGACATAATTTTACAATTAAACCGAACATAAACAAGTGTCAATCTTTTGATAGTTATTATCTCTTAAAAACACGCTTTTTGTTTTGACAGCGGGAATTAATTTTAAATTAATTTCTGCCACTTCTGTGTTTTGAATTTTGAAAAATGGATTCCATATTTGGAATCAGGATGATCAAATTGTGTAAATAGGTAACTTTTATTTTTAGACATTTTGAATAATTACTGCGGTAAATATTTTATTTAACATGGTTAAGGGTAAATCCGGTAAATAAGGGTTAAAAAATAATATTATAATAATACTAAATTACCCTAAAACGTGTCTTAACCCTATTGGTTGATACATGGTCGACCATGGGAATATTTGGGTCAATTTTGGGACCCCATTGATCCACTTTTAAGTGATAATGACACTTTATTTTAATTAAGTTAAAATGAATACAAAAATGGCATAAGCTTACATCTTTTAAAAGAACAATTTTTACATAGGGTTATACATGTTGGATTTTCGATTATAAATATTCATTAGAAAGATAATACGATTTCCTACATAATGATATTTTATTTATAATTTTTAGACATCAAATAATTTAAATTATTAATGACACAATAATGATGCAATGTTTACCTCATTAATAAATCATTTAAATAAATAAGATTATAATGATTAAAATATTATCTAAAACCTGTCCAATTCTTATTGGTTGATGTTATTTAGAATATGAGTCATCTTAGCTTCTACCTCAATGATTTTTGGACCATTATAAACGGAATATAATTATATTATAAAGTAATACTTTCACTCTTTCCTAAAGAGCCCCTCCTCTCCCTTATAAAAGGAGACCACTTCTACTCATTCCTCACACCTCCCAAGCCTCTTGGCTCGTCCAAACTCTGCCCAACTAAGCTCCCCACATCCCTCTCCTCCTCCTTGAAGCTTCCCCTTAGGCAGAAAGCATTTCAAGAAGTCCTTTGGTTCCAACCAAAGTGAGTTACCTAAATTAAAGGTAACATTTTCTCTTAAATTATTTTCAATTATTTTGCTTCTCCAACCCCCAAACTCTTTTTATTTCCTTTCTTTTGTAACAACACCAGTATCCAAAATATACTAAGATGTTGTTATAAGAAGGATTAAAACTACACATTCACACAACTCCATCTAATGGATGATGAACATAATGTTTCTGTGGATGGCAAAGTAACGCCTCATGAAACGATGATTGTTCAAATACATCTTACCGCCTCTCATGGTGGCCATTAGGATGGCACTGTAATTAAATATGATATTAATGATATATATTTTATATATAAGCTTCTGTAATTCCATTTTATTTCATACAATTATTCGTTTCATGTTGTATATACATACGATAATTTCATTTGAGGAAGTGCGGACTACCGCCCCCTTAAAATGATATGACTCGTTCATACCACACATGGACCGTATAAAGGATGGTGTTAATGAACTTAAGTAACATATATAGAATATTATATTTTACTAGAATAGTAATATACCTATGTATCATTTTGATTCGATTCTTTTAAAATAAAAATTAAATGGAAGTAGCATTCGTGCATACGTACGGACTACCGTCTCCACGAACGCGATGAGATTCATTCTCCATCGTATCCATTCAAGTGTAATTATCATTTGATGATTTAAAAATGATGCTTAAGGACTTGATACCATTCTGGATATAAATAATATACATCCCATTAATAACGAATATGGCTCACATAACAAAGAATATAAAGTAAAATGAACCCGTTAACACCTGAAATGACGATAATTCTAAGATATTATTAACAAATCAATGTTAAAAGATCATATATGATATCATATTAAAGTAACTGATTCTTGTATTATTCAATAACAATTATTTCACCATTATACAGGAGGTAAACCTACCATCGACCAAGGAAAAAGTACAAAGTAAGGGATTCTCTTATCTCACTTTCATTTCCGTGAGATTTCCATTGTTCGCTACTAAATTATTGAAAGTGGTGTATTGTGTACTTCCATGATTCACTTTATATTCATGTTATTCTGTAAATCATTTGGTGGTTATTAACTTTTGGCCATGCGACTCAGTTGATTAACGTGGTAAGGGGTTTCTTGTCTCACTTTTAATTCCGTGAGAATTCCATTGATCACCACTTAATTATTGCATCTGGTGTATGTGTACTACCCATGATTGTATTCATTATGTAATATACTTTATTTTATGGGTATTTACATCATCATGGTATGATCTTTCTTTCATGGGTGTTTGTTTCTTAAGTTACCTAATCAATAAGGGAATTTGAGATTTCAATTTCCACTCATTTGGCTTTACGCATATTTCATTGATTATATTACCCCAATATTATGTGTGGAATCACTATTCATTTGATTATGTCATAATTTCCACTCCCCTTCCTGTGGATATACTTTTGATACACATAATCACTCCATTGAAAATTCTCAAGTCATTGATATGAATTTGATAAGAGTAATTTTAACTCTTTCACCATTTGTTGAGTTAAACATCCAATTCGTTGGTGTTGTTTTTACAGGAATATGTGTGAATATACTTTGATTGTTTTACACTGAATATCCAATCATATTTAGTGTATTTATATTTTTCACACATAATTATGTTGTTGATTTATCCTTAACCTAAGGATATGGCCTTTATGAGAGATTCCATCTCAACTTACAATCCATTGAGACTTCTTTGTTGATATACACCAAATCACTTTTATGTGGTGTATATAATGTACTTTGACATAGTATATCATGAATTCCCTTTATTCTCATGATATTACAATGTTTTGATTACCTCAATTATTTTCATTCAAGTGTCTCTCTTTTGGTTAGAATCTCTAACTGAAATACCATTTTTAAATGTTTTAAAGACTTATTCATCTAAATATTTCTCATTAATGTCCATGTTTTAAAAATGGTTTTAAGGATTTATTTATATGGACATTAAAGTTTAGAAATTAAAAATCCTTTTTAAAGGTTTCGAAGTGGTATGGGACACTTTGATTCAAAAATCTATTTTTAAATGGCTTCTTGACAAATTGTGTGACTTTTAAATGTTTTCAAGAAAAGGGGGATATTTCTCTCAAATAGTTTTGATGATTATTTTCATCTATGTCAACATCCTTCATTATTCATGATTGAGGTTAATGTGATACAATACAATCTTCCATATTGTATCAAATGAGTTATATTTGACTGTGGATGTTCTATTTTTATACCATTCATGGTTTGTGGTTAAAGTATTGACATTTCGTATGCTAGTTTTAATACGAATGTTTATTTTATGCTTAAACCTATTCATATGAGGAATGCATTGGACTTAATAAGTGACGGGTGGAGCCCGCTATAGGTCCCCTATGCATCGGTAGGTCTCATGAGACAAACTAGGGTCTTGGCACAAGGCCTTGGCAAAATCTTATTTGTAGTCTTGGCATGAGGCCTTGGCTATGTGGTTATGATAGTCTGGCATTATGCATTCCATCATTATAAAAGTGGTTATTGATATTGCATGTGATCATTCGACTAGTAGAATATCCATGTGAGTAAGTAAATGGCATTATTTCATTCTATTTATGCCATACCATGTTGAAAGTTCATGTTTCAAAGGCTTTTGTTTTAGTTATAAATTGCCTGAAGTGTTTATGATTATTTATGAAAGCTTCTGCTATAATGTTATCCTTACTGAGCATCCGAGCTCACCCCTTTCAATGTTTTATTTTTTTTTCCAGGATTATGAAGAAGTAATTTATGAATGACCTGCAGGGATAGTATGAGGGGATATGAAGACAAAATGTTTTTTTGATGTAATGTAAAAATTTATGGATGTATCTAGTTATTACAAGGCTACTAAACTAATTGGTCTTTCGAGACTTGATCTTTCTCATGATCATGCCAATGTTATGTAATAATGCACCGACTCTGGGTAACTAGGGTCGGGGCGTTACAGTTGGTATCAGAGGAAGTTTAGTACAAACCTTGATAGCTAGATTTAGATAAACTCTGATTAGAGCACGTAGACCTAAGATGAACTTTGAGGATTAGTATAAAAGAACTTCCTAGAATTTTGGTATTGTAGAGATTTTGTGAGTTTTCCGAGCAATACATCCCTGTCTGGATACGAGCAGGTAGAGGCGGCTCTGGCACAGATGTACCTAGGGGTAAAACCCGAAAACACCGCTTTGAGCTAGACTCGAACGGGAACTGGTGCACGACAACGGGCCTTGCTGCACTCTTGGTTACGACACTCCCGGGGGATATGCTTAGGATAATTTACATTTTCATTACAAACCGATTTAAGTAATATATACATAAGATGAGAGTAAATGACCTTGGATAATCCTAATATGTTTCAAATTGAGAATATGGTGACATTTTAATCTCTAAATGATTTTACGACTACTATTACTCACACAATGCTTTCTGGTTTTAGTCAATGGCTGGATTCCAAGGAAGTCATAGTGACTTTGAGAATGATGTACAAGGTGGGAACGGTGGTGGAAATGAGCAACAAAATGGAATGTTGATAGGCGTAAAAGATATCGTCTTTATGCCAAATCAATTTTCCAAAAATATGATCAACAACATATATATTAACCAACTCCCAGACTCAACAAGGAAGAGAATGGTGATAAATGATAAGATCTCCAGCAATGGAGACCATGGAGAAAAGAAACCTCAATTTTCATCATGCAGGAATTGTGGAAAGAGACACCCAGGAATGTGTCTCAATGGGACAACGAAATGTTTTACGTGCGGGAAGGAAGGACATAAAGTGAAGAATTGCCGAAGAAAAATGAAGAGTACTATGGAAGAAGATAAAAATAGTCCCAAGAGTCCATTTACAGTCATTTGCCATAAATGTAGGGGACCTGGCCATTACCCGAGTGAATGTCCTATTTTATAGGATATTTTCTTGCTCAAAGAAGAAGCTATGTGGAAATAAATGGTTGGAGAAAAATTTAAAAAGTATTAGCACTCCTTGTTGATGGGTTTACTTTGGAATAATTTTCTCTTGTATTTGTAACCCCTCAGTTTGCCATGTGAGAATGATATTTGAGGAATAATTGTCTCTTCTCTTGTGGATATAGGTATAAATAACTATTTGGTTTTATATGATCATTGGGGTTTGAGAAAATGATAAGTTATTATAATTTGGGATGAAAATGCAAAGTATGATATAACATTTGTGGTTAAATTATGTTATTTTGAAAACTTTATCTCATTTTGGTAATATTATAGAATATAGTTTTTGAAAAAGGACAACACGTAGACCGTGTGACAACCCGTCGCGTCGGACAAAGCTGTGGGAATCGAACCCACAACCAAAGTGCGATTGGGATTTATCGCCTACCACTGGACTACGTGAAGTCCCTGGTTAGTATGACTATTTTTTTTTGTTAAATGATTTTATTGATCAATAATAAGATGATTTGGGTTCTTATGTCTTATCAAATGAATACCCTTGGTATAGGAAAATGATTTGGTGATTAAGTGATAAATGTTATTTTGGAAGATGTTCGTTTTGTTAGGAACACTATATGCCCAAGGAAAATAGAATACAATGAGGTTTCATTTGTAGAGTAATGGTGGATTTTTATCTACATTTTTATTGTTGATTTATAGTGATTTGGGTTATTTATGGAAATGATTAGCCTATAACAGATAATATGTGATGATGTTAATTACTTTTAAGTATGTGACTTTAAGAGTATTTGATGTCATTTGGAGATACAATGTAACATGGGAGAATACATAATCAAATTCTTCTATGTTTTGGGTTTCAATATTAGTTTGGATTATATTAAAGGATTTTAAGGACAATTGGTTATTGAATGGTATCTATTTAACTTTGGGGTATTGTTGTTTTAATTTTAGAAATTAAGATTAGTGCATATTTATATCAATGAATATCCTTTTGGGGGATCATTAGATCATTCACTAACCATTTTGGTTTTGATTAATCTTCAAAGACAATGTAAATATATGGTTTATCCTGCATGGATCATGTGATTCTATAGAAGTTTATTCTAGCTCTTCCAGTGGGACCAAGTCTTCTTGAATACTCATCGTTTTAAAAAAAAATTGAGTTAGTGGTGGAAATTTATTAAAGAATGAAAATCTACTTAAAATTTAAGTATATCTCATAATGTTCTTAGTCAATATCATAAATGAATTCCTCTTCCTTATGTAATGTAACTTATAAAAAATGTTGTCCTAGAAGGTACCTTAAATCATCACTAATTTATGGCTTTGGGATTGTTGGCCTTTTCATAGCCATGTTCTCTGCCACTCTCCATCAGATAATTGATGGTTAGATTTCTCCTCCATATCCATATTTTCCTACAGGGAACCCTAGTATGTGTTATTTTCGGTAATCTTCATACTTTCCACTCTTTATTTTAAATAGAGACCTCATTAATTCATTTTTCGATGTGGGATTTCAACTAAGATATTTTGAAATGTCAAAAATGTGTGATCCCAATACCCTATATTTTGTTGAACCGATGGTACTTCAAATCATCATAGATTGATGAGTTTAAGGACCTCAATTTTATATTTGTTTGTGATTGATTACCTCAACCACTACCTATAAATATTTAGGTTTTTCCTCCAATTATATGTCTCTAATTTCCACCAATGTTCTCCTAATCGAGATCATAATTTGGTGGTGACCCTTTCATTTCTCTTTTCCTCATATTAAGACTAAATTTTAGTAAACCAATTTCCGATGTGGGATTTCCCACAAATATATTTTCTATTTTCAACCTTTTATTTTCGAAGAACAATTTCAAATTGCAAGGACGCAATTTATTGAAGGAGGGGAGATTGTAACACCCCAAGATTTCATAGTGTGTTATTTCTTCAAAATAATTCAATAACTTGCACTACACGCAACACCGAGTTCAAGCGCACCATGACTTACCAAACAAGTCGTTCAAAAAAGGTTATGAATATTATTAACTAAATTTTAAACTTTATATAATCCTTATAATTTTAGAATCCATATTATGAGTTTCTTAGACATAATGTAAGAACAAATTCATCTTCAGTATTGTAGTTTTACCAACTTTTAATAGTGAACCCTTTTTAAATAATATATTTTAAACTTTTTGACTAAATGGGGACATCAAAAAATTTAAAATAAAACATCCCAAGCTTCCACGGTACGCTTTCCTTTGAATAAAACAGTAGCGTGTGTTGTACGCAACTTCGAGTTTTAACACACACCACAACCGATCAAACTAGCCGTTATGAATAGTAATACTTAATTTTTTGAAATTATATATTTTATATTTCAAAATGGATTTCATTTTTGGATTCGGAATATCAAATTTAGCCTAAGGTGAAATTTTGGTACTTTTCGGATAACTTTCATAGTTTGATGAATAGTAAAAATTACTAAATTAAAATTAAAAACAACTTTTTTAATCAAAATAATTAATAGTGATAAATTATGAATTTGAGTGGTTTTAAAGTATATTTAGAATATATTTTTACCATTTAATATAATTTTGGTCATTGGACATAATTTTACAATTAAACCGAACATAAACAAGTGTCAATCTTTTGATAGTTATTATCTCTTAAAAACACGCTTTTTGTTTTGACAGCGGGAATTAATTTTAAATTAATTTCTTCCACTTCTGTGTTTTGAATTTAGAAAAATGGATTCCATATTTGGAATCAGGATGATCAAATTGTGTTAATAGGTAACTTTTATTTTTAGACATTTTGAATAATTACTGCGGTAAATATTTTATTTACCATGGTTAAGGGTAAATCCGGTAAATAAGGGTTAAAAATAATATTATAATAATACTAAATTACCCTAAAACGTGTCTTAACCCTATTGGTTGATACATGGTCGACCATGGGAATCTTTGGGTCAATTTTGGGACCCCATTGATCCACTTGTAAGTGATAATGACACTTTATTTTAATTAAGTTAAAATGAATACAAAAATGGCATAAGCTTACATCTTTTAAAAGAACAATTTTTACATAGGGTTATACATGTTGGATTTTCGATTATAAATATTCATTAGAAAGCTAAAAGGATTTCATACATAATGATATTTTATTTATAATTTTTAGACATCAAATAATTTAAATTATTAATGACACAATAATGATGCAATGTTACCTCATTAATAAATCATTTAAATAAATAAGATTATAATGATTACAATATTATCTAAAACCTGTCCAATTCTTATTGGTTGATGTTATTTAGAATATGAGTCATCTTATCTTCTACCTCAATGATTTTTGGACCATTATAAACCGAATATAATTATATTATAAAGTAATACTTTCACTCTTTCCTAAAGAGCCCCTCCTCTCCCTTATAAAAGGAGACCACTTCTACTCATTCCTCACACCTCTCAAGCCACTTGGCTCGTCCAAACTCTGCCCAACTAAGCTCCCCACATCCCTCTCCTCCTCCTTGAAGCTTCCCCTTAGGCAGAAAGCATTTAAAGAAGTCCTTTGGTTCCAACCAAAGTGAGTTACCTAAATTAAAGGTAACATTTTCTCTTAAATTATTTTCAATTATTTTGCTTCTCCAACCCCCAAACTCTTTTTATTTCCTTTCTTTTGTAACAACACCAGTATCCAAAATATACTAGGATGTTGTTATAATAAGTATTAAAACTACACATTCACACAACTCCATCTAATGGATGATGAACATAATGTTTCTGTGGATGGCAAACTAACGCCTCACGAAACGATGATTGTTCAAATACATCTTACCGCCTCTCATGGTGGCCATTAGGATGGAACTGTAATTAAATATGATATTAATGATATATATTTTATATATAAGCTTCTGTAATTCCATTTTATTTCATACAATTATTTGTTTCATGTTTTATATACATACGATAATTTCATTTGAGGAAGTGCGGACTACCGCCCCCTTAAAATGATATGACTCGTTCATACCACACATGGAACGTATAAAGGATGGTGTTAATGAACTTAAGTAACATATATAGAATATTATATTTTACTAGAATAGTAATATACCTATGTATCATTTGGATTCGATTCTTTTAAAATAAAAATTAAATGGAAGTAGCATTCGTGCATACGTACGGACTACCGTCTCCACGAACGCGATGAGATTCATTCTCCATCGTATCCATTCAAGTGTAACTATCATTTGATGATTTAAAAATGATGTTTAAGGACTTGATACCATTCTGGATATAAATAATATACATCCCATTAATAACGAATATGGCTCACATAACAAAGAATATAAAGTAAAATGAACCCGTTAACACCTGAAATGACGATAATTCTAAGATATTATTAACAAATCAATGTTAAAAGATCATATATGATATCATATTAAAGTAACTGATTCTTGTATTATTCAATAACAATTATTTCACCATTATACAGGAGGTAAACCTACCATCGACCACGGAAAAAGTACAAAGTAAGGGATTCTCTTATCTCACTTTCAATTCCGTGAGATTTCCATTGTTCGCTACTAAATTATTGAAAGTGGTGTATTGTGTACTTCCATGATTCACTTTATATTCATGTTATTCTGTAAATCATTTGGTGGTTATTAACTTTTGGCCATGCGACTCAGTTGATTAACGTGGTAAGGGGTTTCTTGTCTCACTTTAAATTCCGTGAGAATTCCATTGATCACCACTTAATTATTGCATGTGGTGTATGTGTACTACCCATGATTGTATTCATTATGTAATATACTTTATTTTATGGGTATTTACATCATCATGGTATGATCTTTCTTTCATGGGTGTTTGTTTCTTAAGTTACCTAATCAATAAGGGAATTTGAGATTTCAATTTCCACTCATTTGGCTTTACGCATATTTCATTGATTATATTAACCCAAGATTATGTGTGGAATCACTATTCATTTGATTATGTCATAATTTCCACCCCCCTTCCTGTGGATATACTTTTGATACACATAATCACTCCATTGAAAATTCTCAAGTCATTGATATGAATTTGATAAGAGTAATTTTAACTCTTTCACCATTTGTTGAGTTAAACATCCAATTCGTTGGTGTTGTTTTTACAGGAATATGTGTGAATATACTTTGATTGTTTTACACTGAATATCCAATCATATTTAGTGTATTTATATTTTTCACACATAATTATGTTGTTGATTTATCCTTAACCTAAGGATATGGCCTTTATGAGAGATTTCATCTCAACTTACAATCCATTGAGACTTCTTTGTTGATATACACCAAATCACTTTTATGTGGTGTATATAATGTACTTTGACATAGTATATCATGAATTCCCTTTATTCTCATGATATTACAATGTTTTGATTACCTAAATTATTTTCATTCAAGTGTCTCTCTTTTGGTTAGAATCTCTAACTGAAATACCATTTTTAAATGTTTTAAAGACTTATTAATCTAAATCTTTCTCATTAATGTCCATGTTTTAAAAATGGTTTTAAGGATTTATTTATATGGACATTAAAGTTTAGAAATTAAAAATCCTTTTAAAAGGTTTCAAAGTGGTATGGGACACTTTGATTCAAAAATCTATTTTCAAATGGCTTCTTGACAAATTGTGTGACTTTTAAATGTGTTCAAGAAAAGGGGATATTTCTCTCAAATAGTTTTGATGATTATTTTCATCTATGTCAACATCCTTCATTATTCATGATTGAGGTTAATGTGATACAATACAATCTTCCATATTGTATCAAATGAGTTATATTTGACTGTGGATGTTCTATTTTTATACCATTCATGGTTTGTGGTTAAAGTATTGACATTTCGTATGCTAGTTTTAATACGAATGTTTATTTTATGCTTAAACCTATTCATATGAGGAATGCATTAGACTTAATAAGTGACGGGTGGAGCCCGCTATAGCTCCTCGATGTATCGGTAGGTCTCATGAGACAAACTAGTGTCTTGGCACAAGGCCTTGGCAAAATCTTATTTGTAGTCTTGGCACGAGGCCTTGGCTATGTGGTTATGATAGTCTGGCATTATGCATTCCATCATTATGAAAGTGGTTATTGATATTGCATGTGATCATTCGACTAGTAGAATATCCATGTGAGTAAGTAAATGGCATTATTTCATTCTATTTATGCCATACCATGTTGAAAGTTCAAGTTTCAAAGGCTTTTGTTTTAGTTATAAATTTCCTGAAGTGTTTATGATTATTTATGAAAGCTTCTGCTATAATGTTATCCTTACTGAGCATCCGAGCTCACCTCTTTCAATGTTTTAATTTTTTTTTCCAGGATTATGAAGAAGTAATTTATGAATGACCTGCAGGGATAGTATGAGGGGATATGAAGACAAAATGTTTTTTTATGATGTAATGTAAAAATTTATGGATGTATCTAGTTATTCCAAGGCTACTAAACTAATCGGTCTTTCGAGACTTGATCTTTCTCATGATCATGACAATGTTATGTAATAATGCACCGACTCTGGGTAACTAGGGTCGGGGCGTTACACTCCCCCTCTATCCATGCTGGACCAAATCTTGTGTGCCCAGTCACTCTAGAAAAATAAGTGAGAAACTGACAGAGCCTGTGGACAATCACAACATAAACATCATGATGCCATCTGGACCCCCTTCTTCGGGACGTTGTCATCAGTAGTCAGAGCAGATTTCCGGGCGCACCAAACCAGAAAACTAAATTTAGTAGGGATCACATTACACCACAACTGTGCCCCAGTTCATCCCAATCTATGTCTTGTTGCTTCAAAAGGTGGAACTCTCTCCCATTGAAATGACCCGACTTTTCCTTCGTAAAATAGAATTTATCCTCCTCCTCTGAAAAAATAATTTCCCTGTAACACTGGAATTGGTCTCTATTCAAGATGGATTCTAATAGTATTGGATAAGCGGGAGCCTCATTGAAAAATAAATCTGGAACCATTTAGTGGGGAATGTATAGCCCCTCTCCCAGCCAATTGTCCCCCAATAAATAAAAATTCCCTTGTCCCAACACCCACTTTCCAGAATCCTGAAGAATAGACAACTCGCACCTGATAGTCTTCCCCAACCTAGAAAGTTTCCTGACCTCACAATCCACCCAATTGTTCCCATATTTCCTGCTGATGACCTTAGCCCACATCTACCTCCCCTCCAAAAAATCCCAATCAAGCCTAGCTTGTATTTCCTTCATAGTAGCAGCAATGTCCATCAGACCTACACCACCCTCCTCCACTTTTTTAGACATCCGAGACCAAACAACCTAATGAGACCTTCCCACCAGGTTCACATCATAAATGAAATGGTTCATCACTTTCTCCATTGCCTCAATCGTCCCCTTAGGAGGAGTGATAATAGATAGCACATGCATTAGGATAGAAAAGACCACGCTGTTGGTTAGAGTCACCCTTCCCCCAAAGAACAGGAACCTATTCTTCTATTTCAGGACTCTCCCAGTCATTTTTCTCAAAAGATCCTCTAAGAAAACCCTCTTCAACCAGCCCATCGAAATAGGTTCCCTAAGGTAAGTCATAGGAAACTGCCTCCGTCTTATTCCCAGAATGGATTGAATAACCACGGCTCTTCTCCTTCGACCTTTGATGGAAATAAACACATTAATTTTCCCCAGATTCATCTTCTTCCCACTTCGGATACCATAAATTAGCATGAGGTGCATGAAGTTAACCAAGGAAGATCTCCTGCCATTAACAAAGATTAGAATGTCATCAGCAAACAAAATGTTGGAACAGTTATCTAAAATACTAGACCGATAAGGTCCTATCTTCTTTTCTATCAAGAGAATTTGGAAATTATGAGTTAAAACATTCAGATAAATAATGAATAAGGTAGGGGAAATCAGATAACCCTATCAGACACCTATCACACTATAAATGAAACCAAAACACTTTCCCAATAGCGATATGGACATCCAAAGGGATGAATAACACTGGAAGCACAAGTCATAAACCCATTCCTGAAATCCCATTTTCCTCATCAACCAGATAATAAAACTCCATTCCAGCTTCTCAAAATATTTATCCATGTCCACCTGAATAATAACATTGGAGCAATTCACCTTTTTATCAACATCCTCTAATAATTCCTGAGCCACTCCCATGGCTCCTTTGATGCCTCTTCCTTTTATAAATCCATGCTATTTGTGAGAAACGATCCTCGGAAGCAGCTTGCTAAACCTCCTGGAGATAATAGACACCATGATTTTGTAATATACATTTCAATGAAAGATGGGTCTATATTGACTAATAGAACAAGGGTATTTCACCTTGCGAATGAACACCACTTTAGACGCACATGTTCCCCTGTTAAGGGTACCACCTATGAAAATATCATGCAAGACATCGATCGCCGAAGGTCCCAAAGACTCCCATTTTTTCACATAAAAAGTTGTCAGAAATCCATCGGGTCCATGAGAACTATGCAAGGGAAAACTACAAACCACCTCCCATATCACCCTCTCATGAGGTAAGGATATTAAAACTTCATTATCCTCAGAGCCCACCCTATTAGGGAAAATTATAGTTACTGATGATTGACAGAGTGATTTACCTAACACCCTAGTATGAGGATGGATGATTGACATCCCCCTCTAGCCCCACTCTCATCTCTTTATAGTATTATGTGTTGATATGTAAGATAATTCGTTTTCCTATATGTATGTGTATAGGTATGTATTCATTTTTGGTTATTTCACACACATGTATCTCAATATATATTATCACAATGGATATTTTAGGAATGACATGTCACGGGATATGATTTCATGAGGTTCATCACTCAGTGTATGGTTTTTGATGTCTTGATATATAATACATGATGTATGATACATGTCATATAGGATGTGGTGGATCCTAGAAACTACTTGGTTAAAATATATGTAGGTGTAGATGTGATTATATGATGATTTGTTGCATGGGGTTAATGTTGTGATAGTTAGCCTAGGTGTTTGTGTATTAACTTATTTTTGAGAGCGATGGTATAGGATGTGCGATGTTGTAGAAGAATGAAAAACTAGAGGGGAATAGGTATAAGGGTACCTAGGATATTTTATTAATGTAAAAAATAATTCCTTGTATATACTAAATGGTGAGAATGAACAATATTGATACTAGTAACATAATATACATGTTCAGGAAACAATTTAGATTCACTAGTAGTTCACTATTATTTTCCATGCTTTCATTATTATTTTCAGGACAAGATTTGGGGATGATCATACTGATTATATTATAATGATCATGCCACGTATATATAAAATACTTTTCAGGTCTATAGGTGCTGGTTGCAGACCAGGTTGTATATTATAGGGTTATAGTTTTTTAAGAGTTTTTTGGGATTTGTGGTCGCAAACGAGTTTATTTATTTTGTACTTATAGTTTTACATTCCATATTTTCTATTTCGTATGAAATATCATTCATGTTCTTGAGGTTTCTATGTGTTTATGTGAATTAGTTGAATGATGTGAATATATTATTTCAATAAAATCCACTTTTTCTCTTATAGGGTAATGGCTCCAATTTTTATGTCTATTACACCCTCAATCGTAGTCGTAAACTCTGGACCTACTGAAGGTGATACTTGGGCAGCCACCTTTCTTCTCTCATTGCTGGCCTAGAAATTTTACTATATGGGGTGATGGGTCATGATAGATTGGTATTAATGGCTATAGGTCGCGGGATATGATGATATTTGGAGTTATTGATTGGTTAGGACACATGGGTTAGTAGGGAAACCATGTTATCTATGTTTAGAATGCAATGTAAACATGGGAGATTAACTGAGACCTGGGAACTTTGTCCCCCCTATGATTTGAGGCATAAATATTTATGTTTACTAAGATTATTAAATGAATTGATAATGGTTTCAGGGTTGATACCTCAGAAAGCATCAGGTACGACACTTCTCTGGGTTTGTGTTTGAAACAGTTATACCTCGATGTGTGTAAAAACATAAAATAATAAAACAATCAATTAATTAATCTTAGGTATTCCATATTCATGGTATAGGAGTCTCTATTGGTTTTTTATTTTTATATAATTGTAGTCATGTTGACTTCATCATCAGGTTCATGCTGAATATGTTCTTCAGGATTTGTTAGCTGATCTTTATAGAGTAAAACGTTGGTGATGGAGACATTTATAGGAAGAAACAATGAGTGTTTCAGAATCAAAGACAACAGAAGTATGAATGCTTTGTTTCTTACTCAGTTAAAAATTACTAGTTATATGAGTCTATGATATATTTCATTTTGATCTATGGACATAAGAAGCAGTGTGTTTCATTGTCCATGATGATTGTGTGTGGGGTTGTGAGATGTTGGAAGATCATATTCCATGTGGATATCTAAGACTCAAAAATATCCTTTAATGTGTTCCACGATCAGTTCTATGAAGAGTTTCATTTTCGACCACAAAATAAGCTAATCTTGAATAGATGCTTAACCTTTAACAGGGGAGTTCTGGTGTGAATGATTTTGTGATCCGTTTCAAGGGAATTATATGATCTTCTTTAGACATGTTTATAGATGAGGGGGCCATGATATGAAATTTGGGTGATGCATTTCATCTATAGATCCATGGATTGGTCACCCTATTAATGTTGTTGACATATCTCGAGGTGTTGGTGAGAGTATAAGATTTCGATTGGACACTTGTCAGAACTAAATCATCATGATATTGGAGTTATTTGGATAACTCATTAAATATATTTTTGGTAAAAGGTTCCCAATTACATAGATACAAGATAATTTTTATAGAAGAGTGTAGGTCTAAACCATCGTTACCTGGTTTCATTGGGGTTGGCAGCTCTATGACCTATGAAAAAGAATCAAACATATTTTTATCTAGTGGGTACCAATACCATCTGCAATAAGAGTTCCCATCCATTCTGAAAATGCAATGGGTGTCATGTGTTTGGCTTCTAGTTTCACCAATGAGTCAATTTCAATCATGAAAATAATAATAGGATGTTCCAGTTTGGGATCAATAGAGAGGAGACGACGTAGGCATAAGAAAACCCCCAAGATTCTGTACATCCGTAGAGATAAGAACACGAACATGGAGATTTTCATCACTAGGGGCATAGAGAACACTGATGAGGTCTTGGTCAACTTAATTATTTAGTGTTTCCTACTATGGGAAATACAGAAATCATTCAGGGTAATATTTTTCTATCTTCAATATGGTTTCATTATTTGGTTGATTTAGGAGCTACACACTCCTTCATATTGATTTCCCTTATCCATGCATGGGGGCTTGAGGTAAAGATTCTTTATGTTCTCTTGGTATTGAATAAATCATTTGAAGGTTGAAATTATCAGAATGATGTTTTTTGAAATTATGAGATAGTTCTAGAGATGCACCACTTATTGTGATGTTTCATATATTTATGGATAATATCATATGAAATAATTATCATCCAGGATTGATTGTGTTTGGTGTAAAATATTGTTACTTTGATTAGAAGGCAGTTTGTTTTCTATGATGTGGATGGTGAGCTGACAGTGTTGGTCAGTAAGTGAGACCATCAGATGGATCAGATGCATGTTCCATCCTTATCTTCCTTAATGATTGTGAAGATGATGTATTCATAAGAGGATCAGCTAATATAGTTTCCCATGTATATGGATAAGTACATTGATATTCTCCTGAAGAAGTTGTACGATTCCCCCCTCAATGCGAGATTTTGTTTTGGGTTTGGATATAACCTGTCACGACCCGTCCTCGGGGCCCGTGCCATGACTACCCCAAGCCCGCCTTCTATCGGCCAGGGGCTGGCGACTTGCACCAAATGCGTAAATCCCAAGAAGGATGTAAGGTATTGAATTTATAAAAGTAAACAACACAACAGAGTACAAGAGGAAGCAACCACTAAGTAAAGAAGTAAAAAAAAGTGCTAAAAATACAAGGGGCTAGAAATAAAAGCCCAAAAGAAAGGTACAACTACAACTGAAAGGAAAGTACAACTCAAAAGGGGAACAACTGAAATGTGACGAGCCGCTCCTGGATCGTCCTCCAGCTTCCGACCTGAAGGGTAGGTACAGATCTCCTCCTCAGCACTCCACGTCCGTCTGTCTCCTCTGGGTACCGACTCGTCGTGAAATCCACCTCCGGGCACTAACTCGATGTGATATCCACCTCCGTGCACCGACTCATCGTGATATCCTCATCTGGGTACCGTCCAGCTCTACAAACCACAACCACAATCAGGGATGTCTGTCATCTGCAACCAACACAACGTAGTGTGGGCGAAGCCCGTGCAGGGGTGAGTATATGATACTAAGTAGGGACCCCAGGACCCTCAAAGGTCTCCCAGAATCCACAACGGATAATCCACAAAGGAAACATAAAATCGCGAAGTAATATCCAACTCTACTTAGGTATATGCCCATACATATACATAAGCCATCAATTTCAGTTCAAGTTCGATCACGTCCACATAGGATAGCACAATCCAATCCACACAGGATAACACAACCCAATCCACATAGGAAATCAAGTCAATAATATCATAGATAATGACGGAAAGATAAGACTCAGCTCAAACCAGGATTTAATCATGATGTCGAAACCATACCTTCTAGGGAACTCCTCCTCTATCGAGTACAGTGGGTCTACTGTTACAACCAAGTGCTTCCCAATAACCTTGGACTGTTGTTGTACTCCACCCGTCAAGTATTGTGGGCCTGCTGCTACAACCAAGCGCTTCCCACCATGGGTCTACTACTACAACCATGTGCTCACCCTCATAGCCTCTAGAGGTACTCCTTCTATTGAGTACTGCGGGTCTGCCGCTGCAACCAAGTGCTCCTCCACTGTGGGTATGCTGCTACAACAAAGTGCTCCCCACTGGGCTATCCTAAACACATAGATTCGATCGATCAGTAGTCGTCAACTCTCAGCCAGCTCTAGGGTTTCATAATTATTGAATGTACCATAGTCATCACCATCAAACCCAAGGAGGATTCCCGTATGGTTGTCGTTGTCATTGAACCCAAAGAGGATTCCAGTGCGAAAGTCTTCACCGTCGAACCCATGGAGGATTCCAATGCGGTTATCATCGTCGTCGAACCCATAGAGGATTCCAGAACAAAAGTCTTCATCATCGAACCCACGGACTATTCCAATGTGGTTATCATCGTCGTCGAACCCATGGAGGATTCCAGTATGAATGTCTTCACCATCAAACCCACGGAGGATTCCAATGCGGTTATCATCGTCATCGAAGTCTCAGCCAGCTCTAGGGTTTCCGCTCATAGAACACTCGTTTCCAGGAGGGTCCGCTACATGAGCTAGAGGGGTAGATACATCAACTGAAACGTAGTATGTAGTTGATGTATCCCAAAGATCCATCTCGACAAAAGGAACTCAATGTGACAGACAACGCGTCAATCGGACGCCCGGTCTAAGAGTCAATGGATTTTTCATTCCAGGGGCCCGGTTGGTTTTTAATTTAAAACCAACCCAACAGCACTCCAACTGTTTCCAAACCTTGAGCGGAGTAATCCAAAAGGTATGTATCACTAAGAGGAATCCAACAAAGTTGACGGCACATCAATTGGACGTCCGAAACTCATGTTATAAGTGTTTCCACTCCGAGGGCCCGGTTGGTTTCGTGCTCAAACACACCTGGCCATACCCAAAGTTCTCCTAAACCTTGCGTGAAATATACCAAAACGACCGTCTTGATCCAAGGATCATATCGCAACTAACGGTGCATCAATCGGAGCTTCGTACCCCATGATCCGGGCGTTTGAATAGAACTGTCCGGAAATATGGGGTTTTGTGCCCGGAGCGACCTGGCCCGAGACCCCCTAGGTCAGCCCGAACCAGGCGACCCGACCTGGGTCCGGGTACAACCATTTAGGGCGCGGCCCGGCCTGGGCGGCCGGTTGGCCAGGAGTGGGTGCGGCTCGCATGGCCAGCTCGGCGCTGGCCGGGCCTTTGCGGAAAGGGGGGGTGGATGCCCCCGTTGATTGAATGAAACCCACCCCCTCCCCCCCCCCCATATGGGGGGCCCATCCTTTTCCAGAAGGGGGTTACGACCCCCGGGGTTCTTAGAAACCAGCCGGATTGGCCGATAGGTGTGTTAACGTGGGACCCCCTCGCGGGTCCCGCCCTCCTTGCTCCGGCGGCCGGCGGTTCCGGCCGCTGCTCCCCGCACCAACATGGACTTGTCCGATCGGGGTGACGTGACGGCGCCGCGCCCCTCCGCCATAGCCCCACTCTGGCCATGAACTCTTTGTGGTTCTCCGGCGCGGCGCGATGGCGTCGCGGCTTCTTTCAGCCTCAACGACGCGGCACGACGGTGCTGCTCTTCTTCTTTGTTTCCGCGCGGTTTCGTTGCACCGTGCTGCCTTTAATCGTGCCGTGACATACACAACATGAAAGTTGGAGGAGGTTCAGTTGTGTTCGTGCGGTCCGACCTACTATTGTTAATCCAATATCAAACGGTTTAATAATTAGACGTTTGGACGGAAACAAATATTCATGAACCGAAATCAAAGCACTACCTCAAGGTGTTGTCGAACGAGAATTGTCGCGGGAAAAGACGTCGCGGAAGACGACGTCGCGGAAGAGGATCATGGGAGTCATGGAGAATAGGTTCGTCAGTGTCGCGGTACATGGCGATGCGTCGTCGATCTCCGAGGAATCAGCATTCTTCTACATCCTTCGTCAGAGGCTGGCGTTCTTCATCGTCGACGGTGTGTTCTTCGCGTTCTTCAAGGAGGAAGATGAGGATTCCATGGAATGAGAAATTCCTCTCCAATCCTTCTCGCACAACAAAATAACCCTTAATGAAATAAGACATTGTCAAATTTAATTAACACACACAAGCCAACATTCAATTCGAAATTCAAAATGAATTCTAGAATTGATTACATTCAATAACTTAATTCAATTCATTAATCAAGAGAGTTTACTTGCAATTCAATAAGGGGTGCGGGTGTGTTACAAAATAATGTGGGTTTGAGGAAGTTGAGAAGGTGGGGCTCATGTGGTGCCCACATCACTAATATCCTTTCATGAGGGGTTATGATATAGTGGGTCCCACCTCAACTTACATATGTAGGTTTAAGCTACTTAGAACATAAAATAAAATTTGTTGCACAACTTTTATTTTATTCATTTGTTAACCCATTTTTTTAAATAACCATACCCGAGAAAACGAAACTCCAGAAAAGGAGTTCCTAAGCAATTAATAGTGCAGCAGTTCAATCAGTGCCCTCAGATTTCGATTCTGAGAAATGGTTTAAATGTTAGGAAAACCCGCATGTTCGTTCACTGAACGTAACTGAGATAAACTTCCGAAAATGATTCTGGGCACACCGGGACTCGGAATCAGGTGCCATCAAAAACTATGTACTCATAAAATCCAAAATAAAATTAAGAAAAAATTTCCCTTGAAATTTACAGGTCTTTAAATTACTCCCACGTCAGGGATTTACATCCCCATAAAGATACATCACACACTATGGGAACAAATGATGGTACTGAGCACACATCTAAGCCTCCCGCTCCCAAGTTCTCTCCTGGAGTTTCCCGTGCTGACATCTGATGGGAACTAGAGGAATAGACCGCCCACATAGGACCCGCTCCTGTCGATCCTCGATCTCCATAGGGAACTCCGTAAAAGTCGCCTCATCGTCAGGGTCTAGCTCCCCATGGTCGAGGATATGCTTCGGGTCGTGCGCGTACCTACTCAACTAAGATACGTGGAAGACGTCGTGCACCCGGTGCAACTGAGGGGGTAGGTCTAAGAGGTAAGCCACCTCACCTATCCTACTGAGCACCTAGAAGGGTCCGATGAAGCACGGAGATAACATGCTGCCTCCGTCAAAACTCCGTAATTCATGTCGAGGTGAGACCCATAAGAAAACATGTGAGCCATCCTTGAACTCTAGCGATGTCCGCCTCCTATCAACTCAATACTTTTTTCGGCTCTGAGTTGCCCTCATCCTCTTTTGGATGACATGGACCTTATCTGGTCCTACAATAGCTGCTAAGATTTCATCTTTGCCGATAAGAGAAATCCGGTCTCATCCCCAGGATGAACCACGCACTTTGCCTAATACAGTCCATCCCGACATGGATGATATTAATCCATACCAAGGATGACGTCGTAAGGAATCAACGCTAATACCAAGTGATTCAACCATTACTATCACCTCCAAGGGTTTCGTTACACTATCGTCATCAGTGTGTGGTCACTGGGTCTTGTCTAGTAGGTATCTCAGAAGTGAGGGTCAAGTCAACGGTTTTAACTGGAATCTCTAGGACTGGGACAGGATTCATGGAAGGAAGGAATGATTCGTATCGATGTCTGTTGTTACAGAAGCTATTAGAAGACACAGTCCGTACTTCGAATCATTATTAGAGCCCTTAGGCCTCACTCCTTGACTGCATTCAACTACTCTTTCCCATGCCCTCTAGCTCCCTGATCCTAGCGGGGATTACAAAGGCTGGTGGGTGCAACATGTCAAAATGTTCACCACCCCATGGTGCTCTCCTAACTCTGCTTCCACGTCTACTATCTTACAGAATCATCTGTCCTTTTTTACTTCCTCTACTTGAAACATTTTACACTCCCAAGTCTCCGAGACTGGCGCCAGTTTCTTACTTTCCCTCTGTTAACCTTCACTGAGTGCATCCATACAACAAAAGAATTATCAACCACAAAGGTTCTCTGTAGCACCCTAGTATAAGTAGGGATGCATAGAGAAAGAAGTTCTGGCTCGGATGTCCTTTAGTCACACCTCACTAAGAAATCCGAGCCCTGATGTACTGATCACATCGTAGTAATCGAGTACCAGGTATGGTTTGGTATGCCCTAATGAATTCTCAGCTACCGACATGTCGTCCTGCTGAAGTTGTATAAGCTCTAGGAAACTCTCAGCCACCTCCTCAAGCCAGTCCTCAGCCACCTGTGAGTAGGGCTTGCCTCTGAAATTGAGGGATATCTGGTGTTGAAACATGTAAGGCACTAAGACTACATGTGTCCTCTACCGGCACCACCAGTAGTGTCTGCTGACCAACAGGTAGTGATGTAAATGACACACTACCCGAAGTTACTATCTCAGGCATCGGTCCACATACCGAACCCTCTTCACCAAACAGACCAACCTCATGGTCACTGAACTAGAAATCACTAGTAGCTACGTCCACTATCTACTATACTATTGTCTAAAGTAGGCGTAGAACTCTAGCAATCGTCTCCATCCAGTCCACTACTACCTGGGATCTTTCTCGCCTCAAAATCTCGGAGGCCTATGCTACCCAACGGGTGGTGCTGCTGCTGGTACACCACCCGAAGGTTTTTACATAGTAAGGGGGCCCCACACTGGAACCTCGTTTCTCGGAGGGCCGTCATATTTTACAACACTCAGAACCCTAGCTGGTTTCCATTGTGGGGCCATCCTGAAAAAAGACATTTGCGCCACGGTCAACAATTTGTACCTGGTGAGCTGACACAATGTAATCACAATGAAAAACTTTTGAAACACACATGAAATCAATGTTTTCTTGCACTGATTCAGAAATCAGAAGTCAGGGTCCTAGTGAACGGATATATCGGTCGCCGCACCAACACTGGACTCCATGGACTGATAACCACACTCAATACCCTTAACACTATTTCTATACTCAGAAGAAAGATAAGAGTCCTGAGTTCTTCAGTAGAGCCGAACTCTTCTGATACCAATTTGTCACAACCCATCCTCGGGGCCCATGTAGTGACTACCCCAAGCCCACCTTCCATAGTCTAGGGGCTGGCGACTAGCACCAAAGGTGTAAATCCCAAGAAGAATGGAAGGAATTGCCTTTATAAAAGTAAAAAACATAACAGAGTAAAATCGGAAGCAACCACTAAGTAAAGTAGTAAAAGAAACGTGCTGAATGTACAAGGGGAAGAAATACAGGCCCAAAAGAAAGGAATAGCTACAACCGAAAGAAACGTACAACTCAAAAGGGGAAAAAAATGAAAGCTGATGAGCCTCTCCTAGATCATCCTCTGGCTTCCTACATAAATGGTAGGTACAGATCTCCTCCTCAGCACTACACATCCGTCTGTCTCCTCCGTGTACCGACTCGTCGTGAAATCCACCTCAGGCACTGACTCGATGTGATATCCACCTCCAGGAACGGACTCGTTGTGAGATCCTCCTCCGAGTACCATCAAACTCTACAAACCTCAACCACGATCAGTGATGTCTGTCGTCTGCAACCAACACAACGTAGTGCGGGCGAAGCCCGTGCACGGGTGAGTATACGATACTCAGTAGGGACCCCGAGACCCCCAACGGTATCCCAGAATCCACAAAGGATAATCCAAAAAGGAAAGATACATTCACAAAGTAACATCTAACCCTATTTTGGTATACGGCCATACATATACCTAATCCATCAATTCCAGTTCAATTTCGATCACGTCCACATAGGATAGAACAATCCAATCCACACAGGACAACACAACCCAATCCACATAGGAAAGCAAGTCAATCATATCGAAGATAATTATTGAATGTCAAGACTCGGCTCAAACATGGATTTAATCATGATGTCGAAACCATAGTTGCTGGGGAACTCCTCCTCTATCGAGTACAGTGGGCCTGCCGCTACAACCAAGCGCTTCCCGCTAACCTTGGACTGTTGTAGTAATCCACATTTCGAGTACTTTGGGTCTCCTTCTACACCCAAATGCTTCCCACCATGGGTCTTCTGCTACAACCATGCACTCCCCCTCATAGCCTCCATAGGTACTCCTTCTGTTGAGTACCGTGGGTCTGCCGCTACAACCAAGTGCTCCTCCCCCGTGGGTGTGCTGCTACAACCAAGCGCTCCCCACTATGCTATATGAAACACACCAAGTATATCGATCAGCAGTCATCAAGTCTCATCTAGATCTAGGGTTTCATAATGATTGAAAGTACCTTTGTCGTCACCGTCGAACACACGGAGGATTCCTGTACGGTTGTCGTCGTCGTCGAACCCACGGAGGATTCCAGTATGAATGTCTTCACGGTCGAACCAGCGGAGGATTCCAATGCGGTTATCATCTTCGTCGAACCCACGGAGGATTCCAATACGAAAGACTTCACCATCGAACCCACAAAGGATTCCAATGTGGTTATCATCGTCATCGAAGTCGCAGCCAGCTCTCGGGTTTCCGCTAACAGCACGCACGTTTCTGGGAGGGTCCGCTCCACGAGCCAAGGCGGTCGATACATCAACACACACGTATTCTAGAGTTGATGTATCCCAATATTCTGTCTCTACAAAAGGAACTCAACGTGACAGACGGCACGTCGATCAGACGCCCGGTCTGAGAGTTATTGGCTTTTTCGTTCCAGGGGCCCGGTTGGGTTTTATGTCAAAACCAACCCGACCGCACTCCAACTGCATCCAAACCTTGGGCGGAGTAATCCAAAAGGTCATTCTCAATAAGATTAATCCAAAAAAGTCTACATAACATCAATCAGACGTCCGAAGCTCATGTTAGAACTGTTTCCTCTCCGAGGGCCCGGTTGGTTTCGTACTCGAACCAACCTGGTCATACCCAATGTTCTCCAAAACCATGAGTGTAATATACTGAAACCACCGTCTCGATACAAGGATCACATCTCAATTTATGGTGTGTCAATAAGAGGTCCATATCCCAGGATACAGGCGTTTGATCATAATTGTCTGGAAATATGGTGTTTTGGACCCGGACCGACCCAGCCCGAGACCCCCTGGGTCGGCCCGAACCGGGTTGACATGACCCGGGTCCGGGTCTGGCCCATTAGGGAATGGCCTGGCCCGGCCGGCTTGGCCTGCATGGCCAGCTTGGCGCTGGCCTGGGGCGGGCGCAGCCCGCATGTCCAGCTCGGCACTGGCCAAGCCGTTGCGGAAAGGGTGGGGGGGGGGGGGGTTGCCCCCCTTGATTGAATGAACTCCCCCCCCCTCGCATAGGGGGCCCGTCCTTTGACAGCTGGGGGTTACGACCAAGGTGCTTCTCAAAAACCGGAGGGCTTGGTCGGCCGATGTGTCAACGTGAGACCCCCCGCGGGTCCCGCCCTCCTTGGTCCTGCGGCCGGCGGTTCTGGCCGCTGCTCCCTTCACCACCGCGGTCTTGTCCGACCGGCGCGGCGTGACGGCGCTGTGCCCCTCCGCCACGGACCCGCTCCGGTCGCGGCCTCTTTGTGGTTCTCCAGCGCGGCGCGAAGGCACCACGGCTTCGTTCGGCCTCAACAGCGTGGCGTGATGGCTCTGCGCTTCTTCTTCGTTTCCATGCGGTGTCGTGGCACCGCGCTGCCTTTAATCGTGCCGCAACAAACACAACATCAAAGGGGGAGGAGGGTTGGTCGTGTTCATGTGGTCTGACCTCCTCCCGTTAATCTGATACCAAGAGGCATAAGAATTAGACATTTGGAGGTCAATTAATATTCATGAACCAAAATTAAACCACTACCTCAAGGTGTTGTCGGATGAGAATCGTCATGGGAAAAGATGTCGCGGAAGACGGCGTTGCGGAAGACGATCGTGGGCATCACGGAGAAGAGGGTCATCGGCGTCGCGGTACACGGCGTCACGTCATTAATCATCGAGGAATCAGTGTTCTTCTTTATCCTTCATCAGAGGTTATAGTTCTTCATCGGCGATAGTGCATTCTTCACGTTCTTCAAGGAGGAAGATGAGGATTCAAAGGCTTGAGCAATTCCTCTCCAATCCTTCGCACACAACGAAATAACCCTTAATTAAATAAGACTTTGTCTTATTTAATTAACACACAGAAGCCAACATTCAATTAAAAATTCAAAATGAATTCAAGAATTGATTACATTGAATAACATAATTCAATTCATTAATTAAGAGAGTTGACTTGGCATTTAATAAGGGGTGCGGGCATGTTACCAAATAATGGGGGTTTGAGGAATTTGACAAGGTGGGGCTCGTGTGGTGCCCACCTCACTAATTTCCTATCATGAGGGGTTAGGATATTGTGGGTCCCACCTAAACATTAATATGTATGTTTAAACTACATAGAACATAAAATAAAAATTTTTGCACAACTTTTAATTCATTCATTAGTTAACCCATTTTTTTAAATAACCACACCCGAGAAAAAACAACTCTAAAAAAGGTGTTCCTAAGAAATTACTGATGATGTGGTTCCATCGGTGCCCTCAGATTTTGATTCTGAGCACCGTTTCAAATGTTAGGAAAACCCGCTCATTCGTTCACTGATGGTATCCGAGCTAAACATTGGAAAATGATTCCGGGCACACGGGGCCTCGAAATCAGGTACCGTCAGAAATTGCGTACTCATAAAATCCCAAAGAAAATTAAGAAAAAATTTCCCTTGAAATTTATGGTCTTTACATAATCATACATTTCTCATATATCAATTTCTCCATATACGATGATACCTTTTGATTTATGAGTGCTGAGATTTAAAATCCATGATATATTACACTGAGGTATTGTTTCTCCGAGTGGGTCACCATGGGGTGCACCTATTTTTTTCGAGATGAAGGACGACGAAAATTTGTGTCTTTGAATTGATAATCATTTCTTGAACCTTGTGATATTGAAGAGACACTATTCTCTTTAATGAATTGATGATTTATTCGATTAGTTGAAAGGATATTGTTGGATCCCAATGATCGATCTCTGGGTGGAATATCAATATATGTGGCTGAAAGAGGGAGGATGTTAAGAAGATCTCTCTTCGATGTCATTATCATAAATATAAGTTTCTTTATTCCTATTTTTGTAATTAATTATCCTACTATGTTCATGGATTGGATGAACACAATGTTTAGAGAGCTTCTGGATATGTTCTTGGTTATTTTCATCGATGAAATTCTTGAGTAATCAATTTCAGAAGAGAATTATGTAGTGCATCTATGTTTTGTCTTAGGAGTTCCTTGTCATAATATTATTTTAATAAAGTAACTGAAGAGTTAATTATGGCCTATTAATGTTTATTTAATGGGAAAATCCATTTCCTAGTTGTGAGTAAGTGTGGAACCTTCGGAGATAGAGGTGGTAAATTCATGGGTAGTCCCCATGACAGTTATAGAGGTTATAAATTTTCGTGGCCTTATAGGCTCATAATGTATGTTCATAGATGATTTCTCTTAGGTTGTGGCTTCTTAGATAGCCTCCACAAAAAATGATCATTCTTTCTGATATACTTACCAATGTCATAAAACATTCATGTTCTTAAATAAAAAGTTGGCCAACACTCCAGTTATCACACATATATTTTTTAATGGGTGGAAAACATAAAAAAAACTGTGTAAAAATCATTTTTCAGGATTATATTGACATTATATATTAATTTATATATTATTTATAAATTTTTTATTCATTATATTGAAATTTAATTTCCATTATTGAAAATCATGAGGTATTTATTGAAATATCATCCATGTTGACTTGTAGAATGGATACTCATATCCTTACATACCCTCACCCCAAAACACAATTATTTCAGCCTAAAATATGAAAAAACATTTCATCTAAAATACTATACACTTTAAATTTGTGTTGTTCTTCTAAAAAGATCATATATCTAGGGATTAATCCTTGTTCAAATGGGAAACTTATATAAGTTGGGTATAAACTTCTAACCTCTCCTTCATCGTATATATTTCTTTATGTGAACTTATTCTTCCCCAAGTTCCTTTATAATATCTTAAAATAATAATATATGTTTAAATATTATTCAATTACATTTTAATAATTGTGGTATAATCATTAACCATCTTTCCCTTTTGTATTAGTAAATAAAAAAATGTTAGTCTTGTGAATGTGCAGATTTCCTCCCCCATGAAGGAACATGTTTGTTTTCCTTCACAACAGAATATAGATGGTTCAAAAAAATAAATTTAATAAATAGTTTTGATAAATATAACTTATTTAATACTATAAAATCATAAATTTAATTACTCCTCTCTCTTGTTGTATGGAAAATGAAATCATCATCCATGCATATGTGCGGATTGCCGCCTACATGGAATGATGTGTCCATTTTTCATTGCTGACATTCATGGATGGATTTATCAATGGTTTTAAAGGATAAATATGATTTTTAATTAATTAATAAGGTTACTTTAAGAGATATTTGGTAACCAATTGATGATATTAACAATAAGAAATAATTTTAAAATTAACTATCTTAAAATAAGTATATGAAGATGAGAATGATATTATTATTCTATGCATTTATAATGTGTATTATCAAAATAATTATTTTAAATTTACATATATCACAAATATAATCACTAATTTAAATCATTATACTTTCACTGTATAGATATTACTACTTAACCACACTATAATCATCAATTAAATTATAGTATGTTTTTTCTTATTTCTATTTGACCACCCACTTAAAAAATATTATAAAATAATTACAGGGATGCCTCTGGGAAATTAAAAACAAATTATATAAGATAAAAATGAATAAATAATTACAATATATTGGATTCGGAATGGAGTAATTAATATTAAATATAATCAATAAGTTACAACCATTCATTTGTAAAAACCACCAAAACATTCCCAACATTGATTTCACCTTCAAGGATTGTAACCAAAACTCACATTGAACTAAATTATAAATACATAGATAATTATAGAGATTCAATTATTGAATAATTAATTGTATTTGAAATATGTAATTTTGGAAAATAAAAAATAAATATACATTTATTATGACATTAGTTTAAAATGATGAATATTACTCACACATAGTAATGATAATAGGTAACCATTAACTAATATATATGTAGAGAACAAATATAAATGAGTGTTATAAATTTTAAAAGTTATGTGTCAGGTTTTAAAATAATAACTAATATATTTTGGGTTTTATATAGGTTTTTAGAAGATAATTCAATGAAATGAATTTAAAAGATAAGGGTTTCCATCTCAATTACCCTTCAGTGAGGCATGCATTGGTATTATGAAACAATATTCATTTTTTATGGATTAAATACATACCCCTTGATTTATAATGTCAAAAACAATTTCTGTAATATAAAAATTATCTTATATTCATTTTCATCCTTGTGGGATATTATTTATATATTCTCTTAAGTATAATGTTTTTTTCGTAACAGAATCTTAATTATATAGTAATAGTGTTTATCAATGAGAATCGTATATAATTTTTTATAGTAAAACCTATTTTTATACTTTGAGATAAATTCCGATTCAAATATTATATATTTTTTGTTTTTATTCATTATTGAAAATAAATGTATTTTATGAATTAATCACATCCTCTTAAATGACAGTTTCCACTCCTTTTCCATAATTTCCCTTCCCAAAAATGTTATCCATTTTAATTGGAGACATAATTATGTGTTATCACATGTTACATTCAGACATACATAAACTTCTTTTAAAACAATTTTTTACCATTCATTTTCTGATATGGTATTTCAACAAAAGTGATTTTAAATTATAAAATGGGAACCTAAAAACTTCTTAGTTCATGACATGTTTATACTCTATAATTGTATTTCAATATGATTATCTTTTTCAAACCATAAATATTTTTATGTAAAATCGTCCTAGGTTAATATTTTTCTAAGGACAAGTGATAATGTACATCCTTTATTAAACAATAATATGGTAATTTGTAAAATCATCACATATTAGTTCCTTTTTTACTTCTCCATGATCCTTCACAATATTTTTACTATATTTGAATACATATTTTGGGCCTATGTTTATTAATTAAATTATGAACATTAAAAATTGATTTGATTACTTCTTATCTTGGTAATCCTTATGATATAGTCTTTTATTATGCTTTGTGACAATATTATGAAACCCACTTCATTCCCATTGGTTTTATCATTCATAATATTAATGTGTGGATTCTTTTCCTCACGTGGAATATGTACGAATATATATACTATGATTTTATAATGTGTGGGCATAGAATTATATATCCTTCAATGCATTGTGTAAAGATTTATATCCAATGATATATAATTTAAATAAATACAGAGTGAACCTAATCCACTATTGTACTTTTTTCACTAGGATTAATTGTATGGGGAATAATCATACTCCACCATGGAACTCTCTCCATTATGATAGTAATATTCATAGGACCTGACTTATTCTTATTAGGATGTGACTTATGTTGATTCCACATATTCCATGAATTCATTATCTTATGATTTTATTTTCATAAAATAGGTTTTCATGCTTAATACCATTCACTTTATTGAGTATGAATTCTATATTTAATGATAATTTTTCGTACATGGATTCTCATAACAATATTTTTATCTAATTAAAATTTATGATCATTGGTTTTTATCACTTATTTTTAGCATTATTGGATATTTGAGTACACCCTGTTGGTCGGAGTGGATACTCAAGAGGGGGTTGAATTGAGTTCCAATTAAAATTTCTGTTAAAATATTGTCTTTTTATAAAACCCCAATTTATAAAACATGTTAAACTGTAGTGAATTTATATAGATTATAAATGTTCACTTAGCTTCTCAAAGATTGATTAGGGCTCAGTTAATTTTACCACAAGATTAAATTAACTTTTGAAACTAACCTACTGATTTACAAAAAGTGTAAAAAATTTCTAATTTAACCATCAAAGTATCTTTAAAATAGTTTTATATTTCAATGTAATATCAGCGGAATAAATAAGATATATGTAGTATACTATAAAATTAAACTAAAGATGCACAGTATATATAAAAAAAGGTTCAGTCTCAAGCTGAGACTTAGTCCTCTCAAATTTATATAAATTTGATCCACACCCTGGTTCGGGGTTAACAACAGTTTACAAAACTGTCCAGTCCACGCAGGGACCTCTACCACTGTTCGACGTGGGAAACAAAACAATGACCAGGCCACACAAGGACCTCTTCCAAAGTTGACGTGGGTAAACTGGAGTAAACAATTGTGGTTTGAGTATTTTTATATCCTCCAGTTCAATGCAGGAGACAGTGTGTGTATAAGATATACAGAGTACACCACACTACTCTAAAGTTAATAAATAAATCCCTTAGAGAGAGGAGATAAGCGTTTAGAAATCTCTAGTGATTATTAATGAATCTTTGGACTCATTGGATTCAGCAGGAATGCTTCTGAGTCCTTATTTGGTTTTTTGGTTGAAAACCAGAGTGTCGTAGTCAGCATGTCTTTTATGGATCCCTTGATTCATCGTGTGTTCTTCAGTGGTGTTGGATTGCATTCATGAGAATTCTTTGAAGGTCGGGCAACTTCTTTCTTGATAAGGATTGTTCTTCATGTAGTGATCTCAGTCTATGTAAGTTCTTCTCGTTGTATATTCACACTTGCGCACCGCTTCCCTTCTATATTGTGCACTACATCTTAATCTTCCTTATATTCCACACGTCTGATAGTAGGAATGATTCCCTTTTAATAGGTACGAGATACGGTTTCCTGACATGCCAAAAACTATCATTAAATAACATTAATTGTATTAAAAACATCAAATATGATTGTTAGTATTATTTAAATAATATTGTCAAAATGTTAAGGAACAGTGTCACAATGATTATGTAAACGGTTTCTTCTTCACATTATAAGGTTCAAGGTATGATCTTCATGGTATGTTCATGCCATAGTGTCTAGCTCACGGTGTGTCCTTCACGGTGTCTAGGTCACGGTGTCTGGGTGACGGTGCCTGGGTCATGGTGTCTGGGTCACGGTGTCTCGGTCATGGTGTTTGGGTCACGGATTCTGGGTCACGGTTAGTCCTTCACAGTGATTCCATACTTAGACAAATATCTTTATTTGGGCTTAGACGGAATATGCAGAATATGGATTAAGCTTAATCGCTAGAGAGTAAGAGAACATGAATCATAATCATAAAGTCTTGATAATATATGGGAGATTTGTGATCATGCATAAGACTTTTAAATAATAAATAGTGTAATTAACCTCCATAAAATTTGTTATCATTAAACCATGATGTGTAGTTATTATTGATATTTAAGAGAATTAGCAAGATGTGAAATGAAGATTGAGATTAATTAATATTAAATGGATTTTTGATCATTAAAACATGATTGACACATGAGGAGACCGGAAATATCCCCCTTTTTGATGATCACAAATTAGATATAGGCAGAATATAAATGAAATGTAACATTAAAGATCCTAGCATAGCAAAAAAACATTTTAGATATTTCTCCACCTTTTCTATACTTGTAGAGATTTGTCCCACTTTTGGGATTATCAAAAAGTAGAGAAAATGAAACTTCGACAGGTTTCATTAATCATAGGGTTCAAAATAAAACATACAAGAGAAATAAAAACAGTAAACAAGAAATTACATCCCATCAAAAAGAAAACAGTCTCGGGACTCTTCAGGGAGCCATCTTTTCCTTTCCTTTATCAGCAGTAGGAACTGGTGTTGATGTAGAAGAAGTCATAGATGCAGTAGATAAAGAGGTTAAGGGTAGACCATCAAAAAAATATGGAGCCAAAGTGGGAGTAGAAGAAGATCTAGGCGTAGGTTGGTCAAGAATGACTGGCCGGATTTGGGAAAGAGATTGGCTGACTGACATGGCAGTTGAGCCTAAGGCAGGTAGAGCAGGTGTAAGGGGTGCAACAGTTGGAGCAACTATAGAATTACTCTGCCCATGAAGATACGGCTTCAAAAGATCGATGGAATCAGTAATGATTTCACGACCATATTTCATAGCCTTTTCAAAATCATCCTTATTTTCCATAAACTTGTCCAATAATCTGGTGAACTATGTATGTTTCTGAACTAGAGTTTTAAAATCTTGAGTCACTGGAGGGATTTTCAAATTTTCCACAAGATATCTATACTGATATGTCATATCACTTTTTGAGAAAATCCTGGAGAGATAAAGATCTATTTTCTTTGTGATCTCTTGTTGAGCATCATTGGCTATCTTATAATGAATCATAACCAAGTCCAATGCTCTATCACTGTTTTTAACAACTTCTTTCAAAGAAGAATGATCCAAGCCACTAAAGGAACTCTGAATTTCTTCCTTGAATATGGATCTCAGCATAGAATCATCCAATGAAGATGTGGAGGACTGACCAGAAGTAGGTGAATCCTTGACAGCTTCGGTTAGAACATTGAGCTATTTCAGAACTTTTTGCAGGCATCCAGTGTATTCACCTGTAATATTATTTAGAGTTTCCACAAGCTCTCTCAAGCATTCCAGCATCATGGTGTGTCTTTTTCAAATCGTTTCATCAAAATAAAGGAGGTATGGATGAACTTCAGACACAATTTCTCTAGAAAAGAGGGAATTAGATGGCTCAAGACAAGCAGCAACAGGTGTAGGAGCAGAAACAGGAGAAGATTATGATCTCAAGGATAACTCATTCTGAAAACTTGCTATCATATTTTTCAGATTTTTAACATCAACACTCATAATATTATTCTATACTATGACTTCTTGAATTTCTCGGATCATCCTTTGATGAATATGCAAGATAATAATTTCCAAGATAATTGATGCATCTTCTTGACTTAACTGAGTTACTGGATGAGGTTGAGTGGAGAAAATTTTCTCAACTCCAGCTAACAATGTTTCTCCAAAAACTTTAAGATCCTCTTTGGTCACAAAGGACTGATGCTCGGGTAAAGGTGCATGTAATGGTAGTGGTTCAGATTCTGGTTGAGGTTCAGAGTCTTCTTTAGACTCATATTCTAATTCGAATTGAGGTTGGGGCTCTGGTTCTGGTTCTGGATGAGCTATAGACTTCAGTTGAAACAGAGAAGAAAGATCAATTCCAGTTGTAGACACTTTCTCTGACTCATTCACATCATAAAAGCCTGGGAAAACAAAACGGGTGAGCACAGAGTATAAGACTGCAGGTTGAGAAGCTTCAGCAGACCCAGCTTCTATAATCTCAATATTTTGAAGTTCCTTCCCCTCAAATTGCGCTTCCCTTTTAGATTCTTGAGGCTCAGGAACATGGAAAATATCCACAAGATCATCCTTAATCTCTTCAGCACATTCTTGCCTTGAAAACTGGAAGGCAATTTCCATCCTCTCTTTAGTAGCGGGAGTTATCTCTGGAACCGACTGTTCAACTGGTTGAACTTCCAGACTTGCTTATTTTTCAACAGAAAGATCCTCTTCAATAGGATCTTCCTCAAAGGTTGCTTGCTATTATGAATCAGGAAAAACCAACATCCTTACAGAATTAGGATGAGCTTCTGGATTTACATCCGCACTAGAAGCATGCGCTTCCTCTTCTCTCAAACTAGAACCAACATCCACTTCATGAGGAATTTCATCAGGGATAACAGCAGGGACAAAAGTCCTTTCTTTTTCAACAGGAGCTATTTCCATTTGAGGTCTTCCCACTTCTTCTCTTGGAGATACTTCAGCAGTTACTTCCTCTTCTTCTTCTTCTTCTGAATACTCTGCCACTTCATCTGGTTCCAAACCAAGATTAGATAGATTTTTAGGCCTTCTTGGATAGTCAACAAGATTAATCTTTTTATACACTTGATCATTATCCTCAACCCACTTCTTTTTCTAGGGGTTCCAGCAAATATTCATTCTTCTGATGATAGGCATGGATAGGCAGAAATCAAGGTCCTATAACTTTTCGTCATTCGGTCCAACCATCCCTTTGGCAACTAACATAGCCGAAATTATCCTTGAGTAAAACAGGGAGGTGGATTTTGAAGTGAATTTGATCAGCTCACAGATATGATTGATAACATACTTGCATAGGTTGTTCTTATGTCTATTTGTCAACAGATGAATTAGGAACACATCCTCATACTTCACCACAGAAAAATCTCCTTTTCATGGACTAATCAAATTTTGAACAAACTTGAACAGAAGTCTAGCCTCCCCATATAATTCAGCAGCTATGGCCCTTCGCTTGGTGCCATTTCTAGTCAGGTATTCCAAAGCAGTCTCTAGGTCAAAGATGTCAGTTGTTAGAGGAGGGTCTCTATGGTAATCCTCACAAAATCCTTCATGGGGAAACCCTAGGAATACAGCCCAAAACCTTGAAGAGAAAGATCACTTTTGACCATTTATCCAGCATTTCACCATAAAGCATTCTCCAAAATCAAAAGAAAACTTTACATACTGATAAAATTGAGATACCAATCTCAGGTAGATCAGTCTATTCTGTCCAGTGAACCATCCAAGACATACTTGTTCTCTTAAAACATTCAAAACCAAAGATCTGCTAGACAGCAACCACTCTGCACAAATCACTTTTTCAGGTACAACTGTACGGCTTACCAGATTTTGGTTTAGAGGTCCTTCAGGAGATATCCTCAGTATCCTCTTCTGTTTCTTAGTGTGGCACTTCTCAAACGAGGGTGATGATGGACGCTTCATCCTTGGCATCCACTGAAGGTTCGGGCGAGAGCGAAGAGAAGGTTAAGGAGAGACTTCAGGTAAGGAATCAAATGAAACCCTTATGTTTTATCATTTGGGAATGTCAAACGTCATAAAAACAAAAACACGGGGAATCAAATAGCAGTGAAATAAAAAATTATGCGATACATGTTAAAATAAGAAAAAATAAAAAAAGACTTTCACAATGAGATCATGAGCATGCGTTATGGTGTGATGAAAACTAGGCATCATGGTGAGATAGTTGATAGTCGTCACGGTGAGACAATGAGCATTCTGTGCAGTCACGGTGAGACAGAAAGTTGACAGACCGTGAGCATAAAACAGTAACTTAGAAACAGTGACTATGAAACAGTAAAGTAAAATACAGTAGTATTAAACATTAAGATCAGTAAGATATTCACTTATTATTAATAATACCAAGATCATGTATGATATATTCTAATCTTCCAGAAGTTATTGGTTTAGTGAATATATCAGCAAGTTGATATTCAGTACCAATGAATTCCAATTTGATATCACCTTTTTGATAATGATCCCTCAAAAAGTGATGTCTTACAACAATATGTTTTGTCCTAGAATGAGAAACATGATTCTTAGAAATGTTAATAGAAAATGTGTTGTCACAATTTATTGGAACATGTCTGAATTGATATCCATAGTCTAGTAATGTGTGTTTTGTCCACAAAATTTGTGCACAACAACTGCCAGCAGCTATGTATTCAGCTTCTGTAGTAGATAATGCAACAGAATTTTGTTTTTTACTACAACATGATACTAGTGACTTGACTAAAAGGTGACATGTTCTAGAGGTGCTTTTTCATTCTATCATACATCCAGTAAAATAAGCATCAGAATAACTAACTAATTCAAATGATTTTCCTTTGGGATAGAATAGTCCTAAATTGGTAGTATGTTTGAGGTATTTTAAAATTCTCTTTACAGCATTTAAATGTGGCTCTTTAGGATTTGATTAAAAATGAGCACACATACACACACTAAACATAATATCAGGATGAATAGTAGTCTGGTAGAGTATTCTTCCAATCATTCCTCTATAAGTGGCTTGATCAACCGATTTATTGTTTTCATCATGATCCATCTTATAGGTCGTACTCATGGGAGTGTCACAACTTTTTGTTCTATCCAATCCAAAAGGTTTTAAAAGATCTCTAGTATATTTACTTTGAGATAAAATAATTCCATTATCATTTTTAATTATTTTAAATCCAAGAAATAATTTAAGTTCACCCATTAAACTCATTTCAAATTCATTTTGCATCATTTTAGAAAAATCAGTTCATAATGTAGTTTTTGAAGATCCAAAGATAATATCATCTACATAAATTTGTACAACTAAAACATCATTAGAAATTCATTTTATAAACAGAGTGTGATCATCTATTCCTTTTTCAAAACCTTTAGAAATTATAAAATTATATAATCTATCATACCAAGCTCTTGGAGCTTGCTTTAAACCATATAATTCTTTTGATAATTTGAAAATATGATTCGGAAAATGAGGGTTCGAAAATCTAGGTGGTTGTTCAACAAAAACATCCTAAGAAATATACCCATTCAAGAATGCACTCTTGACATCCATCTGATATAGTTTGAAATTTACATGTGCAGCATAAGAAAGTAAAATCCTAATAGCTTCTAATCTGGCTACTAGAGAAAAAGTCTCCTCATAATCTATACCTTCTCCTTGACTATATCCTTGTTCATCTAGCCTAGATTTATTTCTAACTATGTTTCCATATTCATCTACTTTATTTCTAAACACCCATTTAGTTCCTATTTTGAAAGTGCCCTTAGGTCTTTCAACAAGGTTCCAAACATTATTTCATTCAAATTGATTGAGTTCTTCTTGCATAGAAATTACCCAAATTTCATCATTAATAGCATCATCAATGTTTTTAGGTTCAAGCTGTGATAAGATGGCTTGATGTTCAACCTGATTTCTAAGAGAAGCTCTAGTCTGTGTCCCTCTATCATGATTTCCTACAATAACATCTAAAGGACGATTCTTTAGAATTCTAGTTGATCTAGTAAAGGTAGGACTAGAAATTTCAGGTTCTTCTCTAGGTTCGGGTTCATTAGGAACAGATTCTGGAATATGTCCAGAACTGGTTGTCTTTATAGTAGGTTCATTAGATTTTTCATTAAGGTCCAGAACAGATAAATATTCTTCAAGATTTTAATGAGAGGTTTTAGGCTCAAGTGGATCAATTTCATCGAACTTGATGTGAAAAGATTCTTCCAAACATTTGGTTCTCGTATTAAAGACTCTATAGGCTTTTGTAGTTAATGAATAACCAAGAAAAATTCTGTCATCACTTTTAGAAGAAAACTTATCAAGATTATCCCTTGTATTAAGAATAAAAACTTTACAGCCAAAAACTCTAAAGTAACTACATTTAGGTTTTCTATTGTTCCACAACTCATAAAGGTTCTTCTTAAGAACAAGTCTGATTAAGACACGATTGATGATATAACAAGCTGTATTGATAGCTTCAGCCCAAAAGAAAATAGGTAGGTCATATTTATTAAGCATAGTTCTAGCAATTTCTTGCAGGGTTCTATTTCTTCTTTCTACTACACCATTCTGCTGAGGTGTCCTAGGAAAAGAAAAATTATGACTATAGCCATTGTGTGAGCAATAGGATTCAAACTCATGATTTTCAAACTCACGGCCATTATCACTTCGTAGGGTTTTAATCTTAAGTCCACTATGATTTTCTATATATTTGGAGTATTTGACAAAGTAAGAACAAGCATCACATTTGTGAGTTAAGAAGTATACCCATGTATATCTAGAAAATTCATCTACTTGGATATAGACATAGTTCTTACCATTTAAGCTAGAAAATCTAGATGGTCCAAAAAATTCCATGTGAACCAACTTGAGAGGTTGAGAAGTTAAAACTTCTTTATTTGATTTAAAAGAAACCTTATGTTGCATTCCCTTTTGACAGGGATTACAAACTTTGTCATTTGGAAACTCAAGTTTATGTAGGTCTCTAACTATGTTCTTCCTAGTAAGTTTTCTAAGTGAGTGTACATTGTAGTGTTCTAATCTTCTATACCATAACCAGGACTCTTTTTGAAAAGTATTCAGACAGGTAACATTTTTCTTAGCTAAGGAATTTAAATCAACCACATAAACATTTTCATTTCATAGAGCAGAAAAAACTAAAATGTTTTTAGAATTATAAACAATACAAGAATCATTTTCAAATTTGACATTAAAACCATCATCACATAATTGTGAAATACTTAACAGATTATATTTCAGTCCATCAAAAAATAAAACATTAGAAATTAATATTGAGTCAGTGTTACCAATTTGGCCTAGGACGATGATCATTCCTTTAGAATTATCACCAAAGGTGACATGTCTTCCATCAAACATTATTAAACTTCTGAAACATGAGTAATCCCCAGACATATGTCTTGAACATCCACTTTCCAGATACCATATCTTCTTATAGGAACTCTTCAAGAAGGTTTCCTGCAAAACAGATTTTATTAGGAAATGATTTTGGTACCCAAATCTTCTTAGGTCCAGACAGGTTAGAAATTCTAGCTTTTGGTACCCACATTTGTCTTATGGTCTCATATAATTCACAGAATCCGAAGATTTTGAAATATAAACTCTATTAGATTTATAACTAAGTGATTAACTAGTTGAAGCACACAAATATCCTGAACTAGAACTTGTAGTATTCTGACCAGATTTAGCAATAAATCTATTCTTGGTAATCTGTCTTTGTCCAGGTTGGTATCCTATACCAATAGTATATCTTGGTGCAATATTCATACCTAGCATTTGAGTATGAGTATCTTTGCCATTTATTAATTTCTCTAAGTCCTTTCTATGTTTCTCATTTGACAAATTCAGTTCAGTGTTTTCTTTATGCAACCGAGCATTAATTTCCATTTCTATGTCATGATCAAATTTATGTTTAACAGTTAAAGCATACTATTTCTTTAAACCTTTGTATTTGTCTTTCAGCTCATTACAGGTTTCCTCCAACATATCACAATATTCAAACAGTTCAGATTTTGACATATTTTCAAAATCAAAATCTTCTACTGAATAATAAGAATTTAAAGAAGGATTATCATATGTTACCTCAGAAGTGTTTTTCATAAAACACATGTTTTCCTTATTTCTGTTTTTAGTCTCAGAAGCTTCAGATTCACTGGAGCTATCCTCAGAAGCACTACACATAGCCTTCAATGATTTCTTATACTTATTATCCTTATACTCATATTTCTTCTTGTATTTCAGATTTGGACAGTCTGATTTTATATGTCTTTTTCTTTTTCATTCATAGCAGACAACTTCATCAGATTTTTCAGATTTCTTCCAATCCTTTTTCCAGTGTCCCTTATTATCATACTTTCCTTTTTAATTTGATTTTCTGAAAAAATTCTTCTTCCTATAAAACTTCTTAAATCTTTTGGCTATATGAGCCATTTCTGCATCACTGTCACATGCACATTCACTTTCTTCACAGCTTGAGCTATCACATACATGGAGCTTCTCCTTATCATTATTCTTTGAAGTAGTAGTCTTGAAATCCACTGACATCCTTTTTGGGTCATCTTATTCTTCTTTGTTTACCTTAACTTATTCCTCATACATCATTAACTTACCAATAAGTTCCTTGACTGGAAGTTTACCAATATCACACGATTCTCTGATTGAAACAGAAGTTCCCCTCCATCGGTCTGGTAGACTTCTCAAGATTATCATAATTTGTCCCTTTGCTAGAACATCTTTACCAAGTGAATTCATCGTATTGACTATCTTGTTGAACCTGAGATACATATCGGAAATAGGTTCATCAGTCTTCATCGTAAAATTATCATATTTAATTGTATAAGTATTTAATATCATTTCTTTAACATCCATTGTTCCTTCATAAGAAACACCCAAAGTATCCCAAATTTCAAAAGCAGTTTTGAAAGCTGAAATTATGTTAAACTCCTCATCTGCTAGAGCACATTACATGGCATTCATAGATTTACAATTATTATTGTAAGCTGTCTTTGTAGGTTCATCCCAAGTTATTCTTTCAGTTTCAGGAATTTTATATTGAGATTCTATAGTAGTCCAGATATCAAAACCCATGAATTCTAAATGAATTTTCATTTTATGTTTCCACTGAGCATATTTTGTACCATTTAAGAAAGGTGGAATGTTAGTAGAAGCACCCTCAAGTCTGTTATCAATGATAACTGGGTTGAGACAAAAATTATAAAGAGATCAAACTTTATAAATAACAGAAATTTGAAGAACTATAAAATACAACTAAAATCACAGTTGAAAAAACATAGTATTTTAGAAAATATTTTGCAATCCTCTGATACCAAATGTTGTTCGGAGTGGATACTCAAGAGGGGGGTGAATTTAGTTCCAATTAAAATTTCTGTTAAAATATTGTCTATTTAAAAACCCCCAATTTATAAAACAAGTTGAACTGTAGTAAATTTATACAGATTGTAAATGTTCAATTAGCTTCTCAATGATTGATTAGGTCTCAGTTAATTTAACCAAAATATTAAATTATCTTTTGAAACTAACATACCGATTTACAATAAGTGTAAACACTTGCTAATTTAACTATCAATGTAGCTTTAAAATATTTTTGTATTTCAAAGTAATAGAAGTGGAATAAATAAGATATATGTAGTATACTATTAACTTAAACTAAAGATACACATCAGATATAACAAAAGGTTCAGTCTCATGCTGAGACTTAGTCCTCTCAAATTTATATAAATTTGATCCACACCCTGGATCGGGGTTAACAATAGTTTACAAAACTGTCCAGGCCACTCAGGGACCTCTACCACTGTTATACATGGGAAATAAAAAAAGACTAGGACACACAAGGACCACTTACACAGTTGACATGGGTAAACAAGAGTAACAATTGTGGATTGAGAATTTTGATATCCTCCAGTTCACTGCAAGAGACAGTGTGTGTATAAGATATACAGAGTACACCACACTTCTAGAAAGTTAATAAATAAATCAATTAGAGAGAGAGGAGATAACCATTTATAAATCTCTAGTGATTATTAATGAAGCTCTGGACTCGTTGGATTCAGCAGTAATGCTTCTGAGTCCTTCTCTGTTTTTTCTGTTGAAAAAGAGAGTGTCGTAGTCTGCATGTCTTTTACGGATCTCTTGATTCGTCGTGTGTTCTTATGTGGTGTTGGATTGAATTCATGAGAATTATTTGAAGGTCTGGAAATCTATTTCTTAATCATGATTGTTCTTCTTGTAGTGCTCTCAGTGTATGTAAGTTCTTCTCATTGTATATTCACACTTGTGCACCGCTTACATTCTATATCGTGTACTGCATCTTAATCTTCCTTATATTCCACACGTTCTGACAGTAGGAATGATTCCCTTTTCATAGGTACAAGATACGGTTTCCTGAAAAGCCGACAACTATCATTAAATAACATTAATTGCATTAAAAACATCAAATATGACAGTTAGTATTATTTAAATAATATTGAAAAAAAGTTAAGGAACAGTGTCACAGTGATTATGTAAACGGTGTCTTCATCACGGTATGAGGTTCACGGTATGAGATTCACGGTATGTTCATGTCACAGTGTCTAGCTCATGGTGTGTCATTCATGGTGTCTGGGTCATGGTGTCTGGGTCATGGTGTCTAGGTCAAGGTGTCTGGGTCACGGTGTCTGGGTCAAGGTGTCTGGGTCACGGTGTCTGGGTCACGGTGTCTGGGTCACCGTGAATCCTTCACGGTGAGTCCATACATAGACAAATATCTGTATTTGTACTTAGACAGAATATGCAGAATATGGATTATGATTGATCGTTAGAGAGTAAGATAACTTGAATCATAAACATAAAGGCTTGATAATATATGAGAGATCTGCGATCATGCATAAGACTTGTAAATAATAAAGAGAGTAATTAACATCCATAAGATTTGTTATCATTAAACCATGATGATTAGTTATTTTTGAGATTGAATGGAATTAGCAAGATGTGCAATGAAGATTGAGATTAATTAACAGTAAAAGAATTTGTGATCATTAAAACATGATTAACACATGAGGAGTCCAACAAACCCCTTTTTTATGTATCAATTTATCTAGGATACAAATAAAATTATTACACATGATATGTATAACAAGATATCTTATGAGAAATTTTTTTGTGAGATTTTGAAGACATAATAATTACTATGTAGTTTATAATGCATTAGAAAAAATTTACTTTTGATTCAAAGATCATGGGTTTTGTTAGTTATTGTTTTTATATAATCATATAAATTTCTAAACCAAAAGGTATTGGGAGTGTATAAATAGTAATATTTTCATTTTGTCATGTGATTATCAAATGGTTAGGTCTGGGATATGATAAATATATCTACTAAATTATATGAAATATATAAGGATGTTGATATATATGATAAATTCCTTTAGAATAACATTCCAAACATTTATTGAAAACATGAGAAAATATCTTTTTCTTTTCAAAAGTATTTAATAAAAAATTAAAAAATATTTATAAAATGATTTTATTAAAAAATAATCATAGAAAATTATTCAATGAAAATAACGGTCATGATGGTAGGAAAATTCATTCATGTTGTAAATGTTAAAATAATGATTTAATTTTTTTTCCATATAAAGAGTCATAAACAAACTATTATAAAAAACATTACTAAAAATAACTTTCAAAACATTGAAAACTTTTAAAATATGCTACAATTTTATTTTTAAAAATCAATAAATTTTACAAATAAAAATTCTTTATTTTTTTAAAGAATATGAATATGAATGAATAATTTTTCCGAATAAATAGATAATGACGTTAACGTTTCATAATAAGATGATCTTCATAATTTTTTGTACCTAATAGAGAATAATGAAAAAAACATGTAAGCACAAAATATAATATGAGTTCAAGAAAATAAATGGGTTTTAAAAGATAATAGAATATAATTTCCCCAAAGGAGATTCAAGTGTATATAATCCTTCTTAGAAATAACATTGTATCAAAAACCCTTATCCAAGGTCCCTATTTTCGTCATATGAATTAATAAAATCATTAATAATAAATTTAAATTTATTATTATCATAAAATAGAACAAAATTCATACTTACATTTAAATATAAAATTCTATTATAATTTCCAATTATATTTTTATTAATTACTCACCATTGAAAATCTACTTTCTTGGTGTTAACTATTTTTTTTCTCATGCATGTATTGATTTGACAGTTATATTACAAGAATATTGTTCAATATTTCATAATCTCAATAAAAATAATCATGTTATAAGAATCATATCTATTAATTATATACACTTTTATAATCATCCATATAAGATGGTGATAAAATGTGGATTACATTACTTGGTAGAAATGGTAGTCCGTACATCTGTGGGAGGAATGTTTTCATTTTCCAATGAATAGATCAAAACAAAGTTTAATATCAATATATCATTATAGAAACATAATTATACCATAAATATCATAATATTAAATAAATAAATCACTTTTAGAAGCCACTTATGAAATATATAAGAAAAAAGCCTCACTTCATAGAGGTGCTAGTCCACACATATGCACTAATGATGTAATCATTTCTTATAGGATGGAAAGAAGGTATAATTTTATTATAAAATTAACATAAAAACATTTAATTATAGTACTATTTCTTATTTAATCATATTAATATCAGTTTCTAATATTTTTTGGATATTAATGACGAAATAAACTCTAAATATGTCGGTAAAGTCAATTACGTATTCTTTTGCTAATATCCTTTGAATCATAATGTAATCCTTCTTGGTTTGGTTATAGGGGAATAATAAAAGATCTAGGATGGGGGAGGGATGTTTGGAAGATATATTGGTAGTTATTTTAAATGATATATGGCTCAAATTATGTGAATAAGTGAATGGATAAGGTTCCATTTTATAAGTGATGTATGTGGAACTCTAGTAATAATTAAAACATCAAAATATAATAATGTGATATTCAAGTGAAAGTTAAACCAAGGTAGCCCAAATTAAAATATAAGATTATATTGTGTGTAAAAAACATCAAATAATCAAATTTATCTACGTTTAAAAAATGTATTCTCCATTATTTATACGGTTAAGCCCCCTTGGTTAATTATATTATCCCTTACCATGCTGACATAGTTTTACCTTTGATACTATTCATAATGAAAAAAATATATATTAACTTGTTTATAAAATTTGGATATTAGGATTCCAATTATTTAAGCCATTTTATATAATTATATTCCTATAAGTGGAATACATTAATTTTAAAATAATCATGCAAAACACAAGAAATACCAATTTTAGAAAATATGAACTTTTAAGCGTAAAAATAAATTTATTCCAATTCCATGACTATTAAAACCCATTAAATTAATATAAAAATGTTTCATTAAATATAATATCTATATATATCGTTAAATAAATAATCAATATTTATTAATTTAATATATTAACAAAAAAACACACTAATCACAAAAAATTGTTTTTTCAGAAAAACTTCTATTTTTACATTAAAATTATTTTATATTAGATTATAAATAATTTATAACCAATGAATAAATTCTATAATGTTTAAGAAATAATTTTTTATATTTATTTTCTTCTAAATTATTTTTTAAAATAAAATATATATGAAAACAATCATGAACATAAATAAAATATTTCAAAATATTTTTTGAATTCAAAAGAATTAATTTTGGACATTTAATTTATTTTTAACAATTATATTTTAGTAGAAAACCATATAATTGGTCTCATTTTATAATTTATAAGAATTATTCACATATGTTTATAATTAAATGAATAAAATTCTATCAAGAACTTTTCTTTATATTTTAACAATAAATATATTCTAAATCTTATAGTGTTACATTCTACACCTAATAATAATTTCACCCTAGAAATTGTTTTACTATGATACAAAAAACAAAGGATACACATTCCTCATATTATCCAAATGTTACATGTTTATTCTTATAATTTATGATTCCTCTAGATAACCATAAATAGTTGAGTAGTCTTACTCCAAATTACATTATCTCTACAATCCAAGATTTCTATTGGTTGCTCCTCATAAAAAACGATCTTGCCTCAATAGTATGGAATTTTTGATTAAAACTTGTGAAGGATCTTATATATACATTGTCATGTTATTTACATGTATCATTCCATGAAATTTGGAGATGTTCAATGAAATTTACAATCACTAAACTATCTTCTTGATTAGATCAAAAATATCATATTGAATGATATATGAGTATTAGCATTCTCTTCATTATAAGTCTCAAAACAATATTTTGAGAATATATTTGTAGGAACAATTTATCACCAACATAGAACTCTAAATCTCACTGAGTATTGAAATTTTAACATTTCTATCAACTATGAGATGCTCAGATGTGTTACTGAATGACTATAACATTATCATTCAATTCCTCACCAAGTTCTGGTCCCAATAAATTTTTTTCTCCAACATCATCCAAAAAGTATTGAGTTATAAACTTTTTTTGATATAGGGATTCAAAAGATATAATTATAATGCATTATTTAAAGATATTGTTGTAATAGAATTTATCCAAAGGATGGTTTTATCCCAACCTCAATTGATATCAATAGTTCATGATCTTAGTATGTATTCTAAATTTCAATGATCATATCATACTAATCATATATCTTAGGATGACATATCGTTTTAAATATAAACACCCTATTAAAATTATAATGAATAATCCTATAGAGCCTTTAGTGAAATCATAATAGTCAATTGGATATAATTTAATGTGGTACTCCAATAAACTATACCACTTCATTAATATATATTTTGGAATGATGATCAAGTGAAAAATATTATCGGATAACAATGAAATATGTTAATTTCTTAAGGTAATAAAAAATAACACAAATATCATGGTTACCTTTATATTTAATTGGGTGTCTTATTGTGAAATAAATAGTGATGTTTTATGACATCAACATAAGAATGGGTAATGATTGTAACACCCATTTAAATTTATATTTTTCAACCATAACTTGTTTTTATACCATGAACTGGGATACATTATCTACAATATATGTATTCACGTTGGCCCAAAAAAAATTGTCTTTAATATATCTATAAATTATCATAAATACATGTTTAATACATGATGATGAACTATTATCTTCAACCAATAACTCCTTCTTCAATTCTGGTATTGATGGGACACATACCTGGTTCTAGAATCGGATCATTCTATCATAGTAATGCTTAAACTCCAGAAAAATCCTTACAATTTTTATATCTCCTGGTCCATGTTTTTTTCTACTTTAATCAACAAAAAAATTATATTTGATAATTTATATGAGAATTATTGGATATTTCTCCATTAATTTTGATTTAAGAGTCCATACTCTACAAATCCTTAAGTACTAGATTTTGTTTAATCCTTATAATGGACAAACTAGCTTGGTATTTCCATCTTAGAGAATATTACACCCATTTTTCCTTTCCATTGTTGTAATTTAATGAGTAAGAAAAATATTTAATTAGATACAAATATATTCATTGGAACTTATTAAGCATTTTAAATGTGAATATATACATCTGGATATTAGGATTTTTACTTATGTTACACCTTTCACCATAATGTTATTTCCTCTATTTCATCAATGATAATATTACTGTAGAAAGATCCAAACAATGATTTGGTAAATATTACTTATGAACCTTCAATTAGTGAGAGGTATAAGCTACCCCCATGTCATTTTTATGAGAACCCATTCAAATCATTTATTTTTTGAATCATTGTAGATAAAAAAACCTACTCTATTGTAGGATATGGTAAACACACATACACTAATAAACCTTCCTCGTAGTTTTGTGAAATGTTTTCCACATTATTTTTTTTCAAAGGAACTAGTCTACCTTACCTAGAAAAATGGTTATTATATTTTATATCCACCATAATATTACCAAAAGGTTTCTAGGGTTTATCCCAACCAAAAAAAACTAATTATTTATTTCACTATGGTTGGTTTAGTCAATTTTTTGAGAAATTCATTCATTGAGGGATCTAACAATATCAACAAGCTTATCAATATATGACCCGTGAAAAAAAAAATTCAAAATTTTCACTTGATTAATTTTTATAATATATCCTTCTTTCTAAAGGTTTTTAAAACAACCCTTAAATGATCTTCATGATCTTACTTGATCCTGGATTATATAATAATTGCATTTATAAATACTACAAAAAAATTATCAAGAAAATATATAAATTCACTATTTATAATATTTGTGATGATAATAGGGGAATTGGTATGTAAAAAGAGAATCTCAAAAAATTCATAATGATAATACCTTATACATAAGGATGGTTGGATATGTCCTTTTCATCCTTAAACATATGATATCCAGATTGAAGTTCAATCGTTGTAAAGTATTGAGATATTGGTATTTGATTACAAAAATATCAATATGGAGTATATTATACTTGGTTTTTATAATAATATTTTTTATGTTGATATAATATGAAATGATTCATTGAACCTTAATTTTTCATAATAGAAATAATAGGTGCACACCATGGTGAGTTACTTGGATAAATGAATCCATTATCATAATTTTAGTAAAATTTTATAACAAATTCATACAAATAAATCACAACTATTATATATTGAGACATTGAAAAATGTATATCACCAGTTATATGTTCTATTGAAAAATAAAAATCATTTTTAGTAAAAACTAGGAAACTCCTCATAAAATATTTCAACATATTCCCGAAAAATAGTAATATCCTTAATGTTGAGTTTCTCTCAATAAATTTGATATATATACCCCCCTAGAACATGTAATATATCCCAATAAATGTATACAATTTTCACTATTATTTCATATTCATAATCAGACCAATAAAAAATGATTGGATTATTTAAAATATAAAATATGAATTCCTTTATAGAGTAATTGATATGGGATCTATATAAATAAAGCCAATCAATGCCCAAAATCAAATAAAATTCAACTAGAGGAATAATAATAATATTTTTAGGAATAATGATCCCATAAAACAGTTTTGAAGAGGATTTTTAGACATGATATGTTATTCTTTTATGATTAGAGAGTTTCACTATTAATTGAACATCTAATCACTGCGGTGGTGATGTGATACCCGTAGAAAATAAATGTAATAAAAAATAGTGAGTAAAACTCGAATAAAAAAATACTAATATTGTTATATTGTGGATGATAAGTGTAACTTTCACCAATTCATTCATGTGACCCATTTTAGTAGTTTTGATAACATTTTATTACAGTTAATCTGTTATATTAAGAGGTTATTTATGTCAATTGTCATCATTTTCTCTTAGATTCATGTATTGACTGGAATATTTTATTTAATCCGTATAATTATATAATTGACTTATAGGTGGGGTATTTAGATAATATTTCAACAGATTATTATTTTTAGATATCTTCTTTAAATGTATTTGGAATCAAATATCTTTATTACCTTACTTCCCACAAAAAAAAATTCCAAACCCTTGAAGATAATTTCCCCATGCTTTATGTAACATCCTGAGATTTTATGAGAATTATTCCTTTTAATTTCTTTGATTTCTTGTGTTGTATGCTACACCAAGATTACCTTGTGCTATACGCAACATCGTATTAGCTTGCAGTATACGCAACACTTTTCTTGGATCATGTTACACACAATTTCGATAGTAGTAATTCTACGCAACATTGAGTATATATATATATATATTCAATGTATTAATGAAATTTGGTTGTATTTTGTTATATGCAACAAAAAAGGATTCTTGCACTACACACAACCCTGACTTGGCATGCATTACACGCAATCACGACCTTCCTCGATAGCGCGTGTTGTACGCAATACCGGGTTTCACTAAACTACAACATTTTATTATAATATTATTTTTCACTATCCGTTATGAATATTATTTACTACATTTTTAATTTTATAACATTATTTTTCATCATACATATTTTCTAGAATAGGGTATGAGAACTAAATAAAATTTTCAAGTAAAATAAGTATTTATCAAAAAATGCAGTTTTGCCGCCTTTTGATGGCGCACCCACATTAAATCTAGTTTTTTACATGTTTATAAGTTCAATTTGACAAAATAAAATTCTTCCTTGGAATATGGATATAAAAATTTAATTGGGATAAATTTTTCATATTATTCTGATAACTTTCAGACTTTGAACAATAGTAAAAACACGCTATATTTTAATTAAAAACAACTTTTTGCATCGCAATAATTTATATGGTTAAATTATAATTTCAATTGGTTTTAAACTGTAATTAGAATATATTTTTACCATTTAATCCAATGTTTGTCATTGTAATTTAATTCACTTTGAAATTGGATATAAACAAGTATCAATCTTTTGATAGTTATTGTTTCTTAAAAACATGCTATTTGTTTTGATAACAGGAATTAATTTTAAAATTAATTAATTTCATTTCTATGTTTTTAATTTTGAAAAATATACATCAATTTTGAATTAGGAATATCAAATAATTCTTAGGCTGAATTTTTGGTATTTTTCTGAAAAACATCAATTTTTGATGCATAGTGAAACCACTTAGTGGTAGTTAAAAAACTGAATTTTTCATTTAAATGAAAATTTACCACTTATGTGAATTGAATTTCAAAATACGAGAGACAAGGTTAATATCTAAGACTAAAATGTGGATCAATCAGATTAAAATAATTTTTGTTGAATAGTAACTTTTTACTTTTTTTACCACGGTTAAAAGTAAATAGGGTAATTAAGGGTATAAATGATATTATTATTACCCTAACACATGTCATAATTCTATTGGATAAGATTAATTCGACAAAAAACAACCATATAAATAAAATATGACCATTTAGGCCCTCATGGATTAGATTAGTACATTTATTAATAATTTATTTAAGGAAGGGTTAAAATAATTAAAATCAATATTTAATAAATAAATAATTTTTAATATAGGTATAAACATAAGATAAATTAGACTATAAATATTAATTATAAATATAAAAATATTTCCTACATAATGGAATTTTATTTTAAAATTTTAGACATCATATAATTTAATTTATTTATGACACAATGATGATGCAGTAATTATCTTATTAATGAAATATTTACATAATTGATTTTATAAATACCCAAATAAATGTAATATGAGACTTTTTATGAATTAAACTAATTTTCAAGGTTAATATGACATGTTAATATTTATTTAATTAACTTTTTTCGAACTAATAATTCTGTTATGATTTTCACAAAAAATAAATTACCAAATAGTGTCAAAATTGTCCTAAAATAGTTTTTAAAACAAATATTACATTATTAATGGTTATTTTATTCCTAAAAATATACGGTTCGGCCAACTGACATAGATAAGGTTATATATTTTAATAATAAACATCTTGGGGTTCGTTTGGATTGTTATAGAATGTTTATTAACCTAATAGTGTAAGAATACAAGAAGACACAGTAAAAGTAAAATTATTTAATTTAAAGTTAAATCGAAATGATAAGGTTAAAATAGATACCTAAACTTGTCTAAATTCTATTTTAAGAGATTATTTCGACCCATACCCACCTTAACATCGAAATAAATCAATTTGGAGCTATTAAAAACCCAATATGACTTTATAATAAAATAATATTTTTAGTTTTTCCTAAGGTTCCCCTCTCCTCCCTTATAAAAGGGCAGCTCCTCCCTCTCTTCCTCACACCACTTTGAGCCTTCATGTTCAGACAAAACCTGCAAAATTCTCTTCTAAAATTCCCTAGAAACGTCCTATATGTCTTGTTCTTCTTCAAAAGTCAATTTTAGTGCCCTAAAAGGAGGTCTCAAAGAGGCACTTCAAAGAAGAGGTAATGTCCGTTACTGATTCATTCAACTTTATTTCTTCTTCCACTTATTCTTCATTAGTTGTTTCATTATGAAGTAATAAAATCAGTATTACTCATATACGGATATTTCATTATAAGTATGAAACAGCTCTATTTCACCTTCTATTCATCCTACGGAAAACAAAATCACCAAGCGTGCGTACGCACGGAATACCGTCTCCACGTCGTGGTGTAATCTGTTTTTCCACCAACACATTACATGGATGGGTATAATGGTGTAAAGAATAACTATATATGGTTATTATAACATCATACTGATTCTGATATATTATACCATCCACTCCAATTCTATTCAATAATTATGGGAACGATATCATCGCTCGTGCCCGTCTACACGACGCGATGAGATTCATTCTCCATGTTAACCATACATGAATGATTATAATGTTTATATAATGAATAATAATGAAATATATGACATAATAATTCTACTGGATTCATGTATATATATATTTATGTCATCTATTTAGTTTAATTCAATTCAATAAGCAAACCAAAACAGCGTTCATGCGTACGTACGATCTACCATCTCCATGAATGGTATATTTCATTCATTTTATCGATCTATAATATATATGTATTTGATGAATATATATTATATATAAATAATGTTTTATATTCTGGAATTATGTAAATCAGGATATAAGTAATAATATCATGAACAAAAAGTCCAATCACATACGATAAATGAAATGACTTAATCCAAAACACTGCTTTAACATGGAATTTACAAAAGAACGGGTAATATAATATCTTAAGTGAACCATATATGATATCATAACAATGAATATGATTCTATAATTAGTCAGTGACATTATTTAAATCATTATACAGGAGTTTCGGACACGTACAAAGCTTATCGGACCTAAGGAAATGGATAATTATTCCAATCTCATTATTATTCAAGATTATTTATTTGTAAGTATTTACTAGGGTTAGGATTATTATCCATGTCCATATGTAATCAAAATGTTTTCATAAAATTTTTACATTTCTTCCATGTATGTTTAAAGTCATTTTTACCCTTTTCTACTTTTACCACATCGTATGGAAGGAATCTTTCTTTTGTCTACCATACGAGGTACTTTTTGACTTTTCCGACAAAAGTACGAGAAGAATGTTATTTTTAACTTATATGGCACGAACGGATTTTTATGGTTTCATAAAGAATTATTTTCTTGAAGCTTACTCTACAAGATTTCATGATTATATTCAACAAAATCCTTTTATTTTAAAATTTTATGGCATTTTGTGAAAATAAAATGATTTTGAATAAGAAAGGATATTTTCCACAAGAATTTATTTCAAGTGTTTTATCAAAACCATTTTCCATCTAAGATGTCATTATTTCATATTTGTATGTTTCAAGTATAATGTCTCTATGATTTACATGGTTTCACTTTTCTTATTATGAAATGATATCTATTTCTTTTATATGGATTATGAGATGATGGGATGATGTTTATGAAACAAATTTTATTCGTTGGGTTATTATGAATGATATATGGTTATTTTTCCCGTATTGAGCATTTGAGCTCACCCTTTTTATGTTTTATTTTCCCAAGGAAATAATGAATGGTTTTAAGTAAGGAAACAAAAAGGGGAAGATCGTTATGGGAGATATTGAAGATCTTTCAACATGATTAGATGTTTATATTCTGAGTTTCCAAAGACACTAAACTATTACGGTCCTTGTGTGTTTGTTTTTTGTTACATATTAGGTATTCTGCAAAAGTAATGTAATTTCCATGTATGTCAAGTTTCGGGTCTCTACAGTTGGTATTAGAGGAAAGGTTTAGTCAACCTTTGGAAACTAGGATACCAAAATGTTAGTGAGATCCCTAGAGATATTTCTAAGGTATGTATAGGGATGTCCCTAATGACAAGTATACGTATATGATATAGTCCTAGAACTATGGTAACGATATTAGAATTAAACCTAAGATGTTAGATATTGAGGGTACTCCCCCTTTACTATGTTGTTTTCCCTAGCATGATTTTTGCCTCTCACACTATTCTTTTTGGGTTTTAGAAAATGGCTGGAAACAGGAATATTGACGATAAAGGAGGATATGACAGACAATGGAATGATATTCTTCATGAGAAACCAAATAAAACAGGATTTGGAAGTCCAAACTTCGTTATTATGCCTAATCAGCAATCTCATAATAAGATCAATAATCTCAACTTTGGTAAGTTTCTTGACTCAGATAATAAGAGAAAGATGGAGTTTCATGATGATCATAGAGGAAATAAAGTTCAATTTCCCTCATTTAAATCATGTGGGAAGAGGCATCGAGGAGATTGTTTCAAAGGAACTGGAAGATGCTTTGGGTGTATAAAATAAGGACACAAATCCAGTAAGTGCAAAGGAAAAGGTTCAGTTAACACCATGGACAAGGATAATGGTATTTCTACGACATAAACAATGATTAGATATTTTAAATGTGGAATGTATGGAATTATGAAATCCAATGCCCTAAGGGAAAATCTCGTGAAGAGAATTAGTATGGCCATATGGGTAGTATTTATGTGGATGATCTTTAGGAGACTAAAAATGATATATGAGATGAAATAAGTGTTGAAGCTCAGTCATTTATTTAAGAAGGTAGTGGAATTATTGTATGTTTATCAAGAGTTATGTTGTATAGTTAATGGTACTATGGAATAAAGAATCATCTAAGGATTGTTACACTATTGTTTTTAATAAAGTATTTGAATGTATATGTTGAATAGTACCGGTAACCATGAAAGGCTATTCAGATATTTTTGGAAAGTAGATGATATGCGCATAATAATGGGATAAGAAGATAATGAGATGTTTTATTGTATTCATGATCTCATGGCTGATATAAGGACTAAGTGATATTATGGTTTGAGTATATAAGATTTTTGGGATTTTGGTATGTGGAATGTGTTAAAATTTAACAATATTCATGTTTTCACTAAAGTTCAATGGGTATTATTTCTTTAATAGAATACATGATTAAGGAATTTACATGTTTGTAATTTGACCAACAAGATATATCTTGTGATATATGGGGGATAAATGATGTCATTCACGTGATTGTTATGTGACATTTCAAGTAATCATTTTCTTTATACTATGAGCTTGGACCGATGTTTTTTAGATAATCCTAAAAATTGTAATGGATTATGTTGGACATAAGTTAGTATTGTTTAAGGATAGAACCTTTTTTGATATTATTGATGGGATGTTATAGTAATGTTGTTTTATAAAAAGGACAACCTACATGACTGGTGACAACCCATCGCGTCGGATAAGGCTGTGGGAATCGAACCCACAACTGAAGTGCGACTGACCTTTATCGCCTACCACTGGCCTACAGGAAGTCCATGGTTAGTAGAAACTAGTTTTATTTTACTAAGAGGTATGATATATGAAGTATAAGTTCATTTTTGGAATCGTATATGATTAACCTCACCATATATGGACTTATGTATATTTGATAACTTTTGATAACCTTTTCTTTGAAACAGATGGAATGACCCATCATTCTATCACATGATATGTTAACACTTCACAAATAACAAATTCAACATTATTTCTTTAAGAGATGATGTGGAAATTTTTCAAAGAACGAAAAACAGTGAGATTATACCAAAATCAAGCAAGTATTTTTTCTAATTCAAAATTTTCAACATTAAGGAAATGATATTGAAAAACCAAAAATGATTTCCTAGTGCTATTATATCCGATGAATCAGATGGTATCTTAGATCATCACAAATTTATGGCTTTGTGATTGTTGGCTTTTTCATAAACACGTTCTCTACCACTCTCCATCAGAACATGATGGTTAGTTTGTTTCTTCCATATCCATATTTTCACCTATGTTCTCCTCTATGGAAACCCAATGATTAGTTAATTTGGGTAACCGTTACATTTCATACATTAGTTTTTAAAGATTGGTTTTGGTATTCCTTTTTTACGATGGGGGTTTCTATTAAAGAAACTTTCAAGTACTAAACCATTTATAACCCCGATGAAATCCGAAAGAGAAATTCATTTTAAAGGGGGTAGAATGTAACATACTGAGATTTTATGAGAATTATTCTTTTTAATTTCATTGATGTCTTTTGTTGTATGCTACACTAAGATTACCTTGCGCTATATGCAACACCGTATTAGCTTGCAGTATATGCAACACTCTTCTTGGATCATGTTACACACAATTTCGATAGTAGTTATTCTATGCAACATTGAGTATATATATATATATATTAAATGTATTAATGAAATATGGTTGGATTTTTTTATACACAACAAAAAAAGGATTCGTGCACTACATGCAACCCTGACATGGCATGCATTCCACGCAATCACGACCTTCCCCGATAGCGTGTGTTGTACGCAATACCAGGTTTTACTAAAAAACAATATATTATTATAATATTATTATAAACTAGCCATTATGAATAGTATTAACTAAATTTTGAATTTTATAACATTATTATTCCCCTTACATATATTCTGTAACATGGTATGAGAAGTAAATAAATTTTTCGGGTAAAATAAGTATTTTTTTAAAAATGCAGTTTTGTCACCTTTTAATGGCGCACCCATGTGAAATATAGTTTTTGACATGTTTATAAGTTCAATTTTACAAAATAATGTTCTTACTTGGAATATGAATATAAAAATTTAATTGGGATAAATGTTTCATATTATTCTGATATCTTTCATTTTTTGATGAATAAAAAAAACACGCTATATTTTAATTAAAAACATCTTATTTCATCGCAATAATTTATATGGTTAGATTCTATTATTAATTGGTTTTAAAGAGTAATTATAATATATTTTTACCATTTAATCCAATGTTGGTAAGTGGAATTAATTTCACTTTGAAATTGGATATAAGAAAGTATCAATCTTTTGATAGTTATTGTTTCTTAAAAACACGCTATTTGTTTTGATAACGGGAATTAATTTTAAAATTAATTAATGCAACTTCTATGTTTTGAATTTGGAAAAATATAAATCAATTTTGAATTCGGAATATCAAATAATTCTTAGGCTGAATTTTTCGTATTTTTCTGAAAAACTTCAATTTTTGATGAATAGTGAAACCACTTAGTGGTAGTTAAAAATTGACTTTTTCATTTAAATGAAATTTTACCACTTCTGTGAAATGAATTTTGAAAATTCGAGAGACACGGTTAATATAAACGACTAAAATGTGGTTCAATGAGATGAAAATAATTTTTGGTGAATAGTAACTTTTTACTTTTTTTACCACGGTTAAAAGTAAATATGGAAATTAAGGGTAAAAATGATATTATTATTACCCTAACACAAGTCCTAATTCTACATTATAAGTGTAGTTCGACCAAGAACAACCTTATAAATAAAATATGACCATTTAGGCCCACATGGATTAGATTAGGACATTTATTATTAATTTATTTAAAGAAGGGTTAAAATAGTAATAATCAATGTTTAGTAACTAAATAATTTTTAATATAGGGTTATACATAAGATAAATTAGACTATAAATATTCATTATAAATATAAAACAACTTCCTACATAATTGTATTTTATTTATAATTTTTATAAATTAAATAATTTAATTTATTTATGACACAATGATGATGCAGTAATTATCTTATTAATGAAGTATTGACATGATTGATGTTATAAATATCCAAATAAATGTAATTTCAGACTTTTTATAAATTAAAATAATTTTCTAGGTTAATATGACATGTTATTATTGATTTAATTAACTTTCTTCGAACTAATAGTTCTGTCATGATTTTCACAAAAATCAATTACCAAATAGTGTCAAAATTGACATAAAATAGTTCTTAAAACAAATATTATATTATTAATTGTTATTTTATTATTAAAAATATAATGGTTGGCTAAATGACTTATATAAGGTTTTATATATTAATAATAAACAACTTGGGTTTCGCTTGTCTTTTTATAGTAAGTTTATTAACCTTATAGTGTAAGAAAACAAGAAGACACAGTAAAAGTAAAATTATTTAACTTAAAGTGAAATCTAAATGATAAGGTTAAAATAGATACATAAACATGTCTAAATTATATTGGATGAAGTATTTCGACTCATCTCAACCTTAACTTCCAAATAAATCATTTTGGAGCTATTAAAAACCGAATATGAATCTATAATAAAATAATATTTTTAGTTTTTCCTAAGGTGCACCTCTCCTCCCTTATAAAAAGGCAGCTCCTCCCTCCCTTCCTCACACCACATTGAGCCTTCCTACTCAGCCAAACCCTGAAAAATTTATTTCTCCACTTCCCTAGAAACATCTTAGACATCCTGGGCATCTTCAAAGAAAAATTTTAGCTCTCTAAAAGGAAGTCTCCAAGAGGCTCTTCAAAGAAGAGGTAATGTCTGTTACCGATTCTTTCAACTTCATTTCTTCTTCAACTTCTTCTTGTTTAGTTGTTTCATTATGAAGTAATAACATCATTATCACTCATACAATGATATGTTATTATAAATATGAAGCAACCCTATTTATCCTTTTTTCCATCCTACGGAAAACAAAATCACCACGCGTACGTATGTACGGAATACTGTCTCCACGCCGTGGTGTAATCTGTTTTTCCACAAACACCTTACATGGATGGGTATAATGGTGTAAAGAATAACTATATATGGTTATTATAAAATCATAATGATTTTTATATATTATACCATCCACTACAATTCTATTCAATATTTATTGGAATGATATCATCGTTCGTGCGTACGTACGGACTACCGTCTCCACGACGCGATGAGATTCATTCTCCATGTTAACCATACTTGAATGATTATAAAGTTTATATAATGAATAATAATGAAATATATGACATAATAATTCTATTGTATATATGTATATATATATATATATGTATTTCATCTATTTTGTTTCATTCAATTCAATATGGAAACGAAAAGAGCGTCCATGCGTATGTACGGCCTACTCTCTCCACGAACAGTATATTTCATTCCTTTTATCGATCTATAATATATATATATATGATGAATATATATTATATATAAATCATGTTTTAAATTATGGAATTATGTAAATAAGGATATAAGTAATAATATCAAGAACGACAAGTCTAAACACATATGATAAATGAAATGATTTTACCCAAAACGTTGCTTTAACATCGAATTTACAAAAGAACGAGTAATATAAAGTCATAAGTGAACCATATATGATATCATAACAATGAATAAGATTATGTAATAAGTCAATGAAATTATTTAAATCATTATACAGGTGGTTCAGACACCTACAAAGCTTATCAGACCTATGTTAAGGGATAATTATTCCAATCTCATTCTTATCCGAGATTGTTTATTTGTAAATATTTACTAGGGTTAAGATTATTATCCATGTCCATATCTTCTCAAAATGTTTTCATAAAATGTTTAATTTTCTTCTATGTATGTTTAAATTCATTTTTAACCTTTTCTACCATTACCACATCGTATGGAAGTATTCTTTCTTTTGTTTACCATACAAGGTACTTTTTGACTTTTCCGACAAAAGTACGAGAAGAATGTTATTTTTAACTTATATGGCACGAACGTATTTTTTCGGTTACATAACCCCTTATTTTCAAGAATCTTACTCTACAACATTTCATGATTATTTTCAACAAAATCCTTTTCTTTTAAAATTTCATGGCATTTTGTGAAAAGAAAATGATTTTGAATATAAAGGATATTTTCATCGAGATTCTATTTCAAGTGTTTTATCAAAACCATTTTCCATCTAATATGACATTATTTCATATGTTTATTTTCAAGTATAATGTCTCCATGATTTACATGGTTTCACTTTTCTTATTAGGAAATGATATCCATTTCTTTTATATGGATTATGTGATGATGGGATGATGTTTATGAAACCCATTTTATTCATTGGGTTATTATGAATGATGTATGTTTATTTTGTGGCACAAGTAAGAATGATTTAATTATGAGATTGGTGGGACCTATATCTCCCTACAATTCATTGGGTAAAGATTTATATCTCATTAGATAGATATGGCTGGAATGGTATGTTAATCTAGTTCAGTGTTATAGGACTGAAACGAGGAGTGAACTCGATTCAGAAAGGGACTTTGTCCACTAAGATGGTCTTGGCAGCAATGCCTTGGATACTATGGAAATCATATCAAGTGATTAATGTTTTGACACAATTACATGTTTTATTTCCATTTTAATTTATCAGGATTAATGTTTCTTCATTATCTATGCCTTACGTACTACCATGTTTTATGTCATTGCACAATATTTTGATGTTTAGATTTTATGATCATTTCTTTTTTACATTCAAATATCTAAGGATAGTTTTATGTTATCTATGTTTGCCCTTACTGAGCTTTTGAGCTCACACTTTTTATGTTTTATTTTCCCCAGGAAATAAAGAAAGGTTTTAGGTAAGGAAAAAAAAGGGGAAGATCGTTATGGGAGATATTGAAGATCATTCAACATGATTATATGTTTATATTCTGAGTTTCCAAAGACACTAAACTATTACAGTCCTTGTGTGTCTGTTTTTTGTTATGAATTAATTATTCTGAAAAAGTAATGTAATGTCCATGTACACCAAGTTTTGGGTCTCTACACTTTGTTTGAAATTTATAGCATAATGGATGATTCATTTTCTATAATTAATGTGTTTTATTATTTGAATTTCCATGTAAATCCATCTTTCTCTTATGATAATAACAATGATAATGAAGGGAGTCTCTACTGACTATTTCTACCATGAGAGGGAATTATATAATTTATTAACAGCTTCTATTGTCCCTTATGGTCAACACCTATTAGGGAAATGGTTTTAATACACTAAAGGATCGATCAATTTTTCTTTTATGTATAATGATAAATCTAGAAGTATAACTTTTAAGCCTCATAAAAGATTCCACATAAATATTTATAGATTTACCTTTGTTCTACTTATGCACAATGAATTACATTTCAACTATTGTGTAAAGAGTTCTGGGAATGTACTTGATGAATATATCTCTCTTAAACTCATCCCATTACATGGATTAAATTTATTCCTCTTACATTGTATTATTATAAATATTTCATCACTGATATGCTACATCTTCTAAAATATATTCCATCGACAGTTTTATTTCAAAATTTGAGCATTTTAGAATGTAAAATCAATATTTAGTTTAACTAATCAATTACATGATAAATAGTGGATCAGGGAATCCACTGGAATAAGGAATTTTTTTAAAATATTGAATAAATATTGTTTTTTCCCTCATTTTATCATTTTCAAGCTATGTATGATTCATGTATTGAAATATTTTCATGGTCCTAACAACAATATTATTTATTCTATGTTTCGTGTCATTTGATTGCTCAAGAAAAAAATCATTACATTGTCTACCACATTCATTTTTAAAATTAATATTCCTAGATCCACCCATTAACAAAACCAAAAATATAGTTTATGCATCAATATATAATAATCAATGTGGGAAATCATAGAATCATTAAAATAATTTTTGAGATGTCCTTGATATAGACACATTTTATTAACATAAGACACTTTTTGGTACACCCTATATCACTTTCTTTTAATCATTGGTCATATTATGTTATATCATCATATTATTAGAACCATTATATCAAAAAATAACTAAACCATTCCATAATACCAATTAAGGTGACAGAAGAAAAATATACATATATTTTTCATTATTTTAGATGAAAACATAATAAATTACAAAATAATCCACACCCCTGACCTATAATGGATTAATGTCTTTCGAGAGTAGATGTATAATAAAAATATTTCACGAATGATCATCAATATCTCCCAGAAATTTCATCTCACATAGTACTATTCATAATCATATCCAAAATAAAACATTAATTCATATCCAAGGGAAAATAAAAACATAATAAACTGAGATCAGTGATTTTTATTAAAGATAAACATGGGATATATAAATTTCTGATCATATAAAATCAAAAGAAAATAATAATGGAATTATATATGGAACATACCATACATAGTTCATACCCAATCAGTGATATATCATGAATCCATATTCATGGAATAATGCTTTAATAGTTTAAAAGGCATGAGTAATAAGAGTGAGGAATCATATTTAATCAATTAGGATTCCTGAGAGAATAAAATTAGAATATAAATAGGTAATATGAATTTTTTATCAATCCTATATATATAAAAAGATTTCATTTGCCAAGGATCACTCTAAATAACATCAACACATAGTGGATGGAGTCCCATGTGGACTTGGTTTTCCACTATCCTCTTTCCATTCATGGAATTGGTTATCTCTCCACCTCTTTCAAATGATATCAATATATATTAATCATACCCAATTCATTTGAGTGATTGAATGGAACAACCCATAACATAATGGAAATATATATATGGGCACACCATGATCATAAAAACATTCATCAATTCATCATATCATTTCCCATAGAAATAAAAAAAAATTAAAATGTGTCCAACCTCACATAATGAAACATTTTATATAATAATAAGCTATTTTATATCATTAGACCATATCCCCCATTGAATCATAATAATAATTTAAGTAGGTTGACATAGATGAAAAATATATTTAAAATAACATTTAATCATTTAATAGAAAACATGAAAAATATATCATTTCATTTTGATTAAATTTTAAATTAAAATTAATCAAATTATTTAAAAAATTATTTTAAATTAGTCATAGATATGTGAATAAATAATTATAGAAAATATTTCTCGTGATGGAAGAAAAATACATCTGAGTAGCAAATATCAAAAAAAAATTCTGCTATTCTTTTTTTTAAATTCAAAAATAACCCCTTTAGAAAAACATTATGAAAAATAATTTTTTCGCCTTTGGATATAAAGTAAAATATGGTTGAAAATGACTTTAAATAATCATTAAATAATATAAAAAGGATTTTATTTAAATAATTTTAAGAACATAGACAGGAAAGAAAATTTACATCAAATAATGAGGAAATAAGTTCGACATTACATAAAAATGCATTCTAGACTACTTTAAGTACCATAAAGTGATAATTAAAAATTAACCAAAATCAACCTAAAAATACCCATTTTATAAGAGAATGTATGGGATTGAAGACATTTTTTTCGAGAAATAAGGAGGTTGAAAATCATTTATTAAATGCCAATAAATAATAGGAACAAATAAGAGTTCATGAAAATAAGGCAAAAACAACTAAAGAATATATTTATTAATAATTTTCCACAATCATGCACATACCCTCTTTTATTCTTCTAAGATTATGATATATAAGTACCTTACACAACCATTAACAAAATAACTTTATCTCCCCATACTTAATAGAATATATTGGAGCCCCTCGTAATGCATCTCAGTATAAGTGCTTTCAGAATCAGATATATCCCCTTGTTTTTTCATGCATTTGTCATGAGGAGCATCTCTTGTCACTAGTGTCATTATCCCATTTACAACTTTTGCTTCATCCAGTTCCAAAGTCTCCTGATTATTTTTTTCATTTGGATTCATATGAATTGAATGCTTTATATAAATGGAACCATCAATATTCTGATCAACAATATAATCATTTTTACCTCTAATAAATTTCTTAACCACCACTGGAGAATCAGCTTGAGACTTTTTCTTATTAAAGAATACAAGAAGGAATCCCTCATTATAAACAAATGAAATTGAATATATATGGAACATTTTAAAAATAAATTGAGAGTTTGATTATAATTTTTTCTTACTTTTTTCAACATTAGGATGACATCCATTCTTATGATAGTTTAGGATCAACCTCATGTTTTTTTCCTCTTCAAACTATTGTTCAACTATTATGACAAAAAACATTACCACATGTCGTTCCATTCATCATATGTGTTCTCAATATCTTGTATAACCAATTATAATTTATTATATATCAATATAATTACCGTATTAATAATTATATTACAATATATCATTCCTTTATAATATCCTATTAACCATTTATTGAAAATTCTTAAATAATAGAAACATTTTGTGTGTTAGTTATTCTGTTTCCCTTGGATGTTTTGGATTGATAGTTCTGGTACATACGCCTTATCATGGTTTAATGATAAAAAATATTATTTAGTGTATAATTATAATATTTATTCATTATATACAATTTTATAATCAATCATATAATTTGGTGATGAAACATTATTTACATTACTTCATGGAGATGGTACTCGGTATGTATACTTCGGTAATGTTTTCATTTTTCAATGAATGAAATGAAATAATTGTAAATAATAATATATATTTATAAATTCATGATAAAATAATAAATATCATATATATATATTAAATAAATAAATCTGACAATAAATGCATCATTGACATGAAATAAAAGTCAAATCACTTAAAGGAGGTGGTAGCTCACATGTACACATGAACAAAGATAACATTTCACATTGGATGAAAAGGTGGTAGAAAAGGGTTATTAAATAAACATAAAATTATTTAAATATATTAATTTTATTAATTTCATCTTTTTAATATCGTTATAGAATATTTGGGTGAGGATAAATAGGAATGAAACTCAAAATAGATCAGTAATGACAATTAACTATTATTTGGAAAGCATATTTTGGATTACACCATAATCCTCAATGGTTTTTCATTAGTGGAATAAAATATGATATAGGATAAGGGGAGGAAATATTAGAAGTTATGTGCTTTTACTAGTAAAGATAGTGTGTTCAAAATTAGTGAATAAGAGAATGGATGGGGTCCCTTTTATAATTGATTTGGTTTGTGCTATTGTAAATACATAATACATTAAAATATAATAAAGTCATAATCAAGTAAAAGTGGTACCATGGAAACAAAAATTTGAATATAAGAAATTCTCAGATCTAAATAACTTTAACTAATCACATTTATCCATGTTTTAGAGATATTTTATGACTTACCTCTAATTGTGACCCTCTTTTGATCCTTTAAACACTTATCATTATAACAATGTTTTACCACGATAATAATTCACAATGATGAAAAAATAATGTGTCCCATTTTAAAAAAATTACATGATGATTCCAAATATATAAACCATTTTTCCAAATTCAATTCATATAATTGTAATAAATTCATTTTAAATTAATCATTCAAAACACAACAAACCCCATTTTTAGACAAATAAATAGTAAGCATAAAATTGATTGTAATGAATTTATTATATAAGTAAAAACCATTACATATGTAAAAATATTTTATTGAATTTAATATCTAAGATATTAATTAATTTAATTCTTAATTATTAATTAATTTAATTTATTAATATAAATACATATTGTGCACATAAAAATAGTTTTCACAATAACATCACGTTTTATCTCTGAATGATTTTATTTTAATTTATAACCAATTTATAAAAAATTCATTTTTATACATGTCTAAAATAAATTCTTAATATTAATAATGTTAATTAATTTTTATATGAAATATTTACTAACAAAACAATTCTCATAAGAAAAATATATCAAAAAAGTTCATTGGTATCAATAGTTCTTCTAATGTGAATTAAGAATTTATTCATAACAATTATATTCCATTTAAATATAATATAATATTCTTTTTTTTAATATACAGTCATCATTAAAATATTTTTAGTGTTTTTTTCTTTAGAAGATAATGAACAAATTTATTTATTAAATAGAAATATATTATAAAATCATAGGTTGTGGAAATATAGGTTGTTTCTTCAAATTTCCAATGAAAATATTATAGTTTTTAAACTAAATTATTTTCAAGTATATCTACTCATATAACATAACCAATGATCTAGGATATTACTAGGAAATTATCCTAGAGATATTTATACAAAATCCAACACTAAGGGAATGTTCTAAAGTATTATTATCTCCTTTGACTCAGCCATTTGTGAATGATAATAGTGTTCATTGGGTATCAACACCCACAACATTGAATGACTTTTTATGGGGATTCATAATCATCTTTCTGTATCTATAGGCATATAATATGGTTCAAAATATGGAATCAAATTTTCTTTTATTGAACGATAATGTGAGATCTATATAATTCCAATAAATACATGCTCAATATAGTATATAATTCTACAAAATAATTCTTTACGAGATTTCAAGGAATAATCATTCCAGATAAAATGATTGGGGGAGATTCCAATAATTGCATTGAAAATATTTCCCCACTAGATATATATATATATATATATTTACTTTCATGTATCGAGGAGGTTATTCAGTAGTTATAGAAACCTTATAAGATACAATAGAATTCCTAGAACATTAACCAAATAAAATAGTCTCCATTATTGAGTGAATAATGTTTGTACCTTTTATGACTTCATTTTATTACTCCATCTCAATGTTCTATATGTTGTATATTTTACCCTAATCCCTCAGATTAGGTAATAGATAATGTTGATTCCTTTAAAAATTATTTATTTGGTGCAATAGATTTCTTAGTTTCTATATTACTTGTATTTGAATCATTGCACCATGTGTAGTTCTGTGGGAGGTGCCTTTATTTCTGCTATCATGAAACTCATCTTCTTCGTGTCTCTTAAAAATTCAATACCATGATACACATCTTCCACTCTTGAATCATTTCCATATTCTATTGAGGAAATTCACATTGTTATTTTTTCAAGAACATTATCATTTTTATGGATGGATATTCCTGCTTCCATTATTATTTTACCCACCATCATAAAACTTAACCATTATATTTGTATCCCCATATCGATTGAACCATTATACATATATTATCTATACTTTAAGAGCACAGTGAACTACATCTTCATAACTCAAAATGTCTAAGAATTATACTTATGTTCAATGATGTTGTTATTATCCAACCAATAATTTATCTAATTTTATATCATTATTGATAACAAAACCCAAGACATGAATTAAAAGGCATGAAAAATTCACCCCATAGGTTGTGATAGAATCATTCTACATCTTATTATCAATAAGTTATCTCTTAATATTTTTATTATGAGTTCATGGGGAATAATTCATATGAAATATATTTTTAATGTATTCACATTCCATTTCCTCAAATTTATTGTTTTGATTAATATTATTGAATAATGCCCACCACTGATCATCTTTTCTTAATGGAAGATAGTTAGAGTAACTCTCTTTTTCTTAGAATAATGAATTGGGGAAAAGATATTTTATAGGGAGTTCATCTATTATACTAAAACAATTCGATTAGACGGTCCATTTATGGATATATGTCATTGGTCCATAAAGGGATATTTATATAATTTCTTATTCATGGAAAAAGGTAGATGTTACAAATAGTTTATATTATTATTCATAAACTATGAGAAAGTGTAAACTACCTCTATATTTTCATTAACTCTACATACCATTCGATTAATAAAGTCATTCAAATAGTCATTTCATTGTCGATCACAATGTTTATTGTTCTGGTTTCTTTTCGTTCCATCTATTTTCAAAAATAAAAATATTTAGAATAAAACATAAGTAAATATTGATGAATAATAAACTTATTCACATTTTTAAATAAATTATAATGTCTTCACACATGGGATCCCTATATTTATCATAGACTATATACTTATATTCTAATTAAAAAATTAACTAAACCATACATTGATACCAAATATACGAACATTACCTTTTCATACATGATATCCAATAATTTTAATATAAAAATTTTAATTACAATACAATATATAATGAAATTTTTAGTGTGTTGGAAAATTTTGGATTAAAAAAACTAATTGTACATAAACCCTGAATCATTTCTTAATACATTATCATACACCTCCTAAAATATTTAATATTCTCTCCAGTATATATAATAGCCTAATAAAATACATCAAATACATGGTGACATAAAATTTCATTAGGATTGATAATAAGACAAATGAACATGAGGCATGAATAAACATAAGAATGTAACTAAACCAAATCATCGTCATCGTATCATAGGCACCCCAACATCATCATAAGAATACACAAATCATTTGAATGTAGGATGGAATGTTACATATCTGTAATAATGAAACGTTATAACATTTTCTAAAAAACGCACACATAATATATGATTAATGTTAGAATAGTGTTCACATATAAAATATTCATACAATTCAGTATTTCATTAATTATAAAAAAAGAATAATTATTTTAATGCATATTAAACATAGTCTCTTATGACATATTACATTAAAAAATAAATCTGAGGGCTATATAACTCTATGCTAACCTGAAGAATCTTAATATTATCATAATAATTCAGGACACATAAAAAGGATTCATTTATCAATATTGGAAATCAAATAAATAAATGAGAGAATAATGGGTTTCATTATAGCATCAAAAGGCATATATTAATGACTAAAGCATTGGGTTTACCCAAAATAAGAAAAGAGAGTATCGCTTTAGGAATTAAAGGTTGTCACTGGTGATGATAAGATCATGATTCTATAAAAATATTAGACGAATCATTGGTTTAATCAAGAAGGTAAATTGAGAAAAAACCTGTTATCGATAATCATTAAAGACATAAAATAAAGGATAAACCCAGTGTAAGGAGTTGGGTTCAAGAATACCCTTACCTTAGGTCTGGATATATTTCATCCCATTTATATATCCTTTCTAATAAAATTAATTATGATAAAATATAATTCTATAAGTTAATTATAGTCTTTTATGTCACTATTGATCAATTATCATCAATAGATTTCATTTTCATAATTTTCATTCTTATTGGAGAAATAGTTTGGTGTCATGATTTCATTAAATTATCCCATATTATTTAAATTTAATTTTTTTTATTCAATGACATAAATATGTCACTAAACCTTTTTATAGAATCCTAAAATTGAAAATCATTTAATATTTATATATAATAAATAATTTATTATAATCATTCATGCATTAGTTGATAAGTAAATAATTAGAAAAGTATTGTGGGTGCATGAATCCAACCATTGTTAAAATGTGTATATAGATAAATAGATAAACATATGATATATAAATATATTTTTACATCCCAAATATGGAATACTCTAATGTGGCCAAAACGGGTTGGTTATGGGGACTTAAGCACACCTCTCCATACATTAGAGGCTACCGACTAGCTACGAGGGTGTGTTGAATATAGTGGGGAGACGATACGACCTAGTATAAAGTTATACCACAGTGTGATAATAAAATAATAATAATAATATATGAGTAATACAGAAGAGTAGAAATGATATATCACACAAATGGGATGTAAAAGAGAAACAAATAAAACAATAATGACGAATCATGTAAAGACAAACTGATATGTATCTAAATGTCCAACTGAAAACAATATGAATGAACGAATTATATGGAAAAATATAATCTCAAAATTCCCTGATGGAAAAACCCATGTAGGACCCATATCCAAACTCTATCCCCCCATGTAAATAAAAAATCAACAATTAGGTCCCCTTACATTGTCCAAACCTTCATTCATGTAATCAAATCATGTTCCAATCAACAACTCGAATAGGGAATAAGTAAATACGAATAGGTTAACACCACTGTGTCTAAACAAAACTAGTCTGATAATAAGTTCATGCAATAAAGTGAAAAACAATTTTACTAATTAATAAATTAAAAAAAATACATAAATCAGCATGCTTAAACACCATGTTATAATGTCATTGAGAATGTAGGACAACAAGGAAAACCAAAACCCTAAACCATGGAATACTCACATAACCAGGAAGAGCCCTCTGTATTTGAATTTCATCGATTAGTAATATGCCTAAAAATAATCATTTCAGCATGTGTCATTAGTTCAATCATGTTATATAGTCATTTTAAGATGTATCACCCAACCATTGACTCTATATAATAATTCAAAATGTATCATTAATCCAATACCACTATATAAGTACATCGAACACTGAGAAAATCCCCCTATATAAGAATTTTAGAATATATCACTACTCCAAGCCTAATATATACAAATTTCATCTTTGGGGAAAAGCCCTATATATAATTATTTTAGTATCAACTAAAAAATTCATAACATTAAGGAATTTATAATATAATATCATAATTCTCAATTGTGAATTACGTAAATTTCAATTTGTCTTTCAATTACACATTTATTTATACATATATTTATCAACACCCATATCAATAGCCCATAATCTATGACCATAGTGATTCAATATCAAGAAGTCACCCAAAATAACATGTAATTAATGACAAAATTAAATCCATTAACCAATTAAATGTTATTGAAGTGTTATCTCACCGAATTGGTATCCACAAGCCTTGTTGCAACCTCAATTGGATTCAATAGAGCCAACGAATAATCCAGTCCATAATTTATCACCATTACTTATTTAATTAATCAATGTTCACATCATGGTGGTAGAATCAAATTTTTTATATACTCAACAATTAATCATACTATTGGGATAGGTTCAGAATCACTAACTTTATTTTCTAAGTAATACAATTCATCAAATATAAAACTACAACATGGATGGTGGTAAGGAAGATTTCAAGAAGAACCTCGATCAAACCAAATCATGATCAAAACCCCCCAAAATGGAGTTAATATATTTACACTACAATGACAGAGAGAAATGGAACAGAGGAGAAACATGGGAAAAATAACTCACTAGGGATTGGATGCATAAAAAGGATGTGTCGACCATAGGAAAGGGATTCAAAATTTCATGGAGAACCTTAGGAATCAAGAGGAGAAAGGTATGTAGTATATAAATTAAAATTATAAGCACACATCAGAGTTTAACCCTCTAATAATGGTAAATACAAAATTTATATCCCTATTTCTTGTTGGGTACTTATTATTTAAGAGTTACGCAAAAAAAGTGCCACCTTGGCATAATTTACCCCTACTCAAACATTACAAATTCTCTAATGTGGATTCATAGTGTGTAACTAGTTCACACCATGACCTATTTCATGGCCTATAACATTTTCATGAAAGCATCCTAGTAGAAGTTACACATCATTTAAACAATTTAAATGGTTTTTAAACACCCTATATCCATCCAACATTACGATTTTTATTCCAAAAGATAAAGGTTCGCATACAAGGTACAAAAAAGATGCCCTATCCTATGGCGGGCAGGAATAATGGAGGCCAAGGGAGTCAACCCTAATCAAGTTAACCCCCTCTAGTTTAAGGTGAGAGATATTATAAAATCAAAAAACAGGATTCTCGGGATCCGCAATAGAGGCCAGGTAATCTGTCACTTTGTTCCCCTCACGCCAACTGTGGGAAACTCTGGCATTATTGATATGGAGGGATTTTCATTGTCTAATAGTATAAATTATGGACCAAGGTTTAGTGACTCTCCCTTTCAAGGAATCAGGGACAAACATAGAGTCTGTTTCTAGCTGCGCAATTCTACGGTCCCTCTGCTTACCCATGGACAACCCTCCGAGAACCAGAAGGGCCTCTTCTTGAACCGAATTTCTATAACCATAGTGGGTAGTGAAATCCAGCACCACACTCCCTCTGTAATCCTGAAGAACCCCTCCTCCATGCATAACACCCATAACAGAAGATCCACTAGTGTTCAACTTCAGGCCACCCTCCGGAGGAGACCATCAGATCCATCTCCCCTGCACCCCATGACCGCGCTCCAGAACCATAGGCTACAGGACCTACAACACACAACAAGAAGTAACTTCCTTCCCGATCCCAGCATGTTCGAAAAGGTCTATCAGAAATCATCTGGTTCGAGCCACCACCGCTCTACGTGATGAAGAAAATCCCTCAATCCTAGAACTGTTACGAGCATTCCATAATACCGAACATCTTGCATTTTAGATGATAGTTTGCGCCTCGGCCTCCTTCATATTACCATTGGTTTCCTAGAACCAAATATCCATGAACCTCTCATAGTTTTCAAACTGGACCGAGTATGTAGTTCACATACAAAAAAATCTCCACACCGGATGGGCCCAATCACCCTTGATGAATATATGGTTCGTATTCTCCTCCTATTTGTTCACACAGCAGTGACAGGAGGAAGCCATTCTTATGCCTAAGTATTTAATATTAACATCAAAGGGTATAGTATTATACCACATCCTCCAGGTGAGGAAGTTGAGTTTAGTAGGAATTTTAAAGCACCACGCCACTCTGTTCCAGCTCTCCTACTGCCCCCGAGCCACGGTACTCCGACAGAAATCCTTGCAGTTGAACTTTCCTAAAGTGGACGGAGTATAAACACACATGTCTTCCTCGAAATTCAGGAGGACTAAGTCGAACACTGCCTGTTGAGGTTCATCTAGAACTGACCTGAAAAACAGAGGGTTCAAGCTTTCCACCGTGAAATATATCAATGGAGCCGGGAATCCTGAGTACCCTACCGTACTACCCGACAAGTTATGATGCCAAAATAGAATTTTCCCCTCCCTGATAATCCATAGCGGATGCGGATGGATTCTTGGGATAATACTGCACACCGAGGACCACAAGGAAGAACCCTTAGGCGATGGAACTACAACACCAAACATGAACCTCTGAGACATGGTCCTCCCCCATAGGGTGTGTTCCTCAATAATCTCCCAAGAATTCTTCACATGCAAGGCATGAATTGTGTCCTCCATACTTCGTACATTGATACATCCTTCGACGATAGTCCAAGCCATCCTTCTCCACAACACCCACTTCCTCTTCCCTTAGAACAAGCCATCCCAGATAAATAGAGTGACGATTCTATCGATGAGCCTAATGACCCCCTTCAGGACACTTTTAGAGGCCATATCATGCACCGGGAAAACAGAGAGAACACTATTAACCAACGTGATCAGCCCTCCAATAGTTATGAAGTGATTTTTCCAGTTCATAATTCGGTATGTCATCCTATTCACCACTTTGTCATAGTCCCTAGTAAACAACCATCATGAGTATATTAGGGTACCGAGATACTCCATTGGGAGAGACCCTCGCCCCATGTCCAGCTCACCACTCAGCCTCTCCACCCTGTTTGAAGAACATGAGTTAGGTATATAGAAACTACTCTTCTCCCTGTTAAGAACCATCCCACTCCAATGGTTGTACTCCATCAGGATCTTGTTCAACGCACTAATATACCTCATCCCGGCATTCATAAATACAATCGTATCATCATACATCAAATGAGATATTGGAGGAAGGATTTGCTTTCTACGGAATGTCGGAATCTCACAACAAGAAACGCCATTGTCGATCATCCTGCTAAGAGTTTCTTGCATCAGAATAAAAATGCTTGGTAATAAAGGATCTCCTTGCTGAAGGCCACACACAGACTTGAAAAAACCATGTGATCTCCCTATAAAATACACTGTTATCCACGATGAACAAACCCACCTGAAAATGATATCTCAAGCCCAACTGGACAAACCCATCTTGGCAAGAACCTTGTTCATGAAGCCCCACTCCATCCTATCATATGATTTGCTCATATTGAGATTGAAAGTCACATTAGAACCACGAGATTTCATATTCAAATCCTTCATCATCTCTTGTGCCATCGTCATCACTCCCAGAATCGAGCGGTCGTGGACAAAGCCATGTTGCTCCATAGAACCCCATCGAGGGAGCATGCCGGATAGCCTCTGATTGATAATTCTATCCAATACTTTATAGGTGAATTTACACATACTAACAGCCCAATAATGGATGATGGAAGATGGATCTTTGATATTTGGCAAAATAAATAGAGTCATTGCCGACGCGATCCGAGGAAGGATGCCCCCATGAAAGAAATCTTGATTATCCAGAGTAAGCTCCCGTTTAACAACATCCTAGGAAAATATGTAAAAAGAGAACGGGAACCCGTCTGGACTCGCCGCACTTTTTGGGTTCAGGTTCCACATTGCAGCATGCACCTCCACTTCCTCCGGAATACCTTCAAGCATATCATTATCATTCTTGGATACAAGGTTCGGAACCGCTTCCCAGAGCTGCACCTCCCCCGAAGGGTAACCTAGAGACGTATTCTCATTCGTGACCGTGAGGAGGTCCTTAAATAACACTAGGTCCATTCTCCCAACCACCTCCATATCATCAGAGAACGTTCCATCCTCCATAGACAGGTTGGGTTTCACAACCCTCCTACTCTCCCTAATGCAAGCATGAAAATATACAGTGTTTTTGTCTCCTTCCCTGAGCCACTTTTACCTGGAACACTCTCTCTCCCTTTGTTCTTGAGAAATAATCAACACTTCCAGAGACTCCTTCATCTCCAAGAGTTCCTCAATCACCCCATCATTCCAACTCTCCTAGAGACTGGCCCCCAACCTCTCGATATTCTATTTGAGCATAGAAGTATCCCGGTCATGGGGGGGAGATGTAGCCCCCTGCAAAAGGCCCTGCTTCAGCCTCATCTGCTTGGAGTGAAAGGACACCCAAGAGCATCCCCAAGATGGTTCAATCCAGGACTCCAACAGCACACGGTGGTAGTCTGGGATACAAACCCACTGGTTGGGGAACTTGAAATGCATATGGGAAACCTAAGACAGGTGGAGAGATAAAAGGAGATGAGAGTGGTCAAAAATACATCGGGTCAAGTGGGTAACTATCTCCTCTGAAAAGCTATCGATGGCGTGAACATTGGCAATGCATCGGTCGAGTCTACTGCAGCGTCGGTTATCCCCCCTACGATTGTTGCACGAGGTGAAAGAGTCGTCGGAGTACCCCCCAAGTCCATCAAACCCTTACCCACCATGAATTTCACGAAAGAAAAACTAGCCCTCCTCAAAAAATCACCTCACCCCTTCCTCTCGTTAGGATATGTCATGATATTAATATCCCCTTCAACTAGCCATGGAGGGTCACCTGGGTCAAACCCATTAAGCTCCTACCATAGCACCTCCCTTCTCTGAGCATCAAAACTACCGTAGATGAAGGACATGAACAATGTGTCACCTTCACATGAAACCTTTGTCATGATATGCTGGTCCCCCTATTAGATCACATCCACCAAAACATTCATCTTCCAGAATAACCAAATGTATTTATTGGCTGGAGCCGCATGCATGGAGGCATGCATATTGATCCTCTGAGTAAATTTATATATCTTAGCAGGGTTTGGCTTATGCTCCAGAATGGTCCCCAATATGAATTTGTGTTTATTAGTCTTCGAAGAAATGAAATCTGTTTTCACCCTCACCCCGATCCCTCAAGCGTTACATATCAAGATGGGAACATTAAAACAATGGGGACCTAGAATTGGCCCATGGAACCATGGTCATTTTCACAGGGGATGGGGACCGCACCCTGTCATGTAGTATCCTCTTCATATTTCCTGTACGCACTCCTGGAATCGAAACAAATGCACCATAGAAAGGAGAAAGAGTCCCAGAGGGGGACCCTGGAACCCCGACCTCCTCCTTGCTAGCCGGTCCGAAAAAATCTACAACCTGCTCGGAACCCCGGTCCTTGCAATGGCCAGATGAGCTAGAAGAACCTCCTCTCCCCATACATACGGACTACACAGGGGGCTGCCCTCTAAGAAAACCCACCCCTGCCAGAGGAGCACTGCATACCAGAGACTTGGAACCAGCCAGAAGCCCTATCGCAAGAGGGGACACCTGAGACTCACACATCCTGTGTTGAGCCACTTCGCATAAACTAGAGACCAGGGAATCACCAATGGAGCACAATTAAAAAAGGTCCTAAGTGACCCTAGACCCCCTCATAAAGAGATCAAGAAACGTTCCTTTTGACAAAAATTTGCCACGAAAACCCAAACAATCTGCATCCATCACGAGTACACTCTGAGGTGATAGCGGATTATAGGGAACCAATGACAATCTGTGAGGGCCGACTACACTCTTGAGTAGAAGAGATGGACTTTTTCAAGCCGAGAGATCTTGAGAGCATGCAAGGGGCCTGGCACATGAGGCTGACCCGAAGGCGAGCCCGACCCTTTCCGGGCAGAAGAAGGGACAACATGATTCCTAGGTCCATAGGGATGCCCCCCTATCAGACGCATCCAGCAGACCTACAAAGAGTACCCCTGTTGCATACAAGATGAACAAAAACTCAGAAACACTGGAAAACGATATATTGAGACCACTCAATGGAGTCCGGTACTTTCAGGAAAATCATCTCCAAAATTGGTAGAGAAAGTTCCATTCAACACAGATTCGGGCCACCATGGTCTCCGCCCACTGACAGGTACAATCTGCCTTACAAAGATACCATCCCATAGTGTCTCCGATAACCTTGAGAAAAGCCCCATTCTGAAAGGGGAGAGGGATGCCTGGAAGAATAACCCAAACCACAGCACGGGGACTCTCCATCCCCCTATGAGCCTCCATCGACTAGTGGGATAGGTTAAAATGACAGCATCCCAAAGTCCTGGGGGAATTACACCAAGCATGTAAAATATCCACCTCTGACACAAGCATCAGACAAAACGAGCTTCTGTGTAACACCGAGACGTGAGGACCCTTCTGAAACCACCAAGAACCCAAAAATATTTTAAAAAAGTGAAGATAAGGTTTCTCAGAACCAAATCACCCCACAAAAGTCCATTTTATGCCCGCAACGGCCTCGTTGAAATCCAGTGTCGGTGCCACTAATGACCAACTCGAGCCATCCCACACGACAGAGTGGGAGAACATCGTAATCTCTGGGAAGCTAGGACACGAATCCCTAGGAAACGGGCCTCACAGTGTGTCCATGAAAGATCGTGCCACAGGATCCGGCCCAAGATAAATAGAAACCATGGTTTAAAGACTAAATAATACCAAATGAATGATATTTAATGAAAATCCCACAGAGGGATTTACGTAAAAAAAGATGAGATCTTATAACCTCCCCACCGTATAATAGCTCATACCCAAGATTCTCTAAGAATCACTTTGGGGTCTTGATGAATAAATATATCCATTGTGATAACATATTAGACTCCCTCTACCATGTATCCTCCTAATCACACCCATTTATCAACTTCACTCGAAGAAGAGGTATAGTCATACCCCAGAGTCACTTGTCACAACAATCTAAAATCCATATCAAATGATTCGTAATGGAAGCATCAACAAAAATCTCCAAATCCCCAAAATATACCACATGATAACTGTTAAGAAAATATATTATATGTTTTTTTATGTGAATCACATCATTCATGTAAATATAGAATTTTAGATGGGAAAATTTGTTGGCCATGGGACAAACCTTATCCACTATCTCAAATGGATTTACAAACATGGATGCTAGCTTATCTTTTTCCTGATATGAAGTTTCTCCAACCCAGGAGACACCTGAATGAAAACATGATGACCAACATCAAACTGTATATGTCATCATTGATGGTTTATATATGATTTCATTCTAGGCTTTGCGGGTAGCAATCACATAACAATCAACTAAACCTTATTAAAAGTATTATACATGAGACTAGCTCCAACAAGCACTAACTCACCATCCTCCTACCAACAATTTGAAGAATGGAATATCCATCCATAAATATCCTAAAAATGTGACATCTAGATCAATTCCTAGATGCTATTATTATATGAAAAATTCATTAGTTCAATATGTTTCTCCTATGATCCACTGAAATCCAAAGCATAAACTCGTAAAATATCCTAAAAAATGGAAATATCCTTCTCAGATTAACCTTCAGTCTATGGATTATAGGTTGGTCTCAAAATAACATTTCACCCTACAACATTCCATATACCCTTCTAGAACTGAGATGCAAAACAAGGATTTCAATCATAAACAATACTCCATGGAAATCCAAGCATCCGAACGATCATCTACCTTTAGTGACTACCCAGATCATCAATGGTTCAGGTCTCTATTATAATAAAAAATTGATCTACCTTCATCATTCTATCCAGGATCAGAAATAAAAAATTATTATTTTGGGGTTTCCTTGGTAATTCTATGAAAAAATACCAAGAAAAATCTTCCCATTTCCTCATCAAAATGGGAAGAGTATGAAATAGCCTAAATGGGATTCTATGATAAGATTTCACCTACTAATAGGTAAAACATCTCTCCAAAGATCCCACTACCTCCCTATTTTTCTATAACCACCATTATATCTTTAGAGATCACTGAACATAATTTTTGAACTAGAAAGCACCACAAATCTAGAATCATGAGATTCCCTCATGAAGTCATCAAGAAATCATGTAGGAACCAACACTTAGCCACTAAAAATGAGATAATTTTCAATACCATGAGACCATATTGATGTTGTATCGCCACTATTTATGTTATATCTCAAAACTATACCATCATGATTAGATAACACCCCTATCTGAATATGGTCAAAAATCATATCTATAACAGATGTCGAAGTCAAATATACTCATAATTGAGACTCCTGAACATCAATATCCATGTTTGAATCGATTGTCATCATCTACTACTTGATGAATGGGTCCCACAATTCCCTTATTAGTGACTTCTATATCAAGGAATCAACAACAATGTTTCCCTTGAATAGTTTACAAAAAAAATCGATGTCAAAATAATGCAGATACTCAACCAACCTACTCTGTCGAAGGTTCATGCCCTACTGATAAAACATCTAACTACGGCTCGTATGGTCTATGTATTCAAAAAAACCTCTAACCCAAAATATTTTTCTCTATTATTTCAAGGAATATACAACAATATTTAACTCTATATTATGATTAGGATAATTCCTCTCATATGGTCTCACCTTTCTAGATCCATGAACAACCCCCTGATCCTCTTGCATCAAAAAATTATATTTGTCTAATTTTAGATGCATCTCAGAATATGATATATTATTTACCTATCACATGTAATGTGAGGATAGATGATGTGGTTACCCTTACTTTTAGATCCTGATAAATCTACCACACGAGAATCTGACTATCCTAACATCACCCTTTTCTTGGTCAGCCCTAACATCGGTGCTACAAAATAGTAGAAGTCCTAGATAATGAATCGATAATTAACTACTAAATGTAGAATGATTTTAATCTAGAAGAAATTATTGGGACTCTATAAACATACCATGACTTTAAATTTATCTAGTCCCATAGACACTCATTCCTCTAATATGAAATAACACAAGAAGTTCACAATATAAATCCAGAAAAATAATTTTTTATCTTGAGGTAAATCTGATGATCTCTCAATATACCAAAGATGATATAATGAAGTTTGGCTTGATCCTATAATATTAGGGAGTAAGATAATATTTTTCTGATAGAAGCCACCACAATCTACTCTAGAAAAGGATGAAAATTTTGATTTATCAAGGCCATGAATACATATAGTAATTTTTCATACAAAACTACATTAATAAAAACTCATAAAATCCATATCTACGGTTAAACGATGTTTGATGTATGTATGATGGGTTTACCCATGATTAGTGATATCCAGATCTCAAATCAATATTGGAAAAGATAATTCAATATCTCATCTTTTCTAAGATATCATCAATTTGTGGATGGGGATACTAGTTCTGGACCTTCATCTAGTTCAATCTCTGATAATCCACATATATGAAAAAAATACCACAATCCTTTTTGGTGAAAAGTATTAGAGAACTCCATAGAGATGTACTAGGTTGTATGAATCGTTTTTCTTCAAGATCATTCAACTAAACATTAAACTTAAAAATCTCTTATAGTGGAATCCTATATGGATGGATTTATATTAGATATTCATTTAGCACAAAATTTATCGTGAAATTGATTTCTTACATAAAAATAATGTCATATAACGCATCTATAATTACATCCTCAAAATGGTCAACCAATAGAAGAAATGTATCCTACTGCATTCCTCCATCATATAGAGAAAGGATTTATTTTTTGAACCATTATAAAAACCAATCTACACTAAATTAGTCTAGAAAGATCAACCTTAATATCCCACACACCCCACAAATAATAGACTCCTCCATCTAGAGATATAATGTTATATCTCCTCTTGTAATTGTTAATATAATCTCATAGTTTTACTAACCAAACCATCACTATAATCAAATAAAAACCTGTCATTTAGAGTACCCAAAAGAAATGGTAACCACCAAATTATAGCGAACAGACCTTGAAACATTTGATATTCCCTGATATCACTCCCAATGGTGTATCTATTGTCAAAATTCAATCGAATATTTCCACAAAAAAACCTAATTATTTTTAAAAAGTGAATTTAAAAAATGAAAGTGATGCATCTATGACAAAAAAAATTCAAGAATGGTTAGATGATATAATAATAATTATATTTATGTTAGAAGGATCTACATCCATAGTACCTGGAGTAGTCTACGTAGTGGGTAGCTGACCAACCTCTCATCCATGGGCTCCTGTCTAACTCACAGGAGATATCCCATCTACCAGGTATTGTCTATACTAAATTGGGGTACCACATCCTCTACCTCAACCTGAATGTCCTATGGAACAACATATACCTCAATACAATGGATTATATGAGTCCTTCCCAAATTCTAGTAATTATCTTGTTCCCCTTCCACTACTCTACTACGCCATGTTCCTATAAAACATCTAATGATTTCCATGCCTACTTCAAGAATGACACTCCAATGTGGGGTATGGAAACAAAGGAAATTTTTATCCCAACATTACATACTAATTGCACAATAAATGATGACAATATTGATATGGATTCCCCTTACCCTAATTTCTCTTCCCACTATTTACCTGGTGATAACAGTCTTATCATTGCTTCGTTCCACAAGAAGAAGTGTTCCTTTTTCACCATTTTCATACTGCATTGTCGTTGATCATGGCCTCTCTTGCATTTGGTTCTATGATGAGTGAATGGTTCACCATCTCTAAAAATTAAAAAAAAAATCACCTATGATCTGATCTCATAGAGAATTTTGTATAGAAACCATGATTCCATAAATATCTCATCATATTGTAATGATAGAGAAAAGTGTTGTAGTTCAATATAATGTTCAGGACATTCCATCACAAACATTACCTATTATTTCAGACACATGAAATCAAGACCCTTCTCATCCCACAATGTCTATAGATAGAAGTGCCTCATGGACATCACCTCAAATTCCTTCCATGGAAACTCATCTGACTACCTAGACCAGTTTAGAATGTCCGTCCAATTCATGGAAGGTACCCAAAGATTATATACTATAAGATTTAGTCTCCTGTCTATATGTGTATATAGGTTCTTGATGATCACATGGAATGACTCAATCCAGAACAAGGATTTCTAGGGGACTCCCTCCCCATTGAATTAATGGTAGATGTTGCAGATGAAATTATTCAATTAGCTCGGACATTGAAGGCACAGTGCGATCAATAACCCTTTCGATAGAACACCTAACCCTAAGAAATATTTCAATTATCTAAACATCCATATGATTCTAAAGATCTCTATGAAGCCTTGATTCATCTTTGTTAATAGTGTCCTGATTTCCACTTTCTAGAAAATCACCTCAATGATAGTGGGGAGGCATTTTTTCCTACAAGATAAACACACTCGTCATAACAATGGCTATAACAACATTTTCAACCTCAACATGTGAAAAAATAGGGAACCACTAACTTGTGATCTCCCCAAACATGTATTACAATTTTTGTTCATGACATAATAGTTCTTCAATTTTATTTATTATATTTAATATGTTTCTCATAAAATAGTTCATATATTCAAGTATATGAAACATGTAACAAATGGGTCTCTATCAAGAATAATTCTTATCAATATATATATATATATATATATCCTTATGTTCCTATCATGATTAATGTATGCACATCTCACCCCATACCAAGCGATGAGTATAAATCATAAGGAATAATATCATCACACAACATGAGAATCACCATGGGTGAATAAACATCAATTATAAAACTAAAACAACATGAATAAAAATATAATCCATAGGAGGATTGATTTTCCATTGTACAAGAGTTATCTAATCCACTGATCAAGTTCATTACCAATTTTCATCACATCATAGTCTCCATTATTCAATTCCAAAATTTTAGACAGACTGAAATGAAAAAGTAGCTACCTTCGATACTGCTTTGTAATGTCCCCCAATCTATAATTCTCTCATTTGACCAAAACAGGTTGGGTACAGGTACTCATGCATCCCTCCCCATATCCCAAAGGATGTAGACTAGTAGTAGGGGTGTGATGAATATTTTTGGGAGAATATAAATCCTATTATAGAGATATAACAAATCCAAATAAAATAATAATAATAATTTCAGAGTAATGAAGAACAATAAAAACCATATACCATACAACTATAATGTAAAGGTGAAATAAATGGACCTATAATGATGATTCATGTAATGAAAAATTGATATGTATCTAAATTTCAAATAGAAAACTGTAAAAATAAATTAATATACGGACACAATATAATATCTAAAGATCTTGATCCTCAACCCCAATCAGTAATATGGTCCCTAAACATTGTCCAAACCCAAATCCACATGATCTACTTAGGTACCAAATGACAGTCTGAATAGGGTGAATGTAATACTCAGTATGTTGACACCAATGTGTCCAAACAAAATCTATCTAATAATATGTTTATGAAAGAAAGATATAAATGTTTTATTAATTAATCAATTAATATGATGTTAAAATTAACCCGCTTTAGAACCATTCAATAATGTATTTGATCATGTTGTACAACCATTCCAACCATAATCCTAAACAATAGATTAATCAAATAACCTAGAAGATCATTCTATGTAACCATTTCAACCAATTATAATAGTTATATATACAATCTATTTAGCAATTATGTCTTGGAAAAGATCACTATATAAGAATTTAAGTATGTATTTGTAGGAAAATCCCACTATATAAGAATTTCAACAAGTATCAGTAGGAAAATACCAATATATAAGCATTTCAATCACTATGAAAATCTCTATATATATGGATATCTTCATGTATCACTTGGAAAATACCACTATATATGTCAAAAACCATGTCGGGTCGCCATCTGACCCGGTGCCCGACCTAGTCTATGACATGGCCCAAAGGGCGTTCCCATTCCCCACGTGCTGCCACTAGTGCACGAGTATCAAAACAATACATGGGAATGACGTACCTGAAACAATAAACTTCAAACCACTAAAAGGATAAATAAACAGACACTAGAAATATACAAGAAAACGTGTCGTTAAACTATAATCAGATTTAATGTCTATAACCCTACCCAAAACTCAAAGTAGACTAAAATGAAGAGAAAATTGAATCATATACCAAAATAATTGTGTAACATGAGGAGCCACACCCTCAAGATACCTACACCGACCTGAATGAGAAGACCGTCAACAACCCGAACCACTATTGCAGACCACGATGTCTCAAATTGAAATACAAAAGGAAAAAAACAATAGACATTGAGAGTTGTATGTAGGGTGTGAGACAAGAGCCCATTGGGATGTCATTGAATGAAATATTCCATGTATAAATATTAAATAACAAATACCCTTGAACAAATCTGTCAATAAATGGACACAAAAACATGAAAATCGTAAAGAAAAAATATCAATAAAAACAGTGCCAATGAAAAAAATTTAAATTTAGAGTACAACCTTACCATTATGAAAAGCCAAACCATTAAGAATATCCAATGTTATATGGTTTTTTGACATCGATTTTATCATTTTATATGAGCATAGAAAACGTGGGATCAGACCTATAGGAAATAGCAACAAGTTGGATCCAAGTGCATTTTGTCTTAGTGAAATATGGCATAGAAACCTCAATCCTAAGAAAATATGGAATAAAAACCATGAACCATTGTATTTGTGGCATACAAATCATGACCCTCAGTAATTGTGGATTAGAAACCACAACCCTTAGTCAGTCATATGTTTAGTTAGTGTTATAATCATCAATCCTTCCAGTTAAAACATGTTGAGCCACCTCTAGTACACTAGACCACTTTTCTTAGTTCCCCCTAATACCTAAGCTTCCCATTTGTTCTCAAGAGGTTAATATCCACATCACATATGATATTTAGATAAAAAACTAATGAGGCTCTATCTTTAAACAATACCACATGTGAACCCAAATTGATTCCACTTTGAAATAATATGCACTCAAAAAACATTCTTAAACTGAATTTGCATCATTTACAAATTCTATTAAACCAATTGTATAAGTTAAAAAATTATTTCAAGATTAATAACCCCCTTGAAAATTTATTTGACTCATTTTTATTTACAAATACCTTGGAATATCATCATACACTTTCCTAATAAGGCATAAAAACATTCGAGAGACAACTTAATAAGGCTTATACAAAATATAACCATTTTTATTTAGAAACATAACCTTTACATTTTGTATTTCAAACAATTCCAAAATATATTTTCTCACCACACAATCAAAACATATGACATGTTTAAATGCACAAGCATTCCATAGTAACACAACACATGTCTAAATCACCATTTACGCTCCGAAAACATATTTCAACACCATACACACTCTAAATGAACATTAAAAGTGTGACATGATCCACATAATAATTTTGGAATAACTATCACTCCATTTATTGATCATTTATTCACCATTCATGAAAATCAACCAAACATAAATTAAAATTTATAAAATTGTTTAGAAATAAATCACAAAACATTACCAACTCAACCCACACAACACCTTAACTTATTACCAAACACACACAACGACATGTCAAAAATGTAGTTCACAAAAAACTCACTTATTAACAACCGTCTGAAAAAAATTTAAACGCTAACAATTGACTAAATATATATTTCTAGAAAAATTCTCCAATACCAATAGAGTACACCACTAAAACAATCCAATGCATGAAAAACTTCAACAAACCCAAATATTAACTAAAAAATATATTATAGAACTTGATTCACTAATTAAACAAGAATATTAATTCATTATATAAAATTAAAATGTGTAACCACCTACCATTGTGTATCTTCTTCAGGAAACAATCTGCTAACATCCACTGCATCCCACACACCTCGCAAGAAAACAGAATTGGACCCTATACTGGGAATTTGAACACAACAATGATTCAAAATTGACCACTAATATTGACATCATACCTACTAAACAACCAAGAACATAAGATAGAAAAGGATAAGAATAAGAAGAAGACTAAACCATAGGGGGTGGGGTTGTGTATCGGAGGCATGGTCGGATAGCAGGGGTACCATTCCAGAGCTTCACCCATAGTGGGATTTGCACCCGAATGGTGAGTCGTGGGTAGGCTTTGGCCAAGAGGGTGATTCACTATCTAGGAAAAGAGAGGTGGGGGCTGATGACGACACTAATGGGGTTCGGTAGGGATAGAATATGGCTGGTTGAGGAGGCTGGAAAGGGTGGTGGCCAAATAGTGGTTATCGTCTAGGTGGCACACAGAAGTGGGTGCGAGGCTGGTGGGTGTGATGAGGTAGGGAGGTCGATGACTAGGTGGCGCAGCGGCAGATTATGTGATGCTTGGGAGCAGTGGTGTGGCATGAAAAGGCTATCTGTGAGAAATAGTGTGGGACAATGGGGCTGATGGGGGAATAACTGAGTGGGGGAGAGAGGAGGAAAAGGGAGAGGGTGCAGTGGGTTCATAGAAAGAGAAGGGGAGGGGGTCTGAACCCAAGAAAAAATAAAGAAAAAAACAAAAAACTAAATATATATATACATAAACATATCCTAATAATAATACTAAAATCAATATTAATATTAAAAATACATCATAAATGTTAATAACATGTTTAATAATAGTAAAAAATTTATTAAAATATCTTAAAATCATAATAATAATAACAAAATTTTAAATTAAATATTAACATTGAATTCCATTATTAGAAACATTATTATTGCACATAAAAATTTTGATTCATAATATTTTAATGTGCTGGTCACACTTCATTTCGTTAATTTATTTACTATAGAGAGTTAGGAAACTACAAAGATAACCCGTGCAGCTGATAAGAATTTAAATAGAATAGATGATTACAACTATTTCACTCTTAATAATAATATTACTAATAATTACAAAAACAAAAATAATAATAATTATAAAATAATTTTTTTTTCAGATATCCTTGTCTGACAATATAAGAATTTCATCATTTGGGAAAACCCTTTTATGTAATAATTTTAGAAACAACTCAATAAGCCATAACAGCAAGGATATCACTATTTGGAATCATAGGCATTGATGGTTAATTATGAAAGATACCATTTTTATTTCAATTACATGTTAATTTATATATCAATTTATCAAAAACAATATAAATAAAATATTATAAATACCCAGAGTGATTTGATGTCATGAAGTCACATACAATGTCCTTTAATGATAAACAAAATTATATTTGTTAACCAATTCGAAATTATTCAATGGTTTGCTCACCCAATGGGTAGCCACAAGCAAAGATGCATCATAAATTAAATGGAAGGGACAAAAAAATACAATCCATAATTTATCATTATTAAATGTCTAATTAATCAATATGCACATCATGGTGGTTCAATCTAAATATTGAACATACTCAAGTAATCAATATTATTAACGGTTTAGTTCACCCAATGAGAATCGACAAGTCATGTTGCAACATCAATTGAATCTACGGGGTCTAATGAAAAATAAAATCCCTAATTTATCATCAGTTGGTTATTAAATAATCAATATTCACAACATGGTAGTGAAATTTTATTATTTCACAAATTCAATAACAAATTAGACCATAGGGTTTGGTTTTAAATTCTACCCTATATCCAATGATTAATGAAACACTATAAACTATAATTGAAAACATTAACGGAGGTTGGGAAGTTCACAAAAAAGAACCAAAATCAAACTATATTAATATAAAAACCACATATGAACCTGGTCAATATATTTACACTATAAAAATGGAGAGGAATAAAATATAGGGTAAAACCATGAGAAAAAAAACTCACATAGGATCAAATTCATAAACAAGATGACCAGAATGGAAGAATGGAGAACAAAAGATTCCTGGAGAACCATGTGTTTTAAGAAGATGAAGGGCTGCATCAGATTATTGGATTTTATACGTTCACAACACATGTAAATAAGCTGATCATGGAAAATACCTAGCATGTAATTTTTGTTCCCTTCCTGTATTGTTTATTTATGATTTATGCCAAAAAACTTTGTCGCCTCTAATAAATTTAACTATTCTCAAACATTACACATCCTGTAATTTTGATTGATGATGTGTAACCATTTTATACCATGTACCAATTCACAACCTCCAACCTATTCATGACATCATCTTAATGAAAGTTACCCATCAAGTAACTCATTTCATGCTGTGTAAATGTTTTACAGATATATTTTAATTCATCTTCTATAAATTCCCCGAAAACACCTATGATGCATATTATACTCATGGAAAACTATCTTAATCACATTTGAGGAATTTATAACCAGAATCTATTAATTTATACCAAAAATATCAATGAACATTAGCTAATTTCCCCCACAAAATCATCATTAATCCAAATAGTGCTCAACCACCATGTTTTAAAGACAATGGAGGACTCAACAAAATACATTTAATGAAATACTCAAAGAGGGGCATACCGGGAAAATGATTGGATATTATAATATTGTTAATTATTTTTTAATGGAAATTAATATTACTAATAAAATTTTAATATATTGGTTAGATGAATTTTTAAGAGTATGTATTGAGTTGAGTGGAATAATTAATGAGAGGGAATAGTGTGAAATTAATGAAAAAGGAAGAGGTTTCCTTGATTATAAATCCACTCCTCTTTTAAGACATTAACACATTGAACACATAGAGTTGTGAGACTCTAAAACATACTAGGATAATAAGGGGATTATGAGAGGGAATTAAGAAAATCATGGACTTTGCGAAGTGTATGGGATGTGGTTTTTTGATGGAAGTGGTAAAAGTATTTATACTTGATTGGAGAGGTATTTTAGATATAAAAAATTGAATAAATTTTAATTTCTACGGTAAAAAATTTAATAGTGATATTTATGACATTATAAATTATATTTGATTAAAAATATTTACTTTTAAGACATTATGAACTAATATAAAAAAATTATTAGTTTATAATAAAGGAAATACAAAATTTGAAAAATTCATTTTTGATGAAATAAATTACATTTTTAATCTTTGGAAATTAATATTTAGTTTTGGAATTTGTATTTATTGGATTATTTTTCTTATTAAATTTTTTTAGAAGATATAAAAATTATATAATTTATTATACCATTATGTAATCATAAATTATTTAAAAAATTCAAATTTCTTATGTAGGATGTGAATTATTATTATTAACCTAAAATTGATGTTTTTTAAAAAATTACTACAAAATCACACATAGACAATTTGGAATACTAATTTTTAAAATATAAATTATATTATAAAAATTAGTTTTTTAATTTTTTTTAAATTATTAACATAAAAATTACGGTTCTATGAAATTTATTTAAATATTATTTAGGAATAAAATAGAATCATGCATTCCATGAGATTCTAATTTATATTATTATTTTTTGGAATTATAATATTTATTATTTCATGATTTAATTAAGGTAATAATTATTTACATTTAATTATATTGTTTTATTTGTTAATTTAATTCAATACCTACTAGATTACAATTCTAAAAGTAATATTACTATTCATTATGTGTGCTTGTGTATTTATACTTCTTGTAAATAAATATTATTTCCATTATTCATCATTCACTCCAATTCCTCTAAATGTTTTATTCTTTTCATGACCTGACCCATTGGGGTTTTATATGGGACTACCCGAGCTTACCTCCAATATTTCAGGGGATTGTGACAAGCACCGAGTAGGCATATCCAAAAATTAGGAGGCATTAGCCTAATGTACCTATACAAATTCACACATCTCCAATAGACACTATGGTAAAACTAAAAACACTAAAAGAATTCATGTATAAAACTATGTTCCCAATACCAGAGTACAACATGAAGTAAATGAAAAGTAAACATGGACAAATACAAGCCCCCCCCCCACAAAGGGTCTATACTGGATTCCACTAAAACAATAGAAGTCCAACATGTTCGAAGAGAGATTATTATATCAATGGTATGCTCCCTTTAAACACCTCAGTGAACCCAGATCTATCTATAGTCTACACAGCCATGGCCTTCCTTGGACATCATTAGTAGGGACACTGTCTACACAACGAAAGACACTTGTGGGAATAGACCATGTATGTGTCAGTATAACTATACCCAACAAGACCCTAAAAACACTATTATGTATGCAACAATTGTGTAATATTGATCCAAGATGAGAAAATCATTGTATATTAGATGCCAAGAGATAAAGGGAACTTAGATGTGCTACAGATAGAAACCACACAATTAGACGGTAATAACCAATTTCCTCCCACATGATACAATTTGAAGAGACACTCATTCTGGGATATCACATTCAACGAGCCATGCTATCATCAGAGACACTCGACAAAGAGGTCTAAATCATTTGGGCCTCACCTAAATAGATAAAATTGGTCTAATAATATTATGATACACATATAAGGTTTACACCCATGAATTCTGGGGGAAACCACGAATTAGATCTTGATCAAACATGATACACTGATAGGGGTAACACCTAGAACCAATAGGGGACTCAAAACCCCAATCTAGGTCAAAACCTGGCTCTGGGAGGTTATGATGACTCCACAAACTCCACTATGGATGATAGTGGATCACACACTAATCTTACAAAGGGAATCCAAAAATCTATCTGATGCTCAACCTCTAGAAGAAAATTACAATATATTGGTGTGTATGTAATGTCCCACTATACACTGAAGGAAATATCTAGGGGAATTAAGCAAACCAATACTGGTCCCAAATCGGAATATAAGAGCCCAAAATTAGATAATTTACCTAGAATTGGTTAGTAGTTGACCATCTTATAATCCGAGTCATCATGCCACTAACGATGCATCATTTGTATACTTTGTTTAAGAGTTAAGGCTGTTAAAATAAAACAAATTGTAGAACATTCAGGGGACTGTGGACCTACTGAAGCGGTAGGGCCACCTAAAGTCATGTTCTAATTTAGTGGTTGGAAGACCTACCATGTGGAATAAATTCCTGTGGACTTACCTCCATAGTTAGTTGACCTGCCGCACTTGACAGACTATTACTGTCCATAATCACAGTTGCACTAGATCAAAGTCGGGTAAACACCATCTGGCATGGCCCACCATCCTGACCATACCCACCACCGTATCCCATCCAATGTTTCACAGACTAGTCTACATTCATTACATCCTCCCACATCCTCCATGTCCATCCCACTTCAACTTCTATCTCATTTATCCACCGTTGTTTCTTCCTCCTCTACCGGCTATATCGATGTGTACCATCAACTATGACAGCCATTACTACCTCATTCAAATAGTCTCTTACAAAGAACACCATGCCAACTATGATTCTCTAAAATCTTAATGACCATATATCTATTCTCATTGGGACCTGGTATACACTGATTTTTCCTCGATTGCCGATTTTCCTCAATTCCATCGATCTTATCGTATTCGGAACCACTCGTCATCGTCGATTTTTGAAAATGGCGATCCAAAAAGTGATGAATGAAAATGAAGGATTTAGGAATGCACATAAACAATGTTTTATCATCATTGGCCATTCATTCTTGTCCTGTAATGTCTTGGATTATTCCATGCTTTAATTTTTAATAATATGAGGGAATTATTTCGAGACCAGTCATCAAGACGACGTATATTTCCGAGGCCCGGTGAACCCGGAACAAATGATTGAATTTAATTAACTAATTAAATAATGCATAGATGTGGTTTTCCTAAAAAAGTTTAAAAACTCCTAAATGGGTGCCCAGATTAGAATTCTAAGGGCTCTGTTGCATTCAGAACAACGACTTTACCTTAGGAGATGCCTAAAATCGGCCGACGCAGGTTGGTAGTGAAATCCAATTTTTTGGACGTAGGAGTAATTAAATATTTAAATAAAAATATTTTATTCTATAATGAAATATTTTAAATCTTCTGCAATAAATATCTCTTATTCTATTTTTAAATATAGCCCTACGCAGGGGTCCAGGGATACAAATCTCATAACCCTGAAACCCTTGGCGGCTCTGGAGGCTCTGGAGAAGACATCCCGACATGGCGATGACGTTCTTGACGATTTTCGCCAGTGACAACGACGTGACGACTACATATTCACCAATTAATGCCGCAGGTCTAGGTAGGATGTTTTTTTGATTATTTACTTTCCCCGTTCATGATTCTTATGATGAAGATGAACTAATCGACGAACATATTAGCCGGAAGAATAGTCATTTTGCGGGATGGGCTATTTGTGGGAATCGTGGGGATTTGATTCTTGAAATTATTTTCGATTCATTCAACCTTATAATGGTGATGAACCAAGACCAACACGATCATCGATCGAGGTTCATCCCTCTTTATTTTTGTGTTTTTCTCTCATGGTTCCTACGCGTTCTAGATGTGCGTTCTAAGTGTTCTGGGAGGAAATAGATCGTTTCACATTCTTTTGTCGGAAGAATGATCTGAAATAAAAGATCTAACATTCAGACGACCTAGAGGAGGTGTGACGGAAATAGCAGCGGACAAATAGATGTGGTTCGGAAATTCCTGTTCTTCGAGCATTTTCGTGCGGGTGGATCAGGACTCACTATCAAGGCAGATCAAAAGCCCAAAACCGACGGAATCAGTTTCATAGGGAAGGAACGACATCAAATCCGGATTTTCATGATGATCAGACACTTGGATCATGAATGGGAGATTTGGATGAGGTGCGAGGAGGAAGACAACAATTCTGAAAAAATCCCGACTACACGGCCTGTAGTATGGGCTACACAGAATTTGTTCGTCTGCGGACAACTTGGCGTGTACTTCAGGAGTACATAGACACTGGTTGGGTACACGGCCAAGGACATGACATGTATACCCTTCCCCATCCAGACCCGACCAGATACACGGGATACCCCGTGTACTGGTACATGGGAAGGCGACACGAACATGGATAGAGACCATGTACGGGCACACGGCCAACATACACAGAGCGAGCCCCAGGTGCTCGGACATAGAGTGTGATTCTTCTAAACTCAGTGTAGTTACATTCTATTTGACAAGTCGGATGACCCGAGCAATTTACACGGGCATTACCTGGAGTCAAGTAACACGACATGTGATCCTTCTACACGCTGTGTAGTCTAGTTTTACATAGACTAGATGGATGACACGGGCCATTACACTGTTAGTACCAGAGGTCAAGGAACATGCTGTGTGACTATACTACACGCTGTGTAACCAATTTAACATGCCTTGAGCCACTTTTTTCTGTGACTTGGACTAGCTTCTTAGGGTTTGTACCCTTGGTCTTTCCCATGAATGATCTGGTATCATTTCCTATATACAAGAGTATGATCCCTTCAGCAGGACTTCTTGAATAGAGTTGTTATATTCCCCTATAAGAGACTTAGAGCCAGATCCTCTTTTCATTCCTGGAACCCTAGGTTGAGTTCATGGTATCGACGTGACCAACTTTACCCTGGCGCAGATCCTCTGCATAGTGGATTAGCTCAGACTGAGTTGTCGGAATCACCCCATGATGTTGTTGTGATCCTCATATAAGCATCATGTTCACAAAGTACATGTGGAGTGTCTTCTCTCGGAATGAGTACTTCATATCTCTCTCTTCAGACCACTGAGTGTGTTCTCCAGGTTGCATGCTTAGTGGAATCTTCGAGCTCGATCATAGTGGCGGTATCGCGATAGTCGATCGTGTATGAGTATATCTTGATATTCTAGTTATATGTTCTGTAAACATATATTGTGTAGAGCTGACTGTACCTTTCTTTTGTTGTATTTCCCTTCTTGTATTTCATTATGGTTTCGGGGTGTCCTATTGGGTATTTCTTTACACACCCCTACATGGGATTTTCCCACACGTGTTGTGTCTTGTGCAGACGAGCGATCCTTTGATAGGATTCTAGCCAGACCAGGACCAGATGGTACTCAATGAGATCAGACAGGCTGATGTGTGTTCGTACAGCTACAGACAGCAGTCCCAACACCTTTCGTTAGAGGTTGGACTTTGTTATGGACTCTTTTTTGGTGGGCTTATACTTCTTGCCCATGGTTTTACTTTCTTTTACTTTAAATTCATATCGTAATCTGTTGGTTTGGATTTAGTGTATGCATTCATCTTTACCTTTTAGTAGTTTTTACTTTCCAGCTTTGTGGGATAGGAGATTCGTGTGCATGTGTATAGGTTTATAGGCAATGCCTCCCATGTTAATAGCATGCCTACTCGGTGCTAGTCAGCAGCCCCTGGCCTATAGTAGGTGGGATAGGGGAGTTGAATCTCGGGCCCCATTAGGACGGGTCGTGACAGAGTGGTATCAGAGTGAGTCGGTTATACCTTGGGAACGAGAGTCTGTGAGTCAGTTTGGGGCAATAGTGTTATGTGTATTGAGTTCGGCTTTCAGGCGAGGGACCCTAGTGTTAGTGCAGGCGGTCGAATTATCTATACAACATGACTCTTATAACATGTTTTTTGACTCAGAACATGAGAACACTAGTTTCAAGGGAAAATAATGGTACATGCATCATATAGGAATGAGTTGTGGATTCCATGTCCTTCTTGAGTCAGCTTTCCAGATATACTCACTGACTAAGATACGTCTTGTTTCTTTCACAGGATTCCTCCACGGCATGCACCCACTAGGATCTAGCAGCTCGATCATGAGGATGACCCCCTCAGTGATGAAGCCTTGATACAGGGACCAGATCCCTCAATTTTACCATTGGGTGGTGTGCCAGTTATCCCGCCACCTATGGAGTAGTGTTTAGTGCCTGTTATACCAGTGAAGGAGGAGCGTAGGCTGAGCGCACTCCATGAGTTTCAGAGACAAAGACCCCTTCGGTTTCAAGGCGAGCCTGTCCCTCATGCAACAGAGGACTGGCATGAGGCAGTGGCTAGAGTCTTCCATTTGGTCTGGACTCCACTAGACCAGATGGTGAATCTGGCAGTGAGCCTTCTGCAGGGCTCGACAAGACGATGGTGGAGTTTGGTTATCCATACTCACGATGAGGTGACTCTTGCATGGTTGGGGTTTGAGCATCTCTACAAAGACGAGTTTTCACTAGTTACCCTAAGAGCTGTACATATACATGAGATTCTTCAGCTACAGTAGGGAACCATGATGGTTGTTGACTATTCATCGAGGTTTACTGACCTCTCACGGTAATCGATGGATATGGTAAGAGATCAGTACTTCAAAGCTCGGACATTCGAGCGGGTCTTGCGCAGAGGTATTCTAGCTATCATCATCCCTATGAGCATTCCTACTTATGATGGGGTGCTAGAGCGGGCTTTGGTGGTCAAGAGCTTCTTGGCAGAGTAGAGACAGCCGACAGTTGTCAGTAGTGGGCAAGCTCGAGAAGAGACCTCGGCAGTAGGGAGAAAATGTCAGGGACCCAAGACTGGGAGACTTTTTCAGAGGAGATCCCATGACAGGGGATCTACCGTACGAGGTCCACAAGGTGCATCCACCCAGCCTCGAGAGAGGTGATGATTCTCATGTGATGGAAGGGGACATATCGCTCGATATTATCCGACCCACCATGCTAATGACATGGGAGAAGTTGATGGTCCACCAAGGAAGAGGAAACGTGTGGATCAGATAGATTCACGGGGCAACAGACATGGTAGAGGAGCTGGGAGAGCAGCTGGAGGTGGTCAGAATTTTGACCCTTTACCACCACCACCCCCAGGAGGTCCACCCCAGGCTCAGGGGTCTGGTGGGCATAGGTAGGGAAAGGTGAAAGCGGCAGAGGCTTATGACCCAGGTACTCCCAGAATGATTAGAGGTACAATCTGTGTATTTTATACTTTGGATGATATACTGATATACACAGGTGCTAGTCATTTCATTATGGCTTCTTATCTTGTTCGAGACCGTTAGATTCCAGTTGAGTCGTTGACTGGAACCTTATGCTTAGAAACACTGACTGGAGAAGATTCAGAGATCTCACACCTCTATAGACAGTGTGACCTGACCCTTGTAGGAGAGAGTTTTGGTTGGAACCTCTTGGTGGTAGCGTCATGGCCTTATGATGTCATTCATGGTATGGATTGGCTATCCACAGTTCATGCCCAGATGGACTGTTTTTGATGATGGGTGCGGTGTGTCCATAGGGATGGAATGAGGTTCTCTTTTGTCAGTGAAAGAAAGACCCAGCCAGCACAGGATGGACTCATGCATAAGAAGGCACAACTGATATCCTATCAGTTGGTTAGAATAGCCCTGGGCGTGTCAGATGTTACGAGTTTCCAGTTTCCAAAAGTAGTGGCTGAGTACGAGGACGTCTTTCCGGAGGATGTCCATGGACTACCTCCTCATCGGGAGATAGATTTCTGTATTGAGTTGCAACCCGATAAAACACCAATATTGGCATCAGAATTTCGGATGGCTCCTGCAGAGCTTCGTGAGCTGAGTGTCCAGCTAGACAAATTTCATTAGAAGGGCGTTGTGAGACCCAGCATTTCACCATGGGCAGCCCCAGTGTTGTTTGCCAAAAAGGAAGACGTGAGATTGAGGATATGTGTGGATTACCGGAGCTTTAATCAGGTCACCTTTAAGACCTGGTATCCACTACCGATGATCAATGACCACTTCGACCAGTTGAGAGGGGCATGATGGTTCTCAAAGGTTGATCTATGATCAGGATATCACCAGTTGCGAGTACGGGATGAGTATGTAGCGAAGACGGCCTATAGATGTCTCTACGGTCACTATGAGTACTTGGTGATCCCATTCGGCGTGATGAACGCCCTGATAGTTTTCATGGGAATAATGAACCGGATCTTTCAGTCCTGTATAGATTGGTTCATTGTGGTCTTCATTGATGATATCCTTGTGTACTCTGCATCCGAGGAGGAGCACGCGAGACACCTAAGGATGGTTCTGGACACACTCTGAGGGAAAAGGTTGTATGGTAAACTCTCGAAGTGTCAGTTCTGGATATAAGAGGTCCACTTCCTAGGACACATCATTTCAGTAGATGTTGTAGCAGTGGTCCTAGCCAAGGTGGAGGCAGTACTAGCATGGGAGCCACCCCAGAGCGTGACGGAGGTGCGGAGATTCATTGGGTTGGCAGGTTACTATCAGAGATTCATTCCTGATTTCTCTAGGATTTCAGCACCCATGAAAGCTTTGACCTGAAAGGGGAAGCCTTTCGTTTGGACTGAGAGATGCCAGAAGTCTTTCCAACTGTTGATAAAGAGTCTCACGAGCATTCCGATCATGAGATTACTGGAGGAGTGTTTCGAGTACATAGTGTTCTATGAAACATCAGGAACCGGGCTTGGATGTGCCCGGATGCAGTGGGAAGTAGTGATTGCCTATGTCTCACGCCAGTTGAGGCCCCACGAGAAGAACTACGCGACCCATGATCTTGAGTTGGGAGTGGTAGTTTTAGAATTGAAGATGTGGTGTCACTACCAGAAGGGTGAGCGGTATACCCTCTACTCAAATCAAAAGAGTCTGAGATATATTTTTTCTCAGAATAATTTGAATTTGAGACAATGATGATGGATTGAGTTCCTCCAGGATTATGACGTTTGTTATCGTTTACACACCTGGGAAGGGGAACATTGTAGAAGATTATCTCAGTAGGTAATCTAGTTTTCAGTTGTTGGATGAGGCGACAAGGCTGTCGGCCTCTTTACATTTATCCTTTGTAGATGGGGATTAGGTCTCCTACCTTAAATCAATGGTTTTTCCCCCACCACTCTTACATCAAGTCAGATAATCACAGCGCGAGGATGCTAGCTATGAGGCTCTATGTGCTCAGATGTCCACAGGTGTTGTGGCTGATGGATATTCAGAAGGTGGGGAGCATGTTGTTCTTTTCAGAGGGTGTATTGTAGTACCAGTGACGTTACGAGAGGAGGTTCTAAGGGATTTCCATAAATCTTGTTTTGCTATATATCCAGGCTTGGAAAAGATTTATCAGGACCTCCAACATTAGTTCGGGTGTCCAGGAATGAAGAAGTGTGTTGGAGAGTTTGTTTCTCGGTGCCTTACTTGTCAGCAAGTAAAGGCTGAGAACCAGGTTCCAGCATGGTTGACTCAGCCCCTTGAGGTGCCAGAGTGGAAGTGGGACTGGATATCCATGGTCTTTGTGAAGGGTTTACCCTGTACTTCCAGGGGGCATGATGCCATCTGGGTGATTGTTGATCGGCTCACCAAGTCGGCCCACTTCCTACCCATACAAGAGAAGACTTCAGTGGAGAGCTTGGGACTCTTCTATGTGCATGAGATAGTTCAACTTCATGGAGTTCCATCTACGATTGTCTCAGATCGTGATGCTCATTTCACATCCCGGTTGTGGAAGGGATTGCAGGAAGCATTTGGGACTCAGTTACGCTTGAGCGCAGCATTTCATCCCCAGACTGATGGTCAGATACAGTAGACCATCCAGGTCCTAGAGGAAATTCTATGAGCTTGCATACTTGATTTCGGTCGTAGGTAGGAGGATCACCTACCATTGGTGGAATTTTCTTATAACAATAGTTATCATTCCAATACTGGTATGGCACCAATAGTGGCTCTGTACGGGCGACATTGAAGGTCACCACTTTGCTTGAATGACCCACGAGAGTCAGTGCTCATGGGCCCAGAGATGGTGAGAGCTACTACAGAGAAGGTTTCGGTCAACCAGGAGAGGATGAAGACTGCACAGAGTTGGAAAAAGTCTTATACCGACTGGAAGCGGAGTCCCTTGGAGTTCGAGGAGGGAGAACATGTGTTCCTTCAAGTCTCACCTCAATGAGGATTGTGGAGGTTTGGCTGAGGCGACAATCTATCTCCGAGTGTAGTTGGCCCTTTTCAGATTCTGAGTATAGTTGGAGAGGTTTTGTATCACTTGGCTCTACCTCCTCAGATAAACCATGTACACAACGCCTTCCATGTGTCGCAGCTACGGAGGCACGTGCATTATCCATCGCACGTCATCAATTAGGGAGAGCTGGACCTCAATGATGGAGCGACCTTTACTGAGTACCCAGTGGAGATCAAGGATCGGTAGGAGAAGATCCTTCATGGTCGAGATATTCCTTTAGTGTGTTTCTGGTGGCACCACAAGAATCTCCAGGAGAGCACGTGGGAGCGGGAGGCTCAGATTCGCGTGCAGTACCCACATCATTTTGAGTAGCCATTGTTTTGGATTTTCGAGGACGTCAACTCCCTAAGGTGGGTGTGATGTAATGTCTCAGATTATTTAATGATTTAATTATTAATAATATGTGGGAATTATTTCAAGACTAGTATCCGAGACATAGTGTAGTTCTGAGGCCTGGTGAGCCCGGAATAAATGGTTGAATTTAATTCAATAATTTAATAACATGCACAGGCGGTTTTCTAGAAAAGTGGAATAAATCCTATACAGTTTCCCGGATCAGAAATCTGAGGGCACCTTTTTGTTCAGAACATCGATTTTACCTTAGGCGAGGTGTAACATCAGCCTGTGCAGGCCGGTGGTGAAATCCAGTTTTTGGGATATAAGAGTAATAAAATATTTAAATAAAAATATTTTATTCTGGAGAGAAATATTTTAAATTTGCTGCAATTGATATCACTTATCCTTTTTTAAATAAAGGCATGCGCAGGGGTCCACAGTTACAAACATCATAACCCGGAAACCCTTGGCGGGTCTCGAGGCTCTAGAGAAGACCTCCCGATGCGGCGACGATGTTCTTGACGATTTTCGTCGGTGACAATGACGTGATGACATGATCTTCTCCAACGAACACCATAGGTCCAGGTAGGATGTTTGTTTCGTGATTTCTTTTCCATGTTCTTGATTCTTATGAAGAATTCTGACTAATCCACGAACAGATTAGCCCACGAATCGGTCATTTTGCGGGATGGACTATTTGAGGGAATCGTGGGGATTTGATTATTGAAATAATTTTTGGTTTTAATTCAACCTTCTAACGGTGACAAACCAAGACTGACATGAACATCGATCGAGGTTCATCCCTCTCGATTGTTTTGTTTCTATCTCCCAGTTCCTACGCGTTCTTCGTGTGCGTTCTACACATTCTTGGAGTAAATTGGTCGTTGCACATTCATTTGTTGGAGCAACGATCAGAAATCAAAGATCCAACAATGAGACGACCTAGCGGAGGTGCGACGATGATAGTGGTTGAAAAATTGATGTGGTTCAGAAATTCATGTTCATTGAGCGTTATCGTACGGGCGGATAAGGACGCGCTATCAAGGACGGTCAGAAGCCCGAAACCAATAGAATCAGTTTCTTAGGGGCGAGACAACCCCATATTCGGGGATTCATGATGATCGGATGGTTGGATCAAGAACCAGAGATTCAGCCGAGGCGCGCAGACGAAGATAGCGATTCGGGGAAAATCCCGACTACACGGCGTGTAGTATGGGCTACACGGCGTCTTTTCGTCGGTGGTCCACTTGGTGTGTACTTCGGGAGTACACGGACATGGTTTGGGTACATGGCAAAGGACACGGCGTGTATACCCTTCCCCGACAAGACCTGGTGGGATACACGGGATACCCCGTGTACTGGTACACGGGCTGGAGACCTGGACACGGACAAAGACTGTGTACGGGCACATGGAAAACATACACGGAGCGAGCCCAACGTTCTCGGACATGGCATGTGATTATTATAAATGCAGTTTAGTTACATCCTATCTGACAGGCCAGATAACATGGTCCATTTACACGGGCATTACCCGGAGTCAAGGAACACGACGTGTGATCCTTCTACACGCCGTGTAGTCTAGTTTTACACAGACTAGACAGATGACACGGGCCATTACATAGGAAATACCTGAGTTCAGAGAACATGGAGTGTAACCATACTACATGCTGTGTAAGCAATTTTACATGGATTGAGCCACTTGTCTTCTGTGACTAGGACTAGCATCTTAGGGTCCGTACCCTTGGTCTTTCCCCTGAAGGTTCTGGTATCATTTCCTATATAGAAGAGTGTGATCCCTTCAGCAAGAATTCCTGAATATAGTTGTTCGAATTCCCTATGTGATACATAGAGCTGGATCCTCTATTCATTACTGGAACTATATGTAGAGTTCTTGGTATCGACGTGAACAACATTACCCAGGCACCGATCCTCGGCTTGGCAGATTAGCTCAGACTGAGTTCTCTGAATCACCCCATGACTTGGTTTTGATCCTCATCTAAGAATCATGTTCACAATGTACTTGTGGAGTGTGTTCTCTTGAAACGGGTACTTCGTATCTCTATCTTGAGACCTAGGAGTATGTTCTCCTGGATGAATGCTTAGTGGAATATTCTAGCTGGATCCTAGTGGCAGTATCACGATAGTCGATCGTGTATGAGTATATCTGGATATTCTTATTTTATGTTATGTAAACTTATACTGTGTAGAGCTGACTATAACTTACATTTGTGGTATTTCTCTTTTTGTATTTCTTTGTGGTTTCGGGGTGTCCTACTGGGTATTGTTATACTCACCCCTACACGGGCTTTTCCCGCACGTGTCGTGTCTAGTGCAGATGAGCGAGACTTTGAAAGGATTCTATGTGGAGTAGAACTGGACCGTACTCAGTGAGATCAGACATGCCAAGGTGTGTTCCTACGTCTACAGACGACAGTCCCGACAACTTTCTTTACAAGTTGGACTTTGTTATGAACTCCCTTTTGGTGGGATTGTACTTCTGGCACAGGGTTTTATGTTCTTGTACTTCACATTAATGTCGTACTCAATTGGTAGGGATTCAGTATATCCATGCATCTTTCCCTTTTAGTAGTTTATACTTTCCATCTTTGTGTGCTTGGAGATGTGTGTTCGTGTGTACAGGTTTATAGGCAATTCCTCCAATGTTAGTAGCATGCCTACTTGGTGCCAGTCACCAGCCCATGGCCTATTGGAGGCGGGCTTGGGGAGTTGCGGCTTGGGCCCCACTGGGACAGTTCGTGACATGTCCAATGACAAAAAATGGTTTATTTTCTTAGAAAACCAGAAAAAATAAATCCTGATAAAGAGAAAAGTTGTTTCATAATTTCTGGTGCAATCACTCAATCCTATCTCGCACCGATTGCTGATCTCTGATTTGAAAATTCATCATCGACATTTTCCAACTATGATGTATCCTCCAATGATCTTAGGTTAATTTTCAAATTCCTATGTTTATGTAGTTAACCCTATTAATTTTACATAATCTTGTATTTAATGAGAGAATTTGGTCACTACATCAAAATAATTTGTGTTATATTTGTTTTCTCCAATTTATGTCTATGGAAAATTCACCAGAGATGACCAACACCGACCACTGTAAGGTCACACCTTGGGAAAAGATACTATTATTAACTCAAAGGTGACCTCAAATTTCTGATATGGGAATAAATTTATGAGTTACTTTATTTTCTTAGAAAACATGATCGTGTGTGATATCAAATATTTTAATAATTTTTAAACATTTATTCTAGGAACACCCGGCCTTGGAATCGCACGTTGTCTTAGTAAACGGTCTCGAAAATTATCTATATAATATCTTAAAATAATACATGTAAAATCCAATATGTTATATCCTATGAACCATGGTGCCTTATGTCCCTGATCATCCAAAATAAGGTCTACTGAAATAGAATGGGGTACAAATCAAAAATATGAGCCTCCCGCTCCCATGTCACTCCTAGATATTCCTATGATGCCACTAGACATGCTCAAAAGGAATCAATATCCAACAAAGTGTCCTCTCTTTATGATCATCGATCTCCAAAGGGTACTCTGCAAAAGTCACTCCTTCCTTGATATTTTTCTCATCTCTATCGATGACGTGTGATGACTCATGCACATACCTTCTCAACCATTAAAAATGGACGACATCATGTACTCGATATGAATATGAAGGAAGATATAAGATGTAAAAAAACTCACCAGCTCTATATGGTGTCTAAATAGAGATGATGAACCTTATAGATAGCTTGACTCCCTGGCCAAATTTTATTATCCCCATCGAGGAAAACCTGAAGGAACACATGATCTCCTTCCTCAAACCCCATAGACTACATAACCTATTGGTATAACACATATGAGGGATATTTTTTTCATCATATACTCATAGATGATCTTATCCTTATCTGTATAGCTTGCTCCCACTCCTGGCCCATGAGTGTTGACTCTCTTGGGTTATTCCAGCAATGTGGTGACCTATAGTGTCTCCCATATAAATCCTCGAATGGTGTCATATAAATGGAGGAATGGTAGCTATTTTTGAATGAAAACTCCTCTAGTTGTAGGTGATCCTCCAAAATATGTCATAAATATTTCAAGAAAGCTTGCATCATGTCATCTAGAACCTAAATGGTCCATTCAGTCTAGTCATCCATCTATGGGTGAAATTCAATGCTCAAGAATAATAGTGTATGAATTTCTTCATGCATTCTTTTCCACAACCATGATTTAAAGTGAGCATCGTGATCAAAAAAATTGTCGATGGAACTCCACGGAGATGAACTATAACTAATTCATAAGGGCTCCCCAGTCACTCTACTGAACTCTACTCTCAAATGGCTAGGAAGTGGGCTGAAATGGTGAGTCGGTCAACAATCACCCTGATGTTATCATGTCGCCAAGATGTTGTGGAATAACTATCACAAATTCTATCGATATCTCATATCACTTTCACATTGTAACCTCATGCGGTTGTGCAATAATCATTGGAACCAATTTATCAGCCATCACTTTCTGACAACTAAGTCTTCAAGAATCAAACTCTAAAACCTCTTTATACATCCCCAGATTCCAAAACTAAAATCAGTGTTTCATGTATGTATTCTCCGCACATGGGTGTACACCAAAGGTGATGTATGAAACTCCCTCAGAACCTCTACATACAATTTCACTGGTACCATAGTGGATCCTATGAAAAGAACAATATCCTCCCCACCTTATTGAATATCCATAAAGAGTTTGCACAATGGATATCCATCCATGTGGTGTATCATAGTTATTATCCCGAAGATACGACTCCCTAAGTTGTTGTCATAGTGGAGGGGTTACAACCATCAATTGGAGGTATTCTGCTCCATCTCCATCCATAAATTATATCTTCAATATTGAAAGCTGATCTGATTCCTTATTCAGAAACCATTAACCGGATCTCCTACTGAGACAATATTCCACCTCATTCCCCTTCATAGGAGTATAGAAAAATATCAAATTCAATGTACTAGAGGAAATCTAGAAATCACCTCTATCTCATCTTAATATCTATCTACAAGAATATATACTTGAGACATTTATGATCATAGAAGATGATAAACCACTCACCCATCAGGTAGTGTCGCCACATCATCTATGTGAAGAATACCACTGCTAACATAAGGTATTGGCTCGTGTATTTATGCTCATATTGCGTCAACTGGTGTGAACCATAACCAATCACCACTTAACTATGGTCAGCCTTATAGAACGATGGTTCCCATATCAACTGATAAAAAGGGTGTCATTGACCCTTAGTATTTGATACATGTTTTTCATGCACACCTAGTTCAATCGCCAGTAGTCCACAGAAAGCTTTATGTTGTTATATTCCTTTTTGGTAAACAAAACGAGGTCCTCCTAGGGAGAAAAAATTGGTCTCATGAAGCCCTTCACCTATATGTCATACCACTGAACCCTCTACTCACAAGGCTCTATGGAATACATCTGATATATTGGTGCACACACCTATGTCATCTCAATGTGCAAACCAATTCATATGTTTGTCTCTTGTTGGGGAGGTAAACATAGAACATAATCAGGAATGAAATCATCATACTCTTCCAGCATAGCATGAGGCTACTAATTCATATGTTTGTCTCCTGTTGGGGAGGTAAACATATAACATAATTAGGAAATAAATCCTCATCCTATGCCATCATAGCATGAGACTGGGGACACATAACATCCACTACACTAGTGTTCATGATATCCAATTATTGATAATCGGTTGCACCATCCTATGTAAGTTTCAATCCTAACCTATATGGGATTCATTTTCACAGACAATGTAAGGCCACATTCAATCTCTATAGGCATGAAACACTCTTTTACTCAAACAGAAAATCATTGCATGAACTATGCAAAACTAGACAATACCAAGAATGATAAAATATTTATGTGACACCACTACTAAGATATCTCAACTGAAACTCTCATCTCCACGAGATTTGTCACACTGTTGACCATATTGTGTGATCATTGGGTCTCCTAATGTATGAGTCTCCAATCATGAGGATCAGGTCAATGAGTCAATCGAAATCTTCAAGTATTTAGAAAGATTCATGAAATGAAAATAATAACTAGCACCTATGTCTATAAATATGATAGCTAAAGTAGAGAATACACATATTGTACCTAAAATAATTCATGGAGCCCCCTGGGTCATATGCCTTGACTATATGATGATGTCCCCTCCCCTGTACTCCAGGTCCCTGAGAAAATTTTGGACCAGCTGGGGATGGTCGTGGTAACATCTCAAAATGTTGACCACATCCATCTACTGTCACAGCTCCTCTACCATGTCAACCTCCTTGTGGATCTGTCTAATCCTATTGATATCTCTACTATGTTGGTCAATCCCCTCTCTCCTTGTTTGTAGTATGATGGGTTAGAACATCTCGAGTGAGATGTACCCTACCATCACATGAATATTACCACCACTCTCCCAAATTATTGGACCCACCCTGTAAACCCTGAATTGTAGATCCTTTATCTTGGGATTTCCTCATCAAATGTGACACACATCCAAGTCCCTAAGACTAACAAAGACTCCTTTCTACAGATGTATCTGCTATATCTTTCCCACTACGAACAAACATTAACATTATCCTCTTATCCAAGACCCCTTTTACCATCAAAGCCTTCTCAATCACCTCAAAATAAATAGTAGTCTACATAGTGATAAAACAGGCTGAAATTTTACTACACAGAAATCACTTGAAGGAAAAATACCTATAGTACTAAACATGTAACGTATCCATTGAGTAATTGGAATGGTAATTATGCCTCGATAAATACTCAGATACCAACATGTCATCCTTGTGGAGGTATATAAGAACTTTTATATGCATATACCATATCTTGTAAGGTGAAAAATAATTTGTAATGGATTCTCAATATTATTCCATTGAAGAGTCGCCTCATTATAGGTTTATGTAACCAAACCTCACTATCTCCCTATCGAGTAGTGTAGAAGGCTCGCTGCCAGGACCACCATCTGATCTACTGGTGTCTTTATTAGACCGAAAACATAGGTCACGTCCTTAATCTAGTACTCATATACCTATGAGTTGGGATCACCTCAAAACCAATGGGATATCTACTGCGGAAACTTGTGACATGCTCATAGACTACACACATCATCCACATATACTACAGGTACCTTGTGATACTCTATAGCTATTAGTATGGCTAGTGCACCACCTGGAGGGGGTATCCCCTGTAAAAATCCATGATTCCATGCCTCTTCACCTTGAAGATCATCCTCATGGTCATAAAGTGGAATTCCAACTGGTTGTCTACATAGATACATCCTGGAATAAAACATGTTGTACCATGGTCAATTGTGTATTTCTAGGGAGATGACTCAGTAGGAAATAAAAAAAACTATCATTTCAATGTTATGTATATATCATTTCATTTCACTACTACTAGTTTTCTCATTCAATGAGTAAATATGAATGTTATCAGGGACCTATTTCATGGATACATTGGAAGTCAAAAAAACACTAGAGTCTCTATCCTGAAAGTCCAACTCCAAACAATTAACACTACCAACACAAAAAAATCTCACAATCTCCATGTACTGAAGTAGAATTTACCATTCTAATATTACTACGTCAAGAACCATCCCACCAGAAACAAAACCATTACTACCCCAATCCCACCACTAAAAGGCCATGTGGTGGGGACTAGCACTGAGTAGGAAAATCCCAAAAATGTGAGGGATTAGCATAATATACCTACACACATACACACACATCTCCATGACAAAAAATGTTGAAATGTAAAACATCAAAAAAGAATGCAAGAATACAACTAGGATCCTACAACTAATGTACAACAAGATGTAAAGGAGAGTTAAAAATTGAAAAATAGAAGCCCACCACAAAGAGTTTGTACAAGAGTCCACTGAATCTATAGAAGCGCAACAAAATCTAAGAGAGATGAGTATGTAAAGGTTACAATCCCAGTAATCACCTAGGATTTAGAAGATATAGTTATGATACACACTCTTGTTGTCCTCCTAGGACACCATCAAAATGGTTTCCTTCTGCACAAGACACGACATGGGGAATCAAATCCCTACAAAGGTGAGTATACCAATACTATGTTGGTCAACAAAAAAATAAAAAACATGAAGCACAAAGAATTTCATATTCATAAAAGATGAAACAATATATGTATAACGGATTCCATGATAGAAATAGAACTTATATATTCACAGGAGAGACACCACACCATTATGTAGTCATAACCAACTATCTATGAGAAAAATCTATTCAAAGTAATTCTCATTCTAGGAGATCCCACTCCATGATCCAAGCTATCATCAAAGACACTTTATGAAGAGGTATAACTCATTTGGGCACCATCCAAAGAAATTTTGTTGGTCTAAGAAGACCATTATATGTAGATAGAGGTCCCACCAAGGTCTACTGGGGGACATTGCAGACTTGATCAGGATCAAACAAGATACACATGTTGCGGGTCACGCCCAGAACTGATGGCTGACTCCCTGACCTGAATTTTGATCAACCCTATATCGATTGGTTCACTTTATAATGATTCAAAAAACTCTACAGATGTAGTCTTTTAGATATAGGATTAATGCCCAAATTAGAGAGTTTACACCAATTCCAAAAACTACTCTAGGGATGATAGAGGATCCCCCTCCAGTACCACAAAGTGACACTACAACTCTATCTAAGACTCAACCTCTTGTGGGGATTAAAATCCTGTGGTGTGGATGTAATGTCACGTTGTACCATCATGGAAAGGACAAAGTGAATGAAAACAACCTACACTAGTAAAAATATGTAAAATAAGAGACACAAATACAAATATGGTAAGGAAGATTGGTCTTGGGTAAACCGGATGACAATCGGGTTCATGATGTTGCCGAAGGAACAACGTTTTGATGCTCTTTCATGGATTTAAAGCCATTTTAAAACTACATGTAGATCTATCAGGGGCCCACGGACCTACCTTAATGGTAGGTCTGCGAACCAAAGTGTTCTACCAGAATGGTATACTATCATAATCAGTCTACCAACTGTGTGGACCTACCTCCCATGGATTGATTGGCATGGTCGGTCCACCAATTGTTCCTGACTGGCCACTAACGTCAATCACCATGGTCAAATGTTGCAGACAAGACACTCAGTCATTGTGCTCTCTGGATTCTTGTAATATCATGGCACCATGGCCAACTACTAAGGTTGATCATCTTATTTGACCACAACCAGGCTACGCCCTACTTTACCCGAATCTGGCCTTGGTCCACCCCATCGTATTGGGCCAACCAGCTTTACCCAACCCACCAACCTACCCCATCCCACCAACATGTCCTAACCGAACTAGGCTGACCTGCTCTATGTTTTCCACCTCCTACATCCTCCACCATTATCATATATCTTCCACCATCTTACATGGTCACCACCATCTATGACTCCACCAGCCCTGTTGGCTCTGCTCCTACACATAACTTGTTGTTTTGCGCCACCTCCTGCACTGGTGGTCGCTTCTGCATATCATGGTGGAAATTTTGATGCCCCAAAATCAAAACAATTAGAAATATGAGATCCATGGGTCATTATATAAACTGTTATATCCTTGGTCTTCAATTTTCTTCATTTTAAGGAATTCTATCAATATTAGAACCACTATAAATATCGAGCTGAGACCACAAGGATCCAACTAGCGATGAATTCAAAGAAGAGTAGGATGAATTTACATGAACAATGGTTTATAATCATTGACCATGATTTCATGGGAAATGATCAAGAATGGCGGATTTGGCCTTGATAATGAGATCAAATAAATCCTGATAATCCCAAAAAATAATCCCCTCCCTCAAATACGGTCGATCTATTGGTTACATTATGTGTGGATGAATTTTTATTCATCATAGTAATCTATAACTGGGAAGAATAGATTAAATCAAAATTCCTACCACAATTTGTAACTTTTTTTGATGAATAAATATGTTTTTTCATGTTTTTTAGAATGATCCCTCGATCATGTCTCACTCTGATCTCTGATCTCTTATTTGAAAATCTATCATTGTTGTCATCCGCACATGGGGTCTCCTCCAATTCTCGAATGAAACTCATAAAATTTAGAGTCCTATAATGCTAAACTTATGAATATTCCATAAGATTGTATTTAATTAGATAATTAGGTCACTACATAAAAATAATTTTTATTAAATTATTTTTTCCAATTTTATGTCTGTGTATGGTTTTTCACAAATCACCCTACTGACCAATGATAGGTCATTTATATGGAAAATATACTATTATGAAATCAATGGTTCCCTTCAATTTCTTTTTTTCAAAACTTTTTTGGAGTTACAAATTTTTTTCAGAAAAATTGAGAGTGTGTGCTATTCAATGTTTTAATATTTTTCAAATATTTATCTCAGGAACACCGGGCCTCAGAATCATACACCGCCTCAGTTCCTGGTATCCAAAATAATCCATAGAATGTCTAAAAATTGTGAAAGAAAAATCTAAGACATTATAATTTTCTTTATTTTTAAAATTATGATTAAATTAATCATGTTTTTTATTTGATATAGTTTTTTTTCATAAGTCTCATATTTCTAGGCGATCAAAATCATAAGAATTTTCCAATTAATTTTAATAGTCCAAATTTAATATTTTCAATTTTATTATGAATATTTTTTGTATAATTTTTTAACTGAATGGATAAATGATTTTTGGGTTTTTTCTATATGGTGTATTTGTTATAAATATGACATATTATTTATTCAGAAGAAAATTTACGTATATTAATTTTTGGGTTATTATAAAGATAAATCTCAAAATTCAATGATATAATACTCAAGAATACTGGTGGCACTTATTAGAAGGATCCAAGTATATTTTAATACAGTATTTTAGAATGCACTTCTAGAAGCATATCTTCTAGAATTGAGACTTCATTCTCTGTAATAATTCTTTTTATGGATTTCATCCCATAATTAAAACACATGGGAACACTTCTCATTAATATACTATGATGATGATATATCCTTCCTTTTCTTTTCTTGTGAATTATACATAATGTAGGATATACCTTACCTTCCAACACTGTATGGGTTTTCATTAGATGCTTGGATATCCTTTTAGTGAATATCCTCAATCACTATTATATCCATAATATTATAGAAAAATTATACTACCATATTTTTAAGTTAATCACCATTGTTAACATGACATCCCATTATTCTTGGGGAAATGAGAGTAAAAATAGTGCCTAAAATTGATCCTTGAAACACACATTCAAATAATTCCAAGTGTCATTGATTGATGTTGATGTCATTGATGTGATTGGTCATTGGATTTATTTATGAAATTTCCATTTGAAATAATACCTAAAATAGGAAAACATTTATTAAAATGGATGTATTATAACATATATCAAAAAGATAATTAACAACTCCTAAAGCAATTTTCTCGTCATAGATGTTATATGACATGTATTGGTCGAGTGAAATTTGATCATCACATGTTCATTGTATACCATAATTTCCCATTCATCCTTATTCATCACTTATGTCTTCGTACCTATTATTTAAAGATCATGATACATATATTGAAGTTGACCCTTTATCTACATCTTCTAAAATCCAAAATCCTTTTCATCAAACTTTTTCATTGGGTCCTTACAGTTAACTATATCCATTAATTCTAAAACCAATGAACTCCCACTAAATTTTAATAAGTGTATGAGGGATCAAGGAAAACTTATCCAAATAATTTTATATGGCTAAGAATTGGTTTATGGTACTCAATAAATATTTTAATCTCCTTAGATATGGTCTAGTCCCCTAAAGCTATTAAAATGACCACTGATACCACAAGTTGGGTTAGATAAAAATTTTAACCACTTCAAAATTTCAATCTAGAAAATAATAGGTGGGAAAAGAAGACCCTGAATAAACCTTCACTAATGATGCACTAGAACATTAAAAAATTTCACCTATGACATCGAACGATAATGCCAACATTGAAACAATACCCAAAAATAACTTCTATAAATGAATTTGAATGAAATAATGTCAAAATAATAACTTGTGTATTAACATTGTTCTAAAAATAGTACCAATCGATGGGTGGAACACAAAACAATCTATTATCTAACAAATTAACGATTAATACAATAAATTATAATGTATATATAACAAATATACCTACTCAAATACATAAAATATAGTATATCACATGAAATTAATTCCACATTATCCTTATTTGTTTATGAAAATTTCCATGTAGATATAATATTAATGGGAATCACATTGTTTCTTTCATGACATCCAACAAATTAACTTCCAATTTCAGTAAATAGTGTTTACTTATAGAAAATCCAAGTGTTCACTCTCACATATCCTTCAGAAGACCCTTATGTATACCCTTTTTAGTAAAAAAAATAATAAAATAGGATTATGTAACCTCATAGGTGAAATTTACATATTCTTATAGTTAACCCTTACACAATGTCCTTTGCATCTCTGAACATAATCCTATAGTCTTGTAATGGGTGATTTCCTACTTCTTGTATTTCTACTTATATAATGTAAAATGTTTTAGTTGTATATCAACAATCACCAACTATATTTTGAAAAATAGGATTCTGAAACGACTCCTTCTGTTAACCCTAAATATTTAGCCCAAAAATATTTTTCACACTCCTAAACATAACATATATTTAAATATTAATAAAATTTATTAATGTATTCAATTCATACATGAATGATAAATTACAAAAAAAAAATCCATTTAACACTTCCATTGTTTCTTTTAAAATTATCACAACACATCCTTATAGATTAATTCATTTATTCATTATCATTCATTAATTCAAGGATACTAGGAAACAACTACTTCTACATTCAAACAACACCATTACAACAAATGAACCCATCAACAAAACATCTTATCCATAATTCCATAGAAAACATAAGAACTAAACATCATACCCAACTCCTCATCATAAATCCCATCACTACCCAATATCAATAACATCATATCACATATCAACTTCTATAAAAATATGATATCATTTGACTATGGTGACCACAATAAACCTTCCATGCCTGAACCATTCTAAATCACAACAAATTGATACCTAAAATAATAACTATGTAAGAAATAAACATATATAAACAATAATTATAGTAAAAAATGACATTAATAGATCACATTCAATTATAGCACAATCATATTTAATAAATTCATTCACACGAACAACAATCATTAATTTTTTATTTATAAAAAACCTCTTCAATGGGTTTTGAATGACCTAGCATCACTTGTTAAAAAATAGAATCACGAATGAATCCCAAACAATGATTTACCTTATAAATAACCTATACTATAAATTAAAAACCTTGTGAAATTATATCATAAGTCATTGTATCTACTATATAATCTTTTTATGGGATTGGTGAAGATCGCCACGAGGAATCTAAATGACATCCCTCATTAAGTTGTATCCATAAAGATGAAACTAAATCACTCATTATAAAAATGGTATTATCCATTAATTTTTAGTATTTTAGTTGTACACTAATAAAATGATAATCTATAAATGGAGATTTGGGTAAAATGGAGTTTTAGATAAGAAAAAATTAGAATGAGTAATGCTTCATCGAATGGTAGTAGGCTTTATTAATATCTTAAGGATTCTCCTAAAATAAAAACACATAGAATTTGACGTCGATATTAATCATGGATTGTGGTATGCCTACCATGTCCCACCTTCTGATTAGCTTGTCACACGATATGAAAAGTATGGGTAGTTCATTATTATATCCATCAATTGTTCAATATTTTTGGATATGGTATTGAAATGAAATCTCATTCAATTTCTTACAATATTTTTTAATAATATAATATTTCATGGAATATTTCATTTCATACAAAAGGGTTTTAGGGTATATCTCCTTCAATAACACACTTACACTAAGGAGTAATATACGTTGTTCCATTTCACCTTATATTATATCATATATGATAAATTATGAATACATATTCCAAAACCCATGGAAATCATCCAAAATACTTTAGGAAATTTATCATCAACTTATTCATGAATAACATAATAGCTAATACTTCACTAATACCCATCAGAAAACTATTGTATTAATGTAATAACACTTTTAGATCATATCTCTAAGTCAAACTCAATAAACATTCAGTAAACCAAAAATTTTGGCACCATATACAATTTTTTGCATTGAAAATAATTATGAATCGCCATATAAATATATGTAATCAAATAGTGAAACTAAAAAACTGTCAATTATACTCAAGCAATAGATTGATATGATGTGATATTCCTCAAATACATATATCTACATACCTATTTCCATCAGTTTTATCAAATAGTAGTGATAATTATCAATTATTATTTTTTTCTAAGACATTGAGATATTATATAGCACATATTGTGTCCATCCCAAATATAAAACTCCAATTTTCTCAATTCAATGATTATAAACGGGTTGGGTCAATGAATAAATCACATGTTATTAACCATTATGTATAAGAAGATAACATGTACCTCACATTAACAGATATGAACATCATATGTATTGTCTAGGTGTTTCTTGAAACTCCTCAATCTATCTCAATCAATGGACCCAATGTCATAATCATTATTAATGTGGAAAAAATCCATCTTACTTGAGCACTAACTAAAATCGTAATAAGTAAAATACCCAACCACCCCTGATTAGATAATACTCAAGGATTTTTTATGAAATTTTTCAAATTATAACAGTTCTCATTCTAGGTATCTTTCCAAAGATTTTATGTGGGGACTATATATATTATCCTTGAACCAATATTATATAATGAACATAGTACAATACAGTCCATGCTATATACATAGAGGGTCAACCAATTCACAAAACTTTTTTGGTGCTTCATGATTATATTTTATACCTCTATATTAGAATTCTACCAATGTTTACATTAAAATTTTATCATAACCATAATACAACATGATGATAATTGGTTTACCATAACTCAAATTCATACTTTTAGAGGTAAATTATAATTATAATTAGTTTTTTTATAATATGTATATATATCTAGACCACAAAAAGATAAATTAGATATTTAATTTTTTTGATCCATTTTGTCTTCATAAAACCTTCAAATGAATGATTAAAAACAAAAAAATAAGATCCTTTATATCATACAATATATGATAGACTTCCAAATCAGAATTATTTTTTTTTAACTTTATAGGGTATTATTAACACTTCCAAATCCTTTTTTTATTTTTCATGATAAAAAAATATTCATTCATGAGGGTGGTAGCCCAATACAAAAAAAAAATTACAAAAATTTAAATACCTTATGTGAAAAAATATTAATTCATATTGATTTAAATAGTTACCATCAAACACATTAAATTAAATATTATCAGTCAACTTGTACTTAATAGAAATTGTATCAGTATTTTCCCGCATAATGTCATAATTATCCTTTTTTGAGTAGCTTCTTTTTAATCTTATTACCTATACCATTCTGATGAGCCCTACTGACAGTCCTACACCCAATCCCCCTCTATATCAAGAACAAAAACATTATTATGATAAAAAATAATATAAATAAAAAACACTTTCGATGAATAAGGAACCATATTAAATTATTATGGATCAGTTCCACCAGATGGGAGTAATAATACTTGTACTGATACCCTAAATGTTGAGTTTTAATAATAATAACCACAATAGCATGGGGGATATTCTTAACCACTCATAAATAATATTAATCACATGAAAAATTAGTACATTTAATTTTATGTTTTATATTAATGGTTACCTTTAATGAATGCTGGAAACTTATCCCAATTAAAATTAAACCATGCCTCTGGAGTTTCCCCTTTTGATGAGTTTTTGTTTGCACCTATTCTTAGTATTTATCTTTATTTTTTTTCTTTCTTTGATTTTCAATATATAGTTCATGCATATAGATTTATTATAAACATAATATAGAACCCTCCCATTCTTCTCTGATATTGGAAGAACTACCCAAAACCACTAGCTGATCAAACCTCTCTTTCTCCAAAAACTTATAATTCACAACCTTGGTATTAAAAATTATTGATTGATTAGTCTTAAAATCATGAATAACAACCTTAAAACTTTTATCAGTGGATCTTTATTGATGTCCATTATTAAACTAGATAATAATTAGAAAAAACCATGTTCATATAATTAGAGGGAAGCTTCAATTATTAGTTCTTCCTAAAAATCCCATTGATCCACTATTTGAAAATAAAATCTTGATGGAATCCTTCATGATATTTTGGAAAAAATATTTATTAGTCTCTCTTTTCATGAGTTTCCAATACTATTTATCTTTTTAAAAATCATGGGAGGTATTTTTTACACAAGGGAAGCTAAGAACATAGTTGAAATGTTCTTTTCAACATCCCCTTTGGAAATTCATTCATGATCCTCCAATAAAATATTAATCCTAGTCAAATTTGGAGGAGATATTCCATGGGAGAATGATGGGATCGATATTTTTTCATAGAATTCCATTTTTATTTTCAATTATGAAAATAATTTGGTCATGATTTAATCACTACCTTATGTTTGAACAGATATTCACAAAATATTCTAAGCTAAAAAAATTCTGAACAAGGTTTCACAAGATCATATATTTTATATATATGGGTAGAATCTTAACACAACAACAATTTATAATGAAAATATAGCAATAAGAATTTGTATAATTTTATTAGTGGATTAACCACAAAAAAATTATAAATAGTATGGCTAATACCAAGAGCCTTAGCTAAAATACAATTGAAGATAGATATCACCCTATATGGATATTTATAGAATACAACAAGATAAATAAATTATGTGATCCATAGGATCCTAAATACCTTAACCACAAAATTATGATGTCGGACTCCCCAAAAAAATAAAGAATTATGTCCTAGTAATTGAGAATATCTATGAAAACTAAATCCTATAAAAACCTAATATATATTTATGTGATTATAAAATTCTTAAATTGAATTATATCAAATAAAAAAGTGAGAGGTCAATGAGAAATCAAGTAGTTTTGATTCCTTTGATAATTGTAATGATGAAACACCCAACACTAGGATCCCATCCACATTACCAGGAACATTTGTTCCATTGTGTATGGTCAAATTATATAACAAACCCATGACCAAAGTTTGATCCTACCATGGGAGAGGGAATATATAAAATAAATATTTCTTATCCCCCAATGGAAAAGGAGGGACAATCATGTCTAATATTGTTTATTAGATCATCAGAAGAGATGGTAAAGATATCAAGTGAGTGAAAAATTAAAGGTCTTGTTAAATTATTTCACACACACACAGACATATATATTTATATATAAGTATGACCTCCTAAATAAGTATCCATTTAATAAAACCATCCCACTAAACTAGTTCATGTGAAACATTTATAAATAAACCATTTTTGAGAAATGGTTATATTAAAGAAACATATTATTAATGTTCAATTTCTTGAACATATATAAACTTTTTAACATCAAAATAAAATTTCATGATCTCTTCTTTTGTTATTTACTTAAAACTATTCGAATTATAACATCATTATACTTGGAATCAATTATATAATCCATGTCAAAGAAAACATTTATAAATAACACAACTATTTATATTTTTACATTCTGATGCATGGAAAACGTTTTTATGATAATGTCACATTCACTTTGTTATAGTAACTAAATGCAACTTCTTCCATTTATCTTTACTAAAATATCCTTAAACACTTCTAGGATACATAGTGAAATTATTATTTTATTTTTACTAGTATAATCCTATAAGAAATAGACATATTCACTTTCTCACAATAAATAAGTGAAAATCTTTAAATTTATCTCTAAAATCAAATATCCTAAAATATTTAGGACATTAAGGGGAAATAGATTTAATTTTAGATTACTATAATCTTTGATTTGTTAGAATTGAACATCTCTAAGTTCAAACACATCCATACCTACCATTTAGATATTATATTATTTTTATAATATCATGATAATAAAAAGAAATTACATTTTGTTAGGTATATAACACTTATTTTCATTTATTTAGAATATTCATCAAATAACACTTAATTATTGATCATATATTGTATTCTATGGGTTGGCAGAATTTATCTTTTTCAAAGGAATATATTTTTATATAAAATATACCACTGATGGGTGAAGGGATGTTTCCCAAAAATATTACAAACATAAGGATAATCCTTTTATCTTGAATAAAAAATTTTTAATCATGTTTTATTTTAAAAATTTGTTAAAGATTATGATGAATCAAAAACCATGTGTATCAAATTAGTTATATAATATTGTTCATAAAATTATTTTTTGATAAAAAATAATCTTATCACATAAAATAATTTAAATTATTATCAATATATTTTACTTATATCAATTTTATATAAATTTATTCATTTTCATTCAACTACATAATGTATCTACTCTTTGATTAATAAATTTTTAACAACTATAAGATCTATCAATTATTCAAAATATTTTGAACTATTATAAATTGATAAAAATCATAAAATATACAATTGGTATCATATTTTTTTCAAAATTGAGGTATTAATTTCTATAACAACAATAAATGAGTTGTACATTCAATAGAGTCCCGAAAAACCATACAATTATTTGGAAAATACCATACATTTGAATTATTACTCATAAAAACATAATTTTAACATTAGTTTTTAATGAACTTGACTTGTTACATAGTAATAAAATATTGGACTCTCCAACTTAGTTGTCTTATTAAATATTTAAGTTTTAAAAATTTTATTATATACATAGAACCAAAACCTAAACCTCACATGAATAGTTCATTTGATCCTAATTCTTGAGAATAATGTTCAGACATTAAATGAATTCATTCATCTTGTTAGAATATTTTTATTAATGGTAATAGAAATAATTCCCTAACTGAAATAATCCTTAAATAATCCTCTAGTCTCATCATGTCATTAATATACTCAATCATATTGTGTGTTATTAACATGGCCAATAATATTTACTACAAGAAACTAAAATTCCTTAATGTATTTTTCTAAAAATTAATTTAAAATACTTATTTAATCGTTTTATACTTCACATAAGTTTCTAGATTTACTAATGGAACAAATTCATCACTTGGTTATATATGAAGGTGATTCTAAAACACATAAAATTTCACCTTATTTAAGTATATTTATTCCACTATTGGTCTAAGAGGTTACATACATTAAGCGTTTTCTTCTTATATGAATGACCTAAAATATTTATTTGATTATGATTATAATGATATTTAAATATAACAGAATCGTTTATCATATCAGTATCTTGTCTTATACATATTTAATAAGGGATTTATTAAAATATATCCCACTAAAATTATAAACCATTTTAAAATAATCATATATATTAGCTGTCCATGATCCATATTTAACTAATAAATTATTCTTAATTAGTGTTCCTACCACTACATAGTTATTTATGAAATGATTTATCACAATCATATCTTATACGACACTTGGATAATTGATCGAATAACTCTATATCCAATCCATAAATGGATATACCTAACTATATTACACATATATCCAAAATAATATGGTTTCTTATCAAAGTATAACCAAAAGAAAATACCAATAATAAGGAACATGAATCATATGGGAACATAATTACATGATTTACTTAGAAAAGATAATCCATGGGAACCATGATTTGGCAGAAACTGTTATGTTAGATGATCTTCCCCTTGTCATGTTTTTATTTGGAAGGAATCTTACACTAAATATTTTTAAGGGGTTTTAATCTCACTGTCTTATCTAATATTTTTTCCTTTATTTATTCTTGATTATAGTTATTTAGTTTGGAATCATATTCCTTCCACAAAATCAATATGTCCAAACCATATCGAAGAGTGACTCTTTACTTATCTGACAGGTTGTGTTTCTCTCCTCAAAATATATGTCCAATATATTTTTATATATCTAAATTCATCCTATCGATAAACAACATGAAAATTTCATATAAAGGATTAACATTGTATGTTTATAAAATTCCACATAAGTAATCCTAGAGCCACATATAACAAACCCCCACCTTCCTAGAATAATTCATAAGCCTCCAAACTACTAGGAGGTCTGATCCAATGTCCCTCTACCTAGAGATACATTACTCAATATAGTTTCCAATTCATCATAACTCTAATACATAATCATTATTAACTATATTCAACAACTGAATTCAAGCTAAAAATATTAAATTCAATCCAAATTCAAGTAATATTGAAAATAAATCCATTGTTATAGATTTCCTATAACTCCTTATATTCTTGTATAATAATAAATACAAGACATTTAACAATTTAAACATATCAATACACATACTAATAGTATGTAAAACTTATATCACTGAATAATAACTAATTGAATAAATTATAAATAAATAAAATTTTCACATATTTAATGATAAGACCAAATTTTTTGAACAATTCATAAATCAATGATAAAAAAAATAATTATTCATTATATATATTCTATAATATTGAATATAGTCCCTTTATATTAAATTTTATAACATAAAAAACATCATATTTTCCATTATGTGGCATTTCATTTTAAATATATGAGACTAAATAAAATATAAACATTTTCTATTCCAATTTATTATAAAACATATTTATATAATATAAATAAAATATTCATAAATATTATTAAAACAATTATCTAATATATAATTAAAACAAATTTTTTTGGGGTTTGAATAATTTTCCATGTAAGGCCCTTTATTCATATAATTTAAATTAATTATCTTGAATAATTCATATTCATAAAATATAAAAGCTTTATATTTTTACATTATTTTTTTATTCATAAACACTTTATAAATTACTATTATTATTTCTATTTTTTTGGAGAATTTGGTGCCATGATAGAACACTAAGGCATAGTTATTATAAAAAAGAGAGGTTACGGGAGTCTAAAAGATGAAAACATATTACAATATTTATTATGAAAGAGAAGTAGATCAGTAGGAAGATCATCAAGCCAAGTAATATCTTGATTAACCCCTTGTTTGTAAGGCCTTCATCAACTATGTTAGAATCATGATATATATGGGTGATGATGTAGTTGATTTCAAGTAGAGTGTGGATGCCGCACATCCAATGGGTGGTGATCCACCACACAAGATGTATCAAACCATTCTAAATTGGTTACCCACTGGTTGTAGAGTAACTTCCAATACAAATGTTTCTCCAAACATGTTGTTTGGAAAGAGAAACAACATGAATCAGACTCATCGTTTCAACTTCAAGTGAAGAGGTAATTCCATGACTACAACAAAATCATTCAAGTATCTGACTAGCATGATTCATAATTATTTCACCACAACCTATAGGGCCCATATTTCTATTGGAAGCACCATCCACATTAACGTTAACCCCACCTAGGAGAGGAGTGAACCAAAATACATAAAATGTGTCGAGAGGATGGAAGTAGTCTCCATCAATACAGAGTCACCACAGAATGAAAAAGTCATGCACTATGTTGTTACAATGTCCCTTTTGGATTGAAGCAAATTCACGAATGGAAATGAGAATCTGCAATCACCCTTGGTTATGAATGAATGATCATTTATTATGAATAATTGAATTTATATCATACTAGATCACATTGAGTTTCTCAACAAAATCAGTAAACAAAAATTCTTATAATATTCTAAGAATTATCCATATCTTTATATCTCTTTAGAAGAGATTTGACAGAGTCATGTTTGAACCACCCACAATCAAAAAAATCGAACATATAATTCCAATGAGAAGTAGCTGTGGAAAAAAAGAATGAAATAGATTATTAGTATCTTATCTTTGTTGGTTGTAGTGACTACATTTATAATAGATGTGAATACCATATGACAAAAGTCAACCATCTGTTGGGATCCTGATGTGAGAAAGTTGCCAGATAAGAGAAAATCATGAGGGTTTTATCCTTGGTTATTCGAAGAGATTTATCCACCCAAAATCAGATTCATAATTACAAAAATAGTTGTTGAATAAGTTTTTTTAATTATGCATGCCATTTTCATAAGGTTACTAGACTAATAATTCATCGGTGATAGTGAAATAATAGGTATCAATGACATTAATAATTGTGTTTGGAAGATGATGATTTTGGGAGTTGAGGGAATCTCTGGTATAGGGGATGGTGATCTCAGGAATTTGGTCAAGAGAAATTCTAGATATTAATGGGGTTCCAGTCTATTTATCCAACAAAAAAATCATTAAAGAGTCACTAGAGAACATCTACCTGGAATTATTCCTAGTGAAGGAAGAATATTTTTTTACGGATTTCTAGATAGAGGAGGAAAGAAACATTTAGTCTCATTTCTGGATTTTTTTCAAGAAATCTATTTTTAAGGATGATAGTAGCATCGTATTTATTATATAGAATAACCCATGTGATCTTGGCTTGAAGAGCATCATTAAAGCGTTTATGAATTTTTATGCTAATTCATTTTTTATAAATAGGTTGGAAACATGTTATCCAAGATATGGTGACAATTTTCCATTCCACCTTACTTCCTGTCCAATTTTTTTGATAATGGTATTTATTTTTTAATAAGACCAACATGACACTTATAGACCATCATAGATTAATCCATTTGAGATTCAATAGTTTAATGAACAAGATAGATTCTTCTATACATAGTAAGGCATTTTCCCTTCTAAGAATAAATTTTATTAATTACATAATTAGAAATTTCAGAGAAAATGGATGATTTGGGCCTTCCCCAGATGACGGGTACACCTAGGAATTTAAAAGGAGGATATCCTTCTTTTATACATAATTAACTTTTATTTCCCTTTTTTATTATGGGGAAAATTTTTCCAAAAGAAGATATATGATTTGTTCCAGCTAATCACATGCCTAGAGATCACCTCATAATGGGGAAGTTCTTTTTTAGGTTTCAGATGTCTCTTTTATCACCTTGATTAAAAATAATGATATAAATGGTTCTTAAAAAGGTTAATGACTATGAGTCATATTATATGGATATGTTTCATATCATATTTTGTGATTTTTTATGTAAATTTAGATACTTACATATCATATCACATATTACAATATTCCTTGATATTTTAATAGGGACACGATGACCTATTTGTTTGAAAAACATAGCTCAATACAATCATTGAATAAGATATCCTAATATTATATACTACGAATAGTACGAATCTGGGGATTTTTATTGAATATTTAGCTATGTCATTCCCAAAAAATAATCCATGCTTCAATCAAGGGGAAAAAATAATGAATCATTCTTTATCATTGGAAATATAAAAGGGAATATAATTATAAATATTAATTCATTAAAATGATTTCATGAATTGAAAGGAATTTTATGGAATTGATATATCTTTTTTTAATGATCTAACAATGGTAATTAAAATAGAAAGGAATAAAGAATACCAAATCAATATCAACCATGTAATAAATTTAAAATCATTCATATTATAAATTAATAACCTTATGGATGGGTACCTCAAAACCATTTCTTGCATTGAATAATCATTGAATAGATTTGAGGATGATCCACAGAGGCATCCAAATGAAATCCCACCGAAGGATGTATCCATGGATTAAAACAAAATAACTGGTCATATGAGTGGGATCATCCTTTCATATATGTTATAATTGTAACTCACTAAGAAAATGTTTAATGATAAAGACATATTTTAGTAGGAGTTATATTGAAACAAGAATTATTGATAAATCATAACACACCATTACATTGTAGTTGGATTTATAAATACCCTGAGTATTCACTTTAGGGGAACATTCATTTACTCATGATTTATAATTCATGTGTAAATTCCAATCAGCCAATTTATGCATCCATCTTATGAATGAAACCCCTTATACATTTTCATATTATGAAATCTATTTCCTATTGACACTAAACATTGAAGACTCACATGAATGTTAAGCCTTAACATTAATTCACCAATTAATTTTTTGATTTTGAATCCATACCATGCTTCACCTGACAATATCTATTCATACCCTTTATCTTCCACGGGAAATTCCTTATGAGATCCATAAACCATAAAAATAAGATTAGATATTTTTTTTATGAAATACCATTCGTATAATTATGTTATGTTCAGACCACATTATGAGTATGTGAATAATATTTCAATGAGGATTTTTTCAATGACATTATAAAATTTAATACTAAATATGTTCCTTTATTTTTAAAAAAAATTATAGATACTTTTTAGAATGGTTTGAAGTGGATATGTTTGAATATGATTATTTTTATTGTTAATATTTTAATAATATTCAAAGTCAAATAGAAAAATATTTATTTTTTGAGGTGATTTATTTTTGAAAAATATTATGAGCATGGAAAATTTTTTAGAGTATTTTGGAGGTTTCTAGGAATATGGGGCTAAAATGATAATTATACATGACCAACATAATGGTCATCTAAGTTTCAATAGAGCGGTAATCATGTCTTCATATAAATGAAACTCCAAATTTATATAGTCTATATAATTCTAGGAGGCGTGTCGTTGTGTAATGGTCATGGGCCTTTTCATATACAGGTATTTCAGAAATCCCGAAGGTTATGTGATGGTCAAAATGATGTACAATGAGTTTTATAAGGGTATTATAAGTGATTCATAGTGGTAATTCATAGATTATTCCTTCCACGTAATGTCATCATTGATAAATATTTTCTATAAAAAGGTGATTATAATATATGTAATGGTAATATGGAAATTTAGGAATCTATATAAATGTACACTAAAAAGATATGGGTTATTAAGACGTGCATAAAGGTATTTATGAACTAATATAAAGCTAATATTGATTTACATAGAGGTAAATACATGATTCCATACCAATGTAAATTTGAAGGAAATCTATGTAAAGATCATTATACTTTTCATATTTGTTTTCATATATTTTAATATCTTATGGGTGTTTTATATGAATTCTAGATTAAAATATGACTTTAGATTTCATAGTGTAATCCTTATACTATTGTTAGATTCCTATTGGAAGAGTATGAATTTACCTTTTGTATGGGATATGGGTTTCTGTATTACTTTTAGAATATATAATAATACATATAATTTATTAAAAAAATGTAATAAGACGTCATAAAACATGCGTATTGGAATTTTTTGACAATAAATATGAATGAAATATCAGATTTAAGTTAAAATTTAGTTAGAATATTCCATTTATTTATTTAATTATTAAAATAAATATCAAAATAAATTATTGTGAGTCATACTATAGTTTAAAACTTCCAATCCTCAAATATAGGTGTAGTAATGTGGTGATTTTAAAAGAGAGTTATGATGTAATATTATAAAGACCTGTAATAAATTTTTTATTCTTTTTTTACATACAGTTACGAGACTATTATTTAATGTAGTTATAAAAAATGGAATGATAAAGACATGATAATATTATCATAGAAGAGAAGTAGTAGACAAGTTTGTGGGTATTGGAATTTTAATTACAACAACGACTATATAGATAAAAATCAATTAAATAATGATAAATATGGATAATATTATTCACACGTAAATGGATATATATTTATCTTAAGAGAAAAATATTTTATGGGGTGATAATTGAGAGTAAAACAATTCGGTTAGTTGTTCGTGAAGTTCACATCAGAGATTTAAGAGGAAGATATTACAGAAAATATATACATATTATAGAGAAATAATTTCATGACAGAGATATAGCCATCATGTGATGTTGTTGCATTCAGTATTGTGCATGAAAATTAAATAGATTCCTTTCTAATTTGAAGGAATATAAAATAAAGAAGATATCATCACATGATCAACTTGATAATTTTCATCAGTGGAAGTCTTCATTGTTTTTACCCATTTATAATTACTATAACATTGTGGGATTTAATATCTATAAAGGATCCAAAAATAATATGCATCCTTATAAAGGGAGTGATAATTTTTTCCTACCCATTATGGTACACATGATTTATCTATTGGATCATGTAAGCATAGTTTTTACCAATCATGCAAAATATTAGTTATTCATATAGACTAGTAAAACATATAAATTTTCTATTCCATGTCTATTTTTCAATTTCTATGGTAATAAAAAATTTATTCAATCTAACAAGTTATTCCATTTAATTAAAGTTAAAAAACAAAATTTGTGAAATACTAATTCAACCGCAATTTTTTCACTAATAATGATACACTATAATGGGTAAAATAGTTATGTTCCCTTCAATTGTATGTTTCTAATGTCATTTCATGTTTTTAAGTATCTATCTAGTTAAATATTTGGTATTGATTTAATTTATCTTCTATGGATTGTCTAAATTCAATGACTAGAAGGGGTATTCAAAAACTTTATGGGAAAGGATCTTGCATATCAAGGAAAAATTATGTATATGTCTTCTTTCAATATATTGAGATTTATTGGAAGTCAAAAATCGTATATTTTCACAATGAGTTGAAGGTATTAATATAATAATGGAATGAAAATGAAATAAGTAAAATAATGATCATGCTAGAAATTTTATTTTTTAATCACTTTTAGAATGAACATTTTATAATATAAAGTAATAAAAATAAAAAAGTTATTTGGGAATAACTCAAAAATAAATTTGAATGGGGAAAAAGTGATTTGAGAAAACATATAGTTTTATAGGATTAAATATGAAGATATATATATTCATTCTAATAAAACTATAACAATATTCTTCACAAGGGTTAATATATTTTATCATGATTAGAGGCTATGGTAGTTGAAGAAATCAAGCATATATTTCTTGATGATTTTGAAAATAATGTATATTCATTGATGAAATGTATATAGGTGATATCCCACTTGATGACTTACAAGGAATTATTGTATATTCCTAAATGAGGACATATGATACTATTAATAAAAATGGAATAGTTTAAATTGATATTGTAATTAAATCCTTAAATCTAGTGAAAAGTAAAAATATTTTTTTGTGTGGATAATGGAGCTCAATTTTCACATTCAAATTTAGAAGTGTAATTAATGTTTCATTAAAAAAATCACTTATCTCTAAAAATGTGAGAAGTAAAAAAGGTATGTGTTTAATAAAATAATTTAATTGTATGGATGTTAGACATTTTTCATGAAGTTGTCCAAAATAGAGATAAGCTGATGCTAATGATAAATAAGATAAATTATCTAGTATATTCTCAAAGAAAAATATATCCAGGAAACAAGTACCCTCTAAAATATAAATAAGAATTTATCAAAGTATGAAAAAAATAATTTTATATCTTTTTGTGAAGAATATAAAATTATTAATGAGGATGTAGAGGTTGATATTGATGATGATATTATTAAAATATTCTCAATTCTAAAGTAAATAATTAATATTTAATTAGTGATGGATGTAGAAGCATATGATTTTAAATTGATGAAACTCAAATGTGTTTCTTGGTAAAGAGGGAATTTATATAATGTCTCAAAAAATATTAAATCCAAAAAGGGAGAAAAAAAGAAGGAAGATGATTAATCTTCAAATAGTAAGGATAAAATTTATAAAGAATGAAAATCTATATTACAAAAGGAGAGTAATGATCTATATATGTATTTATTTTTTAGAAGACCATGAATATATAGTTTGAATTAAAGGGTAAAGGGATGGAGAAAAATCCTTATAATATTAAACAAAAAAGTTATTAAAAAAGAATAGGAATTGAACATATGCAGACTCATTTTTAAAAACACATTCGAAATCATTGGAGAATATTCAAAAAAAGTAAATCATGATAATTTAAAAAGAAACCACATTTCTAGAAGGATATTAAGGTTGAAAGTCTGGTAAAGTGATTTAGATGTAATATAAAATCAAAATAACCACGTTTGTGACAAAATGAAATGAGTCTTAGGAATCAATAAATTCTATGAATCCAAATATGGATTTATTTACTAATATAATTAGTGACTCCAAAAAGGTAGGGGTGAAAAATATTGTGAATAAATATATGTCAATTATTCATCAAAAGGTTTTTTCACCAAAGGGAATAATATTTATGGTCAGATAAGGATAAATGGAATAGACACATTTATAAAAAATAATTAATTTTTATATCTATATTTATTTTTATATATATTATTAGAACAATGGAGGTTTTGGGTCAATATATTAGATTCTATAGTTTAATTACAAATATAAAAATGAGTCTCTAAATTATTGGAAATATAACTTCAGAGGGATTTATCGTACTCAATGATGATTGATCTTGAAACAATCTAACAAATCCCTATTTAATATTATGACACATTTCATCTATTAGAAGAGGGGTGTGAATGATTTGGTCAGCTGATTCACGATGAAAAAGGATGCTTCATAGTTTTAACATCCTAATAGTGGTTAAATTTTCAGGAGAGAAAAGATAAATTTATTGAGAAGTATCTTGTCTTAGAACATTCTCTAAAATATTCTAAGAAGGAGTGTCTATAGTTATTGGAAAGTGGGTGATATTCACATATGATTGGAGAAATGTAGTAGTTAAATGATATAAAAAGTGTAATAAAGTATATTTTACCTTTGGAAATGACGGGTCACTCAAGATAAGAGGTTTTTGTTCTAGTGTAATTCGAAACAAAAAATTAAATTTTCTGAAATACTTATACATTATTAGTATGAAACACAACTTATTGAGTTTTTCTAAACATTATAATGATGTAAATAAGTGATTTCATAAAAATGGATTATTTTTTAATGTATTGATGCTTTAACGGATTTGATCAGAGGAAAATAATAAAATTGTCACTTATTTTAGGTTGTAGATGCACAGAATTTATTCTACTTGAGTATGAAAGTAATAAATAAACATCGTTAAAGAAACATTATTCATAATTGAAAATGTAATATGGGAAATATTAACCAAAGAGAATTTTTTCATGATGATTATAATAAAAATTGAATGCATTTTCCTTGCAAGTAAAAAAGGGAGGTTCATTGATTCATTGCATAAAATGGGTTTTATTCACACATATCATCCCATAGAGATGATCTATACTAAAATATATAGGCCCATGAAAAATAAATAAACAATTAATGATATGTATATAATTTCTATTTTTGATGAATTTAATCATATTTCTCACATTATATTTATGGAACATAAATTAAATGATCTAAATAAGTTCAAGAGTTTCAAAGGAAATGCTGAAAAAAAAGTTTGGTTAACCCTTGAAGAAAATTTAGATAGTTATTAGGGTTCAATACACTAATAAAAAATATAATCATATTATAAAAATAATATAATTCATTATGAAATCAATAAACTATACACAATAATATAAAATTATGCTGCTAAATAGAAGAATAAAATCATGGTAGAGATAGCTCAAATGTCATTGAAATAAAATTACACCTCTCAATATTTCAAGAGGTGACGTACTTGAGAAATAGTTCATTTAAAAAATCATTATTTTTATAAACCATAATATAATATCAATCATTTGAGATTACGTATAATAAAATTTCATGTTTAAAATACATTATATCATTTGGTGCCTTTGTATCATCAAAAAAAAAGTGATAATCACTGTAATCTTGTGGCAAGAGGAGTTGCTTGAATTTTTCATTATTATCCTTTTAATAGAAGGGGATAATAATATTATAGTAAGGAAACTAGAAGAATTATTTATACTTTTGATGTGAATTCCATGGAGTATAAAATTAAGGATATTTAATATGATGAAGAAAATTATAGAAGTCATGTTGATAATATTTTTTTATGTAATCATAAGAAATTGTAGAGATCCCTAGCTAGGCCAGTGGTCTTGTTCTGTAGCATGTTATCTCTACAGACCAATATTTCGTCCATTTATTACTCAAATAAAATATCATTCATCATCATTATGTCCTATGATTTATGTACATATGAATGATGAGGTATTTACATTATCAAAATATAATTATAAAACACATAGTTAGCATAAGATAGGTTCATAGAACGATCCATGTGATAAGCTACCATCCCGATATGATTAAGAATCTCCTAGGGACTATTAAACGAGGGGATCAACTTCACCTTATTTGTTAATATCATAACATTATTACAAGGATATATTCATATGAATACCTTATTACCAACTTCAAGCATTATATCTCCTCATCTACTATCAACAAAAATTTTATGTCGACCATGAGATGCTTTGACATGATACTGAATTGTTCAAACATTGTATTTAATTTCTTCAGTGATATCAAATCGCAATATATTTTGTCCTCCAAAATTATCTCACCATGTTGGAGTTCAATAATTTTTTCAACAAAGGTCATCATAAGGATCCATTAGAATACTCAAGTGGATGGTGTTGTTGTAAGATAATTCAATCGATGGGAGGTGTTGATCCAAATAACCATTGAAATATATAGATCAATCTATTATTATATCATCTTGGGTTTAATTGGACCTACATGAATAACTATCTATCCAAGGATGATATGGGATTAAAATTTTTAACTACATATTCAATGATTATGGGATACATATCAAAACCATTGAGGTTAACCTCAAATCGAAAATATATACAGGTGATAATGGTATTCTAGGATGGTTTTCCACTTACGATGTAACACCTGAGACTTTTATGTTATATAAATCATCAAAGGAATCTTTTTCTAGACACAACACTTTCTTGGCTTGCTTTACACGAAATCGCAACCTTCCTCGATAGCTTGCGTCGTACGCAATACCGAGTTTCACTAAACAATGATATGCTAATAAAATATTATTAAAACTATCTGTTATGAATAGTAATAAACACTTTTTGAAATTTTATAAATTTTATTTTTCAAAATGGACTTCATTTTTGGATTCGGAATATCGAAATTATCCTAGGGTGAAATTTTGGTATTTTTTTGAAAACTTTCAATTTTTGATGATTAGTGAAACCACTAAGTGATAGTTAAAAAAACTGAATTTTTCATAAAACATAATTTTACCACTTCTGTGAGTGAAATTTCAAAAATCCGAGAGACACGGTTGATGTCAGTAAGTAAAATGTGGTTCAATGAGATAAAAATAATTTTTTTGTGAATAGTAACTTTTTACTTTTTTCTACCACGGTTAAAAGTAAATAGGGTAATTAAAGGTAAAAATGTATTATTATTACCCTAACACATGTCCTAATTCTATTGGACAAGTTTTATTCGACCAAAAACAACCTTAGGAATAAATTATTACCATTTAGGCCCACTTGGATTATATTAGGACATTTATTATTAATTTATTTAAAGAATGGTTAAAATAGTTAAAATCAAAGTTTAATAACTAAATCATTTTTAATATGGGGTTATACATAAGATAAATTCGACTATAAATATTAATTAGGAAGATAAAACTATTTCCTACAAAATGGTATTTTATTTGTAATATTTAGACATTAAGTAATTTAATTTATTTATCACACAACGATGATGCAGTAATTATCTTATTAATGAAATATTGACATAATTGATGTTATAAACACCAAAATAAATGTAATATGACACTTTTAATAAATTACACTAATTTTCGAGATTAATATGACATGTTAGTATTTATTTAATAAACCTTTTTCGAACTAATCATTCTGTTATGATTTTCACAAAAATTAATTACTAAATAGTGTCAAAATTGACATAAAATAGTTTTTAAAACAAATATTATATTAGTAATTGTTATTTTATTCCTAAAAATCTAAGGTTCGGCCTAATGACATAGATAAGGTTATATATATTAATAATAAACAACTTGGGGTGCGTTTGTCTGCTTATTGTAAGTTTATTAACCTTATAGTATAAGAACACAAGAAGACACTTTAAATGTAAAATTATTTAACATAATGTTAAATCTAAATGATAAGGTTAAAATAGGAATCTAAACTTGTCTATATTCTATTGGATGAGATAATTTCGACCCATCCCCAACTTATCTTGGAAATAAATCAATTTGGATCTATTTATAACCGAACTTGACTTTATAATAAAATAATAGTTTTTGTTATTCCAAAGATGCCCCTCCCCTCCCTTGTAAAAGGGAACCTCCTACCCCTCTTCCTCACACCACTTGGAGCCTTCAAGATCGGCCAACCTCTGCCAATTTCTCCTCTCCACTTCCCTAGAGACATCCTAGTGGTCCTGGTCTTCTTCAAAGACCAATTTTAGTGCCCCAAAAGAAGGTCTCATAGAAGCACATCAAAGAAGAGGTAATGTCCGTTACCGATTCTTTCATCTTTATTTATTATTCCACTTCTTCTTTAGTTGTTTCATTATGAAGTAATAACATCAGTATCACTAATATACTGATATGTTATTATAAGTATGAAACAACCATATTTCACCATCTATCCATCCTACAGAAAAAGAAATCACCGCGCGTGCGTACGTACGGAATACCGTCTCCACGCTGTGGTGTAATCTATTTTCCACCACCACCTTACTTTGTTGGGTATAATGGTGTAAATAATGACTATATATGACTATTATAAAGTGATACTGATTCTGAAAAAGTATACATACACTCTAATACAATTACACGATCATGGGAATGATATCATCGCTCGTGCGTACGTACGGAATACCGTCTCCACGATGTGATGCGATTCGTTCTACATGATCTTCATTTCATAATGATTATATAAATGAATTAAATGAATGAATATGATATATATTACACTAATACCATTCTGTAAATGAGGTATCTATAACCTAAAGTGAAGAATAAGAATTTATTCGACAAGACACGCATAAGAACAAAAAGTAATAAACACCCGAATAACAAGTAGAAATGAAATATTACTAATAAGAAGCTAATAATATGACCATATATGATATCATAAAAATAAGTATGATTATGGAATAAGTCAATAACATTATTTAAATCATTATACAGGAGTTTCAGACACTTACAAAGAAAATCTGACCTAAGGTAAGGGAAATATCACAATCTCATTTTTATTAGAGATTGTTTATACTTTGGCATTTACTGGGGTGTAATTTATCATCCACATCCATGTTTACACAATATATAATATTATTTCCATCCACCTATAATTTTTTAAATCCAATTTTACCCTTCGGTGAGTTTTTAGTAAATGTTATGAAAGGAATCTTTTGTCATTTTTCGTACGAGGTACTTTTTTGACTTTTCTGACAAAAGTACGAAGAATGTTTTTTTAACTTATATGGAATGAATGAATTTTTAAAAAATTATTTCCAAGAAGCTTCATTTACAAGTTTTCAAGTTTATTTTTAATCAACTTCTTTTAGTTTAAAATTTTATGACATGTTAAGAAAGGAAACATGTTTTTGATGTAGAATGGATATTTTCATCAAGAATAGAGTTCAAGTGTTTTATCAAAATTATTTTCCATCTAAGATAATAAAGGGTTATTTTTCTATCCCTATTATTACATTTATTTGATTATGGTGTGATGGAATTATTTTTATGAATTCCTTTATCTTATATGAAATTTTTTATGATGTCATGATGTTTAAGATTCCCATTTTTATTACATGGGTTATGCAATGATGTATGATTTATGATTTTGTGGAACACATAAGAATGTAATCATTATGATATGGGTGGGACCTAAATCTCCCTCCAATGCATTGGGTAAAGATTTTATATCTCATGAGATATACATGGATGGAACGGTAGGTTATACCGGTTCAGTAAAATAGGACTGAAATGAGGGTTACTCGGTTCAAAAATGGACTTTGTCCACTAAGATAGTATTGGAAATGAGTCTTGACAAATAAGAAATGATTCTCTATGATTATGTGTGTATGCCACAAAGTTTCATGTTTTAAGTTATGATTATTGTGATTACATTTCACTGCCATGATTTATCCCATGTTATGAAATTATGATCTCTTTTGCCTGTTAAGATCTCCAAAAGATATGTTCTTATGAATATGACGTGATTGATATTTCTTTTGTTTACCCTTACGGAGTATTTGATCTCACCCTTTTGTATGTTTTATTTCCCCAGGTCAGGAAGAATGTTATTAAGTATAATATGCCAAAAAGGGACTCTAGATATGATGAAATAAATGGGAGGAAAAGTAGATGCTTTATGAACCAGTTGTTTATGCTTTCCAGTTTCTAAAGACATTATACCTATACGGTCCTTTCATTGTTTTGTTATATGTTGTAATAATTGCACATTAATTATGAAGTAAAAACAATGTATGTAAAGTATGGGTCGTCATAGTTCGTATCAGAGGAAAGGTATAGTCAACCATTGGAAACTTGGATGTGAAAGCCTTAGTAAGAACCCTATGGATAAGTCTAAGCATAGAACACAATCTTAGTGTTTTAGAAATGACCATGAATAACCTAGGATAAGACCTTATGTGTGAAATCTTATTCTTGATTATGTGGTTTTCCTATTATAATTAGTGTTGCTCACACTATTCTTCATGGTTTTAGTCAATGGCTGGAACCCGAAGGAACCGTGTTAATGTGGAATGCAACGGGTAATGAAATGATTGTCCCCCTGAGCAACCAAACGTTATGGGAGATTGAATGCAAAATCTTGTAGCCATGCTCACACAACTTTCTCAAGCTATGAATCATGCAGGACATCCAAACGCGCAAAGGAAGGAGCAACATTCTGTTGAATCCTTCATGAGGCAGTGTCCACCTTCTTTCAGTTGGTCTACTGATCCATTAGTTGATGAACAATTGATTAGTACTACTGAAATGATATTTTCAGTTTTTCAAAGTTCTGTGCGTGATAAAGTGATATTTGCATTGTATCATTGGAAGGTGATGCTGATCAATGGTGGAATCTTATTAAGAATACGAGGCAAAGGGATGAAAATGAGTCCATGGAATGGGACGAGTTCAAGAACTTATTTTTCAATAAGTACTTCCCTCGTATTCTCCGAACAATGATGGAGAAAGAGTTTCTTGAACTGAAGCAAAAGGATGATGAATCTGTTGGTACCTATGAAGAAAATTTTACAAGACTTGCAAGGTACGCTTCTGGTATTATTATCCAACCTGAGAGTAAGATCGATCGATTCTTTAGTGGCTTAAAACCAAGTCTTCGAAGGCCCTTAGCCATAAGGGACTTCAATTGCTATGAGGAATTCGTTCGATGTGCTCTCAAATTTGAGATGGAGATTGGAGTAACCCATCAGTCATATGGGTTTGATAAGAAGAGGAAAATGGAATTCAAAGGAAAATCTAAAGAGAACACTGAAAAGAAGATGAGCTTTCCCTTATTCTCAAAGTGTGGAAAGAAACATGGAGGGAGTTGTCTTAAAGGGACTAGTAAATGTTTCAAATGTGGAAAGCAAGGTCATCGGGCATTTGAATGCTGCGATGATGGGAAGAAGATGTCTAATGATGCCAACAAAGGAAGGGATACACAGAATGAACCTAATACACTTCAATGTTTCAAGTGAAAGGAGATGGGGAATTATGCCAATCAATGCCCAAATACAAGGGTTGATGATGATGGTCGACGTCAACGAACTCTTAAGGATAAAGATAAAGGAAAGTCACATGCAATTTCTATCAGCGATGTGGAGTATGGTAACGATGTGGTGAAAGGTACACTTACCATCCACTCTCAAGTTGCAAATGTTTTATTTGATTCTGGATCCACCCACTCCTTCATTTCTAATGAATTTTCTAAGGGTATCACCATATTACCTCAACAATTAGATGTTGAGTGAGCTGTGACAACACCTAATGGCACAACAATCGCATCAAAAGTTTATAATTCTTCTCCGATTGAAGTTTGTGGGAAAGTGCTTCCTGCAAATCTTTTGATGCTTCCTATAGTGGAATTTGATGTGATTCTTGGCATGGATTTTCTTTCTCTACATGGAGCTCATATCAATTGCCAAAGAAGGGAAGTCACATTTCATATTCCAGATCAATCTATGATCGTCTATTAATGCAAGGATGAACATAACCTTCCAATGGAAATTTCTTCCATTTTATGGGTATTGATTCCACTAAATGAAGGTTATTTATCTAAAATGGTTGGTGAGAAACTCACGATTAAGAATATCCCATTGTACGGGAGTTTGATGATGTCTTTCCGGATAAATTACCGGGTCTTCCACCGAATCGTGATGTTGAGTTTTCAATAGAACTCGTACCGGGTGCTTTGCCTATTTCAAAGACACCTTATAGAATGGCCCCAATTGAGTTGCAGGAATTGAAGAAGCAACTCCAAGAGAATCTTGATAAGGGGTTCATACGCCCTAGTGCGTCACCTTGGGGAGCACCGGTTCTATTTGTTAAGAAGAAAGATGGATCAATGAGACTCTGCATTGATTATCGAGAACTTAACAAGATCACTATCAAGAACAAATATCCTCTCCTGCGCATTGATGACCTATTTGACCAACTACGTGGAGCTCAATACATTTCCAAGATTGATCTTCGTTCAGGGAATCATCAATTAATGGTAAAAATGGAGGATATACCAAAGACGACTTTCTGTATAAGGTATGGACACTATGAATTTATAGTTATGCCATTTGGTCTTACTAATGCCCCTGCTATATTCATGGATCTAATGAATAGTGTCTTTAGAGACTATCATGATCAGTTTGTGGTAGTCTTTATAGATGATATTCTTGTCTATTCTAAGAGCAAGGAAGAACATGAAGAACACATGAGAATTATATTGAAGACACTGAGAAAGGAGAATCTTTATGCCAAATTTACCAAGTGTGAATTTTGGCTTCAAAAAGTTTCATTTTTTGGGTCACATAATCTCAAAATAGGGGATATCTGTGGATCTAGCAAAAATAGAGGTCATCGAAAGATGGTCGAGACCAACAACAATAACCGAGATCCAAAGTTTTCTTGGTTTGGATGGATATTATCGACGGTTTGTGAAAGATTTTTCATGATTATCTAATCCACTCACCATGTTGACTCGGAAAGGAGTTAATTTTGTTTGGATGGAGGAATGTGAAGAGAATTTCAAGGAGTTGAAAAGAAGGTTATCCAGTGCACCTGTGCTCACAATGCCTTGTAGTGGAGAAAGGATTGTGATCTATAGTGATGCATCCAAGAAGGGATTGGGGTGTGTTCTTATGCAAAATCATATGGTGATAGCTTATGCCTCACGATAGTTGAAAATACATGAGCAAAATTACCCAACTCATGATTTGGAGTTAGCTGTGGTAATCATTGCATTAAAGATTTGGAGGCATTACCTTTATGGTTAAAGGTGTGATATTTATACTGATCATAAAAGTTTAAAGTATATTTTCACACAAAAGGAGCTGAATATGAACAAAAGAAGATGGTTGGAGCTGATTAAGGATTACGACTGCTCAATTCATTACCACGCAGGGAAAAAACAAGGTGGGAGATGCATTAAGTCGACAAGACCATGCTAGTTTATCCATGATGAGGATCACAAAAGATCCAATATTTATGGATTTACAAAGGATGGATCTTGGAATTATAATGAAAGGGGGAAAATCGTATCTTTCTCAAATGAATGTTCAACCATCTATACATGTGAATATTAAAGAGGCACATAAAGAAGATGTCGAGTTACAAAAGAAGGTGAGAAATGTTTCTGAATTCAACCTTGATTGTGATGGGATAATAATGTTCTGGAATCGGGTTTGTGTTCCTCCCATCCATGAATTAAAGAAGGAGATGCTGAATGAGGCTCATAGTTCTTCATTCTCTATTCATCCTAGAAGCACGAAGATGTATAGGGACCTGAAAGAGTACTTCTGGTGGGATGGCATGAAAAAAGATGTTGCTGAATATGTCTCTCGATGCTTGGTTTGTCAACAAGTTAAAGTTGAGAGACAGAAGTCTAAGGGGATGTTACAACCATTACCCATACCCGAATGGAAATGGGAAAACCTCACTATGGACTTTGTCACAGGACGTCCTAAAACATCCAAAGGCAATAATTCTATCTCGGTCATAGTTGATCATCTTACAAAGTCTGCACACTTCATTGCTATTATAAAGGATTTCTCTCGGGATCAGCTTGCCAGGATATATGTAAATAAAGTGGTAAGATTGCATGGAGTACCACTTTCTATTATATCTGATCGGGATCTGAGATTTACTTCGAAGTTCTGGCAAAGTCTTCAGCATACTCTGGATACAGAGATCAGTTTCAGCACTGCTTATCATCCTCAGACAGATGGTCAGTCTGAGAGAACAATTCAAACTCTAGAAGATATGTTGAGAGCTTGCTCAATGGATTTAAAAGGTGGTTGGGATCATCACCTACCTTTGGTGGAATTTTCATATAATAATAGCTTTCCCTCCAGTATTCATATGGATCCTTATGAAGCTCTCTATGGAAAGAAATGCAGGACACCAACTTGTTGGGATGAAGTTGGGGAAAGAAAGCTATTAGGACCCGATCTCGTTGATGAAATGGAAGAAAAGGACAGATCTATTCAACAACACATAAGAGCAGCTCAGAGTCGACAGAAAAGCTATGCCGACAACCGAAGAAAAGACCTAGAGTTTGAAGTGGGTGATAAAGTGTTCTTACGAATATCTCCCTGGAAGAGGCTTATGAGATTTGGAATGAAGGGGAAGTTGAGCCCTAGATATATCGGTCCTTTCGAAATACTGGATCGTGTTGGGAAGGTATCTTACCGATTGGTGCTTCCACCGAATCTCTCTCAATTTCACAATGTGTTCCATGTATCTCTCATGAGAAAGTATATAACTGATCCTTCACATGTACTCAGCTCAGAAGTTGTACCGCTGGAGCAAGATCTTTCTTATGAAGAACAACCGATAGAGATTCTGGATCGTAGCGAAAAAGTCCTACGAAACAAGACCACTAGATTGGTGAAAGTTTAATAGAGGAACCACCAATTAGAATAAGCTACATGGGAGCTTGAGGATATGACGAGGGAGAGGTATCCTCATCTGTTTGTTACAAAGTGACGAATTTCAAGGGCGGAATTCATTTTATGGGGGGGGGGGGGTAGAATGTTACACCCGAGACTTTTATGTTATATAAATCATCAAAGGAATATTTTTATACACACAACACTTACTTGGGTTTCTTTACACGAAATTGCAACCTTCCTCGATAGCTTGCGTCGTATGCAATACCGAGTTTCACTAAACAATGATATGCTAATAAAATATTATTAAAACTACCCGTTATGAATAGTAATAACCACTTTTTGAAATTTTATAAATTTTATTTTTCAAAATGGACTTCATTTTTGGATTCAGAATATCGAAATTATCCTAGGGTGAAATTTTGGTATTTTTCTGAAAACTTTCAATTTTTGATGAATAGTGAAACCACTAAGTGGTAGTAAAAAAAACTGAATTTTTTATAAAAATTAATTTTACTACTTTTGTGAGTGGAATTTCGAAAATCTGAGAGACACGGTTGATGTCAGTAAGTAAAATGTGGTTCAATGTGATGAAAATAATTTTTTGGTGAATTGTAACTTTTTACTTTTTTTTACCACGGTTAAAAGTAAATAGGGTAATTAAAGGTTAAAATGATATTATTATTACCCTAACACATGTCCAAATTTTATTGGAAAAGTGTAATTCGACCAAAAACAGCCTTAGGAATAAAATATGACCATTTAGGCCTAGTTGGATTAGATTAGGACATTTATTATTAATTTATTTAAAGAAGGGTTAAAATAGTTAAAATCAAAGTTTAATAACTAAATCATTTTTAATATGAGGTTATACAGAAGATAAATTCGACTATAAATATTCATTAGAAATATAAAACTATTTCCTACATAATGGTATTTTATTTGTAATTTTTAGACATTAATTAATTTAATTTATTTATCACACAACGATGATGCAGTAATTATCTTATTAATGAAATATTGACATAATTGATGTTATAAACACCAAAATAAATGTAATTTGACACTTTTTATAAATTCCACTAATTTTATATATTTCTATGACATGTTAGTATTGATTTAATAAACTATTTTCGAACTAATCATTCTGTTATGATTTTCACAAAAATTAATTACTAAATAGTGTCAAAACTGACATAAAATAGTTTTTAAAAAATATAACATTTTATTAATTGTTATTTTATTCCTAAAAATATAATGATCGGCCAAATGACTTAGATAAGGTTATATATATTAATAATAAACAACTTGGGGTTCGTTTGGCTGATTACAGTAGGTTTATTAACTTTATAGTATAAGAACACAAGAAGACACGGTAAAAGTAAAATTATTTAACTTAATGTTAAATATAAATGATAAGGTTAAAATAGGAACCTAAACTTGTCTAAATTCAATTGGATAAGAGTATTTCGACCCATCCCTAACTTAGCTTCGAAATAAATCAATTCGGAGCTATTTAAAACCGAACATGACTTTATAATAAAATAATATTTTTTGTTATTCCAAAGGTGCCCCTCTCCTCCCTTATAAAAGGGAACCTCCTCCCCCTCTTCCTCACACCACTTGGAGCCTTCAAGATTGGCCAACCCCTGAAAATTTCTACTCTCCACTTCTCTAGAGACATCCTAGAGGTCCTGGTATTCTTCAAAGACCAATTTTAGTTCCCTAAAAGAAGGTCTCAAAGAAGCACTTCGAAGAAGAGGTAATGTCCATTACCGATTCTTTCATCTTTATTTCTTCTTCCACTTATTATTATTTAGTTGTTTCATTATGAAGTAATAACATCAGTATCACTCATATACTGATATGGTATTATAAGTATGAAACAACCCTATTTCACCATCTATCCATCCTACGGAAAAATAAATCATCGCGCGTGCGTACGTATGGAATACCGTCTCCACGCTGTAGTGTAATCAATTTTCCACCACCACCTTACTTGGATGGGTATAATGGTGTAAATAATGACTATATATGACTATTATAAAGTGATACGGATTCTTAAATAGTATGCATACACTCTAATACAATTCCACGATCATGGGAACGATATCATCGCTCATGCGTACGTATGGAATACCGTCTCCACGATGTGATGCGATTCGTTCTACATGATCTTCATTTCATAATGATTATATAAATGAAATAAATGAATGAATATGATATATATTACACTAATAACATTCTGGAAATGAGTTATCTATAACCTAAAGAGAATAATAAGAATTTATTCGACAAGACACGCATAAGAACAAAAAGTAATAAACACCCAAATAACAAGTAGAAAAGAAATATTACTAATAAGAAGCTAATAATATGACCATATATGATATCATAAAAAATGTATGATTCTGTAATAAGTCAATAACATTATTTAAATCATTATACAAGAGTTTCAGACACTTACAAAGAAAATCGGACCTAAGGTAAGGGAAATATCACAATCTCGTTTTTATTAGAGATTGTTTATACTTTGGCTTTTACTGGGGTGTATTTTATCATCCACATCCATGTTTACTCAATATATAATATTATTTCCATCCACCTATAATTTTTTAAATCCAATTTTACCCTTCGGTGAGTTTTTAGTAAATGATATGAAAGGAATCTTTTGTCGTTTTTCGTACGAGGAACTTTTTTGACTTTTCCGACAAAAGTACGCAGAATGTTATTTTTAACTTATACGGCATGAATGGAGTTTTAAAAAATTATTTCCAAGAAGCTTCCTTTACAAGTTTTCAAGTTTATTTTTAATCAACTTCTTTTAGTTTAAAATTTTATGACATGTTAATAAAGGAAAAATGTTTTGGAAGAAGAAAGGATATTTTCCTCAAGAATGGAGTTCAAGTGTTTTATCAAAATTATTTTCCATCTAAGATAATAAAGGGTTCTGTTTCTATCCCTATTATTACATTGATTTGATTATGTTGTGATGGAATTATTTTTATGAATTCCTTTATCTTATATGAAATGTTTTATGATGTCACGATGATTAAGATTCCCATTTTTATTACATGGGTTATGCAATGATGTATGATTTATGATTTTTTGGCACACATAAGAATGGTATCATTATGAGATGGGTGGGACCTATATCTCCCTCCAATGCATTGGGTAAAGATTTTATATCTCATGAGATAGACATGGCTGGAACGGTAGGTTATACCAGTTCAGTAAAACAGGACTGAAACGAGGGTTACTCGGTTCAGAAATGGACTTTGTCCACTAAGATAGTCTTGGAAATGAGTCTTGACTAATAAGAAATGATTCTCTATGATTATGTGTGTATGCCAAAAAGTTTCATGTTTTATGTTATGATTATTGTGATTACATTTCACTTCCATGATTTATCCCATGTTATGAAATTATGATTTCTTTTGCAGGTTAAGATCTCCAAAAGATATGTTCTTATGAATATGACGTGATTGATATTTCTTTTGTTTACCCTTACTGAGAATTTGAGCTCACCCTTTTGTATGTCTTATTTTCACAGGTCAGGAAGAAGGTTATTAAGTAGAATATGCCAAAAAGGGACTCTAGATATGATTAAATAAATGGGAGGCAAAGTAGATGCTTTATGAACCAGTTGTTTACGCTTTCCAGTTTCTAAAGGCACTATACCTATACGGTCCTTTCATGGATTTATTATATGTTGTAATAAGTGTGCTTCAATTATGAAGTAAAAACAATGTATGTAAAGTATGGGTCTTTATATCTGAGATGTATATACTAAAAATCATATCAACTGAGAAATGTTCATTGATATAAATGTAATGTGATGACTTTATTATGTTATCAAATACAACCTAAAATGTGTTATTCCCCTTTTATTTTCTAGGGAGTCCTATTAAAATGTAAATTGGGATGTTTTTTCATTGTTATATGAGTATAGATAATGGTTGGTTTATCCCATTATACATCTACTGTTTAATAATAACTTGTTGGAATGCTTGGTTTTTAGATATATACATTATAATATCAAACATCATATTTCCCCACCTGAAATGATTTTTAAGATCTCAGTACTTATTTTTACCTCCAAAATGGGTACAACATGATGTGTTATGTGCTTCATGCAATATATCATTGTTTTAGTTCCTGTATTGAAGGGACACATATCTAGTTCTTAGATCATGTGACTCTATCGAGAACATGGTTGATCTAAGAATATTACATACCTTCTCTTACAACCCCACATCTTTTGTATGTACCTCCTTAATCATCACCTGAATGGATGTCTATATCTTCATATTATATTGAAAGTATATTTCAATTTCCCTTATTATATCTTGGCTCATCTTTTTAAAATCCAAAAATATTACACCCCTCTCAATTCTCATAATAAAAAATCAATCATGTCCCTTTTAACTCAGAGCATCATCCACTTTGTTCTCCTTCCTAGGGGATAGTGTATTGAGATGCCATAATCATTAATCAACTCCAACCGTCTCATTTGGAACTTATTCAACTATTTCTATATGAATATATACACAAAACATTTATGATATATATCTATATTAAACATTTCACCATTTATATAGTACTACTATATTTTTAAGAAAAAATTAGAATTTCCTTCCCAAAAGAGATAATCTGGAAACTTTTCTGATAAAAATTCAGTATTAATTTATAATACACTCACTATGTAATTGTATATGAGAACACATCTCATTACCTTCATTAATTCATCATTATAAATCAAAAACCCTTCTTCACTATAGGGTAGTGTTAGAAAGGGTGTACTGATAAACGTTTTCTTTAGTTCCTTGAATTTTAATTTACATTAATTTTACAATAGGAACTTGGATTCCATTCAGATTTATTTGGTTATTTGATTTGATTGTTGTGATAAATTTCTCACAACTTATTTTAAATATCCACCCATGTAAAGAAAACAAAAAATCTTAATCATCATGGTTGGTTTAGGACCTTTTTAAATGACTTATATATTTGAATGATCCTCCTATATAACCTTGCATATAATTACATGAGCCAAGAATGATGTATTATATATCAAAAATTCACACTTGCTAAATTTGTAAAAAATATTCTCCTTTCTCAAGGTCTTCAACAAAATCCACAAATGATCTACATTATCTTCCTTTATATTATAATATATATATATATAAGAAAACAATCCATAAAGTCTATTACAAAAAATCAAGGTAATATCTAAATGATCTATTTATTAGATCCATTAATATGGAGGGGGTATTAGTATGACCAAATGGAGTAATTATAAATTCAATTTCTATTCCTTATATGGAAGGATATCATGGGTATATCCTCCCATTTGAACGTTAAATAGTGATATAAAGATTGAATAATAATCATGGAAAATTATTGATCTTTTCATAGTTCAACTAACAAGTAATCAATATGTGGTAAAGGATACTTATTTTGGATAGTTTTATTTTTATATTCGAGATAATTAATGGAAACATTCATTGAACCATATTTAAACATATTGAAAAATATGTTCACTACATAGTGAGGAACAAATTCATATGAATACATTTTGTAGTTTCTATCAGTGTTTCATATTTAATTATTTTATCTCAATTAGGGTAATTATATAATGAGTTTTACAAATTGGTCTACCACTTATTATTACTTCTATTAAAAATTTAACTAAATGAACCAGGTTGGGACTAGGAATCTCTGTAGGAAATAAATTGGCATATTCATACACAAAAGTAATGTCTTCAATGTTGAGTTTTTACCCAACCATTTGAGATAAATACCCCTCATCAATAGGTAGTAATACCCATATAATATAATTTATTTCCATTAGAATTCTATTTTCATCCTTATATTAATAGATATGCCTAGGTTGATTCGTAATATCAAATGTGACTTTTCTTACTTAGTAATTGAAATGGGATCTATATAGAGAGGGAAAATACATGCCAAAAATCACATCAAATTTATATTGAGGAATAATTAAAATGTCTATATGAATAATATTTACAAAACCTTCTATAATATATGAGATATATACATGACATGTAAAATATACACTATGTGTAGATTTCATGGAAAATAAAACATATAATTATATTGGTGGTGATGTGATACTATTAAAAAATTCATAAAATATAAAATAGTGGGTAGAGCCAGAATCAAAAAAGTCATTTATAGAATTACAGTGGTTGCTAAGTGGACTTTATTTATAATTATTTTTAATGACAATCATTAGTAGATGATATCGCATATGTATTTCATTTTTCCATTGTAATTGGAGGGTGATGATGTAAATTTTCATCATTAAAAATTGTATTTATGAATTTATTATATTAATTTACACACACCTGAAAATTATACATTTAGAGTGTGGGTGGTGGATTCTATTGACCTTTCTCTGTATTCATTTCTTTGGTTATCCTCATTGGCTGGTGCAATTTATTAAAATAAATAAATAAATTATTTATTTTATTTTAAATGAACTAAATAAAATAATCTATAAATATCTCACTATATCTAGTAACCATGGTTATCCATATAACCCTAGGTGGATTTTTAAGGGGATTAGGCATTCATTATTTCCAGATTGGGATCAGACAACCTACACAATCATATTGAGGTGGATTGAGAGGCAGTGAGCACAGAAGATCTTCGTCATCATTGGCGAATTCATTCTTCACAAATGATCGATCATAAATCTTAGTAGTGATAATTATTTTATTAATTCCTCCCTTTAAAATTTTATAATTATGGATTTATAATTATCCGCTTTTTGATCTTTGATATTTTTTCATCACATGAGCCTCGCAACAATTTGGTATTATTGATGTGTCAAAATCATTATTGCATTATATATCAGCCATGACCATCCAGTTTATATGATGGTTGAACAAGAAGACTTGGAAAATGATAGATTCACGTTGTTTGTGGAAATTTATCTCTAGGATTCTCCTCATTTTTCATCGAAGGCCCGTGAGATCATGGTTTGGAATTTTTAGGGTGAGTTCAAAAATGATTGAACCCAAGATTCATGGTGGATGTTGAAAAAAATACATGGGTTGGTGTTTTGAAGATGGATCAAGATTCATGGTGGGACACAATTGTTGACTCTTTGGATATGGGATCTAGAGCCGTGACGGGCAGTGATGTGATGTACTATGATCTTTGTGTGAATATATGGAGTCCAATTTTCGTCCACCAAAAACCTAAAATTGACAGTTTGAGTAACCCCCATCGATTTTATGGGGCCAAATAAGGGAATTTTTAGTGTAGAAGGTGGATTTGGGATCCATATGGAGGAACACTGTATTTTCCCAAATTCACAACTACACATAGTTTACACTGGAGGAATAAACCTCTTGTAGTATATGTCCCAATGAATGCAAGGGGTTTTTCCAAGCTAAGGATCACACACTCTAGGGTCGTGCCCATGCATAGTGTGACCTTAATCGGGAATCCAATCAATTTGATAAGTTTCAAAAACCCTAGAACCATGCAGGTGGACTCATTGTGCACTCTGTGAGTAAATGGGATTGGGAATAACCAGGTACACGAGCACAACATAAAGTACAAGGGAATGGCCAAAAGCACACATAAAATCCATGTGAGAATGAGTCTATTCATGTACCTCATGTAAATGAAATTTATTATTAAATGGATTACAAATAAATATCCAGGAGAAAAAAATATGGAGAGGTCACACATTGTGTGACCCCTTGTACATACCCAATACCTCTCCTAGAAACATCCACCCTATGTATCTCTATCATATGGACTCATATTTTGGCTCGTGTGTAGCATATCGTAAGTAGTTTTCGACATAGAATATGATGGTATCCTTACTAGTATATTTTGATATATTACATTAGGTATTTAGGTCATGATTATTCTTCATGAAATGTTAGACCTATAATAGAAATCATGAAGGATCATCATAGGGGGTTGAGGTTGGCTGCCCCTGTTGCACTAGGGTGTGGGTAACCCATACCCTTTTGACTAGATGAGTGCTACCCCTAGTCATACTAGGGTGTATGTCCTCTACTAGAGATTATTCCCCCTCTACTGTATGACATAATGGAAATGTGTGGGTCCTATATCTAATGAGGATATCCCCTTCTAGAACTAGGTCACAGATCATCTACATACCTACATAGTGGAAACCCCCTAACACACCAGGGCATGGGTTCGATATATGCTGAGTGAAACACCTCCAACTCCTAAGGAAGTCGGTCCACTCTCTACTGAGTAGTACCCCTCCCCACATGTCACAGTTGGGGGAATTTCCTTCCTTGGATATTGTTCCCCCTTATGTATTTCACCAGTGGAGAGGTGAAAGTACTCCAAATTTCTTTCTTGGATAAACAAGGAAGACGTTGGGAATCGAAGTTGGAATAATGGAGCTGTAGGAAGATTCATCACCATTGGAAGGGCTGTAAAAATGGATAACTCCTTTCTCTCTCATCTGGGTTTCTAATATGCTTATATATATATAATGTTTTGTTTCCCACCTACATTTGGTTGAGCTATCTTCCGTTGTATTCATCTATTGATCTTGTTTTGGTCTTTGGGAATCCTATTAGGTAGGTACATACTCAACCATGCATGGGATTTTCCCACAACTATAATTTCATTTGTAGATGATTGGCAGTTCAACAGTGAAATTGGATGTGCATATTGATACTCAGGGGTATAGGTTTTTTACAGTGTTTAGGCTTAGAGATCAAGAGTCTGGATCTATCAAAATTTCATTATTCAATCTGTTTTTAGAATTTGATTTACATTATGGTTGTTCGTTTTATTTTCCTCTTTTCAATTTTGTTTTATTATATTATATCTAGATTTATTCCCTTCACGATGTTTCATACATGATTTTAGTCTAGATGACAAAAATCGTTTTATTATTCATCTAAATTTTTTCTTTGATATGGTTTTTTGTGTGTTTATAGGTATATTAAGAAAAGGCCTCACATTCCATGTATGTCTTGGTGATTGTTGTATGCCCCTCGCCTATTGGACGTGGTATTTAGTATTCCATAACCCACCGTTTGTCTGCCAAGAAGGTCCCGGTTGGTCTTTTGAGACATTATGATTACCAATAATCCTAGTTTTTAATTTTAATAAACTAGTAATCACATCATAATCCATCTTCTATGTTACATTGATTGTGATAATTTTCTAACAGTTTTCGTCACATTGAAAGTTCATAGAAGTTCACTGCAATGATGAGAACCCAGAAGTGTCGTGAAAATGTTCATAAATACATTTTTTCTATAGATATATTAAATAATTTTAGGAACACAAATGATATAAACTTTCGAGGGTGGATATTTATTGGGCATTAAGGTACCTTTTCATAGTGTACACCCATGATAATTTCAACTGTAGTTGATTATTAAAAAGAGACATGGTAATAGGAAATATACATTTACAAGTGTCTTTAGGTTTTCATATCTATGAACATTTTTATTTGTCTGTAGACTTTATGATTTTTATTAGTGGATATTATGAGTCCTGTAATTTGACGTATTGATAAAAACTGTGATGACATGTGTTCATGAAAGAGTTTGATATGTTGATTCCATCATGAGTAATATTTTATTAATGAATAATGTCACAACCCGTCCCCCAGGGCCCGTGTCTTGACTACCCCAATCCCGCCTTCCATTGGCTTGGGGCTGCTGACTAGCACCGAAGACATATTCCCAAAAACTGGGTATACATTGCCTTTATAAACCGTAATCACATGAACCCAAGGACACAGTAAGATACGAAATCACGTAAACAAAATAGTAAAAAAATTGAGTACAATATGTAAAAGGGGCTAGTATACAAACCCAAATAGAATGTATAAGAAATTGAAAGTACAAGTAAACTAGAACTTCTCCTGGATCATCCACCACGAATCCTACCGGAAGGGTAGGTACAACTTACAAATGGTTGTCTCTGTTTTTTTCCTCATCTAACGTCCACCTTTGTGATACCATCAGTCATGGTACCCTCATCCTCAGTCCGTGTTGTTCGTTATCTGCACCAAACACCAGGTAGTGCATACATAGCTTGTGCCGGGGTGAGTATAATGATACTCAGTAGGGAACCCAATACCCTCAATGTATAACAATATCCACAAAGGATAAACAAAATATCAAATGAAACAACATATAAGCCTACTTAAGTATATGCCCATACATATTCCTAAATTATCATGTAAACCCATCTTAATCATGAGGAAAACACAATGTCAAATTCCAAATCCCAAGATCAACCATTCCCCAATGGAAGGAAAACCAGGAAGGTAAGTACCACATAGGTACGCAACACATAATATTACCACTAAGGTATTACCACAATGGAAAGTACCGCTCATGTACGAACTCAGCTAACACCAGGAATTACATAAACACAGTAGTAGAGATAATTATATGTAACTACTAAATATTATTACTCCATTAAGAGTAATACCCATGACATATCAGCAATCACCACCAGACCAACATAGGATCCCTTGGTACTGACCCACATAAGATCGGTCGGTGCTGACCCACACAGTATCGCTCGGTGCTGACCCACATAGGGTCGCCCGGTGCTGACCCACATAGGGTTGCTCTATGCTGACCCACCCAGTATCACTAGGTTCTGACCAACATAGGATCTCTCAAGTAGTCCCGCATATAATCCTAGAGTGGTTCCATGTGGGACCCTCAATAACAGTCCCTTGTAGGATCTCTTCCTCAGGTCACAAATAGTAACTGGGTACCTGTGCTATGTTTTCTCATTTCCAGGAGGGTCCAATCTACAAGCCAAAGGTAGATACTCCTACTACCACAAATTCTCATGGAGAGGTATCTCAAATGACCACCACGTCATGGGGGTCTCAACGCAACAGACATTGCATCAATCAGATGCCTGTTTTGTGAGTCATTAGCCTTTTAGTCTCGTGGGCCTGGTTGGATTTGTGCCCGATCAAACCCGATCGTACCCCATCTTAATCAAAATATCTAGTGGGGTATAATTAAAGGAACCATCTCACTCCAAGGTTCTCGGTGTCATATACGGATCATCAAACGGACGTCTGATACCAAAGATATGGTCGAAGATGCGTAAATGGGTCGAAGTGGGTCGGGTCTGGTCCGACCCTGTCGGACTGACCCAACCCATTGGGTTAGGCCCAGAACGCAGGGCAGTATGGTCCATTGGGTTCAGCCGGACATGCGGGGCAGTCCGGCCTATTAGGTCTCACTCTACCTGTTGGGCAGTTCGGCAGGCCGCGAGGGCCGCGGGGTAGCTCGGCCTCGGACTCTGTGAGGCCGCGGGGCGGGTCGGTCATGGGGTGGCTCAGCCGCAGATGGTGCAAGGCCACAGGGTGAGGGGGGGGGGGGGGGGGGTGGGGGCACCATGAGGGTGCAGGATGACTCATCCAAGGGTGGTGCGAGGCCGTGGGGCGGCTCGGTCGTGGAGGGTTCCGCGGGGGCCCGACGCATCTCGGCCACGGAGGGTGCCGCGAGGGCGGCTCGGTTTTGGGTGTTACTGCGATGGTGTGAGATAGTTCGGATGTACAGTGTTCCACGAGGGCATGGGGTGGCTTGACCGCGTAGGATAGAGCAAGGATGGCTCAGCTGCGGGGGTTGTCGTGAGGGTTCAGGGTGGCTCGGCCGCGGAGGGTGTTGTGAGGTCGGCTCGGCGAGGCCGTGGGTCGCGTGGCAAGGCCATGAGTGGCAGTGGTGTCGGCCTCCATTCTCATGCCCCTTCTTCAAGGTCAGCGATGGTTCCAGATTCCATTTTGATTCCCCTTCGTGGTTGGTCACCAACATCCTCCACCGTGAAGAACACCATAAACCATCACAAGAATTTCGGAGAGGATGTTCCATGTTTGTTTGGTACGCTCTCTCTATATTAGAGCGGTAGAAAGGGCTATAATATCTCTTTAATTTTGAAGAGTCATTAAAAACGAATAAGGTAAGAATATCAAACAACCACCATACCTCGTTTTTTTCATAGATAGAGGTTGCGAGGAAGGAGACAACGTTGTTGGGTACAGTCGGACATCAGTGATTTCAGTGTTCCCTAAATCATCAGTTTTTTTGATGTTGAAGACGTTCCTCATCGACGATTTTCCCAAGAAAGAAGTTGAATTTGATGTTCGCATTCTTCATTGGCTTTCTTCATTGGAGATCATTCTCCCAATTCTCTATGATTCTCACTTTTTCCAAGATTTTTCCAAAATTCCACCAAATATAAATTATCCAACATTATAAAATATGTTGGCATAATTTAAAATTGGGAAAATTAATTAATTGAGTTGGTGTATTAATTAAAGCGGGGTGGAATAATTAATCAAGCGGATATTCAAGAGACTTCTCCCCATTTTTGAGGGAGGTTCAAATGGGTTTAATCTCGGGTGGTCACCACCACCATAACCTCTCTTGGGAGGTTTTACGTATTGTGGTTTCCATCTCCATAACCTCATGGAGAGGTTTAATTCTTATGTTCCCTACCTCTCAACATCCACAAGGAGTTTCAAAATAAAAAAAATAAAATGTGACAACATTTTATTTTATTTTAATATCTCACAAAAATGTGAAAAACTATCCTCCACCCACGACCTCCTGCGGTCGAGGTGAATGTCTGCTTAAGTGAATATCGGCGCTGCGAGTTCAATTGTGTCCTTGGATTTCAAAATCGGGGACCATATCAAAAGTAACAAAAACCCTATCACACGTTTACTGAACATACATGAAAATTATTTCATAAATTAATTTGGTGCATACCGGGACTCGGAATCAAACGCCGTCAATTTTCGTGGACTCCTAAAATTCCAATTTAATTTATAAAATTCATGGACACTCTGGCTCTTTACATTCTCCCCACCTCAGGGCTTTACGTCTCTATTAGACACAACTCAAAACTAAGAAAACAAATGGGGTTACTAAGCAAAAATCTGAGCCTCCCACTCCCATGTGCTATCCCTGAGTTTTATATGCATTCAACGAACGTGAAAAAGTGGTATAGAGCGCCCATGAAGGACCTTCTCTTGTCTATCCTAAATAAAAACCGGAACATTCATAAAAGTATCCCCATAGTCGATGTCCTGCTCGCCAAGGTCGATGATGTGAGAAGGGGCATGAATGTATCTCCTCAGCTGGGATACATGGAATACATCATGTACTTGGTGTAAATGGGGTGAAAGATCTAAGAGTTAAGCTACCTTGACAACACTACTGAGGACCTGGAAAGGTCCGATGAACTTCGGAGATAACTTGCCTCCTCGGCTAAATCTCTATAAACTTCATTTGGGTGAGACATGTCGAAAGATGTGGTCACCATCCTTGAACTCCAGAGGTCTCAATCTACTATTGGAACAAGACTTCTTCCTACTCTTTGAAGTCCTCACCTGCACCAGGATTATATGAACTTTCTCTGTGGTAGCTCGTACCATCATTGGTCCCACGAGTGCTGACTCCCCTAGGTCAGTCCAACACAAAGGTGATCTGCAAGGTTTCCCGTACAACGCCTCAAAAGATTCCATCCTAATAGCGGAGTGATAGATATTGTTGTATGAAAACTCCACCAAAGGAAAGTGATCCTCCCAACTACAACCGAAGTCAAGGAACCAAGAACACATCATTTAATTGAGGGTCCAAATGGTTCTCTTAGTCTGACCATCGATTTGATGATGGAAGGTAGTTCTCAAATGAAGTTGCATCCTGAAAGCCTCCCCCAACACCTTCCATAGCTGAGAAGTGAAACGTGTGTCACGATCAGATACAATCATTATGGGTACTCCATATAACTGCACAATATCCTTTACATTGTGGCAATCCATGCTCTCTACTCAACACTTCTCTCTAATCAGTATGAAGTGGTACAACATGGTGAGTCGGTCGATGATCACCCAGATTGAGTCATGAACTCTGGACGTATGTGGATGTCCTATCACGATGTCGATGGATATCCCATCCTAATTCAACTCTGGGAGCTCTAAAGGATGAACAAACCCTACTACTACCTGATTCTCTGCCTTCGCTTTCTAAAAAGTGAGGCATCGAGGGACAAATTCTGCTACTGCTATCATCATTCCTGGATACTAATGCTATCATCAAATATCATGGTACATCATCGCAACTATTGGATGTACCGCTACAGGGGATTGGTGGAACTCCCTCAACACTTCCTCCCAAAGTGACTCTGGTACCATGGTACATCCTCTAAAAAGGATGACATGCTACCCACCTTTAGAAAATCAAGAAGGTTCCATTCCTGTGGATATCTAAGCACTTCGTGTAATGCAGTCAGCATCCCCACGTTGTGCCTCCCTGACTCACTGAAGAAGTGCGGGAGTGACTATAAGTGACTGAAAAAAAAAGCTTATCCATCTCCATCCGCAAAGGATATCTGCCAAGAGGCCAGCTGCCCCGTCACCTCACCTAGCATCTGTATACCAGACCTCTTGATGAGTGCATCTACTACAATGTTCGCCTTCCCAGGAGTATAGAATATCTCAATGTCAAAGTACTTGAGGAACTAAATCCAATGTCATTGTCTTAGGTTCATGTCCATCTTAGAGAAGATATACCTAAGACACTTGTGATCTGAGTAGAATGTAAAACATTTTCCCATCAGATAGTGCTGCCACATCGTCAAGGAGAAGACCACTGCTACTAACTCTAGGTCATGGGTAGCGTAGTTCTGCTAATGATGTCCCACTTATAAAGAACCATATGTTATCACTAGTCTCTCATGCATCAGTACACATCTATGTCTGGTACCTGATGTGTCACATTAGACTACGTACCCTATGCCTTCTTCTTGAATCCAATTCATGGGGTCACTAGTCACCCTCTGCCTCAGCACCTGAAAATTCTGATGGCATCTCTCCGACCACACAAATGGTTGCCTCTTCATTTTCAAGGCTGATAGTGGTGTTGTAGCTCTAGATAAATTTGTTACAAATCTCCGATACAATCCAGCCGATCTTAAGAAACTTTGTACCTCAGTCACACTCCTAGGTGTTTCCCAAGCATGTATCACCTCAATCATGGATGGATCTACTGCTACTCTAGCCTCCAAAATGACATGTCCTAGAAAGTGAACCTCTCGAATCCAAATCTTGTACCTCGAGAAAATATCATAATGCGGGTGCTGTCGGAGTGTGTGCAGTACTACCCATAAATGATAATCATTATTTTCCTCAGTAGTCGAGTATATCAGAATGTCGTCGATGAGGAATACTACAAAGAGATCATGGAATGGGTGAAATATATTGTTCATGAGTCCCATGAACAATGTTGGAGCATTATTTATGCTGAATGGAATAACCATGAACTCGTAATGGTCGTACCGACATCTGAAAGGTGTCTTCTGTACATACTCATCTCACACTCTGAGGTAGTGATAGCTTGATCTGAGGTCTATCTTTAAAAACCACCGTTCTCCCTTCATAAGATCAAAGAGGTCGTCAATCCTCGGAAGTGGGTTCTTGTTCTTCACGGTCACCTGGTTCAGGCACTGATAGTAGACCAAAAGCCTCAGGCTCCAATCCGCCATCTTGGAGAACAAAAATCGCGGCTTCCCATGGCGAAACACTAGGCTGAATGAATCCCTTCCCTTGCATGTCCTGTAGCTATAACCACAACTCATGAAGCTCTGCGGGAGAAATCCAATATGCTAAGGTTGATATCATTGTCGTCCTGAGGTATAAGTCAACACAAAATTACACCTTTATGCGAGCAGGTAGACTCAGAACATTATCAGGGAAGACATCCTTGTACTGTTCCACCACTTTAGGATAATTCATACTCAACACATCAATCGCTCCATTCTTGAGGCTAGCTAACTAATGAGTCATCGGCTACACCATCCTCCTTGAAGGTCCATCCTACACTGCATAGGCTCCCATCTCGCCGATGAAGGTAAACCTGGTCCCATCTATGCGGACACACCATAAACTGCACATAATACAGTTAATCTGAGCATGGACTATAGATAAACAGCCCATACCCAAGATGATGTCATAAGACCTCGACACCGCTACTTCGAGATTCCAGCTGAAGATCTCGCCTCCTAGAGTAAGCTCACACTACTGGCACCAGTGTGTAATCACTGAATCATCTCCCATAGGAGTCGCTTGCTGTAAGGATCAAGCCAAATCTATGTTGGAATCTATGATCCTTGAATGAGGGTTGTGTCAATAAAGGAATAGTTGGCACCTATGTCTATAAGTACTGCAGCTAAGGTGGAGTAGACACAGATCGTACCTCGTATCATCTCCAGAGAACCGTGATCGTATGACTCACCTTCCTATAGCTGAGCTCGCCCCTATCCACCTACTCCCTACAGTCGAGGTGGACCACCTAGTGGTTGTGGATGTAACATCTCGAATTGTCGCCCACCGCTAGCTGCATGACTAGCTCCCTTGTCATGTCTGTCGGCTCCCTTCAGACCACTTCAATAGAATATATGTCCCTTCCTAGGCTGTCCTTCAACAATTTTATGATCATCCGTATGGCAGTTCAGAAAATAAAAATCCATGTAAATTTTCCCACCGCATGCATAACACAGCCTACTCCTGACATGACTGGCTCTACCTCGTTTTCCCTACACAACCAACCCAGAACCCGTGGTCATCCACCTGTAGGTCTGTTCCTCTTGGACCTCTATGTCATCTGTCTGCTACCTACTATAGAAGACTCCTCTACATGATGACTGGGCATGGGTCTCGCTGATGTTGATTACTCATCCAGAAAACACTCCACCAAGAGGTCTCGCTCTAACACCCCCGCTTGTGTTGGGATGCTATGTAAGATCATCGAAGCCCTGATCTCCCGCTCGAGTCCCTGCTCAATGTTCTAGGTCTAGAATAATGGTTCCACACCATATCTGGGGATTATCAGGAGATTTTAGTGAACCTCGCTAAATACTGAGCTACAGTCATGTTACCCTACTGCAAATGAAGAAGCTCATGTATGCACACTACGCAAGGAGTCGCTGGGAAAAACTTTGCCCGAAACAGGCTCTCGAAGTCTTCCCATAAAAGCATCACCTCATCGTGAGCCTCGAGCATCATGCTCCACCGTCTTCCGGCTTCTTTCTATAGAAGGCTATAATCAAGGATTACCATGAAATCAGCTAGTGTCCCTACCAGTTATAAAACTCTCACCACGACCTCCATCCAATCCTCGACCGCCTGTGGGTCCATCTCTCCCCTGAACCTAGGTGGCCTCTAGCACTGGAACTCGTGCAATGCGATCATGCTGTGTGCACCCTCTTCTAATAGGGATGGTGGAATTGGTGGCCCAATAGGTAATAGTACCGCTTTTACTTCTGTTTGAGCCTCTACTGGAAGAGGTCCTTGCATGGTGGCGTCGTTCCTCGGTGGGCTATCGATGTGTACTACATCTCTAACCCAAGATGGCTACATGTGTGAGGCTTTTTGAAAAGAAATAGGTGCTCTACGGTCAATAAGTTATACCTCGTGAGATGACTCGAAGAGTTCACAAAGAATAATCTTAAAAACACCCATGAAATCGATGTTTTTGTGCACTGAGTCGGAAATCAGATGTCAGGGTCCTGATGTATGGATATATCAGCCGTCGCACCAACACTAGATTCTATAAACTAATAACCACACTGACTATGATTAGAAAAATTTCCATTAAAAAGATCAAAGTCCTATTATAACACCCGAGATTTTTATGAGTAATATTTTGTTCAAAGTAATATTTCACTACACACTTGCTTGGATTACTTTACACTCAATCGCGACCTTCCTCGATAGCTTGCGTCGTACGCAATACCGAGTTTCACTAAAAAACGATATGCTATTAAAATATTATTAAAACTAGCCGTTATGAATAGTAATAACCTCTTTTTGAAATTTTAAAAATTTTATTTTTCAAAATGGACTTCATTTTTGGATTCGGAATACCGAAATTAGCCTAGGGTGAAATTTTGGTATTTTTCTGAAAATATTCAATTTTTGATGAATAGTGAAACCACTAAGTGGTAGGTTAAAAACTGAATTTGGAATAAAACTTAATTTTACCGCTTCTATGAATAGAATTTGGAAAATCCGATAGACACGGTTGATATCAGTAAGTAAAATGTGGTTCAATGAGATAAAAGTAATTTTTTGGTGAATAATAACTTTTTACTTTTTTTTACTGCGGTTAATAGTAAATAGGGTAACTAAGGGTAAATATGATATTACTATTAACCTAACAAATGTCCTAATTCTATTGTATAAGTGTAATTCGACCAAAAACAACCTTATGAATAAAATATGACCATTTAGGCCCACTTGAGTTAGATTAGGACATTTATTATTAATTTATCTAAAGAAGGGTTAAAATAGATAAAATCAATGTTTAATAAGTAAATCATTGTTAATATGGGGTTATACATAATATAAATTCGACAATAAATATTCATTAGAAAGCTAAAAATATTTCATACATAATGGTATTTTATTTATAATTTTTAGACATTAAATAATTTAATTTAATTATGACACAACGATGATGCAGTAATTATCTTATTTATGAAATATTGACATAATTGATGTTATAAACACCAAAATAAATGTAATTTGAGACTTTTTATGAATTAAACTAATTTTATAGGTTACTATGATATATTAGTGTTGATTTAATAAACTTGGTTCGAACATATAATTTTGTTATGACTTTCACAAAAATCATATATCAAATAGTGTCAAAATTGACACAAAATAGTTTTTAAATCAAATATTATATTACTAATTGTTATTTTATTCCTAAAAATCTAAGGTTCGGCCAAATGACTTAGATAAGGATATATATATTATTAATAAACAATTTGGGGTTCTTTTGGAATGTTATAGTAAGTGTATTAACCATATAGTGAAAGAAAACAAAAAGACATGGTAAAAGTTAAGTTATTTAACTTAGAGTTAAATCTAATTGATAAGGTTACAATAATACCCTAAACTTGTCTAAATCTTATTGGTTGATAGGATTTCGAACCATCCCCACTTTAGATTCGAAATAAGACCCTTTGAAACCATTATAAACCGATTTTGACTTTAATATAAAATAATATTTTGAGATATTCCTAAGGTGCCCCTCTCCTCCCTTATAAAAGGGGACCTCCTCCCCCTCCTCCTCACACCAATTTGAGAACTCAAGCTCGGCCAACCCCTGCCAAAATCCCTTCTCCACTTCACTAGAATAATCCTAGAGGTCCTGGTCTTCTTCAAAGACCAATCTTAGTTCCCTAAGTGGAGGATTCCAAGAGGCGTTTCAAAGAAGAGGTAATATCCATTACCGATCATTTCAATTTCTTTCTTCTTCAACTTCTTCTTCTTTAGTTGTTTCATGATAAAGTAATAACATAAGTATTACTTACATACTGATATGTTATTATAAATATGAAACAACCCTAATTCACCTTCTATCCATCCTTCGGAAAAATGAAATCACCGCGCGTGCGTACGTACGGAATACCGTCTCCACGCCGTGGTGTAATCTATTTTCCACCATCACCTTACAAGGATGGGTATAATGGTGTAATGAGTAACTATATATGATTATTATAAAGTGATATTGATACTTAAATAGTATAAATACACTTAAATACAACTCCACGATCATGGGAACAATATCATCGCTCGTGCGTACGTATGGAATACCGTCTCCACGATGTGATGTGAATCGTTCTACATGATCATCATTACATAGTAATTATATAAATGAATTGAATGAACAAATATGATATATGTTACACTAATACCATTCTAGATATAAGGTATCTATAACCTTAAAATAAGAATAAGATTTTATTCGTCAAAACACGCATATGAACAAAAGGCAATAAAGACCCGAGTAACAAGTAACAATGAAATATTACTAATAAGAAGCTAAGAATATGACCATATATGATATCATATCAATATGTATGATTCAGGAATAAGTAATTAACATTATTTAAACCATTATACAGGAGCTTCGGACACGTACAAAGCAAATCGTACCTAAGGTAAGGGAAATATCACAATCTCATTTTTATCCGAGATTGTTTATTCGTAAGTATTTACTGGGGCGTATTTTATCATCCACATCCATGTTTCATCAATATGTAATACTATTTCCATCCACCTACAATTGTTTAAAACCATTTTTACCCTTCAGTGAGTTTTTAGTAATATGTATGAAAGGAATCTTTTGTCGTTTTTCGTACGAGGTACTTTTTGACTTTTCCAACAGAAGTACGAAGAATGTTTTTTTTAACTTATACGGCATGAATGGATTTTTAAAACATTATTTCCAAGAAACTTACTTTAAAAGTTTTCAAGTTTATTTTTAATCAACTTCTTTTATTTTAAAGTTGTATGACATGTTATGAAAGGAAAAATGTTTTTGAAGTAGAAAGGATATTTTCCTCAAGAATGGAGTTCAAGTATTTTATCAAAATTATTTTCCATCTAAGATAATAAAATGGTTCTGTTTTTATCCCTATTATTACATTGGTTTGATTATGTTGTGATGGAAATATTTTTATGAATTTCTTTATCTTATATGAATTGTTTTATGATGTCATGTTGTTTAAGAATCCCATTTTTATTACATGGGTTACGCTATGATGTATGGTTTATGATTATGTGGTACACATAAGAAAGGATTCATTATAAGATGGGTGGGACCTATATCTACCTCCAATGCATTGGGTAAAGATTTTATATCTCATGAGATAGACATGGCTGGAACGGTAGGTTATACCAGTTCAGTGAAACAGGACTGGAACGAGGGTGACTCAGTTCAGAAAGGGACTTTGTCCACTAAGATAGTCTTGGCAATGAGTCATGACTAACAAGAAATGATTTTCGATGATTATGTGTGCATGCCACAAAGTTTCAGGCCTCATGTTATGATTATGGGGATCTCATTTTCACTTCTATGATTTGTTCCATGTTATGATATTATGATCTCTTTTGCAGGTTATGATTTTCAAAAAGATATGATATGATTTTTATTTCCTTTATTTTCCCTTGCTGAGCATTTGAGCTCACCCTTTTATGTTTTCTTTTCCCCAGGTCAGGAAGATGGATATTAAGTAGAATATTCTAAAAGGGACCCTAGATATGATGAAATAAATGGGAGACACTGTAGAAGATTTATGAACCAGTTGTTTATGTTTCCAAGTTTCTAAAGACACTATACCTATATGGTCTTTTGTGGTTTTGTCATATGTTTTAATAAGTGTGATTCAATTTTGAAGTATTAACAATGTACGTAAAGTATGGGTCGTTATAGTTGGTATTAGAGGAAAGGTATAGTCAACCTTTGGAAGCTAGGATGTGAAAGCCTTAGTAAGAACCCTAAGGATAAGTCTAAGCATAGAACACAATCTTAGTGTTTTAGAAATGGCCATGAATACCCCAGGATAAGACCTTAAGTGTGAAATTTTATCCTTGATTATGTGGTTTTCCTATTATAATTAGTGTTTCTCACACTATTCTTCTTGGTTTTAGTCAATGGCTGGAACTCGAAGGAACCGTGTTAATGCAGAATGCGATGGGCAATGCAATGATTGTCCCCCTGAGAAACCAAACGATATGGGAGCTGGAATGAAAAATCTTGTAGCCATGCTCACACAACTTTCTCAATCCATGAATCGCACAGGACTTCCAAACGGGCAAAGGAAGGAGAAACATTCTGTTGAATCTTTCATGAGGTAGCGTCCACCTTCTTTCAGTGGGTCTACTGATCCATTAGTTGCTGAACAATGGATTAGTACTACTGAAAAGATATTTTCAGTTCATCAATGTTCTGAACATGATAAAGTCATCCTAGCAGTGTATCGTTTGGAAGGAGATGCTGATCAATGGTGGAATCTTATTAAGAATACGAGGCAAAGGGATGAAATTGAGTCTATGGAATGGGACGAGTTCATGAACTTATTTTTTAATAAGTACTTCCCTCGTATTCTCCGAACAAAGATAGAGAAAGAGTATCTTGAACAGATGCAAAGGGATGATGAATCTGTTGGTACCTATGAAGCAAATTTTACAAGTCTTGCAAGGTACGCTTCTGGTATTATTATCCAACCTGAGAGTAAGATCGATCGATTCTTTAGTGGCTTAAAACCAAGTCTTCGAAGGGCATTAGCCATAAGGGACTTCAATAGCTACGAGGAAATCGTTCGATGTGCTCTCAAAGTCGAGATGGAGATTAGAGTAACCCATCAGTCACATGGGTTTGATAAGAAGAGGAAGATGGAATTCAAAGGAAAATCTAAAGAGAACACTGAAAAGAAGATGAGATTTCCCTTATGCTCAAAGTGTGGAAAGAAACATGGAGGGAGTTGTCTTAAAGGGACAAGTAAATGTTTCAAATGTGGAAAGGAAGGTCATCGGGCATTTGAATGCCGCGATAATGGGAAGAAGATGTCTAACGATGCAAACAAAGGAAGGGATACACAGAATGAAGCTACTACACTTCAATGTTTCAAGTGCAAGGAGATGGGTCATTATGACAATCAATGCCCAAATCCAAGGGTTGATGATGATGGTCGACGTCAACAAAATCTTAAGGCTAATGACAAAGGAAAGTCACATGCAATTTCTATCAGCGATGTGGAGTATGATAACGAAGTGGTGAAAGGTACACTTACCATCCACTCTAAAGTAGCAAATGTTTTATTTGATTCTGGATCCACCCACTCTTTTATTTCTGAAAAATTTTCTAAGGGTATCACCATATTACCTCAAAAATTAGATGTTGAGTTAGCTGTGACAACACATAATGGCACAACAGTCGCATCAAAAGTTTATAATTCTTCTCCGATCGAAGTTTGTGGGAAAGTGCTTCCTACAAATCTTGTGATCCTTCCTTTAGTGGAATTTGATGTGATTCTTGGCATGGATTGGCATTCTCTACATGGAGCTCATATCAATTTCCAAAGAAGGGAAGTCACATTTCATATTCCAGATCAATCTACGATCCTCTATCGATGCAAGGATGAATATAACCTTCCAGTGGAAATTCCTTCCATCTTATGGGTCTTGATTCCACTAAATCAAGGTTATTTATCTCAAATGGTTGGTGAGAAACTTACGATTAAGAATATTCCCATCGTACGGGAGTTTGATGATGTCTTTCCGGAGGAATTACCAGGTCTTCCACCAAATCGTGAAGTTGAGTTTTCAATAGAACTCATACCGGGTGCTTTGCCTATTTCAAAGACACCTTATAGAATGGCCCCAATTGAGTTGCAAGAATTGAAGAATCAACTCCAAGAGAATCTTGATAAGAGATTCATACGCCCTAGTGCGTCACCTTGGGGAGCACTTGTTCTATTTGTTATGAAGAAAGATGGATCAATGAGACTCTGCATTGATTATCGAGAACTTAACAAGATCACTATCAAGAAAAAATATCATCTCCCATGCATTGATGACTTATTTGACCAACTACGCGGAGCTCAATACTTTTCCAAGATTGATCTTCGTTCAGGGTATCATCAATTAAGTGTCAAAAGGGAGGATATACCAATGACGGCTTTCCGTACAAGGTATGGACACTATGAATTTATAGTGATTCCATTTGGTCTTACTAATGCCCCTGCTATCTTCATGGATCTAATGAATAGAGTCTTTAGAGACTATCTTGATCAATTTGTGGTAGTCTTTATAGACGATATTCTTGTCTATTCAAAGATCAAGGAAGAGCATGAAGATCAATTGAGAATTATATTGAAGACCCTGAGAAATGAGAAGCTTTATGCCAAATTTACCAAGTGTGAATTTTGGCTTAAAAAATTTTCATTTTTGGGTCACATAATCTCAAAAGAGGGGATATCTGTGGATCCAGCAAAAACAGAGGTTATCGAAAGATGGTCAAGACCAACAACAGTAACTGAGATCCGAAGTTTTCTTGGTTTGGCTGGATATTATCGATGTTTTGTAAAAGATTTTTCACAATTATCTAATCCACTCACCAAGTTGACTCAGAAAGGAGTTAAGTTTGTTTGGACAGAGGAATGTGAAGAGAATTTCAAGGAGTTGAAAAGAAGGTTATCCAGTGCACCTGTGCTCACACTGCCTTGTAGTGGAGAAAGGTTTGTGATCTACAGTGATGAATCCAAGAAGGGATTTGTAGAGACCCGTATCCTGACGTACATGGACATTACATTACATTTTCGGAATACTTAGTACATAACAAAAACACACACACAAGGATCGTAATAGTTTAGTGTCTTTGGAAACTCGGAACGTAATCTTCTAATCGTGGTGAAAGATCTTCATCATCTCCTATAAAGATCTTCCTTTTTTTTACCTAAAACCTTTCTTTATATCCTGGGGAAAAGAAAACATAAAAGGGTGAGCTCAAATGCTCAGTAAGGGTAAACAAAATAAATATCAATCACATCATATACATAAGCACATAAATTTTGGAAATCTTAACCTGCAAAAGAGATCATAATTTCATAACATGGGATAAATCATAGTAGTGAAATGAAATCCCAATAATCATAACCTAAAACATGAAACATTGTGGCATACACACATAATCATAGAGAATCCTTTCTTGTTAGTCAAGACTCATTGCCAAGACTATCTTAGTGGACAACGTCCCTTTCAGAATCGAGTAACCCTCGTTTCAGTCCTGTTTCACTGAACCGGTATAACCTACCATTTCAGCCATGTCTATCTCATGAGATATAAAATCTTTACCCAATGAATTGGAGGGAGATATAGGTCCCACCCATCTTATAATGAATCCTTTCTTATGTGTGCCACATAATCATAAATCTTACATCATCACATAACCCATGTAATAAAAATGGGATTCTTAAACAACATGAAATCATAAAACAATTCATATAAGATAAAGGAATTCATAAAAATAATTCCATCACAACATGATCAAATCAATTTAATAATAGGGATAAAAACAGAACCCTTTATTATCTTAGATGGAAAATAATTTTGATAAAACACTTGAATTGAATTCTTGAGGAAAATATCCTTTCTTCTTCAAAATAAATTTCTTTTCACAAAACATCATGCAATTTTAAAAGAAAGAGATTTTATTGAAAATAGTCATGAAATCTTTAAGAGGAAGATTCATGAATATAAGGCTTGATAAAACAGTAGAAATCCGTTCGTGCCGTATAAGTTAAAAAAAACATTCTTCGTACTTTTGTCGGAAAAGTCAAAAAGTACCTCGTACGAAAAACGACAAAAGATTCCTTTCATACGTATTACTAAAAACTCACCGAAGGGTAAAAATGGATTTAAAAAATTTTAGGTGGATGGAAATAATATTAAATATTGAGTAAACATGGATATGGATGATAAAATACACCCCAGTAAATACTTACGAATAAACAATCTTGGATAAAAATGAGATTGTGATATTTCCCTTACCTTAGGTCCGACTTGCTTTGTAAGTGTCTGAACCTCCTGTATAATGATTTAAATCATGTTATTGACTTATTACAGAATCATATTCATTGTTATGATATCATATATGGTTCACTTATGACATTATATTACCCGTTCTTTTGTAAATTCCATGTTAAAGAAGCGTTTTGGGTAAAATCGTTTCATTTATCGTAGGTGTTTTGACTTGTTGTTCTTGACATCATTATTACTTATATCATGATTTACTTACTTCCAGAATATAAAATATGATTTATATATCTTATATATTCAGTATATATATATATATAATAGATAGATAAATAAAATGAAAAACACCGTTCATGGAGACGGTAGTCCGTACGTACGCATGAACGCTGTTTTACTTTCCTTATTGTCTTGAAATGGAAGTAAGTAGATGACATAAATATATATATATATACATAAATACAGTAGCTTTATAATGTCATATATTTCATTATTATTTCTTATATATACTTTATAATCATTCTTAAATGGTTAACATGGAGAATGAATCTCATCGCGTCGTGGAGACGGTAGTCCGTACGTACGCACGAGCGATGATATCATTTCTATAAATATTGAATTGAATTGGAGTGGATTATACAATATATCAGAATCAATATGATGTTTTAATAACTATGTATAGTTATTCTTTACACCATTATACCCATACATGTAAGGTGGTGGTGGAAAATAGATTACACCACGGCGTGGAGACGGTATTCCGTACGTACGCACGCGCGGTGATTTCTTTTTCCGTAGGATGGATAGATGGTGAAATAGGGTTGTTTCATACATATAATAACATATCAGTATGTAAGTAATACTGATGTTATTACTTTATCATGAAACAACTAAAGAAGAAGAAGTTGAAGAAGAAAGAAATTGAAAAGATCGGTAATGGATATTACCTCTTCTTTGGAACGCCTCTTTGAATCCTCCACTTAAGGAACTAAGATTGGTCTTTGGAGAAGACCAGGACCTCTAGGATTATTCTAGGGAAGTGTATAGGAGACAATGTCAGGGTTTGGCCGAGCTTGAGTGCTCAAATTGGTGTGAGGAGGAGGGGGAGGAGGTGTCCTTTTATAGGGGAGGAGAGGGGCACCTTAGGAATATCTCAAAATATTATTTTATATTAAAGTCAAAATCGGTTTATAATGGTTCCAAAGGGTCTTATTTTGAAGCTAAGGTGGGGGTGGGTCGAAATCCTATCAACCAATAGGATTTAGACAAGTTTAGGGTATTATTTTAACCTTATCAATTAGATTTAACTTTAAGTTAAATAATTTAAATTTTACCGTGTCTTTTTGTTTTCTTTCACTATATGGTTACTATACTTACTATAACATGCCAAACGAACCCCAAATTGTATATTATTAATAAATATATCCTTATATAAGTCATTTGGCCGAACCTTAGATTTTTAGGAATAAAATAACAATTAATAATATAATAATTTATTTAAAAACTATTTTGTGTCAATTTTGACACTATTTGATATTTGATTTTTGTGAAAGTCATAACAGAATTAAATGTTCGAAGCAAGTTAATTACATCAACATTAATATATCATAGTAACCTAGGAAATTAGTGGAATTCATAAAAAGTCTCAAAGTACATTTATTTTGGTGTTTATAACATCAATTATGTCAATATTTCATTAATAAGATAATTACTACATCATCATTGTGTCATAAATAAATTAAATTATTTAAAGTCTAAAAATTACAAATAAAATACCATTATGTAGGAAATCTTTTTATCTTTCTAATGAATATTTATAATATAAACTCCAACATATATAACCCTATTTAAAAATTGTTTTTCTAAAAGATATATGCTTGTGTCAATTTTGTATTCATTTTAACTTAATTAAAATAAAGTGTCATTATCACTTACATGTGGATCAATGAGGTCCCAAAATCGACCCAAAGATGACCATGGTCGACCATGTATCAACCCATAGGGTTAAGACACGTTTTAGGATAATTTAATATTATTATAATATTATTTTGTAACCCTTATTTACTGGATTTACCCTTAACCATGGTAAATAAAATATTTACCGCAGTAATTATTCAAAATGTCTAAAAATAAAAGTAACCTAATTACACAATTTGAACATCCTGATTCCAAATATGGAATCCATTTTTCTAAATTCAAAACACAGAAGTGGCAGAAATTAATTTAAAATTAATTCCCGCTGTCAAAACAAAAAGCGTGTTTTTAAGAGATAATAACTATCAAAAGATTGACACTTGTTTATGTTCGGTTTAATTGTAAAATTGTGTCCAATGACCAACATTATATTAAGTGGTAAAAATATATTCTAAATATACTTTAAAACCATTCAATATTATAATTTAACCACATAAGATATTACGATGAAAAAAGTTGTTTTTAATTAAAATATAGCGTGTTTTTACTATTCATTAAAATATGAAAGTTATCGGAAAAATATCAAAAATTTATATAATGTAAATTTTTATATCCTGATTCAAAAGAAGAATATTATTTTGTCAAATTTAACATATAAACATGTCAAAAACTATATTTAAAGTGGGTGTGCCATCAAAAGGCGGTAAAACTGCATTTTTTGAAAAATACTTATTTTACCCGAAAAATTTATTTTGTTCTTATACCATGTTCTAGAAATGTGTAAGATGAATAATAATGTTATAAAATTCAAAATTTAGTTAATACTATTCATAACGGCTAGTTCATGACAATATTATAATAATATAACATTGTTTATTAAAACCCGGTATTGCGTACAACACACGCTATCGAGGAAGGTCGTGATTGCTTGTAATGCAAGCCAAGTCAGGGTTGCGTGTTGTGAAAGAATCCTTCATTGTTTCGTATAACAGAATCCAACCATATTTCATTTATACATTTAATATATATATATATATACTCAATGTTGCATAGAATAACTATTATCAAAATTGTGTGTAACACGATCCAAGAATAGTGTTGCGTATACTGCAAGCTAATACAGTGTTGCGTATAGCGCAAGGTAATCTTGGTGTACAATACAACACAAGACATTAATGAAATTAAAAGAATATTTTTCATAAAATCTCGAGGTGTTACATTCTACCCCCCTTAAAATGAATTTCGCCCTCGAAATTCGTCGGGGTTATAAATGGTTTACTATTTGAAAGTTTCTTTGATAGAAACCCACATCGTAAAAAGGAATACAAAAACTTATCTTTAAAAACAAAAGTATGAAACGTAACGGTTACCCAAATAAACTAATCATTGGGTTTCCACATAGGTGAAAATATGGATATGGAAGAGAAATCTAACCATCATGTTCTGATGGATAGTGGTAGAGGACATGGCTATGAAAAAGCCAACAATCACAAAGCCATAAATTTGTGATGATCTAGGGTACCATCTGATTCATCAGATATAAGATCACTAGGACAACATTTTTGGTTGTCAATATCGTTTCCCTAAAGTTGAAGAATTTGAATTAGAATAAATACTTACTTTATTTTGGTACAATCTCGCTGTTGTTCGTGCCTTGAACAATTTCCACTTCATCTCTTAAATAAATGAAGTTGAATTTGTTATTCGTGAAGTGTTAGCAGATTATGTGATAGAATGACGGGTCATTCCATCTGTCTCAAACAAAAGGTTAAAAATTATATACATAAGTCGTTCTATAGTGAGATTAATCATATATGGTTCCTAAAATGGACTTATACTTCATATATCATACTGATTAATATAATAAAACTAGTTTCTTCTAAACAGGGACTTCCTGTAGGTCAGTGGTAGGCGATAAAGGCCAGTCGCACTTCGGTTGTGGGTTCGATTCCTACAGCCTTGTCCGAAGCGATGGGCTGTCGCCCGTCCTGCAGGTTGTCCTTTTTCTAAAACTATATTACTATAACATCCCATCAATAATATCGAGAAAACTTCGATCCTTAAACAATACTAACTTATGTTCAACATAATCCATTCCAATATTTAGGCTTATCCATAATACTGCAGTTCACTCTCATAACATAGTGAAAACGATTACCAGAGATTGATTACCATCGTTGATCCCCATATATCATAAGATACATTCCATACATTCAAAGGCCTTAATCATGTATACTCTTGAATACCCATTGAACCTTGGTGAAAACATGAATGCAGTTAAATGTTAACCCTTTCCACATACCAAAATCCTCAAAATTCTATATACTCAAACCATGATATCACTTAGTCCTTATATTAATCATGAGCACATGAATACTATCAAATATTTCATTTTCTCATTTTACCTTCATTATGCGCATATCATTATTTTTCCAAAAATACCTCAATCACTTAGAATACCACATTAGACCAATACATAAATATTCCAATACACCATAAAAGTACCTCAACAACATTATTCTTGAATACCAATACATAAACACTTCAGTCCATCCACTTCAATGACTGTCCTGGAATAAGTCCTTCCTTGATTTAGAAGTAACTTTTTAGGTCAGGGCATTGAGTTGGGTAATGCCCATGTTCTCCACAAATAAGACATTGAACTCTATAACATTCTGTCACTCTATGACCCTTTTCTCCACACAGATAACATCGGTCCCTCCATTTGAGGTATTCCTCAAGGTTCTTCTTCCCTTCTTTAGAAATCTCAATCTTACTTTCTTTATGCTCCTCAACATGCGAACATGCATAATAGTTTATCTTCCTCTTCTTTGATGAATTAGTCATACCACTAAATTTCACCTTGTTAATCATATATCGCGATGACTGATTCGGCATAATCACAATATCTTTATCTTTAGGCATTACACAATTTTGTTGCTCATAGTCACCAATTTGTCCATTGGATTCAATGTTAACCGAATTCCTTCTGGTTCCCTCCATTAAATAAAACACAAAAAGAATCTTGTGAGAGGCAAAAATCATGCTAGGGAAAACAACATAATAAAGGGGGAGCACCCTCAATATCTAACATCTTAGGTTAAATTCTATGATCGTTACCGTAGTTCTAGGACTATATCCTATACGTATACTTATACTTAGGGACATCCCTAGACATACCTTATAAATATCTCTAGGGATCTCACTAACGTTTTCGCATCCTAGTTTCCAAAGGTTGACTAAACCTTTCCTCTGATACCAACTGTAGAGACCCGTATCCTGACGTACATGGACATTACATTACATTTTCGGAATACTTAGTACATAACAAAAACACACACACAAGGATCGTAATATTTTAGTGTCTTTGGAAACTCGGAACGTAATCTTCTAATCGTGGTGAAAGATCTTCATCATCTCCTATAAAGATCTTCCTTTTTTTACCTAAAACCTTTCTTTATATCCTGGGGAAAAGAAAACATAAAAGGGTGAGCTCAAATGCTCAGTAAGGGTAAACAAAATAAATATCAATCACATCATATACATAAGCACATAACTTTTGGAAATCTTAACCTGCAAAAGAGATCATAATTTCATAACATGGGATAAATCATAGTAGTGAAATGAAATCCCAATAATCATAACTTAAAACATGAAACATTGTGGCATACACACATAATAATAGAGAATCATTTCTTGTTAGTCAAGACTCATTGCCAAGACTATCTTAGTGGACAAAGTCCCTTTCTGAATCGAGTAACCCTCGTTTCAGTCCTGTTTCACTGAACCGGTATAACCTACCATTTCAGCCATGTCTATCTCATGAGATATAAAATCTTTACCCAATGCATTGGAGGGAGATATAGGTCCCACCCATCTTATAATGAATCCTTTCTTATGTGTGCCACATAATCATAAATCTTACATCATCACATAACCCATGTAATAAAAATGGGATTCTTAAACAACATGACATCATAAAACAATTCATATAAGATAAATGAATTCATAAAAATAATTCCATCACAACATGATCAAATCAATTTAATAATAGGGATAAAAACAGAACCCTTTATTATCTTAGATGGAAAATAATTTTGATAAAACACTTGAATTGAATTCTTGAGGAAAATATCCTTTCTTCTTCAAAATCAATTTCTTTTCACAAAACATCATGCAATTTTAAAATAAAGAGATTTTATTGAAAATAGTCATGAAATCTTTTAGAGGAAGCTTCATGAAAATAAGGCTTGATAAAACAGTAGAAATCCGTTTGTGCCGTATAAGTTAAAAAAAAACATTCTTCGTACTTTTGTCGGAAAAGTCAAAAAGTACCTCGTACGAAAAACGACAAAAGATTCCTTTCATACGTATTACTAAAAACTCACCGAAGGGTAAAAATGGATTTAAACAATTTTAGGTGGATGGAAATAATATTACATATTGAGTAAACATGGATATGGATGATAAAATACACCCCAGTAAATACTTACGAATAAACAATCTCGGATAAAAATGAGATTGTGATATTTCCCTTACCTTAGGTCCGACTTGCTTTGTAAGTGTCCGAACCTCCTGTATAATGATTTAAATCATGTTATTGACTTATTACAGAATCATATTCATTGTTATTATATCATATATGGTTCACTTATGACATTATATTACCCGTTCTTTTGTAAATTCCATGTTAAAGAAGCGTTTTGGGTAAAATCGTTTCATTTATCGTAGGTGTTTTGACTTGTTGTTCTTGACATCATTATTACTTATATCATTATTTACTTACTTCCAGAATATAAAATATGATTTATATATCATATATATTCAGTATATATATATATATATAATAGATAGATAAATAAAATGAAAAACACCGTTCATGGAGACGGTAGTCCGTACGTACGCATGAACGCAGTTTTACTTTCCTTATTGTCTTGAAATGGAAGTAAGTAGATGACATACATATATATATATACATAAATCCAGTAGATTTATAATGTCATATATTTCATTATTATTTCTTATATATACTTTATAATCATTCTTAAATGGTTAACATGGAGAATGAATCTCATCGCGTCGTGGAGACGGTAGTCCGTACGTACGCACGAGCGATGATATCATTTCTATAAATATTGAATTGAATTGGAGTGGATTATACAATATATCAGAATCAATATGATGTTATAATAACTATGTATAGTTATTATTTACACCATTATACCCATCCATGTAAGGTGGTGGTGGAAAATAGATTACACCACGGCGTGGAGACGGTATTCCGTACGTACGCACGCGCGGTGATTTCTTTTTCCATAGGATGGATAGATGGTGAAATAGGGTTGTTTCATACATATAATAACATATCAGTATGTAAGTAACACTGATGTTATTACTTTATCATGAAACAACTAAAGAAGAAGAAGTTGAAGAAGAAAGAAATTGAAAAGATCGGTAATGGATATTACCTCTTCTTTGGAACGCCTCTTTGAATCCTCCACTTAAGGAACTAAGATTGGTCTTTGGAGAAGACCATGACCTCTAGGATTATTCTAGGGAAGTGTAGAGGAGAAAATGACAGGGGTTGGCCGAGCTTGAGTGCCCAAATTGGTGTGATGAGGAGGGGGAGGAGGTGTCCTTTTATAGGGGAGGAGAGGGGCACCTTAGGAATATCTCAAAATATTATTTTATATTAAAGTCAAAATCGGTTTATAATGGTTCAAAAGGGTATTATTTCGAAGATAAGGTGGGGATGGGTCGAAATCCTATCAACCAATAGGATTTAGACAAGTTTAGGGTATTATTTTAACCTTATCAATTAGATTTAACTTTAAGTTAAATAATTTAACTTTTACCGTGTCTTTTTGTTTTCTTTCACTATATGGTTACTATACTTACTATAACATGCCAAACGAACCCCAAATTGTATATTATTAATAAATATATCCTTATCTAAGTCATTTGGCCGAACCTTAGATTTTTAGGAATAAAATAACAATTAATAATATAATATTTGATTTAAAAACTATTTTGTGTCAATTTTGACACTATTTGATATTTGAATTTTGTGATAGTCATAACAGAATTAAATGTTCGAAGAAAGTTAATTACATCAACATTAATATATCATAGTAACCTAGAAAATTAGTGTAATTCATAAAAAGTCTCAAAATACATTTATTTTGGTGTTTATAACATCAATTATGTCAATATTTCATTAATAAGATAATTACTACATCATCATTGTGTCATAAATAAATTAAATTATATAAAGTCTAAAAATTACAAATAAAATACCATTATGTAGGAAATATTTTTATCTTTCTAATGAATATTTATAATCTAAAATCCAACATATATAACCCTATGTAACAATTGTTTTTCTAAAAGATATATGCTTGTGTCAATTTTGTATTCATTTTAACTTAATTAAAATAAAGTGTCATTATCACTTACAAGTGGATCAATGGGGTCCCAAAATCGACCCAAAGATTACCATGGTCGACCATGTATCAACCAATAGGGTTAAGACACGTTTTAGGGTAATTTAATATTATTATAATATTATTTTTTAACCCTTATTTACCGGATTTACCCTTAACCATGGTAAATAAAATATTTACCGCAGTAATTATTCAAAATGTCTAAAAATAAAAGTTACCTATTTACACAATTTGAACATCCTGATTCCAAATATGGATTCCATTTTTCTAAATTCAAAACACAGAAGTGGCAGAAATTAATTTAAAATTAATTCCCGCTGTCAAAACAAAAAGCGTGTTTTTAAGAGATAATAACTATCAAAAGATTGACACTTGTTTATGATCGGTTTAATTGTAAAATTGTGTCCAATGACCAACATTATATTAAGTGGTAAAAATATATTCTAAATATACTTTAAAACCATTCAATATTATAATTTAACCACATAAGATATTACGATGAAAAAAGTTGTTTTTAATTAAAATATATCGTGTTTTTACTATTCATTAAAATATGAAAGTTATCGGAAAAATATCAAAAATTTATGTAATGTAAATTTTTACATCCTGATTCAAAAGAATAATATTATTTTGTCAAATTTAACATATAAACATGTCAAAAACTATATTTAAAGTGGGTGCGCCATCAAAAGGCGGTAAAACTGCATTTTTTGAAAAATACTTATTTTACCCGAAAAATTTATTTTGTTCTTATACCATGTTCTAGAAATGTGTAAGATGAATAATAATGTTATAAAATTCAAAATTTAGTTAATACTATTCATAAAGGCTAGTTCATGACAATATTATAATAATATAACATTGTTTATTAAAACCCGGTATTGCGTACAACACACGCTATCGAGGAAGGTCGCGATTGCGTGTAATGCAAGCCAAGTCAGGGTTGCGTGTTGTGAAAGAATACTTCATTGTTTCGTATAACAGAATCCAACCATATTTCATTTATACATTTAATATATATATATATATATACTCAATGTTGCGTAGAATAACTATTATCAAAATTGTGTGTAACACGATCCAAGAATAGTGTTGCGTATACTACAAGCTAATACGGTGTTGCGTATAGCGCAAGGTAATCTTGGTGTAGAATACAACACAAGACATTAATGAAATTAAAAGAATATTTTTCATAAAATCTCGAGGTGTTACAGGATTGGGGTGTGTTCTTATGAAAAATGATATGGTGATAGCTTATTCCTCACGAAAGTTGAAAATCCATGAGCAAAATTACCCAACACATGATTTGGAGTTGGCTGCGGTAATCTTTGCATTAAAGATTTGGAGGCATTACCTTTATGGTTAAAGGTGTGATATTTATACTGATCATAAATGTTTAAAGTATATTTTCACACAAAAGGAGTTGAATATGCGTCAAAGAAGATGGCTGGAGCTGATTAAGGATTACGACTGCTCAATCCATTACCACCCTGGGAAAGCAAACAAGGTGGCAGATGTATTAAGTCGACAAGACCATGCTAGTTTATCCATTATGAGGATCACCAAAGATCCAATATTTATGGATTTACAAAGGAAAGATCTTGGAATTATAATGAAAGAGGAAAAATCTTATCTTTCTCAAATGAATGTTCAACCATCTATACATGTGAAGATTAAAGAGGCACCGAAAGAAGATGTCGAGTTTCAAAAGAAGGTGAGAAATGTTCCTGAATTTAACCTTGATTGTGATGGGATAATAAAGTTCAGGAATCAGGTTTGTGTTCCTCCCATCCCCGAATTAAAGAAGGAGCTTCTGGATGAGGCTCATAGTTCATCATTCTCTATTCATCCTGGAAGCACGAAGATGTATAGGGACCTGAAAGAGTACTTCTGGTGGGATGGCACGAAAAGAGATGTTGCTGAATATGTCTCTCGATGCTTGGTTTGTCAACAAGTTAAAGCTGAGAGACAGAAGTCTAAGAGGATGTTACAACCATTACCCATACCTGAATGGAAATGGGAATACATCACTATGGACTTTGTCACAGGACTTCCTAAAACATTCAAAGGCAATAATGCTATTTGGGTCAAAGTTGATCGTCTTACAAAGTCTGCACACTTCATTGCTATTAGAGAGGATTTCTCTCTAGATCAGCTTGCCATGATATATGTAAAGGAAGTCGTACGATTTCATGGAGTACCACATTTTATTATATCTGATCGGGATCCGAGATTTACCTCGAAGTTCTGGCGAAGTCTTCAGCATACTCTGGATACAGAGTTGAGTTTCAGCACTGCTTATCATCCCGAGACAGACGGTCAGTCTGAGAGAAAAATTCAAACCCTAGAAGATATGTTGAGAGCTTGCTCTACGGATTTCAAAGGAGGTTGGGATCAACACTTACCTTTGGTGGAATTTTCTTATAATAATAGCTTTCCCTCCAGTATTCAGATGGCTCCTTATGAAGCTCTCTATGGAAATAAATACAGGACTCCAACTTGCTGAGATGAAGTTGGGGAAAGAAAGCTATTAGGACCTGATCTCGTTGATGAAATGGAAGAAAAGGTCAGATCTATTCAACAACACATAAGAGCTGCTCTGAGTCGAAAGAAAAGTTATGCTGACAAACGAAGAAAAGACCTAGAGTTTGAAGTGGGTGATAAAGTGTTCTTACGAATATCTCCATGGAAGAGGGTTATGAGATTTGGAAAGAAGGGGAAGTTGAGCCCTAGATATATCGGTCATTTCGAAATACTGGATCGTGTTGGAAAGGTAGCTTACCGATTGGCGCTTCCACCGAATCTCTCTCAAGTTCACGATGTGTTCCATGTATCTCTCCTGAGAAAGTACATACCTGATCCTTCACATGTACTCAACTCAGAAGTTGTACCGCTGGAGCAAGATCTTTCTTATGAAGAACAGCCGATAGAGATTATGGATCGTAGAGAAAAAGTCCTACGAATCAAGACCATTCGATTGGTGAAAGTTTTATGGAGGAACCACCAATTAGAAGAAGCTACATGGGAGCTTGAGGATACGATGAGGGAGAAGTATCCTCATCTGTTTTTTACAAAGTGACGAATTTCAAGGGCAAAATTCTTTTTAAGGGGGGTAGAATGTAACACCTGAGATTTTTATGAGTAATATTTTGTTCAAAGGAATCTTTCACTACACACTTGCTTGGCTTACTTTACACGCAATTGCGACCTTCCTCGATAGCTTGCATCGTACGCAATACCGAGATTCACTAAACAACGATATGCTATTAAAATATTATTAAAACTAGCCGTTATGAATAGTAATAACCACTTTTTGAAATTTTATAAATTTTATTTTTCAAAATGGACTTCATTTTTGGATTCGGAATACCGAAATTAGCTTAGGATAAAATTTTGGTATTTTTCTGAAAACTTTCAATTTTTGATGAATAGTGAAACCACTAAGTGGTAGGTTAAAAACTGAATTTTGAATAAAACATAATTTTACCGCTTCTATGAATGGAATTTCGAAAATCTGACAGACACGGTTGATATCATTAAGTAAAATGTGGTTCAATGAGATAAAAATAATTTTTTGGTGAATAGTAACTTTTTACTTTTTTTACTGCGGTTAATAGTAAATAGGGTAACTAAGGGTAAATATGATATTACTATTACCCTAACACATGTCCTAATTCTATTGGATAAGTGTAATTAGACCAAAAACAACCTTATGAATAAAATATGTCCATTTAGGCCCACTTGAGTTAGATTAGGACATTTATTATTAATTTATTTAAAGAAGGGTTAAAATAGTTAAAATCAATGTTTAATAAGTAAATCATTTTTAATATGGGGTTATACATAAGATAAATTCCACAATAAATATTCATTAGAAAGCTAAAAATATTTCCTACATAATGGTATTTTATTAATAAAATTTATACATTAAATAATTTAATTTAATTATGACACAACGATGATGCAGTAATTATCTTATTTATGAAATATTGACATAATTGATGTTATAAACACCTAAATAAATGTAATTTGAGACTTTTTATGAATTACACTAATTTTCTAGGTTACTATGATATATTAGTGTTGATTTAATCAACCGGGTTCGAACATATAATTCTGTCACGACTTTCACAAAAATCATATATCAAATAGTGTCAAAATTGACACAAAATAGTTTTTAAATAAAATAAAATATTATTAATTGTTATTTTATTCCTAAAAATCTAAGGTTCGGCCACATGACTTATATAAGGATATATATATTAATAATAAACAATTTGGGGTTCGTTTGGCATGTTATAGTAATTGTATTAACCATATAGTGAAAGAAAACAAAAAGACATGTAAAAGTTAAGTTATTTAACTTAGAGTTAAATCTAATTGATAAGTTTAAAATAATACCCTAAACTTGTCTAAATCCTATTGGTTGATAGGATTTCGACCCATCCCCACTTTAGCTTCGAAATAAGACCCTTTGGAACCATTATAAACCGATTTTGACTTTAATAAAAAATAATATTTTGAGATATTCCTAAGGTACCCCTCTCCTCCCTTATAAAAGGGGACCTCCTCCCCCTCCTCATCACACCAATTAGAGCACTCAAGCTCGGCCAACCCCTGCCAAAATCCCTTCTCCTCTTCCCTAGAATAATCCTAGAGGTCCTGGTCTTCTTCAAAGACCAATATTAGTTCCCTAAGTGGAGGATTCAAGGAGGCGTTTCAAAGAAGAGGTAATATCCATTACCGATCTTTTCAATTTCTTTCTTCTTCAACTTCATCTTCTTTAGTTGTTTCATGATAAAGTAATAACATCAGTATTAATTAAATACTGATATGTTATTATAAATATGAAACAACCCTAATTCACCTTCTATCCATCCTACGGAAAAATGAAATCACCACGCGTGCGTACGTACGGAATATCGTCTCCACGCCGTGGTGTAATCTATTTTCCACCATCACCTTACAAAGATGGGTATAATGGTGTAATGAGTAACTATATATGATTATTATAAAGTGATATTGATACTGAAATAGTATAAATACACTTAAATACAATTCCACGATCATGGGAACAATATCATCACTCGTGCGTACGTACGGAATACCGTCTCCACGATGTGATGCGACTCGTTCTACATGATAATCATTACATAGTAATTATATAAATGAATTGAATGAATAAATATGATATATGTTACACTAATACCATTCTGGATATAAGGTATCTATAACCTTAAAATAAGAATAAGAATTTATTCGGCAAAACACGCATAAGAACAAAAGGCAATAAAGACCCGAGTAACAAGTAACAATGAAATATTACTAATAAGAAGCTAAGAATATGACCATATATGATATCATATCAATTTGTGTGATTCTGGAATAAGTCAATAACATTATTTAAACCATTATACAGGAGCTTCGGACACATACAAAGCAAATCAGACCTAAGGTAAGGGAAATATCACAATCTCATTTTTATCCGAGATTGTTTATTCGTAAGTATTTACTGGGGTGTATTTTATCATCCACATCCATGTTTCATCAATATGTAATATTATTTCCATCCACATACAATTTTTTAAATCCATTTTTACCCTTCGGTGAGTATTTAGTAATATGTATGAAAGGAATATTTTGTCATTTTTCGTACGAGGTACTTTTTGACTTTTCCGACAAAAGTACGAAGAATGTTTTTTTTACTTATACGGCATGAATGGATTTTTAAAAAATTATTTCCAAGAAACATACTTTACAAGTTTTCATGTTTATTTTAATCAACTTCTTTTATTTTAATGTTGTATGACATGTTATGAAAGGAAAAATGTTTTTGAAGTAGAAAGGATATGTTCCTCAAGAATGGAGTTCAAGTATTTTACCAAAATTATTTTCCATCTAAGATAATAAAAGGGTTCTGTTTTTATCCCTATTATTACATTGGTTTGAATATGTTGTGATGGAAATATTTTTATGAATTCCTTTATCTTATATGAAATGTTTTATGATGTCATGTTGTTTAAGAATCCCATTTTTATTACATGGGTTACGCTATGATGTATGGTTTATGATTATGTGGCACACATAAGAAAGGATTCATTATAAGATGGGTGGGACCTATATCTCCCTCCAATGCATTGGGTAAAGATTTTATATATCATGAGATAGACATGGCTGGAACGGTAGGTTATACCGGTTCAGTGAAACAGGACTGGAACGAGGGTGACTCGGTTCAGAAAGGGACTTTGTCCACTAAGATAGTCTTGGCAATGAGTCATGACTAACAAGAAATGATTTTCGATGATTATGTTTCTTGCCACAAAGTTTCAAGTTTCATGTTATGATTATGGGGATCTCATTTTCACTTCTATGATTTGTTCCATGTTAAGATATTATGATCTCTTTTGCAGGTTATGATTTTCAAAAAGATATGATATGATTTTTATTTCCTTTATTTTCCCTTGCTGAGCATTTGAGCTCACCCTTTTATGTGTTCTTTTCCCTAGGTCAGGAAGATGGATATTAAGTAGAATATGCTAAAAGGGACCCTAGATATGATGAAATAAATGGGAGACACTGTAGAAGATTTATGAACCAGTTGTTTATGTTTCCCAGTTTCTAAAGACAGTATACCTATACGGTCCATTGTGGTTTTGTCATATGTTGTAATATTTGTGCTTCAATTTTGAAGTATTAACAATGTATGTAAAGTATGGGTCGTTATACCTATTTTCTAAAGTAGAACGTACCTCTGATACCAATTTGACACTACCCGTCCCCCATGACCCATGTCGTGATTACCCAAAGCCTGCCTTTCATATGATAGGGGTGGCGACTAGAACTAAAGTATTATTCCCTAAAACATGGAAGGAATTGACTTTAAAACGGTTAAGCACACACAACCAAGAACACAACAAGATACATACTCAAGTAAAATAAATAGTAAAAAATGTGAGTACAATATGCAAAAGGGGATAGAATAAAGCCCAACTATAAAGTAAAATAAACTGAAAGTACAAGCGAACTGGAACTGCTCCTGGATCATCCACTACAAATCCTACATGAAGTGTAGGTACAACTCAGGAATTACCGTCTCTGCGGTTCACCTCATCTAACGTCCACCTCGGAGCTACCTCCAGTCCTGGTACCATCATCTTCAGTCAGCGTTGTCTGTCATCGGCACCAAACACAAACTAAGTTCCGGAATACGCCGTGCAGGGGTTAGTATAATGATACTTAGAAAGGACACTGAGACCCTCAATGTATCAAAATATCCACAATGGATAAACCACATAACAAAGAAATAACTAATATCTCTACATAGGTATATTCCCTTTCATATATCTATGTTTTATTGTAATCCCATGTAAATCATGAGCAAAACACTGAGTCCAACTCCAAAGCCCAAGCTCAACAATTCCACATCGGAAGGAAAACCACAAAGGTAAGTACCACACAGTAATGCCACATAGAATAATAACACCAATGTATTACCATAATGGAATGTACCACTTAGGTATCAACATAGCTAAAACTAGGTATAACTTAAGTAAAGTAGTAGATATGATTAGTTGTAACCACTAAATAATCTTACTCTCTTAAGAGTCAGACCCACGAAGGTTCTCTAATCATCATCATACCCACATATGATCTCTAGGTGATGACCCACATAGGATCACTCGGTGTCATCCCATATAGGATCGCTCTGTGATGACCCACACAAGATCACTTGGTGTTGACCCACACACAATTTCTCGGTGCTGACACACACAGAATAGTTCGGTGATGACCCACACAGGATCGCTCTGTGCTGACTCACTTTGGATCACATGGTGATGACCCACACATGATCTCTTGGGTAGTCCTGCATGGAATCCTAGAGTGGTTCCATGTGGGATCCTAAATCACATACCCATGAAGGATCTCTTCCTCAAGTCACAACCTACCACTGTGTTCCCGCGCTAAGATTTTTCGTCTCCAAGAGGTTCCACTCCACACGCCACTGGTTGATACTCAAACTACACTAAATTATAACAGAGAAGTATCTCAAAGAACCACCATGTCATATGGGACTCAATGCAATAGATGGTGCATCAATCAGACGCCTGGTTTGTCAGTTCTTAGCCTTTTAGTCCCAGGGGACTGATTTTAATTCTTGATTGATCCAACCCAACCTTACCCCATTTTAATCCAAATATCTAGTGTTATATACTGAAAGGTACCATCTCGTGCGAAGGATCTAGATGCCATAGAAAGTTCATCAAACGGATGCTCGGTGCCAATGATATGGCCGAAGATGAGAAAATGGGTCGAAGTCGGTCACACCCGGCCCGACCCGGGCTAGGCCGACCTGGTTCGGGTTACCCGGTCTGACCCACTGGGTCCCTCCCAACCCTCTGAATGGCCCAACCCATAGGGTTTGGCCCAGACCATTGGGAGTCCCATCCCGCTGGATTTGGCCCAGTCCGTGCCAGGCGGCCCGGCAGGCCGGGAGGGATGAGGGGCGGGGCGGTTGGGGGTCGGCTTGACCACAGATGGCGTGAGGTCACGGGGGGGGGGGGGGGGGATGTGGGGGTGTGAGCTGGCGGGGCCACGTGGCGACTTGGATGCTGATGGTGCAACTGTGGTGTGGGGCAGCTCAGCCGCAGAGGGTGTCGTGAGGGCCGCTCCGCCGTCAGGTTTGTCGCGGGGGCGTAGGGCATCTCGACCGTGGAGGGTTCCATGAGGACGTGGGATGGCTTAGCCATGGAGGGGGCCGCGAGGGATGCTCGATGAGGCTTTGAGGTGGCACAGAAATTCAGTGGGCAGCGTTAGACACTTTCAGCTGAGGCCACGGTGTGGCAAGGGCCGTAGACCACCACCATTGCGCCTTCACCTTCATCACGACCGATGTGGGTGCTGACCACCATTCTCGTGCCCCTTCGTGGTTGGTCCCCAGCCTCCTCCATCTGAAGAACACCAAAACGCATCAGAAGAATTCCGGAGAGTAAGATCCATGATTTTTTGGCCCACAATCTCCACATTTGAGCAGTATTAAGCTAATATAATCACTCTAGAATTACGAAGAGTCCTCAAGAACGAATAAGGGAAGAATTTCAAACTACCACCATACCTTGTTTTTTTGTCGATAGAGGTTACGAGGATGGAGACAGCGTTGTTGGGTATAGATGGACATTAGTTACCTAGATGTTCCCTTGATCATCAGTTTGTTGATGTCGAAGACTTTCCTTGTCAACGATTGTCTCGAGGAAGAAGTCTAAGTTGATGTCGGTGTTCTTCGTTGGTGTTCTTCATTGGAGAGCATTGTCCCAATTCTCCCTGTTTCTCCGTTTTTCCAAGATTTCCCCCCCAATTCCACCAAAAATGAATTATCCAACATTATAGAATATGTTTTAATAATTTAAAATTGGAATAATTAATTAATTGAGTTGTTGTATTAATTAAAGGTGGTGGCCTAATTAATCAAGAAGATGTTCAAGTGACTTCCCCTCATTTTAGTGGTAGGATCAAAGAGGTTTAATGTCGGGTGGTCCCCACCACCATAAACTATCTTGGGTGGTTTTAGGTTTGGTGGTCCCCACCTCCATATCCTCAAGGGGATAATAAATTATGGTGGTTTCCACCTCTCAACATCCACAAGAAGTATCAAAATAAAATAAAAATAAAATGTTACACCATTTTATTTTTTTTATTCTCTCATGAAAAAGTAAAAAACAAACTTCCTCCCTCAACCTACTACAATCAAGGTGAAGGCATCGTTAAGCGAATAACGGCACAATGTGTTCAATGATGTCCTCATATATCAATTCCGAGCAGCGGTTCAAAAGTTATAAAAACCCGCTCACAGATTTACTAAACAAACCCAAAAAAGGTTCATAAATTCTTTCCGGGAACACCAGGCCTCGAAATCATGTACTGTCAATTTTCACAGACTCGTAAAATCCACATTTTATTAAAAAATATTACATGGAAATTCCGGGTCATCAATAATAATTAGAGAATATATTTTTTTCCTTATGTTCACTTATAATGGTTAATATCACATACCTATTGATGTAAATGGTACAGTCCAAAAAAATACATGTCCATGGTGTTCTATAGGAAATTTATATTCTAGGAAAATTCATATAATGATAAATCAAACACATAGGTTGAAGGAACTAACAAAAAACTTGGTTGATTGGAGATATTTTGTTTACTAGATTATATTAGATGGTATATGCATGATTGATGTTTCTTATTATTGCGACATTTACTTATTTCCTTGTGGTTTGCTTGTTATGTTTCCAGATGCTACCATTATACTTAGGAATACTTCCCAAATGCCTTGGAGAAAGAGTCATAGAGGTTAACACACTATGTGTATCCAAAATCTAAGTTTAATAATAATATTATTTATTATTTAAAATGATAAAAAAATATTATTCCCACACATGGTTTACTAATTATGTATGTCTTCATAAACACATATATTCTGTCTTTAGTTATTCATGAATATTGTTTTACTAGAATATTTAATAAAATTATAAACTTATTTTAGGGAATAAAATATATATTATTTTATGGGAGAATATTGAATTTATATTTATTTATTAAATAAATTTTCATTACTCATGGCCTGATAAATATTGCTGAGAAATTATGGACCATGTTTAAGGGTATGTTAAGAACTAGAATATAATAAATATTTTTTGAATAAATAATATTTAATTAATTTTCTAGTTTTATGTTTCTCAAGAAATATTAATAATATTATTATTATCATTGAAATTGGATTCCACATGGATTAATGAAATATGAAGGATCCATGTGAAATTATTAATTTCAAATTGTAGCCCAATTTAAAACCAATTATATTATTTTATTAAGTGTATGATTTTTTTTCGAGTGTCCAAAACAACATCCGATAAAATCTCTTGAAACCCTAGAGATCTCCCAATCTTGGAATGATCTGAAGAATAGAGAGCGATCATCATCCTCAACCACTCTTGATTCTATAGTGACCAATTTAAATCCATCTTGAAGCGATTATCAGGGTGATCAAAGATGAATGAAACAAGTGTAAAGATCTTATATGCTAACATGAAAAGATTCTTACGGTTATGATCAGAGGTTTGCAGAGAGTGTTTGGATAACCTTTAAAGGTGATCTACAATTTATTCTTACAATACAATTATCTTACTATATATAGAATTTTACAAAAACATTAATGAATAATTAATTAAATGTATGGTAATTATTTAATTTCATAATTTAATTATGAATCATTAGTTAAGGATCATAGGTTTTGATTCTGGATTTCACGCATCAATTAATCAATGATTCAATTATTTTGGGAATGATTTTTATCATTAATGTGATTCTCATATTAATATTCTATTACTATAAAAAAATAGGTTGTGCATGCCCCATCTAGTGCTTCTATTTCTCCTATAACATACTTCTTTGTGATGGAAATGAATAGTTTCTCGAGTTATGGTGATTGAGAACCATATATTCAATGTAGTGTGGTGGAAGAAAATTTTTATTTTGGAGATGGAACATGGAATGTTTGAGTTAAATTTATGACCTAGATATGTCAAGACATACTATTTGATGACTAATGAGACCTCTCTAGGCTGTGAAGTTTTTTACATGAGAAATTGTAATACCTCATGTCTATATATGTTATAATTTTTTAAAGAATTTGAGTTTTCAATTGGGTGTATGGTTCAGTTTGTGAACAGAGACTATAAATGAGGTCCCATGAGTTTGGTAACCCATAAAGGATGTTTTTGGATGAGGATTTAGGATCAGTTGGTGATGCTAATGCCGGGGGGGATGTCAAAGATGATATGGGTAGTCCGGGCTAATTATATTAAATAGTAGATGCTGACAGTTAGACAGTGAAATACCAACATCTATCAAGTGATCTGGATTTTGGTTGACTAGGCCTTTTTTGGTAGGTGTTTTTTTGGTCTTTCTGATTTTGGGTCCCCTCAAGATTTATCTCATGAGGGAAACATACAAGGGTCAATTTGGCAGAATCCCCTACCCTCTCTTCTATTTTTATTTCCCATAGAACCTAGGGTGATTTTGGGAGATTTTACTAAGTGTATTAAAGGTAAAATCTATATTTCTATTTTTTCTTGACTTTTCTATCATAAATTTATAATTTTATGTCATTTGAATGAACTGATATTAATTTGTAATTTTCTCAACTTGTGTAAAGGATCGTTCAAGAAGATTCTTACATGCCAATTCTTGATGATTGATTGAAGGTATCTTATCTCACAATATATATTAATATTATTTAGGAATATTAAGTTAAATTGGTTATTTAATCATTATTTTTTGTTTTAGATTTTTCCTGGGATAAGGTTGGTGTTTTATCAAGAACCATATGGGTGTGTTTGGTCTCATATCCAATGCGTTGAGAGTACCCAATAAGTTTTCTAGTGCTATTCCTAATTCGTTTAATTATGAAATAATTTAATTTTTTAAAATTAATTAATGATATATTATGGACTATGTTAGAGGGTGAACTGGAAGTAGACTGTATCCTGTGTTTCAAGGTTTTCACATGCAGTTATGACTCGGTGATTATTTAGGCACTTATGCCTCATTGAAGAAAACATGAATTTAATTATAAATTGTATATTAATTTTAAAATGAAATCAAATAAAAAATGTGAATTATTTTCCTTCGTTTAGGTTCTTGTTATAATGGGTTATTGTAGAGTGACCTTGGTAAGGTCTCCTCACGGATGGTCAAGAAGTAAATTAATGACAGAAAATGTTTAAAATGAGGTAGATAATCCCTATGTATTTTCCCTATGATATGTGTTGTTTTATTTATGTATTCAATATGATGTGATGTGTGGTCTCACCAGAAGAGTTACATGAGTAAGATATTAAGGACCCCAATGATCCATTGAGCATGGACTAGACATCCAAACCATTGAGGATCGATAATATATTTATAATTGTGTTTGTAATGATACATTAATCCCTTAATAGGTGCATAATAAAAAATCCTGTGAATGTAGTGGACCTGATAGGTTACCATAGACCCTTTGAGTTGGGATGAGTTATGAATTGGGATAATTTCCCCTAGTCAGCCATATGGAATTCTGAGATTCCTTAGTGCCTTTTGGCTAGATGGGACAAGTAGGAGATAGATGGAAATTGAAGACCTAGATAAGTACCTTAGGATTTTCCATGGTTTGGGAGTAATGATATATTAGTTATGTCCATCCATGGGTGTTACCTTAGAACCAATGATTAGACATAGTGAGACATGGATGGATAACCTTGGGTTAGTGAGATTTGATGGACCTAGGGAAAATCCCCAAGAGATGATTATCATGAGAAGATTCAAAATAGTTGTACTACCCTCTAATGGAATAAATATATGTTGATGTTAGATATTCATACATGTTTTGGGGATTCCTGGGACTTTTCTTTAGATCATTTATGGCCTTTCAAGTGTCTATATATATATTTATTTATATACATGGACGAGGATTCCTTTGAATCAATCCTTGGATATGTGATTTCTTGTGTAGGTACCCATAGATAAATATTGATATATATGGTTGTGGTACTTCTTGGACATGGTTCTTTGATCCAGTGTATGAATTATTAAAAAATTATCATCAATTGCTATGGGATGCCTTGAAAAATTCCTTGGGTTTTTTGGTGCACATCATGCATGGATATTTAAAGATGTCATGAATCGCCTTGGACATGAACATTTGGATCGTAGGTGGGGGATGTGACCCCCACCCCCCACATAGTGTTTTTACTTTCATGGGTTTTATAACCCAAGTGACGTGGATATTGTTTTTGGAGACCATGTATTTTGTTCTCAGATTATACTACATATGATATTGTGGGTTTTTTCATAGGATTCGTAAGGAATTTTTTTTTGTACATACATGTTTTTGGATCCCATGCATTTTGGAATGGTAAAATCACATGATATGCTAAGAGACATCTAGTGTTACCCAAAGAAGGTGGGATTGATCTCAGGTGTTGTGTTAGAATCAAATGAATGACAATTGTATTCATTAATGATTTTATAGTTTATTTATATTACTTGGCATGTAACATGTACATATGAAAAAATTTATCATTAATATACAAAACTGTGTTGGTGGTGCCATACTATGTTATGTACTCCTACATAACTCGAGTGGCCCTTACACTTTGATACCGAGGCAGCCTTCACTCTTCATAGGTTCATGATAGATAGAGGCCTAATATTGGATTGTTCATCATGATAGGTTAGTGTAAACTGGATATTAGGATCAAATGACTCTCAAATATGTAGTAGATCCTCATAAAATTTTATCTATTTCTTTTATCTTGTGCCAATAGGATTTCATTAGTGGTGTGATTGATTTATCTATTTGTTTGTATGAATATATCTATTTATTATTGATGGATTTTTATTATGTATTATTTATAATAAATTTATTGTTATTATCATGGATGATATTTAATTTATTTATTATTTTATTTCTACTATGATAATAGGATATAGTCTCTTAAATATCACATCATAGACCCCCACCTTAATTCGGACACCTCTAACACACAGGAATATTTTCATATGGTCATGTGGTGACGTAATCATGTTTCTATAGTGTGAACAGGGGTATAGACGTTTGATAAAATATAATTATAATATCATTATTCCTATCAACCACATAATTATTTTTTCATAGTGAATAATCGATCTCAACCAAACACATTATTGAATTTCATCATGATTCACAACTAGCTAAGCATGACTAATGAATTGATCGGTTTTATTGAATACCATGGAAAGAAAGGTCAATACACAATAGGGTATTTTTTCCCATAGAAATGTAGTAATTGATAACATATTGATTGATAAAAATTAGTTATTATAACAAATATAATGTTTTATGTGTATTGATTATAGGTGAAAACTAATTTTTTACTAACAGATATATCTATTGGAATTAAATAATATATACCAATTTTTTAAAATCAATTAAATACACTATATTATCATATTAATAAATAAAATTATTTTATCAATTCCTAAATCTTTTATTATTTTATACCATTACTCAAAAATAGTTTACGACTAATTTTTTTATAATAAATAATTCAATAACCCCAAATATTTTATCATTAAATAAATAAATATTAATTTATCAAATAAAATAAATATATAAATTTTCAATCAATATATATGAATTTTAATATTATAAATCTAATAAAATTATTAGATCTATATAATGGAAATAAAATACCTTGATTAGAGCTCTCTGCCCAAACCACAAGGTAGATAGTTGAAGAAAAAATCGGGGGCATCGATAGTGTAGTAGAGGGTGGTGACTATGAACATGGGAATGACAACAAGTAGGACCATATGTAGTGGTCACTATAAACAATATTTGGGTATCAAGGTATTTTTATGGGATCTATTATGGGGCACCGCTATGTGAGAGGCACTCCAATGTAATTTCCCCGGATCTATTCAGTGTTTTGATTTGTTAAAATAAAAAATTTGAAAACAAATATTTCTTTTGGTTTTTACAAATAATATGATAAACATATAATAGATGGATTTCATCGAATTCATACATGATGAGAAAATAAATTGTATATAAGGAAGTTGTGAACACATCATATGTACTAGAAAAACTCATAAGTAGTAGAAAGTAATCCATTAAAGATGGAAATATTTATCAATAAATAGAAAAGAAATACATACACATGGATTCAATAAAATAGAATCAAGCAATGTGAAATGGAAATATGAAATAAATAATTAGCATGAAATAATTAAAGAAGATGCAACTATGATAAACCGTGCATAAACATAAAACTCAACTACATCCAATTAACAAATTCCAAACCAAAATGCAGTAAAAATTCATGATAGAAAAGAATTAATATTTAATAAGTGTGTATTTAGATATTTATTGGTTGAAAAAAATAAAAAAATCACAGTAAAAAGGACAATTAAATTTACGTGATTTTGCCTTATAGACTATGTGCATGGGGTATGATCATCACAAACATCACTATATAAAACAAATAGAGTGTACAATACCTACCAAATTCCAAGACATAAGGGAAAATTAGTATTAGAGATATTAATAGTGAAAAAGATATAAAAAAATAGTAGTAATATGATTACATAATGATATCGACAAAGAAACAATTATATACCAGATTGCGACCTCCTTACCAGGGCTCAGTCTCATATATATTGAGGAATAATCTTCTTATGAGCCCCTGAAATCATGGTCATGGAATTAAATTATTTATTATATCTTCTACTATCCAGGATCACAATAACAATCCAGATGTATGGGTGATGTGAATATGGTGATCAGATTCCTAGTTGTTGTTCTAATCAATCACAATTGAGGTTCTACATCCTCTAGATTCAAGGATAAGAACTGATGGATAGTAACACATAAGGTCATTGGTGGTGTGCCTTTAGAGAATTAAGGAGTAACACTAGTATTTATATCTATATATCCTAGAACCCTCTTCGACAACTTACCACAAAACTACATGAGAGGTTCTGGTTTACATGTTTGTGAAAATAAAGGTCACCAAACCCCTAAAAAAGTACCAATAAAACAATGAAAATCCAGGTAGCCGAACATCCACCTAGAGGAGGATGTTACATGAAGTTGGAAGCCCAGAGCTCCTCTGATATGAATAAGGAATGTCGACTTTCTAGTACTATTATAATGAATAGAAGCTTGTGTTGAGCTGGTTGAAACTAAATCTGACCATGTCATTTCACTTTCAAATGATCCAATGTAAAACCACTATGGATTAAATCTTAAAACGATGTTTTCTGAAGTCATCCACAACACTGGGGTGTGCACATCCTATTATAGATTATTCCATAAGGAAGAAAAATCCCCCCAAGAAAAATGCTTTCAAAACAAATTGAAGGTAGAGAATCAACTCATGCTGGACACTGCCCTTCAGATTCAAGAACCAGAGTCATCACTCTCCAGATCCAAGATTGAACATATGTTTTAATGAATGTAATTGTAATCCACTATTCTAGTTTGCCATATTCTTGTATAGAGCCCCTATCTTCATCGTTATCACACTCTTGGTTTTTTCGAAGACAACTTCTCTCTTGAGTGAACCATAAAACACAAACCATGAGAGTCTATTTCACTTGTGGTGTTTTTTCTTGCCTCTACCCATGACATTCCCCTCACACATAGAATGGTTTAGGGTCAGAAATTTCTGTTATCCAATCATTATTTGGTGAAACCGAGCCCCCCCCATTTATGTAAGATCTCTCACTAATCAAATTGGACAACTGAATCGCACATACCTAATATCAAGGGGAGAACTGCATTAGCATCGGGAGGAGGTGCAAGAAATAAACGGGCACATGGATGGAAGAGATATTTTTAGTTCTTCTCCATATATAGCTTTGAAAGAAACTATTAACACACAAAAATATAAAAAAATGTATTTTAATTAACAAATGATGAATTTGAAAATTCATAAATCTCTGACATGGAAATTGAAATTCCAAATAATGTTTAATATACTACAACATCACAATGACCACCATGAAAATTAAAATATATCCAGATGATTATTATGAACCCCCCAACATCATAAATTTGTGCATCAAAACCTAAAAAACAAACAACGGATGCTGTATGACCCAAATAGTCCCACTTGCATGTATCAACTGTGACAAATGTGTCCTAAATTTGAATGATATAGTAAAGATTATAAACATGTTCAAAATTAAACAATTATAAACATGTTCATGATAGAGATTATAACTGCATATAATTGAATGACACTGTGATATGATTACAATGATGAAAATAGGACATCAAATCATATGCCAACATAGGCCCTCTGAACAATTTAGTAGTGCCTGCAAAAAACCAATAAAAAAAGAGAAGTATATATCCTCACACAATCATTGAAATAAATGACGTTGAGAAATCACAAGTAATTTCAAATCAATAAAAAATGTGTAATCATCCAAAATAGTAACCATAGTGTGAAAGAATTCATATTAATGGAGAAAAACTAAAATACTTCTATAATTGAACACAATAAAAACATAAGTGGACCGAGAAACCAAACATCATCCACATTAAAACAAAGACACAACAAATAAAAAGTCTAATAGGAGGAAACTATGTGTAAAGCACTAGAAGGTCCTTAATATATGGATTCAGAATATTCACCGAAGGAGACGACCACCTAAACAATGCCCAAAATGAGATATCATAAAACCAAAAGGAAACTAAAAATGAAACATGCAATAAGTCCCAAACATCCTAGGACAACTCTATGATGTGAAAACAAAGGCTGGGATCCATCCATAAACCTATGTGAATACCAAATAAAAAATGACCAAACATTATAGTATAATGTTACTAATGACACAAGGTTCCTATAAAACTGAATCAAAGTAGCTAAATAGAGTCAATCAAAAAACAAAGAGGCTTAGTGACCAACCAAGCGACAAAGTAGAGCTCATCACCCACAAGTGACCCATGCCTAATAACTAAAATATCTATATGTATATGCATAGAAAAACTATTCCTAAAGGAAGTGGAGGAACACAAAAAATATATCCTAAGAACACCTCAAAAAAGGTAGACACTAGAGACACATGTTCATGCCAATACCATACATATAACGAGCTCCTAATCATAGGCCAACCTCACATTAAAACCAATCCTACCCTGAAACCATAGAAACATATATCTAGCACATACCAAGAGGCAACATTGAGGATTAGATAGGAAAAAAATAAGTAAAATAAAAGGAATAAATATATCAGCAATAGAATGAAATTAAAACCTAAGAGAGAACCCAACATAGATGAAAAAACAACAAAAACATGGTACAAAGTAAAATAAACAAGAAAATCATTTGAAAATAATGAACAAATGATTCTGAATTTTAGAAAGGAAAAACATAATCTCAATTAATATATGATGCCACTTGAATTAGGGGGTTCCACTGAGTGAGAGGCACTCCCATGAAATTTCAATTTATTTATTGTGTGTTTTGATTTATTAAAATCTGAAATATAAAATAATCTTATTTTCAGTTTATTACTTATTATATGATAAAATGAAAATAGATGGTTCCCATTGAATTCGAACATGTGGAAGAAAACAAGATTAATATAAGTAGTGAAGAAACCACAAGTATTAGAAAAAATCAAATGCATTGGTAGATAAGAAATTCAAGAATTTAACATTTCCAATTTAACAGAATACAAATTATATACACATGGATTCAATAAAACAATGGCAAATAACAAGAAAACGAATTCCTAAATAAAAAAATATAAATAAGTAATTAAATACGCTGAAATAATGATAAATAAAGAATACACATAATACTCAACAACTCTCAGTTTATAAAATTCAAATAAAGAATGAATACGAAAAAAGATAGCAGAAAGGAATTAATAATCAATAAAGACATGTCCTGTAATATACAGGTTGAAGAAAATGGAATGAATGTAGTTAAATGGACAATTAGAATTACGTGATTCAGCCATATGGACTACATTCTTAGGGAAAGATCATCATGTGATTTCACTATACAAATTGAATACAGAGTATAAGGCGAATCAGACACCATGACACAAGGAACAAAGTAGGACCAGATACATTCCTGACACATAAGATAAAAAATTGTAGGCACGTGATTATATAAAAAACAACACTGAAAAAGTGTAAACCAGAATATGACACCTTAATAAGTATCTCTCTAACCTTTGTCGAGGAAGAAGCCTCTTATGTTCCACTAAAATCCCAGTCAATGAATTGAAATTATTCAAGATCTCCCATACTATAAAGATACACAATAGCTGTCTATATGAACCAGTGATGCGCAAACAGTGACTGATGCCTAGTTTATCTATTGATCCATCACCATTGATGTTCTATATCCTTCTGTTTCATAAACAATAACCAACAACCAGTATAGAGATAGATCATTTCTATTGATAATCTTACAAAAAAGGTGTTGTGATGGAATCTCATATCTGCATCACCCAGTACATTCTTCAACAATGTAGCACTAAACTCCTTGTGAGGAATTTTTCTTTGATTGTGAAAATTTATTTTACCAAATCCCTCCAAAGGATATTATAATGGAAATAAAATTATGAAGGAAAACCATCCACAATGTGGAGGAAATCACACACCACTCAGAGAGCGAGAATGCATGAGATGATAAAAGAGAGCCACCTCGCTGCTTCCATTTTGATGAATCAAAGCATGCACCATGCTGATTGAAACCAAATCTGGCCATTCCTTTTATCTTTCGACTGATCCAAATTCAAAACAACATGGATAGGATCCTAAGACCATTCTGTCCAAAGTTAAAAATTCCCCTGATGGTGGCCACCTCCTCATCCATATGATGCCACAAGGAAAATGGTGCCCCTCAATAATAATAATTGTAAATGATAGAGGTGGTATAGAAAACACCAAAGGAAAAATATTCCCTTCAAATTCAAGAACTATAGTCATCACCCTTTAGATACATGATTGACCAAATGTGTCTATGAACATCATCATCATCCTCAATTGATGTTCAATATAGACTAGACTAGAACCCATGTCTTCATCATCTACACAGTCTAGGTTATTTTAAAATAATCTAATCTCTAGTTATAACCAAAAACGTTATACCAAGAGAGTCCCTTGAACTCAGAGTGTTTCTGATCACATCTTCCCTTGACCATTTCCTCATACTTGTAATGGCGAATGCTCAGAAACTGCTCCCCACTGATTTCTCTTCGAAGAAACAGTGCCCCCCCAGTTTTGTAAAAGCTATTTTCAATCAGATTGTAAATCAATATCCCATATAACAGTTCTCAAGGGTGAAATAAATTTTAATTTGAAGTATATACATGTAATAAATAGGTGAATGTGTGGCATAAATTGTCTGGGATGTTCATCAAATATATCTGTAAAGAACTCTTCAAAAAACAAGCATATTAAATTAATGTTATTTTAATTAACCAAACATGAATATGAAAATTCAAAACCACCTTCTATTTACATTTCTACAAAACCTAATTACATTATCCCTAATGAAATTTAATCAGTTCATGCTCCCTAAAACCTATCCTCCCACTCACTACCCAATCAAGACCCATCATACAGTATATGATCCACCTGCATTCATATGCATGGTCTTAGTCTTCCATATTAATCTATCAACTTCTACATTAATTTATATATTAAATTTTGTTTCTTATTCCAATTTCATACCCATTATGATAATAAATCATATAATTTGAATTTGTGTCAAACAAATCTATTTAAAATATTGATGTCACTGATTTCATCCAATCACAGGCTTTTTGGGTTTTGTCGAGCGATCTCTAATGAAGGTTTTATAACATCAAATATTTATGCAATGGAGAGATGATTATTTTTAGTGTGCCTACATATCATTATTATTCTATTTTTAACATCTTCTAATCTAAATATCATGTTGGGATTTAATCCATAAATAAATTATCAGATTCTATAAAGATAATGGATCAATTATGGCTTTCTTATTTATTGATGGCCTTATATTTCATACATTTTTATTTACCATGTAGTAGGCTTTGTTATTTGGATATTATGTTCCTGGAAGGTAAATATTTACATTACAAGAATAACTAATTCCCATAAAATATTTTTCAGCCAACACATATTAATATGACAAGATCCTAAAAACATGTTGTTCAACTTTTCCAAGAGATCTACACATGAAAACTTACTAACTAGTTGATTATTTATTCTCCACACAACTATATGTTTTACTTATGAAAATAAATTATTTAGAGTATACGCTATCACAAAAGGGAACCATCTCAATTCAAACAACCATGTTACACATAATCTCCGAAAAAACCTAAAACCAATATTTTCCGATAAGAATTTATTTTCCAAAACATAATCTCGATACTTCTAGGTCATGTTTCACAAAATATGGTTATGATAAAGGTGAAGGTGACCTTCAATGTGGAATCTTTGGAAATATTAAACTACATGACTCTCTTTTAATGGGAAAATTTCATTATCCAAATTACCAATAATGACATCTAGTTGTGATACTAAGCATTTCATTCTTACTTTATTACACCTCAGGGAATATTTTTCTTCTCTATTTTGATCATCTCATCCTGTGTCAACTCAAAGTGGAATAACTCTACCCTTTAGAGTTCTTCCTCCAAATCTATTATGTACTCATCCTAGATGACTTCCATATTCCTTCATAAATGTGACAGGAAGAAAACATTGATCCCCTATAATTTTAGTGGCTCTAACTATATTTTTTGGATTTGTTCCTCAACCATGAATTTTTTACTAGGATCCTTGGAGCCAACTGATTCTCCTACTGATCTAGCATATATAGGTTTCAGTAGATAAGAATTATATTTGTGCCACATGGTATTCTTAATTGTAGTCAATGAAAAATCCACTACATCAATAACTATATTTTCTTTTTCCTCCATCCTCTTTGGAACTACCCATTCACCTAAAATTCATTTTAATAGTCAGATAAATCTTTAGTGTATGTGTCACATATTTTTCCAAATTTTTTTATGAAGCTAAAAACATCGATTTTGAGTGACTAAAAATATGGAATATTTTTCAATTATTACTCATACATGACATTGATTGACTAATGAACTGCTAGTTTTTCATATTTTGGAGAATCTTTCTTAGGGTGAAGTAAACAATTGCAGATTTTTTATGGTTGGGGCAATCATCATATAATAGGAAAACAATGTACATGCCTGATTATTTAAAAGCTGAAATCTATATACTTTTTAATGAACAAATAGGGACATTAAATTTATTATTGTGAGGATCCAACCCTTGAGTTGCAATATATAGGGAGATCCCCCTGGGTGAAATTGAATTTTATATTATTTTAATGGGTTTAATGGTTTCTTAGAAATATCTTATTGAAAACATTCAATTACACAAATTTTTTACAATTATGTGTTTCCAAATTAAAAAATATTTTAGTTCGTTGGATATCAATTATTGATGTGGGTTTCTTTTCGAATTTTCATTCATGTGACAAATACCTGTTATATTTTAAAACATTTAATTTAAATTATAAATGCTCCCATTATTTTTCTGTGAGTGATTTCAAATGGGTCCTAACAAATATAACCCGGTATTCTAATCTTTTTAATTATTCATTGTTAGAACTTACTATAATTATATAGTGTTAACAATTATTATCTATTAGATAGATTAGTTTTCATGGAGGGTAGACCAATTTTGTTATTTGGTAGTAGAGGGATGAATTATGTACATGTTTTTAGAGTTCCTTCATGTGATTGTGAAGATGATTATTGTTTCTTGAAATTCACAGCAATCCAAATTGATATTTTTTTCCAGCTTCAAGCATGAGGAAGGTTTTCAAATTCATTTTTTGGATGCTTTAATGATGATTAATGATATGATTCTTCTTATTATCAATTTTCCTATAGGCCAGGAGGAAGTAAATAGGATACATTTTTTCATAGACAAAGGATTATATCAATAAACAAGTAATCCAAATGGCTATACAGCTCACAAAATAGCTAATTATGACTTTTGTAAGGATTTATTATAGCATTCTAAAAAAATTAATCATAGCAAGGCTAGTTTTTAATATTGGTGTGAATCCCTAAAACACTGGTGATATAATTCATATGTTATTATCAATTTAGGTATTCCCTAATGGGAGGTGAATAATTATTGGTTCATTGTTTCTTTATAAAGAATGGAGGTGTAGAGGATGATACCATGGTTACATTAATCTCAAACTAGGTATGATTATGATTACGGATTGATATTTTAATTTCAATACTTTAAAACTTATGAATGATGGATGTATTACCTAGGTCATTATATATTTATATATTCTATAAACATATGTATTTTGTATGTATATATATATTTCATGGAAATTATGATTTTCATGCATAGCGCATATTATAATGTAATATCTGATTGCACCAAAATGATTAATTTTTATCAGTTACATATCTCAGGTATGATATAATTTATGGAATGAGTTTATAATATGAAATGAAGAGGAGATAAAAAATTCCTATGATGAATGCATTTATTGGATGAAGCATTCAAAAATGTGTTATGAAAGGATGAGTAAATTATAATTCCAAGGGGCTTTCCTTATAGATTTATAAACTACTACCACATAATAATAATGGTTTGGATATTCAGATAGTAGATCATTTATCCCAATAATCTCTTCACCTACCTCATTTGCATTAGTGGTAGTGGAAAATTGTTGAGGAAAGGAATATCTCTCGTGATCATCTAGAGATTAACCCATGGATACCGACAGAGGTTGAATTATTATGTTTGACATAAATTGATCCTTATCAATCATATACATAGATGAAAATGGAGATGAATATTTTACAGTGACTTATTCAGTGTATAGTATGCTAGATTATAGTATTTCTTCATTTTATTTTTTATGTTGGTTTCATTTTTCTTTCATGGAGATCATGGAAATAGAGTTTTTAATTGCTTCTGAAAATTTCAATATTTTTTATTTGACTCTATTAAAACCCATTAGTTCTATCAAAGTGAACCAAAATTTTAAATTTATGAAATATAGAATTGAAATGAAGTATAATTTCAAAACATAGCATCATTGTTCTGGTTTTATAAAAAATGAGAAAATCAGGTTGAGCATTATGTAATGAAGCTATTTAAATGTAAAAATGGCTTTATTATTGCGCAGTTGATAAGTGTAAGGGTAACCATGATTTTACCTTCACACATAGTGGACTATGTGAGGGTCATGGCACGTTACAATTATATAGAACAATCTATATAAGGGTCACCTTAGTTTACCATTGCTTGAAATGCCAGTACGTAGGGGTAATCATGTTTTTCCATGGTCACTTAAATGACACAAGACACTTTAACCTTATTCTAAAAGGTAATTATATGTTTTATTAGATTTTTTAAAGGTTATTGAAACCCAAAATTTCCCAAAAAAGAGGTTTATTTGATTATACAAGAGTATGCAACGTATTAATGACCTTTGTAAGGGCATTCAGCCTTTTTCTCAAAGACATGTAATGGTAATCAACCATTTATGCTTACCCGATACAAGAATGACTGATGGTTACCAATATATAACCATTAATCATGGGATCTGGAAATTTATTTCCTTTAAACATAGTGTCTACATAAGGTTCTTGTACTTTCTACCCTTACATTGTCTATTTACAAAAGGGTAAATAGAGTATACCCTTATGCATGATTTTATTCCTATGTTAGGTCAAACAAAATTGAGTTTAAACATAGTTTTTATATTCTAAAATATGTTTAATGTTTTATAAAATTATTTCAAAATGTTATAAATTTTATTTCGGGATATTTTAATTTATAAAATTATTATAAATTAATTATATATATTTTTTTTAAAATTAAATAATTAAATGTTTGGGAATTTTTTCCATTAAATGATGGGGAATTTTTTTCCCAAATATTAAATGTCAATATTTAAATACGGTGTTTTAAATTATTTGAAAATTAATAAGTTATAGAAACAAAATATTTTATTTATAATTATTATGAAATAATTTATAAATTGTTATAAATTGCAAAATATGACCAAAATATAAAATTTTTATAATAATAATTATGAATTGTTCAAATTTATTTATTTTGAATTGTTTAAAATAAGAGGGTTTTTATGGAATATTATTTTATCAAATTCATTTTTATATGTATTTATATGATCAAGGATTAAATAATAATTATAATAATTATATTTATATTATGTAAAGTGTTTACATAATAGAAATTAAATTTTAAATTGTTTAAAATTCAAATAAAAGCATATATTTAAAACTTGTATAAAAAATAAAAATTAATATGAATGATTTTATATTATAATAAAATGTTAATATTAATAATCATGCATTTTCCATAATGATATAGTTTAAATTATTAATGGTCTTATAATTAGTTTTGATTTATGAATTATTTATAAATGTTTATATGACGTTTTAATATTTGAATTGTTCTATTATTTAAGATTTATTACGTATTATATTTTTGTATAGTAATTTTTCTATGAAACATGAATATGTTGTATACTATAGTTTAATGTTTGAACTAATTCTTTGATAGATCATTGCATTACATTCTTGGATTAAATCCATAATGAATTTAGTTTTTCACCTACCTAGAACCTACTTTGTAATTGAAGTAATTAACATGAATTTAGATATTGAATATTGTTTGAACATATTTGGTGTTAGATTTAAGATAAATACAATTCCCTCTCATTTAATGCATCCTCCAGAGTGGGACTTTTGGTTTGACTATCTACAAACATTGTGGCATATTCCCTGTATAGGATGGTGATTGGGATTGATTATCTATTCCTCCATACTTACACATATGGATAACTCTATACCATCACTTGAAGTGTTCACATAAGTTATGAATCTGATGCATTTGAATATGTATGAATATATGTTTGACATCTATTTTATGGTTAGTAAGACAAAAATGTGGGTTTTTTAAATATTTACACTACAATATGGTTTGATTATATTTGTTTGATGGAGAGATTAAAATTTTAAACAAACATATTAGAAGAATTCATACATAATTGGGAATGTTGGGAGATAAAATGATGATACAAAAACTCTTATTTCAGTACAGTGTGTGAGGTTCCTTTCACTGCGGCACTTATCAAGACCTCGATCATCCAAAATTGTAGTTTCATTACATTGCTGGGTGCCCCTAAATTATATTGGGTAATACAAACATATATGGGTTACACTGGATCAGTTAGGAGTAGTTTCAAGTCACAACTATGGGTTTCGAGATTACACATTGTGATCCCATTCATGGCATTTGCTTTAGTTTACACCCACTATGATGTCATACCGATTAGGATACTAGAGGAATGATGTTGAGTTAATCCATATGATGGAGTGGGAAAATGGATTATTCACTCATCTATCCAAGAATCATATATTATGTACCCTATGAGGCTGACAATGGAGAATGGGAGGCAATGAACCCCATGAGTCCCTCCTCTAGTAGGAACCACGTTACTGACTAGCACAAATGTTGTATGAAATTCACAGATATGAGCTTCATTACAATTTGGGAAAAAATCCTCAAGGAAACGTTGTGATGTTTTTCAGTTGAATATGTTTGTTGAAAAAGCATGTTTCTATGGTTAGTTTTGGATCTCTAAAGAGTTTTTTCACAACCTATGCTGATAATGATCCAATATAAAGGAATTTTTGTTATGGAGGTGGTATGAAAAGTAAATGTAAAAGGTTGTGTTGTTTCATAGTGTTTTCAAAAAATTAGGACTTCCATTAAAATGATAAATGTTGCATGTAATGTGGTAATGATTCTGGTAATAAATCCAATGATTGAAAAAATACAATGTGTGAGCCAGAATTGAATCACTAGAAAATCGAGGGTAATGTGGTATTTTTTGTGTGGATAATTGTGTAACTTAATGATTTACTAAATGAGGTGTAAAAAATCTTGATTCATGTAATAAAAGGGGGGTCTTCTAAAAAAGCTGTGAACACACATAAGTTGAGTGAATAGCGGGATTTCATTTTGTGATTGTTTGTAAAATAGTAGGGATAGTGGTTCCCCTCTAAAAATTTTAAACATCTGTGCAATTTTAGTGGATTTGGTACATCAACACATTTCCATTATATGATCCTTGGACATATTCCATTGATAATAAACCAAGTAAAATTGATGTGTCTCATGCATTCTTTCATTTCAGTTCATACATTTCTATGAGATTGAGATAGAAGTGTTTTTTGTTTAAAAATGAACAAGATATGAAGGGGTATTTGTTTTAATCAATAATACCCTCATTAACCTCCCTCTAATGTTATTTATTCTAGAGAGGCCTAACAATTAGCATCAGAGATGAAGTTTAATTTCATTTCTTCACTAACAGAGGTTTCCAATCATAATGGGATTCCAATATTAGATGGAAACAATTTTTAATTATAGATGAATCATATGATACACTATTCTAGATTATTAGAAATGGATGTCTTGGCAGAATAGACTCTTAGTATTTCTGCAACTGTAGATAATAGTTCTTTATTAGAACCTTACTAAAAGAAAATTAGATACTGACTCAAAAGGAATCAATTCCTTAGAGGGATCCCTATCAACTGTAATATATATGAAGGTGACATCATGCATGACATCACATTCTATGTAGAAAAAGTTTATAAATATTTATGAGGTTGACTGAAATGTTAGATAAGAAAAAATACTAGTTCTGTGGAACAAGTTTGAAGATTTGAGAATGCTCTCAAATGATTCTGTTGATGAATTATTTTACTATGTGAATGTATTTTGGAAGACATGAGTAGTTTTAGAGAAATTATTGAAGATGTAAAAAGTGTTAACATCATCATTAGTTTACTTCCACCATTGTTCAATCAAAATGATTCTATATAGGATGATAAAGATCCAATAATGCTGACATTGGATAGCTTGCATTGTACTCTTGATTCTAACGAGAAGAGAAATGACAATAATGAACATGTGGAAAAAGAGAAGTCCAAAGGGGCAGTTTTCATGGACATGAATAATTTCACCAGTGAATAATGATAGAAAACGAACTAATAGTTGAGGTGATGTCATTCAATTCCACAAATCTAAAAAGAGGAAATAGAATATTCAAAGTGACACTCCCACATCATTTATGTTTATGTGGAATTGTTGGATATTTTAGAGTAAACATCACTAATAAGTTTCATGAAGTGGATGAGGATGATGTTGGAATTCCTATGAAGATTTCTTCCGCCTATGTGCAATGTAAGAAAAATTTAAAGATAAATTTCTTAAAAAATAAGAATCTTCTATCAAAATAATATAAATGTTATGAAGAATATAATGTTGAATAGTTGAAGAACTGTAATGATCATGGAGAGAATTATATATCGGTTGTTTTAGGTAACTACTTGGAAAAGTAAGAAAGATATGTTGATGATGAAGTGGTTAGAGTATGAGTTGATATATAGGTGATATTGGAAACTTCTATTCAAGAGATTGATTCTTGGCGAGTCAAAATGAAGAAATCCACCAAAGTGGTTCAGGATGAAGAACTCTATATGTATTTGTACGAAGATAAAAAGTTTTTTTATTCAATTCAATTAAGATTCTCAAGTAATCACTTTAAAATGATTTAAAAACTATGAATGGGAATAAAAATTAAATTGATGAATAGAAAACGGTGATTGATTGTTTGAACGACACAATGAAAGAACAAATAAAATGAATTGAATAAGATGAAGAAGAATTCATCATCCTGTGATGAAAAGTTAAGGATCAAGAAAAACATCTGATTATGGGAATTGTATCAGAAAATAAGTTGTCCAGGTGATAGAAATGATAAATGTGGAGCACAGAGGTATAGTAGAACAAAATCAACCATCAGATCCAAATGAAAAGGCTGGAATAAGGCTTGATCAAAAATAGAATGTTGTAATGGTTGAAATAAAAACTCAAGAACCTACATTGAGAATAAATATTGAATTTTATATAATTTAGAATCAAAAGATTCAGATAACCCAATGAACATATAGTGTTATTGAAGTGACACATGAAAATTCACACAACATTAGATTTTATATCAATGAGAAGATGTGACAATCACAAAATGTCTGCTCCATATCCAAGAGATACTGAAGGGAACATGAAAAAATGGCATCCAAAAAAAGTCCAATACTAAAGAATATAATTTTAGGGTCATTATTTATTTCTGGATTATTTGGATACATGCATAGATATTGTACATTAACCATGCAAAATAATGTGGTGAAGTAGAACCAAATTGGTCATAAGCAATGACTCAATGAATCATCATGTGATATTAAAAGACAAAATCAATTTGTAGATCTGAAAGATGATATAGGTACATCATACACAAGGTAAGATCATGTTTTCCAATTTATACCAAGCATGAATTCAAAAACATTGATAAAAAAGAAATGATTTTAGAAGGAAGTGGTTGTAGAAATTACCCTAAAAGCATCTGATCATTAGAGTGTATTAATTCATGACAGTGGATGAAAATCCAATACGATTGGAAATAAGGATCTTGTTATATGAATAAAATATGACATGTAAGTTGTTTTCACGATTGGATATGAAGAACACATAATGATAATTGGATTGAGAAAGGATAATTTTGGGGGAAAATAAATGAGACATATTGATGTCTTAGTAATTGAAGGTCTCAATAAAAACATGATTAGTTTTAGTAAATTATTTGACTCAGTACATGCAATAAAATTTACTAGGAATATATATATCATAAAATAAAGGGATATTATAGCTATTCTAAATGGAAGAAGAGTAAATGTGAATATTTACTTTATTTGTGGAGAAGAATATATGTTATTTTTATCCATAGAAGAAGAAAAAAAGGTTGTGGAATAAATGGAATGTCCATATATCTAAACCATACCTAGAAGATTTTATAAAATGTGGTGAAAATAGAGATCTCTCTAATCTATCACATGATCATACTCATTCATGGAATTAATTTCAATAATGGAATATTAACAAGAAAGTCGTACATGGAATTTTTAGAAGGGGGAAGATGGTGAGCGACCCCAGTGGGTAGTGATCCCTGATGAAGAACAAGCCCATGAGGTAGTGAACTAATGTCGAAAATATTCCGATTTAGGGTCCTAAAACCCCAATTTAGATCCAGAATTGGTATTAGAGATTGGTAGGAAAGCCTCAGATTGTAGGGAATTCCCTGGGGGATGTTTTTTGGAATCTGAAATGAATGATGTGGGACGCTATAGGTCATGATTGTCAGGTTCCAGGGCCCTATACCATATTGAAGAATAGAGGGGTGTTTGAAATCAAATATTATCCCCACATATCCCCCTCACATCATGATTACTTTTTAGAAGGGGGGTGGAAGTGAGCCACCCATGTGAGAAGTGACCCCTACTAAAGAACTAACCGATGAGGTAGTGAACTAATGAATACTATACTGTGATGTATGGAATTTATACAACAATGTATATGCTAAATTGGAATCAAAGATAGGTAATAAAGCCATTAATTATAGGGAAATCACAATGGGGAGATTTTTAGAATCATAAATGTATGTAGGGCAGCCCTATTAGTCAATGTAGTTGGGTGTAGTTTCCATATAGAACATCGAAGACTACAGGGGGTGTTGGGAATCATATATAAGACACAACCATCACCCCTCTCAACATAAGACCTTTTAAGAAGGTGTATTCTAGTGAGACACAGTAGTGGGTAGTCAACCTTTCTAAAGAACAAACCCTTGATGTAATGAACAAATGTAAGAAATATTGTGATGTGGAAACTTATTTCTCCAATTTGTATCCTACAATTACCCTTAACATAATGAAAAGTGAGATTGAGATATGTGATATCAAACACAACACAAATCACTAATATAATAAAGGTAAAATTCAAAAAATCCACAATTCATGCAATGTGATAGGAATATATTGAATTTTTCTATGTAAAACATCAATGGAAATCTATTCTAAGAAACTCAACAATAAAACCAATGACTAAAATAGTAATAACCAATATATTCTTCAAAATAATCCAATGAAATTGGAAAAAAATTATATATGTAGTATGAGAATACATGTATACATAGTAGGATCATAAAAAAATTTAGTCATAAAAACATGAAAAGAGCTTGTTAATGCAGTAGTGAGCAGAAAATAGAACCAACAAAACCATATAGGTCAACAAACGAATCCAATTTTAAGCAAACCAAACAGAGTGGTACTTTACTTTGTAATTATTGGTTGGTGGTGGTGTCTGGAAAAGGATTTGAGGTGTTTTGAGGGTAAATGTTGGAGAATGGGAGCTATTTCCAATAATTTCATGGTTGTATAGTGGAGCGATTCGTTACACCGTAGTGTTGGTGGATGCAACATGGCAGATTTCACTACTGTTTGTGGGAGATCAAAAAGGAATTCATGGATACATATTTTTTAGGGGTGGATACACTTTGTATGTTGGATGTGGTGTAGGATCATATTTAGTGGTTTATTTTTTCATCATAGAATGAGGATGCTGCAGTTTAGTGGGTGTTGAGGATACTTCCCATGGAAGGGTTGCTATGATGTGGTGAGCTGTGTAGCTTCCCTATAAGAAAATGGGTTATGTGGTGTGATAAATCATGCTACCCCATATCCCTAGATTCCATTTTATAGGATTTATTCTATATTTATCAAACATTAATTTGACCGATGGGATATGTGGTGTGGTCCTTCATGCTAAACCATTGAATATCCTTTGTGAGGGATAGCTGCGACCTACTCTTAGGGGATGCTCTATGGTACTCTAAAAATATTTCAATCTAAAAAACATTGGTCCCATTCAAACTCAGTTTTCTTTCACATATTCCACTCAAACCCTTGGTTCCATAGATTTATTTTCAATTTAATTGAAACACCCATTTGATACAGATTGATCCCTGAATCCTAGAGATTAATCCATGGTAATCCAAGGTGAGTTCTACCTCTTTTTTTCTTCCAGTTTCTCTCGGTTTCATCATGTGTCATTATCATTCATATCTCTATGATTTTTTTATTTATATACATCATTATATTAGAGTTTTTCATATTTTTATTTTATGTGTTCATAAAATTCCTTCTTTGTAAGAGAACATGGTTTCTTCACAGTATTGGTGATCATAGATCCATATTGGTGTTTCCTTTCCATTTCGATGACATTGGATGTATGAGGTATGGTATTTTTTATTCTCCAATTTTCTTATGTGGAATCATAATGTAAAAATTGTTAATCTATTTGGATAAAAGTTAAAATAATTAATAAATATTAAATAATATTAAAGAATGAAATGATTATTTTTAATAATCATTTATTGTTCTGTTATACTGTGATTACAGTTTACCTCTTGATTTAATAGACAATGTTTTGTATATGATATGCTTATTATATTGTTATTTATTCTTAATTAAACATGTTTAAATTTATTTAATTACATAATGAATTTTAAATGAAAATAAAATAATTAATTGACCTAATATTTAACGAGGCATTCTTAGTAATTTAGAGATTCTTATCATTTGATGATCATGAAATTAATTCAAGTGTGGATGTTTTATTTTATATGTTATCCCATTATATTTTAAAATTGATTAAGACATGAAACTAATGATATTTAAAATGAGGAATGGAATAAAAGGACATGTTAATTGGCAGTTTTCATTATCACAATTAGATAAAATTGGTTTTATAATAAGTGCATGTTTACAAAATTGAGATAGATTGGGATTACTGATCCCTTATGTTTCCCGTAGATGGAAACTATGGAATTGAATAAGGTAATATATGATGGAATAAAAAATAGTTTTTTGGATAATTAAAAATCTGTGTTGTTGTGAGAGATCATTTGTTTTAGAATGGTGAATTTCTTGTGTTTCATACCATGAATGATCACTTACATTTGAAGGAGGAATTCCATTCTTTAGGGTCTTAATTTCCCTTTTGATTATGCTTATTTGTTTGTAACATTTACTGTGCTCCGGATGTGAGCATTAAAATTTGATGGGATATGATCCTGGGATTACTAATCCTAAGATGACTAATGAGATATGTATGTGGAGACCCAACGTAGTAGAGGAAGTCGACGAATGTGATAGAGAGACACATGGTGATTTGTATATGGGTATTAGGGACAAAAGTAGGATGATGGAACTGTTTGACGATTGGCTTACACATTGTTCTGATGAAATAAAATATTCTTGTTGTGAATGAATATTTAAATGTCCTAGGACATTGTTTTAGGTTTATTCCACATTCCTATTTTCACAGCATGAGTTATGTGAGTGTTCTTGGTTGCATCTAATTGATGGTAGCTTATGAGGTTTCACTATAGTTCCTGAATGTAACACGTTGACCACAGTTACACAGAGTCAGTGCTTTATTACATAACATTGTCATGATTCACGGAATCATGTCCCAAAAGATTGACCAGTGTTGTATTATAGGAAATAAAATACATACACAAGTTCTACATTAAAACATGAAAATAAATAAAACACTAATTTATTCCATTAGAAACATCCATGCATCCTAGATTTTGCCTTCAAGTCACTCATAACTAACTTATCCATAACCTAGTAAAATGAAACATATGAAATGGGTGATCTCAAATGCTTATTATGGTTATGTAATACAACCGTAGATAATATAAATATTTGGCATTATGAATAATTCAAAATACATTCCTTTAGAAATAATAAACACGAACAATATAAGGAAGGAATACAAGATGAGTAAATAATTTTATAATAAAACATTGTCATGGTTATTCTACTAGTCGAATTACCACATGAACCATCGGTAAAATTTTCATAATGATGGATTGTATAATGCCGGACATTCTAAATCCACTTTTCAAGGCTGCGACCAAGATGTCTAAAAATGATTAAGGCCTCGGCCAAAACCATATATCAAATTGGGAAAGGCCTCAGCCAATTCCATATGTATTTTTCCCATGAGATCTACCGATGCCCCGAGGGGATATAGCGGGCTCCACCCATCACATACTAAGTCCTACTCATTCCTCATATGAAAAGGTTGAATCATAACATAAACATTTGTATTAAAACTAGCATATGAAATGTCGACACATTAACCATAAACCATGAAGGGTATAAAAATAACACATCCACAATCAAACATATCACAAAACCATTCATACAATATATATGATTTTTTTCATAATAAATCAACATCAAACTAGTTTATAATCTATCAATGGATGTTGACATAGATAAAATGAAAAATATTTGACAGAAATACCTCTTTCTATTTGGAAACCATTTAAGAGTCAAATAATTCTTAAATAAAACATTTATTCTGAAAATATTATTATATTCTTATAAGGGATGCTTCGATGATATTATATCAGTTGAAAATATCCTCACCCACAATATAATTTAAAAAAACATTCTTACCTTAATTTTGTCAAAAATGACGTAAAGTACCTTGTTTGGAAAACAATGGAAAGATTACATTAAAAAAAATATAAGGTCAAATAAGGGTATAAATTACATCAATCCATAATCTAGTGAATGGTAATAATGTTTTGAAATACATTTCGTAGAAAACGTGGATGTGGATGATAATGAGGTCCCCATAGTTTCTTGTGTAAGAACAACATCCGATAATAAATGGATTGTGAAATTAACACTTTCCTTGTACTTTTCATTAGTCGATGGTATTTTAACCTCCTATATAATAGTTAATTTTTTTATAAATTATAGAAGATCTATATACATAAATATGATATCATATATGATCCTTTAGTATTACTTTGTTAATAATATTTCAGTGGTATCATCGGTTCAGGTGTTAAGTGATTCATTTTTCCTTATATAATTGGTCATGTAAGCCATATTGTTTATGGATATGATGTATATGATTCATATAAAGAATTATATTATGCTCATAAGAATTATTATTTATCATAAAATGATAATTATTCTTGAATTATTATGACTGGGAAATGAATCTTATCACGTTTGTGGAGACGATAATTAGTACGTACACAATAGTGACAATATCATTATATTGATGGTGAAATATTATGTAATTTGTTGGTATATCATATATAAAGATTCAATAACATGTTATATTTATTATTTACATCAGTTATACGGATTTTTATACCCATACAAATAATGAAGTGTTTGAATAACAAAGTACACTACGATATAGAGACAGTATGTTGTATGCACACACGTACGGTGATTGTGTCATTCATATGATGGATAGAATAATTAATAAGGTTCTACAATTTTTATAACAAAATCATAGTATATAGAAGATACTAGATTTATTATTTTATAATGGAATCAACAATGAATGATGAAGTGGAAGAAGAAAAGAACTTGAAAGTTGGAATGAAATATTTATCCCTTCTTCGGGTTATTCTGTTGTATTTGATCAAAAGGGGTTATTAGGTTGACTTTATGACAACATGGATTCCTATAGGATGAAAGGAGTAATGTTGGGTGGATATTTGGGTAGGGTGTGGGTAAGGAAAATGGCTTTATGCCTGTGAAATTAAGAGAAGGAGAAGTTCCCTTTTATAAGAGAGGTGAGGGTCACTTTAAGAAAAGACTGAAATATCATTTTATAATGAAATAATATTTGGTTTCTAATGGATCCAAAAATATTTTTTTCTAGGCTAAGGTCGATCTGAGTCAAACACCTCTCAACCAATCGGTTTTAGATAGGTTTCGGTTTCTATATTGACCGTATCTTTTTTATATAACTCTTACTTAAATAGTTTGACATTTACCATATCTCTTTGTAATTTTTTATTATATGGTTAATAAACATACTGTATACATCAAAGAGAACCAAAAGTGGTTCATTATTAATATATATTAACTTATCTAAGTCCTTTTTAAAAACCATACACTTTTAGGAATATTATATTAATAAATAATATAGTATTTTTTTAAATATTCAAATATTTCAATTAATACAATATTTAATATTTGGATTTTGTGAAAATAATAACAATAAGATTACATAAAAAAAGAATTATTTAATCAACCATAACATTTCATATTATCCTATTAAATTAGTGGAATTTATCAAAAGCCTCAAATTACATATATTTGGATATTTATAATATCAATTATTTTAATCATTCATTAATAAGGTAATTACTACATCATCATTGTGTCAATAATAAATAAAATTATTTAATTTCAAAAAAAACATTATTTAGGAAATATTTATATATTTATAATGAATATTTATAGTTGAATTTATCTTATGTATATACCTATAATAAAAATGTTTTAGTTATTAAACATTGAATATAACTCTTTTAACTCTTCTTTAATGAAAATAATAATAAATTTCCTAAAGTAATACAAGTGGACCAAAGGGGATTATATTTTATTCCTAAGGTTGTTTATGGTCGAATTAAACTTATCAAATAGAATTAGGATATGTGTTAGGGTAATTAAGATATCATTTTTACCTTTAATTACCCTATTTTTTTAACCCTTGTAAGTTAAATTAAAAAGTTATTATTCACCAAAAAACTATTTTCATCCTATTGAACCACATTTCACATGAAGATATTAACCGTTTATCTTGTATTTTTGAAATTCAACTCACAGAAGAGGTGAAATTATGTTTTATTCAAATTTTCAAATGCTCATAGGAGGTGGGTGAAAGACGGTAAAAGTTCTATAATATTTTTATATATCTATACATACTATAATACGACTCCAATGAATTATATTGAACCTATATAGGAATTATGTAAATATATTGACCTAAAATAAATTTAAATAAAATAAATAATTATTAAAATAAAATATCGGTTTTAACCAATAACACAATGTTTTCACTATTCATCAAAAATTGAATGTTTTCAGAAAAATACAAAAAATTCACCATAAGATAATTTTGATATTCCGAAATCAAAATTGAAGTATATTTTGAAAAATAAATTATAAAATTACAAAAAATGGGTATTACTATTCATGGCGTCTAATTTGATAGGTCATGGTGTGTTATAATCTCGAAGTTGTGTACAATGTAAGATATTTCATTTTTCAATGGGAAACGTACCATGGATGTTTGGGATGTTACATTCTTCCCTCCATCAAATAATTTCATCCTAGAAATTCCTATAATTCTATCACAAAAAATGATTTGGCTTGTTCATCATCATAAGTTTCTCTCTTTCCCACATTGCCTCTTCCATCTTATGGGTTCTCTATAGAACTTTAACAAGATGAGTCATTCAGTTTATCAACACTTTTTCTATGGTATCAAGAATCTTGATAGGATCTTCACAATAAGACAAATCAGGTTCCAGTTAAATTTCCTCAAAGTTGAGTACATGTGTTGGGTCAAACATTTATTTTCTGAACAATAATATATGGAACACACTGTGAACTTTGGTGAGATTTTGTGGAAAAGCTAAATGGTAAGCTAAAGTCCCAATTCGTTCTAGAATTTCTAAAGGTCTGATGTACCTGGGACTTAATATACCCTTTTACTGAATCGTATAACTCTCTTCCATGGAGATATATTCAAGAAAACCTGATGTCCTACCTCAAATTAAAAATCCTTCCTTCAGTTATCAGCATAGCACTTCTACCTAATTTGAGTTGCTTTGATGTGGGTTTGCATAATCTCCACTTTTCCATTGATTCCTCAATAAGTTATAGGAATACAAGTTTTCTTTCACCAACAACATTCCAAAAAGTTGGTGTGGGGCATCTCTTTCCATATAACGCTTCATATGGTGTCATCTGAATTCTTGAATGGAAGCTATTGTAATAGGAAAATTCAACCAGAGCTAAATATTTATTCCACATACCTTGAAAGTCATGTGAGAAATATATAAACATTTCTTCTATGATTTGAATTGTCCGTTCTGATTGTCCATGAGATTGAGGGTGGTAGGAAGTGCTCAAAAAAAGTTCAGTATCCATATATTTCTGAAGACTTTTCTAGAATCTGGATGTAATACAAGGATCGTGATCAGAAACAATCGATCAAGTTTCACCATAGAGTCTTAAAACCTTATTAATATATAGTCTTTTCAGAAGTTCATGTTGTAAATCTTCACTTATAACAAGAAATTGTGATGACTTCGTAAGATGATCAACAATGACCCATATTACATCATTCCTTCTAGGAATCTTTAGTAGCCCCATGACAAAGTCCATCGTAATATTGTCCCATTTCCACTAAAGTATGGGAAGAGGTTTCATGACTCCTCCAGGGAGTTTCCTACCAGCTTTCCATTATTGAAAAACCATACATCTTAACAAAAAATAAGAAATCTACATCTTCATGTTGTCCCACCAAAAATGTTCCTTCAAATATATATACATATTTGTTCTCTTAGGGTTTATAGAGAAATTGGGGCTATGAGCATCATCCAAAAATTCCACTTTAAGTTATGTATGTTAGGAACACAATTTCTCTTGACAAATTTCAGTGTTTCATCTTCATATTTGAAGTCACTCAATCTCCCATCGTTCACAGCATTAATTTTATTTTGAAATTCCTTATCATTAGTCTTAGAACGTTTTAACCTTTCTAGTATTGTAGGTTTGGAAACCATTTGAATAACTATTGATGTTTCTCCTTACATGGTTATTCCTATACCCATATTTTCTAGATCCATGAAAATAAGATCCCTTTCAACTCTAATATTATTTTAAACTCCATGATCCATTCTTATCAAATCATCATCCACCTTATTTTCCTTCACCGGGTGGTAGCATATTGTGCAATCAAAATCCTTGAGTAGTTCAAGCCATCTCCATTGCATCAGGTTTTCTTCTTTTTATGTGAAAATATACATCAAACTCTAGTGATTAGTATAAATATCAGATTTTTCACCATATAGATAGTTTATCCATATTTTTAGTGTAATTATTACAGCTTCTAACTCAAGATCATGAGTGGGATAGTTTTTATCATGAATTTTTTGATGTTCTGATGCATTGTAAATAATTCTATCATTCTGTATAAGTACATATCCATGTCCTTTCTTTGATGCATCACTATAACTAAAACCCCAATAATTCCATAAGGGTAGTGTAAAGATAATATCATTAATAAATATTCTCTTCAGTTCTTCAAAAAATTCTTCACAATATTTTGTCCAAAAAAAATTAACCACTTTATGAGTGAGCTTGGTTAATGGGTTATCCAATGAGGAAATATTCTAGAAAAAAACGCCAATAGTAACCTGCTAAACCAATAAAACTGCATACCTCAGTTATACTAATCTAAGATGGCCACTCTTGGATTTCCTTGGTTTTTGAATAATCAATAGATATTCCATCCTTAGAGACAATATGGCCAAGAAAAGAAATCTCATGAATCCAAAATTCACACTTTCTAAAAATAACATATAATTCTTTTATTATAAGAGTCATTAGAATAATGCGCAAGTGATTTTCATGATCTTTGTAGCTTTTAATGTATAACAACATATCATCAATAAATTCCACTACAAAGTAATCAAGATATTCCTTGAAACCTCTATTCATTAGATACATGAAGAGAGATGGTGCATTATTCAATCCAAAAGGCATTACTGTAAACTCGTAATGCTCATACCTGGTTCGAAATGATGTTTTCAGAATATCTTCCTTCATCACACACAACTGATTATATCCATATCGAAGGACAATCATTGAAAAATATTGAGCTCCATGAAGTTAGTCGAATAAATCATCAATGCGAGGTAGGGAATATTTTATCGTTATTGTGATATCATTGATCTCCCTATAGTTAATGCACAACCTCATAGATCTGTCTTTCTTCTCAACAAAAAGGAAATGTTCTCCCTATTAAGAAACACTAGGGAGAATAAATCCCTTATTACACAATTTCCCTAGTGGTTTCTTTAGTTCCACTAATTTCATAGTGGCCATTCTATAAGGGTTCATCGATATGGGCCTTGAACTAGGAATTAAATGAATGGAAAACTCAATTTCTCATTCTGGAGGATATCCAGGTAAATCCTCTGGAAACACATCAACATATTCTTAGACAATAGGTACGTACTCTATTAGAGAACTACATTCCTCACCCATAATTATTTCATTCTCATCCTCCTCAAAACTGTATTTAGCCTAGCTTCTATGGGTGGATCTAGATACGAATCAGATGGTGACATTTCTTCTCTAAATATTAGGTACTCCTTATCATTGTCATGTATTTTAACCTCCTTCTTCACACAATAAATTTTCGCATCATGGTCTAAATGCCAGTCCATACCAAGTATTATATCAAATTAAATCAAGGGTTTGATGATTGGATCAGCATATAAATATAATTTATATTCCTTAATGGGCACTGACTCACAAATCATTTTTGCAATGATACGTCCCTTCAGAGCTTTTACTTACCACACCCCAGTAAAATAAAATTGGAAATATATAATTTTCAAAGCAAACTAGGATGATATGAAACAACTCGGTGATCCAGAAAAGAATAAATCATTGTATAAACTTGAGGAGATCATTAAATTACATTCCACTATGTCTTTCAAAGCTTCACCCCCAACACTAGTGATCACATAATCTTGGCCTTGACCATTTGTCATTTTCTAAGCTATGTTTCCTTGACGCTTAGGACATTCATTTTCATAATGTCCCATATCCCCACAATTGTAGCATTGAACATTGGTAGATTCATTCTTCCCATTACAATCACTATAAAGATATTCTTTCTATCCACATTTGTACCATACTCATTTACCTTTTATCCAGGCACTAGAGATCTTCTTTCCAAAATTATCACAGTGTGTAAATTCAACTATTCCCTTCTTCCCAATTTTTTAATTCTATTCCAAGAGTGTTCAACATATATCTTATTCTGTTTCTTTTCATTAATGTTATATGACAGAGAGAATTCCTTTTCTCACTTCATAGTGCATGAGGAAATATCTTCATACGATGAGAAGGATTGTGAGACTAATTCTCAACGAAGAAATGGTTTTAACTCATCAATAAAATAATCAATCTTACTTATTGGGTTACGTATATAATCTACAACATTATTTTATAAACTTGTAAAGTATGCTTCAAACTTTGCAACATTCCCTTCCTCTTTTTGTCTCAGAATCATAAATTGCCTTTACATATCTGCTTAATGGTCACGAGAAAGTATTTTTATAATAAAATATCTTTAAACTCACACTATTTTATACTTGATACTTATTAATCCTCCTTAGTGTTCTGAAATAATGACCACCATTGATCTGCATCTCCAGTGAGGTGATAAACTATAATGACAACATTTTCCATTAGCTACTCCCTAAAGCATGAAATATTTACCTATGGGTAATAACCATGAAAATGGTGGATTGTTTATAACCTTATTTTTTTCCTATTACATGATAAAGTGGCCTAGTTTCACACCATATTTGACAGTCTTAGGGATATGCTTTTTTTAATCATACGCACTTTATGAACCATAAGTAAAGATTGATTTCTAATTTATTTTATGGGATTTTGTTAAAAGTTTGGAGAAAACTAATATTAAGGAAATATTGGTTGAATCAAAAATGATATAGGGGGAACTAACAGTGAGATCAGTTGATCTAAAATAACTATGAGTTAATGTGATAATATGATAAATTAGGGAGCTATGTGGTTAAATTTTTATAGTACTATTTATGATAATAATATTATAATTTCAATTATTAGTTAATCATGAGATGAATTTTTTGTTTTTTTAGTGGATATAACTAAATGATAACATGGGTTATAGGGATAAGTCATTGATTTCCTTGATTAAAAAACCATTACAATGGGAAATGGAGTGAGAAACCTTTTCATTAAAATGGAAAAAACTATCACAAAATATGATTAAACATCTGAACATAGTAAAAGTCCCAAACACACAATATAAGAGAAGGATGGAGTCTCTATGAATTCATGTGACAAGGATAAATAAAAAAATAATATTAAATTAACAAAATTTCATTAATATAGAATATAACGAGGGGAAATTGCATTATATGGATATGTAGATACTAGAAGTGTGGAGGTAGAGGCCCTTAATCTCAAATGTGCGAAGGAAATAAAGAAGCTATAAACATTCATTGCATCAATAGCAAGGAAATTAGACATTGTGAAAATAAATGACCTAATACATGAGATAATGAATAAAATAGGATACAATAACATCTTAGAACATGGGAATAATAAAATTCCTATTAGAAAACAATAACTGATGTAGAAATTATTTTTTTCACTTTATATTTGTGTATCTCCTATGTCATATAAGTGTTAACCTATTATATATTGAATTATAAAAAAATACATTTTATAGTATAATTATTATACCGATAGTATTTGGTTATTAATGGTTTATATAAGTTACTTCTTGTGGATTTATCTATTCTTCACTTACAAGGATCCTATAAGAAATGGAATATCACTTTTTACAAAGGTTTCATATCAAATTTCTTATAGTGAAATCACATATTATATCCAAAATAAACTCATTATAATCTACATGTGTATGGATAATATTGATCTTCCTATACAAATTTCTCTTATCATATGAGATAAAAAATTTTGAGGTGGCAATTTATTTAAGAGGTAGAATGTGACCACCAAATATTTCAATATATTTTTCCATGTAATTGAATCAGTTATGTTCAAAAACATAATACAAATGCAACCCCAAAAAAAACGAAACCATGATATATTTAGACTATTAAAAACTATTCAATAAATTACTAAGTATTAACTGGAGTAACCAAATTTAATACATATATATATAATGGGTTTTTATAAAAATTTACTTGATTCATTATTGTGTTTATAAATCCATATTTTTCCACACTATGACTTTCATATAATAAAACATGGTATATTATTTTGAATGATTGTTTTAATAAAATATAATACTAATATATTAATGTTATATTTATTATTTATTTATAGAAATCAAGAGTAATAATAATAATAATTTTTAAAAGTTATTTACCCATATAAATAATATACAATTATATTTTTTTTATTTTATTTCAATATTGAATTAGGATAAAATTCAAAATTAATTTTAAAAAATGAACTTCATTATTTTAATAAAAATTTAAATATTATTTTAAGATAAATATTTATATTTTTTCCGTAAAAATATTTATTTTTTGTGAATAGTGAATAATATCATTTTTATGAATAACATGACTTATATGACATTATTAGTATATATTAAAAAATTGGAAATTAATTGAAATATTTATATAATATATATATATTTTATAAGTGATATTATAATTTCAAACAAAAATTATATTTGAAAACCCATATTATTAATTTTAGAACATAATTTATAATTTTCAATTAAAGTTTTTTTAATATATTATAAATATTGTTTTTTAAATTTATTTTTTATGAATTTTAAAAATTTTACCAAATAAATTGTATTTAAAATCTTCAAAAAAATTGGCCCCAAATTATTTTATAATTTCATTTTTTATAAATGATAGGTTACCTTAGGTAAAAACAAGCTACAATGGTAAAAAAAGAATGGTAAAAGTGAAAAATCTAATGGTAATGAGTGGAAATGATCTTAGAAACTTTTGTGGGAATAAGTGTTTAAGATTATATTAACCTCATATCATAAACTATATATTATTTATAAATTTTTGAGTCACTTTATTGAGATTTAATTCCCATTATTTAAAATCTTGAGGTGTTAGAAGAAATTTCATCCTTTATCACTTGTAGAAGGGATACTCATATCCTCATTAACCCTTACCCAAAGCACAATTATTTTGGCCTAAACTCTGAAATGAATTTTCATGTACATTCCTATACAAACTATATATGTTTTCATTTTTTAAATGATCATCCATCAGGGGATTAATCCTTTTCCAAAGGAGATAATAAAAGAAGTGAGGTAGAATCTTCTAACTGTTCCTTCCCCATTTCTATTACATTATGTGAACTAATTCATCCTGATTAACAATTATTCCTTCCGAAAATAATAAAATATATATCATTAGTGTTCCATTATATTATTATAATTGGGGTATAATCATTATCTCATTTCCCTTTTCTATTAATAAACAAAAAACGCTAATCTTGTGTATGTCCAGATTACTGCCTCTACGAAGTAACATATTTTTTTCCATCACCATATATTATATATGGTTCAAAAAAGAAAATTTAATACGCATTTTTGATAAATATAAAATATAAAATAATATAAAATGATAAACTTCATTTCTCCTCTCTCATGTTATCAGAAAAATGAAATCATCATCCATTCATATGTGTAGATTGCTGATTGATATATATTGTGCACATTTTTTTTTCTGCATTCCAATTTTTCTAATCCTCAATAATTATAATTTTGAGCTTATATGGATAACATTTTGATTTATGATGGGTTTTGAGAAAATTTGTTAAAAGTGATTTTTTCTGTATTTTTTACATATTTCAACATCAAGGGTCTTTTAGACATTTAATTAAATTTATAATTCCAAATTAGATGATTATTATTTTTTCTTTTATCCTTATATAATTTCCTTGAAACACGTCTTATGGAATATGGGCTAATTCAAGAATATAGAGGACTTAATAAATCCAGGAAATTGAAGAATTTGTTTAGAAGATAGTGTGGACCCCACCACAGATACATAAGCTCATCTTAACCTAAACTCCTTCAATTAAGATAATTCAACATGAAATGAAACTATGATACATAGGTGAATTCTCCAATAAATTTCACGGAGATTATAAAACATTAATGTGTCCAATGAAAGACATATTATTGAAGGAAGCTTCCTAGAACCTTCGTCTTGAAAAAGAAACTTACAAAAAATCCATAACTCCAACATCTAGTAGACAAGTGACGTGAATGTTTTAGATGAGAGGAAAGTTAAAATGGGGAACAACATTCATGAATGGTACCATTCATGAATTTTCAATTTATCAGTCCAAAACGCATCAAATGTCCGCAAAAAAAATATTCCTATAAAAAGAAAGGGGCTCCTACCTCTCAAATCATTCTTTCCCATCCCCATTCCATAAGGGGCACTAAGGGGAATATGAAGGCCATTTTGGATTCTCATTTATATATTTTAATTTCATTTTAGATTTAATTTCAGTTGTAACACATACTTATTATCAATTAGAGTATTCAACATTTCTTCTTAAAAAACTTTTTATTTTCTAATATAAATATAAATTTTCACTCTCATCTTCCACTATGATCGGTTTTAAATTTGAAATGGCAAGGGTCTAACTAGTGGCTTGGCCCTAACAGAGATTTCTGGAGTTATTCATTATTTAGCTTCAATTTAAATTTTATTAAATATATTTGTTGCTGATGCGAGGGTATTGCACAGGTGTGGTAGTTGTCCACCACACCATTATTTTCAATTCCATTTCTTTCCCGTGATTATTCATTTTACATATCTTCTCATAGTAAAACCCATAAAATAGTAGATTTTAAGTTTCTATAATAAATGAAATGGTATATAGTGGAGCCATTTATTTTATAAATAACGTTTTCAGTTGCGGTGTTTCCCTATAATACTACATGAGGATGTCTGGTTTGGTGTTCCAAACGTATTCTAAAATCACACAGTCAATAAAGAAATATGGATTAATTCATTAATGAGGATTAAGTAAATAAATTATCAAAATTCAATTAATAAAATAAAAAATAAATCAATGTTATCAAACCCTAGGCTAAGACCTTTGATTCTAATTTTCATTTTTTCTTCATCAACATTTTGAATTAAATCCAACATTGTATTATTTTAATGACACATTTAAAAAAAACTCACAAAAACTTCACATTCAATAAAGATTAAAAAAAGAATTAGATTACGTTAATTATAATTTTTTATTGAACCAACTATGACCCTCCTCATGTGAGATGACCCTGGTCAGCCTCTATGTTTCATTAGGAAAACATATAAATTTGTTTTTTCCATGCCCCATGAATGGTGTGCTTGAATTACCGCCTCCATAGAATGATGTCTTCCATTTTTCATTACAGACATTCATGGATGTATTTTTAAATGGTAAATATGAATTTAATTAATTAATAAGGTTTTTAAAGACAAATTTAGTAACCTATTGATGATATTAAAAATAACAAATCATTGTAAAATTAACCATTGTAAAAGAAATATATAAAGAAGAAAATGTTAATATAATTCTATGAAATATAACTATATATTCACCTTATAGTTAATTAAATTTAGATATATAACAAATATAATCACTAATTAATATCATTATTCTTTCATTTTAATGATATTACTACTAAACGACTTCCTAAAAAACCAATAAATAATGGTATGTTTTTGTTTAGGTTGGTTTGACCAACCACATATACAATAATATTAAATAATGTCATGTACGACTATGAGAAACTTACTACTAATAATATATGAAAAAATGATTAAATAAATAATTTATTTTTTATTTGGAAATGATACATTAATAGTAAACCCATTAATTAAGATACAAACATTCATTTCTTAAAAGTCACCAAATCATTCTTTTGGATGATTTTACCTTCAACAATCGTATCAAAAACACTCGTCAAACTATATTATAAATTCATAGATAATTATAATGAATCAATTATCGTACATTTAATGGTATATGAATGGGGTATTTTAGGAATACAATAAATTAATATACATTTATTATGATGAGAGTTAAAGATGATGAATATTAGTCACACATGGTATTGGAAATAATTAAAAATTAAATAATATATATGTACACAAAAAATATAAATTAGTGTATAAATTGTAATATTTATGAGTATTTTTAAGAAATAAGTAAATGATATATTTTTGTTTTTACATATAATGTTAGAATCCCATTCAAAGAAATCAAGATAATAGTTAATGGTTTCCATATCAATCACCTTTCATTAATGAATGCTTTGATATTATGAAATAATATTCATTTTTAAGGATTAACAACATTACCATTGATTTATAATGTCATTAATAATTTTCTTTCAATAATAATACACTTATTCATTTTCTTCCTTGTTATGGGATATTATTACTATCTTCTGAATAATATAAGTGGTTTTTCATCACCCAATCTGAATTCTTGAGTAATAGTGTTTCTCTTTGAGCATTATATATAATTTTTTATGTAATACCATATTTATTTATTTGGAGATCAAATTTGATTAAATTATTAAATATATATGATTTATATTCATTATTGAAAATAAATTTATATTATGAATGAATTACTTCCTCTCAAATGATAGTTTCCCATCCTTTTCCATAATTTCCCTTCCCACCATTGATATAATTTTTAATTGGATACATAATTATGTGCTATCTCATGAGACCTTCATATGAACCTTAAAAAAATTTAAATAATTTTTAATCATCAATATTAAGATTATTTATTTCAACAATAGTGTTTTTAAATTAAAAAAATGGAAACAAAAAATTTCTTATTTGATGACATATTTCAACTCTATAAAATTTTTGTCAACATGAATATATTTTTAAAACCCTAATTCTTTATGTAAAATTTTCATAGTTTTTAAGTTTTGTAAATATAAAAAATAAAATTCTTCCCTAAAAGATCACATGGTAATATTGAAAATCATCACCTATCAGTTGATATTTACTTCTCCATGATCCTTCATAAGAATTTTTCCAATATTTTAATTCAATTTTTAAAAACTATGATTATTTATTAAATTAAAAAAATTAAAAAATAATTTAGGTACTTCTTCTCTTGGTAATATTTATGATATTGTATTTTATTATTCTTATTGATATGATGTTCAACCCAACATCTTTGTCGTGGGTTTTATCATTAATAAGATTAATGTATCATTTCTTTTCCTTATGTATATCATGTATGCATATACATATTATGATTTTATGGTTAGTGGGACCACAATTATATATCCCACCAATTCATTGGGTAATGATTTATATCTGATGATTTGTAATTTATATGATTAGAGAGTGATCCAATTCAACTATTTTACATTTTTAACATTATTTATTAGTATGGGGATTAATCATACTCCACTATGGGACACTCTACATCATGATAGTAATTTTAATGAGCCTTGAATTATACTTATGAGGCCATGTCTTATATTTTTTAACATATTCCAAGATTCCATTATATTATGCCTCCTTTTCTTTAAGTCATGTTTCCATCATTATTTCCATTCTCTTTATTGAGTATAAATTCTTTATTTTATGTTAATGTTTCTTACATAGATTATCATAACCATATTTTTATCATATTAACAGTTATGATCATTGATTTTTTTAACTTCTGTTTAGTATTAGGGGGCATTTGATCTCACCACTTTTTGTGTTTCGATTTCCCTAGGATATATCGAATGTTATTACACATGATATCTATAACAAGATAGATTTCATGGAAATTATTTACGAATTTTTTAGACTTATTATTGACAATGTAGCTAATAATATATTAGAAAAAAAAAATATTTTGAAAGATCAGGGCTTTTATTAGTAATTTGTTTGAACTAATCTTATAAAACTCAAAACCTAAATTGTTTTAGTGATGTATAAAAGGTACTATTTTATTTTAGTCATGTTATTATCATATGGATAGGTCTATGATATCATAAATATACCTATTAAGGTGTAATAAATATTAAAGGATATTGATATAGTTTATAAATACCTATAAAAGAACAATTAGAACATTCTTTGGAAAAAACAAAAAATATCATTTTCTTTTGAAAAATATTTGTTAAAAATTTCTATAATATTGGAAAAATTATTTTATTTAAAAATTATCATAGAAATTTATTCAATGAAAATAATTTTCATGATGGTTGTAAAATTCATTCACGATGTAAATGTTAAAATAGTTATTCCTTATATTTTTCTTATAAAGAGTCATAAATAAACTATTCTGAGAAACATTACAAAAATTAATATTTTACATTTGAAGGTATATTAAACTATGGTAATAATTTATTTTTAATGATCATTAAATATTAAAAATGAAAATTATTGAATTTTCATTTAAATAACATGGATATAAATGAATATTTTCACCAACCAATGAAGAAATAACGTTGACTTTTCATAATAACATGTTCTTGATTTTTTTAAGTACTAAATAAGAAATAAGGAAATGAAAACATGAAAACCCAAAATATATTATGATTATAAGAAAATAATTTATTCTTAATAGAAAATATAATATAATCCCCCAAAGGCGATTCAAGAATATACAATCCTTCTAAAAAATATCATTACAACATAAGTCCATAATTGTGGTCCATATTTTCTTCATATGAATTATTAAGATCATGTATAATATATTTTAAATTAATATTTATATATAGAATAACAATATCCATGATTTTAATTAAATATATCATTTTATTATAATTTCTAATTACACATTTATAAACAACTCTTCATTGAAAATAACCTTTCAATGTGTTAACTATATTGTTTCTCATGCATGTTTTTGTTTGACAGTTCCTTTACAAGATCCAAGTTCATGATTTCATAATCTATATAATAATAAAAATCTTATATGTATCATATTTATTCATTATATACCATTTTGGAATATTCAATATATGTTGGGGATGGAAAATGGATTACATCACTCGGTGGAAACGGTAATCCTTACATATGTATGAGTAATGTTTTAATTTTCCAATGAATTTATCAAAAGAAATTTAATTAATAATATATCATTATTGATTCATAATTATATAATAAATACCATAATATTAATTAAATAAATCTATATTATCATTCATTTATGGAATATGTGAAAAATGAAACACATCACTTCATAGAGGTGTTAGTCCACACATACGCATGAATGATGTAATTATTTCTAATATGATTGAAAGAAGGTATAAATTTTTTATAAAATTAACATAATAACATAATGTATGTTAATGATACTTATTTAATCATTTTAATATGATATTATAATAAATCTAGATCATTTAGGAAAAAAACAAACTCGAAATAGATCGTTAATTTCAATTACCCATTCTTTGGGAAACCTTCTTTGACTCATAAATTAATCCTTGTTGGTTTGTTCATAGGGGAAGAATGAAAGATCTCTGCTGGGGGTGGAAGTTAGGAAGTTATATGGGATTTTTTTTAAATGATATATGGCACAAATTATGTGAATATTTTAATAGATATTTCCTACATTAATAAGTGTTGTATGTTGAACTCTTTTAAATACTAAAAACATTAAAATAAAATAATGTAATTTTCAAGTGAATGTGGAACCAAAGAAACCCAAATTCAAATATAAGATTAATATGTGTTGAAATCACTTATAATAATAATATTTATTTACATTTTAGAGATATTTTATTCATTATCACTATGTTTAACTGCCCATGGTTAATTGTATTATCCCTTACCATGGTGAAAACGTTTTATATTGGTTACTATTAATAATGACGGAAAAAAATATTAACCAATTTTTAAAATTTTTAAAATATTATTCCAAATATATAAACCATTTTATAAATTTATATTCTGATAATTTCCATAAATTAATTTTAAAATAATCATGCAAAACACAATAATTACCAATTTTAGAGAAATGATCTTTTAAGCATAAAAGTAAATTTAATCAAATTACAAGAGTTGTAAAACCCATAAAAAGAATATGAAAATATTTAGTTAAATATAATATCTATGTAATTAATTAAAATAGTGAAACAATATTTATTAATATAACTTATTATGATAAAATCACATTACATGGGTAAAAGTTTTTATTCAAGAAAACATCTCTTTTAACTTTAAAATTAATTTATTTTAGATTCTATCTAATTGATAACCAATGAATTCATACTATAATGTTTAAAAAATACATTTTTATAATTTTGACACGAAAATAATTTTTATATAAAATATATATGATAAAAATTATGCACGTAAAAAATTATTTCAGAATAGTTTTTAGAATAAAAAGAATTTCCAATGTATATAAAATTTATTTATTACAATTATACTTCAGTTGAAACTATATAATGTGTTTCATTTTATAATTTATAAGAATAATTCACATAAGTTTATAATTATGTTAATAACAATATTTCAAAAAGATTTATTTATTAAAAATAAATATATACTAAATCATAGAGTGTTACACTCTACCCCTTATAAGAATGTCACCCTAGAAATTTTGTCACCATGATTCCAAAAACTAATGATACATATTCTTCATCATATCCTTATTTTAAAATGTTTATTCCTATAAATAATGATTCCTCTAGATAATCATAAATAGCTATGTAGTCTTTTTCATAGAACATTATCTCTACAATCCATGATCTTTATTGGATGATAATTATATTAAAGATCATGCTCTATTAGTATGAACATTGAGTTTAATAAAAGTGAATGATAAGTTATATACATTCTCAAGAGATATACATATAACAGTCCATGAAATTGGGGAGGTTTAGAGTGTTTTCCAACCAATAAACAACCATCTTAAAATGATCAAAAATATCATACGGATATATATATATATATATTGGGATTGACTTTCTCTTCATTATGAATCTAATTTCAATCTTCAGAGTATTTAATTATCGCAACAATTTTTCACCAACATTGAATTCCAAATCCAACTGATGATTGATATAATAAAATTTCTATCAACTATGAGATTCCCATATGTGTTCCTGAATCACACTAACATAATCGTTCATTTCCTAGACTTGTTCAGGTCCTAATAGATATTGTTCTCCAACTTCATCCGAATACATTGATGTTATAATTATGTTTGTATAGAGGTATTCATAATAAATAATTTAATTCTTGATTTAAAGCTACTATTGTTATAAAATATGACCAAGGGAAGGTTTTACCCTAACCTTCATTGAAATATATAGAGCGAGCTCTTATAATTTATTCTCGGTTTGAATGCTCCTATAATACTGATCTTATATATATATGAGGATGATATATATTATTAAATATCAACTCCATATATAAATCAAAATGAATAATTTCCTAGAGATTTGAGTTAAACCTCATATCCCAATTGAATACTATTTAAAGTCGTACTCCATGAAACCATACCACTTCATGAATATATATTTTGGTAATCTTATTATGAGAAAAATATTATCTCATAACAACTAAATGTATTGATTTCGTAAGGTAATCAACTATATCCCAAATAATATTGTTCCCTTTAGATGTCTGGGAGAGTCTAATGTTGAAATCCATTGTGATATTTTACTACTTCAACTAAATAATGGGAGATGATTGTAACATCAATTTAATGCTATATGTCTTAGCCTTAACATGTGGTTATACAAAGAACTGAGATACATAATTCACATTATCTCTATCATTTAGTAAACTAAAAATCCTCTTTAATATATCTATAATTTATCATACTTCCATGATGAATACAGAACGATGAGCTATAATCTTCAACCAATATATACTTCTTCAATTTTAGTATTTATGGGACACATACCTAGTTCCTGAATCTGTTCATTTTATCATGGTTTTGGTGAAACTCCAAAACAGTCATAAATTTTCATATCTACCGATCCTTGTTTTTTTCATATTTAATAACCAAATATGTTTATAGTTTAACATTTATATGAGAAAGATATGATTGTTCTCCTTTAATTGTGTTTTCAAGGTCCATCTGCTACAAATACATTAGTATTATATTTGTTTTCAGTCCCCTTAATATAAAAACTATCATTGGCTTTCCAAATCATAGAATTGGAAACCCTTTTCACCTTTCCAGTGTTATAATGTATTGAGTAAGAAAATATTTAATTAGTTACAACTATATTCTGGGGAACATATTAATCTTTTTATATGTTAATATATTCATAACAATTTTATGATTTTTATATATGTAACAACTTTCACCATAATGATATATCCTTCATTTATTTAAATAAAAAATTTCATTATGTAATTATAAATAATTAATTGGTTAATTTTTTTATGAACCTTGAATTAGTGCGTGGAATAAGATACCACCAATTCATTTTGTATAAGAACACATAAAAATGAATTCTTTTATGAATTATTTTAGATAAAACCCATTCTACATTGTAGGATAGTCTAAATACACATACAGTAATAATCATTCCTCGTAGTTTTGTAAAATGTTTTTCACATTTATTATTTCATAAAGAACTTGTCTACCTTCCCTGTGAACATCGTTACTAGATTTTATATCGATGATAAATTTATCAAAAGAAGTTTTATTTTTTTAACCAAACCAATAAATCCAAATAATTCATTCACCATGGATGGTTTGGTCCATTGTTCTATAACATCTGTCTTCAAGGGATTTATCAAGATCCACTAGCATATGATTACATAAAAATGAGTAATTCTTTTTATCCAAAATTTACACATGATGAATTTAGAAAATATTACCTTTTTTTCAAGGTCCGTAAAACAACCCCTAAATGATCTCCATGATCATACATGATCCTAGATTATATCATAATATTATTTATAAATAATAGAGAAAATTTATCATGAAAATATATAAACACACTATTCATTAGATCCAAAAAAATAATATGGGAATTTGTAGGTAAAAATATAATCACTATATATTCATAGTGGTCATACCTTATACATAAGTATGGTTGTGATATGTCCTTATATTTAACCCTCAACTAATGATATCTTGAATAACGGTAAATCTTTGTAATGTATTGATCTCCAAGAAGTTGATCAACAAATGTATCAATATGGGGTATATTATACTTGTTTTTTATAATGATATTTTGTATCTTGATAATACAATAAAAGATTAAATGAACCATCATTGTTCTTAATAATAAAATAGGTTCAAACTATTGTGAGTTACTTGGATGAATGATCCCATTATCAAGATTTTCATGAAGTTTCTTCTTGAATTATTGCATCTAAATTAGAGCTATTCTATATAGATTCATTGATATATGTATATCACCAACAATAAATTATATTACAAATTTAACATCATGATTTAGGGGAAAAAATAATATCTTGGTAATATATATCGACATATTCCCACAAAATAGGAATATCCCCAATTTTGAGTTTCTCGTCAGTCATTTGAAATACATACCTCCATGAATAGGTAATAAGTCACATTCAATGGATGTAATTTCCAATGTTATTTCAAATTCATCCTCACACCAATCAAAAATCATTGGTTTTTTAGAATATGAAATATGACTTGCCTTATTGATTAATTGATTTGGGATCTATATAAATAAATCCAATCCATGCCCAAAATCACATAAAATTCAACTACTGGAATAATTACAATATTTTTAGGAATAATATTCCCATAACACTATATTGTAGGGGAGTTATAGACATGAAATTGGTTCATTTTACTATTATAAGATTTATATGGCAATTTAACATCTAATCATTAAGGTGGTGATGTGATACCATTTCAAAATACATCAAACAAAAATGAGGGAGTCAAAATAGATTCAAATATGACTCTTATAGTTATAGAGTGGATGACAAGTGTACCTTTCATGACTTCATTCATGTGACCCATTTCGATATTTTTCATCAAATGATATTTTAATTTCCATCTAACTATAAGAGGTTATTTATGTCTATTGTCATCATTAGCCCTTAGATTCATGCATTGGTTAGTAAATATACTATACTCTTTACAATTGTAGATTTGAATTGTAGTTGGGGTATTTAGATAATATTTATCCAAATTGTTTTTTATATATTTAATCTTTAAATATCATTGGCATCCAATTTATTGATTTCCTTACTTCTATCACATAAAATATTTTCCAATCCATTAAATATAATTTCCACCATGATTCTTTCAATATTTATTGCAAGAAATAAGATTAATTTTATTTACTTAAAAGGATTTAGCATTGGAATTTGAAGTAAACTAAATCATTCTATTCTGATAAAAACAATGAGAATGATGAGAATCTCTATAATCTATTTCTACCATGAGAGTGAATTAAATACTTTATTAATAGCTACTATGGTCCCTTATAGTCAAAACCTATTAGAGACTTATTATTAATCCACTAAATGATCGATAAATTTTTCTTTTAGTCTTAATGATAAATATAACAGTATACCATACAAAATTCCTGAAATTTTTCACATAGAAAAAAACAGATTCCCCGTGCTTCTTTTTAAGCATAAGGAATTCCATTTCTAATTTTTTTGTAAAGAGTTATAGGAAATTAGTTACTGAATATTACCCTCTTAAACTAATCCCATTTTTTGAATTCAATTTCATCCTCTTGAATAGTATTCAAATTCATATTTCATTATTCATCTGCTCCTCCTTCTAAATGATATTCAATCATAGAATCATTTTCAAAATTCAAGAATTAGTGAATGGAAAATCTATTTTCGGTGGAACTAGTCCATTACATGGTAACTAGTGGTTTGGGGGATCCACTCAAATAAGGAAGTTGTTGCTACATGAATGAATAAATAGTGTTTTGGTGCCTCATTTTCTTTTTCGTAATCTCAGTACGATTCTTGTATTTCAAAATTTACTAGAGCATAAAAAATATGAATCACTATAGATATCATTCCATTCGATTTAATAAAGAGAAAATCATTACATTGCATACCACATTCATTTTTTACGTGATTCTTCCGAGTTACAACCATTTACTAGAAGAAAAATTCATAGTTTAAGCATCAATTTTTAATAATCAAAGTGAGGAAACATATAATCGTGAAAATATTTTCTATGTTGTTCTAAATTAAGAATCATTTTTTGCAAACTATGACAATTTTTGGATCACCCTATATCACATTATATTAATCTTTGTTATTACTAAGTTATATCAGTATATTATTCAAAACATTGTCTCCCAAATAACTAAAATATTATCAAATACCAATTATGGTGACCCAAGAAAAACATACATACATGTTTTATCATTTTAGATGAAAAATTATTATATTAGAATATAATTCACACCCCTAAACCATAATGGTTTAATGTATTTGGATAATATATTCATAATAAACATATTTCATGAATGATATTCATTATTTAAAACAAATTTAATCTTTCATCGTACCATTCATGGGCATATCCAACTTAAAACCCTTCTTCATATCCTGGGGAAAATAAAAACATAAAAATATGTGGTATATGTTATTTAGTAATGGTATACATGGGATATATAAATTTTTGATCACATGCAATCATAAAATAATAATAATGGTATGAGATCTGGAACACATCATTAAATGGTCATAACCAATTAGTGATAGATTATAAATCATGGTTCAGGGCATAATGCTTTATCATTTCAAAAGGTATGATTCATAAGAGTGAGGAATAATATTTAATCAATCATGATCCGTGATATTATACCATAATAATAAAAACATGCCATATGAATTTTGGAACAATACTAGGAAAATAATAACATTTCATTTGTCAAGGATCGATTCCAATACCATCAACACATAGTGGATAGAGTCCCATAATTGATTGGGTTTTCCCCAAACATCTTTTTATTCATGGAATGGATTAACTTCACAGCTCTTTAATATGATATCGTTACACATTAATAATTACCCAATTCATTATAGTTATTGAATAGACCAAACCATCACATAATGGAAAGCATACATATGTCTATAACAAGATCATAAAAACAGACATTAATTCATCACATAATTACCTATACAAAAGAAATAGTTTCTAAAAAGCATTCAACATCACAATATAGTAATTATTCTATAATGGTAACCCAGTTGATATCATTAACCATATCTCTATTGATTTATAATAATCATTTAAAGTGGTTGACATAGAAAAAAAATATCTTCAAAATAAATTTAAATCTTTTGTTATAAAACAAGATGAATATATCATTTACTTTTGATAATATTTTAAATAAATATTACGCAAATTTTTAAAAAACAATTCTATTTGAAAATAGCCATATAAACATCTGAATAAATCTTTGGATAAACTATTTCTCATGATGGTAGAATAATCCATTCGTTCAGCAAATATCAAAACAAATATTAATTCCATAGGTCTTTTTGGAAAAAAATCAAAAATAACCTATTAAGAAAAACATTATATAAAATATTTTTGATTCCTTTTAAAATAAAGAAAAATAATTTAAAAAAGGAAATTATATAATTATCATATAAAATAAAATGTATTTTTTAAAAAAAAATTATGAAAATAGAAATGAAGGAAAATAGCATTCAACCATAGAGGAAATATATCCTTCATTACTAAAAAATTTCTAAAATGTTTTAATTACCATAGAGTGAAAAGTAAAAAATTAAACAAAACCCAACTACACATAACTTGAAAATAATAGAATTTATGGTGTTTATGAGTTTTTTTGAGAAGATGGAGAATGAGAATATTCTATTAAAAGAATAAAAATTATATGAACCAATATGAGTGCTAGAAAACATGAAAGTACCACAGAAAATGCCATTTAATAATTATTTGAAATATTTATGCACTTATCATCATTTCATCATCTTATATTTCATTCTAGTTGGCCCTTTCAGGATTTCCCACCTGACCCCTTTATATCCCCATCATGAAGGAAGATATTGGATCCCCTCACAATGTGTCTCAATATCAGTTCTTTTAGAATAAGAGCTAACCCCTTGTATTTCCATTCATTTTTAGGAGAAGCGTCTATTGTCACTGGCGTCAACATCCCCTTAATGACTATTTCTATAGTCAGATCCAATTTTTCCAAATTATATTAGTCATTAGGAGAGATCTATAATATATCCTATATCACAGTGGTACAATCCATATTCTGATAAAATAATGAATCAATGTAACCTTCATTCAACTGCTCAAACCCCATAGGAGAAACCCCCTAATACATTGTCTTCTAATAGGATACAATCTGAAATTCCTCATTATCCAAAAAAGACATTGAATAAGTATGAAACACTTTAGAAATAAATGGGTAGTAATATTGTAATATTTTCTTTCATTTTTTTCTAAATTAGGCATCCATCCTTTCCGGTGATAGTTTATATTCCACCTCGAGTCTGATTTCCTCTTCAAAAACATTTTCAACTATTGAAACATAAACCCTTACCATATGTCATGGATTTCTTCATATGTGTTCATAATATCATATATAAATAATTAAAATTTATTATATATCAATATTGTTACCATATTAATAACTATATTATAATATAACATTCCTTTATAAAATCTAATTACCAATTTTTTTAACAATTCTTCAATAAAATCAACATTTTTTGTGTTAGTTGTTCGGTTTCCCATGCATGTTGGGGTTAAATAGTACTATTAATTAAACCTTATTCCAAGTTTAATCATATAAATAATATTAATTAGGATTTAATTAACATATATATTAATTATTTACATTTTTTAATCATTTATATAAGGTGGTGATGAAAAATTATTTACATGACGTCATGGAGGTGGTACTCTGTAAGTACGCATGTGTAATGTTTAATTTTTTCAGTGAATGGAAAGAAAGAAAGGTAAATAATAATCTATATTTATAAAGTAATAATAATATAATAATATAATATATATTTATTAAATAAATACATTTGACCATACTTGCATCATTGACCTGGAATACAAATCACATCACGTCAATATGGTGGTAGCCCACATGTATGCATGAACGAAGATATCATTTCACATTAAATGAATAGGTGGACGAAAAGGGTAATAATATTTACCGAAAAATATTTCAATATGTTAATTTTAATAATTTTATCTAGTTTTTATGGTATATAATATTTGGTGTAGTTCAAAAAATAAAGAAACTCAAAGTATATTGCTAAAGACAATTACCTATTCTGTGGGAAAACTATTTTGTATTAAAACATAATACATATTTTTATTATTAATGGAATAAAAGAGATATAGGATAAAGGGAGGGAATCTATGAAGATACTTTTTCTAGTATTGGTCATTATAGAGGGTTTAATGTGCGTGAATAAGAGAATGTAGGGGTGCTCATTTATAATTGAGGTGGTTAGCACTATAATAAATACTTAATACATTAAAATATAATAAATTCATATTCAAATTAAAGTGTTCCCAAGGAAATAATATTTTTAATAAAAGATATGTCTAGATCTAAATAACATAAACTAATCACATTTATCCATGTTTTAGAGATATTGAATGCCTTATCTTAGAATTTAACCCTCTCCTAATCCATTTAACACTTCTCATGGTAAAAATGTTTTACCATGGTTACAATTCATAATGACCAAAAATAAAGTGACGAATTTAAAAAAATTCGCATGGTTATTCCAAATATTTTCAACATTTTATAAAATTTAATTCTAATAAGTGGAATAAATACATTTTAAATTGTGCATAAAAAATGCAACAAAAACCATTTTTAAAAATACATTTTAGACAACAAATCGATTGTAATTATGTTATTACACATGTAAAAAATAGGACATATTTTAAAATATTTTTTTGAATTTAATTTCCAAAAATGACATTGAAATAATTTGTAAATATTTATTAATTTAATTTATTAATATAAAAACATATTTTGGACATAAAAATAGATTTTCACAAAAATAACTATTTCTTCTTTAAATGAATTTATACTAATTTATAACCAATTAATAAAAAAATAATTCATTTTAAAAAATTTGAAACCAAAATCATTCATCAGTATAATAATATTAATTAATTTTTAAATAAAATATATAAGAACAAAATAATTCACATAAACAAAGTATATAAAAACTGTTCTTTTGTAGCATTAGTATTTCCTAAGTGAATTAGAAATTATTTATAAAAAATATTATATAATCATTATCCACATAGTTTTAGTGATTTTTTAATCACAAGGAAAGGAACACATTTATTTATTAATAGGATATATCTTCCAAAATCATAGCTTGTTGTAATAAAGTTATTTTCTACAAAATTAGAATGATATTATCATAGTTTTTTACTCTAAATAATTTTTCAGGTATTTCTACTCATAGACCATTAATTACCATGTGTGATAGGCTATCAATTTATCATTATACATGGATACACAAACTAGGAAATTCTTTTAAGAAATATTATATATCCCAAATGGTTCTCCACTTAAAAGTATTGTGAGTAAATGTGTAGTGATTATCCAATTCATGAAATCCTTAATGTTTCCTCACATTCCTCTATCCAGACATGCATTAATATTTTATACGTTAACTTATATAGTGGCTAAGAAAACCATGTGAATTTTATCACAAACTGTCTATAATAAAGAGCTAATTCTAGGAAACTATTGATCACTATGACATTTCTGGGTTTGATCAATTCCATATTTTCCTTTTACATTCAAGGATATATGTAGACTCCTTCGTCCATAACCTCATTTCCAAAAAAATTTGTTGTTCTATTCAAAAGTCACACATTATAAATTTATCATACAACTTCTAATTCATTAATGTCTTCATTTCAATCATTATATTCTATTTTCCTTCTTTCTTTCTCTTGCAGTACATGATAATTCTATCAATAAATTACTCAAAATGTTTATTACGGTAGTCTCTAAATACTGTACTCATCATATGAATAAATATTAAATGTTTACAAATGGAATAATTAATAAGTCAAAATTTCCATATCTTGTATGAGAGTCTATGTTTTAAATATTATATCTCATTACCTTAAATCAATGATATCTAGAACAAAGATCCACTTTTTATAAGTATTAAACATCTTGAATTTGATTAAAAAAGTCATCAATACTTGGTAGTAAATAATTTTTACTTAAAGTGATATTTTTGATCTCCTTGAAATTTATTCACACCCATATTGAACCATCATTCTTTTTGGAAAAGAGAACTTGTAACACCTCGAGATTCCACAATACACTTCACTTTCAATAATGCAATAGCTTGCATTGTACGAAAGTTCGAGATTCTAACACACCGCGACCAAAAAAAATAGCCATTATGAATACTAATACCAACTTTTTGAATTTATATATATATAATATTTAAAAATGGACTTCATTTTCAGATTCAAAATATCAAAATTAGACTATGCTGAATTTTTGGTATTTTTCTAAGAACTTCCAATTTTTTATGAATAATGAAAAATACATAAAAACAAATTTTTTAATCAAAATAATTTATAGTGATAAAATATACTATTGAGTTGTTTTAAAGTATAATTTGAATAAATTTTTACCTTTTTATCCAACGGTGGTCATTAGAATTAATTTCACTTTGAAATTAGACATAAACAATTGTCAATCTTTTGATATATATTGTTTCTTAAAAACACGCTATTTTTTTGACAACAGAAATTAATTATAAAATTAATTAATGTAAATTATGTTTTTGTAATTTTGTTAAATATAACTCATTTTTGAATTCAGAATATCAATTATATCTTAGGGTGAAATTTTGGCATTGTTCTGAAAAACTTCAATTTTTGATGAATAGTGAAACCACTAAGTGGTAGTTAAAAAACTGATTTTCCGTTTAAATGAAACATTAACACTTCTGTGATTTGATTTTAAAAAAATATGACATACATGGTTTTCATTAAGAAGTAAAATGTGGTTCAATGGGATTAAAATAATTTTTTTGTGAATAGTAACTTTTAAGTTTAATTAATCGCGATTAAATGTAATAAGTGAAATTGAAGGTAAAAATTATATTATAAAAATATGAAAATACCCGTAAACATGTCCTAACCTTATTGGATGAGTCATGTCGGACCAATACAATCCATTGGTCATCTTGGGGACCCCATGGATCCACTTGGGTAAGAAAATGACATTAATAACTTTTTATTTAAAGTAAAAATTAAATTGTCACAAACATGAGTTGTTTTAATAAAATAATTATTACATGGGGTTATATAAGTTAACATTTATACTATAAATATTAATTATAAAGATAAAAATATTTACTACATCATCAGATTTTTTTATAATTTTTAGACATTAAATAAATTAAATTTTTTATGACACCATGATGATGCAGGGATTACCTCATTAATTAACAATTTAAATAAAATGAAAAGATAATTTAAAATCTAAGACATAAACTTTTCAAAAACCTATTGGATGGGTATATTTAGAACTCTTATCACCTTATACACTAAATATATAAGTGTGGTACATTTAAATTACGAAACTCATTATATAATAATGTAACATTTCATGACATTCCAAGAGTGCCCCGCCTCTCCTCTTATAAAAGGCCCCCACCACTACCACATTATTCACACCATCAAAGCCTTTAGGCTCGGCCAAAATCTGACCAAATACTCTCTAAACATCCATATCTTACTGTTAGAAGCCTCACTTTGGGAATAATTCTTCCAAAGGAAGGCTTTGGATCAAATCAAAAAAGAGTTACCTGATTTTAAGGTAATGTCTTCTCTTATGTTATTTTGTTTAATTTTTCTTCTCCAACCACTTAAACTCTTTTTATTCCTTTATTTTGTAACAAAAATGGTATCTTCAATATACTAGGATGTTTTTATGAGAAGTATTTGATTTAAACTTACACACACCTTTGTCTAATGGTTAAAGAACATACTGTTTCTGTGGTTGGCAAATTTCTGCCTCACAAAACGATGATTGTTCAATATTCTTTTAACACCTCTCATGGGTTCCATTATTATGAAACTATTTCTATATATGATAACTATTATGTTTATGTTTTTCTTATGCTTCTTTATATTTCATTTATGGAATACCTTTATGATTTCCATTATGGGTAAATGTGATAATTTCATTTTAGGAAGTGCGGACTACCACCCCCTCAAAGTCATTAGAATCGTTAATGCCATACGTGGGACTTATAAAAGATGGAATAAATGGTATTATATATGATATTATACTAGAATTATAATACACCTTTATATAATTATGATTTCATTACATTAAATACAAAATATAAATGGAAGTAGTGTTCATGCGTACGTACGGCTTACCGTCTCCATGAACGGTGCATTTCATTTCATACCTCTAAATGTTACGTAATATTATGAATAAATGTATATACTGGATATATATTATATATATGATATCTAAATAATGAATATAATTTTGGATATAATGGATATTTTACCACATGAACAACTTGTAATTTTAAAAGTTTATTTTTGACTCAAGTACCAAAGATCGAAAAAACGACCGTTATTAACATAAATAATTACATAATGTTCATAACATGGTAATAAGTGATATAAAAGGAATAATAAACTTGAAAAATGTTCTTATGAAATTATATATTAACTCTAGTTTATTATTCAAGATGTTAATGAATGTTCGAGTCATGTCAGACACGAGGTAAGGGAACTTCATAACTCAATTTCCATTCTTTCGGTTAATCTCCTGCTTTCAAATTATGTCATGATATTATTATGTACTATCTTTTATTTGTACTTTATTTATGTGTACCTAGAGTGATTACACATAACAGATCTATATTATTTAAAAAATGATCTTTGTAAGGGACTTCGTCTCAATCTCCTTTCACTAAGGCATATTTTGTTTTATACACAACTTTATTTTATACGGTGTATAAACCCCTTTGACTTTTACTTTTATTCAAAATGAATATTTCTATACGAAGCATTTTTAATAAATGGAAAAAGGAATGTTTTGTTTTACGTACACGACAACAACTACTTCTCCGCCACCATGACCATTATTTGAGTTTCAGCTTCTTCAACAAGCCATAACTTTTTTATATGATTTCAAAAAAGATAGAGATATTTCTCTAAAAAATATGAAAATCTAGTGAAAATCTATAAATATTTAACTCAAGATTAAATTTTTTTTTCAGAAAACCAGACTCTCGAGTGTGGTAGACAGGAAGGGATTGGGCGTGGACCCCTCATGGCCTGTAATTAGTCGAGCCGTCTCAGAATTAGTTATTTTGTTTTCAGAAGCTTGAATAATGTTTTTAGAAAAACACTGGAGTATATTTGAGCAATATTAAACGTAAATATCTTATAAAAAAATTTCATCTGTAGGTCTCATGAGACAAAATATTGTCTTGGCACAAGGGCTTGACAAAATATTATTTTTATTCTTGGAACGAGGCCTTGGCTACGTGGTTATGATATTCTGGAATTATGCATTCCATCATTATGAAAGTGGTTATTAATATTTCATGTGATTATTAGACCAGTAGAATATCAATGTGAATAAGTAAATTGAATTATTTCTTTTTATTCTGCTATATTTTTATCCTTACTGGGCATCTGATCTCACCCCTTTCAATGTTTTAATCTTTCCAGGATATGAAGAATTATATTATGAATGACCTGTAGAGATAGTATGAGGGGATATGAAGAAAATATATTGTTGTATATTTGTTTTACTTTATGATGTAATGTAAGACTTATGAATGTATCTAGTGTTTCCAAGGCTACTAAACTAATCGGTCTTTCGAGACTTGATCTTTTGTGATCATTCCAATGTTACGAAATAATGCATCGACTCTGGGTAACTAGGGTCGGGGTGTTATAGTTGGTATCAGGGGCAGTTTAGTACTAACCTTGGAAGCTAGATTTAGATAATCATTGATTAGAGCACATAGCCCTAAGATAGACATTGAGGATTAGTATAGAAAAACATCCTAGAATTTTGGTATTATAGAGATTTTGTGAGTTTTCCGATCAATACATCTCTGTCTGGATACGAGCAGGTAGAGGCAGCTCTGGCATAGATGTACCTAGGGGTAAAACTCGAAAACACCGCTTTGAGCTAGACTCGACCGAGAACTGGTGCATGACAACGGGCCTTGTTGCACTCTTCATTACGACACGCCTAGGGGATATGCTTAGGATAATTCTCATTTTTTTACAAACCATTATGAAGGGTTTATGAGTATATACTTCCTCAAAGAAAACATTTTTATGATTATGTATTATATCCTTAAATAGTTAAATTTATGTTAAGTGTTTTGCAGGTTTGTAATTAAATATTTTGATTCATAATCTAATCTAGGTTATGCCATTGTTTAGAAATGGCGCCTAGTGGAAGGAATGGAAACCGTATTAATGCACGAACTCCGTGTAAGGATTTCCCTCCTACTCAAGATAATTATAATGGAGTTGGTGATACAACTAGTGCTGATCACCCAATCACCATACTGGGAAAACTCACTCAGGTTATGAATAATAACCTTACTCGTATGGAGCACCCAGATCCACAATGTGGAGGATCAATGTTAAACCACTTCATGAGGCAACAGACGCCAAAATTTAATGGGGGTACAAATCCATTAGTAGGTGTGCAATGGATAAACTCCTCAGAGAAAATATTCCACACCTTGGGGAGTAGCGAAAGGGAGAATGTTGTCATGGTAGTTTACTACATCACTGGATATGCCGATCAATTGTGGTATCTAATTCAAAACACAAAGGAAGATGAAGAAGTATCAAGTATGGAATGGAGGGAGTTTAATGAAATTTTCTTAGAAAAATACTTTCCACATGACCATCGAGTAGAGTTGGAAAGACAATTTATGAGTCTGAGGCAGAAGGAGGATGATAATGTCACAAAGTATGAGGCTAACTTTACAATGTTAGCGAGGCATTCAACAGATTATATACGTAACCCATGAAGTAAGATCGATCGTTTCTTTGATGGGTTAAAACCATTTCTCCGTCAAGCATTAGTATCACAATCTTTCTCAACATATGAAGATATAGTCTCGTGTGATATGAAGACAGAAAACGAATTCTCTAAATCTTATGACAACAAAGTAAAGTAAGAGAAGAAGAGAATAGTGGAACAAGAGGCAAATAAAGGGAAAACAGGAAAGAAGGATTTTCCATTATGCGATAATTGTTGGAAGAATCAACCTGGTACTTGCCTAAAAGGAATGGGAGTTTATTATAAATGTGGAGAAAAAGGTCACCAAGCGCGTGATTGCATGGGAAAGAAATAGGCTACCAATGTTGAATGCTACAATTGTAGGGAAATGGGGCATTATGAAAATGAATGTCCTAAGCGTCAGGTAAAGATACCTCAAAAAAGGCCAAGGGATCAAGGATAATCTGATGTTGTTACTATAGTTGAAGTGGAATAATTAATTTATTGGTGCTTTTGGACTCAAGGATTATATTCTGGTTAGAAGAATAATGTGATATATATAAGGATTGTACTGAAGTACTTGTTGTTTTCATTAAGGTTTTCATATGATGAAGGTAATAATATTTTTATATGTGACAATAAGAGAATCATTACATTTTTTGAGGAATCTGATGATACAAATGATTTTGGAATTTTGAGAACTTTTAGAGAAATTCTGGACAGAGGTATTTTGGATAACTATAATTGTTGGAATGGATTAAGTTGAACTTTTGATAGTATCTTTTAAGGTTAAAACATTTATGAAGATTTTTTTTGGAATATTATAATACTATAGTTTTAGGAAAAGGACATCCTGCAGGTTGGGGGATAACTCTTCGCGTTGGACAAAGCTGTAGGAATCGAACCCACAACCATAGTGCGACATGCCTTTATTACGTACCACTAGCCTACAAGAAGTCCCTGGTTATTAAAAAAAATCCTAATCTAAATGGTATGTTTTAATATTTGGAACCTTATACAATTAGGATAAATAGAATATTTTTCAGTTCTGTTACCATTTGGAGTGAAATATGGGTTTTTGGTAAAAAATTTATTAAAGAATGAAATCCTACATGACAAGTAAGTATATTTCCTTACGTTCTTAGTAAATCTCTTAAATAAATTTCTCAACTTAATTAAAGGTCACTTAAAACAAAAACATTGTCGGTTAACATTTCCCACAGGGGATTCAATTACCATTTAACCAATCAGAAGATTGTGATTTTCTTGTTGTTATGTTTCTCCTAATCAGGTTTTCTACAACTCTCCATCAGACCATGATGGTTTTTTTCTTCCATATCCATATTTTCATAGAATCATAGTATGGGCTATCTCGGTTGACCTTTGTAGTTCTCTTTCTTTCTTTTAAAGTAATATTTTTATTAACCTTATTTCTGATTTGGGTTTTCCACAAAGTTATTTTCTATTTTCAACCTTTTATTTTCAAAAAAAAATTCAAATTGTGAGGATGCAATTTTTTGAAGGAAGGGAGAATGTAACACCCAGAGCTTCCACAATACACTTCCCTTTCAATAATGCAATAGCTTGCATTGTACGCAAGTTTGAGATTCTAACACACCGCGACCAGTCAAAATAGCCATTATGAATAGTAATACCAACTTTTTGAATTTATATATATTTTATATTTCAAAATGGACTTCATTTTCAGATTTGGAATATCGAAATTAGCCTATGCTGAATTTTTGGTATATTTCTGAGAATATCCAATTTTTTAAGAATAGTCAAAAATACTTAAAAACAATTTTTTTAATAAAAATAATTTATAGTGATAAATTATACTATTGAGTGGTTTTAAAGTATAATTAGAATATATTTTTACCATTTTATCCAATTTTGGTCATTATAATTAATTTCACTTTGAAATTGGACATAAACAATTGTCAATCTTTTGATATATATTATTTCTTAAAAACACGCTATTTGTTTTGACGGCGGGAATTAATTATAAAATTAATTAATGCACTTATATTTTGGTAATTTTGTAAAATAGACATCATTATTTAATTCATAATATCAATTATAGCTTAGGGTAAAATTTTGTCATTGTTCTGAAAAACATCAATTTTTGATGAATAGTGAAACCACTAAGTGGTAGTTAAAAAACAGATTTTTTGTTTAAATAAAACATTACCACTTCTGTGATTTGATTTTCAAAAAATCCAACATAAATTGTTGTCATTATGATGAAAAATTCGGTTCAATGGGATTTAAATAATTTTTTGGTGAATAGTAACTTTTAAGTTTAATTAATCGTGATTAAAGGTAATTAGTGAAATTTAATTTAAAAATGATATTATAAAAATATGAAAATACCCTTACACTTGTCCTACCCTTATTGTATGAGTCATGTCCCACCATGAAAATCCATGGGTAAACTTGTGGACCCCATGATGCCACTTGGGTAAAACAAATGTCATTAATAACATTTTATTTAAAGTTAAAATAAAATAGTCACAAACATGTGTTGTTTTACTAAAACAATTATTACATGGGGTGATAAAAGTTAACATTTCTACTATAAATATTCTTTATAAAGATAAAAAATTTTCCCACATCATGATATTTTTTTTATAATTTTTAGATATTAAATAAATTAAAATTTTCATGACACCATGATGATGGAGTGATTACCTCATTATTTAACAATATAAATAAAATGAAAAGACAATGTAAAATCTAAGACTTAAACTTGTCAAAAACCTATTGGATGAGTATATTTCGAACTCTTATCACCTTATCCTCAAAATATATATGTGTGGAAACTTTAAAATCCGAAACTCAATATATAAGAAAGTAACATTTCATGACATTCCAAGAGTGCCCCTCCTCTCCTCTTATAAAAGGCACCCACCACTACCACCTTATTCACACCATCAAAGTCTTTTGGATCGGACAAACTCTGCCCAAATACTCTCTCAACTTCCCTCTCTTACTCCTAGAAGCCTAACTTTTGGCAGAATTCTTTCCAAGGAAGCCTTTGGCTCAAATCAAAAAAGAGTTACCCGATTTTAAGGTATTATCTTCTCTTATGTTATTTTGTATTATTTATCTTCTCCAACCACTTAAAATATTTTTATTTCTTTATTTTGTAACTACACCAGTATCTTAAATATACTATGATTTTTTTATGAGAATTATTTGATTTAAACTTACACAAACTTTCGTTTAATGGTTAAAGAACATATTGTTTCTGTGGTTGGCGAATTTCTGCCTCAAGAAACGATGATTGTTCAATATTCTTTTAACACCTCTCATGGTGGCCATTATGATGAAACTATTTATATATAGGATATATATTATTTTTATGTTTTCCTTGCTTTTTTATTTTTCATTTATGGAATACCTTTATGATTTCCATTATGGGTAAACGTGATAATTTCATTTTAGGATGTGCGGACTACCTCCCCCTCAACGTGTTTTGAATTGTTAATGCCATATGTGGGATGTATAAAGGATGGAGTAAATGGTATTATATATGATATTATACTGGAATGGTAATCCACATTTATATCATTATGATTTCATTCCATTAAATACGAAATAGAAATGAAAGTAGCGTTCATGCGTACGTACGGCTTACCATCTCCTTGAACGGTGCATTTCATTTCATACCTCTAAATGTTACGTAATATTATAAATGAATGTATATACTGGATATATATGATAAATATGATATCTAAATCATGAATTTAATTCTTTATATAATGTATATTTTACGACATGAACAACTGGTAATTTTAAGAAGTTTATTTTTGACTCAAGTACCAAAGATCGAAAAAACGACCGTTATTAACATAAATAATTACATAATGTTCATAACATTGTAATAAGTTATATAAAAGGAATAATAAACTTGAATTTTTTTTTAGCAAATTATAAATAAACTCTAGTTTATTATTCAGGAGGTTAATGAATGTTCGAGTCATGTCGGACATGAGCTAAGGGAACTTATTAATCCAATTTCCTTCCATTGGGTTAATCTTCTACATCCAAATTATGTCATGATATTATTATGTCCTATATTTTATTTTTACTTTCTTTATGTGTACATATAGTGAATACACATAATAGATCTATTTTATTTAAAAAATGATCTTTGTAAGTGACTTCGTCTCAATCTCCTTTCATTGAGGCATATTTTGTTTTGTACACAACTTTCTTTTATACGGTGTATAAACCCCTTTGACTTTTACATTTATTCAAAATGAATATTTTTATACGAAGCGTTTTTACTAAATGATACGAGGAATGTTTTGTCTTACGTACACAGCGACAACTACTTCTCCACTGTAGTGACCATTATTTGAGTTTCGACTTCCTCTACAAGCCATAACTTTTTTCAATGATTTCCAAAAAGAGAGTGATATTTCTATCAAATATATGAAAATAAAGTGCAAATGTCTACATACTTAACGTAATCATAAAAATGATTTTAGAAAACATGAATCTTGATTGTGGTAGACAGGAATGGATTGGGCATGGACCCATCATGGCATGTAATTAGTCGAGCAGTCTCAGAATTAGTTATTTTGTTTTCAGAAGCTTGCATAATGTTTTTAGGAAAACATTGGATTATATTTGAGAAATTTTAAACGTAAGTATCTTCTAAAAAAATTTCATCGGTAGGTCTCATGAGATAAAATAGTGTCTTGTCACAAGGCTATGACAAAATCATATTTGTAGTCTTGGCACGAGGCCTTGACTACGTAGTTTTGATAGTCTGGCATTATGCATTCCATCATTATGAAAGTGGTTATTTATATTGAATGTGATTATTCGACCAGTAGAATATCCATGTTAATAAGTAAATGGCATTATTTCTTTTTATTTTGCCATATTATACTGAAGTTCATGTTTAAAAGGCTTTTGTTTAGTTATACATTACCTTAATTGTTTATGTTTATTTATGAAAGCATTCTCTATATTGTTATCCTAACTGAGCATCTGAGCTCACCCCTATCAATGTTTTAATATTACCAGTATGTGAATGAGTATATTATGAATGACCTATAGGGATAGTTTGAGAGGATATGAAGAAAAGATATTGTTGTAGTTTTGTTTTACTTTATGATGTAATGTAACACTTATGAATGTGTCTAGTGTTTCCAAGTCTACTAAACTAATCGGTCTTTCGAGACTTGATCATTTGTGATCATGTAAATGTTACGAAATAATGCATCGACTATAGGGAACTGGGGTTGGGGCGTTACAAAACTACTACACCCTATGGTGATACAATATATCATACGAACCCTTTTTCCGAATTCCCTATCAGTTTCTTTTTTTACTCATCCAATTCTATCTGTGGAATCATGTCGGGTATTTTTATATATTTATGTATTTTGGTATGAATTCTATGGATAACATAACAGATGATCTAAGATATCTCTAGGATATTCTCCCAAAAATACATCTACATACACATTCACAATGGGGGTGTCCCCAAGGTTGATTCTTTCCATTAAATCAACTATCTGAAAAAGTTGTGATTCTTCATTGTGTATCAACACCCATAATATTGAAGGATTTTTTTAAAGAGGATTCATAATATTCCTTCTAAATCATTATGAGTATAGTATGTTTCAAAATATGTAAATAATTTCCTTTCCTCTAATGATAATGTGAGATATATATCATGTGATCCAATCCATGTTCCAAATAGTATTAAATTATTCCAAATAAAGGATTACGAGATTAATATGAATAATCATTCAATGGAAACGATTAGGGAAGAGTCTAATACTTTATTGAAATTATTTCACCACTAAATGTTTTTACATATATATTTACTTCCATATATCAGGTAGGTTAATTTGTATTTATAGAAATATTATATGATATAATGGAATGCATATAACCTGAACCAAATATAACATTCTCCACTATTAAGTGAATAATATGTTTAACATGGATTAATTAATTTTATTACTCCACCTCAATGGGGGATATGGTGTAATATTTCACATACTCACTCGACATTGTTAATTGATGGTGTTGATCCACATAAATATCATTTTGTTGGTTCATTACCTTTCCTAGTGTTCAAATTCCTTGCAGTTGAATCATTACACCATGTGTAGTTCATTGAGTGGATCCTTTATTTTTTCTATCATGTTACGTATCTTCATCATGTCCATTAAAAATTCAAGACCTTTATACCCTTCTTCAATAATTTAATCATTTCTTTATTCCCGTTAGGAAATTACCTTGGTGAATTTTTCAAGAACTTTTACATGTTTGTGATTGGATCTTCATACATCCATTATCATTTGATCCTCCATCTTGAAACATCTACATTCTCTTCATATAACCTTATCTATATAACCATTATACAAACAATGTATTTTCATTAAGAGAACTCTAGACTACTTATTCATAAATCCCAAAGTCTAAGAAATATAAGTCATTTCAATGATGTGGTTATAAACCATTAAATAATCTATCTGATCATATATCATTATTGATAACAAATCCCAAGACATGCATTGAAAGCATTGTAAAATTCAACTCATTGGTTGTGATAGATACATTATACTTCACAATCTAGAGAATTTATCTCTTTATCATGGTTTTATGAGTTCATGGGGAATAATTTTTAAGAAATATATTATTAATGTATTCACATACAATTTCTCCAACATTATTATTTTGATTAATATAATTGAACAATGTCAACCACATATCATCTTTTACATACAAATGGATGATGGTTAGTGTAACATTCCCCTTATTATAACAATGAATTAGGGAAAATATATTTTCTTGGGATTACATCAATTATTCTAAAACAATTGGATCAGAATGTCCATTCAATGATAATGGACGTTGGTGCATCAAGGGATATTTAGATAATTTCTATTCCATGGGTAAAGGTAGATGTTACACATAGTTATAATTATTATTCACAAACAATGAGAATGTGTTATGTACTTATATTTGTATTTTTAAATACCCCTCAAATAATATTGACGATGTCATTAAAATACTCATTTAATTATATATCACAATGGTTATTGGTCCAGTTTCTCCTCGTTACAAACATATAAAAAATACAAAACGTTAGAATAAAACAAAAGTCAATATTGATGAATAATAAACTTATTCACATGTGTAAATAATTTCTAATGTCTTTTTCTATGGGATCCCTATGTTTTGACAAGATTATATTTTTATAGCCTAATTCCAGAATTAATTCCACCATGCTTTGATACCAAATATAAAAACCTAGTTTTTTTATACATTATTACCACATAATTTTAATATAAGTAATATAGTAACATTACAGTATATAATGAACGGTTTAGAGTGTGTGGAAATTTTGATTTGTTAAAAATAATCATTTATAAAACATAAAACATTTTTTTAATCCTTCATCATAAACCTCCTAAAAGATTTCATATTATCTTTAGTACATAAAATAACATAAGTAAATATATCAATGAAATGTTGAGATAAAATCTCAATAGGAGTGGGAATAAGACGAAAGAACATGAGGCATGAATAAACATAATAACATAAGTTAAACAAATCATCACCATAGTATCATGGGAACTAAACCATCATCATAAGAATACATTAATCATATTAATGTAGTATGTAATGTTTGATATCATCAATGATGAATCATCGTAACATTTCCTAAAAAACTCCAACAGAATCTTTGAATAAATCTTTAATAATTTTCACACATAACATATGAATAAAAATTATCATTTCATTATTTATAAACAAATGTAGATTTATTTTTCTGAATATTACACATAATATCTTCTGAAATATAAAATTGACTTGTAAATTGGTGTGATATATAATTATATGATAACCCAAAACATTATAATATTCTCATAATATTTATAGACACATAAAAAGGAAACATTTACCAATCATGGAAATCAAATAAATTCATAGATAATAATTGGTTTTATAATAGAATAATAAGGCATATATTAATGATTAAACATGGGGATTCCCAAAAATAATAAAATTGAGTATCATTTAATGTATTAAAAATCATCCCTAGAGATGAAAAGATCACGATTCTATATAAATATAAGAATAAAAATTGGTAGAATCAATGAGGTAGGTTTCGAAGAAACATGTAATCATTAATCATTGAAGATGGAAAATAATGGTTAAACCTAATGCATGGAGTAGGGTTTAAGACTTCCATACCTTAGGTCTTTTTATATTTCATCTTGTTTATATATCCTTTCTAATAAAATTAAAAAATATTAAAACATGAATCTATAGCTGAATTATATTATTTCACGTCAGCCTTGAACAATTGTAATCACTAGATTTTATTTTAAAAATATTCTTTGATATTTGTGAAATATTTCAGTTTCATGATTTCATTAAATTACCCCATCATATTTCAATTTCCGGATTATTATTCAATGAAATATAAATGACACAGGAATTATTTATAGAAGGATAAAAATATAAAAATTTAATTTTTATATATTATAAATAATTTATTATAATCATCCATGAATGTAGTGAAAAGTAATCATTGGAAATGTCTTGTGGGTGTATGATACCAAACATTTATACAATGTGTATAAAGAGAAAGAGAGACATATATGATATATAAATATATTTTTAATATCCCCAAATATGGATCTTTCTCATTTGTCCAAAATGAGTTTGTGAAGGGGCATTATGCTCACCTCTCCGTACACCAGATTCTTCCAACTAGCTGCGAGGGTGTGATGAATAATATGTGAAGATTATACCCCATAGTATAGAGTTATAACACATTACAATATTAAACTAATAATTATAATAATTATAATAATATAGGAGTAACAAAGAATAAACTAAACCATATATCATAGAAATGAAAATTAAATGAGAAAATAAAAAAAATAATGATTCACCATGTAATAAAAAGTTCATAGGCATCTAAATGTAAATCTGAAAAGAAATATGGATAAGAAAATTAGATGAATAAATATAAGCTCAAAAGACCCAAGTGCCCAAACCCATGCATGACTGATCTCCAAACTACATCCCATATTGTAAGTAAAAAATCAGCAATTAGGTCCCATTCCCTTACCCAAACCAACATATATTTAATCTACTCATTTTACAAATAGTGTCCCAAATAGTGAATGAGTAAAACTCCATAGGTCAACACCACCGTGTCTAATGAAAACCATTATGATAGTAATTGCATGCAATAAAGCAACATAAAATTGTATTAATTAATCAATTAATAACGTACATAAATCAACCTGGTTCGACACCGTGTTAGAATGTATTTGAGAATGTATGATAACTAGGAAAACCATAACCATAAACCAAGGAATAATCACATAACTAGGAATATCCTTTTATATATGAATTTTACCCATCATACATATCCCTATAAATAATCATTTCAGCATGTATCATTGGCACAATCATACTATATATCCATTTCAACATGTATCACCCATCCAAGGACTCTATATAAGCATTTAAGCTTGTATCACTATTCCAAGACCACTATATAAGTGCATCAAATACGGTTAAAAATGATCTATATAAGTATTTTAGCATATATCACAGGGCCACGCTTAATAAATAATAATTTCAACCTTCGGGAAAATCACTTTATATATGTGTTTTAGTATCAACTGAACAACTCATAACATCAAGTATGCCACAATATCATATCATAATTCTCAATGTCTGATTATGTAAATTCACACTTTCCTTTCAATTACACATTTATTTATACATCTATTTATCAACATCCATATCATTATCCCATAATCTATGAGTTGAGTGATTCGATATCTTGCAGTAACCTCAAGTCTCTTTTAATGTCAAATTCACATTAATCCATTAACGAATTCAATATTATTTAATTTTTATCTCACCCAATGGGTAGGCACAAGAAAGGTTTCAAGTTCAATTGAATTAAATAGATACAACAAATAATCACATCCATAATTCGACATTATTCATTATTTAATTAATTTATGTTTACATCATGGTGGATGAATCATTGTATTTAATATACTAAATAATTAAACAGACTATAGGGTTAGGTTTAGACTCACAACCTTTATCTGATGATTAAAACAATGCATCAAACGAAAATATCGAACATGAACGGGGGGTATGTAAGATTGTATGAAGAACCTCGATCAAAGTAGGTCTAGATCAAAATACCAAAAAAGTAGACAATATATTTACACTGTAATGACAGAGAACAATCCCACAGAGGGGAAACCTGAGAAAAACAACTCACTGGGGATTGGATGTGTAAACAAGATGTCTGGAATGGAGGAAAAGTATCCAAAATTTCCTGGAGCAACTTAGGGTTCAACAGGAAGATTGAAGTAGATTAATGAAAATCATGAGCACACATTACACATAAACACTATAATCTTGGATAATACACAATTTTTATCTATATATTACATAGTGTATTTATTATTTAAGAGTTACTCCAAAACAATTGTAGTTGTGGCTTAATTTAACCATACTCAAACATTACACATTATGTAATGTGGACTCAAAGTGTGTAGCTAGTTAACGTAATAAACTAGTTCATGGACTAATTTATTTTCATGACATAATCCCCTTAGTATTTACACATCATGTAACCCATTTACATGGTGTGTAAATTCCCTGCAGTCAACTTTTATCTTAGTTTCTATGATAGCACTAGAACAACCAATGAATCCTTCCAAACTCATGTGAAACCCTTTTAATCCAATTTAACACAATTATACATTGAATCCATTATTTGAAACAAACATAAATCATTGAACTCTAGCAAAATTCCCCTAAAAATACTATCTATATGGAAACAATAAATAGAATCCAAGGTTTGAATATGAAGGAAAACCAAATTAATGATGTTTAATGAAAAACTCAATGTGGGATTTACCTGGAAAAAAGAATACATCTTATAACCTCCCCACTATATAGTAAGTCATCCCCTAGAATCTCTAACAATAATTTTGGGGTGTTAATGAATAAATCTATCCATTGTGAACTCATATCAGACTCCCTCTCAGAGGTCTCCTCCTGAAAACATTCATGCTTCCAGTGAACTCGAACTAGAGGTATAGTCTTACACTAGAGTCACTTCACACTACAATCCAAACTCAATTTATGTTTCTACTTAAAGGAAACATCCGAAAAAATTTAAACATCCCTTATTTATAACACATGATAGTTGTTAATATAATATATTATAAGTTTTGATTTGTGAGAAATGAATTTCATGTAAATATAGCATTATAGAAGAAATAATTTGTTTTCCACTAGACTAATACTATCCACTATCTGAAATGGAATGAAAAACATGGGTGATTCCTTCACTTGTTTCCTAATATGATGTTTCCTAAACCTAGGAGACACATAAATGGGAAACATTATGATTAACCGTGAACTCTAGAGGATATCTATGATGGTTTTTATATAATTTCATTCCATGATTCACGGTAAGAAACCCCTTCCTAATCAACTGAACCTTTTTAATAGTATTCTACAATTAACTCAGTACATCAAGTGGTAACTCACCTTCCACCAACCAAAAAAGATGGGAATGGAATATCAATCCATTCAAAGCCTCCAAATGTACAATATTTATTTATTACTATAAATGTTTTTATATAAAAACATCATTAATTCCATAAGTTTCTCCCATTACAACTGAAATCCAAAACATAACCTCATGCCATATCACCCAATACCCGAATAGTCTTCTCAGATTGACCATCAGTTTGAGGATGATATGTTATTCTCAAAAGGAAATTTTATCCTATGTCCTTATAAATACCCTTCTAGAAATAATATGTAAAACAAGGATCTCTATCATAAATGATACTCCTCGGAATTCCAAGAAACTGAACTATCTTGTGCATCTGGTGACTACCCAGATAATTAATCGTGAAAGTCTATATTATAGGAAAAAAGTGATCTACCTTCATTATTAAATCCATTATTAGTAATACATCACCAATTTTTGGGGTTACCTATTGAATCCTATCAAAAATCCATAGTGACGTCATCCTATTTCTACTTCAAAATGGGAAGGGGCTACAACAGCCTAAATGGAATATGATGCCCAGCTTTGACCTACTAATAGGTATAACAACACACCACAAACCACACTACATCCTTATTAATTTTTATCCACTATTAATATATATAGAGACCATTATACATATTTTTCAAACCGGGATGTACCACAAATCAAGAATCATAAAATTCTCTCATCAACTCCTCATGAATGCCTATCAGAACCAATACACAGAAATGGAAAATTATATAATTTTCAATATATAGATACCATATTGATGGTGTCTTTCCACCATCTAATATATCTATCAAAACTAAACTCTTAATATCAGATAACTTCACTCTCTTGATCTGGTTGAAAATCATAGGTATAAAATATTTCGAAGTCATGGCTACTCATCCTTGGTGCTCCTAAACATCTAGATGCATGTCTAAAATGAGTTTCATCATCCAATAATTGTCGAATTGATACCACACTACCTATATCAGTGACTTATATCTCATGGAATTGGAAATAGTTTTCCCTAGACCAGGGTATAAATTAACTCGATGTCAAAATAATGAAGATACTCAACTAACCTCCTCTATCGACGATTCATGCCCAACAGAGAAAAGATGTACCTGAGGATATTGTGGTCCATGTATACCACTAACCTCTCACCAAATAGATTATGTCTCTAGTATCTCAAGGCATGTACCACTATAGTTTAATTCATATTATGAGTATGATAATTCCTCTGTTGTTGTCTCATCTATTTGGATCGATGAACAACCCCTAGACCCTCTTGCATCAAAAATATTCTCTGAGTCCAACATCAGATGCAGCATAGTACATGATATTTTTCTTAGATATCACAGATAAAGTGAAGATATAATCTAAGGTTATCCAAGCATTCAAATCTTGATAAAAATCCCACACAAGCATTTGATTAATCAAACTCCACACCTTTATTGGTAATACCTATCATCAGTACTACCCAACAGTAGAAGTATTAGATAACGAATCGATAATAACCTACTAATCCCAGAACAATTTTAATCTCGAAGATTTTTTTGGGACTCTACAGAAATACCATGAATCTAATTTTTCTTGGTCCAATAATCCTCGTTACTCTGATAAGACATAACCTATGAAGTGAACTTTATCAATCTAAACACTTCATTTTTTTATCTTGATGTAAATTTAATGATCACTCAATGTACCCAAAATCTTTTCAAGATGTTTGGCATTATCATCTACTATATTAGAAAACAATAATATTTCATCGATAGAAAAACCAAAATCTACTTGGAAAATGATAACATATCTGACATATCAAATCCATGAATACCTCCAGTAAATTTTTCAATACAAACTACATCACTACAAACTCATATATTTCATACATACTATAAAAATAAATTGGAGGTATGTATGATGGTTTTACCCAAGATTAGTGATATCCAAATCTCAAATCGTTCTTGGAAAATATATTAAAACATCTCATCTTGTCTATTAGAGTATCAATTTTAGGAAGGGTATATCGATTCTTGACAATCATCTACTTCAATATCTGATAATCCACATATATGAGCAATGTACCATCATCCTTTTTTGGAAAAAAAATAACAAGAGAACCCTATTAAAATTTAATAGGCTGTATGAACCCTTTTACTTATAGATAATTCAACAATAAATTTAAACACCAAAATATCTTAAGGTGGCTTACTATATGGGGGGAAAGAAATTGGATCTTCTCTTAGCAGTAAATTTATCTCGAAATTGATTTCATACATAGGAATTATGTCATATAACTCATCTAAATTGATATCCTCAAAATATACAAATATTATAAGAATAGTATCCTATTGCATTCCCACATCATCTTGAATAAGGATTTCTATATGAGCCACTAGAAAAAACTATCTACACTTAATTAGTCCTAAATGTCCTTCCTGACTATCCCACTCACCCCATAGAGAATAAATGTCACCTTCTGGAGATAGAATGATAAATATTCTCCAGTAATCGTAAATATAATCATAGAAGAGTACTAACTAAACCAAAGAAAGAATTGTTTTAAAACCTATCATTTCATGTTCAAACTGTTACCAAAACAAGTTGTAACCAACATTTTATAGAGATCACACCTTACAACTTTTTATACTCTCTGATATCACTCCCAAAGCTGTGTAGCTAACCAGCCTCTCCTATATGTTCTCTAGTCTAACTCACCAAAGCTATCCTCTCTACCTGGAATTGTATTTCATGCATTGAGGCAAGACATCCTCTTCCTCGTCCTAAATTTCCTATGAAACAAATATACCTCCCTAATGAGGAGTAGCTGAGTCCATACCAAACTCTAGTAATTGACTTGTTCCTATTAAACTAATTTGTTATAAAAATTTCCTATAAAACATCAAAATTTTACCCTGCCTACTGCAATCTGGGAAAAACAATGTGGGGAATGAAAACATGGGAAATTGTTTATCCAATAATTACACACAAATATCACTATAATGGATCATGGTCTTGATATGGTTTCCCATTACCCTAAATTCTATATCTTCTATTTACTTGGTGATAACGTGCATGGAAGTGCTTCTTTCCACAAGAAGAAGAGATCTCAATTCACCCTTGTGAATTTTCCCTAAAGATGATCAGGGGAACTCATGGATTTAGTTCTATGGTGACTGTATGATTCATCACCTAGAAAAATATACTTAGACAAAAATACATCCACATATGAAATAATCTCATAGATAATCCCATATGAAAAATCTCTCCCTAGATATCTCATCATCATCTAATGATAGAGAAAATTGTTTCATGTAAATGAAACGTTCAACACATGCCTTCACTAACAATCCCCCTTATGTCAGTTTCATGAACTCAATACCCTTCTCATTACACAATGTATCTAGATACAAGTGGCTCAAGAACTTCACCTCAAGGTCCTTCAATGATAACTCATCCTACTGTCTATCCAAGTATAGAATGTCCAACCAATTCTTGGAAGTTCCATAATGCTTACATGCAGTAAGTTTCAGCCTCCTATCTATAGGTGTCTCCGGGTTCCTGATGATCTTATAGAATGACTCAATCCAAAAATAAGCTCTATAGGGGACTCACACCCCCATTGAATTTAAGGTGTATGTTGTAGAAAAAATTATCTTGTTAGCACATACAGCGAAGGCACAATGTGATCAATAACCCGTTCCATAGACTACATAACTCTCTAAATGATTTAATGAAACTAAACATCTTTATTATTCCAATGAACAAGAGGAATCCCTAATTCATCTATGATTGTAGTTTTCTAATTTCCACTCTCATGACAATTAACTCAAAGATAATGAGGAGGCATTTTTTTCTACATGATAAACACACACCTTAGAACATTGTCTATAAAAACATTGTCAAACACGAAACCTGAAAAAATTGGGAACCACTAACTCCTAATCTCCCCAAACAACGATTACAACTATTTTTTATGACATAATAGTTCTTCCATTTTATTTATTAGATATAATAGGTTTCTTATAGTAGAGTTAAAATATGAATGTATATAACATATGTAACAAATATGTCTCTACCATGAGTAATTAATGTCAATATATATATATATATATCCTTAAGTGCCTATCATGATGCATGAATACACATCACCCATCAAAGTGGTTCACGAGTATGAATCATAAAGAATAATAACTTCAAAGAACATGTGAATCACCATGGGTGAAATGACATCGATTATAAAAATCGATCATCATGAAGAACAATACCGTCCCTGGGAAGTTGGATTTCCGATCATACATGGGTTTTCCAATCTAATGAACACATTCATAACCATGTTCTATCACATACTATTATCATTTATAATACTCTAAAATAGTTATGAAATTGAAAAGAAAAACCAGAAACCTGTAATACTACTTTGTAATGTTCCCCAATATATCACTATCTCATGTGACCAAAATAGGTTTGGTACAGGAACTCATGCATGCCTCCCATACACCAGAGCATATCGAATGGAATTATTGGTGTGTTAAATATAGTGGGGAAACTATAAATCAAATTACAGAGGTAAAAATTCTGAATAATCAAATAATAATAAATATATCACAGTATTGATGAACAATAGAAACCATGTATCATACATCCAGAATGTAAAGGAGAAATCAATATTCCAATAATGATGAGTCATGTAATGAAAAATTGTGATGTATCTAAATGTAAAACTAAAAACATTAAAAATAAAAGTAGCATCTGACACAATATAATCTCAAAATATCTTGATCCTCAATCCCCAATCCATATTATGATTCTTATACCCTGTCCAAACATAAATCCATATGATCTAATCAAGCACTAAATGACAGTTTGAAAATAGTGCATGTAAAACTCATTAGGTCGACACCACCACGTCCATACAAATCAGGTCAAATAATAAGTGCATCAAATAAAGGGATAATTTTTTTTAATAATTTCTTAATTAATATGATTATAAAATTAACGTTCTACATAACTATTACAAAATTTATAAGATCATGTCGCACAAAAATTTCAATCATAAGAATAAACCATAGAATAATCAAATAACCTATAATAGCCTTCTATATTAGAATTTCATCTTCTTGGAATAGACCTATATATAATCCATTTTCCTTGTATGACAGGGAAGCGATCACTATATAAGAATTTCAGCATGTATCACAGGGCCAACCCTGCTATATAAGCATTTAAATGTGTATCACTAGTATAATCCCACTTTATGATCATTTATACCTTTGGGAAAATCCATATATATATATATATATATATGAATTTTAGCATGCATCACTGGGCCAAGACAACTATATAAGCATTTCATCATCTAGGAAATGCACTATATATAATAATTTCATCATAAACTCAAAATGTCATATTGGTAAGGATATCACAATATCACATCACAAGAATTGATGGTTAATTATTAAAATTACCATCTTTATTTAAATTACCCGTTCATTTATGTTTCAATTTATCAAAAAAATATAAATAACATATTATAAATTAGTAGACTGAATCGATGTCATAAAATTAAGTTTAGTATAATTTCATGATAAACACACTTAATGTTTTTAACCAATTCAAAATTATTCAAGGGTTTTCTCACAAAATGTGTAGAAACATGCCAGGTTGCAACATCAATTGAATACAATAGATATAAAATTCCAATCCATAATTTATCATCATTCAGTATTTAATTAATCAATATGCACATCATGGTTGTGAAATTTAAATATTGTACATACTCATGTAATCACTATTATTTAAGGGTTTTGTCGCCTAATAGGTAGCCACAAGCAAGGTTGTGACATCAATTGAATCTAAGGGATCTAACTAAAAATATAATCCATAATTTATCATCATTAAGTGTTTAACTAATCAGTATGCACATCACGATAGTGGAATCGTATTATTTCACATACTCAACAATTAAATAGATCAAAGCGTTAGGTTTATAATCACTTCATATATCTAATGATTAATGAAACACATTCAAATATAATTGAAAACAACAATGAATGTGGGGATGTTAAAAAATAACCTACAAGAAACTAGATACAGTTCAAAACCAAAAATAAACCCAGGATAAATATTTACACTATAACAATGGAGAGAAATGGATGAGAGGGGAAACCAGAGAAAAATAACACACCTAAGATCATATACAAAATAAAGATGATCATAATGTAGGAAACAAGACCAAAAATTCTTGGAGCACCTTAGGATTAGAGAGGAGAAAAATCTATATTAGACTAATTGATGTTACAAGTGCACAACACATGTAAAAGCAATGATCATGGGAAATACATGGAGTGTAACTATATTACACCTCATGTAGTTTTTATTTAGTATTTATGCCAAAAAATTCCTCACCACATATAAATTTATACATTCTCAAACATTAAACATCATTTAATGTGGATTCACGACCTATATCATATTCATTCCATTTACTCGTGCACAGCTTGTATCCATTTCACAATATCATCATAATTGATGTTACAGGTCATGTAAACTATTCAAAAGCCATGTTAATTATCTATAAACATATTTCAATTCATATTTTTTAAATTCACCCAAACCACATAGGAATCATTTTATACTCATAGGAAACCCTCCTAATCCCACTTGACACATTTATACATATACTCTATTAATATAAACCAACATACATCATTGAAATTTAGGTACGTTTCCCTACCAAAACCATCTCTCCCCAAAGAAGACTGATGTACCAAGTTTTAAGGACAATGGGAAACTCAATAGAATACATTTAATGAAGATCTTGGAGAGAGATTTACCTGAAAAAAGATGGGATCTTACAATATTGTAAATAATTTATTTAAATGGAATTAATGTTAATTATATAATGTTAATATATTGATTAAATGACTCTCAAAGAGTTGGTTAGAAGTGTTGTGGTAGAATTAAAGAATGGAAAAATTGTGAAATTAATGGAAATGGAAGTGATTACCTTGATTATAAATTCACTCCTCTATTATGACCTTAACGCCTTGAACACATAGAGTTTTTTGACTCTAAAAAAGACTTGGTTAACAAGGGGATTAGGAGAGGGAATCTTGGAGGAACATGGAATTCAAGAAGTGGATGGGAAGTGGATTTTTGATCGATGTGGTAAAGGTATGTATACATGATATGAGAGGTATTATATATATAAAATATTGAATAAGTGATAATTTCTATGGATAAACATTCAACCATGATATTTTTCAGATTATGAATCATAATTGATTAAAAATATATATATTTTGAGTCTTTAAAAAAACATTATAAAAAACATATTATTTTATAAAAAACTAAAGAATAATATTTAATAAATTGTTTTTAATGAAATAAATCACATTAACAAACATTGGAAATTAGTTTTTAAGTTTGGAATTTGAATTTATTGGATTATTTAACTTATTTAATATATTTATTGTTGATATGACTATTATATCATTTATTATATTATTATTGAATCATTAATTATGTAATTAAATCAAACTCTTTACGTAAAAAGTGATTTTTTTATATTCACCTAAAAATTTATGGTATTTAAAAAATCACTAAAAAAATCACCCATAGAAAATTTTCACAATATAAATTCAAAAATGAAATTTATTTTATCGTAATAATTTTGAATATTAAGAAATTTTAATTCTTAACATAAAAATTATGGTTCTTTAAAATTTATTAAATTGTGATTTATCAAAAAAAATAAAATCACACATTCCTTGTTATTGTAATTTTTATTTTTATTTTGTGGAATTTTAATATTTATCTTTAAATAATATACATATGGAAATAATTATTTTCATTTCATTATATTTTTTTATTTGTTATTTTTCTTCTATAACAATTAGATTACTAATCTAAATATTCATAGTACTATTCCTCTTAGTCATAATAATTTTCTAAATGTTCTATTAAAATCAAATTGCTATTATAAATGTAATATTAATATTCATTAAGTGTGTGTGTGTATTTATACTTCTTATAAATAAATAATATTTCCATTATTCATCATTCACTTCAATTCCTCTAAAAGTTATATTTTTTTCATACCCCGACCCGATGTGGAATGAACAATGACTACCCCCATACTACTTCCAATAGTCTAGGGGATGGGGTCGAGTGTCGAGTAGGCATATCCCATAAATGGGAGGCATTTTCTAATGTACATGTACACATGCACACATCTCCATTCCATACGATGTTGAAATGCTAAAAAATAATATAATGCATTCATATAACTAAAATCCCAAGACCATCGGACAACATGTAATAATGGAAAAGTAAACGGGGAAAAATACAAGCCCACCAAAATGGGTCTATACTCGAGTACACAGAAAATATTGATTTCTAACATACTTCATGGGTGATTAAAATTTCATATGTATGGTCCCAGTAAAAACTTCGGTCTTCCCACTACATGATCCATGTTATAATAATAGACACTCGATGAAGAGGTCCAACTCATTTGGGCACCGCCTAAAGAGAACATGTTGGTCTATGAATATTATGATACATAGATTGGTGTTCACACCCACGACTCCTTCGGGACACCACAAATTAGATCTAGATCAAATGTGATACTCGTATAGGGGTCACACCTAGAATCAATAGGGGTCACCAAACCCCAAATTTTGATCAACCAACTATGTAGGGGATCACATACCAATGATTCCACAAACCCTATTAATGCGTTCTTCTAGGTATAGGATAAACTACCTAATCAGGGAGTTTATGATGTTTTCGTAAACTCCATTAGTGATTATAGAGTATCACACTCTAATATCACAGGGGGAAATTACAACTCTATCTGAGACTCATCCTCTATAGTGTATTACAATCTAGTGGTGTGGATGTAATATTTCATTGTACCCTCGAGGAAAGGAAAAAAGGGAATTCACCCAACCTATAACAGTCTAAACAAGGAAACGAAGAGCCTAATACTGAAAAATTTACCTAACATTGGACTTGAGTTAACATTCGACGAATTAAGGTCATGCTATTATGGACAACGCAACGTTTGGATGCTTCGTTTTGGAGTTAAGGCTATTTAAATAAAACTACCTACAACCATTTTAAGGGCCCATGGACCTACTACCGTGGGAGGTCCACCTACCATCATAGTCTACTTCCAAGGTCGTTCCACATACCATGTGGACTACATGCCCGTGTACATATCCACATAGTCCATTCACTTGCCGCAACTAACTGACTACGGCAGTCGATCACCGCAGTTGCCCTGGATTGGAATCAGGTAAACCCCATCTTGCTTGGAACACTGGCCTAACCTGAACCACCGACCTAGCCCAAACCACCTAGCACGACCTTCTCCATGACAATCGCTGAAACCCACATCATCCACCTCTTTCCCACATCCACCTCCATCTCATGCGGACTTCGTCGTGTTTGCCTCTGCGGGCTATTCCGCTGCGTTCCATCGCATATTTCAGTGGAAACTTTCACACACTGGTAGTACCGTCCATTGAAAACCATGACACCTATGATGATTGAAAAATGAAATGAGAATAGATCTGATCTCTTAGGGATCCACTTTACACTTTTTTCCTCAGTTGTCAATTTTACTCAAATCCGGGGGTCTGATAATTTTTGGTACCACCCGAAAATGTCGAACCCAGACCACGGGGATGCAATCAATAAAGAATGATAATAAAGTAAGTAGAAAATCAAATTAAAAATTTTTTATCATAATTTTCATGGTTATCTTGTTTAGAAATCAATAACAGTGGATTTGTTTTAGAAAAATAGATCAAATAAATCCCGATAAACCCAAAAAATAATCTCATCCCAATAATAAGTTCGATCCACAGGATAAAATATTCATGGATTAGACCACATTAATTTTAGAAATCATGAATAGGGTAGGGATGATTAAATCAATAGTCTTACCTCAGGATGGATAGGTCATTGATGAAGAACAATGTTTTTTTGTGTTTACTAGTGTGATCCATCAATCCTGTCTCACACCGATTGTCTATCTCTGATTTGAAAATTCATTGTTGACATTGTCCAACCTTGAGGTCTCTTTCGATGAACCAATAATACTATTCCTAATCCTAGGGTTATGCAGTTATCCATGTCAATTTTCCATAAGTCTGTATTTAAAGATAGAATTAGGTCACTGCATCAAATTAATTTTTATTCATTTTTTTGTTCTATTTTATGTTTGTTGAATCTTCTTGGGAGATTACCAATGCCGACCAATGTTAGGTCAAACATAGGGTATATCTAATATTTTGAACACAACGGTTAACATGGATTTCTTATATGGGAAACCATTTAGGAGTTATTGAAAATTTTCAAAATATTTGTGTTCACGTGCTATCAAATAATTTGATAATTTTGAGACATCTATTCTAGGAAAATCATGACTTGGTGTCCCACACTATCTTATAAAATTATCTCAAAATAAATTTTATAATATCAAAAAATAATACATGGAAAATATATGTTTTTAAATCATCTAAACCATTGTTCTTTATGTCATTAAAATTCCAATATATGGTCTACTCAAATATATGGGGAAACTAAGCACAAATCGAAACATCTAGCTACCATGTGAACTCCTAGAGATTCTTGTGCTACCACAAGATATGTACAAAAATAATTGATCAACTAAGAAGGACACTCTCTTTCCTATCCTTGATCTCCACTAGGTTTTCTGCAAAATCTTCTTCGTCTTTAATGTCCAACACATCCTAGTTGATGACGTGTGATGAGTCCTGCACATACCTCCTCAACTGTGACAAAAGGATGATGTTTTTTACCCAATTAAACTGTGATGGTAGTGATAAGAAGTACACCACCACACCAATTATATGATGTATCTGAAAAGTTATGATGCACCTCAAAGATAGAGTTTTTCCCATTCCAAATCCCTTTAATCCCCATCGACGAGAAACCCAAAGGAACACAAAATCTCCCTCAACAAACTCCAATGGCCTCCATCACCTCTTCGTATAAGACTTATGATGGCTCTGTATAGTATTAATCTACTACTATATGATCTTTGACAACTCGTTAGTGGTTTATACTCACTCTTGGACCATGATTGTTGACTCTCATGGGGTATTACAAGAAAATGGTTACCCATAGTGCCACTCGTACATAGCCTCTAATGGTGTCATAAAAATGGTGGAATGGTATATATTGTTTTTGTAATCTCCACCACATGTAGGTGATCCTCACAACTATGAAAAAAATCATACATGGATTCCCACAAACTGTCATCCAGAACCTGAATGGTCGGTTTAGTCTAGTCATACATCTATTGGTGAAATGGTGTGCTCAAGCATAACTGGGTCCAAAACGCCTCTTTCATTCCCTTCCACAACTGTGATGTAATTCATGCATGATGATAAATAAAATCCAATGGACCTACATGGATTTGATGTATATCTTATGCATAGAGGCTTCCCATTATCTATAATGAACTCTACTCTCAAATGAATATTAAGTGGGATGACATGGTGAGTCAGTAGACGATCACCAATATGTTATCATGTCCCCTGGATGTATGTGGAATACCTGTCACGAAGTCCATTAATATCACTTCCAACTTTTACTATGGACTCTCAATGGGTTGAGCTAAACCCAATAGAACCTGGTGCCCATCCATCACATGCTGATAAGGAATTCATCGAGAAACAAACTCTGAAAGTCCTTTCATCATCCCTATCAACAAAAAATGACAGCAGAGGTCCATGTACATCTTCACCACTCTTGGGAGTACCCATAAATGGGATGTTGGGAACTCCATCCAAACATATTCCCACAAAATCACTCATACCATCACTCATTCTACAAAAATAATAGTTTCCTCCACAAATTTTTGAATATCCCTCAAGAGCATTCACTGTGGATATCCAAGCATGTGGACTATCGATGTTTGTTTAACCAAGTTGTGCCTCCCTGATCTGCTATTAGAGTGGACGGGTGAAATCCATAGTCTGTGATAGCATATGCTTGGCCTTGATCCCTTGGAAATTTCTGAGGTAAGTTCCCTTGACGCTTAGGACATTCATTTGTATAATGTCCCATCTCCCTACAGTTGTAGCATTAGACAGCGGTAGCTTCCTTCTTCCCCTTGAAATCACGAGCATGGTAGTCTTTTTCACCACACTTGTAACAGACTCTCGTTCCTTTTAAGAAAGTACTGGGGTGTTTCTTCCCACATTTACTGCAGTATGGATATTAAACATTTCCCTTCTTCCATATATTTCCATTCCCAGATTGATCATAATATCTCTTCTTCCCTTTCTTTGCTTTAAATTCACATGACATAGAGAATTATTTCTCTGTCTTGAGAGCACATGAGACAATGTCTTCATACGATGAGAAGGATTGTGAGACTAATGCTCGACGGAGAAATGGTGTTAACCCATCAAAGAAGCGATCAATATTACTTCTTGGGTTATGTATATAATCTCCAGCATACCATGCTAACCTTGTAATGTTATCCTCATACTTTACGACATTCTCATCCTCCTTTTGTCTCAGTCTCTGAAATTGTCTATCCATATCTTCTTTATGGTCATGAGGAATGTATTTTTCTAAAAACATATATTTGAACTCCCTCCATTCCGTATTTGATACTTCATCATCTTCCTTCGTGTTTTGAATCAATGACCACCATTGATCAGCATCTCCAGTGAGGCAGTAAAATGCCATGAAAACTTTTTCCCTTTCACTACTCCCCAAATCCTGAAATATTTTCTCTAGGGAATTTATCCATTTATCAGATACTATGGGATTTGTAATCCCATTGAATGATGGTGGTTTTTGACTCATGAAGCGATCTAACATTGATCCTCCACGTTGTGGATCAGGGTGCTCCATACGGGTAAGGTTATTGTTCATAACCTGAGTGAGTTGTCCCAGTATGGTGATTAGCTGATCAACACCAGTTGCTTCACCAGCGCCACTATAATTATCTTAAGCAGGAGGGAAATCCCTACATGCAGTGCGTGCATTGATACAATTTCTATTTCTTCCACGAGGAACCATTTCTAAACAATGGCATAATCTAGATCAGTTTATGAATCAAAATACATACTACCAAACTTATAAAACACTTATCATAAATTTAACTCTTTATGGATATAATCCATAATCATAAAAATGTTTACTTTGAGGAAGTATATACTCATAAACCCTTCATAATGATTTTTAAAGAAAATTAGAGTTATCCTAAGCATATCCCCTAGGAGTGTCGTAACCAAGAGTGCAGCAAGGCCCGTTGTCATGCACCAGTTCTAGTTTGAGTCTATCTCAAAGAGGTGTTTTCGAGTTTTACCCCTAGGAACATCTGTTCCAGAGATGCCTCTACATGATCGTATCCATATAAGGAATTATTGCTCAGAAAACTCACAAAATCTCTACAATAACAAAATTCCTAGAATTTCTTCTATACGAATCCTCAATGTCCATCTTAGGTCTATGTTCTCTAATCAGAGTTTATCTAAATCTATCTTCCACGGTTTTTACTAAACCTCCGCTGATACTAACTATAACACCCTGACCCTAGTTACCCAGAGTCGGTGCATTATTACATAAAATTGGCATGATCACAAGAAAGATAAAATCTCAAATGACCGATTAGTTTAGTAGCCTTGGAAACACTAGATATATTCATAATGTTTTACATTACATCATAAAAATAATAACTACAACAACATATTCTCCATAGTGCACACTCTTATCCCCTCATATTGTCCCTGTAGGTCATTCCTAATTTAGTTCTTCACATCCTGGGAAAAATAAAACATAGAAAAGGGGTGAGCTTAAATTCCCAGTAAGGATAACAATATAGCGTAATCATTCATAAATAAGAATAAACATTTAAGGCAATGTTTAACTAAAACAAAATCCTTTTAAACTTGAACTTCAACAAATTGTGGAATAAATAAAATGAAATAATGCCATTTACTTATTCACATGGATATTCTACTAATCGAATAATCACATGCAATATCAATAACCACTTTCATAATAATAAAATACATAATTCCAGACGATCATAACCACATAGCCAAGGCATTGTGCCAAGACTACAAATATGATTTTTTCAAGGCCTTGTGCCAAGACACTAGTTTGTCACATTAGACCTACCGATCCATTGAGGAGTTATAGCAGGCTCCACCCATCACATATTAAGTTCAATGCAACCCTCATATGAACAAGTTTAAACATAACAAAAACATTCTTATTAAAACTAGTATACGAAATTTCAAAACGTTCTCCATAAACCATGAATGGTATAAAAATAACACATACATAGTCAAAAAAAATCACAAAACCATCAATAGAATATGGACGTTTTGTATCATAATAAATTAACATAAAATAAGCTTAAAATCCATCAATGGATGTTGACTTAGATGAAATCAAAACTATTTGAGAGAAATATCCCTTTTTTAATCATTTAAAAGTCACATAATTATAAAATAAAACATTTACCTTGAAAATTTTCTTATAAGCTTGTAAGGTAAGCTTCTATGATTTTATAACAGCAGAAAATAGCCGCACCCGCCGTATAAGTTAAAAAAAATTCTTACCTTATTTCTGTCGAAAAGGTTTAAAAGCACCTTGTTTGGAAAAAGATGGAAAGATTCCTTTATAAACCTCTTATAAAAAGTAAAACAAGGCTATAAATGACATTAACCTATATTCTTCTAAATATCAAAAAAAAATTGAAATACATTTTTAAGAATCATGGATGTGGATGATAAATAAATCCCAGTAAATTATTATGTATAAACAACCTCGGATGATGAAGAGATTGCGAAATAAACCCTTACCTTGTACTTTTCCTTGGTTGGGGTAGTTTAACCTCCTGTATAATGGTGAAATAATTCTTATTAATTTATACAAGAATCATATATATTAATATGATATCATTTATGATCTTTTAACATTGCTTTGTTAATAATATTTTAGAATTATCGTCGTTTCAGGTGTTAACTTACTCGTTTTCTTTTTATATGTTTTGTTACGTAAGTCATCTTTGTTATGGATAGTTTGTATATTATTCATATCTAGAATGATATCAAGCCCTTAGATACTATTATTAATCATCAAATTAGAATTAGACTTGAATGGATATGATGGAGAATGAATCTCATCGCGTTCGTGGCGACGGTAGTCCGTACGTACGCACGAGCGGTAATTTCATTATTTTGATATTAAAATAATATATAATTGGATTATATATCATATATAAAGAATCATTAAAATGTTATATTTAGTATTTACATGAATTATACATCATTATTATAACCATCCAAATAATAATTTATTGAATAACAATTACACCATGACGTGGAGATGGTAAGCCGTACGTACGCACATATGGTGACATGTCATTCAAATGATGGATAGAATACTGAATATGGTTGTACCATGTTTATAATAACATCAAAGTATATATAATATACTGGAGTTATTATTTTATAATGGTAATAACAATGAAAGAAGATGTGGAAGAAGAGAGGAACTTGAAAAAAGGTGGTGAAATCATTACCTCTTCTTCAGGTTCTTCCTTTTTATTTGATCAAAAGGGCTCCTTAGGTTGGCTTTCTGACTAAAGGAAGGCATCTAGGATGAATTGATGGATTTTTAGTGAGTATTTGGGTAGGTTTTATCCGAACCAAAATGCTTTGAAGGTGTGAATTAATGAGATGGGGGAGTTCCATTTTATAAGAGGGGAGAGGGCCACCTTTGGAAAAGCTATAAATATTATTTTATAATACATTAATATTCGATTTCTAAAGGCTCCAAAGTGGATTATTAAAATGATAAGGTGGGTATGGGTCTAAACCCACTCAACCAATAGAATTTATATAGGTTTGGGTCATTATATTAACCTTATCTTTTATTTTTAACTCTTAGTTAATTAGTTTGACATTTACCATGTCACATTGTATTTTTATATTATATTGTTAATAAAATTACTATATACCTCCAAGAGACCCCCAAGTGGTCCATTAATGATAAACCTATCATTATATAAGTCTCTTTGCCGAAACATATATTTTTAGGAATTGAATATCAATTAATAATATAATATTTGTTTTAAAAACTCTTTTTTGTCAATTTTGACAGTATTTGGAAAATTGATTTTTGTAAAAATCATAACAGAAATTTTACTTCGAAAAATGTTAATTAAATCATTCCTAACATGTCTTATTAACCTATAAAATTAGTTTAATTAATAAAACGACACAAATTATATTTATTTTGGTATTTATAATATCAATTATTTTAATTTTTCACTATTATGGTAATTACTGCATCATCATTGTGTCATAAATAAATTAAATTATTTAATGTCTAAAAATTATAAATAAAATATCATTAGGTAGGAAATATTTTTAGATTTCTAATGAATATTTATAATCGAATTTATCTTTTGTGTAATCCTATATTAAAAATGTCTTAGTAAATAAACTTTGATTTTAACTCTTTAAACTATTCTTTGAATTAAATAATAATAAATGTCCAAATCTAATCCATGTGGACGTAAATGATAATAATTTATTACTAAGGTTGTTTATGGTCGAGATAAACTTGTCTAATAGAATTAGGACTTGTTTTAGGGTATTATTAATATCATTTGTACCCTTAATTACCCTATTTACTTTTAACCATGGTAAATAAAAGTAAAAAGTTAGTATTCCCCAAAAATTATTTTCATCTCATTGAACCACATTTTATTCCTTGATATTAACCATGTCCCTCAGAATTTCGAAATTCCACTCACAGAAGCGGTAAAATTATGTTTTATGAAAAATTCAGATTTTTTTAACTACTACTTAATGGTTGCACTATTCATCAAAAAATGAAGTTTTTCAGAAAAATACCAAAACATTACCCTACGATAATTTCGATATTTTGAATCCAAAAATTAAGTCCATTTTGAAAAATAAAATTTATAAATTTTAAAAAGTGGGTATTACTATTCATAACGGCTAGTTTGATAGGTTGTGGTTTGTTAGAACATGATGTTGCATACAACACACGCTATTTCTTTATTCAAAGATAAACATACCGTAGAAACATGGGGTGTAACATTCTCCCCTCCTTCAAATAATTTCTTCCTTGAAATTTCTAGAATAATATCGCATGAAAATACTCGGGGGGTTCTTTATCATAAGTTCCTCGGGTTCCCACGTTGCCTCTTCCATCTTATGGTTTCTCCACAAGACTTTTACCAGACGAGTCGTCCGTTTTCTCAGTACTTGTTCTCTCGTATATAGAATCTTGACGAGCACATCACAATAATATAGATTGAGATCCAGTTCTAATTCCTCATAGGTGAGTATATGCGTTGGGTCAGGCATGTATTTCCTCAACAGAGATACGTGGAACACATCATGAACTTTTGAGAGACTTGGCGGCTTTGCCAATCGTTAAGCTACAACCCCAATTTGTTCTAGAATTTTGAAAGGTCCAATGTACCTGGGACTCAATTTACCTTTCTTGACAAAATGTATGACTCCCTTCCATGGAGATACCTTCAGGAAAACATGATCACCAACTTGAAATTCCAAATCCATCCTTCGATTATCTGCATAGCTCTTCTGCCTACTTTGACATGCTTTGATATGGTTTTGGACTACCTTAACCTTTTCCATCGTTTCCTCCACTAGTTATGGGTCTAAACGTTTTCTTTCACCAACTTCATCCAAACAGGTTGGTGTGTGACAACTCTTTCCATATAATGCTTTATATGGTGCCATATGAATACTCGAATGGAAGCTATTGTTATAGAAAAATTATACCATAGATAAATATTGATCCCACATAACCTGAATGTCATGTGAGAAGGATCTCAACATGTCTTCTAAAGTTTGAATAGTTCGTTCTGATTGTCCATCTGTTTGAGGGTGGTAGGCAGGGCTCAAATTAAGTTCAGTATCCAAGGATTTCTGATAAATTTTCTAGAATCTTGATGTAAAATGGGGATCACTATCAGAAACAACCGATAGGGGTACTCCATGAAGTCTCAAAACATCATTAATATATATTATTGCTAGTCGCTCAAGTGGTAAATCTTCCTTTATATCAAGAAAATGTGCTGACTTGGTATGATGATCAACAATGACCCATATTTCATCGTTCCTTCTAGGAGTCTTTGGTAGCCCCATGACAAATTCCATCATAATATTGTCCCATTTCCACTCTGGTATGGGAAGAGGTTGCATGACTCCTCCAGGATGTTTCCTTCTAGCTTTCACTTGTTGACAAACCATACATCTTGAAACAAAATTAGCAATATCCCTCTTCATGTTGTCCAACAAAAAATTTTCCTTCAAATCTCTATAAATTTTAGTGCTCCCAGGGTGTATAGTGAAATTGGAACTATGAGAATCATCCAGTAATTCCCTTTTTAGATCAGGTATATCGGGAACACAAAGTATATTCCCGAATTTCAAAATTTCATCTTCATACTCAAAGTCTATCAATCTCCCATCATTCACACCTTTAATCTTTTTTTGAAATTATTCATCATCCATCTGAGAACTCTTAATCCTTTCTAGTAAAGATGGTTTGGAAACCATTTGAAAAATAATTGATGTTTCACCTTCTTTGGTAATTCCCATGTCCATCTTCACTAGATCCATGAAAATTGGATCCCTTTCAATTCTCATATTGTTCAAAAATCCATTGTCTTTTCTTCTCAATGCATCTTCCAACTTGTTTTCTTTCCTCGGGTGGTAGTGTATCGTACAATTATAATCCTTGAGTAATTCAAGCCATCTACTTTGCCTCATATTGAGTTCTTTTTGTGAAAAATATACTTCAAACTCTTGTGTTCAGTATAAATCTCGCATTTTTCAACATAGAGGTAGTGCCTCCATATCTTCAAAGCAATGATCACTACTTCTAACTTGAGATCATGAGTAGTATAGTTTTGTTCATGAATTTTCAACTATCGTGATGCATAGGCAATAACCCTATCATTCTGCATAAGGACACAACGAAGTCTATTCTTTGATGCATCACTATAAATAACGAACCCATCATTCCACGATGCTAGATTCAATATAGGAGCATTTACTAATCATCTCTTCAGTTATTCGAATCATTCTTCACACTCTTTTGTCCAAAAAAATTTAAGCCCTTTACGTGTGAGCTTCGTTAATGGGTTAGCCAACCCGGTAAAATTTTGGACGAAATGTCAATAATACCTTGCCAAACCAATAAAACTGAGTACCTCAGTTATACTCGTCGGTTCTGGCCATTCTTGGATTGCCTTGGTATTAGAAGGATCAACAAATATTCCATATTTAGAGACAATATTGCCAAGAAAAGAAATCTCTTGAATCCAGAATTCACACTTGCTAAACTTCCCATATAATTCATGTATTCTCAGAGTCTTTAGGATAATGCGCAAGTGATTTTCATGATCTTCGTAGATTTTGGAGTATACCAAGATATCATCAATAAATACCACCAAAAATTAATTGAGATATTCCTTGAGAACTCTATTCATCAGATTGATGAATACAGAGGGTGCATTCGTCAATCCAAAAGGCATTACTGTAAACTCGTAATTCCTGTACCTAGTTTGAAATGCTGTCATCGGAATGTCTTCCTTATTCACACATAACTGATGGTATCCAGATCGAAGGTCAATCTTTGAAAAGTATTGAGCTTCATGCATTTGGTCAAATAAATCATCAATGTGAGGTAGGGGACACTTGTTCTTTATTGTTATAGAATTGATATCATTGTAGTCGATACATAACCAAATAGATCCATCTTTCTTTTTAAAAAAATGAATAGGGGAAACATGGAGAAACACTAGGGAGAATAAATCCCTTATTAATAAATTCCTTTAGTTGTTTCTTTAGTTCATCTAATTCTATAGTGGCTATTATATAAGGGGTCTTCAATATAGGCCTTGATCCCGGAATTAAATCAATGGAAAACTCAACTTCTCATTCTAGAGGATGTCCAGGTAAATCTTCCAGAAACACATCTACATATTATTTCATAATATGTACATCCTCTATTTGAACATTCATTTCCTCACCTATAGTCATTTTGTTCTCTTCCTACCCAATAATTGAATTTAGTTGAGCTACTAGGGGTGGATCTATATAAGAATTTGGTGGTGACGATTCTTCTCTAAAGATAAGGTGTTCCTTATCATCATCATCAAGAATCGTAACATCCTTATTCATAGAATAAATCTTTGCATCTTGGTTTGAAAGCCAATCCATACCAAGGATTATATCAAACTCAATCATTGGTATGATGATGAGATCAGTGGATAAAAAACATTTATGTTCTCTAATCGGGAATGATTCACAAAACATTGTTGAAATGATACATCCCTTAGGAGTATTAACTGACAACTCCCTTGTTAAATCAAATTGGAAATATCTAATTTTCATAGAAAACTGGGAAGATATGAAACAATGCGATGATCCATAATCAAATAATGCATTTTCTAAACATGAAGAAACCATTAAATTACCTGCCACCACATCTTTCGGAGCTTCTACCTCAGCAGTAATGATACAATAAGCTTGGCCATCATCCCTTGGCCTTTTCTGAGGTATGTTCCCCTGACGCATAGGACATTCATTTGCATTATGGCCCATCTCCCTGAAATTGTAGCATTGTACATCGGTAGCTTCCTTCTTCCCCTTGCAATCACGAGCTTGGTGGCCTTTTTCACCACACTTGTAACCGAATCTCGTTCCTTTAAGAAAGTACTGGGGTATTTCTTCCCACATTTACTATAGGATGGATATTCATCATTTCCCTTCTTCCCTTTATTTCAATTCCCATATTGATCAGAAAATCTCTTCTTCTCTTGGTTTACTTTAAAGTCATATGACTTCGAGAATTCTTTCTCTGTCTTGATAGCACATGAGACAATGTCTTCGTATGATGAGAAGGATTGTGATACTAATGATTGAAATAGAATTGGGTTTAACCCATCAATGAAATTATTAATATTACTTCTTTGGTTACGTATATAATTTCTATCATACTTTGCTAACCTTGTAAATTTAGTCTCATACATTGCGACATTCTCATCCTCCTTTTGTCTTAGACTCTGAAATTGTCTTCCCATATTTGCTCGATGGTTGTGAGGAAATTATTTTTATAAAAATAGATATTTGAACTCCCTCCATTCCATATTTGATACATCATCATCTTCCATCATGTTTTGAATCAATGACCACCATTGATCAGTATCTCTAGTGAGGCGGTAAATTGCCATGATAACTTTTTCCCTTTCAATACTCTCCAATGCCTGAAATATTTTCTTTAGGGAATTTATCAATTTCTCAGATACTAAGGGATTTGTATTCCCATTGAACGTTGGTGGTTGCTGCCTCATGAAGCGATCTAACAATGATCCTCTACGCTGTGGATCAGGGTACTCCATACGGGTAAGGTTATTTTTCATAACTTGAGTGAGTTTTCCCAGTATGGTGATTAGCTAATCGGCACCAGTTGCATCATCAACTCCACTATAATTATCCTGAGTAGGAGGGAAATCCCAACATGGAGTGTGTGCATCGATACAGTTTCTATTTCTTCCACTAGGAGCCATTTCTAAACAATGGCATAAACTAGATCAGTTTATGAATCAAAATACATAATTCCATACTTATAAAACAAATAAAAAAAATTGAACTCTTTATGGATATAATCCATTATCATATAAATGTTTTCATTGAGGAAGAATATACTCATAGTCCCTTCATAATTATTTTTAAATAAAATGTGAGGTATCCTAAGAATATCCCCCAGGAGTGCCGTAACCAAGAGTGCAACAAGACCTGTTGTCGTGCAGCAGTTCCTGTTCGAGTCTAGCTCAAAGCGGTATTTTCGAGTTTTACCCCAATGTACATCTGTGACAGAGCCGCCTCTACCTTCTCGTATCCAGATAGAGATGTATTTCTCGGAAAACTCACAAAATCTCTATAATACCAAAATTCTTGGAAGTTCTTCTATACTAATCCTCAAAGTCCATCTTAGGTCTATCTTATCAAATCAGAGTTTATCTAAATATAGCTTTCAAGGTTTGTACTAAACTTTGGCTGATACCAACAGTAACGCCCCGACCCTAGTTAACCAGAGTCGGTGCATTATTACATAACATTGACATGATCACAAGAAAGATCAAATCTCGAAAGACCGATTAGTTTAGTAGCCTTGGAAACACTAGATATGTTCATAAAGTTTTACATTCCATCATACAAATGAAAACTACAACAACATATTCACCATAGACCACACTCTTATCTACTCATACTATCCCTGAAGGTCATTCATAATTTACTTCTTCACATCCTGGGAAAATTAAAACATAGAAAATGGGTGAGCTCAAATGCCTAGTAAGGATAAAAATATAGCGGAAACTTTCATAAATAAGAATAAACATTTAAGGCAATGTATAACTAAAACAAAAGCCTTTTAAACATGAACTTCAACATACTATTACAAAAATAAAATGAAATAATTCCATTTACTTATTGACATGGATATTCTACTAATCGAATAATCACATGAAATATCAATAACCACTTTCATAATGATGGAATGCATAATTCCATATTATCATAACCACATAGACAAGACCTCGTGCCAAGACTACAAAAAAGATTTTGTCAAGGGTTTGTGCCAAGACACTAGATTGTCTCATGAGACGTACCGATGCGTCGAGGAGCGATAGTGGGCTCCACCCATCACATATTAAGTCCAATGCATTCCTCATATGAACATGTTTAAACATAACATAAACATTCATATTAAAACTAGCAAACAAAATGTAAATACTTTCTCCATAAACCATGAATGGTATAAAAATAACACATCCAAAGTCAAAAAAATAACACAACCTTCATTAAAATATGGAAGTTTTGTATGATAATAAATCAACTTGAAATAAGATTAAAATCCATCAAAGGATGTTGACATAGATGAAATCAAAACTATTTGAGAGAAATATCACTTTTTTTTAAATCAGTTAAAAGTCACATAATTATAAAATAAAACATTTACTTTGAAAATTTTATTATAATCTTGTAAAGTAAGCTTTGATGATTTTATAACGGTGGAAAATAGCTGCACCAACCGTATAAGTTAAAAAAACATTCTTACCTTAATTCTGTTGAAAAGGTTAAAAAGAACCTTTTTTGAAAAAAATGGAATATTTCCATTATAAACCTCTTATAAAATGTCAAAAAAAGGGTATAAATGACTTTAAAACATATTATTTTAAATATTGAAAATATTTTGAAATACATTTTTAAGAATCATGGATGTGGATGACAAAGAAATCCCAGTAGATTATTACGTATAAACAACCTCGGATAATGAAGAGATTGCGAAATAAACAATTCCCTTGTACTTTTCCTTGGTTGTGGTAGGTTAAACTCATGTATAATGGTGAAATAATTGTTATTAAATTATAAAATAATCATTTATATTAATATGATATCATATATGATCTTTTAACATTGCTTTGTTAATAATATGTTATAATTAATGTCGTTTCGAGTGTTAAATTACTCGTTTTATTTTATATGATTTGTTACGTATGCCATATTGTTCATGGATAGGTTTTATATTATTCATATCGAGAATGATATCAATTCTTTATATACTATTATTAATCATAAAATTATTATTATACTTTAATGGATACGATGGGGAATGAATCTCATCGCTTTTGTGGAGACGGTAGTCCGTACGTACGCACGAGCGACAATATCATTCTTTTGATATTAAAATAATATATAATTGGATGGTATATCATATATACAGAATCATTACCATGTTATATTTATTATTTACATGAATTAAACATCATTATTATAGACATCCAAATAATCATTTATTGAATAACAAGTACACCACGACGTGGAGACGGTAAGCCGTACGTACGCACGTATGGTGACATGTCATTCAAAGGATTGATGAAATGCTGAATATGGTTCTAACATGTTTATAATAACATCAAATTATATATAATATACTAGATTTATTATTTTATAATGGTAATAACAAAGAAATAAGAAGTGTAAGAAGAAAGGAACTTGAAAAAGGGTGGTGAAATCATTACCTCTTCATTGGGTTATTCCTATTGATATGATCAAAAGATCTCCATAGGATGGCTTTCTAACTAAAGGAAGTACCCAAGGATAATGTTAGGGAAGTTGAGAGAGTATTTGGGCCGGTTTTGTCCAATCCAAAAGGCTATGAAGGTGTGAATTAATGAGAAGGTGGAGTTCCCTTTTATAAGAGTGTGAGGGGAACCTTTGGAAAAGCTAGAAATATTATTTGATAATAAATTCATATTCGGTTTCTAATGGCTCCAAAGTAGATTATTTAAATGTTAAGATGGGGATGGGTCTAAAACCACTCATCTAATAGAATTTAGACTGGTTTGGGTCATTATATTAACCTTATCGTTTAGTTTTAACTCTTAGTTAATTAGTTTGACACTTACCATGTCACTATGTATTTTTATATTATATAGTTAATAAACTTAATATATATTCCAAGTGACCCCCAAGTGTTCCATTAATGATAAAAATATCATGATATAAGTCTCTTGGCTGAACCTTAGATTTTTAAGAATTGAATATCAATTAATAATATAATATTTGTTTTAAAAAATCTTTTATGTAAATTTTGACACTATTTGGAAAATTGATTTTTGTAAAAATAATAACAGAATGATTACTTCAAAAAAAGTTAATTAAATCATTCCTAACATGTCATATTAACCAATAAAATCAGTTTAATTCATAAAAAGTCTAAAATTTTATTTATTTTGGTATTTATAATATCAAATATTTTAATTATTCACTATTATGGTAATTACTACATCATCATTTTGTCATAAATAAATTAAATTATTTAATTTCTAAAAAGTATAAATAATATACCATTATGTAGGAAATCTCTTTATCATTCTAATTAATATTTATAATCTAATTTATCTTATGTGTAACCCTATATTAAAAACGTTTTAGTAAATAAACATTGATTTTAACTCTTTTAACTCTTCTTTGAATTAAATAATAATAAATGTCCTAATCTAATCCAAGTGGACCTAAATGATAATAATTTATTCCTAAGGTTATTTTTGGTCTAGATAAACTTTTATAATAGACGTAGGACATGTGTTAGGGTAATATTAATATCATTTTAACCCTTAAATACCCTATTTACTTTTAACCGTGGTAAATAAAAGTAAAAAGTGACTATTCACAAAAAATTATTGTCATCTCATTGAACAACATTTTACTCAATGTTATTAACCTTGTCTCCTGGATTTTAAAAAATTCCACTCATAGAAGTGGTAAAATTATGTTTTATGAAAAATTCAGTTTTTTTAACTACTACTTAGTGGTTTCACTATTCATAAAAAAATGATGTTTTTCAGGAAAATACCAAAAATTATCCCTAGGATAATTTCGATATTCAAAATCCAAAAATGAATTCCATTTTGAAAAATAAAATTTTTAAATTTCAAAAATTAGGAATTACTATTCATAACAGCTAGTTTGATTGGTTGTGGTGTGTTAGAACTCGATGTTGTGTACAACACATGCTATTGCATTATTCAAAGAGAAGTGTACCGTAGAAGCTTGGGGTGTTACATAGGCATTAGCCTAACACTCATGTGCACACAACCATCTCCATACCAGAAAATGTTGAAATTTAAAACTACTAGTAGAATGATTTAATACAACTACGATCCCACAACAAAAATAAAAAAAGATTTAAAGGAAAAATAAACATGTCAAAATACAAGACCACTATAAAGAGTCTATACATGAGTCCATTGAAACAATAGAAGTCCAATCAGCTCCAAGGGAAATGACTATGTCAAAGTTATGTTCCCAGTAATCATCTTGGTCGACCTAGATCCATCTATGCTCCACCCACTCATGGTCCACCAATGAAACCATCCAAAGGGTCTCCATCTGCACAAGACACGACACATGCAATAAAAGGCCATACAGAGGTCAGTATAACAATACTATATAGGACACCCCAAAAACACTAAACATGAAGCACTGGGAATTTCAGATCAACAAAAGTATTAACAATAAAAGTAAAACAAGTTCCAAGATAGAAATAGAACCTAGATATTTACATGAGAGACGACACGACATCAGGTGGTCATAAAAAACTATCTACAATTAGATTATATTCAAATAAATTCTCATTCTATGTGATCCCACTCTACGATATAGGCTATCATCAGAGAAAACCGAAAAGGTGGTCTAACTTATTGGGGACTCACCCAAAGAGAATGAATTGGTCTATGTAGACAATGATACATAGATAAAGGCAATTCCTAGGGCCACTGGGGGACACTAAAATCATGATCAGGATCAAACATGATATAGATGTAGCGGGTCATGTAAGAACCCATATCTTCCTTTCAGGTATGTTTTCATTTTCTGGTTGTTTTGAAGAAAAGTGGAGTTTCTTGAAATTTCTAGAGTACGTGTTGTGTACTTATAATTACACTCCATGAACCCGGTTACATCAAGTGACCATGTGTGGTCAATGTAACATCCGAGTACACAGCCAGGTGTGGTGACCTGGAGACTTCCTAATGTGGGGGTTGGTTAAGGAAAATACACTCCATGTAACAGAAAAGTACATGTCATTTACATTCTTTTTTTTCATTAAATGGACTGGGGTCGCATCTAATCAATAGAACACCCTTCTTCTAGGTCTATTTTATTCTAGAGTTTCTGTATGGCCACAGATTTTCTCTGATCCCCCGACTCTTCGTCCATTATCAAATTAGACCGTCGTCAATTGGTTGGAATTGCATTAGTGAGTTCTCCCTTTTTCTTGAAACTCATCTCTTGGTTTCTCTTCTTTCAAGAGTTTACTTGGTTGATGATTTTAAGAATTTTTATAGATCTATGGAATTCTAGGGAGATTCACTGTCTCAGGTTCAGGTATATCAATCGTCCAATGCTGAGGTAGGTTTTTTGTTCCTTTCTGTGGATAGTCATTGAGTTATATGTTGAAAATTTCCCAATACCCTTGTCCAGGTATTGTGTTTTTTTGTTTTAACCAATTTATTTTCAATTTATGCTTAGTATGTTTGGATAAGGATTAGTTGTTGAGAATAGGGTTATCTTTGTTAATATATAGTTTTTTTCCCATGTTTAATTTTTTTGACCATTAGGTCTAGTTGCTTGTTAGGATGGTTTTCCTTGCATGCATAGTACTATAGGATGGAGTGATTTTTATCTATCATCTCTGATATGTTGTAGACTATTTTAACTAGTTGATTGTTAGGATTATTTTCCTTGTTTACTGCTTCTATTATATTATTTCTTGATAGATATATTCACTAAATATTAGGCACATATCATTGGGTGTTTACCTATTAAGATTAGTCTCACTACCTATTTGTGTCAAGATTTTGGTCCAAAACAGATTATATTGTTGCATTTTAAGATAAGGGGAAGCACCCTTCTACTTCAGGAACATGACTGCTTTATAGATGGAGAGCATGGGACCAAGCTGAGGCTTGAGATGATGTGGAGCTGTTTACATGTTTTTATTGTGATTTGGTTTAGTATTTTATTTAAACATTGTGATGTTTTTGGCTATTTTCTATGACATCTGTTTCATGCTTCATTTTATATTTGTTCACCCATTGTAATTACATCTAGTATTCTACTATTTACTATGGTATGGTAATATCCCTGATTCCACAATTGTTATGTATTTTTCTTCTGCTGTTTTAATCTTCCAATGAGGGCATATTTTTTCCACTGTCGAACCAAATTCCATTGCTGCTAGTCTACAGCCTCTGGCATTTGGGGAAATGCGCTTGAGGCCAAGTGACCAACCGGGTACGGGGCACCTCTGGGCGCTTCTAAAATCGAGAAGTTACAATGTTCTATCAAAGGAACTATTTTCTTCTTGACATACTTTTTCGAGCCTATAGGCGGGGATTAGTCCGAATATGCACTTGGTAATGAGGTATGCCTGAGAGTAGTTAACCCGTCTACAAGGAAAATCCAATTTACCTCGTATATTGCAATTATTTATAATTTTTCTATTATTATAGTAAATTTTATTTCTCCGTAGGGTGATTCACATGATTTTTGTTATTACGGTGGGTGTTATTGAGGTTCTATTTCTATTGAAACTCAATGAGATGAGGGTATTCCATCTCTTGCATCATATTGGATCTTGTTAGATGTTATATGTCATGCGTTCTTGCCATGTCATGTAGGGTGCATTAGAGATTTAATTTTTTTGTGATAGATGTTGTGCTATATATGCATGTTGTTGTGATAAATTCATTGAAAAAATACCTACTATTTGATAGGGTATAAAATCGTGGAAGTTTTTTTATAATGAATGCCATGCTTTGGTTATTGAGGTGTTATGGGCCCTCATAGATCAGAATTTGGTGGATCATTTCCTTGTTTTCTATTATATGACATGTATATTATTCCATGCTTTGATTTTTATGGAGTATTGGACCTAAAAAATCAGAATTTTTCACATAAATGTATGTTTTAGAGTTTTTATGGGCTCCAGAGTAGTTTCTGAGGATTACTATTTGGAAAAACCCAGAATACGTGGTGTTTAATGATGAATACAACCTATGTGTTCTTTTGTTTAGGAAGGAACTATTTTTCTTATGTACACAATTTTTAATGTATATACATGCCATGTAGTCTCTAACTATGTCATTGGCTCTGTGGGTAGAGACACGGGGTTGGGAAAACCTTGGTGGGACACACCGTGTACCAGAATTACACGCTGTGTGTGTAGAACATGTGTCCACTAATGTGATTAATGAAAAAGATAGATAAAATTTAGGTTATTCACACCATGTAGTGTAACCCTGGAGTCCGGCCATGTAAACAACAACACTGGCCGATGAAATATTTTCAAGTGCATGTCCTGTCCATAAGGGAATATGTCATGTAGAGTGATCCATGTAATCAGTCGTGTAACTAACATCAAGGGTCGGTGATATTCATCTAGTACACACCGTGTCTGGCACTGACACACCAGGAATTATTGTTCTAGGATAAGTCTATTTTAGCCTTGTAAGGTAACTCAGGTAGGGGAAGAGGATTCAAGTACATGGCATGGGTAAGGAAAACACGTTGTGTGGATGGGGTGTTACATGACCAGTTTTTGAAGAAATACATGACCATATGAAAGACATAAGGGAACATTATGTGTAGTTAAATATACACGTTGTGTATCCATATTTTTGAAAACATGAATGTTTTCTTTCTCTTCTTCCCTACTTATATTTTTGTTCTTCAGTCCATGATAATCTTGATCTATGGTGTGGGATTGACCATGTAGAGTCATGCCACTGATATTTCCTCTGGTTGTATGCCAGTTACAAGTCAACGATCCGAAACTGGACATGGCTGATCAAGGAATTCATGTAGATCCTCCAATTGTGGTAGTCTTGGAACAAATCGTCATTCTGGACACAGGTGATGATGCATAGTTCTGAGAGGGATTTATGAGGTTCATGATTAACTTTTGAGGAGTACCGCATCCTACCACTTCTAGGGAAGAGCTGACATGGGTTTTTAGGATGAATCATCCTCCCCCATTCATGGGTGAAGGAGGAAATCAGGCAGAAAACTCATGGTTGGAAGGCATGCTATCTATCTTCGAGCATCTTGAGATGCCTCCACAGTGGAGGGTTAATATCGATACATATATGCTTTGGGATTCCGTGAAGATATGGTGGGATGTGATCTCACAGGCGGGACGCCAACATGTTATGGACAGGGATGAGTTCCATCATGCCTTCTACGATTACTTTTACCTGGAGACTTTGAGGGTTGATCGAGACCGATAGTTCATGAGTCTCAAGCGGGGTAATATTTATATTATGGACTATTCTACTTTCTTCACCGATATGTAGTGTATCATTCATATTCCAGGAGGTTATGAGCTATTCCTTGGAAAAGATTTTGAGGATGGTCTGAGGCATGACATCTGATCTTAGGAGAACATATTTAGGTCGACTTCCATCACTTATATTGTCAACCAGGCACTGATCACAAAGGGCAATATGAGTGATTCTAGAGTTGTGAGCCAGTGCGGCTCGATATCTAGAGTTAGTATCCCCCTTACTAATAGTAGGAAGACCCATAGGGAGTCTACACATGGAGATATGAGGAGGAATGATAGTTATTATGGTATCAAGGTGGTGTGATACCAGTGCATGAAGAGCGGGCATACAAGGCCACATTTCTCGAGAGACCCAGTGGAGTTCCGATCTTGCAGCAAGATGTGACATATTCACCACTTCTGTCTGATCTTTTCACAAGCATCTGGTGATAAGGGTTCTTCGATGACTCCTTGTATGGGAGCCACACCACTAGTTTCTCACTAGTTGGGGACCTAGAGTTCTTCTATAATTTCCTGATGAGGTGGAGGTAATGGCTGTGGTAGCTAGTCTCCAGGATTTCGATGATAATAGGGTGAATCGACATAGGGTTGTCTGGTAGGGTCACAGGGCCATAGCTCAAACCATATTTTTACAGTGGAGCAGACCCAACAGGAGCTGGATCTTGGACCTTCCGCAGTTTGAGGTAGGATCCTAGTTGCCTCAGTTTTAGCTTCTATTCTTTTTGATACAGGGGCTTCCCATATCTTTATATCAATCACTATTTTGGAGATACATGGGCTCTTTATCTTTTCTTATGCCAATATCATGACGTTAGACACTCTATTGGTGTTTATAGTAGCTTGTATACATCAGTGAAAGGAGTTCCCTCTAGAGGTTTGTGTGTTTCACTTCTTTTGGGACCACTATTCCATAGAGATTAAATGCTATGATTTCATTATTGAAAATTTACTGGTAGGTTCCCTTCTAGGCTATTTTCAATTACTATCATCAAAGGGTGACTATCACATCACTAGATGGTAGATAGTTTATTCCTATAGGAAAATGGCTTATCCAGGAAAGCATAACGGGACCCTAGCATCATGGGTTTGGAGGAGTTACAAACCAGATTTCTAGTTCGTATCTGGATGAGCTGGGGACTTCATAGACAAACATTCCTTCGGTGGTGGATCATTTCAGTGATGCATTTCCAGAGGACTTATCATACTTTCCTCTTGATCAAGAGGTTGACATTTCTATTGAGCTCGTGCCAGGAGTGGAACCTGTGCCCATTCCTTCTTACCAAATGGCTACACCAGAGTTGCAGGAGCTCAAGAAGTAGTTGGAGGAGTTGTAGGAAAAAGGTTTCATCCGACATAGCACTTCTACTTGAGGTTCACCTATCCTATTTTCGAAGATTGAATACAGTACCCTCAGACTTTGAGTGTATTATCAGAAGCTGAACTCGTTGATGGTCATGAACCAATATCCCTTACTGGGTATTAATGATATATTTGATCAGATTCGATGATCCCTAGTGTTCTTGAGGATAGACATGCGATTTGAGTATCATCAGTTTCTCATTTGACCATCATATATACCTCTTACGGCCTTTCGGAGTAGGTATAGTCTATAAGAATATGTGGTTATACCATTCGGTATAACAAATGTTCATCCAGTTTTCATGGAACTGATGAACCAAATGTTCTATCTATACATGGATTCATCATGGTAGTTTTTGTGGATAATATGTTGGTGTACTCTCACACTCGACACGACCATTCCACACATCTTGAGATTGTTCTATGTACAATTAGAGAGCATCAGTTATATTCTATGCTTCCAAAATTGAACTTTTGGATGGTCCAGATTCCCTTCTTGTGTCATGTTATCTCAGAGACAGGAGTATCAGTATACCTAGAGAAAGTGAGATCTGTAGTTTCCGTGGAGCATCTGAAAAACATATTTATTGTACGATGTGTTCAATGGCTAGGATGTTACTATAGATGTTTCATATTAGACTTCTCATGCTTAGCAGCACCACTGGCAGGCCCAAATAAGAAGGGAGTGAAGTTCTTGGGGCCAACTTCTTGTGAGTGTGCCTTTCAAGTGTATAAAGGGAGGTTGAATTTAGCACTGATACTAGTTTTTCATGAACAAGGAAAGAGATATATTGTTCACTATGATGATTCATGTATTGGGATGGGAGCTATGCTTATCCAGGGAGAAGGAGTCATTGTGTATCTGTCTCGGTATTTTAGGCCACATGAGAAGAATTAACCGACACACAATCCTGAGTTGTTGACTATGGTTCACGCCAAACGCATTTGGAGAAATTTTCTTTTGGGAGATAATTTTGTTGTTTTAACCAACCACAATAGTCTCATGTGTATCTTAACTCATCATGACCTAATCATGATATAGAGATGGTCAGTTGATTACCTTCAGTCCTTTGACTTTGAGCTTTCCTAAAAGCCTATGAAAAGATGTGTTGTAGCTGATACGATGACTGGGAGGACTTAGATATATACAGTTAAAGAGGCTAGCAGTGAGTGGAAATTTATGGCTCTATTCTCTGAGATGCATTTAGAGGTTCATGATAGAGAGGGGCCTACATTTCATTCATCTGTAGCTATTACCTCTAATCTTTTTTATTGAGTGTGAATGAGGTAGATATCTGATTCTGAAGGCCCATTCATATGGGAGAGTGTGTCAAGAGAGGACCCTATTTTGGGATGGACCATAGGTGAGGATGAGATCTTACATTTCAAGGGGTGCGTATGGGTGTCAGCAGACATACGTGAGTAGCTGATGTGGGAATTTCATTCCTCAGTTTGGGTAGTTCATCTGGGTGTCTCCAAAATATATAATGATCTACTCCATCAGTATTGGTGGCCAATTATGAAAATAAATGTTACTGGTTACTTCATAAGGTGGTCCACCTATCATTAGGTGAAGGCATAGAATCTTCAATAAGAAGGGCTTTTTTATTAGTTACCCATTCCGTAGTAGAAGTGGAATGATGTCGGGACGGAATTTGTGACAGGGTTCCCAAGTTCTCCTAGAGGAAATGATGATGTTTAGGTTGGCATTGACAGAATCATGAAGGTTTCTCACTTTTTTTTGATCAAATAGTCCTTCTGTGTGATGAGTTGGGATGGTTGTACATTTGAGATATTATAAGTCTATATGGGGTTTCTCACTCCATTGTGTCAGATAGGTAAACATGTTTTACTTCGTGGGTCTTGAAGGGGAAACAGAATGCCTTGGGTACCCTGGTAATCTTGAGTACATCTTTCTACCCCGAGTTAGATGGTCAGTCTGAGTGAATGATTTAGGTTCTTGAGGACATGATTCGAGCATGTCTCCTTGATTTTGGAAGTTCTTTGGATAAGAAAAAACCTCTTGTGGTGTTTCCTACAATAATATTTTTCAAGAAACTATTCAGATGGAACCTTTTGAGGCTTTGTATGGTAGGCTATGCTGATCACCTTTACTTTGGCTAGAGGCTGGAGAGGTAGCTATGTTGGGACCCCATCATGTCTAAGAGATGAAAAAGAAGATTGAGTTAATTTGGAAAATGATGGATACTGCACATTCTCGACATGAGTCTTATGATGATCATTGGAGATGACCTTTGGAGTTTGAGGTTGTGCATAAGGTTTTCATGTGGATCACATCAAGGATGGGGCACAGGTGTATAAGAAGATAGGGTGACCATTCAATGAGGTAAATCAGGCCTTTTGAGGTTTTGGAAATGGTCTTGCCGATTTTTTATCGGTTGTAGTTACCTCCGAGGTACATGGTTATGCACAACGTCTTTCATGTTTCTCAACTTTGACATTTATTCATAGACATATCTCATGTTTTTCAACTCAAAGAGGCTGAGTTAGGGTGGATTCCCCATTTGAGGAGCATCCTATCTGGATTTTTTATCGCAGTGCGAAGGTTCTCCATGGCAGGTATATTCCTCTGGTATAAGTGTTATGGATGCACGTGTGAGTACAAGATGAGACTTGGTAGTGGGAGGCCAATGTACGGTCACAGTGGCCAAAGATATTTGTGGAGTATTCTTCTACACATCCATTCTAGGGAAATTCATGGATGAGTTTTTTTAAGGGGGGGGGGCGTTTGTAAGAACCCAAATCTTCCTTTCAGGTATTTTTTCCTTTTCTGGTTGTTTTTTGGGAAAAGGGTAGTTTCTAGAGTATTTTTGTAGTACACGCTCTGTACTAATAAGTACAGGCTGTGTACTCAGTTGTCAGATGTGACTGTGTATAGGCCATGTAATGGCTGAGTACACATCCTTCTATGGCGACCTATAGACAACCTAATGTGGGGGACGAATAAGGAATGTACATGCCATGATCTTCAAAAGTACACGACGTGTAGTTTCTTTTTTTATTAAATGGACTGGGGTCACGTCTAATTGACAGAAAACCCTCCATCTAGGTTTTTTTCATCTGAGAGACCTTTAATGACCACAGATCTTCTCAAATCCCCCAACTCTTCGTCTGTTCTTAGATTCGAATGTTGTCGATTACATTGGAATCCCATTAATGAGTTCCCCCTTCTTCTTTAAACTCATATCTTGATTTCTCCTCTTTCAAGATTTATCCTCGTTTGAGCATTTTAATTGTTTTTTAGTTATATGGAATTCGAGGGTGATTCAAGGCATGAGGTACATGTATATTGATCTCCCAATGTTGACGTATGTGGTTTGTTCCTTTCCGTAGATATTCATTGAGTTATATGTGAAAATTTCTCAATAACCTTGTTCGGGTTATTGCGTGTTTATGGATTCATCCCTTTTATTTTTCTTCTATGCCTAGTTTGTTTGGATAAAGGTTAATTGTTGAGAATAGGGTTATGTTTTCTATTCTATAGATGTTTTACCCATGTTTTCTCATTTGACCGTTTGGTCTAGTTTCATATTAGGGTGATTTTCATTCCATGACAAGTATTGTAGGATGGGAGGATTTTTATCTGACATGAAATGATATGATTTACACTATTTAGACATGTAGTTCATGATGTTTACTTTGGATGCCTTTTATTTTTGTGCATGATTGACTTACACAGGGCTGTGAGAACCTGGTGTAGTTTACCATAGAGGTAATGGACAAAGAGGGATTCTCAATAGTGTATGTTTACTGTTACGATGCGAGACTATAAGGATGAATATATGTATGTTCTTTCTCAGAGTGTCTATAGTTCCTCGATGCAGGACACATGGGGAATTGGATGTTGAGTGCTTCCCTAAATAGACTTTTAGTTACCGATAGGATACTATAGGAAGAATTTACATTTAGTTCATCCTCATTGAGTCCTTGATAAAGAATAACCATATGGGAATAGATGTGAGTACGTCCCATAGGGTAACATGTTTTTGATTTGCTACATGCATGATGTATGTAACTGAATGCATTGAAACTATGAGAATTATTTACTTTTGAGTAATTCCTTGTTTAATACTCTTGTTTTCATATTTCCTTCCATATATATTTACATACTATTAGGTACATAGATTTGGGTGGTTTCCTACTAGGACTAGTCTCACACCTTGTTTGGGCCATGATTTTGGGCCCCACAATATTATATTATTGTTAGTCTAGATAAAGTAAAACGAACTTATACATCAAGTACATGATGGCTTTGGAGCTGCAGAGCTTGGGACCAAGCTGTGGCTTGTGATGTTGGGGAGCAATTTACTTTCTTTCCTTGAACTTTGGTTTAGTCTTGTATTTCAGCATTGTGACATGTTTGGCTGCTTTCCTAGACATATGTATCATGCATAATTTTATATATATCATGCAGTTGTTATTATTTCTTGTCTACCACTGTTTACTGTTGTATGGGATTATCACTTCATTTTTTGTTATTATCTTTTTTACTTCCTCTCTGTTACTCAGCCAATGATGGCCTAGTTTCCCCACTATCACACCCAAGTCCCTCACTGCATGTCTGCAGCTTCTGGATTTCAGGGAAAATTGATTAAGGCCATGTGACCAACTGGGTACGTGGCACCTCTAGGCAGCTTCCGGAACTGGGACGTTACAAAGTGGTGTGGAAATCCCACTATAATGGAGGTGGAGCACGAAACACCCCATAATAAGCTGGTGTGGACACTTCTCCCATCATGGGGCCTTTTCATGGGGGATTCCTGAGGGCCAAAGCCCAGGGAAACCAAAACCCTGCAGGCTAGGCCAAAAGTAGATAATATCATGATCATGGGTAGGATTGGGCCATTATAAATGGTATCAAATCTAGCGTCCATTTGATGTACCAGGGATGACGACGGCCACTTCTAGGGGGTTGGATTTTGGATATCACTTATCAAAGGAGGAGAATGAAGAACCCCTTAATAAGGTGGTGTGGATACCACATCCATCACGAGGCCATTTCCTTGAGGATGCCTAAGGGCCAGAGCCCAGGGAAAAGTAAACCTTATAGGCTAGGCCCAAATAGAGAAATATCATGATTGTGGGCCGCACTGATCCATTACAAATGATATTAGAGCCGGTGTGCATTTGATGTTCCAGAGAAGACGTTGGACTCTTCTATGTGGGGGTGGGTGTGACAATCCCACATAGAAGGAGGATAAGCATAATGCACCACATTATAATGTTGTGTAGATACCTCTCCCACCATGAGGCATTTTCTTATGGGATTCCTGAGGGCCAGATCCTAGGGAAAACAAATCCATGCGGGCTAGGCCCAAATAGGACAATATCATGATCGTGGGATAGATTGGGCCATTATAAATAGTATCAGAGCCAATTTCCATTTGATGATCTAGTGAGGATGCTATGCCCCAATCTGGGGTGGATTATGGTTATCCCACCTAGATGGAGGAGGAGCATGAAGCACCAATTTATACAGTGGTGTGGATACCTCTCCCATCCTGAGGAAATTTCCTGGGGGATTACTGAGGGCTAGAGCTGAAGGAAAACAGATGTTTTTGGGCTAGGACCAATGCGGACTATATCAAGATCACGGGCTAGACTGGGCCATTACAGGTCAAGCATAGAACTGCTAGCTAACACCATGAATAAAATCTGGATCAACCTGCTATGTATGGGATCACATGCCAATGATTCCACACACCCTATTGAGGCAGTCCTTTGTAAAGAGGATCAATTCCGAAATTGTGGATGTTACACTGATTCCACAAACTCCACTCAGAACGACATAGTATCTCACACTAGTACCGTAGAGGGAACCCAAAAATCTAATTGAGAGTCAACCTCTAGTGGGGATTACAATCATTTACTGTGGGTGTAATGCCAACAAAACCCTCTAGGAAAGGCCTAAGTGAATGCACTCGGACTATACTTGCACAAACATGGATATTAAGAGCCTAAAATAAAAATACGGTACCCAAGATTGGACTTGAGTCGACCATCTTACAATCTGGGTCACGATGTCGTTGAAGGCAAATCATATGGATGTTCTGTTTTGGAGGTAAGGCCATTTAAAAACTGCATGTCGACCTATCTGGGGCCTATGGACCTAAATCCAAGGTAGGTCCCCCTACTACCACAGTATACCACATTGGTATACCTCATCAGTCATTCCACTGACCAATTGAACTGGACTCCCATAGATTGATCTCCTTAGTCAGTCCACCTGTCATACCTGACCATCCACTATTGTTAATCACCAATGTCATACGTAATGGACCAACCACTCGGTCGTTGAGATCTTTGGATTATTGAGATGTCGTGGCACCATAATCAACTACTGAGGTTGATCGTCTCATTTTACCATAACTCGTGTCTTCCTTGGTTTCCCTGGATCATACCTAGGTCCTCCACATCCAGTTCAGCTGACTTGGTTGGCCTGGCCCACCAACCTGGCCCAACACACCAACATGGCCAAACCCAACTGGCCCAACCGACTCTTTGTCTTCCAGCTCTATCATTTTCCACCACCATTATATGTCTTCCACCATATTACACGGTCTCCAGTGCATCTAAATCCACGAGCCTCATTGGATCTGTCTCTAACACACAGACTTTTTCCACGCATTGCCACCTACACCGGTGTTCCACTCTACGGTCCACTACGGCTATTCTGATGCCCGACAAACAAAACGATTATATATATGAGATTTTTGGGGCATGATCTATACTGGTCTAGCCTTTTTTTCAATTTTATTTAAATCTGTGGATTTGATTGAATTGATAACCATTGACAAACATAGAGACAGGACCATTGGGATCTAACCCGGGAAGAACGCGAAGAACAGAGGGAGGAATTCACATAAACAAAGATTTATCAGCATTTTCCTTTCATTCATGTCCATTTATAAATAACATGGGATATGTGTTAGATTAAAATATCAAATAAATCAAAATAAACCCACAATTTAATCATATCTGTTAAATATGATCTATCTGTAGGCTAATTATATTCTTGCATATCCTTTTATGGAATCTTTGTGTTCCGAATTAGATCCCTATATTCTAGTAAAATTATACTATCATATTTCATAAGTTAATCTCCTCAGTAAACATTACATACCCTGATTCTTGGGGTTATGGGAATAAAAAAACTCCCAATCTGGAACATTGAAACTCTCCTTCAATAATTTCAGTTGACATTGAATGATGTTGAAGTCTTTGAAGTGATCGGTTGTTGTATTTTGTTAATAAATTATCGTTTGAAAGAACCACTATAGTAGTAACAAATTTTCTATTATGAATAGATTATAATATATCAGAATGATAATTCACATGTTTTGATGCTTTTTTATCCTCATGGATGTTATATGACATGTTTCAGTCTATGGAAATTTGTACCATCACTTCTTATTAGTATACTAACATTTCCCATTCTTCCCAATTCATCAGTTATGGCTTGGTACATATTTGTGAAATATATTGATCCTTATATTGTAGAATCCCCATTATTTTCATATTCATAAATCCAAAATCATTATCATCAAATAACATCATCAGGAACATACACTCATCCAAATCCATTACTTCTGGAACCAAATAACTCGCACAAAATTCTAAAACATGTAATAGGGATGAAGAACTACTTATCAGAATCCACCTATAACATTCAATATAGTTTTATGTTACTAAATCAATATATAAAACACCATAGATATGGTCTAGTTATCTAAATCTATACAACTGAGATCTGATACCACCTGTTGTGTCTGATAAAAAGTTTATCCACTCAACATTTTTCCTCCAAAACATAATTTTTGTGTCAAAAAACTAGAATTAACCTTCACAAATTATGCAATGGAACATAAAAACAATTTCACATAAGTCATATAACTACAATTCAACCCTTGAAAAAAGACCAAAAAATAAATACTATATGAAAAAATTGAATGAAATAATTAAAAAAGAATAACATGTTTATTTATATTGTCCTAATAGTAGTCCAAATCAATGGGGGGAACCCTAAAAACTCTTTTATCTGAGAAATGAAGGTTTATTACAATTTAATTAAAAATTACTCAAAAAAATATACTTACCCTAATACCTAATGTAAATTATATCCAATGAAAATGTATTTCAAATTATCCATATTTTTTATGAAAATGTTCATATAGATCCAATATTGATGGGAACACCTTTGATTGGAAAAAGTCTTCGAACACATTAACTTCCACTTCCAATCAATAGTTTTTTCTTATAGAAAATCCTTGTGTTTACACTCACCTATCATTCTAACGACCCTCTTGTATACCCTTTTTTGTAAAACAATTATGAAAATATGATTATTTAACCTCACACATGAAATTTAAATATTCATATAGTTAAGAATTACATATATTATTTTGAATCATGGAACTTAAACCATTAGTCTTATCATGGTCGATTACCTACTTCATGTCTCGATACTTTTGAAATTTCAAATGTTTTAGTTGACTATTCCCAATTACAAACAATATTTTGAAAATTTTGATTTTGAAAAAACTACTTCTGTTAACCCTAAATTATTATCCCAATAATATTTTGAACACGCCTAAACCTAATATATATTTCAACAATAATCATATTTATTATTATATTTAATTCAAACATTAATGATAAATTACATAAAAAAATCATTAAACACTTCCATAATTTCATTTAAAATTATCACAACACATCCATATTACATAATTCAATTATCCACTACTATTCAGTAACTCATGATTACTTGGAAACAACCAATTCTACTTCCAAACAACCCCATAGAAACAAAAAATACCATCACCACAACTTCATTTACATCATTCCATAGAAACAATAATAACTATATATCCGGACCAATTACTCAACAAAAATCCCATAACTAACCAACATCACCTTCATCATATCTCATATCATCCTATATAATAATAATATATCATTTCACTAAAATTTAGCACAATAAACTGACCCTGCTTGAACCATTACAAATCAAAAAAATTGGATAAAAAAATAATAACTATTGAATAAATAAGCAACTACGAACTATAATTATAGTAGAAAATTCCCTTAATATAACATAATAAAATATACCACAATCATATTTCATAAATACATTCATACAAAAAACAGTCATAAATTCTTGATTTGAACAAAAAAAATCCTTACATGTTTTAAATGATCTATCATCGCTTGTAATAAAAATATAATCAAGAAATAATCCCAAACCTAGATTTACTTTATAAATAAGATGTTATATAAATGAATAACATTGTGAAATTATAACTTAAAAAATATTTCTACTATATCATCTTTTTTTTGGCTTAATGAAGATCACAAAGAGGAATCTAATTAAACACCCTCCACTGGTTGTATCCAATGCTAAAACTAAATCAGTCATTATACAAATGGAATTATCCATTAATTTATAGTATATTAGTATCTAACTATGTAAATTCTAAAGTATACAAATTGCTTTTCTTAAAAGGGAGTTTCAAAAAAGACGAAATTGAAAATATTAACACATCATTGAAGGGTAGTTGTATTTCTAAATCACTCAAGAATTCTCCTTAAATGTTAACACATAGCATTTGACCTCCATTTAAATCATGGACAGTGGTATGATTACCATGAATCACCTTATGATTAGCTAGTCACCGCCTATGAAATGTCTTGGTAGTGCCTTATTATATCCATCAATTATACAATTTTGTAGTATGTGGTATTGTAATGAAATTTCATTCCATGCCTTACAATATATCTTAATAATATAATACAAAATGGTGTAATTATTCACATGAAAAATCAATTTAGTGTATATCTCCTTCAATATCACACTTACACTAATTTGTAATATACTTTGTTCCATTTATCCTTATATCATATCATATATGATCACTGAACAATGCATATCCAAAAATATATGGATATCATCCAAAACCCATTTGGAATGATATCACCAACTTCACCATGTATCACATTTTATGTTATAATTCATAAATACCCATAAAATACTTTTTTATTAATTGAAAACACTTTTAGAAAATCTCTCCAAGTCAAACTAAATACTCATTTAGTAAACCAAAAAGAGTGGCCCCATAGGCCATTTTATCATTGAAAAGAAGTATGAATCACCATATTCATATATGTAATAAATTAGTGGCCACTAAAAAAGAATCAATGCTACTTGTGCTATAGAGGGATATGATCTTATATTCATAAAAAAAATGTATCTACATAACTGTTTCCACTAGTTTGATCACATACTAGTGTTAATTATCATATATTCCTTATTTATAAGACATTGAGTCATTTTACGACACAGAATATATCAATCCCATATAGGTATATCTTATGTACTAAATTCAATGATTATAGACTGGTTGGGTCAATGAATAAATCACATGTTATTCACCTTTTTGGATAGGAACATAACATGTATCTCACCCTTATATACAATAACATAATATGTACTATCTAGGTGTGGCCACACACTCCTCAATATATCTTAATCAAGGGGTAATTTATCATAATAATTATGAATGAAAAATAAATTCATTTTACTTGAGAACTAACTAAAAAATTAATAAGTAACATGCCCAACCACCCTGATAAGATAATAATTAAAGATTTCAAAATAAAGTTATAAAAATATAAAGGTTCTCATTCTAGGTTTCATTCCAACCATAGGATGTTGGGGATCCATATATGAACCATTCACCAATAGTATACCTATTACATAGTGTATGAAACTTCATGGGGTATACATAGAGGGTATACCAATTCCCAAAAAACTTTTGGTACCTCATGAACATATTTTATACCTATATATAAAAATAATACCCATGCTTAATTTAACATTTTATCATATAATTAATGCACCATGAGGATAATTGGTTAAGGATAAATCAAAGTAATATTTTGAGAGGAAAATTATCATTAAAATTCACAAAATTATTAAAATATATATATATATAGCCAATGTAAAAAAATGATAAAATAGATATTGATATTTTCTAATTCATTTTATCTTATTAAAACACTTTTTTGAATTCAAAACCAAACCAAATATATGAACCTCTCAATCATATCATATATGATAGACTTCTAAATTATACTTATGTTTATTTCACATTATAGGTTTTTATTAACACTTCAAATTCCATTTTCTATTTATCATGACAAAAAATACACATTAATAAGGTTGGTATCCCAATAAAAAACATTACAATAATACAAATAAATTAGGTTGAAAAATATTCATTCATAATGATTTCAAAAGATCCCTTAACAGACATTAAATTAAATATCATCACTCACCATGTAGTTAATAGACATTGTGCGAGAATGTTCCCTCATAATGTCATAATTGTCCTTTTCTAAGTAGCTTCTTCTTTTTATCTAATTTCCTTTCTCATTCCGATGAGCCCTACTCTCAATCATAAACCAAATACCCCTCCATGTCATGAAAACCATATTTTTATGAAAAAAATTTGATGCATAAAAAAATATTTCTATGAATAAAGAACCATATTGAAAATATTAAGGATCACTTCTTCATATTGTAGTAAACAACTTCTATTGATCCCATGAATGTTGTTCTGGAATAGTTATTGCCAAACCAACTTGTGTTATATTATGAAAATCTCATACATATGATTCTCCATCTAAAAAATCACTCATTGGACTCTTCATTTTCAATATTCATGGGTACTTTTATTGAATCAGTAAACTTATCCCCATTAAAAATAGACCATGCCTCTGGAGTGCTCCCTTTTGAGGAGGTTTTTATGGATACCTTCTTAGTCATAAAAACCTCATCAAAAGGGAGCACTCCAGAGGCATGGTATATTTTTAATAGGGATAAGTTTCCTGAATTCAATAAAAGTACCCATGAATATTGAAAATATTAAGGATCACTAAGAAGGGATCCTTAATAGTTTCAATATCATTACAAGGAATTAACTTATTGTATGAAATTATGAAAATAAATTGGTCATGATTTTAACACTACCATATTTTTTAATCAATATTTAAAAAATATAATAACCAATAAAAATACTTAATAATGTATAACAAGATCATCCTCTATGATATATGTGTAGAATATGAGAACAGAAACTATTTAGAATGAAAATAAAAACATAGGAGTCACTAGAAATTGTTTTTTAGTTGATTCAACACCAAAGGATTGAAAAATAGTATGGGTAATACCAAGAGACTTAACTAAACTACAATTGATGATATATATTTCCATATGTGATAATTGATAGAATACAGTAAGAGGAATAAATGATGTGATCCAAATAAGCCTAAATACCTAGACCACACCTTTATGAAGTCTCTCTCTACATGAAAATAATTAATGATGTTCTAGTAATATAGAATTCCAATTATAACATGATCCTATAAACCCCTAATAAATATTATTATGACTGGAACATTCCAAAATAGATGGGTATCAATTAAAAATGTTAGATATCATTGAGAAATCAATGAGTTTTGATTCATTCGATAATTCGAATGAAGAAATATCCAACACTAGGAGCCCATCCACAATACCAGGATCCTTTGATCCAATGTGTATGACCAAAAGATCTAATGGCCCTAGGGCCTATGTGTGATCCTACCATGAGAGAGGGAATAAATAAATGATATATTTCCCCTACCCCAATGGAAAAGGAGGGACCATATTGTCCGGTATATTCTGTTAGATTATTGAGAGGGACGGGAGAGAGATTAAGTGATATAAAAAATAAGGGTTTGGTTAACTGATTCCTCATGTGTGTGTGTGTGTCTGTGTTTAATTACAAATATATAATTAATTATCCATATAATAAAACCATCATACTAAACTATTTCATGAGTAACATATATAAATAAAACAAGATTGAATAATGGATATATTTAAGAACCATCTTCCTAATGTTCAAATCCTTAATCATATATAAACTCCTTAACTCAAGAATAAAATTTTATGATGTCAACTTCTGTTATGTACATATAAAAGTTCAAATTATAAACATAATTATCCTTGTAATTTATTCTATCTTCCATCTCCTTTATATCCTTTATTAAATTATGTAACAACTTATATTTTCACATACAAACACATCCTAAAATCTGTTATGATAATGTAACATTCATTTTGTTATAGTAACTAAATGATGTCATTAAATTTCTATTTTCTAACATTAAATAAAATAATTTCAGGATACATAGTGAAATTAGTTTTTTATTTTCACTTGTATAATCCTTTATGAAATATACATATTCACTTTCACAAAAAACTAAATTAAACTCAATATATATCTCTCAACAATGAAATATCCTAAAATCATTAGGACATCAAGGGGAATTATATTTAATTTTATACTAGAATAAAATTTTATTTGTTAACATAGATATTATATAAGTTCTAACATAGTCATACTAGCCTATTAGATATTATATTCTCAATATAATATCATTCAATGAAACACAAACACCTTTTTGTTTCGGAAATAAATTTAATTTTCTTGTAGTTGGAATATTTATCAAATAAACTATTATTTCTATAACATATATGGTATTATTTGTGTTTGGAGAATTTTCCCTTTTGAAAATATGATTTTATTATTTAAAAGATACCACTGATAGGTGAAAGGATCATTCCCCATATTTTAACAAACATCTGGATAATCCGTTATACAGAATAAAATATTAGTAACCTTGTCTTGTTTTAAAAATTTCTTATTGAATATAATGAATCATAAACCACTTGTATCAAATTTACTATATCATATTGTTCATTACAATAATTTTTGGTAATAATGTTATATTTTCACATAAATTAAATTAAAACATTTTCTATATCATTTACTCAGATCAATTTGATATTAATTTATTGTTGTTAATTCAACACTCTAATGTATCTTCTCTTGGCTAGGTTTTTTTAAAAAACTGTATGATCTATAAATTTTACATATTACTTCAACAATTATAAATTTATAACACTTTTAAAATATAAAATTGGTATCATATACCTTTAAAAATTGGGGAAATAATTTCTATAAAAAACTGTACATGACAGGTACATATCTTGGAGTCTCAAAAAACCCTACAACTATCTTGGAAAATTCCATGTTTTAAATTATTACTCCTTCCATCATAAAATTATATATGGGTTTTAATGACCTTGAATAGTTAACTATTGAAATAATATTGGACACTCGTACTTAATTTTATTATTCTAGTTCAAATTTTACCCACTTGAACTATCTACATAGATAAAAAAACCTAAACATCTCAATAATAGTTCATCTATTCTTGATACCTGAGAATAATTGTGAAAAATTTCTGGAAGTCATTCAACTTGTTAGAATATTTCTATTAATGTAAATAGAAATAATTATATATCTAAAATAGGACTCAATGAAACCTCTAGTCTCATCAAGTCTTTATTATACTCAATCATATTGTCAATTATTAACAGACCCAATGATATTTAGTATGGGAAACTAAAATTCCGTAATTCATTTTTTGACTAAATACATTAAAATCGTAATTTAACCATTTTATAATGCACATAAGATACGAGATTAACCTATTGAATTATTTCATCACCTATTTTCATAGGAAGGTGATGATCCAACACATAAAATTTAAACTTATTTAAGGACTTTTCTTCCTCTATAGGTCTAAAAGGTTACTTACATTGTGGTTCTTCTCCTCATTGGATTGAAATAAAATATATATTATTATGATATTGATGATGATATTTATATATATCAAAATCAATTATAATATGAGTATAATGTATTATAAATATTTAATTAGGGGTTTATTTGATAAGATCCCACTAAAATGATGATTCATTTCAAAATAAGCATATATATTAGTTGTCCATGACCAATATTTAACTGAGAAATTAGCCTTCATTTTTTTGCAACCTATACATAGTTATTTAGGAAATGAATTATATCATCCATATCTTACATTACACTTACATAATTGATTGGAACACTCTATATCCAATCCAAAAAATAGATAAACATTACACTATTCCTATGGTTTATAACTCTTATGGTTTATTATCTATGTATAACCCAAAAACAATTCCATGTACAAGGAACAAGACTCTTAGGGGCATTGAATTACATGATTTACATACAATTGATAATCCATGGGAACCTTAATTTTTCATTAACCTACCATGTTGAATGATCTTGGTCATGTAAATTTATGATTTGGATGGAATCTAACACAAAATCTTTTGAAGGGGGATTAATTTCACAATATTATATAATATTATTCCCTTGATGTATTCATGATTCTAATTATTTATTTTGGATTTATAGTCCTTCCAAAAAATCAATATGTCTAAACCATATAGATGTGTGGATTTTTTCTAAACCAATAGTTTATATTACTCTTCCAAAAATAGTTGTCCAATATTTTTTATATATCCAAATGCATATTATTCATAAAATAAATGATTTTTTCATATAACAGTATAAATTTATATGTTAATAATTTTCCACATTATTAATCCTAGAGACATAGATAACCAACCCCCACCTTCCTAGAATAAGGCCTATTCCTCCAAACTACTAGAAGGTCTGATAAAATGTCCATCTACAGAGTGATATTTTACTTAATATAGTTTTGAATTCATCAAAACTCGAACACCTAATTTTTATAAACTATATTAAAAAAATAAATTCATGCTAATAATTTTAAATACAAACCAAATTCAAGGTATATAGAAACCAAATCCATTAATATACATTGCATTAAATCCTTTGATGATTTTATCACTATATACAGAAGCTGTTTAAATATTTAAAATAATTAATACACATATTCATAGTATGTACAATTTACATCAATGAATGATAGATAATTGAATAAATTAATAAATATATGAAAAATTCACATATTTAATGATCGAAGTAACATTTATGAACAATCCATAAATCAATGCTAATCATAAACATTTAATATTTTTATTTATTCAATATAAATATATTCTATAATCTTGAATATAAATACTTTAAATTCATTTTTTTATATAAACTAGATCATATTATCAATTATTTGACGTTTTATTTTTAGTATATGATATTAAATTAAATATAAACATTTTATATTTAAACCTATAATACAAAATATTTACATAATCTAAATAAAATATACATAAAAATTATTTAAACATTAATAAAATCAATCATTAAAACTCCACTATATGTGGTTCAAATAATATTCCATGTATGTTACTTAATTACCCGATTTATAAGAAGTATATTGAATAATTAATAATCTCAAAATATAAAAGCTTTATATTTAACATTATTTTGTAATTTATGAACACTATATAAATTAGTCTTATTATTTATAAAAAACACATTATATAAGGAATTACGTATAATATGGTACGTGGTATATTAATATTAAAATATATTATAATAGAATATTTATTTATAAATTTTTAATAGATAATTATTTAATTAATTATAAAGTCATTATTATTAATGAATGTATAAAGACATTATAAATTAATAAATATACCAAAAATACCTTTTATCGTTATTTATAATCAATTTATATTTAATATAAGTCAATTCTTAATTAAATTTTAAAAAAAAATTTATCTTAAAATTGTATTTAAATATATTATTTTAAATTGTAGGGTACAATTCAAATTTTATTTGGTAAAGAATAGGAATTCATATAATACTATAGATAAGCAGTTGTTCTTAAACATGTTAATCATTATCCTTCATGTTTTATGGATAATTTCTATATCATATTCTATGATATGATATGTAATTGTAGACTCTTACATATAATAAAATATATTACAATATGCACTGATAATTTAATGGAGATATGGTGATCTAATTTTTTGAAAAACAAAGTTCAATGATGTCATTGAAAATGATAGCACAATATAATAAGCTATGACAAATAATAATCAATTGATTTTTACTGAACATTTTTTTCTGATATTATAATATAATAATCAATGATTTATATAGTTGAAAAAATAAATGAATCAGTCTTATCATTTGAAATATAAAAGGGAATATAATTTTAAAATATTCTTTCTTTAAAATTATTTCATGAATCAATGGGATTCATACAGATTTGATACTACTGTTTTCTTTTTACTGATCTAATAACCCATATAAAAATATAAAATAATAACAAAATACAGAACTAGATCAATAATATATGAAATTTGAATTCATGCATATTATAAATCATGAACCTTATGGATGTGTAAATAAAATCATTTCTACCATTTCATCATCATTGAATAGATTTGAGGAAGATCCTAATATGCATCCAAATGAAACACCCCCGAAGGAGGTATCCAATTGTTGGAAAAAAATAGTCATATGGTTGGGGTCATCATTTCATCTATGGTATACTAGTACCTCAATAATAAAAAGTTTAAGGATTAAGAGTGATTTTGGTAAGAGGTATATTTAGAAAAGAATTAATGATAAATAATAATACAATATTACATGGTAGTAGGATTTATAATTCCCTTCAGGATTCTCCAAAGGAAAACATTCATTTATTCATGAGATATAATGAATGAGTAAATTCAACTTAGTATGTTTTTTAATCCATCATATGAAGGAAACCCCTTATACAATTTCCTCTTATGAAATAGATTTTTTAATGATTGTAAACTTGAGTGAATCACATGAATGTTAACACCTAACATTCGTACAATAATTAATTTGAAAATTTTGGAATCCATAACATGCATTACCATACCACATCTAGTTATACACTATGAGTTCTATGGGTAGTGCCTTATGAGATCCACGAATCATAAAATATGATTATATATTTTAGTTTCATGAAATATCATTCCAATAACTATGTTATGTTTAGAAAACGTTTTGAGTTTTTGAAAAATATTTATTTAAGGATATTGTTGATGGATTGGGAAAATCTAATACTAAATATATTTTTCTATAATTTAGAACTTTTCTAAAGATGTTGTAGACTATTTTCAAGTCGGTACATTTGATTATGATTACTTTTTTGTTAATAAAATAATCATATTAAGAGTCGCATATAAAACTATTTATTCTCTGAGGTGATGGATTTTTTTAAAATTTTATTATCTAAGAAAATTTTAGAGATTATTTTGGAAGCTTCTACGAATATAGAGTAAAAATCAAAATTATATAAGACCTACAAAATGGTTATATGACACACAGTACCGAGGTAATCTTGTATTCAGAAAAATGAAACTATTAATTTATACAGGCTATATAATCCAAGGAGGATTGTTGTTTTGTAATAGTCATGGGACATCTCATATAAGGGTATTCCAAAAACTAGAAGGTTTTTTGATGGTCACAATGATATACAATGAGTTTCATAAGGGTAATCTTGGTGTTGTATAAAGGCAATTAAATGATTCTTAATTTTACATATTGGCGTCATTGACGAAAATATTCTATATAAATGTTATTATAATATATGTAATGGAAACATTGAAATTTAGGACTTTATTTTAATATACAAAAATAACATAAGGGTTTTTTAGACTTGCATAAAGGTAGTTATGAACTAATGTAAAGCTAATATTTTATTTCATAAAGGGGAATAATTGATTCCACACCTATGTAATGGTAAATGAAATCTATAAAAGTGTCATTATACTTTTCATAAAGGATATCATTTATCCTAATATGTTATGGGTTTTTAAATTACTTATAGATTATAATATGACAGTAGATTTCATAGTGTAAGCCTTTTATCATTGTGATATTTATATTGGGATAGTAGGAATTTAGCTTTTGTACGACACATGGGTTTGTATGTCTTTTAGAATATTTTATAAGACATAGAAAGTATAAAAATATTTAATAAGACTTTATAATACTATGGTAAATGGATATTTTTAATGATAATGATGAATGAAATTTCAAAGATAATTTAAAATTAAATTATATAATTTCATGTATGGATTTATTTATTAAAATAAATAGAAAAATAAATTATTATTATTCATGCTGTTATTTAAAATTTCCCATCCACAAAGTGGGGTGATACAATGTGAGGATTTTGTAAATAAATTTATGATGTAATATTATAAAGATATATAATCATGTTTTTATTTTCCTGATATAAATATAGTTATGATCCTACTGTTTCATGTAGATATTACAAATGGAATGATAATGATAGGATAATATTATCAAGGATGTGAAGAAGAAGACATGTTTTTTGGAATTGGTATTTATGTTCCAACACCTTTTAGAAAGGTAAATATCAATGAATGAAGGATTAATAGGCCAAATATTATTCTCACATATGTGAATATATATTCATCTAATGATAAGAATGAATTTATGTAGATCTGGTTGAGAAGAAAATAGTTGGGTGAGTTGGTCATGAACTTCACAGTTGAGAACAAATAATAAGATGTTATGGATACTATATACATATTATGGGGAACTATTTTAATGATAGATATTTTTTGGCTAGTTTTGTTTTTTCATTCGGTATTTTCCATGAAAATTGAAGATATGTAATTATAATATGAAGGAATTGAAAAGAATGAAGATATCACCACATGATCGACTTGATAATTTTCCTTGGTGGATGCGTCCTTAGATTTAACCATTTAATATTATTGTAACATTGTGGGATTGAATAACTAAAAAGGCACCAAAAAATAATATGAAAACCTTTTAAGAGATTTATAATGATATTCTGTACCCATTATGGTTCAAATGATTTTTCTAGAAGATCATGTGAACATAGGTTTTACATTTTCAAGATAAGGATTAGTTATGTATATATAGTAGAAATTTTTTAACTATTATATTCCGTATATAATTGTGATTTTTAGTGATATGAAATAAAATTAAAACACTCTAACAAGTGACGAGGTTTATTTAAATGTAAAAAACATTACAGAACACTAATTCAACCCCATGCTTCTCACTAATAATGTTGCACTATAATGGGTAAAAATGATATGTTCCCTTCTATCAAGTGTTTAAAACAATGTTTTGTGTTCTTAAATTTCTATTTGTTCAAACATTTGTCATTATTTTAATTTATCATAAGTAGATAGTCTGAATTCAATGAATGTAAAGGTAATTCTAACATTTGATGGGAAATAATTTTTCATATCAAAAGAAAAAATATTTCTATACCTTAATTCCATAAATTGAGATGTATTAGAAGTTGAAGCTCAAGGATTTACACCATGTGTTGAAGACACATCTTTCATAATTAATGAATAAAGAAATATGTAAATTTATTAACCTGCTAGAAATGTTTTTTTTGTAAACTCTTTCAAAAAGAAAATTTATAAAATTTAATGGAATGAAAATATAAAAAGGAATTTGGGAAAAACTGGAAAATATAATTGAATGGAAAAACAATGTAAAGTGAGAAATGATATAGTTTTAGAGTATTAAATATTAGGATATATATTTCTGTTGATGATACTATAAATATATACTTCACCTGGGTTAATATTTATTAGTATTATTATTAGATATGGTTGATGAAACCATCATGCATAAATTTCTTAATAATTTTGATGAGGATGTATATTCTTTGGAAGAAAAATATATAGTTAATATCCCACCAAATGTCTTACATGGTATTATTATATCATCTTAAATGGGGACATATGATACAATCCAGAAAAAGGGAATGGTTAAAATTGAGATTTCTTCTAAATACTTTAATCATGAGAAAAGTAAAAAAATTGCGAGGATGATGATCAGCATTGTTAAAATAACATTTTTGAATGGGATTGGATGTTTTGTTAAGCAATTTCACTTATCTCAAAAAATATGAGATGCTAAAAAGTTATTTATTCTTTAAAATGATTTAATTGTCGGGATGTTGGACATTTTTCATGAAATTCACCAAAAAAGAAATTAGATGAAGTTGATTCTATAGAAGATGAATAATGTAAATTTTTTTTTGAAAAAATATATATATAGGTGAAAATTATCATCGAAAATAAAAATAAATATTTTTCAAAAAACAAAAATAGGTATTTTATATCTATGTGTGTAGAAGATAAAATTAGTAATGATGAATTAGTGGTTGATGTTGATAATTATATTATTAAATGATTCTCAATTATAAATTAAATGATGAATATTTAATTAGTTATGGATGAAAAAACTCTGGAAATAATGATCAGGAAACTCAAATGGGGTTCATGATAAAGATGGATTTATATAATTTCTCTAAAATATCAATTCACATAAAGGAGAACAAAAACCAGCATAAATATGATTAATATTCCAATGGTAATGAATAAATTTAAAAATAAGATAAATTGAAGATACTATGGGAGATTAATGATCTATATAAGTTTTTTTATTTATTAGAATACCATGAATAACTAGTTTGAATAAAATGTTATGGGATTGGGAAGAATCATGATCTTATTTAACTAAAACTGTTTAATGAAGAATAATAAATGAACTTATCCAGACTCGTTTTTTAATACTATATTGAATAAGATAGAGAATGTTCAATGAAGAATAAACTGTGATAAAAAAGGAAACCATCTTCATACAGTGATATTAATTTTTAAATGGCTAGTAACGAGTTTTAGATGAAAGCTAAAATCCAAATTACAATGTTTCTGACATAAAAAAATGAGTCTTATAAATAAATAATATTTTGGAATTCAAATTTGGATTTAATAATTTCAGTTATTGGTGACTCATAAAATGTATGGATGAAGACTATTGTGAATAATTATATGTCAAGAGTTCCTCAAAATTTGGGTTCACAAAAAGGGGACACTATTTATAGTTAGATAAGGATAAAAGGAATAGAAACAGTTACCAAAAAAATTAATTTTTATATCTAAACATGTTTTTATGTATATTATTGGTATTTTGTGGATTTTGGGTATATATATATGAGGTTTTGGTATATTTACCAATATAACAATTATTCTAGAAATTATGGGAGATAGATGATGAGGTGGATTTATCATACTCAAATATGATAGTTCTAGAAACAATCTAACAAATCATGGTTGAATATTGATATGTATTTCATCCATTATAAGAGGGGTGTGAATGATTTTTTATGCTGATTCACCATTCCAAATGATGTCTTATAGTACTAACATCCTAATAGAGATAAAATTCTTTGGATATAAAGGATAAATTTCTTGAAAAGTATATTTTTTAATAAGATTCACTGAAATATTCTAATGAGTGTCTATAGATATTGGAAAGTGGGTGATATTTTCATATGATAGGAGAAACAATGTTGATAAATGATACTAAAAATGGAAATAATGTTTATATTACATTTTTAAATGATGGGTCAATCAACATAAAAGTGGTTTCCTCTACTATAATTGGAAAAGAAAAATTAAAATCCAAAAATATCTTATATATTATTAGGATAAAACATAACTTCTTGAATTTTTCCCAACATTGTAATGATGTAAACGAGTTATATTCATGAAAAATTGTTTCTTTTTGAAATTTAAATGTAATGTAAGCATTGTTATTAGAGGAAAAAAATGGGTGAATTATTTTATGTTGGAGATGCCCAAAATTTATTCTAAATGAGTATGAAAGTAAAAATGTAATCTTCGTAAAATATTTGTTGACCATATATTCCAAATTAATATAGACAAGAGTAACAAATTATAATTTTTCATGATATTTATAAAAATTAAAATTAATGGATTTTCTCTATAATATAGAAATGGGAGTTTACTAATTCATTGGATGTAATTGTTTAGATTCACACATATCATCCATAGGATATTACTATAAAAAAATCTATGCGCCCATGATAACAAAATAAACAGGTATGTATATATATTTAATTTTCATCAATTGATGAATTTAATAATAATTCTCACATTATAATTATGATACCCAAATTAATGGATCTAAATATCATCAAGAGTTTCAAGTGAAATGCTTAAAAGATGCGTGGTTACTACATGAAGGGTATTCAGACATATAATGGTGTTGAGTATGCTAATAAATAAATTATTACTATCTTAAAAATCATACACTTTATCATCAAATCCATGAATAATGAACCCCACCATAAATTTATGTTTCTGAATAGTAGAATAAATGCTTGGTAGAGATGGAAGGAAATATGTTGATAGAAATTTACAGCTCTCGATATTTTAGGAGACAAGCTATTAGAGAAATAGTTAATGTAACAAATAAATATTTTGATAGACCATATTATAATATGACAACATATGATATGAACTATAATAAAAAATCATGTTTAAATTACATTCTATTGTTTGTAAGCCTCAGTATTATCAAAGTAAATGGTGAAAATCTCCCTAATTTTGAGACAATAAGAGTTTGTTGAATTTATATTTGTTATCCTATTAATGGAACGAGATAATATTGTTACAAAAAGAAAACTAGAAGAATTATTTAGAATGATTATGTAAATAACATGAAACCAACAATGATGTAGTTCAAATTTGATAAAGAAATATCCAAAAGTCATATCGATTTGGTTTTTTAAGTTTACAAATAAAATTCAGGACATAAATAAAAGTGTTAAAAAAGTATAGATTAGATTGGAAGTTTCATCCATTTAATGTGATGGGTAAAATAAAATTCAAATCATCTAATACTGATAAGTAATTTGTAGGTCCAAATAAAAATTGGACATAAAATTCATTTTGTATAAACTAGGATAATTGGGGACACAAATACCCATACATCAATATCTTATCATGTTGAAACTAAAGATATTGAAGAAGCATTGAATCATAAATATGAGATTTATTATATAATTGAAGTATTGGAAAAAAAATTATAATAATTTACCCTGAGAGTTATTTCTTAAAAATGAAGACAATAATGTAATTGGAACTAACTGGGTGATTCAAAACAAGTTGAAAGAAAAGGGAAACGTGGTGGAAAATAAAGTAATATTGGTGGGTAAAATCAATTCATGGGTTGAGGGTGTATACATTGATAAAACATTAGGACCCTTTTCAAGTCATAAAACCATTATTTTCTATTTCTAAAATATCCAAAATGAAATAGAAAAGATATATTAAATGTGTTTGACGACTTCCATCCTCAAAAGTTACATGGAATAAGAGGCATATATTTAGTAACCATGTGCATTATTTATAGGTGAAGATGATGATTATTTTTTCAATATAAATATGGATTTATATTGACTAAAAAATAACCTAGTGAATAGTATTAAATGAAAGGCACCTTCTTGAAGAACATGAATTTAAAAAATAGAAGAGTGGAATGAAATTTACACATCAAATATGACAATTAAGTATCTCTTCTTATTAATGTCTATGTTGCGGGATCATATTTATAAGAAATATTGAATAAATTTGTTTTGATTTTTATTATGATAAAATTAAATTATTAATAATTTATATTCATAGATGGATGTTGTATTTTCATGCATTAAAATTTTCTCAAGAAAAATATCACATGGTTATTTTTCAAAAAAAGTATGATAGGAGACTTCTGAAATGGATTGGAATATAGTATTAATATCCATTTTGCACAACTATTTTAGTGGGATAAAATATATAAAATGATGAAAATGCAATGAATCAAAATCCTATGGAATTTTTGAAGTTATTTAGAATTCAATTATTCCTCATGTATTCTAGGGTAAAATTAATATATGTTGCCACTTTTTTTCTGGAATCAATGTGAACCTAAAGAGATATATGTGAACCTAAATAGTCCCAATTTATAGTATGAAATAGTATTATCAGGAATATAAATACTATAACAGTATTTAACTTGAAATAAGATAGAAAATAAATTTTGGATCTATTTAGTTATGCAAATGTATATTGGGTGGGATGTGTTGGTGGTAGAAGATCAGCATCTGGTGGTGTTTTCATCCATGGGGATAAATGTTCTTTTTACTAGATAATGAATTTTAGTTATGAAACAAAAAGAACTGATAAAATATAATATATATCTATAACTCATTAAATAACATTGATAATATGAATGAATACACACATATAATATTTTAAGGTTAAAGTGAATCTATCACTTCTTCATGGATGTGATAATCAATGTACCCCCAATTTTTTAAAGAATAATTTTCAACATTCTAGAATCATGATCAATGATATCAAATATCACATTATTCATATCATTTTGGTGAGAAATGAATTGAAGTTGGAATATTTACCTACAAAGGATAAAATTTCTATAGTGATAAAAAATACATTATCTAAATAATAAAATCATAACATGATTTTGTTGTTAGGTGTTAAACCCTAGCTATCAAAAGGCTAAGATATTGTTTATTTTCCCATCTATCATTTTGTTATTTGGATTATTTTTGATAAATTGGGAATAAAGATAATATTAATCTCATAATATATAAATATATTATTGAATAAGGTGGGGGACAATATAGGGAATGTATTCCATTTTTATTTCTTCAAACTAGTTAGTTTAATAGTGTATTAAGATTGTGAAATTAAATGGGGTAATCAATTAGTTCAATATGTATTAATTTTTGAACAATTATTGTTGTTTTTTGAAGTGCATGTTACAATCTATTTTATTTTAGGTATCATGGGGGTTTTATGTTGATTGATTTTTTTTTATTTTTTTTAATATGAATCAATACTCTTACATATAGAATGAAATTTTATTTAAACATTATTGTTTCTTGTAATGAGTTTGATCATATAGTCTATATTGTTTGTAGTGATGATTTCATTCCGTTATCTATAATCATGGAATATATTTATGTTCTTTTGTTGGTAATAAAAACAAAAGGGGACGATTATTTATACCAAGTCATGATTTTGTAAAGAAGTAATTGAGGATATTATTTACAGTCTAAAAAAGACGGATGATGAAGAAGTTAGTCATGAATTTGGAAATTTTAAAGAGAATTTGTTTTGAAATTTTTGCAGTTTATAAGTTTAATTGTGTTTTATTTTGTTTTCAATTCATAAATAATATTCAAAATCACATATTATAATGTTTAATAAATAATTTAATGATATTTTAAAATAATTAAATAGGTCTGAACAAATTGGAATTATTTTTGATAAAGTATATAATATATTTTGGAAGTTTCTAATTGTAAAGGATATACCAATATTTCATCTTCGTAAAAACATAAATTTAATCTTATATTCACGTAATGGTAAATCAAAATTTATATAGTTTATATGATGGTAAATCCTAGATGGAGTGGTGCTACATTACTTCAACATGACTTCTTCATATGTGGGATTTCAAATATACAAAATGATGTAAAAAGGTCGCAATGAATTATAGTTTTTTGTATAATGGTATTATTTATGATCTGTAAAGGTAAATAAAATTATTTCTCATCTAATTAAAGCTAATATTATAAAAGAATATCTATATAAATTTAGTACTGACCTGAAAGAAGGTATCTCACTACCCATCTATGTGTTATTAAATCCTTCGTAATGGATGTTCTGAAATTTTGTAAAGGTATTTTTGAATTTTGTAAAAGTAAATTCATAATTCCATTCCAGAATAAATATAAAGCTATATCTATGTAAAGGTAATCATACTTTTCTTAATGTTCATTATGTTTTATATTTTCTTCCCAAGTTTTTCATAGACTTTCACAGTATCAAATGACAATAGATTTCAAAGTGTAATCCTTCGATTACTATAAGGATTTATTTGGGAGGGTTGATTTTCTTTTTTATGACATTTTTTATATGACTTATATAATAGTTCATAATAAATAAAATGTCTTACAAAAACCTTTTGAGGATTTTTAAAATTTATTAAGTTTCAATTTTTTAGGATGATGGAGATTAAATGTCTAGAGATGAGTTAAAATAAAATCAAAAAATTCCAATTATGGTGATCTTAATCAAAATAAATATTACAATAAATTATTATGGTTTAGTTTTTTATTAAATAGATAGACACTATAAAGAGGGTTTTTATAACCTTATGGCTTTTGGATATATTTTTTCTGTAGTTTTTTAATGTCCCATAGCCTTATTTTTATTCACTGTATTTATATAGAGTACTGATACTATTATTGCACATACAGTTATAGATATAAAAACAAAGACATAATAATTTTATCATTGAAGAGAAGAAGAAGTTTATTCATCATGAAAATAACAATTTTAATTCCAAAAATAGTTATAAAGGTAAATATTTAATAAAGAAAGTGAAAAAGTGGAATGACTGAATGAATATATATTAATTGTAGTAGATAATGGATGGTGTGTTGTGTGAATTATGAATAAACCAACTGGTTTAGTTGTTCAGGATGTTTAAATTATAGAGATAAAGAGAAGAAGTTGTAATTCCATCTACATATTCTAAATAACTCTTTTCATGATGTATATCTATCCATTCATGGAAAGTTTTTCATTTAGTGTTTTGTGTGAAAATTGAAGAGATGTCTTGATACTTTTAAATAATAGAAGAGATAATATATTAGTACATGAAAATCATTGTAATAGTCCTTTGAGGTAGAATATTTAGTTTTTTTACCCATTTGATATTATTATAATAGAAAGGGGTTTTCTAAAATTATGGTAATGATAAAAAATTGTGAGACTTGTGAATTCCTTAATAAGGATTTTCCCTACATGTAGTGGTTAATATGATTTTTCTAGTGGATCATGTATTAATGTGTTTTACAAAACTATTCCCAGGATTAGTTTCTCATATTCAGTATTGAAACTTGTATATAATATTTAACCTGTTTATTCATTCTTAAATGTGGTTAAAAGGTACATAAAATGACTTTAACAAGTGATAAAGGTTATTTAGATAAATAAAATGAAATTTTAAATCCACTTATTCACCCCTAATGATACATGAGTATCACATACATAAATATTAAATAATTTTAGATAATTATAATATTAATATACCAATAATACATATATATGAACCATAATGGTCTAGTGCCTTTAGAGACTATAAACATAATCAATTAAATTCATGAATGATCTTCCAAAAGCCCAAAATATTTCTTCTCCAAATATACCATTCTAAGATATTTCTTTCTTAAACCAATTATTTATAACATGAGGAAATTAAAACATAAGAAATGGTGATATTAGATAACCATTATGGGTAAATATAAAATACATCAATATATGATCATTAGTCAAAAGAATAGAATAATATGGGTTTAAAAACATTAAAATAACTTATTAAAACATACATAACAATTCATAGACTATAAATAATGTATCATAGCATAAATCAATTTCATAATAAATGGTACGGGCCATAAGATTCGAAAATATTCAATAATAAATAGTGATCCTTGATGTATTAACATAATCATAATACATAATTTTTTAGGCAATTCATAAGAATATAAAATTATTTCATTAGTCACGTATCACTTCCATCACACACATAGAAGATAGAGTCCCAAGATAGATAAGGTGCACGCTCTATTTCTATAATCAAACTAGAAAGATTTCTATTGTAGATTTTGTTCAAACCTCATTAACATTAATATCATTTCATGAGACATAAATCATTACCCAATGAATTATGGGTCATATAATTATATTCACATCCTTCATAAAATGAAAACTCTACATATTTGTGTCATGTAACCACAAAAGAATCTAACATTTCATCATAACATAATTATCCCATGTTAAAGTAACATGTTTAATGAAAACTTCATTAGAAAATAATCATCATGATCCATATAGAGAAATAAATTGGGTTGTACCATAATTAAATGCACACATTAAATAATAAATATCCATAAAGTATGTTGAAAAATATAAAAAATAATTTTATAAATACTTTTTCAATGTTCTCTGAAAATTAAATGAAAGCATCCCTATATTATAGAAAATATTAAAAACTAAAAATTCATTTAATAATGCGAATAAAATTTTATTTTTAAAACCATAAAAAATTATAAAGTATATTAAATTATTATTATTATAAATAATGGCATTAAAATTTATTCTTGTCATATACAATATGAAAAAATTTATTTTGAATTTTTATTAAGAAATGGAATACAGATCCACAAAAAAATTTGATAAGATACATTTTATTAATTCATAAATATATTAATTGTTATTAATAATATATATAATAACAATTTAAAATTATATAAAAATTTCAACAATATAAATTCGAGGATCATTGAAATAGAAGAGAATTATTCTTGACAAATGACGAGAAATGTTTTATGTTTTTATTAAAAAAATTACATCAATATCTTAGAGTACCATAGAGAATAAATTGGAATTTAAATATGAAAACTCAACAAAAAAAATAAAGGAGAGTAATATTTATGGGTTGTAATAGTGAGATATAGAGAGAGAGAGAGATAATATGATTCCACCAATGTAAATTTAAATGTGAACAATCTGATGTTGAAATCAAATTACAACATAAACCCTAATCTCAGTTCCCAACATTTTTTTTGAACTCAAAGCTCTTATATAATAATTTTATATTTATTATACATATAAATAATATTTATATTCATAATTATCTTATTATTTTTCCTACCCTTATAATCTCTAATTACCCATTTATTAAAAATTCATTATTAAAATCAACATTCGGGTTGCTAACTATATTTATAATCAACTATGTGATGTGGTGATGAAAAACAAAACACATTGCTTATAGAGGTGGTATTCTTCATGTATGCATGTTAAATGATTTCATTTCTCATAAGATGGAAAATATGAATAAAATATATGTTAAATTAATATAAAAAACTTATTTATACGTAATAATGAAATTTAATTTTGTTAATATTGGTATATATTATTTAGAGTATATAATAGATGAAATAAACATCAAATAAACTAGATAATATTCTCACCTCTTCCTCAAGATTCATCCTTTGGATTACCCCTCAGGAATTAAGGGGTGGATATTTGGTGATATAAGAACCTATAAAACATGTGATAAAGATTTTTGATGTTATTTTGTTAGATATATTTCGATATAATATGATCATATAGTTTGGATATGGTGTAATATGACCTTTCACTTTCTATGTTTTGATAATAGAACACTTGTAAATACTAAAAATGTCAAAACATAACAAAGTTAATCTAATGGGAAAGTGGCTAAAAAATTTCCAATTTTGGAATTTAATTTTCTTTATGACAAAATAAACTCAATAAATGATATATAAAAATGTTTTTTTTAGTATTATTAAATCTTTATCCGATTATTTTAACTCTTATAACTCAATTTAGCCATAAATATAGAGAAGCCATTTTACCATGGAAACTATTCATTAGGGATAAAAATAAAAACTAGGTTCTAAACATATCTGAATATTAAAATTCTACATATGAAATACATTTTCCAATATTTAAAAATATTAATTACATGAAACTATTTCTAAAAAAATCACAGAAAACTAAGAAATATCATTTTTAGAAAAAAAATAGATTTGTAGGTGTAAAAATAAATTTATACATATTTTGGAAAAATATTCTTAAGTAGTAGTAATTGAAATGATTAATTGGAATATAATTAAATATATTATTGTTACTTATTCCAAAACTAAATTGAACATTTTAACAATATATTAAATGCAATGGCCCTGGAATAGTTTTTTATTAGATTTAAATATAACATTGGTGTTAAAAAGTCAATCTTGGTTTACAAATTCAAATGAATTATTTTAAATGATTTACATTAATCAATAAAGATATATGTGGTAGATATAAAATTTTGACATGTTTTAATTAATTTTTATATCATATTGTTGTTTTCTTTTTTACGGTATTTGAAAAATTGGTATTTTTTATTATTCACCAAAACAACATCATTTAAAAAAACAAAAAACCCACAATAAGAATAAATTTGACATTATGAATTAAAAATAATTTTTTTTTCAATAAATAATTCTATAATTTATATATTTATATTTCATAAAAAATAAATATAATATAAAATCACAAAATGTTTTTAAATGACCATTTCTATTAAGCTATGAATAATTAATGTAGTCTTTCTTATAACTCATTTTTCGGATTATGTTTTATTTAATATTCTCATGATATTTTTTAATTTTTAATATAAATATCATTATTCTCTTTAGTTAATTTTTATGTGCTTGAAAATCAATCGAATACATAGATTTTATAAAACATGAATATATTATAAAATATTGGTGTGTTACATTCTATCCCATTATAAGAAGATTCCCCTAAAAAATTATTACTTAGATGAAAAAATGTGGAAACCACTTCCTAATTACCACTTTGGGTTCCCTTTTTTGCTTCATCAAATTTATTATTCTTCCATAGATTCGTCATTAGGTTAGAGGTCATGTTCTGTAACACATTATTACTATTGTACAATATTTCAAAAATTACTTCCCCATATAAAAGATCATGCATCAGCAGTCTGTCCAATTACTTAAGTACATGTTAATGATCAGGTATGTACTTTAGAAAAATATATACATGGAACACATAGTGAAATTGGGATAGATTCATATGATGTTCCATGTGAAAAGATACCTCCTGATCAGATCAATAATATCATAGGTATCATTAATCATAAGTATCAACATCCCCTTATTTATAAATTTCATAACATTATTACATGGAGGTATTAATAGAAATACATTAACATCATATTAAAACTATATATCTCTCCATCTACTATCGGAATTACTTTTATGTCCACCCTGAGATGTTTTGATGTGATAGAAAATGGATCTGACCTTCTCTTTAATTTCATTGGTGAACTCAAATCCCAAAATATTTGGTTCTCCAAAATGATCTCAGTATGTTGGAGTTCAAAAAATCTTTTAAAAGAGGTCTTAATAAGGATGTATCAGAATACACAAGTGGATGTTGTTGATTTGGTTTAATATAATTCAACCAGAGGGAGTTGTTGATCCTAATCACCATTAAAATATATAGATCACACTCTTATTATATTTTCTAGGGTTGTATTGGACCTCATAGGATAACTATATATTCAAGGATGATTTCTAGTTCAAAAATTCAACAACATATTCAATGATTATGGGATACATATCCAAAACATTGAGGTAAACCTAAAATATAAAAAATATAAAATTGAGAATGGTATTCCATGATAATTTTCCACTTCATTGATGTATATACTAAAAATCTTATCAACTGAGAAATATTAATTGATAAAATTGAAATTATCTTACCTAATTTGGCGATCAAATGCGACCTGAATTGTGTCATGTCCCTTATATGTTCTATGGAGTCCTATGAAAATATATATGGTGATGTTTTCCCAAGTTTATATGAGTACGGATAATGGTTGGATTATCCCCTTTTAGTTCTAATGATTAAAAGTATCATATTGGAATAACATGAATTGAGATATATATTCGGTAATATCCAACTTCGTATTTCACAACTAGAAATTATTTTTAACATCTCTATACATATTTTTACTTAAAAAATGCAAAGTTAATGATGAGGTATATGATTCATTCAATCTGTCCCTTATTAGTTATAGTATTATACAGACACATTTATGGTTCCATGATCTTGTGACACTATTGAGGTCATGGTTGAACTCTGAGATATTTCATTCCTTCATTTATAACTCCACATATTTTCTATGTACCTCCATAATCATCAAAAGTATTGATTGTTGGGTTTTCATATAATAAAGATGGGATATTTCTAGTTTCTTTTTTATTTTATATCCCTTATTTTGTAAATCAATAAATATTATATCTCAATAAATTCTGATCATAAAAAAACTATCAGGGTCCTTTTAACATAGAGAATCACCCACTTTATTCTCCTTCCCAGTGAGATAATGTATTGAGTAGCCCTAATAGTTAATCAACTCTAACCATCTCATTTGAACATATTCAACACTTTCTATATCAATATATAAATAAAATCATTATGATATATATATATATAACATTTCAGTATAGAGATAATACATCTATATTTATTAGGAGAAAATTACCATTTCATTCCCTAAATAATGAATCGGGTAATTATTCTCATAAACATTCAATTGGAATTAGGAATAGCAAACCAATATGACATTCTATATGAATACACTTCTAATTAGATTCATTAATTCATCATAATAAATCACAAACCATTCTCTACTATATGTTTGTGTTAGAAAGGGTTTGGTGATCAACCTTCTCCTTTGTTCCATGAAATTTTATTCACATTATTTTATCCAAATAAACTTCCATCCCTTTTATGTCAACTTGGTTATTTGATTTGATAGTTGGGAGAAATTTCACACAATGTGTTGGAAGCATCCATACATCCCATGAAAACTACATATCTCATCCATCTTGTTTGGTCTAGACCATTTTTCAATGACTTAAATATTTTAACGATCCACCAATATACCCATGATTTTAATTACGTGAGCCATGAATGATAACAAATGTATCCAAATTCACACTTTCTAAATTTGTAAAAAAATGATTCATTTCAGCTGGTCTTTCACATATTCCTCAATTGATCTTCATAATCATCCTTTATATTAGAACAAATATATATATATATATATATCTGAGAACACAATCTAAAATGACTATTACAAAATAATCACGGTAATCTCCAATGGATATTTTTATTAGATCAATGAATATAGAATGGGTATTAGTAATTAAAAATGGAATAATTATAAATTCATATTTTTAATACTATATATGGAAGGATATCATGGTTATATCCTCCCTTTTAATTCCAAAATAGTGTTATCAAGATTGAAGCCAAATCATGGAAAATTATGATCTCTAAATAGTTCAACAGACAAGACATAAATATGTGGCGGAGGATTCTTATTTTTGAATGCTTTATTATTTATGTTCCTTATAATTAATGGAAAGATTTATTGACCCATATATCTAGACAATGAGAAAATTTTCTCACCACAAAGTGAAGAAAAAAATCATATGAATCCATTTTCTAGATTCTCTAAGTGTTTCTTCATAATTTTTTTAACTCAATTAGGGAAACTAAATAATGATTCTTTAAAATTGGTTTATCCTTAGTTATTACTCTATTAAAACTTTAACTAAACAAATAATGGTAACACTATGAAAATCTTTAGGAAATACATAGGCTTATTCCTACATTATAGGAATGTCTTAAATGTTGAGTTTTTACCCATCCATTTGAGATAAATACCCCTCATCATTAGGCAGTAAGACCCATATAATGCAATTTATTTCCATTATAATTTAATTTTCATCCACAAAATATAGATAATCATATGATGATTCATAATATGAAATGTGACTTCCCTTACAAAAAAAATTGATGTGTGATCTGTATTTTGAGAAAAAATTTGTTCCCAAAGTCACCTCAAATTTAAATAGAGGAATAATGAAAATATCAACTGGAATCATATTTACACAAACATCTATTATAGATGAGTTATAAAAATGACATGTAAAGTTTATACCATTTGGATGTTTCATTTATAAATAAACATATCATTAGAATAGTGGTGATGTGATAGTTTAAATAAATTCTTCAAATATAAAAGAGTGGGTATAGCATAAATCAAATAAAACATTTGTAGTTCTATAGTTTATTATAAGTGTAGATTTTTTCAATTTGTTTTCATGACTACCTTTAGTATCTGTTGTCACATATATATTGTGTTTCTCTTTGGATTATAAGGTTGTTAATGTCAATTTTCATCATTAAACATTTAATTAATGAATTGATTAGCATAATGTACATAATCCTTGAAATTGTAGCATTAGATTGTGGGTTATGGATTTTATTGACCTTTCACTCCACTCATTTCATTGGTTAACTTCAGTGGAGGATTCATTTAATTAAAATAAATAATTTATTTATTTATTTTATTTTAAATAAACAAAATAAAATCCTATATAAATATATCATTGTAGCTAGTCACCATGGTTGTCTACATACTCCTGGGTGGATTTGAAAACAGGGTTAAGAATTATTTACTGGTGGACCAAGATCAGATGACCAACAAAATCATATCGAGGTGGAATGAGAGGTAGTGAGTTCTAAAGATCTTCTTCATCATACGAGAATACATTTTTCACAAATTATTGATCTTAAATAATTGTAGGGATATTTATTTGAAGATTTCATCCATTTAGAATTTTAAAATTATGGAGTTATAAATATCTTTTTATTGATCATTGATATTTCATCTTCACATGAGCCTCAACACATTTCCGTATTATTGACAGGAAAAAATACTTATTGCATTATCTATCACCCATGGAAATCTTGTATATATGATGGTTGACTGAGAACAAGTGGACTATGATGGATTCATGATGTTTATGTGAACATATCTCCATGATTATATACATTCTTCATCGATGGCCCATGAGTTCACGGTTCGACATTTCCATGGAGAGTTCGAGAACGAAGGAATCCCAGATTCATGGAGGATATGGGAAAATTCATGGGTTGGTGTTCTTAAGATGGATAAAGGTTTATGGTGGGACAAAATTGATGACTTTGTTGATAATGTATATATAGTAGTGAAAATAGGTGATTTGAGGTACTATAAGATTTGTGTGAATATTTAGATTCTTATTTTCCTCCACTGATGACCTGAAATTTATAGTTGGAGGGAATCCCATAAATTTTAGTTGGATAAAATTGAGATTTTTAGTAAAGAAGGTTGATTTTTAATTCACATAGAGGAACACTATATTTTCAAAATTCTTAACTATACATAGTGTACAACGAAGGAACACACCTCCTATAGTATAAGTACCCATGAAACCAAGTGTTTTATCCAGGTTATGGATCACACACTCGGTGGTTGGGACCATGCATAGTTTGACCTTACCCGGGAATCCAATCAATGTTATTAGTTTCACACACCCAATACCCCATGCGGGAGGACACACTGTGTACTTCTGGAGCACATGTGCATGGGTATGACCAGGTACATGGGGACCACACAAAGTAAAAGTGCATGGCCAAAAGCCCACTGAAAGGCCCTATGTGAATAATACAAGTCATGTACTGCCTGTTAATTCCATATATTATTACATGGATTTCCAAGAAATGTCCATGTGAAAACACAAATAGAAGAGGACACACACTATGTGTCCCCTTGTACACACCATGTAATTCTTATAGTAACTTCCACCCTATGTATGTTTTTCTTATGGACTAATATTTTTCCTCGTAATAATCATATCCTGTGTAGTTTTCCACCTATAATATGATGGAGACATTCATAGTGGATTTTGAGATATGATATGAGGTATTGAGGGAATGATTGTTCATCATCGAATGTTAGACATCTAACAGTGATCGGGCAAGATCATCTGAGGGGGCTGGGGTTGGCTACCCGCCTTTTTCACTTTGGAGTGGGTCACCTATAACATTTTCAGTGGTTGAGTGGTAGACCGAGATGTACTAGGATGTGGGTCCTCTTCTAGATATTTTCCCCCATTGAGTATACAACACAATAGAAAGGTTCAGTTACTCTATCTAATTAGTGGTATCCCTATAAAATTAAGCCGCGGGACCTCTTCCTACCTATATAGTGGAACACCCCTAACACACCAGGGAATTGGTCTTCTACACGCCTAGTGAATCCCCTCTAACCCACTATGGTGTGGGACCTCTATCTACTAAGTATTACCCCCAGTCAATCAATGGTGTAGGTATTCTATTATTTATCGTTCCCTCTAGTGTTGGTGAGAAGTGGTGAGGTGAAATTCATCCAAATGAATTTCTTAGATAAACACAGAAGATATTTTGAATTGAAAATAAAACTGTGGAGTTGTTGGTAGATTTATTGTCCTTGGATTGGCTATAGAGATGGATAACTCCTTTCTCTGTCATTTGAGAATCTTATAAGCATATATATATATATAGATAAGGTTTTGTTTCCTTCATTCATTGGGTTAAACTCTCTTATATTGTATGTTTATATTGATTATTTTGTGGTTTTAATGGAATCCTATTTAGTATGTATATACCCACCCATGCATGGGATTTACCCACACATGTCATTTTTTATGTAGATTATAGGAAGTTCGATGGTAAAATAGGTGGATCATATTAATACTGAAGTCCATAGGTTTTGTATATTGGCCATTCTTGGAGATCAGGAGTACAGATCTATTGACTTTTCTTAATTCCATTTTTTCCCATTTGAATTTCAATTTTGTATGTGCATGTATTTTCCATCTCTAAACATTGTTTTTATTATATTTTACTAAAATTTATCCCCTTGAGGATATTTCATACAAGAATTTACACTATATGTTACAACCATTTATATTATTCCACTATAATTATTCATTGATATGTTTGGGTGTGTGTGTGTTTAGTTACATTTGGAAAAGGTCTCACATTTCCATTATGACTTATTGGTTCTTATCCCCAGCCCCTCAGCTATTGGAGGTGGTCTTGGGTTTTCAATAACCCACAATCTGTCAGCCAAGAAGGCCCCGGTGGGTCTTTTGGAACATTATTATTACAAATATTCATATATTTTAATATAAATAAGTAACTTCTCACATTATGATTTTTATTTTATGTGACGGTGTTTGTGATATTTTTCTAAGAGTATTTTTCACATTGAATGGTCCTTGTTGTTCACTGCTATGATGAGAACCCAGATGTTTCACAATAATGTTCTTAAATATATATGTTCTATAGCTAGATAAAATCATTTTAGGGACAAAAATGATATTTTCTATCGAGTGTAGACACTCATAAGACTTTGAAGAACATACTCATGGTGTAAACCATTGGTAATTCCCATTTTAAGTGATTATAATAATGATACCCTCAATAAGAGAAATCCTCATTTATATTTTTCATTAGATGTTAATTTCTATGAACATGTGTATAAGTCCTTAAAATTTAATATTATTACTACTAGATATTATCATTCATGTGCATAGATGTGTTGATAAAAACCATGATGACATTTGTTCATTAAAGTGTAGGATATGTTGATTTCATCGTGCGTAATATTTAATTAATAAATAATGTGAGAATGGTTTTTCCAATCTGTTCTTTCATAACGTTTGATATCTCAAACACTTTATTGTAAATTATTCAAACCAAAAAAATCCATGTCCATGGTGTTCTATTGCAATGTTCAATTCAAGGAAAATTCAAATAAAGATACATTGATTACATAGGTTGATGACATAAACATGAAACTTGGTTGGGTAGAGATATTTTGATAAATAAATTTTATTATATAGTAAATGTAAATTTTTTATTTTATGTTATTATGGAATTAATTTATTACATTGTGTGTGTCATGGTGTGTTTCTAGATTCTAACACTGGACTTCGGGCTAATTCCCCTAATTCTATTGAGGAAGAGGCATAGATTGTCACACACTAGGAGTCTCCAAATTAATAGCTAAATTTTATTATTATTTTTTATTTAACATGTTAAATAAATATTATTCTCATGCATGGTTTAGAAATTATACATCTCTTCTTAATCTAATATAATGTATCACTACTTATTCGAGATTAATTTTCAAGCAGAATACTAATAAAATATTTAATTTTTTTGGGAAAAAAGTATTTATTTATTTATATAAAAATAATTCATTTATATTTATTTAATAAATAAATTTTCATTACTCAAGGCCAGATAAATATTATGGAGAAATGGAATACCATGATTAAGGGTATGGTAAGAAATAATATATATTAAATATTATTTGAATAAATAATATTTAATTAATTCTTAAGTTGTATTCTTGTCAAGAAATATTAATATTATTATTATTATCATAAACATGTGATTCCACATGTATTATCGAAATAAGAAGAATTCATATGAAATTATTACATTCCAACACCATCACTATTTAAATCCATTTATATTATTTTGTTATGTGTTTTCATTCTATTTGAGGGTGAAAAACAACACATGATGAAATATATGGAAGCCCAAGAGAGATACCTCTCTAGGAGTTATTGAAATAACCTAGATAGATCCTCATCCTCCACCACTCTTTATTCTTGAGTGATGAATGGAAATCATTCTTGATGTGATTATATGGGTGATCAATGATTAATGAACTGGTGTTAGGATCTACCGTGCTATCACTCACAGATTCTTACGGTTATGTTCAGTGGATTGTAGAGCATGTGTGGATTACCACTGAAGGGGATATACTATTAATTCATACAACACAATGACCCTAAGACATAGATACTTTGTCAGATTCATCAAAGAATAAAGATATCAATGTATCGTAATTTTTTTATTTAATAAATAAATTATGAATCATTATTTCATGATATTATGTTTTGATTCTATATTTATCACATCAATTAATATTTTATTCTATTATGATTGGAATGATTTCTATCATTGATATATATCCCTGATTATTCATCGATTACCATGAAATACTATGTTGGGAATTCCCCATCTCGTGCTTCTATTAAACTCGTAATGGACATCTTGAAGATAGAACTTAATGATGGCATGGGTTTTGGCGATTGAGCATCATATTTTAAAGGTAGTGTATTGGAAGCGCATTTGGATATTGGAGATGGAACATGGAATGTTATAGTTAAATTGAAGCCAAAGATAGGTAAAGACATATTATTGGATGACTAATGAGACTTAACGATGATGTGAAGTGTTGTACGGGTTGTATTGTAATACCCTATGTCAATAAAAGTTAGAAATTTAGTAGGAATTTGAATTTTCAATTTATTTGATAGTTTCATTTGAGATCCAAGACTAGAAATTATGTTCCAATGGTTTGAAAACCCCTAAATGATGTTTTTGGATGAGTATTTAGGCTCAGTTGGTGATGCTAATTCTATCGGGGAAGACTAAGAAGATACAGGTGGTCAGGGCTATTGAATTTTTACAATAGAGGACAACTACTTGTCGGTGAACTACCAACAGTTGGCTGGTGATCTGGCCACTGGTTTTCTAGGCCATTTTTGGAAGAGGTCTGTTTAGTCTTATTGATTGTAGGTCCCCTCATGATTTATATTTTAAGAGAAACAAAGCGAGTTCTATTTGGGAAACTATCTCTCCTCTATTTTTATTTCCCATAGACCCAAGAGTGATTTTGGGTTCTTTTACATTGATTATTGACGGAACACTCTCTAGTTCTATTTTTTTCTTGACCCCATTATCATAAACATAAAATTTTAAGTGATTTCAATCATATGATATTAATTGTTCTTTTGTTAAATTTTTTAAAGGATGTCTTGAGAATATTATTACATGCCGCGTATCGAAATTTCATTGAATTAATGTTTTGAAACTTGAAATATTTTGTTTTTTATTTATATTAAGTTAAATTGTTCATTAAATCGTTATTGTGTGTTGTAGAGTTTTTTCTGGGACATGGTTAGAGGTGTATCAGGAAGCTTATTGGTGTGTTTGGTGTCAGTTCCAATGAAAAGAGAGTACCCAATAAGTTTTCATGTGCTATACCAAATTTGTTTAATGATTAAATTCAATTATTTTATTAAAAGAACTGATGTGGTTTTGTGGCCTGGGTTAAAGGGTTCACTAGATGTGGACTGAAACTCGTGTCTTGAGGTTTTGACAGGCAGTTTTGACTTGGTGACTCTTTAGGAACTTATGCCATATTGAAGAAAACATGAATTTAATTATCAATTGGTAAATAAATTTAAATGAACGTAAATAAACAATGTGAATGATTTTCCATGGATTAGGGTATCAAGACAGTTGGTAATGGACGAGTTTCCTTGGTCGGATCACTTCTTGTATGACAAGGTATTAAATTAAAGAAAGAAAATGTTTAAAATGATATTTAGAATTTGTATACATTTCCCTATGGTATGTGTTATTTTATTTACGTATTCAATATGATGTGAAGTTTGGTCTCACCACTGGTGAAGAAAAACATATTAAATTAAAAGAACTATTTAATAAATATTAAATTAATTGTTTATATTTAAACTAACTTTTCTATGTGGGACATAATTAATATGTTACGGACCCCAATGAGGCATTGAGTACTGAATGGACATCAAAAAATTCTAGGATCAATAATTTAATTATAGTTGTGTATTTAATGATAAATTAACCCCCTAATAGGTGATTAATATATAATCATGTGAACATTATGGACCTGATTGGTGACCATAGACCCCTTATGCCGGGATGAGTTATGAATTTGGATAATTTCACCTAGTTATCCTTATGGAATTGTGAGATTCCATAGAGCCTTTTGGATAGATGATATGAACATGAGATATATTATCATTTCTTATGTAGATATGTGCCTTAGGATTTTCCATGGGTTGGGACAAATGACATACTATTTAAATCCAGCGATGGGTGTCACCATAGACCGAAGGATTTGACATAATGAGACATGGATGGGTGACCTTCAGTAATTGAGCTAGGTCGTACCTATGGCCAACCATCATGAGAATCTTATCACGTGATGATTCGAGGGGGATGTATTACCCTCTCATGTAATAAATTTTCCTTGATGTTAGATATTCATCCATGTTCTGGGATGCATTGGACTATTCCTAAGATCTATGATGGTTCATTTTGGGTCTCCATATATATATTTATATACATGGAAGGGGAATACTTGGAATCAATCCTTGGCTATGTGATTTCTTGGCCAGTTTCCAATATATACATATTGATATATATGGGTGTGGAACATCATCGACACTATTCTTTGATCCGGTCTATGAATTATGCAAAAATTATCATCAATGGTTGTGGGATGAATTAAACATGCCATTTGTTCTGGGGTGCACATCATTCATCGATATTGACATTTGATTTTAATCTCCTTAGACAATGTCCTTTTTATCATAGGTAGGGGACGTGACCCCTACCCCCACCACACAGACAATTTTTGGTCTATCATGGGATTTATCACCTAAGTCATGTCGATATTTTTTATGAACACCCTAGATTTGGAGCTGAAATTATACTAATTAGGATATTATGGGTATTATCCAAGGAGCCATATGGATTATTTTTTGGTACTTCTTTGGATTTAGATCCCAGTGGATTTGGGTTTATATAACCACATGATGTGCTCAAACATGTCAACCATTGCACGAAGTTGGTAAGGATGATCTCAGGTGTCATGTTAGACTCAAAGTAATGAAGAATGTATTCATTTATGATTCTATAATTTATTTATATTACTGATAATGTCACATGTACATATAAAACCATTTATCAGTTATGTAAAAAACCGCATTGGGTGTGCCTTTCTGAGGTATGTACTCACACATAGCTCTAGTGTCCATTACACTTCGGAACGCAGAAAACCTTCACTATTCATTTGTTCAAGTTTTTTAGAGGCCCATGATGGGATAGTTAATCTAGATAGGTTAGTCAAAACTGGATAATGTGATGAAATGAGGCTTGAATATATACTATATCCTCAGTCAATTTTATTTATTGCTTATATCATGTGCATATATGGTCAGTCCCGTGGCATGATTGATTCATCTGTTTGTCTATATGACAATATCTATTTATTATTGATGGATTTTGTTTATTTATTCCATATAATCAAATGATTTTTATTATTATGGATGATATTTGGATTATTTATGATATAATTTCTAATGCGATAATATGATATATTCTCCTCACAGTCACATCTTAGAGCCTCACCATTAGTTGGAAACCTCTAACATATGAGAAGATGTTCCTGAGGTGATGTGGTGACCTAATCATGCTACTGTAGTGTAAATTATGATAGAGAATTTACATATAATATAATGAAAGTATCAGTATAAATATATGTCCCATAATTATTTTTGATATGATGAATAATCGATCTCAACCCAGAACATTATGAACTTGTTTCATGAATCACAATCATCCTAGAATTATTGAAGAATTGTTTGTTATTGTTGAATGCTATGAATTGACAGTTCATTAAAAAATAGGTGATCTTTTTCAAATGGAATGCAGTAATGTATAACATATTCATTCATAAAAAAGAATAATTGTAACAAATATAATTTTTTACTGGTATTAATTATCTGTGTGAACTATTTTTTTACTAACAAATATATCCATTGTTATTATCTATTTTATACCATAAATTTTATTTACCAAAAATTATATATTTTGTATTTTCATATTCATACAAATAATATTTTTTAAAAATGATAAATATATTATTTTTAAATATCATTACTCACAAATAATTTTCCAATAAAAAAATGTTATAATAAATCATTCACTAACCACAAATATTTTATCATTAATTAAATTAATATTAATTAATTAATTAAAATAAATATATATTTATTCAATGAAAATATATTAATTATTATATTAGCAATATATTAACATTTTTTGATCATTAAATTGAAAATAAAATACTACCAATAGGCCTTTATACCCAAAGCATAAGGTAGATGGTGGAAGATCCAAGAAGGGGCATATATAATGCTATGTAGGGTGGTGACTGTGAACATGTGAATGAGGCCTTATAGGAAGATATGTAGTGCTAACTAGAATGAAGATTGTGGTGCGAAGGTATTGTTATGAGCTCTTTTGTAGGGGAACCGCAACGCGACAGGCACTCTTATGTAATATCGTAAGATCTATAGGGTGTTATGATTCGATAAAATATGAATTGAAAAATTAAATTTTATTTTTAGTTTATACTATACAATTTGATAAATATATTATATATGGTTCACAATGAATTCAAACATGATGAAAATATCAAATTAATATAAGGATGTGGTGAAAAATTAACATGTACATGTCAAACTCACATGTAGTGCAAATTAAAAAATTCAAGGTGGAAATCTTTCTTAATTAATTGAGAAAAATATGTACACCTAGAATCAATAAAAATTAATAAAACAATGTGAAAAGGAATTCCAAAATAAAAAAATATCAAGAATGAATTAAAGAGTTTGAAACAATGATAAATCAAGCATAAACATAATACATAACATCTTCTTATTAGCAATGCCAAACCCAAAATGCATACATAAAATTCTGAGATAAATGAATAAGTATTTAAGAAGCATTCATTTAGCAATTTATAGGTCGAACAAAGCAGAAATAACATAGTAAAGGCAACAATAATATTTACATGCATTGGCCTTATGTTCTACGTGCATGGGGTAGTATTATGATGAGATTCACTATGAAAAATAAATAGAGAGTACATGGACAACAAGACACCAAGAGATGAGGAATAAAGTAGGATCGAAGACATTTACAACACACAAGATGAAATAATAGTTGAAATATGATTAAATAAAAAAAATCATCAAAGAAATAATATATAAACCAGACTAATACATCCTTACTAGGGATCATTATCACATTTTTTATGAAGAATATTTCTATTGGATACTAAAATAATTAAAGATGAATATAGTAATTCATGAAATCCACTACTATCCAGGTACACATCAGTTATCTAGATGTATAGGTTATGTAAAAATGGTGACCAGATTCCTGGATGTTTTCCAGATCTATCATTGTTGACGTTCAACATCCCCCATGTTCAAGAAAATGAACTGCTGGTTGGTACCACAATAGATCATTCGTTTTGTTCCGTTACTGAATAATGAGCCATGATTTTAGTTCCTATCTCCATATCATAGATCCCTCTTTGACAATAGAGAACTAAAATACATTAGAAGTGGTGGATTTTTTGATGGTGAAAATAGATGTCACTGAATCCTTCAAAAAGATCCAATAAAATAAAGAAAATGAAGGATGTCAAAAATACACCTAGATGAAGGAATCACATGCTGCTATAAGACCTAAGCTCCCATGAGATGAAGAAGGACTGCCCAATCACCACTTCCGTAATGATAAATGAAGCTTTTGTGCTGCTAGTTGAAACTAGATCCGGCCATGCATATTCACATAAGAACCATACAATGTCCTACAACCATGGATTGGATCTCAAGATGATGATGTCTGAAGTCATGCATGCCCCTAGAGGTGGGCAACTACACTTTTATATGAAGTCACTGGGAAGAAAAATCCCCTCAAGAAGAATTCTTACAAATGTTAGAGGAGGTAGAGAAGAAATTGAAGCTGGATGCTGCCTTTCAGATTCAAGAACCAGATTCATCACCCTACATATCCAAGATAAACCAGAGGTTTCCATGAATGGAAACATCATTTTATATTTGGGTTTTGAATGTCCTAGACTAGAAACCATATCTTCATCTTCATCAAACTCTATGTTATTCTACAACAAATTTTCTCTCAACTGAACTATAAAATCTAAACCAAGAGAATACCTTGCACTTGTGGTGTTGCTGCTCACTATTTCCCTTGTGGTGTTGTTTCTCGCATTTGACCTTGAAACCTTTCCCCCTCGTTTTTTAGGAGCTCTCCCAAATCGAATTGGGAAAGTGAAGACCACATACAAAATATCAAGGGGATCACTGCATTATCATTGGGAGGAGTTTCAAGAAATATATGTGGGCATGGATGGAAGTGATAGTTTTAGGGGTTCTCTATATCTAGCTGTAATAGAAACTATGAAAAAATAGGAATATTAAATAACAAGTATTTTAATTGACAAAATATGAATATGCAAATTCTCAAATCTCCACCTTGAAAATTAAAATTCCAAAACAATTTTAATATACGAAAAAATCACAATGTCCACCTTGTAAATTAAAACATATTCATATGATGATTTAGCACCACCCAACATCATCAACATGGGCATCAAAACCAAAATAGAAAATTAACTATGCGGTATGACCCAAACAGTCCCACTATCAACTATCAACTATGACATGTTTATCCCAAATTTCAATGATATTGAAAAGATGAAAAAAAATGTTCAAAATTAAATAGTTCTAAACAACTGCATGATATAGGTTATAACTGCACATACCTGAGACATGCTGTTAGATGATGGAAATGAATAAAATAAGACCATAAAATCATATTCCAACATAGGTGCCTTGAAAAAATCAACAGTTAATTTTGAACACCAAAAAAATAGTCAACCATCCTCACACAAAACATGGAAAAGAAAGACTCGAAGACATCACAAATAATTACAGCACCACAAAAAATATTGAAATCATGCAAAAAAGAGTAAATAGAAAGAAATAATTCATAGTAATTGAAAAAACCAAAATAGGTCTCCATCTTAACACATTAAAAAATAGGACAGAAGCAGAAAGCTTCATCAGCATTAAAACCAAGACCCAACACCAAAAATATCTAACAGGAAGACTATCTCTGTAAGGAAGTAGAAGGTCCTTAAAACATGGATTCAAAATATTCACCCAAGGAGACGGCCACCTAACCAAAACCCAAATGGAAATATTTTCAAACCAGAGGTAAATCTAAAGGATTCGTGAAAGAAGTGAAAAACATCCTAGGACTACTCTATGATACGAAAACATTGATTGGGAGCTGTCTAGAAACCTATGGGGAGAAAAGATGGAAAAAGGGCCCCACATCCTAGTCTAGTCTTACAAACGACACAAGGTTCTTATGAAACCAAAACAAAGTAGCTAAATAGGGTGAAACAACTAAAAAATTATTTGTCACCAACCAAGATACAATCCATTTTACTTCCCACACAATCATCCCAATCCATAAAACTCATCTAATTATTGGTCCATACCTAGGGGAAGTCATCCTAAAAGATGCAGAGGCATACAATAGAGAGAACATAAGTACACCCAATAATAAAAAGGGAGAAACTAGAGGGACATGTTCATACAAAGACCTTATATATAACCAGCTCTCAAACATAGGCCAACTCACATGAATCCCAATCCTTCCCTGAAACCATAGACACACATAGGTAACAGCTACAAAGAGGCATCTTTGAGGATTAAACGTGCGATTATAATAAGGAAAAGACAATGAAAAATTATTTCAGCAACATAATGAAATTACAACCTAAGATAGCACATGACCAAGATGTATAAAAAAATAAATTCTATATTATAAAATAAACTATAAAATCATTTGAAAATAATAAACAAAGGATACCAAATTCTATCAAGAAAAACATAAACCCAATTATGCCATGATACAACTTGTTTTATGGGGATCCAATATGTGATAGGTGCTCCAATGAAATAGCTTGGTATTTATTGGGTGTTTTGATTTGTTAAAATATGAAATATAAATAATGTTTATTTTTAGTTCATTATATATAATATTATAAAATGATAATAGAAGGTTGACATTGAAATACAACATGAGGAATAAATCTAAATTAATATAAGGAAATAGTGAAAAAGTCACATGTATTAGAAAAACACACAAGAAGCGATATCTAAAACATTAATGCTTTAAATATTTCACATTAAACATAAAAAAATATATTTACACATGGATTCAATAAAACCGAATCCAACAATGAGAAAAGGAATTCAATACTAATAATATAGAATTCATGAATTAAATGAGAATTACTAATGATAAATCTAGCATAATCATAATACTAGACAACATTTAATTAAAAAAATTCAATGGAAGAATGTATACGAAAAAATCTATCTGAAATAACTTAATTCTCATGAAGGGTGTGTTTAGTAATATACAGGTTGAACAAATTGGAATGAATGTAGTAAAAGGGAGAACAAGAATTTTGTGATTCATCCATATAGACTATGTGAATGGGGCATGATCATTATAATAAATCACTATACAAAAGCAATAAATAGTACAAGGAAAACCAAACACCAAGAAACAAGGAACAATTTAAGACCAAATACATTCACGACAGATAAGAAAAAACCTAGCTAGAACAGACTTACAATAAAAACTAACAATGAAAAAAATATAAACCAGACTGAGACCCCCTAACCAGGTTTCGATCCCACCATTGTTGAGGATGAATCCTCCTATGAACCATTGAAATCCTTCTCAATGAATTAAACTATTCAAGTTTTCCCTTACTTTCTAGGCACACAACAGTTGTCTATATGCACCAGTAATTTGATAATGGGGAACAGATTCGATGTTTTTCTATTGATCTATCAATATTGAGGTTCTACATCCTTAAATTTCATGAACAAGAATCAACCACTGAAACATCAATAGATCTTTTGTGTTTTTCCTCTGACGAACAAAGAGTTATGATAGAATCTCCTATATGCGTCTTCGGGTACCCTCTTCAAAAAGGATAACTAAACTCCTTGAGAGGCACTACTGTCTTAGATAGGGAAAATTGAGGTCATTTAATCCCTAAAAATAATTCGATAAAGGAAGGATAATTAACTAGTCTATCCATCCACTAGGATGAGGAAATTACAAACCACTGAAAGCCCCCATATCGCCCGAGATGGAGAAGGATAGCCATATCACTACTTCTATTACATTGAATCGAAGATTTCACCATACTGATTGAAACCAAATTATACCATGCATGTTCTCTTTTGAATTATCCATATCAGAACAGCATGGACTGGATCTTGATACTATTCTAACCAAATTCAACAATTCCACTTAGGGTGGCCACCTCCTCGTGCATATAAAGCCATAGGGAAAATTATTCCCCTCGAGATGAATACATATAAATGATAGTGGAGGTATAGGAGAAACCAAATCCAAACACTTCCCTTAAAATTCATGAACTAGGGTCATCACCCTCCATATCCAAGATTGTCCAAATGAGTTTCTGATCATCATCATCATATTTCATTTGAGTTCACCACCGAATTGACAAGAAACCATGTAATCATCATAAATGAACTCTATATTTTTTCCAAATATTCAACTATCATATATTAACCATAAAAAAATAATAGAATCACTTACACTCATGTTATTGATGCTCACCCCTTCCCATAATCATTTACTCCTACTTAGAATGGATCAGGCTCAGAAACCACTCCCCACTAATTTATCTCTGGTAAAACTAATCCCCCCAATTTTGTTTGAGCTCTGGCCTATCAGATTGTACAACTAAATCCTATAGACTAAATATAAAAGGGATCTCTACACATGAATTATAATTTGGTACAAGTAATAAAGTGGGGCACAAATGGTAGTGATAGTTTGGGATGTTCTAAAAAAATCCTGTAAAAACCACTTCAAAAAAATACAAGCGTATTAAATAAAATTTATTTTTATTAACAAAATATGAATATGAAAATTCAAAATATCCTTCTATATTAATTTATTGAAACGATTATTACATTTTCCCTAATGAAATTAAATTGTTTCACACTCACTACATCCTATCATCCCACTCACTTACTAATCAAGATCCATCAGACAGTATGCAATCCATCAAGATTCGTATGCATTGTCTTAGTCTCCTCTATATCCCTATCAAAATATACCATAATTTTATTATTGAATGATGTTTCTTCATCCAATTTCGATACCCATTCTGACAATACATAATATTATTTGATTTTGGGTCAACTGAATATATTTATAATACTGATTTCAATGATGTCGTCCAATCGCTGGCTAGTGGGGATTTGTCAAGTGGTCTCTAATAATCGGTTTATAACATCAATTATTGATGTAATGGAGAAATTACTCTTTTTAGTTTTCCTTGATAGCTTTCTTATCCCCTTTTACACACCTTCTAGTCGATATATCATGTTGGGAAATAATCTATAAAACGTTTTAGCAGATTCTGGAAAAATAGTTGATCTGTTATGGAATCCATCTTTATTGTTGGAATTATATTTTTCTGTTGTTCTTTACAATGGATTAAGCTCATTATTTGGATATTAGGATCATTGAATATGAATATTTACTTTAAATTCATAACAAACTGAAAGAACATATTTTACAATCAACACTAACAAATACTATATGATCTTTAAAAAATCTCTTCATGTTTTCCAAGTGTTCTCCATATGCTAATTTACTAACTAGTTGAACAATCATTATCCTGGCATATTTACTTTTTAATTATGAAAAGTCATTTATTGTTGAGTAGAATCCCTCAAAAAAGTCTTAATTCTCAATTCAATGAACCATGTTACACATAAACTATAAAAGAAACTCAATCCCACAACTGTTGATACAAATTTATAAGCCAAAACATCTTTCCTGGAACTTCTTTGTCAAGTTTCAAACATCGTGGTTAGGATAAAAGAAAATGCGAACTTCAATGATGCTGATTATGAAATATGAAAATACAAGATTTTCGTGGAATGGGAAAATGTCATCATCCAAATTCTCAATAATAGCAACCAATTGTGATACTAACCATTGTAATCTAACATTATATAGACCTAGTGGAAGTTGTCTCTTCTACCTTTTAATCATCTCATCCAATTTCAACACAATGTTGAATAGATCTACCTTTTGGTGTTCTTCCTCCGAAGATTTTATGTACTCATTATAGAATTCTTTCATATTATTTGATAAATGTGATGGGAATAAATCTTGGATTGACTATAATTCATGTGGCTCCTATTATAGATTAGGGATTTGTTCCTCATAACTGAATTTGTAACTATGCTCCTTAGAGCCAACTGATTCTCACACTAATCTAGTCCCTATAGGTTTCAGTAGATAAGAATAATCATTGGCCATCTTGTTTTGTACATTTATGTCAATGAAAAATACCCTGAATCAACTAGTCCTTTTTCTTTTTCCTCCATCCCATAAAAAACTGCTCATCAACCTAAAAATCATCATTATATTGAGAGGAATACTAAGAGGCAGTGTCTCTTATTTGTCAAATATGTTTATGAAGTAAAAAACTCTTATTTTGAGTGACTAGTAGTGTTAATTAATTTTATTTTATTACATGTACACGATTTTGAGTGATTAATAGTCTGATAGTTTTGCACATTTTAGAGAATCATTTTCAATGTGAAGTAAAAAACTATTGATTTTGGATTGTAGGTGAACACATTATATCACAGGATTACTATGTTCATGCTCTGTTATTTCTCACCTAAAATCAATATACAATATAATTAATATTCATGGACTTTAAATTTATGATTGTTAGGATCCAACCCATTAGTTGGGATGTCCAGGGAGATCCAACATAGTGAAACTTAATTTTATATTAATTTAATGTGTTTAATTATTCATTTGACATAACATATTTAAAGCAACCAATTACACCTATTATTTCTTATACGTTTTTCCAAAATAAATATTATTTAGTTTCATTTCTTGTAACATATTTAGGTTGATTTATTATGGAATTTACTTGCATCTGAAAAAACCTCTTATATTTTCAAACTTATTATTTTAGATGGTAAATGCTCCCATAAGTTTTTAGTGAATGATTTTAAATGGATCTTAACAAATAAATCTTGACATTCTTATCTTTTTAATTATTCATTATAAGCACTTAATATAATTCTATACTATTTAAAATTCTTATCTATTAGATATATATGTCTTTAGGGTGCATCGAATAATATTAATTTTTGATAGTTGAAGTGGGCCTGATGCATAGGGTTTTCAAGTTCCTTCTTGGAGATTATGAGGATGACTAGGGTTTCTAGAAATTCATGGCATTATTGAATGATATCATTATTGAGATACAAGGTTGAGGAATGTATTCAAAATAATTGTTTTTGAAGATCCATCAAAGAAGATTAAGGATATGATTCTTCCGATTCTCAATTGTTCTTTGGGAAAGGAGGAAGTCAATAGGATACATTTTTTCATAGATAAATGATTATCTCACGGGAAAAGTAATACTAAATGGCTATATTGCTCACAAAATAGTTATTTATGACGTGATTAATGATTGATTACAGCTTTGTAAATTTTGTACCATAGCGAGGCCAGTTCTTCTTATTGGTGTGAATCCCTAGAACACTGATGATATAATTGATGGGTTATTAGAAATTATGGTATTGTCAAATGGGAGGTGCATATGTATTAGTATCATGTTTTTTATATGTAATGGAGGTGTAGAGAATGGGACCATTGTTCCATTTCTCTCAAACTAGGTATGATTAGGATAATATATTTAGATTTTCATTTCAATGTTTTAAAACATGATAATTATGGACATATTCCTTAAATAATTTTACATTTATATATTCTATATAGGTATATATATATTTGTGTGTGTGTGTGTGTATGTGTGTATATATATATTGCATATAATTAAGGTTTCCAGGCATAAGGTATATTATTATGTAATATCTCATTTCACCAAAATGATTAATTGTTACCAGTTACTTATCACATATATGGTATCATTTAAAGAATCATTTCAAAATACAAAAGGATTATGAGATATAACATTCCTATGATGATTTCATTTATTAGATGAAGCATTCAATCATGTATTATGAAAACATGTGTAAATGAAAATTCCAGTGGGATTTCCTTCTGGATTATTAAAAAGTTCTATGTGATGATAATGATTTCGATATTTGGATAATTGATCTTGTATCCAACTACCCTCTTCACCATACTCTTATGCATTAGAGGTTTCAACATATCATTGAGAAAAGGTATATCCTGCATGTACATCGAGTGATTAGCACATGGAGAGATACGGAGGTGGAATGATTATGTTGTCCATTAAGTGATCATTATCAACAATATAAAGAGATGAACATGGTGATGAATATTATGAAGAGAATTCTTCAGTGTATGGCATGCTAGTTCAAATTATTTCTTAATTTTATTTTTTTATGTAGGTTTCATATTTCTTGTATAAGGATCTTGGAAATAGGGTTTTAATTTGCTTCCACAAATTTTAATAATTTTTATCAGACACTATTAAAACCATATTGTGCTATCAATGTGAACCAATGTTTAAATTTTACGAATTATAGCATTAAAATGAAGAATAATTTCAAGGAAGAGAAAAAAAATTCGGTTTTATTTAAAATCAGAATATCGGGATTATCCTTTTATAGTGGAGATATGTAATTGTAACAATGCATTTAATATTGCGTAGTTGATAAGTGAAAGGGTACCCGTGACTTTACCTAGAACCATAGTGGTCCTCGTAATGTTCATGATGCCATATGTTCACGTAGATCAATCTATAAAAGGGTCACATTAGTTTACCTATACATGAAATGCCAGTACGTAGGGGTAATCGGGGTTTTCCAAGGTCACGTAAAGGTAACTAGACACATTACCATTTCTCCTAGAGGTAATTATATGTTTTAAAAGATTTTAAAAAGTTAAATTCAAAATAAGATTACCCAAAAATGGTTTATTCTATTATATAAGGGTAATAATGATATTAAATGCTTGAGTAAGGGTAGTCGACCTTTTTATCAAATCCATGTAAAGGTAATCCACTATTTACACATTCCAAAAATAAAACTATGTAATGGTGACCAATATATGACAATTACTCAAGGGATCTATAAATGTATTTACCTTACAGAAGTTATTTACATATTGTTCTGGTCCATTCAACATCTACATACACTATTTACATAAGGGTAAACGAAGTATACCGTTACGTTGGATGGGGCTCCTATGTAAGGTCAAGAAAAATAAATTTTAAATATAGTTATTTAATTATAAAATGGGTTTAATTTTTTCTAAATGATTAAAAATATTTATAAATGTTATTTTGTGATATTTCAATTTATTAATGACTTGTAAATTAATTATTTAAATTTTTATAATAATTAATTGGTTAATGTTTTATGGTTTTTTCCACATATATTAAATGTCAATTATTAAGTGCCTTTTAAAAAATTTATTTGAAAAATATTATGACATATAAATAATAGTTCTTATTTATAAATCCTTTGAAATAATTTATAAAGAGATATAAATTTAATAATATGACTAAAATATATATTTTTTGTATTTAGATAATGAATTGTTTAAAATTAATTATTTTTACTTATTTAGTATAAAAGGTTTTTTTGAATATTACTTAATCCACATAAATTTATTTTAATGGTTTATAATATCATGTATTAATTAATAATTAATTATATGATTTTTATATTACGTAAAATGTTTACAAAAAAGAAATTAAATTATAAATTGATTAAAATTCATTTAAAATCATATATTTAAAACTGATAAACAATATGATAATTTATATGAATGATTTTATATTTCAATAAAATATATATATTCATAATAATGAAATGTCCATATTTATAAATTTGAAATTAAAAAAGCGATTATAATTATTTTTTATTTATGAATTATTCATAAATATTTTTCTCAAGTTTTAATATTTCAATTGTTCTTTTATTTATGGTTTATTCCCAATTATATTCATGTTTATTAAAAAAAATTAAGATATTTGAATATGTTGTATGCTATAGTTCTATAGGTAAACTACTTCTAGGATAAATCATTACATTACATGGTTATATTAAAACCACAAAAAATATAGTTTTTCATCTACAAAGAACCTAGAATTTAATTTTAGTAATTAACATGAATTTAGTTATTGAATATAGTTTTTACATATCTGGTGTTAGAGTTATGATAAATTTGATTCTCTCTCTATTAATTTAGCCTACGGAGTGGGTCATTCGGTCGGACTACCTACATACCTGGTGGCTTATTCCTTGTATAGGTTGGTGATTGAGGTTGATCACCTTTCTCTCCATACTTACTCATGTGGATAACTATATACGATTACCTGAAATGTTCATGTACGTTATGCATATGATGCATCTGAATATGTATGAATATATGTTTGACATCAATTTTTGTCTTAGTAACACAAACATGTGGGTTTTTTAGATATGTAAACATCAATATGGTTTGAATATATAGGTTTGTTAGGGAGATTAAAATTCCAAACTAAAATAGTATAATAATTCATATATTAAAGGGAATATTATGAGATAAAATGAGGATATAAAAAATCCACTTCAAATAAAGAGTGTGAGATTCCTTTCAATGTAACACATGTCAAGAACATGATCCTCCAACATGGTAGTTTCATGCCATATTTGGGTGACCCTTTATTATCTTGTGTATGAAAAACAAGTATGGGTGACACTGGATCATCCACGAGTAGATTCATGTAAAAATTGGGTGCTTTTGGATTATACTTTGTGAGCATGTTCTTGGAATTTTCATTAGGTTACACTAGTTGCGAAGCCTTACGAATTAGGATAACAGAGGATAAAAGTTTTGTTTACCAATATGATGGATTGGACATAGAGTTATTCACGCATTTATCCAGGAATCATGTAATATGTACCCCTCCCAATCCAACAATGGAGAAAGAGATGCAATGACCCCATATGTACACATCTAGTAGGCACCAGGATGGAGAATAAGACCATGGGATTATGAAATTCACATATATGAGATTAATTTGGATTGGGAAAAAATACCTCATGGTAAAATTTTATTGATTTTGGGTTGATTGTGCTTGCTGACAATGCATGTTTCAATGGTCAACTTTGGAACTCTAAATAGATTGCTGACAAAATATGTTGATAAATATCGCAGACAACAGAATGGATTCTCTTGAGGTGTTATAAAAAGTTAATATAAATGGTGTTGATTTTTCCCAGTGTTCGAATAAAATATGGATTTCCCTGAAGATGTTAAATGTTGAATGCAAGGTGGTAATGTCGCACGCATAACATCCAATGATTGCACAAAAGACAAAGTGTGCACGAAAATGGATTTCCCAATAAATATATTGTAATGTGGTTTTTTTATTTTGGATAAAATATTAACTTAATGATACAATATATGAGTTGTAAAAGATATAGATTCATGTAAACATAGGTGGATCTTCTGAAGAAGCAGTGACAACACTTCAATTGGGAGGGAAGTGAGATTTCATTTTGTGATTGGCTATAAACCAAGATGGGTATTTTTTCCTCTCTGAACAATGTAAGCATCATTTCATTTTTATTATATTTTTTACATCGACACATTTCTAGAGTATTCTCCTTTGATGTAGCCTAGTGACGATGAACCAAGTAAAATTGATGTATCTCATGCATTCATTCATTTCTATTCATAAATTGATACAAGAAAGTTATAAAAGTAAATTTTGCATAAAAACGAATCAAGATCTAAACTGGTATTTGTTTTAATCTATAATACCCTCATCCACCACGTCTCTTTGTATTTAATCTAGTTGGGCCAAACAATTAGTATCATTTCCCATTGTTAATTTCATTCTCCCATGAATGTTTTCAATCATAAATGGATTCAAATCATTGATGGGAACAATTTTTAATTATATATAATTCAGATGAAAAACTATTATTTATCATTAGTAATGGATATCTCTATAGTAGTTATTCATGGTATTTCAGACAGTGTGGATTGTAGTGCTTTATCTGAAGGTGACGGAATGGAACTAGATGCTAACACCAATGGAATCAATTCCATAGTATAAATCATGTCCAATGTAATCTATATGAAGGTGATGTCATGCATGACATAAAATGATACGCAGAATATGTTTCTAAATATTTATGAGGGTTACTCAATGGTTATATGGAAAAAATACTAGTTATGTGGAACAAGTATGAAGATACGAGAATGTTCTCTAATGATTATGTTGATTACTTATCTGACTAGGTGAATGTCATTGTTGAAGACATGAGAGGTATTAGAGGAATTATTTAAGATGTAAAGAGTGTTAAGAGAATATTAATAGGACTTCCACCATTTCTCAATGTGAATGTTTCTATATTGTAATATAATGATCCCAAAGAGCTGACAATTGATATCTTTCATAGGAGTCCAGTTTCTTATGAGATGAAAAATGATGATAATGATATTGTTGAAAAATTTCAATCCAAGGAGGTGGAATTCAATGCCATGAATAATCTAATCATTGATTATGGTTAGATAATTAATATATGGATGAGTTGATGTTATTTCATTCCTCAAATCTAAAAAGTGGAAAATAAACGTTCAGAGGAAAACTCCCACATCATTGCTTTCCATGTTCAATGGTTGGAAATTTTGGAGTATAGATCCATAATAAGTTTTAAGATGTTTATGAGGCTGATTTTGAAATTATCATGAAGAAGTATTCATCCTATGTGAAAGGTAAGAAAAAATAAAAAAAAAATCATCAAAATGAATAAACTTCTATCAAAATTTAATAAAATATAAGAAAAAATTTAAGGTTTAATCAGTGTAGAACTGCAATTCTTGGGGAGAGAATTATATTGTTGAAGTTGCAGGTAACTCCTAAAAAATGATTAAATAGTAATTGGTGAAGCATATGTCATAGGAAGAGGTGACATATAGGTGGTATTGGAGGCATTATTTGAAGAGATAGATGTTTGGACAGTAAAAACAATGAAATCCCCCAATGTGGTTCATGATGACTAACTCTATATGCAGCAGAGGAATGAAGAGAAGTATGAGTTGATGGATGAAATAAAGATTCTGAAGTCATCATTTCTAGAGTACTCAAAAATGGATAGTGGGAATAAACATTAAATTGAAGAACTAAAAAGGATGAGTGATTTTTTGAGCAACACAACAAAAGAACAAATCAAACGAATTGAAGAACATAAATAAGAAGTCGTCAACCTACAATGAAAAGTTAGGGATCATGGAAAACTCTTGATTTTGGGAATGTTATCGGGAGAGATGATTGGCCAGGGGATTGAAAAGATAGTTGTGGACCATAGTGTTCTAGTAGAATAGAAGCAATTTTCATATCCAAATGAAAAGGCTAGTATAATGCTTGATCAAAAACAGAAAGTGGTGATGGTTGAATAAAACATCACAGACGTACTTTGATATTGACGATTTATTTGGGTATAAAGTTTATTCAGAAGATTCAATGAACCCATAGGACATATCATGTTGTGGAAGTGACATTCAATAATTCACCCCATATCATATTTTTTTCTAGGGAATGATGGTAAAATCACAAAACACCTACACCATATCGAAGAGACATTGAAGGAAAAAAGAAAAAAATGTAAGCCAAACAAATCTCAATACTCTATAATATCATTTTAGGTAAAAAAAAAATTGTAGAGTATTTGGACACATGGATAGATATTATATCAACCATATAAAAGAATGTGGTGAAGAAGAACCAAATTGGTCATAATTAGCAACTCAATGAATCATTATGTGACATGAAAACCAAAAATAGATTTGTAGATCCGAATGATGAAGCAGTTCGATCACTCTCAGAGGCAGATAATTGTTTCCAATCTATATCATTCATGAAGTCAAAAACATGGATCCATAATAAAAGATTAGAGAAGGAGGTGGTTACAAAATTTATCCTGAAAGCTTCAGATAATTCTAGTGTCTTAATAGCTAACAGTGGATGGAAATCCAATACTATGGGAAATAAGGATCTTGTTATAGGAATAAAATTGGACAAGGAATGTATTTTCAAATATGTAAATGATGAAGACCTAAATATAATTGGCTGGAGGGAGGCTATGTTTGGGGAAAAGAAATGAGATGTAATGATGACATAGACATTTAAGGTCTGAGTAAAAATATTAGTATTGTCAGTAAACCATTTGACTTGTGGAATGAAATAATATTTACTAAGAAGACATAAATCATAAAATTATGTGATGGTATATCAATTATAAAGGGGATAAAAGGTGAAAATCTTCCTTATAAGAGGAGATGGAGATATGTGTAGTTTATCCAGAAAAGATGAAATAAGGTTGCGAAATAAATGTATTGGCCATCTATGGCAACAATCCAATGATGATTTGGGAAAATGAGGTTAAAATCAAGATCACACAAATATATGTCATGATCATACTCACATGTCCAATAATATTCAATAAAGGAATGTCAACATAATTTTGTACAGGGTTTTCTCTGAAGGGGGATGATAGTGAGCCACCTCGATGGGTATTGTTCCCTTTTGAAGAACATACACATGAGGTTGTGAACTAAATCATCCATTATTGGGATTTAGTTTCCTACAACCCCAATTTTGTAATCCCCCAACCCTAGTAACCCAGATTCGGTGCATTATTACATCACATTGGCATGACCACAGAAGATGAAGTCTCGAAAGACCGATTAGTTTAGTTTCCCTGTAAATAATTGATATATTCATATGTTTTACAATACATTATAAAATGAAAAACTACAACAACATAGTCTCCAAGGGCCACAATCATTTCCCATAGACTATCCCTGAAGTTCATTCATAATCTACATCTTTTTATACTGAGGAAAATAAAACTTAGAAAGGGGGATATCAGATTCTTAGTAAGGATAACAATATAGAGAAAACTTTAATAAATAACCATAAATATTTAAGGCAATGTAGAACTAAAACAAAAGCCTTTTAAACATGAACTTATGCATAATATAGAAAACATAAAATCAAATAATTCCATTTACTTATTCATATGGATATTCTACTAGTCGAATAATCACATGAAATATCAATAGACACTTTCATAATTACAGAATGCATAATGCTAGACTTCATAGCCACATAGTCAAGGCATTGTGCCAAGACTACAAATAAGATTTTGTCAAGGCCTTTTTCCATGAAACTAGTTTTTCTCAGGAGAAATATCGATACATCGAGGAGATATAGCGGGATACACCCATCACTTACTAAATCCAATGCATTCCTCATATGAAAAGGATTAAACACAACATAAAATTTTGTATTAAAAATAGCATATGAAAGGTCAATACATTATCTATAAACCATGAATAGTCTAAAAATAAAACATCCAAAGTAAAACATATCAAAAAAAATTCAATACAATATTGATGTTTTGTATCATAACAAATCAACTTCAAAAAAGCATAAAACCCATTAATGGATGTTGATAGAGATGAAATCAATACTTTTTGAGAAATTTCTATTTCTATTATGAAATCATTTAAATATCATGTAATTATAAAATAAAACATTTATTTTGAAAATATTATTATAATATTTTTAGGGAAGCTTCAACGATGTTATAATGGTGGAAAATAGCTACAACCACCATATAAGATAAAAAAATTCGTACATTAATTTTGATGAAAAGGTCGTAATCTACCTTGTTTGGAAAACGATGGAAATATTCATTTAAAAACAAATATGGTAAATTAAGGTTATAAATTACATTATCCCATAGTCTAGTATATGATTAATATGTTTTGAAATACATTTTTATGAAAACACTGATATGGATGATAAAGAGGTCCCAGTAGATTATTACGTAATAACAATCTCGGATAATAAATAGATCATGAAATAAACCCATACCTTGTACTTTTACTTTGTCGATGGTAAGTTAACCACCGGTATATTAGTTATAACATTGTTTTTAAATTATACATGAACTATATACATAAATATAATATCATATATGTTCTTCTAATATTTTTTTAATGATATTTTAGTAGTAACATCGGTTCAGGTGTTAACTGATTTGTATTACTTTATATGATTTGTCAAGTAAGTAATGTTTGATATGGATAAGAAGTATCTTATTCATATTCAGAATGATATAATGTCTCCAAAAATTATTTTTAGTCATCAAATGAAAATTATTCTTGAATGGATATGATGTGGAATGAATCTCATCGTGTTCGTGGAGACGGGAATTCGTACGTACGCACGAGCGAAAATAACATTCTTTTGATATTAAAATCATATATAATAAGATGGTATATCATATATAAAGAATAATTATCATGGTATATTTATTATTTAAATCATTTATACTCATTATTATTCACATCCAAATGATGTAGTATTTGAATATCAAACTACACCATGACATGGAGACAGAAATCTGTACGTACACACTTATGGTGACTTTTTAATTTATAGGATGGATAGAATAATGAATATGGTTATAGAATTTTTATAATAACATCATAGTATATAAAATATACTGGAGTTATTATTTTAGAATGGAAACAACAAACAAAGAGGAATTGGAAAAAGAAAAGAACTTAAAAGGGGTAATGAAATATTTAACTCTTCTTTGGGTTATTCCTTTTGATTTGATCAAAAGGTCTCCATTGGATGGCTTTCTGACTAAAATAAGGCCTCTAGGATGAATAGAGAAATGTTGGGAGGATATTTGTGTAGGGTTTGGATCATACAAATGGCTTTTAAGGTTTGAATTTTATGGAAGATGATGTTCCCTTTTATAAGAGGGGTGAGGGGAACCTTAAGAAAACCTTGAAATATTATTTTATAATAAAATCGTTTTTGCTTTCTAATGGCTCCAAAATTAATTATTTAAAATTTAAGGAGGGTATGGGTCGAAAACCACTAAACCAATAGGTTTTAGAAAGGTTTTGGTCACTATATTTTCCTTATAATCTTGATTTAAATCTTAGTTAAATAGTTTGACATATACCACGTATCTTTTTATTTTTATATTATCAGGTTAATAAACATACTACAAACATCCAAGATAACCCGATGTAGATAATTAATGACATATATAATAGTATTTAATACCTTTTTTGAACCATATATTTTTATGAATAGAATACCAATTAATAATATAATATTAATTTTATTAACTCTTTTATGTTAATTTTGACACTATTTGGTATTTGGTTTTTGATAAATTCATAACAACATTATTACTTAGATCGGAATTCATTTAATCAATACTAACGTGTATTATTAACCTAAAAATTTAGTGTAATTCAATAAAAGCCTCAAATTATATTTATTTGGATATTTATAATATAATTTATTTTAATCTTTTAGCAAAAAGCTAATTGTTTCATCAAAATTGTGTCATAAATAAATTTAGTTATTTAATGTCTAAATATTATAAATAAAATTACTTTATGTAGGAAATATTTTTATATTTATAATGAATATTTATAGTCAAATTTACCTTATGTATAACCCTATATTAAAAAAAATTATTTATAAAACGCTGATTTTAACTCTTTTAACTCTTCTTTAAATAAAATAACAATAAATGTCCTCATCTAATACATTTGGACCTAAAGGATCATATTTTATTCCTAGGTTGTTTTTGGTCGAATTAATATTATCCAATAGAATTAGGACACGTTTTAGGGTAATTATGATATCATTTTTGCGATTAATTACCTTATTTACTTTTAACTATGGGAAATAAAATTAAACAGCTACTATTCACCAAAAATTATTTTCATCTTATTGAAACGCATTTTACATACTGATATTAACTGTTCCTCTTATATTTTTGATATTCAACAAACAGAAGCAGTAAAATCTAGTTTTATACAAATTTTCAAATATTCCTAGGAGGTGGGTTAAAGACAGTAAATAGTTTGATAAAATTTTATATATCTGTACTTATTATAAAATGAATCCAATGAATTACGTTGAACATATTTATTTTTTTCTAAAAGGTAGTGTTCTGGTAAACAACCAAAACACAAATTTTATTAATAAAGAAAACTATTACACAAGTCTGAAATAAGGAATTTTGTTTACATCCTTAACATAAAGTGGTAATAACTCAGGATGATGATCGTCCCTCTAAATAATATCATGTACAACACCCATATTAGCTTGTCCATCATCAATTTTTTTGCTTCATGATACATATGAGTGACAATGAAGTTGATATCTTAAATAGAGTTCAGGCAGTCCATCCAATGTGTAGTGAGAATCCAAGAAAGATAAATAGTATCATTCTAGATGGAATGGATTATAGTAGGGGAGTAACATTCTATCAAGATATTATTCTAGTTTTGATGGAGAAAAAAATAGCATGGATAATGATCATCATCTCGGCTTCCAATGAGGATGCAATTCCGCAAGATCCATAGAAGCAGTCGAGTATCATGTCAAGGTGATTTCTAAAGATGGCTCCACAACCAATTGGGTCGTGGTTTCCTTTAGAGGCACCATACACTTTGATTTTAATCTAGACTGGGGGAGGGGGATACCAAAAAACATCAAAAGTAGATCTAGGTCGAGGGTAATTCCCATCAACCACAATATCCCTAAGAAACCCAAGGTCGCAAACTGAGTTTCTACAAAGATATTTTTTAATCGAAGCTGCCTCCCGTATCATGATGGGAATTCTCATTTTCCTCCATTAAGCTTTAATGAGTTTTTACAGAAAGTAAGATCATTTCTAACATACTAGATCTCATGAAGGAGCTCCACTATAGCTACTAAAAAAAGATTCTTGATCTGTTGGGAGTCAGGTTGGTCCATACACCGCTATAGCTGCGAGGTTATAAATCTAGAAAACCACTATCTACACTCAAAAATGTAAACAAAATGACAGAGAGTCATTTCCATATCACAAGAAAGAAAAATGTGATTAATATCTTCATGATTTTTGTTACATATACGGAATTTAGAACAAATATTAATCCATAAATCTTGTATGTAAGTATCTGTGGGGATTATACCATGGGAGATATGCCAAACAACATAGAATCTGAAGGGTTTTAAGTAGGATTTATTTATGGGTTTTAAGAATGATAAGTTGTTTTCCTTATTGTTGAACAGGTGATTGTAGTAATTTATAGAGTCAAGCGCCCCATTGTGAGCGATTTCCAAAATAAGAAAGTCATCCATATTAGTGAAGGGATAACTGTAAACAATTTTTTTGATATCCTTAGTTAAACACGGGGTTTTCAAGTGCATAAAGTTCTTAATGGTGTCGTTGGTGTGGATTGGAGGATATTTATTGGTAATTAAACATATCAGGGGAGCGCTAGTCCAGTTATCCAACCAAAAATTTAAATTGGAATCTTTACTATCCATCCATCTAGAATTTGTCATAATGGAAGTGAAGGTGTTTTTAATGGCAGGCCAAATAGAAGATATGAGAAAGTGAGACTGATTATTTATATGTTTGTTAAGGAAATGATCCCTAAGAAAATTCTTGGAAGGAGATTTATTATGAATGAGGTTCCATATGAGGCCTTCTTGAAGAGCGTCATTAAAATTTGAATGATTTTTAATTCCAATACCCCATTTAACAATCAGTTTGCAGCAAGTGGTCGAGGGGACAGTAACCTGTTTTCCCTCTAGAGTACTCCCAATACAAACAATGTTCTTAATTTCCACATTAATGCACTTTCGGAGACTCTTCGTCCATTTTTAAATCATCATAGAGTAAATCAATCTGGAGACAACAGTGGATTTAATAATAAAACTTATCCCAGCCATTGAGAGGTTCTTACCCATCCAAGAATAAAGGTGTTGAAACGTTTGATCAATGATGGGGGATAATTAAGCTGCTTTGGGTCGACTCCAAAATATGTGAACACCAAGATAAGTGAAGGGAAATATGCCCTCTTTAATTCCTTAAATATTGGTGATATTGAGTTTCCAACAAGAGAGGAGGTGTTTACCAAAGTAAATGTAAGATTTGTGCTAGTTGATTTTTTGGTCGGACACTTCTTGGTAGTGAAGAAGGATGGCCTTACGATTATTCACATTTCTTTTTTCTCCCATAATAAAAAGAATAATGTCATCGGCATAAAAAAGGTAAAGGGGGAAATCATGTTTCTAGACGAATAGATAGGTTCAATGATACCTTTTTCTATATATTTCTTAAGCAGTGTACTTATATAGTCTTCAGCAATGTAGAAAATAATTGCCGAGAGAGGGTCACCTTGTCTAACTCCCTTGGAACAATTAAAATAACCTTTAGGGGAGCCATTAATGAGGATGGAAATATCGGCCGAATTAAAAAGGATTTTAATTCTGTTTTTGAATTTGTCATTGAAGCCAAACTGCATAAGGACTTTATATATGAAATTCTTATCAATCATATCAAAAGCCTTTACAATTTCATGTTTAATGGAAACATTCCCTCCTAGATTATTTCTATTTAAGATATTTTTGGATTTAGAGGCAAGAAAATGTAATCTTGAATATATATTCATTTTATAAATCCAAATTGATTACAGAAGATAATTCTATTGCTAATAGCCGCGATTATATTTTCAATTAGTTTTGGGATAATCTTGAAGATAGAGTTTATGAGAGAAATAGACCTGAAGAAGTGCAATTCATCCATATTCTCAGATTTAGGGATAAGGACTAGGAATTTGGAATTTAATCCTTGAGGAAGAATTCCTCTAGAAAAGAAATTTTTCACCATACAACAGAAACCATCTTGAACCACATCCTAGTGTTTTCGATAAAAACCATTATTAAAACCATCTGGACCAGGAGCACCATCTACGTTAAGGATAAATACTGTGTCTTTAATTTCTTGGTCAAAAGGGATACTATTAAGAAATTATTTCTCTTCCTTAGTAACCAACGTGGGAATGAGATCAGTCATAAATCTTTATCAATCACATATCAATTTCAGATATTATGAAAATAAGATATCACAAGATTAGAAAAGTTTTCCTCAGTGTCAAGAATCTGAACCCCCCCCCCCGTCTAAGATAGGAAAGAGGCCTATAGTCTTTTCTATCTCTATGGTTGGAATTTTTGAATTTAGTTATCATATCCCCATAATTAAGCCATTTTTATTTAAATAATTTCTTTTTGAGGATGTCCTTAAAGTTGAGTAGAGTGATATGTTTAGAGGAAATGGTGCTTTAATGTTGGGAGTCTTGAGAAAAGTTAGAGGATGTGCTATCCTTTTGAGTTTGAATATATTATTTTTCCAGAAGGGTGATATTATTGTCTATTTCATTTTCTTTTGAGTTGCAACAGCTTTTGAGGACTTGATTAATCATTTTCAATTTCACCAGGCAGGAAAATGCATCATTCTGACTATGCATATTAGCCCATGAGTTTTCTATGATCTTTATATAGTCTGGGTCGGAGGACCATGCAGTGTTATATCTTAAAGGGTACCTAGTTTTATTACTGTTATGGGAAAAGATAACTAAGATGGGATGGTGATAAAAAGAAATATTTGTAAGTGTGATACTAGAAATTCTGTCTCATTTATCTAGGGAAAGGTCATTAGTGAAGGCCCTTTCAAGTTTACTGGCCACCATCCTGTTATAAATGTTTCTATACTAGGTGAATTTAGCACCCATTAGGTTAACCTCTATACGTATATTAAGCTGAATGCAATCATCAAAATCCCTAGTTGATATGGAGTCATGAGGAGGGCCTACTTTCTCACTAGGTGCTAAATTAACTTTAAATTCCCCAACAATACACCAAAGATTATGGATAGTGTTATTATGTTGGGTGAGCTCATTCCAATGAGATCTCTTATCTTGGTATATATTACAAGAATAAAAAAGTAGTTTAAATAAGATCATTCTCCAAAATATAGTCATAGGTAATAGCTTGATTCGAGTTGTTGTAAACATTAATATTCTGAAAAGAAGAGTTAGCAAATAACCATATATATTAAGTAGATCTACCATTACTGGAAGCCATTAGGAAAGAGTAACCAAAGGGGGATGAATGTTTGAATCTAGAGGCATAATTGACTTTCGGTTTGGAAATAGAAAAAAGTTTAGGGCAGTGAGTATTAATAAACCCTTTTAAAGCATTAAAGGTGATAGGGTTGGCAATCCCCTAACAATTCCAGTATAACGAATTCATTTGTACCTTTTTTAGAGGGTTTGCCCCCTTTTTTTGGATCCCAAGGTCATTAACCTTGTTGACATTCCACATGAATCTTCCCTTAGATTATTACTCTGTGTATCCTCCAAAGATTGAGGGGCCAAAGGGAGGTTAGAAACATTTGAATTGCCCAAAAAATTTATATCTTTTTCACCTTGGGTGTAAGTGTCGACACAATATTATTTTTTGAGGGAGAAACTGCTCGGTGCCCCTTGGAATTCTAAAAAGAAGTAGGTTTCATAACCGGGGAAGCGAGACAGCTTGGAAAGGGAGTGGAAGTGCACATCCTCCCACACAGATCTGGGAGGAACTCCCTCCATTCCTGCCTCCTATCATTGCTTCTTGGGGAGGATAGTAGTACAACCCTATAGTCTTGTTCAACCTGCCTATTACTATCCTCATTTTTAGAGGGAGGCTGAGCATCTAGGGTGGTGTTTTCAGGGGAAGATTTTTCGTTATCACAAGGAGGATTATGATCTTTATTAAATGTTTTTGGGAGGTCTTGAATCTTATTTTACTAATCATATGGAACATTGTTTGATTCATTCAAAAGAGGGTTCAAATGAGTAGAAACACTTGAAGAAGGACCTGCTAGATTGAATCAGATTGTGGGTATGAAATAATACCTAGTACATCCTCTTCAATATCATTTCTAATATACTTCTCAACAGTTTCAATTTCTTTTTCTTCATCTAGGTCATCCAATGACATTCCTTTTTAAGGTTCTAATTTTCCAAAGGGATTATTATTGATAACCCATTTTCCCCAGTTTCCTGTAATGTTTCTAGTTTATCAAAAATAGTTTCCCTCTCCCTCATATGCTTTCTAACGTCTGTCCTTCCAGTATAGTTTGGTTGGGGATGTTTCATATAAAAATTCCTACAATTGTGAACTGTGTGACCTACAATTTTGCACAACTCACAAAAAGTGGGTAGCCTTTCATACTCCAGGTTCACAATAATTTTGTATTCATAAGCAGGGACGGTAATCGATTGAGGGGGTTTGGATTCCAAGTTGACTTCATTATGCACCCTAGAATACAGACATAGGTCCCAATTAAGTGTTCTTTGATCAACTTTCAAGGGTGTACCAATGAAAATAGAGATATCATTCAGAATTTTAGGGTGCTAAAAAACAGTTAAGGTTGTAAAACCTAACCCATACCTAAGCAGAATTGTTCGTATGATAATTTGGATTAAATGAAAATTCCCACTCTGCGAGGTGAAGAACTCATGAATTAAGGTTTAGATTTCCTATATTCTTGAAACTATCAAGGTCAGATTGAAAGGATAAAATAATATATAAATAGACTTTACCAAGCGGTACCAATATCTAGTTAGAGAAACCCCAACAGGAATCTATTCTATGTTTTAAATCAGAGAAAGACTGGGGTTTATCACTATTAAGATACATGACACATCCCATGATAGAGAACATATAGATTTGAGATCTCTTTTGTATCATGATTGGATTTTCTTCATCACAAAAGCCGTCATCATCCAGTTTCTTAATCCTTGTTGACATCGTCGATGTCATCTTTGGATGCTCGGAACCCATCAAAGAATTGAGGAATGAGATACCCTTTACCTTCGAATTTTTTTATTGTGGTGGTTCATAATTATTAAGCTTCTCCATTTTATTTGTGTGAAGATCCCCAATGGGATCTGAGAATGCCATGTCAAGGAGATTGCGAGGGACAAGCATTAATCCTCTTCTCTTTTCACCAGATTAGGGTTCAATAGGGGAACTTCTGAGCCGGGCTTTCCCATCTCATCCTTGGAAATAATATTCATTAAACATATATATGTATTTATTTATCAATTTTTACATATAATAAATTAAAATAAAATAATTAATGAATTAAATTTAATGTTGGTTTTAACAAATAACGCGGTGTTTTTTTCACTCTTCATAAAAAATTGAATGTTTTCAGAAATATTACAAAAATTCACCCTAAGCTAATTTTGATATTCGGAATCCCAAAATGAAGTCCATTTTTAATTATAATATTTATAAAATTTCATAAAGTGGGTATTAATATTCATAACGACTAGTTTGATTGGACGTGTTGTGTTATGATCTTGATGTTGCAAACAATGCAATCTATTGCATTATTTAAAGGAAAATGTACCATGGATGATTGGAGTGGTACATTATTCCCTCCTTCAAATAATTTCAAAATTGATATTTCTATAATACTACCACGCAAAAAGATTCGGGTGGTTCTTCATCATAAGTTCCTCTGGTTCCCACGTTTCCTCTTCCATCTTATGGTTTGTACATAGAAATTTTACTAAACAAGTTATCCGGGTTCTCAGCACTTGTTCTCTTGTATCCAAAATTTTTCCAGGCTCTTCACAATAAGATATATCAGGTTCCAGTTCAATTTCCCCATAGTTGAGTACATGCGTTGGTTCATGCATTTATTTTATCAATATTGATATATGGAACACATCGTGATCTTTGGAGAGAATTGGCGACATTACCAAACGGTAAGCTATAGCCCAAATTTGTTCTATAATTTCAATAGGTCTGATGTACCTAAGTCTCAATTTACCCTTCTTACTGAATCATATAACTCCCTTCCATGGAGATACCTTCAAGAAAACATGATCTCCTACCTAAAATTCCAAATCCTTCTTTGGTTATCGGCATAGCTCTTCTGCCTACTTTGTGTTGCTTTGATATGGGTTTGGATAACCTTCACCTTTTCTATTGTTTCCTCAACAAGTTCTAGGCCTATGAGTTTTCATTCGCCAACATCATCACAACAAGTTGGTGTGCGACATCTCTTGCCATATAACACTTCATATAGTGATATCTGAATACTTGAATAGAAGCTATTTTTATAGGAAAATTGTACCAGAGGTAAATATTGATCACACATACCTTGTAAGTCAAGTGAAAAAGATCTCAACATGTCTTCTAAGGTTTGAAATTTATGTTTTGATTTTCCATCAGCTTGAGGGTGGTAGGTAGTGCTCAAACTAATTTCAGCATGCAAGGATTTCAAAAGAAATTTCCAGAATCATGTTGTAAAACGAGGATATCAATCCGAAATAATCGAATAGGGTACTCCAGGATGTCTTAAAACTTCATAATATATATTCTTACTATACATTCAAGTGGTAAATCTTCTCTTATAACAAGAAAATGTTCTAATGTGGTAAAATGATCAACAATGACCCATATTGAATCATTCCTTCTAGGTGTCTTTGGTATCCCCATTACAAAGATGATAGTAATATTATCCCATATCCACTAAGGTATGGGAAGTGATTGCATGATTCCTCAAGGATGTTGCCTTCTAGCTTTCACATGTTTACTAACCTTACACCTCGAAAAAAAATCAGAAATCTCTCTCTTCATGTTTTCCCAACAAAAATGTTCTTTCAAATCAATATTGATCTTGCTGGAACCAGGGTGTATAGAGAAATTGGAGCGGTGAGCATCACCTAACAATTCCCTTTCTAGATCAGGTAAATTGGGAAGACAATGTCATTTCCCAAATTTCAAAATCTCATATTAATAAATAAATTCACTCAATATCCCATCGTTCATAGCATTAATATTCGATTGAAACTCATGATCATCAATCTGACAAATTTTGGCTTTCTAGTAAATATTTCATGGAATCCATTTGAAAAAATAATTGGTGTTTGACCTTCCATGGTTATTCCCATAACCATCTTTAATATATACATGAAAATAGGTTCCCTTTAAAATCTAATCTTCTTCAAAACTCCATGATCCTTTCTACTCAAATCATCTACCACCTTATTTTCCAGCCCTAGGTTGTAGTGTATTGTGAAATCAGAATCTTTGAGTAGTTCAAGCCATCACCTTTGTCTCATGTTGAGTTATTTTTGTGAGAATATATTCTTAAAACTCTTGTGATCAATATAAATCTCACATTTTTTCAATAGATATAGTGTCTCTATATTTTCATAGACAAAATTACAGCTTCTAACTCAATATCGAGAATCAGATATTTTTGCTCATGAATTTTTAGCTACCCTGATGCATAGGAAATAACTCTATCATTCTACAAAAGGACACAACGATGTCCATTCTTTGAAGCATCAATATAAATAAAAAACCCACCGTTCCATGATAGTATAGTCATGACAGGATAATTGAGTAATCTTCTCTTCAGTTCTTCAAAAAATTCACACACTCTTTTGTCCAATCAAATTTGGACCACTTTACATGTTATCTTGGTTAATGGGTAAGTAAATCGGGCAATATTTTGGAAATAAATGCCAATAATGAACTATTAAATCAAGAAAACTGTGTACCTTAGTTATACATGTCAGTTCTGGACATTCATGTATTGACATGGTCTTTGAAGGATCAATAGATATTCCATCCTTAGAGAAAATATGTATAAGAAATGAAATACATTCATGCTAGAATTCACACTTTCTAAACATCACATATAATTCATTTCATTTAAGGGTTTTTAGAATAGTGGGCAAGTGATTTTCATGATCTTAACAGCTTTTGGAGTATACCATGATATCATCAATAAATACTACTATAATGTCATCAAGATATTACTTAAAAACCATGATCATTAGACCCATGAAAACAGAGGGTGCATTAGTAAGCCCAAAAGGCATTACTATAAACTCATAATGCCCGTACCTAGTTCGAAATGATGTTTTCAGAATTCCTTCCTTCTTTACACACAACTGAAGATATCCAGATCGAAGGTTAATATTTTAAAATTATTGACCTCCATGAAGTTGGTAAAATAAATCATCAATGTGAGGTATGGGATACATGTTCTTTATTGTTATAGCATTGATCTCCCTATAGTCAATGCACCACCTCATTGATCTATCTTTCTTTTTAACTAAATGGATAGGGGCTCCCCACAGAGAAATACTTGGTTGAATAAATCCCTTATTACCCAATTCCTATAGTTGTTTCTTTAGTTCAACTAACTCCACAATGGCAATTCATTAAGGGTTCTCCGATAAGGGAATTTAATCAAGAATTAAATCAATGGAAAACACAATTTCCCATTCTATAGGATGTCTAGGTAAATACACTAGAAAGACATCAACATATTCTTGCACAATTAGTATACCCTCTATTCAAACATTATTTTACTCTTCTATAAAAATTTCATTCTCATCCTCCACAATAATTGAATTTAGTAGAGCAACTGGGGGTGGATCTAGATAAGAATTATGTGGTTACCCTTCTACTCTAAATATAAGGTACTCCTTATCATCCTCGAGAATTTTAAACTCTTTATTCATATAATATATTTTCAAATCATGGACCAAGATACAATCCACACAAAAGATTATATCAAATTAAATCATGGGTATGATGATGAGATCAGTAGATAAAGAACATTTATATGCCCTAATGTGTACTGATTCACAAATCTCTATTGAAATGATACATCCCTTAGGTGTTTTGAATGACAACTCTTTTGTTATGTTAAATTTAAAATATCTAATTTTCATAGAAAACGAGGAAGATATGACACAATGGGATGATCCAAAATCAAATAAGGAATTGCCTAAACATGAAGAAACCATTAAATTACCTGCCACCATGTCTTTCAGAGCTTCAAACTCAGTAGTAGTGATTGAATAAGATTTCCCTTGCTCCAATGTAATTTTCTATGGTAAGTTCCCTTGGCGCTTAGAACATCCATTTGCATAATGCCCCGTTTCTCTACAATTGAGGCATTAATCACTGACAACCACTTTGTTCCCCTTAAAATCATGAGCTTGGTGGACTTTTTCACTACACTTGTAACAGACTCCCATTCCCTTTGAGAAATTATCATTGTGTTTCTTCCCACATTTACTACCAGATGGATTTTTAACTTTCATCTTTTCCCCCTTATTTCCATTTCTAGGGTGTTCAGAAGATCTCTTCTTATCTTTCATTGTTTTAAAGTAGTAAGACATAGAGAATTCCTTTTCTGTCATGATAGAACATGAGACAATATCATCGTATAATAAGAAGGATTTTGAGACTAATTCTCAATGAGTAAATGGTTTTAACCAATCAAATATTTGATATATAATACTCCTTGGGTTACGTATATTATCTACTGCATGCCTTACTAACCTTGTAATGTTAGACTCATATTTTGAGACAATCTCATCCTTTTTTTTCCTCAGACTCACCAATTTTCTTTCCATATCTGCTCAATGGCCTCGAGGAAAGTATTTCTCTATGATAATATCTTTAAACTCCATCCATTCCAAGAGTGTAGCAAGGCCCGTTGACGTGCACCAGTTCCCATTCGAGTCTTGCTCAATGTGGTGTTTTCGGGTTTTACCCTTAGGTAAATTTGTGTAGAGCCGTCTCTACCTTCTTGTATTCATACAAGGATTTATTTCTTAAAAAACTCACAAAATCTATACAAGACCAAAATTCTAGGAAGTTCTTATGTACTAATCCTCAAAGTCTATCTTAGGGTAATGTTCTCTAATCAGATTTTTTTTTAAATATAGCTTCCATGGTTTGTATAAAACATCCTCTGATTCCAACTGTAACACCCTAACCCTAGTAACTTAGAGTTGGTTCATTATCACATAAAATTGGCATGATCACAGATGATCAAGTCTCGAATGGCCGTCTAGTTTAGTAGCCTTGTAAATAATAGATATATTCATATGTTTTACATTACATTATAAAATGAAAAACTACAACAACATAGTCTCCATAGGCCACACTCATATCCCTTAGACAATCCCTATAGGTCAGTCATAATTTTCTATTTGACGTAAAAGGAAAAAATAAAACATTTAAATGGGTGAGCTCTGATGCTCGGTAAGGATAAAAATATTGAGAAAACATTCATAAATAATCATAAACATTTAAGGCAATGTTGGACTAAAACAAAGGACTTTTAAACATGATCTTCAGAATAATATGGAAAAGATAAAATCAAATAATTCCATTTACTTATTCGCATGGATATTCTACTAGTCAAATAATCACATGTAATATCAATATCCACTTTCATAATGACAAAATGCATAATTTCAGACTTCATAACCACAAAGTCAATGCCTTGTGCCAGGACTACAAATAAGATTTTGTCAAGGCCTTGTGCCAAGACACTAGTTTTTCTCATGAGACCTATAGATGCATCGAGGAGCTATAGAGGGCTACACCCATCACCTACTAAGTCAAATGCATTCCTCATATGAAAATGTTTAATCCTAACAAGAAAATTTGTATTAAACCAAGCTTACAAAATGTCAATAAATTATCCATAAACCATGAATGGTGTAAAAATTACACATCCACAGTCAAACATATCAGAATACATCAATAAAATTTTGATTTTTTGTATCATAATAAATCAACATCAAACATGGTAAAAATCCATCAATGGATGTTGACATAGATGGAATAAAAAAATTTTGAGAGAAAAATATTTTTATATTTTGAAATAATTTAGAATACTTGTAATTATAAAATAAAACATATATTTTGAAATTATTATTATAATCATGTAAGGGAAGATTCGAATATGTTATAACGGTGGAAAATAGATGCAGCCTCCATATACATTAAAAAAACATTCTTACCTTAATTTTGTCGAAAAGGTACTAAAGTACCTTGATTGGAAAATGGTGGAATGATTCCTTTAAAAGAATATACCATAAAATAAGGGTATAAATGGCTTTAACACGTAGTCTATTAAATTATAAAAATTATTTTAAATACATTTTTAAGAATACACGGATGTGGATGTTAAAGAGTTCCCAGTAGATACTTAAGTAAAAACAACCTCAGATAATAAAGAGATCGTGAAATTATCCCTTACCTTGTAATTTTCCTTGGACAATGGTTTTTTAAACTACTGTATAATATTTAGAACATTTTTATTAAATTATACAAGAACTATATACATAAATATGATATCATATATGATCATCTAATGTTGTTTTCTTATTGACATTTCAGTAGTATAATCATTTCGGGTGTTAAAAGATTTATTTAACTTTATATGATTTGTTATATAAGTAATGTTTTGTTTAATATGATGTATCTCATTAATATTCATAATGATATTGTGTCATTAAACAATATTTTTAATCTCAATCGAAAATAATTATTGATTGGATACGATGGGAAGTGAATCTCATCGCATTCACTGAGACGGTAATCAGTATGTATGCACGAGCAACGATATCATTCTTTTGATATAAAATCATATATAATTGGATGTTATATCATAAATAAAGAATCATTATCAGGTTATATTTATTATTACATCATTTTTACTCATTTTCATTCCCATCAATATGATTAAGTATTTGAAAAACAAACTACACCACGATGTGGAGAAGGTAATTTTTACGTACCCACGTATGGTGACTTTATAATTTATAGGATGGATAGAATAATGAATATGGTTTTTCCATTTTTATAATAAAATAACATTATATGTAATATACTGGAGTTATTATTTTATAAAGAAAACAGAAATGATAGAGGAAGTGGAAGAAGTAATGTACTTGAAAGAGGTGATGGAATATTTAACTCTTCTTCGGGTTCTTCATATAGGTTTGATCAAAAGGGAACCATAGGTTGGATTTCTAACTAAATTAACACTTATATTATGTAGGGAGGAATTTTGGGAGGATATTTTGTCAGGGTTTGTCTATCCAAATGGCTTTGAAGGTGATAATTTGAGTGGTGGGAAAGTTCCCTTTTACAAGAGGGGTGAGGGGAACCTTAGGAAAAGATTCAAATAATATTTTATAATAAAATAATTTTCAATTTCTAATGGCCCATAATTGAATTATTTAAATTATAAGGAGTTTTTGTATAAAACCACTCAACCAATAGGTTTTAGGCTAGTTTGGGTCACTATAGTAACCTTATCTTTTAGATTTAACTCTTTGTTTAATAGTTTGACATCTACCATGTCTCTTTGTCTTTTTATATTATATGGTTAATAAACATAAAATAAACTTCCAAAAGAATACCAAGTGGTTAATTAATGACATATATAATAGTGTTTAATCATTTCGGATGATCCTTAGATTTATAAAGAATGAATAATAATTTAGAATATAATATTTGTTTTAAAAACTCTTTTATATAATTTTTAACACTATTTGGTATTTTGTTTTCTTTAAATTCATAACAGCGTTATTTGTAAAAACCCAATATTTTATAAGATATATTCGTTTTAATTTCATTCATATCTTCTGTTGTACGCTACACCAAGATTATCTTGCACTATACGCAACACCGTATTAGCTTGTTGTATACACAACACTAATCTTGGATCGTGTTACACACAATTTCAAGTTCGTTTTATAATAGTCATTCCACGCAACATTGAGTGTATATATATATATTTATTTAATGCATAACTAAAATATGGTAGGATTTAGTAATAAGAAACAATGAAGGATTCTTTCACAACACGCAACCCTGACTTGGCTTGCATTACATGCAATGGCGACCTTCTTCGATAGCGTGTGTTGTACGCAATACCGGGTTTTACTAAACAACGATTTATTTTTATAATATTATTATGAAATAGCCATTATGAATAGTATTAACTAAATTTTTTAATGTTATAACATTATTATTTCATCTTACACATGTTCTAGAACATATTATGTGAACAAAACAAATTTTTCGTCTAAAATAAGTATTTTTTAAAAAATGCATTTTTGCCGCCTTTTGATGGCGCACCCACTTTAAATCTAGTTTTTTACATGTTTATAAGTTCAATATTACAAAATAAACTTCTTATTTTGAGTCAGGATATAAAAATTTACATTGGATAATGTTTTGATATTTTTCTAATATCTTTCATATTTTAATGAATAGTAAAAACATGCTATATTTTAATTAAAAAAAACTTTTTTCATCTTAATAATTTATTTGGTTAAATTATAATATTTAATGGTTTTAAAGTATAAATAGAATATATTTCTACCATTTAATATAATTTATGTCATTAGAAATGATTTTACCTTGAATTTTAAGGTTAAATCAATTCAATCTTTTGCAATGTTTTAAACAAAAACCCATTTTCTTTCGACAAAGGGATTAATTTTAATTTAATTTCTGAAACATTTTTGTATTGAATTTAGAAAAATGGATTCCATATTTGGAATCAGTGGGTCCAAATTATGTTAATAGGCTACTTTTTATTTTTGGAAATTATGAATAGTAACTACGGTACATTTTATTTACAATAGGTAAAGGTAAATCGGGTAATTAAGGGTAAATATAATATTATAAAATTACCCTAACACATGCCAAAATTATATTGGATGACTAAAAGTCGACCCATATCACATAAGGGTCGGATTAGATTCATTTAATGGACTTTTTTCAATGAAAATAATTTAATTATTATTAAAACCAAAGAAAGTGACAACATGTCACTCTCTTAAATCTTATAAGTATAATAATTTTAATTTAGTGATAATCTTTATGAAACTTTGAACATGATTAGTCTACAGAAATATAATAAACGTATCTACATCATATGAATTTATTTATAAATTTTAGGGATTAAATAATTATCATTAATTATGACACAATAGTGATGTAGAAATTGTTTATCTAGTGAAAAATCAAGAATATAGTTTTTATTAAACTAATAGTGACCATAAACTGAACACAACCCTGACCAAAACTTATTTTCATGTAAATGTAAACCAAAATCATCCAATGGTCGAATATTTGACCATTTGGAGCCTTATAAAAGCGATTATGACACTTATATTATTTTATTTTAAAGGATGACAAAGTTGTCACCTTCATAATTTAATAAATATAACAATTTAAATATTTTGATTTTAAGATTATAAATTCGAGTAAAAGTATTATTGTGAAATTTAATAGATTTATATTCATCATAGGATTTTATTTTAAATTTTTATGCAAAAAATAAGTATATTAAATAATTATACAAAAATGTTGTAGTATTTATTTTATTAAGAGATAAACCAAATAAATGGTTTTAAACATAATAAATTAAATATTATATGAACTATTTAATGTGCTACACTAATTTTATAGATACATATCACCTTTTATGAATCTATTAAATATTTTAGTTCGAATATATCCTCTATTTAGATTTTATTTAAATTCAAATAAATGAATAGTGTCAAAATTGATACTATTGTTATTTTATAAAAATAACATATTATTAAATTGATTAAAAATCACAAAAATATTTAAAAATTATAAATTGAAATTTAAATAGTCTAAAAACTCATAAAATATTCAAGAATGTAAAATTAACAACAAATAATTGATTATTTATAAACATTTTAAATTTAGAATTTTATTACCACAAATAAACTTAAATAGATTAAATAAGGATAACTCAAAATGATAAGGTTTAAAATAAGACCAAACACGTATAAATTTGATTTTTTGATGATATTACAACCTTATCTCATATAATATTCGAATATGAGTCATTTTTTGAGTTTTATAAGTGGGGTTAGATTTATTATAAATTAACATTTTTAAGAATTCCAAAGGTGCCCCTCTCCTCCCTTATAAAAGGGAACCTCCTCCCTCTCCTCCTCACACAAATTTGAGCCTTAAAGCTCGGACAACCCCTGCCAAATTCTCTTATACAATTCCCTAGAAACATCCTAGAGGTCCTGGTCTTCTTCAAATACCAATTTTAGTGCCCTAAGAGGAGGTCTCAAAGAGGCACTTCAAAGAAGAGGTAATGTCTGTTACCGATTATTTCAACTTTATTTTTTTATTCCACTTATTTATCTTAGGTTGTTTCATTATGAATTAATAACATCAGTATAAATCATATACTGATATGTTATTATATGTATGAAAGTACCCTATTTCACCATCTATCCATCCTACGGAAAACAAAATCACCGCGCGTGCGTACGTACGGAATACCGTCTCCACGCCGTGGGGTAATCTATTTTCCACCACCACCTTAATTGGATGGTTATAATGGTGTAAATAATAACTATATATGATTATTGTAAATTGATAGTGATTATTTAATAGTATAAATACTCTCCAATAAAATTCCACGATCATGGGAACAATTTCATCGCTCGTGCGTACATACGGAATACCGTCTCCACAACGCGATGAGATTCATTCTCAATGATTAACCATTCATAAATGATTATAAAGTATATATAATAAGTAATCATGAAATAGATGAGATAATAATGATACTGTATTTATGTATATATATATATTTATGTCATCCAATTAATTCAATTCAATTCAATGAGGAAACGAAAACAATGTTCATGCGTACGTACGACCTACCGTCTCCATGAACGGTGTATTTCTTTCTATTTATCGATATATTATATATATGTATATTCTGAATATATATTATATATAAATCATGTTTTATATTCTGGATTTATGAAATCATGATCTATGTAATCATATGAATAATTACAAGTTAAAACACGAACGACAAATGAAACGATTTTACCCAAAACGATACTTTAACATGAATTTACAAAAGAACGGGTAATATAAAGTCATAAGTGAACCATATATGATATAATAACAATGAATAAGATTCTTTATTAAGTCAATGACATTATTTAAATCATTATACTGGATGTTTGGATACGTACGAATCAAATCGGACCTAAGGTACTGGAAAATATCACAATCTCATTTTTTTCTGAGATTATTTATAGTTTGGTATTTACTGGGGTGTATTTTATCATCCACATCGATGTTCCCGCAATATGTAATATTGATTCCAACCATCTAAAATTTTTTAAATCCAATTTTACCCTTCGTAGAGTTTTTAGTAAAGGATATGAAAAGAATATTTTGTTGTTTTTTGTACGAGGTACTTTTTGACTTTTCCGGAAAAAGTACGAGAATAATGTTTTTTTAACTTATTCAGCATGAACGGATTATTACGGTTTTATAAAGCTTGATTTTCATGAAGCTTCATCAAAAATATTTCATTACTATTTTCAAAAAAATCCTTTTCTTTTAAAAATTCATGTCATTTTGTGAAAAGAAAATGATTTTAAAGAAGAAAGGATATTTTCCTCAAGAATTCATTTCAAGTGTTTTATCAAAACCATTTTCCATCTAAAATGAAATTATTTCATACGTGTATGTTTTAAGTATAATGTCTCTGTGATTTAAATGGTTTCACATTTCTTATTATGAAATGATATCCATTTCTTTTATATGGATTATGTTATGATGGGATGATGTTTATGAAACCCATTTTATTCGTTGGGTTATTATGAAAGATGTATGATTATTTTGTGGCACAAGTAAGAATGATTTCATTATGAGATGGGTGGGACCTATATCTCCCTCCAATTCATTGGGTACAGATTTATATCTCATGATATAGACATGGCTGGAATGGTAAGTTAATCTGGTTCAGTATTATAGAACTGGAATGAGGAGTGAACTCGATTCCGAAAGGGACTTTGTCCACTAAGATGGTGTTGGTGGCAATGCCTTGGCTACTATATAAATCATTACATGTGCATAATGGATTCCAAAATTAAATTTTTTATTCTCATGATATTTTATCATGATTTATGTTCCATTATGATGGATGCCTTATGTACTTCCATGTTTTATTTTGTTGCTCAAGATTTTTAATGTTCTTGTTTTTTTAAGTTCAAATGTATATGGTATGTTTTAATTTATCCATGCTTACCCTTACTGAGCATTTGAGCTCACCATTTTTATGTTTTCTTTTCCACCAGGATTAAAGGAACGCTTTTAGGTAAGGAATCAAAAATGGGAATATCTTTATGGGAGATGTTGAAGATCCTTCACCACAAATAGAAGATTACGTTCCATGTTTCCAAAGAAACTAAACTATTACGGTCCTTGTGTGTCTATTTTTGTTATGTACTAAGTATTCCGCAAAAGTAATGTAATGTCTGTGTACTTCAAGCTTCGGGTCTCTATAGTTGGTATCAGAGGAAAGGTTCAGTCAACCTTTGGAAACTAGAATGCAAAAACGTTAGTGAGATACCTAGAGATATTTCTAAGTTATGTCTAGGGATGTCCCGAAGGATAAGTATACATATAGGATATAGTCCTAGAACTACGGTAACGATATTAGAATTAAACTTAGGATGTTAGATGTTGATGGTACTCCCCCTTGATTATATTATTTTCCTTGTATGATTTTTTCCACTCACGGAATAATTTTTGAGTTTTAGTCAATGGAGGGAAACAGAAGGAATTCGGTTAACATTGAATCCAATGGACAAAATGGTGACTATGAGTAACAAAATTGTGTAATTCCTAGAGAGAAAGATATTTTGATAATGCCAAACCAGTCATCACGATATATTATTAACAAGGTGAAATTTAGTGGTATACCAAATTCATCAAATTAGAGGAAGATAGAATTTTATGCATGTTCGCATGATGAGGAGCATAAAGAAAGGAAGATTGAGATTTCTAAAGAAGGGAAGAAGAGCCTTGTGGAATACCACAAATGGAGGGACATATGTTATCTATGTGGAGAAAAGGGACATAGAGTGATATACTGTTATGGAGTTTAATGTCTTATTTGTGGAGAACATGGGCATTACCCAACTCAATGCCATGGCCTAAAAATTTACTTCTAAAGCAAGGAAGGACTTCTTCCAGGACAATCATTGAAGAGCATGGATTGAAGTGTTTATGTATTGGTATTCAAGAATAATGTTGTTGAGGAACTTTTATAGTGTATTAGAATATTTTTGTATTAGTCTAATGTGGATTTAAATAATTTTATGGTACTGGTAACCATGAAAAGTGATTCAAATATTTTGGAAAGTAGATGATATGCGCATAATGAAGGGATAAGAAGAAAATGAAATGTTTGACAGTATTCATGTGCTCATGATTGATATAAGGACTAAGTAATATCATGGGTTGAGTATATAGAATTTTTAGGATTTTGGTACGTGGAAAATGTTAACTATTAAATGCATTCATGTTTTCACTAACGTTCAATGGGTATTCATTTTTTCAATAGAATACCTGATTAAGGCCTTTGAATGTTTGTAATGTGACCAACAAGACATATCTTATGATATATGGGGATCAACGATGGTTTTAACATGCTTGTTATATGAAATCTCTGGTAATCATTTTCACTATAATATAAGAGTGTACTACAGTATTATGGATAAGCCTAAAGATTGGAATAGATTATGTTGGACATAAGTTAGTATTGTTTAAGGATAGAATTTTTGTCGATATTATTGATGGGATGTTATAGTAATGTAGTTTTATAAAAAGGAAAACCTGCAGGACGGGCGATAGCCCATCGCGTCGGACAAGGCTGTGGTAATCAAACCCACAACCGAAGTGCTACTGGCCTTTATCGCCTACCACTAGCCTATAGGAAGTCCCTGGTTAGTAGAAACTAGTTTTATTTTATTAAGAGGTATGTTATATGATGTATACGTTCATTTTTGGAATCGTAAATGGTTAACCACACCATAGATGGACTTATGTATATTTGATATCTTTTTCAAAACTTTTGTTTAAAATAGATGGAATGACCCATCATTCTATAACATGATCTACTAACACTTCACGAATAACAAATTCAACTTATTTCTTTATTATATGAAGTGGAAATTGTTCAATTCACAAACAATAGTGAGATTATACCAAATTCATGTAAGTATTTCTTTTAATTCATCAAATTTAGGGAAATGATCTTGAAAACCAAAAATTTTGTCCTAGTTCTCTTATATCCGATTAATCAGATGGTACCTTAGATCATCTAAAATTTATGACTTTGTGATTGTTGGATTTTTCATATCCATGTCCTCTACCACTCTCCATCAGAACTTGATGGTTATATTTTTCTTCCATATCCATATATTCACTTATGTTATCCTATATAGAAACCCAATTAGGAGTTACATTGGGTAATCTTTTCATTTCATACTTTAGTTTTTAAAATTATGTTTTAGTATTCCTTTTTATGATGTTGGTTTCTATGAATAGTAAACGATTTATATCCCCGACGAATTTTGAGGATGAAATTCATTTTAAGGGGGGTAGAATATAACAACCTGAGATTTTATAAGATATATTCATTTCAATTTCTTTAATATCTTCTATTGAATGATACACCATGATTATCATGCGCTATACGCAACACCGTATTAGCTTGCAGTATACGCAACACTAATCCTGGATCGTGTTACACACAATTTCAAGTTCGTTTTATAATAGTCATTCTACGCAACATTGAGTGTGTGTATATATATATATATATTCAATGTATAAATGAAACATGGTTTGATTCTGTTATATGAACCAACGAAGTATTCTTGCACAACACGCAACTCTGACTTGGCTTGCATTACATGCAATCACGACCTTCCTTGATAGCGTGTGTTGTACGCAATATCGGGTTTTTCTAAAAAATGATATATTATTATAATATTATTATGAACTAGCTGTTATGAATAATATTAACTAAATTTTGAATGTTATAATATTATTATTTCATTTTACACATTTTCTAGAACATGGTATGTGAACAAAATAATTTTTTTGGGTAAAATACGTATTTTTAAAAAAATGCATTTTTGCCAACTTTTGAAGGCGCACCCACTTTAAATCTACTTTTGAAATGATTATAAGTTCAATTTTACAAAATAAACTTCTTATTTTAAATCATGATATAAAAATTTACATTGGATAAAGATTTGATATTTTTCTGATAACCTTCATATTTTAATGAATAGTAAAAACACATTATATTTTAATTAAAAACAACTTTTTTCATCATAAAAATTTATATGGTTAAATTATAATATTTAATGGTTAAAAAGTATAAATAGAATAAATTTTTACCATATAATATAATTTATTTCATTAGCATTGATTTTACATCAAATTCATAGGTTTAATCAATTCAATCTTTTGCAATGTTTTAATCAAAAACCTGTTTTCTTTCGACAACGGGATTAATTTTAATTTAATTTCTGCAAATTTTTCTATTGAATTTCAAAAAATGGATTCCATATTTAGAATCATTGTGTCCAAATTATTTTAATATTCTAATTTTTATTTTTGGAAATTATAAATAGTAACTACGGTAAATTTTATTTACCTTAGTTAAAGATAAATCGGGTAATTAAGGGTCAATATAATATTATAAAATTACCCTAACACATTCCAAAATTCTATTGGATGACTACATGTCGACCCATATCACCGAAGGGTCGGATTAGATTCATTTAATGGACTTGTACCCATGAAAATAATTTAATTATTATTAAAACAAAAGAAAGAGACAACATGCCACTCTCTTAACTCTTATAAGTATAATAATTTTAATTTAGTAATAATCGTCGTGAAACTTCTAACATGAGTAATATATAGAAATATAATGAAATAATATACATCATATTAATTTATTTATAATTTTTAGGGATTAAATAATTATCTTTAATTATGACACAATAGTGATGCAGAAATTGTTTATCTAGTGAAAAATCAAGAATATAGTTTTAATTAAACTAATAGTGACCATAAAATGAACAAAACCCTGACCAAAACTTATTATTCATGTAAATGTAAACCATAATAATCCAATGGTATAATTTTTGACCATCTGGAGCCATATAATAGCGATTATGACACTTATATTATTTTATTTTAAATGATGCCAAAGTTGTCACCTTCCTAATTTAATAAATATAATAATTTAAATATTGTGATTTTAAGATGATAAAATCGAGTAAAAGTATTATTGTTAAAGGTAATAGATTTAGCTTCATCATATGATTTTATTTTTAATTTTTATGCAACAAATAAGTATATTTAATAATTATACAAAAATGTTGTAGTATTTATTTTATTAAGAGATAAACCAAATAAATGGTTTTAAAAATAATAAAATAAATATTATATGTACTATTTTATGTTCTAAACTATTTTTATAGACACATATGAACTTTTATTAATCTAATAAATATTTTATCTCGAATATATCCTCTGTTTAGAGTTTATTTAAATTCGAATATATTAATAGTGTCAAAATTGACACTATTGTTATTTTATAAAAATAACATATTATTAAATTGATTAAAAATCACAAAAATATTTAAAAATTATAAATTGAAATTTATATAGTCGAAAATGTCATAAAATATCCATTTATGTAAAATTAAAAGCACATATGTTCTTATTTATTACAATTTAAAATTTAGAATTTTATTGCCACAAATAAAAATAAATAGATTAAATATGGATAAATCAAAATGATAAGGTTTAAAATAAGATCAAAACATGTCTAAATATGATTAGTTGATGAGATTACAACCCTATCTCATCTAATATTAGAATATGAGTCATTTTTGGAGGTTTTTATGTGGTTTTCGATTTATTATAAATTAATAGTTCTATGAATTCCAAAGGTGCCCCTCTCCTCCCTTATAAAAGGGCACCTCCTACCTCTCCTCCTCACACCAATTTGAGCCTCCATGATCGTCCAAACCCAGAAAAATTCTCTTATAAACTTCCCAAGAAACATCCTAGAGGTCATGGTCTTCTTCAAAGACCAATTTTAGTGCCCTAAGAGGAGGTCTCAAAGAGGCGCTTCAAAGAAGAGGTAATGTCCATTACTGATTCTTTCAACTTTATTTCTTCTTACACATCTTATTATTAAGTTGTTTCAGTATGAAGTAATAACATCAGTATCACTAATATACTTATATGTTATTATATGTATGAAACAACCCTATTTCGCCATCTATGCATCCTACGGAAAACGAAATCACCGCGCGTGCGTATGTACGGAATACCATCTCCACGCCATGGTGTAATCTATTTTCCACCACCACCTTACTTGGATGGGTATAATGGTGTAAATAATAACTATATATGATTATTTTAAAGTGATATTGATTCTTTAATAGTATACATACACTCCAATAAAATTCCACAATCATGGGAACAATATCATCGCTCGTGCGTATGTACGGAATATCGTCTCCACGACACGATGAGATTCATTCTCAATGATTAACCATTCATAAATGATTATAAAGTATATATAATAAGTAATCATGAAATATATGACATAATAATGATACTGGATTTATGCATATATATATATATATATATGTTTGTCATCCAATTAATTCAATTCAATTCAATGAGGAAATGAAAACAACGTTCATGCGTATGTACGGCCTACCGTCTCCATGAACGGTGTATTTCATTCCATTTATTGATCTATTATATATATTTATATTAAGAATATATATTATATATACATAATGTTTTATATTCTTGAATTATGAAGTCATGATCTAAATAATCATATGAATAATTACATGTTAAAACACGAACGACAAATGAAACGATTTTACCCAAAACGCTACATTAACATGAATTTACAAATGAACAGGTAATATAAAGTCATAATTGAACCATATATGATATAATAACAATTAATATGATTATTTAATAAGTAAATGACATTATTTAAATAATTATACATGAGGTTTGGATACGTACGAAGCAAAGCGGACTTAGGGTAAGGGAAAATATCACAATCTCATTTTTATCCGAGATTGTTTATACTTTGGTATTTACTACGGTGTATTTTATCATCCACATACATGTTCCATCAATATGTAATATTGTTTCCATCCACCTAAAATTGTTTAAATCCAATTTTACCCTTCGGTGAGTTTTTAGTAAAGGATATGAATGGACTCTTTTGTCTTTTTTCGTACGAGGTAGTTTTTGACTTTTCTGGAAAAATTACGAGAAGAATGTTTTTTTAACTTATACGGCACGAACGGATTTTTACGGTTTTATAAAGATTGATTTTATTTAAGAATCCTCAAAAAGATTTCATGACTATTTTCATGAAAATAATTTTCTTTCAAAAAATGCATAAAATTTTGTGAAAATAAAAAGATTTTAAAGAAGAAAGTATATTTTCCTCAAGAATTGATTTCAAGTGTTTTATCAAAACCAATTTACATCTAAAATGAAATTATTTCATATGTGTATGTTTTTAGTATAATGTCTCTATGATTTACATGGTTTCACTTTTATTATTATGAAATGATATCCATTTCTTTTATATTGATTATGTTATGATGGGATGATGTTTATGAAACCCATTTTATTCGTTGGGTTATTATGAATGATGTATGTTTATTTTGTGGCACACATAAGAATGATTTCATTATGAGATTGGTGGGACCTATATCTCCCTCCAATGCATTTGGTAAATATTTATATATCATGAGATAGACATGTCTGGAACGGTAAGTTAATCTGGTTCAGTATTACAGGACTGGAACGAGGAGTGAACTCGATTCAGAAAGGGACGTTGTCCACTAAGATTGTCTTGGCAGAAATTCCTTGTAAACTATGGAAGTAATTACATGTGCTTAATGGATTCCAAAATTACATGGTTTATTCCCATTTTATTTTATCATGATTTATGTTCCATTATGATCTATGCCTTATTTACATCAATGTTTTATGTCGTTGCACAAGATTTTTAATGTTTATGTTTTTTTATGATCAAAAGTATATGTATGTTTTATTTTTTCCATTCTTACCCTTACGGAGCATTTGAGCTCACCCTTTTTATGTTTTCTTTTCCCCCAGGATTAAAAGAAAGATTTTGGGTAAGGAAACAAAAATGGGAAGATCTTTATGGGAGATGCTGAAGATCTTTCACCTTGAATAGAAGATTACGTTCCAAGATTCCAAAGACAATAAACTATTATGGTCTTTGTGTGTCTGTTTTTGCTATGTACTAAGTATTCCGCAAAATTAATGTAATGTCTATGTACGTCAAGCTTCGGGTCTCAACATTATTACTTTGAATGAAATTCATTAAATCGACCCTAACATGACATTTTAACCTAGAAAAATTGTTGAAATCATTAAAGGACTCAAATTAAACTTATTTGGATATTTAAAATATCAATTATTTTAATCATTCATTAATATTGTAATTAATGCATCATCATTGTGTCATAAATAAATTTAATTATTTAATGTCTAAAAATTATAAATAAAATACAATTATGCCTGAAATATTTTTATCCTCATAATGAATATTTATTGTCTAATTTATCTTATGTATAACCCTATATTAAATTTTTTTTATTATAATTTGATTTTAACTTATATAACTCTTCTTAAAATAAAATAATAATAAATTTCCTAATCTAATCCATGTCAACATGAAAGATCATATATTATTCCAAATGTTGTTTTTGGGTGAATTAAACTTATCCTATAGATATCTTACATGTTTTTGGGTAATTATGATATCATTTTTCCCTTAATTACCCTACTTACTTTTAACTGTGGTAAATAAAATATAAAAATTATTATTCCCCAAAAATTATTTTCATCTTCTTGAACCAAATTTTAATAACTAATATTAATCATGTCTCTTGTTTTTTAAAATTCAACTAATAGAAGAGGTAAAATTATGTTTTATACAAATTTGCGAATGCTCCTAGGAGGTGGGTAAACGACGGTAAATAGTTCGATAAAATTTTATATATCTAAAATTATTATAAAATGACTCCAATAAATTAGTTTGAACATATATATGTATTATTTATCTATTTTACCTAAAACAAATTAAAATAAAATAACTAATTATTTCAAAAAAGTCAGTTATAACCAATAACGCATTGTTTTTTCACTATTCATCAAAAATTGAATGTTTTTAGAAAAATAAAAAAATTCACCCTACTCTAATTTAGATATGTTGAATCCAAAAATGAAGTCCATTTTGAAGGATAGATTTTTTAAAATTTCAAAAAAGTGGGTATTTCTATTCAAAATGGCTAGTTTTATTGGTCGCGGTGTGTTAGAATCTTGATGTTGCATACAATGAATGCTATTGCATTATTCAAAGGGAAACGTATAATGGATGCTTGGGGTGTTATAAATTGAGATCCTACAATTGGTATCAAGGATGGGTTGGCAAGACTATGATTATAGGTAAAACACTATGGTAGATTTTTTGAATCCCAAATGAATGAAGTGTGGCCCTACAGGTCATGGATTCCAGCTTTCGGGGCCCAATCAATCATCAATGAATTGAGGGGTGTTGGATATAATATATAATCTCAATTCATCAACCCTCACATCAAAATTACTTTTTAGAAGGGGGATAGAAGTGAGCCACCCCGGTCGGTTGTGAGCCCTATTGAAGAAAATACCAAAGAGGTAGTGAACTATAGTAGAAAATATTGTGATGTAGGATCTTGTTGCCCCAATGACGATCCTACAATTGGTATTAGAGTCATGTACAAAATCCTCTAATTATAGGGAATGAACAGGGGGATATTTTTGGAATCTCTAATAAATGCAGTGTTGCAGTAATGGTCAATGTTGTTTGGGTGAAGGGGCCATGTCCCAAATTGAAGTCTATAGGGGTGTTTGGAATCATATAAAAGATCCAACCACAACCCTCGAAACATATGAACTATTAAATATGGGATTCTAGTGAGACACATTGGTGGGTAATCAACATTGATGAAGAAAAAACACATGAAATAGTGAACCGATTCATGAAATATTGTGATGTAAGGTCCTATAGCACCAATGTAGATCCTAAAATTACCCTCATTAGAAAGAAAAGTGTGATCGATATATGTAATATCGACCACCAAACCAATCCATTACATTAAAAAGATAAAATACAAAATATCCATATTTCATGAAATGTAATAAAAATATAATGAATGTTTGCAAGTAAAACATCAAACACAATCTTTCGGAAGCAACTCAATTGTACCTCTAACGCCTAAAATAGTAATATCCCACAAATTCATCTAAATACTCTTATAAAATTGAAAAATAGTTTATATATATAGGCTAATAATAAATGAATAATCTGTATAATCACACCCATTTTCTCTCATTCATATGTGAAAAGTGCATACTAATGCTCCATTTAGAAAATAATAGAACCATCAACACCATACATGTCAACTAACAAATCCCATTTCAAGGGACCTGATCTAATTGAAACTTTCTATTGAAATTTTTGGGTTCTGTAGGTGTCTAGTAGAGTTTTTTGAGTGTGTTGGTGGGTAAATGTGGGAGTATGAGGAGCTACTTCCAATAATGGTATGGTTGGGAAGTGGAAGGATTTGTTATGCTATAGTGATGGTGGTTATGGTGTGGTGGATTCATCCATAGTGTCTGGGAGATTAGGAAGGAAATCATTTTAACTTATTTTTTTGGGTTTGCTACACTATGGAAATAGTTTGTTCTTTGGGATCTTCTTCATTGTTTGAGTGTTGGGACATGAGGGAATGTGGCTGCAATGTAACAAGTTTTGAGGATATTTTCCAAATAAAAGGTAGATTTGCTATGGTGGGTAGCGTAGCCTCTCTCTTAGAAAAGGGGTGATACGGGTGATGCCTCGGGCTGCACCATATCCCCAGATATGCTTTAATTGGATTTATTATATACTTCTCAAACATGACATTATCCATGGTGGTCTGTGGAGTGGTACCTCATGAAAACCCATTGAATCGCGTATGTGAGGGAGGGATGCAATGTGGTCCTAGGGGCTTCTCAATAGTGCCCAAAAATATTCTCTATATAAAAATATGTTGATCATATTCGAATTCTATTTTATTTCACTTATTCCTCTAAATCCCTAGGTTCCCTAGTGTTATTTTCATATTAATTGAATCTCCATTTCAATAGGTATTGACCCTGAATCCCTAGATATTAATCTATGGTAATCCAAGGCGAGTTCTACATCTTTTTTAGTATATTCTCTCTATTTCATCTCATTTTCCTTATGTTCCACTCACTATTATTTTATGTTGGATATACATCATTATAATATAGTTTTCTTATTATTTTATAGTGTTATCATAACACAAATGTTTTGGGATAGATCATAGATTCTCCACGTAGAGGAGATCATAGATCCACAAAGGCATTTCCTTTCCCTTTCAATAACATTGGATGTTTGATGTATGATGCTTGTTTCCTCTCCAATATATTTACATGAAATCATATAGTTAGCACGGTTTATCCCTATGGGTGATAGTAAAATTAAACTAACAAATATTAAATTAGATTAATTAATGAAATGGTTGTGTTTAATAATCATTTGTTGTTCTATTTTACTATGATAATAGTTTACCTCTTGATTTTATTGAAATTATGTTGTATATGAAATGTTTATTTTTGTGTATGTTCACCCTTAGTTTATCTGATGAAATTGATTGAATTAAATAAATAATATGAGGTAAAAATAATTAATTAATTGACATATGAACTAAAGAGACATGATTAGTAATTTAGAGTTTTATATAATTTTATGATAATCAAATTGATGAAATAATTAAGGTTTAATTGAATTTTTTATCCCCTGATATATTAGAATTGATTAAGAGCATAAAGCTATATTGATTTTAAAAGATGAATTGAATAAAAAGACATGTTAATTGGGAGTTGTCTTTCTCACACATTTCTGAATTGGTTTTATATTTAGAGAATGTTTACATAATTGAGATAACTTTTGATAACCAATCACTTCAGTTGACAATAGATAGAAACTGTGAAAATGAATATGTTAATTTGAGGTGGAATATTTATTATTTTTTTGATAAATAAAAATATTTGGTGTTTTTAGAGACCATTCATTTGAGAAGGTGGAGTGCTTTGTGTTTGGGTCTATGAGACCCAGTTACATGTGATGGTTTAATTTCTTACTTTAGGGTCTTAATTTCCATATTGATTATGCTTGTTTGTTTGCTACATTCTGTGTTCTCCTGATGAGATAATTAAAATGTAAGGGGATATGATCCTGGGATTACTAATCCTGAGATGACTGATGAGATATGAGTGGGAAGACAATAAGTTGTGGCAGTTGTTGGCACTTGTGATGGAAAGACACATGGCGATATGCATTTAGGTATCAAGTATGACACTAGGATGATAGAAAAAGTTAAAGTTTGGTTAATATTTTTTTGTGATGAAATCTAAGATGATTGTGGTGGATTAATATTTTAAATGGTTTATGACTAAGTTGTTTGTTTTATCCACATTCCATTTTCAACTGCTTAAGGTAACTGAGTGTGCTTGGTTGAATCTTATTTATTATAGATTAGGATGTTTAATTAGAGTACCTATAAATATTGAATGGTTAATAATGTTTAATAAATTTTTAACCGATGGGATTAGTGCTTTAGGAATAAAAATGATATTATTAATATTTGGAGACCATGTATTTGGTAGTATTGTTCCTGGAGGGCTTGGACCTGTATTTTTTGGTTAACATAATGAAATCATAATAATGTTAATTAATGGATAATGACGTAATTATTATAAAGTGGAATTTAATATGGAAATAAGTAATTTAATTTAGTATTATTCATGCTCGAGAGCTTATATGATGTCTTGTCCTTAGTAGTGGGGACCGAGTGTCTCAGTTCTGATAGGTGCAGTTGAGTTTAGGACTTAGTTATTCCCAGTTTTGTTGTGATCAATATTATATCAGGTATATTTTGTGATTCCATATGCCACACCACCCATGTCGGTTAGGGAAACTGACAACTAGTGCTGTTTAGAATATTGGTTTACCTAACATCCTAGTGTGAGGATGGATTATTGACATCCCCATTTGGACCCAATATATCTATTTTATAGTATTATGTGTTTATTTGTAAGATAATTAGTTCTCCCATATTGATGTGTAGAGGTTTGTAATCGTTTATTGTTATTTCACACACATGTATCTGAAGATATATTATCCAAATGGATATTTTAGGAATGAGATGTTATGGGCTATGATTTCATGAGGTTCCATACTCGTTGTATGGATTGTGATTTCTTGATATATAATACATGATGTATGATACATCTCATAGAGGATGTGGTGGATCCTAGAAACTACTTGGTTACTATATATAGAGCTGTGAATGTGATGATATGATCATATGATTCATGGGGTTAACATTGTGATAGTTAGCCTAGGTTTTTGTGTACAAACATATTTTTGAGAGTGATGGTATAGGATGCAAGATGTTGTGGAAGAATGAAAAAAATAGAGGAAGAGGTACAAGGGTTCCCAAGATATTTTATTATCATAATAAATGATTATTTGTATATACTAAATGATGTGAATGAACCATTGTGATACTGAGAACATAATATACATGTTTAGGAAATGATTTAGATTTCCTTGTAGTTCACTATTATTTTTCAGGCATTATTTATCATTTTCATGACAGGATTTGGGGAGGATCGTACTGATTATATTTTAATGATCACTCCATGTATATATATAATATTTTTAAGGTCAATAGGAGTTGGTTGCAGACCAGGATGTATATTATAGGGTTATAGTTTTGTAGGAGTTATTTGGGATTTATGGTCACAACCGAGTTTACTTATTTGGTACTTATTGTTTTACATTGCATCTTTTCTATTCTGTATGAAATTTCATTCATGATTTTGAATTTATTTGTCTTTATGTCAATTAGATGAATGATGTGCATGTATTATCTCAATGTCATCAGATTATTCTCTTATAGGGTAATGAATCTAATTATTTTATTTTTTACAACCTCAGTGGTTGTTGTAAACTCAGGACCTACTGGAGGTGATACATTGGAAATCCCCTTCTTCCTGTCATTACTGGCATAGAAGGTTCACTATATGGGGATATGGGTTATGAAATATTGGTATTAATGGCTAAAAGTTGTGGGATATGATGATTTTTGGAGTTAGTGATAGGTTAGGACTACATGGGTTAGTAGGGAAACCATGTTAGCAATGCTTAGCAAGAAATGTAAACATGGGAGATTAACTGAGACATGGGTACATAGGCCCCCCTACGATTTGATTCATAGATATTTATGTTTACTAAGATCACTAAATGAATTGATAATGGTTGTGGGGTTGATACATTGGGAAGCATCGTGTATGATTCTTCCTTGGGTCTATGTTTGAAATGGTTATACCTTGATTTGTGTTAAAACATAAAATAATATAATAAAAAATTAATTTATCTTTGGTATTCTATGTTCCTGGTATAGGAGCCTCAATCGATTGTTTCTTTTTTCAGAAATGGAGTCATGTTGACTTCATCATCAAGTTCATGCTGAATATATTCTATCGGATGGGTTAGTTTATCCTTGTAGAGTAAATTTTTGTCAATGGTGACATGTATCAGAAGAAACTCTGAGAGTTTTAGAAAAATGTCTGTAGTAGAATGAATTATTTGTTTCAAACTGGGTGAAAAATTACTAGTTAGATGAGTCTATGATAGATTTCAGTTTGATCCATGAACATAATAAGCATTGTGTTTCATTGTCTATGATGATGAAATGTGGGGTAGTGAGATAGTGGTAGATCATATTCCTTGCTGATATCTCAGAGTCAAAAATATCATTGAATAAGTTCCATGATCAGTTCTATAAAGAGTTTTATTTTCGACCACAAAATCTTCTAATCTCGAAGAGATGATTACCCATAAACAGGGGAGTTCTGGTGTGAATGATTTTGGGATCCATTTCAAATCCCTTATATGATCTTCTTCTGACATGTTTCTAGATAAGGGGGCCATAATGGGAAATTTGGGTGATGTTTCTCTTTAGGGATATAAGGATAGGTCATCCTATTAAGGTTGCTGACATATCTCAAGGTTTTGGTTAGAGTAGAGGATTTTGATAGGACACTTTTCAGAACTAAATACTAAAGAGACTAGAGTTATCAGGATACCTCATTAAGTATAGTTGGGGTTCAAGGTTCCCAATTCCCTAGATACATGTTAATTTGTATAGAAGAGGGTAGGTATCAACCATCATTATACGGTTTCATTGGGGATGTCAGCTCTCTGATCTTTGCAAAATTATCAAACATATGTTCATCTAGTGGGGTCCAATACCATCAGCAATAAGAGTGACCAACGTTTATAAACATTCAATGTGTATCATGTGTTCTAATTTTGGTTCCCACATTGTAGAAATTTCAATCATGAAAATAATATTAGAATGTTCTAGTTTGGGATGAATTGAGGGGAGACAACGTAGGCATAGGAAACCCCAATGATTCTCTTCATCCATAGAGATATGAAAACGAACATGGAGATGGTCATCAATAGAGACATAGAGGACATTTTGGAGGTCATGGCCAACTTCATTCTATAGTGTTTCTTACAATGGGAAATCCATAAATCATTTGGGGTACTCTTTTCTATTCTTCTATATGGTTTCATTATTTTTTTGATTTAGGACCTACAAACTCCTTCATATTTATTTCCCTTATCCATGCATTGGGACTTGAGGTGAAGATTCATTAAGTTCTCTTGGCATTGAATAGATCATTTGGAGGATGAAATTATTAGTGTGATTTTTGTAGAAATTATGATATAGTTCTAGGGAAGCACAACTTATTCGGATGTTTCTTATGTTTATGTATAATATCATATGAAATAATACATAGAACGGATTGATTGTATTTTGTATAGACTATTGTGAATTGATTCAGAAGGTACATTCGATTCTATGATGTGGGTGGGGAGCAGACAGTGTTCTTTAGTGAGCGAGACCATCAGAAGGCTCAGATGCATGTTCCATCCTTATATTCCTTAATGATTGAGATGATGATGTATTCATCAGAGGGTCAAATGATATAGTTTCCCATGGATATAGAAGAGTACATTTATGTATTTCCTGAAAAGGTTGAAGCACTTCCCCCCTCAAAGAAAGATTCTGTTATTGGTTTGGATATAACCATACATTTCTATTATATCGTTGTCTCCATATATGATGATACCTTTTGAGATATGAGTGTTGATAGTAAAACTCGATGATATAATATACTGAGGTATTGTTTTCCTGAGTGTGTCACCATGGGGTGCACCTATTTTTTTATGAAGGACTGTTACAATTTGTGTATTTCAATTTATAATTATTGCTTGAACCATGTGATATTGAAGAACAACAATCCACTTTCATGGATTGATGATTTATTCAATCTGCAGAAAAGATATTTTTGGTTCCTAGTTATCGATCTACGGTCGGTATATCAAAATATGCAGCTGAAAGAGGGATGATATTCTAAAGATCTATTTTTGATGTCATTATCATCAATATGAGTTTTATTTGATTCCTTTTGGTGTAATGAATTATCTTATTATGGTCATGGGTTTGATGAACAAGATGTTTAGGGATCCTCTAGATATGTTCATGGTTGTTTTCATCGATGACATCCTTGAGTACTCTATGTTAGAGGATAAGTATGTAGAGCATCTATGTTTTGTCGTTAGAGTTCATTTTCATCATCATATTTTCATAAAGTCATAGAAGAGTGAGTTATGGGCTATTAATGATTATATTATGGGGAATTTCATGTCCATGAATCGATTAAGTGAGGATCCTTCGAAGATAGAGGTGTTAAATTCTTCGGCAGTCCCCAAGACAGTTATAGAGGTTAGAAGTTTCTATGACCTTGCAGGCTCGTATAGTAGGTTCATAGCAGATTTCTCTCAGGTTGTGGCTTCATTGACATCCTAGACCCAAAAGGATCATGCTTTCTTATAGACTGACCAGTTTCATAAAACATTCGATTTCTTAATTAATAAGTTGGTCAACACTCCTGTTCTCGCACACATATTTGATAATGGGAGGAAAACATTATAAAAACCTATGTAAAAATCAATGTTTGAGGATTATATTAACCATATCTATTAATTTATATATTATTTACAAATTTTTGACTCGCTATATTGAGATTGAATTTCCATTATTTAAAATCATGAGGTATTTATAGAAATATCATCCATGTTCTCTTGTAGAAGGGATACTCATATCCTCACTTACCCTCATCCCACTACCCAATTATTTCTGTCCAAATTCTGAAAAAACATTTCATCTAAAATACTATACACCTGAAATATGTGTTGGTCTTCTAAAAATATCATCTCTCTCGGGATTAATCCCCGTGAAAATAGGATAGTAATAGAAGAGAGGTATAAAATTTTAACCGCCCCTTCCTCGTTTATATTTTGTTATGTGAACTTATTCTTCCCCATGTTTTGTTATACTATCTTAAAATAATAATATAAGTTTCATTATTTAACAATTATATTATTATAATTTTGGTATAATCATTAACCACCTTTCCCTTTTCTATTACAAAATACAAAAATTTTAATCTTGTGTATGTGCAGATTACCTCCCCCAAGAAAGAACATGTTTGTTTTCATTCACCACATAATATAGATTTTTTAAAAAGTAAATTTATTAATTATTACTGATAAATATAACTTATTTAAAATTATGAAATCATAAATTTAATTACTCCTCTATCATATTCTCTGGAAAATGAAATAATTATCCATGCATAGATGCGGATTGCCGCCTACATGGAACGACGTGTTCCATTATTCAATGCTGAAATTCTTGGATGGATTTATCGGTGGTTTTAAAGGATAAATTTGATTTATAATTAATTAATAAGTTTATTTTAAGATATATTTAGTTACCTATTGATTATATAAATAATAAGAAATCATTGTAAAATTAATTATCTAAAAAAAGTATATGAAGATGAAAATGATATTATTATTCTACGCAATGACATTGTGTATTATCCTAATAATTATTTTAAATTTAGATATATCACACATATAATCATTAATTAATATCATTATTCATTCAATTTAGTGATTTTTCTACATAATCACGCTATAATGATCAATTAAATTATGGAATGTTTATGATTATTTCGATTTGACCACTCACTTAAAAAATACTATAAAATAATTTCATGGATGACTCTGAGAAATTGAAAACAAATAATATATGATAAAAATGAATAAATAATTACAATATTTTAGATTTCAAATGGACAAATTAATATTAAATCCCATCATTAAGATACAACCATTCATTTATTAAAAACCACCAAAACATTCCCACCGTTTATTTCACCTTCATGGATTGTAGCCAAAACTCACATTGAACTAAAGTATAAATATATAGATAGTTATAGAGAATCAATTATTATATAATTAATTTTATATTAATAAGGTAATTCTGGAAAATTAAAAATAAATATACATTTATTATGAAAGTAGTTTAAAATGATGAAGATTACTCATGCATAGTAATTATAATATGTAATCATTAACTAATATGTATGTAGATAAAAAATATAAATGAGTCTTTTAAATTGTAAAATTTATGAGTAAGGTTTTAAAATATGTAAATAATATATTTTGGTCATTATATAGAATGTTAGAAGTTAATTCAAGGAAATGAAGATAAATGTTAAGGGTTTCTATCTCAATACCCTCTAGTAAGGCATGCTTTGGTTTTATGAAACAATATTCATTTGTATGGATTAAATACATACCCCTTGATTTATAAGGTAAGTAATTATTTTTTTACTATACAAATTAACTTATATTCATTTTCATCCTTGTTGTGGGATATTATTGATATCTTCCCTTAAATATAAGGGTTTTTTCGTAACTCAATCTGAATTCATTAGTTATTGTGTTTATCATTGATCATCATATATAAATTATTATAGTACAACCTATTTATATACTTCGAGATATATTCTTATTCTAATATTAAATATTTATGATTTTATTCATTATTTAAAATAAAAGTATTTTGTGAATGAATCACATCCTCTTAAATGACAGTTTCTACACTTTTTCCATAATTTCCCTTCCCAACAATGTTATCCTTTTTAATTGGAGACATAATTATACTCTATCTCATGTTACCTTAATATATACGTTAAAATATTTTTAAAATAATGTTTTAACATCCATTTTGTGATATCATATTTCAACAAAAGTGATTTTAAATGATAAAATGGGATCCTCAAAATTTTTTATTTCATGAAATGTATTTCCTCAACAATTTTTTTTTCAATATGATTATCTTTTTAAAAGAATATTTTTTTTATATAAATTCTTCCTTGCATAATATCTTTCTAAAGGAAAGTGATATTATACTGCCTTCACTACAAAATCAAATGGTCATTTGGAAACTCATCACCTATAAATTACTATTTACTTCTCTATGAGCCTTCTCAAGAATTTTACTATATAAGAATTTAGTGTTTGGGACTATGTATATTAATTAAAATATGAACATTAAAAATTGATTTGATTACTTCTTCACTTGGTAATCCTTATGATATAGTTTTTTATTATCCTTTATTACAAGATTATGAAACCCACATCTTTCCCATGGGTTTTATCATTCATAGGATTAATGTGTGGTTTCTTTTCCTCATGTGGAATATGTATTAATATAAATATTATGATTTTATAATAGGTGGGCCAAGAATTATATATCGATTAATGCATTGTTTAAAGATTTATATCCCACAATATATAATTTATAGGATTAGAGAGTGAACCTAGTCAACTATTTTACCTTTTTCACTATGTTTATTGGTATTGGGAATAAACATACTCCTCCATGGAACTCTATACATTATGATATTAATATTCCTAAGCCTTGACATTATCTTATTAGGATGTGTCATCTGTTGTTTCAACATATTCAGCTATTCAATTATCTTATGCTTTCATTTTTTAAATTTAGGTTTTCATGCTTACTATCATTCTCTTTATTGAGTATTAATTCTGTATTAAATGTTAAATTTTCTTACATATATTCTCATAACAATAATTTTATCTAATTACCACATTTGATCATTGATTTTTATCACATATGTTTATTATTAATGGACATTTGATCTCACCCCTTTTAATGTATCAATTTCCCTAGGATACAATGAAAATTATTATACATGATATATATAACAAGATATCTTTTGTGGAATTTTGTTTTTGTGATTTTGAAAACATGGTATTTACTAATTAGTTTTTAATTTATTAGAGAAAATTTACTTTTGATACAGAGATCATGGGTTTTTTAGTTGTTGTTTTTATGTAATCCTATATAACTCTAAACGAAAAAGGTATTGGGAATGTATAAAAGTTCATATTTTATTTTAGTAATGTCATTATCATATGGTTATGTCTGGGATATGATAAATATATCTTGTAAATTATATGAAATATAAAAGGTTGTTGATATAGACTATAAATACATTTAAAATAACATTCAAAACTTTTATTGAAAACATGAGAAAATATCATGATCTATTGAAAATTATTTAATAAAAATTACTTAAATATTGATAAAATGATTTTATTTAAAAATAATCATAGTAAATTATTCAATGAAAATAATGGTCATGATAGTAGGAAACTTCATTCATGTTGTAAATGTTAAAATAATGACTTCTTTTATTCTTCTTATAAAGTGTCATTAATAATATATTCTGAAAACATTAATAAAATTAACTTCTAAAACATTGAATGAATATTAAAATATAGTAAAAATATATTTTTAATAATCAATAAATTTTAAAAATGAAATTTCATTAATTTTTTTAAAGAAAATTAATTTATAAGAATATTTCTATCCAAATAAATAGAAAATGAAGTTGACATTTCATAATAAGATGTTCTTGATCTTTTTAATTACCTAACAGATAATAATGAAAAAAAACATGTAAACACAAAATATAAAATGATTACAGGAAAATAAATGTGTTTTAAGATATAATAGAATATAATTCCCCCAAAAGAGATTCATGCATATAAAATCCTTCTTAAAAATATCATCGCATCATAAACCCTTATTAAAGGTCTATATTTTATTCATATGAATTCATTAAATCATTTATAATAAATTTTAATTTTTTATTATCGTATAACAGAACAATATTTATATTAAATTTAAATATAAAATTCTATTATAATTTCTAATTGAACCTTTATTAATAACTCACCATTGAAAATCAACTTTCTTGGTGTTAAATATTTTGTTTCTCATGCATGTTTTTGTCTGACAAGTACATTTCAAGAAAATTTTCCATGATTTAATCAACTCAAAAAAAATTATCAGGTTATCAGTATCATATTTATTCATTAGGTACACTTTTATAATCATCCATATAAGTTGGTGATGAAAAGTGGATTACATTACTTTGTCGAAATGGTAGTCCATACATATGCAGGGGGAATGTTTTCATTTTCCAATGAATGGATCAAATGAAAGGTAAGTAATAATATATCATTATAGAAACATTATTATACCATAAATATCACAATATTAAATAACTAAATCAATATTATCATCAATTTATAAAATTTTTATTAAAAACACATCACTTAATAGAGTTTCTAGGTCACATATTTTAACTAGTGATGTTATCATTTCTCATAAGATGGAATGAAGGTAGAATGTTTTTATAAAATATTCATAAAAAATTTAATTATAGTAATGATACTTATTTCATAATATTAATATGGGTTTATAATATTATTTGGATAATTATGAAGAAATAAACTTGAAATATGTCGGTAAAGTCAATTACGTATTCTTTTGTTAATATCCTTTGACTCATAATGTAATCCTTCATGGTTTGGTCTTTGGGGAATAATAAAATATCTACGATGGGGGAGGGGAGTTTGGAAGATATATTGGTATTTATTTTACATGATATAGGTCTCAAATTATGTGAATAAGTTAAGAGATAGGGTTCAATTTTATTAGTGAGGTATGTGGAACTCTTTTAATACAAAAAACATTAAAATATAATAATGTAATATTCATGTGAATGTTAATCCAAGGTAACCAAAATTAAAATATAGAATTATTTTTTGTGGAAATAACTTCAAATAAGCACATTTATCTACATTTTAGAAATATTTTCTCCTTTATTTAAATATTTAAGCCCCCTTGGTTAATTATATTATCCCTTAACATGGTGGAAAATTCGTACCTTCATTACTATTCATAATGACAAAAAAATTATATTTACCTATTTTTAAAATTTGTAAATTATGATTCCAATTATTAAGACAACATTAAAAAATTAAATTCTTATAATTAGTATAAATTCATTTAAAAATAATCATGAAAAAAATACCATTTTTATGAAAATAAACTTTTATGAATTAAAATAAATTCAATCCAATTCCATGACTAGTGAAACCCATTAGATTAATGTTAAAATATTTCATTGAATATAATATCTATATATTTCATTATAATCAATATTTATTAATATAATTTATTAACAAAAAACACACTACACACATAAAAGTGGTTTTTCCTAAAAACATCTATTTTACATTAAAAATATTTTATTTTAGATTCAAAATAATTGATAACCAATGAACTAATTCTATAATGTTTGAAAAATAAATATTATTAGTTATTTTATTATAAATTTGTTTTAAAATAAATTATATATGATAACAATCGTGAACATAAATATAATATTCCAAAATAGTTTTTAGAATCAAAATAATTTCCTAAGGAAATATATTTTATTTTTAACAGTAATATTTTAGTTGAGAACCATATAATGGGAATCATTTTATAATTTATATGAATTAATCAAATATGTTTATAATAATATAAATAACATTATATCAAAAATATTTATTTATATTTTAACAGTTAATATAATCTAAATCATATAGTGTTATATTCTACACATAATACTAATTTCACCATAGAAATTATGTCACTATGATGAAAAAAACTAAGGATACACATACTGTATATTATCCTAAGGTTATATGTTTATTCATCTAATTTATGATTCTATTAAATAACCTTAAATAATTGATTAGTCTTATTCCAAATTAAATTATCTCTACAATCGTTGATTTTTATTGGTTTATCCTCATAAAAAAATATCTTGATCCAACAGTATGGACTTTTAGTTTAAAACATGTGAAGGATCTTGTATATACATTGTCAAGTTATTTACAGGTATCCTGCCATGAAATTAGGAGATGTTCATAGAAATTTACAATCAATAACCTATCATATTTATATGATCAAAAATATCATATGGAATGATATATATGAGTATTAGAATTCTTTTCATTATAAGTCTCAAAAACATATTCTGAGGATATATTTGTAAGAACAATTTATCACAAACATCAAACTCCAAATCTCACTGGTGATTGACATCATAAATTTTCTGTCAACTATGAGATTCCCACATATGTTACAAAATTTAATATAACATTGTCATTCATGTCATCGACTAGTTCAGGTCCTAATAGATTTTGTTCTCCAACATCATCCCCACATGTTGGAGTTAACAACTACTTTCTGTAGAGTGATTGATATGAAATAATTTGAATTATTTATTTAATGAATCTATTTTAATAAAATATGACCAAATTATGGTTTTATCCCAACCTCAATTGAAATCCATAGGGCATGATCTTAGAATGTATTCTAAATTGGAATGATCCTATCATGTTGCTCATATATCTTAGATGATATATCGTTTTGAATATCAACTCCATATTAAAATTATAATGAATAATCATATGGATCCTTGGGTTAAATCACAATAGTCAATTGGATATGATTTAATGTGGTACTCCATGAAACCATACCACTTCATTAATGTTTTTTTGAAAGATGAACAAGTGAAAAATATTATCTGATAATAATGTAATATGTTGATTTCTTAAGGTAATCAATAATAACCCTAATAGCATTGTTCCCTTTAGATTTCATTGGGAGTCTGATGATGAAATCAATATTGATGTTTTAATACCTCATATTATGCATGGGTAATGGTTGTAACACCCATTTAAAATTATATCTCTCAGCCATAACTTGTTTGTATACCCAGTAACAAGATACATAATCTACAATATCTTTCTTCATGATGGTCCACTATAAAATATCTTTAATATATCTATAATTTCTCATACATCCAATTTTAATACATAATGATGAACTATGATCCACAACCAATAGATCCTTTTTCATTTATAATATTGATGGGACACATACCTGGTTCTAGAATTCGATCATTCCACCATGGTAATGCTTAAACTCAAAAACAATCCTTAACATTTTTATAGCTCCCAGTCCTTTTTTAACACTTTAATCACCAAATAAATTTATATTTAAAAATTTATATTATAAAGATAGGATATTTATCAATTATTTGGGATTTAAGAGTCCATCCTCTATAAATTCGTAAGAATTATATTTTCATTAATCTCTAAAACGGACAAACTATTTTGGTATTTACAACTCATGGAATTAGACACCTTTTTTACATTTCTATGGTGGTAATGTACTGAGTATGAAAAATATTTAATTAGATACAAATATATTCATTGGAACATATTAAAATTTTTCAGTGTGAATATATAATTCATGATTTTATGATATTTATATATGTCACACCTTTCACCATAATGTTATTTCCTCCATTTCTTCAAACGTAAAATTACTGTAGGAAGTTCCAAACAATTATTTGGTAAATTTTTCTTTTGGACCTTCATTTAGTGATAGGAATAAGCTACCAACGTGTCATTTTTATGAGAAAGAATCCAAATAATTTATTTTATGAATCATTTTAGATCAAAAAACCTTCTCCATTGTAGGATAATGTAAACACACATACCCAAATAATCCCCCCTTGTAGTTCTGTGAAATTTTTTGGACTATATTTTTTTCCAAAGGAACTTGTATACCTAACCTTGAAACATGGTTATTAGATTTTATATCCATGCTAAAATTCCCAAAAATTGTTTATAGTGTTTAACCAGACTAATAAAACTAATTATTTCATTCACCATGGTTGTATTGGTATATTGTATGATAACATCTTTCACTGATGGATCTATGAATTTCCACAAGATTATGAATACATGACCCATGAATAATACTTTTTTATACAAAATTTTCACTTGATGAATTTAGATAATATATCCGTCTTTATCAAGGTCATTAAAACAACCATTAAATGATCTGCATGATCTTACTTGATCCGGTATTATATAATAATTTCATTTATAAATTCTACAAACAATTTATCATGAAAATATGTAATTACACTATTAATTATATCCATGATGATAATAGGAGAATTGGTATTTAAAAATAGAATCTTGATAAATTCATAATGACCATACCTTATACATAAGGATCGACGAGATATGTCCTTTTTTTATCTATCATCTTATGATATCCAAATTAAAGGTCAATCATAGTAAAGTATTTAGCTCTTGGAAGTTGATTAAAAAATTATCAATATGTGGTATATTATATGTTTTTTATAATGATATTTTTTATGTTTATAACATATGAGAAGATTCATCGAACCTTCATCTTTTTTAATAGAAATAATAGGTGCACACCATGCTGAGTTAATTGGATGAATGAATCCATTATCAAGATTTCCTAATGTTTTTCAAGAACTCCTACAAATAAATCATAGTTATTCTATAGCGAGACTTTGAAATATGTATATAACCAGTTATAAGTTATATTGAAAACTAAACATCATGATTTAGGAAAAAACTAGGAATCTCCTCAGAAAATATATCGACATATTCCCAGAAAATAGTAATGTCCTTAATGTTGAGTTTCTATCAAGTCATTTGAAATAGATACCCCCTAAAATATGTAATATATCACAATAAATGTATGTAATTTTCATTCTTATTTCATATTGATCATCAAACCAATAAAAAAAATGGATTATTTAGAATATAAAATATGAATTCCTTTATAGAGTAATTGATATGGGTTCTATATAAATAAAGCCAATCCAGGCCCAAAATCAAATGAAATTCAACTAGATGAATAATTATAATATTTTTAGGAAGAATATTCCCATAACACTATTTTGTAGAAATGTTTTAGACATGAGATGTGATAATTTCAAATTATAGGGTTTCACTGTTAATTGAACATCTAATATTTAAGGTGGTGATGTGGTACCCTTAGAAAATTAATTAAATAAAAAAGAGTGAGAAAAACTAAAATACAAAAAAGATTAATATAGTTATATAATGGATGATAAGTGTAACTTTCACCAATTCTTTCATGTGACCCATTATAGTAGTTTTGATCACATTATATTTAAATTTATCTATTATATTAAGAGGTTATTGATGTCAATTGTCATCATTATCTCTTAGATTAATGTTTTGGTAGGAATATTTTTTTTAATCCATACAATTGTAGCATTGAATTATAGGTGGGGTATTTAGATAATATTAATACACATTATTTTTGTTATATTTATTCATTAAATGTTTTTGGAAAAAATATCTTGATTACCATACTTCCCACAAACCCAAAATTTCCAAACCCTTGAAGATAATTTCCCGCATGCTTCATTTGACTTTTCTAGCTTAATGGATGATTCATTTTCCTTATTTAATGGGTTTTATTATTTGAATTTACTTGTAAATTTATCTTTCTCTTCTGATAATAGAAATGACAATTTAGGGATTTTCTACTATCTATTTCTACCTTGAGAGTGAATTATATAATTTATTAATAGATACTAATGTCCCTTATGGTCAACACCTATTAGTGACATGGTTTAAAGACACTAAATGATCGATCAATTATTATTTTTTGTTTAATAATAAATCTACATGTATAACTTTGAATCCTTGTAAAATTTTCCACATAGATATGAATAGATTCACCTTACTTATATTTAAGAATAATGAATTCCATTTCCACTTGTGTGTGAAGTGTTCTCTGAAAGTACCTGTTAAAATGTTCCCTCTTAAACTCATCCCATTCCATGGATTAAATTTCTTCTCTTGCATTATATTATTATAAATATTTCATCATTGATATTCTACTTATTCTAAATTATATTCCATCGGGAACTTTTTTTCAGAATTCAAGCAATGTAGAATGTAAAATTAGTTTTTAGACGAACTAATACATTATATGATAAATAGTGGATCAAGGGATCCAAAGTAATAATGAATGAGTTGTTACATGAATGAATCAATATTTTTTTGTCCCTAATTTTCTCATTTTGATGCTATGAATGATTCATGTATTGAAATTGTTTCATAAGCATAACAACAATATTATTTATTCAAGATTCCATGTCATTTGATTGCTCAAGAGGAAAATCATTAAATTTTCTACCGCATTAATTTTTAAAATGATTATTCCTAGTAATACCCATTGAATAAAACCAAAAATGTAATTTATGCATCAATATATAATAATCAATGTGAGAAATCATATAATCATGAAAATAATTTCTGAGATGTCTTAAATTTTGACACTTTTTGATAACATATGACACTTTTTGATTCACCCAATATCAATTTCTATTAATCATTGGTCATATTATGTTATATCCTCATATTATTACTAAATTTATCTCCAAAAATAACTAAACCCTTATATAATAACAATTATGGGGCCCTAAAAAAATATACATACATGTTTCATCATTTTAGATGAAAACATAATATATTACAAAATAATTCACACCCCTAAACCATAAAGGTTTAATATATATGGATAGTAGATGCATAATAAATATATTTCATGAATGATCTTCAATATCTCCCACCAATATCTTCTCGCATAGTACTATTCATTATCATATAAAACATAAAAAGTTTATTCATATCCCAGGTAAAATAAAAACATAATAAACTGAGATCTAAGATTTTTAGTAAAGATAAAAATATGATATAAAAATTTATGATCATATGAATTCATAATAAAATAATAATGGTATTATATTCGGATCGAAACCTAAAATGTTCATACCCAATCAGTGATAGATCATGAATATGGATTCAGGGCTTAATGCTTTAGCATTTTAAAAGGCAAGAGTCATAAGAGTGAGGAATCATATTTAATAAATCATGATCCATGAGTGAATAATATTAGAATTAAAATAGGTCATATGGCTTTTTTAACAATCCTATGTATTTAAAATGATTTAATTTGTCAAGGATCACTACCAATAACATTAACACAAAGTGGATAGAGTCCCATAATGGAATGCGTTTTCCCCTATCCTCTTTTTATTCATGGAATGGGTTATATAAACACCTATTTCATAAGATATCAATATATATTAATAATACCCAATTTATTTTATTCATTGAATGGAGAAACCCATAATACAATGGAAATTATAAAAATGTGTACACCAAGATCATAAAAACATTCATCAATTCATCACATCATTACCCATGGAAAAGAAATAGTTTTTAAAATGTTTACAACCTCACATAATAAAAAATAATCTATAATATTAAGATATTTGGCATCATTAGACCATATCCCCCATTGAATCAAAATAATAATTGAATTAGGTTGACATAGATGAAAAATAAATTTAAAATAACATTTGATCATTTCTTAGAAAACATGAAAAATATATCATTTCCTTTTGATAAAATTTTAAATAATAATTCCCCAAATTATTAAAAAAATATTTATTTTAATTTATACATAGAAAAATGTGAATAAAGAATTAGATAAAATATTTCTTATGATGGTAGAATAATAATTCTTTGTAGTAAATATCAAAACAAAAATTCCTTCCAATTTTTTTAATAAAAAATAAAAAATTACCTCTTCTGAAAAAAATTATGGAAAATAATTTTATCTAATTTGATAATAAAGTAAAATATGCTTAAAATGACCCTAATTAATAATTAAATAATATAAATTGTAATTTCTCAAAATACTTTTATGAACATAGAAAGGATAGAAACTTTCCATCAAATAATGTGGAAATAAGCTCGACATTACTTAAAAATATTTTCTAGACTAATTTAACTACTATAAAGTGAAAATTAAAAATTAATCAAAATCATGCTAAAAATAACCATATTATAAGAGAATGTATGAGGTTGAAGACTTCTTTTGATAAATAATAAAGGCTGATATTTATTTATTAAAAACCAAAAAATAATAGGAACCAAGAAGAGTGCATGAAAATAAGGCAAAACCTAATGAAAAATATATTTATTAATATTTATCAATAGTCGTGCACATACCCTTTTTTCTTCTTCTATGATTATGATATATAATGAACTTACACGACAATTCCCACAACCCATTTATCTCACCATACATAAAGGAAGATATTGGAGACCCTCATAATGCATCTTAGCATTAGTGCTTTCAGAATAAGATATATCCCCTTGATTTCCAGTGATTTTATCAGGAGGAGCATCTCTTGTCACTAGTGTCATCCTCCAATTTACAACCTTTCCTTCATCCAGATCAAATCTCTCATGATTAATTTTATCATTAGGAGGGATATGAATTTATTCCTTTATATAAATGGGACCATCAATATTCTGATTAATTATAGAATCATTTTTACTTATAATAAATTTCATAACCACCACTGGAGAAACCACTTGAGACTTTTTCTTATTAAATATTACACGCTGAAATTCCTCATTATCCACAAAAGAAATTTAAGACATATGGCTCATTTTAAAAATAAATTTAGAGTTTTATTATAATTTTTCTTACCTTTTTTTTAACATGAGGCATCCATCCTTTCCTATAATAGTTTAGGATCCACCTCGTGTTTTATTTGCTCTTCAAACACTTGTTCAACTATTTTGAAAAAACATTACCGCATGTCATGAAATTCTCCATATGTGTTCTTAATATCTTTTATAACGAATTATAGAAATTTAATATCAATATAATAAACATATTTAATTATTATATTAAAATATAAAATTCTTTTATAATATCAAATAAACCATTTATTGTATATTCTTAAATAAAATCAACATTCAGTTTGTTTGTAGTTATGTTTCCCTTGGATGTTTTGGATTGATTGTTCTTTACTTACACCTTCATCATGGTTTAATCATAAAAAATATTAATTAGGGTATAATTATTATATTTATTCACTACATACACATTTATAATCAGTCATATAAGGTGGTGATGAAACATTATTTACATCACTTCATAGAGATGGTACTGAGTATGTATGCATTGGTAATGTTTTCATTTTTCAATAAATGAAGTGAAATAATAATAAATAATAATATATATTTATAAATTCAAAATAATATAATAAATATAATATATATTTATTAAATAAATACATCTGGCCATACATGAATCATTGACATGAAAAACAAATCATATCACTTCAAGGAGGTGGTAGCTCACATGTACACATGAACAAAGTTATAATTTCACATTGGATTAAAAGGTGGTAGAAAAGGGTTATTAAATTAACATAAAATTATATAAATATATTAATTTTAATAATTTCATCATTTAATATGGTTTTATAATATTTGGGTGTGGGTAAAAAGGAACGAAACTCGAAATAAATCGTTATAGTCAATTACCTATTATTTGGAAAACTACTTTTGGATTACACCATAATCCTTAATGGTTTTTATTAGTGGAATAAAAGAGGATATAGGATAATGGGATTACATATATGATGTTATTTGTGATAGTATTGGTCAAGGTTGGGGGCTCAAAATGAGGGAATAAGAGACTGGATGGGTGCCTTTTTATAATTGATGTGGTTTTCAATATTGTAAATACATAATACATTAAAATATAATAAAGTCATATTCTAATGAAATTGGTACCAAGGAAACCAAATTTTGAATATAATAAATTTTTTGATCTAAATAACTTTATGTAATCACATATATCCATGTTTTAGAGATATTTTACAACTTTCCTATAATTTTAACCCTCATCAGATCCATTTAACACTTATCATTATAATAATGTTTTACTATGGTTATAATTTACAATGAAGAAAAAATAATGTGACCAATTTAAAAAAATTACATTATGATTCTAAATATATAAACCATTTTTAAAATTCAATTCATAATTTGAATAAACTCATTTTAATGTATGAATTCAAAACACAACAAACCCCACTGTTAGACAAATAAATCATAACCATAAAATTGATTGTAATGAATTTATTATCCAAGTAAAAACAATTACATATGTGAAAATATTTTATTCATTTTAATATCTAAAATATTAATTAATTTTATTCTTCAATATTGATTAATTTAATTTATTAATATAAAAACATTTTCTGTATATAAAAACAATTTTCACAATAATATCTTGTTTTCCCAATGAAAGATTTTTTTTTAATTTCTATCCAATTTATAAGAAAAATTTATTTTATACATGTTTAAAAAATAAAATTCAAAAGATTAATAATTTTAGTTAATTTGTAATTAAAATATTTCATACCAAAACAATTCTCATAACCAAAATATATAATAACTGTTTTTAGGATCAATAGTATTTCGTAAGTGAATTAGAAATTTTTTTGTAAAATTTATATTCCATTTAAATATAATATAATTTTCTTATTTTTATAATATATAATCATAATTCAAAAAGTTGTTTTTTTCACAAGATAATGAACAAATTTACTTATTAAAGATAAAAATATTATAAAATAGTATGTTGTTGAAATATAGGTTGTTTCTTCAAATTTCCAATTCAAATATCATAGTTGTTTACACTAATTTAATTTTCAAGTATCTATACTCATATAAAATTAAATACCATGATGCATAGGCTATCAATTTATCATTATACATGACTATGAAGCTTAGGACATTCGTTGAAGCATTTATGTATATCCCAAATACTTATCCACATAAAAGGAGTGTGAGTAAATTTGTATTGATTATCCAATTCAAGAGATCCTTAATGAGATCTCACGTTACTCTTTCAAGATATACTATAATATTTTCTATGTTAACTTATATAGTTTCTAATACAACCATGACAAGTTTCTCACAAATAATCTATAGTAAAGATCTAATTCAGGGAAACTATAAATCACTATTACATTTTTAGGTTTGATCCATTACTTAATTTTTCTTGTCTCTGAAGGATCTATAGAGATTCCTTCACCCATAACCGCATTCCACAAAAAAGTCTCTTATTGCATCAAAAAATCACACATTATAAATTTATCATATAACTTCTCAATCTTTAATGTCTTCATCGTAATCTTTATATTTTATTTACATCCATTCTTTCCCTTGGATTATATGATAATTCAATCAACAAATACCAAGAACTATTTATTGAGGTATTCACCAAAAAATATATTAATCATGTGAATAAATATTAAAAGTTAACAAATGGAATATATAATTACTCATAGCATCTATATCTTGTATGAAAATCAAAATTTTAAATATCCTCTCTCTTTACCATGAATTGATGACATGAGGAACAAAGATCCAGTTTTTAGAAGTATTAAACATCTGGAATTTCATTAAACAAGTCATCAATTCTTATTAATAGATACATTTTGTTTACAATGATCTTGTTGGTATCCTATAAATTGAGGCAAACCCATATTTCTCGTTCATCTTTTTGGAAAACGGAACTAGTTCACCCCATGGTGACACGGTATACCATACACACCCTTTATCCAAATTCTCTTTCAGTTTCAATTTTAACTCCTCGAATTCTATTTGTGGAATCCTAATGGGGATTTGATATAGTTATGTATTCTAGTATGAAATCTGTGGACAACATAACCAATTATCTATGATATTACTAGTATATTATCCTAGAAATAAATCTACATAATCCATCATAAAGGGTGTGTTCTAAAGGTTTATTCTCACCATTGACTCAACCATTTGAAAAAAGATAAGATGGTTCATTGGGTATCCGCACCCACAACATTAACATTTTTTTCTAATGGGGATTCATAATATTCTTTCCATATCTAAAGTAGTATAATATGGTTCATAATATGGAAACAAATTTCCTTTTCTTATATAATAATGTGATATTTATATAATTCAAATCAATACATGCACAATATAGTTTATAATTCTACAAAATAATTGAATACGAGATTCACAGGAATAATATTTTGAAATATAATGATTGGGGGAGAGTCTAATACTTGTATTGAAATTATTTCCCCACAAGATATATATATTTATATTTTCTTTCAAGTATTGAGGAGAAGATTCAGTAATTATAGAAATATTATATGATATAATAGAATGCATAGAAGATGAACCAAATAAAATAGTCTCCATTATTGAGTGAATAATATGTGTACCTTATATGACTTCATTTTAATACTCCACCTCAATGGTCTCTATGGTTTATATTTTTCCCTAATCCCTCATGTTAATTAATTGATAATTATGATTCCCTTAAAAATACTTTTTTTTGTGCACTAGATTTCCTAGTTTCCTTGTTACTTGTAGTTGAATAATTTCACCATGTATAGTGCCTTGGGAGGATCATTTATTTCTACTATCATGCTACTCATGTTGTCCATGTCTATTAAAAATTAAATACCATGATACACTTCTTCCACACTTGAATAATTTCCACACTCTAATGAGGAAATTACTATTCTGATTTTTTTAATAACATTAACATGTTTATGGTTGGATATTCATGCCTCCATTATCATTTGATCACCCATCATGAATCTTAATCGCTATTTTTGTATCCCCATATTGATTGAACAATTATAAAAACATTATATATACTTTAAGAGTACACCGAAATACTTCTTCAAAACTCCCAAAGTTTAATAATTCTAGTTCCTTTCAATGATTTGGTTATAAAACATTAAATAATCTATCTATTTTTATATTGTTATTGATAAAAAATCCCAAGAAATGCATTAAACACCTTGAAAAATTCACCAAATAGGTTGTGATAGGATCATTCTAAATATTAATATAAATAAGTTATCTCTTCATCTTGTTATTATGAGTTCATCGGGAATAATTCTTATGGAATATATTATTATTGTATTTACATTCCATTTCATCAAATTTATTCTTTAGATTAATATTATTGAACAATTTCTACCACTGATCATCTTTAACTTCTTTATGGAAGATGGTTAGAGTAACCTTATCTTTCTCAGAAGAATGAATCAGGGAAAAGATATTTTATAGGTAGTTGATCTATTATTCTAATACAATTGTATCAAAAGGTCCATTGATTTATGTTGGTCATTGGTCCATAAAGGGATCTTTATATAATTTTTTCTTCTTGGTTAAAGGTAGATGTTACACATAGGTCATATTATTATTCATATCATTTGAGAAATTGTTAAGTACATCTATATGGGCAGTAACTCCACTATCCATTCTATTTATAAAGTTATTCAAATGGTAATTTCATTGCCTATCATAATGTTTATTGTTATGTTTTATTCTCATTCTAACTATTTTATAAAATAAGAATATTTATAATAAAACATAAGTCCATATTGATGAATAATCAAGTAATTCACATTTGTAAATAAATTATAATGTCATCAAACAAGGGATCCCTATGTTTATCCTAGATCATATTTTTATATCCTAATTCCAAAATTAAGTAAACCGTACATTGATACAACATGTAGAAACATAAACTTTTCATACCTGATTATCACATTATTTTATTATAAATAAATATAATAATAATATAGTATATAAAGATATTTTTAGTGTGTTGGGAAATATTGGTTTATAAAAATAAATTGTAAATATTACATAAATCATTTTTTAATCATTTATCATACACCTCCTAAAATATTTCATAGTTTCCTTAGTACGTCCAATTGCATTAATAAATACATCAATGAAAGGATGACATAAAATTTCATTAGGATTGCGAATATGAAAAATGAACACGAGGCATGAATAAAACTAAGAACGTAACTAAATCAAATCATCATCATCATATCATAGGAAGTCAACCATCAAAATTAGAATACATGAATTATTTTAATGTATGGTGGAATGTTACATATCTTTAATAATGAAACATAATATAATTTTCTAATAAAACTCACACATAATCTATGAATAATTATATAATAATTCCCACACATAAAATATGCATAAAAATAATCATTTCATTAATTATAAACAAAATAATAATTATTTTAAGGCATATTACACATAATCTCTTATGACATATCACATTAACCAATAAATCTAAGGGCTATGTAATTCTATGCTAACTCAAACATAATAATTTTATCATAATCATTTGATACACATAAAAAGTAATCATTTATCAATATTTGAAATAAAATAAATACGTGAGAGAAAATGGGTTTCATTATAGCATCATAAGGCATATATTAATGACTAAAGCATTAGTTTTACCCAAAATAAGAAAATAGAGTATCAAATTAGGTCTTAAAGGGTGTCACTGGTCCTAATAAGATCATGATTCTATAAAAATATTAGTAGAAACATTAGAATAATCGATTAGGTAAATTGAGAACAATCATGTTATCAGTAATCATTAAAGACATAAAATAAAGGATAAATCCCATGTAAGGAGTTGGGTTCAAGAATACCCTTACCTTAGGTCTTGATATATTTCATCCCGTTTATAGTTCCTTTTTAATAATATTAATTATATTAAAATATGAATCTATAAGTGAATTATATTCTTTCATTTTACTCTTAATCAATTATCAGCAATAGATTTCATTTTCTAAATTTTCTTTATTATTGGTGAAATAGTTTGGTGTCATGTTTTCTTTAAATTATCCCATATTATATAAATTTCATTATTTTTATTCAACGACATATAGATGTCACAAAAAATATTTATAGAAGCCTAAGAATAAAAATTATTTTATATTTATATATTATAAATAATGTATCTTAATCAACCATGCATGCATTGATAAGTAAATCATTAGAATAATATTTTGGTGCATGAAACCAACCATTGATACCTTGTGTATATAGATAAATAGAGACAAATATGATATATAAATATATATTTTACATCCCCAAATATAAAACACTCTAATGTGGCCAAAACGGGTGGGTTATGGGGCATTAAACACTTCTCTCCATACAGTAGAGGTTGCCGACTAGCTAAGAGGGTGTGTTGAATATAGTGGAGAGACGATACTCCCTATTATAGAGTTATAAAACAGTGTGATAATAAAATAATAATAATATATGAGTAAAAAAGAATAGTAGAAACCATATATCAGACAAATGGGAAGTAAAAGAGAAACCAATAAAACAATAATGATGAATCATGTAAAGAAAAACTGATATGGATCTTAATGTCAAACTAAAAACAATATGAATAAATGAATTAGATGAAAAAATATAATCTCAAAAGGACGTGATAGAAAAACCCATGTATGACCCATCTCCAAACAATATCCCACTATGTGACAAAAAAATCAATAATTAGGCCGCCTTCTATTGTCCAAACCTTCATCCATGTAATCAACCCATGTTCCAAAAAGCGACTCGAATAGGGAATGAGTAAAACTCAATAGGTCAACACCACCGTTTCTAAACAAAACTAGTCTGATAATAAGTTCATGCAATAAAGAGAAAAAAAAATGGTACTAATTAATCAAATAATAAAATACATAAATCATCATTCTTAGACACCATGTCAAAATGCCATTGAGAATGTAGGATAACTAGGAAAATCATAACCATAAACCATTGGATACCCACATAACTAGGAAGATCCCTTCGTTTATAAATTTCATCCATCAGTAATATGCCTATAAATAATCATTTTAGCATTTATCATTAGGTCAATCACATTATATAGTCATTTTAAGATGTATAACCCATCCAAGAACACTATATAAGAATTCAACTTGTATCATTAATCCTAGACCACTATATAAGTACATCAACCAATGAGATAATCCCATTATATAAGATTTTTAGCATATATCACTAGGCCAAGCCTATTATATATTAATTTCATACTTTGAGAAAATCCCTATATTAAATCCTTTCAGAATCAACTAAAAAATTCATAGCATTAATGATGTCATAAATATCATATCATAATTCTCAATGGTTAATTATGTTATTTTCAATTTGTCTTTCAATTACACATTTATTTATAAATCTATTTATCAACATCCATACCAATAGCCCATAATCTATGACTACAGTGACTCTATATCAAGCATTCACCCACAATACCATGTAATGATAAACACACATAAATCCATTAACAAATTAAATGTTATTCAAGGGTTATCTCAATTAATTGGTATCCACAAGCTAGGTTACAACATCAATTGAATTCAATAGAGCAAACGAATAGTCCAGTACATAATTTTTCATCATTAATTATTTAAATAATCAATGTTCACATCATGGTGGTAGAATCATAGTATTTTATATACTCAAAAATTAAACATACTATTCGGATAGGATTAGACTCACTACAATTATCTGGTAATTAATACAATGCTTCAAATAGTAATCTACAACATGGATGGTGGTAAGGAAGATTTCAAGAAGAACCTAGATCAAACCAAATCTTGATCAAAACACCCAAAATGGAGTCAATATATTTACAATGTAATGTCACAGAGCAATATAACATAGGGGAAACATGAGAAAAATAACTCACTAGGGATTGGATGCATAAACATGATTTCTGGACCAGAGGAAAGGGATAAAAAATTTCATGGAGCACCATAGGAATCAACATGATGAATTTATGTAGTATTTTAATTAAAACTATAATCACAAATCATATTTCAACCATCTAATCATGGGAAATACAAAATTTGTATCCCTATTTCATGATGGGTATTTATTATTTAAGAGTATTTCCAAAACAAAGTGCCACCTTGGCTTAATTGAACCCAACTCAAAAATTAGACATTGTCTCATGTGGATTCACAGTGTGTAACTAGTTCACACCATGAACTGGTTCGGGGCCTATAACATTTTCCTGACATCATCCCGGTATAAGTTACTTATCATTTAAACAATTTAAATTTTGGGTAAACTCTCTATAGATAAAGTTCGTATTATTTTTTATGAAAACAGCTGAACCACATTTGAATCCTTCCAAACTCATGGGAGACCATTGTAATCCCATTTATCACATTTATACCAAGACTCCATTATTTGAAGCAAACAAACATCAAAAAACTATATGAAATATTCCCTAGAAATATATATCTGTATCAAAATAAGAAATAAAAACCTTAGTTTAAAGACCAAAGAATACCAAATGAATTATGTTTAATGAAAACCTTAAATAGGGATTTATCGATAAAAAACATGAGATCTTATAACCTCCCCACCATATAATAGCTCGTCCCCGTGATTCTCAAAGCATTAATTTCGAGTCTCGATGAATAGATCTATCCATTGTGCTAACATATTTTAATCCCTCTACCAGGTATCCTCCTAATCACTCCAATGTATCCAATGCACTCAAAGCAGAGGTATAATCCTACTCCAGTGTCACATCTCACAACAATCCAAAATCCTTATCAAATGATTCTTAAAGGATGCATCAGTATATATCAACAACCCCAAAATCTACCACATGATAAGTGTTAAAAATTAATATTATAAGTTGTGATATTTGAAACACATTATTCATGTAAATATAAAATTGTAGAAGGGATAATCGGTATACCACAGGACCAACCCTATCCATTATCTCAAATGGACTTACAAACATGGATTCTAGCATCACTTTTTTTCCAATATGAAGTTTCCCCAACCTAGGAGTCACCTAAAAGAAAACATGATGACCATCATATAACTCTAGAGGTCATATTTGATGGTTTATATATGTTTTCATTCTAGGCTTTGTGGCTAGAAATCACATCATAATCAACTAAACCTTATCAAATTTATTCTACATGAGTCTAGCTCCAAGAAGTGCTGACTCACCATTCTCCTACCAACAATTACGAGAATGGAATATCCATCAATAAGAATCCTAAAAATATGACATTTGGATCAATTCCAAGATGCTTTTATTATATGAAAAATTCATGAGTTCCATATGATTCTCCTATGAACCACTGAAATCCAAAACCTAAGCCCGTAACATATCCTAACAAATGGGAATATCCTTCTCAGATTGACCTTCAGTCTACGGATTATTGGTTGTTCTCAAAAGAACATTTTATCCTATATCATTCTACAGAACCTTCCTCAACTGAGATGTGAAACAAGGATCTCAATCATAAATAATACTCCATAGAAATTTGTGCAACTAAACTATCATCCACCTATAGTGACTACCCAGATCATCAATAGTGAAGCTCTCTGTTATAGGAATGAAGTGAGCTACCTTCATCAGTGTATCCATGATCGGTAATAATACATTATTTTTTTTCGGGGTTCCTCGGTAATCCTATGAAAAAATCCCTAGTAACATCATCCCATCTCCATATAAAAATGAGCATAGTATGCAACATCCTAAATTGGATTTGATGATCAGCTTTAACCTAATAATATGTAAAACAACTGAACAAAAATCCCACTACCTTATTATTTATCTATAACCACCATTACTATTTGTAGAGATCACTATACATGTTTTTTCAAACTAGGATGTACCACAAATCTAGAATCCTGAAATTCTCTCGTCAACTCCTCATGAAATCCTGTTGGAAACAACACTCAGCCACTAAAAATGTTATAATTTTTAACTACCAAGAGACCATCATGATGTTTTTTCCCCACCATTTAAGATATCTCTAAAAACTAAACCCTTATGATTATATAACATCCTTATCTTGACCTAGTCAAAAATCATTTGTATAACAGATGTCGAAGTCAGAGCTACTCATAATTGGGACTCCAGAACATCTATATCCATGTTTTAATCGAGTTTCATCATCCACTACATATTTAATGGGTCCCACAATTCCTTTATTAGTGCCTTATATATCAAGGAATCAACAACAGTGTTTCCCTTGAATAATGTATAAACCAACGTGAAGTCAAAATAATAAAGATACTCCACAAAACTACTCTTTCAAAGGATCATGCCCTATTGAGAAAACATGTACCTAAGAATATTGTGGTCTATTTACACCACAAACCTCTCACCCAATATATTGTTTCTCTATTCTATCAATTAATATTCCACAATATTTAACTATAGATTATTTGTAGTATAATTCCTCTAATAAGTTCTCAACTTTCTAGATCCATGAACAACCCCCTGATCCTCTTGCATCAAAAAATTCTATGTTAACTTCATAAGAATCTCAGTACATGATATATGCCTTACCTATCACAGGTAAATTCAAGATAGGTTATGTGGTTATCCTTACTTTTAGATCCTAATAAATCTACCTCACAAGCATCTGACTAACCAAACATCACCCTTTTCTATGTCATCCCTAACATAGGTGCAACCAAATAGTATAAGTCCTAGATAAATAAATGATAATAACCTACTAAAAATAGAATGATTTTAATCTGGAATACATTATTGGAACACTCTAAACATACCATGACATTAAATTTATATAGTCCCACTGACACACTTTCCTTTAAAAGTTAATAACCTAATATGTTCACATTATAAATCTATAAGAATTTTTTTTAGCCTGATGTAAATATGATGATCTCTCAATGTACCCAAGATGATGTCAAGAATTTTTGCATGATCATATAATTTTTGGGAATAGGATTATATTTTGTCGATAGAATCCTCCACAATATACTCTAGAAAAGGATGAAAAATTTGATTTATCAAATCCATGAATACATCCAATAATTTCTTCAAACGAAACGAAATCTGTAAAAAATCATAAAATTCATAGTTGTTGTAAAACAATTCTTGATGTATCTATGATGGGTTTGACAATGATTAGTGAAATCCAGATCTCAAAACAATATTGGAAAAGATCATGAATCCTCTAATCCTTTCTATGATATCATCAATTTGTGTATGGGGATACCGGTTCATGACCTTCACCAGGTTCAATCTCTGATAATGAACACATAAGACAAAAGTCCCATAAACCTTTTTGGTGAAAATAATTAGAGGACTCCATGGAGATGTACTAGGCTGTATGAATCATTTTTCTAATAGATCATCCAACTGAACTTCAAACTTCAAAAGCACTTATGGTGGAATCCTATATGGAGGGATAGAAATTAGTTATTATCATTGAGAAAAATTTATTTTAAATTGATTTATTACATAGGAATAATGTCATGTAACTCATTTGGAATTAGATCCTCAAAATGGTCAACCACTGGAAGAAATGTATCATACTGCATTCCTCCATCATCTAGAGAAAGGATTTTTATTTGAACCATTAGTCCAAAAAATCTACAATGAATTAGTCCAGTATGATCATATTAATATCCCACTCACCCCAATGAGAATAGATGCCTACTTTTAGATATATAATGTTATCCCTTGTCTGGTAATATTCTTTATAATCTCACAGTAGTACTAACCAAATCATCACAAGAATAAAATAAAAACCAATCATTTCGAGTACCCAAAAGAAATGGTAACCACTAAATTATTGAGAATAGAACTTCAAACATTTGATATTCCTTTATATCACTCCTAGTGGTGTATATATTCTCAAATTCTATCCAATATTTCCACAAAAAAACAATAATTTTTTTTAAAAAGTTAATTTAAAAAGAAATGTGATGCACATGTGACAAAAAAAATAACGGTTCGATGATATAATAACCATTATATTGATGTCATAAGGATCTACATCCATAGTATCTAGAGTAGTCTACAAAGTGTGTAGCTGACCAACCTATTTTCCATGGGCTCCTGTCTAACTCACATGATATATCCCCTCTACCTGGTAGTTTAATTACTACATTGGGGTACCACATCATCTACCTCAACCTGAATGTCCTATGGAACTCCATATACCTCCCTATTGAGGATTATATGAGTCCTTCCTAAACTCTAGCAATTATCTTGTTCCCCTTCCACTACTCTCCTACAAAATGTTCCTATAAAACAACTAAAGATTCCCATGCCCACTTCAAGAATGGCACTCCAATGTGGGGTATGGACAAAAAGGAAATTTGTATCCCAACATTACATACTAATAGAACTATAATTGATGAAATTTTTGATATGTATGCCCATTACCCTAGATTATCGACCCACAATTTCCCTAGTGATAACAGCCATATCAGTGCTTCGTTCCACAAGAAAAAGTGTTCCTCGTTCACCATTTTGATATTTAATTGTCGTTGATCATGGATTCTCTTGGAATTAGTTCTATGACGAGTGAATGGATCACCAACTCTAAAAATATACATAGATAAAAAACATTCACCTGTGAACTATTCTCATAGAGAATCCCATATAGAAACCTTGATTCCCTATATATCTCAACGTCTCGTAATGATAGAGAAGAGTGTTGTAGGTCAATATAATGTTCAACACATTCCATCACTAACTTGACCTCTTATGTCAGATTCATGAAATCTAGACCCTTCTCATCCCACAACATCTATATAGAGAAGTGCCTCATTAAAATCAACCCAAATTCCTTCCATGGAAACTCGTCTGACTACCTAGCCCAGTCTAGAATGTCCCATGAATTCATCGAAGGTCCACAATGATTATATACTATATGTTTTAGTCTCCTATTTATAGGTTTATAAATGTTCTTGATGATCAAATGGAATGACTCAATCCAGAACACATATTTCTAGGGGATCCCTCTACATTGAATTTAAGGTGGATGATGCGGAAGAAATTCTCTTGTTACCTCAGACATTGAAGGCATAATGGGATCAATAACCATTTAGATTTAACACATAACCCTGAGAAATATTTCAATTATCTAAACATCCATAAGATCCAAAAGATCTCCAGGAATCCTTGATTCATCATTGTTAGGAGTGTTCTGATTTCCACTGTCCTGACCCTCAACTCAAATATAGTGAAGAGTCATTTTTTCCAACAAGATAAGAACACTCCGTAGAACAATGTCTATAACAACATGGTAAACCTCAATATGAGAAAAAATATGGAACCACTAACTTTTGATCTCTACAAACATGTATTACAATTGTTTTTCATGACATAATAGTTCTTCCATTATATTTATTATATTTAATAGGATTATCATATTATAGTTCATGTAGTCTCATATATGACACAAGTAATAAATATGTCTCTATCATGAATAATTCATGTAAAAATATATATATCCTTATGTTCCTATCATGATGAATGTATACACATCCCTCCCCAAACCGGGAAACGAGTATAAATCCTAAGGAATAATAACATCGCACAACATGTAAATCACCATGGGTGAATACACATCAACTATAAAAATCAAACATCATGAAGAACAATTACATCCCTTGGAAGTTGGATTTTCCATCATACACGAGTTAGCTAATCCACTGACAATATTCCTTACCGAGTCCCATCACAACATAGTCACATTTATAAATTTCCAAAATATTAATCCAATGGAAAAAAAGAAAAACTATCTACCTCTAATACTACTTTGTAATGTCCCCCAATCTAAAACTCTCTCATTTGACCAAAAAAAATTGGGTATAGGTACTCATGCATTCCCCCCCATACACCAGAGGATATAGACTAGTATTAGGGGTGTGATGAATATATTGGGGTGACAATACATCTTATTATTGAGCTATAACAAAGATGAATATTTAAATAATAACCATTTCATATGAAGGAAGAACAATATAAACCATGTATCATACAACTAGAATGTAAAGGAGAAATCAATAGACCAATAATGATGATTCATGTAATGAAAAATTGAGATGTATCTAAATTACAAACTAATTTCAATAAAAATAATAGTATATGCTGAAAAAATATAATCACAAAAGATCTTGATCCTCAACCCCAATCAGTAATATTGTCCCTAAACATTGTCCAAACCTAAATCCACATGATTTACTCGGGTACCAAATGACGGTCTAAATTGGGTGAATGTAATACTCAGTATGTCGACACCACTATGTCTAAACTAAACCTATCTAATAAGTGTACGAAATAAAGATATAAAGGCTTTATTAATTAATCATTTAATATGATCTGTAAATCAACCCACTTCAAAACCATTCCATAATGTATTTGAGCGTGTAGTAAAACCATGCCAACCATATGCATAAACAATAGAATAAACAAATAACCTAGAAGATTCCTCTATAAAATCATTTCAGCCTCTTAGAATGGTTATATATACAATCTATATTGATTTTATGACTTGGAAAAGATCACTATATAAAATTTCCAGTATGTATTAGTAGGAAATCACACTATATAATCATTTAAGCATGTATTAGTAGGACAAGACCAATTTATAAGCATTTTAATATTTCTGAAAATCTCTATATATATTAATTTCATCATGTATCACTTGGATAAGACCGCGAAATAAGTAACGAACCATGTTCGGTTTCCATATGACCTAGTGCCTGGCCTAGTCTCTGACATGTCTCGAAGGGTGTTCCTAATCACCACATGCTGGCACAAGTGAACAGGTATCAAAAACAATACTTGGGAATTATTAACATGAAAAAATAAACACAAAACCAGTAAAAGGATAAATAAACTGACATTGGAAATAGACAACCAAACAAGCCTTTAAACTATAATCAGGTTTAATGTCTATAACCCTACCCAAAACTCAATGTAGACTAAGACGAAGAGAAAACTAACACATATACCTGAACCCTCATGTAACTTGAGGAGCCACATACTCAAGATACCGACATAGACATGAATGAGAATTCCATCAATAACTCGAACCATCATTGCTGAGCACAATGTCTCAAACTAAAATACCAAAGGAACAAAAACTACATACACCCAGAGGTGTTTCTACGGTGTGAGAAAATATCCCAGTGGGATGTCATGGAATGAAAAATTCCATGCCTAAATATTATATAAAAAATAAACATTAAGTATTCAATGAAAGAAAGGACACTGAAACATGAACACTGTAAGGAAATAATATCCAATAAAACAGATCCATTGAAAAATAATTAAATTTAGAGTACAACCTTACATTTAAGAAAACCCAAACCATTATGATTGGCCAAAGTTACATGGTTTGTCGACGGTGAGTGTAACACAGTCATGGAGAAAATAAAAAGTGGGAGTGGCCATCTAGGTAATAGCTACCAGTGGGATCAAAGAATATCGTGTCTTAGTGAAAGGTATCATAGAAACCAAAAACCTATGAAAATATAGCATAGAAACCAAGAATCACGGTATTCATGTCTTAGAAATCACGAACCTTAGAAATTGTGGATTAGAAACCACAACCCTTAGTTATTCGTATGTTTAGTCAGTGTTGTAAACGTCAATCCCGCCAGTTAAAATATGTCGAGCCACCTCTAGAACACTATCCCATTTATCCTTATTCCCCCTAGAACCTAATATTCCCATTTGTGATCAAGAGGATAAAATCCATGTCACATTTGATATTTAGATAAAAAAACTATTGAGGCACTATCCATAAAAATACCACATGTGAACAAAAAAAGATTCCACTTTGAAATAATACGCACTCCAAAAACATTTTTAAACTAATTTTGCATCCTTTAAAAAATCTTTTAAATCAATTATAGAAGAAAGAAAATATTTTGAGATTAATAAACCTCCGAAAAATTTATTTAACTCATTTTTATTTTCAAATCCCTTTGAAATCTCATCATACACTTTCCACATAAGGTATAAAAACATTTGAGAGACACCTTAATAAGGATATACTAAATATAACCATTTTTATTTAGAGATATAACCGCACCATTATGCATATCAAACAATTCAAAAATATATTTTTTCACCATATAATCCAAACATATGACATGTTTAAATGCTTAAGCATTCCATAGTAACAAAAGACATGTCAAAATCACCATTTACACTCCCAAAGGATATTACACCATCATAAAAACTCTGAATGAACATCAAAAGTGTGACATGCTCCACATAAACATTTTGACATAACTCTCACTCCATTTATAGTACACTGATGAACCATTCATGAAACTCAACCAAACATAAATAAAAATTTATAAAATAGTATAAAAATAAATCACATTACGTTACTAACTCAACCCACACAACTCCTTCACTTATGACCAAACACACACAAAGACATGTCAAAAATTTAGTTCACACAACATTCATAGATTAACATCCATATGAATTTTTTTTTAAATTTTAAAAATATAATAAATATATATTTAAAGTAAAATTCCCCCATACCATATGAGCGTTCCACTAAACAAATCCACTGCATGATAAACAACTACAAACCATAATTTTCACTATACATATAAATTAATGAAACATGAATAAGTAAATAAACAATAATTTTAATTTAGTAAATAAAATTAAAATGGGTAACCACCTACCATTTTGTATCTTGTTCACAAAAAAATCTACAAATACCCACCGTAGGCCACAAACATGGCATGAAAACCAAATTGGGCCCTATACTAGGAATTCGAACAAAACAATGATTCAAAATCGACCACTAAAATAGACATCATACCCACTAAGAAACCAATAACTCTAGAGAGAAAAGGTGATGAATAAGTAGAAGAAAAAAAATTATGTGGGGTGTTGTGTGCCAGAGGCATGGTCGGACAACACGGGTTCCATGTCAGAGCTTCACACATAGGGGGTTTTGTGCCCATATGGTGAGTCGCGGGTAGGCTTTAGCCTAGAGGAGGATGCACTGGCCGGGACAAGAGATGTTTGGGCCATCGGCGACACTAAGGGGGTTCAGTAGGGTTGTAATATTGCTGGATGAAGAGGATGGAAAGAGTGGTGACCAAATAGTGGTTATCGCCTTGGTGGCACGTGGATGGGGGTGTGAGGCTGGTGGGTGTGACGGGGTAGTTGAAGGTCGGTAACTAGGTGGAACAACGGTGAATTGTGCGAGCCTCGGGATCAGTGGTGTGGCGTGACAAGGCTATCTGGGTAGTGTGGGTGTGGGAAAATGGGGCTCAAGGGGTAATAACTGAGTGAGAGAGAGAGAAGTAAAATAAAGAGGGGAGCAATGGTTTTAAGGAAAGGGAAGGGGAGGGGGTCTGAACCCTAGAAAAAAATAAGGGAAAAACAAAAAAAATACATAAATACATAAATATATACTAATAATAATATTGAAACCAATATTCACATTAATAATACTTCATAAATGTTAATAATAAGTTTAATAATAATAATCCATTTAGTAATAGATTTTACAATCCCAATAATATTAAAAAATTGATTAACAAAATAATAACATTAAATTCATTAATTAGAAACATTATTATTGCAGTTAAAATTTTGGATTCATAATATTTCAATGTGCTGGTCACACTTCATTTTGTAATATTTATTTACTTTATAGAGCTGGCAAAAAGCACAAATAACCCATGCGGCCCATAGGAATTTAAATTGTATAGATGATAACAACAATTTCACTCTAAATAATGTTAACAATAATAAAAACAATAATAAGAATTATAAAAGTCAAAATTATTTTAGATAACCTAGTGTGTCAATATAATCATTTAATCATTTGAGAAAATCTCTTTATATAATCATTTTAGCATCAACTCAACAAGTCATAACATTAATGATATCAAAATTTGACATCATAATCCTTGATGGTTAATTATGAAAGTTATAATTTTTATTTCAATTACATGTTAATTTATATATCAATTTACCAAAAACAATATAAATAAAATATTATAAATTCCATGAGTGATTTGATGTCATGAAATCACTTATAGACTCATTTAATGATAAACACACTTAAATTTGTTAACCAATTCCAAATTATTCAACGGTTCGCTCACCCAAAGGGTATCCACATGACAAGATGCATCATCTATTAAATTAAAGGGACACAACAAAAAATCCAATCCCCTATTTACCATCATTCACAGTATAATTAATCAATATGCACATCATGTTGGTGAAATCTATCTATTGAACATACTCCAGTAATAAATATTATTTAAGGCTTAGTTCACCCAATGGGATTCCACAAGGCATGTTGCAACATCAATTGAATCTAAGGTATCTAATGAAAAATAAAATCGATAATTTATCATCAATTTGTGTTTAATTAATCAATATTCACATCATGGTAGTGAAATTGTGTTATTTCACACACTAAATAATGATTTTGACCATAGGGTTTGGTTTCAAATACATCCCAATGTCTAATGATTACTGAATCAATTTCAAATAGAATTGAAAACATGAACAGAGGAGGGGGAGTTCACAAAAAAACCAAAATCAAACTAGATAATTATAAAAACCCCTTATAAACCTGTTCAATATATTTACACTACAATAATGTAGAGGAATGGGATATAGGGTAAAACCATGAGCAAAACAACTCTCATAGGATCAGATGCATAAACAAGATAACCATTATGGAGGAATGGGGTCCAAGAAATGCATGGAGAACCATATGTTTCGAGGAGAGGAAGGGATGAATCAGATTATAAGAAGTTATATATTTAGATCAAATGTAAATAAACTAATCTGGGAAATACCTGGCATGTAACTGTCTTTCACTTCGTGTATTTTTTATTTATGATTTATGAAAAAAAATGTGTCACCTCAGCTTGATTAAAATATTCTCGAACATTACACATCATGTATTATGGATTCATTATGTGTAACCAATTCATGCCATGTACCAGTTCACAACCTTTATCCTTTTCATGAAATCACTTTAATGGAAGTTACCAATCATGTAACCCATTTACATGTTGTGTAAATGTTCTACAGCTATATTTTAATTCATCTTCAATAAATGACCCCAAACCACTTATGTAGCCTATTATACTCATGGAAAACCATCCTATTCACATTTGATGCATTTATACCCAAAATATATTAATTTATACAAACAAATATCCATGAACATTAGCTAATTTCCCCCCACAAAATCTCCATTTCTCCAAATAAAACTCTCCCACCATGTTTTAAAGACAATGGGGGAAACAAAAAAATATATTTAATTAAAAACTCAAAGAGGGACCTATCGGGAAAATTTTTGGATCTTATAATATTGTAAAGTATTTTTAATGGAAATTAATATTACTATTTTCATGTTAACATATTGTTTGGATGATTTTTGAAGAGTATATATGGTGTTGAGTGGAATAATTAATGAGGGGAAAATTTTGAAATTAATGAAAAGGGAAGAGGTTACATTTACTATAAATTCACTCATCTGTTATGAAATTATCTCATTGAATGCTTAGATTTGTGTGACTCTAAAACATACTAGGTTAATAAGGGGATTAATGTAACACCTCGAGATTTTATGAGAAATATTATTTTTTAATTTCGTTGATGTCTTGTATTGAACGCTAAACCAAAATTCTCTTGCTCTATATGCAACGCCGTATTAGCTTTTATTATATGAAAACACTATTCTTGGATATTATTACACGCAATCATGACCTTCCTCGATAGCGTGTGTAGTACGCAATATCGGGTTTTACTAAACAACGATATATTGTTATATTATTATTATGAACTAACCATTACGAATAGTATTAACTAAATTTTGAATTTTATAACATTAATATACATATTAAACATTTTCTATAACATTGTATAAGAAGAAAATATTTTTTTGGGTAAAATAAGCATTTTTTAAAAAATGCAGTTTTATCGCCTTTTGATGGAACACCCACTTTAAATCTAGTATTTTTGACATTTTTATAAGTTAAATTTGACAAAATAAAAATATTCATTGAAATGAAGATATAAAAATTTACTTTGGAAAAAATTTTCCTATTATTTTGATAACATTCATATTTTCATGAATAGTAAATACACGCTATATTTAAATTAAAAACAACATTTTTTCATCATAAAAATTTATAAGGTTTAATTATAATATTGAATATTATTAAAGTATAAATTGAATATATTTTTACAATTTAATATAATGTCAGTCATTAGCTTTATTTTTACACTGAATTCATAAGTAAAAACATTTCAATCTTTTGCAACGTTTTAACTTTTAAAACCCATTTTCCAACAGTGGGATTAATTATAAATTAAATACTGCAACTTTTGTGTTTTGAATTTGAAAAAATTTATTCCATATTTGGAATCAGTAGGTTGAAATTATGTAAATAAGATACTTTTTATTTTTAGGCCTTATGAATAGTAACTATTGTAAATTTTATTTATCATAGTTAAAGGTAAATCGGGTAATTAAGGGTAAATATAATATTATAAAATTACCCTAACAGTTGTATTAATATAATTGTATGATTATATTTCATCCTAAGACATATTTGGGTCGAAATGAAATCCAATGGAACCCACTTGGATGTGATTAAACTTTTAATTTATTTTATTTTGAAGAAAGTGAAATATGTCTGACTCAAGCTTTAATAATTTAATTATTTTTATTATAAATTTATACAGAATATAAATTCGATTATAGATACTAATTTTAAAGATAAAATATTTTTATTTGATATGGTAATTTATTTTTAATTTTTAATAGATATTTAATTACCTTAATAGCTTAAACATTAATGATGAAGAAGTTATTTATTTAGTGAAAAATCCGTAATATAGTTTTTATTAAAATCATAATACCCACTAAAATTCCAATAAACAAGACCAAAACTTATTGGTCTTATATATACAAACCATAACCATCCAATGGTATAAATTTGGACCATTTGGAGATTTATAAATGCGATTATTACATTTATATTATTTTATTTTAAATGATGTCAAACTTGTCACCTTCATAATTTAATAAACATAACATTTTAGAAGCTGGGTGTTTTAAAAGATAAATCAGACTAAATTTATTATTATGAAATATATTAGATTTATCTTCATCTTAGTATTTTATTTTTAATTTTTTTTCAAAAAAAAATTTATTAAAAAATTATAAAAAATGATATAGTAATTATATTATTAAAATAAATACCAAATAAATAGATTTAAAAATATTAAAATAAATAATATATGAACATATTAATGTTCCCAATGAATTTTGATGATGAATATGACATGTTATAAATCTATTATATATTTTTTTTCGAACATATCTTTTGTGTGGTATTTATTTAAATTCAAATAATGAATAGTGTCAAAATTGACACTATTTATATTTTATAAAAATAACCTATTATTAAATTATTTAAAAATGAAAAAAATATTTAAAACCTATAAATTTAAAATTATTTGGAAGAAAAGTTTATAAATTATTAAATTGTGGAAAATTTACAACCTTTAAGTATTTATTTATAACAATTTAATATTTCAAATTTTATTACCATAAATAAAATAAAATAGATTAAATAATGATAAATCATGTTTATAAGGTTTTAAATAAACATAAAACATGTCTAAATTTTATTGGTTGATTATATTACAACCATATATCATCTCTTATTCTAATTAAGTCATTTTTTTGGTTTTTATTTGGGGTTTCAGATTATTATTAATTAATATTTTGTAAGGTTTTCTAAAAGTGCCCCTTCCTCTCCTATATAAGGGCACGTCCTTCCCTCTCATCTTCAATCAATTTAGAGCCTTCATGATCGGAAATACCCTGAAAATTTATCTTCTAAACCTATATATTTATATTATAGAGGTTCTGGTCTTCTCAAAATACCAACTCTAGTGCCTTAAGAGGAAGCTTAAAAGAGGCGCATCGAAGAAGAGGTAATATCTTCTACCAATTCTTTCAAGGTTCTTTATTCTTCTACTTCCACTTATTTAGATATATAATTATAAAGTAATTACATAAGTATAAATAATATAATGATATTGTTTGATAAATATCAAACAACCCATTTCACCTTATATCCATTCTATGGAAAATGAAATCATCACGCGTGCGTACTTACAGAATACCGTCTTCACGCTGTGGAGTAATCTGTTTTTCCACCACCACCTTACTTGGATGGTTATAATGGTGTAAATAATTAATATATATGGTTATAATAACATCATAATTATTATTAGATATTATATCATCCACTCCAATTCCATTCAATAATTATGGGAATGATATCATCGCCTGTGCGTACGTACAGATTACCGTCTCGATGACACGATGAGATTAATTATCCATGTTAACCATTTAAGAATGATTATAAAGTATATTTAATTAATAATAATAATAATATATATGAAATAATAATGCTACTTTATTTATGTATATATATATATATACGTCATCAACTTACCTCCATGTAATTCAATAAGGAAAGGAAAACAATGTTCATGTGTACGTACAGCCTACCGTCTCGAAGAATAGTGTGTTTCACTTCATTTATCTATCTATTATATATATATAATGAATATATATGTTATATAAATCATGTTTTAAATTCTATAAGTATGTCAATAATGATATATTTAATAATAATATCAATAACAATAAGTCCAAACACATATGATAAATGAAACGCTTTTACCCAAAACACCGCTTTAACATGGAATTGACAAATGAACGGGTAATATAAAGTCATAAGTGAATCATATATGAAATTATTATTATTATTATGGTTCTTTTACATGTTAATAATATAATTAAACCCACTATACTGGTGTTTCAGACACGTATGGACGAAATTAGAGCTAAGTTAAGGGATAATTTTTCAATATCATTTTTATCCGAGATTACTTATACGTAAGTATTTACTGGGGTTATATTTTTCATCCATGTCCATAAGAATGTTTTTCATAAAGTGTTTAATATTATTCCATGTATTTTTAAAGTCATTTTTACCCCTCCTTTACTTTTAAATTGTGTTATGGAACGAATCATTCTTTTTGGTTACCATATGTGGTACTTTTTGACTTTTCCGTTAAAAGTATGAGGAGAATGTTTCTTTAACATATACAGCATGAACATATTATTATGGTTTCATAAACCCTAATTTTCCTAAATAATCCCCTACAATATTTCATTATTATTTTCAACAAATTACTTTTTTTTTAAAATTACATGGAATTTTGTAAAAAGAAAATTATTTTGAAGAAGAAATCATATATTCCTAAAGAATTCATTTCAAGTGTTTTGTCAAAACTATTTTCCATACAAGATGAAATTATTTAGCATGATTATGTTTCAAGTATAATTTCTATATTATTTACATGGTTTGATTATTCTTAGGATGAAATGTTATAGATTTGTTTTATATGGATTATGTTATGATGGGATGATGTTTATGAAACCCATTTTATTATTTGGGTTATGATGAATGATTTACGTTTATTTTGTGTCACAAGTAAGAATTATTTCATTATGAGATGGGTGGGACCTATATCTCCCTTAAATGAATTGGGTAATGATTTATATCTCATGAGATACACATGGCTGGAATATCAAGTTAATCCGGTTCAGTGATACAGGACTGGAACAAGGAGTGAACTCGATTCATTAAGGGACTTTGTCCATTGAGATGGTCTTGGCAGCAATGCCTTGGATACTATGGAAATCATATCATGTGCTTAATTGTTTTACACAACTAATTGTTTTATTCTCATGCTATTTTATCATGATTGATTTTCATTTTTGATATATTCCTTACGTACTTTCAAGATTTATGTCATTGCTCAGGATTTTGATGTTTAGATTTTATGTTCTTGTTTTTCCATTCAAATGTTTATAGATTGTTTTATGTTCCCTATGTTTACCCTTAGTGTGCATTTGAGCTTACCCTTTTCATGTTTTCATTTCCCCAAGATATAAATAATATTTTTATGTTAGAAAACAAAATGGTAATACCTTTAAGGGAGATGTTGAAGATCTTTCAGCACGATTAAAACATTATGTTCTGAGTTTCTAAAGACACAAAACTATTACAGTCCTCATGTGTCTGTTTTTGTTATGTTTTAATTATCTCACAGAATTAATGTAATGTCCATGTACATCAAGCTTTGGGTCACTACAATTATGAGAGGGAATTAAGAAATACTTGGACTTTGAGAAGTGGATGGGAAGTGGTTTTTTTATGAAAGTGGTAGAAGTAGTTATACTTGATAGGAGAGGTATTTTAGGTATAAAAAATTGAATAAATTTTAATTTTTATGGTAAAAATTTAAATAGTGATATTTTTGACATTAGGAATTATATTTGATTAAAATTATTTACTTTTAAAACTTTTATAACCCATATAATAAAAAAAATTTATTTTATAAAAAATGAAAAATGAAAAATTAAAAAATTCATTATTATTGAAATACATTATATTTTTAATCATAGGAAATTATTTTTAGTTTTGGAATTTAAATTAATTGTATTATTTTTCTTAAAAAAATAATTTTTGGATGATATAAAAATTATAGATTTTATTATATAATTATGTAATCATAAATGATTTAGTTAAATCATACTTCTTTTGTAAAAAGTGAAATCTTAACATTTACCTAAAAATTGATATTTTTTTAAATGTTGAAAAAAATCACACTTAGGGAATTTTGGAATACTAATTTTTAAAATAAATATTATATTATCAATATAATTTTTTTAATTTGGAAATATTTATTTATTAACATAAAAATTATGGTTCTATGAAATTTTTTAAAATATGCTTTATGAATAAAATAAAATCACACATTCCATGAGAATCTAATTTAAATTATTATTTTTTGAAATAATAATATTTATCATTACATGATTAAATTAATGTAATAATTATTTACATTTAATTATATTGTTTTATTTTCTAATTTACATCAATACCTATAAGAGTACTATTCTAAAAGTAATATTATTATTCCTATAAGTCATGTTACTATTTTAAATGTCAAATTACTATAAAATTAATATTCTAAATGTAATATTACTATTCATTATTTGTGCGTGGGTATTTATAATTCTTATAAACAAATTTTATTTCCTTTATTCGTCATTCACTCAAATTCCTCTGAATGTTTTATGCTTTTTCTGACCCGACACATCAGGGTTTGATCCATGACTACCCCAGCTTACCTCCAATATTCCACGGGATAGTGACAAGCATCGAGTAGCCATATCCAAAAAAATAGGAGGCGTTAGACTAATGTACCTGTACAAATGCACTCATCTCATATAGACACAATGATAATATGTAAAAAAACTAAAATAATACATCCATAAAACTACGTTCCCAAGACCACAGTACAACATGAAGTAAATGAAAAGTAAACATGGACAAATACAAGCCCCCAACAATGGGTCTGTACATGAGTCCACTGAAACAATAGATGTCCAACCTTCTCCAAGAAAGCTTACCCCATTAAAGGTATGCTCACATTAAACACCTCGGTCTACCCAGATCAAGATATAGACCACCAAGCCTCTGTCCTCCTTAGAGATCATCAGTAGGGACACCGTCTACACAAGATAAGACAAATGTTTGAATATCCCATGTAGGTTTATGTATAAAAATACCCAGTAAGTCCCTAAAAAATATACTCTAAGCAACAAGTGTATAATCATAATCCAAGATGTTCCAATCTATGTATAAATTATTCCAAGAGATAAAAGGAACTAAGATATACTGCAGATAGACACCACACTATCATATGGTAATAACCAATTGCCTCCCACATGATATGATTTGAAGAAACTCTCATTCTGGGATATCCCATTCCATGATCCATGCTATCATCAGAGACACTAGACAAAGAGTTCTAACTCATTTGGGACTCACCTATATATAATACATTGGTCTTATAATATTATCATACATATATATGGGTTACACCTAGTACTTCTACGGGAAACCATGAATTAGATCTTGATCAAACATGATACACTGAAAGGGGGTCACACCCAGAACCAATAATGGACTCCAAAAGAACAATCTAGATCAAGACTCTACTCAGAGAGGTTATGATGACTCCACAAACTCCTCTAAGTATGATAGTGGATCACACTCTAATATTACAATGGGAAACCACAACTCTATCTAAAACTCAACCACTTGAGGAGATTACAATATAGTGCTGTGGATGTAATATCCCACTATACACTCGAGGAAAAGTCTAGGAGAATGAAACAAATATATACTAGTCCAAAATTGGTAAATAAGAACTAAAAATTGAATAATGTACCTAACATTGGTCATGAGTTGATCATCATATAATAAGGGTCATCCTGCCACTAAAGATTCATCGTTTGGATGCTCTATTTATGTGTTATGGTTATTTAAATGAAACTATGTATAGACCATTCAGGGGACTATGGACCTACTATATCTGTAGGGCCACCTAATGTCGTGGTCTAATTCGGTGGTTGGAAGACCTACCATGTGGACCAGATGCCCATGGAATTACCTCCACAGTCTATCCACCTCCCGCACTTGACCGAATATTGCTGTCAATCATCGCAGTAGCCCCAAATCAGAGTCAGGTCAACCCCATCTAGAATGGCCCACCACCCTGACCAGACCCTCTGGCGTATTCCATCCCACCTTTCCCAGCCTATTCTAAATTCATAACTACCTCCCACATCCTCAAACTCCATACCACATCCACTTCCATCTCACAAAGCCATTGTTGTGTCTACCTCTACCGGCTCTACCGCTGCGCGCCATCAACTATGACATCCATCACTTCCTCATGACAATAGTCTCTTACATGGACCACCATGCTACCAATGATTCTTGATAATAAAAATGATCAAAGATCTATTTTCCATGGGTCCTGTTAAACACTGATTTTTCATCGGTTGTCGATTTTCCTCAAATCCATGTATCTAATCATATTCGGAAGCACTCGACAACATTGAGTTAGGATAATGGATATCTGACTACTGATTAATGAAAATTAAGGATGGTTATATTTACCTAAACAATGTTTTATCATCATTTTCCATTCATTACCGTCCAATGATAAAAAATTAAGGATGTTTTTGGAAAACAAAAAAAAATTCCTGATAAACTAGATAAATAATCACATCTCACAAATAAGCTCGATTAGTGGGATAAACATTTCTTGGATTAGTCCATCTTTATTTTAGAAATAATTAATAGGGAAGAAAATATTAGTTTAAAATTCACTCATCAATTTGGACAGATCATTGATGAAGAACAATGTTGTTTCACTTTTGCGAGTGTAATCCCTCAATCCTGTCTCGCACCGATTGTCGTTCTATGATTTTAAAATCCATTGTCCAAATTTTCCATCCAAGAGGTATTCTCAAATGATCCTACATTTATTTTCAAATTTTTAGGTTTTTGCAGTTAACCCTATTAATATTTCATAAGCATGTATTTAAAGATATAATTAGGTCACTATATCAAAATAGTTTTTTTAATTAGTTTTTTCCAATTTATGTCTGGCAAATTCATCCTAGATGAGCAATACCGACCATTGACAGGTCACACCAAGGGTAAAGATACTATTATTATCTCAAATGTGACCTCAATTTTCTGATATTGAAATATAGTTAAGAGTTATTATATTTTTTTAGAAAACATGTCTGTTTGTGCTATCAAATATTTTAATATTTTAAAAAACATTTATTCTGGGAACAACATGCCTTGTAATCACACGATGTCTTAGAAAATGGTCTCAAAAGTTATATATATAATATCTAAAAATAATAAATGGAAAATCCAACATGTTATATCTTCTAAACCATGGTGCCTTATCTCCCTGAAATTCCAAAATAAGGTTACTAAAAGAGAAGGGTTACAAATAAAAAATATGAGCCTCCTGCTCCCATGTGCACTCCTAGATATTCCTATGATGCCACCAGACATTCTCAAAAGGAATTGATCTCCAACAAAGTGTCATCTCTTCCCGATCCTTGATCTCCACTAGGTACTCCACAAAATTCACTCCTTCCTCAATATTCATCTCGTCTCTTTAAATGACGTGTGATGAATAATGAAAATACATTCTCAATTATGACAAATGGAAGATGTCATGAACCCGATATAACTGAGATGGAAGTGCAATGAAGTAAATAACATCACCAAATCTATATGGTTTCTAAATAGGGATGATGATCCTTATAGATATCTTGCCTCCTTGGCTAAATTTCTATAATCCCCATCGAGGAAAACCTATAGGAACACATTATATCCTTCCTCAAACACCAAAGTACTCCATCACCTATTGGTATAAGACATATGATGGATATTGTTTTCTTCATCTACTCATGGTTGACATTCACCTTATCTGTAGTAGCTCGAACCCACCCCTAACCCATGAGTGTTGACTCTCTTCTGTTCGTCCACCAAAGTGGTGACCTATAGTGTCACATGTAAAAATCCTCGAATGGTGTCATAAAAATGGTGGAATGGTAGATATTGTTGTATGAAAACACCACCATTGGTAGGTAATCTTCCCTAATATGTCAAAAATCAATCATGCAAGCCTGCATCATGTCATCTAGATCCTGAATGGTTTGTTCAGTCTAGTATCCCATCTATGGGTTAAATTCTATGCTTAAGAATAACTAGGTATGAAATGCCTCAATCATTCCTTTTTGAAACCATGATGTAAGTAAAGCATCTTGATTAGAAACAATTATCGATTGATGTCCAAGGATTTGAACAATATCCAATTCATAATGCCTCCCCAGTCACTCTACTGAACTCTACTCTCGGATGGCAAGGAAGTGGGCCAACTTGTTGAGTCGGTCAACAATCACCCTGATGCTATCATGTCCCCAAGAAGTATGTGGTATACCCATCACAAATTCTATCAATATCCTATACCACTATCACTTTGTAACCTCGATGGATTAACATATACTCATTGGAACTAAGTGATCAGCCATTACTTTCTAACAAGTAAGTCATCATGAAACAAACTCCGCAACTCATTTCTACATCCCCAGACTCCAAAACTAACATTAGAGATCCAAGTACATCTTCACCACACATGGGTGTACCACAAAAGTGGATGTATGAATCTCCCTCAGATCCTCTTCTTACAATTTCACCAGTACCATTGTGCATCATATGAAAAGAACAATATCCTCCCCACCATTTTGAATATCTATCAAGAGTATGAACAATGGATATCAATGTATGTGGGGTATCACAGTTAGTATCCCCAAGATACGACTCCCTAGTCGATGTTATAGTGTAGGGGTTAAAACCATCGACTGGAGGTATGTTGCTCCATATCCATCCATAAATTATATCTGTAATAATGAAAACTTCTGTGATTCCTCGTTCAGAAACAACGAACTAGATCTCCTACTGAGAGCATCTACCACCTCATTCCCCTTCATAGGTGTACGGAAAATATCAAATTCATTGTCCTGGAGGAACTCTAACCATCACCTCTATTTCATGTTATTATCTATCTAAAAGAATATATACTTGAGACATTTATGATCATAGAAGATGATAAAATTCTCACCCATCAGGTTGTGTTTCCACAAGTTCTACTTAATGAATACCTCTACTAACTTAAGATCTTGGATCTCTTAGTTATTCTCATGTGGAATCAATTGGTGTGAAGCATTACCAATCAACACATAACTCCCAGTCAATAAAAAACATGCTTGGGTCCCTATTTATATGAAACTTCTATGTACTCAATGGTTCCTCTTGTAACCCCAAGATGTGAGCACTCATCATCCTCTGCTGCAAATCCTATAAGCATTTACCTGAGGTAAACCTTCTAGAACCATGTTTCTCTTCTGAACTGATAAAAGGGGGGTCATCGACCCTCAGTATTTGTTAATTTTATTTCATGGTCACCTAGATCAAGTGATGGTAGTCCACACAATGCCTTAAGTTCTTTTCTTACTTTTTGTTAAAAAACGAGGTATTCCTCAGGAAAAACACTTGGTCTCATGAAGCCCTTCATTTGTATTCCTTCCCAATGTACCCTCTACTCACAAGGCTCTATGGAAACCATCTGTTATGCCGATGTAGACACCTATGTCATCACTTGGTGAAAACTAATTCATATGCTTTCCTTTTTTTGTGTAGGTAAACATAGAACATCATAAGGAATGAAATCTTCATACTGGGCCATCACAACATGAGATTGGGTACTCATAACATCCACTACACTGAGGGTTATGATATTCAATTATTGATAATCGGTTTCACCCTCCTATGTATGTTTCTATCATAATATGTATGTGATTATTTTTCACAGAAAAAGTTAGACTTCATTCCATCTCTATAGGAACACCCCAATCTTTTCCTCAGACAAAAATCATTTCATGAACTGTGCATAACCATACAATACCAAGAATGACATAATATTAATGTGACACCACTACTAAGATATCCCAAATGAAACATTCAGCTCCAAGAGTTAGGTCACACTATTGACCCTACTATGTGATAATTAGGTCTCTTAAAGTATGAGTCTCTAGTCATGAGGATCGAGTCAATGAGTCAATAAAAATCGTCAAGTCTAAAAAAAGATTCATGGAATGAATATAATAATTAGAACCTTCGTCTAAAAATAAGACAGTTGAAGTAGAAAATACAAATCTTGTACCTTAAATCAATCTTGGGGCCTCCTGGGTCATATGCATTGACTATATGATGATGTCCCCCTCTATGTACTCCATCTCCCTGAGTAAATCTTGGACCACCTCGGCATGGATGTGGTATAATGTCAAAATGTTGACCACCTCCTTCTACTCTCCCAGCTCCTCTGCCATATCCACCATCTTCTGGATCTGTCTAATCTTATTGATATCTCAACTCCGGTGGTCCATCCATAGTCTCCCTATTAGAAATACTATGGGTTAGAACATCTCGAGTGAGATGTTCCCTATAATCACCTAAATAGTACCGCCACTCTACCGGATGATTGGGCCCACCCTGTAAACCCTGAATTGTAGATCCTTTGTCTTGGGATTTCCTCTTGAATTGTCACACACATCCATGTCCCTGAGACTGACATAGAATCCATTCTATGAGGTATCTGGTCCTTCTTTCCCACTATGAAAAAACGTTGACATCATCCTCTTATCCCATAATCTTTTGACCACCTTATAAATCACCTCAAAATAAGTAGTAATCCACATAGGGATAAAACATGATGAAATTTTACTACACATACATCATTTTAAGGTAAGATCCCTATAGTACTGATCATGTAATTTATCAATTGAGTAATAGGAAAGGTTAATATGCCTCGATAAATACTCAAGTACCAACATGTCGTCCTTCTGAAGGTATATAAGAACATGGATATGCCAATCCATTATCTTATAAGGTGAAAAAATTATCTAAAGGATTCTAAATATTTTTCCATTGAAGGGTCACCTCATCATATGATTATGTAACCAAACCTCACTATCTACCTATTGAGCAGTGTAGATGGCTCGCATCCAAGACCACCATCTGTTCTACTACTGTCTTGATTTGATAGAAAACATAGGACACTTCCTCAATCTAGTACTCATATACCTATGACATGGGATCACCTCAGAACCTATAGGATCTCTATTTCTGAAACTCGTGAAGTGCTCTTAGACTACAAACATCATACACGTATATTACAGGTACCATTTGATACTCTATAGGTGTTGGTGTAGCTAGTGCACCACATGGAGGTTCTATCCCCTGTAAAACTCCATGTATCCTTACCTAAGAACATGGAAGATCATATTCATGGTCATGTGGTGGAATTATAGGTGGTTATCTATGTAGATACATCCTAAAATAAAAAAATATGTACCATGGTCAATTGAGTATATCTATGGAGCTGACTCTGTAGGACATGGAAAATACTAACATTATTAAATTATGCATATATTATTTATTTTCCCTACAACCAGTGTTCTCATGTACTGAGTCAAGAAGAATGTTATCAGGGACCCATTGCATGAATACATCAAATGTCACAAAAACACTGGAGTCTCTAGCTTGAATGTAGAACTCGAATCACTTAACACTACTACCCCCAAACCAATCTCACAGACTCCATCTCCTGAAGTAGAATTTACCATTTTAATACCACTATGTCATGACCTATGACCTCTTGGGTAAATAAACAATACTACATTTCCATATTTATTATTATTTGGGAAGGGAAATCTATGTTCGATGGAATACCCAATACCCAAAATGAGTTTCTCTGAAATATTATGTTGCACACAAATAATATAAAAATATTATTTTAAATGGTAGATAACGCCTAGACGTTGTAATAGCAGGAATGAACAGAAATAATTACAAAATGATTATTTATGTTTTTTAAATAGTTTAACAATTACTCAATAAATGATACTGGCTTAAAATGCGAATGAATCCAATTTTAAGCGTAAATATTACAATATTCTTGAAAAGGTTGAATAACCACCTCTTGATGGAGAACCCTTTTTAAATACACTTTTTGACAATTTTATATGGTCTATATGACAAAATTAAATCCTTCTTTAGAATCAGGACATCAAAATTTACTTTGTGTATGTTCTTGTTATTTTTCCGTTAAAGTTAATTTTTTAATGAATAATGACAGTTGTTGTATTTTAATTAAAATCCTCCTTTTAATCTGATTTATTTATATGGTAAAATTATCTTTTTAATTGGTTTTAAAGTGCAATATAAATATATTTTTACCATTTAATCCAATGGTGGTCATTGGAATTAATTTCACTTTGAAATTGGACATAAACAAGTGTCAATCTTTGACATATATTGTTTCTTAAAAACACGCTATTTGTTTTGACATCAGGAATTAATAATAAAATTTATTAATGCAACTTCTAGGATATGAATTAGGTAAAATGGACGTCATTTTTGATTTCGGAATATCAAATATGGCATAGGATTAATTTTTTGTTTTTTTCTGAAAAACGTCAATTTTTTATGAAAAGTTAAACCACTAAGTGGTAGTTAAAAAACAGATTTTTCTTTTAAATGAAATTTTACCACTCCTATGTTTTGAATTCCAAAAATAATAAATTCATGGTTTTCATTAGAAATTGAAATTTTTTTCAATGGGATGAAAATATCTTTTGGTGAATAATAACTTTTGAGTTTTATTAATCACGATTAGAGGTAATTATTGTAATTTAAGGTAAAAATAATGTTTTAATAATATTGATTTACCTTGAAACATGTCCTTACCTTGTTAGATGAGTCATGGACGACCATGAAAATCCATTGGTCAACTTGGGGACCCCATGGATCAACTTGGGTAAGAAAATTACATTAATAACTTTTTATTTAATGTAATAATAAAAGTGTCACAAACATGTATTGTTTTACTAAAACAATTTTTACATGGGGTTATATAAGATATAATTTTGTATATAAATATTCATTAGAAATATAAGGATATTTCATACATCATGGTAAATATTTTTATATTATTTAGACATTAAATAAATTAATTAATTAATGACACCATGATGATGCAGTGATTACCTCATTAGTGAACGATTTAAATAAAATGAATAGATAAGGTAAAATATAAGACTTAAACTTGTCAAAAACCTATTTTAGGTGTGGATATAGTGGAATTATCACCTTATCCCAGAAATATATCTTTGTGGGACCTTTTAAATCCGAAAAACATTTCATAATAAAATAACATTTCATGACCTTCCAAGAGTGCCCCTCCCCACTATTATAAAAGGCCCCAACCTCTACCCCCATACCAACACCTCTCAAGACCTTGGCTCATCCAAAACATTCTCATATTATCTCTCCACATCCCTATCTTAATCCTATAATAATTACCTTAGGCAGAAAACTCTTCAAGTCACCCTTCTGGTTCAAACCAAGGGGAGTTACCCGATTTAAAGGTAATGTCTTCTCTTATGTTCTTTTGTTTTATTCTGCTTCTCGAACACCCTAAACTCCTTTTATTCCTTTATTTTGTAACAAAAAAAGTATCTTCAATATACTAGGATGTTTTTATAAGATGTATTCGAGCTAAACTTACACACACCTCCATCTAATGGTTAATGAACATACTCTTTCCGTGTATGGCGAATTACTACCTCACGAAACGATGATTGTTCAATTATATCCTACCGCCTCTCATGATGGTAATTATGATGGAACTATATTTCTATATGATATATATTATATTTATTTCCTCTATATGATTCTTTATTATATATTTAATACATTATTTTATGCTTTTCATGTTGTGCAAATGTGATAATTTCATTTGAGGAAGTGTGGACTACCGCCCCCTCAAGTGATGTGACTCGTTCATACAATACATGGATTGCATAAAGAATGAAATTAAGTAACTTATGTGAACTATATAACATATATATTATACTGTAATTATAATACAGATATATCTCATTTATTTTTAATTCCATTAATATGACAAAGAAATTAAAGCAGCGTTAATGCGTACGTACGACCTACCATCTCCATGAACGGTACATTTCATTTTTTATCTCCAAATGTTATTGAATAGTATAAAATTAATATATTCTGTTTATATATGATATTTAAATCATTATTACTATTCTTTATATGATATACTTATAACTAAATGGACATTTCTCTTCAAACTAGTTCTTTTTTGACTCATGAACCAAATATTGACAAAAACATCTGATATGAACTAACATAATAATCTAATTATTAAAAAATGATAATATGTTATATGAATTGAATAATATACATTAAATTATTTTATTAATAAATTATTAATTGACCAATGTTTATTATTCATGAATATAGTGAAACTAACAAGACAAGTGGAACTCGAGGTAAGGGATCCTACCACTCCTTTTCTTTTTAAGTACTCTCTTTTATGCCATTTCATTTAAGAAACATTTCCTTATGTTGGGGGATGATCTTTTATATTCATATTACTGTAATTTTTATGTTTATATGATGAGAGACCCTATTTGATATCATTAATCAATTTTTGGACGTTTTAAGTGGTGTCGTTAGGCTGCCAAATTTTCTTATGGGATTTCATCTCTCACTTTTAATTCCATGTGATTTCCATTGGTCACCACCTATTTATGGAATGTGATGTATTTTTCACTTCCAATTGATATATATTCATGGTGTTCTGTAATTAATTTGGTGGTAAGTATCTTTTGGCCATTCGAGTCAATTGATTACAACGAGGTAAGATGTATTTATCTGAGTTTTTATTCCCGTGAGATTCAGGCTATATTTGTTACAGTCTCTTTTGTGTGGTGTATGTACTACCCATTATTGGATTCTTTGGGATATATACATTCATTTATGGGTATGTAAATCAACTTTTTATGGTACTTCATTCATGGGGTGTATGTTTCGGAAGTTACCCAATTCGGTAAGGGAACCTTTCACCCTCCTCTTTTTAAAAGACTTCTTTTGTTATGTATTTTAATTTAAATATTATTATTTTGGGATATTTTCGTATATATCCTTACTGATATAAATTTTTTTTCCAAGTTTTGAGATACCATTTTCTCGCTCATCAACTCATTTTCTGAATTTTAAAGTGATGTTGTTAGGCTGTCGGATTTTTGCAAGGGAACTTCTTAAATCAATTTAAATTCTTTGGGTTAAACTTGTACTCCTTGAATATGTCATTATATGAATATGTGTGAATGCCTATGATTGTATTACACTTAATATCCACTTATATTGGGTGTATTTTTATTTGTCACACATAATTATGTAATTTATTTATCCTAAACCGATGGATACCGACTTTGTACGGGACTTCATCTCAATCTCCTTTCATTGAGGCATATTTTGTTTTTATACACAACTTTATTTTATATGGAGTATAAACCCCGTTGAATTTTACTTTTATTAAAAATAAATCTTTTTTTCTACGAATCATTTTACTAAACGACAAAAGGAATGTTTCTTTAAACATACGTGGTGACAATGACCTTTTCCACCGCCATGAGTACTACATGATCTTTGGATTCCTTAACAAGCCGTAATATTTTTAAAAGAAAATAAATACCATATACTCTTTTATTTATTTTGTTATTGAAAATGGTTTTGATAATGGATTTTTTATGTCAATATATTGAATTGATATATTTTTAGAGAAATGTGGAAATGTTTTCTTTCCATTATAGGTGTTTTATGTGTTGTGATTTTATATTGGTACTTAGACATTTGATGGGTGGTTGTGTGATAAACCATCTGATGGGTGGTTCAATGAATACCAGGAAGAGTGGTTACTTTATAACCTCCAATTCATTTGGTATGGAAGTTAGCCATATGGCTATTCCATTTAGTGATATGTGTGGAAGTCGACCGTATGGTTATTCCATTTATGTACGTGTATGTCCCAAGTCACATTTATATGTTATGTGATCTTTATATGGGTTTTATGGTATTATTGCGGTTATGAAAGGGTAAGTAATGATCTTTTATTCATTGAAGAGTATTTTCTACTTCATAAAGGTAAAAAGTATTACTTTTGATAAAGTATTCCTGATTTACTTATTGTTTTTTATGAGTTTTTATTTTATGGAAAAATGGAAACTTAGTAGAAGTGTCTACTTTGTAATCTTTGGAGATGAAATAGTTATGTCCTATTTCAATAAAACTCTAAACCTGAAAAGATCCTCTATGTGAATTATTCAATCAATTCAAGATTATGTAATGTTTTAAGTCAAGGTTTTTATAGTTGGTATCAAAGTTTGGTTTAGATCACATTATAGGTTAGGGTACAAGTGATATTACCACAATGGTTTGGATTTCAGAAGAGTCATAGTTTTAGATAAAGTGAATGATTTTATGATAACATGAATAATTATATCTTAGTATTATATGATGATTCTAATGATATAATCACACTGAACATTTTGGTTTTAGTAAATGGTTGGATCTAGCAGGCACTAAAGTAACAGTGGATGTGAAGAAAACTGTGATGGTTTTCTGAAAGGACAACAGAATGATATGGGAGATGCAATGAGAACTCTTGAGGTTTTTCTCAACCAAATATCATGAGTCATTATTAACCACTTGAACCTTGGTGAGTTCTCTAATGTATCATGTACGAGATAACCAAATCTATGTGGAAGTTCAGGTAATAATTATAATGGTAACCATTAGGGTTTATATGGTTCGTACTTTTGAGGTAATTATGGGTTACTATATGTTATGATGTAAAATGAAAGGCATGATATAAACTTGAGGTTAAATTATGTTATGGTTATTTTTGAATATTTTATCTCTTTTTGGGGAATGTTTTAATAATTATATAGTTTTGGAAAAAGGACAACACGCAAACAGTGTGACAACCCATCGCGTCAGACGAAGCTGTGGGAATCGAACGCACAACCAAAGTGCGACTGGCATTTATCGCCTAGCACTGGACTATGTGAAGTCCCTGGTTAGTATGACTAATTATTTTTAATTATATGGACTTATGAATCAATAATAAGTCTATTTTGGATTATCTATGGAAATTATTCACCAATCATGAAGGATATGTGATTAGGTTAATTACTTTTCAGTAAGAGACTTTAAGTGTAACTGATGTTATTTGGAGATAAATGTTTTTATTTACCTTGGAAGACTATGTGATTAAATCCTACAGAGATTTGGGATTCAATCATAGTTTGGTTTATTTTTGAATAATTTTAAAGGCATTTTTATATTGAATGGTCTTTGATGAACTTTGGGTTTTTTTTTGAAAATTTTAGAGATTAAGAGTAGTTTTTCATTTTGTAAGAGATTGTCCTTTTTGGGGATTATCTGATATTACCATTTTGGCATTGGTTTTGGTTATGGTCTAAAGACATGGGAGAAATATAGTTCTCTTTTGTAGATTAGAAGATTCTCTAGAATTTTATTATAGAACTCTTAATGTGAACAAGTCATCCGGAATACTCATCATTTGGAGAAAATATTAGTTTGTGTTTGAAATCTAGTAAAAGATGAAAGTCTACATGACAAGTGATTATGTTTACTTATGTTTTAGTTAATATCATTAATAATGTACTCAATAAAAAGTAAAATAAAACAAAAACGTTTCATGTTAACTTTTCTTACTAGGGATTTAAATACAGCTTATCCCATCACAAGTTTGTGATTTTCTAGTGGTTAACTTTCTCCTAAACATGTTTTCTATCACTCTCCATCAGAACATGAACTTTTTTTTCTCTTCCATATCCATGTTTTCTTACATGGAATCCTATTATGGGTTAACTCGGGTGACCTTTGTACTTCTCTCTCTTTCTTTTAAAGTGATAGTTTTACAAACTCATTTTTTGATGTGGGCCTTTCAATGAAGTTTCAGAGACAAATTTTAAAATTGTAAGGACGCAATTCTCAAAATGGGGGAATGATGTAACATCCTGGGTAAATAAATAATATGAAATTTCCATATTTATTTATATTTGTGAAGGGAATTCTATGTTCTATGGCTTACCAAATAGGCAACAATGAGTTTCATTGAAATCATACGTTTCACACTAATAATATAATAATATTATTTTAAATGGTAGATAACGCCTAGCTGTTGTAATTGAGGGAATCAACAGAACTAATTACAAAATTATTATTTATGTTTGATAAATATTTTAACAATTACCCAATAAATTATAGATGCTTAAAATGCGAATGAATCCAATTTTAAGCGTAAATATTATAATATTATTTAAAAGGTAGATTAACCACCTCTTGATGGAGAACTGCTTTTAAATCCACTTTTGACAATTTTATATGTTATATTATACAAAATAAAATCATTCTTTAGAATTGGGACATAAAAATTTACTCTGTGTATGTTCTTGGTATTTTTCCGATAAAGTTTATTTTTAATGAATACTGAAAGATGTTGTATTTTAATTCAAATCCTCCTTTTAATATGATTTATTTATATGGTTGGATTATATTATTAATTGGTTTTAAAGTGAAATTAAAATATATTTTTACCATTTAATCCAATGTTAGTCATTGGAATTAATTTCACTTTGAAATTGGACATAAAAATTGTCAATCTTTTGACATATACTGTTTCTTAAAAACACGCTATATGGTTTGACAGTGCGAATTAATTATAAAATTAATTAATGCAACATCTATGTTATGAATTTGGAAAAATAGATATAATTTTTTATTTTTGAATATAAAATATAGCTTAGGATGAATTTTTGGTTTTTTCTGAAAAACATCATTTTTTGATGAATAGTGAAACCACTAAGTGGTAGTTAAAAAACAGATTTTTCGATTAAATGAAATTTTACCGCTCCTGTGTTTTGAATTTCAAAAATTATACATACATGGTTATCATTATTAAGTAAAATGTGGTTCAATGGGACGAAAATAACTTTTGGTGAAGAGTAAATTTTGTGTTTTATTAATCACGATTAGAGGTAATTAGTGTAATTTAAGGTAAAAATAATGTTTTAATAATATTAAATTACCATGACACATGTCCTACCATTATTGGATGAGTCATGGTTGACCATGACAATCCATGGGTCAACATGGGGACCCCATTGAGACACTTGGGTAAGAAAGTGACATTAAAAACTTGTTATTTAATGTAAAAATAAAAGTGTCACAAACATGTTTTGTTTTACTAAATAAAAATTTACATGCGGTTATATAAGTTATATTTTTGACTATAAATATTAATTAGAAATTTGAAAATATTTCCTACATCATGGTAATTTTTTTATAATTTCTAGACATTAAATAAATAAATTTATTTATGACACCATGATGATGCTGCGATTACCTCATTAATGAACGATTTAAATAAAATGAAAAGATAATGTAAAATATAATAATTACACATCTCAAAAACCAATTGGATGGGTGGATTTAGGACCCTTATCACCTTATCATAGGAATAAATCTTTTTGGTACATTTAAAATCTGAAAAACATTTCATAATAAAGTAACATTTCATGACCTTCCAAGAGTGCCCCTCCTCCCTCTTATAAAAGGCCCCCAACTATACCCCCTTACCCACACAACTCAAGCCATTGGATCGTCCAAAACCTGATCATATTATCTCTACACACCCATCAATTCATCCTAGAATCCATACCTTAGGCAGAAAGCTCTTCAAGAAACCCTTTTGGTTCAAACCAAGGGGAGTTACCCGATTTAACGGTAATGTCTTCTCTTTTGTTCTTTTGGTTTATGTTGCTTCTCCAATCCCCTAAACTCTTTTTATTCCTTTCTTTTGTAACAAAAACAGTATTTTAAATATACTAGAATGTTGTTATGAGATTTATTCGAGCTAAACTTACACACACCTCCATTTAATGGTTAAAGAACATACTATTTCCATGGATGGTGAATTATTGCCTCACAAAACGATGATTGTTCAATTATCTCCTACCGCCTCCCATGGTGGTCATTATGATGTAAATATATTTATATATGATATATATTATATTTATTTCCTCTCTATTCTTCTTTATTTTATATTTAATACATACCTTTATGCATTTAATGTTGTGCAAATGCGATAATTTCATTTGAGGAAGTGTGGACTACCGCCCCCTCAAGTGATGTGACTCATTCATGCAATTCATGGAATTTATAAAGAATGAAATTAAGGAACTTATGTGAAATATATAACATATATATTATACTGGAATTATAATATATATATATATCTCTCTCATTTATTTTTAATTCCATCAATATGACAAAGAAATGAATGTAGCGTTCATGCGTACGTACGGCCTACCGTCTCCATGAAAGGTGCATTTCATTTTTTATCTACAAATGTTATGTAATAGTATAAAATGAATATATACTCTTTTATAAATGATATTTAAAAATTAATACTATTTTGGAGATTATGTACCTATAACCACATGGACATTTCTCTTCAAACAAGCTCATTTTTGACTCATGTACCGAACATTGAAAAAAACGTCTGATATGAACTAACATAATAATATAATTATTATAACATGATAATATGTGATATTAATTGAATAATAAACTTTTAAGGATTTTCTTATGAAATTATGAATTTTCCAAATTTTATAATTCCGGAATATAAAGAGACGAACAAGACATGTTGGACTTGAGGTAAGGGATCCTACCTCTATGTTTCTTTTTAAGTACTCTCTTTTATGTCATTTATTTTAAGATCATATTTATTATGTTGGGGGATGTTATTTTATATTCCTATTACTGTAATTTTAATGTTCATATTATGAGATACCCTCTTTGATCTCATCAATCAATTTTTGGAGACTACAAATGGTGTCGGTAGGCTGCCGAATTTTCGTAAGGGATTTCTTATCTCACTTTTAATTCCATGGGATTTCCATTGGTCACCACTTATTTATGAAATGTGGTGTATTGTGTACAACCAATTGATATATATTCATGGTTTTCTGTGATCAATTTTTTGTTTAGTATCTTTTTGTCAAACGACTCGATTGATTACAGCAATGTAAGAGGTTTTTATCTCACTTTTTATTCCCGTGAGATTCATGCTATATTTGTCACTATCCCTTTTGTGTGGTGTATGTAATGAAAATTATTGTATTCTTTGTGAAATTTACATTCATTTATGGGTATTTACATCTAAATTCTTTGTTCCTTCTTTCATGGGGTGTACGTTTTGGAAGTTACCCAATTCGGTAAGGGAACCTTTCACCCTCCTCTTTTTAAAAATCATCTTTTGTTATGTCTTTTAATTTATATCTTATTATGTTGGGATATGTTCTTATATATCCTTATTTATGTAAAATTATGTCCAAGTGAGTAGATACCATTTTATCTCTGATAAAATCATTTTATTAATTATAAAGTGACGATGTTCGGCTGTCGAATTTTTGCAAGGGAACATCTTAACTCAATTTAAATTCATTGGGTTTAACACATACTCAATGAATATGTAATTATTTGAATATGTGTGAATGCCTCGGATTGTTTTACACATAATATACACTTATATTTTGTGTATTTTTATTTGTTACACATATGCATGTAATTGATTTATCGTTAATCTAAGGATACCGACTTTGTACGGGACTTCGTCTCAATCTCCTTTCGTTGAGGAATATTTTTTTTATACATAAATTTTTTTTATACGTAGTATAAATCCCTTTGAATTTTACTTTTATTAAAAAGTAATGTTTTTTTCTATGAAGTGTTTTACTAAATGATCAAAAGGAATGTTTCTTTTAATATACGTTGTGACAATGACCTTTTCTGCCGTCGTGAGTACTACTTGATCTTTGGCATCCTTAACAAGCTGTAATGTTTTTAAAATAAAATAAATACCATATAATCTATTAAGTAATTTTGTATTGAAAATAGTTTCGATAATGGATTTTTTATGTCAATATATTTATGTGATATATTGTGATTGAAATTTGGAAAAGTTTTCTTTACTTTATAATTGTTTTATGTGTTATGATTTTATATTGGTACCTATAAATTTAACGGGTGGCTACGTGATAAACCAAATGATGGGTGGGGTCGTGAATACCAAGACGTGTGTTTTTGTTATAACCTCCAATTCATTGGGTATGGATGTCGGCCATATGGCTATTCCATTTAGTGATATGTGTGGAATTCGATCATATGGTTATTCCGTTTATGTATGTTGATGTCCAAGTTACCATTATATGTTATGTGTTCTTTATATTGGTTTTATGGTAATATTTTGGATACAAAAGGGTAAGTAATGATTATTAATTCAGTGAAGAGTATTTTCTACTTCAAAAATTTGAAAATTATTACTTATGATAAAGTATTCATTATTTACTTATTGTTTTAAAAAACTAATAATTTTATTTATTTCGGTGTCCTTTACTGGGCTTTTTATGCTCATCCCGTGTTTTTGAAATGTTTTCCATAGGACATAAAGATGAATAGTGTCAAGGATGAGATCAAGGAAATACAGGCTATCAAAATCATAGAACTAGACATGTTTTTTTTAAGAGTTTTTATTTTACGAAAAAATGGAAACATAGTAGATGTGTCTACATTGTAATAATTTGAGATGTAATAGTTATATCATAATTCCCTAAAACATTAAACCTAAATAATATCCTCTGTGTGAATTATTAATTTAATTCATGATTATGTAATGTTTTATGGTCGGGACCTTATATAACCCATCCCACTGGAGACCGACCCATTACTACCCAAATCCCACCACCAAAAGGCTCGTTGGTGGGGACAAGCACTGAGTATGAAAATTCCAAAATTTTGTAGCATTAACATTATATAACTACACACACACACACAACTCCATGACACAATATTTTGACATGTAAAACAACAAATATAATGTAATAATACATCTAGGATCCCACAACTAATGTACATCTAGATGTGAAGGAGAAATAAACATTGAAAAATACTAGCCCACCACAAAGAGTTTGTACACGAGTCCTCTGAAACTATAGAAGCTCAAAAAAATACAAGGGATATGTTTATGGAAATTGTACAATCCCAATAAACACCTAGGTGTCCCAAGATCATTTTTTAATTCACCCCCTCTTTTTCCTCATAGGACACCATCAAAAGGGTTTCCTTCTGCACAAGACATGACATGGGGAACCAAATCCGTACAAAGGTGAGTATAACAATACTTAGTATTATTTCAAAAAAATACAAAACATGATGCACCAGGAAATTCATCTTAGTAAAATATATAACTATCTATGTATAATAGATTCCACGATAGAAATAGAACCTATATATTCACAAGAGACCCACCACACCACTATGAATCCATAACCAACTATCTACGAGATGATTCAATTAAAAGTAATGATAATTCTAGGATATCCCACTCCATGATCAAATATATCATAAAAGACACTTGATGAAGAGGTCAAACTCATTTGGGATCCATACAAAGAGAATGTGTTGGTTTAAGAAGACCATGATATGTAGATAGGTGTCCCACCCAGGACCACTGGGGACACTACAGACTTGATCATGATCAAACATGATACACATGTTGCGGGTCATGCCCAGAACTGATGGCTGGCACCATGAACCAAATATTGATCAACCTTCAATCAAGGGGATCACATTACAATGATTCCACAAACCCCGTAGATGTATTATTCTAGATATAGTATTAATTCCCAAATTAGGGAGTTTACACTGATTCCAAAAAATGTACTAGGGATGATAGAAGATCACCCTCCATTACCACATAAGGACACCAAAACTCAATCTAAGACTCAACCTCTAGTGGGGATTACAATCTAGCGGTGTGAATGTAATGTCGCATTTTACCCTATAAGAATGTACAATGTGAATGAACTAAACCCATACTAGTAAAAATGTGTAAAATAAGAGACTAAAATCCCAATAAGGTATCCAAGATTGGTCTTTAGTAAACCATATTACATCCAGGGTCATGATCTTGCTGATGGAACATTGTTTTGATGCTCTGTCTTGGTGTTAAGGCCATTTTAAAACTGCTTGTAGATCTATCAAGGGTCAGTGGACCTACCTTAATGGTAGGTCCACCAACAACTATGTTGTACCACTATGTTATTTTACAACAATAATTCCTCCAAAATATGTGGACCGGTCTCTCATGGATTTATAGACATGGTCGGTCCACCAATATTTCCTAAATAAACACTACCATCGATCACTGTGGTCAAACATTGTAGACAAGACACTCAGTCATTGTGCTCTATGGGTGCTTGTGATTTCAGGGCATCATGACCAACTACTGAGGTTGATCGTCGAATTTGACCACAACCAAGATCCACCCTAGTTTCCCCTAATCTAACCTTAGTCCACCCCATCCAGTTGGCCCAACCATCTTTACCCAACCCACCAACCTAGACCATCCCCCCAACCTGTACTAACCGAATCGGGCCGACCTGCTCTCTGATTTCCATCTCCTGCATCGATCACCTCTATCCTACATTTTAAACCATCTCACATGGTCACCACCATCTCTGACTCCACCAGCCCTTTTGACTCTGCTCTTATACATAGACCAGTGTGGTGCACCGCCTCCTTCACTAGTGGTTGCTTCCGCAGATCACTGTGGCGATTCTGATGCCCCAAAATCAAAAAAATCATAAATATAAAATCCATGGGTCATTATATATACATTTCTGGCCTTGGTTTTCAATTTTCCTCAATTCTGGGAATTCTATCAATTTCAGAACCACCAGGAAATATCGAGATGAGACCCTACGGATCCAAATAATTATGAATGCAATGAAGATAGGGATAAATTTACATGAACAAATGTTTATCATCTTTATCATGGAGTTCTTTGGAAATGACCATTAATGGGGGATTTTGGTTAGAAAACCAGATCAAATAAATCCCAATAATCCCACAAAAAAAATCACATCCCTCAAATACGATCGATTTGTTGGTTACTGTATGTTTGGATTAATCCGTTTTCATCATAGTTGTAAAGACCCATAAATTTCAAGGAAATATTTTTCATAATTTTCTTTGGAATTTAATAAGAATGCGGTTTCTGACGGCACCCGATTCTGAGCCCCGGTGTGCCCGGAATCAATTTCCGATGTTTCGCATGGGTATGTTCAGTGAACGAACGAGCGGGTTTTTCTAACGTTTGAATCGGTGCTCGGAATCGAATTCTGAGGGCACCGATGGAATTACAGTGCCGTTTTTTGCTTAGAAACGCCTCTTTTGGAGTTGCGTTTTCTCGGGTGTGGTTTTTAATTTTTTGGCTTAAGGTTAAGAAATAAAATAAAGTGGTGCGACAACTTTATTTTTATATCACTTAAAATCCACTTAAAGCTTCTTAAGCTGAGTTGAAGCGGATGGGTGGAACCCAAAAATATCCTACCCTCTTGATATGATATTTGTGTGGTGGGGCCCGCACGAGCCCCACCGTTTCTTTTCCGCTATGTAACGCACCCGCAAAAACCCTTATTAATTGAAAGTCAACTGGGGTGTTTCATAATCTATTAAATGCTCCTTTTAATTCGGCGGTTTTATTCGTTGAATTAATTATATGAATTAATGGGTCGTTACTTAACTTATCTTTTTTCGTTTGTTGTCATGTTAATAAAATAAGACCAATACTCTTCTTCTTGTGTGTTGTTCGTTGAGAGGATTTGACAGAACCTTATGTCCTTCAAACTCCTTCGCAAAGAACACGAAGAACGCGAAGAATGCGAAGAAAGCGTAGAACGCCAGCCTTCGACGAAAGGAGACGAAGAACGCCGAACCCTCGGAGATCGACGTCGTGACACCGTGTTCCGCAACGCCAACGCTTCTCCTTTTGCGACGTTCCGTCTTCCGCGACAAATCTTCAAAAATCTGGTTGAGGTTGGAGTTTACGAATATTTTAAATTCCTTTGTGGATTTTTATACTTGACATGGATTTAATTCATGTAAATTTAATCTGTGTGTTTTCTTTCCCCCTCGGAGATCGTCTGCGCAATGCCGTATACCGCGACGACGCGATGCCCTTCCGCGACGCGACGATCCTCTTCATCTGCGATGATCAATTTCGTGAAGAACGCACGCTCGATGACTACGATGAGGTAGGGGTTTGATTTTTAAAAATCTTTTTGATTTATACCTGCGATGGTTGTTGATCTTTTGTTGTGTAATATCTTTAAAACCGCTAACGCGGTGGGTGTAGACTAACGAACAAGTCTGAACCCACCACAAAATTTTGTTCTTGGTGCGCGAAACGGCGGACGATAAAAAACGGGGCTACAATGGAGATTTGAGAGCCTGGCAGTGAAGAATGGGACCTGGCAGGAGCCATTGCGCAGACAGAAATGGAATTGGACCACCGAAGCAACTCCGGTAGCCCGCAGAATCCACCGGCGGCGCGGGTCGCCGACCCCCCGGCGCGGCTGATGCCGCGGCGGCGGCGGCCCGCCAGACCCGCGACCGTGCGGGTTCGGTGACACACGGGACGTGGGAAAGCCGCGTCTGTTGACTCAGCGTGGACCCACACGGGCCGCGACACTTCATACCGAGGGGGCAGCACCCCGTGGCTTCCTCCGCCCGGACGCTCGGCCGAGCCGAGCCGGGCTGACCCGACCGGCCAGGTCGCGCCCAGGCCGGGTCGGGCTTCCCTGGACGTGCTGGGTCGCCCCAAACTAGGTCGGACCCGGACCCCAGTCGGTTCAACCCGGTTCGGGCCGACCCATGGGGGTCGGGCCGGGTCGGTCCGGGCCGAGACCCCCCGTTTCCGGACCTTTTCGGTCTTTTTCTCATAACATGAACTATGAGCCTCCGAACGACGCAACGTCAGTGGAGATGCAATCCTTGGATCGAGACGGCCGTTTCGGTATACCACACTCAAGGTTTCAAAATACTTTGTGTTTGGCTGGGTCGGTTCGTATACGAAACCAACCGGGCCCTCGGAGCAGAAACGCTCATATCTTGAGCTTCAGACGTCCAATTGACTTGTCGTCGACTTTGTGGTTTTTACTCTAAGAGAGATTGATCTTTTAGCTTACTCCTCCCGAGATTTGGACGCAGGTGGTGTATGGTTGGGTTGGTTTTTCCTTAGAAACCAATTGGGTCCTCTGGATGAAAAGGCCAATAACTCTCAGACCGGGCGTCTGATTGAAGCATCGTCTGCGACGTTGAGTTCCTGTTGACGATACGGAACTTTTGGATACATTAACTCTGGGTTGTGTGTCAGTTGATGTTTCAGACTCTCGGCTCATGGAGCGGACCCTCCAGAACGAGCTTGTTGTGTGCGGGAACCCTAGAGCTGGCTGCGACTACTACTGTGACGACGACGGCTGTGCACAGATCCTTAGTGGATTCGACAGCGACGACTACAGCACTCAGCGATGCTTTTTGGGTCAGTGATACCAATATTGTGTGGGTCTGATCTTGTGTGGGTCAGCGCTCAGTGGTCCTGTGTGGGCCAGCGCCTATAGGTCATGTGTGGCCCCTATCTTGTGTGGGTCTTTGCGGGGGTTAGATACCTATCGATCCTTTGTGGGTCAGATCCTTTGTGGGTCATTGCGATGGTTAGTACCTATCGATCCTTTGTGGGTCCGACGGCTTAGATGGATCAGTGATCATCTCTATCGTCATTTGATGAAGTATACCTATATGAGCTGAAACCCTATTTTTCTTTCCTTTGTGGATTTTGTTGTGCTATCCTATGTGGATTTACGTTTTTCATTCCTCTGTGGATTGTGTTGTGCTATCCTGTGTGGATTTACCTTTTGCTTTCCAGTGTGGACAGGGTTGTACTTGAGCTCGGATGTTGGAACCGAGCGAGAATTGATGACTTAGGTATATGTATGGGAATATACCTAAGCTGTGTCGGATGTTACTTCGTGATTGTATCTTTCATTTTTTGATTATCCTTTTTGGATTCTAGGATACCTTCAGGGGTCTCGGGGTCCCTACTGGGTAGCTTATACTCACCACTGCACGGGCTATGCCCACACTACGTTGTGTTGGTTGCAGATGACGGATAGCGATGATCGTGGTGGAAGCTTGCGGAGTAGGATGGTACTTGGAGGTGGACCACTGGGCGGGGTATACTCGGAGCGGACGGCTGGACCGAGGAGCTTTGGAGGCTATCTGTACCCACCCTTCTGGTGGGGCTTCCAGAGGACGGCTCGACACTGTGGATTTTCTTTCAGTTGTTTTTTTCCCCTTTCAGTTGTACTTTACAGTTGGGCTTGTATTTCCGGTCCCTTTACATTTCCACACTCACTGTTGTACCAGCTTTTACTTAGTGTTTAATTTTTTCCTCTTGCTTACTCTCTGGTTCTTGTTTACATTACAAAGGCAATGATTTCCCATTTTACCAAGATTTATTCCTTGGTGCTAGTCGCCAGCCCCTGGCCTATGGAAGGAGGGCTTGGGGTAGTAATGGAACGGGCCCCGAGGACGGGTCGTGACAAATTGGTATCAGAGGTGGTCAGTTCTACCGCAGACTCTGAGTTTTTCTATGTGAAGAAATAGTGTTTAGAATATTGAGTGTGGTTATCAGTCCAGGGAGTCCAGTGTTGGTGCGGTGGCCGACGTATCCGTACACCAGGACCCTGAATTCTGATTTCCGACTTAATGCACGAAAACATTGATTGCATGTGTGTTTCAAGTTTTCTTTTTGATTACATATATCAGCTCACCTTGTATATTGTTCTGACCGTGGCACACCTGTTTGTTTTAATGATGGCCCCACGATGGTAGCCAGCTAGGGTTCCGAGAGTTGTACGGGGCGACAGCCCGCCGAGCGACGTGGCCTCAGTACAGGGACCTTTGACAGCAGAGGCACCGGCGGTATCTCTCCCTACCGAGCCACTGATGCTTCCAGACCCAGCCGCTGACGATGCACGTTGCCTCAGTGCACTGCATGAGTTCCCGTGCCAGCGAACGCCCAGGTTCCACGGGGAGACGGACCCCCAGGCAGCCGAGGACTGGATGGAGGCATTTGTATGAGTTTTCCGGTTAGTGAGGACACCAGCAGACCTCATGGTGATCCTCGCAGTGAGCCTATTGCACGCAACAACGGGACGATGGTGGAGCTTGATTCTCCAGGTGCACGATGAGGCATCACTCCTCTGGACAGACTTTGAGGGCCTCTTCTGCTCATAGTTTGTCCCGGCCACTCTCTGTGCGGTGCGCATCCATGAGCTTCATCAGCTGCGGCATGGTAGCTTCACGGTCGCCCAGTACTCGGCGAGATTTACCAATATCTCTCGCTGCTCGACAGAAATGGTATGAGACCCGTTCTTCCAGGTCCGGAACTTTGAGCAGGGTTTGGGACACGAGATCAGGGCATCCCTGATCTCCCTCAGCATTCCGACTCAGGTAGGAGTACTGGAGCGAGCTCTTTTGATCGAGAGATTCTTTGCTGAGCCTTCATCAGCAGCGAGACCTATAGCAGGGCAGCAGGTAGTAGAGTCTTCTGCAGCAGGTAGCCGACGTATGACTCAGGGGTCCAGGCAGAACAGACCCTCACGTAGATGGCCTTAGGACACTGGCTCAGTAGTGCGGGGCACACAGTGCGGAGCCAGACTTTCAAGAGGCAAACAATGCTACACATGCGGCGGGCAGGGCCACATGGCTCGTGACTGCCCGACCCACTGTGCCGAGGAGCAGAAGACAGTTGAGAGGCCACCCAGGTAGAGGCAGAGGGTCGACTGTGGCGGTCCGCCGGGAGGAGGCGGAAGAGGCAGAGGAGCTACCCGAGCAGCATGTTATGGGCGATGCTTTGAGGCTCTACCACCACCACCACCAGGTGGTCCACCCCAGCCAATGGAGCTGGAGGGCAGAGATAGGCAGAGCTCTAGGCGGCCGAGGCCTATGACCACGGTGCGCCTGAGATGATTCAAGGTACGATCGGTGTCTATTCCACCCTTTCTGCAGTTATTATAGACATAGGAGCGAGTCAATATTTCATAGTCACTGCCCTGGTTCGGATTCGGAGATTCTGACAGAGCCATTGGCTCAATCCTTACGGCTAGAGACTCCTAAGGGAGCAGACTCGACGATTATGCACTGGTGCCGACAGTGTGAGCTTACTCTAGGAGGCGAGACGTTCGGCTGGGATCTTCTTGTAGCGGTATCGAGGTCTTACAACGTCATATTGGGCATGGATTGGATATCTACAGTCCATGCACATATTGACTGTATTAGGCGCAAGGTGCGATGTGTACGCACCGACGGGAGCAGGTTCACCTTCACCGGCGAGAAGGGAGTTTTCGCAGCACATGATCAACTTCCGCAGAGGAGAGGACAACCCATCACTCATCAGTTGTCTAGTCTCATCCTAGGAGCAGTTGACGTGCGGAGTCCTAGTTTTCCTGCAGTGGTGGATCAGTATGCGAACATCTTTCCCAACGACATTCCAGGGCTACCTCCTCGCGGAGAGGTAGACTTTTATATTGACCTGTACCACGGGACAACCCCGATATTGACTCCAGCATATCGGATGGCCCCCGCTAAGCTTTGAGAGCTATGGGTACAATTAGAGAACTTGCAGGGCAAGGGATTCATCTGACCCAGCATTTCACCCTGGGCTTCCCCGATTTTTTTCGCCAAGAAGGAGGATGAGAGCTTGGGATGTTGTGTCGACTATCGTTGCCTGAACCAGGTGACAGTGAGGAAAAAGTATCCGCTACCAAGGATTGATGACCTCATCGATCAGCTCAAATGGGCATAGTGGTTCTCGAAGATAAACCTCAGGACATGCTATCATCAGCTCAGAGCCAGCAGAAGTCTTATGCTGACAAGAGGCAGAGGCCACTAGAGTTCAAGGATGGCAACCACGTCTTCTTGCGTGTCTCACCTCAACATGGATTATGGAGATTTGGGCGAGGAGGAAAGTTGTCTCCACGCTTCATCGGACCATTCCAGGTCCTCAGCAGGATTGGCGAGGTGGCTTATCGCCTGGATCTACCACCTAAGTTGCACCGGGTAAACGACGTCTTCCTCATATCCCAGCTGAGGAGATACGTGCACGACCCGACACACATCATTGACCATGGTGAGATGGACGTTGATGATGGGGAAATGTTTGTGGAGTTCCCGGTGGAGATTGAGGATCGACAGGAGCATGTCCTACGTGGATGATCTATTCCTCTATTGTGCATCAGATGGCAGCACGAGAACCTCCAAGAGAGCACTTGGGAGCGGGGGGCTCAGATTCGTGCTCAGTACCCACATTTGTTTCCCTAGCTTATGATGTATCTTTTCGGGGATGTAAAGACATGAGGTGTGACTGATGTAAAGACCTGTAAATTTCATGGAAATTTGTTTCATAATTTTCTTTCGAATTTTACAAGAACACAGTTTCTGACGGCACCCGATTATGAGGCCCGGTGTGCTCGGAATCATTTTCCGGAGTTTGGATCGGTTACGTTCAGTGAACGAACGAGCGGGTTTTTCTAACATTAGAACCGGTGCTCTGGATCGAATTCTTAGGGCACCGATGGAATCGCGGTGCCGGGTTTTTCTTATAAATCCCTCTTTCGGAGTTGTGTTTGCTCGGGTGTGGTTTTTAATTTTTGGGATTAAGGTTAAGAAATAAAATAAAGTGGTGCGAAAACTTTATTTTTATTTCACGTAAAAGCCACATAAAGCTGCTTAAGCTGAGTTGAAGCGGATAGGGTGGAACCCAAAAATATCCTACCCTCTTAATAGGTTATTTGTGAGGTGGGGCTGGCACAAGCCCCACTATTTCGTTTCCGCTAAGTAACACACCCGCGAAAACCCCTATTAATTGAAATTCAACTAGGGTGTTTCTTAATCTATTAAATGACCCTTTTAATTTGGCGGTTTTATTCGTTGAATTAATTATATGAATTAATAGGTCGTTACTTAACTAATCTTTTTTTGTTTGTTGGCATGTTAATAAAATAAGACCAACACTCTTCTTCTTGTGTGTTGTTCATTGAGAGGATTTGATAGAACCTTAAGTCCTTCAACCTCATTCGCGAAGAATGCGAAGAACGCGAAGAACGCGAAGAACGTGAAGAACACGAAGAATGCGAAGAACTCCGACCTTCGACGAAAGGCGAAGAAGAACGCCGAATCCTCGGAGATCGATGACGCGACGTCGTGTTCCGCGACGCCAATGCTTCTCCTTCTGCGACGTTCCTTCTTCCACGACAAATCTTCAAAAATCCGGTTGAGGTAGGAGTTTACGAATCTTTTAAATTCCTTTTTGGATTTTTATACTTGACATGGATTTAATTCATGTAAATTAAATACGTGTGTTTTCTTTACCCCTCAGAGATCGTCGGCGCAATGCCGTATACCGCGACGACGCGACGCCCTTCCGTGACACGACGATCCTCTTCTACCGTGACGATCAATTCCGTGAAGAACGCATGCTCGAAGACTACTGTGAGGTAGGGGTTTGATTCTTAAAAATATTTGTGATTTATACCCGCGACGGTTCTTGAACTATTGTTGTGTGATTTCTTTAAAACCACTAACGCGGTGGGTGCGGACTAACGAACAAGTCCGAACCCACCGCACTTTTTCGTTCTGGGTGTGAGAAACAGCGGACGATGACAAACGGGGCTGAAATGGCGATTTGAGAGCCTGGCAGTGAAGAATGGGACCCGGGAGGAGCCATGGTGCAGACAGAAATAGAATCGGACCACCAGAGCTACTCCGGTGGCCCGCGGAATCCACTGGAGGCGACGGCGCCCCAGCTCGCCTCCGGATGGAGCCGTCGCGGCTGATGCCGCGGCCGCAGCGGCCAGCCAGAACCGTGACTGCGCAGGTACAACGACACACGGGATGCGGCAAAGCCGCATCTTCTGACCCAGCGTGGCCCCACGTGGGCCGCGACACTTCATCCCACGGGGGCAGCGCCCCGCGGCTTCCTCCGCTCGGCCGCTTGGCCGAGCCGAGCCGGGCCGAGCCGACCGGCCAGGTCGTGCCCAGTCCGGGCCGGGCCGCCCTGGGCAGGCAGGGTCGCACCATACCGGGTCAGACCCGGACCCGATTCGGGTCGACCTGGTTTGGGCCGACCTAGGGGGGGTCGGGCCAGGTCGGTCCGGGCCTAGACCCCCCGTTTTCAGACTTTTTCGGTCTTTTGCTCATAAATTGAGCTACGGGCCTCTGAACGACGCACCGTCAGCGGCGATGCGATCCTTGGATCGAGACAGCCATTTCAGTATACCACACTCAAGGTTATATAATAAATTGAGTTCGGTCGGGTTGGTTCGTACATGAAACCAACCAGGCCCTCGGAGCGGAAACGCTCATATCTTGAGCTTCGGACGTCCGATTGATGTGCCGTCGACATTGATGTTTTTCCTCTAAGTGAGAAGGATATTTTGGCTTACTCCACCCAAGGTTTGGATGCATGTGGAGTACAGTCGGGTTGGGTTTGCCTTAGAAACCAAACGGGCCCCCTGGACGAAAAAGCGAATAACTCTCAGACCGGGCGTCCGATTGACACGCCGTTTGCGACGTTCAGTTTCTGTTGACGATACATAACTTTTGGATACATCAACTTTGGACTATGTGTCAGTTGATGTATCATCCTCTCAGATCATGGAGCGGACCCTCCCGAACGAGCTTGCTATGTGCGGGAACCCTAGAGCTGGCTGCGACTTCTACTATAACGACGACGACTGTGCAGAGATCCTCAGTGGATTCGACAGCGATGACTACAACACTCAGCGATCCTTTGTGGGTCAGTGCTACCAATCCTTTATAGGTCCGATCCTATGTGGGTCAGCGCTCAACGGTCCTGTGTGGGTCAGCGCCTACAGGTCCTGTGTGGGCCCGATCCTATGTGGGTCTCTACGGGGGTTAGTTACCTATCGATCCTTTGTGGGTCAGATCCTTTGTGGGTCATTGCAGGGGTTAGTACCTATCAATCCTTTGTGGTTTCGACGGCTTAGATGGATCAGTGATCATATCTATCATCATTTGAAGAAGTATACATGTGTGAGCTGAAACCCTGTTTTTCTTTCCTTTGTGGATTGTGTTGTGCTATCCTGTGTGGATTTACGTTTTGCTTTCCTTTGTGGATTTTTTTGTTCTATCCTGTGTGGATTTACATTTTTCATTCCTGTGTGGACAGTGTAGTACTTGAGCTCGAATGTTGGAGCCGAGCGAGAATTGATGACTTAGGTATATGTATTGGCCTATACCTAAGCCGTGTCGGATGTTACTTCGTGATTCTTTCTTTCCTTTGTGGATTATCCTTTGTGGATCTTGGGAGACAATCGAGGGTCTCGGGGTCCCTACTGAGTAGCTTATACTCACCCCTGCATGCGCTATTCCCGCACTACGTTGTGTTGGTTGCAGAAGATGGACATCGCTGATCGTGGTGGAAACATGCGGAGCAGGACGGTACCTATAGGTGGACTGCTGGGCGGGGTGTACTCGGAGTGGACGGCTGGACCGAAGAGCTGTGGAGGCTATCTGTACCCACCATTCAGGTGGGGGCTTCTAGAGGACGGCTCGACACTCCAGTTTTTTCTTTCAGTTGTTGTTTTTCCCCTTTCAGTTGTACATTACAGTTGGGATTGTATTTCCGGCCCCTTTACATTTTCACACTCACTGTTGTACAAGCTTTAATGTAGTGTTTACTTTTTTCCACTTGCTTACTCTGTGGTGCTTGTTTACTTTACAAAGGCAATTCCTTCCCTTTTTACCGGGATTTACACCTTGGTGATAGTCGCCAGCCCCTGGGCTATAGAAGGCGGGCTTGGGGTAGTCACGACACGGGCCCCGAGGACGGGTCGTGATAATAGTAATCTATAACTGGGAAGAACAAGTCAAATAAAAATTCCTACAACAATTTGAATCGATTGAGGATGAAGTAATAGGTTTTTCATGTTTGTTAGAAAGATCTCTTGATCTTGTCTCACACTGATCTCTGATCTCATATTTGAAAATCTATCGTTTTTGTCGTCCGCACATGGGGTCTCCTCCAATGCTCCAATTGAACTCATCAAATTCAGTGTATTATAAATCTGACCTTTTGAATATTCCATAAGTATGTATTTAATTAGGGAATTAGGTCGCTACGTCAAAATAATTTTTAATTAAATATTTTTTTTCAATTTTATGTATGTGAAATTTTTTAACAGTTGACCCTTACCGACCAATGATAGGTCATTCCTAGAGAAATACACTAATATTAAATCAATGTTGCCCTTGAATATATATTTTTATAAAATATTAAGGTGTTATTAAGTGTTTTCAGAAAAATTGAGAGTGTGTGGTATTAAATGTTTAAATATTTTTCAAACATTTATTTAGGGAACACTGAGCCACAGAATCATACACCATCTCAGTGCTTGGTCTCAAAAATAATCCATTGAATGTCTAAAAAAAATAAATGAAAAATCTGTGACATTATAATTTTCTTCATTTTTAAAATGATGACAAAATTAATCATGTTTTTATTTGTTATAGTGTTATTTAGAAGTATCATATTTATAGGCTATCAAAATGATACAAATTTTCCAATTTATTTTTGTAGTCCCAAGGTAATATTTTCAATTTTATTATGTATATTTTTGTAATATATTTTTAAAATTATGGAGAAATGTTTTTTGGGGTTTTATTATATTGTGTATGTGTTATAAATATGACATATTATTTATTCAGAAGGAAATTTACATATATTAATTTGTGGGTTTTTATTAAGATAAAGATCAAAATTATATAATATAATACTCAAGAGAACTTGTGGCACTTAGTATAAGGCTACTTGTATATTTCAATACAGTTTTTTTGAATTTACTTCTAGAATCATATATTCTATAATTGAATATTATTTCTCTAAAATCATTATTTATATGGATTTCATCCGATAATTACAATACATGGGAACACTTTTCATTGACATACTTTGATGATGAATTATCCTTACTTTTCTTTTCTTATGAATTATACATAATATAGGATGTCCCTTACCTTCCAACACTGTATAGGTTTTCATTAGATTCTTAGATATCCTTTATTGAATCTCCTCATTAACTATTATATAACTAATATTTTAGAACAATTATACATCCATATTTTTAAGTTAATCACCATAGTTAACATGACATCCCAAGATTCTTGTGGAATTGGGAGTAAAAATAGTGCCAAATATTTGACCTCAAAATGTGCCTTCAAATAATTTCATGTGACATTGATTGATGTTGATGTCATTGATGTGATTGGTCATTAGATTTCCTTATGACATTATCATTTGAAATAAAATCTATAACAGTAAACCATTGTTTATAATGGATGTAATATCATATATATCTACAAGATAATGAACAACTTCTATAGCTATTTTCTCATCATGGATGTTATAGGACATGTTTTGGTCTAGTGAAATTTTGATCATCACAAGTACATTGTATACCATAATTTCCCATTCATCCTTATTCATCTCTTATATCTTAGTACCTATTAGTGAATACCCTTTATCTATATCTTCTAAAATCCTAAATCCTTTTCATCAAACATCTTCATTGGGGCCTTACCCTCACCCATATCCATTATTTCTGGAACCAATGAAGTCCGAGTAAATTTTAATAAGTGTATGAGGGATCAATAATTACATATTAGAATCGTCCTATATGGCTACGAATAGGTTTATGGTATTAAGTCAATATTTGAATCTCCTTAGATATGGTCTAGTACTTTAAAACTATTCAACTGATCGTTGATACAACTAGTTGGGTCAGATAAAATTTTTAACCACTTTAGCTTTTCCATCTAGAACATAATAGGTGGGAAAATTAGAACCTGAATATACCTTCATTAATGATGCACTAGAACATAAAAAATGTCACCTATGTCATTGAATGATAATTCCAATCATGTAATATGACCCAAAAAGAACTTCTATAGAAAATTGAATGAAATAATGATCAAAGAATACATGTTTATTTACATTGTTCTAACAATACACCTAATCAATTGGTGGAACACAAAAAACCAAATTATATTTGAGATTAAAGACTATTACAATTAAATTATAATTTACATAGACCAAATATCCCTACCCAAATACATAATGTATAGTATATACCTTCCAACTAATTCGACATTATACTTATTTTTTATGAAAATGTCCATGCAGATCAAATATTAATGGGAAACCCTTTGTTTGGATCATGACTTCCAACACATTAACATACAATTTCAGTGAATAGTGTTAGCTCATAGAAAATACATGGGTTTACTCTCACATATCATTTTTAAGATCCATATGTATAAACATTTGTAAAAAATAATAAAATATGATTATGTAACATCATAGGTTAAATTTACATATTCTTATAGTTAACACTTACACAATGTACTTTGTATCTCTGAACATAATTCTCCAGTCTTGTCATGGGTGATTACCTACTTCTTGTATGTCAACCTCTAGAATGTCAAATGTTGTACTTGAATCTCCACAATCACCAAACATATTTTGAGAAATATGATTCTGAAACCATTCTTTCTGTTACCCCTCAATATTTATCCCAAAAATATTTTCCACACGCCTAAACCAAACATATATTTTGACATTAATCAAATTTATTATTTTATTAAATTAATACATGATTGATAAATTACATAAAAAATTCATTTAACAAGACTATCATTTCATTTAGAATTATCACAACACATAGTTATAGATTAATTAAATTATTCATTCCCATTAATTAATTCAAGGATACAAAGAAACAACTACTTCTGCATTCAAACAACACCAAATCTACAACTGAACCAATCATCACAACATCATCTCCATCAATCCATACCAACAATAAGAACTCTATATCAGACCCAAATCCTCATCATAAATCCCATTACTACCCAATATCAAATACATCATATCTCATATCAACCACTATAATAATAATATATCATTTTACTATGCTCACCACAATAAACCAACCACGCTTGAACCATTCTAAATCACAAAAAATGGATACCTATGATAATAACTATGTAAGAAATAAACATTTATAAACAATAATTATAGTATAAAATGACTTAAATATAACACATTCTATTATACAACAATCATAATAAATTAATTTATTCAAACGAACAACAATCATTAATTCATGATTTCAACAAAAAAACTCCTTAATGGGTTTTGAATGAACTAGAATCACTTGTTAAAAAATAGAATCAAGAATTAATACCACACTAAGATGTACCTTATAAATAAGTTGCACTATAAATTAATAACCTTGAGAAATTATATCTTAAATCAATGTATCAACTATATCATCTTTGTAGGGGATTGGTGAAGATCACCACGGGGAATCTAAATGACATCCCTCATCTAGTTGTATCCAATATTATGAAACTAAATCACTCATTATATGAATGGTATTATATATAAATTTGTAGTATAATATTATTATACTAAGTAAATGATAATATATAAAGAGAGATTTGGGTAAATGGAGTTTTAGATAAGAAAATATTTTAGTGATTAATTCATCAATGAAAGGTATTCCGCTTTATAAATATATCAATGATGATCCAAAAATAAAAAAAAAATAGAATTTTATTTCGATATTAATCATTGATAAAGGTATGCATACCATGTCTCACCTTATGATTAGCTAGTCACACCGTATGACGAGTATGGGCGTTCCTTATTATATCCATCAATTGTACAATATTGTAAGATGTGGTATTGAAATGAAATCTCATTCTATGTCTTACAATTTTTAAATAATATAATATTCTGTTGAATATTTCATCACATACAAAAGGGATTTAGGGTATATCTCCATCAATAACACACTTACACTAAGGCATAATATACGATGTTCCATTTCACCTTATATTATATCATATATGATAACATATGAATCCATATCCATGAACCCATGGATATCCTCCAAAATACTTTCGGAAAGTTATCATTAACTTCATCTTGTATTACATTATAGGTAATACTTCCCTAATACCCCTCAAAATCACTATTGTATTAATGTAAAAACACTTTTAGAACATATCTCTAAGTCAAACACAATACACATTCAGTAAACCAAAAATTGTTTCCCCATAGACCATTTTATAATTTTAAATAATTATGAATCACCATATAAATATATGCAATCAAAAAGTGAAAATAAATAACTGTCAATTCTACTCAATCTATAGAGAGACATCATGTGATATTCATAGAATACATATATATACATATCTATTTCCACATGTTTTATCACATACTAGTGAAAATTATCATTAATTCCATTTTTCTAATACATTGAGTTATTTTATAGCACATATTATGTCCATACCACATAGGAAACTAATATTTTCTCAATTAAATGATTATAGACTGGTCATGTCAATGAATAAATCAAATTTTATTCACCATCATGGATAAACAAATTACATGCACCTCACACTAACAGATATGAACATCATATTTATTTTATAGGTGTGTCATCACACTCCTCAATCTATCTAAATCAAGGGACCAAATGTCATAATCATCAATAATGTGAAATAATTCCACCTTATATGAGCACCAACTAAAATCATAACTTGTATCACACCCAACCACCCCTGATTAGATAATACTCAAAGATTTGTTATCAAAGTTATCAAATTATAAAGGTTCAAATTATAGGTATCTTACTAACCATTGGATGTGGGGACACAGTATTTTATCCTTGAACAAATTTTATATAATCAACATAGCATAATACCCTTAATGTTGTATACATAGAGGGTCAACCAATTCACAAAACTTTTTTGGTGCCTCGTGATCATATTTTTATACCTCTATAAAATAATCCTACCGATATTCACATTAACATTTTATCATAACCTTAATACACCATGATGATAATTGGTTAAGAATAACTCAAAGTCATAACTTTGGGAGTCAATTATCATTACAATCACCAAGATTTTTTAAATATGTATATAGACCACAAAAAAAGATAAATTATATATAGAATTTTTTTGATCGATTTTGTCTTCATAAACCTCTCTTAAGAATGATTCACAGTACCAAAAATAAGATCCTTTATATCATATCATATATTATAGACTGCCAAATTAGACTTAGGTTTTTTTTCACTTTATATGGATTTATTGACACATTCAAATACTTTTTTTATTTATCATGATAAAAAAATATGCATTCATGAGGGTGGTAGCCAAATACAAAAAATTCAAAAATTTAAATACCTTATGTGGAATAATAGTCATTAATATTGATTTAAAATGGTCCCTTCATACACTTTAAATTAAATATCTTCACTCTTCTTGTAGTTAATAGAAACTTGTATCAGAATCTTCCCGCATAATGTGATAATTGTCATTTTTTTTAGTAGCTAATTTTTTATATTTTAATCTATCCCATTTTGATAAGCCACACTCCTTGTCCTACACCCAATTCACCTTAGTCAATCACAACATATTTATTATGATAAAAATAACATTAATAAAAAACTCTTTTTAAGAATAAGGAACCATTTTGAAAATATTATGGATCAGTTCCATTAGATGGGAGTAAAAATACCTGTATTGATACCCTAAATGTTGCGTTTTAATAATAATAACCACCATTCCATGGGGGATATTCTGAACCACTCCTAAATAATATTTTGTACCTAAAAAAGCAGTACATTGAATTTTATATTCTATATTAATGGGTAATTTAATTGAATGCAGGAATCTTATCCCAATTAAAACTAACCCAAGCCTATGGAGTGGCCCCTTTTGATGAGTTTATGTTTAGAACACTTCTTAGTATTTCTATTTATTTTATTCATTCTTGGATTTTCAATATGTAGTTCATCTATATCCATATAATATAAACATAATATAGAACCCTCCCATTCTTCCCTGATACTGGAAGAACTATCCTAAATGTCAAGCAGATCAAACCCCTCCTTCTCTAACAACTTATAATGCACAACCTTAGTATTAAAAATGATTGACTAATTAGTCTTATAATCATGAAAAAAACCTTAAAACCTTTTATTAGTGGATATTCATTTATGACCATTATTAAACAAGTCAATAATTTGAAAAAAAAACCTTGTTAATATAATTAGAGACAAGATTCAATTATTAGTTCAACTTAAAAATACCATTGATCGGATATCTGAAAATAACATCCTGATGGAATACTTCATGATTTATTGGAAAAAAATTATTTTTCCCTATATTTTCACAAGTTTCCAAGACTATTTATCATTTTAAAAAAATGGGAGGGATTTAATACACAATGGAAGATCAGAACGGAGTTGAAATGTGCTTCTCAATATCCCCTTTGGAAATCGATTCAAGATCCTCCACTAAAATATTAATCCTATACAAATTTGGAGGAGATATTATGGGTAAGGGTGATGAAATAATTATTTTTTCTTAGAATTCCCTTTTCAATTTCAATTAATAAAATAATTTGGCCATGATTTAAACACTAACTTATGTTTGAATTGATATTCAAAAATTATTCTATCCCAAAAAAATTCTTAAAAAGGCTTCACAAGATTAACTTATGTGCATATATGAGTAAAATATGAAAAAAAATCATTTTAGAATCAAAATACAGACATAATAATATATATAATCTTTTTTAGTAGATTCTACACAAAGTAATTATAAATAGTATGGGAAATACAAAGAGCCTTAGAGAAACAACAATTGAAGATAGATATCACCCTATGAGGAAATTGATAGAATACAGCAAGAAGAATAAATTTTGTGATCTAAAGAAGCCTAAATACCTTGACCAAACCATTATGAAGTCAGAAACATCTATAAAATAACGAATATTGTCCTAGTAATTGATAATATCTATGATAAATAAATCTTATAAAACACTAATATATATTTATAATATTATAAAATTCTTAAATTTAATTGCATAAATTAAAAAAGTGAGTGGTTAATGAGAAATCAAGATGTTTTGATGAATTTGATAATTGCAATAATGAGACATCCAACACTAGGATCCCATCCACATTACTAGGAACATTTGTTCTAATGTGTATGGTCAGAAGATATAATGACCCCATGAACAGTCTGTGATCCTACCATGGGAGATGGAATAAATAAAATATATATTTCCAATACCCCAATGGAAAGGAGATACAATCAAGTCCAATATAGTCTACTAGATCATCAGGTGGGATGGTAAAGATATTGAGTGAGTGAAAAAGTAAGGGTCTAGATAAATTATTTCACACAAACACACACATTTATTTATATATAATTACAACCACCTAAATAAGTATCCATATAATAAAACCATCCCACTAAACTTGTTAATGAGTAACATTTATAAATAATCTCTCTTTGAATAATGTTTATATTTATAAACCATATTCCTAATGTTCAATTCCTTTCACATATATAAACTTTTTAACTCCTTCATGATGTCATATTTTGTTATCTACTTATAACAATTCTAATTATAACGTCATTATCCTTGGAATCAATTAGATCATCCATATCCTTGAAAAAGTTTATAAATAACACAAATATTTATATTTTCACTAACTGATACATCCTAAACTCTTTTATGATAATGTGAAATTAACTTTGTTACAGTAACTAAATGAAACTCTTTTCAATTCTCTTTACTGAAATACCCTAAAATTCTTTTAGGATACAATGAGAAGTAATTTTTTCTATTTTGACTATTATAATCATTTAGGAAATAGATATATTCACTTTCTCATAATAAATAAATAAATCTCCTAATATATTTCACTAAAATCAAATATCCCATAATTATTAGGAAATTAAGGGAAAATAGATTTAATTTTAGACTGGTGTAATATTTTATTTATTAAAATCGAACATCTCTAAGTTCAATCACACCCATACCTACCTTTTTGATATTATATTCTTTTTATAATATCATGATAAGAAACACAAATTCCATTTTGTTTGGGAAATAACACTAACATTCTTTTATTTGGAATATTAATCAAATAACATTTATTTATAGATTATATATGTTGTTCTATGTGTTGGGATAATTTTTCTTTTTGAATGGAATATATTTATATATAAAATATAACCCTGATGGGTGAAGGGATGTTTCCCAAAAATATTACAAACATATGGATAATCCTTTTATCTTGGGTAAAATATTTTTAATCTTGTTTCATTTTAAAAATACGTTATAGAATATGATGAATCATAAACCATGTGTATCAAATTAATTATATCATATAGTTCAAAACATTATTTTTTGATAAAAAATAATCTTATCACATAAATTAAAATAAATTATTATCAATATCTTTTACATTGATCAATTTTATATAAATTTAATATCTTCCATTAAATTCAATAATGTATCTACTCTATTATTAATAACTTTTTAAAAAACTATAATATCTATCAAGTATTGAAAATATTTTGAACAATTATAAATTGTTAGCATTTTTAAAATATAAAATTGGTATCATATACATTTCAAAATTGATGAATTAATTTCTATAAAAATAATACATGAGTTGTATATTCAATAGAGTCTAGAAAAACCCTACAACTATACTGGAAAATTCTATACATTTGAATTATTACTCAGAACATCATAATTTTTACATTAGGTTTTAATGAGCTTGACTAGTTACATAATGAGAAAATATTGGACTGTAAAAATTAATTGTCTTATTCAATTTTGAAATTTAACAAATTGTACTATATTCATAGAACCAAAACCTAAACATTACATGAATTGTTCATCTATTCCTATTCCTTGATAATAATGTTCAAATATTCGAGTAATTCATTCATCTTGTTAGAAGATTTCTATTAATAGTAATAGAAATAATTCCATAACTGAAATAAGTAATAAATAAACCTCTAGTATCATCATGTCATTAATACAGACAATCATATTGTGTATTATTAATATCCCCAATAATATTTACTAAATGAAATAAAAAATTACATAATTCATTTTTCAACAAATTACATTAAAATCATAATTTAATCATTTTATACATCACATAAGATACTAGATTCACTAGTGGAACAACATCAACACTTGGTTACATAGGAAGGTGATGCACCAACACATAAAATTTCACCTTATTTAAGTATATTTATTCCATTATTGGTCTAAGTGGTTACAAAATTAAGCTTCTTCCCCTTATATAATTGACCTAAAAAAATATTTGATTATGATTATAATGATATTTATATATAATAGAATCATTTATCATATGAGTATCATGTCTCATACATATTTAATAAGGGCTTTATTAAATGGGATCCCACTAAAATGATGAACCATTTTAAAATAATTATATATATTGGTGCTCCATGACCCATATTTTACCAATAAATTAGTCTTCATTAGTGTTTCTACCACTACCTAGTTATTTAGGAAATGAATTATCACAATCATATCATATATGACACATGGATAATTGATCATACAACTCTCTATAAAATCCAAAAATGGATAAACCCTACTATATTCCTTAGGTATCCAAACTCTTATGGTTTCATATACAAGTATAACCCAAATAAAATTCCAAGAATAAGGAACATGACTCATAGGGGCACTGAATTACATGATTTATGTACAAAAGATAATCAAAGGGAACCATGATTTTGCATGAAACTATCATGTTAGATGATCTTCGTCTTGTCATGTTTTGATTTGGAAGGAATATAACACTTCATATTTTTAAGGGGGTTTAATCTCAATGTCATATGTCATATATTTCTGTTTAGGAATTATTGATTATAGTTATTTAGTTTGGAATTATATTTATTCCACAAAATCAGTATGCCCAAACCATATTGATGTGTTGCTATTTACTGAACTGACAGGTTGTGTTTCCCTCCTAGAAATATATGTCGAATATATTTTTATATATCCAAATGCATCCTATCCATAAACTACATGAACTTTTCAAATAAAGATTTGACATTGTATGTTTATAAATTTCCACATAAGTAATCCTTGAGTCGTAGATAATAAATTCCCAACTTCCTAGAATACTGCATAAGCTTCCCAACTACTAGGAGGTATGATCCAATGTCCCTATACATAGAGATACATTACTCAATAGAGTTTACAATTCATCATAACTCTAATACCTAGTTATTTTAAACTATATTCTACAACTAAATTTATGCTTTAATTTTGAAATACAAACCAAATTCAAGTAATATATAAACATAATCAACTATTATTCATTTCATGAAACTCCTTATATGTTTGTATAATAATATATACAATACATTTAACAATTTAGAAATATGAATACACATATTTATAGTATGAAAAATTTATATCAGTGAATAATAACTCAGGGAATAAAATTTATATATATTAAAAATTCACATAATAAATGATAAGACTAACAGTTTTGAACAACTCATAAATAAATTATAATCATCAAAAAATTATTTATTCATTATATATATTCTATAATATTGAATATAGTAACTTTATATTGAATTTTTAACATAAAAAACTTCATATTATCCATTATGTGACATTTTATTTTAAATAAATGATATTAAATTAAATATAAACAATTTTTATTTCAATTTATCATAAAAAATATATACATAATATAAATAACATATACATAAGCATTATTAAAACCATTATAAAATCAATCATTAAAACTAATTTTTTTGGTGTTAAAATAATATTCCATGCATGTCCCTTTATTCATACAATTTAAATTAATTATCTTGAATAATTCTAATTCATAAAATATAAAAGCTTTATATTTTTACATTATTTTGTTATTCATCAACACTATATAAATTACAATTATTATTTCTAAATATTTTTTTGGATAATGTGGTTCCATGATAGAAAACCAAGGCCCAATTATTATAAAAAAGATAGGTTATAAGAGTGTAAAGGACATAAACATATTACAATACTTTTTATGAAAGAGAAGGAGATAAGAAAGAAGATCATCAAGCCATGTAATATCTTGATTAACACCCTTGTTTGTAAGGCCTTCAACAACCATGTTAGCTTCATGATATATAAGAGTGATGATTTAGTTAATGTCGATTAGAGTGCGTATTCATCACATCCAGTGGGTGGAGATCTGCTGCACATGATGTATCAAACCATTCTAAATTGGTTGCACAATGGTTGTAGAGTAACTTCCAATACAAATGTTTCTTCAACGATTTTTTTGGAGAAAGAAACAACATGAATCAGACTCATCATTTCAACTTCCAGTGAAGAGGTAATGCAACAGATACCAAAAATCATCCAAGGATCTGACCAGCATGATTCCTAATGATTGCACCAAAACCTGAAGGGTCCGTATTTTCTTTGGAAGCACCAACAGTAAAATTAACCCCACATGGGAGAGGAATGAATCAAAATAATTCAAAGGTGTTGTAAGGATGGAAGTATTATCCATCAATACATAGTCATGACATAATTCCAATTTCGTGCACTATATTGTTGCAATATCCCTTTTGGATCTATGCAGCTTCACGAATGGAAATCAGAATCCCCATTCACCCTTCATTACGAATGAATGAGCATTTGTTATGAATAGTAGAATTTCTATCATACCATATAGCATGGTGAAGCACAAAGAAAACAGTAAGGAAAATTTTCATAATCTACTAGGAATTATCTATAACTACAAATCTCTTTAATTGAAATTTGACAGAGTCATCATTCAACCACCTACAGTCAGAAATGTCAAAATTTTAATTCAAAAGAGCAGAAATAGTGGAACAAGAATGAAGTAGATGATTATTATCTTTTCTGTTTTATATTTAGAGACTACATTTACAATAGAGCTGAATACCATATGATTGAAGGTGATAAACTTTCGGGATCCTATTTTGAGAAAGTCGCAAGATATGAGTAATTCATGTGGGTTTTATCCTAGGATATTCAAAATGATTTATCCACCCAAAATATAATTCAGAATTAAAAAAAATGTTGAAATAGTTTCTTGAAATAAGATTTCCATTGTAATAAGGTTCCCAGAATAAGAAGTCATCTGGGAAAGAGAAAGAATTGGTACCAATGGAATTCATGATTTTGTTAGGAAGAATACCATTTTTGGAGTATAGGGAATCTTTGATAGAGAGGTTGGTGTTCTCGGGAATTTGGTCAAGTGAAGTTCTAGTGATTAAAGGAGTTCCTGTCTATTTATGCAACAAAAAATTAATTGAAGACTCACCAGAGACAATCCACCTGGTAATATATATAATGGATGAAAAATAATGTTTTAGGGATGGATAGATATAGGTGGAAAGAAACATTGAGTGTTCATTCTTTAAAATTTCAAGAAATCTAATTTTAAGGAAGATCATTGAATCTTATTTGTTATACCGAATATCCCATGTGATCTTGGATTTAAGAGTTTCATTATAATGTTGATGAATGTTTATACAATTCCTCCTTTATAAATGGGTTTTCAAAATGTTAACCATGATATGATGACAATATACCTTTCCACCTTACTACCTATCCAAACAAAATTTTTGATAGTGGTATTTTTTTTAAAAGACCATCATGCCAATTGTAGACCATCATGGATTAATCCATTTTAGATACAATAGTTGATTTAACAAGACAAATTAAACCATCCATAGTTAGATATATTACCTTACAAGAAGAAAATTTATTTATAACATGCCTATTAATTTTAGAGAATTGAGATGATTTGGTGCTTCCCTAGAAGATAGGGACACCTTGGAATTTAAAAGGAATATCTCCTTCTGTTATACCTAAGTCACTTGTATTGAATCTTTTTCAATTATGGTGAAACATTTCCCATAGAAGATAAAAGAATTTTTCAAACTAATCACTTTCCTATAGATCACCTCATAATGGGAAAGTTCTTTTTTTGGTTTCAGATGTTTCTTTTATCACCATGATGAAAATTAATGATATGAGTGGTTCTTAAAAAGTTTAATGACAATCTGTATTAATTTATGGATAAGTTTTGTATCATATTCTATGATATGAAATGTAAATTTAGATACTTACATATCAAATCACATATTACTATATGCCTTGATATTTTAATGGAGATATGATGACCAATTTTTTTGAAAAACATGGCTCAATTCAATCATTGAATAAGATAGCCTAATATTATAAACTATGAATAGTACGAATTTGGGGATTTATAGTGAATATTTAGCAATTTTATTCAAATAACATAATCCATGATTCAATGAAGTGGATAATTAATCTTTCTTTATCATTAGAAATATAAAAGGGAATATAATTTTAAAATATTCATTCATTAAAATGATTTCATGAATTGAAAGGAATTTTAAGGAATTGATACGTCTCTTTTTATTGATCTAAAAAAGGTAATTAAAATATAAAGGAATAAAAAATACCAAACCAATATCATCCATGTAATAAAGTTGAAATCCTGTATATTATAAATTAATAACCTTATGGATGTGTACCTCAAACCATTTCTTCCATTTAATAATCATTGAATAAATTTGAGGATGATTCCAAGAGGCATGCAAATGAAATCCCACCGAAGGAGGTATCCATGGGTAGAAACAAAATAACTGGTCATATGAGAGGGATCATTCTTTCATGTATGTTATAATATTACCTCACTAAGAAAAATTTAAAAGACAACCAATTATTTTTGTAGGAGGTATATTGAAACAAGAATGAATGATAAATCATAACACACCATTACATGGTAGTTGGATTTATAAATACCTTGAGTATTCACAATAGGGAAACATTCATTTACTCATGACTTATAATTCCTTAGTAAATTCCAATCATCCAGTTTATGCATCCATCTTAGGAATGAAACCCCATATACATTTTCATATTATGAAATGGATTCCCTATTGACACTAAACATGAAAGTCTCACTTGAATGTTAACACTTAACATTCATTCACCAATTAATTATTAGAATTTGGAATCCATACCATTCCTCACCTTAAAACATCTATCCATACCCTTTATCATCCATGGGTAGTGCCTTATGAGATACATCATCCATAAAAATATGATCAGTTATTTTAGTTTTATGAAATATCATTCAAATAATTATGTCATTCTCAGACCAAAATATGAGTATTTGAATAATATTTCAATGAGGATATTGTCAAAGACTTCATAAAATTTAATACTAAATATATTCCTCTATTATTTATAAATATTACATAGATGTTTTAGAATGGTTTGAAGTGAATATGTTTGATTATGTTTACTTTTATTATTAATAAATTAATAATATTCAAAGTCACATATAAAAATATTTATTTTTTGTGGGGATGGATTTTTGAAAAATATTATGATATTGGAAAAATTTTGATTGTTTTTTGGAGGAATCTAGGAATATGGAGATAAATTGATAATTATACAGGACACACATAATGGTCTTCTGAGTAGCAATACAGAGGTTATCTTGTCTTCAGATAACTTAATCTCCAAATTTACATAGTTTACAGAATCCTAGGAGTCGTGTTGTTGTGTAATGGTCATGGTCATTTTCATATACAAGTATTTGAAAAATCCCAAAGGTTATGTGAAGGTCATAATGATTTATAATGAGTTGTATAAGGGTGTTCGTGGTGACACAAATAGGTAATTAATAGATTATTCCTTCTACGTAAAGGCATCATTGATGCATATTTTATGAATATAGGTGATTATAATATATGTAAACCTAAGATGAAAATTTAATAATCTATACAAATGTACACTGTGAAGATAAGGGTTATGAATATGTGCATAAAAGATGATATGAACTAATATAAAGCTAATATTTATTTACATAAATATAAATACCTAATACCATTCGAATATAAATATGAAGGAAATCTATGTAAAGGTCATTATACATTTCATAATTGTTTTCATGTATTATTATATCTCATGGGAGTTTTATATTAATTATATAATATAATATGTCTTTTGATTTCATAGTGTAAGCCTGGGATCAATGTGAGATTCATATTAGAAGAGTATGAATTTCTCTTTTGTAAGGCATATGGGTTTCTGTATTACTTTTATAATATATAATAATTTATGGAAAAGTATTAAAAAATCTAATAAGACTTCATAAAACAGTCATATAATAATTTTTTTGATAATAATGATGAATGAAATTTGAAATGTAAGTTAAAATTAAATTATAATATTTCATTTATGTATTTATTTACTAAAATAAATATCAAAATAAATTATTTTGATTCATGCTGTTGTTTAAAACGTCCAATCCCTAAATATGGGTGCTAAAATGTGAATATTTTAAAAGAGAGTTAAAATGTAATATTATAAAGATACATAATAAGTTTTTTATTATTTCATTTACATAAAGTTATGATCTTGTTATGTAATGTAGTTATTAAAAATGGAATGATAATGACATGATAATATTATCTTAGAAGAGAAGAGAAAGTCAATTTTGTGGGAATTGGAATTTAAATTCCAACAAAAAAAATTAAAGATAAATATCTATTAAAGAATGATAAATATGGAGAATATTATTCTCAAATCAATTAATATATATTTATCTTAAGAGAATAAAGATTTTACATGGTGATAATTGAGAATAAAAAAATTTAGAGAGTTGATCGTGAAGTTCACAGTAGTGAATGAATAAGAAGATATTACAACTAATATATACATATAATGGAGAAATACTTTCATGATTGAGATATATTCTTCCTATGAAGTTGTTTCATTTAGTACTATGTATGAAAATTGAATAAATTACTTTCTACTTGGAAGGAATATAAAATAATGAAAATATCATCACATGATCAACGTGATAATTTTCATCCATGGAAGTCTGCTTAATTTTTACCCATTTATAATTATTACAACATTTTGGGATTTTATAACTATAAAGGATCAGCAAATAATATAGATACTAGTAAATAGAGTTATAATTTTTATCCTACCCATTATGGTTTACATGATTTTTCTAGTGGATCATGTAATCATAGATTTTACCGATCATGCTAAGGATTAGTTATTCATATGGAGTATTAAAACATATAAATTTTCTATTCCTTGTATATTTTTCATTTTATATGGTAATAATTAAAATTAAATCAATCTAACAAGTGATTCCAATTATTTAAAGGTAAAAAATTATAATTTATGAAACACTAATTCAACCGTAGTGTTTTCACAAATAATGTTACAATATAATGGTTAAAAAAAATTCCTCCCTTCAATTGTATTTTTCTAATGTCATTTCATGTTTTTAGGCTTCTATTTGGTTAAATATTTGTCATTTATTTCATTTATCTTCTATAGATTGTCCTAATTCAATGACTATAATGGGTATTCATAATTTTTATGGGAAATGTTCTTACAAATCAAAGGAAAAAATATGTGTATGTCTTCATTCTATCTATTTTAATGTATTGCAAGTCAAAAATTAAATATTTTAACCATGACTTGAAGGTTATAATATAATAAGGGAATAAAAATAAAATATGATAAATTATGATCATGATAGAAATGATATTTTGTAATCACATTTAGAATGAAAATTTTATAATATTAAGGAATAAAAATAAAAATGTTATTTGGAAACAACAGTAAAATATATTTGAATGGAATAAAGTGAATTTTGAATTGAGATAGTTTTATAGTATTAAATATAAAAATATATATATTCATGTTGATTAAACTATAAAAATATTCATCACAAGGGTTGATATATTTTATCAGGATTAAAGGCTATGGTAGTTGAAGAAATCATACATATATTTCATGATGATTTTGATGATTGCGTATATTATTTGAAGAAATGTATATAGGTGGTATCCCACTTGATGACATACAAGGTTTTATTTTATATTCTTAAATGACTACATATGATACTATTAATAAAAAGGTAATGGTTGAAATTGAGATTGTAATTAAATCCTTAAATCTCGAGAAAAGTAAAAATATTTTTTTATGAGGATGGTGTAGCTCATAGTTGACATTCAAATTTAGAAGTGTATTATTGTTTAATTAAAAAATTTCAATTATCTCTAAATTTTTTAGAATTAAAAAATTTATTTCTTCATTTAAATTATTTAACTGTAAGAATGTTAGAATTTTTTCATGAAATTGTCCAAAATATAGAGAATATGATTCTAATGTTAATGAAGATAAATGATCTAGTATATTCTCAAAGAATAATATATCTAGGAAAAAATTACCTTCAAAAAAAGTATGAATTTATCAAATAATGAAAATTATAATTTTTTATCTTTGTGTGAAGAGGATAATATTAGTAATGAGGAAGTTGAGTTTGATTTTGATGATGATATTATTAAAATATTCTCAATTTTGTAGTAACTATGGTATATTTAATTAGTAATGGATGTAGAAACATTGGATTTTAAAATAAGGAAACTAAAATGGGTTTCTTGGTAAAGAGGGAATTGATATAATGTCTCTAAATATATAAAATCTCAATATGGAGAACAAAAACCAAAGAAAGATGATTCATCTTCCAATAGTAAGGAAACAATTTATAAAGAATGAAAATATGTGCTACAAAAGGAGTGTAATGATCTATATATGATTTTATTTAATAGAAGAACATGAATATCTAGTTAGAATAAAAGGTAAAAGGGAAGGAGAAGAATCTTTATCTTATATAATAATAATCTTTTAATAAAATAATAATAATTTTACTAATGCAGACTTATTTTTGAAAAATCTATCGAAAAAGTTGGAGAATGTTCAATGAAGAATAAATCAAGATAATTTAAAAGAAACCATATTCCGAGGAAGATATTAAGGTTGAAAGGTTGTTAAAGAGATTGAGATGAAAGATAAAATCAAAATAAACATGTTTGTGACTAAAAAAATGAGTCTTAGAAATCAATAAATTTTGGGAATGAAAATTTGGGTTTATTTACTACTGTATTTAGTGACTAAACAAGGGTAGGGATGATGAATGTTGTGAATAATAACATGTCAATTTTTCATAAAACGTTTTTTTCACAATAGGGGATAATATTTATTGTCAGATAATGATTAAAGGAAGAGAAAAATATATAAAAAATAATTATTTTTTATATGTAAATATGTTTATTTGTATATTATGGTTACTATAGAGGTTTTGGGTAAATTTATATAATGTTCTAGTATAATTAAAAATATAAAATTGAGTCTCTAAATTGTGGGAAATATATCTTTAGGGGGATTTATCCTACCCAATAATTATAGATCTAAAACTTTCTAACATATCCGGATTGAATATTGAGAAATATTTCATCCATTCAAATAGGGGTGTAAATAATTTGGTCAGCTCATTCACGATGAAAAAGAATTCCTCATAGTTATATCATCATAATAGGGGTTAAATTATCATGAGAGAAAGGATAAATTTAATAAGAAATCTCTTGTTTTTGAACATTCACTAAAATATTCCACGAATTAGTGTATATAGATATTGGAATGTGGGTGATATTCACATATGATATGAGACATTAAGTCGTTAAATGATATAAAAAATTGTAATAACAGTTACTTTACCTTTGGAAATGACATGTCTCTCAATATAAAATGATTTTGTTGTACTGTAATTGGAAACAAATAATTAAAATTTATGAAATACTTATTTATTATTTGGATGAAACATAACATGTTATGTTTTTATCATCTTTGTAATGATGTAAATATGTGATTTCATAAAAAATAGTTTCTTTTTTTATGTACTGAAGCTCTAAAAGATGGGATCAGTGGATAATAAAAAATGGATGTCTTATTTCAGGTTGGAGATGCACAAAATTCATTCTACTTGAATATGAATGTAAAAAAAACATCGTAAAAGAATCATTCTGCATCATTGACAATGTAATATGGGAAATATTAACCCAAGGGAAATTTTTCATGATGTTCATAAAAAATTGAATGGATTTTCTCTGCATGTAAAAAAGGGAGGTTTATTGTTTCATTGCATAAAATGGGTTTTATTCACACATATCATCCAATGGATATGATCTATACTGAAATGTATTTTCCCATGACCACGAAATAAACAATTAGTGATATGTATATAATTTCCTTTATTGATGAATTTAATCATATTTCTCACATGATATTTAGGAAACAAAATTAAATGATCTAAATAAGTTCAAGAGTTTCAAAAAAATGCTGAAAAGAAGTGTGGTTACTCCTTGAAGAAAATTCAGACAGATATTGGTGTTGAGTACACTAATAAAATAATTAATCATATTTTAAAAATAATAGAATTCATTATGAAATCAAGGAACTATACACACCAATAAAAAATTATGTCACTAAAGAGAAGAATAAAATAATGGTATAGATAGCTTGAATGATGTTGATATAAAATTACACCTCTCAATATTTCAAGAGGGAAGCTACTTGATAAATATTTCATGTAAAAATAATTATTTTTATAAACTATAATATAATATCAATCCATTTGAGAAGAATTATAATAAAATTTCATGTTTCAAATACATTATATTGATTTGGGGCCTCTATATAATAAAAATAAAAAGAGATAATATACGTAATCTTGTGGAAAGCGGATTTTCATGAATTTTTCATTGTTATCCTCTAAATGGAAGGGGATAATACTATTATAATAAGCATACTAGAAGAATTATTTATTGTATTGATGTGAATACCATGGAGAATACAATGAAGGATAATTAATATGAAGAAAAAACATTCCAGAAGCCATGTTGATAATATTTTTTATGTAAACTAAAGAAATTATAAACATAAATAAAAGTGTCAATGAAATATAGATTGGATTATAAGATTCAAAAATTTAATTTGATGGGTAAAATATAATTAATCTCACCCAAGACTGAAATGGAATTTGTAATTCCAAAATATCATTGTAAATAATAATCATTTGGTATAAACTAGGAGAATCAGGAAGATAAACACTCATACATCAATTTCTGCTGATGTTGAACCTGACGATATTGAGTAAGCATTGAATTATGATTATTGGATTTGTTCTATGAATTTACAATTGGAAAAAAATTAATAATAATTAAACCTGAAAGTTATTACCCTAACATGAATATAGTAATGTGATTGTTAATAACTAGATGCTCCAAAACAAGTTGATTGAAAAGGGAAAAGTGGTGGAAAATAATTTAATAATGGCGTCTAAAATCCTTTCACTAGTTGAAGGTGTGTACATTGGGTAATCCTTGTGACCATTTTCAAGGCTTAAAACCAATATAATTTCTATATATATTATATTAAAAATGTAATAAAAGATATTTTAAATGCATTTAATGTCTTCCTTCCTCACCGGGCAGTCCAAAGAGGAGGTATATATTGAGTAACCATGTGGATTATTTATTGGAGAATATGATTATTATTTTTCCTAGTTAAATAATTAATTATATTGACTATAAAAAGAAATGAGATATTAGTATTCTAAGATGGACACCTTTGTGAAGATGATGAATTTTGAACAGAGCAGAGTGGATATAAGTTTATACATAAAATATAAAAATGAGGTATCTCTTATTATTATTATTATATTTTTAGAAAAACCATATTTAAATGAAATATATAAAAAAAAATTGTTGATTTTTCTTATGAGCAGAACAAATTATTATATATTATTATTCTAAAAGAGATGAGGTACTTTATTGGATTATAAATTTCTCAAGAGGAATACCACATCATTCTCTCACAAAACAATTATGGTATGGATCTTTGGAAAAGTATTGGAATAGAAGTTTAATATTTGGTTTCTATCAAAATTTTAATGGTATACAAGATATCCAATGATGTTAATGAAATGGATGTTAATACTAGTGAATTTTGGCTTTATTTATAATTCTATTATACCTCATGTATTCTATGATAAAATTAATATATGTTTTCACCCATTTTTCAATTATTAATGTGAACCTAAATAGATCTATGTGCACCTAAAGAGTCCAACATTATTGTAGGTAAATGGAAACTTGGGTATATAATGATTATAATAGGTTTCCACTTGAAATGTGATAGGAAAAGAATTTTGAATCTATTTAATTATCAAAATTTTATTGGGCAAGATGTGTTGGTGATATAAGATCCACATATGTTGGAGGTTTCTTCCTTGGTGATAGGTGTGATTTTAACCACACAATTAAGTAGAGATATTAATCTAATAGAACAGATGATGTTGAATATATAGCTATAACTCTTGAAATAACATAGATAATTTTAATGAAGACACTCATAGAATATTTAACGGTTAAATTGAAGCTATAACTTTTTCTTGGATGTGATAATAAATGTTCCATCAATTTTTAAAAGAATCATATTCAACATTCAAGAATAAATCACAATGATATCAAATATCACATTATCAATAATATTTTGGTGATAAATGAATTGATTCTAGAATATTTTCCTATAATGAATAAAATTTATGTTGTATTCAAAAATCCATTATCTAAATAATAAATTCAAATTATGTTGTTATTTTTAGCTGTTAAACCTTAGCCATCTAAGGTCTAATGTATGGGTTATTATCACCTCTATCATCTTGTTATATTGATTATTTTTGTAAAATGGGGAAAGTTGATTTTATAAATCTCATAAAATGTATATTGATTAATGTATAAATGGGGAGAAATATATATTGGGGATGTAATCAATTATTATTTCATTGATATATTTATTGGAATAGGGTATTCAGATAGTGAAATTAAAGGTGGTAATCTATGAATCCAGAATGTATGCATGTGTGAACTATTATGATTGTTTTTTGAGGTTCATGTTAGAATCCATTTCATTACAGGTATCAAGGAGGATCGAAAATGATAGATATTTTTGATGTTTTTGAATATGAATCAGTATTTTTAAATATATCATGAAATTATAATTAAACATTCTTGTTTCTTTAATTGAGTTTCATCATATAGTCCAATTTGATTAGAGTGAATATTAATTTCCATTATGTATGAGCTTGATAATGATTTTTTTTCTTTGGATGATAATAATGTCTAAAATGGGAGATTATTTAGACCAAGTAGTCAGTTTGTAAAGATATTTTTGAGTAGATTATTTACAATCTAAAAAAAATCCAATGTTTAAGAGGTTACTCTAGAATTTTGAAATTTTCAAGAGAAGTTCTTTTGTAAATGTTTTAAGTGGATAATTTTTATTGTGTGGGAATTTTTTTCAATGAATAAATAATATTAAATATCTCATATAATAATTTTTATTATGTAATTAGATGCATTTGTTGAAATATTTTATTAATTATTAATAAATTCGAAGTATTTTTGAAGTTGGATAGATTATTGAATTGAAGTTGATTATTGTAAAGGACATACGAAAAATGTATATTAGCATTAGAATTAGGGTGATATTATATTCATGTAAAGGAAACTCGAAATTGATATAGGATACATAATGTTATATCATATAAGAAGTTCTACAACATTAAGGTCACATGAATTTTTCATAGGGGAATTTCAAAAATCCAAAATGATGTATAAATGTCAAAATGAAGTATAGTTTGTTGTGTAAGGGTATTTTTGGTGATATTTGATGGTACCTCAAAGAATCTTCCATCAACATAAAGTTATCATTTTCGACTAATATATATATAAATATAGTACTAACATGAAAAAATGTATCCATCTTCCTACCCAAGGGTTTTTAAAGACTTTATAAGGGTTGTTCTGAATCCATTTAAATGTAATATTTAATTTTATAAAGGTAAATTCTAAATTCCAATACTAAATAAATGTCATATTAATTCTATATAATCGTCATAATACTTTTTTTAATGTTCATCTGGTTTTTGATTATCATCCATTATTTGTTCATATGTCATTCAGAGCATCGTATGACTATAGATTTCAATTTTTAATCCTTTGATCACTATAATTCTTCTTATTAGGAGTGCAAATTTTTTTAGGTCATCTGGGTTTAAATATGTCTTCTATAATATTTCATAATACATTAAATGGATTATAAAAATCTATTTTGACTTTATTTAAAAATTATATTTTCAATTCATGAGGATGGTGATGAATTAAATTCCAAAGATCTGTAAAAATAAAATAAACCAATTCAAATTATGGTGTTCATAATCAAAATAAATATAACAAAAAATTATTGTGATTTAGGTTTATATTAAAAGGTTTTATATTTCAATGGGGGGTTCTACAAAATAATGATTTTTGGAGATATTTTTATTAAATTTTATAAAGAACCATAGCCATGTTTTTGTTAACGTTATTTATATATAGATATGATCCTAATAAATCATAGGTTGTTATAAATAGAAATATAAAGCCATGATAATATTATCATGGAATAGAAGAAGAATTTGAGTCTTCAGGTAATACCAATTGGAATTCTAGAAATAGTTATAAAGATAGATATTTAATAACAAAGAAGAAAATATAGAATGAATTTATGAATATATATTCATTGAAGGAGAAGAAGGATGGTGTGTGGTGTGAATTATGAAAAAAATGTTTAGTTGTTCATGAAGTTTACATTACAGTGAGAAGGAGAATAAATTTTTACTTCCATATACATATTGTTAATAACTCTTTCCATGATGGATATGTATCCATTTAGTTATGTTATTTCATGTATTATTTGTGTGAAAATTGATGGGATGTCTTAATACTGGGGAGGAATTGAAGAGATAGTTTCATAATACATTAAAAACATGGTAATAGTCTTTCGAGGTAGACTCTTTAGTTTTTAAAACATTAAATATTATTATAATAGGCAGGGTTGTACTAACTTTATGGGATGCAAAAAAATTTGGGTGACTTTTAAAGACAGTTATAATGTTTTCCCCTACTTAAAGTGGATAATTGGATTTTTCTAGTAGATCATGTGATCATGGGTTTTACCAAATCATTACAAGGATTATTTTTTTATATTGATTATCTATCATTTTAAATCATTTTTATCTTGTATATGTGTTCTTTTGTGGGGTAATATTGTAAATAAAATCACATTAACAAGCGATGATGGTTATTTAAAGGAAAAAAACATGAAATTGAAAACCACTGATTCATCCCCTATGTATACTTGAGTATCATTTACATTAATATTAATTAATTTTAGATAAATATTATATAAATCTTAAAATAATAAAAGTCTATTACAAAAATGGTTTAGTGTCTTTATAAACTTGATACATAATAAATTTAATTCAGGAAGGATCATCAACATATCCCAAAATTATCTTAAAAAGTACCCTTCATAAATATTTCTTACAATAATATTCTTTGTAACTAGGGATAATAGAAACATATGAAATGGTGAGCATATATGATCATTAAAGGTAAACATTACATATATCAATCAATGATAATTTTTCATAATAATATATTAATTTCTGTTAAAAAACATGATCATAACTTCTGAATATATATATATATATAAATTTATTGACTACAAATAATCTATCAATGAAATAATATTTTTCACAGTAAAAGCCATGGGTCATATATGTGGAGATTATTCATTAATAAATCATGATCTTTAAGATAATAAAATAATCATAAGGAATAATGTTTTGGCATACTCATAAGAATATAAAATATTTATTTAGATATGTATCACTACCAAGACTATCATAGTAGCAAAATACTCATATTAGATAAGGTGCACACCCTATTTCTATACACATAGTAGAAACAATCCCATAGTGGATTTGGTTCAGTCTCTATTCACATTAATATCATTTAATGGGATATAAATCATTACCTAATGAATTATTGGTATATATAGTTATATTCCCATCTATCATATAATAAAAATCATATATATTTGTGTCATTTGATGTTAAAATAATCCATCATTTCATCATAACCAAATTATATCATGTTAAAGAAACAAGTTTAATGAAAAATACATTAGAAAATAATAATCATGATCCATGTAGAGAAATAAATATGATTCTACCATAAGAAAATATCCCCCATTAAATAATAATTATCCTTAAATGATGTTTACATAAATTTAAACTACGTTTATAAATGATTTTACAATGTTCTTTGAAAAATAAGAGAAAGAATCCAATTAATTTGGAAAATTATAAAAACTAAAAATTCACAGAATAATGTGAATATACTTTTATTTTTATAACCATGGAAAATTATAATTTATTTTAAATCATAAATATAATAAATAATTTCATAAATATATATTTATTTCGTATACACTAAGAAAACATTCCTTTGAAATTTTTATAATGAAAGTCAAAAGTCATCCAAATAAATATTTGAAAAGATTCTTTCTTATAATATAAAAATTTATTTAAGGGTATTAAACATATATGTAAGGATAATTTAAAATTATGTAAATATTTCTATAATATAAATTCGATTAACATGGCTATAGAAGAGAAATATTCTTGACTAATGATGAGAAATGTTAGTTTTTATTTTAAACATTCCATCATTACCTTAGAGTGCCGAAGAGAATAAAATAAAATTTATATTTGAAAACTTTTCAAAAAAAATAAAGATGAATAAATATTATGGGTTGTAATAGGAATATTTAGAGATATATATATATATATATATAATGATTCTAAAATTGTAAATTTAAACAAGAACAATCCCATGTAAAAATTAAATTACAACATAATCCCTTACGTCAATTCCCCACATGATTTATATGAACTAAATACTCTTATATAATAAATTTATATTTATTATACATATAAACCATAATTATATTGATAATTATAATACCATTTATCATTCCCCTATAATATGAAATTACCGATTTATTAACAATTCTTTATTAAAATCTACATTCTGGGTGCTAACTATTCTGTTCCCATTGTCTGTTTTAGTTTATATATTAAGCTACTTATTCCTAGGACCTGGTTTTATAATATTCATAAATTTATAAATAATATATTTATTCCTTATATACTCTTTTAGATTCATCCATGTATGATGGTGATGAAAAATGGAATACATCGCTTCAAAGTGATGTTAGTCTGTATATACACATGGGTATTGTTTTCATTTTCCATGGAATGGAAAAAAGTAAGTTAGACAATAATTTATATTTTTATAATCATATTTATATAATAAATATAATATTTATTCATTATATTTGACCATATGACCATCCTTTTATAGAGAACATGAAAAATAAATCATGTATCTTTGTGGAGGTGGTAATCCACACGTACGAACGAATGGAATTATAAAATTTAAACGGACAAGAGGGTAAGAATATAAATGATATTTTATATTTATAGAATCATAATTATGTTATAATATATATATATATATTAACCATATTTATAACCAACCATGTGTAGTGGTGATTAAAAAAATGCATCGCTTATACCGGTTGTATTCTGCACATATGCATGAGAAATGTTTTAATTTCTCATAAGATGGAAAAGAGGTGTAAAATAGATGATACATTAAAATATATAAAAATAATTATTTTAAAAATAATAATTTAATTATTTTAATATTGTTATATAATATTTAGATGATATAAGTGAAGAAATAAACTTGAAATAGCTTGGTTATGATGCATACCTCTTCCTCAGTTATCATCCATTGGATTGCACCTCAAGACATCATGGGTGGATATTTGTTGATATTATAACCTATAGAACATGTTAAGGATATTTTTAAAGTTATTTTGGCTGATATTTGTTGATATAATGTGGTCAATTGGTTTGGATAAGGGGAAATTTGAGCTTCCCCGTTTTAAGTAATGAGAATGGAGCCCTCGTATCTATTAAAAATGTTAAAATATAAGAATGTGAATATCATGGGAATGTATCTCTAAAATATCCAACATTGAAAAATAATTATTTAGAGACCCAAGAATGGAATAAAAGTACATTACATTACTTTTGCAGAAAACTATATATATAACAAAAAAAAAATTCCCAATGACCGTATTAATTTAGTGTCTTCAGAAACTCGGAACAAAATCTTTTGTTCATGGTGAAAGATCTTCAACATCTCCCTTAAATATCATTCCATATTGTTTTCTTACCTCAAACATTTCTTTATATCCTGGAGAAAAGAAAAAATAAAAAGGGTGAGCTCAAATTATCATTAAGGGTAAACATGGAGAACATAAAACAACCCGTAAACATTTAAACGTAAAAACATGAACATAAAATCTTAACATCAAAATCTTGAGTAATGACATAAAAAATGGTAGTAAATAAGAAATAGATCATAAATTATCATTAATAATGATAAAATAAGATGGGAATAAAACATTTACTTGTGTAAATCCATTAATCACATGATATGATTTCTATAGTAGGCAAGGCATTGCTGCCGAGACCATCATAGTGGACAAAGTCCCTTATTGAATTGGGTTTACTTGCCATTCCAGCCCTGTATTACTGAACCATATTTACTTGTCGTTCCAGGTATGTCTATCACATGATATATAAATATTTATGTAATGCATTATAGGGGGATATATGTCCCCCCATATCATAATTAAATCATTCTTAAGTGTGCGACAAAATAAACATATATCATTCATCATAAACCAATGAATAAAATGGGTTTCAAAAACATCGTCCCATCATGAAATAATCCATAGAAAATAAATGGGTATTATTACATCATAAAAAAATTCAATACATGTAAATAATAGGGAAATTATACCTGAAACATAACCATATTAAGGAATTTCATCTTAGATGGAAAATAGTTCTGATAAAACATTTGAAATGAATTCTCGAGGAAAATACCCTTTCTTCTTCAAAAATATTTTATTTTCACAAAATGCAATGCAATTTAAAAATAAAAGAATTTTTTTTTTGAAATGAATCAAGAAATATTAAATAGGAATATTCATCAAAATAATGCATTATGAAATTGTAAAAATCCATTCGCGTCGTATCAGTTAAAACATCATTTTCCTCTTACTTTTTCCAAAAAAATCAAAACGTTCCTTGTATGGTAAACAAAAAAAAGATTCCTTCTATACCTTATGGTAAAACACATAAAAGGTTAAAAATGAATTTAAACATACATGTATGAATAGTAAAAATTTTATGAAAACATTTTGGGAAAACATGGATATGTATGATAAACATAACCCTAGAAAAAATTTACGAATAAACAATCCCAAATAAGAACAAGATTGGAATAATTATCCCTTACCTTATGTCCAATTTCATCCATATGTGTCTGAGATCTTTTATATTGGGTTTAAACATATTATTAACTTGTAACAGAACCATAATAATATTTATGATATCATATATGATTCACTTACTACTTTATATTACCTGATCATTTGTAAATTCCATGTTAATGTAGAGTTTTGGGTAAAATAGTTCCATTTATTGTCTTTGTTTTGACTTGTAATTGTTCATATGATTTCTAAGATCATAATTAATTACATTCATAATGTAAAATGTGATTTATATATATTCAAAATTTAATATATCGATAAATAGAATGAAATACACCATTCGTGGAGACGGTTGGCCATACATACGCATGAAATTTGTTTTCCTTTCCTTATAGACTTGAATGGAAGTAAGTAGATGACATATATATATACATAAATCCAGTATCATTATTATGTCATATATTTCATTATTATTCAATATATATTCTTTATAATCATTCTTTAATGGTTAATATGAAGAATGAATCTCAACGCGTCGTAGAGATGGTAATCCGTACGTACGCAAGAGCGACGATATCGTTCCCATAATTTTTGAATGATATTGGACTGGATTATATAATATCTCAAAATTAGTATCATGTTATAATAACAATATATAGTTATTAATTACACCATTATACCCATAAAAGTATGGTGGTGGTGGAAAACAGATTACACCACGACATGGAGACGATATTCTGTACGTACGCACGTGCGGTGATTTCTTTTTCTGTAGGATGGATAGAAGGTGAAATGGAGTTGTTTAATATTTAAAATAACATATCAGTATATCAGTGTTACTGATTTTATTACTTTATAATGGAAATAAATAATGATGATGAAGTATAAGAAGAAATAAATTTGAATGAATCGGTAAAGGATATTGCCTCTTCTTTGATGCGCCTCTTCTAACCCTCCTCTTAGGGAACTAATGTTTATAATTGAAGAATATTAGGACCTCTAGTATGTTTATAGGGAACTAGAGAAGAAAAATTGACAGGTTTTGTATGATATTGAAGGCTCAAAATGTAGTGAAGAGGAGAGGGAGGAGGTTCCCTTTTATAAGAGAGGAGAGGGGAACTTTCAGAGGCCTCTAAAATATTAATTTATAATAAATTCAAACCCCACCTAAAAAATGACAAAATGACTCCAATTCGAAGCTCATATGATATAGGGTTATTATATAATAATACAATAAAATATAAACTTGTTGGAAATTTATTTTGAATCTTATCAACTTGATTTATCCTTATTTAATCTATTTAATTTTATTTGTGGTAATAATATTCTAAATTGTAAATTTTATTAATAATTACTTATGTTTTGTGAATTGTCAATAATTGAATACTTTATGATATTTTATACCATATAAATTTCAATTTAGAATTTTTAAATATTTTTTATATTTTTATACAAGTTAATAATATGTTATTTTTATAAAATATCAATAGTGTCGATTTTGACACATTTCAATTTTTTGAATTTAAATTCAATCCAAAAAGAAAATATATTCGAACCAACATATTTAATAGATCCAAAATATGTAATATTAATCTTAAAAATTCATTCATAACATTAAATAGTTCATATATTATTTATTTTAATATTTTTAAAACCATTTATTTGATATTTTAGTCAGTAAAATAATTTCCACATCACTATTGTGTCACCATTAAAGATAATTATACAGTCCCCAAAAATTATAAATAAATTTACATGATGTAGAAAATTTTATTATATTTCTGGTGACTATTTATGTTCATTGTTTTATGATGTTTATCACTAAATTTAAATTATTACACTTATAAGATATAAGATAGTGACATGTGGTCACTTTCTATGGTTTTAATAATAATTACATCCTTTTCATAGTCAAAAGTCCATAAAAGGAATCAATTAATAACCTTAGGTGATATAGTTCGACTTTTATTCATCCAATAGAATTTTGACAGGTGTTAGGTTAAGTTTATAATATTATTTTTACCCTTAATTACACGATTTACCTTTAACAGTAGTAAATATAATTTACAGTAGTTACTATTCATAATGACAAAAAATAAAAAGTATTCTATTAACATAATTTAGACCTACTGATTCAAAATATGGAATCCATTTTTCCAATTTCAAAACATATAAGTTAGAGTATTTAATTTAAAATTAATCTCACTGTTTAGAGAACAAGTTTTAAAAGATAAAGCATTCCTAAAGATTGAAATGTTTTTACCTATGAATTCAATGTAAGAGTAATGATAATGAAATATATTAAATTAAATGGTAAAATATGTTCTATTTATACTTTAAAACCATTCAATATTATAATCAATCCATATAAATTATCTTAATGAAAAAAGTTGTTTTTAATTAAAATTTTGCTTATTTTTACTATTCATCAAAATATGAAAGTTAACAGAAAATTATTACAAAATTATCCAAATAAATTTGTATATAGTTATTGCAATGAATAAGTTTATTTTTTTAAATTGATCTCATTAAAATGTCAAAAACTATATTTAATGTTGGTGCGCCATCAAAAGGCAAAAAAACTGCATTTTTAAAAAAATAATAATTTAACCTGAAAAATTTATTTTGTTCTCATTACGTGTCATAGAATATGTGTAAGATGAATTATATTGTTATAAAATTCAAAATTAGGTTAATAATATTCATAATGACTAGTTCCTAAGAAAAATATATCATTGTTTAGTTAAACTCGGTATTGCATACAACACACGCTATTAGGGAAGGACGCTCTTGCGTGCCACACAAGCCAAGAATAGTGTTTTCATATACTACATGATAATACGGTGTTCCTTATAGTCCAAGATAATATTGGTGTAGCATACAAAAGAAGACATCAATGAAATTAAAAATAATATTTCTCAAAAAATCTCGGGGTGTTACATTCTACCCCACTTAAAATGAATTTCACCCTCGATATTTTCCGGGGTTGTAAATGATTTATTACTTGAAAGTTTCTTCCATAGAAACCCAAATAAAAAAAGGAATACAAAAATGTAATTTAAAAAACTAAATTATAAAATGCAACGATTACCCAAATTAACTCATCACAGGGTTTCCACATAGGAGGACAGGGGTGAAAATATGGATAAGGAAGAGAAATCTAACCATCATGTTCTGGTGGAGAGTGGTAGAGAACATGGAAATGTAAACTCCAACAATCACAATTCCATAAATTTGTGAGGATCTATGGTACCATCTGATTCATCTTATATGGTGGTACTAGGACAACATTTTTGGTTTTCAAGATCATTTCCCGAAAGTTGAAGAAATTGAATTTGTAGAAATAATTTCTTGATTGAGGTACAATATCACCATTGTTCATTCCTTAAACAATTTCCACATCATATCTTAAATAAATGAAGTTGAATTTGTCATGCGTGAAGTGTTAGAAGATCATGTGATAGAATGATGGGTCATTCCATCTCTCTCTCAAACAATAGGTTAGAAAAAGTTATTAAATATACATACGTCCGCATATGGTTAAATTAATCATATATGGCTCCAAAAATGGTCTTATAATTCATATATCATACCACATAATAAAATAATACTAATTTCTACAAACCAGTGACTTCATGTTGGCCATTGGTAGGCAAAAAAGGCATGTCGCACTTTGGTTGTGGGTTCGATTCCCGCATCCTTGTCCGACGTGACTAATTGTCGCTCGTCCTACGGGTTGTCCTTTTTCTAAAACTATACTATTATAATGTTTCAGAAATAATATCAAAAATTTGTATCCTTAAACAATAATATATGATATCTAACTTAATCCATTCTAATCTTTAGGCTTATCCCAAATACTTCTGTCCAATTTCATAGTATAAGGAAAAATATTACTTGAGAGGTCATCTACCAAGAATGTGATTACAATCATTTATCCCCTATTTATCATAATATATATCTTGTTGTTGGTCACATTCCAAACATGTGAATACCTTAATCATGTATTCTCTTGGAAAATGAATACCCATGAACCTTAGTGAATACCTGAATGATGTCAAAAGTTAACTCTTTCTACATACCAGAATCCGAAAATTTATATATATTCAATCCATGATGTCACATTGTCCTTATATCAGTCATGAGCTAATTAATACTATCAAACATATTATTTTCTCATTAGCCTATAATTATGCACATAACATCTTCTTTCCAACAACATTTCAATCACTTTTAATGGTTACTCGTACCATATATTTTTGAAAACGACAATAAACCAATACATAGATATTCCATTATTCAAGGATAATATAAATGAGATTCAACAACACTATTTTAGAATCTCGTTACATAAACACTTAATCATTCCCCCACTTTGTTGTCAGTTTCAGCAACGCCAATAATGATTTCATGTGGCTTCCCTTTGACATTTTTCTTAAGAGGTTGTTGATTTTGTTCATCATTAGCCCTTGGATTAGGGCATTGGTTATCATAATGTCCCATTTCCTTGCACTTTTAGCCTTGAAGTGTTGTTGGTTCGTTCTATGTAGTCATTTATCTCTCCACATCATTATCTACCTTTTACCATTACTTCAACACTCAGCTACTTGATGACTTTCTTTTCCACATTTAATAAATTTTCTAGTCCCTTAAAGACAATCTCCACCATGCTTATTTCAACACTTTGAAAGAAACAGTTGACTTATTTTCAACATAGTTTTGAGATTTTTCGTTGAACTCCATATTTATTTTCTTTTCAAAACCATGAGATGGATATTTAACACCAACTTCTAGTTCTACCTTGATAGCACAACACAAAATTTCTTTAATTCTATTGAATCCTCTTATAGCTAATTCCCTTCGAATACATGGTTTTAATCCACTGAAGAATCGATCAAGTTTACATTATGGTTGAATGATAAGGCCAGATGCATACCATGAAAGCATTATAAAATTCGCCTCGTATATACCTACAGATTCATCAACCTTTTGATTAATATCATGGAACTCCTTTAACATACTTTTTCGAAGAATATTAGGGATGTACTTTTTTAAAAACATGTTATTGAACTCGTCCAATTCCGAGGATTCAATTTCATCCTTCAGCCTTTTATTCTTAATTAGAGTCCACCACTGGTCTGCTTCAACTTCTAAATGAGAAACATCAAAAATTACTTTTTCATTCTCTGAACAGCGAAGTATGGAAAATATCATTTCAATGGTACTGATCCATTGTTCAGAAACAAGTGGATTAGAAGAGCTACTGAAAGAAGGAGGACGTTTCCTCATGAAGGACTCAATAGAATATTGTTTCCTTCTCTGCACATTTGGAAGTCCAGAATGATTCATAGCTTGTGTAAGTATAGAAATAAGATTTTTCATTCTATTTCCCATAGCATTTTGTTGTTCAGGAAAAAAATCATTGCATTTCCCAGTGCATTGATCATTAACACGGTTCCTTTGGGTTATATCCATTATCTAAAACCCAAAAAGAATAGTGTGAGAGGAAATATCCTTATCAGGAAAACAACATAATAATGGGGGAGTACATTCAATCTATAACATCATAGGTTTTATCCAAGGTTATTCAATATCGTTATCTTATTTCTAGGATTATAACCTATAATTATACTTGACCTTAGAGTCATCCCTATACATAACATAGAATTACCTCTATGGATCTCACTAAAGTTTTCACATCCTAGTTTCCAAAGGTTAACTAAAACATATCTCTAATACCAACGTTAGAGACCCATGCTTGACATATATGGACATTACATTACATTTTTGGAATACTAAATACATAAAAAAAATAGATGCCCAATGACTTTATTAGTTTAGTGTCTTTCGAAACTCAGAACAAAATCTTCTAATCATGGTGAACGATCATCAACATATCCCATAAAGATCTTCCCCTTTTGTTTTCTTACATAAAACCATTATTTATATCTTGGGGAAAAGAAAACATAAAAAGTGTGAGCTCAAATGCTCAGTAAGGGAAAACATGGAGAACATAAAACAACCCACATACATTTGAACATAAAAACATGGAAATAAAATATAAACATCAAATTCTTGAGTAATGACATAAATCATGGAAGTACATATGGCATAGATCATAAAGGAACATTAATAATGATAAAATAGATTTGGAATAAAACATTTAATTGTTTAAAACCATTAAGTACATGATATTATTTCCATAATATCCAAGGCATTACTTTCAAGACCATCATAGTGGACAATGTCCCTTACTGAATCAGGTTTACTTGTCGTTCCAGCCCAGTATCACTAAACCGGATTTACATGCCGTTCAAACCATGTCTATCTCATGAGATATAAATCTTTACTAAATTCATTAGAGGGATATTTAGGTCCCACCAATCTCATAATGAAATCATTCTTAAGTGTTCCACAAAATAAACATAAATCATTCATCATAACCTAATGAATAAAATGGGTTTCATAAACATCATCAAATCATGACATAATCCATAAAAAATAAATGGATATTATTTCATCATAAAAAATCAAATCATGTAAATAATAGAGAAATTATACTTGAAACATAACCATTTTAAATAATTTCATCTTAGATGGAAAATATTTTTGATAAAACACTTGAAATAAATTCATGAGGAACATATCCTTTGTTCTTAAAAATCATTTTATTTTCACAAAATGCAACAATATTTATAATAAAATGATTATTTTGGAAGTAATGAAATATTTTAGAGGAATATTCATCAAAATTAGGCATTATGAAACTATAAAAGTCCATTCACGTCATATAGGTTAAAAAAATTCCTCGTACTTTTACTGGAAAAGTCAAAAAGTACCTTGTATTGTAAACAAAATAATGATTTCTTCCATACCTTGTGGTAAAAGTCATAAATGGGTAAAAATGACTTTAAAAATACATGTATGAATATTAAAAAATTTATGATTTTTTTTTAGAAAACATGGATATGGACGATAAACATAACCCCATTAAATACTTATGAATAATAAATCCCAGATAAGAATGAGATGGGAATAATTATCCCTTAACATATGTCCAATTTCTTCCTTATGTGTCCAAGATTCATGTATAGTAGTTTTAAACATATTATTAACATTTTACAGAACCATAATAATATTTATTATATAATATATTATTCACTTATGACTTTATATTACCCGTTCATTTGTCAATTCAATGTCAAAGCAGTGTTTTGGGTAAAATCATTGCATTTATTATCCATGTTTTGAAGTGTAATTATTCATATTATTTCTTAGATCATTATTAATTACTTTAATAATTTAAAACATGATTTATATATACTCATAATAAAATATACTGATAAATTGAATGAAATACACCGTTCATGGAGATAGTAGGTCGTACGTACGCTTGAACATTGTTTTCTTTTCCATACTGACTTGAATGGAAGTAAGTAGATGAAATATATATATACATAAATCCATTAGAATTACTATGACATTTATTTCATAATTATTAAATATATATACTTTATTATCATTCTTAAATGGTTAACATGATGAATGAATCTCATCATGTCGTGGAGACGGTAAACCGTACGTACGCACAAGGGACGATATTATTCCCATAATTGTTGAAATGTATTGGAGTGGATTATATAATATTTCAGAATTATTATAATGTTATAATAACCATATATAGTTACTCAATACAGCATTATACCCATCCATGTTTGTTGTTGGTGGAAAACAGATTACACTTAGTCCTGGAGTGGGTATTTCGTACGTACGCACGGGGGGTGATATCGTTTTCAGTAGGATAGATTGAAGGTGAAATGTGGTTGTTTCATATTTATAATAACATATTAGTATATGGGAGATACTTATGTTATTACTTTATAATGAAAAAAAATAATGAAGATTATGTAGAATAAGAAATAAATCTCAATGAATTGGTAAAGGGTATTACCTCTTCCTTGACGTGCCTCTTCTAAACCTCCTCTAAGGGCACTACAGTTGGTATTTGAATTAGACCAAGACCAATAGTATGTTTATAGGGAAGTGGAGAAGATAAATGGGCAGGTTTCGGCCGAGCATGAATGATCAAAATGTTGTGAAGAGGAGAGGGAGTAGGTTCCCTTTTATAAGAGAGGACATGGGCACTTTTGGAAACCTCTAAAATATTAATTTATAATGGACTAAAACCCCACCTAAAAAACTCCAAAATGACTCATCATATAATCTGAGATGAGATACAATTTTAATCGCATCAACCAATAAAATTTATACATGGTGGGAATTTATTTTAAACCATATCAACTTGATTTATCCTTATTTAATCTATTTAATTTTATTTGTGGTAATAATATTATAAATTATATATTTTTATAAATAATTAATTATGTGTGGTGAATTTTCTATAATTGGATACATAATGAAATTTTTGACCATATAAATTTCAATTTTTAATTTTTAAATATTTTTCTGATTTGTAAACAATTTAATAATAATTTATTTTTATAAAATATCTATATTGTCAATTTAGAGACTATTCAATTATTTGAATTTAAATAAAATTCACACAGAAGATATATTCGAACCAAAATATTTAATAGATCCTAAGCATATTATAATCATCTTAAAAATTCGTAGAGCACATTAAATAGTTCATATAATATTTATTTTAAAAATTTTATAACCATTTATTAGATATTTCAATCAATAAAATAATTTCTACATCACTATTAAGTCACCATTAATGATAATTATATAATCTTAAAAAATTATAAATAAATTCACATTATGTGTATAATTTTATTAGATTTTCGGTGAATATTTATGTTCGATTTTTTATGAAATATATTACTAAATTAAAATTATTACACTTATAAGATATAAGAGAGTAACATGTTGTCACTTTCTTTGGTTTTAATAATAATTACATCCTTTTCATGGTCAAGGGACATTTAAACGAATCTATTCCTACACTAAGGTGATATGGGTCGAATTTTATTCCTCCAATGGAATTTTGGAAGGTGTTATGGAAATTTTATAATCTTATTTTTACCCTTAATTCCCGATTTACCATTAAATTTCGTAAATAAAATTTACCGTAGTTAATATTCATAATGTCTAAAAATAAAAAGTAGCCTATAAACATAATTGGGACCTAATGATTCAAAAATATGATTTAAATATTTCCAAAATCAAAACACATACTATATTATAATTTAACCATATAAATTATCTTGATGATAAAAGTTGTTTTTAATTATAATTTAGCATATTTTTACTATTCGTCAAAATATGTTAGATAACAAAAAATATTAAAAAATTATCCAAAGTAAATTTTTATATTCTTATTGCAATTAATATGTTTAATTTTTCATATTGAACTCATAAACGTGTCAATAACTATATTTAAATTGGGTTCCCCATCAAAAGGTGACAAAAATGATTTTTTTGAAAAATACTTTTTTTACCAACAAAATTTATTTTGTTCCCATAACATGTTCTAGAATTTGTGTAATATGAATGATTATGTTATAAAATTTAAAATTCAATTAATAATATTCATAATGGCTAGTTCATAAGAAAAATATATCGTTTTTTAGTTAAACTCAGAATTGCGTACAACACACACTATTGAGGAAGGTTGCTCTTGCTTTCAGCCCAAGAAAAGATTAGTGTTTGCATATACTACAAGCTAGAACAATGTTGTGTATAGCACAAGATAATCTTGGTGTAGAGTACTATAAATTCTATCAATGATGTTAAAAATAATATTTCTCATAAAATCTTGGGTTATTACAAATGTGATATATGTCAAAATAAACTCAATAAATGAGATATAATATTGTTTCTTGAGTTTTCTTAATGCTTTATCCCATTATTTTATGTCATAAAACTCATTTTATCATTATCTATAGTGATAGATTTTTACCATGCTAAATATTCATTATGGATAAAAAAATTAAATTATAAAAATATATCAATATTCCAATTCTAAATATTAAATCTATATTTCAAAATTTAATTCCATGAATTTGAAGAAACTATTTATAATATAATCTCACAAAACACATTAATTTTTGTATTTGAAGGAAAAAAGGTTTTTTATGTGTAAAATAAATTTATACTTATTTTGGGAAATGATTATTAAGTATTGGTTATTGACATGAATATTTGGCAACTAATTAAATATATTATGGTTATTTATTCCAAAACTGAATGGAATGATCCAAACAATATATTAAAGTCAATGGCCCAATAATAGTTTTTATTATATTTAAATATAACATTGGTTTTAAAAAGTCAAAACTATTATACGAATTCAATATAATTATCTTAAATGATTTATTTTTATCAGTAAACATATATTGGGTTGGTATAATGTATCACAGGTTATAGTCATTTTTATATCATAATTTTTTTTCAAAGTTATGGATTTTTAAAAAATGGTTTTTTAATTATTCCCCAAAATAGCAACCTTTTCATAAAAATAAAAAAAATCCACTCTATGATAAATTTGAAATGATGAATTAGAACTATATTATTTCAGAATAAATTTATAAAATTTATAGATTTATTTTTCAAATAAAATACATATAATATACAATTAATACAATGTTTTTAAACAAACAATTTCTATAGAGCTATGAATAAATAAAGTAGTGCTTCTTATAATTGATTTTACTCATTTTGTTTCATTTAATTGTCTCGTGATATATATTTAATTTTTTTAAAAAAATTATTTTTTTACTTCAGTTTTACTTGCTTTAAAATCAATTGAATAGATATAATTTATTAAACTGAAAAATATTCTAAATTCTTGGGGTGTTATATTCTAAACAACTATATGATCTTCTCTCTAAAAACTATTACTTAGATAAAAAATCACCATACCTATAACTAATTACATCGTCTGTTCCCATGTAGCTTCTTCAAATTTATTATTCCTCTAGAGATCCCTAGCTAGGTGAGTAGTCTTGTTCTATAGCATGTTATCTCTACAGACCAATATTTCAACCATTTGTTACTCAACTGAAATATCATTCATCCTCATTATGTCCTATGATTTATGTACCTATGATTGATCAGGCATGTACTTTATCAAAAGAGATACATAAAACACATAGTGAACTTGGGATAGGTTCTTAGGAAGATCCAAGTGATAAGCTACCATCCCGATAAGATTAAGAATCTCTTGGAGACTATTATACATGGGGCTCAACATCACCTTATTTGTTAATATCATACCATTATTTCAAGGATATATTCATAAGAATACCTTATCACCAACTTCTAACTTTATATCTCCCCATCTACTGTCAACATTACTTTTATTTCGACCCTGATATGCTTTGATGTGAAACTGAATGGCTCAAACATTATCTTTAATTTCATCGGTGATCTCGAATCCCAATAGATTTTGTTCTCCAAAATTATAGCAGCATGTTAGAGTTCACTACATTTTTCAACATGGGTATTCATAAGGACCCATTAGAATACTCGAGTGGAAGGTGTTGTTATAAGGTAATTCAATCAAAGGGAGGTGTTGATCCCAATAACCGTTGAAATATATAGATCAATTTCTTATTATACAATCTAGGGTTTAATTAGACCTATCAGACTAACTATCTATCAAAGGATGATATGTGGTTAAAAATTTTAACTACATATTTAATGATTATGGGATATATATCGAAAACAATGAGGTTAACCTCATATCAAAATTATATACAAGTGAGAATGGTATTCCAGGATGCTTTTCCACTTACTAGATGTATATACTAAAAATCATATCAATTGGGAAATATTCATTGATATAAATGAAAGGTGATGACTTTATTAAGTGATCAAATAAAACCCAAATGGTGTTATGTCCCTTATTTGTTCTAGGGAGTCATATTAAAATATCAATCGTGATGTTTTCCCATTTTTATATCAGTATGAATATAGGTTGGATTATCCCCATAGACTTTGGATGTTTAACATTATATTGTTTGAATACATGGCATTGAGATATATAATCTATAATATCAAACATCATATTTCACCACCCAAAATTATTTTTAAGATCTCTATACTTATTTTTACCTCTAAAATGGATAGAGAATGATGTGGTATGTGCTTCCTACGATATATCATTTTTTAGTTCTTGTATTCAAGGGACACATATCTAGTTCCTATATCTTGTAACCCTATCGAGGTAATGGTTGATCTCGGAAACATTACATTTTACAACTCCACATCTTCTGTATATAAATCCTTAATCATCACATAAATGGATATCTAGAATTTCATATAATAATAAATGTATCATTCCATTTCCCTTATTATATCAAGGAACATCTTTTCAATTCCAAAAATTGTTGATCTCTCTAAATTCACATCATATGAAATACTATCATGTCCCTTTCAACTCATTGAATCGTCCACACTGTTCTCCTACCCGGGGAGCTACTGTATTGAGATGCCATAATCATTAGTCAACTCCAACCATCTCATTTTGAATATATTCAAGTCTTTCTATATGAATATATACATAAAAAATTTATTCTATATGTATATATACAAAATTTAACCCCTGAGATAATACCTCTATATTTTTTAAGAAAAAATAAAAATTTCATTCCCAAAATCAGGAATTAGGTTATTTTTCTCATAAAACTTCAATTGTAATTTGGAATACAGTACCACAATGTAATTTTATATGAGAAAACAAATCATTACGTTCTTTAATTCATCATTATAAATCAAAAACACTTCTCGATAATCGGGTAGTGTTATAAAGGGTGTACTGATCAACATTCTCTTTTGTTCCTTGAATTTTTATTCACATTAATTTATCAAAAGGAACATAGATTCCATTCAGCTTAACATTGTTATTGGAATTGACAGTTGGGAGAAATTTCTCACAATGTGTTGGCACTATACACCCAACACATGAGAACTACAAATCTCAGTCATCATGGTTGGTCTAGCCCATTTTTCAATGACTTATATATTTTAATGATCCACCAATATACCCTTGCTTATAATTACATGTGCCAAGAATAATAAATTATATATACAAAATTCAAACATGATAAATTTGTAAAAAATATTCTCCTTTCACAAGGACATAAACATAATCCACAAATGATCTACATGATCTTCCTTTATATTAGAATATATATATATATATATATATATATATAAACCATCTATAAATGCTATTACAATAAAATCAAGGTAATATTTAAAGGATATATTTATAATATCCTTGAATATATAGGGTTTATTAGTATGGCCAAATGGAATAATTATAAATTCATGATGACTATACCTTATAGGAAAGGTAATAATGGGTATATCCTCCCATTTAAACCTTGAATAGTGACTTCAGGATTGAAGAAAAATCGTGGAAAATTAATGATCTCATCATAGTTCAACTAACAAGATATCAATATGCGGTAGAGGATACATATTTTGGATTGTTTAATTTTTATGTTCGGGATAATTAATGGAAACATTCATTGACCCATATTTCAACATAATGAAAAATAGGTTCACCATAAAGTGAGGCACAAATTCATATGAATTCCTTTTCTAGTTTCTATTTTTGTTTCATATTTAATTATTTTAACTCAATTAGGGTTATTATATAATTAGTCTTTCAAATTGGTGTACCACTTATTATTACTATAAAAAAATTTAATAAAAAGAACCAGGTATGGACTAGGAAATCAATAGATATATTCATACACAAATGGATTGTCTTCAATGTTGAGTTTTTGCCCAACCATTTGAGATAAATACACCTCATAGATAGGTATTAAGACCAATATAATAGAATTTATTTCCATTAGAATTCCTTGTTCATACAAAGATTAACATATAATCCTAGGTTGATTCATAATATCAAATGTGACTTCCCTTACTCATTAATTGATATGGTATCTATATATAGAGGGAAAATCCCTGCCAAAAATCACATCAAATTTAATATGAGGAATAATTAAAATATCAATATGAATCATATTCACAAAACCTTCTATCATAGACGAGATATATACATGACATGTAAAATTTACACCATGTGTAGATTTCATGGATAAGTAAATATATAATTAGTTTGGTGGTGATTCGATACTTTTAAAAAATCATTCAAATATAAAATATTTGGAAGATCCCGAATCAAATAAGTCATTTTTAGTTTTATATTTGATGCTAAGTGGACTTTTTTTCAATTAGTTCTAATGACTTTCATTAGTAGATGTGGTCCCATATGTATTGAACTTTTCCTTTGGATTGGGAGGGTGAGGATGTCAATTTTCATAATTAAAAATTTAATTTATGAATTTATTATAATAATTTACATACTCCAAATAATTATACCATAAGAGTGTCGGTGGTGGATTCTATGGACATTTCACTATTTTCTTTTCATTGGTTATCCTCATTGGCTGGTGAATTTTATTAAAATAAATAAATAAATTATTTATTTTATTTTAAATGAACTGAATACAATACTCTATAAATATCTCATTATATCTACTCACCATGGTTATACATATAACCCTAGGTGGATTTTAGAAGAGGATTAGGCATTCTTCATTTCCAGACTGGAATCAGACGACTAACACAATCATATTGAGGTGGATTGAGAGGCAGTGAGCATAAAAGATCTTTGTTATCATTGGAGAATGCATTATTCACAAATGATTGATCATAAATCTAGGTAAGGGTCATTATTTTTTGGTTTCCTCCATTTAGGATTTTATAATTATGGATTTATAATTATACACTTTTTGATCTTCGATATTTGTTCTTTGCACGATCCTCACCACAATTTGGCATTATTGACTTGTCAAAATTATTATTGCATTAGATATCAGCCATGAACATCCTGTTTATATGATGTTTGAACAAGAACTCATGGAAAATGATAGATTCATGTTGTTTGTGGGAATTTATCTCCATGATTCTCCACATTCTTCATCGAATGCTCATGAGATCATGGTTTGACATTTCCAAGGCGAGTTAAAAAATTATTGAACCCCATATTCATGGTGGATGTGAAAAAAATACATGGTTTGGTGTTTTGAAGATGGATCAAGATTAATGGCGGGACAATGTAGTTGATTATTTGGATATGGGATCTGGAGTAGTGACAGGCGGTGATGTGAGGTACTACGGGCATTATGTGAATAACTAGATTCGTATTTTCATCCACCAAAATCCTAAAATCGACATTTGGATTAACCCCCATCGATTTCATGTGGCCAAATAAGGATATTTTTATTTTAGAAGATGGATCTGGGATCCACAAGGAAGAACACTGCATTTTCTTGAATTCACAACTACGCAATGTTTACCCTAGAGGAACAAACCTCTTGTAGTATATTTCCCCATAAAAGAAATGGGTTTATCCAAGATAAGGTTCACACACTCTATGGTTGTTCCCATGCATACTGTGACTATACTCAGCAATCCAATCAATGTGATAAGTTTCCCACACCCAAGACCCGTTTCAGGTGGACTCACTATGTACTCCGAGAGTAAATTGGATTGGGTATTACCGGGTAGACGAGCACAACACGATGTACATGGTCATGAACAAAATCACACATAAAGGCCATGTGTTAATGAGACTTGTCATGTACCGCTTGTACATGAAATTTGTTATGACATATATTCCCAAGACATTTCTAGGAAAAAACACAACCTGGAGAGATCACATGTTGTGTGACCCCTTGTACACACCCAATACTTATCCTAGTATCTTCCACCCTATGTATCTCTTTTTTATGGAATGATATTTTATCTCATGAGTAGCATATCATAAGTAGTTTTTAACATAGAATACTATGGTATATTTCTTAGTGGATTTTGATATATGGTGTGAGGTATTTAGGGCATGATTATTCATCATTAAATGCTATACTTATAATAGTTATCATGAAGGAACATCAGAGGGGGTTGAGGTTGGATACCCCTGTTGCACTAGCGTGCGGGTCACCCATACCCATTTGACTAGTTGAATGGTACCCCTAGACATATTAGGGTGTAATTACTTTACTAGATATTATTCCCCCTCCTCTGTATAACATAATGGAAAGGTGTGGGTCCTATATCTAATGAGAATTTCCCCATATAGCCCTAGGGAACGAGTCCTCTACATACCTAATTGGTGGAACCCCCTGAACACATCAAGGAGTGGTTCCTCTATATGATGAGTGAAACCCCTCTAACTCCCTAGGGAGTAGGTCCACTATATACTGAGTACTACCCCTCCCCAACTTTCACACAACGGTGAATGTCCTCCCTTGGATATTGTCCCCCCTTATGTATTTCAGCAATGGTGAGGTGAAAGTGCGCCAAATGGATTTCTCGGATAACCATGGAAGACGTTGGGAATCGAATATGGAATAGTGGAGTTGTAGGAAGATTCATCGTCATTGGAAGGACTGTTAAAATGGATAACTCATTTCCCTCTCATCTGTGTTTCTTAAATTCTTAGATATGTATAAGGTTTTGTTTCTCACCTTCTTTGGGTTGAGTTATCTTATGTTGTATTCATCTATTGATCCTATTTTGGGGTTTACAGCATCCTATTAGGTATGTATAAACACACCCATGCAAGGGATTTTCCCCAAATGTGTCATTTCATATGTAGACGATATGCAGTTCGACTGGGAAATTTGAGGTTCATATTGATACTCAGGGGTATAGGTTTTGTATAGTGTCTAGGCATAGAGATTAAGAGTCTTGATCTTTCAAAATTTATTTTTTCCATATATTTTTAGTATTGAATTTAAATTATGGTTGGTCATGTCATTTTCCTCTATTCACTTTGGTTTATTATTTTTTAGCTAGATTTATTCCCTATAGGATATTTCATACACGATTTTAGAATAGATGTCAAAAAACTTTTTGTTATTCCTGTAATAATTTTCATTGATATAGTTTTTTGGTCTGTATAGGTTCATTAATAAAAGGTCTCACATTTAAATTATGTCTTCTTGGTGATTTTTTCCTACCCCGCACCTATAGGATGTTTTCGTTGATTTTCCATTACCCCACTTTTGTCTACCAAGAAGGACTCGGTTGGTCTTTTGAGACATTAAGATTACCAATATTACAAGTTTTTAATTTTAATAAACTACTTATTACATCATAATTTTTTTCTCTATTACATTGTTTGTGATAATTTTATAAGATTTGTTTTCACATTGAAAGTTCATAGCAATTCACTTCTATGATGAGAACCCAGATGTGTCGTGACAATTTTTGTAAATATATTTTTTCTATAGCTAAATAAAATAATTTGAGGAACACAAATGATATAGGATATTGAGGGAGGATAGTCATACGACATTGAGGCACCTTCTCATGGTGTACATAGCTAGTAAATTCCACTATAGTTGATTATAAGAAAAAGACTTGGTAGTAGGAAATCTAGATTTAAAAGTGTCATTAAATTTTCCTATATATGAATATTTGTATTGGTCTGTAGAATTTAAGATTACTATTAGTGGATATTACAAGTCATGTAAATTGATGTATTAATATCAACTACGATGACATGTGTTCATGAAAGAGTTGGATATCTTGATTTCGTCATGAGTAATATTTTATTATTGAATAATGTCACGAATCATCCCCCAAGGCCCGTGTCGTGACTACCCCATGCCCGCCTTCCAGAGGCTAGGGGCTGGCGAGTAGCACCAAAGGCATATTACCTAAAAATAGGATGAAATTTAATTTATAACCTATTATCACATGGAACAATGAACACAACAAGATATGAACTCAAGTAAATTGAATAGTAAACAAAGTGACTACAGTAAGTAAAAGGGAAATAATACAAGCCCAACTGGAAAGTAAAGGAAACTGAAAGTATAAGTATAATACAATTGCTCCTTGATCGTCCCCCATGAATCCTACTTTAATAGTAGGTAAAACTCAAGAATGACCATCTTTGCAGTTCGACTCATATAATGTCAACCTCCAACATACCTCCAGTACTGGTACCCTCGTCCTCAGTCATCGTTGTCTGTCATCTTCACTAAAAACAATAAAGTACTAGAATAGCCCATGCAGGGATGAGTATAGCGATACTCAGTAGGGACAATGGGACCCTGAAGGTCTCATAATATCCACCAAGGGAAAACCACACAACAAAGGAAACAACTGATCATCATTTTTAGGTATACGCCAATACATATACCTATGTTATCAAGTAATCCCATCTCAATCATGAGGGAAAAAAAGAGTCCAACTCCAAAGCCCATTCTCTACCATTCCACAAAGGAAAGAAAACCATTAAGGTAAGTACCACATAGGTATTCCACATAGAATAATGCAACCAAGGTATTACCACAAAGGAAAGTACCGCTCAGGTACGAACTCAGCTCACACCCGGAATCACTTAAGTACAATATTAGAGATGATTATATGTAAGAACTAAATCATCTTAATCTATTAAGAGGAAGACCCACGAAGGATCGCTAATCATCATCATACCCACATATGATCTCTTGGTTTTGACCCACACAAGATCAATCTATGCTCAACCACACATGATCGCTCGGTGCTAACCCACATAGGAACGCTCAGTGTTGACCCACACAGGATCGCTCAGTGGTGACTGACACAGGATCACTCGGTGCTCACCCACACTGGATTTCTAGGTGCTTACCCACACAAGATCGCTCGGGTAGTACCTTATGGAATCTTAGAGTGGTTCCATGTGGGACCCACAATCATAGACCCACGAAGGATCACTTCTTCAGGTAACATCCAACAACAGGGTTCCCGCACTAAGCATGCTCGTCTCCAGGAGGGTCTGCTCCACAATCCACTGGTTGATAGTAAAACTACCACAATTTCTCTGGGAGAAGAATATCAATGGTCCTCCACATCATAAGTGTCTCAACCCAACATACAGTGGGTCAATCGGACGCCCAGTCTATGAGTTATTAGCCTTTTAGTCCCGGGGGCCCGGTTGTATTTGTACTCGATCCAACCCAATTGTACCCCATATTAATCCAAATCACCAATGGGTTATACTCAAAGGAACTGTCTCGCTCCACGATTCCTGACATCGTAGATAGTTCGTCAAATGGAGGCCTAGTTCCAATGATATTGCCGATGATGTGTAAATGTGTCAATGTGGGTCCAGGTCTGGTCTGTCCCGCTAGGCGGTCGGGTAGGTCGTGACGGCCGTGGGGTGACTAGGCCATGGGGGGGGGGAGGGTTCGGGACGGCTCAACCGAAGGCGGTGTGAGGCCGCGGGGCCGCCAAGGGTGCCACAGTGGCTGAGGAAGCTCCGTCGTGGGGGCGTGGGGCGGCTAGGCCGTAGGGGCACGGGGCAGCTCTATCGCGGGGTCAGGGGAGGCTCGCCTGTGGAGGGTGTCACGAGGGAGGCTCGCCCCCTGGGATTTCTGGGAGGGCACAAGGATTCTCGGTCGCGGAGGATGTTGCAAGGGTGCGGGGCGGATCAGCTGCAGAGGGTCCCGTGAAGTTGGCTCAGCCGTGGGGGTTTTCGTGAGGGTGAGGGGCGGCTCGGCTGTGGATGGTGCCATGAGGGTTGATATAAGTGGCCGCTGGGCAGCTTGGCGAGGTCGTGGGTGGCGGGGGCTACACTTGGCAGAGGTCGCACCACAACTGTGGCTGCGGAGTTATGCCATTGCGTCTTCACCTTCATCGAGACTGATGGTGTTGACGACCACCATTCTCATGGCCCTTCATGGTTGGTCTCCAACCTCATCCATCACGAAGAAGACCACAAATCATCATTATAATTGTGGAGAGTACATTGCTTTTTTATTTTTCCTGCACTCTCTGCATTAGACCGGTAGCAACCAACAATAATTTTTCATGAATTACAAAGAGTCGTCAAGAACGAATAAGGGAATAATTTCAAACAACCACCCTACCTCATTTGATTCTTTGATGAAGGTTACGAGGATGGAGACAACGTTGTTGGGTATAGACAGAAATCAGTGACATCGGAATTCCCTCGATTGTTGGGTCATTGACGTTGAAGACATTCTTTGCCAATGATTTTCCTGAGGAAGAAGTCTATGTTGAAGTCGGCATTCTACATTGGCATTCTTCATTGGATAGATTTCTCCCAATTCTCCATGTTTCTCCCTTTTTCCAAGAGTTTCCCCCAATTCCACCAAAAATGAATTAGCCAACATTATAGAATCTGATGGAATTTTTTCAAATTGGAATAATTAATTAATTTAGATGATTTATTAATTAATGGGGTTGGAATAATTAATCATTGGGAATTTCTAGAGTCTTCCCCTCATTTAAGTTGGAGGTTAAAAGGGGTCTAATCTCGGGTGGTCCCCACCTCCATAACCTCTCTTGGGAGGTTTTAGAATTGGTGGTCCCAACATTCATATCCTCAAGGGGAGGTTTAATTCTGGTGGTCCCCAAGTATCAACATCCAAAAGGTGTTTCCAAATAAAATAAAAAAATATTACACTATTTTATTTTATTTTACTCTCTCATGAAAAAGTTAAAAACTAACCTCCAACCTCGACCTACTAAGGTCGAGGTGAAGGTCTCCTTAAGCGAGTACCTATGCTATGAGTTAATCAGTGTCCTCATATTTCAATTCCGAGCACCGGTACAAATGTTACAAAAAACCCACTAGAACGTTTAATGAAAGTACCCAATAAAAATTTAGAAATTCATTCAGGGAAAACCGGGCCATGAAATCACGCGACGTCAACTTTCACAGACTCATAAAATTCCCATTTAATTAAAAAAATTACATGGATATTCTGGGTCATTACATTCTCCCAACCATAGGGCATTACGTCCCCAAAAGCCTCAACTCAAAACGAGGAAATCAAATGGGGGTAATGAGCATGAATATGAACCTCCCGCTCTCATGTGCTCCCCTGGATGTTCCTATGCTTCCAACGAACGCACAATAGATGTATCAACCACCCAAGAAGGACCTACTCTTGTTGATCCTCAATATCAATAGGAACCTCCGTAAAAGTCACCCCATCATTGACGTCTATCTCTCCATGGTTGATGATTTGAGAAGGGTCGTCCATGTATCTCTTCATCTGGGATAAGTTGAAGACTTCGTGCACCCGGTGTAACTGAGGTGGAAGAGCTAAGTGGTAAGCCATCTTGCCAACTCTGATGAGGACCAGGAAAGTTCTGTTGAACCTTAGAGATAACATTCTACCTTAGAAAAATCTATTTGAACCTAATTAGGGTGAGACCGGTAGAAAGACGTGGTCTCTATCCTCAAACTGCAGTGGTCTCTGTCTCATGTGGTAATTAGACTTATTCCTACTCTGTATAGTCTTCATCTGCTCTCGGATAATCTTCAACGTCTCTATGGTAGCCCGTACCATATATGTTCCCATGACTGATAATCCCCTTGGGCCTTCCCAACACAAAGGTGATCTGCAAGGTCTCCCATACAACGCCTCAAAAGGTGGCATCCCAATAGTGGAGTGATATCTATTGTTGTATGAAAACTACACCTAATTCAAGTGATCCTCCTAGATGTGACTAAAGTCGAGGACCCATGAATGCAACATGTCCTCAAGGGTCTTAATGATCCGCTCATTCTGGCCATCTATGTGAGTATGGAAGGTGGTGCCCGAATGAAGAAGTGTCCTGAAAGCCTCCTGCAACCCCTTCCATAGCTGGGTAGTGAAACTTCTATCATGATCAGAGATAATCATCAAGGATACTCCATGTAGCCGCACAATATCCTGCACATAGAGGCGTCCCAAGCTCTCTATTAAACCCTGATCTCGGATCGGTAGGAAGAGGGCCATCTTGGTGAGTCGGTTGATGATCACCCAGATCAAGTCATGAACTATGGACATACATGGAATTCCTATCATGAAGTCCATGTATATCTCATACCACTTCAACTATATGAACTCTAAAGGAAGAACCAAGCTTGAAGGTACCTGATGCTCTGCCTTCACTTGCTGACAAGTGAAGCCTCGAGAGACAAATTCTGCTACTTCTTTCTTCATTCCCAGCCACCAGTGCTATCGTCGAAGATCCTGGTACATGTTTGCAACTCCTGGATGTACCGCTAGAGGGGATGTGTGAAAATACCTCAACACATCCTCCTAAAGTGACACTGGTACCATGGTATGTCCTCTGAAGTGAATGACGTGCTCACCACCTTCATAAAATCCATCTGGTTTCTATCCTGTGGATATCTGAGCACGTCGTGTCTCAAATTCATCATCCCCATGCTGCACCTTCCTGACTCGCTGAATAAGTGGGGGAGTGACTATAAGAGGCTGAAGAAAATCTGCTCCATTTCTATCCGCAAAGGATATCTGAAAAGCGTCCACCTTCTCTGTCGCCTCACCTAGCCGCTGTATACCAGACCTCCTGCTGAGTGCATCTCCTAAAACTTTCCCCTTACCAGTACTATAGACTATATCCAATACATAGTCCTAGAGGAACACAATCCAACGTCGCTGTCTTAGATTCAGGTTCTTCTGAGAGAAGATATACCTGAGACTCTTGTGATCCGAGTAGACTGTAAAACGTTCACCCATCAGATATTGCTGCCAAATATTCAAGGTGAAGACCACTACTGCTTACTCTAGGTCATGGGTAGCATAGTTTTGATCATGTTTTCATAGCTGTCGAGAACCATATGCAATAAATTCTTTCTCTTGCATCAGGACACATCCGAACCGGGTCCCAGATGCGTCACAGTAGACTACGTAACATATTCCCTCCTCTAGATGCCTCAATATGGGGGCATTATTCAGCCTCTACCTCATCTCCTGGAAACCCTGCTGGCATCTCTCCGGTGAGACGAAGGGTTGCCTCTTCTTCATCAAGGCTGATAGTGGTGCTGCAAATTTGGAGAAATATGGTACAAATCTCTTGTAGTATCTAGCCAAACCCAGGAAAATTCGTACCTCCGTCACACTCCTAGGTGGCTCCCATGCATGTACCACCTCAATCATTGCTGGATCTACATCATCAGCAGCCTCTGATATGACATTTCCTGGAAAGTGAACCGCTCGGATCTAGAACTAGCACTTTAAGTGCTTACCATAAATCTGGTTCTCTCAAAGTGTGTCCAGTACTACCCTAAAAAGATATGCATGATCCTCCTCAGAAGAATATTAGAATAGAATGTCGTCGATGAAGACTACTACAAAGTGATCAAGGTATGGATGAATGATCATGTTCATGATTCCCATGATCACTACTGGAGCGTTGGTTATAAGGAATGGCATAACCAAGAACATGTAATGGTCGTACCGACATATAAAAGTCATATTCGGCATATCCTCGCCTCGCACTTTGAGCTGGTGATAGCCTGATATGAGTTCATTCTTCGAGAACCACCGTGCTCCCTTCAGTTGTCAAAGAGGATGTTAATCCTCAGAAGTGGGTACTTGTTCTTCAAGGTCCCCTGTTTCTGGCCCCAATAGTTGACACAAAGCCTCCATCCCCCATCTACCTTCTTGATGAACAATATTGGGGGTGCCGAAGGTGAAACACAAGGTTGAATGAATCCCTTCCCCTGTAAGTCCACTACCTCTAACTACATCACACGAAGCTCCATGGGAGCCATCCGATATGCTGGTGTAGATATCGTTGTCGTCACGGGGTTCAAGTCAATGTAAAAGTCCACCTCTAGGCGAAGAAGATAGACCAAAATCATCATCAGGGATGACATCTATGTACGGGTCAGCCACTACATGATAATTTGGACTCTCCACATTAACTGCTCCGAGTGTATGGCTTGCCAAGTGATGAGTGATCGTATGTACCCTCATTCGGGTAAGTCTATCATGTTGTGCATAGGCTCCCTTCTCACCGATGAAGGTAAACCTGGTCCCATATCTGTGGACACACCATACTTTGTGAAAAATACATTCAATCTAGGAATGGAATGTAGATAACCATTTCATACCCAAGATGACGTCGTAAGGCCTCGACGCCACTACTAGGAGAACCCAGTTGAAGCTCTTTCCTCATAGAGTAAGCTCACAATGCCGGCAACAGTGCGTAATCATTGCGTCATCTCCCATAGGAGTTTCTACCTATAATGATCGAGCCAACAACTCATTAATAATCTCTGATATACGAACGAGGGATGTGGCAATAATAGAATTACTGGAACCTGTTTCTATAAGTATTGTATCAATGGTGGAGTAGACACAGATCGTACCTCGTATCATCTCTGGAGCACCATGATTATAAGCCTCACCTACCTGGAGCTGAGCTCACCCTTGTCTACCTTCTCACTACTGTCGTGGTGGACCTCATGGTGGTTGTTGCGGTAACATCTCGAATCGTCGCCCACCACCACCTAAACGGACAACCCCTCTGTCATGTCCTCCTACTCACTGTAGACCTCCACAGTCGAATCTCTATCACTGTTAGGGCGGTCCTTCGACCATATTCTGATCATCCGTAAGACGATTCAGATAGTAACGAGCCAAGTGACCCTACCCATCGCATGTGTAACACTGCCCGCTCCGGGCATGACTAGCTCTGCTTCGTGTTCCTCGCACAACCAACCATGAATCCTGCTGTCGTACACCTATAAATCTAGTCTTCTTGGACCTTTGTGTCATCTGTCTGCATCCATCTATAGAAGACACTTCTACATGATGTCTAGTGGTGGGGCTCGCAGCTGGTGATCAATCAGCAAGAAAACACTACAATAAGTGGGCTTGCTCTAACACCCATGCCTACGTCAGGATTCTAAGGGAGATCATCGAAGCCATGATCTCCCACATGAGTCCCTACTAAATGGTCCAGGCCCTCATGATTGGGTCCCACACCATATCTGTGGATTAGTGTGAGAGGTTAGTGAACCTCACTGAATACTGAGCTTCAGTCATGATACTCTGCTATAGATGAAGATTCTCCTATATACGCACTACAGAAAGAGTCACTAGGACAAATTCTACATGAAACAGACCCTCGATGTGTACCCAGAAAAGTGTCACCTCTTTATGAGCCGAAAGCATCAAGCTCCACCATCTACCTGCTTCTGCATATAGAAGGTTGGTGGAAAGGATCACCATGAGATCATCTGGTGTCCCTACCAGTCGAAAAACTCACACAACTGCCTCCAGCCAATCCTCATCCTCATATGGGTCCATCTCTCCCCTGAACTTGGGTGGCATATGACACTAGAACTCATGCGTCACGCTCAAGAAGCATACACCCTCTACTGCTGGGGCTTGTGAAATTAGTGTCCCAATGGGTAATAGAACCACTGGTGCCTCCACTGGTTCCTCTACTAGAAGAGGGCCCTACACCGAGGCCTCATCGCTCGGTGGGATATCGTTCCATACTACATCCGGAACCCTAGCTATTTTTCTGCATGGAGGCATCCTGAAACAAAAAGGTGTTCCATGGTCAATAGGTTATACCTAATTAGATGAATCCAAGAGTTCACAAAGAAGACTCTTGAAATATCACACACAATAAGTGTTTTCATGCACTATGTTGGAAATCAGAAGTTAGGGTCATGGTTTATGTATACTTTGACTGCCGCACCAACACTAGATTCCCTAAACTAATAACCACAGTCACTATTCATTACACTATTGATGTTAAGAAGATCAGAGTCTTATATTCTATGGTTGAACCTCCCTCTAATAACAATTTTTCCTGACCCGTCCCCCAGGTCCCGTGTCATACTACCGCAAGCTCTCCTTCCATAGGCTAGGGGCTGGTGACTAGCACTGAAGGCATATTCCCTAAAATTGGGGAGGCATTTCCTTTATAACCTATAAGCACTACCAACAAAGCACACAACAAGATTCGAACTCAAGTAAAATTAATAGTAAACAAAGGGAATACAGTAAGTAAAAGGGGCCAGAATACAATCCCAACTGGAATGTACAAGAATGTAAAGTATAATTGAACTAGAAAGGCTCCAAGATCGTCCACCACAAATCCTAACTTAAGGGTAGGAAAATACCATGAGTGGGCGTCTTTGTGGTTTTCCTCATCTAATGTCCACCTCTGAGCTACCTGCCGTCCTGGTACCCCTGTCGTCCGTCAGCGCTGTCTATCGTCTACACCAAACACAACAATGTGTGGGCATAACCCGTGCACGGGTGTGTATAACAATCCTCAATAGGGACCCTGAGACCCTCAAGGTCTCACAATATCAACAAAGGATAAACCACACATCAATGGAAACAAATGATAACCCTACATAGGAATATTCCCTTACATATCACTAAGTTATCAAGTAATCCCATCTCAACCATGAGGAAAACACAGAGTTAAAATATAAATCCCATGCTCAACTATTCCACAAAGGATGGGAAAACACAATGGTAAGTACCACATGGGTTCTCCATACAGAATAATACCAACAAGGTATTACCACAAAGGGTAGTACCGCTCAGTTACGAACTCAGCTCACACCAGTTATAACATAAGTACAATAATATAGATGATTTGATGTAACTACAAAATCATATTACAATGTTAATAGGATGTCCCATGAAGGATCGCTAATCATTCTCAGACCCTCATAAAATATCTAGGTGCTGACCCACATAGGATCGCTCGGTGCTGACCCACACATTATCTCTTGGTGCCGACCTACACAGGATCGCTCGGTGCTGATCTGCACAGGATCACTCGGTGCTGACCCACATAGGATCACTAGGTTCTGACCCAAACAGGATCACTCAGGTAGTCCTGCTTGGAAACATTGAGTGGTTCCATGTGGGACCCTCAATTACAGACCCATGAAGGATCTCTTCCTTAAGTCAGAGTCAGTCACTGGGTTCCTGTCGTAATCTTTCTCATATTCGGGAGGGTCCACTCCACAATCCACAGGTCGATATACCAATTTCCCCTATGTCTCAAGGAGAAGTATCTCAATGGACCTCCACATCATAGAGATCTCAACGTAACTGTCGTTGCATCAATCGGACTCCCGGTCTGTGAGTTATTATCCTTTTAGTCCCGGGTGCCCAGTTGGATTCGTGCTCGATCCAACCCGGTCATACCCTATCTTAATCCCAATCTCCAATGCGGTATACTCAAAGGAAATATCTCACTCCAAGGTTCTCAGAGCCGTAGACGGTTATTAAAAATGGATTCCCTGTGATAATGTTTTGGCTGAAGATATGTAAATGGGCCGAAGTGGGTCCGGATCCTGTCTGACCCGGCCCAGCCCGCTGGATCCGGCCCGACCCATGCTGGGGGGCCCGGCCCACGGGGCAGCCCAGCAGGCCGTGAGGGCTGTGGGGCGGCTCAGGTGGGGGTCTTCTTGGCCATGGACGGCGCGATGCTATGGGGGGGGGGGAGGGCGCGGGGTGGCTCGACCGCGGAGGGAGCCACAAGGGCGTGGGGAGGCTCAGCCACAAAGGGTGTCGTGAGGGCGGCTCAGCTGCTGGGGTTTCCATGAGGGTGCGAGGTTGCTCAGCCATGGTGAGTGCTGCATGGGAGAAGGGTGGCTCAGCCACAGAGGGGCTTCCGAGGGCAGCTTGGTCGCGATTGTTGCTGCGAGGGCACAAGGGGGCTCGGCCGGGGAGGGTGCCACGATGGCAGCTCTGCCGCGAGGGTTTCTGTGAGGGCGCGGGGTGGCTCGACCATGGAGTATGCCATAAGGGAAGCTCGGCAGGGCCGCAGGGAGGTGTGGCGTGCACGTGGGTGGCGGCGGCCACGGTCTGCAGAGGCCATGGGGATGTGGGTGCCTCATAGCAACGTCGTTAATCCATCGCCTTCTTGGCGACTGGTGGTGGTGTCGGCCGTCATTATCTTGTCCCTTCATGGTTAGTCACTGACCTCCTCCAATGGGAAGAACACCACAAATCATCACAAGAACTGTGGAAAAAACGGTCCATGATTTTTTGGCATGCACTCTATGCATTAGAGCGGTTGAAAGTTGATATAAGATCTCATGAATTACAAAGCTTCATCAAGAATGAATAAGGAACGAATTTCAAAAATCTACCCTACATCATTCGATTCGTCGACATAGGTCATGAGGAAGGATATGATGTTTTTGGGCATATACGGACTTCGGTGACATTGGTGTTCCCTCGATCTTCTGTTTATTGGTGTTGAAGATGTTCCTCTCCAATGAATATACCAAGGAAGAAGTCAAAGTCAAAGTCAACATTCTTCATTGGAGAGCATTCTCCCAATTCTCCATGTTTCTCCCTTGTGCCAAGAGTTTCCCCCAATTCCACCAAATATGATGTAGCCAACATTATAAAATATGTTGGAATAATTTCAAATTGGAATAATTAATTAATTGAGTCCGAGTATTAAATAAATTGGGGGTGGAATATTAAATCATGGGGAGGTTGAAGAGACTTCCACACATTTATGTGAGAGGTTCCAAGGGGTTTAATATCAGGTGGTCCCCACCACCACAACCTCTCTTGGGAGGTTTTAGGTTCGGTGGTCCCCACCTCCGTAACCTCATGGGGAGGATTAATTATGGTGGTATCAACCACTCAAAACCCACAAGGAGTTTCAAAATAAAATAAAAATAAATTGTTACACCATTTTATTTTATTTTATTCTGTCACGATAAAGGGAAAAACTAACATCAACACTCGACCTACTACGGTTGAGGTGAAGGTCTCCTAAAGTAAATACTGGTGATGTGGGTTCAACAGTGTCCTTAGATTTCAATTCTAAGCACTGGTTCAAATGTTACAAAAACCCGCTCGCATGTTTACTGAACACACACGAAAAAATGTTCAGAAATTCATTTCAGGCACACCGGGCCTCAGAATTAAGCACCGTCAATTTTGAAAGACTCGTTAAATTCCCATTTTTTTAAAAAATATTACATGGATATTCATGGTATATAAAAATAATGAAAGAATTTATTGTTCCCTCATGTTTATTCATAATTGTTGATATCTCATACCCGATGATGTAATTGGTACAGTCTAAAAAATACTTGTCCAAGGTGTTCTATAAGAAATTTCAATTCTAGGAAAATTCAAATAATGATAAATCAAACACATAGGTTGATGACACTAACTTTTTTGATTGCAGATATTTTGATACCTAGATAATATTATATAGTAAAAGTATGATTGATGTTTTTTTATTATTTTTTCATTAACTTATATCCTTGTGGGTGGCTTAGCGTGTTCCTAGATGATACTACTAGACTAAGGAATACTTCTCATTATTCCATTTAGAAAGATTCATTGAGGTTCACACAATAATTTTATCAAAAATCGTAGTTAAATATTATTATTATTTATTATTTAACATTATAAAAAATATTTTCCCCACACATGGTTTAATAACTATTCATGTCTTCTTAAACACATATATTATGTCACTTTTTATTCAAGAATATTTTTTTACTATAATATTTAATAAAAATATAATTTTTAATGGAATAAAATATATATTAATTTATTGTAAAATAATGAATTTATATTAATTTATTAAATTAATTTTCATTACTCATTTCCTGATAAATATTGTGGATAAATGATAGACCAAATTTAACGATATGGTAAAAACTAGAATATATTAAATATTATTTGAATAAATAATATTTAATTAAATCTCTAGTTTTATGCTTCTAGAGAAATATTAATAATAATATAATTATCATAGACGTTGGATTCCACACGGATTAAGGAAATATGAAGGATCCATTTGAAATAATTACTTTCTAACTCTAGTCTAATTTAAAACCAACTATAATATTTTTTTATGTGTTTGAATTTTATTCGACTGTACAAAACAACATTCAATGAAATTATTGAATCCCTAGAGAGCTCCCTCTCTATGAATTCTCTAAAGAATAGAGAGTGATCCTCCTCCACCACCACTCTTGATTCTAGAGAGATCAATGGAAATACTTTTTGATGCAATTCTCAGGGTGATCAAAGGTGAATGAAACAAGTGTAAGGATCTACTATGCTAACACGCAATGATTATTACATTTATATTCAGATGATTGCAAAGAATTTTTGGATCACCATTGATGGTGATCTACTATTTATTCATAAAATATAATGATCATAATATATAGGGATGTTTCCATAAACATCAATGAATAAATAATTAATGTATGGTAATTATTTAATTTCATAAATTAATTATGAATCATTATGTGAGTATCCTAGGTTTTGATTATGGATTTATCGCTTCAATTAATCAATGATTCAATTATGTTGGGAATGTGTTTTCTCATTTATGTAAATCTCAAATAAATATTAGATTACTATAAAATCTATGTTGTTCATGCCCCATCTGGTGTTTCTAATGCACCTGTAACATATATCCCAGTGATGGAAATGAATTTTTTCTTGAGTTTTGGTGATGGGGCACCATATATTCAAGGTAGTGTAGTGGAAGCGCATTTTGATTTTGCAGATGGAACATGGAATGTTAGTGTTAAATTTATGACCTATATAGGTCAAGGCATATGATTTGATGACTATTGTGACCTCATGAGGATGAGATGTTTTTTACAGGAGAGATTATAATACCCCATGTCTATATAAGTTATAAATTTTGGAGGAATATGAGTTTTCAATTTGGTGTATGGTTTTATTTGAGAACCAAGACTATGAATGATGTTCCATGAGTATGGTAACCCCTAAATAATTCTTTTTGATAAGGATTCAAGATCAGTTGGTGATGCTAATGTCTGGGGGATGTTAAAGATGATCTGGGTGGTCCGGGAAATTTAATTTAAATAGTGTAAGCTGACAGATAGATAGTGAACTAAAAACAACTATGTAGTGATCTGGATTGTTTTTATGAGGCCTTTTTGGTAGGTGTTGGTTTTGAGTTTTTTATTTTGGGTCCCCTCAACATTTATCATATGAGGGAAACATTCAGATGTCCATTTGGAAGACTCCCCTACTCTCCCTTCTATTTTTATTTCCCTTAGAACCAAGGGTGATTTTGGGTGATTTTTCTATTGAATTGAAAGTACACTTTCTAATTCCCTTTTTATTGACTCCTCTAACATAAATTTAATTTATTTTTCATTTCAATCATCTGATATTAATTTGGACTTTTTTCGACTTCTGTAAAGGACGTCACAAGAAGATTCATGCATGCCACTGCTTGATGATTCATTGAAGGTATTCTATACCAAAATATATATTAAGATTCTTTAGGTAGATTTAGTTAAATTGGTTATTTAATCATTATTGTCTGTTTTATATTTTTCCTGGGATAGGGTTAGAGGTTTATCAAGAACCGAGGGGTGTGTTTGGTCTCATATCCAATGCGACAAGAGTACACAATAAGTTATCTGGTGCTATTCCTAATTGGTTTAAATATGAAAATAAATAATATTATAAAATCAATTAATGATATTTTCTAGACTATGTTATAGGGTGAACTAGATGTGGACTAGAACCCGTGTTTCGAGGTTTTGACATGCCGTTATGACTCTGTGATTATTTAGGAACTTATGCCTGATTAAAGAAAACAAGAATTTAATTATAAATTGTATATTATTTTTAAATTGAAAATGAATAAAAAAATGTGAATTATTTTCCTTATTTTAGGTTCTTGTGATAATGGGAAATTATCAAGTTACCTTGGTATGGTCTCCTCACAGATGGTCAGGAAGTAAATTAATGAAACAAAATGATTAAAATGATGTAGATAATCTCTATATATTTTCCCTATGATATGTGTTGTTTTATTTTTGTATTCAATATTATGAGATATGGGGTCTCACCACTGGTGATTAAACCCTTAGTAAAATAAATGAACTAATTAATAAATATTAAAATAATTATTTATACTTAAAATAAATTCTCCATGATTGACATGAGTAAGAAGTTAAGGACCCCAATGAGCCATTGAGCACTGACTGGACATCCAAAACACTAAGGATCCAGAATGTAATTATAATTGTGTTTATAATGATATATTAATCCCCTAATATGTTCATAATAAAAATTCATGGGAATGTAGTGGACTTCATAGGTTCCAAAAAGACCCATTGAGTAGGGATGATTTATGAATTGGGATAAATTCCTCAATTCAGCCTTATGGAATTCTGAGATTCCTTAGATCCTTTGGGATAGATGGGACATGTAGGAGATAATTGCACATTGTGGACCTAGATTACATACTTAGGATTTACTATGGGTTGGGAGTAATGATATCCTAGTTAAGTCCATCCATTGGTGTTACCATAGAACCAACGATTACACATAGTGAGACGTGGATGGATGACCATGGGTAATTGAGATAGAATGGACCATGGGGAAATACCTAGGAGATTATTATCATGAGAAGATTCAAGAGAGTTCTACTACCCTCAAATGGGATAAATATACATTTTTGTTAGATATTCATACATGTTTGGGGGATTCCTTAGAATATTCCTTAGATCTATGATGGCCTTTTTGGGTATATATATATATATTAATATATTTATATACATGGATGGGGATTCCTTCGAATAAATCCTTGGCTATGTGCTTTCTTGTATAGGTACACATATATAAAAATTTATATTTATGGTTGTGGTACTTCTTGGACATGGTTCTTTGATCCAAGGTATGAATTATGAAAAAATTATCATCATTAGTTATATGATGCCTTGAAAAATTCCTTGGGTCTATGGTGCACATCATGCATGGATATTGAAAGATGACATTAATCGGCTACGACATGATCCTTTGGATCATAGTTATGGGATGTGACCCCCCCCCCCCACGTAGAGTTTGTACTATCATGGGTTTTATCACCCATGGGATGTGGATATTGTTTTTGGACAACATGTATTTTGGTCATAGATTATACTACATAAGATATTTAGGGTTTTATCATAGGAGTCCTATGGATTCATTTTTGGTACATCCATGGATTTGGATCCCATGCGATTTGGTTAGGTAAAATCACTTGATTTGCTCGGAGACATCCGATGTTGCCCGAAGAGGGTGGGGTTGATCTCAGGTGTTGTGTTAGAATCAATGGAGTGACAATTGTATTCATTAATGATTTTATAGTTAATTTATATTACTCAACATGTCACATGAACATATGAATACATTTATCAATAACATACAAATCTGTGTTGGTGGTGCCTCACTAAGTTATGTACTCACACATAACTCAAATGGCCATTACAATTAGATACCCTGGTAGCCTCCACTATTCATAGGTTCATGCGGGATGGAAGCCTAAGATTGGATTGTTCATCTTGATAGGTTAGTAAAAACTGGATACTGGGATCAAATGATTCTCAAATATGTTGTAGAGCCTCAATCAATTTCATATAGTTCCTTTATCTTGGGAAAATATAGTCACATTAGTGGTGTGATTGATTTATCTATTTGATTGTATGACTCTATCTATTTATTATTGATGGATTTTTATTTTTTATTCCTTATAATCAATTTATTTTTATTATTTTGGATGATATTTTCTCTATTTATTATTTTATTACTACTATGATAATAGGATATAGTCTCCTAACGATCACATCTTAGTCCCTTGCCTTTAGTTGGAAACCTCTATCACATAATTATTTTTGATAATGAATAATCGATCTTAACCGAACACATTATGGAATTTCTTCATGAATCACAATTAGCTAAGCTTGATTAATTCATTGTTTTTTTATTAAATTACATGAAATGACAGGTCATTACACAATATGTTTTTTTTCCAACAGTAATGCAGTAATTGATAACATATTCATTGATAAAAATTAGTAATTATAACAAATATAATGTTTTATTTTTATTTATTATAAGTGACAAATATTTTTTTACTAACCCATAAATCTATTGGTATTAAGTAATTTATAAAAAAATGTAACAATAATTATATACTTTTTATTGTCATATAAATACATAAAAATGGATTTATCAATTCATAAATCTTTTATTATTAAATACCATTACTCAAAAATATTTTACCACTACTTTTTTTAAAATATTTAATTCAATTAAAATAAATATTTTATCATTAATTAAATAAATATTAATTTATTAATTAAAATAAATATATAATTTTAGAATGAAAATATATAAATATGAATATTATAAATTTACAAACATTTTTAGATCCATAAAATGGAAATAAGATACTTTGATTATAGCTCTCCGCCCAAACCATAAGGTAGATAGTGGAAGAACCAATCGAGGGTATCGATAATGTTGTGTAGGGTGGTGAATATGAACATGGGAATGGTCCAATGTAGGACCATATGTTGTGGACGCTAAAAAGAAGATTGGCATATGAAGTATTGTTATGGGCTCTATTTTGGGGGCACCTCTATGCAGGAGGCACTCCCATGTAATTTCCCAAGATCTAATCTGTGTTTTGATTCGTTAAAATAAGAAACGCGAAAACAATGATTATTTTTAGTTTTTACATATAATAGGATAATCATATAATAGATGGTTTTAATTGAATTCCTACATGATTAATAAATCAATTCTATAGAAGGAAGTGGTGAACACATCATATGTACTAGAATATCTCACAAGTAGTAGAAAGTGAAACATTATAATTGGAAATATTTCTCCATTAAAAGGAAAAAATACATACACATGGATTCAATAAAATAGATTCATGAAATTTGAAATGGACATCCAAAATAAATATTTAGCAACAAATAATTAATGAAGCAGTAACTATGATAAACCACGCATAAACATAAAACTCAAATACAACAAATTAACAAATTCCAAACCAAAATGCACACAAAAAATGATGATAGAAATGAATTAATATTTAATAAGTGTGAATTTAGAACTTTATAGGTTGAAAAAAATAACATAGTAAAAATTACAAAAGGATTTACATGCTTTGGCCTTATGGACTATGTGAATGTGGTAAGATCAACACAATCTTCACTATGAAAAACAAATAGAGAGTACAAGCCCAACTAGACACCATGAAATATTGTAAAAAGTAGTACCAGAGATATTAACAGTGAACAAGATAGAAAAATAGTAGGAATATGATTACACAATGGTATCGACTATGAAAAAATTATAAACCAGACTGAGACCTCCTTACCAAGTCTTAGTCTCTCAAATTTTGAGGAATAATATTCATATTAGACACTAAAATTATGGTCATAGAATTAATTTTTTTTGTTATATCTTCATTATCAAGGTACACAACAACAATCCAGATGTATGGGTGATGTGAATATGGTGATCAGATTCCTAGTTGTTGTCCTGATCTGTCACTATTGAGGTTATACATCCTCTAGGTTCATGAACAAGAACTGATGGATGGTAACACATTAGATCGTTGGTGGTGTGCCTTTTGAGAATAAGGAGTCACAATACTAGTTCATATCTCCATATCTGAGAGCCATTTTCGACAATGGACCACTGAACTACATGAGAGGTACTGTTTTCTATGACTGTGATAATAGAGGTCACCAAATCCCTCCAAAGGAGCCAACAATATAATGAAAATCATGGTGGTTGAACATCCTCCTAGAGAAGGAAGGGACACGCATTTGGAATACATGAGCTCCTCTGATATGAAGAAGTAAAGTTGACTTGTTGCTGCTATGATAATGAATAAAAGCTTGTGTCGTCCTGGTTGAAAGTAAATATGACCATGTCTTTTCACTTCTGAATGATCCAATGTCAAACCACTACGAATTAGATCCTCAAATGTTGTTTTCTAAAGTCATCCACAACACTAGGATGTCCACCTCTTATTATAGATGTATCCACCAGAAATATGAATCCCCCATGATAAATGCTTGCAAAAATTATTGAAGGATGAGAATCAACTGAAGCTGGACACTGCCCTTTAGATTCAGGAACCAGATTCATCACCCTCTAGATCCAAGATCGACCACAGGTTTTAATGAATGGAATTGTAATCAACTATTCTGGCTTTTCATAGTCTAGAATAGAACCCCCATCTTCATCTTCATCACACTCTTGGTTCTTTCGAAGAAAACTGCTCTCTTGATTGAACCATGAAACACAATCCTAGAGAGTTAATTTCACTTGTGGTGTTGTTGCTCGCCTTAACCCTTGACATTCCCCTCACACCTTCATTGGTGTAGGGTTAGAAATTTCTTCCATCCAATATCTCTTTAGTGAAATCTAGCCCCCCATTTTTGTAGGAGCTCTCGCCGATCGAGTTGGACAACGTAATCCCACAAACCTAATATCAAGGGGGGCACTGCATTAGCATTAGGAGGAGGTGCAAGAAATAAATGGGCACATGGATGGTAGAGATAGTTTTAGTAGATCTCCATATGATTCTATAAAATATTCTCTTAACACATTGGAATAATAAATAAATTTTCTTTTAATTAACAAATGATGAATATGAAAATTCATAAATCTACAACATGGAAATTAAAAATCAAATAAAGTTTTATATTGTAAAACATCCCAATGACCACCTTGAAAATTAAAACATATCAACATGATTAATATGAACCAACCAACATCATAAATTTGGGAATCAAAACAAAACAAAAAACAACATAGGGTGTTTGACCCAAATAGTCCCACTAGCATGTATCAACATTAACAAATGTGTCCCAAATTTGAATGATATATCAACGATGATAAACATTTTCAAAATTAAACAATTTTAAACAACTAAACGATAGAGATTATCACTGCACTTACCTGAACCACAATATGTTATGATTCCAATGAGGAAAATAGGACATAAATCATATGCCAAAAAAGGCCCTTTGAACAAATCAACAGTTCCTGCAGAACACCGAAAAAAATAGAAATATCTATCCTCACATATACATTGAAAACAAAGACGCTGAGAAATCAAAAATAATTTCAACTGTATAAAAAATGTGTAATCATGCATAAAAAATGTAACCAAAAGGAGAATGAGTTCATATTAATGGATTAAAACTGAAAGATTTCTCCACTTGAACATAATAAAAACATAAGTCGACGGAGAAACCAAGCATCATAAATATTAAAACTGAGACCCGAAACCTAAAAAGTCTTATAGGAGGATACTATGTGTAAGGCAGTAGAATTTCATTAAACTATAGATTCAGAATATTCACTGAAGGAGACTACCACCTAAACAATACCCAAAACAAGATATCTTCAAGCAAAAAACGAAACTAAAAAGGACACATTCAAGAAGTCCAAAACATCCTAGGACAACTCTATAATGTGAAACCAAAGGTTGGGATACATCTATAAACCTATGTCGATACAAGATAAAAAAGGGGACAAACATACTAGTATAGAATTACTAATGACACAAGGTTCCAATGAAACATAAACAAAGTATCTAAATAGGGCCAAACAACAAACCAAGAGGCATAGTGACCAACCAAGCGACAAAGCAGATCACTCCACCCACAAGTGACCCAATCTTAAATACTAAACTATCTATAGGTCTATACAAAGAAAAACTAGTCCTAAATGATCCAGAGGAACACAAAAAATATAAACTAAGAACACCTCAAAATAGGTAGACACTAGATGCACATGTTCTTTCTATGAAATTACTTATAACGAGCTATCAAACATAGGACAACCTCACATTGAAACCAATCCTACCCTGAAACCATAGAAACACATAGCTAGCACATACCAAGAGGCATCATTGAGGCATAGATAGAAAAAAAATATAATTAAAATTAATGGAATAAATATATCATCAATAGAATGAAATTGCAACCTAAGATAGCGCCCAACAAAGATGGACAAAACTAAAAAACTTGCTAGAATGTAAAAGACACTAGAATATCATTAGAAAATAATGAAAAAATGATTTTGAATTTTAACAAAGAAAAACATATGCCGAATTAAGATATGATAGCACATGTATTAGGGGGTTCTACTATGTGAGAGGTGATTCTATGAAATATCACTTTATTTATTGTGCGTTTTGATTCATTAAAATATTAAATATAAAACAATATTATTTTTTATTACATAAAATATGATAAAAGGATAATAGATAGTTCCCATTGAATTCAAACATGAGGAATAAATCTAAATTAATATAAAGAAGTAGTAAAAAAATCACATGTATTGGAAAAAATAACTTGCATCGGTAGTTAATACATTCATGATTTCAATATTTCCCATTTAACAGTTTACAAAATATATACAAATGGATTCCATAAAACAATATCAATTAATTAGAAAGGGAATAAATAAATAAATAAATAGAAATAAATAATTAAATAAGTTGAAATATTGATAAATCAGGAATACACATAATACTCAACAACTGTCAATTTAAAAAATTAAAAAAAATAATGATTATGAAAAAATATATCCGAAAGGAATTAATAATCAAGAGAGGTGTGTTCTATAATATATAGTTTGATGAAAATGGAATGAATGTAGTAAAATAGACAATTAGTATTATGTGATTCATCCATATGGACTACATTCATGGGGAAAGGTCACCACATGATTTCACCATAAAAAGGAATAGAGAGTAGAAGGCCAATCAGACTCCCTGACACAAGGAACAAAGTAGGACTAGATACATTCATGACACACAAGATAATAAAATAGTAGGCACATGGTTATATAAAAAAACAAAAGTGAAACAAGTGTAAATCGGACCGAGACCCCTTTAACAGGGCTCGATCTCACGTTTGTCGAGGAAGAAGCCTCATATGTGCCACTAAAATCCTATACAAGGAATACAATTATTCAAGATCTCCCCTACTGTCAAGATACGCAATAGCTGTCTATATGAACTAGTGATGTGCGGACAGTGACTGATTCCTAGTTTCTATATAGATCAATCACCATTGAGGTTCTACATCCCTCAGATTCAAGAACAATAACCAACAACTAGTACAACATTAGATCATTTATATTGATCCTCTGATGAAAAATGAGTTGTGATGGAAACTCCTCTCTGCGTCTCCTAGTACACTCTTCGACAATGTAGAACTAAACCCCTTGAGTGGAATTTCATTCTTTGATGGTGAAAATTGATTTTAAAAAATCCCCTAAAAGGATATGATAAAGGAAATAAAATTATCAAGGACAACCATCCACAAAGAGGAGGAAATCAGACACCACCGAGAGCCCCGAGAATGCCTGAGATGATGAAGGAGAGCCACCTCGCTGCTTCCATTATGATGAATCAAAGCATGTACCATGCTAATTGAATCCAAATCTGACCATTCCTGTTCTCTTTCGACTGATCCAAATTCAAAACACCATGGATTGGATCCTATAACAATTCTATCCAATGTTAACAATTCCTCTGATGGTGGCCACCTCCTCACCCATACAAAGCCACAAGGAAAATGATGCCCCCGGAGAAGAATAATTGTAAATGATAGAGGTGGTATAGAAGAAACCTAAGGAAAAAAATTCCCATAAAATTGATCAGCTAGAGTCATCACCCTTCAGATCCAAGATTGAGCAAATGTGTCTATGAACATCATCGTCATCCTCAATTCAAGTTCAAAATAGAACACAATAGAACCGTTGTAAGCATCATCTACTCACACTACGTTCTTTCAACAAAATATGATCTCTTGTAATAACCAAAAAAGATAGAACAAGAGAGTCCCTTGACCTCAATGGGTTACTGATCACATCTTCCATTGACATTTTCCTGATACGTGGAATAGAGAATGCTCAGAATCCACTCCTCACTGATCTCTCTTTGGACAAACTGAGCCCCCCAGCTTTTTAGGAGCTATTTTCAATCGGATTTTAAAACAGTATCACATATACTGGTTCTCAAGGGAGAAATAAATTTTCATTAGAATTATATACATATAATAAAGAGGAGCATGTTTGGCATAAATATTTTAGGGTGTTTTTTCAATGTAGATGTAATAAAAACCGTTAAAAAACAATCATATTAAATTAAATATATTTTAATTAACTTTATATGAATATGAAAATTCAAAATCACCTTATATGGACATTTCTACAAACCCTTATTACATTATACCTAATGAAATTTAATCAGTTCACACTAACTAAAACCTATCATCCCACCCACTAGATAATCATGACCCATCATACAATATATGATCCACCTGCATTTGTATTCTTGGTCTATGTCTCCCATATACTCTATAAAAATCTACATTAATTATCAATTTTAATTTTGTTTCTTCTTCCAATTTAATACCCATTCTGTTAATACATCATATAATTCTAATTTGGGTCAAACGAATCTATTAAAAATACTGATTTCACTGATGTCATCCAATCACTGGATTTTGGGGTTTTGTCAAGTGGTCTCTAATAGTGGTTTTATAACATCAAATATTGATGCAATGGGGATCTGATTATTTTTAGTGTGCCTACATAGATTCAGTATTCCCTTTTACACATATTGTAGTTTAAATATCATGATGGGCATCAATCCTTATAAAATTAACAGAGTCAAGACATATAGTGGATCAATTATGGGTTTCATAGTTATTGATGGCCTTATATTTTTTCCACTGTTCTTTACTATATAGTAGGCTTTTTTATTTGGATCTTAGGTTCCTGAGAGATAAATATTTACATTAATAGCATAACTATTTCCCATAATAAATTTTACAACCAACAACTATAAATATGATAATATCCTAAAAACATGTTTTTCAACTTTTCTTATAGATCTACATATTCTACCTTAGTAACTATTTGAATCTCTATTCTCTGCACGACTATATTTTTTATTTATGAAAATAAATTTTTTCTTGAGTATAAACTCTCACAAAAGGCCACAATTTCAATTCAAAGAACCATGTTACACATAAACTACAAAAAAACCCCAAACTAACAACTGTCGATAAGAATTTAGCTTCCAAAAATTTATACCTATACTTCCAAGTCATTTTTCACACATTTTTGTTCAGATAACGGTGAGAGTGACCTTCAATGTTGCTGATTATGAAATATGAAGCTACATGATTGTCATTTAATGGGAAAATCTCATCATCCAAATTAACAATAATGTCATCCAGTTGTGATAATAAGAATTTTACTCTATCTTTTTTAGACCCCATTATATATTTTGAATCTATATAATGATCATCTCATCAAGTGTCAACTCAAAGTGGAATAGATCTAACTTTTGGATTTCTTCACCCAAATCTATTTTGTACTCATCATAGATGTCTTTATTTTTCATTGAGAAATGTGAAGGGAAGAAATCTTTGATCCCCTAGCCATCTAGTGGATCTAACTATAATTCTGGGATTTTTTCCTCAACCATGAATTTGTGACTAGGTTCCTTGTAGCCAACTAATTCTCCAACTGATCTATTCTCAATAGGTTTCACTAGATAAGAATAATATTTGTGCCACATGGTTTTCGTCCATGCATTCAATGAAAAATCCCCTACATCAACTATTCTGTTTTCTTTTACCTATTAGGATCTACCCATTCACCTAAAATTCATTTTTATTGTTAGATGAATCCTGAGAGGAAGTGTCACTTATTTTTTCAATTTTTTTGATGAAGTCAAATGTGGTATTTTGAATGAATAACAATGTTTATTATTTTTCATTTATTACTCATACATGACATTTAGTGACTAATAAACTGATAGTTTTGCACATTATAGGGAATATTTATTAGGGTGCAGTAAAAATTTCAGATTTTTGATGGTGGGGGAACACATTATATCATAGGATAACAATGTACGTGCTTGATTATTTCAAACCTAAAATCTCAATACTATTTAACGAACAATCTAGGACCTTAATTTTATTATTGTGAGGATCCAACCACTGAGTTTCAATATATAGTAAGATCAAACTATGTGACATTGAATTTTATATGCATTTAATGGTTTTAATGGTTTATTAAAAATAGCTTATTGAAAACATTAAATTACACAATTTTTTTTACCATTATGTCTTTCTGAATTAAATAATATTTTATTTTGTTGCATGTCACTTATTGAAGTGGTTTTCTTTCCGATCATTCATTCATGTGACAAAAACATATTATATTTTAAAACATTTTATTTAATTTATCAATGGTCTCATTATATATCTTTTATTTATTTCAAATGGGTCTTATCAAATGCAAATTGGAATTTTAATCTTCTTAATTATTCATTGTATGCACTTACTATAATTTTATTGTGTTAACAATTATTATCTATGGGATAGATTAGTTTTCATAGTGGGTAGTTCAATTTTGTTATACGATAGTAGATGGGGGCATTATGCATATGGTTTTCAAGTTCCATCATGGTGATTGTGAAGATGATTATTGTCTCTAGAAATTCATGGAAATCCTAAATGATATTTTTATCAAGTATCATGATTGAGGTATTTTATCAAATGCACTGTTTTACGATGCTTCAATGATGATTAATGATATGATTCTTCCTATTATTAATTGTCCCATAGGAAAAGAGGATGTCAATAGGATACATTTTTGCAGAGAGTAAGGATTATATCATCAAAAAAAGTAATCTGAAATGGCTATACGGCTCACAAAATAGCTAATTATGACTTTATTAAGGATTTATTATATATTTATAAAATTTTTATTCATAGAACGACTAGTTTTTCTTATTGGTTTGAATCCCTAAAACAGTGGTGATCTAATTCATATTTTATTTTCAATTTAGGTATTCTCAAATTGGAGGTGAATACTTATTGGAATCTTGTTTCCTTATAAGGAATGTAAGTGTAGATCATGGGACCATGGTTCCATAGATCTCATATATGGTATGATTATGATTAAGGATTAATATTTTCATTTAAATCCTTAAAACATATGAATGTTGGATATATTACCTAAGACATTATATATTTATATATTCAATAAATATATGTATTTATGTATGTATATATATATGACATGGAAATTATGATTTTCATGAATAGGTTATATTATTATATAATATCTGATTGGAAAAAAATGATTAATTATTGTCAGTTACTTATCTCTTGAATGATATCATTTATCAAATGATTACATAATATGAAATGATGAGGAGATAAAACAATCCTATGATGAATGCATTTATTGGATGAAGCATTCACTCATGTGTCATGAAAGCATGAGAAAATTATAATGCCAGGGGGATTTCTTATGGATTTATAATCTACTACCATATAATGATAATTGTTTGGATATTTGGGTAATAGATCATGTATCCCAATTATCTCTTCACCTACCTCCTTTGCATTATAGGTAGAATCAAATCGTTGAGCAAAGGTATATCTCTCCTGACCATCAAGAGATTAACCCATGGATACTGACGGAGGTGGAATTCTTATGTATGACACTAAGTGATCCTTATAAAACATATACAGAGATGAAAATGGAGATGGATATTATACAGTGACTTCTTCATTTTATTGTATGATAGATTATAGTATTTATAAAATTTATTTTTTACGTTGGTTTCATTTTTCTTTCATATAGATCATGGAAATAGGGTTTTCAATTGCTTCTGCATATTTAAATAATTTTTATTAAACTCTATTAAAACCCTTTAGTTATATCAAAGTGAACCAAAATATTAAATTTACGAAGGATAGAATTTAAATGAAGAATAATTTCAAATCATAGAATCATTTTTCAGGTTTTATAGAAAATTAGAAATCCGGGTTTAAATTTATGTAATGGATCTATGTAAATGTAGCAATAGATTTATTATTGCGCAGGTGAGAAGTGTAAGGGTAACCAAGAATTTACCTTGACACACAGTGGATAGAGTAAGGGTCAGGAACCCATAAAATTACGTAGACCAATCTATAGAAGGGTCACTTTAGTTTACCCTTACATGAAATGCCAGGACATAGAGGTAATGAGGTTTTTCCATGGTCACATAAAGGAAACAAGACACATTAACCTTATTCCGGAAGGTAATTATATGTTTTATTATAATTTTTAAAGGTTATTGAAAACCTACATTACCTAAAAAAAGAGGTTTATTTGATTATATATTTGTATTCATGGTATTAAATATTTGCGTAAGGGCAGACAACCTTTTTCTCAAAGACATGTAAAGTTAATCAACCATTTATGATTACCCAATACTAGAATTCGTGAAGGATACCAATATATGACCATTAATCAAGGGATCTGGAAAAGGATTTCCCTTAAAAAAATTGTCTACATAAGGTTCTAGGCTTTTCTTCCCTTAAATAGACTGTTAACATAAGGATAAAAGGTGTATATCCTTACACAGGATTGCGTTCCTATGTATGGTCTAACAAAATAGATTTTGAAAATATTTTTTATATTCTAAAATATGTTAATGTTATTTAAAAATATTTTTAATTATTATAAAATGTATTTTGGGATATTTTAATTTATAAAACGATTATAAATTAATCATTTAAAATTTTATTATAATTAAAAACGTAAATGTTTGGGAATTGTTTTTCCCAAATATTAAATGTCAATAGTTAAGTACCTTTTTTAAATTTTTTGAAAATTATTATGTTTTAGAAATATAATTTTTATTTACAATTCATATGAAATAATTTATAAATGGTTTTATATTGAAAAATATGACCAAAATTTAAAATTTTAATAAAAAAATTACGAATTGTTCAAATTTAATTAATTTGTATTGTAAAAAATAGGAGGGTTTTGATGGAATATTATGTAATCCACATCATTTTTATATGTATTTATTTGATCAAGGATTAAATAATAATTATTTATATTATATTTATATTATGTAATGAATTTACATAATAGAAATTAAATTTTAAATTGTTCTAAATTCAAATAAAATCATATATTTAAACTTGATATAAAAAATAAAAAATAATATGAATGATCTTATATTTTAATAAAATTTTAATATTAATAATCAAGGATTTTCCATAATGATACATTTTAAATTACTAAAAGTGTTATAATTATTTTTGATTTTTAAATTATTAATAATTTTTTATCTGATTTTTTAATATTTTAATTGTTCTATTATTTAAGGTTTATTACCTATTATATTTATGTTTAGTATTTTTATTAAGAACCAGGAATATGGTGTATAATATAGTTTAATTTTTGAACTACATCAAGGATAGATCATTGCATTACATTCTTGGATTGAATCGATAATGGATTTTGTTTTTCATCTACTTAGAACCTAGTTTGTAATTGATGTAGTTAACATGAATTTAGATATTGAATGTAGTTTGAACATATTTGGTGTCAGATTTATGTCAAATGTGATTCTCTCTCATGTAATGTATCCTCCTGAGTGAGACTTTAGGTTTGACTATCTACATACTTAGTGGCATATTCCTAGTAAAGGCTAGTGATTGAGGTAGATTATATATCCCTCCATACATAGTCATGTGGATAACTCTACACCATTACATGAAGTGTTCAAGTACCTTATGCATATGATGCATCTGAATATGTATGAATATATTCTTGAAATCTATTTTTTGGTTAGTAATACAAACTTGTGGTTTGTTTAAATATTTACACAACAATATGATTTGAATGTATTGGTATGGTGGAGAGAGTAAAATTTAAAACTAAAATTGAAGAATAATGCATACATTAATGGGAATATGAAGAGATAAAATGATGATATAAAAAATCCTCTTTGAATATAGTGTGTGAGATTCCTTTCACTGCGATAATTATCAATACCTATATCATCCAAAATTATAGATTCATGCCATTGCCAGATTCCCCTAAATTATATTGGGTAAGAAACATATTTATGGTTTACAATGCATCATCCATGAGTATTTTAAAGTTACAACTAGGTGTTTCAAGATTATACATTACGAGCCCATTCTTGGAATTTGATTCAGGTTACACAATCAAGGATTCTGTACCGATTAGGATACCAGAGGAATAACGTTGATTTATTCAATACGATGGATTGGAAAAAAGTTTTATTCACTCATCTATCCAAGAATAATATATTATGTACCCTTTCTGGACGGAAATGGAGAAATGGAGGAAATAAACCCCATGAATCCCACCTCCAGTAGGAACTAGGTTAGTGACAAGTACCAAGTGGATAAGAAATTCACACATATGAGCTTCATTACTATTTGGAAAAAATACCTCATGGTAACATTGTGATGTATTTGGGTTGATTGTGTTTTTTTAAAAATAAGGTTTCTATGGTCATTTGTGGATCTCTAAAGAGTTTTTTTGACAACCTATGCTGATAATGATCCAATAAAAAGGAATGGTCTCTATAGAGGTGGTATGAAATGTTAATGTAAAAGGTGGTGTTGTTTCCTAGTGTTTTATAAAAAGTTGGACTTCCATGAAAATGTTAAATGTTGCATGAAATGTGGTAATGTTTTGTTTAATACATCCAATGATTGAGAAAAATAAAATGTGTGAGCCAGAATTGATTACCTAGTAAATCTAGGGTAAAGTGGTATTTTTCTTGTGGATAAATATGAAACATAATGATTTACTAAATGAGGTGTAAGACATATGGATTCATGTAATCAAAGAGTGGACTTTTAAAAAAGCAGTGACCATACATCAGTTGAAAGAGAATTGGTATTTCATTTTGTGATTGGTTGTAAACCAGGAGAGATAGTGAGTCCCCTATGAAATTTTTAAGCATAAGTGCACATTTAGTGGATTTGGTACATCAACACATTTCCATTGTATTATCCTTGGACGTAGTCCATTGATAATGAACCCAGTAAAATTGATGTCTCTTGTTCATGATTTCATTTCGGTTCTTACATTTCTACGATAATGAGATAGAAGTGTGTTTTTTTAATAATGAAAAAAGATCTGAAGGGGTATTTTTTAAATCAATAATACCCCCATTAACCACCCTCTCAAGGTATTTATTCTTGCGGGGCCTAACAATTAGTGTCATAGATGAAGGTTAATTTCATTGTTTCTCTAATGGAGGTTTCCAATCATAAAGGGATTGCAATCCTAGTTGGAAACAAATTTAAATTATGGATGAATCATATGAATGACTATTTTAGATTATTAGAAATGGATGAATTTACAGAAGATATTCTTAGTATTTCAGCTCATATGGATAATAGTGTTTTAATAGAACCTTACTGAAGGAAATTAGATGTTGACCCAAAAGGAATCAATTCCTTAGTGGGATCCCTATCAAATTAAATCTATACGAAGGTGACATCATGCTTGACATCACATGCTATATTGAAAAAGCTTGTATATATTTATGAGGTTTACTGAAATGTTAGAGCGGAAAAAATACTAGTTCTGTGGAAAAAGTATGAAATTTTGAGAATGAACTCTGATGATTCTATCGATGCATTATTTTACCAGGTGAATGTCATTGTGGAAAAAATGAGTGGTCTTGAAGAAATTATTGAATATGAAAATATTGTTAACATAATCATAAACTTTATTCCACCATGGCTCAATCTGAATGATTATATATAGGATGAAAACGATCCAATAGTTCTAACATTGGATAGAGTGCATAGTACTCTAGTAGCTTACGAGATGAGAAATGATGATAATGAACATGTGGAAAAAGATAAGACCAATGGGTCAGTATTTATGGACATGAAGATGTTCACCATTGAATATGTATAGAAAAATATGTGATGGTTGAGGTGATGTCATTCCATTCCTCAAATCTAAAAAGAGGAAACATAATTTTCAAAGTGACACTCCCATTTCATTTATATATATGTGGAATGATTTGACATTTTGGAGTAATGTTCCCTAATAAGTTTCTGGAAGTGGATGAGGATGATTTTGAAATTCCAATGAAGAAGTATTCATCCTATGTGAAAGGTAAGACAAATTTCAAGATAAATATCATCAAAAAAAGAATCATCATATCAAAAGAAAATAAAATATAAGAAGAATATAAGGTTGAATAGTTGAATAAATATAGTGATCATGGAGATAATTATATATTGGTAGTGGTAGGTAACTCCTTGGAAAAATAAGAATGATAAATTGATGATGAAGTGGTCAGAGGAATATTTTATATATAGGTGATATTGTAATCATCTATTGAAGAGATAGATGCCTGGGGAGTCAAAATAATGAAATCCACCAAAGTGGTTCATGATGAGAAACTATATATGAAGTAGTAGGAAGAAGATATGTACTTTTTATTCGATGAAATTCAGATTCTCAAGTTCTCACATTTAGAGGATTCAAAAACGGTGAATGGGAATAAACATTAAATTGAAGAACCGAAAAGGGTGATTGATTATTTGAACCACACAATGAAAGAAAAAATCAAATGAATTGAATAATATGAAGAATAATTCTTCATCCTGTTATGAAAAGTTAAGTATCAATAAAAACATCTAATTATTGGAATTTTATCAGGAATGAAGATTGGTCAGGTGATAAAAAAGATAAATGTGTAGCATGGAGGTCTAGCAGAACAAAATCAGCCATCAGATCCCATTGAAAAATGCTATTATAAGGGTTGATGCAAAAATAGAATGATATAGTGGTTGAAATAAAAAATCAAGAACCTAATTTGAGAATGAATATTGACTTTTATATCAAGTAGAATCAAATTATTCAGATAACCCAATGAACATATAATATTGTTTAAGTGACACATTAGAATTCACCCAACATCATATTTTATTTCTATGGGAAGATGTGACAATCAAAAAATCTGTTCTCCAGAACCAAGAGATACTGAAGGGAAGAAGAAATCAATTTCCACCAAACAAAGATCAATACTCAAGAGTTACGTTTTAGGGTCATTTTTTGGATGATTTGGACAGATGGATAGATATTGTACATCAACCTTGCAGAAGAATGTGGTGAAGTAGAACCAAATTTGTCGTAAGCAATGACTCAATGAATCATCATGTGAGATGAAAAGGAAAAAAAAAATTATAGATCTAAAATATGATGCATGTATATCATTGTCATGGTAAGATCATATTTTCCAATCTATACCAAGTATGATGTAAAAAACATGGATAAAAAAGAAAAGCATTTAGAAATAAGTGGGTGCGGAAATTACCAAAAAAGCATCAGATCATTAGAGTGTATTAATACCTGACAGTGAATGAAAATCCAATTTGATAAGAAATAAGGATCTTGTTTTAGGAATAAAGAATGACAATTAAGGTGTTTTCATGATTGTAAATGATGAAGGCCTAATGATAATTTGCTCAAGAAAGGATTGTTTTGGGGGAAAAGAAATGAGATGTACTGATGTCTTTTTCATTGAAGGTATCAATCAAAACATGATTAGTGTTAGAAATTTTTTTGACTCAGGACATGCAATAAATTTTACTAAGAAGATATATATCATAAAATTAAGTGATAGAATAGCTGTTATAAAAGTATGAAGAACAAATGTGAATATCTACCTTATATTTGGAGAAGAACATATGTTCTTTTTTCCATATTAGAAGAAAAAAGGTTGTGGCATAAATGGGATGGCCATATATGTCAACCATCAATAGAAGATTTGGAAAAATGTTTTGAAAAAGAAGATCACTCTAATATATCACATGATCATACTCATACACGCAATTATTTCTAATAATGGAAGATCAATAAGAAAGTCGTACATGGACTTTTTAGAAGGGGACTGATAGTGAGCCACCCCAGTGTGTAGTGGGCCCTAATAAAAAACAAACCCATGTGGCATTGAACTAATATTGATAATATTATAATTTAGGGGCCTACAACCCCAATTAATATCCTAAAATTTGTATTATATCAGGGTAGGAAATTCTCAGATTGTAGGGAGTTCCCTGTGGGATGTTTTTTGGAATCCCAAATGAGCAGTGTGGCCGTATAGGTCATGGAAGTCATGTTCCAGGACCCTATCACATATATACGAATTGAGGGGTGTTTTAAATAATATATTATCCCCATACATACCCCTCACATGATGATTTTTTTATAAGGAGGATTGCAGTGAGCCACCAATGTGGGATGTGAGCCATACTGAAGAACAAACCCATGAGGCAGTGAACTATAGAAGAAAATATTGTGATGTATAGTCTTACAACACCAATGTATACCCTAAATTGGAATCAGAGTTAGGTAAGAAAGCCTCTAATAATATGGAAAACACTATGGGAGAGATTTTTTGAATCATAAATGAATATATGGAATCCATACTAGTCATTGTAGTGGGGTGTTGTTTCCCTATAGCACATCGAATACTAGAGTGGTGTTGGGTATCATTTATAAGAAACAACCTTCCCCCATGTCAACATAAGTCCTTCTTAGTAGGGGTATTCTAGTGAGACATACTAGTGGGCAGTGATCCTTTCTAAGGAACAAACCCATTATGTATGGAACCAATGTAAGAAATATTGTGATATAGTGTCATTTTTTCCCAAGGTATATCAAAAAATTACCCTAAATAGAATAAAATGTGGGATCGAGATATGTGATATCAAGCACCAAACAAATCAATAACATAAAACAGGTAAATTCCAAAAAATCCATAATTCATGAAATGTAATAAGAATATAAGGAATGATTCTATGTAAAACATCAACAACAATCCATTGGAAGCAACTCAACAACAACACCAATCCCCAAAATAGTAATATCCAACATATTTGTCGAAATAATCCTATGAAATTGGAAAAATTATTATATATGTAGGATGGGAATACATGTATACATATTAGGATAATAAAAAAATTTGATAATAAAAACTTGAAAATATCTTGTTAATGTAGTAGTGAGAATACAATACAACCAACAAAACCTTACAGGTCAACTAATGAATCAAATTTTATGCAACAAGAATTCAGTGGACCTTTCCATTGTAATTATTGGGTGTTGGTGGTTTATAGAATAGAATTTTAGGTATTTTTAGGGTAAATGATGGAGATGGGGAGCTATTTCCAATAATGTCATGTTTTCAGAGTGGAGTGATTCGTTACACCATAGTGTTGGTGGATACGACATAGTGGATTTTTCTACGGCCAGTGGGAGCTCCAGAAGAAATTCATGGATACATATTTTTTAGGGGTGGATACAATTTGGATGTATGATGTGGTGTAGAATCTTCTTTAGTGGTTTATTTTTGCGACATATATTTAGGAGGTAACGGTGTAGTGGGTATTGATGATACTGCCAATGGGTAGCTATGATGGGATGAGTTGCGTAGCCTCCCTATTGGAAAAGGGGGGATGTGGTGTGATGCATCATGCTACACCATATCCCTAGATTCCTTTTTATAGGATTTATTCTATATTAACAAAACATTAATTTGACTGAGGGGATATGTGGTTTGGTCCCCCATGAAAAACTATTGAATCCCCTATGTGAAGGACGGTTACGACCTGCTCTTAGGGGATTCTCTATGGTACTCTTAAATCTTTTCAATCTAAAAAAACATTGATCCGATTCGAACTCAGTCTTAATTATCATATTCCACTCAAACCCTTGGCCCTGTAGATTTATTTTCAAAGTCATTAAATCCCCCTTTTGATATAGATTGATCCCTGACTTCTTGAGATTAATCCATGGTAATCCAAGGTGATTTCTACCTCTTTTTTTCGTGCAGTTTCCCTCAGTTTCATCTTGTTACATTCACGTTCATCTCTCTAGGATTTTAGGATTGACATACATCATTCTATTAGAGTTTTAAATATTGATTTCTTATGTGTTCCTAAAATTTATTCTTTGTCAGAGAACATTGTTTCTTCATGGTATAGGTTATCATAAATCTACATTGGGGTTTCCATTCCATTTCGAAGACAATGGATCTTTGAGGTATGTTATTCATTTCTTCTTCTATTTATTTATGCGCAATCATAATGTAAAAATTGTTTATATCTTTGGATGATAGTAAAATGAAAATAATAAAGATTAAATAATATTGAATAATGAAATAATTATTTTTAATGATCATTTATTGTTCTATTGTATTGTGATAATAGTTTTCCTCTTGATTTAATAGACAATGTTCTGTATATGATACGCGTATTATCAATTTTTTATTCTTAATTAAACATGTTGAAATTTATGGAATAAGATAATGAATTTAAAATCAAAATTCATTAATTAATTGACATAATATTTAAAGAGGCATATTTATTAATTTAGTGTTTCTTATAATTTGATGATCATAAAATTGATTCATGTGTGGTTGTTTTATTTAATATGTTATCCCATTATATATTAGAATTGATTAAGATAAAAATCTAATGTTATTTTGAATGATGAATGGAATAAAAGGACATGTTAATTGGTAGTTTTTTGTTCTCACAGATTGATGAAATTGGTTTTATATTAAGAGCATGTTTACAAAATTGAGATAGCTTGGGATTACAGATCCCTTAGGTTTCCCATAGATGGAAACTATGAAATTGAATAAGGTAATTTATGATCGAATAAAAATTATTTTTTGGGATAATAAAAAATGTTTGTTGTTGTGAGAGAAAATTTTTTTGAGAAGATTTAATTTCTTGTGTTTGGAACCCTGAGAGATCACTTACATTTAAAGGATGAATTACTTCATTTAGGTTCTTAATTTACACTTTGATTATTCTTGTTAATTTTCAACATTTTGTGTGCTCTAGATGTGAGCATTAAAATGTGATGGGATATGATCATGGGATTACTAATCCCGATATGACTGATGAGATATGGATGGGGAGACCCATGGTTGTGGCAGTAGTTGATGCATATGACAGAGATACACATGGTGATTTGTATGTGGGTATTCGGGACGACACTAGGATGATGAAACAGGTTGATGATTGGAATAAAAATTATTGTGATGAAATAATATATTCTTTTTGTGAATGAATATTTAATGTCCTAGGACTGAGTTTTTTTATCCACATCACTTTTTTCACAGCTTGAGGTAAGTGAGTGTTCTTAGTTGCATCTAATTGATGGTATCTTATGAGGTTTCAATATAGTTCCTTAATGTAACGAACTGACCCCAGTTACCCATAATTAGTTCTTTATTACATAACATTGGAATGATTCAAGGAATCATCTCCTAAAAGACGAACCAATTTGGTATTATTGGAGTCAAGATACATACATAAGTTCAACATTAAAACATGAAAATAAACATAACACTAATTTATTCCATTAGAAACATCCAAGCCTCCTAGATTATGCCTAAAAATCACTCAGAAAAAAATTCTTCATATCCTGGGAAAATGAAACATAAGAAAGGGGTAATCTGAAATGCTCAATGAGGGTAAGAAATAGAGGGGAAGAGAACTTAAAAACTAGGCATAAAGAATAATTCAAAACACATTCCCTTACAAATAATAATCATTAACACTTTATGGAAGGAATATGATGTGAGTATATAATGTCATAATAAAAATAGTCATGGGTATTATTCTAGTCAAATAACCACATGAACCATCATTAATAATTTCATAATGCGAGATGTATAATTCAAGACATTCTAAAACATTTTTTCAAGGCCTCGACCAAGATGTCTAAAAATGATTAAGGCCTCTTCCAAAACCTTATGTCAATTTTAGAAAGGCATCGGCCAACTCCATGTCTAATTGTCTAATGAAATCTACCGATGCACCGAGGAGCTATAGCGGGCTCCACCAATCACATACTAAGTCCAACACATTCATTATTTAAAAAGGTTGAAACATAACATAAACATTTGTATTAAAACTAGCATATGAAATTTCATCACTTTAACCATAAAATATGAATGATATAATATTAATACATAAACAGTAAAACATATAAAAAACCCATCCATATAGTATGGAAGATTTGTATCATAATAAATCAACTTCATACAAGTTTAAAATCTATCAAAGGATGTTGACATAGATGAAATGAAAACTATTTTAAAGAAATACCTCTTTCTATTTTGATGCCATTTAAGAGTCACATAATTATATTATAAGAAATTTTTTGTGAAAATATTCTTATAATCATGTAATGGAAGCATCAATGATGTTATAACGGTAGAAAATAGTCACAGGTGCCATATATGTTAAAAAACATTCTTACATTAATTTTGTCAAAAAGGACATTAATTACATTGTTTGGAAAATGATGCAATGATTCCTTTCAAAACATATATTGTCAAATAAGGTTATAAATTACTTTAACCCATAATATTTTAAATAGTTAAAAAATTTTGAAATAAATTTTTAAGAAAACATGGATGTGGATGATAAAGTGGTCCAAATAAATATTTGTGTAAAAACGACCTCGGATAATAAATGGATTATTAAATTAACCCTTACCTTGTAATTTTCCTTAGTCTATGGTATTTTAACCTGCAATATAATTATTAAAAAAAATTCTTAAATTATTCATGAAATATATACATAAATATTATATCATATATGATCCTCTAATATTTATTTGTTAATAATATTTCAGTGGTATCATCGGTTCACGTGTTAACTGATTCATTTTACATTATATGTTTTTGTTATGTAAGCCATGTCTATTATGGATAGGATATATTTAATTAGTATATAGAATGATATTATGTTCATAAAATTTATAATTTATCATAAAATGAACATTATTCTTGAATAATTACGATGGGGAAAATGAATCTCATCGCATTCGTGGGGACGTTAATCCGTATGTACGCACGAGCGATAATATCATTATATTGATGGTGAAATACTCTGTAATTGGATGGTATATCATATATAAAGAATCAATAAAAAGTTATATTTATTTTTTACCTTAGTTATACTCATTATTATACCCATACATATAATGAAGTGTTTGAATGACAAACTAAACTACGATATAGAGCCGGTAAGCCGTACGCACACACACATATGGTGACTTTTTCATTCATATGATAGATAGAATAATGAATATGGTTTTAACATTTTTATTATAACAACATCGTATATATAAGATACTAAATTTATTATTCTAGAATGGAAAAAAAATTAAGAAGAAGTGGAAGAAGAAATTAACTTGAAAGTTGTGAGGAAATATTTACCTCTTCTTTGGGTTCTTCCTTTTGAATTGATCGAAAGGGATCCGTTGATAGTATTTATGACCAAAATAAGGCCACTAAGACGAAAGGAGGAATGTTGGGAGGATATTTGGGGAGGTTTTGGCCGAGCCAAATGGCATTGGAGGTGTGAAATTAAGAGAAGGATAAGTGTGGTCTTATAAGAGAGGTGAGGGTAACTTTTGAGAAATCTTGAAATATTATTTTATAATATAAACATTATCGTTTTATAATGGCTCCAAAATAATTCATTTAGAGGATAAGGTGGGTCTGGGTCTAAAACGCCTCAACAAATAAGTATAAGTCATGTTTAGGTTTCTATATTAACCTTATCTTTTAGATTTAACTCTTAGTTTAATAGTTTGACATTTACCATATCTCTTTGTATATTTATATTATATGGTTAATAAACATACAATGAACTTCCAAGTGAACCCGAAGTGGTTAATAATAAATATATAAAACAATAACTAAGTCATTTGGTAGAACCATATCTATTTAGGAATATTATATCAATTAATTATATAGTATCGATTTTAAAAACTCATTTATGTCAATTTTGACACTTTAATATCAGGTTTTTGTGAAATTTATAAAAGCATGATTAATTTGAAAAAAAGTTATTTAATCAACCCTAACATGTCATATTAACCAAGAAAATTAGTGTAACTAATAAAATGTCTCAAATGACATTTATTTTCATATTTATAATATCAATTTTTTGAATCGTTCATTAATATTGTAATTACTACATCATCATTATGTCATTAATATATTAAATTATATAATGTAAAAAAATAATAAATAAAATAAAATTATCTAGGAAATATTTTTAGATTTATATTGAATATATATAGTTGAATTTATCTTATGTATACCCCTATATTAAAAATGGTTCAGTTATTAAACACTTAATTTAACTCTTTTAACTATTCTATAAATAAAATAACAATAAATGTCCTAATCTAATCCAAGTGGACCAAAGGGGTCATATTTTATTCCTCAGGTTTTTTTGGTCAAATTACCTTTTTCCAATAGAATTAGGATATGTGTTATGGTAATTATGATATCATTTTTACACTTAATTACCATATTTACTTTTAACTGTTGTAAATAAATGTCAACAGTTACTATTCACAAAAAATTATTATCATCTTATTGAACCACATTTTACATAATAATATTAACAGTGTCTCTTGGATTTTTGAAATTCAACTCACAGAAGCAGTAAAATTATGTGTTATTCAAATTTGTAAATTCTCCTAGGAGGTGAGTAAAAGACGGTAAAAGTTCAATAAATTTTTTATATATCTAAACTTATTATAAAATGACAGCAATGATTTATATTGAACATATATAGGTATTATGTATATATTTTGACCTAAAATACATTTAACTAAAATGAATAATTATTAAAATAAAAAGTTTGTTTTAACCAATAACGCAATGTTTTTTACTATTCATCAAAAATTGAAATTTTCAGAAAAATACCAAAAAATCACCATAAGATAATTTCAATATTCCGAAATCAAAAAATGAAATCTATTTTGAAAAATAAAATTTATAAAATTTCGAAAAGTTGTTATTATTATTCATAATGGCTAGTTTGATTGGTCGTAGTGTGTTAGAATCTCGAAGTTGCGTACAATGCAAGCTATTGCATTATTCAACGGGAAATGTACCATGGAGTCTTTGGGTGTTAAATTCTTCCCTCCTTCAAATAATTTTATCATATAAATTTATATAATTCTATCTCACAAAATGAATTGAGTGGTTCTTAATCATAAGTTCCTTTGGTTCCCACGTCGCCTCTTCTTTCTTTTGGTTTCTATATATAACTTTTACTAGACGAGTCGTCTGGTTTCTCGACACTTGTTCTCCAGTATCAAGAATCTTGACATGCTCTTCACAATAAGACAAATCATGTTCTAGTTCAATTTCCTCAAAGGTGAGTAAATGCATTGGTTCAGGCATGTATTTTCTCTACAGTGATATGTGGAACACATCGTGATCGTTGGACAGACATGGTGGAAAAGACAAAAGGTAAGCTACAGTCCCAATTAATTCTAAAATTTCTAACGGTCCAATTTACCTGGGACTTAATTTACCCTTCTTAATGAATCGTATAACTTCTTTCCATGGAGATACCTTTATGAAAACATGATCTCATACATGAAATTCCTAATCCTTCCTTCAGTCATCGACATAGCTCTTCTGCATACTTTGAGTTTCCTTGATGTGGGTTTGGATAATATTCACTTTTTCCATTATTTCCTCAATAGGGTCTAAGAATAAGAGTCACCTCTAACCAAAATCATCTCAACTAGTTGGTGTGTGACATCTCTTTCCATACAACACTTCATATGGTGCTATCTGAATACTTGAATAGAAGCTATTGTAATAGAAAAATTATACTAGAGGTAAATATTGATCCCACATACATTGAAAGTAATGTGAGAAAGATATAAACAATTCTTATATGGTTTAAATAGTTCATTCTGATTTTCCACTAGTTTGACGGTGTTAGGTAGTGCTCAAACTAAGTTTTGTATCTAGGGCTTTCTGAATACTTTTCCAGAGTCTTGTTGTAAAAAATGGATCATGATCAGAAACAATCGATAGGGTTACACTGTGGAGTCATAAAACATCATTAATATATAGTCTTTCCAGATGTTAAAGTTGTAAATCTTCTCTTATAGCTTGAAAATGTGCTGACATTGTACGATAATCATCAATTACCCACATTTCATCATTCCTTCTATGAATCTTTTGTAGCCCCCAGAAAATGTCCATCGTAATATTATCCCATTTCCACTATGGTATGGGAAAAAGTTGCATGACTCTTCCAGGCTGTTTCCTTCAATCTTTCAATGGTTGAAAAACCTTACATATTAACACAAAATCAACAATATCCCTATTCATGTTGTCCCAAAAAAAATTTCCTTCAAATAGTTATACATCTTAGTGCTCCGATGGTGTATAAAACATTTGGGGCTATGAGCATCATCCAACAATTCCATTTTTAGATCAGATAAGTTAGGAACACAAAGTCACTTCCCAAATTCGAAAATTCCATCTTCATATATGACGTCACTCAATATCCAATCATTCACATGTTTATTGTATTTTGATATTCCTTATCATCAGTCTGAGAACTTTTAACACTTTCTAGTAAATATGGTTTGGCAACCATTTGAAAAAGTATTGATTTTTCTCCATCCAGTGTTATTCTTATATACATCTTTACTAGATCCATTAAAATAGGATCCCTTTCAACTCTCATCTTATTCAAAACTCCATGATATATTCTTATCAAATCATCGGACAACATATTTTTCTTCCCCGGGTGGTAGTGTATTGTGAAATTATAATCCTTGAGTAGTTTAATACATCTCCTTTGCCTCATGTTTAGTTAATTTTGGTATAAAATTTACATCAAAATCTTGTGACCAGTATAAATATCACATTTTTCACCATAGTGATAGTGTCTCCAAATTTTTAGTGAAAGGATTATATCTTCTAACTCAAGATCTTGAGTGGGATAGTTTTTCTCTGGAATTTTTAGCTGTTGTGATTCATAGGCAATAAATCTATCATTTTTCATAAGGACACAACCAATTCCTTTCTTTGATGCATCGCTATAAATAATAAACCCATCATTCGTTGATGGTAGAGTCAAGATATTATCATTACCTAATCTTCTCTTCTGTTCTTTGAAAAATTATTCACAGTCTTTTGTCCAAATAAATTTAACCCATTTATGATTGAGCTTCGTTAATGGGTTAGCCAATCAGGCAAAATTCTGGACAAAACGCTGATAATAACCTAATAATCCAATAAAACTGCATACCGCAGTTATACTCGTCGGTGCTGTAAATTATTGGATTGCCTCGGTATTTGTTGGATCAATATTGATCCCTTACATAGAGACAATATGACCAAGAATGAGTTCTTTGATGCCAGAATTCACACTTGATAAACATCCCATATAATTTATTTCTTCTAAGAGTCTTTAGAATAATTTGCATGTGATTTTCAGGATCTTTGTAGCCTTTGGAGAATACCATGATATCATCATTAAATACCACTACGATATCATCAAGATATTCCTTGAAAACTCTATTCATTAGATCCATGATGACAGAGGGTGCAGTAGTCAATCTAAAAGGCATTACTTCAAACTTGTAATGCATGTACCTGGTTTGAAATTCTTTTTTTAGAATATCTTCCCAAATCATACACAACTGATGATATTTAGATCGAAGGTCAATCATTGAAAAATATTTATCTCCATGAATATGGTCGAATAAATCATCAATGTCAGGTAGGTGATACTTGTTCATTATTGATATAGAATTGATCTTCGTGTTTTCAATGAAAAACCACATAGATCTGTCTTACTTGTAAACAAAAAGGGCATGGTCTCCCCATGGAGAAACACTAGGGTGAATAAATCCCTTATTACTCAATTCATCTAGTCGTTTCTTTAGTTCCACTAATTCCATTGTTACCATTCTATAAGGGGTCATCGATATGGTCCTTGAACCAGGAATTAAATCAATGAAAACTCAATTTCTCATTCTAGGGGATGTCCAGGTAAATCCTCTGGAAACACATCAACATATTCTTTCACAATAGGTATGTACTCTATTTGAACATTTCATTCCTCACCCAAAACTATTTCATTCTCATCCTACCCAATATTTGAATTTAGTAGAGTTACTATGGGTGGATCTAGATTAGAACCATATGGTGACATTTCTACTCTAAAGATAAGGTACTCCTTATCATCATCGAGAATTGTAACCTCCTTATTCTTACAATAAATTTTCACATCATGGTCTGAAACACAGTCCATACCGAGGATTATATCAAATTGAATAATGGGTATGATGATTATATCAGTAGATAAATATCGTTTATTTTCCTTAATGGGGATAGAATCGCAAAACATGATTGCAATGATACTTCCCTTATGAGTTTTGACTAAAAAATACATTGTAAAATAAAATTGGAAATATCTAATTTTCTTTGAAAACTGGAATGATATGAAACAATGGGTTGACTCAGAATCGAATAAAGCATTGTATGAACTTGAGGAGACCATTAAATTACCTACCACTATGTCTTTTGGAACTTCAACCTTAGCAGTAGTGATCGCAGAATCATGGCCTTGATCCCTTGGCCTTTTCTAAGGTATGTTTCCCTGATGCTTAGGAAATTCATTTGAATAATGTCCCATCTCCCTGCAATTATAGCATTGACCAATGGTAGCTTCTTTCTTCCCCTTACAATCAATATAATGATGTCCTCTCTGTCCACATTTGTACCATACTCCTTTTACTTTTAGCCAGGAACCAGGGTTCTTCCTTCCACAATTATCACAGGTTGGAAATTCAACTCTTCACTTCTTCCTTGTTTCTTTATTTCCTTTCCATGAGTGTTCAATAGATCACTTCTTCTATTGCTTTTCTATAAAGTAGTATGACATAGACAATTAATTTTTTGTCTTGATTGCACATGAGGAAAATATCTTCATACGATGAGATGGATTGTGAGACTAATGCTCAATAGAGAAATGGTTTTAACCCATAAAATAAATGATCAATATTACTTCTTGGGTTACATATATAATTTGAAACATGACTTCCTAAACGTTAAAAGTTAGCTTCATACATTTTGACATTCCCATCCTCCATTTGTCTGAGACTCAGAAATTGCCTTTCCATATATGCTTGATGATCATGAAAACGTATTTTTCTTAGAAAATATCATTAAACTCCCTCCATTACATACTTTATACTAATTCATCCTTCTTTTTGTTTTGAAATAATGACTACCATTTATCTACATTTCCAGTATGACGATAAGCTTCCATGAAAACTTTTTCTATTCCACTACTTCCCAAAACATGAAATATTTTCTCTAACGAACTTATCCATTATTAATCTACACAATTATTTTTAGACCAATTGAATGTTGTTGGTTTATTCCTCGTGAAGATATATAACATTGATCCTCCATAATGCGGATCAGGGTGCTCCATACAGGTAAGGTTATTATTCATAACCTGTGTGAGTTGTCCCAGTATGGAGATGAGATGATAAAAACTAGTTGCATCACCATATCCACTATAATTATGTTGATCAGGAGGGAAATACCTACATGGATTATGTGCATTGTTAAAGTTTATAAGACTTCCACTAGGTTCCATTTCTAAACAATGGCATACAATATATTAATATATGAACCATAATACATAATTCTGAACTCGTAAAACACTTAATATAAATTGAACAGTTTATGGATATAATCCATAATCATAAAAATGTTTTCATTGAGGTGGTATATACACAAAAATACTTCATAATTTTTTGCAAAGAAAATGAGAATTATCCTAAACATATCCCCTAGGAGTGTCATAACTAAGAGTGCAGCAAGGCCCGTTGTCATGCACGAGTTCTTGTTCGAGTCTATCTCAAAGCTATGTTTTTGGGTTTTACCCCTAGGTACATCTATGACAGAGTCACTATTACCTACTTGTATCTAGACAGGGATGTATTTCATGGAAAACTCACAAAATCTCTACAGGTCCATAATTATTGGACATTCTTCTATACCAATTCTCAAAGTCTATCTAGTGGTATTGTTCTATAATCAGAGATTTTCTAAATTGAGATTCCATGGATTGAACTAAACATTTTCTGATACCAACTATAATGCCTGACACGAGTTACCTAGATTCAGTGCTTCATTACCTAACATTGACATGATATAAGGAATCATGTCTCAAAAGACCGATTAGTTTAGTATTATTGGAAATAATATATATACATATGTTCACACTCCATCATGAAAATAAATACAACAATAATATATTACATTAGAAACATCCAAGACTCCTGGATTATGCCTGAATGTCACTCATAGCTAACTTATTCATATCTTGGGAAAATTAAACATAAGAAAGGGGTGATCTAAGATTTTTCAGTAAGGGTAAGAAATACAGTGGAAGATAACATAAACATTAGGTATGATGGATAATTCAAAACACATTCATTAACAAATAATAAACATGAACACATTATGGAAGGAATATGAGCTATGTAAATAATATCATAATAAAACATTGTCATGGTTATTCTACTAGTCAAATAACCTCATGAAGCATGATAAATATTTTCATAATGTGGGAATGTATAATTCCGGACATTCTGGAACATTTTTTCAAGGCCTCAGTCAAGATGTCTAAAATGATTAAGGCCTCGTACAGAACCATATATCGAATTCGGAAGGGCCTCAACCAATTCTGTGTCTAATTTTCTCATCAGAAAAACCGATGCACTAAGGAGAAATAGCGGGCTCCACCCGTCACATACTAAATTCAATACATTCTTCATATGAAAAGGATGAAACATAACATAAACATTCGTATTAAAACTAGCATACGAAATGTTAACACATTAACCATAAACCACGAATGGTATAAAAATAACACTTCCAGAGTCAAAAATATCTCATAACCTATAATACCATATGGAAATTTGTATCATAATAAATCAACTTTAAACAAGTTTAAAATCTATCAAAAATGTTGACATAGATGAAATGAAAACTACTTGAAAGAAATACATATTTCAATTTTGAAACCCTTTAAGAGTCACATAATTATAAAAGAAAACATATATTTTGAAAATATTCTTATAAGATTGTAAGGGAAGCTTTGATGTTGTTATAACGGCAGAAAATAGCCGTACCCACCGTATAAGTTAAAATAACATTCTTACCTTAATTTTGTTGAACAATTCATAATGTACATTGTTTGAAAAACGATGGAAAGATTCCTTTCAAAACATATAAGGTAAAATAATGGAATAAATGACTTTAAAACATATTCTAGTCAATAGTAAAAATGTTTTGAAATACATTTTAAACAAAACATGGACGTTGATGATAAAGAGGTCCTAGTAGATTCTTACATATAAACAACCTCAGATAATAAAGAGATTGTGAAATTAACCCTTACCTTGTTCTTTTCCATAGTAGATGGTATGTTAACCTCCTTTATAATAGATAAATTTTTTTATTAAATTATACAAGAACTATATACATAAATATGATATCATAAATTATTTTCTAATATTTATTTGCTAATAATATTTCAGTAGTATCATCGTTTCGAGTGTTAAATGATTCATTTTCCTTCATATACTTGGTTATATAAGCCAACTTTTTATGGATAGGATGTATTTGATTCATATACAGAATTATATTATGTTCAGAAACATTATTTTAAATAATAAAATGAACATTACTTTTGAATGATTACGATGGGGAAATGAATCTCATCACGTTCGTTGAGATGATAAATCGTACGTAGGCACGAGCGACAATATCATTATATTGATGGTGGAATCGTATGTAATTTGATGTTATATCATATATAAATAATTAATAACATGTTATATTTATTATTTATATCCTTTATAATCTTTATTATACCCATCCAAATAATGAAGTGTATGAATAAAATAATAAACTACGATTTGGATATGGTAAGCCATACGTACGCACGTATGTTGACATTGTCATTCATATGATGGATAGAATAATGAATATGGTTGTAAATTTTTTTAATAACATCAATGTATATATAATATAGTTGATTTACTATTTCATAATGAAAACAACAATGAAAGGGGATGTGGAAGAATAAAAGAACTTGAAAGAGGTGATTAAATATTTTCCTCTTCTTCGGGTTCTTTCTTTTAATTTGATCAAACGGGCTCCATAGGTTTGATTTATGACCAAAATAAGGCCTATAGGATGAAGGTAGAAATGTTGGGAGGATATTTGGGCAGGGGTTGGCCGATACAAATGGATTTCGAGGTGTGTAATTAATATAAGGGGAAGTTCCCTTTTATAAGAGAGGTGCGGGTCACTTTATTAAAATCTTGAAAATATTATTTTATAATAAAATAATTTCTGGTTTATAATTACTCCAAAATTATTTAATTTGGGGATAAGGTGGTTATGTGTCGAAAACATCTCTCCCAATAGGTTTTACTGAAGTTTAGGTCACTATATTTACCTTATATTTTAGATTTAACTCTTAGTTAAATAGTTTGACATTTAAACATATATAACATTATCTATGTACTTTTTCTGATCCATAGATTTTTAGGAATATTATATCAATTAAAAATATAATATTTTTTTAAAAAACACAATTATGTCAATATTGACACTATTTAGTATTTGGTTTTTGTGAAAATCATACAAACATGATTAATTCAAAAAAAATATCTAATCAACAATAAATTTCCATATTAACCTAGAAAATTAATTGAATTCATAAAAAGTCTAAAATATCATTTATTTGGATATTTATAATATCAATTATTTTAATCATTCATTAATAAGATAATTATTACATCATTATTGTCTCATAAATAAATTAATTTTTTTAATGTCTACAAATTATAAATAAAATACCACTATATAGGAAATTTTTTTAGATTTATATAAAATAATTATCATCTAATTTATCTTATGTATAACCCTATATTAAAAATGGATTAGTTATTAAACATTGAATTTCACTCTTTTAACTATTCATTAAATAAAATAATAATAAATGTCCTAATCTAATTCAAGTGGACCAAAAGGGATCATATTTTATTCATATGTTTGTTTTTTATCTAATTACACTTATCCAACAGAATTAGGACATGTGATAGGGTAATTATGATATCATTGTTACCCTTAATTACCCTATTTACATTTAACCATGGTAAATAAAAGTCAAAAGTTACTATTCACAGAAAATTATTTTTATTCTTATTGAACCACATTTTACTTACTGATATTAACCATGTCTCTCAGATTTTTGATATTCATCTCACAGAAGTGGTAAAATAATGTTTTATGCCAATTTGCAAATGCTCCTAAAAGGTAGGTAAAAGACAGTAAAAGTTCAATAAAATTTTCATATATCTAAACTTATTATAAAATGACTCCAATGAATTGCATTGATCATATATAGGTATTATGTATCTACTTTTACCAAAAATAAATTTAAATAAAATAAATAATTTTTTAAATAAAAAGTTTGTTTTATCCAACAACAAAGTGTTTATCACTATTTATCAAAAACTGACTGTTTTCATAAATTTTTATAAAATTCACCCAATGATAATTTTGATATTATGAAATAAAAAATGAAGTCCATTTTGAAAAATAAAATTTAAAAAATTTCAAAAAGTGGGTATTTCTATTCATAACGGCTAGTTTGATTGGTCACGGTGTGTTAGAATCTCGAAGATGCGTAAAATGCAAGCTATTACATTTTTCAAATGGAAACGTACTGTGGAAGATTTGGGTGATACACTGATGTTATTTAATGATTAATAATGTATAATAAATTTTTAACCCATGGGATTGGTGTTGCTATAATGAAAATGACAATGTTAATCTTGTGAAACCATGTATTTGGTTGGATTATGCCCGGAGGGCATGCACTTGGATTCTTTAGTAAACATTATGTAATAAGAATAACGTTAATCAATGTATAAAGACTTAATTAATATAAATTTGAATGTAAAATGGAAATAAAAATTTTTATTTAAGTAGTATTCATGCTCAAGAGCTTTTAGGATGTATAGTCCCTCACTATAGTGATTGAGTGTCCTAGTGATGATGAGTACAGTTGAGTATAGGTCTCAGTTATTCCCATAGTGTGGTTGTGAGATATATAATATCAAGAATATTTTTTTCATACACAAACAATCCCATGTCGGTAATGGAAATGAACACCTAGTGGACTTTGGTTGAGTGTTTTCCCTAACATTATGGTAGGAGGATGCATGATTGAAATTTACCTCTGGCCCCACTATCTTATATTGATAGTATTACGTGTTGCTATATAGGATAGTTAGTTTTTTATTGAATATGTATAGTGTTATGTAATGGTTTGTGGTTATTTCACACTAATGTATCTCCAGATATTTTATCCATATGGTTATTGTATGAATGAAAAATTATGGGATGTGATTGCTCGAGGTTCCTTACTATGTGTATGATTTGGAATGGATTTATATATAAATACTAATGTATGATACATGTCATAAGATTATTTGGTGGCTCCCAGAAACTAATCGGTTAATTTAAATAGATATTTGGATTGGGTAATGTGATGATTTGTTGCACGGGGTGCATGTTATGATATATAGCCTACGTTTCTACGGACTGACTTATTTTTGAGAGATATGATATACGATGTGAGATGCTGGGGAATAATGAAAATCTAGAGGGGAATAGGTAGTAGGGTACCGTTATTATTTTATTACTATAATAAATGATTCCTTGTATAAACTACATGGTTAGAAAGAACCATGGTGATAATGAGAAAATAATACACATGGGTAGGAAATGAGTTAGATTCACTAATTGTTAACTATACTTTACCATGATTTCATTATCATTTGCATTAGAGGATATGCAGAGGATCATAATGATTATTTTGTTATTATAACTCAACGTATATCTAAACCATTTTCTTGTCAACGGGATGTATATTATAGACTTGCCTATATATTACATGCTTATGGTTTTGTAGGAGTTGTTTGGGATTTTTGGCCGCAACCAACTTTACCTTTTTGTATTTATAGTCTTCCATTCAAATTTTTTCTCTTCTATATGAAATTTAATGTTTATTCACGAATTTTACTTATATTAATGGGAATGAGTTGATTTAGGTGCCTATCGTATCTCTCTATCTTTCACATGTTCTCTTATAAGGCAATTCCTCTGCTTTTATTGTTTATTACAGCTACCATGTTAGTCGTAAACTTAGGACCTACTAGAGGTGAGACTCGGGTAGTCACTTACCTATTCTCCCTACTAACCATATTGGTGTGATAATTGGGGGTAGGGGTCTTATTAGAGTGGATTTAATGGCTTTATGATCAAGGAAATAATGACTATTTGAGTTAGGGATAGGTTTGGACAGCATGGGTCAGTAGGGAAACTATGTTAGAGATGGTTAATAAGAAATGTAAACATGGGAGATTAACTATGAAACAAGTACATAACCCCCCCCCCCCCCCACCACCATGATTTGTTGCATAGATATTTATGTGTATTGAACTTACTCAATGATGTTATTATAGTAGTGAGGTTGATACTAGGGAAAGGACAATGCGTCATTCTTCATTGAGACTATGTTTAAAACGGGTAGACCGTGATGTGGGAAAATTATAAAATAATCAAACAAAACAATTCTTTATTTAATCATAGGTATTACATATCTAGGGTTGGGTGCCTCTAACCATATTTTCTTATTACAACAATGGAGTCATGATGATTTCATCATCAGGTTCTTGCTGAATATGTACATCATGAGGTGTCAGTAGATCCGTATAGAGTAAAGTTCATTGACAACAACACTTATAGAAGAAAATCTGATATTTTTAGCACCAGAGTCTATAGAAGTATGAACTCTTTGTTTTAGGCTTGGTGAAAATTACTGTTTAGAGGAGTCTGTGTAAGATTTCAGTTCAATCCTTGTTTTGAAGAAGAATTGTGTTTCATTGTCTATGATGATGTTGTGTGAGTAAAGATGTGGTAGCAGAACATATTCCTTGCAGATCTCTAGGAGTCAAAAATCTCATGGGATACATTCAATGATCAATTATATGCATATTTTCTTCTATTAGCCACAAAATCAGTTAGTCTCTCAGAGTTTCTTACCCTTCAACAGGGGAGTTCTCTTGTGTTTCTTTTTGGGATCCATTTCAAGTTCCTTTTGTGATATGCTTCAGAAATATTTCTAGGTGAGGCGACCATGATGAGAAATTTTTTTGATGCTTTGCATCTAGTGCTCCAATGACAGGCCACCCTATTAATGTTGTTGACATATACTAAGGTTTTGGTGAGAGTATAGGTTTTCGAGATGTTTCTTATTAGAAATAAATCATCATGGTAGAGGAGTTATTAGAATTTTCCATGAAGTAGAGTAGTGGTACAAGGTTCCCAGTTTCAAAGATAGAATAGAATTATTATAGATTAGTGTAGGAATCAACATCATCATCTAGGTTATAGGGGTTTTGATTCTCTCAAAACCATGCTAATGAATCAAACATATGTTTTTCTAGTCGAGACTGATGCCATCATCCATGGGAGCACCCAACATTTCTAAACAGTCATCGGGTTCCAAGTGTTCTTCTACTGGTTCGTCCATTGAGGAAAATTCAATCGTGAAAACAATAGTAGGATGTTATAGTTTCAGATCAGTAGAGAGGAGATGAGGTTGGAAGAGGGAACCCCCAAATATTCTCTTCATCCTTAGAGATAAGAACATGACCATGGATGTGGTCATCATCAGGGTCAATGAATCCATCGAGTTGGTCGTGGTCAACTTCATTATTTATCTTTTCCGGTGATGGGAAATCCATAAATCATTTGAGGTACTCTTCTATTAATTTCTACATGGCTTAATATTTTTTTATTTAATATATACACACTCCTTCATATTTCTTTTCCTTATCCATGCATTGTAACTCGAGGTGAAGAGGCTTCCAGTTCACTTGGAATTGAATAAATTTTTTGGAGGTCAAACTTGTCAGTATGAAGAATATAAAAATTATGAGATAGTTCTAGGTAATCCCCACTCCATTGATTGTTTCCAATGTTTATGGATACAATCATATAAAACCATCATTAGCAAGCATTGACTGTATTTAGTTTAGACTATCGTGAATTTCATCAAGAGGCAAGTGATGTTGTATGATGTGGATATATATCTGATAGTGTTCGTTAACAAATGAGAGCCTCATATGGATTAGATGCATGTTTTGTCCTTATCATCATTAATGATTTTGATGATTTTGAGTTCATCAGTGATTCAACTAATAATGATTCCCAAGGCTATTGAAGATAACCATTATATCTTTCCTAAAGAGGTTGTAGCGTTGCCCCATCAATGTGAGATTGTGTTTTGGATTATGATACAGAAATACATTTTTCATATATCTATTTCTCAATATATGATGATACCTTATGAACTACGAGAGTAGAGAGTATAACTCGATGATCTACTGTAGTGATGTATGGTTTTCCCAAGTGTGTCACCTTGGGGTCTACTAATTTTGATCATGAAGAAGGCCGGTTATAGTTTGTGTCTTTGAATCAACCAGTGTCGCCTGAACCATGTTATAGTGAAGAACTATTCTCCTCTTCCATGGATTTATTCAATCAGCTGAATAGAGATAGTATGTTCTCAATTAATGATCTATTATAGGGGTATCAAAAGATATTGGTGAATGTAGGAGGATGTTCGTAAGACCACTTTTTGATGTCATTATACGAAATATGTGTTTTTTGTTATGACTTTTAGTGTAACAAATTCTCTGACAATGTCCATGGGTTTAATGAACATGATTTTATAGAGTTTCGGTATAAGTTCATATTTTTTTTCATCGATGACATCCTAGTGTACTCTTTGTCAGATGTGAAGTATGTAGAACATATCTATGTTGTTTTATGTGTTTTTTACATAATTATATTTTCAGGAAGACATCAAAGAGTGAGTTATCGGCTCGTAATGTTCATTTATTGGGAAATGTCATGTCATAGATCTGATTAGATGAAAATCCATCACTGATAGTGGTGGTAAGTTATTTTTTAGTTCCTAAGAATGTTGTAGAGGTGAGATGTTTGTTTGGATATGCTGGTAATTAAAGCAGGTTCATTTCCGATTACACTCTTGTTGCGGCTTCTTGGATAGCCTCAACCAAAACAGATCATGATTTATTAGATACTGACTAGGTTCATTAAACATTCGAGTGCCTAAAGAAGAAGTTGGTCAACACTATATTTCTCGCACAAAGCTTTGACCGAGGAGAGATGCGTTGTATTCTTTATTTCTATGTTGTAGAATGACCTATATCAGGGATGGCTAAAATGTAGTCCTTGGGGTTGTATCACCATCTTCTATAATTTTCTCTATCTATAAAGTCCATGACCCCATTCAAACGTAATTTTATTCCACTTATTTTTCTCAAACCATAGGACACTGATGTGGTATTTGAAGGTTTTGAATCCCCCTTATGATATGAATTATCTCAATATCATATATATCAATACATGGAATACTAAGGATAGTTCTAATTCCTTTTTCATTATAGTTATCATTATTTGATTTCATATCCTTCTTGTTCTTATATAGATACATTGGTGTTTGATCTCTATAATTGTAATGGATATTTAGTTATCATTCGCTGGTGTGTTCATAGGACGGTGTTTTTTGGAGATCATAGTTTCTTCCTGAGATAGGAAACTAATGATCTGTATTGAAATTCCATTTCAATTTCGAGAACATCAAAAGATCGAGGTAGGGGATTCATTTCTTATAATATTTATTTTTTATCATTCATAATGTTATCATGATTAAGGAATTTATATAACTATTGAATTAACATAATAATTATAAATTTGGATTAAATAATATAAAGGTTATATTTAGAGATCATTTTTTATGGGTTATACCATGATAATTATCAGTCTCTTGAATTTCCCGATAGTGTGCTACCTATGATATTCTAGTTATCATATTTTTTTATTCATGGTTTATCATATTGAAATTTATGGAATTAGATAATTAATGTAAATCTAGATGAAATTAATTAATTTACATATGAATTAGATGCATGGTTTTTAATATGGGTTTTCTTATAATTTGATGATAACCATATTGATGAAGGAATTCATGTTTAAATGAATATGTTACAGTGTGTGATAATATAATTGATGAAGAACATGAATCTATAGAGCTGGTAAATGAATAAATGAATACAAATTGATGTTAATTGTGAGTTTCCCTTCTCACACTTGGATGATAATGGAATTATGCTAAGAGATTGTATACATAATTAAGATAGCTAAAGGTAGCTAATCCCTTATGTTTCCTATATTTATAAAATGTGAAAATCAATTAGTTAACTTAGTAGGGGATAAAAATAATTTTTTTGAAAAATATAAATATTTGGGGCTATGACATCCCTTTTTTTGAATTATGAACACCGTTTGATTAGTAACATGAGAGGACATTTACATGTAAAGGTCGAATGCCCTGTTTTAGGGCCTAGATTGACATATTATTTATGATTTCTAGTTTGATTCCTTCTATGTGCTCAAGATGCGAGCCTTACTATGTGGTGTTAAATGAATCTGGGATGTCAGATCATGGAATGACTAATGTGGTATGGGAGGTGAGGCTGGAGGATATGAAAGCAGTTGATTCCTATGATGATGGGACCCATGGTGATATTTATGTGTTTGTCAGGGATAACATTGGGATGATGGGACGATTTGAAGCCAAGATTAACAATTTTTTTATGTATTCTTATATTCTTGGGGTGAATGAATATGTGAAATGAAAAATTGTTGTGTTTATTAATTTATCTACCTCTATTTCCTCATTTCTTAAGTGATCTGGATGTGTTTCGTTGAATCTCATTGATAGTAGCTTATGATTATTTCAAATATTACATGGAATTATGGAAATATTAATCAATTTTATTAATTGTTTACCAAATTTCATTAATGTTTATTGACTGAAAATTGTAATTTTAATCTCAAGGAATAATTGAATCGGTTTGATTATGCATGAAGGTCATGGAATTGATTTTCTTGGTTAATTTAATGTAATAAAAATAATGGTAATTAATGACTAATGACTTAAATAATGTAATGTGGAATCTTAAATAGAAATAAGTAATTTAATGTAATTTTAATTCATGCCCATGTGATCTTAGGATGTGTTTTCCCTTGTAGTGGCAGCCGGGAGTCGAAGTGATGATATCGTTAGTTGAGTTTAGGACTGGGTTATGGCCACATAGTGGTTATGAGATATGTTATATCATGTATTTTTTTTAATCCATACAGTACACCATCCATGTATATTAGGACAAAATACACCTAGTGAACAATAGGAGAGTGTTTTCCCCTATTTCCGAGTGCTAGGCTGGATGATTGACTTCCCCTTCCGACCCTACTCTCTTCTCATGGTAATATTATGTGTTGATATGCATGATAGTCCATTTTCCCATATATGTGTGCAAAGGGTTGTAATTAATAATTTTTATTTCGTATATATACATAGATGTATATATTATCCAAATTATTATAGTAGGAAGGATGTGTGTGGAATGTAATGGCTGAAGGTTCCCTACTCGGTGTATGAGTTCCCCTGACATTATGTATAATACTCGATGTATGATACACATCATATAGGACGTGGTGGTTTCTAGAATCTAATCAGTTACTATATATGGATATAATGATGGGATTATGTTATGATGTGATGCATAGAGTTCATGTTTTGATACTTATCCCATGTGTTTGGCTTACTTATGTTGGATAGAGATGGCTTAGAACGTAAGTTGTTACAGCCGAGCGAAAAACCAGTGTGGAAGATTCATCATCGTTTCTTTTATATTTCATAACTATAATAAATAATTACTTATATGTTCTTCATTGTGAGGGAAATCTATGATGAGGATGAGAACATACTACACCTGTTTAAGTGATGAGTTAGTTTCAATTATTTTTCACTAGGATGTAACATACCTTCGTTATCTTTACCATGAGAGGCTCTAGGAAGAATCCTAATTTTTATATGGTTTTGATCACCACATGTATATATAAAATATTATTTTAGTTCATTATGATAAGGTTGGTGATTGGGATGGATATTACATGCCTTTAATTTTACAAGAACTGTTTGGGCGTCATCATCATTGCAGAGATTAACTTTTTGGAACATGTAGTTTTCACTTCTTGTTTCTTTTATTATGTATGAAATTGATTACATCTTATAAATTTTAAATTATCATTATGTGTAGGAGTTTTTTAGTGTATCTTCCTCATTTAAATATTTCATAGGTTCCCATAGAGGATAATGTCCATTATTTAAATGTGTATCAATACCTTATTTCTAGTCTCCAACTGAGGTCCCATTGGGGGTGGGACTTCGGTAGTCATATCCTCCTTTCATTGCTATTCCTAGATGGGTACTCTCTATGGGGATAGAGACACAACACCTACCATCACCAAGAAATTCTAACTAAATAATACATCTAGGTATAGTAACATAATAAGAACATATCGATAAAATGGTAACAACATAACTTTTCCACAGATGCACTGATCTCAAACCCCAACATCATACGTCCTAACACATTCAAATCTATTATTAGAAACACTATTAAAAGAAAACTAAAACATCACATCACATCTCACATGAAGATATCTATGTTATAACATCCCTACTAACACCATAACCATAATAATAGAGTATCGTGAACATGATGGACATCAACATTGTTCCCTATTCCTTTAATGAATAAACCCTATTTTGATTGACATCATCATTTTATTAAACAAACAACAATTATACTACAATCCGTAATCCATCACAACTCGTTCATATTAAACTCTTCTGAAAGGGAGAGATTTGATGAGGGGGTATCCATTCATCCATCCTCACCATTAATATTTTGGGATAAACACACCCAAAAAATTTTAGTGACAGGCTTTGGTACTTGATGTGGGTATGATGTGTATAGAAATCACAGTAAAAATAAAATCTCTAAAAGTAACACAAAAGGACAACCTATGTTTTTTCACCAAAAATATATCATCCCATTCAAAACATCAGAACAAGTCCTCGTAACCTCCCCCACTTCCACAACCACCTCTAAATGCATTACATGACACAAGCTTTCCAAAAACCGCATGCCAAAGCCCATAATTTTTTAATGTTAATCATGTTTCTAGATCTTCTCATTATAAACCACATTTATTTATCAACCCCATTAATTTCATATTAACAACAGTCACATAAAATATTATTCCCTTTTTAATTAATTAATTCTCTATCCATTATATCCCATGACATTCCATATCATATTAACACATCCAATTTTTATTATTCAATTATTTTAATCCAAAAACCATACATAAAGATCATATTTATTATTTAACCACATCAATAACCAACCATTTTCAAATCCCTTTTCATTTTCCATATTCAAATCACAAATCATTTCCCCATTTAATATTGACTATTTCTAGACCTAATCATTTTTATATTCTTCATAAAATTAGAATAACATGAACACAATACACAACACACAAAAACATATCCTACTTAGTCCAAAATGTATCACATTTCCACCATTTTACATTAGAACCACTTCCTTATCAAAACCTATACATTTCAAAACCACAAAAAATTATTATTTTTCACGTCTTTCAAAATGGGAAACCAATTTAATTAGAAATATATAAGGGATTTGCTTTTTATTCCATAGTGAGATTAATCAAACAATCACATCGAGGGTCTTATAATCCATAATAATCATTGAGAAAACAAGGTTCCCAACAAATGTTATTTATAGAAAGGAAACATATATGGATAACCCTTGAAACAGTATCACAAAACATGTTAAATCATTTGAATCCCCCCTTTTCAAGGGGAAAAAAATTATTTAACTATGTATGATTATCACTTTCACCTTCTAGGATAATATTTTGATTATCTAAATAAGTAAAACATCTAATTGTAAGAATATTAATTCTTTATTCATTAAATAATAATTTCTATGAAAACAAATATCTACAACATGATGATATCTTGTAAAATATACGTGAACATCTTCATCCCATTAAATTTTAGTTAACCAATTAATTATCTTCATTAGGTTAGTGCATATCGTATTCCTAATGTATAAAAATGAAGGATCCATTCCACATGTTTAACAAGAAGAACGACGAAGGTTCACCTACATGATATTTCATTTCCACTGTAAATCATTTCACCTAGAACGATAGAGGATACGAAGATGATAACATCCATGAAAATGTAGAATCTTTGTAAGAACATGAAGTAGGATTATAGGATGGTGAGGTCTAGTCCACCAAAAGTAAAGAGGTATATAGAGAGACTCAAATGAGAGAAATTAATGTTTTTGACATTCATCAATATATCTCTAATACTCTGTCAAATTTCTAAATTTAATTCCACACATAATTCGTACACAAATGAAATCTTAATTGTATTCCATTTACAATCATTAAAACCATAAGATATAAATAAAATGAGTAAAAAATAATCAAAACCATTATTTTTGGCTAATTGTATTGATGAAAACGTTTTCTTAGGAGGTTTGAGGAAGAATAATATTGTATTTAATCAATTTACATTACTCATACACACGAGGCATATATTGTGTAAGGGTATCCTAATTTTACCCTAATTCGATATGATACCTTGATACAAGTAGAAGAAAACTAGGGTCATTCTTATGTAGTGAATAGTTACCATTACCAAGGCTCTAAAAAACATAGATGATCCTTAAACATCATTGGGGGGACCCTTAAGTGAGATTTAAGATTTAATAACTACTCTTATGAAACTACATGTTACACCATTGTTAGGAAATTACAACCTTTAAACGATCCTTGGAAACTCCCCTTTTCCCTTACACAACAATGATCTACCATTATTCAACCATTAGAACATCGAGTCCACCCTTATGAAATTAGGAACTCAGACTTAGGTATGTTTGGATGTAACAATACATAGCATTGGGGATTTCTATGTTTCCTTTACAAAACAATGGAAAATTATTCTATGCACTTAAACAAGCCATAAGAAACAACCATTCCCCTTTTGCAACTCCAATTTCAGGTGTAAGGGTAAACATTTCATTGAAAATCATTAGTATTCAATTAAACTATCATATAAATAATTAAGAAAAATTATTATTAACAAATTAAAAATCCAAAAAAAAGTTCTAAAACATTTTAATCACTTTGAAAACATCCAAATAAGAAACAAAAAAAATCATTTAAAAACTAAAATTACAATCATAATTTGTAAATCAATTTAAAAACAACTTAATAATATACGAAGGAATTTCAAAACATATTATTAAATTTATGAAATTGTTCCTAAACCATTAGAAAATCTTGAATGGAAAAAGAGGGCTCATAAATATTTTTAGAATTTACATCAGATACATATCTATCTATTCTTATCCTTAATAATTTAAACAAAACTAGGGAAAGAGAAAAGGAAAGAGTAAATTGAACTACCCCTTGAGACTCATCTCATGGTTCTATCTATATTTAAAACACAATAGAAATTCCAAATACAAACTCTCAAGGCAGACCCCACTCAAACAAGAACAAGGCCACACTGATAGAAATAATAATCCCAAAAACCAAAGCATATCAATGAAATAGTTATTTCGTAAAAACGACACCATTGATGGTACTCTTCCATAAATAAACGCATTATATGTGTTTAAGAAAATTATATACTTCATGATGTTGAAAACATTATTATTCATTTCATATCATAAACATTACATAGTAGTTCACAAAAATGAGGCTCTAATATGATTTATCCTTATTTATTATGCCCTAATATTTAAATTCACAGTATTCAAATCTTATGTTATTTAACATGTCTTGAATAATGTAGATTATCCTGCTTGAATAGCTATTTATTAACAATCATAAATATTGTATTTACAACATTTCATTATCTCATGAGGCTCATAGAGTTCAATATATTCTTTTCAAAATATTCTTACATACATGACTCATATGAAAACATTTCATATTGAAACATTTAATGTTCAAAACCAATATGATAATATACATTGATTAATTATAATTAATTTAAAATCTAGCATGTTAGGGAAACCATTTATAATGAAAACCTTTAATATTACTCCTCCTAAGACAATATTTATTAAAAATCACATCGGAGAAACACTTCCACACCTTTTGGAAAAATAATTTTTCAGATAAATGAAAATTTTGTAAAATAATTTTTTAAGTTGGATTGAAAAAATCTATTTCCACAATGTCAATTTTTCCAGGGGGTCTCACTATAATGTATTACACATAACAAAAGAAAATGTCAATGGATGTCATAATAAATATAATTTGTTTTCTTTTCTAAAAAATTTTCACTAGAATTTAAATAACTCAGTCGACCAAAAGATTATCTAATTTAATACATCATGCATCACAAGATTTAACTCATTTACCCAATTTAATTTATAATTGAATAATGTTTTGTATAAATAAAATTTATGTTTATAAGAAACATAAAAAATTATCATCATGATATATAAATATCATTATTTTACGTTATTCCTAAATTCTTTTCACATTTTTTCATAAAAATCTTTTTTTATTCAACAAAATAAACTCTAACATCCTCTTTACCAAGTTAATTTCAACCCATAATATCAAAATTATAGAACATAATTTAACATGTAATACTCTTCACAAAAAATTAGTTTGGAATAATAAACTTTTTCTAATGGAAATTTTTTTCATGTTATCTAACAAAACATTATTCTCTAGGAGCACACTCGTACAAAACAAGTTGTTCAAAATTCCAATTTCCATTTTCCATAGGTCCATGTAATTACATAAAAAAGTTTTGTATAACACTTATCAACCAAAAAAGTTAATTATATCAATATAACAAGAGTTTCTATTATCATACTAATCATGTAAATTCACCTTCTATATAAAGATATTATCCCCTTTAATAATCACTCACTCACCCAGATGGTTTTAAAATGGTTCATGTAACATATCTTGATTAGAAAATTGTGTTCCCTTATTAATGATCTCTAATCAATAACACTTGAAAACAATATAAGAGAAATCCTTACAATGAATATAAGAACACTAGACCACAATCCTTAAACAATAATATTTATTAATAAGAAAACATACAACCCTTAAACATAAAATCATTTGGATATCCGAACATGAACATGTTCAATATTTCCTCATGCCATCCCCAACACCACATTCCATAATAACCCATTAAAAATAACATAACCACATCGAAATCAAAACCATAACCCCATACCACAATCACATATTCATGCATCCTCAACCATATTCTATCAATTGACAGCCATCCCAGGCTCAAATCACATCACATAATAAGGATCAAATCCAAATAAACACATAGAAGGCATCAATTATGGGAGACAAAAACGCATATAGTCCTTAAAATAATCCATCCACAATTAACAAGAAAAAAGAATTGATCAACCCTAATCATTTAACTTAATAACAAAACCAATTTTATAATCATAATGGATTAACGAATTCATTTATCACATTCACAACAATAGGTGATGTGAGGCATCAGGTATGTAAATCCATAAATTACTTTCAGATAATCTAAATCATAACATCCAGTTTTCAAAAACATTATGGGAGAAAATTTCCATTAATATTCCTCTTCTCTATTTCTAGAAACAATAATTTACATCCACATATTCTTTATCCAACTGACATTACTAACATTGTGTGATTAACCACCATATTTTGGAAGGTGGGTGATTACATAAATACAATCATAATACAACACCTAATCACAGTAGGGTTACATTTTTGTCAATAGGGAGTGAAATAATCCTTAATATCAAATTTATTTCTTTGGTATGGAATATAAATTGTCTGTGGATTAAAATTCATTACATAACATCTCATTAATCAACCGTTAGAACATAATTTTATAATCGGAGAACATCCATTCGTCATGCAATATCAACAATACAATTCATTAATAACAAATAGTGCTACTACAAACAACAACAAAAATTTCCATGTAAGTTATATGAAAACCTCATGCTTTTATTTAAATGCGACTATGTTGAAGAAAACAATTGCACATGTGTTATCTCCTCACTCATGATTAAAATGTGTAAATTTAAACTTCTTAAAACATTTCATTACTCAGGAGAAACATATTTTACAATAAAAAAAGGGTAACATGATTCTAATTCCATATATAAATATAACATGATCAGCACATAAATTTTTTTCATATTATATATACAACATATTAAATATTCTACATTCTCAAGCCTCACATACTTGAAATTAAATAGTTACCACACAAATGTTTCCATCGTTATACATTCTTCTCCCAACAAACTACTCATGGATATCCATCTTAAAAGAATATGTTCAGTCATTTTAATAGTTTTGAGTTTCAAAAATATTCCACAAATCAAGCCCATCATTTCCAGGAATTTGTGAAACGAATTTCTCATGAATTCAGACCTAATACATGATTGAAATATATGAATAGACTAATATTACTAATATAAAATCATTACAAATGAACATGGATGTTATTTTTATTAATATATCCAAATATTCATATGAATTATCAATAATAATGATAGAAATTTTCTAATATTTCAAAATCTAAATATTGAAAAAACATGTTTCTAATAAGTCCATAACACATGATTTTGAAAAAATATGAATGTAAATCAATGAATGTCATAATAATTTTCATGGAAATTTGAGTAATAATAATCATTATTACGAAAAAAATAATTTCTGTTTGGCGGGAGGAAATCTACTCAAGGTTAGATTCTTCATAAGGGCTTTCAAAATTCAATATCTATTCACAATAGAATACACTATAAACGATTCTCTAAAAAAATAAATCGTTATGAATATATTCATCATGTTATGAATTTTATCAACGAAAACAAAGTATTATCATAATAAATAATTCTATAATAAGAATGGAAACAACATATTCATGTCCCAACAAGGATTTAAACAAATTTATTGGACAACTTGATCATAATTTTACTATTTCAATTCATGGTATATGATTAATTCATGAGATTTTAATAGTTCATTACAACATGGGTACAATTAGAGAAACACATATAAGATAGTTTGATTTATTTAATTAAATTCCTTATCTTCTAAAAAATAACTCATTACTCATAAAATCATAAGTGAAAACAATTAGGATTCATATACCTCTCATAGGCCTATACCCTACAAGCCTCACCATCTCACTTATCCATTAAGTAGGCTCAGATTCATTTCATTAGAAAACAAAGGCCCTAAAATCACATATCATAGACTATCTACCATGTATTTTCTCATGCACGAACATCAAATGATGTTATGTCTAACTCCAAAATCCATCCAATATTTCAATCAAAACTTTTGATAGCACTTTTTCATGACCCACTCTCTCCAAAGGTATCCCTCTTATACTAAAAATGGAGAAATGGAGATAATGTCCTTCGATTCCTACATACATTAGGCCCTGGGTTAGCAACTAACAACTAGGGTATAAGAATGTGACACCTATGAGGGAAATTACCCTCAAAATGAAGAAAAGTAGGATTGATAGATATTATATCAAATACAAAAGTAATCCATAACAGAATAAATGAATTATCCACAATATCCTCAATTCTTGTAATGTCATACAAATAAAAAGAACGTCTCTAAGTAGAACATCATTGATAATCCTATAATAACTCAACTAAAAATTCAACACCCAATTTAGTAGTGTACAAAATTGTCTTTGAAGTCCACATGGAACCGTGAATTTATTATTACATATGTTGGGTGATAATATAGGTATACTCAGTAGGATCATACCCGAAGCCTTGTGCATATGTGGAAAGAGAATACTAATGCACAAGTGAAAAAAATAATTGACCAAAATGCACCTAATATGTAATCTAACCAATCTCAGCCTCACCTAAGATCACTATCCAAATAAAATATCATATTGTAATAATCTAATTAGAATCATATTGATAAATGGGTACCCCACACCCCTTTACCACTGGTCTTCTACACTGACACCCCTAATTTCATACGTCCTAATGCCCCTATCTCTTCTATATAGTAATATTTCATGAAGACTCCTCAGCCATCACATCACATCTTGCCCGAGGAAACCAAAACTATCACTTCACATCTATCCTAAGGACACATGGACCACCACATCACATCTCTATCAAAGTTACTTGGTCCATCACATTACATCTCTCACGAAGAAACAAGTGTCATTATATATCTACCACGGACAAAACAAGAATAGTAGGGTATTTTGAATATGAATGACATCAATATTTTTCCATTATCCTACTATGCATGACCCCCACTCTAAATTACATCATCATCTCATTTAACACAACCTCAAGTTCACTACAATCTGTAATCTATCACATCCCATTCATATGAACCCATCTAGAATATATCAAAGAAAATTGGGGTTTCCATCCATCTATCCACACCATCGCAATGTCAGAAAAAACACAGCCAAAACATTTGGGTGTCAACACATAATTCTCAACAAGGGTGAGTCACATATAGAAATAAAAATGAAAATAAAATATGTAATAGCCACACATAATCCCAACCAATGAGTTTTAAATAAGAATAAAATCCCACTCACAACATCAACGCAATGCCACACATCCTTCAAGACTTTCTATACCATGACAAAATGCATCACACCACACAATCGTCCCACAAACCAGGACCCACATTCCTCGTTTATTTTCATGTCAATCCATTTTAGTGGTATTCTTAACATCATCCTCGTTTATTTATCATTTCCGCCTGTTTCATAAAATTTCATAATCCATACCAAAGAGTATTATTACAAAAATCTGAATTTCCATTGGTATCCTTTTTCATTAACAATATATAAGTGATTATCCTTTTATTACATAGTGATTTTAATCAAATAATCACACCAAGGGTCTCATAATCTATAAAAATCTATAAGAAAATAGGGTTCCCAAAAACAATTATTTTCTACAAGATAATTGATATGATTGGATTGAATGAGTTTAAAGCCTGACATCCAATATTTTTTACCTATTAGAGGGGGGTCCATGAGTTAGGTTCACATGAGCATAGATAACAATAATTCCATGGGTATATTGGTAATTAGAAGGGTATATTTTTAATTGGGATATTAATTATATTTTATTCAAGTATATCTTCCCTTGGGGAGGAGTATTGAGGGGGTATCTAATTAGTTTTGATGTTGGAGGCTTGTGACTTGGCCTAAGGATTTATAAATATCTAGAGCTATGGACTATAATTCTTCATAAAAAACGTAGAGTAATAGAACTACATGAAAATATTCCTGGTTTCTATTACATAGAGATTTCATTGAGAGAGATTAAAATTTGATGAAAAAATACAGAGGATATTTCACCAAATTTAATGTTGCTTTAGAATATCGAAATTAAAAACCGAATGCCCATGTGAATGGACTATTGAGTTGAGATTTTGTAAATTAATTTTTTTTTTCAATTTCCAAATTTTTCAGATCTAAAAATTGACTTCATTACTCAAAAGTTAGTTATATAGATTATTTTTTCGATTTGGTCCCAAATGTTCCAGGTATAGGTGTAAAATGTGGTTCATCCTGCAAATAAAGAGTGTTTGACTATTGAGGAGGATGGGGAGTGTAGTTTTCAATATAGACAAGGTACTGGTGATCTAATGAATGCTACTGTCAATGTATCTAATGATGCTCAATAAAACCATTTTGAAGAGTTATGTGCTACAGTTAATGCAGATGTAATTTGGGGTGTCACCGACTCAAGTCGAGCCAAGTGTAATAGTACTCCTTCTAGAGCTCAGTACATGACCATGGTGCTCGTGATCATCACGCTGCTCAACCATGTAATGATTTACTCTCTCAAGCTATAGCATGATCTTGACTTAGGATCGATCTAGCACTCGATTAAGATATAATCTGATTGCTTATAATACATTTTCCAATTTTTTATTAGAAAATAATGCTCTAATTTGAGATTTATCACAACTTTTTACACGATATTGAAATGTAGTGTTCGAAATTAATTAAATATATATTAAATAAATATAATATACAAAATAATTAAATACTATATTTGGATCCTGAAATACATGATATTGTTTTATAATACATGAATTTGACTTCAGTTTGTACACGAGTAGCTGAAGATCATGATTGAATTGAAAAAAACAAGTTGAGTTTGAGTATTTGGTGATCTGAACCTGTGTTTCTTGGTAGTAAATGTGCACTTTTACATCCATGGTGGGAATTACCGTCATTCTCTAGAGATGATCTCATATCATGGATTTCCTAGGATGGCACTTTCTACTAAATTATTACAACTCCTATATAACTAAATGATTTTCTATCCTAGTTATGTATGGAAGGGGTGGTTCAATATTAGATGATCTAATTGAAATTGGATCAAGAATTTATAACATGGAAACCACTTCTCTTAGAGTTATTGGAATGTATGGAAGTGAATTTGACGATGATATATTGATATTCCTAAAAATACCTCAGCATTATAAGACTGTAAACAGATGTGTTGATGACATTAATTATTATCAATTCAAATTTTTTATATAAATTATTAGTGGTATATGAGTTTTTTCATAGGGGGTTAACGCTAAAAATTTGAAGGAAAATTTTGACACATGATCCACAAAATATACCAAAATGTTGACATTTACAAGTCTTGTACAATGGTATTTTTTGGAAAAGGGGATTAATAAGAAACCATAGGACCATTTTTGATGGGGACTGAGAGGTGGCCAAAGTGGAACCCAATACCCTGGTTTCAAAAATTATGTCCCCTCGAAGGAGGGTTAGGATCATGATAGACTAAGTGGTGGAGTTTTGAGCTGGAAGCGTATACATAACTTTTCTAGGGAAGAGTATGAGGCAAGACATGTTAATAGACTATGTAATTATTTTGGTAAGAAGTAAATTCCTATGAAAAATGTCAAGAAATGGGAAAATGTTTATGGTATGGGAGTGCATATATCTAAATTAAGAGAATTAATAACTTGATGAAGCTATGGAAAATGAAGAATTATCAAGGGAATTAAAAGAAATTGAGCTGTTAGGAGAAATATCTGATGTAGAGGAAATTGGAATGGCTATTGGGAACCAATCACTATTGATGGAGGGAATATTGGGGTGGATACATTGTTGGTGTCGGTGGATAGTTGTGTGAGCCACAATTTAGTTTAAAAGGGACTTTTAAGGTATTTAGCAGTGCATGTTACTGAAACCACATAATTTCTTATTTCATTGGTAGATACATATTATGTGGTATAAAAAGGGATGTGATTTTTATAAAATATGAGTTTGGATGTCGAATAGTTTGAGGACAATGCATATATTTTTGATAAAACTGGACTAGACCTAGTACTGGGAATCATGTGGCTTGAGAAATTAGGGTATGTCATGACACACTGGTGGAATATGACAATGGAATTCACGTAAAAGGTGTAGATAATTCTTCTATAAGGAATAAAACATCCCTAAAAAGGTACCCAGATCTTTGAAAAAATTTATTGGAAGTATTAAAAGCATGATGATAAGATTACATTGGTTAAATACCTAAGGTGACACTATGTATATGAAAATTCAAGATTCTGTCCATGATGGAAAATTATAGAATCCACTCCTCCAATTTTGGGATTTATTTTATATTCATTTTGTGTTTCCACCAAAGTGATAATTTGATCACACAATTTTGATGGTATAGGTGTAAACCCTTATAATCATCCAACCATATAAATTGGAATATCCTAAAAAACAAGGTGGATAAAAAATATAGGATCTGGAAAATTAGGTGTATATATGACACATTAATAGTTATCTCTCTAGTCCCATAATCATGGTCATTAAGAAACATGGAGAGTGTCTTATGTGTTTATATTTCTGGGCACTTGATAAATTGATAGGGCCAGACCACAACTCAAAATCAGAGAATGAATGGGTTTTAGTTGAACTGAAAAAAGGAAAAATTAATTTTCTAAAATATATTTTAAATCTGGTTTCCATCAATTGTGCATGAGGGATGGGGATGTGGAAATGACAAAATTTAAGACCCTTGAATGGATCTATTAATACATAGTCATTCCTTTTGGGATGATGAAAATACTTTATACTTTCCAATCTACTATGAAAATAATATTTTAGACATTACTCATGAATGGAGTGTCAGTATTATTTGAATACATGATGTTTTATAGTCAGGGGTAGCATGACCATTTGGAGATATGGAAACAGGTTTTGAAATTAACACAATCCCATGTATGGTGTATTAACAAAAAATTAAAAAGTTTATAGAATTTTTATTTAATATTTGGGAAATATAATTTATGTTTATGGCTATTCAATGGATCCAAAGAAAAATTCTGTAGTTATGCATTGGATAGTTCCACAAAATTTAAAAGGTGTGAGGGAATTTCTTTTCCTTATGAGCTACTATAGAATGCTTATGAAAAACTATTTGAAAATATCTGGGCCACTCAAAAAATTAACCAAGTTTGGGAGGATTTCATGAACTAAAAGAAATCGAGATGATTTTGAGAAGTTGTAGGAACAGATGATTTCAACACCAATTCTAGGCATGTTGAATATTTATCTTTTTATTTAATTCCAATTCAACGCTTACAGTGTTGGAATCTGGGTGGTACTTATTTAACAAGGGTCGCCACTATATTTCTTAATAAATTTTGTTTCATATTTCATGCTAAAATATTCATTATATTAAATTGAACTAATGGAGATGTTACTATCTATTTATCACTGGGGTAAATATCTCATGGGGAAATGTTTTTATTTCTTTACTGATCATCCGAGCATAAAAAATATTTCAGTCATAGGGTTGTTTCTATGGACCACCAATGGTAGATTTTTTTTACTAATCTATAACAATGAATTTATTTTCAATCCCAATAGAATAAATTAAATATCATATTACATCTATCAAGTTAGAGAGAGTCAATGCGTACAATCAATATTTTTTCCCATCCTTGGGGGTTATAACTACAAATTATCGGGATAGAGACACTGAAAAACTCATAGTTATAGATTATTATCACTAAATTCCAATTGGGAACAAAAAAGAACATGGGGTAAAACTCCTATAATGAGATCTGTATATACCAAAATAGATTGGTTTTACAAATTAATTCATAGTTGATACCAATATTGTTACAGTATTACCAATTATCTCCTATAAGATGTCATATTGGGTTTTTCAATACATAAAAGTGACTTATATGCATGGTATTTTGGGTTGGAATTCCATGAATGTTATAATAGTATGTTCTGGAAAGTCCTTCTTATCCAAAAAATAAGCATGAAAAATTAATCTTAGTTATATTAATTTAACAATTTCCACTTCTAATTTTTATTACCAAAATCTCTATGGATTTTGATTATCTGTTAAAAAAATATAATTTTTATGTGTGTTTTATAGTAATTATAGACCAATTGAGAAAATATGCACATTTATTCCCATTGAAAACCCATATTCAATAAAATATGTGGCTGCTATGTTTGTTTTGGGTGTCGTAAATTGTGTGGTTTTCCAAAATCCTATGTTAGTGATATGGACCCACTATTCAATAGCCGATTCTGATAGGAATTTTTTGTATTTAGGTTACAACTTTAATAATGTTCTTATCTTACAAGCCAAAAATTGACGACCTAATAAAGGTAGTTAATTAGTCATTAGAATATTATTAAAACTATTTTTCTTCTGACCATCCTAGATAGTGGGAAACATGGTTGGATTGGGTGGTGCATAGATACATAGCTTCTTAACACACATCTATGGTAAAGAAAAAATTTGAACTAGAGTATAGGAACAATAATCTACATATTTGTCATCATAAAGAAGGAAAATCTACTGATGAGAAGTTTTCACAAAATTGGATGACATGGATGAGGCCTTGAAGAAGCATCAAAAGAATTTTCATCGTGCACAATATATTTTTATTAATTATCATAACACTAATTTATTAGATGTTACATATAAAGATTCATATTGTGTTTAATTGAAATTTCATCTGAAAATGTATAGTTAAAAATCATAGATTCATTAGAAACTAGATTATATTTATTTTATCACCCTTAAAGTGGTGGGAAGATCTGTGCTATAGCTTTAAATCATTCTCTACCTAAGAATATCTGGGTGTGTACCATGTTTCATATTTATAAATTACATCGTTTTGTGATAATTCAAAATGAGCTCATGTCCCTACCCACTAGTTTTACAAATGATATAATTTTTGGTGAGATTATTTCAACTAAAGAGATCTATGGGTATCTCCACCAGTGGTTGGTATAGTGGTATAAAAAAATTATAGATGAAGCCAACTAATAATAAGTTACTATAATTTCCATTAAATTTCCTAACTCTCCCCTTGATGAAATTGTGGAAAATGGGGGGGGGTGGTATTGATTGGATTGTGTTAAAGGCTTATGAAGCCTAGAACTCTTTATTGTTTACCAATATGATAAGGATTATTTATTTAGGTACACATGAGCATGGAAATCTTTCATTCTATGGTTATATTATAATGCTTGAGTAATATGTTTAATTTAGAGTTTCATTCTGTTTTTAATGTATATCTTTCATAGGGGAGGAGTCTGTATTGGGTATCAAGTTAGTTGGGACATTGTAGGAATCAGGGCTCGGCCTGCGGTGGGAGATCTCCTTGGAATAACCAACTTTAATTCATGATAATTCACATAGTGTAATTGAAATTCATAAATTTATTTATTATTTCTATAAATAACAAATATGGAAATCCATTTAATCAATATCACAAAAAAAGTATAAACATTTGATAACTTCCTTTTCATGGAAAATGATATCAATTACCTACATGTTATTAACACTTTATCATTCTAGGATAGTCCTTAAATTATATAAATTAACAAAACAAGTGAACATAAGAATAACAATTCATTAAAAATGTAATAATACTTTATAGGGAAATAAATTTCTACAACATGATAAAATCTGGTACAATACATGTGAAAGGCCACACCAAAATCAATTTATGTTAACAAATTAATTATATTCATTAGTATAGTAAATAAAAAATTCCCAAATGATAAAAATCATTATCTACACAAATTTTAAAACAATAATAATTATTTAGGATCCCCTAATTGGTATTTCCTTTCAACTATATACCAATGTACCAAGAAGGGATGAGGGGGGAGTAAGATGATAATGACTTGAAAAACATAGGATAAACCTCATATGGATTTATATATGGATTAAAAATATCTAAATGTATGATTTGGACCATAAATACTTTAGAGGACTGATGTGAGAAGGCATTCAAGGTATTCAGGTTGGATATCCCTCCTCAATACTCCGTCAAATTTCCATTTTAATTCCCTACATAATTAAAGATTAAATATAACATTAATTTAAATATATTTATAACCCTTCAAATAATTTTATATAATTTATACATGTAACAATAAACCATAACCACTTTTTTTATCTTTTAAATCATTGAAAATTCAGTTTCAGGAGGATCTGAGAAGATAACCTTAGTTATAAAAAAATTCCCTATTCCATACACAAGAGTCATGCACTATGTAAAGGTAATGTATTTTTATTCTTATAGGGATAGATACCTTTTTTAGTGATGATTTATATTTACATTGTATTTCAAAAACATGGATTACCCTAATGCAACTTTGGGAGGACCCTTATGTGATCATAACAAATTGGTATGTACCCTTACACAACTGCAAGCTACCCAAATGTAATGAATTGACTACCTATAACTGATCCTTGGTAACTCTTCAATACCCTTATATAATGGTGAAATTACATTACAAAACCAATAGAACTTCAGCACCACCATTATGTAACTAGGAACTTACCCTTATGTGAAGAAGGATATAGGTTCTTACCGTTACATAGGTAAGAAGATACCTTTACTTAAACTGAAGGAGTTCTACTAAACATTAAGAAGTTGGGAATCTACCCTTATATAATCTCATTTACCCTCACATGAGATTCAATAAACTCTTACACAGTCTTCAACTGTCCTTACATAGGATATGAGTTACCTTTATAGAGGGCATGAGAATTTCTAGGTTACCATTACACAACTAATGAAAATTATCTTTTACCACTATAAAAGCTATTACAAACAACCATTCCCCTTATGGAACCCAAATTACATAATTAATTGTTAATATTTCGATGAAAATGTCAACTTTTCAATTAAAATAACTTATAATTAATATTGAAAAGAAAAAATTATCACATTAAATGCTCTAAAAAACATCCAAAATTTTATAATAACTTTATCAAGTTCCCAATACAATTCAAATTAATTATTAAAACATCAAAACTATAATCATAAATGGTAAAAACGTTTAAAAAAACTTAATAATTTTTATAAGAATTTCAAAAAAAAGTTCTAAATTATATAAAATTGTTCTCGAATCCCTTGACACGCCATAATTGAAAGGGAAGGATTCACAATATTTCAAACCATTACATGATATGATTGTGATTATTACATACCTAAATTATTTTCGGGTGAGATGAACACCCTGGTGGACTCATTACTTAGTGAACTATAGATCTTCAGTAACTAAATGGATATGATATATGGGGTTAACTTTTTTAGTGTGTACACAATTTAAAAAAATCATTTTTTAAATGGTTAATAATACAATATCCTCATATGATAAAACCATATATTATAGATAATATTATCATCATCATCATGATAATATTTGTAATTAAATATTTTAAATGAGAAACATAATGAAACTCAAATTCCTGGTAACTTATGAGAACTTCATAAGGAATATTTGTGGTTTAAGAAAAGTATTTTAAATAAAACATATGTTTCAGAATAGAACACTCCTTGGTAACCAAAAGATTAACTATTTCAACAATTGAATCATGATTCTTATGAAAGCATATAATGAATCATTTATGGTTTTAAAGTCATTATATGAAAAATTCCAAATGCCTCTTAGTATCAACACATCTAATTATTATTATTTGGATTGAAAAATAATAATCAATATGGTTGAATATATTTACAATAACGGTTTCATTAAAACTATATTGGTTACAAAAATAAATACAATTATTCAGACTAATATGTGATATAAATTTTTTGTTTTACAAAGTGTATTAAATACAAAGATTGTCAAAATGAGAATATAATTGAAGTTTAGACCTTGAAGGTTATTTTCAATTAATAGATCAATGGGGTTGTAACATTGAAAACATGGATACATTATACATGGATAAACTCATATTAATATTAGTAATAAATTTCATTTAGCTAATTAAAAAAGAATGTAAAAAAATTATATGAAATGATATGGGTGTTTTTAAAACACATGGAGTATAAATTGGTTATTTTTATATCATTCATTAAGGGGATACAGAAATCGAATGTTCTTGATAGATAATTCAAACAATGTTCATTTATGGAAATTTTCCAACGAAGATAATGAATTCAATGAAAATTTACCCGATTTTTTCAAACCATTGAGAATGTGTGAAATATGAATATGATGTCTGGTGTATGGAAAATAAAAGTGGTAAATTTTTAAACTGAAAGAAGAAAAGTTGATTGAAAATTTCAAAAATATTTCTTTAAGAATCCAATATTGTTCATTGATGTCTAGGGTTATTAGGAAATCTCTAATTCAACATCACTATATTATCGAAGAGATACCTGAAAGAGTTTGTGAATGTTCATGGAATTACTATGTCACATTTAGATGTTTTATAAATTATTACATTCAACTTGATAGGTATATAATACTTATGGAATATCTTACACATTATTTTAAACATATAGGAGATGAAAATCAAAGAAAAAATTAATTTATCATGTAGTTTACATTCATGAAGAAAAGGGTATCTACATTTGAATATAAAGGTCAGAGTCATGTTCAGAAGAGTCTAATATGTTTATATTTAGATCATTTATATTTTATGATATGATAAAATCATTGATAAAATTGATTTATTGTGAAAAAATAATAGATGATTAATATTTTACACATGTTTTATGATTCATCAATTTAAATAACATGTTCTTAGGAAAATATATGTATAAAATAATTTTATCCAAGTTAAAATGTTTGTTCATGTAAATGTTAAAATATATTGGAATGTGTTCCTCCCAACCATTGGTGGTTTATTTTAATAAAGTATTCCTTGAAAATAAAAATGTTCTAAAAATATATAATTCCTTATATAACATGGTATCAATATTTTATTTGTTAAATATTTCTATTAAAAAATGAAATAATTGAACTTTCAAAATAGAAAATGGTTTTTATATCAATGAAATATATTCTAAAAAAGATATATTATTTAATAGGATAATTATAGTATCTTTATACTTAAATACCTTATCAAATAATAGAAAAAAGATAACATCAATATTAATTTTAACTATTTTCCCAATTATTATACAAATTTTGTTAGGACATGTGTTTGTAAATAAAAATGTAAGGTGTCAAATTTAGTTACCATTTAGAAAGTGGATACCTCTATTACCTAAAAGATTATACATTTCCTAGATTATAGAGTATTCAATTAATATCTTGAATGAGTTTTTAATATGTGGTTATAATGAAAAATATAAATTGTTATGTTAAGTTATCATGATAAATGAATGACTATTTTTCTTGATGCATTACACTAGTCCAGAGGAAAAGTGAACTAAACATGATATCACAAAAGAGTTTGGGGTATAGTGGGGAATTGAAATGTAATGTCCTTCATTTGATACCATAACAATGTGTTACCACATCATCCTGAAATATTTTTGGATGTGTTGTTAAATAGAAATGAAAGATTTTTATTTAGATATGGGTTTAATGTTATCATTACATCATCCAAAAATTGTTTACAAAGATAGTAAAAAAAATAATATAAGTAGTTACATTAATTCATGAAAAGGGATTGATGATATATGGTTCCAAGGATGATGATATAAAAATTAGAAAGAGTTCTCAGTTGAAAATAGAAGTTTACATTGTAACGTTTGATGTTGTGAAGAGAATAAGTTTGATTTTGTCCATTTAGTTGAACAATTTGTAACAGGAATACTATGTCTCTCCATTATTCAAACGGAATTACATTATACATGCTTCTCACTAAAGATTTTAGATAGAGTGTTTCATTATATAGTCACATAGATATGTGATGTGGATTATATATTTTGTAATATGTCAAAAACCCCTAAATGAGTGACATCCTAGACTCGGTTCACTCTTTAGTAAGTACACCTGGTATACCCCATGCCCTCAAGCATGCCTCCCCATATTCCAGAGGCTACTAAATAGTATCAAGGGAATATGATGGTATGGTAGAGAGACTATACACTCATGATTAGTGTAGAACACAGTGGTATAATATGATAGATAAATCATGTTATCAATATAATAATGAGTAACAACATTATCATAACATTTAGAATAATTATATGCATTGGAAAACATCTTAAATAAAAACAAAACCATATCATGTATAATATAAAAAATGATGTCATATTTTTATAGTAGAAAAAAATGGTAATGAAGGGATGAAAATCTACATACATCTAGAATATTTTAAATAAAAATGAAAAAGATCAAAATCTATCTCAATTAGAATCAATTTTATTAGCTCTTTCATCTACTCATGTAGTACATCCTGGAACATAACAATCTAGTGTCTATATAATGACACTTTTTTTTACCATACCTACATCAAAAAATTGTGTCAGAGTTCCAATCGATGACCTAAAAACGGTGTGATATATAAAATGTATGAAACCAAAAATAGTTTATATTTATATATAGTCTATGAATATATAAAGATTTAGTGTGCATGTAGTAATATAAAATGTGAATGAAATATGAAAATCGCATGTTTGGCCAGGTTCTAAAAAGGTCACCCATCTGATACCACCCTTTTTGGAATAGATTGGATATCTCTGAATGATTACCAATTATGAGTTTAATTTATATGAAGGGTTCATGTCCCATATCATATCAATGTCTTCCTCCGCGAATCATATAAACCTATATGATAAGAACATACCATGACATTACCCATGATAAAAGAAATATTACAATTCCTTCTGATAGGTAATGCTATGAAAAAATCCACGCATGTTCGTTGACTTGGAATACACTTCACTTAAATTAATTAGTAAATTAATTTGTTGGAAACCTGATATCATCCATTACAATCCATATGTGGAAACCATGCATCTCTTATAACCCCACAAGTTTACAATACCTCGCATGGAATTCTTTATAAGAACCTTGGTATCACACTAGGTGTGATATAAAGTCATTATCCTTTGTGTCCATGATTGGAATTTCATATAGGGAACCCATGTGTCACTCAGGTCTTAACATAATGAAATTCCCCTTGATCACATCCTTGTAATTCCATTCTGAGAACCCAAGTGTTTATCAAGGTGTAATATAATCATCCCTCTTTGTGTTCCCATCCAGGTTGTTCATATAAGAGACCATGTATGGCTCACATCCTGATATAAATCAAATAATAATTAAATATAATTCAATACTCTGGATAATCCCATCAACTTTGTTCTGATTCAGAACCCATGTCCCACTGCCAACATGGCATAAAAAATTGTAATGGGATTTCAGTTTGAATATAATATTTGACATTACTTTTAATATAATTGATCCATATCATTTATAAAGGATAATTATAACTCACCTAAGAAGGTTTTTCAATTTTTTATCATAGGCAAATCATGCCAAAAATTGAATAAATACATCCATTAAATTTAATTAATCCTTATTTTATTTTGTTAATTATCACAACCTTATTGTAATGGGTAATGATCACACCTATGTAGGAGAATCAAATTCATAAAAAAACTCATGTTTTTTTCATGATTTGAAACACACCTTAAGGGGTTGTTCAATTTGGTGTGCTCAGACCTCATCAATGATTACAGCTTTGGAAACCTAGGCCCACACTTTGAAATTAAATAAAATTTAATCTAGAAGATGACACATGAATGTTCAGGTATGAGGCACAATGACACACATTAAAGGAATAAAATTAGATTACCAACCATAGATGTGTAGTGGAATCCATGGACTTTATTGGCCTCTAAAATGAGAGATAATTAGATAAATAAACAAAATATACAGATTTAATGAAAATATGGAATATTATCTATCCTGGAAATAAAGGTCATGAGGGCGAGAAAAATTATGAAAAGAAGGATGAGGATCGAAGTCTTACCAAATTTTATCCAGCCCAATCGATGGATAAGGAATCAGATTTTGGATTGTTAAACAATATCATACCCTTGATTTCATTTCCATGGGACAGATCCATGTAGCAATAGAGGTGTTCCATATGAAGGATGTTGAAAAATGGAGGAAAAAACTTAAAATAATGAAGTGAAATTGTAATTTTAACAAATTTTTAATGGTGCATGATTTGACTGCATTGTTTAGCCAAACCATGAACAAACCATACCGACCCACTGCCTAAATGGTGAAGAGTCTGAGGGCTAGGAGTATGGTTCGATAAAATAGTGCACCCCTGAGAAGTCCCTCTACAACACCACACATAGTTTACCCAAACAGTGCTGCCTCTGGCACACAATTTAGGAAAACCTTAGACATTATCTATTTTTTCTAACTCTAAGAGCTATTTGTTCCAAACGAGCCTCAGATTCACTTGAATACTCACATAATATTATAGTTAAATTAATAAGGATAAAAATAATGGTTTTTACTTAAAATCAAACAATCCATACCTCATATGAAAATCTACGATCATACAATATCCCTTCTTTAAATAATACTATCCTCGAGTATCCCTTTCAAGGGTGGTAAAGCATCATCTATTAATAACTCTAACTGCTCAACACATATGATAGACTCTCACTCCCATGTCTCATCTTGTATGTGGACATGCCTCCTTAGAACCAATACAAGAAGAATTGAACTACCTCATAGAGTCTTCATGTCCTAATTAATGATATGAATATGGTTCTCCTAAAAGGACCCTTCTACCAATAAACTCAAACTCATCCGGTTGAATAACATGAGACGATTCTGAATAATAACTAAGAATCTAACATAAATGATAAAATTTTTCATGGAATGGTTCCATTGAGGTAATAAAAACTAATAGTCTATCAAAATAACTCTTTCTAAAATCATGTAGGTCCCAACATGATGTGGAAAAATGATGCATTTTTTTCTAAATCCGTATATCCCCCAGTGTTGGTAAAAAATGAAATAAAACATGATCCCCCACCATGAACTCCAGTAGTTGGTAGTAATGATTTTCATATGAATTCTACCTAGACAGAGAAATAATCATACACTTCATAATAATCTATAAAAACTATTATGTCTCCATGATTAAATAAGGTCCTAGTAGCGATGCCTCTCCTATCAATAACCGAAACAGGGGGTGAGAAACATGGCTTATTGTATAAGTCCTCAAAATAATCCATCTCTATAGTCTCTTCAAAGATTTTATTTTATGTGAACTAAGAGAGAGGTAATTGTTTCTTTAATGAACCTCCAAAATTGATAACGCATTCCCTGAGACTATCTTCTATCACTTTTATTATACACTTTGACTGACCGTCGGTCAAAGGGTGATAAGCTACACTAAGTTGTACCAGTGAACCTAGTGTATTTTTAAACCCCTACTTGAACTAAAATGTAAAATGATAATCTCTATCTAATATGATAGTACCTGGAAACCCATGACTATGTATGATATCTCTTACATAAGTACTTTTATCTCATCCACTAAAAATGTATCAATCATAGGAGGGACGTGAGTGGGATTTTTTATCTGTCTATTATTATCCAAACTGTGTCACAACATTTAGGTGACCTAGGAAACCCTATCAAAAAATCTAGTGTGACATCATCTCATTTCCACATAGAAAAGGACATTGATAGTGGAATACCTACTTTTCACTAGTGTCATGTCCTCACCTATCGATAGATAGAACACCATTTAGTGAAACCATCTATGTCTGTTTTCTTTTGAAACCACCAATAATGGATGTGTAAATCCTAGGATTTATTAGTAAGATTGGGATGTACTTATGAAGTAGTGACCTGAGACTCTAACATCAAATCCTTTCAAATTTTTTCTAAAACATAGAAACACCCATTAATTACCAAGATCTCATCCACATCAACAAAACCATGGAAGTGGGGCCTCACCTAAAATTCTCTCTCGTAGTACCAATCCCTCATGATAAAAAAGATGCATCATCATCACTATATCCAGAATTAAAGAGTTCACTAATAATAATATAAGTACATGATGTCCATGATGAAAATAAAAATCCAAATGTATCTTAGAAAACAATTCTATTAACTAATATTTGATACTAACCTCCCATACTGCCTGTGTATGAGTTTTCTTGCTCAGAGCATTAGAAAAGTCATTACATGTGTCCTTTGTATAAGGATGATCTATATTGAAGGACTATAGTTTTTCAACCCACATTCCATTTTTTAGGATCAATTCAGGATGGGTGAGTATATTCTTAAGTCTTTTGTGGTATTAATGTACTATAGAGTGCTCTCTGTTATGTAATGCCTGCAAAAAATACAAGTCATGATCCAAAACATCTAGATCTAAACCGTGAATTAGGTAATTACACTCATGTGACCCCAAATGAAAATACACAAATTCCACGACTCAACATTCCTAAATCAGAATAGATCCCATCCCAATACCTGGTGCATTATAATAAACAATGTAAAATCAAATAGGCATAGATAAAATCAGGATCAGTACAAAAGTATGCCTTTATTTTATCTCTTGGATAGATCTTTAACACACTTCAAAACACACGAATTTCAAAAAAAAAAATTAGTAAATCCCTTGTGAAGTGTTTCTAGGAAGGATATGTCCTGAATAAAGCACCTAAATATCCATCCACCCCCATGAAACTCTATATGTCAAAAACAAATATGACCATTCCTAGGATACAATGACTCTCACCTTCTATGGGTTCATAGATATGCATGAATCTAAGATAATGTGACCTAGGGAGTGATACTTTTTTATGATCATGTTGAATTTGCTGATATTAGAATATAACTGGTTTTCTCTCAGTGTATTAAGTATAATCTCAAGATGTTTTCCATGTTGTGTCAATTATTCGAGTACACCAAGATTTCATGTACGAATACTACCACAAATAAATCCAGGTATGGGTGGAAAACTTGATTCATGAAATCCATTAATTCTATAAGCATGTTCTCAAAACTGAATGAATTTAAAGAATAGGTATTCATTCCATATAAATTGAAGATTGATGAATGTGGTATATAAAATGGTCTAACATTCACATGATGGTAGCTCGAACTCAAATCGATATTGGAGAAAACTCTCAATCCATAGAGTTGTTCATAGAGGTTATCTATATGTGGAACTGAATATAATTTGTTAACCATAAGAAAGTACAATCGAAAGTAATACAAATAGGGTACCATCCACCATATTGGTGAAAAGGTCTGATGAACCACATGGGAAGTACATGTCTATTTAAAACACTTAGCTTTAATGTATTCTAGCTTCCTCTTGAGCTCCTATAACTCAGTTGTACCCATCCTGTAAAGAGGAATAGATACCAGGGAATCTTCAAGAACTAATTTTATAGAAACTCCACCTTTCTCTCAATAGGTAGTCAAGAAATATTATTAGAGACGACATCCTAGAAATGATCAACTACAATAGATAAAATATACCGAAGTTTTATCTGATCATCCATATAAGGGATAATAATATGGGTTGTCATTTTGTCCATCCCATGATGCTCAAGACGTAGTCGACTTGGATGGAAATCCCATTCAACCTTATGAATATATCTACAAACCTAGGGTGATGTAAAAGATACCCTCTGATGATTATAATCCACATTGGTGTGATAATGAACCAAGCAGTCTATCCTGAAAATGATGTCAAACCATTTCATCGCGAGGACAAAGACGTCCCATAAGAAATGATAATTGCCTTCCATAAGGGGCCATTTATTTCACAGGAGTAAACTTTCTGATCACATTCCCATAAGAGTATTGAGTTTCATTACTCCATAGAAATAAAAAATATCTATCCCAATCCCCGACACAAAAAATAGATATGAAAGAGTGGGAAACACTTGTATCAAATAACATAGAAACTAGTATATAGGTTACTAAGATCCTACTTCTATCCATATATGGATAGACAATCTAATCCATAGGGATTGACTACTCTGAATATATCTAGACGTCTCTAATTCCTTGAGATATAGTCGGACTACACAATATAGTCCTGCTCTGCTGGTGTTGTAAGTCACGCATCTATATCTCCTATCCATGACTATATCCTAGACCATTAAGATGATTAAAACTCTAGATCCCTGCCTAACCTGGTGATGTAGACCTTTATCATGAACATGGAGTCAGTTCAGATCCTTTTTCACTTAACACTTGATGTAAAAGTCTAAAAGTGTAATGAAGATGACCCATCATTCAAAAATCCTCACATTTTATAGGATCCTTAATACACTAGGTCATCAAATGTCATTTCCTATTTCACTAATTAGATACCCCATTACAACATTATTGTACAATCTGGCTATTGAATATCCAATGAGGAAAGTCAAAATGACATTTTTAATAGCTTGTCGAAGGAGTTCCTTGTCAAAGAAGAGAACCGCCCCAGCTAGGAACTTCATGCTCTCTCAAGTTAAGATCAGTAATGATTCCTAATTAACTATCCCAGATATGATAGTCAACTATAAATTTTTTACTTATAATTTGATATTATACCTAATACCATCCATAAATCTCAATGATCTCAATAAATCATCACATAGAAGGATCAGTGAAAAGTGCTAGAGCTCCGTGAAATGTCCATAGTAATCCATAACTGATAAAGAACCCTACTCCATGTATATAAAAAATATGGCTTTGTCATCCCTAAATGTTTTGGGAAAGAATGAATCATATAAGGATATTTGTATATCCATCCAAACCATATATGAATGATGGTATTCACGAGTGATAATGTCCCATAATCAAATAGAATAATCTCAAAGAATATACTTAGAGAGCTTCACTATCCTCTTAGAAAGTGTTTCAAGATGCTGAAAAGTAGATTTCACGGCCTCAATTCATGACTTCAAAGGGCGTGGACTTCCATGCCCTTAAAATGTGGGAAGCTATTTCTACTAAAATCCCTTCATATATAATACTATAGAAAGGACAGGTTATGGGGCTCCATGTGTGAAGTACATGATCCATATGAATGCCTCTCATAATTTGGAATCAGTGCCCTATTAAGGGATAATACGATGTTTTGTAAGGTTCACTATAGTAGTTAATACTAGTAGCTCATAGACAACCACCTATGGAGTGTATTGTCACCACCCTCTTGATGAACAACTTAAGGCTGTCGTGGCAGAATATCTCTTCCTATATTATTTTCATACTTATCTAGTTGCTTCTAAAATCTAGTTCTAGGAAATGAATAAGACCATGGAGAATCACAAGATATACATCCTACTTCCCACTATAATGGTTGGGATAGGTTCAAGTTCTCTGTTTCATAACAAGGGTTCTGGTATATAGTGTGTCAATTCCTTATCATAAAGTAAAACACCCTTTATGTTTTAATTTGTACCACTTTTTATTGATAACCATTTTAATTATTTTTTAATATCCATTTATTCATACACATGTATATATATCATGTTCTAGTTAAATGAGTCAAAATTTTCCATGTTATAAATTACTGTTCGTTATACAATTTAATTTTTATGAAATTTTATTGAAACATGGTTTTTACCATGTATTATACGTTTTAACAAGATCATATATTATAATTTAAATAAATTGGCTACCCATTTTAATTTATAAAGTCCATTACCTTTATCCATAATTGATTACACCCATTTAATTAAAACCATAAATTTTTTAACCTATTGAACAAATGGTACATTGATCAACAATTTCATAATTGGTAATTTATGGATACACCATCTTGATATATAGGAAATCACCATTTATTTAGATGTGGATTCTTCAGTAACCAATATTATATCATAACTACAATATGGAATTCTATCACAGAACAATAATACCGATAAACATGGAAATAAACAAAAAATCATGATATTTAATTAAGCATGCTGAATCTTTACCTAAACAAGGTAAATGGAAAAACATGAAACACAATTAGGAAATAAAAGAATGCAATACACATAGAATGACAAATGCATAACATGTCAATATCTTGGTGCCAACAATGATGGATTTTTAGAAACATCATTTCCATACAAGAACAAGGGTAATGATAACCCATAATGAATATTAATGCCAAAAATCAAGTGTGCGACCCAAATGTGAAATCAATATAACAATAATGGGAATAATACAAAAAAAATCTCAATCCTATATAATCTATATTATCCCTATACAATGGTATGATGCTCTTATAAATAAGATCATTACCCAATTATAACACATTCCTAGTCTCTTATATACTCACCCAAATAGTAAGACCAAAGGAAAAGATAATTTGATACCACTTATTGACATCCCTGAAATAGTTCACTAATGGGTAACCAAACACCGTTTGACATATATCCTCAAGCAAGCCTCCCCATACACTAAAGGTTGCTGACATGAAATGAGGGTCTATGATGGTATGGTGGGGAAACTATACCAACATGATCAAAGTGTATGATAATGATATAAAATGGTAGACTAACTAGTGGATCAATATAATAATGATTAAAAACATAATCATAAAATCAAAAATGATAATTAGTAGCAAGAAATCCTCATAAACAATAATAGAACAATATCATATATCATATAAAAAATCATGTAATGTTTGTATTCTATAAAAAATATGAATACAAGGGATAGAAATCAATAAATACATAGAACATGATATAAAAAATAATCTCAAAATCTATCTCTAATGACATCATAAGAAAAAAATAATCATCTACTATCTTACTTCATCCTAGAACAGGAAAATCAATCATGCATAACATAACACTTTCCCTTGTCCCTACTTGCCTCTATGACATTTTTCTGGGTAGCAATTGGTGGCTCCAACAAGTTGTGGGAAATATTTAGTAGTCCACCAAAAATGGTTTCATATACTACCCAATATGTGGATATATAAATAATTATTGTGCAGGTAATAATATAAATTGTGAATTAAATATGTAAATCGCTTGTCTTGTTAGGTTCTGAAAAGGATACCCATATGAAAAAAACCTACTTAGTCATTGGCTGAAATATCTCTAATAGATTACCAATTAAGATTTTAGTTTATAAGAATTGATTGGACAGCAGTTCATAGGAAAGGAATCCATCATGGATTATATTATTATATGGGATGAACACATCCTATTTCATTACCATTGATAAATGAAATATAACTAGACCATCATTTAAGAAAATCTATGACCAAATCGGCGTACATTATTAGACTTGGAAGACAATTCATATAAATTAATTAATCAATTAATTTGTTGAAAACATGTGCCCATACATGGTGTTCCATATGAATAACATAGGTTTCACTCCAATCTTACTATTTACCCACCAACTGATAAGACCATCAATGTAATTCCTTATAGTAACATAGGTATATCTCAAAATATCATATAAATTCATTTCTCTATGAGTCTATCCTTGATGTTCCACGTAATAAACACAAGTGTCACTCATGTCATAGCATAGAGAATTTCCATCTTATCCCATCCTTAGTATCCATACTGGGAACCCAAGTCATTCTAAAGACATAATACAATCAAACAAAAAAGTGTTCCGGTTCATTGAATTCATATTAGAACCCATGTATCACTCATGGAATGATATAAATCCATTGAAATTTATATTTAATTCAATAATAATAATTATCTCGTACATGGAATTCAATGTTGGAACCCATCTATCACCATCTAAATAGAATAATGAGTTGTTATGGGATCTGAGTTTAACAATATCTTTCAACACATATTTTAAAATAATTGATCCTTATAATTTATAAATCATAAGTCTAAACCACCAAAGAAGGTAGTTTATTTTCATATCGTAGGTTTAGAATTAAAACCCAACACAAATCCTTCCATTCAACTTAATTAATCCCCCTTTAATTTAGTTAATTATAACCTCCCAATTACAAGGTTATGGAACAGAACACATAATGTTAATCAATTTCATAAGTAACTCTTGGTTGTTTTCTCTAGATAAGAAACACACCCAAAGGAGTTGTTCTATATGGGTTCCTCAACCCTCATATATGATTACATGTCATATAACATAGGTTCATACATTTAATTTAATGAAATGTTCATTTAGAATGTGATTCCCAAAAAGTTAGGCATGCATCATAATGATGAAATATATAGACAACTAGAATTTAATGGAAAAATAATTATACCATCTACCTTAGATGTGAAGTGGATTCCTCTTCCCTTATTGTCTTTTAATATGGTATAGAACAATAGAAATCATATAAATATAAAAATTCAATGAAAATAGGGCATATTAGATCACCTAGAATTAAAATTTATTAGGTCGTGATAAATGAAGATAAAAATGATGGGGATCAAAGGGAATACACTTAGTTTCCAACACAATCAATGAATATAGAATTGGAGTTTATGTGGCAATGATGTATCAAATTCTGGATTGGTTTTCTATGGAAGTGTTCCATGTTGATGGAATGGTGTTCCATGAGAATGAGGATGAAAATGAGAGGGAGTCCATAAAATAAGGAAGATAAAAGTTGTAATTTCATACATAACTAAATGGTGCTTGGTTTGACTGCAGGGTTTGTCTAAACCATGCACCAACCATGAACACCATCTTTTTAATTGGAACAATGCACACATTATACGTGAATGGTTCTATAAAACAATGTGCAGCTCATGTGTCCCTCTAATGATCCTCTACCCCACATAGTTTACCCAAACCCAGTGGCCTCAGGTGCACTCTTTATGAATATCATAGTCTTGGTGTATTTCCTAAAAAACCCAGTGCTCCAAGCTCCAAATAAACCCCTGACACTTTCTAAAGTTCCGTTAATCTACTAGGAACATATATAAAAATGAAAATAAAGGATTAGAAAAAAAAATAAATGGATACATACCTCATATGAGAAGCATGGATCTTATAGAAATTGTAGTAAATATATGTCTGATCTAGTAGTTTTACATATATGATATATTAAACTTTTTATTATGTAGGAATTATTAAATATTATTGATGAATTAATTAACATGAAAATTTACCACCTTAATGTAAAAAATCCATTTTAATGGTAATTATTTTTGAATACATAAATTTATATATAAATATGAATTTCATGAAATTAAATTATTACTGGCCACTAAAAGTATTGTATTTAATATATCCTTAAATGTGTTTCATTATGGATTATTCCATGTTATGATGAAATTTTATGGTTAGGGTGACTATTATTCCGATATAGAGGACAAAAAAAGAATATGATATTCTTTGTGTGTGTTGCAGGACCTACAAAGTAAACAATAAATACTAGGGTTGCAAAGATCATATTTGAGCCTCCATTACCTAAGCCCGGAATGATAACTAGCATTAGAATCATCATATATTTTTACCCAACTTACACAAGTCATCATATGAACATGGAAAATCAATGGTTGGCTGGGTGTGTTACTGATAATGTCAATAGTAGGATCTTAACAAAGATGAAATTTATAATCTCATATAATTATAATGACATCTGGCCCTTTGTTGAGATAGATTATGGGAGTGGATGACCTCAACATGAAATTTAATATCTAACTAGATAAGGTACATTTGATGTGATTATCAATAATGATAAATTACATGTGATTTATTGATTGAATAGATCAATCTACACTCGGATAATTGAGAACATATGAGTTTTCTATATGGGATTGACATGCCTTGCGTACCAAGTCACTCAATGTCTTGGACAAAGTGAATATATATGATAATTAACACTTTGAAATGGTGAATATTCAGAGAAACATGTATAGAGATGCATGATACTGATGGATATCATTCAAGATCCAATTGTATCTTGAGAAATAAGCATTATTTTATAGAGGCTTCTCCTTTCGTACATATGTTGACATAGTGATTTGTATTTATTTCTCACACTTTAATGGCATGTGGGTTCGCACATTGTGGTTGACTGAATGTGGATTGATTTTGACATAGATATATACTCTAAATGTATTTTTGATAGGTATTCATAAGTTATTGCATTTGATATTATACAAATTTGAAATTAATGATATAATTCCAAAAGGTGTTTTGGAATAGATCCAAAAGTAAGTTGGGATATGTTTTCAAAAGTTTTGGTATACGATTCTATATAAGGATAAAAGACAAAAAACCTTATAAGAATTAGTTAATTTGAGATATTGATAGAGATATTACATAATTCCTTATATATAAATATTATATATATATATATATATTTGAAAAGGACCATCATCCAAATGGCCGAGGAAGTTATTCATAAAATTTAAGAAGATTACAAATGAAGAAAATGAGAGATCATATTACAATTAGCCTCATAAAAAGGGTTTAAGGTCTCAGGAAGGGTATCTGACCCGGTAATAGGTTCACTAACCCTAATAATCACAAGTCCATCCACAACCATGTCCACCTCTTGATAAACATGTGTGATGAAGAAGTTGAGACCTAAAAGAGTCACCATACATTGCATCCACTTTGCTGCAAGCCTCCATGATATACACATTTAACTTTTTCTGATGGCCTGCACAATGTTAGAAGAGTCCCTTTCCAACCAGATATTATTCCAACCTTTAATATTCACAAATGAGAAAACGTGTATGATCCCAAGAATTCCCAACTCAGAGAACATTTCAAACCACATGAACCAATGAAACATTCTTTATAGAGTCATCATGTGCCCTAAAGACCACACCACAACCGAATGGTCCAGGATTTCATTTAGATGATCCATTTGTATTAACCATAATACAAATGGGGATGGGTGGTATCCATAACACCTCAACAGTACTCAATGAAGGTATTTCATATCCATGAACACCTTTATTTTTCATAATCATAAAGTCTTAAATGTTGTTGTAACATTCACCCCAAAAAACATTGGACAAATCCATTTTACCAGAAAAAACCTCAATCGTGAAAATATTCATGTAGCAACCTTTTCCATTGTGCAATGAAACATTGAAATTCCTCCAAAATGAACGTATCACTTTAGTGAAATCCACACAGGGGAGAGCCTAAACCTGAGGTGATAGCTGGATAACTGAACACCAGTAGAAGAGGGCCTCCAGTCCTGAAAAATTAATCTCGTCCAGATAAAAAACTCCCAAAACCTCCCACTATATGGCCGAGGCCATTTCACGAGTGAATAAAATATGCTCCATGTCTTCTCTATGTTGGTGGTACAGACAACACCTAGAAAAAATATGCAAACCAATGATTGGTAGAACATCATTACTAGGTAATCTATTAAAAGAAATCCTCCATATAATTGTAAGGCATAAAGGCATAATCCATGGCTTATTGAAGACATAGATCCATTTATACTCTTCGTTAATAACCTTAGTAACATGAGTATAGTATATTTTGATAGTCCAAACACCATTTATAGTTGGCTCCCAACCTAAAAAATCAGACTAGGAGACAAAATTATAGCTGTCGATCTGATCCTCAAGTTCATCTAGAAATGTTGCTTAAGGATCAAATAGAAAATCTTGGTAGATACCTGGTCACCTGAGCCTAGGGAATCAGGATGAAAATCATTATAAAGAATGTAACATGTCCAATAATCAAGCCATAACATAAGGCTACAATTCCTATTCACAATCCATCTAGGACAAGTAATAACCTTATGAATGGATGGTATAACTGCTAGCTATAGAGAGGAGACGAAGAAATCATTGCTACCCAACATCATATTATGAGGAAATAGAGATTTTAGAAAACCCATCAAATTTTAATTACTGTTATTGATATTCCAGGTGAGGCAACATTGAAGTTATTCATTAAAGAGAGATATATTCTTTATTCCCTCAAAATGATATTTTTTAGCATTTATTTCTACTATGTATGCTATAATTCAAGGAACTGTTTCATAAGATGAAACAATGATTAGATATAGAAATATATTAATGATGCATTTATTGGAAAAAGAAGTCATTCTATTTCATGATTGCATGAGTAAATGATACACCCCAAGGGTTTTCTTTATTGATTTAAAAACAAATATCATGCGATGAAAATGGTGTGGGTATTATGTCAATGACCCATGTACCTCATTCTATCTTCAATATACCCTTTTGCATTGGAGTTACATGAATACCATAGAGAAAATATGTAACCTTGTCGAACATTGAGCGATTAATATTTTCATTTGGATATCAAGGGATGTGGGATTCTTAGGTATTCCATTAATTGATCCCCATAAAACATATATAAATATGAATATGATGTAGAGGATTTTTAGTAGTAGTTAATCCTATTTGTAGTATTTATTAATGTTATTTTTTATATAGGTTTCATATTTATTTGATGGAGATCCGGAAAATATGGTTCTAAATTGATTTCAGAAGTTTTAATAAAACTTTTTTACAATTATAACCATTTAGGGAATATTATGTTGGAAATTTGGATTAGAGTATCTGTCCTTAATTTGATATTTCAACATAACCACATTTTATTTGATGTTGATTATAAGATTTTTATATATATCAAGACCATTTGAGCCATAGAGGAATCTCAATTTGGATAATTTTTTGAAATTTTTATTGAAATTACTTTATGTTTTATATTTATTGAAATGGTTGTGTTATCAATTATAAGGGAGGATATAGATCATTAAATAAAATATAAAAATATACCACCATTTTTTCGTTGATTCTAATCAATTAGTCATCTACGAGCTTGTTCTATAGGAATGTTATTTTTTCAATTTTCAATTTTATATTTCATAAGGATGATATTTTTAGATTTAAATAAATCATGAACGGATCATCAAAATATTGGCATGTCAATGTTTCTATTTGTGATAATCATCTAAAGGGTCCTAGTCGTGGCCCTGAGGATCCAAATTCCCTAGAGGGCGGTGTAGAAGTGATCGAGAAAGGGAACAATAAAGGCGGAAGAGGGGTTTATAAGAATGGGATGGTAATATTCCCTAAATCATTATATATATATATATATAATATATATCTCTCTATAGATATTTAACTAAAAAATGAATTGCATACATATAAGGGATTATTATTTTATGAATTATGTTATTTTAAAAAAATGATACATTAATATTAGTTTTCATTTCACCCATGTATTATATCATTAAGTGAATTCATTTCATACTTATATGAAATGTTTTGGAGTAATTGAATTAGGTTTATTCATTCATACATGAACTAGACATGGTATTTATTCATGCATTTCAATTCTTGAATAAATGAAGGGATAATAAAGGAGAACACTAGTCACCTATTTAATTACTGACATGTGAGGACTGTGATTGTGTAATTCAATTAGGAATGGACAAAGAAAAATTGAGGAAAAAAATAACTATTTCTTATTCTTTATTTATATATGAGATGCTAGCACATCTTGTAGTATGGATAGTCCCTCATGTATGACATGTGATTTAAATTAGCATATTGATAAACTATGGTGGTTGGATGATTTAGGTCTCAACTTGGGTGGTCATCATAAAACAAATCAGATTAATATCAAAATCTTATTTTGGATATTCTATGTAAGGTGCACATATTTATTATTAAATTTATTTCCAATATTTACAATAGGATTCATATTGTCTTGTATATATATCCTTGGAAATAGGGGTTTAAATCAATTTTTCAGGATCTAAAAATTCTATTTAGACTATAAAGAACCCTTATGTGATATTAGGGATTGTAAATGGATTAGATATATGAAATATTTCAATGAAATGATGAAGACACTGATTATGGAGCGGTGTTTCATGTTTCTAGATTTTAAATTTTGAAATGTGTTTACCCTTATGTAGCTGGGAAATATAAAGGTAACCCCTACACTTCTAATAGTAGTCAATATAAAGGTAATACAGGAGTTTCCCTTATGCAGAGAGGTCTTCATGAGGGTTATATATCCATACCCATTTATAGATGAACCCACATAAGGACCACCACAACAGACCTTTCTGATAAGTAATGTCTACGTAAATGTAGTTGAGTTTCTAAAATGCTTATTTGAAGGTAACCAGCTTCTTATACTTATACATATAGGTGTTTTGTAATGGTAATCAGGTTCTTTACCCATACCCAAGCCATTGTGTAAGGGTGTTATATAAGAATAATAAGGTTTTTAATAAGGTTTTATAATGGTATTAACCTCACATGAGGTGCTACGTAAAGGTGTTGCGTAATGGTATTACCCTTATGTGTGGTGTTGTGTAAGAGTTGTTTCCACCTTACCCTTACATATGTGGCCCCAGGTCAGGTTCAAAGCCTTTTTACCCATACATGACTGTCTATATAAGGGTAATATAGGGATACCTTTATGTAAGATTAGTTACAACATAAGGGTAAACATAAAAGTATATAAAATAAATTTTTAAATCATAAAATATATTTATTCTTTTATAAAAATTTTATTAGTATTTATAAATGGTAATTTAGGAATATTTAATTGATTAATTGTTTATAAATAATTAAAATACATATAAATTGGTTGTTATTAAATAAATAAATTTTTCAGAATCATTTATTTTTCTCAAATATTAAATGTCAATATTTAAATATATATTAAGAAATTATATGAAAATTATTCTGATACATAAATAAAACTAATTAATTTTAAATCATAAGAAATATTTTATAAAGGGTTATAAATTTTGAAAAAAGGATATAATATAAAAATTTTATATTTTAACTATGAATTATTCATAATTAATTATTTTTGAATTATTCATAATAAAAGGTGGGCTATTTGGATATTATTTACAATACCTAAAAAATTCATGGATGATTTATATGATCAAGGTCTAAATAATGTTTAAATATTTGGTATTTAGATGATATAAAATTATTACATAATATAAAATGATTACATAATTGAATTTGGATTATAAATGGTTTATACTTCATATAATATCATAATTTTAAAATAGTAATGTCATATAATTTTTAATAAGAAATAGATAATATTGAAATGGTTATAAGATTATTATATTAATAATAATAGAATATCTATAATATTAAAGATGAAAATTATAAAAGGGATTATAATTTTTTTTATTTAAAAATTGTTGATAAATATTTATTGCATATTTCCATTTTTTAATTGTAAATAAATTTAATGTTTGCTTCCTTTTTATATTCATGTTGATTAAATTTTATATGAAATATGAATATTTTGAATGCTTTAGTTTAGTTGTTAAAAAGATACTAGTAAAGACTCTTGGATTACATGCTACGATTGACTCCATAATGAAATTTGGTTTTGTTAAAATAATGAGAGAGAAAGAGTAGAAATACAACACAATATAAACTACTTAACAATTGAAAAATAATTGATTAAAACAAGGTTGTGTAATAGAATAATTAGAGGTAGAAGAAGATAAAGAAATAAGAAGAAATCCACTAGAGATGACGACTCTCGCAAGGATACATTGGAATCCTTCCAAGTTAACCCACGATGGATAGCAAGTCAAAAAAAAATTCCAATCTTAATTTGTAATCCTATAGGTAAAGCCTCTCTAATAATTAAAACCCATACCTATCACCTAAATATTTAACCACCCCAACCCCATTCCATTAAATATTAATATATTACCCTTCAAAGTTTATTACATTCAACTACACACAAAGATAGCCACATTCTCCATACTCACCGACAGCCCCAACTGGCTCAACAATTAACCATGCCACAAAGATTCAGAAGAAAAAACTCACCCCCTTTCCTATCATTATCCCCCAAGATGAAAAATCACAATTTCCTCAAGGTGAATATATAATACCATATCTAGGATTATTTTTCATTGGAACGATGTCTCCTTTTAAACCACTCTTTATTTGAAAACAGTTATCCTAGAATACCAGAAGTGTCATCAGTTCCAATAGTTACATGTATAGAAGAATGTCGGGTAACATCAACTGAAAAATATCATGATATACTAGATATCAATAAGTATTTTATGTAATCACACCAATATACTATATGATATATTAATTATTCATTCCTTACGACTGAATATATATTTACATTATATATGTATGCGTTGCTTTTTATTCTAAAGAAAGCACTACCTGGCCTTTAGCGGTAAACAAATCAAACCAGGTGAATGTAAGCTTAGTAGGGATCAAATAATCCATTCAAGGTGCAATAGGTTCATGTGAAAAATCAGTGAATAAAAATAAGTAATCCAACTAGACTGATTACCCCACTCTACACTTTATATAACCATGATTTGATGATAAATTCTCCATTTCCTTTAGTGTTTTTTGTCCTTTCATGGAAAATCAGATAATCTAAATAATCCCCTAGAGAATGTTGGTGAGTGTACTTTATTGTTTATTTAGACTCCATAAAAGTGGAAATTTTATCCCAAATAACTACCCAAATATGTAAGATGACATGATACCAAACTCTAGAAAATTAACACATGGAGCCACAACTTCAATGAATTCAAAATTGGTTACGAAAAATGAATTATTAGGTAAAAAGTGAAAACCCACACTCTCTACTCTGCAAACAAACCTTTTACATAGAAAATTAAATGACCAAGAAAAATGTAAAATCTTGATTCATCTAAAAAAACCAGAATACCCATGGGAGATCAGGTTCAACCACATGATGATTATAGTCTAGCTCAAAGTATAAAATAACATGTGATGAAAGTATGATAAAAAATTATCCAATAATTGCTCATATGAATAATTATCTAACTATTATAAATCTTTAGGTATTTCCTAAATCATTTTCACCTAAAAACTCACCAAATATCAAAGTATTTGATTTTACAATCACTGAAATAGAAGATATGAATTAAAATGTTCAAGTCTAGCATTGGTGAGAGTATAGCCCATAATTATCATTTTTTTAAAAATATTTGGATACAAGAAATTTTACCCGCTCAATTTCAATAGTTCTTGGGACTTGATGGTTCTATTTTTCATGTAGGGGTTATTAATTCTTCATATACCCTTTATAGACAACAACAACCCCTTTAACTCCCCACTATCCCATCATAGGTTAATCAGATACTATAGTGCCCCTATTCTAGCCTTCCACCATTCCAGTAACTAAGTGTTATCAAATCAATACATTTGTTTCCAATGGGAAAAACTCATGCAATCCTAATAATTATTTTTTCTCCTTTAAGAGACTTCAGTCTAGATTATTTTTTAACTATATAGTAGAAACTGTACTAGCCTCTTTCTAATGAATATATATGCTACTTCAGACAAAATAATCACATTCATCATTGATATAAGTTTCGTTATTAATAGTTACCAGATAAATATGGACACAAAATCCATAATTTATTATGGTTTTCTCAAGAGCTCCATCAACCATCATATAAAAAACTGTGAATCATCTCTAAAGAAACTAACACCTATATTTTGAACATTAATGTGTCGAGTTTCAAATAGAAACATGTATTTACCTGTCGCTAATAACTTCATGTATCATTATTGGATGGTTAAATATACTTACCTTTTCCAGGTGATTAGTTGATGTGGGGTTCACCACCACATCTATGAATTCTATAATAGTTTATAATACTCCCATATTTAATTCTTCTGCCGATAGTAGTCCAATTTATCTTCATAAATAAAACATTTCAATGGAAGATGTTTTCAAAAGATTCTCCAAACGTTTCATAGGTTCTAACTCTATTACCTCCATATACCTCTATATATAAGAAGTCATGAATTACTACTACGTTTCAAATGGTGATGATTAATTCCATAAAAAGAACCAATAAAAATTAACACTCTACCGGCTAAGCTATGATAACTATAACATCATATATATATATGTGTCTAATTAATCTGAAATTATATATCAGTTTCTGAAATCCAATTTAATGGATCTTCTCTAGTTAAAATAGGTAGTAACACTATTCACACAATAATGATAAGTCCATTTATGATTTAACATCCACCAAAAACATATTTCTACCTTATCACAATACGTCATTGATGATAGAGAGATTAAAGAGTCCAGAAACAACCAAAACAACCTTACTCTCTTTATTTTCATCCATGAATATATTTACCAATAAAATAGTTACAATATTTTGTTCCTCCAAATATAGTTAATCTATTAGATCTGTGAGTTCAGAGGTTTTTGAAAACAATATTTTCATAAATTAATGGAGCTTCATCCACAATACCTCTTGTTCATGGCAGCACCTTACAAGTTCCAATGTTATTCTATATAGAAATAAGTGTTTTCTCTCACCCACCACCCTCCAAACAACTTGTTCATAATACGAGGCATTATTATTAAAACAAAGAATCATCAATCTACGTTAATCTATCAATTGAGTTCAAGGAATGAGTTTTAATCTCAATGAATTTATTATTTTCTCTCTTTGTGAATGTCTAAAATCTATCATATCTCTCTTACAGCACTGATCAGGTATCCCTAGTATGATGAAGAGTCCAACAAAGAGAAATGTTTTCTCACAAATTTTAATTATTCAATGGTGTTCTCATTCACACTAGAACTTGAATTCCTTATCTGATTGTGCATAATAATTTAGATAGTGGAAATGGAGAAACATGATTGATTAATATTTATTGTACAAATAGCATCTAACTACACCACACACATAGTTTTATACTAATAAAATCACCATAAGTGTTCTATCTTCTATATAAATCCACACTTAGTTGTTTAAGCCTCCCTACAATGATTGGAGTTCTCAGTGGTGATTAAATCCCCAATGGTGATCCACTCCCATGAAAAGTCTCCAAAATTTTAGAGTTATGATGAATAAATTATTTATTGGGTAATGTATCCATGATTAGAATTACATGAGGCCAGACTACATACATACAAGTAGTCTTATGCCTTAACTATTGTGGTGATTGAGGATGAATATATAACACTTCATGTTTACAAATGTTGAGTTTTTCAATATCATATGTCTCTATTAATTTACATTAATTGTTCAGGTACCTTATTTATATGATTAATATGGATATGTATGAAAACATTTTACTTCTATTATTGGGTGAGTAACATAAACCTATGGGTTGTTTATAGGGTTACACATTAGTATAGATTGATCATATTGGTTTGGAAGAGAGAATAATTTTCAAAACAACATTACTAGAATCATGCATAAATAAAAGAAAATAACTCATATAAAATGGTGACATAAAATCCCCCTTTAAATACTATATATGAGATTCCTTACAAAGAAGTACATTTCAATACCTCAATCATCCAATCATGTAGTTTCCCACAAAACTGGGGAGCCGCTAGATTTTATTGGTCATGAAAGAAAATAATGAATGATACTATATCATCCATGGGTTGTTTCATGATAGAGAAATGTTCCCATATATTTTCTTATTATTAGCTTGTTCATGTCATTTACATTGGGTTACACTAGATTGGATACCCCACGGATTGGGATACAAGTAGAATAGGGTTATGTTTATCCATATCATTTATTGATAAATGATTTATCCAAAAAAAATTTAAGAGTTATTTATAATATTATTAAAATGATTCATTATCTAAATAACTATTTTGTGATTTTTACACAAATGAGGGGTCATTTTATTTCTGAAATATGTGTCTTGAATCACAAATGGGTATGATGGATTTTAATGAGGTCAAATTTTATTTTGGGATTCCATTTAATAAAATTCCTTATTGGAGGGTCATAACACTACTGGAAATTAGATCTTTCCCAACGCTTCTATACCAACGGTTTTCAAAAACCGTTGGTATAGGTCCCCATTCCCAACGGTTTGGCCAAACCATTGGGAAAGGCCCCCAAATTGGCCACTTTTCCCAACGGTTTGGACAAACTATTGGGAAATGTAGACCTATCCCAACAGTTTGGACAAACTGTTGGGAAAGACCCTCAAATTGGACACTTTTCCCAACGGTTTGGCCAAACCGTTGGGAAAGGTCCCTCAAATTGGACACTTTTCCCAACGGTTTGGACAAACCGTTGGTAAAGTTGGACCTATCCCAACGGTTGGGCCAATCCTTTGGGAAAGGTCCCCAAATATGCCACTTTTCCCAACGGTTTGTCCAAACCGTTGGGATTGGTCTACCTTTCCCAACGGTTTGCCCAAACCATTGGGAAAAGTGGGCCAAAATTCAACATCCTTCACATAATGAAAATCACAACCAAAGACATATACCAACGGTTGTTAAAACCGTTGGTATAGGTACTTTCATTTTTTATCGGAACATCGTACCGAGAACATTATATAAATCAAAATTTAAAATATTTATGAGAATACATATATATATTTATGTAATTATGATCACAAAAGTCATGTTAGGTTAGTGGTTGAGTCGTTCAATTATAAACGAGGGGTCCTGGGATCAAATCCCAGCGGATGTTTTATTTTTTGAATTTATATACCAACGGTTCCATTACCGTTGGTATAGATTTCATATTACCTATACCAACGGTTTCCAAAACCGTTGGCATTGGTATATATAAACGGTTTTTGGAAAACCGTTGGTATAGACCTATCCCAACGGCTTAATTGGATACGGTTCTCCAAACCGTTGGTATAGGCTATACCAACAGTTTGGAGGCCTATACCAATGGTTCCAAACCGTTGGTAAAGGTTAGTTTTCCAGTAGTGTAACGAATGAAATTTATTTGATAAAATATTCCGGTGTAGATAAATGGAATCATCATCGAGATTGAACATAAGATCCATTCATGAAAAAGAAAAAAATATTTATAGAAACATCCTTGATTCGTGTATAGATTTTTTAATTATTCTCAAACAAGTAGAACAATGGTTCCATTATTACAATGTTGTCCATTGGAAATGAAATTCTCCGTGTTACCAAAATGGATGCACTAATCGAATAAAGATCATTGAAATTTTGTGTTATTAATAATGAATAGTAATAATTCAATATGATTGTATTATCCAAGATATATATACCCAAAATAGTTTTTGATACTCAATGGAATGTCCATGTCAGGTGTGGATGTTATAGAAATTAATTCTTTGATTTTTAAAGGTATCTGATACCAAATGTATATTTTACAAAAGTTTCTAAATAAATTGGACATAAAAAAAGAATAATTGATCAATCTTGTTGTTTATTTTAATGAGATGATGAAAATAGTTATTACACCAGGGATTTTAATGTTAAATATTTTATCAAGTTCAAATAAATTTTTCAGAAATATATGTGTATTATATTCTCATTTCCCTTATGTGAGAAGATAATATTTTCGATTACAGAGAGTTTTTGTGAACAAGTATGAGATAATTAATTATATAAAAATGGTTTATATGATAATTTATTTCATTATATATAGTTTTTGTGAAAAATTAGGATATGATTAATTTTATACACATGGTTTATTATTAATCAATTCCTATAACCAGTTTTGAGAAGAACATATGGATAAATCTATTTTATCTAAGATAAATTGTCTATCCATGTATTTCTTAAAATATGTGGGAACATGAACATACCTAGATATTATATATCTATCTGGATAAGCATCGTGTGCTGTGAATATATTTAAAGATGATGGATATTTGATTAACTCATTGATCAGATATGTTTAATGTTAGATAATTCAGAAAAGATGAGTTGGGAATGACATGATCCATGTCCTATGGTCACTCAATATCTTGGAAAAGGGAAAAAATTAAATAATGAACGTTATCATATGATACATACTAGTGGAAATAGTTATAGAGATACATGTGTTATATGGTGACCGTGAAAGAAAACTTTTTAGATTTAGTAGCATTGATTCTTTTCTAGAGGCTACTCTTTGATTACATATATGAATATAAAGATTCATATTTTTATCAATTATATAAAATCCCATGAGGTCAACATTTTGGTTGATTGGATGAGGATTTATATTGAATTAGTGATCTACTCTAAAACTGTATTTGAGGTAATCCAAAGGTGTTTTTGATAGGTATTTACAAGGTATTACTTTTGATGTCATGCTAAGTGAAGATAATGATAGCATTCCAAAAGTGTTTTGGGAGATATCCAAAAGGGTTTTGGTTATAATTTCACAAATTAATCATGTATGGAATAACATAAGGTGAAATTACATAATTTCGTTTAGACTTTTAGGCAATTTGGGGATTTATTAAAATATTCATTAAAGACTTAGATATATATTATATGAAAATTTATATTTTCATCTACTTAAGGTTAAATTATTTTATGCAATATGTGATTACAAAAAATATATAAATAGTTATAATTTTGTGTTTCACCCTTGTAAGCTATCATTAAATGAAATATCTTCATATTTCTATGAATTGGTTTTGCGTAAATGCATCTGATGCATTCATACATACATGAACCAGAAATTGTATTTATTCATGTGTTTCAATGCATGAATAAATGAGTTGATAATTAATGAGGACCATTGATGACATATTTAACTACTTCCATGACATTCCAATGGATGTGTAATTCAATTTGGTTTTAAAGAACCACTCCATAACCAAAAAGCTCTATTTCTTCTTCCATCTATGCATATGTGATGCTAACACATCATGGAGGTTGAAGAGTCCTGCATGTATGACATTTAATTTATAGTTTCCATTCGATACACTATTACGGAGGGTTGATTTCATTTACCACTATGGTATTCTACATCAAACTCATCAGATGAAGGACATATGTTTAGTGTAGATATTCAGTGTAAGTTACACATATTTAAAATGTAAATCATTTTTTAGTATTCTACATAGGTCTAAAATTACCTTTCATGGATATACTTGGAAAAAATAATTTAAATCATTTCCATATGTTCTAATAATTTTTATTAGACTCTAAAAAATTCTAACAATAGGCACTTGCTGGTTCTGATGATGTTATGCTTTCAATATAAGAACAAGGTAACTCTCAGGTTAATAAAAAGATGTTGGCAATTGATGAGAGGCCTATGATGAAGGAATATTTAAGTATTATTTTTTCATGTATTAACTCTCCCATGGATTCTTCTATGTATATATCTGGAAAACCTAGCTTCACTGTTTTCCCCTATGATCCGCATGTATAGAAAATGGGAATGCATTGATAATTATTAGAACTGGTTTACATGTTCAGGGTCTAAAAAACTATCATATTCCTAAAGAAACATGGATTTTACCTAGAGGTTTAGATGTCCTTAATATAGCCTGAAAGGGAAATGTTTCCATAGGTATCCATTTAGGTATGTAGTTTTCCTTAGAGGATCAAATTAAATCATAATGGGAATTCGATTGGTTAGAAAGTTCATGGGTTGACATTGATGGTGAGAGATAAGTTACATATGTAGGATTTTCATATAGAGACTCACATAATATAGGTATTCAGTTGGAAGAATGTGGTGATACTCATTATGACAATAATTTTGAATTTTTTTTATGTGAAGATCTTAATACAATATTATCTCAAGAGAAGAAGCTATTATATTCAAGAGATCATAAAGGTGAAATGGGTTTAGAATATTCTCCACATGAGAGACTCAAGTCAAGGAAGGGTCCACTTTTCATTGGATCAGAGATGAGTACTAATTTGGAACAACATAAATTAGATTTTAGGAGTAATATTTCCTTATATTATTCAAGAATACCGAACTTTATTAGGTATCTAGAGATTTTAATGAATGGGATTTCCAATGCATATGATGCATGAGGCCAGCATGATGAAAATACAACTACACTGGGTTATTTATAATTTCCATTGAGGTTCCATAAATAATATTTTTCTAAAAAAATTTCTCAACTTGAGATAGGGATATTTCCTTTGATTCATCCTTGTCTCAGATGTCTTCAATTCATAGAAGATCCATGTTTCCTTCTTGAATAAGAAATTAGAATGTTTCGATTAACAACCCTATTTTCCATGTTGTTTCTAGTTTGAAACATATTAAACATGTGATTTATATCAAAAATAATTGAGTAGGAAAACCATTAAATTAGGATTCTCTTCATTATATTCTATTCAATATGGGAAATCCTATTTTAGATCCTAGTATTTAAATTTAGGGAGCTGAGCATCAACCTTTGGCTGATTGAAAATCATCTTTCTATCAAACTTAAAATGGGATCAGTTTCTTAGATAAATCTAATAATTGTGTTAGTTTATCAAATATTAGTTTGTTTAAATTTATGGGTTCTACATATTTTTTTTCAATTCTTGATAACTTGATATATCCATAAATAAACAAATTGGAGGAAGTTGAGTAGTATAGTAAGAAAATTGATACTACAATTATAAATAAGGATATTGTGCATGATGGTTTCCCTTCCTCAATCTATAATGTGTTCCATTGTATAAATTTTTCTTTTATAGAAAACGAATCATAGGAAGGAAATAATGCTTTGAAAACAGCCAAAATATAGTGGTGATGTTGATGTATGCTTGGTCGAGAAGTCCATGAATCATTTCATTATATATGTACTAGATCTTAAACTATTAATACATGAATATATTGATAGTATTGATATTTTAATTTGATTAATTTAAACCATTTGGGTATGGATGAGTTCTTATTTTTCATTTTCATTTTGTTTTATGATGTGGTTACAATTTCATGTCACTTTTTGTGCATTCCACCCAATTATACATTTTCATTTTCTTTATAATAAAAGAGACCTCTCATCCTGTTCTATTTTAGTAAATTTGGATAGTGGTTAACAAATTTTTCTTGTTGTTTATTTTTCAATGTTAATCCATATAGAATATTATGAAGCTATTTATGTTCATTCTAGTCTATCAACACTAAATTGTAATGATGTAGGTGATGAAGATATTGTTTTGACGAGTATAGTAAATCATACCTCCATGAGGATGGAGTTGATAAAAAAGGATTTAACTAAAACTCTGATTTGATGAAAATTGAATGTAGACTGGAGGAGATTACATTTGGAGGTCATTATGATCGGCCTTATTTTTCTGTGGGTGTCACCTCAGTTGGGGAATTTTCATTTGAAAACACAAGGGAAACCAACACCATGGTTTGTGGGAATGTATGAGATTATAGATGGTTTTAGATTAGTAGCTTACCAACATGAAATTCCACCATAATGTTAAGTTATGAATGAATTCTTCAATGTGTCTCAGCTTCATAGGTATATTCTTGATCCTATAAACACCTTTGATAGAAAGGAAATTTATTTGGAACCAAATGCATTGTTTTTGAGTCAATTGATATAGAATGTAGACCAAACTGAGAAGGTGTTGAAAAAGGAATAAAATGACAATTGATTGAGTTCTATTTCACCATGTACTAATACAATAGGATGATTGGGTGTGATAATGAGTTGAATAAGATTAATGTACAGAGTTGTTTGCACAGAAAAATAAAAAGGCACATTTCAAAGATAAAATGTCTTTAGAGGTTAATATTATCAGGAAAAAGAATTTTCAACTACATAACACCTTACATTCAAACCTTAATGAAGTGTTCTTGAGTTATGATTTTATAGGTTGAATAATCAAGTAGATTATGGTTGGGATTAGAGGGTTTTAGAGGTTTTTAATGGTGGTCATGATTGGTGCATGATTAGTTTTAACTATGATCCATTACCCAAAAAACTATGTGACCCATTATATGGGTGAAGAGAATATTGGGTGCATGATTAGTGAAAATTGTGATAAACTCCCCAGAAAACTGAGTGAATCAGGACAAAGGTGAAATGAACAGTTGATACACAGTTTGAAAACTCTTGTCTCCATACTATAGTTGTGTCCAAAAGATGAAGAGCCTCATTCAATTAGTTCCTGATTTAGTAAATATTGTGACCAAGCCATGCTTCATGTTCAAATTAATGAAAAAAAGGACATTAAACATCAAACAACATTGAATCTACTACTTTTTATTCTAATGCCAATGGAACGTGAGCTTAGGGACTGCAATGGTGGTTCATTGTTTTTTCTCTACCGCTATTCTTGAAATATAATGTATCTAGAGTCACCAATACATGTGGATTCAAGGTAAGAGAACAGTCTTCCATGATTCTTCATCTATTTTATAGATTTTTCCCTTTCCATTAGAAAAATCACTAGTCCATCTATATAGGATGGATCTATGGATTCCCCCATGATATATAGGATAATTCATAGTTTTTTATGGTTATACACTATATCTAGAAATTTTTTGTGTCTTCATTTAGTATATTTAGAACTATTATTGATGGAAGATCTGCATGGATAAGATGAATTGATTTTATGGCTATGATATCAATTAATTATCGATTGTTACTTTATAATCCATTATGTGACAAATTGGGATTGGTTCAAGGGATTTTTAATGAGCGATCTTGATTCATGTAATGACTCCTAGTGGCCTTTACAGTTTTGAGGTATAAATCCCCTTACCATATTGGTCCTTTGTATTTGGATTTTTGAATTATATGATCATGTGTACTTGTGTTCCTTCAATTAAATGATTGATATATGTTCCTTATTGTGTATGTGTGATACCTTGTGAAAAATATTTGTGATTTTACCAAATGATATTATTGTGATATGAATTGATTGTGGGTAACTCATACCCTATGGATATTTTTTTATTTATAAATATAATTGGGTTGTTAGAATTGGATAAATGAACACTTGGAGGAGGAGAATTTGTATTGAGATAATGGAAAAATACCTATTATAGATTAATATAATTTTGGGATATCAATGAAATGTTTAGTCAAAGTGGGAGTATGACCATGAAAATGTTATTATTAATATGTTGTGTGGGATTGCATGGGCAGTGTGTGGCTGGACTTCACATCATATTATTACAGTGGTACCTCCATTCTGGTATGGGAAAAAGATGTTCTTACTGGTCTCATCCTTTTCAATCAAGAGAAAATACATCTATCCCATGTTGAAACTGACTCCAAGATAATTGATGAATCCTTACATGATACATGTCCATTGACTTTGTCAATTTCATACATCATCCAAAAATGAAAGCTATTTTGAAAATGAAATATTGAGGTCACTCACACTTGGCGTGAAGGGAACATGGTAGTAGACCACATGGCCTCTCTGGCCGATCAAGGAACTAATGTAACATGATTGTATAATGTTTCTTCCCTCAAACTAGAGGGAGTGAATATGATTCTAGGGGATGCCCATTTCTCCACTTGTTTAGGCCCCCCTGGCCTAGTTTCCCCTTGATTCCCTGTTTCCCTTCCCCTTTTCATTTGAATAAAAATTTAACATTGATGATGTTGGGTAAATCAGGTGGTAATTCCATCATACAAGGACATATGTCGACCTTAGGGTGGGTAGTGTGGTGATATTTAATGATGAACTCCTTGGGGTGGGTGTACTATATTCCTTAATGGTATGATGCAAAAAATACATCTGATAGGTGTAGGTTGATAAACTAAAACCCAAACCATTTGGCATATTATAGGACATGTAGTTTCTAACACTAGAATCCTTACTGATATTGTGAGAAAGTAATTGAGCACAGGGTTCTTTGGAAGCTTGATTATCACATGAGGACCCGACACTTATGTGGTTGGTTATTCACTTATGAATTACCTTCGTATTGCGTTATAATCAATAGGTATATATAAATGTATTTTACGGTAACATTAGTGGTGTCATAATGTTTTTATACTTACACCGTTAAGAGAATCTCGATGCATGTGTAGACTTCATGTCCAGATATATAGAGAAGGGAAATACCCCATTGATAAGTAGTTGAGGAGATTGTTCATTGTGATAGAGGTAGTACCAAGATAGTATATGGATATATGATTAACTGAATTTATTTATTTTTCTTATTTTTTTCTTATATATTATTTGACCTACCACAATGGATGTACTTGGTTCATTTTCTTATTTGACTATATGATACATGGCATTCCATTTGATATAGAATTTATTATTATTTATTCCTACCGTGTTGTCATGGGATTTCTATTTATAATTGTTTTTTATTATTTTGAATGAATAATAATACATAGTGTATAGTATTCCATCTATATTATTTGAACCATAATTTATAGTCGAAAGACTCTTGTGCATAGGGAGGTATGCATGATTTCATGTATCACTCTGGCCCAAACTGATTGATTTAGGTTGTTTAATTATAAACCCAATGATAGGTATTTAATAAATAATTATTTGAACATAGTAGATGTAATAACATCCCAAATAAAACTTGAGTAGGGGTGAGTTATGAATTTTGATAATTGGCCCCTAAAGACATTATAGAATTTTATTATACCTGAGATCCTTTAGGATAGATTAGATAAGCATGGGATGAATGATCTCGGGAGACCAATAATGATTCTTTAAAATTTTCCCTATAATGGTAGCAATGAAGGGATGGTTATGTTCAGCCTTGGGTGTCACCCCAGACCCAGGGATTAGATCAAGTGAGGTATGAATGGTTGAACATGAATATAATAGATAAGTTATACCTTGGGAAAAACCTCATTGGATTCTTATAATGATAAGATTTTGGAGGGACATACCTCCCTGCAATCTAACATATATACATTGATGTGTAGATCATCATACGTGGTCGAGGGATGCCTTTGAATATGTCCTTAGATATATTATGACCCTTTTTTTGGTTCCCATATATATGTATAAACATATTTTAGGGACACTATAGACACCTTCATTGGGTCTATGATATCCCATTCAGGTACCCATATATACATATTAATATATATGGTTGTTGGATTCCTTGGGAATAGTTCATGGGTCTTCGGTGTACATTATCCATAGATGTTAATCAGTTGATGCAGGATACATTGGAATATTCCTTGGGTTTGGGGTGTTTATCATACATAGATATTGAAAATTTAATTGGATTTCTTCTGATATGGATCTATGGATCACAGATGTTGGACCTGACCCACAGGGTATAATTTGGTCTATCATGGGATTTATCCCTAGATTAATGAGGATACTATTTGGGATGGTCATGGATTTGGAGCTCAAATTACACTATTTAAGCTTCTTTTGGGTTTTATCCTATGATTTGGGAGAATTCCAATTAGGGATTTCATGGATTTTGAACCTTTGTGATTTGGGATTTATTTTTATGTGACATTATCAGATATATTTTCCATTGGATGATGAAGGTATGGTCAATATAATGTATTGTATAAGACTCTGATGATTAACAACTATATTTTTTTTTAAATTTATTCATTTATTTATTTATTTTATAGAGAATCTAACTAACACATATGAAATTATTTACTAGTTATTTATGAGATGAAACTCGCGGTTCCATACAGAGTTATGTACTCACACTCTGCTCACCTGAGCATTGCACATCAGAACTCACGAAAACTGGACTACTCATATGTTTCAGATGAGTAGAGGTTCGAGATTGGATCATTCACCTAAATAGCTTGGTTGGCAATAGACACTAGGATGAGGTGAGTCTTGGGGATATATTATATCCTCAATAAATTTTATTTCATTACATTATCTCAAATATATATGATCATCCCAATGGGAACTAGTTGATTTGTTTGTTTCTATGATTAAATTCACTCACCATTGATGATTAATGTATTTATATTCTATGTAATTTGTTGATTATTATTACTATGGATGATATTTGTTTTATTTTTAATGTATTTTCTAATCAGATCATAGGGTATAATATCTCCATGATCACATCATATAACTGCACTACTAGTTGGTAGTGTCAAGCATAGAGGGAGGCACGCCTGAAGTCATGTGTCGACCTAATCAACTTATAATAGAGTGACATGGGTCAAATACATTACAATGTGTTATTAAATCATTATTTATTTATATTAATATCTATGTAGATGGTAGACTAATGTTATGATAATTTTTTAGAGCATTTGATCTAAATTATTTATGTGTTTTGTAACTATTTTTTCCAATAATTTTTTCGGGTCATTAGTATCCTGAAATTTTTATTGATGACATTTGATATTATAGTTTTATAATTTTATATTTTTCAATGAACATGGATCTTGAGGGTTATGAATAATTATTTATTTTTTCCCTTATCACATTGTGGGAAGTGGTGTCTCTTACATTATTCTTGGAACATAGGATTCATATGAAATATTCTTGCTTGTGTGTGATAATTTTTGTCTTGAGATAGTTAGATGTTTTACGTTTTCAGCAATTAGTTACAAAGGGTTTTTCTCAATAACATCATGGTGGTATTTTAATCATATGGAAGATGATATATTTCTTTTTGATGATAGGTATGGTAGATTCTATAGAGATATATTCTTTAATGGAGCTGATGGAAATCCTTGGTACACTGGAGGTGTAGGGACCCCTAATTTCCAAATAGCTTCTGGTGGAATTATACATCACCAGATATGTTATTAATGTATTTATTCAATTTTGGTCATAGTCGAGTTATTTCATTATATATATGTTGTCACATGATGAGATCATGATTCTGGAGGGGGTAGTCCCATATTCAGATGCCTAAAGATAATCACAATTGTGAGTAGGTGTTGGGATTAACAAGTGATTCCCAAAACACTCAAGATATAAGGTTCCTTTGAGTGGGGGGTTTGGTCATGAGTTATCACGTGTTGTATGAGACAATTAATGTTATGTGTTACCTTAGAGTTATGACATATATGTGAGGTGACCTATTTGTTAGGTGGGTGACATTAGTTCCTTGAGAATGAGCTTAGGAAAATGGTGAGTTGAATGATATAATTGTAAAGTGGGATTTTTTCTGTATTATTGTTGAGACATGAAATATTAATGTTTCTCTAAAGAGGTATTACACTAGAAATGTGAGCACCTTAGATTTTTGAATCATTGGTAGTTGCATTTGGTTCATGGAATGGTTCATATGAGTTTCTACCAATTAAATTACTTAAACACACAGATTACTATAAATGTTTGTGATGATTAGAACATTGAGTACAAGAGAATTTTGTACTGAATGAATAATTCGGGGTAAGGATATGTAGGATTCCAGAAACTATTGATTCAGTATGCACATCTGGAGAGCCGTAAAAGCATTGGTAGATACAGGAAATTATGGAAATTGATCTTAGATCACAGTGTGATTATGCAGTTGAACAAGTAATTGGTCAAAATAGTTTATTTTGTGGGTGAGATCTAAGTTATATTTTGGATTCATGATATTATCATTCATATGGAATGCAGTTAGTGGTTTGGGATTGTGATCCCAGGTACGATGAACTTTGACTCATAATAGTGAGTCATGTTTTGCAAATGTATAATATATGTGCCTACATGATTGAGTCCAGTTGAGGTTTAGTTGGTCAGGGAATGTGAATCGATGCATAATGTGGAACACAAATTATGTGCACTACCGCAAAATTAGGGTTTTGTAGAGGGTAATGTTGTGGAATAGGAATGTTGGATTTGATGCAATACTGGTTGGAATTTAGTCTTAGGAACAAAAAATTTGCAGCTTGTTGAATTTCACACCATAGAAGTTGTTGATGAAGTTAGTTATTTATATTAGGGGTATAAGAGTTTTATTTTATATGAGGGATGATTACACCCTGAATATCTCGGTTTCAAGTGATGAAAATAGATTATTTTGACTTGAATGGAATGATGTGATTATATTGTTTGACCCTTACTATGAATGAGTTTTTTGAAGATGCTAATGATGATGTTTCTATGAGCCAGGAAAATGTAGTAATTGATATTTTGTGATGGAGATCAGGTATAATAAAAAATGACATTTCATTTCTTAATGTGTGGATATGGACAAGGAATGGTCTTGGAAGAATAATGTTCAGTTTGGTAGAGAAAAAACAATGACACTTATATGGTGGGTAGAATCCAATCAAACCCGGAGGCATGACCCTCTACACATAGGGTTATTGATGAAATGAGACCAGTTAGTGTCTAGTCGATGGGATATTAGGATATCAGTGTGCCAATGGACCCAATTTCATCTTGATTCCTCAGTTAATTCTAGATGTGTTATCTTGTGTGATGCTCAATGGGGTCTAAACATATGCATTTAGATCATGATAAATTTGAAGTTAATTGAATGTGATGCGTATTAATGATGTGTTTTAGTGATTGTAGCAAGGAATGATGGTGGAATTAATTGTTGAAGGATTCATCTATCAACATTTCACTGAAATATGGGTTTGTAATTCAATGGGAATGTTATGATGATCACATGATACTTTTTATATTTAATGCATCATGAAAAAATGATTTGGCAATGCGTTAGTGACTGAAATCATATGTTTTTTGGAAAGGAACACTAAAAGTAGACCCAATTATATATTATTATGTAATTCTACGCGGTTCAGTGGAATCCATGTCAGGTACTTTGTATTGAGTGTGATAGTTGTGTTTTGGGTATTTATAGTGTATTTTGGATAAACCGTCTAGTGTATATGTGGTCTATCCTTGGACAATGAAGGCTTTCCCACTTCATAAAAAATTTAGGAAAAGATAAATCACCACTCTCAACTAGTTGTTTCATGTAATTTGGTGTGGTATGTTGTCTCCCAAACCTAGTGGGTTGGTAGAAAATTTTATGTTTTTTTTGGTAAGTGATTATGGTGGTGGGGGAACCGTGGATCAGTACCGATGATTGTGAGTTTATGATGATAGTGAAATGAACCATGAGCCTAGTGATGAATTAGATAGAGGAACCCATGCTGTATCCAAATAAATGAGGGTGAGTGATTACTATTTAAATGATAGTAATGAATTATGGTTTGCGTTTTTTTGATTGAACACCTATATTCATTTTAGCACAGTTGATGAATATTTGGATTTTATTAATGGAACGTGGCCTGATTGAATTAAATTGATCACATGGATTGGTTAAGACATACAGTTGGTTGACTATCGAGAATTATAAAATACATGTAGTTTTATGGTGGAGAAATTGCAATACCCCATGTTAGGAAGGGTTATGAAATTAATGAAGAAATACAAATATTTAATATAGCGGATGGTTTTATTTTTGAACATGGACTCGGAATGATTTTATGAGGGTTTTAAAATTCCTAATTTGGGTTTTAGAAGAGTATTCATGCTCAATTATCAAAACTTATGACAGGGAGGAAGACAAATAATATTTGGGTGGCAAGGACTATTTAATTATAGAGGAAGATTCCAACATCTAATCAGTGAACTACTACCAAGTAGTTGTTGATTTGGTTATTAGTACACCAAATTTCTTATGTCCACATATTGACTAGTGATCCACAGACTCACCTTATATACCCCACCTTTAGTTTTGTTGAGTCGAATTGGGTTTTCTTAACTTGTGGTTTGTGGTCTTTTTGATTTTGAGGCCATGAGATATTTTGCGTGATAGGGTTACTTGAAGAGTGGCATTCAACCTACTCTACCCCCTCTCCTAACTCCCTTGTTTTCAATAACACTAGCATTATTTCAGATTTTTTTATCGTGTAATAATTGTATAAAATATATTTAAATTATATTTATGATTACACCATTTTAAAAAATCAATTTATGGTTATTTCATTTAGGAACATTGTGATTATTTCACAGAAGAATGTGGAACTCATTCATGATTAGTGGGGATATTGATCTGCCAATATAAAATATGTCCTGAGATGTTGTCTTCTCACCACTAAACAACGTTTCATTGAATCCATGCTACTATTATATATTTATTATTGTTTTTGATGTAAATTAAATGTGTTCTTCATTGTTTTATGTGACGGGGATTTTTCCTATGATTGGATCAGAGGTATATTGAGAAAAATCTAGGTGTGTCTATTATCAATCCAATTGCTTCAGGAGTACCCAATGAGTTTTCTCATGTTATTCCTAATTGTTATAATTAAGAAATTAATTAATTTTTGTAGATTTAATTAATTTTATGATAAGTAATAGGTTCAAGACTGCAATAGAAGTGGATCACACCCCATGGATTGAGGTTCTGACAAGAGGTTATGACTTGATGTGGGGTTAGGAACATAAGCCTAATTGAATAAAAAATTTATTTAATTATATAATAATAATTAATTTTAAATTGAATTTAATTAAATAAATTGATTATTTCTCTAGGGATTAGGGACTCATGATTATGGGAAAATGTTTAGTTGTATTAGTTGGGTCTTGACAAGGATGGGTTGGAAGTAAATTTGAAAAGAAATATTGTTCTAATGAGGGAGAGAATCATTATGCGTTGTCCTATAGTATGTGAGGTTTTATTTATTAATTCAATATGTCATGTGATATGAGGACTCAACATAGATGCTGAATGGCCTTCATCAATTAAATAAAAAGTTTAATGAAGATTAAATTAATTGGCTAGGATTAAAATGAAATGTATTAGAATTAAATGAGTCATATGTCAGGGACCCAAAAAATATTTTGAGCAATAACTAGGCATCCCAACAACTGGTGATAGAGAATATAATTATAAACAAGTATCTTATGATATGTTAATCCAATGAGAGGTTCTTAATAAAAAATCATGTGAATGTAGTGAACCTGATCGGTTCTCATTTACCCCTTGAATAGATATGAGTTATGAATTGGGATAATCAGCCCCAGTTAGCCTTAAGGAATTGTGAGATGCCTTATAACATTCGGTCTAAGTGAGAAGAACATGGGTAGAATGAACATAGATTTCTTAGATAAGCACCATATTTTTTCCTCTAGGGGTTGAATAATTAAATACGAGTTAGGGTCAGACTTTGGTGTCACGTTAGACCCCAGGATTAGACCATGTGAGACTTGGAAGTCTATCCTTCAGTATATGATATGGGATAGACCTAGGGCCAACCCTTATGAGATGTTTATTATTAGAAAATTTTTTAGGTATGTATTACCCCTTGTTGGAAGAAATATATGTTTATGTGTAGATATTCATACATGATCGAGGAATTCCTTAGAATATGTCCATGGATATGTGATGGACCTTTTGGGGTCCCCATATATATATTTATAATCATGGTTGGGGTGACCTGGATTCTATACATGGGTGTTTTATTTATCATATAGTACCTCTATTTACATATTGATATTTATATTCATTGGACTCCTTATATTTAGTTCATGGATTTCGGATCTGTATTATGCATAAATGTTCATTTATGGTCCAGGGATGAAATGAAATGACCTTAGGGTTTGGGGTGGGCATAATGCAGAAATATTGGTTGTTGTCTTGGATTTCCTTGGTCTTGATTATTTGGATAAGGGGTAGGGAATGAAACCCCCATAGTGTTTGGGTTGTCCTAGGATTTATATCTAAAGATGAGAGGAAATTTTTTATGGATTCCCTTGATTTGGATATCAAATTATACTGTTTGGGATAATGTGGGTTTTATCTCTAATGTAATGAGGATTCATATTTCGAGACTCCATAGATTTAGAGCCTAGATGATTTGGGGTTAAATAGTCACGTGATGTTATCAAAGACCTCCATCACTACCCAGAGTAGGTAAGATTCATCCATGGCGTCACATTAGACTCCAGGGTTTGACTTTTGTATTTACTTGTATATCTTTGTGGAGATTGTCACAGGTAAATATCACTGCATTTACAAGTTATATAATAGACAACATTGGTGTTGACTAATTACTTACTTAGTAACACCTTTCTCCAATGGAAATATAACATGGATCCCTAATCAACATTATTTTTTCATAGGTAGAGGATGAAGGTGAGGGTGACCTTCAATATTAGTGATTATGAAATATGAAATGGTATGATTTTCAGGAAATGGGAAAATTCATCATCCAAATTCAGAAAACCGACATTTGGTTGTGATAATAACCATATCAATCTAACATAATTTAGAAACCATTGAAGTTGTTACATCATCATTTTTATCATCTCCTTGAGTGTTAACACAATGTTGAATAGATCTACCATACATAGTTCTTCCTCTAATGCATTTTTGTACTCATCAAATATGTATTTCATTTCTTTGTGAAATTTGAGGGGTTGAATTCCTAGATCCTCTATCCTTCCAGTGTATCCTACAAATGTTTGAGACTCAGTACTAAACATTGGTTTTATGACCATGATCCTCAAAGACAATAATTTTCTAAACAAATCTAGTCCTTATGAATTACTATAGATAATAATAATCATTGCACAACCTAGTTTTATTCACTATAGTCAATGAAAAATATCCTGCATCAACTTACACTATTTAATTTTAATCCCACTTAATTGAATATACTCTTACAGATAATATTAATATTAATATTTAGATGAATATTGAGATGTAATGTGTCTTATTTTTTTCAAATTGATCAATAATGTCTAAAACTCTTATTTTCAGTGATTAAAAGTGATTATTCGTTTTCATTTATTATTTATCCACGATCTAGAGTGATTAATAGATTGAAAACATTTATTATTTAATATAATATTGTTTATAGTGATGTAAAAAATATATATCTTGGATGGGTTGTGCAGAAATTATATAAAATGCTAACAATGTGCATGCTCAATTATTTCCCACCTGAAATGGGTATACAATTTATTGAATAATCTGTGATTTTATTTGTAAGATTTCAAATGAGGATGTAACTAATGTTTTATAATGCACAAGGAGAGACTACTTGGTGACGTTTCATATTATATTAATTTAATTTGTTTAATGATTCCTTTGACAAATATTATTTAATACTTCCAATTATACCTATATTATTGTAAGTGCTTCCAAAGTCAATATTATTTAATGTTTTTTATTTTCACTTATATAAATATTTTTGTTTTTGAATCTACAAGAATGTGACACACATCTATTATTCATTAAAAATGTTTAATTTATGTGATAAATGATCCAATTAGTTTATAGTAAGTTATTTCAAATCGATCCCAATTTAGGAAAATCAGTTTTCTTAATTTTTAATTTTTAAATTTAAGTACATCATATAAGTATGTAATTTTAACAATTTCATTATATTGGATAGTGTATTTTCTAGGGTGGGAAAACATATTTAGTTTTTGGATAGTTTATTGGGAATGACGCAAAGGGTTTATGAGTTCTCACATGGTGATTGGGAATACAATTACTGTTTATACAAATTCATTGAATTCTAGAACATTATTTTCATCGAGCTACAAGATTGAGGAAGTTTTTTAGATTGTATATGTTTGGAGGATCATTCAAGGAAGAATATGTATAGGATTATACAAGTTATTAATTGTTTACTTGGAGTGATGGAAGTTAACATGATTCAATTTTTCACCACTAATGGATTTTCTTATATAACCTATAATTTGAAAGGGATATACTTCCCACACAACAACCTATCGAGATTCAATTAAGAGTATATTACAGATTTGGTAATTTTTTATCCTAGAGATGATTGTTTATCCTATTTTTGAAAATCCATAGATCACTGATGATCTATTTCAATGTTTATAAAAAATTTATGTATTCTTCAATTGGATGTTCATAGATATTTGTAAGGGCTACATTAATATCTCATTTCCTTCTAATGAATTTATGTATAAATTAGGAGTCCATGGTTCAATCGATCTCAAACCAGAGATGGTTATGATTCGGAACTAGGATTTTCAATTTAATACACTATTAATTATGGGGATATGCGGTGAAGCCTTATATATTTATATATGACATATATATATATATATATATATTCAAAAAAAAATTGATTGCATGCATTGGGTATATTGTTATAAAATATATGATTGAAAAAAGAGGAATTTTTATCATTTATTTATGTAATGTATTATATCATTAATGGAATTATTTCATAAAATAAAATAGTGAGGAGATATAACATTCAATTATGAATGAATTTATTGGAAAAATATTTTACTCAGGTATTATAAATTCATGATAAAATGATACAAATGAGGGTTTTAATTATATATTTATAGACTACAGTCATGTGATGGAAATTGTGTGGATATTAAAACAATATCTCATGTATCCAATGATCTCTTCATGTTCCTTATTTTCATTATTGGTACTAGTATGCTGTGGAGAAAAGGTGTATCTCATTCGAATGATGAGTGATTCTGAATTGGTTTTGGATACTAATGGAGGTGGGATTCTTATGTTTTCCACTATGTGATTTTTATCAAATATATATGAACATAAATATGATATAGTGGATTATTTGGTGTATGGTTTTCTATTTTATAGTGCTTCTTCATTTCAATTCTTATATAGGTTTCAAATTTCTTGAATGGGGATCTGAGAGATATAGATTTAAATTGATTCTGAGGTTCTAATAATTTTTATTAGGCTCTATTAGAACTATTTAGTACAATCATATAATCCACATTATTTAAGTTTATGAAATAAATCATTGAAATGATGTACAATCACAGAATATATTAAATTTCATAGGTTTTAAGAAAAACATTAATATCTAGTTTACCCTTACAAAATAGAGCTATTTAAATGTGATGATGTATTTACCCTTATAATAATGAAATGCGGATGGTTAACCAAGGGTTTACACTTTAATTTAGTGGTCTATATAAGGGTCATCATGACTTTACCTTATTAAGATCAATCTATGTATGGGTCACTTGAGTTTAACCATACGTGAAATGCTGGTACATAAGGGTAATCTAGTTTTTTCAATGGAAATGTAATGGTAAATGAACACGTTATGTGTAAAAGTAATTATATGTCTTAATAGATTTCATAAATTATATTACAATATACTTTACAAAATAAATTATTTGTTTGATTACATAAGGGTAATCATGATATTAAAGGCTCGCATAAGGGTAGTTTAGTTTTTTCTCAAATCCACGTAAATTTTGTAATCTGTTTACACATACTCAAAACATGATTGTATAAAGATAAACAATATGTTACCATTAACAAGGGATTTGAAAATGTATTACCCTTACACAGAATGTTTGCGGAAGGTCTAAGGCCATTCTATCCTTATGTGGAATTTCTACCTATAGGTAATGGGAGTACACACTTACACATGATGAGGTTACTTTATAAGGGAAAACATAGTTTTTAATAATAGTTTTTATATTATAATATAGTTTTTAAAAAGATTATAAATCATTATAAAAGGTAATTTTGGATATTTTTTATTTTATAATTCATATAAATTAATTAATTATAAACATTTCGATATTTATTTAATTTAAATTTTATGAAGTGTTTTTTCTCAAATTATTATTGAAAACATTAAAATACCATTTAATAAATTATATGGAAAATATTATGATATAAATTAAAAATATTTATATAGAAATCATAAGATAAAATTTATAAATTTCTATAAATTGTAAAATTAAGGCAAAATATAAATTAATTACATTTAAATTTGGAATTGTACACAATTATTTATTTATAATTGTCATAAATAAAAGAGTAAATTGCTGGATATTAATTAATCCACATAAAAACCTGTTTTGAAAATTTATATTATCAAGGATCAAATAATAAAAAATGATAAGATAAAATGATAATGTAAAATGTTTACATAATAGAAATTAAATTATAAATTGTTTATAATTCATATAAGATCATATATTTAAAATTTAAATTCTAAATAATAGCTAATATAAAATAGTTCATATTATAAAGAAATTTTTTATTCATAATTATGTAATGTACATAACATTAATAATGGTATTATTAAAGGTTTTATAAATAGTTTTGATTTGTGACTTTTTTATAAATGTTCATCTCTTGTTTGAATATTTGAATTATTAATTTATTTAATATGTATTGCAGGATATAATCATATTTACTAAATTTTATAAGAAATGTGAATAATATGTATTCTATAGTTTTGATGTTAAATTTATTTTAGGATATAACATTACATTACATTTCATTTTGGATTCCAAAATAAATTTATTATTTCTTCTACAATGATTTCATTTTATAATGGAAGTTATTAGGTTGAATTCAGTAATATAATATTGTTTTTTCATATTTTATTTCAAAGTCAAGATGAATTTGATCCTATAATGAGTAAATTATCCTTGGGTAAAGGGACATTTAGCCAAACAACCAACCTACCAAAAGGATTATGCAGTGTCTAGGCTGGTGATTAGGGTGGACTATATGTTACATTTGGTATAACCATGTGGAGAACTCTATATCATTACAGGAAGTTTTCATGTACCTTATGCATATTATTAATGATAATAGAGTCTTATTACTTATCCAACATGGTTATTGGGTTTCACTATATATGGTTAAGGGTTTAGTCATGTGGATAACATTATACCTTTATAAGAAGTGTTCATGTACCTTCATAATAGGATTCATCTGAATATGAATACATATGATTGACTTCTATTTTTTGTTAAATAACACAAAATTGTGGTCTATGTATATAGATATACATTTTTAGAGTTTAACCATTTTTTTGTTTAGATAATTGGATTGCAATAAAAAATACAAGAATCATGTATACATAAAATAAAATAAAACGAGAGTAGATGGTGAGATTAAAAATCCTCTTCAAATACCAAGTGAGAGATTTCTTCTATATCAACACATATCATGACATTTTTCAACCAATATGGTATTTTTTTTCCATTACCGGTTTACCCTGGACAATCATTTTCAAAGAATAAAATTATCGGTGACATTGTATTTTCCTTGAACAGTTTTTTCCATATCTAGGTGCTTTAGGATTGTAATTTTTAACTTATTATTGGTGATTGCACTGGGTTATAATAGCTGGAAATACATAACTCTTAGTATAACAGAAAAATAAAGGTAAGATTATATATATTATGGATTGGAAAAAGGGTTTTTTCAAATAGTTATCCTAGAATATTATATGATGTACACCTCTTAGGATGATAATGGTTAAAGAGTGATAATGAACATCAATTCCCATATACAGTAATGACCGAGTTGAAAACTGGAAACATGGGTTATATAAAGTTACACATGTGGGAGTAATTACCCTCAAAAGAGAAAATATATAATAGAGAGATATGATATCAACCACCAAAAAACTGAATAACACAAGAAATATAAAATCCATAATATCCGCAATGCATGTAATGTCAAAAGAATTTGAAAAAAGCCTCCATGTTAAAAATCAAAGATAATATTTTGTAGCATCACATTAAAAACTCCATCACCCAATCTAGTAATGTCTAACATAGTCCCAAAAACATTTCTAGAAGCCAGGAAAATATTTTATTTATGAAAGGTGAGAATACATTATACTTAATAGGATCATACCAAAAGTCACTCAAGAATATTTAAAAAGCGAATAGTAATTCACAGATGAAAAAACAATAGAACCAATAACACATAATAGGTCAACTAATAAATCTCATTGTAATGGACCTGATCCCATTGAACATTTATGTTTAATTATTGGGGTGTTTGAGGGTAATGAGGGAGGTTTGAATGTGTTTTTATGGTAAATGGGGAGAAAAGTGGGACTCAGTAAAAAAAATGAAATGATTATAGTGATGAGGGATTCTCTAAAACATATTAATGGTGGTTGTGGGTTGGTTGAGTTTTCTACAGTGTAGGGAAGCTCAGGAAGGAAATTAATGCTACTATCTTTTTAGGAGTTGATATTCCATGGAGGTAGGTTTTAGGGTAGGAACATTTTCGATGGACGAGTTCTATGACATAGAGAAAGGAGAAAAACGTATAGTGGGGATTTCAGACACATAAAAATCAATTATAGCAGCACTATGGTGGTTGGGATATGGAATAGAATTCATGTTGGTGAATTTGTAATGTGGAATGATTCTTAGAGTAGATCTATATCCCCATATTTACATTTATATGATTTACAATATGTTTCTTATATATGAATTTGACTAAGGGGAGCTGTGTTGAGGTACCTCATGATAAGCTATAGAATGCCCCTTATTAGTGAGGCATGTGTCATGGTCCTAGTAGATGCGTCATGGTATTCAAAATATTGATTCTATTTATAAATAACCTTACACAATTTAAACAAATTTTAATACCAATTAATCCACTCATTCCTTAGTCCCCATGGAGTACTTTTCGAATTACTTAATTCTTCCTTTCAATAGATATTGATCCCTCACTCCTAGAGATCATTGAATTTTAATCCAAGGTGAGTTCTACCTCCTCTTTCTTGAATTTTCTATTAGTTTGTTCTTTTTTCCCTCCCATTAGTTTCACTATTCATTGGAATTTGATCTCCATCATTATAATTGAGTTTTTATTGTCATGTTTTTGTTTTTTTTGTGACAAGAAATCTTTGAGAGATCATAGTTTATTAATTTTAGAGGTGACCAAAGCTCCGAAATGGTGTTCTTTTTTCCATTTCGATAAATTAAGATGTATGAGGTAGGGGATTCATAGATTATACTATTTATTCATGTTCAATAATAATGTTACCATTGTTTATCCATTTAGATGATAGTTTAATTAACCTAAAAATTATTATATCAGATTTAGGAATGTATTTTTTATTTTTTACATCTTTTTTTGTTGTGTTATTACCTGATAATGGTTTTCCTCTTGATTTTATAGATAGTGTTCTATCTATTATATTCTTGATAGCATTTATTTACATTTTATTTAAAATTTTAAATTTTATTTAATTGGATAAATAACATAAATATGGAATTAATTAATTAATGGAAGTATGAATTAGTGAGTAAGGTTTAGTAATATAGTGTTTTATACAATTTTATGATAACAAAAGTGAGACAAGTATGTATGAATAATTGAATATGTTATCCCTATAGTTATTGTAATTTATCAAGAGATTGAATATATAGTTCATTCAAATGATGAAAACAGTAAAATTCATTTTTAATTAATAGTGTTCCTTCTCATAGTTTAATAAATATAGTTTTATTCTAATATCATGTTTACATAATTGAGATATCTTGATACTGATGATCCCATAGGATTCCCATGGTTGGAACCTATTCTAATTAATATGTTAATTCAAGACTGAATAAAAACTGTTTTTTTAATAAATATTATTTTTTGGGGTGTGAAATCATGTTTGATTGAGAAGGCTAAATGCTTTATGTTGGGGGATGTGATATCCCATTTACATGTGAAGATTGAATTCCTTATTTTTGGGCCTAGATTTCCCTACTGACTAAGATTGTTTAGGTTCTACCTTATTTGTGATCATGATGTGAGTTTTAATATGTAAAGTGATATGATCCATGGATGGATGAACCTGAGAGGACTAATGAGATATTGGTTGGGAGACCCATGATTATTGTAGTAGTTGACGCTTGCGATGGTGAGATACATGATATGCATTTTGGTGTCAGGGATGAAGAAAGAATGATGTAATTGGTTGAGGATGAGATAAATTTTTTTGATAAAATATTGGATTCTTATTTGGAGTGAATATATTAAATGTTTAATAGTTTGGTTTATTGTTTTATCTATACTACTTTCCCAAATTCATGAGGAATATTGGTGTTGTTGTTGGAATTTAATTGATTGTCGATTATGGTGTTTTCTAAGAGTACATTGAATTTTGGAAGGATAAATAATATTTACTATGAAATTAACTCATGGGGATGGATTTTCTGGAATTAAAATGATAATGTTAATCTTGTTAAACAATGGATTTGGTTGGATTATTCTTGGGTGAATTGGACGTGGCTATATTTTTTTTATAGAAAAGTTATTTGAAAAATGTAAATTAATGGATAATGAATTAATTGACATAATGTGGAATGATAACTTGAGAGAAGTAATTTAAGGTAATTCTTCATCATGATTGTGTATTTATAGGATGCCTAATCCTTAGTAGTGGTGGGTGGGTGTCTGAGTGAAGATTGTTTTAGTGGATATTAGGACTCAGTTATGCTCATTGTGTGGTTATGTGATATAATATGTGATGTATATTATGTAACTTCATATGCTACCCCAGGCTTGTCAGTTAGGGATACTGAGTTGTCAGTTAGGGATACTGACATCTAATAGACTCTGAGTGAGTGTTTTACCCTACATCTTGTTGGGAAGATGGACGACTAACTTCATAATCTGTCCTAACACTCTTATTTTTTTGGTATTATGTGATGATATGTGTGACAGTTAGTTTTCCCATATATTTTATAGAGGGATATAATGACATGTGGTTATTTCATATATATATATATATATATACACACACAAATATTATCGATTTAGTTATTGTAGGTATGACATGTTTGGGGGACGATGGAACAAGGTGCCTAACATGGTGTATGAGCTATGATAAATTGAGGTATAATACTCAATGCATGATACACAACATATGAGATGTGGTGGCACCAAAAAACATATCAGTTACTATATATGGGGATATTTATGCAATAATGAGATGATGTGATGATGTGATGTTTGAGGTGAATATTGTTATACATAGCCTATAAATATTTGTTGTCACTTTTTTTGGAGATATATGGACCAGGACATGAAACATTGGGGCAACGCAGAAAACCAGTGGGGAAGCAGTAACAGGGTACCCATGATGTGTTATTATTATAATAATTAATTATTTATATGAGCTACTTTGTTTGAAATTACCATGTTGAGGTCGAGAAATTAATATACATGTTTAGGTGACAAGTTAGTCACACTTATTGTTATATGGGATTTAACATGATTAATTTATCATTTTGATGGGAGGAATCAGGTATAATACAACTGAGTATACTATTATGATCTCCAACATATATATAAACTAATTTTTCAATTCAATAGTCATTGGTTGGAGATCAGGTTTCATATTACTAACTTGTGGATTTACTGGAGTTGTTTGGGTTTCGTGGTAATTGTTGAGGTTATGTTTTTGATACATGATGTCCTTCTTTATAGTTTTTTTGATCTGTATGTCATTTAATGTTTTAGTTTTTGTTCCATTTATCTTTATAAGAAAGTTCTTATTGGTGTATCTATATATTCTATCTCTCCCACTAGTTCTCTTCGAAGGAAATGACTTTCAATTCTATAATTTTTTATACCCTAGATGCTAGTCTCTAACCTAAGGACTACTGAAGGTGTGAATCAAGAAACCACAATTATATTTATCTCATTTATGGATTTGTTGGGGGTACTCTATCGGGGTTGGGGTCATGATTGAGTTTTATTAAAGGAATTAACTTATAGGATACAATGGATCTTAGTGGTTAGTGTATGTTAGGATGGTATGAGTTGGTAGGGATACAATGTCTTCTATGTTTAGTAAGTGATTAAAATACAAAATATTAGTCAAGAAATATGTATTTTGGTCCACTATGATTTAATTCACAAACCATTATGTTTTTTATCTTATTAAATTAAGTGATACTATTTGTGGGGAAGAGAGATTGGAAAGTATCATGCATCACTCTTCTTTGCATCTATGATTGAAATGTGTATACTTCGGTATAGTATAATCCATTAAACAATAAAACAACATAATTAATTAATTAATCTCATGCCTTCAATATTATTGGTTTTGATTTTTATTTTTTTAAACCTTGTAGGCATGACTCCAAGTTGAAATCTTTGTCAGGTTTATGCTGATGATATTCTACCACGTGTTCGATAAGATCATCATAATATAGAGGTCATCGATGAAATTATATGGAGTAGAGGACCCTATTAATTTCAGTGACAGAGTCTGCATAAGAATGAGAGAACTATTTGGGACCCAGTGATAGCAGAGTGGTTGGGGGAGGCTGAGAGAGATTCTAATTTTATCTATGATTGGAAATATATTTGGGTTTTTTATAGTGGTGATACTATATGGGGATATAATACAGTTCTGTATCTTTTTCACTGATGATTATGAGGATTCAGCGATCTAATGGGAGAAGTTCCAGGATCAGTTTCAAGTAGTGTTTCAGTCTTTGACCAAAAATTTGGCCAGTCACCAGGAGCATCATACCTTGAGACAGGGGAGTTGCAATGTGTGGGAGTTTGGGATCTATTTCAAGACCCTTCAGTGATATGTTTTATACCCATCTTTAGATAATGAATCCAGAAAGATGCATTTTTGGGACTATTTTTATCCATAGACGTAGTTCCATGTCCCCCATTCATGTTATAAATATATCTCATGGTTTTGGAGATATTAGATGTTACTAAGTAGATACTAGCCTGAACTAGATCTTCATCAGAGGGGTGTTTTCAGGATTCCACATGATACAGATATATGGTATGGGGTTCCAATTTTCTTGGAGAGAAGAGATTTTAGATTTTTGGTTGTCTGTACCATCACTTTGTATATAATTTCTCTGAATATGGTGGATTTCAAAACCATTCCATGGAACCCAACAAATTTGGTTATTTTTTAGCTCATGGTCATCAATGGAAGCACTATCCCACCATTCTGAACAACCACCATGTGATAGCTGTTCATCATCAGGTTCCTCTATTAGGATATATTTAGTTGAGGTAGTAGAATAAGTGTGTTATAATTTTGGACCAGCATAGAAGTGGTGGAGTGGAAATATGACATCCTTAAGATGTTCCCCATGCTCATAGAGTATTGTGTAGTTGTGGGGGTGGTCTTATAATGGTTAAAGATGCATTGTAACAAGTTATGGTTAGCTTCATGCTTTACGATTGTCCTCACAGGGTGATCTATAGAACATTAGAGTTACTATTTTTTTAATGTATATATGGGTTCATAGATACTTACTTCAATATTTATACACTCTTTTATATTGCATTTACTTTTCCATGATTTGGGACTTGAGGTGAATAGGATTCTATTTCCCTTAGCATTAACTATTCTAGTTTTATGTTGAGCTTATTGAAAAATTTACATAGAAACTATGATCTAGTTCATGGAAATAACTACTCCTTGAGAGGTTTCCTATGTTTAAGGATATAATAATACAACATCATCCTAGGCATGCATTGAATGTATATGGTAGATGATAACATAGATTAATTTAGGAGGGAGGTTTAGTTATATGTGGCTTTTGGAGTGATGAAAGTGTCCATTGGCGAGTGAGACCCTCAAATAGGTCTGAGGAATGTTCCATCACAGACTTCCCTAATGGCCGAGCAAATTCTGAGTTCATTGGAGGTTCAGAGATCGATTTTTACCAAGGTTGTGTAGTGTACCAATATGTCATTCGAAAAGAGGATGTAATGTTTCCCCCTCATGCAAGATTGAGCATGGGATTGAGTTATAACCATAAGATTCTCCAATATTACTATATAATTATAGGATGTATGATTATATGATGAATTATCTTTGATTATAAATAAATGATCTATTGGAGTGAGGTTTTATTCATTGATGTGTTTCACCATGGGGATCACTGGTTATGTTTGTCATGAAATCGAATGAATGTTTGTGTCCTTGTATTGATTATCATCACATGAAAAACGTTATTGTGATGGACCACTATCCCCTTTCATATATTGATGATTAATTTGATATTCAAAATGGATAAATATAGTTCTCAATGATTGATATGAGGTCAAGATATCATTAGATGTGGGTGAAAGAGGATGATGTTCTGAAGACCTATTTCTGATGTCGTTATGGTGATTATGAGTTAATTGTAATGGCATTGTTTGTGAAAAAATATTTTGAAATTGTCATGGGTATGATTAAATAAATTTTTAGAGTGTCTCTTGATATAATCATGGTGGATTTCAGTTATTATTTCCATCTATACTTATTATCTGAGGTGGAGCATACATATAATCTCTGTGTTGTTCTGATTTTTTTTCATCATCAAATGAAATGCATAATTTTGACAAAATATGGTGTTTGGGAACATGAATTTAATTTCTTGATTGTATTCCATGTCCCAATATGTAGAAGTTTTGGATCCCCTAAAGATTTCGGCGGTCATTTCTTGGTCATACCCTATGATAGATGCAAATGAGAGAAGATTCCTTTTATTTTCAGGGTATTATATGAGGTTTTTTGATACATTTTCTAAGTTAATGGATCTTTTGAAAGCCTTTATTTCCAAATATCATAATTTCATGTGTTCTTAACAATGTTTGGTAGATTTCATGTAACTATACGATAAGTTTATAAATGATCCAATTCATTGTCTATCAGAAGAATGAGATTAGTGTTTGGTTTTCTATGATACATCACATCTTAGTTTGGGATGTGTTTTAATTGATTAGATATTAGTTGTTTCATTTGGGTCTTGAAAATTACACCCCCATGTGTTCAATTACTCTACCTGTGATCTCGAGTTGGTAGTTTTGTTTTTCAATTGATGTTGTGAAAAAATTACCTCATCATTTAGAATTTTGTGTTTTTTACTTATATTATAATCATGATTTATATATTATCCCAAAATTACTAGATCTATTTATAATGAAGAGGGATTTAATTTTAAAGTATTATGACATTGATATTTCGTATACACCAGGTAAGGGTAACATTTTAGCTGACACGTTGAGAAAAAATTCACGTTGTGATTCCTTATCTGAATCTAGATATTCATGTATAGTTGAAGAAGGGATTTCAATGACACAACTTTATATGAGAGAGGTTTATGTTATAGGTTGTTTTTATTCATTTTAAAGTTGATTTATATTTAGTAGAACTTTTGGAGGAGTTTCATTTGGGAGATTCTGAAGTGATGGTGTGGATAGACTGGGTTTTTTAGTCCACTAGTGCTTGGTCTTAGGATGGACAACACTAGGTTTTATACTATGGGATGATTTTATCCCCCTTCATGATGCGTTATATGGTTCTCCATGAGTTCCATAGTTCACATTTAATAGTACATCCATGTGTCAAAAAAGATGTTCCATGATTTTGTAGGTTTGTTTTGGTGACTTGTGTTGAAGCAATAAGTTGGTGAGTTTGTTTCTCAATGTTTGGTATGTTAAAAGGAGAAGGTCTAGCACCATGTTCTCGGTGGGCTACTTATGACTTTAGAAGTTCCTCATTAGAAGTGGGACGATATAAAAATGGAATTTATTACTGTTTTTCCTTTATCTTATGGAGGCTATGATTATATATTGGTGATAGTATACTATTTTATTAAATCATCCCACTTTATAATGATAATGGAGTTCATATCAGAGGTGGTTTTTTAGGAAGAATATAGAGGAGGCAGTATGACTCCACAATGTCCCAAGGATTATCATAATTTCTTGTGAGCCTTGTTTTTCCTCGAGGGTCTAGAGTGGTCTAAATCATTATTTTGGACCATTGATAGGACTTAAGATTTATTTACTTCCATAGGAAGATATTCAAATACATTGAATCATCCAATATCATGGAGAAATTATGGTCTCTTGTGCCCTATATGTTTTATGTTAATTGATGGGTAAACACTCTTGGTCAAGTTTTATTACCATAATATGTTTCTCTCAACCATTTTTATAACAATTTTTAATTATTTTTAACATTGACCATGTTTTCTCAATTGTTCTAGACTGGGTTCAAAGAGGGATAAATTCTCAGGTTGGAACGGGTACAAAATATGTTAGATATGGGACATATAATTTTCATGATAATTAATGTATCACATGATTGTAATAAATAATATAAATATATAACGGGGGCCTCTTGAGTTTTATGTTTTTGATCATGTGTTTCTGAATGTGCCTCTTCATCTTGGGTTGTGATTGTTTAGTCATTTGAGTAATCATTCTCCCTAGATTGATGGAACATTCAAGGCGTGAGATCAAATTGAAGAAATGGAATATCAGATAACACTTCCCCCACAAATGATTTAGATACATGATATCATTCACATGACATATATCCACTATCACAGTCAAGGATATTTTGATGTCATTAATTGGGGTGATATCAATGTTGATGATGATCTAACATTTTATTAGTAGCTTTTAGAGATCCATGACTACTAAGAGATGTGGATCCATGAGCATGATATTCTCTTGGTTCATGTATTGTTGAAGCATCGTGGCATGGAGGATAGTACAAGGGAACATGAGTCACAAATACAATCTCAGTACAATGGGACGATTGATGTTTATCCCTTCTCGTATTGTAATTCTATAATTAGTTTTTGGAACTTTTTTTGTGGTATGATATGGTTTTTTGTTGTTTCTTATTGTGGACTAACTCTTGTTTGAAAAGTATCTCTACTTGAAGTGTGTCTAAGAGCTAGTTATTTTTTCATGGTTTTGTGATTTTTTCCTCTATGTGTGGTAGTTGAGATCCTATGTCAATGAGATTCATGATGGGTATCACACAAGGTGGTTGTTAGGATAATACTTTTTGTTTCATTATCTATGGGTTTAGTTATGAATTCTCAAATATGTTAATGTTTAGAGAGTTTTCTTATTTATGGACCTCGATCCTTAGGTCCATTCCATTTCATTATTTTGGTGTTGGATGTTTTTAGCTGAGTGTTGAGGGAGTTTGGGGGATGAATAGGATTAATAGTTGGTTCCACATACAAAAATGAAATAGATGTGGAATGGAGGGATTTTTTGTGTTATAGTGATAGTGTATATGGTGTGGAGTATCTCATTTCAATGTATGGGATCATTATACGGAAATCATGTGTACTAATTTTTAGGAGTGGATATTCTATAAGGCAGGGTACGATGTTGTCCCTTCTTTGGTGGTCGAGCACAATAGAATAGAGAAAGGAGGATGGAGTGTAGTAAGCTTGGAAGCAACTGTAAAATTAATGGTAGTTGTGATGGGGTTTTTTGGTTACAATATAACCTCTTTATTGGTGAAGGGGTGCTACAAAATGGTGTTTAGTGATATTCTATATCCATATATCCAATTTTTTGAGATTTATTATATATTTCATAGACATGAATTTGACCAATGGTAGATGGGTCATGGTCCCTCATACCACACTATAGAATACCATGTGTCATGGAGGGATACTGTGTTATCCTAGAGGTTTTGTCATTGTCTGATAAAAATTTTACTATCTATAAATACAGAAATAACATTAAAATATGGTTTTCATTTAATTCATCAACATGAAACCTAGGAACCCTGAAATTATTTTCAATGTCTTTGAATCCCACTTTCAATAGGGACTGATCCCCAAATCCTACAGACAAATATATGAAAGTTTAACGTGATCTCAACCTATTTTTTCTAGTGGTTTATCATTTTAACCTCATTTTCCAATTATTATTATCACTATGTTATGGTATTTTATCTCCATCTTTGTAATGGAGTTCTGATAGTCATTATTTTGGTGTGTTCATGGAAAAATTCTTTGGGAGTTCATACTTTAATCATGGGAGAGATGATCAGATATCTATTTTGGCATTACATTTCTATTTAACAAACATCCGAAGATGGTGGTACGAAAATCATTTCTTATCCAATTTACTTATTTTTAATAATAAATATATAATATTTTATTCATTTATATGGAATTTTAATTAATCTAATAAAGATTAAATATGATTTCAGAATGAAATTTTTATATTTTATGATCGCTTGTTATTGTTTTAAAAATGATAATGGTGTGCCTCTTGATTTGAAAAAAAGTGTATTATCCTGTTCTTCTTGTTATCATGTTTTTTATGAATGATATAAAATTTTGAAATTTATGGAATTGGATAAAAACATTGATACAATTAATTAATTAACTGTATTAATAAATAAAGAGGGATTTTTACTGATCCAATGTCTATTATAATTTGATAATAGTCAGATTAATACAAGTGTGGGTATTTAATTGAATATGTTATCTTATGATATATTGGAATTTATAAATAATATAAAGGTATAGTACTTGAACATAATTAAAATAATTAAAATTAATGATAATTAGTTGTTGTCTTTAACACAATTTGATGAAATATGATTTATTCTTAGAGAATGTTTACATAATTGAGATAGCTTATGGTAGTAGATCATTTAGGATTCCCATAGTTGGAACTTATGAAAATGAATTTTTTAATTAAATATGGAATAAAAAAAATGTTTTTTGATAAATATATATGTTTTGGGATGTTAGAGATCAATTTTCTAGTTGTATGAGTGCCTTGTGATTTGGTCAACGCGACACTCTTTGCGTGTGACGACCAAATTCGTTGATATAGGGCCTAGATTTCACCATATAATATAGTCTTTTTGCTGTATTTGATGTACTATCTATGTGATCCATGCTATGTAATGTGAAATAATCCTAGGATGGATTCTCCTCAGATGGATAATGATGTATTGGTGGGGAGGCCCGAGGTTGTAGAAGTAGAAAAATATAATGGTGGTGAGACACATTGTGATATACATGTTGGTGTCATGGATGAACCAATGATTATCGAATGAGTTGAAGCTAGGATTACCCATTGTTTCGATGAAATCTGATATGATTATTATGAATTAATCTATTAAAAAGTAGATGTATGCTTTCCCTATTTTATATTCACTCATTTCCCCACTACATGAGTAAATTAGTTGTTATTGGTTGTATCACTTAGATTGTATCTTCAGATGTTTACCTATAGTAACTTTAATAAAGGAATGATTAATAAATTTTAATAAATTTTCTACCCATGGTGTTAGTGTTCTTACAATGAAAATAATAGTCTAAATAATAAGAAACCATGGATTCAGCTGGATTAAGCCTTGATGGAATGACCTTTTTGATTATTGGTTAATGTAATGTAATGAAAATTATGAAAATTATTTACTGATCAATTAACTAAAAAAAAGATGAATGTTAAATGGGATTTAGTAATTTAGTGAAATTCTTCTTCAGGGTTGTGTGCATATAAAATGTATTGTCCATAGTTATGGTAGTTAGGAATCAGTGTGACAATAGATGTATTTGATCAATGTACTATGTTATTCCTATAGTGTAGTTCTGATATAATTTAATACACTACACCACTCCTGTTAGTTTTGGTGATTGAATCCTAGTGAGCTTTGGGGTAGTGTTTTCCCCAATATTCTGGTGGCAGGATGGATGGTTGACTTCACGCTATAGCCCAATTCTCTTCATTTGGTATATTCAGGTATTGATATGAATTATAGTTATTTCCCCATATATTTTTTTTAGATGGTTTTAATGGATTTTTATTATTTTATAGAGTTGTATCTCTTGATATAGGGTCCAAATGGATATTATAATAATGACCTGTATGAGTAGTGGTGGATCATTGTGCCTTACTTGGTTTATGGGATGTGATGGAATGGGGTATATTACATAATGTATGATACACAAAATAAAAGTTGTGGTATATCCCATAAACTAATTTGTTACTATATATGGATATGTGGATGGGATTATGTGATGTAGTGATACATGAGATACATGTCGGTACACATAGCCCTAGTGTCTGCGGGTTAGATTATTTTGGAGATAGATGGGTCATGACGTATTACATTGGGGAAAAGAATAAATCAGTGTGGAAGTGTAATTTAGGTAAACATGATGTTTTTTTAATATAATAAATGATTACATGTATGTGATACTTTTTAAAACATAACCATGGTGATTCTATAAAATTAGTATACATTTTTAGGCGATGAGTAAATTTAAATTATTTTTCACAAAGATTTATCATGATTTATTTATCTTCATAATGATATGATCATGGGAGGATCTTAAATAGAATACTATTATTCTCCCCACATGTATATATAAATTGTTTTTCTAAAAATCAGTAGTATGTTTATGATTATGTTTGATAATACTAGCTTGTGGTTTTGTAAGAGCTATTTGGGATTCATGATAAGTGTCATGTGTACAGTTTTGGTATTTACACTTTTCCTTTTTATTTTTTATGTTCTATATAACATTTAATATATATAATTTGGTTTCCATTATCTTTATGAGAAGGATCTTATCAATTTATCTATCGTATCATCCTTCTACATGTTTTCACATAGTGGGTAATTCCACCCATTTTTATTTTTAATATACCCTCAGTGCTAGTCGACAAATTCTGTCCAAGTGGAGGAAGGTTATGGGAAGTGTCTATCCTATTTCTTTGATTTCCTATAAGGAGGGTTATGAATCCCATCATGTTGAGGCAATAAGGTTATCTTATGAATTCTCCATTACTTATGGATTTATGTTTTAAAAATCCCAAACACTTTTTCTCACGTTATTTATTTTTCTTATGTTCTATTTTTTTTCTTAAGATCCATAATTGTCATTCTATTATACATAAAGATATATTATTAAGTTTTTCCATTCTTTTTGATTTATAGATTATACATATAGTCTTTTTGATATTGAATTCAGTGTGTAAGTGATATCATCTTTGTGATACCAATTCTAGTGTATAAGTGACACCGTATTTGTGATATGGATTTCGGTGTATAAGTAATACCTTCTTTGAGATACCAATCCTAGTGTATAAATGATATCAACATTTTTACAACGGATCCTGTCATTACGTGATTCCGATTTTAGGATTCTGATTCCAGAACAAATGAGATACCGGTTTCACAATCCGATTTAATTTTCCTTAAGAATCTGTTTTCTTGATAATGTTTTTCGTAAGAATATGTTTTTCTTAATAATGTTATAGTTGTTTAATGTATCATTCCAATGTTATCAGATTCCACGTTTTCATACATAACTCTCAAATTTAACATAACATTGTTTTTTATATTGGAAATGATGTCATAAAATTAGTTACAAACTAATAATTGTATGTTTGACATATGTCCAGATCCATCTGAAATTTAAGTAAAATATGATCATTGGAGAGGAGCTGACCATTAGGATGTTTTTTTGGATAAATACTAGTTCATTTGAAAGATGATATGGAAGATGATGAAAAGTTAATAAAAAATAGAAAAATATGTGATGTGATTTATAAAGAGAGAGGATCTTTCAACTCTCAGTGCTTCATGAGGTTATCGTGAACAACTTGTTCAGGTGTGAACAAATTCATCAGACATGCTTCGTGCAAACTCCGGTTGTGCTGATCGTGGGTTTCTGGGATTGGAATACAATGGTTTCGATTTCCTTCTAAATAGAGGTCTTGCGGGGATAGGATGACAGATACCGATCTTCATATTGAGGTCTTATCTGGGATTGGGTAAGATAGACTTTCATGAATGTACAAATCAAGGAACCATTATCCAAGGTTGTTGGATACCCATTTCTTTGGGGTAAAATAATCTTGTTGTTACTTTTTTTCTATTTCAAGTTGTTTTATTTCCATTTTATTCTTAACGTTGTAAAAGTTAAAAAGTATAACATTCTTATACATTCTAATTCTATTTCTCAGATCATATTACATATTCTGTACACATTATGGTAGAATGTTTCTTCTAAAAAAATCATTCTTAATCTTTTATCTTATGTTTGTAATGTATAGGAAAAGGATTCATTAAGAGGTGTTGTGAATGTTTTTCTAATGTTGTTAAACTAAAATTTAATGTTTCAAAATAAATTTTTAGAGAATAATATTCACCCCCTCATGTATATTGATCATCTAAACTCATCATATGGATCCTACAATTGGTATCAGAGGATGTATCTAAAACACTTATTCATACATATATGTTTTCTTGCTCAAATTTTCATTTTCTTATTTGATTATAAAATTTTTCTTCTAATTAGTTTTGTGGTAAGAAATTACTTTTATTGTGGATGGGATTCATGTTGGATCTCTAGATAATCTCAATCCTTCTAGACCACCAATATTCAATAGAAATTACTATGAGTATTGGAGAGATAAGATAATGTCCATTGTGATAAACATAGGTGTAGACAACTGCATTATGTTAACTGGAGATTATATGATTATTAATAAGGAACATAGAACCATTACTAATCTAGAAAAGGGAGAATACCCGCTAAACATTAAGGTATGTAATACATTTATTTATTCCATGACTTGAAATATATATAGAAAAATATCATCCATTGAATCTTCAAATAGTATTTGAAATAATCTTGAAGTAACTCACTTTGGAACTTTCAAAGTTACCAAAACTAGAAGAGCTATGCTCAGAGCTGAGTACCATGGATTCTGCTTTCCTTATGAAGAACCCGTATGTAAGGTAAAAAAAAATATTCATTACTATTGTCAACATCTTACAATCAATGGGTGAGAAAGGTTTAGATGATGAAGCTATTGTAGACATGATTATAGACATCATTCCGAAAGAATGGGAATCCGAGAGAACTGTAATAGATGAGAATAGAAAATTTACACATATTTCTATTGATGAACAGTTTGGGGCCCTTCATCAACATGAAGCTAGAATAAAGAGAGATGTAGATAATATTAAGAAGAAGAATGTAATTGGAGGTGTTTATTTTACAACTAATTCAAATAATTTGAAATCTATGTCTCCTGAGAGATTTACAATATCTAATTATAAGAAGGTTATTGTTCAATCTGAATTAGGTGAATGAGAAACATCAGAAAATGCATTATCCAATATTGCTAGGAGGATGAAAAAGATTGTTGGGAAGAAGAACATTCAATATATATACAAGAAGAAAAATGGAAAAGATAATAATGATGGTGAAGTGACAGGATATGAATGTCGAATAACTCGTCATATCGGAACTGATTTTCTTTTACTTAATAAAAGCGAAAAGAAGGATAGAAATTATGAGAGAAACAAGAAGAAGTTCTACAAATCCAAGAATACGAATGTCCTAAAAGCCAATGACTCTTGGAGTGCCAGTGGAGGAGATTCTTCTAATGATTAATCAGAATATGAATCTTCTGGTCAAATGAATATTGGTTTAAAAGACCAAGATCCATTTGATATTCAATGTCTTGTGGCTAAGGTACGAATTGTTGATTCATTAACCAATTTGACTTTGAGAAGAAATTTTCATGATAATGATTTTTCTTGATGAATAATCTTCTTCATCAGATAATTATAATGATTTTCCTTCATATTAGGAAGTTTATAAATTATATAAGTTTCTATAGATAAGAAATTGTAATGTTTCTATGAAACTTGAAAAGGGAAATTCTAGATAATTTATCTTAACAAAAGATAATTAGGATATTACAATAGATCATGATAAGAAAAATAATGTTTTATAAACTCTTTCTATGAAACATGAGGATGTTAATTCTAAAAAGGATAATATTTATAACGATCATAAAAATCTATTTTTTGAAAAATATTTTTAGAGGATAAACATAACCATATATCTATTATTACAGAGGATAGTAATTTATTCCTAAGACTAAATTCATAAATTTTTTCTTTGAATAAACTTCTTGTATGTTTTACTTATGGTAAGGAAAATTTTGACAAGATGTACTCTCAGATCTGAACTCAAGGTAATAATCAAGGATTAAGTTATTCTCCTGAAAAACCTATTTTTAGAATCAATTTTATTGTTCCTCCCAGAGCCCATTTTGTACTAAATATCAATTTGGTGGGTATTGAAAGAAGAACTATTATTTAAATAATGTTCAATATCTTGGTTTTCATTAAAACTACTTTTCTAAACAAATGTGATACCCAAAATATTATTATCAAACTATTCCTCATCCAAGAAATTTTGGATTCTGAAAACCTAAATCTTCCTTTTCAGGTCAATTAATGATGTACCGACAAATATATGGTACATGGATAGTGGATGTTCACAACACATGACTAGAAACAAATACCATTTCAAAAATATTTTAAAGACTAAAGGTTTGAAATATAACCATTGAAGACAACTCTCAAGGAGAAATTTTCAGTATAGGTAACATTATTCTTCAAGGAAAATCGTTAATTTTTAATGATATATTTGTTAAAGGTTTAAGAACTACCTCATCAGCAAAAGTCAATTATGTGATGAAGGATACGTTGTGAATTTTAGGAATGACGAGTGCTTAGTACAAAATTCCAAGGATGAATTTATTCTCTCATCCCATAGGCAAGAGAATGTATACACACCAAACCTAGAAGACCATAGATTTCATGATATTCCTTGCCTAAGTGCATTTGAAGATCAATCATGGCTTTGTAATGGTAGTCTAGGATTTTGTAACTTAAGGAATATTTGTAAAAATTCTATGAATGAACTTGTTAGGGATCTACTAGATCATATGTTTGACTCTTCAAAAGTCTATGATCCTGGACAATATGGAAAGGAACATAAATCTATCATTAAATCTATAAGTGATGTTACAACATCTAATAACATATAATTAGTGCACATGGACTTATTTTCTCCAACAAAAAATGGAAGTATTGGAGGAAAATACTATGTTTTTGTCATAGTTGATGACAACACTAGATTTACATGGGTCTATTTTCTCACAAAGAAAATCTAATGTTTTTTATTATTTCAAAATTTTCATATGTCATGTTAAAAATTAGAAAAACATTCCTTTGATAACTATTCATAATGATCATGGAGGAGAATATCAGAATTTTGATTTTGAATCTTTTTGTAGTAAAAAATGTATTACTCAGAACTTTTCAGATCCCATCACTCTTGAAAATAATGATGTGGTAGAATGAATAAGTATCATTATTAAATATATGACTAGAACCATGTTGAGTGAATATTTTGTAGCTAAATTTTTTTGGGTGAAGTTATATGTACTACCTGTTATGAAATAAATTGAATTTTAATTAGACAGTTTCTTAATAAAACATCTTATGAGTTATAGACTAGTAGAAAACCAAAAGTCTCTTACTTAAAAGTTTTTGGTTTCAAAGTATTTATCTTGATTACCAAGGATAACTTACAAAAATTCTCACCCAAATCTGATGAAGGAATCTTAATAGGATACTCCACTAACTCTAAGGCCTATAATGGTTTCAATAAAAACAGTTGCACTGTGGAAGAAACAATACATGTTAATTTTTATGAAAATGATCCTTTTCTTTTCATACAAATTGAACTTTTTTCAGATATATTTTCTAAAAAAGATCACCAACCATTGATAGAAGAACTTTTAGATAAGTATAATGTTCCAAAAAATATTTCTGAAACTTTTTCTCTTGAAGAAATTCTACTCTATGTTGATGATCAAGTCCTTAAAAACCCATGTAAACTGTTACTTAGAAATCATCCTAGTGATAATATCATTGGAAATTTTAATCAACCAGTAAGAAATAAATTTTCATTAAGGAATGAAGTTGAACATGTTGCCATTCTTTCTCGATTTTAATCAAAGAATCCTAAAGAAGCCTTGGGTGATGACGATTGGATAAAGGATATGCAAGATGAACACAACAGATTCATAAGGAATCATGTTTGGACCTTGGATGAAAAACCTATGTAAACATCTCTTATTGGAGTAAAATGGGGTTTTAGAAACAAATGTGATGAAAATGGAGTTATTTTTACAAATAAATCAAGATTAGTTGCAAAAGGATATAACCAACAAGAATGAATAGACTATGATGAATCCTTTGCTCCAGTAGCAATACTTGAATCTATTTGTATTATTCTATCATTTGTAGCATTATTTAATTTTAAACATTATCAAATGGATGTAATGTATTATTTTATTAACAGTTGTGTGTAGTAGGATGTCAATTTAGATCATCCCCTTGGTTTTGATGATACCAAACATCCTAATCATGTTTATAAACATACCAAAGCATTGTATGGACTTAAACATGACCCTATAGCTTGGTATGATAGAAATTCAGGTTTTTTTCTTCAAAATAACTATGTTAAGGGAACTACTGATCGAACCCCTTTTTTAAAGAAAATTAATAAAGATATTTTGATTGTATAAATTTATTTTTATCACATCGTCTTCAGATCAACTCAGCAATCCTTAACAGATTCCTTTATGAATCTTATAAAATCTTAGTTTGAGATAAGTATGATGGGTGAGTTAGCGTTTTTTATTGTTTTTTCAATTTCTCAAAAACAAGAGGGAACTTACATATATCAACATAAATATATCAAGGATCTTTATAAAATATTCACGTATGATATTTCTAATAGTATATGTACCTCTATAAGAACCGCTAATGCTCTTGATATTGATGACGTAGGGAAACATGTGGATCAGCCATCTTTTAGATTGATGATAGGAAATTTACTTTACATAATAGATTGTTAACCTAACATAATGTTATCAGAATTCTTATGTGCAATATTCCAGGAGAATCCTTAAGAATTTTATTTAAAGGCAGTGAAAAGAATTTTTCACTCCATAAAGGGAACATTAGATTTTTATATTTTTTTTTCCTCAGGAAATAATTTTGAACATAAATGTTTTTCAAATTCTGACATCTGTGGTTGTAAAATGGATAGAGAAAGTACAACTAGAACATGTCATTTCATAGGATTTCCCTTAGTTTCTTGTTTAGGAAATAAAAAACATTCTATAGAACTTTACACTACTGAATCAGAATATGTAGAAATGAGAAGTTGTTGTACTCAAGTGTTGTGGATACAACACACACACAAAGACTATGGTATGTGTAACACCACAGGCTTCTACGGTACACTTCTCTTTGAATAATGCAACAGTTTGTGTTGTACGCAACAGCAAGTTCTAACACACCACAACCAATCAAACTAGCAGTTATGAATAATGATACCCACTTTTTGAAATTTATAAAATTATTTTTCAAAATGGACTTCAATTTTGGATTCGGAATATCGAAATTAGACTAGGGTTAACTTTTTGTATTTTTCAGAAAACATCAATTTTTTATGAATAGTGAAACCACTAAGTAGTAGTTAAAAAACTAAATATTTCATAAAAATTAATTTTACCACTTATGTGAGAGAAATTTAAAAAATCTGAGATTCACGGTTAATATCATGGAGTAAAATGTGGTTTAATGAGATGAAAATAATTTTTGTTGAATAGTAACCTTTTACTTTTATTTACCACGGTTAAAAGTAAATAGGGTAATTAAGGGTAAAAATGAAATTATTATTACCCTAACACATGTCCTATTTCTATTGGACAGGTATATCTCGACCAAAATCAACCTTAGGAATAAAATATTATCATTTAGGTCCACTTGGATTAGATTACGACATTTATTATTATTTAATTCAAAGAAGAGGTAAAAGAGTTAAAATCAATGTTTATTTACTAAAAAAATTTTAATATTGGGACACCCATAAGATAAATTAGATTATCAATATTCATTAGAAATATAAAAATATTTCCTACATAATTATATTTTATTTAAAAAATTTAGACATTAAATAATTTTATTTATTTATGAAACAATTATGATGCAGTAATTACCATAATAGTGAATAATTAAAATAATTTATATCATAAATACAAAAATAAATCTAATTTGAGACATTTTTTGAATTACAGTAATTATAAAGGTTAATATGACTTGTTAGGAACGATTTAATTAATTTTTTTGAAGTATTAATTATGTTATCATTTTAAAAAAAATCAATTTCCCAAATAGTGTCAAAATTGACATAAAAGAGTTTTTAAAACAAATATTATATTATTAATCGATATTAAATTCCGAAAAATATAAGGTTCATCCAAGATAGATATATCATGATAGTTGTATCATTAATGTACTACATGGGGGTCCCTTGGAGGTATATAGTATGTTTATTAAGTATATAATATAAAAATACAATGTTACATGGTAAGTGTCAAACTAATTAACTAAGAGTTAAAACTAAACGATAAGGTTAATATAATGACCCAAACCTATCTAAATTCTATTGGTTGAGTGTTTTTCGATGCATCCCCACCTTAACCTTTAAATAATAGACATTGTAGGCATTAGAAACCGAATATTAATTTATTATAAAATTATATTTCTAGCTTTTCCAAAGGTTCCCCTCACCCCTCTTATAAAAGGGAACTCCCCCTTATCATTAATTCACACCTTAAATGCCTTTTAATTTGGCCAAACCCTGCCCAAATACACTATAAACTTCCCAAAATTCATTATATAGACCTTCCTTTAGTCATAAAGCCATCCTAAGGAGCCCTTTGGATCAAATCAAAAGGAAGATCCCGAAGATGAGGTAATGATTTCGCCACCCTTTTTCAAGTTCTTTTCTTCTTCCAGTTCTACTTTATTTTTTATTACCATTATAAAATAATAACTCCTGTATATTTTATATAATTTTATGTTATTATAAACATAGTACAACCATATTCATTATTCTATCCATCCTTTTAATGACATGTCACCATACGTGCGTACGTATGGCTTACCGTCTCCATGTCATGGTGTAATTGATATTCAATAAATTATTATTTGGATGGGTATAATAATGATGTGTAATTCATTTAAATAATAAATATAACATGGTAATGATTATTTATATATGATATAAATTCAAATTATATATTATTTTAATATCAAAAGAATGATATTGTAGCTCGTGCGTACGTATGGACTACCGTCTCCACAAACGCGATGAGATTCATTCTCCATCGTATCCATTAAAGTCTAATTCTCATTTGATGATTAATAATAGTATCTAAGGACATGATATTATTCTGTATATGAATACGATAAAACCTATCCCAGAAAAACATGGCTTACGTAACAAAACATATACAAGAAAATAAGTAAGTTAACACCTGAAATGACGATAATTCTAAAGTATTATTAACAATGCAATGTTGAAAGATCATATATGATATGATATTAATATATATATTCTTGTATAATTTAATAAAAATTATTTCACCATTATACAGGAGGTTAACCTACCCCAACCAAGGAAAATTACAAGGTAAGGGTTTATTTCTCAATCTCTTCATTATCCGAGGTTGTTTATACGTAATAATCTTCTGAGATTTCTTTATCATCCACATCCATGTTTCTTAAAAATGTATTTCAAAACATTTTTACTATTTACAAGAATATGGGTTAATGTCAGTTATTCCCTTGTTTGACTTTTTATAAGAGGTTTATAATGAAATCATTCAATCATTTTCCAAACAAGGTGCTTTTTAACCTTTTTAACAGAATTAATGTATGACTGTTTTTTTAGCTTATACGGTGGGTGCGGCTATTTTCCACCCATATAAAATCTTCAAAGCGACCCTTAAAATCGTATAAGAAAATTTTCAATGAAAATGTTTTATTTTATAATTATGTGACTTTTAAATGATTTAAAAAAATGTATATTTCTCTCAAATAGTTTTGATTTCATCTATGTCAACATCATTTGATGGATTTTAAGCTCATTTGAGGTTGATTTATTATGATACAAAACTTCCATATTGTATTAATGGTTTTGTGATTTTTTTGACTGTGGATGTGTTATTTTTATACAATTCATGGTTTATGAAGAAAGTATTGACATTTCTTATGCTAGTTTTAATAATAATGTTTATGTTATGTTTAAACCTGTTCATATGAGGAATGCATTAGACATAATATGTGACGGGTGGAGCCCGCTATAGCTCTTCGATGCATCGGTAGGTCTCATGAGACAAACTAGTGTCTTGTAAAAAGGCCTTGACAAAATATTATTTGTATTCTTGGCATGAGGCCTTGGCTATGTGGTTATGATAGTATGGCATTAAGCATTCCATCATTATGAAAGTTGTTATTGATATTGTATGTGATTATTCAATTACTAGAATATCCATGTGAATAAGTAAATGGCATTATTTCATTTTATTTTTTCCATAATATGTTGATGTTCCGGTTTAAAAGGCTTATGTTTTAGTTATACATTGCCTTATATATTTATTATTATTTATGAATGTTTCTGCTATATTTTTATCCTTAATGGGAATTTGAGCTCACCCCTTTTCTATGTTTTATTTTTCCCAGGATGTGAAGAAGTAAATTATGAATGACTTACAGGGATAGTATGAGGTGATAAGAGTGTGGACTATGGAGAATATGTTGTTGTAGTTTTCATTTTTATGAGGTAATGTAAAACTTTATGAATATATCTAGTGTTTCCAAGGCTACTAAACTAATCAGTCTTTCGAGTATTGATCTTTCTTGTGATCATGCCAATGTTATGTAACAATGAACCGACTTTGGGTAACAGGGGTCGCGGCGTTAATGTTGGTATCAGATGAAGTTTAGTAAAAACTGTGGAAAGAAGATTAGGTAAACTCTGATTAGAGCACATAGACCTAAAATGGACTTCGAGTATTAGAATAGAAGAACTTCCTAGAATTTTGGTATTGTAGAGATTTTGAGTGTTTTCTGAAAAATACATCCATGTCTAGATACGAACAGGTAGAGGCAGCTCTGGCATAGATTTACCTAGGGGTAAAACATTAAAACACCGGTTTGAGCTAGACTCGAACGGGAACTGGTGCATAAGAACGGTCCTTGCTACACTCTTGGTTACGACACTCCCGGGGGATATTCATAGGATAAATCTCATTTTCTTTACATATCATTATAAAGGGTTTATGAGTATATACTTCCTCAAAGAAAACATTTTTATGATTATGGATTATATACATACATAGTTAAAATTTATGTTAAGTGATTTATAGGTATAGAATTATGTATTTTGATTCATAAACTGATCTAGTTTATGACATTGTTTAGATATGGCGCCTAGTGGAAGAAATGGAAACTGTATCAATGCACGCACTCCATGTAGGTATTTCCCTCCTAATCAAGATAATTATAGTGGATTTGGTGATGCAATTGGTGCCGATCAGCTAATCATCATACTAGGACAACTCACTCAGGTTATGAATAATAAACTAACCTTAATGGAGCACCCAGATCCACAGCGTGGAGGATCAATGTTAGATCGCTTCATGAGGAAACAACCACCAACGTTCAATGGGAGTACAAATCCCTTAGTAGCTGAGTAATGGATAAATTCCCTAGAGAAAATATTTGAGGCTTTGGGGAGTAGTGAAAGGGAAAAAGTTGTCATGACAGTTTATCACCTCACTGGAGATGCTGATCAATGGTGGTCATTGATCAAAACATGAAGAAAGATGACGAGGTATCAAATATGGAATGGAGGGTTTTCAATGATATGTTTTTCGAAAAATACTTTCCTTGTCACCATCGAGTAGACATGGAATAGAAATTTCTTAGTCTGAGACAAAAGGAGGATGAGAATGTCACAAAGTATGAGGCTAACTTCACAAGGTTAGGAAGGTATGATGTAGATTATATACATAACCCAATAAGTAATATTTATCGTTTTTTTGATGGGTTAAAACCATTTCTCTATCGAGAATTAGTTTCACAATCCTTCTTGTCGTATGAAGACATTGTCTCGTGTGCTATCAAGACAGAGAAAGAATTCCCTATGTCATATGACTTTAAAGAAAAGCAGGAGAAGAAAAGATCGGATGATCAATCTGGGAATGGAAGTAAGGGGAAGATGGGAAATGTTGAATATCCATGATACAGTAAATGTGGGAAGAAACACCCTGGTACTTTCTTAAAAGGAATGTGAGTCTGTTAAAAGTGTGGTGAAAAAGGCCACCAAGCTCGTGATTGAAAGGGGAATAAGGAAGCTACCGATGTTCAATGATACAATTTTTGGGAGATGGGACATTATTCAAATGAATGTCCTAAGCGTCAGGGAAAAATACCTTAGAAAAGTCCAAGGGATCATGGTCATGTTTATTCTATCACTACTGTTGAGGGAGAAGCTCCGAAAGATGTGGTGTTGTGTAATTTAATGGTTTCCTCAAGTTTAGAAAATGCATTATTTGATTCTAGATCATCCGATTGTTTCATATCATCCCAGTTTTCTACGAAAATTAGATATTTCCAATTTAATTTAACAAGGGAGTTGTCAGTTAAAACTCCTAAGGAAATTACCATTGCAACAATGTTTTGTGAATCGGTCCCCATTAGAGTGCATAAATGTTCTTTATCCTCTGATCTCATCGCCATAACTATGATTGAGTTTGATATAATCCTTGGTATGGATTGGCTTCAGACCATGATGCGAAGATTTATTGTAAGAAGAAGGAGGTTACGATTCTTGATGATGATGATAATGAACACCTTATCTTTAGAGGAGAATCGTCGCCACATAATTCTTATATAGATCCACCCCCAGTAGCTCAACTAAATTCAATTATTGGGGAGGCAGAGAATGAAATGAATATAGGTGAGGAAAGGAATGTTCAAATAGAGTATGTACCTATTCTGAAAGAATTTGTAGATGTGTTTCCGGATGATTTACCTGGACATCCTCTAGAACGAGAAGTTGAGTTTTCCATTGATTTAATTCCTGGATCAAGGACTATATCGAAGACCCCTTATAGAATGGCCACTGTATAGTTAGTTGAAATAAAGAAACAACTAGAGGAATTGAGTAATAAGGTATTTATTCTCCCTAGTGTTTCTCCATGGGGATCCCCTGTTCTTTTTGTTAAAAATAAAGATGGATCTATGAGGTAATGTATCGACTACCGGGAGATCAATGATTTAACAATAAAGAATAAGTACCCCCTACCTCACATTGATGATTTATTTGACCAACTGCATGGAGCTCAATACTTTTCAAGGACTGACCTTCAATCTGGATACCATCAGTTATGTGTGAAGAAGGAAGACATTCCGAAGACATCATTTCAAACCAGTAATGGGCATTACGAGTTTACAGTAATTCCTTTCGGATTGACTAATGCACCCTCTATAATCATGGATCCGATGAATAGAGTTTTCACGGAATATCTCAATGAATTTGTGGTGGTATTTATTGAGGATATAATGGTATACTCAAAAGCTACGAAGATCATAAAAATCACTTGCGCATTATCCTGAAGACTCTACGAAGACATGAATTATATGGGATGTTTAGGAAGTGTTAATTCTTGATTCCAGAGATTTATTTTCTTGGCGATATTGTCTCTAAATATGGAATCTCTATTGATCCTTCTAAGACGAAGGCAATCCAAGAATGGCTAGCACCGACGAGTATAACTGAGGAACGCAGTTTTATTGGTTTGGCAGGTAATTAACGACTTTTCGTCCATAATTTTTCCCGATTGGCTAACCCATTAACGAAGCTTAGAGGTAAGGGGGTTAAATTTTTTTTGGAGAAAATAGTGTGAAGAATGTTTCATAGAACTGAAGTGAAGATTAGTCAATGCTCCTATATTGACTCTACCATCGGGGAATGATGGGTTCGTTATTTATAGTGATGCATCGATGAAAGTACTTGGTTGTGTCCTTATGAAGAATGATAGGGTTATTTTCTATGCATCACGACAGTTGAAAATTCATGAGCAAAACTATCCAACTCGTGATCTCAAGTTATCTGTTGTGATCTTTGCTTTGAAGATATGGAGGCACTACCTCTATGGTAAAAAATTTGAGATTTATATTGATCACAAGAGTTAGAAGTATATTTTATCACAAAAAGAACTCAACATGAGGCAAAGGAGATGGCTTGAATTACTCAAGTATTAGGATTGTACTATAAACTACCACTCGGGGAAAGAAAACAAGGTGGCAGATGCTTTGAGCAGAAAAACCATGGAGTTTTGAACAATATGAGAATTGAAAGGGATACAATTTTCATGGATCTAGTGAAGATGGCCATGGGAATAACTAGGGAAGGTGAAACATCAATGCTTTTTCAAATTTTTTCCAAACCATATTTACTATAACGGATTAAGAGTTCTCAGACCTATGATGATGAATTTCAAAACATGATTAAAGCTGTGAATGATGGGAGATTGAGAGACTTTGTGTATGAAGATGGAATTTTGAAATTCGGGAAGAGACTTTCTGTTCCCGATATACCTGATCTAAAAAGTGAATTGCTAGATGATGATCATAGTTCCAATTACTCTATACACCATGGGAGAACCAAAATGTATAGATATTTGAAGGAACATTTTTGGTGGGACAACATGAAGAGGGAGATTGCTGATTTTGTGTCAAGATGTATGGTTTGTCAACAAATGAAAGCTGGAAGGAAACAGCCTGGAGGAGTCATGCAAACTCTTCCCATACTGGAGTGGAAATGGGTCTACATTACGATGGACTTTGTCATGGGGCTACCAAAGACTCCTAGAAGGAGCAATACAATATGGGTCATTGTTGATCATCTTACCAAGTCAGAACATTTTCTTGCCATAAGAGATGATTTTCCACTTGAAAGACTAGCAAGAATATATATTAAAGAATTTTTGAGACTTCATGGAGTACCCCTATTGATTGTTTCTGATCTTGATCCCTATTTTACTTTAAGATTCTGGAAAAGTCTTCAGAAAGCCTTGGATATTGAACATCATTTGAGCACTACCTACCACCCTCAAACAGATGGGCAATCAGAACGAACTATTCAAATCATAGAAGACATGGTGAGATCCAACTCACTTGACTTTCAGGGAATGTGGGATCAATATTTACCTCTGGTAGAATTTTCCTATAATAATAACTACCATTTGAGTATTCATATGGAACCATATGAAGAATTATACCGAAAGAGATGTCGACACAAAACTGTTGGGATGACTTTGGTGAAAGAAAACTTGTAGGCCCATAACTGGTGGAGGAAATGATGGAAAATGTGAAGGTATTCCAAAACCATATCAAAGCAGCTCAAAGTAGGGAGAAGAGCTATGCAGATAATCGAAGGAAGGATTTGGAATCTCAAGTCGGTGATCATGTTTTCCTGAAGGTATCTCCATGGAAGGGAGTCATACGTTTTGGTAAGAAAGGTAAATTTAGTCCCAGGTACATCGGGCCTTTCAAAATTCTAGAACGAATTGGGGCTGTAGCTTTCTGATTGGAAATGCCTCCAAATCTCTCCAAAGTTCACGATGTATTCCACATATCTCTGTTGAGGAAATACATGCCTGACCCAAAAAATGTACTCACCTTTGAGAAATTATAACTGGAACCCGATCTTTCCTATTGCGAAGACCCCATCAAGATTCTTGATATGAGAGAACAAGTACTGTGAAACCGGACGACTCGTCTGGTAAAAGTCTTGTGGAGAAACCATAAGATGTAAGAGGAAACGTGGGAACCCAAGGAACTTATAATGAAGAACCACCCGAGTCTTTTCATAAGGTAGTATTCTAAAAATTTCGAGGATGAAATTATTTTAAGGAGGGGAGAATGTATCACCCCAAGCATCTACGGTACGCTTCTCTTTGAATAATAAAATAGCTTGTGTTGTACGGAACATCAAGTTCTGACACACCACAACCAATCAAACTAGCCATTATGAATATTAATACCCACTTTTTGAAATTTATATATATTATTTTTAAAAATGGACATCATTTTCTGATTCGGAATAACAAAATTAGCATAGGGTTAAATTTTTGTATTTTTTTGAAAAACATCATTTTTTGATGAATACTGAAACCACTAAGTAGTAGTAAAAAACCTGAATTTTTCATAAAAATTAATTTTACATCTACTGTGAGTGAAATTTCGAAAATCCAAGAGACATGATTAATATCAAGGAGTAAAATGTGGTTCAATGAGATGAAAATAATTTTTGGTGAATAGTAACTTTTTACTTTTATTTACCACGATTAAAAGTAAATAGGGTAATTATGGGTAAAAATTATATTAATATTACACTAACACTTGTCCTAATTATATTGGACAAGTGTATCTCGACAAAAAACAACCTTATGAATAAAATATTATCATTTAGATCCTATTGTATTAGATTAGGACATTTATTATTATTTAATTCAAAGAAGAGTTAAAAGAGTTAAAATCAAACTTTATTTACTAAAAAAAATTAATATAGGGTTACACATAAGATAAATTCGATTATAAATATTAATTAGAAAGATAAAAATATTTCCTACATAATTATATTTTATTTATAATTTTTATACATTAAATAATTTAATTTATTTATGACACACTGATGATGCTGTAATTACCATAATAGTGAAAAATTAAAATAATTGATATTATAAATAGAAAAATAAATATTATTTGAGACTTTATATGAATTACAATATTTTCTAGGTTAATATGATATGTTAGTAATGATTTAATTAACTATTTTAGAATTAATCATTCTGTTATGATTTAAAAAATTTTTTTTCCAAATAGTGTCAAAATTGACATAAAAGAGTTTTTAAAACAAATATTATATTATTAATTGATATTCAATTCTTAAAAATATAAGGTTCGGCCAAGATAATTATATCAGAATAGTTGTACTATTAATGGACCACTTGGGGGTCCCTTGGGGGTATATAGTATGTTTATTAACTATATAATATTATAATACAAAGTGACATTGTAAGTGTCAAACTAATTAACTAAGAGTTAAAACTAAAAGATAAGGTTAATATAAATACCCAAACCTCTCTAAATTATATTTTTTTCAGTGGTTTTAGACCCATATCCACCTTACATTTTAAATAATCCACTTTGGATCCATTATAAACTGCATATGAATTTATTATAAAATAATATTTCTAGTTTTTCCAATGGTACCCCTCACCCATCTTATAAAAGGGCACTCCGCTTTCTCATTAATTCACACCTTCAAAGCCTTTTGGATCGTCCAAACCCTGCCCAAATACACTCTAAACGTTCCTAAATTCATCATAGGGGCCTTCCTTTAGTCCGAAAGCCAACCTAACGAGCCCTTTTGATCAAATCAAAAAAAAAGAACTCGAAGAAGAGGTAATGATTTCACCACCCTTTTTCAAGCTCCTTTCTTCTTCCACTTCTTTTTTCTTTTTTATTACCATTTTAAAATAATAAATCCAGTATATTATATATAATTTGACGTTATTATAAACATGGAACAACCATATTCAATATTATATCTATCCTTTGAATGACATGTCACCATACGTGCGTACGTACGGCTTACCGTCTCCACGTCGTGGTGTAATTGTTATTCAAGAAATTATTATTTGGATTAGTATAATAATGATGTGTAATTCATGTAAATAATAAATATAACAAGGTAATGATTATGTATATATGATATATCATCCAATTATATATTATTTTAATATCACAAGAATGATATTGTCGCTCGTGCGTACGTACGGACTACAGTCTCCACGAACGCGATGAGATTCATTCCCCATCGTATCCATTGAAGTCCAATTCTAATTTGATGATTAATAATAGAATCGATGTACTTAATATCATTATAGATAATAATAATATACAACCTATCCATGAAAAACACTTTTTATGTAACAAAACATATAAAAGAAAACGAGTATGTTAACACCCGAAACGACGAAATTATAAAATATTATTAACAAATCAAAGTTAAAAGATCATATATGATATAATATTAATATATATGATTATTTTATTATTAAATAACAATTATTTCACCATTATACAGAAGTTTAACCTACACCAACCAAGTAAAAGTACAAGGTAAGTGTTTATTTCACAATCTCTTCATTATCTGAGGTTGTTTATACGTAATAATCTACTGGGATTTCATTATCATCCACATCCATGTTTCTTAAAAATGTATTTCAAAACATTTTTACTATTTACAAAAATATTGGTTAAAGTAATTTATACCCTTGTTTTACTTTTTATAAGAGGTTTATAAAATAATCTTTCCATCGTTTTCCAAACAAGGTGCTTTTTAACCTTTTCAACAGAATTAAGGTAAGAATGATTTATTAACATATACGGTGGGTGCAGCTATTTTCCGCCGTTATAAAATAATCGAAGCTTCCATTACAATCTTATAAGAAAATTTTCATAGTAAATGTTTTATTTTATAATTATGTGGATTTTAAATGATTAAAAAAGGTATATTTCTGTCAAATAGTTTTGATTTCATCTATGTCAACATCCTTTGATGGATTTTAAGCTTATTTGAAGTGGATTTATTATGAGACCAAACATACATATTGTATTGGAGGTTTTGTGATTTGTTTGACTGTGGATGTGTTATTTTTATACCATTCATGGATTATGGAGAAAGTATTGACATTTCATATGCTAGTTTTAATACAAATGTTTATGTTATGTTAAAACATGTTCATATGATGAATGCATTGGACTTAATATGTGACGGGTGGAGCCCGCTATAGCTCCTCGATGAATCGGTAGGTCACATGAGACAAACTAGTGACTTGGCACAAGGCGTTGACAAAATCTTATTTGTAGTCTTGGTACGAGGCCTTGGATATGAGGTTATGATAGTCTGGCATTATGAATTCGATCATTATGAAAATGGTTATTGATATTACATGTGATTATTCGATTAGTATAATATCAATGTGAATATGTAAATGGCATTATTTCATTTTATTTTTTCTATAATATGTTCAAGTTCATGTTTAAAGGCTTTTGTTTTAGTTATACATTGCCTTAAATTTTTATTCTTATTTATTAATGTTTCCTCTATATTATTATCCTTACAGGGCATTTGAGATCACTCCTTTTCTATGTTTTATTTTTCCCAGGATGTGAAGAAGTAAATTATGAATGACATGCAGGGATAGTATGGGGGGATAAGAGTGTTGACTATGGAGAATATGTTGTTGTAAATTTCAATTTTATGATTTAATGTAAAACTTCATGAATATATCTAGTGTTTCCAAGGCTACTAAATTAATAATTCTTTCGAGATTTGATCTTTCCTGTGATCATGACAATGTTATGCAATAATTCACCGACTCTGGGTAACTGGGGTCGAGGCGTTACATTTGGTATCAGAGGAAGTATAGTACAAACCTTGGAAGCTAGATTTAGATAAACTTTGATTATATCACATAGACCTAAGATGGACATTGAGGATTAATATTGAAGAACTTACTAGAATTTTGGTATTGTATAGATTTTGAGGGTTTTCCGAACAATACACCCCTGTCTCGATACAAGAAGGTAGAGACAGCTCTGGCATAGTTGTAACTATGGGTAAAACCAGAAAACACCGCTTTGAGCTAGACTCGAACGGGAACTGGTACACAACAATGTGCCATGCTGCACTCTTGGTTACAACACTCCCGATGGATATGCTTAGGATAACTCCCATTTTATTTAAAAATCATTATGAAGGGTTTATGAGTATATAATTTCTCAAAGAAAACATTTTTATGATTATGGATTATATCCATAAATAGTTCAATTTATGTTAAGTGTTTTATAAGTATGTAATTATGTATTTTGATTCATAAACTGATATAGTTTATTCCATTGTTTAGAAATGGTTCCTAGTGAAAGAAATGGAAACCGTATTAATGCACCAACTCCATTTAGGGATTGCCCTCTTACTCAAGATAATTATAGTGGAGCTGTTGATGCAACTGGTGCTGATAAGCTAATCACCATATTGGGACAACTCGCTCAGGTTATGAATAATAACCTAACCCGTATAGAGCACCCGGATCCACAGCATGGAGGGTCAATGTTAGATAGATTCATGAGGAAACAACCACCAACGTTCAATGGGAGTACAAATCCCTTAGTAGCTGAGCAATGGATAAATTTTTTAGAGAAAATATTTCAGGCTTTGGGGAGTAGTGAAAGGGAAAAAGCTGTCATGGAAGTTTATTTCCTCACTAGAGATGCTGATCAATGGTGGTCGTTGACCAAAACACGAAGTAAGATAACGAGGTATCAAATATGGAATGGAGGGAGTTCAATGTTCTGTTTTTAGAAAAATACATTCCTCATGACCATCGCACATATATGGAAATGCAATTTCTGAGTCTGATACAAAAGGAGGATGATAATTTCACAAAGTATGAGGCTAACTTTACAAGGTTAGAAAGGTATGTTGGAGATTATATATGTAACCCAAGAAATAAGATTGATCATTTCTTTTATGGGTTAAATCCATTTCTCTGTCGAGCATTAGTCTCACAATCCTTCTCGTCGTATGAAGTCATTGTCTCATGTGCTATCAAGACAGAGAATGAATTCTCTATGTCATATGACTTTAAAGAAAAGCAAGAGAAGAAGAGATCTACTGATCAATCTAGGAATGGAAGTAAGGGGAAGAAGGGAAAAGTTAAATATCCATGCTGTAGTTAATGTGGGAAGAAACACCCCGGTACTTTTCTTAAAAGGAATGGGAGTCTGTTACAAGTGTGGTGAAAAAGGCCACCAAGCTCGTGATTTCAAGGGGAAAAAGTAAGCTACCGATGTTCAATGCTACAATTTTTGGGAGATGGGACATTGTGCAAATGAATGTCCTAAGTGTTAGGGGAACTTACCTTAGAAAAGGCCAAGGGATCAAGGTCAAGCTTATGCTATCACTACTACTAAGGGAGAAGATCTGAATGATGTGGTGGCAGGTAATTTAATGGTTTCCTCAAGTTTAGAAAATGCATTATTTGATTATGGATCATCTCATTGTTTCATATCTTCCCAGTTTTCTACGAAAATTAGTTATTTCCAATTTATTTTACAAGGGTGTTGTTAGTTAAAACTCCAAAGGGAATTATCATTGAAACAATGTTTTTTGAATTAGTCCCCATTAGAGCACATGAATGTTCTTTATCCAATGATCTCGTCATCATACCTATGATTGAGTTTGATATAATCCCCATTATGGATTGGATTTCAGACCATGATGTGAAGATTTATTGTAAGAAGAAGGAGGTTACGATTCATGATGATGATGATAAGGAACACCTTATCTTTAGAGGAGAATCGTCGCCACCTAATTCTTATATAGATCCACCCCCAATAGCTCATCTAAATTCAATTATTGGGGAGGAAGAGAATGAAATGACTATAGGTGAGGAAAGGAATGTTCACATAGAGGATGTACCTATTTCGAAAGAATTTGTAGATGTGTTTCCGGATGATTTACCTGGACATCCTCCAGAACGAGAAGTTGAGGTCTCCATTGATTTAATTCCTGGATCAAGGCCTATATCGAAGAACCCTTATGGAATGACCACTGTAGAGTTATTTTAACTAAAGAAACAACTAGAATAATTGAGTAATAAGGGATTTATTCTCCCTAGATTTTATCTATGGGGAGCCCCTATTCTTTTTGTTAAAAAGAATGATGGATCTATGAGGTTATGTATCGACTACAGGGAGATCAATGCTATAACAATAAAGAATAAGTACCCCCTACCTCGCATTGATGATTTATTTGACCAACAACATGGAGCTCAATACCATTCAAAGATTGAACTTTGATCTGGATACCATCAGTTATGTGTGAAGAAGGAAGACATTCAGAAGACAACATTTCAAACCAGATACGAGCATTATGAGTTTACTGTAATACCTTTTGGATTGACTAATTCCCCATATATATCCATGGATTTGATGAATAGAGTTTTCATAGAATATCTCGATGAATTTGTGGTGGTATTTATTGATGATATCATGGTATACACAAAAGCATTGAAGATCATGAAAATCACTTGCGCATTATTTTGAAGACTCTGAGAAGACATGATTTATATGGGAAGTTTTTCAAGTGTGAATTATGGCTTCAAGAGATTTCTTATCTCGGCCATATTTTCACTATATATTGAATCTCTATTGATCCTTCTAAGACCATGGAAATCCAAGAATAGCCAGCACCGATGAGTATAACTGAGATACACAGTTTTATTGGTTTGGAAGGTTATTAATGATGTTTCATCCATAATTTTTCCCGATTTTCTAACCCATTAACGAAGCTCACATGTAAAGGGGTTAAATTTTTTTGGACCAAAGAGTGTGAAGAATGTTTTGAAGAACTGAAGAGAATATTAGTCAAAGATCCTATATTGACTCTACCATCGGGGATGGATGGGTTCATTGTTTATAGTGATGTATCGAAGAAAGGACTTGGTTGTGTCCTTATGCAGAATTATAGGGTTATTTCCTATGCATCATGACAGTTGAAAATTCATGAACAAAACTATCCAACTCAGGATCTCAAGTTAGAAAATGTGATCATTTCTTTGATGATACGAAGGCAATACCTCTATGGTGAAAAATGTGAGATTTATACTGATCACAAGAGTTTAAAGTATATTTTCCCACAAAAAGAACTCAACATGAGGCAAAGGAGATGGCTTGAATTACTCAAGGATTGTGATTGTATGATACACTACCACCCGGGTAAAGGAAAAAAGGTGGCAGATACATTGAGGAGAAAAGACCATGGAGTTTTGAACAATATGAGAATTGAAAGGGATCCAATTTTCAGGGATCTAGTGAAGATGGACATGGGAATAACCAGGGAAGGTGAAACATCAATGCTTTTTCAAATGGTTTCCAAACCATCTTTACTAGAAAGGATTAAGTGTTCTCAGACCGATGATGAAGAATTTAAAAAGAAGATTAAAGCGGTGAATGATGGGAGATTTGGAGACTTTGTCTATGAAAATGGAATTTTGAAATTCGGGAAGAGATTTTGTGTTCCCGATATACCTGATTTAAAAAGAGAATTGCTGGATGATGCTCATAGTTCCAATTTCTCTATAAACCATGGGAGTACCAAAATGTATAGAGATTTGAAGGAACATTTTTGGTGGGACAACATGAAGAGGGAGATTGGTGATTTTGTGTCAAGATGTATGGTTTATCAACAAATGAATGCTGGAAGGCAACAGCCTGGTGGAGTCATGCAATCTCTTCCCATACCAGAGTGGAAATATGACAATATTACGATGGTCTTTGTCATGGGGCTACCAAAGACTCTTAGAATGAGCGATGCAAAATGGGTCATTGTTGATCGTCTTACCATGTCAGAACATTTTCATGCTATAAGTGAAGATTTTCCATGTGAACGAGTAGCCAGACTATATTTTAATGAAGTTGTGAGACTTCATGGAGTACCCCTATCGATTGTTTCTGATTGTGATCCCAATTTTACTTCAAGATTCAAGTAAAGTCTTCAGAATGCCTTGGATACTGAACTTCATTTGAGCACTGCCTACCACCCTCAAACAGATGGACAATCAGAATGGACTATTCAAACCTTAGAAGACATGTTGAGATCCTACTCACATTACGTTCAGGGTATGTGGGATCAATATTTACCTCTGGTAGAATATTCCTATAACAATTGCTTCCATTTGAGTATTCATATGGCACCATATGAAGTGTCATACGGAAAGAGATGTCGCACACCTACTTGTTGGGATGACGTTGGTGAAGGAAAAACTGTAGGCCCAGAACTGGTGGAGGAAACGATGGAAAAGGTGAAGGTACTTCAAAACCATATCAAAGCAGCTCAAAGTAGGCAGAAGAGCTATGCCGAAAATCGAAGGACTGATTTTTAATTTCAAGTCGGTGATCATGTTTTCCTGAAGGTATCTCCATGGAAGGGAGTCATACGTTTTGGTAAGAAAGGTAAATTGAGTCCCAGATACATTGGACCTTTCGAAATTCTAGAATGAATTGGGGCTGTAGCTTACCGGTTGGCAATGCCGCCAAGTCTCTCCAAAGTTCATGATGTGTTCCACGTATCTCTGTTGAGGAAATACATGCCTGACCCAACACATGTACTCACCTATGAGGAATTAGAATAGGAACATGATCTATCTTATTGTGAAGATCCCGTCAAGATTTTTGATTCGAGAGAACAAGTACAGTGAAACTGGACGACTCGTATGGTAAAAGTCGTGTGGAGAAACCATACTATGGAAGAGGCAACGTGGGAACCCGAGGACCTTATGATGAAGAACCACTCGAGTCTTTTCATGCGGTAGTATTCTAGAAATTTCGAGGATGAAATTATTTGAAGGAGGGGAGAATGTAACACCCCAATCTTCTACGGTACGCTTCTCTTTGAATAATGCAATAGCGTGTGTTATACGCAACATCGAGTTCTAACACACCACAACCAATAAAACTAGCAATTATGAATAGTAATACCCTCTTTTTGAAATTTATAAATTTTATTTTTCAAAATGGACTTCATTTTTTGATTCGGAATATCGAAATTAGCCTAGGGATAATTTTTGGTATTTTTCTGAAAAACATCATTTTTTGAGGAATAGTAAAACCACTAAGTAGTAGTTAAAAAAATGAATTTTTCATAAAACATAATTTGACAACTATTGTAAGTGGAATTTTGAAAATCCGAGGGACATGATTAATATCAAGGAGTAAAATGTGGTTCAATGAGATGAAAATAATTTTTGGTGAATAGTAACTTTTTACTTTTATTTACCACGGTTAAAAGTAAATAAGATAATTAAGGGTAAAAATTATATTAATATTACCCTAACACATGTCCTAATTCTATTGGACAAGTGTATCTCTACCAGAAACAACCTTAGGAATAATATATTATCATTTAGATCCACTTGGATTAGATTAGGACATTTATTATTATTTAATTAAAAGAATAGTTAAAAGAGTTAAAATCAATTTTTATTTACTAAAACATTTTTAATATAGGGTTAAAAATAATATAAATTCGATTATAAGTATTAATTATTAATATAAAAAGATTTCCTACATAGTTATATTTTATTTATAATTTTTAGACACTAAATAATTTAATTTATTTATGACACAATAATGATGCAGTAATTACCATAATTTTGAAAAATTAACATAATTGATAATATAAATACAAAAATAAATATAATTTGAGACTTTTTATAAATTAAAAATATTTTATAGGTTTATATGACATGTTAGGAATGATTTAATTAACTCTTTTAGAAGTAATCATTCTGTTATGATTTAAAAAAAATTCAATTTTCTAAATAGTGTCAAAATTGACATAAAATAGTTTTTAAAACAAATATTATATTATTAATTGATATTCAATTCCTAAAAATATAAGGTTCGGCCAAGATAATTATAACATGATAGGTGTATAATTAATGGACCAATTGGGGGTCCCTTCGTGGTATATAGTATGATTATTAACTATATAATATAAAAATACAAAGTGACATGGTAAGTGTCAAACTAATTAACTAAGAGTTAAAACTAAAAGATAAGGTTAATATAAAGACCCAAAACTGTCTAAATTATATTTTTTTAGTGGTTTTAGACCCATCCCCACCTTAGACTTTAAATAATACACTTTGGAGCCCTTATATACCGAATATGAATTTATTATAACATAATATTTCTATTTATTCCAATGGTGCCCCTCACCCCTCTTATAAAAGGGAACTCCCCCTTATCATTAATTCACACCATAAAAGACTTTTGGATTTGGAAAACACTGCCCAAATACTCTCTCAACATCCCTCAGTTCATCCTAGATTCCTTCCTTTAGTCATAAAGCCAACCCAACGAGCCCTTTTGATCAAATCAAAAGGAAGAACCCGAAAAGAGGTAATGATTTCACCACCCTTTTTAAAGTTCCTTTATTGTTCCACATATTTTTTATTTTTTATTACCATTTTAAAATAATAAATCCACTATATAATATATAATTTGATGTTATTATAAAGATGGTACAACCATATTCTGTATTATATCCATCCTTTGAATGACATGTCACCATACGTGCGTACGTATGACTTACCGTCTCCACGTCATGGTGTAATTGTTATTCAATTAATTATTATTTGGATGTGTATAATAATGATGTGTAATTTATGTAAATAATAAATATAACATGTCAATTATTCTTTATATATGATATACCATCCAATTATATATTATTTTAAAATCACAAGAATGTTATTGTCGCTCGTGCTTACGTACGGACTACCGTCTCCACAAACACGATGAGATTCATTCCCCATCGTATCCATTAAAGAATAATTCAAATTTGATGATTGAAATTTGAATCTAAGTACTTAATATCATTCTGGATAAGAATAAGATACAGACTATCCATGAAAAACACGGCTGACGTAACAAAACATATAAAAGAAAACGAGTATGTTAACACCCGAAACAACGATAATTCTAAAATATTATTAACAAAGCAATGTAAATGATCATATATGATATCATATTAATATATATGAATCTTGTATAATTAAATAAAAATTATTTCACCATTATACAGGAGTTTAACCTACACCAACCAAGGAAAAGTACAAGGTAAGTGTTTATTTCGCAATCTCTTCATTATCTGAGGTTGTTTATATGTAATAATCTACTGGGATTTCATTATCATCCACATCGATGTTTTTTAAAAATGTATTTCATAACATTTTTACTATTTACAATAATATTGGTTAAATTCATTATACACTTGTTTGACTTTTTATAAGAGGTTTATAAAGGAATCATTCCATCGTTTTCCAAACAAGGTGCTTTTTAACCTTTTCGACAGAATTAATGTAAGAAGGATTATTAACTTATATGGAGGGTGTGGCTATTTTCCACCGATATAAAATCTTCAAAGCTTCCCTTACAAGATTATAAGAAAATTTTCAATGTAAATGTTTTATTTTATAATTATTTGACTTTTAAATGATTTCAAAAAAAGGGATATTTCTCTCAAATAGTTTTGATTTCATCTATGTCAACATCCTTTGATGGAGTTAATGATTATTTGAAGTTGATTTATTATGATACAAAACATCCATATTATATTTATGGTTTTGTTATATGTTTGACTATGGATGTGTTTTTTATACCATTCATGGATTATAGAGAAATTATTGACATTTCGTATGCTAGTTTTAATTCGAATGTTTATGTAATGTTAAAACCTGTTCATATGAGGAATGCATTGGACTTAATATGTGACGGGTGGATCCCACTATAGCTCCTAGATGCATCGGTAGGTCCCATGAGACAAACTAGTGTCTTGGCACAAGTCTTTGACAATATCTTATTTTTAGTCTTGGTATGAGGCCTTGGCTATGTGGTTATGATAGTCTGGCATTATGCATTCCATCATTATGAAAGTGGTTATTGATATTCCATGTGATTATTAGATTAGTAGAATATCCGTGTGAATATATAAATGGAATTATTTCATTTTATTTTTTTTCATAATATGTTGATGTTCAAGTTTAAAAAGCTTTTGTTTTAGTTATACATTTCCTTCAATGTTTATTCTTATTTATGAAAGTTTCTTCTATATTTTTATCCTTACTGGGCATTTGAGCTCACCCCTTTTCTATGGTTTATTTTTCCCAGGATGTGAAGATGTAAATTTTGAATGACATGCAGGGATAGTATGAGGGGATAAGAGTATTGACTATGGAGAATATGTTGTTTTAGATTTCATTTTAATGATGTAATGTAAAACATTATGAATATATCTAGTGTTTCCTAGGCTACTAAACTAATCGGTCTTTCGTGTTTTGATCTTTCATGTGATCATGTCAATGTTATGTAATAATGCACCAACTCTGGGTAACTGGGGTCAGGGTGTTACAGTATGATTTTTACTAACAGTCAAATATAATGTTATAACAGATGTTACATTTCCCTAAGTAAAAAACCTACACATCACTCTCGTACAAATCACATTGATATTTGACATCACTTTCTTAGAGATCACACACTTCAAGGAGATATTATTCTTCAATTCATCAGAACACAAGAACATCATGCAGATATTTTTACAAAACCATTGTCTTCTGGAGGATTTGAATAAATTAAACAGAATCTAGGAATGATCCATATAAGGTAACCATTCATATCTACTTCTTGTTTAAATAATCTCTTAATATTAAATTACTCCTAATTTCAAGGGGATTACATATTTTTCCCCATCCCATAAGCTTTATCTTCTTCTTAAAATTTCAACTTCCCTTATGATTTTTTATCTTAATATTTTATCTTCCTTTATTGAAATTTTGGTACTATAAATTTTATTATTAGAAATTTTTCTATTTGAAATTTCAGTATTGGAAATTTCAGTATTGTAAATTTCAGTATTGGAAATTTTAGTATTGCAAATATCGCTATTGATATCACAAAATCTAAAAAATCCAAGATAATTATCATAATAAAGAATAACTCCTCAGAGTATTCCAGAAGGTAAATTTTCTTACCCTTTATTTTCTTATTTTATGTTTCAATTGTTTATTTTCAAAATTTTCATTTTCAGTTTACATTACTACAAAAGATCTGAATTCATATTTCCTATATCTATCCTCAACCATCAAATCGGATCAGGTTATATTCAGCCATTTGATTACCTTATGGAAATTGAAAATTAATAGCTATGTCTATATAAGTGGTGCCCGATTTATATGCACTGCACCATATTTACTGATATCATTGTCGATGTTCTGTTTCCATCAATGTCCTATTTCGGATTATTTGGTCCCCTTTATCCCGAATGACTCTTGAATCTTCAGACGATTAGATACCGATTACCAAATAAATAAATGAATGGTCATTATTTAGGGAAAGGTTTGTGTGCCCTAACATCTATTCACATTATGACTCCCTTATTTCTAAGGTGATAAGAAAAAATGGATGGGATAGTCTCTTTATGTATAAGGAGAAGATTTAGGATCTTGTATATCCTAACCTAGTTATTCAATTCTATAAATCCGTTATTTTCTTCTAAAAGGATTGTAAGGATCTGTTTATGTTCAAACGTTATGATAACACTTATATTGTTCCTTATAAGAAGGAAAAAAATATTCTCAACATACCGTATGAAGGGGAAGCTATTCAATTCTCTCAAAAACTCCCTGAGAAAGAAGGATCTTTTGTGAAAGTCAATGCTTCGGATTATCTTGGACTCAGGTATGTTAATATTATGAAGATTATGAATCTTAAAAGAATCTAGAAGATTTTATCTCCCTGGATGCAAGGATTTCTTATCCCAAGTAAAGGAGATACAGACTCTAAAAATATGTGATTAATTTCTTTTAGACTTTCTCGTCCACATAAGGAATATTAACTTGGTTAAGTACATATTCGTCACCGTCCAGGATATAATAGGTTGATCCATCAGATCTCAAATTATTAGGTATCTGGAAACTATCGCTAGGATAACTTTTATCTTCCTTCAAGAACTGAATGTCCCATGCTGATCAGTCTCAAAGACTTTTAAAATTTTGTTTCTCAGAGTTGATGACCTATGGAGGATGGAGATTCTGTTTTTACAGGAATCTAATAATTTGAAAGAAATGGTTGTCCAGAATAAGGGAGATGTTCCGAAATCTTCAAAATCATTACCGAATAAAATGAGAGATGATGAACCAAGATTGAAATTACAAGCTTTTAATTTCCTGGTATTAGCACCTCATCATGCAAAGAAACTGAAATCCTATTCTGATGCAACAATTTCAAAATGGAGATAAATATTGGCTACTAGACTAGAAGGAGATCTTTCCTTTGGCTTACATCCTGCAGAGGATAAGGCTTTGAAAATCAAGAAAGGTGAAAGTATTGAGAAAAAAAAGAAGGAGAAGAAAATAAATAATAAATACATGGAAGAAAAAGTTTGTTATTCTTTACTAAAAGATGTATAAAATAAATCTCAAGAACTTCCTAAACCTCATGTTGTTTATAAGAAGCTGACTATCACTCCAGAAATCAAAAAATCCAAGATAGATCTATCTTTATCAGAACCTATTCATGAAATAGAAGATAAGATAGCTAAAGAATATTATGATGAGGTTTTAAGGGATGTGGAAGACTATATTGGTACTCCTTCGAGTTCATTATCTAAATCAATTTCAGAAGAACACATCGAAGAACTAGTTGAAGATGAAGTTGAAGAAGAAGTAGAAGTAAGGGAAGAAGATGAACAAGTTGATCTTAAGGTATTCCAAGTATATGATTTACAATCTCCAGTTCGAAATGCTGTCAAATGTAAGTGAGGTTTTGATGTGTTATTAGAAAAAGAAACACATCATAAGTCCTTTATGTTAATAGAAAAACCATTTTTCTTAATTCCAATAGGAGCTGAAAAATGAAATGATGTTTTAGGTTCTGAAACCTCATCATCTGTTGGACATGACTTTTTTAAGCTATCGATAAGAAATTTGGTCAGAACCATTCCAGTTCGTACAAATATAGATGCCCATAGTCAAATGATCCAATAAACTATGAATTAAAAGATGGAAATCACCAATATTCTTATGGAAATGCTGGTAAAGAAAGAAGCTTACATTAGTAATTTTTTTATTTATTACAATGATTAGAAAGTGACTTGTAAGAATGTATTTAACCACACCAAAACTGTCAATGAAGAGCTAATATAGTTCAGTGAATTCCTGGATTCAACAAATAGAGATTTCAATACTTGTGAAACAAAATTCAACAAGTTCAAGGCATCAATCTCTGATAAGGAAAGTCAAATTCGTTATATTGCCCAGTCTGTATGTAGTGAGAAGGAATTCAGAGCTGAATTTGAGGGAAAAGTGGTTTCTCAAGAAGAAATAATGTTGTCATTAGAAAAGAAGAATCAGGATAAGGAGATCTTGTTGACGTAGTTTGAAGAAGATCATAAGGAAGTGAAGAAACTTAAATCCTTGATAAATGAAATGTTGTCTACAATGAACAAGGATGGATGATTTTTTTTGATATTCCGATGTTTTGTTGTAATATAAATCTTATTTCCAAAATTTCTTTTTAAAGATTCTTGAATGTCATTATTTTTTTCCGAATGTATGCTTGCTTAACCTTACAGGTACATCTAATACTTCTGCATTTTTTTACTTTTCCCTCTTTCGAAAAATCACAAAGAGTAAAAATTTATTTAAAGGATGAATTTAATAAAGATCTTAAAGGAGGATAATATATTGAGGAAGAGTATGGTAAGAAATGATAATGAACATGTAAGAGGGAGTTTTCTTTTAAGAACAGATGCATAATTAATGTGGGGATATTTTCATAAAAAAGAAATCAAGGCACTAAATATTGACAATAAGATCCTTGGGAAACAAAACATAAAGGGGATTTAGTCGTATTCATCAGTAATATCATTCAAAGGGAGAGATGTGTTTTTCATAAATATTTATCTATTTCAATATATTCTTCCTTAGCAATATTGTCTGTGCTTTCCAAAAAGGTGAATAATTTTGAGTCAATAAGGTTATCATATGACTTGTCCATTCCTTATAGCTTTAGGTTTTGAAAATCACAAAAAAATTTCTTATGTTATGTCTTTTTGATAAGTTTTGTTTTTTTTTCTTATGATCTGTAATTGCCATTCTGTTATACATAAAAATGTATTATTACATTTTTTCAAATAAGAATTATTTGAAGATTATTCGTACTGTCTTGTTGATACCGAATCTGGTGTATAAGTGATATTGTCTTTGTGATAATGATTCTGGTGTATAAGTGACACCGTCTTTGTGATACCAATTCTAGTATATATGTGATTCTATCTTTGTGATACAGATTCCAGTGTATAATTGATAACATTTTTTGATACCGAATATGATGTATATGTGATATCGATTTTATAATTCGGATTTTGGATCAAATGATATACCGGTTTCACAATCCGAATTGCTTTTCCTTATGAATCTGTTTTCCTTATACTGTTTTTCTTAAGAATCTTTTTTTTCATAATAATGTTAGATTTGGTTAATGTATCATTCCAATATTATCATATTCCATATTTTCTTACATAATTCTCATCTTTAACTTAACATCATTTCATCTACTTGAAACGATGTCATATAATTAGTTACAAACTAATCATTGTATGTTTGACACATGACCAAATCCCTATTAAATTTAAGGAAAATATGATCATTGGAGAGGAGCTGATCATTAGGATGTTTTTCTTATAGATACATGTTCATTTGAAGGATGAGATGGATAATGATGAATAGTGAATGAAAAAGAGAAAAAACTATGAAGTGATTTCTAGAGATATAGGCTCTTATAACTCTCAGTGCTTCATGCAGATTTCATGTAAAACTTGTTTTTGGTGTGAAAATATTGATCACACATGCTTCATGAAAACTCTGATCATGCTGATCATTGGATTCCAGGTTTGGAAGACAATGGATCAGATTTCATTCTATTTCAAGGGCTTTCAGGGATTCCATGACAGATACCGGTCTTTGGATTGAGGTCCTACCTAGGGTTGGGTAAGACATACATTATTGAAAGTATAAATGAAGGAAACTTTATCCAAGGTTGTTAGACACCCTTCTATTTGGGTTTAAAAATCATTTTGTTACTTGTAATCTATTTCAAGTAGATTTATTTCAATTGTAATCTTATCTTTGTTAAAGATAGAAAGTATAACATTCTTATACTTTCTAATTCCATTAATATGATTATATTACAGATTCTATATGCTTTAAGGTATAATACTTCTTTTAAGAAAATATATCTTAAGCTTTTATCTTAAGGTTGTAAAGTTTGAGAAAAGTTTTCATTAAGAGGTGTCGTGATAGATTTTTTAACTTGGTTAAACTAAAATTTAAATGTTCCAATGGAATTTTTAAACAATACAATTCACCCACCCTCTTGTATATCGAGCATCTACATTTGTCACTTCGATCATACACATCCTTCCCGAGATACACTTACCAAATATTGAATCCATGTGAAATAACATAATAAGAAGATTATAAAAAAATATACCTCACACATATTTCAAATGGTGTTACACTCTCACCCCCCAATGTCATATGTCATGTGACTCCCATCCCTTACATATAGTAACTCTATCTGAATACACTTGTGCCATTCCATCATATCTCACTCGAAGACACCAGTTACATCACATCCCTACCAGAACCACAACCATTATTATAGGGTATCATGAACATGAATGAAATCAACCTAATTCCCTCCTCATACCACATATGACCCCCACTATGAACTACACCATAGTCCCATAAAATACAAATGAAATTATAATATAATTATGTATCCATCACATTACATGCATATAAATTTATTTTATGTGAGACCGGGGTAGAGGGGGTATCAATATATACACATGAACCATTTAAATGTTATAAAAAAAACACAAAAACATTTGAGTTTCAACAAATGGTCTTCAACATGTGTAGGGTGTATATAGAAATCATAATGAAAATAAAATATGTAATATTCACACATAAGCCCAACCTATGATTTTTTACAAAAAACCATCCCATCAATAACATTTCTACAAGGCCTCAAAACTTCATCCACTATCACTGGATCCTCTAAATAAATCACACCAAAAAATATTTCCAAAACCATAATCTATATCCCACCTTCATTTTCATGTTAATCGAATTTCTTAATCATCAAATTATTAACAACATTTATTTATCAATCCCATTCATTTCATATCAAACAACACCCTCATTAACCACACTTCATATTTCAATTCAAATTTTTATATCTATTCCAACTCATTCCATTTTGTTTCATATTAACAAAAAACATATATATTTTGACCAAAACCTCATTATTATAAAGATAAAAATTCATTATTATTATATTTCTAATGAATTTCAGGTTTTACTTTAGTGAATTTTTATTCTATCCAAACCATCTAAAAATAATTATGTGTTAGCATACCATACAAACCGACTATATGAGGACAACATACAATAGATGAATGTTATGTGACCATGAATTGATAATAGCCTGAAAAAACTACATACCATACAACAATTATATATACGTTTTATGCTGAACCAGAATTGATGTTCAAGTTAACACATGTTTACTCAACCTACCATGTGAAAAAAGAAGGTACCATGTAAACTATTGAAGTGACCACATAAGGAAATATAGTTATAGTTTGATGTTTAGTTAAATTTCTCTAAATTTTTTACTTCCCACAATTGTTATTGGAGTTACTTTATGAAGTGTCTTTCATACATCATGAAAAATTATAGTTACCTTGAGAAGGAAATTACCTAAACTAGGAAGAAGGATGGTGTCCTCTTGTAGAAAATTACTTAATATATTAAGGAATTTAGTTTTCATATGTTTCTTATATAATCCAAAATGATCATGGCAATGTTAATACGAACTATCATGTCCAACATAAGTAATGATTGATTTTTCAAATATCTAATGACTATTTTTTAAGCATTAATTGTATAGTAAATGTAATTAAGGATACAATGAATAAAATCTAATGGATATTTTTTGATGGAGTTAATTTTTAAGAAGAATAACCAATAATTTGACAATGGATATATAATAGTTTCATATATTGAGAACAACATGGGAATATATGCATTCAACCATGAAATATAGTGGACTCATTTACAACACTTTATATACTATTTTTCTGCACTAATTATGTAAACTTTATTGAAGTGTTTCAATGTGAAATCGAAAGACATCTCAACAACCAAACTAGATCATATTGTGATGCACCTAATTTTTACATCTCTCATCTATTTATCATTCTACCTATAATTAACATTCAATATCTTTTTTTTCTATTTATTATTAAACAAATATCCTATAAAAAACTAGAGAGTTCTTGATAACCTTTTTACATTTTATTCATCTGTAATCCCAGATATGACTCCAAACACGGTCTTTGGGGGACCAAACACCATTTATCCAATGAATAACAATGGAAAATGATTTTTTTATCATCTGGAGTATTTGGTGACATTTTTTTGTAAAATGTTATCCTTATTTTTATCATTTTATTTTATAATAAACAACTTTCAATAATTTAATGTATAAAGAGAGGGGTTTAGGTCGTATCTTAATACTAGACCCCTTGTTTATTCCCACTATTATTTATCTAATTTGTTTTAATTTTTTATGATGTTTTCATTATGTGTTTTCTAAAACTATATAAAAAACACAAACTCTAATAGTATAATTTGACTATTGTTTTATATAAAATTATTATTTCATGTAAAATTCATTAAAAAGATAAATGTATGTAAAAAATTGTTCTAACTGAGTTTTGGTAAATATTTTAAGGAAAATTTTGAATGATCAATTTATAAAATTAATTATTTTAGTTAACTTGTAGTTTTTATCAAATTGGTGGATTTATGTTTTAAAAAATTTTTGGTGGAAATATTTTACATGGACTCAATTCACCCACTATTTAGTTATCCATTAGGACTAACATTTGGTATCAGAGAAAACCAAAATATATTTTTTCCTTTGATCATGTTTGACATAAAGATACAAATTTAATTTAAATAAATATTTCTTTATTTATTGATAATAGTATGTTTGAGGGAGAATCCAGTAACTAACATCATTATGTTGATAAAACATATTATGATCAATGGAAGATTAAAATTAATAAATATATATAAATATATGTATGTCATGGATTTGATATCTAGACATCAATTTCATTAAAATATGAAATACACAAAATTGAATTAAAAACATGGGATACTACTATAAAATATTTCTATAATTATAATTGTAATTCTTTGAATTATTTATATTATGCTTTCGATGAATATAAATTTAATATAATATCTACTTCTTCTACTACTTTTGAAATTTGGGATATTACTTCTATATCTCATGAGGGAGCCCCAAATATTTAAGAGATAAATTTAAATACATATAATTTAAAATATGATATATTTAATATGAAACCCAATGAACCCATTTTTAATATGAACATCATTTTAATGAAATCATAAACACCATGATTGTATTTGGAAATACTGTTATTGATAAAGATCGAGTAATGTGACATTTGATATGTATTCATGACAGGTGGAGAGGGAGCTCTGTTTCCATAAGGGATCATGTGGAATAAGTATGTTTCTAGAAGAATATATTATTTAACAAATTATTATCTATTTGAAGGAATTAAAAATTAAAAATTAAGATGGAGATGAACCTAAAAGTATGTCTGTATCCTTCAATACTTATGACTCAAAACTAAAATTGAAAAATATATTTTAATGATCTAGTGATGATTAATAACCCTCATATAGTGATGAGGAAATGGATCATTTATCCAAATGATTGAAGATGTTATATAGGAAGAGGAAATCTTCCAGGAAATCTATTTATAGAGGTATGTATGAAAATAAAAGACATTAGAGGGAAGATAGAAAAAAGATGACTCCACTAATGAAATAATCTAATAAGAGATTAAAAAAAGGACTCATAAAGGATGGATTTACCATGATAAAATATAAGAAAATATATTATAATAAATTGAAGAAGTATAAAAATGGTATAAAATCCAGCAATAGTGCCTTTGGGGATAGTTTAAGTGTCTCTGACACAATTAGATAATAAAAAATTGATAAATCTAACATGTGCTTCATGAAAAACACATCTGACATACTAAATAGTATTCCTATATCTCATAAATGTATTTCAAATATTTTTATCAAAGAAAAAATTAAAAAATATACAACTAGCGAGGATTTTTTTGAATATTGTAATATACTAAAAGAATCATTTATTGAGCTGAAGGATATATATAAACATCAATGGAAGTATCACAATTTATCTTTTCATTTTAAATCAATTTTTTTTCAAAAATATAACAACTGCTTAATTATTACTATAAAATAATAAAATTTGGATATATAATGATAATCATAAGATTGATCTAGAAATATTTATGAAGGGTAGAGAAACTCTTATCAGAATACTTGGTAAACAAACAACTCCAAAATATACCATTAGAATTGGTTACCAGACTAAATAAAAGATTATTTTTATGAATAAAATTATTACAAGATCATGATATAGATAGTCTATAAGTAGTTTTTATTGTTATAGACATAATAAGGTTTTTATTTATAAATTTATAAAATATTTTAATTGGAAACCAGTCCCAAAATTTTGTATTCCTAATGATCTTATTACTAACAAATCTAGACATAAGAAATTATTGGAACCAAAATCGCGTCACATTAAAATTTTGTTTTAGGAAACGATCTTGAAGAGTACCAATAATAACCTATGGTATATGGATTGTGAATGTTACAAACACATGAATAAGGACTTCTAAATATTTTAAAAACTTATCGAAGTTGATGGTGTTCATGTCACTTCTGTTGACAGCACTAATGGAAAAATATTAAACTCATTCAAATCCGTAAATTCATATATTATTTTAATTTCCTAAATAATATTTATTGATAATTTTAATGATAATTTTATTAGAATATAAAGGTTATGTAATGATATATACCATGTTAAATTAGATATCAATTCCTAAAATATTATTGATTTTAAGACACTATTATTTTTCACTGCATTGTGTGATGAAAAAGTTTATGCTGTAAATTTAAAATAATTATTTTCTAAATGTTATTTTCATTTTCCTCTCATAATGAATCAGGACATTGGAAGAATAGAATAGTAAATTATAAAATTCACACAATTATAGAGATAACTAGGAAATTATTATTCAATGATCTTCCTACCATTGAATTCTCAATTATAATGGAATGGAATTAAAAATTACACAATATTGATTTTAATTAAATATATCATTCTCTTACATTTGAGGATATTTTCAATTTTATATTTTTATCAAAATAGGGCATAACTCATACATAAAAAATTTATATTTAAAGGTGGATATATTTGATTATTATCCATTTTCCCATAATATAATAATAATGGAATAAAACATGTTTTCTATTCAGGAAAAATCTTTATAAATTTCAATTTCACTTTTTTTGTTCCTTTATCCACCCTTATACACTGTGAAAACCATTTTATAACATGGGATGGGCACAAAAATTTTAGTAAGGGGTGTACGAAGAAATGAAATCATTATTCCCATGGAAAACATGAAAACATATAAAATTACTTTCTCCTAAAAATTAATTTTCTCTCTATAAAGGGATTCATTATTATTATAAAATGATTATTTATTTTAAATTTTGAAATATAATAATTTCAACAAAAATTTATCAGAAAACATAGAAAAGTCACATATTTTCATTAGAACATCATCATCACAGATATATTAAAAACCCCATATAAATAGTAATAACCATATTTCTTCCTTCCAATGTAGTTACTTAAAGAACATAATCATTACTAAATGCACTGGATCACAATTTCGGCACTCCCACCTTGTAAGCTCTAATGGGATCACCTAATGCTATATGGGTGAAACTGGAATATAAGCTCTATCAGGCTCACCTTGAGCTATAATGGGGTTAAACCCATCATATAAACAATTTCCATGGAACATATCAAGAATAAATCATTTTAGACTTGTAATGTTTCATCATAAAACCCTTAAAAAGCTATTTTAATCCCATATGATGACAACTTTTGGAAAAAAATACCATTTTATATTAAATTCCCATATTCAATACATTAATTAACCGATAAAGGGGAGGAAGTTTTCAATTGAATAAAAATGAACTATTATAATGTAACACAATCATTAAATAATCTTTTTTGTGGCATGTAAATTCTTTGTCACTTTATACGTTAAAATTGAACATTCCTTTTGCCTTTTTTTAAAGAAAGTAAATCATTTTGTTAAAATGATTATATTATGGAAACCATTAAAATTATGTAAAAAAAGAAAATAAATTTATTTTCTATATATTTATTTTCTATATAATATCATCTGTAAAAAATTTAAAAATATGGACATGTCGTAAAAAGTGTTGAAAAATAAATCTACAAAGAAATAGTTTTTTAAAAACATATCATACATCGAGTCTGACTTGTCACCTTTGTTCTATTTCTTATTGAATAATAAAAATATGATAATTATTTAGTTTATTTATAAAAAATTTATGCTTTTTGTCTTTTTATTTTACATATTAAAATTATATATACAATTAATTAATAAAAAAATTCATGTCAGGAATTTTGATATTCTTCTGATCAAATGTCCCAAATGAATTTTTTAGGTTGACTTTTTTTAAAGAGGTCATTATTAAATCATCTACATAATAATAATGAAATATTTATAATTTATATATATAATTTATACTTTTAAAACCAATCATGAAGCATGGTTATGAAAAATGTCATACATTAAAATCCAAGAGACAGTAGGCCACACATACTAATGAGTAACATTTCCATTCTTCAACGATCATTATGGAAAGTAGCTAAGTAATATTATTCCTCCCATGAATTATTATCATATAATAAATACCATATTATTTCTGTAAATATAATTATATTTATATATTTCTAATGACGTGGTTATGAAAAAATAATCATATCATTTTGTGGATGTTGCTGTCCCCATGTACGCACGAATGACATTATCATTTTTCAATGAGTGGAAATGTAAGAAATAAAATTATATATAAACTTTAATAATGATTATATTTTATTAATAAAATATTTAAAAATTGATTCCATCAATATAAATATCCATGAGATGAAATTATGGAATAAAATATATCAGTTCGCAATGCAGTATTCTGGCATACACATGAATGATGGTTGTGTTTCCCCTTTCATAGAAGAGGAGATAGATTTTGGTCATAAAATAAACATAATAAAATATAGTTATATGAGAGATACTATTTATATTATATCATCATGGGTGAAAAATATTTTATGGTCATTTAAAAATAAAAAAATAAGAATTCTCAGTTATGAATAATACCTCTTCTTTAGACCACCTCTCTAAAATTATATAGAAAATATTTTCATATTGGATTTATGATCTAAAAAAGGACACAAGTACTTGATTAGGGAATTATGAAATTTATTTTTGTGTGTATTGGTTATACCCCATTTCATGGAAGGTATTAATAAGACAAGATATGAGGTAGTCATTTATAACTATGGGAGAGGATACACTTGGAATATTTGAAATGAATACTGTATAACCACATTTTACATGTACCACAAGGATACCAAATTTATAATTAATGAACCTTATATGAGATTAGTTCAAATTAGTTCCATAAATATAATTTTAACTTTTTATAGGTCATTTTAACACATATCATTTTATTTTAACCCCTAGTAAACTCATTTTCATCTTAACTGTGGTAAAAGATTTTTAATATTTTCACTATTCATTATGACAAAAAATGATGTTGAAATTAATATATTATATAATTTTTTCAGATTAAAAATATACAATCCATATTATTTAAATTAATTTATATAAGTGGGTGTGTTTAATTTGAAATAAAACCCGCATATTCCATGAAAAAGTGGTTTAATAAGAAATATTGTTTTCAAAAATAATATGATTTTAAATTTTATCACAAACTAGTAATAAAAACAATTTAAATTTAAATTAATATATATATATATATATATTATATACATTTTATTTAAATAATTATTAATTTGGGGTCATTTTAATAATACTAAATTAAGAAACGTTCTGTATTTTGAAACAGATTTCTCAAAAATGATTTACAAATGAAAAAATAAATATATAATAAAATCATGAATAACGATGATTAAAATATAATTAATTTCATTAAATATAACTATCTAGTACTTATGATACTTTAAATAAAAATGAAATTAAATTGGGTCATTTAAATTATTTAATTTAGTGAAAATAGTCAATTTTTTTTAAATCATTATTTTTTACTATTCACAGGAAAATAAATATTTTCCAGAAAATAAAGAAACACCATAAGAGAATGTCGATAATGTTTACATAAAAAATATTTTAATTATAAATTTTAAGGAATAAACACACGATTCAAAGTGAATCAAATCCAAAACTATTAAAAAACACCTAAGGATATGTTCGTTTTAAAAATAACATTCCCTATTTAAACAATAATCAATGAGATTTTCTAGGTATTATCATTTCCAAAACCAACCACTCCACCATTCCAATGCCTATAAACTCCTCCCTCCATTTGAAATATCAAGTGTCACAACCATCACATTATATACAAAGGAACTAAAAATATGAATATTGTGAAAAAAATGATATAGATTTCATGAGGTATCCATTATTCATGATGTATACTTCCATTGGTTTATGAGATCCACAAATCATGGTGTAGATTCCTTTTGTAATGTTCATGGGGCTTTATATTAGATAAATTCCCATTGTGACACTTAGGGTTTCATGAGATAATTATAATTCACAAAACAGATCCCATGGAGGCCAAGAATTTCTTCTAAGGTTGGGCCATCAATTTTTCCTCATAATAAAATTTCATGAGACCCCTTCCATTCAAAAAACCATTAACTTTGGTCATCCCCAAAATTTCATGAAACCCATCCTATAGGCCTCATCAGGACTTATCCATTCAGAAAAATTCCTTTCAATAAATTTAAATTCCCAGAGACCCTCTATCCATCCAAATATGGATCATCCTCACACCGACATTTTGTGTTACTAATATCGTCATCACTTATGTCTATCTCGTTTACATCAACCATTACCATTACCATTAATATTACTCTTTATCTATTTCTACCATAATTATTCTTGATCCTAAGAATAGGGACCATAATGAAAATATCCACATTTTCACCTCATCATGGTAGTAATTAAAACATACACCACCTAGTGGAGTATGTGTAGTAGTCATGTAAGCACTGAAGGATAAATCATAAATGGAAACATACCAACATTCCTAGTAGAGAGGCCTTATAAATGATCTTTGTCTCTTACCTAGAAATCATCAATGTGGGTGTAGGCCTTGACAACGTCTATATTGGAGGACATAAAACCGACTTTCCAAAATTCCTAGTTGTGTGATGTTAAACTGCATGAAAATGTCCATGGTATATGATGTAAAAATGTATCATCTCCTAATGTAGTGAAAACACATTTCCCTATATATGACTGGATTGAGATGACCCCTCACATATTACCCTGTATGATGAATACATCATTCCACTTGTACGATCATCATGGGATGATAACTCCTTACCCATCATGGTATGAGACACATGATACATGAAAATAAAATGCATACGCCCCACCCCACCCCACCCCATCAATAGAAAAAAACCCAACACCAGGGATGAAACTTCATCACCAATAAAACCCATATGTATAAGCCTGTCACATCCCTTGCTATCACTCTTTCCGTGATGTGAGTATCCTTACAGCATGATGTTAAAAGGTATGTACCAATCCTATCAGACAATCATAAACTATTAAATTTTCCTATGTAGTCTTTTAAACCATGTCTCCTAAAATAGTATATAGGATACCTTTATGAGGATCAAACACGACTACTCAACTAACCATGGATACCTCCCCAAGTTCAATCCTAATACCCCATCATTCCCATCAAACAATCATATCTTCCCATTGGATAAAGGTAAATACAATGTTTAATCAGGGTCCCCATGGTATCACACTAAAATAAACCTTAATCTATCCCCAATACATTAAATATACGACTAACATATACTCATAGGATGTTGAACCCATGACCTACCTATCCCCATAAGATGTTAAACCTACAACCTACCAAACCCCACAAGTCATTATGCTCGTGATACTCCTTTCACCATAAGACATCAAACCTATAGCTAGATCTAGAATTTATGCCCCAAATAATAAATATATTGTTCCGGTCATAGAAAACCTCCGAAGACACACACCCTTGGAATCAACTACCATGTGTCCAACAATAGATGCATTATGTTCTATTTCTATGTTTCCTCACACATGAGATGCCCTCAAATTTAAAAAAGGAATAATTTATAAGTTCCCAACACACCCCAGAACAAAAAATGATTAGAAATTCACAATATTATCATCTAATCTAATAGAAGGATGTTTCCTTACCTAGAAAGAAGAAACAGAATTAACCAGTGACCACCTTAATATGGAATTGGGAATAAATTTCATGAACATAAGTTATATCTATGAGGGACATACAAACTAAGAAAGGATCTATAAGATTGAATACATTGAAGAATAAACCAATAAATCACCATCAACTTTAGATTGGGATGAAAAATCATGAACCAAGGTGGAATAGGCTTCTCGTATTTAGAACGAAGGAATGTAGGGAAAGAAAAAGAAACATTTCCACAATGATGCACACCTCAATAAAAAGTGTTTTATTCAAAAATGGTGAACCTAATGTGAAATTATTCTCATTCAATAGCGTAACTGGGTATATTAGGCATCACCTTCATGTTGTGTTTACTGATTAATGTATCTATATATCTCCAGGACTCAAGATTTAATGAATGTGTGATGAACCAATGCCAATAAGAATGTTTTTAGGGGGATATGTAGCATGAAAGTACCATAATAATACAGTCCAATGATATTGTATTCTTCTCCCATGACTACTAGTTTCCCTCTCCCCTTCTACATTTATGATCATATTCAATGGGGGCCATCCATGAAATTTTTCATCAATTTGATCATGAAGGGGTCATTCCAACCATGGATATAGCCTGACCAGATCATAAATCCATGGAACCATTCAAACCCTATAGCCCATGAAAGATGTTCTGGGGTCAAAACCCCCAATCATTATGATAAAATAATTTTGGAGCCAATCTATATTAAGCTATGATATATTCTTCTCCTATAATGATGAAGTATGGGATACACAGGACACACCCACATTAACAACCACAAGAGAGCCATTTGGGAAGGCTCCCACCTAACCATGCTGACAATAATTTCTAACCCCGTCGGTTGATGTGTAGGTTGATATCACTAATGTTATTATGAAATTGGTTTAGAATACCCTACAATGACACCAAGGGTAGGATATAAACCCTTACCATATTGAGGCTTCTTCCCAAGCCGTAGTGGATCCAGCCACCACCAAAACATATTATCCTTCCCCCGAAACCCCCTCATGGGTCTCAGAATTTAACCTCATGGGATCAAGACTTCTACCACATCTTACATAGTTTAGGTTGACTCTCATAATCACTATCCCCACTAGAAAACATTTTGGGCCATCTAGTGATGAAGAATTTTACTACAGAGGTCCTACATACATTTCCAATAGTTATCACAGAGGTCATTCCCATACCGAAGATATTACCTACACAGAATTTTTTTCCTAGTGAAGGAGGAAAAAACGAACACCATAGGTGACATGATCACAACATTAGTTTCAATGAACATGTGTGAAATCGAGTATACTTGTAGAATGTTTTTCTTGGGGATCTCTCACGCAATTATAGGTAGAATGACAAAAAATGATGTTTGACTGCAGATCTCATAGAATTTGAGATGATGGATGAAGTAGTAAGGAACCTTTACATTGATTTTCATATCCATGTGTAGAAGCCCATTAACAATATCAAACGTTCCATGAATTCAATGTCTAAAAATCACTAAACCCGTTTACAGGTACCTATAGGTGGAGGATATTCTAGCCCCTTCCAAGGGATCATAATTAAAATGTAACTAAAAAAATTCTATACTATCATCCTCTATGTGGGAAATGGGAGAGATATTAGGGGATAAGTTGACCACCATAGATGATGGTGAACACTCTGTTGAGCTCTATAGAGCAGTTCCTACTCTTACTAATGAGGATGTTTTGAATACTCCATCATACATTGACATGATATTGAAGTTAGACCCACATATAAATGATATTCTATTAATAAAGGGAATATTTTCATATGTGACAATCCAAATACCAGAATATTGGTAATAAATAATGTTTGCATCAGTGAAACTAAAAATTTCCCAACCAAAAATAGTTAGGGTTCCAACTGAATAGGAAGAGGATCATCCTATGCGTAATGAACAAGAGGGATTGTGGGTAATCCTATAAAACAACCAGATATCATTAATAATAGTTAAGTGTTTAATAATCATCAATTGAAGCCTATATCATCCAGAAGAATCCATATTTGAGAGGTTTGAATGACCATTCTATTTAGGGTTGGATAATGTTGGTTCCTAAACTTACTGAGAACATCGATTTGGTTATAAAGGGAGTTTTAAAGATTTTTTTGTAATTCATGAAATCCTAATGGTGTACTCACATATTAGTGATTATAATGTCTTATATCTTGATATCATCTCGGATACATAGAGAGATCATCATTTATACATCGCTCTAAATTTAATGCAATTGGGATTGATAAATAGAATATTTGGTATCTTCATTATGGAAATGTTCATTGTTTATAAAGGCATTGCAATTTTTGAGTGATAATTGGGTTTCAGACTCGAAATTATATGGATGGATTCATTGAAACATACAATTTCTTTATCATTAACTCATGGTTAATGCTAGTTTTGGGATCTATTAATATTTTAGATACATGGATTTTTGGATTTTTACTGATGACTCTATTGTAAAAGTTATAGTATGGACTATCCTGGTTATGATCCTTGGACTCTAGTAAAAGATCCAATGGTCCCCTAAGGATTACTATAGATCAGATGAGAGGTTTTAATGTTGACAAACCATGTTTTTGGATCAAGTATATTCCATATTCATGCTGAGGAACAAAAAAAAGAGAACGTTTAGGCTTGAGACATCACTAGAAGTTGAATTCAAGAATTTATAGATGTGTTAAAATTAAATTAGAGGCGAAATAGGTATAGGAATCAGGAATTGGGTTTTGTTATTATAGTATTATATGTTTTGTGGTTTTAAAAATAGTTTTATGTTTTTGTCTCAATTTGTTTTCCTTTGTTTTCATTAAATGCAATCGGTGAGGAACCGCTTTATGTCACATCATCTATTTTATGGTGAGGATAGCTTGGGTCATATGTGGTCTCTAATAAAAATATTACTTGGCAGGGATGAATGAAGATTATTTTATGTCATCCATTTAATTAATCCCATGGTCATGTGAAGGTGATCATTTGAATTCTAGTGGCATGTTGAAATAGAGAATTCTGATGGTGGGGATACCATGACTCAAAATTGGCCTTTTAATTTATAGTACCTATGGTGGGGATCCCCATAGTATATGTCATTAAAGAGATTAATACATGATCATGTATCCAATTTTATGGGATTGAGTAATCACCATCATAATTCTTTAGTTCCGAATTCAATAATTTTCTCATGTTTCTACATCTTATGCACTATATTCATAAGGGATTGTTGTTGGGGTATTGGGTGTCAAAAATATAAATCATCTTTTTAAATGAAACATAGTTTCCTAATTTTGTGGGTAATTCTTTTTTTTCAATTCCTTCATGGGGATGAGAAGTTCTAAGGTTGGAAGCTTGTAATATCCCACGTTTTGGACTCGGTTGAAATTCCAATGGAATTCATGTTTTTTGGTTTTTGGGTTGAAAAAAATGTAAACCAAGAACCAAAATGAAATTATTAGAGTTGAAAAATCAAATGTGTTTTATTTTAGACATACTTTAAGGATTGAGAGGTGTATATTGTGTTTCATTGGATTGCATGAGAGTTAGTATCCAAAAAATAAAATCTAAAAGATGTCAGTAGATGTGTTTGGATTTTATGAAAATGTAAGGTCCTCTATAAGAAACTTGTGGCTAGTTATGAGGGGATATGGGTCTCTAAAGGTTTTTAATAGTTGACACCATGCCCTAAAACCATGAATCATGTTGTAGTATTTTTAATAGAGGTGAAATATGTGGTTTTCAAACGATTTCTCAAACAGCGTACATGAAATTTGTGAGTCTCATGATTTGGAAATATCCCATGAACAGTTGGTGCATGGTTTGGCCATCAGTGCATCAAAACTATGATCTTCATTTAAATTAGTGAATGTACCATTTTCCGACTGTTTTATTTTAATCTAAACACTCTATCATAACTTTCTTCCACTTATGCACAACAATCCCTCTATGGGCTCTTACATCCTCTCATCCACTTATAGGGAGATCTCCCACACTTGAATTATATTTCGAGAACTATCAGATAAGTTGGATATGCCTTACTATTTCTATTATTCATCTTCCCTATTTTATCTATTTTCCTTGCCATCATAAATCCTTTCATACCATGAGACAATTCCCCATATTATTAGGAAGTCTGTCAATTTTTAAATTTCACTCGAACCAGATCGATTCAGTGCTCGATATTGGATGAGAGGACCATATTAAGTATGAGGTATGCATTTTATTTGTTTTCCCATAAAATCCGGACTGTTTATAATTCACACCATTGTTCCACAAACCAGATTCTCCATGAATTTCCCCTAAAATGTGAAATTAATAATGTAAGACATAATAACATATTTAATATAGCCATTATGCATTAAAATGGAACTAATAGAGTTTGATCACCTGAAACCTACAATCATCATGGGGTAACACACTTATGGTTCATAGAGAATACTATTAATATGTAATTAAATCACCCTCCCTCAGTATTTTTCAAATTATCATGATTATTAATACCTTTCTTAGGCCTCTGAGTCACCTTCTAGGTGTGTTTCATAAATTATCAAACTACTGATGTTTAAATAAACTAAATTGATTATAACATGATGTGATATCCATGCCAGACTTTCTAACAAAACCACCTTTTGTGGTTCACCGTATTCTCAAATAAAACAGGGAAGTTAAAAAGTTATGTTGGGAATGATGAATCGAATGATTAAGTACATGGGATTTACTATTATAATTGAATGAATAATAGGAATGATATAGTTTTGTATACATGATCTGTAATGTAATGTTTAAGAATAAGACCTCATATAATTTAACATTAATGATTGTGTAAATTTCATTACAACTTGATTGATCCTCAATTTATATTTAATAGAATTCCATGGATGAGCTCATAGGGTACTTGATTTATATTATTACTAGAGAGATACATGGATTGACTTGTAGTAAATACTGGGGAAATCTCTTAAGGATAGTTTTTTAATTTTACTTGAGAGATACTAATATTCCATTTTAGGAATTCCTTGGATGAGCCCGTAGGCTAATTTTGATTATTATCCCCATTTGTCATACCTGGCCCCTTAGTGGTTCAAATTGGATGGAATCATAGGGAAATGTTGATATACCATGAATAAAGTTATAATTAGTCACCTAAGTGGTGTACCAAGGATAAACTCAACTGGTTATGATTTTATACCCTCATGAGAGTGATAAATATGATTTATGGTTAATGATAGAACTGGACAAACTATTTCAATGATAGTAAATTATAATGCAACATGTGAAATACATGGGAGTCATCTTTATGGACCACCATGGATGTTCCCAAAATTCCTTATTGATTAAGAACCATTATGCCTCTTGTTTAATGATATGAGAAATTCTATTTTATCAAATTGAAGGCTATGTTCACCAAGTAAAAGAACATGCATGGGTTTAGTCCATGTTGTAATCGGCCCATACGATGTCCCATTTATGTCCATATGTGCATAAAATAGAGATATATATATATATATATCTATTTATCATTAATGGTTGAATTTAGTCATATATGTTCCACCAAAGTCTGAAGCATATTGTCAGCAAGGTGTCCATAGTGATGTTGATCCCATCTTGTTTATTTACTTATTACTTCTTATTTAGTTGTTCCCATAGACTATTGTATCATATATTCATAGACTATATATAAGTTATCACCATTAGTGGTGGACTAATAAGTATATATCACAATATATTCATGAATCTATTACAATGTGGTACCTGAACGGACCTTATGGTTACAGGACCATTATCTTTGGATTATGCTAGTGTTGTTATGCCTGTTACTTTGAGATATGATCATAGGGATGTGTCGGAGCTCAATGTTCTCATGGATATGGATCTTACAAAATTTTTTCTATTATTATTTCATGTAATTTATTGTATTTCCTACTGTATTATTCTTAATTTTTTATTTTTTATATTCATATGGAAACGATTGAATCCTTTTATATTTGGTGTTGGACATTCAATATAATTTTATTAGTTATATTATTTATCATTTGTTGAACTATCATTAATTTATACTTCCTAATCTATTGTTTTCTTATGATATATTGTTGTACTACCCTAGCTATATGGGTATAGTCTCCCCACCACACCATCATAGGCACATTGTTGCAAGTTAGCAGCCATTGGATTACAGGGACGCAGACAAGGGGTCATGTCACTGACTAACTCTGACCAACGCTTCAATCGATCATAGGTTAGAATGTTACAACTCTTATAGAAAACTCAATATGAGTTAGGGAATGATAGAGAACCAAATGTTAGTTACTTTATAGGTTTTTTTATAAAATATTTTTACTCAATAGATAGTACAATTTGTGATCATTTTCATCCATAAGTGATAGTGGAATATTCCGTGGATATTCATAACCTAGTAAATATTACAAGGTATTAAAAAAAGGGATCATTAGTTTATAAGAATATGAACATGGAATTTTCAATGAAATAAATTAATATAGAAGTAATAATACATTAGGGAATGCAGAGGATGAAATTTCTAATATAGATATCAATGCTAAATCTAGTAATAATTCTACGATAATATTAATAGAAATATCACGCAGTTCTAAGGAACTATTTTAGGATTAACCTATTGATAAAATGATGTGTCAGAAAGTTCTATCCCAAAATATATAAGGAATCATATATACCACCCCTTCTATTAGGTTTTATTAGAACTATATAAAGGAAATCAGATAATAAATTCTCTTAGAAATCAGGGTGAACATCATACATTCTAATCATAACTTCTAACTAAGAACATCACTGAATAAATAGATGATGAATTCTTGGTAATAGAAATTTAATATGAATAGAATAAGTTTGAAATATGTAATGTATACAGACTAGATAAAATAATTAATTACTTTTTGACTATTGGAAGTAAATGGATGTTTAGTAATATGGTATATCAATCATGAACTATTGTAACACCCCAAGATTTCATAGTACGATATTTCTTCAAAGTAATTCAATAACATCCACTAGACGCAACATTGTGTTAAAGCGCAACACAACTTACCAAACTAGCCGTTCAAAAGTGGTTATGAAAATTTATAACTATATTTTTAATTTTATATAATCCTTTTAATTTTATAATCCATATTATGATTTTATTATACATAATATGAGAACAAATTGATTTTTTTGTTCAGATAAAAGAAGTATTTTTTAAAAATGCAATTTTACCCCCTTTTAATGGAGAACATTTATAAAATCAAATATTTGACACTTTTATATATTAAATTTGACAAAATAAACTTCTTCATTATAATCAGGACAAAAAAATTAGTTTCGATGAATTTTTGATGTTTTTATAATAACTTTGATATTTGTGTGACTAGTGAAAAATACTAAATTTTAACTAAAAACAACTTTTTAATCAAAATAATTTATAGTGTTAGTGTATAAATTTGAGTGGTTTTAATGTATATTTAGATTATATTTTTACCATTTAATTAAATATTTTTCATTGAGAGTAATTTCCCATTGAAATTGCACATAAGCAAGTGTCAATCATTTGATAATTATTATTTCTTAAAAACCCCATTTTTGGTTTTGACAACGGGAATTAATTTTAAATAAATTAATGAAACTTATATATTTTTAATTTGGGAAAATATATATCATTTTTGGATTCATAATATCAAAATTAGATTAGGGTGAATTTTTGGTATTTTTATGGAAACTTTCAATTTTTGATGAATAGTGAAAAACACAGAGTTATTGGTTAGAACCAACTTTTTATTTAAATAAATATTTATTTTATTTAAATTTATTTTAGGTAAAAATATATAAATAATACCTATATATTTTCAATATAATTTATTGTAGTCATTTTATATTAATTTTAGATATAAAAAATCTTATAGAACTTTTTACCGTCTTTTACCCACCTCCTAGTATCTTTTTCAAATTTTCAAAACAACCTCATTTTACCGATTATATGAGTGTTATTTCAACAATACAAGAGAAACGGTTGATATAAGTAAGTAAAATTTGGTTCAATGAGACAAAAATATTTTTTTCTGAATAATATCTTTTTTATTTTTATTAACCACGGTTAAAAGTAAATAGGGTAATTAAGGGTAAAATGATATTAATATTACCCTAACACATGTCCTAATTCATTTGGAAAAGTTTACCTCGACCATAAAAACCTTAGTAAAAAATACTATCATTTAGATCCACTTGGATTAGATTAGGACACTTATTATTATTTAATTTAAAGAAGTGTTAAAAGAGTTTAAATCAATGTTTAATAACCAAAACATATTTATTATAGGGTTATACAAAAGATAAATTCTATTATAAATATTTAATAGGAATATAAAAATATTTAATACATCATGGTATTTTATTTATATTTTTTATAAAGTAAATAAATTTATTTATTTATGACACAATAATGATGCAATAATTACCTTATTCATGAAAGAATAAAAAAATGGTATTATAAATAATAAAATAAATATAATTTCATATTTATTATGACATACAAGAATTTCATAGGTGAATATGACATGATAGGGATGATTCAGTGTATCTTGTTAGATGAAATCATGTTTTGATGAATTTCACAAAAACAAAATACCAAATAGTGTCAAAATTGACATAAATTAATATTTAAAACAAATACTATATTATTTGTTGATATAATATTCTTAAAATAGTAAGGTTAGGCAAAAGGGATTATATAATGTTATATATGTCCTTAATGAGCCACTTGAGGATCTCTTGGATGTTTAGTGTATGTTTATTAACCATATAAAGTAAGAATACAAGAAGACATGGTAAAAGTTACACTATTTATCTAAGAGTTAAATCTAAATGTTAAGTTTAATATGGTGACCTAAACCTGTGTAAAACCTATTGGTTGAGAGTTTTTCGACCCATCCCCACCATAGAATTTAAATAATTCGTTTTTTTCATTATAAACTGAAAATGAATTTATTATAAAATAATATTTTATGTTTTTTCTTAGGTGCCCCTCACCCCTCTTATAAAACGACACTCCTCCTTCACTCTATATCCCACCATATAAGCAATTTGGCTCAGCCAAACCCAGCACAAATATCCTCTAAACTTCCCTCAATTCATCTTATATTCCCTCCATTTATCAGAAGGACAAAATAAGGATCCCTTTTGATCAAATCAAAAGGAAGAACCCGAAGAAGAGGTAATGATTTCACAACCCTCTTTCAAGTTCTCTTATTATTCCACTTACTCTTTCTATGTTATTTAAATTATAAAATAATATATCCAGTATTTTCTACATACAATGATGTTATTTTAACTATGGCACAACTATATTCATTATCTTATCCATCTTATGAATGATAATGTCACCATGCGTGCGTACGTACGACTTACCGTCTCCACGTCATGGTGTAATTTGTTATTCAACACTATGTTATTTGGATGGATATAATGATGAGTAATATGTAAATAAATAATGAAAATATAATGGGAATATCTCTATAAAATTAATATACCATCCAATTCCACAACTTTAAGGAAATGGAATTGTCGCTCGTGCGAACGTACGGATTACCGTCTCCACGATGCGATGGGATTCATTTCCACGTTCATCATTCATCAACGATTATAAAAATATATATATTACTAATAAGTATATAATATATGACATAATAATTCTACTGGAGATATATATATATATATATACTTACATATATCTTATTCACTTAGTTCCATTCAATACGAGATGAAAATGGAAACAACGTTTATGCATACATATCGACTACCATCTCCATAAACTGTGTTTTTCCTTTCATATATATATATTATGAATATTTATATTCTAAATATATATGATATATAAATCATGTATTATATTTAGGGGGTACTTAAATCTTGATCTATGTGATAAAATCAAGAGTAACAAGTTAAAACACATACGATAAAGAAAGCGATTATTACCCGAAATGTTAATTTAACATGGAAATTATTATTAAATGGGTAGTATAAAGTAATAAATGAATCATGTATGATATAATAAATATTAATATGGTTATTGTATACTTTAATAAAATACTAAGATCATCATACATGAGGTTAAACGTACCATCGACTAAAGGAAAGTTCAAGGTAAGGGGTTTTCATCTCACTCCTTATTCCTATGAGATTAATGCCATAATGCCACTATTATCTTTTGTGTGCTGTATTTACTGCCAATACTCGTATTCATTGTGTAATACACATTAATTTATGTGTATTTACATATTCATTGTATGATACCTTTTTCAAGGGGTGTATGTTTCATTAGTTACCAAATTGGAAAGGGTTAATTTCACAATCCCTTTATTATCTGAGATTGTTTTTCCGTATGTATCTACTGTGAAATATTTATTATCCATGTACATTTTTCATAAAATAGTTTTCAATGGGATTATTTTTATGGTAATTTTTACTAAAACATCATTTTAAATGTTTTAATTATTTAATCTTCTAAACCATTCACATTAATTTCCATGTTTTCAAAATTGTTTTAAGGACTTCTTTAAATGGACATGATTGTTTTAAAATGTTAATTACATTAAAATTTTTCAAAGTGGTATGGGACACATTGATTTAAATATTACAATAAATTTCTTCCTTTCTAAATTGTGTGACTTTTAATTGTTTTCGTGAAAAAGGGATATTTCTCTCAAAGAGTTTTACAAATCATTTTCATCTATGTCAAAATACTTTAATGGATTTTAAACATGTTTTGATGTTGATTTATTAAAATACAAATCTTCAATATTTAATTGATGGTTTTGTGGTATTTTTGGTTTTGGATGTGTTATTTTTATACCATTCATGGTTTATGGGTAAAGTATTGACATTTCGTAAGCTAGTTTTAATATGAATTATTATGTTATGTTTAAACCTATTCATATGAGGAATGAATTTGACTTAGTAAGTGAAAGGTGGAGACCGCAATAGCTCCTATATGCATCAGTAGGTCTCTTGAGACAATCTAGTGTCTCTAAACAAGGCCTTCAAAAAATCTTATTTGTATTCTTGGTACAAATCCTTGACTATGATTTTATGATATTCTGGAATTATGCATTCCATCATTATGAAAGTTGTTATTGATATTTCATGTGATTGTTTGACTAGTATAATATCCATGTGAATATGTATATGGAATTATTTCATTTTATTTTTGACATATTATGCTGATGTTTAGGTTTAAAAGGCTATTGTTTTACTTATACATTTCCTTAAATGTATATGCTTATTTATGAAAGATTATGTAGTATTGCATAACCTTACTGAGCGTTTGAGATCACTTCTTTCTATTTTTTTCCCAGGATTCCAAGAAGCGTATTGTGATTGATATATAGAGTTAAGACAAGGGAATAATGGAATTCATAAAGGATTATTTATGATATTTCGTATGTTATAAAGTGTAATGTAACATTCATGTATGTAATATATTTTCAAAGACTGCTAAACTGATTGGTCCTTCAGGACTTTATTCCTTGTAATCATGCCAATGTATTAAAATAATGCACTGACTCTGGTTAACTAGGGTTGGGGAGTTATAGTTGGTATCAGAGGAATTTTATCAATAACCTTGGAAGCTATATTTAGATAAATTCTGATTAAAGCACAACGACCTAAGATGGACATTGAGTATTAGTATAGAAGAACTTCCTAGAATTTTGGTATTGTAGAGATTTTCTGAGTTTTCCGATATATACATCCATGTCAGGATATGAGCAAGCAGAGGCGGCTCTAGCACAGATGTATCTAGGGGTAAAACGCGAAAACACCGCTTTGAGCTAGACTCAAAGGAAAATGGTTCACGACAATGGGCCTTACTGCACTCTTGGTTACGACACTCCTGGGGGATATGCTTAGGATATTTCTCATTTTCATTAAAACCCACTATGAAGGGTTTATGAGTATATACCTCCTCAGAGGAAACATTTTTGTGATTATGGATTATATCCATAAAATTTTAAATTTATGTTTGGTATTTTACATGTTTGGTTTTATGAATTGCGATTCATAAACTGACCTAGTGTATGCCATTGTTTAGAAATTGCGCCCTGTAAAATGAATGAGAACTCCAGCAGTACATATTATCCAATGAGTAAGAAGGGTCATATCATTCATGGTATTAACACAACTTTTGGAAAGGAAATAGTCTCCCATGTATTATCATCATATGAAAAAATAGTATCATATGATCAGTAATGAATTCTCTGAATGCTATGGCTTTGAAAGGAAGCAAGATAAGAAAAGGATTTTAGAAAGAAATATGGATAAAGGGAATAAGGGAAAGAAGAATTTTCCAATATGTGATAAATGTGGAATGAATCACCTTGGTAAATTCTTTATAGTAATGGGAGTTTTCTATAAGTGTGGAGAAAAAGGACACTAATTATGTGATTCCTAGGGTAAGAAAAAGTTTTTTAAATGTAAAATGATTCATCTGCAAGGCGTCGAGACACTACATGAATCAATATCCCATTCATAAGAGTATACCACAAATGATTTTATTGGATAATAATCATGTTATGATACTACCTCATATGACGAATATAGAGTAGTGTTCTTATGGTTTTATTATAGAATTATTTTATTTTAGTGTTATATCAACAGTATACTGGTTACATGAGTTATAGAGAAAAATAAGGATTGTACTGCAGTACTATTTTATTGCGGATTTGAGATTATATGGTTCTATGAAATGTGACTTAATAGTAAGCTACACTTTTTGGTAAATAAATAGTTGAAGGAAAGTTAATCCATAATATGGTATTGATAATGAGGTTGTGATCTTGGAGTAAGAGATGGTTGATTTTGGTAATTATGGAAGTTGTGGTGTTGTAAAAGAATACACGTTGAAGGTGTTAACATGTTATTACTTGGAAAAAAGGATACTCAATATGTTTAACTTCCTTATGAACATAGGACAGAGAGTTTGGATATAATTATTTTGGATAATTCTAAAGGATATATTGGATTATGTTTGTAATTGGATACTATTGTTATGGTTATTTTTTGGATTTCAATAAAATGGACAACTCGGAGGTCGGGTGGCATCCCGTCACGTCTGGCAAGGCCACAAGACACGAACCCACAACTGAAGGGAGGCAATGTTGTATCACCTATCACTGACCCAAGTGATGTCTTGGATTGGATAATTTAGTTTTTTAAAAGGGTCTGACATGTGAATTATATATTCATTATTTTTGGAACCCTATACTAATAGGATATATGGAATATTTTTAAGTTCTATTATATTTTAGGGTGAAAGATGAGTTTGTGGTAGAAATTACTTAAAGGATGTAACTCTACTTTCCAAGTAAACTTTTTTTTCATCTTATGAAGGAATTTATCCTTAATAATTAGGGGAGGGATCTTAAAACCAAAAACGTGATATCCTAATACCTTATTTTTTGATGATACAATGATATTTTATGTCATCATAGATTGATGGCTTTGAGGCCCTCAATTTTACACTTTTTTTTGATTGATGACCTCAATTAGTCCCTATAAATATTTATATTTTTTCATATAATTATGTGTCAATGACTTCCACAAATGTTCTCCTATATAAAACACTAATTTGGTGGTGAATTTTTCATTCGCCTTTTCTTCTTATTAAGACTAAATTTTATTAACCAAATTTCTGATGTGGGTCTTCCCACAATGGTATTTTCTATTTTCAACCTTTTATTTTCGAAGAACAATTTCAAATTGTGAGGACGCAATTTATATAATTAGGGGAGAATGTAACACCCCATGATTTTATATTATGTTATATCTTCAAGGTAATTCAATAACTTCCACTACCCGCAACGTTTTGTCGAAGCACATCACGACTAACCAAACTACCCGTTCAAAAGTGTTTATGAATAATATTAACTAAATATTGAATATTATATAATCCATAAAATTTTAGAATTTATATTATGACTTTATTAGTAAAAATATAAGAACAAATTCATTTTTTTCAAATAAAAGAAGTTTTTTTAAAAAAATGCAATTTTACCGCCTTTTCGTGGCGAAATTTTTTAAAATAAAATATTTGACACTATTATATATTCAATTTGACAAAATAAAAATCTTATTTAGAATCAAGACATAAAAATTTAGTTTCGATGAATTTTTTATGTTTTTCTAATAACATTCATATTTTGGTGAATAGTGAAAAATACAAAATTTTAACTAAAAACAAATTTTTTAGTCAAAATAATTTATAGTGTGAAAGTATAAATTTGAGTGGTTTTAAAGTATAATTATTTTATATTTTTACCATTTCATTAAATATTGTTCATTGGGAGTAATTTCACTTTGAAATTTCTCATAAACAAGTGGCAATCTTTTGATAGTTATTATTTCTTAAAAACCCGCTTTTTGGTATTGACAACGGAAATTAATTTAGAATTAATTAATTAAACTTCAATGTTTTTAATTTGGTAAAATAGACATCATTTTTGGATTTGGAATATCATAATTATCTTAGGTTGATTCTTTGGGTTTTTTTAGAAACTTTCAATTTTTGATGAATAGTGAAAAACTATGAGTTATTGGTTAAAACTGACTTTTTATTTAAATAATTATTTATTTTATTTAAATTTATATTAGGTAAAAATAGATACATAATACCTATATAAGTTCAATGTAATTAATTTGAGTCATTTTATATTAATTTTAGATATAAAAAAATTTATTGAACTTTTTACCCTCTTTTACCCACCAGCTTGGATCTTTTGCAAATTTTCAGAAAACATAATTTTTCCGCTTCTGTGAGTGTAATTTCAAAAATCTGAGAGACGCAGTTGATATAATAAGGTAAAATGTTGTTCAATGAGATAAAAATAATTTTTGGTGAATAGTAACATTTTACTTTTATTTACCACGGTTAAAAGTAAATAGGGTAATTACAGGTCAAAATGATATTAATATTACCATAACACATGTCCTAATTATATTGTACAAGTGAATCAAGACCAAAATAAACCTTAGGAATAAGATATTATCATTTAGGTCCCCTTGGATTGGATTAGGAAACTTATTCTTATTTAATTCAAAGAAGAGTTAAAAGAGTTAAAATCAATGTTTAATAACTAAATTTTTTTTAATATAGGGTTATACATAAGATATATTCTATTATAATTATTCATTAGAAATATGAAAAAATTTAATACATCATGGAATTTTATTTATAATATTTAGACATTAAATATATAAATTTATTTATGACACAATAATGATGCAATAATTACCTTATTCATGAAAGAATAAAAAATATGGTAATATAAATATTAAAATAAATATAATTTCAATGTTTTTATGACATAAACGAATTTTATAGGTGAATATGACAGGATAGGGCTGATTAAATGTGTCTTGTTAGAAGTAATCTTGTTTTGAATACTTTAACAAAAACAAAATACCAAATAGTGTAAAAATTGACATAAATTAATATTTAAAACAAATACTATATTATTGGTTGATATAATATTCCTAAAAATTGTAAGGATCAGCCAAAGTGATTAAATAATATTATATATGTCATTAATGAGCCAATTGAGGTTCTCTTGGATGTTTAGAGTATATTTATTAACCATATATATTAAGAATACAAGAAGACACGGTAAAAGCTGAACTATTTAATGAAGAGTTAAATCTAAACGTTAAGGTTAATATGGTGACCTAAACCTGTCTAAAAACTATTGGTTGAGTTTTTTTCGACCAATCAACACATTATAATTTAAATAATTCATTTTGGAGCAATTAGAAACCCAAAATGAATTTATTATAAAATAATATTTTATGTTTTTTCTAAGGTTCCCCACACGCCTCTTATAAAAGGGAGCTCCCCCTTCACTCTATTCCACACCTTCTAAGACATTTGACTAAAAAAAAACATGCAAAAATATCCTCTAAGATTACATAAATTCATCATAGAGGCCCTCCTTTGGTCATAATTTCAACTTAAGAATCCCTTTTGATCAAATCAAAAGGAAGAACCCGAATAAGAGGTAATGATTTCTCCACCGTCTTTCAAGTCCTCTTATTCTTCCACTTACTCGTTCATTATTATTTAATTTATAAAATAATAAATCCAATATCCTCTATATACTATGATGTTATTATAAATATGGAACAACTATATTCATTATCCTATCCATATTATGAATGATAATGTCACAATGCGTGCATACGTACGGCTTACCGTCTCCATGCTGTGTTGTAATTTGTTATTCAACACTATGTTATTTGGATGTATATAATGATGAGTATTATGTATTTAAATAATGAAAATAACATGGAAATGTCTCTGTAAAATTAATATACCATCCAATTCCACAATGTTAATGAAATGATATTGTCGCTCGTGCGTACGTACGGATTACCGTCTCCATGATGCGATGTGATTCATTTCCACGTTCACCAATCATCGACGATTATAAAAATATATATATTACTAATAAGTAAATAATATATGACATAATAATTCTACTGGAGATATATAAATACATATATATATATACTTACATATATCTTATTCACTTAATTCTGTTCAATACGTGATGAAAATGGAAACAACATTTATGCATACGTACGGACTACTGTCTCCATAAACGGTGTTTTCATTTCATATATATCTTTTATAAATTTTTATATTCTAAATATATATGATATATAAATCATGTTATATATTCTGGAGGTACTTAAATCTTGATCTATGTGAAACAATCTAGAGTAACATGTCAAAACACGTATGATAAAGAAAGCGATTATTACCCGAAATGTTAATTTATCATAAAAATTATTATTAAATGGGTAGTATAAAGTATTAAATGAATCATTTATGATATAATAAATATTAATATGGTTATGTTATACTTTAATAACATACTACGATCTTCAAACATGAGGTTAAATGTACCCTGGAGTAAAGGAAAGTGCATGGTAATGGGTTTTCATCTCACTCTTTATACTCATGAGATTCATGCCATATTGCCACTATTACCTTTTGTGTGGTGTATGTACTTCCCATAATTGTATTATTTGTGTAATAAAAATTAATTTATGTGTATTTACATATTAAATGTATGATAACTCATTCATGTGGTGTATGTTTCGTAAGATACCAAATTGGTAAGGGTTAATTTCACAATCTCTTTATTATCTGAGATTGTTTTTACCTAAGTATCTACAAGGAAATATTTAATATCCATGTCCATTTTTCATAAAATAGTTTTAAAATGGATTATTTTTAAAGGTATTTTTACTAAAACATCATTTCAAATGTTTTAATGATTTATTCTTCTAAACCATTCTAATTAATGTCCATGTTTTCAGAATGGTTTTAAGGATTTATTTAAATGTACATGAATGTTTTAATTTGTTAATTACATTAAAATGTTTCAATTTGGTATGGGACACTTTGATTCAAAAATGTCTTTAAATTTCTTCCTTTCTAAATTGTGTGAATTTTAAATGTTTTCGTGAAAAAAGGATATTTCTCTAAAAGAGTTTTACAAATCATTTTCATCTATGTAAAAATCCTTTAATGGATTTTAAACTTGTTTTGAAGTTGATTTATTATGATAAAAATCTTCCATATTTTATTGATGGTTTTTTGATATGTTTGACTTTGGATGTGTTATTTTTATACGATTCATGGTTTATGGGTAAAGTATTGACATTTAGTATGCTAGTTTTAATAATAATATTTATGTTATGTTTAAAAAATTTCATACAAGGAATGAATTGGACTAAGTAAGTGACGGGTGAATCCTGCTATAGCTCATCGATGCATCAGTAGGTCTCATGAGACAAACTAGTGTCTTGGAACAAGACCTCAACAAAATATTATTCGTAGTCTTGGCATAAGGCCTTGACTATGTGGTTTTGATATTGTGGAATTATGCATTCCATCATTATGAAAGTGGTTATTGATATTGTATGTGATTATTCGACTAGTAGAATATCCATATGAATAAGTATATGACATTATTTCATTTTAATTTTTCAATATTATGCTAAAGATCATGTTTAAAAGTATTTTGTTTTAGATATACATTTCCTTAAAAGTTTATGCTTATTTATGAAAGTTTCTGCTGTATTTATTACCCTTACTTAGCGTTTGAGCTCAACCATTTCTATGTTTTATTTTTCCTAGGATTCCAAGAAGTGTATTGTGATTGATATAAAGGGTTAAGACAAAGGAATAATGGAATTCATAAAGGATTATTTATGATGTTTTGTATGTTATAAATTGTAATGTAACATTAATGTATGTAATATAATTTCCAAGACTGCTAAACTGATTGGTCCTTCGGGACATGATTCCTTGTAATCATGCCAATGTATTAAAATAATGCACCAACTCTGGGTAACTGGGGTCGGGGTGTTACAACTATATTTATAAAAAATCATGATTGGTTTCATAAGGATATAGTCAGGAGGAATTTATGGAATATGGTAAAACCAACACTCCAGTAGCTTGACATTAAGATACCATAAGACTTCTTAACGATGCATCAATTTAGATTTCATATTACATCAAATGGAGGATAAAAGTTCATTTCTAAATGTTTATATAGTTGATAATTTTTTTGATGAATAAAACCCATGGTCTAAAATTAATCATTTTCTTAATAATGTATTCAAATTAAAAAATCATTATATGGTTTAAAACAAGTTTCTAGAGAATATTACGATAGAATTAGATCATTTTTAATATCTAATGTTTTTACAAAAGGAATAGATGAAAATACATAATTTATTAAAAAAACATCAATTTTTTTTGTACAAGTACATATTGATGATATTATTTTTGGATCGACCAAAAACTCCATTTGTACATAATTTTAATAAATGATTCAAAAGAAAATTGAAATAAGTTTATTGGTTATATAAAATTAGACCTCAGACTTAATATTGTTCAAAAAGTTTGATGGATTTCTTTTAAATCAATGAATTTTATATAAGGATATTTTAAATTTTTTTGTTATTGATAATTCTAAAGGTAGTGATACTATCTAGAGTAAATGATGTAAATTGGATATTGATGATTCTAGGAAACTATTTGATCAAACCTTTTATAAGGGTCTGTGTAGCAGTATGTTATTCGTAATTTCTAACTGAAATGATATTTTGTTCAGTTTGTGAATGTGTGATCATATTCAATCTAATTCAAAAGGATAAAATTTACAATCTCTGAAAATAATTTTTAGATACCTCATTAATGCAACCAATTCTTATCTATTTAATTGTAGAGGAACTAAATTTAATTTATAGAGTAATAAAAATGCATATTTTAATGGGTGTAAGTTAGATAGATGAAGAACCTCTAGAACATGTTAGTCTTGGGGAAGTATTTAGTTTCATGTTGTAGTAAAAAATTAAGAAATATTTTACATTATCCACTACTAATGTTGAGTATATAGTTGTATAAAGTAACTATGAATTTATTATGTGGATTAAATATACATTACTCAACTATGGATATCAATTTCGACATGTCCCTATAAATTGTGATAACATAATTGTAATAGATATCTCCAAGAATACTGTAACAGATTCAAGCAAAAAACATATTGATATAATCAAACTATTTTTGATCGATAATTTCCAAATATTAGATACATCTCTTGAATTCATTGGTATCAAAAAACAACGTGATAAAATATTTAAAAATACATTAAATGATGAGAATATATTATATTATACCTGAATTACATATGATAAAATATCTATAAAGTTTTATTAACTTTTATACATTATATTAATTTAAATTCTTTTTTAAAATTCATAATTCTAGATTACGGATTTTTTTCATAAATATTACCATGAAAATTATTTCTTATACATATCATGTGACAAGTTGTTTTTGTACCCATGGTCAATATACCTAATGTATTGAACTGGTTATATAGTCTATGTACCTACTGTGGAACTCTTAATCATATGGTCTCTAAACCTATTGTGGCATATCAATCACAGTGTAACTATATTTTCCATTGATTTATACTTTAATTGTTGCTATACCCTCCATTCAATATATGATATCATGAGCATAGGGTCAGTATACCTTCCATGCTATTATTTTTATAATTTTTAGTAATGTCATTTTTCTAGGACATTATTAAAATTTATTACTATTTCATCCCTATATTATTGAATTTTAAAATTATAATTAGAAGATGTGTCAACAGACGTACTTTACCCTAAATCACCTTTCTCCTTTTAGACACCTCACTTGATACCTAAACCCTATATTTTTTCCTCACTTCAACAATAACCTTCCAATTTTTAACCTCTCATGCAATCTCAAACATCCAATGTTTGAATTGAAATATGAAAATGTTTTGGAAGAAGTGTGTTTCTGATGCTAGACTTCATATTGAATCTCATCCATCAAAGAAAGCAATAAAAAATAATGTTAGCTCAAGTAATATATATAATATATGAAATATGAATCTAGTAAATTACCATGTTTCTATAGAGGAAGGATTAAATGAACAATTTATTTTATTTATAAAATCATTTGAATGGAAGTCCATTGAAATACAATGTTGAGATGACTAGATCAAGGAGAATATTAAGCATTTTTATCTGATTCTTGTAAAGTAATTTTATGCATTTATATAATTTATCCATGGAGAGATGAGATTTCATCAAGATAATGAAAAATGGAAATGTTCTAGAATTTTCTTCAATCTGTTGGCTGAAAAATGTTAAATTTACACACAAGGGAGAGTATGAGGATTCTCATAGTTTTTAATTAATCATCCATTATAATTTCATGTATTGTTGTTCTATAAAATGATTACTAAAAATGGACCCCCTTTAAGGATAACTACCGTAGAGATAAATAGGGAATATAGTTTGTTAGTAAAGATCATACAACACTTGAACTATATTAGGGAAGGTGTGTTTAGAATTATGAGGAACCATGATCTTTTCGTAGAATTTTTTATGATAAAATGTTATCCAGATCAGTTTGGATAGCTATGTAATCTGGAATATGAATGTGTTCTATAAGGCTTCTGCAAAGTTCAGTTCCTTTCTTTACCCAAATCTGATATAAATATTTTAGATTATAAATTTTTAATACATATGGGTGGAAGAAAATAACATCTTTATATGCATTATTATTATATCAATGAATTTGTAGCCACATTTGTGTAAAATAGAATACCTAGAAGAAATAATGGGTGGATAATAGTAAGATGAATTATGATAAATTTTACCTTTTCAAATATCCTATTAGTCAAAAGGATCTCGTGGATCTAGGGATTGAATTTGATTATGTTCTTGTTTACTATTATAATTAAGTAGTTTATGGTGTGAATGTGGTGTAAGATGAGAGTGTTCAAGATGAAGAGGAACGTAATGTAGAATATGAGATAACTGATCTTCATGAGGAATCTATGGAGGCTCATGAGATGATTGGGGAAAATCTCCTATCATATCATTTTTACATCCTAAATCTACTTTATACTTTTCATCACAGAGGAAGAGATGATTTCAAAGAAACTAGTAGAGACTGAAGTATCTATTAGTGGTTATTTGCTAGAATGGGATGGAGTAATAGACACTTATGAAGATGAAATTAGTAGAAACATAACTCTAGTAATATGAAGTAAACACATACAACCTATACTAGATACACCTTTTAAGAAGTATAAGTACCCATTATATAATGTTATTGGTTTATAATATCCAACGTTTTATTAGTATTATAAAAATAGGGGCAATCGACATAGACATGGTGGGAATAACATCCCAATCTCATAGAGAGTGATATATGGATATTTAATTGCTGAAAATGAATCTAGAAAAAGCCTTGAGGTAACAATTATGAGTCCCATATCTGAAAAAAATCTATATGCTACTTTTGGACATACTCTGACCAAGGTAGCTGAGGAAATTTAGTAAGTTGGTGATCGTGGTGAGTTTATTGAAGAATTTGAATAGGCTACTCATGATGATATCATTATGATGGTGATAGAGTTTATGATTAGTCTGAATGATCTATATCAGTGGAGGATGTATCCTAGTTAGATGATAAGAATCAAGATTATTTTCCATGTACTTATATTATTTATACATCCTATATTATAAGGGATTATTTTAATGTGTTAAAATCACACATGATGGGTGCATTCAAGGATGTGTTTCTAATTTTTGGAAACAATTTTTATAAAAAATGAGATTCAGATATCCACAGGTTATGGATGTTAATTATTTTATATATCAATCTATATTTAAATTGAGAATGGAATTTATGAACAATGATATTTGATGTTTAAGAGAACAAGTAGGTTCTTTTTGGAAATATCTCTCTGATATGATGCCAAATATTGAACATAGGTGTCTATGACCAATCATCCAAGCTTCTACAACTGATACTCGTGTGCATCTTCCTACTACTCTAGTTCAATCATTCTTTAATGAAGATTGAATTTCAAAGATCAAAAGGGGTGAATTAATATTTTTATTTATTTAGTTCCAAAAAGAAATTGAAATAGTGTTTGATAGTTTTAGAACATGTTCATCTAAAACATTGGAGTTACTAATGAAGTATGTAAATCATACTAGGAAAGATAGAGAAACTATAAATGGGATATGTATTTCTACCTAATACATATATTTAAAGAAACAATTTATGGATAGGTTAAAAACTCATGATTTGGATATCATGATTCCACCTTTGACCCTTGATTTTATGTCTTATTTTGAGAATCTCAAAGTGATTACACAAATATTGGAAACCATTATAGATAATGAAGTGGAAATTCTGTAGGCTTTGGAACAGGGATCTCATTTAGTGGGATATTTTACTAGGCTAATAGAATGCTTCCTTTATAATGCCAATATAGGTCTGTTATCCCCTATATCCCTTCCTATTTCATTATCCCCTACCACTACCTCCATCACCCTTAACCAATCTAGATTTACTCTTACCTAATCATGCCATCACATCATTCCAATTTACAAGAGTGTAGTAATTAGTTACCTTGCTTCCACCTCTTCACCAAAGACTTCAAATTCTTCCCCTACTTCTTCATCTAATGGAGATCAGCCTATATGATTTAATAAGGTCAGAGATGTTCTAGATTCATATATTTTGTATATTTCAATATAGGTAATAGTTTTATAAGATTTTGGAATATAGTTGAAATATGAATGAAATAGTCATTTTTTATTCTCTTTGTGTTAATCATTTTTCAGATTTTCTATTTATTTTCCCCCTAAATAACATTTTTGTAATCCCAAAACTGGGATAATATGAGGAAATGAATTTGAATTAATTACATTATGATAACTATTTGTGATATTGATAATATTTATCTCAATTTATTACAAATTCTATTTTGATGTATTCAATTATTTTCATTTTAAATGTTATGATATGTGATCATCAAAAAATAGTTTTTTTGGATTAAAACCACAAAATCCATGTTTTAATGATAAAAATAAATTTTATTGTGATTAATTTTGGATAAACACATTAAAAAGGTTAAATACCGAACAAAACAAGAATACTTACCATATGATGAAAATGTAATGACTATGAAGGATAAAGAGATCATGTAGTACTGAATGTATAACCAAAATACCTACAATTTACTAATTATATATTTGTTTAGTACTACCCATTTATTCATGTTTATGTGACCGCATGTGTTCTAAAAATTCCACATGAAAAAGAAGCTACTATGTGAACTAGTGATGTGACAACATGAAGAAAACTAGTTACCATGGGGATGTAAGTCAAAATTTTCAAAGGGTTTTACTAACTACATGCCTTATTGTAGTAACTCATGAAATGAATTACCTGCCATAAGAAAAAGTCATGAGTCTGTGAGAAGGAAAGTACCTAATGTAAAAAATTAAGGTATTAACCACATGAATAAAAGTACATAACACAATAAAGAATGATGTTTTCGTGCCTAGTAACCATGATCCTATATAATTGTGTCTTTTTGAAGATAAACTAAAATTTATAATTTATGTAGTGGTGTATTTTTGAAATCTCCCAAGGCTACTTTCTCAAGAATTAATTATAGTGTCAGTGAAATTAAGGCTACAATAATTACTCTCCAATGACTATTTTTTGATTGAATTATTTTTATGGGGAATAATTTAACATGTGAAAAGGTGTGAAAATATTATCATATAAAAAAGAAAAAATATATATTCACATACACCTGTGATATAAAGAGGACTCATTCAAAATAATAAATGATAATATTTTTTTATGTACTTTTTGAGTAAACATGGTTGAATATTTTCGAGGAGAAACTCAATGTTATTTGAATGATTATATATGACTAGATTGAGTTGCACATACTTTTCAAAATCCCTCGTCTCTTACTATTTATATTTATTATTAAATATCGAAATATTTTCTATTTATCTTTTATATAAATTTATTTTAATGTAATAAAATTTTTAGTTCTTGAAACTCCACTGACATTATATTCATCTATAATCACATATATAATTATTGAATAGTTCATGTGTGACCTAGAAACCCTTTATCCCATAAATAACTTTAAAGGTGGATTATTTATAGCCAATATTTTCTTTGTATAGTTGTATATAATAATCATTCTAGGTTTCCTGTCAGGTTGTATTATAATAAACTACTTTTTAGTATGTGATTTTCAAGTGGAATGGAAAAAGTATTGCCTTATGACTAAACCCCTACTTTTTTCCATTAGGATTTACCTTTTTTTTAATTTTTTTAAATAAATTATCATTAACTATTTCTTAAAAATATATAAAAACCGTACTCTGATAGTTTACATTAATTAGAAATATATATGTAATGTTTGTTTCAAATAAAATTGTTTTAAATGGTAAAATTGTATTAAAACATTTTTAAATGAGTTTTTTTCAGAATTATAATTAATCATAATGAATGATTAAATAATATAACTCTATATATTTAGTTAATTGGGGTTTTTATCAATTATTTGGATATAGTATTAAAATTGCTTTTAGTATAAATTTTATTTTTAACTCAGTTGACCCCTTCTTGAGTTGTCCACTGGGACAAACAAAACCCAATCATTCAACTTATCATTCCATTACAACAAAAACCACACATTAAGTTAAGATTTCTCATTTAACCATTTCAATCATCTTCAATTTTCACCTTTATTGTCATATTTCTATTTTAATATCAAATAGTATTTACCTGTTAACCGTTCATTATTTCTAGCTCCATCCATTTCCATATATTCCAAGAAATTATAACAGTACAAATACAATAAAAAATAACCCATCCTCCTTATACCAAAATTCACCACATGACCACAATTCAACATCACAACCAATTCCTCATCATAGCTATTACATATCACAATGACACAACATGATAAATTTTCATATCGTTTAAAATGGGATTTCATAACATTACAACATATTTTTCATTGGGTATTATTACAGAAATCTAGATTTCCATAGGAAAATGGTTACATTAACTATATGTAATAGATTAGATTTTCATTTTATAGTTATCTTAATAAAAAATAACATACAATGTCATATAATCCACAATAATCAATACCAAAACATAGTTACTGATTAATATTATTTTCAATAGGGATAAAACAGGGATAAAATTTTAAAAAAATATTATAAAACAAGTAAATAAATGAGAGATATCCATTTTAATTGAAATAATATTAATTATATATATGTGATAAATAATTTATCGTTCCATGATAATCCATTAATTATCAAAATTAACACAAAATTTGATAATAATAATAATAATAATTCATTACAAATGGAATAATGATTTCTAGTAAAACAAATACATGAAACATGATTAAATCTAGTAAATATATTTCAACTTTCTCACACCATTTAATATCAGTTAACTAATTATTATAATCATTAAGATGGTGTATAAAAAATATCTAGAGGATAATAAATCATGATACGTCCCATATATTTCTACAAGAGTAAATTTGAATGATCCCCATCTAGATATTTCCTTTCCACTATAAATTTCTACATAGAGGATTATAGTGTATAAGAAGATGATAGAATCATATAAAATTTAGGAGAAGCCTCCAAATACTTTATAGTAGGCTTTCCAAAATCGAAGGGTGATATTTGAACCACTAAAACCCAATTGAAATGAAGAATGTCTCAAATTATAGAATTTATCATTATTAATATTCATGTATATCCCTCCTCTAATACTCCATTAATGGTTAATATTTAATTCCACACAAAATTAATATTAATATAAAATATTAAATTTGATCCCATTAAAATTATTGAATTTTTTTGAGATAATTTAAATGATTAAAAAATAATCAATATAATTTTTTTGTTTTAAATCATTTTGAACATGTTTTCATTAGTTACGGGAAGAAAAAAGGATATTTTAAAAAATTTCTATTAACCATATATATGAGGAAAGAAATGCATAATGGTAACATTATTTTCCAAATACAATGTCGGATACCATTAAACAACAAGAATAAAATCAGGGTTACCCTTATGTAGCTATGGGTTACCATAATGAATGATTTGGAAAACTCAGATGATGCCTACATATTTTTTAGAGGAGCCTTACATGGGATTAACAAATTCATAACTACCCATTGGAAATTGTGACCAAACCTTACCTAAGGAATTGACTACCTATATGAAAGACTATGGAAACACTCCTTTAGACAAAATAGAAGTATGTCTCCCTGATGAAACCATTATAACTTTGGTGTTACTCTTACACAACTGGATACTAGGTCTTATGTGATGAAAGAAAAATGTAATTACTTTCCCAATGGTATGAAAATACCATTATAGAAAATGAGAGTGTTTGGATGACCTTTATGAAATAGGGAAACTACAATTATGTAAACTTCTTTACCCTCAGGTTTGAAATACCCTTTCGTGGGTTAGGATATTCCTTTACGTAGTTCATGATATTTCATGTTTACCATTACTAAACTAATGGAATCTATCATATTTCCTTATTCAATAAATTAAAAATAACTATTACCCTTACACATCCACATTTTTATGCACACAATTAAATATTTCACAGAAAATATTAACTTTTCAATTAAAATAACATAGAAATAATAAAGAAAAGTGATTCTTATCACTTCCAGAATTCTAAAAATGATTCTAAAACATTATAATCACATTAAAAAAATACCAAATGTAACACAAAATTTGGTTTTAAAATAGTTAAATTACATTCATAATTTGTAAAAACATTTTGAAACCAATTAATAATATTGAAAATATTTTCTTAAAAAAAATTATAAAATTTTTCAAAGTATTATTGAACCACTAAACACCTCCAAATTTTGAAATGAATAATTGATAATATTTTGATCCTTTATAGAAAATACCTCTCAAAATATTCTCATCCTCAATAATTATGACCAAACCAGTTGGGATAGAAAAGGAAGGAGAGATAATTTAACCACTTCTTGAGATACCTCTCAAAATATTCTCATCCTCAATAATTATGACCAAACCAGTTGGGATAGAAAAGGAAGGAGAGATAATTTAACCACTTCTTGAGATACCTCTCAAGCATTCGACTATATGATGAATATACCAATAATTTTAAAGAAAACTTCTTTATGGAGAAACCCTTCATACATGAAAAAGGCCACAAATATTGCTAAGAAAAGTAAAAAATAAAGAATATAAATCAAATAATATTTTCATTAAAACAACACCACATACGTTAACCTTACAGAAATAAACACATGAAATTATGTTAATGGAAATGATAGACATCATGTTTGAGAATAAATTATTATATCTTTTTTTTAACAAAATTACACAGGCATTATATATAATTAGGATATATAAGTGATTTATCCTCATTTATCATGTTGGAAAATTTAAATTCATAACTTTAAAATATATTTTCTATTAACATTTCATAAAGAGTGTATATTAGTATGGTTGCAAAAAAATTTATTAACAAACTCTAATAGGATACTTACAACATTTAATTATTTTATTATAGTCAAGGTGTTCAAAACAAAAATTTTCAAAAGATTACTACTTACTAGAACAATATAAAAAAAATTCATAATGATACATGTTATGTTTAAAAACATTTTGATAAAAGAAATTCACCATTTATCTTGTATTTAAAATCTATTATTTTACGAATACCATTAGTAATGAAAATAATATCTATTCCTCAGCAAAAGGTATTTATCATCCTTTTATTTGTGAAAACAATTCCAAAAAATTTGTAAAAATATAATTTTATATAAATTCAGAATGTCGATAAAATTTGGGGTAGTTTTTATGAGAAATTATTCCAAAAAAATATATTTTTTCCAAGTGGTTCTCAATAAATCTTATTAAAATTAATGAAGGAATATTCTAAGAATTAAATACTAAATTTGTTTTTTATTTTCAAAATAAGATTCATTTAAATTTAAACAACTAAGCTTACAATAAGATAACTTTTTTAATTTATCATGCATCACATGATTTAATTTATCCACCTATTATTTCATTTATAACATAAATTTGATTCATATAAAAAACATTGATGTTTATATTAAATATAAAATATTACCAGTGTGATATGTAAACTGTAATTTTTAACAGGATTCCCAATGTATATAGTCATGTCACATGATTTCATAAGAATAGTTTTTTATATTCAACTAACACAAAACTACAATTATCATTACCAAGTTAACGTCAGAACATAACTACAATTTAGAAAACCCAATTCAACATATGATATTCATCAAAAAAATGATATTGGAATAATCCACATTATCCAGCTATGATTTTTCTTTGGTTTTCATAAAAACCATTATTTACTAACAGCAAACTCATGAAAAAATAATAAAATGGTTCAAAATTCTAATTTCCTTTTTCTACAGGTATATGTAATTACATTCAAAATTTTTTACATAATATTTCATAACCAACACAAGAACTTATATCAATAAAATTAGTTCTTCTACAAGCACATAGATCATATAAATTCACCTTCCATATCATGAAATTATCTAATTTTTGTGGCACAAAATCTACCACACTAGTTTAATATTCTTCATATAATTCTTCCTCATTAGGACAGGGGTTTCCCTTATTTATTTTCATGATTCTATAAAACATGTAAAAAATATGATAGAAATCCCTTTATTGGATATAAGCACACCAGGAAAAAACCTTTAAAAACATATTTATTATCATTAAATTAGCCCAACCTTTAGTACAACAACAATGGGAAATCCCAAATTTAACCCCATATATTAGTCATGGTTCCATCCATGACACCACTACAAATAAAAAAATATCTAATAACCCATGTGAACATCATCATCACAACTAGTACTCTGTGTCACCTTCATAACATTGGGAATTCCATCTCATAACTCATCAACCAATATCCAAAATAAGATCAAATCAATTCATATAGAATGGATCACATATAAAGCGAAATAGATGGAACAAATAAAAAATAGAGTTAATAGGGCATCTATGCCCTATAAGAAGGAATCTGGTGTTCACAAGAAAACATTATCACTTATCCCAATACATTTACCTATTTTAGAAAAACAATTATTACCATATTTGTATACATGATTAATTTATCATAGTTCACCATAATAGGAAACCAAAACCATAAACTATGTAGAGTCATAAATTATTTAATCATTATTTAAATAATAACATCCATTCTCAAAACAATTTGTGGTATAAAATTATTTTTAATAAGCCTCTTAATTATTTCCAATAATAAGTATTTTCATCCCTATATAATTTAGACAAAAAAATTTACCTTCATTAATTGATTAAATCATTTTTCGGAAGGTGTTTTATTCTATAACACGACCACAACAGAACAAATAATCCCTTTAGGGATAAATCTTATCAACAACAAGTGAAATCAACTCAAATATCATATTTTTCTCATAGTTATAGAATATAAATAGTCCATGGAATAAATATTATTATGGAACATTTCATAAACAACCTTTTGAATGTCATTTTATAACAAAGGTGCAATTTTTCAGCATGGAATATCAATAATCCAATGTGGCAATCAACAAAGAATACAACCATACAAAAACAGAAATACTATCGAGTCATTTCCATGAATATACCATGCATTTAATTTAAATGTATCAATGTTTTAGAAAAAATTACACATGTGTTATCTGATTCCTCATGCTTAGAATACATAAAAAAATCTTCTTTAAACATTCCATCACTCCAGAAAATATTCGTATACAATGACATAAGGGTAACATGTTTTTAATTTTCATATTGAAATATGACATGATCAGTACATCACATGTTTTCATATTCTAAATAAAACGTATAAAACATGATACATTTTATATTCTCATATAATAGAAATTACATAGTTATGCCAGAATGGTTTTCCAGTATTAAGCATTCTTCCCATTACAAACCACTCATGGATATCAGTATTCATATAATAAGATCAATAGTTTTAATATTTTTATGTATCAAAAAGTTACCATAATGAATTATCATTATATTCGAAGAATATAAAAAAAATATTATTAATTCTATCCTTACACATTCTCACCATATATGAATAGATTAATACTACATAATTGAAATCATTCCAAAAGTATAAGAAAGTAATTCACATAAAAGATTCCAAATATTCATTTGAAATATCAATAATTATGTTTTTCATATTTCAAATTTTCAAAATATAAATGCACAAAATAGTGTTTTATAATAATTCCATAACTCTTGATAATGAATATTTAGTAATGGAACTAAATTAAAGTAATATTAATTCATTTGGAAACTAGATTACTTCTATGAATGGTTTTCAAAATACTCATTTTATTATTGCAAGATAAAATATTCTCATGGAAAATTGCATCATAATGAATTTAAAATTTAGAAATATATTTAATAAAAAATACAATAAAAATTATTCTCTAAAAATATCAATCATTAGGAAAATAGTTTATCATGTTACACATATTAGAAATGGAAACAAATTTATCTCATGAATAAAAATGATATAACCCAAATGGAAACAATAATATTAAACTCTGAGTAAGGTTTTAAGGAAATTTATTTTTCTAGATAATTACGATTTTATTATTTCCCTTTTTGTTATAAGAAAAATTTATGAAACAATTATAGATCATTAGAAACCAAAAAATGCGTAAAATTGGAGAAATGCATATAAAATTTCATGATTTATTTAATTAAATTACTTAAATTCACAAAACGAACCATTAATTCTTATACACATCCAATCAAGATTCATTTACCACTACTAATCCTCTTCCCTCCATGAAATATCATCACTCATTGTCATTTGGTTGGCTTATAATCCTTGCATTGGACTATGAGGGTGCTAACATCTAAAGACCTATTCAGTTAACCTTTATTATCTCATGCACCAATATTAACTAATGTTGTTTCCCTACCAACATATTAAATCCCCATTATACCTAACACTAAAACTCATTTTATCTCTCAACCAAAATGCTTGATACCACTATTTTGTAAACCCTTATCTCAAGGGTTCCCTCGTAGGATAACTAAGAAGAAAGGAATATAATTCCACCTAATTCCCTCTTCCAATAGGCCATGGGTTTGATACAAGCATAGAGAGAACAAGAATGTCACTATGATGGGATAAATTTCCATCAATAGAGAAAATATATGGATTGAGAGATTGGATATAAATCACCAAAAAACCCATAACATGAGAATGGTAAAATCCAAAATATCCATCATTAATGTAATTTCATTTGAATATATCAAATATCCCAAAGTAAAATATCAACAAAAATTCTATGATAAAAACAAAGTAGAAGATCCAACACCCAAGATTGTAATATCAATCTTAGTTCCCAATGTGCTCTTGGAAACCAAAAAAAAATTATATGTAGTGTGAGAATATGTATATACTCAGAAGGGTCATACTCAATGTATCTTGGGTAAATGTGACAATACAATAATAATTCACCAGTGATAAAATAGTAGACTCAATAGAAACTAAGTAGTAAACTAACCGATCCTATACATACTAAGTCAACCTCACCGAATTATGAATCCTAGTATTGTAACATTATAAGAATCTTATCAAAAACTTTTTACCATTAACACATTCCCACTGATGTAAATATCTCAAACCACAATGTCATACATTCTGGTGCTCCCATATCTTCACTATAGTATACCAAACAAAATATTTAGAGGCCATTAAATTTCATCTCATGAAAAGACACCTGATCCATCATATCACATCATTCCTAAATATGTTTCGTCCATCACACGACATCTCCGTTGAAGATACCTTGCCTATCACATATCTACTGCAACCATTACTAAAATAAACGTTTATCATGAAAATGAAGGACATCAACCTCCTTCACTTCCACTGCCATACACAAGCCCCTCTATAAACCACATCATCAACTTGTCAAACACAACCAAAATATTGTTACTAAGAAATCCATCATAAACTGTTCTTATAAAATTCTCCTTGAAGATAAAAGGATGATTTGGTATCCAACCATCCATCATCACCATCGATATATTGTGAAAAACACCCGCAAAAATTTTGGGTATAGGAAGATGGTGCTCTATGCGGGTGGGGTGTGTGTAGACATCAAAATGGTGATACAATATGTAATAGTATCACATAATCCAATCATATTGGTTTTAAAAAAAATAACATCCCATTCAAAAAATATACACAAGGCACCAAAACCTCTTCCCCATTCACTTCAACATCTAAATGAGTCACACCACACAAGCATGCCCCAAACCACAAGCCACATTCCACATTTCATTTCATGTTAATCCAATTTCAAGATCGTCCCATTGTCAACCTCATCTATTTATCAATACCATTCATTTAATATCATTACATCATATTTATGACAAATTATTTTTATAGATATATATATTTCCTTCAGTAGAAGATTTCCATAACTATACATAAATTATTAGACATTTATTGCATTATGATCATAATCAAAAAATCACATAAATAGTCTCATAACCCGCAATAATTACTATGAAAACAAGGGTCCCAAAAATGATTATTTTTAGAAATACAACTGATATTATTGTGTCAAGGGATTATGAAGCATGGCCTCGAATATTTTTTACCTAACAGAGGTTGTTAATTAGTTAGGTTCACATGACTATGGAATAATTTCATTCCAATGGTATATTTGTAATGATAGTGTTATATTCGTAATAGAGAGATTCATTCTCTTTTATTTGGTATATATTCCCTGTGGTAGGATTCATGATATGGTATCATGTTAGTTGTGACATTAGACTCTTTATTCCTTGGTCAGTGGAGGGAGAACTCCTAGGATAAGCTGACTACATTTCTTGATAACACTCGGTGTAATAGATATTCAGGAAACCATTAAATGTTTCTATTATACAGTTTGTTTATTGAGATAGGTGGAAAGTATAGTTTATCCTACATAAGATAACATGTTGAATATTATATCACTTGACAAGATAAAAATTGATTGTAGAATTTACACATAGATAGACAACTCTGTAATGCTTTTGGAAACATATATTTAGGTGTTGTTATCAGAAATTATAGACAAGAAATATGATATACAACATTTGGAGGTGGTGATGTTGGAATTTTATTTATTGTTCACTCAAATGTACAATGCACAGATGGAAAATGAATGTCATCAGGATCATAAGAGGTGTTCACTACATTAAAGGATGGAGAATGTACTTTGTGTGCTAGATAAGGGAGTAGTGATCGATAGTATGACACTGTCGGCATAGTCAAGGAGGATTGACCACAACATTTTTTAAATCGTTATTCTACCATTATGAAGGATAAAATACTAACATTAATTGGAGATGATCCAATATCAAATATTTCACATTATGGGACTTAAATTCAAATACATTATACTCATAAGGATGTGAAGGTTTGAATAATTTATCTAAGTATGTTAGGGTTAAGTATATATTGGAAAATATCTGTAAAATATTATCATACAGGTATAAAATGACAGTGGATAATGTATGTGTTTGTAGGATGGTATGGAACATTAGATGAAGAGGATATAGTGATGTTTCTCCAAATACTTAATTGGACTGAGACTATTGATGAATTTAATGATGGGTTCAAATGAGCATCAATATGAATTATATATATAATTGATATGTTGTATAGGAGTTTATTCACAGGGGGGTTGAAGCCAAAAATTGGAAGCACTATTTTGAAACAAGTTCCTCAAACAAAATCTTGACTGTTTACATTACCATGGGTCTTATAAGGGGAATTTTTTGTATATGGGTTCATTATGAAACCAGAATATTGACCATGATAGAGATTGGGATGACTCCAGGAATATCATGTAACCCTATTTTCACAAATTTAGTTCCCCCAACATATGGTTGGGAATGGGATATATGATGTTATGGAATTATGATATGTAAGGGAGTATGAAACAATACTATGAAAGTGTATGGGGAGATTTGTACTAACACATTATGTTAAACTTGTAGATTGATGTTCATTACTATGTACAAATGTCAAAAAAGGTATATAGTCCTTCGGTTTGAGAGTTTATCGAGCCACATGATATGGAAGAAGAACCTGAAGAATCATGTAAATAGAAATTATTATTATGTGTGAAATAAAAAAGAAAGTGTATTGGTAACCAATTTTTATTTATGGAGAACAAATTGAAGATATTATGCTATTGGTTTTGGTGGAGAATGTTGTAATCCACAATTTAGTTTCCAAGAGACATTGTGGTCTTTGACTGTGCATGTTACCGAAACTACACAATTTTAAATCATATTAGGAGGTGGACATTGAGTGGTATGAAAAGGCAGTCACAACAATTAAATTTGATTTTTGATACTAATGATTTTGAGGACGATGTATATATTTTTTATATAACTATAAAAAATATGGATTTGGGCGCTATTTTTATTGCGATACTTTGGGGCATTTCATGAATTTTTTTGAATATGATATAGGAATTCATTTAGATGGGGTGGATAAATCAACTGTAGGAAATAAAACATCCCCAAAAGTTACATGAAAATTTTATTAAAAATTACAAAGAAGGGATAAATTATTAGTTAATTGAGTGAATTGGGAAAACACTAGAGGGGAAACTATAGATATAGATGTTATAGATTATTTCATGGATGATAATTCATATAATCCATTTCTCCAGTTCATGGATTTATTTCCTATTACTCATGATTTTCCACCAAAGAGAGAATTTTATCATGAAATTAAGTTTGAATAGGGGGAAATATTATAAAAATACAACCACAAAAACTAAAATATCTATGAAAATAAATATATTGAAATAAGTTTGGGAGATAGAAAATTAGGGGTATATCTGAAATAGAAGATTTCGGTTATTAGTCCCATTATATTTGGAAAAAATAAAGACGGAGGGTGGAATTTTCGTGTATATTACATAGTGATTAATAAATAGACAGTGTTAGACTGCTATCCAATACCTGTGATGGAATATCTTTTGGATTAATTGAATGTAGAATTTTTTTTACCAAGATATATTTTAAATCTAGTTTCCAATTGGTTCATAAGACGGATGAAAATATGGATGGGATGTAATTTTAGACCATTGAGTTTCACAATGAATACTTAGTCATTCTTTTTAGGTTGAGGAATTATATTTCCACTTTTCAGGGTACAATCAACACTATATTAAAACTATTACAAATAAATTTAGTTTTAGTATTAATTAAAGTCATAAAAATTTATAGAAAATTCCATCCTACCAATTTGGAGCTATTTAAATAGGTGATAGAATAGATAGAGGATAATGAATTACGTGTTAACCAAAAATACTGCACATTTGGTAGAAGTTATATATAATATTTTGGACAGATATTTTTTATTGAAGGGGTTTATATTCACCTAATGAGAATAAGTATAGTTTAGTGTCTGAGAGTTCCCAAAATTGTAAAATATGTGACTCTATTTCTTGGCCTTACGGTATACTATAGGATGTTTATCATGAAATATGGGAAAATCACCAAGACACTTATTGAATTATCAATGTAAGTTTTCATTTCTTGGATGAAACAACTCAAGATGATTTCTAGAGGTCGATGGTTTAAATGATTTCCACACCAATGTTTGGTATGCCAAATTTTTCACTTAGTATTTCTTTTGAATATGATTCTTCTGGTTCTAGAATCTAGGTAATACATATAAAATAAGTGAAACTGATATCATACATCATCAAACCTATATCAGATGACACTCTGTAAAGAACTTTAATAAAAAAGTTACTCAGGGTGATATTGTTATTAGTTCAACACATGCAGTAATATCACATGGGAAAATGTTTTGAAACACTTTCCAATAAATAGGTTATATTTTATTTAGTAAATAGTTATTTTCTATGGAAAACCAATGTTGGATGGAAATGTTATTTTTCTATGAATTCTAAGTGATAGAGAAGCCCGATAAAATAAATGTAGTAGTTGATTGGTTCTTCCCAATGGGAGGGAGATGACATTTATAATCATTAGATATTTCCCAGCCAAGGTGGTTATAACTTCAATGTTTCTAGATGATTATATTACGGGACACATGGTTAGATACTATTATCAAAAACATAAAATAATTTAAACTATGAAAAAGGGGTATACCTTCCGGAATAGCCTTTTTTCTTCAAAAATATTCCAGTTTTACCACATCATTCAGAGTTGATAAAAATTTTGTTATAGCATTGATACTCATCTCCTATATAAGTCCATAGTAGGTATTTAAATACATAAAAGGGAATTGTAGGAAGGTTATATTTGGATGTAATTACATACAAGGTACATCATTATGATCAATAATGTTTGTAACACTCCAAGCATCCACGATACGTTTCCCTTTGAATAATGAAATATCTTGAATTGTACGCAACTTCTAGATTCTATCACACCACGACCAATAAAACTAGCCTTTATGAATATAAATACCCACCATTTGAAAATTATTAATTTTTTTTTTCATAATTCACTTCATTTTTTAATTCCTAATATCGAAATTAACTGAGGGTAAATTTTTTTTATTTTTCTGAAAACATTCATTTTTTGATGATGTGTAAAAAACACTGCGTTATTGGTTAAAACCGATTTTTTATTTAGATATTTATATATTTTAATTAAATTTATTTTAGGTCAACATAGATACATGATACCTATATATGTTAAATGTAATTCATTGGAGTCATTTTATAATATGTTTAGATATATAAAAAATTTATTGAACTTTTTACCCTCTTTTACCAACCTCCTAGAGGCATTTCCAAATTTCCATTAAACAAAAAATTTACCACTTATATGAGTTGGATTTCAGAAATTCAAGAGATATAGTTGATATCAATAAGTAAAATGTTGTTCAATAAGATGAAAATAATTTTTGTTGAATATTAAATTTTGACATTTATTTACCATGGTAAAAAGTAAATTGGGTAATTGAGGGTAAAAATTATATCAAAATTACCCTAACACAAGTACTTATTCTAATGGATAAATATAATTCGGCCAAAACAACTTTAGTAATAAAATATTAAACCCTTTGTACCACTTGGATTAGATTAGGACATTTATTATTATTTTTAAGAAGAGTAAAAAGAGTTAAATTCAATGTTTATCAACTAAACCATTTTTAATATTGGGTTACACACAATATAAATTAGTCTATAAATATTATTTACATAGATAAAAATATTCAATACTTAATAGTATTTTATTTATAATATTTTGACTCTATATAAATTAATTTATTTATGACATAATGATGATGCATTAATTACCATATTAAAGAAATATTAAAATAATCAATATTATAAATATCCAAATAAATGTAATTTGAGACATTTAACGAATTACACTAATTTTATAGGTTATTATGAAAATTTAGGGATGATGAAATAATCTTTTTCTAAGTAATCATGTTTATATGATTTTCACAAGAATCAAATACTAAATAGTGTCAAAATTGACAGAATTGAGTTTTTAAAACAAATACTATATTATTAATGGATATAATATTCCTAAAATTATAAGGTTCGCCCAACGGACTTACATAAGGTTATATATATTAATAATGTAAAACATGGGGTTCTTTTAGATGTTTATAGTATGTTTATTATCCATATAATATAAAAATAAAAAGACAGATGTTAAATAAAAAACTATTTAACTAAGATTTAAATCTAAAAGATAATGTTAATATGGTGACCTAAACCAATATTAAACCATCTGGTTGAGAGTTTTTCGACCCATCCACACCATATCTTATACTTAAATCATTTTGGTGCCATTATAAACCGAAATTTATTTTTTTTATAAAATAATATTTCAAGATTTTCCTAATGTGACCCTCACCTCTCTTATAAAAGGGTAGTTCCACTTCTCTTAATTTTCCACATCCAAAGAATTATTTCATGGCCAAACCCAACCTATATATCCTCTGAACATTACTGTATTCATACTAGAGCCATTATGTTGGTCATAAATCTATCCTAAGGGTCCCTTTTGACAAAATCAAAACGAAGAACCGGATGAAGAAAAAAATATTTAATCACCTCTTTCAAGTTCTTTTCTTCTTCAACTTCCTATTTCTTTGTTGTTTCCATTCTAAAATAATAACTCCAATATATACTATATAATTTGAAGTAATTATAAATATGGTACAACCATATTCATTATTATATACTTCCTATAAATGGAAAAGTCTCCATACGTGCGTACGTATGGCTTACAGTATCCACAGCGTGGTGTAGTTTGTTATAAAAAATCCTCATTATTTTGGATGGGTATAATAATGAATCTAACTAATGTAAATAATAAATATACCATGTTAATGATTCTGTATATATGATATACCTTCCAATTACATATGATTTCCCCATGAATATAATGATATTATAGCTCGTGCATACGTACGGATTACCTTCTCCAAGAACGTGATGAGATTCATTACCCATTATAATCATTCAAGAATAATATTCATTTTATGATTAAAAATGTTGTATCTAAAAATAATATTATTCTCTATATGAATCAAATACATCCTATCCGTAAAACAATGGCTTACATAACCAAGTATATACAGGCCAATGAATTAGTTAAACACCCAAAAACGATGATACTATATAAATTTTATTAATAGAGAAATATTAGAGGGTCGTATATGATATCAAATTTATGTATATAGTTTCTGTATAATTTATTAACAATTATTTAACTATTATAATGTATGTTAACGTACCCTCTACCAAGGAAAATTATAAGGTAAGGGTTAATTTCAAAATCTCATTATTATCTGAGAGTGTTTTTACGTATGTATCCAATGGGATATATTTATCATCCACATCCGTGTATTCTTAGAAAAAGTAAATCAATTTTTTTTTAATATTTTCTATAATATTGGTTAAAGTCATTTAAACCCTTATTTTACCACATATGTTTTTAATGGAATCTTTCTGTTGTTTTCGAAACAAGGTACTTTATAACCTTTTCAACAAAATTTATATAAGAATGAATTTTTTTAACTTATAAGGAGGGTGTGCCTATTTTCAACCGTTATAACTTCGTCAAAGCATCCCATATGAGATTATAATAATATTTGAGAAATAAATGTTTTCTTTTATAATTATATGAATTTTAAATGATTTCAAAATAGAAATATATATTTCTATAAAAAAAGTTTTGATTTCATCTTTGTCAACATAGTTTGATGGATTTTATGCTTGTTTGAAGTTGATTTATTAAGATACAAAACATCCAAATTGTATTGAATGGATTGTGATATTTTTGACTACTAAATTATTGTTTTTACCCAATTCATGGTTTATAGTTAAAGTATTGACATTACGTATGCTTGTTTTGATAAGAATGTTTATGTTATGTTTAAACCTTTTCATATGAGGAAAGAATTGTATGTAGTAAGTGACGGGTGGAGCCCACTATAGATCTTGGAGGCATCGGTAGGTCTCCTATGAAAAACTAGTGTCGCGACACATGGCTTTTACAAAATATTATTTCTTGTCTTGGTACAATGAATTGACAATGTGGTTATGAAGTCTGGCATTATGAGTTTCATCACTATGAAAGTTTCTATTGATATTGCAAGTGATTATTCAACTAGTGGAATATAAATGTGAATAAGTAAATTTAATTATTTGATTTTATATTTTCCATATAATTCCGAAGTTTAGGTATAAAAGGCATTTGTTTTAGTCTTATACATTTCCATAAATGATTATGCTTATTTATGAATGTTTCTGCTATATTGTTATCATTACTAAGAATCTGTGCTCAACCCTTTATATGTTTTATTTTTCCTATGATTTAGAGATGTATTTTATAGTTGACCTGAAAGGATAGTCAAAATATATAAGTGTGTTAAAAAGGGGACAAAATGTCTTAGATGTATTTATTTCATGATGTATTGTAAAACTTATGGATGTATCAAGTACTTCAAATGCTACTAAACTGATCGGTCTTTCGAGACATGATTCCTTGTATCATGAAAATGTTATGTAATGATTCACTCACTCTAGGTATCTAGGGTTGGGGAGTTATAGTTGGTATCAGAGGAAGATTAGTAAAATTCTTGGAAGCTAGTTTTAGAAAAACTCTGATTAGAGAATATTACCCTAAGATAAACTTTGAGGAATAGTATAGAATAACTTCCTAGAATTTTTGAATTGTAGATATATTTGGTGTTTTCCAAGAAATACAACAATGTATTCAATCGAGAAAGTGGAGGTGGATCTAGAATAGATGTAACTAGGGGTAATACCTGAAAACACCACTTTGAGCTAGACTCGAATGGGAACTGCTGCACGATAATGGGTCTTTTTGCACACTAGGTTGTGACACTCCCGGGGGATATACATAGGATAATTATCATTTTTTTTACAAACCATTATGATGGGATAATGTGTATATACCTCCTCATAGAAAACATTTTTATGATTTTGATTTATATCTATAAATTCTTTATTTATTTTATTTGTTTTATATGTTTGGAATTATGTATTGCGATTCATAAACTAATCTGGTGTATGCCATTGTTTCAAAATGCAATGTCGTGGAAGGAATGGAAACCGTATCAATACAAGTAATACATGTCGGTATTTCCCTCATACTAATGATATTATAGTGGAGTTGGTGATGCAACTGATTATGATCAACTTATCACCACACCGGGACAACTCACTCTTGTTATGAATAATAACCTTACCCGTATAGAGCACCCTGATCCACAACGCAGCGGATCAATGTAAGGCCGATTCATGAGGAAACAACCTCTAACATTCAATTGGAGTAAAAATCCATTAGTTTTTGAGTAATGGATAAATTCCTTAGAGAAAAATTTTCATGCCTTGGGGAGTAGCAAAAAGGAAAGAAATTTCATGGTATTTTATCTCATCAGGGGATATGAAAATCAATGGTGGTCATTAATCCAAAACACAAAGAAAGATGAATAAATATCTAACATGGAATAGAGGGAGTTTAATGAAGTTATATTATATAAATACTTTCCTTGTGATCATCAAGCGAATTTGGAAATACAATTTCTGAGTCTGAGGCAAAAGGAGGATGAGAATGTCACAAAGTATGAGGCTAAATTTACATGTTTTTCAAGGAATGAATCAGATTATATACATAAAAAAAGTATTAAGATTGATCTATAATTTTATGGATTAAAACCATATCTCTGGCTAGTAATAGTCTCAAAATACATATTATCAGATGAATATATTGTCTCGTGTGTTTTCATGATAGAAAAATAATTATCTCTGTCTTAAAACATTAAAGAACATTAGGAGAAGAAGAAATAATCTGAAAACTATGGAGATGGAAATAAGGGGATGAATGGAATATTAAAATATCAATCCTCTGGTAAATGCCGGAAGAAACACCCTGGTAATTTCCTGAAGGAAATGCGATTCTATTACAAGTGTGGTCAAAAGGCCTCTAAGATCTTGATTACAAGGGGAAGAAAGATTTTGTCAATATTGAATGCCACAATTTTAAAAAATGCTTTTTGAAATTGAATTTCCTAAGAGCCAAGGGAACATACCTCAGAAAAGGCCTATGGAGAAAGGTAAATCATATGAGATCACTACTGCTGAGTTTGATGCTTCAAAAGACATGGTGATAGATAATTTAATGGTTTCCTCATGTTTATCCAATGCTTTGTTTGATTCTAGATCATCACACTATTTCATATATTCCCTGTTTTCTATGAAAATTAGATATTTACAATTTGATTTATAATGGGAGCTGACAGTCAAAACACATAAGGGTAGTATCATTGCAACAAATTATTGTCAATCATTACCCATTAGGGCATATAAATGTTCTTAATCTACTGAACTCATCTTCATACCCATTATTGAATTTGATACAATCCTTGGTATGCAGTGGCTTTCAGACCATGATGCAAAAATTTATTGTAAGATATAAAAGGTTACAATTCTTGATGATGATAAGGAGTAACTTATCATTAGAGGTAAAACGTAACCACCTAATTCTTATCTAGATCCAACCAAAATATCTCAACTAAATTCAATTATTGGGGAGGAAGATAATGGAATAACTATGGGTGAGGAATGGAATGTTCAAATAGTTCATGCACAAATTGTGCAAGAATATATTAATGTTTTTCTAAAGGATTTACCTGGATATCCTCTAGAATGAGAAATTGACTTTTCTATAGATTTAATTCTTTGTTTATGGCCCATATCAAAGACCCCTTATAGAATGGCTATTATGTAATTAGTGGAACTAATGAAACAACTAGAGGAATTGAGTAACATGGGGATTATTTTCCATTGTGTTTCTCTATGGAGATCCATTATTCTTTTTGTTAAGAAAAAATATAGATCTATGATGTTGTACATTGACTATAAAGAGATCAATGATATAAAAATAATGAACAAGTATCATTTACCTCACATTGATGATTTATTCGACAAACTTCACGGAGATCAACATTTTTCAATGATTGAACTTCGATCTGGATATAATCAGTTGGGTGTGAAGTGGAAGATATTCTGAAAACATCATTTCGAACCAGGTATAGGCATTACGAGTTTATAGTCATGCCTTTTGGATTGACTAATGTACCCTCTGTCTTCATGGATCTAATTAATAGCGTTTCCAAGGAATATTTATTTGAAATTATAGTGGTATTTATTGATGATATTTTGGTATACTCAAAAAACTACAAAGATCCTGAAAATCACTTCTGCCTTATCCTAAGGACTCTTAGAAGAGATGAATTATATGTGAAATTTATCAAGTGTGAATTCTAGCTTCATGATTTTTCTTTTATGTGAAATATTATCTCTAAGAATGGAATCTCTATTGATCCTTCAATGAACAAGGCAATCTATGAATGGCCAGAACTGAAAAGTATAACTAAGGTACAAAATTTTATTGGTTTATCAGGTTATTATAGACTTTTCATCTAGAATGTTTCCCAGTTGGCTACCCCATTAAACAATCCCAATCATAAAGGGGATAAATTAGTTTGGCCAAAAAAGTGTTCAGAATGTTTTAAAGAACTAAAGGGAATATTAGTCAATGCTCCTATCTTGAATCTACCATCAGGGAATGATGGGTTTCATATTTATAGTGATTCTTCAATGAATGGACTTGGTTATGTCCTTATGTGTAATGATAGAGTTATTTCATATGCGTCACAACAGCTAAAAATACATGAACAAAATTATCCCACTCATGATCTTGAGTTTGCAGCTATAATATATGCTACGAATATGTAGAGACACAATCTCTATAGTGACAAATTTGATATTTATACTGATCATAAGAGTTTTAAGTATATTTTAAAAAAATAACTCAGCATGAGGCAAAGGAGATGTCTTGAACTACTCAAGGAATATTATTTCACTATACACTACCTCTCGGAGAAGGCCAATAAGTTACCATATTCTTTCAGTAGAAAGGGTCATGGAGTTTTGAACAAGATGGGAATTGAATGAGATCCTATTTTCATGAATATAGTAAAGATAGATATGGTAATAACCCAAGAAGGTGAAACAACAGTTCTTTTTCAAATGGTTTCCAAACCATCTTTACTAGAAAGGATAAAGAGTATTAAGATTGATGATTAAGAGTTTCAAAATAATATTAAAGATATGAATGATGGGATATTGAGTGACTTCATATATGAAGATGGACTTCTGAAATTTTGGAAGAGACTCTTTGTTCTTGATTAACTTGAACTAAAATTATAATTTTTGGATGATTCTCATATCTCTAATTTCTATACACATGCTAGTATCACTAAGATGTATATATATTTTATGGAACATTTTTGGTGGCACAACATGAAGTGGGAGTTTGCTGATTTTGGGTTAATATGTATGGTTTGTCAACAAGTTAAAACTGTAAGTAAACAACCATGAGGATTCGTGCAACCTCTTCCCAGACCCAATTGGAAATTTGATAATATCACGATGGACTTTTTCATGGGGCTAACAAAGACACCTAGAAGGAAAGATGCAATATGGGTCATTATAGATCGTCTTACAAATTCAAAACAGTTTCATGATATAAGAGAAGACATAAAACTTGAACGTTTAGCATTTCTATGTATTAATTAAGTTGTAAGACTTCATGGAGTAACCCTATCAAATTTTTTTGATTGTGATCCCCATTTTACATAATGATTCAATAATAATCTTTAGAAGGCCCTGGATACTGATCTTCATTTGAGGACTGCCTACAACCCTCAAATTGATGGAAAATTAGAACGGACTATTAATACCATATAAGACATGTTGAGATCTCTCTCACATGACTCTCTAGGTATGTGGGTTCAATATTTACCTCTGGTATAATTTTCCTACAACAAAGCTTCTATTAATGTATTAAGATTTCCCCATATGAAGAGCTATATGAAAAGAGATGTCGCACACCAACTTGTTGGGATGATGTTGGTGAAAGAAAACTCGTATGCCTAGAACATGTTGAGGATACAATGGAAATGGTGAATTTTATCAAAACCCACATCAAATTATCCCAAATTAGGCTAAAGATCTATGTCGATAATCGCAGGAAGGATTTGGAATATCATGTAGGAGACCACATTTTAATGAAGGAATCTCTATGGAAGGGGGTTATACATTTCGGTAAGAAGGGTACATTGAGTCCCAGGTACATCAGACCATTAGAAGTCCTATATCAAATTGGGGTTGTAGCTTACCGTTTGGCAATGCCTCCATGTCTCTCCAATGTTTATGATGTGTTCCATGTATCAATATTGAGAAAATACATCCCTGCCCTAATGAATGTACTCACCTATGAGAAAATTGAACTGTAACATGATCTATCTTATTGTGAAGAGCCTGTCAAAATTCTTGATACTAGGGAACAAGTGCTGTGAAACTAGATGACTCGTCTAGTAAAAGTTCTATGGAAAAATCCTAAGATGGAAGAGGAATCATGAGAACCCGAGAAACTAAAGATGAAGAATCACCTGAATCATTTTATGCAATAATATTCTAGAAATTTCGATGACAAAATTATTTTAAGGATTCAATAATGTAACACCCCAATCTTTCATGGTATGTTTCCCTTTGAATAATCCAATAACTTTCATTGTACGCAACTTTGAGATTCTAACACCCAACGAACAATCAAACTAACCGTTATGAATATTAATACCCACTTTTTGATATTTTATAAATTTTATTTTTTATAAATGGACTTTATTTTTTTACTTTGTAATATCAAAATTAGTTTCGGGTAAATTTTAAGTATTTTTCTGAAAACAATAATTTTTTGATGAATAGTGAAAACAATACTTTATTGGTTAAAACAGATTTTTTATTTAAAAAATTTCTTATTTTATATAAATATTTTAGGTCAAAATAGATATATAATACATATATATTAACAATTTAATTCATTACATTTCTTTTATAATATGTATAGATATATAAAAATTTATTGAACTTTTTACAGTCTTTTACCCACCTCCTAGGAGCATTTTCAAATTTAAATAATACATAATTTTACCACTTTTGTGAGTTTAATTTCAAATATTTGAGAGTCACAATTGATATAAGTATGTAAAATGTGTTTCAATAAGAGGAAAATAATTTTTTTGTGATTTGTATCTTTTGAATTTTTTTCCAAGGTTAAAAGTAAATAGGGTAATTAAGGGTAAAAATGATATCATAATAACCATAAAACGTGTCCTAATTATATTGGATAATTTTAATTCATCTAAAAAACCATAGGAATGAAATATGACCCCCTTTGGTCCACATGGACTAGATTAGGACATTTATTATTATTTTATTTAAAGAAGAGTTAAAAGAGTTAAATTAAAAGTTTAATAACTAACCCATTTTTAATATAGGGTTACACATAATATATATTCTAATATAAATATTAATTAGAAAACAAAATATTTCCTATATAATTTAATTTTATTTGAAATTAATGTACATTAAATAATTTAATTTATTTATGACACAATGATCATGAAGTAATTACCTATTTAAAGAAAGATTAATATAATTGATATTAAAAATATCCAAATAAATGTAATTTGAGAATCTTCATGAATTAAACTAATTTTCTATGTTAATATATCATGTTAGGGTTGATTAAATAATTTTTTTGAAGTAATCATGCTGTTATGATTTTCAAAAAAATAAAATAATAAATAGGGTCAAAATTGACATAATTGAGTTTTTAAAACAAATACTATATTATGAAGGGATATAACATTCCTAGAAAAATATTTTCTGGAAAAAGGACACATATAAGGTTATATATATTAATAATTTACCACTTTGGGTTTTCATGGATGTTTATAGTTTTTTTATTAACCATATAATATCAAAATACAAAGAGACATGGTAAAAGAAAAAATATTTAACTAAGAGTTCAATATAAATAATAAGGTTAATAAGGTGACCTAAACCTTTCTAAAAGATATTTTTAGAGAGGGTTTCTACCCATCCCACCTTATACTATAAATAATACATTTTTGTGCCATTATAAACCCAAAATTATTTATATTATAAAATTATATTTCCCGATTTTTCTAAAGTGACCCTCACCTCTCTTATAAAAGGTTACTTCCCCTTCTCCTAATTTCACACCTCCAATGCCATTTTTCTCTAAAAAAACAAAACAAAATATCCTCTCAACATCCCTCTCCTCATCCTATTGGACTTCCTTTTTTTATAAATCCAACCTACGGATCCCTTTTGATCAAATAATAAGAAAGAAACCGAAGAAGAAGTAAATATTTAATCACCTCTTTCATGTTCTTTTCTTCATCCACATCCTCTTTCTTGATTGTTTCCATTCTAAAATAATAACACCAGTATATTATATATAATGTGATCTTGTTATAAATATTTTACAACCATAATATTTACTCTATCCATCCTATAAATGAAAATGTCACCATACAAGCGTACGTACGACATACCGTCTCCATGTCGTAGTGTGGTTTGTTATTCCAACACTTCATTATTCTAGATGGGTATAATAATGAATATAACTATTGTAAATAATAAATATACCATGTTAATGGTTCTTTATATATGATATAACTTCAAATTACATATGATTTCACCGTCAATTTAATGATATTGTCGCTTGTGCGTACGTACGGATTACCGTCTCCACGAACGCAATGACATTCATTCCCCATCGTAATAATTTCAGAATAATTTTAATTTTATGATAAAAAATAATGTTTCAGAACATAATATAATTCTGTATATAAATAAAATAAATCCTATCCATAAAAAATATGGCTTACTAAACCAATCATATAAATGAAAATGAAATTGTTAAAAACCAAAAACAACGATACTACTGAAATATTACTAAAAAACACTATTAGAAGGTCATATGTGATATCATATTTATATATATATATAGTTTATATATAATTTAATAAAAATTATTTAACTATTATGAAGGAGGTTAACATACCATAGACTAATGAAAAGTAAAAGGTAAGGGTTAATTTCACAATCTATTTATTATCTGAGGTTGTTTTTACGTAAGTATCTACTGAGACATCATTATCATCCATATTCGTGTTTTCTTAAAAAGGCAATTCAAATTTTTTTATTTTTAACTATACCATGGTTTAATGTCATTATTCCTCTTATTAGACCATTTATGTTTTTAATGAAATCTTTCCGTTGTTTTCCAAACAAGGAACTTTATGACCTTTTCATCAAAATTATGGTAAGAATGTCTTTTTTTAACTTATACGCAGGTGTGGATGTTTTTTTCCGGTATATAATCGTTGAAGCTTCCCATACAAGCTCATAAGAATAATTTAAAAATAAATGTTTTCTTTTATTTTTATTTTATTTTTAAATGATTTCAAAATAGAAAGATATATTTCTATAAAAATGATATTATTTCATCTATGCCAATATCCTTTGATGGAATTTAAGCTAGTTTGAAGTTGATTTATTATGATAAAAAACATCCACATTTTATTTAAGGGTTTGTGATATGTTTGACTGTGGATGCGTTATTTTTACACCATTCATGGTTTATGGATAATGTATTGGAATTTCATATGCTAGTTTAAATATGAATGTTTATGTTATGTTTTAACCTTTTCATATGAGGAATGCATTGGATGTAGTAAGTGATCAGTGGATCCCGCTATAGATTCATGATGCATTGGTAGGTCTCATGACGGATTCTATTGTACATTCCCAAGGCCTTGAAAACATCTAATTTTTAGTCTTCACACAAAGCCTTGACTATGTGGTTATGAATTATGCAATTATCCATTCCATCAGTATGAAAGTGGCTATTGATATTGCAAGTGATTATTAGAATAGTAAAAATATCTATGTCAATAAGTAAATGGAATTATTTGATTTTACCTTTTCCATAATATGCTGATGTTTATGATTAAAAGGCTATTGTTGTAATATTATGCATTTCCTTAATGATTTATGCTTATTTATGAATGTTTCCGCTATCTTGTTATCCTTAATGAGCATCTGAACTCACCCCATTCTATGTTTTATTTTTTCGAGGATGTGAAGAGGTATTTTATGGTTGAACTGCAGGGATAGAATAAAGATATATGTTTTTTCGAAAGGGTAAAAAATGTTGTTGGTTATTTTTTTCATGATGTAATGTAAAACTTATGAATTTATCTTCTACTTCCAAGGATACTAAACTGATCAGTATTTTGGGACATGATTCCTTGTATCATGCAGTATTATGTAATAATGCACTGAATCTTGGTATCTGGGGTTTGTGCATTACAATATTTTATGTTTCAATAATTAAGTATAAAACGTTGAGAATAGAAGGTTTACTTCAACTATTGCATCTACCTCACATTGTTTGGAAATAAATGTATAGGGATTTTGTTTAGGGATTATCATAATATCAATGCTATGATGTAGATCTTTTATTCATAGAATTACTGAGTAAATATAAAAGATTTATCATCATAAATCACCCATATTTTAACTAATCAATGATTAATTCTATTGTTATGAAGGTTAAAAAACTTTATGTATGACCAATATTCATTTTAAATGATAGTGACCCATTTTTTCAATATATATTTTTTAGAAGCATTTCTTGATTTAGTGGTCCACTTTAAATATGTTATCTTTTTACCATGCAAAATCCGATGGTCAAATGGTGGTATTTAATTATTGTTTAGAAATATATTTAATTTTTTCTTCTATCTTTTTTGGTCTGTGGGTAACATGGTTTTAATGGGTAGAGTTAATTTACAACAATTATTTACCCACAAATATAAAAAAAATTATTTTAATTGGTGTATGGGTGTAAGTCTCTATATATTTTTAATTATAAAGAAGGATAAACTATTATTGAGGTAGTTTTTATGGTTTTTTTCATAGAGATGTGGTCATGAAGTATCTCAAAGGTAATTTTAATTGTGGCAAATAGCTTATGATGAAATGTGATATTCTTCATTGGCGCGACATGATTTATATTGAAGGAAATAATTATTTCATAAAATGGAATCTAAATATGATCGGTTACAAATTATATACTCATCAAAAACTATATTCATTGTATTTTGGACCTTATATAGGTGTTTTAAAAGTTGGTGATATGGATTACCATATTTCTCTAACAAATAATAGGTATGTTCATACAATGTTCCTTATTTATCAATTATGTGTTTATATTGAAATAAAGGATGATTTGGTTTCCCTTCCAACTAGTTGTACTGATGAAAAAAATAAAATAAGTTTTCAACTAAATAGGTTTTAGGATTTATCCTTTAATGGCTAGAATAGTAGAACTTACATACTATTGATGAAACCATCGGGGAAGATGTTGTTTTTATTTATCTGTATTTTCCTATCTCCCACTTTGAGGACAAGGTGTAGAATCATGGTGGTGGGGGGGATATTAATTGTTTAATAATGAAGGTGTCTTAATACCAACCCCAAATATTGTTTACCATTATAGGGGGCTTAGTTAGTTAGATTTACATCTTCGCGGGGAACCATATTTCTAGGTGTATTTTGGAAATTCCTAGGTAATATTTTTAATTGATAGTTTCATTATGTTTTTTCAGTAATAAATTCTTAGGGGATGAGTTTGGAGGGGGGTATCAAGATTGTTTGTATTAGGGATGCTTCATACATAGGTTTAAGGTGGGATAACTCTGAGGATAAATAGACTGTAATTCATGAAAATATACACAGAGTAATTGAATTTTAGGAACCCATTCATTGTTTCAACCAATGATAAATATGGATATTGTTTTCTTTAATATTCAATAAAAGTGAAAAAATATGTGAGAAAACTATTTTAATAAAATATTTTTAATTATCTACATGGTATTATAAGATTCTATATCTTGGATAACCCTTTGATAATCTAAATTAAAAAACATGTGATTATAAAATTGATAATTCTTTACTCATGAAATAAAAATTTCAGGGAAGAAAATATCTACATTATGATGAAATTTGATAATATATAGGTGAAAAACCTCATCCCCTTCAATTATATTTATCCTATTAATTATTTTCCATAGGATAGTACATAGGATCATACTAGAGGATAAACGAAATAATTATACCTCTAATATGATATAACAAGAAAAAAGTGATGGATCCCCTACATGGTAATTCCATTCAACTATAAATCACTATATCAAAAGGATTGAGGAGGTAAAAAGATAATAGAAACCCAAAAAACATAGTAGAAGCCTAAAATGAATTTTAAGTTGGCCTAATGATCTCAGAATGTGACTTACAGACCACCCAAACACTATAGGAATGATGAATGTCACAAATGAGAGAAATTATCCTTTTTAACATTCATTAATATCCCCCCTGGGATACTCTATCATATTTCTATATTAATTCCACAATTAAATTTCAATCAAATAAAATGTTAATATTAATCTATTTAAAACTCTTTAAATCATTATATATAATTGAAATTTGCTAAATGTAATTAAAGCCATTATTTATTATAAATAATTGAATACTTGTTTTTAGGAGGACCGGAGAAGAAAAATAGAGATTTTGAATAAATTTCTTTATCCACACATAGGAGGATTGTACTAGGTAAGGGTAACATGGTTTTACCAATATGAGGTAGGATAACCTTATGAAAAATAAATAGGAAAATAAGTTCTACCATTATATTGAAAAGGGATACCTTTACATAGTTATTGGAAAACTGGGGTGACCATTTTATAGCTTTGGGAGGAACCTTACACAAGCCTAACAAAATCGTAAGTACCCTTAAAGAACTGCAAGCTACCATGATGTAATGAACTGACATCCATTATGAGAGCCTTTAAAAAACTCCATTAACATTATGAAATGGTGAGATACACTTACACAACATTTATTACTTTGATGATACCCTTATTCAATTATTAGATCACCCTTATGCTATGAAAAACACAAGTTATTACATTTATGTGGGTAATAACCAAAAATTTTGAAATGTGAGGGGGTTTGACTGGCCTTTACACATCAAGGTAAATATCCTTAAGTAATCACTTTTACCATCACATGAGATTCAACTAACTTCTTCATTGTATTGAACTACCCTCACATAGTTCCGGAGGCACCTTTACATAATGACTGATATTTCTAGGTTACGTTAATGTACCTAATGGAAATTTTCCTATACCCATATGAAATCTATTAGAAACAAACATTACACTTAAAAAACCCCAATTTCAATCATAATGTAAATCATTTTAGTAAAAATAATATATTTAAAATATAAAACAATTATATATAGTTATGAAAAATGTATATTATCACATCCAAAATTTGAAAAACATTTATTAAACATTTTAATCTCTTTGAAAACATCAAAATGAAATTCTAAATTATCTTTTAAAACATTAAATTTCTTATCTGAAAATATAAAAACACATTAAAAACACATTATAGTTTTCTAAATAATTTCACGATTCATCCAATTTTTAGGAAATCTCTCCCAAAATCACTAGAAAACCCAAAATAAAAAATAAAGGCCCAATAATATTCCAGACATTTAAATAATATAGTTGGGATGTTTCACTACCAAAATAATTAGGTGGTGAGATGAATTCCCCAAAAAATCATATCATAGTTAAATATAGATCTTATATTACTAAATGGATATGATATATGGGGTTCTCATTTTTATCGGTCACCCATTAAATAAAATCCCATTGTAAATGGTTAGTAATGCATGATACATGACAAACTCATTTTTATGTATAATTTTAATTATTTTCTGTTTAATTTTAGATGGATTGAATTAAATATTCCCTTACAATACATAATTTTATTATAAAAAATTTAAATTAAAAAACAAATATTAATATTTTTTAAAATAAATAAAAATTTGGAATTTGGAATTATTTATGTGTCATGTTGAATTTTACATAATGTTTTTGAAATGATTTAATTTCATAGGTTATAAATATTTTTTAACTTGGCTACATCCAAAACCTAAAAAGTCATGGATCCACATAGCCACCTCTAGTGGGATGACCATCCATGAAAGGCATGACATTGATCCAGCTAAGCGGATGGTGTGGACTACTAGAAGCATAGTTGGGCCTAATACCACTTGAGCCACACAGGTGCGGTATGGCTGATGTCATGTGTGTATGCATGTGAATACATGGTCACACCCTAGTGTTGGATTATAAACAGAACAATTCATATAATATATTATACACAAGCACATAACTACTTCATTATTTCAATGTAGGAAAAATTTTGCAAATATAGTTCATTTTTAAATGGAACAGGGAAGTCCCACTCATCCCCAGTCACGTTGTTCTTATATGTCCCCATATCATTGACTTTGTAGCAACTCTACTGGTCTCTATGACCTACTTTCGCTACATGACACTTGACACCATCTTCAAACATCTATCACCACTATATCAAACCCCCTAGAAACTCAAACATGATCTCTTTCCCACTACTGAGGCCTTCCAACACCACTGATCAACTATAGAGCTTGATTTGACATCTATAAAGACCATATCAAGAATTCATCATGCATCTATGAAGGTAGGATGATGTAGGACTCATTTATTCCATGTACTCTCTCTATATCCAAACACATACAATGTATTACATAGTGAGCCCTGCATTATCCAACACCAAATAAATGGATAAAACAACCCCACCTGGTTTTCTTCCATGATGATCCACAATCCACACTACATATTTTATATCAGTCGAGTCCTTTGGGTGTTTCCAAAAAACATATACACCAATAATAAAATAGAAATATATATATATATATATATATATATATATATATCTATAATGTATTGATTGATCTAGGATAGATTTCGGAAGAGGCTAAGGCAATACCCTTGCCTATAAAAAGAGGACTTGACCACTACTGAAGCGAGGGGGACACTATGAGAAGGAGGAGGCCTCGTGATCGATTGTCATGTTTTTAATATTTATTTTTGCTATAATAAATTTATTTTAGTTCATTTAATTTTAATTTTAACTGATGTGTTGTTTTTATTTATGTAATTCGCCTCACTAATTTATTCATCTTCTTTTTCCCTTATTGTTATTTTTCTTATTTTAGGTCATTATTTTTCGATCTTATAATTTTATTATTTTATTTTTCATATATTAAATTTTCTTATTCTTATAATACACCAAATTTTATTTTATTTTTCTCTAACTCTCTCTCTCTCTCTCTCAATGTCGCCTATATTTTCCTTCTTCTCTTATTCTCATCTTCTCTCCATTTTGGTCTCTTGCCCTCGATACTGAAAAGTTGAATCCTCTCTTCACCTATGGGAGGTTAGGTGTTCTTTTATTTTTTCATAATGTTTATTTTGAATTTGTTGTAGATGTGGGTTAAATTCACAGGTGTGGTGACAGTCCACCACAACATAAAAATCAAGTATATTTCTATTATTTTATTTTTATCATTTACTAACAATCCATTGATAATTATCTATTTCCGTGATGAATTTGAGTCAATCAATGGATGAATTGGAATAGAATGGAGTCATGTTTGATTATATGATACACTCTTGGCTGAGGTGCGCCATCAACAATTATTATTAGAGGAGGTGGAATTTAGATTTCATAGGCATTTGAGATTCCTCAAAAAATAATTAAAATATTTTTATTTTAGGATTGAGATATCAATTTTGAGTTGTCAGACTAAATTTAAAAAAACAAAGGATAATAATGGTATAACTAATAACAAAAACCATGACCAAGTTCTTTCTTTATAATATCATTCTATTTATCATATTATGGTATTTTAGAATTATAATACTTTTATTATTTATAATATAATCCAAACATAATAGAATTATTTTATTGAAAACATAAAAACATCCAAAACAACTAGTTTTCAGTTATATTTTAATTATTAAGTTATAAATTGTGAAACTCCTCAAGTGAGATAACCCTGGCCAGCCACAATTCAACACTATAAAACATATATAAATTTGATTTCTCCATACCCAATGACAAACATTTTTCAAAATTGGGACCATTTTTGGGGATCTAATTATTAGTTTTATATCTTTTTCATTTCCACATATTATATAGTTTTCATTTTGTTTTATAATGAAGAAACATATTTTTTTCATTTTCTATGATTATTTATATTATTATTTCATTAATTAATTGAAAATATACTCTCAATATCATGAAACATTATTTCAAAATGAAGTTTATAACCTTATAAATTAAACACTTGAGAGTAACTAATTGATCTGGAAAAACCTATGCTAAATGGGTATGACACATGTATCTCGCATCCAGAAAAAATGACCATGCTCAATCATGTCATGGTTGAAATTCTATGACTGATGTATAAGAATTATGTAACAAATGAGATTATCAATTTTCCGAATGATATACAGGAAGTTGAGGCCCAAATCAATGACCATAAATAGTCCAACCATTTTGAGAGACATATCTATGATGAAACTAATGAGTTATAGTGGATACCTGATGAGGAAGAATTTCCTAATAAGCAGCATGTATGTGATAAAAAAGATCTGTAAAACATATATAATATGAATGATGTAAAAATTTATCTCCATGATCCATTAAAGTTATCATAAAATGTACCATTGGATGTCATTCAATTCATTGATAAGGATGAATCCACCCAAGAGGTCGAATTTGTTGAAAATATGGATGAGCCTAACTACCTGCCTCCATCCACTACGACTCTCTTTCAAGAGGAACATTCCACTGAGAGAGAAATTGATCCATAATTATGATAGTGTGATAATCATAATTTGAACTCTTTTAATCTTAATTCTATTATATATGACATCATCATCATTCTTAACGACATTCAATTTTCATATTTGACCAATCCATGTCATGCCTCAGCAGAAAATGAACAAAGAACCCATGGTCCTACTAAGGTACAAGTTTCATTCCATAATTTTGATGAATATGTTTTTGATGAAGCCCTTGAAAATTTATATGTCGTTGAGCTTGAGGAAATCGATATAGATGCCACACATATTGAATGGGAGGGTATTTCATATTGTTGTTGTATAAATTTTATTCAAGTAAAATTAACAGCTCACGTTATATTTAAATATTTAATTCATACATCCCACATTAATCAAACACTTTAAAACAATTAAGTGGTTAGAAAAGATGAAACCAATAAGACGAATTATTTATGCATCATATTTTCCCATCTATGTATGATATTAATCATTATGAAGGGAATATATTTGTAATACTCTATATATGTATCTTTTCCAACAAACAAAGAATAATATCATGATGGGAAATGCAGTAATGTGGTGGTTTAGATCAAAGATGATTCATCCACAAATAGTTTATGGATTAAACTACCACTTCCCCGAGAGGTTGTACAAATATAGAGCCCACTTGGGGGACCATAATAAGATTTATCCATATAAATACTTTGTTGGATTTCAATATCATTCATAGAATTAGTTTATAATGTATCCACAATCCCTCAATCTTTTATATCATAAATGAAATGATCCTTGTGCTTAATTTATTAATTAAATTTTTTAGGAACATGATGGCATAAGGAATCACCCAAATAGTAGAGGAAAAATAATAAAAGAATCATGAGAAATGGTAGTTTAATTTTTTTTAATCTATTAAACGCCTAGAATTTTTTAAGATTAAAAAATCACAAAACAATGAAAAACTAAAAAAAATATTGCATTCCAATCCATAAATTTATGCCCAAATTGAATTATCAAAGAGATTTGAGTTTCCTAGGAGCCCTATAATTCTATATTTTAGATTATAATGATAATGAGATTAAATTATTAAGGTTTAGAATTGGATTATTATAGTGAAGTTTTATTATTAAAAAGAGGATTCATGATTTTAGGGAATTATTTTATTCATTTAAATGAAATTTTCTTTTCATTTTCTCGGATTTGAATTTATAAAATTACTATGAATTTATTTTTTATTATTATTTATTGAATGATTGATTGTACTAAATTTTATTTCCCATTCATGTGAGTTTTTCTATACCAAACATTAATTATCTTATCTTGACTATATTTTAGAAGTGATATTGGGACATTCCACCTTCGATTATGTAAATTTATACTTCTAAAAGATAATGATTATGATAAAATATTTAAATTAATGAGGAATATTTTTATAAGAACATATCCCTAAGACTAAATTTTGAATTTATCCTTATCTAACCCATAGTGCCCATGAATGTCCTTGATAATAATGATCCAATTTTCAAGCCATTTTATCTATTTCTATCTTCCTCTTTGTTTTTTCATGATATTTTAAAGTAAAATTGTGTGGGTGATGGAATTCGTTTTGGAATGGATGATATACATTGTAATAGAAATGTATGGTTGAATTGTCTTTGGTATAGTGATAAGAGTTTTAATTCATCCATTGAAATTTCATTGTATTCCCTTATTTAAAAATTAAAATTTAAAAAATAAATAAAAATAAAAATATATAGGAATGGGCTGTGACCTGGAAGAATAAAAAATAACCATTTCTATAATAATTATTAATAACATATATGGTAAGGTGGGGGGTTTGAGATTCATTCTAAGAATAACTATTGAGATCATGGAAAAAATTAAAAAATACTTAGAAAAAAATATAAAAGAGTATAAAATTCAATAAGTTGTACATCATTCATAATGATTTAATTATTTATGACCTTACATTGAGCTTGATAAGTTGTTGTTTCCACATTCTAAATGGGGAACACAAATAAGATTTTACATCTAAATCATTCTTCATACATTAGGAGATAAACCCCTAATATGAGTCTAAATTTTTTAACATAAATTCCCATAAACCTTAAGACTCCATGTAATTAGTACATTTAATGAAAGTTCAACTGATTTCAGGTGATTTTTTCTTTAAAATCAAGAGAAATTATTTCATTTATAGGTTTAGGGATTCAGATAATGTTTTCATGATATGATCATAAATCTACATGAATTAATATCACACGTAATGAATGAAAAGATTCAACGTTAGGTAAATCAGTATTTGGCATGTTTAATAGCAATTAATTAAGAAGATTGAATGTATGAAATAATAAGATCCACTATTTTTTTAAAAGGGGAAACGTAAATTTCCTGGAATGATTAATCAATTGAAATGATAGAAATTCATTGATATGTTTTTATTTTTAATTATTTATTTAATAATGATAATTATTTGATTTTAATACATTGAAATTTTAATATTAGAATAAGGTTTGACCTTTTGAATTCAATTTTTGATTTAATGATTTGGGAAACGCATATTATTAGTTTGGGGTTATTTGAAAAACTCATTTTCCATGTATTATTTTCTGTGTTTTATAATTATTATTTTCAAGTATTTCAACGTATATTCTATTATAATAAATTATTTGAATTTAAATAAATGAAATTAATAACGAAGATTTAAAATGCATTTAAAAGGAATGAAATTTTTAAACTTTTGAATTTTTAATTTAATTGTGATTCTTGTTGAATGTTGTTTTATTTTTTTGAAATAATTTTTTTAAATAATTTATAAAGAAATTTATTACTTTTCTAGCCCTCAACCTCAATCTCCATGATCCCACATAGCTATCACATGTGGTCCAACAAACAAGAAAAGGACTGAGCATGATTTGGATGAGTATTAGATGTGGACTATTAGATGTATTGTTGGTCCTGTGATCACTTGGGACACGTGGATGTAGCATAGCCAATGTCAAGTGTTTTTTTCATATGAATTCATGTGCCCAGCCCTGTATAGGATTCTGATCAGCAATAGCTGAATAATTTCTAATATGCATTCATTGTGCTTCTTCTCTCTTTCAACAGGAGAAAAAATTTTGTGTGATCTGTTAATTTTAAAATAAAACATTTCTATATTGACTAGCCTCATATTCCCCATGCATGGATATCCCCGCACCACCAAATCTACTACTTTTCCTCCGATCTCCACTGCCTTCTGCCAGATCGTGAAGCCTTCTACTATCTGAAATGCACAAGAACTGCAATGGAAGATCACCCAGAAACTCAAAAACAAGATCTTTCCCACTAATGAGTCTATCAAACTCCATGAGTAATCCTAGGATCTTGATCCTAACTCCACAAAGACAATCTCAAGGCTTCATCCAAAAACTATGAAGCCATGATGAATGAGTAGTTTCCTTTGACTACAATGATCACCACTTCCCAAATTTCTCCATGCAGAACCCAAGGATCCCTGTATAATCCATAAACTATACAAATAGAGAAAAATTCCCACATGGATTTATTCCATGTTGCATCATAGTCCACACTGCATATATTTCAACAGCCAATCCATTACGGTGTTTCCAAACAAATTACACACTGATATTAAAAATAAAAAACATATATATGGTGATTTTATTTACCAATGAAATCCACCCAAAGAGGATGAGGCATCACCCATTCATATAAAAGGAGGCCTCATCCACAGTTTATAGTAGGGGAAACCCTAAAGGAGGAGTAGGCTTCATTCTTGAGTGCTACTATTTTCTTTTTTTGTGTCATGGTTTATTTATTTTAGTTCCTTTCATTTTAATTGTAACTCATGCATGGTTTTTTTACATAATTCACCAATACTAAATTCTTCTTCTTATACATCTATGTCTTCTTATTATTATTCTTTTCTTTATTCTCCTAATTATTCTTTTATATCCTCCTCTATTTTTCTTATATAATAATTAAATTATGTTTCATATATTTAATTTACTTATTATTTTCTTATTCATTTTTTATTTTATTTCAACTTATCTCTATTTATCCATCTCAGTCACTCCTATATTTTTTTTAATTTTTTCTTCTTATTATCATCTTACCTTATTATCACTATTGTGATCTCTTATACTCAAAAATGAGGGTCTTACCTGATGCTTGTCCTGACGGAGGTTAGGAGTTATTGAATACATTATTAATGATTATTTTGTGTTTGTGGTAGAATCAAGTGACATGACTATGTGTGGTGAATTTAAACTATGACATAAAACTAAAGTCTATTTATATTATATTTGTTTTCCACCCATCCATTGATTAAATTTTCTTCACATGGAATATTTTGTCTGATCAATATATGAAACAACATATGATGGTGTCAGGTCCTCTAATATGTGACATTATTGATTGAGCTGTACTAGAATCCTTGAATATATGAGATGGTTGAATTTATATTTATTAGGAATTCACAATTCCATAACCAATAAATAATTTAATATTAGTTTATGAATGATATCTCATGATTGAGATAACAATCTAATTTTTTAAAAAAAATAATTTCTAATAATGATAGAACTCAAAACCGAACAAATTACCAAGTTCATTATTTCTATTATCATTCTATTTAGAATTTCTTGGTAAGGTAGAAATAAAATTATTTTCATTATTTTGAAATTAATTAAAATAAATAAATATTATTGCTTTAAATAAATTAATAAAAAAAAGAAAAAATAGTTCTTAGGTAAATTTGAATTAGTATGTTGGAAACTATGAAGCTCCTCAGATGAGATGACCTAATTAAACAATTGTTCATCACTAAGAAGAATTTAGAAATTTTCGTTTTCCATTACCATTGATGGGAATTATCAAATTAAAATATGATAAAATATTCTACTATATACAATATAAGTATTATCATCATCAGTAGTCTTTATAATTAATCAATGAAAAAGTTAAACTTAATATATGTAAATCTAATGACTGGTAGCATTTGAAAAGTTCTTATGCAGTATTGGTGGTTTAAGAAAAGTTGTTTAAAAAAACATGTATGTACAGTTCATTACATAGTAATCCAGTTTTGTAATTATCACAAAACTGAATATTGATTCATATAGAAGAATATAGTGGTTAATTTAATGTTTCAAAGGCATTAGATATAAAATGGATAAATGAATATTAGTCTCTACACATGCACCCAATATGATCAGGTGAGAAAAATAATATTCAACATGATTGTATATGTTATGATTAATTGTTTCCATATATAAAATATTGTTTATAGAAATAAATTAGATTAATCTAACAAATATATGAAATAAAATATATTTTTTACAACGTGTTGTAAATATAATGATGTTATGAATGAAAAAATAATATAATTTTTGATCTTTAAGGTTTTTTGAAGTAATGATGAAAATTAGTCATTGCATTAATTACTTGGATACATTAATCTTGAATAAACCCATCAGGATATGTGTATTATATCACATTTATCTATTGATAAAAGCATATAAGAAATAGTTTTTTATTTAAAATGAGATTGGTGTTTTTAATATACAAGGTTTATTATTTTTTTAATTATTTATCATGAATTAATTGGAGACAAAAATGGTTTTTTTTTCATTAGATAATTCCTATTATTTAAATTTATGGAAATTTTCCAACAATATGAGTTATTTTGAGAAAACGTTACCTGATATTGTGAGAGTGTTGAAAATTGGTGAAATGTGCATATAATTGTTTGTGTACAAACAATACAAGTTATTAAATGTATAAACAAAAGTAATAAAATTTGATTGAAAAATTAAAAAAATGTTTCTTTAAGAATCCAATAATCTTCATAGAAACTGATTGTTTTTAGGAAATGTTATAATTTAATAAGATTGGATTATCAATGATATACTTGAAGGTGTTTGTGAAACTATATGGAATGCCCATGATAGATATGAATGTTGATTAAATTAAATATTTAATTTTGAATGGTATGGGATATAAATTGTATATTTCTAAAACATTTATAATTAAATATGATTTCAAAATCAAATGATGAATTAATTTAGTATGTAGTTTAAATTCAAGAGTTAATGAGTTTTATTTTGAATGTAAATGATAGTGTTATGTTCAGATAAACATAATATGTGTATATTTATCTCATTTCTCGTATATGTTAAGATAAGATCTTAACTGAAAAAGTGTTTTTGGGAACAAGTATGTGATGACTACTTTTATACAAATTGTCTAAAATTCATTATTCTCTATTATATGTTTTGAGAAAAGGATTGTATAATGTTGTTTTATCTAGGATAATATTTTTATACATGTATATATTAAAATATGTCAGAATGTATTCCCACCACCCAATGGAGGTATATTTTAATAAATCATTGATTTTAACTAAAAATGATAAAAACACATTGAATTCCTTATATGTTATGGAATCTATAGTTTATTTGTAAAATATTTCTACTAAAAAATGAAATAAATTTTATCTCCAAGAAAAAAGGATTGTGTATCTTAGAAATTTAGTTTCAATAGAATAATTTATCTAACAGGTTAATAGGAGCATGATTGGACTAGAGAAGTTCAAAATTAACATATAAAAGTAAACCATAATTTTAATTTTAATAGTTTTTGTACTTAATATCCAAAATAATCTAGAATATTTGTTGGTAATGAAATATTTAAAGAGTTACATTTATTAACCATTTAAAATGTGAATATCCTTATTTACTAAAATATTATTCCAGTCTAATATTAAAGTGTTTTTACTTCATATAATAGAAGATATTAGGATATGTGATGATAAATAAAAATGTAAATAGTAACATTTATTGTTAACGACAAATTAATGTCACTTTTTCATGAATCTTTTCATATGTATAAATAAAAATTCCATAACACATGATATCCTTAAAGTGTTTGGATTGTGGAAATAATGGGAAAATTAATGATTTACATTATTTAAAAAAATGTGTCATCACTTTATCATAAAAGAGTTTAGGATGTGGTGGTAATGATAAATTTAAGATATATATTTACTTATCAAATTAAAGTGATGCTCAATATATCCTAAAATAGTTTGGGAGGATTGCATAACAATGATGTGATTAGATAAATTATTTCAAGGATTTGTTTTTGATAAAATAGTTTTCCATGGATGATGATGGTGAATATAGAAAGAATTCAATGTTGAGAACAAATTTTGACTTCCTAACATTTGTTGATGTGAGGTTAAGATGTTTGAATATGTTCAATGATTTGAAAAACTGTATATATTATTCATACATCTCAACATTTTTCCAAATAAATTAATTCATATATGTTTCTCACTAAATAAGTTAGAGGGAGAGTTTTACCAAATGGTCAAAACAAAATTTTACATGGATTTAATATTATGTAACAAGTAAACAAAACCTATAAAATTTATTAAAAATTATTCTAATATATATTTTTTAAATATATGAAATGTTAAATTGGTTCATATGTTGTCTTTGTTAAAAATTATTAATGAGTTTATAGAAATTAAAATATACCACATTATTGGAAATATCAATTTTATCATTCATTGACATTGCCTTTATAAATGTATATATAAATATACATTGCAAGAATGGAAATGATAATTGGCCTCTCAATGTATGAATTTTATTTTATCCCTAACTGATATTTTCATTGAGTATAATGTTTATGATTAAATATTATGGTTAGTGTGTGTAATATTCTTTTATAGAGGACAAAACAAAAAATATGATATTTTGGGTGTGTGTTGGATTACATAATAAATAAATCATGTATATTATTGGTTCATAATACATATTTGAGTCCCACTTATTATGTTTAGTGACATACCTTCCATGATATCCTTTATAAATTTAAAAAGTACATAAATAAGTCAATATATGAACTATGCTAATAATGGGGTGTTTTTGTATGTTGATAATCATTCCATCAGTTGGATCTTAACTAAGATGATATTTTTTCACTCATATGATGATTATAAAATCTGGTCCCTTTATTGAAATATAACATGGGAGTATGTGGCCACACATATGTATTTTATATCTTTCTATATAATGGAAATTTTATGTTCTTATCTATAAGGATGAATGAAATTTGATGTATTCATCTATTATATTAATCAACAGTTAGTGAATTGAGATCCTATGAGTTTTCTATACCGGATTGTAATTCTCTATATCCAAGTCCACTCGATGTATTGGAAAAAAGAATAACATGATAATGAACATTTATATATGTGTTTATTTCTAGAAAATGGTATAGAGTTACATGTTCTTAAGGAAGATCACCACATATCAAATTATAGACTAAGAAATATTGATGATTTTCTAGAGGAAAATATTCTCATACATATGTGGATCATATTATTGTTTTTTTTTCAATTCTATAAGGTCCTATAGGGTTTAACTTTCTTATTGAATTAATTAATATTGAATTAAACATAGAGAACATCTCTAAATGTGTTTTGTATTGGTATTCACAAGGTATTTAATTTAATGTGACACAAAATTGAAATGAATAATAGATATCCAAAAGTATTTTTGGGTTATATTCAAAAGGATTTTTGGATATTGTGTCACAGATTATTTTATATTATAATATAACATTAAATTACACAATGTATTTTAATATTTAGTTAATATGAGAGATTGATGGATATATTCTGCAATGCCTTATATGTTTTTATATTCAATATATATTGAATATAAATTATGATTTGAATTCAATGGGTATATTATTATTCAATATGTGATTATATAAATATGAGAAATTATTCACATTTATTTCTCCCACATTTTCTATCATTTAAGGAACTATTTTTCAAGAAGTCTATTGGGGAGATATAGCAGTCATATGATTTATTACTTTATTTGAAAAACTATTCAATGTTGTGTTATGAACTCCTGAGTAAATGATAAAGTTCAAGGGTTTTTATTTTGTATTTATAAAATACTACCAATCAATGACATTGGTTGGAATATTCAGCCAATAGATCCTATATCACAATGTTATCTTCACCTTCCTACTTTGAAATAGGGTTAATAACATACCATAGAGAAAAGGTACATCCCACTCAAATGATGAGTGATTCAAAATAGCCCATTGATACTGATGAAGGTCAGATGATTATTGTTGAAACTAAGTGATATTTATCAAAAATATGAAATGTAGATGATTCAATGAATTATTTAGTGTATGGTTTTCCTATTTACAATATTTCATCATTTCGTTTCTTACTAATGTTTCATATTTCATTCATGGAGATCCTAGAAATGGGATTTTAAAATGCTTCCACATATTCTAAATTTTTTTGGACTCTATTGAGACCCTTAAATGAATAATATGCTATAAATTTGAATCAGAGTCAATATAATTAATTAGATATTCATCATCCCTTCAATTTATTTTATATTTCATCAATAATTTGAATACTAATCATGATGGATTATTCCATAAAGAATGCTCACTTGGGATAATTTTATATAAATCTTATTGAAATTTATTTATGTTATAATTTAATATATAATCTTATGTTATCAAATGTTTAGGATGATATAGATAATAAATTTAATTATAAATAGATCCCTCTATTTGTGCGGTTCACACTAATATATTAGTCATGTACAAGATGATTGATAAAGGAACATTTTTTTCTATATTTATTCTATACATGGGAACAATGATAAGATTTGTTAAAATATGTGAAGCATGAAATGATCAATGAAACATGACCATGTTACTAATTCTATAAGATAAAACAATTTAATGGTTATGCTGTTATCCCTAATGATCAAAATTCAGTAGCGGGTAGTGTAGAAGTGATTAGGGAAGGGATGAATAAAGGGGGAATATTGGTGAAGAATAATTTGATGGGAATATTACATTATATATATATATATATGATATACATATATATATCATGCAATGTAGGATTTACGAGATTATAAGGGTATATTATTTTATACAATATGGATTGCTATAAAATAATTAATAATTAACATTTTGTGTTTCACCCATGTATTCTATATTTAAATGAAATCATTACACCTTTATATGAAACGTCTAGGAGTAATTGAATTTTATTTATACATACATACATGAACAAGTCATGGTATTTATTGTTACATTTTAATACCCAAATAAATGAGTGGATAATGAAGGAGAATCCATGATGGCACATTTTACTATTTCCAAGTTATGATAGTGGATGTGAAATTCCACATGTCTTGGATGAACCTTACTATAACTAAAAATATTTATTTATTTGTCCTTCTGTTCATATGTGATACTAGAACACATCATGAATGGAAAGACCAACCTGGTTGAAAGAAAATCAAATTAGTCTGTGGATAAATTTCATTATTGGGGTAAATTACTTTTTATCATTGGTGATCTTCAACAATCTCATCAGAAAAACATAAAAAGGTTGTTTTTCATTTTCATTGTATGGTACACATATTTATATTTTGGTGGAATTAAATTCTCTTTATACCCATTATTGTGAACAGAAACCCCTATAACTCCCCACTATCTCATCCTAGGAAATCTAGATGTGTCTGCAACCCTAATGTAGAATTACAACATTATAGTAACAAGTTTATGCCATACAATTTCTACATTTCCTATCGGAAAAAATCATGTGATGCTTGAATTGAATTTTACTACTTCGAGAGACATCCGTAAAACATTTAGAAAATAACCACAGTATGAAATGAACTAGTTTCCTTCCAAGAATGGCACCCAGATATTTAGAAAAAATAATCAAACCGATCATTGATCAATTTTTATTGAGTAATATTTCCAATAATACATTCAACATCACATATATAATTTCTAAGGGTTTTCTTTGAAAATAAACATATGATCATAGGAACAATACGAATATCCTACCAAAATTATTCGTATTCTATTTTTTTATATTACATGAGTTTAGTTTCACAAGGAAACATGCCTTCACCTCACTGTATGCTTCGTGTATGATTTGAGGAAAGGTAAATAAAATTACATTGTCATAGTGAGTAGTAGATTTAGTATTCTTCCCCACATCACGACAATCATGTACAGTTTTATGGACTGAATGATTCTATACTTGTGTATATATAGGTCCAATTAATCGCGGAACATACTTATTTTTTATGGAACAGTTTTTCGAAGTCCCGCTAAATGTTTAGAGGTTCATACTCTGTCACCTTATAATACATCTTCATAATATATAGCCTAGAATGTGACCAGGTTGGAAATGGTGATGCTCTAAACCATGACACGAACCAATACGAAGTCATACACTCCATTATAATATTCTATAAAGTTACTTTATATCCTCTTGAGTCTATTTATATAATAAATTATTGGATCTTAAAATCTATATGAATAGATATTTCTTAGTATAGCTCCAATAATTACACCATACAAATAAGTTCATCAATAATTTAATTCCCCTCTACAAGCAATTCCTCTCTATTACATGGCCTTCCTCTATGATACTGAGATTATCAAATCCGTACATAACCGAAACAACATTATATTATTTCTTTTCTTCCATGACTAGTGGTTCTTATAAACTAGTTAAAAGATGTTTCTACTTAAAACATTGTTGAACCATTATCTCTGCGACATTATTGAAATGTACCTGATATATTTCCATAGATGAATAAAGCTTTAGAAACAGTATTTCTTACACCTAGTGACTTATAACATTTACAATTTAATTATGGTACTGCAATTAATGTTGTGTCGCAACCACCACTCATCAAATAACATTCTTAGAACCCTGATCCTTGTTCATCAAACCAGGTTTCTTCACTATGATTTAATCTATCAGCGGAGTTCAAAGATTTATTTTTACAGTAAATGAATTTCATTTTTCTCTCCCTTTGAATGTTCAGTAGTGACTATGTCTCTCTTGTTGTAGTGATCAGGTCTCTATGATGTGATGAAGACTCCAATGGTTAGTAGTGTCCCCTCATATAATTTTATTTCTAAATGATTTATTCTTTTACCTTAGTTTATGAGTGCTTTAACCTCTAATGTATAATAATTTAGATAAGAGAGTGAGAGAGATTGATAAAACACAGAGAGAAATTGTTTTCTAATTATCAAAACTACATGCACATCACACACAGTTCTGAAGTGATTGTTCCTCCAAAATCATTATATCTTATATAGAAATACATACTATGGTGTCAAAGTCTTCATATAGTGATCTATATTCCCAGTGGTGATCGGATTCCCAACAATGATTCACTCCCTAGAAGAGTCACCAAAATATTATGAAAATTAGATAGAGGGAGAGAGAGAAAGAGTTGAAAAACAACACTATATACAATATTTGGTATTATCCGAATCACATAATACAATAATATAGAATAATAGTTAAATATGAGGAAGAAGAAGTTATTGAAGGAATATGAAATATCCTATGGAGGACCGCTCTCTCAGGGATAGATTCAGGTCCTTCAAAGGTCCATCCATTTTTTATAACCATGTCGGAAAAAATAACAAACATAATTCATTATCCAATAGAGATAGCTTCCCATATTTTGGATCCCTAAACATCACAAGACAACACAACCACCCTAACCAATTTCCATTAAATATTACATATTACCCCTAGAAACATATTATTTCCATCCCACACAAGGACATCCCCACATTGCCTTCTCACCATTTGGCCAAATTCTATCTATAAATAACAATGCCACAAAGCCACACAAGGAAAGACTCACCCCTATCGTAATAGTTTTTCATATACCATGACATTAGATTTTAATTGATGTTATGAACATGAATATAGTTATTTAATATAATTTGTGTAGTTTAGGTGTTACAGTTGGGATTAATTTTATTCTCTTTTGAGTAATGTATCACTAGATATAAGAAAATTGGGCCACACTACTTACCTAACTGTAATTTTATGCGTTGTCCAGTCTGGTGAATAAGGTTGGATACATGTCATTATTGGATTATTAGTGTCATAATTTTCAATATCAAATAACAGTATTCATTTTTATGAATTTTTCATGTACATTAGGCAAATGATTTATTTTGATATGAATGAATAATCTTACATCTATTGATGGTTTATTAAAAATAATGTCTGGGTTCTGTAATGATTTACACATCAATATTTCTTAAAAATCTTAATTTGGTGGAGAGAATAAGATTTCAAAATAAATTTCTAAAAGAATTCATACAGAGAAGGGAATAACATGAAATAATATATTGAGATAAAATACCCTTCAAGTAATAAGTTTGAGATTCCTTCCAAAGCTACACTTTTTAAGATCTCGATCAAACAACTATATACTTTCATTCCCAAGTGGGGTTCTTATAGATTTTCTTGTCTGAGGTAAGCATGTAATGGGTATTACAAGACCATCCTTGTGTAGTTTCTCACAAAACTGGGGTTCCCCAATATTATCCTTTGAGTATATCATTTTATTGATGATTTGATTTGGTTACACTATGTGGGAAACTCAAAATATTGGTATACCAGTGGAATAGAGTTGCATTCATACATATGATGTATTGGATAATGAGTTGTATTCTCAACTGTCCAAGAGTAATATATGATATGAATTGGATGATTCCATACCTAAATAACTAAGCAGTTAGTTTTTCACTAATGATGGATCATTTTATAATAAGTCAAATATAGATCATGTCCCACTAATGTGTATGATGTATTTTAAATGGGTAATTATTTTATTGAGAGTATATTTATTAAACGTTCTAATTTAATTGTAATAAAGAATTTAACTCATTAGATAAAATCTTCTATTATAGATATGTTGAATCATAATCAAGATTGACCTTAATATTAATCCATGAATAATAAAAACATAATTGTAATTACTTCATCAATTGGTATTGAAATTTGATAATTGTTCTAAAATAATAAGGATGATATTGTTCATTGATGCAAATTTGTCCATTGGAGATGAAAATTTCCAAATTAATTGAATGTATGTAAGATTCCAATCAAGGGTATAATAACCTTGGGTTTTGAGAAATTAATACTAATAACTAAATATGATTGGATTATAATATATATATGTACCCTAAGGAGTAATTGAAACTCCAGGGAATGTATATGTCAAGTATGGATGTTATAGAAATTAATTCAATGATTTTTAAAGGTATGTGATAAAAAGGGTATATTTAAAATTTTTATTAAAATTTAAAGTAGTTAAAAATAAATGAATTAGTTGATTGACCTTGAAGTTTATATTCATCTAATGAAGTAAATAGATTCTACATCAAGGATTTGAATGTAATTTTTTTTATAAATGTCAAATTAATATAAGTAATTGATGTGTATCTTTTTAAAATTTACCATAAGGGATAAGATAATAATTTTGATCAAAATGATTTTTTTTGTTTAAAATAATATTATGATTAATTTTATTTAGATTGTTTATAAGAAAATATTTTCAATTGTATAGAGTTATTATAAAAAAATATGAGAGGATTTTTTGTATTCAAAATGTTTATGACTCACCAATTTATATAATATGTATTGAGAGGAAGATATGGATAAATATGTATTTTTTGAGGATAAAATGTGTATCCACGTATTAGTTAAAATACATGAGAATGTGTTACCACCACCCATATGTGATATATTTTTAGGAAGTATTCATATAATGAAAAAATATTCCAATAACATAGAATAATCTATATGATATAGAAACTATAGTTTTTTTGTTAAATATTATCCGTAATAAAAAATAATCATTATTTCCTAAGACAAAAAGATTTTTTGTATCCTAGAAAGATATTTGGAAAATAATATCATGTCTTGGATACTATATTCTATATTTATGGCGATAAATATGTTCTATGTCAAAAAATAATGAGGTTCAGTAATCAATATTAAAATTTATTTTTACATAATATCCAGAGAGTGTTAAGATGTGTTAGTAAAAAATATTGTATGTATTTAATTGTTTTTGAATAAATTTCATGTAATGTGGTTCGAATGATTATGATGGTGAATATATATAGAATTATATGTATAAAATTGACGATAACATAATAACATTTAATGTTGTCTGGTTATGAATCATGCATATGTTCAACAGTTTAATAGTTATAAATTTTTTCCAAAATCTCAACATTATTCAAACTCGGTTACTTCATATTTTTTCATACAAAAGAGTTTAGTGGAAGTGTTTCATATGATGTACATATAGAGATGTGACATGTATTACATATGATGTAATATCTTAACAAGACCCAAAATTGTATAAAACATTAAGTTGATATGGTAGTTTATTATATATTATATGATAAAATAGTTCTCATATTGGTTTGCTTTAATATTCTTTAAATGCTTAAGAATATTTAAATATATAAAATTAAATGAAATTCCACATTTTATCACTCTTTCATGTATCCAATATAAATGTATATATAGATATAGTTTTTGTAAAGTGTTTTGATAATTGACCTCTCAATGTGTGACATTGTTTTTATCCCTAACGGGTGTTCATTATAGAGTATTATTTGTTTTTATATAAAGTTAATAGTAGAATGAGTGGGATAAATTTAAAGAGATATAGAATATTCTCATGATGAAAATTAAATATAATATATTTCATCATGTGTGATGGAAGATCGAGTAAATTATATAATATGGAGTATCATATAGATTTCATTGGTATTTTAGGGGAACATGAATCATATTTGAGTTCCCACTACCTAAGGATGGAATGATACATAACATTATAACAATTTTAAATTGATAACCTAATTACATGTGTTTATATTATATCCTAGCTAAAACAGGGGTGGTTGGGTATGTTTCATATAATTAAATTGGCTGTAGCTTTAATGAGATGAGACTTTTCATCTTGTACGATGAGTATGACATCAATTCCCTTGATCAAGATAGACTATAAAAGTGTACAATCATACCGATATATTATATATCTAACTAGATAAGGGACATTAGATATGATTGTCCATAAGGTTGACTGAAAAATGATATAATCATCGATTAAATACATAAATATATAGATAATTGATAACAGATGAATGGTAGTGAGAAGCTCAATGTCCCATGGTTAATCGTGGTTTTGAAAAAACAAATCAATAGGAGAATGCATGTTTTCATATTATGTAGACTAGTGGACACAAATATTGATATAAATGTTATTTATGGTTATCATTCAAGATCATTTAATATCTAGACTGTCATTGAAAATTTTATAGATACATCTCTTTAAATACGTATATGAATATAGAATTTTTTTGTTTTTTGTTAATTCTATAAAGAATCACGGGTACAAACATTGTGGTTTACTGAATGAGGATTGAGTGTGACTCAAATAAATGCATTAAAAACATTCCAGTGTTAATATAAAAATGTTATTTTGATGGATATTCAAAAGGTATTACATATGATGTGATACAAGGTGATGTAAATGATAACATTCCAAATGTGTTTTGGAAGATATACATAATATTTTTGGACATAACAAAAACTATTGTATATTATATAATATACAGCGAAATGAAATAAAATATATTAGGTTTGGGTTAATGTTGGAGATTGATGAGAATATTCCAAAAATATATTTATATTCTATATATATATATCATGAAAATTATGATTTTTAGGCGCGTAAGAGTATATTATTTTATGCCATATGTGGTTATAAAAGAAATATAAATAGTTAGCATTTATTTTGTTTCAACAACATAAGCTATCATTAAATGAATTTTTTTATATTTATATGAAAAAATTGGGACTAAATGAAATAAATGAATTCATATTTACCTGAATCGACCACAATATTTATTCATATGTTTAAAAATTTGAATAAATGAGAGGATAACAAAGAAGCATCCATGAGTGTCCATTTATCTTCTACCATGTGATGAATGTGTCTGTGAAAATCTATTAGGATTGGGAGAACGTCCCTATGCCTAAAAATATATCAATATTCTTCCTTATATTCATATGTGATGATATCACGTCAGAGAGTATTAAGAGTCTTGCATGTGTTACATTTGATTTAGATTAACATAGGGATATACTACAGGGGTGGGATGATCTTGTTTTCCACTTTGGTGATCATTATCAATCCCATCATAAGAATATAAATAGGTTGGTTTGGATCTTTGATGTATGTTACACATATCTACAATGTTATTTAATATTAGTATTTACAATAGTTTTCATATTATAATGATTGTAGATCCCTAGAAATAGGGTTATAAATCACTTCTATATGTTTAAATCATTGTTATTAGACTCTAAAAACCCTTTTGCAGGCTCCCATTAGTTCTCATGATATATAACTTAACGGACTTATTGTGTAAATAATAAAACACAATCAATTGTTGGGATACCTCTGGTGAAGGTGTAACTAAGTATGAGTGTTTTAAGGATTCATTAACTTGTGTATTTTTCTATGGAGTTTATTGTAACCCATTTTCTCCATTATATTCCATGCGATATATATGTGAGGATAATGAGAATGATTTTAGAAATATTAGAAGAAGTCTACCTGTTTAGGATCTAAAATATTATCATATCCTTAAGGATCTTGGGTTATACCCAAATCTTGAGAAATCCATATAACAACCATCGGTGGGGGAAGTTTTATGATGGTCTTCCATTAGTGTTGTCCTCTTCCTTTAGAAATAATTAAATCACACTCGTAATTGGACAAGATATACATGTAATTCTATGACATGGAAGTTGAAGGATAAGTAACCCATGCATGTGTTTGATTTATATATTCAAATACCAATGGTATTTTGGTTGAATAATGTGGTCATGATCATGGTGATACTGATAATTTATTGGTTTCAATGGATATTTTTTATCATCAATTGTGGAAATAACAAATGCTAGTATCTTTAGAAGCTCATATCAGTAAATTAAATTTGGAATTTCCTCCTCATGTGATTCTCAAATAATTGAATGTTATAATTTTCATTGTATATAGGATGACCACTAATTTGGAACAAAATAAAGAGAATTTTTAGAAAGTGATCATTCTTTTGTCACACACTATATGAATTTATATGATCATGGAATTGGAAATGCTGTGATTTTCAATCCATATGATAATTAAGGATAAAATGCGGACAATGTAGTTACACTTGGTAATTTATAGTTTTATAAGAAGATTAGAAAATCCTGTTACATAGAAATAATGTCTCATCAAGAGATAAGGATATTACCTATGATACATCAATGTTATAGATATATTAAAATAATAGTAAATACCCCTCTACTACTCCAACAAGAAATGTGGAAATAGCTATTAGAACTCTAATTGTGCCACTTGCTTCTAGTGTGCAATAGATTAAATGCACCCTTGATACCCGATATCATGATGCTGGAAAACCCTGGAATATGGATTCACATAATTTTATCATTTTTAGGATGTTATCATCAGTTATATTTCGTAATAATTCTATAAGGGAAGTTAACAATAACCATGTGACTAAATAAAAAATAATTCAATGGCTAGTAAAACTCTAAAATGGGTTAGTTACATTGATATGGTTAATTATTATTTTGGTTTGTCAATGAGTTTTTTATTAAAATTAAGGTATATAAATATAAATATTTTTCCATTATTGATTCACATGATATATCCATTGATTGAAATAATTATTTACAGTATGTTGATAAGAATAATAAGTATATTGATATTGATATTCTGACTGAGGCCACCATACATGATTTTTCTCCTAATCATTAGATATTGTTACTCATAGTACTAAATCCAAATTATTGGAAATGTAGTCATAAGGTGAAAGGAACCTTTGGATAATAGAAAAAAGATGGATTTGAGGATTAAACCCATAAGTTCAATGAAGGTATAGATTATTTCATAATATTGGCAATCGATCTCAAAGTATTAAAATTTAAATATATTGATTGGAATTGAATTTTCCTTTTTTCCGTTTGGGCCATTTGGGTTTGTTAGGGTGATATTTTCTCATTTTTCTTTTGTTTTTTGATTTGGTTGTAATTTTGTGTCAATTTATGATCATGTCACACATTTATACCTTATAATTGTAGTTTATTATAAAATGACTCTTTGATCTCAACCAATTTTTATAGTTTTGGGTGTTTTTAACCATATTTTCCTTGTTGTTTATTTTTTAATTCTAATCCAACTGATTTTAGTTGAGTTTTTCCTCGTATCCCATATGAATTCACCATTACTATGAAGTTATAATCAATATAATGGAACATTCTCTAATTAGTTTTTATATATGTATTATTGATTTGTAATGAAATTTTATCCTTCCAACAGTACATGAATTTTATGTTACATATATTTTTCAAAACATGCTTTCAACTATTATTTTTTTCTAGTTAGTGAACTTAATTTTAAAATAAATGGAATTTTAGCTATTCCCCACAGTTCAAAACTAGGATTAGGTTGATGATTATAATATCATATAAAATTCAATTGAAATTATAATTTCTTGAATCATGTGTTTGGAGTTAAATAGTATAACTATATATATTTATATTTTATCGTAGACCTATTTCATTAGTTTTATGAAATGGTTTTCAGTCCTTTATCCCCGAATCAACATTTTATCTAGATTTACTGAATGAAATTTAAAAAATATTCTAAAAATTAAATATAGGGGATATGTGTGGGTAGATGATATCATATTAAATTCATAAGGGATATGGGTGTTTGGATAATCCCATATTGGATTCATGGTCAATGTTGTATATATTTTTATTTCATTTAACTATTTAATTAATGTTATTTTTCTTCTTTTATTGATTTCTCAATTTATGTACCTTTAAATAGGAAATCCCAATTTTAGGGGTAGTGACCCTTGTCCATCTCTTTCTGATTCATGTGTATGTTGTTGAATATTTTTTTCTCATGTATTTCTCATTAAAAATCTTCTTATTGTTTATGATTATTATTCTATTCATTTTTTACTGTAATAATTTATCTAAAAAATCATCGATTCATTCTATGAAAAATTTTTAAAGAGTAATCTTTTAAAATAGTGCATTGTTTTATGATTTGCCAAAAAAAATTCATCTAGTTACCAATTGAGATTGATATATATTTTCAATTAATTTTATAGTCATTTATTTTTACCCTTCAATCATGGAATTTGGTAATAATGATAACATATAATCACTCAAATTTTATATTCTAGGTGTTTTTCACAATTCAGAGTGGGGATCATGATGCTAATGGGGACATTGAATCTCGAAGTCTTGTGTTACATGTTTCTTTATTGAGATACACATTTTGAGGATTATGTACATTAATAAACATTATAAATGTATGATATTATGATCATGAATTGTATGTGTTTTATAGAGCATGTTCTCTTGATTTGGGGGGTCATACTTTTTAACAACAGGGTTACTATTTTGATTTGCCTCAAATTCTAGTCCCTGGATTTATAATTCCCACTTGAAGGGTTTTTTTTGTAAATATATTTTTATTTTTTAACTAATAAGTAATACGGGTTATCAAATATTTTTTTTATTGAATATGTCTAATATATTGTGTTTTGGGCATGTGTACAAGGTTCCATCTTGCTCGACTCTCTATCAGCACTTGATCATTCCATGAAAAAATGTCTTCTCTATGATTAAAAAGGTCATCACCATTGAAATTATTTTTTAACTATATAAATGTTATATTCACCACTAACTATGTAAATGATGTTACTATAATAAACCACTTTATAACATATAATAAATTTTGATTTTTTGTGAATAGAGTCCACAATATGTTTTTTAAATCGAGTAATTTTTTATTATTTATTACTAGTAAATGGTTACATAACTGTACCCTAATGTCTTCTAATTATTATTTTTGTGAAATTTTCCTTGTTTTGATAGTTATGAAATAATGTATTCTTTTTTGAGGATTTATTTGTAATAATAAGAGAAAAAAATTTAGTGATGGGGTTTTATGTAAATAATTCAATTATATTCGTAAGAGTGTGCATTTGATTTTTATTTGTTAATCATTTTGAGAAATATTGTAATATATCTTGTTGTACTTGAATTTGAAGACGGTAAATTATTTCCTCCCTAGTACATATTTTTTTTGTTGGTCCCTCTACCATCCACATGTCATATGTTTGTGTTAGATATTTATATTGTCTTATGTTGTCTTGATTGCATATTTTTAGAGGAATATAGACACTATGATACATTTTTGGAGGATATGTTTTGAATTAATTTTACAGAGACTGGTGATGGAGGCTTTTATTGAATATAAGATTCTGTAATGGGGTGGAACGATAACAATAAAATGTTATCTTGGCTTGTGAATAGTTTCACATTTTAAAATTTTATACCTTGAATTGTATGGTTTTTTTCTCTTCCATACACCACATCGGATACAGTAAAACCCAAACAACAAAAACGAAATTTACATAGCCTAAAGGGAATTCCCAATCCCCATTGGATGGACACTAGATCCTAACATTATACAATATGATAGTGGGGATAAATTTTCTAGAAACACAGGAAAAAAACTGATACATTTATTATACTCAAAAACTCCAAAGGATCATAGTACAGAAAACAAAATAGGTATATCAAAAACCCCAATAACACATCATCTATGTACCAAAATATGATAATTTGAAACTCAAACATCCTAATGGTACCAACACTACAAGCTGAAAAGGTCAATTACATCCACATTCTCCCAAAGGTAGTACCCATTTACACAAACATGGAAGATGAAATTCTTAAAATTCCTAAAGTAAATGTTAGGTTGTGAGCTCAAAATTCTTGTAGGGTCTCAACATGTTTTCCATTTTATTATTCCATAATATATAGACTATATCAAGAATTAAATTATAAAAAATAATCATGAAATTATAATTTCATAATTAAATCAAAAAATGTTTTTTCAATTCAAAAGATAGAAACATTTAAAAAAATTTATCCATAAAATATTTATCTAAAATATTTTATATAAACCATATAAGAATGATTAAAAATGTTTCTTGGTTAATGGAATATATATATCAATGAAATCACAAAAAATCATATCAAAATTGTCAAATTACATGTGGAATGGTAGTGACTGGCTATGAGATCTTCATAATGTCATATTAGTAATCAAAATAAATATCCACTCCCACATAATAGAAAATTACAATAATACACTCCCACATAAGGGAAAATTACCGGCCTATCATGGTTCAGTTAGTTTTTTTCATTAATATATTGAATTAGACTGAAAATACTATCATTCTTTTACCAACAACTTACTAGCTACCCATGCTCCCAATTTCATTAATAAATCATTCAATGTTTTAAAATTCAATTGCCCAATTTTTCATTTTAATATGACCACTATATCTAAAAATATATTTAATTTTGATTATTTTTACCCATTAAATATTAAAACAATCATAGGAATTAAAAAAATAAATTTATGCCTTTTTTAATGTAATTTATCAAATCAATTTACAATTCCCATTATTCTCCCATGGACTCCCCAAATTCTAGTTCAATTGGAATTTATGATTTTAATCAAAATCCTAGCCACATAAATTCACTTACCAATTACAATTAAATTGGGTTATAATAGTTTAATTTAAATAAATCTAATTTAGATAAAGGAAATATGTGGTTCATTACATGGAAAATATCAAATCAATCACCTACCTTTAATCACTACATCAACAAATGAATACAAAATAGATCTATAAATCAAGCCTACATTCATGATTCAAAACAACATAGTTCAGATCTAGTAATTATGTGATGATATAGCACACCCTATGTTGGAAATAAACAGAGAAAGGGAGGGACGGAATAATAGAGTAGTAATTACAAAAGGGGGATCATATGAGGATCGCTATGCTTTGATCCACCTTGAAAGGGGTTTGGAGGAGGAAAAATGATCTATGAGATCCTCAAGGACCTTGTAATTCATGATATGGTGAGTTACAATCATGTTGGAGATAAAAATGTGGTACATTAATTTTTTTGTTATTTTTAAATAAAACGTGATGAACACTTGATTAGTTGGGCATGCCCGCAATGTTTCCAAATCCATAAACCCTATCTGTGAGCCCCTATGATGGGGTTCTTGGTTTTTACTTTATGGAAACAGAGTTTGGTAAATCACATGACAACTGTGTATTCCTCCTATACATGGGTAAATAGTTTTCCCTATTGGTGTTCACGGTTTGGGAAAACCACGCGCCAACAATGAAAAATGTAGAATTTTTCTAAATCATCAAAATGTCACCTGAACTACCATGAAACATGACACAACAAAGTAATGTTCAGTAATTGGGTTGAGAAGTACCTATAAACAGTAAGAGGATGTTACAACATACCCATAATAAAATCATTCAATCCCCAAAACACCTATTAAGAAGTTTCCATAATGAAAAGGCAAGGATAATACTCTCTCACGGGTGACTCTCTATATCACATCTCATGAGTATCAGAATTGTGATTCAATAAACATTAAACCAATGGTATCATTATCCCACCAAGTACATTTGTTTTAGAATCAAAAATCATGACTAGATTCTTAGTCATTGATAAATAGATCTCAACATAAAGATTTATCAATAAAAAAAATCAGATGGATCCGAATGATATTTCCATAGCTATGAAACATGGAACATGTTATGTATTGACTTATAATATAGTGGATGTTCTAAATATTAGGACAGTTTCTCCACCAATTAAGAAACCTAAACTGGTCCCACAAAATGCGGAGACAAATTCCCATTTTCCTGAGACATAAATTACACAAATGGGATGAATTGTTCATGAAAACCATGTTACTGAAATAGGATTCCAGTGGTATATAATGATGATCAACAAAATATTCATACTGTATCGATGTTGTCAAAATTCTATGATGAATTAAATGAAACATTACTATCATCTCTCGATCCATGCTCTATCTAACCATGGAATTATAACAGATCTTCATCCCTCACAATAATGATTTACATTATCAGCCACACAATTCCTCAAAAGGATATATTCTAATTTTGGATTGTTAAATATTTCTATAAGTACAATCAACTATCCCCAAATGGTCATCAAAATCCACACGAGAATCGTGGACATTAGCACAAATTAGATCCTAATGAACCTTTCAAGCCCTCCATGTCTGGACATGTATCCATAGATGGTTCGCCATTCTCAAATAATAATTTGAACCCTCTTCCACATGAATTCCTCACCAAAAGAAATAAGTATAATGGCATTATAGTAGATATTATAAATGAAGTAACTCTATACAAAAAAAAAATTTCTATCACCTAGAGACTTACCATCTCCTCAACTTTGAATGTATCTTGAATGGGTATAAAATAAGAAAATTTGGCTAGCCTAACGAAAAAACCAATATCACATACTCATTTTCTTTTATCATCCAACAAACCAACCTAAATATCTATAGATATATCATCGCACATATATGTCGGTACTAGATGTCATATAAGAAATTCCAAAGGTCATTGGTGCTCATCCTTGACTAGTAGGCATTTATAACAATGGGAGACAAAATCAGCAATGTCCCATCTTGAATCTATCAACCATAATAAATAACACATTTCATAGAACATTTTTGTGGTTCCAAGGTGCATAAATTAGTGGGAATTATTTAAATCCACCATATAATCCTTCACCATAGCTAAATGTGGAAAAAAAATTCTGAAATCATATAAAACCTTTCATAGTGAAAGACCACTCACAAATGATATCCCAACAATAATGAGGCTCTCTAATTATAAAAAATTCTAAATCAAGCTATCATTCATAATGAATCATGAAATGAAAAATGGATGTCAACTGAACACAATCCCAAATGACCTTTACCACTTTTTCCCAAAACTGTAATATGAAACTATGAAGAAAGAGCAACCATATTCTACTCTTCTACTGATTCATCCACTACATTGTTTGGATATTTCCTATACATATCATCTACAATAACATTCCCTTTCACTAGGGCATATGATATTATGGAATTAAACGACTTCACCAACTCAACCCAACACCTAGGGTTGATATTTGAATATTTTTGCATGAAGATATAACTCATGATACTGTTTTCAGAATACATGATAAACATTTCACTGAAAAAATTAATTCAAAAAACACTTAATTAAATGAATACTAAATGTGATTTCAAGGTCAGGGTTTGGAGAAATCATCTCATGTGTCCCAATAAAATGGGATCAATATTAATAACATGATCATCCTTTATAATAACATATCCCAAACCCAAATTTTTTGCATCATAGAAGACCACATACACCATCACGTTTTATGGAAGAGTCATAAATGGAAAACAGACTAAAATATTTTTCAGTTAAATATATGAAAATTGAGGTTTCTCATACCATGTAACATCACTCCCTTCTATGTGTGAGAGTTTATTAGAGAAGTCATATTTTAGAAATTCATATTGAACCTGTGATAAAAACTAACTAATCCTAAAAATATTCAAATCTAAAAAATATTCTACCATTTCTACCATGTCATAATAGATTTCAAATTATCAATATCAGCTAAGATACCATGTTTTAACACCATGTTTCCCAAGAACATCACTTCCCAAATCAATAAATTGTATTTATAAACCTTTCCCCAAATTCAATTACTTCTCAACAATTTAAGAATAGTTCTTAAATTCTGTATAAGATCATCCTCCTAATTAGAGTAAAAAAGGATGTCATCCACAGAGAGAACCAAAAAATTATCAATATAATTAGGACATATAATTTTCATCAATTCAATAATGACTTCATGATCATTGGTTAGACCAAAAGTAATGATCAGGTACTCATAAAGGTCATACCTTCTTCATAAGACAGTTTTTTTATTATCAAATTATTTTATTCTCAACTAGAGATAACCAGATAGAATATCAATATTCAAAAACAAAAATTCCAATTTCAACTTGTCCAATAGCTCATCAATCATTCGAAATAGATAATTTTTCATTACTGTAACAAAGTTGAGTTTTCAAAAATAATTGCATAAGTGAAGTTTTTTATCATCTTTCATAGCATAGAGAATAGGCGACACCAAGGTGACATGCTCATGTGTATAAATACATCCTCTAAAATATCATCCAAATATGTTTTCAACTCATTATTTTTAGCTGGTTCTATAAAGTAAGAAGGAATAGATATTTCCTTAGTACTAGGTACTAAATTAATAGAAAACTCGACCTCCCTTATCGATGAAAAACCCAAGCAGTCAGAAGTTAATATTTTGTGAAACACGATGACTATTGGAGGGAGAACATTACTCAAATATTCCCACTAAATTTCAAAATGAAAATGAAAATATTAATTTTCCCAATACTGTATAATATGGTCCATATCTACTCGACCATGTGTCCCACACTCTCTATAATATACAAAAAACCCCATTGGGATTAGTAAAGGGGACCCATAGTAGATAATAATCAATTCGGGATTTTTATCAAAAATCCAATCCGTCCTAAAGATTAAATCATGGGGATCATGTAGAGAACCATTAAATCCCATGTATGATCAATCTATTATAAAGAGAACCCACAAGTCAGACAATGATGACCCTTCTCTTTATGAGTTTTGAGGGGTGTAGTAATATCCATCACACAAGAAAAAATCTCTATTGGAAGATTTAGAATGTTCAAAATATGTGTCAATATAAATGAATGAGATATAGCAGTATAAAATAAATCAGTCATTGTAGATTATATTATAGTGATGTAACCATTCATGGTTGCAGGTCCCACATCTGCATCCTCGGATGACTCTTCCACTATGTGAAGAAGCTTCATTCTAGATTCCTATCTCCAAAACACCTTAAATATTGAATCATATGATTGAAACAAAATAATTGTTATGATAATGTTCTTGGTCTGATACATTTAGTTGAATAGAAATCAAATAACTAATGAAGGTGACTTCAACATCTGTACAAACCACATATCATGGGTGTTTAGTGAAAACCTGTTTCTAATTTCTAGCCTATCCTCATTAGAAGCAATTTTATGGGCCTCCACCAGTAACTAAAAGAGTTATATAAAAACATACTACTGATATGCACTATTATAATAATAATGATTACTCTTTCCAATATCGGAAATCATATAACCTACACTATGATAAAAAGGTACTCCCATCAATCCTTACATACCATCAATATCATGTTCAACCATCAATTCCCTATCCAGCAAGCCAGGATAAGAAGAGAGATTCAGAAAGAAACCTGATAATAAATATAACAAAATGTCCCATATCAATCCATAATTTCTTCATCTTCTCATTCAATACTATCTTACGTACAAATAGCATAAGCTCAATGAATTAGTTCACATATTATTTCCCAGTCCTTTCATCCATATTGAGGTTTTAAAACTCCCAAGAATTAGCCATTGCCATAGATTCTAGATAGAACTTTTCTTTGAAATGAAAATTAATTCCATTTCAATATAAATCATAATTATTATTCAATATTACCATCACGTCTCACTATCTCATGATTGGTCGATCAATCTTGATGGTTTCACAATTTACTTTAATCACATCATGCATCTATAAGATTTAAATCAACAACTAAATTATTTTAAACCAATCATCTTTCTCTTGAGGATTATTTGAGGCTTGAAACACTAGTGGATTATGGAAAATGAACTCTTGAGAATGATTTTTAGTCTTATCCATCTGTGTTTCCCCAGTTGAAGCCTCTGTGGAAATGGGTGGATGTTCCTGTCTGAAATCATTGATAGTATGAAATATAATCTCAAGCAAATTCTTTTCCATGAGATTATTTTCTCATTATAGTTCATCACTAGATTCCTCTTAGATCCTATTCACATGTCTTTATAGAGTCTTGATTTAACACAACATCAGAAAACAATAATTATGATGTCACATGAACACTTAGATAAAAAATCAAATATGTAAAATAGGGAAAATTAATCACATAAGATAGAAAAAAAAAGATTTGGATTTCATCCAATCTAAATCTAAAGTAGGAAAATACTAGAACTAATTCTCAATATGTCATTAAAAAAACCACACAAGGTCACTTAAGGAACATAATGATGATATCTCTCAAAAAAATTCACTCAAAAAATCCTCATATGTCCTGAAAATATATCTCAACTATATATTAACAAAAAGGAAATATAAAAACCATACACCATTAATGCCAATTTTTCAAAAACTGTCAGGAATACGCTGGTACACAAATACTCGAGACAAAACTGACATAGAAAAAATGGAATTTTTTATCCCCACGAGTTTGTTACTAACCCCCAACATCATATAATATAAAAATGGGAAAGAACATTCCCGAAAAATATTTTAAGACACAAATATATATTAGTATGTTCATAAAATCCAATGATAAATAGTACCATAAACTGTATAGGTATATCAATAACCAAAATATTACATCATAAAAGTATTGAAATACATAAAGATAAAACTGAAACATCTCGAATGTTTGAACAATCCAATCCCAATGGGGCAATAACATCCATCTCCTCCTAGAGGGGCTTTACCATTCCTTAGACTCATCTTAATAAAATATCAGAATTCAAAAAGGAAATAGAAGGGTGTCAGATCAAAATCCCAACAGGGTATTAAAAAGTGTCCCGTAATAAAATCCCATAATAAATATCACAATTCATTATTTAAATTAAAAACAAAATATGCATGGAAGTACAATAGTATATTTAAATAAAAATATTATTTTCAATTAAAAAGACGAAAAAATTTCAAAACATGGATAATTAAAATTTTTATAAAAAATATTTTATATAAATATATTGTGAATGAGTATAACTGTTTCTTAATTAATGGAATACATATTAATGTATTCACTAAAATTCATATCATAACGGTCAAAATCCCTATTGTACATTAGTTATTGTCTATGGGATCCTCACACAGCCATATCATGATCAAAAAAAAAATACACTCCCACATAAGAAAAAAATACAATCATACACTGCCACATAGGGGAAAATTAAAAGCCGATCATGGTTCTATTAGTGTTTTTATCATCCATTTGTTTTTATGAAATTACCATCCTAGGATTATTGTCAAAAAAACCAACTAAATATCCCGGTTCCCATGTGCTTCAACAAATCACTCAATATTGGGAAATTCAATTTCCTAATTTCTCATATCAATATGAAAAAAAATCCCAAAACCAAATCATTGACATTTAATCATTATTTTCCATTAAAAATAAAACCAATCCCATGCTTTTATCTAATCAATTTATTCTACTTTCTAATATAAATTCTCAAATAAATTTACAATTACCATAAACATTCAAAGAACACCCTAAATTCCAAATCCATTAGAATTGGGGGTTCTCATAAATGTCATTTCCAGATAAATTAAATTTCTAATTCTCATTGAATTGGTTTTTCATAGTTTAATTGAAATCAAATTAATCTAAATCAATAAAATATTGTGATTATTACATGTAAAATCTCTATGAAAAAACATACCTTTAACCAATGTATCAAAACCAAAAAACCATAGTGAGATTTGTCAATACAAATTGAGGGAAATATATATACATAAATCCAACCTAGATTAAAGATTCAAAAAATAGAGTCTAGATCTATAAAATATAGGATGATCTAACACACTATAAAGTGGAAATAAACAGGTGGACAGAGAAGAAACAAGAGAAAATCATTATCTAAAGAGGGAAACATTGAGGTTCTCCATGATTATAACTACATAGTAATGTGTCTTGAGGATTAATAATGGTTATTGAGAGTCCTATGGACCTATTAAATCATAAAACATGATGTTTGGTTCAATCGTGAGGTAGAAAAGAGTTTAGTGATTTTTTATTAATATTTAGAAATGAAATCCTACAGGCATGGTTAGCTTGGTAGGCTTTCATGGCTTTCTAAAATGTGTGACCTAACTATATTCCCCTCTAGTGGGGTGAATGTTTGTATTATGTTGATTAATATATTGTAAAATCATGGACTAACCATGCATTTTATTTTGATCTGGGGGTGCACTGTTTTCACTGGTGGGGCGCTCGGTTTTGGATGACCATGTGCCAACCATGAAATACACTTATATTTCAAAAAACATTAATATTTCACCCAAAATACATTTAAAAAATGTCCCAATTATGGAAAAAAAATAGTTTTACAATTACCTAATTAATAATAACATGATGTTATATTCTACATTTTTTTTATGTTTTCCTTGTTGTAGTTATTGTATTTGTGAGAAAGTTAAGAAGAATATGAACAGTAAAAAAGTTTTTTTTATCAAGGATCCGTAAAAATTACTTTTTTTTATTAATAACATTTAAAAAACCACCTAAACTACTTATTTTTACTTCTAGATGATCAATTCAACCCACATATATCTGATTTAGGGTTTTCTAAACTCAGATCTCTAGGAAATCCTCTCATGAATCAATATAATTTTTCTTTTTCTCAATATCTTATGTTATTTACGTTTGTTTAACAAATATGTATGTATTTTATAAGTTTTATCTTATTATTTATTATTTATAAACATCCAAGTGTGATGTAGATCTTTAATTTCAATGATCACCCAAGGTTACTAGTTTGGAATAATTGACGCCCCTATATTTCTCTTAGGCATGTTTTGTTGGAAAACCCTTATCATTTATTCTATAATAGTTTGTGTTATATATGATTAATAACATTTAATTATACTTTAATGAGTTTTATTTGGTGCCTAAATAAAAAATCAATGCATTTAAAATTAGATACTAGAGTCCACCAATCAATCAAGTCTAATATTTTTCTGGGGTCACATCAATGTATATTGACTGCATAGTTCAAGTTAGACATTCATTGGTTTTTTCATTAATTATATCTATAAAAGAATATAATTTATTAAAATGTGATTCTAAATAAACCTATAATTATATTTGTTGTTAAATTAAACAAACCTTTTCTCAAATTAAGATAAAATAATTGGCTAGTCCTCGTTTTCTGATGAAAAAACTGATTAGTTTATTGTAAAAAACTCGTCATTTATAAATAGTTATTAATATGTTGTATTATTTTAAAACTAGTATTTTGAAGGTCTAGTTTATTCGAAAATAAAAAAACTGGTTTCATTGGATGATCACTAATAAAATTAATGTCAAATTAAGATAAAAATTTCTCATTTTTACACTACCCTTTCAAAATATGTTTTCCATTTTCAATTAAATAATTTAATATTTGTCAATCTACTTCTATCTCCAAATAAATCATAAATATTAAAAGAAATACATTTTATACATGGAGGGATCGAGAGTGTGATATTCTATTTTAATCATTTATATCCTACATCTACTTCCTAATTAAATTTTCTAATAGATAAATGGAAGTTATTATTTGGTATAATAGATTGATTATTGAATCATACAAGGAAATTATCCTTTTCATTCAAAATAGTCTAACATACATTTGTTTAAAATTTTGAAGTATTTATAAGAGAATTAAAAAAATGATATTCTAAAACATGTATGAATATAATATTCAACACAATCATTTAATTTTAATTTTACATTATAGGAATTTATAGGGAATCTTTTTTAGTTTTTATTAATATTCTTATTGTATCCAATGTGATATTGAGGATGAACAACTCCCATTCAAAAGTGAAAGAATGGGTACCTTCTTACATAAGTGGGGATGAACTACTACATCTAGACACATATGTCTAATATTAGGGATGGACTACATCATTCTTCCAATATGAGCATAATATAGGTGATCTACCCAATTGTGTACATGTCATTATTGATGAGGTGGACTTCATGTGTGGTCCCCAACACTAATGAAAACCATAATAGTTATAGATGTTGTGTGATAGATAAAAATTATGAATGATGTTGGAAGGGTTTTCATGTTTCTTATAGTATAAACATATCAAAACATGTGTTTGACTTGTTTCTTGGATGTCGATGCATTTTCGTGGAGTTTGAACATATTTTTAAATTATTTTCTAACATGTTAGTTCAAATAAAGGATTAATTTGATGGAGTTAAACATATGATACATTTATAATTTACATATAAGAAATATTATAAATATAATATATATAATATATATTACTAAATTAATATATATAATATAAAATTCTTTATATAAATATTGGAACACCCAAAAAAATATTTTATATAATGTATAATTATAATAAAAACATTAATTGTTAGTATTTAACATAAATATTGAAAATAATATTATCAATGGATAAATATATATTTTGAATTCATTGATGACCATTTTGACCAGAATTATTACTGATTTTTGTATTATTTAAATTGCAAAAAACTACTTTATTTATCTCAATAACATTTATCTACCAATTTTTTACCAATACGAAATGTATATTTACTAATAGATATTCAAATTCTGGGAAAAGATAATCAATTTTTATAGGAATAAACATATTTTAAACAAATATCTAGTTGGGATCTATCATTATGTGGATCATATATATATCTAGCATTGACTTGATAAAATAATTATTATTCAACATTTTGGAATATGTAAGCCTTTATACTCCTTATATCTCAATGAATGTGGAGGAGAATATTACCTTACATGAAATTCATTATAAATAGAAATAATATTATTTTCATTTTATATATGCACATTGATATATATATCTATCAAGGATAAATAATATGGGTATTCATATTTTATCCCTTTATCACAAATATTTTTTTTATCATCTCTTCATGAATAAAATTCATCAATATTAGAGTAAAGAAATTAAATTATTGATTAATGGTACTTTTATGAATATTCATTCTCTGTCCAAAAATATATGATTTCATTATAGATGATTAATTTAAAAATACAAGGAAATTCCTTTTAATTTGTCAATCAAACAATTCATTTCTTTCAGAAACTCTTTAGGAGTTCTAAGGTTTTATAAAATATCTTGTTAACATGAAGTGTAAATAAATTGATTTATACAAATCATGAGATGATAAAATCAATTTTACTTTTTTTCTATTATGAATATTTATCTCATATATGTATTATTTAATCCATCACATAATGTAATTTCTATAATTGGTGAAATTTTGATAATTTTGAATATGATTCAGGGATTTTGTATCCTTAAAGGATTTATAGATGTTTTATTCAATGTTACTATATATATAAACAATGAAAACTTCTATTGGAAAAAAGTGATGTATAAAATATCCAAATTTATATCGAGAAATATTTCTTATTGTAAGTTCATATATATTCAATATTACTAGTAGTTTGGATAAACCATCCAAAACATTATGCAGAACATATAATATATTTATTTAATCCTTTTTGAAAAATATTTTTTGTAGACACATTTCAGAATTCATTACAATTGTTGATTTTTGAAATCATTTCAATATTCAAATATATCATTGATAACATTTACTAAGTTCTAATTATTTTTCTTGTTCAAGTAACACTTTTCGGAAAATATCCTAAAAAACATATAGTTATTTATATATTCATTTTCCAGTTTACGGGAAAAAAAATTCAATTTCCACCCATGATGAACAATGATTCAAAATAATCATTTAAAAACACTTTTGGAGCCTATAATTAGATTATAATTCTACAACACATTACAGATAAATTATTCACTTTAGTGTTGTTACCATCTTCTAAATTATTTTAATGACCCATTTTATATATGGTACATAAATCAAAATATTTATCATAATAAATATGATTACATATAATGTATACATAGTGAAACATAATAATACATGTCACTATTTAAAAGATTCACCTTTTTTGAAATATACCTATGGTTCACATTGTATAAGTTTGAAGCTATATATATTTCATATTTTATATGTAATAGTAATTATACAAATATATTGGCGATAAAATACTTTATTTACATAATGATTATAAAATCAGGGAAATTCATCATAGAGAGGGTATTTGTAATAAAATAATTAGTATCCCAAATTATTTTATCTCTGATAATTTAGTAGACATCGATACATCCATTAAATTCTCATATCTCAACCAGATGGATGTATAATATTATGTAAAAAATATATTTACCTTGTATACTTAGATCAATATATTTCATTATAATTGATGAATGATAACCTAAATGATCATTCCATGTAATAATCCAATCAGGAAGAATAAAATTATGTAATATTGTAATTGATTAAATTATATAAAAAATTCATAAAATCGATTTTCGAATCAAATTATGTCAATAATAAGTGCTTGTTATATAAATAAAGGTACATTATACATCAATTTTCTAATGTCTATATATAATATTCATTTTCAATAATATTAATGTTAGATATATTTCATTGAGGCTTTTGATATAATAAAACATTAATCATTAAAAATTGTATATGACTAGGTAGGAATATATTCTCTATTCCAAAAAGATTGACTAATTTCTAATATGGAAAAATCTACAAACATGAGAATATTGATGAATTTAATTGAAATAATATTTATAAAACAATGATTTGGGATATACATTTTTAAGGTCTTCTGGATCATTCATTTTTTTTACAAATTTTATTCCCTAAAACCAAAATGAAAAGTAACATTTTTATTAACGAATCATGTATACAATGAGTAATACATGGTTTATATATAACCTAATTGTGTTGAAACATATGTTCCCATTATTTAAATGGAAATACCCTTCGATTAATTTTCTTTTCAATGGATTATAACAGTTACCATCTGTAAGGAGATACTCACGAAAATATGAAATTATTCATAAACATACACCCTATGGGAAAGATACATCATAGTAAATGGACATAGATGATTCCTAAATTGAAGGAGTTGGATGATCATTATCATTGAGACTTCTTTTAATGATGTTATCACTTGGTGATCTCCAATAAAGTAGATCTTGTGGACTAAGCAACCAATAGGAACACCACATGTTTCATGTTTCTTTTTTCTATTCATAATTAAAATAATGTGTATTGGTCTTTAGAATTTAGAATATTATAAATGTGTAGAATTTTATCTCGTAATTTGATTCAAGATGAAAACAATGACAATTATGTTGTGTCGAGGTTACTTTTATTGGGTACATTATTGATGGAATGGCATTGGTTGAATATTCATGAAATAATTTGTCTCTTCTCAAAGGATTAGGTGTTTTAGTGTCACTTAACCAGAATGGTAGTGCCTTTATTAAAATCATAGACATAATGATAAAATGAATGAAAATATAGCAAGGTTATTAATAAATAAAACAACAAAGGGTTTTGATATGATGTGTGCATCTTTCAGTATTAGATATCATGAGACAAAAGATTATAATGCACAATTTATGTTCATTGGAGACTTTCCTTGGAAAAAATAAATCTTATATCCTTTAAGGCCTTGATGAGTTTCTAGAACATGCTCATGGTCCATGAGTATCACTCATGACTCTCGATATAATTCACTAGCGGGTTATGTACAATGAATATTTAGTATCATGAACAATTGTAGTCAAATGGAGTTGAGGACATGGTGGGGCCCACAATGGTGACTTTGTAATGTCAATGTTTATAATACTAAAATGGAAATAATTAAATTCAATATTATATGAGTTCAAAATAATAATCATAACGATTATTTATTTATTATATACATAATTTATTCCTTAAATATAATGAAATTTATTTTTCAAAAGACTAATAAATATATAATATTCAGGGTTTGTTAAATATTCATGGCGAAAAGTTCCTAGTTAAGAACATAAAATATATGACAATGCATTGTATTATTATTCTAGTTGAGTGATAAAATAATTAAGATAACGATGGCTAATTGTTCCAGTTAAAAGAATTATTTGGGTATTAAATGAAGGGTTAACATATTAAAGGCTCTAAGATCATTTTTAATATGTTTATACAAATGTATAAATATCGAAATAAGCACAAATTAGATATAATATTAATTATATTTAATTTGAGAGATTCTATCCCTTATATCCTATGTTCTAGATTGATAATTGGAGTATCATAACACCCTATTCAAAGATATATTCCATATGAAAGGTAAGATTATCCGGAAATTGTTTGAATATTTAAGAGCTCTCTATTACTCTATACATGCACTAAAAACTCAGACTTAAATGGTCTTGATGATTCCAAAATGTGTTTGGATAATCTGGAATGTAGTATGTTTAATTCCTTTGAGAAATGATTAAAAACAAGGCAAATTTGTTTTCCATTGAAATTAAATGTGGTTCGATTTTTATTTATTTTTTTTTGAATTCATTATGATTATTTAATTTGAATATGATTCATTAATGAATCCAACTATGGTATAGTGGATTTGATGGTTCAACATAAATATGGAACTATTTATTAACAAATTACTATTTTTCATGCTTCATGTAATTTCTAGGGTTCTATCATTCGATATTAGATAGTTGAGTACATTTTATTATTTTCAACTAAAAAATTCAATTTTCATTAATTCAAGAAGAGGGTTTCATCATGGTCCCACATCCTTAAATGGAGAATCAATCATGGATTAAGTGATTGAGATATGTTTATCCAAATATTTTAGTTATAATTGTTCGAGAAGAAAACATATACAGAATATATATTTATATTTACTACGCAATTGTGGGATTATTTTATTAGAGGACTTTGAAATAAAATCAACTGTGATGCTTAGAACTCTGTTGGTAAAAGATCCATCGGGTAGAGCATTAGTAGTATCGATGTTCTAATCAATGCAAAATTATTAGAAAATACATTATAACACACACACACACACACACATATATATATATATTAAGTTCTAATGGGGTGGGGAGAGACCCTTTCATTCTCGAAGGTTTTTAGGTCCATGATATTTTACATTATGCCTATGAGTTAAATTTTAATAATATTTAATAATAAAATTAAAAATAGTGGTGGGTGATAAACTAAGGGGATGATTATCCACCCCTATGTGGAAGAAGGAATCCCCCTTTCTGGGAGGATTAATGGGGCCTTAGGTGCCACAAATAGAAACACATATAGATTTAGGGTCTCATGTGTGGGATCAAAGACCCCCATTTATGAGGAGGGGAAGTATCTTTTAAAGGTTATACATAATATATATAAATATTTTTTAAAGGTGATTCCCCATAAGGGGAATCATCCTACCTTCCTGTGTTCATATAATGTGTGTGTTGGTTCTCTACATACCTCCCACTCCTACTATGTCTACATGACCATGGACATGCTGGGAAGATTTTTATCTGACCCTTCTGGCCTATCTAGTTAAGTAGACATGATCTGAAACCCCTATGAGGGATGGGGATAAATGTTATTGGAAGAATAAATAAATATATGAAAATTATTTAATTTTTAAAAAATATTTAGAATTCAGTTTAATAATTTATGATACTTTTCGAAAAGTGGTTATGAATATAAATTAAATATTAAATATTTTAATTCATTAAAAATACAATAATGTTGAATTCATCCCAAGTTTAATTTATTTTCATGATTTTAATGTTTTTTGACTGGTAATGTTCGTTAAACCGACCAATGAAGGAATGCTATTCTCTAATTAATTTATTTAGTTATTGAAATGCTTGTTTTGTTATAATTTTTTAATAAATGACAATTTTTGTATCTTATTTTGTGTCATTATATGTATAAGAGCTTCCACATCTAGCTAAAATTGAGTTATATTTATTCCATATTTCCATTATCCCCTCACATTCATGTGAGTATTTTTATATAATGATGAGGGACAAAAGTGATTTATTTCATGTTGAGATTTTGTGATGTACCAGATTGGAATTTGATGAATTGGATGGTTAAGCCAAACAAATCGAGTCACATGAATTACAACTAGATGAGTTACCACTGGGGTCTAGGTTAATCCATTTTTACCATAGTGAATCAACCATTATTATTGAATACTGATATCATGATTTCATTTTATTTATTTTGTTTTTATTATTTTTTGTATGTGAAGTTTTAATGTATGATCACATAAAATAATAATTGAGAATTTGTTGATAAAATTAATATACATGGTCAATGTTTTTTAATTTACATCATTGTATATATGTGATTGAAGTCAGATATACCAATATGGAGTAAATAGAAATGTATTACATTCACTAAGAATAATTAAAACCATAAAAGATTTATCAAGTCACAAATCCATCCATAACTTAATTTTTATCAAAAAAAATTGTATGAGGTATTATTTATACTTATTTGGTGTTGCCTCATACTTTAGGTAGTTATTATTAGAGTGGTGGGATAACTCAACTAATGTTGGTGGTAAATAAATAAGCCTTACAATATTTTTAAAACATTATAGTTAAGGATTTGTGAAATGAAAGGTTATCCTTTACATGAGATATAATACTACTCAAAAGATCAAAGAGATGAATGATAAAATGTTTGACCAAATCACATCCTACATCGAGACTCTTTGAGTAGTTTCATAGGAATAGTAAGGACCATGAGGAGAGTTTTTACAGATAATTTACACTACAATACTCAAGAGACTATGTATTGCAATTTTAGTAAATGAGATCTACTAGATTCCAATGAAATAGTAGAATAAATTTAAGATATAGAAATCAATAATGTTTGATTACTGATAATCATGATAAATCTATTAATCTGATTATTTTATATTTTTTTATGAAAAAACAGAATGTGATAGCAGTGATACTCTAAGATTTATATTCGAAAAATGATATGTCCAAACTGGAAAATTTTAAAGTCTAGTATAGGAACTTGTGAAATTTACAATGATAGGAAATATAATTCTATGTGATGTAGTAATACTACCAATTGTGTAACATTAGGATTTAAGGGTTAAATGTATGATTATAGGAAACACACAATTAATTAATTAGATATTTACATCAGAAATATTCCATCAAATACCAGACATGTTATAAATATAACATCAAGTCATGGATGGTTTCACCTCTTATCTAAACTCTGAGAAGTCTCTGGGGAGTAAATAAAGAGAAAAATGTATCAGATAATAATTAAACTAACCATTTGTAAATTGAAATTTATGTCATGATCTTTAAATACATTACAATATTATATCCTTATAACCAAACAACTCTAATTTCGTTTAGGATTATATAATGAATTATATGGAGAAGAATGCTTTTTTAACTATTAGGTAATCTTCACCAAGTCGATAAGAACATAAAGAATATTAATACTTACATCATATGGTGAATAATTTGATGTAAGTGGGAAAAAATCCAATGAAAAGTGTGATTCTAATGAAACCATCATGAATTAATTAATTAAAATAGGAAAAGCATCAACCAATATTCTATTTTCTTCTCATGTCCCGAGATAAGTCTGTAGAAGTGAAAATTTAATAAATTAAATTATAAGTAAGAAATGGATTTGAATTATTGAATATTCATTATAGTATTTTTTTTAATTTTTGTATTAAATACAAAATGTGGGTCCCACATTAGTATTCAAATAAATTAACCATGAATGTGATGAAATATTACATAATATAAGGTGAATTCTCTATGAATTTGAGAATCAGTGATTTCTATTTTAGTGGTGAGAAGTTCAAAACATATCATTGAAATGATTAATGATTTTAGCCCAACTTTTATAGATATTACCAGATAAATTATAACACATGTCTATTGGAAACATGAATACATTATTCTATATTGGAATTAATTATGTTTTTGGTACCTGATACTCAATTAATAGTTCATTAATTCTTGAATCATTGGGGTTAAATAATGAATAACAAATTTAAGACTCCAATATCCAGTTGTGGTAAGTTAATGCTATGTCAATTAAATGTAAAAGTGGATGTAAAATATATACGTTGATTTGTATTTAGACTCATTAGACATAAAAAAATTAGGCATTTTTGAAAAATTTACATATATAGTTTTTTAAAAATAAACATTTATAAATAAAGAATAACCACAAGGATTTTAGATATAGTTCACCCTGTGGGTGATAACTATTCCAAGGTTAAGCTATAGGTAAATTCACTTAATTAATGGGATTTTTTTAATAGTTTTAATGAATTTTAATGTAAATTAAGGGCCCTCATTTTTTAGACTATATGTGTTTCTCTGGACCCATGAGTTAGATGAATAAATCAACCATTCATTAATCGATCATTATAAATATAGTTTCAGATTATTCCAAAACTCCCATTTCCATATAAACATTAAATCTGTGATGTCAGTAAGGAGGATCAATGGTGAGTATTACATGAAAACATTGATCATTAATATACTACATGGATAAATTACTAAATTCACAATTAAGTATACACATCAGATTCATGGTGATATTAATGGGAGGATTAATGATGAATATCATAATCTTTGAAAAGTATTTTGTAATCATTCAATGTATGCTTCAAATATCGTGGTGTTGACCCATAACCATTTCCAAAAATAAGAAAAAAATATATATAATATGATTTCTAAGATGAAATATATACATTATATCTTAATCTATGTGTTTATATGAAATATATTGTAAAGGCTATGTTAATAAACAAACATGCATCATGAATTACAAACTATGAATCTAAGGAAATTATGATACATGTTTTGTAGGATTTTACTAAAATCCCTTAAATATAATAGAAATAATAAAGGGATAAATATTATTTCATTAAAAGGATGAAAATATCTATTTGATATTGAGAGACAAAGATTTAATTGGGTTAAGTCAATACTGAATAGGAACTAGTAGTTAGAACATTAAAATGATCCGCAAGATTTTTAGAAAAGAAATGATCGAGATACACATTCTTAATAGGAAAGTTTAAACCACTATGATGGCTTTTTATTCACCACTATGGGTGAAAAATTACTCACTATTAATAATTGAACCTTCAATGATGTAATAAATGAAAGTAATCAATTATTTAAAAGATTATATGAAATCCAAAAATGTATTCCATGTACCAAATTAATGTTTTTATTTTTTTAGTTTCCCAATATGAAATAAATACATTGGTTGGTATTCAAGACAAAATACACAAGGGTGGTAAAAGAATAGTACTAATAATTATAGATTTTTTATATAAAATCATAATTCATAAAGCTATTTAAATTCCACTTATCAAAGATATTTTCTATGATCATTATATTGGAAATTGGATGTCAATACCACCTTTTATGTATGCTGACTATGTGACAAAACTATAAAGTGTTAGAGACATTATATAAAGAAAATATTGAAGAAAAGGTGTAGAGTTACATTTATAAATTAATACATGCATTGTGATAATAGAATATTCATTTGGAATTAATGTATGTCTAGTTTCTACATGGGGTTAGTGGTATCCCCAAATATTCTATGTAAAATATATTGATAAAATCTCAAAAACTATTCTTAATATTATAGATAGTTAATATCAGGTTGATAGAAACCCTCCAAAGATTTAATTGAAGTATCAACTAAATTACTCTATAATAAGATTTACTAGGGTGGATTTATTGGTAATATAGACTAATATAATGTACATATAATAACAAAGTATTCGATCAATTAGTTAGATAATTTTTTCTAATATTACATGGCGTAAATATCTCCAAGAAGAAATGTATGATATATAAGAGGATATTAAAATGGAGTGTATAATTCCATATGAATACATATAATATCTATCACATATTCTATTATATGTACTATATATTGTAAACATGTAAATTATGGTAGAGAAATATCAGCTAAATCTAGTTAAACAACATGATTAGTCATTGGAACTATCTAATTATACCTGATAAATAAAAGGTATTTATACAAGGTATACAGAGAAGAAGGGACACTATTTATATGGGGAGACAAACTAGGCTTCCTATTGATAAAATTATGAGTACCATAAAGATTATTATGTAGATAAAGAATTAAAAAATATTCATTTATTTTTTATAGTTCTTATAATCATAAATTAAGAAAAAACAAAGATTTCAATATTATGATAGAGGTATAATGATTAAAGTTGCTGATATTTTCTATTGGGAAGAATCACTCAAGGAGAAATTTTCATTGATAGATGAGTATCCATGTAGGAAATCATGACATTCCCAGTGACTAAATCCACAACATGTAAAATCATGATCTTATCATCTGAGAGAAAATAGGTTGATAAATAGAACATTTAATCCAGTGTAAGTCAGAGTGTTTTAAAAGTGGGTTCCCTAGACCCAACATAAAAAATAATTTTTTATTAAAAACTCATGTATACAGAGATATATGCAAGTTGTATACATACCATAATAGCATTGACCGTTCAAAATCAACTATTTCCATTTTAATTTTTTTAGATTAGTTTTCATATCAAAAAGATATAATTGGTTCATAGCTATACTGAGGACCTTAAGATACTATACCATTAATCATAAATATATATCCTATGGTCGAGAAACATAATTATAACAAGGAAAATTTGATTTATGACTATCTAGATTTGGTGGATTATAGACATTTAGATATATTCGCATGAATTTCACACTTGGGGATATCATATAAAGGAGACCATGAGGATTGACCCTCTAATAGGAACACCATGTGTTTTAGGTGACATTGGTTGTTCCTATCTATTAGAATGTATATTGGTCACTCAACTTGATAACATTATAAATGTATACCATGTTATTGTACAGTTTTATTCAATATGAAATCCATGAGTTTTATTTTTTGATGACGTAGTGTATGTTGGGTACTTAATTTATGGGAGGACATTCCTTGAATGTTCATAAATGTTTTTCTCAAATCCAAATGGATGAGTCATCTCGAGCCTATTTGACAAATATGGAAATAGATTTACAAAATCCACCTACAAGGTGATTAAAGATATGTTTATCTAGTAACATTATGAATAAATTAGTAAATAAACGATGATGACATGAAGTGTGCATCCTACATTATGAGATATCAAAAGAAAAACATATTATAATAAACAATGTGTGCTTTTATGAGGTTTTAATTAAAATGATTAAACCTTATCTCCATAAATTCCTTGTTGATTTTATAGAATCTATTAATATATTGTGATAATCACTCACTTTTGTAGAGATACAGTTATAGATTTTCAAACAAAAACCATATTCATATGCCTAACCAATTATACTAAAATATAGATTTGGATATGGTGTCCCCCACAATAGTGGACTGGTAATATCCAATTTTTTTCTATCACAAAGGAATAAATTAATTCAATATTATTGAGGATCAGAATAAAAAAAATTGAAGTTATTTAATTATTATATCCAAAAGTAATTTAGTGAATATAATAAAAAAATTTGAATAAATACTTGATATTTAATATTCAGGGTTTGTTAAATATTCATTGGGTGACATGTCACGTTAACAAATCATAATTTATTATATAGAATAGTTTTACAATTATCTGTATTTAATAAATTATTTTTTCCATTGTTTCATGTTTTTGAGGTCATAAGTATTATTTTGGGAATCATATGATGTTTTAACTTGTTAAAGTAATTATGTGGTATTTTACTATGTTTAGACCAAAGTATAAAAAATATAATAAACATAAATTCTAGGGATTATTCATTACCTTGAATTGGAGAGATTCTCTATATTCTTTATTACATATTAGAGGGAGAATGGGATGTTTTCATCCCCTCATCCAAGATCTCTTCCTTGGATCGATGATAGGGTGCTCCCATAATCACTATGACATCAAGGAGCTCACTGTTACTCAGAAGTAGAACATAGAGCTCAAAGATTAATGATCACCAAGATTATAAAACACTGGTGGATGATATAGAGGGTTCTTGGTTTGGTTCCATTGAGAAATGCTCACCTACGAAAATCACCTTTTGTTTCTGTTTGATATCAAATGATATACGATTTCAATTGGTTTTTTCATTTTTAATTCTCTATGATTATTTAATTTTCACACAATCCGCTGATGAATACAAGATGGGGTGTATCATATTTTATGTTTCAATATAATTCTAAAACAAAATATTCAAAATTACCACTTCCATGAATCCACAGTTCCCATGGTTCATTCATAATTTGGAATGTTTGACACATTGGTGAAATATTATAAAAACATAAATTTATTATTTAGTATTAAAATTTACACTTATTGTGGATGATTATAAATTAAATAATTCATAAAAAAATTAATATAGTTTAGGATTGTCTCTTATTTGATATTGTGTTATTTCGAACATGGTGACCAAACAATTTCTAAAATAAATAAAATAGGGAGTGGGGTGACTAATCATTTTAAGGGAAAAGAATGTATAAATGAGGATCTATGTGGGATAATCTTTTGGATTATTAATACACACCACTTCATGAACATAACTATAATTTATAGAATATTTTTTATAATCACATTATATTCAATAATTAAAGGAGAAATCATTTTATCAAATTTTATTAACATCTGAAATATTCATGATGAAAACACTAGAATAATAAACCCAAAGAAGACATTTATTTCATGAATAATTCAATTCCCTTCAAGGAATTAAAATTATGAAATTAAAATTACATTACATTGGAGAATTCATTAATTAATCGCTTTACAGTATTTGTTAATAAGAATTCATTATTTATAAATAACTAAATTCCTATAATGGTATAGTTATGATGGGACTTTGGGTATTAAAATTATTATGAGTTTGATATGGATTGGGTCAACCCTTGTAGGGGGTGATCCATCCTGGTTTCCCCAGCGGTTTATATAGAGTTTCATTTATTGTAACATCCAAAACATTAAATAATTTATAATTATTGTTTAACTACTTTAATTATGAATAATTGTTATATAAAATATATTAGATTTTCAATGTTATAAAAATGTATCATCCCATTTATGAACTATATGAATAATAACACACTTTAGGGGATAAAATTGAATTAATTGCAGAAGATGACATTAGAAATCCTTATAAATATGACAAATAATATATTTTCCCTTGCTATTACTACTATAAAATCAATATCTGATAAATAAAAATTTTCATCAACATAATGTCAGAAGACATTATTTTCAAAACATCCTTCATGGATTTACTATTTTTAAAATATTAATGAAATTCATTGTTATATTTAAATATTAATTTTCATCAATCCAATTTTTTCGTTATACTATCATTTTTCAATATTAAAAAATATGGAACAATGATATTTTTAAAATTGTTAGGTTCAATTATAAATCTATTTAAAAATAAAATCATATATATTGGTATTAACTTAGGGGAATGAAATATAATATTCTAAATAAATATTCTTATTCACATCAGACAATTGATTAAATTTATTTGATTGTGATTTGTGATTTATTAACAACAATAAAAACAATTTCAATTAAATTTAGTATTTTCATTAACTATAGGGGATTAAAATCAAGAAAATACTATAATTATATTTTACATATAATAAATAGATGGAAATTAATAAAATAATAAAATATTATTTAAAAATATACAAAATAATATCATCTTTATACTATGTATTTATGAATCATAACCAATAATGAAACCTTTAGAGTGTAAAAGTAAGTTAGAGATTGTAAATTTTGTCTTGTCATCTCAATATTATGTAAAATGTTCACATTGATGAATTATATGTATTAAATGATAATCATTTAACCACTTCTAGTGGTGTTGCATCATATTTTTATTTTTTTGAATTGTTTTTGTCTCGAGACCATACACAATGCTTATTAACAAATATTAAATAGTAACTAATCATATCCACATCATCAAATAGAGAGGAATTTGGTTGTTGTGGGCCATTAATGCTCTTTACAGACTCATTATTTTTCATGTAATAATATATTAATAAATTAATTCTTACATTATATTAATGTTATCAACAAGTTAAAAATAAATATAAAAATATATGGTATAGAATATAAGAATATCATTTTTTATGTAATAATTATCTTATATCAATGATATTGATGGGGATAGCCTCATCATATTGTGAATGTATTCAAAATGAGTGTTCTTAAATTGTTTTGTGAAATGGAAAAAATGGTACATAAAACCACAAATATATTAATAAAATTAATGATTGATCATTGGTAAAAAATCATTAATGAAATATGGATTAATTTTTTTTTAACAATGATTATAATAAAAAATATAAATTAAATAAACAAGATACTTGAGATATATATAGGTATAATGAATACAATTCTGTTAATATGGTCATATATATATATATTGTACATCTTGGTATGTATCAACATACCCAATAAATCCCTATCACACATTTCATATCCAAAGGTTTTGAGGGCAATAGTTTTAAAAAAATGAAGGGTTGGATATATTTGTGTTAGAGTTGGAAATTGGTAGTATTAATGATTTTCGAATTAAGACATCCATATTGTAAATATTTTATAACACTGTCAAATATATTTATCAGTATCACTATCATAATACCATAGAATATTCAATATTCTATTTAAAAAAATATCTATTAAAATAGTTTATGTACTTATTTATTTATTTACTTTTATTATAATGTATGGTAATTAGTTTTAAACTAGTTTGGGGGTATCCAACACAGTTTAGGAAAAAAAAATAATTTTTTATTATTTTTTAATTAGGTTTTAATTGATAAATAATAATGTATTTATAAAATATATATTATTAAGGTATAATTAAAATATAATAATTTTAATATCCTAATCATAAAAAATAATAAAAAATTATTATTAATTTATTAATGTAATTTTTTTAACAATACACAGATGTAAATTGATTTCCTCAGAAGTTTTTATATTTTATCTCAATTTTAAGTAGTTGGATTAATCATTTTATGTGTACTTATTTTTTACTCTATTTTATAGTATTTTACATTTTTTTTAAATTTTGAGTTATTTTTATATCAATTCTTGATCTGTCAATATTAATTTTTTATAGAATGTCCAACCCCCATGAGATGATTCAAACATTCTAGTATAGAACCACACCCACCACACTATAAAGAAACCCATGTCATGTCATTTATCATGTGTTTAAACTATATAAAACTGCCTCCACATAATACATGCACATACATCCCCGCCATATTTTCCATAGAACTATTCCAACACAGTGTAGTTTCTATGGATTTTTATAAGATTTATGATTAATTATGTTATCAACAGACATGGAGTTTCACTCAAACTAGATATCAATACACATGACTTCCTAGGTGTATATAATATCTTAAATTATATCAAAAATCACCTCATTAAAATTACTTTGAGAGCCAATGAAGCAAGAAATAGTATCATTGATTAACCCCCTACAAGTACATAAAAACCCTCTATAGTCATTAAAGCTAGGTGATTCCATAGTGGAACTATCCACATTAAATATAATATACGAGGGGTAGCGAAGGGACCCATCTAATGTACTTATACTGAATGGGTTCTTTGGGATATAATGAAACAATAATCTATCCAGAGATAATCACATAATCAAATCTATAGATAATAATAATAATAATAATAATAATAATAATAATAAATATTATTGTTTTTATGATTATGATTATGATTATGATAATGGTAATTATAATTAATATATGTACAATTATATGAGATGAAAAATTTACATGTTTGGTGCACAATTTTTCTCCACATCATGGAGGTTGGGGGTATAACCCACAATGATCAATAATATGGGAGGATTTTCAAAGGTACTATAGCAGGAAGAGTAATTGTGGAAGCTTTATAATATCAGTTGGGACTATAACATTAAGATTACTATAACAATATTATTCAATAAAGTTAGTTTAGATTTAAAACAATTTGCCCCCTGGGTTAAGAAAAATATTTTTGAGTCCCAGGTCCTTTGGAATATCAACATATATTATGTTATTACGGGTGACTTCCAATCCTAATGGAGAGAGATGTGGCATGACCCACATGGGTGTGTGTATTTTCATAGTTTTCAATCCCCTCAACCAATATAAATATTTTGTGTATAATTAAATTTTTTTTGGTAATGAAATATAATTATATACACCATATCATGTTTTAATTATCATTTTTAATGATATCTATTTATATATATATTTATATCTAATTTTTATGTATTTATTTATAAGATTGTTTTTTATATCATTATTATTATTATTATTTTATTTATTTAGTTTGATTATAATTATATAAATGTTATAAAAATATAACAAATCCATATTATTATTACTAAATTTTTTTATTTAGTTTCTTAAAAATTCCCCTGATCCAATCCACAAAGGGAAATTGTACAGGGGCCTTATTTGGGGAGATATTTGTTCATCTTTATATTCCCCACTAGGGATGATGAAAACATGATATACATTGTTGTGATTCCCCAAATTTTGAAATTAATATACAAAATATCTATTGTAGTAGTGACAAGTATTTCTGATCTATATATTACACTAGTCCAGGTCGTTATATTAACTTATTTCAAATAATTATTAGGGGAGATTTATTATAAAGAGCTGGTTTATTATAAAGTTATATTAAAATTTAAATAACTAAACACTAAAAAGGAACATTTATAATTTAATGATAGAATTCATTCATCGAGATATCTATGGGATGAAAATATCATAAGATAAATAAAAAAACACCCTAAATTATTTTCTAATGATTAAATAACAATTTTGTTTAATTACCACTATCTTTGAAAATTATTCTTTTGTTAGAAATTTTATTTATAATTTTTGGTCTCATGATCTTGTGTAATAAATAAATCACGCAAGTAATATAAGTACCAAATTTATTTGAGGAATTGAAATGATTTATTTCTCGCAATTTCATGGCACATATTAATGAAAAAATCAGTTAAATAATTTAACATAATAAATATTACTTAAATTAACTAAATGTAAATTATCAAAATCAATATTTGGTTATATAAATTAACATAAATAATATTATGAAAAATAAAAATCCAATTAAATAAATATAACCTGAAAATTAATCATGAGAATATTAAATAACAAGGCATGCATAATAATTTTTCCAACTCACTTAACGACCGAATAATATTGAACATTATTCGGATGCTTAAGGGATTAAAAGGGAGAATAGGTAGGAGTTGTCATGTCACATAGTGGTACACAATTTCAAGAGTATAAAATTTCTATTCATTAAAATATAAAAGGGAACCATATACCTACTGTAAAGGATGATACTTTCATGGATACGAAGATCACATCTTAAGAAAATGATGATTAAGTTTCAAAGCAAAAAATATAAATCTATAAATTCATTAAAAGAAAATTAAAATTGAGTGGTCAAAAATAAAGGTAAAGTTCACACACCACCCGTCATGAACCTACATTGGATGACGCCAAATTGGTCGCCTAAGCCAGTACAAAACATCCCTGAGGTGTATTCCCAATCACCCTGGGGTGGTGATGTGTAGCAAGGGAATCAATGAGGGAAAATGGGACTGATTTATAAAAATATTGAAAAACCAAATATGTGGAATAATAAATTTGAATCATATTAAAAATAAATAAATAATGTAACAAAAAAATGAAAAATAAATCTAGACCGATCCTGAAAACTACTAAATATCCATGTGATCCCATGGGCCACTTTCTGATACCAAAACCAACATCATTACATGATTCTTGAGACCATTCTAGAACCTTATCATAAGTCCAAAAATAAAAATGAATGTATATATGTGATTATAAAAAGTTAGTAGGCATACCCAAATAATATACTCCATATGCATTTTCATAAAATAAATTATCCATTAATATCGTGTTTTAAATAAAATATATGAACATAGGTCATTTACACATTTCACATCAAAATATAACACAATCCATTTCCATATTCTTTTATGATAGGTTTGTCATTACGTAGAAGTAAAGATATGATTTTTGAAGATAAAATAGGGAATGAAAGGAAATGAGAATAGAAGTGAGTATAAATAATGGTTTTTTAAAAATATTCTTCATTCAAGCCATACTAAATCCAAACATTCAGTTTTACCAAAATTTATTCCACATAAAGGAGTAGGACTAGTTACAAAAAATAAGTGAAGTGGGAGGTTACACACAAAGAATCAAAATAGCTGGGGCACCTATATTATAATTGGTAGATAAATATTTGACAAGCATGGCCTGGGAGTGACTAGGTACTTATGGAATAATCTAGAACAGAATGTACCAAATCCAACATGTTGGTGTGCCAAATTAAATCAATAGAATTCATTCTCTATCTTATCCTACCCGGACTAATCAATGGGTATAACCCCAATTTAGAAAAACTATGTACTCAGGGCCACCATCAAGAGTGTAATCCAAAACTAGAGTAGTAATATTTTTCAAATAATCCTATTGATATTCTAGGTTCCCATGTCATAACTAATGTGGGGATGAGATAATAAATTCAAAAAACCATCAATCAAAAAATATATAACTGACACTAGAAACACACATGATCATCTCCCACTATCACCGCAATGAATAATTCCTTTTATTTTTTCCAATATTAAAATCATATATTACAATTCGATGGACCTACCATTTACATTAGATCCCAACAATGAAATAGATACATATCAAGTGAGTTTTTGAAAAGAACACCATTATCAATAACTTCCAGCTATGCCACATGAAATATTTAAATGGAAAAACATTTCAAAAAGAACATGAAACGAATCTTGTGAAACCAAGGTACATTTATAACTACATTTAAGAAACCTGAAACCCCACTTGGAAACCATAATGAATATTTAAAATCCAAAACATTATTACAGAAACTAAAAGTCCCATGGAAAGGACAATTAAGTATTTAATCAAAAACATGGAATTTGATATTTAGTAACACATAATCATAAAATTAAATATCAGGAAGAAATAACTTCATCTTCTGAAAAATGTGTTGTCATGGACCTGGCTTCCACATAACCTAGGCCCCAAGCCCATTTGGCCTCATAACCTCTGGAATGACTCCCCATAAGTGAGGGGATACAGACTAGCAGTGGGGTGTAATTGTAAAACACTAGGGAGGCTTTACCCCCACGTCTGAGTTCACCTTGGTGAAACAAAAACATACAGAAACAGAAGGATAAATATTTAGACAGATAAAGGAAACATTTTAAGTTTGAATTTAAAATGCAGTGGAATATTGATAATATAAAAATATTCCTCCTAGGTAGTGTATTATATGAGTAAGATTTCACATAATTTTAGTATAAATGGGAAGAAAATAAGGAAAAAACATACAAGTATAGTGATACAATATTAAACAAATTCTCAAATCTTCTACATAGAATCTCAAGCCTAGGACCGGTCCTCTTCTACTATGCTCCACCTATGAAAGAGATCTAAAAACCTGATGAGTGGTTCTTTCCTCTATCTATGCCTACAAGAAAAAAATCAACTCTATTGCCAAAGGGGAACCAAATATGGTGTGAGATAAACATCATTATGCAACCACCACTTGTGTCTACGTGTAATTTGAGTGGAAATCATAAGTTATTATTGTACATCTAATATAAGGAATACTAAAAAATAAATAAACAAACAATGACCCACCCTATCATAATTAAAGGGACACATGGTTGTTCTACCTGCTTCAGCTTAATTTTTTCCAGTCTAAACAAGTTATTGTGCATAGGTAGGGATATATATATATATATATATATATATATATTAAATAGATTATGATTCCTCCCACCAATGAAAAATTAGAACATGGTAAATATTCCTATCACCCACATCGAAATAATGGAATGAGGCTATAATTTCTTCTGACCACATGGAAATAATTTCATGGGGATATAATACCTACCACCCACATGGAAATAATGGAATAGAGAGAATCCACCAATCGACCACATGGAAATAATAGCACTGGGTGAATACACCTACTACCCCCAAGTATGTAGATCCACAAACAATACTATGTTATAGGCTTTAACATGTTATAAAATTTATGGGAAACCATATCACATCATTTTAGTAAAACAAACATGAAAAATATAAATTGAATTTATAATGAAACCAAAATCAAGGGAATGATTATTCCATCCCATGAATACATTAATTTTTAACATTTCATTTTAATTGTCCATTCTACCACAACCTAGACAACCAATTCCATCATAACAAAACTACCACACTCGTCGTTTCTAATTTATTTATTTTATTAATTTTCCTTGTGTCAAGTAGATCAGGTCGGAACATTACTTAAGGTTTTGAGTTCTGTGTGTTTTGGTCTTGATTGCGTCCAGTGCAACGCAGTCGAAGCTATGCAGCCTCACCTGGGTCACTGCTTGACCTCGTCCGGTCCACCGCATGGCCTGCCCGGTGTTCAAGGCAAATAAAAATTACGCGATGATTAATAAAACGATAATGCAATGAGAGTTTGAGACAACACGACTTAGGTGAGGCACAATTTTGAAACTGCGCGGCCTCGCCTGGTCCACCGGGTGACCTGCTGATGTCCAATTAATTAAATGACGTTAATCAACAATGACGAAATAAAATTAATTAAGTCATAAAATAGAAGTTAAAAAAATAATATGAGTTACATAAAAACATAAATGATTGTTTTACTGATAATAGTAATATTATTATTCATGATATTATTAATTATTATTGTGTATTATTATTATTTGTATTAATGATGATAATTAGGTTACACTATTTATTATTATTACTTGAATTAGGATATTAATATAATTACTAATATTAATAATCATCATTCTTAATTATTATCATTAAAATTGTCAACTTTCTATTTGACATTATCTTTTTAAGGATGTAACTTTTTTTAGGCTATTGTTGTTATTGTTATTCTTATTTTTAATATTTTTATTTAATGTTTTAGTTTAAGAATAATCTTTTTACTAATGTTAATATCATTATTAGTTTTATTTTGTTTTTTATCTTTTTTTTATTTTATTTTTCCACCCTTTATGTTTAGGGTTTCTATTTTTTCCTTTTGTTTTCTGTACCCTACTACCCAGGCCGCCGCACCCCCTTCTTCCCCCCTTCTCTTTCCCACCGCGCCCATTTTACCCTTGCACCACTGCCTCTCTCCCGTACATCTTTTCCACACCACTGAACTCACCTCCAGTTGTCGTGACCTAGCCCTCCCCCTATCTTCCTACTGCATCGCCTCCCCGCCTTATCCCTTGGACCGCACCCCTACTTCCCCCATCGCGTCATCGCGCCAAGCCTCCCCCTGTCCCGACCTCTCATCGCCGCCTCCCTCCTCAGGTGTTGTGACCAGCCATTACACCCTCCACTTTGGTTGTCTCCTTCACATGCCTTTGTTTCTCCCGAACCAGCGCCCATCCGCCTTCGGTAACTCACTCTCCAAACCGCTGCCCCTACTCCACTTGGCGTTTCTCCCCACCACTAGCCTCGTTACCAGCCGATGCCTCCCTCGCCGGCCTCCCACTCCGGCGAACATGCCCCCCCCCCCCCCTCATGTCCCGACCAACTTCTTGGTTGCTAAATCCCTAACTACAGCCTCCTCCAGTGTTCTGGAAGCCTCCGTCGACCTTCCGCCGAGACCCCCATACCCTCCCTTGCTCGACTGAGTTTCCAGTAGCATCCCTTCTCATTCTATCAGGGATGTGAAACCATCAACACCCTCCGGTGACCCCCGACCGGCCTATCACACCCATGCCACTGATATGTTTCACCTCATTTTGTTGTTTCTCCCTTTTGATAAATTTTGGTGTTAGGTTTTATGTGGTTTTTGGTCTGGATTTGATGTTATTCTAGGTCCAATTGTTGTTTTAGGGTCTGTTTGGAGTTTGTGGTGCGTATTAGGTGTGGATGATGGTCTGCACAAGATTTGCGAAAAATTCAACACTGAGGTAGGTGTTTCCATCCCTCAACATCACTTGATTAATTTAATATGTTGTTTAGTATTACTAATGTAGTCTTTTCATTGATTATGTGGTGCTTTTGGTCTAAAAAGGGAGATTTTTAACATGTCTTCGAGTGATGATGGTTTTCGCGTCGTCTTTCCGGATGCATTTTGGTTCGAGGTAGGTGGTTCTGTGTCTAATTATTATTTAATGAATTATTTTGCAATATTAATTTGTTTATCATGTTGTTTAATTAATTCAGGCAATGCGATGTTGTTTTTCCTTTCGTTTTAAAGTATAAATTTCTTTAAAATTGTTTATCAAATTATTTATCTTGTGTGTGTGTTTCTACTGACAACCTTTTTGGAGATTTTTAACTTGTCTCATTAGATTATTAATTTTTTTACAAGAGGTACGAATTATATTTTTGACATGGTGTCGGGTGTGTTAGGTCGTAAAAGAAGTTTTTGTTTGAGTTCAGTGGGTAATTCCAAGTGATTATTTTAAATTGTTTTATAAGCTTCTACTTTTGACTTGTTAAATTATGTGGTGCTTAACTGCTCTGATTTCACAAATTGTAAAATATTTAATTGAACAACTTTTGTGGTTCAAATCATGTTTTCATAGGAATATGATGTGTGTTTGGTTATGAAAGAGGCTTGGGTTGTTTTTATGTGCAAATGCATGTTGTGCTCTTCAAAATTTGCTTACAAAAATCGTAAGTGTTTTATAAAATAGTTATTAAGGATGGAAAATTGTTTTAGTTGGTTTTGTAAGAAATGAAGATTGAGTTTTGAAAACAATTTTGGTGTGCCCATGGTTTTAAAAGGGGGGTTGAGTGTGTAATTGTGATTTTGCGTGTGTAAATACCATGTTTGGATTTTATGCATTAGTGTGACATCTGACATGATCATTGAATTACTTGAGCATAAACGGGATTCCTGGGTACTAGGTGGGCAGACTAGACTAGTGTTCTTGTGATACGGGAGTGGCCTCAGCCCAGTTTCACCTAGCGGTATTTACGCTTACAACACTAACTAAACATTGGATGATGACTTGAGACCACTATGGTAGGAGGTGTTTCCCTACCATTGGCTCATGCACGGGAGTTCGTGATATGGTTCACCGAGACGTGAGGTTCTGGGGTCCCACTTCTCACTAGTATCTTTAGGGTCTCCCATGTATTGTGCTCTTCCTCGGCATGCTGCTCACCGTCGGCACACAATGTGACGTTGGGGCTACCAAGAATAGTGTGTGTGCGTGCATCTGTGTGTGTTCGTGCATGTGTGTGGGTGTGCGTTCTTGTTTGTAAGTTAATTTACGTTGTTTCCCTTTTAGAGAAGTTTCCCCTTAAAACCCCTTATCCTTAAAAATTATTTAAACACTTATTTATTTTTATACAATTAAATTGAAAATGTATTTGTCTTTTAATAATTACATGTGGATCCTTTTTCTAGGTGGCATCCTACTAGGATTTTTGCTCACACCCTATATACACCCTTGGGTGTATGTAGATTTTGTTTCTTCTGCATTCCAAGTTGTGACTTCGTGCTCAGCGATGGTGGTTCTGGTTGCAGTTGGTCTTTTCAGGCAGAGTGGTGCTGATGTGGCCTCTCTTTTGCTGGGAGGATTGTGTATGAGTTTAATTTCCGTCTGTGTCTTTTTTTTAGTTCTTGGTTCGATTTTTAGAGTAAACAAATATTCATAGTTTAAAGACGTGTTTGTTTTTCATTTTCCAGGATCAATTTATTTACCTTGCTAGATGTTTTTCTGTATTTTGTTTCGGCTAAAATCTTTCCCATTTGTTACTTACGAAAACTGGGAACTTGTTCCAGCCCGTGGGGATTGGGAACGCCCTTCGGGCATTGTTGCGGACTGGGTCGGGCGCCGGGTCGGATGGCGACCCGGCCTGGTTCGTGACAAAATGGTATTAGAGGGCAATTTTTTCTCTCTTGGGTCGATTTATTTTGGGATAGAGTCACGATAGACTTGAGTTAAAGTTTTCAGGACTCGATGTCTTGGATACATGTAAGATGCATGGCCATCACAACTTGTGGCGGGACTCAAGTTACCAAAGTATGTTGAGGTTTTATGTGATTTTGGTCCCTGTGGTTAATCTTGTCTAAGGGAAATGAAAAAGGTGTGAGGAAAGTGGTCTTAGTGAGATTGCAGGGTCTGGCATGCCATGTGGAGCTGGGGACGTTGTCCTGGAACACCCTCCATAGGTGTGGCGTGACTGGCGTATGGCCACCAACCATACGTTCCATCCCCATGTTGACACAAGTTTTCTCTTGCATCGTTTCTCGTCTCATTATTTTCGATCCGTCGAGATTTGGTTTTTACGTAAAAAATGATTTGGTCTATGAAAATGCATTTAAATAGATAGAATTAACAATAAAAGGATGTGAAAGGTTTGGAAAGTGTGGGTTGGATGTTTTGGTTTTGAAAAAAAATGGAAAGCCTTGATTTGTATCCTTCGTGTTCTCGTGGGAAACCACATGCATGAGTGTATATGGAAAGAGAAAAGGTCAATGGCATGAGTGGATGAGTGTCTGGATGGACATGAGTTGGGTGTTGGTGAGTCATGTGAACATTCATGTGTGAGGCCCATGGGACACCATTGGTGTTTGTACAACCCACTGATTTTCATATTTTCAAAATGTTTTGTTAAAGGAAAATTTGGTGTTTTTAAATAACCGGTGATTGTGTGGTGTGTCCCTGTATTTTTGAAAGGTTGGATGTGAGGTGTTTTTAACCGAGGATCCCTTATGGATGGTTTGTATCCTGATTTTAAATTCTTATTTTTATGGTGGTATGCATGCGTGTAGCAAGTTAATTCTTTTGAAAAGTGCTTTGGGAAGCCCTTGTATTGGTTCCCATGCACGTTTGTTGTTCGCCTGTAGTAGGACATGACCATTGGACTAGTTTGATTTGGGTCCATGTATTTCATTCTTGATTAGCGTATGCCCCCCCATAATGTGTTGACATGGGATTTAAGTGTGGCCACATGCAATTCAGTGTTGGCCGACCCTCCAGTTGATCAGAGGAATCTCTCCTTGAATTCTAGGATTGAACCCACCTCTCCTTTTTACACGTAATCAGATCCTCTCGCAGCGGGATGACAGATGCGAGGGGAGATGAAGGGAGTTTCTCTCTCATTGAGTTGTCTGAGTCATCGGGTATGAAGTTTGACATCGTTGTGTCTAAAGGATCCCCCTTGAAACGGTGAAAGGAATTCCAGTAGGGAAAGGTGAAGGCGCTTCAGAGTTATCAGTTCTTACAGATGTCTTGAATGGTTTGTAGTTTTTTCATTGGCTGCAAGGGTCATGTTTGGTGACCTTTTGCAGTGTGAGTTCTCTTCGAGGTGAAAACGTGGAAGCACCCTGGAGTGGTCGGTGCTGACCACTATTCTAAATGACCTTTGGTCCTTCGTTGGTTTCGTTTAAGAAGAAAGGGTCAATGTTAGGCCACTAGTGTGGCAGACCCAGTCACATGGGGATGCTGTGGTCGATTGTAGGAATCACGTGTTGTTTAAGACTCAGTTTGAAGTCCCTCTCCATATAATGTTCCTATCTATAGCAATGGTCATGAGCAGGTGACCATTTGTGGTACGTGTTCTCATTTAGTGTGATAATGGGTGATGAGCATTCACTATTTCATCTCTTGGGTTAGTGAATGTTTTGTGTATGATTATTTGGATGCTATAATGTGTTCTGTTTTCTTGTGTTTCCTTGGTTGTAGTGTGGTTGTGTGTGACACTAAAAAGAAAATCTTCACATGGGAGTCCTCAATACCTGAATGCGAGGTAGGAGATGCTTCAAATATCAAGGCTCCATCCATAGGCCTTGGAATGAAGCTGGTGAGTGGTCAGGAACCCTGGGATTGTATGGGACCCCAACTTCATTTCTGTCATCAGTGTTAAAAGTAGAGGCGTTTTAAATTGTATCTATGGTTGTTCCACTCCAAATGAGCCGTCTGGTTGCGTATGGTTTTTGTGTCCATGCGGAGGTGTGTTCGTCTCGTGCCTTAATGTCTTGGGGGATGCGTTCCACTGGATGTAATCGCTTAAGTGGTCCTTATGAGTGTCTGTTCGGTAACTCAGTCTCAAATTTAAATGATGTTCATACAGGAAATTTTGAGATGTCGGATTGTGGCTGGTCGTGGTTTTGACACCTGGTGGTCAGCCCCCCTCCCCTCCCCTTATGGTGGGGTGTTTTTTCACCATCGGAAAATTTTCATGGTTCTATAATTCTCAGTTAATTCTAATGGCAGTGAGACCCATGATGGGTCTCCCCCAAAGGTCTCTGGAATAAATCGGTGTTGGGTTTCTAGTCTCGCCTTGGGAGTTGGTAGGTTCATAATGGTGGCGAGACCCAGATTGGTTCTCACATGAATGTCTCTAGAATGAATCTGTGCTGGACTTTTCTTTAATGGCGGTGAGTCTGCTCGAACTTCTCCGGGTTGGTTTTCCTGTCTCGTTTTGAGCATCAGTGACTTCCTATTGGTGGGTAGCCCCTCGGGCCTCCCGATATGGATATTTTGCTTCTGTTTTTAAATATGGTTTGGTGATAAGTGATAAGAATGTTCTATGGACGTGGTTTGACCTTATTTGTTCATTTTAGACAAGTGGTGTGGTATCAGTTTCATAGTGCTTGAGGTGTTTTGGATTGTGAAGTTGGTTTCCATGGGTGTGGGATTTACCTTCCTTGATCAATCAACTAGAGGTGGTCTAGCTCTTTGGGGAGGGAAACATATATCAAAAAGTATTTTTACACATTTCTTGAAGTTGTCTTTGAGTCACTTTCTCTGAGCACAATTATTTTTCCTCAATTTGGATGATGTTTCTAGGGATCCCCTTTGAACCTTAAGTGACTGTGGTTTTCTACATTGGGGTTTGGTTTTAGTTTGTGGATTTTCGGGGTGGAAAGCTTTATGGTGGGGAGAATTGTCACTCCCTTCATTTCTAATTTATTTATTTTATTAATTTTCCTTACGTCAAGTAGATCAGGTCGAAACCTAACTTAAGGTTTCGAGTTCTGTGTGTTTTGGTCTTGATTGCGTCCAGTGCAATGCGGTCAAAGTTGTGCGGCCTCGTCTAGGTCGCTGCATGACCTCGTACGGTCCACCACATGGCCTTCTCGGTGTTCAAGGCAGATAAAAATTATGCGATGATTAATAAAACAATAATGCAATGAATGATTGAGACCACACGACTTAAGCGAGGCACAATTTTTAAACTGTGCGGCCTCTCCTGGTCCACCGGGTGACTTGCCGATGTCAAATTAATTAAATTATGTTAATCAAAAATGAAGAAATAAAATTAATTGAGTCATAAAATAAAATTATAAAAATAATAAGAGTTAGATAAAAACTTAATTGATTGTTTTACTGATAATAGTAATATTATTATTCATGATATTATTAATTATTATTGTGTATTATTATTATTTATACTAATGATGATAATTAACATACTATATTTATTATTATTACTTGTATTATGATATTTATATAATTACTAATACTATTAATCAACATTCTTAATTATTCTCATTAAAATCGTTAACCTTCTATTTGACATTATCTTTTTAAGGAAGTAACTTTTATTAGGAAATTGTTGTTGTTATTGTTATTATTATTATTTGTTATTATTTTATTTAATGTTTTATATTATGAATAATGTTATTATTAATGTTAATATCATTAATAGTTTTATTTTGGTTTTTTATCTTTTTTTTATTTTATTTTTACCCCCTTTTTGTTTAGGGTGTCATTTTTTCCTTTTGTTTTCGGTACCCTCATACCCAGGCCGCCGCAGCCCCCTTCTTCCCCCTTCTCTTTCTCATCACGTCCCATTTTCCCCTAGTGCCACTGCCTCTCTCCCATCCAGATTTTCCTCTCCGTTGAACCCTCCTCCAGCTTTCACATCCTATCCCTCCCCCCTCTATTCCTGATGAGTCACCACCCCTCCTTATCCCTTAGACCGCACCCCTAATTCCCCCATCACGTCGTCGCCCCAACCCTCCCCCCTGTCCCGACCTCTCATCGCCGTCTCCCTCCTCTGGCGCTGCGACCCGCCGGTGCACCCTACCCTTTGGCTGACACCTTCCCATGTTGTTTTTTCTCCCCAACCAGTGCCCCTCCACCTTCGGCAACTCGCCCTCCAATCCTCTGCCCCTGCTCCGTATGACATTGCTCCCCATCGCCGGCCTCCTTACCAGCCGGTGCCGCCCTCACCGGCCTCCCACTCTGGCGAACACCCCCCCTCTTATCTCGGCCAACTTCTTTATTGCTGAATCCCTAACCACAGCCTCCTCCACTGCTATGGCAGCCTCCGTTGACCTTCGTCCAAGACCCCCGTACCCTCCCTTGCTCAAACGAGTTTCCAACTGCATCCCTTCTTGTTTTTCCTGTGTTGCAAAACCCTCAACACCCTCTAGTGACCCCCGTCCGACCTTTCTCACCCATGCCAATGGTGTGTTTCACCTCATTTTTTTGTTTCTACCTTTTGATAAATTTTTGTGTTAGGGTTTATGTGGTTTTTGGTCTGGATTTGATGTTTTTCTTGGTCCAATTTTTGTTTTAGGGTCTGTTTTGAGTTTGTGGTGCGTATTAGGTGCGGATGAAGGTCTGCGCAAGATTTGGGAAAAATTCAACACCGAGGATGGTGTTTCCATGCATCAACATCAATTTATTAATTTAATAGTTTTTTTAGACTTACTAATGTATTCTTTGCATTGATTATGTGGTGCTTTTGGTCTGAAAATGTAGATTTTGAACATGTCTTCGGGTGATGATGGCTTTCGCGTTGTCTTTCGGGATGCATTTTGGTTCGAGGTAGGTGGTTCTGTGTCAAATTATGATTTGATGAATTAGTTTTCAAGATTAAATTGTTTAGAATGTTGTTTAATTAATTCGGGTAATGCGATGTTTTTTCCCTTTCGTTTTAAAGTATGAATTTCATTAAAATTGTTTAGCAAATTATTTATCATCTGTCTCTGTTTCTTCTGAGAACCTTGTTGGTGATTTTTATCTTCTCCTGTTAGAGTAATAATTTTTTTTACAAGAGGTACGAACTATATTTTTCACATGGAGTTGGGTGTGTTGGGTCGTAAAAGAAGTTTTTGTTTGAGTTTAGTGGGTAATTCCAAGTGATTATTTTAAATTGTTTTATAAGCTTCTACTTTTGACTTGTTATATTATGTTGTTCTTTACTGCTTTGATTTTAGAAAATTTAAAATGTTTAATTGAATGACTCTTGTGGTGAAAATCATGTTTTTATAAGATTATGCTGTGTGTTTGGTTATGAAAGAGGTTTCGGTTGTTTTTGTGTGAAAATGCATGTTATGATCTTCAAAAATTATTACTATAATATTATGTGTTTTAGAAAATAGTTATTAAGGATGGAAAATTGTTTTAGTTGGTTTTGTATGAAATGCAGATTGAGTTTTGAAAACAATTTTGGTCTGTGCATGGTTTTAACAGAGGGGTTGACTGTGTAATTGGGATTTTGCGTGCGTAAATACCTTGTTTGGCTTTTATGCATTAGTGTGACATTTGACATGTACATTTAATTACTTGAGCACAAACAGGAAGCCTGGGTACTAGGTGGGAATACTAGAATAGCGTGCTAGTGATACGGGAGTGGCCTTGGCCAAGTTTCACCTAGAGGGATTGATGCTTACAACACTAACTAAACATTGGATGATTAATGGAGACCACTATGGTAGCTGGTGTTTACCTACCAGTGGATCGTGCACAGGAATGTGTGATACGGCTCACCGAGACAGGAGGTTCTAGGGTCCCACTTGTTTCTAGTATCTTTAGGGTCTCCCATGTATTGTTCTCTTACTCTTCTTGCTAATAAACGTCGGCACACGGTGTGACGTTGGGGTTACCATGAAAAGTGTGTGTGCGTGTGTACGTGTGTGTGTGTGTCTGTGTGTGTTCGTGCGTGTGTGTGGGTGTGTGTTCGTGTGTGTAAGTTAATTTAATTTTTTTTCCTTTTAGAGAAGTTTCCCCTTAAAAACTGTTTTCATTAAAAATTCTTTAAACACTTATTTATATTTATTCTGTTAAATTGAAAATGTATTTGTGTTTTAATAATTATGTGTGGAACATTTTTCTCGGTGGAATCCTACTGGGCTTTTAGCTCACACCCTACATACACCCTTGGGTTTATGTAGATTTTGTTTCTTCGGCATTCCTAGTTGTGACTTTGTGCTTAGTGATGGGTGTTCAGATTGCAGTTGGTCTTTTCATGCAGAGTGGTGCTGATGTGGACTCTCTTTTTTTGGGAGGTTTGAGTATGAGAATTAGATTCCGTTGTCGTCTTTTCTTTTTAGTTCTTGGTTCAAGTTGTAGACTAAAAACAATTGTTCATAGTTTAAAGACGTGTTTGGTTGTCTTTTTCCGGGTTCAGTTTATTTACCTGGGTAGTTGTTTTTCTATCTTTTATTTCGGGTAAAATCGTTCCCACATGTTACTTATGATACCCGGGCACTTCTGCAAGCCCTTGGGGATCGGGAACGCCCTTCAGGCCATGTCGCGGACCAGGTTGGGTGTCGGGTCGGATGGCGACCCGACCTGGTTTGTGACAAACACATTTTCCTAATGTTAAAATTTCATTTAAAAGAGATAATGTCATGGAATGATCCGTGTCAAAATAGTAATCCTTCCAAATGGACAATTCCATGCATAAGAGGACAAAGCATCCATGGGGTGTCGTGAATTAGATAAAAAAATTGAAGCAAGGTAAAATAAATTAGAAAAAAATCTGGGGAACATAACCCAAATAATACATTTTGAGAAATTTTCCTAAAATGGGAAATTTAGGGGGGACACCCCTAGGCCATCCATATTGAGAAAATTTGATATCAAAATCCATAAACATGATTAAAGTTTCCTATGTCAACACACTATGGTCAATTATAAATGATTAAATCAACATGATAGAGGTTCTCTGTTATGGCCGACTCATGGTACAATGTGATTCAATACGAAACGAGAAAAAATAAAATGGAAAACTACATCAACACATACCTTAGGATTATAGATGATGACTCACTAAGAATAAACCATATATTAGTAACAAGTTTGAGTTGATCTGAGTTTTTATCCAACACCCTAAAAATAGGGAGAATTATCCTTCTTCTAAATAGCGCAACCGAGGACAAATTTTGAGAAGAAAGTTGAGAATACGAGTTTATCCATACCGTGGTATATCAAATTATTCTGATAGAATAATATTCACATATCGGATAGAGTATATTCTTGAGATTGAATAAGGATAAGTTTTGATAGCTCAAGGTGAAATGTGGGAGGATTCTGTGCACATAGGGGAGAGGAAAGGGGAATTATGAATATAAATGGAGGATAAATAGTATTTTAACTTTAAAAACTATCACTCATTGTTTCATTGAATGGTTTATCAAACTGTGTGATAACCATATGCAAAGTTCTTCCCTTTTCTCCAAGTATGCACAGTCCATGTACAGGGTTTGACCAATCTATGTGCACAGTGTGCATAGCTCACTACGTCATTTCCACACTACATGGGCTCAGCACATGGTTTCCCAAACTGATTATAAACCATGTGTAGTATATGTTAAACCCCTCTGCAACTAGCCACACAACCATGAAGATTGGGCTACACAATTGTAGACTAACCGTGAGACCTAGTCTACTTTTTCTATTTTGGTGTTCTCGGATATTGAAAGACCTGGACCCCCCTGTTTCAACATTAGATTGATTATGTGACACCATTATGACCACATAAGACATATAATGTGTAAGATTAATGGTACCTACGAACTTCAATGTGTAGGGTCATTAAAAACTCACCTCCTTAAAGTAACTCATCCCCATGTTTCCCTTATGATGGTAAAGAGGTACTATCAAACAATGGTCTGGACATTATGGTCATACATCAGCATCCCACTCCTAGGTCTCATCCTATACCCGACCATTCTTCCATCGCACCCGTACAAGAGGAACAGACCTACCTCAGAGTTTAATCATGAATTATTCAACAATGTGAACTGGATACTCCTTGAAATAAGCATATATTTCTAGCTCAAACTCACTAGGATGAAGGACATGAGATGGGTCTATATAGTATCGACAAAATAGAGATACATGAAAAATGTCACAAATGGATTGATTTTTTTATGGTAGATCCAATTTGTGAGCCACTGGTCTGATCCTCTTCCCAACCTCAAAGGGTCAGTCGAATATTCGTGTCAGCTTACCTTGATTCTGAATACGTCTATGCCCCAACATGGGAGATACTGTAAAGAAGAGAATGTTTAGTAACCTCGAACTGAAGATCTCGCCAGCGTCTATTGGAATCATACTATTGTCTAGGCTGACCTATCAACATACTCTTATGAATCATCTATACCTACTATGTAGTATCTTCTACATGAAGAGGCCCAAGAATCCATGATTCCCTTGTTTATAAGTAGTACATGGGAGAGAGAAAAGTAATACCATTAAAGGATTCATAGGGAGCCATCTTGATGATAACCTTGAAGATGTTGTTGTATGAAAAATCATCATGGGGAACCTGTTTCACCAAATATCCTAAAATTTTGAGAATGAGCGCACAGAGAATATTCTATAGCAACTGAGTTGTACTCTTCTTATCCCCTTTGGTATGAGGTTGTTAGGCCACGTTCAAGAGTACCTACATACCCATGGCATCCTACAACCCTTGCTAGAATAAGGATTTGAAACAAGCATCTCTATCAAAAGTTATACCAAATTTCCCCATGATGACATATCCCCTCCTTAACATACAATCGTCCAAACTCATCCATAGAAACGGTCTATCGCATAGATAAAATGTGTGCGACTGTCATCAAATGAGCAACAGAAACCCACGCTACGTCATTTACATGAGGTGACCTGGGTAAACAAAATTTGAATTCCATTGAAATAGCATCACACTTCTAATCAAGAATGAACAATATCTAATGAAGTACGTCTAGATGTTGATGCCCCACCTTCACCTAGAAACAGGTGAAGAGTCTCATAATCAAAAAAGGAATCTCTCAATTTATACTTGGCCACCAATATTGAAATTGTAGATCTAGATACATTTTGGTGACACCATGGTTAACATCCCATATTGTGGTGTGGAAATCCTCCATCATGTCATCTCTGATGTCTACCAGGACCATACACAACCACAAAAAAATATTATCTTTTCTATCAATATTCTAACCATATGTTGCATCATCCTCTGATACACATTCTCATAATACATGGCCTTCAGGATGAAGGAGTTGTCTCGACCTTACCCATTATAGAAGATTAGATGTCACAGTCAAGGAGGAGAGGATTGTTTGACCATTGTCCTCTTGTACCTAATCGTACGTCTTCTAGAATATTTCAATATGAATATAATAATTATTGAACTCTTGAATTTTCCTAGTTTTATCCATCTACCTAAGAAAATAATCTATTGAATTCTCTTTCTCTAGAGTGTAGGAATGTTCAAAATCAATATATTGCAAAAAATCAATCAAATTACACTGTCTAAGATTCAGATCCCTCTTCAAGAAGATGTCTTTAGGGATTTAATGATCTATGAAATCCAATAAATACTCTCCTAATAAATATTGTCTCAAAAAAAGTATAACATGAATGACATCTACAAGATCGAGGTTGTTCTTGGGGTAATTCCACCTGTGAGGCCTCAGATGGATAAAACCATAGGTGATGAATCGCTTGTCCTACATCATAATCACTCCAATAGAAATATCGGATGCATCGCAATAAAATATATTATCCATGCCTAGATTAGTTAGAATATGTCTTAGCTTTGATGTATGTCTTCCTGTCAATACTTGAAAGGATTATTCGTAGGATTTTGAGCATTATAATTTCAAACCCTTATTTTTCAATCCTGTTAGTGGCACTGTGAGGCATGAGAAATACTAAATGAACCGTCTGTAGTATCCTTAAATCCAGAAGACAATCCATATATCAAAAGTGTTCTTGGGTTTCTACTAGGAAACCACATCCATAACATTATATGGGTCAACATAAACTCATGACTCTAAGATTATATGACCCAGAAAGTGGACTCTATCATTCAATAAGTGGGATTTACTGAGCTTAACATACATCTGATTCCATCTCTATATATTAAATTTGAACTCAATAAGGGTATCATGGTCATGTATTGAGTCAGAATAAAACAATATATATTCTATGATGATAACCACAAATGAATCTAGATATTGATGGTAGAATCAATACATAAGAGCCCTGGAGGCAGATGGTATGTTTGTAAGTCGAATGACAAAACCAGGTACTCAAATAGACCCTACCTACTCATGAAATTTGTGTGGGTTATGTATAAATTATTGACAGGCACATGATTATAGGTTGGCCTCAAATATATCATATAAAAACATTCTCTCCTAGAAGCTAATCAACGAGTCATCTATTATAGGAAAAATATACCGGTTCATGATTGTTTGTTGATTCGATTGATGGTAATATACGCCATAACTAAAGGTACCATATTACTTCATGTAAAAGAGGATAGGTGAACCCAATGGAGAAGTTTTGTGGAATATAAAACCTTTCACCTACAAATCCTCCAATGAATTATTGAGTTCCATAATCTGCCCAGGTGCCCTCTCATATTGATGAATGGTCACAGGTGCTGCTCCTATAATAATTTAAATAGTAAAATCCACTTCTAATACCAGAGGTAGACCAGATATGTCTTCTCGAAAATAATCTTTGATATGATCTATGACGGAATTAAAAATGATAGGTTTCAACCCCTCATCAATGAGGTATTGACTGATAACCTCTGTTGTAACACTACCCAGACTCCATTGATTAGGTCCATCTCACAATGCACAAACATCCCATTCTCCATTATGCATGTGAATAACACCCTATAGTGATGTGAATATCACCCTTTGATGATAGATGTAAATATTGTATCAATGAGTAATTAACCAGTCCATCCCATTGATTACATCATAATCGATCATGATTAGTATGTACATGTTCTATTTGAAAAGATAACTCTAATTATGATAGGGATAATTATAAAAACCATGAATTCCAATTTAATGGATCCCTAAGGGTGTATCTAGCATCATTATACAATTATTATACTCAACATCAAGGCCTATGGTCTATGCTATCGACTCAGATAAAAACGATTATGAAGTGAATGTATCAAACAACATGGATACTAATGTAGAGGATACTAGAATGGTACCTTATACAGAATATTCTCTAACCCTCTATTTCTGTGGGAAAGTCTAAATATCATGTAACTTCCTATGGCATCCTGCCTTTTTATTTCATAAATTTTCCTTACATTTTACAAACTGAGGATCGTTAAAGTCTAGAGTCATGGAAATCAGAAAAAAAATCATGAAGAAAAACATAAAACAATCTTATAATCCACTTGTATTCATTCATCATAAGATCATCCAAAGTACAATTATTGAAATTCATATCTTGGAGACATACATCAATGTAAAGGTTGAGCAGAAGGCCCAGTAAGGGTAAAAAAGGAAGCAGTTTACTTGTGATATCAATAAGAACATGAATAAAAACATAGAGACATGAGAAATGGATGCATAGGAATATCATAAATAAGAGAAATTGAAACACAACTTGATAATGTGGCTACAATATTTCATTTATACATTCATGAAAATATCACCATGTTCCATCCCCAAGGTGTCATAAAAATTAAAAAGGTTATTCACCAAGGTATCGTGAAAATTGTCATCTCTAGAGATTAAATAATTAACCAATGCATTGGAGAACTATCAGGGCACACCCTTAATATATCTTTAATTTCATGTGATCCACATAGATAATAATAAAAAATTTCATAAATAACCCAAATTGAAGCAAAGAAATGGGTTTCATGTCTAAATTGTGACGTTTAAAAAGAGCTAAAAAATAAGATCATTTTGTCATTTATAACCCATGGAAAGGGAGTGGGGGATATATGTATGTCAATTCCAGAATCAAATATATCATATTTATATATTTTTTAACACCAATGGAAAATAAATAATTTTGGGTATTCATATAAATAAACAATAGAATTTCCTGAGGGAAAGAGATACAAATTTGGAGACGAAATTTCTGCAGCATAACGGCTATATAACATGGTTTTAGAAAACATTAAAAAGTGAGGGGAAAAGGGTAACCCACTCATAAATAACTCATTATAAAGTATGGGTAATGAATTATATCATGTTAAATATATTTTAATGACATACCATAAAAAAAGGAATCATGAAAAAAATGAGAAGATGCGATTTCTTTAACCAAAAATTCGGCAGCCTGACGGCGTCACTTAAAAATTCAGAAAACAAATTGTTGAGAGAATAAAGGATCTCTCATCATTTGTACATAAAATGGACAGTAAAATAGAAAATATAAAAACATATAAGAACGTAACCTCTACATAAATAGATGGAAACTAGAAGACACAACATAATGAATTTTATGCCTTAAATGAAAAGGGTGAAAGAATCACTTAACTTCAAGAGTAACTTTGAATGCTTGATGTTTGGGACCTTAGAGGCTTGAGGGAACCATGTAAGGACCCCTAGAGAGGTATGGAGACTATATCATCGTTGAGGAGGATTTTGGAATGAAACTTATGAGAGGGTGGCTTGGTATTTATATGGGAAGTGATGGGACATGGCATTAATTACCAAGGGACACCTCATCGGTATTATTGGAAAAACTATGGGATATCCAAAGATATTTTTCTCAAGGTATTGGCCACATGGGACACCTTATACCTTATATTTCTATTCATCTATTGACTAGAATGATTTAATAATTTTTACATCCTTAATGACATCATTAAACACCTGAAACGCTAAACTGAAAATTCACTATTCACTGAAAATTCAACTTTTTCAGAAAAATCCCAAAAATTCACCTTAACTTAATATCAATGATCTGAATTCAAAAATGAAATCCATTTTATAAATATAATTTTATAAATATTTTTGATTTAATTTTTAATTAAAAAACACTATTCACTTGAAAAAACCAATACTTGACTAATGATTTCAAAAATAGTTATTAACCTATTGTATTGAATCAAATTACTTAATCAAGACACCTAAATTAAATTAATATTTTATTTCAATGAGATTACGAATCCATTTGGTCACATTACTAATCCTAAGTGTAAAATCACTATTCATGATTTACTATTTCCCAAAATTAAGTTGATCTTATTAGACTCTAAATTTCTTACTTAACACATTTGCAGAAGACCATTTTTTTAAAATCATTACACATCATTAATTATTTGTGTTTTACATAAATATTTTAAAATATAATTTTAAAATATTCATAAATAAAATACATCCTATATTCATTCCAACATTTGAAAACTCACAAACTTCACCATAAGAAGAAAACAAAATATTATTTATATAAAATGATTATTCTAACTAGTTATGGTATCATTACATATCCTCTTATCAGAATAGAATGGGACCTAATTGTAAGGAGTGCTAAGGTGAGAGAATCCAAGGGTGGTTCGGCCAACAATGCCTGAGTAGTGATTTCTATAAGCTTAAACTTCTCCCAAAGCTGATTTTGTTCCAGCTTCACACAGTGAAGTTTGGCAAGGGTTTGGTCGAGAGAAAAACCCAGTGGTGCTAACTCCTCCCCTAGTTCTATCATATGGACTTCGATCGACCCAAGACTACTGGATGAGAACATCTTATCTTATTTCTGTATTAATTATCCAAGGTCACTTGTTTTTATATAATAATAATCGCAACATAGAGTTCAGTTTCCAACAGTCGTATTGTCCAACAGTCATATAACAGTTGAAACCCAACTGTCTTATTTTAATTATAATCCTTTCATTAATTGAAATAGTTTCGTTGAGTATAAAATAAAATAACACACAAACAAAGGAGACATAAATTATTAAATGTTCAGATGGTTATATTCTCCCCCCCATATGAAATTTTTTCCCCGAAATTTAAACTCGTACCCTCATAAAATAAAAGGTGTGGGTACTTCTACCTCATAGACTCCTCTTCTTCCCACGTCGCTTCATTATATTTGTGGTTCCTCCATAACAACTTAATAAGGTGGGAAGTCTTATTGCGTTGAACCTTGTCTCTACGATCCAAGATCTCCACAGTCTGATCCTTATAAGAGAGGTCATGTTACAATTGTACCACCTATGGGTTCAAAACATGTGAAGGGTCAGTTATGTACTTATTCAAAAGGGATACATGGAATACATCATGAACTTGTGATAGATTTTGAGGAAGTGCAAGATGATATGCCACTACTCCCACGTGATCAAGGATTTCATAGGGGTCGATGTACCTAGGGATGAGCTTCCCATTCTTCGCAACCTCATGACTCTCTTACAGTGTGAAATCTGAAGAGAGACTTTGTCACAAACATCATACTCAATGCCCCATTTGACGATTGTCAGAATATCTCTTTTGCCGACTCTGAGTAACCTTAATGTGTTGTCGGAAAGCATGGACATTTTTTGTCATCTCTTGCACAAGATCAGGGCCAAGAAGCTTTCTCTCCCCAGCTCTATCCCAAAAATTAGGATTTCTACATCGCATCCCATATAGAGCTTCATAGGGTTTCATTTTAATGCTCGAGTGAAAGTTGTCGCTGTAAGAGAACACAACTAATGGGATATGTTTATCCCATCCACCTTTAAATTCCATTGAGCATGTTATCAGCATGTACTCGAGTGTTTTTTAGTCCTTTCATATTGGCCATCAGTTTGGGGGTGATAGGTCGTACTGAAATTCAATTCAGTGCTCAGATTATGTTGATGACTTCTCCAGAATTTTGATGTGAAACTTGGATCACAATCTGATACGACAGAAAGTGGAACTCCATGTAGCCTTACAACTTCTTTCATGTAAATCATGGAAAGTTCCTCAAAAGAGAAATCTTCCCAAATAGAGATAAAATGGTCATTCTTTGTGAGATGATCCACAATAACCCATATCGCACTGTTTCCTTTGGAAATTCTCAAAAGACTAGTGACGAAGTCAATAGTTTTATTTTCCCACTTCCTTGCTGGTATGGGTAGTGGTTGCAATACCCCTTTAGGACATTGTCAATATGCCTTCACATGATGACATACTAGGCACCATTAAGTGTATTCAGCAATCTCCCTTTTCATATTATCCCACCAATAATGATCACGAAGGTCCCTATACATTTTGGTTCTTCCAGGATGTATAGAGATAGTAGAGCTATGAGCTTCACCCATAAGATCCTACTTTATTTCCGAAATAGATGAGACACATAGTCTTATATGAAATCTCAGTACATCTTCTTGATCAATATTGAACTCAGGAAACTTTCCATCATTTACAGCCTCAAACTTCACTTGTATCAAAGGATCTTCTTTCTGAGCTTTCCTAATCATCTCTAGTAATGTATGTTGAGAAATGATTTAGGTTATGGTTGATTCTATCCCTTCACTTATAATTCCCATGTCCATATTTACTATGTCATTGATCAAAGGATACTTTTGAATCATCATCATGGAATGATCTACAGGGTCTTTCCTGCTTAATGCATCCACAAATTTGTTTGCTCTTCTGAGATGATAATGAATTGAACAATCATAGTCTTTATGAAGTTCCAACCATCTCTTCTGTCTCATTTTCAATTCCTTTTGTGTGAAAATATAATTCAAAAATTTATGGTATTTGTATATATCACATTTCTCCCCATAAGGATAGTGCCTCCATATCATCAGAGCAAAAATGACCGCAGTGAGCTCTAGATCATGCGTAGGATAATTCTTATGACGAATCTTCAAATGGAGAGATTCTTAAGCAATGACCATTTCATTTTTCATGAGTACGCACCCATCCCCTTTTAGAGATTCATCACTAAAAATAACAAATCCATCTCCACTTCATGGAAGAGTTAACATGGGTGCAATAACCATCACTTCATCAACTCATTGAAACATTCCACACACTCCATTGTCCAGAATAACTTGACCCCTTTTCGAGTTAACATGGTTAATGGATTAGAAAGTTGTGAAAAGTTCTTCACAAACCTCCTATAAAATTTATCTAATCCAAGGAAACATCGAATCTCAGTTATTTTCGTAGGCTGAGACCACTCCTCTAAAACATTGGTCTTTTCAGGGTCAATTGTGATTCCTTCGTTGGTTAGAATGTGCCCCAAGAAAGAGACTTGTTTAACTAGAATTCACATTTACTGAACATCCCAAAAATCTTCTCCTTCTGTAGAGTTTTCAAAATATCCCTTAGACAATCCTCATGCTCCCCACTACTTTTGGAATATATCAAAATATCATCAATAAACCTACTACAATGTTTTCAAGGTAGTCTTTAATGACTCTATTAATCAAATCCATAAAAATGGAAGGTGAATTGGTCATTACAAAAGGCATAACAACAAACACATAATTCCCACATCATGATCAGAAGTTAGTTTTTGGAATATCTTCTTTCTTCACCCTCAATTGATGATAACCGAATCGACGATCAATCTTAGAGAAGAAATGAGCCCCACGACGTTTGTAAAATAAGTAATCAATTCATGGAAGAGGGTATTTGTTATTCAATGTTATCCCATTCTGTTCTCTATAATCAATGCATAGCCACATCTATCCATCCTTCATCTCCACGAAGAGAATTGGTGCTCCCTAAGGAGACACCCTTGGTCGGATAAACCCCTTCTCCAAAAGATATTGTAGTTATTTCTTTAATTCCTCTAGATCCACATTTTCTATCCTATATGGGGTCTTTGATATATAATGAGATCTAGGTACGAGTTCAATGGGGAACACTACGTCTCATTCTGGGGGAGGTCCGGGTAACTGCTCAGGAAATACATCAATAGATTCCTGGATGATGGGGACATTTTCTATCATCAAACTCTCATCTCCTTCTTCTTCTTCCCCAATCAACACCATAAATAAGGATATAGGGGGTTCTTTTAAACAAATATTAGGATGATATATCTCTCCGTGGAAGATAATAATAGGTTTTCAATTCAAGACTACTGATATTTCCTTGCTTCTACAATTGGTCATAGAATTATACTTTGAGAGCCAGTCCATCCCTAGTATAATGTCGAAATCTGGCATGGGAATGGATACTAGATTAGTGATAAAAATGTGAAAACTAAAGTAAATACTAGAGTTTCGTAGGCCCTGACGATGCTTGGACAGTCCCCCCAGAATTATTGAATGAATACTCTACTTCTAGCACTTTGGGGGTTGATTCTAAATTATTTTCAAACATGGAGGAAATAAAGGAATGTGTTAAACCAGAATTGAACAAAGTACTTTCTAGATTTGAGAGGATAGTAAGATTACCTGCTACCACATAATTTGGAGCTTAATATTCAGCTATCATGAGAGAAAATGAACTATCTTTCACGCTTTCCTTTTTGCTGTGTATGATGGGGGTTCCCCTCCACTACCCTCATATTTGGATAGTGATTGGAAAAGTTCCCACATTGTCCCAACTTGAACCACTGGATATCATGTAGGGCCTAAACCATCTACCCCTTGTTGTTTGTATTTGGATGTTGAGGTATCACATCGCCATGACAATTCCTCGCAATGTGGCCATATCTGCCACACTTGTAGCTTCTCCCACTCCCGAGCAGACAGTTTATGGAATTCTTCTTCCCAAATTTATAACAAGTGTGATGTTTCACTTGCTTTCCACCTATTCCCTGATGAAAAGTCCTCCCTAAGTTGGGCTCCATAGATCTCTTCTTGTCATTGTATTTATGAAACCACTGCATCTCACCAAACTCTAGCTCGACTTTCGTCGCACTCTGCATGATCACCTCATATCTATCATAGTCTCGGTTGGCTAAATTCTTCCGCAGATGATGTCTCAGTCCACAGAAGAATATATCAACCTTATCATTTGGATCCATGACAAAGTTAGAGAAATATCGTGAAAACCTAGTGAAGTTCATCTCGAAGCATCACACAGAATCATTCTCCTTCTGCTTCAGCTCAATAAACTCATTCTCCATTCTTGTTCTCGTGGAATGATAGAAATACTTACTAAATAATATCCCTCTCAACTCTTCCCACTCCATAGCTTAAAATTATACTCTTTGCCTTGTGTTTTTTATCAGTTCCCCCCACTGATCAGATTCTACCTCTAAGCGATAGATGGCCAGGGTGACCTTCTCTTACTCTGAACAACGCAGCACAGAAAAGATCTTCTTTGTAGAGCTGATCCACTATTCAACAATAAATGTGTCTATAAATACACTAAAAATTGGTGGTGGCTGATGCATAAAGGACTCAACAACATGTTTTTCCCTTCGCGGTGAGATCAGTCTCTCAGCTAGATTCATGTTATTTACCATAACATGAGTTAGTTGGTTCATCTTTCACATGAATGTTTCCATTCTGGATTCCATCAGATGGCCATCAGCACATGGTCCATTGTGGTCACCACATGCACGGTTCCTCCTATATCCATCCTTTTTCTAAAATAATAAATCCTTAGTGAGAAAAGTTTTTCATTTATGAATCTATTAACTATAAATGATTTTATTTCTTGAAACATCATTCTTAAATAATAACATTTCCCTATAATTCCTTCATAATGATTCATAAAATTCCTGCGATTAACCAAACATATACCCTGAGAGTGTCATAACCAAGAGTGCAGCATGGCCTGTTATAGAGTAACATTTCTCATTCGAGTCTAGCTGAAAGAAGTGTATTTGGGTTTTACCCATATGTACATCTATCCCAGAGCCACCTCTACCTTCTTGTATCCAGATATGGATGTATTTTTTTGATGAAACACTTACTCTATACTCACCAAAATACTAGGAAGTGTTCATATATTTAAACTTATATATAGGGTTCTTACTAAATATTTCATAGCCTAATTTACATAAATAACTAAACTATCCATTAATACCAACTATGGCATCCCGCCTTTTTATTTCAAAACTTTTCATTACATTTTACAAATAAAGGATCTTTAAAGTCTAGTGTCTTGGAAATCAGGGACATAAAACACAAAGAAAAACATAAAACATTATTCTAATACACTTTTAAGGCTTCATAATATGATGATCCAAAGTAAAATTAACGACTATCATATCCAGGAGACAAAAATCAAAGTAATGGGTGCCAGAAGGCCCAGTAAGGGAAAACAATGAAGCAGTTTACTTGTGATATCAATAAGACCTTGAATAAAAACACAGAGACATGTGAAAGGGATGCATAGGCATATCATAAGGAATAGAACATGAAACATAACTTGAATATATGGCTACAAAATTTCATTTAGACATTCATGAACTTATCTCCAAGGTCCATCCCCAAGGTGTGATAAAAATTACAAAGGTTATTCACCAAGGTATCGTGAAAATTGTCATCTCTAGAGATTAAATCATTACCCAATGCATTGGAGCACTATCAGGGACCACCCTTAATATGTAATTAATTTCATGTGATCCACATAGATCTTAATCCAAAATTTCATAAATAACCCAAATAGAATCAATGAAAGGGGTTTCATGTCAAAATCGTGATGTTTAAAAAGAGATTAAAAATAAGATCATTTTGTCATTTATAACTCATGGAAAGGGATTGAGCGCTATATGTATGTCAATTCCAGAATCAAATATATCATATTTATATATTTATGAACACAAATGGAAATGACATAATTCTGTGTATTCATATTAATAAACCATAGAATTTCTTGAGAGAAAGTGATAGAAATTTTGAGATGAAATTTCTACAGCCTAACAGCTATATAACATGGATTTAGAAAACATTCAAAAGACAGGGGAAAAGGGTCACCCACTCATAAATAACTCATAATACCATATAGTTACTGAATAAGATCATGGTATGGATATTTTAATGAGATTCCACAAAAAAAGGAAACATGAAAGAAAAGAGATGATGTGATTTATTTTACAAAAAATTTGACAGCCTAACAACGTCACATAAAAATTCAGAAAACAAATTTATGAGAGAAGAAAGGGTCTCTCAACATTTGGAAATAAACAGGACACTAATAATAACATATAAGAACATATCCTAAACATAAATAGATGGAAACTAGAAGACACAACATAAAGGAAGTCATGCCCTCAAAGTGGAGAGTGAAATAATTCCATACCATCAAGTGTAACTTCGAAAGCATGATGTTTGAGAGATTGGGAGTCTTGAGGGCACCTTGGAAGGACTACCTTTGAGGTAAGGAAACATTAAATTCGTTGATGAGGATTTTTTAATGAAAATGATGAGATAATGGCATGGTATTTATAGGGGAAGTGAGGGGACAAGGTATTAATTATCAAAGGACACCTCATTGGTGGTATTGGAAACAATATGGGCTATCCAAAGCTATTTCCTCATGGTATTGGCCACTTTGGACTCATAATACCTTATATTACTATTCATTAGTCTACCAGAATGATTTCATAATTATTACATCCTTAATGACATCATTAAACACCTGAAACTCTAAAGTGAAAATTCACTATTCCCTGAAAATTCAACTTTTTCAGAAAATACCAAAAATTCACCATATCATAATATCTATGAACTGAATTAAAAAATGAACTCCAATTTATAAGAATAATTTTCTAAATATTTTTAATTTTTTTTTATTAAAAAACACTATTCACTATAAAAAAAATACTTGACTAATAATTTCTAAAATACTTATTTATCTCTTTTATTGAATCACCTTACTTAATCAGGGTTCCTAAATTATACTAATACTTTAATTATGTGAGATTACTAATCCAATTGTTAACATTACTAATCCTAAGCACAAAATCACTATTTATGATTTACTATTCACCAAAAATTAAGTTGATCTTATTAGACTCTAAATTTATTCCTGTACATATTTTTGTAAGACCATTTTTTGAAAATCATTACACATCATTAATTATTTATGGTTTTTATAAATATTTAAAAAAATTATTTTTTTGAAATTCATAAATAAAATCCATCCTATATTCATTCAAATATTTAAAAACTCACAAAGTTCACCATAAGAAGAAGAAAAAATTTTATTTACAAAAAAGGATTATGCAATGTAGCTACGGTCTCATTACATATCCCCTTATCACACCAGCATAAGACCTATGTGTAAGGAATACTAAGGTGAGAGAATCTGAGGGTTGATCGGCCAACATTGGCCGAGTAGTGACTTCTATAAGATTATACTTCTCTCGAAGGAAATTTACTTATAGCTTCACACGGTGATGTTCGGCTTGGGTTTGGTCCAGAGAAAAACCTAGTGGTGCTACCTCCTTCCCCAGTTCTGTCTGATGGGCTTCGATCGGCGTGAGACTACTGGATGAGGCCATCGTATCTTCTTTCTATATTAATTAACCAGGGTCACTTTTTTTTATATAATAATAATCCCAACATAGAGTTTAGTTTCAAACATTCATATTGACCAACGGTCATATAACAGTTAAAACCCAACAGTGTTATTTTAATTATACTCATTTCATTAAAAGAAATAGTTTCCTTGATTATAAATTAAAATAACACCCTAAAAAAGGAAACATAAATTATTAAATGTCCAGGTCATTACACTTACCTACCCAGTGACCCTGATTCACTGCCTGACTACACTGAGTTGGACCACTCTATGGGTGCTGATAATCATAAGCTCATTTGATTCAGCCTCAACTACCACCTCAGCCTAACCGACCGATGGAATTCCAACTTCATGACTTTCATTCTTCCATAGGCCTCGATCCAGACTGAGGAGTATGTGCATATCACTACTCACTAGGCACTGGAGGGGAAATCTACAGAAATAGTGGAGGTGAGCCATCATTCCATATCCACTACACTCCACTTGATTGAACTCACACATACCCTTGTAATTCCCTAGAGTTACTCACTACCGATAAATAAGAGAAACACCAGTGAAAGGAGCCTCAACACCACCAGTTATATGAGATTTCACGAAAAATCCATTTTTCCCTTTAATAAAATCCACTAAAATATTTTTGTGCCAAACAGACATTACCTGAACACTCAACATATCTAATATTATGCTCTGTATTTAGGGTATGGATGATGATCTTAGTAATAGTCATCAGCTTGAAAACATTGACCTAGGACCAAATTCCTTAAGACCACCCATCCAAAAATATCGTGGAATCCATAAGGTATTTAGCGTCTTGAGAGGGAGGAAAATTATGCCGCTCAGTGAAATGTGATGATTACTATATGACTGACATTGTCTTCTACAACAGATTCATGAACTTTATAACTCTGTAATCCCTCAGAGTCTGGGGAAATATGTAGTTGTAGAATAATGTTTGGATTCCAGCCCAATCCATATCTCTATTATGGACTTCCTAGGATAAGACATCCCACCAAAAATTAACTATGTCACGTCACATGTATGCAAATAGCTTGAAATTTCACTGTGGAAGCATCTATAGGTGTTCTAAAATTGAAAGGATTTCCTGAATCAAAGACTCCGCAATAAAAGGCCCACCATCCATTGAGAATGTAGGAGGATACTGCTGCTGAAAATCACGAGTCATCTCTACCATGATATGGTAAGGTCTCACTCCATCTTGCATATTCTACATTATACGCAGGAATCCCGTGAGAAATTTTCATTATCACCCAATTTAGGTATAGGAGGAGGAACTATATTTAGCCTATCTGGAAGATCAAACGGAGACACTAGGTCCACCACCTCAGGAACATGGTTTTCACTACCTTTAGGTTGCATGACTGGAGGACATCGTTGGGGTATAATGCTCAATTCTAAATGACCATCTCATATAAGATTTAACACTTCAGAATATATATATATTTTAAAAAATAGAACATGTATAGAAGACTTCAGATAATAAATAACACTTCACTACCTACTTCTAAATCTAATATTAGATATTTAAATAGACCTTAAGAAAAAATAAGAATGAAAAACACCCTTACCCACTTCTATGGTTGGGTTTGGGATAATATTTTATGGTAGGAATCTGTAAAAACTATTCTTCCAAGTTACTAGTATTTTTTAAATGTTGACATAATTATATGTCATCCTATAAGGGAACATACACCTTATGAGTCAGAAGACAAATGGCGAGTTGCTTCACTGAAGGTATGTTATCGGTGTCCGAAATTATTTTTACCCAAATGAGTATAGCACATGTAAGGGGTCCATCCATTGGGATAAAGAAGTTATTTTTATCTTACTCTTCAATTTTTATTTTTGTCATAGTGAAATATGATGAATTAATAGTAGATTTTTGTTGTTTGGATAATAATAATAATAGATTTTTTTTCTAATAAATTTTATTACGAATAAAGATAAATACTGGAAAATTGGTTTTGATGCAAATAAGTTTCGAAATATGACGGGGTTATGAATTTATAAGAATTTTATTATTAAATAAAATTTCTTATGAAGTTGTGTTGTTCAAAAAATCCCAACTGTCTAGATTTCAATTTTTAATAAAGATTCATTGGTCCTGTAAACTTATATTTAGAGTAGAAGAAAACAAAATCCATGGTCCGGCAGTCAGTGTTTTATAGTTCATTATTTGGATTAGTCCATTTTGAGTCGATGAATACATTCAAAGGTCATGAAATTTTTCATCGTTATTCTTATTATGAATCCGTAAAAATTAATCCCATGGTCTGGTTCATGATTTTTAGGTATAAGATGATATAATTTAAGAAGAATAAGAACAAGTAAAAAAAAACACATTCATAACAACTAATAAAAATTACACCTCATCATCTCCTACAAACCCAACACAATAGGTATGTAGTTACACACAATGGTAATGATAAGCACCAAACAATTGATACCTAATGTGTTCATGCTTCAAATTTGGAGGATGGGGTGATTCTTCGGTAGATGGTAGAATGGAATTAGTAGGACATCATAGCTTCTTTCAATCGGTCCTTCAACCCTTTCTCTCCAAAATTTCAAATCTTTTGAACTGGATGCCAAGGCCTTTATTTATAGAAAATATAATTACATGGAATGTGGAAAAAGTAAACGATATATACTTTTGCCAACGCACTTTTGTCATTGTTTTCTCCACTAGTAGGCTGGCTAACACCACATCTTTGACATTGAACATGTCGCCTATTGGTAGATATATATACATAGCGTTTAGTGCCAACATACCAAACATGTAGTCCAATTTTTCTGCCACCAACCGCTTCTCGAAAGGTATACACGCCGTGTATAGGTTGAACCCGGCATGTCCCTGTAAACCTGGTACTTGGACATGTAGGATTCTTCTCATCCGCCAACTACTTTGAGAAGGGTGAATATTACATGTATAGTGTGAACACGGTGTGTACCGACTTCTGGTTACATGGGCATGTACTTGTCCTTGTCTATCTGTGTCTGAGTCTGGATGTACATTACATGTATATAAGTAAAAGCCATGTAGTTTTTTATTTTGCTCAGTTCTCCCATTTTTTGTGTATTTGGTCATAAATCTCCTGAAAATGAACAATATCACCAAATTCAATGTATTTTTCCTCTATGAAATATGTAATTTTTGAAAACCTGTTCTTATATTCATTAAAGTGTGTGAAAATGTATACACAAATCGGGTGCATCAGTAACACTCACTTGAATATTATATCCATTTTTAATTTCTTATACATGTGATTATAACATTCCTCAAATGGTTGAGCTAATTGAAATTCCATTTTCCAGTCCACAAGGGCCCATACACCAAATGAACCAATTAGTGGAACCCACTAGTCAGACCATAGAATGATCCAAAACCTGCAAAAATGTGTTAACACAATTTTATATTTATAACAAGGAATAATAAAATGAAACATGAAATTATCACTAGAAATTTAAACCTGATATGAAAAAATGGATTACCTATTAAAACTTTTCTTATCTTGTTTCATGTTCTAATACACCCCCTCATTTCATTTGGTCGAACAATGAAATAAAACTTCCAAAATCTTGTACCTCAATGATATCACCAAAATTGTGAAGCACCCAATGATGAAATGATATCAACTGTAATAGTAGAATCAAAAACAATAATGATTCTTGAAACTTGTTTCTTACCCTGAATGTGGGTTCGAGATGCCATATCACGACTTATGACCATGTCCCATGTATTATTAATTTCAAATCTATTGTCTCAAACTAGTATTGAATTAATTAAACCCCTTTGATACAATATTGTGATGTCCTACACCTGGATGTCTAGTAAGTCATGCCTCGAGTCCAGTTGGCCACATGACCCCTAGAGAATCTCCCCATTTTCTAGGGGTTGTAGACTAGTTGAAGGGGTGTAATGGTAAAACTAGTGGGGTGACTTAAAACCAATGTCAATTTACACATCAGTGAAATAGAATAATAAAAATAACAAAAAAAATATACAATCAAACATATAATTCATACAATGGAATACTAAATAGAAAGGCAGTGGAAGGAAGATAATATAAAAAAATGACTTATATAAAGTGTCTGATAAAAGAAATCATGCTTAGAATTCCATTAAAACATTGGAACAAAAGAAGGATACATACATATAAGTATATAAATACAAAAGTAAAAAAATACAAAAGATTCTACATAAAATTTCAGCCCTAGGCCCGGTACTATGCTCCTTAGATCCACTTAAGAAAAATAGTCAAAAACCTGATGAGGGGTGCTTTCCTCTATCCATTCCTTTAGGAAAAAAATATTCTAGGGTGCCAAAGTAAGTCTGGACTGGGTGTGAGATAATTCTCTGTATGCCACCACCGATAGTGTCTACAAGTAATCTGAGTGGTTCTCAAATGTTACTATTGTATTCCTAATATAAGGAAATAAAAACAATACATAATCAAATAAATACCCCCTACTCAGGATCAAAAGTACACCTAGCGGGTCTACCAACCTCATCTTAGTTCTGACATGTCTGAACTTCTTACCATGAATATATATATATATATATATATATATATATATATATATATATATATTTGGAATGGGGTAATGATTCCTCACACAAACAGAAATAATGGAACGTGGAAAATATACATACCACAGACATGGAGATAATTTAACGTGGTTATAATGCCTACTTCCCAAATGTAAATAATTGAATGGGGTGAATAAACATGCAACCCACATGAAAATAGATCCTCAAACATTGAAATGTTATAGGAATTAACATGTTAAAAAATGTTATGGAAACCATCTCACATCGATTAAGTAAAAAAATCATTCTTAAGTAGCATTTCATTTTTAAAAAAATTCCCATGCAAGGGAATGACCATGCCATCCCTTGAAAACATTCATTTAAGGAATTTAATTTCAATGTTTCAAGATACCAAATCATATCCACCCTATTAAAGGAATAAAAAAATTTACAAATGTGGAAATTTCATTCATAAGGGTGAAATTCATGGAATGTGCCATGTCAAAATAATCATCGGGTTAAATTTGGTATTCCATGACTAGGTGGACCGAACACCAAAGTGGTGTCTCAAATTAGTAATAATACACAAGGAACCAAGGAAAAATAAATTAGAAACCACTCTGGGGACCTTAAAACATTAATACCAAGTCAGAGAAATTGTCCTAAAATGTCCAATTTTGATGGAACAAACCTTGGGAATCCATATTTAGAAAATGTGATAACAAAATCCCTAAACATGATTCATTTTTCTAAAGTCATCAAACTAGGGTCAATTAAACTTGAATAAATCAACTTGATAAAGAATATATGAAAACATTTTCTCACATAACAATGATATTAAATACCAAACAGAAAAAACACAAATGGGAAACTATTTGGCCACAAACCATAGGGTCATAGAAGATAACACATAGAGTATCATCCTCAAATTCAGATTAGGATGGAGTAGATCGTAGTTTTCATCCAATTCCCTGAAAATACGGTAAATGAGACCGCATCTATATAGAATAACTGATGGTGAGATTTAGTGAGTAAAAAAGAGTATATGAGGTTAGATGGTCATTTTTAAATCCAATTCCTCTGTTGAAATTGAATTTGTTCACATGAAGCAGGAGTAGCATGTGATAGAATAGGAAGATCATTTAGAGATCAAGGAGAAATATTGGAGGATTTTTTGCGCACAAGGGAGAATAAAAATGAATTATGATCTTAAAGGTAGTAGGGGAAATTGTCTTTTTCCCATAAAAACTAGATATCACACTTTATTTGAACGATTTAGAAAACCATGAGAAAACTATGCACAAATCATGTGCAAATCATGTACAAGGTTTTCCGTTTTCTACATGTATAAATTGTCCATGTTCATGGTTTGGTAAACCCATACACACACCAAGAATAACTAACTACCTCACATGAAACCATTAGTTCCATGGAACATGGTTTCCCTAAATTTTCATCGTCTATACAGAGGAGCTCTGTAACCCCTCTACAACCGGACAGACATCCATGTGGATAGGGTCGCACTGTTGTAGGCAAACCATGTGGCCTAGTATTCTTTTTCCTTTTTTGGGGTTATGGGAACATGAATGACCCAGAATCCACCCGTGTGCACCCTTGATTTATTAGTTCACTCAATTAAGACCACATAAGACGTCCAATGATAAGACCTGACAATTCATACAATGGTTAAAGTGTCGGGTCATTACAGAAAACTAATATTCTAAATGTTAAACATCAACAATTAATACCAAATCATGTTGAAAAAGGAATGAAATCAATTTTTTATTTAAATTTAAAGTTCAATTCTTATGGTATTGTACCTCAAACTATAAGGTATTGTATGAAAGAAACCTGAAACCACTCCACATGGAAATGAGGAGGCAAGAACACCCAAGGAGAACCCCAATAATATGAATCCCCCATTTTAAATTCATGTACACAAGAACCCTAGAACAACAAGACCAAGGGAGAAAGGTAAAAAATATGAAAATGAAAGAATAAGAGAAGGGAATAAGGGAGTAGAAGAATACCTTGATATTTCACATCAATATATGACGAAAACCCATCATCGAACCCTTGGAAGAGGGAGCGATGCATAGAGGGTAAGGGATGGGTTATCTTTGAGTTTCCTAATCCAAGAGGTTAAAAAATGGTGTGTTGTGGTGTTACAAACTAATTGTATAAAAAGGAAATTTTGAAATTTTCAAATAATTTTGGCACTATTCTCAGTTCGGTCCCTTAGTTTGGGAAATTTCATGCCAATTGTGCATCCATCACTAGACTCACATGAAACGTGTATAGTTTGTCCATATGATTTATGAATGTGTGTTCCAACCATATAGTTTGGATCTATCAAAATTTGATGAACCATTCACACTCTTTCATAACAGTTTGGAATAATAATGATCATGACATGAGCCCTCATCCAAGCAATCCTAAGACCCACACAGTTTCTCCTGGGAGTACAACAATATTGACCAAATTGTGCACTTCCCTTGAAACCCCAACCATGTATGTTAAATATGATCATGAATGGGACTAACCATCACAAGTAATTATGGGTCCCCATAACCATTTACCTATACCATAGAACATAGAAAAACCCAAAAATATAAAATTTAGAATAGAAACACAAAAAATTCAATAGAAAATACAAGGTAAAAATGGTAAAAAAATATGAAATATAAAATTTAAAACCAAGGGATGATAATTCTCCACACCATCATGATTTGTAACCCCATAATTCCTAACACATTCCAATTGAACAAGTAAAATTCAAAGTTCACACACTCACACAATAATCAATACCTAAAACCGATGAACATCTCAAACACCTATGAAAGAATCATGCACCTCTATCCCATAGAAAATCATAGTTCTCCATCTATTTCTAAAAGGAAAATAGATTAACATGATCCACAACAAAAACACCATACCATAACTACACCTTTAAATATTTCTCTATGTTCCCAATGTAATCTAATGGAGAAGGAAAACTCATGGTCATATGACCCAAAGGGATAGAGGATAACTAGGTGACAATTCAGTGAGAATGTAAGTAAAAATGGAATGGGAGTGAAAAGGGGGATTAAGTTAACAACACCAGGATGTTATGGTGGACTTACAACCATATTAGAATTGTATCTAAGTCCCATCAATGATCAGTAGTCAACATCAACCTTCAAATTGTAACACCCATAGATGAACTATTGGAGGCGTTAAGCAATATGAACATGACAAACAACAAAACACTCATTTATTTTGATAATGTTGTTCATAATTTCCAAAAATAAGCCTCAATTAGAAGATAAATTGTAAAAAGTTAGGTATCATAATGTCTTACTCAAGAGAATGGGAATCACCAAATGAAACATCCATAAAAATGATATTTTACATCAAAAACCTCAGACAAAACTCTCATTAACACCACATTCATATGATTTAATCACCATATTATATGAGGGAGTGGATTTGGATCCTCTCTTATTTTAGAAGATACCCTTATAAAACATTCATATATGGACTAGATGGAATCAAGAATGAAAGGCCTTTAAATAATTTGGACATAATGGATTCTTGTAACCCATCTTTCTTCAATGATGAAACACCATGGTCCAATGGCTAGAAGAAGCCGAAGAAAGATCAACATACATTTTAATTCCACTACCATCATCTATAACACCATGATTATATTTTATATTCATTTTGGAATTACATTGAAACCATATACAGATAGGAGGAGTATTATTTGTATCGAGTAATCCTACTAACACCACCTCAACATGAGTAATTTGCCTCATCATATCTACATAAGAGGTTAGAGAAAATTCTAAAACCATCTACCAAGATCAGGATGAATCCCATTATCAAAATATTAATCTTTTATAGATTAATCCCAATGAAAAATCGGGAAACAAGAAAACAATCCACGAAATTATGGATGAATTCCATCACCAATCCCTTTCCTTGTTAAATGTTTCACATATCTATCAACTTCCAAACATTCATAGCCTCTAAAAATCACATTAATATGAATGAAGGATTGACGAATTAATTTCCAAGAAAGGTATTTCTGAGGATTGGTTCAAATTACGAACTTATAGAACATATGAATTGTAACATCAATCATAAAGGACATGAATGTGACCTTTATATACTTGGTAACTCCAATGAAATTTAATATCATTTTGATATTTATCATCCAATCAATTTATTCAATGGTATCTAATCATTTATAAAATATAGGATGTCTCAAATTCAAAAAAATACGAGTAAACATTTAGATTGATCAACTGGGGGTATACACATAGTGAAGCACCAATATCCACACCTCTAATTTATTTTAAATCTATAGTGGGGAATACTCTAAAAAAAATCTCCATAAAAACCAACTCACCAATAAGAACCCTTCACAATTAAAGACCAGACACAAAAAGAAACTAACTCACATATTTTCCAAACGATATTAAAAAATATTTCCAGACACTATATCAAAAAAAAATTTCGAAATCCACAGTCAAATCCATTTCGTTAAACAAAAACCCATTGAATTCCACCAAGGAAACCATCCCACTATTTACTATTAAAACCACATTCACAATTTCAAATAACCCTCATTTTTTACAAGATAATTTGATTGAAAATCCATTTAATTAATGTCTCTTTTTTTATAAATCTTTTTATAATACATTATCTATGTAAATATGGAAAAATATTAATCATTTCCATAAATGAAAACACCACCATTGAAAATCATATTTTATGATAAAAAAATGTTTTTAAAAATTACAAATAAATATGTCCAAAAATAAACACACGAATGGGAAAATAGTAGTGATGGATGAGTTTTCCACATGATTGGAGGCCATATTCCAGTCAAACCATCATCATGGGGATTCTATCAAGTCTATTTCCTCAAATCATCATGGATATCTAGGCACTACGTGGTCACTAGGACAACTGGTCCAACTCCAAATTCTCTTCCCCGGAAAACAAAAAACCCACAACAACAAAAAATAAAAAAAAACTTCTCAATGAAACCCATGTATTGGCATGAAAAGTCATTCCAAAACACCTCCCCTTAATTACAACACAAGTTTATACCATACTACTCCATATAACTTGACATCCCAAAAAACTATTTCTTTGAATGATAGATCCTATATATAATCTAGATCTGATAACATTTTTTCATGAACCAACCAAGGTTGACCCCAAATTTTTCACATGAGTCATCTCATGAAATCTCCGAGGCACATTCCCATTCACTTTATGGTGGTGACATGCACAAAGGGTAGTGGGAATGAATTTTCCCAATATTAATAATAACAATTAATAGAATAATAAAATGGAAATATCATATAAATTATTAAACAGAATAACTAATGAAAACATAATATAAAACCAAACCAATCCTAATAGCTACTAAATATCCACATAACACCATGGGTAACTCTTCAATACCAAAATACAACATGTCTCCATAGTGATCAAGAATAAGATACAACCTAAAACTAAGGATAAAAATAATAATGAATGTATAGGCATGAATATTACAACATAGTATACATGACGAAGTCATATATTACCTATTAATTTCATTTAAATAAAAGTCCCATAAATTTCTTGTTTGAAGTAAAACATATGAACATAGGTCACTAAAAATTTAAATTTATAAATATAAGACAATCGATTTCTGTATTCTATGAAATAATGTTTTTATAAGTCATAATGAAATCCTTTATAATTTAAAAGAAAAGTGGCGAAGAAACACAAGGGAATGGAATTTAGTATTTTTTTTAAATATTCTTTCTAATACCCAGAAGATATTGAAACATTCAGTTTCACTAAAAGACACACCACTGAATGTAGTAGGTGTAATAACCAAAAAATAAAAGAAATTGGTGATATAAGATAAGAAACCAAAATAGTAGAGACACTTAAATTATAAATCATTAATAAATGTGATAAAAGGGTACAATGGGAGAACCATTGAGGTTTTGGGATAATCTAGATCACATTTTCCTTGATCCATCATGTTAGGATGCCTGATGAAATCAACAACACTCATGATAGGTTATACTGTACATTCCCCATCCAAGGGGAGTTTTACGAAAGAAGATAATTTAATGCCTTGAGTTTTTATTAAGGTAAATTCAAGTTGTAGTTTTGGTTGGATATGAAACCACTCCCAAAGGGTCATATAGGATGTTCTAAGAAAAGTGTTTGTAGGTGGGGTAGAGTCTAGATATAGAGAAAATACATAACTGGATTTCATTACATGGTGTATAATGAATACATGACATGTAATATGGGTGGATGGACCCATTGAATAACCTTATATGGGTCTTTCTAGGTGAAGGTATTCCCTTAGTTGCATGACATGTAATGTATTTAAATGCTGTGTAAATACTTAACAATTGTTTTTTCAAAAAATGGGATGAAACCTTTTTTCAAAAGGTGTTATCTCTTCTCTTGCATACCAGGGGTTATTTGTGAGAGAACCCTTCAACACTTCAACTAGTTATCACGAGATATAATCTATTTAGACTATATTCCCATAACAACTGAATGAGTTTGAATCCCCTCAATAAGCTCTCCACTTCACCTTCTTCATTTTCCTATATTATATTTCATCCTCTTGTGCTATTTTTTTTTGTAAGGTGATTTTCCCAATTATCAAGGGTTTAGTATATTATTCTAATAAATTATATTATAAATTCATTCAAGGACCAATGTTAGGTAAGGATAGATGTACAAACCTAATGTAGGTTTTCTAGTTTATTTTCCCAAGTTTCAATGCATTTTATATGTGACATTGTGATTCATGATTGACCATTCTGGAAACACCACAAAAGTTTATAAAAAATTATTCTAATTGATTTCTCATACATAATGTTGTTTTAAATAGTGGTGAATCACCTTTGAAGCTGATATCTTTGAAATAATCCACCACTTTGAGTGTTCCCAGTACTTGAATAAATACATTTCAATATTCTAAATTTTTAAAACAACACGAGGTGTATTACTTATATAAAAATAACCTAGATTAATACATTGACTTGTTTAGAGTTATATTCAATGAGTTAGGAACCTACACCTTTCTCCGTAAATGGTTTATATAATTATATTCCTTGGAAGAATTTTTAATTAACCATTAAATGATTTATTGATTACATTTTATGATTTTGTTAATCAAAAGATTCTCTCACCTCTGTGTTAAGGGATATAAAAGAGAATAGAGCATAAGGAAACCTTTGATGGGATCACCATTATTTGTTGATTGTTTGTTAAATTAGTTTGTAAATACCCCAGGGAGACACTATATATTGAAAGTACGGTCGAGCCATGAGTTTTAATTTTACATCCAGAAGAGTGACACTAGTTCTATAGGGGAAACAGTATAGATTGGGATGGTTTCATGATTGTTTTATTGTTCCAAGAGATAGACTTAGACCCCAATTTGCGATAACATGGATGGACTCATTGGTATGTTTTGTAATATTCAAAAAATGCCTTGAGGGATACTAGGCATCTCATTCTTGGACAACATTGGATGGACTCCAATGACATCAGACATATTATATCCCCATGATAGATACTTGAGATAACCATGAGATGGCCATGGTAGAGCTCAAGGATCTTTTTAATAAATTATAATGTTATTATTAAATTAAAGAATAATAATGTTAACTTGAAGCTACTAAGACATTTCCGTCAATTAAAATTACATTCTATGAGATATCCCATTCTTTGACACTTTACATATATCATCTCATGTTGTATTTCAAACATGTGAAGAGTACATTATTTTATAGATATTCGACCAAGGATGAAGTTGTTTTTTATTTGATGTGTGTCATAATTAGAACCCATTTTGGTATATAATATATATTTAATTCTTATAATATATTATTTTTGGCACAGTTATCATTTTATATTTCCTAATATGTTTGAATCTATACATCGTTGTTGGTAGTCTACTGATTATATCTCACACCCTTATTGGGACACCCTTGGTACCCACAAAAATTACTAATTATTGGTATATATAAAGGTAAACGACCAGATTTTGATTATTACTTAATATTACTAGGATGGAGTATGGTTGTAGATGACTAATCATATACATCAAAATCTAGTATTATCTATTTTTGGAAATTCTATATTTTTGTTTTTACATGTGGTATATGACTTCTCACCATTATCCCATTTCGGTAATTTTTGAATTGAAACATGAGATCAAGACCATGATAAGTATTTTTAATATTTTATTTATTTAGATTTTATTATTTATATATGTTTCATGATTCATTATAATTATTCCATGTCTATCTATATATTATTAATATTTCTAATAGGATGGGTTACTTGTCCTATTGACATAGTTTCTGATTTCGATGTATCATATTATATATATATATATATTATGATGATCTCCAATATGATCTATGGTGGAATGGTTTTCCCATGGACACACCCTAGTCCCTCACTTCTAGTTGACATTAGTAAGCATATGAGAAGGTACAATTGAGGAATTCTGGACCACTTTCATGGTGTTCCACTATGTGAAATCTGGTGTGGGATTCTACAATTTTTTATTGGAACCATTTTTCCATTTTTTATACTATTTTAATATTAGTCAGATAAATAGGATGTTAGAAATTTTTATTGATCATATGCATTGGTGTAGGTAACCCATGTTTTTGGGAAACCCAAATTACATTGGATGGGTAAATGCGGTTAATGTTTGTTATTTTTAAAGTATTTTTTATTTAACCATTGAGAGATACAATTTTTTGTGTTCTTATATTATTACTAAAAAAATAATTATTATTATATTTTGTCTTACATTGGCATATGGATATGAGGGAATATTGAAAATCATGTATTATATTGGGAGCTATAGGATCTAAATTCCTTACATTATTCGATTCCATATTACCTTCAATGTAAATTTTCAGCAAGGCATGTGATTTTTCTAGTGATTTGATTACATTATCATAGAATGTGCTGATATTTCTTATTGGGATGACAAAAACATAATTGGAACATAATGTTGATTCCTTAAACAAACAATGTTTTCGTTAATAGTATAATTCAAACCCCTTAAGAAGCTAGTTATGGAACATTGATATGTGAACCATTTGTTGCATGGATTGCAATGTATTATGATTAGGATTGAGTGGATTACACATTAAAATTTATAAGCTGTATGATCCTTTATAAAATAGAAAATTTTATCCATATAATTTCATAATTTAGAAAAATTATATATATAGATGAGTATGAATTTAAAGTAAACAAAACTTTATAATCAAATGGTCATATTATATGTGTGATACAAGACCTTGACCCTTAACCAGTGTTTTTAATGGGAAGTACATTTGGTATATTGATCTTCATAGACCAATATTTAGGAGCATGCAGAGAGGTGCGACTAATTATAGAATATATATTCTTATTCCCATTCTATTATTTCTTTTTCCTATCTAATATAATATTATATGAATTGTGATATTTGAAATTATACAGTTATGGCACAATGATTTCCACATGATATATGGAAAGGGAGTTGTAACAAGAACATTCTAGAGATTTTGGGCCTTGAGCCACTGGTAATACCTCCCATGGTTCCACATGAGCTACCTCCTACAGATCTTCCATGAGGCATTGATGATCAATTCTATGACAGGATATCCCATTTCATGTAGATAGTACTAATTCTCATTGGCCATCTCATACCATGGAAGAATTGGCTCACAAGATCTAGCAATATCACTCTCCCCCTACTTGGGAGATGGTACTCCTTAGGATGTTGAGTCATTCTAGGAGACTATACTATTTATCTTGGAGCATATAACGAGTATTCGAGAGAATACGATCATTCTGTCTCTCAATCTGTCATATGACTCCACTAAGTGTTGTTGGGATGTCCTTACTATGGCCGGAAAACATCAAGGAATGTTATGGGTATAATTTCAGACAAAATGTTTCGAATTATTATTTCCTAAAACATTGAATGTGAACTATGAAAAGAATTTCATGCACCTCTAGGAAGAAGATATGTTAGTGATGAAATATTCATATGCCTTCACCGAATCATAGTGTGTTTCACCAACCTTGATCAGTGAATAATATACTACTATGAGGAAATATGAGGATGGGCTTTCATTTGACATTCGATAATTGGTGAATGTTTTATAGATGAATAGAATTTTAGATATATTGAACTATTCACTCATCCCTAATTGCAACTTGAGGGAATCTTGCATTGTGAGCGTGAGCGATTCTGCTTCCAGGTAGGTTAGTTGTTTATCCATGGGATGGAAATATCATTTCATTGGAATACACAAGAGAAGTACCAGATGCATGACCATGAGGGAAATATTTTATTATATCCATCACATAGACTTTGGGTTCACCCATACTTTTAAACAATTAGGTCGATGGTACCATATATTTGTCCGTAGATTTCAAAAGATTGAACTAGTTTATGGTGAATAACTGGTATCCTCATCCTTGAATAAAAAACCTCTTAAACCTCTTCAAATGAGAGAAATTTATCTCCATGATCAATTTAAGGTAGAGATAACATCATATTCATGTGAGACCATCCAAAATTCTATATATAGTGTTCTAGAGTAGGTATGAATTGTAAAAATATTTGGTCATTCAATTCGGTCTTATGAACATGCAGACAGTTTTTAGGGCTCTAATGAATAAAGTCATCCAACCACACCACGATTATTTTGTGATGGTTTTCATTGATGTCATATTAGTGTATTCATTATCAAGAAATTAAAATTTCAACCATCTAATGAACATGATGAATACATTGAGAGAACACCACATATATTTTAATCAAAAAAATTCCACTTCAGGAACATTAAGATACACTCCGTTGGTCATATCATTTCAGGGGATGTCATATCTAATGAAAAAGAGAAGGGGAGGACCATGGTTTCCTATGACAAGCACATGAATGTGTTTTATATACATAGATTCGTGGGGATAACTGAATATTATAGGTGGATTAGAAAGAATTTCTCATTCAGAGAATCACCTCTTTTGGTCTTGATGAGGAAATGGTGTTACGTATTCCATTAATATATCCTGTGATACATATTTTTAGACGGGAAATGTAAAATCGACATCATCACCAATCCTACTTCTGTCATTTCTAGATAAAGTGTATAATATATACTATAATTATTTAGGTAGAAATATTGGAGTAGTTATAATGCAGGGTGGTCAGGTTGTATAATATAGTTCCCTCCAGTTGAGGCATTATGATCAGAATTAGCCTATCCATAACCACACTCTAGAAGATGAGGTTCACACCATATGCTATTCTACGAACAACTTATTAGGTGAGCATTTCATTTACTACATGGTTGATAAAATTCTAAAATATATATCCACACAGTGGACATAAATCTATTTAATATCAGGAGGATTGATTTCCTGTAGTCATTTGACATTGGACAATCTTCTCTACTAGGAAATGGTAATGTCCTAGCTGACCCCATGAGCCATAAGACTAAAAAAACATCCCCGAAGGCCAGTATTTAGTGGAGGATGGTGGATCTTTTTTCTGTGATGAACTTGGACGAGTAGGAGTTGCACGAGCATTTAGTTTTAGTATATATAATAGTGAAATTATCTCTTATATTACATGATTTAATGAGAAAGATATCAGGTTTCTAAGGCCTCATCCTAAGGGATAGGGTCTCTATTGAGAACCCACCTTTTGCATGGTTTGTTGATTCCAAACAAACTCTACTCTTCCATGTCCATGTTTGGGTGCCTTCTAATATATCGAATGAGTTGATACAAGAATATCAATCTTATATATTGGATGTTCACCTTGGTCTTAAAAAAATGTACCATAATATTTTTCATTAGTATTGGTGTCCATGTATGAAGAGATAGATCATTAGATTCTCCACATGTTAGCTGGTGAAGGAGGAACACCATCAAACTGTTGTATTTCTGCCAACACTATCAATTCATGATTGGAAATGAAATGATTTATCCATGGATTTCATGATGGGATTGAAGGGATCCCCAAGATGTGGACATGTAGTATGGGTGATAATCAACAGGTAAGCCAAAAATCTAAATTTTGTACATATTTGAGAGACCCTCATAGTTGATGAGATTGGTAGGATATATATTTAAGAGATAGTCCCACATCATGTTGGTCCCTATTTTATTGTTTTTTACCAAGATGTCTATTACACATTAGGGTTATTGAAAGGGTTGTAAAATGAACTAGGTTTATAGGAGAACCTGAGTACATCATATCGCTATCAAACTGATCGGTACTCCATGTTAATGATACTATTTCTTAGGGACATGCTCCAAGAATGCATCCATGATTTTGGATGATCATGGGAAAATTGAATACCTTTAATTGTGTTTACCTACAACCATAGTTTTCATGAAATGATTTAGATAGGTTTGTATGTGGACCATTATGTTATTCCTTTAATTTTACCTCTATTATGGTTAGAAGCATGGGTGGAAACACAAGTAGGTCCTAATCTAATTAATGTTACTTCAGAGAATGTACATGTAATTAAATAATATTTCTCTATAGCACAGTACAGGTCGATGTCTTATACTAATCATCATCATCAACCTTTTGAATCTATGCTAGGAAATCACGTATTTCTGTGGGTTTCACCCAGGTTGGTTCGTAAATAAATATGGATATAGTGAAATTTATTACCACTTATATATGGCCTTTTTAGGTAGAGGATTGAGTCATGACCATATCCTATCAGTTTTAGTTACCTTAGAGGTATCATCCCCAGAACAGAGTCATCCACATATCATTGTTTAATCATTTTCATGCTGACTGGCCTCATTCATTTTACCCCAAGGATATTGTTTTAGAGGTGGATGAATCTTTTTAGAAGAATCCAAAAAGTATCATTGACTGAATTATTAAGGCTCTCCAAGGTAGGTAATTTCCTTTGTTTTAGGAGTTCTGTCTACATGACCGAGTGAATGACGAGTCATTTAGTAAGAAGTCGGATATACATAATTAGTTGGAAAATATTTTCATTAATGATTGTTTATTACACTTGGTTGAGAAACTCAAGGATGGGATGTTTTAAGGTGGAGTGGTCGTAACATCATGAAATTTCAGTGATGTATGTTTTCCTTTTAGTTTTTTATAACCCTAAAACTGCACATATGGGTCGGTTGGGTAATTGTTTGAGAAAAGGTTACAAGTGGGGTTGAGTCTTCATAAAGAGTAAATACATGATGTGTATTAATTATACGACATGTAATGAATATATGAAAATTATTTTTGGTGGCTAGAACCGTTCACATCGTGAGATGAGTTTTTCCAAGGGAAGGGAACCCATGATTTACACCATGTGTATAGCATTTAAAAACTATGTAAATGAATTATTTTTTTTAAAAAAATTAGAAGAACCTATATTTTTTAAAAATGGTTTTGTCCTTCTCCATCATAGTAAGGGATATGTTTGAGAGACCCCTTCCACACCTCCCCCAGATAGCTTGATATCCCTTCCACCCAAACTTTGTTCTCTTACAACATGATACGTTGGACTCCCTTAAGTAAGATCACCACTTAGTCCTCATCTTATCCTTGTTCATCTTCATGACAATTACAGTATTGTTTTGCAAATGGGGTTTCCCTATCTAGTGGGATTTAATCCATTCTTTAGATATCTTCCATTCTAGCTTGATTCATGAACTGATACAATATGAGGAGAGATGTGAACATAAGGTAGGTGTTCTAGTTTATTTCCCCTTTTTTGATGAATTATATAATATGAACCATTATTTTATGCACCATGTCATTAAAAATCTCCCCATAGTGTTAAATATGTTATTCTAAATGCTTCCACAAGCTTACAATAATCCTATCATGTGGAAAATCACCCTAGAGGTCGATCACCATAACCTAATCCACCCCTTTGGGTGTGACCAGTCTTCGATGCCCTAATATACACTCATCTAAATTGATAAACCCCACATGAGGTTTACCTCCCCTATAATAAGTTCCCTAGATTAATACCACCAGTTTGTTTAAGTGGTAGGACATGAGTTATGCTCCTACACCTTAATCCATAAATGGTTTTTTTAATTAAATTACCTATACAACATTCTAATTATGCATTAATTTATTTCGTTGTTGAAATTTATGATTTTGATAATCAAATAACTATCTCCTCTTAGTTCTAAAGAATATGAATGTGGTTTAGACTTATTGTCCAATTGGATGGGATCATCATGCCTCATAGTTAGTTTGTTAAATTAATTTGAAAATATCTCGTGTGTGACACTAGGTATACCCGAGATGGGCCCACACTATTTTTTCCTTTTACCCCAAGAATATTAACACCGGTTCCCTTGGGGATTCCCCATGGATGGGATAAGTGGTGTGGTGGTTTTACCATGCTACAATAGACTCAAAACAATATGTTAAATACTAGGTACAGACTCGGACGTTGGTTCTATCACTATCACAACATGCCATGTGTAAAACATGGGATATCATTGTTTGGTCACTGCAGATGGAATAACATGACATTGGACATATATAGAGCCCCTATAAAAATACATGGGATTCCCCTAGGATCAATTTTTATAGGCTCAATGTGCTTCTTAATAATTTATAATGATTTTAATTTTATTAATGAGTAACAAGATGGACTTGAATCTACTAATATGAACCCATTAAGACAAATCACATTCTTTGGGACTGTCTGTCCTTATAAACATTACTAATTGTGGCTATTACAATATTTCATACTTGTTTAGGTTACTTTAGTTATGAGATATCCAATATAGGTAGAAGCATGTAGCGATTAGACATGTATCCCATGTGGAACGAAGTATAGTATATATTATTTATTTGATTCCATGAATCTATTATTTATTCAAACATTTCTCATATTGTACTGCATTAAATGGTTTAATCTAGACACCATTGGTGGTGGCCCACTGAGTATATCTCACACAATACTTAGGATTCCCCTGGTTCCGAAAATACATCATGATTATAGATGCAGATAAAGAGAAGTAGACAACATTAGATTCATGATTATGAGTTCCAAGATAGATAACATGAGATGGGAATATTCTGATTATAGTTTTAATAGCTATTTTGTACATTTTTTTGTTTTATTGTGTGCTATATTCCTTCTTCTGTGTGTCCCCTTTTATTCATTTTTTTGAAATATATAATCATGATGACCATAATTATGTTGTATTTATTATTTATTCATCTTTTTTTGTTTTTTTATGTTGAATTTTTTATTATTATTAATCAACGGTTGTCTATTTTAATTACTATTTCGCTATGGTGGGTTACTAGTCTAGTTGTCTTAGTGTCGTCTTCTAATTTATCCTATTATATATATATATATATATAATACTCTATGCTTCACTATGAACTATGATGTCATAGTTTTTTCACAGATACAATTTATGCCTTCATTGCTAATTGGCTGCCTTTGGCATATGTGAAGGCACACATGAGGTCTTGTGACCCACCATCATGGGGGCACCACAATGTAAAATGTAGGGAAAGATGCTACATAGAAAATCCATAAGAAGGGATATTATCTAGAGTATAATAAGAAACTATCAGTGTAAAAGTTCTCAGATAATCCACTAGCGGTTCTTTGTTCCCAAGTCATAACTAATGTGGGGTTGTGCCAAACTATTACAGAAACAAACCAACCAAATATATACAGAAAAATGAATCAAAAAACACACAAAACAATCACCCCTAAATCACCCCAACTTATAATACCTTGATATTTATTCCAAAATTCCCTGATAGAAGTCCCATACCAAGGAAAACAATTTCCCATTATCATCCAAGAATGAAAGTGAGACATCCCAATATGTGTTTTCCAAATAACACAGTTCTAAAAAATTTCCAATCATGCCTCATTAATTTATTGAATGGTAAACCATTTACAAAATAAACTAACACACCTCTTCTGAAACCGAGGTCCCTTTAGAATTTCATTTAATAAATTATATCTAGACCTTGGAAATTGAAATTACATTATAAAATTCAACTACACTATTCTAAAAATAAAAGGCCACATGGAAAGCCCAACTGATCATTTTATTCAACACATTGCATTATATATTTCGAAAAAAAACCATATAGTTCAATATGAGGAGGATATACTTTCATTTAATGAAAACCATAATTTGAAAATTTATTAATCACTAATTGGTAAATAAACATGGTTCAAAATGTAGGAAATTATTGTTTTCAATAATATAAATGCCAACTCATCGGGTAAACTACATCGAACCACTACTACTTGGATGACAAAAGCTCAAAACATATCCCCAAGGGCCTACGGAAGCAAGAACATACAAGGAGATTCTTAAGAAGAAAACCCCCAATTTAAAATAATGGAGAAAAGATCCCATGACTTCTGGGATCAAGGTAGGAAGGGAGATTAGAAGAAAAATAAGGAAGATGAAGAATAGTGGAGGAGAATACCTTGTGAAATCAAAATAATGCTTTTATAAATCCCTTGATATCAACCTAGGAAGAGGATTAGAGGTGTGGAGATGAAGTTAAGTCCCCACGTTGAGTCGTATTATCCTACAATGGAGGAAATATGGTGTTCGGGTTTAATACTAGAGAGGAAAAAAAGTTCCTTTTACATTTTTAATGAAACTAGTCAATTTTCATGGTTGGGTTTTGCAGTTTTGGAAATTCCCTATAAAATATGTGTCCATAAATGGAATCACATGATACCCACATTGTTCCGGAATATGGGTTTGGAAACCATGTGGAATCCGTGTAATTTAGTTTATTTAAAATGTTCAGAATTATGTGCTCACATTCTGCATGGTTTGGAAAAACTATGCTCAAGCCTTACTCCCTCATCCAGAGACACCCAAGACCTGCACGATTTCTTTTAGGATCTACATGTGTTGGATCAACCTATGTATTACCCAGGAATCCATAACCATTTGATTTCAAAATCAATTATAAAGGGGTTCATAATTATTATGTCCAACTTTTTCCCCTTAATCATGAAACTGAATGGTACAATAAAGAAAAAGTATCCCAAACGTCCAATTTTGATCCAAAAAACCAATAAATCCTGATAAAAATTAAATTAAAAATTAAAACCAAAATTAAATTGAAAAATAAAAACCAGGGCATGAAACAACCTCTTTTATTTTAAAAAATATCTGAAAAGGTAAATCTAGATTATGAAGATGATACATTTATGGATATTTCTATGAAGCTTCATATAATAATTTTATGTTTATAAACCATTGAATAATCAAACCAATATATAATATTTGTCAAATAGATTATATTTAAAATAATAAATATACTAACATGGGAACTATTTAAATTCACAAGTAATATCATAAAGTTATCCCATGATTAATGCTTATTAAACTATATGGACTCAGTAGTTTCACTATAGCCTACATTATAGATGGTTTTTAGTTATGGATAATACAATATTACCATGGATCTGACATCTATATCATTCCATTTATATCTATTGAATAAAATCATATCCTAGAATTAAACCCTACTACGGTATTCTACATAAAGTGGAGGCCACTCAGTGAATTATCATCAAGTTTTATTTATGAAATGTGGTCTAAATATGCCACCATGACGTGGTGGTTGAAACCCAATCATGGTACAAAAGGGGATACACAACAACTTGGTGAATGTCACTATTTCATGGTGTTGTGTATGAGGTCTTACATGAAATTTTATATCATATACATCAACAACATTCCTCCTAATATATGATACTATTATTGTTTTATTACCATGGGACAATAATATAAAGGAGTTTTATCCTTCCAAAAAAGTTATTAAGAATTAAATATTAAATATCCAGAGGCTATAATGAGTTGTAACCTATGAATCATTTTAGAATAATTTCATTTAACATGTTTAATGCTGAGATTCTATGGAGGGTCCTCAAATAGACTATTGGTACCTATAAGATATTTTTTTAAATATTGGGTTTCAGTAACTATGATCATATCATTAAAAATAGTAATTCCATATAAATTTCTATCACAATATATTTTTATTTAAGAGATTGATTATAAACACCATAAGGAATAATGAATAATTCCCAAGAATTGGTAGATTCTACTAGCCTGCTGATACTCTTTGACGAAAGATCCCATTGGCTACATCATTGTGATCTTGATCAAGATCATGTAGGTATGATTTAATAGGGTCATATAATCCTAGAAAAAGTCATCATGTTCTATAATTATTTTTTTAATTTTAAAAAATGGAATGATCTTATGGTAGAAGATATTTTAAACGATGCTTTATATCATTTTTAGAGAGGTTATATAGCTTCTAAAAATGCCAATGGTACCAAAAACATGTATGTCTCATTTTGATCAATTATTCGATTCTGTTAAGAAACTATAAAAATCAATTTATCCAGAACCATGATATATACTACTCAAAAAAAACATCATTCTTGGATTTTATTTTCAAAAAATAGCACAATAATTATGAAGAATGGTCATAGTCTTTATAAATGATATTAGACTACGATACATTTTAATAAAAAGTACCTCATGAATCATGATAAAAAAATGAGTTGTTTTATGATCTACAACATTGTGGATAACAATACATTTTCCATGGTTGTGGTCACTGTGATGATTGATTAAATAATGGTTTATATAGAAAATAAGTGATCTATGGAATGACTATAGAATCAAAATAACTAATCCATGTATAAAATTATAGTTGTTCATACCATGAAAAATGAATAATATAGATTACATAAAATGATCATGGTTAATAATTACTATGATTCTATATGTAAGGGTATAAAATTTTTCAAATACTTCCTTTCATCTTCTTCCAATTACTTTAGGGTATTTAATGTCTATCCTTTATAATTTATTTGTTTATTTAATTATATATTAAATTTTTATTAATTTTTAATTAACCTAATCGTGGATTCCCTCCCCATATAAAGGTAATATACATTAACCTTAAGAAAAAAAAAATTTCATTCATTTCATGAGTGTAAGATTAGTTTTTATGCATTTCATAAGGACCATTCTTATCATGCGTAAGGGTACTCTCATATCATATAAGTATAATCTCTTCCCCCAAATAATTTTCATATAAGCTCATGTTAAAGTAGTTTCCTGTTAGTATAAAGCTAATGATGATCACAGTAATGAAAACCACTGATATATAATGGCTATATAGTTTAATGTTATGAAAAAATCTATCAGTATAAAAGAATCCCTTCTTTCCATTACATCATATCTATTTTCTATGTAAACAAAAACCATATTACCCATACACAGAACAACCCTACTATGTAATAATATGTTTTTTACATTTGTTTTCTTATTATTCCCAAAATTTTCCTACAACATAATCATATGGGGATAAATAATTTTGTGTTAAAAATTAGGAAAAATAATTGGATAAAGAGTGGTTGAAATATTAAAAAACATTTCGTTGATTTGATTCATTTCAATAAAAATATAAAGAAGTATGATAATTGAAATTTGGGGATTTAATATAACATACATGGAAATTCATATATTTTTACTACTGGTAGATTCAAGTATGATTTGATAGATTTAAATGAGTAATTCTAATGAAAATTTCCAAGATTAATATAATAAAAATTTAAAAAACAATGTTTGGATAAGTTAGGGGATTCTTTTTTGAAAAACACTATCTGTAATATCGAAATCATAACATCCCTGGGATTTGATCAATAATTTTTTTCCCCTGATAGGAAGTGTTCAATTCGTTTCCACTAAATTTTAGTGAATCTATAAAATCCATTCTAAATATTATTTTGTTTTTATATTCTTGATTATCTCTCTATTCCTCTCTTCTTATCCCTCTCCCCATTTGGTGTATCATGTTGTGAAGACTTCCATGAGGTGGGGTATTTAAGGCTATCTATATATATTATGATATATAAATACTTCGATTTTCAAGATTAAATTTTAATTTGATAATTAATATGATTTATCATAAATATCTAAATAATCTTGATGTAGTAATTTAATAGGGGGTGTTTTATGTATGTATGTTTTATATATATCATTATGATATTTCATGTTATGTTTTTTTATTATTTATCCAGAATTGAATAATATTATAAACATGGTATTAAAAGGGATAAATATTTTTTGAAAAAATATTGAACTCTTATTTTGCAATTTTAATTGGGTTTATGCCCTTAGAATATGATGAACTTCCAAAGTGCATGTTTTTCTCATTTTCATGAGCACCTAGAATGTTGTGATGATGTTTTCCCCCTTCAAATTATTTATTATCTTGATAAAGTACTAGAATAACATTACAATATTAAAAATGTAATAAAAAATACTATTTAAAGTGTTATTTTAATAATTTCGATTGGGATAATATTTTTATTCACCACTGATAACGTGGAATCTTCGAAATATTATTGTAGCTTGCTATTGTGTGGTTTTTTTGTTGTGATACATGGGCTTTTGTTGAGATAGTGGTTGGTATTATTTATGATAGGATGAATGTGATGTTATTATTGTGGTGTGGGGTTGTGAAATTCATGATATATGGTTTATGTTGTCTGGATTACTACATGGTTTTGGTTTTATATTGTAGAGTTAGATGATATCATGGGGATTTTTGTGAGGTGATGATTGTCTAACTCTAGACATTGTTAGTGATACTCAATGGTATTTGGTGAGATAAAAATAATATATCTAAAATCCATAAGGTGGAAGGAATAAATTAATGATTTACTATTAATTAAATATGGAAATAACATAAATATAGAGGAATTAAATGGAATGTAATGAGAGTAATTAATATGGATTGATTAGTATGTGTTGACCTGTAATGCTAAAATTTTGAAAAGTGGCATGTTTGAATTAAATAGATTTTGGCAATAATTTGTAATGAAATACATGTAATGAATGTGAAATAGATGGGAATTAATATGTGTGATGGTTGTGAATGGGTTTTCATTGAATATGGAAATAAATGGAATAACAAACTTAATATTGGTCAGAAATTGGTAAATCATGAAATAGCAATATAAATGAAAAATAGTGTAACACAAGTTGGTTGTTATGGTTATTTATTAGTTTCGGTCTTATAGAATTCATTTTAGTTTTATTGGTGTTGGGGATAATATAGTAGAGTATTTTAGATATTAATATTATTTTAGTATTCACACATGGGTTGGGAATAATGTGTGACAAATTATTTTAGATTCATCATCATGATTCACGGAATCTGATCCATAGTTCCATAGGGCACCATGCACAGCTTGAATGAAAGAGGTTTCTAACTAGTTGTGAAGGTCCGAATACCATCCACTGGGAAACAATAACATTACTATCAAAAAATAAATGAATAAATAATAACCAAATGGAAGAAATAAATAGTGTTATATCAATTACATGGGATGTGTATTAATTTATAAAAATAATAACAATCCATGGTCCCCCAAATTGGTAGCCCAAACTAGATTACGATTAAGACATGTAGCTAAATAAACACTCTGGAATCACTTCAGAGTCTATCATAGTACCATCTCAAATCACCCTAATCTATCTCTTGTATCCATGAAATTAGGGTAGTTCCCTTAACAATATCCCTGATCATGATGTATACATGTACATCGAAATTCCCATGTTGGGTTTATATATAAACCCTATTGGATACAACCCATGCATCATTAACATGGGTGAACATGAATGGCTCCGAGGAATGATTCATATCACATATCAAACCATTTCCTGACTCTGTGGAAAGTCATCACATCTTTCACACTCTCAATCTAATGGAGTGAACAAGTTTATCAGGGATAGCTATCATCGTAAACAATAAAAATAGAGGGTCCACTAGCTATACACCAAACCCCATATAAGTTTTAATGTATAAAGTAATATTATGACACAAAAATAATGATATTAGTAGATATATATAAACAATCATGTGATCATACTCATACATGGTCTCACTGAATACACTTTTAAGAACATGTAATCAAACATCAAACATGGACTAATGAACAAAATACACAACATCATATCATGAGAAAAAACTATATACATGGAATCTACATGGTGGGAACTTTTTACAATTATCTTGTTGGAAACTAACTTCATTACATGTCGAGAGACGATACCTCATATCACACCTCTGTTCCAACCAAATAATTTGTACACAACAAGAATAAGTATAACTAATCAGAAATTAAATTAATAGTGGTTATAAAATTATATTCATTAATTTTTTGTGCCTATAGAGAAATGTTTATGCCAATATACCTATTGGGATCTATAAATGATTCTATATTTGAAATTTATCAAAAGAGGCGTTGACCATACTCTCAATCCACCACTAATTTTGTAATAAACTGCCAATTAATCATTATGGGGAATCATAATCCATTATTCAAGAAATGAAATTCTAGATCTATAATTCATCTTAATGTAATAATTGTATTCCTTTATGAAATCTGATGAATATTGTTTTTTGGGTCATATACATTAATTCATAATGTCACACACACTTTGATCTAGTAGAATTGATCATTTAATGAGAGGAATTATTTTTGGTAGGTATCTCAAAACATTAGGATTTTTAGGGATTTCAATATGAAAAATAATGGGTTAAAATAGCCATTAATAAAAATTAAACCAGTTTTTTAGATAAATTATTCATGAAAACATGGTTTTATTGCACAATTTTTCAAACTATGAACCAATCATGTGAGGCTTTCATCCTATCCTGGGAACCCACATTGTATGGATTCATGGTTTTTAATGTTTTGTACCAACATTTATGGTGGATTTTGAGTGTGTTGTGTGGATATAAGAGATTACACATAGTTTGATAAATCATGTTCTTTAACTATGCACCACACAAAGTGCTTCTTCCACTAGGACAACCGTTTCCTATAGAATCATTAGAGTTTGCGAAAACTGTGCTCCAACCATTCACCTTCACAAAAACCTCTACAACAATCTAAATCCCATAAAAAACATTAGAACTCATTGTATGAAATTTATATCTCAAAAAAAATTAATTACTAAATTATACTACCAACACTCCAAGAAAATATGAGGAAGCTATAATCTATCCATTTTAAGACTTCTTTTCACTAAGAATAATCTCTTGAAATCTTCATTGAATAACTCCAATCACTAATCATGGCCCTTACACTCCAATTACTATATATCATTCATGATCCATCCATTCTTCCGTAAACACAAATGTGTAGAAATGTATTACTCCAAAAAACATGTCAATCCATTCTATGATCTTCACAAGAGTGTTTCCATATTGTATTGAAGGTTTTATGATAAGTTTGAATGAGGATGTGTTTTTTTATACCATTACTAGTTTATGGTTAATGTATTGAAAATATGTATGATAGTCTTAATATGAATGTTCATGTTATGTTTCAATAGTATCATATTTGGAATGTTTTGGACTTAGTTTTTGATGTGTGGAGGCTACTATATATCCTCGATGAATCTGTAGGTCTCATGAGACAATTAGACATTTAATTTCTTGAGGAATTTCCTAATTTCATATATGGTTTTTTCTGAGGCCTTAATCATTTTTAGACTTCTTGGCCAAGGCCTTGAAAAAATGTTTTAGAATGTCCAGAATTATTTATTCGCCCATTTCTAAAATAAAATTGATGGTTCATGTGGTTATTCAACTTATAGAATACCAATGACTATGTTTTATTATGGAATTATTTACTTTGATCATATTCCTACCATAAAGTTCTCATATTTATTATTTTTAAGGACACGTGCTTTTAATTATTCACCAAGCCTAATGTTTATGTTATCTTCTACGGTATAGCTTACCCTTACTGAGTGTTTGAACTCACCCCTTTCTTATGATTCATTTTCACTAGATATGAATAAGTTAGTTATGAGTGACTTACATTCATAATCTAGGAGACATGTATGTTTCTAATGAAATAAATTAGTATTGTATTTCTTTTCAAGTTGTAATGTTGAAATTTTGTATGTGTCTCTTTTCCAATAATATTAAACTAATCGGTCTTTCAATACATGATTCCTTGTATCACTCCAATGTTATGTAATAAAACACCGACTCTTGGTAACTGGGATTGAGGCTTTACTATCATTACCTAGAAACAATTACAAAAACCATTTTATTGATATATTTTTCACTTATATCATCAAAGGATTGACAATGGATGATTTATGGAATTGTGGAATTAGAAAAATGTGGTTACACATTAGTCTTTTAAAAAAATATTTTTTTGTCATATCCCCTAGTTATAAAGGCCACCCCATATCCTATTCTCATCACACTTCCAAAACCATATGGATAAAAAACAATATGATTCCATTACTTAATATCCTAACATATTCTATTAGGATTTATTTTCCATATTAAATACTCATATGAATTCATTATGTACATCCCTAAAGAATCACTTTGATGTAAAGGTAAAATTGTGACCTTTTGTTTTTTATTCTTTTCATCATCCACTCCTTTTATATATTATTAATATAGGAAATTATAATAAAAAATATGTCTCACTTATACTGTTACGTTATTATGGAATAAAATATATCCATCTATACTTCTATAAAATGGGAAACGAAAACTATTGTTAAAGTGTATGATGGACTACCGGCTCGCAAACCGATGTCATTTGTTTTCAATTAAATAATTTTACCGATGGATATAATGGTGGGTTTAATGTTTATATGAATTATATATGTGATATTATAATAATATTATATTTATAATATGACAAATATCTTTTTAATTTTGAACCCATTGGAAAACAATAATGCCGCTCTTGTTTACGATGAAGAACAGACTAACAAACTAATGTGATATTTTTTAACATAAATTTTAATTGGATGATAATAAGGATATATTGAGGAATATATATGATATTTATAACATCATTATAAGTTTCTAATTAATATATCACATATACCTTATTACATTCTATTTTATATTGGATATGATAATGTTTCATGTTTGTAGGGTGGATTATCGCCTTACGAGGTGATGTGATTCATTATTTGATAATTATTTATACGGTATTTAATAAGGATAAATTTAATGAATATATGTTATATATATGAAAAAAATTAATTTTTAATTGTATTATATTTTTAATATTTCTTTCATTTCATCTATCCAAAAAATTAAAACATCATTCATGTGTACGGACGACCTACCGTCTCTATGGGTGATGTATTTCATTTTCTCTCTATATATTTAATGTACTACATTTAATACATATGTACATAATATATATTTAATTTCTATCATGTTTCAAATTGTTGATATTATGTAACCCTGATCGAGTTAATATCACTGAATATACCAAATTATTACTTAAAATACAATGTAGTTATTACCCAAAACATGATTTTAACAATGAATTATTAATAATTGGTTAAAAAACGTTCATAGGTAAATCATAATGTGTATGATAAATGTTAGTATGTTTATATAATTTATTTATAAAAAACATATATTATATATAAATCTGGTTCAAATATGTAAGATAGTAGTTGAGAACTTAGGTAATGGATTTTTTTAAATCACTTTTATTTCTAGGAGAATTGTTAGAAATTGACCCCTAATTTCTTCTTTTATTATTATATATTGAACCATTTAAATTTAATATAATAAATATCATTCCTTATATGATATTTATTTTATCATTTAATGGGATCTAGGAGTAAAAATATTACAAAATTGGTAAATGTTTTTGTATTAGTTTGTCTTCATTGGGACATAAGTTTTATGATGCACCTATCTTCTTTTGTGAGGTGTATATACAACCGCATAAACATGTAATACCATGAATTTAATTATCCTAATCATATTTTATGTTTAATTTAATTTAATAATATCCTATATATTTTGATTCAATGTTACCAATGTGTACTAGTTTTATGATGCAACCTCATTATTTATCGAGATTGTTTATGTTTATGCTTCGGGTGAAGAAATATTATGATCAATATATAAATTAAATCATGATGATTAATTTCCTCTGGTATTGTTATGAGAATAAATATTATCAATTCATTTTACACTCTTTATGCTAACAAGTTTTTAAAATAAATTTTTAATGAAAAAATATTATTTAGTTCTACCATCGTTCAAAATCCATTCTTATTCCATATACATGTTTTCATAAAACGTTATAAAAATCACTAAAACTAACCAAATGATTTGGTACATTATTTTTTACCCATGTTTGAATTACTTTCAAAGTGTTATAAATGAAATTATCATGCCGGTTTCCAATGAAGACTTGTTTCTCTTTTATCAAAAATTTAAAAGAAAATTATTTTTTTAATGTATAGGTTATGAATGAGATTTCACCACCATGACCAATACATTAATTAATCATTACATTATATATATTCATAGTTATTTTCAAGGGAATTTTTTTAATTATTTTTTTTGGAAAAATAATTTTCACTAGTGGAAATGTTATTCTCTTCAGAAATGTTTTCAATTTTATTTATAGATTCCTTTATAAGTTTATGAAGTTATTATCAATGAAAAGTATTTTGAAAATATTGTAGTTTTGATAATGTTTTTTTCATTGTGGAATGAATTATTTCCTAAATTAATATTTTAAATTAGTTTTAAATCTTTTTTTATATATTTCTATTGTTATTTTCCAAGTAGATGATTGTGATAAATTATTATATTAATTAAGTGATAAATAATGATTTTCAAAATGTAAATCTTAGTTTCATAATGAAATTTTCCATGTGATATTTCAAAATACTTATCCATAATAGATTATATCCTTTTATGTCTATTATTAATAACTAGGGATATGATTCAAGGATATAATAATTATTTTTTTGAATGGTTTATTCTTATGATTTCCAGATGTTTATGAAACATGTTTCTCTTCCATAGATTATAAAATGATAAAATGATTACAAAAACCACTTATTTTTGAAAGGGATATGTTATTCCCCAGTGATGAAATGATTAGGATTAATATTTCATTTCTCTATGTTATTAACTAATGAAATGATTATAAAATCCATTTCATTTAATTGGTTCCAATATGATGAATGATCTATGATATTATGGCACAAGAATGTATGGATTATATAAAGGGTGGGACTTATATCTCCATACAATAATTTGGTTATGATTAAATTTCGATGAGATTATAGGTTATAATGGAGGTTTTCCCAATCCCAATAATATGGTACATAAGATGTTATCCCAATCCTAGAGTAGGTACACATGTGGTTATCTTAAACCGAACTTGTCAGGAATGACTTGGTGGGTAGCCTTGACATAATAGTTTCTATAATTATGTATTTTCTAGAAATATATGTCATATTTTAATGTTATGATGTAATGGATTATATACATTTATTCATTTATTATTCTTATCTCATGAGCTGCAGATCATTATTCAGTGACTCAACATTTTTATCTTCGTTATACAGGTTATGGATTTCATATATTAGGATCATGTTCTCCTATACATATAATCATTTTATGTTTGTGTACTTCCCATTATTACCCTTGTTGATTATTTTACATCAACCTTTCTTATGTTTATATTCTCTTGGTTATGGTGATTTTTATTATGTGTGATATTTCTATGAAGGGTGGAAACTATGATTAACTAAGTATGAGACGATGTAAAATTCATATGAACAAAATGTTTATGTTTTAAAATTTATAAATTGACTATACCTTTATGATCTGTAGGGATGTTTTATGTAATGTAATTAATATTATTTTAAAATTATGTAACATATATATATGAAAATTTAGGGTCACTATAGTTGGTAATAATGTATAATTTAAATTATCCATTTGAAATTATAATGGGAATATTTAGTGTGAACCCTTATGACGGGCCAAAGTATACGATTACATCCAAATGATATATTAAGTAATAGTTTATTGCATTTACTAAGAAATACATTCTTTTATGGACACTAAAAGTGGATGTTGTTGTAGTATAAATGTACCAAGTGGTAATATCTCTAAAAAATATGAATCTGGCTTGACATATGTGTATCCTAGTACATAAAAAATGAAGCTTGATGAACACCTATTTTGACACTCCTGAGTGATATGATTTGGTTAATCCACATTATCATTACAAACCATCATAATGTATTTGAATATTGACCATGAATTACCTAGGTTATTCCTATAGTTTCATAAAATATAAATAAGGTGTCAGATTTAGACATTCTATATTTTATTTTTTATGATTATGTGGTTTAAAAATATTAATTTTTTTTTCAAACAGTGTTTTCTGTTTTTTTTAAATCGAGGGAACCGAGAGGAAATTGTATAAAACTTAATGTGATAGAGAATTTTTTATTATAATCCAAATGGGATGATAATTTTAAAAATGGATATTGTTATTATTCCTAATATTTTATAATGATATATGACTAAAAATTTGATCCTTAAAAAACTTTTGGACTCACCAAAGAAGTGAATGATATTTTTTTGAGATTATTCGTGGTGGAGATCATAGAGGAAAGAAAATTTAGTTTCTTATATATCAAGAATTTGGGAAGAAAAACTCCATAGAATATCTCAAAGGAATAAAAAGATGTTTCATCTCTAAAGAAGAAGGGAACAGTCTTAGATATTTACAAGGAAAAAACAAAATTTTATTTAATATAATAGATACGAATAATGGTTTCTCTAAAAAATCATCAGTGGTTTATTGTTATACATGTGGAAATAATTGGAATTTTAAAAATCAATTTCTGAGTTGGAATTATCCAGAAGTGAACTAACAAGGTGGTATATGTAACAATTTTTATTGAAGATGATGATACATCAAATGGAATATAAAAAGAAAAATGCATGATGGAATTATATGGTGAATCCATGTAAACGGTTTAATAATGAATTATAATTATTTATCTTTTTATGTATTATAATTAATAAATTATGAAATATATAATAAACTTTTTTCCAGTTGTTTTTATCAATAATTTTAATAAATATTTTGAATTATTCTGATCACCTATAAAATTGATTTAATGGAAAGTGATATTTAAAACAAATAAGGGGAAGAGAACCATTAATACAATCCTAATATTGAGGTAATGATGATGGAATAAAAAATATAAATTTTATGAATAATATATGTTAAATGGTATTAATTACTGTTTATCTGATTAATGATTTACTGACAGATAGATTTATTTTATTATTGATTGAGTTTACAACATTATAGTATATATGGAATATATTAAATAATATGTTGTTTTATTCAAGGAACGTGGAAGCATGAATATTTTCATATTGTTTATTTGGTGATTATAGTTATTACAAATTTTTTATGAATATATATGACCAAGGTATTCACATATTTGGAATATAATAATTCATATATATAGTATGATAGTTGGGGGATTAAGGTCATGTTTATTTTTGTAAATTTAGTGAAATTATTTATAAATTTATAATTTCTTATTGGTCAAAAGATTAATAATTTATGGAATATATTAGGTTGAATTTTGGATGATGTTTTAGTGATTAATGTATTATTTTACATTATAAATATTTATGCATATTGGATAACATGTAAAAAATAATTTTTTTTTTTTAATAACTAAATATAAATGTAATGAATTTTCATTTTATGCGGATATTATTATCCATAAGTTCTTTAGGCATAATGAATTTATATCATATAGTAATTAATGATGTGGAAATTGATCAAGGAACAACCAGAGGATGAGATTATTATTATGAAATGGAATAAAATCAGTAACTATATCTTATTATGATGATTCATAAACATTAGGTAAATGATATTGAAATAAAATTATATACATTTTCTATGAATTTTTATGAAATAATGGTATATTCCACTATCACATATTGATGGCATTGTAGTCGTTAGCTTTTTCCTAAACATATTATATGTCACACCCTATCAATATTTTGGAATTAGTTTTCATATTCATGTCCATTTTTATACTTCCCTAAAATTTTCCTTTATTGAGAATTTAGTTTTATGTTTTTATAGGTTACCATTTCCCATACCTCTCTCTTTTTTATGTTTAATTTTTGTAACCATATTTTATGAAATGGGTTTCCCACTAATGTATTTTCAAATGATTAACACTTGATTACTGAGCATACGTTCAAATTATTAGGAAAAAATTTATTTAATATGGAATGAATGACAACCCTTCGATTTTATGAACAATGTTTTTACAATAAATTTAATTTCAAAGATATATTGTATAACACGAAACATGGAGTTTAAAAAATGTGACATATTATTAAAATATTATTATTTAATAAGATAGTAATTTCATAGTTATTCGAATGGTTGGAATTCACAATATTAATTATATTATGAAAATATATATTTTAAAATTATATATAAATTTTTTTTGTTGGTGACCAATTAATTATATATTAAATATAAAATTTGAAATTTATGGAAATCTTTTTATGAAGAACTATTATAATATGAAAAAATATGTTTTATCTCAATAAATTAGATAAATGTATTTTGGGGAATTATTTTAATGAAATTTATAAATTATATATTCAATAGAATATTTAACATTTATCTTATGTGTTTTCCTGTCATGATATAAACATAAATACAATTGTACAAATAAATATTATATTTTTCTAAGAACAAATTTTGTCAAAAATTTTGCACTAATATTTTAATTAAATAATGTTACTTTTAAGAATTTTATTTTAAAAAATGTAATTATTTTTTTTATCATTATTTAAAAATTATTTTATTGATGTTTTGAGAATTTTCTGAAAAGATAGTTTATAAGTAAATAGGTAAAAATATCTGTTTTAATTAAAAACCTCATTTTCTATCAAATAATTTATAATAAATTCTTATTTATATTTGTTTTTTAAAAAATTAAAAATATTATATATTTTTAAACAATTTAGGTAATCTTAATTAAAATAATATTTAATTTTGATGTAAAAACATTTTATTCTTCTGAAGAATTTCTCTTTGAAAACCCATTATTTTATCGTGTCCACATGTTTAATTTTAAATAAAAATTTCCATATATATGAAATTTATTTAGGAACATGGATTCAATATTTACAATAGTAATAAATATTATTATCTAATGAGTTCAAATGAATTTTTTATTATAATTAATAGTAAAAACATTACAATTAATTACTGCTGTTAAGGATAAAATGGATTTTCTAAGGGTTAAACATAAAGGCTAATGGGTAAAATAACCTATAAACTTTTATAAAACCAATTCTATTTCCATTCATTGACCTTATTCGAATATGGTTTGGTAAAGAACCATTTTTTTTCATTTTAAAAACTTGGGTACACTTTATTCTTTTCAATTATTATGTTTATATCCTCTCGCCACTTATAAGTCCACCCCATCTCCTCTCATTTTCACACATCCAAAAATATTTTTATTAAAAAAATACACTAATAGAAATAAGTACTTAATTCCCAATAATAATCCTTGGGGCCTTATTTTTATTATAAAACTCACTTTACTAGTCTTGAGGTGTAAAACAAAAGTGGCTCTCCGATGAAGTGGTAAAATTCATAAACATATTTTTTTATTTATTCCTCCACCGCTTTAAATATTCTTCAAATTTGAAAATATAATAAAACCATAATATCTAATATAATTATTTTTTATTATGTCATTACCTATATCCATATATATAACCATCAAAAGAGAATCATAACATTCGATCATGTCTATGGTTGACTTCCAGCCCATGAGCCGGTGATATATATTTTCCATAAACACCTATCACGTCTAGATATAATGATGGATGAAATGATTATATAATGTATATGTGGTATTATTATAATATTGTAATTATAAAATGACACCTTCCTTCTCACCTTACATCCTTTCTAAAAATAATATCATCGCTGATATATATAATGGATCATCGCATCACAAACTGATGTGACATGTTTCTCCATCCCCATTTTCAAGAATGGTAATAAGTATATATATAATTCATATATATGATATTAATAATATAATTATACTTAATTAATTAATATATCACATATACCTTCTTACATTCCATTATATGGATGATACGATAACGTTTCTTGAATGTTAGACAGACTATAGCCTCACGAAGTGATGTGATTTGACTTTTACTCATGTTTAGAATGAACGTTAATTATGGAAAAATTAATGAATATATGAGATATATATAACATAAAAATTATTCTATAATGATTTTATATTGATTACTTTTCCTTCATTTCATCCATTGAGAAATTGAAAACAACATTCTGGGAAATGTAAGGCTTACCGTCTCTAGGAATAGTGTATTCATTTTATATATCTAATTATTATGGATTATTAAAAATACATATGTACTGAATATATATATGATTTATATAATAGTTAATATTTAGTATATTATGGTAAAATGGTCAATGTGATTTGTCCATACACACAAACAAATGATCTATTACACGAGACTCAATTTTAATTGGGAATAATTAATATATGAGTAACAAAGTTAAACATATATGGTAGGATTAATATGAGTATTTAGAGGTAAAATATCTATAATACACATATTTTTAATATAAATTATGTTCTAACATGTATGAAGGAATTAAATACCAATATTAATGCATTTTTAGTCACATTTTATTTATGAGAGACTTATTCCAAATTCCCCAGTCGCTTATTTTGTGTAGTGTATATAATTCACTATTAGCATGTAGTATATAAAATCATATTCATTCCATGATATTAATATTTTAATCATTATGTTATTATTTAATAGGGATTATAATAAAAACTATTTTGAATGTGGTAAAGGATTTTTAATCAATTTGTCTTCATTGAGACATAAGTTATGTTATGAACCTATCTTCTTTTTTATGTATATATTTAAGTCCTTTTAAATATAACATAATTAATTCATTAATACTCTAGATATTTTATTATTCAGTTAATTTTATTCTTTCGTGGGGATTTCATATAATGTTACAAAAGTTGTAATATTTTTTTGATTCAATCTAATCATTTATCAATAATATTTATGTTATTGATTCATATGATGATATTTTATGACCTATATCTCAGAAAACACAAAACTTTTCATGTTCTATAGTTATATAATGATAATAAAGGATTTCTTATGTTTCTTATCTCTTTATTTACTCAAGCGTTCAAGTCTATTTTAATTAAAAATCATCTTTATTTTTATTTTCAATTGAAAGTCCATTTTCATCCATATCTAGGTTTCTAAAAATGTGTTCCAAAATATTTTAAAACTATCCAATGTATTTATTAGACTTTTCAACCCATGTTTTACTTTTATTAGAAAGTTTATTTAATGAAATCTTCATGTCAGTTTCCAAGAATTCTTATTTGTATTTTATCAACAATGTGAAAGAAATATTTTTTATAACATGTATGGAATGAATGAGTTTTCCACTTTCATTAACATTACTTTTTTTAATATTCCATTATATCTGTTCATGGTTTTTTATAAGAAACATATTTGTAAAACATTAGATGCATTAAAAATAATTTTACAAAATGGAAAGAATATTTTCCTCAATATGTGTTTTAAATTATATTTAAATTCTTCTTTCTATGTTACGAAGGGTATTTTCCATAAAATAATTTTGATAATATATAATTTTATGAAATATTATTTCTTAGAGGAATTGAAGTTTTCCATAATAAATTGTTTATATTATTTGAAAAGAATCGTTTAAATGTTTATTTGGTTATTTTTAAATAAAATTATTTTGAAAAGGTTTTCTAAATTGTTAGTTTTAAAAAGTAATTTTCAAAGTGGAAAGATTATTTTCCTAAAAAATGTTCCAAGTGATCCTTCAAGATCATTTTCCATCATATATAATATCCAATTATTTTAAATATACTTTATTTGAGATATTATCCAAATATACCATTCTAATTCATTCACTAAATTTTATATGCTTCTAGGGGTAAGATATATATGAAACCTATTTCTATTCAATGAGTTATACTATTATAAAATGATTATAAACCCCGATTCTTTTTTCAATGGGTTATAATTTGATTAAAAGATTAAATGATTATGAAACCTATTTCTTTTCAATAGGTTAAACTATGACGAAATGCTAAGGAATTCTATTTATTATGATGGGTTCTAATATGATGAATGTGTTATGATATTTTGTAACAAAAATGTTTGGATTATATAATGGGTGAGACCAAAATCTTCATCCAAACATATTTTATTTGATATTCATATAAAGATCCTAACATCTACTGAGCCCTTACATCTTCGTTGGATAACCATCAGAATACATGAATAGGGGATGATCTAAATATCCTTCTATGGGAATAAACACATAAATAAATAAGATAACATGGCTTAGAAGAAAAAATATGATTTTATAAAAAGGAATGAAAAATGGACAATCATAATAAGGCATAACATGTATTACATGGGATCATATAATCATGACATCATAGGAATGTGAAAATAATACAAATTAGGAAATAATCATTATTCAATGATGATTTCACATATAGAATCATGAGTCATGGTCAACCCCCAAGACCATTGCACAAGAAGCATGAGTCAAGCCTAACAACCAAGACCATTACCCCTGATGTCTAATTAGACTAAAAATTAAACAATGCATTATAGTGTTATCTGGATGCACCCATCATATCATGTTCCTGAATATGTGTTTCACATTAAGGATTATACATAAGGAATCATACAAAAACATATTGGTTATCTATGTCAACAATTGGGTATCATAATCATGTGAAGTGGAATGATAAAAGGGAATATCATAATGGTTTGAAAAAAATAATTTATTTAAATCATACATGGAAATATACAATGAAAAATAGTCATATATCATGTTAAGGGATGTCATACTGAAGTGAAAACATGTAAAAATAGTTCTTAATAAAATGAAACATTTTACTGTGGTTTAAGGAAAATATTAAGGATTATTTTAAAGTTGAATGGAATATTTTTTTATGTAAAATGAAAAACAAATAAACATACATTTTCATTAGAAAAGGAGAAATTTTATAAAAATATTGGTGTCCTAATATGATATTATTGAGTGCACGTAAAAATGGGAAATAAATAAAAAAGGTCCCTTAAATAGAGATTTCTTATTAGGAAGAATTAATAAGGGATCCTTATTAAACATGTATATCACCATAAAATATAGATGATATAATATAGATGGATTACTTTGTAACATAAAAGAAAAATTTAGATGAATTAAATCCAAATAATGAAGAATTAAAATTGCATAATGTGAGAGAAAACATAACCCAAATGGAAAATGGAGATTCAGAAAGAATCCAATAATTTAGATATGAAAGTATTCTTCATTTGTACATAATTTCATGAATAATTAATGTAAATAAATAAATAAATTAATTAAAATCCATTTACACATATATGTGATTTATTATAATATTATAATATTCATTTTAGTAATTTTTAATGAGTTATAAGATACAATTTTATTATTTTTGAGTGCTCATATTCATTGTTTTAATGATCAATTCACTTATATATGTTTTTAGGAGATCACAAAAAATGAAAACAGTTTTACCAAATATAAATTACATGTTGTTAATGAAATTATTGAATATTAAATTGTTAAATATTTAATTTGGTAGTTTGTTACAAGGATGAATCATAATATATATCTTTATTGGAAACCATTTAGATTATTTTTGTATTTTATTATTATCGCAAAATATTTTTGTTTTATTAATTAATATTATGTACATATACATGTACAATAACGTTAAATAACCTATAATACATATATTATAATATATCTTATCAATAAATATAGTTTTATGAAAATACTTTATGTTTGAATTAGTAAATTAAAACATGTCATCAATGAAGAGTGTAAATCGAAACCTCACAAACAATTTTTTTCACTTTTTTTAATAAAAGGATAGGATAAAAGAATTGATGAAGGGTTGAGATAATAACAAAATAAAATTATTTTATATAAATTATCATAGGGTAATCAATTAACATGGTTAAGGGGAGTTGAGGGGAGGAAAAGGAATGATAATAAAATAGAATGAAATTAAAATAAACTTGATGTTTTACCTCTTGAATTATTCTCCTGGAGAACCTCCTTGATGAAAATGAATTTGATATTTTATTGAGATAAAATTATATAGGACATGGTGTAATAGATATAAAAAATTAATGTGAATAAATTTTACATGATTTAGATATTAAGAGGTCTAAGGAGAATATGTGGTGAAGGGTGTTCTTTATTGTGGGTGGGAGTTGTGTTTCTTTGTTAATATAATCATTAGAATATTATTTTGGCTGATGAAATGAAATAGTGATGATTCCATGTAAAAAGATATTAAATAAATAATTATACTTTGTTATTATGGTGATTACATTAGATATGAATCAATTAATTTTTTATTCAACATATTATATATATATACTATAAATTACTATATTTTACTATTCAAAAAAATAATTCAACTATTTATAAATAATATGAAAAATCACCCTAAAAAATTTTCATCATATAGAATTAAAAAATTAAAACTGTTTTGGGAAAATATTTTTCTATATATGATAAAAATTATGTTTAATTATAATCATTATTTATTCTATCAAATTCTAATTTTGAAATTAAATATGATTTTTTTATCTCATTGATAATATTAATTAATTCCTCGAAAAATAATTTTATAATCATACGAAAATAGAAAATAAAATATGAATCTATTTTACGACAACAATAATTAATTTAAATAATTATAATAATTATAAAATTTAAAATAAACATTTCTGTTTTATAAAAAAACTTAATTTATTATTTTCAAAATATTTATTTACTTACAGTATTATATAATTATATCATATTTTATTTTATAATATCGATAAAATTTATTTATACATTTATATATGAGGTTACAATTATTTTAGTTGAATTACTTATTTTAATGGTAATGATACTACTCCAATGGTCAGGTTACTATTTCGTTTTGATATGTTTCTAAATTTTTATAAATAACTACTATTTCAATCATTTATGATGTTTTTATTAATTTCTAAAAGTGATTTATGTGATTTAAATGATATTAAATAATTATAAGAATGGTATTTCAATTGATAATTTTTTTTATTATATTCATCCACCCTTATGAAATTTCTCCCTTAAAATTTTGTCTTACAAACTAATTGGAAAATATGTTGGGTTTGAATACATAGAAAATAGGAATATAAAAAGGAATCATTGAACATAAAAGGATAAACATGTAATGGAAATGTATATCCTATCTTCTTATTCCTATTTTTCAATGTTGTCTATCCATATGGATAGAATTATCCCTAGGGTTCTTATTAAAGGGTTTTAATCCATCTATCCAAAAATAACTAGACAATGCAATAATACTAAATATAAAAGACATATCATATTTAATAGTTTACTACACGATTATAAGTATAATTAACCAGAAAATACAATATAAGAAATGTAGAGGCTACTGTCTTTGGAAGATTAGGTATATACGACAGAAAAAATTAGACTAAACACAACTTTTATTTAATCATTATAATTATATACTATGTCAACTTGATCCCCTACAACTACATAGGCTAACGTGGTGAATAAATTATCAATGGATGATAAAAATCCAAAAAAAAAGTTATGAAACATATGAATAAAGCATAGAAAGCAGTTTATAAGGAATAAGATACTAGCATAAAAAGGCATTAAACATTAATAAAAATAAGAAAACCCAACACGTATAACATGGGATCATATAATAATGGAATCGTAATAATGTTGAAATAAAATAAAACAAGACATAATCATGATTCCTGGATCATTGAACATGGAGTAGAACAAGTCATGGCTAACCACCAATGTAGTTTCACATGGAGCATGTGTAATGGATAACAAGAAAGGCCATTGAACATGATGTCGAATGAGTGTAAATATTACCCAATTAATTATAATGGATTCTTGGATCACCCATCGTAACATTTTCGTGAATATATGTGTCACATGACAAATCATACATATGGAATCTATTATAAACATATCGGTATTCCATTGAATGAATCAGTTATCATAATCATGTTAGAAGTACCAATAAAAGAGGATATCATAATAGTTTCCATGAAATAATGGATTTAAATAATAAATGGAAAATGATAATGGAAAAATGGAACAGATTGTGATAATTGATTTCAAAATTAAGTGAAAAATTTAATGAGTGTTCAAGAAAATAAAACCTGTAGATCGGTTTATGGAAAATATTAATGATTCAATTAAAACAGATTGGAAAAATGTATGTATAAAACCAGAAATGAATGATGATAGCATTTAATGATAAAAATTGTGATTTTATAAAAAAATGGTGTCATATAATTATATTATATAGTGAACATGAAAATGGGTAAGAAATCATGATGTTTTCTTAAATCAGTCCGACTTATTGGGAATAATTGAGAAGGGAACCTTTTTAAAACATATATTTTCTAATAAAATATAGATGATATTTAACTAGATAAATAAATATGGATGATATAATCAAATCATAGAAGAATTAAATAAAATGAAAGAATAAATACATTTGTGTAATGGGATATAAAGCGTAACCCAAAGGAAAAAATGATGGTTTGAAAAGATTCTCATTCCTTATGTCCAAATTTTCAGTACATGAACATAACCTTATGGATATCAAAATTATATGCATTAATGAATAATATTATAAACATTAACAGATGTATTTTATTTAGTAAAAATATAATGAGTTCATTAAGTGTTGGAATTTTTGTAAATAAAAAAAATTAATTACAATATGAAATTAAAAAATTGATATAAAATAAAATTCATTTTCATAAATTGTTTTCATAAATAAATTTTAATGTCTTATGATTTTATTATAATTAAGTATGACCTATGTTAATTTTTCAGGGTTTAATAAAATCACTTTTAGTTTTAAATTCATTATTATTAAAGTTAATAATAAAATTATTTAAAAATTATATTTCAAATATTGAGATTTTTTTTTCATTTAATGGAGTCCATTTTTGAATTGATCATGTCAAAAAATGATTAGTATGAATTTTTGGCATTTTTCTGAAATACAAGGATATTTTTGAATTGTGAAAAACAGAAATTTATTTTATATAAACTTTATAAGAGAAATACACTATTATTTGTACCATGGATGATGTAAGCACACATTTTTCAAACACAGAAGAACATATTAATATCTTTTGTGATAAGAATGAATATTTTTTCTCTTCTTGAGATAAATAATAATATAATTAAAAAGATTTTAAAAAATATCTCCCATCCACCACTATAAAAACCACACATCCCTAACGTTACTTTTCACTCCTCTCAGGACATTATCATTATCTAAATTTTTATCAAATATACTCAAAATCTCCTCCCAATGTCATGAATCCTTTGTTATCATTAATAGAGTAATAACTATCCCTTAAATTGGCTCTCAAGGACGATATATTCAATATGTAAATTATAACCATTTAATAATAACTCTAATACTTATAAACAAGCGAACTGATTATAAAACACTTGACAAATAAACAATTTAGAATGACAGAATTCAATTATATCAATTATAAATATGGAAATAAAAACATAATTAAACAATAATGAAACAACTATTTGTATAAAAATTAATGAATTATGTTATTATACAGTATAATTTCATAATATGGGACATCACGGTTAATAGTGCAACACATTTTGACATAAGGTACGGGTTTCTTAATCTCACGTCAATTTTTGTGACATATTACATATTCACTACCATTACTTGTGAATGGTGTATGTCAACATCCAATTGATGAATCATATATTGAAAATATTTATTTTCATGATATACAATGCATCATTTTATGATTATTAATTTTGGGTCATATGATTCATGTGATTAAAAATTGTCTGTATTTCATACCGGGCCTCAATTTTCTATCGAGTTACTCTTATTCTCTACTTACCTAGTTGAAATAAAATATTATTCCCATAAAACCCTATTAAAATAATTTTTAATTTTATATATATGAGAAATAATCATAATACTTCTTTATTTTTTGGGTTGTTATATGTTTTAAAACAATCAATCAAAAATACATCCGATATTCAATCCTGATTCAAGGAAACTTCTCCAATTATTACATATTTTTAATTTCACTATAAAAAAATATTTTAAGAAATATTTATCATTCTAAAAACACAATTTTTTAACATGAAAAATATCTTTTGGATCATTCATTTTCTAAAGGAAGTAATCATATGTCTCCTCTTTAAAATATTTTTAATATTTTCATAAAACTAGAGTTAACTGTATTAATTAAAAAGCTTCTTTAAAACACATTTTTCATGATTTCACTTTTGTGGGACAGCATTTATGCAAAAACTATAACTTCAATGTCCATACCTTTTTTCTTTTTTATACATGTTTAAAATCTGATTTATGATAAATGTAAATTATTTTCTAAAATCACTCTTCTTTCCAAAGTAAAATTGATTTTTCTCACCTCAATTAATCTTTTTGGAGATATATTACTTATTAACCACATATTCCATGATTGTGGTGTATGTAATACCCTATGATATATCATACCAATAGTCTCCATGTTTTCATGACATTCTAAGGGGTTACTATTTGATGGCATCATGGTGGTATGTGATACATTGGAATGTTTAAGGATTATTTACTCAAGAACATTTTAATGGTCACTTTTAGAAGTATCATTATTTATGTCAACATACTTTTATGGATCATGTAATTCATTAAGGTTTATACCCTTTTAAATCATCAATAATATTTTTTTAAGGGTTTATGATTAATTTGATTTTGGATGTTCTATATTTATACCATTAACCATATTATTCTAAATAGTTAGTGTTTATTTTTAATAACTGGGGATGTTATTTATATTTTATATGATAGATTAAATATGAATGTATATGTTGATTATGTTCTCCCCTATAATATGAGGAATGAATTAGACATAGAAAGTGATGGTTGTGGACCACTATATCCCCTTGGTGAATCTTTAGATCTCAAGATTCAAACACATATGGAATTAGTTGAGGCCTTGCACATTTTTAGATACATTTTTGGTCGAGACCTTAATCATTTTTCGATTTCATCGTGGAGGCCTAGACAGTATGATTCAGAAGTCTGATAAATGAACTTATATCATTGAGATACTAGTAATTTAAAGTTTATGTCATTATTCGACTAGTATAATTCCAATGATTATGGTTTATGATGGCATTATTTATTCACCACTTATACCTTTCATATTATATTAATGTTTATTTTTAATGAAATTTGTTTTTAGTAATTCAGCATGCATAATTTTTCCTGTTTATGTTATATTCTTCTCTATTTATTACCATTACTATGATTTTGAGCACAACCATTTCTTATGTTTTCTTTTCCAAAGTTATAAAGAAGTAAATATGGAATATGTTTTAAATGATATAGTTTTATTTTATTTAATTGTGTACATTATTTTATTTTGAGGTAAAAATGTAATTATATTATCATGAATGTTATATTGTCCTACAGGACTACTAAACTTGTCATTTAATCATGATTTTATTCCTTAAAATAATGATAAATGTAATAAAATAATATATAGGCTCCAAGATTCTGGGGTCAGGGCATTACATCCTTGATGGAGGAATTAAAAAACAAAAACACATCATCCATGATTGTAGTAAAGGGGAACCTCGCAAATAATGTTTTCATTTCTAGAATAAAAGATGATTGGAAGAGAAATAATGAAGGGTTGATTCATTAGAAAAATAAAATTTCAGTCTATAAAATATACTAGAGTTAACATGAATCTTGGATATGGGGAGTTGAGTATAGGAATATAAAATAAAATAAATTTAAATGAAATTATATGAAAAGGAATGAGGTTTTTAAATCTAGAATTTTTCTCCTTGTGAACCTCCTTAAAGAACTAGACTTTTTTCTATTATTTTAACCAAAATCTATTGTAAGTGGGGTATAACACATCAAGGATTATAAAATTAAATATAAAAATGAATACATGAAACAATAAGTCATTACGAAAGAATAAATTGTTATTACCTAGCCAATAACCATTATTTTCCCACTTTTGTGGTTTGAATATTGAAAAACTAACATACACAGTTGCGTTCTGTAAGATATTTGGAGTCTGATATAATAAAATTAATTTTTGGTGAATAGTAACATACCATTATGAATAGTTATATACATTTCTTATTAATAATAAAACCTTATGGATAGAAAATCAACCATATGAATAGTAACATTTACCAAGAATGGATAAATAATATTTAGACTTCTTATACATAAAATTATGATATAATTATATCACAATATAAATAAGTATATTTTTTAGAAATTATTAGATAATTAATTAATATAATTATTTTAATGTAAATTTATTTTAATAAAATATATTCTTAAACCAATATTTTTTGTCCTATGATCTAAGGAAAATATAATGAGACATTGTTTAATTTTTTATTGCGTTATAAAATTACTTTTAAATATAAAATTGTTATTTTTAATTAAAAGATTAATTTAATTAAAATTTAATGTTCACTTATCTGGAATATTATTTTGACAAAATGGAGACCATATATTGAAATCTATACATCAAAAAACAGATAGAGTAAATTTTTGGGATTTTTCAGATATACTTGAATTGTTGTTGAATAGTGAAATACCATAATGTACCGTATATATATATATTTTAAGTTACCTACACTACTTATAATATCATGGAAGATGTATACAAACTGTTTTCAAAATCATATACACCTATTACATATTTTGATCATGTCAATCAATAACAACATTCTATGTGGTGAAAATAAAATAAAATAATGAATTCGATATTTAAAAATCACTCCTCTCCCTCCACTATAAAAACCAGCCCTCACCGCTGCTTCTCTTAATGCCTCTAAGCCTTGAATCTTATCAAATATCATACAAAATACTCTTAACTAGTAACTCCATAGGTATAATAGCTCTTAGACCATCAAAAGGCCAAAATTCCTTCCCTTAAAGAGGTTTTCATGGAGGAATAGTCAAGAGGTAAAATCCTCTTCCTTTTTCTTTTATTTTTTTATATTCTTTATTCTATTATTTTCTTCTCACTTCCTCTATTAAAACGGTCACAATAAATCAATTATCATCTATATACTATAATTATATCATGTTAATTAATCATCTATCATAAATCTACTTACTCTCTCTTTCTTATTTTAAAAAATTTGATTTCATCGTTCAGGAGGTGTCAATAAACAACCCATCTGGATGAAAAATATTGTTTGTTCAGTTAATCAATCAATTCATTTCCTGAAAAAAATTAATGCATAAAAATAAAAAATTATATGTATAATAATCTATTTAATGTTATATAACTACTATATATAAATAATATTAATTGATACAACAAACTTGTTTGTAATAATCGAAATACTGTCAAAATGATCTAAATGGTTGTAGTTAGTGTTTAATATAATTATTCATCCTCTTACCATTTATCCAAATTAATTATATTACCATTAATTATTTTGGATGTTAATTATTATTTTCAAAAATCAATTTTGGAAAATTATATCCATTCCACATAGATTCCATTACTCGTAAACAAGCGAACCGATTATAAAAACCATGAAACTGTACAATCCAGATTGATGTAATTCAATCTTATTATTTATTAAATAGGCCATAATATAAAAAAATTATGAATAACTAATTAAATTTTTACAATGTTATTAATTATGTTGTTAATGAGTATAATTTCATATTCCATGACCTTTAGGGAGAGATCAGAATACATTCAGACATAATGTAAGGGTTTCCTCATCTAACATCCATTTTTGTGAGATATTCATTATTCACTAATAGTAGTTGGGTATGGTGTATATATACATCACATTGATGTATCATATCATGAGTGTATTTATTTTCATTGTATTCAATTTATCATTTTAATGTTATTTATTTTGTGCCTTGTTATTCGATTGATTACAATGTGGTAAGCATTTACTCCACGAACCTCAATTTTCATTCAGATTTATCTTATTCTCTAATGACCTAAATAAAATTATCATTTATTATTATTTAATCATATATTATTCTATGTTACAATTATATAAATTTTGAGCAGTGATAATCCTTCATTCTTTTATGGGTAGATATGTATTTTTAATTGATCTTTGAAAAATTCTTCTAAAATACAATCTCGATTATAAGGAACATTTCGAATTATTACCTATTTTGAGGTACTATATATAGACATTTTATTGCATAATTATCTTTGTAAAATAATATATTTTTTAATTAAAAACTATATCGGCTTTTCTCTGATTTTATGCATGAAAACATACCTTTTTGATTAAAAATCTCATTAATATTTTCCTTAAACCAAATTAAAATGTTTTAAAGACTCGTTAAACTAGTTTTTACATGATTTCACTTCAGTGGGAAAACATTTATTCCTGAAATAAAATTTAAATTTACATAAGAATTATTTTATATGATATACATGTTCACGATATGATTTCATGAAAAATTCAAAAAATTCAAAAACAAATCTTCTTTCAATTATAAATAGGATTTCTTACATCTCACCTTAACTTTTATGAGATATATGCCATATTCCACACTTATTACTTGAATGTGGGGTATTTTATTCCCCCTGGTATATTATCTCACAAGTCTCCTTATCTTCATTATATTCTAAGGGATTATATTTGAGTTTTTCAAGGATGTAGAAGACACTTTATAATGTCTAAGGATTAATTTTTCAATAATTTATCCATGAAATCATTTAAAAATATGTTAATATATGTAAAAATCATTGTTGAATCTTGCACTTCATTGAGGGTTATCATATATTATATCATCTACAATATGTTCCTGAATGGATTCTAATTATTTTGAATGCTGATGTGCTAATTTGACACCATTTATTGGTTATAGTTGTTGTATTACCATCACATATGCTTGTTCTTCAATATGAATTTTATTGACGTCTATATATAACCAATTTCATAAGAGGAATTTATTGGACATTGTAAGTGATGATTGGGGCCTCTTATAGACACTTGATTTATTAGTAGTTCTAATGAGACAAACTAGTGTCCTAACATGAGGCCCTGAGAGTATGGTTATTTATAGTCTTAGCCTGAGTCATTGACTCTATGGTTATGTTTTCCTACATTATGCAATCCCTCATTGCGAGACATGTAATTAATACTCCATGTGATTATTTGACTAGTTGAATACTCTTGGTTAGGTTTTATTATGTCAATATTTATTCATGGATTATTCACTACATGATACACACAAGTTTATTCATAAAGACATGTGTTCAATGTTATTCACCAAGCCTAATGTTCACATTTATGATATCTTCTGCTATATTTCATACCCTGACTATGAATTTTAGATCAACCAATTCTTATGTTTTACTTCCCCATGTTTTGAAGACAAAACATTGAATAATCTATCAAGGATGAACATTTATTTCATTTTATTATGTATATTGTTTTACTTTCATTTGATAATGTAATAAGGGTATAATGAATGTAATTTGATCTTCCATGAAAGATAAACAGATCAGCCATTCAGTATTTGATTCCTTGTAATCAAGTTAATTTAATAAATAATAAACTGGCTCTATGCTTCTGGGGTCGGGGAATTATAGTTGGTATCAAATTATGTTTAGTGGATACTTGGGAACTATATTTAGAAAATGATGATTTGGGAATAGAACCCTAAGATAAATATTGAGGTTAAACATGCATGAACATTCATGAATTTTGATACAGAATAGATTTTATGGATCCTTCTATATAATACATATTTTTCAAGATCCTATAAGCGGAACAGGTTCTATAATAGATCAACCTAGTAGTAACAACTCCAACAAGGCGTTTTGGGCTTGACCTAGGGTAACCTGGTACAAGAAAATATGCCTCTTGAAGCACCTATATTGAAACACTAAAGATATACGCTTAGGATAATTAACTTTTTCATTACAACCCATTATGAAGTATTTATTCTTCCAATGTGACCAATGTATATGGTTTTAGGATTTGTGTTGCACAAATTTATGTTATGTTATATACATTATTTAGAGTTATAGAGAGTTAATAATTTTATGAGATAATTGTGAATATGTAATTGATTAGATATGGAACCTAGAATAATGAATAAGAACAACACCAATGCATGTGATGTAAAGAGTGTGAAGTATAATATCTATTATGGAAATAATATATAATTACAAAGGAATATATTCTCCCAAGTATCCTTATATTATGATGAAATGGTATCATGTTTTAACAAGATGTGTAAAGAATTCACTAAATCGTTGGTGTCAAAGGGAAATACGAGAATAAAGGGATGGTAGAGAAAAATAGGGTTAATGGGAAGAAGGAAAATAAGTGTTTTCCGAAATTTGATAATTATGGAAAGAATCATCTTGGTAAATTCATGAGGTTAATCAAATTTTGTTATATGTGTAGGGAAAAAGGAAGTTATGTTCATGAATTCATGGGAAAGAAAAAGGTTTATAATGTCCAATGCTTCAATAGTAAAGTGATGGGACACTACATGAATCAATGTCTCAATCATCAAAGTAATATATCCCAAATGATGTTATTATATAATGATCTTGTTATGATACTACCAATGAAGAAGAGGAATAATTAATATGCCTAGTCAAGAATCATGCCTTCAGAATATTTTATCTGTAATGTACATGTTATATGAATTATCGAATATAGGAGGATTTTACTATATAATATTTTCATTATGAATTTGAGACCATAAATTTACTAGATCTAAGAAAAGATATTTAGTGGAATGTTATAATTTTGGGAAATTTAATGATTTAGGGAAATAAAACCATAAATATATTTCAGATGTTGATTCAATGATTAAGAAATGATTGATTGGGATAAGTGGTTAATATATTTTAACTGGTTTGAGAGTTTTTGACTAGTGGTTTATGCTATCATTAATGGTCTTTACAAAATTTTGGATATAATAAATATATCACATAGCTTGTGTAAGGATAAATGAATATTTCTAACAAGCTTTAAGGGTAATTCAAGTTATTGACATATCTCTAGAGGATTAATGATGAACTTATTCACATGTTTGGAATATGAAAATCATGAACCAGTTTATGTTGATTAAAATAATATGGAAGATTATGCATTGAGAAGTATGTTTATGGGAATTATCAAAGAAGGGTGTTATAAGATTTTTAAAGTAAGGGAAACTAAGATGTTCTACATTGATATTTTTAAAATGTAGGAGAGAATTTGTGCTATGGATTATCATTGGGAAATGGTTCATAGCCTTTCTAAGTTGGGAAATGTGTTCCACATCTCATTTTTAAGGAAGTATGTTCCAGACCCAAAATAGGTACAAAGATATAAAGTTTTGGATTGGAACATGTCTATTCTAACTATAAAGAGCCTACTGGGATTCTAGACACTAAAGACTAGGTGTTTTGAAATCGAATGACTCATCTGGTAATTGTACATTGAAAAAATCATAAAATTGAAGAAGAAACATGGGAGTTTCTGGAGAGTATGATAAAGAACTACCAATATAATTTTATGAGGTAGCATCTTGTAATTTCGAGGAAGAAATTTTTGTAAAGGGGGGAGAATGTTACACCCCAAGTATTATACAAATAAATTTAATATTTAATGTATAAAACATTTAGCCTCTATAAAAAATCCATTTTTATATCCTAAACAATAACATATTTTTTTCACTTCTGTGATTTCAATTTACATAACCTAACATACATGGTTGCACTCGGTAATATATTTTTATTCTGATAGAATAAACAAACTTTTTGGTTAATATTAACATACCATTATGAATTTTAATTTACACTTGGAAATATTATTATACCCTTTATAAATAGTAAATCGTCCAAATAAAGAGTACACTCACCAATGAATGTATAAATAAATTCTAGACAACATATAAATAAAATTATGATATAATTATATCATTGTAAATAAAAAAAATGTAGAAATTATTAATCAATGGATTAATATAATTATTCATAAGAATTTTTGTTTTTATAATATGTATTCCAAAATGATTATTTGTTTTCCTAAGATTTTAAAATAATTTTATGACAACTTTGGTAATTTTCGGAGTGTTATAAGATTTGTATTAAATTTAAAATCATTAATTTTCGAGTAAATTATGTAATTATTAAAATTTTAATATCACATATTTAGTTTTTTTATAAAATAGACTCCATATTTAAATTATACACATTGAAAAATGGTTAATTAAATTTTATGTGATTTTTGTGAAATACATGAATTTTTTTTGAATAGTGAAATATTGTAATTTATGTATATATACATAATAAGTTATGTACTCATTTACTAACATCATGGATGATGTAATAAAACATTTTTATTACTCACATGCACATATGAAAACTCTTTGTCACATGAATAAATTATAATTTCTTTTCATTAGAAAAATAATAAAATAATGACTAAGATATTAAAAAATCACTCCTCTCCTACACTATAAAAATCACACCTCACTCTTTATTCTATTAAATTCTATAAGGAATGAAAATTCTAATATTTCATCCAAAATAATCTTCCCTATTCCCTAATCACATTAAATAAATCCTTGAATTTCCAAAAAAACTAAACCCCTTCCCTTAAGGAGGTTCTCATGTAGTAGTACTAAAGAGGTAAAATCCTATTACTTTTTCATTTTAATTTATATTTTTGTTCCTCATTTTGTTATTATATCATACCCTATTCGATCCAAATGATATTGATAACTTTAGTTTCATCCATATAGTATAATTACATCAATTTAATTGAAAATGTATTATAAATTTTCTTACTCTCCAACAATCATTTTAAAAAAAGTAAATCATCGTTTGAGAGGAGTCAATTTACAACCATGGTTGATGATAAACATTTGTTCTTAAATTTCTCTTTCAATCATCGCCATGAAACCAATTTAATGGTGTAATAAAACTATAATATATATTTTAAAAGATATTTAATATTCTATAACTCGTATTTATAAATAATATTAATTCAATCAACCAAATAGTTTGTAATTATCAAAATATTTCCAACAAAATATAAATTATTGTCATTAAATTTTGAACCAATAATTCATCCTCATTATAATTAAATAAATGAATTAATTGAACATTTATTCTTTTTATGTTCATTATTATCATCAATATTCAATTCTAAAAAATTTTATCCATTCCAAATGAATCTCATTACTCATAAACAACTGATTCGATTATGAAAACCATAAAAATGAACACTCGAGAATGATGGAATTTATTATTATTACTTATAAGTAAGTCTATAAATGAACTGAATAAAATAATGATAAACATAATAAAATTTTAATAGGTTATTAATTATGTTATTAATGAGTATAATTTCATATTCTAAGACATTAAGGTTTAGAACAGAATACATTCACGCATAGGGTAAGGGATTCATCATCTCACTTTCATTATTGTGAGATATTACTATTAACTAATATTACTTGTGTATGGTGTATGTATGCATAAAATTGATGTATAATATCATTAATATACTTATTTTCATATTATTAATTGTATCATTTTATTATTATTAATTTTGGGGCATATGATTATATTGGTTACAATGGGGTAATAATTTTATAACCGAACATCCATTTTCTTTGGGGTTACTATTCTTCTCTACACACCTCAATGAAATTCTCAATTATTATTTTATAATAGTCATATATTATGTGTAATATATATATATATATGTATAAAAAACATAATAGTACATTTTTTTGGAAAATAAATTTTTTAAAAGGATCACTAAAAAATTCTTCGAAAATACATGCCCAATTAAAGGGAGCTTCTCAAATTATTAACTATTTTATGTTAATTATATTATATATTTTACTCAAAAATTATCTTTCAAAAATAAATAATTTTAAAATTTTAATGAAATTTGATTCTAATTTTATGAAAGAAAACATTCCTTTTCTATTTATATTCTATTTAATATTTTTCTTTAACCAAAGTAAAATGTTTTAATGCTTCATTAAAAACACATTTGAAATGATTTCTATTCAGTGGGAAATGATTTTTTCATAAAATATAATTTAATTATTTAATACATTTATTTTCTAGTATATAAATTTTTACAATCTAATTTCACGAAAAATTAAAATGATTCCCCAAAGGAACTATACATTCAAAAGTTAAAAAAATATTTCTCTCATCTCTCCTAAACTTTATGAGATATATGCATTGTTCCCAATTATTCATTTCATGTGTGGTGTGTACATTAATTTAGTAATCATATAAATAGTATCCTTATTCTCATGATATTACAAGGGACTCAGATTTGAATGTTTCAAGGTGGTATGGGACACTTTGCAATGTTTAGTTAAAATTTCCTCCAGAATCATTCAATGATATCATTTAAATATTTATTCATCTACGTCAACATCCATTGTTGAATATTGTACTTCATTGAGTATTATAAATTAATATATCATCTAAAATATGTTATTCCTGAGTTTATAATTAGATTGACTATGGATTCGCTAATTTGATTCCATTCTGGGGTTATAGTTTTAGTATTCACATTTTGTATGCTGGTTTTTTAATATGAATGTTTATGATGTCAATGTACCACCTTTTTTCATAAGGGAATGTATTAAGATTTGTATGCAATGGGTGGTGCTCACTATATAACATTTTTTCATCGGTGGGACTAATGAGACAAGACAGTGTCTGGGCATGAGAGCCTGAGAGTATGGTTATTTATGGTCCCAGAATGAGGCCTTTATGGTATGGTTATCACGCCTCATAGTATTCATTACCTTTTGATGAAACTTCTAATTAATACCCCATGTAGTTATTTGAGTATTAGAATACTCATGGGTATGTTTTATCGAGGAATTATTTATTTCGATTTTATTCCTACCATGTTGTACTCATATTTATTTTTAAATTCTTATGTTATTTGTTTCTCACCATGTGAAATGTTTATGTTTACGATATCATCTGATGTATTTCTTACCCTTACTGATTATATGACCTTACCGACTTATTATGTATCATATATCGAGGTTATGAAGAATAAAACATTGATTAATATTTCAAGGATGTAGTTTTTTTAAAATTTTATTCTATATGATGTTTTAATTCCATTTCACAATGTAATTCGGCTATCATGGTTGTTATTTGGTTTTCAAAAACTTCTAAGCTAATAGATTCCTAAGAATTTCATTCATTTTTATCATGCTAATGTAATAAATAATGAATTGGATTTAGGTTTCTATGGAATGTTTCTTACGTGGGGTAATATACTTGAGAAGTGGATTGGGTAGAAATTGGATAAGAAATCATTATGAAGAGGTGTGAGAAAAAAAGGTTTTGATGGGTGCTATTTATAGTGGAGAATGGAGGTGTTTATTTATTAATTTAATTATTAGTTTATTATTTTGGCTCAAGACAATAAATAATGAATATTAAATGAAAAAATACAATAAATAGTTTTGTATATTTCTATATTATGGTTCTTACATCTGTGATGACCCAAGGAATAGTGTTATAGACCAGTAAAGTGTATATACCATAAAGTATCATATTTTACAATTTAGAAAAAATCAAACTATTTTTGATAAATTACTAAAATTCACCGTATTTATTTTTTTACTTTTAGAATATAAATATTTACTCTATTTTATGAAGATAATTTTCTAAATACGATATATTTATTTTTAATTAATTTCATAAATTATTGGGAAAATACCATTTTGAAAATTACAACTTATTTTTTACCACATTGAAAAAATAAATTAATATCTCAGTATATTATATTATAATAATATAAATAAAAAATATAAATTAATAATTCGATTTTATTATGATAAAAAAATTTTATATCTTTATATTTATTATAAAACTCAAATTAAATATTTATTTTATATAAAAATACCAACAAATAATTTTTCATTTTCAAAAAAGAATATTTAATTATACTATGATATAATTTATTAATTTATTAATTTATAGGACTGATAAATTTTATTTATACTTTTATAGATGATTTTAATATTCTATTGTCCTAATTTATATTTGTAATGATCATGTTCCTATACAAAGGGTAAAGTAAAAATTCCCTCAGGGTAAGTTCCTTAATTTCAAAAAATACCACATATTTAAATCATTCATCATTTATAATGTTTTTTGGGTTATATATGTGATTTTATTTATTTTCTACTATATGAAATAATTATAAGAATGTAATATACATTAATGAAATTATCGATCATTACAATATGTTCATTGATTCCTTTATTATTCTTGTATTATGATCTTCTGATATTTACTCCATGGCTCATGATTTATATCTTTAATATAAAATGTTTGGTTTTATTATTATATTCTAATGTTATCATAAACTTATTCAAATGATATGATTAAGTAATTCCCTTATGCAGCCATACTAATCGTATGAGATCCCCTTATATTAATTTTCCCCAGGTTTTGATGATTTATGTTACATGTGATATTTCTAAGAATGGTGTTGGTTATGTTGAACTTATTTGGAGGTGATGAAGAAATGATAGGAACCCATTTTTAGTGTTTCTAAGTCTCTAAAGGAACTATAACTTTATGATCCTCATGAATGTGTCTATATAATGTATTGAATATTCATCTAAGAATATGTGATATTAATATAAGAATATCATGGGTCACTTAAGAAGGGATATAACAATGTGTAAATATGCAAGTATAATAAGCATGAAATCCACTTGTAGTAAATGTTTTATATAAAAATTCATATTTTATAATTGTTTAAATTGGTGTGTTCTTCGTATTTAAATATTTGTAAAAAACCTGGTGTATCCATAAGATTGGTAAAGTAAATTATTTCAACGTCATGTTTTATAAATCATGTTATGTATTAATATTGATTATATAGTTTAGAGTTTATTCACATTGATATTAACTGGAAAAAGTGTATGATAGTATTGTTTTAGTTAGAAGATAAATTTATGAGAAAAGAATGATTTAGTTTTGAGGTAGTGAATGATTAAATTTTCATAGCATGGATTTCATGATAATTTGTTATATTTAATATATTTAGTAATGACATATAAATTTCATTCAATCATGATGTGATATTTTTCACAATATTTTATAGTTTCCCATTCAGTAATGTTTATAGTAATTTAGAGTGAAATTTTAATCAGTTTATAGTGTATTTAATGTTTTTTTAGCATCATGGTTTAAGGAAAAAATGTAAGTGTTTTGGAAATTAGTTTTTAATAAATATTTAAAACATTCCCATCTAAAATATTTGGGATACTTATAATTTTTAAAATTTATCTGAGAAAAGGAATAATTTACATGTATTAAAACCATTTTGTAGTTATAAGGGATTTAATTGAGTAAAATTCTATAGGGTTCCAGAACCATTTCCATAGATGAATATAGAATTTTATTTTTTAATAATTTTAAATAGTTTACATATTCTAATTTTTATTTATATTATGTGGTATTTTTATATGAATATAATCATTTTAATTTTTTTATACCAGTTAAAACTTGATTTTTTATTATATATTTAATGTTGAGATGAATTGTTTTCTTAACAAAAATTCTATGTTAAATGTAAAAGTTAAAATTTTTGATTATCAAACATGTTAGAACATTCAACGTAATGAGAATCTTTATTAAGACCAATATGTGTATAATATTAATGCGTTTTAAATAATGAATATTTATTCCTGAAAGACTAAAATTTCCATGAAAAAATTCTATAATAGATTTTTATAAATTAAACAATCTTTTTATGGTTATTTTCCGAGTTTAAAAGAAATCTTTAAACACCATACTTTATATTTTTACATTCTATAATGTGAAATGTTTTCCCATAGGGAATTATAAATTGATTCAAACTAAATTCATGTCTTAAGAATGAAATATTTAATTATAGTTTATTTTAATGTTTTCTTTTGTTTTTTATCTTGTATGACTCAATAAAAAGTTATAATTCATGAATATGAAATATTATATTTTAAATGAAATTAATTACATGTGATATAAATTTATGATTAATGTATGTAACATTACAAAAAGAAGGATTTGTAATTTCAATTGTGAGATCATGTTTTCTTGATGGTATCTCATGTTTGTGGTAGAAAATGAATGGGATGGCGACGACCGAAGGCTCTCGATGGAGATTCCCGTCGACCTAGGCTGCGCTGATGCCGGCCGTCGTGGCCTCTACTCCCGCAGCGGGGGGAGAGGGGTCCTCTCCTTCCTCTTTGAATGACGATTCTATTAAGTCAAGGGTGTGTTCTCCTCAGCCTTTGCCTGATGCGGGGTTTTTTATCCCTGCAATACAGGTCACCCCGAAGGTCCCGGGATGGATCTCTGGCCAACCCATCGTTCCGGTAACGGTAAGTGAATTTTCGGAAGCCTCTTCGCTACTCTCTAATACTTTAATTGCACGATTCGCGCGGCGACGACCTCTGGTGGAAGATTTCGACAGGATTGTTAATGTTGATTGGGGTTTGAAGCATCATGCGAAGGTAGGGATTTTGGGTCCGCGACAACTCGTTATCTTCTTTGCCGATGAAGACGACCTGGGTAGGGCATGGTCCAGTGTTCGAAGAGTCTCTGCTGAGCATTCTTTTCATCTCCTTAGATGGTCCTTCGAGCATCACATGAAACGTGATTCTCCCAAATCGGCGATTTGGCTTCAGCTCCCAGGACTCCCTCTTCCGTTCCAAAACCCTGGGCTGCTGAGGTCGATTGGCAACTCCATTGGTCGGTTTATTTGTTGCGACCAGCGGACGGCTTCCATGTCGAATCCCTCGACTGTGAAAATTTGTGTTGAAATGGATCTTTCACGAATCCCACCGGAGACAGTATGGATTGTAATTGAAGGAGAATACAGGTATGCTCAAAAAATTGTTTATGATTCATGGATTCCATATTGCTCTGGATGTTGTAAACAAGGCCATGATTCTGAGTACTGTCATAATAAATCTTCACGACTGGGCCCTATCCCGAACGCAGATGTTTCTGCAGGAAAGATGGGTAAGGCTGATACTACAGAAGAGTTACAGCATGGAGGAGCCAGTCTGATGCTTAATAGCAGGAATTTCGATGCGGAAGCTTCATTAGCAGGGGGACTGTTGCAGGGACATTCAATGGAAACCGCTGATATGGATCATGTGCCAGTGGAGGAAGGGAGGAAGGACGTGGTTTTCAATATGAATGCTGCTGCCCCGGGTACAAAGGCAAGTCTGGATGAATCCAGCAATAAGGAATCCAGTTGTGTTGTTGTTGCTAACAATCAATTAGGAGATTTCAATGTGCATGATTCTGAAACTGTACAAGCTGGAATTCTGCAATTGCATGCTGATGGCTTGGGTGTGGATACTACAAACGGTGAATTCCAATTTATGGGAAGGGGCGTTGAGCAGGGGCAGTGTTCTACTGATGTAGTGGTGACACAGCAGAACACATCTCCCATTTTGGTGCAGAGTAGGTCTGATGAGGGGTTAAACTGCACAACAAATAGCTTTGCAGTTCTGGACAGTGCAGAGTTGAATGAGGCTGAAAGGAATGTTGAGCAAGAAACAAAGGAGCGGTGTGGTGGAACACAATTGAAGTATACTCCAAGTCTGGCAAAGGATGTTCCTGAAGCAGTGGGTTGGAAAAATTCTGAGAAAATGGCATGTGATTGTGATACCTTGGGGAAGGATAATGACAAGGGGACATCCTTGGAAGGGCATGGTAACGTTGAGTTAAGTAGCATGAATCAGAGTAATAGGGAGCACTCTCCATGCTTGCAACCTATGGATGGTAATATGGAACCGGCAGTGGTGGATGAGGGTCCTCAAATGGTGTATGAGGGGAAAGAAAATCAGGAAGATCGACCAAAGGATCACATGACAGAGTCCTACAGTGAAATTATTAGGAATTGGAGGAAACAGAATGTATTCACTGGAGCTTCCACTGCTTCACCGAAGCGGAAGCCCAGAAAGGACTATTCCAATATGCCGAGGACCGTTTCCACTAGGTCCTCTACAAAAAATGGAAAATCAAAAGACCCGGGGTCAAAGTGGGGAGAAAGTAGACTCACTGAACCTATGTCTCCAACGCAGTTGCGACTGAAGGAACAGTACATCCAAATGCTTAATCAATATGCGCCACAATCTGAATGGGAATCGGCGGATCCAGATGAGTTCTCAGAAGGTGGTGGGGACGTTGACTATGAGGTATTTTGATTTCTTTTGATGTATGGCATTCTGGCTGCTTTATCTTCCTGCTTTGTATCTTGTACTTTCTTTTTATTAATAGATTTTGGAGGACTGGGCACTCGGCCTAGTCCTGCACCTTCCTGGTATGTAACATTATTAATGTCGAATATAAATGGTTTTTATGTAATCATGATAAATTATGAAGCATATTTTTCTGGACATATTATGTATGATAATATCAAAAAAATAATTATTAAATGTTATATAGGACTTATTATGCTATGTTTTGATTATTTATACCTCTAGAAAGAGGAACAGATATAAAATACATGAGAATTTAAAATATTTATAACACATTAATAAAAAAATTTAGGTGTTGAAACTAAAATAATGTAGGAATTATAAGATTTACATATTTTATGATCATTTTACATGAAACATGATATGATCACATCCCAAGATATGTTGTTATAATCATGTGTATCAAATATTTATTTCATGACTTACATAACATGCTTCCTTTTTATTTAATTACCTTTTTATTTTTGAAATTCAAAATATTTTGAACTGATTCAATGATAGTGAATTACATTTAATGTACCCATATAGTGTTATTTTGAATGAATTAAAAAAATAAATTTCCATTAATATATTCCTTACTTTTAGACTAAAAATAATTGTTTTGGATTCATTCTTATAATAATTAATATTGTGGAACATTTTTTTATTCCATCTGTTACCTTCCTCTATTGAGGTATTATATGTATGTGTCATGTATTTATTATGAGGCTAGGTTTTTGTCATTTTTTCTATAAATCATGAATAAAGAAATAATTTTTATTGTTAATGAATCAAATTTTTTGAAAAATATATAAGAATGTTTATGTCTATGGTAAATATTTAATGAATTTTTAATACATGGATTCCAAGAATGACACATGAGTATAATTGTTTTGAAAATATTCATCTTATAGAATGCCTAAGAAAAATTGGTGAAGTTCAAGATCTAATTATTTATTTTAAATAAAGTTTATTAAATTAAGAATGAGTTATGATATACTATTTTGTTAATGATTTATTTGATGTTTTGATATTATTTTATTGGAAATATGTTTCCCAAACCATAAATATTCATACTATATGTTAGTTGAAATAATGTTTTTCCAAAATAAGATTCATGGTTGGAAGCTAAATGGGTTGTTTAAAATTAACATGGAGTGATTGTTTATAATAATTATTCCCTATTTTACTGTTTATATTACTATTATGATTGGATTGGTAAATAACATTACATAAGATAAAAATCATATAATGATGGAGATGAAAACAACTTACTGTAAATTTAATATATGGTGATGAATTCTTTTTTGCACATATAATTGATGTTAAAATAATGATAAAAAGGTAATTGATTGATATACATTGTTTATTGGTTTTTCCATTGTAGACAATTTGTTATTGTGAGTTTTGTGACGTTAATTAGAAAATTCTAATTTCTAATTGAGAAATAAGATGCATTGGATCACATTTCTAATACTGACTTCGTATGTGAGCATAAGAAATTTTACACTATACTGATTTATTGATTTATTTTTATTGAGCTATATGTGAAATAAATGAGTAATTAATCTTATGTTATTACTTTTTTCGGATAGTATTATATTCTAATTTTAGAGGTTTCTCATGGGGAGTTTCAGCTGGATATATATGTTATATTTCATTGAGGTTTGATTATAATTATCATGGATGAAAATTTCTTCATTGTTATAAAATTTATGGTTACATACTTTCTCAAAACCTAAATTTTTCTTCATCCAATAAGTTTATGGTTTTTATATTTATGAATTTTCATATATAAATTTCATTAAATAGAAATGTTCTAAATTTTTATTTACCATCACACAAGATCCCCTCGCTATATACTGGTAAACTCATTTAATCTTATGTAAATACCCTTTTTCATTATTGCGTATGGGTATGCTTGGTTTTGATCCAATTTATAATGGTAACTTTGAACCTATGTAAGGGTATTACCATCACACATAAGGCTAATCAACATCCTCATATAAATGTTATCAGAACACATGTAAAGGTAGTATCTAGTTTAAAATGGTAATATTGATTTAACAGTATGGAAACCAATATTGTGTAAAGTAAGTCTAGTTTAACTTTATCAAGATCCTTGATTGAAATGGTAAATCCTACCACCCTTAAAAGGTATATATTTTTAGCATATAGATAAACCATATTATACTTATACAAAACACCGCCTTCTAATTAAGGGTATACTTTTTTTTATTTTTTGTTTGTCTTCCATGAATCAACCAGCAATATAATCGTATGGAGAAAATTAGGATTTTCAGTAAAAAAACAATGGTAAATAACGCGATAATGGATTAGTTAAATGTAAAGTAGAATTTATTTTTTTAGTTTTATTTTTATCCACAGTATTATGGATAATGATAGGTGAAAGATATGGATTTAAAATATGTTATGAAAACCCATATATTTTTTCTCCCAAAAACTAAAAATGAGTTTTAAGAGATTTAAATGAGAATTTTGAATGTTAAATTTCCATGATTAATTTAATATGAATTAAAAATGAGTGTTTAGATGAATTATTTAAATTTACCATTAAAAATGATATATTATTTTAAATCCAAGTATTTATCCTTCAAGAATTATTATTTTTTTCACATATAGGAGGTAAAAATATTAGTATTCATGTTATCTGAATCCATAAAATTCATTCATTACCATTTAAAAATTCTAGGTTTGTTCTCATATTTCACCCCTTTCCTAATTTGGCGCATCAAATAATAAAGCTTCCCTTGATGTCGGGGTTTAAATAATATGTCTATATTATATTTTGTTATTTAAGAGATTGTTATGTTACTATTTTATTCCATAATTAGTATGTATTAAACAATGAATTTAATGAACTATAAATAGAGAAGTAATAAAGTGATATGTTATGCTTATATTAAATATCAATACACCATTGTGTTATTTCCAGTATTTTCATTATTATTATCTATATAGAATATCATAATAGGGATGATGTGATATTAAATGGGATGTTAAAATTATAGATGTAAAGTGGAATGTATATTCTAATATTCATTTGGTATTTAATACCTTTAATGTTGATGACCTTCTAATGTGGGCATTTTTCTTATTTTCATTAGCAACATGGATGTCATGAGTCAATTCTACCATGAACCTTGAATTATTTTTTAATTCATGGAATTGAATCACCACATATAATTATATGATAATTAGATATGGTAATTACAATGATTATTTGAAAAATTTGGATTGGGATGCTGATTTTATTTAACTGTAATAATAAGAAATCCTTGAAATATGATTATAGATTACTACTATACATCTACAGGTGTTAAATGGGGGATATTTTTTCATCCATGGTTTTAAATATGTCTTGGATGAGGAAAGGGAGGTGATGATTATGGTTCCAGTATATGAAATGAAATTTAGTTGGTATATGATGCATAGATTGTTTCACACTTTTGGATGAGTACAATTATTATTCTTTTATGTTTTGGGTGATGGTAGTGTGGTGATGAATGGGTAATGTGGGACATTGTTAGTGATTTATAATGGTATGTGAAGTGGTGAAAATAAAAAATTAAAAAAAATATAATATGGATGGAATAAATAAACGATGGGATATTCATAAAATTTGGTAATGATTTAAAAAGAGAGGAAGGGAATATGGATGATAAATATAGGCTTTGGAGTAGTTTCTGACTTGAAATGGTAAAATATGGTAATTTAGAAAGAATTTAATTAAAATTATATATGCAATAATTAAAATGTAAATACATAGAATGAACCAGTAAGAAAGGGGAACAAATTTGGGTCATGATTGAGTCTTTTTTTCATTAAATATAGGAAATAAATGAAATAATTAACTCAATATTTGTTGATTAATAGTAAATGAAATTATATATTTGAGTGAATAATAGGAATTGTGGGTTTTTGTAATGGATGTTTTTTGTTGTTGTTAATGATAGTTTTTTGTCCTGGTGGAAGCTTGGTGTGTTGATATCTAGTTTTTATATGATAGTAAAGTATTTGAGCTATTATCATGCTATCAATTTGCACCATTAATATGGGTATGGTGATTGAAATTCAGGTAGTTTCTTTTGATTTCTAACCATACCCCGCCAAAATGAATTAAATTATATTAATGCCAACTTTTTGATTCTTGAGTTTTCCCCAAAATCTAGGTTAGAGAGGTAACTAATGGATACCATCCCCATCATTCCCACTTTACCATTGAATTCATATAGTATATGATGCATCAATTTTCATGTGATCATGTAATTTGTTTGTGTTATGTAGTGTATATGTGAATTTTAAGGATGTGATGTGACCTAGTGATTGATATGTGGTGGGAGTCATGCATGGTAGGAGGAGGAAATGTGGTTGATGTACATCATGTTCATAAAACCCTGCAAACTTAGAATTATGATATAGTGATTTTGATTATTTTTTTATTGATGATGATGTTTTTGGTATGTTATGGTGTGGTTGATGATGACGTGGTTGTAGTTATGATATGAAGAGGTGACGTTATGGAAGGAACAATGTTATAAAACATTTATCTATTTGGGTGTGAGAGATAGAAATCAGTGGTGAAGTACTGTGAGGTGCCGTATTACTATATCAATTGGTTATTAGTTTATTTTACATGTAGATGACATTTGTTAAGTGATCCTTAGAGAGTCTAGGGACTAGTAATTGTCATGTTAGTTTTATGTTATTTAAACTCTTTACTTCCTGAAGCATTAATATTCATTTCTCACATTTGTATGATATGTCTAGAGGAGAATCTTAATGAAAATATACATTTTTATAACCCTATATATATATATTTAAATTGATCTCAAGGGTATTGGTTATCAAGATGGACCGTACTATCTTGGAGATGGGTGTTGTTGTTAGAGCTACTTATTAGGGTTTTTTTGGTTTTTTGTATATTAATTAGATATTCTATATCTAATATCTTACACTATTTGAATTTATTATATGAGATCATGGTTTATTTATTTACTGTATTTTCATTGGTGGAATTTTTGTGTATTTTTCTGGGGTTCTTGATGACAATGCCTCCCATTTTATGTTTTTATTCCCTTGGTGAAGTCTCTAACCCCATGTCTATTGAAGGTGAGAATCAGGGGTCACTATCAACATCACTACAGGACTAGAAGGGGATCCTAGTTGGGGTGGGTCATGATAAAATGGTATCAAATATTTTGGTTCAATTATATTTTGAAGATTAAATTTAGGCATGGGTATGGTTTCAATGGTCTATTAGGGAAACAGAATCTACAATATTTAGTGTATAGTGTATGGAATATAGATAATCAAGATAATATAATTTTGGGCCCCCTTTGAACCGAATCAAGGACCATAATATTTCAAAACATAATAAGTAGAGTGGTTATGTTTCCTAGGTAGATACATATTAAAGGTACATATGTCATGATTGTATTTTTTTGTGATTGATTGAAGGGATTTTTGGGAAATTGAATGAATCTAATAAAATGAATCACAATGAGGTCAATGATATTAGAATTTGGGTTTTATTTTTTGTTTTTTGGAAGTTATTGTTTTTTAAGGACATGATGGGGGATTATTGTACTTCTTATAGCTATCACTTCTATTGTCTGGAGGTGTTCTTAGAGCAGTTTTACTCTATTTCATGAGTTATATATTTGTATGATGTTATCTTTACATTAGACTTTGTTTATGATGTGTATACGGATTTATGAGATTGTATAACCTAATTTATATATCATTTTTTTTACATGGGGCTCTATGAAGTATTGAAATCCTAATATAGAAAATGTAATACGAAAATGTTAAATTTTTTTGTGGTTACATGGGTGAACTCTTAGTAATTGCAGATTATCTAACAAACATAGAGGTTCTATAAACTTAATAAAGAAAATTTTTAAAATAGAAGTTTATCAAAGAATTTTAGTTATTAATTTTTATTATATAGTGTTTAATTTAAGATCATTTATATTAACATGATAAAATCATTATAGGGATTCATTAGTCGAATTAGAAAAGAATGATAAAAAAATGATTAATTTTTTGTGTAATGATATATTAACTATTAATAACTTTAATTTATTAACAAGATAATATTGTAAAAGTATTTAGTAATGAGTGATTCTTTTTATTTAGATCATATAATTTTCAATTTTTTAAGGAGTGATTGGTTTCCATTAAATAATAGTTATAATAATTTTATGTGTGATCCTTTAATTGGTTTAGACCATTTCCCAAAACATTTGTTAACATTGTGATTGAATGAAAAAACATTAAGAGTTCTATTAAAATTTCCTTGAAAGAATACTTACATGTAAAATATTTAACTTTATTTAGATACTAATAAGGTATTTAATGAATGGGATCCAATGATTAATTTTTATCTATGAAAACTAATATTTTCGTTTACTATATTTTGAATAATTATTTATGTAATTAAATTATTATATGGTTCCTAAACAATTGTCACGGTTGAATATAGAATTGGATTTCTTAATATGTTTATATTGTTTACTTGCCTTAAAGCTTATTATTATGATTGTGCCTATATAATTTGTCACGGTCCATCCTTAGGACCCGTTCCATGACTACCCCAAGCCCACCTTCCATAGGCCAGGGGCTGGCGACTAGCACCAAAGGCATAAATCCTGATAACTAGGAATGCATTGCCTTTATAAAAGTAAACAAAACACGACAGAGTACATGACGAAGTAAAACACTAAGAAAAAAAGAAAGTGCTGAAAAGTAAATTGGCCAGAATACACACCCAACTGAATGTACAACTACAACTAAACGAAAGTACAACAAAAGAAGACAAACAGCCGGAAGAAAGGAAGCAGCTCCTGGGTCATCCTCCTCGGATACTACCTGAAGGGTAGGTATAGATATTGCATCTCCTGGATCGTCCACCACGGATCCTACCTGAAGGGTAGGTACAGATAACATCCACAACACTCTCTCCCGTCAACCTCCTCCGAGTGTCGTCTCGCCGTGATGTCCATCTCCTGATATCGTCCAGTCCTTGAACACTTGGCTTCTGTCTGCACTGCCCGTCATCTGCAACCAACAAAATTAAGTGAGGGAATATCCCATACAGGGTTGAGTATAACAATAATCAGTAGAGACCCTGAGACCCTCAAGGTCTCACTAAATCCAACAAGGATAACCACAAAGCAGAATCACAACATATAACCCTTACTTAGGTCTAAGCCCGTACTTATACGTTTGTTATCATGTAACCCATATCAATCATGAGGAAACACAAAGATTATGAAATCAATGGATAACCACTACCCATGTATATTCCCATACATTTACCTATGTTATCAAGTGATCCATCTCAATCATGTGGTAAACACCAAGGTCATAGACTCATCTCAAACAAGAATTTCCTTTATCGAAACCGTAACTACTGAAGAGCCTCATCTCTGGAGTGTACAGTGGTCCTGTCACGACTCCGAGGTACTGCTAACTAACCTAAGACTGCTGAGGTACTCCTCCTGTCGAGTACCGCGGGTCAGTCACCCAAACAAAGTAGTGCTTCCCGCAGGGGTATGCCACCCAAACATAGTAGTGCACACCCCCCTAATAGCATGCAGAGGTACCCTTCGGACGAGTACCATAGGTCTGCACTATCACATAGTAGTGCTTTGTCTTCCATGGTTCTGCACCCAAACAAATTATTTCTCCATCCACTAGGCTAGTCGACTCACTCCAAGACGTGTCGGTCGAGCAGTCGTCAGGTCTCAGCCGGCTACACGGTCTCCGTACTCCGAATGCCCGTCTCCAGGAGGGTCCGCTCCATGAGCTACATGTCGATAATCCAAGTATCTCAAAGTCCCAATAAAAATTATCTCAAAAGACCACCTTGTCATAGGGGTCTCAACGCAACAGATGGCGCGTCAATCGGACGCTCGGTCTGTGAGTTATTAGCCTTTTCGTCTCACGGGCCCAGTTGGTTTTGTGAGCGAACCTACTAGTCCAAATCTCAACTGTACCCGAAATCTCATAGGGTATACTCATATGGACCATTTCTCAACATGATCACCAATGCCGCTGACGGTTCTTCAAACGGAAGTCCGGTCTGAAAGTTATCCACTTTTCGGTTCCACGGGTCCGGTTGGATTTCGGGTACAATCCAACCCTGCCACTATCCAAAAGCATCCAAACTCAGGCTAAGTATGCCAAAAGTTCCGTCTCATCAAGAGGAAAACAACAAAGTCGACGTCACATCAATCGGACTTCCGGAGCTCAAGATATAAGTGTTTCCGCTTCGAGGGCCCGGTTGGTTTCGTATTCAAACCCACCCGGCCATACCCAATGTTCTCCGAAACCCTGAGTGTGATATACCGAAACGACTGCCTCGATCCAAGTATCTCTACACAACTGACGGTACATCGATCGGAAGTCTGTGCCCCATGATATGGGTAAAAGACCGAAAACAGTGAGAAATGGGGGGTCTGGGGCCGGGCCGGGCCGGCCGAACCCCACCTTTGGGGCGGACCGAACCGAGTTGACCCGAACCGGGTCCGGGTATGGCCCATCTGGGTGCAGCAAAGCCCTGCTGGCATGGCTCGGCCCAACCAATGTGGCCCGGCCCAGCCGGTGGGGCCCGACGCGGGGTGGGCGGCCCGGCCCGGCCTGGGCAGCCCGGCCCGGTGCGACCTGTACGGCTCATCGGGTGTCGTGCGCGCTGAGCAAACGCAGGGGTGTGCTGCCCCCGACCCTTTTCACCGAACGTGGTGTGAGATACCGCATCTTCCCCGGATCTCGCGTGGCTACGGGATCCGGTCGTCCCGCCGCCACCTCAGGGCGGTCGACCGGTGCCAGCCGCCGGCCCCACTGTGTCGGCGTGGTGCACCAGTAACACCTTCCGCGGACCACCAGACGTGCTCCGGTGGTCCGTTTTGCCCGCTGTCTACGCCGGTGGATCTCCCGGGATCCGCAGTTTACTACAAAGATTTCAAAACTCTCTTGCAGCCTGCTTCATCTCTCATCAATCTGCGCACAATGATCATCCAGCAGAGTCTTCAATCGCCTCCACGGCCCCGACTCCGGCCGTTGTTCGTTCGGCCTCAACGGCTTCGTGCGACGACGCCGCACTTCTTCTCCGCATTCTTTCTCGTGTACGCACAGTGACGTTTCACCGCTCCGACTTTGTTCATGCTGCAACAAATCAAAACAACAAAGGGGGAGGAGAGTCGATCGTGTTCGTGCGGTCCGACATCCTCCCGTTAAGTTGGTTACAAGCGGCCCAAAAGACGAAGAACAAAAAGGATTTTTCATTTACAAAAGAAATCAACCCAAACAGTTTTCCCCACAAATAAATATTTCCATCCCGCAAAAGGAATTATTCGTGGATCAACATGAGGATGAGTTGATCCGAGTTCTTTGTTTAAAAATGAAGGAACCACGAGAATATAAACTTACACAAAATTAACCCCAACCTCCAGCGTAGTCGTTGAATGAGGATTGTCGTGGAATTTCACGTCGCGGAACAAGGCATCACGGAAGGGGGATCATCGCGTCGCTGAGAAATGATTCATCAGTGTCGTGTCGTAGATCTCCGAGGATCTGTCGTTCTTGTCGACCTTCGTCGGAGGTCAGTGTTCTTCGCGTTCTTCGCGTTCTTCGTCAAAGGAGTTGGTTTTTCTCCAAATCCTCTCCATGCAGAAAGATCCAATAGAAATAAAAAAAGAGTTGTATTATTTTATTAATGCCCGAGTCAGCATTTGAAATTCAAAATGAAATGAAAGGAACAATTAATTGAGGAGTTTAAAACCGCCCAATTAATGAGGCGTTTATTAACCAGAATAAACACATGAGTTGACTTCATTAAAAATGGGGGGTGTGGGTGCGTTACGTAGAAGAAAAGAAACGGTGGGGATCATGTGGGCCCCACCTCACAAATATCCTACCATGTGGGTAGGATATTGTGGGTCCCACATCATCCACTTAACTTAATTTAAGAAAAATAAAATAAAAACCATTTCCTCCACTTTTATTTTATTTCTTAACTTAAACCCAAAAATTAAAAACCACACCCGAGAAAACGAAACTCCTAAAAAAGAGTTTCTAAGCAATTACCGGCGTTGCGATTCCATCGGTGCCCTCAGAATTCGATTCCAAGAACCGGTTAAAAAGTTAGAAAAACCCGCTCGTTTGTTCACTGAATGTACTCGAGCTAAACTTCAGAAAATGATTCCGGGTAAACCGGGCCTCAAAATCAGGTGCCGTCAGAAACTGCGTTCTTGAAAAATTCCAAAGAAAATTACGAAAAAAATTTTTCCATGAAATTTCCAGGTGTTTAAATTACTCCCACTTCAGGGATTTACGTCCTTAAAAATCGTTAACACAAACTAGGGTTACAAAAGCGGTACTGAGCACATATCTGAGCCTTCCGCTCCCATGTGCTTACCGGGAGGTTTCCATACTACTAGTGAAAGCGCTCCCGAGGAATCGACCGTCCTCGTAGGATCTGCTCCTATTGATCCTAGATCCCCACTAGAACGTCCATGAAGGTCACCCCATTGCCAAAGTCCATCTCCCCATGGTTGATGATATGTGAATGATCATGCACGTTTCTCATCAGTTGAGATATGTGGAAGTCGTCGTGTACCTGGTGCAACTAAGGTGGATGGGTCAAGTGGTAAACCACCTTTCCTACCATGCTGAGGACCTAGAAAGGTTCGTTGAACCTCGGAGATAACATGTCGCCTTAGCCACATCTCCGTAAACCTCGTCGAGTTGAGACCCGTATAATGATGTGATCGTCATCCTCGAACTCTAGAGGTCTTCAATTCCTATTAGAACTGAAACTCAAAAAGGCTGCTTCCACCAGGGTAAGGTTGACCGACTCAAGAGTGATTGTTCTCACCCTCTTGTGCATGGGTTCATCTTGTGCTGCCTGGGGTTTCCTTTTCGCCGACCAAGGAAAACCCATCCGACATCGTAGTTAAAACACAACATTTTTGCCTAATACTATCAATTTGTGTATGAACTGTGATTGCCCAGTACATACTCAAACCAATGTTGTAAGGCCTTGATGCTGCCACTAAGAGATTCCAACCGAAACTCTCACCTCGAGGGTCTGACCACACCGTCATCGTAAGTGTGATTATCGGGTCTTCTCCCAAGGTATCTCTAGACATGAGGGTCAAGTCTATGGATTACCATGAAATATATATCTGGGACAAGATTTGTAGAAGAAGGAATGATTCATATCAACATCTGTTACTGCGGAAGCTATTAGTGTACCCAAACTATCCCTCGAATCATTCTTAGAACCATTGGGTCACACTCCTTGACCGCATGCAGCCGCATTCTTCCACCACCCTCCAGCTCAATGAGCCTGCTGGGGACAACTAAGGTGGGTGGTTGTTGGATGTTAAAATGTACACCACCTCATGCTGCTCTCCTAGATTTTCCTCCATGTTTGCTGCATCGAAGACTTGTCTCTACTTTAAGTTAACTCTTATTGAAACATTTAACATGCCCGAGTCTCTATGACTGGCGTCAGTTTCCTATTTCTTACTGCACTATGTAGTCTTCATCCACTCCTGGATGATCTGCACCTTCTTTGCCTACGATGTTTCCAAAAAGAGAAACATGGTCTCATCCCCTAGATGAACCACACCCATTGCCTAATACATTCAATCTTGACATGAATGATGTATTCATTCCATAGATGGCGTCGTAAGGCCTCGACGTTACTACCAAGAGATCCAACTGTAACTCTCGCCTCCAAGGGTTGAGTCACACTGTTTGCATTAGTGTGAGGACACTAGGTATCCTCCAGTAGAAATCTCGAAAGTGAGGGTCAAGTCAACAGTCTTAACCGGGACCAGTCAGTATCAACCAAACAAAAGGATAGTAAAGCGATCATCACAACGATAAGTGTCTTTTTATTATTGCAGCTCATAGTACAAAGACACGAAAACAACAGTAACATGGAACTAGAATTACAAGGGACGTATCGACTAGTTCCACTCCTGTCCACCTAATCCCAGAGCTCTACTACCCTGTCCACTGCTCTGTTGATGCTCAAGAACTGGAAGATGCTTCTACCTCAGTGGCTCCTCCAATTCCTGCGGATTGACTGTACGGGGGGGGGGGACAGTCATGTGCCAGGTGACCCTTCCCGACACATTCATAACACTTCCTTCTCCTCGTACGACAGGATCTAGTTCTCTTGGACCTCTGCATCATCTGTCTACTGCCCACAGATGACTCGGTTACTGATCGAAAATCCTGCGGCAAAGGAAGCAGCTCCTGTACAAGCTCGGGGTGTAGAGCTACTGGAACAAACTCTGCCCTGAAGAAGGTCTCGAAGTCTTCCCATGTGAAGTTCATCCTATCGCAAAATTGGAACATGTGGCTCCACCACCTGCCTGCTACTACCTGGAGAAGGCTGGCAGCAATGATCACCATGAATTCTGCTGGCGTCCCCACTAGCCTGAAGACTCTCACCACAGCCTCCATCCAATCCTCAGCCACCTGCGGGTCCGTCTCTCCCTGGAACCATGGTGGCCTATGGCACTGGAACTCGTGTAGTGCGTTCAAGTGTTGTGCATCGCCTACAGCTGGGGCTGGTGGCATCAGTGGCCCAACGTATGGTAGTACCACTGGTGCCTCCGCTGGTGCCTCAACTGTAAGAGGGCCCTGTACCGAATCATCTTCGATCAACAGGCTGTTAATATGAACATCCCTCTGGGCTCCAGTTGGTTATCTGTGAAAAGGCATCTTGAAAGAAACAATTTGACACGGTCAAACGATTTATACCTGGTGAGCTGACCTAGTTTGAGCTGAATTTTTTAAAAACTTCTGGAAACACACACACAATCATTGTTTTCATGCACAAATTCGTGTTGGGCGGAGAAAAGAAGAAGTGATGTCAAGAGGGGGGGTGAATTTCCTTTTAAAAAATAATTAACAATTTAAAATCAAAGTTAAAGGTGCAGTGGAAATAAATGAGGCAAGACACAAAATTGATAACAGAGTTCGGCATAAACCCAAGCCTACGTCTCTGCTCCCAACTCAACCGTTGAGATATTTACTACCGCTTGCTTTTTAATGGTTTTAGCAAAAAACCCACTAGACATTAAGGTTAGTCTAGAACCTATTACAGCTTGCATTTATTGGTTGAGCAAGAACCCACTAGCCTTCTTACAGGTGAAGGCTAGCTCACCTTTGATTCAAGCCTTTTAAAAGAGAAGGCTTGACTAACCTCTTCACACCTTTAAGGTGGTGTGAAAACCCAAAGAAGAGAGGATAAAAGAAGTGGGGGTTTGTAGGCACAAAACCCAAAATGATGCTTAAAATGATAAAACAATAAAAACCGTAATGTGAGAAGCCTTAGGCGCCAAAGGATTGATTGGAGTTGATGAAGAGCTCTCCCAAGCTTCTATGGTGGTGCTCCTTGGATGTGGAAGTGTGTTGGAGAAATTGAGGTTCCTTGAGGGAGTCCGCCGGAGGATCGCCAAATGATGGAAAATGTGTCTGTTGGCTTTCTTATGGCTTGATTATTGTTCCGGGGCTTCCTAGTCCTTTATTTATAGAGGGGGAACCCTCAAATGGCCTTTGGGAGGCTTCGGAGCCATTGGAGAGGCCTTCAGAGCCATTGGGAGGCAAGTGGACAGGTCTGGTCAAAGGCCCAACGGCTAGTTTGACTGGCTCCACCGGCTGACCGGTGCTTGGCCACCGGTTGGCCGCTGCTTTGAAAAAGGGAGAGGGCTCAGGCTCAGGCACCACCGGCTAGCCGGTGCTGAGGCCACCGGTTGGCCGGTGCTGAGACAGTAGCTCAGCCTTCTGTCTGGGTGCCACCGGTCGGCCGGTGAGGAGGCCACCGGTTGGCCGGTACTGAGGCAGTGGCAAACACTGTTCTGTCTGGGTGCCACCGGCTGACCGGTGGTGGGACACCGGTTGGCCGGTGGTCTGGACAGAGGAATTCCTTCTCTCCAGGCCTCCATCGGCTGGCCGGTGGTCTTCCACCAGTTGGCCGGTGGACTGAAAATTAGTCCACTTTGGCTTCTAGCTTTCTTGGCCCAATTCCTTGGCAACCTTTCATCCAAAAACACTTAAAACACAATTAGATAAGAAATAGAGTGATTGTGATCATGAAAATTAAACCTCGAGGGGTACGAGAGGTACAACAATCTCCCCCTATTTTGATGATCACAATCACCAAAACAAGCAATGTAAAAATGAAATAAAAGGCATGCTTTAAAGGGAAAAAAAGGAAAATAAAGCAAAGCATGAGGGAAGGATTTCTCCCCCAATCAACCAAGAATTTCTCCCCCTTTGTGATTATCAAAATAGCACAGGTCATATTACTTGATTGAGGGAAGTGATTTGAAAAACAAGATAGAGATTTTAAACCAATTGAAATTTTTGAAATTTGAATTGATAGTTTTGAATCGAAAATTTTGAATTGAGAGTTTTGAATTGAATGTTTTGAATCAAAAATTTTGAATTGAGAATTTTGAATTGAAAGTTTTGAATCGAAAATTTTGAATTGAGAATTTTGAATTGAAAGTTTTGAATCGAAAATTTTGAATTGAGAATTTTGAATTGAAAGTTTTGAATCGAAAATTTTGAAATGAAAATTTTGAAATTGAAATAAAAAAGGCTTAAACGATCCTAACTCCCCCTAAATAAAAACAACAAATCATCGGGGAGAGGATTTTGGAACCGAGACAAATTTTGGTCTGGTGAGACTCGCTAAAAGGGATTTTTCAATCCAAACTTGTCTTGTGGCGGGTCTTCTACTATAAAATTCATCATTAAAGAAAATAGTTTTGGGCCTTCCATACCGGGCATTTTTGCAATTGAACTCATAAATTAAGTGCCCGGATTGTTTGCAATAGTTACAAAATTTAAATTGAGAGCTCCCCCTTACAAAAATTGTTGGAGCATGGGAAGAGGAAGCTTGCTTGGAATATCCAATCCCATCGGTGGTTCTAGAAATGCGTTGGGAACCAAGCAATTTGGTCAAATTTTGTTCACCTTGGGTGAACTTGGCTAAGGATTCCCTTATATCCTTGATTGTTAATTCCATAGAATCAACATCGGGAAGGTTTTGGATTTTAAGGGTCAAGTCTTCCTTCTCTTTGAGAAGTTGTTCCTTTTTGGAAGAATGTTTTTTGAAATTCTTTTTTAAAGCAACAAATTTGGAAGAAGGTTCGTGGAAACCTTCCTCCAATTGATCTCCCGCATATTGGAGATCCTTATAAGATAAATGATTAAAAGAATTTGAAGAACTAGAGGAAGAGGAGTCGGAAGAGGTTACCTCATGAAATGCCATTAGGCATTTTTTACCGTTGTCACTTGAGGAGTAGGAGGAGGATGTGGAGTTATCACTCCATGTGGCCTTGAAAGACTTCTTATTTTCATTTTTCTTGGCCTTTTTCTTGTTGAGTGGACAGTCGGGCTTGTAATGGCCTTTCTTGCCACACCCGTAACATGTTACCTCGGGCTCGGATTTTTCGTTGGGTTGAGCCTTGCGGGATTTCTTCTTCTTGTGCTTCTTCATGAATTTGTGCATTTTGCGGGCAAGATTCTCCTTTTCTGAATCGCCGCTTGAAGAGGAAGATGATGAGGAGGAGGATCTTTCTTCTTTTTGAACCTTGAAGGCGATGTTCTTTGGAACTTTGATTGGTTTGCCTTCTTTTTCAGCTTGCCTCCTCATGGTGATCCCGTAGGTCATGAGGGATCCAATGAGCTCTTCGACCGGCATGTTCTTGATGTCTTTGGCTTCTTGGATTGCCGTGACTTTCAGTTCCCATGAGCTTGGTAAGATCCAAAGGATCTTCTTGACCATCGTTTCTGCAGACACATCATCTCCAAGAGATTTTCTTCCATTGCAAACGTCAGTAAAACGAGTAAACATATCAGTTATATTTTCAAATGGATGCATGGTAAAACTTTCAAAATCTTGGCGATACATATCCAATCGAGTATCATTGACATTGTTGGTCCCCTCATGGGTAACCTCCAAAAGTTTCCAGATTTCATGTGATGAGGTGCATGTCGAAACTCGATTGAATTCATTACGATTAAGGCTGCAATGAAGAGCGTTCATGGCTTTTCCATCAAGCTCGAAATTTTTAATATCGGCTTGGGTCCATTTGGATTCATCGGGAGAGGAGAGAGAGTAACCATGCATGAAAATTCTATAAATAGGATAGCCAATACTTCTAAGAAAAGTGGTCATGCGGGTTTTCTAATAATTATAGTCGGTTCCATCAAAGAATGGAGCACGACCCAAAGAATAGCCTTCGGGGGCGAAAGAGGTTGAAGCCATCACAATGGATCTTGAATTTGAAACCGATTAGGGTATTACTCAAATTTTTCCTCTGATACCAATTGTTGGGCGGAGAAGAGAAGAAGTGATGGCAAGAGGGGGGGTGAATTGACTTTTAAAAAATAATTAACAATTTAAAATCAAAGTTAAAGGTGCAGCGGAAATAAATGAGGCAAGACACAAAATTGATAATGGAGTTCGGCTTAAACCCAAGCCTACGTCTCCGCTCCCAACTCAACCGTTGAGAGATTTACTACCGCTTGCTTTTTAATGGTTTTAGCAAGAAACCCACTAGACTTTAAGGTTAGTCTAGAACCTATTAAAGCTTGCTTTTATTGGTTGAGAAAGAACCCACTAGCCTTCTTATAGGTGAAGGCTAGCTCACCTTTGATTCAAGCCTTTTAAAAGGGAAGGCTTGACTAACCTCTTCACACCTTGAAGGTGGTGTGAAAACCCAAAGAAGAGAGGATAAAAGAAGTGGGGGTTTGTAGGCACAAAACCCAAAATGATGCTTAAAATGATAAAACAATAAAAACTATAATGGGAGAAGCCTTGGGCGCCAAAGGATTGATTGGAGTTGATGAAGAGCGCTCCCATGCTTCTATGGTGGTGCTCCTTGGATGTGGAAGTGTGTTGGAGCAATTGAGGTTCCTTGAGGGAATCCGCCGGAGGTTCTCCAAATGATGGAAAATGTGTCTGTTGGCTTTCTTATGGCTTGATTATTGTTCCGGGGCTTCCTAGTCCTTTATTTATAGAGGGGGAACCCTCAAATGGACTTTGAGAGGCTTCGAAGCCGTTGGATAGGCCTTCGGAGCCGTTGGGAGGCAAGTGGACAGGTCTGGTCAAAGGCCCAATGGCTAGTTTGACTGGCTCCACCGGCTGACCGGTGCTTGGCCACCGGTTGGCCGCTGCTTTGAAAAAGGGAGAGGGCTCGGGCTCAGGCACCACCGGCTGGCCGGTGCTGAGGCCACCGGTTGGCCGGTGCTGAAACAGTAGCTCAGCCTTCTGTCTGGGTGCCACCGGTCGGCCGGTGAGGAGGCCACTGGTTGGCCGGTGGTAAGGCAGTGGAAAACACTGTTCTGTCTGGGTGCCACCGGCTGACCGGTGGTGGGACACCGGTTGGCTGGTGGTCTGGACAGAGGAATGCCTTCTGTCCAGGCCTCCATCGGCTGGCCGGTGGTCTTCCACCGGTTGGCCGGTGGACTGAAAATCAGTCCACTTTGGCTTCTAGCTTTCTTGGCCCAATGCTTTGGCAACCTTTCATCCAAAAACACTTAAAACACAATTAGATAAGTAAGAGAGTGATTGTGATCATGAAAATTAAACCTCGAGGGGTACGAGAGGTACAACAATTCGGAAATCAGTTTCCAGGGTCTTGGTGTATGGATACGTCGACCGCCCGCACCAACACTGGACTCCCTGAACTAAAAACAACACTCAGCACACTTAACATTATCGCTTCACAGAACGAAAATAACAGAGTCATATGTTCTGCAGTATAATCGAACTCCTCTGATACCAATTTTTCATGACCCGTCCTCAGGGTCCGTGTCGTGACTACCCCAAACCCGCCTTCCATAGGCCTGGGGCTGCCGACTAGCACCAAAGGCATAAATCCCGATAGCTGGGAAGGAATTGCCTTTATAAAAGTAAAAAAAACACCATATAGTACAAGCAGAAGTAAAACACTAAGTACAAAAGAAAGTGCTGAAAGGTAAATGGGCCAGAATACAAACCCAACTGAATGTACAACTACAAATGAACGAAAGTACAACAGAAAAAGACAAACATTTCGAAGAAAGGAAGTGGCTCATGGGTCATCCTCCTCGGATCCTACATGAAGTGTAGGTACAGATAGCGCAGCTCCTGGATCATCCACCACGAATCCTACCTGAAGGGTAGGTACAAATAACTTCCACAATGCTCTCGCCCGTCAACATCCTCCCAGTGTCGTCTCGCCGTGAAGTCCACCTCCTGATATCGTCCAGTCCTCAAACACTCGGCCTCTTTCTGCGCTGACCGTCGTCTGCAAAAACAAAACGAGGTGCAGGCATAGCTCGTGCAAGGGTGAGTATAAAGATACTTATTAGAGACCTCGAGACCCTCAATATCTCACTAAATCAAACAAGGATAACCACAAAGCAGAATCACAACAGATAACCCTTACATAGGTATAAGCCCATACTTATACCTAAGTTATAAAGTAACCCATCTCAATCATGAGGAAACAAAAAGATTATAAAATCAACGGATGACCACTACCCCGGTATATGGCCATACATATACCTAAGTTATCATGTCACCCATCTCAATCATGAGGTAAACACCAAGGTCATAGACTTAGCTCAAACCAGGATTTCCATTATCAAAACCGTAAATGCTGAAGAGCCCCGTCTCTGGAGTTTACAATGGTCCTGTCACAACTCCGAGGTACTGCTCACTAACCTAAGACTGCTGAGGTAATCCTTCTTTCGAGTGTTGCGGGTTAGCCACCCAAACACAGTAGTGCTTCCCGCCAGGGTATGCCACCCAAACACAGTAGTGCACACCCCCTAATAGCTTGCAGAGGTAGTCTCTGGACGAGTACCGCGAGTCTACACTATCACATAGTAGTGTTCCATCCTCCATGGGTCTACACCCAAACAAATTAGTGCTCCGTCCACTGGGCTAGTCGACTCACTCCAAGTCGAGTCGGTCAAGAAGTCGTCAGGTCTAAGTCGGCTACACGGTCTCCGTACTCCGAACGCTCGTCTCCGGGAGGGTCCGCTCCAAAAGCTACAGGTCGATAATCCAAGTATCTCAAACATCCATGAAGAAGTATCTCAATGGACCACCTCGTCATAGGGGTCTCAACGCAACAGATGATGCGTCATTCAGATGATGCGTCATTCAGACGCCCAGTCTGTGAGTTATTAGCCTTTTCATCTTAGGGACACGGTTGGTTTCGTGAGCAAAACAACATGGCCGTATCTCAACTGTACCCAGAACTCTCATGGGGTATACTCATAGGGACCATTTCTCAACAAGATCACCAATGCCGCTGAAGGTTCGTCAAAAGGATGTCGGGTCTGAAAGTTATCAACTTTTCCATTCCAGGGGCCCGATTGGATTTCGGGTACAATCCAACCCAGCCACTATCCAAAAGCATCCAAACCTCAGGTGAAGTATTCGAAATGTTCCTTCTCATCAAGAGGAAACCAAAAATGGTGACGACACGACAATCGGACGTTCGGAGCTCATGATATAAGAGTTTCCACTACGAGGGCCCGGTTGGTTTTGTATTCGAACCAACCCGGACGTAGAAAATGTTTTCCGAAACCCTATGTGTGATATACCAAAACGACCGCCTCGATCTAAGGATCACTATGAAACAGACGGTGCATCGATCGGAGGTCCGTGACCCAAGATATGGGAAAAAGCCTTAAAACAGTCAGAAATGAGGGGTCTAGGCCCGGGCCGGCCCGGCCCAACACCCCATGGGACAGCCCAAAACGGGGTGACCCGACCCGGGTCTGGGTCCGGCCCATCAGGGCGCGGCCCAGCCCGGCTGGCGCGGCCTTGCCCAACCAGCGTGGGCGGACCGGCCCCGCCGGCACGGCCCGGTGCGGCCGGTCCGGCTCTGCGGTTTCCATGCACACTAAGAGGACACGTGGGTGTGCTTCCCCCAGCCCTTTGCACCGGACGCGGGGGGGGGGCCTCCGTGGCTGCTAATGACGGTGATGCGCCGGGGTGCCGCCGCCTCCGGGCGGCCGGCTGGTGCCAGCCACTGCCTTCGGCCGCTGGCGCTACTGCGCCGGCATGGCGCGCCGGCAGCACCTTCCACGGACCACTGGACGCGCTCTGGTGGTCCGTTTTTCCTGCCATCTGCGCCGCCAGATCTCCAGGGATCCGCAGTTTACTGCGAAAGTTTCAAAACACCCTTCCGGCCTACTTCATCGCTCATCAATTCGCGCACAACGATCAACTAGAAGATTCTTCAATCGCCTCTGCGGACCCGACTTCGGCCGCGGTTGGTTCTGCCTCAATGGCGAGGCGCGACAACGCCGCGCTTCTTCTCCGCGTTCTTTCTCGTGTCCTCGCAGTGCCGTTGCACCAATCCTCCTTTGTTCGTGCCACAACGAATCAAAACAACAAAGGGGGGGGGGAGAGTCGGCCATGTTCGTCCGGTCCGACCTCCTCCCGTTAAGTTGGTAACAATCAGCCCAAAAGACGAAGAACAACAAGGATTTTTCACGAACAAAAGAAATCAACTCAAACAGTTTTCCCCACAAATAAGTATTCCCAACCCGCAAAAGGAATTATTCATGGATGAACTTGATGAGGAGTTGATTGGAGTTCTTCATTTATAAAGGATGGAATCCCAGGAATATAAACTTACACAAAATTAACCCCTACCTCAAGCATAGTCATCGAACGAGGTTTGTCGCGGAATTGCATGTCGAGGAAGAAAAACACACCCGACCAAACGCAACTCCGGAAAAGGTGTTTCTAAGGAATTACCGGTGATGCGATTCCATCGGTGCCCTCAGAATTAGATTCCAAGCACCGGTTCAAAAGTTAGAAAAACCCGCTCGTTCGTTCACTGAACGTACCTGAGCTAAACCTCGAAAAATGATTCCAGGAACACCGGGCCTCAGAACCAAGTGCCGTCAGAAACTACGTTCTTGTAAAATTTAAATGAAAATTAAGAAAAACAAATTCTTGAAATTTCTGGGTCATTACATAATTAGATTAAATTAATTTTAAATTGATCCACACTAGTTAAAAAAATGATTTGTTACACGTTTTGGATTGTTCAGATGGTTAGTTTTCCATAAAAACATTCCATGTTAATTAATGAATTGGAAAATATCGATTAAATTTTTTAATATCATGTGATGAATTGGAAAATTTTATTTAATAGTGATATTAGTAGTATATTAATGTTTTCCAGTTAATTAATAACCATGCCAACATATCACAATTTCCCTAAAAAACATTTGAGAATGATCTTTATTAATTAAGTATTACTTTGATTGGTTTTTCTCAATTTTAAAATGAATATTTTAAAATAAAAATTTATATTTTGATATTGCATAATGTGAAATTTTATTCCATGTGATAAGTTAAATTGATTAAAACAAAACACAATATTTAAATATAAACTAATATAATTACATAATATATGAATTTATATTAATTATTATTATTTAGGTTTTTGACTTAATGAAAATTGTAATGCTTACGTAAGACATATTTTATTTTAAAAAAATAATAAAAATGATTTAGATTGACAAATAATATAATGAACATTATTATTGAACGCTATAATTTTTTTAAAAAAATTATAAAATAAAAGCCATATTATTCATGCTATGTTAAGAATTATATGTTCAGGATGTTATGAATTAATTTTCATGATGATTTATCTTTCTAGGATTTTATGAAGCATAATGAATTAAATGGGAACTATTTGAAATTAAGTGAAAAATTAAAATCCTGAAAAATCATTAATAAAAAAATGTAATATGGTGAAAATATAATTAATTTAGAAATATAAGAATTATATAATAATTTAATCACATAAAATTAATCATTCTAAGAGCACTACCAATGAGGTGTAGTAATAGTTTTGTGTTCCAATTGTTTATATCACGCCTTCTGTAACATGTTTCATCATAAATTGAATGTCATTATTTTTTATGAATTTTATAATATATTGAACAAATATATGATAGTAAAGTATACATATAGTCTCTATGTTGTGTTATTTTGAAATCCTTACAAATATTTATTAATACATTCCACACTATTACTATAAAATGAATTAATTTGGAGACCTTATTAGATGAATCTTTATTCATTCACATGTTTTAATTACACGTGTTCTCTTCCACCCATGATGTTTTTTATATTGGTGTCAACTATTTATTTTTAATCAATGTATTGGTCAATTATTTTTTAATTTTTAAATTAATTAGAGCATACTTAGTGTTAACCCCTAGAAAATTTTAAAATATTCACATATATATAGCAACTTTTTATTTTTAAATATAGATATTAATTTTTGATGATGAATTATTTATGTTATATATATATATAATTAATTTTTTTTCACAATATGTATTTATTCTAAAAATTATAATCATGTGTATGTGAAGGTTATATATTTTTTCTTGTGGGAAAAAAATATTATTCTGACATAATATTTATTGGATTTTTTGAGGACACAGGAATGAGTTTCTTCAAGAATGTTTTGTGGAGAGGATTTTATACAAAAAATGGAAGTAATCACATATTAGGTTTTATTTCAACTAGAAGAATATTTAACTAGAAAAATAATGTTTAATGGATTATTAATTTAAGCATGTCAAACATGATTCATGAGGATAAACTATGTGTTATTTTTTAATTTAGGGAATCCTTATATAAAAATTTGGAATATTGAAATTTGATGATTTCAATAAAATATATTTATATAAACTAATAATAAGACATAATTTTGAATTATTTTATTTACATACCTGATGTTTTGAAATGTTTTTGTTTAAAATAAATTTTTTAAAACATAAATTGTTATACTAATGGTTGTCAAAGATATTGTGTTTCCCTAAAAAAATTATTTATAGAAGAGTAATTCCATCTATTTAAAATCAATGCATAGTAATTATTTATAAAAGGAGTTCCCTACTATAGTGCTTATATTTTTTATATTATTGGATTAATTGAATCACCTCACATAATAAGTGAATAAATTAAAATTGAAAAGGAACATTGCTATTAGAAAATCCAAAACATGGTGATTATATTCACATTAGAAACTATTAATTAATGTGAAAAGAATGATAAATTTTTGAATGACTAATATGAATTGGTGTTTTGGTTTTTTACGGATATTTTTTTTGGAACTTCTTATGATTTATGTGACTCTAATTAGGATATTATTTATTGTATTGGTACTAAGATGCATTAGTCTATGGGGATGTTTTTGGTTTTAAGGGTTAGTATAAAATGATTAACCTTATAAATATTTATTTAAAAAATAAAAAAAATATATATGTGAAATATTTGATACCATGATATTTTGTTATTAATTTTTCCTTGATAGTATTGTATTAAAATTTATTATGTATCTCCTGGGGTTTTAGTTGGGTTAGTTAGTTATATTTATTATTGGGTTTTTTAACTCTCAAGGAAAAGAGTTATTTGAGATGTATCTAATGTAAGGATCCAGACATTACTATGGCCATTCTATGTTTTATAAATGTTCTTTTAGGGTGTTCATATTCTATCATATATCATTTACTTTTTTCTTAAATTTCATGTTTAATTTTTCAAAATTTTTATTTTCTCTAACATTACAGATCATCAGTGCATAAATCTAAAATCCTTTATCCCTAAACTGATTCTACATTAATTTATTTTGTAACTGTAATATGATTTTTACCAACTGTTTAAAGGTAATTTGGAATTATTTTAATGTAATTATCATCTATTTTAAAGGATATATCCATCCTCACATAATGGACTTCTATTCTCACATAAATAAATATTCATATTCTCATAAAGGTAACATTTATTACCCCTACATAAACATGTGATATATAATTGTAAAATAATTTACATTACATATATCCATGATACATAAAGGAAAATATTCATACCTCTGTACATGATTTATTTTCATTATAAATGTAATATGTTCTGCCCTTATGAAGAGTACCCCTTCTATATAAGGGAAAGATATTTTTCATGTGTTTTTTTTCATTCTCCAAAAATTATACCTAAAAAATAATATGACGTGGTAAATGAATATTTTGAGCCGTATGACATAATGGTATAATTAATGATTTAAATAAAATCAATACCCACTTTATCAATTTCATTTCAAAAAAATAAATTAAAAAGAATAATAATTGAAATTAAATTATTTAATACCTATTAGAAATAAAACAATATAATATTCCCCATGTTGGATGTACCTGAGGATTGTTATATTTAAATGAATAATGTGAAATTAATATTAATGACAATTTTCCATTGTTATAATATTTTCATATAAAATGGATGTTTTGGATGAATTTTTTGGATTTCGTAGAAAAAATTCTATTTGTTATTTTAAAGAAAAATTTACCTTTTTTTTAATTTCTTGTTTCCCTTTTTGCAATGGTGATCAAATCTCCTCCTTTAATATTCATTGAGTTCCTATAATTATTTATTTCCATTATATTTTTTCCAAGCCCATTCTCATCCCACTATCTCTCTATCCCTATCTCTATTTATTATAACACACTATGAAGCTACCCAGGAGGTTTTGGATTTAAAAATATATCTCTATTATGTTGTAAAAATCATCGGAATATCAATAATAAACTTTTTTTAGTTAATTTTTATGAATTAACCTAATGAAATAATATAATATAAAGTTATAACTAAGAAGTGGTGCTCTACACAAGTTTTTATTGTATATATTCATTGAATTATTTAATGTGATTATTTCATTATTATTTATCTAGAATAACATAATATGATCCCACATGATATTAAATATAATCTAAAAGTTATTGAAATTAAGTGGCACATGTATCTAGATATTCTTATGTACATTAAGTCCTATAAAAATAAAGAACATCTATTTTTTGAGTTTTGTTTTTTTGTTTGATCCCCTTGAATGATGTGAAGATGTTTTCCCTTGGAATAAATATTAATTTTGTGTTTCTGAACTAGAATATAAAACTATAACTAGAAGACAATTAAATGGGTTTTTAATATTATTTGGAATATTTTTGTGATTTTATTGGACCCTGGTAATTGAAAATAATGGAATTATGATTACGTATTATAGTTATTTTTCCATTCCAATGAAATGGGGTAATTTTTTATGTGAAGGATGATCATATATGCAGGATAAGTAATGTGGTGTGTTCATTATATTATGGGTGTATTAAATTTTTTGTTTTTTATATGATATTTGGGATGTTATATGGTGCTTGTTTTTTTTTCTGTGAAGCTATATTATGTTGTGGTTTTTAGTTTAATGGTGATAACTAGGTAGAATTGGATTTTGTTCTTGATGCTTGATGGTGTGAAATGAGGTGGAATAATAAATTTTGAAATCTATAATGTGGTAGAATAATGTAATGGTGGGATACTAATTTAATCTGATAATTATTTATATGTGATGGAATGGAACAGAATGTAATGGGAATAATGAATATGGCTTCGATTGAATGTATTGAACTATAATAGTAAAATCTAGTAATGCGACATGGATATAATTAAATAAATGCATGATATTAGTGATATATAAATGATTAAATTAAATGTTTAATATAATGAATAAATGTAAGTGATGGATGAGAATGGTTTGTTATTTAATATAGAAAATAAATGGAATAAATAAATTAATATTGGTTAGTAAATGATAAAAAAATGGAAAGATGAATGCATAATAGTGGGACTATAGTCAGTTATTATGGGATTTTAAGTAGTTATTTTTTTTTTCTTTTCAAGATGCAGTATGGGGTGGTTATTATTAGTGGAGGTGTTTCATGGGAGTATTTGAACTATTAATGTGGGCCTTTAGGATGAATATTTTGCGTGACTACATAATCATGTAATTTATGATGAATCCTAAACAAACGCCACCTGATCTGAGTAATTAATATAAAAAATAAATGTTATTATTCTAGGTATTTCCTCCAATATCTCATTTGGAGATGGAATTTATGGTTGGATACACCATCTTCCCTACCTTGAATGTATTAGTAGATTTGATTTAATGGATTGAGGTTTCATATGATCATGCGAGTTTTGAGTGCAAATTGTGTACATATTGTTTTTTTAATATTGTGTTGTGGTTGATAAGTATAGGGGTTCATTCAAGGAAGGTCGATGGAAAAAGGATGATGTACTTCATGTTTATCGTACCCTAATTCCCCAGATTTATGATCTTGTTATGCAATATATATATAGTTGTGTATTTGATGATATTGTGGTTTGATATGTGGTGGGGTGGTGGTTGTGGTTGTGGTTGTCACTATGATAAGATTAGGTGATGTTGTGGAAGGACGGAAAGCATAAAAACATTTCATTGTGGTGTGAGAGAAAAAAAATCATTGGTTAAGTATTGCATGGTACACTATTTCTCAATTATTTTTATATTATTTTATAATACATGGATTTTATATTTGGTGAGATAGCCTTTGTGAGGATGGGGATGGGTAGTTGACCTATTGAGATCATATTTTTATTACTATTTATTCATTAAAGAACTAATATGAATTTCTACCATTTTAATTAGAGGTACTGGGGAGGATCCAAAAAATTATACATGTAATGATCACCAACATTGATATATATAAGGTGATTTTGAGGGTTGTGGTGATCAAGATAGACATATTAGGTTGAAGATGGGAATTACTGTAGGATCTTATGCTTTGTAATTGGTTTGGGAATTTATTTTTGGATTTTCCTTATACTAAACATCTTGAATTATGGGATTTTATTATATGATATCATGGTTTATTTATACATTATGGTGTTAGTTAGTTGTGTATTTTTTTAAATTCATAGAATTATTGAGGAAAAATACTCTCATTTTGTGGGACCATACCCTTGGAGTAAATTACCTACCCATGGCATATTAGAGGGTGGATTTAGGTGTTATTATCATCTTCACTATAGGCCCCAGAGGGGTACCAGATTGTGGTGTTTTTTTGAACAATAATAACACCATTATGTATTTAAATCCACCATGTCGTATTCTATTTGAAATGACATGGATAATTTGAAATGAATTCCAAAAATGATTATTATTATGGTATGGACAAAATAATGAATTGGTTTGGGATCATGAATAATGAGTTTGTACTTTCAATTAAAAATAGTCATTCCTAGGGAACAGCACACCGTGGTGGCATGAAATAGTGTATTGAATTTGAAGTGTGGTTTAATGTAATCAAAATAATTTTTTCTATATATTTTCTAGTTTTAAATTATATTTAAATGGTTAATTTATAATTTTTTTATAAATTATAAAATAAGGAAAATATAAATGTTTTTTAATGATTTATGAATTTTTCTTATAATGGAATGTAATCTTTTTATATTGTAATGCCATAATTTTAAAAGTATGTTATTATCAGTTTATTTAATATGTTTATATTAAATATAAAATTTTTATATTGTTATAAATTTATATAAAAATATAATATATTTTATTCAAATATAATTGTCAAAATGAAATTCCATGAAAAATGATAATAGGAAAAACATTATTTTTGAATAAATTTGATGTGTTTCTATATATTTTTGTTGTATGGAATATCCATAGATCCTACTAAATTACAGTGTGTTTAAAATTTCATTAACTATGATTTTTTCATAAATGTTTATTGAATATATAAATCTATGAATAATTAAGTTATATAGTATTATTTAATACTATATTAATTAATATAAAGAGTTATGTTATAAATTGATTCATGTTTTTGTTTTAAGTGTTAAAATTCTTCTTTAAATTATCACACATGTATCTATGTAATTACATGACAGCTCTGTTAATAAATTTAATTCCTAGAACATTTAAATTGGCTTTTTCTTGAGTTATGGTATTGTATTTAAAGCATTATTATTGTTTATACATGTCATGTTTTATAATTATGATGGTTTCGAGGCATCTCTCAAGTAAATAACTATGGTAAAACATACTTTGAGTAATAATATTCACTATACTAGGATCTTAGACTCTTCCTAGAAATGTGTGGGTTTTCTACCTTTATATCCATGCTTACAATTGTGGTGATTACTAATTTCATGTGATTATAAGAATTTATATTAATTTTTTTGATATGACATATTCCTAAGAGTAATTTTGATATGATTTAATATTGTTAAATTTTAATTTGTCTTACTAACACAATCTATGAGTTGGGTAAAAAGGAACACATCCATGTGGTTTGAAAACATTAATTCAATAGAAGGAATATGTATTTAAAAAAATAAATCATTGGAATAATTAATATATATATAAATGGAATATATGAGATAATATGGTGAGATTGAAATCCCCTTAAATGATTAAAAGATTGATTACTTTAAAATATCATCATTTTAAAACATAAATCATCCAACTAGGTAATTCATGATAAAGTATGAGTGAAATAAGGATCGTGGAAACTAATAGATATGATGCAATTTAAAAGGGATAACCATTTTAGTGAAATAAAATTTAATAGAATCCATTATTAAATAAATGTGTAACATGATACTGATCTGATAAAAGTTTTTTTTAGATAAAATATCATCATCATCAACAAACATGGCTTTAATATCTATATTACATAAAATGGATCGTAATTTATGAAAATTATTATACCACAATATAAAAATTATAATTTTTATTAATAAATACAATAAAATTTTATGTGTTTGATCAACAATCAACATAAAAAAATGATAATGTTGTCCAAAAAGAAAATAATGGTGATTATGAGAAGTGATCGATGACTAGATCTAAGTTTATAAGTCATAATATGAAAAATAACCAATGAAAAATTATCCATCACTCATAAATAAAGTGACATGGAGATTCTGAAGAATTATTTTAAATTCATGGAAATAGAGATCCATATTGTTGGAATGGTTTGGAAATTATGAATGACTTTAAGAAAATTATATCTTATTTCGTAAAAGTGTTGAAGATTACTGAACTAGACATGATATTTTGAGTTTTCTTTCACTATTGAAAATAAAAATTTGATTATGTTCAAATTGGAAGAGGAAAAGTATTTTTGAATGAAAATAAATATTTCTTCTAGTAGCCATTGAAAATAATTTAAACCTAAAATAATGGGGTTTAGACATTAATTGTTGGTTTCTGATAAAGAATCATTCAAATATATTGTCACACTTGTATAAAAAAACTACTTGATAGTGAGGAATTCCTCTTTAACCCCAAAAAGAAGGATGATGAATAACTAATCCAACATACCAATGAAAATTTCTACTAGATCATCCCTTATGATGTCAAACAGGGTCAATGCCGATATTCTAATGATATTATATCATGGTAATTATCATTCTAAATTGTAAACTATGGATGATTATGCTTATAGAAATTTATTGTTGTATGATGATTTGTAGCATAAAATTTTCAAGATGTGGGTTATTTTTGTCTACCCCATCTACTCTACTTTTTTACTTTTTTGTTTATTTTATATAGGGTAAGTGGTTTTAGCCTTGGACTAGAGTTTCCTAGTAAAATAACTAATCTAGAAGGAGGGGAAACTTTTCAATTGTATAGAAATAATTTGGTATTCCTGAAGGGGTTTGATAAAATCCATAGAGATTCCAGGTCATGTATCATTATTATAGAATCAATCCATCAATTACAAAATTGTGCATGATTAAATGTTTATTTTACAGATATTTTAAATATATTATTGTTCCAAATCATGTTATAAATTAGTGGGGATATTAGCTTATCCTAAAATATAGTAAAAATTGTTGTTAATATTGATATTTGGAGGGAATAAGAGTATTTCAAACATAGATAGATATAAATAAATGATTCATATAGTTATCTCATTTCTCATATATAATACAAAATATTATTTGGTAAATAAATATTTGTAATTAATAAATGATATTATACACATGGTCTATGGTTAATCAGACTCAATAACTCTCCTTAAAAGATGTTAGAGATATAATTTTTTATCTAATATTATATATTTTATCTAGGAAATTTTTTAAAATATGAGGTTTAGATTTCCCACCACCATCAGTTTCATATATTAAAAAATAATATCTCTTTTCATAATAATGATCCAAACATAAATAACAATATAATAGATATGATTGAAAATAATTTACTTATTATGAATTCTTACTATGAGAAAATTATAGAGACCCATGAATTTAAAATATATTATTACAGTTTTTTTAAAATAAATATCCATTTATATAACATATGGATCATAAAGCCCAATTTATTTGGAAGACTCTGTTCATAATGCATCAAATGTGACACTAAAAATAATACATTCTATTTTATGCTCCATAAAAATATCATAAATATTTTTCAGTTCTTAAATAACATGAGATAACATGGTGAATATTGAGACAAAAGGGGTGATCAAAAATTCCCAATAAGGGAATAAACATGATAAGGAAACATAATTGTGATTCAAATGCATAACATTTTATCATAATTATAAGACTGATTTATAATTCCAGGGATGAATAACATAAATAGAATGGTATAATAAGTTCATTCAACATAGGAATGTTATAATGACATAAAAATTGTTATAAAAATACGTCAAAGATAAATTCATAGTTAAAATCATATGGTGTACAGAGTCCCAAAAAATAGATTACATTCACTATATAATCACAAACATGATGTATCATGAGACTAAATCATTACCCAATGAATTGTAGGTCTATATAATTCCAAGACCACTAATGAAGGTTTTCCATGTAAAAGAATATTTGTCCCACAAATGAATATTAATCATATGGTATGGACATATGAATTAGAAAAGGAATGAATATTGGTTATATAATATCATCCCATATCATAATCAACGTACATTCCATAATGAATAAATTTGAAAAATTTACATAAGGAATGTACAACCTTTTTAACAGAAGGGAGAGTAATCATGGAATACTTTTGGGGGACATATATAAATTATTAAGAATCATCCCATAATATTAAATGTTATTGTCATTGATTATTATAAATTCCCTATAAAAGATTAAGAAATTTCTTAAGAAAAATAACCTTTCCACTTTGAAAATCAGTACGAAAATCAAAAATTCACAAAATATTATATGAATAATTTTATTTGAAAAAATCCTTTTTAATATTATAAATGAATTTTAAAAGAAAATAATGTTCATGTCAAAGGAAAAAACCATTCATTTCATACATGTTAGAACAAATATTATATTCAGATTTTCAGTAAAAGTTAAAAAGTACTTTTTTCAAAAAATGAGAGGAATATTGTATTTAAATGTTTTATGAAAATGAAACAGGGTTAAAAATGATTTTAACAATTATTTTTATAATATTAACAACATTTTTGAAACATTTTTAATAAGCATGGATATGGATGAAAAAGTATCATCGATTGAAGAGGGAAATGATATCTTATTTAATTAAAAGCATTACATTAATCAATTTAAGTAATAAAGGGAGAAATTGTACTATTACATGAAATATGTTAGGTCATAATGCCTATGCCGATGAAAAAAGAGTGGGGTGAATTGTGTCCATTTAAAAAACTCACAATTCTTTCTATTCACATGAATAATAGATAGAGATGTGAAAATTTCTATATGAGAGTATGTTCGGTGGAAAAATAGAAAATAGGACACATCAATTTATAGTGGTTCATGGCATGAAGATCCCCTCGTCCACTCTCCAATAACCGTATCTGTTGGCTAAGAGATTTTAACTTGTTAGGTCCTCATCTCAAAATACTAATCAAAAACTAAGTGCAATAATTTATCACCTTAACAATTAAGGATAAAAACAAATATTTATTGTTCTTTTACAGAGAACCCAATCATCATCCATATATTATGGGATCTTGAAACCCCACCATGAATGAAACCGAGTAACTAATACTTAAAAAAATCAATATAGATTGATTTTATAAAAACAATAAACATCATAGTTGCAGCAGCACACAACTGATAGAAGATGGATCTTCTACTTCAGAAGCATAGTAATCTTTGTAAAATATTTGAAGAGATCAGTTTCCCCAAAAGAAGTTTGTTTTTAAGAACAAATGAATAACAAAGATCTTTCATTATTGAACATGTATATCCACAAAATGTAGTCCTCTTTTCTAATATTCTGGATCTCTGTAGCACTATAAATTTATTTTTATAAGAAAACTGAAAGAATAAAAATTATCCACATTGCCAAGAGATAGATAGATGGATTTATAAAACATACATCATAGAAAGATATATATAACGATATATCACATAGCATGATTTTTGATCCGTAAAAGACACCTGATAAATTGAGAGAACTCAAATTCAATAATTTTTCTTAGAGTAGTTATAAATTCCATTACGAATGGGAGAGAAAATCGACGCGGTAAATGGCTCTTTAAATCAATAATAATGAACTTTGAATCCTTGTAAATCGAGCCATAAATCGGCCTGATATATGGAAAAAACTGTTATATAAAACTCTGATAAAGTCGTAAATTCAAATCTCTAGTATTGAAAAGTAAAATGTAAGGTTCGTTCACAAAACAAAAAAAACAACATACATTGGTTTCAATCCCTAAAAAACGATGACATTGTGAGGTTGATCAAAAAATTATGATTGATGATCCATACATTGTCTTCATAATCATAGGGTTCCAAACATACATATATTTCATTAACCATACCTTTTATCTTTGACAAACATAGGGTTTTATCCAAACGTAATATTCATTACCAATACATTTCATACAATTTAAGGTTGATAAATCATACATGCTCATCCTTTATCATAATCTTTAATAAAAAAAATGGTATAATCCTTATGCTATATTATTTAGCATATGGAATGAACAGTGATTCTAGAAAATGAAAAACAATGAACAATATTTCGTGAATACTCTTAAGAGTCTTCTGAATTCATTAACAAATATTTCACCCGAATAAATATTTTAATATTATTTATAAATAAGAATTATAATGAATATATAATTCCTTAAATACATATAAAATAAGATCATTAATAAAACAAAAAGGGTATTTGTGAGCATCAAAATCAATAATATTTATAGAGTATTTTTAAACCAATATATTCCCAACAATCTCCTCTTTTTCGATTATCAAAAAATAAATAAATTAATGAAATAAATATAGCAACATAATTTAAAATATTGTAAACAAATTGTGAGAGAAATTCAATTTGACAGAATTATTTTGATGAAAATATTTGTCTGTTTTTCTGAATTTCTTCCAAAATATATCAAATGTTAAAAATTTTAAAGAAATGAAGAAATATTTTGTTCATCTAATTTTCTCTCCATTTATTTGAAAATAGAAAAATTTAAAAGAATTGTTAGAATATTGTGTTTATCCAAATATATCCACTTTTTATAATGTAAAAAATAAAGCAAATAAATAGATTAAAACACACATTTAATGTTGAACAGATTAGTATGTGAATGTTGTAATGAATTTATAAATATAATAAAGACTTGATTTTTTCATTTTATAAAAAAATATAAATGAATATAAATATAATGTACAGAAAATAGAAATAATGAAAATTTTCATTGATCCAAAAATATATAAATATAATGAATATACGACATAAAAATAGAATGAAAAATTTTATAATGAGGGTAAAATGTTGGTTTGGGTAGAAAAGTATAAGTTAGGAGTTGTCTCGGTTAAGGTTCTATGGATTTTTAGAAGCTTTAAACAAATACTTCAATTCGGCCATCTAGAACTACAATTTGTTCATCAAAATATCACCTAACTACATTTTTAGAATTCTAGAATCATGATTAACATTCCAATAATCCCCACGATTGACTTCAAAAAAGTCATTTATGTTCTCCTCTTACATCATAAAAAATTTCAAATTTTTTGTAAACTAATTAAGGAGAAATATGATGTTTAGTTCACTCTGAGTTAGTTGATCGATAATCTATTTTTAATTGTCATAGAAAACTGACAGATGATAACTATTTTAATAAAGGTCCTATAGATGAGAATTCTTGTTTTCCACAACAAATATAATGGCCTGAAATCTTCTAATAAAATCTAGACTGGTTGCAGGAGTTGGATTGGATGTACTGATCTGATTTACTGAACTTTTTACGGATTCAAACTGACTTCCCATGCACCATGTAAAATATGAAAATTATCACTTCGAAATAGATTCAGATCTGATCATAAAAATATCATTTAACACATCACTCTTGAAGGTATTAAAATATTTTATAGAATTAGTATTCTCATTAAGTTCCTAGATCTTTTAATTTAAATTTTTAATCTCTTTACTTAGAGTATCATTCTCTTCTTACGAATTTTTAAAATTAATCACAATTTCATCAACATGATGAGACAAAAAATAAGATGTCCATTCATTTCCATTCAGTGACTAATCAATAACATTAGGCAAAGGAATCACCACATATCTTTCCTTAGAGTATCATTCTCCTCTGGTATTTATTCGTCATGAATCATTTCATTGAAATAAACATGCAATGTTACTTCCCTAGAATCCAAAACATTCTCTTCATCCTGATGAACATCTATGTTTCGAGGTTTCACAAATATTATTTTTTGAATTTGTTCTTCCTCAACTTCTTCTATAGCTGTATTAAATCTAATCCTTCTATTAGATGGTTGAGAAACTACATCAGTCTAAGATTCAGCAACACCCTCCATTTAAATAGCTCCTTGTCCCTAATCAGAAGCTCCTATGCTCTGTTCTTCTTCCACACCAACTTATAAAATCATTCCTTTCACCATACTCCTGAGAAATCCTAATCTCCCTAGATTTCATTCATATAAAACGTTTCAATGATGAAACATCATCCTCGAATTTACTAATCGAATCATATCCTTTTTAAATAGAATTATAGAGATTATATATTTATAATGATATAAATTCCTCCATGTATCTATTTAACATCAATAATTTCAATAACGAAACATAGACCATGGAAAATTAATCTCAATGTCACATAGAAATAATATCTTGATGTTCAAATCTGGGTACATAATTTACTCCATCTCTTCAATCCATAGCGCAATACTGGTCTGAATTAACAAAACCAAGATCTTATGATGTGCCTCACTATCCTTAACAAACTTTTTTTAATGTCAGTTGAGTTCAATAGAAAATATATAATTCATTGGGAAGAGTGATTATTGTCTCTAATCGATAGTAGATCGATTTGAGAAACACTTTCATGGGGGTAGTCTAATATTCTTGAAACATCATTTAATGAAATAAAAATACATTATCTTGAATACTTGAAATCCTTATATCCCCAGAATCTCCAAGATGAATTATAAAATGTTATAAGAATAGTTCAATCATACCTCATAAAGAAATTAGTAAATGATGTCATTGGAAGAAGTCTTCAGTCCTTGAAATTCCAATACCTATTTTAGGAGCAGATTCATCTGATATAACCAATAATAATCATCCACTTTTCCTTGAAGTATTTTTCTCCCTATTACACTTTGTCACTTCAGAACTCTTGTATATCCCTCTTTTGTTCACATTATTTTCTTCATTTCAATTCAACTATAAATTTACGAGGTTTTCAGCTTCTAGGGTTTGGAAGGAAAAATCTGAGGGTTTCATATTAGACAAAACAGTTCGGGTAAACGGACGATATAGAAGACAAAATATTTTTTAAAGGTGATTCATATATTAATTTACCAAGTAAAAAATTATTTAATGATTATGAATTTAAAAAAATTTTACAATAAAATAAAATAACTAAAATATAATAACATAAAAATAAAAAAAATTAGATTTATAATAATAAACATAAGATAAAATAAATAAAATAAATAAAATAAAATAAATTAAAATAAAATAAAATAAAATAACCTTTTCAAAAATAAAATTAACCTATATACCACTTCATAAAATTAATACTAACAATAAGATGTGTTTTAGTAATGATATTAGGTACTTGATGTTTACTTTTTAAAAATTCTAAAAATATGTCCTTTTCAAAAACATGATCTCTTATAAAATGATGGATAATATCAATATGCATAGTTCTTGAATGTCTTATTGGATTTTTTGAAAAATTTATTATAGCTGTATTATCACACTAGATATGTGTACTATTAAAATTAATTCCAAATTTCATCAGTGTGTTTTTCATCCACAACACTTGTGCACAAGAACTTCCTACAAGTACAAATTCTCCTTTATATGGTGATAGTGTGATGTAGTTTTTCTTCTTAATTGACCATGACACTAACAATTTTCCTTAGAAATGGCCTATTCTTGAGATGAGATTTCTATATAATCTTCAACCTCAAAAATATTCATCTGAATATGATAATAAATTTAAATCATATGTTTTTTGGATAGAGAATATATTGAAAAATAGATCCTTTTAAATATGTAAAAATCCTTTTGATAGCAAAAAAGAAGGGATTATTTGTGAGTTTTTAGAATTCTGGCACATTAACATACTGAAAACATAATATCAGGTCTACTAGTAGTTATATATAGTAAACTACCAATCATTCGTCTATAAAATTTGTTGTCCAATTGTTTTCCAACATCAGCCAAATCCAGATTAACATTAGTAGACATGGGAGTTTTATATGTCTAGCTATTTTCAAGACATAGGTTTTTAAATAAATCAATAAAATATTTTTATTTGTTTAAAACATTTCAAAAATCCATTGGATAAATTTTATGTCCTAAAAATAAATTTAATTCTCCCATCATGCTCATATGAAATTCTTTTTGCATGAGTTCTGAAAAATCATTACAATGTTTATTATTTGTTGATCCAAAAATAACTTCATCAATGTATATTTGAACTAATAAAAACAGAGAATAAACTATTTTCCTAATAAGGTTTTGATATTTCAAACCAACAGTAAAACAAATTATCAAGAGAAAAGAATAGAATATTTCATATGAAGCTCTCGTTGCTTGATTAAGGCCATGTAGAGATTTAGTAAGTTTAAAAACAAAATCTACTTTTTGATAATTTTCAAATCTTGGGGTTGTTAAATTTTCACCCAATTCATGTTCTTGAAATTTATTAAATCAAAATTTGTACAATGGAAGATCGACGTGTAATGCATTTACACCAACCCAAAAGAGTGATCCAAACATGGTGACATACTAAATAAGTTCAAAAAAATCAAGAAACAAGTGAATTAACTCTAAGAAATCTCCAAGTCCTCAAGAAGTAAGGGACCGTTCCGGAAAGGTCGTGAAATAAGAGTAGAGGGTCATAGAAAGAGAGTAGAGTAGCACTGGTCCGTCAAGATCAGTTAGATTGATTATACTCCTTCACCAACCTCTTATTGAACAATCAGAGTTTGATATCAAGATAAGTCTCTGTAGAAATTTCACCATTTCTGAGCCGTTGATAATCCAATTCATCTCTTTGTGCCAATCAAGATTCCAAATTCTCATGCACCACTCATCGCCCCAGTCTGCATACTTCGCCACTAGGTCAGACACTTCTTTCAGTTTAACTTCAAGAGGTGAAATAGGAGATTAAACATTAAATTGTGAAAGAGAATATGTATCCATTGATCTAAAATCCCCAAAGGTGTTTGCACTCCTGTCAACCAAGTTCTTTGCGGTTTTAGTTTCAATTTCCTCATTTTTAAAAGTATCAATAGACCTCGTAATAATTGTTCGTTCCAGTTGAGAGTTGTCCCTACGTTTCCACATTTTTTGGGATTGGGAGTAATGAATCCATTCACATACACTATTTTTTCCTTTTTGAGAGCCATATTTGAGGAAGTATTCTTCAAATTGGTCATCATTCTTATCAACTTCCAGCATGTAAGGGTTTGTGCTGAGAATGTGTCCAGATCAGATGGAGCAGGTGATTCCTTATCTTCCTCCTTAGTAGGGTCATTATGAATACCATGGATAAAATCAACAAAACCCTATAGGATTCCAGGTTCAGATCCATTCCCAACATTGACAATGTCTTGAGGATGATCTTTACTAGGCTTTTCAACATATTTGAGTTTCTCAACATAGGGGGCCTTAGTTCCAGATCTTCCAGCAATCACCACTCCTCTTGTGCAAGCTACCAAGTCCATATTAATCTTCCCCTTTTCTACCCATGACTTGCGATCCGGTGGGAAGATTTCCTTACGACATCCACTGGATAAATGTACATGTTTACTGCATTCTGAACAATAAAAAGGCAACCACTCATACAAAACCTCTTGTAAGAATCCCTGGCTACCATTTTGAATCAATATTTGATATGGAAGAGGCTTGAAGACATAAATATCGGTACAAATTCTAGCAACTAAAGGTCTAGAATTTTTTATTATTTCCATGTCCAACTTTAGCGGGGAGCCTAGCAGACTAGAAATCGGAAACAGGTCCACATGCTTAAATAATTGAATGGGTAAACCAGTGAAACTAATCCAAATAGGGGCAATCAACGATTCAACGTTCAGATCAAAATTAGGAGTCTATTTCAGGACATTCATTGAGAATCCACCAAAAACCCACGATTTCATCACCCAAAATATATTTTATTCCAAAAAAACTAGGGGGTTGTTCCACATTAACATATTCAATAAAATCAAAATTTAAAATATATGGTTTTACATCGATCTAATATACTTTAATATTCATATGAGATACACAATATAGAAATATTATAATATCTTATCATCTAGCTTTGGGGGAAAATATTTCAATGTAATCTATACCTTATTCCTTATTACATCTTTAGATACTAATATATAATTATTTCTAGTTATAGTCCCTTGATCATCGTGTTTTTTTTCTAAGGACCCATTTTCTTCCTCCAACCAAATAATTTGATGGTCTTTAAACTGATTCCCAGACATAATTTCTTTTTAACAGCATAAATTATTCTGGAATTGCAAACATTAAACATTCATCTTCTATGGAATCTTCAAAATATCTAGGTTCAAGTTGTGATAGAAAGGCATTGAATTCAACTTGGTTTCCTATATATCTTATAATATGTATTACTATGTCTAGGTTTACTATAACATTTTAAAAAGGGTGATTCCTTTTCTAACAAGATCACTTTTATGTTCATTAGTATCATGTTATTCTGAACTGGACTTAATTTTATTTTCAAAATCAATTTTCAGGTTTTCCAGACTCATGTCTTAGAGGTTTTAATAGATTCATCAGTTTCATATTTATATTTTTCTAAAGGGTTGGGGTCATCAAACATCACATGAACTAATTAGTCAATCATTAATAACTTTTAATTAAATAATCTATAAGATTTAGAAGCTATATAATATCCTTATAATATTCCATCATCCGTTTTTGGAGCAAACATACCAAGATTATTCTTGTTGTTCAGGATAAACATCTTGCATCAAAAATCACTAAATAACTTCACCTTAGGTTTTCTGTTATTCCACTGTTCATAAGGAGTATTTTTTTAAAATATGATTAATCAAAACACTATTCATTATATAACAGGATAGGCTTATAGTTTCATTCCATAGTTTGGTAGGAAGACTATATTCATCTAGCATAGTCCAAACCATTTCATGAATAGTTCTATTTCTTTTTAAAATTTTCTTTTTGAGGTGAACATGGGGCATAGAGGGTGTATTTAATACCAATTTTTGAGAAAAAGGAATTTAATTCATGTTTCCAAAACTCTCCACCATGTTAACGTCTTGATGAAATTAATGTAATACCTATTTCATTTGGAACACATTTATAAAAACCTTCAATATCACTAACATATTCAATTTTTTGTTATATAAATATAGAACCCGGTGAATCTATAATAATCATTTTCTAAAACATATACATATAATTTTATAGTAAAATTTGTTACTCTAGATGGTCTAAAAAGATCTATATGTATAAGTTCTAGGGGATTTGATGTAGAAATTTTGATAACCTATTTGAAGGAAGATTTTTGTTCCATTCCAATCTAGCATGAAACACAGAATATGTCACTATCAATCATGAGACTTGGTGAATCGGAAAATATTTTTTTCATAGATAATTTATGTAGTGAATAAATATTTCAAAGTACAATTTTTTTGTTCCAAGTCTATGATTCATTTATCATTGTATTTATAAAACATGATTTCTATTTAACCAATGAATTTAAGTCCATGGTGTAGAAATTACATATTCTGGGTGCTCTAAATCATTGAAAATGATGTTTATATACAGAATATGAATTGTAAGAAAAATATTCACAATATACATCATCACTAGGTTGAGATATACATAAAATGTTAATCTTAAATTCTTATATATACAGTACTTTATTGGTAGAAAAGTTATTTGGATGTACAACTATTCTATGTCCAATTATCATCCATTTAGAATTATCACCAATGGTTACTAGAACTACATCAATATCTATCAATGTATTTAAGTTCGATGGATTTCCACACATGTTTTTGCAGCATCCACTATCCATGTATCATTTATATTTTCCTTTTCTGTGGCATGTTACATACAAAGATAGTTTAAAAAAATTTGTTTTGTACCCATATATTGTTGGGTATATTATTGTTAAATAATATGGAGTTATGGATCCAAATCTCCTTTGTATTCCTTGATTTATGGAATTTACTTCAGATAATAATTTTGAAATAATTCCCCTTATAATATCACATATTTGATGAATTCTCATGTATCATTTTTTTGGTTTTATGTCCTTATGTTCAATAAAATTACAATGAGAATATTTTGTGTTGGGAACAAAATAATTATTATATAGTTTTTATTTTTCATGTTTACTAATTATACCAAATCATTTATTTATAATGACATTTTTTCCAAGAATTTCACTTAGAATATTTTAGCATTTTGTAATGAAGAGTGAATAACTTTTATACGTTTATATATCATCTTGTAATTTTTTAATATTATTTTTATGATCAGAACAATTTTTAGTAGATTTACTAAACATCTCAACTATCTCATGATGTTGTTTAAGTAATGTATCCCTTTCTCGTAAAATTAAATTTTGAATATTTTTTAATGATTTATATTTCTGTAAAAGGGAGTGATATCATTTATTCTAGCATAGTACAATAGCCATTGATTTTTTCATTTGAGTAACTAGAATCAAAATAAGAATAATAATAGGATCAACCATTCTCTTCTTCAACCATAAATCACATATTAAATTTCAAATTCGATTTATCATTATCTGAATCAGAGGTATACGAGCTACCAGAGTCTCCAAAAATACACCATGATTCTTTCATATCTCTTTTTCTATTGTTTTCAAAATCATAATTTTTCTAAAACATCTTTTGTTGCATTCTATTTTCACATTTTAATTAAGGGAAGTAAGGAATTATATGATCCAACTACATGAAATAATATCATCTATATTCCCTTGATTAATTATCATCATTTTCGAAGAGTTTCATAAATCCTATTTTCTTCCTATTAATTTTGATGACCAATATGTCTAATTAGGCTAGATTGATTGCAATATTGGATGAGGTTGTATTTCAATCTTCTATGACTTCTGGTTTCATTATATGTTCTTCTTTTGAGATGTAACCTTTAATGTAGTGTTATCCTTTTTTCACCATGACATTGTGATATTCAACATCATCTTGAATTTTAGCATCATACATCATTAGAGTTTCAATAAATTCTATCATTTTTGGATTCATGATAGGTTCTGATTGGAGTATTACTATTGAATGTCCATTCCATTGATTAGGTAGTACTCATAGTACATTCGATTCTTGATCAGCTTGGTTTATAGGTTCACCAAAGGTTGGGATGTTGTTTATAACTTCTTAGAGACTTAAATTCATTTGTGTCATAGTTTCTCCATAAAGTATTCTCAATGTATCAAATTTATATTTCGTTGTTTCGTACATTAAACGTCTTACATTGTCTGAACCTTCATAATAAATTTCAATTATCTGCAAAATTTCATAAGTTGTAGGGAATTGTGAGACAATATTCAATTCATTCTAAGACCACATTTGATAGAATTTATATATTTATAACTCATGTCACAGTCAGCATCTATAGAAGTAGTTCAGGCTTCTTGTTTTTTATGAATTTTTTATAGAGTAATGATCATTGAATATTATTTAAAACCAATTGTTTTTTCAAATAAATTATCATATGTGATTTACAACATACATATTTCTCAATATTGAAATATGGAGCACAGACCATTTCAATTCATTCGTTGTGATTCTCCATATATCATCTTTTGAATCTTTAACTATGGTTTGTTAGAACGAAAGGGAATCTGTTGAACCCAACCTCTGATACCAAATTTTATGTTAGAAAGTTTGTGACAATGAAATAACAGGGATGAATTTTGTCCTATTAGAAATTTCACAATTCTATTGATTCTTGTCAACAGAAGATAGATCTGGTGAAGTTTGTGTGTGAGAGTATGTGTAGCTGAAAATAGAAAACAAAGTACATCAATTTGTAGTGGTTCAGGGCATTAAGATCCACTAGTCCACTCCACCAATAACTTTATCTGCAGGATTAATGAATTTAAGTAGATAGATACTCTTCTCAAAAGACTGATCCACAACTAACTACTATAAGTGGTCAGCCTTATAAAAAATCTAAAAACATATCATTTCGGTTCATTTATCGTGAACCGAATGATCCACAACATTGCATGAGATGCATACACTCCACCATGACTGAAACAATGCATCTGATAAACAAAATAATCAATATGGTTTGATTTGATAAAACACATTAAACATCACAATTTCACCAGTACACAATTTATTGAAGATTGATCATCAACATCAGTAGAATAGTATTATTTAAATTTTTTTAAGAGATCATGTTGCCAAAGAGATCTTCAATTTTAAGAATCTAAAAAAAGAGCTTAGCACATCCAAGATTGAACAAGTATATCTCCACAATGTAGTCCTCATTTATGTGATGCTCGATTGATGTAGCTCTGTAAATTAATTTTCACAAGAATACACAAAGAATAAAAATTATCAACACATACAAGATATAGGTAGATGATTATACAAAACATCCAACATCGAATGATATATAATGACATATATTTCAACAAGATTTCAGATCCACCATGATTCATAATAATTGCATATAATTCTAATTAAAAAAATACAACTCAGATTAGTCATAACATTACATATGAATATGAGATAAAATCTCCACTATAATGTAACACCCCAAGCTTCCATGGTACGCTCCACTTTGAATAATAGAGCAGCGTGTGTTTTACGCAACCTCGAGTTCTAACACACCGTGACCAATAAAAGTAGTAGTTTTGAATAGTAATACCCACCTTTTGAAATTATATAAATTTTATAATTCAAAATGGACTTCATTTTTGGATTCGGAATATCAAAATTAGCCTATGTTGAATTTTTGATATTTTTCTGAGAACTTCAAATTTTTGTTGAATAGTAAAAAATACCTAAAAACAACTTTTTTAATTAAAATAATTTATAGCGATAAATTATACAATTGAGTTGTTGTAAAGTGTAATTATAATAAATTTTTACCATTTTATCCAATGGTGGTCATTAGAATTAATTTCACTTTGAAATTGGACATAAACAATTGTCAATCTTTTGATTGATATTATTTCTTAAAAACACGTTATTTGTTGTGATAGCGGGAATTAATTATTAAATTAATTAATTAAACTAATATGATTTGAATTTGGTAAAATATACATCATTTTTTAATTAGGAATATCAAATATAGCTTACGTTTAATTTTTGGTGTTGTTCTAAAAAACATCGATTTTTGATGAATAGTGAAACCACTAAGTGGTAGTTTAAATAATGATTTTTCATGTAAATGAAAAATTAACGGTAACAAACTGAGATTTTATAAGATATATTCTTTTTAACTTCTTTCATATCTTTTGTTTTACTCTACACCATGATTATCTTGCGCTATACACAACACCGTATTAGCTTGATGTATACGCAACACTAATCTTGGATCGTGTTGCACACAATTTCATGTTCGTTTTATAATATTCATTCTACGAAACATTGAGTGTATATATATATATTCAATGTATAAATGAAATATGTTTGGATTCTATTATATGAAAAAATGAAGGATTCTCGCACAACACGCAACCCTGACTTGGCTTTCATTACACGCAATCGTGACCTTCCTCGATAGCATGTGTTGTACGCAATACCAGGTTTTACTAAACAACGATATATTATTATAATATTATTATTAACTAGACATTATGAATATTATTAACTAAATTTTTAATTCTATAACATTATTATTCATCTTAAATATTTTCTAGAACATGGTATAAGAACAAAATATTTTTTTTGGGTAAAATATATATTTTTCAAAAAATGCAGTTTTTCCAGCTTTTGATGGTGCACCCACTTTAAATCTAGTTTTTGACATGTTTATAAGTTCAATTTTACAAAATAAAATTATAATTTGTAATCAGGGTATAAAATGTTACCTTGGATAAATTTTTCATATTATTCTGGTAACTTTCATATTTTAATGAATAGTAAAAACACGATATATTTTAATTAAAAATATATTTTTTCATCATAATAACTAATGTGGATAAATTATAATATTTAATGGTTCTAAATTATAAATATAATATATTTTTAACATTTAATATAATGTATGTCATTAGTCATGATTTTAAATTGAATTCGTAGGTTAAATAAATTCAATCTTTTGCATTGTTTTAAACAAAAACCCATTTTCTTTCCACAACGGGATTAATTTTAATTTAATTTCTCCGAATTATGTGTATTTAATTTTGAAAAATAGATTCCATAGTTGGAATCAGTGGGTCCAAATTATATTAATAGACTACTTTTTATTATTGGGCTTTATGAATAGTAACAACGGTAAATTTTATTTACCTTAGTAAAAGGTAAATTGGGTTATTAAGGGTAAATTTAATATTATAAAATTATCCTAATACTTTTCATAATACAATTGGATGATTATAATTTGTCCTAAGTCATATTTGGGTGGAAATGGAATCCATAAAACCCACTTGGAGGTGATTAAGAGCTTTAGTTTATTTTATTTAAAGGAATGTGAAATATGTCTCACTCGACATTAATAATTAAAGTATTTTTAATATAAGTGTATACAGAATATAAATTCTGTTATAAATTCTAATTTGAAATATAAAACGTTTTTCTTTGTCATGGTAATTTATTTGTAATTTTTAAGAGTTATTTAATTACCTTATTATCTTATACATTAATGATGCAGAAATTATTTATTTAGTGAAAAATCAATAATATTGTTTTTATTGAAATATTAATACATATCAAAAAGTCCAAAAATATGAAAAAAACATATTATTAGTGTCTATATAAACACTAATCATCCACTGGCCGAATTGTTGACCATTTGTATCCTTATTATGGTGATTATGACATTTATATTATTTTATTTTAAATGATTCCATAGTTGTCACCTTCATAATTTAATAAATATAAAAATTTAAATATTGTGATTATCAGATGATAAATTTGTTTAAAATTATTATTGTGAAATTAAATAGATATATATTCACCATAGGATTTTATTTTGAATTTTTATGCAACAAATAATTATATTAAATAATTATACAAAAATGTTGTAGTAATTATTTTATTAAGAGATAAACCAAATAAATGGTTTTAAAAATAATAAAATAAATATTATATGAACTATTTAATGTTCTCCACTAATTTAATAGATACATATGATATTTTACGAATCTATTAAATCTTTTAGTTTGAACATATCTTCTGTATATATTTTATTTAAATTCAAATAAATGAATAGTTTCAATATTGACACTATTGTTATTTTATAAAAATTACATATTGTACAATTGTTTAAAAATCACAAAAATATTTAAAAAATTATAAATTAAAATTTATATGGTATAAAATGTTATAAAGTATCCAATTATGGTAAATTCACAACAAATAAGTAATTATTTGTTATAATTTAGAATTTAGAATGTTATTACCACAAATAAAATTAAATTGATTAAATAAGGATAAATCAAGTTGGTAATGTTTATAATAAATTCATAACATGTATAAATATTATTTTTTTATGATATTACAACCCTATCTCATCTATGATTCAGATATGAGTCATTTTGAATGTTTTTATGTGGGGTTCGGATTTAATATAAACTAATATTTCTTATATTTCCAAAGGTGCCCCTCTCCTCCCTTATAAAAGGGAACCTCCTCCATATCCTCCTCACACCAATTTGAGCCTTCAATCACGGTCAAACCCTGCCCATTTCACTTCCCCACTTCCCTAGAAACATCCTAGAGGTCCTGGTCTTCATCAAAGACAAATTCTATTTCCGTAAGAGGAGGTCTCAAAGATGCGCTTCAAAGAAGATGTAATGTCTGTTACCGATTCTTTCAACTTTATTTCTTCTTATACTTCTTCTTCTTTAGTTGATACATTATGAAGTAATAACATCACTATCACTAATATAATGATATGTTAATATAATTATGAAACAACCTTATATCACCATCTATCCATCCTACGGAAAACGAAATCACCGCACGTGCGTACCTACGGAATACCGTCTCCACGCCGTGGTGTAATCTATTTTCTACCACCACCTTACATGGATGGGTGTAATGGTGTAAATAATGACTATATATGATTATTGTAAAGTGATATTTATTCTGAAATAGTATACATACACTCCAATACAATTCCATGGGAACGATACCATCGCTTGTGCGTACGTACGGATTACATTCTCCACGACGCGATGAGATTCATTTTCCATGTTAAAAATTCAAGAATGGTTATAAAGTATATATAATAAGTAATAATGATATATATGACAAAAATAATGATACTGGATTTATGTACATATATATATGTATGTCATATAGTTAATTGCATTCAATTCAATAAGGAAACGAAAACAGCGTTCATGCGTACTTACGACCTATCCTCTCCATGAACGGTGTATTTATTTCCATTTATCGACCTATTATATATATTTATATTCTGAATATATATTATATATAAGTAATGTTTTAAATTCTCAATGTATTTAATCATGATCTAAGTAATCATATGAATAATTACAAGTTAAAACACGAACGACAAATGAAACGATTTTACCCAAAACGCTACTTTACAATGAATTTACAAAAGAACGGGTATTATAAAGTCATTAGTGAACAATATATGATATAATAACCATTAATATGATTATGTAATATGTCAATGACATTATTTAAATCATTATACTGGAGGTTTGTATACGTACGAAGCATATCGGACCTAAGTTAAGGGACAATTTTGAAAATCTCATTTTTTTATCCGAGATTGCTTATACGTAAGTATTTTCTGGGGTTATGCTTATCATCCATGTCCATGTTTTCTCAATATGTTTTCATAAAATGTTTTATATTAACCATTTTATGTTTAATGTCATTTTTTACCTTTTTTTACTTTTACCACAAGGTACGTAATGAATCTTTCTTTTACGATGTACTTTTTGACATTTCTGGAAAAAGTCTGAGGAAATTTTTTTTACTTATATGGCGTGAATGGATTTGTATGGTTTAATAACACCTCATTTTCATGAAGCTTAGTCTACAGGATTTTATTATTATTTTCAACAAAATCCTTTTCTTTTAAAATTGAATGGAATTTTGTGAATAGAAAATGATTTTTAAGAAGAAAGGATATTTTCCGCATGAATTCATTTCAAGTGTTTTATCAAAACCATTTTCCATATAAGATGAAATTATTTCATATGTGTATGTTTCAAGTATAATGTCTCTATGATTTACATGGTTTCACTTTTCTTATGAGGATATATCCATTTTTTTTATATGGATTATGTGATGATGGGATGTTGTTTATGAAACCCATTTTATTCATTGGGTTATGATGAATGTTTTACGTTTATTTTGTGGCACAAGGAAGAATAATTTCATTATGAGATGGGTGGGACCAATATCTCCCTCAAATTTATTGGGTAAAGATTTATATCTCATGAGATAGACATGGATGTAACTGTAAGTTAGTCTGGTTCAGTATTACAGGACTGGAACGTGGATTGGACTTGATTCAGAAAGGGACTTTGTCCACTAAGATGGTCTTGGAAGCAATGCCTTGGATACTATGGAAATCATTACATGTGCTTAATGTATGCCACAATTACATGTTTTATTCCCATTCTATTTTATCATGATTTATGTTCCATTTTGATCTATGCCTTATGTAGTTAAATTATTTATGTCGTTGCTCATGATTTTGATGTTTAAACATTATTTTGATGTTTTTATGTTCAAATGTATATGTTATGTTTTATTTTATCCATTATTTCCCTTACTGAGCATTTGAGCTCACCCTTTATATGTTTTCTTTTCCCCAGGATTTAAAGAAAGGTTTTAGGTAAGAAAACCAAAAGGGGAAGATCTTTATGGGAGATGCTGAAGATCTTTCACCACGATTAGAAGATTACGTTACGAGTTTCGAAATACACTAAACTATTACGATCCTTGAGTTTTGGTTTTTGTTATGTATTATTTATTCCGAAAAAGTAATGTATTGTCCATGTACGTCATGCTTTGGGTCCCTATAGTTGGTATCAGAGGAAAGGTTTAATCAACCTTTGGGAACTAGAATGCGAAAACGTTAGTGAGATCAATAGAGATATTTCTAAGGTATTTCTAGGGATGTCCCTAAGGATAAGTATACGTATAGGATATAGTCCTAGAACTACGGTAACGATCTTAGAATTTAACCTAAGATGTTATATATTGAGGTTACTCCCCTTTTACTATGTTTTTTCCCTAGAATGATTTTTTCCTCTCACACTATTCTTTTTGGGTTTTAGAAAATGGATGGAAACAGGAAGTTTCACGATAATGGAGGATATGACAGAAAATGGAATGATATTTTTCATGAGAAACCAAATGAAACAGGATTTGGAAGTCCACACATCGTTATTATGCCTAATCAGAAATCTCATAATATGATCAATAATCTCAACTTTCGTAAGTTTCCTGAGTCATATAATAAGAGAAATATGGAGTTTCATGATCAACATAGAGGAAAGAATATTCAATTTCCCTAATGAAAATCATGTGGGAAGATGCATCAGGGAGATTGTTTTAAAGGAACTGGAAGATGCTTTGGGTGTGGAAAAGAAGGACACAAATCGAGTAAGTGGAAAGGAAAAGGGTGAGTTAACACCATGGACAAGGATAATGGTATTGTTATGACATCAACGATTATTAGATGTTTTAAATGTGGAATGTATGAGCATTATGCAAACCAATTCCCTAAGGGAAAATCTCATGAAGGGAATCAGCTTGTTCATATGAGTAGTATTTATGTGGATGATGATGAAGAGACTACAAATGAAATATGAGATGAAAGAAATGATGGAGCTCAGTCAGTGGTTTAAGAAGTTAGTGGAATCAATGTATGTTTATAAATAATAATGTATGGTACTATGGAATAAAGAATCATCTAAGGATTGTTACACTATTGTTTTTCATAATGTATTTGGATGTATATGTTGAATGGTACCGGTAACCATGAAAGGGTATTCAAATATTTTTTGAAAGTATATGATATGTGCATAATGAAGGGATAAGAAGATAATGAGATGTTTGATTGTATTCCTGAGCTCATGACTGATATAAGGACTAAGTGATATTATCGTTTGATTATATAGATATTTTTTGGATTTTGGTATGTGGAAATAGTTACCTTTTGATAGTATTCATGTTTTCACTCAGGTTCTATGGTAATCTATGTTTCAAGAGAATATATGACTAAGGTATTCATGTGTTTGGAATACAACCAATAAGATATATCTTATGATATATGTGGGATAAATGCTTGTATTCACATTCTTAGTAGATAACCTTTCTAGTAATTGTTTTCTTTATACTATGAACTTGGACTGAAGTATTTTAGATAAACCTAAAGATTGGAATGGATTATGTTGGATATATGTTAGTATTGTTTAAGGATAGAACTTTTTTTTATATTATTGATGGGATGTTAAAGTAATGTAGTTTTAGAAAAAGGAAAACATGCAGGATGGGAGACAACCCATCGCGTCGGACTAGGTTGTGAGAATAGAACCCACAACCCAAGTGTGACTGGACTTTATCGCCTACCACTAGCCTACAAGATGTCCCTGGTTAGTAGAAACTGCTTTTATTATATTAAGCGGTATGATATATGAAGTATAAGTTCATTTTTTGAATCGTATATGATTAACATCACCATAGACAGACTTATGTATATTTGATAACTTTTGATAACCTTTTGTTTGAAACAGATGGAATGACCTATAATTCTATCACATGATCTGCTAACGCTTCACAAATAACAAATTCAACTTATTTCTTTAAGAGATGATGTGTAAATTGTTCAATTCATAAACAATAGTGAGATTGTACCAAATTCAAGTAAGTGTTTATTTTAATTCATCAAATTTAGGGAAATGATCATTGAAAACCAATAATGTTGTCCTAGTGATCTTATATCTGATGAATCAGATGGTACCTTAGATCATCAAAAATTTATGGCTTTGTGATTGTTGGCTTTTTCATAGCCATGTCCTCTACCACTCTCCATCAGAATTTGATGGTTAGATTTTTCTTCCATATCCATATTTTCACCTATGTTCTCCTATATAGAAACCCAATGATGAGTTACTTTGGGTAATCATTGCATTGCATACTTTATTTTTTAAAATTATGTTTTAGTATTCCTTTTTATGATGTGGGATTCTATGAATAGTAAACGATTTATAAACCCGACAAATTTCGAGGACGAAATTCATTTTAAGGTGGGTAGAATGTAACAACCCGATATTTTATAAGATATATTCGTTTTAATTTCTTTCATATCTTCTGTTGTACGCTACAACAACATTATCTTGCGCTATACACAACACGGTATTAGCTTTCAGTATACGCAACACTAATCTTGGATCGTGTTACACACAATTTCAAGTTCATTTTGTAATAGTCATTCTACACAACATTGAGTGTATACATATATATATATATATATATATATATTAAATTTATAAATTAAATATGGTTGGATTCTGTTATACGAAACAATGAAGGATTCTTGCACAACAAGCAACCCAGACTTGGCCTGCATTACACGCAATCGCGACCTTCCTCGATAGCATGTGTTGTACGCAATACCGAGTTTTACTAAACATTGATATATTATTATAATATTATTATGAACTATCCATTATGAATATTAGTAACTAAATTTTTAATTTTATAACATTATTATACATCTTACACATTTTCTAGAACATGGTATAAGAAAAAAATAAAATTTTCGGGTAAAATAATTATTTTTAAAAAAATGCAGTTTTGCCACCTTTTGATGGCACACCCACATTAAATCTAGTTTTTGACATGTTTATAAGATCAATATTACAAAATAAAATTATTATTTGGAATCTGGATATAAAAATTTACCTTGGCAATTTTTTTCATATTATTCTGATAACTTTCATATTTTAACGAATAGTAAAAACACGCTATATTTTAATTAAAAACTAATTTTTTCATCATAATAACTGATGTGGATAAATTATAATATTTAATGGTTTTAAAGTATAAATAGAATATATTTTTACGATTTAATATAATGTATGTCATTATCCTTTTTTTACATTGAATTTGTAGGTTAAATAAATTCAATATTTTGCAATGTTTTAAACAAAAACATGTTTTCTTTCAACAACGGGAATAATTTTAATTTAATTTCAGCAACTTCTGTGTATCGAATTTGAAAAAATGGATTCCATATTTGGAATCAGTGGGTCCAAATTATATTAATAGACTACTTTTTATTTTTGGGCTTTACGAATAGTAACAACGGTAAATTTTATTTACCATAGTAAAAGGTAAATTGGGTAATGAAGGGTAAATATATTATTATAAAGTCATCCTAATCATTGTATTAATAAAATTAGATGATTATTATTTGTCCTAAGTCATATTTGGGTCGAAATGGAATCCATTATAACCCACTTGGAGGTGATTAAGACATTTAGTTTATTTTATTTAAAGGAAAGTGAAATATGTCTCACTCAACTTTAATAATTAAAGTATTTTTAATATAAGTTTATACAGAATATAAATTCTGTAATAAATACTCATTTGAAAGATAAAACGTTTTTATTTTTCATGGTAATTTATTTGTAATTTTTAAGAGTTATTTAATTACCTTATTATCTTATACATTAATGATGCAGAAATTAGTTATTTAGTGAAAAATCAATAATATAGTTTTTATTGAAATAGTAATACATATCAGAAAGCCCAAAAATCTACATAAAACATATTATTAGTGTATATAGAAACCCTAATCATCCACTGGCCGAATTGTTGACCATTTGGATCCTTATTAAGGCGATTATGACATTTTTATTATTTTATTTTAAATGATTCAAAAGTTGTCACCTTCATTATTTAATAAATATAACAATTTAAATATTGTGATTTTTTAGATGATAAATTTGAGTAAAAGTATTATTATTAAATTTAATAGATTTATATTCATCATAGGATTTTATTTTTAATTTTTATCCAACAAATATGTATATTAAATAATTATACAGAAATGTTGTAGTAATTATTTTATTAATTGATAAACCAAATAAATGGTTTTAAAAATAATAAAATAAATATTATATGAACTATTTAATGTGCTCCAATAATTTATAGATACATATGACCTTTTATGAATCTATTAAATCTTTTATTGCGAACATATATTCTGTATATATTTTATTTAAATTCAAATAAATGAATCGTGTCAAAATTGACACTATTGTTATTTTATAAAAATGACATATAATAAAGTTGTATAAAAATAAAAAAAATATTTAAAAAATTATAAATTTAAATTTATATGGTCTAAAATGTTATAATGTATAAAATTATGGACAATTCGCAAAAATAAGTAATTATTTGTTATCATTTAAAATTTAGAATGTTATTACCACAAATAAAATTAAATTTATTAAATAAGGACAAATCAAGTTGGTAAATGTTTAAAATAAATTCCTAACATGTATAAATTTTATTGGTTGATGATATTAAAACCCTATATCATCTAATATTCGTATATGAGTCATTTTGGATGTTTTTATGTCGCGATGGGATTTCATATAAACTAATATTTCTTATATTTCCAAATGTGCCCCTCTCCTCCCTTATAAAAGGGAACCTCCTCCCTCTCCCCCTCACACCAATTTGAGACTTCAATATCGTCCAAACCATGCCCATTTCACTTCCCCACTTCCCTATAAACATCCTATAGGTCCTTTGTTTCTTCAAAAACCAATTCTAGTGCCCTAAGAGGAGGTCTCAAAGACGCGCTTCAAAGAAGAGGTAATGTCTGTTACCGATTCTTTCAACTGTATTTCTTATTCTACTTATTCTTATTTAGTTGTTTCATTATGAAGTAATAACATATGTATCACTAATATACTGATATGTTATTATAAGTATTAAAAAAACCTTATACCACCATCTATCCATCCTACGGAAAACGAAATCACCGCGTGTGGGTACGTACGGAATACCGTCTCCACGCCGTGGTGTAATCTATTTTCTACCACCACCATACATGGATGGGTATAATGGTGTAAATAATGACTATATATGATTATTCTAAAGTTATATTGATTCTGAAATAGTATAAATACACTCCAATACAATTCCATGGGAACGATATCATCTCTCGTGCGTACGTAAGGATTACCGTCTCCACGACGCGATGAGATTCACTTTCCATGTTAAAAATTCAAGAATGATTATAAAGTATATATAATATGTAATAACGAAATATATGAATTAATAATGCTACTTGATTTATGTAAATATATATGTATGTCATATACTTAATTCCATTGAAGTCAATAAGGAAACAAAAATAGCATTCATACGTACGTACGGCCTACCGTCTCCATGAACGGTGTATTTCTTTCCATTTATCGATCTATTATATATATGTATATTCTGATTATATATTATATATAAATCATGTTTTTCCTTTTGAATTTAAGTAATCATGATCAAATTAATCATATGAATAATTACAATTTAAAACACGAACGACAAATGAAGCGATTTTACCCATAACGATACTTTAACATGAATTTACAAAAGAACGAGTAATATAAAGTCATAAGTGAACCATATATGATATAATAACAATGAATATGATTCTATAATAAGTCAATGACATTATTTAAATCATTATACCAGAGTTTTGGATACGTACGAAGCATATCAGACCTAAGGTAAGGGATAAATTTTCAAATCTCATTTTTTTATCCGAGATTGCTTATAAGTAAGTATTTACTGGGGTTATGTTTATCATCCATGTCCATGATTCCTCAAAAAATTTTCATAAAATGTTTAATATTAATCCTTTTATGTTTAATGTCATTTTTACCCTATTTTACTTTTACCAAAAGGTACAGAAGGAAGCTTTATTTTAAGATGTACTTTTTGACATTTCCGAAAAAAGTGCGAGGAGAATGTTTTTTAACTTATATGGCGTGAACATATTTTTATGGTTTCCTAAAACCTCATTTTCATGAAGATTCCTCTACAATATTTTGCTTATTATTTTCAACAAAATCCATTTCTTTTAAAATTTAATGGCATATTGTGAAAAGAAAATTATTTTGAAGAAGAAATGATATTTTCCTCAAGAATTCATTTCCATGGTTTTATCAAAACCATTCTCCATATAAGATGAAATTATTTCATATGTGTATGTTTCAAGTATAATGTCTCTATGATTTACATGGTTTCACTTTTCTTATGATGATATATACATATGTTTTATATGGATTATTTTATGATGGGATGATGTTTATGAAACCCATTTTATTCTTTGGGTTATGATGAATGTTTTATGTTTATTTTGTGGCACAAGTAAGAATGATTTCATTATGAGATGGGTGTGACCTATATCTCCCTACAATTAATTGGGTAAAGATTTATATCTCATTAGATAAACATGGATGGAACGGTAAGTTAATCTGGTTCAGTATTACAGGATAGGAACGAGGAGTGAACTCGATTCAAAAAGGGACTCTATCCACTAAGATGGTCTTGGCAGCAATGCGTTGAATACTATGGAAATCAATACATGTGCTTCATGGATTCAACATTTACATGTTTTATTCTTATTCTATTTTATCATGATTTATGTTCCATTATGATCTATTCCTTATGTACTTACATGTTTTATATCGTTGCTCAATATTTTGATGTTTAAAAATTATGTTCATGTTTTTAAGTTCAAATGTATATGTTATGTTTTATTTTATCCATGCTTTCCCTTACTGAGCATTTGAGCTCACCCATTATATGTTTTCTTTTCCCCAAGATTTAATGAAAGGTTTTAGGTAAGAAAAAAAAGGGGAATATCTTTATGGGAGATTTTGAATATCATTCACCACTTTTAGAAGATTACGTTCTGAGTTTCCAAAGACACTAAACAATTACGGTCCTTGAGTTTTGGTTTTTGTTATGTATTAAGTATTCCGCAAAAGTAATGTATTGTCCATGTACGTCATGCTTCGGGTCTCTACATTAACACTTCTATTTTTTTAATTTAAAAAATAAGACATACATGGTTTTCATTTGGACGTAAAATGTGGTTCAATGAGATTGAAATAATTTTTGGTGAATAGTAACTTCTAAGTTCTATTAATCGCGATTGAAGTTAATTAGTGAAATTTAAGGTAAAATTGATATTATAAAAATATGAAAATATCTTGACACTTGTCCTACCCTTATTTGATGAGTCATGGACGACCAATACAATCCATGGGTCATCTTGGGGACCCCATGGAGCCACATGGGTAAGAAAATGACATTAATAACTTTTTATTTAAAGTTAAAATAAAATTGTCACAAACATGTGTTTTTTTACTAAAACAATTATTACATGGGGTTATATAAGTTAAATTTTCAACTATAAATATTAATTGGAAATATAAAACTATTTCCTATATCATGATATTTTTTTTATAATTTTTAGACATTAAATAAATTAAAAATTTTATGACACCATGATGGTGCAGCGATTACATCATTAATTAACGATTTAAAAAAATGAAACGATAATGTCAAATATAAGAAATAAACTTGTCAAAAACCTATTGGATGAGTAGATTTAGAACCTTTATCACATTATCCTAGAAATATATAATTTTGGGACCTTTGAAATTCGAAAAGTATATCATAATAATGTAACATTTCATTACATTCCAACAGTGCCCCTCCTCTCCTCTTATAATAGGCCCCCACTTCTACCACCTTATTCACACCTCCAAAGCCATTTGGATCTGCCAAACTCTGCCCAAATAATCTCTAAATTCCCTATATTACTCATAGATGACTCAATTTGGGCAGAATTCTTCCCACAGAAGCCTTTGGCCCAAATCAAAAAGAGTTACCCAATTTTAAGGTAATGTCTTCTCTTATGTTATTTTGTTTTATTTTTCCTCTCCAACCCATTAAACTCTTTTTATTCCTTTCTTTTTTTAAAAAAACAGTATCTAAAATATAATAGGATGTTTTTATGAGAAGTATTTTATTTACACTTACACACACCTTCGTCTAATAGTTAAAGAACATACTATTTCTGTGGTTGGAAATTTTTTCCTCACGAAACGATGATTGTTCAATCTTCTTTTAACACCTCTCATGGTGGCCATTAAGATGTCCCTATATTTATATATGATATATATTATGTTTTTTTCCTTATTCTTCTGTATTTCTCATTTATGGCATAAAATTATGATTTTCATAACGGGTAAACACGATAATTTCATTTTAGGATGTGCGGACTACCGCCCCTCAAAGTGATTTGAATAGTTAATGCCATATGTGGGATGTATAAAGGATGGACTAAATGATATTATATATGATATTATACTGGAATTATAATATAACTTTATATCATTATGATTTCATTCCATTAAATACGAAATAGAAATGAATGTAGCGTTCATGCGTACGTACGGCTTACCATCTCCATGAACGGTGAATTTCATTTTGTACCTCTAAATGTTATGTAATATTTTGAATGAATATATATACTGGATATATATGATATATATAATATCTAAATCAATGAATATAATTATGGAGATAATGTATATTCTACCATATAAACAACTTGTAATTATAAGAAGTTTATTGTTGACTCAAGTACAAAAGATCGACAAAACGACTGTTATTGACATAAATGACTACATAATTTTTTTAACATTGTAATAACTGATATAAAAGGGATAATTAACTTTAAAAATGATCTTATGCAAATATAGATTAACTCTAGTTTATTATTCAGGAGATTAATGAACGGTCAAGTGATGTTGGACATGAGGTAAGGGACTTCATCTCAATATCTTTTCATTGAGGCCTATTTTGTTTTATACACAACTTTTTTTATATGGTATATAAACCCCTTTGTATTTTAAATTTATCTAAGAATAATATTTTTTTATATGAAGAATTTTACTAAATGACAAAAGGGAATGTTTTTTTGTCGTATGTATGTGTCGACAATGACTTCTCTGCCACCGTGACCATTATTTGAGTTTCAGCTTCCTCTACAAGCCTTAACATTTTTAAATGAAAAATAATTACAACGTTTAAATTTTATTTTATTTTGGAATGGAAAATGGTTTTGGAAGTGTTTTTTTATATTAATGTTTTGTATTGATATCTTGTGATTTAAATGTGGAAATGTTATGTTTCCTTTATGCATGTTTTATGTGACACGATTATGTTATGGATTATGATATGTTTAAACCTGTTAATATGAGGAATGAATTGGACATAATAGGTGACGGTTGGATCTTGCTATAGCTCCTCGATGCATCGGTAGGTCTCCTGATACAAACTAGTGTCTTAGCACAAGGCCTTGACAAAATCTTTTTTTTAGTCTTGGAACGAGGCCTTGGATAAGTGGTTATGATAGTCTAACATTATCCATTCCATCATTATGAAAGTGGTTATTGATATTTCATGTGATTATTCGACTAGTAGAATAACCATGTGAATAAGTAAATGGAATTATTTCATTTTACTTTATCCATATTACACATATCTTCATGTTTAAAAAGATTTTGTTTCAGTTATACATTGCCTTAAATGTTTATGTTTATTTATGAAAGATTCCACAGTATTGTTATCCTTACTGAGCATCTGAGCACACCCCTTTCAATGTCTTAATATTTTACAGGATGTAAATATTTATTTTATGAATGACCTGCAGGGATAATCAGAAGGGTATATGAGTGTGGACTATGGAGACGATGTTATTTTAGTTTTTCACTTTATGATGTAATGTATATTTTGGGAATATATCTAGTGTTTTCAAGGATAGTAAACTAATCGGTCTTTTGAGAAATGATCTTTTTGATCATGAAAATGTTACACAATATTTCACTGACTCTGGGTAACTGGAGTCCAGGAATTACATGTAACCAAAAATTTGAATAAATTATAACAAGCTTTGAATTAGTCAAAATTGAGCTTTAAATCACCCAGATATTCCAAATGTATTATTACAGAAAACACCAATAAAGTCGCAAATTCAAATCATCAGTGTTGAAAAGTAAAACATAAGGTTCATTCAAAAAATGGAATAAATCAAAAGAGAGGGTTCAATCTGAGAATTTAAGGATGAAAACATAATGATGATCACGAAATTATGGTTAATGATCCATACATTTTCATCTTAAACATAGGGTTCCATAATTACGCCGGGTTCTTTAATGTAACGACCCAATCTTTTTGAGTAGTATATTAACTTACTCTTATTGATTTATTAAGATGTTAATGGTTAATGCAGAAAGAGGAGTTGATGGATTCATCCAGTAGACTCAACCCTTACGAAGCCCACTTATCAGAGCTTGGGAAGGAGGTAGCATCTATGGGCTTCGCTTTGGACCAAGCCCAATCCGAGCTCCAGCGTGTCAAGCTTGAACGAAAACGCTTGCAGGAGAAGTTCAAGTTAGTGGAGATTGCTACTAGGGCAATGTTATCTGAGACTCCCTCAGATTCTATCACCATAGCACACCTTACACTTAGGTCTTATGCCAGTGTTATAAGGGGCTATGTGATGAGACCCTAGTTTCCTTGTGTAATCCTTTCGGGTGAATAAATTGAGATTCCTTCCTTTAGTGATGTTTGTGAAATTTCAAATGTCTAGATAATTTTAGAATGTATTTTATTGATGAATTTTGAAAATGGGATATTTTGAAATATTTATGTAAACCCTAAATAACTAATGAGGTGTAATGATTTTCAAAAAATGGTCTTCTACAAAAGTGTTCAGTAAGGAATTTGGAGTCTAATAAGATCAACATAATTTTTGATGAATAGTAAATTATGAATAGTGATTTTACGCTTAGGATTAGTAATGTGACCAAATGGATTAGTAATTTTCACTTAAAGAAAGTTTTAATATAATTTAGACACCTTGGTTAAGTAATGTGATTCAATAAAATGGGTAAATAACGGTTTCATAAATTATTTATCAAGTATTAGTTTTTTCGGATGAATAGTGTTTTTTAATTAAAAATTTAATTAAAAATAATTAGAAAATTATTTTTATAAAAATGACTTTATTTTTGAACTCAGAGCATCGATATTATGTTAAGGTAATTTTTGGGGATTTTTCTGGAAAAAATGAATTTTCGATGAATAGTGTTTTTATTTAAAAATTAAATTAAAAATATTTAGAAAAATATTTTTATAAAATGGATTTCATTTTTGAAATCAGAGCATTGATATTTGGTTAAGGTGAAATTTTGGGATTATTCTGAGAAAGTTGAAATTTTCAGTGAATAGTAAAAATACCGTTTTAGGGTTTCGGTATGTTTAATGACATCATAATGATGTCATGATGATGTCATGAGATCTTTTGAGGGTTGGCCGGCCAAGGGTGATGAATTATTGTTTTGGGGGCCCCATGTGGCCTAACTCCATGATAAATGCCAAGGGAGAGCCCATGGGTTTGAGAAAAGCACATGTGAGGTGTCCTTTGGCCTTTAATGCTTTGTCCCCTCACTTTCCCTATAAATACCCACACTTTCCTCCTTTAGTTTTCACTCCCAACTCTCCCCCAACGAAGTTCTGGTATTCTTACCTTCCAAGGAGTCCTCCCAAGGTGCCCCCAAGCCCTCAAGGTCCAATCCTTTGAGTTTCAAGAGTCACGTTTTAAGGTAAGGGATCCGACCCCTCTCTTTCTTTTCATGTAATCTCTTTTATGTCATTCCTATTATGCTCCTTGTTTTTATGAGAGAGGATGTTCTTTTATATTACTCTTACTTCCCTTTCATTTTTATATGATGAGAGATCCCCTCTTACTCTCATCATTTCGTTTTATGAAAGTTTAAGTGACGCCGTTAGGCTGCCGAATTTTTAAGGGATTCTTTCACCCTTCTCATTTTTCAAGTTCGATTTTCATGTCAAGTCTTTCAAGTTACTTTTTATTATGTTGGGTTATGATCTCTATATCTATCATACTGATCTATTATGATCATATGATGAGGGACCCTATTTGATCTTGTCAAATCATTTTCTTTTGAAGTTAAGTGACGCCGTAAGGTTGCCGAATTTTCATAAGAGAAATCTAATCATTTTTCCTTCCATGTTTTTCATTTCAAATGTTATGTCCCTCAAATTTCATTACCATGTCCATATGTCCTTCATACTCTTTCACCCTACTGTTTTAAGGATCATTTATGAGGGGGTGACCCATGTCCCCTCTCATTTCAATGTTTTCTAAAACCCCGAAACTTAGCCGTTATGCTGCAGAATTTTCCCCTCAAAATGCCTCTCTCTTTTCTCAAAAATTATTTTATGTTATAAAGTGAATACTCAAAGCTCTTATTTCTACAAGAGTATTCACATATATATCAAAATGTTCCATTTTAAATTCTGGGATTTACATAAATGAGACCCGCTTTCCCTTTCCGTGGGTTTAAAGTGACGTAAAGATCATGTCTTTAGAGCAGTTTTTAAAACGTTATGATTATGAAATGAAACCCATTTATTTTATGCTATGTGGGTTATTTATGAAATGTTTGATGATGATATATGTGGCTCACATGATAATAAAGGCAAATTTAAGGGTGCGCCCTGATAGCGCTCCAATGCATTGGGTAATGATGTAACCACTAGAGATTACAATTTTCATGATACCTTGGTGAATAACCTTGGTAATTTTCAAATGACACCTTGGGGATGGACCTTGGTGATATGTTCATGATTGTCTATGTTAAATGATGTAGCCACATCTTCAAGTTATGAAAAATGTTATTTTTATTATGAAATGCCTCATGATTTCTTTCTCATGCCTTAAAGTTCTTTTCATGTCCTTATTGAAGTATCTCAAGTTCACATGTAAAATGTTCCGCTTATTTCCCTTACTGGGCCTTCTGCTCACCCTTTCTTTTGATGTATGTCCCCAGGTTATGAGATGCAGTAATGAACCTAGAATGAACTTAAGGAGACGCCTTTCAAGTGTTTAAGAATAATGTTTTTTGTTGTTTTCATGTATTATGTTCCTGGTTTCCAAGACACTAGACCTTAAAGATCCTCAGTTTTGTGTAATGTAATGAAAGTTTATGTTATAAAATGGCGGGATGCTATAGTTGGTATCAAAGGATGGTTTAGTTATTTGTGGAAATTAGGATATAAAAACTTTAGGAAGAACCCTATAGAAAAGTTTAAATATAGGAAAACTTCCTGGTATTTTGGTAAGTATTAAGTAAGTGGTCTATCAAACAAATACATCCCTGTCTGGATATGAGCAGGTAGAGGCGGCTCTGGCACAGATGTACATAGGGGTAAAACCCGAAAACACCGCTTTGAGCTAGACTCGAACGGGAACTGGTGCACGATAACGGGCCTTGCTGCACTCTTGGTTACGACACTCCCGGGGGATATGTTTGGTTAATCACATGCTTTTTATGAATCATTATGAAGGAATTATAGAGAAATATAATTGTCTAAGCACGAAGTCTTAGTTAAAAGATTCATAAATGAAATAAGTTTCTCACTAAGGTTTTATTCTTTTAGAAAATGGCGGGCAATAGGAGAAACCGTGCCGATGGTGACCGCAATGCACCATGTGCTGACGACCCTCCGATGGAAGCCGGAATGGAAACATTCATGCGGATGATGAACCAACTGACTCAAGTTATGAGTAATAACTTGAATCATGCTGAGAGGCCGACCTCACCACGAAGGGAACAACTTTCTGTTGAGTCCTTCATGCGTCAACGACCACCAACATTCAGTGGATCTACTGACCCATTGGTTGCGGAACAATGGATAAGCTCCATTGAAAAGATCTTTTCTGTACTTCATTGTTCGGAACAAGAAAAAGTCACCCTTGCTGTTTACCGCCTAGAGGGAGAAGCTGATCAGTGGTGGTCACTGATCAAAAACACGAAGCCACGAGGAGAGATGGAAGCTATGGAGTGGGAAGAATTTCGGGGAATTTTCTTTAACAAGTATTTCCCTCGTTCCATGAGAACGAAAATGGATAAAGAGTTTCTCGAGCTGAAGCAGAAGGAGAACGAATCTGTCGGAAGCTATGAGATGAACTTCACAAGGCTTTCCCGTTATACCTCAAGCTTTGTCATGGACCCTAATGGGAAGGTTGATAGATTCTTTGGCGGACTACGACCACATCTGCGGAAGAATCTAGCCAACAGGGACTATGATAGCTATGAAGAAATAGTTTGAAGTGCTATGAAAGTTGAACTAGAGTTTGGAGAGACACAGTGGTCTCACAAATCTAATGAGAAGAAGAGAACTCTAGAACCAAGCCTGGGAAGAAGTTTTGATCAGGAAAGAGGTGGAAAGCATATGCAACATGCCACATGCAATAAATGTGGGAAGAAGCATCCAGGGAACTGCTTGATCGGAAGTGGCAAGTGCTATAGGTGTGGAAAAGAAGGCCATATTTCTCGGAATTGTCGTGGTGATGTGAAGCCTCAACTTCCCAACACTAACGACAGAGGAAAGATGGTTCTGGCCCTACCCGAAGTCACAAGCTTGAAGTGTGGACAGCTTGGGCACTTTGCTAATCAATGTCCAAATCCGAGGGCGGTGGAGGGGAATCACCATCAACCTCAGCAGAGGCCAAGGGAGAAAGCTCGTGCTTTCGCTATCACAACAACTGAAGTTGAAGTTCTGAACGATGTGGTAGCAGGTAATCTTGTTGTCCTCTCAAAACTAGCAAGTGCTTTATTTGATTCTGGTTCTACGCATTCCTTTATTTCTTCCAAGTTTGCAAAGAATATAGAATCAATCCCCAAATTGCTTGAGGTAGAGTTGTCAGTCAAGACTCCAAGTGGGATTATCCATGCATCAACAGTGTTTAGAGACTCTAGTGTTTACTTTGGTGAGCACAATCTTATCGCAAATCTAGTAGTCATCCCCATGATGGAATTCGACGTTATAATAGGGATGGAATGGCTCTCAAAGTATAATGCTAAGATCAAATGCAGAAGTAAGGAAATCTCAGTAGTCTTGAATGAACGACCTACAGTTATCTTTCGAGGAGAGATATCCCGAACTGATCCCTATCTAGAATCACCTCCTATAGCTTTCTTTATGGAGTTAATCGGTGATGAGGAAGAAGGGAAAGGGAGCATACAAATTGAAGATGTTCTGATTGTTCAGGAATACATGGATGTATTTCCTGAGGAGTTACCTGGACCTCCCCCAGAAAGAGAGGTAGAGTTCTCCATTGAACTCGTACCTGGGTCTCAACCGATATCAAAGACTCCGTATAGAATGGCAAATGTGGAGCTAGAGGAGCTAAAGAAACAACTCCAAGACTTGTTGGAGAAGGGGTTTATCCGACCGAGTGTGTCTCCTTGGGGAGCACCAGTTCTCTTTGTGAAGAAGAAGGATGGATCAATGCGGCTATGGATTGATTATAGAGAACTGAACGGGATCACAGTGAAGAACAGATACCCTCTTCCAAGAATTGATGATTTATTTGACCAACTTCGTGGGGCTCAATTCTTCTCTAAGATTGATCTTCGATCTGGTTATCATCAACTGAGGGTGAAGAAGGAAGATATTCCAAAGACTGCCTTCCGATCAAGATATGGGCATTATGAGTTTACTGTTATGCCCTTCGGTTTGACTAATGCTCCTGATATTTTCATGGATTTGATGAATAGAGTCTTTAAGGACTACCTTGATAACTTTGTGGTAGTTTTTATTGATGATATTTTGATATATTCAAAAAGTAGTGAGGAGCATGAAGATCATCTGAGGGTTATTTTGAAAACTATACGGAAGGAGAGGCTCTTTGGGAAGTTCAGCAAGTGTGAGTTTTGGTTACAACAAGTGGCTTTCTTGGGGCACATCGTAACCAATGAAGGAATCTCGGTTGACCCTGAAAAGACAATGGTTGTGGAGGAGTGGCCTCAACCCACAACAGTAACTGAGATTCGTAGTTTCCTTGGCTTAGCGGGATATTATAGGAGGTTTGTGAAAAACTTTTCACGGCTTTCTAATCCACTAACTAAGTTGACTCGAAAAGGGGTTAAGTTCATCTGGACAAAGGAATGTGAGGAAAGTTTCCAAGAGCTGAAGAAGAGATTGGTTACTGCACCTGTGTTAACACTACCCTCTATCGGAGAAGGATTCGTTATTTTTAGCGATGCATCTCTGAAAGGGCTTGGGTGCGTCCTCATGAAAAATGACAAAGTAATTGCTTATGCATCTCGACAGTTGAAGATTCATGAGCAGAATTATCCTACGCATGATCTAGAGCTGGCGGCAGTTGTTTTTGCTCTAAAGATATGGAGGCACTATCTTTATGGGGAGAAATGTGATGTATACACTGACCACCAAAGTCTAAAGTATATTTTCACTCAGAAAGAATTGAACATGAGACAAAGTAGATGGTTGGAGCTTATTAAAGACTATGATTGTTCAATTCATTATCACCCTGGAAGAGCAAACAAAGTCGCGGATGCGTTAAGCAGGAAAGATCCTGTTGTTCTGGCAACAATGAGGATCCTGGGAGATCCCTTGATTAAAGATCTACTAAAACTGGACATGGGAATTATAAGGAAAGGGACATCATCAACCCTATCCCAAATGATTTCTCAACCTTCATTACTAGAGAAGATCAAGAAGGCTCAAAAAGAAGATCCTTTACTGCAGGAGAAGTTCGAGGCTGTAAAGGATGGGAAGTTCCCTGATTTCAATATTGATCAAGAAGGTGTATTGAAATTTCGTACAAGACTATGTGTTCCATCTATTCCGGAGATAAAGAAAGAACTGATGGATGAAGCTCATAGCTCTACTTTCTCTATACATCCGGGAAGCACTAAGATGTATAGAGACCTTCGTGATCATTATTGGTGGGATAACATGAAGAGGGAGATTGCCGATTACACTACAAGGTGCCTGGTGTGTCAGCAAGTAAAGGCAGAAAGACAACTTCCTAAGGGGGTATTCCAACCGCTACCCATACCAGTATGGAAGTGGGATAATATCACTATGGACTTTGTAACTGGTCTCCCGAAAACATCCAAAGGGAACAATGCGATATGGGTTATTGTGGACCGTCTCACCAAGACAGCCCATTTTATCCCTATTCGGGAAGATTTCTCTCTAGATCAGCTTGCCAAGATATACGTGAAGGAAGTGGTAAGGCTGCATGGGGTACCACTATCCATCGTATCTGATCGTGACCCAAGATTCACATCAAAATTCTGGAGAAGTCTTCAGCATGCTCTGAATACTGAATTGAATTTTAGTACGGCCTATCATCCTCAAACTGATGGCCAATCTGAAAGGACTATTCAGACACTCGAAGACATGTTGAGATTATGCTCAATGGAATTTAAGGGTGGATGGGATCAACACCTCCCATTAGTGGAGTTCTCCTATAACAACAGCTTCCATGCGAGTATTTAGATGGCACCCTATGAAGCTCTGTATGGAAAGCGGTGTAGAACTCCTACTTGTTGGGATGAAACTGGTGAGAGGAAGCTTCTTGGGCCTGATCTCGTGCAAGAGATGACAGAACAGGTTCATGCCATCCAACAACACATAAAGGCTGCTCAGAGTCGGCAGAAGAGCTATGCTGACAATCGTCGAAGGGACTTGGAGTTTGGTGTTGGTGACAAAGTCTTCCTTCGAATTTCTCCATGGAAGAGAGTCATGCGGTTTGGGAAGAAAGGGAAGCTCAGCCCTAGGTACATTGGCCCCTATGAAATCCTTGATCGCATAGGAGCAGTGGCCTATTGTCTAGCACTTCCACCGAACCTAGCTCAAGTTCATGATGTCTTCCATGTATCTCTCTTGAGGAAGTACATACCCGACCCTTCGCATGTACTGAACCCAGAGGTGGTACAACTTGAACATGACCTCTCTTATGAGGAGCAGCCAGTGGAGATCTTGGACCGTAGAGACAAGGTCCTACGAAACAAGACTACCCACCTTGTGAAAGTGTTGTGTAGGAATCATAAATATGAAGAAGCGACTTGGGAGCCTGAGGAAACGATGAAGCAAAAGTACCCTCACCTTTTCAACTTGGCCTCAAGTATAAATTTCGGGGACGAAATTTCTTAAGGGGGGAAGAATGTAACGACCCAATCTTTTTGAGTAGTATATTAACTTACTCTTATTGATTTATTAAGATGTTAATGGTTAATGCAGAAAGAGGAGTTGATGGCTTCATCCAGTAGACTCAACCCTTACGAAGCCCACTTATCAGAGCTTGGGAAGGAGGTAGCATTTGTGGGCTTCGCTTTGGACCAAGCCCAATCCGAGCTCCAGCGTGTCAAGCTTGAACGAAAACGCTTGCAGGAGAAGTTAAAGTTAGTGGAGATTGCTACTAGGGCAATGTTATCTGAGACTCCCTCAGATTCTATCACCATAGCACACCTTACACTTAGGTCTTATGCCAGTGTTATAAGGGGCTATGTGATGAGACCCTAGTTTCCTTGTGTAATCCTTTCGGGTGAATAAATTGAGATTCCTTCCTTTAGTGATGTTTGTGAAATTTCAAATGTCTAGATAATTTTAGAATGTATTTTATTGATGAATTTTGAAAATGGGATATTTTGAAATATTTATGTAAACCCTAAATAACTAATGAGGTGTAATGATTTTCAAAAAATGGTCTTCTACAAAAGTGTTCAGTAAGGAATTTGGAGTCTAATAAGATCAACTTAATTTTTGATGAATAGTAAATTATGAATAGTGATTTTACGCTTAGGATTAGTAATGTGACCAAATGGATTAGTAATTTTCACTTAAAGAAAGTTTTAATATAATTTAGACACCTTGGTTAAGTAATGTGATTCAATAAAATGGGTAAATAACGGTTTCATAAATTATTAATCAAGTATTAGTTTTTTCGGATGAATAGTGTTTTTTAATTAAAAATTTAATTAAAAATAATTAGAAAATTATTTTTATAAAAATGACTTTATTTTTGAACTCAGAGCATCGATATTATGTTAATGTAATTTTTGGGGATTTTTCTGGAAAAAATGAATTTTCGATGAATAGTGTTTTTATTTAAAAATTAAATTAAAAATATTTAGAAAAATATTTTTATAAAATGGATTTCATTTTTGAAATCAGAGCATTGATATTTGGTTAAGGTGAAATTTTGGGATTATTCTGAGAAAGTTGAAATTTTCAGTGAATAGTAAAAATACCGTTTTAGGGTTTCGGTATGTTTAATGACATCATAATGATGTCATGATGATGTCATGAGATCTTTTGAGGGTTGGCCAGACAAGGGTGATGAATTATTGTTTTGGGGGCCCCATGTGGCCTAACTCCATGATAAATGCCAAGGGAGAGCCCATGGGTTTGAGAAAAGCACATGTGAGGTGTCCTTTGGCCTTTAATGCTTTGTCCCCTCACTTTCCCTATAAATACCCACCCTTTCCTCCTTTAGTTTTCACTCCCAACTCTCCCCCAACGAAGTTCTGGTATTCTTACCTTCCAAGGAGTCCTCCCAAGGTGCCCCCAAGCCCTCAAGGTCCAATCCTTTGAGTTTCAAGAGTCACGTTTTAAGGTAAGGGATCCGACCCCTCTCTTTCTTTTCATGTAATCTCTTTTATGTCATTCCTATTATGCTCCATGTTTTTATGAGAGAGGATGTTCTTTTATATTACTCTTACTGCCCTTTCATGTTTATATGATGAGAGATCCCCTCTTACTCTCATCATTTCGTTTTATGAAAGTTTAAGTGACGCCGTTAGGCTGCCGAATTTTTAAGGGATTCTTTCACCCTTCTCATTTTTCAAGTTCGATTTTCATGTCAAGTATTTCAAGTTACTTTTTATTATGTTGGGTTATGATCTCTATATCTATCATACTGATCTATTATGATCATATGATGAGGGACCCTATTTGATCTTGTCAAATCATTTTCTTTTGAAGTTAAGTGACGCCGTAAGGCTGCCGAATTTTCATAAGAGAAATCTAATCTTTTTTCCTTCCATGTTTTTCATTTCAAATGTTATGTCCCTCAAATTTCATTACCATGTCCATATGTCCTTCTTACTCTTTCACCCTACTGTTTTATGGATCATTTATGAGTGTGTGACCCATGTCCCCTCTCATTTCAATGTTTTCTAAAACCCCGAAACTTAGCCGTTATGCTGCAGAATTTTCCCCTCAAAATGCCTCTCTCTTTTCTCAAAAATTATTTTATGTTATAAAGTGAATACTCAAAGCTCTTATTTCTACAAGGGTATTCACATATATATCAAAATGTTCCATTTTAAATTCTGGTATTTACATAAATGAGACCCGCTTTCCCTTTCCGTGGGTTTAAAGTGACGTAAAGATCATGTCTTTAGAGCAGTTTTTAAAACGTTATGATTATGAAATGAAACCCATTTATTTTATGCTATGTGGGTTATTTATGAAATGTTTGATGATGATATATGTGGCTCACATGATAATAAAGGCAAATTTAAGGGTGCTCCCTGATAGCGCTCCAATGCATTGGGTAATGATGTAACCACTAGAGATTACAATTTTCATGATACCTTGGTGAATAACCTTGGTAATTTTCAAATGACACCTTGGGGATGGACCTTGGTGATATGTTCATGATTGTCTATGTTAAATGATGTAGCCACATCTTCAAGTTATGAAAAATGTTATTTTTATTATGAAATGCCTCATGATTTCTTTCTCATGCCTTAAAATTCTTTTCATGTCCTTATTGAAGTATCTCAAGTTCACATGTAAAATGTTCCTCTTATTTCCCTTACTGGGCCTTCTGCTCACCCTTTCTTTTGATGTATGTCCCCAGGTTATGAGATGCAGTAATGAACCTAGAATGAACTTAAGGAGACGCCTTTCAAGTGTTTAAGAAGAATGTTTTATGTTGTTTTCATGTATTATGTTCCTGGTTTCCAAGACACTAGACCTTAAAGATCCTCAGTTTTGTGTAATGTAATGAAAGTTTATGTTATAAAATGGCGGGATGCTATATTTAACCTTACTTTTTCACATTGAAAAACGTAAGGTTTTATCAAAAAATAATGTTCCTAATACATACGTTTCTTCCAATGTATGGATGATAATCCATACATACAGATCCTTTATCATATTCTTTAATACAAACATAGGGTATGATCCATACGTTACATTCATCAATGTAGTGAATGAACTGTGATTCCAGAAAATGAAAAATATTGAACAGTGATTCCAGAATACGCATAATATAATTCTAAATAATTTATCAAATATTTTATGTGATTAAAAATTTGAATACTGTTCCAAAATAAGAACTATAAGGAATATAAACTTCATGAAATACACTAAAAATAAGATCATTGGTAAAATTAACAAGGGTATTTTGGAGCATCAAAATCTATAATATTTATAGAGTATTGTTGAGACAATACATTCCCAACAAAATGTTCATGAATAACCAATGAATAAATAAATTTATGGATTTTATTTGATAATGATCATATAATTTCTTTTATTGGTAATTCAAGAATAAACAATCCCAGAAAATATGAGATTGAATCATAAACCCAGACAACTGAGGTATTATTTGAAAAAAAAATATATGAATTATGTAAATAAATTGTAACCTAAAATAAATTGTATTAGGAAGAATTAATTATATAATATTTAATGGGTCATTATGTAGACCATATAAAAATTATAATTTTCGTAAAACAACATGCATTTTAGAGAATTATGTATTGAGAAAAAAATACTTACCTCAAACATTAATCGTCACGTGAGTTACTTATTTTCCTGAATAATAATCCAATATTATTTATATTATTTCAATTATACATTTCAGTATTTTATTATTCATTTTATTTCATTTTTATACAATTTCATATTCAACTACTTAATAAATTTTTTTTCACGTCAAATGTTTTACAGATAAATGGAACATATATCCAAAATTGCATTGTTATGATGAATAAGGTAAAATAAATTATTATTTTATAATTTTAAATGGTAAAAATGGCACAATTACCATTTTTTCGTAAATAATAATTCTAAAACCATCCAGTATATATGGTTTTGAATAATGAACTACCTTACAATGAAAGATGAGGCAAGCTATACGTACACATGTGTAACATTACAATTTTTCAATGATCATAATAGAAATATGATCACTAGTAAATTTTATTTAAATAATTAAATTTTATCATAAATATCATATTATTTATTTAAATTCCATTACATACACTATCCTTGTGATGTTTTAATAAAATTGAATCAAATCGCTTCATGAGGCTGTGGTCTGATGTATAGATGAACAACATTATCATTTATCAAAAGGATGGTATGATAAGAAAGAATATGATATATTAATTTTTAAAAAATAATTATTATGTCATTAAGGTAATATATTAACATAAAATTAATCCTTATTAACGTTCATTTAAATTGTATGTAAAAAATGAATCAAAATGCATAGCAAGGCTGTAATCTTCCGTACACACGAGTGATATTTTCATATTCCCTAAAGAATGGAAAATAAGAAGGTATATGTTATATTATAATTTAATAGTTATAAGTATATCATAAATATCATATATAATAATTATACACATTATCATATCAATCCATGAAATGCGGTGATGAAAAACATATTATGTTGGTTTGTGAGGTGGTAGTCCAACGTACACATGATCAACAGTTTCATTTCCCATTTGAGAGCATATAATATTATTGTAGATCATGAATTTAACATAAAAAATATCAAAATATGTAAGATAAAATTTTATTATATCATTATTTATTAATATTATTTTAAGTAGGTGGAATAATAAATAAAATAAAATGCCTGGCTATGAAGGTTACCTCTTCCTTAGAAAACAAATTTAGGTTTTCACCAAAATCATTTATTGGATTGATCTATAATCAATAAAAGTAATCTTGGATGAGGGTTGGTAATTAATTAAGTTATTTAGCTCAATATTGTCTTAACTTGTGTTTTTTGGATGCGTCAATAAGAGTGGAGATGAGTGTCTATTAAAAAGAAGGGGAGACTACATGCATGGAAATTTTGAAAAGAAACAATTACATCCATTTTTTTTATCATTACAAAATGATAAAAATGGGACTTCTTAATAGTTAATGTATATAAGGATTATAAATGGAATTAAAATAAAATATATAAATGTTTTAGGTCATTTTTAACCCTTATATTATTAGTTTAATGATGGGTAACACGTTTTTACATTACCTATGCTAAATAAAATTTACTATTTTCACTATTCCTTATGGTAATAAATTATTGTGAAATTATTAGAAAAAATAAATTCTTAATATTAAAAATAAATAATCCATTTTTCTAAATACAACTCATATAAGTGAAAGAATTTAATTTAAAATTAAAATCAGATTTGTGTGAGAAAACAGTTTTCCGAAAGAATAAATTTCAAAAGTATAAATAGTTTTTTATAAAAATACAATATGATATTTATTACAATAAAATAATTTGGTTTAATAAATATATACAAGAAATAATTTCAAATTTAAAACCATCTAAATACAAAATTATCCTTTTATATTCTATAAATGAAAAGGATGTTTCAAATAAAAATTATTATTTCTGACTATTCATCGAAAAATGAATCTTTTCAAAAAAACATAAAAATTCATCCTAATATAATTTTGATATGATTGATTTAAAAATTATGTCAATTTTATAAAATAAATTTTCTAATAGAGAAAAACATTATTATATTTTTTTTCTTATAGAACGTAAGACAAACCAATTTTTGTGGAAAACATATTTTTGATAAATAAAATGAACATTATTAATGTTTATTGATTAATTAATAAAAATTAATAAATATATATATATATTAACACAGTACTTAAAATAAATTATATAACGTAGTTAATTATTTTTTTACTCTCCAATTTAACACCTAGGTTGAAACAATCATATTTTAATAATATGTCGTTGTTCATATAAAATCATTGTTTTGTGATGAATATGAAATAAAGAAAAGTGTTTTATAGAATATAATTATGTCAGAATAATAGTTTATATTTATTAATACAAAAATTGAATATCTTAACATTGTTTCAGGGAGAGAATATTGTTTATTGGGGAATAATGGGTGTATTTTTGGGATTTCAGAAGTTCAAATGATAATAAATAAAAGCTTATACTAGTAGAAATTAAAAGAGACTCTTTCTTTTTTACCCTTATTGTGTTTAGGATGTTTAGGGGAAGAAAATTTTTAGTGTTAAATTTATAATGATGATGATCTCAATTATAATTCATGTAATGGTTCCACTGATGATGATGGTGGACTTAAAAATTGTTCTTAGTAGATAACAAAAATTATTATTCCCTTAAAATATAATTTTTTAAAGAAAAAGAGTTTGTGTAAAATGATAGAAGATTTAACCACTAAAAAGTTGATTCATAATCTCATAATTTTTTAAAAATACATTATTTAATGATCTTACCCATTAACTAAGTTTAGTGGTAGGGTTGTATAAAATTTCCATATATAGGTGTGGTGATAATTTCATAGAGATGTAATGAGTTTAATAAAATCTCAATAGTTAAGAAAACATAAGGGTTCTCTTGAGATCTATCATTTGCGATATGATTCGAAAAACAGTCATGTATAGTCATTAGTATTTTGAAAATATTTTATGAATATGAAAAGTATCAAGTTATATAAATGCAAGTCTCAACTTTTTCATTCGTTCACATTGGATGTATATATATTATGAAGTGTATAATGGATACATAAAATTACTACCTTTCAAATTGTATGTCCATGGACCATATAATATTGTAAGATATGCGTATTCCATAAAATATGATATGAATGACAATTTAATATTATAATATTACATATTTTAGGGTTATCATATATTTTTACGTTATAAAAACCTCATCAATGACTTGAAATTGAAATATTAGAGGATAATGTTCAAATTATAACTTAGGATATTATTAAATGATTAATTTTATAAGATAAAATTCTCAGAAGTGGTGATCAATTCCTATGATGGATTCATGTTGGATAGTGGAATTAACACAAATGTTATAAAAAATATGGTAATGCATAAATGTTTATATGTCACTATATAAGAGAGTAAACATTGTCGATATGTTCTAGTTGATTCTTAATAACATACTACTAATAATACCGCATTCATGTAGCTCTCAACTACATTTACTTTATTACTTTGGGAAGCGTTATCATGACACGGGAGGATTGAAACTCCCACTCGAGCATTTGGTCATTCATTTTAACCCATGGATACACCATTAAGGAGGGGTTTATTCAGGATACATACAAGGGGTATTGTTAAGTATATTGATGATGATTACTGATTCAATGATCAATGGAGTATGTTATACTATTCTCATCATTGTATATTTTTTCGTGGTTATTTCTATATCACTTGGATATTACCAGTTTATTGGTTTCTTCTTTATTTAGATTCTTAGTTAAATTATTAAACGATCCTAAGAAACCAAATAGTGGGGTCCGAGTATTACCATATTGTTAGAAAATCAAAATCTTTCATAAAATGAATGATTCGTGTTCTACTGTAGAAATAGTGCACCGAATCACAATATACAATTCAGAGCATGACATTAAAAAATCCTACTTTTGGATGGGATTCTATCATGAAATAATACATGATAGTGTGGAATAATATTTTGATGGCTCTCTACAAGTGACTATCCTTACTCAATCATATGTTGAAAATGTTTGGCATAATGTTAATCCTATAGTTGTGATAATCCATTGGGTTAAAGTCACACACCACATAGATTTATCTTAAAATATTTTCATATTGATACCATGTAGGTTATATGTATCATAGGGATATTATAAATCTTATTAGAGTTAGTCTATGTAATTAAGAAACTCCAAAAAGATCCCAATGATTAGATAAATTAAATTGTATGTACTAAATTGATAAAACCATAAATAGGTATATCATACACCATCACTGCAACAACATTATCCTTATATTTATGTGGGTTTATGAACGATTGAATGAGTTTAAATAAAAGTAATCCCACCTTTGGAGGTATCCATGGGTCATGATGGATCATCATACATTTGGATAGAACTTATATTCTAACCAGGTTGTTCATGTACATCATAATGAAAAGATAAATTGGCGAAGAGAACTTTTAGTTTGAGAGATCATCATCATATATTGAAGAAGAAGAATCCAAACCATCTATTTGATAGTAGTAGTACTTAAATATTCTTCATGGATAATCCTTTACTATATATTTATTCAATTATGAATTATAACTCATGAATTAATTCCCCAAGAACTCATCCACAAATTCATAAACATATCTACTCCCATTTATCACATTTTATGAAAATACTTAATTAATAATAACCAACATAGAATATTTAATTAATGTTACCACTAAATATTTTACCACAAAAATCAATCAAAAAGTGTATCACGACATCACATACAATTTCATATAATATAAAACAATTATTCCTTATGAGTGATATAGACAATAGCATTGAACCATGCATCACGATATACCATTATTGTAGAATATGATATAACCCATTGTACCACACATGCATTTTTGTTTTTAGAGGATACTTCCTTCAGTATCCCACTAAAATTAAATCCAAAAAACATTATTCCATTTCTTCTTCTATTATTTCATATAAAATAACTTTTCAATCCATATACAAAACTACTTTTAAATATCTTACATACATTTTTAGACATACATCATCATCTTCAAATTATATCATATAATATTAAATTTTTTATGAATACTCATCCAATACTATTTTTAGTTAACTATAAAACAGTTTTTAATCAGCTCGTTATGTCAAACTGAATCCCTATTATGTAAACCCTAAATGGTCTTCCCATGGGCCTTTTAAAAATGAAAAAATATGAATATCGAAATTCATAAATTTATATAATGAGTATCCTCTATAAAAGAATTAATGTGAATCCATCACCAAACGGATCATGAATGATCTTAACTAAACACATGTTTCATTATACATATGTCCTCCAACAAAATAACATTCTAGAATTTATTCTCATATGTTCCCATTTTCGAATACATCAATTGACCATGGGATATAACATATGCGAACCCAATTTAAAAAAATCAAATATTCTTTCTCTTATGAGTGTATATTGACCAAGTCGATGAATAAATCACATTCTATTCACATTTATGGATGAGAAAAAATCATTCAGCTTATCTGAATAGAAAAAACATATATACTATATTTCTATTATTGATTATTAGGGAAAATATGATCCATGAAACCATAATATATCAATGAATTGATGTATAAAACACTATATAGTATACATACTGGGTCATACAATATATAGAAACTCTCTTTCTGCCTCCTATGTATATTATGTATCTCAATATAAGAATTAGACTCAGTCTATGAATTTTATATTTTTCAAAACCAATTATAATCCGTGATGAACATCAGTTAGTAAAAAATCAATGTTATAATCTTAGAGTTCAATTATAACTACATTTCATTAAATGTAAAACAATAAATAAATTTATTAATTCAATATATAAAAAAAGATTTATTTACTTTTATATGATATATTTTATATTATTAAATCCCATTTGAGAAATATTAAAAAACCAATATCAGTTCCTATCTATAATACCTTACACAATACACTTCCATATAAACCTTATGTTTATTTCACTTTCTGGGGTATTTTTTAATCATTGCATCTTTTATATAATTCATGAAACATATTTCATTGAACATCTGATCAAATCATCCCATAATACTCATTATTAAAAACCAATGTATGTAGAAATAACATTTCAATTATGATGAGTTTTAGTAATTGTATTACAAATTATTAGATCCTCGAACATATTCAAACTATTAAATCCACAAAATCCAATGATATTATGTTAATAAAATCATTTATCTATTTTTATATTTTCACAGTTTAAAATCATCATCTAATGAAAAATTTATAGTAAATTACTCTTACAATATTATAATAAATAATATTACTATTTACATTTTTACAAACAAGTACATCCTGAAATCCATTACAAATAAGTGATATTCACTTCCCTATTTTAACTAAATATAACCATTTACATTTATGTTAACCAAAATTCACTAATTTGTTTTATGATAATGAGTGAAATCAAATTTTTATTTTGACAGTAATAATCATCAAATAAATAGTGATATTCAATTAAGATAAAAAAATATAACATTATACATCCACGTATAATATTAAATATCCTAATGGAATTAGTAATTAAATTATAAATACCTTTAATTTTAGACCATCATAATTTATTTATTATCATTGAACATCTCAAAGTTAAAACATACTAACAATATCCTATTAGAGACTATGTTCCATTGAGTATATCATGATATGATACACAAACTAATTTATTTGGATATAATAATAAATTCATTTTTTGAGGAATATTTACAATAATATGTTGTCCTTATATAATATAATCCACTAGTTCTTTTTGGATCATATTATACTAAAAATAATAAAATTCATTAAAATTTTCCAATTATAGACGGATAAAACAAATTCCCTCAAATTTTAACAAGAATCTTAATAATCATTTTGTCTTGTATAAAACATGTCTATCCTTAACACTTTTTCAAAACATTCTCCTTAGTTTGATGAATAATAAACCATGTGTACCATATTCATCATATCGTATTATTTATACTAATTTTTTAAAAAAATTCACTTATCATATAAGTGAATTGATATTGCAATTAAAATTCCTTAGTTACATACATTTGGTCTGCATATATTCCATTGAACTCAAACCTTTGATGTAGAAACTCATTGCATCATCATTTTAATGCAATCTAAAATCATTATAAATTATTCCCATGAATTTTAACTCTGATATATTTATAAAACATTTAAATTATACATTTTTTAAAATATAACCTTCAAACCAAAGAACTGATTTCTATAACACTAACACCTAACATAAAAATGTAATGGTGTTTCATAAAACCCTTCATGTATTTCGAATAATTAAAAATTATATAATAATTACATATTATTGATAATTATACCTATGGTTTCAATGGTACTTTTGATACTTTATAACAAGGGAATCTGCCTCATCATGCACTAGTCTCTCATTGAAAGACTTCTTTGTTTCCCTACATTTCGGTTTTCAAATGGTGGGTGGAATTCACCACTTATTCAGAGTGTTTTTCTCCTTGATTGAAATAGGATGACGGGATGTCAATCCCTCCTTCCATGTATTCTTCCTTATAATTCATCACCTAATTTAGGTCTCCCTTATTTAGTATGATGTAGTCCATGAAACACAACATAGTTCCATTTCATATTGGATTATTATAAATTATTATTCTTCTATCAGGATATTCAATATGGTCATGTCTGGGTAGAGAACATTGGCCAGGAGAGTAGTCACAATGGGCATTGCTAGAATGTCTGGACACTGGAACATTGGTACACCTATATTTCCCGTATAAGTGGGTGTGTTAAGTGATTGTAAACCTAAGCCATCCCACATATATTTCGAGGTAGTTTTTCCCCTATAAGGTCTTCTGAGGACTTCATCAGCATCCCATGGTTAACACAGGGAATGCGAGAAATTTAACATCTAGAAGATATGGATTAGAAGAATCTGAAATAATGTAAAGGTGGATTAGAATGGTAATCCCTCAAAGGGAATACCATGAAGGTTTACTAGATGGATGGATAAGAATTCCCAATGTGGACCAAGCCATAATGTTGTGTCTTATAAAGGGAAGATTTCACACTATTGGGAATGATCTGGACACCTCTGAGGGTTGATCAAAGATGTATACCCAAATTTGGGGGACACCATGGTTTACTATTGGTCGGGATTGATCCATTTTGGAGACATTCTACATTCCCTATTTAGAATACATTGATAAAAAGCCACATAGTTCACTAGGTGGAGTGGGTATTATGCACTGAGACTACCCCACACAATAGGATTGATATTTGTTGGATTGTTTGTGGATTATATGTTGAGACTTCCCATATGATATTAGGAGCAACGATGATGTGGATGGATGGGGTTTACACACTAAGGCATCCCATATGGTTGATTTGATTTTATAGGGATAATGGAGATGTGATGCATAAAATGGCTTGGGCATATTCATAAGAGCTTCCTGGATGAATGGAAAAATCACACAGAGATTTTCTAGCCTAGATAAGAATTTGGATGGATGCAAATGAATCTAGTGAGATAGATAGAATTTAATGGGTAGTTGGGATGTTTGGTTTTTAACCTCAATGAGGCTTCCTTCATAACCTATTCAAAGGATTATTATCGAAGTCCATGATATTTTGGATAGAGAAAGGAGACACCTAAAGAGGTAGGTTGTGAGAATGGAGTGTGTTGATAAGGACCCGATGGAAGAGGAACCTCTGTGTTGTGGTATGATCCTATGGACACAAAGTTACTCGAAGGAAGGACTAGGATATAAGTGGTTGATTTCATTGATCCTCAGAAAGGATTCCTATATATAATAGTATCTGGGAATCATATTCCATGTAGTTCTATTTTCCTAGGTAGTTTACTATCATAAGGTATGGATGAATATGAATGGACATGAATACAATAGTGTTAATTATGAACCATATGGAGGTTTCTTATATATCACAGTGTACGAGAATCAAATTCCATGTAGTTATGATATGGTCATTAGGGATTATTCCTATGGTTGTGGACTAGGAATGTGGTTTGGTACTTATGAATTGAAGATTAACTGGTTCTAATGAGAGTAGTGAGGGGGTGAATCCGGCTTTCGTGGTGCGATGTCCTATATGAATTCTAATCTAGACATCATTAAGGGTGTATCAGGGATGTGGAACCCTATAAGGTGGGCACTAGAGTTTACCTATGGTTGGGAGTGAACTAGAAAGAGGAGTAATATGTACCCTATATTGAATACATGAATAAAACCCCATATAGTTTAGTAATGTGGTGTGGTGTCATGATCACTTCAATATTCTAAGACCACGTTAGTCAAACTTGGTGTTAGAAATAATAGGAAGCTTTAAACCAAAATGATGAATCAGGGAAGGTGTGTGTCTAGTAAATGGTGTGGAGAATACATATAAAAATATCTCATGTGTCACTTTATAGAAATGATAGTGAATGGGACTTATGCATGGAAGCATCCCAGGTGCATCCAATGAGAAGCAATGGTTCATGGGACTTAAGCGTGGAAGCTACCCTAGTGCCCCTAATGAGAAGCAGCAGTAAATGTGGATTCTTCCTGGAGGGTACTTAGTTATTACTAAGTAGTAGAAACTATGAATGGGGATTATGTGTGGAATCTTTTTGGGTGGTGCTACAGATTGAAAATGGTGGATGGTGAATTTGAATGCTATATACATGTGGTATCCTCATCATGTAAGGAAACAGGGGAATACCATTTCCATTATGAGGTGTAAGGATTTAGTTAAACTTTATATTCATGGAGGAGGTGTGTGAAGATTATTCAATGAGATACCAATTATGTATTCCAAATTATTTCCCATGATGGCATGTCAACAAGATTTTTGGCCAAGGGAAAATGGTTTCGGTCATGAACCTTAAGAGGAGTGCCATAGTGTTTTTTTCTATTCATCCTATCATGATGCGTCTTACGATTGGGGAAAAATGCATCCTATAATTCGGTGGTATGGTATGATATAATTTAAATTCATGTATTGGGAACTACTAGGTGGTAGATAACTATAAATGGCCATTGTGGGGCTTAATCAAGAGATAATCATTCATGTTCGACATGGAATGGGAGTCAGGTTATGATGATTGAGATTACATAAAGAATTTTTTGATTCACGGTACACAAAAAATATAAGATGCGAAGCTCAACTCATTAAATGGGAATGAAACCAACTGGATTTGATCGAATAAAAGTATTTCATACAGTATAGAGGATTATATAAAATCATAGTATTCTAGGGGGGATGTTGGTTTTACATAAGTGAAGTGTAGAAAATGAGGTCAACAATGCCTAAAAAGTTCATGATGTGACTATCCATTTTTCTTGTAGGTCAATGACAGTAGGTAAAGTACCCGTCCAATGGTCTGGGATAGTTTTTGACACTAATACCGAGTGGGGGTGTGGGGGTGTAGCCATCACAGTAAGGACTAGTAGGAACTAAAATAAGAGCTTCGTGAAGGATAGGGATTCGTAAAGAATAGGGGTTCGTGGAGAACATGGTGTAATGAAGGGAGCTTCTCAAAAAAGGATTCCCTTGCATTGGGGAAAAGTTTGGATTCAGAGCGGGAGTGCTTCATGAATGATGAATACTTCCAAATACCAGAAGATCCTTACTAGTTATTATTCCTTTGCAAAGGGTGTAGGACTTCGAGAAGGGAGTCTCCGCCTTCATTAGAGTCTCCTAAGAATGCTAGGAAGGATTCTTCATGATTTCTAGAGGCTCCATCGAAGAGGGAGACATGAAGCACATGATCATTTCAAATCGATAGCACAACGGTGTAACCCAGTGATGCATCTTCCTAAAATGAAGATATGAGAGGGGTATTTAAAGGCATGGAGATTTTCACAGTGAACGAAAGTGCACCAAAAAGAAATGTTTTGCTCCATGAAATGGCACATCTCAATAATATTCATGGAGGAGTCCATCATCTGGTTTAGTATAGTCGTAGATGATATTGATATCAAGGCACCATCTATCTACTAGCTTCATGAAAATCTCAAGGATCATTGGAATCTTTTGTGTACTGTAAAAATTCATCATGATCATAGAGGAAGAACCAACAATGGGAAACACAAACCTTTTTTCATCCTATTTTTGAATGACCATATCTTCTAATACATATCACCAATCGAGCTATGCGACTTGTAAAATTGACGACTACAAAATGACCCATGCTCCATGATCAAGAACTGAAGAATTAGATGCTTACTATGGTCACGTTTTATGGTGTAAACAAATGGGATTAACATTTTACTAGAAGAAACATTTTTTAAATATGTATCTAACTCTTTTTCATCTAGTTTAAACATTCACACAATTATACTATCTATGAAACACTATAAACTAGACATCATATGCCCATTTCATATATTATCAACACTTTAAGAATAAAAAATAAATCATCCCTAAGCTCATTCATATTTTTAGAACATTTACATCTATGAAAATAAATTTATTTCCATAACCATAATAATCCTTATAAGAAATCCCCTTTTTCTCCATGTCATTTTAAAACTTAATCATATTTGGTATCATTTACCTACCTAATCAAATTGTGTATTTATACTAGGATTCCATATATTATATTTCATATAAATCCTTTGAAACCCCATGTGGATCATTAAATGCCTCTCATATGTATGTAGATTAATATTTTGAAAACATTAACAATTGGGCACTTAGGAAGGGATTTTCTACAGCAGATAAAATTTTTCATTAAGAACTTTTCTTAAGATAATATTAAAAATAAGATGCTTAAATTAAGATTATCCATTCAAGGATCAATTTCAAATTCAATTTTAAAGAACTTGATACTATTATCTACAATAGAAGCTTTTATCTAACAAGTATATTGTTTTATTACTATTTAATATGAAATTATACTAAATTTGATCACACTAAAATTATAGACCTTTTAAATTCAAATCATATAATGTAATAGGAAAAGATCCATATTTTACTATAAAATCAGTCCACTATGAAATTTATCTCACCACATAACTGTGTAAGAAGGGAACAATCCCAGTCATATCACAAATGACTCTTGGATAGTTAAGAAGATAATACGTTTTAAAATCTATCTTATGAATGAAATATACTCTATTCTTTTTTTATATTATTCATATTAGGGTCTCCATGTAAAGAGTGACCCAAATAAAATTCCAAGAATAGGTTTATAGAAAATAATATTGATGGAATCCAGCTATGACATGTCCTACGAGGTTGTAAATTCCATGGCCACCTATTATATTCTTTATATAAACAATATAATCCATCGACACCTACCTATGAGATGATCTAATAGGTAGGATGATCAAGATCTTGACAGGTTCCACTATTATAGGAATATAACACTTATAATTTTAATTGTTATTTATTCTCATCATATTATCTCATTTTATTACCATATTTGTATATAATTCTTGTTATTTATATCATAATCATCTCTCTTATAAAAGAGCAATATGATTAAACCATATTGACTTGTAGATCCTTTGATAATTGATTGTTTTTTATGCACCAAAAAATAAAATCCCACTATATTTACCCATATCCAAAAACATATCATGCCTAAGACATATTAATGTTTCATATAAATGATTATAATTCTAATAAATTAGAAATACCTACATGATTAAGTCTCAGGCCTTAGATAAAAAACCCTCACATTTTAATATTAAGGCATAATCATTTAGGATAGTGGGAGGTCTAACCCAATTTCATTCTTTTAAGGAATACATTACGTAAGAGAGATTCATATCTATAATAACATTAATATCTAATATGAATAAACCATAATCAATAACTAAATTATATCCAATATATTTGATTACAAACTTAATTAAAGGTAGATGAAAATTAATTTTGTTATCAAAAATAGCATGTTACAACATAAATGCATGTTAGATAATCTATATAATTAGATTAACTAAAAATTTAAGGTATACACATATTCATAACATAAAAATATTATAAAGATGAATAATATAGTTGATACATTTTAAATAAATGAACATTTCACATATTTAAACATGAGATAAATAGTTAGAAACAATTCATAAACACTCTTTAAATTAGCAAAACATTAAGGACATTCCATAATAATGAATATAAACACTTTATATCCATTACATAATCTAAACTCCTTCATATTATTCATTACATGTAATTTCAATTTAAATATATGAAATTTTACAAAATATATGAATTTTATAATCCAATTCCAATTTAATAAAATATTTGAACAACTTAAAAGAATATACATAATATTATTTAATCCTTGTTCAAATAAATAATCAACACTCTTTTACATTGTATATATAGTAACCCTAATAAATCCCTTAATTGAAATATTTGATATTATTTATCATAAAAATATTCATAATTTCAGAACAAAAAACATTATATTTCGACATTGTATTTTATTATATATATAAATATTCCTTAAGATTTAAAAATAACCACATTATTTATAATTCACAAGTAGATGTGTATAATTTTATAAAATGAATTTTAAAATTAAATATTAAAATATTGGGATATCTATTAATTTATATTTTAATCATATTTAGTAATTAATTAAAAATACATTATAATAAATTAATTTATAAACTATTTATAAATTAATAAATATACGTAAAATAATTTTTTTCATTATCTACTAATAGTTTATAAACCAAAAAATTAATTTCATTTTGAATTAATAAAATTTTTTTTCAAACCAAAAATATTTTACAACCCAAGATTTATAATAGAATATGGTTTAAACCATATTTAACCATCCCTAGAGAATTATGTGCTATTATTGATATCTACTAGCACAAACTACTAGTGGTATTTTAAAATTGATAGTTACGTCATCCCTCATGATATTTCATATCATATTTTACGATATATGTAGATATTTTATTTGCAATGAAAGAGTTTATTTTTTGAATAATAGTACCATAATTATTTAATATGATGTCTTGATATCATATGATATAGTATGTTCAAAACTATATTAACTTACTATATGATTACATATGATATCTTCATATCAAAATTCATGATTCAATCTTATAGAAAAAAGAAAAAATTCATAATTTATGATTGGATTATGATATGAATTACGCGGTATAAAACAATTCCCATGGGATCTTATTTATTTAATATGAATGTGCAGGAAAATCACTAAAATATGGATAAATTTTTTTCAGATGTGGATGGAAGGAAACAATATAGTGGGACTTCTATCTAGTAAGGGAATCGTAGTGAAGGAATCAATATATTTTACAGTAATGGGTCTGTACCTAACGATTTCTAACACATTGTTAGAGATGTTTCCCTCATACTACACCATTTACACCTACCGTATATTGGGTTCGATGCTTTTATTCTTTTGTTTTAACAAAAAAGTATTTAAATGTAAATGGATATGAATTTAAATTGAAATAATCTTCATTTCACACACGTTTTTCAAATTTAATCACATGGTGGAATTTAATACCACTACTGTGTTTTATATACATATAATAACACTTATAAGAGGAAGTAAAAGAAATTTAGAAACACAAACCAATATATATATGCTTAGATAAATGGAAACATATTTATTTGAAATTATATAACCTTAAATATGCGTACCTTACACTATTTCTACCACAAAATCATCTTCAACATAATATAGGTTTTGTGAAGATCAAATAAGTTGTAATCGATGGACACCCACATTCATAGGTATCCATGGGTAAAAGTGAATCATATGATGTTAAGATGGAACTCCACTCCTCACTGTGGTTTACTAACACCTTGTAATGTAATGATGAAAGATGAAATAATGCTTTAGGATTGAGGGTTAATCAGTTTAGAATGATCAAGTTAGAATTCACACCCACCATCACATAGAATAAGGATTTATAAATTCCTTGAGGAATCTTCTTTATTATACATGTCTTAACTCATGAATTAAAATGAATGATTTAATATATTATTCAACTCATGAATGAATGAATTAATATATCTAATATTGGGTGTTATATCATTTGTATTAATTTAATTTATAATAAACAATGTGGAATAATATATGAATGTTAATACTTAATATTCGACTGCCAAAATCAATCTAATGAAGTAGTATGACATCACATGACATTCCATTGAATACAAACCAATCACTCTGTAAAATTGATAAAAGAAGTAGCACGTAACCAGTCCTTAATCTATCACATTAACATTTAATATAATATATCCCAGATTAAATAATATTTATTTTGAATTTTATAGCATATCTCGTTTAGTATGTTTCACAAGTATTGTTCTTCTTATGTGTGATATGCCATGAAATACTTGTTTAATATTTTGTATTAAACAAAACAACATTAATATCAAATAAGGAAATATTAAACTTACATTCAATATAGTAAATCAATTTATATTATACCTCTATAGGAACTAACAAATTAGTTTATTCCTCTGCATACCATAGATTGTGTGGGTTATTCCTACACATTGCATGATTAATATCCCTAAAGGAATATGTACAATGAATTTAATCCTACATGAGTTCTTAGTAATTACTATATATTCTGTATGTAAATCTCATGTGACATGCTACATTATTCTCAAATAAGCCACCTGGAAATTTTTATCTTACATTGCCTCAAAAACATAAAATAAGACTTTTGGAATCATTAAAAATTATACATAATGAATAAAATGTATTCCTTGGAAATCAATTATGTATTAAAATGTATTATTTATAAATAATTTATAAATTATAATAAAATGTATTTTGGGATATTAAATAGTTTATAAAATGATTATAAAATAATTAATTATAATATTTTTTATAGAAAATTATAAAATGATTATGAAAAATTTAGTAAATAAATATAAATAAATATTTATTATAAATATTGAAATATCATTTAAAATTTATATGTAATGACTTATAGTTTTGAAATAAATATTTTATTAATCAGTTATATGGTTAATTTATTAAGGTTTTATAAAATTAAAAATAAGAATAAATATAAATATTTTTATATTTATATTATGAATTTTTCATTAGTTATTTTTTACGATTAAAATTAAGGCCTTACGTGGGAATTTTTTAATCCAAATCAAAATGACATTTGATGATTGATTTGTTTCATTTTTAAATAATAGTTTAGTTTGTCATATTTATATTATGTATATTGTTTAAAAAATAGATCATAGATCATATAATGTGTATAAATCATTAATATATTATATTTAAAAACAATTCAATATATTGAATAATATGAAAGAGTTTATATTGGATATAAAAATAAATTAATTATCGTTATTAATTATGGAAAATCCATAATGATATTTTAATTACAAAATGTTTATAATTACTTGTATTTATGAGTTTTTAATAAATAGGATATATCATTTTTAAATTTAAGAATTGTTCATTTATTTTTCCCCTTTTTTATTCAGTAATAGTTTTTTATATTATGAATATATATGTATGAAATATTTTATGATTTCAAACTTATTTTATGTTATCTTATATACATATATATAGACACATTCAGTGTATGATAGTGGATTTAGTTTCTTCTCCATTAAAATTGTTATGTACTATGTTATGAACATGAATTAGTAACATAATTATGATTTATACATTACATTAATGGGTTTTAGAAAAAATATTAATTGGTTTAATTTGGGTGTGTATAAATATAGTTATATTTAAATTTATTTTAGTAACATAATCTATTAGTTTCTTAAATAGTTATACATTAGTATGGTTCGATCTTCTTTATTTGGTAGAGGGAATATGATTCCAAAAAAGAATCTATTAGTAGCATGAATAAATTTAAAAGGGAATGAACTGAGATATGGTAATGTTATTAAACCCAATTAAAAATACTTATAGTTATACTCCTTATACAGTGGTACTTATCAGGACATCAATCATCCAACTAGATAGGTCATGCTAAAGATGGGTTCCACCATATTATCTTTTGAAATGCATGTATGTTATGTTTGAAATAAGTAGATTTAGCTACCTATTACATTAATTTTTTTAGGTTACACTTATCTGGGATAACCAAATATAATTAGGTTACCATAGGAATTGATTTGAGTTTGTCCATATGACAGATTGCGAAAAGAGTTGTCTTCTCAACTATCCAAGAGTCATATATTTTATGATTGGAAAGAATCCTTAAATTAATATCTATGTGGTAAGATGAGTTTGAATGTGAAATCATTTTTAGTTAAATATATATTTTGAACCAATATTATATATATTGAATTTTGAAGGGGTCATCATTTTATTGAGAAACCATTTAATTAATGTCACTATTAACATTTTTAAAAATTTGATACTCATATGATTAAATCTTATGTTATATATGATTTAAATAATCAATATCAAACTTAATTTGGAGATCAATCATTGAAAAAAGATAGGATTTATATAATAAAATTATTATAATGATACAAAACCTATGAAAATATTTTATTTAATTGAAAATTATATACATTAATGAAAATCATTTAGAAGTGAGTAATTTTTGTTGTTAATTATGAAATGAATATAGATTCTCATATGAGTATTGTTTGATTCAAAAAAATCAAATGAATTTTATGAAAGATTAAAAAATGATATATAGTATCAACTCCTATACTTAATATGATTGAATTTGATAATGAATTACCATGCCTATGATGTATCCCTATAAGGATTGTTCTTTTCGATGAATTAATGGTATTTTAATTGAAGGAAAATATTCTACAATATGAATGTATTCAAGAAAAACTTAATAAATATTATAAAATTATTGATAATAGATGAATTAGGGAATGTGATTTCCACATTTGGGTACCCTATCCCTAAATAAAATTGGTGAAATATCTGACTAGAAGAATCAATGTTAGTTGGAAAGTACAAAAATGTTTCTTCATGTAGGAAATGGATGTAATTGGAATATAAAGGAGGTTTCTAGAAAGAGAATAAATTATATATTTGATGTTAAAATCGTAGATATCTAAAGGTGGTTGTGAAACTCTATGGTACATCTATGTGACATATCAATGTTATTGAAAATAATTATTCACTTGTGAAGGGTTTTTGATACCAAATGTTTACTTTATAAAGGATTTGACTATAAATGAGGTCAAAATCAAGGGAATAATTGATATATCTTATTGTTTTCAATAAAATGATCATGAAAAGAGTATCTATATAATGTATTTGAATGTAAATGAATATATAAACCATATATGGTTATTTTTAATGTATATTAATAATTATATCAAATCTATTATATGATTTCTTCCAAATCAAAAGCATATTGTTGAACATGTCATGAGAAGGAGTGATTCCTAATTCATGATACCACTCCACCATGCATTATTTAATGATGTCATATTGACCATTATACTTCTAATGCACACACTTCCAACATTTTTAACTATATGGAAACTCTATTTTTAAAATTATTTGAGTTCTAGGACATTACTAGTATTTCTTTCAGATAAGCATCATTTGAAAGGATATTATTTCTCCTAATAAATTTTTTTTCGGAGAAATTCTCACCTATATTAAGAATCTATTATGGATATAATTGATATTGTGGAGTCATTCCCATTATTATATATAATGCTAGTAGATGCCCTTATGAATTTTATTGACATACAACACGCATTTAAGAAGACACTACACAAATGAGTTATTTTTTCCCTCATGTTACCAAAGTATTTGGTTACTTTATAATTTAGATACATATAGAAAAGAAATATGAAGATAATTTCCATTAATGGTGTCAGTTGGATAATATAAAATGATGATATAATTATTTTGGAGTTGGAATTGGGCCTATGAGAGTAGATTCCTTTGAATACCTATGAAGGATATCAAAACCCCTATAGTTTAGTGCCTCTAAAATAGACACATTGTACCTTTTAATATTTGGAGATACATAATAATATTTTTCTATTAAAGGTCATGACTCAATAACCATGTAATGTTACATTTATGTTTATATATCCTTTTTCACGACATGACTGTGGTCGCCATCAAAACCTGCGGCCAACACGGTATGCGAAAAGTCCCGCAGGGTTTTCGCATTCCCCAAGGGCTAGAACAAGTCCTTGGGTATAATAAGATGATGTTTGGAAATTATTTACCAGTGTTTGTAAAAATAAAACAACAAAAAAGTCCAATATATCAATTCAGGATTTTTCAAAACAAACCCTGTTTTAGAAATATTATGAATTGAATTACATAATTTTAAATGTTGTTTAAAGACTATTACAAATGAAAGAAACAAAAAACTACATCCGAAGAAACTCGTCATGTCAAAAGGCATCTCCATCAATCCATCTCCAAAACCCAGCATCATGAAGGACCGCTAAAAACGCGAACCATTGGCACAAAAGATGTACCCAAACCAGTGACCAAAATAACTAGGTCTACAAACACCCGAAGGTGTAATTAGGGTGTGAGAAAAATCCATTTAGTATACAACCACTAAGAGATTCTATGTGATAATTATTCATAGATGAAATTTTTTCCAATTTTCATAAAAATGAGATGAAATTAATAAAATTAATGGAATGAAACTTTAAATAAAAAGAGTTTTCCAGTGGACTACCTTAAATAATAAACACTTTTAAAAAGAATTAAAAAGATACTGGATTTTCAAAAAAGTTATACCATATGATAATGGTAAGAATAAAGTATCTAATGAGAACATGTAAGGGGAAATAACCCCTATGCACTATCTTGTTGTGGGTCCTAGGTACCATGTATCTCAATGAAAGTAACCATAAAAATAACTATTCTCGTGCACACAAGCCACCAATAAAAAATCATACCCATAACCTAGTGGTCCATGTACATCACCATCATCACAATTTTGTTATTGTTTTCATTGTCAAACTGGCTATGTGAAACTAGTGCCAAACCCCGTGGGATAACTAGCATAATAGAAAACATCCACCCACCAAGATACTCATGTTTCCCTTTTTTATCAAACAAGATCCACATTTTAAAAATACCATATAACTAGGATGATTCCTTTTCGAAACCACACAAACACAACAAAACGTCAAAAAAACTAGTCCCATAATACACTATTATCCTTCAATACCATTTTATAGTGATACTCATATAAAACAGCCCACAAAATTGTTTCACAACATTCAGGAAATGTATTGTAAAACATTAGAAATTTATAAATCATTATAATGAATATTGACATCTTAAACCATCTATTTTCCTTTAAACCCCATTTTATGTGAAAACAATCACCAAGATAGTACATGTTCAAATTTTCCATCATTTTATAAATAACTAAATCATTTTCAATTTTTATAAAAAATCCCAAGGGGTATAACCATGTTTTCCACACAAAACCCATTTCAAAACCCTCATTCCAGGACAAAATCACCCCAATAAAAATCCAAAATAATTATTCCATAACTAGAAACATTTATTAAACCAAATTAAAATGGTATCAAATTACCACAAATGATACAAAAAAAGCCAAACATGGAAAACACACATTTTCAAAAAAATATGAAACTTTGAAACTAAACACACAAAAAATACCCAAAGAAATGGTTCCTACAAAAAAATAATGTTATAAGAGAATTATAAAATTCTTGATGATGAAAATATAACACATCTAAGAGATGCATTCAAATGGAACCATCTACGTTTTCTATCAAAACATCAATTTTTTGTGCGGAACATTAACCGCACCATCCTCGCACCATAAGGGAGTGAAATCCAACCTAAATCTACAATATTTGACCACAAAGACACCAAATAAAACCATTGGTACTAACCCTAAAATTTAGATATTTTAGAACATCATTATATAGGAATGAAACTCTAAGGATAAGGAAGGAAATGATGATAGAAAAACTGACATGAAGAAATCGTGATGAAAATGACCTAAATACACTCGTAGATGAATTTCAAAACAGTAAAAAATACAAGTGATGAAAAAAATATAGCAGAGGATGTCATGTAGGAACTAGAATTGGTTAATAGTGTAAAGCATTAAATATTTATGAAATAAAAAAATTTACCTTTTCAAATCAAGTCCATTTGAGAAATCTAGATATGTTTTTCCAAAATTCACGATGAAAATGAGCCCCAACAAGGGGAATGAGAGCATGAGAGAATTCCTAGGGTATGTGTTCTTTGGTGAGAGTTAGAATCATAGACAAAACAAAAAAATTAAATGATATATTAAAAAATAAAAAAATAAAAATTATAGTAGTAAATGGTCTTTCAGGCTGGCCCAACACTTTAATAGAAAATGTAAATCCATCATTATTATGGATTTTTATGGGGTCCAAATTGATGTGGTGGTTTTAATGTTCCATGAGTGTCTAATTGGGAAGTGGAATGGGTGTAAAATGTTGAAAAATTAAAGCTTTATAAAAGATAAATAATTTATATTTAAATATGGAAATGGTCTCACGGTGTGGCCCAAATTTTTAAAACTCACCATTTCAACCAAAATTCATGGGAAACCCCCAAAACAAATCAAGATTAAAAATTAAATTTAATAATCCTTTAAAATAAGTCATGGATGTGAAAATTCTCCCCACCATAAAACTTTACACTCTCGTAAAGCCAATGAAAGGCCAAATCAAAAAAAACAAGCCCAACTAAAATGTCTAAATGGAATCCTTTGCCATGTTATTCCCACCCTTAAATGGACAAAACATCTTCAATGATCAATTAAAGAAGGAATACTCTCACGAACAAAAACATACACCACATTCCTAAATTGATCAAGAACATTCCTTCTTTATCCCAAAAAAACTCCCCAAACTCTTTTCGAACAAGACTCAAACAATTTACCCAAATGAACAACAACAACGAACAGGGCTTCACTTACGTTGCTATAATGAATCCATTGAGTGCCATAAAATCCCATCCTTTACCCATGGATAACATTTTGTAGTTAGATAGCTCCGAACAAGACATCTACCACTAATCCATGACCAAGGAAAAATATAATATAATAGTATGAGGAGACACAAATGGGCTCCCCACCATAAGAGACAATATATATTTTCCTGAGATAGAATCAACGCAATAGCAAGTGGAGGCCGGAACGGACTCCCTAGTGTAAGAGGTAGACTTCCAATTGAAATTTTCAAAGTAATATACATAACAAACCTAGTGTGTGTCTCCCCAAAATAATAATCATACATCTTAATATACCATGATAGGATGTCATATAAAGACCCCAAATTTAAGGATTTGGGACAACCGCATGATTAGTCTGCATGGTTTGGAAATAGTGCACAAACAGTGGGTATCCATCTATATTCTTGGATTTCATGGGCATGGTTATTACTAACTATGTGCATAACCTGTATAGAAAAATTTCAATCCATTCTCCAAAAACTCCCAAAGGTGGAAGGAATGACATTGGGTGTTAACATGGGCACGAGGTTCCCCCCACCACTTTCAATCGAATGGGAAAAAAAGGAAGGACAAGACACCAAAGGATTAAATTACTCCCATATTTCATAATGTTTACAAGAATTTATACAAGGGTTTGAACGACCATGGGATTTCCCCTGACTATGTGCTATATTCTCTCTGAGTAATATTGATAGAGATCAATGGAATGGAGCATCTTAATTCTCATATTTAGGCTTTGGAAACCCTTGAATAGAACTTCTTGTAATGGCGCTACAGAAATCTACACCGCAATCCGAGATGGGTTCACCAAGACATAAGGCACTCCAAAACTCACTCTACCAAAACATAAAATTTATTTGAAACTATGGTTTAAAAGATGCAAAGACATCACCCCTTGTTTTCATCATATGAGAAACGAATGGAGAAAAGGATATATAGAAACACCTTCTTCTAATTTTTTTTTAATGATTTCCCAGAAGTATACAAGCTTCTGACAAAAAAAGGACACAGAAAAGTTTCTGAAACATCACCTTTACTATCAAAAAAGCACATTACATCACAATCCATCACCGAATATGAAAATTGTGACTGATAGAAGAATTACATGACCATGAACTATATGCAATGTTCCCAAACATCACAAAATTCTACAAAGTGGCCATAAATGAATCCCATGACCAGATTTCTCATAGTAGTGGTTTAACGTGAACACCTAATTAAAAGAGACTATGAAGGACCCAGAGGCCCTCTACGACACCGTCCACTCTATCAACCCCAATCCACTTCCACTATGGGCGAATCATATAACATAATAAACTAAGGTATCATTCAACCTTCCACATGAACACTCCCTCTACAAGAAGATCCACCAAACCAAGAAGGGAAAGGGTGTAGAATCAGTATAAAATGATCATGAAAATGATTCCTTTTATTGAAATACTAGTGGATCTTCCAATGGTAAACCAATCTAGGCTATACTTCAGTCGTGCAATAACTCATAGTGAAAGAGTACCTTACCCAACGAGAGAACCCAAGGACCCAACCAAGATGGTCCATTTGCTAAAATCCACCAAAAACATGATCCAAACACTTTAAGGGAACCAAAATGAAGGCATAATATGAAATTTTTCATATGGAGACCACTAACAAGCCCTTTTACCCAGATTTAAAAAGAAACACAAACAAAAAAATCCATTAAAAAATGTGGGGATATTGGACTCAAAACACCCCACAATGACAAATTTTCAAAAAAAAACACATTAGACACACCATCGCAAACTAGAAATAAATATGTCACATGTTCCTTTAATGTCATATCTTTGAAAATAAATGGTTCAGCAGTTAGCATATCCAACAATGGTACCCCATGGGCCTCACACATGTATGATTTTATGCCACACCGGGCACCCTCCCCTTATCTATACCAACACTCATCCATTAATTCCATTAACAATACATCATCCAATATAACCCCATACATGTGGTCACTCATAGAAATACCAATGGTTAAAACAGAAATCCATTACACTTTTCACAACCCAAACAGTAAACCAATACATACTTTTTTATCAAGACTACTATCCACGAAATCAGAATCCCAATTCACTACATACAAAATTTCTCAAAAAGGAACAATCATTTAAAAGAAAACATACTTCCAAGCTATTTAAATCAATTTTAAAACATCTCATCTAATTAAAATAACATTAAATAATTTAGAGAACTCTATTGAAAACACATTTTCAAAAAACATTAACATAATTTCATTCATTCAGAAGAGGTGTAAACACATCATTTTCCATTTCAAGTAAATTATCAAAATTTAGATCCACCATTTCAAAAATAAATACCTTCTTTATTTTTTATAAAATAATTAAGAAACACATTACACTTCTTAAAACAATGTCAGTTTTTTAAAACCCATCTTCTATGATTTCAAAAATATTGGACACAAGATAATGCAAGGGGAAACTAGTTTTGGTGGGTGACTTGGACATATGTTTGTAAGCCACATTCCAATCACATCATAATCACATTGAGTGTTCAAGGGAAATTTCTCCTACTCTCCATGGCTTCCCAAGCCCTACGAGCTCACTAGGACCATAAATCCAACACTCTTATTCTTTTCCCCTAATTATAATCAAAAAAAATAATACCAAAGGACGTAGACTAATCCCAACATCCCCTGGTAACTTGAATCCCAACATGATGTGTGCTATCCCGGAACACTACCCATAATAGTAATTTTTATCCCTAACTATCCAAGCTCAAAAATATCCCAATGCTCCCCCAAATAACATAACCCAAAGACTAAACATTGGACTCCATTGATACCATTTTTCAAGAAATGAATCTAGTCTCCATCAAAACTGGAACCCAATAAGGTCCATGACAAGGCCCGAAGGGAATTCTTGATTCCCACGGTCTGGAAAATATGATCGGTTATCATATTATGAATTTTTTATATGATTTAACCGAGTTTATAAAACTAATAATATAAACAAATCCAATGTAACAAATCTGGAATTTTCTAAACAAACAATATTTTAAATAAAATTCATAATTGAATATCATAATTTGAAAAAATCTTTAAATACTATTACTATGCAAAAAAACAAGAAGTAAAACCCAAAACCTCTTCATGGAAAGAGGCCCCACCCTTAAGCCATCTCCACAACCCAGCAACATGAAGGACAACTAAAAACCTGAACCATTACCACAAAAGCCATACCCAAATCTGCGAAAAAAATAACCAAGACTACATACACACAATTTTGTATGTAGGGTGTGATAAAAATCCCATTATGATACCACAACTATGAGATTCCATGTGATATACATTAAAAAAGACAAAAAGCTATCATGTAATCATAAATATGAGATGCTATTATAAATTTTAAAGAGATGAAACAGTAAATGAAAACAGTTTTCTAGTGGGATAATTTAAATAATCAAAACCTTTAAAAATAATAGCAAAGATACTGAATTTTATAGCCAATCATACAAAAGGTAAATGGTAATCATAATGTATCTAATGACAACAATCAACTGGAAATAACCCCTTGGAAGTAGCTCGATGTGGGTCACTGGTACCTCGTATCTCGGTGAAAGAAACCATACAAATATCTGCCCTCATACAGACGAGCCACTATTAGGGATTATACAAATATCCTACTGATCCCCCAACATCATCACCATCATCATATTTTAGTTAGTTTTGTCATCATAAAGATGGATACGTGAAACTGGAGACAAACCACATGGGATCACTAGCATACTAGTACACGTCCACCAACCAAGATGCATGGGATTTTATTTGTTCTAAAAAATTTCAACATTTTAAAAATACCATTTGAACAGGAAGTTTCCTTTTCCAAACCACAAAAAAAAACAAAAATCCCACACATACATGTCCAATAATACTCATTTCACCTTGAAAACCATTTTATCATCATACTCCCATGAAACATACCACAAACGTGGTTCATGCCTTTCATGCAATTTAATAAAACAGTTCAGAAATTTATAAAACATTATAAAATTGTATGTGATCATAAATCACCCATTTACATTTAGAAAACCCATTTTCAGTGAACACAATCACCACAACAGTATATATACATCATTTTCTCACATTTTATTACTCACTAAATCATTTTCAATTTTAATAAAAATCTCAAGCGGAATATCCATGTTTTACACACAAAACCCATTTCAAAAACCCCTTACATTGCCAAAATCAATTGAATACAAATACAAAATAGATTTGTCTGTCCTAGAAACATTTATTAAAAAACTTTAAAATGTCACTAAATTACCTCATATGATTCAACAAAAGATACACATGAGAAAAACACATTTTCAAACAAATATGAAACATTGAATATAAACATATTAATCAATACCAACATAAATGGTTCCAATACAAAATATAATGTAATAGGTGATTTATAAAAATATTAATGAAGAAAAGCTAAATCAATATAGGATGAGTACACATGGAACCACCAATATTTTTTGTCAAAACACCAATTCGTAGTTCGAAACATCAACAACTCCACCACCGTACCATGAGGGAGTGAAATCCAACCAAAAAACTCATGATTTGATAAAAAAGACACCAAATCAAACCCTAGGTACAAAAAATTCCTTATGTACATTTGTAAATTCATGAAATTGGTAGGAAACCATAAAGATAATGAAGGAAATGAAATAAGAAACACTTATTGGAAAACATTGTTAATAAGACGACCCAAATACACCAATAGCTAAATTTCCAAACAGCCAACAATTAAAGTGAGGTTAGAATAATGTTGTAGGGGTTATTTTGGAATTGGAATGGGTGAAAATAGAATACATTTAATGAATTATGAATGAAAAAATTTACCTATTCAAATATGGTATATTTTAAAAATCTATATTTGTTTCAACCATATTTTCTATGAAAATCAGCTCCAAAAAGTTTGATGATAGCATGAGAGCACGCCTAGGGTTTCTGTACTCATGTGAGAGTTGGAATCATAGAAAAAATATAAAAATTGAATGATATATTAAATAATTAAAAAATTAATGTAGGAAATGGGATTTCGGGCTTCCCCAACACCTTAATAAAAAACCCAAATCCATCATTATTGGGGATTTATATAGTGTCCCTACTGGAATGGTGATTTTAATATACCATGTTATTCCAATTATGAAGTGGAATGGGTGTAAAATGTTGAAAAATGAATGTTTTATAAAATAAATAATTTTTTTTTTAAATCTGGAAATGGACTCACAGTTTTCCCCAAATTTTAAAGACCCACAATTTCCACCAAAAGGCATGGGAAACACAAAAAACAAAGAAATAATTTTAATTAAATGAAAAATACCATTTAAATAAGTCATGTATGTTACATACAAGACTTGTTTCAATTTGTATTAAATAATATGATGTAGACTAGTATGTGAAAGGTTCGTTACAATGGTTGGTGTGGTACTTATGCCTGGGATCTCCTTTTTGGATCATCTACTCTATTGGTAACTAGAAATTAGAAGTTATGGTTATATATTAAACCTTATAGAAACACATTTTTTTATTTTTCATGTTATTTCATTACGGTATGATGAAATGAAGTGATATTTTAAAATACATTTTACCTCTAATTATGTTAAACATGTTCGATAACATTCCCCAACTCAACAAAAAACTAAAAAAACCATGACATATTTAAACCATTAAATACATAGACATTGAATTTTTAGGTATTATAATGTGTACCTAAATTACAGGATATATTAATATTTATATATATATATATATATTGTTTTTTTGAAATTTATATAATTAATTACTATTTTTAAGATTCTATCCTTTTATACGGTGTAATTTTTATTAATGAAACCTAAGTGTATTATTTTTAAAAGATATTCTTAAAAATTAATTTCTATTGATTCATTCATTCTTTATTGTTGATTTATTAAAATTAATAATAAGAACAACTAGTATTTTAAAATGTTATTTTCCATTAAAATCAAGTTTCTCATTATATTTTATTATTGTTAATTAAATTTTAAAATAAAAAATTATAGAAATTAATCTTTTATAAATAAAAATCCATTTTATAATTTATAATATAAAAAATATCTTTGTATAATTTTTTAGGGATTTTCTCAAATAAATGATATTAAGGGAAATAGTGAAACATACAGATTTCTTCTAATTATGTCATCCTTTTGAAATTTTGAATTGAATATTTTGAAAACAAATTTACTTTAAAATTATATATATTTTAAATTGAAATAAATAATTTTATAAATACTATTTTGGATTAATAGTCTCAATATTCAACCTTTTAGAAAATTTAGTAATATTTTATGTAAACTACTTTTCCAATGTTGAATTGAGTATGATCATATATAAAATTAGGATAAGGATTTATTTCACAATAAAATAATATTTCTTTGACTAATAATATTATTTTTAATAATAATATAATCTTCATCATTGATAATAATTTCCTAATCATAAACCTTATTCTTAAAAATACACATTAAAAAATTTATTTACACATTACATGCACGAACATTGGGATTAATTTCTTGATACAGAAAACATTAATTTGATAAAATTTATATTATAATGATATATTAATTTTAATATTATTTAATATTTAAAATTTTAGTTATACGTATATAATTTTAATTATTAGCATTAATGTTAACTACCATGATAATATTGAAAAAATTATTCTAATATTATCATTTTATTAATATCATGGAATTTATATAAAAAAATAAAAAAAATAATGAACCTAATATTATATATATATATATATATATATTAACACTCATTTAATTGTTAATAAATAATAAATATGAATAATTATATATAATGTTCAAATTCTATTTTTCTAATAAAATATGGTTTTTACACATTACATATATTAATTTAAAAGTCTATTTTAAAATATTTTGAAATTTAATCTGATTAAGTAGAAATTAAATTTTGTTTCATAACACAAAAATTTGGTTATATGGTTATGATATATTTTTAATAAAACATAAAACCACTTAGTTAAAAACTTGTTACCAGGTTTTACTGTAAAAGTCTAAAATGTAAAATATTAATGATAAAAACCATTTAACATTTTTAAAACATGTATTTTATGGATTTTTGAGTGTTTTCTACCCCAAATACTCCCAAAATTCCGCTCATTCATAATTTTCTAGAAAATTACCGTCTAATAGTGCCAATCAATTATTAAAATACAAAGGGTGTTTCAAAAAGACCCTTTTCCTCTATTATAAAATAAGGTCACTTAAAACTTTTGAAACATAAATATAACATGTTATATTTTTTTAATAATATTACAAAATATAACATATTATAATTTCATTACATTTTACTGTGATTATGTTCACACAATGTTATCCAAATCCTTTCTATTCGATGGTGTTTTGAAAGGAAATATCATGTCCCCAACGTATGTATTATGTAATTCTTGAGTTTTTACCATTAATATTAATCTTAAAAATATATTATTTCAATAAAAACAAAATAAAATCAGTATTCATATTATAATTATATTTTTTATTAATGTAATAAAAATTATTTTTTCCACTCCATCCGCTATGAATAAATGCGTTGTTAGTGCATTGCATGGACTACAACCTCCACAAATCAACGTCTTCCATTTTACCTCACCAATATTCATCTATGATCAAAATTATATAATTGTTGAATAAATGGGAAATATATAATCTTAATATCATTATAAAATTTCAAATCACCTTATACATTATTTCCCTCTAAATCGTTGAAAAATAGAAACATTAATCATGCATATATGCAAACTATCTCCTCCACAAGAAATGGGTTTCATTTGTCATTACAACCCATAATTGTTTGGTATAAAAATATATTAAATATATTAAATTGAAAAAAAACAATGATGATTATGGATAAAATGGATCTTCTTTTTTCTGATTTCTACCATGGTCAACATGGATATTTAATTACATAAAAATTTGCTGAATAGCCTCATGTAACAAAATTATGAATGAAAATATAAAATACATAAACAGGATGCGATAGTAAATGGACCATATTAAATTACATAAACCATAATATAGTTCCTAATAAGTAATATAATAATATTATATTTCTTAGTTAGGAAATTAGGGTAATTCCTCGAAAAAATCATGAAAAATGTAAGGGTTTTCCATTTCAATTTAAAATCATTCAACTTGATAATTATCATAAATTTTAAACATTATATCTGAATGTTCAATACATATATCCTATTTTCAATTATATATGTTCACATATTTTAATTCCTTATTATCTTCAAAATCCTTATGATTCACCCTTTGGGTTTTCCTTGAACTATAATTATGAAATCCACTTATATCTCATGGGTTTCAACATGCTTATGATCCATAAATGGTTTATCTTAATCACATGGAATGCAGATATATTATTTTAATTTATAGGACATGTTGTAATAAAATTATATAGACCTCCAATTCATTGGGTTATGATTTATATATCATTATATATTATGTAATAGAATAAGGAGTAATCCTAATCCACCATGGGTCTTTTTCAACTTTATGATGGTGGTATTGGGAGTGATCCTTGACATAAGATTATGATATCATCATTTATGTTGTTTCCACAAATTTATGATTCCATTATATAATGTTATCATTAACGTATTCCATGTATCTATACATATTATCATCCTATTAATGATATAATGTTATGCATGTTGACTACCATGTTATGCTTTATTTCTATGTTTATTTCAAAACTAGGCTTTTCAGGTTAGCCTTTTCTTTGTGTATATTCCCTATGATATACTATAATGTATAAAAAAAATTAATGTGAGTTAGGTGAAATAGGATGTGTTATAAAAATATGTTGTTTTCTTGTTTAATTTTAGTTATTTTTTGTCTAATATCTTAATGTTACTATAAAATTGGTATTCATTATTGTATTTATTGGAAAAGAAAGAAAAGATTCATGAAATATTTTGTGTCTAAGGCCTAGGTCACCATAGTTGGTTTTAGAGGAAGGTGAAGTTTTTTTGGATATTAGGATGATATATTAGTAGTGAACCCCCTAGGGGAAGTCAAAGGGATAAGCCTAAGGTTATTAAAATATATTTTTCTTGTAAAGTAGAGATTATGTTGTTATACTTGAAATTAAATTCCTATTTAGATACTTGAATGTAGATTCTGGATCTAGAATAGCTATACCTAGGGGTTATCACACAAAATAAGGATTTCTAGGTTTTAACTCAACCAAAAACTACTACTTAATAAAGAGGACTAACTACACACAGGGCTACAAACTCATGGGGTATATTTTTTGGTTGATCATATTCTCTTTATAAACAATTATAGATGTTATATTTTAAAGAATCATTAAGGGACTGGGTTGATAAATATAACATAACCCAACATAAATAAACCAAGGTTGAACCAAGAGAGATATAATATGGCCCAAGTGTGTCATTTTATAAATGATTGTATCATAGGTTGAAATAAATGTTCCATTGGAGAATACACTTATCTATTGAGATTTAATATTCATATTTTCATTTAGTTTGATTTTATGGATAAAAACATTACTTTTTTGAATTTTTTTTAAAAATGATCAAAGAAATGATGTTGAGAAATATATTTATCTCGAAACCACTATTTTTGATAACTGAAATAACAGAGAGTACATAAAGGGTGTATAGTCTTATTTTAAGTCTCTTATGCTTTAAAAATAGTGTTTCGTTATAATGACTAAATTTGTGAGGCTAATATATTAATATAATGTAAATATTGATTCATTAAACTATTTTTATTAGTAATTGATATTTATCAATGGTATTAAAATATGTTATACATGTTATGACAGTTATGTGAAACCCCTATGGATTTTACTTCAGTAGTGTTTCTTTAAAGGTATGTAGGCATATATAAAATGGAATGAATAGCCTTGAAACCTCGTTTTATGAGATTATTATTGATTGGGGGAAAAATGTAATAACACTCGACTGAGTTAAGGATAAATCTTAGGTTTAATGTAATCTTCATGTTAAGGTAAACAATGGTTGATTGATTTTGAAAAATTATGTTATACAGTATTAGTAACTTTGGTATTTATAATTAGTTCATTATATTTTGGTGATGATTGTATCATCTTTGGGATAATGATATATATTTATATATGGTCTATGTGTGACTATATGAACTTTTGGATGAGGCTAAGAGTTGATATTTAAAGGAATATATGATTTTACTAAGGTTTAATATCATTGAGATTAAAATAGTTATGGGAAATTCATGTAATGAAAAATATATGAGTTGAGAATAGTCATTCATTAGAATAGGATTATATGAAGGATTAATGATGTTTGATGAATGTTAGGTAACTTAATTATCCTTAAAAGATTAATGATGATTTCATATTAATAGTTTATATCTCTATTGATGAATAAGATAATAATACCCCCACCTAAATTTATTAGTTAGAATAATTAAAATTTTGAGTATGCAATATATTAGATGTATCGGGGGTAGAATGCATGAAAAAAATATTAATATTTGTTTCCCCTCTAATTAATTCAAATATGTTTGATAGCATTCCCCACAAGTAAAAAACTCAAATGAAACTTTGATATATTTAGATCATAAAAAAATATCTTTTGAAATAGCATATATGAATTAGTGTAACTAAATTCCAATATATATATATATATATTTGTGTGTGCAATGGTTATTTTATAGAACATTAATTATTTCATTATTTTGATTAAGAATCTACCTTTTATGTGTTATAATTTTTATTATATAAATCAAGTTATATTATTGTTAATTTTTTATATTAATAAAATATAATATTGTTGATTAATTCTATCTATTTTTTCATTTTATAGAAATTAATAATTAGAACTATTATTAATTTAAATTTTTATTTTCGTACAAAACACCTTCATAGTATATTATATGGTTTTTTTAAAATGTTAAAATAAAAAATTATATCAATTAAATTTTGAATAATTAACTCATATTTTGAATTTAGAATATCAAAATTATCTTAGCATATATTTTTGGGTTTCATCTAAAATAAAAAATATCTATGCTCATAGTGACGCATCCCCATTTTTGCTTATATGGTCAATTTTATGACATTATTACTTGAATGTTTTTGAATTATTTTTAATATAAAAAATATCAATTATAAATTTAAATGTATAATTTGAAAAAATATATAGAGTATTCATAAAATAAATTGATAACATTTTATAAATTTTATTAATACATAATGAAAACCAATTTTCACCTATTACATTAATTAAATTTTAACATGGGGAAAATTTGGTTAAAATTTTATTTCATTATAAAATAACTATTCATTGGTCAATAATAATTTTGTAATGTCATTATTATTTCTAAATTTGATATATTTTTCTTATATTTAAGATTTATGATTTAAAGTACACTTATCTCAAAAACAGGTTTTTATGCATTACAAGTGCTAACATTTTGATTAAGTTACATATACATAGAAAGTTTATTTGGTGAAATTATTCTAATATTAATGAGAAAATTTTTCAAACTGTTTAATATGGACAATTTCGTTTTTAGGAATAATTTTTTTTTAGGATTAATGCTAATAACTACAATAATGGTTAAAAACATATTTTAAATGTTTTCTTTAATATCATATAGTGTATGTAAAATAAATTAAAACATACATTATATAAAAAATATTATATGATTTTTAAACACATAAAAAAATACATTAAATCTCATTTAATTGGAAATCAATACAAAATAAGTCTAAGAAAGCATAACGTTAAAAATTCCATTTCTACTAAAAGTGTGTTTCTGCAAATTAACTAATTAAATTTAAAATTTTATTTTATTCAATTTTTAAATTTATTTTGTTTACAAATAGGATATATTTAGATCTATGAACCCATATTTGGTTATGAGTTATGTTATATTTTTATTAGGGAATGAAATAAATTAGTTAAAAACAATTTTCTTAGATTAAAAGTAAATGAGTAAAATCTGAGAACATAATGGAAAAAATAATACAACATGCTTAAAAATGTTTGTAAATAAATTTAATGTATATATATACCAAACTACACCCCAGAATCCATTATTTTGACACTTTTGTTTCCCTTTCCTCGAAATAATGTCATGAAATAATTAAAATGTAAAGGGGGATTCCAAAAGATCTCTTCCCCCTCTTATAAAAGGGAGTTACATAATCCCTTTAAAAAATACAAATAATATTCGAATTTCCATGAAATTATACCCAAATATCGTATCATAGAGGTAAATCACACGTTTTTAATACTATGGTCACACTATGTTAACTTATTCCCTTCAATTCCTGGAGTTTTATTAGGAATAGTCTAGTCTCCAACTTATGTAGCATCCCCTTACTATGTTTTTATCCTTAAAATTAATCCTTATAATATATTATATCAACAAAAATATAATTAAATTAAGGTAATTGTTATACCGTGAATTTTTTATATTAATGCAATAACTATTATTCATTCTGCTCCATTCACTATGAAAAAATGTGTCGTTAGTGCATTGGGCAGTCTATCGCATCGAAAAAGCATCATTTTACTTTTTTCATCACCACCATTCATTGATGATAAATATTTTATAATTAATCAATAAACATGATATATATAAAAAAAGTATGATTCTGAATTTTAAAATTATTAAATTATTTATTTCCCTCTCAATCTTGATATATGAGAACATTAATCATGTGTACGTGAGAACTGTCACCTTCAGAAGCAATAAGTTTTATTTTGCATCACCACCTATCATGGATAGTGTTTAAAATATATTGAATATATAACAATTATTTCTATAAAACTATAATGATTTTGTATATAATGGAATATTTTTATGATACTTTTAACCTTGTCCAACATACATAAGTTATTATAGAAAATTTGACCACAATACCTCAACTAAACAACAAAAGCAAAAAAATATAAATTGTATTAGTAAAATATGATGATAAATTGTCCATATTAAATAATATATATAATAATAAGTTTCCTAATATGTTATATAATAAAATTAATTGGATTATTCAGATTTTATGTCATGTGCATAGAACAAAACTCGAATAAGGTAAGGGTTTTCCATCTCAATTTTTCTTTATTGAAACATTTTTATTGTTATGCACCAATTTAATATTTATATTATGTATATAATGATCAATAATTTAATCTGAAATACTAATTATATAATTCATGTGATTTATAAAAGGATATTATTTAAAACCGTCTAATTATTTTTTATTCAAAAATTTATAAAGTCGTACGTGTTTCATTTAAAAATTACATTATTTGAGACATATTTTCATATATTAGATTAAATTAAATGATTTTATACCGAAAATTCGATATATAATATAATTAATTATATTTATTCATTGTATTTTTACTTTATAATTTATTATTGTCTCTTTCATTGTGTTTTATTAGAATTTTTCTTAAACCATAAGGGTTTTTTTTGAAATTCAATTAGCTGAGACATGTTTTTAATTATGAACAAATATACATTTATATGGTTTATATGCTTAAATTTTTTAATTTTATATCATAGAATATCTTTTCAAAATATTATTTTAATATTAATTTTAATAAATCACTTTCTATCCTTAAGGGTTTTTATTTAAATGTTACTCAAAACCTAAGGGATCTTCTATACCTCCTTCATGACTTGTCAGTTACAAGTTCACTTTATTTTTCTCAATTTGATACAATATAATTATCATATACCTTATAAATTTTCTTGTTTGTGTCCTATAAATATATATCTTGTTAAATATCCTTCTCATTTCAAGTTTTATTCATGTTTTTAATTCCCTTTGAAATTCACAGTTTTATGTAAACCCAATATTAGGGATCTTTCATGTTTATTATATCTCATAGACCATCACCCCAGTAAAGTGTTTTTAAAATATGTATATATTTTAAAATTCCATATTACATTATGAAAAAAAAATTCATCTAAATTTTGGTTTTATGAAAAAAAGTAATCTCTGTAATTTGTTAACAACAATTTACTTATTTCTCAAAGCAGAACCCAAGTGGTTCATATCTATTCATTCTTTTTCCAAATACCTTTCATGATTTTTCCACATCATCTCTACATATTAAAAAACTATTTCCCATTTTCAATTACTAATTTTCAATTGATATAACTCATTACTATCATCAGAATACTTGTATTTATCCTTAGCTCTTTCATTGAATTAGGATTATGAAACCCACTTCCTTATCATTGGTCTAGTAATGATTATGATTAATATAAGGGTTTTGTTCTCACAGGGAATGAATATAAATTATTTTCATTTATATAAAGGTTTTTACTATAATTATAAATCCCTAGGAATCATGTGGTAATGATTTATATATCCCACGATGCTATTTCAGGGATTAGATAGTGAATATAATCCACCATGGGGATTTTTCCACTTTTCGTTGATGGTCTTGGGGGTGAACATTGACTTATTTTTATAATATCATGTTTTGATTATTACCAAATTATTTTTATTCCCTGATCCTATGATATCATATCCTCATACAATGTTTCTATTTTTAATATTATCATCTTTTAGATATCATGATATTTTTGTAGAATCTCAGATTTTTTCTTTATTGAAACATTTATTCCTTTAATATGCTTTCTAGATCACCCTGTTACTTATTTATTTTCCCTTGGATATCATATGAATTTTGTAAATATATATTGTTGTTAATAGAAAAATTTGTATTCTTAAATAAATATGATGTTTTATGTTTTATATGATGTATTGTTTTTAATATTCTAATGACACAAGCCCTCAAAATTATTCAAATAAATTTGTTAGAAAATATTTCTATGAATGAAGATATATTGTCTGTTTAAGGCTTATGAAACATTAAATATTAGGATTATCACATGAGAGATGATGGATTATCTCTATCTCTTCAATAAATGCATCCTTGGATGATTAATATAAATGGATAATGCACCTCATCTTTTCCAACATAAGGAGGTCTTATGGTCGTCAAATAATGGGTGTTCGGATCATCATCCATGATAGGTTAATCATAATTTCCATAGGATCATCACCTATGTAATATTTTTAAAATACCATGTTCTTCACATATTAAATAATAGGTATCTAACTCACGATGGGTCTTACACATATTTTTATTCACATATACTGATGTACACATCCTACATATTGGAAACTAGTAATGAAAGGGTGACAAGTAAGGTTAGGGATTACACAGAGTAGGAGGAAAATATATGTGGAAACTAAGAGATGTAACTCTAATTGAGTGATATAGGGAAACCAAAAAGTGTATCTAAACTCAATACATATATTTTAGGGATAAGAACATAAGTATTGGACTTGGTTTTATTGGATCCTCATTTTGATACTAGGGGTCATGGATTCCTAGTATAAGGACCCAAAAAAATGGATCCTGAGTATGGATCTAAGGAAATGTGGCACCCTAGTACAAGATAATGGTTAATGGGTGGCCATGATTAGGAATAGGGAGAGTAGGTACCAAAATATGACGGCCTAGTAGAAGGTTTTCCTTAGTATGGAGGCCTGTGTGAAGGTTAGCCCTTATAGGGAGGCATGAGATAATGCTCTTCCTAGTTGGTAGTATTGGGTAATGATTCCCCAATCACGGAGGTCATGATGAATTTTTACTATAAGATGATGTCTTGGTTGAATTGTTTCCAATATATTTAGGATAGAGTGGATATTTTTCAAATCTAGTTGTAAAAATAAAATAATGTAAAAATGGAATGTTTTGGGATTACACTAAGTATGAGTTCCATATTTGGTGAAACCAGGAGAAGTATATCAAATTGAGGTACATGTGGAATACAAAAAGATTATATCAAATCTTAGTATATGTAGTATGTCTACTAACAAATTTATAGGGATTGGTTGAATTAGAAATGTGGTTGGATACTTAGGTGAAGTGGATTCTTGCGAGGGTCCATGGATGAATTGGATCCCTAGTATCGGTCCAGGGAAATATTGAACCATAATATGTTTCTAGGGTGAATGGGTGGACAAAAATATGACTAAGGAGGGTAGACCCCAAAATTTTATATCATGGGAGATGGTGTTCCTCAGTAGGGATAATTCTGTAATTGTTCTCCCTACTATGGAGTCGTCAGAAAAACATCTCTTGATTAAGTAGGACTTGGTATAGTTTTAACCAAGTAAGGAGGCCTGGATGAAGGTTTTCTATAATAGGAAGGCATGGGTGAAGCATTTCACATAATGGGATCCCTGAGAGAAGGTTCTCCCATATAGGAAGTCCCATGTTAATGTTTTACATTGTATAGTGGCACATGAATATTCATTCAATATCAGGGAAGCAGGGGAAAATGTTCTTCGTAGTTGTAAAGTATCAGTGAAGGCTCTCCCTAAGAGGAAAGATTATGAAAAGGTTAAGCTTAATAGAAAGTCTTGAGTGATGGTTCATCATAATAAGGAGGCCTTGGAAATAATTATCTCTATTTGGGAGGATTGGGTGAAGGTTAAACATAGTTGTAATGCCTGGGTGAAGAATGACCCTAAAAGGGAGGGTTGCATGATAGTTTTCACTAGTATAGAGGATTGAGAAATGGTTCACCATAGTAGAGTGTCCTGATAGAAGGATTCCATAAATTTCTGGATTTGAAAATTTTGATCCCATATATTAAGGTAATAGTTAATGTTTTTTGAGATAGGATACTGCGATGAATACATTCATATGTTGTCCAGTTTGTCCTTAGGTAGTCGGGATCCACAGTTATTGTGTTCATAGGTGGTCATAACTATGTGGTATGGATACAAGGTTGTTTTGATCTCATGTGGTGGTGCCCATATGATTGGGAACACTAGTGGTGTGGCTAGAATGGATGAAATCTAATTAATAAGTTCGTGGATTGCACTTTTAATCCCTCTAACTCTAGGTTTTTTGAAAATAAACATAAAGCGGGTTTTGTGGGTGAATTGGATGACTAGTATGGATTTAGATTCATTTGGTAGATACCTATCCCAGTTTATGTCCAAATTGGAGGAAATATTTCTTATTTATAGGCTACATTTAAGGGTGTTATTTTGGCTTAGCACGACTAATACTTGGTTGGGCCGGTCCACACCTTCCCACCTAGAAAATGGTCTCTAGAACACTATTCAGGCTAGGATGGGCCCGCCCGAACAACCCAATGAGGTTGTCTGCGCCCAGCCTCGAGTTGGCACAAACCTCCAGGCTGGATCTAGATTTTTAAGCTGGCACATGGGAAAGCCTTTATTGTATTTTAAACAGTTTTTAAAAATATTATTTAAATATTTGTAATAAACATTTAACAAAATAATTTTTTTATTTGTTTTTAAATATGCATTTATAGACGATATTTTGAAAACAATTTTTCATTTTTCAAGTAACAAAATTATTTCAAATTTTTTTTGGATATATATTTTTGAAAATAAAAATTTAAAACATATTATAAAAATTATATTTGGAATCATTTTATCAAAATGTTTTTTTAATAGTTTTGTAAATAATTTTTATAAAGTCAAAAACAAATTTTTTTATCATTTTATAATTTTTTTAAACAAATTTTAAATTGTATTGTAAAAAATTTTATATTATTGGATTTGAAAAAAAATTATTTCTGGTCTTCAAAATTGTATTTATTTGATTTTTTAAATAAATTATGGAAATAAATATTTAAAAATAAAAAATCAAATCAAATTTAAAAATTATTTTTTAAGACATTATTTCATAATAAAATTTGACAAGTTTTTTTCAATGTGAATTTTAAATAATCTTTTGAATATGTATTTTGAAAGCCGTTTTAAAATTTTTTTAAATCATTTTTTTGAAAAAATTTAATATTTTTGTAAAAAAATTCCTTTTTTGGTTAGTTTTTTTTACATATTTATGAATGTTTTATTGTTGAAATGTGTTTAATTTATTTTTTAATAAATTTAAAAGATTTAAATTTTTATTAATATTTTTATTGGTAAATTTCCTTATTTTATTTATCAATAATATTACATGATTTCGATATCTTTATTAATTTATTTTTTTAAAATATTTTTTGAACGAAATATGTGTATCTTATATTTTTTTTCAAAATATTATTTCAAACTGATTTTCAAAAAAACCATTAAAATTTTTAAAACCATTTTGAAATTGTATTTTCAAAAAAAAATTAAATTTTTTTCTATTTTATTTTTTAACATTTTGTGAAAATTATAATTAAAATGATTTTTAATTTAATTGGTAAAACAAATTAATTATATTTCAAAAAAATTATTATATTTTCTTATTAATATGTTACATTTGAATTTTTTTTATTTAATTGATAATAATTTAACATTATTTATAATTTTTTTCATTAAAATATTATAGTTCAATAATTTTTTATGTAATTATCAATCATTTTACATGATTTAAATTTTACAGTCTACATGTTTCACAAGACCCTAAGCCTCATATTCATATTATAATTATATAATTTTCTTAAATTAAAAAAAAATCTAATATATAGACCAATTAAAAAAACTTTATATGTGTCAACTAATTTATTTGAAAATGATTAATTAAAAAAATAAATATTCAGTTACATCCCTTTTTTAATAAACATGAATCATGATAATAAATAACATTTATACTAACTATAAATCATTAAATAATTAATTTCATGTTATTATAAATATATAATTAACTGAAAATAAAAAAAAAATTGAATTTGACTATTTTATACTAAAAATATAGGGAAATGTGATATAAATATTATGTATTATTGTATAAAAATAGGTGCACCGCGTGGACAATCTCGTCCATGCCCTACTTTGGATGATTTTTTGTGGGGTTCGCATCACCCTACAATTTGTTTCAGAGATAAATTTTTAGGACGATGGGGTTTTGTGGGTCAATCATTATACATTCCAACAAGAGGGCTCTTGATGGGTTGGACCAACAAAGATAATGGGAATACGCACAAAACCCATTCATGATTCGATTAATCATGGTCTCAATCCTAGCCTAGACTGAGTCGGTCTTTGTCGTAGTGGGATGCTCAAACATTCGGGTCGGTCCATTCCAAATTTCTGGTCGCTGTTCCAAAATTAAATGCCTAGAAACAGTAGACCATTTCATGTGAAGGTTGAAATCTAATGGTGGATTGTGCAAGAAATTTTGTATGGAGGATGGAAATGATGGTTTGTCAATGAAATAGAGATACATGAATGGATATGAGTCTTGAGGGTTTGAGTGAAAGGGTGCTAATCATGTATTGAATTATTTGGGAGGCTGAGTGTGCATTTAGATTTTATAATGTTGTAAGTTAATAAAATGGGAAAACTTCTTCATTCATTAAATATCAATAATGTTTTATTTCATTCTAAATTTTTGATCCATGATTGTCAAATTTAATCATGTGTAATTAAATATTCTCATGGCTTTGATTTTACCTATAATAGGTGTTTTAGGCCTAATATTACAGAATAGTACCTCACTTTTTCTTTCTTTTTTTTAAAACTGTTTTCACCAGTATTAGTTGAAATACATGTTATAATTATAATAATTCTTCTCACCACTACGTCACTAGACTAATAAATATTTTTAAGGGATCTCTACCCCTCAATGTGTGAGAAAAATGTAGATTATGGAGAACCCATTTTCTTCTTATTATAATAGAAATGAATGTTTCTTTAAATGATTTTATAGTTTCATCGTAGTGAGGAAAACATCATCTATTCCATGTAAAAATTTATGTATTACAATTTTTACTAAAAAAATACCCCTCCTTATAATTAGATGTGTTCAAAATGAAAGGAATCCAATTCTACGGTAACATTTGTCACATTTCTAAATTACATGGACAATTGGTGGGATTATAGTGCGCATAATTCAATGAGAGGATTCCCCCTTGTGGATGGTATCTAATTAAGGCATTGGGTCGGTAAGATGAGAACCTCAAATAATGGTTCATGGGTGACAATTGAGAATAATAATTTTATGTATTCTGTTTTCACAAAGAGGAATAATTGAATAATGGATTTTGTTGTCTCCAACAAAAAGAGTTGATCAATGATTTTGGTTTCACCAATATTAATAGTTGACTCAAGGATTTTAATATCCTATTACAGTGTTATAGAGTAAAATATAACATGAATTTATTGTTCCAATTATTTTTATCTTAAAGGGATGGTATAGAAGTTGAAATTATGGTTGGATCCAATAATAGTGATCTGGAAATCACTAAATATCATTCGAGAAGATGATTGAAACCTCAAATAGTGTGTAATAGTATGTCTCTATAAAAATTAGGCATTTGAAAAGGATAAAATATTCTAGTTTAATCCTCTAGTAGGGAATTTGGGAAAGATGTGGCATGGCCTAGTGAACATGAGTAATATGAAATTGATTGTAGATTTGGTTCATATGCATGGGAATTGATGTAGTCTATAAATTCATAGTATTTTGTTAACATTAATTTCATTATATTTTTTCATTTTTATTTTTACACCCTAGGTGACATTGAAGAGTTTATATTTTATTTTATTTATCATTTTGAGTGATTTTTTAATTTTTAATAATTTTTTGGCCTGAAACCAAAAAACATTATATTATTTCTTACTATTCCTCATTTTCATTCATGTTTTTGGGGAAATCATACAATTCCCCCTTCTATTCTGGTGTTATTATTTATTTTTCCCTTTAAAATGTGTTTCAAATTTGTGGTGCAAGATTATTTCCAACTGATGTGATTTTTAAGTGAAATGTGAGGGAATTCTAAGGATTCTGCGATATAGTGCATGGATTGTGCACGGTTTGGTAATTAATGTGGAATTCGTGAATATTAACATTAAAATTAGATTGTTCCATTTTTTATGGTTGGATAATGGTTTTTTTAACCATGTAAATTCCCAAAATAAATCATTACAGTGGGATAAAGCTAGGTTTTTTCCTATTCATGGTTGAAAAATAGTTTGAAAAACCATGTAGCCAAACTGTATATCTTTCATAGTTTCTTTGAATGTGTAAATAAAAAATTTACCCTATTTGAATTAAATACTCTAACTCTCATTTTTCTCACCCTCATGATCGAATATGCATGGTGCCTCCTATTTAGGATCTTCCTTCCTCCTATAATTTTTTGGACCTTATACCTTGGATTTATGTGGATTCTTTCGTGGATAGTCCATTTAAACCTCTCCTTATCTTATATTCTTCCTTTCCCCCATTATTTCTCTATTCACATGAACCCTAACATTACATTATGTATATTTTTGTGTGGTATTGGTTTCTATTAGGAATATTTTTTCATGTATAGGTTGTAGAGTTATGAATTAGGCTTGGGGGTGTGTCCAACATCTAGATGACAACATCAGATATGATTGTCATTGAACTATGGTATGTGTTTCCTTTTAGTTTCTTTATATTACATTAATTTGAGTGATTGTTTTTTGAAAATTATTTCTTAACAATTCGATTCCAATATATATGACCCATTTAGGTCAAATTTATTTTAATAAGTTATTTTAAACATTGGAATGGGATGATACTCTATGCAATGATTTTGGGGGAAATTTCAAATTGCATTTTTAAGAATATTTATGGTTTTAAAAGAGAATAAGATAATTGAATTGAATTTTTAAATAGAGTTATCAAATATTGTGACATTCAAACCAATTGTTTTCCAATTTTTTTATTGTTTAAAAATTGGTGATCATGATTTGTTTATTATTTGAGGGGGTGAGATAACCCTTGTGTCCTATTTTAAACCATTCTATACCCTTGGTTAATTTCATAAAATGATTGAGGTGTTTTAAAATTTTAAAATATTAAATTGTGTTAGTTGATTTAAAAATTGTGTTTTATACAAATGTTTCATATTTTGAGTGCCTTTTGAATTTATGGAGTTCTCAGTGGTTTTTTTATAAAACATTGTTTGAGGAAATTAATATTGTTTTGGAAAAAGGTATACTTCATTCTAATTTCAATCATGTTCTAGAAGGAATGTCAAATATATAATTTTCCGGAAAACGAGTTTTCATAAAAGATACAAGAACATATTGATACCATGAGAATATTTTATGCATGTGGTGGCTTGTGTTCCGAGAAGGGTATGTTTATTGATGATTAATTTTATATATAGCTTATGTTTTGATATTATAGGGATCTTTTTTGTTAGTGTGTGGGAGGTGATGCATGTGTTATTTCCAATTTTTTGTTATAAGAGAAAATTGTTTGTTCTCACAAACATTGACCATTTGTGGTAGACCTTGGTGGAAAATTGGGTAGGTTTCTTAAGAGGATGATTCCATATCTATGGTTATTATTAGTTTTAGAGAGTTTCCCCAAAATCGAGTGAGCTCATAGTGGGAATTTTCTCTAGGGGATTGAGTATTATGGTGGGAGGTGAGGGATTTAGAGGTCCCTTGTGGGTAATGAGAGAGACTGAGGATAATATGAAACCATCCGATTCATATAGGCATTTTTTAAAACACTTTTGAAGAAGGGGCATGCATCATCACAACATCACATATTTCATTCCTCGTATTCATTATTTCCAAAGGAGGGAGGCCTCTACCAATATTGTTGGTGATGTTGGTTCCTTGAACGAAAAATGATGATGGGATGTTGATTCCTCCATCAGTATAATTAACTTTTGATCTCCTCACCTAGTCTATGTCACCCTCTTAAATCTAAGTAATTTTCAGGCAACCCATTTAAGGTTCCATATCGATGTGGATGCTGGTTTATATGCTGATTCTATATCTATAGGGTAGAAACCTTAGAGTGTTGTAGGTCCTAACATAAGGAATTTCTATTAATCTATAGATGTTGGGTGTATTGGGAACCTCTATATTCATATGCGTTCAGATTAAAAGGAATCTAATATGAAGTATCTTAGGCACCAAAGCTATGGAATCCAATGTTGTCTATGAGGTAGTTGATGTTAGGGGCGAAAGTCTTATGAGTCTTATTTATCTTAGGAATCCAACGTTTATATCATGTGGTAGATATTTCATATTAAAGTCCCAATATTGTCAAATTATGTAGATGGGTTGGTTATAGACATCACATCTTGTTGGGACAGTTGAAGGAGTGTGTCCCTTGGGTCGATGACTTCACATGTGGTATTTGGTTGACTATGTCCCACTGGGGGGAAGGGGTTAAAACCTGGATGATTTCAGGAGTGTTTCCCCATAAGGGGGAATATTTCACACATATAAGTTGTGGATTATGTCCCCAACAGGGAATATTTCATAATTTTATGTTGTTAGGAGTGTCTCTCCCCAAGGAGATGATTTTTCACTAGGATTTGGTGGAGTGTTTCCCCTATGGGAAATGATTTCACATAAGGAGGCTGTCAGGAGTGTTTCCCCAAGCAAAGAATATTTCACACGTGAATATAGTAAAGTGTGTCTCACTATAGAGATGATTTAACCCTTGGAAGTTTTCAGGATTGTACCTCATGGATGTTTTATATATACCATGTCAGTAAAAAATGATCAATACTAATGTATTTTGATTTAAACATTTAAGGACCTGTGACATGAATGATTCACTTTGAATAACAGCATGTTGTAAGGATGTTCATATTATTGAAAGACCATCAAAAGGGGATGTTTTGGGGATTATATGTTATATTATCCATGGTTTTTATAAGATTAATGATAATTTGAATGGGGCTTATGTTTGTTAGATTCCTAGGGGCCATTGTCAAGCAGTAATGATGTCAATGGGGATTATGTGTCGTAGATTCCAGGGAGCCGCTATGGAGCATTAATGATATTAATGGGGCAACATCATGGGAGTTCATGGGTTCCATTATGGAGTAGCAAATATGTGAATGGGGATTATTTTTGGGAGCTTCTCAGGTCACTCAATATAGTAGTAATAATGTGAATGGGGATTACACGTGGGAGATACGAGTGTGATGATCTGGATCATCAATGATGCGATTTAGTATTACACATGGGAGATTCCCTGGTGTAGTTATGGCGTAGTAATTATGTTGATTGAGCTTATGTGTAGGGAAATCCTAGGTGATACGATGGATCAGTAATGACGTTAATGGGAATTATGTATGGGAGCTTCCCAAGGGATGTTATGGAGTATCAATAATGTGAATATGTGTTTTTCATGGGAGGTTCCCAAGTGCAACTATGGTGTACCAATTATGTGACTAAGGATTACATGTGGGAGTTTCTAGGGTGAGGGGCTATCATCTCATGTATGTCAAATGAGGAATCTCATGCTTCTCACATGAGCCATCTTGCACTTACAAAACAAGGCATCATTGTTTCATATCATAAGATAAGGTTATATTTTACCATCATGTTAATATAAATGGTTTGATGGGATTATTAATTAATGTGATCCACTTTTATTGCCCATGTTGGGTAAATAATGAATTCAATGTTCCTTTCATTGGGTAATGTTATAGATTAATATCATGAGAATGGATGTGGTGTGGGAGGTTTATGCATTGAGTTGTCCATTCATTCTTCCTCATGTTTGGTTAAGAGGGGATCTTGATATACTGTCTGGTAGAGTTATATGGTTGGGGATTACACATGATGAGGTGGCTCATAGGGACTTCATGGGTTAGTAGGGATAGAAGTGCATCTTTCACTCTATGGTTTGTCATTCTTCTTCCTCATGTCGGGTAATTAGGGAATGTTAAACTACTAGAGAGTTGAGGAAATGTTTTGGGGACTTACACATATTTAGGGCCCCATAGGGATATTTTCTTATCATATAATAAACACTACATGGATAATCTTACTCTAGACACATAATTTATCTAACTCTTTTTAGAGGAGGCATCATATGTCACTAAAAAAAGAAATGATTAGTGGTGGGTTTTTATTATGTTATTGGTCTTTTAAACTTCCACCTAATTATTTAGATGTATCTATTAATACAACCTTGTATTTCATAGTCACTAGTCAACCAGAATTTATTTTTTTAATATGAGGTTGTTTTTTAAGTGTCCATTTTTGAATATTTACCATAATGTTGATATTTAATTTCTGTTAGTTTCTTGATTTTATAGAAAATATCCTTGGTACATATATTAATATAAATTAACCAAAACATATAATTTAGTAGAAATTATTTTTAGGGGTATTAAATCTAAACATATACTAAACACATAAAATAATATATGATTAGTGCCGGTTATATAAAACCAACACTAATTTTTTTTCATATTTCTCATAATATTTGATAAAAAACTATAAATATTCAAAAACAAAAGTTATAAACTAAAAAATAAAATATATTCAAAATGTATAATGTATACATCACACATCCACAATCAAACAAACAACAACTATCATCATAACCTATGTCTCAGTTATCCCATACTTCAACAAATACCATGGTTTTCAATAGATACATATAAAAATGTCCATCAACAACCCATGCACAATATACATGCTTATCACAACCTCCATTGCATTTTTCATCCTCAATATATTCTCACAAATTGAAACTGACCACAAAAACTCATTAGTGGTAACAAAAATGGAACAAAATTAAAACAAAACATAATAAATCATAATTAAATTGGAATAATTGGTAAAAATTTCCTATAAGAAGGAAACTAAGAACCATCATAAATATCTTTTTAATGATTTCATGGATCATAATATTAATCTTTATACCTACTATTGTCATCTGGAACCTACAATGGGAACCATAACATCTAATAAATGAAATGAGAAAGTTAAAATACACAATTTATATTTAGAATGTTTCACATAATAATTTTATTTTTGTGATCTAATAGAATAAATTTTAAAAAAATTAATATATATTTCAAAACACATTAAAATAGAAGCATAACTATTTACGATAAGAATAAACACATGAAACTGAAAAAGGATAGGCAAATATTCATATTTATTATTAAATATATGTGTGGTGGGATTGAAATTTATAAAATATTTTCTGTAAAATACTGTGATATCATAGAAAGTAATATAATTAAAAAACAAATAAGGTATTTTCCAATGATTGAACATCCTTATAAAGTCGTTCGCAATGGTTTAGACCATTTCATGTACTTAATAGTGTTTTAAAAATCTAAAAATTAATTTTTGTCCATAAAAAATAAATAATCATTTATAATGATGTTTCACTAGTTCCTACAATTCACATAGAACTATATGGTCATTTTCCATGGATTTCATGAATCCCACTTGGTTTTCCTTATTTTGACAGTTCCAAACATGGGTTAGATATTTAAAAAAATAAAAATGACTTTACAATAATAATAGGAAAACCATTACACAGAATGTGATGTTCTCAATTCCTACATTTCTCAACAAAATCTATATTCTTAGTCCCATGAATATTGGAAAATATGATATAATTTTACTAGTTTTGACAGTTCTAAACATATTTTATTATTTAAAATACAAAACATGTTTTTATATCTATAATAGGAAAACCATAACACAGAATGATGTGATGTTGGTCAATATATTCGAATTTTAAATCTATAGTCATTATCCACAAATTTTAGGGCAATCTATTTTCATATCTATATTTAAGTCTTCCCAAAACTTGTTTTTAATGTTTTTTTAAATTTTTATTAGGGTTATTGAGTAATTCCAATCTCAATTCATGTATTATTGTTGTTTTTTTGGGTGTACATGTCAAAAATAACTATGATGTTGTTGTACATTGATTTTAGGACAATATGATATCAATTTCTTGGTTTATAATGGTTTCATACAAATTTTAGTATTTTAAAACTCTAAAAATACAGTTACATCCATAACTAGAAACCTTTTATTCAGAATGATGTGTTGTCATTTCCTACATTTTAAAATTAAATCCATAGTAATTTCCACCTAATTTCAAGAAACTATGTTGTTCTTTGAATGGTTTTTACCATTCAATGAATGTTTTAGTGCATTAAAAAACATAAAAAATTATTTTCTATCATAACCAGATAATTATCATTAGGAATGAAATAACATTAGTTCCTACATATACCAGTTAAATATACAGTTGTGATCCCTTTATTTTAAGAGAATAAAACATATATTTCCTAGTATTTTCTATTCCGCACACATTTTAGTGGTTGAAAAAACTAATAATGATTTTATGACGATAACATGAAAATGATCACATAGAATTACGTGTCACCGATTCGAGAAATCTAAAAATTAATTTTGTGGTGGTTTTCCTATGATTTCAGGATAATATAATGATGATTGTTTCGTTTTGACCATTTTATAAATGTTTCTGTATTCTAAAACTCTAAAAGGAGTTTAAGACCAAAATAAAAAACCATCACATGGAATGATGATCAATCTATTCCATCATTTCAAAATTTAATCTATGCTGGTATTCCCAGTATTTTTGGATAATGTGACATCATTTCCTTCATTTTGACCTTCCAACACTTATTTCCAGTAGCTTTCGCACCTATGAAAAGTGTTTATAGTGTAATTTGGATCACACCACATGTAGGATTGAAATTTTGTCTATGCATACCAAAAAATAATCTAATTGGTGGTTTTACCATGATTTTTAGACAATAAATTGAAATTGTTTTTTGGTTTTGACCATTTAAAACATGTTTTTGTATTTTAAAACACTAAAAAATCATTTACAACCATAACGGGAAATCAATCATTTGATATGATGTCCCACCAATTTTTATAATTGAATATATAATAAATGGATATTGTCCCCGGATTTCAAGTCAACCTGATGATGTTTGTTTGGTTTTGTCCTGTTCACACACGTTTTAGTGTTTTAAAAAACATAAAATGATGGTAAGACCATAATGGTAAAACCATTATTCGTATTGATGCTCCATTGGTTCCTGAATTTCACAATGAAATATGAGGTCATTTTCCCTTCATTTATTGACAATATGATATTATTTTCCTCCTTGTGACTATTCCATGCACGTTTTAGTGTTTTAAAATATTTAATAATATTTTTACACACATAACATGATAAATATCTCTAGGGATGATTTTTATTCAATTTCAACATTTAAATATAAAATATATTGTATATTTTAACTAATTTTAGGACAATACGATTTCATTTTCCTTTTTTTGACACTTCAATGCATGTTTTACTAATTTAAAACACTAAAAAAGCATTTACAAACATTATAAGAAAACATCACTGAGAATGACATGACGTTTATACCTACATTTAAAATTTTAATCCAAGATCATTTTCCCCTGATTTTAGGGTAATCTGGTGTGGTTTCCCTAGTTTGGACCTCCCAATACTTATCTTTAAAGGCTTTATTACCATTCATAAGTGTTTTCAAAAAAAAATCTGAACACGCCACAAATTCGATTGATGTTTTGTTGAGGTGTAAATTTCAAAAACAATTTTTTGGTGGTTTTCATTTGGTTTTAGGAAAATCCAATGGTTCCTACATTTCATGCATGTTTTAGAAAATTCATCATTCAATACTTGGAATACCCTTTATACAGTTCTTATTTCCCACCTTTAATTACCTAATAAATATTTTTAGGTTACTTTTGTTCTGAGAATGACTAACCATCCTATTCCAACGAAATGTTTTATTGACCAATTTAAATATAAGATATTGTATTCTGCAAAACCAAACACAGAATTTGAATTTTGAATAGGATTATCCTCTACCATGTCACATTGAATTTAATTTATAGTATTGTAATTATTTTTAATTTCTATAATATTTGATTCACCATTCCCAATCCAACATACATAATGATAATGTAATTATTTCGGTATAAAATTCTCATATAATTTTATCCAATTCAACCATCTATTGAATTTACAATCTGGACCCAAAATGTTTATTCTTCCATCCATTAATTATTTTTCAATTAAAAAATCTAAAATATCTTTCAATCCCATAGCATTTCATGGTTTATTTTTAGGTAAATTAATCCATATTATATTCATAGGATTTGGATTGTATTCTCATAATACAATCAAATATAACGATATAAATGTTTAATCAAATATGTTAAATCTATATTAAAGAATAATCTATATCAGTTATAATAAGAGTCAATATCATGGTATTTAATGTTTGATACATGCTTGAAATAGATACTATTTTATGATGGATGTTTTTAAAATGACGTCTATATTAAATATAATAAGGATGTATCAATTTTGGATTTTTTGTATGTATATGATATTATTTCAAAGGCTAAAAAATTTAATAGTGTATTATACCTTAAGGTTGTATCTAATGATGGTTCATTCCCCTGAATAAATATCTACATTGATCGATGAACAAACTATTTCCCATGTTCTAAATTTGGCCAAGATCACCCATAAAAAAATATGAATAATTTTATTCTTTATTGGGATATCACACAGTATTTGATGTCCAAAATAAGATATACATAAATTTTTGGTCGTTATATGTGCCTAAAATTCATTCTACTAGTTAAGGACATTTTATATGTGCACCTAAATTTCCAAAAAAACTAGATGTGGGGACACCATTTAAAAGATATTTTATACACCTTAATATATAAAGTTTTCAATGAAATATATTAAAAATTCATAAATTTCATCAATGTAATAAGTAATTATTCTTGATGATTATTCATGTTTTTGGATCTGTTACCAGTTATTTTGTGTTCATAGAGGATGATTATGTTTTATAGACTAATAAATATTATTTCACACCCCATTTATTTGTATCATTTTAAATCTATAGTATTTCTATTTTCATAATGGGTACTTCTTATTATTCAATGTTGATCCAGGAATATTCTATAAAGGAGAAAGTTATTTAATCATGTAAAAAAATATCTACTACTATCTTGAAATTAAGAATTCTTAATAGAATAAAAATTAAGGACAAATTAATTAATCATATAAATAAGTCTCATAGAGTGTAATATGATGTGAAATGTATATATTGAAAAAAAAACACATAGGTTGTACAATTTACATTATTGTATAGAGGTATAACGAAGTATAATTATGGCACCAATTTTTGTGAGAAAATTATAGATAAGTCAATAGATTAAAATTATATATATTATAACCAATAAAATAATTTTTAGTAATTAAGGTCATAAGAGAATACACATTGAGAAACATCGTTAGATTTTTTTTTGAGAACATGAATACTCAAGCCAGATAATGACACTATATTTATGGTAAGCCAACATTGGATCATAAAAATACATAAAAAACCTTGGAAGTCATAATTATCCATTAAAATTATTTTAAAATCAAATAAATTTCTAAATTTAATAAATTACATAATAAAATACATTATACTAATTTTTAATGTTATGTATTCAAGGTAGATGAGTAGTAAATTTAAAATACCTGATTTCAAATAGAAAACACTAGCATTAAATAAAAAACAAGAGAAACATGGGATCCAATTAAAATATATTTGTAAAAAAATATAATAATTTAATTAGGAATCAAAATCATAGATTAAAGAGTCAGGTAATTAGTTTTTCTTAATTTAATGAAATATTTAATAGATAAAACCAATCTATGATCTGCCACTTCTATGACATGGGACACTAAATTACCATAACAAGTCCCAAAAAGGCTTAAGTGGATTTAAGGAGGATAGCTGAGCATATGAGTTGGAGGATAGAGGGTGGTCATGTTACCAATGTGGAGGGGAACCCCCAAGGAGAGGCAGTTCAAAAGGTGGGTTCCGTGTTTCCACCAATAAGTGTGTGGTTGGAGGGGGGTCAGGGGGGTTGGGGTCACCGTCTTGGATGGAAGAGGGAGGTCTGCGGGGGTAGGGGGTTATGGGTTGCTGGATAAAGGAAAGAAGATGGGGGGCTATTTTATAGTGTTCATTTCACCACTAAGGATGGATGAGGGAGGTCATAGGGGAAGTGGGTTTGTATCACCTCTAGAATGAGTAATGTTGGATGGTGGGGGAATATGTCATTGGGGTCAAGTTAGAAGAAGGGGAGGATATGGCTCAGGTTTGCGGCCTAGAGGGAGTTAGATAGTGGGGTAAATGGGTTATTTCAAAAACATTTTGTTTTAATTTAATGCTAACCTCTGTAAATTATTAAAATAAAAAAATACCGGGGGTTTGAAGAAACCACCGCTATGTTACATTTTTTTTATCCGAATATTTTTAGAAGTGGATAACATAATTTCTTCAAATAAATATCCATTAACCAGTGATAATTTGTAGTTTATTTTTCATCTAGGTTATACATAACTTTAAGATTAAGTATTGAGGAATAAGGGGGTCATCTTATGATCTTTTAATATGGAATTGAATGTTTGATGCATAAGGAAACTAAAGTGTATCACATGAGGAATCTGATGTTTTTCATATAGGGTGTACTGTAATTTAACATCATATAGTGGAGAATATGTGGGTTGACACATGAATCATTGGACACTTGAAAATATAGTTTTTATAAACATACTTACATCCTATAAAAATTATAAGTGTCAAATTGTTTGAACCATATAAAATGAGTATGTTTTGGGTGACCAAAAAACGGAAATATTTTATACAAGATTATTGAAGCTATAGTTAATTATAGTTATGGGGTAATGATGAGATTGAAGATTTGTGTGACTGTAGAAGTGAGTTTGAGTGAAGAAACAAGAAGTGAATATAGAATATCAACAAATACAACAATATAAATCAAATGAAAAATATGGGAAATTTAGTTGGATGGTTTTAATAATGAGTTCCATTTATTAATGTATTTGAATTTAATCACCCCGAACTGATACAAAGTGGCTAATGAGATCTATCATCAGTTCAACCAAGGACTGATTATCATTGAATATTTATGAACTATAGAGATCAACTAATCACTAAATGAGAAAAAAAATCAGTTTTCACTCAATTTTATTTGTCAGTTAAAATTAGTGATTGAATCCCCTTGATCTTGATTTATTTTCAATTAAATCCTACTATTAAATAAATTTTTAATTAAAGCCCAATATTGATCAATTTTAAATGATACTTGAAATTTTAAAAATAATATTTTCCAAGATGAGGTATATATAATTAATTTATAAATAAAATTAATGAATATAGTAAAATGAATAAACCATGTCAAATTATTCCCCATATGGTGATTAGAAAAAAATGATTTTATTAAACATATTAATAGAACATGAAATATAATGATTCGTGTAGTAGAAATGAAGAATCAAATGTAACATGAAACACTATTGTCTCTTATTTATCCCCTGCTAAATTGCATGTAGCTCTCAATGTGAAGCCTCTATTCAATAATCCTTTCTACTACAAATGGTGTACAATCATGTGGTCTAATTTATCTCTCCTAGATGATTAGGGGGTGTGTTCTTCTAGAAACATATTTTTTTACATCTTTTGTGGCCAAATCCTATCACAACTCCTATATAACCTATCATGATTCCATGTGTGACATTCCATCAATATATTAATCCTCAATTGTAACTATAGAACAATCCCCATCTAACATAATGCTCAACCCCATACAATGAAACAACCATGATCTGAAACTCTGATTCACTCTATATGAAATGTTCATTGGTCATGATCATTGAGTAAGGACGCCAAAATCTTACTGACGTGATTTTATTCCCATGATCTCCTTATCACAATTCATGAAACCTGATTCAAATAATAAATTATAAAAAAAATCAATTAAAATTAGATATAAGAAACTATATTTCGAGATGTAATTTTCCCATTCTATTTTTGGTAGTGGGCAGTTGGAATAGATTCTAGATTCTTGAATGCTAAGCCCACACACAGAAAAAAATAATAATAATAAATTACTTAATTATATTGTTATATAATTAAATATATAAATACAAATATATATTATTATATTTATATACATATTATAAAAAATATTAGAAATAAATAAAAAAATTATTCTATATATATTATTTATTAATTTATATTTATTTTATTCTTATTTTTTTTATTAATTTTTATATCATCAGCTATCCATGGGGGTCTTATTCATCATGGGAGATCAACATTTAGGAACTTCTCTCACACAGTTCAAGGAAAGGTATTTTTAAACATGAATCAATGATGAATTTGATAAATCTTCCATGGTATTGGATATGTGTTGACTACTTCAATAGTGGAGGTTACTTTATTCAGGTTTCTGATCATAGTAGCCTTGGACTTCAGATTTCATCCATGGTGTGGGTTCTATTTGAAACATATGATTTTATAATATGTTTTAGGATTATGTAATGGTAGATAATAATTTATGGATTTCAGACTGGTAGATAATAATTACCCATTGGCCTCTAGTAGAATTGGGTTATGGTGGATGACTGGACTCACTGTAGTGGATGGCTACATTAGTATGGGCTTGGTTCCTCCTTGGCAACCTCAATTGGTGAAAAAACAAGTACTTACGAGATATTTGGATTGATTTTAATTTTTATTTATTTTCTCTTCAATGATTCCATACATATCTTCAATTGATTTTTGGAAATATCTACATTAGCTTGTAAGATTTTTTTTTATGTTCGTTGAGTTTTAATTTCATCCAAATTACTGCACCTGATCAGCATCTATGGTGGTCGCGACCTAGTTTTGTACTAGATGGGGGTTGGTTGGATATGGATGGTAAAAGGTATATCATCGGTAGGGGAAATTTAAATCTAGGATGGTTTTGGATTACTGTCATGTAGATTGAGATATATCAGTGGAATGATGATAGTAGTTGACTGGAATGGGGGATAGTTGCGTAGTGAGTGAGGGTTGGTGATAGATTTTTGTTGTGAAGAAAATGAAAATGAAAAATAATGAAATATTAAAAGATGCATCATAATGATGGCGGAGGAGGGTACTGGCGGTGGATGCTCTACTGCTGATGGTAAATGTAGTGTTGTTAATGGTAGATTTGTGGTAGAAACAAAAATCATTGGTGGTATTAAAATCATAAATGTGACAATTTAGAAAAATGACATTCAAGAATATAGATTCAATGATTCATGTAATTAAAAATTTATTACCATAATATAAAACTAAAAAATTCATGACATTCTCTAAAATGATTTTGAAATATTTTTTATTCAATTATAAAAAATATTTTTTAGATAAAATCCACTAGATACTACTCCCAATATAAGAATGTAAATTTCTATCTCAATTGGAAAATAGATTTTAAAAAATTTCTAATTAAATAAATTCAGTGAAGTAAACTAAAATAATTATTTCCATCCAAATTATTTTCATTCAATATAGTTTTAAAAGACAAATTCAATGAAAAACAACATACAATTTTCAATAAAAATACAATGAAAAAGATTAAAATTTTTTTGTTCAATTCATATCCCAAAATAAACATTTTAATGATATTTTCAAAGAATATAAACTATATTAAATAATAATAAAAAAATTATATTCAAAAATTAGATCACATATTTATATCAAAATCATATTTATTCCACCAAAATGGATATGGTAAAGTGTGTAAACACTGACCAAATAAAACTCCACCACACTGAAATGTTTGTTGTTCCTTCGTATAATCTTGAAATATAGTTTATCCAAAAATAATTGCAAACCTTTTGAATTTATAATACAATAAACAAGATTGTCACATTTATCTTAAGATTACGAAAGTAAAATATTTTAATTATATGGGAACAAATTTTGTGGTGGGTTAGGCTATAAAAATAAATGTGCACAGAAGGTCCAATCAAAATCCAAATACACACTAGAAATCAATCAGGCCCTAACTCATTCACTTTTGAATGAGTCATTCCACATAGATGTAGTCACTCCCTTCTATATATTATTTCAAATTCATGTATAAACTCTAAGAGTGATGACAATTTAGATATAAGTGCAAATAATTTATAAAAATATGAACTTTTAGTTTTCACTCACTCATATGTCCCAAAAAACAATCAATTTTATAAGTTTTATCACATCATTGATATAAATCAAATGATATTTTTATAATCCAGTTTTCACATTCTTCATTTGAGTTCAAAATTACACCACCTAAATGACCTCACCATTTAAAATTATATTTTTTTAATTTTTTCTATGTATTGGTATTTTAATAACACAATCAATTTCATATATTTTGATTTCATTTTCATTAATTATAGTAATTCCCATAGAATCATTATCTCGGAGACTCAACACGAGATACCAATTTCCAATTTTAATCTAGTTTTAGAAAACTTATAAGATTATAATTTATGTTTGACCCCTAATGTGATTAATGTTTCAGAAGGTGTTTCCCCTAGGTTCTAGTTGAAATAAACATTTTCCCAAGGCTGTGATCATAATTACACAAAATCTATCCTATAACACAAACATTCAAAGTTACTGAATAAAATATCCATAAAAATTGAATATAACTTCTCTATTAAGAATTCAACTAGGAAATTTTGAGAAAAAATGTAACCCTAAACACCCCGCATGTTATTATCCACTGGGAACGATAGAGTTTATGTGAACATTAAAGGCTAAATACCCTTAGGATGTAAAATAATTTGAATGTTTTATCTTCTTTTATAAAAATCATGGATTAATTTTATGTGTTAAAAATGTAATGAACAAAAAAGTATAGAAATTCCCCACTATCACACAGATGAAACCAAAAAAATTCACCAATGATGAATTCAAATGTGGGAGAAATTTATTTTTCAAAATAAGTTTTCAATTAAAATGGAAAAATAATGTCAAATGGGTTACATGAAAGATCAAAAAAAAATTCATATGCCCAATGTTTCTTTTTATAAGATAAAATATTTTAATTATTATACAGAGATAAATAAATTTTCAATGTAGCACAAAAATAACATGATGACCAATTTGGTATAGTATCATTTTATTGAATGTGATAACAATGAATAAAACTAGTTTTCATATTATATATCACCAAAATTTTCTACTCACTAAAATTTTATAATACATCATCCATGAAATAAATTATGTTCAACATTTTCACAACATCTAGGGAGAAATACATCAAACCTAATTTAAAATATTATGCAGTAAAAAATATGGAAATAATAGGAATAGAAAAAGAAAAACAATACTTCCATGAATATAAGAGCTTTGACAATTAAGGATTTTAAAAACGTTCCTTCTATGTAGTACTAACTGAAGTTATATAGTTGGTATTCTCTATTTCTAGAGAAGAAAATAAAATAGTCATAAGATTCCATAATTTAATGTTTCAAAAAATTCATCCAAAAGGTTGTGTTGAGGAAATTTTATGATGAGTATGTGGTGTATTTTACCTTTTGTAATTGAAAGACTATTGAAATTCCATATAGTATAGTACCTATAAGATCTCTATTAGTAGTACTCCATGGGATCACATGTTGGAGAGTAAACGATATGGGTTATTTGTATTGAAAAATTAATATAAAAAAGAAACAATTACTACAATAATTGGTTAGTTCGCATGGGATTATAAGTTTGAATTCCTCAGATATTCTTTAGATTGATTCATAATATATGAATATAAATTACATCCAAGCACTTAGGATTATCTTCAAATAAGTGTTTGATCATCTAACTATTGAACAAGAATGGTATGTTTTCCTCTATATATAATTACATATATCAATTTAGAAGATATCCTTGAATTTTGATGGGTCCCAACCAATTGGTTTTAAATTTACTAGTGAAAATGTTATGCCTGGAATTAAATAGAAGTACCATTTGACCAACCATCATATCCCTATTCAAAATTATTGTTTCAGGAATATATATTTATTTACATTATATATTACATAATTTTAATATGATTCCCTATTAATTCCCTCTTGATCACTCAGTCCCAACAACGTTCTCTCACCAGTAGACTTGAATTCAATCATATGGAACCTCAAATTTGAAAAAGGATTTTGATTTATTTCCATTGGTAGATAAGAAATCATCCAATGAGAAGTTTTAATGTGAACATCCGGATGGGAGTTTAAAAATTAGTTCTATAGGCTTAAAAATCATTATTGAACTGCATAGATAAAATCATTTTTTAGGTAGAAACAATCATCACCATAATATCATTGAGATATCTATTAGACACATAAACCAACCCACTATATTTTGTGTGGCATGTTGAATTAATTTTGTGAAAACATTCATATTTCTCCATTAAATTATTAAATATATAATTCTCGATCTTCTAATTCTTGAATTGGGATATATAATCTGTATTGAATTCTCAATGAACTAAATATATGGAAAATATATTCTTTTGGATGAATTTCAGCACACTAGCAGCATATATTTTGGTATATTTACTTCTTTAACCATATTGGACACATTGTACACCACCATATGAATATATTCATTCCCATAAAAGGATGTTAAGGGTTCCATGATATCCAATCGCCATCCATTGAAAACATTAAATTCCATTATTCCTTTTTTTAGCTCCTATTATATACCTAAATTTCCATGAATTTATAACTTTTCAAATCTAATCACCAAAATCCCATCATCCATTAATTATTTTGTCAAGTAGAACCTTGCTCATAAATATTTTTATTTAGTATATTCCTCTATATGGTTCCCTCTCAAAGGTGATGAATGGAAACTCTCAAGAATGGGAAGCATTTCCTTCCCAACGATAAATCTCTTCAAAATATGATTTGCACGTCTTCTGAAAAGAAGAGTCTCATCATAGAATTAGTTTTTCAACTCACACATAAACCTCTTCCATTAGTAATATGAGATGTCCTTGTGAATGAAACCAATATCTATAAAATTAGAATAATATAAAAACAAATCACAATGATACCTAGATGTTGAAATTAATTTTTTTACTATGAATGAGGTATTTAATTCTCTTGGTTCTTCAATTTTGGTTTTGGACTACCTAGACAAGTTATTTGGAACGAAATCTTAACACACCTTTAATTACTTGATAAATAGTTGAAACTATTATTATTAAATTCACTACCTCAGGATTTTTAAATTTGATTCATTATTAGCCAGCCACTACTTGATGACATAATGGTTAGTAATAATGCTCTCTATTAGCCTTTTTAAAAACTGTCTAATTTTTTTAAAAAGAAAATACAACAGCATCCAACATTTTTTTGGTGGAGAAATAATTTGTCTAAGTATAAACCAATAGCTCTCTGTCATAATAAATGACAGGAATCTCCTTATCCATCACTACACCAAATAAACACCAACAATTAGGTTATAAGCATCAAACATTACATCAAACTGGAACTAATTATAATGGTATGCCTTTTTTAGTGAAGTAGTTATTTTCTCTTTAATAAAGTTAAAAAAATCAATTAATTTCTCATTTAATATAAAAGGTGCATCCATAACAAGAAAATGTATGAATGGCCTTGTAATTTTTGAAAAATATTTATTAAATTTCCTATAGGACTCATAATATCCTATGGAATTTCTTATTCCATTAACATTATCATATGGAATATTATTTTTTATAAGCATAATCATATAATTATCATCCTCCAGTTCATTTTTTGAAAACATGGGTCCAAAAATAAATCCATATATAGCCATAATATACCACTTCTTCCAATATAAAATATGATTTTCCCTTGGCATCATTTCAATCGGCTTCCATAATTTCAAGAATAATTCAAAATTTCTCCCCACAACTAAAAAATAATCAATTAACACTTCAATGTTCATTTCAATAATTGATGAAATTATTTAAATAATGAATCTTAGAAATGTGGATGGAGCACCGTACTTTCAAAAAGGATTTAATAATAAGAAAATCAACCAAATGGAAAAGTGAAGGTGGGTTTCACCAGATCCTCATGAGAAAAAAATGGTTATCATTAGAGTATCCATAATTAAAAAAGCACTCATTTTCATCCATCCTATCTAGAATATGATCTAAAAACGGAAAGAGTAGATAATACTTCCATGTAAATGATTTTATTTTTATTTAATTGATACCTACACCCCATTTTTTATTGTTCTTGTTGGGATTTTATCATATTTTAATTTGTTATCAAATTTGCACCACACTTTTTAACGATAAAATGGACCTGACATACTCAAAGACTATAAGAAATTGAAATTATTATCCCAACATCATGCTATTTGATCAATTTCATTTGGACAAATTATTTTATTTATGGATTAGGTATTATTTTGGAGTACATATTTTCTTTATACTCATAATACTCTATGATTTTATGAATACATAATGTTGGACTTGTATCCTTTATATTAGTAAATTTAATATCCAATAACATAAATATATTTCCCTAAAAGACTCAACAGGTTGTCCTCCTGATGTTCCGCTCTTTCTTATGAGATAATTACATTTATTTTCAAGCACTCACCTAAAAAAAATATTTTAAATGGTCTGGGTGGGTTTGAGCTCCAAATAGAGCGGTTTTTATCTTGAGGGATGAAACTTGGGTTTGTGTCGACAAATGTCTTCATTATGCATCATAAAGAAGGTAGTGAAGAATGATTCTTCTTCATCACTATTTTTTATGAAAAATATTCCTTTCATTTAGACTATTTTCATTTGGAAAATAATTTTTCTATTGAGAACTCATCTTGGTGTTCCACAACCCCCTGACTCATATAAAGGATCCTTTTCCGTACTATAATTAATCCATATGCTGGTTTCAAAAGGGATCTTAAGAGAACTATTGATTTCTTATAGCACCCTCAAAATATCATCTTCATCCTCAATAATAAATTTTTTGGTTCGTACAATATTTTCCCTAGGATTGATTGGGTATTGGGTGGGGATGTTTATTTTTTATAAAACATTAAATTCATCTTTTTATTCTCCAAGGTCATAAATCAATTATCCATTTTCAATTAAAATTACCACTACCCATATTACTAAAAACATCCAACCAAGGATAATAAGTACCTCCAAGTCACACTCCATATCTAGTACCATAAAATATATAGGAAAAAATAACTTTCCTACTCCAATTAGAAAGTCATAAACCCTACCATCTGGGTGGGTGATGGATTGATTAAAAAGTAATAAAAAATAGTGGTGGGTTGAGAAATTCCTAATCTCATGTTCTGAAGTAGTTATAGTGGATTCAAATTGATTATATCTCCAAGATCATACATAAAATAAAATTTACCACCTATATCTTCAAAGAATAATGGGATGAAAAAGATCACTATAACATGATGTTTTGGAGGTATCCTTTTATGTAATACATACCTACACTCCTCTATATGACTATAAGTGGAAGTTCCATCGAGGATTTTTTTTGAAAATATTTTTTATTTTATTTCAGATTATATAGTATTTAAATCAATTCTTATCTGAAGGGAATGTAAATTTTTAGTTTTTTAATTACTTTTTGAAATTTCAGCAACTCAAAATAATTTTTCTAATTGATAATTATTTGAGAAAAGAGATTATTGTTGAAAAATTCCTCAATATTTTGGTAATACCTTCATCTTAGACATCATGATTCTTTGTTACACTTATTTTCATTAATTTTTAATTTATTTTTTTAGTTTGGATAATTTAATATGAGTTTTTCTAGGGCTGCTGTCCAAATTACTATATTCATCTTTTTTTAGATTTGAGATTCCATATTCTTCACATTTTTCTTTTTCAAAATTATGGTGTAATTACATAGATTCATTTTGGTTTCTAATACAACTTATGGTGGTCAAATAAAGTATATTTTCTCAAGGTTCCACTTTAGTAGTAGTTAGAAGTTTACCCTTGTCTCTAATGAAAATTTCTCTATCTAATTACCACATTTAAAATTCAAAATTCTTAAACAATGAATCCATTTTCACTTAAAAAAATAATTTATACTAACTATTTTTCCAAAATTACATATAAAATGATAGATAATACATAATAAATAATATGTTCAGTTTTATGGTTCAGGTTTTGGTTAGGGATTGAATTACAACCTAGGTTGTTTTTTGAAACCAAAGTATTCGTACATCAAAAAAATACATTATCCCTCCACTAATGATTATATTAACTTCTATTTCATAAATATTAACTATTTGAAAAAGGATCATTCATAGGATGATTCATGGTTCCATTTTAAAATAAAATTTCATTTCTTGGAGCTTGCGATGACATGTCATATTTTTAACAAATAAAGTGTAAGTTTGAAAACATGCCACAATGGTTACATTTCACTTGAAAAGTGTTTCTGAATATTTTCATTGAAAATATAATATCTTGTGAATCAGACTGTATAATACGATGGGATTATTCTTCATAATTATTATTCTCCAAGAGCATTTATAGTGTCAGTTTTTTTAGTGTGTTATGTTTTTTATCAATTCCTCAGTAGTGCTTTCACTAAAATACCTTGTAGTTGATTATTCCACCAATGATTTGTCGTATGGGGTGAGACTATTATATAAAGTGTCCATAGAGAGTTTGGGAGTGAATTAGTGGTTAAATAATATTCTACTTAATTACTTGTACCTATCAAATTATTATTGGAATATTTCAACCTACTCTTGCAAGAAACTGATGATTTTGTTTTGATTTCATAAGTTATTCACATAGGGTAAAATTTCATAATGAAGGAATTGTAGACATGATCCCATGTGAAAAATATTTCCTCCTTTAACTATTAAATACGATTATGGTCATTGAAATTGGGTCATAAAAGAAAACACTCTTATCCAAATATCTTCCCCACTCAGGCCTATAAGTCATAGCTATTGAACGCTAAAGAATAATTCCATAATGAATTCAAGAGAATAGTCAATGGGAATTCAAATTAAGGTAGTTAGCTAAGACAATGAGGATTAATTTAATTCATTATTCCTAGACCATGGTTAGTACCAAATTAATGCAGGATTTCAATATATAGTAGGAACAAATTTAATTATCAAAATATGGTTCTTAATCTACTCATTATCATGTGTTTTTTCATTAATTGGTTGTTGATTATTAATTTTCTCACCTTCTCTACTATCTTCCATTTTTATTTTATGATTTTTTATTTATCCAACCACTAAGGTGTCTATCAATTTAAGGAATGAAAGACTCTATGTTCTCAGGGTTAAAATGTGTTTCCATATACAAATATCTTGAAATGAATTTTTTGAGTTTTCTTACAGATTTTTGACTATTTTTTAATTTCCTATTATTTTTAAATTTTATAATTTTTTTTATAATTTTTTTTTTAATTTTTATTATTCAAAGTCATATGTACCTTTAATGAAAATAATTCCCAAATTTAATATGTTCATCACTAGAATCAAGAAAAGATTGTATTTATACACCTACTTAATATCTTAAACTAATGCAATGTTAAAAAGCTATGAACCACATGTAATAAATATGTTGTGAGGGACCAAAAACAATGAAAAAAAATCTAAAAAATTTATCTCATGAATCAGTTGAGGATGATTATGAAGTAGTGATGAGATTAATGATTTGTGAAAGTGTGAATGTGAGTCTGAGTATAGGAAAGATGGAATGACATATGATTTGAAATGAATCCTAGAAAAAACTATTGATGAATTTGGGAAATCAGCTATATGGTTTTTATAATTATATTCTATTGTTTATAAATTTAAATTTAAATACCTATGGATGATACAAAGAGGATAACGAAATTTCTAGTCATGTAAACCATTGATCTAATTGCCGATAAATTTTATCAATTGTGGTGATCATTTAATAACTAAATAGGAAAACATTAGTTATCAATATGTTTAATTTATCATTTCATCTTAGGGTTTTACTCTCATTGATATTGATTTACATTTTAGTTAAATCTTCATATTAAGGATTATTTGACTTAACATTTGATCAAGGTTGATTTTCCCAGATACATGTTATTTAAAAAAATGATTTTCCAAAAAGTGATAGAGAGAGAAGAAACTAGTAAATAGAATTCATAATAATAGTAAAATAAATAAACTATCTCACATATTCCCTCATTGGTGATTAGATAAAAATCATGATTGAACTAATCATATTAAGATAATTCGAAACATTATAATCCATAGAGTAGTAATAAAGAAACAAAATGGCAGAGAGAAAAGATTTCTCTCTTCCAGATCCCATGCTCCGATACTTATAGCTCTTAATGTAATGTATTCCACATATACTCCTACCAACTAAAAATAGTGTATGATTTTATGGAATAATGTCCAACTCCAGGATGTGTGCATGTGATTTTCTTCCAAACTCCTTTAATATTTTACATATCCTATTTCCAAATCCTATAACAGCTCACAGATGATCTCTCTTACCTCCATGTGGAACATTAACTATTCCACTTCATCCTCAATGGTGACTAGTGAACAAACCCCTTCTAAAAGTGTAACACCCCAGGTAAATAAAGGATATAAAATTTTCACATTTATGCATATTTGTGAATAAAAATATTAATATTACTTTAAAGGGGATGTTATTCTCAATGGCGTACCCAATACTCAATAACGAGTTTCTTGGGAATCTTACATTGCACTCTAATAATAAAATAATATTATTTTAAATAGTAGTTTACGCCTAGAAATTGTAATCACAGGAATGAACAGAACTAACTAAAAAATTATTATATATGTTTTTCAAATATTTTTACTTTTTACAATAAATTTTAGAGGATTAAAAATGCGAATGAATCCAATTTTAAGCGTAAACATTCTGATATTCTTTGAAAGGTCGATTAACCGCCTTTTGATGACGAACATCTTTTAAATCCACTTTTTGAAAATTTTATGTGTTATATTTGATAAAATAAAATTCTTATTTATAATCGGGCCATCAAATTTTACTTTGTGTAATTTTTTTGGTATTTTTATGATAAAGTTCATTTTTTAATGAAAAGTGAAAAATGTTGTATTTTAATTCAAAACCTCTTTTTAATATAATATATTTATATAATTAGTGTATCTTTTGAATTTTTTTTAAAGTGAAATTAGAATATATTTTTACCATTTAATCTAATAGTGGTCATTGGAATTAATTTCATCTTGAAATTGGACTTAAACTAGTGTCAATCTTTTGAAAATTATTGTTTCATAAAAACACGCTATTTGCTCTGACAGCGGGAATTAATTATAAATTAATTAATGTAACTTATATGTTTTGAATTATTTAAAATAGACATCATTTTTGAATTCGGAATATCAAATATATCTTAGGGTGAATTTTTGGTATTTTTCTGAAAAACATCAATTTTTTATGAATAGTGAAACCACTAAGTGGTAGTTTAAAAAAAGATTTTTCATTTAAATGAAACTTTACCACTTCTGTGATTTGAATTTCAAAAATCTGACATACATGGTTTTCATTACGATGATAAAATTTGGTTCAATGGGATTAAAATATTTTTTTGGTGAATAGTAACTTTTATGTTTTTAATCGCGATTATAGATAATTAGTGTAATTTAAGGTAAAAATAATATTTTAATAATATTAAATGACCTAAACACATGTCATAACCTCACTGGATTTTTCATGGCCGACCAAGACAATCCATTAGTGAACTTGGGGACCCCATGGAGCCACTTTGGTTGGAAAATGACATAAATAACTTTTTATTTAATGTTAAAATAAAGATGTCACAAGCATGAGTTGTTTTACTAAAAAATATTTTAAATGGGGTTATACAAGTCATATTTTAGACTAAAAATATTAATTATAAATATAAAAAGATTACCTACATCATGATATTTCTTTTTATAATTTTCAGACATTAAATAATTTAAATTATTTCTGACATCATGATGATGCATCGATTACCTAATAAATGAACTATTTAAATAAAATGTAAAGATAATGTTATAAATATAACATAAACATTTCAAAGACCTATTGGATGAGTATATTTAGAACCCTTACCGCATTATCATCTAAATACATCAATGTGGGACCTTTAAAATCTGAAACTCATTTGAAAATAAAGTAACATTTTGTAACATTCCAAGAGTGCCCCTCCTCTCTTCTTATAAAAGGTCCCCACCTCCACCACCTTACACACACCTCTCAAGTCTCTGGATCGGCCAAAAACTTCCCATTTAATCTCTCCACATCCCTATCTTCATCATTGAAGCCTCACATTGGGCAGAATCCTTTCCGAGGAAGCCTTTGAGCTCAAATGAAAGATAGTTACCCGATTTTAACGTAATGTCTTCACTTGTGTTCCTTTGTTTTATTTTGCTTCTCCAACCCCTAAACTCTTTTTATTAATTTATTTTATAACAACTCAAGTATCTTCAATATACTAGGATGTTGTTATTAGAAGTATTCGAGCTACACATACACGCAACTACATCTAATGGTTAAAGAACATACTATTTCTGTGGATGGTGAATTTCTGCCTGACGAAACGATGATTGTTCAAAATTCATTTAACACACTCAAAGGTTTCCATTAAGATGTCACTATATATATATATGATATATTATTTGTTTATTTTTTACTTAAGAATCTGTATTTTTAATTTATGGCATACTTTTATTGTTTCCATTATGGTTAAACGCGATATCTTCATTTTAGGATGTGCAGACTACCGCCCCCTCAAAGTGATTTGATTGGTTAATACCATATGTGGTACGTATAAAGGATAGATTTAAAGATATTATATATGATACCATACTGTAAATATAATACTATTATGTATCATTATGTTTTAATTCCATTAAATAAGAAATAGAAATGGAAGTAGTGTTCATGCGTACGTACGGCTTACCGTCTCCATGAACAGTGCATTTCATTTCTTACCACTAAATGTTATGTAATATTATAAATGCATGTATATAATGGATATATATGATATCTATGATATCTATATAATGAATATAATTCTATATAGAATATAAATTTTACCATACGGACAAATTGTAATTATAAAGTGTTTATTTTTTACTGAAGTAGCAATGATCTACAAAATGACCATTATTAACTTAAATAATTACATAGTGTTCATAATTAGGTAGTAAGTGATATAAAATGAATAATGAACATGTTAAAGTTTATTAAGCAATTATAAATTAACTCAAGTTTATTATTCATGAGGTTAATGAATGATCGAGTCAAGTCAGACCTGAGGTAAGGGATCCTACCCCTCTCTTTCTTTTTAAGTACAATATTTTATGTCATTCCTTTTAAGCTCATCTTTCTTATTATTGGGATTTTATTTTATATTTCTCTTACTGTAATTTTTATTTTTATATTATGAGAGACCCATTTTTCTCTCATAAATTCATTTTGGATGTTTTAATTTGCGCTGTTAGGCTGCCAAAATTTCGTAAGGGGATTTTTATCTCATTTTATGTTTTCATGAGATTCATGATACATTTTCCAATATTTCCTTTTGAGTGGTGTATATACTGTAAATTGTTCTATTCTTTTTGTAAAATACATTATTTTATGATTTTTTACGTCAATGTTTTATATGATTTCTTTCATGGGGTGTACATTTCGAAAGTTACCCAAATCGGTAAGGGAACCTTTCACCCTCCACTTTTTAAAAGACTTATTTTGTTATGTATTTTAATTTTCATCTTATTATGTGGGGATATGTTCATTTATATACTTATTGCCATAAATTTTATGTCCAAGTGATGAGATACCCTTTATATCTCTCATCAACTCTTTTTCTAAAATTTGATGTGACGCCGTTAGGCTAACAAGGGAACTTCTTAACCGAATTTCGATTTCTTTGGGTTCAACATGTAGTTATTTAATATGTCATCCTTTGAATATGTGTGAATGACCTTTGATTATTTTACACTTAATATCCATTTATATTGGGTGTATTTATATTTTTCACACATAATTATGAGATTTATTTATCCTTAATTTAAGGATACAATCTTTATAATGGATTTCATCTCAATTTACATTTCCAATGAGACTTCATTGTTGTTATGCACCAATTCACTCTTATATAGTGTATATACTGTCCTTTGGAATATTATATCATGAATCCCTTTATTTTCATGATATTATAATGTTTTGAATAAATGTTATTCCTCAATTATTGTATTCAAGTGTCTCTCATTTTATTAAAAACCCTTTAACTAAAATATCGTTTTCAATGTTTTAATGATTTATTCTTATAAATATTTCTCATTAATATCCATGTTTTAAAAATGGTTTTAAGGATTTATTTATATGTATATTAATGGTTTAAAATGATAAAAGCTTCAATGTGTTATGGGACTTCATCTCAATCTCCTTTCATTGAGGCATTTCTTTAATTATACAGAACCTTCATTTATACGGTGTATAAACCCCCTTGACTTTTACGATTATCCAAAAGGAATATTTTTTATATGAATCATTTTACTCAATGAAAAAAGGGAATGTTTTTGTCGTATGTATGCGGCGACAATGACTTCTCCACCTCCGTAACCATTATTTGAGTTTCGGATTCTTCTACAAGCCATACATTTTTTTAAAAGGAAAATAAATACCATGTTTTACTTATCTTTTATTGTGGTATTGAAAATGGTTTTCATAATGTTTTTATATCAATGCGTTGTATTAATATCTTGTGATTGAAAAGTGTAAATGTTATGTTACTTTATGCATGTTTTATGTGATATGATTATGTTATGGTTCTTGGGCATTATTATGAAGACGGGTGGTTCCGTGATAAACTAAGGGCGGGTGGGCCCGATACAGCTCTCCAATGAATTGGGTAACATGAAGGAGTTAAACCATAAGGTTTCTTCGAAGAGATTTAGGGAATATACTGTGATGGGTATTCCAAACGTAACCAAGAGGGTTACTCCCTACGTAAGTATGTTATGAATGCCTTAAGTTACCTATATGTCTTATGATTTCTATGATTTATTCATGATTTTATGAGGTATGTTAAAGTGCTTATGTTTTATGGGTAATGTATGATTTCATTCTTATGTATATATGTACTCATGTTTCCTTTCCATAGTTTTTATAACCCTTACTGAGCTTTTTATGCTCATCCCAAGATTTTGAAATGTTTTTCATAGGTCAAGGGAAAGGTGCATGATATGATGATAGTGTTAAGGAAGTGTCAAAAAAATCCATGTTTTATTTTAAATATGTTTCCATTGATGGGAAAAAAATGAATACTATCTTTTATGTAACCACTTTGTTTAAATATGGAATGTAATTCATGATTTATGGTCTAATTCTCTAAAACTCTAAACCTGAAAAGATCCTCAATGTGAATTATTAATTTAATTAAATATTAAGTAAGGTTTAAGGTCGGGGCCTTATAGTTGGTATCAGAGGTTAGTTTAGATAACATTAGAGGTTAGGGTATTCTCTAGGCATATGTGACATTACCAAAATGGTTAGGATGTGAGAAAGAGTCATAGTTTTAGATAAAGTGAATGAGTAAGTATATCTCAGTGTTTATCTTCCTCTTTAGTACATGAGGGTTTTGTTGATATAATCACACTGACATTTCTGTTTTTAGTGAATGGATGGATCTAGCAGGCACCACAGTGACAATAGGTTTGAAGGAAATTGTGGTGGTTCTCTGATTTAGAGATTGGATGAAATGGGGGATTCAATGAGGAAACTCGTGGTTGTTCTAAACCAACTATCAAGGAGTCATGATCAACCACTTGTACCTTGGTATGTTCTGTAATGCATCATGTACGAGATGAACAAACGATGTGGAAGTTCAGGTAATAATTATAAAGGTAACCATTAGGGTTTATATGATCCTTACTTTTGAGGTAATTATGGGTAATTATATATTATGATGGAAAATGAAAGGCATTAGATAAACTTGATGTTAAAATATGTTATGATTATTTTTGAAGATTTTATCTCATTTTGGTGAATGTTTTATGAATTATATAGTTTTGGAAAAAGAAAACTCGCAGACCCTGTGACAACATGTCGCATCGGACAAAGCTGCAGGAATCAAACCCACAAACAAAGTGCGACTTGTATTTATCACCTAACATTGGACTACGTGAGGTCCTTGTTTAGTTTGACTAATTCTTTTTAGTTAGATGATTTTTGGAATCAAGAGTAAGTTTATTTTGGGTTATCTATGGAAATGATTAACCTATCATTGAGGATATGTGAATAGGTTAATTTTTTTTCTATATGAGAATTTAAGAGCAACTGATGTTATTTGGAGATAAAAGATAATTTGTACCTTGGAAAACTATGTGATTAAAGCATTAAAATATTTGGGATTCAATCTTAGTTTTGTTTAAATTGAAGAATTTTATGTACAATTGTTTATCGAATGGTCTTCGTTGAACTTTTTGTTTTTTTTGGACAAATTTTGGAGATTAAGAATAAATTTTCTTTTTATAAAGGAATATACTTTTTTGGATTATCTGATCTCATTATAACAACTTTTGTTTTGGATTTTGCCTAAATACATGGGAAATATATAGTTCTATTTTGTGGATTAGGTGATTCTTAAGAAGTTGATTGTAGTACTCTTAATGCGAACAAGTCTTCTTAAATATTTGTCTTTTGGAGAAAATATGAGTTTGATTAAGGAATCTAAGAAAAGTTGAAAGTCTACGTGACAAGTAACTATGTTTTATTATGATTTAGTTAAGATCAAAAATAAATTCCTCAATGAAGAGTAACTTATGAAAAAAATGTTTTCTGTTAACTTTTCCTACTGGGGAATCTAATACCGTTTACCCATTCACAAGTTTGTGACTTTCTTACGGTTAACTTTCTCCTATACATGTGTACTATCACTCTTTATCAGAACATGACCCTTTGTTTTTTCCTCCCTATCAATGTTTTCCTACATGGAATCATAGTATGGGTTAACTCGGGTAACCTTTGTACTTCTCTTTCTTTATTTTAAAGTGATTGTTTTACTGAATCTTGTTCCGATGTGGGATTTTAAATGATGTTTCCAAGCCCAATTTTAAAATTGCGAGGATGCAATTCCCAAAAGGGGGGAAGGATGTAACACCCCAGGTAAATAAAGGATATATCATTTTCACATTTATCCATATTTGTGAATAAAAATATTACTATTACATTAAAGGAGATTATATTCTCAATGGTGTACCCAATACGCAATAACAAGTTTCTTGGAAATCTTACATTGCACTCTAATAATAAAATAATATTATTTTAAATGGTAGTTAATGCCTAGCCGTTGTAATGATAGGAATGAAAAGAACTAACTACAAAATGATTATATATGTTTGTCAAATATTTTTACTTTTTACATTAAATGTTAGAGGATTAAAAATGCGAATGAATCCAATTTTAAGCGTAAACATTCTTATATTCTTTAAAAGGTCGATTAATCGCCTTTTGATGACGAACCTCTTTTAAATCCACTTTTTGACAATTTTATGTGTTATATTTGACAAAATAAAATTCTTCTTTAGAATCGGGACATAAAAATTTATTTTGTGTAAATTTTTGGTATTTTTCTGATAAAGTTCATTTTTTTAATGAATAGTGAAAAATGTTGTATTTTAATTCAAAACATCTTTTTAATATAATTTATTAATATTATTAGATTATCATTCGAATTGTTTTTAAAGTGAAATTAGAATATATTTTTACTATTTAATCCAATAGTGGTCGTTGGAATTTATTTCATCTTGAAATTGGACTTAAACTAGGGTCAATCTTTTGAGGCTTATTGTTTCATAAAAACATGCTATTTGCTCGGAGAGCGGGAATTAATTTTTAAATTAATTAATGTAACTTATATGTTTTCAATTTTATAAAATATACATCATTTTTTATTTCAAAATATCAAATATATCTTAGGGTGAATTTTTGGTATTTTTCTGAAAACATCAATTTTTGATGAATAGTGAAACCACTAAGTGGTAGTTTAAAACCTGATTTTTCGTTTAAATGAAACATTACCACTTCAATGATTTTAATTTAAAAAATCCAACATACATTGTTGTCATTAGTATGTAAAACGTTGTTCAATGGGATTAAAATAATTTTTTGGTGAATAGTAACTTTTATGTTTTTAATCGCGATTAGAGATAATTAGTGTAATTTAAGGTAAAAATAATGTTTTAATAATATGAAATGACCTAGAAACATGTCATAACCTCATTGGATGTGTCATGGACGACCAATAAAATCCATTAGTGAACTTGGGGACCCCATGGAGCCACTTTAGTTGGAAAATGACATAAATAACTTTTTATTTAAAGTTAAAATAAAAAATTCACAAGCATGGTTTGTTTTACTAACAAATATTTTATATGGGGATATACAATTCATAGTTTGGACTATAAATATTCATTATAAAGATAAAAAGATTTCCTACATCATGATATTTTTTATAATTTTTATACATTAAATAAATTAAATAATTTATGACATCATGATGATGCATCGATTACCTCATAAATGAACGATTTAAATAAAATGAAAAGATAATGTTATAACTATAACATAAACATTTCAAAGACCTATTTTATTAGTATATTTTGAACCCTTGCCACATTATCCTCGAAATAAATCAATGTGTGACCTTTAAAATCCGAAACTCATTTGAAAATAAAGTAACATTTTGTAACATTCCAAGAGTGCCCCTGCTCTCTTCTTATAAAAGGCCCCCACCTCCACCACCTTAAACACACCACTCAAGCCTTTGTCTCGGCCAAAACCTTCCCATTTAATCTCTCCACATCCCTCTCTTCATCATTGAAGCCTCACTTTGGGCAGAATCCTTTCAAAGGAAGCCTTTGATCTCAAATGAAAGAGAGTTACCTGATTTTGACGTAATGTCTTCACTTGTGTTCCTTTGTTTTATTTTGCCTCTAGAACCCCTAAACTATTTATATTAATTTATTTTGTAACAAATACAGTATCTTCAATATAAAAGGATGTTGTTATAAGAATAATTCGAGCTAAAATTACACACAATTACCTCTAATTGTTAAAGAACATACTGTTTTTGTGGATGGTGAATTTATGCCTCACGAAACGATGATTGTTCAATATTCTTTTAACACCCTAAAATGTGGCCATTAAGATGTAACTATATTTATATATGATATATTATTTTTTTATGTTTTACTTAGGAATCTGTATTTTTAATTTATGAAATACCTTTATTGTTTCCATATTGGTTAAACGCGATATCTTCATTTTAGGAAGTGCAGACTACCGCCCCCTCAAAGTGATTTGATTCGTTAATACCATATGGGGTACGTATAAAGGATATATTTAATGACATTATATATGATAACATACTGTAATTATAATACTATTATGTATCATTATGTTTTAATTCCATTAAATATGAAATAGACATGGAAGTAGCGTTCATGCGTACGTACGACTTACCGTCTCCATGAACGGTGCATTTCATTTCCTACCTCTAAATGTTATGTAATATTATAAATGAATGTATATAATGGATATATATTATATATATGATATCTAAATAATTAATATAATTCTGGATAGAATATATATTTTACCACAGGAACAACTTGTAATTATAAAGAGTTTATTTTTTCCTCAAGTTGCAATGATCTACAAAACGACCATTATTAACTTAAATAATTACATAGTGTTCATTTCATGATAGTAAGTGAAATAAAAGGAATAATTAACATTAAAAATGTTCTTAATAAAGTATAAATTAACTCAAGATTATTATTCACAAGGTTAAGGAACGATCGAGTCAAGTCGAACCCGAGGTAAGGGATCCTACCCCTCTCTTTCTTTTTAAGTACAGTCTTTTATGTCATTTCTTTTAAGCTCATATTTCTTATTATTGGGATTTTCATTTATATTAATATTACTTTACTTTTTATTTTTATATTATGATATACCCTATTTTCTCTCATAAATCCATTTTGGATGTTTTAATTCGCGCTGTTAGGCTGCCGAAATTTCGTAAGGGGATTTTTATCTCACTTTGTGTTTACGTGAGATTCATGCTACATTTGCCAATATTTCCTTTTGAGTGGTGTATGTACTATAAAGTATTCTCATATTTGTGTAACATACTTTCTTTTATGAGTTTTTACATCAATGTTTTATAGGATTTATTTCATGGGGTGTACATTTTGAAAGTTATCCAAATCGGTAAGGGAACCTTTCACCCTCCTCTTTTTAAAAGACTTCTTTTGTTATGTCTTTTAATTTTCAACTTATTATGTGGGGATATGTTTTAATATATACTGATTTCCATAAATTTTATGTCCAAGTTATTATATACCCTTTATCTCTCTCATCAACTCTTTTTCTAAAATTTGATGTGACGTCGTTAGGCTGTCAAGGGAACTTCTTAACCGAATTTCGATTTCATTGGGTTCAACATGTAGTTATGTAATATGTCATCCTTTGAATATGTGTGAATGACCTTTATTATTTTACATTTAATATCCAATTATATTGGGTGTATTTATATTTTTAACACATAATTATGATATTTATTTATCCTTAATTTATTGATACCATCTTTATAATGGATTTCATCTCAATTTACATTTCCATTGAGACTTCATTGTTGTTATGCACCAATTCACTCTTATATAGTTTATATACTGTCCTTTGGAATATTATATCATGAATCCCTTTATTCTCATGATATTATAATGTTTTGATTAAATGTTATTCCTCAATTATTGTATTCAAGTGTTTCTCATTTTATTAAAAACCCTTTAACTAAAATATCGTTTTAAAAGTTTTAATGATTTATTCTTATAAATATTTCTCATTAATATCAATGTTTTCAAAATGGTTTTAAGGATTTATTTATAGGGATATTAATGGTTTAAAATGTTAAAGGCATCCATGTGGTATGGGACTTCGTCTCAATCTCCTTTCATTGAGGAATATTTTTCTTTATACAAAACCTTCATTTATACAGTGTATAAACCCCTTTGACATTTATGTTTATCCAAAAGGAATCTTTTTTATATGAAGCATTTTACTCAATGAAAAAACAGAATTTTTTTGCCGTATGTATGTGGCGACAACGACTTCTCTGCCGCCGTGACCATTATTTGAATTTCGGCTTCCTCTACAAGCCATAACTTTTTTTAATAGAAAAATAAATACCATGTTTTACTTTTCTTTTATTTTGGTATTGAAAATTGTTTTCATAATGTTTCTATATCAATTTGTTGTATTAATATCTTGTGATTGAAAAGTGGAAATGTTATGTTCCTTTATTCATGTTTTATGTGATACGATTATGTTATAGTTCTTGCGCATTATTATGAAGATGGGTGGTTCCGTGATAAACTAACGGCGGGTGAGCCCGATATAGAACGCCAATGCATTGGGTAACACGAAGGAGTTAAAAGTTAAGGTTTCTTCTAAGTGATTTTTGGAATATACTGTGATGGGTATTCCAAACGTAACCAAGAGGGTTACTCCCTACGTAAGTATGTTATGAATTCCTCAAGTTACCTTTATGTCTTATGATTTATATGATTTAATCATGATTTTATGAGGTATGTTAATGTTATAATGTTTTATGGGTAAAGTATGATTTTATTCTTATGTATATATGTACTCAGGTTTCATTTCCATACTTTTTATAACCCTTACTGAGCTTTTTATGCTCATCCCATGTTTTTGAAATGTTTTTCATAGGTCATGGGAAAGGTGCATGATATGATGATAGTGTCAAAGAAGTGTCAAGAAATAATCCATGTTTTCTTTTAAATATGTTTCCATTGATGGGAAAAAACGAATACTATCTTTTATGTAACCACTTTGTTTATATATGGAATGTAATTCGTGATTTATGATCTAATTATCTAAAACTCTAAACCTGAAAAGACCCTCAATGTGAATTATTCATTTAATTCAATATTAAGTAAGGGTTAAGGTCGGGGCCTTATAGTTGGTGTCAGAGGTCGTTTTAGATAATTTTAGAGGTTAGGGTATTCTCTAGGCATATGTGACATTACCATAATGGTTAGGATTTGAGAAAGAGTCCTAGTTTTAGATAAAGTGAATGAGTAAGTATATATTAGTGTTGATATACTCACACTGACATTTCTGTTTTTAGTGAATTTATGGATCTAGCAGGCACCAAAGTGACAATAGGTTTGAAGGAAACTGTGGTGGTTCTCCGATTAAGAGACTGGATTAAATGGGGGATTCAATGAGGAAACTCGTGGTTTTTCTAAACCAACTATCAAGGAGTCATGATAAACCACTTGTACCTTGGTATGTTATGTAATGCATCATGTACGATATGACCAAACGATGTGGAAGTTTAGGTAATAATTCTAAAGGTAACCATTAGGGTTTATATGATCCTTACTTTTGAGGAAATTATGGGTTATTATATATTATGATGGAAAATTAATTTCATGAGATAAACTTGATGTTAAAATATGTTATGATTATTTTTGAAGATTTTATCTCATTTTGGTTAATTTATTAAGAATTATATTGTTTTGGAAAAAGGAAAACACGCAGTTCGTGTGATAACCTGTCGCATCGTACAATGCTGCAGGAATCGAACCCACAAACAAAGTGTGACTGGTATTTATCGCCTACCATTGGACTATGTGAAGTCCCTGGTTAGTTTGACTAATTATTTTTAGTTAGATGATTTTAGGAATCAAGAGTAAGTTTAATTTGGGTTATCTTTGGAAATGATTAACCTATCATTGAGGGTATGTGATTAGGTTAATTAATTTTTCTATATGAGAATTTAAGAGCAAATGATGTTATTTGGAGATAAAAGTTAATTTGTACCTTGTAAGAATATGTGATTAAAGCATTCAATTATTTGGGATTCAATATTATTTTGGTTTACTTTGAAGAATTTTATGGACAATTGTTTATCGAATGGTCTTCGTTGAACTTTTTGTTTTTTTTGGACAAATTTGGGAGATTAAGTATAGATTTTCTTTTTATAAAGGATTATACTTTTGTGGATTATCTTATCTCATTCTATCAATTTTGGTTTTGGATTTTGTCTAAAGACATGGGAAATATATAGTTCTCTTTTGTCGATTAGGTTATTCTCAATAAGTTGATTGTAGTACTCTTAATGTGAACAATTCTTCCTAAATACTCATCTTTTGGAGAGAATATGAGTTTGATTAAGGAATCTATAAAAAGTTGAAAGTCTACGTGACAAGTTTGTATGTTTCATTATGATTTAGTTAAGCTCAAAAATAAATTCCTCAACGAAGAGTAACATAAGAAAAAAATGTTGTCTATTAACTTTTCCAACTGGGGAATCGAATACCATTTAACCAATCACATGTTTGTGATTTTCTTATGGTTAACATTCTCCTAGACATTTTTACTATCACTATTCATTAGAACATGACCCTTTGTTTTTTACTCTATATCGATGTTTTCTAGTATGGAATCATAGTATTGGTTAACTCGGGTAACCATTGTACTTCCCTTTCTTTATTTTAATGTGATTGTTTTACTGACTCTTGTTCCGATGTGGGATTTTCAATGAAGTTTCCAAGCCCAATTTTAAAATTGTGAGGACGCAATTCCCAAAAAGGGGGGAAGGATGTAACACCCTAGGTAAATAAAGGATATAAAATTTTCACATTTATCCATATTTGTGAATAAAAATATTAGTATTACTTTAAAAGGGATTCTATGCTCAATGGCGTACCCAATACTCAAAAACAAGTTTCTTGGAAATCTTACATTGCACTCTAATAATAAAATAATATTATTTTAAATGGTATTTAATGCCAAGCCGTTGTAATGACATGAATGAACATAACTAACTAAAAAATGATTATATATGTTTGTAAAATATTTTTACTTTTTACATTAAATGTTAGAGGATTAAAAATGCAAATGAATCCAATTTTAAGCGTAAACATTCTAATATTCTTTAAAAGGTCGATTAACCGCCTTTTGATGACGAACCTCTTTTAAATCCACTTCTTGAAAATTTTTTGCGTTATATTTGAAAAAATTTTATTATTCTTTAGAATCGGGACATCAAAATTTACTTTGTGTAAATTTTTGGTATTTTTCCGATAAAGTTCATTTTTTAATGAATAGTGAAAAATGTTGTATTTTAATTCAAAACCGCTTTTTAATATAATTTATTTATATTATTAAATTTTCATTTGAATTGTTTTTAATATCAAATTAGAATATATTTTCACCATTTAATCCAATAGTGGTCGTTGGAATTAATTTCATCTTGAAATTGGATTTAAACTAGTGTCAATCTTTTGAGACTTATTATTTCATAAAAACACGCTAATTGCTCTGAGAGTGGGAATTAATTATTAAATTATTTAATTAAACATATATGTTTTTAATTTTTTAAAATATAAATCATTTTTGAATTCGGAATATGAAATATATCTTAGGGTGAATTTTTGGTATTTTTCTGAAAAACATCAATTTTGGATTAATAGTGAAACCACTAAGTGGTAGTTTAAAAACTGATTATTCATTTAAATGAATCTTTACCACTTCTAGGATTTTAATTTCAAAAATACGACATACATGGTTTCCATTATCATGTAAAATGTGGTTCAATGTGATTAAAATAATTTTTTGGTGAATATTAACTTTTAAGTTTTTAATCGTTGTTAGAGGAAATTAGTGTAATTTAAGGTAAAAATAATGTTTCAATAATATTAAATGACCCAGAAACATGTCATACCCTCATTGAATGTGTCATGGCCGACCAAGAAAATCCATGAGTGAACTTTGGGACCCCATGGAGCCACTTTGGTTGGAAAATGACATAAATAACTTTTTATTTAAAGTTAAAATAAAAATGTCACAAGCATGAGTTGTTTTACTAACAAATATTTTAAATGGGGTTATACAAGTCATATTTTTGAATATAAATATTCATTATAAATATAATAAGATTTTCTACATCATGATATCTTTGTTATAATTTTTAGACATTAAATAAATTAAATTATTTATGACATCATGATGATGCATCGATTACCTCATAAATGAACGATTTAAATAAAATGAAAAGATAATGTTATAACTATAACATAAACATTTCAAAGACCTATTGTATGAGTATATTTCGAACCCTTACCACATTATACTCTAAATACATCCATGTGGGACCTTTAAATTCTGAAACTCATTTGAAAATAAAGTAACATTTTGTAACATTCCAAGAGTGCCCCTCCTCTCTTCTTATAAAAGGCCCCCACCTCCACCACCTTACACACACCTCTCAAGCCATTGGATTTTCAAAAACCTGCCCATTTATTCTCTCCACATCCCTATTTTCATCATTGAAGACTCACTTTGGGCAGAATACTTTCCAAGGAAGCCTTTGAGCTCAAATTAAAGAGAGTTACCCGATTTTAACGTAATGTCTTCACTTGTGTTCCTTTGATTTATTTTTCTTCTCCAAACCCTAAACTCTTTATATTCATTTCTTTTGTAACAACTCCAGTATCATCAATATAATATTATGTTTTTATATGAAGTATTCTAGCTACACATACACACAACTACATCTAATGGTTAAAGAACATACTGTTTCTGTGGATGGTGAATTTCTGCCTCACAAAACGATGATTGTTCAATATTTTTTTAACACCCTCAAAGGTGGCCATTAAGATGTCACTATATTTATATATGATATATTATTTGTTTATTTTTTACATAATAATATGTTTTTTTAATTTAGGTCATACCTTTATGGTTTCCATTACGGTTAAACGCGATATCTGCATTTTAGGAAGTGCAGACTACCGCCCCCTCAAAGTTATTTGATTCGTTAATACAATATGGGGTACATATAAAGGACAGATTTAATGACATTATATATGATACCATACTGTAATTATAATACTATTATGTATCATTATGTTTTAATTCCATTAAATAAGAAATATAAATGGAAGTAGCATTCATGTGTACGTACGACTTACCGTCTCCATGAACGGTGCATTTCATTTCTTACCTCTAAATGTTAGGTAATATTATAAATGCATGTATATAATGGATATATATGATATATATGATATCTAAATAATTAATATAATTCTGGATAGAATATATATTTTACCACACGAACAACTTGTAATTATAAAGAGTTTATTTTTGACTCAAGTTGCAATGATCTACAAAACGACCATTATTAACATAAATAATTACATAGTGTTCATAGCATGGTAGTAAGTGATATAAAATTAACAATGAACATGAAAAAGGTTCTTAATAAAGTATAAATTAACTCATGTTTGATATTCATGAGGTTAAAGAATGATCGAGTAAAGTCGAACTCGAGGTAAGGGATCCTACCCCTCTCTTTCTTTTTAAGTACAGTCTTTTATGTCATTCCTTTTAAGCTCATCTTTCTTATTATTGGGATTTTATTTTATATTACTCTTACTTTAATTTTTATGTGTATATTATGAGAGACCATATTTTCTCTAATAAATCCATTTTGGATGTTTTAATGGGCGCTGTTAGGCTGCCAAAATTTCGTAAGGGGATTTTTATCTCACTTTGTGTTTTCGTGAGATTCATGCTACATTTGCCAATATTTCCTTTTGAGTGGTGTAAGTTCTGTAAATTATTCTAATATTTGTGTATCATACTTTATTTTATGAGTTTTTACATCAATGTTGTATATGATTTATTTCATGGGGTGTACATTTCAAAAGTTACCCAAATCGGTATGGGAACCTTTCACCCTCCTCTTTTTAAAAGACTTATTTTGTTATGTATTTTAATTTTAATCTTATTATGTGGGGATATGTTATTATATATACTTATTTCCATAAATTTTTTGACCAAGTGATGAGATACCCTTTATCTCTCTCATGAACTCTTTTTCTAAAATTTGATGTGACACTGTTAGGCTGTCAAGGGAACTACTTAACTGAATTTCGATTTCTTTGGGTTCAACATGTAGTTATTGAATATGTCATCCTTTGAATATGTATGAATGACCTTTTATTATTTTACACATAATATCCACTTATATTGGGTTAATTTATATTTTTCACACATAATTATGAGATTTATTTATCCTTAATTTAAGGATACCATCTTTATAATGGATTTCATCTCAATTTACATTTCAATTGAGACTTCATTGATGTTATACACCAATTCACTCTTATATAGTGTATATACTGTACTTTGGAATATTATATCATGAATCCCTTTATTCTCATGATATTATAATGTTTTTATTAAATTTTATTCCTCAATTATTGTATTCAAGTGTCTCTCATTTTATTAAAAACCCTTTAACTAAAATATCGTTTTAAATGTTATAATGATTTATTCTTACAAATATTTCTCATTAATATCCATGTTTTCAAAATGGTTTTAAGGATTTATTAATAGGGATATTAATGGTTTAAAATTTTAAAATCTTCAATGTGGTATGGGACTTCATCTCAATCTCCTTTCAGTGAGGCATATTTTTCTTTATACACAACCTTCATTTATACGGTGTATAAACCCCTTGTACTTTTACGTTTATCCAAAAGGAATATTTTTTATATGAAACATTTTACTCAATGAAAAAAGGGAATGTTTTTGTCGTATGTATGCGGAGACAACTACTTCTCCCCGCCGTGACCATTATTTGAGTTTCGGCTTCCTCTAAAAGCCATATCTTTTTTAGAAGAAAAATAAATACCATGTTTTACTTTTCTTTTATTTTGGTATTGAAAATGGTTTTCATAATGATTTTATATCAATGTGTTGTATTAATAACTTGTGATTGAAAAGTTGAAATTTTATCTTCCTTTATGCATGTTTTGTGTGATACGATTATGTTATATTTCTTGGGCATTATTATGAAGATGGGTGGTTCCGTGATAAACTAAGGGCGGGCGAGCCCAATATAGCTCTTCAATGCATTGGGTAACGCAAAGGAGTTACATGTTAAGGCTTCTTCGAAGAGATTTAGGGAATATACTATGATGGGAATTCCAAACGTAACCAAGAGGGTTACTTCACACGTAAGTATGTTATGAATGTCTCAAGTTACCTTTATGTCTTCTGATTTCTATGATTTATTTATGATTTTATGTGGTATGTTAATGTTCTTATGTTTTATGGGTAAAGTATGATTTCATTCTTATGTATATATGTACTCATGTTTCCTTTCCATAATTTTTATAACCCTTACTGATCTTTTTATTCTCATCCCATGTTTTTGAAATGTTTTTCACAGGTCAAGGGATAGGTGCATGATATGATGATAATGTCAAGGAAGTGTCAAGAAATAATCCATGTTTTATTTTAAATATGTTTCCATTGATGGGAAAACACGAATAATATCTTTTATGTAACCACTTTGTTTAAATGTGGAATGTAATTCATGATTTATGATCTAATTATCTAAAACTCTAAACCTGAAAAGATCCTCAATGTGAATTATTCATTTAATTCAATATTAAGTAAGGTTTAATTCCGGGGCCTTATAGTTGGTATCAGAGGTCGGTTTAGATAACTTTAGAGGTTAGGGTATTATCTAGTCATATTTGACATTACCATAATGGTTAGGATTTGAGAAAGAGTCCTAGTTTTAGATAAATTGAATGAGTAAGTATATCTTACTGTTTATCTTCCTCTATAGTACATGATGGTTTTATTGATATACTCACACTGACATTTCTGTTTTTAGTGAATGGATGGATCTAGCAGGCACCAAAGTGACAATAGGTTTGAACGAAACTGTGGTGGTTCTCTGATTAAGAGACTAGATGAAATGGGGGATTCAATGAGGAAACTTGTGTTTTTTCTAAACCAACTATCAAGGAGTCATGATCAACCACTTGTAACTTGGTATGTTATGTAATGCATCATGTACGAGATGACCTAACGATGTGGATATTCAGGTAATAATTATAAAGGTAACCATTAGGTTTTATATGATCCTTACTTTTGAGGTAATTATGGGTTATTATATATTATGATGGAAAATGAAAGGCATGAGATAAACTTGATGTTAAAATATTTTATGATTATTTTTGAAGATTTTATCTCATTTTGGTGAATGTTTTAAGAATTATATAGTTTTGGAAAAAGGAAAACATGCAGACCGTGTGAAAACTTGTCGCATCGGACAAAGCTGCAGGAATCGATCCCACAAACAAAGTGCGACTGGTATTTATCTCCTACCATTGGACTACGTGAAGTCCCTGGTTAGTTTGAATAATTGTTTTTAGTTATATGATTTTAAGAATCAAGAGTAAGTTTATTTTGGTTTATCTATGGAAATGATAAACCTATCATTGAGGATATGTGATTAGGTTAATTAATTTTCTATATGAGAATTTTAGAGCAACTGATGTTATTTGGAGATAAAAGTCAATTTGTACCATGGAGGACTATGTGATTAAAGAATTAAAATATTTGGGATTCAATCTTAGTTTGGTTTAATTTGAAGAATTTTATGTACAATTGTTTATCAAATGGTCTTCGTTGAACTTTTTGTTTTTTTTTGACAAATTTTGGAGATTAAAAATAGATTTTCTTTTTATAAAGGATTATACTTTTGTGGATTATCTGATCTCATTTTAAAAAATTTTGTTTTGGATTTTGTCTAAAGACTTGTGAAATATATAGTTCTCTTTTGTGGATTAGGTTATTCTCAAGAAGTTGTTTGTAGTACTCTTAATGCGAACAAGTCTTCCAAAATACTAGTCTTTTGGGGAAAATATGAGTTTGATTAAGGAATCTAGAAAAAGTTGAAAGTCTACATGACATGTAAGTACGTTTCATTATGATTTAGTTAAGCTCAAAAATAAATTACTCAATGAAGAGTAACTTAAGAAAAAAAATTGTCTGTTAACTTTTCCTACGGGGGAATCGAATACTGTTTAACCAATCACAAGTTTGTGATTTTCTTACGGTTAACTTTCTCTTAGACATGTTTACTATCACTCTTCATCAGAACATGACCCTTTGATTTTTCCTGCATATCCATGTTTTCCTACATGGAATCATAGTATGGGTTAACTCGGGTAACCTTTTTACTTCTTTTTCTTTATTTTAAAGTGATTGTTTTACTGACTCTTGTTCCGATGTGGGATTTTCAATGAAGTTTCCAAACCCAATTTTAAAATTGCGAGGACACAATTCCCAAAAAGGGGGGAAGGATGTAACACCCCAGGTAAATAAAGGATATAAAATTTTCACATTTATCCGTATTTGTGAATAAAAATAATAGTATTACTTTAAAGGGGATTCTATGCTCAATGGCGTACCCAATACACAATAACGAGTTTTTTTGGGAATCTTTCAATGCACTCTAATAATAAAATAATATTTTTTTAAATGGTAGTTAACGCCTAGTCGTTGTAATGACATGAATGAAAAGAAATAACTACAAAATGATTATATATTTTTGTAAAATATTTTTACTTTTTACATTAAATGTTAGAGGATTAAAAATGCGAATGAATCCAAATTTAAGCGTAAACATTCTAATATTCTTTAAAAGGTCGATTAACCGCCTTTGATGACAAACCTCTTTTAAATCCACTTTTTGAAAATTTTATGTGATATATTTTACAAAATAAAATTCTTCTTTAGAATCAGGACATCAAAATTTACATTGTGTAAATTTTTGGTATTTTTCATATAAAGTTCAATTTTTAATGAATTGTGAAAAATGATGTATTTTAATTCAAAAACACTTTTTAATATAAATTATTTATATTATTAAATTATATTTTGAATTGTTTTTAAAGTCAAATTAGAATATATTTTTACCATTTAATCCAATAGTGGTCGTTGAAATTAATTTCATCTTGAAATTGGACTTAAACTCGTGTCAATCTTTTGAGACTTATTGTTTCATAAAAACACGCTATTTGCTCTGAGAGCGGGAATTAATTATTAAATTATTTAATGTAACTTATATATTTTGAATTTTTAAAATATAAATCATTTTTGAATTCGGAATATCAAATATATCTTAGGGTGAATTTTTTGTTTTTTTCTGAAAAACAACAATTTTTGATGAATAGTGATACCACTAAGTGGTAGTTTAAAAACTGATTTTTCATTTAAATGAAACTTTACCACATCTGTGATTTGAATTTAAAAAATCCTACATACATGGTTTTCATTAGCATGTAAAATTTGGTTCAATGGGACTAAAATAATTGTTTGGTGAATAGTAACTTTTATGTTTTTCATCGTTACTAGAGGTAATTAGTGTAATTTTGGGTAAAAATAATGTTTTAATAATATGAAATGACCTAGAAACATGTCATACCCTCATTGGTTGTGTCATGGCAGACCACAAAAATCCATGGGTCAACTTGGGGACCCCATTGAGCCACTTTGGTTGAAAAATGACATAAATAACTTTTTATTTAAAGTTAAAATAAAAATGACACAAGCATGAGTTGTTTTACTAAAAAAAATTAATGGGGTTATACAAGTCATATTTTTTACTATAAATATTCATTAGAAATATAAAATGATTTCCTACATAATGATAGTTTTTTTATAATTTTTAGACATTAAATAAATTAAATTATTTATGACATCATGATGAGGCAGCGATTACCTCATAAATGAATGATTTAAATAAAATTAAAAGATAATGTTAAAACTATAAATTAAACTTTTTATAGACCTATTGGATGAGTATATTTAGAACCCTTACCACCTTATCCTCTAAATAAATCAATGTGGGACCTTTAAAATTAGAAACGCATTTGAAAATAAAGTAATATTTTGTAACTTTCCAAGAGTTCCCCTCCTACTCCTCTTATAAAAGGCCACCACCTCCACCACCTTACACACACCTATCAAGCCTTTTTCTTGGCCAAACCCTACCCATTTAATCTCTACACATCCCTATATTCATCATTGAAGCCTCACTTTGGGAAGAATCCTTTCCAAGGAACACTTTGAGCTCAAATCAAAGAGAGTTGCCCGATTTTAAGGTAATGTCTTCACTTGTATTCTTTTGTTTTATTTTGCTTCTCTAACAACCTAATTTTTTTATTCATTTCTTTTGTAATAACTACAGAATCTTAAATATACTAGGATGTTTTTATAATAATTATTTGAGATACAATTTCACAAAACTACATCTAATGGTTTAAGAACATACTGTTTCTGTGGATGGTGAATTTCTACCTCACAGAACGATGATTGTTCAATATTCTATTAACACCATAAAATGTGGACATTAATATGTCACTATATTTATATATGATATATTATATGTTTATGTTTTACTTATGCTTCTGTATTTTTCTTTTATGGCATATCTTTATGGTTTTGATTATGGTTAAACGTGATATCATCATTTATGGAAGTGCAGACTACCACCCCCTAAAAATGATTTGATTTGTTAATACCATATGTGGTACATATAAAGGATATATTTAATGATATTTTATATGATACCATAATGTAATTATAATTATATTATGTATCATTATGTTTTAATTCCATTAATTAATAAATAGAAATGGAAGTAGCGTTCATGCGTACGTACGACTTACCATCTCCATGAACGGTGCATTTAATTTCTTACCTCTAAATGTTATGTAATATTATAAATGCATGTATATAATGGATATATATGATATATATTATATATAAATAATGACTATAATTCTGGATATAATATATATTTTACCACATGAACAACTTGTAATTATAAAGAGTTTATTTTTGACTCAAGTAGCAATGATCTAAAAAACGACCATTATTAACATAAATAATTACATAGTGTTCATAGCATAGTAGTAAGTGATATAAAAGTAATAATGAACTTGATAAAGGTTCTTAATAAAATTGAAATTAACTCAAGTTTATTATTCCGGAGGTTAAAGAACGATCGAGTCAAGTCGGACCCGAGGTAAGGGATTCTACCCCTCTCTTTCTCTTTATGTACACTCTTTTATGTAATTCTTTTTAATCTCATATTTCTTATGGTTGGGATGTTATTTTATATTACTATTAATGTACTTTTTATTTTTATATGATGAGAGAACATATTTTCTCTCATCAATCCATTTTGGATGTTTTAATTGGCGCTGTCAGGGTGCCGAAATTTCGTATGGGGCTTTTTATCTCAACTTGTGTTTTCGTGAGATTCATGCTACATTTGACAATATTTCCTTTTGAGTGGTGTATGTAATGTCAATTATTCTACTATTTGTGTACCATAATTTTTCTTATTAGTATTTACATCAATGTTGTGTAGTCTTTCTTTCTTGGGGTGTACGTTTCGAAAGTTACCCAAATCGGTAAGGGAACCTTTCACCCTCCTCTTTTTAAAAGACTTATTTTGTTATGTCTTCTAATTTTTGTCTTATTATGTGGGGATATGTTCTTATATATCCTTATTTCCATAAATTTTATGTCCATGTGATGAGATGCCCTTTATCTCTCTCATCAACTCTTTTCCTAAAATTTTATGTCACACCGTTAGGCTGTCAAGGGAACTTCTTAACCCAATTTCGATTTCTTTGGGTTCAACGTGTAGTTATTGAATATTTAATCCATTGAATATGTGTGAATGAAATTTTATTATTTTAAACATAATATCCACTTATATTGGGTGTATTTATATTTTTCACTCATAATTATGAGATTGATTTATCCTAAATTTATGGTTACCATCTTTATAATGGATTTCATCTCAATTTACATTTCCATTGAGACTTCATTGTTGTTATGCACAAATTCACTCTTATATGGTGTATATAATGTCCATTGGAATATTATATAATTAATCCCTTTATTATTATGATATTATAATGTTTTGATTAAATTTTATTCCCCAATTATTGTATTCGAGTGTCTCTCATTTTATTAAAAACCCTTTAACTAAAATATCGTTTTAAATGTTTTAATGATTTATTCTTATAAATATTTCTCATTAATATCCATGTTTTCAAAATGGTTTTATGGATTTATTTATATGCATATTAATGGTTTATAATGTTAAAAGATTTAATGTGGTATGGGACTTCGTCTCAATATCCTTTCATTGAGGAAAATTTTGCTATATACACAACCTTCTTTTATATGGTGTATAAACCCCTTTAACTTTTATGTTTATCCAAATGGAAACTTTTTTATATGAACAGTTTTACTAAATGAAAAAAGGGAATGTTTTTGTCGTATTTATGTAGCGACAACTACTTCTCCTCCGCCGTGACCATTATTTGAGTTTCGGCTTCCTCTGCAAGCCATACCTTTTATTAAAATAAAAATAAATACCATGTTTTACTTTTTTTTTATTTTGGTATTGAAAATGTTTTTCGTAATGTTATTATATCAATGTGTTGTATTAATATATTGTGATTGAAAAGTGGAAATGTTATGTTCCTTTACGCATGTTTTATGTGATACGATTATGTTATGGTTCTTGGGCATTTTTATGAAGACGGGTGGTTCCATGATAGACTAAGGGCGGCTGAGCCAGATATAGCTCTCCAATGCATTGGGTAACGCGAAGGAGTTAAACGTTAAGGTTTCCACAAAGATATTTAGGGAATATACTATGATGGGTATTCCAAATGTACCCAAGTGGGTTACTCCCTACGTAAGTATGTTATGAATGCCTCAAGATACCTTTATGTCTTATTATTTCTATGATTTATTCATGATTTTACGAGGTATGTTAAAGTGATTATGTTTTATGGGTAATGTATGATTTCATTCTTATGTATATATGTACTCATGTTTCCTTTCCATACTTTTTATAACCCTTACTGAGATTTTTATGCTCGTCCCATGTTTTTGAAATGTTTTTCACAGGTCAAGGGAAAGGTGAATGATATAATGACAGTGTCAAGGAAGTGTCAAGAATGAATCCACGTTTAATTTTAAAATTGTTTCTATTGATGGGAAAAAATGAATACCATCTTTTATGTAACCACATTGTTTAAATGTGGAATGTAATTCATGATTTATGATCTAATTCTCTAAAACTCTAAACCTGAAAACATTCTCAATGTGAATTATTGATTTAATTCAATATTTAGTATGGTTTAAGGCCGGGGCCTTATAAATAGAATGCTCCAAAATACAATTACACACACAAATGATCTATATATAGAACTTTCGGGGTCCATTATCACTCTGTGATGATTCTCGATCATTTTTTTCTTGATATTCATTCCCATGATCTCCATAATGATAATCAAAAAAACTGAAAAAACCATGATATCCGAAATAATATCTGAAGAAAATTTAGGTGCAAACAACTCCAAATTGGGATTTTATTTTCCTTATTCGAATTTGGGCCATGAGCAGTTGGAATAGATTCTAAATCATTGAATTCCAATCACAAAAAATGGAAAATATAAATATATAGTAATTAATAATATTATAAATGTATTAAATATAAAAATAATATAATCTATTTTTATATTTATATACCAATTATTATTAATAATACATATATATTATTATGTGTAATAATACTATTATTATTATTAGTAATATATATTATATTCATTAATTTATATTGATTTTTTAATTATTCTATTATTATATTTGCCCACCATGGGGTTCTTATTCAACAAGGGATATTTGTCTTTAGAAAAGTGGGTAAAACATTCAGAGATCTTATCTCAAATAACATTTTATGGGTTATTTTTAATCTTAAATTTATGAGGACATTGCTGGAACTTCAACAAGAATAGGCCAATGTTTCCCTATTAAATAGTTTTGGTAGCATTGTTCAGGAATCAGCCTCAATGGACTTCGATATTAGAGTACATCCATGATCTCTAGTTTTATTTTTAGTTAGGATTCATGTTAATTAATTATTCTAAACTAATATATTTTTCTTTTGGTGAATGATCTGACCATTTTTCAAATATGGTTCATCTCTATAAGCTATATATTTAATCCTTGTAGTAGTTCTTATTTTTTATCCTTGTGTCAGTGGTAAATTGTCATTTTATTGATTGAGATCTACCAGTGGAAGGATGCTAGCGGTAGATTATAATGGGGGATAGTGGTTGATTGTAAGAGGGTGTCAATGGATTTTGGGTGCGGAGAGGCTGGAAGTATAAGATGTTGTTAAACCAAATGATGGAATCAAATAGTGTTAGGAGTTGGTACTAGAGGTGGATTCTCTACTGCTGATGGTAGATTATTTGTAGGATAAGAAACCCCTATTGATTATGGACTCAAAACATTTGAAATCTAAAAAATGACATTCATAAAAATACATTAAATTATTCATTCAATTTAAAATCGATTTAAAAAATGATATAATTTCACAAAATTAAAAACTAATGGTTTTTCAATTGTTCAAATTCAATCATTAAAAATATTATTCAGTTACAATTCTAAACAAAATGCTTCCAACAAAAGCAAATAAACCTAATTATTAATTAATAAAAAAAATTCAAAAAATGTTGACTCAAAGAAATATTCCTTGGAATATAATGAAATAGTTAATTTAATAAAACTTATACTAATTACTAACTATTTTCAAATGATATTTTCATGAAAAATAAATAAATACCAATCCATAAGAATTAGTAGAAAACTGACACACCTAAAAATTGTTCAATTAATCTCCCAAAACAATCCTTTTAAAAGGATTTTTCAAATAATTTAAACATTAATAAAAAATTAAAAAAATGAAATCGCATTCTAAAATTAAATCCCAAATTTATATAAAAACAAATTTATTAAAAATAATTATTTAGAAAATTGTTTAAATACTATCCACATCAGGGTTAGTCTGATGATCATGGAATGAGAAATCCAATTCTTCACAGATAAGGAATATCATGTTTTTCATCGGAGGAATTGTATTCTTTTCATATAGGGTATACTAAAATTTAACATCATGTCATGAAGAGTTTTAAACATATGATTATACGAAATGGATGGGGTTGTGCCTATGAAAGAGTGGCCCTTTCTAGTTCTATCTAGAATGGGAGTAAGGTGAAAAGGTTTTAAGGGTTTCTTATGGAGCATCATGACTGAAGGTATTCTAGGAATCCATGATGAGAATATTAACAGATTACATGAGAAAGGTACCAAGAGTATCTTATCAACCAAATGTATTTTTAGGATTGTATGGGTGTATCATGACTAACTTTATTATATGGGGAGGGCATTGGGGATGTATAGGGTGCCACCCAAAGTTTCCCTAACATAGCTCGAAATTTCCCTACATAACTATCAATTTTTCATTGGGGTTAGTGCTAGAAGTGAAGGGACCAGATCATAGGCCCAAGACCATAGCTCAGTAGTGATCCTAGGTAGGGGTTGGGGTGCCCACAAAATAAATACTAGAAGGCTTGTAGTTAAGAGGTTAGTAAAATATATGTTTTTTTGAAGGTGACCGTATTTTTAGAAAGTATTCATTGTGAATTGGTTGATCCAAATGGATATTGTAAAACATTTTTTCATGAAACATTGTAGTAATATGAAAAAAGGAGTTTTGCAAGGAATTACCATCTTACAAAAACAATTTTCTTTTATGGATATAAGTATCATGAGACATAATCAAATAATAACATGTTTATATAAGATCTCACATGGGAGAATTTATGATATATTTCCCATGTGGAAATGAGTTATTTGATATTTGGTAACTCTGAGGAGTTTCATGAACTAAAAGTATTATATCGCAACTCATTGTGTCCTCTACCTCAAATGATTACATGAGGTGAATATTTTTATGCTCATTGGAGGAAAGGGGAATGGTTTCAGGAAATATGGCGGCTTTCTTGGAAGATTATGAGAATCAATAAAATATGGTGTTTTTAGAACAAGATTTATACAAAATGAATGTTACAACTTAATGATTCTTGTGGTAGAGGACTTAAATGAAATAGACATATGAGTACAAGTCTTACATTGTTTGGATGTTATTTCCTTAAGATTCATTTTATAGGGACTTATTGGAATTGTAGTTCCATGAACCAGTCTTGTATTCTTCAGATTTTATATTCACTAGGGAAAATATTTATCTTTAATGCAATTTTTCAAGGAATTATATAATTTTTTTCCAAAATCACCCTGTCTAGGTGCTATCGACAGTCTAACATTAACCATAAATTAATTTTTTTGTTTATTTCTTTTCTGGATCACGAACTGGTTAAAACATAATAAAAATAATGATATATTCTCTTGGATCCTAATTTTTATAATTGGATCCTTCATTGGAATCAATTTTAGCACCAACACATGTCTGGTGTTTGAGAATATTTAGTCATTCTATATCATGTTATATCCCATTATTTAGAGTCTATTGGTCATATCCATGACATTTTGATCATTTTTAGTATCATTTTTAGTGTTTATCATTATTTTTCAATTTTATCCTCTATGATTTATATTATTGTTTGGCACATATATGCTTCAAATTTATTTCCCCATATTATACAACTTTACATAATTGTTATTGATTGATTTAGTCCTTCATAATTTTAGTTTTTTACTTTTATAATGTTTTGAAAACGGATTGTGGAATGTTTTTAAATAATTAAACAACAAAATAATTTTTTAATGTGTTTCTAAAAAATTTAATAATGAGTTTTAATTTTTTTTAAAAATGGTAATATTGTTAATTTTTGTATTTAAAACTCCGAGTATTAATCAGTTTTAAATACAAGGTTTTAGTTAATTGTACATATTTTTTTAGAATGGTTCAATTTCAAACATATTTTAAAAAATAATATGATAGTTGTAATCCACGATGAGTTTTGAAATATTAACTTCAAAAATGTGGGTTTATAAATTAATTTTAATGTGTGACACCAAAAAGGTGTTTTAGATAAGATGTATTGGAAAGGAGGGAACATTTTTAAATTATTTCATTCATTTAATGAAAATATTTTAAATGGTAATATAACAACCATATTGATGTGTTTTTTATTCTTATATTACATTATATGAAATATTTATTTTTCTACTATATTTCATACTAGACATTGTAGGGTGTAATTTTTATGTGAATTCATAAACTCGCCAGGTTTTGGTTACAAACTAGGATATTAGATCGTGGCTATATTTATGATGTTTAGTTATTTTATGGCTTGTTTTAATTCATTTAAATATTATCTTAGGGGTGTTTTTTAGAGTATGAATGCATGCAATTCCATAAAGTTTTTAAAGTATTTCTAGGACTTTACCTTCAGTTATGTTTTTAAGAAAGTTATCCCATTATATTTTATACTTTATAATATTAGTATCCATTTCCACATTTAATTAAATTATGTATAAATTGTATCATATTTTGATGTTGAGTTATGTTTATCTGATGTTTCTTGTTTATTTTTTCTTCCTAGTTCAATCTATGTACAAGGGAGAAATCATTCTAATGGTTCATTCTGTGAAACCCAGTAAGTAGTTTCTAGCCCTTGGGGATCTATAATTACCCTCATTGCATGAGGTGGATTTGGTCAGGAGCTGTGTTTGATGACAACCCAGGATTCATTATGATGTTGTGTAAGATTTTAGGTTTTTAGTGAGATTATGTTTTTCCAAAGACCTCTTTTTATTTTTGGTGTTGGTAGTTTGGATATATGTTTTTCGAGACCTTGGAGTTATGTGTCTAGAGAGAGTCAAGAGATAGTTTTCCCTATTATGTTTGAGTTTCCAAGGATAGTTGGGATATATACCATGATTTTGTTTTTTCATATGATGAAATTATCTGTTTTGGGTTTGATGCCAATGTTAGTTTTTGTTTGATACACAATGGATTATACTGAGTTGACATCGGAATCATATATGATGTCTGGGATGGTTATGAAGAATGTATTAAGGATGTGTGGTTCTGTTATAGGGCTTAAAAACCAACACAACAACTAAATGAATGATTTTGGATCTGATTTTGGAACCATTTCATTATTGGCATGTTTCTATGTCAAACATGGTTTTGTATTTCACTTGTTTTTCTCCATTTAGAACCCTTTACCATAGGATTTCATATGTGTTAGGTAAAAGGGATAAGACACATGGTTAGTCATGTTATATATTAGAATCATACGATGATGTTTTTGGTTTAGGATTGTATCATGCCATTTTTCATTGTATTGTTCATGTGGTATGAAATGTTTTTATGTGGGTGAAAAATGGATTTCATGATAAATGGGTTCTATTTTTTAAAAATAGATTTTATGTATTTTTAATGCTTGAATGGGTTCATTAAATGTTTTAGGTAGTTGTTTTTTTTCAAATTGGATATTAATTTCAAGTGTAATTAATTTTATAATTTCATACACATAGTATTTTAAAGGAAGAGTTTCCTATTTTAAGTGTAAATTGTGGTTTACAAACACAATTTTGTAGCTTTTTGTGATATTACCCTCTCTATGTATTAAAATGCATAACTGAATCAATATGGTATCAATGCACATGTGTATTTTTTTCTTATGGAAACTGGAGATGTTTTTTAAACTAGTAGATGTGTTTTACATTAATTTTGTAACTAATTTAAATTATTCAAATTGAAATAGGAATTCGGGATTGAATTTAAAAATGGTTTCCATTTTTTTATTGGGTTGGAGGATTTAATTTTTTTTGGTATATAAATTATTATTTTTTGGAAAATTTAGAAATCCCTATGGTTATTAAAATAAAATTATTCTTATTTTGAAAAAACTTATGTTTTGTTTTGTCCCATGTTTTCTTAGGATAACATGGAATGTTATTAGGGACATGCCCATGTGATGGTCTATGTCTTCCATCGTTGAAAAAAATCTTCCATGAATGTTCTGTTGTGTAATTAGAGAGGTTATAATAAGGTTTGTTATTCATTTTTCATAACAGTTCACTTCATCTGAATATAGTGACATGTGTATCTTACTTTTGGGATTTTACTTATTTTTAATCATGTTAGTTAGCACTTCTTTAGTGGCTTAATCAAGGATTTTTTTGGGTCCAATGGTTTAAACCTATGAACCTATGTTCGATTGATAGACCAGTGTGGATTAGTTTTTTTTGGAGACTCGTGAGATAAATTGGATAAAAATTTTCCATGGTCATGCTTGGATGAGTTTTAGGTTTTATGGATCAGTGTAAATTGTTCTATATATCCTTCAGAGATTATGTTGTGTCTCGTTTTTATGGGGATCTATTTTGGGATTTCTGTTCATCGAGTTTACAAAATGTTTTATAGGGGAAGCCTTAGCTAAATGTTTCTTGAGTTCAACAACAATTTCAATTTATGGGTGGGTTTCCATTTGGTAATTGTTTCTGCCTTATTCTTATTTCATGTTAGTTTTGTCACGTGTATGGTGTAGGACACATGTGTGTTTTTGTTTTAAGATTACACATGTGAAGACCAGGGGTGCAGACATGGTACATGAGGGTGTATCTTTTTTTGGATGGGTCATGGATTCAAGCGGGATTCGATTTCTATCAATATCACCATGGGATGGTATTCCTTGGAATTTTAATTTAAACATCCTTACTGAATGAATTTACACCTTTGGTTGTATCCATGTAATTTTTTATCAAGGCATGTTTTCTTTGGTTGGTATCCTTGTTTGGATGGCATGGATTGGTGATTTGGTATGTTTATCCATTGGGATGTTTCTTGGGTAGTACTCTCATTTTGTTTTTGAGCTTGTTTTTGGTTGTCTATGGCTAGTGAATTTTTTTATTCCCTTTGTAAATTGTTGAAATGTGGGTTTTCATTATTCCAGTGTCTTAGATTAATAATAATTTTTAGGTTGACCAATTCCCAATATCTATTGATTTAGATCCATATTTAATTGGTTATTGATCATTTTTTCATGAGGATTCACTTGACTATTTGAAAATATATCACTTTCATCGATGTTGGAAAATAAATCATTCCCTTTGACCCCTAATTAATCCTGAGACCTTCTAGGGTAGAAACTAAAATCATGGGTATATGTTTGATGTCCTCTATGTCACTATTGAGTTTATTTTATATTATTTAATTATTTTGAGGGTCATATTGAGATTCCATGTTGTTTTGGATATATACATAGAAATTTGGAATTTTTTTCCTTTCATAGTTTACAAATATAGTTTTGGTGAAACTAATTACCTCATCATTCATAGAATTATAGTTCATTTAATTTAATTCAGTGTTTTTTGTGAAGATGGCACAAAACTAATTCTAAACAGTGCAAGGAAAATGATAAAGTGTCTAAGACATCCTATGAGTCTCATCTATAGCTAATGAATTCTTCACTTTTTAGTAATATATAATAAAGGAAATTGAATTGAATGTAAAATTTAATGATTCATTTGGAATGATTGGAGAATGGTTTTCACTATCATATGACATCCTGTCATAAAACATGTTAGTGAGGTTTGGTTTATAAGTTTCTTATACATGGTTGGTGCATTGTTTATCAAACTATGAAACCAAAACATGTGGTCTACCATGTTTTATTAAAATTTTAAATCCCACATTTTTTCAATATTCAAATATATCCTCCAAACCTCATTTATAACCCTTATCAATCAAATGAACCATGTGCCTTATCATTGGGGGCTTACACCCTCAAATATTTATGGTCTTCTATAACACCCCGAGATTTTATGAAAATTATTCTTTTAATTTCGTTAATGTCTTGTGTTGTATGCTACACCAAGATTACCTTGCGCTTTACGCAACACCATATTATCTTGCAGTATACACAACACTATACTTGGATCGTGTTAAACAAAATTTTAATAATAGTTATTCTACGAAAAATTTAGTATATATATATATATATATATATCTTCAATTTATAAATGAAATATGGTTGGATTCTGTTATATGAAACAACGAAGGATTCTTTCACAACACGCAACCCTGACTTTTCTTGCATTACACACAATCACGACCTTCCTCAATAGGGTGTGTTGTACGCACAACCGGGTTTTACTAAACAACACTATATTATTATAATATTATTATGAAGTAGCCATTATGAATATTATTAACTAAATTTTGAATTTTATAACATTATTATTCATCTTACACATTTTCTATAACATCGTATAAGAACAAAATAAAATTTTCGGGAAAAATAAGTATTTTTCAAAAAATGCAGTTTTGCCGCCTTTTGATGGCGCAGCCACATTAAATCTAGTTTTTGACATTTTTATAAGTTCAGTTTGACAAAATAAAATTCTTAATTTGAATCTTGAAATAAAAATTTACGTTGGATAAATTTCTCATATTATTCTGGTAACTTTTATATTTGGATGAATAGTAAAAACACGCTATATTTTAATTAAAAACAACTTTTTTCATCACAATAATTTATATGATTAAATTATAATATTGAATAGTTTCAAAGTATAAATAGAATATATTTTTACAATTTAATATAATGTATGTCATTAGCATTGATTTTACATTAAATCTGTAGGTTAAATTAATTCAATCTTTTGCAATGTTTTTAAAAAAACTCGTTTTCTTTCGACAACAGGATTACTTTTGATTGAATTTATTTAAAATTTTTGTAGTGAATATGGAAAAATGGATTCAATATTTGGAATCAGTGGGTCCAAATTATGTTAATAAGATAATTTTTATTTTTGGGAATTATGAATAGTAACTACGTTAAATTATATTTACCATAGTTAAAGGTAAATATGGTAATTAAGGGTAAATATAATATTATAAAATTACCCTAACACATGCCAAAATTATATTGGATGGCTAAAAGTAGACCCATATAACCTAAGGGTCGGATTAGATTCATTTTATGGACATTTGACCATGAAAATAATTTAATTATTATTAAAACCAAAGAATGTGACAAAATGTCACTTTCTTAAATCTTATAAGTATAAAATTTTAATTTAGTGATAAAGATCATGAAACTGTGAACCTTAATAGAATCCAGAAATCAAATAAAAGTATCCACATCATGATAATTTATTTAGAATTGTAGGTATTAAATAATTGTCATTAATGGTGATACATTAAGGATACAGAAATTATTTATTAAGTGAAAAATAAGTAATATAGTTTTTATTGAAATAATAATACCCATTAAAAATCCCACAAACCTGACCAAAACTTATTTTTAGTGTATTAATACATCTTAAACATCCAATGAACAAATATATAACCGTTTGGAGCCTTATAAAAGTGATTATGACACTTATATTATTTTATTTTAAATGATGCCAAAGTTGTCACCTTCATTATTTAATAAATATAACAATTTAAATATTGTGATTTTAAGATGATAAATTCTAGTAAAAGTATTATTGTGAAAGGTAATAGATTTATATTCATCATGAGATTTTATTTTTAATTTTTATGCAACAAATCAGTACATCAAATAAATATACAAAAATGTTGTAGTAATTATTTTATTAAGAGATAAACCAAATAAATGGTTTTAAAAATAATAAAATAAATATTATATGAACTATTTAATGTGATCCACTAATTTTATAGAAACATATAACCTTTTATGAATCTATAAAACTTTTAGTTCGAACACATCTTCTGTATATATTTTATTTAAATTCAAATAAATGAATAGTGTCAAAATTGACACTATTGTTATTTTATAAAAATAACCTATTATAAAAAATTTTAAAAATCACAAAAATATTTAAAAATTATTAATTTAAATTTATATGGACAATAATGTTATAAAGTAAACAATTATGGAGCATTCATAACAAATAAGTAATTATTTGATACAATTTAGAATTTTATTACCACAAATAAACTTAAATAGATTAAATAAGGATAAATCAAAATGATAAGGTTTAAAATAAGATCCAAACATGTATAAATTTGATTGGTTGATGATATTACAACCCTATATCATCTAAGCATCGAATATGAGTCTTTTTTGGATGTTTTTATGTGGGATTAGATTTATTATAAATTAATATTTTTAAGAATTCCAAAGGTGCCCCTCTCCTCCCTTATAAAAGGGCACCTCCTTCCTCTCTTCCACACACCACATTGAGCCTTCAATCTCGGACAACCCCTGCAAAATTCTCTTCTACACTTCCCTATAAACATCCTAGAGGTCTTGTTCTTCTTCAAAGACCATTTTTACTGCCCTAAGAGGAGGTCTCAAAGATGCGCTCCAAATAAGAGGTAATTTCCGTTACCGATTCTTTCACCTTTACTTCTTCTTCCACATCTTCTTCTTAGGTTGTTTCATTATGATGTAATAAAATCAGTATCACACATATAATTATATGTTATTATATGTATGAAACAACTCTATTTTACCATCTATCCATCCTATGGAAAACGAAATCACCACACGTGCGTACGTACGGAATACCGTCTCCACGCCATGGTGTAATCTATTTTCCACCACCACCGTACTTGGATGGGTATAATGGTGTAAATAATAACTATATATGATTATTGTAAAGTGATATTGATTCTGTAACAGTATACATACACTCCAATAAAATTCCACGATCATGGGAACGATATCATCGCTCGTGCGTACGTACGGAATACCGTCTCCACGACGCGATGAGATTCATTCTCAATGATTAACCATTCATAAATGATTATAAAGTATATATAATAAGTAATAATGAAATATATGACATAAAAATGATACTGGATTTATTTATATATATATATGTATGTCATCCAATTAATTCCATTCAATTCAATGAGGAAACAACAACAACGTTCATGCGTACGTACGGCCTACCGTATCCATGAACGGTGTATTTATTTCCATTTATAGATCTATTATATATTTGTATATTCTGAATATATATTATATATAAATCATGTTTTACATTCTGGATGTAAGTAATCATGATCTATGTAATCATATGAATAATTACAAGTCAAAACACGAACGACAAATGAAACGATTTTTCCCAAAACGCTCTTTAACATGGAATTTAGAAAAGAACGGGTAATATAAAGTCATAAGTGAACCATATATGATATCATAACAATCAATATGATTCTATAATAAGTCAATAACATTATTTAAATCATTATACCGGAGGTTCGGATATGTACGAAACATATCGGACCTAAGGTAAGGGATAATTTTGCAAATCTCATTTTTATCCGAGATTGATTATTCTAAAGTATTTACTGGGTTTATTTCTATCATCCATTTCCATGTTTTATAAAAGTGTTTTCATATATGTTTAAAGTCCTTTTTACCCATTCTTTACTTTTACGACATTGTTGGTAAGGAATCTTTCTTTTGTTTACGTTACGAGGTACTTTTTGACATTTCCGGCAAAAGTATGAAAAGATTTTTTTTTTGACTTATATGGCGTGAATGGATTTTTACGGTTTAATAATGCCTAAATTTTATGAAGCTTACTATACATTATTTTATGACTATTTTCAACAAAATAATTTTATTTTTAATGTTCATGGCATTTTTTGAAAAGAAACTGATTTTGACGAAGAAAGGGTATTTTCCTCAAGAATACATTTCATGTGTTTTATCAAAACCATTTTCTATCTAAGATGAAATTATTTCATATGTGTATGTTTCAGGTATAATTTATCTATGATTTACATGATTTCAATTTTCTTATGATGAAATATCCGTTTGTTTGATATGGATTATGTGATGATGGGATGATGTTTTTGAAACTCATTTTATTCTTTGGGTTATGATGAATGTTTTAAGTTTATTTTGTGGCACAAGTAAGAATGATTTCACTATGAGATGGGTGGGACCTATATCTCCCTCCAATGAATTGGGTAATGATTTATATCTCATGAGATAGACATGGCTGGAACGACAAGTTAAACCGGTTCAGTAATACAGGACTGGAACAAGGAGTAAACTCGATTCAGAAAGGGTCTTTGTCCACTAAGATGGTCTTGGCAGCAATGCCTCGGCTACTATGGAAATCATTAAATGTGCTTAATGGATACCACAATTACATGTTTTATTCCCATGCTATTTTATCATGATTTATGTTCCATTATGATCTATTCTTTATGTACTTCCATGTTTTATGTCGCTGCTCATGAATTTTAATGTTCATTTTTTTACGTTCAAATGTATATGGTATGTTTTATTTTTTCCATGCATACCCTTACTGAGCATTTGAGCTCATCTTTTTTATGTTTTAGTTTTCCCCAGGATTAAAACAAAGGTTTTAGGTAAGGAAAAAAATGGGAAGAACTTTATTGGAAGATGTTGAAGATCTTTCACCGCGATTAGAAGATTTTATTCTGAGTTTCCAAAGACACTAAACTATTACGGTCCATGTGTGTCTGTTTTTTTTATGTATTAAGTATTACGAAAAAGTAATGTAATGTTCATGTACATCAAGCTTCAGGTCTCTATAGTTGGTATCATAGGAAATGGTTAGTTACCCTTTGGAAACTAGGATGCGAAAACGTTAGTGTGATCCCTAGAGATATTTATAAGGTATGTCTAGGTATGTCCCTAAGGTTAAGTATAAGTATAGATTATAGTACTAGAATTATGGTAATGATATTAGATTATACCTACGATGTTAGATTTCGATGTTACTCCCCTTTATTATGATTTTTGCCTCTCACACTATAATTTTTGGGTTTCAGAAAATGGATGGAAATAGGAAGATTCATGATAATGGAGGATATGACGGACAATGGAATAATATTCTTCATGAGAAACCAAATGAAATGGGATTTGGAAGTCCATACATCATTATTATGCCTAATCATAAATCTCATAATATGATCAATAATCTCAACTTTGGTAAGTTTCCCGACTCAGATAATAAGAGAAAGAAGGAGTTTCATGATGATCATAGAGGAAAGAAAGTTTAATTTCTCTCATGTAAATCATGTGGGAAGAGGCATCAGTGAGATTGTTTCAAAGGAATTGGAAGATGTTTTGGGTGTGGAAAAGAAGGACACAAATCCAGTAAGTGAAGAGAAAAAGGTTCAGTTAACACAATGGACAAGGATAATGGTATTGCTACGACATCAACAATGATTAGTTGTTTTAAATGTGGAATGTACGGGAATTATGCAAACCAATTCCCAAATGGAAAATCTCATGAAGATAATCAGCATGTTCATATGGTTAGTATTTACGTGAATGATGATGAGAATACTACAAATGATATATGAGCTGAAAGAAGTGGTGAATCTCAGTCAGTTGTTTTAGAAGGTAGTGGAATGATTATATGTTTATCGAGAGTTATGTTGTATTGTTAATGGTACTATGGAATAAATAATCATCTAAGGATTGTTAAACTATTAATTTTCCTAAAAGTATTTGAAAGTATATGTTGAATGGTACCAATAACCATGGAAGGTTATTCAGATATTTTTGTAAAGTAGATGATATGCGCATAATGAAGGAATAAGAAGATAGTGAGATGTTTGAATGTATTCATGAGCTCATTACTGATATAAGGACTAAGTGATATCATGGTTTGAGTATATAGAATTTTGAGGATTTTGGTATGTGGAAAGTGTTAACTTTTATCTGCATTCATGTTGTCACTAAGGTTCATTGGGTATTAATTTTTCAAGAGAATACATGATTAAGGCCTTCGAATGTTTTGAATGTGACCAACAAGACATATCTTATGATATATGGTGATCAACGATCATATTAAATCTCTGGTAATCGTTTTATCTATATTATGATAGTGGACTACAGTATTATGGATAAGAATAAAGATTGGAATGGATTATGTTTTACATAGGTTAGTATTGTTTAAGGATAGAAGTTTTTTAGATATTATTGATGGGATGTTATAGTAATATAGTTTTAGAAAATGGACAACCTGTAGGACGGGCGACAACCCATCACGTCAGACAAGGCTATGGGAATCGAACCCACATTCGAAGTGTGACTGGCCTTTATCGCCTACCACTGGCCTACAGGAAGTCCCTGGTTAGTAGAAACTAGTTTTATTTTATTAAGCGGTATGATATATAAAGTATAAGTTCATTTTTGGAACCATATACTATTAATCTAACCATAATATGGACGTATAACTTTTGCTAAAATTTTGTTTGAATGAGATGGAATGACCCATCATTCTATCACATGATATGCTAACACATCACGAATAACAAATTCAACTTCATTTCATTAAGGGATGAAGTGGAAATTGTTCAATTCACGAACAACAGTGAGATTGTACCAAAATCATGCAAGTATTTTTTTAATTCATCAACATTAGGGAAATGATCTTGAAAACCAAAAATGTTGTCCAAGTTCCCTTATATCCGATGAATCAGATGGTACCTTAGATCATCACAAATCTATGGCTTTGTGATTGATGGCTTTTTCATAGCCATGTTCCCTACCACTCTCCATCAGAACATGATGGTTATATTTTTCTTCCATATCCATATTTTCACCTATGTTCTCCTACGTGGAAACCCAATGATGAGTTAATTTGGGTAACCATGACGTTTCATACTTTAGTTTTTAAAGCCATGTTTTGGTATTCCTTTTTACGATGTGGGTTTCTATTAAAAAAACCTTTTGAGTAGTAAACCATTTATAACCCCGACGAATTTCGATGGAGAAATTCATTTTAAGGGGGGTAGAATGTAACACCACGAGATTTTATGAAAAATATTCATTTAGTTTCATTAATTTCTTGTGTTGTATGCTACACCATGATTACCTTGCGCTTTACACAACACCGTATTAGCTTGCAGTATACGCAACACTATTCTGGGATCGTGTTACACACAATTTTGATAATAGCTATTCTACGCAACATTGAGTATATATATATATATCTTCAATGTATAAATGAAATATGGTTGGATTCTATTATATGAATCAACGAAGAATTCTTGCACAACACGCAACCCTCACTTCGATTCCATTACATGCAATCACGACCTTCCTCAATAACATGTGTTGTACGCAATATAGTGTTTTACTAAACAATGTTATATTATTATAATAGTATTATGAACTAGCCGTTATTAATAGTATTAACTAAATTTTGAATTTTATAACATTATTATTCATCTTACACATTTTCTAGAGCATGGTATAAGAACAAAATAAATTTTTCAGGTAAAATTAGTATTTAAAAAAAATGCAGTTTTGCCGCCTTTTGATGGCGCTCCCACATTAAATCTAGTTTTTTAAATGTTTATAAGTTAAATTTGAAAAAATAAAATTATTATTTGGAATCAAGAAATAAAAATTTACTGTGGATAAAATTTTCATATTATTCTGGTAACTTTCATATTTTGGTGAATAGTAAAAACACGCTATATTTTAATTAAAAACTTTTTTCATTGCAATAATTTATATGGTTAAATTATAATATTGACTACTTTTAAATTATAAATAGAATATATTTTTACCTTTTAATATAATGTATGTCATTAGCATTGATTTTACATTTAATTCATAGGTTAAATCAATTCCATCTTTTGCAATGTTTTAAAGAAAACCCGTTTTCTTTCGACAACGAGATTAATTTTTATTTAATTTCTGCAACTTTTGTGTATTGAATTTGGAAAAATCGATTCCATATTTGGAATCAGTGGGTCCAAATTATGTTAATAAGATACTTTTCATTTTTGGTAATTATGAATAATAACTACGGTAAATTATATTTAACATAGTTAAAGGTAAATCGAGTAATTAAGGGTAAATATAATATTATAAAATTACCCTAAAACATGTAAAAATTCTATTGTATGGCTAAAAGTAGACCCATATAACCTAAGGGTCGTATTAGATTCATTTTATGTACTTTTGACCATGAAAATAATTTAATTATTATTAAAACCAAAGAATGTGACAACGTGTCACTTTCTTAAATCTTATAAGTATAATAATTTTAATTTAGTGATAAAATTCATGAAAAATAGAAAATGAATAGTCTTCAGAAATATAATAAAATTATCCACATCATGATAATTTATTTAGAATTTTTAGGGATTAAATAATTGTCATTATTGGTGATACATTAATGATACAAAAATTATTTATTAATTGAAAAATAAGTAATATAGTTTTTATTAAAATAATAATACCCATTAAAAAGCCCACAAAACTGACCAAAACATATTGGTAGTGTATATCTACACCTTAATCATCCAATTACCAAATATATAACCGTTTGGAGCCTTATAAAAGTGATTATGACACTTATATTATTTTCTTTTAAATGATTCCAAAGTTGTCACCTTCATAATTTAATAAATATAACAATTTAAATATTGTGATTTTAAGATGATAAATTCTAGTAAAAGTATTATTGTGAAAGGAAATATATTTAGCTTCATCATAGTATTTTATTTTTAATTTTTGTTCAACAAATAAGTATATTAAATAATTATACAATAATGTTGTAGTAATTATTTTATTAAGAGATAAACCAAATAAATGGATTTAAAAATAATAAAATAAATAGTATATGAACTATTTAATGTGATCCACTAATTTTATAGATACATATGACCTTATATGAATCTACTAAAGCTTTTAGTTCGAACATATCTTCTGTATATATTTTATTTATATTCTAATAAATGAATAGTGTCAAAATTGACACTATTGTTATTTTATAAAAATAACATATTATAAATTTTTTTAAAAATCACAAGATTATTTAAAAATTATAAATATAAATATATAGGATCTATAGTGTTATAAAGAAAACAATTATGGAAAATTCATAACAAATAAGTAATTATTTGTTACAATTTAAAATTTTATTACCACAAATAAACTTAAATAGATTAAATAAGGATAAATCAAAATGATACGGTTTAAAATAAGATCCAAACATGTATAAATTTGATTGGATGATGAGCTTACAACCCTATATCATCTAATCTTCGAATATGAGTCATTTTTTGAGGTTTTTATATGGGGTTAGATTTATTATAAATTAATATTGTTAAGAATTCCAGAGGTGCCCCTGTCCTCCCTTATAAAAGGGCACCTCCTCCCTCTCATCCACACACCACTTTGAGCCTTAAATCTCGTCCAAACCCTACCAAATTCTCTTCTCTACTTCCTTAGAAACATCCTAGAGGTCCTGGTCTTCTTCACAGACCAATTTTATTTCCCTAAGAGGAGGTCTCAAAGAGGCGCTTCAAAGAAAAAGCAATTTCCATTACCGATTCTTTCACCTTTATTTCTTCTTCCACTTCTTCTTATTAGGTTGTTTCATTATAAAGAAATAAAATCAGTATCACTAATATAATGATATGTTATTATAAGTATTAAACAACTCTATTTCACCATCTATCCATCCTACAGAAAATGAAATCACCGTGCGTGCGTACGTACGGAATACCGTCTCCACGCCGTGGTGTAATCTATTTTCCACCACCACCTTACATGGATGGGTATAATGGTGTAAATAATAACTATATATTATTATTGTAAAATGATATTGATTCTGTAATAGTATACATACACTCCAATAAAATTCCATGATCATGGGAACGATATCATCGCTCGTGCGTATGTACGGAATACCGTCTCCACGACGCAATGAGATTCATTCTCAATGATTAACCATTAATAAATGATTATAAAGTATATATAATAAGTAATCATGAAATTTATGACATAATAATGATACTGGATTTATGTATGTATATATATATGTATGTCATCCAATTAATTCCATCAATTCAATGAGGAAACGAAAACAACATTCATGTATATATACGGCCTACCGTCTCCATGAACGGTGTATTTCATTCCATTTATCGATCTATTATATATATGTATATTCTGAATATATATTATATATAAATCATTTTTTACATTCTGGATGTAATTAATCATGATCAATGTAATCATATGAATAATTACAAGTCAAAACACGGACGACAAATGAAATGATTTTCCCAAAACACCCTTTAACATGGAATTTACAAAAGAATAGGTAATATAAAGTCATAAGTGAACCATATTTTATATCATAACAATAAATATGATTATTTATTAAGTCAATACCATTATTTAAATAATTATACATGAGGTTCGGATATGTACGAAGCATATCGGACCTAAGGTAAGGGATAATTTTGCAAATCTCATTTTTATCCGAGATTGCTTATTCTTAAGTATTTACTGGGGTTATTTCTATCATCCATGTCCATTTTTTATAAAAGATTTTTCATGTATGTTTAAATTCATTTTTACCCATTCTTGACTTTTACTACATGGTATGTAAGGAATATTTCTTTTGTTTACGTTACGAGGTACTTTTTGACTTTTCCGGCAAAAGTACGAAATGAATGTTTTTTTAACTTATATGGCCTGAACAGATTTTTACGGTTTAATAACACCTCATTATTATGAAGCTTAATATACATTATTTTATGACTATTTTCAACAAAATAATTTTATTTTTAAATTTCATGGCATTTTATGAAAAGAAAATCATTTTTACGAAGAAAGGATATTTTCCTCAAGAATTCATTTCAAGTGATTTATAAAAACCATTTTCTATCTAAGATGACATTATTTCATATGAGTATGTTTCATGTATAATGTCTCTATGATTTACATGGTTTCAATTTTCTTATGATGAAATATCTATTTGTTTGATATGGATTATGTGATGATGGGATGATGTTTATGAAACCCATTTTATTCTTTGGGTTATGATGAATGTTTTAAGTTTATTTTGTGGCACAAGTAAGAATGATTTCACTATGAGATGGGTGGGACCTATATCTCCCTCCAATGCATTGGGTAAAGATTTATATCTCATGAGATAGACATGGCTGGAATGGAAAGTTAAACCGCTTCAGTAATACAGGACTGGAACAAGGAGTGAACTCGATTCAGAAAGGGACTTTGTCCACTAAGATGGTCTTGGCAGCAATGCCTTGGCTAATATGGAAATCATTACATGGGATTAATGGATTCCACAATTACATGTTTTATTCCCATTCTATTTTATCATGATTTATGTTCCATTATTATCTATGCCTTATGTACTTCCATGTTTTATGTCGTTGCTCAAGAATTTTAATGTTCATTTTTTTAAGTTCAAATGTAGATGGTATGTTTTATTTTATACATGCTTACCCTTACTGAGCATTTGAGCTCACCTTTTTTATGTTTTCTATTCCCCCAGGATTAAAAGAACGATTTTAGGTAAGGAAACAAAAATGTGATGATCTTTATTAGGAGATGTTGAAGATCTTTCACCATGATTAGAAGATTTTATTCCAAGTTTCCAAAGACACTAAACTATTGCGGTCCTTGTGTGTCTGTTTTTGTTATGTATTAAGTATTCTGTAAAATTAATGTAATTTTCATGAACGTCAAACATCGGGTCTCTACATCTTCGACCTTGGATTCATGTGGATTCATATATGGTAAGTCACCTTGACCCTCTCTATCAGTTCTATTCATCGTTTTCCCTTGTCTTTTATTCTCCCATGAACCATAATATCCTTTGGGTTGATTTTGTAGTTTTAATTGGTTTAAATAAATTTAATTTTTTCATCTAGAGGTTGTAGAGGGCATGTTATGTCATAGGGGTGTTTGAACCATCATTGGCGATATTTTCTGGCACAATCTCCATTAGAACTATTTAGGTGTTTATTATATATATATATATATATGATACATGAATTTATGTGTTTATTGTTTGAAAATTTTTTCTTATTATTATATTCCAATATGTATGACCCATGATGAGATATTTTTTAAAAAAGTTAATTTAATCCTTTTAATATTATTGAAATCAATTTCATGTGTTTGTAGAAATTTACACTTATATTTATTGGAATGATAGTGGTTTTGATAGAGGTGGTGAACATGAATTTATTTTTTAAAAGTGTTATTGAATTTTTTTACATTCAAGAAAGGTGTTTATTTCTTTTTAAAATGTTAAAAATGGTTTTCATGATTTTTTAATGTGTTTTGTTTACCATTGTGTTTTATTTTTAAACTTACATAGCTTTGGATGATTTATAAATCAAATGTTGTAGTGATTAAAACATTTTATATTTCCAAATGAGTTGGTTGATTTCAAAAGTGTGTGTTGTCCCACGTGGTTCTTATTTTGAGTCCTTTTGGAATTGAATGATTTCAATGATGTTTTGATAATATTGGTCTAAAGAGATGATTGGAATGGTTTTGGAAAATTTCAACTATGTTTGGAATCCCATGAATGACATAAAAAATATGTATGTATTTAATTTTATAAAAAAATGTGTCATCATAAAATAAATAATACCCTCTCATTCCCTTGATAATATTTTATGCCCATGGTGGCTTTTGATCCCATGATGTGATGTGTATTCATGATGAATTGTAAATTTATATTATTTTTTGATATTTTAGGGATGATTTTTCTCTCAGGTCGTGGAAGATAATGCTTATGTAGTTTCAATTGTTTTATATTAGGTCTATGCGATTATTTTTTTGGGTTCACCTCCTTTGGAATGTCATGGTAGAACCTGTAGAAAATTAGGTTGGTCTCATAAGGTGTTTATAATGTGTCCATGGTTAGTTTCTGATTTGAAGCATTTCCCAAATACTTATTTATCCTATAATGGTGAATTCCCCCCTATGGTCAACTATCATCATGGAAGGTGATGGACTAATAGATCCCCAGTGGGGATAGAGAGATCCTAAGGAAGACTATTCTAGCATCAAAATTTGATATGCGTGTCTAATGATAAAAGATACAAGGGTCATTTGAAGTCGTTCTAGTGTCTATTTGTTTGATCTCACTGGAGAAAACCATTACCCCAGTATCCATTGTATAATTTTTTATGGTATTTTTTTTTGTGATTCAATTGGTTCCCCTATTGGTGATATTGTTTTTTTATATAATTAGATCATTTTATTTTTTTCCCTTATTGCATTTCATGAAATTTTAAAATTTTACTCTATTATTTCTTCCTTCATTGCGTGTTTTATTTTAAAAAACTTTAAATGGATTATGGAATGTTTTTAAAAATATAAAAATGTGTGATTTTATATATTTTCAAAAAAAGTAGTATAAAGAGTGTTCAAAAATTGATAATGGTGCGAATGATATGAATTTTAAATTCCAAGTATGTCTGAGTATTGAAAACATGGTTTTAGTTTATTTTACGTAGTTTTATTTAAATGGTTGGTTTTAAAACATGTTTTATATTACCATTTGATAGTTGTAAACCACCAAAAATATAGAAATGGGTATTCCAAAATGGGGAATATTTTAATTAGTTTTAAGGTGGTACATTAAAAATGTTTTCTTAATCGGTATTAATTTAGACAGAATCTTTTCCATGTGATTATTTCATACAATTAAAATTCTAGAAACAATGTTTTGACAACTCATAATGTGTTTTTTTCTTCCTTGTAAAATGATATAGAAATTATTTATTTTAATTTTTTTTCAATATAGTATTTTTAAGATATAATGAGAAATAGATTGATTTAATTTGGTAGGTTATGGTTACATAATGGGATTTTATATATGCTTATATGTTATAGTTTCATTTTTTTTCAAGCTTATTTATTATCACTTAGATTATATGGGGAGTATTTATTGTTGATGGGTGATTTTGGATTATTTGGTGGATCATTGGATTTTGTATGGGGATTTACATTTAATTGACATTTTTTAGGCCATTTGGACTTCTGAATTTTATTCTATGTGTTCAATGAAGACATTTCTGTCATACTTTAATTTATTTATTAGTCATATCTTATTTGGATGTTGTGATATTTTATCTTATATATCATGTTTATTTATATTATCGTCGCTACATTGTTTTTCCTATCAATTTGGGGGAAAATGTTTCCATGTTTTCTTCTGTGATTCCAATGCACTACTTTAGATCGTGCAATGATTGGGAACACACATTGGTATTTGTGGATAATTAGGTTAAGAGTTTGGTAAGATGTTACCCCGATTAGATTCATTACATTTCATAATTTAATGAGTTTTATGAAATTATATAATTATTGTGTCAATTCATTTTATGTTTCACATAAATTTTTTAATAGAAAAATTCGGATTTTAATTTACATACATGAATTTTGGTATAAAATTAATGGATAAAAACTAATTATTATTTATCTTATTTTTTAATGCTTGATTCATGTAATGTGACACTAGATGTCATTATTGATAAGCTGGTGGTTAATGGAAATGATAATTCTTGAAGGATTATTATGGAAACATATATTAAGAGAACATGAATAATTGAATATTTAATAGTTATTAAAATAGGATTTGTTTCTAATAATTAGGAATTACACATTTGGTAGCCTTTTAAGAGTTTATAATATTATCTTGAAGTATTTAACAAGATTTAATTATTTCTATTTTTGAAACTATGTATAACCTTAAACATGGCCTTTGTGTATGGATGAATATCCTAACATAATGATGATTTCCAATAAGCATGAATGGATATAATTATGGGTGTCTATAAACATGGATTCCCATATAAGATTCATTTTGGAACTCTATATATATCACATATACATTATAAACATTAATATTCACATTCATAACCATTAATATTAGTCATTATCATAATGAATTTCAACAGAAGTATCATTCCATTATTGAATTTTGGACTCTATATGCATGGATTTTTATTATTTAATGGGTTTTTATACGTTTTTAAAAATATTGTGGATTCCACATCAGTATGAATACAATCCAATAACAAGAGGACACATATATTACATTCAATAATTTCAATCAAGATTATTGAAGGATGATACTACATATGAAATTATAGATTTTATCATGATATGGAGATCTTGGGGAATATGGAAAGATAGAAGTGTTTCAAAATAACAAGGTTCTAGGTTGTTTCACATTGAATATAAAAAAAGGATTATTCCAAATGAGAAGGTGTTGGTATACTAGAGGTTTGATTGTTGGTTTTGATAACTAAATTAGAGTATGAACTGGATAATTTTTATTTATGTTTCCTTTTTTATTTCATTTTACATTTCAATCAAAATATCTCTCTTGTTTCTATCTCTATCTCTGATGTTCTCTCCCATTTACATTGATATATTAACTATAATCATATTTACTCATGATAATGAGTAACTGACTTATGAAATTTCTCAAAGGATGAATATATTTTCATATTTATTTATTAAGATATGTATATTTTAATTATTTCATATCTTATAAATGTTTTTCTAGGGATTATCAGTTTTAGGGATTAGTGATATTGTTTATCCACAATATTCACCTTTGTGATTATTATTTTTCTGTTTCACTATTTCCCCTCATATCCATGTTCACTAGGGCGTATGATGGATGGTGGGTGATCTTGGGAAGAATAGGCATCATAGAATACTAGGAAGTTGAGTTAGAGGGTGATCATGATTTAAGATCCCTCCAAATTAATAAGCATGAGTAGGGTACATAATGATCATTACGTGTGTTGTATATTAAAAAATAGGTAATATATAATGACCAGACATATGATGTTTTTTTTCATTAAGTATGATAGAGACTATCAATTAGATAATAAAGGCTCACTTATGGTGATTATTAAGTAGAGTTTCCTTACTAACCATATTCATTAGGTCTATATTTTCATCTATATTTTTGTTTCATATTCAACATACCATACTCAAAATCGTATGATTTTGTTATTTTTTTATAAAATATATAATGATAAAAAAATTAAAAAAAATTAGGAGAAGTAATAGATTGACTATAAAATTTAATAAACTGAGATTACCTTTTTTAGCTACATTACTATATTAGGAAAATATATATAATATTTTGTACCACCATAATACATGAGTGCCAAAATTTGGAAATATTTTCTGGTAGTTGGGGCCCAAATATTATCATTAAATTGCATGACTAAATCTTCAATTGAATAACTATTTTATATTGTCCTTGATGCATAAAGAAACATTCTACCATGAGTGAAAATTAAATATACAAGATTAATTTATAATAAATGTACATTATAGACTTGGTTGAAACATCAAGTATTCACGGCAGGAATTTACCCATTGATAGAAATTCCCAATCAAACATTGGGAGATCATTCTGCCCCTTTTTTATGAATTAAAACAAAAATATTGTCATTATTACTTAATATAATTATTTTTAATTGAAATAATCTCTAATAAAATTACTTATATTATTTCATGGTATAATAGTTGTATAACCTAATAACCAAATCAATGGGTTCACTTTAGTTTGCAAAAACCATTAGAACCCAGAGGAGTCGATGAAGATCATGTCAATAGGAGGGTCTTCCTCTATTCACTCAAAGATGTAGATGAGAACTATTTTTATAGTCTACCACATTGATAATTAAATTACTATTATGGATAACTTGGAGGATTCATTCATATATTATTCCCCTTCTCCATAATAAAAAACACTAGGAATGGACTTTTTTATCACAAAATCTTCTATAGTGACTCATTATGATTATTGTGAGAGTTATAATTAGTCGTGTGATTGTTTCCCCTATCAAGACATAATGTAACACCATTTACATTTCTTATTCTTCCATGGTTTACTTGAATATTACATGACCCTACTAGATGCATCATCAAGATGAGATTTAATATAAAAATCACGAGTACAGGCCAAGGGAATCAATAATAAGATAACACAAAACTCAAAATATTTTACTACAATAGGTATAGGAACATGAGGTCTGTTATTCTGAGTCATCACCATTTCTAAAATCTAAACATGAGGAAATAAAAAATCATGTTATAAAAATGGAACCATTGAAATATAGTGAGAATAAATAACTAGTAAATGTATGTGTTTTATGTTCATCACTAAACCATTCTACTGATATGTGTTTAGAGATACATGGAACAAAAATATATACTACTACCAACCAAAAAATATAATCTCGATTGTAACATTTATGATGGATATATACTTTTAATGTCTAATATGGATTTAGAATACAATAAAATTAGACAATAACACCTATAAGTAGAAATTAAAGAAATCCTAAAACATTCAATATACATATAATAAATTTTAAACAACACAATTCTAACACCCCCCCCCCAAAGACACATTTCAGAAAATGAGATAATATAAACAAAACATAACTGTTGAGAAATTCATGGATGTTGTAGAATAATTGTCCAATGATGTTTTGGTTATACCAAAGGATGGGGTCCCATATTTTACACCTCCCGTACCATGATAGTTATTCCTTGTTATAAATGATATTGACTTTATATAACCTATCTATGTTATATTTTATATTAAATTAAAGATGAATCACATTGAAATTGAATGCCATGTCATGGTTTATCTCAATTAAATTTCACCAAAAAAAAGAATTTGTGAGGTCATTAGAACTAATTTGTTGGAGGAATTCAAAACCTAGGTATCACTTTAGGGGTAAATAATGATTTATTATAAATCATTAATTTATCATATATTTTTATTTTTATTTATTTTTCATTTAAAAAATTTATAATTTTATCTTTATTTGTTTCATATTCAGGATTTTAGGGGTTGTAAATTGGGATATTTACTTAAGAGGTCACTAAAAATTAGTATGGAAGTATTATTATATTATACATGGAATGTTTTACTTATTAATCTAAGCCTATATACAAAAATGATATGATTATTCATGAAAAATGGGGATATAATAATCAAATAGAGGTCTAGTTGTAACAATCTATTTAGTATTTTTACATTCTATTTTATATATATTTTTAGATTGTTTTTAGGAATCGTGAGATTCAAAGAATACATTTACAAAATTAAGGAAATCCTATTTTTTAATAATGTAGTTTAATTGAAATTATAATGTTTAAAAGGCTTCTAAATGGTTTTTTTTTTTAAAATTTTCAAATTTTTCATTTAACATATTTTCTTGAAAGGTGTGACTCATGAATACTAGTTCTACACAATTTTTAAATTTTACATAAATTTAAGAAGTTTCTAATCATTTTTGAAACTGTCATTCCATTTTTTTAGAGTCTTGAGGAATGTTGTGACAAATATAATTTAATATTTTTATGCAATTAATATATTTTTTATAATTCCTTCATAGAATAAATAATTATTATAAAAACATTTTAAAAGAATACTTTTACTTATATATCTATTTTCAATCTCTCCCTTTCATTGTCCCATTTTATGAAGTGCTTCCTAGAAATGAAATACAATAGCATTCCATTATATTAAAATGGAATTTGTCCCTATATTCCTTTCCCTAGAAGTAATTTATTTAATATGGTTAAACACATGTTTAGTGGAGGGAGAATTGAGTTGACCATAATTTTGAATTTTTTTGAATTAGTATGGAAGATATTATTCATCTAATTGTTTCTATTTTTTGGAAAGAAATTAATTTTTCGGAGATCTGTGGTTGTAAAAAATGTTACTCAATACTATAGTAAGAATTCACCACTACATAATAATTAAAAATGATATTCTATTTCCCTAAAAAATTTAATTCTTCAAAAAATTCCAAAATAAATTAATGATGAAATAACTCCAAAACCGGAAAATAAAGAAGAAATATATTATTGATGATGGGAATACTAAGGTATGAGTTCCTAAATAAAATAGAGATTCACTCAAGGGAAAATATTTTTGAAAGAGGGAGTGAGTGAGGTTCCATTATAGAGATAAAATTATTTCTTTCATTTTACTTCATTTTAGATCAAATCCCTCGACATGCATATTTTGAGTTTTTAAACATTAGGAAAATACAAACCATTTGATATCGAACAACCCTTATAATTTCATCATGATTTAAACATTTTTATGATTATTTGTTGTACATATTAAAGAGAAGAATCAAGTATATTGAAATCAGGGATGTTCTTTAGAAATGAGAGAAACATCATTTTGAAATAATTGAGAAAATAAAGTTACACAAAAAGGAAGGTAATTAAAAAATTACATGAAAATTAACAAAATATTGAATAATTTTTTTTTCAGTGATGAAATAAACAATTGAAATCCATATATATTTCATGATATTACATTGGATTTTTTAATATAAAACTGATGTAACTCATATCATTATAAATATAAATTTACCATAGTATTTTTATTTCCAAATGAGTTTAATTTTTATGTGTTTTGTAATTTACATTTTCTAAAAATTAATTATATTGTTTTAATATTCAAAACGACTCATTCTATCATATTTTTTAATTCAATTATTTTTTTTATTTTTTTAGAATTAATGTGTAAATTAATTTGATGCTGTGAATATTGTTTAAAATAAAAAATTGTGAATTTAATTTCTTAATTAAATTTAGGATTAAAATAAATGAGTAGATAATTATTATTCATTATCATAAAATTATATTACATTGATCATGGAATGAGGAAACAGATTTTAGGACAGATAATGCATCTGTTAAAGGACGTGGCGATTATGAGAAGATATTTTTGGATGAATCTTATAATATAACATAATTAATAGTATGTTGAATGGGTATTGTCATAAGGAATGGAGATTATAATTTGTAACTATTCCGTTATAATCCTTGTATGAGTTCAATAGATGATCCATAGTGGATATAAGTAGCTCTGATGATTTGTTTTCAAATCCATATTCTGCATTAAGAAAGGCCCCCACATAAGGATGAATGAAATATTGTAAGGATTATTTCCCATAAATATTTACTATATTTATGGTTTAATGACCTTAAATAAGGATGTTTTTTATATTAAAGTGTTTTATGTAACAATGGATGGTCATAATAATAGATTCACAAACAAAACACAATGTTTTTATCTACAAAGATCATCCAACCACCTTAAAATTTAATTTAGGACTCTTTAAACATGATTCCAAGTACCTGTAATGTTGAATTACAATGTAAGAATCTATCCTTTATGGAATTATAGAATCTATAACTATAAATTATCATCCATTTTAAGGATCTTCTATACATTAATCCAAATCTCGGGGATTCTAGATAATAATTTATTTAAACCAATCGCCAGCAAGAATATAGAATACGTTAAATAAAATCAATAATAACTATTGAACATTGTATATTATTAAGAAATTATGAATCATTCAAAGATTTTGAATTTCCATGTAAGTATGAAATATTAAATCATTTTTAAATAACAATCATTTCAGAAGTATGGACATAGATGAATGAAAATAGAATGAGGTCGAATGAGAAGGGGTTGACATGCTACAGGTTTTACTAGATAGTCTGTATAGGAAATTATAACGGGATCTATGATATATTGATTTATATTTTCTATGTATTATTGAATTAATTATTTCAATAACAACCTCCCTCTCATTTATCTCTCCATCATTTTCATTATCACTCACAAATATTCAACTTTATTGCTTCCCTATTATATTTTATTGTCATGATAATAAGTATCTAACATGAGAAATCACCTAGGGGATTAATCCAATTTTAATCCAAATTCATCATACATTCTTATATTAAATGTTTTATATAATTTTAGAGTTATTTTTTGATGATATATATTAGAAAAAAGTTATAATGATTCCCTTATATGGTTTTTGCAGTGGTATCATTTTCCTCTAAAATCATTTCCCTCACATCCATGTTTATGAAGACATATTAGCATGTCTACATGATTTAGTGATGAATGGGTGTGATAGAATACCAGGAAGTTGAGTTTATGGGATATCTCAATTGAGAAGGCTCTAATATAATAACCATTGAAGAGGTGGATATGAAGATTACTTTGAATTCATCAGGTGCACTGTATATTGACAATCGAGGAAGAAGAGTATGAGAACAGATATGAAGGCATGTGTTCCTTAAGTAGGTAGGGGGTTTTGATGAGAGAATAAAGGTTCACTAAATATGATTCCATTAGAAAAGTTTCTGTTCTTACAAACTTTACTGAATCTATATATATTTTCATATATTTGTTTATTTAACATAAATATAACTTAATAAATACCCGATATTTTAATTTTATTATAAAAAATACAAAAAATGTAAAAAGAAAAAAAATTGTTAATGAGAAGTGGGTGATTGACTCCAGAACATTCTTATGTGATAAAATCATAGTTAGCCAGTATGATGTATTAGGTAAATATAAATAACAATTTTAAAAACTAAAAAAGGTGTTTCATGAATTCATTCACATATAAATGTCCACTCTATATAGTGTATGGTCTTTCTCGATAGACGATTGAGTCAAGTATATTAAGGTAATGCGATGAAGAACTTAATTCCTTTTATGGGTTATTAAAACTTATTTATGAGAGTAACATAGGTGTTCTATAAAGTTTTCCAATGGTTATAATCCCAATGAGAATGGATTGATGTTTACTATGGATTTATGGTGGCCCTTATGATATTTATATCTTTTAGTATTTTTTCTGCATAAATTTTTCTTAATCCAATGTTTGAGGTTTATAGTGGTGACGAAAACATATTTTACACTAGATTCCCATTGTAGGTGTTTAAAGAGAATTTTTTTCATATTTTCATTTTTATACATGCTCAAAAATTCCTTATTTTATGTTAGGTGAATTCCTAGAGGGTGAATAATTGACTTTTTCTAGGATTAACATTATGGGATTTCATCCATTAAATATACTATATCTCCATCCATGGGATGTTTATGGTTATACAAGTGGGTCCATTGATTTTTTGGGTTTATAATTATGTATCTTTGAAAAAAATATGTCTCATTCTACAAATAATCATGGTAAATCCATCCCAATGTGAATTGTAGTATAATGCCACATATATAGACAACCTTGGGGAATGGTGAATAAATATTATCATCATAATTCTTGGAAAAAAGGTTACCAATGTTAACAGTCAGATTAATTTAACCAAATGTTGATATAGACTATCTAGTAAGGTTAAGAGATCCCGACACGAATGGATTTCCCTATAAGATTATATATATGATAGATTGGTGCATTCGGTTTAATCTCATAGTGTCCAGTGTAATGACATGTGTGGTTTAGGTTCATATAATGAGGGAAAAATACCTAATAAGGATATTCAGAGAAATGGATCTCAAAATTTGTACTTGCGATTTCCCCGGGGACTTCCTCAACTCAATTAATTTGAAGCTTCAGAGGATATAATCCCCTAGATGAGAAATAAAATAAAACATGATGTCATAAATTTTCATTAAAAGTGTGTATGATGAAAGAATCTATGACATGAAGGGTATTTGAATCTATATGAATAGTTTGGTAATGGAATAGTTTAATCACTAAATAAGAATATTTGAGTCAATGGAAATGGAGACTATTGGGAGTGGACTAACCACTAGTAATAGAGAAACCAATGATGTGCTAGTGGGGAATAAAAATTGAATATTAAGGAAGACCATTCTTATGGGAACAAAACAAACCCTATGGGTTTCTTAGTAGATCAAATGAAACTGTGTTGTACGCAACAAAAAATTTTCAGGGCCCATTTATATCAATTAATCATAGTGTCAAAAATATTTTTAATAATGGGGTAACCATGAGAATTTTATCACTGTTATAATTTTCCAAGAGTGGAAACTCTACACAAATTATTTGGTTGGTGATGCTTTAAAAATAAAATATAAAAAGTAGATTCATATAGATACATATATTAAGAAGGGTCTAATAACCCTAAGGGTGACACTACCTCATACTGAACAAATTCTTAGTGTTAATGGTTATAACATGGATTTTTTATTATAATCACATAAATGACTATTTTACTCAATGTGAGGACATGGTATTTCCATGAATGAAAATATAAAACTTAATATCAATTTTATATGTATAATGATATTTTATTTAAAAAATGTTATACTATAGTGGTATAGCGATCATAACTTGAATTTTTCTAGGACCAAATGTTTCCCACAAAAATAATTAGGAATTAATTATTTTAATTTATAACATTTTCTTAAGAAAAATGATTATAATTATTATATATTGGAATCTTGAATTTTTATTATGGTATCAATTATGCGTTTTCAACTGAACTTGCCTTTTTATATCTTTTATTTTCTATTTATGGTCATATAATTTTGGCCAATATTTTGTTATTAATGTTTATAGTCATAAAAATTTTAATATTTGTAGATGATTTTTAAGGTGGTATATCATTGAATAATATTATATGTAAAATATATATTTCTATGTTCAAGGATGATATGATATGTATAAAGATCGTAATAATGTAATAAACAACATCAAAGATAGTTTCCTCTAGTTCAAAGTCATGACACTCATGCTGAGTTTATGGTTGGGCCTTTGATTAGAGATCAAACAATTTATATATATCCAGAGATACTAGGAATCAATCCATACAAAGTTTTAAGAAATTATCGATTGTATATGAACACCTTGAATGTTTAGAAATAAATGAGGATATCTTACTTAACCAAAAACTTCAATATTTATGCATATTGTGATATTAAAATTAAAATAATATTACATATATTTTACCATTATAACATATCCATTCAAATTTTACATATGAATAGTAGTAACCACATTATAAAAACCATGTATATTGGTTATACATGACAAAAACTTATTGATTGATGCATATTATATAAGTACTCAATCTTCAGTAAAGTAATTTTATGGTTCACAAATATGTTCTAATAAATTCATTATTTTGGAATTTTTTTCATGATATCATTATAAATAATTCATACCATTTTTAAAATTTTAAATTATTTATTTAGTATAATTTTTAAAATTGGCTTCTCAATATTTTCATAAGGTGAATTTTTTTGATTTATCGTATAAGTGTAATTATTCATTAAATAGTAAAAATACATATTTTTTAAAACTATAATTTCTATTCAAGTATAAGTACAATTCTATTTTAAATTTTATCTTAAAAAACATAGGTATACATTAATTATAAACAATTTAATTAATCACATTTTAATTATTATTATACTAGATTTTAGTATAAGATTATTTTGGGAATAATTTTTTTTCTAAAAACACTTTTATATGAACAATGTCCTTTTAACATAAATAATTAAATTAATCAAAATTTATGAATTTTATTAATAAATGTTTTGGAATATATATTAAATAAAATATTTTAACTATCATCTTATATTGTTTATTATAATTTCCTGACCAGAGAAGCCTGGATATGTTCCCTAAATATATTATATTGACATGACTACATGGAATCAAATACTGAAAACCAATCATTTTAGAAGTTTTATAATACTATATTACATAAATGGAACACATTTTTTAAAGGGAATAAACAATCATAATTCATAAACAAGAAAATGTTTCACATCTTTGAAACTCATTCCATGAACTCATCGTCATGCTTAGTGGAAAGGAACCAAAATAAGGGTGATATAAAACGCATTTTATGGGAATAATATAGAAAAATATATCATGAATTAGTAATTAGTAATGAATTTTAAATAATAAAATAAGATCTAATACTGCCATATAAATAATCACATGTGCAAAAAACATGACCGTGGATATTCTAACGAATCAAAAAATCTCATCGAATAGTAATAATGACAGAATGAATAATGATAGATTCCATTACAATTAAGATATATCCTCAATATGTTTACTATAAGGATATATACTTAGGATGGTTTACGTATATGGATAGAAACCTATCTGATTTGTGTCAAGATCTATTCTCATTAAGATTTAAAAAATCCTGCAAACAAATGTGAAAGGGTTTATTGCTAACTAATTAAATCTCATGAGACTACTGATTCATCAAGTGGATTACACTAACTAGTAACCTAACCATATACAATATTTATAAAACATTGTTCATTTAATGAAAATTCAATTTATATCATGGAAAATGTAGAGTATTTAATATTCACATTGTGTACAAGATATATAATTTTCAACATTTTCCAAACAAATAAAATAACATTTAAATTGAACATGATATATAAAATGGTATAAGTTTTAATAAATAATCTTATCCATCATAAAGGAATATGGATATTAAAATAAATATAATTTCCAATGAATATGGATTATAAGAATGTGATTTTTAGAGAAAAAGTTATCAATCACATAAGAAAGTGGGATTTATAATATAACATTTACATCCTGAAATTATTTAAATAAAATATATTTGATAATATAATTCAAATTGAATCTTATAATACCATGAAATAAGAGTGAATAATTATACTAAATTAAAATGGGGTAGAATATACCCAACAAAAAATAATCAAGTGTTGCAAATTGTGTATGCATAATAGAGGAAAAAGTGAAACAAGACTCCATTAACTTGGGTCCTACTTGTCATTAGTGCATTAATTTAATAAATAACAAAAATAAATTAATTATTTATATTATATAAATCCATTTAATTTTAATTTTTAATTTTACATAAATTTTTACAATGTTTTATAGAACCACATAAATAATTGTTATTATTTCAGGTGTTTTGACCAAATTTGGTTCATGATTTAAAAATGACATTGGTAAGTTTACAATGGTCAAAGGGGTAATTATATAAAAATTTATTATGTGGAAATGATTAAATATGTATTATATTTATATATAAATTATAAATTTAAAACAAATCATGAAATATTATTATGAAAAATGATCCAACATTATAATAATTGAGATTATATGCCACACACACACATGAGTAACATCCCCATTTTTCATTAATAATTTGTGAAAGAAGTTAAGTGACAATATATATTTTCATTGTGATAATTATATCATAAATAAAATTAAATTTAATCATAAATACTTATATATTGAATTATGGTGATGTAAAATGAATCACATTACATCAAGGAGGCAGTAGTCCAGACATCAACGAATGATGATATGACATTATTAATGTTTTAAAAGTGTAATAAAAAATTGATTTATTATATATCTAGAAATATAATTAATTCATTAATATCATATATAATATTTTTATGAAACATTTTTTAAATAAAATATATCCTTGTTACATTCTGTGTAATGTGTGAACATATCACATCACACTGAGGAGGAGATAGTTTACTTGCCGATAAGAGACATTTTCATATTTCCACAAAATAATTCTATTAATGGAATGTGTTATATAATATTAAATAAGAACAAATACATAATTGATATCACATATATAATTTGAAAACCAGTTTTTCCATCAATATTTGTAACCATTAGAGTTAGAAAAAAATTAAACGACATCATTTATCAAGGTGGTAGTTAGCCATACTAACAAACAATGATTTTGATAACCATTTGATAGATCTAATAGAAGCATTAGTATGAAATCTTAATATAAAAACATCACAATATATTTAAGATTAAAATTTTATTATATAAATATGTAATAAAAATAACAGAATGGTTTGTGAAATAAATAAAACAAAAGTGATTATTGAAGAATGTTATCTATTTTTTGATTAACCCCTTTTGGTTTTCACCAAAGGACATCCTTGGATGGTTTAAAAATAAAAGTTATGATTCTAGGTTGAGGGTATTGATGTTGGTATCTTATTTTGGTATGTTTTTATGAGTTTACTTGGCCTGAGAAGATTGCTTAATTGGTAGGGGGAGTGAATGCCTTTTTTAAAGTAGTGGGGGAGTGACATTCATGTAAATATAAAAACGTATGAACTGTTGGGAGGTCTCCATTTCCTTATGTTCCAAAAAATTTAAAAAAATGAATTAAATTTATAATATTGTTTATCAAAACCTAAACCACACAAAAATAAGATCTTTTTTATAATTTTTTACCTAACCATCTATGTTTTTCCGCATATACTATTTTTATATTTATGTTATTTTTTTTAAATTAATTTATTTAACCATATAGACTAAATTAAAGTTAAATTTATTAGAAAATAAATATCCAATTTCTTATAAATATGATATATAATTTAAAAAATATAAATTCCATGGCTTTTGTACATTAATATGAATAAAAGTATATGTAATGTGAAAAAACACAGCATTAACCCAATCCATTCTAACAATGTTTTCACTATTTAGTGGTCAATATGATAATTATGAAAGATTATTTAGTCCATAAATATACTATATATTATTTTAAAGAACATTTATAATCCAATTGGAAGAATATTTTATATTTCGGAAATTTTTATTCATTGAATAAAATATCACTTATTATAAAATGAAATCAATGACAATTTTTACATTTTATAATTATTTAAAATTTTGAAATATGAACAAAATGATGGTTTAAATTATATCAATTTAAAATATTTCTAAATTGACATCTTAATCAATTTAAATAAGGAACACAATAATTTGTTTTATTTTCATCACATTTAAAATTTCTAGTATCTTTTACATTGTTTAATTATTAACTAAATAATCACTACATTGGATTTTCTTAAGTTATTAGTGTAATTACATAATATATAAAAATTAATGATAAATTATAATTATAAAACACTTATATAATTTTAATATAATTTTTATTACAAAAATATATATCTTCTATTATACTCCTAATCATTATCGGAATTAAAAGCAATGAAGCCACATTTATTTGTGTTACTCTTTACTTAACTTGTTATAAGGCTCAGTTTTATTAAAATTTGTCCTACTAACTCATGGAATTAGAACCCAATGGGGAATATGGTTGGAATATGGGTATAAAATGTCTTTTTAACAAGTGAGTAAACTATTTTAACCATAAGATTAATGTTTAACCACTAAGTGAACTATTTTTACCATAATTAATATACTAATGTTATTAAATTTCAGTAAAACATTTATTCAAAAACGATGTTAATCATATAATACTATAAATATTATATTTTTAAATCCTTGTATATAGAATTTTCCAAATTCATTTCATAGATGTGAACAAAATAAATTTATATCTAATCCCACAAACGTGGTAAGAAAGAGGTTTATTTATATGAAAATGATCAAATATTCATTATGTTTTTATCACTATGTTAAATATAAACATGATTACAATGTCCTAAATTGTAATAATAAATGTATAATTAATATATTTTCACATTTAATTAAATTTAAAATATAATTTATCCTTCATAATTATTTTATCAGAAATTAAATTTTCAACTAAAATGTAATATTTTTCACTATTCATCTAAAAATGAAACATCTAAGAGAAAATAAATAAATTACCCAATGATAATTTTAATAATATGAATGAAAAAATAATGATTATTTTGAAAAATGAAATTTATAAATTTTTCCAAATTTATTTTTAAAATCAGTGCACCAATAAATGGGAGAAGAAATCAGACTTATGTGTAATGTATGTTGCCTTAGTGTAGTGTGTAAAATATGCTTATGATTGTGTTTCATATAAAGTAAGAGAGAATCAAAATTAAATTTTTTATTTAGTGAAAATATTGTAATTTTTTGGGATGTTATATACTCCTCAACTTAATTAAATTTCATCCTCATAATTTAAATACGATATCTGTAATCGAGGGATTGATATTTGAAAATACTATTGCCAAAAAACCCACATCATAAACTTTGCTAACAAAAAATACTATAAATAGAATGGAAAATAAAATGAGATTGATTCCTCAAAACATGGATTTTTAAAAGGAGATAATTAATCAAAACACATACATGAAAGATGAATCTAGCTATCATGTTCTGATATGGAGTGATAAAGAACATGTTATACTTATGTTGATGGCCACAAATCCTAAAAAAACAATTATTAAAAATGTTATTGATTTCATAAAATATGATGACCATATGACAACATTTTTATTTCTAGACCATTTTTCCGAGTGTTGCGGAATTATTTCACACTATAAGAATATAATTAAATTTAAATTTTTTATTTCTTATGAATAATATTATCCTCTAGTGGTATCTTAAATAATATATACATTAACTCCTAACACAAGATTCATCATTGTATGAAATATTACATTACTCTCTAAAACCATTTCCAAAGACCAATATAAACCATTTAATAAATGGTTATCCGTATGTACCTCACAAAATATCATGATCATATGATTTATGATGTCACTAAATCATTTTTCAGGGCCATTTCTACCATTAAACATATATATTCATATCCTTAATAAAAAAATAAATGTATAATAACACATATACAGTTCAAAAATCTTATAAAAAGAATATCATTGATTAAAATAAACTTATAAAATAATTATTTAATCTAAACGAATGAAAATTAATCTCTCCACATCATCAGTAAAAATAACATAATCTTGACATTGAACCATTAGCTTCTTCTAGGACATATTCTATTAGTTATTTGGGAATTTATTTTCATATTAACTATATCATTATAGTCGAATAATTAAAAATTAGAAAATTAATTATTTCCATTATAATCCCAAGCATAGTAATATTTTTCTCCACACATTACGCAAACTCCTTTCCCTTTTAAACAGGAAAAAATGTTTTTCCTACCACAAGTATCACATGTTGGAAAACACTTTTTCCCCTCATTACCTTTATCCACATTTTTTCTACTATCATCTCCTTCACTTTAGACAATTATATTCCATTATAATGAGAGAACACGTTCTCTATATCGATAGCACAAAAAAACCTTTCATCGTATAAAGAAAATGTTTGAGGCATTAGTTCTCTTTAGGGACATAGCATAAGATGTTCAAAGAATTCGGGTATATTGAATTCCATGATGCATATAAAATCCATATAATACCTTCCTACCCATGAAAAGGTGATTTATTCTACTCAAATCTTTCATCATTATTTAGGTTCAAGCTTTGTAACATTCTATTAATCTCGGTTTGTTTTTATAAGTGATGTATTTGTCAAATAATTTCTCTTTTAATTATTTATGTTCTTTGTGTTCTATATCATCATCCCATCCTAGTATTTTGGATCAATGGGCACCATTGATCGATATCATCTTTCATAAAAAACACTACATGGGTAACCATTAATTTTTCAACACATGCCAATATTAAATATATCTTCTCCAGCAACATAATACATTTCTCATATATAATTGGATCATTAGTCCAACTAAATGATGGGGACCAATGTTCAATACATTAATCCAATATCACAAATTATTACTTTGGAATAGGTTTCTCCATCAAGGAAATATTATGTGTCATAACATGATTGAGCTATTTTAATATATCCATAACATTATTTTTAATAATATGTGATATATTAACTTCCTATATAGGGAAACATTTTCATTGTCTATGAGTATTGGTACCATTCAACCTCCAATGTTCCATATCTATAAAATTAAATATAGCTGATCAGATCCTAACACTACAAAACATATTGAATATTCTCAAAACTAAGGAGATATTTAACATAAATTAAAATATTTGCACAAATATAATATTCTATTCATTAAAAGGATTTATTTAATATTTTTTCATTAAATATTCTCAATTTAAAACTTAATGTTATTTTCCCTAATATATATATATATATTCTATATATAGTTTCCAAGGTTACTACTAAACGTCCTTGGATACCCAATGCTTCACCCCGACCCCAGAAGCCCGAAACTAGTGACTGGATTTCTTAAATTAGCATGGTTACAAGGAATAAAATTCGAATTTACCCATCCATTTAGAAATTTTGGAAAACAATATTACATATATGTAATCAATATTTTATTGGGAATAAAATATATAATACATAACAAAATAAAATGCCCATCATCATTTAAAATCATTCCTAGAATTCATCTTCATACCATTTATAAAGGAAACAAAATAAGGTTGATATGAAATGTTAAATAAGGGTAACAAATAATGTAAGATATCATTATATAATAATTAATAATTTAAATGATGATAATGAGATATAATCAAACAATTGCATATAAAAAATCTCATTATCATAAAACTTGTCTATAGATATTTTAACAAATCAAGTAATGACATAGAACTATAATCATGACTGAATGTATAATGTACTTGTCTTATCTATCATGAAAAATCCTCAAGATATTTACTATAAAGATATATCCTCAATATAGTTTATATTATTGGGTATAAACCTATATGATTTGTGTAATGATCTATCATTCTGACAATTTAATTTAGCTAAGAAACAAACGTGATGGGTTTATCACCAACATATTTTTTTTGAAGATACTAATGATACCTTGAGGGGAATGCAATAACAGGTCCCAAACCCAATATAAATTATTTCCAAATGATTCCTCATATATTTCAAAATCATTTTAAATTATAAATAAATTACCCTATCAAATATCTATATTGATTAAATGATAAAAATTTATCATCATTTACCACAAAATCCATATAACATTCAATGTTAAAAATGTATGTAAAAATGGTATACAGTTTAAGAAATAATCATATCCATCATACAAGATTTTGGATATTAAAATAATTATAATTTCAAACTGAAAATAATTGAATGAATGTGATTTTTTCAATATAATGTTTACAATCCTAAAAGAATATAACAATTCAATGATAAATTTTACCACATAAAAAAATTAATATCAAACTACTTGGATTATATAATTTAAATTGAATCTTATAATAACATTAAATATGATTGAATAATGATACTAAATTACAATATTCTATAATATACACCACACAGATTAAATAAGCAGTGAAAATGGTGTATGCCTCACGAAAGAAAAAGTAAGGCAAGAATCCCTTACATTGATTCAGGCTTGTCACATGTGTCTCTGTCCCTCTAAATAATAAAAATATGTTATTTTTTCATTATTGATAATATTTTTCTTGTTTATTATTACATTTACATCACTCATAACAGTGTTTTATACAACTATATAAAAAATTATGTTTACTTCGGGTGTTTTCACTCAATTAACTTCATGTGTTAAAAATTACATTGGAGGGTGAAAATAGGCAAAGGCTAATTATATATAGATCACCATATTAATATTCCTGACATAATTATAATATATATATATATATGATACTTTTAAAAATAATCATGAAATATTTTTATAAAAAATGAACAAACGCTACAATCATGGAGATGGTAGGCCGTATGTACCCATGATTAACATTCTCATTTTTCAATGATAATTATAGATAGAAGGTAAGTTAAATTTTATCTTTTTCAAATTATAATTATATAAGAAATAAATTTATATATAAATTTTGTTATGTAAAATAAATCACAACCCATTGAGGAGGAGGTAGTCTACATGTCCACAAACGATATTTTCACTTTTTTAATGTGTGACCATGGTAATAAATAAATTGATATGTTATATTTACAAAATTTTAATTATTTAAAAAAAACATATATATTATTATGTCACATATTTTAAATTAAACTCATCCTTAATACATTCCCTTTAATTTTTGAACATATAACATCCATTTGAAGAGATAGAAGCCCACAGATCCACAAACAATGTATTATATTACCACAAAATGAAAAGAAAAAAGATTGTGTTATATAAAATTAAATATAAATAAGGACATTATAAATATATTATAATCGACATAATACAATTGTGTATATTATAATTCCCAACCTTTCGAGGTTGTATAGAAAAAGATAAAAATATCATTTCACGAGGTGGTAGTCCTCCGTACCGAGGAATGGTAATATTTTTACCCATTTCATAAAATCATGTGTTGGGATAGGATGAACCCCCAAAAAATCATAGTATATTTAGGATATTATTTTATTATATAATTATAGAATAAAAATAATTTAATTTTTTGTGGAAAAAATAAAATAACAACCACCAATAGAGAATATTACCTATTTTCATGTAACTCGTTTTTATTTTCACCAAAGGATATCCTAGGATAGATTTATGTCAAAATTGAGGCTTATAGGATAAGGGTAGGTATTTTTAGAGATTATTTTGGATGACTTTGGACTATCCAATGTGTCATGAGTGTTGTGATGAATTGGGGGTAGTGAATTCTTTTTTAAAGTGGAGGGGGAGTGAAATTATTATTAATATAAGAAGGTAAGAACTATTATGATGTATCTCATACCTCATGTGTGTCAAATATTATGAAAAATAGTTTAGTAAATTGAAATTATCTATGATATAAACATATTACCCAAATAACTATGTACCGTTTTATAATTTCATTCCATAACTTCTAGGATTCCCCACATTTACTATTTGGGTTTTTATTAACGTAACGAGTTTTATATCCTATGAAAGTTAACAATAAAGATTAAAAAATGTTGATGTTTATTATAAAATATATACCAAATAAATTAAATGTATAATATATAATTTAAAATATTAAAATATCATGTTTTCTTGATATTAATTTAACATAAGAACATGTATTGTGCAAAAACAATGATTTAACCTGAATGGTGCTAATAGTGTTTCCACTATTTATTGGTCAATATGTTCTTAATAAAAGATAAATTGGTCAATTTATAGAATATATTTTATATTTATTAATATTTTAAAAAAAAATAGATAAGATATTATTTTAGAATTTTTTTAATATTAAAAAAATAACATTTATTATAAAATGACATTTATGTCAATTTTGACATTAATTACATAACATAAATTTATAAATATCTATACAATGATGGAATTAAAATAATTTATTTTTAAATATATTTAATATTTAATATTAATCTAAAGAGTTGACATAATAATTTATTTAATTTTCTTCACTTTTAAAATTTTTTGGAATCATTTATTTTATTTTATTATTAATTAGACAATCGTTGTGTATGAATTTATTAAGTGATTCCTTAATTAAATCAACTCTAAAAATTAAAGTTAAATTATATTGATAAAAAACTCATTTATATTTAAAAATATTTTTTATAACAAAATATAGGTAGCTTATTCAATACTCTAAGGATTTATAGGATTTAAAATCAAGGATGGTACCATTTTTCGGTTTTTAATTACTTACCTTATTATATAGGTCACCATCATAAAACTGTGTCCCACTAACTCATAAAAATATAACATTGGGAAGTATTTTGTAAAAATAATGTTAGTAAATTGATTTTGGAGAAGTGTCTAGGCTGATTATCCCCTTAAGAACAATGTTTATCCATTAAGTAGACTAATTTTTTATTTAATAGTTGAAATTAATTTCAATTACCTTCACTAATATATATCATTAATATCTAAGATCATATTATTAGAATATAATAATTATTATTAATAAAACTGTATATATAGATTTTTCCAATTTTAATTCATAGACATGTAAAATTAAATATAAAACTAGTCCTGCAGACCTGGATACGAAGCTGGTTTTTAATTTGAATATGTTCAAAAGATCATTATGTATTTATATTTAAAATTAAAATAAAAAATATTAATGTGTCCTAAATTTGATTAATATATGTATTATTTATATATTATTACATTAAAACCAATATAAAATAAAATTTAACAATAATAATTATATAAATGAAAAAGAAATTTTCAACCAAAACGTAGTACTTTTTTCTATTCATCAAAAAATAAAACAACTCGGAAAAATATGAAATATTATCTGTAAGATAATTTTTAAATTATGAATTTAAATAATCATGTTTATTTTGTCAAATAATATTTAAAAATGTTTGAAAATTTATTTTTAAAATATGTGTTCCGGTAAAAGGTGGAAGAACTCTGTTTCGAATGTAATGCAAGAAAATTCAGAATGGTGTGTTGTTTAAGATTAAAATGGTGTGGTGTATAAATAAATAGAGAAAAAAATAAATTAATTCAAAAATAAAACAATTTAATGTCTTGCAGTATCGAATTTATATTTCAATGAATGAAGGTAAACTCAATTTTATGCTTAAACATGCATTCTACTGAAAATTGTTTCATTTTGTTATGAGTGCTATTTGAAAATAAACTTATTCCAATTATAGTAATAGAATATTTTAAAATGGATTTAATAGTTTTAATTAGAATATTTAACACAGTTTAATTATTTCAATTTAATTTTTTTCATAATGAATTATATAAATATTAAATTTTTCTTACCTCGATTATGATTATACATGATTAAAAATGGTAAAAGAAAGAGGAAACGGTGATATTTCCACATACAAATGTATAAATACTATTATCTGGACATATGTTTACCGAAATTTCAATATTTTTTGAAATTTAACTTTTTTATGGGACACTATTCCATTAATACGACTTAATAATATTTTAATTCATTAAAATATTCATGGTGTGTCCCTCCACCCCCTAATTTTAAAAAGGACACCCACTCTCTTATCATTACACATTATTGAAAAATCTATCTCAAAAAAACCCGACTTTTTTTTTACTTTTTTATCCATGATTTAGAGTAATCATTCTTCTTAAAAGTCAATTATAACGGTCAATAGGAAAGGATCTAAAAGAGGCCAACCAAAGAAGAGGAAATCGTCTAAATAAACCTAGTTCAATTTATTTCTTTTTTAACCTCATTTAAATATATGGTATTCATCATAAAATAAAAATTTTAGTATCCTAAATGTTGTAAAATTATATTTCTATTATCGAACCACCATTATCCATCCTCATTTAAAACAAATGAGAAATTAAATTATCGCTTGTGTGTATGTGTGGATTATCGCCTCTACATAGAGATATGATTCATTACACATAATCAAAACTCATGGATGGGTATTGTGATGGATTGAATATTTATATACGATATTAATGTTAGAATAATTTTACAATAAATATAATATCAAATCTACATTCTAATCTTTCAATCCATTATAAAATGATAATGTATATCATGCATATTTTTGGATTACCACCTCCATAGAGTGATGTGATTCATTTATCATTTTCACATTATAAAGATTGTAATGATGATATATTGGATAAATATATATTATATTTATATTTAAATAAAGGTTTTTGAATGGTGATTTATAATTTACATTACTTTTTTCCAACTATCAAAATGAAAAAACATCACTTCGGTGTATATATAGATTACCATCTCCAAGTAGAGATATATTTCATTATTGAACATTAATTTAGATTAATAATTATAAACGAAAATATGATGAATAAATAAGATACTAATGTCATATTGAGGTCTCTCACACATGGTGGGATGGTAACATAGTGTCTAATTTTTTGTGTTTATGGAAACATCAAATCGAATTATGTAATCCTTCACTAACTCTGGATCTTTTCCTCGTGAGGGGATAATGTTTGTTGTTAATGATACTGTGGAATTGCGTTATGTTATACCACCGTGATGATGTTTTTGGTATCTTGTGTAATTTTCCTTACGCAAAATTGATAAAAATGTTAACTTTTAGTCATAATGTGTACAAATAATGGCATAACATGATGTAAGGGTTTCTCATATCACATTTATTTCCATGGTGCATATTTCATATTCACTAATTGTTTCATTCAAGTGTTGTATATACTACCCCTTTGACATGATCTACCATAAATTACTTTATATTCATGGTATTTATTGTTTCTTTTTATGTTATTTCATCCATGGGGGTTATGATTAAAAATATAAAAAAGTTATAAGTGATTTATGTTTCAATACCATTTTATCTTGGATTGTTTATAATTTCATATAGAATAAGGAAATTATATTATCCATATTTGATAAAACCTATTATTTTTTATTCTACACTTTTTAGTTTTTCAAATTTGTGGTTTTTTCTAAAAATTTCACTCTTTGGAAATCAAAATGGTTCAAAAAACATTTTCACAAAATTCTAACCTTAGTACTCATCTTTTTACTGGAAACCCTTTTTCTTCCATAAACATGTTTTATAATATGTTTTAATGAATTTTTTTGAATACTATTTAAGGATTTTTTAAGGTAATTAATTAAAATTAATTAGTTTAAAAAATGTTTAAAAATAATATTTCATTAATTTTATGAAGAAGAATCATTTAACCAAAGATGTGAAAAAATGTTTGTTTTAATATTTTAATACATGACCTGAATTTCGAGCAATCATGATTACCATCATTATTTTTTAAGTTCATGGTTTTTTATTATGAGTATTATATTTTAATTACACCCATTTAATTTTTAGGGGTTTTACTACGATGAAATTATGAAATGTTTTTGAAACCCATTTTTGTTCCATATGTTTTGATATGATGATATGATTCATATTCAATGATCTTTTGAAACACATAAATATGATTTTAAATATGTGAAATTTGGGATCAAAATTATAAATCATTCCAATACATAGGGTAATAATGATATTTCATGAGATAATAAGGAATGTAATTGGGTTTAAATGTAGTTAAATATGGGACACTATCCACTATGATAGTCTTTGGAGTAAACCTTAACAATGGATATGAAAAATGATAGAGTGAATCCAATCCCCTCTGACAGCCTTGGAAATGATCATTGAATAAAGAAATGATTTTCTATGCTTATCTATATTCCACTAAGTAATGTATTATATAAATGATTTATTCTAATGGTTTATGATTGATTATTTATGATTTCACACGCTTATTCCTTAAATGATTTTATTGAAAAAAAATATTCCATGAAACATGATTAGTGTTCTTTGACTGATTAGGGATGATTATATTACATTATGACCTTTTTGGAATACCCTTATTCTAATCTTATGCAATATTATTATTCTCAATTAGTATCTCCTATGTTTACCATTAATGAAAATTTGAACACAATATTTGTTATGTTTCCATTCACCAATTATATGATGAATGTGTTTATGTATTATATATCTATGAAGGGTACTAGTTATGATGAAATAAGTGTGATATTATATAAAAATTTTTTGTAATAGTTTTTGTATTAACGCTTCATATGATATTAAAACATTATAGTTCTGGAATGTATTGTAATGTTATATGAATGAATTCATAAAATAATCTGTAACATTTATGTATGAAAATTATGGGATTCTATAATTAGCAATAGGGTAATGTTTACTAATAATTTGAAAATACGGAAAGGAAATTTTATTGAGAAAACTTATAGAAAACATAAGTATAAGATAATTTCCTAACATGTTGTAATAAAGTAGTGTAGTTTTCATAAAGAATACATCCTTTTCTGAATATAATCACTTGGATGTTGATATGGCATAGATGCACAAAGGGGTACCAACTATAAAGTGGAAGATTTTATATTAACTCAATCATCAAAAGTGCACAATGACTCGGTCTAAGACTCCACACCTGACTAGACACCCATATGGTATATTGTTGTGTTAATTTAAATGTTATTTATAAATCATTATATTGTATTTGAATATATTATAACAATGGATGGAATATTTTAAACTAAATTTGTAATAGAGAGAGAATAATGTGTCTTTTTAATACATATAATGATATATTTTTCATGATTCCCCACATTAATTATTATTTATCATACTATTATTTTTTAGTTTACATAATAGATGAAACCAGGAGGCACCCTTTTATCACTGCATATAATGGACATCGAAATAAATTTACTAATAAAAAACTAAATTTAATTGGAGATAGAATATAAAATGATCTGATTATGATGAATTAGATATCTCAATATATTATTAACAACATTAACATGGTTTATTTTCATAAAAAATATAATAAAAGAATAAATGTTGTTTCATGGATGTTTAGTTCATAAATTACATTATTGGAAGAAAATTCAACATTCTACATGACAATAATATGGGAAAAAGTACCAAGGGAAATACATCAAAGGAATGAGAAGATGTTTTATATGTGGAAAATAAGGGAATGTAGTCAGTAATTGCTAACAAAGATTTAAGAGTTTGATTTAGGAAAATGAAGTTAATCATGTGGTAATATTTATAGTAAAATTTATTATCTGTGGGAAATATGGGAATTATTAGAGTCATTGACATAATATGTGGTCTAATTACTGTATTAAGGAAGGGACCATGCTATTACAATCATTAAAGATGAATGATTAATGTGTTAATATATTTATATCTGAGAATTATGTTCTAGAAGTGTTTTATAAGTAATATTATCATTATAAGAATTATGTAACATCTTAATATTTTTCTATAGTTGTTTTAATTTTGGATTAACAAGAATAAGATGAGTGGTAAAAATAACATAGAAAACTGATTTGGTGGTAAGAGGATATTTTATTTAAATAACATGATTGGGTAATAAATTACAACAAATATATTCCTAATGTTGAGATAATAATTTTTTGTTTTGATAACGAGATGTTTGATATTGATAATGTAACATTGATAACACTGATTACATTTTAATTGGTTAGTGACTTACTGAAAAAGTGGTTTATAATATCTTTGACAGAGCTTATTTCATTTATGAATTGGTGGAATGTATTTAAAACTATGTGATTTTATTTAGGAAATAATTATAGATTTATTTTTTTTAAAATAATTTATGTTTTTCTTCTTTTTTATCATGAATCGTGTTATTTTTTGAAAGGATTTACATGTTTTAAGGGAATATGTGATCATTGTATTTATATGTTTGGTATGTGATATTTTCATCCATATTGTGTTGATTTTGGGATTATGATTATGATTATTTTGGAAATCGAGTGAAATTATTTATAATTTTTATGATTTTGATACGGTCAAACATAGTTTTCCAGAATGTTGTGGTTAAATACTAATAGAATATTTTAAGCTAAAATATGGGTGTTATTGTTAATATTTTAGATATAAAAGTATAACTTTATCATATGAATATTTTCCATATTATGTAAAATGTTATAAACATTTTTTTGGGAAAATATCAAGCGTTAGAATTAATTAAATGAAGTTATATTATAGATATTTTTATCCATTAATTTTTATGTTTAGTGCATAGGGAATTAATAATTAATCTTGAATAATCTTGTTATAGTGTAAAACATGTAGTGGAAATTTATATAAGAACAACCAAATGATGAAATTTTTCTTATTAAAGGGTTATAAATAAAGTCCATATATTTTCTAATATTCTTTATCATGAAAGTTAAATAATCACTCAGTATTAGTAAATGGGTCTCTAAATATATTTTTATTCTTTTACCTTTCACTAATGAAATGATGGAATTTTCACACCTCACTGATTTATAGTTTTATAGTTATTAACTTTCTAATCACCATGCTATATATAAAAATATATTAATCATAAAACATTATTTTTCTCATTCAAATATATATTTTAAAATACCGATAATGTTATCCTTATTGGGAAACTAATTATGTGTAATTTAAGGTAATTTCTATGTTTCACATTCACATTTTTAATAGGATGTTTTACTATCACTTGTTATGATGTGGGTTTTAAAAAAAGGTATGTTAAAAAATTGATCCTTTAATGAATGAGATAAAACAATTTATACATAATTTTGTTAAAGGTTATGGGGGATATAATGATCCCCCAAAAAACGTCGAATAATATTATTAATAACTTTCGTGATACATAACACCAAGCTTTATAAAAATTACGACATACTATAAAAATAATATTTTTTAAAATTTAAAATAATAAACTATACATTAAATGGGAACGTATGAATAGAAAATAACATTATTATGAGAAATATTAATTTCATTTATATGCATTTTTATTTTATTTATTGAATTATAATAATTAAGTACTCAATGTTCTTTATATTCATTTTAATCATAAAAAATATGTCTTCATCAAAAAGAATTATTATTTCATTTTGAGAGCATAATTTATAAATAATTTCTAAAATTTTAATAATTTTTATTTATTTAATTAATATATTTTTTGAAATCATCATATAAAAATTATCTAAAGGAAACACTTTATAGTTTTTCTGAAAATATTAATTTTTCTAAAATTAATGAAAAATACCAATTTTTTTAAAACTATCATTTATTTCCAATAAATACTTCCACTATGTTTATAATTTTTCATAGAGTAACATAAGACTAAATAAAATAAAAATAATATAATTAAATACATATGAACCATAATTACACTTTATTATGGTATATGTTAATTTATTTTATTAAAAAAAATTTCAAAAAAACATTCTTTATACGAATAATGTTTTTTAAAATTAATAAAGATAATTACTATCAATTTATTACTAATTTTTATAACATTTAAATATTATATATCCAATAAACGATTTTGACATTTATATAATGGTTTTTACATGTAATTTAATGAGTGGAAACTATATTTTATGTTTACAATTCATTTGGCTAAAGGTGGGTTTTGTTGCGTTTTGAGGGATTATTTTAAAATGAAATCCAACTAATTATATAAAATAAATCATTTAAAAAGGATTAAATATTTTTAAATATAATAATTAATATATTTTAATATTGGTATCTTAATAAATAGTCATAATGACTTGTGAAAATAGTATTATATGTTTACCTTAGGTATGGTTAAAACAGGTTTTACATGGGGGTTAAACTATAATATAGGAGTGATATTTGCACATAAAATATTAAAAATTCAATTTTCTGGACATATGTATATTTTTATTACCTTATTATTTATTTATTTCTTAATGGTACAATTTTCAATGAATATCGAAATATAATATTTTAATCAATTAAAATATTCAATTAGTGCCCCACCATACACTTATAAAAATGAAACCCATATTCCATTTTATTTCCACATTTTTTTGAAATAGAAAACATAAAAACTTTAAAAATATCTCTTCTAATATTTAATTTCCTAAAATTATATGTACTTGTATTTTTAAAAGACTATTCCTTGCATCTTTAATAAGATATATAATGGTGGTCTATCAACGAAGAGGTAATCATTTTACCAAATCTATTTCAGTTTATTTATACATCTACCTCTATTAAATATATGGTATTCACCATATAATAATAAAATATTTGTCCTAAATAAATTTAAATGTTATCAGGATTATATAACAACTATTATCCACCCTCTTTTCTAGAAAATGGTAATTGAAAGTATCACTTGTGTGTAGATGTTGGAAACCACGTCCACATAGCGATATGAATCATATTACATCACCGTAACATCGGGTTTATTGTTATTATATATTTAATATTTATATATGATATTTATGGAATAATTATTCTTCTAAAATTATAATATATTCTAAAAATTCTTTTATTTTCGTCCATTGAAAGATGATAATTGGGAGTGTGTGTATGTGTGGATTACCACCACTATAAAATCATGTCATTCATTTTTTTATTTTTCCCAATTCATGGATGGTTATAAAGTTAGATTTAATAAATATTAATGAAACTTATTGTACAATAATTAATCTAATATTGGGAATTATTATTTATCATTCTTTCATTCTTACAATCAATTATTGAAAACATCACTCGTGTGTAACATATAGATTATTATATCCATAGAGTGATTTAAATAATTTTTCATCAAGGATTAATATGATTAATTATTAAAGTGAATATGATGAATAAATATGATACTTATTTATTTAGTATGATTCTTTATAAAATCATATTGTGATCAGTATGAAATTATATAAACAATCCAACTGAAAATTGCATGAAAAAAGACCATTTTCACATGGATATTCAATTTAGTGAAGACATTTTTAATAAAAGAGTAATTATAAGTTATAATGGAATGATACAGGTTATGTTATTTTGAATAAATTTCTATAATTTATTTATTATAAATCAATAATTATTATATATGATATTTTAATGTGAATGAAATGAGACATAACTTGAGGTTAATGTTTCTCTTTTAACTTTTATTTATGTGATACATATTCCATATTCACCTCTTGTTTCTTTCATGTGGTTAATATATATCCCATATTTTATGATATATCATGAATCCATTTTTATTTAGGTTATATATGGTATCATAGTATGTTTTTTAATTTTTTGTGGTTATGGTTCAAAAGATACCAAAGTGTAATGATATTTATACTTCAATTCCCTTCTAATTTGGACTGTTTGTAAATGAATTTACAATGAGTAAATTATATTATCCTTATTTTATAAACTAATTTAATTTTTTCTGATCCACTACTATTTTAAATAAAAAAATTTTAGTATAATCTTACACTTTATGATATTCAAAATTCTTTCATTGATTATTTTATGAAAACCCATCCTCATTTCTACTCTTTTGATAGAAATTTTTTATTCCATAACCTTGTTTTATATAATGATTGGGAATATTATTAAATGATTAATGAGATAATTAATACTCATTTATAACTTTTATGAAATGATTTAAAAATAATCTTCTCTTAATTCACTAAATAATGTAATTTTTAATGTTCGTGTGAACAAAATATGTTTTTTAATTACAACCGGATAAATGAAATTATTTTCTATTATGTATGGTCATTGTTTTAATTCTTACATTCCATGTTTCTAAGGGGTTTTCAAAATATAATTACTTCCACAATATTTTGTAAATATTTATATTTTAATTAAGTGGTTTTGGAATGAAATGGTTATTTTAGACAAGAAATAGTCATGTATTTTTTCCAAGGAATTTTTCATCTCTACTAATAACCTTTTATATTACATATGGTTTTCATGATGTATGAACCAATTATCTGATATTTATTATTTTTTATATGTTTTATCATTATTATGATGATATTTTTACAAAACCTATATATTTTCTAGGGGTTACGCTATGATGAAATAAAAAATGTTAATGAAACACGTTTTCTTTCAATGATTTATTATATAATGATATGATTAATTTTCTATGATCCTTTATTGAAAATATTTTTGGTTTAGATTATGTGATAGGTGGGTCAAGAATCATATAACCCTCTATTTCTTTGGGTAACTATGGATATCTCATGATATAATAAGTAATGAAATGGATAATTATCCTAGTTTATTAATTTACTCTGTCTACTATGTTAGTATTGCAAGTGAACCCTAATTAATGAAATTATGGAATGGGGGTGAACCCAATCAACTATGATAGGCTTGGAAATTATCCTTCACTATGGAAATAATTTTTTGTTCATATTTGTTTTCCATAAACTTATCTATTGTGTTTATGATATGTTCATGTGCCTAATTATTGATTATTGATGATTCTACACGCCTATGACTTATGTATTTTCATTGAGAAATCCCAACTTCATGATCCATGATTAATGATATTTCAATGATTGGGTGTGACTATTATTATTTTTGGTAATTTACTCATAACCTTAATTTTTTATTATTCATTCATATATTAATCAATTTATCTCTCTTATCTTTAATGTTACTGAGCATCTGAGCTCAGCCTTTATTGTGTTTCCTTTTCCCAGAGATATGATGAAAATTGTTAGGTATTGTATTTCTAGGATGGTGTGAATTTTTTAATAAACAAGTGAGATATTACATGTATCTTTCATAGAAATACTTTTAGTGTTTTAAAGATTCCAAAGACACTAAAGATTTATTAATCTAGAATGAATCATAAATTTATATATGATTACTTATCTATTAAGATGTAATATATTTTCATGAAAATGATGATTCGCTATAACATATATCATGGTTATATGTGGAAATGGTCTTTCTTATATTAGTATATTATTTGAACCCAGATAAAATCTATGTATTTCACCAAGGATAAGATATCAATCGTTTCCATATTAGTGGAGAATTTTATACTTGCATAGGGTTATGGATAGAGACCATCCACCATTCACCTTCAATTGGATTTGACTCACATACATGGATGTTGGATCATTCCAAATAGATTAATTTGAGATGTTTAAGGTCATACATGGTATAATATGAGTTAAAAAATTTATCCTAATGAAACTATGAATCATATGTTACATATATAAAAGCTAGAATATGGGGAACTTTTTTATGAAAGTATTGTATAGTTCTATCTCACATGTAGAAAATTAGATAACTCCATCGTAGTTCCAATCACATAGTGAAAACCCAATATATATGAGAAGTTATCATTCATTATGATAGATATTGGGTTTTTGTTAGTAGGATTTAAAGTGGGGAATATGAAAAGAGATCTTGATGTCACTAAATATCCTATGAAATCACGAATCAATCCACACAAATTTTTTAAATGTATCTATATATAAATATAAATCATGTTCATGGGTCATGGAAATGAATTTATCTTTGTATGATAATGGAGGAAATATGACACGAATGAAGTCTCATAACTAGAGCATGACCATGAATGGAAATTTAATTTATAGTATTGCCTGAGAAGAGAATTTTGGGTGTTACTACATGTCAAAAAATTGTTATTAAACCATGTAATGTTATTATTAAAAATATTTCATCTCGCCTATAGTGTAATATAAAAAAACCTGGAATAAATGAGGATACTATACACAAGAAGAGGTATATGAATGAAATTAATATTTTTGAATGGGTCCAAGATAAGTAATTCAATCATCACTGTGTATCTTGTAACAATAGTAATAATTCCTCATATTGTTTTGTTTAATGGGTAATTTTCTATCATAATTTTTATGAACTACTTCATTTGGGTTGTATAGTCTAACCATAGTTGTCATATCCCCCTAAAAACTCTCATGTAAATAGATCTCTTAAATATATTTCATATTTATATTATATCGAATGTAATAGAACTCATAAAGTTGTTTAAATCCATTACACATAAAACACTCTGAAAAATTTACTGTGTTGTGCGATGGATTGTGTGTCATTTAATTTTACATTTTCAAAAAAGTCTCAGATATCATGAAGTTTTATGCTCATAATATTTGAATCATTTCCAATTATATTAGAGACATGTATAACATATTTAGGATTTTTCTTGTTTTGGTTCATAAATTATTTTCTAAATTGTCATGTTGTTTATTCATAAGGGATTCAGAGCCACCATAATAGTGTCTCTAATTTTTAAAGGCTTAAAATTTTGATATATTCCCAAACCTCTCATACTTGGGGAGTTAGATTAGGTAAATGTTGACATTTTGTATCTAAATCTAACATAATATAATGATGAATGTTCGGATTAGATTAACTATTAGTAATATAGAAAAAAGTATTTCACATTTTGGGAAGTGGTGTATGAGGATTAAGGGGTCATTTCCCCTAGGAACAGAATCATACCATATGGGTTAATCTTTGGTTATAAGGGAATTTATATATTCACTACTCAAATGTGAATCTTCTGGAATCATTTAAGAACACTATTATCAATTCTAGTTAGAGGGAAAACCAAGGGTATTTCTTAATGTCACCTAGGATTCCCGGAGCAATAAATATAATCAAGATGATTCTAAAATGGTGATTCAAGAATCAAAACGCTTAAATTAGGCTGGTTGGAAGAGGAGAAGTCCATAAGGTTATGGAATAGTCTTAAATTATAAAACAATTTTATTGAAAATCAATTTATTTTAATGGAATAAACCCTCATAAATTTAGAGGGAAAATAAATCTTATGAGAAATGATGTCTAAAAAATGGTGGAATATTAGTGATTAAATATAAAAAAAAGATGTATCAATGAAAAATTCACACCCACAATGGTGGGCATGGAAAAGATAAAATTCCATTTGTGATTGAAAAATATAATTAGTTTATGGTCCTTCATAATGTATATGATATCGCATAATTTTAAGTCAAGTGTTAATGACCTCATTTCATACAGTTTTGGGTCATAGCACAAGGACCTTATGGAATGCGTTTTTGATTAATTCCATATGACTTTTTTGTTCATCAGTTTAGTTTCATATGATTAAAACATTTAAATAAGAGGTTTTATGCTTATGTAGCTCACGTGTGAGAGAAATACAAACTTATCCTTCATAAATTGGACCCATAGAGGGAAACCCAACAAGAATTTTAGGTTCCAAAAATTAAGATGAAAATTTTATTTTATTTGGATGAGGCCAACTACTAGGAATAATAGACAGAACATCACTACACATCACAAAAATAACATGAATCAAGTCATACATAGTTCTAAATGGGTCATAGTTTAGGGTCCATTGAATTCAACCCAACGTAATGATGAATGCCTAAACTCTAGGATTGAAAAAGGGTGGTTCAATCACATTTTAGATAAACTATATAACAATGGGATGATGGTATAGTCAAAATCGTTGAATCCCTAAGGAAATAAGAATAATCCAATATAGATCTATCTATTATAGGGGTCTTTTTTATAATAGGATCATATAACAAGAACAAAATGATATGGATTTTTATGTATATATGAATAGTACATAAGGAACATAGTTAACATATAATAGACCTCTCAAGAATGTTTAAAGTCTTTTATTATAGACTATATGTCGTGTGTTTTAGAATTTTATTGAATGGGATCACATGTTTTTCAGTTTATCATTATAACACTAAGATGAAATATTTTTTTGATTAAAGTCATATTGTTAGGACATTATCTAATGTTGTACAACAGAAATGATTCTATTTTTTTGTAGTGAGAATTAATATTTTTAATGTATCATACATATCAATGTTATATAAAATAATTAATCATTCATCTACCTTATTCTATAGATAATATATAATGGAAATACATCATTCGATCACATATATCCCAAGAATCAATTTTATGAAAAATATTGTGTATGATCTCAGATAATTGACACCATAGGACTTTTGATCATAATATGATATAAAAGGTTATGCGCTAATGAACATGTGAAACACCAATCTACATTATTAATCCTATGAAATATATATTTCTTATACCACTAATATATGGAAAACCAGGATTATTTCACACATATTTTCTATTATTTGCAAGGTTTACACTTTTCAAAAGCGTAAATGATGGTGTCACTAACTCTATTAACACATATTCAATATTATTTTAAATAAAATCCCTAACGATGATTCATTTTTTTGTATTTAATTAAATAAATTTTGAGGGTAATGAATCTAATTGGAATGGTCTACAAAATATTCCTCCTTTGTTATCATAATCATTCAAATTATAATAAAATTAATATTTTGGAAAACTAGAAATACCAAGAAGATTTCTCCAGTTCGAAGGAATATACATTGATTCGCCTATCATAGATAGATAGATAACAACATAACTTCTAATGTGTTCTATATATAAATTAATCATCATGAGAACATGTATGTGTTTTATATTTATGAGGTACTTCCATAATCTTGATCAATGTATGTGTAGATCTTGATGATTTTGATGACTGAGGCATCGATGTTGCCACCCTTAGATTATAAAACACTAACTTTCATGGGGGATCTGTGGAGATTACCATGAACAAATGATTCCATAAATTCACTCGATAAGGGGGTAGAAATATGAAAATTTCTGTAGTTCAATGAGATGGGGTACTTCATTATAATTAAAAAATTTATATTAAGATGCAAGTATTTCATCATGGGTGAAATAGCCATGAAGTAACTCTATAAGTACTTATATGATATTTTCATTTTCCAACTACAGTTGAGTGATATATTATTTAATAGAGATGAACTTCTAAACTTCAAGGGGATTAATGAAAAAAGTCAAATCTACAGCCTTTTGTTTTTGAATAGAATGATTAGTGGTTGATGAATGGAGTCATAATGTAGACTCTAGTAACTGCACCTACCACTAACACTTGTCACATAATCAATAAAAATATCATTTAAAGGATTTAATAGGTTTTAATAAGCCTTTTTTAGAGGGAGGTGGAGATATCACCAAGCCATTCTCCACCAATGTTTAGATTCAATGATGGGAAAACCTATTGTACCATAGATAAATTTATGAATGTTATATCATATATTTAAAGAGAATACCCATTGAAACATGTCGAATATTATTTATACCTGGATGAAATAATAATTATGAACATAAAGACAACTATTTTATAGAGGTAATTTTTCTAAATGTTCTTTTCTATTTATAAAACTGCATTAATTAGGTAAATCTAGTTAAATTTATTAGAAGGGTGTCTATTTTAGTGAGATGGTTCCAATCGACTTATTTAATGGGGGAAGTAACCATTTTATTTTCTGGTGGTTGGGTTCCCACTCATTTTATTTCCATTACCAAGCACATTCACTCATTTAAGGGGATGATTCTCATTCCTTCGTTTAGTGGTATGAATCCATTTTATAATTTAGTGGTTTAGAACCCATTTCTTGTTTAGTGGTTGGGTTCTCATTCAATATATTGGTTGTATGAAACCCATTGAATAATTTGGTGGGTTGATTACCATTCACTCGGTTAGTGGTTTAGTTCTCATTCTCCTAGTATTTGGGGAAGATTTTTCATATGAGTCAGGAATTTTTTTTCAATCCTTAATGTCCCCTCCTTCTCTCTATTTCACATATATTTATTACATCCGATCATTGTAGGCTATGAATCTAAATATGATTCAATATCATCCAAAAAGTTATTGGGATCATGATTCGTTTTTTCATTCATTCCATGATGATGGTATGTGTATTTTTTATTTATTTCTAGATCATCCATTTGTTATAATATTCCATATCCATATATGAGACCTTTTCCTAATCTTCTTCATTTGGGAGAATGGTCTTATAGGCACAATGGGGAAATCTAGTCGAACATGATCATCATCAACCAACCATTGAAATAAATCATTGAAGAAAAATAATTTTTGGATCATGTGACATAACAGATGATGGAATGGATAGTTGTTTAAGTGGTCGTCTTAACCTACAAATTCGGGATTATTATAATTTGACAATATAATTAGGATTATATTTAAGGAAGAGATAATATACCCTAGAACATGATAATTGTGGATGGATTAAATATGATTCTTAATGGTTTCAAGGTCATGTCACCTCAATATTTTTTTATGAGGATAATATTCACTATTTCATCTTCCCATGATTTCCTTATTCATAGTGATGGTTTTTATCTTCTATTTCATTATTTCTTTAGATAACAACATCTATATATTTTCCATGAACTCTAACTCCCAGAATTAACATGTTTACTTTTGTTGGATATGAATGGTTGATAATTCATCCTATAAGTTCTACACATATATAACTAGTAATTGCTCATGGGAAATCTTTATTTACAAGGAAAATTGTACAACCCTTCCATCTTGTAATGAAATCCATGACTCTGTCATTCACTTTCCACTTATAATTATAGTGGTTAATTATTATTTTTATCCTCAATTAAAAGATGAATTTGAATAATAATTAATTATAGTTATCTTCCTAATTTTTAATTGACTTTGTACAATGTTAATTATACAAAAAAAAATTGGAACATTCTATGGAATTCATAGATAATTTTAGATTAGTTATCCCTTACTACTGATGTCTTCCCAACAAGAGTCGCACTAGAATGGAAACATGGCATGATTTTCCCTAAGATCTCCCCATCCATTTATTATCTAGAATTTAGAGTTTATAATATTGGGTGGTGGAGGATTAAAATTCGACCACATAGGCTATGAATTTATCTCTATTTTTACAATTTGACTTTATCTTTCCATATCCTCCTTTTGAGAAAAAATTTCATATTGAAATTATGATAACTCCACCATCGGAGTCATACAAACGTGACTTTCTTGATTTGGAAATTGATGTACCCCTAGTGGTGATAATTCATGAAAAATAATCAATTATTTAGTGACATGGGATCATTGATGTGATCTTTAGTTTATGGGATATCATTATTTTTCATTTTTGGGTTGAACAACACTCCCCTTATTGAAGTGGTTCAAAATAGAGTATGTATGAACATGAACAATGGATTATACCATGTGAAAATATTTTTATGATGAAATTCAATATTTTTTCTCTAAATATATTCTATTACGAAATAAAATTAAGAAATATTATCATATATGATGATGCATTACCTTTTCTCAGGTTGTGGGTTGGTTGTTGATGTGGACAGACCATTTCCGTTTACATCGACATTGGCCCAAAAGCACTAGTCCTTATATATGACTCTGTATTTCCTGGATCATCAACACTATCATGGTTCATAGTATCATTTTATCCAATAATTATGACATTTATTGATTTAAAACTCATATAAGGAAGCATATATTTACTTATATTAGGTATATGTGTTTTCTATGTTGACACAAATCCCTTGGGTATTTTGTATTGATTGTGTTTATTGAAAATTAAATTCGGGCATCAATGATTATGAATTATATAGAGAAGAATTAAATTTTTTTGAGTAGTTTTATGGATTCACTAAATCAATATTGTTTTAATATGGTTTATAAATTACTTTGTGAGTCAAATTCTACATCGTAGAGAAATTTTATATGCTATAATGGACATCTATGTAATAGTTCTATGTTATGGATCATAATCTACATCGAATGAGATAAACAACCAAATTTTATTTGACCCAGGAATTTCAAGGTTTCCTATTCGATGGAGGAAATCCAAAATAAATAATATATGATTAGGTATGAAAAGATAATTTTTAATATCACTAGAGTATTGAGGATGCCTATGTCGAAGAGGACAATTTTCTCTACAATATTGTTCAAGAGAAGACATCCATGTCGTAGTCATACCTCATGATATAGAGAGTGTAGATTAATTGTGTTGATAATTTGGGGATGTAATATTCCATAGGATTCCAATATATATCGAAGATGGATTACAAAATAGGTTTTCATGTGTTTGAATGAAGTTGAAGAGATTATATTGTTGACATGGGTAGTTCAATTAGATGAATACTGCATGAGATTTGCGGACATAGTCATGGGAAGTTACACAGCAGTGTAATATATCATGGATATATAATTTTACTAAATCCTTCTTCAACGTCATAGGGAAGGATGTAATTCCATTGAGAATCACCTGGAATGAGGAGCCTATGCTATGGTATGTGTTGTAAATCCATAATACAGTAACTATAGAAAAAATGGGATTTCATGTTAGATTGGTTATGGTCATGATTTTAGGGATTTAATGAAAATTAAATTCTCCTTATTTTACCACATTCATGTGAGGATAAACCATTTCTTGATTATAAGTGTATTTGGTACTTGTAAAGTATGTTTTTGGTCATTTGGTGAGACTAGGGTTCCATAGTGTTAAAAATAACTCAATTGTTTTCCTAAAAAAGCTCCTTATCAATTCTAGGGACCACCCCATGTCTAGTGATGAATTTGATGATCTTATTTTCTTCATTTTTGAAAAATGATGAAGTGATGTACTCAAAATTTATCTTGTAGTCCATTATAGTGGTTTATTTGAACTTTTCCAACCAATATCACATCAACATAGGGAAATAATGAAAACAAATTTTAATCACAGATCATCCTTATCATTTTGGAAATCAATGTATTTTTAACACCATACAATGAGAAAATACTCACCATCAAATTGAAACAACATATTATTACATACTGATAGGTAATGATTGATATTCTTGACATTAATCTTGTTACTCTCACATGAATTGGAATGAAATCTACATATTATTCTCAGAGCATAAGTGACATCGAGTTGACTACAAGACCTGACATATAAGATAGATCCTATAACATATGTATAAGGAATATGACTCATCATATCTATTATTTTAGAGGGGTCACGAAACTTTTTATGATCCATTATATATAACATTGTTAAATATTCCTTCTAAGAGTTCGCTATAATAAATCTATTTACCACTTTAACAATATATTTGTTGAGATTTAGACTAATAAAATCTTTTATCTATCTCTATTGATGATAATACCTAGTATATATGTTGATTCTCCCATGTATTACATCAAGAAATAGTTTCCCAAAAACCCATTTTTAGAGTGTCATGTTTGGATATCATTTCAAATGTGTAGCATGTGATGTATTTTTTAATAAGGAACAAACAGGATGTGATGGTTTAAACCATGAAATTCTCTCTCGTTAAGTGCACCATGACAAAGTGTGAGATTCTATGTTGTGGTGTTTCATTCCTGACATTATTTTATTTTGAGATATCAAGTGGGAATCACCCCAAATAATCTCTAAATTCCATCAAATTCCATTTTTTGTTATGGTATGTTAATTATGTGGAGTTTAAATGAATTACCAAATTGTTTAAATGTAAAAAACTCATTATAAGTATTAAAAAACATTTCAAGGGATTTTAAAAATTTTATTGTTTTGTGAAACATATAATCAATTTATGGTGGGTAATTAGGTTCTTAAAGGATATTATAAATCAACTAAAGAATCTTGTTTTATTATTGTGATCCTTAAAGCTCGTAAATGTAATTATATCCTTGGACTCATTATCTACCACATTTGACCGAGGTTCTAGTATATCATTCTGTCATGTGGGTCCTACATAATCATCATGTGATTCCTATAATCTGTCGATACATATAGATGAAGGATCCATTTATCTACTTCTTAGTGATATTGATCAAATGCATTTAAAGATATTAAAAATGATTAATATACTTGTGTAAGGTATTTAATTCATATTTTTCTTGATTCATATTCATTCCAAATGTATATATAGATTATAGATTTTATTTGTTCTTGAAGTAATTCACATGTTCTGTTTTAGATATTAGAATCCCTTAAAATGCCAAAGAGTGGTATCAGAATAAATATTTCCTTATTTAGATTAAATTTTTAATTGATAAAGAAAAATGGAAATTTTATTCTAGGTGCCACAACATAACAGAAGTCAAAATGAATATTTATATTCATGAGAAATCAAAACCACGAAATATTCAATCTAAAAAAAGGTCATTTCAGGAATCAATAGAATCTTTTGAATATAATAAATCATATTAGGATGATGGGAATCAGTATACAATGGTTTTTCTCTTTTATATTTTAGATAATCCATTGGTATTTTACTTGGAATAATCAAAGTTGTTTTGGACATATGATGTCTTCCCAAAAATGGATTTATTCCCATAAATGCTAGACCTAAATGACCTCCTATATAGCTATATTCTTCATATGTCAATAGTTTACGCTATTAGGAAGACCGAAATGTTGTGTATGAAATTTTGATGTGAATTTCAATGAATCTTTTAGTGGTATTTAAACATAGCCAAAAAGTTTTGTATATTTTATCTTCATTTAAAGTGCATACAAATGGTTTAATAATTTATAAAATGTTTAAAATTTAAATAAGGTAAAATATAAATGTGTTTACATTTATTTATTAATATTTTCTATATATATAAATAAATGTTTATTTTAACAACTTATTTAAAAATTAACTTGAATAATTCGATATTGTGTTTTGAATGTTGTTATAATGGATTGTTTATATAATATTCAATGTGGGAAATTAAATTTCAGTAAATATTTTTAGAATAATTAAATGTTTATTATTTTAAAATAAAATATTTTATAAAAATATCTCATTATTTGAATAAAATGGACATAAATTTAAAATATTTTAAATTATAATATAAAATTACAATATTTGATAAAAGTTAATCATTCAAATTTATTCCTTCTAAAGTGTAAAGAACATATAATTTATTTTTTATGATTTTTTCATAAATTATTTATATCATATTTAAATAGATGAATTGTTTATTTATTAATTTATTCCCAACATTATTCATAAAAATAATGTGTTATATTATAAATTAATATGTATTATTTAGTTTAAGGTGTTAAACAATTCTTATATATTTTTCATAATTTCATCGAAGGAACTACAAAATAGTTTTGATCATGGAATGTTTTTATTCTACATTTAATTTTTCTTGTATTTGGTTGTTATTTTGAATTAAAATCTTGATTATAGTTTATAAATATTATGATTTAGAATTATGGATGAATTGAAGTATATCATTGGTAAAGTATCATTGTTTTGAGGGAACTTTTATTAGGCCACTCTCTAACATAGATTCTTATGACATATATGTAAAAGTGGATTTTTTAATCCAAGATTACTCATATTGGGATTATTGGTTTAATGTAATTTTAAGAAATTACCTGAAATAGTTTTAATACCTTATACTCTAGATACATTTAGAAATGTATACATATAACATGATTTTAATTTGGGTTTTTAACACAGGCTTTGTGTTGTGAATAATGTTATACATCAATATGGTTTAAATATATTCATATGGTGGATGGTATGTTACTTCAAACTAATTCATTATTAAAATTTAAACATGTAATGGGAATTACATGTGATAATATGGTGAGATTAAATTATATTTAAAATACTAATTGATAGAATACATATAAAGTAAAAAAAATATGACATTAATCAACCAACCTAGTCACTTAATTCTAATGTTGGGTTCACATGGATTGTCCATATAAATAAACTCACCATCATATATGAGATAAGATTGTGTTTATTGGGAGTGGAGATATTATTATCTATATGATGGGTTGGAGAAAAAATTTTCTTCTCAACCTTCCATGATACATATATGATATGATTGTCATGAACCGACCATACCGGTCTTGAGTCGCAACTACCCAAAGCCCGCCTCCATAGGCCAGGGTCTGGAGCCAGGCATTAATGGTGTAACGATCTCAGGGATCCCTTCGCCTATTTACCAGTACACACACACAGATCCCACTCAATGCGGAAGTGCAGAGTAAAAAATAAAACCAAAGGAGAAAAAACTATAACCCAACCACATTCATGCATCATTGTAACGCCCTGACCCTAGTTAACCAGAGTCGGTGCATTATTACCTAACATTGGCATGATCTTAAGGAAATAATTTCTCTAATGACTGATCAGTTTAGTAATATTGGAAACATGATTCATACATATGTTCAACGTTACAGTTTGAAGAGAAATACAACAAAAATATATTTCATAAGAAACATCCAAGCCTCCTAGATTATGCCTACAGGTCAATCATAACTAACTTCTTCATATCTTGGGAAATTGAAACATAATAAAGGGGTGAGCTCAAACGCTCAGTAAGGGTAAGTAATATTGTGGAAAATGACATAAATAATAAGCATGGTGAATTATTGAAACCACATGCCTTTACCAAAAATAAACATGAATTCTTTTATGGAAAGAATATGAGATGAGTAAATAATGCCATAATAAAACATAATCATGGGTATTCTACTAGTCGAATGACCACATTAACCATCAATATTATTTCCATAATGAGAGAATGTATAATTTCAGACATTCTGAAACTTTTTGTCATGGTCTTGGCCTAGACGTCTAAAAATGATTAAGGCCTCATCCAAAACCATAAATCAAATTGGGAGAGGGCCTCATCCAATTCAATGTTTAGTTGGCTCATGAGACCTACCGATGAATCGAGGAGCTATAGTGGGCTCCATCCATCACATACTAAGTCCAATACATTCCTCATATGAAAAGGATTAAACATATCATAAAAATTCATATTAAAAATACAATACGAAATGTCAATACTTTAACCATAAACCATAAATGGTATAGAAATATCACATCCACAGTCAAAAATATCACAAAACCTTCAATACAATATAATAGTTTTGTATAATAATAAATAAAATTCAAATAAACTTAAAATACATAAAAAGATGTTGACATAGTTGAAATCAAAACTATTTAAGACAAATATCTATTTTTTTGAAATAAATTAAAAGACACATAATTATAAATGAAAAGATTTACATTGAAAATATTTTTATAAGATTGTAAGGGATGCTTCGATGATTTTATAACGGTGTAAAATAGACGCACCAGACGTTTAAGTTAAAAAAACATTCTTACCTTAATTTGGTCGAAAAGGTTAAAAAGGACACTATTTGGAAAACGACAGAAATATTCCTTTATAAAAGGTCAAAAAAGGGTATAAATTACATTAACACATATTCTATAAAAAATTAAGAATTATTTTAAATAAATTTTTACGAAACATGGATGTGGATGATAAAAAGGTCTGAGTAGATAATTACATATAAACAACCTTGGATAATGAAGAGATTGTGAAATAAACCCTTACCTTGTACATTTCCTTAGTCGATGTTATGTTATCCTCATGTATAATAGATAAAACATTGATATTAAATTATACAATAATAATATACATAAATATGATATCATATATGATCTTCTAATATTAATTCGTTAATAATATCTTAGTATTATCGTTGTTTCAGGTGTTCACTTGCTCATTTTCTTTTATATGTTTTGTTACATAAGTCGTGGTTGTTTTGGATAGGTTGTATCTAATTCATATCCAGAATTATTTAATGTCCTTAAACATTATTTTTAATCATCAATTGAGAATTATATTTTAATGGATATGATGGGGAATGAATCTCATCGCATTCGTGGAGACGGTAGTCCGTACATACGCACGAGTGACAATATCACTCTTTTGATATTAGAATAATATATAATTGGATATTATATCATATATATAGAATCATTATAATGTTATATTTATTTTTTAAATTAATTACACATCATTATCATACCCACTGAAATAATAATGTTTTGAATAACAATTACACCACGACGTGGAGACGGTAAGTCGTACGTACACACGTATGGTGACATGTAATATAAAGGATGGATAGAATACTGAATATGGTTATACCATATTTATAATAACATCACATTATATAGGTGATATTGGAGTTATTATTTTATAATTCAAATTGTAATGAATGAAGAAGTTGAAGAAAAATGGAACTTGAAAGAGGGTGGTGAAAACATTACCTCTTCTACAGGTTCTTCCTCTTGATTTGATCAAAAGGGCTTCATATGTTGGCTTTATGATCAAACTAGGGCATATAGGATGAATTTATGGAAGTGGATAGAATATTTGGGTAGGGTTTGGCTGAGCCAAAAGGCTTTGAAAGTGTGAGTTAGAGAAAAGGTGGAGTGCCCTTTTATAAGAGGGGTGAGGGGATCCTTTTGAAAAGCTAGAAATATTATTTTTAATAAATCCATATTAGGTTTATAATGGCTAAAATGTGGATTATTTAAAGTTTAAGGTGGGGATGGGCTTAAATCCTTTCAACCAACATAATTTATAATGGTTTGGGTTACAATATTAACCTTATCATTTATATTTAACTCTTAGTTAAATAGTTTGACATTTATCATGTCTCTTTGTATTTTTATAATATATGGTTAATAAAGATACTATATACATCCATGAGACCCCCCAGTGGTCCATTAATGATAAACCTATCATGATAAAAGTAATTTGGCAGATCTTTATATTTTTATGAATAGAATGTGAATTAATAATATAATATTTGTTTTAAAAAATCATTTATGTAAATTTTCACACTATTGGGTATTTTGTTTTTGATAAATTTATAACGACATTATAACATCGATAAAAATTCATATAACCAGTAATAATATGTCATATTAACCTATAAAATTTGTGTAATTCAGAAAAAGTCTCAAATTACATTTATTTGGGTATTTATAATATCAATTATTTTAATATTTCATTTATTAGGTAATTACTGCATCACCATTTTATCATAAATAAATTAAATTATTTAATGTCTAAAATTTATAAATAAAATACCATAATATAGGAAATTTTTTTATCTTTTTAATGAATATTTAAAATAGAATTTATATGATGTATAACCCTATATTAAAAATGTTTTAGTAATTATACATTGATTTTAACTCTTTTAACTCTTCTTTGAATTAAATAATAATAAATGTACTAATCTAATCCAAGTGGACCTAAATGACAATATTATATTCCTAAGGTTGTTTTTGGTCGAGATACACTTGTCCAATATAATTATGACATGTGTTAGGATAATATTAATATCATTTTTACCCTTAAATACTCTATTTACTTTTAACCGTGGTAAATAAAAGTAAAAGTTACTATTCACCAAAAATTATTTTCATCTCATTGAAAAAAAAATTACTTATTGATTTCAACCGTGTCTCTCGGATTTTTGAAATTCCATTCACAGAAGCAGTAACATTAATTTTTATGTGAATTTGCAACTTCTCCTAGGAGATGGGTAAAAACTGTGAAATGTTCTACGAAATTTTTATATATCTAAAATTATTATAAATTGACTCTAATGAATTAAATTTAACTTATATAGGTATTATGTGTCTATTTTTTCCCAAATTAAATTTAAATAAAATAAATAAATATTTAAATAAATATTTCGGTTTTAAACTATAACTCATTGTTTTTCACTATTCATCAAAAATTGAATGTTTTCTGAAAAATACCAAAAATTCACCCTAAGCTAATTTTGATATTCCAAATCCAAAAATGAAGTAAATTTTGAAATATAAAATTTATAAAATTTCAAAAAATTGGTATTACTATTCATAACTACTAGTTTGATTGGTTGTGGTGTGTGTTAGAACTCAAAGTTACGTACAACACAAGTTACTGTATCATTCAAAAAGAAGCGTACCGTGGAAGCTTGGGGTGTTACATTCTCCCCTACTTCAAATAATTTCATCCTAAAAATTTGTAGAATAATACCACATGATAATACTTGGGTGATTATTCATCATATGTTCCTCAGGTTCCCACGTTTCCTCTTCCATCTTATGGTTTCTCCATAGAAGTTTTACCAGACGAGTCGTTCAGTTACTCAGAACATGTTCTCTTGTATCAAGGATCCTAATGGTATCTTTTCAAAAAGACAAATTGGGTTCCAGTTCTAATTCGTCACAGGTGAGTACATGTGTTGGGTCAGGCATTTATTTTCTCAACAATGATACGTGGAACACATCGTGAACTTTAGAGAGACTTGGCGGCATTGCCAAATGGTATGATACAACCCCAATACGTTCTAGAATTTCAAAAGGTCTGATGTACCTAGGACTAAATTTAGCCTTCTTACCAATACGTATAACTCCCTTCCATGGAGATACCTTAAAAGAAAACATGATCTCCCACCTGAAATTCCAAATCCTTCCTTCAGTTATCGACATAGCTCTTCTACCTACTTTGAGCATCTTTAATGTTGTTTTTGATTACCTTCACCTTTTCCATCATTTCCTCAACCAGTTTTGGGCCTATAATTTTCCTTCCACCAACTTCATCCAAACTGGTTGTTGTGCGACATCTCTTTCCGTGTAACGCTTCATATGGTGCCATCTGAATACTTGAATGGAAGTTATTGCTATAGTAAAATTCTACCAGAGGCAAATATTGATCCCACATACCCTGAAAGTCATGTGAGCATGATCTAAACAGATATTATATGGTTTGAATAGTTTGTTTTGATTGTCCATCTATTTGAAGGTGGTAGGCAGTGCTCAAATGATGTCCAGTATCCAAGGAATTCTGAAGACTCTTCCAGAATCATGATGTAAAATGGGGATCACGACCCGAAACAACCGATAGGGTTACTCCATGAAGTCTCACAACTTCATTAATATATTTCCTGCTAGACGTTCAAGTGGTAAATCTTCTCTTATAGTAAGAAAATGTGCTAACTTGGTAAGACGATCAACAATTACCCATATTGCATTGTTCCTTCTATGAGTATTTGGTAGTCCCATTACAATTTCCATCATAATATTATCCCATTTCCACTCCGGTATGGGAAGAGGTTTCATTAATCCTCCTGGCTTTTTCCTTCCTGCTTTCACTTGTTGACAAACCATACATCTTGACACAAAATCAGCAATCCCCCTCTTCATGTTGCCCCGCCAAAAATGTTCCTTTAAATCTATATACCTTTTGGTGCTCCTATGGTGTATAGAGATATTGAAAATATGAGCATCATCAAACAATTATCTTTTTAGATGAATTATATGGGTAACAAAAAGTTTCTTCCCAAATTTCAAAATTCCATCTCTATACACAAAGTCACTCAATCTCCCAACATTCACAACATTAATCATCTTTTGAAAATCTTCATCACCGGTCTGAGAACTCTTTATGCTCTCTAGTAAATATTTTTTGGCAACCATTTGAAAAAGTATTGATGTTTCACCTTCTATGGTGATTCCCATATCCATCATTACTAGATCCATGTATATAGGAACCTTTTCAACCCTCATCTTGTTCAAAACACCATGATTTTTTCTGCTCAATGCATCTTCCACCTTATTTACCTTCCCTGTGTGGTAGTGTATCAAGAAATCATAATCCTTGAGTAATTCAAGCCATATCATTTGCCTCATGTTGAGTTTATTTTGTGAGAATATATACTTCAAACTCTTGTGATCAGTATAAATATCAAATTTTTCATCATAGAGATAATGTCTCCATATATTCAAAGCAATGATTTCAGCAGCTAACTCAAGATCATGAGTAGGATAGTTTTTTCATGAATTTTCAGTTGTCGTGATGCATAGGCAATAACTCTATCATTCTTCATAAGGACACAACCAAGTCATATCTACAATGAATCACTATAAATAATGATCCCATAATTCCCCGATGGTAGAGTCAATATAAGAGCATTGAATAATCTTCTCCTCATTCATCAAAACATTTTTCAGACACATTTTACCAAACAAATATAACCCATTTATGTGTGAGCATTTTTAATGGGTTAGCCAATCAGGAAAAATTCTGGATGAAACGCCGATAATAACCTGCTAAACCAATAAAACTGTGTACCTCAGTTATACTCGTCGGTTCTGGACATTCTTGGATTGCCTTGTTATTTGAAGGATCAACATAAATTCAATCTGTAGAGACATTATAGCCATGAAAAGAAATCTCTTGAAACCAAAATTCACACTTTCTAAACTTCACATATAATTCATGTCTCGTAAGAGTCTTCATGATAATGCTCAAGTGATTTTCATGATCTTCATAGATTTTGGAGTATATCAAGATATCACCAATAAATACCACCAAAAAATCATGGATATATTGTTTGAAAACTCTATTCATTAGTTCCATGAATACAGAGGGTGCATTAGTCAATCCAAAAGTCATTACTGTAAACTCGTAATGCCCGTACCTGGTTCGAAATGATGTCTTTGGAATTTCTTCCTTCGTCACGCACAAATGATGATAACTACATCGATGTTCAATCTTAGAAAAGTATTGACCTCCTTGCAGTTGGTATAATAAATCATCAATGCGAGTTAGGGGATACTTGTTCTTTATTTTTATAGCATTGATCTCCCTATATTCGATACATAACCTTATAGATCCATTTTATTCTTAACAAAAAGGATAGGGTCTCTGCATGGAGAAACACTAGGGGTGAATTAATCCCATATTAATCAATTCTTATAGTTGTTTCTTTAGTTAAACTAATTCAATAGTGGTCATTCTATCAGGGTTCTTCGATATGGGACTTGAATCAAGAATTAAATCAATGGAAAACTCAATTTCTCATTCTAGAGGATGTCCGGGTAAATATTCAGAAAACACATCAACATATTCTTTCACAATAGTTACATACTATATTTGAACATTCTTTTCCTCACTCACAGTTATTTCATTATCTTCCACCCTGATAATTGAATTTAGTTGAGCTACTAGGGGTGGATCTAGATAAGGATTAGGTGGTAATGATTCTTCTCTAAAGATAATGTGTTCTCGATCATCATCATAAAAAATCATAACCTCCTTCTTCTTACAATAAATATTCACATCATAGTCCGAAAGCCAATCTATACTGAATATTATATCAAATTCAGTCACTGGTATGACGATGAGATCAGCAGATAAAGAAAATTTATGTGCTCTAATGGGAACCGATTTATCGAACATTGTAGCAATGATACTTACCTTTGGAGTTTTAACTGATAACTCCCTTGTTAAAGAAAATTGGAAATATCTAATTTTCTTATCAAACATGGAAGATATGAAATAATGTAATGATCCAGAATCAAATAATGCATTTGCTAAACATGAAGAAACCATTAAATTACCATCCACCATGTCTTTCAGAGCTTCTACCTCAGTAGTAGTGATAACATAAGCTTGACCTTGATCCCCTGGTCTTTTCGGAGGTAAATTCCCTTGACTATTATGAAAATAATTTTCATAATATACCATCTCCCTAAGATTTTAGCATTGAAAATTGGTAGAATCTTTCGTTCCTTTACAATCAACAGCTAGATGGACATTCTGTCAACATTTTTAGCATACTCCTTTTCTTTTTAGATAGGCATCAGGGTGCCTCCTTCCGCAATTGTCACAGGGTGGAAATTCAATTCTTCCATTCTTCCATTTTTTATTATTTCCTTTCCCAGAGTGTTCAATAAACCTCTTCTTCTCTTGCATTGATTTAAAGTCATAAGACGTAGATAATTCCTTTTCTTTCTTGATTACATAGGAGACAATATCATCAAATGATGATAAGGATTGTGATAAAATTCCAGGACAACTTTTCCCTTTCGCTACTCACCAAAGCATGGAATATTTTCTCTAAGTAGATTGTCCATTTCTCAGCAACTAATGGATTTTTATTCCCATTGAATGTCGGGGGTTGTTTCCTCATGAAGAGATCTAACATTGATCCTCCATGCTACAGATCAGGGTCCTCCATATGGGTAAGGTTGTTATTCATAACCCGAGTGAGTTGTCCCAGTATGGTGATTAGCTGATTAGCACTAGTTGCATCACCAGCTCCACTATATTTATCTTGATTAGGAGGGAAATCCCTACATGGAGTGCGTGCATTGATACAGTTTCAATTTCATCGACTAGGAGCCATATCTAAACAATAGCATAAACAAGATTAGTGTATGAATCGAAATATATAATTCCAAACATCAAAAACACTTCACATAAATTCAAAATTATATAGATATAATCCATAATCATAAAAAGATTTCTTTGAGGAATTATATAATCATAACCCTTCATAGTGGTTTTTAATGAAAATGGGAATTATCCTAAGCATATCATCTGGGAGTGTCGTAACCAAGAGTGCAGTAAGGCTCGTTGTCGTGCACCAGTTCACGTTTGAATCTAGCTCAAAGTAGTGTTTTTGGTTTTTACCCCTACGTATATATGTGCAAGAGCCGCCTCATCCTGATCATATCCAGATAATGATGTATTCCTCGAGAAACTCACAAAATCTATACAATAAAGAAATTTTAAGAAGTTCTATACTAATCCTCAAAGTCTTTCATAGGGATATGTGCTCTAATCAGAGTTTATCTAAATATAGTTTCCAAGATTTTTACTAAACTTCCTCTGATATCAAATGGAAGGCCCTGACCCTAGTTACCCAGAGTCAGTTCATTATTACCTAACATTGGCATGATCACAATGAAATAATGTCTCGATAGGCCAATCAGTTTATTATTATTGGAAACAAGATTCATACATATGTCCAACTTTACAGCTTCAAGAGAAATACAAAAAAATATATATTTCATTAGAAACATCCAAACCTCATAGATTATGCCTCCAGTTCACTCATAACTAAATTCTTCATATACTAGTAAAATGAAACATAAGAAATGGTTGAGATCAAATTCTCCGTATGTGTAAGTAATATAGTGGAAAATGAAATAAATATTAATCATGATGAATAATTGAAACCACATGCCTTTACCAATAATAAACATTAACACTTTTATGGAAAGAATATGTGCTGAGTAAATAATTACATAATAAAACATAATCATGGGTATTCTACTAGTCGAATGACCACATGAACAATCCTTATTATTTCCATAATGAGGGAATCTATAATGCCGAACATTCAGAAACATTTTTTCAAGGCCTTGTCCAAAACGTCTAAAAATGATTAAGGCCTTAGAAAAAACAATAAATCATATTGGGAATGGGCCTCGACCAATTCCATGTCTAGTTGTCTCATGAGACTTACTTATGAATCAAGGATCTATAGCAGGCTCATCCCATCACTTACTAAGTCCAATACATTCCTCATATGAAAAGTTTTAAACATATCATAATCATTCGTATTAAAAACTAGAATACGAAAATTCAATACTTTAACCATAAACCATGAATGGTAAAGAAAAATCACATCCACAGTCAAACATATCATAAAACTTTCAATACAATACAGATGTTTTGTATTATAATAAATCAACTTCAAATAAACTTAAAATCCATCAATGGATGTTGATATAGATGAAATCAAAACTATTTGAGGGAAATAACTCTTTTTTTGAAATAATTTAAAAGACACGTAATTATAAAAGACAAAATTTACGTTGAAAATATTCATATAAGATTTTAAGGGAAGCTTAGAAGATTTTATAATGGCAGAAAATAACCACACTAACCATATAAGTTAAAAAAGAATTCTTAATTAATTTTGTCAAAAAGGATAAAAAGGACCGTGTTTGGAAAAAGATGGAATGATTACTTCATAAAAAGTCAAACAAGGTTATATATTACTTTAACCCATATTCTATAAAATAGTAAAATGATTTTAAATACATTTTTACGAAACATGGTTGTGGATGATAATGAGGTCCTAGTAGATAATTACATATAAACAATCTCAGATAATGAAGAGATTGTGAAATAAACCCTTAACATGTACATTTCCTTAGTCGATGGTATGTTAACTTCCTGTATAATAGTTAAAACATTGTTATTAAACAATAAATCAATCATTTACATAAATATGATATCATATATGATCTTTTAATATTGCTTCGTTAATAATATCTTCGTATTATCATTGTTTCGGGTGTTCACTTACTCGTTTTATTTTACATGTTTTGTTACATAAGTCGTGTTTTTTATGGATAGGTTGTATCTTATTCATATAAATAAAGATATAAAGTCCTTAACCATTGTTTTCAATCATCAAATGAGAATTATACTTGAATGGATACGATGAGGAATGAATCTCATCGCGTTTATGGAGACGGTAGTCTGTACATATACACGAGCGAATATATTACACTTTTAATTTTAGAATAATATATAATTGGATAGAATATCATATATAATGAATAATTATCAAGTTATATTTATTATTTACATCAATTAAACATCATTATCATACCCATCCAAATAATAATGTTTTGAATTACAATTACACCCCGGCGTGGAGACGGTAAGCCATACGTACGCACGTATGGTGACATGTCATTCAAAGGATGGATAAAATACTGAATATGGTTGTAAAATATTTATAATAACATCAAAGAATATATAATATACCGGAGTTATTATTTTAGAATGGAAATAACAAATAAAGAAGAAGTTGAAGAAGAAAGGAACTTGAAAGAGGGTGGTGAAAACATTACCTCTTATACGGGTACTTCCTTTTTATTTGATAAAAAGTGATCCTTAGGTTGCATTTCTGATCAAACTAAGGCCCCTAGGTTGAAGTGAGGTAAGTTTAGAGATTATTTGGGCAGGGGTTGGCTGAGACAAAATGTTTTAAGTTGTGATATATAGAGAATGGAGAGTGCTCTTTTATAAGAGGGTGAGAGGCTCCTTTTAAAAAGTTGGAAATATTATTTTATAATGAATCCATATTCTGTTTCAAATGCCTCCAAAAAGGATTATTTAAAGGTTAATATGGGGATGTGTCTAAATCCTTTATTTCAATAATATTTAGACAGGTTTGGGTCACAATATTAACCTTATCATTTATATTAACTCTCATATAAATAGTGTGACATTTACCATGTCCCTTTTTATTTTTATATTATATGGTTAATAAACATAATATATACATCCAAGAGTCCCCCAAGTGGTCTATTAATGATACACCTATCATGATAAAAGTCCGTTGGCAGAGCCTTATATTTTTAGGAATAGAATATGAATTCATAATATAATATTTTTTTAAACTCTTTTATGTCAATTTTGACACTATTGAGTATTTTGTTTTTGATAAATTCATAACAGCATTCTTAATTCTAAAAACATTCATTTAACCAGCCCTAATATTTCATAGAAACCTAGAAATTAGTGGAATTCATAAAAAGTCTCAAATTACATTTATTTGGGTATTTATAATATCGATTATTTTAATATTTCATTACTTAGTTAATTACTACATCACCATTATGTCATAAATAAATTAAATTATATAATGTATAAAAGGTATAAATAAAATACCATCATGTATAAAATCTTTTTGTCTTTATAATGAATATTTAAAATCTAATTTATCTTATGCATAACCCTATATTAAGAATGTTTTAGTAATTATACATTGATGTAAACTCTTGTAACTCTTTTTTGAATTAAACAATAATAAATGTCCTAATCTAATCCAAGTGGACCTAAATGATAATATTTTTTTCCTAAGGTTGTTCTTGGTAGAGATACACTTGTCCAAAAGAATTAGTGCATGTGTTAGGTTATTTTTAATATCATTTTTACCCTTAATTACCCTATTTGCTTTTAACCATGGTAAATAAAAGTAAAAATGTTACTATTCACCAAAAATTATTTTCATCTCATAGAACCAAATTTTACTTACTAATGTTAACCATGTCTCTCATATTTTTGAAATTCCACTCACAGAAGTAGAAAAATTATGTTTTATGTGAATTTGAAAATTCTCCTAGGAGATGGGTAAAAAGGGTGAAATATTCTAAGAAATTATTATATATCTAAAATTATTATAAATTGACTCTAATTAATTACATTTAACATATCTAGGTATTATGTGTCTATTTTTTCCATAATTAAATTTATATAAAATAAATAATTATTTAAATAAAAAATTCGGTTTTAAACTATAACTCAGTGTTTTTTACTATTCATCCTTAATTCAATGTTTTCAGAAAAATAACAAAAAATCACCCTAATCTAATTTCGATATTCTAAATGAAAAAATGAAGTCCTTTTTGAAAGATAAAATTTAAAAAATTTCAAAAAATAGGTTTTACTATTTATAACGGCTAGTTTGAATGGTTGTGGTGTGTGTTAGAACTCGAAGTTATATACAACACACGTTACAGTATTATTCAAAGAGAAGCATACCGTTGAAGCTTGGGGTGTTACATAATCTTCTAAATAGAAAATGTAATGTAATGAAAAGAAAAATGTAAAGAAAAAGGAAAAAACATACACCCGACCTGAAAGGTTCCGCAACACGACAACAGGTAAAAAAATTCAAAAACTGGAGAGTCTCACAACTGAAAGTCCTACTACGGACCCTAAACGCACCCCAAGCACATGTGTCCTCTAAATTCTTATGTAGTATCGATCGACCTGTCTGTCATCTGCAATGGCACACCATGTGCGGGAGAATCCCAAGCAGGGGTGAGTATAAAGATACTCAGTGGGATGCCACGAAATCTTGATGAATCAACAAAAGTGGTACTAAAACAGTGAGCAGTAGACAGAACAAAGAATAGTGTAATATTACAATAGAGAGATTGCAGCTCACCCCAACAAAAGGAAGGAAGTATACTCGTCCAACCAAGAGGAGCTAGACATAGAAAGCACATGGCATACCCCTCACATCTTTTCCCCTCCATGAATGAGAATAACTGACCCCATGGATTGGGAAAAATAGTAGGGTGTATTTATAAATGTGATCAACAATAAACCCGAACGAGTGTGTAAGTGGATCTACATATCCAAGCTCAGCTCTAGAAAAGTCACCAATAGTTCTAAGGATATCCATCATTGATGCCCAAAAGTACCACACACAAAAGCCATCTCATCGCTGAACAATAAAACCAAGGGTTCCACTCTGGTAATCACGGAGAAAAGTCATTGAATAGCCTCACAGAAAGGGATGAGTCAGAAAGAAGTCAACGGGTGACCCACTACCAAGCCCAGTTGGAGGTTAAACACTAATAGGTCATCGTTTAACCCACTCCCTAGCCTCACAGGGGGGTAAACCCTAAGAGGTCGTCAGGTAACCCACTACCCTGCCCTACTGGTGGGTAAAACCTACAGTGAACGGTTCACCCATTGCCCAGCCCCGTTAGAGGGTAGACCCTAAGGTCAATAATAACCCCACTGCGCAACCCCACCAATGGGTAATCCCTAATACACAGGTAGGTAATCCATTACCCATCCCACTGGAGGGTAAACCCGAAACAGGTCTGATAACTCTACACTGTCTGTGCCATCACTGGGTGTCACTAAATTGCTATCATGTGTCGGTTCGGAGTGGGTCAAAGGAACCTCCGACCAACTTCCTTTCATTTTTCCACATTTAATGTGATCTCGAATGGTACTCTTCACACCCAAACAGATTACACCATTGTAAACCTTGTGAAATAACATGCGAGATAGACTATTTACTCAATTGAAAATGGACTCCCAAGGAAATATATATTCAATACCACTTTATGCCTATAAAACGTCACATAGGGTCCATACCTCGGTTCCAAGTAACGTCTGTCGAACTGTGCCATCGCGATGCTCTTGAAAAAACATGCCAAAATGACTATTCAATCACCCCAAACGGACGTCTGATGAAAAAGTCACAGTACGCTGAACATAGAGTAAAAGATGTCATGTGTGGCCCACACCTAAACTGCGGAATCAACACCTGAAACCACCCTAGAATACTTCATCACAACACCAGGGTCACAACGCCGGTTAAGGAGCATAAAACGGGCTCCGGATGTGATCGCTCCATCCAAAACAAGAATCATGGTGAGGCGCTAAGTAACACTTAACGGGCGTGTCGCGACACCGAGCACCCCATAATGGGAATTAAATTTTTTTGAGACCATGTCAAAACCTCCGACTCGATCCGAGGATAGACGCACCACATACGACACGCGAATCCAACACTCGGTTTCCATGTTGGTGGCTTTTTAATGCCAATGGATAGAGATGGGGTGGGCCCGGACGGTTCGGCCGATCCACCCCTCTTAGACCTCCGGTCTGCGGCTCGGCCACCCAGACCACCCTGTCCACCACGACCTACGGTTCAGTGCGCGGGAAACAACGTATCACCCACACGGACTTAAGCCGGTCAGACTCCTTTCTACGGGTACCGCATTTCGCTGGTCCCATTCCACTCCCGGGGTTACGAAGACCTCGGTCTCCCGCTATAAGCTGACTGGCAAAGTCGGCTGCCCGTACCCCTGGCCTCCCACGTGTGCCGCCAATGCCCGCCACCAATCTCCTGCAGTCAGACACACCACCTACAGGGGACCCACCGTGTTGTCACCGTCCATGACCGCCTATGGAACTGCCGCCGCTGGGAGCCCGCGCCACTGCCTGGGGAGCATGCGCCGCCGTCATCACCCGCCGGACCGCCATGTGGAGCCGCTGGACCGCCCTGGAACCACCGAAAAATATGGTTTTGGACAGAAAACATCCCGTGGCAACCCTAGACGCCCAAAGACTTGTATTTTCGATATGATAAGACTGTTGGAAATCTCATATCGAACCCTAAGCATCTATTTCCTTCGTGTGATAATTAAACCGCATTTACATGCTATAAATTGTGTTTCAAAAATTTATGGATATTGAAAATGAATGTGCAAAGATCATACCTCGTAGTGAATATCCTTTCGCTTCACAAAAAATATGTTGAAGCCGCAGCCTCCTTGTAGAGGTGGGGAGAGGAGCGTGGATAAGGCAGATCAGTTGTTGGGAGTGCTTCTGCAAGGGAGGTTGTAAGGGGGAAGAAGGAGGGGGTGGATGAGTTTATATAGGGAAAGTTTAATTAATTTTAAACACCCACTACTAGGATCGTACCCGAACTCTCAACGAGGTCGAGGTTAAGCCGCTCCAAGGGTAAAATAAACATTCTGAGTGCAATGGTGGTCTCAGAATGTTATTCAGAGCCTCTATTCAGATGTTATAAATTTCAAGCCCAAGGTCTTAAATTAAGAAAATCCCCCTGGTGGCCTTTACCACAGAAGGACTGCACCCGCAAAAGTTACACCCCTCATAGGGTAAACAACATGATCCAGACTCAACGGGCCCCTCAGTTTTCCCATCCGAGCAACCATTTCGGATTTATCTTGTTTATTTGGCATGTCTATTGTGAATGCACATAAAATTTAATTTTGTCCACACTGGCACTCAGAATCACACGCCATCAGAACTCCCTACTCTAGAATAACATCATGAAAATTTCAAAGTCTTACAGGCTCAAAACTCGGGTTCTTACATAATTACCTACTTCATGACTTTCATCCCAAAAAAACTACAAAAACAACTCTGGATACTGAGCCTCCATCTGGATCTCCCATTCCCAGGTGCTCTCCTGCACCCTCCCGTGCTTCCACAACAATCGATGCAAAGGAATGACCTGTCCAAACAAAGTCTGCTCATGCCGGTCCTCAATTTCCACTATGTGCTCTGCAAAGGTGGATCCATCCTCATTGACCAGCTCTCCCCAGTCGATGAAATGTGTGGGGTTGTGCACGTATTTCCCTAGTTGTGACACATGGACGACATCATGAACTCTCTCCAACTGTGGGTGTAGAGCAAGGTGGTAGGAAACCTCACCAACCCTATGCACGATCTCCAAAGGCTCGGGGAACCTCGGGGATATCTTGCCTCCCCAGCCAAACCTCCTTGTTCCATGGCGTGGGGAGACTCTCAAAAATACATGATCTCCCTGCTGGAACTCAAAGGCCTTCGACAATGGTCTGCGTAGAACTTCTGTCTACCCTGAGTCATCCTCATCCACTCACGAATGACCTGCACCTTCTCCGTCGTCGCACGTACCAAATCTAGGCCCACGAGGGAGGTCTCCCCAACCTCCATCCATCACAACAGTTACCAGCAGGGTCTCTCCTATAGGGCGTCAAAAGGTTCCATATTGATAGTATAGTGGTAACTGTTGTTATACGCAAACTCCCCCAAGGGTAGGAGATCCTCCCAGCATAGGACAAAGCCTAACACGCACGCCCAGAGCATATCTTCCAACACCTGGATAGTGTGCTCGGTCTGCCCATCATTCTAGGGGGTAAAATGTTTTACTCATCTACTGCTGAGTCCCGAATGCCTCATACAGGCCTCGCCACATTCGTGATGTAAACAACACGTCACGGTCAGTGTCTATTGTCGAGGGTACTCCATGAAGGCATATGATCTCCCAAATGTACAGCTACCATAGACTCTCCATCGATAACTGCTACCTGATTGAAAGGATGTGTGCTAACTTTGGGAGTTATTCCAATAGCACCCAAATGGAATTATGGCCCTTCACTGTGCACAGAAGAAATGTGACGATGACCTTAAATATGCCATCCCACTTCCACTCTAGGATATCAACGGGCTGCAACAACCCTTCCAGAACATGATTCTTTACCTTCACCTGCTGATAGGTAAGACACTAAGAAAGGAACTAAACTACGCTCCACTTCATGAAAAACCACCAAAACTGCCGCTAACGGTCTCAGTACGTTTCCCCACACCAGGATTTATAGCCAAGGTAGAAGTGTGGAACTCCCACATCCCCTCCTCCGGCATCTCTATTGGTACTACAACTAGACCCTAAACAGGATCTCATGATTCCCTCATTCAGAATACACATCGGTTGCATCACCCAGGAATATCTGATCACGCAGTACCTCGCTGTTCACATCCCCCAACTGCGACTCTCTCACACACTCAAGGAGCGATGAATTCAATGCCATCGACTGTTAAAAATTTGTACGCTCCTACTCCACCAAGGCCAAATGTAGGGAAGAACACTTCTTTGAATCTTACCACTGTTTCAGTGCGGATGTGCGTCAGGTTACGCTGTTCCGCCAGGACGCGTTCGCGCGTGCACCCGTCAACCCGAGGGGATGGGCGCGCGGCTTGTGGTCCCGCAGTCCCGCTTTCCAAAGGCGGGCGGCATCCGTCCCTTATTCAGGGGCGTCTACTCCTTGATCGAAACCGGGATGATGGGATGTCGGCTCCTCCTTCCTTGGATGTCTCCTCGGAACTCGTCGCCTAATCCGGGTCTCCCTCATAGATTTAAGACATGCTCGTGAATCTCGTTCCTGGCGCCATATCTTCATGGACACCGGTTAATTACACTGCTTCCGCCCGGACGCTCCAAGGAATCTGGTCGGGGCAGCAACCTGCGGTGAGGAGGCCGGGTGGCTCTGGGTGCTGGGGGCATGTCGTAACACTGCGGCTCTGCACGTCTGTCTTCCGTCCCTAATAGGGCTTCTCGAAGGCATGATGGCCTGAGGCATCCCGCACTGGGTGCGGGGAACTGTGTCCCCTGAGGTTTTCCTCAGCTTCCCATGTTTAACACGGGGTACGCCACGAGTTTAACGTCCAGCGGGGACGGCATCGGACCGATCAACACGAAGAGTGGATCAGATGACAGAACCCCTTGCGGGGAACCTCCGACACTGGGGCCAGCGCATGGGCGGCTTCCCAAGTGATGTGGAGTGGAGTGAAGTGGCATGACCCCACCGGGATGTGGCGGACCGGGTAAGGATCAGGATGGATGATGGAGTGAAGAGCTTGGACCCCGTAGGGGCTTCCTACGTACCGCGCGTTAGCACGGATCAAAGTCGACGTAGTTCGGGTATACAGTTTAACGTCATGCTGGACGTCGGCAAGCCGACTCACGAAGAGGTCGAGGCCGCCGGGCAGAGGATTGAACCGAACCACCTCGCACAGAGGGGGGTGGAACGGCCGGGTGGATCACAGTTTCACGTCATGCTGGACGATAAAAGGAGAGATGGAAAAAGGGGCTGTGGGGAGGCACAGTGGAGATACACACGGGCAGTCTCCCACAGGGGCGGATTCATAGGTGAATCGACGCAAGCGTGAACCCTGGAGGGGTCCACTGATGGACGAACCGACGTGAATACGACCGGGAGGACCAGGTGGTGGGCTTTAAACTCAGGGAGGCTTCCTACGTACCCTGTTTAGAAGACAGGGATCAAAGTCCACGTAGTTAATTCTGCCAAGACTTATGCACTTGAGGCAGCCCGGATGCGGCAAAACTCAGTTGGAAGGGACTTGGACCGAAAGTAGGAGACACCTCGATCCCAGTCACACCCTCTACTGGCTTCGGCAGTGGGGGAGCGCAATGGAGATACACATGTGCATCCCCCCACAAGAAACTAGGGGTTTGTAATACCCTACCCCCGTAGGGAAAAGCCACTCCCATTAAATCGTCCCTAAAGAGGGGCAATCCCGACATCCCTGCAGAGACGAGCGGGTGGGGGCCACATCCAAACCGGGGGGGGACACTGCGTGCGAGGCACGGGATCGGGTGATGCGGACGGTTTAGCGTCTTGCCAGACGAAGTACATCTTAACGTCGTGTGTTGAGGACGAAGCGGACGGTTTAACGTCTTGCCGGACGAAGTACAGTTTAACGTCGTGTGTTGTGGACGAAGCGGATGGTTTAACGTCTTGCCGGACAAAGTACAGTTTAACGTCGTGTGTTGAGGACGAAGGTGCTTGGCAGTTTAACGTCTTACAGCGCGGACGTGGTACAGTTTAACGTCGTGTTGGACGATATACAGTTTAACGTCGTGTTGGACGATGCACAGTTTAACGTCGTGTTGGACGAATGCTGTTTAACGTCATGCAGGACGAATGTGCAGTTTAATGTCATGCTGGACAAATGTGCAGTTTAACGTCATGCTGGACGTATGTGCAGTTTAACGTCATGCTGGACGTTGGTTGCCGCCGATGGGTCCGTGTCAATTCGCGCAAGCCTGGAGGGCCGCACGGGAAGACAACGCACGGTGCGGGCACCCAGGATGAAGATCATCGGGCGCCACGCAGGCGGGTACCCTCAGGGGGTCAAGGGGGGCGACCCTGGCGGATTGCGCGCAAAAGAGGAGCTTTGCGTGCAAAACAGCAGGTCGGCGCGCAAAATGGCGGGCTGGCGCGCAATCGGGCCAGCCCTTTGCACGCGGATGATTGAGATTGCGCGCACCGGGCTTCGGACAGCTCGCGGGGGCAACGGCTCATTCTCTAACGAACGACCACTTTGAAAATGGGGGGTGCGCGCAATCGGGCTGGATTGCGCGCACCCGGGGGCAATTGCGCGCAAGAGGCTTCTGTTGCGCGCAAAGGCCTTCGGGTTAAGGATTATTCAAAGGAAAGGAGCCAAGGGGATTGCGCGCGAAGGCGAACCCCAAGGCTCTATTGCGCGAAATAAAGGAGGTTACCTAAATATCGGCATTGCGCGCGGAACGGGTTGGATTGCGCGAACGAGCGACGCTTCGGGTTCTGGCAACCTTCAAAACATCGGGGGTCGCCTTATATTTATAGGCAACCCCGGGCGCGGAATCCGGTCTCGGGTGCGGAATTCCCTTCACGGGCGCGGAATCAGGACCCAGCGCGTAAGGGAGCCGCGCAGGCCACGGGCGCGCAAAATAGCGCGCCGGCCCAGCGCATTGCGCGCATCCCGGGAGGATTGCGCTCCGCGACTCAACTTTGCGCGCGGGCCTCTGAAATTTCGCGCAAGTCCTCCGGGCCCTCCGGAACGTGCCTCTGACTCCAAATATCACTTCGCTTTCCGCATCCGGAGCTTCGTTTGGGAACAACGGACTTTTCCGGCGTCTACAAAAGCCCCCCCTCGGAATCTGATCGGCGAGAGGCCGCAACGATCGGGTTCCGAGGGAGACGCCGGAATGCCGAAGTCCTGGGCTGCGCGGGACTTAGGCGCGCAAAAAGGGGCACCGGGCGCGCAATTCGCCGCCGCGGTCGCGCAATCGAGCGTTCCGCGTGGCGCGGAATCCCGACCTCGTCTATAAATAGGGGTCCAGGGTTCCGCGTTCCGTACACAGGCCTTCCGCGCGATAAGCTTCAACGCTCTCGTGCGCGAAATTGCCTTTTCCGGTCGCGAAATTCGCCCGATCGGCGCGCAAAACCATCCGGATTTCGCCTGACTTTGCGCGAAAACCCGGAACTTTGCGCGACATTCTTCCCAATTGCGCACCGTCCACTTGGATTGCGCGCCAACCTTCAAACTTCTCTACCAGCCTCGTCCGATTCCGCACACTTCATCCCTTAACCCGCACGACTCCCGAAACTTCTGAGATGGCCGCGCATCAAGGAAATGAGGGGGATGCCGCCATTCGCAGAGCAGAGATGGCGGCGAACGAGGAGGTTTACGGAGCCAAGGAGATTGTTTCCAACAATAAATCCCTGTTCGACTTGCTGACGCCGGCCCAGAAGACATATCCACTGTCGGACAACCTGCCACTCTGGAACTTCGGCATCCTAGATGAGGTTCCGGTGCCAGGGTTCGAGGTTGATGCGCCACAGACCTGGGTGACTCGGGAGGACGAGCTTCCCCGCTATAACATCACCAACAATGGGCATCCTGCCAGGGAGACCAGGCACTTGGACGTCTATGTCCTGAACCCGAGGATGCGAACCATTGACAGGGGTGAGCCTACTGCGGAGAATTCTCCATCCCTCTACTCGAGCACATATCGCCAGAGTGTCACTGACGACACCAAGGGCTGGCTGAAGGACTGGGACTTGCGGTCTGGGGGCAATTTCACCAGCGAGTGGGCCTGGGCGTTCTGGGTACGCCACACTTGCGATCACTTCGCAGAGGAGCTGCGGTACATCGGCCTGTTTGAGGCGGTGTGGACGTCGCAGTTCCACTTCTACCAGCAGTCCGAGCTCGGGCCGGAGCTGTTCACCCGCTGGTCCTCGGATACCAACACCTTCCATCTTCACCATGGGGAGGTCGGCATCGGTCTCTGGGACATCCACTGCATCGGAGGTATCCCGCTGGAGGGCTACCAGTATGATGAGTTCCTGCCTCCGAGGAACACCTGGGGTGACAGGTCACGGACTCCCATCTTGACGTGGCATCTGCTGGACCTGGCTACAGAGCGGCTCGGGGTCAAGGACTTCCAGAAGGACATAGCCTACAAGGAGTGGTTCAGCCAGTTCTTGGAGCATGACCCCGCGGTCAAGATGCCAGGCAGGGGGAAGCGGTGCCCGACCGCAGCTCAGAGGAGCCGGAACGGGTCGTACTGGCGGGTCCTGGAGACGGGCGACTACCGCTAATGGGGGTACCGCATCATCGAGGCCCGGGACCCAAATGTCCGGTACGCGGCGTTCCTGGCCGACTTTCTGAGTGGGTGGCTCCTGCCAGTGCGGGACGCGAGAATGGGCGTTCGCCCGGCGACACTGGCGGTGGCGGGCGCTATGACCGCCAACAAAAGATACAACCTCGGGGTCCCAGTGCTGGCGAGGCTGTATGCCATCCTGGGACGCATCTCACGAGGGGGGTCGCCACGAAGGATCTGTGGGCCCTTTCAGTTCTTCCACGGCTGGGTGGCTACTCACCTCGGTGGGTACACGTTTCCGAACGCCATCATTCCTCCGGGCAACGGCCTGCGACCCTCCCTGTTGAACATCGCGGGGGTCGCTCCGATGACCCTAAGTGAGGAGGGCGTGAGGATTCGGATTGGCAATCATGCCAATTTCAACTTCAGTCCGTTCCCCACTCCCGTCGGCCAGATGATCGACAATGGGCAGGGTCCGCTGGAGCAGCATGAATACTTCTTGAACATGCGAGGCGGGGTGCTCGTGGCTCGGATCGACGGGAAGGTGTTCTGCGAGCCTTACGTGCCAACCCGGTTCGCAGGGCAGTTCGGGTGCCTTCAACGGATGCCGAAGAGGGTATTCACTGCTGTCCGGGAGGAGAGGAACCCTTGCGTCCTTCGCCAGATGTGGCTGATGTTTGCCGCTTTCGGCTCTGGCGACGTCATCACTCTCCCTCCTACCGGGGTTGACGCAGGCTTGGCAACCGAGTACGCCGAACACTGGGCCATCGCGTACCCCGAGGGGCTTCTACGGAAGCCAGTTCGGCGGCTCGAGGTTACTCGTGCGGAGACCGGGCGTCAAGGAAGGAGGCGAGGTGTCGCCACACGGGGGAGAACGGAGGCGCGCCAAGCAGCGGAGCCGGCGCGGGCAGGGACTTCGGCGGCGGGCACATCGCAGGCTGCCGCTACGACCTCGGCGCCCAGAGAGGGGGCACGCGCGGTGGTCGAAGAGTGGCCCGGGAAGCAGGTGAGACGTCTGCTCGAACCCTCTCACGATGCAGTCTTCCAGGCGCTGTGGTCGGCCTGGATGACCCTGCAGCAGTCACTGGGGACCGACGCCATCTAGCGAAAGATTCTCAGAGAAGGAATCCATCTGCCAGAGGTCGGGCGCCTCCATATTGCCGACAGGGTGGACTTAAACCAGAAGTATGCGTATCTGACGGCCATGGACGATTACGTGCCCCAACGTGGTCAGCGTGCGGAGCCATCCCTTCTGGTGAAGGTGATGCTCGGTCTAGAGCCCGCTCCAGAACAGATGCCGCCGGAAGAAGACGACAGTAGCAACGACTCCGAGGAAGAGGAGGAGATGGTGGAGGATGAAGGCTCCGAGGGAAAATCCCATCAGGGGAGTCCGCGGGAGAGCGGCGAGGTGGCCGGCTCTAACAATGTTGATGTCACTGAGCTCCTCGAGGTCCGCTTCTATCCCTACTCAATCTGCTTCATCCATTCTCTTATGTAGCTTCTAACCCATTTCTCCATCTTTCTCAGGAGCGCACGGATGTTGGTCAGGCGTCCTCAGCGGGAGTAGGAGGGGCGCCAGCAGGACAAGGCGGGGGCCAGGCACCCATTATCGAATTGACAGGCACGGAAGGGCCCCCTTCTGCAACTGTTCCTGCGGCGGCCGGGATAGCGGAAGATGACGCTCTGAACTCCCGTAAGTCTCCTTGCTTCTCCTTGCTTTACTGCTGGTGCTTGCCATTGACGATCCGTGACTAACCATGGCATGCCCCGCGCAGTGATCTCAACACTGGAGGCTCGTCGGGTTGCCGAACCCGGGCCATCTACGAGTGGACCAGTGGTGGACATGCCGCCTGCTCCGGAACAGACTTCCCACACCGAGCCGGCCCCACCAACTGCTGATCAGGGGGCTGCGGACGCCGGCGGTGCTGACATCGGAGAGAGTTCGGGGGCTGACGAGGGTGTCAGCGCCGCTGGGGAGAGAGAAGAAGGTCGCCCAGATGTTGGGGAACCCATCCCTCATGAGGACCTCCCAGGGGCGGACCCTACAGCAGACCTGCTGGCTGCCTTCCCTGCCTACCGGCCTGCCGACCCCGAGGAGATGGACGACTCAGACGCGGAGGCGGTCGAGGAGAGCCGGATAACGCGCCGTAGGGGGTGGAAGTGCATCCAGCGCTTCCTCAAGCGAGACCCATCGGAGTGGCTGGGGCGCATGGGATCACTTCAAACCTGGCTGCGCTTCCTGTGTGACGGGGGAGCTGATACTCAACGCCTCCATCTGACGGTCCGTGATTTCATGGCCGAAAAGATGTGCGAGAGATGCCGGCGTGCCGACGTCACACAAAGTCGGGACATGTCGGAGAGCACGCGGGCGCTCCTTACGGCGGAGCAGGAAGTCCGGCGCCTCGAAGGGCAGGCGGCAGAGAAGGAGGCCTTCGTCGCAACGTGTACCGAGCTTGTGGAGAAACTAGCAGCCCAGCTGGTTGACGCCCAGGTACAGCTGACGGAGGCGGGCCAACAGATGGTCACAATTCAGGTCGAGCGGGAGCGTGCACAGGCCAGAATCGACGAACTGCGTGCTGCGACCTCCGACGAAGAGAGGGCACGCAGAGAGCGAGAAGCAGCTCTGGAGGCCACCAGCCAAAGGGAAGCGGCATTAGAAAGACTCATTCAGCACGCTAATCCCTAAGGGCTTTGTTCTGCCGTTCCCAAAACATTTGCTTCCGCTACTTTGATCCATTTGTATGAATCAATATATTTATCTGCATCTTTTGGCTTAACATGCTCAACCAAAATTCGTGTGGGAGTGTTAACCAAGCATCAGGCATCCATAATTGGGCCTGGATTGCTGGAGAAAAGAGGGAGGTCATTCCTAGGAAAGGAGACCTCAGACCTAATCAATGTATCATCCCCCCAACTTGTTCCAACACACGAGCGGGACAACGCTAGGGGCGTTGAGATTTTATCCGAACATAGGGAAATGAGAAAGGGTGAATCGCGTGTCCCGAATCCAGACATCCACAACGGTCGGCCTTCCAGGAAATGCCCAAGACGGTAGGCGGACAGTGGATCGACCATAACAACTGCAATAGACGGACCGAAGGTCATCATTCATATTGCAGGAGGCGGACCACATGTCATCATGAATACCACTTTGGGGTTCCTTCAGACACAAGGGTGGAAATCCAGATCAACAGGGCATGCGAAGCGTGGGGCGAAGTGACGATTGTTCGGACAGAATCCAACGCTCTCAGAATTGCGCCACCGTGGGGAAAGCGTATTAGGCGGATGCACCAATCTGGCCGTGAATCACCCCAATTCTCAGACAGCACCTCTTTGACGAGGAAACCGTCACTTCCCACCATTGCAGTGGGGCATCCCGAGCTGAATCGGGGAGAATATCACAACTGCACCACTCTACCAGAAGCGAGGCCAAACGGCCGGCGACGAGGAGGGGCGGGACTTAACGATCCCTGAGGCTGGACCCGAGTTGAGATGCCCGGGCGTTCCTACGTACTCCATCAGGCTGGAGATCAAGCCACACGTAGTTCTACGAGTGCAGTTTAACGTCATGCAGGACGCAGAATCCCGTTTAGGGAGATCTTAGTTTAAGGTCTTAGAGCTCGGACCATAAGAAGAGATCTTAGTTTAAGGTCTTAGATCTCGGACCATAAGGAGAGATCTTAGTTTAAGGTCTTTAGAGCTCGGACCATAAGGAGAGATCTTAGTTTAAGGTCTTAGAGCTCGGACCATAAGGAGAGATCTTAGTTTAAGGTCTTTAGAGCTCGGACCATAAGGACCTCAAAGTACGCCACATCGTGGTCCTATCCCCTGGATATGCGAAGATGCACTGAGGGATAGTGTCAAGAGTGTCGAGGTTTCGCCTGGTCAGAATGGGAGGTGGAAAATGTGAATCATGCGGCCATTCACTCAAGGACTGGGGGCACTGGAGTAACGATATGGGAGTACTGCCGACCGTGGCGTAAAAGCAGCATCAATATCGCACTAACCGTTGGTGGAATGAGGCAGCAAACGAGAATCGACCGCTCAATCGCAGGATTCATATCGATTTGCTGCCCGAGGCCATTGGGGGTACCGGCCCGAGTCGGTGGGAGAGCACTGAGGCATTGTGTCCGAACCGTTCACGGGGGCTCCACCCCGGGCGTAGACGATGGGTCCGAATGAAAGGGAGCACGAAGCCTGAAATGTGGAGGAAACCTGACCAAGCGGAACCTGACCCTCCTGGCAATAAACCAGAGTACTCTTGACACCGGTGGACCACTGCAAGGGGTCGGGGAACACGCCTTGAGGGTGACCTGAAGGCGGCGGATTCCCCAGAGAAGGGGGAATCTCTAAGAGGTGGGGGGCTGGACCCGAAGTTTCAAACATCCGGGCGTTCCTACGTATCCCATAAGGATGGGAATCAAGCCACACGTAGTTCTTGAAGCGCGGAGCAACACAATCGGGCACCAGCGCGGGGAAGAGTGCGGGTCTGACCCTCGCACACAGAAGGAGCGGCATTTGATATTTCTTGTTTGTCCAAAAAGATGAATGGTTTTTCTTTGTGCGGCGACATGCCCGTGATTGAGAAATCTCTGGCCTCGCCACAATAATCAAGCCACAGAAGGCATTGATGAATGGCGTGGTTATTAACCAGTGCCCAACATGAGTGTCCCCTGAGGAGGACATCACGATGCAGTGCCGTTTCTCGTCGGGCGGCCAAGACGATCACAGTTTACGGTCGTGTGGTAGGACCAGACAACACAGTTTAAGGTCGTGTGGTTCGGACCATGGAGGAATCCGCTTATCGCGGTACGGCGGACACGGCGGAGGTGGGAACATACCCAGCCCTGCGGTCACACACGATTCCAGGAGAAGAATCTTGGGATAGGGGTCTGCGTATGTCCATCACCCGAGGGGCAGATATGCTAGCCTCCAGATATATTGGGCCCAGAACGCGATTGTTCGGGCGACTCCCTCCTCCTTATGGGGACGAGGGTCCAGCTACGCATGGCCCTTAGGGAGGACATCCGCATATATCCTTGGTGCTCAGATCATGGGAGCCTCGAATGACATCATTACCCTGGTTGGTCTGCCTAACGTGTAGAGGTGTACTGAAGGTCAGTATGAAGAGAGTGTCGAGATTCCACTACAACACACAAAGGCGGAGTGTGATGAGGACTGCGCAACCAATGTTCAGAGCCTGAAAGAGCCGACATGGCGATCAAGGACGTTGCTGACCATATTCGCAACACAACATCCGATCGCGTCAGCCTAAGACGGGGCAAGCAAACGAGCATCGACCGCTCAATCACAGGATTCATATCGATTTGCGGCCCAAGACCCGCCGGTAAATCGACCCGGAGCGGTAGGAGAGCACTGAGGCATCGTACCCAAACCGCTAACGAGGATCCCTTTGAGTGAAGGCTCGAACAAGAGGAAGCGCGAGGCCTGACAAGCAACACATGACTTGTCGGGATTGAATCTGACACTACGAGTCATAGACCGAAGTACCCAAAACATGTTAACAGATCACCGGAAAGGGTCGGAGGACTCACCCTGAGAGCAACCAAAAGAGGGCAGATCCCCGTGATCAACCAAGAGACGAGGCTGGACCTGAAACACAAGCGTCCAGGCGGTCCTACGTATCCCATAAGGATGGGAATCAAGCCATATGTAGTTCTTGAGAGGCAGTTTAACGACATGCAGGACGATGAGAGGTGTGAGGTGGTCCCACACACGGGGGGAGGCGTACGGCGCGGCCAGTAGACCAACGCGAATGAGGACATAATCCCCCGCTCACGCGATACGCCTCGCACAAAAAGGAGGGGAACTTGGGCCAGAGGCCCGACGCGGGATAGAGATTCCCGGGAAATGGGGCTGGGCCTGAAACATGAATGTCCAAGCGGTCCTACGTATCCCATAAGGATGGGAATCAAGCCACACGTAGTTCTTGAGGGGCAGTTTAACGTCATGCGGGACGGATGCTGAACAGTTTAACGTCTTGTAGCTCGGACGTAGTACAGTTTAACGTCATGCTGGACGATACGCTGGGCAGTTTAACGTCGTGCAGCTTGGACGTGGTGCAGTTTAGCGTCATGCAGGACGAGGCACTTGGCAGTTTAACGTCTTGCAGCGCGGACGAATGCTGAACAGTTTAACGTCTTGTAGCCTGGACGAATGATGCTTGGCAGTTTAACGTCTTGCCGCGCGGATGTGGTGCAGTTTAGTGTCATGCAGGACGAGGCACTTGGCAGTTTAACGTCTTGCAGCGCGGACGAATGCTGAACAGTTTAACGTCTTGTAGCCTGGACGAATGATGCTTGGCAGTTTAACGTCTTGACGCGCGGACGTAGTGTACTCAGGAAAAGTACTTCTTGAGAAACCTAGCGTTGGTGGGAGGAGTGACACGCTCACCATCCATAGTCGCTAGGGAGTACGCGCCATTGGGATAGACCTTGTGGACAACAAAAGGTCCCTCCCACTTGGGCTCCAACTTGGGTGGCTTCCTTCCGGGGATCATCGGTGCTCTTAGGGCTAGCACTAGATCACCCTGCAGGAAGGAGCGGAGGCGAACCTTCTTATTGAAAGCTCGAGCCATTCTGCTTTGATGCCTCTCCAAGTTGTGCAAAGCGCGAAGTCTATTCTCATCCAGTGCTTCCAACTCGACTAGACGGGCTTCAGCAACTCTGTCCGGCGCTTGCTGGTCGTAGACCGCAGTGCGCAAGGACGGCAACTGGATCTCAATGGGCAGGACGGCCTCAGCTCCGTACACCAGGGAATAAGGGGTCATCTGGGTGGAATTGCGAGTCGTCGTCCGATAAGCCCAGAGGGCGTTGGGGAGCTTGTCCGGCCAACTCTTCTTGTTCTGACCAACCATCTTTTGCAGAATGTTAGAGAGGGTTTTGTTAAACGACTCGATCTGTCCATTCGCCTGCGCATGATAGCGAGATGTATGGTTCGAGCGAATGTTATACTTGGCGTACAACTTCTTCAACTCGGCTGCTCGGAAATTGGTTCCGTTATCCATGAGGATAGCGTGAGGCACTCCAAATCGATAGATGATGTTGGAGGTCACGAAGTCAGCGATCGAACAGGATTTGACCTCTCTGAGCGGAATCGCCTCTGCCCATTTGGAGAAGAAGTCCGTGGCGGTCAGAATGAACCGGCACTGGCGAGATGTCGCCGGTGGGTAAGGTCCCACAACGTCCAGACCCCAGACTGCAAAGGGACAGGAATACCTAGTGGTATGGAGAGGCTCCGGCGGCCGATGCACAAAGTTCGCATGAACCTGGCACGCATGGCACCTCCTGGCATACTCGATGCAGTCATGGATCATGGAGGGCCAGAAGTATCCCAACCTCCGAATCGGGTGGGACAGCTTCGGCCTAGTCTGGTGGGCACCACATGAACCGGCATGAACCTCTTGCATGACTCGTGGGATCTCAACTCCCTGAAGGCAACGGAGGAGAACACCATCAAATCCGCGTTTGTAGAGGATCTGCTCCAGGCCGGGGCTGCTCTGGAGGACAAACTGCGATGCGCAGCGTCGAACTCGCTCGCGCTCGGCCCGATCCGATGGAAGAATTCCATGTTGGAGGTACTCAACCAAAGGCGTCCTCCAATCAGGGGCTGATCCGACTGTCCTATCTGGGGTACTCGGGGCTCCGGGCATATGGGCAACCGTGGTGAGATTACTTACCAACGGGCCGCGATCTTCTTCCGGGATAACGGGAGCGATGAGCCTGCGGCGCGTCACGCGGACGATCAAGTTGTCCTGTTCAGGCTCCGCAAGTGACGCAGCAAGGCTGGCCAAAGCATCTGCTCGACCGTTCTGCGACCGGGGAATATGGACAATTTCTGGTCGAGAAGGGAACCGGGCCATCAGAAGGAGGGTTTACTCCAGCAATGGCACAAGTTCCGGCTTCCTGACAACATAGTCGCCATTGATCTGCTTAACGACCAGCTCGGAGTCCCCTTTCACACACAGACGGGGCACATCGATCTCGAGAGCCAACTCGACGCCGGTGATGAGGGCATGGTATTCCGCATCATTGTTGGTACAGCCCTCTGACAACAGGAAAGAGTATGGCAGCACGGCTCGCTCCGGGGTAATGAAGACGATGCCCAAGCCCACTCTGTTGAGCTTAGGATTATCGAGTCTTCTACCGGTGGGGCTCCGGGAGGCACCTTCAAAGTGCATATGCCAGCATGGATCGGCTCGATCAACCGAGAGAATGGTCTCATCAGGAAAGCCTAGATCCAGCGGCTGATCCGCGGAGGTCGGGTGAGCTGCCAGAAAGTCTGCCAATGCTTGCCCTTTAATGGCCTTCTGAGACACATACCTGATGTCGAACTGCTGGAGAATCACAGCCCACCGCGCTAGACGGCCAGTCAATATAGGCCGGCTCAGGATATACTTCAACGGGTCTACCCGAGAAACCAACTGTACCTCATGGTGCTGCAAGTAGTGCCGTAATTTCTGTACGGCAAATACGAGCGCCAGGCAGCTCTTCTCGATGGGGTAATACCTAACTTCCGCATTGAGGAGCATGCGACTGAGGTAATAGAGGCTATTCTCCGTTCCCTCGTTGTTCTTCTGGGCGAGAAGGGCACCCAGGGACCGTTCCAGGGCGGTCACATAGAGGACCAGCGGCTTCCCGGATACAGGCGGCATCAGAACCGGAGGTTGAAGCAGGTACTGCTTGATTTCCTCGAAAGCGGTCTGACACTCTTTATCCCATACATAGGTGGCACCTTTCTTCATGAGCCGAGAAAAGGGCTTACACTTGCCGGCCAGATTCGCGATGAATCGGCGTATATAGGCTAAGTGGCCTTGGAACCCTTGCAGTTCCTGGATGGTACCTGGGGGAGGCATCTGGCTAATCGCCCTGATTTTCTCTGGGTCGATCTCAATACCCCGGTATCTTACCACAAATCCAAGGAACTTTCCAGAGGTGACCCCAAAGGCACACTTCAACGGGTTCATCTTCAGGCAGCGAGACCGGAGGAAGCCGAACACTTTTTCAAGATTTTTGAGATGGTCCTGACGCTGGCGCGATTTGACAACCAAGTCGTCGACGTAGCATTCCACCAGTGTGCCGAGGATTGGCTTGAATATGCGGTGCATCGCTCGTTGACAGGTGGCACCTGCATTCTTCAGGCCGAAGGGCATGACCCGGTAGCAAAAGGTACCTTGGGGGGCCCTGAAGGCAGTGAACTCCTCATCCTCAGGGGCCATCCGGATTTGGTTGTATCCGGAGTATCCATCCATGAAGGAGAGGGCTTGGAACCCTGTCGTGGCATCAATCAACAGCTCTGTCACTAGAAGGGGAAAATCATCCTTCGGACAGTGGCGGTTGAGATCGCGGAAGTCGATGCAGACTCTGATCTGCCCGTTCTTCTTCCTGACCGGCACAATGTTGGCCAGCCATTTGGGGTACTGAACTTCCCTCACGAAGTTGGCTTTGATAAGCTTGTCAACTTCGGCCTCAACCATGGCACCGTGGGACGGGTGCATCTTCCTGGGAGGCTGCTTGAACCCGCGATGGTTCGCCGGGAGACCAAGGCGGTGGACGGCTACCTGAGGATCTAGCCCCGACATCTCGTCATAGCCCCAAGCGAACACATCACGGTGTGGCCTGAGAAAGTCCACGTACTGCTGCCGCTCCTCAGAGGGCATGTCGGCACTGACCAATGTGGGTCTTGGATCGGCCTCGGTTCCAAGGTTCACCTTTATTAACTCATCGACCGTGGCGGGGACGCCATCCTCAAAGGCTGGGGGTGCATCTTCCACGTCCTCTCCACTCGGGGAGGGATCGTCCACGGGAGAGACTGCGTTGGAAACTACATTGGGGCTACCAGATCCTGCTAGGCCACTGGTGCTGGCGCGGGCGGTAGCGGTCATCTCATCAGGAGACTCGCGGGCCATCGAGACCATGGCGACGTCCAACCGGTGAATCGGGAGAACGTAAGCGTCGTCCAGACTTGCCCAGCGATCACTTGCAACAGCGACAGGCTCAACCTCACCTGCCAGGATCTGCTTATCCTTGCTCTTGTAATAGTCCGCGTCCAGATAGCGGGCTTCACATGAGGCAAAAGGAGAGGCATCTCCTTGAAGCACGCCTACTCGACCATTAAGGGAGTATTTGAGGCATTGGTGGTATGACGAGGGAACCGCCGCGTGAAGGTGGAGCCATGGCCTGCCCATCAATGCGTTATACGCAGTGTCCTGAGAGACTACCATGAATTCGGTGTTGGCAACCAAGTCACCGAACTGGGTCTTCAAACGTATTTTGCCGACCGGGGTTTGCTCGGTGCGGTCGTACCCCTGGATCCTAAGGTCGGAGGGAATCAAGTCATCCTCAGACAAACCCAATCTCCGGAGCGTCCGAGTTGGAATCAGGTTAATCCCGGACCCCGTGTCGACAAGACAGCGCCGGACTTCAAGGCCATTGAACTGGCCAGTGACATACAGCGGACGAATATGTCCCTGTATAGGAGGGTCTTCATCCTTACCAGAGAACGAGATAACTGCCTGACATTTGGCGTCCTCGATCGTTTCGGCGTGAAAGGCCTCTGCAGCCGCAACCTCTGTCTCAAACTAGAGGGGGCTTTTCAGGGCTTCAGCGAGTGCCTCGCGCATCTCAGATGACATGCCCAGAGCCTCAAGGATGGAGAGCCTTGCTGGGATGTCGGCCAAGTGTTTCAGGACATCATACTTTTTGGCCAAGCGCGAGCCCCTGGTTGCAGGAGGTTGCTCTGCGGTTGGCGGCATGACGGGCCTTGCCGGTCGGATCGGCGGCCGTCTGGTACTTGGCGCATCTCGCTGTTCACTAGTTGCAGTCCGGGAAATGGTCACCGTACTGGGGTCAGGAGGCCGGGATGGACTCATGGCAGGGCGGAGCTGGTCGCGACGCGGCTGAGGCGGTTCTGCCTGGTCCCATACCACAAACAGCGGCGGAGGCGAATCCGTCATCCCCGAATGGGGGGGCGGCGCACGTTGTGCTCGGTTTTGAGCCTGCTGCCTAGTCTCAGTGGCGTGCACGGCCTGGCTGGAGGTACCAACGGTTGTGCCCCGGCGACTCCTGCTGCTGCGGTTCTTCCGACGGTGGCGACGACCAGGGACACTAGGGAGGTCCACCTGGTGTTCTTCAACGTCGGGAACCGAAAAGGGATTTACCAGCTCGACGGTGTTAACCGAAGCTTACCCAATACCGTCATCGGACGAATCATCCATCACCGGGCGGATCCGAGGAGGGACCCCCATCTCCGGGGGCATGAAATCTCCGAGAGTGCGGGATAGTGGCGGAACTGGCGGGGCGCGCTCTTCCTTCTTGCGCTGCCGCCGTTTGCTCCTCTTGCAAGAGGCAGGCTGGGACGACGATGCCGAAGCAACACCCGCAGATTCTGGGGGCTCAGGCTGATTCAAGCGCGCACAGATGATTCCATGGGCGCGAATGGTCGTCTTGCGGGCCATCCAGTTATTATACTTCTGGGATCCGCGGTCGGAGACCAGCTGCCATTCGTCCTCGTTGCCACTATCGTCATCTGATCCCACGAACACGCCCGCCACTTGTGCCGGAGCTGGGCCCAACCTAATTACATTGTTGTTAATCTGGTCTTGGAGCCAATCCTTAAACACATAACACCGCTGGATGGTGTGCCCCAGGGCCCGATGGTAGGGGAAGTAGCGGGGGTTATTCGTAAGATGTGCCTCCTCTGGCCTCCAACACTCAGGCAGTCGCACAATCCTCTGCTCCAGGGCGCTCCGAAAATAACCGGGGACCTGATCCTCGTGGAATGAGTAAGTCAGGTGTCGCGGGCCCCTGGGAGCATGGTCTTGACGAGGGGCTGGAGGGGCCGGCCGAGGAGGTGGACCCCGATTATCTCGCCTGGGTTGCGGCGGTACATTACGCGGAGGGGCCGACCGGTTCTGAGGCTGCCGCTGCTGGGCCGGGAACTGAGCCCGTGGAGGCGGATTCCTGTGAGGCTGTGGAGCTGGCCTCGCCGGCAACAGCTCCAATGGCCTGGGGGCCTCTATCCAGGCAACAGCAGCGGGCTCAGCCCTGCTGACTCTCCTTGCAGGAATCATTGGAGGCAGCGGGTGTGCCTGGCTGGCCTGTTGCAGGGCTTCCTCAAGACGTTGAGCTTTGTCTGAGAATTCCCTGAACCCTCCGGGGAAATTTTGAGTGATCAGGGAAGGGACCAGCTCGGTCTTGACGTTCCCGACGCACATTGTCAGCAACTGCTCCTGAGTCAATGGCATGTCAAGGGAATACGTGATACCCTTCCATCGGGCGATGAAGTCCGCGACTCGCTCATCAGGCCTCTGCTTGCACTTGAAGAGGTCTTCGATACTTGTCTTCCGGGTCGTGGAACTGAACTGGTAGAGGAACTGTCTACGGAGGTCCTCCCAGCTGGTTACCGACCCGACGGGGAGCTGGCTGTACCAGACAAATGCTGGCCCTTCCAGTGTCTGATCAAAGCAGCGAAGCTTAGCGGCCTCTTGCTGCGCCGGAGTCCCCAACATAGGCCCGCACCTCGAGTTGAAGTGGGCTAAATGCTGTGGCGGATCTCCAGTCCCGTTGAAGGGAGCGAAAGTGGGATTCCCGAATCCCGGAGGCGCCGGCATGTCATCCACCCATGCTGGGTAGGGCTTGCCGTCCGGTGGGATCGCCACCTGCCGAGTCTCCAAGGCCTCCAAGTGGGCAATGAGTGCCGCCATCGGATCGTCTGGACATGGGTTCCAGTCCTGGAGAGGATCTCTAACCACGAGCGCATTGCATGTCCCTTCAATCGGGTCGTCGACCGGGTTGTCGAACTCGGCAGCTCGTGGGATGGCGGGCGGAGCGGCCCTTGGGGCAGCGGGAGGAATCCGAGCGGGGTCTCTCAGGTAGTCACGCCGCTCGGGAGGGTGTGGTGAAACATACCGCGCCCTCTTTCCGTAGGCAATGGCCTCTCTCCTGTCGGCGAACACGGCGTAATCACGGTTGCCCGGGAGAGTCTCGTCGAGGAGCGGTTGTTCCGGTCCCTGCTGTCCTGGCCTAGGATCACCGTAGTCAGGCCGCCGTTCTGCAGCGCGCTCGGCGAGGAGCTGGTCAACCAGCTTCTTCTGTTCGGCGAGCTGCTGACGTAGCGTAGCCTTCTCGGGATCCTCCTGTGCCCTCTGCATGGAGGCAGATGGGTCGGCGGGCTTTACAGCCTCGCTGTGCTCTTTTCCTTTGCTGACGTTTCGGCTCAACGTCAGTGCTTCAGTGGGTGCGGGGAGCCCCAGGAGGTTCCTCTGATGACGAGTGACTCTCACCGATGGCTCTGACGACGGCTTGTCTTAGGGGGGAAGCCCCCGTCGAGAAGTTCCAAGTCGTTCCCCTCTCCCGACAGGTCAGCCATATTGACTGTTTCTGTCCCTGGGGATATACCCTCAGGGCCACCCAGCGAATCGGGCTGTCGGCGAATCACACTGAAGCGTAGGGCAGCGTACTGCCCCCATCCACGGATATACACGTGGGGAGTGGCTTCCTCGATAACTTTGCGGAGTACTTGAAAACACTCAACGCATCGTCGTTGGAGGGCCTCGTGGTGCTCAAATGACCCGGGGTGCCGAGCCGCGGGGAGCATGGCCAGGTCAATTTGACGGCACTGCTCACCAATATCCTCCAGGTGTGCTTGACTCCCGGGGTATGGCATTTGTAGGCGGTGAAGACAGGAGCGAGTCTCCCGGAGAGTTCGGCGGAAGCATTCGAACTCATCCGGGGTGAGCGATTCGGGTGCATCAAAGCCCGGTCCTGCGACTGGCCAAAACTTCTCAGGGAAGTGGCCCTCTGCAAGGATGGTCCAGAAGCTCCACGACTCAAACTCGGGACCCAGATCTCCTTGGTCCTCTTCAATGGCTGGGAACGGACGGGGAACCGGCAGTGGTGCCGAGGCAGGCCGCCGGGCTGATGGGCTGGCCGGCGGTGAATACGGCGAACAGGCCGATTGGCCTCCATATCCCAGGCCGCCCTCTGAGGGTGGCGGTGCCCTGGCTACCACATCACGATAGGACGGGCCGGCGAGCGAACATCCTGCCGTAGCATCGGTGCTCGCCGAGGGTGCACCAGATCGTGGTTCGACCGTCGGTCCCCAGAAAAAGTCTCCGGCTTCTCCGATCGAGACGGAAGGCACTTCCGGAGGGGCCGGTACCAACCGCAGGCTTGATCCTTGGGGGTCTACCAGGCCCTCGTTACTCCGGATATACCTTCGGAGAGAAGCGGGGATCACATCGATCTCGCTCTCGGGGAGCACGAGGCTGACGTGCCGCATTCCTACCCCTGCCCTTGACTGGCGGGATTGGGGAAAGGGCTCTGTCGCCGAATCGTACTTCGCCTCTGAATCAGAGAAGCGAACCGGCCGGATCTCTGTCCGGAATTCCGTAACATTCTTCCCTCGTCGTCGACGGCTTGCCTTCCTGCCCCTGGGTGGTTCTTCGGGGCAGGGCTGATCTCTGTCCTGGCGTCCTCCGGCCGCACTGGTGCTGGGGCCAAGAGGACTGGAAACCAAGGTGCGAGGGGCACCGGGACAGATATCAAAGGGGACGCGGGGAGAGATGATTCCGGGCAGGCCTCCGGGCCGGGATCGGAAGGCGGGATGACCCATGCCTCCTGGATCGGCCACACGGAGTAGATCCCGCTGGTGAATAGCGCTACCGCGAGGTGGTCCGCGGTGGCTACTGCCTGCACAAGCAACCGGGAGAGTCAACCCAACCTGCCTTTGGGGCGGTCGGGGCCTTGATCCAGGTCGGGCATAGAAGTTCCCCTGCTCAGGATGTGCAGGGGCCTGGCGACTGGAGCCAACAGTGGCTTGGGCCAATGCGGCCGCTGTTGCTAGGGCCCCAAGGTGGGCATCCTCTTCCGCTCGTGCCCGACGTTGGCGTCGGGACAGACGAGTCGGGTTGAGCGGCGCGGGCAGGTGGAGAGCCCGCTCTTCGACTTGAGAGGCCTGGCGGCGGTGTCGTCGTGGCCTGGCGGGAGTCCTTACCGTAGATCCCTGGAGCGAATCCCGGATAGGGTGATCCCGGGCATCTTCCACCTCATCCGCATAGGGAAGGGAACTGTTAGAGCGCTCCGGGGATAAGCTCCCGAAGCGGTTGGACGTTGAGGTAGGCAGCGGTGCCTCCCTGCGCGGCCCTCGGGGGCGGCGGTGGTGGCGAGGTGCAGCCTCTTCAAGGTCTAGGCGAGCCATGTCCCTAGTGGGGATGACTCCCTCTTCTTCATATCTCCGCACCAGGGTGTTGATCACCCTTCTCTGGATGACCTCCGAGGGGGAGAGAGGGCGTGGTTGTCCCGCAATTGCGGCTGCTGGGACGGCTGTGGAACGGGCGGGACCGCGTGGGGTAGCCGCGTCGGTGTTTCCCCTACCTCCGCGCCAGTGGGCGGGTGGCGATCGGGCACTGGATCGGGCGACCTGATTTCTGAAAGCAGGGTGAAGGACCCATTAACACTGACAGGAAAAAGGAATCGACAACCAACCATTAGCGCCACGACGCCTTCCGTGGGGGGAACCCAGGCCCTCGACGTTGCGAGACGGAGTGCCCGATGTCCCTTCCCCAGCCCCTGGTGGGTAAGACTGAATACTTGTCTGGGCAACATGTCGGTCTTCCAACACCTCTGAAAGCCATCGGTCTTCGTATCGAGGAGAAGAGATTCACGTCGGGTTCACCATTTTTCTGTTTCGGTGCGGATGTGCGTCAGGTTACGCTGTTCCGCCAGGACGCGTTCGCGCGTGCACCCGTCAACCCGAGGGGATGGGCGCGCGGCTTGTGGTCCCGCAGTCCCTCTTTCCAAAGGCGGGCGGCATCCGTCCCTTATTCAGGGGCGTCTGCTCCTTGATCGAAACCGGGATGATGGGATGTCGGCTCCTCCTTCCTTGGACGTCTCCTCGGAACTCTTCGCCTAATCCGGGTCTCCCTCATAGATTTAAGACATGCTCGTGAATCTCGTTCCCGGCGCCATATCTTCATGGACACCGGTTAATTACACTGCTTCCGCCCGGACGCTCCAAGGAATCTGGTCGGGGCAGCAACCTGCGGTGAGGAGGCCGGGTGGCTCTGGGTGCTGGGGGCGTGTCGTAACACTGCGGCTCTGCACGTCTGTCTTCCGTCCCTAATAGGGCTTCTCGAAGGCATGATGGCCTGAGGCATCCCGCACTGGGTGCGGGGAACTGTGTCCCCTGAGGTTTTCCTCAGCTTCCCATGTTTAACACGGGGTACGCCGCGAGTTTAACGTCCAGCGGGGACGGCATCGGACCGATCAACACGAAGAGTGGATCAGATGACAGAACCCCTTGCGGGGAACCTCCGACGCTGGGGCCAGCGCATGGGCGGCTTCCCAAGTGATGTGGAGTGGAGTGAAGTGGCATGACCCCACCGGGATGTGGCGGCCCGGGTAAGGATCAGGATGGATGATGGAGTGAAGAGCTTGGACCCTGTAGGGGCTTCCTACATACCGCGCGTTAGCACGGATCAAAGTCGACGTAGTTCGGGTATACAGTTTAACGTCATGCTGGACGTCGGCAAGCCGACTCACGAAGAGGTCGAGGCCGCCGGGCGGAGGATTGAACAGAACCACCTCGCACAGAGGGGGGTGGAACGGCCGGGTGGATCACAGTTTCACGTCATGCTGGACGATAAAAGGAGAGATGGAAAAAGGGGCTGTGGGGAGGCACAGTGGAGATACACACGGGCAGTCTCCCACAATGGCGGATTCATAGGTGAATCGACGCAAGCGTGAACCCTGGAGGGGTCCACTGATGGACGAACCGACGTGAATACGACCGGGACGACCAGGTGGTGGGCTTGAACCTCAGGGAGGCTTCCTACGTACCCTGTTTAGAAGACAGGGATCAAAGTCCACGTAGTTCATTCTGCCAGGACTTACGCACTTGAGGCAGCCCGGATGCGGCAAAACTCAGTTGGAAGGGACTTGGACCGAAAGTAGGAGACACCTTGATCCCAGTCACACCCTCTACTGGCTTCGGCAGTGGGGGAGCGCAATGGAGATACACATGTGCAGCCCCCCACAAGAAACTAGGGGTTTGTAATACCCTATCCCCGTAGGGAAAAGCCACTCCAATTAAATCGTCCCTAAAGAGGGGCAATCCCGACATCCCTGCAGAGACGAGCGGGTGGGGGCCACATCCAAACCGGGGGGGACCCTGCGTGCGAGGCACGGGATCGGGTGATGCGGACGGTTTAGCGTCTTGCCAGACGAAGTACAGTTTAACGTCGTGTGTTGAGGACGAAGCGGACGGTTTAACGTCTTGCCGGACGAAGTACAGTTTAACGTCGTGTGTTGAGGACGAAGCGGACGGTTTAACGTCTTGCCGGACGAAGTACAGTTTAACGTCGTGTGTTGAGGACGAAGGTGCTTGGCAGTTTAACGTCTTACAGCGCGGACGTGGTACAGTTTAACGTCGTGTTGGATGATATACAGTTTAACGTCGTGTTGGACGATGCACAGTTTAACGTCGTGTTGGACGAATGCAGTTTAACGTCATGCGGGACGAATGTGCAGTTTAACGTCATGCTGGACAAATGTGCAGTTTAACGTCATGCTGGACGTATGTGCAGTTTAACGTCATGCTGGACGTTGGTTGCCGCCGATGGGTCCGTGTCACTTCGCGCAAGCCTGGAGGGCCGCACGGGAAGACAACGCATGGTGCGGGCACCCAGGATGAAGATCATCGGGCGCCACGCAGGCGGGTACCCTCAGGGGGTCAAGGGGGGCGACCCTGGCGGATTGCGCGCAAAAGAGGAGCTTTGCGCGCAAAACAGCAGGTCGGTGCGCAAAATAGCGGGCTGGCGCGCAATCGGGCCAGCCCTTTGCGCGCGGATGATTGAGATTGCATGCACCGGGCTTCGGACTGCTCGCGGGGGCAACGGCTCATTCTCTAACGAACGGCCACTTTGAAAATGGGGGGTGCGCGCAATCGGGCTGGATTGCGCGCACCCGGGGGCAATTGCGCGCAAGAGGCTTCTTTTGCGCGCAAAGGCCTTCGGGTTAAGGATTATTCAAAGGAAAGGAGCCAAGGGGATTGCGCGCGAAGGCGAACCCCAAGGCTCTATTGCGCGAAAGAAAGGAGGTTACCTGAAGATCGGCATTGCGCGCGGAAGGGGTTGGATTGCGCGAACGAGCGACGCTTCGGATTCTAGCAACCTTCAAAACGTCGGGGGTCGCCTTATATTTATAGGCAACCCCGGGCGCGGAATCCGGTCTCGGGCGCGGAATTCCCTTCGCGGGCGCGGAATCAGGACCCGGCGCGCAAGGGAGCCGCGCAGGCCACGGGCGCGCAAAATAGCGCGCCGGCCCAGCGCATTGCGTGCATCCCGGGAGGATTGCGCGCCGCAACTCAACTTTGCGCGCTGGCCTCTGAAATTTCGCGCAAGTCCTCCGGGCCCTCCGGAACGTGCCTCTGACTCCAAATATCACTTCGCTTTCCGCATCCGGAGTTTCGTTTGGGAACAACGGACTTTTCCGGCGTCTACAACCACACTAAACGAGCCTTGGGATTCCTATTAAAGGCATCTGAGACTAAGTTGTCCTTCCCTAGAGTGTAGACAATCTCAAAATCATAGTCCTAAAGAAACTCTAGCCATTACCTCTGCCTCAGAATCAGATCACTCTGAGTGTAGATCTACATGAGGATCTATTGGTTTGACTAGACCACAAAATGATCACCCAGATGGTAGTGTCTCCATAACCTCAACGTGAAGACCACCACTGCCAGCTCCAAATCCTGAGTCACATAATTCTTCTCATGGGGCCTCAAATGCCTCGACCCATATGAAATCCATGCCTACAGCTGTATCAGCATGCACCTGATCCTAGCTCCTAATGTCTCGAAGTATACAACGAAGTCAACACCCTCCTCTTGTAGTCTCAACACTAGATCACTAGTCATCCCCTGCCTCAACTCCTCGATGGCCTTCAGACACGGTGCAGTCTAGGTGAACGACCATCCCTTCCGCGTCAATGTGGTCAAAGGGGCAGTAATCCTCAAGAAATATTCCCTCAACCTCTTGTAGTGCCTTACCAAACCAAGGAAACTCCACAACTCAGACTCATTATTGGCTGTATCCCAAGGAAGAACTACCTCTATAATTGTGGGATCTGTGGCTATACCAAGTTCGAAAATGACATGCCCCAGAATGTGAACCTCTTTATTCCAGAACTGACACTACGAGAGCGTCCCATATAGATGGTAGTCCCAAAGTATGTATAGGACCATCATAAAATGATCCGTGTGCTCCTCCTCCATCATAGAGTAGATGAGTATATCGTCAAAAAGACAAACATAAATCGCTCCAAGTACAGCTGGATGATCTGGTTCATCAAATCCATGAAAATGGTGGGGGCATTCGCCACACCAAAGGGAATCACCAGAAACTCGTAACTTCCATAACGACAATGGGAAGACAACATCAGAATGAAATCCTCACAAACCCCAAATGGTGGTATCCAGATCGATGTTTAATCATGGATAACTGCTTCACAACCCTTAACTGGTTGAAGAGGTCATCAATCTTTGGTAAAGGGTACTTGTTCTTTATTGTGGCCTGATTCATGTGACGATAATCCACACAAATTCCCAGACTCCCATCTGCCATTTTAACAAAAAAAATTGTGGTTTCCCAAGGGACACATAGGGCCTGATGAATCCATTCTCACGAATGTCCTCCAATTTATGTTGTTGCACCTGAAGCTCTGTGTGTTTCATCTGATATGCTGAAAACGTTATTGGGGCAGTCCCTAGCTACAAGTCAATGTAGAACTCCATCTCTCACCTCAGACGTATTCCCGGGACATCCTCAGGAAAAATGTTCATATAGTCCTCTAAAATGGTAGGGAACCATGTGTCTGTAGCGTCTGATGCTCCAAGAGCAATGCTTTCCATCTGGTGAGATAAATGGCGTGGTCTCCTCCTTAGTTACTCGTCTGCTCCGCCGCGAGGTTTCGTTCAATGAGGATGGTGAACCTCGTCTCATCAGAATTCACACATCTGACTCGTCTCCGATGACAGTTTATCTGGGCATGATCCATAGAAATCCAATCCATGCCCAGGATGACATTGTAAGATTCCATCGTGATAACCCGTAGGTCCCACATGTAATGACTTCATTTGAAAGACAGTTCGTACTTTCTGCAATTAAAGGTAACTAATGATGCACTTCCCTTAGGATCCTCGAGGCTAAGCGTAGGTGTTAGCGACTCTACTGGGTGCTCCAACTCCGATTACAAATGCAGCGATATAAAATAGTGGCGACTGCCTGTGTTTACTAGTACCGAAGGAAGCATAGAGTAAACACAAAGTGTAACTCAGACTGTCTCGTGTGTTGGGGGGGGGGGGTAACGAACACCCCTAGACTAAAGCTGCCTGTGGCCACTACTTCCAGCTCTGTTAGCCTGGTGTGGGCTGCCCGATGTTGGTGGTGGAAGGACCTCAAAACACTATCCCCCACCACCAAGTACTGCCACTCTTCCTGTGCTGCCTCCCTGAGGACCACCCTGTCCTCGCCTGGGAGATCCCTGGTCACATCACTGCCTCTACCGCTACGGTGCACCCACTACCTACCACGTCTGCTTGGTACGCTTTGTCAGGTAGTCCCATGCTAGGTGACACGATTCATCACAAGAATAGCACCAGCTCTCTCCTAAATTCCTTGGAGCACTTCGACACCACTGGGGTGTACGACCCTACCCTTGAGTCTGCCCATGGAAGGGTCTCTTCAACTGAGGCCCTGCTCTCTGCCGCCTACCTGATACCGTAGACACTGCCCTGAAGGGGCCACTGCTAGGCCCATACAGCTGGAAACCCTCAGTCAATAATCTCTCTATAACGAGAACCCTCTCTATCTCCCCGACATAAGTAGAGATGCACATGGGTACTACACTAGCTCAAAATTCCATACGAAGACCCTAGTCAAACTCCCGCACCCGGAAGTTACTATCATGGATCATATCTTACGAGTAGCATGTTAGATCGGTAAACTGGGAAGAGTAATATGCCATGGTGATCTCCCATACTTCTAATCCAGAAGATCTTGAATCCAAACGGAGCGTAAACAAGAGGGGGAGTACTCCTCCCAGAAGAGCTACTGGAAGACATCCCACCTGAGAGATGACTCGTCAGGGGTCTTTGTAACTAACCCCCACCAAGGCCTGGCCATCCTGACGAAATGGATGGTATCTAGGGCTACCATATGGTCCTCTGGTGTCTGTACCTTCCTGAAAAGTTGGTACATAGACTCAAGAAAGCCTTCCGCTGCCTGGGGATCTGGGTCCCTGCAAAACATTTGTGGCCGCTAATGCTGGAAGTCTCAGTGCACACATAGCCTGCGCTCAACCATGGAATGTGTTGCTAGTACTAAAAGACACTCTCAAGATGGAGGGGTTGTTTCTGAACCCTTGGTTTGATGGGTTTCACATGAGGCTCCCTGAACTGATGCCTCATCACTCGCCAGGTCATTGTCACGAACTGGAGAGGGTAACTTGGATGGCAGCTGTCATGGGGGTATCATGAAAATTATCAAGGATTACCGTGATCAGATGAGAACATATATATAAAATTAATAAAAAAGGGGATATGGCTCAAAAAGGACAACAGAAGAATCAATTCTACTAGATTCATGTTCCAAATTCAATGCAACAAGTGTCTCTGTGTCCCGAGTTGACAAGCGGGTAATCAGGGTCCTGGTGAAGGGATTCATCAGCCTCCAGTACCACCATTGGACTCCCTGGCCTGAGAAATGATCTCGAGACACATCGAAACTATTTCCCTAAATCCCAACCAATTCCTTTTTAGGGACATCCAAACAATTCCCCAAGAAACAAACCATCCTCCGATACCACTTTTTCATGACCCGACTCTACCAGTATCGAGCCGCAACTACCCCAATCCCACCTCTATAGGCCAGGGGTTGGCGATAATACCAAATGCGTAATGATCTCGGGGTGGCCATAACCTATGAACCAATACACACACACACACATAGACCAATTGATGCAGAACTACAGAGTAAAACGAAAACCAAAGGACAAACAACTATAACCCAGCCACAGTCATGCATCAACTTCTAAATTGAACAAGTAAAGTGCTGACAAGGAAACTGAACTGAAAAATTGAAATAAACTCACCCAACCTGAAAGGTGAAATAACCCAGAAATAGGAAACCAAATGTAAACAACTGGAGAGTATCACACCTGAATGTCATAATATGACCACTGAACACAGCCCATGCTCCTTTTTCATATACGCTCCTCTGTAGTCTCGATCAACCTGTATGTGGTGTGAAAGGTCACACCAAATGTAAGTGAAGCCCAAGCATGGGTGAGTATAAGGACACTCAGTGGGATGGCCCGAATGCTCGAGGGAGAAACAAAAGAGGTACTAAAATGGTGAGTAGTAGACATAATGAACATTAGTGTAAGAGTACAATAGAGATAGTGCATATTCACCCAAAAAAAGGAAGGATGTATACATTTCCTTCCAAGAGTAGCTGACATGGAAAGCACGTGGCTTACCCCATGCGTCTTCGCCCCTCCTAGAAGTAGAGTAACTGAACACAGGGAGTGGGAACAAAATTATTGTATATATATATATTTTTTCTTAACAAGAAACCCGAACAAGTGTGTAAGGGGATATCTGTCTCCATGATCATCTCAAGAAAAGTCTCCAATTGTTCTAAGGATATCCATCACTGATGCCCAAAATTCCTTCCTGCCAATACTGTCAAATCACTGATCCATACAACTAAGGGTCCCTCTTGGGTAATCACAGATAAAGGTCATTGACTAGCCTCATAGAAATGGATGATTCTGAAAGAAGTCGTCAGGTAACCCACTGCCCAACCATGCTGGAGGGTAAACCCTATGAGGTCATCGGGTAACCTACTGGCCAGCCCCGCTGGAGGGAAATCCCTAAGTGGTCGTCAGGTAACCCACTACTCAGCCCAGCTGGAGGGTAAACCCTGAGGTCCACAGGTAACCCACTTATCAGCCTCATTGGAGGGTAAACCCTACGGTCAACGGGTAACCCACTACCCAACGCTACTAGAGGGTAAACCCTAATACGCCGGTAGGTAACCCACTTCCCAGCCCACTAGAAGGTATACCTGGAACTGGCCTGATAACTCTGCACAACCTTTTCAATCACTGGGTTTCACTAACATCACTTCCGTGCATTGGTTCGGAGTGAGTCAAAGGAACCTCCGACAAACGCCCTTTCATGTTTCCACATTTAATGAGATCTCGAATGAGGCTACGCACACCCAACCAGATTACACCGTTGTAATCCCCACAGAAAAACACACCAGATATAAAATTTACTTGATTGAAATAGACTCCCGATGAAAAAGATATTCAACACCACTTTATGCCCATACCACGTCTCATGGGGCCCATACCTTGGTTCCGAAAAAGGTTAGGAAAACAACTCCATTGCAATACTCTCAGAAAAACATGCCAAAACAACTATTCATTTACCCCGAACGGACGTCTGATGAGAAAGTCGCAGTACGATGCACACAACATAAAAGACAGCCCATGGGGCCCACACCAAATCTCCGGCTTCAATGGCTTAAACCACCCTGGACTACATTACCACGAAATCAGGGTCACAATTCCACTGACGGTGCCTAAAACGGACTTTGAATATGCTCGTGCCATCCGAAACAAGAATCTTGGTGAGGTAGTAAGAAACACATAAAGGTCGTGTCTAGACCCCACGCCCCCCATCTCGAGAATTAAAAATTTTGGAGACCATCTCAAAACCACCACTTCATTCTGAGGATAATGTCATCGTATATAGCATGAAAATCTAACACCCGGTTTCAATGTTGGAGGTGTTTTAATTCCAATGGACGGAGACAGGGTGGGCCGGGCCGGTTCGGCCGGTCCACTCCTTTTAGACCGGTGGTCTGCGGCATGGCCACCTAGACCGCCCATTCTACCATGGCCCGTTGTTCACCATGTGGGCCGCACCACCTCAATAGGGCCGAATTAAGCTAGTCCGGCTCCATTCCACGGGACCCATGTTTTACTTGTCCTAGTCTGCTCCTAGGGTAACGATGACCCCAGTCTCCCACTGCACACCGACCGAAAAAGCCGGCTGACCTGTAACCCTGGCCTCCCGTGTGTGCCGCCGATGCCTGCAACCGCTCATCCACAGCCGGTCGCACCACCACCAAAGGGACTCGTCACACCAACAACATCCTGGACCACCTGAGAAGCTCTTGCCACTGGGAGCCCATGCCGCCACCTAGGGAGCCCGCATCGCCGTCGTCACCCACCGGACTGCTTCACAGAGCCACCAGACTGCCCTGAAACCACCATAAAATAGTGGTTTGGCTGGAAAACTACCCACGACCACCATGAACGCCCCAATACTAAGATTTTCATTCCGAAATGCATGTTGGATGGCTCGGATCGAACCCAACGCATCTAGGGCCTTCACATGGCAATTAAACATCATTTAAAAACTATGATATGAGTTTGAAGAATTATCAGAAATTAAAAATCAAATCACAATGATCCTACCTCACAGGATGTAGCCCATTGCTTCACAAACGATCCGCCAGAGATGCTACCACCTTGGAGAGGTGGGGAGAGGAGCTAGAATAAGTTGGATCCTTTGTTGGAAGGGAATCTTCCAGGGAGGTTTTAATGGTGATGGAGGAGGGTGTGTATGTGTTTATGTAGGGAAAATTAATTAGAATTTAATTAATTTTAAACACCAACCAGTAGGCCCGTACCTGAACTCTCGACAAAGTTGAGGTTAAGCTGCTCCTAGGGTAAAATCCTTGTTTTGAGCCCAATGGTGGTCTCAGAATTTTATTCCGAGCCTCTATCCAGATGTTATAAAGTTCACACCCAAGGCCTCTAAATTACGAAAATGCTGCTGGTAGTGTTTTCCACAAAAGGGTTGCACCCGTGAATGTTACACACCTCCTTTGGTAAACACAATTCTCTGCACTCAATGGTGCCCTCAGTTTTCCCATCTGAGAAACTGTTTAAAAGTTATTATTATTATTTGGCATGTCTAATATGAACACACTTAAAATTTAATTCTGGACACACCGGGTCTTGGAATCACACACAGTCTGAACGACCTGCTCTAGAATAACATCATGATAAGTTCAAAGCCTTACCGGCATAATACCTGGGTTATTAAAATGATTTTAAATATATATAACCTAAATAGTTAATTTAAATGATGGAAAATAATGTTGGCATGTTTTTAGTGAAATATGGTTCTTGGACTACTAATGGATATGATAATATTTTAAAGGGTTCATTATTTTAATGGGATACATTTAATTAAAATTTACGTTTAAATGAATGTAAAACACGATAATCATAAAATATAATATTCTATTGAAAATAAATATCATCATAAACTATCATGAATTGAAGATAAATCTTATATTAAAATGAATCATAATGTAGGAAAACATCTTGGTCAAGTAAAAATATTAAGAATCATTCTGAGTAACAGATTGTAACAAAACCCATTATTTGATTAAAACCATCCATAGAAAACGACTCTTGATATTCTTAAAATTAGGAATCTATATTACTATAAAAATAAAGGATTCACTTAAGGTTTAAATGGAATCTGATAAAAATTAACCCAATGTACATTCGTCTCCACTAAGATACTCCATATTGTTGAGTGTTCTAGTGTCTTCCTAAAAATTGAAGAATTCTTAATTTTTTTTCTCAATATAGAATTTTTCTGGAATAATTAGTGCAAAGTTTATAATAATGTGAATGATTACATGAAATATTTTCCACATTTTATCAAATTATTAAGGGTATAAGAGGTATGAAATGTGTTTTCTAGGTTCTTATACTGTATTCATAGTAGATGTGGGTTAACATTCAGACCAACAGAACAAAATTTAGTTAAGAATTACAATAATGATTCATTGAATAAATATATAAGGTTATTGAAAAATAATCAATGAGTTGTGCGAGAAGAATATTTTTTCCAAATGATGAAATTATCATGAATACATAAATGTGTTTATGAAACTACGTAGAATTCCCATGTCAGGTATTAGTGTCATAAAAATAAATGTATTATTTTAAATGTTATATTCTACCAACTGTAAGTTTTATAAGTATTGTAAGAATATATGTGTTCAAAATAAAGGTTATAATTGAAGGATCTTGTTTTTTGTATTCATATAATGAATAATAGGGTTATAAAATCATGTAATTGGATGAAAATGAATAATTCCAATTCCAAGGGATCTTAATAAAATATGTGTAGTATCATTTCATTTTCTTATTTGATACGATATGTTGTTTATGAAGAAGAATTTTTTTGAATAATATGAGATGTTGGATTTAATTAACATGGTTTGTGGTTCATTAGATTATATAAAATACTTGAGAATGAAATAAAATATATTTTTCTTATCAACGATAATAGTGTTTATGTATATATTTTATAAAATATAATGATTTTTATTTCACCACCATGATTGAAATATTTAAAATTATATCATTTATTTTTGAAAATTCAATAAAATATAGAATACTATATATGATATAGATGAAATATTTTGTTTTTTAAATAATACCACTAATGTAAAAATGATTTATTTCTTTAAAAATTTAAATTCTGTCTCATTGAGTAATATTATGAAGAGAATATAATTTCTAAGAAGCATGTGAGAGAATGTTTTGAACTAATAGAAATATAAAATTATAAATTAAAAATTCTGCGAGTCATTTTTCAATGGGTATATCGCTCAATATTCTAAAAATTTTTAGGGTATGTAAATAATGACAAAGAGAAAGAGTTACATTTTGTTCCCAAAATTATCTCAACTAAAAGATTATAGACATGTTCTCAGAATGATGATTATGGTTAATATAGAATGAGTTTTAAGTTGGTAGTGAATGTTATTAACAACATAAAATTTAATATTGTGATGTAAATGTGTTTAAAAGCATGTTCAATGAGATGAACATTAAAAATATGATTCTTAAGTCTCACTGTTATTAATTTTTATGTTCCTAATAGATGTTACATACTAAAATAATTTAGTTAGATGGTTTTATCAACTAGACACATAGAGATATGGTAGAAATTTCATAGAGATATATTGAGTATAATAAGACATGGAATGTGAATCAAACATAAGGGTTCTATAATAGGCTATAATTTATGTTATTATTATATATATTCTAATGTATTGTTTTTTAATGTTATTAAAGGATTCTAATAATATAAAATGGACCATGTTGTATATATCTTCGACCTCTACCTTATCATATTTTCTCATTGGCTATATATATATTCATGAAGTGAAATGATATATGACCTCTAAAAAGTTTAATTATACCTAACCAATATTCATCATGGATTATTATAATTTTTAGGAAGTTATATTATTAACATGAGTAATATTATCATATTAATATTCAAAATATGCTTAAGGGGTAAACTATGGGTTTTATTTACCAGATGACCCGCTAAGTCTATACCACATAGAGTCTCAAACACATTGTATTTAGAACAATATTAATGCATTTTTATATTTAATACATGTAATATAGGTTATAACGATGAATAAAATAATAATATTCATAATGTTTTACCTTTATTACATAATAATTAAGGTTTAGTAAATAAATGTGTGGTATGGTGTGTTGTTGATATTGTTTTGGATTATGTATTAATAATGTTGTGATATTTCCTATTCAAATGATGATTATGAAATCTATTCCCTCAATCAATATTGAAAAAAGAACCATATGGTAAAAACATATATTATTTACGATTTAATTATCTATTTTGATGGGGGTAATGTGTTGTTTCAATATTTTACGATGAATTACATGTGATGTTGTTATGGACTTCATCAGTCGATACTGAGATAATTGAGAACATATGAGTAGATATATAAGAATTTTATAGAGCTAATTTTTTTTCATAAAATTTAAAATTCTTTTAAATGATTTAATCCCTCACAATTTATCAATTTGATAATATTTTCATCAGTATTATATTTTTTTTGTGTTTTGGGATTAAATTTGAAAATTTCTTAATTCTAGATTTTTAACTTATTTTTATCACTATTGTATGTAGAACATCAATTTTAAAATATTTATCTAATTATAATAATTATTTCTTTGGAGGATTACATAGTTAAGGCTATTCAACTTCTTATTCTAGAGAAAGAGAAAATTGGATAAACCATTGTACTAAAAAATCAATTAACATGAAATATCATTCTATCCAAAAGAATGTACCCCACCTAATTTAATAAGGAAAAAATACATATTCATTCCTCTAATAAATGAGATTAAAATATTATTTTATATAGGAAATGATGATGAGTTTTTCCATTGAATATTATGGAGATATTATTACATAAATATATTAGTTTAATTAACAAAACTAGGGAATATTTTTGGTATCTTTGTAGAGACCCGAAGCCTGACGTACATGGACATTACATTGCATTTTCGGAATACATAGTACATAACAAAAAAACACACACACAAGGAGTGTAATAGTTTAGTGTCTTTGAAAACTCGGAACGTAATCTTATAATTGTGTTGAAATATCTTCAATATCTCCCATAAAGATCATCCCTTTTTTACCTAAAACCTTTATTTATATCCTGGGGAAAAGAAAACATAAAATGGTGAGCTCAAATGCTCAGTAAGTGTAAACAAAAGAAAAATCAATCACATCATATTCATAAGAACATAACTTTTGGAAATCGTAACCTGCAAAAGAGATCATAATTTCATAACATGGGATAAATCATAGTAGTGAAATGAAATCCCAATAATCACAACTTAAAACATGAAACTTTGTGGAATACACATACAATCATAGAGAATCATTTCTTGTTAGTCAAGACTCATTGCCAAGACTATCTTAGTGAAAAAAGTCCCTTTCTGAACATAGTCACCCTCGTTTCAGTCCTGTTTCACTGAACTGGTATAACCTACCATTCCATCCATGTCTATCTCATGAGATATAAAATCTTTACCCAATGAATTGGAGGGAGATATAGGTCCCACCCATCTCATAATGATACCATTCTTATGTGTGCCACAAAATCATAAATCATACATCATTTCATAACCCATGTAATAAAAATGGGAATCTTAAACATCTTGACATCATATAACAATTCATATAAGATAAACGAATTCATAAAAATATTTCCATCACAACATAATAAAATCATTGTAATAATAGGGATAAAAACAGAACCCTTTATTATCTTAGATGGAAAATAATTTTGATAAAACATTTGAACTCCATTCTTGAGGAAAATATCCTTTCTTCTTCAAAAACATTTTTCCTTTCTAAAAATGTCATAAAACTTTTAACTAAAAGAAGTTGATTAAAAATAAACGTGAAAAATTTTAAAGGATTCTTCTTGGAAATAATGTTTTAAAAAATAACCAATCATGGCATATAAGTTAAAAAAACATTCTTCTCGTACTTTTTTCGGAAAAGTCAAAAAGTACCTCGTACGAAAAACGACAAAAGATTCCTTTCATATATTTAACTAAAAACTCAACGAAGGGTAAAATTGGATATAAAATATTGTATAAGGATATAAATATTACACATTGAGGAAACATGGATGTGGATGATAAAATACACCCCAGTAAATTTCAAAGTATAAACAATCTCGGATAAAAATGAGATTGTGATATTTCCCTTACCTTAGGTCTGATTTGCTTCGTAAGTGTCTGAACCTCATGTATAATGATTTAAATCTTGTTATTGAATTAATCCAGAATCATATTCATTGTTATTATATCATATATGGTCCACTTATGACTTTATATTACCCGTTCTTTTGTAAATTCACGTTAAAGTAGCGTTTTGGGTAAAATCGTCTCATTTGTCGTTCGTGTTTTTAACTTGTAATTACTAATGTGATTACTTGGATCATGATTACTTATATCCAGAATGTAAAACATGATTTTTATATAATATATATTCAGAATATATATATATATATATATAATATCGATAAATGGAATGAAATACACCGTTCATGGAGACGGTAGTCCGTACGTACGCATGAACGCTGTTTTGGTTTCCTTATTGAATTGAATGGAATTAAGTAGATGACATACATATAAATATACATAAATCCAGTATTATTATTTCATATATTTCATTATTACTTTTTATATATACTTTATAATCATTCATGAATGGTTAATCATTGAGAATGAATCTCATCGCGTCGTGGAGACGGTAGTCCGTACGTACGCACGAGCGATGATATCGTTCCCATGGTCGTGGAATTGTGTTGATGTGTATGTATTCTATTTCAGTATCAATATAAATTTATAATAATCATATATAGTTACTCATTATACCATTATACCAATCCAATTAAGGTGGTGGCGGAAAATAGATTACACCACGGCGTGGAGACGGTATTCCGTACGCACGCACGCGCGGTGATTGCCTTTTTCCGTAGGATGGATAGAAGGTTAATTAGAGTTGTTTAATATTTATAATAACATATAAGTATATAATAAATACTGATGTTATTACTTTATCATGAAACAACTAAATAAGAAGAAGTTGAAGAAGAAAGAAATTGAAAAAGATCGGTAATGGATATTACCTCTTTTTGACGCGCCTTCACTTAACATCCACTTAAAAAACTAAGGATGGTCTTTGAAGAAGACCAGGACCTCTAGGATGATACTAGGGAAGTGGAGAAGAGATTTTTTCAGGGATTGGCCGAGCATTAATGCTAAAATTGGTGTGAGGAGGAGAGGGAGGAGGTTCCCTTTTATAAGGGAGGAGAGGGGCATCTTAGGAAAATCTCAAAATATTATTTTATATTAAGGTCAAATTCGGTTTATAATTGTTCCAAATGGTCTTATTTCGAAGCTAAAGTGGGTATGGATAGAAAGCCTCTCATCCAATAGGATTTAGACAAGTTTAGGTTATTATTTTAACATTATCAATTAGATTTAACTCTAAGTTAAATAATTTAACTTTTACCGTGTCTTTTTGTTTTCTTACACTATATGGTTAATAAACATACTATATGAAGCCAAACAAACCCCAAGTTTTTTATTATTAATATACCTATCCTTATCTAAGTCATTTGGCCGAACCTTAGATTTTTAGGAATTAAATAACAATTAATAATATAATATTTGTTTTAAAAACTAATTTATGTCAATTTTGACACTATTTGGTACAAGATTTTTATAAAATTTCTAACAGAATGATACATTCGAACCAAATTACTTAAATCAACAATAACATGTCATATTAACCTAGAAAATTAGTGTAAGTCATAAAAAGTCTCAAATTACATTTATTTGGGCATTTATAACATCAATTATGTTAATATTTTCTTAAAAAGGTAATTACTGCATCATCATTGTGTCATAAATAAATTAAATTATTTAAATTATAAAAATTACAAATAAACTACAATTATGTAGGAAATATTTTTATATTTCTATTGAATATTTGTAGTCTAAATTATATTATGAATAACAATATATTAAAAATGTTTTAGTAAATAAACTTTTATTTTAACTCTTTTTAACTCTTCTTTGAATTAAATAATAATAAATGTCCTAATCTAATCCAAGTGGGCCTAAATGATAATATTTTACACTTAAGGTTGTTTTTGTTCGAGATACACTTCTACAATAGGATTAGGACATGTGTTAGGGTAATATTAATATCATTTTTACCCTTAATTACCCTATTTACTTTTAACTATGGTAAATAAAAATAAAAAGTTACTATTCACCAAAAATTATTTTCATCTCATTAAACCACATTTTACTTACGGACATCAACCGTGTCTCTCGGAATTTTGAAATTCCATTCACAGAAGCAGTAAAATTAATAATTATGAAAAAAAATAATTTTTTTAACTACCACTTAGTAGTTTCACTATTCATAAAAAATTGATGTTTTTCAGAAAAATGCCAAATTTTCACCCTAAGATATAATTGATATTCCGAATTCAAAAATGATTTCTATTTTACAAAATTCCCAACATATAAGTTTCATTAATTAATTTTATAATAAATTTCCGCTGTCACAACAAATAGAGTGTTTTTAAGAGATAATAACTATCAAAAGATTAACACTTGTTTATGTCTGGTGTAAATGTGAAATTTCATCCAATGAACAACATTGTATTGAATTGTAAAAATATATTCTAAATATACTTTAAAACAACTCAAATTAATAATTTTTCACTATTAATTATTTCGATTAAAAATTTTGTTTTTAATTAAAATTTAGTAAATTTCACTATTCATCAAAATATGAAAGTTATCCGAAAAGTACCAAAATTTCACCTTAGGCTAAATTCGATAGTCCGAATCCAAAAATGAAGTCCATTTTGAGAGATAAAATTTCTAAAATTCTAAAAGGTGGTTATTACTATTCATAACAGCTAGTTTTAATAATATTTTAATAGCATATCGTTGTTTAGTGAAACTCGGTATTGCGTACTACACACGCTATCGAGGAAGGTCGCGATTGCGTTTAATACAAGGCAAGTCAAGGATGCATGTCATGCAAGCTCCTTTTGGTGTAGCGTACAACACAAGACATTAGTAAAATTAAAAACAATATTTTTCATAAAATTTCGTGGTGTTACATTCTACCCCCCTTAAAATGAATTTCACCCTCGAAATTCGCTGGGGTTATAAATGATTTAATATTCAAAAATTTCTTTAATAGAAACCCACATCGTAAAATGGAATACCAAAACCAATATTTAAAAACAAAGGTATGAAACATAATTCTTACCCAAATAAACTAATCACTGGGTTTCCACATAGGTGAAAATATGGATATGGAAGAGAAATCTAACCATCATGTTCTGATGGAGAGTGGTAGAGAACATGGCTATGGAAAAGCCAGTAATCACAAATCCATAGATTTGTGATGATATAAGGTACCATCTGGTTCATCAGGTATATTATCACTAGGACAACATTTTTGGTTTTCAAGATCATTTCCCTAAAGTTGAAAATTTGAATTAAAATAAATACTTACTTTATTTTGGTACAATCTCACTGTTGTTTGTGCCTTGAACAATTTCCACTTCATCTCTTAAATAAATTAAGTTGAATTTGTTATTAGTGAAGTGTTAGTAGATCATGTGATAGAATGAAGAGTCATTCCATCTATCTCAAACAAAAGGTTAGAAAAAGTTATATACATAAGTCGGTCTATAGTGAGATTAATCATATATGGTTCCTAAAATGGACTTATACTTCATATATCATACTTCTTAATATAATAAAACTAGTTTCTACTAAACAGGGACGTCCTGTAGGCCAGTGGTAGGCGATAAAGGCTAGTCGCACTTCGGTTGTGGGTTCGATTCCCACAGCCTTGTCCGAAGCGATGGGCTGTCGCCCGTCCTGCAGGTTATCCTTTTTCTAAAACAATATTACTATAACATCCCATCAATAATATAGAAAAAACTTCTATCCTTAAACAATACTAACTTATGTCCAACATAATCCATTCCAATCTTTAGGCTTATCCATAATACTGCAGTCCACTCTCATAACATAGTGAAAACGATTACCATAGATTTAACACCATCGTCGATCCCCATATATCATAAGATATGTTTTGTTGGTCACATTCCAAACATTCAAAGTCCTTAATCATGTATTCTCTTGAATACCATAGTGAAAACATGAATGCAGTTAAAAGTTAACACCTTCCACATACCAAAATCCTCAAAATTCTATATACTCAAACCATGATATCACTTAGTCCTTATATCAATCATGAGGTCATGAATACTGTCAAACATTTCATTTTCTCCTTATCCCTTCATTATGGGCATATTATCTACTTTCCAAAATATTTTAATCACTTTTCATGGTTACCGGTACCATAAAATTATTGAAGACCACAATAGACCAATAAATAAATATTCCAATACACTATAAAAGTACCTCAACAACATTATTCCTGAATACCAATACATAAACACTTCAGTACATCCACTTCAATGATTGTCCTAGAAGAAGTCCTTCCTTGATTTAGAAGTAACTTTTTAGGTCAGGGCATTGAGTTAGGTAATGCCCACGTTCTCCACAAATAAGACATTGAACTCAATGACAGTCTGTCACTCTATGACCCTTTTCTCCACACAGATAACATCGGTCCCTCCATTTGAGGTATTCCTCAAGGTTCTTCTTCCCTTCTTTAGAAATCTCAATCTTCCTTTATTTCTGCTCCTCAACATGCGAACATTTATAATAGTTTATCTTCCTCTTCTTTGATGAATTAGGCATACCACTAAATTTCACCTTGTTAATCATATATCGCGATGACTAATTTGGCATAATCACAAGATCTTTCTCTCTAGGAATTACACAATTTTTGTTTTGCTCATACTCACCATTTTGTCCATTGGATTCAATGTTAACCAAATTCCTTCTGGTTCCCTCCATTAACTAAAACACAAAAAGAATCTTGTGAGAGGAAAAAATCATGCTAGGGAAAACAACATAGTAAAGGAGGAGTACCCTTAATAAATAACATCTTAGGTTAAATTCTAAGATCGTTACCATAGTTCTAGGACTGTATCATATATGTATACTTATCCTTAGGGACATCCCTAGACATACCTTATAAATATCTCTAGGGATCTCACTAACGCTTTCGCATCCTAGTTTCCAAAGGTTGACTAAACCCTTCCTCTGATACCAACTGTAGAGACCCGAATCCTGACGTACATGGACATTACATTACATTTTTGGAATACATAGTACCTAACAAAAAAACCCACACACAAGGACCGTAATAGTTTAGTATCTTTGGAAACTCGAAACATAATCTTCTAATCGTGGTGAAAGATCTTCAATATCTCCCATAATGATCTTCCCTTTTTTTACCTAAAACCTTTCTTTATATCCTGGGGAAAAGAAAACATAAAAGGGTGAGCTTAAATGCTCAGTAAGGGTAAATAAAAGAAAAATCAATCACATCATATTCATAAGAACATAACTTTTTGAAATCTTAACCTTCAAAAGAGAGCATAATTTCATAACATGGGAAAAATCATAGTAGTGAAATGAAATCCCAATAATCATAACATAAAACATGAAACTTTGTGGCATACACACATAATCATAGAGAATCATTTCTTGTTAGTCATGACTCGTTTCCAAGACTATCTTAGTGGACAAATTCCCTTTCTGAACCGAGTCACCCTCGTATTAGTCCTGTTTCACTGAACCGGTATAACCTACCATTCCAGCCATGTCTATCTCATGAGATATAAAATCTTTACCCAATGCATTGGAGGGAGATATAGGTCCCACCCATCTCATAATGATAACATTCTTATGTGTGCCACAAAATCATAAATCATACATCATTTCATAACCCATGTAATAAAAATGGGAATCTTAAACATCGTGACATCATATAACAATTCATATAAGATAAACGAATTCAAAAAAATATTTCCATCACAACAAAATCAAATAAATGTAATAATAGGGATAAAAACAGAACCATTTATTATCTTAGATGAAAAATAATTTTGATAAAACACTTGAACTCCATTTTTGAGGAAAATATCCTTTATTCTTCAAAAATATTTTTCCTTTCATAACATGCCATACAACTTTAAACTAAAAGAAGTTGATTAAAAATAAACTTGAAAACTTGTAAAGGAATCTTCTTGGAAATAATGTTTTAAAAAATATCCATTCATGCCGTATAAGATAAAAAAATATTCATCTCGTACTTTTGACAGAAAAGTCAAAAAGTACCTCGTACGAAAAACGAGAAAAGATTCCTTTCATATCTTTAACTAAAAACTCACCTAAGGGTAAAATTGGATATAAAATATTGTAGAAGGACATAAATATTACAAATTGAGGAAACATGGATGTGGATGATAAAATACACCCCAATAAATTTCAATGTATAAACTATCTCGGATAAAAATGAGATTGTGATATTTCCCTTACCATAGGTCAGATTTGCTTCGTAAGTGTCCGAAACTCCTGTATAATGATTTAAATCATTTTATTGACTTAATCAAGAATCATATTCATTGTTATTATATCATATATGATCCACTTATGACTTTATATTACCCATTCTTTTGTAAATTCATGTTAAAGTAGCGTTTTGGGTAAAATCGTCTCATTTGTCGTTCGTGTTTTTAACTTGTAATGAATAATATGATTACTTGGATCATGATTACTTATATCCAGAATGTTAAACATGATTAATATATAATAAATATTCAGAATATATATATATATAATATAACGATAAATGGAATGAAATACACCATTCATGGAGACGGTAGTCCGTACGTACGCATGAATGTTGTTTTCGTTTCCTTATTGAATTGAATGGAATTAAGTAGATGACATACATATAAATATAAATAAATCCAGTATTATTATGTCATATATTTCATTATTACTTATTATATATACTTTATAATCATTCATGAATGGTTAATCATTGAGAATGAATCTCATCGCGTCGTGGAGACGGTAGTCCGTACGTACGCACGAGAGATGATATCATTCCCATGGTCGTGGAATTGTGTTGAAGTGAATTTATAATATTTCAGTATCAATATAACTTTATAATAATCATATATATTTACTCATTATACCATTATACCCATCCAATTATGGTGGTGGCAGAAAATAGATTACACCACGGCGTGGAGACGGTATTCTGTACGTACGCACGCGCAGTGATTTCCTTTTTCTGTAGGATGGATAGAAGGTTAATTAGAGTTGTTTCATTTTTATAATAACATATCAGTATATAATAAATACTTATGTTATTACTTTATCATGAAACAAGTAAAGAAGAAGAAGTTGAAGAAGAATGAAATTGAAAAAGATCAGTAATGGATATTACCTCTTTTTGACGCACCTTCACTTAACCTCCACTTAAAGAACTTAGGATGGTCTTTGAAGAAGACCGGGACTTCTAGGATGATACTAGGGAAGTGGAGAAGAGATTTTTGCAAGGTTTGGCCGAGCTTGAATGCTCAAATTGGTGTGAGGAGGAGAGGGAGGAGGTGCCCTTTTATAAGGGAGGAGAGGGGCATCTTTGGAAAATCTCAAAATATTATTTTATATTAAGGTCAAATTCGGTTTATAAGGGTTCCAAATGGTATTATTTCGAAGCTAAAGTGGTTATGGGTCGAAATCCTCTCATCCAATATGATTTAGACAAGTTTAGGTTATTATTTTAACCTTATCAATTAGATTTAACTCTATGTTCAATAATTTAACTTTTACCGTGTCTTTTTGTTTTCTTACACTATATGGTTAATATACATACTATATGAAGCCAAACGAACCCCAAGTTGTTTATTATTAATATATAAATCCTTATCTAAGTCATTTGGCCGAACCTTAGATTTTTAGGAATTAAATAACAATTAATAATATAATATTTGTTTTAAAAACTAATTTATGTCAATTTTGACACTATTTGGTACATGATTTTTATGAAATTTCTAACAGAATAATAAGTTCGAACCAAATTACCTAAATCAACAATAACATGTCATATTAACCTAGAAAATTAGTGTAAGTCATAAAAAGTCTCATATTACATTTATTTGGGCATTTATAACATCAATTATGTTAATATTTTTTAAAAAAGATAATTACTGCATCATCATTGTGTCATAAATAAATTAAATTATTTAAAGTATAAAAATTAAAAATAAAATACCATTATGTAAGAAATCTTTATATCATTCTAATTAATATTAATAGTTGAAATTATATTATGTATAACCCTATATTAAAAATGTTTTAGTAAATAAACAATGATTTTAACTCTTTTTAACTCTTCTTTGAATTAAATAATAATAAATGTCCTAATCTAATCCAAGTGGGCCGAATCGATAATATTTTACACTTAAGGTTGTTTTTGGTCGAGATACACTTTTCCAATAGGATTATGACATGTGTTAGGGTAATATTAATATCATTTTTACCCTTAATTACCCTATTTACTTTTAACCGTGGTAAATAAAAGTTAAAAGTTACTATTCACCAAAAATTATTTTCATCTCATTGAACCAAATTTTACTTACTGACATCAACTGTGTCTTTCGTATTTTTGAAATTCCATTCACAGAAGCGTTAAAATTATGATTTATGAAAAACAGTTTTTTTTTAACTACCACTTAGTAGTTTCACTATTCATCAAAAATTGAAGTTTTTCAGAAAAATGCCAAAATTTCACCCTAAGCTATAATTGATATTCCGAATTCAAAAATGATTTACATTTTACAAAATTCCAAACATATAAGTTGCACTAATTAATTTTATAATTAATTTCTGCTCTCACAACAAATAACGTGTTTTTAAGAGATAATAACTATCAAAAGATTAACACTTGTTTATGTCTGGTGTAAATGTGAAATTTCATCCAATGACCAACATTGTATTGAATTGTAAAAATTTATTCTAAATATACTTTATAACCACTAAAATTAATAATTTATCACTATTAATTATTTCGATTATAAATGTTTTTTTAATTAAAATTTAATAATTTTCACTATTCATCAGAATATGAAAGTTATCCGAAAAGTACCAAAATTTCACTTTAGGCTAAATTCGATACTCCGAATCCAAAAAAGAGGTAAATTTTGAGAGATAAAATTTATAAAATTTTAAAAGGTGGTTATTACTATTCATAACAGCTAGTTTTAATAATATATTAATAGCATATCGTTGTTTAGTGAAACTCGGTATTGCGTACTACACATACTATCGAGGAAGGTCGTGATTGCGTGTAATACAAGGCAAGTCAAGGATGCGTGTTGTGCAAGATCATTTTGGTGTAGAGTACAACACAAGACATTAGTGAAATTAAAAAGAATATTTTTCATAAAAGTTTGGGGTGTTACAATCTTTGAGTGGAAAAGTGCGCCTTATTAGTTATGTCATAACTTCTTGTATATATGTTCAATGCCGTTAAAATTTTGCATGTGGACAGAAAACTAAATTTATTACTAATTATAAGTAACTGACATTATAGATAATTGGTCATCCAATAAGATTAACCGGAGCGATATTTTGGACGACAGATTCTAGTAGAAAATATATTTTCATTCATCTTTTATTTTATTTTTATTTAGATTATTTACTTTATTCCATATATGATTTTAGTTATTTTATTTTATAAAATTTATTTTTTAATTTTTTCCATGTTTTCCATTATCTATTATTCTCGATCATATTATTCATTATTTTCTTCATTTCTACAACTTTTCTTTTTCTTTTTTTCCACTTCTTCTTCTTCTAACATTATTTATGTTATTTTATATTTTTATTATCTCTATCCGTTTATTATATACTTTTTATTTTATTCATTTATCTTTTTCTTCTCAAATTTATTTTCTTTCCAAATTGACCTATTAATTTAATAAATAAGGGTATGACCTAAGGCATATCCATTTGTAGGATAATAGTATTTCTATTTATTTATTACATTAAATTCATTAGTTTGATTTTGTTTTTTTTTGTGATAAAGGATTTTGTCCACTGGTGTAGAGATTTTCCATCATGACAGTGAACTAAAACATAGTAATATTCATTATTTTTATCATTTCCCCCTACTCTAATAAATATTATAACATTATGTGATGATTTTTATCTTTTTAGTTGTTGAATCTACATTCGATAGAGTCAGGTTCTGTAATATGTAATACTCTTGACTAAGGTGTTTCACCAACCCTGATTACAGGAGTAGGTGTAATGGATACTGATAATTGAATTCATGATTTCATAGCAATATATAATATAATATCTATTTTAATATTCGGTTTCATTATTTAACTATAAAATAAAATTTAAACACCAATTAGGATAATTATGGAACCCATGAACTAAACATCAAATTCCACGATCATTCTTTATTAAACCATATTTTTTCATTTCGTGTAATTTTATTCCTTAACATCATTTATTTTTTAATATATTTAATGAAGAATTAAAAACAAAAAAATAATTAGTTTAGGTGAACTTGATAAGTAGTTGAACAAATAGGAAATGTACTCAAGTTAGAATCCTTTGGTCACCCTCTCTCCTACACTCACAAAATAATATTTCTTTTTCCACACCCTATTATTGGTGTCTGTCATAACTAACGTTATTTAAAGATATCTAATTAGAATTTTTTATTATTATATTTATATTAATATAATATTATTATAATTAAAAAATCATAAAAATTTATTTTTTCATTTTTTAAAAAATGATCTATTTCCCAAATCATAGAATTATTACTCTCATGTAATAGAAAAATAAAAATATTATAACAAGGAAACCCTCCAATGAAGGTATTATTATATTATAATAATGGTTAAGTTGAAGAAAAAAAGGATGAGTAACAATAATCGCCCCTCAGGATTTTATGAGTGGTTGATGAAATTATCACGAACCAAATCTGGTATCCGCCAAAATCGACAACAAACCCAGCCCGTGACAAGGCCCGAAGGGCGTTCCCGATCCCCACGGGCTGGAACAAGTGCCCCGGTATCATATAATGATAATTGGGAACCATTTACATGATTTTATAAACATGAAACTACAATAAAACACAATAAAACAAATCTGGATTTTTCAACTAAAACCATCTTTTACAAAATTTCAGAACTGAATTACATAAGTTAAAACTACATTTAAAGACTATTACAAAGGTAAAAAACAAATAAGGACAGCCCAAGAGCCCTTATGTCATGGTGTACCACCCTTATGCTATCTCCACAAGATATCACTACCAAGGACCTTCTAAAGACCCGAACCACTGGAACAAAAAAACTGTACCCAACCTGCAACAACAAAAATAACCAATTCTACTTACACCCAAGGGTGTAAGTAGGGTGTGAGCCAAAGCCCAAGAGGATACCACCACTAATATATTCCATGTGATAAACATTTAATGGTGAAAAGCATGCATGTTTTCAAAGACATGAGATGCTAGTTAAAATTTCTAAAAGATGCAACATTAAATAAAAATAGTTTTTAGGTGGGCTAATTTAAAGAATAAAAAAATTTAAAATAAACACCATAGCTACTGAATTTTCCAGCATCTAATACCGTATACCGATGGTAAGAACAAAGTATCTCGTGAGCACAAGCAATGGGAAATAACCCCTAGGCACTAGCTAGTTGTGGGTCACAGGTACCTCGTATCTTGGTGAGAGTAACAATCAAAAATATCCATTCTCGTGCACGAGCCACTAGTAGGGAATACACATAACCTAGTGGTCCCCATAAATAATCATCATAGTTTATTTAGAGTTGTAACCGTCAATCTTGCTATGTGAAACTGGGGCCAAACCTCACAGATTCACTAGAATACTAGTACACGTCCACCCACCTAGATACCCGGGTTTTCCCTTTGTGCTCAAAAAAGTTCAACAAGTCAAGATATATACATTTCACATGAAAATATCATTTTCATATCAAAAATTCACTAAAAAGACCACATTTATACCACACAAGTCAAAAAAGTACAATTTTCATTCAAATTGATTTTGAAATCCAACTTATACAAGAATAGCCCACAACACTCTTCACAAGACATGGAAACTTCCAAAAATCATTTAAACCATTTTTATAAACCATTCCAAGACATTTTAACTCAGATAACAGCCCAGTCAAATAACATATAATAACACTTTCATAAAAAAAATTCAATTTTCACAACACACTCTCACAAAACAGCCCACAACCATGTTTTGCAGCTCTCGTACCATTTTCTAAAACATTTCAGCACTTTATAAAACATTCTAAATTTTTTTTGAAAACTTAAATAACCACCATACCTTTCAAAAACTCATATTAGGTGATCACACCCCAAACAATACATATACACTCTTTTATCCACTTTTTATAACCAAACAAAACATTCACAATTTTCAAAAAAACAACTCAACGGGTCTAACTATGTCTTGCACACAAAACCCATTTCAAAACCCCAATTTAAGACCAAAACCATACCAATTCATATCAAAAATAGAATTGACATTCCCAGATACATTTATAAAAACACATTCAAGTGTTAGAAAATAACCTTGAATAATACCACAAAAGATACAAATGAAAACACACGTTTTCCTAAAATGACCTCAAGAAGTATAACAATGTTTTACACATCAAACCTATTAAAAACCCTTCTTTTTAGAACCACATGACACTAGTAAATTACCAAACCAGAATTGGCAGGCCAAACAAGATTTAATGAACCAATTTCATAAGTTATAAACCACACCCAAATAAAACCCCATGAGTTACACATGAAAACACACAATTTCATGTTAAAAAGCGACTATAAAATTTAACACATAACCAAATCAATCATAAATAGTTTTTCCACCAAACCCAATGTAACACCCCGAGCATCCACGATATGCTTCTCTTTCAATAATGCAATAGCTTGCATTGTACGCAAGTTCAAGATTCTAACACACCGCGACTAATCAAAATAGCCATTATGAATAGTAATACCCACTTTTTGAAATTATATATATTTTATATTTAAAAATGGACTTCATTTTTGGATTTGGAATGTCGAAATTAGCCTATGTTGAATTTTTTGTAATTTTCCGAGAACTTCCAAATTTTTATGAATAGTGAAAAATACATAAAACAACATTTTTAATCAAAATAATTTATACTGATAAATTATAATATTGAGTGGTTTTAAAGTATAATTAGAATATATTTTTACCATTTTATCCAATTGTGTTCATTTGAATTAATTTTACTTTGAAATTGGACATAAACAATCGTCAATCTTTTGATATATATTGTTTCTTAAAAACACGCTATTTGTTGTGACAACAGGAATTAATTATAAAATTAATTAATGAAACATATATGTTTGGAATTTCATAAAATAGAAATAATTTTTGAATTCAGAATATCAATTATAGCTTAGGGTGAAATTTTGGCATTGTTCTGATAAACTTCAATTTTTTATGAATAGTGAAACCACTAAGTGGTAGTTAAATAACTGATTTTTCGTTTAAATGAAATATTACCCCTTCTGTGATTTGATTATCAAAAATCCAACATACATGGTTGTCATTAGGAAGTAAAATGTGGTTCAATTGGATTAAAATAATTTTGGTGAATAGTAACTTTTATGTTTAATTAATCGTGATTAATGGTAATTAGTGAAATTTATGGTAAAGATAGTGTTATAATAATATGAAATGACCTTGAAACTTGTCCTATATCTATTGGATGAGTCATTGCCGACCAAGAAAATCCATTGGTAAACTTGGGGACCCCATAGAGCCACTTTGGTTGGAAAATGACACTAAAAACATTTTATTTAATGTTAAAATAAAAATGTCACAAATATGAGTTGTTTTACTAAAACAATTTTTAAATGGGGTTATACAAGTCATATTTTTGAATATAAATATTCATTATAAATATAATATGATTTCATACATCATGATATTTTTTTTATAATTTTTAGGAATTAAATAAATTAAATTATTTATGACACCATGATGATGCAGCGATTACCTCATTAATTAACGATTTAAATAAAATGAAATGATAATGTAAAATACAAGACATAAACTTGTAAAAAACCTATTGTATGAGTATATTTCGAACCCTTATCACCTTAGCCTCGAAATATATCATTGTGGGACCTTTATAATCCTAAAATCATTTCATAATAAAGTAACATTTCATGACATTCCAAGAGTGCCCCTCCTCTCCTCTTATAAAAGGCCCCCACCACTACCACCTTACTCACACCTTCAAGCCATTTGGCTTGGCCAAACTCTGCCCAAATACTCTCCCAACTTCCCTCTCTTACTCCTAGAAGCCTCACATTGGGCAGAAGTCCTCCCATGGAATCCTTTGGCTCAAATCAAAAAGAGTTACCCGGTTTTAAAGGTAGTGTTTTCTATTGTGTTCTTATGTTTTATTTTGCTTCTCCAACCCACTAAACTCTTTTTATTCATTTATTTTGTAACAACACCAGTATCCTCAATATACTAGGATGTTTTTATGATAAGTATTCGATTTAAACTTACACACACCTTCGTCTAATTGTTAAAGAACATAATGTTTCTTTGGATGGCAAATTTCTGCCTCACGAAACGATGATTGTTCAACACTCATATAACACCTTCAAAGGTGGCCATTAAGATATCACTATATTTATATATGATATATAATATGTTTATGTTTTACTTAAGCTTCTGTATTTTTCATTTATGGAATACCTTTATGGTTTCCATTATGGGTAAACACGATATTTTCATTTTAGGAAGTCCGGACTACCACCCCCTCAAAGTGATTTGAATCGTTAATACCATATGTTGGATGTATAAAGGATGGATTAAATGTTATTATACATTATATAATAATGGAATTATATTATACCTTTATATCATTATTTTTCATTCCATTAAAATATGAAATATAAATGAAAGTAGCGTTGATGCGTACGTACGACTTACCGTCTCCATGAACGGTGCATTTCATTTCTTACCTCTATGTGTTACATAATATTATGAATGAATGTATATACTGGATACATATGATATATATGATATCTAAATCATGAATATAATTATGGAGATAAGGGATATTCTACCACATAAACAAATTGTAATTATAAGAAGTTTATTGTTGTCTCAAGTACCAAAGATCGACAAAACGACCGTTATTAACATAAATGACTACATAATTTTTGTAACATTGTAATAAGTGATATAAAAGAGATAATGAACTTGAAAAAGGTTCTTAAGAAATTACATATTGACTCTTGTTTATTATTCAGGATATTAATGAATGGTTGAGTCAAGTCGGACACGAGGTAAGGGAACTTCATAACCCAATTTCTATTCATTGGGTTAATCTCCTACTTTCAAATTATGTCATGATATTATTATGTCCTCTATTGTATTTGTACTTTATTTATGTGTACTTATAGTGAATACACATAATAGATTTATTTTATTTTAAAAAAATGATCTTTTTAAGGGACTTCGTCTCAATATCCATTCATTGAGGCATATTTTGTTTTATACACAAATTTCATTTATACGGTGTATAAACCCCTTTGACTTTTACGTTTATTCAAAAGGTATCTTTTTATACGAAGCGTTTTACTAAACGACAAAAAGGAATGTTTTTCTTGTCGTACGTATGCGGCAACAATGACTTCTCCGCCGTCGTGACAATTATTTGTGTTTCGGCTTCCTCTACAAGTTATAACTTTTTTTTAAATGATAAATAAATACAAAGATTTAATTTTCTTTTATTTTGGTATTTAAAATGGTTTTGAAAGTGTTTTTATTATATCAATGGGTTGTATTGATATCTTTTGAATGAAATGTGGAAATGTTATGTTTTCTTTATACAACTATTATGTGATATGATTATGTTATGGTTTATGATATGTTTAAACCTGTTCATATGAGGAATGCATTGGACTTCAAAAGTGACGTGTGGAGCCCGCTATAGCTCCTCGATGCATCTGCAGGTCTCACGAGACAAACTTGTGTCTTGGCACGAGGCCTTGAAAAAATCTTATTTGTGTTCTTCGCACGAGGCCTTGGCTACATGGTTATGATAGTCTGGCATTATGCATTCCATCATTATGAATGTGTTTATTGATATTGCTTGTGATTATTCGACCAGTAGAATATCCATGTGAATAAGTAAATGGCATTATTTCATTTTACTTTTGCCATATTATGTTGAAGTTCATGCTTAAAAGGATTTTTTTAGTTATATATTCCCTTAAATGTTTATGTTTATTGATGAAATCTTCTGCTATATTGTTATCCTTACTGAGCATCTGAGCTCACCCCTTTCAATATTTTAATATTTTCCAGGATGTGAAGAAGTATTTTATGAATGACCTACAGGGATAGTCAGAAGAGGATATGAGTGTGGACTATGGAGACTTTTCTAATGTAGATTTTCACTTTATAATGTAATGTAACATTTGTGAATGTATCTAGTGTTTCCAAGGATACTATACAAATCGGTATTTCGAGACATGATCTTTCCTGATCATGCCAATGTTACGAAGTAATGCAACGACTCTGGGTAACTGGGGTCGAGGCGTTATAGTTGGTATCAGAGGCAGTTTAGTACTAACCTTGGAAGCTAGATTTAGATAAACTCTTATTAGAGCACATAGCCCTAAGATAGACTTTGAGGATTAGTATAGAAGAACTTCCCAGAATTTTGGTATTATAGAGATTTTGTGAGTTTTCCGAGCAATACATCCCTGTTTGGATACGAGCAGGTAGAGGTAGCTCTGGCACAGATGTACCTAGGGGTAAAACCCAAAAACACCGCTTTGAGCTAGACTCGAATGGGAACTATTGCACGGAAACGGGCCTTACTGCACTCTTGGTTACGACACTCCCGGGTGATATGCTTCGGATAATTCTCATTTTCCTTACAAACCATTATGAAGGGTTTGTGAGTATATACATCCTCAAAGAAAACATTTTTTATGATTATGGATTATATACATAAACCGTTCAATTTACATTTAGTATTTTACAAGATTCAAATTATTCATTGCAATTCATAAACTAACATAGTTTATGCCATTGTATAGGAATGGTGCCCAGTGGAAGGAATGTGAACTCCATCAATACGTATGATCCAAAGCGTAAGAAGGATCATATATTTCATTGTATTAAGCCAACATTTAGAAGGGTAATAATCTCCCATGTGTTCTCAACATATGAAGAAATAGTATAATGTGTTAATAAGATAAGTAAATAATTATCTGAGTCTTATGGATTTGAAGGGAAGATTGAGAAGAAAAGGATAAAAGAGAGAATGATGGAAAAAGGGACGTGGGAAAAGAATATTTTTACAATATGTGATAACTGTGGGAAGAAACACCTTGGAACATTCCTGAAGGGAATGTTAGTTTGTTATAAAAGTGGAGAAAAAGGACACCAAGTGAGTGACTGCAAGGGTAAGAAAAAGGTTTCAAATTTACAATGCTTCATCTGCAAGAAGTGGGGACACTACGCAAACCAATGTCCAAATCATCAGAGTGTTCCCCAAATGATGATATTGGATAATAATCAAGTTATGACACTACCACAGATGAGGATGAATGATTACAGTTCTTATGTTGTTATTAAAGAATTTTTTTAATTTGAGTGTTGTATCAATGATGTACTGTTTATAATAATTATGAAGTATATAAGGATTGTACTGCAGTACTATTGCATCAAGGACTTGAGATTGTGTGGAACCAAGAAAATTGACACCACAGTAGGTTATATTTTTGGAAAATATATGGTTGAGAGAAATATAAACCATAATATGGTTCTGATACCGAGATAGAGATTTTGGGATAAGAAATGATTTATTTGGATAAATTATATTGGATATTATTAACTTACTTGAATCTAATTAATGATTTGTATACATTTTTGGATAGAATGAGTATATCTAGTATTCTATAACGAATAAGGGATCATGGTAATTCCGGATGTTGCAGTTTTTTGAAAGCATACATGATGAAGGTGTCCACATGTTGTTACACGAAAAAAGCTGGATCTTCATTATGTTTACCTTCCTCATAAAATTTGGACTGTGAGTTGGACAGAAGAATTTTGGATAACTATAAAGGTTGTAATGGATTAAGTTGAACCTTGGATAGTATTGTTTAAGGTTAAAAAATTTCTGAATATTATTTTTGGAATATTATAATAGTTTTAGAAAAAGGACAACCTTTAGGTTGGGCGATAACCCGTCGCTTCGTACAAAGCTGCAGGAATCGAACCCACAACCATATTGCGACATGCCTTTATGACCTACCACTAGCCTACAGGAAGTCCCTGGTTAATAAAAAACACTTTTTTTAATATAAATGGTACGTGTTAATGTTTTGAACCTTGTATGATTAGGATAAATATAATATTTTTGAGTTCTATTATCTGTTTGAGTGAAATATGAGTTTGTGGTAGAAATTAGTTAAAGGTTGAAACTCTACTTGTCAAGCATAAATATATATATACCTATATCTTATTCTATGAATAAATTAATTCTTAAACTTTAGTAAAGGTATATTAAAACAAAAAAATGTGTTATCCTAATACCTTATGTCTTGTTGAACTGATGATATTTTAAATCAACATAGATTGAAGGCTTTGAGGCCCTCAATTTGACACTTGTTTGTGATTGATGACCTCAGTCACTCCCTACAAATATTTACGTTTTTCCTTTAATTATATGTCTCTAATTTCCACCGATGTTCTCCTAATCGAGATCATAATTGGGTGGTGACTTTTTCATTTCCTTTTCCCCCTTATTAAGGCTAAATTTTATTATCCTTATTTCTGATGTGGGTTTTCCACAATGGTATTTTCTATTTTCAACCTTTTTCAAAGAAAAATTTCAAATTGCGAGGAAGCAATTTATTGAAGGATAGGAGAATATAACACCTCGAGCTTACACGATACGCTTCTCTTTCAATAATACAATAGCTTACATTGTATGCAAGTTCGAGATTCTAACACACCACGACTAATCAAAATAGCCATTATGAATAGTAATGCCCACTTTTTGAAATTATATGTATTTTATATTTCAATATGGACTTCATTTTTGGATTCGGAATGTCGAAATTAGCCTATGATGAATTTTTTGTAATTTTCTGAGAACTTCGAAATTTTTATGAATAGTGAAAAATACATAAAACAACTTTTTTAATCAAAATAATTTATAATGATAAATTATACTATTTATTGGTTTTAAAGTATAATTAGAATATATTTTTACCATTTTATCTAATGGTGTTCATCAGAATTAATTTCACTTTGAAATTGGACATAAACAATCGTCAATCTTTTGATATATATTGTTTTTCAAAAACACGCTATTTGTTGTGACAAAGGGAATTAATTATAAAATTAATTAATTCAACATATATGTTTGTAATTTCATAAAATAGACATCATTTTTTAATTTGGAATATCAATTATAGCTTAGGGTGAAATTTTGGCATTATTCTGACAAACTTCAATTTTTGATGAATAGTGAAACCACTAAGTGGTAGTTAAATAACTGATTTTTCATTTAAATGAAATATTACCACATATGTGATTTGATTTTCAAAAATCCGACATACATGGTTGTCATTAGGAAGTAAAATTTGGTTCAATGGGATTAAAATAATTTTTTGGTGAATAGTAACTTTTAAGTTTAATTAATCACGATTAAAGGTAATTAGTGAAATTTAAGGTAAAGATAGTGTTATAATAATATGAAATGACCTTGAAACTTGTTCTACCCCAACTGGATGAGTCATGTCCGACAAAGAAAATCCATTGGTCAACTTGGGGACCCCATGGAGACACTTTGGTTGGAAAATGACATTTAAAACTTTTTATTTAATGTTAAAATAAAAATGTCACAAATAAGAGTTGTTTTACTAAAACAATTTTTCAATGGGGTAATACAAGTCATATTTTTTACTATAAATACTAATTAGATAGATAATAAGATTTCATACATCATGATTTTTTTTTATTTTTAGACATTATATAAATTAAATTATTTATGACACCATGATGATGCAGCGATTACCTCATTAATTAACGATTTAAAAAAAATGCAAAGATAATGTAAAATCCCTGGCTTAAACTTGTCAAAAACATATTGGATGAGTATATTTCGAACCCTTATCACCTTATCCTCTAAATATATCATTTAGGGACCTTTAGAATCTGAAAATAATTTCATATTAAGTAACATTTCATGACATTCCAAGAGTGCCCCTCCTCTCCTATTATAAAAGGCCCCCTCCACTACCACCTTACTCACACCATCAAGCCATTTTTCTCGGCCAAACTCTGCCCAAATACTATCCCAACTTCCCTCTCTTACTCCTAGAAGCCTCACTTTGGGTATAAGTCTTCCCAAAGAAGCCTTTGGATCAAATCAAAAAGAGTTACCCGGTTTTAAAGGTAGTGTTTTCTCTGGTGTTCTTATGTTTTAATTTGCTTCTCCAACTCCCTAAACTATTTTTATTAATTTATTTTGTAACAACACAATTATCTTCAATATACTATGATGTTTTTATGATATTTATTTGTTTTAAACTTACACACACCTTCGTCTAATGGTTAAAGAACATAATGTTTCTGTGGATGGCGAATTTCTACCTCACGAAACGATGATTGTTCAACTCTCATATAACACCTTCAAAGGTGGCCATTAAGATGTCACTGTATTTATATATGATATATAATATGTTTATGTTTTACTTAATCTTCAGTGTTATTCATTTATAGAATACCTTTATGTTTTCCATTATGGGTAAACACGATATTTTCATTTTAGGAAGTGCAGACTACCGCCCCCTCAAAGTGATTTGAATCGTTAATACCATATGCGGGATGTATAAAGGATGGGTTAAATGGTATTATAAATTATATTATACTGGAATTATATTATACCTTTATATAATTATGTTTCATTCCATTAAAATATGATATAGAAATGAAAGTAGCGTTAATGCGTACGTACGGCTTACCATCTCAATGAACGGTGCATTTCATTTCTTATCTATAAATAGTATGTAATATTACAAATGAATTTATATAATGGATACATATGATATATATTATATCTAAATCATGAATATAATTATGGAGATAAGGGATATTCTACCATATAAACAACTTGTAATTATAAGAAGTTTATTGTTGTCTCAAGTACCAAAGGTCGACAAAACGACTGTTATTAACTTAAATGACTACATAATTTTCGTAACATTGTAATAATTGATATAAAAGGGATAATGAACTTGAAAAAGGTTCTTAAGAAAGTAGATATTGACTCTAGTTTATTATTCAGGAGATTAAAGAATGGTCGAGTCAAGTCGTACATGAGGTAAGGGAACTTCATAAGCCAATTTCTATTCTTTGGGTTAATCTCATACTTTCAAATTATGTCATGATATTATTATGTCCTATATTGTATTTTTATTTTCTTTATGTGTAATTATAGTGAATACACATAATAGATTTATTTTATTTTAAAAAAATTTATCTTTGTAAAGGACTTCGTCTCAATCTCTATTCATTGAGGCATATTTTGTTTTATACGCAAATTTCATGTATACGATGTTAAAACCCCATTGACTTTTATGTTTATTCAAAAGGAATATTTTTATACAAAGCGTTTTACTAAATGACAAAAAGGAATGTTTTTCTTGTCGTACGTATTTGGCGACAAAGACTTCTCCGCCGCCGTGACCATTATTTGAGTTTCGGCTTCCTCTACAAGTTATAACTTTTTTTAAATGATAAATAAATACAATGTTTTAATTTTAATTTATTTTGGTATTGAAAATGGTTATGAAAGTTTTTTATTATATCAATTTGTTGTATTGATATCTTTTGAATGAAATGTGGAAATGTTAAGTTTCATTTATGCATATTTTCTGTGATATTATTATGTTATGGTTTATGATATGTTTAATCTTATTCATATGAGGAATGAATTGGACATAAAAAGTGATGGGTGGAGCCCGCTATAGCTCCTCGATGCATCGGAAGGTCTTATGAGACAAACTAGTGTCTTGGAATGAGGCCTTGACAAAATCTTATCTGTGGTCTTGGAATGAGGCCTTGGCTACGTGGTTATGATAGTCTGGCATTATGCATTCCATCATTATGAAAGTGCTTATTGATATTTCATGTGAATATTCGACCAGTAGAATATCCATGTGAATAAGTAAATGGCATTATTTCATTTTAATTTTTCCATATTATGATGAAGTTCAAGTTTAGAAGGCTTTTGTTTTAGTTATACATTGCCTTAAATATTTATGTTTATTGATGAAAGCTTCTGCTATATTGTTATGCTTACTGAGCATCTGAGCACACCCCTTTCAATGTTTTAATATTTTCTAGGATGTAAAGAAGTATTTTATGAATGGCCAACGTGGATAGTCAGAAGAGGATATGAGGGTGGACTATGGAAACATTTCTATTGTAGATTTTCATTTTATGATGTAATGTAACATTTATGAATGTTTCTAGTGTTTCCAAGGATACTAAACAAATCGGTCTTTCGAGACATGATCTTTCGTGATCATTCCAATGTTACAAAGTAATGCACCAACTCTGGGTAACTGGGGTTGGGGCGTTACAACCAACATATGAGGAATATAAAAAATGGTTAAATATAGCAAGCTAAATCATCACTAATTGTTTACACATGGAACCACCTACCTTTTGAGTCAAACCCCTTGAATCTTGGTACGAAACCTCAACCGCACCTCCGCCGCACCACAAGGATGTGAAAACAAACCCTAAACCATAATATTTCACCAAAATACACCAAATAAAACCCTAGGTATGAACCCTAACATCTGGGCACTCTATAAATTTATTAAAGTGGGGGGAAACCCTAAAGAGAAGGAAGGAATTGAAGAGAGAAACACATACCCAAAATATTTTTGAAGAAAACGAATCAAAATCCACCAACATCTGAATTTGAAAACATCCAAAAATTCATGGGATGTTCGAAAAAAGGTTATGAGATATTTTAGGGACTAGAATGGGTCAAAATGAGTAAAAATAGAAGAAGTTATTAAAGGATCAATTTACCTCTCCAAATCTGGACGATTTCGGAAATCCAGAGACGTTTCGACCATTTTCAGATTCTATAGAGCTCCAAATTGTAGGAGGAGGTAATTGGGGCGTGCCTTAGGTACGTGGGCTTGGTTGTGAGTTGGAATCACCGAAAGAACGCATATAGTGAAGGATATATTAAATAATTAAAATTTATTTTTAATGGAGAAAATGGGCTTTCGGGCAGGCCTAATTCTTTAAATACAAAACCATATCCACCACGATTATGGATTTATAAATGGTCCAAATAAATATGGTGGTGTTAATATGTCATGGGATGGAAACTAGGAATTGGAATGGTTGAATTTTTTTTGAAAAATGAAGAAGTTATAGAGGAATGAAAATTTATTTTAAAATATGGAATTGGGCTCACGGTTTGGCCCAATTCATAAAAACTGCCCCATTCCTCCATAAATACTTGGGAAACCCTAAAAAAAATCATAATTGGAAATTAAAGGGAATTTAACATTAAAATAAGTCATTTATTTGACAATTCTCCCCACCATGAAAACATTCCACCCCGGAAAGTCACATCAAGGCCAAAACAACAACCAAACCCAACTGAGTAACCAAGAGGTACTCCTTTGCCAGGTTTCACCCCCAAAGGCCAAAACACCTCCAGTGATCAATTAAGGATTACTCACACAAGCAAAACATACACCACTTTCCTAAAATTATCAATCAAATTCATATTTTATCCCAAAAGAAAACTCCTCAAACACTATTCGAACAAGACTCAAGCAATTCACTCAAACGAACAACAACATCGAACAAGTATACACTTACCTTTAACTAAACCATTGGTCACTCTCCAATCCCAATGTTTACTCAAGGAATATGTTGGTAGCTAGATAGTTCCGAATAAAACTACCTACTACCAATCCATGACCATGGATAAATATGAGTTATTGGTATGGGGTGGACACAAATAGGCTCCCCGCCAAAAGAGACAACCTATATTTTTCTGAGATAGAATCAGAACACTAACAGGGGAGGCCTAAATGGACTCCTTAGTACAAAGGGTAGAATTACATTCAATGTTTTTGAAGGAATTTACATGAGAATCATAGTGGGTCTCCCCAACATAATAACTAACCATCTTAACTGACCAGCATGGGCCGACACAGACATGCCCATTTTTTTTATGATTTGGGAAGGGCATAGGGATAGTCTGCACATTTGGGAAACTGTGCACTAGCTGTGCAGATCATTTTTTATGCATTTCTTCCTGGAACACGGTCACTACTAATCGTTCACAAACTGTGTCCGCAGTATTTCTATCCAAATTTCCATCCATTCTCTAATGACTCCATGGAAATCAATGTGGGAGGGAAGGAAATTACGTGAAGTCATGGGTACAAGGCCCTCCACCTATTTCAACCAAACGGGAACAAAAAAGAAAAGATAATGACACCAGCGGTTTAAAATCTTAGTATCTTTAATGATGAAGATAGGACATTGTACACGGGTCTAAACGACCTTGGGATTTCCCCTGACTACGAGCCAACTTCTCTCCGAGACCTATGGCTGGATCTTAAATGACTGAAGCATCTTCGGCCTCGCAGTTGGGCTTTGGAAACCCATTGGATGATAATTATTCTTTCGATGAAACCAATAACTACACCACAATCCCCGATATGTTTTCCATGACATAACACATTCCAAACACAAATTACCCTAACCTGATGTTTCACTGAAACAAGGGCTTAGAAAATGCACACACAAAAATCCTTGTTTGTTCGGGTGAGAAACAATAGAAGTAAAGAACACCTAAAATCACCTTCCTCTAAAATGGAATATTTTGATGTTTTTCCAAGGGATACATTCACCCAAAATAACAGGGACTCTCAAAGTATTTCACGACATTCACCTATATGGTCAATAGAGCACATGATATCATAAGGCATCACCAGACATGACCATTGTGACTGATATAAACAATGAATGGAGAGGGACCTTATACGACATCCCCAAACAACACACAATTCTAGAAAGTGGCTACAATATCCTATAATGACAATATTTCTCACACCGGTGGTTTAACATGAACTCATGCTTCATAGAAACAATGAAGAACCCAAAGGCCCTCTTAGACACCATCGAGACACTCATCCACACTAACAACCGTAGACCACATCCACTATCAACAAATCAGGAAACTTAAGAAACTAAGGTATCTTTCAACCTTCCATGAGCACTCTCTCATTAAAAGAGGATCTAAAAATAAAATAAAGGAATTGGTGTAGACACAATCTACATATCTCGAGAAAAAAATTCCTTAGATTGATCAACTGGAGGATTTTCGAATGGAAAAATAATCTGGGTTCCACTTCAGTTATCCATTAACCCTTAATGGGGGCACACCTTATCCAATAAGAGAACATAAAGACCTAACCACACTGGTCCATTGGTAAAAAATTCCCACAAACCAGATCCAAACACAGGAAGGGATCCACCATAAATGTGTCCCAAAACATACCTTATAGGAGACTATTAACCAGTCCTTCTACCCAGCTTATCGACCAAACAAAAACTCAACACACAGTTCGAACAGGAAGGGTTCCTGGACTCAAAACATCACACAACATCAAAATTTTCTAAAAACACATAATATAAACCATCTCAAACAATTCATCAAGAAATTTTGTTTCTCTTTAAAAACCATTCATTGAAAAAAGGGTTCAGCGGTTAGAGCATCCACCAATGGTACCCCATGGGCCTTACACATCCATGTTTCTGTGCCACACCGGGCACCCTCCTCATATCCATCTCGTCACTCATCTAGTCATGTCATCCACCATTCATCTTCCCATATAACCCCATGCATGTGGTTTCTCATGAAAATACCAAACGTTAAAGAAAAAATTCTTTCCACTTTTCAAAACCAAAATGATCAACCAAAAAATCCTTTTTCATAAAACTGCTAACCACGAGATCAAAATCCCAACTCACATATTACAAAACTTTTCATAAAGACACAACCAATTAGAAAATAACTCACTTTCAAGATATTCACATCAATTTAATAACATCTTATCCCATTAAAACACCCTTTGATTGTTTAGAAAACTCTATTGGAAGCACTTTTCAAAACAAACTTCATTATAGTTCCTGCTTTCAAAATAGGTGTTAGCACACCATTTTCCATTTCAAAACAATTCTAAAAATTCAGTTCCACCATTTCATAAATCAAACCATTCCCTCTTTATTTGAAAACCATTTCACAAAAACATTACACTTCTTGAAACCAAAGTGCCAAGATTTCAAAACCTAAGAACAAAACAATGTGAGGGGAAACTAGTTTCAGTGGGTGATTTGGGAATATGGTTGGCATCCATACATCAATCACTTCACTATCACAGAGAGTGTTCTAGGGAATATCCATGGCTCCACATGTCTCTCCAGGCCTTGCGATCTCACTAGGACCATTAACCCAACTCTCTTATCATTTCCCCTAATCATCATCGAACCAAGAAAACCAAAGGACTTAAATAAATCCCGACTTTTCTTGGAAACATGAATCCCATTATGAGTTGTGGTGGTTAGGCACACTGCCCATAATAGGAATTCCATGTCCCAACAAACCTAAATCCAGAATATCCTGACTCTTCCCCAAATAACATGACTCAAAGAGTTAACCTGAATCCACTTTGATACCATTTTGTCACGAACCAAATCTGGTCTCCACCAAAATCGTCACCAAACCCAGCCTGTGACAAGGCCCGATGGGCGTTCCCAATCCCCACGAGCTGGCATTGTTGAGTCAATAACGTTTTCCTTATGACTTTTCCATTCCTTCTTGTTTTAAAAATCACAAACACCATATCTTTAGGAAAATTTATTTTATAAGGAAAATCGCTTTTGTAAGAATAACTATCCTTATCATATTTTCATCTAGATTTTTCTTAAGTATGAGATTCGGATTCATTTCAATTTTCTCGGAATAGTTGAAAATTTGATATGAAGCATTCTGTTTTAGGATCCAAATTCTGGATAAGAACTGTAAGGAAGTTTCATTCCGAATTCCTGATACGAACTCTGAATAAGTTCTAATCCAGAGTCAGGATATGAATTCTTATGAAGTTCGACAAATTCTGATGACGAATTCTCATTCCGAATTCTGATGAGGAATTCTCATTACGAATTCTGATGACGAATTCTCATTACGAATCTTGATGAAGAATTCTCATTACGAATTCTGATGATGAATTCTCATTCCGAATTCTCATTCTGAATTCACCAAGTAAATAGAATCTGATTATCATTGTTTTATACACTATGAATTAATTCAGACTCCAAAAAATATTTTTGGTTAGACTCCAAACTTTTATTCTGCTTACACTTCTATAATTTTTCTACTCTTTATTATTTTCCATACACTCCGAACCTTTACTCTGAAGCTTCCATTCCTAACTTTTATGTTAGATTTTAAAACGATGTCATACATTCTGTTACACTTGTTTTTTTATAAAAATATGTCGTCTATTTTGTTATAAACTAACTGTTGTCTAAGTGACACGTGTACAGGTCCCTCCGATCTTTATGGAAAATATGACCGTTGGAGAAGGAGACGACCTTACCAATAAATAAGTGCTCATTTGAAAGAGCTCGGTGCTGAGAAGTGCAGAAGTGCTGAAAGGCTGAAAGATCATCGACTCATGTGATTACATGCTTGAAGTGATTTATAAAGAGAGAGGCTCTTATTAACTCTCAAAGCTTCGTGCTACTATGAATGTGGTGATTACATTCGAGGGCTTCCAGGGATAGGAGGACAGAGGTGTCGACTACCTTGAAGTTCGAGGGATTCCTTGCTGAGGAAGACAGAGGTTGCCAACTACCTTGAAGTTGAGGGCTTTCGGGGATAACAAGACAGAGACTCCGATCTTCGTATCGAGGGCTTACCCTGGTGTGGGTAAGACAGACTTGCTTGAATGTATAAATCGAGGGACCTTTATCCAAGGTTGTTAGATACCCTTCTCTTTGGTTTAAAAGACTTATATCTTGTTACTTGTAGTTCTACCACTTTTTTATATTCCACTGCATTTTGTATTGTAAGGAAATTATAACATTCTTATACTTCATTATTTGTACTTTGTTTCATTTAGATTCTATACGCATTAAGGTAGAATCTCATATTGTAATCTTTTGTTAAGTTTCCATTTTTGGAACCATATTTTTGGAACCTTCTTTCGGAATCTCTTTCCAAGTTTACATTCGGTGTTAGAGGTGTTGTGAATTTGTGTTGTTTAACTTTGTTAAACATAGCCATTTCCTTTTATTAAGGAAACTATAGTTATTCATAACTAACTTTAAAGGTTTCAAAGGAATTTTTAAAGTATGCAATTCACCCCCCTCTTGTATATTGAGAATCTACAACATTATTTCGATCTTACAATTGGTATCAGAGCAGGTCTCTGAAATACTCATATTCACGAATAAGTTTTTTTGCTCATTTTATCTTTCCGAACTATCTCATTACGAATTTTCCCATTCCAAACATTCTCATTCCGAACATTGTTATTAATAATATTTGCTACTAACAAGTTTGTGTGTACAAGGATTTTACTAGTATGGCAGGAATTAAGGTTGGTTCGATTGATAATCTAAATCCTACAAGACCACCTATCTTTGATGGTAATTACTATGAGTACTGGAGAGATCGTATGAAGTCTTTTGTTATCAATACTGGAGTGGACAACATTGTTATGCCTACTGGAGATTATAAAATTCCTGACAAGGAAGTCAGAACTTTTACTAATCAAGAAAAGAAAGAATATCAAATTAATTACAAGGTACGCAATACTCTACTATGTTCAATGACTAGAAATATATATAGCCAAATTTCTTCTTGTGAAGCAGCTAATTGTATATGGAAAAAGATAGAAGTTACACACTTTGGAACTTCTATGGTAATTGAGACTAGAAGAGCTATGCTTAGAGCTGAATATCATGGCTTTAAATTTCCTTATGGTGAACCAATATGTAATGTACAACAGAGATTTATGACTATCGTCAACAATCTACAGTCTATGGGAGAGAAAGGTTTAGATGATGATGCTCTTGTGGATAAGATAATTGATATTATGCCCAATGAGTGGGAATCCCTGAGAACATCTATAGATGAGAACATGAAGGTCACTCAAATTACTCTTGATGAGCTTTTTGGAACTCTTCTACAACATGAATCCAGAATGAAGAGAGATGCTGACAATAGAAAAAAGACGAATGGAAATGGTACTATTGCTTTTACAACAACTTCAAATCAGATGAAAGCTAAGACTGCTGAGAGAGTAACCAGATCCAAGTCTAAGAATGTTATTTTCCAATCTGAATCTAGTGAGAGTGAAGTCTCTGAAAATGAGTTAGCTAATCTTGCTCGAAGGATGAACAAGATAGCTGGACAAAGAAATTTCCAATCTAAGTATAAGAAAAAGGAAAGGAATGATAATAAAGATGGAGAAGTTACTTGTTATGAATGTAAAAGAGCTGGACATATAAGAACAGATTTCCCTATGCTCAAAAAGAAAGAAAAGAAAGAAAGGAATTCAGACAGGAACAGAAAGAAGTATTATAAAGCAAAATCTAAGAAAGTTCTGAAATCAAATGATACCTGGAGTGCCAGTGGTGGTGACTCTTCAGATGAATCTTCTGATTATGAATCTTCAGGACAAGAGAATCTTGGTCTTATAACCAGATTACCTATTGATGATCATTGTTTAATGGCTAAGGTACGAAATGCTGAATCATTGACAAATGTTTCTTTAAATTCTAATGATAGTAAGTATTATAATTCTCCTGATAAAGAATTTTCTTCTGATGAAGAAAATACTTTACCTACTTATGAAGAAGTCTCTAGGTTTTCTGAACTTCTTGAGATTGAGAATTCCAAACTCAATAAGAAACTTTATATGGAAAATTCTAGGAATTCTATTCTTACGAAAGAGATATCATATCTTTCTAAAGATCTTGATAAGAAAAATGTTGATTTTGAAAATATTTCAAAAAATCTTGAGGAAGTAAGTTCTGAGAAGAATAAACTTTCTAAAGAATTAGAAACAGTAATTTCTAATAAAAATTTTTTCGAGCCTACCTCTAGTTCTAAAACTAATGATTTTGAGGATAAAAACTTTGTTGTAAAACTAAAGTCCAAAATCTTTTCCTTAAAGAAGTGTTTATCAAACTTTACCCATGGTAAAGAAAAATTTGATAAAATGTATTCTCAAATACGACCTTTAAGAAATAAATCCGGATTTGGTTATACCCATGCAAAACCAATTTTCAGTAACAATTATTTTGTTCCTCAAAGTGCCCCATTTTGTACCAAGTGTCAATGTGGTGGTCACTGGGCAAAGAATTGTTCCTTAAACAAAACCCAATCTCTAGGATTTCACAAAGCTTACATTTCTAAGAAGATGTCGGTACCTAAACTTTTATTGTCTGGAAATCTCGGATCCAAACAAGTTTGGATTCCGAAAGTCTAATTTTCTTCTTAACTTTAGGAAAATAAAGAAAGTACTAGCAACAATACATGGTACATGGATAGTGGATGTTCCCGACACATGACTGGTAACAAAATCTATTTTGAAAAGATTATCAAAATGAAAGGAGGAAAGATAACTTTTTGAGATAATGCTGAGGGAGAGATTATTGGTATTGGTAATATTGTTCTTCTTGGTAAAACCTTGATTTCAAATGTTCTTTTTGTTAATGGTCATAAGCACAACCTCATTAGCATAAGTCAGTTATGTGATGAAGGTTACCTTGTGAATTTTAGGAATGATAAATGTTTAGTTCACAATTCCAAGGAAAAATTTATTCTCTCAGCCAATAGTCAAGAGAATGATTACACTCTGAACATAGAAGTCCTTAGAAACCAAGATTTACCTTTCCTAAGTGCAATGGAAGATCACTCCTGGTTATGGAATAGAAGACTAGGTCACTGTAATCTTAGGAACCTATGTAAACTCTCTAAGAAGAAACTAGTTAAGGATCTACCAGAGCTTAGATTTGATTATTCTAAAGTTTTTGATCCTTGTCAATATGGAAAACAACATAAATCTAGTTTTAAGGGAATCGGTGAAGTCTCAACAACCGATGAATTACAGTTAGTGCACATGGATCTTTTTGGTCCAACACAAACTGGAAGTATTGGAGGCAAATACTATGTGTTTGTTCTAGTTGATGATTACACTAGATTTACTTGGGTCTATTTTCTAACAAAGAAATATGAAGATTTTTCTTATTTCAAATGTTTTATAGCTCAAGTTAAAAATGAGAAAACCTTCCATTGAAAACTATTCATATTGATCATGGAGGAGAATTTCAAAATTCTGATTTTGAAACATTTTGTAGTAAGAAAGGTATTACTCACAATTTTTCAGCACCAAGAACTCCTCAACAGAATGGTGTAGTTGAAAGAAGAAATAGAATTCTTCAAGAGATAACTAGAACCATGTTGAGCGAATATTCTATTGCTAGACATTTCTGGGCTGAAGCCGTGAGTACTGCTTGCTATACTATAAATCGAGTTTTGATTAGACCTTTTCATAATAAAACACTTTATGAGTTATGGAATGGTAGAAAACCAAGACTTTCCTACTTCAAAGTTTTTGGTTGCAAAGTATTCATTTTGAATACTAAAGATAACTTACATAAATTCACACCAAAATCTGATGAAGGAATTTTCTTAGGTTATTCCACAACATCTAAGGCTTATAGAGTTTTTAATAAAAATACCTGCACTATTGAGGAAACAGTACATGTAAAATTTGATGAGTCATATCATTTTGTTTTTAAAACATCCCTACCTACATCCTCAGATGTTTTTTCAAAAACTTGTTGTCAACCTTTGATAGAAGAACCTTCTGATAAGGAAATTTTTCAAGAAGATACTTCTGAAACATTTACCCCAGAAGACTTTCTACCCTATGTTGATGAACTGGTTTTACAAAACCCAAATCAGGTGTTTCTTAAGAATCATCCCAGTGATAGTATCATTGGTGATGTGAATCAACCTGTAAGGACTAGAAGTTCCTTAAGAAATGAAGTAGAACATCTATCATTTCTTTCCCAATTAGATCCTAAAAGCACTGATGAAGCTTTTGGTGATGATGATTGGATTAAATCCATGCAAGATGAACTAAATGAATTTGAAAGGAATAAAGTCTGGACCTTGGTTGAAAGACCTAAGGAAACTTCTGTTATTGGAGTAAAATGGGTCATCAGAAATAAATGTGATGAAAATGGAGTCATAGTTAGAAATAAATCTAGACTTGTTGCTAAAGGCTATAATCAGCAAGAAGGAATGGACTATGAAGAAACCTATGCTCCAGTAGCTGGACTTGAATCTATCCGTATTCTACTTGCTTTTGCAGCATTCTTTAATTTCAAACATTTTAAAATGGATGTGAAATGTGATTTTCTTAACTGTTATGTTCAAGAGAAGTTTTTGTTGAACGACCTCCTAGATTTGAAGATACAAAACATTCGGATCATGTTCTTAGACATACCAAAGCTTTGTATGGTCTTAAACAAGCCCCACGAGCATGGTATGATAGACTCACTGGTTTTTTGCTTCAAAATAACTATGTTAAGGGAAATGCAGATCCAACCCTTTTTATAAAGAAAGATAGGAAAAATGTTTTGATTGTTCAAATTTATGTTGATGACATTATATTTGGTTCATCTCAGCAATCTTTGACTGACTCTTTTGCTAGTCTAATGAAATCTGATTTTGAAATGACTATGATGGGTGAGTTAACTTTTTTCCTTGGTTTTCAAATTTCTCAAAACCCAGAAGGAACCTACATATCTCAACATAAGTATATTAATGATATTCTTAAAAAGTATGGTTATGACAACACTAAGAGTATATGTACTCCCATTGGTTCCTCAAATTCTTTAGATCTTGATGAAGCTGGGAAACCAGTAGATCAAACATCTTTTAGAGGTATGATAGGAAGTCTACTATACTTAACAGCTAGTCGATCAGATCTAATATTTTCAGTATGGTTATGTGCAAGATATCAATCCAATCCTAAGGAATCTAACTTAAAGGCGGTAAAAAGAATTTTTCGCTACCTTAAGGGAACCATGGATCTAGGATTATTCTACACTTCTGGAAATTATTTTGTTCTAAAAAGATTTTTGGATGCTGACTTTGGTGGATATAGAATGGATAGAAAAAGTACTTCCAAAACTTGTAATTTCTTAGGAGATTCGTTAGTTTCTTGGTCCTGCAAGATGCAACATTCTATAGAACTTTCCACTGCTGAAGCTGAATATGTAGCAGCTGGAAGTTGTTGTGCACAAGTGTTATCGATGAAACACACACTCACAGACTATGGCTTGAGTTTTACTAAAACTCAAATTTTGTGTGATAACAAAAGTGCCATTGCCCATAGTAAGAACCACGCACATCACTCTCGTGAAAAACACATAGATATTAGGTATCACATTCTTAGGGATCACACACTTAAAGGAGATATTATTCTTCAGTTTATTGGAATGCAAGATCAACTTGCTGATATTTTCGCAAAATCTTTGCCTTCTGATAGATTTGAATATATTAAACAGAAGTTAGTAATGATAACCGTCAGGTAATCTTCCTTAATTAACTTTCTGTTGAAAAAGTCTCCTTACAACAATACACTCCTTTTCATATGGGGAGTACATTTACCTGTTAGTCAATCAAAGTTTTTCAAAAATCTGTTTTCAAACTTTTCAGAAAGAAGATATCCGGAATGGAGATTTCCAGAACTACAATTTTTCCATAATGGACATGTTCATACAAAATACTTCTGGAATGGAAGTGTTCGTATTGAACATTTCTGGAATGGAAAATTTTGTACTGCTATTTTCATAACGGGATTTTCGTACCAAACCTTTCATAATAAGTTTTTTGTTTTCATTTTTTTATAAAATTTACGTACTGAGTTTTCCATATTGAGTTTGTTTTTTGTACTGAGATTTTCGTACTGAATTTATTTTTTGTTGTAAAAGTTTTTTAAGATTGTTACCAAATACGAATAATCCTCCTAAGCTAATCTGAAAGGTATGATTTCCTTACCCAAGTTTTCGTAGTGATATTTTACTTGCTGACATTTTCTTCTATTATGTTTTCAGATTATAGTTTTCTTAATTCTCTGTTTTAATAAAAACCTTGAAAAGATCGGATTCATGTTTTCTAGAGAATTGATTTTCAACCATCAGATCTGATCTCAGCTTAAGACAACCGTTCGATCAACCAAGGAAGCTGAACCGTCGTTCCATTGCCTATATAAAGGGGACCCAAATACTCGTCCCACATCGATTTCAAGATCTCACGTCCCGAATCTCTGCCTCTCTGTTTTTAAAGCCGTTCCGAACTTCTGTTGTCTCAGTTCCGACTTCTCAGAGGATTACAGATCCTAATGTCTGTGAAGTTAGCTTCTCAAGATATGTCCTCCACTAAGCCAATTTCTCAATGGTTAGTCTACAGGGAAAGGCTAGTCCATCTAGATTTCTTCAACAAGTATGATTCTCTTATTTCTAAGAATATCAAGTTGAATGGCTGGGATGATGTTGTTGTATCTAAACCATGGAATCAAGATGATGTATTTTCAGAGTAACTTGTTGAGTTCTATGAATTAGTTTCCTTCTTTAAGGAAGATAATAGGGAGAATTTTTCTTTTAAGTCTTATGGCAAGACTTACAAGCTTTCTCAAACCAAGGTAGCAATCTTGGTAGGGATGACTTATGAAGGAGAAGCCAAATTTATTTCGCATGTGTTGCCGGACTCTAAGTGTAGATTTGACAAGGAAAAAGCCTTAGAAACTCTCAGACTGGCTGATGACAAGGCTCCGAAGATTGCAAGTTTATCCACAAATTTCCGGATTCTAGAGTTGTGGGTTCAAGGGCTTATCTTACCGAGGAAAGGTGATAAAGACAGTTTGAAGAAATGAGAGATCTATATCTTATATTTTCTGATAAATCTAAGGAAGTTTACCTTGATGAAGTACATTCTTATCACTCTTGAAAATTTGAAGAAAGGAAATCTGAGAGCTCAGATTATTATGTATCCAGCAATCCTATTGAAGTTGATAGTTCGGTGCCTTGAGTATTTCAAGGAGGCTTGCAAATATAAGCCAAGAGTTTGCAATATTATGCTGGTCAGCGATGGTACTCTTAAGAAGATGGATGTGGCTTTCAACAAGGAAACTGGTGAGTTCTTCGATTTTCCTAATCAAGAAGAAGTGGCTCCGAAGGCTGCTGAACCGGAATCATCTAAGCCAGTAAGGAAGAGAAAGCTGAAATAAGTGGAAGTAGAAACAGAGAATCCTAAGGCTAAGGAAATCCATTCCGCACCTCCAAAACCAAATAAGAAGAAAGCCTATCCTGATGAAGTTGTGAGAAGTGGAGATTAGATAAAGAGAAAAGGAAAGAAGGGGATCCACAGTTCGAATTGGACCCTGCGGAGGCTAAGACCTTGAAGGAGAGAACTGCTGATGAGCTTGAGAAAAAAATAAAGGAAAATAAGTTCAAGAAGAAGATGTCGGAGGCTGAGGTAGCTCTGGCTTTGTTTAAATTCAATGAGATGGTTTCAACAACTATTCCTGTTTCGAGATCTTTCTCCTTGGAATCTCTACCTGAGACTCCAGGAAGAAATTTCGTTGATCTGGAAGAAGATATTGCCAAGAATAATGAGGAAGTAGAGCAAGTTGAGCAATTGGATAAAGAAGAAGATGTTGCTGAATGATGTGGTGAAACCGGAGATGTGTTAAAACAAGTAGATGATTACAAGGGGACACCTTCAGAACACTTATCACTCCGAACTTCAGAAGCTGAATATTCAAAGCTAGTTACTCCAGCAAAGGATGAAGATAAAGGAGAAGAAGAAGTTACTTATCATGGAGAAGAAGAACAACTTTTACATGATGTTTCTCAGAAGGAATGCGTAGGGGTTCGTGTTCAGGAAGTTGTTGTTGAGGAAGATAATGTTGTTCAAGTTTCTGATAGTGAGAAGAAAACTCCGGAACATGATTCAATTCCAGAAAAAGACAAGGGAAAGAAAATTCTTGCTGATACTCCGAGCTCAGAAGTGAGGAAGAGGAAGGAAATTGGTAGTTCTTCGAAGAGAAATATTGAACTTGTTGAAGAAGAATATTCTCTAAGTAAAGTTTAGGATTCGGAGTCATCTTCGGTGGGGTATGACTTTGTTGTCCAGTCTTTAAAGAAGTTGGTGGGAAACATTCTGACCTTCTCAAGTATTGATTCAAGATGCAAGATGCTCCAACGTGCCTTGATTCAGAAAACAGACTCTGTATCTATGGTTATAGACAAGTGCGTTGAGATTGAGGCTCAGTTCAAAACCTTTTTTGTTGGCTACGAAGCTCATAGAAAATCTTGAAAGAAGATGAAAAACTGGTCGAAGAAGACTGTTGATGAGATGAGGTTATTTGACGAGTTTCAAGACAATGTCAAATATGCCTTTAAGACTGAGTACAGAAAGATAAATGACCTGACTTCATCATTTGAAGAGAAGCTGACAGATGAAAAGAACTTCCGGATTCAAAAAGTCAGAGATCTGAATGGGAAGTTGAATTCTGTTTCTCAGAACTAGATGTTTGAAAGGGATCATCGGATCAAGTTTGAACAGAAGTTTATGGCTTAGGAAGAAAAGTTCAAGGCTCAGGAAGAAAAGCTTCATGCCCAAGAAGAAAAAATTGAAGCTCAATCTGCTAGAATAGTGGTCCTGGAGAAGCAAGCTGAAGAAGATCATAAAGACCTGAAGAAGATCAAGACTATCCTTAAGGGGCTCATGTCGAAGGAAAATGATCCGAAATAACTAAATCCGATCTTTTTGTTGTAATTTTTTTTGTTGCCGAGATTTCAATGTTAATGAAATTTGTGCTTGTCGTTCCTTTTGTTGTTTCTTCTAATGTTTCAGGTACTTTGTTATTTTTTTCATTCCCTCGATTTCTTTTTGAAAATCACAAAGGGGGAGAAGGAAAAGATCCTTAAGATAAAGAAGAACTCTAATGAATGTTTATCTAAAGGGGAGAAGGAAAAGATCCTTAATGGAAAAACAACTCTAATAAGAGTCTATCTAAGGGGGAGTTTTTCATTAAAGAAGACTTTCTTTTTCATAATGAAATGTCACTCCGGAAATCTAGAATACGATCCTTAGAGTTTCAATGCCTAAGGGGGAGTTAGTCGTATTCATCAATGTCCTTAAAGAAAAGGGAGATAAGCCTTAATGTTTTTCTTTCTTCTTAGAATTTCTTTTTTGTATGGATGTTTGTGCTTTCCAAAAAGGGGGAGATTGTTGAGTCAATAAGGTTTTCCTTATGACTTTTCTATTGCTTCTTGTTTTGAAAATCACAAACACCTTATCTTTAGGAAAATTTCTTTTATAAGGAAAATTACTTTTTTAAGAAAAACTATCCTTATCATATTTTCATCTAGATTTTTCTTAAGTATGAGATTCGGATTCATTTCAATTTTATCGGAATTGTTGAAACTTTGATATGAAGCATTCTGTTTTAGGATCCGAATTCTGGATAAGAACTGTAAGGATGTTTCATTCCGAATTCCGGATACGAACTCTGACTAAGTTCTAATCCAGACTCAGGATATGAATTCTTATGAAGTTCGACAAATTCTGATGACGAATTCTCATTCCGAATTCTGATGAGGAATTATCATTACGAATTCTGATGAAGAATTATCCTTACGAATTCGGATGAAGAATTCTCATTACGAATTCTGATGACGAATTCTCATTCCGAATTCTCATTCCGAATTCACCCAGTAAACAGAATCTGATTATCTTTGTTTTATCCACTCTGAATTAATTCAGACTCCGAAAAATATTTTTGGTTAGACTCCAAACATTTATTCTTCTTAAACTTCTATAATTTTTCTACTCTTTATTATTTTCCTTAAACTCCGAACCTTTACTCTGAAGAATTCATTCCGAACTTTTATGTTAGATTTTAAAACAATGTCGTACATTCTAGTACACTTATTTTGTTATAAAACGATGTCGTCTATTTTGTTATAAACTAACCGTTGTCTAAGTGACACGTGTACAGGTCCCTCCGATCTTTAAGGAAAATATGACCGTTGGAGAAGGAGCCGACCTTACCTATAAATAGGAGCTCATTTGAAAGATATCGGTGCTGAGAAGTGTTGAAGTGCTGAAAGGCTAACAGATCTTCGACTCATGTGATTACATGCTTGAAGTGATTTCTAGAGATAGGCACTTATTAACTCTCAAAGCATCGTGCTACTCCGAATGTGGTGATTACATTCGAGGGATTCCAGGGATAGGAAGACAGAGGTGCCGACTACCTTGAAGTTCGAGGGATTCCATGCTGAGGAAGACCGAGGTTGCCAACTACCTTGAAGTTGAGGGCTTGCGGGGATAGCAAGACAGAGACTCCGATCTTCGTATCGAGGGATTACCCTGGTGTGGGTAAGACAGACTTACTTGAAAGTATAAATCAAGGGACCTTTATCAAAGGTTGTTGGATACCCTTCTCTTTGGGTTAAAAGTCTTATATCTTATTATTTGTAGTTCTAATACTTTTTTATATTCCGCTGCATTTGGTATTGTAAGGAAAGTATAACTTTCTTATACTTCCTTATTTGTACTCTATTTCATTTAGATTTTATAAGCTTTAAGGTAGAATCTCATATTGTAATCTTTTGTTAAGTTTCAATTTCCAGAACCATATTTCTGGAACCTTCTTTCGGAATATATTTCCAAGATTACATTCGGTGTTAGAGGTGTTGTGAATTTGCGTTGTTTAACATTGTTAAACTTATCCCTTTCCTTTTCTTAAGGAAACTATAGTTATTCATAACTAACATTAATGGTTCCAAATGAATTTTTAAAGTATACAATTCACCCCCCCCCCCCTCTTGTATATTGAGCATCTACATCATTATTTCAATCCTATAGGCCCAAATTCCCAGGTATCATATAAGGATAATTGGGAACGATTTACCTGATTTTATAAACATTAAACAAAACAAAACTCAATAAAACGAATCTGGAATTTTCAACTAAAAACATCTTTTACAAAATTTCAGAACTGAATTACATAAGTTAAAACTACATTTATAGACCATTACAAATGTAAAAAACAAATAAGGACAGCCCAAGAACCCTTCTGTCAAGGGGCACCACCCTTATGCTATCTCCATAAGACTTCACTACAAAGGACCTGCTAGAAACCCGAACCACTGGAACAAAAAAACTGTACCCAACCTGCAACAACAAAAATATCCAAGTGTACTTACACCCAATGGTGTAAGTAGGGTGTGAGACAAAGCCCAATAGGATACCACCACTAATAGATTCCATGTGATAAATATTTAATGGTGAAAATCATGCAAGCTTTCAAAGACATGAGATACTAGTTAAAATTTCTAAAAGACGCAACATTAAATAAAAACTGTTTTTAGGTGGGATAATTTAAAGAATAAAAACATTTAAAATAAATAACATATCTACTGAATTTTCCAGCGTCTCATACCGTATCCTGACGGTAAGAACAAAGTATCCAGTGAGCACAAGCAATGGGAAATAACCCCAAGGCACTAGCTAGCTGTGGGTCACAGGTACCTCGTATATCGGTGAGAGTAACCATCACAAATATCCATTCTCGTGCACAAGCCACTAGTAGGGAACATACCCATAACCTAGTGGTCCCCAATAATAATCATCATAGTTTAGTTAGAGTTGTAAGCATCAATCTTGCTAAGTGAAACTGAGTCCAAACCTCACAGATTCACTAGAATACTAGTACACGTCCACCCACCAAGATACCCGGGTTTTCCCTTTGTGCTCAAAAAGTTAAACAAGTCAAGATATATACTTTTCACATGAAAATATCATTTTCATATCAAAAATTCACCAAAAAGCCCACATTTATACCACACAAGTCACAAAAGTACAATTTTCATTCAAATTGATTTTGAAATCCAACTTATACAAAAATAGCCCACAACACTCTTCACATGACATGGACACTTCCAAATATCCTTTAAACCATTTTTATAAACCATTCCAAGACATTTTAACTCAGATAACAGCCCACTCAAATAAAATATAATACCACTTTCATCAAAAAAATTCAATTTTCACAACACACTCACACAAAACAGCCCACAACCATGTTTTGCCGCTCTCTTCCCATGTTTTAAAACATTTCAGCACTTTATAAAACATTTTAAAATATATATTTGAAATCTTAAATAACCGTCATACCTTTAAAAAACTCATATTAGGTGATCACACCCCCCAAACAATACATATACACTCTTTTATCCACTTTGTATAACCAAACAAAACATTCACAATTTTCAAAAAAACAACTCAAGGGGTGTAACTATCTATTGCACATGAAACCCATTTCAAAACCCCCATTTAAGACCAAAGACATACCAATTCCTATCAAAAATAGAATTGGAAGTCATATATACATTTATAAAAACACATTCAAGTGTTATAAAATAACCTTGAATAATACCACAAAAGATAGAAATGAAAACACGCATTTTCCTAAAATGATCTCAAGATGTATAACAATGTTTTACACATCAAACCTATTCAAAAACATTTTTTTAGAACCACATGAGACTAGTAAATTACCAAACCATAATTGGCAGGCCAAACAAGATTTAATGAACCAATTTGATAAGTTATAAACCACACCCAAATAAAACCCCATGAGTTACACATGAAAACACCCAATTTCATGTTGAAAAGCGACTATAAAATTTAACACATAACCAAATCAATCATAAACAGTTTTCGCACCACACCCAACATATGAGGAATATGAAAAATGGTTAAATACAGAAAGCTAACTAATCACTAATTGTTTACACATGGAACCACCTACCTTTTGAGTCAAAACCCTTGAATCTTGGTGTGAAACCTCAACCGCACCTCTGCCGCACAACAAGGATGTGAAAACAAACCCTAAACCATAATATTTCACCAATAATACCCCAAATAAAACCCTAGGTATGAACCCTAACATCTGTACACTCTATAAATTTATGAATGTGGGAGGAAACCCTAAAGAGAAGGAAGGAATTGAAGAGAGAAACACATACTCAAAATAATCTTGAAGAAAACGATTCAAAATCCACCAGCATATGAATTTTAAGACATCCAACCATTCATGGAATGTTTGAAAAAAGGTTAGGAGAACTTTTAAGGACTGTAATGGGGAAAAAAGAGTATAAATTGAAGAATTTATTAAAGGATCAATTTACCTCTCCAAATCTGGACGATTTCTGAAATCCAGGGAAGTTTCGACCATTTTCTCGATTCTATCGAGCTCCAAATTGTGGGAGGAGGGAATTGGGGCGCGCCTTACGTAAGTGGGCTCTGGTGTGAGTTGGAATCACCGAAAACACGCATATAGTGAAGGAGATATTAAATAATAAACTTTATTTTTAATGCAGAAAATGGGCTTTCGGGTAGGCCCAATTCCTTAAATAAAAACCCATATCCACCATGATTATGGATTTATAAATCTTCCAAATAAATATGGTGGTGTTAATATGTAATGGGATGAAAACTAGGAATTGGAATGGATGAAAATTTTTGAAAAATGAAGTAGTTATAGAGGAATCAAAATTTATTTTTAAATCTGGAATTGGGCTCACGGTTTGGCCCAATTCATAAAAACTCCCTCATTCCTCCATAAATGCTTGGGAAGCCCTCAAAACAAAGCATTAATGGAAATAAAATGTAACTTAACATTAACATAAGTCATTTATGTGTCAATTCTCCCCACCATGAAAACCTTCCACCCCGGAAAGTCACATCAAGGCCAAAGCAACAACCAAACCCAACTGAGTAACCAAGAGGTACTCCCTTGCCAGATTTCACCCACAAAGGCCAAAACACCTCCAGTGATCAATTAAGGATTACTCTTGCAATCAAAACATACACCACTTTCCTGAAATTCTCAATCAAATTCTTAATTTATCCCAAAAGAAAACTCCTCAAACACTATCCGAACAAGACTCAAGCAATTCACTCAAACGAACAACAACATCGAACAAGGATACACTTACCTTTAACTAAACCGTTGGTCACTCCCCAATCCCAACATTTACTCAAGGAATATCTTAGTAGCTAGATTGTTCCGAATAAAACAACCTACTACCAAGCCAAGACCATGGATAAATCTGAGTTATTGGTACGGGGTGGACACAAATAGGCTCCCCGCCAAAAGAGACAACCTATATTTTTCTGAGACAGAATCAGAACACTAACAGGGGAGGCCTAAACGGACACCTTAGTATAAAGGGTAGAATTCCATTCAATGTTTTTGAAGGAATGTACATTAGATTCATAGTGGGTCTCCCCACCATAATAACTAACCATATTAACTGACCATCATGGGCCGACACAGACAGGCCAATTTTTTTTTAAGATTTTGGAAGGGCATAAGATTAGTTTACACGTTTGGGAAACCGTGCACTAGCTGTTCAGATCATTCTTTCCGCATTGCTTCCTTGAACATGGTCACTACTAATCATGCACATACCGTGTCCTCATTATTTCTATCCAAATTTCCAACCATTCTCTAATGAATCCATGGAAACCAAAGTTGGAGGGAATGACATTACGTGAAGTCATGGGTACAAGGCCCTCCACCTATTTCCACCGAACGTGAACAAAAGAGAAATGATAATGACACCAATGGTTTAATATCTTTATATAATTAATGATGAAGATAAGACATTGTACAAGGGTTTAAATGACCCTGGGATTTCCCCTAACTACGAGCCAGCTTCTCTCCGAGACCTATGGCTGGAGCTCAAATGATTGATGTATATTTGGCCACACAGTTGGGCATTGGAAACCCATTGGATGATAATTATTCTTTCAATGCAACCAATAACTACACCGCAATCCCCGATATGTTTTCCATGACATAACAAATCCCGAACTCACATTACCCTTACCCGATGTTTCACTGAAACAAGGGCTTAGAAAATGCACACACAACAATCCTTATTTGTTCGGGTGAGAAACAATAGAAGTAAAGAACTCCTAAACTCACCTTCCTCTAAAATGGAATATTTTTAAGTTTTCCAAGGGATAAATTCACCCAACATAATAGGGACTCTCAAAGTATTTACCGACATTCACCTATATGGTCAATCGAGCACATGACATCATAAGGCATCACCAAACATGACCATTGCGACTGATATAAACAATGAATGGAGAGGGACCTTATATGACATCCCCAAATAACACACAATTCTAGAAAGTGGCTACAATATCCTATCATGACAATATTTCCCACACCGGTGGTTTAAAATAAACTCATGCTTCATAGAAACTTTTAAGAACCCAATGGCCCTCTTAGACACCATCGAGACACTCATCCACACTAACAACCGTAGACCACACCCACCATCAACGAATCAGGAAACTTAAGAAACTAAGGTATCTTTAAACTATCCATGAGAACTCTCTCATTAAAAGAGGATCTAAAAATCACAGAAAGGAATGGGAGTAGACTCAATCTACATATATCGAGAAAACAAAATTCCTTATATTGATCAACTGGAGGATTTTCGAATGGAAAAATAATCTGGGTTGCACTTCCGTTATACATTAACCCTTAATGGGGGCATACCTTATCCAACTAGAGAACATAAAGACCCATCCAAGCTTGTCCATTGGTCAAAAAGTACCAAAAAGCGGATCCAAAAACATGAAGGGATCCACCATAAAGGTGTCCCGAAACATATCTTAGAGGAGACTACTAACCGGTCCTTCTACCCAGCTTATCGACCAATCACAAACTCAAAACACAGTTCGAACAGGAGGCGTTCTTAGACTCAAAACATCCCACAAAATCAACATTTTCCAAAAACACATAATATAAACCATCTCAAACAATTCATCAAGACATTATGTTTCTCTTTAAAAACCTTTCTTTGAAAAAAAGGGTTCAGGGGTTAGCACATCCACCAATGGTACCCCATGGGCCCTACACATGCATGTTTCTGTGCCACACCGGGCACCCTCAACATATCCATCTTTTCACTCATCTAGTCATGTCGTCCACCATCCATCTTCCCATGTAACCCAATGCATGTGGTTTCTCATGAAAATACCAAAGGTTAAAGAAAAAATTCTTTCCACTTTTCAAAACCAAAATGATCAACCAAAACATCCTTTTTCTTAAAAACGCTAACCACGAGATCAAAATCCCAACTCAAATCTTCGAAAACGTTATATATATACACATCCATTTAGAAAATAACTCACCTTCAAGATATTCACATCAATTTCATAACATCTCATCCCATTAAAACACCCTTTGATTGTTTAGAAAACTCTATTGGAAACACTTTTCAAAACCAACTTCAATATAGTTCCTGCATTCAAAAGAGGTGTTAGCACACCATTTTCCATTTAAAAACAATTCTAAAAATTCAGTTCCACCATTTCATAAATCAAACCATTCCCTATTTATTTGAAAAACATTTCACAAAAACATTTCACTTCTTAAAACCAAAGTGCCAAGATTTCAAAACCTAATAAAAAACAATGTGAGAGGAAACTAGTTTCAGTGTGTGATTTGGGAATATGGTTGGCATCCATACTCCAATCACTTCACTGTCCCAAAGAGTGTTCTAGGGGATATCCTTGTCTCCAGATGGATTTCTAGGCCATGCTATCTCACTTGGACCATTAACCCAACTCTCTTTTCATTTCACCTAATCATCATCGAACCAAGAAAACCAAAGGACTTAAATAAATCTTAACTTCTCCTGGAAACATGAATCCCATTATGAGGTGTGATGATCAGGAACACTGCCCATAATAGGAATTCCATGTCCCAACAAACCTAACTCCATAATATCCTTACTCTTCCCCAAATAACATGACTCATAGAGTTAACCTGAACCCCCTTTGATACAATTTTTCCACGAACCAAATCTGGTCGCCGCCAAAATCGACACCAAACCCAGCCCGTGACAAGGCCCGATGGGCATTCCCGATCCCCACGGGCTGGAACAAGTTCCCGGGTATCATATAATGATAATTTGGAATGATTTACCTGATTTTATAAACATTAAACAACAAAAAATGTCAATAAAAAAATCTGGATTTTTCAACTAAAACCATCTTTTACAAAATTTCAGAACAGAATTACATAAGTTAAAACTACATTTAAAGACCATTTCAAAGGTAATAAAAACAAATAAGGACAGCCCAAGAACCCTTATGTCAAGGGGCACCACCCTTATTCTATCTCCACAAGACTTCACTACCAAGGACCTGCTAGAAACCCGAACCACTGTAGCAAAAAAACTATACCCAACCTGCGACAACAAAAATAACCAAGTCTACTTACACCCGAGGGTGTAAGTAGGGTGTGAGCCAAATCCCAATAGGATACCACCAATAATAGATTCCATGTGATAAACATTTAATGTCGAAAATCATGAATGTTTTCAAAGACATGAGATGCTAGTTAAAATTTCTAAAAGATGCAACATTAAATAAAAACAGTTTTTAGGTGGGCTAATTTAACGAATAAAAACATTTAAAATAAATACCATAGATAATGAATTTTCCAGCATCTCATACCGTATACCGACAGTATGAACAAAGTATCCAGTGAGCACAAGCAATGGGAAATAACCCCTAGGCACTAGCTAGCTGTGGGTCCCAGGTACCTCGTATCTCGGTGAGAGTAACCATCACAAATATTCATTCTCGTGCGCAAGCCACTAGTAGGGAACATACCCATAACCTTGTGGTCCCCAATAATCATCATCATAGTTTTGTTAGAGTTGTAAGTGTCAATCTTTCTAAGTGAAACTGAGGCCAAACCTCACAGATTCACTAGCATACTAGTACACGTCCACCCACCTTGAAACCTGAGTTTTCCCATTGTTCTCAAACAAGTTCAAAAAGTCAAGATATATACTTTTCACATGGAAATATCATTTCCATATAAAAAATTCACCAAACTGTCCACATATATACCACACAAGTCACACAAGTACACTTTTCATTCAAATTGATTTTGAAATCCAACTCATACAAAAATAGCCCACAACACTCTTCACATTACATGGACACTTTGAAAAATCCTTTAAACCATTTTTATTAAACATTCCAAGAAATTATAACTTAGATAAAAGCCCACTCAAATAACATATAATACCACTTTCATCAAAAAAATTCAATTTTCACAACACACTCACACAAAACAGCCCACAACCATGTTTTGCAGCGCTCTTCCCATTTTCTAAAACATTTCAGCACTTTATAAAACATTCTAAAAAAAATATTTGAAATCTTAAATTACCTCCATACCTTTAAAGAAATAATATTAGGTTATCACACCCCCCCAAAGATTACATATACACTCTTTTATCCACTTTGTTTAACCAAACAAAACATTCACAATTTTCAAAAAAAACAACTCAAGGGGTGTAACTATGTCTTGCACACAAAACCCCTTTCAAAACCCCCATTTAAGACCAAAACCATACCAATTCCTATAAAAATAGAATTTTCAGTCCTAGATACATTTATAAAAACACATTCATGTGTTATAAAATAACCTTGAATAATACCACAAAAGATACAAATGAAAACACACATTTTCCTAAAATGACCTCAAGAAGTATAACAATTTTTTACACATCAAACCTATTCAAAAACCTTCGTTTTAGAACCACATGACACTAGTAAATTACCAAACCAGAATTGGCCGGGAAAACAAGATTTAATGAACCAATTTCATAAGTTATAAACCACACCCAAATAAAAACCCATTAGTTACACATGAAAACACCCAATTTCATGTTAAAAAGTGACTATAAAATTTAACACATAACCAAATCAATCATAAACAGTTTCTGCACCACACACAACATATGAGGAATATGAAAAATGGTTAAATACAGCGACCTAACTCATCACTAATTGTTTACACATGGAACCACCTACCTTTTGAGTCAAAACCGTTGAATCATGGTGTGAAACCTCAACCACACCTCCTCCGCACCACAAGGATGTGAAAACAAATCCTAACCCATAATATTTCGCCAATAATACCCCAAATCAAACCCTAGGTATGAACCCAACATCTGGAAACTCTATAAATTTCTGAAAGTGGGAGGAAACCCTAAAGAGAAGGAAGGAATTGAAGGGAGAAACACATACACAAAATAATATTGAAGAAAACGACTCAAAATCCACCAGTATCTGAATTTGAAAACAACCAACCATTAATGGTATGTTCGAAAAATGGTTATGAGATATTTTAGGGACTGGAATGGGGCAAAAAGAGTAAAAATAGAAGAAGTTATTAAAGGATCAATTTACCTCTCCAAATATGGACGGTTTCAGAAATCTAGAGACGGTTTGACCATTTTTGTGATTCTATCGAGCTCCAAATTGTGGGAGGAGGGAATTGGGGCTCGCCTTAGGTACGTGGGCTCAGTTGTGAGTTGGAATAACCGAAAAAACGCAAATAGTGAAGGAGATATTAAACAATTAAAATTTATTTTTAATGCAGAAAATGGGCTTTCGGGCAGGCCCAATTCCTTAAATAAATACATATATCCACCATGATTATGGATTTATAAATTGTCCAAATAAATATGGTGGTGTTAATATGTCAGAGGATGACAACTAGTAGTTTTAATGGATGAATTTTTTTGAAAAATGAAGATTTTATAGAGGAATCAAAATTTATTTTTAAATCTGCAATTGGGCTCACGGTTTGGCCCAATTCATAAAAACTCCCCCATTCCTCCATAAATGCTTGGGAAACCCTCAAAACAAAGCATGAATGGAAATTAAATTGAATTTAACATTAAAATAAGTCATTTATGTGACAGAAATACTAATTGGCGTACAATGATTCGAGGCCAGGAAGGATGTTCAACTGGAGATGTCCAATTTTACTACATACACAAAAGAGGTTGAGTCCCAATTCAATGAATATCAAGAACCCAAAAATCAAAAGAATAATATTAAGTATGACCATTATGAGACATAGTGGGTTCATAATGAGAAATAATTTCCCACTATGCTGACTATGGGAGATCAAAAATATCAAGACGACTTCTGGACTGAGTCTTAGGTACAAAATGAGCATTATGATCCCTAAAAAGTAGAAGAGAAAGTACCAGTTCATTCCACTCCAACCTTGGTGGAATAAGACAAACATTTGATAGAATTTGATGAAAATATGGACGATCCAGACTACCTACTTATAACCACATAGAGTCACTACTAAGAATTTGTTATCATTGAGTTTGTGATTTAAACAAATCAAAATCATGGAGATAATCCTTTATTGAGATATGTTATTTTAAATCATACATTCCAATTTGATTATCACTCCATATGGTTTTGAATAATCACGAAATAGAGTAATATAAAGAATTTGGAAGTGCACCTATTGAGGAACACATGGTCACCATGATTTTATTGAGCATATATTTTTGGAGGAAAATGAATAATTCTATGTAATTAAGCCAGAGGAAATCATTACTGAATCTCCTTATATATAAATAGATAAATTTATAAATAATCATTCCAATTTTAATTTTATTCAAGTTAAAATACATGTTTAATCTACCTTTGAACATTCTATTCATATATCCCATTTTGACTTAGAATTATAAAATAAAGATAAGTTTGTCCATGTAACATCCAAGGAAGAGGATAATCCATACTTCATCCTTTATCTTATTGAATGATGTACCTAATTTTTACGGGGATGGATCTAGTATAACCTATCCATGAGGAATTACTCACCAATAAAGATGAAAACCCATCTAGGAAAAGCCACAAGTGGTGGATCATGAATTTGGAGCTTTATCCACCATCAGACATTGGATTAAAGTACTATAATAAATTTATTGTTTAGTGGTGGATTTTTAGATGTAGTTTACTAAACAATGAAGAAAAATAACTTAATTCACGATGGTTTTTTATAAACCATCATTAATTATTAATTTTTTATAAAACAATTAACCTTTTCTATTCTCCCCACCTTTCTCCTTCCCCTAACCCTTCTCCATTGAGATATCCTTCCACTAGACCCCCAACCCCATCTCACCAGTGCTCCCAAACCCTCCATCATACCACACCTTCTCCCCTGAGGTACCCTCCCCATTGACCACAAAACCTAGTACCACCCACCCTCACTAGTACACCTAATATCTCCACCATGGCCCCCATCCAAAAACCTATAAACCACATCCCTTGACGGTTCTCCCAAACAAGTTTTTTCTCCCCACTCTTCTCCCCATGAGATCCCCTTCTCCCTCGACCCTTAACCCTAAAACTAATGTGCTTTCCCCTATTCATGTGATTGAGAATATCACATGCCCTCCAACCCTATGATTCTTGAGCCCTTTTCACTACTAAAATCGTATCCCCTATCATATCTCCCCTACCCATGATGTCACTCAAGTCATCATCCTTACCCGATCCCTCTCCCTTCCATTTCCTTCACTCAAGCCCACGATAGAGGTAATCCCATATTGGTTATATTGCTCCCCTTATTGATAATTGGACATTGTGGTATGGTTTTTTGTGTATTTCTTATAATTAACATTTTATTGTATACTTAATGTTTTCTACTAAATTGTTATCAAATTATGTCAACATGTAATAACAATGGTGTTTTATAAGTGTTTTATATGGCTTCCACTTTTTTCATAAAGGGAACAATATTATTTCCTAATTTCTAAAGTGAATTTTAAGATCCAATTGTTCGATATAATCATTATATGGTATATTTAAATGAATTTTTTGTAATGAAATGATTTATACTATGATTTTTTCTTAGAATGCATAAATTTTGGTTTTCAATGAATAATGTGGTGTTATGAATTTTTAATTTGTTTTAATTTATAAGAAAAATTAATTCTCTTAATGATTTTATGTCTTGTTCTATATGGGTTTTTTGAAAAGGTTATTTTAAAAGTGGGATTCTAAATATAGGAAAATTATTTTTAATTTTTTTTCCATTTAGAAAAGGCTTGTTTTCCACTTTGTAAATGATAACTTCATTATGTGTGTGTGTGACTCACGGTTGTTCATTATGTTTTGATTCTACATTATATAGATTTACCCCCCCATAAAATATGTTATATATTATTTATGATATGGTTGATGTGAAATATTCTATTTATTCTGAGGGAATTTTAGGATAGGTTAAATTTATGTGCAAGATTCTTATAAACTATCTTGATTCTATGAATCATTAATTTTCTCACCAGTGGTTGTAGATTTCATGGAAACCCAAGGCTATGTTCACTAAAATGAATCATGAATCCATGTTCACATCTAATAATCGATCTGTTATATAATGAGAAAACACCATTATTTTAGACCCCCTTAGGGTTTCTTCCATTGACTTGTTATTTGACTTGTTTATTATTATTTTTTCTCAGGTGATGTTTTTGTGTCCCATAAATAAAAATTTAACTTGAAAGTAATAATGAGAAAACACCAAAAATGTAAATGTGACCAGATATGTGGTATAAAAAATTCAATGATCCAAAAATACAATGGTGTGTATATAGGGTGTGAGATAAACATACCCGATATCATTTCAACAAATTGTTTTGGAAATTTATTTTCAAGAAGACATTTCAAAATCTCTTGGTTGTACACCATTTATAAAATAGGTTATTACATGATAGAGTGTAATGAAAACAATATAATACATTACCCATTGAAAAATTAATCACCCCTTTACACACTAATGGGTAAAAATCCATTTTTAAAAATTCACTATCATCATTGAAAATGTTCATTTTGAACTTATTAAGATAAAAAAATACATTCATACCATTAAAACCATTATCCTTAATCCCCATTTCATTAATCAAAATTTTAACCACAACCTTGTAAATTATTAGATTATATCATAGTGGTATATACCCATAATAATTTATACGAAATATTTCTAAGGTTATGAATGGTTTTTTTTGTTTATAGAAAATTATACTGTTGTAGATATATTTGAAGTAATATATTATTTCTTTATTCAATGAGGGAACACTAATGTAATTTTTCATTCTAATTTAATGGACATTTTAGGGATACTTTGTTACTCTATAGGAAATGGTAATGATGGTGTTATGGTTCTTACCCATGATGTAATGTCTTTAATCCTTTTGGATATCAGGTGAAAATTATAGTTGGTAGGGTCTATATATATTGTGAGGGATTTATTGGGTGATTAAAATTTTCATTAAATGTAATGGGTGTTTTATTTTTTTTAATTAATATATTTTTAATATATTTTCCATAAATGGGGTTGTATAGGATACACAAACGACACTTGTTTTACAAAAGACCAATTTAGTAATATGTGTGAATTATATAAAATTTGGTAAAACATAGACCCTATATAAATAGTGAATAAATTTTTAACGAAAAAAAGTTTCACAATGGGTTTTTTTCAACCACTTATTTAATCCTAATTCCATTTCATTCATTAAAAAATATTAAAAATCCATACGGAAGAATTTTATTCAAAAATTATATGAAACAACATTATATTTTTTATAGTTTATATCAATTTCCAATTTAGATGATGGAATAAAAAAACTAATTGATGTTAGCAATTATTAAAATTAATATTCTTCAGAAGTTCTATTTTTTTTGTCTTGTTGAATCGGATCATGGTGTGAATGGATCTATAAATTATTTTTATTAGTTATTTTCTTAAAAATACCAAATAAATATAAAATTACAATTTTTCTTTTTTTGGAGAACTAATAATAATATATCTTTATTTCTGGAAACTAATCAATAGCCAACACCTGTATATATTCCTATCTATTAATTATTCATTCAGTGAATTTTCATTTTAATTTATGATTTAATAAATTTAATTATAACTAATGCCACATTAATAGATTTTACCATTATCTCTTTTCCTACATAGTAATATTTATGTGTTTGATGTTTTTTATAATGTGTAGGCACATTTTGATATAAATGGCGAATTTCTGGATCAAATTATTGAAGAACACAACTATGTATGATAAGGGTTTGGAATAGATTTTTTATTTTTCAATATCAACTCGATCAGTTAATGGGAGAATAAGATGACAAAGTAAAAAATGTAAATTTAGATGATGTTTGAAGAGTGGGAATGTTTTTGAATAGTTGATATTGAATAAATTCATTGATCAAATTTTTTGTTGGATTCAAAATGGAGAATCTTACATTATATAAAGTTTTAGCATTGATGTAAATTGAAATAATGAGTTCCCAAATTCAACGAAAATAGACAATGAAATGAAAAACCTAATAAATTATTAATTTTACATTACGAGAAACCAATATCAACATCAAAACTTATCATAACATCCAGTTTTTGATGATTCTAATAGAAACATGAAATGTGATGTTATTGAGACTATTGAATGACTATATCACGATTTTAACATATCATTGGATCTTTCTATTGAATCTATGGAGACTAATGTAATAGAAAACATCAGTTATAAGAAAATTCCATTTCATGTTTTAGATGATGATAGAAATAAAGAGATTTATAGAGTATGTTTAATTATTCAAAACATTATTTTCTTCTAATGTTTTACCATATCATATTCCAATATGGAATTATAAATAAAGGATTTCCTTGATGTTGGAATTTTTATGTGATGCATTTTCAGAAGGAAATATCCCTAATCCATTTTATTCCATTGATTTTTTATAAAATATTTGTATAATTTATACATAAATACATTCATGTGATAATTATTGTATGCTTTATTGGAGAGAGGATTCATGAAGATAGGATTGCAAAAAAATTTCTTCTTTAAGTTAGCATTAAATGGGTGATGTTGGATGTCATAATAAAAATATTACAATGAAGAAAAAGACAAATAACACAAATTCAAAGGTTTTGTGTTACATTCTATTAAATAAATATTTTTTAAAATTATTTGTGTCATCAAAAACTCTCAATCACATGACACGGTATGCTGTTGTTAATAAAAATAATGGATTAATGTGACTGCCATGAGATTTAAAATTTTGGAATATATTGGATTCATTACATAGAGATATATCATCTAATCTTTGGAATATATTATTTGGATTGGATACTCAAGGATTAAACAAATATGGGACATTGAGAACCAGTTATTGGACTTGTTTGTTTGCTGTAATCCCATATAAACAACCTATGTGGATGTGTATGAAACAAACTCCATTAAACATTTTGATGATTATTCCTGTAAAAAATATTTTAAAATGATATTGATGTATAATTGAAGCAATTAAATGTATAATGATAGGATTTATGGAGCAACGGTGATGATACCTATGATGAATATTATAGGGCAATGATGAAAATTAATGATGCATTAATGAGGACAACTATTGACTTCTCCAGACATGGAAATTTGGCTGCTTGGAACACCTAGATAGGTTTATTTATTATATTTTTAACATTTATTTTTTGCAGAAATGAATACCTCGTATTAAATAATGGTTCTTCTCATGTTATCAATGAATTCTTGATGATGTTCATATAGTTTTAGTGAATATTTAAAAATTCAAGTGTCCTATTGATCGTAAAGCCCCTCCAAATTAGTCGATACATTCATTATTATTGGAACAACATCATAATGTTCATATAGAATTTGGGAAGTTGAATGATTTTAATAATTGTGGGAAATTTGTTTTAAGAGACTTGTCATGTTAAATCAAAATTAAAAAATGGATGAGAAAATAATATCCGTCAAACATCCATATTGGGTATTTAATTTGTTATGGCATAATCTTGATGTTTTGTATATTGAGATGAATGTATGTGACTATTTTATCTTCACATTTATTAATGAACATGTAAAATATATGGACCATCTCAGTGCTTGGAATCACTTAAAATTAAGGTACATAATTCATTTCTTCTATCCAAATGAGGATTGAAAGAATCCTCAAATAATTTTTGAAATGAAAAATATGGATTCAGACACATTCATTCATATTTTAAACCACGTGAAGTAATCTGATGGGTATTCATGTAACATCTCAATATGTGTTGAGTTAATGAATCATAGGTTACATGGATTTAAAATTCATAATTCACATATTTTTTTAATACAGTTACTACCACTAGCATTGCCTACATTATTTCATGAAAAAGATAATGTAGTTGTACTCTATTTTTTCACATTTTTCAGATAATTCATTGAGAAAATACTATGACTATTTGAGTTTGAAATCCATTAGGGTAGATTTTTATTGACACTTTTTATAATTTAAATGATATTCCATTTGTCATTTTTTACTATTAGGAATCATTTTACTGTGCATTTGGTGATGGAAGCTAAATTACGAGGGCCCATACATTAGTGATGGAGGTATCTAATTGATAGGAACTTTATATACATATATTTTTCCATTTAGGTAAAAAATAATGGCATTTAAGTTCCAAATTATGTTTTTTATTTTATTTCAAAAATATCTATAGCATTTGAAATCATATGTGAAAAATAAAGCTCTACCTGAAGGCTCTATTTCTAAAGACTGTTTGGAAGAGGAGTGTCTTACCTTTTATTTTATATACTTAGATGATACTGAGTCAATATTTAATCAAGAAGTTCATTTTTATGACACATCGACTCAATCTAAAATACCTGGGAAACCAAAAAACATACCTACTATTGGTTGATCAGTTGGGAGGACCTCAAATGTTACAGTAACATAAATAGATTTATTATAGGCACATTGATTTTTGGTACTGAATTGTGAAATTGTAGACCAATTTAATGAAAAGATTATGAATATAAAAGAGATGATTGTGATTCCTAAAATTAAATGATAAGGACATAAAAAAATCTATTAATACATAGGGTTTAAATTGATTTTTATGATGTGAATGTTCATAAATATTTTAGTAAATATAGATATTAGGATGACATAGATATTTTGTATATATAATAATGCATGTTATGTTTTTTAGATCATGAATACTAATACTTGAGATGAGAAATCATAATATTTGATGTTTCTTTGTATAGGTCCTCTAAAATTGGCTTGAATGTTTGATGGATACTAAGAAAATAGAATTAAATTTAATAACAATAACGAGGAAGAGGTTTTGAAAACACATAATAATGGTATATTTATTTTTTTCGAAAATGTGATATGATGGAATGATGACTGATATAACCAAATTTAACTACCATTTTCATTTTTTAGTTATATTATTCAAGTACAATTGATTTGATATTATCTGGGGTGCTAAGAGATATTTTTATCAATTTACTCCAATGAACCTCTCTCTCTTGATGGATGTTTGTGACCATGTATTATATGATCCATATAACTTATCATTAAAAGATAAAATGGTTTAGTATATTGAATATTCCTTGTATGGAGGGTGGAGTGTAGTTTTTCAGGTAAAATAAGGAGACTTATATGGTATTGGTGCTGAAGTATAAGATTTGTCCTCTGATATTTAATCCCATAAAAATACATAGGTATACTTATTTTTCCATCCTGATGTTGAAAATATTATTTTGGAGATGGTTGATGAAGTAGATGAAGTAATATTGAATGTTGAAAAAAACAAAATTGTTTGAACAAATGATTTCATGTGTAGTCATCCATTAATTTATCAACCACTTATGTTCTTTGTGAAATCATTCATTATCATAGATATTTATATTTTGTTTGTCAGAACTATTCAACATTTGTAAATTGTAGTTTTTTTTCTAGATGAAATTTTTGGAATATATGTTCTGATGTTTATTTTATTTGAGTAAATGGTAGGAGTGTGAAAGTGGAATCATTTCACTAATTACAGTCAACTCTCAGTTGATGTTCCTTAAATAATAATGACAGATGATGATCCATCGGTCTCCCTCCATTCAATATCTATGTCACCCTCCATGTGCCCCTACAACGTCTGTCACACCCACCATTCCTTCATCATCTTCCACACCCTCCAGCATCATCCCATCTACATCTTCTTCAATGCATCGCCATTCATTTTCCTCAGTAGTTAGGGAGTAGGTAATCAATCCAATTTCGTCATGGGGATATTATAGGGTGTCATTTATTGGTACAAATTTTATCAGGAATAAGATTATCGCACTTTTTTATACTACTAACTTTTACTTCATAAAGAAGGAATCAATACTAGTATAGTGATTAATATGAAAATTTCATATGTCTAGAATCTAAATTGTGTGATTATAGATGTCCCATTTTCCTATTATGATGTCCCAATTAATGAAACCACAAAATTGTTCTTCCATATTCTCTGTTAGCAAGTAGCGGATCTAGTTACCCTACCGATTACATATGTTGATCAAAGGAATATGCCAACATATTAGAAAATTTATGTTTTTAATGATATATAAAGGTAATTTTAATACATTTATGATGTAATTGAATTTAATTATGTTATTAAATTCTATATTTTTTAAAAGTAATCACTTTATACATATGTTTTTATACCCTTCCATTGTTGGTCTAATGGAATGAATGTGGACATTGAAAATTTTTTGTAAGAAATATATTTATTCTAAATAAAGATAATGGAATGAATTCAATGATACTTCCTAGATCACCTTACAACATTAAGATAAGGTACCCAATATGTTATCTAGAGAGAAAGGGAATTTTCTTGTTGGTAGCCATCATCATGATATGCATGTGGAATTCGAATATATATTATTATTTTAATAACATTTTATATTTATACCTGAATATTATAAGGAGATGACATTTTGTACATTAGTATTAAGTTATATGTTATTTGTTTCAGGATGTTTTAGAGAATAATGAATCATGTCAAGCTACAAAAGTTATCCCTCACACATCAAGGCCAATGTGTTTTTCTTGAAACCAATTATCTCTATTAATATTTTAATTTATTTTAACATTTAGCAGACAATATTACCTATTTTATATAACAGGTTTTTATTTATATTTATTTATTATAGTCACAATATTTAGGAAACTATGTCTCATAAACGTAATTGTGGATTGATGTTCATAACAATCTTACGGGTGTGATGTTACTGTAAGTGATAGGGAAGATGGGGTATAAATCAATTTTTCATTATTATAACTTATTTTTATTATTTACTATTTTTATATAAATTAATTAAAAATGAATAATATTTTATTTATAGGTAATAAAAACTATGGGTTACCAATCCCATGTTGTGTGTATCTATAATCAATTATGACACAATTGGTAAGGTCCATTGGAAGAAGAATCCCAGTGGAGTTCACAGTATGGGTTTGCAAACATTACCATTTGAGGTATTTGGTAGGTTTTCAAGGATTTCATCTACATCAACACATAGTTGTAATAAATTCCTACCATAAGATGCTCATAGAGTGTTTTTTTCAATGAAATGAAAAACCTAAGAACCAGGGGCTCAGTTATCAACATTCTAGAATGTGTTGGTTGATTTATTTTAGAATATGATTAGATCTATCCATTGTGATATTGAATTGACGAAAGGTGGTGAGCTAGAATATCAAATACCTTCAAAATCATTTATTTTGTATTCATTTCTTTGTTTATTCTTAAATATAAATTTACAAAACTGATTAATTTTCAACATAATCATATTGTATGTTCCGTTAGTATGAAGTAGAGACATATATGGAGAGGGGGATGAGTAGAGTTTATCTTCAGGTTGTGATTAGTGGTCTCTCTGATCTCTTGGACCTATATGTAAAGCGGTGGTTTGTTCAGGTACTATTTTTGGTATTGAGTATTTACATGTCATTATCATGATTTCTAATGTGTTACTATCAAATCACATAGATTTGGATATCCATTGGTTATTTAATGAATTTGGAACCATTAATATTGTTTTTATAGTATAATAGTATGGTGGAATGTTCTAGTTCATGTAAAATGGTACGGTGTTAATATTATCTATACAATTGTATGTAATATTCTATGAATTGTTTGTTTTTTTTTCTAGAGTTGTTCTGGGAATATAGATTCTACAGCTGCATTTTTTTCTAAAAAACGTCATTTAGTGGTGTTTTAAACCACTTCTAAATAAGTGATAATATTTTTTGTATTTGTGTAAAAATATGAAAAATGATTATGTTTTTCTAGGTGGTTGATTAAACCACTTCTAAATATTCCATACAATTATTTAGCAGTATTTTTTCCATTTTTTCATTTTCTAAAAAATTGTTTTTTGATATAGTGGTGGATAAAACTATGGGTAAATCTTTAACATTTGGTGGAAACAAAACATCCTCTAAAATGAAGAAAATGTTTGTTAAATATATGTTTTGTGAAACATACCAAATATAGATACAAATGGAATGTATCATGGTTGGTTGGATTCTGACCACCACATTAGGAGGAATTTTTTAAAAATATCACAGATATATTTGGTAGTGGTGTAGAATGCCGAGAACATGGAATTTTCATGTATAATGGATGGTACTACCCTACGAATGTAGTAAAAATTCACATCCAACATGGGGGATAATTCAACGATTTATCCATACATACTTTCTAGAAATTTCAATTTAATCATTTGAAAAAACAGATAATGCATCACCACTCCCCTTTGTCTTGTTAATATTAAATAACATTTTCATTGTGCTTAATTCATTAATTTCGTTTTATAGGTTCAATATGGTATAAGGTATTCTGAAATTTTCAAGGAGGAAAGTGGAAAAAGATTCATATAACATGGAGTTAATTTTTTATTTTTTATGTTCATACTCCTTGAGTTCATGTCCAAGAAATGTTTTGAGATTTGAATTGGAAATTGCATTCCCATGATAGAATTTATGTTTTACATTACATTTATTCAATACATGAGTTTCTTAGGTATCATATTATATCATATTTTAATTTTAATTTTAATTATATAAAATTCATAGTATGTAGAAATAGATTATTAAAATGAAAAAATAATTTTAAAATTAGGACTTGTGATTTGATAGAATTAATTGATTCATGTAAATGAAATTACCTTTAAATTTTTCAGGATTTCAATTTCATAAACCCATGGGAGTTAAATTGATTTTATTATTAATCCTGTGAGTGATTTCCCAATATCATATTTATATTCATGAGTTATTTTCTATACCTTGTAATTCCAATTTATTCTTTAGAATATTTCATGACTGATCTTGGAATATGTCACCTACCGAAACATTCACTTGAACATGTCAAATCTGTTACTATACAAAAAAACATTTTAAATGATTATGGAATCTCTTAAAAATACCTTATCCAGGAAAACCACCATTACATAAATCCTTGTTTACCCCATAAAGACAATAAATTACTTTGTTCTGGGTGAGTCATGTCTGAAGACATTTATTATATTCAAACCCTACTCTATGTATTTTCATGGTATTTTAAAGTGTATATTTGGGGCGAAGGGAGTCAAGAATAAGGGAAGATTTAAATTATAATTAATATGTGTTCTGATGATATATAAATGTGTTAAGATATGTTTTTTATTAAATCAATGTACCTTATTTTTTTCTCCTCATAAATAAAAAAAGGTAAAAAAGTAAAAAGATACCAAAAAATTAAATGGATTGGTTTTGAATTATAAGAATAAATAATCACCATTTTTAGAACAATTATTCTTAGCATATGTGTCTAGGTGTTGTATTTTTGGTTTATTTTGTGAATAACTTTATTAAAATAAAATAATGAAATAATTTCTATGAAAAAATAAAAATAGTAAAAAATTGGGGGGAAATTTAAGAGGGTATCAAAATCCATCATTATTCTTTACTTTGACCCTGACCATATATTCAGTTTGGGGAAGTGAGATTTATTTAAATTTTAAATAGATAATTTCATTACACATTTACATATTATATCATAATTTTTATATTATATTAAAAATCTACTCTTTGATACATAAATTTTTAAAATCAATTCTTACCAACCTTATGCCTTAGAGTCATTTGATCATCAATTGAAAAGTCCTCAAGATTTTTTGTGTCTTTTTCCTTTAAACATTGGGGGAAGTGTATCCTTTAAATCCTATAGATATGGATAATTTTTAATTATTTTATCACAGATATACTTGAATTACATAGTGAGTGATGATCGAAAATAATCCATTGTGAGTTACATCATGGATTGGAAAGTTTAATACTAATGAATGGAGGAACATAAATGACTGAAAGGTGAAGTTCCATCATTTTTTCAAGGGTTCAAGTAAAATTATGTAGTTGATTTTTTTTCAATTGATAATTTAAATTTATAATTTTTGGGTAATTTTGAAAATTTAATTTTACATTTAAAATTGTATGAATTTTGTTCTTTGGAATTTGAATATTGTTAACATTGGAGCCCTCTTTATTCCTTGTTGATATATTAGGATTTAGAAAAATTGAGTATTAAATGTGGGGTAATTGATAGAATTAATATTTTCAACATTTATCATATATATTACAGTAATTTAATCCCACCTAAATTGTCAATTTGAGCTGTTATTCATCATTTTTTTATTTTTTGGGTGTTTTCAAGACAAATGTAAATATATCTTAATTTTAGAATTTTAATTCATTCTGATCAGATTGGTATTTCATGGATAACATTAAAAATATTGATCCAATTGGATTAATTATTTTTTTATGCTGTATTATTTCTTTGGATTCATCATCTTCCTCTGCATCTTGAGAATTATTGAACATTCCATAGCCTGGAATAATTAGTCATCTTGAAAAATATTTATGGCCATCAAAATGGACCCCACATCAATAAATGAAACATAACTCGTTCTTAAGACCCTATGTTGAGTAGGTTACTTTTTTTTGAAATAATAGTTGATTCCTAATTTGAAAATTGAATTTTATAGATGTATTATTTTATTAATGGTGTCAATAAAAACTCCAAATTGGATGATTATTTGGGGAATCTTCGACAAGAAAACTTGTGTCCCATTAATTATTTCTTAACACCTTATATATGTTTCCAACGCCTATGAAATTTGGAGGGTCAATAGAAAAATCTATTTATAAACTATAAAATATCGAAACATTGGTGTTTTTTACATTGGTTTGGCATAATATTAGAATAATTTTAGAGGACATATTATAATGAAGAATTTCATTTATTTTTATTCTATTTAGCTTTGCTCATTTCTTATGTAATTTTTTTTTTATTTTTTTATATTTATTCATTAATATTTTATTAGTGTTACAACCTATATTCATCTTCTTCTCATTTACCCTATTTTCTGTCTTTTATACCGATATTATTTTTATTTTCATCTTCTTCTAATAACATTCTTTATGTCATTTTATTTTTTTCTTCTATCTCTCACTATCTCTTATATTATTTTTGTTTTATTATATTATCTTCTTATTCCCATATATATTTTACATTAAAATTAAATATTTACCTAAAAATGAGGGGATAACCCAATTCATACCATGGGGGAGGTAAGTTCTGTTTCTATTTAATTTTTTTCTTAAATTCATAATTTTTATTATGTCTGTAGTGAGAAGGTGTGAAGTGAACATGTGTGGATATCATCCACCAGTAATATGAAATCATACTAATTTATATTATTTATTTAAAAAATTTCCTTCCTCACAACTAATAATAATCTCTTCATGTGATAAATATGAGATGCTTATTGGAAGAAACTGCATATAAAGGATTCAGGTCCTCCAAGGATCACAGACTTGATTGTGGTGTGTCATCAACAATGATTAAATGATGATGTTAAACGGATATTTCTAATCTAATTCATGAAATTACACATCAAAATAAAATAATATTTGTTTAAATTTTATATTAAATTATTAAAATATCAATCTAAATTTAAACACCAATTAAAATAATGATGAAACCTATGATCCCAAACAGAAAAGCCATGTTCATTATTTTAAAACAAAAATTATTCATTTTATGTTATTTTAATCATTAAATTAATATAATTTTCATTATTAAATTAGAATTAATAATAAAAAAGAAAATAAGTAGGTTAGGTAAATTAAATTATATTGGTGAACAACAAAAAAAGCTCTTAAAGAGAGACAACACAAGTCAACCTTTGTGCTGCATTAGGAAAATAAATTTAGTTTTTCCTTGACCTAGAATAACCATGCACCATATTTACATAATCTATGTCTCATAGATACTAATTGTCTTAGATAAATGGGTTATACGATTATACAGGCTTGTATATAATTAATATGTATGAAACATGTATATAGATACATGCGTTTGATGGATATCACAACATTAGCCTTTTTAAATTGAACAATATTGATTCATTGAAAGAGGATATCCCTTTCATACATTTTTAAATTCAGGAATTCATATTTTCTTCAATTCTAATATAGAATATGTAGCAAATGTGTCTAAATTTTAAAATGAGGATCAAGTTTATGAAATATTGATAGCTACCTAAATAGTGTTTTAGAGGATATCCATAAATAGTTCTAGATGTATTCTCAATGGATTATATATATTGTTAGAATGCATTATATAATTTCAAAATTTGATTTTTTCTATTACCCAAACTATGTTTTCTAAATGGTTTCACAAGTTATTTGATGTTACATTAGGTAAAAATTCTATAATTCCATGTGGAATTAGTGTAAGTGGGAGATTGATGGATTTATGCACTAAATAAACCTCCATAAAAAAGTATTTTAGACTATGTTTTCAAATGTCCTTGAGTGTTCCATAGTATAACATGAGGCATTTAGATACAATGGATATTTTATGTGATTATTTAATTTTCTGATGTGCTTCAATAATTAACCCAAATTATCTTAATTTTTTTAAAATATCATCAAATGTTAATTATAATGAGAAGTATAAAATTAAAACATGAATTTTTAATTGATAATAATTCATTATGGTTATTAGACTAATTTTTTTACGGGATTTGAAATTTTGGAGTGTTTGGTGAAACATACAATCAATATATGACAGTACATTTGGTTCGGGGAGGCCTATAAAAATCAGTTCAACGTTATATCATCGTTATTTCAAACATAAGAACACATACAACTGATTTTATCGAAGTTATAAATATATATTATCTGTTAACTAAGGATTCAGTCGACAATAATGTTGAAAGATATAAGACCCATGCACCAAACATTCCCAAAAAATCATGGATACCTATATAGAAAGAAATCATTAAACTACTTCCCAGTGATCTCAATAAAATTCATGTAAAGAGTTAAAAATTGATAGATGGGTTGGGGTATGGTATAATATTCTTATTATTATTAATTTATATCTTCTCCAAAAATATAAAAATATTTTGGGTTTTATTTATTTTTGGAGTTATTTTTATGCTACATTTTAGATGCTAGACATACCTATTAAAATTAATAATATTCCATCCAAATACAACACTATAAATAACATAACGTCTAAACTAAAATGATTTTTATTCAAGGACCATCTATATTACTGAAAAAATAATAATTTAAATTTTATCATCATACATGATTTTGTAATTCTATGAATATTTCCTCAATCAATTAATTAAACATTATAATTACAAACCTTATTATGCTCATTTAGAACATTAAAACCTTTTCGAGTTATCATCTAAAAATCATGGATTAATCAATTAATCATGGATGTGGTATTTAATAACATTTTATATATATCATAATCATAATTAGTAATAATGATTAGAAATATCTGAATGTACATTACCAAAAACACTTGAGAAAAGGTTTGTTCACAATTAAAAATATTCATTCGATTGTAGAATTTTTCTGTTATCGGATATTTATAAGTAAAAACTATACCATGTATGTTAGTTTTCTATGGAAAATAACACATTCACCATATTAGTATTACAACTTTAGTGGAATCCACCATGTTTTGAACTTTGTTAATGTACATGGAGTCTATATAATATAATATGACCTCTGTCAATTTTTTTAAATATAATCTGTCAATAGATTCTCAATACGTAGTATGTTCATCTCATATTAACATTACATTATCATTATCATCAATTAGAGATTAATATAAATTTATATATTGAGGAATCATACCAAACCATTTGGTTTCTTATGAACATCATTTTGTTTTACTTCCAAAACCTCTTCCAAAATTGGATCACACTTAATATTAGGTTAAATTATTATTAATTTTTTTTTGAGCCTCTTCATGTTCCAAAATTATCCTAGTTACATATAAAATGTTATATTTATTCTCAAGTAAAATAATAGTTTTTAGAATAACTAAATTTTTTTATAGGATTATGAAATAAATATGACATACCTTTATCGCCATAACAAAAAGATTGTTTTTATTATTTTGAGAAATGTTTTTTTAATGTAAACATCATATGTATGTTTTATAGTAGAAAATCATTTTCAATTTATGAATAGGTAATTTACTCTACAATATATCATATAAAATCTTTGTGATTACCTTTAATATAACATGATTATGTTAAAATTCTAGAGTTTCTAGAGAAAAACCACTGAATGATATAAGATGGTCACGCTAACTCATCATCAATTTAACCATGTGTGAATGAGTTTTATACCTCCTTTTATACACACAATTACACTAAGATTACCTACTATAAAATAGTAATGAAACAATTCCACATAATATAATATTTTTATAAAATTCATAGATTAGTTCTTCAAAGCATAATCTAATCGAAGAGTATTAATATATTTTCCAATTGACTCTATACTTCAACTTTGAGGACCTCAGACTTTCAAAAGGTTTGAAATAATGAATCATAAGAAACACATAACCATAGGGACTAAAGTCAACATTAATGGTTATGAAATATCTTTGTTAATTAATTATCAGAGTACTCATCACAATATATTTAAATCAATATGTAAAAGACCCAATAGTACATTACAACTCTCATCATTTCCACTAAAATATGTATTTGTCATTTTTTTATAAATATGATTTAAGATTATGAATTGAATATTAATCAAATGAGTGATATAATCAAAATATTGAGTGTCTTTAGATGTGTTTCTCATTAATATGACCACATAAATAATACCCAATATAATTAGTGTTAGAATAAACATTTACTTTCCAATTATGATTGTTTTAATTATGATTATCCAAGATAGAACCCATAAATCATTCACCATATTCACAATTCTATAAAACACACCATCATTATATATAGAATAAATCATAATCATAATAATAAATTATGATAAATACATTTCTAAACACAATACATATATAAAATTTATATTTATATATGTATGATAGTAGCCATTTTTTTGACTATTAAAACTAATCCACTGGTATACTATAACAAACTGGACCACGATTCCCATTAAACTAAAACATGACCCATCCTTCCACGGTTTAAAATAGTTTTACTGATCCAAAAATATTAGAAACTAATTCATATGAATAAAATCAAGAACACTATGGATGATTTCACCATTAAATCATATTTATAAGGACCATAGATCAAGTATCAAAAATCCAACTTGCAATGTCCATACAACAAAAGTACCATTGAGGACCAACAATTAGAAATACTAAATTGATCATAAAAAATAATCATAATCAATAAATTTTATTTGAATCATTTATAAAAAAACATATCATCTCATCTAAAGTATAAAAAAACATTCTATAATAGATGAAACTATGTTCATAATATGTAATGTTCATGGGAAATTAATTGATCTCAAAAAATAAAACAAATCTCGTACTAAACATCATGATTACTTCTTTATACCAAATGGATTCAATCCATATACCCAAAACCATTGTAAAAAAAATATAACAAAAAACTCAAATAGAATCTAAAACCTATACAATATAGATAGTCATGAGCTAATCTGAATAGGTTTCCACCCATCGAATCCATGTTATTACTTCCTTATCACATTACCTATATGATTGTTTTAAATATATTAAAATTAAATTTGTTTTTTAAAAAGGATTTAAATATGAAATCTATCAACACATCATGTATTTTATAAAAAAATTATTTTTCTTGGATTCATTACATTAAAACAACCACATGAAAAATGATTTTCCTCAGTAGAAACTGGCTTTTCTAAACCTCCATTTGAAATTCAACTCAATATATCATTTCATAAATAATAATTTTTAAATTCACTTTAAAAACCCAAAATAATGTTTTTGATCCAACATATTTTTCCATAACATCAATAAAAACAATTGATAAGTAAACCAGACACATCATTTTAAAAAAAAATTATTAAAATCCCACACCCAAATTTTATGAATAAAAAATATTAAAACACCCTTTAAAAAACCCTCATTTCAATATTAAATCATTAAACGTTTATAAAAAAATTTATACACATTTGAGAAATGAACAAATAAAAAAATTGAAATTGAAAACAATCAAAAGTAGTTAATAATGTATCAATGGGAAGGGGTAAATATACTCACCCAAAAAAAGGTTACACCCAATCAAACAATGGTTAGGGTTACAAGAAAAAAAAGAGATAAAATTACCTAAATTATATTTGAATTGATCCTGGTATAGAGAGTGTCATCCATGAGATTAGGTATTAAGGACCTACACTCATGATGAGGATCATGGGATGACACTTGTGAACCTATCTTGTCCCAGTAATTCTATAAAACTAACTGGGATCCATCATAATTAGACAGATAAAAAGAAATCCCTAACCCATTGTGAAAAAATTTAGGGCCATGAAGAAAACATTTTATATCACATGGTCTAACTAAATATTATATCCTTTCTTGAACATGCTCTACACTATTGTTTTAAATCAAATAGATCACTACCCAAACCCTTATAGATCCCATGAAACAATCGATGAGAGGATTAACATATGAAATGCATTAAATTTCCATAGAAAGTTCAACACATTTATTTAAATATTCTCAAATCACCTATAATTAGAATTTAGAAAACACATATTTATATCATCACCTAAAAAACACATACATAAGAATCCACCCATAAATGGAACAATGTTCAAGGGGCACAATATGGTCAAATAAAACTCATTGAAAACCATTTAACATAATGTTCCAAATGGTCATTTTAATAAACATGTATTGAATGTCAATCAAGATAACACCTTTTGAAATTTCATTTGAATCATACATGAAAACCAAAATTGTAAAGGATTTTCATAAATTCCATTTAGCAGTAAATAATTTATTAAAAACCACTATTAAAACATATAAATCTAATAGATTATTCAAAATAAATCATATATGGGTCAACACACCATTTCGTAATAAAAACACTCGTACTGAAACATAAAATATCTTAATTAGAAACCATTTAGTGTATAAAACCCTTTTAAAACACAAATCCAATGTCAATAAATAAATTTCTAACCATTTAAGAACTTCGACAAGCCAATTGGGCATTTGTTACAAACAACTTGCATGGAATCCCATTACATTAAAATTGTTGAAAAAACTACAAATCAATATTTCTACCTTAAAGGACATACACATAATTTTAAAATTTGATAAAAAAGTTTTATTATAATAATCATTAATCCTACAAATGTGATAGTAATCAATTGAATATAAACAGCTATATAAAACAATCTATAAGAAAATAACACTTGATGATTAAATCTAAAATATTATAGAAACCATCGTCCCCACAACCAAATTAACCAAAACATCATGATTAGACACCAAAATACTAAATATCAATATAATAGTGATTAGGTTTTCTGGAAAATAAATATATTTGAGGTTAAAGTGATGGGAATAGAGTAAATGAAGAATGGAGATAAAAATTGAATAAATTCCATGGATGAATTTACGAATATAGAGGGAAAAATAAAAATTTAAAGGCTAAGGGAGGTCTATGATATATCTTAACCCTCCATGATTTATCCAGATTAGTAGGAGGGGGGATCGGTGATTGTGAGACAAAATTTGAGAGGTGTAGGAGGGTAACATTATCAAATTTGAAAACCTAGGCAGACTACAAAGTCATTTTAAAAATACAACAATATTTAAACAAACACTATATGAATAGGGTAAGACTATATAGTTTCTAGAGACGGTATCATAATTTTAAAAAACAAGATTAAAATGTGTGAAGCCACATTTTCAAAATGCAGGCCTCTCAGGCACATGATACACATTTTTTCTCTTCAACTTGATTTAACCCATTATCTACCCTTATAACCTGAAATTTATATATAGTATAGATTAAAACTCTAGGAAACTGATGAAAACTCTTGGATACATAATATAATACAAAAATACACTCCATAGTGACATGAAAGGTGTCATGTAGATTTAGATCATAAGTTTCGACCTTTAATTCAATAACTCTTAACATATTTCCATTAAAAATCACTACATCACCAATCAAAATTTCTTTTATATTTCTAAATTTGTTCTTATCAACACAATTACACTCCCTGTATATAATATCTATTAATAAATGGTTCACAAATTAATTTCATTAACATTCAAATTTACAAATTCCGAAAGCTTCTATTTCATAACACTTCTTAATCTTATATAGCAATCTTGGTTATACATATAAGATATACCAAATTTCTAATCAATGTGTATTCCATAATATAAAATAAATAAATAATTATGGCAGAGGAAATTTTTTTATATATTTTCATCAGGGAAATTTCATTAATGTACTACCAATAAACATGATAACCCCATATTTTATATCCATTTAGCGGGATAAGTCCCATATTTTACTAAATATTTGGTTGCATTGAATTTTTTTTGAAATATTGTCTATTAAGGTAGACCTGAATTCCAATCACATCATATATCAATCTCCAATATATATGTGGATAACTCATTTTATTAGTTCATTATATATATTATCCCATATGAGTACCTAATAATATTTAGGTCACTCAACTTTTTGTAACCGAAAACATATAGTCGAATATTGACACCTAATCCTATCAGGGTCACTGAAATCCATCATGCCTTACACATTATAATCAGTGGGAATGTATAAGTGTTTTCTTATAAATCCTTTATATCTCTGGTAATAACTATATATATTAACCCTTATTGTGATTTAGTTTTAGAATTTCTATTCCTACCCCAAAATTAATATATTCAAACCATATTAATATATACGTATTTACGAAACTCATTGATTATATAGATAACTAAATCATAGAATCTAGATATGTTTACCCATATCTAAACACATATCAAGTATAAGGGAAATTAAATTCATTCATATAAATAACTATAATCATATGAAATCAAAAAAAATTTCCAGAGTAATCTAGTTGTGAATGGTTTTCAACATAGTCCTTCCTATAGAGAGAATAAACTAGTAAGAATATAATAATTTAAAACCTTTTCCCTACCCATTGATAAATTACATCATTATTATAAAAATAAAATTCATAAGAAATAATAAACCTCAAAATTCAAACATATAATGACATAAAAATGAATTTAAAGTTTTAATTAAACCAAATACTATATTTCTTTACCTATAATATTTCTCTTACATGTAAGGTATGGATGTTTATAATAAGTAATTTAATCAATTTAAATTAAAACATTGAATATTTATAATATATAAAATCTATATAAGTGAATATATATATATATATTTAATAAATAAATGAATAATGAAATTCATTATTATGATATTTTACAACTTCACACAATCATAATAATGAAAATTAAATTTTATTTTCTCTAAAGTAATATGGATTTGATATCGGCCCTCTGGCCTTATCCAGTGATGTCATTTTGAAAAAAAATTATTTTATTATTATCTCTAGAGACTATTAATTTTAACCATCTCATGGTGGAACTATCTAATAAATTTTATGAAATTTAGAACATGTAGAAGTTTAAAAATATATATATCTAAATGCTTTTTTGGATCTATGGTAACACCAAGAAACATGAAAAGATATCATAAACAATGACATGGTTAGAATTCATGGTGGATTTTTCCATGACACATTTTTCATCTAACCATGATGTAGTGATGTTAAAAATAGTACATTGTTTTATGATATCAATAAACATGATATTTTACCTTCAACTTATTTATTTCTACTATAAATATTTTCCCACTATGACACAATGATTGAAATTAAATTCCATTGTTGTGAAATAATATTAGACTGTAATTTTCATTATTAAAATTTAAAATACCACCATGTGTTTTATAACATGAAAATCACCCTTCAAAAACACTCCAAATATTTAAAATAGAAACATCATCTTATTGATTTATCAATGTAACTTAATCAGAAAATATTTTAGGTCTTCATTGGACATCAACATGGATTTAAGATGTGGAATAAAATACAAAATATGATTTCATGATATACAATTACTTCCATAAATATGATAAATAAGAAAAAAATAGAATGTATGAATAGTAATATAAATTATTTTCATTTTCATTAGAATTTAGTTTAATCAAATTCCAATAATTTCCACTAATTAGTGTTTCCCCTAATGGTATCCACTAGAAACTAGAATCAATAAAAAATTTGAGAGATCTCTTATTCACAATGGTCATCTAGAACATCCTTCTCCAAGAAAAATATAATGTAATGAAACTAGAAAAATTTATGTTTACAAAGTGTAATCTCCAATCACCAAATTAGGTCTACGAATATATTCATTATAACAGTCCTTCACTGAATTATAGAGATGATTATATTTTATATGTTTTTTAAATTATGAAATGAACAGTCTATTTTTATTTCACCTCATCAATTATTATAATTTTTAATAATTATTTAACAAATAATTATATAGTAATACCACATCGTATGAGGTGTGCATAAGACAAATCATCATGATAATCAACATGGTAGATTCACTTGAATAATATCATAAGTAATTTCAACAGAGCATCATGATATGGTACTATGAACCATGAAAAGACACTAACCATTATGTGGTGATATTCACTATTTCATGGTTAATTAATTAGTCTATAATATTTATTAGTCTTAATGAAACATGATGGATATAAGATCCCTAGTTTTTGTATGAGGTAGAAATATTTTTTCTATTCGAATGAATTTTTTGGACTAATTTGAATACCCTTTGATGTTCATAGGGCGTCAGAGGTGTTTGAGGCATTTATCGAGCCCCAAAACAACCCTTTTGGGAAAAAACATAAAGGTCACATAGTTACTAAAAACTATACGGGATAGGTCGCACAACAACATCTTACCATAGAAGGTTTGAGTGTGGGGAGATATAAGACACTCAATTTTAAAAAACAAGAAAATTGTTTTATATAATTTGTTGGTGGCCACTATAGTTTTTGAAGTAGGATTAGGCATGTTTTGTGGATAGTTTTCCAAAACAAGATTCCGAAATGTGTGAAGTTACCCTCCTTGTATAATTGGGCGCATGGTTGGTGAACAATTTGTCCAACCATCCATCCAAATCGTGCGACCCCAGAAATATTGTAAAAATTAACTATTTTCCCTTCATTAATCATATTACATAATTTTATATTTCACATTCTGCTAACCATGGAAACAATACATTTGAGATCCATTTTGAGCCAAATTCATTCCTTTGTTCTCGTTCCTCTATCCAATATAGGATTCGGGCACCGATCATCTTGATGGACCAGTATCAGTGAGTACCCAATTACTTTTATGGTGTTATTCATAATTATTTGTATCAATCGATATATTTAGGATCATGATAATATTCCCTAAATTCATTTTATCCATGCATTCTTTATTTTTATTCTGATCTGAGTCGAATCAGAGGCTAATATTGGATGAGTGATTTACTACATACCTACGATATGTGGTCTATAAATTCCCATGTGGTTTGGTACTTCCTTAATACTATTATAGTTATGCCACCCACCAGGATTTTCATGATGAAAATGATAATGAAATGATTACTCGATTGAAAAGAAATGAAACATGTTAGGAATTCCCTTTAGTTCCCTTTATACTTTATGGATTTTGTTTCCCCATCCAAGGTCACCCAGGGTGTGCTACTTTGATATTTCATTTGATAAACCACCCATGGGGTAACTTTTTGGGAATTCCTACTTAGAGGAAGATAGTTATGAGTTATTTTAGTTGAATTTAGTAATTAGAATATGTTCTTCATCCTTTCCATGTCAGTCATGATGTTCAATTGTTTGAATGTTGAAATGAGATTTATTTTAGGAGTGGGTATACTCATGGAACATGAATGTGAATTATTGAATGGTTACATATGATGCCACGTGTGTTCTATGTCATGGGTTATGGAAATGGTAGATAATTCTTTAGACCAATATTCTCATTTGATTCAAATTACGTGGGATTCCTTCAGACAATATACCCCATTGATATGGTTTGTATTGGTCTCATGGTAGACAAGGTCGATAAAAATGCTCCTTAGACCCTAACTCAAGCATAACTGAGTTTCCATTGAGACAGTATCTGGACTAGAAGAGGATTCCTTGGTCCACTATACCATAGATCCAACTCTGGGGGTCTAAAATGATTAATATATTGAACAACCATGGTAAATTTTATATTCTTGGTTATAAGGATTTTTCATGGTTGATATGAAATTATTAGTTACAAAGTGTAGCCATTATTAATATGATTAATATATTACATGGGAATGTCATGGTTAACATGAAATGTATGGTTGTACTGTATGGTTGTGTTAATTATTTATGCATTTATTATACCTACTTTATTGTATGATCATGACCATGTATTGAAGGGAACCTTTTAGGGCCATACAGTATAACATGATTTGTTGTATTCATTCCATGTCCACTTTAATTTTATTTATGTTCAACTATGATATAAAATGTTTTCTTATTTAACTCATTATATTATGTAACCAGTACATGGTGTAGACCATTTTTTATTTAAATATTGGGATTGTATATCTCACCCCATTTTGGCCTTCATTCGGAACATGGAGAGACTATTTAAATGTATGTAGGGACCGAAGAAAGTGCCCATAGTTCGATGAGTAACATTGAACTATGCATACGAGTAGGGGATCATGAGACAATGATGATGCTTCTGATTATATATCAGGATAGTGTTTTTGGTAATTTTTTACATGTATTATACTATTATCATGTACACCTATTTTGGCCATTTTGTAGACACATGACATGTTCATCGTTGTATATGAGATACTCTTGGAATTATTTATTTATTCCTACATGTTAACTATTATCTGACTATGTTTCTGCTTCTATTGAATATTATTGATATTATACTATGTTACAATTTGTAAATGAGGGAATAATCCCTTAATGACACACCCTAGGCCCTCACTACTAGTCGGTATCCTATAGAATTATGGTATATGGACTTTAGTCCATATGGACAGCTGTGCTAATGGATCATTTGAGTACAATCCATATACAAGATGTTATAAAGATGTATCATAGTGTTTTGTTTTCTCGTTTATTATTTTGTAATAATATACAGATATAGGATGTAATGGTTATTTGGTAATGTGATATGCATTGACGTAGCTAGCCCACATATAGTAAATATCAAAATTACCTCAAATTAAATTACTGTTTTATGGATTTCATCTATTATTTTTGATTTTGTTCCACCATGTTTTGATTCACTTGAATTATGATGTTTTTTAATATGATTGGGGGCCCTATGTTGTTGCAACCTAATGAGTTGACGGTATTCCATCTCATCCGTAATTTTAGGAACATGTTATAAACCCATTAGATGTATTATGACTTTCCATATAAGATTCATTTCCCATTTTTAGTAATTATATAGAAGGTCTCATGATAGATATACCTACTCATGAGATAGGCTTTTGTATAGGGATTTGAGAAACATGGTAGGTACATAGAGTGATTTTCATATCCTTAGAATTTATTTCCTAATTAGGCTAGAAAAGAAACCCTATTAATCCAATTGTTGAATGTTTAGTCATGGACCACGAGTCTTATGGACTAGAATGTGTTATGATAATGATTAGTGGGACACCATATAATTTCATGAGGAGTATGGGTCCTTACTGATCCATAATGACAGACCATTTGGTTCAAACATTTAAAATGAAATATGAAATGAATATTAAATTGAAATGGAAACTGAAATGATAAATTGATAACTTCACCTAGACAAGACTTTTGAGTGGGAAATAGGTAGTGTATATATTGATGTTTTGAATCCAGGATTTTAGAGCATGTTGTGTGGTATGACATGGTTATAGGAATTTTTTTTCCTATTTTCTACTTTGAGCTAATAAATTCGATTTCATTATTTTTTGATGAGTGTGTTTGGAATTATAGAGTCGTACCACAACAACAACCTCCATTCATATGCAATAAATATGGTGATGACCATAATCTATAGGTGGTGGTTTATGTAATTATAGTGGATACTCCTTTGGTTCTATCTATGATACCATTATTCTTACTAGACATATGTGTCAAGTCATAGTTCTATGAGCTGTGTTTCCATATCATGTAGAATTTTTAGGGAGCATAAAATTATTCCTTTTCTATGGTTGAGATAAACAGTTTGTTCTTGAAGTAGAATCCTCTTATGTATTTGGGCGGTGGTGGTCAATAGGATCCTGATCTACGAATTGAGACAACAATTTCATTATTCATATATATATGGAGAACCCTACTGAGGGGAGAGTGAAGATCATAACTTATATGCTATGTGGAGATGTAAAGCGTTGGTGGGGTTTTACGAACAGGGGTGAAAATTTGTGACATATAGTTTTGGATAATTTCAAAACCAGGTTTTATGACTATTTTTACCCTGACAATGTAAGCGAAGAGTTGGTTAGTTAGTATATGTGTCTTAAGTAGGAAACTATGATTGGTATGAAGTACTCCACATGATATATAGATTTGTAGTTTTTTTCACTGACACATGTTGCTGATATGTTATAAATGGTGAGATTCTTTGAAGAATGTATCCAACATGTCATTATATATCATGATAATGTGTTCACATTCGCTTCTATTAGTAAAATGGAAAACTATGTGCTAATTATTGTGGTAAAACTGAGGGAATCTGGGGATGTAGAGTAGAGGAGTGTAGCCTCTCAACCTAATAGTTCAAATTCTATTTGTTTGAAGTGATGTTGTATGGATTTCCATGAGAGGTGTATTGTCTATTCCACTAGTGTGGGTAGGGTAGTTTTTTTTCATCAATGTGAAAGTTTTTGAGACATGATGAATCAGTGTGATAACCAACCAATCAAGTGCCAAGATTGTGGTAGGATGGGAAACATGAAATGTTTTTGTAGGACGTTTCATCTGGTAATGACTGGTAGGGGGTATCTCTAACACAGGGTTCTTGAGTATAGTTCTTAGCCCCACGTCAGGTAGGGATCTAGAAAAGTTCATTTCAATTAGGCCAGGGTGGTGGTGGTTATTACAGAGGTAGTTAGGAAATTGTTATTCAGAGACAATGAATCGGGCTTACTCCAGGTGGTGAAGTTCTATTACAGGGTTAGGGATGTTTCTAGATATATTTTATATATCCTACCATATGTATCATAGAACTAGACCATCATTGATGATATGTCTGATTTTAGTAACCACAACTCATGTATCATTTATTTACATAGGTTAATTATAAAGATTTATATATGTACCTATAGTAGAGATTCTTGGGCTAGTGGTATAGATTTATGATTATTCTATAAAACATCATACTCTTTTGGGGGTCAGAACAGATGATGTATGTCAGTTCTAGGAGTTCACCATTGATATTAGTTTATGTCACTTTTTAAGAAATCATTTTTTAATTAAGATGACTATTTATGATTTCATACTTCTTAAAGAATGTGTTGTAGTTTATCAAGCCTACATTGACTATTATCACCATTGGGTGACTTTCACATCACAATAGGGAAAACATTATACATACACGGGTGAATAGTATATTGAGGTGAATCGATTTGGGCCACAACCTCATGATATATGTGGTATGACAACTCATTTTTTGTTTTTTTAGTAGATGATAAAGAAACATGTCATTTGGAATTCCTCTAGTGGTTGATAATTTTTGGGCTATTTTCAAGGAAAAATTTATTGGTTTCCTATTAATAGATATATTTATTTCTCTATCAAACTTATACTAGGAGTCGCAATGGTTTCCATTGCACCATACTGGATGGCTATGATGGAGTTACGCGAGATTAAGAATAAAACAGAGGATTTGTAGGAAAAGTGGTTTATTCATTCCAGTACTTATCCAAGGGGTTTGCTGGTCCATTTATCAAAAAAATACAGATGGTGACCTTAGGATTTGTGTTGATTATTGAGAATTGAATAAGATAATAGTTGAGAACAAATATCCATTTCCATGGATAGATGACCTATTTGACTAGCTTTGAGGAGCTCATGTGTTCACAAAATCTTATTTGAGAACAAGATATCACTATATGTGTGTTCTACCTAAGAAATACTTTATATTTATTATCATAGTGTGTATGGTATATATATGTATATGCTAATTCCACTCGGTCTCAAAAATGCACCAGTATCTTTCCCAGCTATGATGAACTGAGTTTTCCTTCTTTATCAGGATTCCTTTTTGATGTTTTAATGGATGATGTTTTGGTGGATCCTCATAAATTACATAGCGATTCCAAACATCTTGGGATCATTTTGGATATATTTAGAGAGCATAAGTATATGATACGCTCACATTGTTCCCCTTTTATGTGGATAAGATACATTTACATGGTCATATTCTCTTTGAGATATAAATATCAGATGAACCACAGTAGTCGAGAGTGATAGATTCCTTGGAGTATAACATTAATGTATTTCTCATATAGATTTTATTGGGTATAGAAAGATAATACATATGTTTCATATAGGAAAATTCATTCTTATCAGTACTATTGATGGGATTAACTATTTGGGGATAGACATTTGTATGGTCAGATTCCATTAAGAAAGCCTTTTTGGAGAATAAATGGAAATTTCATTCAGCACCGGTCCAGATACTTACAGAGTAGTGAAAAATATAAACTATGTGTTGTGACACAACAATTATTGAGTTAAGAGATGTTATGATGCATGGGGATAGTTTCTTGGTGTGTGGGTATCAAAAGTTTATTTCAAACTATCAGAACAACCAACCACGGTTATCGAGTTATCAATAATTTGATGCTTTGAGAGATTGGAGAACTTATTTAATAAGAGAGAACGTTATGGAGTACCAAGAGCCTGAAATCCATAAGTACATATTTACACAGTATGATCAAATTCTAATGAATCACATGTGGGTTGAGTAACTACAATATTTTTACTTTGATCATTCATACATGACTAGAATGTGAAATTCATTGGTTAATGTATTGAGCAGGAGGAGTCACATATAGGTATATTAGGAGGCCAGTAGCAATTGGAATCTTATTTATTTGTTCTCTAATATACACATGGAGTTGAATGATAGTTTGGAGTAGAATTTTCATTCATCCTTAGCTACGAACTCTACCCTATAGGTTTGTGTGAGGATGAAGAAGCCATCAAATTATAAAGTCCTAGTCCTACAGGAGAGTGTTACAAATGAGAATTCACCTCTAAGTAATATCATAATATTGGATGAGATCTTTTATATCCATGGATGATTTTTTTTTCCATTAGACATTCATGATGAGTTGGTGAATGAGTTTTGTGCCTCAGTTTGATATGTGCATCCCAACATTACCATGATATAACATGGTTTGTTCCATAATTACTAGAGGCCCAATATAAATCAATAGGTATCTATTTTTTATGAGTTGTTAAACCTATTAAAAATTTATTATAGAATATAAACTATCATATAAACTATTATATATGTCACCTATTCCCATTTGTAAATAGTACAACATCATAGGGAATTACATGATAGGTTTACCAGTGTTAACTCATGGTAGTGATTTTATGCGTGTTCTTTTTGAATACTAAAAACCACATAACAGTTCATGTCGATAAAGGAAACCATTAATTTAGATGAGCCTTGGACGATGTATATTTTAGAGATAGTATGAATTAATGGTTTCTTATGCATTATCATTCAATAAAATGATGCTTGATTTACATTTCATTTCTAGAAGATTATGTAGATAGAAATGGGTACAAAGGTTCTTTTGAGAAAATAATACAACCCACTGAATGATTTCTTGATAGAGTGTATGATATAGCTTCTTGAAGTCATTAGGTGGGCATGCATCCTAGATTTCATTGGATCATAGTAGAGGCATATACCTTTGGTTATGTTCTCCCATGATAATAGTTATTAGGAGAATATTCATATGGAACCTTATGAAGAATTATATGTTAGGATATGTTGATTAACCCTATTATGGTAATATGTTGGTGACGAAACATCACTAGAACGATATCTCGTGAAAGTGACTTCAGATTAGGTTCAATTGATTAGAATGTGGCTGAATAATGCATAGTCATTGAAGAAATATTATGTAAATCACCACAGATGTCCTCTAGAGTATGTGGTCCGGGATCATGTCTTTTTGAATGTTCCACAAAATATAGGACACATATGGATCATGATATAGGGTAAACAATCAATATAAAATTTCAGGCCTTTTCATATTACAGAGAGAGTCAGGAAGATAACATATTAGTTGTATTTACCTTAGAAGTAATGATCCATGCATGAAGTCTTCCACGAATCACAACTACATCATAATCATTAAAATATTCTCATTTCTTATCTGGTGGATGTTGAGTTATTGGTTGATGATTTTTTTGAGGATCATCTAATTCATATTTTTGAAAAGAGAACAATGCTTCTATAAGGCTAGTCAGTTCATTATGTATGGGTTTTATTGTTGCATAATCGATTATAGAATGAGACATGGTAGTTGGAGTATAACAAACATGATTAGTGGCCATAGTTATTCTCTAGAAATTATTGAACACTGTTTTGAGTTTAATTCATGGATGAATTTCTTTTTAGGGGAGGATTGTATGATCACGTGTTTTATTATTTGTCATAGATCCATTTTTTTAATTCATTTTCAAGGTCTAATTCAAATACCCTTTGACTTTATCTGGGTAATATAGGTGTTAAAGGATTGATCGAGGCCTAAAACACATTTTTTGAAAAAATAAAAGACATGCCATAAGGTTATCAGAAACCATTTATGGAAGGTCACATAATTATATCTAACCATGTCAGGCTAGATAGTGGGGAGCCACAAACCACATGTATTGAAATATAATACAGATAGAGTCACATGCCTGTGCTGTGGCCACTGAGGTTTTCGATAGTGGGATGAGACATGGATTGTGCATGGTTATACAAACCATGTGTGCAATCCATGAGATGTTCCTATTTGTACAATAGTTGGCACATGGTTGGCACACAGTTTTCCCCACCTTGTAGCAAAACCTGGCTACCCATAAAAGCATTGATAATTTACCTAATATATATATTAATTAATCCTTTGACCCAATTTTCTATTTCAATTTCCTTATATGTAAGACACCAAGTATTTGAGAGCCCTTATGAGCCAAATTGTATCTCTTGATCCCGTTCCCCCCATCCAATCTCATAATCGACCACCGATCATCTCATTGTATCCATATCAGTGAGTACTAAATTCATTTTATATTATTCTTCATTTTTCGTTGTATTTATAGATTTATATAGGTGCAAGATAATATGAATTAACTTCTATTTCTTCATCCATTCATCAATTCTCTTATGATCTAAGGTTAATCAGAAGATGATATTGAAATATAATTCTACTAAAAACCGACGGTAGGATGAATATAATTTCATGTGTGGTATAGTGAAGTTTTAAGATAGTTTATTTTGGCCTTCCCACCAAAAAATCTATAATGAACCAAAAATTGAATTGAATAATTGAACTAAATTAAATGGAACATGTTATAAATTCCCTTTAGTTCCCATTAGCTTTTTGGATGTTTCTTCCCTCACTATGGTCACCAATGGTGTGTTCCTTTGATATTGAATTTGTTAAACCACACATTGGGTGAGTGTTTATGCATTCATTGTAATAGGTATCCCATTATAAATTATCACTATTGAACCGATTAATTTGGTGATTTTCATAATCCATTTCTATGTGAGGTAGGATTTTTTAATTCTTAAATGTTCATTTTTGATATTTTATATGAGTTGGTAGACTCATGGAACTTGAATGTGAGTTTTTGAATGGTTACATATGATACCATGCATGTGCTAGACCATGGGTCATGTAAATATTATAGAAATTCATAGACCTATATTATTCGATGATTCAGATTATGTGGGATATGTTGGGACTTGATACCCCATTTATATGGATGGTCTTGGGTTTGCAGTGGACATGGTCTATAGACATGCTCCTTGAACCCCAATTGAATCCTAACTGAGATTCCACCAAGAAATTATTGGGACGTGATGAGGATGTATTGGTCCATTATAACATTAATCCGTACATGAGGTGTATTAAACTATGATTATATTACACGACTGTGGTAAATGTGATATGCCTGGTTATACAGCTCTATCTTATTTTTCTGACACTTGTAGTTTTTTGGAATTTCCATGGTTAATTTGTTATATATTATATATAATGTCCATGGAAGACATGATATGTATCAATATTTTGAAATGAAATGATAGTTATTTCAATATTGATTTTAGTTTCCCTTCTATAAGATCTTGATAATGTTCTATAGGTAACCTTATTGGGATATATAGTATCACATGTCCTAAAGTATACATTCTATAGACAGATTACATTTATTATTTATTATCTATGATATAAATTTCATTCCTCTTTAGCTTATTATATTACATATCAATGACATGTTTTAGAACATCGGGTGGTTACCTATTGGGATTGTATCTCAGACACGATTTGGGACACCAATTGTTACCCATACAAACTCTTTAAACTTTTTTTATGGATGGGGGGAAATAGCCTATGGTTTGATGCATGACATTGTTAAATTCATAAGATCATGTGAGCATAAGATCGAGCTAATTCTTATGATTATATCATGGGAGAGTTATTTTATGTCGTTTTAGTATTTTGTAACATTTTTATTACTGATTCCATGTATATCTATTTTGGTTATTTTGTAGACACATGAAATGTTCATAATTGTATATGAGATAATCCTAGAATTATTATTTATTCCTATTGGTTATATATTGTCTTGTTGTTATACTGTTTTGGCTATTAACTATTATTGATAGTACAATGTGTAACAGTATAGTAATGGGGGGAAATTATCCCCATGGACACATCCAAGTCCCTCACAGCTAGTCAGAAGCCTGTGGAATTTTAGTAGATGCGCTTGAGCACATGTTTCCAATTAGTCATGGGACATTGTTGAGTGGAATCTTGTTATGAGAAGTTACAATGAAAATATTCCATAACATGATTGAATTATTCTAGGAAATTCTTATTTATTATTTCATTATATTTTAAATCATTATGAATTAATTCTTAACATATGACAATTCCATGATCTATTAAGATAACATATGAGTTTTACATGACAATATAATCTAATAAAAATGTTTTTACAGGGTGAATAATTACGTCTATTCATCCCTATACTTAGAGATATGGAAATAAAACATAAATTGAAGTGGTAAAGACTATAAATGTTTATAATTTATATCAACATGTTCTATCAAGGTTTTTTACAGAATGATTCTTTTATTCAAGGTTAATAGACAACATATAATTCATTATCACACTTCATATATGAAATGTGTCACTGATGAAATTTATTTAAAATGATTTTTTGTTTCCCTTGATTAAGATGTTAAATATAGTGCTTATTGGGAGGTAAGATAAATTCTTTTCAATTTCATGATTGTTTTATATAATCTCTATATATGGGTGTTATTGATGAAAATTACTTTTTCAACTAAATTTGATCTGATAATTAGGATTCCTCATGAGATGTGTTGAAACAATAAAATGTTGAGATTAAAATTTTCTTCATGATTTGGTATTTATTGAAATATTATAGAAATTTAACATCATGAAATGTTATTTGGAATTATAGTATAGTTATATAAATATGCAAAATAATCCAAATAAAACTTATAGTTGAATAAAAAATTTATTGATTTTTATTCTGTGGTCTAGATAATGAAATTAAACTTGAATCATTGTGGTAGGAAACCCATTGATCATTTTGGTTAATTGTCATTGTTTTTTGTTTTTTAGTAAAAAATAGCTTGTTTAGATCTTTTGAGTTTTACCTTAATTTTCATTGAATTTTTTATTCTCACGCATATATGTTTTTATAGGAATTATCATCTTCTTTGGTTTCTTTGTTTAAGATATGACATGGGTATGATGTATCTCTATTATATATTTATTGATATCATATTTTTAGAACTTTATGGAATATAGATAGTATCACAACATGTATATATGTTTACATAAGGATGTGTTACATTTATTGTTATATTTTTTTTACCCTTCTAAATCAACGTGTAATATTAAAGAATGTAGTAAAATACCTATCAAATTAAAAAATGATAACATCTATTTCATCATTGAAATCATTTGTAAACCAATTATCATTCTAATTTAATACAATAAGTGACATACCACTATTTTCCGTGGTCATAGTCTATGAAAATTACACTTTACATGAATTTTTTTATCTCTTATAACACTTTATATATGTGATTGATGATATTATAACCTAATATGAGTTTTTTTTGACTTTTTTGCCACAACTATTTCAATAATACATATATTTTCTATAAAAAATCAAATTTTCTTAAATAAGAGTACTTTTATGCTTTAATACAACTATTTTTTCTATTTTTTTTTCTCAAGGGACACTGTGGACATAATTTTAGTTCCATAACATTCCATGTTTTTTCACCAAATCAATTTGAATAAGGAATGTATCATTGAAATTACTGGGAAATTATTTTTCTTGTTATGAATTTATTAACCCACTATGCCAACCATAAATTATTTATCCTTTAATGGCAATTAAAATTTAAAAAATTTCCTATTAAGGATGATCCCATAACCCATACCACTCACTACCCAGATCATGGTTATTTACACAATCATTTTATATCTAAGTGTGTTGTAGAGAGATATTCTTGGAGATCATTATTTAAAGTAATGTGATAATATTTAGGATTATGGATAAGAATTATCTAATCATTTTAATAATTCTTGTTCATTACATTACCATTAATTAGACTGGTTTATTTTTTATAGTAATATAAAATCTATTTTTTCAAAAATTGAGTGTGTTTTTTAATTACATGGTAACCCCACTATAAGAGATACCTCTAAAAGTCATAACCCAATACATCAATAGGTAAATATATATTATATAAACTACATTCACTGAGATTTTATATATTATGATAAACATGTGAAATTCTTAAAAGGGATATAGTATTATATTTTTTCATGGAGTTTTATAGTAGCCACACATTTGTATTTATTCTTATTATATTTGACTATATATTTTCCCCATTGATAATTTTGTGAGTACTGATATAATATTTTTCTTTGGGAAAAGAAACAAAAATATTATCGGGGTTAGGGGTGAAAAAATATTTTGTATTAATTTATTTTTGTAATTTTATAATTTTAAATTGCTATTTAAACTATAATAGTTATATACAATTCTTGATAATTTATGATAAACACAAGAGAAACACCTAAAAACTATATAAAATCCCAAAATGTATACAAAATAAATCAAAATATTACAATTGTTATGAAATGACATTATTTTCCAGTTTTTTAGGGGAATATTATGCAATCAGATCAGTTTTAAAGTTTTTACCCATTATATATTTCTTTATTCATATCTATGTTTTTTATTGGAGTTATTGTGGTGTTTTAGGGGATACAAGATCTCGTTGTAAATATTTTAAATATATTAAATCATGTCCATGTAATAATTAGGAATAATTATTTTTCCAATCAATCAGATTTGTCAATGGTAAAATTGAGCCCTTCATGTGAATCTAGAATGCGAGGTTCACCCAAGGTGTGGCTTGAGATTCATACGCATCCTATTTCAAGATAACGCAATTTCCTAAAGAGAATAAATAAAAAAAATTAATTATTTAAATATTTTTTAAAGGATTAATCTACTTATGAACCCTACAAATTCAACTTTATAGATAATATCTACTGCTAGTCATATAATATTTGATGATTAGGATGTAGAAGAAATATCATCATGGGAAATAACCTACAAGAATTGAATAAAAATGAATTGAGGATCGACTTCATGTGATTAGGGAGATATTTAGAGTGAATGGAGAACATATGAAATTATTCGATGAAATAATTTGACAATATGTTCTTCAACAATGATTGATCTTTTCTTGAGGTAGATATTTTTTTGTGGTATCATCACCCAGTATGTTTCGATTATGATGTAGTTACTAGAAACTAAATGAAAATAATTCAATTACAATACTATTTATGTCATGACTTATATCATGATTTATATATTAATATTAACATTATTTCACCAACAATTATGGTGGAAACCCAGATAAGTTAATCAATTCTTCTTTAATATTGTGTTTTCTAGATATCTCCATCCCATCCATGTGATTTTATCACCAATATTCTTTTAAACATTTGTTCATAATTTTGGGAGATAAAATCATTTTTAATATGAACTTCGGTTCTGCATATCATTGTTGTAGGTTCATAATAAAGGTTTGATGTGAGATAAGTTATATTAGAGATTTTGGGAATTAAATAAAGGATCAATGAAAATGGAATTTTTGAATTAGTCCACGTGGATGAATAGAAATGTGACGATGAGATATTTTATTGTCAAGAACTGTCAAAATATAATGTACAACCAAGCCTTGATGATGGTTAACTTCAGTTTAAGGAATTTCATGTATGATTCATGGTTAAATAAATAATAATGAAAGATTATTGATGATCCAAGAGACCCTAATTTACTATCAGTGAAATTTATAACTACATGTGGTGTGTTCCATAAGAACACATTCCTTGTAGTGTGTTTTATATTGATCCATATATTTCTATCTAAGTTAAATATCACACTTACATGTTCCAGGACCAAAAAACATATAACCTAATGTATCTAGATAATCTATGTACGTGTAGTACAAACATGATAACCTAGTTGGTCCCACACACATCGTCCCTTGAGTCACACACCACATATATGGGAATCCCCATTTCGAATATAGAAGGAGGAAAAATGTAAACATATACATTGGAGTACACCACATGACACGCCATTCACTTCTCTTAGAGGTTATACCACTCATATATCTTTAATTGGGACATATATTTGTGCCTACTCAAGATTCATTCTAACAATAATTCCATATAGGTTGAAATGGTGACATTTTTTTAGACACACAAGATATGTTGGGAGGTGATGTTAGTGGGACAGTTATATCCATGATGCATGTACAATGAAATGGACCAAGTGTCATCATCATAGGTATGCTAGTGTAATTACTCCCCAGGTGGTAGGATTTTCCATGGTGTGTGTCTCCAGTATGGTATCGACAAGAGAACTCCATACACTCCCTTATTATTAGGGTGTAGGTCCTATATTTGTGGAGTTGGTTCTCTACCATTATTGATATTCAATGGGGAGAATATCCTCCACTAGATTATGTACACCCATGAATGAGGTATCTAATAGAATTTAATGGGTTCTCCATTATATCCAATTGATGTGTAATTATGTTATTGACATTGGGAAATCATTTTCTAATAGAACTATTAACAAACTCATTCTTCAATGTTTTCTTTGAAAATTTATATTCCAATGTTCGACAGGGGTTTCTTCATCTGGAGAAAATCAGTTATTGTTTTATCATTTCCCTCTTTTCATATAGTTTGAGCTAACTATATTCTTATTGTTTCTCCATATATTTTATTTAGTGCATCCCACGTGGTATATATATAATCACCTATGTATTAGTGGTTTCTACACATTTTTTGTCTTATGAAGATGGTAAGTAGCTAGGTGGAGGCATTTGTTGACCTAATGTGGTTTTATTTTTTAAATAGGATACTGCGACTACATATGAGGGAATATTACCATGATTATGATCCAAGATATCACTTTATTCTTCAACAGTTTATTCCTGATGGACAAAATTATATTTTGTTGGGAATGTGTTTTTTTCCTTCATTTTAAATTTTATTATGATCGGTAATCTAATGTTAGATAATGTTTGATTTATATATTTTTTATACACTAGTGGCTTTAGATTTTATTATTATCCATTCAGTATTGTTTAGAGATGTGTGCACTTGTATAGGTATTTTTGGATAATATATCCCATCATGTGAGATATGCCTAATCTGTGCTTGTTTCTTTCCCCTACCCTAATAATGGTGATCTTTGGGTGATTCTCTTGGGTTACTACTAGTCTTGAAGGGGCCCCAGTGGGTTCGGTTGTGGAAAGAGTTACCATGGGAGGTATATCAAAGGGAAAATGTTTGGAGGTAAGTGAGTATTCATTTCATAACTAAGGGAAATTGTGTCAAAGTATCTAAAGTGATTATCATAGACAAAGGAACTGAATGATAATGTGGGGGATGACATATTTATCCACCAAGAATCTAAATAAATGATTTTATACTTGGAATAATGATGAAGTAATAGTATGAAAACCAGTAGTACCTTCATCATATATAATAGGTATTTTACTTTCACATACATCTTGACTCATCTCCCATATATGATCATCTAAACTATATATGTATTTTTAACTTTTAGAATTCCACTATGATGAAATCTATAATGGATACTATGATAGGTTCATCATGATGACTGGTAATGTGATGGGGCCTCAGTAAAAAAAACCTTTCTATTATGGTTTCCCTTCAAAAGAGCAGAGAGTGCTTCTCCCACTAGATGAACAACGCATGAAACTAGCATTGGATGTTCCTTTAAATGTTACTCTATATATTGAGAATAAAATTATTTTAGTGGGAAAAGATGATGATGAACACAATATAATTGTATTTTTTTAGTTTTGGAGATAAATTATTCTAAGGTTTCATGATGATCTAGATCCTCAGGAAGCATATGTCAAGACCCATCCCCCGGGGCTTGTGGTGTAACTACCCCAATCCCGCCTTCCATAGGCCAGGGGCTGGCAACTAGCACCAAAAGGTGTATTCCCTAAATCCTAGAAGAAATTGACATTATAACCTCTAAACACACACATCCATGCACACATCCTGATAGGAACACAAGTAAACTATATTGTAAAAAAGACTATGTACAGTATGAATAAGGGGCTAGAATAAAATCCCAACAAGAAAGTACATGAAAATTGAAAAGTACAAGTAAAATGAAATAGCTCATGTGAACTATTTCCAAGGATCCTACCTGATGGGTAGGTAAATAAATTTAATAGTCTTATCTGTGGTACGCCTCATCTAATATCCACCTCTATGCTACCTCTAGTCCGGGTACCCTCGTCCTCAGTGAACGATGTCCGTTGTCTGCACCAAACACAACATGGTGCGGGCATAACCCATTCATGGGTGAGTATAAAGATACTCAGTAGGGACCTCGAGGATCTCCATGGTCTCAGAAAAATTCACAAAGGATAAACCACAATGCATGAAAACAACATACAACACTACTTAGGTATATGCCCATACATATACCTAAGTTGTCGAGTATATCCATCTCATTCATGAGGAAACACGAGGCTCAACTCATAGAGAATGTATAACTATTCCACAAAGAAAAGTATACCATGAAGGTAACACCACAAGGGTACATACCACAAAGGTAACACAACACATAAGAATAACACAAAGGTATCACTGTGAAGGTAATTTCCACAATGGTATGCCACAGAGAAGAAAACCACCATGCTATCACCACGAAGGAAGTACCACAAAATTACACCACACAGAAGAATACCACAAAGGAAAAGACTCAACTCACACTAGGTATATGTTAGGTATGGTAGTAAAGATGACAAGATGTAACTACTAAATCACCTTACTCTGTTAAGAGCCAGACCCACGTATGATCATAAATAATCATACCTACGTAGAATCATAACACAACAGGCCCACGTAGGATCATAATATAACAAACCCACGTAGGATCCTAGAGTATTCCCACATGGATTTCCTAGAGCAGATCCATGTGGAACTCTGGAACACAGACCCACATTGGATCCCAAAGCACATACCCATATAGGATATATTTCTCGTGTTACAACCACCTACAGGGTTCCCGCACTAAGCTCACATGATTCTAGGATGGTCCTCTCTTCAATACATAGGTCGGTAATCCATATTACATGATGTCCCATGAAGAAGTATCCTAAAGGACCTCCATGTAAATGGGGTATCAGCAAAATAGATGGTGCATCAATTGGATGTACGGTCTGTAAGTTATTGGCCTTTTAGTCCTGAGGGCCCGGTTGATTTCGTGTTCGATCCAACCTAGCCATACCACAGCTTTTCCGAAAACTCAAGTTGGTTGAATCAAAAGGACAGTCTCGATCCAAGGTTTTATGAGCTGCAGACAGTTTGTGAAATGTATGCGAGTAGCTCAAGTTATGGTCAAAAGAGGTAAATGGGGTCGAATTTGGTAGGGGTCTGGTCCAACCCGGTCAAACCGACCCGTAATGACCCGGCCTGGGCTGACCCGACTTTGGCCCTGGGTCCGAACCGGCCAGCTGGGTTTGGACCGACCCACCGACGTGGCCAGCAATGGGTGTCCAACGCTGGATGATCATCCCTCCTCTGTGGCGTGGTCGCGCAACGTCCCTCCACTAGCGGCTGACAGCGAGCCAACCACCAATCCATCGTCGTCCGAGCCTCTCGTCGCGTCTCTTACATGCGGGGCGGTGCGACCATGCACTGCCACACCCATCATGTGACCTTCCATGCACCGACCACTGCTTTCACTCTACTGTGGCCGATAGGCCACAACCATTCTCCAGCAGTGTGGTTGTGCCACCATCGTCTTCGCGGTCGGCCAGGGTGCCGACCACAACTTCCAAGATCCATCAGTGCCAGTCGCCAGAACTGTCAACAACGACACTCTTTGTGTCACCGGGTGTGCCCTAGTGGCCCATTCTTCATTCTGAAAATTTCTTCACTAGTCTCAGGACTTTTCCATTGTTTCAAGACCATCAAAATTCACAAAGGTTTTGGAGAGGTCAGGATATGTTCGTTTGGCCTGATCCCCCCACGTTTGAATGGTAGAAAAAAAATGTTTATTCTTGAAAAATGTAAAACATCAATAACGGGTAAGGGGGTATTCAAAACAATAATCCATACCACGATTTCACATTAAAGGTGTCACGAAGAAGAAGACGAAGTCATTAGGAAGGTGACGTCAGCATTCTTCACTCCTGTAAGATGCTTCTGATCCGTGCTCAAGCATTGTCCTCGTTCTTCGATTTATGAGGACGTTCTTCATTGGTTTGTTTTTAGTTAGAGTATTATTTATTGGAGGGATCTTCGTTGGAGGAAGAGTTTCTCCAATGTTCTCGGCAGGACTCCTATTTCCAACACTTCCCCAATTAGACCATAAATTATGCGCCACCTTATTAAATTATGTTTTATTATTTTAATTATATTCGGCCATTAATTTTGATTATGTTGGTATAATTAATTAATTAAAGGAAGAACAATTAATTAAGAGAGATCCAAGAGTCACCTCCCTCATTAAAGAGGGAGTAGAAGGGTCTAGTGGTCCCCACAATTAATTTTAAATTGGGGGGGGGGGGCGGTTGGGGGGGGGTTTAAGCTCGGGTGTTCTCCACCACTAAACATTCAAATCAGAGGTTAGAAAAATAAATTAAAATTTGTTCTTTATTTTATATTTATTATTTTAACACTCCCTCTAAAAACCTGAAAACTAACTTTCACCCTCAACCAACTACAATTGAGGTGAAGGTCCCCTTACACGAATATCATCACTGTGAGTTCAACGGTGTCCTTAGATTTCAATTCAGATCAGCTGGTCAAATGTTACAAAAACCCACTCACAGGTTTAATTAACCTACTTAAATGATTAGAAATTCATTCTGGGCACTCCGGGCCTCAGAATCCTACTCTATCAATTTTTTGTGGACTCATAAAATTCCAATATAAATAAAAAAGTTACATTCATATTCTGGGTCTTTACATTCTCCCCTCCTCAGGGCTTTTCATCCTTGAAATCCATATCACAAAAAAAACAAGGAAAACAAGAGGGGGAACTAAACACGAATCTGAGCCTCCCTCACCAAAGTCCTCTCCTTGAGGAATCCATGCTACCAATGAACACGCACAAAGGTATCCACTGCCAATTTAGGAACCTATTCTGTCGATCCTCATTCTCTATTGGAACCTCAGTAAACGCCGCCACATTATTGATGTCCATATTTCGATGGTTGATGATGTGAGATCGGCCGTGCACGTATCTCCTCAGTTGGGATACGTAGAAAACTCCATGCACCTGGTGCAACTGAGGGGGTAGAGTTAAGTAGTAAGACACCATGACAACTATGTTGAGGACATGAAAGAGTCTGATGAACCTTAGATATAAATTGCCACCCCAGTCAAATCTCCACAATCCTCATCGTGGTGAGACTCGTAGAAAGACATGGCCACTATCCTCAAACTCCAGAGGTATCCATATCCGGTTGGCATGTGACTTATTCCTACTCTATGTAGTCTTCATCCACTCCTGGATGTTCTACACATTCTTTGTGGTAGCCCGTACCATATCTGGTCCCATGAGTGCAGACACCGCAATGTCAGTCCGACACAAAGGTGATCTACTAGGTCGGTGTAAAAATCCTCGAATGGTGCCTCCCAATGGTGGAGTGAAAACTGTTGTTGTATTAAAACTCCACCAAGGGAAAGTGATCCTCCCAACTATGACCGAAGTCGAGAACGCAAGCATGCAACATGTCCACGAGGGATTGAAGGGTCTGTTGAGTCTGGCCATATGACTGTGGATGGAAGGCGGTGCTCAAAAGAAGCTGCATCTTGAATGCATCCTACAAACCCCGTCAATAGCTGGGAAGTGAAACATGCATCGCAATCTGAGACAATCGTCGAGGGTACTCCATGTTTCCACAAAATATCCTGCTCATAGAGGCATCCCAAGCTCTCTACTGAACCCTTCTGTAGGATCGGTAGGATGTGGGCTGACATGGTGAGTCGGTTGATGATCACCCATATAGAATAATGACCCTTGGATGTATATGGAAGTACGGTCACGAAGTCAATGGATATTCTATCCCACTTCCACTCTGGGACCTATAAAGGTTGAACTAAGCCTGGTGGTGCTAGATGCTTCACCTTCAATTGCTGACAAGTGAGGCACCGAGAGACAAACTATGCTACTTCTTTCTTCAATGTCAGTCTCTAGTGCTCTCGTTAGAGGACCTGGTACATTGTTGCCACTCTTATATGTACCACTTTAGGTTATTGTGGAACTCCCCCAATAATTCCTCCCGAAGCGACACTGGTACCATGGAACGTCCTCTGAAAAAATGGAATACTCACCACATCTATAAAATTTATTAGGTTCTTGTCCTATGGATATCTGAACATGTCGAGCCTCGCAGTCAGTGTACCGACACTGCGCCTCCCTGACAAATTGAATAATTGGGGGTGTGGCTATATGAGACTGAAGAAAAGATACTCCATCTCGTTCTACAATGTATTTTAGTAAAGTGGGAAACTGCTCTATCATCCCACCTAGTAGCTGTATACAAGATCTACTACTGAGTGCATCTGCTACAACATTATCTTTCCCAACAGTATAGAATATCTTGAAGTCACAGTCCTGGAGGAAATCAAGCCAACAACTCTGTCTCAGGTTCGAGTACTTATGAGAGAAGATATAACTAAGAAACTTGTGATCAGAGTAGAGTATAAAACGTTCTCCCATAAAGTGATGTCAAAACATCTTCAAGTGGAAGTCCACTGATGCTAACTCCAAGTCATGGGTAGCATAGTTCTGCTCATGTTTTCTCAACTATTGAGATCAATAAATGATCACTTCTCGCTCTTTCATTAGAACACATCTGATTCCAGTCCCTAATACGTCATAGTAGACTACATACCCAACTCCTTCCTCCAGAAGACTCATGATGGGGGAACTAGTAAGAATCTGCGTCATCTCATGAAGACTCTAATGGAATCTCTCCAACCACTCGACGGGTTGTACCTTCTTTTTCAATGCTGATAAATGTGCATCCTCCCTGGATAAATCTAGGTCAAACCTCTAGTATTATCCGACCAAACCTAGGAATCTTTGTACCACCTTCACCCTCCTGGGTGGATCCCAAGAAAGTACCACCTAAATCTTCACTGGATCAAATGAAACTCCAGCCTCCGAGATTAAATGTCCAAGAAGGTGAACCTCCTGAATCCAAAACTGGAACTTCAAGAGGATACCATAAAGATGGTGCTTTCGGAGTGGGTCTAGATCTATCTACAAATGATAGGAATGCTCCTCCTTGGTATACAAGTAGATTAAACTATCGTCGATGAAGACTATTATAAATTGAGTACATGGTTATGAATATGAAATTACTGTACCTGATATTGATGTTCCTTGGGATGTACTGAAAGGTATACTTATCATCAACTCCAGAATTTCAAACTGAAACTTGATTATTTCTCTAACCACTATTTTATATATGAATAATCTTCTAAGTTGATTGTATCACCTCCTCAATTATTAGATATTGAGTTTATGGGGAAAATCCAAATTTTATTATGACAGGATCTGAAGACGTTTTATTCTCTTCAATATTAGATAGTGGGATAGTTATTCATATGAATCTTGTTATTATTCCCCTAGTTTCATTTGATATGATTTTGGATATGGATTCAATCCTTGATTATAGATCCCATAAAATTTTAATGGAATAAAAGTTAAATTTTATATTATGAATTATCCCTAGATTATAAATTAGTGTGATGATTATCATGAAATAACAATGGAAATTAATTACATCAAGTTGGATTTTCTACTTATTCATGATGTTTATTATTCTAAAATGGATGGGGAGAAACTCCTCATTGAGCATGTGCCTATTTTTTTGGAATATTCAGATGAGTTCCCAAATGAATTTTCTAATATTACCTGGAATTGTGTAGTTGAGTTTTGAATATAATAGATACCTAAAGGAATATGAATTTAAAAGACTCCATATAGAATGTACATGATTCAGTTGTTGTAATTTAAGATAAAACACTAGGATAGTCTAGACATGGGATTAATTTAGACCATTTTTTTCTACTTGGGGTGAAACTATTCATTTTGTTATGAAAAAATATGGGTCAATGCATCTTTACATTGATTTTCAAGAACATAAAATGATTAATTTTAAGAAAAAGTATCCTCTAATCAATTTTGATGATATTTTGGATTAATTACAAGGATATCGATAATTTTCCATGGCAGTTATTCATTCTATATATCATAAACTATGAATCCCAAAGGATGATATACCCAATATGTATTTTTGATTGATTTATAGTCATTATAAATTCATTGTAATTCCAATTTGACCTACCGATTAACATGTTATATTCATTGATTTACTGAATTGAGTATTTAATGATTACATTGAACATTTTGTTGGTAGTATTATTTGATGATATTCATATATATTCATTGATAATGTATGATTATAATGAAGTTTTTTATGCATTTATGAATACCCCATTGAAATGTGTTGTGCTAAATCTAATGAGTGTGAATTTTTTCATCAAAATTCATCATTCATGGGCTTTATAATCTCATTTGAGGGTATATAATTTTATCATTAAAAGAAAAATGTTTTTGGAAATTTTCCTAAACCAACCAAAGTAATTAATATGAATGGTTATTTTGGGTTGGATAGATACTAACTATTCTTTGTGATAGATTTATCACTACTATCTAATACACTCACTATGTTGACTATGAGGGGTTAAGATCATGAGGATAGATTAATGTTTACATATTTTTCAATTAAAAATATAATGTTTATTAGTATGTCTATGCTTGCAATACCCCATAGTGGAGAAGGGTTTTTTTGTCATTAGTGATGTATCAAAGAAGGGTCTTCGATGAATCCCCACATAGAATTTTATGTTGATGGATTATTCCTCACATCAATTAAAGGTTCATGAGAAAAATTTCATTACTCATGATTTAGACTTTCTAGCTAAAGGTTTTCCATTCAAAATAAGGAGACATTATTTGTATGTATAAAGATGTGATATATATAAATTTTATTAAATATTATCGTATATATTTTCATTTAATGAGTTGAATATGATCCATTGAATAGGGTTGGATTTAATAAAATATTTTTATTTCTCAATAAAATTCCACCATTGTATGGTAAATAAGGTGGAGAATTCTGTGAGTAAAAAATACTATGCATTTTTTCCAAAATGATAATTCAAAAAAATGAATTATGTAGGCTTGTGTAGAATATGGGCTATAAAATAATTTGAAAAGTATAAAATCATATCTATCTCATATTAATATTCTACCATCCATCAATGATAGGATTCTGTATGTGTAGAATGAAGTTGATGGATTATAGAATAAAGAAAGTAATGTTGTTAAGGTAAACTATGAACTTGTTGTAATGGTATGTATATAAAACTAAATATATTTCCCATAAATTCCATACATTAAGAAGGAGCTGTTGGATGAGGTAGATAGTTAATCATTCTCTATCCATCCTAGAAGAATAAAGATGAATAGTTATCTAAAAGATTATTTTTTGTGGAACAACATAAAAATATATATTATATAGTATGTATGATGGTTTCTAGATTATTATCAAGTTATATATGAGTGAATTATGTATAAGGTAATGTTACTACAATTACTCATACCTAAATGAAAATTATAAATCATCATTATCGATTATCTCACTGGAAACCCCAAAACAAAAAAAATTCTATAATTTAATATTGGTTATAAGTGATCACTATATATGTTTTTCACACATCATTGATATTATATAATATTTCCCACTTGTTAAATTTTCTACAATATACAATAAGGAAGTGGAAATGTTTCATGGATTACTACTTTTTATTGTATCAGATCAGGATTTGAGGTTTACATTGTTGTTCTAAAAAGGCCATTAATGAGTTATTAATATAGAATTGGGTTTTTGTACTAATTATCATCCTCATATAGATATTCAATATTATGGTAAAATTCAAAATCAATATGAAATTCTAATAACTTTCTCTTTGGATTTCAACGGAGGTTAAGATCCACAACATCCTCTAGCCCAGTTTTCTTACAAAAATATATTTCACTCAAGTATTCATATAGATCCTTAAGAATAAATATAATAAAAAAATTCTAAAACTCAGATCTTATGGGATTATGATAGTTTTAAAAAACAATGAGAAATATTTTTCTTTAGATAATTTCAATGACATTCATTACCATTCAACGACATATCAAGGTAGCTCAGAGCCGACGTAAATGTTATGCTGACAATTGTCAATGTGATCTAGAAATTTAATTTGGAGAGAGATTTTTTATTAAAATTTATCATTTTAAAAAATTTAAGATATTCAAAAATAATGGAATTATGAGCTCTTGGTATATTTTCCCTTTCTATAATCATGATCGATTAGGGATGTTAGCTTATCTCTTCATGCTTCCATTAAACATCTCTAATGTTAATTATGTGTTTTTTCTTTTTCTCATTGGGATGTATGAAACTAATCCTTCAGATATAATGAAATTATATTATGCACCATTAGAGAATGATATTTCATATGAGTAATATATAAGATAAATCATGGATTGTAGATATAATGTGATGTAGAACAAGACGAATCACCTAGTTAATGTTCTCTGGAAGAATTTGAAATTAGAAGAAGATACTTGGGAACCTGGTGATGTAATAAAACTAATATTTCCTCATTTAAATATATCATGGTGAAAAAATTACAATTGGTAAATAATTTTTAATTGGGATATAATTTAACACTCCAATAATATATTATTTATCTCTTTTTAGAAGAAAATTTATTTCATTGAGAACTAGTCTAACACAAAATTAAGTGTTTAAACGAACTAGGATCTACTAATAATATTAATATAACCATCATAAACTATAAGTTAAAATTTTAATGTATCATAAAGAGTAAATTAATTGTGAGTTTTTTAATATACTTGCATAAAAGTAGTTTTTTGGTTTTCAATCTACTAACAATGAAAATTAAAATAATGTTAATGTATTTTTTTTGACAAACTAATTTTTATGTGCACATTTTTTTATTATTATAAATATATATAACTACAATTTTTGAATGATTTTAATGAAATTAATATGTTATATATTAAATTAAATAATATTAATTTAAAGTATTTTTTTGGCATGAGATAGGAATAAATCCAGGTTTTGGCTTAAAAATAAATTTATCCTGAAAATTGGTTTTTATCACTTTTGTAAACATATAGTAAAATCAATTAATTCAAATTATAGGTATTGATTTTAGTAAACGGAAAAATATAATTGGGATCAATAGTTTAAAATTCTTTAGATAGATCACTTTCATTTTTGGGAAATATGAATCACAATCGTAGAAAAATTTATCACCTTAATAAAGGGTAAATAAGGTATGTCTATGTTAAAAGTATGTTTTAAAACAAAATATTTCAATTAAACTTTAAATTGGATAATGTAAATTATACCCTTATCATATTAGACTCAAAAATATAATTTTTTAAAGAACTATATTCCATGAAAATGTCCTGTATAATATTTAATGCAAAGGAAAATACATAAATTTTGTCACATACTTTTAAATATATCTTTTGAGTTCACATAGGGGAAAAAATAAGTGGTTATGGAATATAGATTTTTATTTTAGGAACAATAAATTATTTTCATCATTGAATTTTTTTTATATATTATATAATTACAATAAATTCTTACGCAATGTTGACCCAATAATAATTAAATTAATTGATAACTACATTATATTATATTAAATATATTAAAAGTAATATAATTTTTGTTATTTATTGTTGTTGATCATTTTTATAGACATATATAACATATTATTTATATTTTATTGTTTTATATTGAAAATAAATCTTTTTCTTATTTTACGTCAAATAAAAGTAAATGAATAGTGTAAAAATGAATGTATTGATATTTTATGAAAATAATATTTAATGAATTTTGTTAAAAATTATTAAAATATTTAAGAATGAAAAAGATGATATGAAATGGTAAAAATCACCCATTTTACTTTTATTATCCAATTTCACATCTTGAAGTAAATCCATAAACCCTTATGAGTGAATAATTTGTTACCAAGGTGAATGTTAATATATATTAACTAAGGGGTCAAACCAATAGATATGGTTTAAAATACAACATATATATTTAAAAATATAATTCACTATAATTCCCTAAGGAAACATTTTTATTGATTTATAACAATCCCCCTTTTAAAAGATGAGGGGTAACCCTTTACATAGTCCTTATACCCAATGGAATTATGCATGGAAAACGTGGAAGTTTTTCAGTCCAAGAGAACCGAAACCACAAGGAAGAACATCCGAGAGCATATATATTTTTGGACAAAAAAACAAAATTTGATAGGATTTATAACATTCATATCCATGTTCTTTCATAGTGTCTGGTCCCAATGGAATATTTCATACCCTCTCAAACATCCACTCTGGTAGCCCTATAATGATATGGGTTGATTCATGCACACCCATTGGATATGAAACTTAAAGAAATCATTTTTTATTTTTTTCAACTTCCTACACCATAGCCTCATCATCCTCCCCTGAACCATCAACCTTCATTGTATGATATTTAGTTCAACATCATCGCACCACTGGTCATTACTCCCAAACCATCTGTTTCCTCTATTGCAGACATGCCTCTTGCATCTCACCGACCCCACAGTTCTGCCTTATACCCCAACACCCCGTAATGTTTCCACTAAGATGCACCCAAATCTTAATTTATTGATAAAATGAATCCATCATCCCACTACTCCCTTAGTTCCACATAATGTTTCCACTATCATTCTAGCCTCTTGTACCGACCTGTCACTTTTATCTCCCACTACATTTTGTTTGAGGAAAGCCCAACGACTAGCTATTCCTCACGCCTCTTGTGTTGATCTACCTCCCACATCCCCTAATCCTCTACCATGGAATGCACATTGACCTGCATTCCGCCTACCTCTATTTTTGACTGTCCTCCTTCCCCTCATAATCTACTAAATCTCGAAATATTGGGCTGCTAGGATTTGATCCCAAGTGAGATGCAGTCTTATTGGTTTCATTACCACTAGGCTACGATGATAACATCCTATCATAATTGAATTATTTGATTATATCTCTACCATAAAATAAATTATATTCAAATATATACTTATTTGGAATTATTTTTCCTGAGAAATACTTCATTATATTTTATTTTTTTTAAAAATTCAATAAGTGTCGTTTCCCTCCCTTATAAAAACACAAACATTCAATCTATTCATTACACCACACTGATAATCATAGATTGACCAACACCTGATCATTTCACTTCTCAATACTCCCTAATCATTCTATAGTATTTGGACTCTTAAAAATAACAAAACTAGTTTCCTTTACATATAATCAAAATGATGTTTCCAAAAGAATATGTAATTGTATTACCCAATATGTTTAAATTATTTTCATCATAGGCTTACTATAAAAGTATTTTATTTATCATATAATAATAACTACAGTATCCTCAATATACTAAAATTTTATTATGATTATCAAACCATAATTATCCACCCACTTTTCCATCAAATTGAATGTAAAAGAATCACTCATGGATATGAATGTCGTACTATCTCCATATAACAATACAATTCATTTTCCATCACAATATTTTATGGATGATAGTTTTGATGGTTTTAATGTTTATATAAAATATTTATTACATTATTATTATTATAATTATTTAATCATTACTACCTCTTTACCATATTTTTTTTTGAAAATGATAATATCACTCATACGTATCTATGGACTACCACCTCAATGAAGTAATGTTCTTCATTTTTCATTTCAATTTTATAAGGAATGAAATAATGGTAGATTTAAGGGATATAAATTATGTATATGATATAATAAATATTATGAAAATTTTAATTATTCTTTACATTTATTTATTTGTATACGTCAAATGTTAAAACTATATTTATGTGTACGTACAACCTACCGTCTCCATGGATGGTGTAATTCTATTTTATATATCTATGTATAATATATTACATTAAATACATATATAATGAATATATATGAAATTTGTAGCATGTTAAACTATATTGAGATTATGTAACAATGACAATTGTAAAATGAAAAAAATCACTAAACAAAAACATATATGAAAAAATAAATTATTAATTTCTCAAAACTTTAATTTTAATAAAGAACCATATATAAATGTGTGACAAAATATTTTAAGTAAATAATGTATGGAATGATATATATGATTATGGATATTTAATATTAATATACATATACATATATTATAAATATATATTTATTATAATATATATTTAGACTCAAACTGAGGCAATTACATTATTTTACGAGATTTTTTATATTTAAGTCTCTTCTTAGAGTAATATTTTATATTTGTATCATAAAACTAATATATGTTATTCTAGTCCAGTATTTTTTAAAAATTACATGTTTTCCTTTCATTTTCATCTTTTTAAGGACACAAGATAGAAGACTAATGTTTTTATAGAAAACAGACTATGTTTTTCTACTCAATAAGGAATATTTCAATTCAGTGTCCATTTATTTACTAAAAATGAATAAAATGGTGTTTCAAAAATTATACAATTATTTATTAAATATATTTTTATCCATTATTATATTATAAAAAAATTTATAATTAATCTTAATTTTGTTTTCCGAATGAGGTACCTTTTATCCTTTTTACAAAGTTATGAATGAGATTTTTTTCTTAACTAATGTGACATGAAAATAGTATGTAACCATCAAGAATGATCAATAATTTGAATAATAAAATAAAATTTTAAGATTTATTTTCATGGATAATTTTTTTTAATATTTTCTATAATTATAGATCAAAAATAGGTGTTATTAATTTAAAAAATATTTTTCCTCAAGATATTTTCCAGAGATATTTTGAATGTATTTTCATATATTTTAACATCATTTGAGAAACATTATAATTTGATTAGGGTATAGAATTATGATTCCACACAAAATATCTCTATGAATGCTTTGTGATCATTTTGACCGGTGAAATTTCTGATATTCTGCATGTTGGTTCTTCCAATATAGAAAATTATTGATTTCTATAGAATATTGATCAAGTAATGTTGATTATTCATAAGATTAATGTATTGGGATTATTAAGGGTCATGCAGGGCCTGAAATTATATTTCCCCTCTATTCAAATTTAGATATCATTAGAGAAACTAGAATGGTTATTTTTTGGGGCCTTTCTTAATTATGTAGATGTCTTTAAATTAGGCCTTAATTGTATTTTTAGATGCCTTTCCATAAGGCCATGATAAAAAGTTTAAGATATATGATAGTATGAATTTTTTTCCCTTATGAAATTGGTTATTGAATAACATGAGTTTATTAAAATGGATTTTTATCCATGGATATGTTTCAAACTCATGTAACAATTTATATGGAATTATATAATTTCCATATATTCCTTCCATGTTATTTTTTTCTTATTCAGCTTTGGCAGTACGTGTTCCCTTACCCAGCATCCCATACCACCCATTTCTTATGATTCTTTTCCCCATTATTTTAGTATTGTTTTGATTGATATGTTGGGATATACTAGAGGGAATAAAAAAATATGTTGTATTTTAGGTTTTCAAATGTAATGTGGGATTAAAGTAAGTTTGTAGAGTATCAATAATAATAACCTATTCAGCCCGTTGGGATGTAATTTCTTGTACATAGTATCAATATAATAAAGTAACCACCATATCTTGGATACTTTATTTTGGATCATTAAATATTAGGTAGCACACCAATATATAGTCAAGGTGTGTTTTAATGCAGGAAAAGAAAAAATATCTAAGATACTATAACATCATCATAGTTGTGCTTTTAGCGGCCACAATACCATCTCTATAAACTTTACAGAAAGGCCCATTGGTTCAATTTGTTTGTTATTTGAGTCTTTTTTATGACCAATTGGTGGGTATAGGTACTCACATCCAAATGTTGTGAAATTCAGAAATAGGAGGTGGGTCATCCTTTTATAGGGGGTAGTAACCTGGTCTAATAAGCCCTTATCAGGAATTTCAGAGGCCCTATTTCGAATCTCAACCATGATGAATTTTTTGAGTCACTAGGTAATTTTTTTAAATGGGTACTATGGTAGGATTATGTTGGCATATTGTAGTTGGTGAACAATAGCACCAACATTGGTGGGAAATTGTACCAGAACTATAGTGGGGTAATTTTAGTTTAATTATGTAAGGAAACTATAGTGGGATGATTTACATCACACTAGAAGTGTATTTTTAGTGTTTGTAATAGTTTCAGTTAGACTTTTATGTCTCCAGGTGCCTCTAGTAAATGCATTCGGGTTTTCACAATATGGATGATGTTCTTTTTTCCCATCAAGAGAAATCATGTGCATGTGTGTATTCTTAGGAGGAACCTAAACTATATATTTAAATAAATATAAATAATATATCTCAACTGAAAACATCAAAATGAGAACACTAATATGAAATCAGACCCAAACTAACCAGAACGTTTCCTTGATCCCTCTAATGAAGTGATCATCCTCACACCAACACCTTTATCCTCCACTAATATATTTCCTTCAATGGATACCCTAAAAATAGACCATTATCCCATATAGATACTTACACCCATCTCCCCACCATCCACTTATCTAACTATTGTTTGAGGATCCCATGTGGTGCCAAATTTCACCGACTCATTACCCAGTACTGGGAGCCACCTCCACTCCCCTCTCAATCCACCAAACTATTTGATACCCCTTGAACCTTCATTGTCAGACCTATATACCCATTGAAAAACTCCTAGAACCCAAAACTCGTTTACTGATCCATATTTATCTCTCACACTAGGTTCACGCATCACACCCAACTAGCACCAACCCTTATCTAGTATTAATCACCTGGTTTACTATCTAAGGGAATTCTTTCACTCGTAAGGGAATTATTTTACTCGTAGGACAACCAACATCCCCCTTGTTTTAAATGAGTCACATGTTATAAAAAATTGTCCCAATTTGTTTTTATTTATAGAAAATAGAAAAAATCATGATATAAGGTTTTTGAGAAACTATTTCTCTATATATCATCTGATTACGATAGAAAGGATTCTTAAATCTCAAATATCACCCTCATTGAATTTTATTAAAATATGGAACCCTCTATGATAGTTCCCTATTTAAAAATAGTTCAAATAACATGTTGTCACAGACAATACCTCTTTTAAATCATTTTGAGAATGGCATTGTGCAACAAAACACCATATATTTATTGTAAATTTAATTTTTTTTTTCTTATAATGATATATATATAACTTTTCAAATTTTATTTAACAATTTTTTATTCAAAATTATTGTGAACAAATTATTTTATATATATTACGTCCATTAAACCCCCACCCAACAATCCCTTTTGTATATAAATCCACCTTTCCATTCTTTTAGGAATTTTTATATGGGATCCATAATCCCCCTTTCAATAACAATAAAATAAAAATATAATATTAATAATAATAAATTAAAAATAAATTAAAACAATATAATTAGAAAATAATTATTATAATTAATATAACATTACATTAATTTATAATTACTAATAATAATGTATTAATATGTAAATAATATTATATTAAAAAAATTTGATTAATTATATTTGAAATTAAATTAAATTATAAATACTAATAAGAAAATATTTATTTAATAATTTATTAAAAAATATTATTAAAAATTATTTGTAGCATAATATAAATGAAAGTAGTAAATTTTAATATAAATTCAATGAGGATCAAAAAACGAGCGTGATCGGACCTAAAACGTATCAGTGAGAAATAATGTGTAGTACACATGGTTGAAATGCCACATCACATGGCTCCCAAGGACCACCAAACATGTAAAAAAGCGTGGAACATGCAATTCTAGCCTCTAAAATCACAAAATTAAAATCATATTTTTATTAGTTTTCCAATTCCATAAGAACCACACTGACAGGCTTGGTGTCTACCTGTCCTCTATTATCAAGGCTATCAGTCTATTGGTTCATCTATATCTGATGCCTATTTCATCTCAATATGGTATTCTTGTGGTTTCTCTAGATATCCTATATTTGGACCAATTCCTTTTTTGTGGTATTTGGATTCAACATGTATATATGCTAAATGTGGAGAAGAATATGTTTCTCATAGCTTCCCTTGTGTAGGTCCGAGATAATAACCATGTCCTTCATCTGAGACATTATCTATAACAATGTCATTCATAGGATTATAATCCCATGGTGGAATCTTATAAAAAATGTTGGTTGACTCCTCATCTAATTGTATTGGGGGTATTTCCCCAAAAGATCCCTCTTGATCATCATCTTGTATGGTCGAAACATGCATAATATTAGAAAAACCAGACAATGGATTTGAGGATCTCCCTTTGTTATTGTGTCCCATATTCTCAATTGATTCTAGGTAGAGAACATAAAATGAAAGCGAGTTGACTAATTACATCATAGGGAAGAAGTAATTAGAACTGTCTCTAATTTTACTAACCTTAGATGGAATTAACTGTGACATTCCCATGTCTTTTTCCCCAAAAATGCATGATGTCTCGACATTAACTCTGAGTTTCCCAAAACCATCATTGGCTACGTCATTCACAAACATATATATCTCCTCATATGATGTTGATGAATGTTTTACCAATATCTTAGTGTAATCATTGCATTCTACTCGGGTAGTAGGAGCACATTAGTCACATATTGAAAAGTTCTAAAGAGGTATCCATTTTGATTAGTCATAGGGTGTGTCACAGTCATTCCTAGAGTTTGATTTCCAACTTTATTTATCCTTTCCATGTACTCATAATGATGGAATAAAACTATAAGATTTTTTAAGTAAACATTACAGCAACATCCTTCTTTTGTATCCTTTGCTGAATAGGAAATGAACATGCATTGAAAAGGGTTTTAGTTCCAATTATATTCCTTGACCTCATATAATTATAATTATGAAAATAATTTGAATCATGAAAAAATTCACAATCCAAAATTTCAAATGATTATTCTTGTTTTCTTATTTCCTGAAACATGTTATGACCAAAATATATGGATATTCCACATTGAATTGTCTAATCTGATGGATTCATAAGCAGGTCATGTGTATTGAAATCCATTATAGTGTATTTAGTCATCTTTATTATAACTCCCATTCCTCCATGAACTGATGTTGTTTCCCCAATAAAAAATATAAAAGATACTCCTTGTTCCACCAATGAAAAATCACATTTTCATTGCATCTGTGTCACAATTCAAATAAATATATTATCCTACATTCATGTTGAGGGGAATTTTTTTCCTCTTAGATTTTTCCGGACTGTCCTCTGAATCAATTAGGTTCTTTTCATGGTTTGGGACCCTTTTAAGGTAATATAAATCCAGTCTAACACAATAAGGTCATGTGATCATCTATTGATCCACCATAGGTGATTTTTCTATAATCGAGGTACTTCATCCAATTTATTTCATCTTTAACATAAATCATTCAATCAAATGTCCTTATTTTTTACAATTTTATAAAATAAAGTTTCAATTTTAATTTTCCAAAGTGTAACCAATGCATTTTTAGACTACAATGAAGTGGATGAGGTTTATCATACTCAATATAATGCTCATTATTAAATTGAGAAGAAACCAGAAAAACATTCACAATTAATGTATTAGAACGAATAACTTTTACCAAAACTATTGCTATGTGACTTTTTATGCTATCCTTATAATCATTAGAAAATCTCAAAATGGAAAAAATCTCTTAAAATGATTATTATTTTCCCTTAAAAGAAACAGGAGGAGATTGTGTCCAAAACTCATGGTTTTCATGATCCTCCAAGATAAATTTGATCGTTTGACCATCATTACCTCATGTGAAGGAGCCATGTGTAGTTGGTAGTCTATATAAGGTCTCAAAAAACACCATTAGAATTTCTATATTCTCACAAAAAGACACTTCAAAAAAATAATGGGTGTGTGGAAGAATCTGTGTAAGTTTTTCTTGGTCTGGATGTTTTTCAACAGAAATCACCCTACAATCAAACAACAAAATCATTAATTGTGGAAGGTTATAAGTTAAAAGGTGGAGGATCCAAGCATTTGAAAAGATCATGTGACATATCACCATTAATAAGGATAATTATCCTTGAATCATCCCATCGAATCTGTGAGTCATCCATACATTGAATAATAAAATAATGATCATAAAAAGGAGGATGTGGGAACTAGTATTTGTCAAGAAAGAAAAGTGACATTATCCTAATTTCATGATGGACACCATGAGACCATACTGACATGCCCGCCTAGTATTATTATATATGTTTATGTTCCTATCCTCACTGCGTGAAAGATCTTGGGAATGTCCCGGAAACCATCGGCTCCTTCATTGTCTCCCTAAGGATAAACCGATGTATATTTCCATGAAATTATCATACACCCCATATGACCAATGTTGGTCAAATGATGCATCATTAAATAATAGTGTAATTACCTTTAACCTAACTCAAGTAATCTTTCAGGACTCCATAACCATTTTGAAATAAAAAAATAGAATAAAAGGTTGATGATGTGGAATCCAATCATTGTCTTAATGTGCATATGTTGAGATATGGATGTCCAAAATGATGTTTTGTGAGACTCCTGAACATGTTGCTCTCATCTCGTAGAGAACCTAGAAGAAGAAACAATTTCCTCACAAAATGTCCCGGACATGGAATTGATTATCTCATGGATTCCTTTCAAAAGGGAATTTGATCTCATGAAGGCCAAAAAAGAATTCAATATGATAGTATATATGTCCTTAAACACTACCGCATGACAAAATATGAACCCATTAATAATAAATAATATAATAAAGGATGATTTTGTGGGAGAAACTCACAATCGTTAAAAATTAGGTAACACCCTCAAGAGCAATCGGCATAAGAGATTTTCCACAATATGTGGAACTAGTCCAAATCGGTGAGTTAAAAATGGTTCTATACTATATACATTGAGAAAAAAGGATAAAAATTGTGGTGGTGAGGCCTATAAACTCACACCCCAGATAGAGTGAAAAAGATGTCTTTTTCACAACTAAGTGCATCAGCAAACCCATGCACCAAAGAGGATTTCATAGAGCGGATGGTCTAATGGTTGGAAAGTCATAAATCATGTAATATGCCAGTGAATAACACTAATGACCATGAACCATACATATATTACATTACATGATCATTCATAGATCACATGAAGTAATTATTGAAATAAGTGTGAAGATCATTCCACACATAGTACAGATCACACAAGAAACAAAATAAACTAACACAGTATATGGTTATAGAACTCACCCTCTATGGGGTAGAATAAAGAGTAATGGTGGAATAATTTAACAATAATATGTATATTTACCATCATTTTATTTTATTGAATCATCCATGAAACGCGACAATCCCAGTTCATATCACCTACATATCAAAACACACCTTCAGCATGACTACATAGGTTTAGTGAAATCATCCACACATGTTCATGAAACTCACACTATTTCCTTGGGCCTACCATCGTATTCTAACAAAGTCCCCATGGACATATCTCCCCAGACATGTGACTTACTTTAAATATATCACATGACACATATAATGTCGACTGATCATGTTAGCCAAGTATCATAGTTGCATCTAGGCATTTCAAATTAGCTCCTACGATACCAACTGGGTAGGTAAGCTAAGACTCGTGACGCCGAACAACCATGTAATCCAAGACTCATGATGACATCCAAGAGAGATTTCCAAAACATGATAAACTCTCTGAGACTTGTCATACTAACTCCCGCTACACCCTCAATATGTGTCAGCCAACTCTTCCTATAATACCAAAACAAGTATGACAGATCTTGTGATACCCTCTTGACATATCATCCATGTTAGGCAATATAATCTGGAACAAACCATCGGTAACTCATGATGTCCTCTGGCCATGTCAACTGGGCCAGGCAATATACTATAGACAAGTAAGCCAGGTTACATGGAATCCCATAGAGTTTGAGCCCCAATCAAGGGGACCACAGTTTCTCAGATTCCAACCACAATCAAGATATGCATGCCACCTCATTATTGTTCGAGCTCCTTGTTTATCTTTTAATGTGATCCCATTATATATTCCCTATCTATAAGAAGAATTAAATTTATCACTTAGAATCTAATATTTCTCAAAATGATAATGGATCACGTGGGATTTCAGAGTTTCATTGGTCATGTCATATGCACCATAAATCTCCTGGTTATAATGGAAACATTATAGTGTAAGTCTAGAAAGATTGAACTATGATAACTATAATAAATGAAATAACATGGATACATTGTACAACATTCTAATTCCTCATCTCAAATAAAAAACACTTTCAATGAAAGTCCATTTATGAATATGGAATCTCAACAATTGGGATCCAAGCATTCTCATTCCCTAATTTCTCTATGTCATCCATCAGTGGACATAAAACGTAAATGAACTATGAAAACTATGAATCTTTCTATAATTGGTATACATAGGAAATCACAGAATGACACGTGGAAGAATACCTAATTTCCTAGAGAACCTATAAAATTCTTTTCCAGGTGATGCTAAACTACACGAGTCTAATAAACATCATCTGTTTTGATTCTTGGAATACATATGACATGTAGGATTCCTCATAATGGTTCAATCGCATCATTGGAATAAAAATCACTTCCTTTCATGGTATAAAATTTTGAAGAAAATTATTATATGGCCTCAACCCAAATGTTACATTCCATTATTAGAAAAAGATAGAGGACGTTGGATACATATAGATGGGTTCACTAAAGAGGTCCTAATATTTTCCCATAAAATATAATTTAATCATAATCAAAATTTAGGGTAAGATATCATATAATTAGATTAGTTAGACCTTCATGAATATATATTTAATCTATAAGAGTGTCTTAGGGTAGGTAATAATTCCCCCCAAGGGGTCCTATAATCACAAACTCCAACCCTTTGACCAATGTGATTCCCCAAGAGTCATTGGGCCTAGAAATCCAGAAAAATTACTACCTTTTGAATGTAGGTATATACCTAGAAATGGATGGGGGAACCACTGGGGGTTTCAGGTGAGAATAAAAATGGTAACCCAATGTTCATGATTTTTCACAATACACAACCCCGTAATTAAACAGTGAGTTGGAATCTATTCAAGCATCATGATACTACCAAAACAAAAAATGCTAAATCAGACATGATTCTCCACATTAATAGACAAATTGGCTATAATCCATCAGTCCATTTTTATATACTAAATATGAAATTAGAAATAAAAAATCCAAATTTAATCTATAAGGACACTTTTTTTGGATACCCTACACAAACAATGTTGTAAGACCATCATGATCTTACAAATATTTCTCTATGACTTGGTTTCTCGTGAAATTAGTTCATCCTCATTTTGACAAGTCCAAATGAGCAGAATGGGTGGATCAATAATATTAGGAAAATTGTGTTAAACAAACATATCTAATTGAGCACATTATGCCTAATATATTCCTCAAATTATTTACCTTAGTCCTTGTTATATGAATTAAACTAGATATGGAAAAAATATTGATTCAATACAATGTATTAAGCATCCAACATGAACTATGATAAATCATTTTCAACTATAACCCCCACATGTCACAAAGAAATTTCACCCTCTTTACATATCCAATGATGGGTGTAAAAAATGGTTCATAAGTACAAATGATAAGGTACAATATTATATATTAATTCTTCCAGTGTGGTCCTCTAATAAAAACAACCAAAAATACTACATCTCCCATAAAAAAAGATGTTATGCTAGTAACCCTTGTAACTATAACCAATTTCTTGGGGAGCTTATACCCCGAATAATGAAAACAAGAACCTTCAATCTCTGATGAAGGTGGATCTAAATTCTAAATACGGTTCCCTTATGGTTCAAGTGAAACCTGGAGGGTACCTATCAATTTCTTTAACTATCACCAACCCTTCAGCAGCCACCAGTCACCTACTGAGGGATCCATCTAACATGTTTCTTCCTATGATTCCCAAATATGGTAAATAATAATGTCTCCTTAGAGGAAGAATGGATTGGATATCAAAAGGATGGATTATATCCCCACTCCGGTTGACAATTATATCCATCATATTTCGAGAAGAACCTATAATAAGGCTCATATCCTTGCAAACATAGAAAAATTTGGTGGAAATATTCCCATAGTATGCATTGGGGAGGTTCTTATCTCTACCCCTATGCACAAATATAGTTCTAATAATCTAATAGTAGATAGAGAAAAATGTGGGCTTATTTTCCAACTTCAATCGAATGTGTAATCCAATCTATAATGGAGACATATTATGTGCATTCTGATAAAGGAAGAGGCATTTGAATTAGCTCATTATCCCACTCCAACTAGGACTCACAATGTGGGAGATGAAAATTCCTTGGGAAAAGGTCACCTTCAAGTCAAAAAAGTACATCATCATATTCGAATGGTTCGGTATCGGGATCATATCCCTATTCTGGCTAAGGCTCACCATGTGAGAGAGGCACAAACCTTGGGACAAAACAATAATTCTATCCAAACTTCTAGAAGCGTACTCAAAATACCCAGTATTGGGTATATATCCTCATTAAATCTACGGTTTTCCAAAAGACAATGGCACATTATTTGAGATTGTCACATATTCCTTTCAATGAATCTAGTTAGTGTACTCCATTAGATCACAGAAGATGGATTTATAATCTTACATCCATACACGTACTAATTTTCCAGCATCATTTTAAGGAAATAAAATATGAGGCTCTTATCACTTCTCTAATTTCAGAGGTTTGTAATCATATTACCTTGGGGGATTATTATTCAAACGAGTCACATATTAATTTTCCAATCGAGGATCACAATGTGAGAGAAGAAAACGCCTCAATGTGGGATCATACTCTTACGAAGAACGACCAACATCATATCCCGAAGTCTCGGGATCAGGCTCATACTCTCGTATTGAATAATTCTTACCAAGATCAAGTGAATCATTCCTATGTAAAGGCACACATTTCTGTTATTAGTGAGACATATAATCCTTATATTCCCTCAGCCTTTTAATAGTGGGATCATACTCTCACAACACTAGAGGGTCATATACAAGTTTCAGAAATCATTAGACCATAGTCTCGTATCCCTACACAATCCAAAAAAGAGGGTTAAGATATTCCGAAAAAAATGAAAAATGTGTCCTAGATTCCTAATATCCAAAATATTAGGGTCCTTGAGGTTGTTCAAGACATGTTCTCAACACCAGGATGGTCGGTCAACTCATCTATCAAAGTAGAAGTAAAAGATAGTCATTAATATGATAGTCCTGCTCATGGTTGTTTTCAGATAGATCATTGAGACCCTACTCCTCCCATCCATAAAAGAAAATATCCCTACGAAAATATAACTAATGGACAAGGAAGTAATACCTTTTACTAAACTCTTTGGTATAAAGAGTTGATCAAAATTATGATCTTGTCACAAATCATCAGGTGAACAACATATGGTTCTACATAAACATTATTCAAAACACTCCACTCCCATAAAATTGATACCATAAGATCATTATTCTACTGTTTGACTAGATGGAGATATGTTTGTCTGATAAGGATGAGGATGACATTGAAATATAGAAAGAGTTATCTAAAAATGTACTTACCATTATCTTCTTCCCAATAAATAATTCTAACTATTAGATTATATATGTTGATGAAATAGAGTGAATTATTTATATATGTAATATTATATTCCCTACTCATTAGTAGATCAAGGCTAGGAACCTCCCTTATACTAGATATGTTGGTCACATATAGAACATCAAGATACTATATTACCAGCTAGATCTGGTTGTTATCTCCATGGTCAGGGATCCAATACATGAAAAGAACAATGAAAATATGCAACATGATTGTTGTCAGTATAATGTGACACTTCAGCATTGATCACCAAAGATACTTCATGTATACACAGACTATTATGGGGAAAATATATAGAATTACACTTTTCCACACCCCTAGAACAACAGAACCTCTCAGATTTGGTATCCTCTAATGTTATAGCCTCTGGAGAAATTAAGGGATTTGGTAATACATAGGACAGTTTTTCACTACAATGGAATTATCTCACTTCAATGGTTCCTAGACAATATGAATAAAGAGAGGGGATATCTAATAATATTCAACATTGGGACCCTAAAACTAATAAGAATTCATTTATAACATGAATAATGATGTTTAAATGACCCTGAAAACTTCTCAAAAGGAATGGTACTCATCATGGGTTTCCATCGCAACAAAATCCCACATAATAATAACTAAACCCCATAAAATGGCCCAGAGTAATAACTTCCATATCAGACATCCAGGAGCAGACACAAATCCCTGGAATAGAAGAATACCTACCGCTGCCTCCACTGAATGGATCATCAATTCCTAAGAGGATTTGTGAAATATCGGTAGAAGATGAGAGAGAACCCGAAGATCCTTGGCTTGGGGGAATTAATATCTACATGTTTGTACTAAAATTCATCAGAACCCCAACTAGAATCAATGTATTGTAAAAAATTATACTAATTAATTCCAATTGAAGCTCAAAATAACCCCATCCAATAGGGTTTGTGACATTTTCATTTTCATTGTCACCGTCGAAATTATCATTGTTCTCTCTGCTGGGGGGGAAACAATCAATGGTTTACATTCCTCAACTTCTTCAAACCATAAGAAAAATTTCTGGCGGTCCAATAATTTTCAGCAATCATGACCAGAAACTCAATCAAGGCCACTATTCATTCACCAATGTGAGAGGAGCATACAAAATATTCAATCAAACCCTTCCAGGGTTGCAAGAAAAAATGGAAAGACTTTGAAATGGGTTTAAATTAATGCCCTGGTGAAGGCATGGGATAATACTCTAGTTGAATTGAAATTAATGGAACCACCTCCATTGGAAGATATGACTAACTGAATTTCATAAGTTTTGACATGAAAAATAATGTGGATAATGAAATAAATACTGAGGGTACCATAATGGATAATATACACTAGGGAGAGGCTGGTAGTTTGAACTAAATGTGGATTCTCACAATCAGAACAAATTTTGACTCTAAAACATTGCAACTATGAATTCTGAGTTCGCACCTATATGGTGGAAATCTTCTGGATAGAATGGAAAAGGATCTTCAAAATCATAGTTTTCATCCTAAAGAGTTGAGGATCCTTCCTAGATGTTAAATTTTCACTATATGAGTGTTAGATAAAACATCTCATATATCTCAACGAGGAACTACTCAAGGGAAATATTACCACTAGGTATAATATTAAGGAGAGATGAATGTTATCCCTCCTATAGATGATCCTATTGAAAGAGTGGAATATTAGAAACATATTGGCACTAGATCAAGACATCCATTCTATATATAAGAATATGTCTAAAATAAACATGACTTCCATTCATTGGGGTGAAATAATCTCCCTTCCCAAGTTAATAATTCTATATTGTGAAGAATCAAGAATCAATGGGATATGAAAGCAGAGCCACCTCATTGACCCCACCAACTCCCTATTAGGGGAAAATGGCACTGACCACAATACCCCCAATGTTCCTTGTTGTCATCATTCCTTTGGATACTCGAATGTAAGGCATTGAAGGGAAATGTTCACCTAAGAAACATGAGTGGGAGCTATATCATGAAAGAGGGTATAATAATACACCTCCACCAACATTGAAAATACATCCTTTTTACTTTTGATGGTACATGCAACCCTAAAAATCATCTCACACCATTCATATTTTGAAGTGGTTCGATGATTGGTCCTCAAGATTGATAGCAGGTGAGGAAGTTGAGGTGTTTTATATTGACTCTAATAAGGAAAGATTTTGTATTGAACCATATTCTTATATTATGATCCGTTGTGGGATGGGAAGACAATAGTTAACAATTACATTAACATTTCAGTTGCACTCCAAGGAAACCACGATCGTCGACCTGAAAACTATAAGAAAAGAGAAAATGATATGTTGTATGAATTCATAGAAATGATAAATGGTATAACCTATTCACTCATAAATTATATCTTGTAGCAGAAACAGCTAGAACTTTGTGAAGATAATTTGAAGGATGAGTGGCAGACCCCTCCGATTCCAATGGGGTATCTAGTTGTGTTCCATGAGTTTGTAGAAATTGACCAACGTTTAGAGTAATCATTTCATCATAATTGACCCAAATTTCAACTCACACCATCAATACAGGATACATTGATGGGTAGCGAAGAAGCTACAATTTTCACTCTCAGTCTAGTAGGAGTGTCCTTCATGGAACCTAGGTAGGATCCAAACTGACCAGCACCTCTTTTCTAGTGGAGGCAATGATAGAATCTGAATTTTATAGACTCACAGTTAAAACAAGGTCACATGGGAATTATGAAACAGATAAAAAAATTATACTTCCTTCAAAATTAACATGTATCTATTTATTTCTTGTTAGCCATGTACAATTACCTAATCAATCTTCCACTACATAGAAATCCCGATGAGATTAACCTCACCAACTATCATGGCTACAACCCTTTCCATTAAAGGAAGGTTCATAACATCCAATATTGATTCATATTTAAATATACCATTTAAGGAATGTTTTCTTCTGAATAGGTGATGTTAGAAAACTCCCCAGAGTATGTGGAATACATAATCATTGTTTGGTCAGAATAAGACTTTTTATGGAATAATGTTCCATCAAGGAATGTGAAATAAATCAAAAACTAGATGAATCCGAATACAGTTGATCAATTTCATGACATACTAAGAGAATAGTAATACATACCGTCAATATCATGACTACCTAATGAGGTAACATCAAATTATCCCACAAAAGGTGTCCATGATCACAAGAATTTGAAAGAAATAGAAGAGTAATAATCATATTCTGCCCCATCATAGGCTCTAAACCTTGTGGAATTCTTCCCTTCAACATCAACTGAATGGTCACTACCCCCCAAAAAATTTCATTCCCATTAGATGAAGAGCTCATATTTAGTTCAATAAAAGTGATACCCTTAGAATAAATTTTCACTGATGATGAATATACATTGGAATATGAATCCCTGTCATAAAATTGTTAAATAGGTGGTCACATTCACTAGAACAACGGATATAGGGGAGACCGGGGACAAAAATAGACCAAATATTATGTTAATGTCTTTATGGACATATATACAGATGGGGCTCATGTCAATGTGATCTAGCATGAACAAAAAAGTCATTGAGTTGAACTAGTGTATAATTTTTGACTTCCACAACCAATTGTCTTGAATGTTCACCTAAAGTGGGGGGGGGGGGGTTCAATATAATCTACCCAAGAAATGGGTTATGCCTGCATGACCAGCATCACTGGTAGTAGATATTCCATCAACCTCATCGAAGGAACAAGGACCATATACCATAGATACTTTCACTCTAAAACCACATGAACAAGAGATTCCATATATAGGGAAATGTATTCCTTTAGAAAAAAATTATATGATGTTTTGAAATAGATATTTATTATCCCCTAAAAGATCTCAATCATCAATACACTCCATATTTCAAAATAACTCAAGGGGGAACTTGATGAACCCATTTGAAGACCATAAGTGTTTGATAAATAATTCATTGTGGTTGAGGAGTATTGAGTGGTGACTATGTCCTCATAATTCCATGCATCATTCTCATTCACAGATCATGATCTGGAGGAGGCCATCCAAAGTAAAATCAGAACCCTTATATTTCTTTGGAAGACTCAATACTGTCAAGGACTACATGGTTATTATTTATAATGGTAATGGGATAAATATCATCCCTGTTCGAACAAACCAAAATTTTTGATATAGGGAGGGAGACCTATCTCCAGAAATTTTAACTATTAAAGGTTATGATATGCATGAGTAAATATCTCTCGGGAAGATTGAACTCGAAGACATATATGGGGAAGTCAGATCTGATGTTGAGTTCATAGTTATCAAGAAAGACACCACGTATAATGTCCTACTCGAAAGGCTGTGGCATCATAAACACTTTGAGGTACCTTCAATATTCCATAAATTTCTAATGTATGTCATCAATGGGAAAATCAGTATAATATAGGGTGACATCACCCCCTTCATGACATGAGGATACACATTTGATAAAGTTGATTTTAATATGAATGGAAGAATGCAACCAATGTTGGATGATAATTGATACGGTGTAGCTACGAATGGATTGGGGACTGGACCATGGAATCCCTAGATTATACTATAAAATGATTAAGTCCTCCCAATAAATATATTTAATGTCATAGATCCCATCCCAAAGGTCCAAGCCCATTGTATCCTTAGTGATAGGGTGAAATGAAATATTCTCTATATTTTCTCAATAATGACTTATATATCATGGGAGGGGGATGCCTCTTCACATGTCTTCCCTCTCCATAATAGTTAAGGATATGTACCCATATTTTCACCTTCATCTAAATATTTCTCCATTGACTCAGAAATAGCTGTTGATGGGGATTTAAATTAAGAAGTCACCTCTAATAATTGAGGAATTTTTCTCTACCACCATCGATGAGATCAGGCAGTTAAATCTTGGAATGTTATATGTCCCATAACATACTATGATTAGTGAAGACATACCCCTCGAAGAGTTAGAGATGTAAAATAAATTTCAAAAGAAGAACACATATGTGTTATATTGAAACCATATAGAAATTCCATGGTAGGATCTAGATGTGGCTATACACCACCAATGACTACTTAATGAGAATATAGTCCTTACGATGGAATCCAGTAGGATTTACCCATCTCAAGCCACCAATGTAGAGGTTTATGTTAAAAAGATTATCAAAACCAACGTTGTTCGAGAAGTGAAATACCTATGATGGGTTTCTAGTATCATTTTCATAAAGAAAAAGTGTGGATATATTTGGTTATGTAGTGACTTCATAGATCATAGTGTACATTTCAAAAAAGATTACATTACATTTCCAATTACACATCTCCTAATCAATGAAACTTTTGGTTTCCAATACCATTAAATTATGGATGGTTACTTTGAGTACAATTAGATCAAGACATCCCCCAAATATGGAGACTACACAATCTTCGTAGTGCCTCAGAGTATATTCTATTATTATGTCATTCCATTTTAATTAAATAAGCCTTATAATACATATCAATGTACCATATTTAACATCTTTAATCCATTCCAGTGATGGATTCCCAGGTTTTATGTCTATGACATTGCTGATAAATCCCAAAAAATAGGCAGTCACTTACATATCATCAAGAAATATTTAACTTTTTGTGACAACATAGTCTAAAGATGAATCTACTAAAATGTGATTTTGGGGTGATTTTAGGGATGTTCCTTGGATTTTTTGTATGCCATTATGACATTGAGGTTTACCCAGAGAATAATAGTGTTACCTTAGTAATTCCTACCCCAGAAATATCAAAGAACATAGGGGAAACTTAGGTAAACGTGCATACATTTGTGGATTCATATCTAATATTGATGTAAAATGCCTCTCCTTAAATAGGCTAATAATAATGGTAATCTCCTACGAATGGGATGATGATTACGAAAAATATATAGAATGTATCAAGCAGTAATTGCTACACCAACTAGTTTTTATTACTCCGGTGGAGGGGAAGCCACTCATCATATATATGGCCAATATGGAACATTAAATGGTCACCCAATAAACATAGAAAAATTATATAGGGATATATAATAATATCTATTACCTTAGAATCATGATGATAGTTTCTGAGACTAGATATTCTAATGTCAAGAGGACTATGATCCACTCATCATCACTGGGAAAAATGTGAGTCTTCATATGGGGCACCACAAATCCCATCTCCTCTATTCGATTGATATGCTTAAGTATATACATGGCCTCCCTCTTAAATATGGGATCATAGATCAATGTAATGTAATTATGAAGAAATTGGAAATTTAGTTCGTATAACATAATTTAGTGAATGGAAGAGCCCCAATTGATTTCCTCGTTACAAATTATACCAAGGAAAATAAAAATTAAGAAACTGATCTCCCGGATGAGGAGGTATTCTATTCCCAAGAAACTTACCAGATATGACAGTTCTACATTAATGAAAACTCTCAGATACCTATCATTAAAAGTATAGAAAACCCAAATCTAAATCATGTATGTAAGGGGATTGTATTTTTAAATACATAAAAAGTATTTTTCCCTACATATTCTCAATGTTCGAAAGCCGTACAAATAATGAAGTAGAGTACCAACCCATCATCAATGGATTGGAACTAGTCTTATAGTTTCACATAGCCTACCTGGATATAAATGGGGACTCATAAATGGTGATAAATAAGATCAGTATTGAATATTCAATTAAAAAGGATGAATTATCCCCCTCACTAGCTATGTTAGGGGATTGATGGAAAAGTTCTTATTTTAGCTCACATTGCATCATGTTCCCCGATCACTGAATTATCACCATGACTCATTGGCGAATGAAGCCACCATCTTGTCCGACTCGTATCAAGAGGAATAAATATACTATAACAATTATTAATGAATTGTCTCGTCGATCATCATATCTGAGTTGGATGAAATAATCTAGGTCAACACTACCCTAGGGAATGATAAGCCAATTACCACCCATGGATGGATGGAGCCTATAAATTATTATCATCAAAATATGAATATCCCAACATATCATGCTAAATGAGAACATATTTGGTTTTATGTAGAAAATTTCACACAACAGGATGGTCCAAATTAAAATAATCCCTCTACAAACATGTATTTGTTGTAATCCTCCACATGTGAATAGTAGAAGTTGAGTTTCATCCATCGTGAGGAATTCCATTCAGGATCTTGTAGCACACATCAATCTAAGACTAGGTTCTACCACAAAATCAATTGGTTGGGATATTATTTGAAATCCATGATACATATCTATGTTCCATTCAACAAGAAATTTAATACATTCCATATCCTTGAAAATTTCATCAATCAACCACCTAAATTACTACATACATCTATATATTCCTAGATATTTTCCTTTTGTAGAATATATGTTGTGGGGATATAACCCCTAGCCACATATAAGTAGTTCATGTACATCTATACTACAATTGACATGTTTTCCATATGGGAAAGAGAGATACAAATCACGGAAGTTGGGATGATGAATATCAACAATTTCGTAATCCCCCTAATCAACACAAGGTTCAGGGTCCCACACACAATATAGTAAGATAGCAGAACCAACCTCTATTCACCTGAATTGACGAAACTATACCGTGAGTAAAATATTGGGTCAAGTCTGTTATCTCACTATCATGAAATTGAAAATAGTCAGATATATGCCTTTAATAATAACTTATCAAATATATTCTTGATGATGGTGAAGATGTATAAGAACTCAGGGTTGTATGAAATCCTCCATGAATTATGGACCTACCATACCTCCAAACAATCTACCGCATAGAAAAGGTTATAATTATTGGTGTATGGAAATGAGGCATGGTTTCACATAGAGTTATGGATTCCATTCCATGGAATAGATATTTATGGATAGCACTCAGATGATGAAAAATCACAAAAGTGGCTAGAAGAATTTGAATGGCTAGATGGGAATATATTGAAAAAACTACACAACCTAGGGATCCATAATAATCGGATCACAAAATCCATTAACTTAATGTTTCCCCTTCCATCATAACCCCAATGAGAACTGGTACTAGATCTCAGAACCACAATGACACTGGAAAAGAATCCCCCAAAACTGGAACCCACAGTGGAAGGGAATTATATGATAAATAAGGTTTATCAAAATAGATCATATTCATTGGACAACATAGATGTCGAGCTTGTCACCCCACTAACACATTATATATTTCTCAAGAAATAATTTTCATTGTAAACATCACATTGGAATCCACATCAGAATAATCTCCATCATTTTTTCCAACCATATGATGATAAATGAAATAGCGTTTTCCCTGATCACATGATGAAAACATGTATAGTGATCATCCATACAACATGATGTTAAATAGTAAGGATCTTCTCCTGACCGCATGATGTTAGAATATATAGAATTTTTCCTAGCAACATGTTGTTAAACTACACGGTTATTCATGAACAAGTTATTGCATGATTACTTCAATCATTAGATCCGTAGTGACACCTTATCCTCTATTCATGAGTGCAGACAAAGGATTAACTTCCATTCATGTCGTTTGATCAAATTTCTGTACAAAATGTCAATAAACAACAAGGAAATTTTTATTACTATATGACACTAACCTACCAAGAATCATTAATTATTTCATTATGTTAAACTACATGAATTTACATATTCCATTCTCCTTCATATTGGGAGTTCCATGTACATACTGAAATATATTAAACTACATGGGTAACATCCTTATTGTAATTCATAAAAATTAATGGATCTAAAACGTCCATATTCATTCACATTGAGTCACCCAACACCCGTTCTGCATGACGTTAAATGGTACAGTTCTCTAAGAACTATGTATAGGTTGATTATCACTTCCAATAAGATATCTAGGGATGCTCTGATCTAATATACTGGTCCATCCACCACATGATTCAAAATATACATGTACAAATCTTAAATCCCTCTACATGGTGAGAGGGACCCTTTCAATTCCTTATTTCTCACACCAAACATAGCTCTACTGGGAATAAGATCTGTGGTATGGGCTTCCCCGCACAAAATATGCAAAGCCTCTTTCAGAAAACACATCATGGTCTTGAGTGGAAGACCAAAAATATAATACCATGAGTCCAATCTAGATGAAGTTAAAATATATAGCTAATATCCAATTCCTGATAAGAAACTACACACTTCGGTGGTCCTCACATGAAAGGGCCACTAATGTTAATGTTTCTCTTCTAACACAAAACTAGCCACTCTATACATATTCACCTTCGGGATCAAACATCCTTTTCATATGAAAATAAGATGCATCATTCATAAAAAATATTTTCTATTGTAATCTAATTGTCATGAGATATGTTATGATTCCCAATGTTCAACCCTTAGGCCCAACCACAACATCTAAACATTTTTATATCGGTCTATATTCATCCTTGAGGTAATAAATCAATCCATAATGTCCCTTAAGAACTACATGTTACATGATTCCTATCGTCATGAGATACATATTGGCAGTAGGATCTGTAATCCTTGGCTCAAATATAAAAATAAATATAAATAACACCAACCTATGCATATGGGTAAGACCTGCATAGAGTACTTCCCATTATAGAACTACATGTTACTTGATTTCTATACTCTCAGGATATGTACTAATGCCCGGAGTCCCAATACTAGGAACAATCATAAAAAAAGAAATATAATATGCCCCTATTTATATATGGATCCGATCTTTGTAATAATCCTCATTAAGAAATATGTGTAGTAGGATTCTCATCACAATGGGATACATATTGTCACCCACAATTACATATATTGGTCTAGCTAAAATATAATTATTAAAACAATGGTATCTACATCCTCACTGCATGATGTTAATCTAAACAACCTTTTAAAACTATGTGTGGTTTTATTCTCATTTTCATGAAAAAAATAGTGATGCTCGCGCATCCACCCTTAGCCCTAATAGAAACATTCTCTTTCTTTCACATCAGATCCCACATCCTTACCTATAACGACCCATACTTTACATACATTGTTAATACTTCAAAATTGAAGCACACTTATTACAACATATGACAAAACCACAAAGGACCGTATAGGTATAGTGTCTTTAAAAACTGGGAAACATAAACAACTGGTTCATAAATATTCTATAGTGTCTCCCATTTATTTCTTCATATCTAGGGTCCCTTTTAGAATATTCTACTTAATATCTATCTTCCTGACCTGGGGAAAAGAAAACATAAAAGGTTCAGCTCAAATTCTCAGCAAGGGCAAATAATGGAAATAAGAATCATATCATATCTTTTTGAAAATCATAACCTGCAAAAGAGATCATAATATCTTAACATGGAACAAATCATAGAAGTCAAAATGAGATCCCCATAATCATAACATGAAACTTGAAACGTTGTGTCATGCACACATAATCATGGAAAATCATTTCTTGTTAGTCATGACTCATTGCCAAGACTATCTTAGTGGACAAAGTCCCTTTCTTAACCGAGTCACCCTCGTTCCAGTCCTGTTTCACTGAACCAGTATAACCTACCGTTCCAGCCATTTCTATCTCATGAGATATAAAATCTTTACCCAATGCATTGGAGGGAGATATAGTTCCCACCCATCTTATAATGAATCCTTTCTTATGTGTGCCACATAATCATAAACCATACATCATAGCGTAACCCATGTAATAAAAATGGGATTCTTAAACAACATGACATCATAAAACAATTCATATAAGATAAAGGAATTCATAAAAATATTTCCATCACAACATAATCAAACCAATGTAATAATAGGGATAAAAACAGAACCCTTTTATTATCTTAGATGGAAAATAATTTTGATAAAATACTTGAACTCCATTCTTGAGGAAAATATCCTTTCTACTTCAAAAACAATTTTCCATTCGTAACATGTCATAAAACATTAAAATAAAAGAAGTTGATTAAAAATAAACTTGAAAACTTGTAACGTATGTTTTTTGGAAATAATGTTTTAAAAACCCATTCATACCGTATAAGTTAAAAAAACATTCTTCGTACGTTTGTCGGAAAAGTAAAAAAGTACCTCGTACGAAAAATGACAAAAGATTCCTTTCATACATATTACTAAAAACTCACAGAAGTGTAAAAATGGATTTAAACAATTTTAGGTGGATGGAAATAATATTACATATTGATGAAACATGGATGTGGATGATAAAATACACCCCAGTAAATACTTACGAATAAAAAATCTCGGATAAAAATGAGATTGTGATATTTCCCTTACCTTATGTCCGATTTGCTTTGTACGTGTCCGAAGCTCCTGTATAATGGTTTAAATAATGTTATTGACTTATTCCAGAATCATACATATTGATATGATATCATATATGGTCATATTCTTAGCTTCTTATTAGTAATATTTCATTGTTACTTGTTACTCGGGTCTTTATTGCCTTTTGTTCTTATGCGTGTTTTGCCGAATAAATTCTTATTATTATTTTAAGGTTATAGATACCTTATATCCATAATGGTATTAGTGTAACATATATCATATTTATTCATTCAATTCATTTATATAATTACTATGTAATGATGATCATGTAGAACGAGTCGCATCACATCGTGGAGACGGTATTCCGTACATATGCACGAGCGATGATATTGTTACCATGATCATGGAATTGTATTTAAGTGTATTTATACTATTTCAGTATCAATATCACTTTATAATAATCATATATAGTTACTCATTACACCATTATACCCATCCTTGTAGGTGATGGTGGAAAATAGATTACACCACGGCGTGGAGACGGTATTCCGTACGTACGCACGCGCGGTGATTTCATTTTTCCGTAGGATGGATAGAAGGTGAATTAAGGTTGTTTCATATTTATAATAACATATCACTATGTATGTAATACTTATGTTATTACTTTATCATGAAAAAACTAATGAAGAAGAGTTGAAGAAGAAAGAAATTGAAAAGATCGGTAATGGATATTACCTCTTCTTTGAAATGCCTTTTTGAATCCTCCACTTAGGGAACTAAGATTGGTCTTTGAAGAAGACCAGGACCTCTAGGATTATTCTAGGGAAGTGGAGAAGGGATTTTGGCAGGGTTTGGCCGAGATTTGGTTCTCAAATTGGTGTGAGGAGGAGGGGGAGGAGGTCCCCTTTTATAAGGGAGGAGAGGGGCACCATATGAATATCTCAAAATATTATTTTATATTAAAGTCAAAATCGGTTTATAATGGTTCCAAAGGGTCTTATATCGAAGATAAAGTGGGGATGGGTCGAAATACTATCAACCAATAGGATTTAGACAAGTTTAGGGTATTATTTTAACCTTATCAATTAGATTTAACTCTAAGTTAAATAACTTAACTTTTACCATGTCTTTTTGTTTTCTTTCACTATATGGTTAATACACTTACTATAACATTCCAAACGAACCCCAAATTGTTTATTATTAATATATATATCATTATCTAAGTCATTTGGCCGAACCTTAGATTTTTAGGAATAAAATAACAATTAATAATATAATATTTGATTTAAAAACTATTTTGTGTCAATTTTGACAGTATTTGATATATGATTTTTGTCAAAGTCAAAACAGAATTATATGTTCGAACTAAGTTGATTACATCAACACTAATATTTCATAGTAACCTAGAAAATTAGTGTAATTTATAAAAAGTCTCAAATTACATTTATTTTGGTGTTTATAACATCAATTATGTCAATATTTCATAAATAAGATAATTACTGCATCATCGTTGTGTCATAATTAAATTAAATTATTTAATGTCTAAAAATTATAAGTCAAATACCATTATGTAGGAAATCTTCTTATCTTTCTAATGACTATTTATTTTCGAATTTATCTTATGTATAACCCCATATTAAAAATGATTTACTTATTAAACATTGATTTTAACTATTTTAACCCTTCTTTAAATAAATTAATAATAAATGTCCCAATCTAACTCAAGTGGGCCTAAATGGTCATATTTTATTCATAAGGTTGTTTTTGGTCGAATTACACTTATCCAATAGAATTAGGACATGTGTTAGGGTAATATTAATATCATATTTACCCTTAGTTACCCTATTTACTATTAACCGCAGTAAAAAAAAGTAAAAAGTTACTATTCACCAAAAAAAATATTTTTATCTCATTGAACCACATTTTACTTACTGATATCAACCGTGTCTGTCGGATTTTCGAAATTCCATTCACAGAAGCGGTAAAATTAAGTTTTATGCAAAATTCAGTTTTTAACCTACCACTTAGTGGTTTCACTATTAATCAAAAATTGAAATTTTTCAGAAAAATACCAAAATTTCACCCTAGGCTAATTTCGGTATTCCGAATCCAAAAATGAAGTCCATTTTGAAAAATAGAATTTATAAAATTTCAAAAAGTGGTTATTACTATTCATAACGGCTAGTTTTAATAATATTTTAATATCATATCGTTGTTTAGTGAAACTCAGTATTGCGTACGACGCAAGCTATCGAGGATGGTCGCGATTGCGTGTAAAGTAATCCAATCAAGTGTGTAGTGAAAGATTCCTTTGAACAAAATATTACTCATAAAAATCTCAGGTGTTACATTCTACCCCCCTTAAAAAGAATTTCTCCTTCGAAATTCGTCCCTTTGTAACAAACAGATGAGGATACTTCTCCCTCATCATATCCTCAAGCTCCCATGTAGCTTCTTCTAATTGGTGGTTCCTCCATAAAACGTTCACCAATCGAGTGGTCTTGTTTCGTAGGACTTTTTCGCTACGATCCCGAATCACTATCGGTTGTTCTTCATAAGAAAGATCTTGCTCCAACGGTACAACTTCTGAGTTGAGTACATGTGAAGGTTCAGGTATGTACTTTCTCAGGAGAGACACATGGAACACATCGTGAACTTGAGAGAGATTCGGTGGAAGCGCCAATCGGTAAGCTACCTTTCCAACACGATATAGTATTTCGAAAGGACAGATATATCTAGGGCTCAACTTCCCCTTCATTCCAAATCTCATAACCCTCTTCCAGGGAGATATTCGTAAGAACACTTTATCACCCACTTCAAACTCTAGGTCTTTTCTTCGGTTGTCAGCATAACTTTTCTGTCGACTCTGAGCTGCTCTTATGTGTTGTTGAATAGATCTGACCTTTTCTGCCATTTCATCAACGAGATCAGGTCCTAATAGCTTTCTTTCCCTAAATTAATCCCAGCAAGTTGGAGTCCTGCATTTCTTTCCATAGAGAGCTTCATAAGGAGCCATCTGAATACTGGAGTGAAAGCTATTATTATAAGAAAATTCCACCAAAGGTAGGTGTTGATCCCAACCTCCTTTGAAATCCATAGAGCAAGATCTCAACATATCTTCTAGGGTTTGAATTGTTCTCTCAGACTGACCGTCTGTATGGGGATGATAAGCAGTGCTGAAACTCAACTCTGTATCCAGAGTATGCTGAAGACTTTGCCAGAACTTCAAGGTAAATCTCGGATCCCAATCAGATATAATAGAAAGTTGTACTCCATGCAATCTTACCACTTCCTTTACATATATCCTGGCAAGCTGATCTAGAGAGAAATCCTATCTAATATCAATGAAGTGTGCAAACTTTGTAAGATGGTCAACTATGACCCAAATAGCATTATTGCCTTTGGATGTTTTAGGAAGTCCTATGACAAAGTCCATAGTGATGTTTTCCCATTTCCATTTGGGTATGGGTAATGGTTGTAACATCCCCTTAGACTTCTGTCTCTCAGCTTTAACTTTTTGACAAACCAAGCATCGAGAGACATATTCAGCAACATCTCTTTTCATTCCATCCCACCAGAAGTACTCTTTCAGGTCCCTATACATCATCGTGCTTCCAGGATGAATAGAGAATGATGAACTATGAGCCTCATCCAGCAGCTCCTTCTTTAATTCGGGGATGGGAGGAACACAAACTCGATTCCTGAACCTTATTATCCCATCACAATCAAGGTTAAATTCAGGAACATTTCTCACCTTTTTTTGTAACTCGACATCTTCATTCTGTGCCTCTTTAATCTTCACATGTATAGATGGTTGAACATTCATTTGAGAATGATACGATTTTCCCCTTTCATTATAATTCCAAGATCCATCCTTCGTAAATCCATAAAAATTGGATCTTTTGTGATCCTCATCATGGATAAACTAGCATGGTCTTGTCGACTTAATGAATCTGCCACCTTTTTTGCTTTCCCAGGGTGGTAAGGGATTGAGCAGTCGTAATCCTTAATCAGCTCCAACCATCTTCTTTGACGCATATTAAACTCCTTTTGTGTGAAAATATACTTTAAAATTTTATGATCAGTATAAATACCACACCTTTCACCATAAAGGTAATGCCTCCAAATATTTAATGCAATGATTACCGCAGCCAACTCCAAATCATGTGTTGGGTAATTTTGCTCATGGATTTTCAACTGTCGTGAGGCATAAGCTATCACCATATTATTTTGCATAAGAACACACCCCAATCCCTTCTTGTATGCATCACTGTAGATCACAAACCTTTCTCCACTACAAGGCAGTGTGAGCACAGGTGCACTGGATAACCTTCTTTTAAACTCCTTGAAATTCTCTTCACATTCCTCTGTCCAAAGAATCTTAACTCCTTTCCAAGTCAACTTGGTAAGTGGATTAGATAATCGTGAAAAATCATTTACAAAACGTCGATAATATCCAGCCAAACCAAGAAAAATTCGGATATCAGTTACTGTTGTTGGTCTTGACCATCTTTTAATAACCTCTATTTTTGCTGGATCCAGAGATATCCCCTCTTTTGAGATTATGTGATCCAAAAATGAAACTTTTTGAAGCCAAAATTCACACTTGGTAAATTTGGCATAAAGCTTCTCCTTTCTCAGGGTCTTCAATATAATTCTCAAGTGATCTTCATGCTCTTCATTTCTCTTTGAATAGACAAGAATATCGTCTATAAAGACTAACACAAATTGATCAAGATAGTCTCTAAAGACTCTATTCATTAGATCCATGAAGATACAAGGGGCATTAGTAAGACCAAATGGCATAACTATAAATTCATAGTGTCCATACCTTGTACGGAAAGCCGTCATTGGTATATCCTCCCTTTTGACCCTTAATTGATGATACCCTGAACGAAGATCAATCTTGGTAAAGTATTGAGCTCTACGTAGTTGGTCAAATAAGTCATCAATGTGTGGGAGATGTTATTTGTTCTTGATAGTGATCTTGTTAAGTTCTCGATAATCAATGCAGAGTCTCATTGATCCATCTTTCTTCTTAACAAATAGAACAGGTGATCCCCAAGGTGACGCACTAGGGTGTATGAATACCTTATCAAGATTCTCTTGGAGTTGCTTTTTCAATTCCTGCAACTCAATTGGGGACATTCTATAAGGTGTCTTTGAAATAGGCAAAGCACCCGGTACGAGTTCTATTGAAAACTCAACTTCACGATTTGGTGGAAGACCCGGTAATTCCTCTGGAAAGACATCATGAAACACCCATACGATGGGCATATTCTTAATCGTAAGTTTCTCACCAACCATTTGAGATAAATAACCTTCATTTAGTGGAATCAAGACCCATAAGATGGAAGGAATTTACACTGGAAGGTTATATTCATCCTTGCATCGATAGACGATCGTAGATTGATCTGGAATATGAAATGTGACTTCCCTTATTTGGAAATTGATATGAGATCCATGTAGAGAAAGACAATCCATGCCAAGAATCACATCAAATTCCACTAAAGGAAGGATCACAAGATTTGCAGGAAGCACTTTCCCACAAACGTCGATCGGAGAAGAATTATAAACTTTTGATGCGACTGTTGTGCCATTAGGTGTTGTCACAGCTAACTCAACATCTAATTGTTGAGGTAATACGGTGATACCCTTAGAAAATTTTTCAGAAATAAAAGAGTGGGTGGATCCAGAATCAAATAAAACATTTTCTACTTTAGAGTGGATGGTAAGTGTACCTTTCACCACTTCGTTATCGTTCTCCACATCGCTGATAGAAATTTCATGTGACTTTCATTTTACTTTAGCATTAAGATTTTGTTGATGTCGACCATCATCATCAACCCTTGGATTTGGGCATTGATTGGCATAATGACCCATCTCCTTTCACTTGAATCATTGAAGTGTAGTAGGTTCATTCTGTGTATCCATTCCATTGTTTGCATCATTAGACATCTTCTTCCCATTATCGCGGCATTCAAATGCCCGATGACCTTCCTTTCCACATTTGAAACATTTACTTGCCCCTTTAAGACAACTCCCTCCATGTTTCTTTCCACACTTTGAGCATAAGGGAAATATCATCATCTTTTTAGTGTTCTCTATAGATTTTCCTTTGAATTCCATCTTCCTCTTCTTATCAAACCCATGTGACTGATGGGTTAGTCCAATCTCCATCTCGACTTTGAGAGCACATCGAACGATTTCCTCGTAGCTATTGAAGTCCCTTATGGCTAACGCCCTTCGAAGACTTGGTTTTAAGACACTAAAGAATCGATCGATATTACTCTCATGTTGGATAATAATACCAGAAGCGTACCTTGCAAGTCTTGTAAAATTTTCTTCAGGGTAACAACAGATTCATCATCCCTTTTCTTCAGTTCAAGAAACTCTTTCTCCATATTTGTTCGGAGAATACGAGGGAAGTATTTATTAAAAAATAAGTTCTTGAACTTGTCCCATTCCATAGACTCAATTTCATCCCTTTGCCTTGTATTCTTAATAAGATTCCACCATTGATCAGCATCTCCTTCCAAACGATACACTGCTAGGATGAATTTATCATGTTCATAACATTGAAGAACTAAAAATATCTTTTCAGTAGTACTAATCCATTGTTCAGCAACTAATGGATCAGTAGACCCACTGAATGATGGTGGACGCTGCCTCATGAAGGATTCAATAGAATGTTGCTCCTTCCTTTTCTCTTTTGGAAGTCCTGCATGATTCATAGCTTGAGAAAGTTGTGTGAGCATGGCTACAAGATTTCTCATTCCAGCTCCCATATTGTTTGGTTGCTCAGGGGGACAATCATTGCATTTCCTATCACATTCCGCATTAACACGGTTCCTTCGAGTTCCAGCCATTGACTAAAACCAAGAAGAATAGTGTGAGAAACACTAATTATAATAGGAAAACCACATAATCAAGTATAAAATTTCACACTTAAGGTCTTATCCTAGGGTATTCATGGCCATTTCTAAAACACTAAGATTGTGTTCTATGCTTAGACTTATCCTTAGGGTTCTTACTAAGGCTTTCACATCCTAGTTTCCAAAGGTTGACTATAACCTCCCTCTGATACCAACTATAACGACCCATACTTTACATACATTGTTAATACTGCAAAATTGAACCACACTTATTACAACATATGACAAAACCACAAAGGACCGTATAGGTATAGTGTCTTTAGAAACTGGGAAACATAAACAGCTTGTTCATAAATCTTCTACAGTGTCTCCCATTTATTTCATCATATCTAGGGTCCCTTTTAGCATATTCTACTTAATATCCATCTTCCTGACCTGGGGAAAAGAAAACATAAAAGGGTGAGCTCAAATGCTCAGCAAGGGCAAATAAAGGAAATAAAAATCATATCATATCTTTTTGAAAATCATAACCTACAAAAGAGATCAAAATATCTTAACATGGAACAAATCATAGAAGTGAAAATGAGATCCCCATAATCATAACATGAAACTTGAAACTTTGTGTCATGCACACATAATCATGGAAAATCATTTCTTGTTAGTCATAACTCATTTCCAAGACTATCTTAGTGGACAAAGTCCCTTTCTGAACCGAGTCACCCTCGTTCCAGTCCTGTTTCACTGAACCGGTATAACCTACCGTTCCAGCCATGTCTATCTCATGAGATATAAAATCATTACCCAATGCATTGGAGGGAGATATATGTCCCACCCATCTTATAATGATTCCTTTCTTATGTGTGCCACATAATCATAAACCATACATCATAGCGTAACCCATGTAATGAAAATGGGATTCTTAAACAACATGACATCATAAAACAATTCATATAAGATAAAGGAATTCATAAAAATATTTCCATCACAACATAATCAAACCAATGTAATAATAGGGATAAAAATAAAACCCTTTTATTATCATAGATGGAAAATAATTTTGATAAAATACTTGAACTCGATTCTTGAGGAAAATATCCTTTCTACTTCAAAAACATTTTTCCTTTCATAATATGTCATAAAACTTTAAAATAAAAGAAGTTGATTAAAAATAAAAATGATAAATTGTAAAGTAAGTTTCTTGGAAATAATGTTTTAAAAATCCATTCAAGTCGTATAAGTTAAAAAAACAGTCTTCGTACTTTTGTCGGAAAAGTCAAAAAGTACCTCATACGAAAAACGACAAAAGATTCCTTTCATACATATTACTTAAAACTCACCGAAGGGTAAAAATGGATTTAAACAATTGTATGTTTATGGAAATAATATTACATATTGATGAAACATGGATGTGGATGATAAAATACACCCCAGTAAATACTTACGAATAAACAATCTCGGATAAAAATGAGATTGTGATATTTCCCATACCTTAGGCCTGATTTTCTTTGTGCGTGTCCGAAGCTCCTGTATAATGGTTTAAATAATGTTATTGACTTATTCCATAATCATACATATTGATATGATATCATATATGGTCATATTCTTAGCTTTTTATTAGTAATATTTCATTGTTACTTGTTACTCGGGTCTTTATTGCCTTTTGTTCTTATGCGTGTTTTGCCGAATAAATTCTTATTATTATTTTAAGGTTATAGATACCTTATATCCAAAATGGTATTAGTGTAACATATATCATATTTATTCATTCAATTCATTTATATAATTACTATGTAATGATGATCATGTAGAACGAGTCGCATCACATCGTGGAGACGGTATTCCGTACGTACGCACGAGCGATGATATTGTTCCCATGATCGTGGAATTGTATTTAAGTGTATTTATACTATTTCAGTATCAATATCACTTTATAATAATCATATATAGTTGCTCATTACACCATTATACCCATCCTTTTAAGGTGATGGTGGAAAATAGATTACACCACGGCGTGGAGACGGTATTCCGTACGTACGCACGCGCGGTGATTTCATTTTTCCATAGGATGGATAGAAGGTGAATTAGGGTTGTTTCATATTTATAATAACATATCAGTATGTATGTAATACTGATGTTATTACTTTATCATTAAACAACTAAAGAAGAAGAAGTTGAAGAAGAAAAAAATTGAAAAGATCGGTAATGGATATTACCTCTTCTTTGAAACGCCTCTTTGAATCCTCCACTTAGGGAACTAAGATTGGTCTTTGAAGAAGACCAGGACCTCTAGGATTATTCTAGGGAAGTGGAGAAGGGATTTTGGCAGGGGTTGGCCGAGCTTGAGTGCTCAAATTGGTGTGAGTAGGAGGGGGAGGAGGTCCCCTTTTATAAGGGAGGAGAGGGGCACCGTAGGAATATCTCAAATATTATTTTATATTAAAGTCAAAATCGGTTTATAATGGTTCCAAAGGGTCTTATTTCGAATCTAAAGTGGGGATGGGTCGAAATCCTATCATCCAATAGGATTTAGACAAGTTTAGGGTATTATTTTAACCTTATCAATTAAATTTAACTCTAAGATAAATAACTTAACTTTTACCATGTCTTTTTGTTTTCTTTCACTATATGGTTAATACACTTACTATAACATGCCAAACGAACCCCAAATTGTTTATAATAAATATTTATATCCTTATCTAAGTCATTTGGCCGATCCTTAGATTTTTAGGAATAAAATAACAATTAATAATATAATATTTGATTTAAAAACTATTTTGTGTCAATTTTCACACTATTTGATATATGATTTTTGTGAAAGTTATAACAGAATTATATGTTCGAACCAAGTTGATTAAATCAACACTAATATAACATAGTAACCTATAAAATTAGTGTAATTCATAAAAAGTCTCAAATTACATTTATTTTGATGTTTATAACATCAATTATGTCAATATTTCATAAATAAGATAATTACTGCATCATCGTTGTGTCATAATTAAATTAAATTATTTACTGTCTAAATATTATAAATAAAATACCATTATGTAGGAAATACTTTTATATTTCTAATGAATATTTATTGTCGAATTTATCTTATGTATAACCCCATATTAAAAATGATTTACTTATTAAACATTGATTTTAACTATTTTAACCCTTCTTTAAATAAATTAATAAAAAATGTCCTAATCTAACTCAAGTGGGCCTAAATGGTCATATTTTATTCATAAGGTTGTTTTTTGTCGAATTACACTTATCCAATAGAATTAGGACATATGTTAGGGTAATAGTAATATCATATTTACCCTTAGTTACCCTATTTACTATTAACCGCAGTAAAAAAAAGTAAAAAGTTACTATTCACCAAAAAATTATTTTTATCTCATTGAACCACATTTTACTTACTGATATCAACCGTGTCTGTCGGATTTTCGAAATTCCATTCACAGAAGCAGTAAAATTAAGGTTTATGAAGAATTCCGTTTTTAACCTACCACTTAGTGGTTTCACTATTCATCAAAAATTTAAAGTTTTCAAAAAAATACCAAAATTTCACACTAGGCTAATTTCGGTATTCCAAATCCAAAAATGAAGTCCATTTTGAAAAATAAAATTTATAAAATTTAAAAAAGTGGTTATTACTATTCATAACGGCTAGTTTTAATAATATTTTAATAGCATATCGTTGTTTAGTGAAACTCAGTATTGCATACGACGCAAGCTATCAAGGAAGGTCGCGATTGCATGTAAAGTAAGCCAAGAAAGTTTGTAGTGAAAGATTCCTTTGAACAAAATATTACTCATAAAAATCTCGGGTGTTACATTACCCTGTGAAGTTAATCTTCATCGAGATATGTTCTCACCAAATGATGTCAAACTACATAATAATAAATCCTTATCGAATGATGAAAATCATCATGGAATTATTCCCTTATAAGATGGCTAAATACTACAAGGAGGCAAATCCTTAACACACAACATTAAACTATAATGAAAACATCTTGGTCACTGGGAATTAAATCTACACAACAAATATACCCTTACAGAATGATCACAAACTGCATAGAATATTGCATTATTGTATAATTATAAACTGCATGGAATCAATACCGACTAAATGATGATAAATTTTGTAGACCATCACCCATTTCTCATTCATTATCAAAGGTACACATGGGACTAATCTTGATAAACCATATTATGGGGTTCTTAAACAATAATTTAAAATCAAATTAATCCAGGTGACACACTTCACATGTTGCGTACTGCATTATTCCTCAAGCCAATTATATCCCTTGAAATTGTAAAAAGACCTATCGGTTCAATCATCCAATTAATGTAAAAGGGTTTAAGAGCCAGTAATTAGAAAAATCAAGGATCTCTAGGGTGGGACATTCAATCCATCTGAGCATGATGTCATTATGGCTAAACCAAACAGGTTAGGGTGTTATGGAACATGCCTAGAATATCCATCCAATATCATTTCACATGATTGGGGGAAATTGAGCTCTGATTTAGAGCATTTCCATCTCCCACTTACAAAGATGTCGGAGTGCTCTTAAACATGGTTATTCATATTCATATCTTGTGTAACCTCTCCCTTATTAGGTTCTTCTAATTCATGACCATAAAATTCATGAACATTGATCAATGATATTTGATTTTAAAGTCTAGCCTATAATATTCCAAATCGCAAGACCCCAAACTACTGGTGAAAGAGATAAAAAACATTTTATGTGGAAAAACTGAAAATTGAGACATGAATAAAAGTCATGTGTCTTCCTAGTTACCTATTCATCTGAAATGTGGAGGCTAAAATTATGGCCCAGATGAATAAGGAATAAATATCATAGTGTCTATCTGAAGGCCCAATAAATCCCAATCTTTTCTTGTTGGACCCCTCAGTATAGGAAGAAGCTAAAGTAATTATTTTTAAAATATCCTCACAACAAGAATATATTCTACTGGAGTTGAAAAAAATTACGTATCTTGATCCCTTCATCAATATTTCATTCTAAATAAATCACAAATCATGATTCGAGCACATAGGGTCACCCCAAACCTATAATAGGCCTTGGAATGGAAAATAGATCTATCTGGTTGGGCATGCCATTGATGAATAATTTCATGAGACCCAAAAATTGGTGACATCTTGGATCTATAAGAAGTTCATTCCAATCCTTGTGATCATGACAACATTGAGGGAGAACTCTACCCCTTAGAGTGGTCTGAACTCCTTTTAAGAATGTCCCATACTTTCCCAATGACCGGACTACTTTGAGAAATGATATACAATCCCCATAACAATCTATCCATGTAGATTTTACCACTATTGTGCTCTGTCACCATGTTTTGTACCCTTTCTCAAGGCCATAATGTGACACTCAATTCTCTAATCTCATATGGACCACCACTCAGGATTTGAAACCATAGAGAATAGATCTATGGCTTGAAATTAAAATCAAAATTTCCATAGGATTATAAAATACTTTCTATATACCATTCCTTCTATACCAAAATCCATCAACTATAAATCTGGGTCTTCAAAAATATTTCATAGCCCTCATAATGAAGTAGATATAACCTTTTAATTATCGATGATATCAATGAATAAGATATTTAACCCAAAAACCATTGGAAGATCCTCCTTGAAATATCGATATTGATTCCTTACGATCCCTTGGAACACCGAGGTGGAACCCAATATTTTAGAGTGTTTCGGGATATACCATGTATGTATACTCCATCCAATATCTACATACTCTAGTTTATTAGTAATTTCATACACAGAACGCATTCCAACTATAAAAGATATCCTATAATCCATAATATTTAATTTTAAAGCCATATTACTTCCACAAATAGTCCACTAACATTGTAAAAGGGTGGAGATAATCCTTTATTTGTCATGATATCAATTTCTATGAAATTAAACCCACAAACTAAAGGCCTCTCCTCTTATAAGTAATGGAACTCCAATCCTTATGATTCCTTGAAACACCACCATAGAACCAAACACATAGGTCTGTTTTAGGTCATTCCTGCCTTGTATGAATTATATTCCATGGTCCTTAATAACATTTCAAAGCTCATAGTCCCAAAATTACAACACATTAATGGTCCAAGCTCCCAGATAATAAATTATAGAACCCAAAGTTAAAACCTTAAAGACCACAAATTACAGTGCACCAATGGTCAAATCTCAATGAACCTAAATTATTTTGAACCAAATGTCCATAATCTTACAACCTAAATTATATCTCACCAAAGGTCAATGATAAATGAACCTAAACTACAACTTGTGAATGTCCAAGATGATATTCCATAATCTATACCATGGCGGCTACATAGACTAAAAAATCTTGTATGGACCAGTTCATGACCTTTTAACAGTAATGTGAATCGAGAAAATCCAATTACATTTGAAAAATTATATATCCATCTCCCTCTAGGACATGTATCATTCCCAATTAAACCTTTTTTAAAATCAGGTAATCTCATGATAACTGGAATATTTATACAGTAAAGGGCCTCATGTTGGTGAAAATCTACATCTCAAGTGGAATCTATTATGATTTTGATATTTGGATCTAATCAATCTGGGATTCTGGAGGATGTGGAATGAATGGGTAGTGTTGATGATTCTCATAATATCCGAGCAATGAAATGTCATACACATTGAAAATGACATAATAAATGAGTGTAATATAAAAAATTTAGAAAATTAATCCATTACCATTGTGTTAAAAGAGGAGAAAATATCATAATTTATGAGTCTCTCTTAATTCTCAAAAATAGAATGCATAAAATGGATCTAACTAAGATAAATTATTATCAGGTTTCCAATAAGGTTTTCAAGGTTCTGACGGGAAGCGTCGATGGTCCCTGATGTTCATCCTTCCCGACTTATTTTGATTAAACTCAAGAATATAGATTCTTGAAAAAATCCACCAACTCATCAATCCTCTTTTAGGACGTTTCTCTGGCAGTTGTTGTTGAATGATCTGACCAAAAATGAGTTATGGTATCCATGGATCTCCATATATGTAAAACCCCAAGATTTCATAGTGTGTTAGTTCTTCAAAATAATTCAATAACTTTCACTACATGCAACACAAAGTTCAAGCACACCATGACTTACCAAACAAGCCGTTCAAAAGAGGTTATGAATAGTATTAGATAAATTTTAATGTTTATATAATCCTTATAATTTTAGAATCCATATTATGAGTTTCTTAGATATAATGCAAGAACAAATTCATTTTCAGTATTGCACTTTTATCAACTTTAATAGTGAACCCTTTTTAAATACTATATTTTAAACTTTTTGACTAAATGGGGACATCAAAAATTTAAAATGAAACATCCCAAACTTCTACGGTACGCTTCTCTTTGAATAATGTAATAGCGTGCGTTGTACGCAACACCGAGTTCTAACAACCAATTAAACTAGCCGTTATGAATAGTAATAACTACTTTTTAAAATTATATATATTTTATATTTCAAAATGGACTTCATTTTTGGATTCGGAATATCTAATTTAGCCTAAGGTGAAATTTTGGTACTTTTCGGATAACTTTCATATTTTGATGAATAGTGAAAATTACTAAATTTTAATTAAAAACAACTTTTTTAATCAAAATAATTAATAGTGATAAATTATGAATTTTAGTATTTTTAAAGTATATTTAGAATATATTTTTACCATTTAATATAATGTTGGTCATTGGACATAATTTTACAATTAAACCGAACATAAACAAGTGTCAATCTTTTGATAGTTATTACCTCTTAAAAACACGCTTTTTGTTTTGACAGCGGGAATTAATTTTAAATTAATTTCTGCCACTTCTGTGTTTTGAATTTAGAAAAATGGATTACGTACTTGGAATCAGGATGTCCAAATTGTGTAAATAGGTAACTTTTATTTTTAGACATTTTGAATAATTACTGTGGTAAATATTTTATTTACCATGGTTAAGGGTAAATCCGGTAAATAAGGGTTAAAAAATAATATTATAATAATACAAAATTACCCTAAAACGTGTCCTAACCTTATTGGTGGACACATACCCGACCATGAGCATCCTTGGGTCAATTTGGGGTCCCCTTGGAGCCATTTTTATGTGGTAGGGACACTTGATATTAATAAAGTCAAAATAAAAATAAAAATGGCATAAGCTTACATCTTTTAGAAGAACAACTTTTACATAGGGTTATACATGTTGGATTTTCGATTATAAATATTGATTAGAAATCTAAAAAGATTTCCTACATAATTATATTTTATTTATAATTTTTAGACATTAAATAAGTTATTTTATTTATGACACAATGATGATGCGGTAATTACTATAATAGTGAAAAATTAAAATAATTGATATTATAAATACCAGAATAAATATAATATGAAACTTTTAATGAATTAAACTAATTTTATAGGATAATATGATATATTAGGATTGATTGGATTGACTTTGTTCGAAGTAATCAATCTGTTATGAGTTTCAAAAAATCAACTATTGAATAGTGTCAAAATTGACATAAAAGAGTTCTTAAACAAATATTATATTATTAATTGATATTAAATTCCAAAAAATCTAAGGATCGGCCAAGAGACTTATATCATGATAGGTTAATCATTAATGGACCACTTTGGGGTCTCTTGGATGTATATAGTACGTTTATTAACCATATTATATAAAACTACAAAGAGACATTGTAAAAGTGAAACTAATTAACTTAGAGTTAATACTTAAAGATAAGGTTAATATAAGTACCCAGACCTGTCTAACTTCTATTGGTTGAGTTGTTTTCGACCTATTCCCACCTTAACATTTAAATAATCAACTTAGGAGCCATTAGAAACCGAATATGAATTTATTATAAATTAATATTTCTAGCTTTTCCAAAGGTGCCCCTCACACCTCTTATAAAAGGGCACTCCTCCTTCTCATTTATTCACACCTTAAAAGCCTTTTGATTCGTCCAAACTCTGCCCAAATACTCTCCCAACATCCCTCACTACAACCTAGAGGCCTTAATTTGATCAGAAATCCAACCTAAGGAGCCCTTTTGATCAAATCAAAAGGAAGAACCCGAAGAAGAGGTAATGATTTCACCACCCTTTTCTAAGTTCATTTCTTCTTCCACTTCTTCTTCCTTTGTTCTTACCATTATAAAATAATAACTCCAGTATCTCACATATACTGTGATGTTATTACAAGTATGGTACAACCATATTCAGTATTCTATCCACCCTTTTAATAACATGTCACCATACGTGCGTACGTACGGCTTACCGTCTCCACGTCGTGGTGTAATTGTTATTCAATATAATATTATTTGGATGGGTATAATAATAATGTGTAACTCATGTAAATAATAAATATAACATGTTAATGATTCTGTATATATGATATAACATTCATTTATATATTATTTTAATATCAAAAGAATGATATTGTCGCTTGTGCGTACGTACGGACTACCGTCTCCACGAACGCGATGAGATTCATTCTCCATCGTAACCATTCAAGTATAATTATCATTTGATGATTTAAAAATGATTTTTAAGGACTAGATATAATTCTAGATATGAATAAGATACAACAACCATGGCGTATGTAACAAAACATATAAATAAAATGAGTAAGTTAACACCCGAAACGACGATAATTCTAAGATATTATTAACAAATCAATGTTAAAAGATCATATATGATATCATATTAATATATATGATTCTTGTATAATTTAATAACAATTATTTCACCATTATACAGGAGGTTAACCTACCCCAACCAAATAAAGTACAAGGTAAGGGTTATTTCACAATCTCTTCATTATCCGAGGTTGTTTATACGTAATAATCTATTGGGATATCTTTATCATCCACATCCATGTTTCTTAAAAATGTATTTCAAAACATTTTTACTATTTACAAGAATATGGGTTAAAGTCATTTATACCCTTGTTTGACTTTTTATAAGAGGTTTATAATGGAATCTTTCCGTCGTTTTCAAAACAAGGTCCTTTTTAACCTTTTCGACAGAATTGAGGTAAGAATGTTTTTTTTAACTTATACGGCGGGTGCGGTTATTTTACGCCGTTATAAAATCTTCAAAGCTTTCCATACAAGCTTATAAGAATATTTTCAAAGAAAATGTTTTATTTTATATGGATCTTAAATGATTTCAAAATAAAAGGAGATATTTCTTTAAAAAGAATTTTGATTTCATCTATGTCAACATCCTTTGATGGATTTTAAGATTATTTGAAGTTGATTTATTATGATACAAAACTTCTATATTGTATTGAAGGTTTTGTGATATGTTTGACTATGAATGTTCTATTTTTATACCATTCATAGTTTATGGTGAAATTATTGACATTTCATATGCTAGATTTAATACGAATGTTTATGTTATGTTTAAACCTTTTCATATGGGAATGCATTGGACTTAATAAGTGACGGGTGGAGCCCGCTATAGCTCCTCGATGCATCGGTAGGTCTCATGAGACAAACTAGTGTCTTGGCACAAGGCCTTGACAAAATCGTATTTGTAGTCTTGGCATGAGGCCTTGGCTATGTGGTTATGATAGTCTGGAATTATGCATTCCAACATTATGAAAGTGGTTATTGATTTTTGCATGTGATTATTCGATTAGTAGAATATCCATGTGAGTAAGTAAATGGAATTATTTAATTTTATTTATGCCATACCATGTTGAATGTTCATGTTTGAAAGGCTTTTGTTTTAGTTATACATTGCGTTAAAAGTTTATTCTTATTTATGAAAGTTTCCGCTATATTGTTATCCTTACTGGGCATTTGAGCTCACCCCTTTTCTATGTTTTATTTTTCCCAGGAAGTGAAGAAGTAAATTATGAATGACCTGCAGGGATATTATGTGGGGATATGAGTGTGGAATATGGAGACATTATGTTGTTGTAGTAGTTTTTCATTTTATGATGTAATGTAAAACCTATAAATATATATAGTGTTTCCAAGGCTACTAAACCAATCGGTCTTTCGAGATTTGATCTTTCTTGTGATCATGCCAATGTTACGAAGTAATGCACCGACTCTGGGTTGCTGGGGTCGGGGCGTTACAGTTGTTATCAGAGGAAGTTTAGTACAAACCTTGGAATCTAGATTTAGATAATCTCTGATTAGAGCACGTAGACCTAATATGAACTTTGAGTATTAGTATAGAAGAACTTCCTAGAATTTTGGTATTGTAGAGATTTTGTGAGTTTTCCGAGCAATACATCCCTGTCTGGATACGAGCAGGTAGAGGCGGCTCTGGCACAGATGTACCTAGGGGTAAAACCCGAAAACACCGCTTTGAGCTAGACTCGAACGGGAACTGGTGCATGACAACGGGCCTTGCTGCACTCTTGGTTACGACACTCCCGGGGGATATGCTTAGGATAATTCTCATTTTCATTACAAACCATTGTGAAGGGTTTATGAGTATATACATCCTCAAATGAGACATTTTTATGATTATGGATTATATCCATAAATAGTTCAATTTATGTTAAGTGTATTATAAGTACGGGATTATGTATTTTGATTCATAAACTGATCTACTGTATTCCATTGTTTAGAAATGGCGCCCAGTAGAAGGAATGAGATCTCTAGAAATGCACATGATCCAAAGATAAGGAAGGATCATATCTTTCATGGTCTTAAGCTAGAATTTATAAGATAAATAGTCTCCCATGTATTATCATCATATGAAGAAATAATATCATGTGTTGATAAGGTAAGTAAAGAGTTTACTGAGTCCTATGGCTTTGAAGGGAAGCAAGAGAAGAAAAGGATAGAAGAGAGAAAGATGGATAAAGGGAACAGGGAAAAGAAGAATTTTCCCATATGTGGTAACTGTGGAAAGAAACACCCTGGAACTTGCCTGAAAGGAATGGGAGTTTGTTATAAGTGTGGAGGAAAAGGGCACAAAGTACATGACTGCAAGGGTAAGAAAATGGTTTCAAATGTACAATGCTTCATTTGCAAGGAGTTTGGACACTACGCGAACCTATGTCCCAGTCATCAGACTATGCCGCAAATGATGATATTGGATAATAATCAAGTTATGATACTACCACAGATTAAGAGGAATGATTAGAGTTATTATGTTGATTATATCAATTGAGTGTTGTATCAACAATGTACTTGTTATAATAATTATGGAGTATATAAGGATTGTACTGTAGTACTATTTCATTAAGGACTTGAGATGGTGTGGAACAAAGAAAAGTGACTCAGTAGCAGGTTAAATGTTTGGAAAATATATGGTTGAGAGAAAGATAAACCACAATATGGTTCAGATACCGAGGTGGTGATTTTAGAATAATACATGATTGATTTGGATAAATTATATTGGATATTATTGACTACCTTGAAGCTGATTAATGATTTGTATATTCCATCATTGTTGGGTTTTAAAACATTTTTGGATTAATGAAGTATATCCAGCATTCTATATGGAATAAGGGAACATGAATGTAATCAATAAGGAATATGGTAATACATGATGAAGGTATTCATATGATATTACGGGGTAAAAAGGATCTATATTATGTTTAACTTCCTTATAAATGTTGGACTGTGAGTTTGGATAGAAGTATTTTGGATAGTTCTAGTTTGGATTATTTTGGATTTCCATAAAAGGATAACCCGGAGGTCGGGCGGCAACCCGTCGCGTCCGGCAAGGCTGCGAGACTTGAACCCGCAATCGAAGGGCGACAAGGGTGTATCACCTACCACTGGCCCACGAGATGTCCTGGATTAAATAATGTAGTTTTTATTAAAAGATTTTTTAGATGAATTATAAATTCGTTTATTTTGGAACCCTATACGAATAGTGTAAATAGAATTTTTTTTACATTCTATTATCTTTTAGAGTGAAAGATGAGTATGTGGTAGAAATTTATTAATGGATAAAACTCTAATTATAAAGTAAGTATATCTCTATATGATCTTAGCCAATCTCATAAAAAATTCCTCAATATTAAGAAAAGAAAATTAGAACAAAAATGTTTTCCTAGATGGTACCTTAAATCATCACTAATTTATGGCTTTGGGATTGTTGGCCTTTTCATAGCCATGTTCTCTACCACTCTCCATTAGGTAATTGATGGTTAGATTTTTCTTCCATATCCATATTTTACTACATGGAACCCTAGTATGTGTTATTTTCGGTAATCTTCATACTTTCGACTCTTTATTTTAAATAGAGGCCTCATTAATTCATTTTTCGATGTGGGATTTCAACTAAGATATTTTGAAACGTCAAAAATGTGTTATCCTAATACCCTATGTTTTGTTGAACCGATGGTATTTCAAATCATCATAGATTGATGAATTTAAGGACCTCAATTTTATACTTGTTTGTAATTGATGACCTCAATCACTACCTATAAATATTTATGTTTTTCCTCCAATTATATGTCTCAAATTGCCACCAATGTTCTCCTAATCGAGATCATAATTTGGTGGTGACCATTTCATTTCTCTTTTCCTCATATTAAGACTAAATTTTAGTAACCCAATTTCCGATGTGGGGTTTCCCACAAATATATTATATATTTTCAACCTTTTATTTTCGAAGAACAATTTCAAATTGCGAGGACCCAATTTATTGAAGTAGGGGAGAATGTAACACCCCAAGATTTCATAGTGTGTTAGTTCTTCAAAATAATTCAATAACTTTCACTACATGCAACACAAAGTTCAAGCACACCATGACTTACCAAACAAGCCGTTCAAAAGAGGTTATGAATAGTATTAGATAAATTTTAATGTTTATATAATCCTTATAATTTTAGAATCCATATTATGAGTTTCTTAGATATAATGCAAGAACAAATTCATTTTTAGTATTGCACTTTTATCAACTTTAATAGTGAACCCTTTTTAAATACTATATTTTAAACTTTTTGACTAAATGGGGACATCAAAAATTTAAAATGAAACATCCCAAGCTTCTACGGTACGCTTCTCTTTGAATAATGTAATAGCGTGTGTTGTACGCAACACCGAGTTCTAACAACCAATTAAACTAGCCGTTATGAATAGTAATAACTACTTTTTAAAATTATATATATTTTATATTTCAAAATGGACTTCATTTTTGGATTCGGAATATCTAATTTATCCTAAGGTGAAATTTTGGTACTTTTCGGATAACTTTCATATTTTGATGAATAGTGAAAATTACTAAATTTTAATTAAAAACAACTTTTTTAATCAAAATAATTAATAGTGATAAATTATGAATTTTAGTAGTTTTAAAGTATATTTAGAATACATTTTTACCATTTAATATAATGTTGGTCATTGGACATAATTTTACAATTAAACCGAACATAAACAAGTGTCAATCTTTTGATAATTATTACCTCTTAAAAACACGCTTTTTGTTTTGACAGCGGGAATTAATTTTAAATTAATTTCTTCCACTTCTGTGTTTTGAATTTAGAAAAATGGATTACATATTTGGAATCAGGATGTCAAAATTTTGTAAATAGGTAACTTTTATTTTTAGACATTTTGAATAATTACTGTGGTAAATATTTTATTTACCATGGTTAAGGGTAAATCCGGTAAATAAGGGTTTAAAAATAATATTATAATAATACAAAATTACCCTAAAACGTGTCCTAACCTTATTGGTGGACATATAACCGACAATGAGCATCCTTGGGTCAATTTGGGGTCCCCTTGGAGCCACTTTTATGTGGTAGGGACACTTTATATTAATAAAGTTAAAATAAAAATAAAAATGGCATAAGCTTACATCTTTTAGAAGAACAACTTTTACATAGGGTTATACATGTTGGATTTTCGATTATAAATATTCATTAGAAATCAAAAAAGATTTCCTACATAATGATATTTTATTTATAATTTTTAGGCATTAAATAAGTTATTTTATTTATGACACAATGATGATGCGGTAATTACTATAATAGTGAAAAATTAAAATAATTGATATTATAAATACCAAAATAAATATAATATGAAACTTTTAATGAATTAAACTAATTTTATAGGATATTATGATATATTAGGATTGATTGGATTGACTTTGTTCGAAGTAATCAATCTGTTATGAGTTTCAAAAAATCAACTATTGAATAGTGTCAAAATTGACATAAAAGAGTTCTTAAACAAATATTATATTATTAATTGATATTAAATTCCAAAAAATCTAAGGTTCGGCCAAGAGACTTATATCATGATAGGTTAATCATTAATGGACCACTTTGGGGTCTCTTGGATGTATATAGTATGTTTATTAACCATATTATATAAAACTACAAAGAGACATTGTAAAAGTGAAACTAATTAACTTAGAGTTAATACTTAAAGATAAGGTTAATATAAGTACCCAGACCTGTCTAACTTCTATTGGTTGAGTTGTTTTCGACCTATCCCACCTTAAAATTTAAATAATCAACTTAGGAGCCATTAGAAACCGAATATGAATTTATTATAAATTAATATTTCTAGCTTTTCCAAAGGTGCCCCTCACACCTCTTATAAAAGGGCACTCCTCCTTCTCATTTCTTCACACCTTAAAAGCCTTTTGGGTCGTCCAAAATCTGCCCACATACTCTGCCAACATCCCTCACTACAACCTAGAGGCCTTAGTTTGATCATAAAGCCAACCTAAGGAGCCCTTTTGATCAAATCAAAAGGAAGAACCCGAAGAAGAGGTAATGATTTCACCACCCTTTTCTAAGGTCATTTCTTCTTCCACTTCTTCTTCCTTTGTTCTTACCATTCTAAAATAATAACTCCAGTATCTCACATATACTGTGATGTTATTACAAGTATGGTACAACCATATTCAGTATTCTATCCACCCTTTGAATAACATGTCACCATACGTGCGTACGTACGGCTTACCGTCTCCACGTCGTGGTGTAATTGTTATTCAATATAATATTATTTGGATGGGTATAATAATAATGTGTAACTCATGTAAATAATAAATATAACATGTTAATGATTCTGTATATATGATATAACATTCATTTATATATTATTTTAATATCAAAAGAATGATATTGTCTCTTGTGCGTACGTACGGACTACCGTCTCCACGAACGCGATGAGATTCATTCTCCATCGTAACCATTCAAGTATAATTATCATTTGATGATTTAAAAATGATTTTTAAGGACTAGATATCATTCTAGATATGAATAAGAAACAACAACCATGGCGTATGTAACAAAACATATAAATAAAATGAGTAAGTTAACACCCGAAACGACGATAATTCTAAGATATTATTAACAAATCAATGTTAAAAGATCATATATGATATCATATTAATATATATGATTCTTGTATAATTTAATAACAATTATTTCACCATTATACAGGAGTTTAACCTACCCCAACCAAGGAAAAGTACAAGGTAAGGGTTATTTCACAATCTCTTCATTATCCGAGGTTGTTTATACGTAATAATCTATTGGGATATATTTATCATCCACATCCATGTTTCTTAAAAATGTATTTCAAAACATTTTTACTATTTACAAGAATATGGGTTAAAGTCATTTATACCCTTGTTTGAATTTTTATAAGAGGTTTATAAAGGAATCTTTCCGTCGTTTTCAAAACAAGGTCCTTTTTAACCTTTTCGACAGAATTGAGGTAAGAATGTTTTTTTTAACTTATACGGCGGGTGCGGTTATTTTACGCCGTTATAAAATCTTCAAAGCTTTCCATACAAGCTTATAAGAATATTTTCAAAGAAAATGTTTTATTTTATATGGATCTTAAATGATTTCAAAATAAAAGGAGATATTTCTTTAAAAAGAATTTTGATTTCATCTACGTCAACATCCTTTGATGGATTTTAAGATTATTTGAAGTTGATTTATTATGATACAAAACTTCTATATTGTATTGAAGGTTTTGTGATATGTTTGACTATGGATGTGCTATTTTTATACCATTCATAGTTTATGGTGAAATTATTGACATTTCGTATGCTAGTTTTAATACGAATGTTTATGTTATGTTTAAACCTTTTCATATGGGAATGCATTGGACTTAATAAGTGATGGGTGGAGCCCGCTATAGCTCCTCGATGCATCGGTAGGTCTCATGAGACAAACTAGTGTCTTGGCACAAGGCCTTGACAAAATCTTATTTGTAGTCTTGGCATGAGGCCTTGGCTATGTGGTTATGATAGTCTGGCATTATGCATTCCAACATTATAAAAGTGGTTATTGATTTTTGCATGTGATTATTCGATTAGTAGAATATCCATGTGAGTAAGTAAATGGAATTATTTAATTTTATTTATGCCATACCATGTTGAATGTTCATGTTTGAAAGGCTTTTGTTTTAGTTATACATTGCCTTAAAAGTTTATTCTTATTTATGAAAGTTTCCGCTATATTGTTATCCTTACTGGGCATTTGAGATCACCCCTTTTCTAGGTTTTATTTTTCCCAGGAAGTGAAGAAGTAAATTATGAATGACCTGCAGGGATATTATGTGGGGATATGAGTGTGGATTATGGAGACATTATGTTGTTGTAGTAGTTTTTCAATTTATGATGTAATGTAAAACCTATGAATATATATAGTGTTTCCAAGGCTACTAAACCAATCGGTCTTTCGAGATTTGATCTTTCTTGTAATCATGCCAATGTTACGAAGTAATGCACCGACTCTGGGTAGCTGGGGTCAGGGCGTTACAATATATATGAATAGTACAAGCATCGATCTGATCCTACAATTTGAATATCAACTAGAAACCGTGCTCCAAAGAATCTTGTGTCTCCCTCATATTTTTATAAAGAGGAACATCATCTACAAAATTGAAAAATTCTTTTTCACTTTTTGACAGACATCACTAAGTCAAAATGATATGCGTCATAATTTCATATAGAGGTTTTTGGTCAAAGCCATTCCCCCCCCATATCAATAAATAAATAATCATGTTTTTCCCCTTAGTCGATAAATACTTCTAAGGGGGTCATAGTGATTAAAGTAGGAATTTGTTTCTATATCACCCTATATTTTTCCTGAGCATCTATAACCAATGGATTAAGCAGAATAGAAGAAAGACTAAATAGATTAACCAATGAAAAATTAGGATAATATTACACATAATTTATTCTCTCAATTTCCGTATGATTTTTATCCTAGAATGGGGGATTAATTTTCTCAATATACTCTATTTCACCATCAGAATTGTAATCAATTGAAAAGGGATTCATTCTTGATATCACACCCAGTATTTCGACCACCTCCATTATAACCGTAAACAATGGGTTTAGGAAGGCAAAGAGCCTAGCCACATGAAAAACCAATTGTTTCGACACACCACTTATGTAGGATTATAACCCTGATTTGGTATATTCCAGCGTAAGAAATATGGATGCATCAATAAGAGGATGTATGATTTTATCCACAGTATCATTACATGACAATATATTCCTAAATTGGTGAATCGGTCAATGATGCCTCTCCCATATAAGAATGAAAAAAAGAGGTAATAACCTTTGAATGCATCCAAACTGAGGACAAAATTTATAAGGTTCATCAGGTTCACAAATAAGTAGCTCAATCATCCTGTCTGTGAGATTCCCATCATCGACAGAGATCATATATAACCTTTCATTAATGGAACCAGAAATATTATCCAAAATCTTTGAAGCTCCATCATGAATTGCAGTAAAATCAATGAATATGGTTATATCAATAAATATTTAACTTCTATCAATCATAGATAAATGTCCCCAACCCTCAATATATTCAATAGTGTTGGATGAGATAAATCCCTAGGGATCTAGGTGGCATTAAATTATTTATAAAAATGAAATTTTCTCATACCCAAAAAAATAGAAATCCGAGAGGACAACAAATCCTCTAAGGGTTCATACCCTATTGAATGTGGACATGTATTCTTTAAAGGCATGGAAGGAATATCGCATCCCTATTGAGGTACCATCCTTCCACAAGACGTTCTTCCATCATCGATGTGATAACTCGGATCCCAAAAAGCACATCCATAGGTGCGAAAATACACCCATTCAATAACATGTATATAAACCATTCCATCATTTTTTCTAGAGAGGTAATTTAATTCACTCAGTATTCCCTGGAGGTTTAATCCTGAGCGTCCAGTATATCCCTATACAAGATAGTGTCATCATAAAATTGCAGGGAAGGGCACCAAAGAGGATATATAACAGTTGGAATATCTATGTGGGAGATAATAAAAATATCAATCGAATCCTTGAAATAAATGAGTGGACATGTTTTTATATCCTTCTATGATTTTTCTTTTTCAATAATGAGCATCTACATCACCAAATGTGGGGTCTACACAGGATTATCTTGAATATTTATTGTAGGGAGGAATTCATCATACATCTCTCTAAGAGGGTGAATACCACACAATTTTTAGATATACCAAAGGCTGAAACCCACTCCACCATGGGACACATCGAATTTTTTTGTGCTTGGTCTCCAACAGCTGTCCAACTCTCAATGAAGGTCAGGCTTCCAGAAAACAATAAACTGGGAAATCCAAATAGATTCATAATGATGAAAATTTTATAGATTATCACCAAAATCTATGTATCATTCCCTAAATTAGAAGGTCCAAGGCCATTCATCAGAAGAATTACCACTTGGTTAGAGATCCCACATTAAACACCATCATGTTCTACGGTTTTTGAGAGAGGATGTAAATATACTCGAATTGCTCTTAGAAATCGTTTGATGAAAAAAATTGCATCCATCTAGACCTAAGTGATAGTTTCCTAATATATAAAACAGTTATTGAGACCAAGCTCTTTTCAGTCAACCATCTTTGACAGTTTTTTTCTGGAAATAATTGAGAGAAGCCAACACCGAGGGAGATAGAAAGTCAGAGTCTGGAAGGTTATAGAAGCATCATCCAATTGACCAAACATTTATAGAGGTAGTCATTGGTATTAAAGATAGTAATGTAGCTCAAATTAATGGAACCACTTTAGGACATTTTTATTTGTATACAAATGTTATAAAATTTCAATGTTGTAATTTCTAGAAATCAAGGACCTTTTATTGAATAATGTTGAGGAAAGAACGATGAGATCCAGAATCCATCTAAACAATAGTAATTGGAATATATCAGATGAATAGAATATAAAATCTAATAAAAAGGAAAGGGCATAAAAACTAGGATCATCATTCTTACTATAGGGATTAACAAGGTGATTAAAAGCAATATAAGGAGTTAACTAATAATGTAACCCCCAAAATTATAATGAGCAGCATAATATCGCAGGGTATGGTTCAGTCACACAACCCCTTGAAGTCTCTCAATTGAATGACCTGAATGTGGTATCACAAGTCATATGATAATAATTCGATCAAATTATCGAGCTAGTGTATCCTACAAGTCCATCAATAAAATATCATTAACCATGGATGATGATCACAAAAATATCTAATTATGGTTCGTTTTTAGACTAGGAAGTAGCCCGAATAAAAGAGTACTTTTTGGTAATATCTCACAAAGAAGGGTTTCACGATGGTGCCTCTTGAGGATGTCACATGATGAGAACATACAGAATTTTCTTGTGGTAGGGTTGTGCAGTGTATGAAAGGAAAGAGGGTTCTTTAGGAATGGTCTTTGATGGATTGATCAACCCTCCAACCCATTATATTAACGGAATATCATGGTATACCGAGCATCACCTGGCATACAAAACGTCACCCAACACATCAATTCATGACAATTCCAAAGGAACAGGTGAGCATTAACTTTCATAAAAACCATGTCCTTGTACCACCATACATCGCTCTGGGGGGGGGATTTATTGATTCCCAGAAAATGAGTATTTGAATAAATAACAATGGAAGAAATAAATAAATATGGGTATTTTTTCGCATAAAATAATATGATTTATAATGTGGAAAAGACTCATGGGTCACTTGAGCCTCCCACAGACTTGTTATCATGTTAATATCACTGGTTTATTTGAAGAAAACGGTTGTATCTAAATTTCTACAAAAAGTCCTAAAAATATCCTTGTGTATATTCTTATACTCTCACAAATTCACCTCAGTCAAACAACTGATGCACATCAGTAGCCATGTAAGCGCACCCTGGTCATCTGCTTTTTCTTTAGAAAGAACCTAAAACCCCAATAAAAAATCATTTGATAATTAAATGAATGATGTCAAAATTTGGAGTCCCCTAGTAATCATTAATATCATGTGACATATCACTGATGCAATGGATATTTATCCTTTAAACCCAACATTAAAATTCAGGATACCCATGAAGCATTATAGAATAAAATAATGGAAATAAAAATATAGGAGCTGAGAATTAATCATGGCTATAAAAGATCTATCACCTTCTCCGAGAGTCCCACAAGACATTGTGATACCCTGGGGCCATACCCACCTCATCTCACAAAATACGTTTAGCTTGTCAGCCTCATCATGCGAATGACCTAGGCAATGTTAAGGTAATCATGTTCTCCAACAATGTTTCCCTAAGGATTAATGGATTGTTATTACCAATAAATTCTTATGCATCCATATATAACCATTTTTGGTCATGCGATGCATCATTAAAAAATAGTGTAATTTCCATTGAAATTACTCAAGTAATCTTGCATGACAGCCTAAATTTTTTAAATTTTAACCAAGGGAATAAAAGGGGTGGAGTAGAAAGCCTCTCAGGGTCATAAATAATCTTCAACATACAATATATGTCCATAGTGTGGTCTTGTGAGACTGCTAGACAATATTTCTTGATCTCATGGAGACCCTCAGACAAGCTACCATTGCCTCATGAAATATCCCAGACAAGTCCTCGTGTATCTGATGGATTCCTTTCAATAAGAACATTTATCTCATGAGGGCCCTTATTAATTTCAATATGATAATATAGAATTCCTTAGTAATTCTATCATTGTCAAACAAGTCACTATTAATATAAATGATCCAATAAATGAAGCGTTTATGGGAAGGACTCATGACCACTAAAAATCAGGCATCTCCGAGAGGAGTTATCCGTGACAGAGATTCATGAAGACACGTGGAACCTGAATCCTTTACAAACACCATATAGGATCCGTGCTAAATACACCATACAAATAAATGAACAATCATGGCGGTGATGCTTAAAAACATACACCCCAGCCTCAGTGAAAATGGTTTTCTTTTTTCACACCCATGAACTAGATATAATTTCTATGAGTGAAACATCTTGTGATCGGTATATATTATTTCAGGTAATATGATGATAAATAGTTTTTGTGGTCAGGCACCATACATAAAAAAAATTACAAGATCATTCTTGGATCAAAAGATGGTGTTCAGGAATGTTATGTGAATAACATACCACACATATTTTAGATCACTTGATACCCAAAATAAACTGACACTGAATAATGTCATTGATTTAGAAATATATGGCCATGAAAAAATACTAATAGTGGAAGACATAACGAAAAACATGTTAACGTACCCTCATGTGGTTTTTGTGATCAATCGAATACATGAGACAACACCTGGACATGTTGCCTAGATCTCATGACACTCCACAAAAATGACTACCTAGGTCATGTGAAATATTTTGGACATCTCAAATCATGTCACACATTCCAATGGTCATGTCACTGTAGTCTCATGAAGTCCCATTTTATTTTTCACCAATTAAATATAATTTCCTCTAGATACATCATCAAACTCATATAACAGTGCCTAATCATGTTAGGCAAGTAACATGGTTTCATCTAGCCATATCAAATCAGCTCTTGTGATACTCTCTAGGTGTCTCAAATGAGACATGTGAAACCCTCCAGACATGCGATCCAGGTCTCACAACATCCTCTAGGGATGTTATCAATGACATGTTAAAACCTTTGATACATGTCGTATGGACTCCCATGACACCCTCCATATGTATTATCCAACTATTGCGATAATACCAAGAGAAGTAATCTAGTTCATGTGACACCCAATATAAATTTCATCTGGGTGATGGAATAAACATTTTATCAAACCATCTATACCTCTCAATGTCCACCAATCAAGTCAATTGGGTCATGCAGTATACTCTAGGAATGTAATCCTCGTTACAAGGAGAACATCAAATGTAAGCCATGATCAGGGGAACTATAGAGACTCTGATTCATACTATATTTAGGATACGTAGGGAACCTCATAGAGGTATGAGCTCCCAAATGACCATTCGTTGATATCTGAACATATAATTCATATCGTTATAAGAAATGACATTAATCACATACCATACCCTGTTTCTCACAAAGAGCATGAATATTGTGGGATTGGGGAGTTGAATTGGTCATGTAATATGCAGTATTAGCCACTAGGATACATGGGAAACTATAAAGGTTTATCTCCAATAGACTAAACTATGAGAAAACAAATTCCTATAATAACTATTATATGTTGAACACCTTTATAAAGACATAACTAAAATAAAAAACCCTTTCTGTTAAATTCATTTTATGACTATGTCATCTCAACCATATGGACCCAACCATTCCCATGGGATGATCACTCAATATCATCCATCATGGACTAAGAAATCAAATGTACTATGAAAAATATAATTCACACAATATTCAAGATACATAGTATGTCCCTCCAGGACATGATAATGAATACTTAATCTCCAAGAGAACCCAAAAAAGTCATTTCTAAATGATGTTAAACTTCACTAGATCCCTGAAATATGTTTGATTTGATTACATAAAAAACAGGACACATAAGACACCTCACAATGGTTCCATCCCATCCGTGGAATATTAGTGACCTCCATTTATTGAATCACATTTTGAAGAACATGGCTATATGGCTTCATCAAATAAGCAATCCACCATTCTCAACAAATAATTAAGAACCTCATATATATACAAATGGGTTCTCTAAAGAGTTCTAAGATGTTTTTTCACAAAATAGAATAAAACCATAATAATTATATGTGTGTAACTGATATTTTATCTATATTATAAAGATATTCAAAAAAGCGTATTAACTATCATAGATATTCCTATAGTCGGAATCTAATGACCCAAAAAAGGTTGTGATGAGCCTAACCACCAATACTATCAACCAATCTAGGTAATCAAAATTTATTATGCCTAAAAATCCTCATGACATCCTACATTTGGAAAGTAGGTATGTACCAAGATACAAATGGGGTAACCATTTAGAGAATTCCTGTAGGAGTGATAATTGTATCACAATGTTTATGATTGTATATTATACACACCCCCACAATAAAATGGAAGGTGGTTTCTAGCAACATTTCAAGATCCCTATGGAACCGTGACCATAATATGTGTTTGTTTTATTTCCCTATAAAACATAATTGGAATCTCGAAGGATGAGTTGATAAACCATAAAATATGTGGTCTCTTGAAGAATTACCTATGTCCATGAATTGATCATAAATTTTAGTCATTGAGTTACTGAATGAAATTGGATCAAACAATGTGTCCCAATCATGGATATTCAAAAACTCTGAATTAAGTGAAACCTCACCAATACTCTAAGAGAATAAATTAAACTCATTATTGGTAATGATTATAAGAAAATATCCCTTACCAATGGAAGATATACTCAATATACTAAAATCCCAAACATGGAGTATACATTTCATCAATCATTCATGATACCAAGGATTCTTCTTTTAAGAGGAAATCAGTAACACAAGAATTAAAAACATTCATTCTTCAAGAAAATCTTCATGGGAAGTGTAATTTTTGTCAACATATTATAATGATAAAATCCATGAGATTCTCTAAATAAATTTCACCTAAAAATCTCTAATTTTAGGAAAAATGCATTCATTTCTATTCAAAGACACCTCATGAACTCTAAATTCGTTATCATTTTGACTACTGTTTTATATACAATATATGTGTCAGATAACATTTTGATTTTATTTTGGTTTTATATTTTATAATATTTTAAATTCACCTACTTCATTCATAGTAATATTTCATGTTGGTTACATTGAGAGGGTAATATTTTTTTAAATACAATCAAAAGGAAAAATATAATAGACTATTCACATAAAAAATAGTTGAAAACATATAATGTTAGTGCAAATAAATAACAAAAAATAATTTAATGTACACAAAATATATATTATCCAAACATAAAAAATTACTCATTAATAAAAAAAGCATATATTTATATATTTATATGAAATGAAGTTAATAACAATATTGTAGTTTATATTAATTAATAATACAATTATTAGTAGTGTAAATTTATTAATGAAATACAATAATCTAATTATGTTTCATTAATAATAAAGAATAATAAAATTCATGAACCATGTATTTGGAAATACAAATACATTATCCATTAAAAATTATTAATAAACACATACACACACACAAGATTACATGAGGTTTGTGCATTTAAAAAAGTGGCATAAACAACCCCACAATATACACCAAAAAAACAATGAATGAAGAAATATTCCAATTTACTCCCCACCAACCTATCATTTCAAAACAAAAATATTATTTATTTATAATCTCTAGAATTAGAGAATCACAAAAACCTGTTGGTTGTCATCCTTTTCTCTAATTCATTAGAGGATGTAGTATACTAGTTTTTTCATCTATGTTTGAAGACTCTTCCTTCTCAAATAGAATTTACCTACTAATAACCAATTCACCCTATTTATCAACATCAAATGTTTTTTCATTATGCATAGGATATAAACCATCCATAATTCTTGATTCTACATCATTTTTCTATTAAATGGAATCATCTACATGCCCAAAAAATTTAGAAGCATTCTGATTTGTAAGATTATGATCTATAGGGGAATCTCCATGTGTAAAAAATAGTCTTTTATTACCTCAATCCTATTATCCTATGTTGATTCATGAAATCAATCTTAATCCCTCTAGAGAATCTCAACACACATAGAACCAAATTTATGAGTATTTAGAATGATATTTATATATAAAATTTCAATCTTTCTTATCCCCATTGGTCTGTCCTCATTTGAGGCACAATATTCAGAGATTGAATCCTTTTGATGGTAATTAAAAAATAGCACTTTTGAGGTTGTTGAAGCATACATAGTATTTTCTGGTTCTGAATCTCTAAAATATTTATCCCAACCATTTCCTATGATCACATGTTGAATAATTATAGTGATCCTTATATTCAAGTAGGTTATCATGGTAATCCTATTGATTATCCAATAGAGGTATATCTAAATGGGGTGATTTGGACACCTGTTTAGAAACACATACCTCAAAATACCCGATATAAACAATATCATGAACTTTAGTATGATATTATATCCTTGGTGTTAGGTTCCCAACTAAGATATACCCTTATAATACAGCTTATCCAGGAAACATAGTTGTTGAAACAAGATTTTATTCCAAAAAAAATATTCTTAGGTATGCATAATAATGATCCCACTAGTCACATTGATGTAATATCATTGAAACAAGGAGTGTCCACAAAAATTATAACCTAAAAGACAAAAACAATAAATGAGTAAGATATATCATGATGGGTGTATGACTACCATAAATAATCTATAGAGATGGAATTGTCATCTTTTTGAGAAGAAGCAATGTCTATGGGTTGAAGTTTCTCCAATTTAGAAACATTGTATAAAGAATCCCTAGCATGATCCTTTTTGAATGATTCATTCATTATAACCAGATTTGCACCTTTAGGTTCCTAACTATATTCCTCATCCATTAGGAAACAAGGATTTTTCTTACCCTTATCAGAATCATTGTCCTTGGCTATTGTTCTAGTGTGTCATGAACTAGGATTCCCTACATTATATGTACATGTATCCATATAAGAAATACTTCTTATGTTCCTAGAAGAATAAGTAGGATTCTTCATCAACTGAATATGATAGTATGATCCCTCCACCTTAGAGTGTTTCTTGCATTTTATATATCATGAATTTCAATAATTCTCTTCATAGAATGTTGGAACCTCCATACCATGACATGACCCCTATTCTGAGATAATCAAAACATTTTTTATAGTGAGACCAAGAATTAAATCAGGATCCACCCATGTTGTAGTCATATGGTTATCAGTTAACATAGCTACCATTTTCTCATCGACAAATGTTAAATCATTGGACCCAATAACTATAAATCAAGGGGTTATCCCCTTTTAAATTCAGATACATGTGAGATCCCCTTTAACTATTCTGAAGGATCTTCAATAAATCACGAGAAATTAATCATGAAAACATGTGCTCGAGTTTATCTGTATCTTGAAATCTAGGAATTTCCCTAGAAGAGGGACTCTTAGTTTATGACTTTTCATCAATGGGAGGAAAATAATAATTTCCCTCATTCTTATTCTACTTAAAATGTTCAAAATCCCTATCTATAATTCTCAATGTCCCAACATGAAAATATCCTATATTCACTACCACTGTAGTGGTAGGATTATGTTTAAATTTCTCTATCATTTCACAATGATTCATAGAATAAGTAAAAAATAGTCAATCAATAAAAACATCATAATATTATTCAATATTTTCAAATTTAGTGTTTGAGATTGTAGGGTTGTCAACATCAATCAAAATTTCAATTCAATGATCACCAATAATGAATGTTACAGTCTCATTTGAAGGTATAAAGAGGTAAACATTAACTAATACTCTAGAAAAATGGAAAAAAATTGGTATTTCATATTTATAATGAATTTAATGGGAACACTGATCATCTCAGAAATGTACCATATAATCCAGGCATGAGAGAGAAACTATATTTGACGGTTTATTGGAATACATGAGTGGGTTATTGAGCGTTTAACTATCAAAGGATGAAAAATAGGATCCTCGTTAAAGTTCCTAAGAATACTGGTATTGAGAGGGAAAAATACAAACCCACATGCCATATATTTCAATTTAGTTTATAGAGACTGTATATGACATAATATTTTACCAATACAAAGCAAGATCTAATCACTAAACCCCTTTATTTTTGTTTGACTTTCATATAATTTTTCAATCTTCCAAGGCATGTCTATTTATTAAATCGATGTCTGTGAAATAACCAAATTTTTACAATGCATAAGTTGGTCCTCAATAATCGTGTGATATAATTAAAGTATCTCCAATGTAAAATTATTTTTTCATAATTGTAGAGGAATCATTTAGGAAAATAAATAATCGTATATTCTCGTCCCTCTAAATAGATGAAATTCAAATTCCTTTTTTTCAAGGTGATCAGGGTTTTTATGTATCTAGTAAGACCCCCAGTAGAAACTGATATCACATTATTAATAAAATATTCATCTTTAGATTTCTTTGAATAATTGATGAACACATCTAGTGAATTGAGTATAAAATATAGTAGTATGGCATCAAATCACAACCATAAATTCCATTTTGAATTAGGGAGAGATGCTATGGATATCCCATCGGAAGCCCAGTAATAATAATTAATTGATTCTTTTCCTAAAAAATTATTAATAAATAAATAATTTAACAAATAATTTAATAGTTTATGTATTTAATACGATATTATAATAATATGATTAATAATGTACATAATGATAAATAATCATTCAAGAAGAATAATTGTTATATTTATAAGTTGTTTAAGTTGTATATGTCATGTTTATTAATAACCATTATTCTATGTTGTTTAACTTATTTATTGTTTAAATGTTTCAAAAAATATTTTCAATTGAAATTATTATTTTTAGGTATTTTAAATTATTTCCATTTTATTTTGATTGTATCTATACTGTATATTTTCTATGATTTCAAAGTCATCTATGAGAAATTTGTTAATGTAGAAACATTATATTCTTAAAGCACATTAATTCGTGTCCTTTAAAGTTATTATGAAATTATTTTTATTTTCAAATATTTTTTATATGAATAATCAATGATAGAAATTTTATATTGATTTTATATTTTATAAGATTAATTAGTCATTTATATGAATCATTATTATGTTTCAAGTAGGTAAATTCAAAAACAATAAATTTTGAATTATAAATACAATCAAAATTAAATTTAAATCAATAACTACAAACATAAAAAATAACTGAAAATAAAGATAATTTTATTAAAACAATAAACAAAAAATAATTTAAATAACAAAAAAAGTTGTTGTTTAAAATAACATTACATCTATACATTAGCAAAATTTCTATTCCTAAGTTGATTATGCATTAATTTTTTTCTCTCAATGATTAAATTTGTAATACTATAATTTAAAACATAGTATTAAACAAATACATAAAAAATTATTATTTATATAATTTATTATTATTATAATATTTAAAATAAATTAATAATTATATTATTATAAATTTGAATTAATGACATATGATTACATTATAAAAGGGGATTTGATGCCATATTATTTTGAATAATTATTGGTTACATTGTTATTTTAAACATTATTAGTTAATAATTTACTTCGATATGAACTATTTTTTATTATAATGCTTCTATTTATAAATATTAACATATTATTTATTGTTATTTATTTTGTAATTTGTTTAGTACAGAGCATACTTGGTTCTAAGATTTATTAATAACATTTATAGAATATAGGACATAAAGAAGAAATATATTTTTTAATTATGTGGTTTATACTAAATATTATTAATTAAATACCAAAAAATTGACTACATTGATAAAAACGATTATTTATATTACATTATTAATAATTTTAACACATTATTATTTTAATGAAAAAGTATTTTATTAATTTTAATTATTTATTAATATTTATATATTCATTTTTAATAATTAAAAATTACTTTTATCATGATTATTATTTTTATCATTAAGATTTGATTATATTAATGATTATTAATGAATTATTATTAATTTCATATTGTTATTTGAATATGATAGAAAGGGATAGTATAAATACTTCATGAAGAACATAGATAGGATTGTAAGGAGTACCCCTTATAAAGGTGAGTGACGAGTGGGGCTTTAATAAATGTAATATTTTCAGAATCATTTAATCAAATTAATTATGTATAAATATGTATTTTAATACTCTTTTTGTTATAATAATATATATAATAATATATAAAAAAAGAAGGTTCTATCTCAGATAACACATCCTTAAAAAAATTCAAGGAAGGTAATATCTTGGACATATTCGGATTTGTAACAGATACAATGAAGGCACATTTTCATATAGTGGATAGTTTGAAAAAAAAATTGTATAGGGATCTATATTAGCCACTGGTAATCCATTTACCACAAATCAGTACTGATTTGTAAATAGATTCTTAAAACCTCTTTGTGGTGAAATTATTTACATCATATATGAGAATTTTCTTCTCTCCTTACAGCATTCACATCACCCATTGTGTCATTAATAGTTCACCGAGTAGCTTGAGCACTATTATGTGATGTGTGCCAATAACATACTTTTCGCCTTACACACCACCATGAAAACCCGCCAACTAGTCTTAGTCATTGGTGAAACATGAGAGGCTGTGTATGTAGGGTTTGGGATGCTAATTGTTAATGCATAGTGGGTAGTGAAGATTTTTTGTTTACCATGCCTATGTGAAATAGTTTATATTGGGAATATTTTGTGTTAGATGATCATTTCAAAAACACATTAGCAGAATGCTAACTCGGTAATTATAATCAATACACTAGCTATCTCATTATTTTATTTTTGTGATTCATTTCCAAGTAAAATTCATTTAATATTATTTTTTATTTTCTTATATTATTGATGGATGTTTTCCCAAATTTAATGATTTTAAATTTAATTTTTTTGTTATTTAAGTGACACTTAATATGATAACATAATCAATTGTTGGAAAAATAAACATATGACTTGACTTTTTGAGAATCCAGTTTTGTTATTTGGCAATATAAAATCCATAAATATATATCACTTCTACTTTTTTAATATCAATAGAGAATAGTAATTAAAATACGTTTAATGATAAAAAAACATTATATAAAATGGGTAAATTTTAAAATTGTCAAAAATTTAAAAAAATTATTATTTAACAACAAAAAAACATTTAAGTTCATGTGTAGTATTTATCTTATGATTTTTTTCATCACTCACATATCTCGTTGACTATATTGACCATTTCAAATTTAAAATCAAAATTTAATTTTCAGTTATTTTTTTTATTTTTTTTAAAAAACCATCATAGAAAGATCATCATAACATTATTGAAAAAGGTATACTCTATTGACCTAGAACAATGTTTTATGTGGATTGAACACACTTTATGGTTCTACGATAATTAGTATGTTTATAATTTTCTTAATTTGGAGAATTATTGCAATATTTACAATAGTGAAATAATTATATTAACTTTTTTATTTTTAATTAAATTTATATTAGATTAATAAAACTGTTCAAAATAGGATTCCAAATAAATAAATTACTATTAATTCAATAACAACATGTTTTTATAAGGACTCCCAACATAGACCAATAGAACCCGTCTAGGTTTCTTTAATTATATTTGTCGGCTTCTTGGCATTGTCTTTCAATGGCATTATTGTTTGGACTCTTGACGATAACCCCAGATAGCACTGTGTATTTAGATCGTAGAAATGGTCGATGTTTTGGTGTGATGCCTTCATTTGTTACTGTGTGCTTGTTTGTGGGCCAGGCGGTGGAGAATCTTTTGGATCTGGTCTCTCTCATATAGATCTATTCCAAAGATGATGACAACATCATCTTTTGGTTCATCGGAGATGGTGAGGTTTGCTGGTGGTAGGGAGGTGCTCTTGTCCAATGCGACCCAAAACTAGATTAGTGGAACTGATTTTTCATTGGGTTGTCAGCCGATGATTGGTTTCAACAGTGAGATTGTGATGGAGTTCACGAAAATGCAGAGTGGTGTGTTGAGACAGCAAAGTTGCTGCAGATGACACATGGGACTTGGGATTCATTGGCCTTCAACAGTGGTGAGAGGATTAGAATATGGTGAAATGCACAAGTTCTGTGGCAGTGAATTCTAGTTCAGTATGGTGGGCATGGATGGTGGTGGGAGGATTTGGTAGGTGAATTCCTCAATGGAGGGGTGGTCTTGGTTAGGACAATATGGTGCATCAGTTTTTTTTATATTGGGTATGATACTATTTTGTGTCCCTCTGGGCTTTGGTTTCAATTTGAAATTTGGACTAGGTTCTATCCCATTGGGTGTTGGTTTTGTTTTGGACTATGATATTGCACATGAATTTGTCCCTCATGGCTTTTGGGCCACTAAACATTTACCCTATGTCCTTCTAGGATATGTGAATGTAATGGTTTTTACCATACTATGTTCAATTCTATTTCCTAAATTCTTTTTCATTTTATAATAAAGGGGATTTCCCCCAAGCCTTCTAGTAAATATTAACAACATTTTTTAAAATATTTATAAAACCAAGAGATATCTATTTTTTTAATTTATATTAATTGATTGTATATTAATTAATGAAATTTTGAAATTTAAATTTATAAAAATGTATGATTTAAGAAAATTAGGTAGTCATTTTAGTGTAATGTATAATAGTGTCAGGGTAATTAATTTTAGGAAAATGTCTTAAAAAATAATGTTTTTGTAATGTTAAATAACTATGATTAATGTATCACAAATTTTAAGATTATCTAACTCTTTGTTATCCCAATTGAACAATACTTAATTTATATTATTTTAATTTATTTAAAATTACTTTGGGTGAAATGGATAAATTACCAATAAAATAAAAAAACACATAAGAGGAAGGATATGGGGATACATAATCATGAGACCATACCAGGACTCTATTGGGATGTGACCAACCCATTTGTTCCCTAGGGGATTTTCATTAATTTTATTCAGTAATACTATTGAGTTGTTTCAAACATGATTTTATAATTATTAATTATTTCATCCAAAAATTAAATTTATTATTTCATACTATTATAATTAAATAATTTCTAATGAAAAAATCATGATTCCATCACCCTTAAAAAATAAAAAATAATAAGGGATAATCATGTTTATCTTTAATAAACATTATTTAAAAGAAATTTTTTATTATATAAATATACAAGTATACCATATGAAATATTTAAAAGAATGAGGATACCATTTTTGATATCCCTTATGATTGAAAATGTAAAATAACTATAACTCATAAACAAAACATCATCGTGGGTTACTATTTATTTATGGGAAGATGAAATGATTATAAAAAACATGTACCTGATCATAATTATCCCTATATCACTTGAAGAAGATTAATATTCTAATTAGAAGGATTTTCATACCCTAGTTACCTTATCTAATAAAGACAATAAATATTTTCCTAATAATTCTCTAAAACCCCATTTTGATCACTAAAGGTTTAAGAAACAAAAGAATAATTTATAAATTCTCAAAAAAAATTTGATTTCATTTTATTTTTTGGAAACCCTATCTACAAATTATTGTAATAGATAACCTAGATATAAAATTATCCAGGAGTCTTGGGTCACATGAATCATGAAAATTATTCTAAATATCAAAGATCAATTAAAAATACTAAGAGTCAATTGTAAACATATTGGAACACTTCCCAAAATTACATTGATTTATAAACACATGTGTCCTCGCAATTCTTTTTGACATGATACACCCATACATAAAATTATCCTCAAAATTAGTTATAGAAAACAAAATTACAAATTATATAAATAAATTTATGAATTTATATATAACAATAAATATTAAAGAATTTCTATATTATTTGATAAAACATATTTTTACTATAAAAGAGATAACTATATAAATAGATAGGCTTTAGTTCGGTGAGTGTATAAAAACCAAAATGACCAAATGGAAGTGGAGTTTATGCATATCATAACACTCTTGTTATAGTGACCCTTATTATCCCACCTAATGATCATATCCCTTTACCAAGGGATTATATACCTTACATATCATTTGTCCTGAAATATATACATGTTTTATGTCATCAAGTAATGTTTTGTGATGATCCTATGTAGATTTCATGATTCCTTTTTTATCAATGCCCCAAATAAGAGAATATGTGATGAACACTCATGAAATTCTGATGATGTCAATAAAAATCCATGAGATAATCTAGAAGAATAATAATGATAATGAATTATGATTATCATAAGAGGTGAATATGAGTATAGTGAGAATGGAAAGACTAATACAATAATAAAAATAAAAAATATTATTAATTATTAATGATTATCATGAAATTATAAAACATAAATTTATATTGATATAAATTTATCAAACAATATATCTTATGAGGGAAGGTGACATAAGTGTCCTAAGTAGTTTTTACTAATGAATATTATGATTATTGGTGGAGTAACTAGATCCTATAGAAATGGTATGTATTTTCCATAATATTCGTTATTCCATGGTCATTGAGGAATGAATATTCCAAGATAAATCCATCTTTGTTAGTGTTTTTGTGTGAATAATCATCCTAAGAAATATGGATATAAATTTTATAATGATTATGTTCAATATATAATTTTTTTAACACATGATCATAATGAGGATTTTGAAAACATTGATTATGGAAACTGATTTATTGAGGAAGAGTTGGGAGTTTAATCCACACTCATTAGCGAATCATGAAGAAGAAACTTAATGGAATATTTAATGGGTCTATCATTACATATTCTAGAATATTTTATATGATTTTATATTTTATACTAATTTCTATGTTTATGGATGGAGGTCATTATGATTATTGAAAATCCATCTCCCACATGAGTTTCAAATTCATGGGAATATGATAAGGTGCTGGTAATATTCATAATGATCATTTATGAACATATAACATGAGAACAATTTAAATAGTGATACAGGAGGTTTTTAAGAAAACCCATGTACGTTTTTTTGGAATCATTGATTATTTTTATTACTGGAAATGGGGAAACCCAGAAGTCTTATTCACCATCATGGTCAGAATATATGTTTCGGTAAAACATGAATAGAACACACATAATCTTTATCAGGATGACACATATCATCAACATATAATATATAAATGATGAAAATGGTGGAAATGAATTCATGAATATTTTAATAAATGTTTTTTTTATTTTAGTTTATTTGATAATATTTTGATGATATTAATATTGATTAGGTGATGGAAAGGACATTTATTTTGTGGAAGCCATAAAAATCATATTTTCCTTCTAATATTACACCATAATTATCAATATATTTAAAAGAATAATAATTAATATCATGAATATCAAATTCCATAATGATCTTAGATTATTTTTAGATATATTGGAACATTTTTTCAATGCATTAGAGTCATCATAATTTAGCCACTTGAACATTAGAAGGATATAACATATTATTTCCATTATTGGATAGAACATATGTCATGTCACTAATGATTGCATATAAATTAATATGTGTCAAATAATGACGATATATTTCATTATAATTGCACTACTAGATAATAATAGAAACATTTTAGTTTCATTGGAGAGAAAATATAAATAAATTGTCATGTATGACTATTCATTGTTTTTAAAAGTATGTGGAGAAAAAATATTTTATACACTCACATATTTGATTAAATTTCCATAAAAAATCACCATAAAGTTATATTTAATAATGAAATATGAAATTTAATATCTAATATGACTTATAAATTTCTATTGTTGATCATAAAAACATTTTTATAATAATTGAGGATTGTTTGGTAATGTGTAAAAGAGGACAAATCATGTGTTATATACACCATCAAGTACATAATATATGGTACATAACCTTGTTGACCATCAAAAATGGTATAATAAAATTTAAATTAAAACTATATAAATTCATCAAATATATCATATTTATAATCAATGTTAAATCAACTCATCCTTAGGAATTAATAAATATTGGCCTCAAAAAAGTAGTTATCTAGAAATAATATTCCAAAAGAGAATCAAGGATATAATATATGTAATGTGGATTGTTTTACCCTAAAAAAATTACATTAAGGTAATATAAATATATAATTATATTAATTTCATGATTGAATATTTTTATAAATATTTCGGTGACGTTAATATTAATTCACATCCAAATGTTATGTCCTTTACAAGATGTTTTCTAAAAACATAAACATAGTAGTTTTATAGATTTCATGGGTTGATTTTGTTTTGAAATATTCAAAAAAAATTCCTATCAAATATCCATTTTAACTAAATAAAATATTAAATTAATTTATATTTCAAAATATATTAGAATCTCTGTAACCACTCGATATATTACGATAAGTATTACTTTTAATTTATTTGATGTCATGTGTTTTATGCTACAACAAGATTATATTGTGCTATACACAACACCGTATTAGCTCACAGTATACGCAACACTATTCTTAGATTGTGTTACACACAATTTCAAGTTCGTTTGATAGTAGTCATTCTACACACCATTGAGTATATATATATATATATATATATTAAATGTATAAATGGATAATGGTTGGATTCTATTATAACGAAACAGAAAATGAGTCTTTCACTACACACAACCCTGATTTGGCTTGCATTACACGCAATCGCAACCTTCCTCGATATCGTGTGTTGTATGCAATACCAAGTTTCACTAAACAACAATATATGATTATAATATTATAACGAACTAGCCGTTATGAATATTATTAACCATGTTTTGAATTTTATAACATTATTATTCATCTTACACATTTTTTAGAACATGGTATGAGCACAAATTCAATTTTTCGGGTAAAATAAGTATTTTTCAAAAAATGTAGTTTTACAACCTTTTGATGGCGCACCCACATTAAATCCAGTTTTGACATGTTTATAAGTTCAATTTGATAAAATAAAATTATTCTTTTGAATCAGGATATAAAAATATACTTTGGATAAAATTTTCATATTATTCGAATAAATTTCAAATTTTAATGAATATTAAAAACAAATTATATTTCAATTACAAACAACTTTTTTCATCGTAATAATTTATATGGTTAAATTATAATATTGAATGGTTTTAAAGTATAAATAGAATATATTTTTACCATTTAATATAATTTATGTTATTAGCATTTATTTTACATTGAATTCGTAGGTTAAATCAATTCAATCTTTGGTAATGTTTTAAACAGAAACCAATTTTCATTCGACAACAGGATTACTTTTAATTTCATTTCTACAACTTCTGCGTATTGAATTTAAAAAAATTTATTCCATATTTGGATTATGTGGGTCCAAATTATTTTAATATGTTACTTATTTTTGGATATTATGAATATTATCTACGATAATTTTTTATTTATTTATTTACTACAATTAAAGGTAAATCGGGTAATTAAGGGTAAAAATAAGATTATAAAATTACCCTAAGACATGGAAAAATCCTATTGGATGAATTAAAGTCGACCCGTATCACCTAAGGGTCGGATTAGATTCATTTAATGGTCTTTTTTCCATGAAAATAATTTAATTATTATTAAAACCAATGAAAGTGACAACATGTCACTTTCTTAAATCTTATAAATATAATAATTTTAGTTTAGTGAAAAACTTCATGAAACTTCAGATATAAATAGTCTCCAGAAAGCTAATAATATTATATACATCATTTGAATATATTTATTATTTTTAGTAATTAAATAATTATCATTAATGGTGACATAATAGTAATGTTTAAATTATTTTATTAAGGGAAATATCAAATAAATGGTTTTTAAAATATTAAAATAAATATTATATGAAAAATTTAATGTGATACACTAATTTTTTAGACAAATATGACATGTTATGAATATATTAAATCTTTTAGTTTGAACATATATTCTGTATATTGTTTATTTAAATTCAAATAAATAAATAGTGTCAAAATTGACACTATTGTTATTTTATAAAAATAACATATTATAAAGTTGTTTATAAATCACAAAAATATTTAAAAATTATAAATTTAAATTTATATGGTCTAAAATGTCATAAAGTGTCAAATTATGCAAAATTCACAACTCATATGTAATTATATATAATAAATTAAAATTTATAATATTATTACCACAAATAAAAATAAATTGATAAATAAGGAAAATCAAGTTGATAATGTTTAAAATAAATTAATAACATGTCTAAATTATATTGGTTGATGATATAACAACCTGCTCTCATCTAATATTTGGATTTGAGTCATTTTGGATGTTTTTTCGTGGGGTTGGTATTTAATATAAATTAATATTTTCATATATTTTCAAAGGTGCCCCTCTCCTCCCTTATAAAAGGAAACCTCCGCCCTCTCATCCTCACACCAATTTGAGACTTAAAACATGGACAAAATCTCCCCATTTTACTTCCACACATCCCTATAAACATCCTATAGGTCCTGGTCTTCTTCAAAGATCAATTTTAGTGCCCTAAGAGGAGGTCTCAAACATGCGCTTCAAAGAAGAGGTAATGTCTGTTACCGATTCTTGCAACTTTATTTCTTCTTCCACTTCTTATTCATTAGTTGTTTCATTATGAAGTAATAACATCAGTATAAATCATATACTGATATGTTATTATAAGTATTAAAAAACCCTATTTCACCATCTATCCATCCTACCGAAAACAAAATCACCACGCGTTTGTACGTACAGAATATTGACTCCACGCCGTGGTGAAATATATTTTTCCACCAACACCGTACATGGATGGGTATAATGGTGTAAATAATAACTATATATGGTTATTTTTACTGATTCTGATATATTATACCATCCACTCCAAATCTATTCAATAATTATGGGAACGATATCATCTCTCGTGCGTACGTACAGACTACCGTCTCCACGACGCGATGAGATTGATTTTCCATGTTAACCATACATGAATGATCATAAAGTTTATATAATGAATAAAAAGGAAATATATTAAATAATAATTCTATTGGATTTATATATATATATATATATATATCATCTACTTACTTTCATTCAAGTCAATAATGAAAGGAAAACAGTGTTCATGCGTACGTACGACCTACCCTCTCCATGAACGATGTGATTCATTTCCATTTATCGATCTATTATATATATGTATATTATGAATATATATTATATATAAATCATGTTTTATATTATGGAATTATGTAATCATCATCTAAGTAATCATATGGATAATTACAAGTCAAAACATAGACGACAAATGAAATGATTTTACCCAAAATTCTCTTCAACATGAATTTACAAAAGAACGGGTAATATAAAGACATAAGTGAACCATATATGATATAATAACAATGAATATGATTCTTTAATAAGTCAATGACATTATTTAAATCATTTTACAGGATGTTTTTATACGTACGAAGAATATCAGACCTAAGGTAAGGGATAATTTTAAAAATCTCATTTTTATCCGAGATTGCTTATTTATAAGTATTTACTGGGGTTATTGCTATCATCCATATCCATGTTTTATAAAAGTGTTATCATGTATGTTTAAAGTCCTTTTTACCCATTTTTTACTTTTACTACATGGTATGTAATGAATATTTCTTTTTTTAATGTTACGAGGTACTTTTTTGACTTTTCCGGCAAAAATACGAGAAGAATGTTTTTTTAACTTATACGGAATGAAATGATTTTTACAGTTTTATAATACCTTATTTTCAGGAAGCTTTCTCCAAAATATTTCATGACAATTTTCAACAAAATATCTTTCTTTTAAAATTGCATGATGTTTTGTGAAACGAAATTGATTTTGAAGAAGAAAGGATATTTTCTTCATGAATTCATTTCAAGTATTTTTTCAAAAAACATTTTTCATCTAAGATGACATTATTCCAAATGTGTATGTTTCAAGTATCATGTCTCTATGATTTAAATGGTTTCACTTTTATTATTATGAAATGATATCAATTTCTTTTAAATGGATTATGTGATGATGGGATGATGTTTATGAAACCCATTTTATTTATTCGGTTATTATGAATGATGTATGTTTATTTTGTGGCACAAGTTAGAATTATTTCATTATGAGATGGGTGGGACCTATATCTCCCTCCAATTCATTGGGTAACGATTTATATCTCAAGAGATATACATGGCTGGAACAGTAAGTTAATCCGGTTCAGTATTACAGGACTTGAACGAGGAGTGAACTCAATTCAGAAAGGGACTTTGTCCACTAAGATGGTAATGACAGCAATGCCTTGGCTACTATAGAAATCATTACATGTGCTTAATGGATTCCACAATTACATGTTTTATTCCCATGCTATTTTTTCCTGATTTATGTTCCATTATGATCTATGCCTTATGTACTTCCATGTTTTATGTCGTTGCTCAATATTTTGATGTTTAAACTTTATGTTCATGTTTTTAAGTTCAAATGTATATGGTATGTTTTATTTTATCCATGCTTACCCTTACTGAGCATTTGAGCTCACCTTTTTTATGTTTTATTTTTTCCCCAGGATTAAAAGGAAGGTTTTAGGTAAGTAAACAAAAAGGGTAAGATTGTTATGGGAGATGTTGAAGATCTTTCAATAAGACTATATGTTTTTATTCCGAGTTTCCCAATACACTAAACTATTATGGTCATTGTGTGTCTATTTTTGTTATATATTAAGTATTCCACAAAAGTAATGTAATGTCTATGTATGTCAAGCTTCGGGTCTCTATAGTTGGTATCAGAGTAAAGGTTTAGTCAGCCTTTGGGAACTAGGATGCGAGAACTTTAGTGAGATCCCTGGAGATATTTATAAGGTATGTCTAGGGATGTCCCTAAGGTTAAGTATAAGTATTGGTTACAGTCCTAGAATTACGATAATGATCTTAGAATTAAACCTAAGATTTTAGATATTGAAGGTACTCCCCCTTTATTATATTGTTTTCCCAAACATGATTTTTTCCTCTCACACTATTCTTCTTGGGTTTTAGACGATGGATGGAACCCGAAGGAACCGTTTTGATCAATGCAATGGACAATGAAATGACTTTCCTCAATAACAAACAGATGTTATGGGATATGGAGTGAAAAATCTTATTGCTATACTTACACAAGCTATGAATCATTCTGGACTTTCAAATGAGCAGAGAAGGGAACAATATTCTATTGAGTCCTTTATGAGACAACGTCCACCTTCTTTTAGTGGGTCTTCTGATCCACTTATTACTGAACAATGGATCAGTACCACTAAAAAGATATTTTCAGTTATTCATTGTTCTAAACATGATAATGTCATCTTAGATGTATATCGTTTGGAAGGTGAAGCTGATCAATGGTGGAATCTTATCAAGAATACGAGGACAAGATATGAAATTGATTCCATGGAATGGGACGAGTTCAAGAAATTATTTTTCAATAAGTACTTCCCTCATATTCTTCGAACAAAGATGGAGAAGGAGTTTCATGAACTAATCCAAAAGGATGATGAATCTGTTGGTGTATACCAAGAAAATTTTACAAGGCTTGCAAGGTATGCATCTGGCTTTATCATCCGACCTGAAAGTAAAGTTGATCGATTCTTTAGTGGCTTAAAACCAAATCTTCGAAGGGCATTAGCTATAAGAGACTTCAGTAGCTATGAGGAAATTGTGTTTTGTGCTATCAAGGTAGAAATGGAAGTTGGTGTTACTTATCCATCTCATGGTTTTGACAAGAAACGAAAGATGGAGTTCAAGGACAAATCTCAGAATAATGGTGAAAAGAAGATGAATGTTTCCTTATGCTCAAAGTGTGGAAAGAAGCATGGTGGAGATTGTCTTAAAGGGACCAGAAAATTTTTTAAGTGTGGAAAATAAGTTCATCGAGCATTTGAGTGTCAAAGTAATGGAAAAAGGGTTGCTAATGATGTGAATAAATAAAAGACTGCGGAGAACGAACCACCAACACTTCAATTCTTCAATTGCAAGGAAATGGGGCATTATGCTAATAAATTCCATAATCCAAGGGTTAGTGATGATCGACATGAGAAACCACTTAAGGCAAAGGACAAAGGGAAGTCACATGTAATCACTACTGATGATGTTGAATATGACAACAATGTGGTGGAATGATTAAGTGTTTATGAAATGGGATTCCAAAATAATGTTGGATATAGTATCGTGCAATATTGGAATATTTATGTATTGGTCTATTGTGGTTTTCTATAATTTTATGGTACTGGTAACCGGGGAAAGTGATTGAGATATTTTTGGAAAAAAGATGATATGCATATAATAAAGGGATAAGAAGAAAATGAAATGTTTGAAAGTATTCATGAGCTCATGACTGATATAGGGAAATAGTTATATCATGGTTTGAGTATATAGAATTTTGGGGTTTTGGTATGTGGAAAGAGTTAAATTTTCACAGCACTCATGTTTTCACTAATATTCAATGCGTATTAATTTTTCAAGAGAATACATGATTAACGCCTTCGAATGTTTGGAATGTGACCAACAAGACACATCTTTTGTTATATGGGGGTCAACGATGGTATTAACATGCTTGTTATATGAATTCTCTGGTAATCGTTTTCACTATAATATGAGAGTGGACTGCAGTATTATGGATATGTCTAAATATTGAAATGGATTATGTTGGAAATAAGTTAGTATTGTTTAAGGATAGAAGTTTTTTTTAATATTACTGATGGGATGTTATAGTAATGTATTTTTAGAAAATGTACAACCTGCAGGATGGGTGGCAGCACATCGCGTCGGAAAAGGCTTTGGGAATTGAACCCACAACCGAAATGCGACTGGCCTTTATCACCTACAACTAGCCTACAAGAAGTCTGTGGTTAGTATAAACTAGTTTTATTTTATTAAGAGGTATGATATATGAAGTATAAGTTCATTTTTGGAATCGTATATGATTAACCACACCATAGACGGACTATGTATATTTGATAACGTTTGATAAACTTTTGTTTGAAATAGATGGAATGACCCATAATTCTATCACATGATATGTTAGCACTTCATGAATAACAAATTCAACTTTATTTCTTTAAGATATGAAGTGGAAATTGTTGAAAGCATGAACAACATTGAGATTGTACCGAAATCAAGCAAGTAATTCTTCTAATTCAAAATTTTAACCATTAGGGAAATGATATTGAAAACAAAAAATTTCGTCCTAGTGCTCTTATATCCGATGAATCAGATGGTACCTTATATCATTTCAAATTTATGGCTTTGTAATTTATGGCTTTTTCATAGCCATGTTATCTACCACTCTCCATCATAACTTGATGGTTATATTTTTCTTCCATATCCATATTTTCACCTATGTACTCCTATGTGGAAACCAAGTGATGAGTTAATTTGGGCAACCGTTACGTTTCATACATTAGTTTTTAAAGCCATGTTTTGGTATTCCTTTTTACGATGTGGGTTTCTATTAAAGAAACTTTCGAGTAGTAAACCATTTATAACCCCCAACGAATTTCGAAGGCGAAATTCATTTTAAGGGGGGTAGAATGTAACAACTCGATATATTATGATAAGTATTATTTTTAATTTATTTTATGTCATTTGTTTAATGGAACGACAAGATTATCTTGTGCTATACGCAACACCGTATTAGCTTCCAGTATATGCAACACTATTCTTAGATTGTGTTACTCATAATTTCATGTTCTTTTGATAATAGTCATTCTACACTACATTGAGTATATATATATATATATATATATATATATTCAATGTATAAATGAAAAATGGTTGTATTTTGTTATAACGAAAAAATGGAGTCTTGCACTACACACAACCTTGATTTGGCTTGCATTACACGCAATCACGTCCTTCCTCGATAGCGTGTGTTGTACGCAATATCGGGTTTCACTAAACAACGATATATGATTATAATATTATCAAGAACTATACATTATTAATAGTATTAACCATGTTTTGAATTTTATAACATTATTATTAATCTTACAAATTTTCTAGAACATTGTATGAGAATAAAATAAAATTTTCGTGTAAAATAAGTATTTTTAAAAAAATGCAGTTTTGCCGCCTTTTGATGGCACACCCACATTAAATCTAGTTTTTGACATGTTTATAAGTTAAATATGATAAAATAATATTCTTATATTGATTTAGGATATAAAAATTTACTTTGGATAAATTTTTCATATTATTCTGATAGCATTCATATTTTAATGAATATTAAACACACGCTATATTTTAATTAAAAACCTCTTTTTTCATTGTAATAATTTATATTGTTAAATTATAATATTGAATGGATTTAAAGTATAAATAGAATATATTTTTACCATTTAATATAATGTATGTTATTATAATTTGTTTTACATTGAATTCATAGGTTAAATCAATTCAATCTTTGGCAATGTTTTAAACAAAAACCCATTTTTCATTCGACAACGGGATTAATTTTAATTTAATTTATGCAACTTCTGTGTATTGAATTTAATAAAATAGATTCAATATTTGGATTCAGTGGGTCCAAATTATGTTAATAGGTTACTTTTATCATTTTGATATTATGAATAGTAACTATATTAATTTTTTTTTGTTTATTTACTACAGTTAAAGGTAAATCAGGTAATTAAGGGTAAAAATAAGATTATAAAATTACCCTAACACTTGGAAAAGTCCTATAGGATGACTAAAAGTCGATCCATATCACCTAAGGGTCAGATTGGAATCATTTAATGGACTTTTGTCCATGAAAATAATTTAATTATTGTTAAAACCAATGAAAGTGACAACATGTCACTTTCTTAAATCTTATAAGTATAATAATTTTAGATTAGTGATAAACATCATGAAACATCGGATATAAATAGTCTCCAGAAATCTAATAAACTTATCTACATCATTTGAATTTATTTAGTATTTTTAGGGATTAAATAATTATCATTAAAGGTGACATAATAGTAATGATGAAATTATTTTATTAAGAGAAATATCAAATAAATGGTTTTTAAAATACTATAATAAATATTATATGAAAAATTTAATGTGCTCCACTAATTTTATAGATAAATATGACATGTTATGAATCTATTAAATATTTTAGTTTGAACATATCTTCTTTATATTGTTTATTTAAATTCAAATAAATGAATAGTGTCAAAATTGACACTATTGTTATTTTATAAAAATAACATATTATAAAATTGTTTATAAATCACAAAAATATTATAAAAATTTTAAATTTAAATTTATATGGTCGAAAATGTCATAAAGTGTCAAATTATGGAAAATTAACAACACATATGTAATTATTTATAATAATTTAAAATTTAGAATATTATTACCACAAATAAAATTAAATTCATAAATAAGGATAAATCAAGTTGATAATGTTTAAAATAAATTCCTAACATGTCTAAATTTTATTGGTTAATTAGGTTAAACTTTATCACATCTAATATTAAGATTTGAGTCATTTTGGAAGTTTTTATGTGGGGTTGGGATTTAATATAAATTAATATTTTCTTATATTTCCAAAGTTGCCCCTCTTCTCCCTTATAAATGGGAACCTCCTCCCTCTCATCCTCACACCAATTTGAGCCTTCAAGCTCGGCCAATGTCACGAACCAGGTCGGTGCGTCATCCGACCTGGCGCCCGACCCGGTCTGCGACATGGCCCGAAGGGCGTTCCCGATCGCCACGGGCTGGAAAACTAGTGCCGGGCATCAAAATAAACCAGTTGGGAACAGTTTGTCCCATAACAAGATAAATAAACATAAACTGAACAAACATATAAATAATTGAAAAATAAACTGAACAACTTGGAAGTGTAGAAAGGAAATTAAAGAAGCGTTGTGACATACCTCAAGTGACGTTGTGGGTCAACGCGGATTGTAAACCACGCTAGCTCCCAACAGCAACCCAAGGCAAAAACCTACAACTGGAAAGTAGAGTAGGCATGAGAACCGAGATGCTCAGTAGAAATGCCACAATATAACCACATCATATGCCCTCGACTTTAGTAAGAAATCCAATCATGCCAGTTTGAAAATAAGATATAATAAAATTATGTTTCTCCTTTTCAAATTCAAGTAACGAGTTTGCATTTTCAGGTAAAGCATTTTACTCCCACTACATTTTCAAAATAGGTTTCAAGAATGCAGTTAGAATTTCAAAATGAAAAGAAACCAGTTTAGATTAAAATATGGTTTTCACAAACAAGGCATCGAGTATAAACCAGCTGAAAAGAAAGTTACATTGTCCGTAGCATGACACAGATGAACACCATGGGTAATTCCTATAGGCAGCTAGAACAAGTGGGAACCTAAAGACCTCGTACCTCAGTAAAACGTGGCTTAGAAGACCATGACCCTCAGAAAATGTGGAATAGAAGGCCACGAACCTCAGAAAATGCGGCTTAGAAGACCACGACCCTCAGAAATTCATATGTTTAGTTATTGTTGTTGCGTCAATCCTGCTAGTCAAACCGGGACGAACCTCTTCCGTGTCATCTAGCGTACTAGTCCTGGTCACCAATCTAGATACCCAGGTTTTCCATTGTGCTCTATTTCAATTTGTTGTTAGTTTTATTTATCAAGCAAAAAAATATGTACATACCACTTTATTTTTCTAAAACTCATTCAACATCTCACTACCGCTCTCCCTCTTTGAGCACATTCCCCCTTTTCACGTCACACAGTGCATAAGCATCAAATTAGGCACATGATAACACATTCAACTTAAAAAAAATCATTTTTCTAAAACCAATACGGGCGTGTCTCAATAGAGGTTTTTCTTTTTCATAAAACATTCTTAAGATGACAAATGGGCTTAATTACATAAAGGGAACACTTTTTAAAATCAAATGGCCAAAAGGCCAAATACTTTTGGAAATACACCATACCAATTCAAAACCACTTAAGAAATCAATTTTCAGGAAAAGTCACATTAGACCAACGTCATTTGAAATACACTTCAATTTCCAAAACAAGGGCATAATAGTTTCTAGAAACTGCAAACAGATTCCACAGCATGTGTATATAGTACAATGTAAAACATATTTTTAAAACAATCAAGCAATTTCAAATTTCAAATTAAAGGCATAGGCATAGGGGACCTACCTCAAATGTGTCATTTTTTTTCAACGACCACTCGAACCCACGTTTGACGCATACACGCACATGCATTTATACATATATATATATATACAAACCTAGCTTCATTCCACATATTCCCCGTGCCATGAGGGAATATATACAAAGAGGGCGTACATATATATATGTCTTACCCTATGCATGTACATGTAGGATACCTCGAACCCGTGGCCCCAAACCACCGTAGTGAGGCCCAACACACTACACAAATAATTTCATAAAACAAATCAAACACTTAAAAAATCTATAAAACACTTCAAAATAACACATCAAAGACTCGCGCCAATGACAAACTCAACTTCACGTTGGAAATCCACATTGAAAACAAATTTACATCAAAGAGAAATTAAAAGATACATTTCATACTTTAAAATAATTTACAATATATATTGAAAAATGCACAATAAGTCACACACAAACCCCAATTCCATTTTAAAAAAATTATCAATAAAAACCCTTTGAAAACTCCATCTAAAACACCCACACAATTAAAATAACCAACTGCATAATTAAAATGACCATTTTCGTGATTAAGAAAACTGCTAGGAAATTTATTAAAAAGTTTTAAAAGTGTATCGGATGGCTCAAAATGTCAATGACTTGATAAAATATTTTTCCATGACTACACGCATATGGACGCTACACTAAAACACCAATTGCACCCTATGCACATGGTAACAAATTAACTACACAATTTATAAAGCACTATTTAAATAGTTCAACATGGTTTTTCATAGCAACATGTACCTTTATCATATAAACATAACAATAAACTCATAAAAACATAAAAATATACTAAACCTAAAGTAAAATCGAATTCACATCAAACAAACCAATTAATAATCATGCTAAATTAATCAATCAAGCAATTAATCCATCAAACAATAATCATATGTGGAACCATCAACATATTTTTCCCAAATCATGTGTGAATCCTCAATTTCACCAAATAAACACCATAATCAAACCCAGTAGAACCCTAAAACAAGGCATCAAAACAAAAAAAATCATGATCTACTCAAAGAGGGAAGAAATTACTGAAAGGAGGTGTGGAGGAGAGAGGTACATCGGTGAGGAGGTCCATCCGTCAAGAGGGGTGCACGGAAGTGTCCAACCATAAAGGGGGGGATGCACGCGGTGGCTGCTGGCCGGGGGAGAGGGCGCGAGGTGGAAGGTCGGTGCGCAGGACGACAGCGCGAGTTCAGTCCGCTGGAGGAGAGCAGGAGGTCCGGCGAGGTGTGGTATGGCTTCGGGCAAGGCAAGTGGGTGGCACAGCTTCAGTCGAGGCAACAGGGGTGGCGTGAGGATAGTCCGTCGAAGGGAGGTTAGTGCGTGGCTGGTCCAGCGAAGGGAGGGCAGATGAAGGGGGTTCGCCGGAGAAGGAGGGGCGTGCCGGCTAGGGTTTGCGAGGGGGGTAGGGTCGCGATCTGGGAGAAGAGTGGAGGGGGGGGGGGGGGGGGGGGGCGCTGTGCACGATGTTTAGGGAGGAAAATAGCAAAGAAAGAAAAAAATCAATAAAATAACTGTTAAAAAATATAAGGAATAAATAAGATAGGAAAAATAAATAAATAAAACATTAATAAATAATAATAGTAAAAAACTTAATTAGGATTTTATTAGGCTCCAATAATAATAATGATAATAATAACATAATAATTATTATTATAAACTAAAAAATGAAAATATTATTAATAATAATCATAATAAAAATTATAATTAACTTAATATTATTGTAATAAACTTAATATTCTTAACAAAATTAATTAAAAGTTAATAATAATAACTTAATTATAAATACCCTATATTAATAAACTTAGTGAGAATAATAATAATAATAATTACCAAAATTATAATTTTAAAATAAATCATTATAACTCATTTTATTTATTTTTCATGAGGCATGCCACATGGTGACTCAGGAAAAGTCCCGTAGCTTTAAATATTCCATGTCATGCTCCATAAAATGTCAAGGGAGAAGCATTAATTCATCAACAAAATGAAAAAAATTAAAATAGGCTTGGTCGCAACTTGATAGAAAGTTTCAAAATCTGATGAAATCATAAAATAATATTTTCTTAAAAGTTTGGGTGTGACAATTCTCCCCACCACAAAAACATTCTTCCCCAAGAAAGTCACCCAGCCATACGAGGAATAAAACTCGAGTTTGAAATTGAACGAGGTCAACAAAATCACAAACTCGGTATGAATTTTCACACCATCAGTCACACCCGACCAACTCTGAGGGAAACAGAAAAGAGAAGAACCATTAAGAAAGGAGGAGGGTTCTACCCACCACAAGAACCTTACTAGCACAGCTGACATTGAGACTGTTAGTATGGGCTAACTCTGGAACTGCTAACTTGATCCAAGAGGGAACCACCACACATGCAAAACCTTGAAGAACTGACTAGATTAAGCCAATTAGCATAGACCAATACGAGAAACCTAGCACAAACCGGCCCCTGAACAATCCGCATAAACCAGACCCCCACCACCTGGGGTCATCGACGAAACACCCCAAACCGAGTAGCAGACCTAACCCCTATTCACTATTTCCCATGACGCATGTGTCTCCAAGACAAGCACATCCTAAAACAAGAACTGGTCACCCGTGGAACAAGCCACATGAGGGAGATAATCATCTTGAGACTCACAACCATAAAGCGACAACTCCAAAGCTAATATTTGAGGAGGACCAACTACTGGAATTTCAAGAAAACAAGATCATCATGCCTTTTTACAACCACAGTGGAGTATTAAAAGAACAAATACCACAACGAGAAAAAGAGACCTTTGTGCCTCTTACAGCAAAAAGAACCTTCAAATATGGGGAATCATGAACCATGAAATTTAAACCATCCCTATTTTTGCACAGGGGACAAAAGTTAGACCAATGTGACCCACACCCAATGATTCCTAACAGCGTGAAAGGCTTCACTCCGAGACCTACAGCTAGAGCTCTGATGTCTTGAAGCAACTGATTCCCTGCAGTCAGAAGATATCATCCTTCAGTCGAGACTCTGGTTGACGATGCTACTAGTGGAACCCCTCCAATTGCCCCAAATGGCCACACTGACGGCAGGCCTTCGGAGGATGATGATAAGGTGGATTATAGTACCCAAACTGAGCACACTAGAAGTTGAAAAGGGGGGGTGTTCCAACTAATAGGAGATGAAATTGACAAGAAGAGTTGTCTAAGACAGGTTCCTCCGATTCGCTCTCATCACCGGATGGGGAACCTTTCTGAACACCAGAAAGAAATGGTCATGGAACAATAGATTAAGACCCCACACAAGAGAAACTTTAACTGATTCCATGACCCTACCTCTGGAGAAAATGGAATCAACCCCTTTACATGTCCCATGGAGGCCTCCCCTGCTCGTTGGCCTTACTCGACACCCACTAGTTCTGCCACATTCCTCACCTTCACTTACTGGGGTATAAACCATCTGACGAGAGTCGTCTTTAACACCTTCCAAGACATTAAATCATGAAACGATGCTGGGATTATTTCCTCCACCAATCCAAAGTTGCACCTTCAAACGAAACCAAACCAACACGGACTCTCATGGTTTTGGGAGTTTCCAATAACCTGGAAACACCAACGATTTCACCAATCCAATCCGCTACCTTAGATAGATCACGATCACCACATGAGCTGGAAAATAACTGAAAATAATTCAATTCCACCACTCCGCTATGAGTCTGGGTAGAACCAAAAACTAGAATTCACTCACTAGAACATTCTAGGACTTTTCTAGGTGGCATACTCCAAAACAAGGGGCACAAATCTGAATCAAAACTCATCATAAATCGAAATTCCACACCTCAATCACAAACGAAAGCTCAAATTCAAATCACTATTCCAACCACAATTCAATACGTCAAAACCAAAAACTCACGAAAAAGAATACCCAACACGAAAAGAGAATGCTAAACAATTTCTCACACTTTTCTAAACATTTTAAAAACCCTTTTTGAAAACCATTTTTCAGCAAACAAAAGAACTTAAATATCCCTCATTGGTATCCCATGAAGTCTCACACATACATATCCATGTGCTAGCTCAAGAACCCATCCACTCACATCACCAATTTCCCCACTTTCCATATGCGCACCTCAATGTATGTGATAACTCATAAGAATACCAAGGGTCAATCCAAGACACTTATCATTTTCAAAACAGATCATTCAGCATAAAGCACAAATTCCCAACCAATTTGAAAAAGTAACTTATCATCAAAGCAATACATTTCTGATTTCCAAAACATTTTCCAATTCAAATTCCAAAAAGTGTTTCTGATATTCCAAAACAACTTCCAAAACACCTCCCATTATCCCTTTTGAAACCACACATTCGTTAAATGAAAACAATTCTCATTTCAAAACCACTTTTCCACTCTAACACCACATTCCCATTTGAAACCACCTTCACAAAAATAAATTTTTATTTTTTGAGATCTACTCACATCAACCAAAATGAAGGTCAAACATAACTCACATTAAAATTTCCAAAAATATGGAACTATTGGCTATTCCAACCCGGTAACATGGCTTAGCAGGCCATGCACCAAGCGAGAATCCACCACAGTAAGTATCTTGAACCGTGCACTCTGGCAGTACATGGGTCGCTACTCCATGCAAGTCTGTCGTGTAACACTGGCTCACTTCCTTGGTCATCCCTCATCCACACATACCAATCCGAAGAAGAAAATTCAAATCCTAGACTACCCGTGGAAACTCGAGTCTCGAGATGGGAAAGGGTTCATGACAGCCTTCCCACACCTACCTCTCGTGTCCTTACACACCTAATCACCAAGCTACACGACACCCCAAATAACAAGGGAACCTCTGATACCATTTTGTCACGAACCTGGTCGGTGCATCATCCGACCCGGTGCCTGGCCCGGTCCGCGACATGGCCCGAAGGGCATTCCCGATCCCCACGGGCTGGAAAATAGTGCCATGCCTCAAAATAAACCAGTTGGGAATGGTTTGGCCCATAACAAGATAAATAAACATAAACTGGACAGGAATATAAATAAAGGAAAAATAAAATGAACAACATGGCAGCAGAGAAAGTAAATTAAAGAAGCGATGTGACATACCTCAAGTGACCTCGTGGGTCAACGTGAAGCGTAAACCACACTAGCTCCCAACATCAACCCAAGGCTAAAACCTGCAACTGGAAAGTAGAGTAGGCATGATCACTGAGATGCTCAGTAGAGATGCCACAATATAACCACATTCTATTCCCTTTCCTTTAGTAAGAAATCCAATTATGCCACTTTGAAAATAAGATATAATAAAATAATGTTTCTCCTTTTCAAATTCAAGTAACGAGTTTTCATTTTTAGGTAAAGCATTTTACTCCCACTGCATTTTCAAAAAAGGTTTCAAGCATGAAATTGACATTTCAAAATGAAAAGAAACCAGTTTGGATTAAAATATGGTTTTCACAAACAGGACATCGAGTTTGAAATAGCTGAAAAGAAAGTTACATTGTCCGCAGCATGACATAGATGAGCACCATGGGTAATCCCTATAGGCAGCTAGAACAAGTGGGAACCTAAAGACCTCGTACCTCAGTAAAACGTGGCTTAGAAGACCAAGACCCTCAGAAAATGTGGCATAGAAGGCCACGAACCTCAGAAAATGCGTCTTAGAAGACCACGACCCTCAAAAATTCAAATGTTTAGTTAGTGTTGTTGCATCAATCCTGCTAGTCAAACCAGGACAAACCTATTCTGTGTCATCTAGCATACTAGTCCTGGTCACCCATCTAGATACCCAGGTTTTCCATTGTGCTCTATTTTTATTTGTTGTTAGTTTTATTTATCAAGTAAAAAAATATGTACATAACACTTTCTTTTTCTAAAACTCATTAAACATCTCACCACCGCTCTCCCTCTTTGAGCGCATTCCCCCCCTTTCACGTCACACACTGCATAAGCATCAAATTAAGCACAAGATAACACATTCAAGTTAAAAAAAATCATTTTTCTAAAACCAAGGGGTGCGTGCCTCAATAGAGGTTTTTATTTTTCATAAAACATTCTTAAGATGCCAAACGAGATTAATTACATAAAGGGGACACTTTTTACAATAAAATGTCCAAAAGGCCAAATACCTTTGGAAATACACCTTACCAATTCAAAACCACTTACAAAATCAATATTCAGGAAAAGTCACATAAGACCAACATCGTTTGAAATACATTTCAATTTCCAAAACAAGGGCATAATAGTTTCTAGAAACTGCAAACAGATTCCATAACAAGTGTATATAGCATAGTGTAAAACATATTTTTAAAATAATCAAGAAATGTGGAATTTCAAATTAAAAGCATAGGCATAGGGGACCTACCTCAAACATGTCGTTATTTGTCGAAGACCACTCGAACCCACGTTTGACGTATACACGCACATGCATTTATACATATATATATATACACCTAGCTGCATTGCACATATTCCCTACGCCATGAGGGAATATGTACAAAGAGGGCAAATATATATATCTTACCCTATGCATGTACATGTGAGATACATCAAACCCATGGCCCCAAACCACCGTAGTGAGGCCCAACACACTACAAAAATAATTTAATAAAACAAATAAAACACTTAAACAATATATAAAACACTTCAAACTTACACATCAAATACTCGCGCCAACGAAAAACTCAACATCACATTGGGATGCCACTTTGAAACCAAATTTACAACAAAGAAACATTAAAACATACCTTTCATACATTAAAATAATTTACAATATATATTGAAAAAATGCACAATAAAACACACACAAACCCAAATTCCATTTAAAAAAACACTCAATGAAAACCCTTTGAAAACTCTATCTACAACACCCACACAATTAAAATAACCAACTGCATAATTAAAATGACCATTTTCTTGATTAATAAAACCGCTAGGAAATTTATTAAACAGTTTTAAAAGTGCATTGAATGACTCAAAATGTCAAAGACCTGATAAATTATTCTTCCATGACTACACCCATATGGACGCCACACGAAAACACCAATTGCACCCTTTGCACATGGTAACAAATTAACCGCACAATTTATAAAACACTATTTAAATAGTTCAACATGGTTTTTCAAAGAAACAAGTACCTGTATCATATAAACATAACACTAAACTCATAAACACATATAAATATACTAAACCTAAAGTTAAATCTAATTCGCATCAAACAAACCAATTAATAATCATTCTAAATTAATCAATCAAGAAATTAATCCATCAAACAATAATCATATGCGGAACCACCTACGGATTATCCCCAAATCATGTGCGAATCCCCAATTGCACAAAATAAAACCCATAATCAAACCCAATAGGGCCCTAAAACAAGGCCTCACAACAAATAAAATCACGATCTACGCAAAGAGGGATGAAATTGCCGAAAGTAGGTGTGTTTGTTGGCAGAGAGAGGGACACCTGCGAGGAGGTCCATCCTCCAAGAGATGTGTGCGGAAGTGTCCAACCGGAAGGGGGGGGGGGTTGTGCGTAGCGGCTGATGGTCGGGGGAGAGGGCACAAGGTGGCAGGTCGGCACGCAGGACGGTGGCGCGAGCTCAGTCCGCCGGAGGAGAGCAGGAGGTCCGGCGAGGTGTGGCATGACTTTATGCAAGGCAAGCGGGCAGCGCGGCATCGGGCGAGGCAACATGGGCGGCGTGAGGCTGGTCTGGAAAAGGGAGGGAAGCGTGAGGCTGGTCCGGCGAAGGGAGGGCAGATGAAGGGGGTTCACTGGAGAAGGAGGGGCACGCCGGCAAGGCTTGCGAGGGGGGTAGGGTCGCGTGCTGGGAGAAGAGTGGAGGGGGGGCGCTGTGCGCGATGTCCAGGGAGAAAAATAGCAAAGAATGAAAAAAACATGAAAAGAAATGTTAAAAAAAGAGAAGAAATAAATAAGATTGAAAAAAATTAAAAAAGTAAATAAAACATTAATAAATAACAATAGTAATAAACTTAATTAGGATTTTATTAGGCTCCAATAATAATAATTATAATAACTTTATAATTATTATTATAAACAAAACAATGAAAATATTATTAATAATAATCATAATAAAAATTATAATTAACTTAATATGATTGTAATAAACATAATTTTCTTAACAAAAGTAATATAAAGTTAATAATAATAACTTAATTATAATTACCCTATATTAATAAACTTAGTGAGAATAATAATAATAAATACCATAATTATAATTTTAAAATAAATCATTAGAACTCATTTTATTTATTTTTCATGAGGCAGGCCGCATGATAATCCGAGAAAAGTCATGTTGCTTTAAATACGCCATGTAATTCACCAGACAATATCAAGGGCGAAGCATTCATTCATCAACAAGATGAAAAAAATTAAAACTGGCTTGGTCGCAACCCGATAGAAAGTTTCAAAATATGATGAAATCATAAAATAATATTATCTTAAAAGTTCAGGTGTGATAGCCAACCTCTGGCCATTTAACTTCACCACTTCCATAGAAACATCTAAGAGGTCATGGTCTTCTTTAAAGACCAATTGTAGTTTCCTAAGTGGAGGTCTCAAAGAGGCGCTTCAAAGAAGAGGTAATGTTCATTACCGATTCTTTCAACATTATTTCCTCTTCCACATATTATTATTTAGTAGTATCATTATAAAGTAATAACATCAGTATAAATCATATACTAATATGTTATTATAAGTATGAAACAACCATATTTCACCATCTATCCATCCTACGGAAAACGAAATCACCACGCATGCGTACGTACGGAATATTGTTTCCACACCGTGGTGAAATCTGTTTTTCCACCAAAACCTTACATGGATGGGTATAATGGTGTAAATAATAACTATATATTGTTATTATAACTGATTCTGATATATTATACCCTTCCAATCTAATTATATTCAATAAATATGGGAATGATATCATCGCTCGTGCTTACGTACGGACTACCATCTCCATGACGTGATGAGATTCATTCTCCAGGTTAACCCTACTTGAATGATAATAAAGTTTATATAATAAATAATAATGAAATATATGAAATAATAATTATAGTGGATTTATGTATATATATATATATATTTCATCTACTTACTTCCATTTATGTTAATAAAGAAAACAAAACAGCATTCATGTGTACGTACTGCCTACCGTATCCATGAACGATGTGATTCACTTCCATTTATCAATCTATTATATATATGTATATTATGAATATATATTATATATAAATCATGTTTTATATTCTGGAATTAGGTAATCATGATCTAAGTAATCATATGAATAATTACAAGTCAAAACAAAGACGACAAATGAAACGGTTTTACCCAAAACACGCTATAACATGAACATACAAAAGAACGGGTAATATAAAGTCATAAGTGAACCATATATGATAGAATAACGATGAATATGATTCTGTAATAAGTCAATGACATTATTTAAATCATTATACAGGAGGTTTGGATATGTACGAAGCATACCAGACCTAAGGTAAGGGATAATTTTTCAAATCTCATTTTTATCCGAGATTGCTTATTCGTAAGTATTTACTGGGGTTATTGCTATCATCAATGTCCATGTTTTATAAAAGTGTTTTCATGTATTTTTAAAGTCCTTTTTACCCATTTTTTGACTTTTACTACGTGGTATGCAAGGAATATTTCTTTTGTTTACGTTACAGGGTACTTTTTTGACTTTTTTTGGAAAAAGTACAAGAAGAATTTTTTTTACATATACGGAATGAAAGGATATTTACAGTTTTATAATGAATTATTTTCATGAAGCTTTCTCTAAAAGATTTCATGACTATTTTCAACAAAATCTCTATCGTTTAAAATTGCATGATGTTTTGTGTAAATAAATTGATTTTGAATAAGAAAAGATATTTTCCTGAGGAATTCATTTCAAATATTTTATCAAAACCATTTTTCATCTAAGATAACATTATTTCATATGTGTATGTTTCAAGTATCATGTATCTATGATTTAAATGGTTTCACTTTTCTTATTATGAAATTATATCCATTTCTTTTATATGGATTATGTGATGATGGGATGATGTTTATGAATCCCATTTTATTTATTGGGTTATTATGAATGATGTATGTTTATTTGTGGCACAAGTAAGAATGATTTCATTATGAGATGTGTGGGACCTATATATCCCTCCAATGCATTGGGTAAATATTTATATCTCAAGAGATAGACATGGATGGAATGGTAATTTAATCTGATTCAGTATTACAGGACTGGAACGGGGAGTGAACTCGATTCATAAAGGGCCTTTGTCTACTAAGATGGTTTTGGCAGCAATGCCTTGGATACTATGGATATCAATACATGTGCTTAATGGATTAAACAATTACATGTCTTATTCCCATTATATTTTATCATGATTTATGTTCCATTATGATCTATGCCTTATGTACTTCCATGTTTTTTGTCATTGCTCAAGATTTTGATGTTTAAACTTTATGTTCATGTTTTTAAGTTCAAATGTATATGGTATGTTTTATTTTATCCATGCTTACCCTTACTGAGCATTTGAGCTCACACTTTTTATGTTTTATTTTTTTCCCTAGGATTAAAAGAAAGGTTTTAGGTAAACAATCAAAAATTGGAAGATCGTTATGGGAGATGTTGAAGATCTTTCAATGTGATTAGATGTTTTTATTCTGAGTATCCAAAGACACTAAACTATTATAGTCCTTGTGTGTCTGTTTTTGTTATGTATTAAGTATTCCGCAAAAGTAATGGAATTACCATGTATGTCAAGCTTCAAGTCCCTACAATCACCTTAATAAAATATATATTCAAATACATATAACCAAAATAAAATTCCATCTAAATGTTTGAAAGAGACTATAACACAAAATCTGTAAGTATAACTAAAATTTAATAAAAATTTCATAATTTTAACATAATTACTATTTTTTAATACTCACTTGTTTTGATCCTATCATATGGTTATGTTTCAATAAATTTTGACTACATGATTCACCAAAATATTAAGGTATCAACTTACTTGTTAATGAAATCCCCATGACCACAATTAAAAGTCCAAATTCTAGTGACAGACACTATGGTATCCACATGAAATAATGGGAAACACTACCTATAAATATAACATTTATCTTTATATCATGAAAAAACATCCAAAAATGTATAAGTGAATAATCAATAATAAAATGTAAACAATCCAAATAAAGAAAACATTTTAACAGTAAAATGTTAAATAATTGAATATATCTTCTCCTACAAATGATATATCTAGAATAAATATAATTGAAATTAAAACTATATATATATATATATATGGAATCAAATAACTATCTCTAATAAAGATAACATGACAACAGTTACCATACCTCTCTCCAACCAGAATGTTCCAAGATCATCCACATCCTAAAATATATGATATATATATATAGAAACCAACCTGCATGTGCACATGAAGGGGTTAATTATACTACTTAGTATAGTCATGACAATATTTGGGATGAAATTTATAAAACACTATAAGACAACATTTAATACATATGAGTGTCAAATAATCCATTTATAATTATATGAGTTTAAAATAGTTAGTGGATAATAGTGTATTCTCAAATAAAATCCAAAATCACCATACATATTACACCTGAGTGTGGATAATCACATTATATTTTAAAAACATTTAATAGTGGTTATTTAAAATAAAATAAGAATATATTTGATAAAAATGATTCCAAAATGTCCAATAAAATTTAAAATGATCCAAATTATAAGCATATACTAAGTCATTCATAGAAGGAATCCAGAACAATACATTCTCTCCACATTTAATTCGTATCATCCTCAAAATGAAAAAAAAATCAAAATTATATAGGAAAAAACATACTCATTATCCCGTAAAACCATTATTTCAAAAACAAATAAGACAACCTAGTCTCATTTTTAAATCAATTTCTTGAAGGTATTAGCAATGATAAACAATTTATTATAATCCTACTAAAAAAATTACATGTATTCCAATGGAAAGAATAAAACTAGATTGAGTAATAATTAAAATTGAACATTATAAAGCGTTAACTCATAACATAAAATCAACCTCTCAGTATGCATTTGATAAAAGTAGTAGCATTTTCATGAATAATGCATAAAAAAATTCCACATGATTAATAATATAGTAACCCATGTTGATATTCATAAATAACCACCTACCAATAAAAATACACAATCATTTTCACCACTCATAAGAATGAATATTCAATATATATACATGTCCCCAATCCACATGGAACCATAATCACATCATTTGAATTATTTTAAAATTCATTAGAAAAATTATATCACCTTATGCATTATGGAATAACCATATCACACTCCATGGATCCTAGGTTTGAGAATCCCTACACACTTCCCTTTTAATAAATAACTAGAGGCAACAAATATGGAATCACTATACATGAAATAGATCCTGGAATGAACCCTTTGAAGTTTAGTGTTATTGATATTTGATGGAAATAATTAAAACGAATAGCCCCACTATATCAAAAAAAATCAACTTTGTCCACTCAAATAGAAATAAAACATTCATGCATAGAAAAAGGTTTAATTAATAAAGAACACATTTGTTTTAAGATTCATAGTTTGCAAGTCCTATATATATACATGGAAAAAACTAAGTATTCCATTTATCTGAAATGAAATATTAGATCTTATGAATAATGAGACACGTGGATAATCAGAACTTGTAATCTTAATATGTTCATCCTTACAAACAACGGTCCCCCACCCTTTAATTTATAGATGGATCCATCCAGTAATTATATTGAACCATCCTCCAATAAATGTATGAGTCCATCCATTGCAATGCTTTCATTGTTGACCTCCTATAGAAAACCTCAGTATGACCACCCAATCTGATAAATACGAATCCTCTCCATATAAAATTGATCTTCCATCATATTTTAGAACTACTAGTGGTATTTCTATGACAAGACCATTTGGAACAAAGAACAATTGAAGAACATGTATCCAAACTGCCTGTTTTTGGAAACCTCCTTCTATAAATTTTGAAAGAAACATCACCAAAAACACTACATAAATTAATTTATAATCCTGTATAACCATGAATTGTAGTCGACTACATCCAATAAAATTATGTGTAAATAAAACATTACGAATAATCTTCCACATGAATACTTCATCCTAGAAAAGAAGATTAAAACCACAATTTGCATTCTCTGTTAAAATAGCTTATCCACCTAGTTCTGTTCACTGAACCCTACTCAATATTGAATTTACCTTATTATTTATAAACTAAAACTCTTTATAAATATGTTCATTGGGTTCTATTTCTTAGCTATATTCCATAATTCCAACTCACTATATTCTAGCATATTCCGGATATAAAATTAATTTATATTAATGTGATTAGTTATTGAATGAATCACTGAATTTTTAGCAAAATGAATTTCACTCTAATTATAAATGTAATGGATCTCATAACTAGGACTACATGTGAGTTATTTAACTACATAACTCAACAACAATATCTATTTTCTTGTTTATATTTCAATGACATACTCATATTTAATTGTACAAATTGTGATCACCATTTGTAGAGTGAATATTCAACTGATCATAGTTCCCCAAAAAGATGCAACATTTTTAGATAAGTTATTATGTGAATTGGAATACCCTATTAAGCAAGAATATAAAACCCATGTAACATAACATTATATTTACAATAATGTTATATACATTCTAATCCACTGAGATAATGAGTAAACAAATTTATATCTTCCAAATGATCATTCATTGGATTTTCTATGAAGAGGAAAACCACTCCCTCTGTATGAGAAATATTTTTATGACTTTACACCATATAATATACACTAAATTACACTATTAAAGCCAAAAAAAACTTACTTTGAACTGTATTTATTCATCAATTTATGTTTCATTCATCTTTAAATGGTTATATTTACAATACGAGGGGTTGAATGCTTCTATGGGGTTGTTTTGGTGGTTTTTACTTGATGTTTTTTCCTTTTCCACTCATATCCCACTCTGGCCTCTCGTTCCTTTGATCCAATCCAATTTAGATATGGAGTATTTAAAACAATGAGGATTTGGATTCGTGGGTTGGTGATCAAAGGTTATTTCCTTAGTGAAGCAGTTTTCTTCTTGAAGTCTTCTTTCTGTGTCTTATTTGGCCGCTATTATCCCTGCCCAGGCTTGGTGTTCCTATGCACCTCTCCCAGTCGGAGCCGGTGCAGTGGCCATGAGACGTTTTGGGAGGTGGGTTGGCAGTCATTTCTGGGCATGACCGGAGTCATATTGGGTTCTGATTTTCAGCCTCTTTGTAAATGGAGATGTTTGGTTTTTCTTTATCAGCATCAATGAAGCATCATTTATTTCTGGTTCACTTTATTTTTCTATATTTCTTCCTTAAACGGTGATACAGGCGATGATGGAGTGACGATGTTGATGATGGCCTCCATATGGGGATAAGACATCATGGTGTTTGGATGACGGTAAGGGTGAAGGTTCCATCTGCATCGATGTTGAAGCTTCAGCGACGATTGCTGGTGGGTTCTCACCCACGATACAGACGATGGTGATGATGTGTGTTCAGGGGCGCTAATCGAGGAGGATCGCTTCTTGAGGATCCATGTCCCGATGCATCTTGGTCATCTATAATGTGATGATGGCTTTTTGATATTTTTAAATTTGAATCCAGCTAATTCATTGAAGAGGTTTCATGATTTTGGTAATTTGAAGGTATAGTCCGATGTGGTGATGATAATCATTTCCTTCATTTTGAAATGGTTTCAATCTTGAAATATGAAATTTGAAAATAGGCGGTTAATATTTTCGTAAGGTTTCAACTTTTCCTTAAAGAATCTCTTTCAATAAAATAAAAATATCGATTGGAGGCAAGAGGAGTTGAATGAATATTATAGGTTCTCCATCAAAATATTTTAATGATATCAATGATTTATTAATTCTTTTATAAAACAATTATACTAATATTGTTATCAAATCAAATCCACATTCCCAAGATCTTCTTTCCATCCCCAAGATCATTCGTATTGAACATCCTAGATAGATAGTAACTTAACATTTGAATTAGATGAATTTTTTAACCTACCAATAACATATCGTCCTTATATAAAGGAAATATTATGAATTAATTTCTACTAAATTCAATATGGTAATATAAATGATTGGAGTTTCCTCACATGAATCCATTTTCATCTATAAAAGAATCAAAATTCTTATTCCAAATGTTTTTTTCTTTTTTCAAACCATAATGTCTTATTTTTTAGTTTTCACACAAATCCATTTTTTAAATTTTCTCAAAAACTAACTTTTTTAATCATATAAATATCTTCACCAAAACCCCCATGATGGAAAGATATCTTCCCAACAATTATAAATGTGAAAATTTCTATAATTAAACATTATTAAAATAATTTAGAATTTTGTATATTTAACTACCAAACAATGTTACATAGATTTTGATACCTTCTTTCTACTGAATTTCCTTAGTCCTATTCATTCCATAATATTCTTCTTATTATTTGAATAACCACCTATTCTCAAAAAAAATCTCTATTGGTAATTCCATTGTCACGCAGGTGTTATATCGTCATAGTGAATCATAATTCTCTTATATTTTTATATACTAAAATCTATATAAACCTAGATTATCTTATTATTCAATACATTTTAGTTCTAAAATATCTACTAAATTTAAGAAACAAAGATCCACACCATACCTATGAATGACTCTATGACCATCGAATATCTCCCCAAATTACCATGTGATTTATCATTAAATATAACAACAATATATAGATATTTACCTTCTAATATTATAGAATGAGTTTCACTGGTTAATGATTTCTATATATTTGTTCAACTATAAGAACATCGAAAAAAGATGTTTAACCCTATGGAATTCCATCTAGAATAGCAAACCACATGATAAACTCAGAGAGATATGAACTATCCATAAAATGTTATCTTATCGAACCACCATTCAGATTTCCTTGAATTTATGTTGATCCATTTTTAACAACTTCATCCGGAATTATGTTCTAATCCATACACAAGATTTTATCATTAATCAGAAAATTTTTTACTCGTGAATAAATTATTCTTGTCGTCATCCCATTTCTATAAACAAATATTCATTACTATAGCCCAAAAATGAATCATTTCTGAGGGGTTTAATAAAATTTGTCACTCCCTTTTTCTTCCCCCTGAATACAAGATAATTTCCCGAAGACTATAAAATGAGAAGATTGTTAAATGATTCTATAACATAGTTAATTTATTAATTTTTGACTAATTAGAGATGATGAAATTATGTTGATTAAGTCTGTTTATGTACCCAATGCTTCCACACAAAGCTTCTTAGACATTCTATAATGTATCAGGATAGTTATTTTCATCAACATAAACATATGAATAAATATATTAACTACACCATTTTATTTAGGTGTTAATGAAATAGTATTCTCATTCATGATTACTCTATTCATGCAGTTATTTGAAAAATAGCTTCTAGTAAACTCACCACTATTGTATGACCATTTACATTTTAGATTTAATTTGGTTTCAATTTACATCGTACCCTCTATTAACTAAATATTCAAAACAATTATCATTTGTATTTTATAATTTCTATCCATAAAATTCTTTAGGAATCATCAATGGTGGTATTAATGTGTGTAGCTCTTTATTGATAATTAACAAGGGACGGTCCCCAAATATATGTTTCAACCAAATGTAGGATTTAGTATGTTGGAGTTCATTCATACTGATTGATATAAACCTTATAAAACATCATGATTATTCAAATATAACATCTTATCATTTCTAAAAGGTCTAACTCCTGTATTCAATTTTCCACTAGATTCATTATACCACTCTCCCTATGATGCCTAAAACAATTTTACTAATGTCTGGAAATTCTAAAATTAGATGTTTTGGAAAATGTAACTACCATATCCATTTTGTTCAGATAAAATGGCCCATATTTTACTCCTCTATATATGAGAAGTTATCATCATGATTTATTCTATACACATCATATCATATATCTTTCGCAACCAACATTAACCAAATAACAAATTGAAATATTTTTTTGGAGTCCATGAATATTCCTCACTTCCTCCAGCAAAAGTAACATTTCTTCTTCAACTAATCCTTGAATTATAACTTTCCCAAATTTTTATAGATTCCTCATCAGTAATATGAAATATAAAAAAATTTATTGATACAAAATTTTAAAGGTATCATTTTTATCCTATGGAATTTATGACATATCCATGATCTATTATCCAATATTCCACTCGTGTAGAAACAAAAGTGAGAATATTTACACAACTCTCCACTACTACACTCAGTTCTCCATAAAGTTTCCTTATGGTGGTTGGATTCTTGTTCGGAAAATATTTTTAAGGTGAGGTTTCAATACATAATTCAAACAAACATTCTTATTTTTATAAAACATTCCTCTAATAATTTTCCATGATTTCCTCTTTTATTTCATTATATATGTTGAAAATCCCATTTTTTTTTATATATAAAATGTCATTGAATGAAGCTAAACTAAATCTTCTTTATATATATATATCCTAATTTAAAATCATGATCTAAATATTAGAAAACATCACGTTCGAAATTCCACTTCAACAACTCAGAATAATCACCATGGATTCCCATGTTTCTGGTAAGGATTATAAAAGAAAAATCACCCAACAATAAATGGTGAATATAATCTTCAGATACTCTAGATGGAGTCAAATTTTGATGAACCCATTTAAGAGATCTATAGAAAATATTCCTTTAGATAACCTCATATTAAATAAGCTATAAATCTACCACAATTTATTTTGTGTCATATGTATCTCATAATAATTATCACATGAATATATGAACCCTAATTTGGTTTTCTTATCAAGAATGTTTAATTCCACATTCTAGAATAAATATTTTTGTATCAAAAATGTTACTTTAGATACAAATTTTCCCATTCACCTTTATACATTGATTCTAGTTTGAATACCATCAAATATTTCTAAATGAGAAATTTTTATTTTTCATTTTCTTGAAACCAATGGTTTTAAATTAATTTATTGAATTCAGACCTTTTCATCATCACACTCCATCCTTCTATAAAATAAAAACTCACATATAAATTTCTAAAATTTTTGAGCAAGGTAATGTTACCTGTGGTGACATGTGAATTAGTGATCCTTCTAAGATACAACATATCATTAATACATATTTTTAATAATTACTCCACATATTTCTTTAAAAAATGGATTTATGTAATATAAAACCACTTTAATAGAAATAGAACCCAATAATAACTCTATTATGATATTGTTTTAGAGTTTGGATGAAAAGAACTCACCCAAATCACAAAATTAAGTGTATCCAAATATAACACTACTCATTCCAACAGTCACAAACCATTTATTAAAATAAATATATTATAAAAAAGGAACACTTTTTATTTCCATAGTTAAAACTAAAGAGCATACATCAATGGTAGAAACAATAGAACATTATATTTACATGATAAAAAAATAACAACTTATGACTACTAAGTCACATGGATTTCAAAAAAATGTAATCATATTATGTTACTCCTTTAAAAAAAGGGGAATCACCAAATAATTTATAGAGACAAATATAAAATCCTCTGATTGAAACATTCTTCATAAAATTTGGGACTCTGTTTACTCTACTATTCTCACTACAGATCTTCTTTCACAATCATTAGTGTGATTGTCACCTTTGGTTAATCAATAACCAACCAACATTAAATTGAACATCCACCATCATTTATAATTCAAAGTCGTACTTCTAGAACAGAACCATATTGATATGGGAATATTTAATTGACCTCCAATTGATGAACCTCCATTTGAATAACCTCATTTAGAATAAACTCATTTTAGAAACTGCATTCCAAAAATGGTGAAGGAAACCCACCGATACCCCTAACTTAATGAACTAAAGATATTCCATAACCACTCCTTTTGGATTATCGTGTTTTAACAACTATAGTTAACTTCACACATTTCCATCAACCAGATCTTGAAAAATATAAAAATAGATAAACAAATCAACATACCATAAACTACTATGGAATATCAATGACAACAAAATTGTTTGAAAAAATTTAATTCTTCTAACACTTAACTCCCATCTTCAATGATTGATTTACTAATATTTGAAATCCTAATAGATTAACTATACTCATAAAATATAATGAATTATACTAATTATATAATAAAATACAATATTATCAGTATAACAATGTCATTTAAATTATATATACTAATTCAGTATATTTTAAGCAAAACAAACATGAAATGTTAGACATTCCCAACAATTTCCTTCATAGAACATTAAATTATTTATTCATCATTAGGATAATAGCACAAAAATACTCACCTTTAAGAATAATAATCATTATGTCTACCACAAGAATATGTAATCCTATTATATCACCAAAGTAAAAATATCCGAATAATTTTCAACACAAATAAACCATTTACACTACTATGATTAGACGCACAAACTCAACACATGAAAACTAGGCAATCAAAACTAAAAAAATATTGCATGTTAATTCATCTTCACCTCACTATTAATAACTACCTGTTACATGTTAGATCACTCCAGAGGGTTAAAAATACTCAGTCCTCAAGAAAATATGTGAGGTCGTCACCCAATATTGTTGTACACCGCCATACCATTTGGGTTTCAATAAATTTGAATAAAATTTATCTGCATACCACATAAAAAATTACAGTATATCACCATAATTTGATAAGGAACCTAGGTTATTAACACATTTGAATCACAAAATCTATGATAATCTGCTATAATCTCATATAATAGTTCATCATCACTAGTATAGGTGATTATATCAACATAACTCACATTCAAACTAATGAAATGAAATAACCTCATCTATATAAAAAATTAAAGCCACATTAATAAAAATTAACTACGATTTCACCCCTATATAATCCATTTCTAATCCTATATATAATTACAAAATATTATTTCAGTTTGTATGATATTCGAGAACAAAAAAATTCACCTATAGCCATGGGAAAAAATCATATCTATATAGGTAAAACCAATGGTTGTATCTTATAGCCATTGTCTTGCTATCCATGGATCATATTGGTATGAAAATTGGGCCAGAGAAATAACCACGATTTAAAAGTCTATAACCATTGTTTTACACTTTGTTAATAGGTATAGAGCCATGGTTATCCATCATGGAAATAGGGCTATTTCCCTGGTTGTCCACCATGGAAAGAGACTTATTACCATGGTTTCTATACCATGGAAATAACCACATCTTCTATCCATTATGGTTAAAGGATTTTAAAAATGTAACCTTCTAGATTTGAACCCTAGACCTCATTAATTGGAAACCAATATCATAACCACAACTATACATAAAATTATTGGTTTATATATATATATAAATACATATATCTATTTTCATAAACCATGTAAATTAGGTGAAACCATGAAAATAGTTTTTCCTGCACCCTTCTAGTAGGAATGATTTTTATATATAAATGCAGGAAAACTATATCCCATGATTTCTAAATACATGGATATATGTATGATATAAAACCATTTTATTAGAGAACTATGTGTATAGCCTCTTATCAATGACCCATAATAACAGGTTTTAAAAAAACCATCTTTATGGGGATACATTATAATAGTGTTCATTGACAACTTTGTGGTAGCATAGCCATCCGACTATCACTCTATTGTGGAAATTATTATCCATGAGGTATAATATATAATAGATATTCTCTAAAAAACATAATTTTTTGATAAAATTGTTGAAAATTGATCAGGGACCTATATCGTCACATCAAAAGTGAAATTTATTGAATGCATTCTTTTAGACATAACATTAATGGTCCTAACCCCAAAATAAAACATGAAAGATAAATCATTAAAAGGATAATCACTGATATTCTTATGGAAATTATGTTAGTCTTCATGGAACATTTTTAATAAAATCATGGTAATAAATTATTATACAACAATTTCTTGGAAAAGAAATATCGTAAAACTCATCATATAATTTATATCATTCCGAAATCATAGAATATGTGAATTAATAATATTCTGTTTAAAATAATCACTTCCCTATAAGACAAAATTTAATTTTGTTGTGAATAGAAATATCAAAAATGAATTTGTCATTTTGTGGAAAATTATTAGATGGATTCTATGGTATATTATTAGAATAAATCAATTACTAAAATAACAACAAATACTAAAACTAATATAATCTTTCATCATTAAGAGTTTACTTTTCATTCCTAGGGAAATAAACAATAAAAATATCCGACTTGTCAGACATTAAAACACTAATCACAAATTTTTTAATCATATCATGGTCAACCATATTCAACACTCTAATTTTTGAAAACTCAAAGGACCCATGTATAGAATCCACACATAAGTCCTTGAAAATTAAAATTTTTCGAAATTAAAAAATTAATATTTTAATCAATCGAATACAATTTATAGATTAAAATTATAAATATATTTGATAATTATTCATCCAATTTATGAATATTTAAAAACCAAATATAATATTATTATTATATGATTCTCTTCCCAATAGTTTTAGACATCTGCAACTATGAAATCTAATGATATCTATCTCACAACATATCATCTGCTACCTCATTCTTTACTTTTCATGTTTCAACCACTAATGTATAGTGAAACACCCTGAGGGTTTCTGAAAAATAAGTATAAATTCCTGAAACATTGTTTTATGTACATATTTATAACTAGCATTTTAATATTATTTTTCTATTTTTTGGAATTTTGAAAAATGGTCATCTACAATTGTGTTAAAATATATTAATTATAGTCTAAAAATACTAACTTGTTTTTTAGTGAATAGTAACATTCCCTTAGGAATACTAATATTAATAGTGATATGACTATAATGAATATTAAATTTTGTAATTATTTTATTTTTTAAATGATTTAAGATAATAAAATCATGGTTAATTTTTTAGTGTGAGATAAAAGCAGTTATGGAATTGAAATTGTTAATCTTTGAATTAAGTATGGTTTATTTAAAAACTAAATTAATAATATTTTGAAAAAAAATTCAAAAAATGGACTTCATTTTTAAATTATACACATCGATAAATGGTTAGTGTATATTTTTGGGAATTTTATGAAATTCTTGAATTTTCAATGAATAGTGAAATACGGTAAAATACTGTATATTCAAATTATTAGTAAAATAAAAAAATTTTGACATCATAAATGATGTAAGGCCTCTTGGATGAAACTAAATTGTCATATTTACTCTTTAGGGTCACATGAACTAAGTCTATTAATAGCCTTTGGTAAAAATATTATAATAATGAATAAAACAATGAAATATGCCCCCTCTCTTCCACTATACTTACCACACTCATTAACATCTTCCTACCAGACCTCTTATGCCTTGATACATACATATGTTCTACCCTAAACATATCCCAAGACTATTTCCAATGTCCTAGAGTTGCTGGTCTCAATAAAAGGCCAAATCCAATGGATTTAAGAAGGATCCCAAGGAGATGATATCAAAAGGTAAACACCCTTTTTAATTTTCATTCTTTTCATTCATTTTAGGTTATTATTTTTTCATTACCATTGAATTATGATGGAATATTTATTTCCATATCTCCCTTAGTGACCAAATTTTGTAATAATTATTAGAGACCCATTTTCTCTCATCAAAATATTTTATGATGTTTTTAAGGGATGACGTTAAGCAGCTAAATTTTCGTAAGAGATTTATCATGTTTTCCTTAATTTAAAGATTGCATTATTTTCATCTTCATTCCTCACCTCCTCTAACCCAAGTGGTATGAAATATCCATAATCATGTATATTCTTGATTTTCTAATGATCATGGGAAAATTCCCCATCAATCCATTTCTCCTCACAAACTTATTCAAGGAATTAAAAAATTTGTTTCTCGTTTGTCAAATTACAGACATCATGGATGATGTGAATTCACTTTTCTTTATTTAATTAAATTATAATCATGGTAACATTTTTATGGCTGAAACAATTTTAAATATATGGTTTATATCTCATCCATGGTTCTGGAACTCTTTTCGACACATGGTTTTAATTTATTAAACAAAATGAGGTAGTTATTATCAGAGAAACACTAAAATGATAAAAATGAACATCATAAATGTTTTAGCTTATGAATCATCCTCATGTAAGAATGAAAATTTATAAATGTAATAATTTATGGTTGGAGAAATATTTAAATAAGATTTCTTTCCAAATATGGAGTTTCACTTCCTATTGATAACAACAACCATCATGAACCAATCATTGAAATCTTGTAATAAACTCACCCAGAAACAGTTCATAGAAAAAAATATTAACAATTAAACGGCGAGAAAATGTAATAAAATGATCATATAAGTAATTATAAATATGGATATATTTATGAAGGATATTTATTGCACACTTTTAACTATTATACATCAGAATTAAATGAGTTGTATGTATGAAAAACCCGGGGTAAGGTAATTCGTAACACGATTTCAATTCATTGGGTTAACATTCTACTTCATGATTTATATTGTATTATAATTGTTTATGTGATGGTTATTGTATATAATAAGTAGAATTATGTTTATTGACATTTTATACTAATATTCCATTGACTATATTAAGTCTCCCTTCAATTATATGGTTTATGTATGGGGATTTTCTTTTAAAATCATCTTTTAAAATTATGTTTTTAAAAAGTGTAAATTTATATTTTATTAAATTATTAATTTTTTATCATAGTATTATATTTCATTGGAATTGTTTATGATGAAGGCTAGGACATATATCTCTCTCCAATTAATTGGGTTTGTGTATGTTGGTGGTTGGTTATATGGTTACTCCAAGTGTTACTGTGTTGGTTACACAAATTGTAAGGTAGCCGTGAGGGTTACAAATAATAAGGTAGTCAAGAAGGATACAATATTATGTTAGTAATTCCACAAGATAACTTTATGGTTCTAATTATGTTCATATGTATGGTGATAATATTATGGAAATATCTTGATTCACAAAGTATTGATACTGGTGATAAGTATGTGTTTTGAAAACGATTTCATACATTACAAGTAATCATGGACTAATTTGTTCTTTCCTTCATTTTATATCCCTTGCCAAGATTTTGTCCTCATCCCATGTTTTTAAATTATTTCCAAAGTTTATAAATATGAGTTATAAAAATAATGAATCCATGTTAAATGTTTGACGATTTGTTAATGAAATCATGTTTGATTTGAAAAGATTTTTATTTTTCATGAAATGAATACTGTTTTTGTTATATCCACACTACAGTATCATGTAATTTTATGAATGTATTATATCCCAATTCTCTAAATCTATAATCATTAAAACATCCTCAGTGTGAATGTATGTGATTTTTTTACTAAATTCTAGATTATGTAATGTAATAAGGTTGGGTCCTTACAGTTGGTATCAGAGGATGGATTAGATAACTATAGGGGTTAGGTTGATGTTAATATAATACCATAACTATTTGTTACTCTATTTTTAATATGAAATGATATAGAATTTAAGGATTACTATGTTGGTTCATCTATGATATGTTTTTTCAGAATGGTTGTCTGTAGAAGAAACATTGAACCTGAAGAGTTGAGGCACCGAAAAAATGACATCCTTCCTAATCGGTAGCCATGAATTTTAGGGGTCGGAACCAAGTAGTTTGTGACAGTAATGGATTAGCTAACATAGGCAATAAATATTTATGGCATCCATGAAAGATACCAACTTGAGATTGCACAACAGAACATGACAGTAGTGGAACATTTTAGGATACAACACCCTCCTACTTTCAATGGATTGACTGACCAAATAGCGGCTGAAAGATGGATTAAAGTCCACGAAAAGATATTTAATGTTGTGGAATATTCAGATAATCAATATTTATTTATTTCTAGTTTTCAACTTGAAGGTGAAGATGATCACTGGTGGTCAATGGTTAGGAATATCAGAATAAATAGGATATTCGTGCCTTAGAGTTGGATTATTTGAAAAGTCATTTCCTTGAAAATTATTTTCCGAAGGTGGTGCGACATAGGATGGAGAAGAAATTCAATGAAATAAAATAGATTAAGGAGGACTCAGTGGCTGTGTATGAAGTGAACATCACCCAATTGGTGATGTATGCTCCAAATATTATTCTGGATCTTGATTGAAAAATGAAGATATTTTACTCATGACTGAATCGAAGGTATCGACGGACATTGACCTCCCATGAATTCAATGGTTATGATAAACTTATCTGATATGCTGAGAGGGTAGAGATATAGTTTTCTGATGATCGCATTCATTTTGGAAACCAGGAGAAGAATTGGTTCATATGGAATGTGATGGGTAAGAATCAACAAAAGATATCTGATAGTAAGAATATCAAGTTACCAATTTGTCAAAAGTGTGGCAAGAATCACCCTAGGGAATGTCTTATCAAAACTGGGATGTGTTATAAATGTGGTAAGTTTGGTCATATGCCTGATACTGTAATAAAATTGATCATAATAATAATCATTATAAGGAAATTGTAAGGTTTCTTAATGGTGGTATGATGGTTCATTATGAAAATGACATTCCCAAGAGAGATCTGAATGATGCGAAGAATCCAAAATATAAACAATAAATAGTAGTGAGATCCATTGAGACTACGTCAGCAGATGTCAGGCCATCCAATGATGTTGTATGAGGTACATTGTTTGGTTACTCTGATTATTTATGATGTTTTATTCGATATGGGGTCTACACATTCCGTCATCTATGAGAATGTTTTGGGTAAATTGGAAATATCACAAAAAAATCAAATGAGAACTTGTTGTTAAGACAGAAAGGGGAAATATTATAGCAAATAGGAATTATAAAATTCGTTCTATTGTGGTCTATGGAAAGAATTTACTAGAGAACCTTGTTGTTTTACCCTTATTCTAGTTCGATGTTATTCTCCGAATTGATTGAATTTCTGTTTATCTTGTTATGAATGATTGTAGAGCTAAAGAAAAAGTTTTTTCGTAAGAGTTTTAGTTTTTATATAAGAACGAACATATAGAATTGATAACATATTTGGAAGCAGATAAACTATTGAAAGATAGAAATGAAGGTTATGTTTCTCACGTATTTGAAAATAAGGGAACTCTTCAGATTAATGATATCCCTATTGTAAATGAATTCAATGATATTTTTCTTAAGGAGTTAACAGGTTTCATACCTGATCGGGATGTCACATTCATAATTGACATTGTTACTAATTATAAGACAATTTCAAAACTCCAATTCCATTTGGATCAAATGGAACTTCTGTAATTGAAAAATTAATTTCAAGATTTCCTTGATAAATGCTTCATTCTTCTTAACACTTCACTTTGGGGTTCTCGAGTTTTGTTTTTTAAAAATAATGATGGTTCCATGATACTATGCATTGATTATAGAGCATTGAATAACATCACTATTTAAAAAAGTATCGTTCACCTTAATTCGAGGACTTTTTTAACATCTCCCGGGAGCTCCGTACTTTCCCAAGATTCACATGATATATTTATTCTACATGTTGAACATGAAGGAGGATGGCATCCCGAAAACATCAATTCATACTAGTTATGGGCATTATGAATTTTTTGTTATGGCATTTGGGTTATGTAATGAACATTCAATATTCCTAAATCATAGGAATAGAATATTTCATGATTTTCTGGATATGTTTTTGGTTGTTTTTATTTATGACATTCTGGTATTTTCTAAAAACAAAGAAGAGCATGAAAAATATCTATGGGTTATTTTACAAACATTAATGTAAACAAAATTGTAAGGAAAATTAAAAAAGTGTGATTTTTGTTGAAAATGATTTCCTTTCTTGGGTAAATTGTAAATAAGAATGGAATTACAGTTGTTCCTAACAAATGAATATTGGTAGATGAATAGAAAAGACCAAAAAGTGATACAGAGATTCATAGTTTTCAGGAATTAAAAGGTTACTAAAAATGGTTTATTAATAAAATTGCACGATTATCTATCCCGATAAATAAAGTAACTCAAAAGGGGGTAAGTTTATTTGGAAAAGGGAATGTCATGCTCATTTTTATGAACAGAATAATAGATTTGTGAATGCTCTATTTTTTCCCCTTCCTTCCCAAAATGTGCAGTTTTTCATCTACAATGATGGTTTGTTTAAGGGACATGGTTGTGTTTTGAGGCAGAATGAGCAGGTAATTTCATATAATTCAATAGAACTAATAAATTATGAGTTAAATTATCCCACACCTGATTTGGAATTGGAAACTATGGTTTTTTCTTTGAAAATTTGGAAGCATCATTTATACGGAGCCAAATGCCCTATATATAATGAACATAAAATTATTAAGTATAATTTCACTCAGAAGGAATTAAACATGAAGAAGATAAGATGGATAAAAATGTTATAGGATTATTATTGAATGATAAATTACCTTCTTGGAAATCCAAACAATGTTTTGGATGCCTTGAGTCGAAAACATCATGCATAATTGACCATGTTATGTATAAAATATGATCCCTTGATTAATTATTTGATAAATATTTTCTTAAATTTTGTCGGTGTTGGAAATACCTCTGTTTTGTTTTAAATTTTAGTGCAGACATCATTATCAGATAGAATTAATAAAGCACATAAGGAAAACCATTATCTACGGAAAAAGATAGAATTGGATAAAATGGGTAAGTTTCCAGAATTTATCCTTGATAAAGATTTTGTTTTATGATTTAGAAAAAGGTTGTGTGTGCCTTATGATTATTTTTTGAAGAAGGATTTATTGTGTGAAGCATGGAGATCACCATTTTCAGTTCATCCTGGCAGTAAAAATATGTACATAGACCTTTTGGATTATTACTGGAGGGATGGAATGAAAAGGGATATTAGTGAATTAACCATAAAATGTTTGACATGTTAACAGGTTGATGCAGAGCGTTAGTTTCCAAAGGGGATTCTTCAACCTTTTCCAGTTTCAGAGTAAAAACTGTAGAATATATCCATGGAATTAATGGTGGGACTACCCAAGACATCTTGAAGTAAAAATGTGGTTTGGGTTATTTTTTATTAGCTAACAAAATCTACACATTTTCATTATATTCCAAAGGCAATTTCATTGGATCAACATTATCATTTGTACCTCAAAGATATTTTCAGGATACCTAGAGTTAGACATTACATTGTATCTGACCAGAATCTCATGATCACTTCTATCTTTTTGAACTGCCTCCAAAACTCTTTTGGAACAAAATTAAATTTTAGTAGAGAATTTCATCCTTAATAAGTCATGTAGTCAAAATGCATGATTAATACATTGTAGGAAATTCATTGAGCTAGTTCAATGGATTACCAAGTAAGTTGGGATTGACATCTTTCTTTAGTTGAGTTTTCTTATAATTTCAATTTTCATTCCAGTATACAGATGGTGCCTTTTGAGGCATTTTATGGAAAGCGGTGTCAAAATCCAGCGTTTTAGAACGAAGTTGGTGAATGAAATTTGATGGTGATAGAATTAGTATAGGATGTTGCTGAGAAAGTGAAGATGATGCAGTAGCACGTGGGGATAGCTTAGAGCATGCATAAAATTTATGCAGATAAGAGAATGAAGGACTTCTATTTCGAGGTAGGTGACCTTGTTTTCCGTAAAATCTCTCCTTGGAAAATAGTGATGTATTTCAGAAAGAAAGATAATCTTTGTATGTTGTTCATTAGTCCATTTAAAATACTTGAAAATGTTGGACTAATATCATACCGAGTAGCTTTTCCCCCCATGTTTGTCTCAGGTACATAATGTGTTTCATGTTTCGATGTTGAGGAAGTACGTGCCAGATTCATCACATGTATTCTACCCAGAAGTTGATCATTTGGAAGAAAACCTTTCTTATGTAGAGAATCCAGTTCAAATTATTGATCAAAAGGAACATGTATTGTAGAATAAGATAATCCACCAGGTAATGGTTTTATGGAGAAACCACTTAGTAGAAGAAGCAACATGGGAGTCTGAATCTCTATTAGGGAAAGATACACTCACTTGTTTAATATGTAAATAAAATTTAAAGGAAAAAATTTCCATAAGGTGGGGTTAATGTGACACACCAAGGATTTATAAAAAAAATGGAAATACATGAAACATTGTTTTATGTAGATACATTTAACTATCCTTTACAAATAATTTTTCCACTTCTATGTTTTGAATTTTGAAAAATGTCATCTATAATTGTCTTCAATATGTTATTAGGATTCTAATGAAACTAACATTTTTTGGTGAATTGTAACATAACCTTATGAATAGAAATATGAATAGTAATATGACCTAAATGAATAGTAAATTATATTATTATTTTATTTTTAAAATTCATTAGGATAATTACATCTTGGTTAATTTTATTATGTGAGATAAAAGAAATTAAAGAATTAATGTTGTTAATTATTGAATTAAGTATGGTTTATTAAAAAAATAAATTAATAGTATTTAGAAAAATATTTTCCAAATTTGGAATTCATTTTTTAATTAAACATGTTGAAAAATGGTGAGGGTGAATTAGTGGAAATTTTCTAAATTTCATGAAATTTCAATGATGATTGAAATACAGTAAAATACTGTATATTCAAATTATTAGAAAATAAACTATTTATGACATTATAAGTGATGTATGGTAAGATGATTAAAAATCACATGCCATTTTTACTATTTAGGGTCACATGAACATAGACTATTTATAGTCTTCAGGATAAATATTATTATAATGATCTAAATAATGAATGATACCCCCTCACCTCCATTATAAATTTCACCCTCATTTCCCTCCTCTTCCCACACCTCTAAAGCATTGAGACCTACCTAAGCTCTAACCAAAACTCCTCCCATGGATCATCCCCACGTACTAAATCTGTTGGTCTCACCAAAAGGATAATACCAAGTGCCTTAAGAAGTATCTCAAGACGAAGAGAACAAGAGGTGAACATCCTCTTTTATTTTCATTCTTTTTGTTCATTTTATGTTATTATTTTTTATTCCATTTGGCTTATTATGGGATATTTCATTCCATATACCCATTAATTCCAATATTTAGTAATAATTATGAGAGACCCCTTTTCTATAATCAAATTATTTTAAGAAAATATATGTGATAACGTTAGGATGCCGAATTTTCGTAAGAGATTTCTCATGTTTTCTTTTATTTAAATATTCTGTTATTTTCATCTTCATTCCAAACCCCTTATGACATAATAGGCATTAAAGCTCAAGAATATTGTATATTATGGATTTTCTCATGTTCCTGGGAAAATTCCTCATCAATATTATTCTCCTATCACACTTATTCATGGAATTAAAAACATTGTCCATGATGTGTGAAATTACAAACATTGTGAATGATGTGATTTTAATTTTCATTAATTGCTTAAATTTTAGTCATGAAATCATTTTTATGTTTGAAATAGGTTATAATATATGTACTATGTCTCAACCATGGTTTTAAAACTCTTTTTTTACAAAATTTATTAATTTATAAAACAAAATGAGGGTTTTATTATCAATGAACAACTAAAATTATATAAACAAATATCATTAATGTTTTAACTTATGAATCATCCTCATTTTAGAATCCAAAATGATAAATGGTATAATTTATGGTTATGGAAATATGTATATACTATTTTATTTCAATTATAGTGTGTCACTTCAAATTGAAAAGAACAAACATCATGATCCAATCATCGAAATAATGTAAAGAACTCACCCAAAAACAATGCAAGGAAAAAAAATACTATGAATTAAATGGTGAAACGATGTAATGAAATGATAATATAAGGTTTTATAAATAAGGATATGTTTCAGTAAGATATCAATAACACTATTTTAAACATTATATAGTAGGTATAAAATAAATGGATGTAAGACAAACTCAATGTAAGGAAATTCTTAACCCGGTTTCAATTTTTTTGTTAACAATCTACTTCATTAATTATGTGGTATTAAAATTGTTTTTTTGACGGTTTTTGTATATAATATGTCGAATTATTTTTATTTACTGTGTATATACATTTTCCATCCTCTATATTAATTCTCAACTTAATTATATGATTCATATAAGGATCCTTTATTTTAAAATCCTCTTTTTAAATTCTGTTTTTGAAAATTCAAAAGTAAAATATTTATTAAATTATTCATGTTGGAAAATTGTATTATGGTTCATGGGAATTTTTATTATGAATGCTGGGACTTATATCTCCCTATAATTTATTGGGTATGTGAATGTTAGAGGACGACTGTATGGTTACTCTAAGTGTAACTACAATAGTTACAAAAATTGTATGGTAACCGAGAAGGTTACAACTTATAAGGTATCAAAGATGGTTATAATATCATGTAATTAATTCCAGAAGATACATTTATTTCAATAAATATGTTATTATGTAATTTGGAAATCATGTAGATATCTCTTTATTCACAATGTTAGTATATATATAGGTGATAAGTATGTCTTTTGAAAAAGACTTCATGCATTACAAGTAATCATGGACACATGTGTTCATACCTTATTTTTATATCCCTTATTGGGATTTTGTGACCATACCATGTTTTTAAATGATTTACATAGGTTATAAGGCTTTTTATGACATTGAAGGATTCAATGTTAAATTTTTTTTATATTTTTCAATGAAATCATGTTTTAGGTGAAAAGATTTTTATTTTGCAGGAAATGAATACTGTTTTTGTGGTATCCACTCTGTAACAATGTGAAATGTAATGAATGTATTATATCCCATTTCTCTAAAGCTATAAACATGAAAAAATGCATATTTTTTAAGGAATGTAATTCTTGAATAAATTCAATATTATGTAATGTAATAAGGTCGGGTCCTTATATATGAAATATCCTTCAAAATTCTATAAATAATTTATAATGTCCATGTACCAAAATCACTATCACCATAATTATCATCATTTATCAAAAAATTAAAAATGGATATCATAGTTTATAATTTTAATATTAGAATATCTATCATCTATTTACACAATACAAACTATCCTCAATTTCAATTTAATCAATCACAGAAAAAGAATTCAGGCATGAACAGAGAAGATGCATGATCTATGATAAATATAATCTATAACCCATGTTTTATGTAATTGACTTAATTAATAGATAATTAGAGTTCATGAATTGGAATGTGTTAGTGACCATACATTATTTCTAGGTTCCATGGTCTTACTATAGGTAATATAATAATATAAAATTACTTTCATAGTTCCCAAAAAAACCCAAAACTTTCCTGACATAAAACTCCTACCAAACACTTTATTATCAATCAATATAATTTTTGGTTTACTGATAAGTGAACTCTATAAGATTTCATTAAATAGGACTATAGATAGTGACTATAATAGAGATGTCTACATAAAATATTAGGAGTTATTACCCCTAAATTTATCATGTCACTTAGTACAATGAAATTACATCCACTATGGTATGAATGAATATGCAATAATGAAATGGAAACCATGTATATATAACAAATATCTCTGTAATAAAATATAAAATAACCAAATATTACTCTTTGAAAAACACATACACAATAGATAAAATGGAATATAAAACTAAAAATGGAAAACTCCATTTTAATCAACCTAATTAAGACTCCAATAAATTAAATATCATATCTTCTTACAATATTCATCATACAAGATCATCCAAAAACTGCACCCATTGATCATCATAGACATAAGATTAACAATGTTATTCTGTAATATAGTGAGTAATCATATTTATTATATCCATTTCAAGTAGTGATATGATTCCCATAAACCATATGAATAACACATTTAATAAATATTATTTTCATAAAATCTATCGAAAAATAAATAGATGTCAAATAGACAGTACATGATAACTTATTCTGAAATCAAATTCATTTCATCATTCTTATTAAATTTTGGAATCCATAGTCATATAAATTTTTTAATTTAATAATATATCTTACTTTAAAAACAATATGTAATTTTTCAATAAATAAATATATAAATTTATTTAGTATAATTGAATGGGGGGATCCCACATAGATGAATAAAGAATATATATCATGTAATATTTTATTGAGTAAGTGGTAAAGATGTATCTACGGTCTTAATCTATCCATTTGAATGGTTTTAATGGTGATGAATATACTAAAACAGCTAGAACGAATTTAGATATTTCTGGAGAAGATATTAAGCTTATCTATGAACAACTTGACAATATGCACACTTATAAAATTGAGATATAGAATATAATATAATAAAATTATTATTATCAATGTACATTACTGATTAAACATTCATATGATGTGATAAATATTTAATAAATACTGGTGATTCATGAATAATTATTGAAAGTTACTGAAGTAGGATTGATCTGGTGTATATATAATTAACTACTACTTTTCGTATTGAAGATAGTGGGAAACGTTTTAATGTTAAGAAAAAAGGTCTTCATGTATCATGGATGAATATATAATGATATTTAATTTAATATTGAAAATTTTATGAGGTGATTTTCTCACTTTTAGATCATTCAAGACATTAATTTCTTATTTATTAGATTAATTATTATTGGTATCCCAAGGAATTGAGTGGTCTGAGATGAATGAAAACAATTTAGATAAATGTTTATGAGGGAGAGGGATGAATGTTAATAAATTTTTTTTTGATAATGACTAAAAATTACAAGATTTAAAAAATTTATAAATTTAAATATATAAATATTAAATTTTACATTTTAATAATATAAAAAATTAATTTACTGCATTTTTTTTATTATTAATTTTTTTTGTAAATAATCATTGGTTTTATGTATTAAATTCAGTCATATGACTTGTAAATTAAATATATCAACCCATTACAAACTATTTTATTCCATAATTATCTTATCATTCCATTTTAGTATACATCATTAATGGATGTTCATTTATATCATTGACTGTTATTGGAGGAGTCTTTGAAGACAACACAAATCATTAATGCATGCATTGAAGGGAATCAATAGATGAAAAATGGAACATGATGTATTATGAAAGGAAACTCAGTTTCGTAAGTAGAGAAGGAATGATGGTGGTAATGTTTTTTATAAAATTGAGTAACAATCTATATATATACATTTATGATACATGACTTCTCCTAGTGAGTTCGTTTTGTGTAAAATAATTATAAAAGAAATCATATATATTTTGAATGTTGTATCTAAATCTAGAATAACCCATTTATTAATTTATATGTGAATTTGAAAAATAACATTGGAAAAATATTATAAATTTTATTACTGTTATAAAGAATATAAAAAGAGAGTGGGGAAGCATCATACTAATTTATTTATAAAAAATTTAAATTATTTAACAAAATTTGATCAATATCAAAATATCATGTTGAGTTAAGAAAAATGGATTAAAATGATAGTAGATCATTTTTATGTCATTTAATATATTAAATAATTATGATTTGGATCAAGGGGATTATAAAATCTATTTTGATACATTAATGACATGAAAGACTGCTGATGGTGTAAAAATTAACAAATATATATATTTTTTGAATACAATTTGTGGAAGAAGAATAGAGGATAGGGACTACATATAGAAATCTATCTAAGAGAATAATGATAATGATATATGAATATTTACCTATTAGATAATAGTGATTAGACCTACATTTAAGATTTAAATTATCATAATTTATATATGGGAGAACTGGAATGAATGGCACTATCTTTCTATTCATAATATTTATAACCCAAAGAAAAATAATAATGTTTAAAATTAAATAATCACATCAACATTTATAAATATACTAAATTTTAATTTAGTATAGTGTTTTATATTTGAACCAATGGAAACATCAAACCATTAAAAATTTTAGTTTATATTTGCTCCTTCATTTCTAGAATTATATGTGAAGTGAGAAAATTAAAATGTAGTGAAAATTATGATAATGATTACTTCATTTATTTACAAACCACATTTTGTATTTTATGAAAAATCACTTTTAGGTTGAGTGAGAACCTACAATATAGAACATATTCATTAAATACAATATTCAAATACACTTATCGATATAAAAATATATGAGTTGGAAGGAAACAAACCAAAAGTTGCACCCTCAATCCTAGAGCTTCCATGCCACCACTTCAGATGAGACTGCATCCATAGGTGACTCTCATGAATGATTTTTTCACATCCCCAAACCTCAATCAATGAAAAAATATCACTATGACTATTCTTCCAAAAATTCATCTATGAACGTATCTGACCACAAATAGGAAACAAAAATACAATACCCCCTTATGTCCACTTCATCATCCATGTAGTCATCTCTGTCAAAAAAAATTCATTTTCACCATCCAGTCACCAATGTCCAATCCAAATATTGTCGTTATCAACATATTCTAGCATCGAGTTAAACAATCCCTTCACAAAAACCCCATCCATTCTCTGCACTAACACAACTTTTGACTCTGAAAAAAAAAATTCTAAAAGAATATCAAAGCACATCAAGGACAGAAATAAGTAAATGATAAAACACATCCATCAAAGAATCGGTACCCCACTGAAAAAAAACAAACCACCAATTCTTTTAGATTTAATTAATTAATTTCAAATAATTGTGTTTTTGAAATTATTATTTATTTTACTTTTTGATATAATTCACTCAATAAGTTGGGAGATTTAAAAAGTAATAAATTTTAATTAGATTAATGTGAATTTGTACAATCCTAACTCTTTCTCTTATTTATGACCAAAATAACCCATATAAATATAATGTTCTCAGTTCTAATCTCTATTATAAAATATTTATCAATGATATTATCATATCCAAAAGAATCCTCTATCACTGTGGTTTTCCTCGGTCATTCATTACATATATCATTTAAAAAAGGGAAAATTTAAATAAACAATCATCATAATCTAAATCTTAATAACCTGAATTTATCTACAAGAAAAAAACATTAAAAATAAATAAACATCATATTACCCTTAATAAACCACCCATTAAATGGATAATGAATGACTATAAAACAATCATAACAGTAGAAATGAACATAAGGAATGTATAAGACATGAGAGATGGATTGTGAATCAAGAACAATTTACAATATATTTTTCGTAAAAACATCAATACAAAGTATTAACTTATGATTTATTAAGGTACTTATTCTTTCTATAATGGTAAACATCCCATGAAGTGTCCATCATACCTTTTTAACATGAAATTGTACAAAATAAATACTGAAATAATAATTCAACACCAGATTTTACATTGTAACACAATTTTTATTGGTTTTCAATATACCTTTTATCCTGTGAACTTCATTATATATTCTACATCTTCAAGTGTCGGGGATTTATAATTGGACTGTGATTCAAAATATATTTTCTCAGATAAAAGTACAAATATTCTAAAATAAATGTTCAGCGTTCCAAAATTATTAATTGTACTCTAAAAATGAAATATCATCTTCAATAAAAATACATTGTTAGGAGGATATAATTTAAGTATATTAAAATGGGTATTCCATTATTGTTTATTCTATTTATGTATTGATAAAGTTCTCCGAGTCAATTTGTGATTTTTTACTTTACTATATTTCAGTCATTTTTACTATTACTTGATCTTTGTGGTGAGTAAATATTCCTCACCACATAACGTATTCAAAATTATGTTTGTAGTTTACTCATACACTTTAAATATGGTGTGAGTTAAATATAATATATTTTGGTTCCTCTGAATTTTTATCTTTAATTCGTCTTGAAATAATCAAACAATAATGAATTTGGATTTCTGTTTAATTTTCACATTTTATCTTTAACATTTCCCAATAATATATAATGTCTTCCAACATAACCATTATGTAAAAAATAATTTATAATATAATAATAATCTATTATAATGTCTAGTTATCATTTAAAATCATAGAAAACTTATTTACACTTTTTAAAATTTTTAAATTCCACCACACATGAACAATTTATTTTACCCATATATAATATCATAATCAAATTAAAAAAATAAATACATTAATTTGAGCTATGATATGTCAAAATGTGTATGGAATCTGGCCAAATAATCTAAATCTATATAAACCATTAATTTAATAAATGAACAAATTCTACAATTAAAAAATTCTACAATTATTCTACCTACAATTTCAATTATAACATTATCTTGTATTACAATTACATTATTCAACTTTTAAAAGTACCCTTGACACCTATGATCTAATATATCATAATATATTATCACTCATCACTCAAGATCATTTAATTGGAGTTACGATATGTAAAAAGTAAATGAAATCTGAAAAAATGTTTTAAATCTATCTAATCAATTAATATAGAAATAAAAGTACACTAATCTCATGTAATTTTGAAAAGAAGTAAAATTAATTATTGTTGGTGGATCATAATATAACAATTTAAAATACAGGACATACAGAGGCGGTATAATTCATAATATATTATATAGGTTATTTCAATAAATCTAATTGAGAAACTATCCTCCAATAAAATATGACTATCAACTACCACATATCTATTATAATAGTTTCTCAACACGAAAATACAAAATAATGGATAAATTTTCTCATAATTATAAAAAAACTCCCCTTTTTAAAATGAAATTTATGAGAAAAACAATCTGTGGTAGCTCTAAACTATCTTTCATTAATCTTTTACAAAAAATTCTTGTAATTTTTATATGATAATTACATGTTGATCGTTGATGATAATACAAAAATCCAAGAGTATTCCATAACTAAATATTTAAATGATATAGGTTCCAAATAATCATAATAAAAACAGACATCGAACCATTCCCCCAATAACCAAGATTAGATTCTCTACTATTTATTTTAGTTATTATATCCCAAAATATAATTAATCACACCATATAAATCTTATTTGGTAAATTAAAATCCTCCAATAATTCTAAAAAATTATTGTTATAATAATAAATTAACTTATATGTGATTCCAATAAGGCAATTCCTAGTCTTTATGAGCTTAAAAAGGAAAAAATATAGGGTAGGTATCGTAAACAATAGATTGATATATTACTAAATATAAACTTCTTCATTTTAATATTTATAATTATCTTGAAAAATATAAATAATATTATTCTATTAGTGATATATATCCCAGTAATATCACAATAATTGGTTTACTAGATAGAATATGTAAATAGGGTTTATAGTACCTTTTGAGAATGGGAATAAAAATTATTGGTGAGTCATTTCATATAATAAATAATAATAACATTTCTATGTATTGAAAATTTCAATTAATTAAAATATAAAAAGAAATCATATAACCAAAAACATTAAAACCTATGGAAAATTATAATTACCATGATACTTAATATAATTTCTACTAGTATCTTTAGTACTTATGAACATGATTAATCAATAGTTTCCAACATGGTAAAATATATCTGTAAAATAATGATGTATTATATATAAAAAGAAGTAAAAATTCAAGTGGACCCCAATATACATCATCATATATTATTTAAACATTTCCATCAATGTTTCACAAATGTGAGAGAGATTCAAATTTATATACATGATTGGGATGAAAATGAAAAGATTAAAAATAAATAAAAAACAAATTTTAATTTCTATTGTAGAAATTTTCTTTTACTTGATAAATCAATCGAATTTATTTTATTTTATTTATTTAAATAAGTTGAAGTATAATAACATTAAAATAATATATAAAATATTAAATAACTAGAATATTGGATAGCCAATAGATATTTTCAACATCTAAAAATTTTCAATGTATATTTTTAGATGTTTTTCCTACAATTAAATATATAAATTTTGAATATATTTATTTTGTTTTATTAGTGTTAATTTAAACATATAATTTATACATATCTTTAAAATAATTATATTTCATTATTAAATATATGTGTTAATAGAAGAAGTTAACTCATGTATTATAGAATATAATAAATAAATAGAATACAATACATAAGGAAAATATCAATATTTTATATATTCATCATATTCAATCCATAAAAAGCAAAAATACCATACAAAATTAAAAATAGTATAATGGGATAATAATAAAATAAATAACAATAGTAGAATATAGAAATACTTGGGTTCATGGTCCCATTAAAATATCACACTCATGAAAAACATTATAAAAATAAAACTAAACTTTAGAAATGTGATTGTCATTTTGTAAATGATGTGTAGAGAACCAACATATAAAATGGAGTGAATAAAGATTTATGTAAATAATAGATTTTGATAGGATGTTTAAAATCATATTACCATTAGAAATATGACCATTATAATAGTTAATCAACTGTTATCATTATACAGATGTTTAAATAGAACTACAGACTAAACATCATCAGAACAAGTGATACCTCAAACTTTTAAAAAATAAATGAAAAATCTATGCTAATAAACGAGTAAAAAAGAATAATAATTTTTAATTAATCTTGAAAAATATTTTTAGGTGAGAAATAAATAATAATATTCTATTATTTAGTATGTTATTCGAAATATGAATTATGTTGGGAAATAAGAGAAAATAACCCATATGCCGGTCTCATATTTTGGAAAAATATTTCCACTTCTATTTGAATTTTACAATGAAATTATCCAATTTAAAATTAATTTTCATATAATATTTATATACCCTCTCTTTGATTTATTCTTAGATAATTTTTACAGTATTTGTAAGTAGACACCTTAAATAATCATTATATATTTTTGTTTATGATTACTATTTAACCCATTTCACTTATAATTTGTCTAAATTAAAAAAAAATATCCCTTTCTAAATTCATTTATTTCATTTATCCATTAAAAACATTCATTTTTCAAGTATATATTATAGGAATTCCAATAAATTTCAATTTTTTTGCATTTATTCCTATTAAATATTATATCTATGTATTAAATTATGAAACTAACTATTCTATATCAAATATTATGGTTCATTTCTAGCATGATTGAACAAAAACATGCATTTATTTTCATTAAAAGACTTACTTCCAATCCATTTAAATTTTTCTAAGAGATCATCTCTCAATTTTTAAATTAGTATTCTATATTTTCTCTATATAACACTCATTCAATAAGAATTCAGGTATTTTCTAAAATAATAAAATATTTATTTTCTATTTAAACTTTAATATGGATTTAATTACATTATAAAAAAATTAAATCTTATGTGAAGACAAACTAAATTTTTAAGTGGAAACCAGTGTCATTAGATTATTTGTAAATTGTGTTTCCTATTAATTATTTTAAATCCATGTATATTTATTTTATAACATTTATTTATTTTAAATCATTTTCATTATTTTTTATTATTTTATTTACATTTATTTTTCAATATAACCATTGAATCTATATAGCGTGAATGCCCTAAATTTACAAAATAATTTTGATGCATGATTATAATCAATGTTAAACAATTTATATTGCACCACACATTGGATCATGATGATGGAATAAGATTATTGATTTCCAATTAGCCTGGAATTTTTGATAATTTTAATTTTTTGATTCAAATTATGAATTGATATACTTTAACACACATGAAATGACTTGTAGTGTGCTTTTGAGGGGGAATCCCAGGAATAAGAGTGCCAAAGAGTGTTTAATAAGTTAGTTTGGGTAGTTAGCCTTGTTTTAGGATGATTTTTACTTTAGATGACTGATCATGAAATAGTATAGGGTATTGCATCATGGAAAGGGTTAAATGTTATAGGTTGTGTGATATTATTTTTTAGGAGCTTAAAAAGTACACCATATCTATGGTCATTATTCCATAGTGGGTGGCTATGAATGATTAACATCATCCACAGATGGTCATTTTCGTGGTGACCTTAGTGTGTTATTCCATAGTGAACAAATACTATATTATTTTTTAGATTTAGATTAATACAATAAAACAATATATGGCTTTTATGTGTGTACAATGATGCATATGAGTATCCTTCTAGCCAATGAATGCTTAGTTTTTTCTTAATTCCCCCCACAACAGTTTCCTAGATTTGGTGCCTTATTTCAATACATTTTCTTAAAAACAAGGAAGATTCTTTCCAAAAGACAGATTAGTTTATTAGTTTTGTAAAAAATGATAGATACATAAGTTCAATATTACAACATGAAAATAAATAAAATATATAAATTCCATTAGAAAAATCAACAACGCAAAATTTATCAAGTTATGTCCTTCATAATATACTTATTAATATGATCGAAAAATAAATCTTAATAAAGGGATGATAGAATATTCACAATAAGGATATGAAGTAAAATGGAAGTTATTATAAACCAAAACATTATACATGATGAATAAATACACCCCTTTAAAAATATTGTTCAGAATAATATTGAAGGAATAAGGGCTGAAAAATTAATAGAATAATAAACTATAATCATGTGTATTCTAATTGAATAATAACCACTTAATGTATTTATTACTATACTTATAATGATTGATTAAAATTTTTTGTTATTCTGAAACATACTTTCAAGGACTTAAGGAAGTCATTTTATAATGACTAAAGCCTCAGCCAAAACCATATCTAAAAATGGTAAATTCCACGGCCAAGTCCATATATGTTTTGTATCTTGAGGCATGTCAATGAATCATGGGGATTTAGAAGGCCCTTCCTATCAATTACTATGTCTAATTAATTCCACATATTATTGGGGTAAAGCATAAACAAAATATACACATGATATGTAAATATTTATCTCAAATCTGTAACATAATCACTAACGATTCTAAGTATTAAGATGAACAATATAAAAATAACTCATCCAATGAAAAAGTGATCAAATAATATCATGAATAATATGGTATATGATATCATAATATATAAATCCCAATTATAAATAATAATCAATTAGAATGTTGAAATCGATGAAAACACTCTAATAAAATCCCTGAGTAATTCATATAATATAAAGTCTTTTACATTGACAAGAAGATTTTTTTTTTGGAAAAAATCATTTAATAAATCCAGAAGTGAACTAAGACAGTTTTTCATAATAAAATTTCATATTTTAGGTGAATATCATTGGATTACAAAATATTATACAGTGCAGATCAAAAATTGTAAGAATTCGAGAAGTTCCGTTTAATTGAGCTTGTTTATCAGGAAGAATTTTTAAACATTCATTATAAAACATGTAACTCATCTTAAAAGATAAAATAATTATTATGGGTACATATATATAGATAATTCAGACAGAATATATAGGGTTTATGTAAAATTAATAAATAATTTCATTTAGGAAAGGAGATAAGAATAGTGACCTAAAATAAATTTATGGTTCGGGTAGAAAACCCTTACCTTATGTCCGAATGAGTTATTCCAATGAACGTAGCATCCTGAATAATAAAATTAATTAATTAATTCATTAATTAGGTACTTTTGATACATGTATTTTATTTATTATAAGGTTATTATGTTCATTTATGGCCTTTTTTGAGTTATAAGAATCAAATTTATTGCTCAGGGGTGTTTGTTTCCTCAGTTTTCCTCATCGGAATACTTGTATATGTGTTTGGAATTTAATGTTGATTTGATATAATTCTATAGAATTGAATTTATATGATATTAATCAATATAAAAAAGTATAATTTATAATATAATCATTGTGTTATATGGTTTCATGATGACTTATTTGATAAACCAGTTAGTGATAATTATTTGGACTATTACGATGGGTATTAATCACAATGAAAAAGTTTTTTTCCATTATTAAATATCATGTAGAAATGATGGTTCAAAATAATCAAATAAGTCATAATAAATATTTTATAATCAGTATTAACCATAAAAATGTTTTCATGAAGATCCTCGAAGGGTAAAATGAAGAGCTAAGGTCCTGCATCTATGATGGGTGTAAATCAACCTCTCCCGGGTGATGATTTTGTTCTCAAATTAAACGAGAGAGGGAGAGAGTATTCCTAGGAATTATATTCCATTTTAAAGGTATAATTCCATTATAAAGACAGTAATATTTTTATCATGGTCATTTGGAGATCATATGTGAGGATAAGATAATAAAAGAAAATACATTAAAATGAAATTAAATGAAAAAAAGGAATAGGATTTACCTCTTGAAATGTCCTTATAGATAACCTACTTAAGGTATGGGTTTTGGATTTTTGGAAATAACAAGAGATCCTAAACATGTGGAGAGGATTGGGATTTATCCGACCTTTTTTCAGCTCTAACGAATAGTGGAGTGAAGATAAGAGGGAGTGATGGTTGGATTTTATAGTATAGGAGATGAGTGATTTTGGAATTAATTATTCCTTATTTTATTATTATTCTCAAAACTAGAAATAGTGTTGATTATTAAGAGAGAAAAAAAGAATACATGCATGTTATTTCTATCCATGTTTTCTTACATCATCCATACATTATTTATGAGTCAATAAATTATGTATTTTTAATTTATCATAATTTATCAAATTTTACTACTCACCATAAATTTATGTATTTTAGAAAATTACCAAAAATTATCCATAACAAATTATTGATATGTATAAATTAAAAATGATTCCATTATTTCAAGATAATTTTATAAATAAGATAAATTTTTATTTTAAATAAAATTATATTTTACTCGAAAAATTCAGTTTCTTAAATTAAAACTGATTTTTTAACAACCTGAAAAATTAAATAAAGCCATATTATATTATCGGAAAAATATTGAAAAAAATGTATTTAGGAGTAACATTTATCAAAATTTAATCTTTTTTGATTATGTTTATTAATTATAAAAATATATTTCAATATTTAGGTGTTATTAAAATACCATTACTTTAGTATTATTTTTAAAAATATTAACATACTTTTATTAGATATAACTATTCCATATTTTATTTTATGAGATCTCTAAATTATATTTATTGATATATGGGTGTGGTTATAATTCATTGTTCTTGTTTACTATTCATAAGGGTCTTATTATTATTCAAAAGGTCAAGTTAATATTTTATTTTCATATGTTCCTTAAATTATTGAAATACCTATTTTTCCATTCATTCATAATTTATAATGTTTTTATATTTTCCATTAAGGGATTTTATGTGATCTATAATATATGAAATAAACATGACAAGGTAAATTCATTGATAGAGTTATGGGTCATTACTTTTTCTATCCATGTGGTAGCTTCCAGAAAAACATCTAGGTTATGCGATGAGGGAATTCTTATGGGGGATATATCATTCTATGGTGAAGGGGTGTAACATCATGATTCTAGAATCTTAGAATAGAAACATTCATCAACGTATAGTCTACGATATAAAGGCTTAAGCCATGGATTTTGAGGCTTTTTCTATGTGAATAATACAAACCCAAGACTTCTGGGTCCAGGTTGTAAGGGTATCCTACAAAGGGAGACCATGTTTCTAGTTATGATACGTATGGTGTGGCATCATGGACAATGGTGAAAAGAATAAATGGTGATCTTGGGATGTGCAATGCATCATGACTATTTTTTTCATGCTATAAAAAATTCTATAGGGTTTTTTGAATTAATAAGGTTAAATGGATTCAGTATTACAATAATATATAATGAGAATTTAACTATTTTTACCAGTGGATCCATCCATATACCCTTCCACCCTATTATTTCTCTCATTTATGAATATATTTCCCTTCTTTATATATGCATTAGAGTGTAGTTTTGATTTTGTGATATTTAGGGTTTATTTTATCTCCCCGCTTTAATATATATTTAGTTTCATCCATTATTTTAGAACTTTTTTACTATTTCTTGTCTAATTTGTTATTTTTTTGTCATATTTTATTATCTATACCCATTAGAGGTGATTTATCAAGAGTTGGTTGATGAGTGAATATCATGTTTATCTAGGTAGGTTGGTCATAACCATTCTCAATAGATTATTCTTGTTTATATTTGACATATGATGTTAAATTATCAATCCAATGTAAGATTGAACATAAATTAAATTAAATTTTTTAACCTGTCCCATTTGTGTTTGAAGAATATTTCAAGGGCCTTGATGGACCCTTTGATCAATACACCATGATTCTTTGGTTGTAGAAGTCCAATGTCTTGATTTAATGTGTGAAATATATGGTATGAGAACTGAAAAGGGTTTTCTTCAAAGTAAGTTGAAATGTATAAGAAAATTTATGTAGGTTCGTTGAGTATCATAAAATATTTATTAATTTATCCTAGAACAGAAGTATTATTTTATGTTGGATAAAAAAAAAATATAAAAATATTATTTGAACTAAAAAATATAAAACTCAATATAGAAATAAAACAATAAATATTACAAATGTAATGAGGTGTATGCAGATGACATTTAAAACGTGATTTAGAGCCCAAAACTAATGCAAAATGAGGGAATTAAATTGTGTATGTTTGATGAAAAACAAATTGTAATATTAGTAGTACATGTATTGACTAATGGGTTTTTGTAAATTCAAAATGTCTATTATTAAAAAACAGTTATTATGAAACAATCTCAATTTGGATGAAACAAATTATAGAAATGATATCAAAACCTAATATCAAGGGTGTTTACAAAAACTAGAAAACTTCATCATTAATTGAACATAAAAATTTAATCAACCAAAATAAATGGTGCAATAAGTTATAAAATATCAAATTTCCATTGGGTCTTGGTGAGTTACTATCACAGATTCTAAAACATCTTATGATTGGAATTTTTAAAATAATATTTATTAAGTAAAAATGAAATTTCATTCAACAAAATTTTCTTTTTATTAATGATTAAATTGAAACTTATCATTTTTATGGATATGTGAATTTATAAATTACCCAGTATATTATTGAATCATAACTTAAGTAAAAGGGAATGAAAAAAAATATTATTTCACCCAATGAATGTTTTTCCACAAACATGATTAAATTGATGTATATAAGACGTTCACATGAATAAATGTGATTATTGATGAAATATTTGATTTATAGGAATCTTTACAATTTGAATTCCTTCACATACAAGCTATGAACTCTTTTGGATCCCCATGAAATCTTCCCAAATCTGTATTGATGATCTCCATCAAAATGTGTCAAAATGATCCACATGGTGAATGCCTTCATTTCATGTTCAATCACACATTTTAGGATCTTTTTCCACTGACATAAAACTATTAAAATTAATATAGTTCAAAAAATAGAAGAATAATAAATTTAATATTTAATAATTCACATTCTAAAAATTTAATTTAATTTATTTATAATTAATATATCCTTTAAATGGGTTTTCTAAAAAATCTGTCCACATGACCATTTTTCATCGATCAACATAAATTAAGTTATGAATTTTGTTAGTGAACTATTTTAAGCACATATAATGCTCAAAATAGAATTTATCATCCAAAATATTTCAACTTAATCTCATATGAGAATGATTTACCTCACTTCCATACTTTTAAGAAATAACAATCCATCATCTCGATTTATGTTTAATACTCCTTACTGTGTTCTAATACTATTCAGAGACCAGAATCACGATTTAATGACCTTATATCCCAGAAAGGTATTTTATTAGGAACATTTTTTCACCCTAATGAAGCCTCTAATTTCATCACCCATTTAAAAATCAATTACCCGTAATAAAATATATAAAAAAATAACAATCAGTAAAATTATTAGATATCATTATTTTGATTAAATAATATTGATGATGTTTTTCAACAGTAATTGAATCTTCATTATACATTATATGTTCGACTCATCATAATTTTTACCTTGCTAAAAATCAGTTAATTCCATCATTAATTCAGTTTCCTTGAGAATATTAGGATCTTCATCTTCCATACAATGGTAAAACCATAACTTCTTAATTATCACATGGTTATAGTTAAGTATCTATTTATAGGAGATCAATATTATTCCTTTATTCAAGATTATCTCATGTTTTTGTTGTCTTGTCTTTGGTTGTCTAATTATAATATCATTGGCTAAAAGTTAATAGTGAAAAACCAAATCACCCAGGTTTGTAATTGATTTAACTTTAGACATTCTTTATTTATTTGGAGTTTGTTGTGTTTCCTCATATAACCATGAAATCATATCATGTATTTACATCATCCAATTAGAAATTCATTTGTTGAGGTTTAAATGATATTTTTCACACATGATAATATATTGAGTTATTATTTTAAAATTTTGATTCCAAAGATATTAAACTCTATGAGATCCTTTAAAATAGTTGATTGATTATTAAATTAGTGTAAAACAATTCTTATAAGAATTGGACTCTATCTATACAAAATTTTCTTGGAAGATTAATCCATAAAAAAATTTAATATGGTCTTTAGAAAAATAGGGATAGTTTAGCATTAAAAAATTTTCACTTCATCATTATGAGAAAAATACCAACATCCTTATGAAAATTTCCCACCATCCTTAAAGAAGTCTTCCTTTTCATAATTCCAAATCAAGAAGATGTAAAATTAATCTGTATTCAATATTAAGAAAAAACCATACAAAGGTATATTGGTCATTCTGTTATTTAATTTCATCCTTAGGAAAATCACATATAAGAAAGAATTCAAAACTATTTCAAAATTATCATCTCAAAGTGTAAAATTAATCTTCAAGAATAATTTAAACAATGAAAATCTAGATTTCATAATATTAATAAAAATTGAATTCAAATAATCTATATTATATATAATAAATATTAATACGAAATATTAATTTCAAATCCATATACCCTTCCATAAGTACGACTAAATATTAGTTCAATTATCATTTGATTAAAAAAAATTATGTATATATTATTCAAATATGTGGAATTTAAAATAGGGAACATTTATGTAATTAAGAACTAAATACACTCATTTTTAAACAATAATGTATGTAAATACAATCCCTAATAATAATTATTGAAATATATTTATTAATATATGAAATAAAAAATTAGAGCTAAATTGATAAAAATTTTATAAAAATATGAGGAAATATTATTAAAATAAATACCTGTGAAATTACCCCACCATTAATGAATTTATTTTTCTCAAGAAATAAGTTAAAAAAATTCAATGAGATTAATTTAATATTTAAAATTAAAGGATTATTATGAAAATGAAGAGAAAATTTCAAAATGTTTTCCCCCATAGAATTACTCATGTAATAATAAATGGTTACCACCGCAAAACAAATTGTTTTTAGAAAAAAATTTGATTTTTGGTTTTGGAAAAAATGACCTCCTCATAAATTTTTTTATGGATTTAAGAAAAATTAAATATTAATTAAATTAATATTATAATCAACTTACATTCATCATGGTAAAAAACACATATAATTCAAAATAAAATATAAATTTTCATAACTATATGGATGAGTGGAATTAATAATTAATAAGATAATATAATTGAACTCATATATCCTTTTTATCATAAAAATAAACAACTCATCCATGATTAAGACTTATTTTGTAGATTAATTAAATGATAATATTAATATTTAAAATCTTATAAAGAAGATCAAATTCAATTAAAATTATAAAACATACTCCAAAAATTTAATCAAAGAACAAGTGATATAAATTTATGAATATAAAATATTTTACCAAATTAAATTAATGGGGATATACAAAATTATCCCCTAAATTTGGGAAACCTAACTACAAATTTTTGAAAAAAAATCAACCCTAATTTATAAAAACTAAAACATAAATACCATAAATTTGAAAAAAATTAATTCCATTTTTTAGTGTACTTAATGAAATATAGTTTAAAAAAATATATACCATAATAAATTAAACCCATCATTTTCACTAATATTAAAAATTAATATGGGTGAAACAATGAAAAAATAATTGAAAAAATAATTTTCAATTTAGTCGTTAGAAAAATGATCAAGTGTTATAAGATATTTAAAAGTAATATTTTTCCATACTCTAAATAAAAAATTCCATGTTTGAAAATGAATTATGCCTAGTTAATACATAAAAAATTTATTTAAATGAAATGTTTACATGGAAATAATAATTTTTACTGTAAATGGTTGAAAATATTTTTTACAATATTTAAGAAAAAGATAAAATTAAATTAATTTTAGAATATAAATTGATCATAACTATAGTTTTAAATTGAAAAAATGTCCAATTAATTTATCATATATCATTAGTTTAACTTTTTTAACCATTATATTCATTCAAATTGTCTTATATTTTATTTAATATAAGAATTGGTAAATTTTAAAAAAACCACCCAAAAAGTGAATGATTTGTTCTATTACTAACTAGATATTCTTATTCTAGAACAAAAATTACGTTTTTCACAAAGTGTTCATAAATTATACTTCGATGTTAGAAACCCAATAGTTCAACCATTCTAGAAATACTATGGGAGATGATAATTTATGTTCCCAATAATGTTCGCGCTTCAGAAAAATCTCAAATAAATGTAAATAGTGTAAAAAACAATTTTTCTAATAAATAAATAGTGATATAATATGAAGAAAATATAAAAAGTTATTTATTTTTAAATAACAACAAATAATGGAAAACCTACTGAATAAAAATTGACCACTTCTCATGAAACTATGAATTTAAATTTCCCCATTATACTAAAATAATGATCATGTTTTATGCTCGTAGATAGTAGAATTTCACTTTGGTCACCCATAAAAATATTGTTTTATCCTCTCAATATTATTCAAAAAACAGTTTATTTTCTTATTATACATGTTTCAAAAATCCATTATGAAAAAATATAATCATGGTGAATGGTACATGCAATATATATTTATATCCCCTTGTTACTAGTTTAAATATTATATTAAAAAGTATAAACCACTAACCAGCATTAAAATATTGTTTTGTAATGATATAATCATTGAAATCCTTCATTTTTTTCGTTTTAAATTCTAATATTTTCATAATATTATATTCGAATACCTTTTATCTAACATGTAACTAATAATATTATGTCATTAGTAGTGTTAAAATCACAGTTTAATGATTTTCCATTCTAAATACACTTATGTTGAAACTCCAGAAGAAAGTGATAATATTTTCCAAAATCAAAGATTATATAGAAAAAATCACACAGGGTATTTAAAATTATTTATTAAGTCCCACAAATAAACATTTATATTAGATTATCATACCTTCTTAGAGCTAGAGAGATATTTATTTATTATATTTATAATAACAATATTTTACGTCTCATATTTACCACTTAGCTGTGGAAGATATTTTGTTTTGTTTTTATTCCCATATCCATATTTATTCATCAAAATATAAAATTTTAATTTCACAATGTGGGTTACATTATCATTGATTAATTAATTTGGAAATCCAAATCTATAGAAAATATTTTTTTTAATAAATCTGACAGCATGAAAAGATTTTTTATTTGTAAGTGCCACATCTTCTATGAAATTAGATATATAATCGATTGTAACTACTATATAGGATTTACCATTATAATATTGAAATGGAACAATGAATTTCAGAGCCTAAATTAAAAAAATGTATCAACTTCCAAAATAACCTTCTATGGAACCTCTGGCCTTTTCCCAACATTTCCCATCATTTGTTAATTGTCACAACAAACCAAAACAATCCTAAAATACTAAAACAGAGTAGGCCTATATAAACAATCTTATAATAATTTATAAAATATCCTCTATCACCATGATTTCTAATACATGGTGAATATTTCTATATCAATAAAATAGAAACCACACAATCATCAAGCACACAATTCATCAAGATACCATCAGCATGTCTTCTAAATAACAAAGTATCATCTAAAACATAAAATTAGTACATGAAATTTTTTCTTTGATTATATGTAATATCAATGGTTAAGACTTATATAAATATAATGTTCACAAGATCATTGTACCATGATATTTGTCTTAGAAAATACTGAGATGTTTTTAATCTAGAAATTTTGAATTAATCTTTATTGGGTCATTGATTTGGGTAATTGTTAAAATTGACAGGTAGTAAAAAAATACATTATAATCCCCTTACTTTTATCAAATCACTACATCAAACACATTTTGGAGACTATAAACATAATGAGAATTATTTTTTCCACCATCATGGATATAATTTAATTTTAAGCAGAATGATTAGTAGAGACATTGATTTAGACTAATCCAAAAACATTGTAAATATCCAAATAGGACAATACAACAACAAAGTAATTCTCACTGGTGGTGTAAATCCTTTGGGAGTCATCTGGTATAATAAAAGACGTGTAATGTATTCTCAGTCCTCTACCCCAATTTAAATGTTATAAAAAGATTCCTATAATCAGACATCATCTTAAAAGAAAACATCTAATATTGGTTAGTAATGATTGGTGATGATGTATGTTTTTCCTTATGAATATTTAATGATTATAAGTAGTTATCATAATTACTTTACAAAAATGTTACATTAGGGACCTTCTGATTTTTGAAAATCATTAATAAAAATCCAGTAAAACCCTCATTCCCCAAAAGAAATCTAAGACCATGAACATTTTTAGGATTTTAATTTTCTAATTACCACAATATTAGCATTTTTGACCATTATTCCCTTCCTAGATATCTTTAGGTGATGATAAATCCCCCTTGGTCTCCATAAATTGTCTTATATACTAGTTTAGAAAAGACTTGGTGTCCTAACATCTTTGCAAGAAAATCTATTTTCCAAAAACAAAATTAAAATATATTCCCATTGGATGATAAATGATTCAGTAAATCAACTATTATCATCCTAATCACATAAAAAACCCATCGTGAATAATGTATTGGTGTTATATTCCCCACACAATCTAAATAAAAATCACCACTAGAAAAATATTCCAAAGGGACATATGAATGTGGTCTTCCATTGATCATCATGGGATATAAGTATCTAGTTGTGACCATAATATTCATCATGAATGAAAAAGAATAATTTTTATTCTAACCTCTGAATAATATGATCTTGAAATAGAATGACAAAGTGTTTCTTTATATCGGTTGAATTTACCATCATATAATGAATACAATCCATCTTTTTGGTAAAATAATTATTCTAAATTTCTTCATTATTATAATTGGTAACCAATGTGACTCTTCATTTATTATTTTCACATGAAGAGGTTTGACTAATTGGATATTTTCGATGAGATAAAATAATCCATCATATATTAGATTAATAAATTATTCCTTAACATACTCCTTTTATTGAGATTAAGTACCCATATTATATCAACTCTTGGACTGTGATTAGGCTACATTGAGAACCTATAAATTAAAAATAATGGTATTACAACCTTAATGCCAACAATGGTCCAGTCTATAGTAGTATTAAACATTTTCGACACAATAAATTGAAACTTCCTCTTGATTTCCCCTACTTAACATGTGATTATTAAATATAGTGTGAAACTGTGACCTAAAAAACAACATTTCATGTGAAATGTTAGGGGTTTGAGTTCCATATATAGTTCTTGATAACTATATGGAAGAATCAAGGGTAAAAGAGGTCCATCATATATAATATATCTCATTATGTAACTGATAAAATGGAAGAAAAACCATTTTCCAATACTAACATTAGAGTATAACTCTATTTTTTCATTTTTTAAATATATTCTATGTATGTTCTCCTCTTAAATATCATTTTTATGTTCTAATATTTATCCCTCAAATGTATCAATGTTTTCATCCCCATTACTAAAATTAATTTCATCAAAATAATATTAATTGTTTGGTTCTATTTAAATGTCATCTATAACCCTTAATGATTCATTTTCATGCTTATCAAATGGTTTTTTGAGATACAATAACTCATATTTTAGACATATTTTAATTTTTAGGCCCTTTTTAGTTTTTTAAAAAATTTGTTTCTCAAATTTTTTACCAAAATAAAATTTCAAATTTTCATTATAATCCTCAATAAAATACTAGTAGTTTAAATGATAAACATCTGTAAAATGATATGGACCTATTTGTCACATTCTATATGAATGTTTAGAAAAATAATAAGTAAAAATAGATTTTAAATAGTAAACACTAGACCATAAACTCACCAATTATGGTGAGTGAAGGACCAATTAGCCATCTAAAGGACTATAGTGGAAGGTTTCAATTATACAAATCTCGTATAATGAAATACTAAGAATATGATCAATTTAATCCAGTCACTAAGGAAACATAAATATTATAGTTGAAATTTTTTCCTTGTTTTCAAGGGATTATAAAACATCATGGGTCTTTATATTTAGGACATATATTATTTTTATGTAAAAGAATACACTCTTTAATGAGGATATAAGTTTAAAATGAATCCTGGAATATACCTTTTGATACAATATTTATCAATATTTTTAGGTATTATTTGATTAGAAATAATGTTTTAAGGAATATGATATTTATTTGATGCTCTTATACCGGTTAAGGAAGTTGTGATGTTTAATTTCATGGTTCTTTTTTTCACTATTTTATAGAAAGGTATGGGTGGGGTAAAATTATTCAAGAAAATTTGTAGTCTCTCTCGATACTCTTCAATATTTTACTTCACTATTTTTCGGTTTGTATGCAATATTATCATGTGAAAGGGGCCTAATTTTTCCATATGAAATTGGGTTTCTACCCTTATGAATCCAAATGTCATAATTATACAAATTTGAGTAATTTTTATGGTGATGAAAAATAATTATTATAGGAATTAGTATTTATCATTATGAATCTAACCTTGATGAATCATCCATATAATATATTTTATCTACCCTTTTGGAATAGATATTAATTATCCTTAATGAAATTTTACATCATCAATATGAAAAATGACCAATATAATGAAAAAAATAACTCATTGTCTATATGAAAATATTCATCTTCAAAATAATACCTCGTGTACATGGACAAATAATACCTAAAATGATCTTTCATTCATTTAATTTTCTCCTTATGAAAATCACCTATAAGATAGAATTTTTTACATATTGAAAATTATCCATTCAAAGTGTAAAAATAAACATCAAGAAACAATAAACATAAAAAATCTTGACTGCACAATATAAATAAAAAATGATTTAAATTTATTTACATTCTATAAAAACTTATATAGAATAGAAATATCAATTGATAATCTATAATCCTTTCAGAACCAACTCAAAATATTAAATCAAATAAATTTTTTCCAAAACATTAAAAAAATTATTTCTTAAAATATATGGAATTTTATTTTAATATTATTTAAAAAATTAATCTAAAACACTAATTTTCATTCAAATATGTATTCAATTAAATTTTCCAATGTATATTATCAAAATACAATTATTAATATTTTATTGAATGTTTAGAAAACAAATATATCATAAATTACATAATAATGATATGGATAACATGTATAAAAATAAATCTACTTCAACCATTAATATGTTTACGTACCTTAATTTGAGTTGAGGTTGATAATTATTGAGGCATGTATACATAAGGATTAACCTATGTTAAACCTTCATGTATCCATATATATTTTTACTGGATAACTAAAACATGGTGTTGAGTACTCCTCTATTCATAGATTGATTTAATTTAGCGGGCATGCCTTTTTTAGGATAGTGTATTTTTTGGGTGTGAGAGGACCAAAATATATATAATTTAAAAATAATATGGAAATTATTACATCACTAAAGTAAATTTATAATATTTTTTTCAATTCATTGATTAAAACATGTTGCCACATTCGTTGGGTTTGAGGGAAATTATTCTCATTGTCTGGAAGACTATCTAGAGGTGTTGGGAATTATAAGGGAACCCGTGGGGATGTATTGGCTATGTTATAACCAATTATACCCTGATAGGTACCCCCATGTTCGTTTTTGAAACATAATGGATAATAATGAATATCAAAAAAGATTATAGATTTATATGAAAGGGGATGTTGGAATAGGTTGTGTCAATGAAGGACCAACCATATGAAAGGTGAATGTATTTTTTGATCATATTGTTAACCCATGCACTAATTTTCTGAGATAGGTGACTGGGAGAATGATATTTAGATTCTTTTATTAATTAATTAATAATATGATGTTAATTTTTATATATATATTTAAATGATCATTAAAGTTGAACGTGTTTTGTGAAATACAAACATTTGATATTAATTTTTTATGGTTTGTGATTAGGGTTAGGTTTAATGCTAGTTATTGATGATTTGTTTCATGGTTTGGGTGTAATTACAACTCGGAGTGGTTTTTTTGTTGGATTTAGTGTAATTATAATAGAGGATGGTACATTTATGATTATATGAATCAGGTTGGGCGTAATGCCTACCACAATTGAGTTTATTATACATGTTGGGTGTAAATCTAACTGGGGATGGTATTACGAATTTGGTGGGGTTTAATGGCCACCATGAGAATATAAAGAAAGTGAATTGGGTGTAATATTAACCATGTATATTCTTGGGATATTTATTAGTTGAGATACCCACAACTCAATGCATCCTATGGTGAGTTGGGTGTACTAAAAAAATTAACCATTCTTGGTATCATAGTTAGGTTTACATAAAATACATATATATGTGTGGGATTGAGAGTGTGGTAGGAAATGATTTAAAGCATACATATCCTATTGGCCCCGGGTGGTTATTCATCAATTTTAAAGACACCATAACACTAGATGATGTATGTAAGGCTACACCCAAGTGGCAGTGTATTACCCAGGGATATGAAATAGTTATTTATTATTAATTACATTTTTATGTGCCTTTATTTATGACATTATCACCTTTTCCATGCACAATATACATTATATATATTCTAGGAAACCATTGGTTGTGGGATACTGAGTTGTACTCACACCCTACATGGATACACTAGTGCCCGGGAAGACATAAATGTTCTAGTAATGGTTATGGGTAAGGGAACTTTATAGGATATTAATATTTGTACCTTTAATAATGTTAGGATATTCGAATAGCCTATGACTCATGACTTGTTTTATGATGATCGTTCCTCTTACATACTCTAGGGTGTTTAATAGGTGGTCCAAAATGTGTGAATTTTTTTTGTTTCTGTACGATACATTAAAATTATGGATACTCATTCTTTTATATCATGGGTGTTTTTATTTACATACAAGTGACTATTATTCATTAAATATTCATTTATTTTTTATCTTAGATTTTATACTAATACATCTTCTAGTATGATTTTTGGTTTTCTATACTGAGATTATAGTCTCTACACGACTTCTCATAGATCCTCATTGAAAGTCAAAAGCCTATAATATAATGGGGGAATTCATGATGTTATGTAAGACCATTGTTCCAATTACATATCAAGTAATATGGGTCATGGAGTTATAATTTGTCTGATTGACGAAATATTGAAGAACCACATAACCATTTCATAAAAATAATAATTACGTATTATCTCAATATATCAATGTAATATGTTTTTATGGAATATTATGAATTTTTTTACTTATTATTTCAATAGTATGAATGATTTTGACTATGTAAGTGTTATGAAGGGATTGAAATTATATATCCACATGTTGAATTAATAGCTCTCATGTGAAAAACAGTCATTTGTATCTGGTCTATTCCAACTCATTTTTATTTGATTCCATTGTACATGGACATCACAATATGAGTAATTATTTCATTTCACAAAGCCTCAATGTTATCGTTATGTGTATGAAATTATATATTACATCATTGTGAGATTTTATATTTTTACCCTCATAATAAAATATTTTTATTATTAAAGGGTTGTCATTCAAATATATTCATTTATATATAATTTCTTTTTCTTATTTATCCATTCCATATTATATATGTTATGATAATTTTTATTTGGATTCCACTATATGATATATTTTACTAATAATTTGAGAAAACCAATTAGTATTTTTTTCTATTTCCCCTAAAAACAATAATGATTACTCTGTATTATTTACAGATAAATAAAATAGAAATAAAAAATAATAATGATTATTTAAGGAATAATTAATATCATAATGTAATATAGTGATCAAATATGCATATTGTCTCCCGATACTACTAAAATTATGTTTCCATATGTTTCTAATGTAATAATATTATTTTTATCTCTAGGTAGATGGATTTTATATTTTTTTAATATATGTATCAGGAATACTAAAAAATGATGTGGAAAAAATAAACATTCATATCCTATATGTTTCAAAATGTTAATATATAAAATGATTAGTAACCAGATTAGTAATTAATATAGATACATGGGAAGTGAAAAATCCAGAGAAGAAATATTTAAAAATAATCCTCAAAACATAAAATTATGGAAGGGAAATATTTATTAGTCATGGGTGTTCACTTTATCCTACACACTATAACACACCATATACAACAAAATATACCTCGGGATTGGTTTTATTTACCATTTATACTTATGAAAATACAATATTAAGGACTCATGAACCTTTCTTATCTCTCCAATTATGCAATGTTAGTCTTCCCAAAATGATGGTAACTATTGAGTGGTGAGATCATTCAGGGATTTATGTCTCATTAGTCAAAAAATATATCTCATTCAACATCATGATCAATGTATATAGGGAAACTAATATATAAGGACATGATACGAATTTTATATATTTTTGTGGTATAAACTATATATGATGGGTGTTTTCTCTTGGTATTTGAGAATCCTTTGTAGTAAGAGATTTAGTGGTGGTTTCCACTATAGTAGAGTAAATTATTGTAGGAGAAACTTATAAAGTGTACGATATCTCAATGGTAATATCCTCTTGCTACTTTGGACTGGCCTACTTTGTTAGGGTCTCATCCGTTATCAGCATCTCCGTGATTTAGGAGGATGTTTGTCATATGGTAGTGGGATTGATGAATAGAATCATAGGAGGGGCATCGAACATTATCTTGTTAACCTTATTCTATGTCATAATGTACAACTCTCAAGGTTATTGAGCTACTATTGGGGACTCCATCATCTCATGGAATATAGATATTGTAATAACATGTGTTCTCTATTGAGAGGTATCTAGTACACGAGCAGGGGTGACATGATATAGTTTGTAGATACTGATAGATGAGTAAGATAGATGTTTTTTATTAGTATGTATCATATTATAATAATATATGGTAAATGGTAGATAATTTAATGTTTATTTATGTTGTATATCTAATCCTAATGGACCATGATGTACTGAAATTCATTATATACAAAATTATATGTCACTATCTTATTGATTGATGTATGAGGTTTTGAATTAATAGTATGTCCATATTGGGGTGTTGGATGCTTTTTGTATGGGATGTGCCTTGAGAATGTACCTTGTTGACCTCCGACATCCATAATTCTCCAATCCTTCTCATACTAATCTTATAAATTATTTTCATTCTAAATTACCCCATTTTTTCTAAAACATATATGCAAATAAATAGAAAATTTTCATGTGAGTAATGTGGATTGGTATGATGAGAATAAAATGGGTTATTCATGAGGTGCATGATAAAATTTCCCAAAATATCATACCTATGACACCTCATGATTTTAAAATAACACTCTATTCTTTATCGTATACTACATATAGCAACGAGCCTAAACAAACCAAAAAATACTATTATACGACCATTATATACAATACATTGAATTAGTGAGTATGCATAATATTAACTAAAATTTAATATATATAATGGCCATAATCAATGAAAATCTGCTAACTAATTAATATAAATAAATAATAAATTTTTAGTAACGGTGTTTTCTGCAACAGGATATATGCTTTCTAAAAAATGACTTTATGTTACTTTTTGTGAGAAAATATTATAGATAATTTATTGAAATTATATAAATTATATTTTATGAAATAATAATAATTTTTAAATAATCATATTAAAATTACCTTAGGGTTAAATTTACATATATTTACGAAATGATTTATTTTTTTGTGAATAGTTAAATATACTAAATTTTTTAAGAGTATCAATTTATTTTAACTAAAACATATCAATATGATTCGAATATGATGTATAATTATCATAATTATTATTCAAATATATATAATTTAATATAAATTATTTGAATCATTGTTATATCTAATTTTGGTTTGAGTACAGTTTGCGATTAAAAAGACATTTTCTGAATAATTTTTTTCATTTGATTTTATGAATTTAATTTAAAAGTAATTTCTTAAACATATTTAAATTGTATATATAAAAATATATTTCATATTTGGACTCAGTGGTTAAATTTTTTATAAATAATTCCATTTTTTAGACATTATGAATAGAAACATTAGTAATTTTATTATTATGGTAATGGATAATTCAAGTAATTATGGGAAAAAATTAAAATATATTGAAAAATAATAACACTAAAACTTTCATTAATTTTATTGGATGTGTATATGTCATACATAATAAATTTATTTTAAAATATATATCATTTTATTATTTTCAAGCTGTTTTTACACATTATATTAGTATATATAACCAAAAGTGAAAAATTTCATTCTATTTGTTTTTTATATATAATTTTTTGAAATTAGGGTAAATATACGACATGTTGGGATCTTAATTTTCATTTTAAATGTAAATTTATTCATTATTAATGTTAATTTTTTTTCACTTTTGAGTGATTAAATATTTAACTTTAATTCTTGTGCAATAATAAGAAAATAATTATTTCATTTGTATAAAATTTAATTAAAATATTATAAAAATAGGAAACTAAAATAATTTGATTGAATTATTTTTCCAAATAATTTTTTAGATATATTAGATGTTTTATGGAATTACAAATGAAATATATTAAAATTATCCTTCCATCTTAATGAATTTAAATTCAAATTAAATGAATAGTCTCAACAAATCAAATTAAAGAAATTGAATAATAAATAATATTTTATTAGATGATATAAAATTCATAATTGTCTTATATTCATACAAATGATTGGTATATGGTTTAAAACATCATCCATGGTCCATTTAGGGGTATTTTTCCATTTTATAATAATATTATTAACCATTAAATGGTATAAAACATTAGTATTATGTTAATTACAAAATGTGCTAAAGGGTTGTGCTAATGGTGGGGGGTTAAAACTAAAAGAAAATGGTGAAATAACACATAATACATTAAAAAGGTATTTTATTTTATTTAGATATATAATCATATTTTATTTTAATTACATAAATTGTATCCATCTAGATTAGAATATTAATTTCTAATAATTTAATACCAAAATAAATTTTATGAATGCCCCTCCCCTCACTTATAAAAGGTCATCCCTAATATAAATTACTCAAACCACATTGATCCATGTATCATAACCTATCCTTACTAGCTTTTTTATAGAAACCCTTATCCATTTTCAACGAGTTATGGTCATTCATAGATACTTAAACTAAGTCTCTTAAAATTAGATCTAACAGAATTCTACAAAAAAAGAGGTAATTGTATTGGTTGAATCCTTCAGGTTTAATTATTCTTACACTTCTTATTAATGTGTTGTACACATAGAAAGATAAGAATTCTAATATCATAAATATACTATATGTTATTAATAATATGGGACAACTATATTCCTTTTCTTTTGCATCCTATGAAAAGACAAAAGCATTAGTCATGTTTATGTAAAACATAAAAACTTCACAAATCTGAGCAATTAACTTTGCATCACCCTTTTACATGGTTGTTTAGAAATATTTAACAAATGAATATATATGATACATATGAAAAAATATTCTTCTATAATTATAACATCATACATACCTTCTTATTTTCTAATTCATGTAAAATTATAACGTTGCTCATGCATGCCTATGGACCATAACCACCACAGAATGATGTCACCCATTTTTCTTTTTTTTTGCAATATTTGTATGGAAAAATGACATATTAAATGAATATACATGATAATTATTTTATAATAAATATTCTAGAAATATCAATTTTTTTTACCTTTCTTTCGATCGATCCATCAAAATATGAGAATATCATTCACGCATATGTACATCCTACCTTCTCTGTGAATAATGTAATTCATTTTTCTATCCATAAATTCTATGGATGATTCATAATATAAATATAATTAATATGAATGATATTTATATAATTATATATTTTTTGGTTATTATGGAAATATTTTTAATGTACAATGACAAAAACTAATGAACAAAAACATACATGAAAAATGAAGCAGTAATTACCCAGATAAATGATTTTATTGAATAATTTATTAAAAATGGTTGATAAAATATTATTATTTAATAATATATTGTATGAAGTTAATGTTTATAGTACTGAAATATGTAATAAATCTATATTTATAAAAAATTTGTTTTGTACACATATGATAGAGTTTGAAAAAATCATTTAATAAATCTAGAAGTGAACTAAGACAGTTGTTCATAATAAAATTTCATATTTTAGGTGAATATCATTGGATTAAAAAATATTATACAGTGCACATCAAAAATTGTAAGAATTCGAGAAGTTCCGTTTAATTGAGCTTGTTTATCAGGAAGAATTTTTAAACATTCATTCTAAAACATGTAACTCATCTTAAAAGATAATATAATTATTATGGGTACATATATATAGATAATTCAGATATAATATATAGGGGTTATTTAATATTAATAAATAATTTCATTTAGGAAAGGAGATAAGAATAGTGACCTAAAATAAATTTGTGGTTCGGGTAGAAAAACCTTACCTTATGTCCGATTGAGTTATTCCCATGACCGTAGCGTCCTGAATAATCAAATTAATTCATTAATTCATTAATTAGGTACTTTTTATACATGTATTTTATTTATTATAAGGTAATTATGTCATTTATGGCCTTTTTTGAGTTATAAGAATCAAATTTATCGCTCAGGAGTGTTTGTTTCCTCAGTTTTCCTCATCGGAATACTTGTATATGTGTTTGGAATTTAATGTCGATTTGATATAATTCAATAGAATTGAATTTATATGATATTAATCAATATCAAAAAGTATAATTTATAATATAATCATTGTGTTATATGGTTTGATGATGAGTTATTTGATAAAACAGTTAGTGATAATTATTTGGATTATTACGATGGGTATTGATCACAATGAAAAAGTTTTTTTTCCATTATTAAATATCATGTAGAAATGATGGTTCAAAATAATTAAATAATTCATAATAAAAATTTTATAATCAGTATAAACCATAAAAATGTTTTCATTAAGATCCTTGAAGGGTAAAATGAAGAGCTAAGGTCCTGCATCTATGATGGGTGTAAATCAACCTCTCTCGGGCGATGATTTTGTTCTCAAATTAAACGAGAGAGGGAGAGAGTAGTCCTAGGAATGATATTTCATTTTAATGATATAATTCCATTATAAAGACAGTAATATTTTTATCATGTTCATTTGGAGATCATATGTGAGGATAAGATAATAAAAGAAAATACATTAAAATGAAATTAAATGAATAAAAGGAATAGGATTTACCTCTTGAAATGTCCTTATAGATAACCTACTTAAGGTAGGGGTTTTGGATTTTTGGAAATAACAAGAGATCCTAAACATTTGGAGAGGATTGGGATTTGTCCGATCTTTTTTCAGCTCTAAGAATAGAGGAGTGAAGATAAGAGGGAGTGATGGTTGGATTTTATAGTGTAAGAGATGAGTGATTTTGGAATTAATTATTCATTATTTTATTATTTTTCTCAAAACTAGAAATAGTGTTGATTATTAAGAGAAAAAACAATAATATATGCATGTTACTTCCATCCAAGTGTTCTTACATCATCCATACATTATTTATGAGTAAATAAATTATGTATTTTTAATTTATCATAATTTATCAAATTTTACTACTCACCATAAATTTATGTATTTTAGAAAATTACCAAAAATTCTCCACAACAATTTATTGATGTGTATAAATTAAAAATGACTCCATTATTTCAAGATAATTTTATAAATAAGATAAATATTAATTTTAAATAAAATTATATTTCACTCGAAAAATACAGTTTCTTAAATTAAAATTGATTTTTTAACAACCTGAAAAAATAAATAAAGCCATATTATATTATCGGAAAAATATTGAAAAAAAATGTATTTAGGAGTAACTTTTATTAAAATTTAATTTTTTTGATTATGTTTATTAATTATATAAATATATTTCAATATTTAGGTGTTATTAAAATACCATTACTTTAGTATTATTTTTAAAAATATTAACATACTTTTATTAGATATAACTATTCCATATTTTATTTTATGAGATATATGAATGATATTTATAGATATATGTGTATGGTTATAATTCATTGTTCTTGTTTACTATTCATAAGGGTCTTATTATTATTCAAAAGGTAAAGTTAATATTTTATTTTCAATGTTCCTTAAATTATTAAAATACCTATTTTTTCATTCATTCATCATTTATAATGTTTTTATATTTTCCATTAAGGGATTTTTTGTGATCTATAATATATGAAATAAACTTGACAAGGTAAATTCATTGATAGAGTTATGGTTCATTACTTTTTCTATCCATGTGGTAGCTTCCAGCAAAACATCTAGGTTATGCGATGAGGGAATTCTTATCGGGGATATACCATTCTATGGTGAAGGGGTGTTACATCATGATTATAGTATAGTAGAATAGAAACCTTCATTAACGTATAGTCTACGATATAAAGGCTTAAGCCATGGATTTTGAGGCTTTTACTATGTGAATAATACAAACCCAAGACTTTTGGGTCCAGGTTGTAAGGGTAACCTATAAAGGGAGACCATGTTTCTAATTATGATACGTATGGTGTGGCATCATGGACAATGGTGAAAAGTTTAAATGGTGATCTTGGGACGTCCAATGCATCGTGACTATTTTTTTCATGCTATAAAAAATACTATAGGGTTTTTTGAATTAATAAAATTAAATGGATTCAGTATTACAATAATATAAAATGAGAATTTAACTATTTTTACCAGTGGATCCATCCATATACCCTTCCACCCTATTATTTCTGTCATTTATGAATATATTTCCCGTCTTTATATATGTATTAGGGTATAGTTTTAATTTTGTGATATTTAGTGTTTATTTTATATCCCCTCTTTAATATATAATTAGTTTCATCCACTATTTTATAACTTTTTTACTATTTCTTGTCTAATTTGTTATTTTTTTGTCATATTTTATAATCTATACCCATTAGAGGTGATTTATCAAGAGTTGGTCGATGAGTGAATATCAAGTTTATCTAGGTAGGTTGGTCATGACCATTCTCAATAGATTATTCTTGTTTATATTTGACATATGATGTTAAATTATCAATCCAATGTAAGATTGAACATAAATTAAATTAAATTTTTTAACCTGTCCCATTTGTGTTTGAAGATTATTTCGAGGGCCTTGATGGACCCTTTGATCAATACACCATGATTCTTTGGTTGTATAAGTCCAATGTCTTGATTTAATGTGTGAAATATATGGTATGAGAACTGAAGATGGTTTTCTTCATAGTATGTTGAAATGTATAATAAAATTTATGTAGGGTCGTTGAGTATCATAAAATATTTATTAATTTATCCTACAACACAAGTATTATTTTATGTTGGATAAAAACAAAAAAAATATAAAATTATTATGTGAACTAAAAAATATAAAACTCAATATAGAAATAAAACAATAAATATTACAAATGTAATGAGGCGTATGCAGATGACGTTTAAAAGGTGATTTAGAGCCCAAAACTAATGCAAAATGGGGGAATTAAATTGTGTATGTTTGATGAAAAAAATTGTAATATTAGTAGTACATGTATTGACTAATGAGTTTGTGTAAATTCAAAGTTTCTATTATTAAAAACACGTTATTATGAAACAATCTCAATTTGGATGAAACAAATTATAGAAATGATATCAAAACCTAATATCGAGGGTGTTTACAAATAACTAGAAAACTTCATCATTAATTAAACATAAAAATTTAATCAACCAAAATAAATGGTGCAATAAGTTATAAAATATCAAATTTCCATTGGGTCTTGGTGAGTTACTATCACAGATTCTAAAACATCTTATGATTGGAATTTTTAAAATAATATTTATTAAGTAAAAATGAAATTTAATTCAAAAAAATTTTCTTTTTATTAATGATTAAATTGAAAATTAACATTTTTATGGATATGTGAATTTATAAATTACCCAGTATATTATTGAATCATAACTTATGTAAAAGGGAATGAAAAAAATATTATTTCTCCCAATGAATGTTTATCCAACAAACATGATTAATTTGATGTATATAAGACGTTCACATGAATAAATGTGATTATTGATGAAATATTTGATGTGTAGGAATCTTTACAATTTGAATTCCTTCCCATACAAGCTATGTACTCTTTTGGATCCCCATGAAATCTTCCCAAATATGTATTGATGATCCCCATCAAAATGTGTCAAAATGATCCCCATGGTGAATGCCTTCATTTCATGTTCAATCACACATTTTAGGATCTTTTTCCACTGACATAAAACTATTAAAATTAATATAGTTCAAAAAATAGAATAATAATAAATTTAATATTTAATAATTCACATTCTAAAAATTTAATTCCATTTATTTATAATTTATCTATCCTTTAAATGGGTTTTCTAAAAAATTTGTCCACATGACCATTTTTCATCGATCAACATAAATTAAGGTATGAATTTTGTTATTGAACTATTTTAAGCACATATAATGTTCAAAATAGAATTTAGCATCCAAAACATTTCAACTTAATCTCATATGAGAATGATTTACCTTACTTCCATACTTTTAAGAAATAACAATCCATCATCTCGATTTATGTTTAATAATCCTTACTGTGTTCTAATACTATTCGGAGACCAGAATCACAATTTATTGACCTTATATCCCAGAAAGGTGTTTTATTAGGAACATTTTTTTCACCCTACTGAGTCCTATAATTTCATCACCCATTTAAAAATCAATTACCCGTAATAAAATATATAAAAAAATAACAATCTGTAAAATTCTTAGATATCATTACTTTGATTAAATAATCTTGATGATGTTTTTCAACAGTCCTTGAATCTGCATTATACATTATATGTTTGACTCGTCATTATTTTTACCTTGCAAATAATCAGTTAATTGCATCATTAATTCAGTTTCCTTGAGAATATTAGGATCTTCATCTTCCATACCATGGTAAAACCATAACTTCTTAATGCTCACGTGGTTATAGTTAAGTAGCTATTTATAGGAGATCAATATTATTCCTTTATTCAAGATTATCTCATGTTTTTTTTGTCTTGTCTTTGGTTGTCCAATTATAATATCATTGGCTAAAAGTTAGTAGTGAAAAACCAAATCACCCAGGTTTGTAATTTATTTAGCCTTAGTCATTTTTTATTTATTTGGAGTTTGTTGTGTTTCCTCATATAACCATGAAATAATATCATGTACTTAAATAATCCAATTAGAAATTCATTTGATGAGGTTTAAATGATATTTTTCACACATGATAATATATTGAGTTATTATTTTAAAATTTTGTTTCCAAACAAATGAAACTCTATGAGATCCTTGAAAATATTTGATTGATTATTAAATTAGTGTAAAAAAATTCTTATAAGAATTGTACTTTATCTATACAAAATTTTCTTGGAAGATTAATCCATAAAAAAATTTATTATGATCTTTAGAAAAATAGGGATAGATTAGCATTAAAAAAATTTCACTTCATTATTATGAGAAAAATCCCAACATCCTTATGAAAATTTCCCACCATCCTTAAAGAAGTCTTCCTTGTCAAAATTCCAAATCAAGAAGATGTAAAATTAATCTGTATTCAATATTAAGAAAAAACCATACAAAGGTATATTGGTCATTATGTTATTTAATTTCATCCTTAGGAAAATCACATATAAGAAAGAATTCAAAACTAATTCAAAATTATCATCTCAAAGTGTAAAATTAATCTTCAAGAATAATTTAAACAATGAAAATCTAGATTTCAAAATATTAATAAAAATTGAATTCAAATAATCTATATTATATATAATAAATATTAATAGGAAATATTAATTTAAAATCCATATACCCTTCCATAAGTACAACTAAATATTAGTGCAATTATCATTTGATTAAAAAAATTATGTATATATTATTCAAATATGTGGAATTTAAAATAGCGAACATTTATGTAATTAAGAACTAAATACAGTCATTTTTAAACAATAATTTATGTAAATACAATCCCTAATAATAATTATTAAAATATATTTATTAATATATGAAATAAAAAATTAGAGCTAAATTGATAAAAATTTTATAAAAATATGAGGAAAATATTATTAAAATAAATACCTGTGAAATTACCCCACTATTAATGAATTTATTTTTCCCAAGAAATAAGTTAAAAAAATTCAATGAGATTATTTTCATATTTAAATTTAAAGGACTATTATGAAAATAAAGAGAAAATTTCAAAAAAAAATTCCCCCATGGAATTACTCAAGTAATAATGAATGGTTACCACCGCAAAACAAAATGTTTTTAGAAAAAAATTGCATTTTTGGTTTTGGAAAAAATTACCTCCTCATAAATTTTTTTATGGATTTAAGAAAAATTAAATATTAATTAAATTAATATTATAAACATATTACATTCATCATGGTAAAAAACACATATAATTCAAAATAAAATATAATTTTTCATAACTATATGGATGAGTGGAATTAATAATTAATAAGATAATATAATTGAACTCATATATCCTTTTTATCATAAAAATAATCAACTCATCCATGATTAAGACTTATTTTGGAGATTAATTGAATGACAATATTAATATTTAAAATCTCATAAAGAAGATCAAATTCAATTAAAATTATAAAACAGACTCCAAAAATTTAATCAAAGAAGAAGTGATATAAATTTATGAATATAAAATATTTTACCAAATTAAATTAATGGGTATATACAAAATTAACCCCTAAATTTGGGAAACCTAACTATAAATTTTTGAAAAACAATCAACCCTAATTTATAAAAACTAAAACATAAATACCATAAATTTGAAAAACATTAATTTCATTTTTTAGTGTACTTAAGGAAATATAGTTTAACAAAAATATATACCATAATAAATTAAACCCATCATTTTCACTAATATTAAAAATTAATGTGGGTGAAATAATGAAAAAATAATTGAAAAAATAATTTTCAATTTAGTCGTTAGAAAAATGATCTAGTGTTATAAGATATTTAAAAGTAATATTTTTCCATATTCTAAACAAAAAATTCCATGTTTGAAAATGAATTATGCCTAGTTAATACATAAAAAATTTATTTAAATGAAATGTTTACATGGAAATAATAATTTTTACTGTAAATGGTTGAAAATATTTTTTATAATATTTAAGAAAACGATAAAATTAAATTAATTTTAGAATATAAATTGATCATAACTATAGTTTTAAATTGAAAAAATGTCCAATTAATTTATCATATATCATTAGTTTAATTTTTTTTAACCATTATATTCATAAAAATTGTCTTATATTTTATTTAATATAAGAATTGGTAAATTTGAAAAAAACCACCTGAAAAGTGAATGATTTGTTCTATTACAAACTATATATTCTTATTCTGGAAAAAAAATTACGTTTTACACAAAGTGTTCATAAATTATACTTTCAATGTTCCAACCCAATAGTTCAACCATTTTAGAAATACTATGGGAGATGATAATTTATGTTCCAAATAATTTTCGCGCTTCAGAAAAATCTCAAATAAATGTAAATAGTGTAAAAAACTATTTTTCTAATAAATAAATAGTTATATAATATGAAGAAAATATAAAAAGTTACTTATTTTTAAATAACAATAAATAATGGAAAACCTATTGAATAAAAATTGACCACTTCTCATGAAACAATGAATTTAAATTTCCCCATTATACTAAAATAATGATCATGTTTTATGCTCGTAGATAGTAGAATTTCCCTTTGGTCACCCATAAAAATATTGTTTCATCCTCTCAATATAATTCAAAAAATAGTTTATTTTCTTATTATAAATGGTTGAAAAATCCATTATGAAAAACTATAATCATGGTGAATGGTAAATGCAATATAGATTTATATTCCCTTGATACTAGTTTAAATATTATATTAAAAAGTATAAACCACTAACCAACATTAAAATATTGTTTTGTAATGATATAATCATTAAAATCCTTCATTTTTTCATTTTAAATTCGAATATTTTCATAATATTATATTCGAATACCTTTTATCTAACATGTAACTAATAATATTATGTCATTAGTAGTGTTAAAATCACAGTTTCATGATTTTCCATTCTATATACACTTATGTTGAAACTCCAGAAGAAAGTGATAATATTTTCCAAATCAATGATTATATAGAAAAAATCACACGGGGTATTTAAAATTATTGTTTATGTCCCACAAATAAACATTTATATTAGATTATCATACCTTCTTAGAGTTAGAGAGATAATTATTTAATATATTTATAATAATAATATTTTACATCTCATATTTACCACTTAGCTGTGGAATATATATTGTTTTGTTTTTATTCCCATATCCATATTTATTCATCAAAATATAAAATTTTAATTTCACAATGTGGGTTACATTATCATTGATTAAGTAATTTGGAAATCCAAATCTATAGAAAATGTTTTTATTAATAAAACTGACGGCATGAAAAGATTTGTTATTTGTAAGTGCCACATCTTCTATGAAATTAGATATATAATCGAATGTAACTACTATATAGGAATTACCATGATAATATTGAAATGGGACAATGAATTTCAGAGCCTAAATTGAAAAAATGTATCAACTTCCAAAATAACCTTCTATGGAACCTCTGGCCTTTTCCCAACATTTCCCATCTTTTGTTATTTGTCACAACAAACCAAAAGAATCCTAAATTACTAAAACAGAGTAGGCCTATATAAACTATATTATAATAATTTATAAAATATCCTCTATCACCATGCTTTCTAATACATGGTGAATATTTCTATATCAATAAAATAGAAACCACACAATCATCAAGCACACAATTCATCAAGATACCATCAGCATGTCTTCTAAATAACAAAGTATCATCCAAAACGTAAAATTAGTACATGAAATTTTTTCTTTGATTATATGTAATATCAATGGTTTAGACTTATATAAATATAATGTTCACAAAATCATTGTACCATGATATTTGTTTTAGACAATACTGAGATGTTTTTAATCAAGAAATGTTGAATTAATATTTATTGGGTCATTGATTTGGGTAATTGTCAACATTGACAGGTAGTAAAAAATACATTATAATCCCCTTACTTTTCTCAAATCACTACATCAAACACATTCAGGATACTATAAACATAATTCGAATTATTTTTTCCACCATCATGGATATAATTTAATTTAAAGCTGAATGATTAGTAGAGACATTGATTTAGACTGATCCAAAAACATTGTAAATATCCAAATAGGAAAATACAACAACAAAGTAATTCTCAATGGTGGTGTAAATCCTTTGGGAGTCATCTGGTATAATAAAAGACGTGTAATTTATTCTCATTCCTCTACCCTAATTTAAATGTTATAAAAAGATTCCTATAATCATACATCTTCTTAAAAGAAAAAATCTATTATTGGTTAGTAATGATTGGTGAAGATATATGTTTTTCCTTATGAATATTTATTGATTATAAGTAGTTATCATAATTACTTTACAAAAATTTTACATTAGGGACCTTCTGATTTTTTAAAATCATTAATAAAAATCCAGTAAAACCCTCATTCCCCTAAAGACATCTAAGACCATGAACATTTTTAGGATTTTAATTTTCTAATTACCACAATTTTAGCATTTTCGGCCATTATTCCCTTCCTAGATATCTTTAGATGAAGATAAACCCCCCTTGGTCTCCATAAATTGTCTTATATACTATTTTAGAAAAGACTTGGTGTCCTAAAATCTTTGCAAGAAAATATATTTTCCAAAAACAAAATTAAAATATATTCCCATTGGATGATAAATGATTCAGTAAATCAACTATTATCCTCCTAATCACATAAAAAACCCATCGTGAATAATGTATTGGTGTTAACTTCCCCACACAATCTAAATAAAAATCACCACCAGAAAAATATTCCAAAGGGACATATGAATGTGGTCTTCCATTGATCATCATGGGATATAAGTATCTAGTTGTGACCATAATATTCATCAAGAATGAAAAAGAATAGTTTTTATTCTAACCTCTGAATAATATGATCTTGAAATAGAATGACAAAGTGTTTCTTTATATCGGTTGAATTAACCATCCTATAATGAATACAATCCATCTTTTTGGTAAAATAATTATTCTAAATTTCTTCATTATTATAATCGGTAACTACTGTGACTCCTCATTTATTATTTACACATGAAGAGGTTTGACTAATTGGATATTTTCGATGAGATAAAATAATTCATCATATATTAGTTTAATTAATTATTCCTTAACATACTCCTTTTATTGAGATTAAGTACCCATAATATATCAACTCTTGGACTGTGATTAGGCTACATTGAGAACCTATAAATTAAAAATAATGGTATTACAACCTTAATGCCAACAATGGTCCAGTCCATAGTAGTATTAAACATTTTCGACACAATAAATTGAAACTTCCTCTTGATTTCCCCTACTTAACATGTGATTATGAAATATAGTGTGAAACTGTGACCTAAAAAACAACATTTCATGTGACATGTTAGGGGTTTGAGTTCCATATATAGTTCTTGATAACTATATGGAAGAATCACGGGTATAAGAGGTCTATCATATATAATATATCTCTTTATGTAACTGATAAAATGGAAGAAAAACCATTTTCCAATACTAACATTAGAGTATAACTCTATATTTTCATTTTTAAAATATATTCTATGTATGTTCTCATCTTAAATATCATTTTTATGTTCTAATATTTATCCCTCAAATGTATCAATGTTTTCGTCCCCATTACTAAAATTAATTTCATCAAAATAATATTAATTTTTTGGTTCTATTAAAATGTCATCTATAACCCTTAATGATTCATTTTCATGATTATCAAATGGTTTTTTGAGATACGATAACTGATATTTTAGACATCTTTTAATTTTTTGTCCCTTTTTAGTTTTTTAAAACATTTTTTCTTATATTTTTTACCAAAATAAAATTTCAAATTTTCATTATAATCCTCAATCAAATACTAGTAGTTGAAATGATAAACATCTGTAAAATGATATGGACCTATTTGTCACATTCTATATGAAAGTTTAGAAAAATAATAAGTAAAAATAGATTTTAAATAGTAAACACTAGACCATAAACTCACCCAATATGGTGAGTGAAGGACCAATTAGCCATCTAAAAGACTATAGTGGAAGGTTTCAATTATACTAATCTCATATGTTGAAATACTAAGAATATGATCAATTTAATCCAGTCACTAAGGAAACATAAATATTATAGTTGAAATTTTTTTCCTTGTTTTTATGGGATTATAAAACATCATGGGTCTTTATATTTAGGACATATATTATTTTTTTGTAAAAGAATACACTCTTTAATGATGATATAAGTTTAAAATGAATCCTGGAATATACCTTTTGATACAATATTTATCAATATTTTTAGGTATTATTTGATTAGAAATAATGTTTTAAGGAATATGATATTTATTTGATGCTCTTATACAGGTCAAGGAAGTTGTGATGTTTAATTTCATGATACTTTTTTTCTCTATTTTATGGAAAGGTATGGGTGGGGTAAAATTATTCAAGAAAATTTGTAGTCTCTCTCGATACTCTTCAATATTTTACTTCACTATTTTTCGGTTTGTATGCAATTTTATCATGTTAAAGGGGCATAATTTTTCCATATGAAATTGGGTTTCTACCCTTATGAATCCAAATGTCATAATTATACAAATTTGAGTAATTTTTATGGTGATGAAAAATAATTATTATAGGAATTAGTATTTATCATTATGAATCTAACCTTGATGAATCATCCATATAATATATTTTATCTACCCTTTTGTAATAGATATAAATTATCCTTAATGAAATTTTACATCATCAATATGAAAAATGACCAATATAATGAAAAAAATAACTCATTGTCTATATGAAAAATCTTTATTTTCAAAATAATACCTCGTGTACATGGACAAATAATACATAAAATGATCTTTCATTAATTTAATTTTCTCCTTACGAAAATCTCCTATAGGATATAATTTGGTACATATAGAAAATTATCCATTCAAAGTGTAAAAATAAACATCAAGAAACAATAAACAGAAAAATTCTAGACTGCACAATATAAATAAAAAATGATTTAAATTTATTTACATTCTATAAAAACTTATATATAATAGAAATATCAATTGATAATCTATAATCCTTTCATAACCAACTCAAAATATTAAATCAAATAATTTTTTTCCAAAACATTCAAAAAATTATTTCATAAAATATATGGAATTTTATTTTAATATTATTTAAAAAATTAATTTAAAAAACTAATTTTCATTCAAATATGTATTCAATTAAATTTTCCAATATATATTATCAATATACAATTATTAATCTTTTATTGAATATTTAGAAAACAAATATATCATGAATTACATAATAATGATATGGATAACATGTATAAAAATAAATCTACATCAACCATTAATATGTTTACGTACCTTAATTTGAGTTTAAGTGGATAATTATTGAGACATGTATACATAAGGATTGACCTACATTAAACCTTCATGTATCCTTATATATTTTTACTGGATAACTAAAACAAGGTGTTGAGTACTCCTCTATTCATAGATTGATTTAATTTAGCGGGCATGCCTTTTTTTAGGATAGTGTTTTTTTTGGGTGTGAGAGGACCAAAATATATATAATTTAAAAATAATATGGAAATTATTACATCACTAAAGTAAATTTATAATATTTTTTTCAATTCATTGATTAAAACATGTTACCACATTCATTAGGTTTGAGGGAAATTATTCTCATTGTCTGGAAGACTATCTAGAGGTGTTGGGAATTATAAGGGAACCCGTGGGGATGTATTGGCGATGTTATAACCGATTATACCCTGACAGGTACCCCCATGTTCTTTTTTGAAACATAATGGATAATAATGAATATCAAACAAGATGATAGATTTATAAGAAAGGGGATGTTGGAATAGGTTGTGTCAATGAAGGACCATCCATATGCAAGGTGAATGTAATTTTTGATCATATTGTTAACCCATGCACTAATTTTCTGAGATAGGTGACTGGGAGAATGATATTTAGATTATTTTATCCATTAATTAATAATATGATGTTAATTTTTATATAGATATTTAAATTGTCATTAAAGTTGAATGTGTTTTGTGAAATACCAACATTTGATATTAATTTTTTATGGTTTGTGATTAGGGTTAGGTTTAATGCTATTTATTGATGATTTGTTTCATGGTTTGGGTGTAATTACAACTCGGAGTGGTTTTTTTGTTGGATTTAGTGTAATTATAATAGAGGATGGTACATTTATGATTATATGAATCAGGTTGGGCGTAATTCCTACCACAATTGAGTTTATTATACATGTTGGGTGTAAATATGGTATTATGAATTTGGTGGGGTTTAATGGCCACCATGAGAATATAAAGAAAGTTAATCGAGTGTAATATTAACCATGTATATTCTTGGGATATTTATTAGTTGAGCTTCCCACAACTCAATGCATCATACAGTGAGTTGGGTGTACTAAAAAAATTAACCATTCTTGGTATCATAGTTAGGTTTACATAAAATACATATGTATGTGTGGGATTGAGAGTGTGGTAGGAAATGATTTAAAGCATACATATCCTATTGGCCCCGGGTGGTTATTCAACAATTTTAAAGACACCATAACACTGGATGATGTATGTAAAGCTACACCGAAGTGGCAGTGTATTACCCAGGGATATGAAATAGTTATTTATTATTAATTCCATTTTTATGTGCCTTTATTTATGACATTATCACCTTTTCTATGCACAATATACATTAGATATATTCTAGGACACAATTGGCTGTGGGATACTGAGTTGTACTCACACCCTACATGGATACACTAGTGCCCGAGAAGACTTAAATGTTCTAGTAATGGTTATGGGTAAGGGACCTTTATTGGATATTAATCTATGTACCATTAATAATGTTAGGATATTGGACTAGCCTATCATTCATGACTAGTTTTAGGATGATTGTTCCTCTTACATATTCTGGGGTGTGTAATAGGTGGTCCAAAATGTGTGAATTTGTTTTTTTTCTGTACGATACATTAAAATTATGGATACTCATTCTTTTATATAGTGGGTGTTTTATTTACATACAAGTGACTATTATTCATTATATATTCTTTTATTTTTTATCTTAGATTTTATACTAATACATCTTCTTGTATGATTTTTGGTTTTCTATACTGAGATTATAGTCTCTATACGACTTCTCATAGATCCTCATTTAAATTCAAAAGCCTATAATATAATGTGGGAATTCATGATGTTATGTAAAACCATTGTTCCAATTACATATCAAGTAATATTGGTCATGGAGTTATAATTTGTCTGATTGAAGAAATAGTGAAGAACCACATAACCATTTCATAAAAAAAAATTACTTATTATCTCAATATATCAATGTAATATGTTTTTATGGAATATTATGAATTTTTTTACCTATTATTTCAATAGTATGAATGATTTTGACTATGTAAGTGTTATGAAGGGATTGAAATTATATATCCACATGTTGAATTAATAGATCTCATGTGAAAAACAATCATTTGTATCTGTTCTATTCCAACTCATTTTTATATGATTCCATTGTACAAGGACATCACAATATGGGTAATTATTTCATTTCACAAAGCCTCAATGTTATCATTATGTGTATGACATTATATATTACATCATTTTGAGATTTTATATTTTTATCCTCATAATAAAATATTTTTATTATTAAAGGGTTGTTATTCAAATATATTCATTTATATATAATTTCTTTTTCTTATTTATCCATTCCATATTATATATGTTATGATAATTTTTATTTGGATTCCACTATATGATATATTTTACTAATCATTTGAGCAAACCAATTTTTATTTTTTTCTATTTCCCCTAAAAACAATAATGATTACTCTGTATTATTTACAGATAAATAAAATAGAAAAAAATAATGATTATTTAAGGAATAATTAATATCACAATGTAATATAGTGATCAAATATGCATATTGCCTCCCGATACTACTAAAATTATGTTTCCATATGTTTCTAATGTAATAATATTATTGTTATCTCTAGGTATATGGATTTAATATTTTTGTAATATATGTATCAGGAATACTAAAAAATGTTGTGGAAAAAATAAACATTCATATCCTATATGTTTCAAAATGTTAATATATAAAATGATTAGTAACCAGATTAGTAATTAATATAGATACATGGGCAGTGAAAAATCTAGAGAAGAAATATTTAAAAATAATCCTAAAAACATAAAATTATGGAAGGGAAATATTTATTAGTCATGGGTGTTCACTTTATCCTACACACTATAACACACCATATACAACAAAATATACCTCGGGATTGGTTATATTTACCATTTATACTTATCAAAATACAATATTAAGGACTCTAGAACCTTTCTTATCTCTCCAATTATGCAATGTTAGTCTTCCTAAAATGATGGTAACTATTGAGTGGTGAGATCATTCAGGGATTTATGTCTCATTAGTCAAAAAATATATCTCATTCAACATCATGATTAATGTATATAAGGAAACTAATGTATAAGGACATGATAAAAATTTTATATATTTTTGTGGTATAACCTATATATGATCGGTGTTTTCTCTTGGTATTTGAGAATCCTTTTTAGTAAGAGATTTAGTGGTGGTTTCCACTATAGTAGAGGAAATTATTGTAGGAGCAACTTATAAAGTGTACGATATCTCAATGGTAATATCCTCTTGCTACGTTGGACTAGCCTACTTTGTTAGGGTCTCATCCATTATCAACATATTCGTGATTTAGGGGGAGGTTTGTCAAATGGTAGTGGGATTGATGAATAGAATCATAGGAGGGGCATCGAACATTATCTGGTTAACCTTATTCTATGTCATAATGTACAACTCTCAAGGTTATTGAGCTACTATTGGGGACTCCATCATCTCATGGAATATAGATACTGTAATAACATGTGTTCTCCATTGAGAGGGATCTAGTACACGAGCAGGGGTGATATGATATAGTTTGTAGATACTGATAGATGAGTAAGATAGATGTTTTTGATTAGTATGTATCATATTATAAAAATATATGGTAAATGGAAGATAATTTTATGTTTATTTATGTTGTATATCTAATCCTAATGGACAATGATGCACTGAAATTCATTCTTTACAAAATTATATGTCACTATCTTATTGATTTATGTATGAGGTTTTGAATTAATAGTATGTCCAGATTGGGGTGTTGGAAGCTTTTTGTATGGGATGTGCCTTGAGAATGTACCTTGTTGACCTCCGCCATCCATAATGCTCCAATCCTTCTCATACTAATCTTATAAATTAATTTCATTCTAAATTACCCCATTTTTTCTAATATATATATGCGAATAAATAGAAAATTTTCATGTGAGTACTGTGGAATGGTGTTATGAGAATAAAATGGGTTATTCATGAGGTGCATGATAAAATTTCCAAAAATATCATACCTATGACACCCCATGATTTTAAAATAACACTATATTCTTTATCGTATACTACATATAGAAACGAGCCTAAACAAACCAAAAAATATGATTATATGACCATTATATACAATACATTGAATTAGTGAGTATGCATAATATTAACTAAAATTTAATATATATAAAGGCCATAATCAATGAAAATCTGTTAACTAATTAATATAAATAAATAATCAATTTTTAGTAACGGTGTTTTCTGCATCAGGATATATGCTTTCTAAAAAATGACGTTATGTTACTTTTTGTGAGAAAATATTATAGATAATTTATTGAAATTATATAAATTATATTTTATGAAATAATATTAATTTTTAAATAATCATATTAAAATTACCTTAGGGTTAAATTTACATATATTTACGAAATGATTTATTTTTTGTGAATAGTTAAATATACTAATTTTTTTAAGAGTATCAATTTATTTTAAATAAAACATATCAATATTATTCGAATATGTTGTATAATTATCATAATTATTATTCAAATATATATATTTTAATATAAATTATTTGAATCATTGTTATATCTAATTTTGGTTTGAGTACATTTTGCGATTAAAAAGACATTTTCTGAATAATGTTTTTCATTTGATTTTATGAATTTATTTTAAATGTAATTTCTTAAACATATTGAAATTTTATATATAAAAATATATTTCATATTTGGACTCAGTGGTTAAATTTTTTATAAATAATTCCATTTTTTAGACATTATGAATAGAAACATTAGTAATTTTGTTATCATGGTAATGGATAATTCAAGTAATTATGGGAAAAATTAAAATATATTGAAAAATAATAACACTAAAACTTTCATTAATTTTATTGGATGTGTATATGTCATACATAATAAATTTATTTTAAAATATATATCATTTTATTATTTTCAAGCTGTTTTTACACATTATATTAGTATATATAACGAAAAGTAAAAAATTTCATTCTATTTGTTTTTTATATATAATTTTTTGAAATTAGGGTAAATATACGACATGTTGGGATCTTAATATTCATTTCAAATGTATATTTATTCATTATTAATGTTAATTTTTTTCACTTTTGAGTGATTAAATATTTAACTTTAATTCTTGTGCAATAATAAGAAAATAATTATATCATTTGTATAAAATTTAAATAAAATATTATAAAAATAGTAAAACTAAAATAATTTGATTGAATTATTTTTCCAAATAATTTTTTAGATATATTAGATGTTTTATGGAATTACCAATGAAATATATTAAAATTATCCTTCCATCTTAATGAATTTAAATTCAAATTAAATGAATAGTGTCAACAAATCAAATTAAAGAAATTGAATAATAAATAATATTTTATTAGATGATATAAAATTCATAATTGTCTTATATTCATCCAAATGATTGGTATATGGCTTAAAACATCATCCATGGTCCATTTAGGGGTATTTTTTCATTTTATAATAATATTATTAACCCTTAAATGGTAGAAAACATTAGTATTAAGTTAATTACAAAATGTGCTAAAGGGTTGTGCTAATGGTGGGGGGTTAAAACTAAATGAAAATGGTGAAATAACACATAATACATTAAAAAAGTATTTTATTTTATTTAGATATATAATCATATTTTATTTTAATTACATAAATTGTATCCATCTAAATTAGAATATTAATTTCTAATAATTTAATACCAAAATAAATTTTATGAATGCCCCTCCCCTCACTTATAAAAGGTCATCCCTAATAGAAATTACTCAAACCACATTGATCCATGTATCATAACATATCCTTACTATCTTTTTTATAGAAACCCTTATCCATTTTCAACGAGTTATGGTCATTCATAGATACTTAAACTAAATCTCTTAAAATTAGATCTAACTGAATACTACAAAAAAAGAGGTAATTGTATTGGTTGAATCCTTCATGTTTAATTTTTCTTATACTTCTTATTAATGTGTTGTACACATACAAAGATAAGAATTATAATATCATAAATATACTATATGTTATTAATAATGTGGGAAAACTATATTCCTTTTCTTTTGCATGCTATGAAAAGACAAAATCATTGGTCATGTTTATGTAAAACATAAAAACTTCACAAATCGGTGCAATTAACATTGCATCACCCTTTTACATGGTTGTTTATAAATATTTAACAAATGAATATATATGATACATATGAAAAAATATTCTTCTAAAATTATAACATCATACATACCTTCTTATTTTCTAATTCATGTAAAATTATAATGTTGCTCATGCAAGCCTGTGGACCATAACCACCACAGAATGATGTCACCCATTTTTATTTTTTTTGAAATATTTGTATGGAAATAATGATATATTAAATGAATATACATGATAATTATTTTATAATAAATATTCTAGAAATATCAATTATTTTTACCTTTCTTTTGATCAATCCATCAAAATATGAGAATATCATTCACGCATATGTACATCCTACCTTCTCTATGAATAATGTAATTCATTTTTCTATCCATAAATTCTATGGATGAATCATAATATAAATATAATTAATATGAATTATATTTATATAATTTTATAAATCTTGGTTATTATGGAAATATTTTTAATGTACAATGAAAAAAACTAATGAACAAAAACATACATGAAAAATGAAGCAGTTATTACCCAGATAAATGATTTTCTTGAATAATTTATTATAAATGGTTGATAAAATATTATTATTTAATAATATATTGTATGAAGTTAATGTTTATGGTACTGAAATATGTAATAAATCTATATTTATAATAAATTTGTTTTGTACACATATGATAGTGTTTGAAAAAGTCATTTAATAAATCCAGAAGTGAACTAAGACAGTTTTACATAATAAAATTTCAAATTTTAGGTGAATATCATTGGATTACAAAATATTATACAGTGCACATCAAAAATTGTAAGAATTCGAGATGTTCCATTTAATTGAGCTTGTTTATCGGGAAGAATTTTTATACATTCATTATAAAACATGTAACTCATCATAAAAGATAATATAATTATTATGGGTACATATATATAGATAATTCCGACAGAATATATAGGGGTTATGTAATATTAATAAATAATTTCATTTAGGAAAGGAGATAAGAATAGTGACATAAAATAAATTTGTGGTTCGGGTAGAAAACCCGTACCTTATGTCCGAATGAGTTATTCCCATGACCGTAGCATCCTAACTAATCAAATTAATTCATTAATTCATTAATTAGGTACTTTTGATACATGTATTGTATTTATTATAATGTTATTATGTTCATTTATGGCCTTTTTTGAGTTATAAGAATCAAATTTATCGCTCAGGGGTGTTTTTTTCCTTAGTTTTCCTCATCAGAATACTTGTATATGTGTTTGGAATTTAATGTCGATTTGATATAATTCTATAGAATTGAATTTATATGATATTAATCAATATCAAAAAGTATAATTTATAATATAATCATTGTGTTATATGGTTTGATGATGTGTTATTTGATAAAACAGTTAGTGATAATTATTTGGATTATTACGACGGGTATTGATCACAATGAAAACGTTTTTCTTCCATTATTAAATATCATGTAGAAATGATGGTTCAAAATAATTAAATAAGTCATAAGAAATATTTTATAATCATTATCAACCATAAAAATGTTTTCATGAAGATCCTTGAAGGGTAAAATGAAGAGCTAAGGTCCTGCATCTATGATGGTTGTAAATCAACCTCTCCCGGGCGATGATTTTGTTCTCAAATTAAACGAGAGAGGGAGAGAGTAGTCCTAGGAATGATATTCCATTTTAAAGATATAATTCCATTATAAAGACTTTAATATTTTTATCATGTTCATTTGGAGATCATATGTGAGGATAAGATAATAAAAGAAAATACATTAAAATGAAATTAAATGAAAAAAAGGAATATGATTTACCTCTTGAAATGTCCTTATAGATAACCTACTTAAGGTAGGGGTTTTGGATTTTTGGATATAACAAGAGATCCTAAACATGTGGAGAGGATTGGGATTTGTCCGACCTTTTTTCAGCTCTAACGAATAGAGGACTGAAGATAAGAGGGAGTGATGGTTGGATTTTATAGTGTAGGAGATGAGTGATTTTGGAATTAATTATTCATTATTTTATTATTATTCTCAAAACTAGAAATAGTGTTGATTATTAAGATAAAAAACAAGAATACATGCATTTTAGTTCCATCCAAGTGTTCTTACATCATCCATACATTATTTATGAGTCAATAAATTATGTATTTTGAAATTATCATAATTTACCAAATTTTACTACTCACCATAAATGTATGTATTTTAGAAAATTACCAAAAATTCTCCACAACAATTTATTGATGTGTATAAATTAAAAATGACTCTGTTATTTCAAGATAATTTTATAAATAAGATAAATTTTAATTTTAAATAAAATTATATTTTACTCGAAAAATACAGTTTCTTGAATTAAAACTGATTTTTTAACAACCTGAAAAATTAAATAAAGCCATATTATATTATCGGAAAAATATTGAAAAAAAATGTATTTAGGAGTAACCTTTATCAAAAATTTATTCTTTTTTGATTATGTTTATTAATTAAAAAAATATATTTCAATATTTAGGTGTTATTAAAATACCATTACTTTAGTATTATTTTTAAAAATATTAACATACTTTTATTAGATATAACTATTCCATATTTTATTTTATGAGATATATGAATTATATTTATAGATATATGGGTGTGGTTATAATTCATTGTTCTTGTTTACTATTCATAAGGGTCTTATTATTATTCAAAAGGTCAAGTTAATATTTTATTTTCATATGTTCCTTAAATTATTGAAATACCTATTTTTGCATTCATTCATCATTTATAATGTTTTTATATTTTCCATTAAGGAATTTTATGTGATCTATAATATATGAAATAAACTTGACAAGGTAAATTCATTGATAGAGTTATGGGTCATTACTTTTTCTATCCATGTCGTAGCTTCCAGCAAAACATCTATGTTATGTGATGGGGGAATTCTTATGGGGGATATATCATTCTATGGTGAAGGGGTGTTACATCATGATTATAGTATAGTAGAATAGAAACATTCATTAACGTATAGTCTACGATATAAAGGCTTAAGCCATGGTTTTTGAGGATTTTTCTATGTGAATAATACAAACCCAAGACATCTGGGTCCAGGTTGTATGGGTAACCTATAAAGGGAAACCATGTTTCTAGTTATGATACATATGGTGTGGCATCATGGACAATGGTGAGAAGTTTAAATGGTGATCTTGGGACGTGCAATGCATCATGACTATTTTTTTCATGCTATAAAAAATTCTATAGGGTTTTTTTAATTAATAAAATTAAATGGATTTAGTATTACAATAATATAAAATGATAATTTAACTATTTTTACCAGTGGATCCATCCATATACCCTTCCACCCTTTTATTTCTCTCATTTATGAATATATTTCCCTTCTTTATATATGTATTAGGGTGCAGTTTTAATTTTGTGATATTTAGGGTTTATTTTATCTTCTCTCTTTAATATATAATTAGTTTCATCCACTATTTTATAACTTTTTTACTATTTCTTATCTAATTTGTTATTTTTTTGTCATATTTTATAATCTATACCCATTAGAGGTGAATTATCAAGAGTTGGTTAATGAGTGAATATCAAGTTTATCTAGGTAGGTTGGTCATAACCATTCTCAATAGATTATTCTTGTTTATATTTGACATATGATGTTAAATTATCAATCCAATGTAAGATTGAACATAAATTAAATTAAATTTTTAAACCTGTCCCATTTGTGTTTGAAGAATATTTAAAGGGCCTTGATGGACCCTTTGATCAATACACCATGATTCTTTGGTTGTAGAAGTCCAATGTCTTGATTTAATGTGTGAAATATATGGTATGAGAACTGAATAGGGTTTTCTTCATAGTAAGTTGAAATGTATAAGAAAATTTATGTAGGTTCGTTGAGTATCATAAAATATTTATTAATTTATCCTACAACACAAGTATTATTTTATGTTGGATAAAAACCAAAAAAATATAAAAATATTATGTCAACTAAAAAATATAAAACTCAATATAGAAATAAAACAATAAATATTACAAATGTAATGAGGTGTATGCAGATGACGTTTAAAACGTGATTTAGAGCCCAAAACTAATGCAAAATGGGGGAATTAAATTGTGTATGTTTGTTGAAAAAAATTTGTAATATTAGTATTACATGTATTGACTAATGAGTTTGTGTAAATTCAAAATGTCTATTATTAAAAAATAGTTATTATGAAACAATCTCAATTTGGATGAAACAAATTATAGAAATGATATCAAAACCTAATATCGATGGTGTTTACAAATAAGTAGAAAACTTCATCATTAATTGAACATAAAAATTTAATCAACCAAAATAAATGGTGCAATAAGTTATAAAATATCAAATTTCCATTGGGTCTTGGTGAGTTACAATCACAGATTCTAAAACATCTTATGATTGGAATTTTCAAAATAATATTTATTAAGTAAAAATGAAATTTCATTCAACAAAATTTTCTTTTTATTAATGATTAAATTGAAAATTAACATTTTTATGGATATGTGAATTTATAAATTACCCATTATATTATTGAATCATAACTTAAGTAATTGGGAATGAAAAAAAATTTTATTTCACCCAATGAATGTTTATCCAACAAACATGATTAATTTGATGTATATAAGACGTTCACATGAATAAATGTGATTATTTATGAAATATTTGATGTGTGGGAATATTTACAATTTGAATTCCTTCACATACAAGCTATGTACTCTTTTGGATCCCCATGAAATTTTCCCAAATCTGTATTGATGATCTCCATCAAAATGTGTCAAAATGATCCCCATGGTGAATGCCTTCATTTCATGTTCAATCACACATTTTAGGATCTTTTTCCACTGGCATAAAACTATTAAAATTAATATAGTTCAAAAAATAGAAGAATAGTAAATTTAATATTTAATAATTCACATTCAAAAAATTTAATTTCAATTATTTATAATTAATCTATCCTTTAAATGGGTTTTCTAAAAAAAATTTCCACATGACCATTTTTCATCGATCAACATAAATTAAGGTATGAATTTTGTTAGTGAACTATTTTAAGAACATATAATGCTAAAAATATAATTTATCATCCAAAACATTTCAACTTAATCTCATATGAGAATGATTTACCTCACTTCCATACTTTTAAGAAATAACAATCCATCATCTCGATTTATATTTAATACTCCTTACTGTGTTCTAATACTATTCAGAGACCAGAATCACGATTTAATGACCTTATATCCCAGAAAGGTGTTTTATTAAGAACATTTTTTTCACCCTAATGAAGCCTCTAATTTCATCACCCATTTAAAAATAAATTACCCATAATAAAATATATAAAAAAATAACAATCAGTAAAATTCTTAGATATCATTACATTGATTAAATAATCTTGATGATGTTTTTCAACAGTCATTGAATCTGAATAATACATTATATGTTCGACTCATTATTATTTTTAACTTGCTAAAAATTAGTTAATTCCATCATTAATTCAGTTTCCTTGATAATATTAGGATCTTCATCTTCCATACCATGGTAAAACCATATCTTCTTAATGCTCACATGGTTTTAGTTAAGTAGCTATTTATAGGAGATCAATATTATTCCTTTATTCAAGATTATCTCATGTTTTTGTTGTCTTGCCTTGGGTTGTCCAATTATAATATCATTGGCTAAAAGTTAATAGTGAAAAACCAAATCACCCTGGTTTGTAATTGATTTAGCCTTAGTCATTATTTATTTATTTGAAGTTTGTTGTGTTTCCTCATATAACCATGAAATCATATCATGTATTTACATCATCCAATTAGAAATTCATTTGTTGAGGTTTAAATGATATTTTTCACACATGATAATATATTGAGTTATTATTTTAAAATTTTGTTTCCAAACATATGAAACTCTATGAGATCCTTGAAAATATTTGATTGATTATTAAATTAGTGTAAAAAAATTCTTATAAGAATTGGAAATTATCTATACAAAATTTTCTTGGAAGATTAATCCATAAAAAAATTTAATATGATCATTATAAAAATAGGGATAGTTTAGCATAAAAAAAATTTCACTTCATCATTATGAGAAAAATCCCAACATCCTTATGAAAATTTCCCCCCATCCTTAATGAAGTCTTCCTTGTCAAAATTCCAAATCAAGAAGATGTAAAATTAATCTGTATTCAATATTAAGAAAAAACCATACAAAGGTATATTGGTCATTCTGTTATTTAATTTCATCCTTAGGAAAATCACATATAAGAAAGAATTTAAAACTAATTCAAAATTATCATCTCAAAGTGTAAAATTAATCTTCAAGAATAATTTAAACAATGAAAATCTAGATTTCATAATATTAATAAAAATTGAATTCAAATAATCTATATTATATATAATAAATATTAATAGGAAATATTAATTTAAAATCCATATACCCTTCTATAAGTACAACTAAATATTAGTTCAATTATCATTTGATTAAAAAAATTATGTATATATTATTCAAATATGTGGAATTTAAAATAGGGAACATTTATGTAATTAAGAACTAAATACACTCATTTTTAAACAATAATGTATGTAAATACAATCCCTAATAATAATTATTAAAATATATTTATTAATATATGAAATAAAAAATTAGAGCTAAATTGATTAAAATTTTATAAAAATATGAGGAAATATTATTAAAATAAATACCTCTGAAATTACCCCACCATTAATGAATTTATTTTTCTCAAGAAATAAGTTAAAAAAATTCAATGAGATTAATTTCATATTTAAAATTAAAGGATTATTATGAAAATAAAGAGAAAATTTCAAAATGTTTTCCCCCATGGAATTACTCATGTAATAATAAATGGTTACCACCGTAAAACAAATTGTTTTTAGAAAAAAATTTGATTTTTGGTTTTGGAAAAAATGACCTCCTCATAATTTTTTTTATGGATTTAAGAAAAATTAAATATTAATTAAATTAATATTATAAACATCTTACATTCATCATGGTAAAAAACACATATAATTCAAAATAAAATATAAATTTTCATAACTATATGGATGAGTGGAATTAATAATTAATAAGATAATTTAATTGAACTCATATATCCTTTTTATCATAAAAATAAACAACTCATCCATGATTAAGACTTATTTTGTAGATTAATTAAATGATAATATTAATATTTAAAATCTCATAAAGAAGATCAAATTCAATTAAAATTATAAAACATACTCCAAAAATTTAATCAAAGAACAAGTGATATAAATTTATGAATATAAAATATTTTACCAAATTAAATTAATGGGGATATACAAAATTATCCCCTAAATTTGGGAAACCTAACTACAAATTTTTGAAAAAAAATCAACCCTAATTTATAAAAACTAAAACATAAATACCATAAATTTGAAAAAAATTAATTCCATTTTTTAGTGTACTTAATGAAATATAGTTTAAAAAAATATATAACATAATAAATTAAACCCATCATTTTCACTAATATTAAAAATTAATATGGGTGAAACAATGAAAAAATAATTGAAAATATAATTTTCAATTTAGTCGTTAGAAAAATGATCATGTGTTATAAGATATTTAAAAGTAATATTTTTCCATACTCTAAATAAAAAATTCCGTGTTTGAAAATGAATTATGCCTAGTTAATACATAAAAAATTTATTTAAATGAAATGTTTACATGGAAATAATAATTTTTACTGTAAATTGTTGAAAATATTTTTTACAATATTTAAGAAAACGATAAAATTAAATTAATTTTAGAATATAAATTGATCATAACTATAGTTTTAAATTGAAAAAATGTCCAATTAATATATCATATATCATTAGTTTAACTTTTTTAACCATTATATTCATAAAAATTGTCTTATATTTTATTTAATATAAGAATTGGTAAATTTTAAAAAAACCACCCAAAAAGTGAATTATTTGTTCTATTACAAACTAGATATTCTTATTCTGGAAAAAAATTATATTTTACACAAAGTGTTCATAAATTATAATTTCAATGTTCCAACCCAATAGTTCAACCATTTTAGAAATACTATGGGAGATGATAATTTATGTTTCCAATAATGTTCGCGCTTTAGAAAAATATCAAATAAATGTAAATAGTTTAAAAAAACAATTTTTCTAATAAATAAATAGTGATATAATATGAAGAAAATATAAAAAGTTATTTATTTTTAAATAACAACAAATAATGGAAAACCTACTGAATAAAAATTGACCACTTCTCATGAAACTATGAATTTAAATTTCACCATTATACTAAAATAATGATCATGTTTTATGCTCGTAGATAGGAGAATTTCCCTTTGGTCACCCATAAAAATATTGTTTCATCCTCTCAATATAATTCAAAAAACAATTTATTTTCTTATTATACATGTTTGAAAAATCCATTATGAAAAACTATAATCATGGTGAATGGTACATGCAATATAGATTTATATCCCCTTGATACTAGTTTAAATATTATATTAAAAAGTATAAACCACTAACCAACATTAAAATATTGTTTTGTAATGATATAATCATTAAGATCCTTCATTTTTTCGTTTTAAATTCTAATATTTTCATAAGATTATATTTTAATACCTTTTATCTAACATGTAACTAATAATATTATGTCATTAGTAGTGTTAAAATCACAGTTTAATGATTTTCCATTATAAATACACTTATTTTGAAACTCCAGAAGGAAGTGATAATATTTTCCAAAATCAATGATTATATAGAAAAAATCACACGGGGTATTTAAAATTATTTTTTAAGTCCCACAAATAAACATTTATATTAGATTATCATACCTTCTTAGAGCTAGAAAGATATTTATTTAATATATTTATAATAACAATATTTTACGTCTCATATTTACCACTTAGCTGTGGAATATATATTGTTTTGTTTTTATTCCCATATCCATATTTATTCATCAAAATATAAAATTTTAATTTCACAATGTTGGTTACATTATCATTGATTAATTAATTTGGAAATACAAATCTATAGAAAATGTTTTTATTAATAAATCTGACAGCATGAAAATATTTTTTATTTGTAAGTGCCACATATTCTATGAAATTAGATATATAATCGAATGTAACTACTATATAGGAATTACCAAGATAATATTGCAATGGAACAATGAATTTCAGAGCCTAAATTAAAAAAATGTATCAACTTCCAAAATAACATTCTATGGAACCTCTGGCATTTTCCCAAAATTTCCCATCATTTTTTATTTGTCACAACAAACCAAAAGAATCCTAAAATACTAAAAAAGAGTAGGCCTATATAAACTATCTTATAATAATTTATAAAATATCCTTTATCACCATTATTTCTAATACATGTGAATATTTCTAGTTCAATAAAATAGAAACCACACAATCATCAAGCACACAATTTATCAAGATACCATCAGCATGTCTTCTAAATAACAAAGTATTATCCAAAACGTAAAATTAGTACATGAAATTTTTTCTTTGATTATATGTAATATCAATGGTTAAGACTTATATAAATATAATGTTCACAAAATCATTGTACCATGATATTTGTTTTAGAAAATACTGAGATGTTTTTAATCTAGAAATGTTGAATTAATCTTTTTTGGGTCATTGATTTGGGTAATTGTTAACATTGACAGGTAGTAAAAAAATACATTATAATCCCCTTACTTTTCTCAAATCACTACATCAAACACATTCAGGAGACTATAAACATAATGCGAATTATTTTTTCCACCATCATGGATATAATTTAATTTAAAGCTGAATGATTAGTAGAGACATTGATTTAGACTGATCTAAAAACATTGTAAATATCCAAATAGGAAAATACAACAACAATGTAATTCTCAATGGTGGTGTAAATCCTTTGGGAGTCATCTGGTATAATAAAAGACGTGTAATGTATTCTCATTCCTCTACCCTAATTTAAATGATATAAAAATATTCCTATAATCAGACATCATCTTAAAAGAAAACATCTAATATTGGTTAGTAAGTATTGGTGAAGATATATGTTTTTCCTTATGAATATTTAATGATTATAAGTAGTTCTCATAATTACTTTACAAAAATTTTACATCAGGGACCTTCTGATTTTTGAAAATCATTAATAAAAATCCAGTAAAACCCTCATTCCCCAAAATAAATCTAAGAACATGAACATTTTTAGGATTTTAATTTTCTAATTACCACAATTTTAGCATTTCAACCATTATTCCCTTCTTAAATATCTTTAGGTGAAGATAAATCCCCCTTGGTCTCCATAAATTGTCTTATATACTAGTTTAGAAAAGACTTGGTGTCCTAAAATCTTTTCAAGAAAATCTATTTTCCAAAAACAAAATTAAAATATATTCCCATTGGATGATAAATGATCCAGTAAATCAACTATTATGCTCCTAATCACATAAAAAACCCATCGTGAATAATGTATTGGTGTTAACTTCCCCACACAATCTAAATAAAAATCACCACTAGAAAAATATTCCAAAGGGGCATATGAATGTGGTCTTCCATTGATCATCATGAGATATAAGTATCTAGTTGTGACCATAATATTCATCAAGAAAGAAAAAGAATAATTTTTATTCTAACCTTTGAATAATATGATCTTGAAATAGAATGACAAAGTGTTTCTTTATATCGGTTGAATTTACCATCCTATAATGAATATAATCCATCTTTTTTGTAAAATAATTATTCTAAATTTCTTCATTATTATAATAGGTAACCACTGTGACTCCTCATTTATTATTTACACATGAATAGGTTTGACTAATTTGATATTTTCGATGAGATAAAATAATCCATCATATATTAGTTTAATAAATTATTCCCTAACATACTCCTTTTATTGAGATTAAGTACCCATATTATATCAACTCTTGGACTGTGATTAGGCTCCATTGAAAACCTATAAGTTAAAAATAATTGTATTACAACCTTAATGCCAACAATGGTCCAGTCTATAGTAGTAGTAAACATTTTCGACACAATAAATTGAAACTTCCTCTTGATTTCCCCTACATAACATGTGATTATTAAATATAGTGTGAAACTGTGACCTAAAAAACATCATTTCATGTGACATGTTAGGGGTTTGAGTTCCATATATAGTTCTTGATAACTATATCGAAGAATCAAGGGTATAATAGGTCCATCATATATAATATATCTCTTTATGTAACTGATAAAATGGAAGAAAAACCATTTTCCAATACTAACATTAGAGTGTAACTCTATTTTTTCATTTTTTAAATATATTCTATGTATTTTCTCCTCATAAATATCATTTTTATGTTCTAATATTTTTCCCTCAAATGTATCAATGTTTTCGTCCCCATTACTACAATTAATTTCATCAAAATAATATTAATTGTTTGGTTCTATTTAAATGTCATCTATAACCCTTAATGATTCATTTTAATGATTATAAATGGGTTTTTGAGACACAATAACTCATATTTTAGACATCTTTTAATTTTTAGGCCCTTTTTAGTTTTTTAAAACATTTGTTTCTTATATTCTTTACCAAAATAAAATTTCAAATTTTCATTATAATCCTCAATCAAATACTAGTAGTTGAAATGATAAACATCTGTAAAATGATATGGACCTATTTGTCACATTTTATATGAAAGTTTAGAAAAATAATAAGTAAAAATAGATTTTAAATAGTAAACACTAGACCATAAACTCACCCAATATGGTGAGTGAAGGACCAATTAGCCATCTAAAGGACTATATTGGAAGGTTTCAATTATACTAATCTCATATGTTGAAATACTAAGAATATGATCAATTTAATCCAGTCACTAAGGAAACATAAATATTATAGTTGAATTTTTTTCCTTGTTTTCATGGGATTATAAAACGTCATGGGTCTTTATATTTAGGACATATATTATTTTTATGTAAAAGAATACACTCTTTAATAAGGATATAAGTTTAAAATGAATCCTGGAATATACCTTTTGATACAATATTTATAAATATTTTTAGGTATTATTTGATTAGAAATAATGTTTTAAGGAATATGATATTTATTTGATGCTCTTATACAGGTCAAGGAAGTTGTGATGTTTAATTTCATGATACTTTTTTTCACTATTTTATGGAATGGTATGGGTGGGGTAAAATTATTCAAGAAAATTTGTAGTCTCTCTCGAAACTCTTCAATATTTTACTTCACTATTTTTCGGTTTGCATGAAATTTTATCATGTGAAAGGGGCATAATTTTTTCATATGAAATTGGGTTTCTACCCTTCTGAATCCAAATGTAATAATTATACAAATTTGATTAATTTTTATGGTGATGAAAAATAATTATTATAGGAATTATTATTTATCATTATGAATCTAACCTTGATGAATCATCCATATAATATATTTTATCTACCCTTTTGGAATAGATATAAATTATCCTTAATGAAATTTTACATCATCAATATGAAAAATAACCAATATAATGAAAAAAATAACTCATTGTCTATATGAAAATATACATTTTCAAAATAATACCTCATGTACATGGACAAATAATACTTAAAATGACCTTTCATTCGTTTAATTTTCTCCTTACGAAAATCACCTATAGTATAGAATTTGGTACATATTGTAAATTATCCATTCAAAGTGTAAAAATAAACATCAAGAAACAATAAACATAAAAATTCTAGACTGCACAATATAAATAAAAAATGATTTAAATTTATTTACATTCTATAAAAACGTTTATATAATAGAAATATCAATTTATAATCTATAAGCCCTTCAGAAGAAACTCAAAATATTAAATCAAATAAATTTTTTCCAAAACATTCAAAAAATTATTTCTTATAATATATGGAATTTTATTTTAAGATTATTTAAAAAATTAATCTAGAAACCTAATTTTCATTCAAATATGTATTCAATTATATTTTCCAATGTATATTATCAAAATACAATTATTAATCTTTTATTGAATATTTAGAAAACAAATATATCATAAATTACATAATAATGATATGGATAACATGTATAAAAATAAATCTACTTCAACAATTAATATGTTTACATACCTTAATTTGATTTGAGGTTGATAATTATTGAGACATGTATACGTAAGGATTGACCTACGATAAACCTTCAAGTATCCTTATATATTTTTACTGGATAACTAAAACTTGGTGTTGAGTACTCCTCTATTCATAGATTGATTTAATTTAGCAGGCATGCCTTTTTTTTAGGATAGTGTATTTTTTGGGTGTGAGAGGACCAAAATATATATAATTTAGAAATAATATGGAAATTATTACATCACTAAAGTAAATTTATAATATTTTTTTCAATTCATTGATTAAAACATGTTTCCACATTCGTTAGGTTTGAGGGAAAGTATTCTCATTGTCTGGAAGACTATCTAGAGGTTTTGGGAATTATAAGGGAACCCATGGGGATGTATTGGCTATGTTATAACCGATTATACCCTGATAGGTACCCCCATGTTCTTTTTTGAAACATAATGGATAATAATGAATATCAAACAAGATTATAGATTTATATGAAAGGGGATGTTGGAATAGGCTGTGCCAATGAAGGACCAAGCATATGCAAGGTGAATATTTTTTTTGATCATATTGTTAACCCATGCCCTAATTTTCTGAGATAGGTGATTGGGAGAATGATATTTAGATTATTTTATTAATTAATTAATAATATGATGTTAATTTTTATATAGATATTTAAATGGTCATTATAGTTTAATGTGTTTTGTGAAATACCAACATTTGATATTAATTTTTTTAGGGATTGTGATTAGGGTTAGGTTTAATGCCAGTTATTGATGATTTTTTTTATGGTTTGGGTGTAATTACAACTCGGAGTGGTTTTTTTGTTGGATTAGTGTAATTATAATAGAGGATGGTACATTTATGATTATATGAATCAGGTTGGGTGTAATTCCTACCACAATTGAGTTTATTATACATGTTGGGTGTAAATCTAACTGGGGATGGTATTACGAATTTGGTGGGGTTTAATGGCCACCATGAGCATATAAAGAAAGTGAATTGGGTGTAATATTAACCATGTATATTCTTGGGATATTTATTAGTTGAGCTTCCCACAACTCAATGCATCATACGGTGAGTTGGGTGTACTAAAAAAATTAACCATTCTTGGTATCATAGTTAGGTTTACATAAAATACTTATGTATGTGTGGGATTGAGAGTGTGGTATGAAATGATTAAAGCATACATATCCTATTGGCCTCGGGTGGTTATTCAACAATTTTAAAGACACCATAACACTGGATGATGTATGTAAAGCTACACCCAAGTGGCAGTGTATTACCCAGGGATATGAAATAGTTATTTATTATTAATTCCATTTTTATCTGCCTTTATTTATGACATTATCACCTTTTCCATGCACAATATACATTAGATATATTCTAGGACACCATTGGTTGTGGGCTACTGAGTTGTACTCACACCCTACTTGGATACACTAGTGCCCGAGAAGACTTAAATGTTCTAGTAATGGTTATGGGTAAGGGAACTTTATTGGATATTAATCTATGTACCTTTAATAATGTTAGGATATTGGACTAGCCTATGACTCATGACTAGTTTTATGATGATCGTTCCTCTTATATACTCTGGGGTGTGTAATAGGTGGTCCAAAATGTGTGAAATTTTTTTGTTTCTGTACGATACATTAAAATTATGGATACTCTTTCTTTTATATCGTGGGTGTTTTTATTTACATACAAGTGACTACTATTCATTAAATATTCTTTTATTTTTTTATCTTGGATTTTTTACTAATACATCTTCTAGTATGATTTTTGGTTTTCTATACTGAGATTATAGTCTCTGCATGACTTCTCATAGATCCTCATTGAAAGTCAAAAGCCTATAATATAATGGGGGAATTCATGATGTTATGTAAAACAATTGTTCCAATTACATATCAAGTAATATGGGTCATGTAGTTATAATTTGTCTGATTGAAGAAATATTGAAGAACCACATAACCATTTCATAAAAAAAAATTACGTATTATCTCAATATATCAATGTAATATGTTTTTATGGAATATTATGAATTTTTTTACCTATTATTTCAATAGTATTAATGATTTTGACTATGTAAGTGTTATGAAGGGATTGAAATTATATATCCACATGTTGAATTAATAGCTCTCATGTGAAAAACATTCATTTGTATCTGGTCTATTCCAACTCATTTTTATATGATTCCATTGTACATGGACATCACAATATGAGTAATTATTATATTTCAAAAAGCCTCAATGTTATCTTTATGTGTATGACATTATATATTACATCATTGTGAGATTTTATATTTTTATCCTCATAATAAAATATTTTTATTATTAAAGGGTTGTTATTCAAATATATTCATTTATATATAATTTCATTATCTTATTTATCCATTCCATATTATATATGTTATGATAATTTTTATTTGGATTCCACTATATGATATATTTTACTAATCATTTGAGCAAACCAATTTTTATTTTTTTCTATTTCCTCTAAAAACAATAATGATTACTCTGTATTATTTACAGATAAATAAAATAGAAATAAAACATAATAATGATTATTTAAGGAATAATTAATATCATAATGTAATATAGTGATCAAATATGCATATTGTCTCCAGATACTACTAAAATTATGTTTCCATATGTTTCTAATGTAATAATATTATTGTTATCTCTAGGTAGATGGATTTAATATTTTTTTAATATATGTATCAAGAATACTAAAAAATGTTGTGGAAAAAATAAACATTCATATCCTATATGTTTCAAAATGTTAATATATAAAATGATTAGTAACCAGATTAGTAATTAATATAGATACATGGGCAGTGAAAAATCTAGAGAAGAAATATTTAAAAATAATCCTCAAAACATAAAATTATGGAAGGGAAATATTTATTAGTCATGGGTGTTCACTTTATCCTACACACTATAACACACCATATACAACAAAATATACCTCAGTATTGGTTATATTTACCATTTATACTTATGAAAATACAATATTAAAGTCTCCAGAACCTTTCTTATCTCTCCAATTATGCAACTTTAGTCTTCCCAAAATGATGGTAACTATAGATTGGTGAGATCATTCAGTGATTTATGTCTCATTAGTCAAAAAATATATCTCATTCAACATCATGATAAATGTATATAGGGAAACTAATATATAAGGACATGATATGAATTTTATATATTTTTGTGGTATAAACTATATATGATGGGTGTTTTCTCTTGGTATTTGAGAATCCTTTGTAGTAAGAGATTTAGTGGTGGTTTCCAATATAGTAGAGGACATTATTGTAGGAGCAACTTATAAAGTGTACGATATCTCAATGGTAATATCCTCTTGCTACTTTGGACTAGCCTACTTTGTTAGGGTCTCATCCGTTATCAGCATCTCCGTGATTTAGGGGGAGGTTTGTCATATGGTAGTGGGATTGATGATTAGAATCATAGGAGGGGCATCGAACATTATCTTGTTAACCTTATTCTATGTCATAATGTAAAACTCTCAAGGTTATTGAGCTACTATTGGGGACTCCATCATCTCATGGAATATATATATTGTAATAACATGTGTTCTCCATTGAGAGGGATCTAGTACACGAGCAGGGGTGATATGATATAGTTTATAGATACTGATAGATGAGTAAGATAGATGTTTTTTATTAGTATGTATCATATTATAATAATATATGGAAAATGGTAGATAATTTTATGTTTATTTATGTTGTATATCTAATCCTAATGGACCATGATGTACTGAAATTCATTCTATACAAAATTATATGTCACTATCATATTGATTTATGTGTGAGGTTTTTAATTAATAGTATGTCCAGATTGGGGTGTTGGATGCTTTTTGTATGGGATGTGCCTTGAGAATGTACCTTGTTGACCTCTGCCATCCATAATTCTCTAAAACATCTTATACTAATCTTATAAATTAATTTCATTCTAAATTATCCCATTTTTTCTAAAATATATATGCGAATAAATAGACAATTTTCATGTGAGTAATGTGGAATGGTATTATGAGAATAAAATGGGTTATTCATGAGCTGCATGATAAAATTTCCCAAAATATCATACCTATGACAACCCATGATTTTAAAATAACACTATATTCTTTATCGTATACTACATATAGCAACAAGCCTAAACAAACCAAAAATACTATTATAAAACCATTATATACAATACATTGAATTAGTGAGTATGCATAATATTAACTAAAATTTAATATATATAAAGGCCATAATCACTGAAAATCTGTTAACTAATTAATATAAATAAATAATCAATTTTTAGTAACGGTGTTTTCTGCATCAGGATATATGCTTTCTAAAAAATGACTTTATGTTACTTTTTCTGAGAAAATATTATAGATAATTTATTGAAATTATATAAATTATATTTTATGAAATAATATTAATTTTTAAATAATCATATTAAAATTAACTTAGGGTTAAATTTACATATATTTACGAAATGATTTATTTTTTTGTGAATAGTTACATATACTAATTTTTTTAAGAGTATCAATTTATTTTAACTAAAACATATCAATATGATTCGAATATGATGTATAATTATCATAATTATTATTCAAATATATATAATTTAATATAAATTATTTGAATCATTGTTATATCTAATTTTGGTTTGAGTACATTTTGCGATTAAAAAGACATTTTCTGAATAATGATTTTCATTTGATTTTATGAATTTATTTTAAAAGTAATTTCGTAAACATATAGAAATTGTATATATAAAAATATATATCATATTTGGACTCAGTGGTTAATTTTTTTTTTAAATAATTCCATTTTTTAGACATTATGAATAGAATCATTAGTAATTTTGTTATCATGGTAATGGATAATTCAAGTAATTATGGGTAAAAATTAAAATATATTGAAAAATAATAACACTAAAACTTTCATTAATTTTATTGGATGTGTATATGTCATACATAATAAATTTATTTTAAAATATATATCATTTTATTATTTTCAAGCTGTTTTTACACATTATATTAGTATATATAACGAAAAGTAAAAAATTTCATTCTATTTTTTTTTATATATAATTTTTTGAAATTAGGGTAAATATACGACATATTGGGATCTTAATTTTCATTTTAAATGTAAATTTATTCATTGTTAATGTTAATTTTTTTCACTTTTGAGTGATTAAATATTTAACTTTAATTCTTGTTCAATAATAAGAAAACAATTATTTCATTTGTATAAAATTTAAATAAAATATTATAAAAATAGTAAAACTAAAATAATTTGATTGAATTATTTTTTCAAATAATTTTTTAGATATATTAGATGTTTTATGGAATTACAAATGAAATATATTAAAATTATCCTTCAATCTTAATGAATTTAAATTCAAATTAAATGAATAGTGTCAACAAATCAAATTAAAGAAATTGAATAATAAATAATATTTTATTAGATGATATAAAATTCATAATTGTCTTATATTCATCCAAATGATTGGTATATGGTTTAAAACATCATCCATGGTCCATTTAGGGGTATTTTTCCATTTTATAATAATATTATTAACCCTTAAATGGTAGAAAACATTAGTATTATGTTAATTACAAAATGTGCTAAAGGGTTGTGCTAATGGTGGGGGGTTAAAACTAAAAGAAAATGGTGAAATAACACATAATACATTAAAAAAGTATTTTATTTTATTTAGATATATAATCATATTTTATTTTAATTACATAAATTGTATCCATCTAGAATAGAATATTAATTTCTAATAATTTAATACCAAATTAAATTTTATGAATGCCCCTCCCCTCACTTATAAAAGGTCATCCCTAATATAAATTACTCAAACCACATTGATCCATGTATCATAACGTATCCTTACTAGCTTTTTTATAGAAACCCTTATCCATTTTCAACGAGTTATGGTCATTCATAGATACTTAAACTAAGTCTCTTAAAATTAGATCTAACGGAATTCTACAAAAAAAGAGGTAATTGTGTTGGTTGAATCCTTCATGTTTAATTATTCTTATACTTATTATTAATATGTTGTACACAAACAAAGATAAGAATTTTAATATCATAAATATACTATATGTTATTAATAATATGGGACAACTATATTCCTTTTCTTTTGCATCCTATGAAAAGACAAAAGCATTGGTCATGTTTATGTAAAACATTAAAACTTCACAAATCGGTGCAATTAACTTTGCATCACCCATTTACATGGTTGTTTAGAAATATTTAACAAATGAATATATATGATACATATGAAAAAATATTCTTCTATAATTATAACAACATACATACCTTCTTATTTTCTAATTCATGTAAAATTATAACGTTGCTCATGCATGCATGTGGACCATAACCACCACAGAATGATGTCACACATTTTTTTTTGCAATATTTGTATGGAAATAAGGATATATTAAATGAATATAAATTATAATTATTTTATAATAAATATTCTAGAATATCAATTATTTTTACCTTTCTTTCGATCGATCCAACAAAATATGAGAATATCATTCATGCATATGTACATCCTACCTTCTCTGTGAATAATGTAATTCATTTTTCTATCCATAAATTCTATGGATGAATCATAATATAAATATAATTAATATGAATTATATTTATATAATTATATAAATCTTGGTTATTATGGAAATATTTTTAATGTATAATGACAAAAACTAATGAACAAAAACATACCTGAAAAATGAAGCAGTTATTACCCAGATAAATGATTTTATTGAATAATTTATTATAAATGGTTGATAAAATATTATTATTTAATAATATATTGTATGAAGTTAATGTTTAAGGTACTTAAATATGTAATAAATCTATATTTGTAATAAATTTTTTTTGTACACATACGATAGAGTTTGAACATATGTTAAGGATTTCTCATCTCACTTTTACTTCTACTAGACATATGAAATATTAACCGCATATTTTTCTTGTGTTTTTTATATACATCCCCATTGATATATAATATCAGGAATATTTTTTATTCTTATTATTTAACATTTTTTATTCTATTTATTTTTTAGTGGTTATGATTTAAAATTATCAGAAGTATAAAGGGTGTATTCAACAATATCACCATTATTTTAGATTGATTATGTTTAATTCTATCATTGGGGTACTATTTTTTATTGTTAGATTAAATCCAATGTATTTTATTTTTAGGTACCCATTAATAAAATCTTCATGTTGTAATATCATTTACCTCTCTTTGGTACCTAAAATTTATGGGAAAATGTATTATAGAATTTCCAACATTGTTTGTCTGTTTAGTCCCACTTTTATTTCATTAAATATAAATCTATTATAAAAATATATTCATAAATTCTTCTAAAATTTTATAACTGATTTACTAAATAATTTTTTGTACATTTTTAAATATTTAAAAAATGGTTTTAAAGGAATATACATTTAATGGTTGATGATCTTTAACGGGGAATTTATTGATACTTCATTTTTTAGTTCTTCTAATATGTAAAATTATTGATATTTATTGAATGTTAATTATGTTGTAATTTTTATTCACATAATAAATGCATGGGTCATAGTAAGTGATACATAGGGTTAAAATATCCCATTGATGCATCAGTTGATCTGATGAGACAATCTACATTATAATGATTCCTTGGTATAAGTCTTTGATGATAACTTCAGAATTCCTGGCATCATAACTAGATGGTGTGTTTCATAAGAATGATATTATACATTCAATTATTATGAAATAAATTATTATATTACAAGATATTATTTGAATTATTTTTCATGTATATGTTTATTAGCTAATGTGATTCATTATATTCCATTTTTTGAATCTATTTATTTCCTTTCATATAATTTATTCATTATTTATCTTTTATTGTATGCATACACTTCATGAGAATACAAGATCACCTCTTTTTTATGTTTCTTTTCCCAAGGATACCAGTAAGAGTTCTATATTTGATATGAAAGGATATAATAATTTAAATAAAGAGGATCCTAATGAAAAAACATTTTTGTATTTTCTATTTTCAAATTTAAGGTGGGATTTAAGTTTGTCTCTAGTTTTCTGAAACTAATAAACTACACATTCATTTGGGATGTGGATGGTTATATCTAGTACCAAGGTAATAAGGTAAAAATTGGATCTGAACAACTTGGTTCAAGGAATTTATAGATTTTTTGAAATTATTTTTATTAGAAACCATGGGAACTAGATTTGGGAGAACATTGATTTGGGAACATAACCCTATGTTGAACCAAGATAATATTCCAAGTGAAACTACTTTTAAGATTTTGAAATTAGTTATGCATAAATTTTAATTTTATATTATGTCTTTAACTAATTTTTAAAATATATATTATGATTCATAATGTTATAATATAATATAGATTATGTTATTGTTTAACAATGGACGCTACGTGAAATATTGGAATCTATAACAATAAATTTATTAGATTTGGGGATTCCCCTCCATGTAAAGAAATTGTATATGAATATTGAGCTACATATGGTGGTCAAAAAATTATATATCTGTTAGGGCACATGATTAATGTTATAATTAATATCCTTTCCTCTATAGAGTAGACTAATGATCTGTAACAGAGTGTGAAAATGTTATACCACTTCATGCATCGAAAAATTACAAAATTCAATGGGAATTAAAATTGTTTTGTAGCTATATTGTGGATAAATTACATATATAAGATATTTTTCACAATGGGAATTAATTATTAGGATGAGGTTTTCATATCATTCTATCATCTCTAATGGGATAAAGATCAAAGGTGGCGATTGACTCATAACACTAATAATGAAAAATATAAAAAAAAATTTAATGTAGAAAGATATTCCTATTTTATTTGAAAACTAATTTCATCACAAAAAAATAGATATAAAGAGAAAATTATTTAGTCTAAGAGAAAAGGATGGATAAAATGTTTCTAATTATGAAGTTAACATTATATTATTAGGAAGGAATACTGAAAAACAATATATTTAATCCAAAGGGAAAGATAGAGCTTTTATTTGATGAGATTAAGAAAATACATTAAATATAACTAGTATCCCACCAATATAATCATATATAAAAATAATATATTGAGAAATCATTAAATAAAAATAATAATCCAAGTATAAAATACTATAAGGAATGTAATATAGGAAAATGATGATAATGAAAAAAAATGAATGAGGGTATTAAGGGAAAGAAGTATTTTCCCGCATTTGATAATTGTGTAATGAATCACCCAAGTACTTGAATAATGATAATGTGAGTTTCTATATATGCGGGGAGAAGGGAAATTAGGAACATGAATTAAAATATATTAAAGAAACATCATATTTTATAGTTTTAACTATAAGGTGATAAGGAACTATGGAAATGAAATCCCCTAGCATAAGAAATATATAACATAGAATAATAAAATTAATCATGTTAAATGTTATGAAATTACTGTTGCTGATGTAGAATATATAAGGTATATATGTTGTTGGATTAAAAGATTATTTTTAGAATTTTTTATCAAAGATATTATGGTTATAAGAATCAAAAAATGTATAAGGATTTTATTACATGCTTTTTTTATATGTATTTGAATGAATTTTTTGTATGCTACCGATAACCAAGAAATGTTATTAGTGGTAAGGTGATATTCTTTTATAATGGATGATTAAGTGAAAGGAAACGCATAATGGGTTCCTAGATGTGAGATAATAATGTTCGATAGAGATAAATAGAATATTAACAATGAAAATATTAATGGAGTTAGTATCGATGACATTTAAATTGATAGTAGTTTTTTGAAAAAGTGATTTATGATGGTGTTTAATTCATTTCTTTATTTATGGGATATACAAAATAAGGATAATGTTAATGGTGATTCGGATTATTTAATATACTTGATTATGGTATTCACATTTTTTGAATGTCACATTATCCACTAGATTATGATTATAGTTATAAAGGTTTAATAAATGTTTTGGGTACAGAATAGGTCCAAATATATTTTAGGGGAGTCTTCATGTTTTCTACTTATGGAAGGGATTATGTATAACTTTGGTTTATATTTTTTATCATTAAATAATTATTTTTAATATTTAATAAACTATTAAAACCATTTTGGTTTTGGTAAATATTAAGGGGGATAAATAATTAATTATGGATCTTATGATTCTTTAAATACGCTTCAGATATGAAATAAAAATTCATCTCAAATATCCATTTCCTTAAAAAAGACACGAAGTCAAAAAATTTAAAAGAACAACAAAAAAATGATATTCAACTTATAATATGGAATGAATTCATTTATATTTATTTTATTGAGTTATTTATCAATATATTAAAACAATCCCTAAACTTTAGGAAAGAATGACATGATGTAAAAACATTAGTTGTTTAATATTCTTACTCAGAAATGAATGGACTTTTGGACCATCAATGATTTATGGTTTTGTGATAGAAAATTTTCTTAGGCCCATGTTCTCTATCAATCTCTATTAATCCTTAATAGTTATTTTTCACTTCCATGTATATATTTTCACTTCCCACTTATAATTTCCTAATTGGAAAGCTTGTTTTTTTTGTAAACATGGTATTTACCTTTCCCCCTTTTATATAATGAATTTAAAAACCCTTATAATGATATGGGGTTTCCCCCAATATTTTTCAAATGGAAAACAATTTTTATTGAAAAAAATTTAAAATTATATTGAGGTAATTTACTTATGGGGGATAAATGTAAAAATATTTGATTTTAAAATAACATGATGCTCAAAAATGTATACAACACGGAATATTGAGCCTAAATAAATGACAACCTATTATTATATGACCGCTATAACACAATCATTCACTCAAAGGTTATTAATATTGTTATCATAATTATGATATATATATATAGTACATAACAAATATATTTTTATTAATTATGAGTATATAAGTACTCAATTTTCGGTAAATATATTTCATGCTTCAGATAAATCATTTTCTTCAAAAATTAGTTTTAATTTGTTTTTTTCTGAGAAAAATTTATAATTAACTTATTGAATCTATTTTTAATATATTTTATTAACATAATATAATTTTTTCAAATTAGAATATTAAAATTTTCATTTGGTGAAATTTTAATATTTTTCTAAATGAATGATTCTTTTGTAAATAGTAAAAAATAATGTTTTTTGAAAAACTATCATTTCTTTTTTAATAAAAAGAAAAATTTTGATTTTTATATAAACACAATGTAACATAATTATTACTTAATTTTAAAAATATAATTAAATTTATTTGAATTATCATAATATCTAATTTTTGTATAAGTATATTTTGGGATTAAATTCATTTTTCATAAAACCGTTTTTAGTGTATTTATGAATTTATATATAAAGTAATTTATTACATTTATATAAATATAATAATAAAAATTTATTCCATATTTGAAATCAGTGGGACCAATGTTTTAAAATAGGTTACTATTGTTTTTGGACATTATGAGTATTAACTTCTGTAATTTTGTTATGATATTAAAGGATAAAGTATGCGAATAATGATAAAAATAAAACAGTAAGGACTTTATCATGATGATAACAATTGAATTAAATTTATTGAATGAGTATATATCATGCATAATCTTCTAAAGGTGGAATATATGGCCTTTTGTGACCATTTGACCATGATTTTTCCCCATAATAATTTTTATAAAAAAGTCAAAAAATGTCATTCACGTTGTTTTATTATATTTAAAATTATATCATATTGACAGAAAGAGGATATATTAATTTATAAATATTAATTAGAAATATGAATTATTTTTTCATCGAAGTAATTTATTTCTAATTTTTTTTGAAACAAAATTATAATAGTTTCTTGCACAACACTCAGACAACATTTATATAATTTGTTAAAAATTATAATAAATGAATTTTTAATAATGAAACTATTATAATTTGAATGAATTAATATTAACAAATTTTTATAGATATATTTTAAATTTTAGGATTTTCTAAAGGATTATAATTAAATTTCCTCTTGTTCTATATTCGTTTAATGTGAAATTAAATTAATATTAGGAAAGGAAATGAAAAAATGTTATTTTATAATAAATAAAAATTAATTAGGTGATTTAAAAAATATAAATACCTTAGAAAAATAAAATTTAATGGAATATAATTGTAAAAATATTACATGGTCCATTTATAGATCATTGTTTAATTTATTGTTACATTATTAAACATTAAAGTGTAGAATACAATAGTATTACAGTATTTGTTAAAAGTGTTACCAAGGGTTAACAATTATTGATAAGGGTGGAATAATACAAAAAATGTGTCCAAATTTTATTATATGGTAGGTTTTCATCATAAAATGATATTATATTATAATTATATCCACTATTAGCCTTTATTCATGAAATGTATTTTATATTAATATAATAATTTATGAAATTACAATAATTCCCCATCACTTATAAAAGACAACCCATCTGTCAAATCTATAAACCCCTTTCATACATCTATCAAGACCAAAACCCAAAAAAATATCTTATAAACAAAATTATAAATGGTATATATCTTCTTATCATTATAAAATTCCTACCCTACCAACATTAAAATGATATTTGCAAGAATCCTACCAAAGAAGAGGTAATTGTATTTACTGAGTCCATCATGTTTATTTCATTGTATAATTCCTAACAAAATATTTTTCCCATAAAATGTTAATTAATAAAATATAAACAATATAAAAATATTTATCATGTTTATTTAATTACCATTTATTATCTCTTTTCCATCATACAAAAAATGAAAACATCGTGTGTTTGTACATACGGCTTCCCATTTCCATGTGTTAGCGTAACCCATTTTTCATCACCATTTCACATAGATGGTTATAATTATATAAATAAATAATATATAAGATATTTATGTCATAAATATTATTACTTAATTATAATATCATATATATACATTATTACCTTCCGATCATTTGGAAAATGAGATCATCACTCGTGCGATCATGTGTACTTCCACATCTATGAAGCGATGTTATCCTTTTTTCATTCATGTCTTGTATGGATGGTAATATGGATTGATTTAATTAAATATATATATGTGTGTGTGTTATAATTATTATTCTTTAATTGTGAATTATTATTTATTATTCATTCTTTCCATTCGTTTGAAAATGAAAAAACATTCACATGTACATATGACCTATTACCTCAATGAACTATGTAATTTATTTTTTGAACTATTATATTTTTCTATGAATATAAATATTTTTATAATGAATATATATTTTATTTATATCATTAATAAAATTTGGGAGAATATGGTGCCATGTCCAATTTACAATGACTGAAACCACTGAACCAAAACGTGCATGAAAAATGATGATGTTATAAGACTTTATAATTATTTTAACAAAGAATTGTTAATAAACAGGCGATAAAAGAATAATAGTAAAGAATATATGGAATTTTACTTTCTTAATGGTTTAGAATTTATAATAAATACATATTTATTTTAATATATTTTCAATCACAAATGAAATAGTTCAAACCATTGGTAAGGGTTTCTCATTAAATTTTTACTTTCATGGGACATATTCCATATTCAACATTTTTTAAATTTATATGGTTTTTATTATTTAAAATGGATAACTAATATCATCAATATATTTATATAAATTTTATTTAAATTTTTAAAAAAATTTATTTCTCTCATGGGGGTAATGATTCAAAAGTTATCAAAGTAATGGTTTATTTCATAGTCTCGTCATTATTCATGATTATTTATGTATTAGTATTCCTTGGGGTAATTATTTTAGATTTCTATATTAATACTAATGTATTTTCTTCTCCTCTGGCTATTCTTTTAATTTTCATGAAATAAAACCAATATTATCTTTTTTTATTCAAAATGATTGAAAATTTTTTATGAAATGATGAATTTATTTATCTCATCACATGAAATTCCTTTTTGTCCAATATCAATGTAATCTAAAAATATTTGAATTTTTTTTATATTAAAAATTATTTATTAATTTTATTTGATCACATGTTTACATTTTTATAAAATTATTTTAATGTAATCTTATTACATTTTTCTAAATGAGGCACATTTCAAAATACTTACAACTATCTGAAAGAAATGCTTTTTTAACTTATATGACATGAAGTAAATTTCACACTCTCAAGACCATTCATTTAATTGAATATTAAATTACATTTTTTACATGTTTCTATTCAAATATAACTTTCTCATTAAAATTTGGGAAAATTTTATATAGTAATGAATTGTATTCATAATGAAAAATGTATTTTTGTTATGAAATTTTCAAGTGATATTTCTAAAATATTTTAATATCTGGAAACAATTTTTCTGAGTATTATAATTTACTAATTTTAGTGTATTATGATACCATCCACCATATTTATTTGAATCATTTTTTATTATCATTTCTAGGGAAATTATTTTTATAATATAACCTAATTTTTCTAATATATACAATTATTAATTTTTAAGGCATGTTGATTAAGTTATATTTTTTATTACTATGATGAATGTTTTAGTCTTTTTATGTGATGGGATGGGACCACTATATCCCCCATAGGTTTCTATATGTCTCATGAGATATAGTATATTGTGTTTAGGACAAGTTATTTCCCATTTATATAGATTTCTTTGCCTAAGCCATTGATAATATTTTCAGATATCATGGTACTGGACCTCGATGGAATTATTTAGATGTCACGAATTTTATATTCCATCACTATGAAATCAGTTTATTAATTCCATGATATTATTGGATTTATTTATTTCAATGGTTATGTTTTCAACTCATGTGATTTTTTACATATCATATAATGATTACCATTTATTTCCTTCTATATTAGTAATTCCTAATTTATCTAACAATGTATGCATACCATTATTGAGCATTTTATGTCAACTAATTCTTATTTTTATTTTCAATATGACAACTGAAATTATTTTTTATTGATATGAATTGTTACTCTAGATGTAATATTCATGAATCCAGAAAAAATATTAATTTTTGTTTATTTGTTTTTGAATGTGATGTGAGATTTAATTATTTATTTTGTTTACCAATTCTACTAAAATATTTGACACCTCAAGATTAAGTTTCTTGAAATTAATAATATTTTAATAAATTTAGCACCATCAAGGAGCTAATAAGGTTAGTGCATTTATAGTCGGAATTAGAGTAATTTTAGTAGACTCCTTTTTAACTATTTTTAGGAAAATATATAGTAGGGAACTGAAACTTATGAAAAAATTTGAGAATATTCCCAAAGAAATCAATATTATGAGTTTTTTAACTATTTAAATATGAATTTTTAATTTAAAATAGTTTTTTTATAATTTTTATATTATTAATTTTTATTCATACTGTTATAATCTATTATACAGTATGTAATTATTTAGAAATGGATAATAGAAGAAGAAATTAAAACCATATCAATGCACTAATACATGTAGGTATTTCCAGAATAGGAAATATAATGAAGTGGGGGTAAGATCTATAGTTTTTGGTGACCGAAATATAACTATATTATTATATCCAACATTGTATATATGCAAAAAACTTTCCCATATTGATCCTCCTGAAGATAAAAGTAACTAGTGATGATGATTTGGTCTCTTATCCTTACTTAAAGATGAGTAAGGGATGGTTTATTTTTTATTATGTTTGGTATAGGTTTGGACAGATCTAAGGGAATGTAACGACCTGACCCCAGTTACCCATAGTTAGTGCATTTATAAATAACATTGGAATGATAAAAGGAATCATGTTCTAAAAGACTGATCAGTTTTTAATTATTGGAAATAAGATACATACATAAGTTCATCATTACAAATTGAAATGAAATACCACACTAATTGATTCCAATAGGAACATCCAGGCCTCCAATATTATCCCAGAAAGTCACCCATAACTAACTTCTTAAAATCCTAGGAAAATGAAACATAATAAAGGGGTGTGATCAAACACTCCGTTAGACTAAGAAATACACCGAAAGATAACATAAACATTATGCAAGGTGAATAATTGAAAACCCAAGCCTTTACAAATAATAAACATGAACACTTTATGGCTGGAATATGAGATGAGTAAATAATTCTATAATAAAACATATTCATGTGTATTCTAATAGTCGAATAACAACATGAACCATGAATATTATTTTCATAATGAGGCAATTAATAATGCTGGACATTCTGAAACATTTTGTCAAGGCCTCAACAAAGATGTCTAAAAATTATTGAGACCATAGTGAAAACCATATATCAAATTTGGAAAGGACTCATCCAATTGAATATCTAATTGTCTAATGACACATACCAATGCATCGAGGAGCTATAGCGAGCTACACCCATCACTTACTAAGTCTAATACATTCGTCATACAAAAAATATGATACATAATATACACATTTTTATTAAAACTACAATATGAAATATCAATAATTTAACCATAATACATGAATGTTATAAACAAACACATCCATAGTCAAAAATATCAAAAAACCTTAAATAAAATATGGATTATTTGTAACATAATTAATCAACATCAAATAAGTGTAAAATTTATCAAACGATGTTGACATAGATAAAATCAAAACTATTTGAGAGAGAAATATCTTTCTATATTGATATCATTTTGGAGTCCCATAATTATAAAATATATAATTTATTTTTTAAATATTCTTATAAGATCTAATGGGAAGCTTTGATAATGTTATGACGGGGGAAAATCGCCGCACCCACCATATAAGTTAATAAATGACGATCTTACCTTAATTTTGTCAAAAATCTCATAAAGTTCCTTATTTTGAAAACATCAGAAAGATTCCTTTCAAAATATTGATGGTCAAATAAGGGTATAAATTAAATTAACCGATATTTTAGTAAATAGAAAAAATGTTTTGAATTTCATTTTTTATAAAACAAAAATGTGGATGATAAAGAGTTCCCAGTGGATACTTACATATTAACAATCATGGATATGTAAATAGATTGTAAAATAAACACTTAACTTGTACTTTTATTTATTTTATGGTATATAAACATCATATATAATATATAAATCATTGTTATTAAATTATTCAAGAACTATATACATGAATATAATATCATATATGATCCTTTAATATTGATTTGATAATAATATTTCAGTAGTATAATCATTTCGGGTGTAAACGAATTCGTTTTCCTTTATATGATTAGTTACATAAGAATTTTTTTTATAGATAGGATGTGATTGATTCATATAAATAATTGTAGTACGTTCATTAAAAATTATTTTTAATTATAAAATTAAAACTATTCTTGAATGGTTATGATGGAGAATGAATCTCATCACGTTCGTGAAGACAGTAATCCGTACATATGCACGAGAGAAAATATCATTCAATTGAAAGAGAAAGATTATATAATTTTATTATATATAATATATACAGAATCATTAACATGTTATATTTATTATTTAAATCAATTATACATCATTATTATACCCATCCAAAAAATAATATATGGAATAAAAACTACACCACGACATGGATACGGTAAGCCGTACGTACGCATGTATGGTCACATTGTCATTCATATGATGGATAGAATTAACAATATGGATGTTCCATTTTTATAATAATATCACAGTATGTAGAATATACACGATTTAATATTTTATAATGGAAACAACCAAGAAAGATGAAGTGGAAAAGAAAAGAACTTGAAAGAGGTGATGAAATATTTACCCCTTCTTCGGGCTCTTCCTTTTGATTTGATCAACATGGGTCCATAGGTTGTCATTATGATAAATGTAAGCCCTATAGGTTGATGTGGGTATATTTGGGAGGATATTTAATCAGTTTTTGGCCAAGACAAAGGGCTATTGAGGTTTGAATTTGCTAGAATGTGAAATACCCTTTTATAAGAGAGGTGAGGGTCACCTTAGGAAAAGCTTGAATTAATATTTTATTTTTCAATCGTATTCAATTTATAATGGCTCCAGGTGAATTTATTTCGAGACTTTGGTGGTTATGGTTAGAAATACTCTCAAAAACTAGGTTTTAGACATGTTTAGGTTACCATATTAGTAATATAATTTAGATTTAACGTTTAGTTAAATAGTTTAACATTTACCAAGCCTCCTTTAATTTTTATATTATATGGTTAATATAATTACTATAAAATGAGAAGAGAACCCCAAGTTGTTCATTATTGATATATCTATCTCTATAAACGTGCTTTGGAAGATCCGTGTATTTTTAGATATATTATATATTTTAATACGAAATTGTTTGTTTTAAAAACACTTTTAAGTCAATTTTGACACTATTTAGTATTTCTTTTTATGAAAGAAATAACAACATTATATCTTATAATATAATTTATTTAATCAACAATAACATTCCATAATAACTTAAAATTTTAGTTTTATTAATTAAAAATCTTAAATTACATTTATTTTAATATTTATAATATCAATTATTTTAATCATTCATTAATAATGTAATTAATATATCATCATTGTGTGATAAATGAAATTTTTTATATAGTATATAAAAATATAAAATAAAATAGCATGATGTAGGAAATATTTTTATCTTTCTAATGAATAATTATAATCGATTTTATCTTATGTATAACCCTATATTTAAAATGTTTTAGTGATCAAACAATGAATTTAACAATTTTAACGATAATTTAAATAAAATAATAATAAGTGTCCTAAACTAATCAAATTGGACTAAAAAGATCATATTTTATTCCTAAGTTTGTATTTGGTCGAATAAAAATTATCCAAGAGAATTAGGACATGTGTTAGGGTAATTATAATATCATTTTTACATTTAATTATCTTATTTAATTTTAACATTATTAAATAAATACCAAAAGCAACTATGCACCAAAAACTATTTTCATCTTATTGAACCACATTTAACATACTGATTTCAATCGTGCCTCTGAAATTTTTTAAATTGAAATCATAGAAGCGGTAAAATTATGTTTTATGAAAATTTTTAAATTCTTCTAGAAGGTCGGTAAAATTGGTAAAATAGTTTGAATATGTAATCCATAATCATAATAAAAGTCTTTTTGAAGCGTAATATACTCATGAATATTTCATAATATCTTGTAAATAAAATTTTAATTATCATAAGATTATCCCCTAGGTGTGTCACAACCAAGAGTACAGCAAAGCCCGTTGTCATGTACCAGGATACCCCGAGTCTAGCCTGAAACTCATTGTCAGAGTTATAAATCATAGGAACATCTATGCTAGATCCACCTCTACCTACTTGTATCCAGATAGGGATATATTTTGTGGAAAATACACAAAGTCTCTACATTACCAAAATTCTAAGAATTTCTTCTATACTAATCCTCAAAGTCTAACTTAGGGTAATGTTCTCTAATCAGAGTTTTTCTAAATCTACGTTCCATGGATTGTACTAAACATCCTTTGATACCATCATTAATTCCTCGACCCAAGTTATCCAGAGTTAGTGCATTATTACATAACATTTTTATGATTCAAGGAATCATGTCCCAAAGTACCTATTTCATTAGTATTATTGGAAACAAGATAAATACATAAGGTCAACATTACTACTTGAAAAGAAATACTACACTAATTTATTACATTAGAGTCATCCAAACCTCCTATATTTTGCCTTCATGTCATGTATAAATAAATTATTCTTATCTTGGGATAATTAAACATAATAAAGGGGTGATCTCAAATGCTCATTAAGATTAAGAAATACATCGAAAGATAACTTAAACAGTAGGCATGGGGAATAAATGAAATCACAGGCCTCTACAAAAAATAAAATGAACACTTTATGGTAGGGAAATGAACTAAGTAAATAATTTCATAATAAAACATAGTAATGGGTATTCAACTAGTCGAATAACCACATGATCCATAAATACCATTTTTATAATGAGAGAATATATAATGAGGGACATTCTGAAACATTTTGTCACGTCCTTGGCAAAGAAATATAAAATTTATTAATGCCTCGGCCAAAACCTTATATCAAATAGGGAAAGGCCTCAGCCAATTCAATGTCTAATTGTCTCATGAGACCTACTGATGCATCATGAAGATATAGAGGGATCCACCTGTCACATACTAAGTCCAATACATTTCTCATATGAAAAGGTTGAAACATAACATAAACCATTGTATTAAATATAGCATATGAAATGACTACACATAAACCATAAACCATGAATGGTATTAAAATAACACATACGTAGTCCAAAAAATAAAAAAAATTAAATACAATATGTATGATTTATATCATAATTAATCAACTACAAATATGTTTAAAATTTATCAAACGATGTTGACATAGATGAAATACGAACAACTTTAGAGAAATATCTATTTCTATTTTGAAATAATTTAAAAGTCACATAATTAAATAAGAAAAAATTTATTTTGAAAAAAAAAATTAAAATCTCATAAGGGAAGCTTCGACAATTTTATAAGAGTGAAAAATAACCGCAACCTCCATATAAGTTAAAAAATTAATTCTTACATCAATTTTGTCAAAATGGTCATAAAGTGTCTTATTTGGAAATCAATGGAAAGATTCATTTCAAAAAATATATGGTCAAATAAGGGATAAGTGAAATTAAACCATAATCAAGTAAATAGTAAATAGGTTTTGAAATACATTTCTATGAAAACACAGATGTGGATGATAAAGTGGTCCCAGTAAATACATCTGTATTAACAACCTCGGATTAGTAAAGAGATTGTAAAAATGAATCTTACCATGTACTTATCCTTATTGGATGGTATGTTATCCACATGTATAATAGTTAAAATATTTTCAATAAATTATAGAAGAACTATATACCTAAATATCATATCATTTATGATCCTATAATATTTCTTTGTTATAAATATTTCAGTAGTAGGATCGTTTCAGGTGTTAACTGATTCATTTTCCTTTATATTATTAGTTATGTAAGACATGTTTGTTATGGATAAGCTATATTTTATTCATATCTATAATGGTATTATGTTATATAGAAATTATATTAAATCATCAAATGGAAATTTTTCTCGAATGGTTACGTGGGTGAATGAATCTCACTGAGTTCGTGGATACAGTAATCTGTAGGTACACACAAGTTAATATATCATTAACTTGAAGGTGAAATAATATATAATTCGATACATTATCATATATATGGAATCAATAAAATTTTATATTTATTATTTATATCAATTATACATCATTATAATACCCATCCAAATAATAATGCATTGAAGAACAACTACACCCCGTCGTGGAGACGGTAAGACGTACGTACGAACGTTCGGTGACTTTTTCATTCATAGGACCGATAGAATAATGAAGGTGTTTTTACCATTTTTATAATAAAATAATAGTATTTACAATATACTAGATTTTTTATTTTATAATGGTGATAAAAAAGAAAGAGGTAGTGGATGTGGAAAATATCTCAATGAGGTGATGAAATATTTACCTCTTCTTTGGGTTCATTCTTTTGATTTGATCAAAATGTCTCCGTAGATTGGATTTATGATCAATGTAAGGACTATAGGGTGACATGAGGATAGTTGGGAAGATATTTGGGTAGGGTTTGGCCGATCCAAATGGATATGGTAGTGTGATTTTTAGAGAAGGTTAAGTACCATTTTATAAAGGGGTGAGGGTCACTTTTGGAAAACCTTGAATTATTATTTTATTATAAAATAATTTTACTTTTATAATGGAAAAAAATGAATTTATTTATAAAATAATGTGTTTATGTGTATAAATACTCTTAACAAATAGTTTTTACTCATGTTTAGGTTACCATATTAACCCTATCTTTTAGATTAAACTCTTAGTAAAATAGTTTACCATTTACCATGTCTCCTATTTTTATATTATATAGTTATGAAAATTACTATAAAATTCCATGTGAATCCCAAGTTGTTCCTTATTGATATATATAACCTTATATAAGTCTTTTGAAAGACCCTTAGATTATTAGTTATATAATATCATTTAATAAAATATAATTTTTTTTCAAAAATCTTTAATGTCAATTTTGACACTATTTAGAATTATCATTTTACTGAAACAAATAAAAACTTATCACATCGAATAAAATTTATTTGATCAAACCTATAAGTAAATATTAACCTATAAAATATGTGAAATTCATTAAAATGCACAAATAGCATTTATTCTAATATTTATAATATCAATTATTTTATTCTTTCATTAATAATGTTATTACTGCATCATCATTGTGTCATAAATAAATTTAATTATATAATGTATAAAAATTATAAATAAAATTACATGATTTAGGAAATATTTTTAGATTTGTAATGAAAATTTAGCGTCTAATTTATCTTATTTATAGCCCTATATTTGAAATGGTTTAGTTATTAGACTTTGAATTTTACAGTTTTAACTCTTATTTAAATAATATAATAATAATTGTCCTAATCTATTTCAATTGGAACAAAAGGATAATATATTATTCCTAAGGTTTTTTTTGGTTGAATTAAACTTATCCAACAGAATCTGTACATGTGTTAGGCTAATTATAATATCAATTTTTCATTTTATTACTTTATTTACTTTTAACCATTGTAAATAAAAGTCAAAAGTTACTATTCAAAAAAAAAAAGATATTATCATCTTATTGAAAAATATTTTACTTACTGATACAACAATTTTTTAGGATTTTTTAAATTCAACTTATATAAAAGTTAAAATTATTTTTTATGAAAATTTGTAAATCCTCTTAGAAGGTGGGTAAAAAGCGGTAAAAAGATAAAAAAATATATATCTAAACATAATATAAAATGACTCCACTAAATTACACTGAACTTATATAGGTATTATGTAAATATTTTGACCTAAATGAATATATATTAAATAAATACTTATTTAAATAAATAGTCATTTTTAAACATTAACACAATGATTTAAATATTTATCAAAAATTGAATGTTTGCTGAAAAATAAAAAAAATTCACACTAAGATAATTTTGATCTTCCGAATCCAAAAATAACGCCCATTTTGAAAAATAAAATTTATAAAATTTCAAAATGTGGGTATTACTATTCATAATGGCTAGTTAAATTGGTTTTGGTTTGTTATAACTTGAAGTTGCGCACATCACAAACTATTGCTTTATTCATAGGGAATTATATCGTGGAAGCTTGGGGTGTTACATGAATCTCAAGAAGATTGTGAAAGTTCAAGAATTTTCTTATTATAATGGGGGAAGGGGTGGAGGAAGGGGTGTTTTTTTGGTAATATAATAGTTTTCATCTTTTTTGGGAGGATTTATTGGCTTCTTGAAAACCATGTTTTAATAATGAATGAATCAGATTTGTGAGTGGTTGAGGGTTTTTTATAAGATATGGTTGATACTCGTGAAGGATTATAGTTTTTTGGGTAAAAAATAGGGTATCATGTTGTTTTCTAGTCAAGGATAATGGTTGATGTATGTGGAATTTGTAAGGGGTGGTTAAGGGATTAATATTGAAATGAATACAAGATGTTACCCTATTGATTCGAGTTAATTGTTGTAAGAAACCAACCAAGGATACCTATCATGATATTGAAGTCAATCTTCCAGAATGATAAAAATTCATTTGTCACCTCCTAAATTCAGAAAAACATTCTATTAAGATTCTATAGAGACTCATGCCTGATACACATATTAATATATGATTTTAAATATAAATATTGAATAAATACAACCCAAACATCATAAGGCCTTTTGTCTTCAGACGAATAGGTTCAAATTGCAATAAAAGGAAATTAAAACATGAAATCTTATTTTTATTCACCATAATGATATATAAAATTTATTTCAGCTCCAAAAATTGTGAAATTTAACATAGGGATTACATAAAATAAAGGTGTAATCAAAAAATCCTAGTAGGGGAATAAACATGGTAAAGAAACATATCATTTGAGTCGAAGGAATAACATTACATCATAAGGGAGAAGGATCTTGAGTAATCATATGAATAATAAGATAAATAACATTTTATCATATGATCATTGAATCATATGAAATGTGCATAATCATATTAGATCACATAAATTTGTGTTAATCCTCACTACCTTAATAATATCTCATGATGGAAAAAGGCTAATAAGGGATTTTGTTAGGTCCCTAATTTCTTTTATAACATCATATGACATAAATTAAAAAACTAATTCATTATATCACTATCTGGGACATCCCATTATACCATTTATATTATTATCTATACCATAAATGTAAATAAATCATGAGGAATAAAAATAAAAATTACCCATTGAATGAAATGAGATGCATTTGAGAAATGAATTGCGGAATGTATTACCCCATAAAATTATGATATAATAAGATATGTATTTTTGTGAGAGGAATATATAAAGGACATATAATCTTTCTATAAAATTAAATGGAGATATAAAGTGAGTTAGAGAGAGAATAGACATAACTCAAATAAATGTGTAGTTTAGAGAGATCCCTTACCTCAAACACAACTCAGGATGTACGTTCCTTATAATCTAGAATAATAAAATCAAGTTAATTATTTACTTGATTATGAAACTTTTTAAATTTAATTATTCCTTTTATTATTTTTTCCCATGTCATATTAATTTATTTAATCAATTAATATCACATCAATATTTTTGATGATATTCGGGACATATGTCCAAAATGACTTTAGTATGTTTACTAAGGTTAAAGTGGGAATTGCTCTATAATCTCAAAATAATAATAATAAAATAATTAGTATTTTTATATATAAATTATAATTTTAAAACCAGTCATGAATCGGGGTTAATAAATGATCTATGTTGTGAACATGGAGACAATAGATTGGACATGCGCACATGTAATGTTTCCACTTTTGAATGACAATAATGGAATGAAGGTAAGAATTATCCTATAAATAAACAATTATAATTATATAATGAATATCATTTTATTTATTTAAATAATATTATATATGCAATCTGTATGATGTGTTAATGAAAAAAAAATCACTTGACTTGGTGGTGGTGGTTATGAAATCGTAATCACAAAAGGCATTATCATTTATCTATAACCTTAATGGTACAAAAATAATCGAAATATTTTTTTGTATAATGATAAATATGGCCGGAATATCAAATATATACAATAAATCCATCGTCATAAAAATCTTTGAGAATACATAATCTAAAATGTATTACATCGGTTAACGAGGAGGTTTCCCTCCTTACACAGGAACGATGGTTTCATTAAAATGATGAAGAAAAAGGATATGGATGATGGTCATGTCATTAACATAATAACATATCATTATACAAGATATAATTATTTTTTATATCATTATTGTTGAATAATACTATACTAAGGATGAATAAAAAAAATTATTTTTATGAACGATACATCTTCTCCCAACATCCTCTTTAGGTTTATATAAAAATCAATACAAGGATGGTTTTATAAACATACCTTGGTCTCTAGAACGATATAATGAATATAATTATTTTATTAACACAGTGAATTCAAAACCAAAATGATTTTTATGTGTGATTAAAATAGTATAGGATGTTGTCTTTTATAAGAGATAAGAAGTGACATTTTTTTAAATACCCCAAACTATTCAATATTGGGTGGGTATGTGAATCCAAAAATGGAAATGTAGTAGTGTTGGGAATATATGTTCAAAAAATACATCCAAAATTTAAAAATAAACATTTTTCAATCATTTTATATCCTTCGCTATTATGGTAACTCAATTTAACTAGTTTAGTTTTCACTCCAAATAACTAGTTTTTTAACTATGTAAATTATTATGTAAGGCTTAAAATAAATAGATAATTATTACATGATTTGCAAATTTTTTCCTATATAAAATTTTTAATTTATCAAATAAAATATCTATGTTTTTAAATTTTAAATTTTAACAAAATTACATGTGACACACAAAACCACATTTTAACCTTAACTGTAGTAATTATTTTTATTTTGTTTCTCATAATCATTATGCCGAAAAATTAAGTTGAACAGATTAAAAAATATTTATTATTATGATTAAAACTATTGAATAAATATAATAAAATTAAATTACAAGAATTTGAATAATTTATTTTAAAATTAAAACTAAAAAATGCGATGAAATGAAAAATTTTCAGAAAATGCATTTTCATGCAATAAAGGATCCAATATAAACTCTATGCCTAGAAAAAAGCATTATATGAATTTAAATTAATTTAAATTTATATATTATATATAATATTAATTTAAATCGTCCACTTCTTCCAGTTATTTTAATTAAATGAAATGATTTAAATTTTTTCACATAAATACACTTTGGATAAAATTTCCATTTTTAAAATATAAAAAAATTATTATAAAATCAGTAAAATTGTTAATTAAAATGAAATTAATTATATTATTTTTAATAACATGGTTCTTATCTCAATTTTATAAAAAATAAAAAAATAATTGGTTTTTAAATAACTTTATATAATTAAATGAAATGATAATATTTTAAAAATCTGTTCATTTCACAATTTGATGAAAAAATATTAATTTTGGAAAATCCAAAAAATTTACATAAGTTAATTTTAGTATTATGATTTTATAAATTATGTTCATATTATAAATTATATTTTCAAAATGTTATATAAATTAATTATAAATTTTATGAAAAAAATCCCTATAAATACTTTTTTATATAAACATATTTTCATTAAGAATAAAATGTTTTCATTATGTGTTGAATGCTTATTTCCTAGTCATTTATCTATAGTTTTTTATTATCAAATTTATATATATTTACCTATTAAATATTTATTGAACCAACCCTATCCATGGATTGAGTCACAACTACCCTAAGATCATAACCATAGGCTTGGTGGTGGCGACTAGAACTAAAAAAAATTTTATAAATGGGGTGCCTTTTCCTAATGTAACAATATGAAAACACCAAACCATATCAATAAATAATTTAAAAGGAATAATAATAAAAAAATGAAATATATATAAATTAATCCATGCATGTGAAACCTCAATGGTGTATAAGAGTACGACAGTGAAATCCAAAATGTAAATGGTCAAAATACATGCTAGCCTAGAAGGATACCCAAACCTAAAACAATTTGAAAGTAAACTACTAAGAGATCCTAACTCCTGATATCCAAGATATGAACACCATACATGGTTGAAATCACCATGTATCCATAATATCTTATATAGTAAACACCAACCTGTATGTAATCTCCATAAGACATGTTGTGTGTGGGAAACTCCCATGCAGGAATGAGTATATCCATACCCAATAAGACACCCCAACTAATGGAAGGGGAACCGTAAGAGTTACAATAGGAATAAAAAGATTTTAGATAATAAAAAATATGATGATCAACCCAATATAAATAATGAGTATCTTCATCAAAGAAAATGTGTCTCCACATAGTGTGTAGATGGAATACAGGTCCTGTCATTGCTTCCCATTATAGGAGAGTCACCTCATCCAACGACGAGAAGATAAACAGGGAAAACATGTGGCATCAACATTAAGTCTTCGCAACCAATGGAAGGAGGGAAATAAAATACCAATTTATCGATGCCATAGAATATATATATATATATATATATATATATATTCTCATTATAAAAACCCAAATGGGAGTGTAATGGGATCCCAATATCATGGAACAACCTAGAATATGATTCAAAAATAGTTTTATAAATCTATAAATGATGCAAAAAATCTCACTCCTATTCCAGGAAGTAACCATGTAATGTCCCTCACCTAATCACTGTTCTTCATGGTCAAGGGGGAACAATATCCAATTAGAGGACTCGCACCCTAAGGCATTAGGGGGGTTTAACTCTAGTGTCAGGATGAACCACACCCTATCCAATATGGGGTTCTAATCAAAAGATATTGGAAATATTCCCAATACGAAGGGGTTACACTCTAGTGTGATAAGGTCCCACAGCCTATCCAATATGTGGTTCCACTTAACATTATTGGAAACTTACCCAATATGATGTGGGGTTCCACTCTAAAGGCTGAGGACTATTGAACAGGTGTGACAGGGGGTCACACTCGGGTCATTGAGGACACCAGAGTTATATGATAGGATGTTCAACTCACCTGGTAGAGGACCAATGCCCAAGATGTTATGGTCCACTATATATTTCACTGGTGATGCTCTTCTTAATCTCTTTATTCATCATTCATCTTCAAAATAAATCTCGTACCGATAATATTTCACATCATATCTCAAAATCCATAATGGAGTGAATAATAACATTCAATGTAGAAAAATGATATAAGATAAGTTTCAAATGGGAAAATATCCAATTTTAAAAGAATGACATATAAGAGATTGATATTTACTCAAAAAAGGGTTACAATGTATGTTAGAATTCCTACACAGTGTGTGGTCTGCCCCATCACATAGTAGTGTCCTTGGAGGTAAGAAACTTTCCAATCATGTAGTTTTACACTATATGTAGGGGGTCTACATGGTTTACCAATTCCACATTGTGTCCCTATAATGTTTATTGTCATTTATGTGTATCCATCTTTTGCATATGTACTCAATCCATATCTATGTCCTAGACAGATTTCATGTACTAGTCTATAGTTATGTACTCTTCTATATGGCATGCCTCTAGTTATGACTTCCCATAGGGGTTCCAGCATGTGTTTTCCACTAAAAACCTAGTCCACTTGGAGATGTGCTACTAATAGTGTTTCAGGGGAACATTTTTTCCCATCCTTATTTATTTTTAATACCTTTTTAATCATTTCATAGGGGCTGCATGTTGCGTGTTCATCAAGGTACATGATATGCAGCTGGGTTTCTCATAGATTCTCATATCTGAACACTATGCTCCATATCCATCTTTTTTACATTGACATTGGCCTCATATAATCCATAAATTGATGGTTCTTTCTCCGAATAGTGATATCCATCCCTCTAGGGACTAGAATCTAAATACAGTTCGATTCTATGAAAACCTATACGCCCTAGTCGTACCACACATACCACTTTTTTCCGGCATTGAATATTTGGAATATGATAAATAAAATAACCCCCCCCCCCAAACAAAAAACCCACCATATCTATCTATATCTCAATGATCCATAACATAAACATGATCCATCCATGAATATGTGGGTCCAATCTGGCTCAGTACCACCCAAGAACGATGAACAAGGACATGTGGTCCAATAGGTGAACAAAGAAATGAAATTGTGGGAGGAAATCAAAAAAACAAATGTTTATGGATATTTTCCAAGTGTTATTGGAAAATGATCAGTAATGGGAATAACCAGGGATAGAAAAATATTGAATATTCATTATAATTAGTACATATGAGCATGTTAAGGATCAATAATTAGCGCAAATCATAATTTGGATGATCTTGGTCAATCAATTTAATCAAAACCGAAGAAATACACAGTTTGACGAGTCATATATAAATATTTGATCATTATTTTTTAAAGAACATGCTTACCAAAAAATGGAATAATTTTTTTCATTCACCAGTCTTTGATCCATTCTGATCTATTTAATCATCTTCGTCGGATGTGATTTGCCAACTGAAAGAGGAAGAATAATCTCTTAACGGTACATGGGTTATAAGTCTAACCATAGAAAAATCATCACATATGTATTCAAATAATATTTCATTAAGGATATGTAGAATAAATTAATTTTTTTTATTTTAATTAATTAAGGAAATGAATTCATTACCAACCAGAGAAATATCCAAACATCCCTCTACAACAAATTTTCACTCATTCCCAGGACAAGAAACACATTCCAGAATCAACCATTATCTCAGATTTATGATATAATAATAGGATTATGAGTTATCTTTTTTTCATTATGAATATTTTAACATGTTATAAGAAATATATTTAGTTTTTTTGTAAAATTATTTTGGTAACACTGGACCTTATAAATGTAGGAAGCCTTAGCGCATGTCCCTAGAAATATCGGTAAAAATATTCTACAAACTTACAATGAAAAAACTGGGTATCTAAATAATTTAATCCTTCATTAATATAATTCCATAAAATAAAAAATCACCAAACAACTCAAAAATATTTATCTTACAACTGGATATATTTCTCCCATGATCTCTCCTTCACGTTCTCGTGTTGTGACAACACACGAACCAAGGGAATGGCCCATCCACAAGGTGTCCTCTCCGGTTGATTGTCAATCGACCCTGGGTGCTCTGTAAAGGGGGATACATCCTTTATATACTTCATTTCATAGTCATTGAATTTAGTAGTTTCATGAACATATCTCTTTAGCTGTGAAATCTGGAAGACGTCATGAACTTGATCCATTTTTTGGGCTAGGATAATGCAGTAAACATCTTCTATAACCCACTAGACGATCTCAAATGGCTCAATGAACCCCGGGTATGTATTTCCTCCATTTCTAGAATCTATAATACTCTTTGTATGGAGACTCTCAAGAATATGTGGTATCCCTTCACAAACTCCAACTTTGAGCCATCCCCATCATCTCACATATGACTTGGACCTTCTCTATCGTCCCATTCACTGACTCTGAACCCATAAGATATGTATTTCAAATTTCTGAATAGAACAATGGTGACCTAAAGGGTCTCCCATATAGGTCCTCAAAAGGATCAATGTTTACTATGGAGGGTTATTTTTTTTATATTCAAACTCTACCAAGGGAATGTGAACCTCCTAGATCTGAACAATGTTTAGCACATAAGCCTCTACATATCCTCCAACACTGGGGTAGTGCACACAGTCTACCCATCCATCTTGGGGATAAAATATGCACTTATCCTAATTTTGGTTCATGAATACCTCGTAGAGGCCTCTCCAAAACCATAACATAAACTATATTCCACAATAAGAGATAATAGTCAAGGGCACCCCAAGGAGGAGAAAAATATCAATTTAATACAACTAACACATACTATCCACCAAAATATGATCCCTAACAGCGAATAATTTTTCCAACATCCTATGTTAGCTTACTATAACACATATGGTGTCACGACCATACATTTTCCATGAAAATCCCAATAAAAATGTACATGGATATGCCAAACCAAATCCACATCGGGATCTATTGGGGATACAATAATCCTACTGGAACCCAGTAATAAACCTTTGTTTACTAATAGGTGAGGCATCAAGTTATTAATCCAACCACAATACATATCATTTTTTATAATGAAATATAACACTAATTGTCATTATATATTATCCACACACTGGGATTTATAGCTGGGTAGGAATATTGGCTTCACGTCATCCTCCATCGTAACTCAGACCATTGCTCATCCATGAAAATGGATGACTTGATTCCATCCTTCGTAATATCAATATACTGAGCCTCCTATGGATATCTAGTCACAAAATATATCATAGTAAAATATTTCATCAATACCCATCATGTGTTATTTTTTTTTATCGTGACATGGTTTGGGATATGATAATCTATGAATAGCTGAAATCCCCATACTCATTTTTCATGTACAACAATTAAGCTACCCAGGTCACACTGGGCCGAGTGAAACCATTTTATTGAATGTCCTATAACAGTTAAAAAATATCTCAAAGCTCAATAAAGACTATATGATCTTTCGTAGAATAAATCATAGAGGTCCTATAATTAATTTCAATTAAAACATTGTCTCCCTCCTCTACGGTAATCCAATAATGTCCTTGGGATTGAAATCCCTAAAATCCTCCACAACTGAAGGAATCTAGATACCCAAAGATCCTGATGCACAATGGTAAATACTCCCCAACTGATGGGTGTTTGGATATATCCTTCTTCTCCTATAACCAAATCATCCTTCCCTGATATCTCTCTCACCTATAATGCTAAATCTCATCCCATGAGTGTGATGGAATATGAACCATCTTCTATGAAAACTAATCTGGGATCAGACCACGAAACACCAATCCAAACCAAATATGACATCATATGGTACCATTTTGATGAAAAAATGTCCCATGTGAACCTATCTTCAATAATAGAGAGCTCACAGTATCAGAAAATAATATATATAGAAGATATGTCCCATGCATAAACCTCATGATGAAGATGTTGGGATAGCATATCATCTAGGATCACCAAATCATTCCCTAGGATCATAGATATGAATGAATTACTAGACCCTATCTATAAAAATTCGTATTATAGAATAGAAAATTAATAGATCTTATCTCTTATCATCTATGGTGTTGATGGATCATATGCCTCCAAATTTAGCAGCTATTTGGAACCTCGACCGCTAGCTCCCCAATCCATACATGGGATTCCTTTTGGTGGGTTTGGTGGAATGATACCATAGAATTATCCATTCTCAAAGATCCTCTTACTCCTCTATCAACTTATCCACCTAGAGTGACTCCTAGCCCTCCCCTGTGAGTTCCTTGATCATGATGTTGCCTCTACCATGGTGATTTTAAGCTATCAGTCTATGATTCTCGATATTTCTAGTCAGTAAGTGTCATTCCATGTGAACGTTCCCATCACATGCCTATAGTGACCCCTCTATAGGATTCCCCAGTCCACTATGTTTCCCAAACCCGATGACTGAATAATATATAGGGGAGGTCGTTGCTCTACGCACCAATCAACTGATGCTTGCTAGCTGATATAGATGACTTGTCCATATAACATCCATAGCCATCTCTAGATTCCTAGAGTCCTACTGACATGAAGATCTCCTTCAATACTTCCCACTCCAACAACAAGACATAGTTGGGGATTCATATGTTAACCACACTGACCTAGATCTATTCGTGGAGTCCCTGATAAAACTTATGATCTTAGAATAAATTATCCCAGATCATGTCAATTGACTATAGGGTATGGTCTTGAAACCTCTCCTCATATTCATTCACTATTATGCCTCCCTACTGAATCTCTAGAAGCTCTTGAATATGAATCGAGAAATAATATGAGGGATATTACTACTCAGGGAACATCTGATGGAAGTTGTCCCATGAGAGTGTCGATTCATCGTCCATAGAGGTAACATGACTCCCATAGTTCCCACCTACTCTACGGAAAAGGATAAAATCCATCACAACCACCTAATAAAATTTATTTTAGATAAGTTAGAAGATATGGAATGCTGACTCTAGAAAATCCTCTATGGCCTATGTATATGAATATCCATGGATCCACAGAGGCCTATCGCATTGGAACTCAAAGAGTGTGCTAGTCCTTCACACATATTCATCATACTCCCCTGCGATGATCTTATCCTAAAAAGGTGGAGGTGATGGTACCTTACAATAAAGGGGATAAATAATCTCATAGGATGCACCTTGAACAAAGGAATCATCACTAATCTGATTGTTCCCATGATCTAGGACTCTTATCCTTGCTGGCTGTCTGCGTAGAGGAATCCTAAAATTTCCATCAAGATGTACCACAATCATCTAATAATATATATATATATATGGAGAATAATATTGAAAAACAATAAAATACTCAATCCTATATGATGCATGTACCATTTATCACTTCAACCATTGTCATTGTCTTCCAAGTCAACAAGTAGGCAACAAAGATCGTGGTTAATTGATACGTTAACCATCTGTACAATCACTTTATTAGCTATCCTAAACGCCTTACCAGAGGCACATTGACACTATTTCCCTAATTCCAACCAAAATCCACATACGTTAGATACTCCATTCAACTTCCCAATAAATTAAAATCTTGTATATCAATTTTTCATGAACTCACCCTAACTGGGGTACAAGCTACGACTACAACAAACCCACCTCCATTGGCAAGTGGGTGGAAACTAGCACTGAAAGGCATATCCTAAAAATGAGGCCTTTTCATAATGTACTTTTACATAAACACCTAACCATATCAATACAAAAGTGAAGATGAATAATAATAAAAATATGAAATAGATCCAAATTAAATCATGTATGAATGACCTCTATGGTGTATAATAGTATGATAGTGTAAACTAAAATATAAAGGGAAAAATATATAGAACAATAGAAAGATGTACCAAACTAAAAAAAACTATAAATTGAACTTCTGTTGGATCCTAAATCCAAATATCCATGTAATGACCATCGTATATGGTCCACATAACCCAGTATCCATATGCTCCTCTGATGTCATTTACAATATTTCCATCATCTGCATAAGACAAAATAAGTGTGGGAAAATCCCATGAAGGCGTGAGTATATACATACCTAGTTCAATGACCCAAATGATGAAAGGTGGAGAATTAATAGATAAAGTAGGAAAATAATTATAATAGATAGTCAATAGGATATGGATTAACCAAATAAATTGAACGATTATCTTTTTCCAAGAACATTTCGCTCAATAGGGTGTGTAGTTGGACTATATTTCAAGTATTTTCCATCTATATTTGGATATTCATCTCATCCAAACATGAGAATATAATCATGGAAATAAAATGACATACCACAAACATCATTAAAACACATGGAAGGAGAGTAACCCAATCCAAATGTGTGGATGCATAATTATATATGTATGCTCAGTTAAAGAATCTAAAATGAGAGAGTAAGGGGATATCCATATTATAGATCACCCCATTAAAAGAGTCAACAATTGTTCCATAAGAAAATAAAAAATTCTCAACATCTCAGTCATCAACCCAGAAGTAACCATGTGATATCCCCCACCTCACCACAATTCCATACAATCAAGCAGACACAATCTCCACGTGAATAACAAACTCCCTAGTGCATCTGGGGGTTCCTCTCTAACAATTTAGGTATATTAATTTCTCCTTAATGAGTTTGGTGGATACCAATTTTCTTTCAAGATGACTCAAACACTATCTGGTAGGGGGTTCCACTCAGTAGATAGTGAACCATCACCCATGTTGATGGGTTGGGTGGGTGTTCCACTCTAGATTCACTTGTATCGTAGTCTAGCCAATATGTTTTATACTTGATATATAGATAACCCACAACCAAGATAATTTGGGGTTCCACTCTATAGGTCAAGGGACCATTACCTTGTGTGATAGGGGTTCCACTCTAGTCCTCGAGGACCTATACCCTATCCTAAAGCGGTGTTACACTCGGTAGTTAGAGGATCCACAACAAAGATGATGGGAGTTTCAAATCCATAGTTCAATGGTTATACACTTGATAATCGACACCGTCTTCGGGCATCTCCTAAATAATAACCATTATAGGGAAAATTTACATCATATTTAAAAATCCACAAGAGAGGGAACCACATAATTTTAAATGAAATAACACTCAGGATAGGCTACATGTGGTCTTATATATGAATTGAAAAGAAGATGATATGAGATAATTGAATATCCTGAAATGACACCCAGGGGAACATGGTGTGTGAGGGGACCCACATGGAATGTGGTCTCACACCACCTATTGGTCGGGTCCCTAGAGGTAAAAAAATCTCTATATGTGTAGGGATATATACAGTGTAGGGGAACTACATAGAATTCCCACTACAGTCAATGTCTTTTCTGTATAATTGGTCGTGTCCATGAATCCATCTCTTGCCTTCATACTCAATCCATGTCCATATACATAGCACATGTCGTGTACCAGGACATGTTTATAAAATCCAATACACATCATGACTCTAGTCATGTCTTCCCTCATGTGGTCCTTCTTTTTTGATCCACAACACAGCTCATACACTTGGGGTTGTGGTACATGGCTTATAGGGGGTTACACATTGTTTCATCATTATAAATTTCCAAAAACATAGTCGTTGTAGAATAGGGGCTACAAAGTATGTGTTCATCAAGGTACATGGCATGTAGCCAAATGGTTTTTTAAATTCTCTTATCTGAACTCCAGGATCCACATCATGTTCTTCCTCTTAGGTTTGCGAATTATCTCCTCTTGAAATTGAGGGATATTTTTTTTCCCAGTAATTTCCTACACTTTTACGAATTGAAGTTGAATGTATATTAATTTTTTTGTTAACCCATACAGAACACTCACACTATTAAAGGATCAATTATTTTATTATTGAATATTTATAAGATTATCATTAAAAAATATCCCCAAATATACAAGAATCCCAAATATATTCATACTTCATCGATCCATCCACCACACATGAATCTTACCTAAATTTAGGGCTCCAATCGGTCTCGGTACTAGACAAAAATGATGAACCTAGACCGTGGGGTCTAACCTGTGAAGAATGTGAATAAATTGTGGGGGGAATGTAAAAAAACAGAGTTTTATCAATCATTCATTCTTTTATAATAAATATATTAAGAACAAAAATATTTAGGGTAATAAATTAATTCAATAATCAATTTAATTGATAGATAAGAGAATTCCAAGGATCACAAATTAGCATAGATCCTAAACTAAATGATTATACTCAATCAATTTAATAAAAACATGTGAAATCCATAGATTTAATTGTCTTACAATGATATTTTATTTATTTGTCAAATATAATTCATGCAATTTAATGGAGAAATTCATTGCATTCTCAATAATCTTATATGCTCCGATCCAGATAGTTGTCTTGTCAAATGTTATTCACCTACAGGATTAATTAAACTCTCTTCACAGTCCTAGTGTTCAAATGAGTGTCCGAGAATAATACGTATTTCAATATCCTTAATAGAGTATGATTAGGTTTATTAAATTAATTAAATTAATTATCCAACTTAAATCACCACCAATTGGGGAGATATACGAACACCCCACACTGACCAATTATTCATCACACATTGGATAAATAACGATTTCCATAATCACCCTTTTTCTCAAAATTTAGATCCAAGATGTTGTTTATGAGTTATCCCATTTTCCTTATCGAACTATTTGTGTATAATATAAAACATTTTTCATATTTTTATAAAATTATTTCAAGGAACATTGCACCTCTGAATCGAGCTCCATCAAGATTCCTGTATCAAGAAAAATTTAATGAAATATTTCAATGACTTGCAAGAAATAAACCATTTCTCTATATTTAAATAATATTCCTGCAATCTATTTTAACATCTAGTATATAATGGTCATATTTTAATTATCATAGTAAATTATGGATCGATCTTACATGTTTTATACTCTATCAAATAGATATTTCTATTTCAAAAATTCATGGTGTTACATTCATCGCTCAATAATGAATTTCATCCCAAAAAGTTTTTATTACACACTATGGTGAAAATAGATGATGTTACTTCCTCTCAAAGGATTCCTAATGTTTGTAGGTTTCATCTCTATATTTATGGGTATTCCATAGTATCTCATCCATGTGTGTTGTCTATTTGTGTATATCTTTATCACAAATATCAAATATCATCATGAGATGATCCTAATTAAAGTTATCGTATTCTATTTATACCACCTCTAATTTCATTAAATTTTATGGATCTATTATTAAAATCCTCAATATAGATACAAGGAAGAATTCATGACCTTTATAAATGGTTGGTGGAAGTGATAGTCAATAAGCCAAATCTATGATGCGATTGAGATTCTCAAAGAGGATGATGTACCTGGGGATTAGCATTCCCTACTTACCATATATCGTGACTCTCTTCCATGTATTTATGTGGATAAATACTATATACATGTCCTCGAAATCTTGAACTCATTGAAAATTGTTATCATCTCACTACTGTCGACTTTATATTATCTTGATGTGTTGTGGAATGTTTTTATCCTTTTCTACCATTTCCTCAACCATTTCAATTCCTGGAATCTTGTATTCATGAACATCATCCCAACACATATGTGTTCTAATAATCATCTCAAAATGTTATTTATAAGGATCAATTTGGATGATTGAGTGAAACTTATTGTTTTAAAAGAACCCAACTATTAAATTATATTGATCACATCCTCCTTTAATATACATTGATAATTCTCTGAACTTGTCTTCTACTGTATATATAGTCCTCTCATAATGGAAATTTTTTGTTTTAATAATACATACTAATTTTCAAATCATTATTTATAACATTTTGGAGGCTCTTACAGAACATGGTGGTAAATCATAGATCTCAGTCATAAACAATATATAGTGTTGTTCTACATAGACTCATCACCTATTTAATTTATATCCTTTTTCCTTGATTGAGTGATCAGTCCTTTTCAATTAAAATAAAGTGAGAAGTCATAGTAATATGATCCAACACAACCTAAATGGAATAGTTTCATCAAGATATATGTTCATGACCAGGAAAAATTCCCTGGTGATAATTTTCCATTTCCATGTAGGTATGGGTAATGGTTGCATCATAATTTTATAATTTTTCCTTTAATTATTCACTTACTAATATACCAGACACTTCTATGTATATCCCAAAATCTTCTTCATCATATTGATTAATCTATATTTATCTCATAGATCTAGATACATCTTTGTGCTCCATTGGTGGATAGAGAAAGACGTTATATGTGTATCATTTAATGCTTCATTCATTTATCTCCAGATTTGATGATATATATTTTCATCACCATAATCTTACAACTCCATTATCAATTTTGAACTACAATAATTTCTTTTTTCTTAAATCTTCCACCTTCTTTTAAATTTTCACATCATATTTTTAGCATAAATTATATTCCCTAGAAGGGATGGTTGAGAAATAATTTTAGAAATGAATGATGACGTTAATTCCTTCCGGATTTCCATTTCCAATATTTTAAAGTAAAATAATATTTGATCCTTTCAATTATCATCTATGATGAGTATGGTATATATTTTATACATATTGAATCATCTAAATTGATTTAATTTAGAATATGATAATGGATTGGGAGGTTATAGTCCTTGATTATCTCTAACAACGATTTATTGATCATATTAATCTCATTATATGTGAATATATATTTTAGGATTGTATAATCCTTATATATTTCCCACATATCCCCAAATAAATAAAATCATCATAATTTCGATTCAAAGATTCTTATAATAGACTCTTGATCATGTGTTGTGTGGTTCTATTTCGGAAAATTAAACTATATTAAGGAATATACAATCAATTTATCATTGCACATTAGTAAATAGACCAAACCTATTTGTGAAGCATCACTATATACCAAAAAAAGATACCCACATGCTGGAAACATAAAGACTAGTGTAATGATAAGACTCCAATTACATTCCTTAAAGTAAACATTATTTTTTTTGTAATATAAAAAATATACGGCCTTCAAATTTATCTTGGTTAGTGTGATGGAAATTCATGAGTTTTCTTCACAAATATGCAATAATATCAAACTAGTATAACAAACAAATAGATCTCTATTATAGATATTGTTTTAGGATACTCCTCAATTTCATTTGTCTTTATAGGATCTATAGATACACCTTTTATAATGATAATATTCCCAAATAATTATACATCCTTCATCAATATCTCTAACTGATTGTTATTTTCATTTTTCTTCGTTTTTCTCAATGACATTATCATAATATTCAAATTCTTTTCATGGACCTCCTTACAATTTCATTATATCATAATGTCATCTATGGAGACTAAAAAACTGGTATATTAACCACTAAAAACTATATTCAATATATTCAAATGATTGATATAGATTTAGTGAGTCTGAAAGGCATTAATAGTTATTCATAGAGTTTTTACAATTTCAAAATTGTAGTTTTGTGAATAACATCTTTATTTACCCTTACTTAATGATATCTCTACAATAGGAACACGTTATATAAATAACGGTCACCAAAAAATTAATTGAACAATTTATATAACTATATAAGAGGATAATTGTTCATTATCATGATTTTATTATTTTAATGATAATCATATTCAATTTGAATTGAATAGTAATTCTTTTTGAATAAGACAACTGGTGCACCCCATATTGAAAAAATCTTACATAAAAAACAATTTTACAAAATCCCTTATAACTATTTTTCATTTTCTTCCAACTCAATGATGACCGTTATGTAAGGAGTATATGATATGGGAAGTCATATAGCTTTAATTTTATAGATAACTCAACCTATTAGATAAGAGGAATGCCACAAAACTCATTATGGAATACATCACTATAATCCTTACAGTGGGAATGTCTACAATAATGATTTCTTCTTTATCTCAATAATTTGTGACAGAATTTCTTGGTCTAAATAAAATGATATCCTTTCATGGAATGAATATTATAGTCAATGTTCGTCCTCGTACTTACACTTATATAGAATTAGGGGATGACTTAAGACCTGAAATGTGATCTACCTCTCTTGACAGTTGATTTTGTATTTAAATGAGGGAATCAAATACATTCCCAATATAGAATCAAACACCAATAAAGGAAGAAAGATGGTATTTAATAGAAGATTCTGTCCACAAACATTGACTGGGGAGGAGTTATATAAATATGATGAAATAATTTCTCCAATTTTTGTTCACATAGATATCTCAACACCCTTGTTTGGATTTGTTTTTTAAATAGTTTTACTAATCATGAAAGATATGAAATAATTCATAAAACCAGAATCAAATTGTACATTCACTATTCATGAATATATAACTTGAATACGAATCACCCTATAATTATTGGTATCCACATCAATAGTAGTGATATCATATACTCTTTTTTTATCAAGGTCTTCAAGATTATTATTATTGATTGTATCTAATAATTATTGGATTAGGGAATTCGATTGTATAATTATCATGTTCCATGTTGTTGAAACACTTCATCACAAACTGATTGTCCATCCTAACCTTCCTTTTTTTAATCCACAATAGCGGGTTTATTTATTTTTCTTCAACACAACCTAGCCTAATTCCCATCATTCCTCATTTTGAATATATTTAGGTACCCTTGAGATAGCTTTTGGGTGAATCTTCCCACACCATTGGAATGAGGGTTGTTGTTTTTTACTTTCCTCGATGAGATTTATCCTTTGATATTAGTAAAGTGAACTCCATTTTATGTTTTTTCTCTACTCCTAAGAGAATAGTAAGAGTCAGCAATATCCCTCTAAACATTGATATCATAATGTAGAATATCATCACAGCTATTAAATCCTGAATCATTAATTCTATTCATATACTCATATTTAATCCACTAAATAAATTTTCATTCTTACGTAAATTACTAATGATAGAGCTGGATATGTATTGTGAATACCTTGTTCTGCTTTCCTCACATTCCCTAATAGAGTCATATTTCTTTTTCATCATTCTAATAAACTCCCTCTCCAATATGAGGAAAGTAGTTCAAGTAAAATATTTATTGAAAACTATTTTCTTAATGCCATCCCATTGCATGGAATTAATTTCATATTTTTATTTTGGGATCTTGATTAGTATCCACCACTGATTAGATTCTCTAACATGATGATAAAGATTTAGTGAAAAATTTACTTACTACATACATCAGAGTACAAATAATATCTTCTTGATGGAGTTAATGCATTATTCTATGATGAGGTAATTAGAAGATCGACTAAATGTAGGAGGAATTTTTCACAGAATAGACATGACTACTTCTTGAACATTCATATGAGGTGGAGGGAGTTCTACATAATTCATGTTATTATTAAAAAATTTAGTGGGCTGGTCTAGTACTTTGATGAATTTAAAATCTACCACTCTTATATGGTTAGTAATATCAATGTGAAAAATCACTACATTTCTTATAACATTGTTTTTTTTAAATTTTATTAATTTCAACAATTAACTAAAAAATTAAGAAAAAAATCTGATAAAATTAACACACAAAAGGGAATCATATAAACATTTCAGGAATAACTTATAAATGATAAATATATCATGACATATGAGTATCTATGTTTCAATATAGTTTATCAATGGTAATTTTTTCTATTAATCAGTCTAACCTAACAATTCATTCATGTACTTGATAATGGTTCATAAAGAGTTTTCAAATTTCAAAAACATACCACTGAGGTGTTTAAAGAAAGAAATGTAGTCAGGCCACATTTTTATGTTCTATGTGATGATTGATTAAATCCTTAATCAACCCTTTTTAGATATATTTTTAGTAGATATAACTATGAATGAGTGTCATCCAAATGTAATATCAATATAGAGTTATAGTTTCATGGAATCCACTCCCTCTATATTTCAAAAACAATTATAGGATATTTTCCTATACATTGAACAATCAATAAGGTTCTCAATAATTTATAGTAGTCCTAACCCCAAAAATAACTAGGACTTTATTTGAAACCAACTATAGTGACTCAAGCCTTTTTCACATGTTAATACAATATTATTGAACATAATAATCTATTAAGTACATCCCAATGATAATGCTGACTAACATCATTTGAACCCTAGGTTCATAATACATCAAAATGAATATATAACATGAAAACCTATTTTATTCTTCATAATGAGCTCCACAACTCATTTGATCTCCTCAAGCTGTATAAGATAACATGGGGAATACAAAAAATGGGTGGCCAAGAAGGACTAGTAAGGTAATAAAAATGATAAGGAATCAAAACATATGGGTAACTGATATAACGTGATGTCATAAAATATTAGGATCATGAGTAATTACATTAAATAATTAGATAAAACATTTGGTATCATAATATCAAAACATCATATTTAATGTGGAAGTAACAGATAACATGAAATAAACACGAGTTTAGGCTAACTGCCTAAACTATATCATATGGGGGAAAAGTACCATAAAGGGTTTGTTTTAATCGCTAATCAAATACATGACATCTTATGAGGTAAAATATTTATGCAATATATTGGAGTTCTATCTGGTTGAATCCATCAAAAAATGTTCATGTTTTTGTATTCTGTAGAAGGAAGTCAATGTAATGGAATAAATATAAAAAATTTACATGGAATGAAATGCGTTGTGTTTGAGAAAAGAACTTATAGAATTTATTTCACCTTAAAATTATGGAATTATTATTTATATTGTTATATATAATGTAGAATCATTTCATAGCAATGCATAGAGATAATGTGTTTTAGATTGATAATGAATATAACATGAAGAGAAGGATGGTTTAGTGAGAACACGTACTTGAATCTCAACTCGTCACATGAATTCTATATCATTATAAACTATTAAACAATGTAAATAATATTATTAATTAATAAAAAATATAAATATTATACCTTTAATTTTTTTACAAGGTCATATTCATTTACATAATCAATTATGTTTTCATATGATTTTATAATTATATTCAAAACATATGTCGAAAATGACATCAATATGTTGACTATGGAAAAAGTGGTCCCTATACCATCATTTATAAAATAATATTTATTAAAAAAATCTATCATTTATATAAGTCAATTATTGTTTTGAAACCAATCATGAAATGTGATTAAGAAAAAATAACTACATTATGATAAAATAGATGGTACATTGTTCATATGCATATGCAATTTTTTTATTTTTCAAAAATAATTTTTGAAAGAAGTTAAGTAATATTTTATATTCATAAAATGATAATTATATCATAAATATGGTAATAATTTTTTAAATATATATATAAATACCATCCACCAGATTTTTCAATGAAAAAGGAGTCACATCACTTCCTGAAGGTGGTAATCCACATGCATGCATTAAAGAAGTTATTATTTTTATATGAATTGAAATGTATGAAAATATAAGAAATATTAATTTTAGAAAATTATAAATATTTCAATAATATAATATATATAGATATATATTATTTTAATTATCAAAAAAATTTATAATACTGGATGATGGGAAATGATTTACAACTATTTGTGAGCTGATAATTCATTGTAAAAATGAACGATGGTTAAATTTATCATTTGATAGAAGTGGAGATAGATGTTGGTTATGAAATTAACATAAAAATATTATTAAATCTCAGAAAATTTTGTTATTATATCCTTATGTTTGAATAATATCTGAAGGAGGTTGAGGAATAGACAAAACAAATGGCTCGGTTAAGAGTGATATATATTCATTCAAACCCCTCTTTAATTTTACACAAAAAGCCTACAAAAGATATTTTTTTAATAAAAAATGACTCTATTACATGGAATTGTATGATTGGTATTTGAGTAGTTGTGGGTTTGACCTAAAGGATATTTAATTTTGAATAAAACGGGATAAAAGGTACACTATTATTAGTGAGGAGTAGTGTATTTCATTTCAAAAAATCAAAAACAGTCACTAACATGATATAATGATCAAGGAATGTTCATCCAAAATTGGTAAATGATATATTGGATGGAATATTATTATGTCATAATTCTCTATTTTAATTTTATATTACATTGGGTTTGGAAATCACAAACACTTTCTTAAATACTCAATTACTTACTCTTTTATGTCAAATGTTTTTATGAATGTTTTTTAAGAAACCATATAATATAAGACCATACAGTCATCATGAATTTTGATTTATAAAAACTAATTCATATCATTAGGATTTTCATAATTCTTATGATAATAATCCCACTCATTAGATTTTCATAGATGACTCATTCTAGGAATATCATAATTAGTACAGGATATGATTCACATCATACACAACCAAAATTATTTAAATCATACACATTGTGTAGTTTTCGTACAGAAAACATAAATTGTACATACCCCTATAATGAAAATCATGAGACTCGTCTAATTTTATTTTCATATCTAAAAAACTAATGTGTAATATAAGGAAATTATTCTAAAACAAAATAATGTCGTTTACTATATTTTTAATCCAATGAATATAAGGCTTTCAGTTATCATATGTCCATTGGTGTTCTTGGTGTACATGTTCATTAGAAATTTCAGGAGAAAATTCATTTGATGAAGTCCAAGATGACTTTTGGGATGAAGGCCAATAAATACCCAATCAATTGAAGGAGCTAAATGAATATGATAATTCTATAAACTATGAAAGAGATATACTAATTATTATACATGGGTAAACAATGAACATTAAATGTTTTTAACTACTTGTTCAATATAATTTTTACTCCTAAGAGTTTATTTATTTTTGAGAACCTATTTATTGTGATTAAAATTGGGGTCTTCTTGGGATTAGAAGGCAGAGGATTCAATCATCTTTTTGATCAAGGGATAATGGGGATAGGAAAATAGACTAATGTTGATCTTCATATTGAGGGATTACCCTAGTGTGTGTAAAACATACCCTCTTAAAAGTATAAATCATTTTACCTTAATTCTAGGTTATTAGATACCCTTGTCATTGGATTAAAAAAATTATTCATTTAATTATATTAAATTTTATATGATATTATAATATAATGTAAATTATTTTTTATATTCATATTTCTATTATGTATTCTGTAATTATGATATTTTTGTAATAAATTGAAACTACAATCATTGTAATTATGATTTATGTGATTATTTTTTTTTCAATTACTCAATATGATTCTATATTCATTATGATAGAATCATAATTTTTTATTATTGTTAACATTATAATCAATATGATTGTGATACTTACAATGCTTACTGTGAATATGATTATATTCTATATATGACCTATCGAATACATATAAAAAACATCTTAATTATGATATCTTTATAACTAGAACCAAGTCCCAGTCTGATTACTATTTTATTTAATAATAGGTTTTATGAATTGAAGTAGTATAAATAATTTTAAAATATACTTTTTATGGATAAAAACTAATGTTATTAATCCTACAATTCACCCCCTCTTGTATTTTTACATTGACATATACATTTTGATCCAACAATCTGTATTATAGAATAATTAAGCTTCTCTCAGATATATTTTCCTTCTTTTATTTTTCATGATAGATTATTTATTTTATAAAATTTTTTCTTATAGATAACTATTACACTAACATGTATTGTGGAAAAAAATTGTATAATTTCAATGATATCGGGATATAATGTTTGATAAATCAAAAATCTTACCGAAAAAGGAAACCAATTTATTATGCCAATGATTATGAATACTGGTGAGATAGAATTAAGTAATTTTTAATCAACATTAGGGTTGATAACTTTTTAAACTAACTTGTGACTATAAAATTCTTGACAATGAATTTAGAGTATTTACCAATCAAGAGAAGCAAGAATATCAATTGAATTATGAGGTACTAAATACCTTACTTTTTCTATGGCTAGATATATATAACTCGTTGTTTTATTTTTTGAGGAATAAAACATTATTTGGAAGAGGTTAGAGATTATACTTTTTAGTACATCAATATTTTATGCAACAAGAAGTGTCATTGCAAGGGTAGATTGTCCTGATTTCATGTTCCCTTTTGAAGAACTAGTTTCTAATGTTATTCATGGTTTCATGACTATTTCATTTGTTTACACGATATGGGAGGGAAATGATTAAAGGATGAGATCCTTGTAGAAAAATTATAGTTATTATGCCAAATGAATTGGAATAAAAATGAATTGATGTGGATGAATCATGAATGGTCACAAATGTAAATCTTTATGTTTTGTTTGGATCTATTTTTCAATATGAGAATAGTTTTAAAGGATATTCTTATAAATCTATGAAAATGAATTGTGGAGTTTCTTTTACCACTACTTAAAAATATATGAATTCTAAGAATGTTGAGAAAGTGGTTTACACAACAAATAAAATGTTTTTTACTCAATCAGAATCAAGTGATTTGGATTATTCAAGGAATGAGTTGTCCAATCATTCTTGATAGATGAACATGATAGTAGGAAATAAGGATTTTCTGCATAAATATAGAAAATTGAATAATGATATGAAGGATTTGAAATATATTGATTTTAATTTCTATAAATTCAATAAATTTGTACGTATCATAAAAGAATTTCCATATCTCGACAGAAAAAATAGAAAGGAAAGGAATTCTATGAAAAATAAGAACAACATATTAGAAGTCCAATTTTATGAAAGTATTGATAGAAAATGATTCAGGTAGTTCTATTAGTTTAGATTATTCTGATGAATATTTTGACAATGAGAGTTCAATTCAAATTAATATCGGTCTCTATTCCAAAATTCCTTTTAAGAATCAATATCTTATAGGTAACATACACAATTATGATGCATTAATAAAATGTTTCTAAAAGATAATTATCCTAATCAAAAAATTCTATATCTCTATATAGACAATCTTCCTCATCATGTGATAGTAGTACATTAACAAATTATGAATATGTTTCGAGATTTGAAAAATTTCATGAGATTAAAAAAAATAAAATCAATAATTAAATTGAAAAATAAAATTATATAATAAATATTTTAACAAAGTAAGTATCAATATTTCAATAGATCATGATAAAAAAAAAATTTCCAATTGCTAATATTTCTAAAAACCATGATGAAGAATATTCTAAGAAGGATAATATTTCTATGGATTCTGAAAAATCAATTTTTAAAAAACATGTTTCATAAACTAAACTCACTTCAAAAACAATTGATCTTGACATGAAGATTTTAGTTATAATAAAATTTTATTTTTTTCTCTTAATAAAATCCAATCAATGTTAACTTCTAGAAAATAAAATTTTGATAAGATATATCAACAATTTTATCCCTATGGTAATAGTTCTAGAATGGGTTACTCTTATTGAAAATATGAATTTAGTTATACCTATTTTATTCATAAAAGTTATCATTTCAATACTAAATTTCCAAGTGGAGGACATTGGAATAAAAATTGTTCCTTCAATAAAGTCATTTGGTAGGATTTCATAAATCCTATTTTTCAAAAAATATATGGATTCTAAAAATTGATCATTTATATGATTTATAAATCGAAGAAAGGTTGGGTTTTGAAAACATAATTGTTTTGATTTTATGAAAACAATGTAGGTACTAAAAATAATAAATGTTACATGGATATTTTATGTTTTTGACATGTGACTGTCAGTAGTGGAAAAAATGTTTAACATGCCTGCATTTTTCATGTGGGTTATATATAACCGACGTGAAAATCATTAATGGGTGATATATGACATCATTTATTTTATAACCGACATGATATATTAGTGAGGATCTATATTTTTTGTCAGTTATTTTATAACTGATGTAAAATATATGGATATTATCTTTTTACGTCTCTTATTGTATAAACGATGTGAAAATCGAATCTGGAAAGCATTATAACAGCTATTAAAAAATAATCGATGTGATAAATAAAATATTTATTCTTTATTAGGTAGGTTATTTTATAACCGATGTGATAATGTGATGATTGACACTTTACCACATCGGTTATTCAAAAACCAACGTGATAAAGAAAATCTCAGTAATTTATCATGTCGGTATAAAGTGAAATATTTCACATCGGTTATTTTATAAATGATGTGATAATTTGTTTTCTACATCTCTTTTTAATTAAAAAATTTGTAGACATTAAAAAAAACTAGTTTTCCACGTCGATTATTAAATAATCGACGTGATAAAATATAAATGGTTTATCAAAACCCGTATTCAGTCATTCTATTTTCTTCGATCGAGAAACCTGTGACTCGTCTCTCTCACACAGAAATATAATAAACAATTTGTTTATGTCGTGTCCTCCATCCACATTTTTTCAACATCATTCATCATATTAATTATTATCAGATCTATCAGGTCGAATCACAACACTCAAGTTAGCCTCACATGACTCATTTTCAGTTTTTTATTTTCCATGATGCCTTAAACTAATTTTTTGAGACGTTACATTTCATAGTTCCTACAATCATGGTAAGTTTCATAGTTTTCATCTATATGATTCTAAATTCGTTATTGGTAAAATAATTATATGGAAGTGATATCTTGCAGGTTTACAATTTATGTGTGTTCTATCGTGTGTGTGTGTGTACAGGGGGTTTCCAAGGCGGTGTGGGATGTGCATATGGGTGGGGGTGTCTAGGGGGGCTGGGTGGGATTTCTAGTGTGGTGGGGGAGTCCAGGGGGTGTCAAAGGGGGTGGGGGTGGTGTCCAGGGTGGTGTGGGGGCTGTCGAAGCGGTTGTGGTGTCCAGGTGGCTGTCAAAGGGGGTGGGGGTTGTCTAGAGGGTTGGGGGCCTGTTTAGAGGGTTTGGGGTTTTCTAGGGTGTCCCTGGAGGTGGGGGTGGGGAATGTCCAGGTTTGTGCATGTGGGGGGGGGGGGGATGGGGGTGGGGGTGGTGGATGTCTAAGCAGGTGGGTGGGTGGGGGATGTCCAAGGGGGTGGTGCCCTATCGAGAGGGTTTGGGGGGTTGTCCGAGGGGTTGTCCAGATAGTTGGGGGTGTCCAGGGGGGTGTCGAAGGGGGTAGGGGGTCGTGGGTGGTGTCTAGGAGGGGTGGGGGTGTCCAAGGGGGTGGGGGTGTCTAGAGTGGTGAGGGATGTCCAGTAGGTGGGGCCTATCCAGAGGGGCGGGGGGCTGTCCAAGGTGGTGGTGCTGTCTAGGGGGTGTCAAAGGGGGTGGGGGTGGTGTCTAGAGGATTCAGTGGGTTGTCTGAAAGGTTGGGGGTGTCCATGGAGGTGGGGGGGGGGTGTCCAAGGGGTTGGGAGTGTGGGGGCTATCCAAGAGGGTGTAGGGATGTCCAGAGGGTTGGGGGGTTGTCCGAGGGGGGTGTCTAGAGGGTTGGGGTGTCTAATGGGGCAGGAGGTGGGGGTGGTTTCCAGGTGGGGAGGGGGTGTCCATGGGGTGGGGGATGTCCAGGGGTGGGGGAACTATCCAGAGGGGTGGTTGTTGTCCAAGGGGGTGTTGTTGTCCAGGGGGTCATCAAGGGGGTGGGGGTGGTGTCCAGGCGGTGGGGGTTGTCCAAGGGGGTTGTTGGTATAGGGGGTGTCCAAGGGGGTGGGGGTGGGGTCCAAGGGGGTGGGGGATATGTGTCAGTTGGGCTTGACTATTGCATTGTGATTTATGAGATTATGACTTGATTAGTGTATTGTCTCATGGATATTATGCTATAATTTATTAGTGTTGTTTAAGGGGTTGGGGTGGTGTCCAAGGGGGTCGGTATAGTATATGTTTGGGGTTTCCACTATGATTTTTAGGGATTCAAGTATTATAAAAATATGAGGGGTGTTACAATATGATTCTATTTGGTTATATATATTTTTACTTGTCATTGACTATTGGAAAATTATGTGTGATGGGGGATACCATGTCATGGTATTCAAAGATACACAGTTATCCTGATCCCATTGTGCCGGAATGAAAGGCTTTACACTGTGATTTTCTCCATTTGAGTTTTTATTTTAAATTTTATTTGATTCTCAGGTTTACTACATTTTCTCCAATTCTCTATCGACCATTAGAGGGCCAATTGTTTTCTTGGATTATATTTAATTTCCTTAAATCTGATACTTATTACATGTTCTTCTTCCTTTCTTCTATGTTTCTTTTTTTCTTCTTCATCCACTACTTCTTCTCCTCAATTTCTTCTATTATTTGGGATGTTTGGTCATTTTTAAATTGATGGTTTAATATTTATCTATGTGTTTTAGGTCTGTTAGAAGGGGTGGGGTGTCCAAGGCGGTGGGGGATATCTTGAAGGGTGGGGGCAGTCCAAGGTGTGGGAGGGTGTCCAGAGGGATGGGGGTCGTCCAATGGGTCGGGTGGGGGGGGGGGGGGGCTGTCCATAGGGGTGGGGCTGTCCAAAAGGGTGGTGGTGTCAAGGGGGTTTCCAATGGGGTGGGGGTGTCAAGGGGTTTGGGGTGTCCATGGGGGGTTTCCTAGGGTTTAGGGGGTGGGGGTGGTGTCTAGGAGGGGAGGGGTGTCCAAGGGTGTGGGGGGGGGGGGCTGTTCAGAGTGGTGGGGGCTGTCCAGGGTGGTGTGGGGGTGGGCTGTCCATAGGGGTGGAGGCTTTCCAAGGGGTGGTGGTGTCCAGGGAGTGTCCAAGGTGGGGGTGGTGTCTAGGGGGTGGGGTGGGGGGTGGGGGGTTGTCCAAGTGGGTCATGGGGGTGTCCAAAGGGCTGGGTTGGTGTCCAAGGGGGTGGGGGTGGTGTCCAAGGGGTGGGGGTATTGTATAAGGGGGTAGGGTTGTCTATGGGGTGGGGTGGTGTCCAAGAGTGTGGGGATGATGTTTAGGTGGTTGGTGGGGCTGTCCAGAGGGGTGTGGGGGCTATCCAGAGGTTTCAAATCCTTAGGATCTGTGTAATTTTTAGTAGAGAATGTATACATTTTTTAATATTTATACTTCATATATCATTTTTATGAAAGGGTGGATGTGGTGTCTAGTTTCACCAAGATGTATCCTTATGGACCTTAAGACTAAAGGATCCAAGATGAATTTAAAATTGTTATATCTAACTATATTTTCTTTTTAAAATCATATTCAAGAATATTTTTTAAATACACATATATTTGTTTTATATTTCAAATTTTCATAATTTTCAAATTATGAATTTTTTCATATAATCATATATTTGACTTATATTAAAGAGATGTATAGTTTTGATATTTTTTATAGGTAATAATGAGTCGAAGTTGGATTATGGAACATCGAATGAGTGATGAATATGAGGAAGGTGTTGTTGCCATTTTGGAATTTCCTAAATGAACTATTCCAAGTAGTGACATTTTCTATCTATCTATGCCTAAAATCATTGAATATAAAGAAGATGAAATGTAGAGAGATAAAAGATAATCCGATTTGTCATGGTTTTAATCTGAGTTACAGCCCTTGGATTTGGCATGGTGGAACTGGATGGAAAGTCACTGATGATGATGATTCACAAGATGGTAACTCCGATGGAATTGAAGAAATGATTCGTGATATTGTTGTAGAACAAATTTAGATAGAACAAACAATTGCACATCTATATGGTGATGCTTAAAAACCATTGTATCCTAGTTGTGCAGATTTTATGGTTTTGTCGGCAGTGTGAAGATTGATTAACCTGATGGAAAAACAAGGATGAAGTGAATGATATTTTACTGAGCAGCTACAATTGATGAAAGACATTCTTCCAAAAGATAATGATCTTCCAGATTCACGTTATAAGGCCATGAAAATATTATGCCCGATGGGATTGGGATTCATGAAAATACATGCATATATGAATGAATATATGATATTTAGGAAGGAATATGAATTTCTATTACAGTGTCCTAAATGTGGGACATCACGGTATAAGGTTAATGAAAAATCACAGGCTGATGTAGAGATTACAAATAATCCTTCAAAGTTATTTTGGAATCTTCTTATAATTCTTCATTTCAAACATTTATTTTCAAATTCCTGTGATGCATAAAAGGTTAATATGGCATGATGATGAGAGGTTATGTGATGGAATAATACGTCATCCAGCTGATTGTCCACAATGGAAGAAAATTGATGAGAAGTATCCTACATTTGGAAATGAAATTAGAAATCTCAGATGAGGGTTGTACATAGATGGAATGAATCCATACCAAACCATCAGAAGCACGCATAGTTCATGGATTGTTTTATTGGTAATTTACACCCTATCTCATGAAGTTTGTATGAAGTGAAAATATTTCATGTTGTGTATAATGATCTCTTGTCTAATGCAACCCAGTATTGATATAGATGGTTTTTTCCACTATTTATTTATGATTTGATGCTTCTATGGTAGGATTGTATTCGGGTGAATGATTCTTATAAAATGGAAATTTTTCAACTATATGCAATGCTTATGTTCACTATAAATGACATCCAAGCATATGGAAATTTCTCTTTTTATAGTGTTAAAGGGAATAAAGCATATCCAATTTGCGAAAAACAGACTTCATATTGTAAATTTCATAATGGGAGGAAAACAGTGTACACGGGTCATCGAAAGTATTTTCATATGGATCAATCTTATAGAAGACTAAAAAAGGCATTCAACAGCTCAAAATAATTTCATATTTCTCCAAAACTATTATCCCCTGTTATTTGTTTTGAGAGGGTGGAAAATCATGATGTGAAATTGGGAAAGACATAGAAATCTGGTAATGATAGACATATTTGGATGAAAAGGTCAATATTTTTGAGCTACCATATTGGAGATATCATGGAGTTAAACATAATATTGATGTCATTCACGTGGAGAAGAATATCTGTAATAGTTTGATTGGACCATTGTTAGATATTAAAGGAAGTACAAAAGATGGGTTGAATTCATGATTATACTTACTATCAATGGGAATACATTTGGATATAACTTTCACTCTTAATGGAAGACTAACATTTCATCCACCGACATGTCATACATTATCCAAGGGGGGTAAAATTAACATTTTTCGGTGACTTCATGATATCGAAGTGCCTCAAGGTTATTCTTCAAATGCAAAAAAAAAATCTCATTGAAGGACATGAAGTTGATAGGTATGGAAGCTCATGATTTTCACAACATGATGCAACAACTTCTACATGTTTCATTGCTTGGAACATTTCCCATCTGTGTCCGAAAGACAATAATGAAGTTGTGATATTTTTTCAATTCAATTTGTAATAAAGTGATTGATATGAATGCTTTGAACATTTTGCAAAAGGATGCAATTTGTATACTTTTTCAATTGTAAATGTATTTTTCTACAACATTTTTTGATATAATGGTCCATTTAATGATTCTTATGGTTCGAGAAATGATGATTTTTGGACATGTATATCTTTGTTGGATGTATCCATTTGAAAGGTATATGAAAATATTGAAGGGGTATGTTCAGAATCCATATCGACCTGAAGCCTCCATTATTGAAAAGGATATTTATGAGGAGGTTAAAGGGTTTAGTACGAGCTACATGGTTGCAGCACTCCACAAAGGTTTGCCTCCAACTCACCATAAATGAGTAAATAATGAGGGAAAGGGGATTTTTGGCATGAATGTAAAATCATTTTCAGCTGAACTAATTAAAAATTTTGAATCATACATATTGAATAATATAGGTGATGCTCTACCGTATATCACATTTCATATTAATGAGTTTAAACAATGTCATCCAAAGAAGAAAGACATGTGGATTTTGAATTAGCACAATAATATTTTTTGGTAATGGTCTATAAATACCTTTCTTGGTAGATCAGATGTATCAGAGACATTAAAATCGGTAGTTGGTGGTCCATGTTTAAATGTGTTAACACGGTCTGGTTATAATATTAATGGCTATACATTTCATAAGAAATCTCTGGACAACAGAAGTGTAGTTTAAAATAGTGTTGTATTGGTGTTTGTAGAAGCAATGCATGTTTCGCGTTCTAAAGACAAAAACCCAATTTCTGAATCAAGTTCATATTATGGAGTGATTGAAGGAATATGGGAGGTCAAATACATTAAAAATAATGTTCATGTTTTTAAATATAAATGGTTTATCGGAAACAACAGTGTATTAAATGAAGAATTTTTTATGATAGTTGGTAATCTGAATACATTGGAAGGCACAAGTGATTCTTTAATAATGTAAACACATGAAAAAAAAATTTATATATAGCATATCAATCACATAGGCAGTGGTCTATTGTTTTACTTGGGAAAAAACTATATGTTTGTGAGGATGAACATGATAAAGATGCTGATTTATGTGAGATCCCTACTTCCATGGAATGATTAACAGAACATAATGATGAGCATGATGAAGACATGGTTAGTACCATAAGGAATGAGCATGACGATGGAATTTGGGAAAACAATCCATTTTTACATTCCTAGAATTATAGGAAACATATGTTAATTTCTTGTTTACATATATTATTTTCAAAAAATGTTAGATATTGTATGTTTTTTATTTATTAAAACATGTATTAAAACAAATAATTACAAGTTTTTGTTTGTTTTAATTTTTTTAATTTACTTTATCATGTTTATCATTACATAAATTATATATATATTATTTTTTATCAATGACAATTACATTATCATGTTTAAAATGTTTACATTGTTTACCATGTTTACCATCTTTACCATCTTTACCATAATTAATATTGTTTAACATCCTTACAATATTATACATGTTTACTATTATGTATAATAGTACAATTTTCCATTTTCTGTTTACATTATTATTGTAATATTTGAATTTGTATATTTTTGAAATAATGTTTGTTTTTTTATTTGATGGATAATGAAAAATCAATCAGTTGTTCAACCTCATGATTCTAGAGATGAGTATATTGGTCATACCTCTGGGGAGGAACATTCACATGCTCCTCTTGATGTTCCCTAATCTTCATCATGTGCTCCCATTACGGAAAAGAGTTCAAGAGTTGGAAAACGTGGGTGAACACATTTAAAAAAATTATTACTTTCTTGTATGCATGATTAGAGGATACTCATTGAGTTTGAGGAGGATGATATTCCAAGATGTCCAAATGCAGAAGATTTTAAGTGTTTTGTATCATCTCAGGGTAAGAACAAAGTATGAATTTTGGTTGATGACAGGAGAAGTGTGGAAAAAGTGGTAATATATCAGTTGTGGTAGACGATTTTGGTAAGACCTTTTGCTATTGTTTTTATATTCTTTAAATTATTATAGTATATATAATATGTTTACCCTCTTCTTTATCAGATGAAATTTGATATTCCTGACACATGAGGAGTCAGGGAGAAATTTTTATCGATGGATGGCAGGAGATGAAGGGTTTCAAATAAACCCTCTCATATGATTTCATTTTTAGTCATTGGAGTCATGACAATTCATGTCTTATATATCCTTTCATAGATGAAGACACATGGAGACAGTTTGTGGAAAGTAAGAGGAAAGATTTATTTTTGATAAGGGAAATGTAAAATTTTATAAGCACTCTTTTATAAGAGATCGTATTATTTTTTTTAACAATTTCTTATTATTAATTTACAAAAAACAAGGAAATATCATTAGGATATCCAATCTAAAAATTTATACCCTCACAATTTATCTCGGGGAGGGTATACATTATTGGAAAAACAAATGATGGCTGAAAATTTACAAAAACTATGAGATGAGTCTTCAAACTCTAGAGAGGTGGCCCCTCCATCCCCTCCATCTAGACATGAAATAATAGAAGAGAGCACATATGGGAAATAAAGGTAAATATCTTTCGGAATTTTCGATAATCGTACCTTATAATATTGTATGATATCTATTTTATTCATTTCAATTAACTATTTTCTTCATATAATTTCAATAATTACAGAAATTCTCAATTAATTAATACATGGTTTTCTTGAGGAGAAGAGCTCACATGGGGTATTTACAACTTCTAAGAGGCAAGACAATTTATCTGCAGCATTGGTAAAGCCCAAACATCCTGGTCATGTATGAGTGTATTTGGATGGTGTATCAGTGAGAAAAGTTTTTCCATGTTCTTCAACTTCTTATATTGAGGGTGTTTATAAAAAAATATAATCCATGGAGGCTGATGTTCATAATATTAATGCTAATATTGAGGAAATTATTAGAGAGTCGGTATAGTCTATGTTTTCATTCTTGCAAAGACAATTTCAGATTGCTGCTCCCACTCCTCTGCCTCCCCCTACAGACCCCATTATTTATCCTCCACCTCCGCCAGTAGGTCCCACTCCCCCACCTCACCCTATGGACCCCATTTTTTGTCCTATTCCTCTTCCACAGATTCCTTCTTATTGTGAGTTATATGTTGATGATCCTCAACATCATATAGTTTCATATGGGTTGTTATATTGTATAAGAGATAAAGTTCATCATCATCAATTAGAGGTAGAAAATTATAGGGTCACTGTAAAGGATATTATAGATAGATCAGCTTGAGTACCATTACCTATAGATGAGGTGACAACAGTTGTACATAGTATTGGCCATTTTTTAATTTGGACATCCAGACATCATTGACTCAATACAACAGAGGTATGTATGTTATATATTCAATTTTATTTTTTTATTAAATTTGTTTTATCATTTGAAAACTAATATATTTTTATATTAATTTTTACAAGAATAATTCAAAGGTATAGAAATACTATATAGATCACAATAAAGAGAAATGGATATAACATCAGATAAATATTCTACTAGTCATGACTGATTGTCAGGATATTCGGATTTTTTGGCAGATCATTATGATTTTCTTATGGATGATCATTTTTGATGATGTGAAATAACTCTGGGGATTTTGAAAACTTATATCGTGGAACTGGTTACTAGGGATAATTTGGGCATTAACGTGGTGAAAATTCCTTCCATGTAAGTCTTAACACCATCTCCCTACGTTATATATATTAAAAATGTAAACATATTTCTATTTTGTGTTAGGAATATTTACAAAATTTGTGAGAAGAATGAGAGGACATTTGTATATGGATTCATGGACCCACATTTGATTTCCACTAAAGCATGTTCATTGGATGAGGAACAACTAATTATATATATTGCTGAAAGACATGAACAAAATATAGTCACACAATGTTGGATGATGCCTTTTTTTGTGATGTATGAAACACATCTCTCTCAAAGAGTTCATTATCTTTTATCATAAAATAACACTAACCTTAAATTTTCTTTTATCTTTGATCACTGGATGTTAGGGGTTTTTTCCTAGGGGAGAAAACACATTATTGGATATTCTATTTCCATGGTAATGTGTGTGAAATTTTTAACAAATGTTGGAAAAGTATGTTTCAATTTTAAATAGTAATAAATATTATTATGAATTTTAAATTTATCCCATTCATATTATTTTTTAACAGGGTATTGATCTACTTTTGAAAATAGCCCAACAAAAAGTAGTTTGAATATCAAATATGTAAATGTAAAGGTAAATATCCATTTATAATTTGTACTTTTTGATTTATTACATAAAAATAATATATTTAATTAACACTCATTCAAATAGAATTTTACTGAACAAGATGGCATCCTCGAATGCGGATAGTATATGTTATGATTTCTATATATGAGATAATAACAACTGGAATAGTTGTGAACTTTGACCTGGTAAGATATTTTTTTATACTTTTACATAATATTTTATTTGATTTATTCATTATACAATTTAATTACTATCCTTTTAATTTGTCTCTATTTGATGACCCTCAACCCTATAGTGCTCAAGACGTCAAACACTTAAAAGTGGAATGGTCATATTATTTTAGAGGTCTGATTGAATATTTGTTGTTTATAGTGTACAATTTAATTTGAATATTGTCATTGTAATTGTGTATTTGGTAGTCGTTTAGGTTGGATTTTGTTTTTTTACATTTAAACTGTATTTTTTGAATATTATATTTGTGAATGATTAATTTTTCTCTACTTCTTGTTTTGGTCTACTTATGATTGTTTTCTAGTATGGATTCAGGTCTGGTGGGTATTCCAAGGGTGTGGGGATGTCTAGTGGGGTGGGGGTATCTAGGGGTATGGGAGGGCTGTTTGGTGGGGTGGGGGTGTAATGGGTGTGCATGAGAGTTGGGGGAATTCTAGGAGGTGGAAACATTTCCAGGAGGGTGGGAGGGCTATCTAGGGGAGTGGGGGCTGTCCAGGTGTGTACATGGGTGTGGGGGTGTCCTGTGGGGTGAAGGGAGTTTCTAGGGGTGTGGGAGGGCTGTCCAGTGGGGTCGGGATGTCCAGGGTGTCCATGGGGATGGTGGCAGTCCAATGGGTGGGAGAGGAGTTGCCACCATCAATTAGGGGAATGAGCGCCACAGGAATGTACACATCACTCACAAATGTGAAGCATGATCTCTCAAAATGTTTCACCAATGCTTTCTTCCCCTTTAAACAGAATTCATTCTATCAAATTGATGCGAGTATAATAAGGGGAAACACCATCATGTATGATGGTTTTTTCCACTAGTTATATTGGCATCAACGTGATAGAATGAATTAAGCTAGTGGGGAAGAAAGCAATGGTGAAACATTTTGAGAGGTGAAGCTTCGCATATGAGAGTGATGAGTACCTTCCTGCGGCGGTCATCGCCCCGAGGAATGGAGGTGCCTCCTCTCCAAAAACCTGCTATCCAGGGGATATCTAGGGGTGGGGGAAGTCCAGGGCTGTAGGGGTTTCTAGGGAAGTGGTGGGTATGAGTTCCAATCTGGTTTTGGTCGGGTTTTGGTCTGTTTTTGGTCTGGGGTGTCCAGTGAGGTGGGGGTGTTAAGGGGTGGGGTGGGGCTATCTAGTGGGGTGTGAGGGTGACCAGGAGTGTGGGAGGGATGTCTAGGCGAGTGGGGGGATGTCCATGGGGTGTCCAGGGGTGTGGGTGAAGTGCAGTGGTGTGGGATGGGCAGTTCTAGGGGTGTGGGAGGGATGCCCTGGGGGGTGTTGTCCAATTGGGTGGGGGTGTCCCAGAGGGTGGGGGTCAAGCGTTGGAAGAGGGTTGTCCAGGGGTGTGGGAGTGCAGTCTAGGGGTGGGGGTCCATTAGGGTAGAGGTTGTCGAGGGGTGTGGGGGGTTGTCTCGAGGGTGGGGGGTAGTCCAGGTGTGTGGGGTGTGTCCAGGTGGGTGGGGAGGGGGTTTTCCAGGGGTGTGAGGGCTTTCCAGTGGGTGTGGGGAAGTCCAGGGGTGTAGAGGGGTGTCAAGGGATGTGGTGGGGGTTGTCCGGTGGGGTGGGAGGGGGAGGTTCTAGTAAGTTTTGGTCTATTTTTTCTAACATTTTGGTCTATTTTATGGGTGTGGGAGGGTTGTCTAGGGGTGTGGGAGTGATGTCCAGGGGGTGGGGGTATACAGAAGGGTGGGGATGTCTATTGGTGTGGGGGACTGTCCATGTGGTTGGGGAAGTCTAGGGGTGTGTGTGGGGGGGGGGGTGTCCAAGAGGGTGGGCAGGTGTTGTCTAGGGGTGTAGGGGGTTGTCCATGGGGGGGATGAAGTCTAGCGGTGTGGGTGGTGTCTAAGAGGGAGGGGTTGTCAAGGGGTGTGGGAGGCCTTCTAGGGGTGGGGTCAGTCCAAGGGTGTGGGGGTGTCCAGGGATGTGGTGGCGGCTGTCTAGTGGGGGGGAGAGGGGTTCTTGTCTGATTTGGTCTTTTTTGGTAACTCTTTTGTCTATTTCAGGGGTTTGGGAGGGATGTCCAGGTGTTTGGGAGTGCTTTATAGGGGTTGGGGGTATACAAGAGGGTGGGGGTTGTCCAAGCGTGTGGGGGGTTGTCCAGTGGTGGGGGATATCCGGGTGTGTGGGGGTGTCCATGGGTGTGGTGTGGGATGTCCATTGGGGTGGGGGGGGGGGGGTTCTGGTCTATTTTTTCTATTTTTGGAAACCTTTTGGTCTGTTTCAGGTAATTTGGTTGAGCATAAAAGTGGTTTGGATTTTTTAAAAAAAATAGTTTTTTATGTCGGTTATTTCAAAACCGATGTTAAAAATGCATTGGGATTAGGTTTAAGATCACTTATTTGGAAACTGACATAATAAATTCATGGGAAATGGTTTTTACGTCGGTTATGAAATAACCGACGTAATGCATGGAAATAGAATGTTTTTTTACATTGGTTAGTTTTTAACCAAAGTTATAGATATGTTTTCACATCAGTTATTATATAACAGAAATTGGATACCACTTGAAAGACAGGATTATCACGTCAGTTATAAAAATAATCGACATGATAAATGCTTCGGAGGAGTGATTTATGACATTATTTATATAATAACCGATGTGAAAGGGTATATACCACATCGAATATTAAAAAAACAACATAATAAACCATGACTCCGAAGAGTTTTCCATGCCGGGTTTTTATCAACCGACCTGAAAAACACTTCGGATTTGTGTTTTTTAAATCGATTGTGAAATAACTGATGTAAAAACTATGTTTGCAATGTCTCCTGTAATAATTTCGGCCAATAAATGAAGTTACAAAAAATATCTGCCGTAAAAAATGTTTTCTACACTATTGTGTTGACAATGAATTATTTTAAAATATTATCAAAATGAAAGTTGGAATAGTTAACATTGGATTTAATGATAATGGATACAATATTGTTATAAGTAACATTTTTATTTTTTGGAAATGATTTGTTATAAAATGTTTTATTTGTTATATTTCTTAACAAAAACATTATAATCATAATTCATTTATGTGATGAAGTATACCTGGTGAATTTTATGTATGATAAATGTGTGGTAAACTAATCCAAGGATGAATTCATTCTTTCTTCCCATTGGAATGATAGTGTTTTCACACATGACTTGGATGACCATAGGATCTAAGACATTCCTTTCCATAGTGTAATCGAAGATAAATATTTGTTATGGAATAGAAGTTTAGGACACTATATCCATAGTAATGTATGTAAATTGAATAAGGAAAAACATTTTATGCATCAATTAGAACAACGATTTGAATCTTCATAAGTCAGTGACCCTTGTCAATATGGAAAGGAACATAAGTAAAACATTAAATCTAATAGTGAAGTATAAACTACTTATGAATTTTAGTTATTTCACATTGATATATTTGGTCATATAAAAACTGGAATTATGGAGGAAAATACTACGAATTTGTTTTAGGAGATGATTACAATATATATACATGGGTCTATTTTCTTTTAATGGAATCTGATAACTTATTTTATTTAAAAAACATTATAGCCAAATATAAAAATTATAAAAACCTTCCATTGATAACTATTCATAGTGATCATGGTGGATATTTTAAAAATTATTATATTCAATGTTTTTTTAGTAAAAAAGGCATTACACATAAAATTTCCGCTCCTAGAAATCTAGATCAAAAAATGTGTTCTTAAAGGAAGATATTGTATTCTTTATGAAATAACAAGATCCATGTTAATTGAATTCACAATTTATAACCATTTTTTAGATGAAGCTATTAGTAATTATATTTATATTATAAATTGAGTTTTAATTTGACATTTATTATTAAAAAACATTATGAGTTATAGATAGGCTGAAAACCAAATCTTTTACATTTCATTCTATTTAGATGCAATGTATTTATTTTTGAATAAAAATGATATTTTAAATAAATTCACACCCAAATATGATGAAGTTATATTTTTTGGTTACTCCACTACTTATTAGGCATATATAGTTAATAATCATTAATATTGTATTATTGGGAAAACATTACATTTAAAATTTGATGAAAATGATCCTTTTGTTTTCAAACAATCTCAACCTATATCATCTAATGTGTTTTCCAAATTTGATTATCAACCAATTATTGATGAATCTTTTAACAAGGAAACTACTCAAGAAACTATTTCGGATGTATTTACTCAGGAATATATTATACATTATGTTGATGAAATGGTTTTACAGAACCCAAATCAATTTCTTCTTAGGAATAATCCTAGTAATAGTATAATTGGTGATATAAAACAACCTATAAGGACTATATGTTATTTGGGAAGTGAAATAGAAAAATTTTCACTCATTTCTCAGTTGAAACCCAAAAAATATAATGAGAATTTAGGTGATGAATATTTGATTAGAGGAATGAAATATTAACTAAATTAATTCAAAATGGACAAAGTATATACCATGCTTGAATGACCAAAAAATCGTCTGTAATTTGATTAAAATGGGACTCCAAAAATAAATGTGTTGAAAATGGAATAATTTGAATAATGACATAAATACTTGTTGGTAATCTTTATAATCATCAATAGGGAATAGATCATGAGGAGGCATTGGATTTGGTAGCTACACATGTATATATTCGTATTATATTAGCCTTTACATTATTCATTGATATAAACCATTTTCAAATGGATTTGAAGAGTTATTTTATTATTGGATATGTTCAAGATGATTTTGTTAATAAACTTCTGGTTTTGATGATAAAAAACATCCTAAATATGTTTATAAACTTGCCAATGCATTATATAGCCTTAAATATCCCTAACTTCATGGTATGATAAATTATTAGGATTTATGTTACAATGTTTTTTTAGGGAACAACAAATACAGAGGTTTATCAATCATTCAATCTTTTATAATAAATATATTAAGAACAAAAATATTTAGGGTTATAAATTATCTCAATAATCAATTTAATTGATACATAAGAGAATTCCAAGGATCATAAATTAGCATAGATCCTAAACTAAATGATTATACTCAATCAATTCAATAAAAACATGTAAAATCCATATATTTAATTGTCTTACAATGATATTTTATTTATTTTTCAAATAAAATTCTTACAATTTAATGGAGGAATTCATTGCATTCTCTATAATCTGATCTGCTCTAATCCAGATACTTTTCTTGTCAAATATTATTCACCTACAGGATTAATTAAAATCTCTTCACAATCCTAGTGTTCAAATGAGAGTCCAGGAATAACACATATTTCAATATCCTTAATAGAGTATCATTAGGTTTATTAAATTAATTAAATTAATTATCCAACATAAATCACCACCAATTGGGGAGATATACGAACACCCCACACTGACCAATTATACGTCACACATTGGATAAATAATGATTTCCATAATCACTCCTTTTCTCAAAATTTAGATCCAAGATGTTTTTTATGAGTTATCCCATTTTCCTTATCGAACTATTTGTGTTTAATATAAAACATTTTTCATATTTTTATAAAATTATTTCAAGGAACATTTCACCTTTGAATCGAGCTCCATCCAAATTCCTGTATCAAGAAAAATATAATGAAATATTTCAATGACTTGCAAGAAACAAACCATGTATCGATATTTAAATAATATTCCGTCAATCTATTTTAACATCTAGTCTATAATGGTCAGATTTAAATAATCATAGTAAATTATGGATCGATGTTACGTGTTTTATACTCTATCAAATAGATATTTCTATTTCAAAAATTCATAGTGTTACATTCATCGCTGAAAAATAAATTTCATCCCGAAAAATATTTATTACACACTAAGGTCAAAATAGATGATGTTACTTCCTAACAAAGGATTCTGAAAGTTTGTAGGTTTAATCTCGATATTTATGGGTATTCCATAGTATCTCAGCCATGTGTGTTGTCTTTTTGTTTATATCTTGATCACAAATATCAAATATCATCATGAGATTATCCCCATTAAAGTTATCTTATTCTATTTATAACACCTCTAATTTTATTAAATTTTATGGATCAATTATTAAAATCCTCAAGATAGATACAAGGAAGAATTCATGAACATTATAAATGGTTGGTGGAAGTGATAGTCAATAAGCCAAATCTATGATGCGATTGAGATTCTCAAAGAGGATAATGTACCTGGGGATTAGCATTCCCTAGATACCAAATATCGTGACTCTCTTCCATGTATTTATGTGGAGAAATACTGTATACATGTCCTCGAAATCTTGAACTCATTGAAAATTGTTATCATCTCACTACTGTCGACTCTATATTATCTTGATGTGTTGTGGAATGTTTTTATCCTTTTCTACCATTTCCTCAACCATTTCAATTCCTGGTAGCATGTATTCATGAACATCATCCCAACACATATGTGTTCTAATAATCATCTCAAAAAGTTATTTATAAGGATCAATTTGGACGATTGAGTGAAACTTATTATTTTAAAAGAACCCAACTATTAAAATATATTGGTCACATCCTCCTTTAATATACATTGAGAATTCTCTGAACTTGTCTTCTACTGTATATATAGTCCTCTCATAATGGAAATTTTTTGTGGTAATAATACATACTAATGTTCAAATCATTATTTATAACATTTTGGAGGCTTTTACAGAACATGGTGGTAAATCATAGATCTTAGTCATAATCAATATATAGTGGTGTTATATATAGGCTCATCACCTATTTAATTTATATCCTTTTTCCTTGATTGAGTGATAAGTCATATTCAATTACAATAATGTGAGAAGTCATAGTAATGTGATCCAACACAACCTATATGGAATAGTTTCTTCATGATATATGTGGATGACCAGGAAAAATCCCCTGGTGATAATTTTCCATTTCCATGTACGTATGGGTAATGGTTGCAACATACATTTATAATTTTTCCTTTAATTATTCACGTACTAATACACGAGAAACTTCGATGTGTATCCCACAATCGTCTTCATCATATTGATTAATCGATATTTATCTCATAGATCTAGATACATCTTTGTGCTCCATTGGTGGATAGGGAAAGACATTATAGGTGTATCATTTAATGCTTCATTCATTTATCTCTAAATTTAATGGTATATATTTTCATCACCATAATCTTACAACTCCATTTTCAATATTGAACTGCAATAATTTCTTTTTTCTTAAATCTTCCACCTTCTTTTAAATTTTCACATCATCTTTTTAGCATACATTATATTCCCTAGAAGGGATGGTTGAGAAATAATTTCAAAAATGAATGATGATGTTAATTCCTTCCAGAATTCATTTTCCAATATTTTAATGTAAAATAATATTTGATCCTTCTCAATTATAATCTATGATGAGAATGGTATATATTTTATACATATTGAAACATCTACTTTGATTTAATTAAGAATATGCTAATGGATTGGGAGGTTATAGTCCTTGATCATCTCTAACAATGTTTTATTGATCATATAAATCTCATTCTATGTGAATATATATTTTAGGATCGTATAATCCAAATATATTTCCCACATCTCCCCAAATAGATAAAGTCATCAAAATTTCGATTGAATGATTCTTATAATAGACTCTTGATCATGTGTTGTGTGGTTCTATTTTGGAAAATTAAACTACATTAAGGAATATTCAATCAATTTATCATTCCACATTAGTAAATAGACCAAACCTATTTGTGAATCATCACTATATACCAAAAAAAGTTACCCACATGCTGGAAACATGAAGACTATTGTAATGATAAGACTCCCATTACATTCCTTAAAGTACACTTTAATTTTTTTGTAATATAAAAAATATATGGCCTTCAAATTCATCTTGGTTAGTGTGATGAAAATTCATGAGTTTTTCTTCACAAATATTCAATAATATCAAACTAGTATAACAAACAAATAGATCTATATTATAGATATTATTTTAGGATACTCCTCAATTGCATTTGTCTTTATAGGCTCTATAGATACACCTTTTATAATGATAATATTCCCAAATAATTATACATCCTTCATCAATATCTCTAACTTATTGTTATTTTCATTTTTCTTCGTTTTTCTCAATGACATTATCATAATATTCAAATTCTTTTCATGGACCTCCTTACAATTGCATTATATCATAATTTCATCTATGGAGACTAAAAAAACTGTTATGTTAACCACTAAAAACTATATTGAATATATTCAAAAGATTTATATAGCTTTAGTGAGTCTGAAAGGGATCAATAGTTATTCATAGTGTTTTTACAATTTTAAAATGGTAGTTTTGTGAATAACATCTTTATTTACCCTTAATTGATGATATCTCTACAATAGGAACACGTTATATGAAAAACGGTCACCAAAAATTTAATTGAACAATTTATATAACTATATAAGGGGATAATTGTTCATTATCATGATTTTATTATGTTAATGATAAGAATATTCAATGTGAATTGAATAGTAATTATTCATGAATAAGACGACTGGTGAACCCCATATTGATAAAATCTTACATATAAAACACTTTTACAAAATCCCTTATAACTATTTTTCATTTTCTTCCAACTCAATGATGACCATTATGTAAGGATTATATGATATGGGAAGTCATGTAGCTTTAATTTTATAGATAACTCATCCAATTAGATAAGAGGAATTCCACAAAACTCATTATGGAATACATCACTATAATCATTACAGTGGGAATGTCTACAATAATGATTTCTTCTTTATCTCAATCATTTGTGACAGAATTTCTTGGTCTAAATAAAATGATATCCTTTCATGGAATGAATATTATAGTCAATGTTTGTCCTCGTACTTACCCTTATATAGAATTAGGGGATGACTAAAGACATGAAATGTGATCTACCTCTCTTGACAGTTGATTTTGTATTTATATGAGGGAATCAAATACATTCCCAATATAGAATCAAACACTAATAAAGGAAGAACGATGGAATTTAATAGAAGATTTTGTCCACAAACATTGACTGGGGAGGAGTTATATACGTATGATGAAATAATTTCTCCAATTTTTGTTCACATAGATATCTCAAAACCCTTGTTTGTATTTTTTTTAAATAGTTTTACTAATCATGAAAGATATGAAATAATGCATAAAACCATCATCAAATTGTACATTCACTATTCATGAATAAATAACTTGAATACGAATCACCCTATAATTATTGGGATCCACATCAATAGTAGTGATATCATATAATCTTTTTTTATCAAGGTCTTCAAGATTATTATTGTTGATTGTATCTAATAGTTATTGGATTAGGGAATTCGATTGTATAATTATCATGTTCCATGTTGTTGAAACACTTCATCACAAACTGATTTTCCATCCTAACCTTCCTTTTTTTAATCCACAATAGCGGGTTTATTTATTTTTCTTCAACAAAAACTAGCCTAATTCCCGTAATTCCTCATTTTGAATATATTTAGGTACCCTTGAGATAGTTTTTGGGTGATTCTTCCCACACCATTGGAATGAGGGTTGTTGTTTTTACCTTCCTCGATGAGATTTATCTGTTGATTTTAGTAAAGTGAACTCCATTTTATGTTTTTTCTCTACTCCCAAGAGAACAGTGAGAGTCAGCAATATCCCTCTAAACATTGATATCATAATGTAGAATATCATCACAGCTATTAAATCCTGAATCATTAATTCTATTCATATACTAATATTTAATCCACTAAATAAATGTTAATTCTTATGTAAATTACTAATTATAGAGCTGGATATGTATTGTGAATACCTTGTTATGCTTTCCTCACATGCCTTGATAGAGTCATATTTCTTTTTCTTCATTCTCAGAAACTCTCTCTCCAATATGAGGAAAATATTTCAAGGAAAATATTTATTGAAAACTATTTTCTTAAAGTCATCCCATTGCATGGAATTAATTTCATATTTTTATTTTGGGATCTTGATTAGTATCCACCACTGATTAGATTCTATCACATCATGATAAAGATTTAGTGAAACATATACATACTACATATATCGGAATACAAATAATATCTTCTTGATGGAGTTAATCCATTATTCTATGACGAGGTGATTACATTATCGACTAAATGTAGGAGCCATTTGTCACAGAATAGACATGACTACTACTTGAACATTCATAGGAGGTGAAGAGAGTTACACATAATTCATGTTATTATTATAAACTTTAGTGGGTTGGTCTAGAAATTTGATGAAGTTAAAATATACCACTCCTATATGGTTAGTAATATCAATGTGAAAAATAACTACATTTCTTATAACATTGTTTTTTTTAAATTTTTCTTAATTTCAACAATTATCTTAAAAATTAAGGAAAAAATTGGAAAAAATTAACACACAAAAGGGAATCATATAAACATTTCAAGAATAACTTATAAATGATAAATATATCATGACATATGAGTATCTATGATTTAATATAGTTTATCAATGGTAATTTTTTCTAATAATCAGTCTAACCTAACAATTATTTCATGTACTTGACAATGGTTCATAAAGAGTTTTCGAATTTAAAAAACATACCACTGAGGTGTTTTAAGAAAGAAATGTAGTTAGGCCACATTTTTATGTTCTCTGTGATGATTGATTAAATCCTTAATCAAACCTTTTTAGATATATTTTTAGTAGATATAACTATTACTAAGCGTCATCCAAATATACTATCAATATAGAGTTTTAGTTTCATGGAATCCACTCCCTCTATATTTCACAAAAATTATAGGATATTTTCCTGTACATTGAATAATCAATAAGTTTCTCACTAATGTATTATATTCCTAACCCCAAAAAATAAATAGGACATTATTTGAAACCAACTATAGTGACTCAATCCTTTTTCACCTGTTAATACATTATTATTGAACATAACAATCTATTAAGTACAACCCAATGATAATGCTTAGTATCATCATTGGAACCCTAGGTTCATAATACATCAAAATTTATATATAAATTTCAAATCTGTTTTATTCTTCATAATGAGCTCCACAACTCATTTGATCTCCTCGAACTGTATAGGATAACATGGGGAAGACAAAAAAATGGGTGGTCAAGAAAGACTAGTAATCAAATAAAAATGATAAGGAATCAAAACATATGGGTAAATGATATAACATGATGTCATAAAATATTAGGATCATGAGTAAATAAATTAAATAATTAGATAAAACATTTGGTATCATAATATCAAAACATCATATTTAATGAGGAAGCAATAGATAACATGAAATAAACACGAGTTTAGGCTAACTACCTGAACTATATCATATGGGGGAAAAGTCCCATAATGAGTTTGTTTTAATCCCTACTCAAATACATGACATCTTATGAGTAAACTATTTACGCAATATATTGGAGTGCTATCTGGGTGAATCCATCAAAACATGTACATGTTTCTGTATTCTACAGAAGGAATTCAATATTATTGAATAAATATAAAAATTTTACATGGAATGAAATGTGTTGTGTTTGATAAAAGAACATATATAATTTATTTCACCATAAAATTATGGAATTATTCTTTATATTGTTATACATAATGTAGAATCATTTCATAGCATCGCATAGAGATAACATGTTTTAGATAGATAATTAATATAACATGAAGAGAAGGTTGGTTTATTGAGAACATGTACATGAAGCTCAACTCGTCACGTGAATTCCATATCATTATAAACTATAAAATAATGTAAATAATATTATTAATTAATAAAAAATTTAAATATTATACATTTAATTTTATTTTTTAAAAGGTCATATTAATTTACATAATAAATTATGTTTTCATATGATTTTATAATTATATTCGAAACATATGTCGAAAATGACATCAATATATTGACTATGGAAAAAGAGGTCCCTATACCATCATTTAGAAAATAATATTTATGAAAAAAATCTATCATTTATATAATTCAATTATTGTTTTGAAACCAATCATGAAATGTGATTAAGAAAAAATAACTACATTATGATAAAATAGATGGTACATTGTTCATATGCATATGCAATTTTTTTATTTTTAAACAATAATTTTGGAAAGAAGTTAAGTAATATTTTATATCCATAAATTGATAATTATATCATAAATATGGTAATAAGTTTTTAAATATACATATATATACCATCCAATTGATTTTGGAATGAAAAAGGATTCTCATCACTTTGTGAAGGTGGTAATCCACATGCATGCATTAAAGAAGTTTTTATTTTTATATGAATTGAAATTTATGAAAATATATGAAATATTAATTTTAGAAAATTATATATATTTCAATAATATAATTTATATAAATATATTTTATTTTAATTATAAAAAAATTTAAAATACAGGATGATGGGAAATGAATTACAGCTATTTGTGAGCTGATAATTCATTGTACAAATGAACGATGGTTAAATTTTTCATTTGATAGAAGTGGAGATAGTTTTAGGTTAGGAAATTAACATAAAAATATTATTAAATTTCCGAAAATTATGTCATTATATCATTATGTTTGAATAATATGTGAGGTAAGATGAAGAATAAACCAAACAAATGGCTTGGTTAAGAGTGATATATATTCTTTGAAAACCCTCTTTAAGTTTACAAAAAAACCTACGAAAGATATTTTTGTAATAAAAAATGACTCTATTACATGGAATTGTATGATTGGTATTTTAGTAGTTATGGGTTTGACCTAAAGGATATTTAATTTTTAATAAAAGGGGATATAAGGTAAACTATTATTAGTGAGGAGTAGTTTATTTTATTTCAAAAAATCAAAACCAGTCACCAACATGATATAATGATCAAGGAATGTTCCTCCAGAATTGATAAATGATATATTGGATGGAATATTATTAGGTCAGAATTCTCTCTTTTAATTTTATATTACATTGGTTTTGGAAATCACAAACACTTTCTTAAATACTCAATTACTTAATCTTTTATGTGAAATGTTTTTATAAATGTTTTTATGAAACCATATAATGTAATACCATACAGTCCTCATGAATTTTGATTTATAAAAACTAATTCATATCATTAGGAATTTCATAATTCTTATGATAATAATCCCACTCATTATATTTTCATAGATTACTCATTCTAGTAATATCATAATTAGTTCCGGATACGATTCAAAACATACACACCCAAAATGATTTAAATCATACACACTGTGTAGTTTTCTTATAGAAAAAATAAATTTTACATACCCCTATAATGAAAATCATGACACTCGTCTAATTTTATTTTCATATCTAAAAAATTAAATTGTAATATAAGGAAATTATTTTAAAACAAAATAATGTTGTGTACTATTTTTTTAATCCAATGAATATAATGCTTTTAGTTATCATATGGCCATTGGTGTTCTTGGTGTACATGTTCATTAGAAATTTCAGGAGAAAATTCATTTGTTGAAGTCCAAGATGACTTTTGGGATGAAGGCCAATAAATACCCAATCAATTGAAGGAGCTAAATTCATATGATAATTCTCGAAACTATGAAATAGATCTACTAATTATTATACATGGGTAAACTATGACATTAAATGTTTTTAACTACTTTTTCAATATAAATTGTTACTCCTAAGAGTTTATTTATTTTTGAGAACCTGTTTGTAGTGATTAAAATTGGGGTCTTCTAGGGATTAGAATGCATAGGATTCAATCATCTTCTTGATCAAGGGATAATGGGGATAGGAAAATTGTCTACTATTGATCTTCATATCGAGGGATTACCCTGGTGTGTGTGAAACAGACCTTCTTATAATTATAAATAATGTTACCTTAATTCTAGGTTATTAGATACCCTTCTCATTGGACTAAAAAAATTTATTCATTTAATTCTATTAAATTTTATATGATATTATAATATAATTTAAATTATTTTTTATATTCATATTTCTATTATGTATTGGGTAATTATGATATTTTTGTAATAAATTGAAAATACAATCATTTTAATTATGATTTCTGTGATTATTATTTTTTTCAATTACTGAATATGATTCTATATCCATTATGATAGAATCATAATTTTTCATTATTGTTAACATTATAACCAATACGATTATGATACTTACAACACTTACTGTGAATATGATTATATTCTATCTTTGACCTATGGAATACATATAAAAAATATCCTAATTATGATATCTTTATAACAAGAACCAAGGCCCAGTCTGATTACTATTTTAATTAATAATAGGTTTAATGAATTGAAGTAGTATAAATCCTTTTAAAATATACTTTTTATGGATAAAAACTAATGTTATTAATCCTACAATTCATCCCCTCTTGTATTTTTACATCGACATATACATTTTGATCCAACAATCTGTATTATAGAATAATTAAACTTCTCTCAGCTATATTTTCCTTCTTTTATTTTTCATGATAGATTATTTATTTTATAAACATTTTGTTTATTGATACCTATTACACTAACATGTATTGTGGAAAAAAATTATATTATTTTAATGATATCGGGATATAATGTTTGATAAATAGAAAATCTTACCGAAAAAAGGAAACCAATATTTAATGCCAATGATTATGAATATTGGTGAGATAGAATTATTTCCTTTTTAATCAACATTATGGTTGATAAATTTTTAAACTATCTTGTGACTATAAAATTCATGACAATGGATTTAGAGTATCTACCAATCAAGAGAAGTAAGAATATCAATTGAATTATGAGGTACTAAATACGTTACTTTTTATATGGCTAGATATATAAAAATATTTATTTTATTTTTTGAGGAATAAAACATTATTTGGCAGAGGTTAGAGATTAGACATTTTAGTACTTCAATAGTTTATGCAACAAGAAGAGTCATTGCAAGGGTAGATTGTCTTGATTTCATATTCCCTTTTGAAGAACTAGTTTCTAATGTTAAGCATGGTTTCATGACTTTTTTTTGTTTACACGATATGGGAGAGAAATGATTAAAGGATGATATCCTTGTAGAAAAATTATAGTTATTATGCAAAATGAATTGGAATAAAAATGAATTGATGTGGATAAATCAATAATGGTCACAAATTTAAATCTTTATGTTTTGTTTGGAACTATTTTTCAATATGAGAATATATTTAGAGGATATTACTATAAATCTATGAAAAAGAATTTCAGAGTTTCTATTAGCACTACATAAAAATATATGAATGCTAAGACTCTTGAGAAAGTGGTTTACACAACAAATAAAATGTTTTTTACTCAATTAGAATCAAGTGATTTGGGTCATTCAGAGAATGATTTGTCCAATTATTCTTGATGGATGAACAAGAGAGTAGCAAATATAGATTTTATTCATAAATAGAGAAAATTTAATAATGATATGAAGGATCTGAAATATATTGATGTTAATTTCTATGAATTCAATAAATTTGTACATATCAGAAATGAATTTCCAAAGCTCGAAAGAAAATATAGAAAGGAAAGGAATTCTATGAAAAAGAATAACAACATATTATAAGTCCAATGGTATAAAAGTCTTGATAGAAAATGATTCAGGTAGTTCTATTAGTTTAGATTATTCGGATGAATATTTTGACAATGAGATTTCAATTCAAATTAATATCGGTCTCTATTCGAAAATTCCTTTTAAGAATCAATGTCTTATAGGTAATATACACAATTCTGATGCATTAAAAAAAATTTAAAAGATAATTATCCTAATCTAAAAATTTTGTATCTCCATATGGATAAGCTTCTTCATCAAGTGATAGTAGTACATTAACAACTTATGAAGATGTTTCTAGATTTGAAAAATTTCATGAGATTAAAGAAAATCATTAATTATCTTGAAAAATAAAATTATATAATAATTATTTTAACAAAGTAAGTATCTATATTTCTATAGATCATGATAAAAAACATTTTAAAATTGCTTCTATTTCTAAAAACCATGATGAAGAATATTCTAAGAAGGATAAGATTTCTATGGATTCTGAAAAATCAATTTTTAAAAAACATGTTTCAGAAAATAAACTCACTTAAAAAACAATTGATCTGGATATGATGATTTTAGTTACAAATTATTTTTATTTTTTTCTCTTAATAAACTCCAATCAATGTTTACTTCTAGAAAATAAAATTTTGATAAGATATATCAACAATTTCATCCCCATGGTAATAGTTCTAGAATGGGTTACTCATATTGAATATATGAATTTAGTTATACCTATTTTATTCATAAAATATCTCTTTTCAATACTAAATTTCCAAGTGGAGGACATTGCAATAAAAATTGTTCCTTCAATAAAGTCATTTGGTAGGATTTCATAAAGCCTATTTTTCAAAAAATATATGGATTCAAAAAATTGTTAATTTATATAATTTATAAATCTAAGAAAGGTTGGGTTTTGAAAACATAATTGTTTTGATTGTAGTAAAACAAAGTAAGTAATAAAAATAATAAATGTTACATGGATATTTTATGTTATTGACATGTGACTGTCAGTAGTGTAAAAAATGTTTAACATGCCTGCATTTTTCATGTGGGTTATATATAACCGACGTGAAAAGCTTTAATGGGTGATATATCAAGTCAGTTATTTTATAACCGACGTGATATATTAGTCGGGATCTATATTTTATGTCGGTTATATTATAACTGATGTAAAATATACGGATATTATCTTTTTACGTATCTTATTGTATAAACGATGTGAAAATATAATTTGGAAAGCATTATAACACCTGTTAAAAAATAATCGATGTGATAAATAAAATCTTGATTCTTTATTAGGTATGTTATTTTATAACCGACGTGATAATGTGATGATCGGCACTTTACCACATCGGTTATTCAAAAACCAACGTGATAAATCCAATCACAATAATTTATCATGTCGGTATAAAGTGACATATTTCACATCGGTTATTTTATAAATGATGTGATAATTTTTTTCTATATTTCTTTTTAATTAAATACTTTGTAAACATTAAAAAAACTAGTTTTCCACATCGGTTATTAAATAATCGACGTGATAAAATTTAAATGGTTTATCGCAACCCGTATTCAGTCATTCTGTTTTATTTGATCGGGTGTCCTGTGACTCGTCTCTCTCACACATAAATCTAAGAAATGATTCGTTGATGTCATGCCCTCCAACCTTGTTTTCCAACATCATTCATCATATTTATTATTATCAGATCTATCAGGTCGAATCACAACCATCAAGTAAGACTCACATGACTCATTTTCAGTTTTTTATTTTCCGTGATGCCCCAAACTAAATGTTTGAAGTGTTACATTTTGTTGTTCCTTCAATAATGGTAAGTTTCACAATGTTCATCTATACCATGATAAATTCATTACTCGTAAAATAATCATATGGAAGTGATATCTTGCAGGTTTATGATTTTTGTGTGTTCTATAGTGTGTTTGTGTGCGTACAGGGGGTTTCCAAGGGGGTGTGTGTTGTTCATATGGGTGGGGGTGTCTATGGGGGCTGGGTGGGCTGTACAGTGGGGTGGGGGAGTCCAAGGGGTGTCCAAGCTAGTGAGGGTGGTGTCCAGGGTGGTGTGGGGGCTGTCCAAGGGGTTGTGGTGTCTAGGGGGGCTGTCCAGGGGGGGCTGTCCAGAGGGTTGGGGGGGATGATTAGAGGGTTTGGGGTTTTCTAGGGTGTCCCTTGAGGTGGGGGTGGGGACAGTCCAGGTTTTTGTGTGAGGGGGGGGGGGGGTGGTTGGGAGATGTCCAAGCGGGTGGGTGGGTGGGGGATGTCCAAGGGGGTGGGGCCCTGTCGAGAGGGTTTGGGGGGGTTGTCTGAGGGGTTGTCCAGAGGGTTGGTGGAGTCCATGGGGGTGTTAAAGGGGGTAGGGGTCAGGGGTGGTGTCCAGGAGGGCTGGGGGTGTCCATGGGGTGTGGGGGTGTCTAGAGTTTTGGGGGATTTCTAGTGGGTGGGGCCTATCCAGAGGGGCGGGGGGCTGTCCAAGGGGGTGGTGCTGTCTAGGGGGTGTCCAAGGGGGTGGGGGTGGTGTCTAGAGGGTTCGGCGGGTTGTCCGAAGGGTTGGGGGTGTCCATGGAGGTGGGGTTCCATGGTGGATTGGGTGTCGATGGAAGTGGGAGGTGTCCAAGGGGGTGGGAGTGTGGTGGGCTGTCTAGGAGGGTGTAGGGATGTCCAGAGGGGTTGGGGGTTGTCCGGGGGGGGGGCAGTCTAGAGGGTTAGGGTGTCTAAGGGGGTAGAAGGTGGGGGTGGTTTCCATGAAGGGAGTGGGTTTCCAAGTGGTGGGGGATGTCCAGGGGGTGGGGGACTGTCCAGAGGGGTGGGTGTTGTACAAGGGGGTGGTGGTTTCCAGGGGGGTCTTCAAGGGGGTGGGGGTGGTGTCCAGGGGATGGGGGTTATTCAAGGGGGTTGTAGGGTTCAGGGGGTGGGGGTGGGGTCCAAGGGGGTGGGAAGTATGTGGTTAGTTGGGCATCACTATTGCATTGTGATTTATTAGATTTATGACTTGATTAGTGTATTGTTTCATGGATATTAGGCTATAATTTATTAGTGTTGTTTAAGGGTTTGGGGTGGTGTCCAATGGGTCAGTATAATATATGTTGGGGTTTCCACTATGATTTTTAGGGATTCAAGCATTATTAAAATATGAGGGGTGTTTCAATATGATTCTATTTGGTTATATATATTTTTACTTGTCATTGAATATTGGAAAATTATGTGTGATGGGGGATACAATGTCATGGTATTCATAGATACATAGTTATCCTGATCCCATTGTGCCGTGATGAAAGGCTTTACACTGTGATTTTCTCCATTCGAGTTTTTATTTTAAATTTTATTTGATTCTCAGATTTACTACATTTTCTCCAATTTTTTATCAACCATTAGAGGCCCAATTGTTTTCTTGGATTATATGTAATTTCCTTAAATATGTTACTTATTCCATGTTCTTCTTCCTTTCTTCTATGTTTCTTTTTTTCTTCTTCATCCACTACTTCTTATCCTTAATTACTTCTATTATTAGGGATGTTTAGTCATTTTTAAATTGAATGTTTAATAGTTATCTATGTGTTTTAGGTCTATTAGAAGGGGTGGGGGTGTCCAAGGGGGTGGGAGCTATCTATAAGGGTGGGGGATGTCCATGGTGTGGGAGGCTGTCCAGAGGGGTGGGGGTCTTCCAATGGGTCGGGGGGCTGTCCAGAGGGGGTGGGGGTATCCAAAAGGGTGGTGGTGTCAAGGGGGTGTCCAAGGGGGTGGGGGTGGTGTCCAAAGGGGTGGGGGTGTCAAGGGGTTTGGGGTGTCCTTGGGGGGTTTCCAAGGGTTTAGGGGGGTGGGTGGTGTCTAGGAGGGGAGGGGTGTCCAAGGGTGTGGGGGGGGGGGGGCTGTTAAGAGTGGTTGGGGATATCCAGGGTGGTGTGGGGGTGGGTTTTCCAGAGGGGTGGGGGCTTTCCAAGGGGTGGTGGTGTCCAGGGGGTGTCCAAGGTGGGGGTGGTGTCTAGGGGGTGGGGTGGGGGGGGGGTTGTCCAAGTGGGTCATGGTGTCATGGGTGTGTCCAATGGGGTTGGTTGGTGTCCAAGGGGGTGGGGGTGGTGTCCAAGGGGTGGGGGTGTTGTCTAAGCAGGTACGGTTGTCTATGGGGTGGGGTGGTGTCCATGAGTGTGGGGATGATGTCCAGTGGGTGGGGATGATGTTTAGGGGGTTGGGGGGGCTGTCCAGAGGGGTGTGGGGGATATCCAGAGGTTTCAAATCATTAGGATCTGTGTAATTTTTAGTAGTTAATGTATACATATTTTAATATTTATACTTCATATATCATTTTTACGAAAGGTGAATTTGGTGTCTAGTTTCACCAGGATGTATTCTTTGTGAACATTAAGACTAAAGGATCCAAGATAAATTTAAAATTGTTATATCTACCTATATTTTATTTTTAAAATCATATTCAAGAATACTTTTTAAATACACGTAGATTTGTTTTATATTTCAAATTTGGATTACTTTCAAATTATGAATTTTTTCATATAATCATATATTTGACTTATTTTAAAGAGATGTATAATTTTGATATTTGTTATATGTAATAATTAGTCGAAGATTGATTATGGAACATCGAATGAAAGATTAATATGAGGAAGGTGTTGTTACCATTTTGGAATTTCCTAAATGAACAATTCCAAGTAGTGACATTTTCTATCTCTCCATGCCTAAAATGTTTGAATATGAAGAATTTGAAATGTAGAGAGATAAAAGATAATCCAATTTGTCATGGTTTTAATCTGAGTTACAACCCTTTTATTTGGCATGGTGTAACTGGACAGAATGTCACTGATGATGATGATTCAAATGATGGTAAATTGATGGAATTAAAGAAATGATTCGCGATATTGCAGCAGAAAAAAAATTAGTTAGAACAAACAGTTGCACATCTATATGGTGATGATGAGAAACCATTGTATCCTGGTTTGTACAGATTTTATGGTTTTTTAAGCAGTGTGAAGATTGATTAACATGAAGAAAAAACATGGATGGAGGTGAATGATATCTTTACAGAGCAGCTAAAATTGATGAAAGACATTCTTCCAAAAGATAACAATCTTCTAGAGTCACGTTATAAGGGCCAAGAAAATATTATGCCGATGGGATTGTGATACATGTAAATACATGCATATTTGAATGATTTTATGATATTTAGGAAGGAATATGAATTTCTATTACAGTGTCCTAAATGTGGGACATCACGGTATAAGGTTAATGAAAAATCACAGGCTGATGTTTATAAAGAAACCTTCAAAGGTATTTGGTATCTTCTTATAATTCATCATTTCAAAAATTTATTTTCAAATTCACGTGATTCATAAAAGGTTAATATGGCATGATGATGAGCTGTTATGTGATGGAATTGTACGTCATCCCTGCTGATTGTCCACAATGGATGAAAATTGATGAGAAGTATCCAACATTTGGAAATGAAATTTGAAATCTCAGAGGAGGGTTGTGCATAGATGGAACGAATCCATACCAAACCGTCAGTAGCACGCGTAGTTAATGGATTGTTTTATTGGTAATTTACACCCTCTCCGATGAATATTGTATGAAGTGAATATATGTCATATTGTGTACACTTATCTCTTTTCTAAAGCAACCCGGCATTGATATTGATGTTTTTTCCACTATTTATTTATGATTTGACGGTTCTATGGGGAGGATTGTATTCAGGTGTATGATTCTTATAAAATGGAATATTTTCAACTGTATGCAATGCTTATGTTCACTATAAATGACATCCTAGCATATGGTAATTTCTCTTATTATAGTGTTAAAGGGAATAAAGCATGTACAATTTATCGAACAACAGACTCTCATATTGTAAATTTCATCATGGGTGGAAAACAATGTACATGGGTCATCGAATGTATTTTCATATGGATAAATCATATAGAAGACTAAAAAAAGGCATTCAATAGCTCAAAATAATTTCATATTTCTCCAAAGCGATTATCCCCTGATATGTGTTTTGAGAGGGTGGAAAATCATGATGTGACATTGGGAAAGACATAGAAATCTGGTAAAGATAGAAATATTTGGATGAAATGGTCAATATTTTTGAGCTTCCATATTGGAGATATCATGACGTTAAACATAATATTGATGTCATTCACATGGAGATGAATATCTGTAATAGTTTTATTGGAACATTTTTATATATTAAAGGAAGGAAAAAAGATGGGTTGAATGCAAGATTAGACTTACTATCAATGGGAATACATTTGGAGTTAACTTTTACTCTTAATGGAAGACTAACATTTCGTCCCCTGACTTGTCATACATTATCCAAGGGGGATAAAATTAGAATTTTTCAGTGACTTCATGATATCGAAGTTCCTGACGGTTATTCTTCAAAAGTTAAAAATTTTGTCTCATTGAAGGACATAAAGTAGATAGGTATGGAAGCTCATGATTTTTACAACATGATAAATCAACTTCTATATGTTTCATTGCTTGGAATATTTCACATCTGTGTCCGAAAGACTATAATGAAGTTGTGATATTTTTTCAATTCAATTTGTAATAAGGTGATTGATGGGAATTCTTTGAACATTTTGCAAAATGATGCAATTTTTATACTTTTTCAATTGTAAATGTATTTTTTTACAACATTTTTTGATATAATGGTCATTTAATGATTCTTCTGGTTCGAGAAATAATGATTTTTGGACCTGTATATCTTCATTGGATGTATCCTTCTAAAAGGTATATGAAAATATTGAAGGGGTATGTTCATAATCCATATAGACCTAAAGCCTCCATTATTGAAAAGGATATTTCTGAAGAGGTTAAAGGGTTTAGTATGAGATAGATGGTTGTGGCGCCCCACATAGGTTTGCCTCCATCTCACCATGAACGAGTTAATAATGAGGGAAAGGGGATTTTTGGAATGAAAGTAAAATCGTTGTCAGCAGAACTGATGAACAAGTAAGAATCAAACATCTTGAATAATATAGGTGATGCTTCTACCGTATATCACATTTCATATTAATGAGTTTAAACAATGTCATGCAATGAAGAATGAAATTTGGATTTTGAATGATCACAACAATATTTTTTGGTAATGGTCTATAAATAAATTCTTGGTAGATCAGATGTATCAGAGGCATTAAAATGGGTAGTTGGTGGTCCATGTTTAAATCTGATAACATGGTCTGGTTATAATATTAATGGCTATACATTTCATAAGAAATCTCAGGACAATAGAAGTGCAGTTTAAAATAGTGGTGTATTGGTTTTTGTAGAAGCAATGCATGTTTCACGTGCTAAAGACAAAAACCCAATTTCTGAATCAAGTGCATATTATGGAGTGATTGAAGACATATGGAGGTCGAATACATTAAAAATAATTTTATTTTTCTTTAACTATAAATTGTTTATCGGAAACAATAGAGTAAGAAATGAAGAATTTGTGATGATAGTTGGTAATATGAATAGATTGGAAGGCACAACTGATTCTTTAATAATGTAAAACACATGAAAAACAAATTTTCTGTATAGCGGATCAATCAAATAGGCAGTGGTCTATTGTATACGTGGAAAAAAACTATATGATGGTGAGGATGAACATGATAAAGATGTTGATTTATGTGAGATCCCTACTTCCATGGAATGATTAACAGAACATAATGATGAGCATGATGAGGATATGGTTTTTTCCATAAGGAATGATCACGACGATGGAATTTGGGAAAACAATCCATTTGTACATTCCTAAAATTATAGGAAACTTATGTTTATTTCTTTTTTACATATATTATTTTCATAAAATGTTAGATATTGTATGTTTTTTATTTATTAAAACATGTATTAAAACAAATAATTACAAGTTTTTGTTTTTTTAATTTTTTTTAATTTACTTTATCATATTTATCATTACATAATTTATATATCTATTTTTTTATCAGTGAAAATTACATTATCATGTTTAAAATGTTTACATGGTTTTCCATGTTTACCATATTTACCATTATTAACATTGTTTAACATCCTTAAAATATTATCCATGTTTACTATTATGTATCATAGTACAATTTTCAATTTTTTTTACATTATTATTGGAAAATTTGAATTTGTATATTTGTGAACTAATGTTTGTTTTTTTTGATTTGATGGATAATGAAAAATCAATCAGTTGCTCACCTCATGATTCTTGAGATGAGTATATTGGTCATAACTCTGGGGAGGAACATCCACATGCTGCTCTTGATGTTCCCCATTCTTCTTCATGTGCTCCCATTACGAAAAAGAGTTCAAGAGTTGGAAAACGTGGGTGCACACATTTACCAAAATTATTACATTATTGTATTCATGATTAGAGTATACTCGTTGATTTTGAGGATGAAGATATTCCTAGATGTCTAAATGAAGCAGATTTTAAGAGTTTTGTATCATCTCAGGGTAAGAACAAAGTATGAATTTTGTTTGATGATAAGAGAAGTTTGGAAAAAGAGGTAATATATCAGTTGTGGGAGACAATTTTGGGTATGATCATTTGCTATTGTTTTTATATTATTTAAATGATTCTAGTATATATAATATGTTTACCCCTCTTCTTTATCAGATGAAATTTGATATTCCTGACACATGAGGAGTCAGGAAGAAATGAGTATCGATGGCTGGCAGGAGATGGAGGGTTTCAAATCAATCCTTTCATATTATTTCATTTTTGGTCATTGGAGTCATGACAATCAATGTCTTATATATCCTTTCATAGATGAATACACATGGAGACAGTTTTTTGAAAGTAGAAGGAAAGATTTATTTTTGGTAAGGGAAATGTAAAATTTTATATGAACTCTTATATAAGTGATCGTATTAATGTTTTGTTAACATTTTGTTATTCTTAATTTAAAGAAAACAAGGAAATATCATTAGGAGATCCAATATAAAAATATATACCCTCACAATTTATCTCGGGGAGGGTATAAATTATTAGAAGAACAAATGATGGCAGAAAAATTACAAAAACTAAGAGATGAGTCTTCAAACTCTAGAGAGGTGGCCCCTCCATCCCCTCCATCAAGACAAGAAATAATAGAAGAGAGCTCAGATGGGAAATAAAGGGAAATATCTTTCGGAATATTCGAGAATCGTAGCGTAGAATATTGTATTATATCTATTTTATTTATTTCAATTAACTATTTTCTTCCTATAATTTCAATAATTATAGAAATGATCAATTAATTAATACATGATTCTCTTGAGGAGAAGAGCTCAGATGGGGTATTTACAGCTTCTAAGAGGCAAGATATTTTATCTGCAGCTTTGGGAAAGCCCGAACATCCTGGTCATGTATGAGGGTATTTGGATGGTGTATCAGTGAGAAAAGTGTTTCCATGTTCTTCAAATTCTTACATTGAGGGTGTTTATAAAAAAATAGAATCTATGGAGGCTGATGTTCATAATATTAATGCTAATATTGAGTAAATTATTAGAGAGTCGGTATAATCAATGTTTGCATTCATGCAAAGACAATTTCAGACTGCAGCTCCCACTCCTCTGCCTCCCCCTACAGACCCCATTATTTATCCTCCACCTCTGCCAGTAGCTCCCACTCCCCCACCTCACCCAATGGACCCCATTTTTTGTCCTATTCCTCTTCCACAGATTCCTTCTTATTGTGAGTTTTATGTTGATGATCCTCAACATCATATAGTTTCATATGGGTTGTTATATTGTATAAGAGATACAGTTCATCATCATCAATTAGAGGTAGAAAATTAGAGGGTCACTGTAATGGATATTATAGATAGATCAGCTTGAGTACCATTACCTATAGATGAGGCGAAAAAAGTTGGACATAATATTGTCCATTTTTTAATTTGGACATCCAGACATCATTGATTCATTACCATAGAGGTATGTATGTTATATATTCAATTTTATTTTTTTTAATTTGTTTTATCATTTGAAAAATACTATATTTTTCTATTAATTTTTACAAGAATAATTCAAATGTAAAGAAATACTGTACAGATCAAAACAAAGAGAAATGGATATGACATCAGATAAATATTCTAGTAGTTATGACTGATTGTCAGGATATTCGAATTTTTTGGCAGATCATTATGATTTTCCTATGGATGATCATGTTTGTGGATGTAAAATAACTCTAGGTATTGTGAAAACTTATATCATGGAACTGGTTACTAGAGATAAGTTGGGAATCAACATGGTGCAAATTTTTTCCATGTAAGTCTTAACACCATATCCCTACGTTATATATATTAAAAATGTATACATATTTCTATTTTGTATTAGGAATATTTCCACAATTCTTGGGAAGAATGAGAGGACAATTGTGTATGGATTCATGGACCCACATTTGATTACCACTAAAGAATATTCATTAGATGAGGAACAACTAATTATTTATATTGCTGAAAGACATGAACAAAATATAGTCACACAATGTTGGATGATTCCTTTTTGTGTGATGTATGAATCAAATATCTCTCAAATAGTTGATTATCTTTTATCATAAAATAACATTAACCTTAAATTTTATTTTATCTATGATTATTGGATATTAGGGGTTTTTTCCTAGGGGAGAAAACACAATATTGTATATGCTATTTCCATGGTAATGTGTGTTAAATTTTTAATAAATGTTGGAAAAGTATGTTTCAATTTCTCAATAGTAATAAATATTATAATGAATTTTAAATTTATCCCATTCATATTGTTTTGTAACAGGGGTTGGTCTACTTTTGAAAATAAACCCAATGAAAAGGTGTGTGAATATCAAATATGTAAATGTAAATGTAAATATCCATTTATAATTTGTAATTTTTGATTTAATACATAAAAATAATATATTGAATTAACACTCATTCAAATAGAATTGTCTTGAAAAACATGGTATCCTCGAATGTGGATATTATATGTTATGATTTATATATGAGATAATAACAACTGGAATAGTTGTGAACTTTTACCTGGTAAGATATTTTTTTATACTTTTCTATAATATTTTATTTGAATTATTCATTATACACTTTACCTACTATCCATTTAATTTGTCGCTATTTGATGACCCTCAACCCTATAGTGCGCAGAACGTCAAACACTTACAAGTGGAATGGTCATATTATTTTACAGGTCTGATTGAATATTTGTTTTTTATAGTGTAAAATTTAATTTTGAATATTGTCATTGTAATTGTGTATTTGGTAGTTGTTTAGGTTGGATTTTGTTTTTTTATGTTTACATTGTATTTTTTGAATGTTATATTTGTGAATGCTTAATTTTTCTGTACTTCTTGTTTTGGTCTACTTATGATTGTTTTCTAGAATGGATTCAGGTCTCGGGGGTATTCCAAGGGTGTGGGGATGTCCAGTGGGGTGGGGGTATCTAGTGGTATGGGAGGGCTGTCGGGTGGGGATGTCTGGTGGGGTGGGGGGTGTAATGGGTGTCCATGAGAGGTTGGGGGGCATTCCAGGGGGTGGCAACATTTCCAGGAGGGTGGGAGGGCTGTCCAGGGGAGTGGGGGTTGTCCAGGGGTGTCTTGGGGTGTGGGGGTGTCCTGTTGGGTGAATGGAGTTTCTAGGGGTGTGGGAGGGTTGTCCAGTGGGGTGGGGGTGTCCAGGGTGTCCATGGGGATGGTGGTAGTCCAGGGGGTGGGAGAGGAGGCGCCACCATCACTTATGGGAATGAACGCCACTGGAAGGTACACATCATTCGCAGATGCATAGCATGAGCTCTCAAAATGTTTCACCAATGCTTTCTTCCCATTTAAACATCATTCATTCTATCACATTTATGTGAGTATGACCAGGGGAAACACCATCATGTGTGATGGTTTTTTCTCCTGGTTATAATGGCATCAAAGTGATAGAATTAATGACGTTAGTGGGGAAGAAAGCATTGGTGAAACATTTTGAGAGATGAAGCTTCGCATGTGGGAGTGATGAGTACCTTCCTGCGGCGTTCATCCCGCTGAGGGATGGAGGTGCCTCCTCTCCAAACACTAGCTATCCAGGGGATATCCAGGGGTAGGGGCAGTCCAGGGGTGTGGGGGTTTCCAGGGAAGTGGTGGGGATGGGTTCAGGTATGGTTTTGGTCGGGTTTTGGTCTGTTTTTGGTCTGGGTGTCCAGTGAGGTGGGGGTGTTAAGGGGTGGGGTGGGGCTATTTATTGGGGTGTGAGGGTGTCCAGGAGTGTGGGAGGGATGTCTAGGCGCGTGGGGGGATGTCCATGGGGTGTCCAGTGGTGTGGGGGTAGTGTATTGGTGTGGGATGGGGAGTTCTAGGGGTGTGGGAGGGCTGTCCATGGGGTTTTGTCCAGTGGGGTGGGGGTGTCCCGGAGGGTGGGGGTCAAGCATTGGAAGAGGGTTGTTCAGGGGTGTGGGAGTGCTGTCTAGGGGGTGGGGGTCCATTAGGGTAGAGTTTGTCAAGGGGTGCAGGGGGTTGTCTTGAGGGTGGGGGGGCAGTCTAGGTGTGTGGGGTGTATCCAGGAGGGTGGGGGCTTGGGTTGTCCAGGGGTGTGAGGGGTTTCCAGTGGGTGTGGGGAAGTCCAGGGGTGTAGAGGAGTGTCAAGGGATGTGGTGGGGGTTGTCCAGTGGGGAGGGAGGGGGTGGTTCTGGTATGTTTTGGTCTTTTTTTTTCTAACATTTTGGTCTGTTTTATGGGTGTGGGAGGGTTGTCTAGGGGTGTGGGAGTGATGTATAGGGGGTGGGGTTATACATGAGGGTGGGGTTGTCTACGGGTGTGGGGGACTGTCCATGTGGTTGAGGAAGTCTGGGGGTGTGTGGGGGGGTATCCAGGAGGGTGGGCAGGTGTTGTCTAGGGGTGTAGGGGGCTGTCCATGGGGTGGGGGGCAGTCTAGCGTTGTGAGGGGTGTCTAAGACGGAGGGGTTTTTCCAGGGGTGTGGGAGGCCTTCTAGGGTTGGGGTTAGTACAGGGGTGTGGGGGAGTCCAGGGATGTGGTGGCGGCTATCCAGTGGGGGGGGGAGGGGGGTTCTTGTCTGATTTGGTCTTTTTTGGTAACTTGTTTGTCTGTTTCAGGGGTTTGGGAGGGATGTCTAGGTGTTTGGGAGTGCTTTATAGGGGTGGGGGTATACAAGAGGGTGGGGGTTGTCTAGGGGTGTGGGGGGTTGTACAGGGGTGGGGGGCTATCCGGGTGTGTGGGGGTGTCTAGGGTTGTGGTGGGGGATGTATAGTGGGGGGGGGGGGGGGTTCTGGTCTATTTTTGTCTAATTTTGGAATCCTTTTGGTATGTTTTAGGTAATTTGGTTGGGTATAAAAGTGGTTTGGATTTATTTAAAAAAATATTTTCTTATGTCGGTTATTTCAAAACTGATGTTAACAATGCATTGGGATTAGTTTTAAGATCACTTATTTGGAATCCGATATAATAAATTCATGGGAAATGGGTTTTACCTCTGTTATTTCATAACCGACGTAATACATGGAAATAGATTGTTTTTTTACATTGGTTAGTTTATAACTGAAGTTGTAGATATGTTTTCACATCGGTTATTATATAACAGACATTAGATAACACTTGAAAGATATGATTATCATGTTGGTTATAAAAATAATCGACATGATAAACACTTCGGAGGAGTGTTTTATGACATTATTTATATAATAACCGACGTGAAAGGGTATATACCACATCGAATATTAAATAAACGACATAATAAACCATGACTCCGAAGAGTTTTCCATGCTGGGTTTTTATCAACCGACCTGAAAAACACTTCGGATTTGTGTTTTTTACATCAATGGTAAAATAACCGATGTAAAAACAGTGTTTGTAATGTCTCCTGTAATAATGTCGGCCAATAGATGAAGTTAAAAAAATATCCGCCATAAAAAAATGTTTTCTACACTATTGTGTTAACAATGAATTATTTTTAAATATTATCAAAATGAAAGTTGGAATAGTTAACATTGGATATAATGATAATGGATACTATATTGTTATAAGTAACATTTTTAATTTTTGGAAAAGATTTGGTATAAATTGTTTTATTTGTTATATTTCTTAACAAAAACCTTATAATCATAATTCATTTATGTGATGAAGCATACCTCATGAATTTTATGTATGATAAATGTGTGGTAAACTATTCCAAATATGAATTCATTCTTTCTACCCATTGTAATGATAGTGTTTTCACACATCACATGGATGACCTTAGGATCTAAGACATTCCTTTCCATAGTGTAATCAAAGATAAATATTTGTTATTGAATAGAAGTTTAGGACACTATAACCATAGGAATGTATGTAAATTAAATAAGGAAAAATATTTTATGCATCAATCCGAACAACGATTTGATTCTTCATAAGTCTGTGACCCTTTTCAATTTGGAAAGCAACATAAGTAAAACATTAAATCTAATAGTGAAGTATAAACTACTTATGAATTGTAGTTATTTCACATTGATATATTTGGTCATATAAAAAATAGAATTATGGAGGAAAATACAATGAATTTGTTTTAGGATATTATTACAATATATATACATGGGTCTATTTTCTTTTAAATAAATATGATACCTTTTGGTTATTTAAAAAACATTATAGCCAAATATAAAAATTATAAAAACCTTCCATTGATTACTATTCATATTGATCATGGTGGAGATTTTAAAAATTCATATATTCAATGTTTTTTAGTAAAAAAGGAATTACACATAAAATTTCATCTCCGAGAAATCTAGAGAAAAAAAGGTGTTCTTAAAGGATGATATTGTATTCTTTATGAAATAACAAGATCTATGTTAATTGAATACACAATTTATAACCCTTTATTAGATGAAGCTATTAGTAATTATATTTATATTATAAATTGAGTTTTAATTTGACATTTATTATTAAAAAACATAATGAGTTATAGATAGGCTGAAAACCAAAACTTTTACATTTCATAGTATTTAGATGCAATGTATTTCATTTTTAATAAAAATAGTATTTTAAATAAATTCACACCCAAATATAATGAAGTTATATTTTTTGGTTACTCCACTACTTATTAGGAATATATAGTTAATAGTCATTAATATTGTATTATTGGTAAAACATTACATTTAAAATTTGATGAAACTGATCCTTTTGTTTTCAAACAATCCGAACCTATATCATCTGATGTGTTTTCCAAAATTGATTATCAACCAATTATTTATGAATTTTTTAATAAGGAAACTACTCAAGAATCTATTTCAGATGTATTTAATTTGGAATATATTCTACATTATGTTGATGAAAAGGTTTTACAGAACCCAAATCAATTTCTTCTTAGGAATCATCCTAGTAATAGTATAATTGGTGATATAAAAACTTATAAGGACTATATGTTATTCGGGAAGTGAAATAGAAAAATTTTCACTCATTTCTTAATTGAAACCCAAAAATTATAATGAGGCATTAAGTGATGAATATTAGAATAAAGAAATGAAATATTAACTAAATTAATTCAAAACGGACAATGTATATACCATGCTTGAATGACCAAAAAATCATCTGTAATTAGATTAAAATGGGTCCCCAAAAATAAATGTGTTGAAAATGGAATAATTTGAATAAATAAAAAAAATACTTGTTGGTAATCTTTATAATCAACAATAGGGAATAGATCATAAGGAGGAATTGGATTTGGTAGCTACACATGTATATATCTTTATTATATTAGCCTTTACATCATTCATTGATATAAAACATTTTCAAATGGATGTGAAGAGTTCTTTTCTGAGTTGATATGTTCAAGACGATTTTCTTAACAAACTTCTGGTTTTGATGATAAAAAACATCGTATATATGTTTATAAACTTACCAATGCATTATATAGCCTTGAAAATCCCTAAGTTCATGGTATGATAAATTAATATGATTTATGTTACAATGTTGTTTAAGGGAACAAAAAATACAACTGTCTTTGTAATGATTTACAAAAAAATTGTTTTTATTGTACAAATATAATTTGATGACATTATATATGTATAAACACAGAAATCATTAATAGGTTCTTTTCTAAATTTTCTGAAATATGAGTTTTAAATGAGTATGATGGGTGAGTTTTCATTTTTTCATAGTTTCCAAATTTCACAAAAACAAGAAGGAACCAATATATATGAACATAATTATATAAAATATATTATTAAAATGTATGGATAAGTTAATAATAAAAGTATTTTTACTCTAATATATTCCTCAAATAGATTTGATCTTATGAATACAATGAAACCAGCTAATCAAACCACTTATGGAGTAATGATTGGAAGTCTGCTATAATTAACAGATAGTCTTCAACAGTAAATTTTTTCAGTATGATTATGTGCAATGTATCATGAATATAAAAAAATCTCATTTAAAAACCTTAAAAATAATATTTTTTAAAGGGATCTATGGATTTTGGAATATTTATTCATCTAGAAATGTTTTTAAAATAATATTTTCTTCAGATTCTTACCTTGGTGGTAGTATAATGGATAGAAAAAGTACATTCAGAACTAGTCATTTTTATGAGATTCATTAGTTTCTTGGTCTTGTAAGAAACAACACTCATTATCACACTACAATTTTGAATATAAATATGTGGAAGCAGGATGTTGTTATAACAAAGTGTTATGGATGCACACATAGACACATATTATGTAATGAGTTTTAATAAAACTAAAATTATATGTGATAACACTAGTATAATGTCATTATATAAAAACACTACACATCACATTCATGAAGAACACATATATATTAGTAATCACATTCTTAGGGATCACAATCTTAAAAAATATATCATTTTAAAATTTATTGGAATTCAAGAGAAAATTATGATATATTTGCAATGCCATTACCATTAGAAACATTCGAATACAATGAACCAAATCTAGGAATGATCACTATAATGTAACCATTCATATATATTTAATATTTAATATATATCCTTACATTATGTTATTCCTTTTCAATGGTGGAGTACATATTTTTTATGTTTCATAAATCATTTTCATTTTCTTTCATTCCCAGATGTTTTTGTACTCATATTTTTATTCATTATCATATTTTTTCATATGCAATGTTTTTTACTCATAATTTATGAAACAAAAAAATATTTCATAACCAAAAAATCATCACACTAAAAATATTATTGTAATAATATCATAAATAAAAATAAACGTACATCAATTTTATTTGATGGAGAAAATATCAAAACCAATAGAGCAATCCTGTGACTCTAAAAGGTGAAATCTCTTATACGTTACAGTATTCTAATTCTACTATGACTGTGGTTATTTTTTTATAAAATATTTATCTGATTCTTAATGAATATTATAAATTTGTACTTATTTTTTTCATAAAAATAAAAACCTCAGGAGTTTAAATCTTTTTAACTGTTAGATCTTTTTTATCAAACATGAGTCATAAAATCGCGATGCTAACATTTATTCACCTATATAAATGGATCCACTACCTTATCGCACATCCTTTCTATCATATTTTGGCATAATATTGGATTCCAAATAAGTTGATATGTTTTAAAGTTTTATTGCACAGATAATTTTAATTTAATCATGTAAGAATCAATGGAATTCCCTCCCAAGAATTTATCTCGGAAATATTTCTCATCAATGAATTTTTTCATATAATGATTAGAATAAAATGACTCTAATTTCAACAGTGATTTTTATTTGAATAGATTTTTCAAATTTCAATGATGGGAATAAATTTTTTACAGAAAAACATAAATTTGATAAAAATCCTATTATTATTGATGAAGATCTATAGATTAAATGTTCTATGAAAATTGATAATAATTTAAAAGTATATTTATCCATGTACTAATATGTGATTTGAATATCAGTAACACAAGTCAAAAATTTCCTCACTATACCATAACAATGTGGTTACATTTTCCCTTTTCATAATAATCTAAAAAAAGGATCCTTCAATAAGAAAAGAGCTGAGAAATATCGTTTTTTGATAGATGAAGAAAAAAGAAAATTACTCAACTTCCATCTGAAAATTATTTTACTACCCTCTAGATTAAATTATTTTTGATTCCATGAATGGGTGATAGAGAAACCCTAAAGGTCTAGATTTTTTAATTGTTTTTTTGTTAACATTATGAATAAATATTAGATGGTTTATTATTTTAATCTATAAAAAACACAAGGTTAGTTGCCATTAAGACTCACATTATTATGTTTCTAGGGATTCTAAGTAAGATTGTATCTAAATGATTTATTATTTTTAATATGAAAATCAAGTAAGTTACAAAGTATATAAAAGTCCCACAGATCACTGATGATATGATTAAAATATTGAAGTAGAATTTTGATTAAGAATAAAAATAATTAGAGATTCATGTTGATCCAAAAGTGTCAAAAGATTTCTTTGGTGGTTGAAATATTGTTTCAAAAAAATAGTGCCTACTATTTCTAAGAAAGAAATGAAATCCAAGTATAATTCCTATATAATGATAGAAAAACAATGAAAATAAAAATAACAAATTGTTGTTGAATTGATAATACTTTTTTACAAATGAATATAAGGAGACATTCAGTTTTGTCTTACCCCTACCGAATCCATAACTGAAAGAATTTGTACTGAATAAACCCTTAATGATAAAGAGAATGAAATTATGTTGATAAAAAACAAATATGATATTTATTTTTAATGAAAATCTATTTAAAGGTGTTGAAAACAGAAGAATTGAAACAATTTTTAAGCTATTGGTAGAAGTTGGTACAATATTCACACCTATCCTGCATTTGGTAAAAGGAAAGCAATCAATTGGTGAAATATCTGCTCTCCAAAAAGATTCTCGAGAAAAATAATCAAAAGAAAAATAAGATAGTAAAATCATAGAAATAGATTAGTATCTTGATGAAGAGGAATATAGAAATTAATATGGTAAAATAGAATAAAAATATATCAAAAATAAAAGGAGGAAAATTAAAAAATAAAAAACACATGATGATTAGAATGAAGTGAAATTTTTTAGGAACAAAAATCTCATGCTAATCGAATACCAGTGGGAGATTCAGATGAAACATCACCAAAATTTCCATCTCTAATAGTAGTTCCTTTATGGAATGATACATATAGAATCAAAGACGATAAGTTTGTTCAAATTTTTGATAAAGATGAAGAGACCATGATCGATGAAAATTAGAACCAAACATTAGAAGATTATGCTTCTAGAACTCATTATGGATAAATTATTCATTTTTATAGGAGACTGACATTGAAAATACAATCTCATTAGAAAGTGATCAGTTGTTTTTTACAGCTCTAAAAATAATTGAGATGATAATTCCATATTTTACAAGGCATGAAGGTAATATTTATTTGGTTTTGGAAAACAAATAAATTATCAGATTCAATCAAAGTTGTAATGCCCCAATCATCGATGCCCAAAGCTAGTGCATTATTTTTATGCATTAGAATGATTAAAAGGAATCAAGTATCAATTGTACAACTAGTTTAATTGTATTGTAAGGCCAAATTACATTCATGATACCCATATTACATTTTTAAATGAAAATAAAAGATGTTACATTACAAAATGAAATAAAATTTCTTTCTATAATGCTTATTCAAAATTATCTTCTTTATAAGAAGGGGAATGGAAATAAAAGAAAGTGGTGAGCTAATGTTAATAGAAATGGTAAGAAATATAGTGGAAGATATCATAAACATTATAAAATTTCATTTTGAATAACTAAAAAATATTCATTAAAAATAAAACTGAATATAATATGACAGGAATACGAGTTTACGTTACAACGCCATCATAAATAATAATCATGGTTATTATACTAGTTGAATAACTGCATGGATTATCAATTACTAATATCACAGTTTGGGAAGTGAAAATTCTGGACATCTAAATCATACTTTTAAGGCCTCATCCATTAAATCTAAAATTGATTAATTCATCTTACAAAATGTTATCTTAAAATGGGAAAGGCCTCAACCAAGTCCATATATCTTTGTCTCATGAGACATACAGATGCATTGACAGAGATATACCAAGCCCAAAAATTAAATTTATATGTACAATGCATTCCTCGTATAGAAGGGGTGAACATATTCAACATATAAATTCATATTGAACCTAACATTTGAAATGTAAATAGCTTTCCCCTTTCATTAGACATAAAAACTAACCATTCAATGTAATATGGTGAATGGTGTCATGATAGAGCATCCACATTCAAAATAATTAGAATCCCTTCAACAACATATTTTAGATGATATCATATTATACTAACCTGAATGAAGTATATGATTTATCAACGGATGTTCGCATAAATTAATATATATTTAAATGAAACCATTAAAAAATTCATTTGGAAATAATCCACAAACATTACAAAGTTTCACATACCACCTTGAAACATTAAAATAATAATCCCATAGAATATCATGAGAATAAAGAGACCCTTTATATGATATACCAAAGGTATTTACATACACCACTTTCAAGGAATAAGTGGTGAGCATTGAATATATATCATAAAAGTAAAAGTGAGGTGAGAAAAGTCCATTTTTCTTTAGAAACAAGTGTTTATTTGGTAAATAATTTTTAATTTTCATACATAAGATATTAAACATTTATATACCATAAATTAAAATGTAATGAAATTTAAATTTAATTTTATTTATAAATGATTTCTTAGTGATGTAAAATCATGTAAAAAGATCTTTTAAAGATTCTTTTTAATTATAACATTTTAGTGCAGTTTGTGGAAAATATTAATGAGATTATAAAGAAGAAATGCATGTTTTCATTCATAAAATAAGAAATGAACCAAAATATATTTCTCATGTTTATATGTGTGATTTGAAAATATAAGTATGTATTAAAATATAATATAGATTGAACATAAATATATGTATAAATTTATGAAGTTTTTTTGTATCTTGCTTGCATTTCTAATTATCATTGAAGTATTCGTTTAAATCATGTAACTACCCATAAAATAAAGAAGGATTATGATTGGTATATAAATATTAAAAATTAAAAAAACAATTTTTGAGGATTAAAAAATATAAATTAATAATTTAAATCGGTGAAGTAAAGAACAATTGTAAAGCTAATGAAAATGGAGGTTCGGGAAGGAAATACATAAATCATTGTAATCAATTCAATCATATTACCCATTATTAATAATCATCAAATGATATATTGAATATCACGAAAATAAATACATTAATAATATAATTCATCAATTTTATGTATACATACACCATACACAAATAATAGTAGTGAATATGAAATATCTCACAAAAAATGGAAGCTAGATGAAGAAACCCTTACCTAATGTCCGAATGTGTTCCTCTCATGACCTTAAAATCCTTGAATGTGAAATTAGACTCATTAATAACATAATTGAGAAACATAACTGAATATATTTAATTCTTTATATTTTTATTATGTTCAGTTATGTCTACATTGATGAGTTATATTATTCAATTCTGTCATTCTAAAGTGTTTGTTATTTGTGGTTTTCGTAATCGGCTTTCTTGTTTTTAATTGTCGAATTTAATGTGGAATGAGAAAAATAATTTAGAATTTGAATTCCATGTTATTACTAAAAATCCATTAGTTTTAAGGGTGTTAAATATTATTTTATTATATATTATGAAGAGTAATCATTATATAATACATTTAGTCATAATCGTTTAGATTATTACGATGGTTATTGATCATAACGAACAATATTTGTTCTATTATATAAAATCATGTATAAATTATGGTTACATAATAATTAAATTAGATATAATACATACGTCGTAATATTCTTCTACAATAAAAATGGTTTCATGGACATAAATGAAGACGGTAATAGAAACTGAAAACTGGTCGCCCTTGACTATTACAAATTAACACATCTGGAATGGTGTTATCATTTCATGTATAAAAGAAGAGGAAATAATAGATAATTATTATAAAAATTGCATTATCATAAGAAAATTATATTACATGTATGCGACATGATTTATCAAAAACATTTATGTTTTTTGGTCTGGATATTATGGAAAACAACTAAACAAGAAAAGAAAATAAATGAAAAGAAAAGAGGAATTTACATGTTGAATATATCTTCATTTAGTGCCTCTTTACGGGAGTGGTTTTGGATTTTTTAAGAGTACATTGGATTGGGGTCATGGTGGGGGAGATTGGTAGGATATTGGAGTAGAAACTATATAAGGATCATGATTTTAGAGGAGTGTAGAATGATGTAAGTACTGTGGTTCTTATAGTGGATAAGAGGAGGGATTTTTAATATCTTATTCCTTATATTATTAGTCCTCTCAGGACATATAATAGTATTTATCATGGGGGCCAAAAATAGTAAAATGTTCATATTAGTTCTAACCTTGTGTTTTTATAGCATCCATGATGCAAGGAATGGTGTATTTATCTTATAATGTACATATACGGTAAATTACAGTATTCACTATTTCCAAAAATTCATGTATTCTCAAAAAATACCAAAAAATCAGCAATATAATTTTTTGACATGTATAATTAAAAAATGGAATCCATTTAATAAATAAATATTTATAAATATTTTATATATACATTTTCAATAAAATCATTATTTACTTGATATATACAGTTTTTATAACTAAAAGTTATTTTATAATTACCTAAAATTTAATATATGTATTATTAAATTTTCTAAAAAATCATAGGATAACAAAATATTAATTTATGAACAAATTTTATGAAAATTATTTTTATTTCAGATGAATTTATTAATTTAGAATTGTAATTAAATATTTATTACTCATAAAAAAACCAACAATTATTTATTAATTTATAAAATATTCTATTTCATTTATAATGTTCCTAATGTTTTTATACATTCATGATTGATGTTAATATTCATATGTTTCATATTAATATTCATAATGTTCTATTAGTATTCATTAGGGTATGTAACTTTCAACTGAATATAAATTTGATTCTATCATACACTAAATAACATCTTGAATGCTACAATGTCTATCATTTTTTTGAATTCCAAATCAAAGAAGATAGAAAATTATGTTAATTGGCTAGGGTATAACAAATTTTTGTTTTTTAGATACTCAGTGCTTCATGAATTAAATATTTTGTTTATTTTTGAATCCGTGGGGTTTCATATTAATATTGACTATATTCAAACCATGATTTCACATTTATTAAAATACTTCTTATAACAAACTTATATATTGTTCATATTCATTTAAAATTATTAATTAAGTAATATTTGATAAGAATGATTTCTTTTATAAAATAATTAAATATATAAAATCTTGTTAAATATTATTTTACATAAAATAATACTTCTAAATAGTATGTTTTAGAAGATTAATTAATTTTAATCCTATAAGTATTAAATAGAATTATTTATAAGTATTCATATTATTAATTAAAATAGATAATATTAAATTTTAATTTTTCATAACTTATTTTAAAATTATAAAAGAATTTATTGATGTGTTATATTATCTCATCCTTTAACAAATTTCTTCTTCTCAATTTTAAATATCACTTCGAAAGATAAAACATTTTACAGGAAAATCCCCTTGTGGGAAAAACACATTGGAAATATGGTTAATAAAATATATTCTTAAAAAGAGGGAAATTGAGTTTCCTAGGTTATTACAATACTACACATTCAAATAAGATAGTGTTTGTGTGAAGTAAAAAATATATACATAGACGAATAATCTAACCACTATGTTTTGGTATAGAGAGAGATAAAGAACTAGATTATTATAATGTTAATATTAAAATATCCATAACTCTACAGTGATGTAAAGAACCATGTGATTCATCGGAAAAGAAGGTTCTAGGATAACACGTATTTAGTATCCTTTCCATAAAAATGAGAAATTATATAACTCTATAATAATGTTGGGTAATATATGTACTTGAAACATTTCTATAAACACAATATTATCATTCGGTTGTGACTTTTACTATTCCTACTTTATTTCATGGAACTAGTTCTATCCTAGGGAAAAATATTCTATAAAACCTTTTCTAAATATCAAAAACAACCATTTCTTAAATGGTTAACTTTATCAATATATCATGATCCTTAACATTAGAAATAATCTCACTGAATTTATCTAATGAACTTATTAAACAATGTAAAGTGTCTCTACGTAATCTTATACAAACATCTAAGTACATTGACCTAGTATTATCTTGAAGAGTGGTAATAAATTTAACTACAATAAATCATATTGAATTTGTTCATACTTCCTTATAATAGGAATTTGGATTTAAAAAATATGTAAAAAATGCCTTTGAAAGTACATTATTGTCAATAAGCCATTATAAAGGTCCATGATAGTATGTGTTATCCAATTTATGATATCTGAATAAATCATCTATTTATTATGAAATAGATATCATAGTATCATGAACATATTATGTTTTTTATTTAACTCAACCATATATTTTTCCAATATATTAACATGTTACTATGTAACTTTTCCGTGGTACCATTCGCCATACAACCTAAAGTCCTCAATGATGTAGTACACAGTATATTCCTAATATATTCAATAATTCATACAACTAGTACATTGTTGATAAAATATTCATATTACATAATTCATGACTAGGAATATTAATTATACCACATCATCTACGATTGTATCATAACTTGATATTTATCTAGTAACATTCTTTGTGGTATATTCATTTGATGCGTGGGGAATTGATTCACATAGTGTCCCATATCCTTAATGTTGAATCATTTTACATTTGAAAGCTTTTTCTTACGATTTCCATCATGATGTTGGTTTATTTTTTATCCAAACCTATTACAAACTCTGATTTCCATAAATTATTAACAAGGGTGATTCTTTCTAATGTTATCACATGTGGGAGAATCCTTATTTCCATTCATCCATTGATCCATCATCTTCACTACCATCCTCTTATTCATTTTATTCCCATCAGATATATAGGACTCAGACAATTTTTTATATACCTTGTTAAAACATTATAATGTATCCTAATATGATGAACATACATGCGAGACTATATTTCTTAAAAATGATTCCTTAAGACGATAAGAGAAGTGTTCCTTCTTACTCCTTGCATTATGTGAGTTGATGTAGTTCACATTCTTTCTACTAAGAAAAATTTCTAATCAATTCCATATACTATATTAGTTCATTTAATTATGAACTCTCTATAACTCTATACATGGTATAGCTCATAATATAAATTTATTCATTGTAAATCCCAGAACTATATATTTTGATTATATTGGGGCCTCAATTCCTCATAATGGTAGCTTAATTAAATGTGAAATTTCCTAGGAATATCACCCTAGGAGTGTCACACCCGGTGCATAGTAAGGCCCACTGTTGTATACGATGTTTCCCTAAGTCAAGCCTAAAACAACTTTTTAGGGTTGTTACTCCTTAGTATATCTATGCTAGAACCACCTAATGTTATAGTATCTAGAGAGTGATGTATTTTCTATTAAGATACACATAATATCTTCCTAACATAACTTATAGGATGTTCTTGTATGCTTATCCTCAATGAATTTCTTAGGGCTATGTTCCCTAATATTTTTCTTATTAATGTAGTTTCCCAGGATTCTACTAAACATCTATTGATACCAACTGGAACACCCCAACCCCAGAATCCCATTGTTGGTGTATTATTTTATTTCATTGGCATGATTTTAGGGAATCTAATCTGGAAGGACCGAACAATTTTTTTAATCATGGAAGAACAAATAACATTCATGATACCCATATTACATTGTGAAATGGAAATAAAATATGATACACTATAAAATGAAATAAAACTACTTCATTGAATGTGTATTCAAAATATTCTTTTTCATAACTTGGGAAATGGAATCATATGGAAGGGGTGAGCTCAAATACATATCAAGGGTAAGAAATACAATGGAATTTATCATATACATAAAAATTTGGCATAATGAATAACTAGAAAAACATTCCATTAAGAATAAACATGAACATAATATGGAAGGAATATGATCTGAATAAATATTTCCATTAAAAATCATAATCATTGGTATTATAATAGTAAAATAACCACATGAAATGTCATTTAATAATATCAAAATGAGGGAATTTCATATTACAATCATCTTAATCATACCATAAGAGACTCATTTTTGACATCTAATAATGATTAAGGCGTCGACCAAAACCATATAATAAAATGGGAAAGGCATCATCCTGGTCTATATCTGTAATTCTCATGTGACATACTGATGCATCGAGTGGATATAACAGTCTCAAACCAGAATTTCTATGTTCAATTCATTTATCATATTAGAGGGGTGAACAATGTCAACATATAAATTCATATTCAATCTAACATAAGAAATGTAAATAACATTTCCCATTCATTAAACACAACCACTATCCATTCAGAGTATTATGGTGAATGATATCATGATGGGACATATGCATTCAAAATAATTAGAAACCTTTAAAAATATTTCATATCATATCATATGAGATAGAAATAAATGAATTATAATATTCATCAACATATGTTGGAATTGATGATAATACTTTTAAATTATCCAATTGAAAAATTCATGAGGAAATAATCCATAAAAATTACAAAGAGTCCCATAACACTTTCAAACATTCATATAATAATCACTTAATATATCAAGTGAATAAAGAGTATTTTGATTTGATATACTACAGGGTATTACATACACCATAATCAGTGAATAAGTGTTCAACAAGGCATATATCTCATAAAAGTTAATGTTAGGTGATAAAATTCATTTTATATTGGAAGGAATAGTTCATTTTGAAAATAATTTTTATTTTTCATAAATAAAATTTTAAAAAATAATATCCAAAAAATGAAAAGTTATGTAAATTTAGATTATATTTGAAGCATAAGTAATTTCTCACTGATGTAAAATCTAATAAAAATTGGTTTTAATGAATCATTAGAAATAAAACATTTTAGTGAGGTTTAAGTAAAATATTAAAGAGATTTTAAATGACAAAGGCATGTTATCATTCATATAAACAAAAATGAAAAAAATAGATTTTTCATGTTAAAGTTTTTTATTTCGTAAGGAATAATATTTCATAGAATAGATAAAATAGTGAACTTTGAAAAGGTAAGAATACTAGAGGTTCCCATTAATCGGGCTTACATTACCTATTAGTTTTAGAATGATTCTTTTAAAAAATGTAAATCCCAATAAAATAAATAAGTATTATGATTATTACACTTACGTATAACATTCACAAAAAATATTATGATTACATAATAATATTTAATAATTTCAATGATGCAATTAGAGAAAAGAGTGGATGATAGAAAATGGAGGTTCTGGCAGGAAATAATTACCAATTTATAATCAATTAAATCATATGCCCACAATTTAATAATAATTATATAATACAATTAATATAATGAAAATGAAAATGTTAATGATATTATACATTAATGAGAAGTATAAATACCCCATACACAGGTAATATTACTGAATATTGAATATCTCACAAAAATGGAAGTGAGATGAAGAAACCCATACCATATGTCTGAATGTGTTTCTATATAGACCATAAGGATAAGGAATATTAAATTAGTCAAAGTAATAACTTAATTATAGAAATTATATAGATATATTTGATTAATTATAGTTTTATTAAGTTCATTTATGTTCTTATTGACAAGTTATATGGTTAAATTTTGTCATTCCGGAGTGTTTTTTCATGGTTTTCATAACCAGTTTGCTTGTTTATAAGTATTAGAGTTCATGTGGAAAGGATATAATTTTTTAGAATTTTAATTACATGTTATTAATGAACATCAATAATTTTTAATGGTTTTATATATCATATTATTAAATATTATGAGGATGAATCATTATATAATGCATTTAGTGATAATCATTTAGATTATTAAGGCATTTATTGATCATAAAGAACTTTTTTTGTTCTATTATTTAAATTATTTCATAAAAAATACATCCATAATCATTACATAATATATTATAAATATTTTTGAATCAATTTGAATCATATAAATTGTTTCGTGAATAGAATTCAAGATGGTAATATATATTAAAAACTCGTTCTTCTAAAATGTGAGAAATTAAAACATCTTGGATGGTGTTTTCAATTATAGTATTAAATAAGGGAAAGGTAGAGAAGATGATGAATTATTAGATGTTTATAATTATTAAATGGACTCCATTTTATCAAAATAAGTTTCTAAATATGTTAAATGTAATTTTTTTTACAAAATCATTATTTACATCAAAAATACATTTTTTAAAACAAAATGTGATTTTATAATCCCCTTCATTTTTATCATTGGTCTTATTAAGTTATCCTAAACTTATAAGACAAGTAAAATATTTATTTAAGAACACATTTCATAAAAAGTAATTTTATTTTAAATAAATTTGTTTATTTAAAATAGTAATTAAATATTTATTATTCACAAAAAAACCCACAAATACTTATTAATTTATAAAATACTCAATTTAATTTATAAGGTGTATAATTTTTTTAATGTTTCCTTTGTGAGGATACTATTCATAACGTTCGTATTAATAATGGTATATTACTATACATAAGGGTAGGTTACTATTCTTACGGTTGTGAAATTATTCACAAAACATTATGTTTATTCTGTCAGACTCTTAATATCTTCGTAAACACATCTGTGTATGTTAGTTTCCCAAAATTTAAATCATAGAAGTGGAAAAATTATGTATTTTGACAAAGATATAGAATACTGTTTTCTAGTGACACGTGGTTTCATGCATTCAATATAAATTTTATTTTTAATTCCGTGGTGATTTTTATTAATAGTAAATATATTTTTATCAAGATTTAGTAATTATCAAAAAAATTATAAAACCAATATATATTGTTCCTATTTATTTTAAATATTTAATTAAGTAATAATTTGACAAAAATAAATATTTTTATAAAATAATTAAATATGTATATTCCAATAAAAATACTCTTTTACACAATATAATAATAATAAATAATATTTGTTTATAGAAAATTAATTAATATGAAAGATATAATTTTGAAATAGATTTATTTTTAAGAATTTTTATTATTATTTACTGAAACACTCAATTTTAAATTTTTATTTTTTATAATTGAAATTAAAATTATAAAAGAAATTATTGGGGTATTACTAAACCTCTACGAAAAAGAATAATTTGGCCTCAAGATGATTTATTGTGTTTTAGGCTGGAACTCAGGAACACAATGAAGCTTTCCACAAAGTTGTTATAGAGTATCATAATGTTGATTTAGGAATCAAAATTAATGAATATTCAATTGACGGAATAAGAAGGCCTATGAATGAAGTCAATATTTATAAAAATAATTTGGCTATTGATACTACCCGGATATGAAATAATTTCAAATGATGAAAAGAAATTAAATCTAAATAAATCTATTAGATAAATAAGAAGTATAATGTCATTCAATCAGATGTTTCAAAGTTGATATTTTATAAGGATGAAATAATTGATTTGAAAAATCTGAATTTTTTTTCTGAAAAATCTAATTGATTTTTATGGACATATAAATAAGTCTCATGAAGAAATATTTTAGCTTAAATAATAGAAAATAAAATCAAGGGACGATAAGTTTCATACTATGGAATAGGTATTAAAATATTATGATGAAATGATTTCTACCTAAGGTATGTTATTTTTAGACCACTAAAATAAGCTATTGAATTTGAAAGAAACTCTTGAATAGATGACGTATAATAGAAAAGAGTTCAAGAATATGAAGTTAATTTAGTTAGTAATCATTGATAAGAAGAATAAGTGACCATTATGAACTCTTGTTTTATATTTAAAACAACCATGAATAAATTTTTCATCTACATTCACTTTTATGGATTTTTTCCAAGTATTTAGGAATTAAATTTTTTTCATTTATTCTAGATTTTCAAATTCATTGTTTACGAAATGTTTTTATATAACACATTTTATTGTATTATATGTCTTTCATTATTCCATGTTTTTAAATCATAAATGGGGGTATAATTTATAATGGGGGAGAATATATTAGATAGTGAGATAAATTATCATAAAAGGGAGATTTCATTAGTACTAGTGATAAAATTTTAAAAAAAAAATAGAATACAATCCAAAGGGAAATGTTTATCATATGGGGGAGTTGGTCATATTCAATACCATATTCAAATGTGTTTTAAAACTCTAGTGGAGATATGTATAAGTGATTACATATGGATCTGAGCGTTCTATAGAATTAATTTGGGACATATGTTATATAAAATTTTCATGATTTTTGTATTTTGGTTTGGGATTTAAGAAAATTGGGAGATTGTTATGTCAAAATTCTATTTTTGAATTTAATATTACTTTTTTGGAGACGAAAACTATTTATTAAATAGTCAATTAATAACTATTTTAATTCTAGTGTAATTGAAGAATGTTTTTAGAAGAAATCATATAATATCTTATCATAAATTCATCAAGACATTTGATTTAGTAAAAAAATTATGTCATTACAATTTTTATAATGCATATGATAATAATCATACTAGTGATATTTTATATAATTAGTCATTTCATGATTATCATAATTAGAATATGATATGATTTACATCGTATTCACCAAAAATGATATGTATCATACACACTATCGAGTTTTCATACTAAAAATATAAATCCTACTAACTCCCATAACAAAACGAATTAGACATACCTAAATTGTTTTTCAAATCCATAAAACATAACCATAATGGTATAAAATTATTTTAAAAAAATGATTCCGTGTTTTTTATATCTCATAATAATGATTTAATGCTATTATTTTACATTTGAAGGTTGTGGTGGCATGTGTCCAAGTCCCTCTGATGTTTCCAGAAAAAATTTTATTACTGAAGACCAAGATTACCTTTGAGATGTAGGACTATAAATACCAGGTCATTTGAACTAACTCAATACATATGATAAATCAAGAAACTATGAGAGAAAGATGCTGAATTTTCTATATGTATAAAGCATTGGTGTTTACAAGTTTTGAACTACTTGTTCCATATACATGTAATGCTCAAGAGTTTTTTTTTTGTCTGATAGTAATTGTTTGTTAATATAATATATGCTTTATGGGATAGGAAGAAAATGGTGTCAATCACCTTCTTGATTGATGGATCTCGGGGAGAGGAAAACAGACTGAATGTGATCTTCATATTGATGGCTTACCCTGGTGTGGGTACGATAGAAATTCATGAAAGTATATTAGGATACCTTTATCATAGGTTATAGGATACCCTAATCTATGGGTTCAATGATTTTATATTCACTTACTTGTATTTATTTTTAATTTCAATTATAATATAATTCGAAGTCTTTTTTATATTAATCATTCAATTATGTGTTCTAGGATTACGATTGTTTTATATTAATTTTCAATTATTTTCATTGTATGATTGATTTATTTTATTAATATTTTTTCACATAATCAATACAATTCAATATGATATATGATATAATTGTTATTTCGTTTTACTCTAATCATTGCCACCACAATTATTATTATTTTTTCTACGCTTACTATGAATATGATTATTTTCTACTTACAACCTATGGAATACATATAGAAATAATCCTAATTATGATATCAATATAACTGGACCCAATTCCAGTTCTGATTATTATTTTAATTCATATTATTTTTTGGGAATTTAATTAGTGAAAACCCATTAAACGAATACATTTTTGGATGAAATCAAATGTTTTTTATCCAACAATTCTCCCCCACCCTTTAATATTTTTCCATCTACATATACATTTCAATCCAAAAATTGGTATCAGAGATAGATTGGACAACCCATACATATATTTTCATATATTGATTTGTGCGATACCAATTGTATGGGAATACAATGAAGGGATTCCATGGATGGGAAGACTGATGAGCTGATCGCCTTCTTGATCAAGGATTGTTGTTGATAAGAAGATAGACTGAAGCTGATCTTGGTATTGAGGAACTAACCAAGTGTGGGTAAGACAGAATATCATGATAGTATAAATCAAGGGACCATTATCCTTGGTTAATGGATACAATTATCTTTGGGTTAAAATAATATTATTCATTTACTTGTATTTCTTTTATACTGCTTTTATAAAATAAAGTGAATTATTTTTTATATTCATCATTCTATTATAAAATCATTGATTCAAAATTTTTGTAATAATATCAAATTATGGTCATTGTACTTAGGATTTCTGTTATTTCAATTTTTTCACTTACTCTATATCAATATATATTCTTTATGATAGATTCATTATATTATTTTACTCTGATAACTGTAATCATTGGGATTACTATACATACCACGCTTACATTGAATCTGATTATATTCATTATACGACCTATAGAATACATATTGGAATCTACCTGATTACAATATGATTATAGCCGAACCCAAGTCATAGTCCAATTAATGTTTTAATTAACAAGTGGTTTTGTAAATTGAATTAGTTAAAATCCTATAAACTAAATTCTGTTATAGGTAAAAAATGTTTTTGATCCTATAATTCATTACCCTCTTTAATTTTTTCCACTACATGTACATTTTAATAAAAACATTATTAGTTTAATCCAAATATACAAAAATAAATAATAAAAATTTTTTAAATATTTTATTATGTTTTCATTTATAGTCACTCAGTTTTACCATTTTAGTTTTCACCATGATAACTTGTTTTTTATATAAGTAATTTTACCTTTTAGACTAAAAATAAAATGATACTTATTAGATAATTTTAAATCAAAGATTATAAATATTAAATCCAATTTATTAAATAAAATGATAATTTCTATGAAAACGTAATTTTCACACAATAGTTTGTAATGCAAAAAACCTTTTTTTACCTTAACTATGCCAATTTCTTATTCTACTTCTCCAGTTATTAATATTCATTATGATAATATTTTATGATTCAATTATTAAATAATATTATTTATTATTATTATTAATAAATAATATATTTTATAAAATTTAATTCGGATAATTGGTGGAAATTAATTTTAAATTAAACTAAAAAAATTCGATAAAAGTGGTTTTTTTAGGAAAATGCATTTTTCAATGAATAAATGATATTATATTAATTATATAACATGGATCCCAATTATAAAAATTTAAATTCATATAAGTATATATACAATATATTAATTTAATTTAATTTTTTTCTTTACTATTGGTTATTTTGTTTAATTGAAATTTATAATCTAAATGAACATAAAAACAATTTATAGAAAATAGTGTTTTATGCATTAAAATAAACATACCCCAAAATATTCATAATTATTGAATAAAATGAAATTATTTATATTATTAAAAATAAAAATTTTTATATTTCAGTTTCTTTATAAATAAAAAATATAATGGGTCTTTTAAATTAAACGATTTAGTGAAATGAAATGACAGTTTTTGAAAAAAAAATTAATATTCATTATTGTCAAAAAAATCATTTATTTCAAAAAATCCACATATTTCAATCTATTATAATGGTAATATGATGATATAAAAAATAAATATACATTTACAAATAAATTTTATAGAATTACTAAAAATTAATTATAATATTCTCTCGCAATAAAAATAAAAAACATTTTTGAAAAAACATATTTTTCCAAATGAAAAAAATTTGTTTATTAAAAATTTAGTTTCTATTTCCCGGTAATTAATAAATAAATTTACATTTATTATGAGTTTTATATATATTTCCATAATCTTTTAATACTATTCATTCTAAAAAATTTAATGGTAAGGTTATAAAAGTTATATTTTAAAAAAAATGTTTCATTTATCTCGATGATGTTTATTGTATACGATATCAAACATTATTTTATATTTTAAAAACGTGGGTTGTTATTAATTAAACACAGGTATTGGGAATATTTACTCCTGAAGTTATATCAATATAAATGTTTTTTTGATTTATTAAATAAATATGTCATGATGTATCCAGAAATTGTACTTTTCATGAAAAATGAAAATAAGGAGATCAAAAAAACCCTAACAAAACATGGAATCATAAAATACAAAATTTAGTGAGAGATGTAAAATGTTACGCATAGAAAATATTGCATAAGATTTTGAAAAAAATCATACCTTATATAAAAAACACAAAATAATAGTGAACTAAAACTGAGATGAATGATAAATAAGGCCTTTACGATACACATCGTAAAATGAAAACCGAAAATATAACTTCACCATATTTACAAATCATCTCAATACATCCCCTGATCACCTCTATATCCAATAAAATATATTCTCTAAAAATAACCATGTAATAATATACTATATTGAAACATTATCACATATACCTAGTGAAAGGATAGTAGGTCTACCCATAAACAAATATGTATATCTATGGTGTGTGAAAAATTTGGGTAGGATACAACCAATATTCTATACCATTCATTTTATTATGAAAACCACTATTGAATGTTAAAAATTAATGAATAATAATTTCTTATTATGTTTGTATTAGTGTTGTGAAAAAGTTGTATTTATATTCTTTCTTTTGAAATCAAACAATATCTAATAAGATGATCAACTAGAAAACGAAAAATACAATATTATATAGTAAAAAATTTATTTTATTGAATTTTTGAAGATAGATTAAAAATAAGAATAATATAATTTTACGTAGAAAATTTTTTTATTTGTTAAAACAAAATGAAAATAATGGAATAAAAAGATTCCATGATAAAAATAATAGAATGTCATATAATAATTAACATAAACATACAATGGTATTAATAGAACATAATAAAATTAATAATCATCCTAACTAAAGAAATTTAGATAATAAATAATAATTATATAAAAAATTATAAGAACTCATAATATTCAAATAGCCATTATCATCTTGGAATAATACCCTAGGTCCTAATGAGATAATATGTGACTTGGATTGTATAGAACCATATTATTTAATTTGATGTGTTCCTATGACATATATTCTGACTTGGTATCACGAGATGTATCTTGTAAAAACCCCCTAAAAAGGGTGTATTCTGAATTATAGGATATTGTACAGATCATTATATCAAATATTATAGCACTCATACCTAAAATTAACTTCTATTTTCGATGGGTTTTCAATAATGTTTTATAAATTCAAAACATTTTAAATATCGTCATATTTCAATAAAATCATGAATCCAAAAAATAAATAGAATAAAAAATTTACATAAAATCCCATGTCACCAACACTATTCATGAAAATAATATCTTCAATATTAATACAAATCTATTCCAGAACCTCAATATTCAACCTTTATAATAATACTAACAAATTTTATAATCTTTTGTGTTATAGTATATTAAAAAAACATGTATCACATTTCCAAATAATACTCTATAATTCATTATATAAGTTTAGAAACCATGATTTTTTTATAAATCAACTATAATTAAAAACATATATTTAAGATTACATAATTTTTAGAAAATTTTTATATTCCTTTTATAAAAAAGAAGGTTTACATTAAAAATTTTTAGACTGATAATAAAATGGTATTACAAAATATTTTTTATCCCTAATAAATTTTAATAAAAAAAATTCCTCTAAAACCCAACATAGATTTCATTTTAAAAATGTATTTGAATTGAAAACATGTTTAAAAAACAAATCACTCATGTTTTGATCAAAAATAATGAATCGAATAGAACCACCTACCTTATAAAAGTGAAAATGATATACATTATTAAACTAATATAAAATAAAGGGTATATGAGGTATCAAGAAACACTAATAATAAAAAAATCTATGTTTGGACACAACATAATTAATTACTAACTCATCCTAGATGGTTATAGATAGATAAAGAAAAATAATATGAATGAAATGAGTAAAAAGAGAATATAGAAGTGGATATATTTTTAAACCCATGATTTTGAAGATGAAACACCAAGAAATATATTCTGGAATCACCCTCTAGCTGATCCACTTTCATGTTCCCCATGACCATGCATTAACTATGAATTCAGATGAATTTTAAATAATTTCAAAATTTAATCATCTAATATCATAATACTGAATGAAGTATATAAAAAAATATTATAAATACATTCTAATGAAATCATGTGTATCATTATTAGAGGTTATTTAGGAAAATTTTTTCTATAAAGGATGATAAATAAGGGGATAATGGTTATGGGTGGTCCAAACACATTCTAGGGTTTATGCCCTAATTTTATATAAGATTCTTACATTTCGGTTTGATTTTTATAACTTACGATATTATTTTGATAAACTGTATGAAACCCCAGTTTATCTTTTCTATATAAATTATTACTATAGTTTTTTTAGAATGAATATATTGAAACTTTTAATTTTTTTTTGATGTTTTTGCATGATGCATGATTAGTGATTAGTTTGGGACACCATGCATGGTGACCATGTAATATTAAATTTCAATGAAGTGGGCGATTCATGGTCTTTAAAATTATTGAGAAACCATTAATGGTGGCCATGCATTACAACAAGGTTAACCAAAAATATTTTCTCCATATCCTATTTTTTTATGAATCTTCACAATAAATTTTTAAATTATTATAATGATTATTTTAGATATTTTTTTTGGTTATAAATTTTTGGAAATCAATTTTTATATTTCAGTTGTGTATTTATTAAATATATGTATAAATGAAGTGTGTTTTTTTTATATATTCAGTATTACTATATTTAATAAATATAATATAAGTTATATTGGGATTAAATAAAAAACTATTATTTTAAATGGGATTTGAGTAATAAATGACATTTTTTATTATTTTTATAAGGGGTTTTAGATATTTTAATAATTACTATATTATTTATTTTTATTATTTTGTAATATTTATATAATAAGCGTAGGGAACCACTTTTCCCCATTTTCAATCGATGTGTGAAAGAGATAGGGAGATATCTAGCTCATAGTTTTTTCTTGATATAGTTTCATATACATTATTAAAAAATTTAAGGATTATATTCTCTTGATCTTGTTCCACTCATTCAATTAGTTCTATTTTGTTATTTTATTTTAATTTTGAATAATGTAGGGTTCATGGGAGCTTGAGGTTTTTATATTTTACTTATAAACACATAAAAATTCTTATTTTTTTGGTGTGGTTCGTTTGTGATCACATTTTCCAATTCATTTATAGATTTTTTGGTAACGGATTCACAATTTCTTCAATTTGGGGAATAACTTTATATTATTTTAATTTTTTTTTAGAAAATTCATTTTTCCTGACCTACCCCCATCAATTTCCCTCTTGGGAATATATTGAAGACAAGTGTAAATACTAATTCCATCCTTTTATGGGGTTTAGGTTGGAAACTAGAATAAAGGGTATAAGTCATGCATCATTTGTTATAAAATTATAAATTAATAACCCTAAATTTATTAATCAAATCAAAATTAAAAACTATAACACATAAGTTACACAATATCAATTTCCAACCATTGAATTCCATAAAACCACATTCCATAGTTTTTTTTCATATAAATTATAATTTATTTTACCATTACTAAGTTATCATCTATTTAATTTATTAATTCTATCATATTAAATACCCAAAATTATTTTTCCTTTTAAAAAACTATTTCATTTAATTATTAATTATGGGTATATCTCCATGAAGGTAAGACAAATATTAATAAACATCTAAATATATCTTCGTCAACCAACATCTCCAACCACTGAAACATCACCACTACCATATTATAATTTCCTATCATGAAATTATGAGTTTATAATGGTTTTGGATTTTTGATAAACCACCACATATATTTTCATCAAAATTAAGAATATTTTTTATATTCATTGTAATGTTATCCTAAATTTTCGTGGTTCTTGGAAGAAGTTTTTGAAATTTTTTATTCTGAACATATATCAGAAATCAATATTTTGTGTACGCAATAATGTTGTTCAAATAAAAGTAAATGTTTTTTGGGTGTATTAATTATTATTCAGGAATAAAATAGGGAATTATGAAAAAAAAAATTCATAAAAATAACCCAAGGATTCCCGGGAGAAAATCTCAATATATTCGGACAAGTAAATGAATAAATTCACAGTAAATAAGATTGTGTTTCTATTAGGGATGTTCCCTGTGAGAATGGTTTTCATATAAAAAAAACACTCTAAAATTATTTTCATCATTTCCCAATGTTTAACAGATTATTATGTGACCAATGATAATTTTGCGTCATGAACGAATGGTTTGCAATGTAAATTGGTGTCTTTACCCTGTTGTAGAGGAAGTTGAGACCTTGTAATATTATTAAAATATAGAACTTACACCATGAATGATTTATTGTTTCATAGTGTGTCAGTAAAATGTGTTTTAATTAAGTAACATCACACCATGAATGTATGATTTCAATCTATGAGTCTTAGTGGTGAAGGACTTTGTAATGAAATTCAAATAATTTTGTTTTGATGACATTAAATTAAAGAGAAACATAATTTTTTTTGCTTCCAGGTGCTGGAAGGATGTACACAATGATTCTATGGGTTATTCCAAAAATTGGTCAAGTAATAATAAATTTACATAATTCAATGTTACTATTACTTTGGTATTTTATGATATCTGAATTAAAATGTGTTCTGCTAATAATATTGTTAGATTTTAAAGACCCATTTTTTGGGGGTCCCATGGCAGTTTGACTTGAATAAAATCATAGAGGAATTATAGATACAATCATGAATAAAACAATATTTTAATTGAATAAAATGATTATATATATTAAATTGTTTTAATTAATAATAGTGAATACTTTATGACATTTTACAATGACCATTATAGAGAGTTAAAAGTGGTTTAAAATTAACACTTATGCCTATTTTACTTTTTTGATTGATTACAAAGAAAATATAGATTCATACATTATTGATATATCATTTAACAAGATTTGTTTGGTAAAATATGTTAGGTAATTGTGATTAATCTATATAAATTATATGATATCTATCAATGGGGTTATTTTGAGTATATATTGTTTTGATACATTAATATAGGATTTATGTAATGAATAATGATTATTTATCCATGATATGTTTTATTATTAAACAATGTTATATTTATGGAATATCTAGATAATCATGTATATGGAATGTGGCTTGAATAATTTTCCTCAAATATGAATAATATTTATGGGAAAACCATCCCATAATTCTCAAGATTAATTGAATATATAAAATTATAGAAAGAAGAATAATTAATCATTAATTGAGACAATAAGATTATGTAGGAGGAAAATATGTAGTCATATATCCCTATAATTATTCATTGATTTCCACTATGTAATGGGTGAAAAAATTAATTAAATTAAAATATTAAAGAAGAAATAGAGTTCAAAAATTCAATAGAAGACAAAACAAATAATTAATACCTATTGAATATATTTTAATGGGAAAAAAGAGTATGTTATTCCTTGAAGAATAAAAAAATATCATAATAGAATGTGGAACTATGTTAATGAATACTTTCACAATTCAATTTTTAGAGGGGAAGTTTTGTGTATATTGTAATGACCCGAAATTTTGAATAAATCTTGTTTCCTAATTTAATGTGTTATTTTATTTTATTTTTATACTCAAAAAAATGTTTCATTTGATAACATGAGTATAATTAAAATGAGACCGTTGGGTTTTGATTGTTATATGACCATTGGTCAATATGACCGCTGTAAACTAAACATTTCAATTAATGTCTCTAAATACAAGTAATCTTGGTTAATTATTATAGAAAAAAGATTTTATGGCCTCACCCAGTAGTCTTGGACCGATCGAAGCCCATCTAACTAGACTTGGGAAGGAGGTAGCACCATTGGGCTTTATTCTGGACTAAACCCAAGCTAAAATTCATCACGTCAAGCTAGAACGGAATCACCTTTTCGAGAAGTTCAAACTGATAGAAATTACTTCTCATGCGATGTTGGTCGAGCCTCCCTCAGATTCTCTCACCTTAGCACACCTTACACTTAGGTCCTATGCTGGTGTGATAAGGGGCTATGTAAGGAGACCGTAACTGCCTTGTGTAATCCTTTGTTTTAAATAAAAATTAGGATTTCTTCTTATGATGCAGTTTATGAATTTTCAAATGATCGAATATATATAGTATGCATATTTTTGATGAATTTTAGAAAAGGGAGATTTTAAAAATGTTTTTGTAAACCTCAAATAATTAAAAATGTGTAATGATTTTTGAAAAATGGTCTTGTACAATTATGTTCAGTATGAAATTTAGAGTCTAATAAGATCAACTTGATTTTTTATGAATAATAAATTATGAATAGTGATTTTATGCTTAGGATTAGTAATGTGACCAAATGGATAAGTAATCTCACTTAATTAAAGTATTAATATAATCTAGGCACCTTGATTAAGTAATGTGATTCAATAAAATGGTTAAATAACGGTTTCATAAATTATTATTCAAGTATTAGTTTTTTTGGGGTGAATATTGTTTTTAATTAAAAATTAAATTAAAAATATTTAGAAAATTATTTTTATAAAATGGATTTCACTTTTGAACTAAGAGCATCGATATTATGTTAAGGTAATTTTTGGGGATTTTTCTGAAAAAAATGAATTTTCGGTGAATAGTGTATTTATTTAAAAAATAAATTTAAAATATTTAGAAAACTATTTTTATAATTTGTATTTCATTTTTGAAATCAGAGAATTGATATTTGGTTAAGGTGAAATTTTGGGATTTTTCTGAGAAAGGTGAATTTTCAGTGAATAGTAAAAATACAGTTTTAGGGTTTCGGTATGTTTAATGACATCATAACTGTGTCATGATGATGTCATGAGATATTTTATGGGTTGTCCGACCAAAGGTGATGAATTATTGTATGGGGGACCCATGTGGCCTAAATCCATGAGAAATTCCATTGGAGAGCACATGGTTTTGAGAAAACCACCTTTGAGGTGTCCCTTGGCCATTAATGCCTTGTCCCCTCACTTTCCTTGTATATACTAAGCCATCCTCTCATCCATTTCGACTCCCCACTCTCCCAAAAAGAATTTATGGTCTCGTTACCTCCCAAGGAGTCCTCCCAAGGTTCCCCCAAGCCCTCAAGGTCCCAACCATTGAGTTTTAATAATCACGTTTTAAGGTAAGGTATCCAACCTCTCTCTTTCTTTTCAAGAAATCTCTTTTATGTCATTTCATTTATGATCCATGTTATTATGTTAAAGGATGTTATTTTATACTCCTCTTACTGACCTTTTCATGTTAATATAATTAGACATCCCCTCTTACTCTCATTATTTCGTTTTATGAAGTTTTAAGTGGCGTCGTTCGGCTACCAAAATTTTTGTAACAGATTCTTTATCCCTTCTCATTTTTCAAGATCTATTTTCATGTAAAGTATTTCAAGTTCCTTTTTATTATGTTGGAGGTATGATCTATAAATTTATCATACTGATATTTTATTATCATATTATGTGAGACCCCATTTGATCTCTTCAATTCATTATTTTGATGTTTTATGTGGCGCTGTTAGGCTGCCGAATTTTTAAGTGGTTCTTTCAGCTTTCTCCTTTTTCAAAGTTATAATTCCATGTCAAGTATTGCATGTTCCTTTTTATTATGTTGGGGTATGATCTCTTAATCTATCATACTGATCTTTTTTGTTCATAGGATTAGTGGCCCTATTTTATCTCATCTATTCATTTTTGTTGAAGTTTAAGTGGTGTCGTTAGGCTGCCGAATTTCTAAGGGGTTCTTTCACCCTTCTCGTTTTCAAGATCTACATTCATGTCAAGTCTTTCAAATTCATTTTTATAATGTTGGTGTATAATCTCTATATCTATCATACTGATCATTTATGTTCATATGATGAGAGACCCTATTTTATCTCGTCAATCCATTTTTGGAAGATTTAAGTGACGCCATTAGGCTGTCGAATTCTCATAAGAGAAATCTTATTTTTTTCTTCCTTTCAAATTCTTCATTTCATATGGTATATCATTAATATTTCATTAGCATGTTATTAAATACTAAATATTCTGTTCCCCTACTATTTTATGTATCATTTTTTAGTGGGTGACCCATGTCCCCTCTCTTTCCAATGTTTTCTAAAACCATGTATTGTAGACGTTATGCTGCATAGTTTTCATCTCAAAATGCCTCCCTCTTTATCTCAAAATTATTTAATGTTATTAAGTGAATACTCAAAGCTCTTATTTCTATAGGGGTATTCACATATATATCAAAATTTTCTATTTTAATTTCTGGGATTTACATACCTGAAACCCGCTTTCCCTTTTCCATGGGTTTAAAGTGACATAAAGATCATGTCATTAAAGTTGTTTTTAAAACGAAATGATTATGAAATGAAACCCATTAATTTTATGCTATATGGGTTTTTTGTGAAATTATTGATGATGATATATGTGGCTCACATGACAATAAAGGCATTTCAAGGGTGCGCCTAGATAGCGCTCCAATGCATTGGGTAAGGACTTAATCTCTAGAGATGACTTTTTAGACTGATACCTTGATGAATAACCTTGGTAATTTTTAATGACACCTTGGGGATGGACCTTGGTGAAATGAAATTATTGTCAATATTAAATGTTGTAGCCACATCTTCAAGTTAAGACAAATCTTATTTGTTTATGTGATATCTCATGATTTTTTTATCATTCCTTAAAGTTCTTATCATGACATTGTTGCTTTATCCCAAGTTCACATGTTAAATGTTTCCCCTTGTTGCCCTTACTGGGACTTTTGCTCACCCTTTAATTTGATGTATGTCCCCAGGTTTGAGATGTAGTAATGAACCTATGATGAACATGAGGATAAGCCTTTCAAGTGTTTAACAAGAATGTTTTAGGTTTTCATGTTTTATGTTCCTGGTTTCCAAGACACTAAACCTTAAAGATCCTCAGTTTTGTAAAATGTAATGAATTTTTATGTGATAAAAAGGCAGGATTCTATATATATCATAAAAAAAATTTCTACATGTAGTGAATAAATTATGATAGTAATGTTATTCAATTCATAGATTTCATGCCAATGTGTTTTCTATTCATAGCCCATGAGAGAAGAGAGATTGGTGAGGGAATTAACCATGGGAGGTAGTGTAGAATCCATAAATCTTTTAAATGTAGTTAAACATTACATGTAGTAAAATTTCATAAACCATCCACCAAATAATATATCTAGTGGGTTTTGGTATATTGGAAAACTACCATTGTATGTTCTTTTGATGTATCATACTGTAGTGTGACCAAATAAACATCTTGTGCCCTGGGTTAATGCATTAATTAATTTCGAAAAGACATGAATCACTATGTATATGTTATGTATTTATTAATAAAATTTAATTTATGAAGAGATACGTGAAATAAAATTAATATATATTCTGAATGATTATTTTAATAGTGATCCTACAAATAATTATGTCACGATTGTTTATGTTGGTGAGATCATGAGGATTAAGTTTCATAAATTGGAATAAGTTTCATTCCCTAATTCACCCCATTTTTGAGTATGTATCATTAAATAACCTTTCAAACATAATAAGGGGAATTAGAGAATCGGTTTTTATTGTAGTTTTTTGTTATGAATTGTTTATTATTGGGAGTTAATTTTTAATTGATAGTATTAAGAACATATAAATATTTTAGTGACATGTACAAAAAAAATATATGAATAAGGAGAAGATATCTAATGGAATTCCAAATAACATTAATGTTTTATGTGATAATGAGATTCCTATGAAAGATTTTAATGCATTTTTAATGAACAATACGAATTATTATGATTATTGATATACTATGCAATTCAACAGTTATTTAAGACTATCAATGAATCCTAATATCATAAGTATATATTGATTTAATAATAATGAATTTCATTCATGGAATATTAAGGTGTAAAATATTCACATATTCGAGGAACATGATCCAATACTGTGAAAATAAGTAATGAATCTAAATATGAAAAATTAGGAACAAGATTTCCCTGATAGGGGATTGAATATTGAGGTGGAAAAGTTGAAACACTAAATTAATGCTTGGTTAAATTAGATACTAATCTATGAGATGATAGTGAAATAAATTAAAATGAATTGATGGTGTTTATTTAAATATATATAAGATTAAATATGATTTTAGGGATGATATAAATTTCTTAAATAAAGTTAAAAAAATTCCATGAAGTATGATCATTTTATACACATAGATGAATTAGTGAAGGAGAATCAAAGGTTGATTAAAAAAAAGCTGATATTTAAGGATTATAGATTTTGGATGAATGCCACGTATTTGGAACAAATGGTACCTCTAGATGAGAATTCCCACTCATTGGATAGTGATATTTATAAAGGAAATCTTGTCAAATAAGAAATGAATGGTCAATTTTTAGAATGAAAAAAATAGATTCGGCATCTTGAAAGGCTGTTGATCTTGGTTTATAAATATATATTAAAAAACAATAGAAAGGTGATCCTATTATTAAAGTTGTTTTAAATTTGTTATTTTATTATCCCATGGTAGTTTATAGTGAGGAAAATAGAAATTATGATAAATAAGATGATAAGAATGATAAATTATAATATGAATAAAGGAAATATTCTAGCAGAGAACTCAATATTGTAGATGATTAATCCCATTAAAAAAAATTTATGATGAGAACATTAGTAGTTACCAAGAAAATAGAACTTTAGTAGTTACCAAAAAAAGTCAAATAATTATTGGATGAGAGTATTTAAACTCATCATCATCTTATAGTCTAAATAAAAACCAATGTATATATTTTATTTAAAAAAATAATTTATAAAAAAATCATATTTTAAAGTCATCTAAAAATACCCCTCACCTCTCTTATAAAAGGGAACTTCTCAATCTTGTTAATTCACACCTCTAAATCCATTTGGATATATCAAACCATATATAATAATTCTCCCAAAATACCTCACATTATCAGAGAGGCCAATCATTTGGCGGAATTCCATCCTATGGAGTCCTTCCCTTCAAACCAAAAGCATACTTTTGACCAAGAGGTAATTGTTTTATCACATCATCAGAAGTTTTTTTCTACTTATTATTCTTATTTATATGTTTTTTACATACTAAAAAAATAAATCCAGTATAATAAATATAAATATATGTTATCATAATCATGGGAAGACAATATTACTCATTTTATCCATCATACGAATAATAATATCCTTATGTGTATGTACGTGTGACTTTTAGTCTACATGCCATTGTGTAATTACTTATTCAACACTAATTTATTTGTATGGGTATAAGGATGAATTTAATGGATATTAAAAATGAATATAACATGATATAGATCTTTCATAATTAATATACCATCCAATTCCATACAATTTAAGCATTAGTGGAACGATACTATCACTCGTGTTTAAATACGGCCTACTGTCTCCACGACATGATGAAATTAATTCTTTAAATTAACCATTAATAATAATTATAAAATTTATATTATTCGTTAAATAAATTATTTTGATGCTGATTTCATCATTTATATGAATAAAATATATCCAAATCATAAAAAATGACTTACATGACAACATTGGAATGGGAAAACGAAGGAATTAATAATCGAAACAACGATAATCAGAAATATTATTACCAAATTGATATAAGAGGTTAATATTTGATATCATACATTATTACATGTTGTTGAAATAATTTAATAACATGTTTTATACATTATACATGAGTCTAAATCAACCTCAACTAATGGAAAGTATAAGTTACGTGAAATCATAACTCAATTTCTATTCATTGACTTAAAACTTCATTGCCAACATTTATGTTCTTCCATGAATATTTGTTAATTCCCTATGCCTCTATTATAATTAATATCCACTTATATTGGGATTATTTATATTTTTTGACACATAATCATGTCATTGATTTATCCTCACTATAATGATACGATCATTGTGAAGGAATTTCGTCTGACTTTCGTTTTCGTGAGATAAAATCCATTTTCACAACCTTTGTCTGGTGTTTGGGGAATTTACTTCCCCTATTATATTAGATATCATTTATAATATTATATTCATTGTATTTAATGATTAGTTTGACGATATTAAGATTATTATATAAAAGCTCAAATTTGTATGAGGCACATTGATTGTATAAAGAATTAATCCTTTTCCCATTACAAAAACTGTGTTATTTTTTTACATAACTATATATATAGATATTAGTGTATTATAAAGGAAATATTATGAATATTTTTATGTTCATTAAAATGTAATTAAAGTAGAAATTTTTAATTGATATATATAAGGGTTAATTTTGAAATCTCTTTCTTATCTGAGACTATTTATACGTAAGTACCTATTGGGACATCTTTACAATCCATTTCCAGGTTTCATAAAAATGAAATTAAAAATATTATTACTATCCCTAAAAATTGTTTAAATACATAATTATCCATTTTTTAATTTTTATAAAACATTTTAAAGGAATATTTCCATCATTTTTAAAAACATCTTACATTATGAAACTTTCAAAAAAAAATAACAAAAGAATGTTTCTTTTATTTTATACAGCACGAGCGATTATTTCTGACAACATGACACATTAGAATTTTGATGATTCCCATATGATGATACCTTATTATTTTTATAAGAAATGTTTAAATTTATAATTGTGTTTATTATAAATAATTCCAATGTAAGAAACGATATTTATATCAATGAGTTTTAATTAATTTAATAGATTCTTATCATCTGTGTCAACGTCCTTTTTTTGAATTTTATTCTTATTTGATGTTTACGTACCATGATACAATCATTCATATTTTATTGAAGGGTGTATGATATATTTGACAATGTATGTTCTATGTTTATACAATTCTTGGTTTATGGATAATATATTAACATTTCATATGCTAGTTTTAATACAAATGATTATGTTACATATCATCCATTTCATAAGAGTAATTCATTGAACATGGTATGTATCATGTAGGGCCTACTATATCCCCTCGATGCATCGGTATGTCTCATGATACAAACTAGTTTCTTGGAACAAGGTCATCATGGTATGGTAATGGTCTTAGCTCGAGGCCACGATTATATGGTTATGATGTCTGGTATTATATATTTCCTTATTATGATACTAGTTATTGATATTACATGTGATTATTAATCTAGTAGAATATCCTCATGAATCTTCAAATGAAATTATTTGATTTAGTTATTCCATATTGTGATTAATATTATGAATAAAATTCTTGTGTGTAAATTCTATACCTTTCCATAAAATTTTGTGCTTATTTATTATAGCTTCTGCTAGATTATATATCCTTACTAAGCATCTGAGTTCACCCATGTATGATTTTTCCCCAGGATTTGAGGAAGTATATTATTATTGACATGCAGTGATAGTCTAGGGTATATAATAGTTTTCAAAGGGGATAATTTGTTGTTTTTATTTTGAATATGTAATGTAAAACTTCTGTTTGTATGTAGTATTTTCAAGGATAATAAACTGATCGGTCCATTGGGATTTTATTTTCTTATGATCATGCCGATGAAATGTAATAATGCACTAAATCTAGGCAATTGGGGATGGGTCATTGTAGTTGTTATCAGATGATGTTAAGTACAAGCCATGGAAACTATATTTAGAAAACAAACATTATTGGACAGCATTACCCTCAGATAGACTTTGATGATATGTATGGGAGAACATCCTATAAATTTGATAACATGGAGATTATGTTATTATTCTAATCAAATACATCACTACATGGATTCTACAAGTGGACATTGTTTTTTCATATATGTACATATGATTAATAACTCTGAAAAGGTGCTCCAGGCTTTACTTTTTGTAACCGGGTACACAATAACACATCCTACTATGCACCTAGCTTGACACTTCTTTGGATATTCATTGGATGATTGAAATTTTATTTACAAAAAAATATGAGATATTTTTATATAAAATGTGAATGAATAAGCATGGTGTACCCAAATGTGATTTAGAATTAATATATGGTGTCATGATATTCTTTAAATGATTTTTTTATTATTGTTACTCAAACTCTACATTTTGGGTTTAGATAATCGTTGAATCCAATAGTTTTCATATTAATATAGAACATGATGGAAAAGATGAACAATGTGGTGGAGATGAGAAAAAAGTGTAATGGTGATATGAATAAAAGATATAGTGTTTATGGATAATAAATTTTTTAAATATATGATTAACAACATGTATATAAACCAACTCTTGAAATGACCAAAGAAGAGAATAGAGGAGCATGCTAAGAGCTACAGTGTGGGAGACCATGGAGAAAAGTGAGCTCAGTTTCCATCATGCTATAAATTTGGAAGAAAAACCCCAGGAAATTGTCTCAATGGTACCAAGAAATGCTTTATTTCGGGGAAATAATTACCTATAGAAATGTATTATCGAGAAAAAATGATGATTATATTGGAAGAAAATAAAAATAATCATTAAAATACATTTACATTCATTTTCCAAAAATGAAAGGGACATCGGAATTACCAGAGTGAATGTCTAATTCAATAGGTGAACCACTAGTCTATGGAAGGTCCTATATGTAAATATATGGTTGTTGAAATGTGTAATAGTATTAACTGTATTTCGATGATGGGATTAAAATGGAATAAATTCATTCAAATTGTGTAACCGTGATGTTTATTATGTAAAAGGTTTATCCATGTAAGGGATTATCTTTTATTTTTTGGAAATAATTATAAAGGTATAAATAACCATTAGGGTTTATATGATTTGGAGATAATTATAGGATATTAAATTTTTAGATGCCAAACTGAAAATGATTAAAATATTTTATGGTTACTTTTTTATATTTCAACTCAATTTCAGAATGTTATAAAAATTAGTAATTTTTTGAAAAAGGACAACCTGTGGTAAGGGTGTCAACCCATCGCATCTCAAAAATCCGTGTGACTTAAACCCACAAATAATGGGAGACAGGGGTGTATCACTTACCACTAGTCTACATGATGTCCCTAGTTAGTATGACTTTCCATTTTTGGTTAGAAGAGTTGATGGAATAAGAATAAGTTGATTTTGGTAATGTATGATTATAAAATTTATATCCTTGGTTTTTGAAAATGATTTGGGAATTAATTGATTAATATTATTTTTAAAGGCGGTCAGTATTTTTGGAACACTATATGATTATGTTAAAAAGAATATTTGGTGATTTTATTTTAGGAGTAAAGGTAGAAATTTATTTTGTAACAATCGTTATTTTTTTGTGGAGTTATACCAATTTTGGTTATTTATGGAAATGATTAACCTATCTTAGAGAATATGTAATTAAGTTAATTACATTTTGTTATGGGACATTAAGAGTGACTATGTATTGTACTGATAAATGTTAAAATAAATCATGGAAGAATATGTGGTCAAATATTTATTAATTTTAGGTTCTAATCATAGTCAAACAATATTTAGGAAGGTTAGGTATTTGTTGAATGATAAATTATTAAATTTTTGATTTTACTATAGATTTTTTTTGAGATTTTTTTTTCATTTATCTTATAATGTTAAAAAATATTACTTAATTAATTATGAGATAATCTAAAATATGAATCTAGTACTTAATATGTTATAAAATCACCTTGAATATTCATTGTTTTGGAGAAAAAGATGAATATATTGTGGAAATTTATTAAAGTAGGAAACTCTACCAATCAATTAGTTATGTTTAATTATTTTCTTAGTATATGATGTAAATTAATTCTTTAATCCTAGGGGAACGATAAAAAAAATTCATTCCTAGTGCTTTTTTCTGATGAATCAAATAGTCCTTTGGATCATTGTAAATTTATAGCTTTCATTTTGTTAACATTCTCCTAATAATTTTCTATATCAATCTCCATCAGAACTTGATGATTATTTTTTATTTAATCTCCATGACTTCCTAAATGGAACCCTATTATATGTTATCTCTGGTTCCCTTTGTACATCGCATTCTCTGTTTTAAAATGGAGGTCTAATTAATCCTTTTCTGAAGTGGGATTTCAATAAAGATACTTTGAAAATAATAACCAATAGTTTATTATTTCGATATTAAATTGAAAAAAACAATATATTAAAGGATACAAGAATTAAACAACCCATGATTCCATGGTACACTTACTTTTAAATAATTCAACATATTTCACTACACGCAATATCGATTTTGATCACACTATGTACTTTCAAACAAGCAGTTTAAAAAAAACTTATGAATAGTATTAACCAAAATATGAATGTTAAATAAATTATTTTTCAAAACAGACTTAGTTTTTGAATTTATAATATCAAGATTATCATAGGGTGAAATCTTGGTAATTTTCTAAAAATCATTAATCATCGATGAATTGTTAAAAATACAACATTGTTTATAAAACTCGAATTTTTAATTTAAAAAATATTTGACTATAAATTGATTCTAAAGACACCATTGATAAATAATACATATGTTAATACAATATAGATCATTGGTATAATTTTATAATTTAATGATATATAAATATTTATTAATCTTTTGAACGTCACTTTTAGTTTCCTTCTAACAACATCTACATGATTGGAATTAAATGTGATTTTTCCACTTATGATAATTGAATTTCGAAAAAACAATAAACATGGATGTGATAAGTATGAAAATTGTGGTCAAATACGGTAAAAATATTTTTTGGTAAATATAATCTGTTGGATTTTATTTACCACCTCTAAAGATAAATATGTTAATTTAAAGTAAAATTTCTATTATAATAATATAATATTACACAAACACTTTTCCAAATTCATTAAATATTTTTTTCCAACCAAATCAATGTTATTTCAAAATTATGATTTTTGAGCCAATTTTGAAAAAGTAAGATATTTATTATATATTATTTAAAGATGAGTTAAAAATATCTTATTCAAATTTTAATAAGTAAACCTTTTTTAATATTGAATATAAATAAGATAAATTATACTATAAATATTATTTATAAATTTAAAACAATTATCTACATAATATTGTTTTTTCATATTTTAAGGAAAAAATAATTAAATTAAATAGTGATCTAATAATGATGCAGTAATTTAATTATTAAAGGAAGAATCTATTATATGACATTTAAAATATTTAAATAATTATAATTTGACTTAATTAATGGAACACACTAATTTTATTGATATTTTAGACCATTAAGTGACATATTGGATTTATTTATTGGATGTTATTGTTTTTTTAGATATTTTATACAAGGAATATTTTGAAAATTATCATAATTAACATAAAAGAAACATTAAAATAAAAAAATATTTATGTAAATTTTTTATAATTCATTAAAATATCAGGATTGTCCAACTAACTTTGAAGGTATTATATATTTCCTAAAATATTGAATTGGGATTGTTTTTCCATTTTATAGTTACTATAGTAGACTAATACTGTAAAAATACAAGAAGACACTGTTAGAGATAAGCTACCTAACTAAGGGTTAATCCCAAAAAATAGGTTTAATTTATTGACCTAAAATGTTCTAAAAATAAATTAATGATAGGATTTCAACCCATCATCCACTAGTACCCGAGATGAATCACTTTGGAGCTTTTTTAAATTGGAAATAAATTTATAATAAATTAAAATTTTATGAACATCCATAAGGACCCTCGCCTCTATTATAAAAGGGAACGTGTCCTTCTCTTTATGTCACACCTATAAAACAACTTATCATGGGCATACCCTGCACACTTATTCTCACAAATTCTATCATGTCATCCTAGAGGCCACAAGTGCGGAATACAACCTTCATAAAGACTCCTTCTCTGAAAATCAAAAGGAGATATCCAAAAAATACGTAATTATTTTATCACCTATTTCAATTTTTTTTTCTTCATCTACTTCATGTTTCTCTGTTTTTTCCATTTAAAAATAATAAATGTAGAATAATAAATATATAACGATGTTATTATAATGATTGGCCGATTACTACGCGCTGGATGAACTGCCTTCAATCTCTTCATGACGTAAATTACATTGCAACTCATACTTACTGTGAAGCTAATATGGTTGCGGATGCTCTCACTAACAAAGGCATTAATCAGGCAATAACCTGGATGGAGGAGCTCCCAGAAAACCTGATTCTATTGCAAGTCAAAGATTGTAATTTGATCCCGTATTTTAGACTCTTGTAATCTTTCTTTTCTTTTTTCTAATAAAATTGCTTTGGTCTTTTGACCAAAGAGCCACCTTCTTTAAAAAAAGGACAACTATCTTACTCATTTTATCCTTCATTCAAATTATAATATCACCGTTTTTGCATACGTAAAACTAACCTTCTCTACACTGAGTGTAAATAATTATTCAACACAGCATTATTTGAATTTGTATAATGATAATTATAATGTATATAAATAATGAATAAAAAATGTTAATGATTCATTATAATTAATATACCATAAAATTCCATACCATTTATCCATTAACGGAATGATATCGTCACTCGTGCGTACGTACGACCTACCGTCTCCATGACGTAATGAGATTCATTCTCTATGGTAACCTTTACAGGTTGATTATTATATTTATATGATTACAAAAAATAATAATAATGAACATAATTAAATTCAAGATATGTATAAAATATATCATATTCAATACAAACATGACATACATGAAAAAATAAAATGGTAAAACGAAGTAGTTAACAACCGATAAAACAGTTATATTGAAATATTATTACAAAAATGAAATAAGAAGATAATATATGAAATCGTAATTATAGATATGATACTCTAATAATTTAATAACATGTTTTTACTCTTATTCAAGAGAAAAAATCACCCTCTACTTAAAGAATGTATTAGGTATTGGAAATATTAACTCAATTTCATTTCATTGAGTTAAAAAATCTATGGAAGTTGATATATTTTTCCAAAAAATATGTGTTAATGTCATATGATTGTATAACAATTAATATAAATTTTTATTGGATGTATTTAGTTTTTTCATAAATAATTATTTCATTGAATTATCCTCACTCTAAGGATATGATCTTTTTAAGGGATTTTCATCTCACTTATTTGTTTTTTGATATATAATCTATTTTAACCCACATTGTCCAATGTGTGGGGTATGTACTTCTCATATTATATTTGATATCATGAATAATTTTATCTTCAAGGTATTTGAAGGATAATTTAACTATATTGAGGTTATTATTTAAATGTTCAATTTGGTATGGGACACATTGAATGTTGATAGAAATAATCCTTTTTCCAATTCAAAATTTTTGATATTATATTACAAACCAATTTATATGGATATTAAAGGATTATAAATAATAATTTATGTATATTTTAATGATAATTTAAATTTTCTATAACATTATTTTTTAGAGGATTAATGTAAGGTTAAATTTTATAATCTCTTTCTTATATGGTATTTTTTATATGTTAGTATCAATTTGGAAAACATTACCATCCAAGTCCATATTTCATAAAAAATGTAATTAAATATATTATTACTATTACTAGGAAATTGTTTAATGTCATATTTAATCATCTTTTGACTTTTTATAAATCCTTTGAAATAAATATTTTTATTATTTTCAAAAAAAATACTTTATGATACTTTCAACAAAATAAAAGAAAGAACGTCTCATTTAACATATATAGTGTGTGAGGCTATTTCCAACATTGTGACTCCTTAAAAATTTCGAGATTCCCTTATAGGTATACCATTTTATTTTTATAATAAGTTTTTTATTATATAATTCTGTAGATTTTAAATAATTTAAATGGAAAAAAGGTATATTTCTCCAAAAGAGTATTAATGAATTTGATAGATCATTCTCATCTATGTAGATATAATTTGTGGGATTTTTTTGCTTATTTTAGGGTTACTTATTATGATACAATATTCTATATTGTATTTAAGGATTTACGATATATTTGACTACGGATGTAATATTATTATACATTTAATGGATTATGGTTAATGTATTAACTTTTAATAAATTAGTTTCAATATTAATGTTTATGTTATGATTCACCCATTACATAAGATAAATGCAATGGACATAGTAAGTGACCTGCAAGGCCCGCTATAGCCCCTCCATGAATAAGTAGGTCTCATGAGACAAACTGGTTTCATGGAACAAGGCATTGATGGTATGTTAATTGTCCTGGAATGAGGCCTTGATGGTATTGTTATCATGTCCGACAATATAAATTTCTACATTATGAAATTAGTTATAGATATTTCATGTTATTATTAGACAAGTAGAATATCCATGTTAATGTTTCAAGGGAATTTGTTGATTTATTCATTCCATCTTATTCTGAATATTATTTTTAAAAGTTTATTTTTTAGGATTGGTACATTTCCTGAAAATATTATTCTTATTAATAATAGCTTCCGCTATATTGTTTATCCTTACTGACTATCAGGGGTCACCCTGTTCTTATGTTATAGTTTTTTCCAGTATGTGAAGAGTTATATTATGATTTAAATACATTTATATTGTAAGGGAAATTAGTGTTTTTAAATGGGATAATATGTTTTTATTTCAAGATATAAGGTAAAACTTATGTTTGTATTTAGTATTTCCATGAACAGAAAATCGGTTGATCCTTCAGTATTTTATTTTCTTTTTTTCATTCCAATTTAATTTAATAATGATCTTACTATAGGAAAAGGGGGTCAATGAATTACAAAATACCCCAAGCCCACCTCGATAGTGTAGGGGATGGAGATGAGTATTTAAAATACATAACATAAATGATTAGACCTTTCTATATGTTCTTGTAGGAACAAACCCACCCATATGCATGCATAGGTTCACAGGAAGAAAATTCATATATTGTAACTTATAAAATAAAAATTAATTAAATAAACTCTATGGAAAATATCATAGTACAATATGACACAAAAAAGTGAAAAATAATATAATACAGAAGGGATGAAAAGTGTGAACTAAAATGTAAATGGAAAAAATAAACTCCCAACCAGAAAAGATGTCAAATCCTAACATAAACAATAATTAATTTCCCAAAATGGAATGATTCCTAATCATCAAGACTCTACCACATTATGTGGAAAAATGAACTAATGTGACCCTAGGATCCATAAAACCCTCTGTATACTTGTCCTTTATTTTTATAAGATACGACTCAGGATTTAAAATACCACATAGGTGTGATTAAATACATACCCTATAGTTTTCCATGAAAAAATAAAAGGAAAAATAAAAGACAGGTTAGATGTATTCAGATCATCACAATGAAGGTATTTCAATAAGGAACTAATAAAATTACTATAATCATCCAAATATACTTCACAAGAATCCCAAAGAAATATTTAAATGGGATCTAAATCTCTACATCCTAACTATGAATGATGAGTCTTCCCACAACTCAAAATGTTTGTTTATCATTCCAAAATTCATGAAAAATCGTATTCGAATAAATGGAAAGGGTGTCACACCATAACTCTATTGTTCACCATATTCTACGGATCAATTGCTCTGAGCCATGATTCTCACGTAACCTCCGCAGGAAAATAGTGTAGAGTCCCACACCCACAAACTGCACTACCAAAACGAAGGATCTGTAACTCTAATGGATGACCCTCATACCTAATGAGATTTAATATAGGGTAATTCCAACCCTTAGGTATAGAAATCGTTCTCTATAATATTATGTGGAGTACTGACCCTACCTGTGTGAAGAATATGGGGAACCCATGCCCTGGTAAGACATGGGAGTACTGACCCCTATGACACCTGTATAAAGGATACCCAGAACCAACAACCTTGGGTGACAGAGTACTGACCCCAGTAATGCTTGTGTATAGGATATTTGGAACTTGTAACCTAGTGTGATCGGGGAGTACAGACCCTGATAACACTATAGTTATCATACCAAATGTCTATATCGTGAAAAATCACTTTAGGATGTCTCACGATCAAAACATATCACATTATTTATAAAATAAAAATACAAATGAAACTATCACATTCTATTTCGAAAAAAACCCAGGAAAGGACACTTGTAGTACTAAATATGAGCTTTTTCGAAAAGGATGAAAAGAAAAAGAGACCCATCATTAGTCCTCCTAGATAAAATTTAAATCCACTGACATTTCATCATAAATAGACAAGAATGTGCTTATGGATCCCTCTATTTATATCTGCACGGAAAACAATTTTTATAGGATACATGATTTCCCAAAATGAGCACCATGTGAAAAAGAACATTTCATAATTACACATACAAATGTTGCTTCATTGGCATTATCCACAATTCATGAAAAGGTACTCAACATTGGTTTGAAATTGGCCACCTCAATGTTTGGGTCATAATTCATTAGGTGGATCATCATTCATACATCGGACAAAGATGTTACAATGGAATCAAGGTAATAAAAATATTAATAACAATTTTATTATAATTAAAATAATTCTTATATAAACAGTATCTATATAAAGGGGACTGAAGGGAATATATCCCCTACACCTTCACATGCATAATGCAGCTAACCCCTTACCCTTTATTATTTTTAATTTCGATTTTTATTTTTATTAAAAATAATAATAAAATATGTATACATTTCATAGAGGCCTTTTCTATTAATCATTTTCATGTATTATTAGGGAGACCCATCATTTCATGAATCATTTATTATTTTAATTTATTTTTTATATCATAATAATATGGAATAATAAATTTAATTAATGATTATATATTCAATTGGATTAATGATCAATTCCACCTCTATTTCCACATTGATTCACGCATAAGAGCCTATTTGTCTCTTAAAGTGGTGCCCCACCTTAAATTAAATTATAATGTTTTTAAATTTATACTATTGTTAAAAATAATAATTATTTCAAATCCTCATTTTCTAAGAAATAGGAACATATATTTCCTTTAACTCTCCATGCATATCACCCATCACACCCTGGTCTTTTGAGCTTCATTAGTTGTACTATATAAGTCAAATATTATTACTATCAATAATTATTTTCATCTCATATCTGAAAATATTATTATTATTTCTATTAAATTTTACCTGTTATTATTATTTTTAAAAATATTAGTAAAACACACCACCCTCTATAGCTTGTCTAAAATTGGATTCTACACATTCTTTGTTGCTATCCCCTTTGGATCCTAGCTCCGTGTATTATCACTTTTATCCTAAATTTTCCATCAATATGTATTGAATCTATCAATATATGTGTCGTTAGTGCTACCACAATTAATCTTGGGGTTCTATCTTGCTCAAACATGCCTTGACAATGTCGAATCCTAACCACATTGGATAATAGTATTGAACGTGATGAAATGAGAGGGGGGAAAATTAAAATGGGAAATAAAACCACCATTGGAAAAATGATATTATCCAAATACTATATGATCTATGTGATACCAAGGGAAACTATAAGATTAATGTACTCATAACAAAACATGGCATCAAATATCATATGAAGGAACAAATATATCATAGATAAATATCATATAATTAATAAATTTTAAATTTTTTAATAAAATTGAAGAAACGAACAATTGAAGATACCTACATTGACTATCAACCAATCATTCATGGTGAATAAATTCAATAGTGAATGGGAAGGATTTCATTGTTCACTACACATCGATCAACTTCAATCTGATTACTATTCCTTGGTTGATGTTGATTTACCAATGAATAATGATAATTTCATCCTCTTAGATGTAGAAATGATGATCTGGAAAAACCTTTGAAAATCATCATATTAGGGTATTTACAAAATATTTTAGTTTATTAATTTAATAAAATAAATATATTATCTATTTATTTAAATAAAAACTCCCACCAATGGCTAAATTTACTGGACATTTGGTATCATCCAAAATTACGTCATTCTAATGGTAAAAAACACATTCCAGCTTTAAATATAGTATCAAATTTCACATAGGATACTCTATTTGGGATTTACATGACTTTTTTAGTAAAAAATTCACATGAGATAATAATATAGATACTATTTTTATAATATCAATTCCTTGATCACAAGGAATTTGAATCTTGAACCATATCATCTTCTAGAATTAAAAATATTCCTAGTAATATTCCATTTCCTTGAATTGAAAAACAAGAGTCATTAAAATTGAAAACCTTATTGTAGCGGACCACATAAGGAGCTATTATAATAAGATTTTAGAGCATGATTATTAGTGATATTAATGACCCCAATAGATAGGAATACATCTAAAGGACCTTGATGGTTGTGGATTCTATTATCCATGTTATTTGATGTTTGATAATGGTTTTAAGTAATTTAATGTGTTCGATCTTGGATAATGTACATTTGAAGGGTCCCTGATATTGATTGAAGAAGGTCCACATTTTTAGTTTTAGAGAGAATATATGGTGACGGAATTTTGGTTTATGTTTCATGTCATTCAGTGTTGGTTTTATCTATAGTAATAGATTTTTTTATTAAGTTGAGTGTTAGTGTATTTTTAATCATCATATATGTCATTTTATACTTGTGTAGAAGCCATCAGTGTTGGTTGTATGTGTCATTTTACACTTAGGGATTAATTTTGTAAAGATACAAAATTAAATTCAAGAAGTCAATATTTCATATTTAAGAGAGAATTAAAAATTGTATGATATGTAAGGGCCCAACCATAATACATTACATAATATTGAATTAAATGAATAATTCACATTGAGTATATTTTCAGGTTTAGTGTTTTAGATAATTTGGCCATAGTTATTACATTTAATTTCAAATACAAAGTAAACACTTCTACTGAGTTTCCATTTTTTTCAAAAAAAAAAGAAATCTTGAAAAAATTGTCAATTATAGTTCCATGTATAAGAAAACATGACATTTCCATGATCCCATCCTAGACCCTATACCACATTATGTCCTATGATAAACATTACAAAAACATGGTATGAGCATTAAAAGCTCAGTTAGGGATATACAATGAAAGAAAACTGTTAGTTTTTTAAAACAACAAGTAAACCATGAATACATTAACATAATAAGACTTTTCACCTTTATGAAGTTGTAAAAAATATTAAATTAATAAAATATCACTACTTACCCTTTTTAACCAAAAGATTACCAATATAAAGAACACATAACATATAAAGGTAACTTGGGACATAAACACACTCAAATGGAATAACCATACGGTCTACTTCCACACATATCACTAAATGGAATAGCTATACGGGTGACTTACATACCTAATGCATTGGAGGTAATAATGTAACCACCCTTCCTAGTTTATCACGACACCGCCCGTTGTTTTGTTTATCACGTAACCATCCATCAAATGTCCAGGTACAATTATAAAATCACAACACATAAAATATTGAAAATATAAAAATTTCACTAATAACATTTAATATTTAATTATATGAAATAATTTCAAGATATTGAAATAATAAATCCATTTAAAAATCATTTTCAATCCCAAAACACCCAAAAATATAATATGGTATTTTCGTTTATTTTTAGAAAACATTAAGGCTTATAGAGGAAGAAACATGACGATTACGGCGGTAGAGAGGCCATTGTCACCACAAATGTTAAAAAAAATCTATTTTTCATTTAGTAAAACACATTGTAGGAAAATATTCCCTTTGAAACGTCAAGGGTGTTTATACAGTGTATAAAATAAATCCATGTATTAAAAAAATATGCCTCAATTAATGGATATTGAGATGAAATCTCTTACCTCGTGTTTGACATGACTCGATCGTTCTTTAATCTCCTGAATAATAAACTAAAGGTAAATTCTACTTTCTTAAGAAACTTTTTCAATTTTATTATTCATTTTAAATCACTTATTACCATTTTATATACATCATTCAATCATTCAATTAAATAATGGTCGTTTTGTCGATATTTTCTACTTGAGTAAAAAATGAACACATTATATTTACATGTTGTCCATGTGGTCAATATTACATTATGTCCAGAATGATATTAATGATTTAGATATCATATATATCATATATATCCAGTATATACCTGTATTTATAATAGTACATAACATTTTGAGGTAAGAAATGAAATGCACCGTCCATAGAGACTATAAGCTGTATGAACACATGAACGCTACTATCATTCCTATTTCGTATTTTAATGGAATTAAAAAATAATGAAACATAGGTACATTATAATTCCAATATAATATCATATATAATATCATATATAATATCATTTACTCTATCCTTTATACATCCCACATATGACATTAACGAGTCATATGACTTTGAGGGGGTAGTAGTCCGCACTTCCTCAAATGAAATTATCGTGTTTTCCCATAATGGAAACCATAAAGGTATGATATAAATGAAAAATAAATAAACATAATGAAAACATTAACATAATATATATCATATATAAATACATTTCTATCACAGTGGCCACCATTGGAGGTGGTTGGAGGTAATTGAACAATCATCGTTTTGTGAGGCGTTAGTTTTCCATCCATAGAAACATTATGTTATTCATCCATTAGATGGAGGTGTGTGTAAGTGTAGTTAGAATCATTCTCATAGAAATATAATATTATATTGAGGATAATGGTGTTTTTAGAAAAGAAATGAATAAAAAGAGGTTAGTTGTTGGAGAAGTAAAATAAAATAAAAGATGTTAAGAGAAACTATTACCATTAATGTGGGTATCTTCCATTGGTTTGACCCAAAATGGTTTTTTTATGTGCCTTATGCTTAAGGTAAGTCTTATAGGTGGAAGAGGGGGATGTAGGGAGATTAATTGGGCTGATTTAGGAAGATCCTAAAGGCTTGAGAGGTGTGATGAATTGGTTAGAAATGAGGGATTTTTATAAGGGGTGGCTCTTTAGGAAAGTGTGATAATATAATTTTATTATATAACGATATTCGGTTTCTAAAGGTAAAAAAATCAATAGAGTCGAAGATAAGATGGATAATGGTAAAAAAATCATCTAATAGGAATTGGATAGGTATTGGATAATAGGTTCATCATTATAATTTTATTTATTTAAATCATTTATTAATGAGATAAATACTGCATCATTATTTTGTCAGAACTAATTTAATTTATTCGATGTCTAAAAATTATAAAAAAAATATCATGATGTAGGAAAATGTTTTATATTTCCATTGAATATTTATAGTAAAAAATATTATTTATATAACACAATATAAAAATTAATTTTCTAAAAGATTTTTCTAATTGTAATTTTTCCCTTACATTAAATTAATTAATCTAAAGTGTCATTATCATTCATAAGTTGCTATATGGGGTCCCAAAATTGACCCAAGATGCCCATGGTCGGCCATTACTAATCTAATAAGGTTAGGACACGTGTTAAGATAATTTTGAATTATTATAATATTCTTTTTAACTTAATTACCCTATATTCCATTAACTGTAGTAAATAAAAGTCAAAAGTTATTATTCACCAAAAATTATATTATCATATTGAACCACATATTACTTACTAATAACAAAAATGTATGACTGATTTTCTATTTTAAAATCACAGAAGTGTTAAAATTTCATTTAAATGAAAAAGTCAGTTTAATATTAAGTAATACTAAGTGATTTAACTATTCATCCACATTGATGTTTTCAGAAAAATACCAAAAATTCCGCCAAAGCTTTATATGATATCCTGAATTCAAAAATGATGTCTATTTTAAAAAATTAAAAAAATAAATGTGGAATTAATCAATTTAAAAAACAATGCCTTCCGTTAAATAAAATTGTGTGTTTTTTAGAAATAATAATTATCCAATGATTGACACTTGTTTATATCCACTTTCAAAATGAAATTAATTACAAATAAAAAAATTTGATTAAATGATAAAAATATATTCTAATTACACTTTAAAACTAATTAAAAGATAATCTAACCATATAAATAAATTATATTAAAACGTACTTAAGAATTAAAATACAATATTTTTTACTATTCATTAAAAAAGGAACTTTATCGAATAATTTACAAAAAATTTACACAATGTAAATTTTTATGTCATCATTCTAAAAAAGGATTTTATTTGGTAATATAAAATGTATTAAAGTGACCAAAACTAGATTTAATAGGGGTTCTCCATTAAATGGTTGTAAATCGACCTTTTAATGTAAATTATGCTTAAAATTAGATCGATTCAACTTTTAAGCCTCTAACATTTATTGGATAAATGTAAATACATTTAACAAAAATGTATAATCATATTGTATTTATTTTCATTCACTCCTGCCAATACAACAGCTAGGAGTTTACTACCAATTAAAATAATAATATTATATTATTAGTGTGGAACGTAAGATTTCAATGAATCTCGTTGTTGTGTATAGGGTACACTATCGAACATAACAACCCATTTAAAGTAAAATTAATATTTAATTCACAAATATTAATAAATATTAAATATGAATTATTCTCTATTTCCCTGGGATGTTACATCCTTCCCCCTTTTGGGAATTTCGTCCTCACAATTTTTATTCAATTACCAAAATAAGTGGGTGTATTTATCCCTCATAGCATATTCATATTCCCACGTTTCCTCTTCAGTCATATGGTTTTTCCACAAAACCTTTACCTGATGAATTAACTTATTCCGAAACACTTGCTCTCTTTGATCAAGAATCTAGACTGTTTGTTCGTCATAAGAGAGATTTTCTTCCAAGTGAACTACCTCTGGACTCAAAACATGAGATGGATCTGGAATATATCTTCTCAACATAGAAACATGAAAAAAATTGTGTACCTGGGATAAACAGGGAGGTAAAGCCACTCTGTATGCAACTGATCCAACTTTCTCTTGGATTTCAGAAGGTCTAATGAACATAGAACTCAAATTTCCCTTCTTACAAAAATGCATCACTTGTTTCCATGGAGAAACATTGAGAAAAACATGATCATCGACCTCAAAAGAAATATCCTTCCTTCGGTTATCCACATAACATTTCTGTCTGCTCTGACTTTTTCTCAAGTTCTTCTGAATCAACTAAACATTCTCTGCCATCTATTATGCAAATTATGGTCCTATTTTCTTCTTTTCACCTACTTCATCCCAAAAAACTAGAGTTCGACAATGATTTCCGTATAATGCCTCAAATGGAGCCATCTGTATACTGGATTGAAACCTTTTATTATATAAAAATTCAACCAAATAATGATGTTGGTCCCAACATACCTGATATTACCTCAAGCAAGCACGTAATATATCCTCCAATGTATTAATTTTTCGTTCTGATTTCCCTTCAGATTAAGGATGAAAATCTGTACTATAATTTAATTGTGTACCCAATGACTTTTGAAGGCCTTTTCAAAAGTTAGAAGCTATCCTGGGAACACGATCAGAAACAATGAAGAGTGGAACACTGGGCAAGCTGACTATCTCTTTAACATACAACCGAGCATGATGATCTAGAGGCAAAGTATCTCTAATAGGAAGGAAATGATTAGATTTATTCAATCAATCAACTATAACCCAGATTTCATTATTACCTCGAGATGTCTATGGTAATCCCACAACTATGTTCATGGAAAAATTTTCCCCTTTCCACTATGGCACTGGTAAATAATGATGAATCCCTTTCAGAAAATGCTGCACTCCTTTAACCCGCTGAAAAGTAAAACACCTCACAGTAAAATCTGCAATTTCTCTTATCATTTTATCCCAATAGTAATACTCTCGAAGATCTCTGTACATCATAGTACTATCAAGAGGAACTTAAAACGAAGAACTATGAGCTTCACATAACAACTCGTCTTCAACTGTGAATCACAAGGCGCACATAATATCATCCCAAACCTCAAAAAACAATAATTATCAACATTAAAATCAGGAAACATACCCATCTGAACCAACTCTACCTTTTTTGGAAACTCCCTATCATCTTTTTGCACTTTCTTTATTTTGTCTGATAGACATGATTTCACTGACACCTGAAACAAAAAATGTAACACCCCAACCCTAGTTACCCAGAGTCGGTGCATTATTACATAACATTGGCATGATCACAAGAAAGATCAAATCTCGAATGACCGGTTGGTTTAGTAGCCTTGGAAACACTAGATATATTCTTAAGTTTTACATTACATCATAAAATGAAAAACTACTACAACAACATAATGTCTACACATCCCACACTATTATCCCCTCATAATATCCCTGTAGGTCATTCATAACTTACTTCTTCACATCCTGGAAAAAATAAAACATAGAAAAGGGGTGAGCTCAAATGCCCAGTAAAGATAACAATATAGCGGAACATTCAAAATAAGCATAATCATTTAAGGCAATGCATTAATAAACAAAAGCCTTTTAAACTCGAAATTCAACATAGTATGGAAAAAGTAAAATGAAATAATGCCATTTACTTGTTCACATGGATATTCTACCAATCGAATAATCACATACAATATCAATAACCACTTTCATAATGTTGGAATGCATAATGCCAGACTATCATAACCACATAGCCAAGGCCCCGTGCCAAGACTACAAATAAGATTTTTCCAAGGCCTTGTGCCAAGACACTAGTTTGTCTCATGAGATCTATCGATGCATCGAGGAGCTATAGCGGGCTCCACCCGTCACATATTAGGTCCAATGCATTCATATATGAAAAGGTGTAAACATAACATAAATATTCTTATTAAAACTAGCATACGAAATGCCAATAATTTCACCATAAACTATGAATGGTATAAAAATAGCACATCCACAGTCAAACATATCACAAAACCTTCAATACAATATATATGTTTTGTATCATAATAAATCAACTTCAAATAAGCGTAAAATCCATCAAAGGATGTTGACATAGATGAAATCAAAACACTTTTTAGAGAAATATCTCTTTCTATTTTTGAAATCATTTAAGAGACATATAAAATAAAACATTTTCTTTGAAAAAATTCTTATAAGCTTGTAAGGAAAGCTTTGAAGATTTTATAACGGCGGAAAATAACCGCACCCGCCGTATAAGTTAAAAAAACATTTTTACCTTAATTCTGTCGAAAAGGTTAAAAAGGACCTTATTTTGAAAACGACGGAATGATTCCTCTTATAAAAAGTCAAAAAAGGGTATAAATGACTTTAACCCATATTCTTGTAAATAATAAAAATGTTTTGAAATACATTTTTAAGAAAACATGGATGTTGATGATAAAGAGATCCCAATAGATTATTACATATAAACAACCTCAGATAATGAAGAGATTTTGAAATAACCCTTACCAATTTGGTAACTTATGAAACATAAAACCCATGAAAGAGGTATCATAAAATGAATATGTAAATACACATAAATTAAAGTGTATTACACAAAGAATATAATTATGGGCAGTACATACACCACACAAAAGTTAATAGTGGCAATATGGCATGAATCTCACGGGAATAAGGAGTGAGATGAAAACCTTGTACCTTGTACTTTTCCTTGGTTGGGTTAGGATAACCTCCTTTATAATGGTGATATAATTGTTATTAAATTATACAAGAATCATATACATTAATATGATATCATATATGATCTTTTAATATTGATTTGATAATAATATCATAGTATTATCGTTGTTTCGGGTGTTAACTTACTTGTTTTCTTTTATATGTTTTGTTATGTAAGACATGTTTTTAATGGATAGGATGTATATTATTCATATCCAGAATTATATAAAGTCCTTAAACATCATTTTTAAATAATCAAATGATAATTATACTTGAATGGATATGATGGAGAATGAATCTCATCGCGTTCGTGGAGACGGTAGTCCGTACGTACGCACGAGCAACAATATCATTCTTTTGATATTAAAATAATATATAAGTGGATGATATATCATATATACAGAATCATTAAAATGTTATATTTATTATTTACATGAGTTACACATCATTATTATACCCATCCAAATAATATTATATTGAATAACAATTACACCACGAAGTGGAGACGGTAAGCCATACGTACACACGTATGGTGACATGTTATTCAAAGGGGGGCTAGAATACTGAATATGGTTGTACCATATTTATAATAACATCACAGTATATATATGATACTAGAGTTATTATTTTATAATGTTAACAACAATGTAAGAAGAAGTGGAAGAAGAAAGCAACTTGGAAAAGGGTGGTGAAATCATTACCTCTTTTTCGGGCTCTTCCTTTTGATTTGATCAAAAGGGCTCCCTAGGTTGGCTTTAGGATCAAAATAAGGCATCTAGGTTGTAGTGAGAGAAGTTGGGAGAGTATTTGGGCAGATTTTGGCCGAACCAAAAGGCTTTGAAGGTGTGAAGAAATGAGAAGGAGGAGTGCCCTTTTATAAGAGGGGTGAGGGGCATCTTTGGAAAAGCTAGAGATATTAGTTTATAATAAATTCATATTAGGTTTAAAATGGATCCAAAGTTGATTATTCAAAGGTTATGGTGGGGATGGGTCGAAAAAAACTCAACCAATAGAATTTATAAAGGTTTGGGTACTTATATTAACCATATCTTTAAGTATTAACTCTAAGTTAATTAGTTTCACTTTTACAATGTCTCTTTGTATTTTTATATAATATGGTTAATAGACTTACTATATACATCAAATAGACCCCCAAGTGGTCCATCAATGATAAACCTATCATGATATAAGTCTCTAGGACGAACCGTAGATTTTTAGGAATTTAATATCAATTAATAATATAATATTTGTTTTAAGAACTCTTTTATGTCAATTTTGACACTATTCAATAGTTGATTTTTGTGAAACTCATAACAGATTGATTACTTCGAAAAAAGTCAATTAAATCAATCCTAATATATCATATTATCCTATAAAAATAGTTTAATTCATTATAAGTTTCATATTATATTTATTTGGGTATTTATAATATCAATTATTTTAATTTTTCACTATTATAGTAATTAATTCATCATCATTGTGTCATAAATAAATTAACTTATTTAATATCTAAAAATTATAAATAAAATATAATTGTGTAGGAAATATTTTCATCTTTCTAATGAATTTTTATAATCTAAAATAAAATATATATAACCCTATGTAAAAATTGTTTTTCTAAAAGATATATGCTTCTGTCATTTTTGTATTCATTTTAATTTAATTAAAATAAAGTGTCCCTATCACCTACAAGTGGCACCATGGGGTCCCTAAATCGACCAAAAGATGACTATGGTCGAACATGTATCAACCAATAAGGCTAGGACATGTTTTAGGGTAATTTAGTATTATTATAATATTATTTTTTAACCTTTATTTACCGGATTTACCCTTGACCATGGTAAATAAAATATTTACCGCAGTAATTATTCAAAATGTCTAAAAATAAAAGTTACCTATTTACACAATTATAACATCCTGATTCCAAATATGGAATCCATTTTTCCAAATTCAAAACACAGAAGTGGCAGAAATTGATTTAAAAATAATTCTCATTGTTAAAACAAAAAGCGTGTTTTTAAGAGATAATAACTATCAAAAGATTGACACTTATTTATGTTCGGTTTAATTGTAAAATTATGTCCAATGACCAAAATTATATTAAATTGTAAAAATATATTCGAAATATACTTTAAAACCACTCAAATTCATAATTTATCACTATAAATTATTTTGATTAAAAAAGTTGTTTTTAATTATAATTTAGTAATTTTCACTATTCATCAAAATATGAAAGTTATCCGAAAAGTACCAAAATTTCACGTTAGGCTAAATTCAATATTCGGAATCCAAAAATAAATTACATTTTGAGAGATAAAATTTCTAAAATTTTATAAGGTAGGTATTACTATTCATAACAGCTAGTTTGATTGGTTGTGGTGTGTTAGAACTCGAAGTTGCGTACAACACACGCTACTGTATTATTTAAAGGAAAGCGTACTGTGGAAGCTTGGGATGTTTCATTTTAAATTTTTATTGATGTCCCCATTTAGTCAAAAAGTTTAAAATATTGTATTTAAAAAGGTTTCACTATTAAAAGTTTGTAAAAGTGCAATACTGAAAATTAATTTGTTCTTACATTATGTCTATGAAACTCATAATATGGATTCTAAAATTATAAGGATTATATAAAGTTTAAAATTTAGTTAACACTATTCATAACCTTTTTTGAACGGCTTGTTTGGTAAGTCATGGTGTGATTGAACTTGGTGTTGCATGTAGTGATAGTTATTGAATTATTTTGAAAAAATAACACACTATGAAATCTTGGGGTGTTACATTCTCTCCTCCTTCAATAAATTGCGTCCTCGCAATTTGAAATTGTTCTTCAAAAATAAATGGTTGAAAATAGAAAATATCTTTTTGGGAAAACCCACATCGGAAACTAGGTTACTAAAAGTTAGTCTTAATATGAGGGAAAGAGAAATGAAAGGGTCACCACCAAATTATGATCTCGATTAGGAGAACATTGGTGGCAATTAGAGACATATAATTGGAGGAAAAACATAAATATTTATAGGTAGTGATTTAGGTCATCAATCACAAACAAGTATAAAATTTAGGTCCTTAAACTCATCAATCTATGATGATTTGAAATACCATCAGTTCAACAAAACATAGTGTATTGGGATAACACATTTTTGACGTTTCAAAATATCTTAGTTGAAATCCCACATCAAAAAATGAATTAATGAGGCCTCTATTTAAAATAAAGAGTGGAAAGTATGAAGATTACCGAAAATAACACATACTAGGGTTCCATGTAGGAAAATATGGATATGGAAGAGAAATATAACCATCAATTATCTGATGGAGAGTGGTAGAGAACATGGCAATGAAAAGGCCAAAAATTCCAAAGCCATAAATTAGTGATGATTTAAGGTACCATCTAGGACAAAATTTTTGTTCTAAGTTCCTTTTCTTAATGTTGAGGAATTTATTTATGAGATTGGATAAGATCATAAGGAGATATACTTACTTTATATTTAGAGTTTTATCCATTAATAAATTTCTACCACAAACTCATCTTTCACTCGTAAAAAATATTCTATTTATACTATTTGTACAGGGTTCCAAAATAAACGAATTTATAATTCATCTACCAGATCATTTAAAAAAACTACATTATTTAATCCAGGACATCTCATGGGCCAGTTGTAGGTGATACATCCTTGTCGCCCTTCGGTTGAGGGTTCAAGTCTCGCGGCCTTTCCGGTCGTGACAGGTTGCTGCCCGACCTCTGGGTTGTCCTTTTATGGCAATCCAAAATAATCCAAACTAGAACTATCCAAAATAAATCTGTCCAAACTCACAGTCCAAAATTTATAAGGAAGTTAAACATAATTTAGAACCTTTTTACACCGTAATAGCATATGAATACCTTCATCATGTAATCTTTTAATACACTGAAACATCCTAAACTACCATATTCCTTATTGATTACATTCATGCTCCATTATTCCATATATAATGATGGATATACTTCATCAATACCAAAAATGTTTTAAACCCCAACAATGATTGAATATACAAATCATTAATCAGTTCCAAGGTAGTCAAGAATATCCAATATAAATGATCCAAAACAATCATGTATTATTCCAAAATCACTACCTCGGTATTAGAACTATATTATGGTTTATCATTCTCTCAACCATATATTTTCCAAAAAATTATCCTGCTATTGAGTACCTTTTCTTTGTTCCACACAATCTCAAGTCCTTAATGAAATAGTACTGCAGTACAATCCTTATATACTCCATAATTATTATAACATGTACATTGTAGATACAGCCCTCAATTGACATAATCAACATAAGAACTCTAATAATTCCTCTTCATATGTGGTAGTATCATAACTTGATTATTATCCAATAGCATCATTTGCGGCATAGTGTGATGACTGGGACATAGGTTCGCGTATTGTCCAAACTCCTTGAAAATGAAGCATTATACATTTGAAACAATTTTCTTACCCTTGCAGTCACGTACTTTGTGCCCTTTTCTTCCAAACTTATATCATACTCTCATTCCTTTCAGGCAAGTTCTAGGGTGTTTTTTCCAGAGTTACCACATATGGGAAAATTATTCTTTTCCCTCTTCCCTTTATCCATCTTTCTCTCTTCCATCCTTTTCTTCTCTTGCTTCCCTTCAAAGCCATAGGACTCAGTAAACTCATTACTTATCTTATCAACACATGATATTATTTCTTCATATGATGATAATACATGGGAGACTATTTCTCTTATAAATTCTAGCTTAACAACATGAAAGATATGATCCTTCCTTCTCTTTGGATCATGTGCATTACTGGAGTTCACATTCCTTCTACTGGGCGCCATTTCTAAACAATGGAATACATTAGATTAGTTTATGAATCAAAATACATAATCCCATACTTATAAAACACTTAACATATATTTTACTATTTATGGATATAATCCATAATCGTAAAAATGTTTTCTTTGGGGAAGTATATACTCATAAACCCTTCATAATGATTTGTAAAGAAAATGAGAGTTATCCTAAGCATATCCCCCGGGATTGTCGTAACCAAGAGTGCAGCAAGGCCCGTTGTCGTGCACCAGTTCTCGTTCGAGTCTAGCTCAAAGCGGTGTTTTCGGGTTTTACCCCTAGGTACATCTGTGCAAATCCGTCTCTACCTGCTCGTATCCAGACAAGGATGTATTGCTCGGAAAACTCACAAAATCTCTACAATACCAAAATTCTAGGAAGTTATTCTATACTAATCCTCAAAGTTCATATTAGGTCTACATGCTCTAATCAGAGTTTATCTAAATCTAGCTTCCAATGTTTGTACTAAACTTCCTCTGATACCAACTGTAACACCCCGACCCAGTTACCCAGAGTCGGTGCATTATTACATAACATTGGCATGATCACAAGAAAGATCAAATCTCGAAAGACCGATTGGTTTAGTAGCCTTGGAAACACTAGATATATTCTTAAGTTTTACATTACATCATAAAATGAAAAACTAATACAACAAAATAATGTCTCCACATCCCACACTATTAACCCCTCATAATATCCCTGCAGGTCATTCATAACTTACTTCTTCACATCCTGGGGAAAATAAAACATAGAAAAAGGGTGAGCTCAAATGCCCAGTAAGGATAACAATATAGCGGAACATTCAAAATAAGCATAAACATTTAAGGCAATGCATTACTAAAACAAAACCCTTTTAAACTCGAACTTCAACATAGTATGGAAAATGTAAAATTAAATAATTCCATTTACTTGTTCACATGGATATTCTACTAATCGAATAATCACATGCAATATCAATAACCACTTTCATAATGTTGGAATGCATAATGCCAGACTATCATAACCACATAGCCAAGGCCTCGTGCCAAGACTACAAATAAGATTCTGCCAAGGCCTTGTGCCAAGACACTTGATTGTCTCATGAGACCTATCGATGCACCGAGGATCTATAGCGGGCTCCACCCGTCACATATTATGTCCAATGCATTCCCATATGAAAAGGTTTAAACACAACATAAATATTCGTATTAAAACTTGCATACGAAATGTCAATAATTTCACCATAAACTATGAATGGTATAAAAATAGCACATCCACAGTCAAACATATCACAAAACCTTCAATAAAATATAGAAGTTTTGTATCATAATAAATCAACTTCAAATAAGCGTAAAATCCATCAAAGGATGTTGACATAGATGAAATCAAAACACTTTTTAGAGAAATATCTCTTTCTATTTTTGAAATCATTTAAGTGCCATATAAAATAAAAAATTTTATTTGAAAATATTCTTATAAGCTTGTAAGTAAAGCTTTGAAGATTTTATAACGGCGGAAAATAACCGCACCCGCCGTATAAGTTAAAAAAACATTCGTACCTTAATTCTGTCGAAAAGGTTAAAAAGGACCTTATTTTGAAAACGATGGAAAGATTCCTCTTATAAAAAGTCAAAAAATGGTATAAATGACTTTAACTCATATTCATGTAAATAATAAAAATGTTTTTAAAAACATTTTTAAGAAAACATGGATGTGGATGATAAAGAGATCCCAGTAGATTATCACATATAAACAACCTCGGATAATGAAGAGATTGTGAAATAACCCTTACCAATTTTTTAACTTATGAAACATAAAACCCATGAAAGAGGTATCATACAATGAATATTTAAATACACATAAATTAAATTGTATTACACAAAGAATATAATTATGGGAAGTACATACACCACACAAAAGGTAATGGTGGCAATATGGCATGAATCTCACGGGAATAAGGAGTGAGATGAAAACCCCTTACCCTGTACTTTTCCATGGTTGGGGTAGGTTAACCTCTTGTATAATGGTGAAATAATTGTTATTAAATTATACAATAATCATATACATTAATATTATATCATATATGATCTTTTAATATTGATTTGATAATAATATCTTAGTATTATCGTTGTTTCGGGTGTTAACTTACTTGTTTTCTTTTATATGTTTTGTTACGTAATACATGTTTTTAATGGATAGGATTTATATTATTCATATCTAGAATGATATCAAGTCCTTAAACATCATTTTTAAATCATCAAATGATAATTATACTTGAATGGATACGATGGAGAATGAATCTCATCGCGTTCGTGGAGACGGTAGTATGTACGTACGCACGAGCGACAATATCATTCTTTTGATATTAAAATAATATATATAAGTGTATGGTATATCATATATACAGAATCATTAACATGTTATATTTATTATTTACATGATGTACACATCATTATTATACCCATCCAAATAATATTATATTGAATAAGAATTACACCACGATGTGGAGACGGTAAGCCGTACGTACGCACGTATGGTGACATGTTATTCAAAGGGTGGATAGAATACTGAATATGGTTGTTCCATATTTATAATAACATCACAGTATATATATTATACTGGAGTTATTATTTTATAATGGTAACAACAAAGGAAGAAGAAGTGGAAGAAGAATGGAACTTGGAAAAGTGTGGTGAAATCATTACCTCTTCTTCGGGTTCTTCCTTTTGATTTGATCAAAAGGGATCCATAGGTTGGCTTTCTGATCAAACTAAGGCCTCTAGGTTGTAGTGAGTGAAGTTGGGAGAGTATTTGGGCAGAGTTTTTCCGAACCAAAAGGCTTTGATGGTGTGAAGAAATGAGAAGGAGGAGTGCCCTTTTATAAGAGTGGTGAGGGGCATCTTTGGAAATGCTAGAGATATTAGTTTATAATAAATTCCTATTCGGTTTCCAATGGCTCCAAAGTTTATTATGCAAAGGTTAATGTGGGTATGGTTCGAAAAAAACTCAACTAATAGAATTTAGACAGGTTTGTGTACTTATATTAACCTTATCTTTAAGTATTAACTCTAAGTTAATTAGTTTCACTTTTACAATGTCTCTTTGTATTTTTATATAATATGGTTAATAGACTTACTATATAAATCCAAGAGACCCCCAAGTGGTCCATTAATGATTAGCCTATCATGATATAAGTCTCGTGGCCGAACCTTAGATTTTTAGGAATTTAATATCAATTAATAATATAATATTTGTTTTAAGAACTCTTTTATGTCAATTATGACACTATTCAATAGTTGATTTTTGTGAAACTCATAACATATTGATTACTTCGAAAAAAGTCAATTAAATAAATACTAATATATCATATTATCCTAGAAAATTAGTTTAATTCATTAAAAGTTTCATATTATATTTATTTGGGTATTTATAATATCAACTATTTTAATTATTCACTATTATATTAATTAATTCATCATCATTGTGTCATAAATAAATTAAATTATTTAATTTATAAAAATTATAAATAAAATATCATTATGTAGGAAATCGTTTTATCTTTCTAATTAATATTTATAATCTAAAATCCAATATATATAACCCTATGAAAAAATTGTTTTTCTAAAAGATATATGCTTGTGTCATTTTTGTATTCATTTTAATTTAATTAAAATAAAGTGTACCTATCACCTACAAGTGGCACCATGGGGTCCCCAAATCGACCCAAAGAAGACTATGGTCGAACATGTATCAACCAATAAGGCTAGGATACATTTTAGGATAATTTATTATTATTATAATAATATTTTTTGACCCTTATTTACCGGATTTACCCTTAACCATGGTAAATAAAATATTTACCGCAGTAATTATTCAAAATGTCTAAAAATGAAAGTTACCTATTTACACAATTTTAACATCCTGATTCCAAATATGGAATCCATTTTTCCAAATTCAAAACACAGAAGTGGCAGAAATTAATTTAAAATTAATTCATGTTGTTAAAACAAAAAGCGTGTTTTTAAAAGATAATAACTATCAAAAGATTGACACTTGTTTATGTTCGGTTTAATTGTAAAATTAAGTCAAATGACCAGCATTATATTAAATGGTAAAAATATATTCTAAATATACTTTAAAACCACTCAACTTAATAATTTATAACTATTAATTATTTTGATTAAAAAAGTTTTTTTTAATAAAAATTTAGTAATTTTCACTATTCATCAAAATATGAAAGTTATCCGAAAAGTACCAAAATTTCACGTTAGGATAAATTCAATATTAGGAATCCAAAAATGAATTCCATTTTGAGAGATCAAATTTCTAAAATTTTAAAAGGAAGGTATTGCTATTCATAACGGCTAGTTTGATTGGTTGTGGTGTGTTAGAACTCGAAGTTGCGTACAACACACGCTACTGTATTATTCAAAGGAAAGCGTACCATAGAAGCTTGGGATGTTTCATTTTAATTTTTTTTTTGATGTCCCCATTTAGTCAAAAAGTTTAAAATATTGTATTAAAAAAGATTCACTATTAAAATTTTGTAAAAGTGCAATACTGAAAATGAATTTGTTCTTACATAATGTCTAAGAAACTCATAATATGGATTCTAAAATTATAAGGACTATATAAAGTTTAAAATTTAGTTAACACTATTCATAACCTCTTTTGAACGACTTTTTTGGTAAGTCATGGTGCGATTGAACTTGTTGTTGCATGTAGTGAAAGTTATTGAATTATTTTGAAGAAATAACACACTATGAAATCATGGGGTGTTACAAAAAAGAATAATTTCCTACACCAACAACTTCTATGCCAAAGTTCATAATATCAAAAACCAATGGTTCTTGTTCCATAAATTTCCTGGTTAATGGGACATTACTTTTTCAACTCAAAGCATTAACAACTTTATTTTATTTTCCCAGATGGTAATGGATTGTGCAATCATAATCTTTGATTAATTCCAACCATCTCGTCTGTCTCATGTTCAATTCTTTCTTAGTGAATATATACTTTAATCTTTTGTGTCCAGTATATATTTAACATTTTACTCTATACAAATGATGCCTCCAATTTTTTTAATCAAAAACAAAAATAGCTAATTTCATGTCCTGTGTAGGGAATTTTAACTCATGAGGTTTCAACTAAAGAGAAGCATAAGCAATTACCTAATATTTCCGCATAAGGACACATCCAATTCCTTTCAGTGAGGCATCACTGTAAATAAAAAACTCACCATTTCTGGAAGGTAGTGACAAAACTGGAAGATTCCACAATCTTCTTTTCTTTTCCTGAAAAAAAGAATCACATTCATTTATCAAGATCAACATAAAACCTTTTCGAGTTAACATAGTCATTGGACTAGATAACCATGAAAACTTCTCGTCAAACCTCCAATAATAACCTTCCAACCTAGGAAAACTACAAATCTCGGTTACATTTGTGGGTATTTTCCATTCTTCAACAACTTTTTTTTAGTAGGATCAACAGTTATGGAATTTTTGAAACAAGTGACCAAGGAAAGAATTTTTTTGGAACCAAAACTCACACATGTTGAATTTCCCAAATATTTTCATTTATTTTAAGGTTTGCAAGACAACCCTTAAATGAAATTCATGTTCCTCCATACATTTGGAATTAACCAAAATATCATCAATGAACACAACCACAAAAGTTTCCAAGAACTCATGGAAAATTCTATTCATACGATCCATGAATACATCTGGTGCATTGGTTAACCCAAAAGGCATAACTAAAAATTCATAATGGCCATATGTAGTACGAAACGTGCTCTTCGGAATGTATGCTTCTTTCACATTCAACTGATGGTACCCCAATCTCAAGTCAATCTTCAAAAAATATTGAGCCCCCTGGAGTTGATCAAACAAACCATCAATATGAGGCACAAGATACTTGTTCTTAATAGTGATGTTATTAAATGCTCTATAGTCAATTCAAAGTCTCATTGAACCATCATTCTTTTTAACACACAAGATAGGAGCACCCCATGGTGATGTGCTAGTTCAAATGAATCCTTTATTTAATAACTCCTGCAATTGCTTCTTTAACTATAAAAGTTCAATTTGAGCCATTCGATAAGGTTGTTTTGAAATAGGCATAGCATCAGGAATTAAGTAAATAGAAAATTTAACTTCTTGAACATGTATAATACAAGGAAACTCATCGGACAAAACATCAAGATACCCATTTAACACTATCACATCATTAATCTAAAAGTTCCTTTATATTCAACCATATGTGTAAGGTAACAATCATTTCCATCTTTTACTAGTTTCTCATCTTCCTGATATTTTATCAAAAGAAAGGGTTCATTCTTGTACACAAACTATAAATCTTTCTAAAAAGAAACTTCATTAGCTCTATAGTCATTCTAAGCATGATATACAGATAGTCAATCCATGCCCAAAATAACATCAAACTCTACTAGAGGAAAAACAATAAGGATTGTAGGTAGATTATTCCCACACACAAGGACATGAGGGTTCTTATGTTTTCATTTTGACTCAACATTTCCTCCATGTATTTGTACCATAAGATCCATACTTATATCATGATATTGTAATTCCCAATTAATCAGAAAAAATATCTTAAATGAAAGTGTGTGTAGACCCCGAATCAATAAACACGTTGGAATAATCTGAATAAACAAACAGTGTACCGAATACTACTTCATTCGACGGCCCGACATCTGCTGTTGTAGTTGCAAAGGATTTCCCCACCCCTTTGTGCTTGTAGTCTGGCTATTATCCCTCAATTTAGTTCTTTTGCTGTACATTAATTTTCATAATGACCCATTTCATTACACATAAAACATCGTACCCATGGATTTGCATTTCCTTCTTGATTATCATTCTTACAGTTACAAGAAATATGACCAGACTTACCACACCTAAAGAACTTTCCAGACGTGGATAAACATTCTCTAGGATTCTTTTTACTACACTTATCACAAGATGGATATTTAATTTTCTTACCTCCAGGATTCTTTGATTAATTCATTCCCTTTTCCTACAAACTATACATCTTCTTCTGTTGTTTTTCATGAAGAACCTAATCATTGAAAAACCCCATTTCCAACTTCTCTGCTCATCGAACAATTTTTTCATAACTTTTGAACTGACAAGATTCTAGGGGTTTTCGATATCATGGCTTCAGTCCTGAGTAAAATCAATTTATCTTACTATAAATATCTCGGATGAAATTTGGAGCATACCTTACTAGTCAAGTGACTTTTGCTTCATAATCAGCCATAGAGTCATTCTCATGTCTCAATTCTAGGAATTTTTTTTCTATACTATGACGAACCACATTAGGAAAATATTTCTCAAGAAATATACCTTTGAATTCATCCAAATCAAGATCATAAATCTCATCCCAAGCCTAGATATTTTTCACCATCGACCACCACAGATCAGCTTCACCTTAAAAATGGTAAACAACGAGACTAAAATTTCTATGTTCGCCACACCCCATGACATCAAAAATCTTTTCCAGTTCATTAATCCAACCTTCTTATAGCACTGGGTTAGATGATCCCCTGAATGAAGGGGGATGTTGCCTCATGAAATGCTCTACTACTAACATGATCCTCTACAATTGATCTAGCTGATCACATGCATGGATACCACCACCATTTATAGCTTCATTCAACCATTCCATCATAGAAACAAACATTCCAGTTCAGATTCCCACCATCTCAGGTTGCTGATTTGGAAGGTTGTCTTCCTCCTAATGTCGTCTCAACATAGATGCCTAGTTTCCTCGTCCGAAAACCATTCTAAAAATAGAAATATCTTAGTCAAAGCAACATGGTAATCTGTAAATTATATATCATTTGAATATTTCCATAAATTAATTTATGGACATTTATTTAACAATACCCTAACTCCTAATGTTGTCTAAACTGGCCTTTGATACCTACTATAAGGACCTATCCATAAAACATTACATAATATTGAATTAAACAAATAATTACCATTGAGAATATTTTAATGTTTAGAATTTTATAGAATTTTTCCATAAGTATTACATTTCATTTCAAATACAATGTAGAAACTTGTACTCAGTTTCCATTTTTTTCACAAAACAAGAACTCTTGAAAAAAAGGGTCAAGTCTAGTTGCATGTTTAAGACAGCATGACTTTTCCATTATCCTATAGTTGACCCTTTTCCACATTATGTCTTGTGAGAAACAATACAATAACTTGGTAGAGCATAAAAAGCTCAGTAAGGGATACACAATGAAGGAAAACTATTAGTTTTTAAAAACAATAGGTAAACCATTAATACGTTAACATAAGTAATACTTTTCACCTCTATGAAATAGTAAATACACTTCACTGAATAAATGATCACTACATACCCTTTTGTAACCAAAATATTACCAATATAAAGAACACATAACATAAAAGGTAACTTGGGACATAAACATACTGAAATGGAATTACCATACGATCGACTTCCACAAATATCAATAAATTGAATAGCCGTAATGTCGAATTCCATACCCAATGCATTGGAGGTTATAACGTAACCACCAGTACTGGATTATCAAGGAACCACCCATCATTTGGTTTATCACATAACCACCCATCAAATTTGCATGTACCATTATAAAATCATAACACATAAAATATCGCAAATATAAACATTTCACTCATAACATTTAATTTGCAATCCCAAGAAATAATTTCAAGATATTGAAATAATTAATTCATTTCAAAAATAATTTTCAATACCAAAACACAAAAAAAACATAATAAGGGATCTGTTTTTCATTTTAGAAAACATTATGGATTATAGTGGAATGCGAATAACGATTACGGTGATGGAGAGGTCATTGTCGCCGCAAATGTTAAAAATGTTCTGTTTGTCATTTTGTAAAACACTTCATAGAAAATGAATCCCTTTGAAAATAAAACGGTGTTTATATATTTTATAAAAGGAAGTCGTGTATTAAAACAAAATATCCCTCAATGCAACGAGATTGAGACGAAGACCTTTACCTCGTGTCCAACATGACTCGATTGTTCAATAATCCCCGGAATAATAAAATAAAGATAATTTGTACATGATTAAGAACTGTTTTCAAGTTTATTAATCCTTTTATATCACTTATTACCATGTTATAAACATTATTTAAATATTAAAGTTAATAATGGCCATTTTGTGGATATTTGGTACTGGAGTCAAAAATGAACACCGTATATTTACAAGTTGTCCTTGTGGTCAATAGTACATTATGTCCAGAATGATATTCAAGATTTAGATATCATATATATAATATATATATATATAGTATATACAACTATTTATAATAGTACATAACATTTGGTGGTATGAAATGAAATGAACCGTTCATGGAGACGGTAAGTCGTATGTTCACATGAACGCTACTTTCATTTCTATTTCATATTTTAATGGAATTAAAACATAATGATACATAGGTATATTATAATTTCAGAATAATATAATATATAATATCATATATAATATCATTAACACTGTCCTTTATATGACCTAGATATGGCATTAACGAGTCATATCACTTTGTGGGGGCGGTAGTCCGCACTTCCTAAAATGAAATTATCACGTTTACCCATAATGGAAACCATAAAGGTATGATATAAATGGAAAATACATAAGAATAAAGAAAACATAAACATAATATATATCTTCTAAAAATACAGCCCCATCATAATGGCCACCATGAGAGGCGATATGAGGTAATTGAACAATCATCGTTTTGTGAGGCGTTAGTTTGTCATCCACAGAAACATTAGGTTCTTCACCAATTAGATGGAGTTGTGTGTAAGTGTAGTTTTAATCCTTCTCATTAAAACATCCTAGTATATTTAGGATACTTTTTTTCTATTAAATAAATGAATAAAAAGTGTTTAGGTGTTGGAGAAGTAAAATAAAAGAAAAGAAGTTAAGAGAAACCATTACCATTAATTTGGTTAACATCATTTGGTTTGAACCAAAATGGTTTGTCGAAGTGCCTTTATCCTATGTTAAGGAATCTAGGAGGAAGAGAGGAATTTAGGGAGCTTAATTTTGCAGAGTTTGGATGAGCCTAAATGCTTGAGAGGTGTGAGGAATTGGTCATAAGTGAGGGTTTTTATAAGGGGGCAGAGGGGCTCTTTAGGAAAATGTGATAATATTATTTTATTATATAAAGATATTCGGTTTATAAAGGTCCAAAAATCATTAGAGTTGATGATAAGATGACTCATGGTCGATATAAAATCATCGAATTGAAATTATATAGCTTTAGAAAAATATTTTAATCATTATAATATTATTTATTTCATTCATTTATTAATGTGTTAATACTGCATCATTTTGGTGTCATAAATAATTTATTTTATTTGTCGTCTAAAAATTATAAATAATTACCATGATGTAGGAAATAGTTTTATCCTTTAAATGAATAATTTTAGTCAAAACTATTACTTATATAAAACCATATAAAATTTAATTTTCTAAAAGATTTTTTTATTTGTCATTTTTGCCATTACTTTAAATTAATTAATCTAAAGTGTCATTATCATTCATAAGAGGTTCCATGAAACCCAAAAATAGACCCAAGGATTCCCATGGTCATCCATTACTCATTAAAATAGGTTAGGATAAAAGGTAATTTTGAATTATTATAATATTCTTTTTACCATGAATTACCCAATTTACCTTTAACCCCAGTAAATAAAAGTCGAAAGTTACTATTCACCAAATATTATTTTCATCATATTGAACAAAATATTACTTACTAATAACAACCATGTATGTCATACTTTTGGAATTAAATTCACAAAAGTGGTAAAATTTCATTAAAATGAAAAAGTCAGTTTTTTTAACTACTACTAAGTTATTTCACTATTAATCAAAAATTCAAGATTTTCTGAAAAATACCAAAAAATCAGCCTAAGCATTATTTCATGTTCTGAATTCAAAAAATATGTCTATATTTCAAAATTCAAAACATAAAATTTTAATTATCTAATTTTAAAATTAATTATCATTGTTAAAACAAATAGCGTGTTTTTAAGATACAATAATTATCAAAAGATTGACACTTGTTTATGTCCACTTTCAAAGTGAAATTAATTCTTATGACCAAAATTAGATTAAATGGTTAAAATATAATCTAATTACACTTTAAAACCAGTTAAAAGTTAATATAACCATATAAATAAATTAGATTAAAACAAAGTTTTGAATTAAAATACAATATTTTTGACATTTCATTAAAAATTGAACTTTATCGGAAAAATTCCAAAAATTTACACAAAGTAAATTTTGATGTCCCCATTATAAAGAAGTATTTTATTTTTTCATATATAATGTGTTAAAGTGACCAAAACTATATTTAATGAAGGTTCTCCATTAAAAGGTGGTAAATAGACCTTTTAATGTAAATTATGCTTAATATTAGATTCATTCACCTTTTAAGCATCTAACTTTTATTGGATAAATGTGAATAAATTTAACAAACATGTATAATCATATTGTAGATAGTTTCATTCATTCTTGCCAATACAATTACTAGGAGTAAACTTCCATTTAAAATACTAATATTATATTATTAGTGTGCAATATAAGATTTAAAAGAAACATATTGTTGCATATCAGGTATGCTATTGAACATAGAAAACAATTTAAAGTTAAATTAATATTTAAATCAAAAATATTAATAAATGTGAAATATGTCTTAATCATTAATTACCTAGGATGATACATGATACTTTAATTGTTCTTCATATTTTCAAACATCACAAAAATGAGGAAAGTTTTTTGATTCAATCCATGAAATATAGAGAAAATGAATGTCAATCGTAGGAAGTTAAGATCAAAGAAAGATGATAAGTGGAGATGAGAAGTTTTATAATGGAAACTAGACCTCTATGAATAGAAAATCATATATTTTTAATGGTTCTGTAATGGTAGCCCATGCATTGGGTAAAATTAATGAGTTGTTTTTAAGGGATATATAAAGGTCGCCACGAGCTATATAAAGGTAATAATGGAGTTTTGAGACAAACATAATGGTAAATTTGTTTATGTAATTGTATGTAATAGTAGTGTATGGGTAACAATAAATTCTTGGGACCAACATGAGGATAATTAAGGAACAATTTAAAAGATATATTTAAGAGTCAATAGAAACATAAATGTTATTATTTTTGAGAATTTTAGATTTCTAGATTGTTTAATCTGAATATAACACCGTGAATATTAGTACATATATGGACCATTTAATTAAGGATTAAATTTCTTTATTTTTCCCCATTAATGATTCATAGGGAGTAAAGGAGGTCTCAGGGGTGTCAGGGTATTTTTACGATCCTAGAGCCCAAAAATTGAAGAAATAGACTACATCGCATGGTTAAAAGAAACTGTAAAGCCCAACCTACATAGTTTCCCTAAACCCCACGTGTGTAGATTGTGGGGTATTGGAGGCCGCATAGTTTATCATTAATTGTGTTACACAAAGATCATGGCCATGTGGTGTAGTTTAGTTTTGGGATAGATCCGATTTTCATAGTTGGTGAACTATATGGCCAACCATGTGTCCATACAGTGCAACCTTGTTTTGTGAGTGAATACCCAATTTTCCCTTAATGAATGTTTTATTTCACACCTCACTTTCTCCCTTCTTTCCAATCAGTATTTTCTACCTTCATCACTCATGTGATGTAATCCACTTTTCCTGTGTTATTTGATATCACAGTCATCCTATAACTAAGTATCTGACCATCATAAGTATTGGATGTCTCTTGGTTATATCATTCACTCTGTCATGTTTATTTCATAGTTCGTTTATCCTCCATTGTTCTATTTATGTGTATCCTTTTTGGTCCTATTTTAAGGGCATTGAGTGATGTATTTTATTTCATCTATTTTATCTTATTTCAATTTTTATTTACAGATGATAGGAGTACTACTGTATTGAGGTAGTGTTCATGGTCATTCCCAATAATTTCATATCATATTAGAAGAATACCTGATTGTGTCTTTCAGTATCCTCCCAGTGATGCACCAATTATTCAAATACATAAATTTGATATTTTTCACATGTAATGTGGGACCATAAATTATGGAGAAAACCATTCTTTTATCTCTTGCAAAGTCATTGGACTCCAATTTTGTTGTTCCCACCCAAATGTTTTTCCCATTCCTTTAAATTGTTTAACAACTTTATTGTGTTTGTTAAACCTTGGTAAAATAAATTAACATACAATTTTAAATTATATGAATTTTTTTCCATGAGATATGCCACTCATTAAACTATCAATGATTCATGCTTATTAAATAGCCTCATTATTTAGGCATTATGTCATTTAGTACATTTATTTCCTAGTTTGTGCCTTATACTTATACTTGTTTCTTATTTCATGTTCCATAGTTGTTTGGATTGAATTTTATGACTTGATAAGATTTGTATCGTGAGATATAGATATGCTTATTGATGAAATTTGAATGTATATTCTACGACTTGTGATATGTGCATTGTTTTTTTTATTCACCTAATTTGGTATTAGAGGGAACATGGGACATGATTGTTTCTGACGCTTTTGTTGGGGTGCACGCGTCCGTCTATAGAGGACGTCAGCATGGCTTTTGTAGCCTCACATTCCTGCTTTCCAAAGGTGGATGACATCCGTTCCTTATTCAGGGATGTCTACTCCTTGGTCTAAATGGGATGTTGGGATGTCCGTTCCTCCTTCCATGTATTCCTCCTCATAGCTCGTCCCCTAGTCTGGGTCTCCCTCATAGATTTAATACATTGTTCGGGAAACTCTTCCCAGTGCCATGTTTCCATGGATGCCGGTTAATTAAGCTGCTTCTGTCAGGACATTCCAAGGGGTCTGGTCAGGGGAGAAACCTTTAGTTGGGGGAGTTTTCTCATCGAGGAATCATTAAAGTGTCTGAAAGCTGGGGAATTGGCGTGTCTGTATTTTGTACATTATTATAAGGCTTCTCGAGGGCGTGGAAGCCCGAGGCATCCCACATAGAGAGAGGGGAAACATATTACATAGGCATGTATCTTAGGTTTTCCTCATCTTCCCGTGATTATGACAGGGTATGCTGCATGTTTAACATCCAGCGGAGATGGATCGGGCTGATCAAAACACTATCTGGAGTGGATCAGCTTGAGGAACTCTCTTTAGGGATCACTGATATTGGGACCAGCGCATGGGTGGCTTCCCGAATGTTGTGGAGGGGAGTGAGGTGGGATGATCTCACTGGGACATGGCGGCCTGGTTAAGAATCAACATGGATGATGGGTAATTGAATGGAGTGAAGGAGGAATGCGAAGGGACCATCGAGAAGATGACGGTAGTGATGGGATTGAGTCAAATGGAGGCTTCCTACATCCCATCCATTGACAAGGATCAATGACCCCGTAGTTAGGGTTGAAAAGGGGTTGTTGAACTGACATTAAGGGGTGTCTGAACAACTGGATAGAGGGGTTACAATGGCTTACTGAAGGATTGGGATGCAGTTTAAAATCTTGCTGGATGAGGGCGTGTCGGAGAAATTATGTGAATAAGGACATTGGTCTAGGTGAATGGTGGGATTGAACCTCAGGGAGGCTGCTTACATACCATGCCTTGACATGGATCAAAGACCACGTAGTTCCAATGGGGATGCTGGCGAACCGATGTGAAGGTGGACCGGGGGTCCGATGGGTATTGGGCCTGCACCTCATGAGGCTTCCTACGTACCATGCCTTTACAAGGATCAAAGTCCTCGTAGTTCATGTGTAATGGGGCTTATGCTCTGAGGCAGCACAGGATGGGGTTTGGTGAACCGATGTGAATGAGGTCGGAACGACTGGGTGGTGGGCTTGAACCTTGTGAGGCTTCCTACGTACCATGCCTTGACATACATCAATGAACCCATATTTTAGGTGAAAAGGGGGCTTGGCACACTGACATGGAGATGGTCGGGGCCAATTACTGTCGGGCATGAACCTCATGGAGGCTTCCTACGTACCATTCCTAGAAATGGATCAATGTCCCCACAGATCGGGTATGGAAAGGTGTTGTTTAACCGACGTGGATGGGTGATGGGACAATTAGATGGTGGGATTTAACCTTTTGTAGGCTTCATATGTACCTTTCCATGTCATGGATCAAAGACCATATAGTTTATATATATAGTTTAACGTCATGCGAGATGGGGAAATTTGGGGCTTACACTCTAAGGCGGACCAAGGTGTTGGCGAACTGACGTGAAGGGGTCGGAACGACCGGGTGGTGGGATTGAACCTATTGGAGGCTTCCTATGTACCATGACATATCACGGATCAAAGTCCTCGTAGTATGGGTATATAGTTTAACATAATGATGGACAGGGTCATTTAGGTCATACACACTGAGGCGGCCCAAGGATATGTCATGGTCAGTGCACACTCTAATCACATGGGAGTCATTCTCTTTGTGAGAAACAAGAGGTTGCAGGGACCAGACGATCACGTCTCGAATGGTGCATCCATGGGAAACGAAGAGGGGCATACGCATTAGGCGGCCCATGGTGTTGGGACTTACTCCAGGACAGAGGCCTGAGGTGCGACAAAGTGCAGCAAGAGAGGGATTTGGGACCAAAGAAAGGAGGTTCCTCATTCCCTATCATGCCTTCCACTAGCCTGGGCGGTGGGGAATTATGGAGGTGCATGGGTGCTACCTTCCGAAAGGAGGACTAGTGGGATTACACCGATATGGAATCCCTTTCCCCCACATACATACGCCACTCCCTGAAGGAGGACATCATCCTTTGTGGGGACCAGGGGGCGTGGAGAATGTCTATGGTGGGGGCGCCCACGTGAGAGGCACGAGGCGATGTCACAGTTTAACGTCATGTGATGAGGATGAGGGTTCTTGGCAGATTAACTTTCTGCAGCTCAGACGAGGTGGGATTAGTCTTCACCCCTAGGACTTACATAACTGGTACCCTCTTCCCCTTGGGGAAGGGAAGGAATCAGCAAGGCCATTGTGAAAGGGCGTTCGCAGAGCGAACCATCGAGGGGTCTACATTAGTGTGGCTATGCGAAGAAGAAATAGCCATTAGTGTGACTGTGAAGAAGCATTAACCAAAGCAACACCATAAGCGTTATTTTCTAGGGGACATTGATGCCACATCATGAAAACCATAAGGGTCACATGGGAAAAGGAATTTCCAAGCAGAGGTCTCCATAGGCAGGGGCCTTGAGGAGATTGGTTTCTTTGCGCAGTGGAGTGCACTTTCGAAGGGGTGTTCATCGTGAATTGGGGTGACTTGTCCTTAACATGGGGAGTAGGTGCAAATTCTATGTGCTTCGGGATGTTTAAGGGGGTCCGTGGGGTATAGCCTTGCAGAGCATAGCTGCCTCACGATGCGAAGTGTCGTGAAGTAGTGTACTTCGCGAAGTACAGTGACCCTGCCTTGGCATGCGGATCACATATAGAGGGTCGGTGTTTTTCGTTGCATAAATGCTACGCGACTTCACGGGTCTCCATGGGGATCCCATTCCTTAGTGAATTCCCTTAGGCTTTGTGAAGGGCATCCCTCTCGGAAGAGGCGCTCAAAACGAGACATGGAAGATGCCTCTTGTGAATAAAAAATACCTCATGTAGCTCATGATTAGAATCGCTAAGAATACTTTGCGATTTGGGAGCTAAGAAGTCAAAAGGTCGGATTTTCCATCTCGGAGGCTCAGGGGGAGCCTTGTATTTATAGGCAAGAGGTTCCGCGATGTAGAGCTCATGCAACGCAAAGGGGGCTTCGGTTTCTTCGCGGATGGTCGCGAACGTCAATCGGGTTCACGGAGAGGTGCCGCCTCCTTTTCTTCAAGTCGGGTTCGCGAACGTCATGGTCATTCAGAGAGAGGTACCACCTCCTTTTCTTCGTGGATGGTTCTCGAATGTCATGGGTGTTCGCCGAGAGGGACTTCCTCCATTGCTTCACGGTGGCCGCATTGCTTGGGGGGCTCTGTGTCAGGGCTTCGTGATTTAGGGCACGAGGCCTCTTTTTCTTCTATCCTTTATTCAAATATTTTGGCACCAACAATGACATAAGGAATTCATGGTTGGAATTTCCTGTTCATCTTGGATATACTTGATACAATTGGAGCAATCCTTTGGCTACCCTTGGATGTGCCCTCCAGGAGAAATATTTTACACTCGTGAGTGACATTGGTTCCCTATGAGAGAAACAATGTATGGACTCATTTGAAAGAGGTATATGTAATGCCTTAAGTGATACATTGTCCCCTATGTGAGATACTTAGGACATACTCATATTTCACAATGCCATGAGGGAGTCAATGGGATTCTATTATGGGTCAACATTGAAAAAATATGTGGAATTGGTTATAGTAGTGACTCTTGAGAAACCCTTGGGATTTTTATTGATCGATTTTGATGGTATCAAGACACCATAATTGGATTTGATGGATTTGTTTCTTATGTATTAGGTGATGTGTCTTATTTATATTATTAGCTTTCTTGTATGTTAAATAAAATATGTGACTAAAAATCCATAAAAATATTTGTTCTTCCAAAATTTTCTTATTTATTCAAGACGACCTATACATTTTCCATATCCCTTATACACGTACTTTAGAATAGTTATCTAGTTTTGTAAAAAGCATGTGGTATAAGTTGGGTGTCCATTACAAACCCAGACTGATGAATTTATTTATATATTCATTTCCATTAAATTATTATTATGGACCACATTAATTTATTTACTGAATGAAATGTATTTTCATAGACACTATCGGTTTGGGCCAAGTAATATTGTTTCAGAACCCCTGTCGGGGCCACCTTTGGTACCAATGAATACATCATGATTGTATGTGTTGATAATGGGAAGCATGTGACCTATGAGGCTTGATTTATTTATAGAATTATAATTATGTATGGCAGTAGTGGAGTGAGATAATTCTTGTGATGTTTTTTATAGATATTTATTCACTTTTTGGTATTTTTTGAATATCATGTAGTATATTATTGTAACCTCTATTCCCCTTGTACACACAATTTTCTATAATAAAATGATAATCATAATATATTACATTTATTCAGTCCATTATTTAAAATTTTTTACTTATATATCCTTTTTTATTTTTAATTTATTTTAATTCTATCCATCTTATAATTATGACTCTGCTACATATTACATATCACTAACTACATATTACTTATTGCATATGGATTTCATATTTTCTCATTCAAATATATATGAGCATAGTCTCCCCATGTACCCACCATTGGACCTAAAATCTAGTCAGTATCCTATGGTGTTTTGGGAGGCCCACATGAGGTCTTGTGGCCACTGTATTGGGGAACTACTAAGTGGTACCCATGGGGAAATGCTACAATGTAGTTTCAAAACATTCCTTTTATTTTTTTAATTTTTGTGTTTAGTGATGAGATTTGGACATTGGAATTTCGTAATGATCCTATTCTGCAGAGCATCTTCTCCACATACAAAGGAAACCCAAATTTCCTTGGATGGGTAAATAATGGTGTTTCTTGCATTAATACAGTCTTATAGATTTCACCATTGGGGGACTTATTTGTTTTATGATGATATTAGTGTCAATGTTATATTTATGAAATCTTTTACCATGCCTTAATTATATGATAAAATATCAATAAAGCATCACACTATGCACTATTAGATTGAAATTCCATGAGTTATGGCATACCATATATAATTTTAAAATTCATTTCTAATATTTCATGTGCTTTTTGAAGTTCATGATATTTATATAATGAAATGGGAAAACTTTTCTTATAGGACTAAGAATTAGAATATACACTAAATTTTTCTACCATAACCTAACAATGTTTTCTTTCATAGGTTAAAACATATACCATATGTAATCAGTTGGGGCTTATTGAGCCATGGACCATTTGTCACATAGCTAGGGATCTGTTATGGTTAGGGTAATCTGTGTTCCATAGTTTAGTTTTATAGGATTTTTAACCCTTGTAAATTAGAAATGATGATCCATATAATTAAACTCTTGTATGGAAATTTAAAAACCTAAATGCAATAAAATGAACAAAATACATAGAATTAAATGTTCACCATGTATAAGGAATGTCAAACCTTGAACCTGATATGGCCATAACAATCGGAAGAAGGTTGTGACTCATTTGTTATTTTGTAACCATTCTTATCACCCAGACCAGACTCAAGGAGTATGAGGAGGGGTGTGATTCTTTAAAAGTTATACCCTGTAATTTCCCATTCTATATTGATTTCTTTATATGTTTTCCTATCTTTTAAAATCATTCCTGATGAATAATAATCAAAATTGTAGAGCTATGACATGGTGACATCCTAATGTTGTATGCCAAGATGTTGGTGATAAGCTCACTCTAGTGGTGGTGGGCCCTAATCCTCCAATGATACCTTCTATTTTTCTACATGAGACACCAATTTCTAGTCTGGAACTGGGTGCCAAGGCTAAATTTCTTAAAAAAATCTTTATTTCATAAAGAATATTCAAGGTGCTACATATCCTAAACTTATAATGGAAGAGCTAACTCGATACATTCAGAAAAATTATCCTTCACCATTTTAGGGGATGGAGGACCTCAGTCTATTGATTCTTCATTAAAATACAAGTTGTTAATATTTGATGATCTTGAGTTGCATCTACAGTAGAGGTTCAAGCTCGCTTCATATTTGCAACATTATTTTTCTAAGCATTGGTGAAACATTATATAATATGTTGAGTGTTATTAGTGTATGTTCTTAGTAAACATCCATACAGCATTCTACAATCACTTATTCTAACAGACATAGAGGTGGATCATTTTAGGGATTTTTTACACCTTCATAAGGGATATATGATTGTTCTACTATATTATTCACATTTCACACAGATCCATCATTTTCCGCTTTCTGATATTGCTGACAAGTTGAAATATTTTAGGTTTATAGATGATGGACTTTGGTATTCATTCTGATTATAGGTTAAAATATTCGAATTGAATAGCATTATAGAAATAATGAACCTAATCCATTTTAAAGCTTAGAAAATCAATGAATCTAAAAATTTGATCTTGGGTAGTTCAATTATGTGGTAGATAAATGGTTCTCCTAACTGTTGAATGTGTCATGTACAGAGTTCTCATGGAGGAAATACTATCCATGTGAGATTCCCTGACATCACTATAGTGTGTCACATGTATGCAAGGAAAGGCCATAAAAAGCCCCATTGCATGAGAAACCTAATATACTGTCAAACTTTTTGAAGGATGGTTCTCCATCAACACTTTTACTGGTCTTTTCCTCTATGATATAGTGTTATGGGATCCATATTAAAACCTCTATATCTTATAAGTTTCATGATTCCATGTTATAATGAGTGTTGGTTTTCTACTGACTAATTTTTCCGATATGGTAGTGTTCATGACTAAGGTAGTCAGACACTATAGCTTGAATTTCAGAAGTGTGTATTTGTTTAGAAAAGACATGTAGTATCTCAAGGTCCCAGTTCATGCCTTATTTTATAGAAAATCCATCACCTTAGAAGTAGAGTCATGGACCCTCTATCATTTGAGGTACTATTATAGTACACTCTAATTTTGTTTATTCCCTTTTGATATAGGTGGGTCTCACTCTTTTATATCCAGTGTACTTTTGGAAATTTTATTGTCTTTTTATCGACTATTATGTGGAATCATGTATCTTTATATGTTGTTATGGATGATATTAAAAATAATAGAATATTTTCAGGAGTTTCCCATTTAATATAGGTGGGGGTCATTTCATCTAGAGTTTTTTAATCATTAATATGATTAGATTCGACATCATTCTTGGTAGAGAATAGCCAGTTCTTTATCATTTCCATGTGGTCAATAAACTCCATCAGGATTCATTCAAATAAATGGAATCACATATATCAATAAGGGAAAATTGGATATCCTATAATGTTGGGCTAGACCAAAGAATAATGTTCTTGGTAGTTTGAAAACCCAACTCGATAGTCTATTTATGAGAAATAAGGGGATGAATCTTTCATAATTCCTTATGGTTGTGGATCATTTCAGAGACATCTTACCTAATGATTTCTCATGCATACCATCTATAAGACAAATTGATTTCACTAGAGAGCTATTTACAGGTGCAACACCAGCATCCATTCCACCAAATAGGAAAATATCTATATAGCTATAGGAACTCAAAAATGTGGTTGAATATCTAAATGAAAGGGTTCATAATAATAAGATCACCATGGGGTTCAATATCCCTTTTTATATAAAGTCACATGGTATGTTATATTGTGCATGGATTACCACTGACCAAACCAAATTTATGTAATTAATGTATATCCACTTCCATATAAAGAAGATCTCTTCAACCATTTCCATGGAGAAACTATTTTTCCTAATATTTATTTGAGGAAAGGTTACCATCCGGTTCATTTGAGACAATAAAATATACCATGTACAATGTTCAATAATAAGTATGACTTGTATGATAATTTGGTTATGTCTTTCATTCTATAAAATGTGTAGATAGTGTTCATGGATCTGGTGAATCGGGTCTTCCACATATATGTTGATTACATTGTGTTGGTCTTCATAGATGAAATATTGTTGTATTCACACACTAGACATGACCATAAAACCCATCATCAGATCATACTAATTACTATAAAAGAGAACCAACTATATCTAATGCATATTAAATGACACTTTTGGATCAATGTGGTACATTTCTTGGGTCATATCATTTCAATGGAATGTGTATCTGTTGACCCCGGGATGGTGAGATACATAATTTCCAAGGAGACTCCCAAAAATGTGATTATTAAATAATGAATCTTGGGGATAGTATGATATTATAGTCAATTAATCTTAGACATCTCACTCCTAGAACCGCTATATACAGTCTATTCTAATAAGGGATTGAAATTAGAATTTATTGATGCTTATGAGAATGCATTTCAGGAGTTAAAGGTATGAAATACATCGATGATTTCGACCATTCCTGAACAAGAAAGAGACTATATTGTCTACAATGATGCTTTAGGAATTGGGAATGTTTCAGTTTTGATGTATGTTGATTGAGTTATGGAAAATGGGTTCTACTAGCTATGTCATCATTAGAATAATTACCCAACACAAAAACTCTAGCTACTAGTTATGGATCCTGCTCTTTGTTTTGGACTAATTATCAATTTGGGGAAATATTTGTTGCATACATTGATCAAAGAAGGATCAAATATATCTCCATGAAGTGAGACTTGAATATGAGGTAGCATAGGTTGGATGAATACCTGAAATCATTCAACCTTGTGATTTCTTACCCAACTAGAATGGGTAATTAAGTGTCTAACTCCTTGAGCTATAAAATATATACCCTTGAAATCCAAGATTCAAGTAGTGGGTGGAAGAAGATGGATATATTTTCATCATTTCACCTCGAGGTTCAAGAACCACATGGGAATATAGTCCATGTAGCTCTGGTACTGACATCCTCTCTACCCAAGTGGGTCTAACTGGGGCATTTGTCTGATTCAAAAGGACTTTTTTGTGGGAGAGAATTAGTTGAGATAACCCACCTACTAATTAGGTTGTTGAAGGATGTGAAACCCTACACATATATGGTCATGTATTTGTGGATTAAGATATAAGAGAAGTGATGAAAAGGGAATCTTAGGACACTGTTTGAGATGTTCATCTTTGTCTCAACAAGATGTATCGAGATTTTTTTCGTCAGTACTTGTGTCCAGGAATGAAGAGGTAGATAAAAGGTTTCATCAGTCGACACTTCAACTTTCATCAGGTAAAGGAAATGTTCACGTGACCTTCTAGACTTCTATTACCCCACTACAACATTAGTTGTAAATGGATTGATATCACTAGGGATTTCTTGATAGTCTTGCCAATATCCCCTCAAGGATTTGATGTTATATGGATGATTATTGACAAGTTGGGAAATTTTTTACACATCCTATTAATCTAATATAACTTCTAAATTGATAGAATGTAATGTTCCTACATCTGGGATATATTGTGAAATCATTGTCTTCCCCATTATACAATTTTTTATTAAGATGCCCACTTCACATTATGGTTCTAAAAAAGGTTTTAGAAGAAACTGGGTTCTTAGGTTTCATTGATAAAAACATGTCAAAATCAAATCAATTCAATGTATGTGAATATGATATTTGTGTTTGACGATATACTTCAAGCTTGTAACCTCGTTTTTTGAGGATCATGAGAAAAGAGTGTTTTTAGGTGAAATTTTACTATAAAAATTGATTTTAGGAAATGATTTATATGGATCCATATGAATCCCAATATGGTAGACTATGTCGTTATCATTTTTTTCTATTTATAGAAAGAAGAGGAAGCTTTACTACAACCACGTCCTATTCAGGAGACTTCAAACAAATCCCATCTGAGTCAAAAATTCATGGCTACAACTCAGTCCATGAAGAAGACTTATAGCAATAGTCACTATTTTCCTTTATAGTTTGAGGTGGTAAATCAATAACTTATGTGTGTATCACCAAGATTGGATCATAATAGAATTCATAGATAGTAAAATTTACCACCTTAGTATGTTAGGTATTTCGAGATAGTGGATATAGTTGGGTCATTAGGAAATTGGTTGTTGTTACTCATAGGTACCATGTCATGCATAACATATTCCATGTTTCACAATTTCAATAGTATCATCCTGACCTATCTCATTCATTTGACCCCACGGATATAGTAGTGGGAGAGAGATGCATCCTTTGAGGAGCTTATAAAATGAATAATTGACCAGGGCATGAATACTCTCTCGTGTAGGTTCGTTCCATTAGTCTGGGTGCTATAGAAGCAGAGGTACATACAGGATGAGACATGGGAGCAGAAGGCTGATATATGTTCTAAGTGGATCAAACTTTTCTTAGATGAGATTTTACCAACCTCATATGGGAAAATCAAGTATTACTTTTCTTAAAGAGGAGATGATGTCATGATATAGATTTTCATAAAGGAATGGAAAATTTGTTTTTGATTTAAACTCATTTTCTTGGACTGAATAATGTTTAGTAAGGTATTCAAGGAGGTCATGGGGGTGTTTGAGGATTATTAGAATCCCAATGACACAAAAATTGAAGAAACCGGATGGTTTACATGGTTAGTAATAACCTACCAGGCCATCCAACACGGTTTCCCTAAATCTTGTAGTGGTATAATGTTCAGTTCTTGGGTAACATACCTTTTTTCAATTTTGTGTCACAAAGAACACCTCTATTCAGTACTTCAGAGTTATGGGGCACAACCCATTCGAAGAGTTGGTGCATGGTTTGGCATACCATTTTTTCGTACAACGCGCCCTTATTTTCAGGGTGAAATACCCACTTTTCCCTTAATGAATGTTTTATTTCACCACTATTCAACTCCCATATTTTCCGATTGGATTTTACCTCCTTTTTTAAACATGATACCTCCTACCCCCATCCTAGTTCCATTGATATCTCGTATATCTAAAAAAAATATCTCATCCTTAGAAGAGATAGAATGCTCTCTATGAGATATTTCATTATCTCTCATCTATTTTGTGATTATTCCATCATGTATGTTTCTATATAGTTGATGCCATTTTTAATCGATTTCATATATTCTAGGGGATTTATTCAATTTCTCCAATTATAACTCATTTCAAGATTCGATAATGGATGTGTGGAGTGATAATATATCATGTTAGGTGGTCTAGGTCCTTTATTCTTGTTTCGTCACATTTTAAATGTTCCATTGTTGTTTCTCATACAATATCCTTATGGAGACACATAAAATGTGTTAAATAAATTAATTTGATTGCTTCCCCATGTAATTTATAACCCTTACTAAGGATAAAATTAATTTGGGGGTTATCTCCTCATCCTTGGCCACCACCTTCGGTGTGCCCACCCAAATTTCATATTTTCCAATTTTAATAAATGGCTAACCACTTTGGCTATGTGAGTTGCACCTTGGTGAAATTCCTTAATTAATTATTTTTATTAAAATGGATTGAAATCCATGAGTTAGTACCCTATATAAATTCCCAATACTTAATGATTATTGATTGGCCACATGTTCTATACCTTAGGACATTTCTTAACATTTATGGCCTATTATGTGCCTTATACCATATCTTGTTTCTTATTTCACAATCCATAGATTCTATTATTTAATTTTATAAATTGGATTTCATGTTTTGTTTTGATATAAATAATATTAATAATAAATATTTAATGTATATTATATGCCTTATGATATGTAGATTGGTTAATTTTATTCACTCATTGCAGGCTGGGAGAGATTGTGAGTCCCAATATAAGGACTCAATGGACATACATTACATGTATGATTTAGATAATCATGATGCCATAGGAGTGATCCTTGGATATAATTGGATGGTACATCTAGTTGAATTACATTATAATTTTCTGTGACACTAATTTACTTGTGGAGAAACTATGGATAGAATTTTTGGAAAGACAGCTACACAATGACTCAGGTGATACTTGATCCCCTATTTGAGATTCGTGGTATAGAATCAGATTTCACCATTCCATGAGTGATACCAGGTACATCATTTTAGGATTCCTTGAACATATACTGTGGAATTGGTTAAATCATAGAATCCTTTATAAACCCTCGAGATTCATTATATATTTCCTTATAGGGATTGAAGACTCTATCATTGGATTTAAAAGATTTATTTCTTGTGTAATATGTGATGTGTCATATTTATATTTTGAGGTTTCTTTAAAGTTGACTATGAAATGTGACCACAAATCCAAAGCCCAATATTGGGGTCTTCCTACAATATTTTCTTTATTCAGGAAGGCCTATGAATTTACCATATCACTTGTATAGGATCCTTGGTTCAAATATTCGGTTTATGCCAGGGCACTTTTTATAGGGTGGGTGTCTATTAGGAATCCTGAAAAATTTATTTATTTATTTCATTTTTTATTTTCTATTATTTTTTATTTTGTAACACTATTAATTATTTAATGCCTAAAATGGATGATCTTACACCCCATGGGTGGTGGCCAGTTTTGATTCAATCTCATATCCTATTTGGTCCACCATTTGTACCCAATCAGACTTCATGAATCTGGGTGTTAATGAAGGGAAGTTTGTGACTTAAAATTATAGATTTATTCACATCATTACGATAAATTAATGGTTAAGAGGACTGATCCTATGCTCCATATTCTTATTGTAGACGTTTTTGGTCATTTTGGAATTTTTCTATAGCATGTTTTATATGAATGAATCCCATGTTTTCCATGTACTCTTATTATTATATAGTATCATGATCATCATAATATTTGAAATTTATTCAGTCCAATTTCCACCATCTATTTACTTATATATCGTGGTTTATTTTAAATTTATTCCACAAAAATCTATTTCTTAATTTTTATTCTATATAATATTAATAATTAATTATTACTTACTACATAATAATTAGTTATTGATGTTGTTTTAACTCTTATATATAAGTGATGAGTCTCCCCAAGTACCCACCCAAGGACCATGCTACTATTCCGTAACCTCTAAGATTCAGTTTGGTGCAGTTGTGGTCTTTTGGCTACCATCTCAAGGAAACTGTATGTGGCGCCTGGTGGGATGCTACAATATAGAATCATGAAATCAAATTATTCAAAGGTGTTATTATTTGATGTTTGAAATATAAAAAAAGAAATTTTTTTAATATTGTAATGATATTTTCAATTTTTTATGATAAATATAAAACTATGTTATGATGTTCAATAAACTATTGTGATGTATTAGGAGAATTAGTGATGTGATTTATATTCAATGTGATTTATCACACAAAAATGGAAATGAACAATATTTTATGATTCTACATTCCAAATAAACTGATACCATACCCTAATAATATTTGATGTGATAGTGAAAAAACTATATTAATATTTATTTTTTCAATTCATAGATCATTTCATAAAATAAATCCACCAATGTAAACTAGCCAATCAGACTATGCCATAATAATTTTTTGGTGATCACATATATTTTTTAAATGTTAAATTTCCTCTATTGAACAAGACATATCATGTGATACTATTTTGTGAGAGAATACTAAAATATGCGATTTATCCCTGTATAATGATTATGTAGAGTATTATGATATTAATAAGATGATGAACCTGAACTTGATGAAGGACTATAGAATACCTTTAATTGAGATAAATGAGAAAATTGAGGAGAATGAAAAAGAAACAAGTCACTTGGAATTTACAATGATAAACCCATCAAGTGACACTTACGATAGATATTGGTGGATCCAAATTATATAAAAATAAATTGAGATGAAAATTATATGGAGATCATGGGAAACTAATCATATGGTGATATTCAATATTTCATATATAAAAAATATTATTCTAGGTCACCAATATATAAAAGGAAAAAGATAAAGAGAGGGTTGTAGATAATTTTGATCATATGACAAATATTCAATGTGAAATATTGAAATAAATATTGTGGAAGAATAATTAAGATATGATATCGAGATAAAGAAAAATATTACAAGGAATTGAATTTGACATAAGAAGAAGGTTACCACTATTCTATTATCGATGAAGGTGTTCGAAAACTATGATATGTAAAAGGGAAATTAATATAAGTAGATATTGATACTAGAATTTCTATTCTACTTTATTGTGTCAAAATATTTAGGGAACTATACGGTGTTAGATATTGAAGATCATATAAGATCATTGAGCGAGACAACATAATGAATTTATATACTAGAAGTTTTGTAGTGTTTAATAGTGAGTAGTGAGCGAGTTTTAGGTATTTTTTAGGAAGACCTATATAAATTTAAAGACAATATTATTAATTTAATATAGATTAGTTTAGATGGATGTAGTGATATTATATGTCAATTGGTGATTGAATTATAGGGAGGTGAAGAAACAAAACACATTCATATAAATGGTGTATTGGCCTAAAATTAGTGCCACTAAGGGTCTCATGGGTGATCACACTATAAATTGATGAAATTAATGAGAATCTACTATGAATAAGTCCTATAAGATTTACGAAAGTGTATTTTTGGATATATATTTTATTACTATGAGAAGGACCAACCATTTTAATCATTACTTTATTATGTATAATAATACATGATTTGGGAGACTAACTTATCAATGTAGGGATTAGGTTCTTAATAAAATCCTTGTAAAATTAAAAGTTTACTTTTATCTTATTTAATTACAAGAATATGGTTGATTATTACATGGTTAAAATAAAATATTACCAATTTCACTAACAAAAAATAGTTCTTAATTATCAAAATGCGGTTAGTTATTTGGTTAAAATTTAGAAAATGAAAAATATAAAGCAATGTCTGATTTAAACCCTTTTTCATATGTCCACACCTACCCTAATGGGTATTTCAATTGGTATCATAAAATGGTTATCCTCTAGTTGGATCTATTTTTGACGACACATTGAATTATTTTGAATTAATAAAGTGTCCATTTGAGATGTTTTAAGAGCATTAGATGGAATTTTAAGATTATATTAATTTTGTTTCACATGTGTATGTGTGTACCAAGACAATAGAAACTAGGATAAAAAAATTTCCCAATAAATTGTAATGAATGTAATGAAATAAAAAATAATGCCCACTAAATGATGGAATTTAGAGTGGTGTTAGTAGTTCATGGTGAGATGATACAAATAAATTTAATGATATTGATAGACTCTAATTTGATGTTGAATTTTATTGGGAAGGAATTTTCTACTAAAATTATTGATCATATATTTGTGTTTATTCATGATATATATTATGAAAATAATAGAAAATAGAATATCCTAATGCTATGAAAAATTCCTTGGTAGGACGGTTTAAAATATGAAACACTCCTATAAAAGAGCTAACATATAATTTTAAATAAATTCATATTAGTATAGAAAAAGTAAAAATGGATAAGAGAAACATAAATCAATTAGTTGATAAGAAATCTACGATTATTAAATTCAATGATTATAGATCTCATGATTTTGAAGTATCCCCCAAGGATACACTTGGTTCCAAGGAAGCTCATTTTGAAGTGAATGATAACGTAATCAAATAGCATCAAAATATATAAAATAAATTATTATAATTCATGGATATAGTTAAAAAATTACGAATAGTTAGTTGGTGGATATTATGAGAAATGTTTTTACTGATAAGAATATTCCTAGTTTAAAGTGTCTAGAGTTGGAAGTAAAACTAATGAACCTCTAAGTGACACAACCTTGAACATTACAAAAAATAGAATGAAAGAATACATTAAATCAAGGAACATAAAACAAATTCCTTTAAAATGGATTTATATTGATGGTAAAAAGAGTATTAGAACATGTGGTGAATCCTCCATCACATACTTATTTAAGAAGTTATCCTATTATGTAGATAAATATATGAGTCCTAAATATTGTTTATATATATGTGTTGAACATATTTCAAATTCTGGAAAAATTTCGGTGACCAAAAATTCTAGTAACATAACTAATGTTCAAGGGTATATATAATAATGTGTACAAAGTGAAACTCTATAAAATATTCCATTAATGTTATGATTGTATTATGTTACTAATGTTAGATATACCACATCCAGAAGAAAGAGAATTTTTTTTTGAAGATTTCATTACTACAAAATGTTTTGAAATATAGGCCTTAATTTCTAGAAATATATGTAATTATATTGGAGTTAAATAATGTCAGAGCTAATGTAGGGGATTATTTAGAGGAGAAATAGAAAACCTTTCTAATATGAACACCACAAAAGAAGATGAAAATTTATAATAATATATATTATTTTCATGAAAACATCAATTAGTTTTTCAATATACATTGGAAAAAATATGAGGAATTCTACTATATAATATCTATCTACATAACTCATACTAATAAAATAATAATTCCACAATAACATATCAAATGGAAAAAAATAAATTATGTCATGTATTCCTTCTGTAGTAAACATGATAACATAGTTATGAAAGGTAGTTTGATGAATTCATTGAAGGGTGTTAATAAAAAGGATGTCACACTAAATAATTAGAGTTTCATTAACTATGGTAGAAGTGGATACATTGTATAACATTGTAAAATGGAAATCACAATTAATAATTATTTTTGGAGATATTAGGAAACCAATAATAAGTAAATCAGACTAATGAACAAGAAGATGAGAATGGTGGAGGAAATAATAGATGATGATATAGAGAGTTTATCCAAAAGTGTAAACTGAGAGTTGACCAAGAGGTGTTAGGAAGGTGAAACCTATTTATATACAATCCAATAACTACATTACTTGGATTCCATGAAAAAATGTTTTGAATGTTGAAAAGGGCAAATAACCATTTATTTCTTGTTCTTGGATTGTTACATCAAAGAAGAAGTCCATACAGAAAAGGGAGGAAGATATTAACTAATGTTATGTTGATCATAAGGCCATATTAGCTGTAGTAGGGGAGGAATGTAGAATAATATTAATTAGGAAATATTTCTCTAGTGGTTTATGAAAAAAATCAATTTCCATCTATGATGAAATATACGAAGGAAGTGGAACTCATTCCATGTACTCATTTTCAGATATATAAAGATAAATAGAAGACAAAATTGGAATGGTATAGACAATTGAGACCCACCAATAGAGGATTCACTAGGTGTTTGAAGAATTTTCATCCATAAAACTATAACTAATGAATTATTTTACTCAAACATGAAAACAGTTTATGTGTTTTGTTAATATTATTTTCAGTTCACAATATTTATTTATAATATTTTTTTCTATCCCTGAAAATTGATTTTATGAGTTGGTGCTACATTGAGAAATGTGAATGGAAATATTTTGTTTTTTTCTTTTTAACTCTTATGTTCTACACTGATTTTACCGACATAGAATTATAATGATCATCTGATCATTCATTGTAATAATTATGTGGTGCCATCTATCTATCGTATGTAATGGAAAAATATCTAATGAATGTCGGATAACATTAAAAAGGATGGACATAGGTGGATGAGTCCACTATTACATTAAGGGGGGGAAATATTTCCCGACATTGAATTTATTTTCAAAAAGGGTGGAGAGGAAAGGTGAACATCACATGGACCACTATCATGCATCCCATGTGTTTGAATGTTTGTGTTATTGATAAAAAATCCCAAGGAGGAAAATAAAGTTCCCATTGAACTATGTTTTAATTTTTTATTAAATAATATTTATAATATGTGTGATATTGAATGTTTATTTTAGAATGTTTTGAAGTGATTTATAGTGTATTATTCTTTATGGAATTCATTTATGGATCAAAGATATTAATTAATGAAGTTTTAGAATCTGAGTATTTTAGTTAATAATTTGTACTGGAATTCCAGTGTATGTGTTCTTTGATTCATTTTGGGTGTTATCTATTACAAAATATATGTTCGTGATCTTCAAAATAGGTTTTCTTAATCAAAATAAGATTAAATTTTGACATATATTGGTGTCATTTTCAATGTGCATAAGTGCTATTTGACACTTAGGCAAAAAGTGGGAAAATTTATCATCTGAAAATTATAAAATACATATTTATAATATCTATAAATAATTAGATATTTGATGATACATGAACTATTCCACATAGTTAAAAACATCTAAAACAATTATGATGTGTCATTAAGGATATAAATTAGAAAAAATCAAATCATTAATCATGCATAAAGAATATCCAAGAGAGATGTGAACTAGATATGAGAAGTTATGAAAGGGTAAATTAATATCTATATAAAGCTAATATAATAATTCAAAATGATAGATAAAGGTAGTGAATATGTTATATCAAAGTAATGTGTATTTTCTATTGTCTAATGGTAATTGATTGTTATATAAAGGGTAGCACTAGTTATCAAAGGATAACATTAAATTCAGATACAAACATAATATTAATTGAGTACCTATGTAAAGGGAACATTTAGACTCATATTCTTCATAGAGATCATGTTTTTTGAGAATTTGATATTTCATGAATGATTATATGGAATAATTATGAAATCAAATGATTCTAATAATACATTCATCAAAGTTTGATATATCACAAGGTAATATGATTCATGCTAGGAAAGAGATATTCATGCTAAGGTAGAGTCTATGATAAATATTGTTGTATGTTTTTATTTTCAATAATATATTACACCATAAGAATATATGTAGGGATAAATAGTAGAATAAATAATTTTTTTGTGATTTATCATAAAACCATGGACGAAAATATACTCTGAGATTCACCATGTAATATAAATAGAGACCACACTATAGGGATCTATGATATGATGGAATCTTTGCTATAGTTTCTTTATGTTTATGTTTTAATGTGATTTTGGTAATGAGATCCACTTATGTGAAGTGACAAATCATGATAGGTCGTAGCCATTTTTAGTAGATTTTTTATTGATGATGGAGTTTGAACATTGAGTTTTATACTTTTTATGATATATCAAGAGATAATATATTGAATTTGAATATTTTTGGTGGTGAGTTAATTTTCAATAAGGAATGAGATGATTATTAGATGATGATGATTATTAGGAAATCAAACACAATGAAAAAATCATGGATATATTCAAGTGAGTAAAATAGGAAAATAAATGATAATGGAAATTTGGGGGAACTCCTAGAATTTCAATGAATACAACTATTGAGAGATAAAGAGAATGGAGATCATGGGAGCTAAACAACATATAGATAAACAAAAATAAATTTTTTTATCAATGTGACTAAAATATAAATGGATAAAGACAGATAAAGGGTTATGGGGATGTTTTATTATCTGAGAGCTACATTGTATGATATATGAGAATCATTCTAAATAATGAAGATGTATGATCAAATATTAATATAAAGATATATATTACCATGTATTTAAGATTATAGAAGATGAATTCAAACCTTAGTAATTGAACATATCAAGTGTGATAAGGCCATGATAATTAGAAGATGATAGTTGATGAGGAGAGATCAAAATTCTCAATATAGTTATTATTATAATTTTTTTATTCATTTAGACAATGAGGATATATTTTGTGTTGAATATAAAATGATCTCATTGAGTTAGATAATAATGTGAATATATTCAGTATAAGATCTATGGAGTTGTGAACTGATCACTGATTGAGTTGTAGGTATTATTCAGGACGAGAAATTAGAATTTAATGGAAATATTGTATAATTAATGGAGTTTATTTAAGATGTATGTAGTGACATCATGTGAAGAATGATGATTGAAATCTAGGAAAGATCCTAAATAAAAACATCCATATACATTGTGTTAATACATAAAACCTGTTTGACTTAGGGTATGTAGGGATATCATTGTACACCTTTGTAAAATTTTTGACAATAAATAATGATGATTTATTATGAGAATATGCCAAGTGTTTTCTTTTTGAGATTCTGAAATTGTTTGAAAATAATTAACCATTGAATGTAACACTTGTTTATAGTGAATAATCCACGATTGAGTGGAATAACCAATAACGTAACTCAGTCAGTATTAAAACCAAACCTTGTAAAAAATACTACATTTGATTCATCTACTTTACATTAATTAATTTTTTAAAGATTTTTTGTTTCAAATAAACATAATTTTTATTTACTATCCAAAAATAGTGGTTAAGAATATAAACATGGTATTTAGAAACTGGTAAAAATTATGCTACACCTGATTCACCCTCACCCTATTAGGTGTCTACAATGATACTATTGGGTAGACATGGAAGATAATTTAATGGGTTTATATGAAATTCATTGAAAATGAGCTTTATTTTAATTCTATAATACCCCCATTTCCTAGTGAAACTAGAGACATTCAATGAAATAATTGATCTTATAATGAAATTTTATTCTCCAATAATCCAAAATCCAACATCACAACTCCAAACTACTTACATGATCCTCATAAATATGTCAAACACTACCAAAACATAGAGTACATGAACCAGGAAAATTACAGCCCCTAAATTAGATACGTGTCAAATGATTATCATCCTCAAGAAACTAACCAACACCCAAGAATATAAAATATAAAATCATCAAGATAAAAATTACCCATGAGACACTTCTCAAATAGGTATCTATCTATCAAATGAAGAAAAATGTTCTGTAAGAGGGGGATACAATTCCATTATATCATCATAAAATCAGTCTTAAAATTAATCAATGCTTAAAAAGTTCATCTGGTACAAATAAAAGATATAACAATTACCACAATCAATCCTCAGAGTATCTATCCCATCACCAAACATGAACAAAAATAATGAAGATCCCATGAAAATATTTTTTTAATGATCATGAATCTCAATATTCCACTGTATGAATGTTTTCTCATGCTTAACATCTAACTCACCCCAATCAATGTGATTGGAATCATAGTGATGATACTGATGAGGATACAACACATGGAAGACAACACAAACATTATTTGTATTTAGAGGATGTGGTAATGAATATTTTACTTCAATAACACACCCCAACACCTTAAATGTGATTCCCCACAGTAGTTTATATATATAGAGTATTAGAAATACCAAAATCCAATATGGTGAGAATGAGGGATGTATTAAAAAAATTCAATTAGATTATGAATATTCATTATAAAAAAACATTGATATGGTTGAGTTGATGTATTTAAAGTGGTGGATCAGGTCGATGAGGCTCGAAAATGTTTTAGGGGCTTGTTTTGGGCCTGATGTCCTGTTTTAGGTTTAGGATGTTCTATAGGTAAAAGGCCACATATCATCCTATGGTGTTATTCCATAACAAGTGGCCTATTTAAGATAAATATTAAATTTAGGTTGTCGGTTATGTTTTGAACCAAAGGGAATACAGAGTGGTGCGGCCTATATATGTGTATTTTATAGAGTTTGGATGAATGAAACAATGTTGTGTAATGAATTGAGACATAAATCGTTCTTTATAAGAGAAAATATTAGGCTACATTTAATTAAATATTTCTATGGTTGGTGGGTTGTTCCACAACCCCGAGGAATCTCTAGGATGGATTTTTTGACGGGGAATGTGCGCCATCATTAAGAAGGTGTATTTCACACTGTATTCTTCTGAGCAAGAGAGAACAACATTGTGAAGTTGGATGATACACCATGAAGGGATGAAGATCACATTTTGGGTTATTCCTTATAGCAGGGTGATATAACCTGACTAGATTGGTGGAAACACATGTGAAAAACAAATAGAGACATTTTTATCAGACCATTTTGGTCATAATAAATGACTTCTTTTTGTTAGTATAATTTAAATTTTTTAAAATTAATTATTATTTATATAGATTTTTCGGAAAACATTATAGAGTTTTTGTGATTTTTCCTACCATAAAAGGGCCTCTACACCACCCACTTATTATCATAATTCAACTTTTTTCCCATTGATGTTGGGTGAATTTGGTTATTGTTCTTCAATTCTCTGAGGTGTGTTTAATTCCCTATTCCTCAATATCTAAACGGCTTTATTTTTATCTAATTTTGTGTGTGTCAGAGCTATGGTATTGATTCAAATTCCAATTGATCAGGGTGTAATCATGTGTGAATGGTGGGGATTAATAATAACATGGATAGAGGAGATCAAAAGAGGAATTCGGATTGAGAATTCATATGGTTTCACTTGAGTTAAGATAATAACCTTATTTATTTCGGTGTTCCCATTTAATTATAATGTAATTGGTTAAAAATCAGTGTTGAATGTTTGGTTTATCCTTGGTAGTGGTCCCAAGAATGTTATGATGGGTATCCATACTCCATTGCATCAGGTTTATTCATTATTATGTTATACGATGAGCTATCCTTCATTTATAACTCAGTGGATTAATTGTATTAATTAATTATAATTATTGATAAATAATTTAATGTATATTTAATGGATTTAGTGCCTCATGATGTTGGATGGCAGATAGTGGATCTTTATCGAGTATGGATTATCCTCTATTATTGTGGATGAGTAATTTATAATGTGATAAAGCAATTTTGTGGTAGTTGTCCCCTAAAATCTCTATAACTGATTCAATTGATAATGAGAAATGTGATATGAGTTATCACCATCATTTATAGTTGTCCTTAAAACCAAATTGAATTACTTTTCCTAACTCAAATTATTCATCCAAGGACATCTTTGGTAGTGAGAGTTCCATTGAATATTATGATTAATTTTATAACCATTACGGCCATGATCATAAAATAAAGTTTTTATTGAACATTGTACACTAGATTCAATGGTGATCCCCTAGAGTTATTTCATGACTCATATGACCATTAATAGGTTCCTTCTTCTCATTGGACATGGGATTTATCTGTAATTATATAGATTTCTATAATCTTATAAAATAATTATTTACTATCATTGACTGAGATATAGAGTATATACTAATAAAGCAATGGTTAACCTATCTGTAGTGTATATCGTGGTATTTTTCACCAAATGCCATTGGGCGAAATTAAACCTTTTTCGATTTGTGTAATATAGAACTAAGATGAATGCCTCTTTGATTCTCTTTGACATGGTAATCATGGAATTGTTTCCCTTAACCTCTTCAGAGTAAGATATATCTGTGAGGATGTGATGTTAGTTTGTGTATTGACATGAAGGGATCATCATTCATTTTGTGTTAGCCTTTTTGGATTATACGACTTATGTATGGGGTGAGTGTTCATTCCCCTTATAAATTTTAGTAACATTTTTAGTTATACCATGGTTATGGATTTTTATGTGGGTTGGTAATGTTAGGACCAACAAAGCCAAGACTTAATGTCGGTTTCTCATGATTCCTAAAACAATATTTTTGAGTTTACACCACATTAGAAACTGTTCATTATTACATTATGTGTTTTATTTATCTTGTGGGATTATTTTCCCAAATTTATTATTATTTCAATGAGTTTGATTAGATACCCCTTTAATTATATGTTTGTTCATGTATTAGATGTAATTCTTATTCACATTGACATAGCTTGAGGACTGGGACGAAATGATCAAATTTTTTATAATGTATAACGCATTTGATGACATGCCCAATGTTATATTGTAACACATGGTTTGGGAAACACTACCCACTAACCATATGATATCATGGTTAGGGATGATATTTCACTTGTGGTATATTCTTGTGTCTTGGGATACACTACCCAATTACCTATTTATCCTTATATTACTCAATTGAGGGATGATATACCCATTCTATGAGGAGGTCCTGAATGGGGAAGTTATGCTTACAGTATCGAGACATGATAGCCACTAGGCTATGAGAAATATTTCCTATGTGGTCCTGATGATTTTGTTTTTGAGATAGAATGCTTGATTATTTTTCATTACACTTGATAATGGGAGGTTCTACCTATAATTTTTTGATTTTATGAAAAGGTATGTGATGTCCAAATGAGAATGATAATGGTGGAATGTGATACCCCCTCATAGGTGATGTGGCTTGAATCATTGGACCCTCTTCACTTTTGAGTTTATTCCTATGAATAGGAATGTTATACCATCCATTGATCATATTTTTTTGGCCTTGATTACAAATTTTATACATGGATTTAGGGACTCTATTACAATTAATGTGACTATGTCACAATGATTTAATTCCCATGTATTGATGGATATGTTACTCATAGTATGTTATACTCATTTTTCTAATTATGTATCTCGAATGTATTTACCCTGGATTGGTCATTATATTATAAATGGTTTTTATTACCATTATGTATGAATTGGGAATTGATTCTCAATTAGAAGTTCTGTGATATGTTTAGAGACATCCCCAAGGTCGTTAAAGTTTGTATTTTCACTCCCGGTTGGCTATTTAGATAACAATGTTTTGTAATATTTATTTTTAATACAATTGAATTTTGTTTTAGTTATAATCAAATCACAATATACATTCACCAAGTTATTGTAAATTTTAGGGTCACTGTTGGTGGTGGCACACAAAGTCAAATATTCATCATGCTTCAGTTCCTTAGTGACCAATGAGATATTATATTTTTATTCTAGGTAGATTTTAGGATCCCAATATCAATAAATACGATATGAAGATTTATAGGACATTAGATATGGGAGTAGTCCTAGAAATTAAAATATTTTATTTATCTTTTATAGTATTTAATTACTTTTGGTGTGAATTTTATGTGAACTTCCAATTTGAGATACTAATCATATAGTTATACCTACATGAAAATATTTCTTTTCATTTTATTTTAGCATGGGAGTTGTTTTTTATTGTTAAATGCAAACAAATCTAATATTTTATTATATCTATGGTTATCTTATGATCACTATTCATTATATTTTTTCTAATATGTTTTAAATCTATATATACAGATAGTGTGTAGTCTCCCTACATATAATTTAGACCATGTCCATTAGTTGTCTTGATTTTGTATACAAGGAGGCACACATGAGGTTTCTGGAACCTGGTTTGGTCACTATGGAGGATAACTAGACCAGGGAAGCCATAAAGTTATATCGGAGCTATATTTTTCTTTTTTTTACTAAATGATATATGGTATAATAAGATTGAAATTGTAAGATCATTGTCTTTACAATATTAATTATTCCATGAAAAAATATATATGAGTGGAAATCCAAGTTACGAAGGATTTGGGATGTGATTTCACTATGACATTTGATATATTTATGAATATGGTCAGTGTAATGTTTAGAGATTATTGATTTTATATTTTTCCTCCAAGCCTTTGGTGGAAAGAGGAATGTGTTCATGCAACATATTGGAATGTAGTAGTTTCATTAAATTCATGTTCTTTATTATGGTTTAACACATTAATTATGGTATGGGGTCTAGTTATTTATTGTGTTCACAATACCTTCTATTGTTTTTAACAATATAATTTTTTGCTGACATTATACTTACCCAGTACTATAATTTGATTATGTAATTATTATAAGTTAATTTGTTAGCTAATCATTATCTATATTGGATACTTTCTAGAAGACTCGGTAAGTAAACTAGGGTAATTCCCATGTAATGTGATTCCTCTAGGTTTTAGGTTGAGTATGAAGAACAAGATATAGTTCATACTACATATTTTTAATAAATTCCAAGACATCATTGAGGAATACATTTCATGTGGGTGGTATTATCAATGTCTCAGTGAATGTGATTATAATACTCATGGGGGTGGTTCGGTATTTGGGTGTGGGAGATGAATTTCCACCCTATGGTGGGTGGAATTGTATGAGAATAAATATCCCCTACAGATGAATTCTATAAATGGGATGTTAAAATGTGAGTGTTTTTATATATTTAAGACTAAATCATCCTTGTTTATTTATGGGTTCTGAAAATTGTTGGCTAGGGGCAATAAAAATTGGATATAGATCCTACTAATCATGTTTTTGTTTTATGACCATAGTTAGTCAATATATAAATATTTATCATGGAACATTTTCTACTTATACCGTTGATGGATTTTCATGATTAGAGGGAAACCCAAGATATGGGTAAAACACAAACATGTGGAAAAAATCTATATAACAACCATGAGAAGGATTTTGTTTGAATTGTATGATAAGATCATCATATTAGTGGTGTGAGATAATTTTTTAGTTATGAAGTGTGATTAATTGATTTATATTGATATGGAAGAACCTCTTATAATCAGTAAATTATGGTGACCAATATACAAATAATGCATAGCTAGTAGTAATTTGTCTAATGATCATTGGATTATTAGTCGAAAACTATTGATTAGGTGATTATATGTTTTGATAGCATAACACTAAGGGGTGAAACCTATTGGTTTTTCATTTTTTATTAAAAATGGTATATAAGTGAAGCATAATTTGAGTGGTTTTTTTACTCTTTCCTTTTTTCTGTATGTGGATGGTCTTCCATACAATTCAAAATGATATGGGAAATGGAATTAATCATTGATTGATAATTTAATTGTGTACTTAGTGTATTTCCTGTGTGATTGTCCTCATATGATTTTTGGGATATTCCAATATATGGTTTTTTGAAACCCTCAATGTTAGTGGGGGGCCATGAATACAAGACGGTGACTCTTGGATTCATGTCATGGTGAATATTTTGATGAGTAATGTTTAGTTGACATTTTTCCTGTATAAGATCTTCCATTAGAGAGATACATGTTCAATACCTTGATCCCCATATATGGTATAGGAAATTGGGAGCTTCTTGTGTGTTGTGAAGGGTTTTAGAAACCCTTTTATTTCTATAAATCATAGACCTAGAAAAAATATAAAATATTATCTTCATGGATAATTACCCTTGGATCATGGTCATGTATGACATGAGGTTGTTAAATTCTGACATGTGGTGGCTCATTTATGGGTGTTAAACCAAGATATTATTATTTTTATTTACTAGTGAAAGGGATTTATATATAACAACCAATTTAACAAAGGAACAACTGTTCTGATAGATATATTTTTCATCATAGTGAGGTTTTATGAGGCTTTACATGATTAGTGTTGTCATTGGTGGTGCTTAACTATTTATTGAAGTTGGGCATGCCTGACTTTATGAAATTATAACTGGATATGAATTGAATCATTAGTGGGTTATAATAGTAATATCGTGTTGAAATGAGATATATCAATTGTTTTTGTGTTATTTCCATCAATACCGAGATTGTGATTGTGGATATTAATGATTTTGGTCAACATCAACATAGATAATTGCATGGTCATAGGCCTTGGAGAAATGCTAATGGGATGGGTCCCTCTAGATAAAGAATGATAGGTCTCATGATTATTTGTGTTCAACTAATTAGGTGATATAAGAATTTTAGTATATAGGAAACAATAGATTAGAAATTATATGGTGGGCCCTCTATTGAGGTAGAGTCATACCAAATCATGTTTGGGAGCTGTATGATGAGTGTTAGCTGTCATGTGTATGTAGAACCTAGACATATGGTAGTAAGGGTTATGTATTAGATTATAGATATGAGAGGATTATCTACGTATATTAATTACCATTCAGTGGGAGAACACTAGTTTCTGTTATCAGTTTATAGAACTTGTGTAGGTCAATTCATTCAAGGTCTGATTAGAGGATATTCGTGATTTTTCCATTTAGATGACTAGTTATGTGGGTTTCAATACTTGTAATAAGTACAATGGCCTGTGAATGTGGGAAATGAGCATGGTTTAATAGATTCTTGACTGAGTTATCATGTTTTTATTACTTCTTTTGTTTATATTTGGAGTATAATGGTGTGGTTTAGACCAATGATATCATATATAGGTGTGTAAGATGATTTAATTGGGAATTCTCAAATGTCACTGAGGGAGGGGAAACAACATGGAGATTGTGAGTTAGATAGTTCCATAGTTCATGGATCATATGATATTTAAGGTTTGATCAGTGTAGTGATTTTATAGACAACCCCTTTTATAAGTGGTCAATTATTATTACTTGTGTAAGGATATATAATAATTTACCATGAAATGACCAATTCTTTTGATAGAATATAACCTGAGGCATCTGGGGTGTGGGGTAGGTTTGATGGTTCATGTGTGGTATCAGCATGATCATAACCAGTGATGGATATGGATTTAAAAAGGAAATAATGTTTTATATATTGATTTAGTTTATGAGAATGGATAATGGAGACTTCATAAGTATAATAAGTGTTTTGTTAGATAGGAGGTAACACACTGGACATGATTTTTTGTTGAAGTTTGTTAAATACCATTTACCAAAGTTCTTAAAACAATGTTCAGTTTGATTATTTATATTTAGTTTGAAATTTTGAATTTATATACATGTTTTATATTGTTGAGTTGTTATATCCAAGGTAGTGTATTAGGTGCAGATTACGACGAAAAATTTTAGGGTAATTTTCGGTTGTTATCCATTGGTTTTGCAAAACGATCATATCTTGGTAAAAGACCACACTACACACTAAGGTGTTTTATAAATGCAAGTGAACAATTCATGATTAATATAATATTTATTGGTTCGGTTTAATTGTGAAAATGGGGAAATATTCTATGGTGTGGAAAATATAATCGTAGTTTTATAGAGTTTGGATGTATACCATGCCGCAACTTAAGGCCTTGCGACATGATTAGGGATACATAGGAGTATCTTTTAGGAATTGTAGGATTAAATGCTTCTATGTGTGGGTGAGAGTTCCACAACCAATAATATATTCCATGAGATATTTATCAATGATAAACGTGTCACGTCATAATAAATGGGTCATTTTCTATGATTCCCAGATAGTGGCAGAGTGTTGCATCTTGATGATGGATTATACATAATGAATGCTTGGGGAAAATAATTATGGATTTTCACTAGATCATGGTATTGTGTTGTGTCAATTGAGGTTGCATCCAAAGAGTTCCTATAGAAGGACCATTTATCCATGAAACTTTTTGTCACACATTGAAGAATGTTTGTGTGTAGTTTCGTTGAATTTAATAAATTTAATGTCCTTTCTAGGGTTTTTAAACACATTATATGGTTTATGTTATTTCGCTGACTGAATAGTGGAGGATACAAATCCCTCTTCCTCTCATTATCCATCCATATTCATTTGGATTTTTATTATACATGGAGGTGTTTAATCATTCTTTTGAGGTGGGTTTGGTTCTATAATTTTATACATTTACTACCCTCTATTTTCCTCTATGTTTTGGTGGTAAATTTTAGGGACATGATACTGATTCCAACAAATCCTAATGGAATCAAGTATGGATGGTGGTTCTTAAGTTCTACATTGATATATGTGGTCCTAAGAGGATTCATTCTAATGGATTCTCACATTTTATCTTAGGGTTAGATGATTCACTAATTTATTTTTATTTATCAATTAAAATAGAAGGTAAACTGTTATTGGATTTATATTGAATGTTGTATATTTCTTGAGTTATAGTCTCAGGGGTGTTCTAGGAGTGATATTCTCCCCATTTATCAAGGATTGGTAAATTTAATATTGTATGATGAGATATAAATAATGTTTAAAAAATTGAATTATTTATCAAATTTTTTTTTAAAATATTTATAATTTATTATAATTAATTTAATCGATGTTTTTTGGAGTTAAGGCCCCTTGTTTTTAAATGTTGTTCACTGAATGTTGATCATGTTTTGATAATAATTGATAACGGTTGAAGAGGGTCATGTAAGGGGATATTTACATGTTAATGGATTTTTTCCAAAATATTTCTAATGTTTTGTACATTTTTATGGAAAAATGTGATATTCGGTCCAACCACAATGTGTGAGTGTCCTAAAAACTAAGGGGAATTTTCCCTATTCCGCATATAAGTGGGATAAGAGCATATAGGGTCATGAGAGGCCCTCTAAATGGTATTATGGATTACATATCCACTAATATCAATGTTATTAAATTAATTTCTGGTAGATCATTATACTTGGGACCTAATGGAAATATCTTAGTGTTATTCCATGATGTATAATAAGACTATTAGGTTTACATTCATCAGAATAGACATGCGAGAGACGTTTAACTAGATTTCTATAAGTGAGATAATAAATAGAGTATTTCCTTTTACTAACTAAGTGAGATTATGTTATAAGAAGTAAATGATTTGACATAATTTCAGTGTAGCTTGATTTTATAGCCACTAAAATCCATGTTGTGACAAAAAGGTGTTCGTAATGATAACCTCTAAAACCATAAGGGACAATTCCTTGGATTCCCTTGATTTAGTAAAATTCAAATTTGATCCAATATAATCATCAGAGTAATTGAAGTTTGTCAATATATAGGTTCATATTGAGACATCATCGTAAGGGAATATATTGGTTTCATTGTTATAATTTTTTTATTATATGACCGATGTATGGGGTGAGAATTCATCCCTCTTTAGGGTTATATAAATCTAGTAGGCTATTTGATTGTTTTGGATTTTAATGTTGGATGGACATTCATGGACCATCCTAGACAAAACATTATGTTATTTGGATGTGATTATATCCTAATTAGGTTTTATGATATTTCTATTCCAAAAAATAATAATTATACAATCATGTGTTTTATATTTTTTGGTTTCTTTTCATATTATTATTTTCATTAATATTATGTGTATCCTATTACCGTAATTAAATATGTTTTTGAATTGTAGGATGACCTACCTACATAATAAAAAATGGACAAAGGACTAGATGACATTCCCATTAGTGTGATGGATACTAATATAGGAAAATAATAATTAAAAGTTTATTTTTATTATAATTAATTTTATTCTCACATATTTATTAGTTATGGTAGGTTTAGACAGTTTTTTGAATTTAAGTATTATTTCATATGATTTTGAGAATATTTAAAAAATGTACCAAATTATGAATTTAAATTATTTTTCAAATTTCATGAATAAAATTAATTGATATATATATAATCCCTTAATTTTTTATTTTTAAGTTCAAGGATAGGGGTAACTGAAGTATTGATGAAATCGAGAAAAAAATGAATTTTTTAATATTATAGTGTGATCCATAATATTTACATTGTTATATGAAAGATATTAAAATATATGAACTGAAAAAGATCATATGACCATATTTTTACATATTTTTTTAAATGATTTAATACCTTTAAGTTAATCAATTTTATCTTATTTTCATCATTTCATGACATTTGGTGAGTTTTGAGCTTAAGTGTGAAAATTGGTTAATTCAGGAGATTAAACTGATTTATGTACCTATGTATTTCGAGCATAAATCCTAAAATTTTCATCCAATTCATGTGATTATTTTATTGTCTGATTGAATGATTCGTGTGCTAAAAATGTGTCTTCTTGAACCTGATCCAATTCAAAATCCAAGTGGCCAAACAAAATCGTTCAATGTGAACACACAATCTGGCTTGGAGAATATACCATGACTCATTGAATGACCCATATCTTGGGATAACAACTATAAAATTAGATGATTATAGCAGGGTCAGAAAGCCACATCGATGGGGAATATGAACATTAATGTTCATGGAGAATGGATTTCATATTGGCTGCCCTTAATCTGGTATAATTAGTGTGGGTGGAATAGTGATTGGCATCAAGAATAAAACAGGTATACTAATTTGGCCACGAATACTTCCACACAACACAAAATTCCTAGAAAATTTTTGGGTAGATGTCCATCCCCATTCCCCACCTCTTATATGTAGGTACCTCTTCCTGATTCGACCATATAGTGGGAGAACCGAGGCAATCTTTGTGGTTGATGGATTCTCGAAGAGAAAGTTTCTATTCTTTCTTTCCTTTAATTCATTCTTCTTGGTTTTATAATCCCTTCCTCTTCCCCATTATTATTAATTACCCATTACATGGTGGGATAAATGTTTTGAGTGATTGGGGAAGGTCAGATTTTATCTTTAGAAATGTTGTAGTTCTTGCATTTGATTGAATAAAAACTTCCCATCTTTTGTAGTGTTGGTGTCAAATTCTAATAAATAGTTTTATTGTCTTATGTGATTGTATTTGATTTAATTTTATGTTTTTATTATTGATTATTTAAATTTTCATAATCTCCTTCAACTTAGTTTTGGTCTATATATGGTGGAATATATATAGGCATATTGTTGAAGTACTAGGTGATCATCAGTACACGTGGCAAGTGTATTGAATATTCTTAATTGTTTGGGTCAAACAAGACCCGATCCAGAATTTTCTAACTCAATTTAGGGTATTAAATATATATTATTAACACATAGGAATGAGATTAGATCAATCTGAGATATAGTTACAGTTACACTCACCATCACCATTTACAAAGGGAGTGATAGGAAGAGATCGTGAAATATCACTTAAACCGACATAGGAGAAGAAGATTGAATAAAAATGGACCTATGATAACATTAAAATTGAAAATAAATCCCTAACATGATCGCCAAATTTTATATTACTATTTTAAATCACATGATATTTCATTTTTTGTCAATATATTACATAATTTCTTCTTTTTGTTTCATTTCTCTCAATTTCTAAACAAAACAAATTCCAAAACAAATTGAAAAACATGATTATTGAGTGCCCCTCTTTGGATAAAACATAGTTAAAATAGTATAATACATTTTAACTTAGAAAATAATTGTTTTGCCACACCCCATGATTGGAACATGTCAAAACATGGAATCGTTGTCGAGGAGGTAGTTCCATAATCTAATTATTAATATTTAACATTTTTCTATAAAAAATATTAAATTTTTTTCCATGATGTTTTCAAATGTTTATTTATTTCATTCTTGTAACTACTACCCACATTGCTAATAAGTATATGGGGATGGTTATGATATTGTTCAGATGCATGAACGTCGAAATGACATATCAAAACTAGAGATCAAAGTAAAACGTGCTTTTGAATATGTACGTGCATTGATGGAAAACCCAAAACCGATGAATGTACCTGTGGAGGACAAGAAGGAAGAATTACCTATTGTGCTACATGTTGGATATCAAAAAGATCTAGATGGATTCTTGAATTAGTGTTATGAACAATTTGATCTACATATTCAATACAAAGTAAAATATCCAGAACCATTGAAGGAAGACACCCCCAAAAGCAGTGGAATTTGAAAAAAAGTCGGAGGAACATGATTAACTACATCTATCTTGTGAAATTTAACTACATATGAAACCACAGACTGAAAAAGAAATTTAAGTAAAACCACTTAAGGAAGATAATATTTTTCTTATATCTTTTCATTCTTATTATATAAAATCATAATTGATTATCACCACCCCTTGCATGAAATTTTCAGATTTAGTCAACACATATATTGCCATGGAGGATGGGGAAGAAAAAGAAGATGCACCAATAGAATAACATATGGAGCTCCCACGACATGTTGAACAATTATCAGATGTAGTTCAAGTGGAAGCCAAATTTTACATGACTAAATAAAAATAGACACCATATAATTACTTTTAAAGGGATGAATTAGATATTGATTCGTCATGTTTTATTTTTATTCAAATATAATTACACTCTGATTTTCTATTTAACCATTCATTTGGTGTAGCCTTCCTTGAAGAACCACTGGAGAATGAAGAATAATTTTTGAAAGTGGAAAAAATGAAAGAGGATGACTCATTTTTTGTCCTACCCCCACCATGAATGTTTAATATCAATTTCATGGGGGTGGATTTGGTGTACTATATACATGATTTAATCAAAAAAAGAATATGTTCAAGATGGAAGGAAGAAGTTATGGTGGATTATATTAAATAAACTTCACCCACCATCACATTGGGGATAACCAACTGAAACTGACCATCTAGAGGTAGACAAAACCAGTGCCCACTTAGAGGATAAAACCAAGATCTATCCTTCTATTCTCATTCAATTTCTCTTTTCATTTCATTTAATAAAATTATTATGATTTATTATATACCATTGTTTGTAGGTATTTATGTGTGAAACTCTTAGGATCTTAACTCAAAATTGAATTACCAATATATCTGGTTGACCAATTCCTTTAAATTGATATGATTCATTAAAAAATATTATTACATGCTAAATCAATTTGAATGCATTGTGGACACTGAATCATTTAAGTGTGGGGGAGGGAAGCATTATAGTTAAGTATTTTCAATTGTGTGTTATTCAAATTTATGTGTGTTTTTTAAAACTTTTATCTGAAATTAATATCTTCAAAAAAATTGAAACCCTATTAAATTTGTGAAAAAAAATTCCCATGAATTCGAGATTAGATTAATGCAGAAATTGAATTTTTTTCAAGTTAAAATATTTGAAAATTTTATGAAAAGTACTCTGATTTTTTAATCCCATGCCATATTTCACTGTCTTTATGTTTTAAATCACTTTCCTATGGGGCTTCTAAACCGAATTATCATAATATTTTCTTTTACCTAACTTTTTTATATTTCCATATTGTGCTTCATTTAAGTAGAATTTTATTTATTTCTGTTAAAACTTGAGGGTTTGATGTACATGTGTTTTAAATGAATAATGAATTTCCTTGGTATTAAAGCCCCCTTTTCAAAATATTCCTTTTAATAATCACCCACCTTGTACATTTATTACTTGTAGTCCTTATAATCCATGATTAACCAATTATGATAGCCAAATTACAAGACAAATTTCCATTTGAAACCTGCTCTTGATGTGAAATTACATAATCTAATTGAACATAAGTGTGAGGGAGGTCGACTTGTGTTTTGTTACCTAATTTGGAGATATATTGGGTGGAAAATAAAACATTTAAGATATGGTATTATTGTTGAAAAAATCATTTTGTTTAATGTTTTTCCTTTTTTGGAGCTTTCATGACAAGTAACATTGTGCCTTTCTGGAGCTTCTAATGAAAATAATGTTGTGCCTATCTAGAGCTTTCAAGAAAAATCATATATGAGATGATTGATTCTTTTGCTATTGAAATTATGAATGGTGTGTAATTTCACAAATTTTTCATGTAGATATAGCATATTTACTACTAAGGGGAGTGAAGAGGAGACCATATTTGATTAAAATTTACAGTAATGCAATTTTTTTTCAAAAAGAGCCAAACAGTTCTAATTCTTCCTCAATCATTATCACATAAAAATCCAACCAAACTGCGGCCACAGAAAAACATTGAAAAGTCCTCCTAATAAACATATGTCTATGACTTGCATCAGGTGGAGATATAGGAATTTCTCCAGCCTATGGAGACCCTTTCATGAGTATTCGATGAGAAAGACATTGCTGAAAAATGATATTTGTATGATGAGAGAAAATGAATGTTAGGTAACTATTTTGTGTTTTTGGGAGAATAAATGAAGAGTAAATATATTTAAGGAACTGAATTTACAACTTGGAATAATGGTTGTTGATGAGTCATGATATATCTGATTTCATTATATTAAAATCTAAGATCTCAGGAATACGTGTTTTAAAGTTTCCTTGATTTGATTTTGATGTTTACATATAAAGGGGTCCAGGTGCTATGTGTGGTGGAATTGAAAGAGATCATATTTTCATATTTTTTCTTATTTTTTTAAATGACTTAAACCATTCACATTAATCAATTTGTTCTTTTTTGCATCATTTTATGACTTTTGGTATGTTTTGAGCTTAAGTGTGAAAATATGTTAATTCTAGACAATAAACTGTTTAATGATACCCTTGTATTTCGAGAATAAATCATAAAAATTCATAAAAATCACGTGATTAGTTTTTTTAGGAGGGAATTATTCATGTTCTACAATTAAATCTCTTTGAACCAAACCCAATTCTAACTCCATGAGGCCAAAAAAGTCATTCAATGTGATTACATTATCTGCCCGACAGAATAGACCATTCCTCATGAAATGACTCATATCTCGTGATACCAACAATCAAATTGAATGATTCTAGATGGGATTGAAAAAAAAACTCAACGATCATTATTCAACATAAATTTCATGTAGAAAAACATCATATAGTCTGCCCTTAATCTGTTCAATGTAGTTTTGGAGGAATATTGATTTGCTAGCAGAATAAGTCAGGTCTACAAATTCGTCCATAACTCATTCCAAACTACACCAAATTCCACGAAACATAGTGGTTAGATGTCCAAAACCATTTCCCACATTCAGTAAGAAGATAGCTTGGCCTAATTCGACAATATGGTGGGAGAACCAAAGTAATCATTCTTTTGGACCAATTCTGGAAGAGACAATTATTGTTCTTTCTTTTCATTCTTTTGTTATACTAAATTTTATAATGCCTTATTCTTCCCTTGTATTCTCAATTACCCTTAACATGGTGGTGTAAATATTATGATTGAATTGGGAAGGTTAGGATTTATCTTTTTTAATTTTTGTGTTCTTTCATATGATTGAATAAAAACTCTCTCTATATTCTGCGGTGTTGGATTCAAATTCTAATAAATGGTTTTATTATCTAATGTGAATATATTTGATTTAATATTCTGTTGTTATTATTTATTTGATAAATTTTTATAATATCCCTCCTCTAAGTTCAGTTCTATATATGATGGATTAGATCTGGGATTAGTGGTGATGTACTTGGCAATCGTCAGTACGTGTGGTTGGTGTATTAAATATTCTAAATTTTTTGGGATAAATAAGACCCGATCGGGAATTTCCTAACATAATTGGGGGTATTCGATACATTTGTTTAACACATAGGAAAGAGAGTAGATAGTGCTGATATATTAGTAAGGTTTAGTCTCAAAATTACCATTTACTATGGGAGTTATAGGAAGTGATTGTGAAATATCACTTAAACCGACTTAACAGAAGAGGATTGAATAAAATTGGAACTATGATTACATTACAATTGAAAATCTAATTGTGACCTGATCACCCAATATTATATAACTATTTAAAATCAAATTATATATCAATTTATACACCATATTATTCATAATTGTTTTTTTTGTTTCATTGTTCTCAATTTCTAAAACAATCAAATTCTAAAACAAAGTGAAAAACTTGATTGTTGAGTGATCCTCTTTGTATATAACCTAGGTTAACCATTATACTATATTTTAACATAGTAAAAACTGTTCCTTTCACACCCCACGTTAATAACATTCCATGAACAAATAGTTTTAGACCATATGTATGAAATACTATTTTGTAATCAAGAACTATTCCCAGACGCATAATGATTTTTCCTTTATTGCTTGGAAGTGACAAGATGTTATTTACTATGTTATAAAAGATGTGCTTCATAACTACCTATTATATGATATATTTATTTGGTGATACTTATTATACATCTTCTCATATGTAACATGAAATATTTTGTACAGAATGTTTCTTGAAACATACATTTTATTTTGTGGAACTCATGTAAGGATTTTCCCTACATCAACATGATTTTTTATTCAGAATGGGATGTTTCTTATGGTTATATACTAGGATAAATTAAAATCATCTCTAAATATGATAATGTCAAGATATATAATATCTAATCCTTTGATATACTAGAAGAATGGATTTTCAAAATATTTTACTTAATCAAGAATAACAAATTTTGTGGAGATTATCTCAATGCTATGTGGAGAATTCTAAGGGTACAAGGATAAAAAATTCACATGTGAAATAATTAGATATAGAAAAAAATAATTGTTTCATTTTCTCGGTGTCATACAGTACAAAAAATAAAAAATTCATGAGATGATTCACTATAACACTAAAATCATGGTGTAAATATAAAAATCCCTTATGAAGATATCTCACAGAGCTTGCTACATGTGGAATCATTATAGATATCAGGAAAGGAAGGAATGAGATATTTAAAGAGCTCAGGGATGTAAGGATGAAGAATTCAACTGCTAGATTATTCATACAAAATTATATTACTATTTTCACTGTTCTTCTATAGCTTTATGCAATTTCATAGGGGTCTAAAAGACATTTAGTTAATTTGAAAACATGGAAGAGAACCTATTATTTATTCTTGCATCCCAATATAATTATTAAATTCTTATTCTTTTATTTGATCATAGATTTTAGTTTTGAGATATATAATTGGATGTGATTATATTTAGTTTTTATTTTTTTAACCTATTTTATTGTTGGGATGATCAATTCATTTCTCCCACTACTCCATAATGCCGATATATGATTAAGTGTGAATTGTTAGGTGATAAAGTACATAGATATTATTTATATGTTTGTTTAAGGTAGTTGATATCCCCAGATTTATTAAGAGTAACTTAATATAACAATTATTTTCATCAGTCAATAATAGAGAGATAATTATTGATATATTAAGTCAATGATTGATATAATACATCACACATAAGAAGAAGGATCATTTAGAACTGATCAAAACTGAATTGAAACTCATATTCACCATGAACCCTTAATGTGATAAATGATATTATGATTTATCTCATTACATAATAAAATATAATAAGGATTATTCATTTTATGAAATGTATGATATAGTAATTAGTAAACCAACTCTAGGACCAATTACTTAATGGATTTCTAAATATTGAAATTTATATTAAAATACTTTAAGTTCTCTTAATTAAAAATAAAAACCAAATCTCATTTATAACTAATTAGGAAAACAAGAATTTTTTCACCTCTTTGTAGAAAACATTTGGTCCCTATAGTTCTTTATAATTACAAGAGGTTTTAAATTTCATTTTCCACACCCATAGATAACTTTGTGTTAATGATTTAGCATCATTTTCATGGAGATTATTTCAAATATATAACAAAAAATAAATATTTTCATGAAAATATCTCATACTTATTATCTTTATAGTACTGATACAGATTTTAATAAAACCAGTTTATCTATATTAAGATATATAATAATCATTGACAATATTTTATATATCTTCAACAACATTTCATTTATATACTCAAGTTAATCTTCAATTGTTCACCGTGAATTTGAAATCAGAGATGGAAATCCTAAATAAGATCTTAGAGATCTTTTAACACCTTAATTTACATGTTAAAACAATAAATCATTTTTCTGCAGTATACATTATTATTTTTAACTGAATACATGATTGATTTAACATTTTCCAAAATTTCATGAACTGAATAGAAATTATTTAAATAATAACCTTAAATAATTCATAATGGTTTGTGAACAATAAAACATAAGTGGATTGGTTGAGGAAAAATTAATAAGGATAGAATCAACTTTTTAATAAATAAATTATTTATTACATAATTGATATTCATCCAAAAATCTGGATAAATAAATAATTTGGATAACCATCAGAGTAGTCTTCTCCAATGGATTGTTCTATCTCCATGGAGAAAAACCTAATGAAATGAGATATATGGAATCATATAATTATCATGAGAAAATATTTTTTATTATTAGAAATGATTTAATATGTTGTGTTCAAGCTACCCAAATTAAGTATTAGAGATACAACTCTTAATAGTTTAAATAAATTAAGTAATTCTTGATAGTGATATGAATTTTTTAGATGGATGATCTAGAGGAGATTGATTCACATGTTACTAACATAATATGAAGGATTAATGATAATATATTTCAATATTCTGAATTGTTTAATAAAATAGGTACTTTTATAATATGATTGCATGAGGTAAGATCTAGTTACTCACTATTACATGCATCCAAAAGTTGGGTAATATATACTTAGTTTACAAAAATGTCCCTTTGGTTGTTAAATAATCAACTCACACTAGTAATGGTATATTGTATTTTTTTCATCATCAAATCATAATAAAACCCATTTTGTTGATCTACGGGAATCTAAAATTTGTGTTAATTCCTATCAAAAAAGTAAGTCTCAGCAATCTAACTAAGGATAGGGAGATAATTCACAAAAACAATATTTGTTTTGAAATAAACAAAACCATTATATACCACCATACATGTAGATATTCTACCATCCTCCACTATTCAAAAGAAAATTATTACCACTATATAATCTACCAAACTTATAATAAAAACCCTTCAAATAGTGTAAATATAAAGAAAAAATTTAAACCAGTTTAAAAATAACAATACATAACCAACCATATTGAATAATTGTGGTGTTCATAATTGAGATGAATAAATTTAAAATTAGCTATTAAGACTTTAAAAAATGATGTAAATAATCATTTGAAGCTTCCTACAAAAAATGTTATAAATCTAAAGAGTAATGTTTTTGTTCTAACAACATGGTTAGTAATGATATCTAATATAACACACAAATATTTCTGGAAAATACTATGTTAACAATTGAGTAATAAGAAAAATAATATTAAAATATTTATGGAAACACAATGAGGAATGATAACAACAATTTAATAAAAAAATAAAATATTCCCCCTCTATTTCACTCAATAATGGTATAATAAAAGATTATCCTTGAGGAAGAATCCAAAAATAAATCCTAGATAAAATAAAAATTATTGATAACAAAATACCTCTTATTAAATCGATTAAATATATTCCCATATATACTTAGTTTATCATGGAATTATACACCAAGAAAATGATACATTAACAGAATGAAACAATGATTTTTGGAAGGAATTCTTTAGTATTGGTTTCACCATAGCTTTCTACAAAATTTTAATCCCCATATACATTCTTTATTTCAGTCACTATTAGATCCATTTATTTCCCAGATGAATAATTTGATTTACGACCTTTTATTAATTTAATGACTCATTTTTTATTTTATTGTTTTTATATAAGAGAGATCAAAATATGAATATGGGTTTTCAAACAATAAAATAAATCCACTTCATTCCCTACTAGTTTTATTTGAGATTCCATGGTATGTGCAAAAAACATAATCTCCCTATATAATTTTTTAATTATAAACATAAGGGATGATATGACACCAAGTTAGTCACCCAGCATCTTGGGAAGGACATACCTAATTACAACAAATATAATCATTAATCATCATGAATGTATTTTAATATTTGATTTTGTAGAAAAATAACTTTCAAAATATCACATTCTAATGATCTAATTCTATACGAGAAAAATAAACTTTTTAATGAATGTTTAAATATGGGTAGAAACCTATGATCTGAAATACATGTCATTATTTTTAACAACCTTTGATCATAATAGATCCAATATAGTTTGAGTTAAAATTTTATTTTGTTAATTGATTTAATATTTATTAAATAATGAGGGTACTGATACATCCTCTAATATAAAGGAAATTCATGTTAAAGAGGTAAGTGAACTCAAGATGATGTCACAATTAATTAGGCCCCCAAATATTGATCTAGAACTATTACCACCATATTTAATGTATATTTTTATAATGAATGAAAATAATTTAATAGTAATTATTGGCAGAAAATTTAATTCTAATGAGGAATAAAATTAAATAACCTTTTAAAAGAGTATTTGTGACATATAAGTTAGACTTTGGGTGTCATTCCTAGGTTTATATCTGAAATCTATATTCATATATTTTTTTAAAGATGATGGGAATCCTATTAAGAAACATCATAGGACAAATAACCCCAAAAGGATGGAAGTGGATAAACAATAATATAAAAAAATTATAAGATTTTAAAACAATTTAACTTATTTAAGATTCAATGAGGGCCAGCCCCACTCATATAGTTCCTATGAAACCAAGAGTGATTTTTTGTCAAGAATAAACCGATTGATATAGTCCTGATGAGAATACAAAATAGTTTTATAGTTTTCATTAATTCTAAAAATTTTAATTATTTCATTTGAAATGATCATTTTACCATGCCATTTTTTTCCAAAGATGTTATAGACATCCAAGAAAGACCAAATACTAGGTTTTAGATGATTTCCCTAGATACCTACAAGAACCCATTACACCTAAGGATCAAAAAATGACCCTATAAAACTATGCTTATGTTAACATTTTATAGTAGGATTCTACATGGATTAAGAAATACTATAGGTACATATCAATGATTCTTGGTGTAACAATTCTGTTTTTGGTCCAAAGAATAGTTCCCGAGGACAAAGACCTATGTTACCTCTAGTGTGCCTCCCAATATGCTAGAGGCCATTGAATAGTCGTAAGGGAATAATTAATTCCATAGAGGGAAAATTAAATTGAATGAAATGAAAATAATAATGGAACATAGGCTAACAATATCCATCACAAACATTAAAGTGGGTAGAAAAAATAAGAAAAAAATACCATAATAAATTCCATTTTTTAGTATCCAACCATTAAAAAGGTATAGTAACCCATTATGACGATGAAACTTATAAAAAATAATAAAATAAATTTACACATTAAAAAAAACACTATTACTATCATCGGGCCACACAACTTCTCTAGTTTCTATATACCATTTCGGCTTCCCCATCATGATCCACAACATGTACTTTTCTCTGACATTATAGAAAACATAATGTATACACATGTAGTATATTTATCATGTATAGTGTGAGAATAGAACATAGTAGAGTCTCACCAATAAATCCTTGTATACAATTTCATATATGTATGTATAAAAGTGGAAACTAAATACATAAATAGGCATAATCATTTGGTCATAATGTTCTCACCAGGCCACCACAACACCCGATGTGGTACACAAAATCATCCTGTCACCATATGATAACCAAGTCCATACGTACATCAACACCATTATAAAATTACATTCTTATCTCATTCCACACAATCTAAGATAGACCCATAATCCCGAGGATGGGAATCATCTTAATCACAAACACTACCCACATCATGGTAGGGTCTAGTACCATCCTCTTCATCAATTATTCTCTCTAGGATAGTCAAATATATAAAACATTCCATCTACCTAATCTCTTATGTTGGGGTCAATACATCTAAATCTACATCACATTTCAACCAAAACATATAACTAAAGGCAATACAATTTATTTTCCCATATCACATCACAACCTACACTCCATCTCACTCATGGCAGTTATATCATTAACATTTCACCCAAGGTATCAACCTCTATTACATCTCATTCATGACTAGTGCCTTACCACTCAATTAATGATCCATGATAACACCGTCCCACTCAAGTTGAACCCATTCTTTATCAATCATACCTTCTAAATCATGTCACAAAAATACATCAATCAAGATTATAACTCCATCTCAGTCATGTTATTTAATCTAGTGCCATATCACTCAGGGAAGGTCCATGACTTATGATCCGCACCACCACAATGAAATGAATCATGATTCATGATTGAAAAAAATAATATGCTTGAAATAATAAAAAACGATCTCACACTCTATCACATGGATCAGTAGCTAGTTTTATGGTGGTAGTCACTCAGGACCCAAACCCTCATCTAAACTCATTGACACAAACTGATAACCATCACACCTCTACAACTCCATAGCTAGTAGTGTCTTCCAAACCCTATTCATGGTAGAAGGGGTCTAATTTCTACCCAAAAAAACCCTTGTAATCCAGATGTTAGGTCCCTATGAAATTACTATCACCCATACCATGGTATCATCGTTTATATTCAAATGGAGGTATCCCATCCCATCATCTAGAGGAATAACCCTTCCACTATATATTCCATGTATTATATGACTTACCATACTTTTATCATATGCCTGAAAACTCATACAGAATCAAGAAGGAGTTCTAGATCATTGTTTATATGTACGACCATCCCACTCATCATTACATGGAACTAATCCACCATGCCTTCCCACTAACCTACAGAACCCAAAAAATGATATCCCATAAATCATCTATCACACTAAGCTCAACCCTAGTCCTCATTTAAAAAAAACCAGAAACTTACCTTCTTAGAGTTTTTTTTGATGGGTGACCCTAAATACCAAATTAAAAATCGGAAATTATTATATTAATTAGAGGTCCAACACCATCCTATCAATTTTATTGAGGTCACCATGAGTCTCAAATTGTCTAGCATAAACCCCATGAAGTATGTAGGCCATCGCACTCATGCATAAAAAATATATGAAATTAAATCATATGGCTCACCTACGTCGAACGTGGTGTAAAACACTTATTAATCCCCCTTCATTATTGGGCAAGCTCATCCATGCTGCCAGGGACTAGGAAAGACAACATAATAAAAATTAAACCCAATGACATAAAGTCAACATTCCAGGACAACCTATTGCCTCCGTAGACAAAATAAAAATCATTTTGAAATTTTTATAAGAGCCATCATAAACAGAAAATAAACCAAAACCACCGCCCAAGTACTATGGGATATGAAGGGAACCACGAATGAAAAAATAATGGAATAATTTACCAATAATAAACCTAGTAACACCACCAAATTCATCCCCCAACACTGGGGATCAATGAAGAAAATAGAGGGGGTGTGATGACCAATTTTTTTTTAACATGATGCCCCTTTCTGGTAAAACTATAAAGCATATGACAGATAAATTTCTAGATTGATCCCATTTTAAGAAATGGGTCCATGCCTCTTTTTTAGTGAGACAAGGCGGTTTCAATGAGAAAAATCTCATCACATGAAAATTTCTTGGTGAAACTAATCAAAATAGAATGTAAAAAACATCTAAATAAAGGGGTTTAGTACCTTGATCTTTTATGAACAACCAATTTATACCCATGTGGAACGACACACATTATAGTGATATTGTAGCATGGCCTTACACAATAGAATCATTTCTACTAGTCCATCAAGACATTCTTTAATGCCTATATGAGAACTTATAACCCAATCAAGACATATTCCACATCTATAAATATCTTATTAAGATTCTCTAATGATAATAATCCATACCAAATCCCAATTCATTTAATGAACACTTTTATTGGAATGAAATTTAAACTTCCCTTAAAAGGTAATGACCTAAAAAGACATATGAAATTACAAACTCCACATGATAACACTTATCATTCTTGATAAAACATGGTTGTCATGTAGATGACAAAACCTAACCTACCATGTTTTTCAGAGTACTTCCAAAGTATCCATTCATGTTACTAAATACTAATCACAATCCCATTCTACACCTCTAAACACCATAAATAGTAGACATTGCTAACTAATGTTCCTACTCACCACCCTAATAACATCTAGATATCCCTTATTCTCTCCCATCTCTCTTGAGACATCGTAGTTTTATAACTAATTCATGATAAGGATTTTCATTACACCCACCACAATTCTCTTCTCAAAATGGTCGATAAGAGATCATTGTACATCCAACTATAGGAATATGATTCCCTATATGTGATTCCAACCTTCAGAGGTCCACTAACTTGCTCAATGTGGTTTCACCTAACTACATTTAACTCTTACCAAAACTCCAATCACCTGACCTTCATACAAATTTTCTAATAAAATAATGACTACACCAACATACATTTCATCACCCTTTTTATTTTTCTCATGATTCCTTAACATCCTGAGAAATATAATAATTTTCCAAAAAAAACAACACCAATGTATGAACCAATATCATGGTGTAATTCCATAGTTGTATAATATCTCATAAATCCTTAAGGAATTTCCATCTTTTTAATTTTCCTTTATATTAATTATATTTGTTTAATAAAATATTTCTCTAGTTTTTTATGTGGTTTGGGGTGGTTTAGGTGTTTGGGAAACAAAATAATTGAAATGGTACATCTAGTCCACATTATATAGTTAGTACATGGTAAGTAGTAACTTTTCCACTTAACTATGCTTTCCTGGAGGAAGTGGTGAATCATTAGTATAAATGTGATTGTGGAAGGATGAAATTTTGTGGCATCAAATAGAGTAACCACGCATGGTTACCCTACCATTTTTCAAATTATGTGTGCTCCCTAGGAGACCATTCACTAAGCCCCCTACTGGACAGATAGTGGCACGTGCTTGATGCATGGTTTTTCCAACTATGTGGCCAAGTCCTGTAACTCATTAAAGATAAGGAAATATTTCATTTGTTACCCTAGGTATTTATGTTTTCTCATATATATTTCCTCACCATTATTATATCAATATCAAAGGGTGATGAACCCTTCCTCCCAACCGTTTTAATGATTGATATCCTCATTCCTAATGTATTTGGAGCATCATTGGGTGGGGATCGATGATCTGGGTGTGTTTCAAAGTCATTGTCCATCATTTTTATATATTAGATATTGTGGAATCATTATTCTTATTTCTATGGCCTAAATACCTCTTTTTCCACTAGATCATAGGTTAGGGTTTTAAAGGGTGTTTTATTTTGAATCAATGGACAATGTTGAAAGAGCGTTCATCTTCAAAACCATGGTAGGCAGTATACATGTTTTATCACATGATCATGTGATTTGATTTATGTGTATGTGATTGTGAGGCAGTGTCATTTTCCTGTCCATTTTTTTCAACAGTAGGAACTACTAAATTGGTTTGTTAAATTCTGAATTTAACCCCTCCTGATCAATTTTGGATGCCTGAGGTTGAGTAGACAGGGATAAAGGCAAACCTAGTGGTGTTTCACTCCTTTAAACATGGAAGTTTTTTTAATAAGGAATTGGGGTGTTAATATGATATAACATGTAATAATTATGTGTCATATTAACATGAGTTATGAAATGAATCTAATGATAATTATGTCTTGTTGTTGAAACATGATAAAGAGGTCTCTGGTATAAACTGGTTGTGTTAATTGGGTTAAGACATGTAATTGGTAAATATGTTAGTGAGTTAAGGAATTTATGTGGTAAAAATAATAATGGGTTAAGGAATTTATGTTTTAAATATGTTAATATGTTCAATAATTTAAATGGAAATGTGATAATGGGATAATACATGAATTTTGTAAATGAGCTTGTGAGCTATGGTCCGTAAATGGTTTATGTGATAAGGGAGTTATGATTTTTAAATGATATATGTGTTAAATGGTTAGAGAATAATATGTAAATTTCATAGTGATATCTGTGGTGTATTGGTATTTTGATCCATGCCCACGGGTCAAGTTAGACTAAGGCTCTAAGCCACACTCCTTAAATTCAAGGGGTAGAGATTCAAATTGAGTCTTTTCCCATATGGAATTCATGTGATATGAATACCTATAAATAGGATCCAACGTAAGTGTTATGTATTGTATTGTATAATTCATCCTTGTGATTAAGGGAACTTGGTTTTCCCACTTATGCATTATTTATATGGCCAAAATAGCCTAAATTGTACTTGAGGAAAATGGATAACCTAGGGAACAAATAATGAAAGTGGATAAAGTGAATATTATTAATTAATGTCACATAGTTAATACTTTATTGATATTATTATTCATTATGTACTTACCAACACTATCTATTTAGACTAGATACATTGTAGACATTTTTTGTGGTGTCCTACTGGGATTTACTCACACCCTTCCTAGGATTCCATTGAGTACATGAGCAGACATCATGGTTGTTGTCTAAGATATGGGGAAAGGCCCTTTGATTTATTGTTAATTTTCATGTGGGATGTTCATGGATGAGGGAATCGAACATGAAAACATATAAATTTTTGGGGATACTACATGTTGCCTTTAGTTTTGGGTTTTATTTATACATGGTACGGTAAGAAATGACATAGCATTTTTACTATTTGTTTGTGGTTATGTAAACATATTTGAGGAATGGATTTGAGATGCATGTTTATTTTTTACTTGTTTTCATATTTAGTAATTTATTTATTTTATTATTACAATGGTAAAGAGGGTATAGTATCCCCCAGTGTTTCATTAGACTCCCATTGTTAGTATAAATCCTCTAGCATAAGGGGAAGTACACCTGAAGTCATTTGGGGAATCGTCTCAAGGCACTAAATTAGTGGATCATGGGTTGGGACATTACAGTTGGATACATATCCCAAAAAACTTCCTGATACACTTTCTCATCACACACCAATGAACCCCAAAACCTAGTCACCCATGGATCACAATATTTCCAACGCATGTACTATGGAAACATAAAATATATCATAGAAACCATATTTTAAATCCCAATCAAGTATTTCATAAGGAACAATATATAAATGGATCATTCCACACACCAACATCCTGATGTCACTTCAATCATCCACCGACCAGTCTCACCACCTACAAAACCCTTATTATGTGAAGGTTATAAAAATGTGACATATATGATGCTCCTAAAATATGAGTATCCTTATCATCACACCATTGACCTAAAACATCCATATAGAAATAATCGATTTTTGTGGATACATCACACAATCTGGAGTGCTCGCACGAAACACCAACTACAACTTATTCCTATATCACTATGAAAATCACCCTTGAAATTTCCCAAACTAAACCACCCCTGAAAAAACATATCGTGAACCATAAACTATTTCCATCAATCCAACATGCATATTTCTACTTTTGGACCACTAGAAAAATTCTCAATTTCATTGACAATATGAAAAATTATCAACAAACCCATATATGTCACATTTACCAATCCAAAAAAAGAAAATAGGATCCATACACAACTAGGAAGCAATAATCCTTAAAAATAATTAGTTTTTCTATAGTCTTAATAGATATCACTCTCCTTTCTCCTAGGAAAGTGATCTCTAAAAAAAATCTCACAGACCCCTACCCCTACTCTTCAATCTCACCCAAACCCAATAATTATATGTTATTGTACAATCTTATCACACACCCAGACTCATGAAACCATGTTTCACTTATCATATATCCTAGGATTAGAAGCATAACTGAATGACCATGAACCTTGTGTATGATAGATCATCCAAACAACCAAATCCATCTAACTCAATCCATGTCTAACAAAATGATCACCCATCACCTTAGTTTCATTAAAAAATAATGAGATTCGAACCAAACTCCCACCAAATATCCTAAAAGTACTTTGAAAACTAATAAGGCCAATAATCCGACTAATACTTCTCACTCACCCACCTTTAATACTTTTCACTATAAAATTCATGTTACTTCATTCAGCCCACTCAGGTTATACGTCCAATAACCTGATTCAATTATATATAATGGGTACAAGAAGATATATGAAAAACACCATATAGGTTATTGTTGAATCATTAGGTAACTGTACTACTCAAATTCATGGAAACCCAATCGAATAATTGTATTATCCCCCATAAATTTAATGCATTAGTTGAACCCTATAGGGTTCTATTTTCATAGAAACAAATTTTAACATCAACCAACTACGTGTTACTATACATAACTCTTATTATAAGATTTTATGTTATTCCATATAGAACACCTACCATTGATTTACATGACCAATCACATGGCAGTCTACTTGTGGGTGAAAACAGTAGTACATCTAAGTATAATTCCACCATGATGATATATGGGTTAATTAAATATATGTTTTTAATAATTTAAACAATTATACTGATAGTTTTTGATTTTTAAATAAATGTTACACGTATTAAAAATTAAAATATCCCAAAAATATATAATTTAATTCGAAAATGTATCATTTTTCAATTTTTAATGTTTTTTGAGATAATTTATAAAAAAATATAACTATATAATTTTTAAAAAATACTCTTTGGTGTTTTGGGAGTAAATACCACTATATTGATACAATTGTTGAAATTAATTTTTAGGATCCTTTTTCTATTGGGATACATTTCATACAATTCATATATGTGTTGAATTGAGCATTTGGAAGCCCTAAAAGTCACTCAATTTAAAAAATATTTTTTATTAAATTAGTTACCTACCATTAAAAAATAATTTATATATCTTCCCACATATGAAAAAATGTGTTGATTAATGGTAGATAATAACGAGGAATAAATATTTAATCCCAATGTTAAATACAAATTTTACCTTAGGTCATAAAACTGTTATAGAATTTAAAAAGTGGAGGAAGTTGAAGAGACGCTTCGGCCCAAAAATATTATTAATTCATGTAAATTATTTTTAAAATGTGTCCAGATGATATTTAATTTTATTGAGAAAATATTAGATTAATACAAAAACAATTTGGTGATAGTAAACGAGTTATATTCATCTCGGAAGTTGTCCAATTTTTTGAAATAGTTCGCTATATATAAATTCAACAATAAATCTACAACCAAATTTTCCAATAAATTTTCATCATCACCGCCATTAAAATTGAGAGTTTGAAAGTGGGAATGGGATGTGTTAAAGAATATATTATTTATAATCAGAGTTAAAATGAAGATAATCATTCCTTGAAAGGATAACATCCATGTTTTGGAGTCTAGTAAAGATCTGATGGAATTTCCTTTTTGAGTTTGTTATTTTCATTGTAAACACTTCTATTTTGAATTATTCTAGAATCTTTTTTCTTTATTAATGGAGGTATCATTATTTATTTTTTTAACTTTATTCTAAATTATTTTGTACTATTGTTAAACATGAAACCTTAATGTGGTTACACTCATTTTTAGAATTTCTTTATTGAGATCTCACCTTTTATCAGAGTGTGTCTACACTATTATGGTTCTCGATAGATATTTAGGAATTGAAATATATTTTATAAGTGGATTGAAACCCATATTTGGGGTCTCAATTTTTTTCTAGTTAAATTGGGTTTCTATGTTAATCTATAATTATATAAATTGAATAATTTAATTGGAAAACATTTTTTGACAATAATAAGATGATCATCTGAGGATCGTTTTTTCTCCACTACTGTACCCTTTAATATGCCATTTTTTATGTACCTTACTTAGGATTTATAATCACCAAATTTAATTTATTTGACATAATATTATTATGCATTTTTTAAAAATTATTAACACCATTTATATACAAAATTCATGTTTCATGTGTAAAAAAACTAATTTACAATGTGACAATTTGACAACTTAGTTTGCAATATCCCCATGAGAAAACATCATGGTTACCCCCAGTATATGTTTTAAAGGGTAAATTATTGACCGAGATAACATGAATGAATCCTCATCATCAATTTAGTGTCATTTATACGGAGGGTGTCTATGTTTTGTTAATTTTTTAAAAATCTCTACAATTTTATCCACTAATTTAAGGACTATCAAAAATGTATTTTTAATGTGACTACTCATATTATTGTCCTTGCTATCAACAATTTTATGATTATAATACCGAATAATTTTTAAAATATCAATTAAAATTAAATGGTGTCTTGATAAAAAAATATTTATTAATTAAAATAATATATATTATGGTTAAATAAGTAAATAAAACTTTTCTAATCATTCCACAAATTTACACGAATTGAATAAAATAAAATTTCAAAATAATATCAATGAAATTAAAATATTGTCCCTCTAACTTTTTATATTGACGAAAATTTTATGGGTGAGTGTAAAAATTAATTGGAATTAATTTTTAAAAATAAAAAATAATAATTTATCATTGATTTACCAATTCATGGATATTTATGAAATTATAAGTATTTAGAAAATTATTAGGTTGAGGGTGCTGAAAATGAAATTATATGTGAAGCTCCAGTTTTTGAAAGTGGAAATTTATAGATTTTCTACCAAAATCTGGGAAAAGATAAAGGTAATTTTCTTCCATTAATATTTAATAGAATATCGAGGAACATGAGATTCTTTCCCATTTTAATAAAACTTTTTTCAAATTAAAAAAAGCTGGAACCTGAAAAGCCACATAGAGAAGTCTCAAATTTTGATAAATTTATGTCCGAAAATTTATATAATAAATTTTTAATTACATATCACTATAATGATTTAGTTTCCATTACTTCTATGTGGAATGCTTTTTTTCAAATTAAGTGGATATAAAGGATGAAAATGTATTAAGAATGGGGTACCCAGTTTATGTGTACATTAGTACTCATGAGAATGGTCTCATTAATAAATTTTTAAAAAATGAAATCATTTTTCAAGTAAAAATCGATGATGAACCACCTCTTAGGATTAGATTTGAACATTTTGTTGAGTTATGTTTTGATTAAAAATTATTTGGAAGTTGTTTTTCATTATTTTCACCCTTCCAATACATCATTGGAAATACAAAAGAATGGAAGGTTAATTTTATAAATCTTATTTTGGGATATTTTATAAGATGTGTGTTTGGAAAAAGGTTTTATAAATTTGATTTTTATTATTCATGTGGAGAAAACCGAAGAACTTATATATTGGGGATGATCAGTTTGAACAACATAAGAAGGGAAAGTGAAATTATAGCTCCCACTTGGTGGGCTCAAGCTATGTCAATTTTCCATCCTCTTAAATTTTATTTTTTTTAATTGCACTCAATAAATTAGGATGGTTTGAAAATTTTCTTATAGGTTTCCAAGATATAGCTTTTTGGACGAAAACTAAACTACATTATTGCCATACAAAACCCGGTTGTGTCATTAAATCCCATTTTTTGTCTATTTTCTTCCTAATTTTCACCTAACAATATGAACTATACAAAAATAGTTTATTGTATAATTGATGTTTATGGGTGGTATCATCCATGGTTATAAATGGATTTTTTTTATTTTGAATGATATATTTTAGTGTTTCTATTTAAATTTTGTTTTTTTTCAATTTTTTTTGTGTTTTAATTCAAATTTATAAGAAAAAATGATATTAAAAGTAATATTCCTTTTGTATTAAAAAAATTCCATGAATAGAACCATCATGATTCACATAACTAAAATTAAATGAATCCTAATATGTAATGTGTTCTAGATTAAAATTGGGGAAAATTCAAGACATGACCATTGAATTCTGAATTTTATATCATGAATGTTGTCCAATGTTTAAAATCACTTACTAATAAGGAATCTTAACCATTTTTCATTTACATTTCAATAAAAACCACTTCTTCAGTGACCCAAAAAATTATTGTGTTAACTAGAGATATCATTTTTTTAATTAGATACCTATAATATTTATGGGACCTATGTAAAAACTTATTTAGACAAATTCTATTTTTATTGAAATATCATTTTTGAAAAAATTTGATGTCTCTTTTTTTGGACTACCATTTATATTATACTCGCATGGGGGATTATTTTTTTATTCAATATATCACTATTTGGAATCATTGAGGTGGGGAAAAATACAATTCTATAGAAATATTTTTTGATATAAAAAGATGTTCCTTTAGAGATCATTCAAGTAAAATGATATTGTTTCTTTATAGAGCTTCAATTGAAACATAATGAATTTTTTTCCCTTTGTAGAGCATAAAAAATTTATACATTTCTTGACTAAATATTTGTTTCTTTGATTCTGAAATATAGATGTTGTGGTTTATCCATGAATCAAATTTCGAATTAATTATAGATCATATTTTATATAAATAAAAAATAGGTGAAGATCGTTCTATTGTACAAACTATTACCTTATAATATTGCTTTAATAATGTGTAAATCCATTATATTCTTCTTTTGAATGTTTGATATCTGAATCCCAACAAACATCATAAACTATAACAACACTTCCTAATTTAACCTGATGAATAAAATTATTTAACTTAATTAAGTATATTTCTATAAATTTATCAAACTTATATTGATCTATCCATTTATTTGGAGGTGGAAATCTTTTCATAAAATAAAAAATCAGGTGATGAGAGAAAAGGGTTAGTTATGAATCCTTGTGCATAGAAGAATAAATGAAATGAAAATTGAATGAATAAAAATATTGAATAATTTAATGTTTAATCTGTCTAAGAGGCATGATAGGCTAGGTTCATTGATTTTTATCATTGTAAATTTCATTGAAATGTGACTTTAATGTTTCATTGGGAATTTATTTTTAGTACTCAATTACTGTAAATTCAAATTGTTAACTGTGGGGGAAATGATTTAGGTTACATTTTAAATATTTAATATTTATTTTAATGAATATATACCAACCAATAAAACCAATTATATGAAATTTAATCATTTTTGGAATTTAAAATATTTTAGAGATAAATTTTACGAGTTACATAAATTTTGAATTTTAATAGTTTTTTGTTACATTTTTGTTTTGGGATTATCATTTTCAATATTGATAATATTACCAAAAGTATAATATTTTGGAACCCTTGTAATGGGTAGATTTATTCAAACTATTCCATGTTCTAAATTGGCTATTTAGGCTCCTTAAAATTGTACTAAATTTTTGAAATATTGTTTACACAAAATTTACCTACATTTTGTACATGATGCATATCATCAACCAAAAGTGTTAAAATTATATTATTATAACTGGATAACGAATATGACTTGACATTTAATATCCACATAAAATAACTTGTTTAACTTCAAAAAGTATTAGTATTGTTGAATGCATAAAATTATAGGAAGTTGAAGAGACACCTCACCCAGGAAGATTTTTTTCATAATTCTTGTACAACCATTCCACCATGTGTACAAAGGAATGAAATATTTTTGGCTGAATAAATTAAAATTATGACAAAAATAGTGACTAAGTGATTCTAGTGAGATTCAATATAAAATAGGGACAATGATGAGTATACTTTTATTGTAATGAAACACAACATCTAATATCCAGTTCTAATATGATTTAATCTTCACCTTCACTTCCAAGGATGGTTGGAAATAGGTAGAAGGATTTGTTGAAGAAAATATGATAGATAATATAATTTAATATGACAAAAATCAATCACTAAAGTAATAAACTATATTTTATGGTGCTTGGTGAAGATCTACTGATATTTCCATTTTGCGTTTTCATATTTCATTGTATAATATTTTCTATTGAATTATTATAGAAATTGTAGTCTTGATTAAAGGATGTCACTTTTTTAATGTATGAATTTTCTTATAAATTATTTTAAAATTTTCAACATATGAAACTAATGTTGTCACTATCATTTAATTTTTCTGGTAAGGACTCTCTTTTGAGAATAACGATTTTAAACTGTTTTGGTTTATCAAAGTAATTAAGGTTACCAGATCACATTCATAAGGGGATTGAATCCCATATTTGACATTGTAATATAGAGTCTAATTTATTTATTTTTCTACATTGAGGCCTTGGTGTATACATTGGATACATTTTTGGATATAATTTGATTACAATGATGAAGGTACCGTATGAGGATCAATGCATGTTGACTACTGCTATCATTATCTTCTATTCTACTATCCATCTTGCTTCAAATTTTCAATATATAGTATTAATTTTAATACATAATTTTGTTTTTTATTGAATAAATAGTTGTTAATCCCAAATTTTTGTTTGTAATTTATTAATGAAAATTAAAAAAGTTATATTTTGAGATGTTAGTTTGAAAAAATTTCATGATACCACCATATAGTCCCCAACATGCTATATTATAAAGGATATATTATTGACAATGACAGCACAAATGAACCCCAATTATTATGGAAAACTATTTTCAGAAAACACCAACCACAAAAATCATTTTTATGTAATGTTAATCATATGCTCCAAATATGATGCATATACCCCCATCCTATTTCAAATGAAAATGTCGAAAAAAAACATAAATAATTTTCTCCAAAACTGCATAATATTTGAATAAGCATTATAATCCTAATAGTGAAATATATGAACATCAATCCATCCATTCATTTGACTATGACATCCCACCAGAATGTTATTTTCGATGTACAAATATGACTTCCATTATAATATCTAACAAAATCGTAGATAACTAGTATAACGTCTCCCTAAATACTATATCAATAAAAATATATGATTCCACATTATAATTCCCTCTTCCTTGGGATACAAAAATGTGTCTCAGAATGAAGAGCAACATAATTTCAAGCATATCTCCCTATACACTAGAGGCTACTGACTAATGGAATGAGACTAATCCATATTATGGGAAAATTATCACCAAATATTATAGTGAAAAAACTATGGAAAATAACAACACAATATCCATAATATAAATTAAAATAAAAATAACAAACAAACAAATGTAATAATAAATTGAAATTAGAAGCATACAATCATATAATTGATTTTATAAACCACAATGATGAAAAAACATAATGAAAATAAATATTTAAAATAAAATACATTCCCCAACCCTAAAACTATCCCGGATCCACACTCATCTCTAACTCTCCATATCCCCATTAACTACCCAATAATTATCTACCTCATATTAATTAATCTCATGTGAATGTATATATAATTTTTTAATATTCACCAGAGTCCCCATGTTGGTTGTGATCAAATAACTCAATAGGGTATATCCATTAACCCTAAATATAATTTTTTATATAAATGTGTATTCATGAGGAAAATAAATACCTAAATTAACATTCTTGATAGTTTTTCATGTGATAACAATACCAATAAAACACCTCATGAGGTATACTTCCCCATCAAGAAACCATGTTCTTACCATGACACCATGGTTCCAATCCATACCTACATCGACAGAATTCCTAAATTTCCTAATAGCCTTTTTTCAATCAATTTGACATATACCTGAAGACATGATATGGGGAACCAAATGATTCATGACCAGAAAACACCTCAGGGTAGGGTCGAGTACCAACCTAAAGATATGCCACTCTATGTAAGAAGACCTTATATGAAATGATCGACCTCCACCTTTCCAATCAAGGTGTGTTCTATCAATTTATACATATATCTCATTTATTCATGATTGTATCACATATAATATCCCCACAATATGATCCTAAATAACATCAAAACCTGTACGCCTTCCTAATAAATGTGGTTTAACTACTACCTTCTCAATAATGTTAGGTCCCTCCAATTTATCTTGATAAAAAACAATAAATACTCATAGAAAAAAGTGTTCATAAAAAAAATTATATGTAATGTACCACCCCGACACCAAATAAAACTAATGGTCAGACCAAATGAATATAAGACTTCATGTGTACCACCCTATATGCTAGAGTCTACCAACTACCAACAAAAGTGTAAGATGGTACAATAGGGAGACTATACCCCCTATATCAGGGTGTTAAATTAATAAATAAACTAAAATCATCATTCATGGTAATAAATAATCTATGTATGTGTAAATTAATAATATCCAGAAACAATACATTGAATATTGTAATGATTTTAAAAACCATGTTATAACATACAACAATCCACCCAATGGTCCAATCAAAAATATATAGCATAGTAAAAGAAAAAATAAAAATAAAATCATACACTACCACCCCAAAACATAACTTATACAATCTATTTTCATCAATTGAGTTATACTTCTCATCCATGAAAACCCATGCCACTTCCCAACTATGTGCCGGGAATAAAACACATAACTACCTCTTGGGTGTAGAAGTGAAATAGAGGCCTATGTTCGGTGAAAATAAAACATAGTAAGCCACCATAAATATTGTGTACATAAATTCGTAATGAGTATACAATGCATAAAATAATTGATAGTTAAGGTTATTAATTTAATAAAAATTAATTCTACATAAAATAAACCCACTGACCCTCATGTTCAAGATTGATACATGATTCCATAAAAACCTACTTAAATCATTATTAGAAATCAATGAACACATCCAAATACCAAGTAAATAATTATCACAATCACCTACTTTTTCATGATTCCAGATATCATAAATAACATAGTGGAACCGTGCCAACGATTTCCATAACCCTACCAGGGTATATCCGTAAATCAATACAGGAGAACCAAGCGTATCCATATAAGAATTAGAACATAAATGGTACAATAACTATAATCATTAAATCATAAATTTCACAATCCAAATATATATATATGGTTTTCAGTATCACCCGGTTCAAGAAAAATATATAAGAATTTTAATTTAATTGAGGACAAGAACTATATATAATCATTTCAGTATATACGATAAAAATTCTTATAAATCATAATTTGATCATAACCGAGTGAAATCCCTATATATAAGTATTTCAATATAAATTGGATATCAAACTTTTAGAATAATAATTCAGTATACAAATATATTTATATTTCATCATAGCTATGAACAATCTCTATATATAACCATTTCAGTATAACCTTGAACACTCCATATATGGTATCATTTTAGCATAAAAAAACACATTCCCTAAATAAAATAATTTCAACATAGATGGTTTAAACCACTATATATCATCAATTTATCATAAGTAGGTGAAGTCCCGGTATATATTAATTTAAACATAATCACAAATAAAGTACAACAAACCAATCATAACATGCCAAAATAGTCATTTCCTCTAATTACCATTTATCTAGTCATTTACATTTATCAGGATTAAGATTTTCAATACTCAAAATAATTGAATAAACACTATTTCAATAATAATTTTGAATCCTAAATCATTTGAATTCATGTTTATCCATATCTATTCAATCAAAAAACCAAGATGGTTATATATCATTTAACCAACATAGTCCATGTGGCAATATCTCAAGAAATCAAGGAAATATTCCTATTATTCAAATTCATATTAATACACCAATAATAAAATATGTTTCTCAAAATATATAAGGATTCTATATTCCATACGACCAAATCTAAACAAATATTAAGGCTTCACAAATGTTTTTTGTCCACAAGGACACTATCTCAATTCTATTTGAACCAACATGATCTAATTTGTGGTAAATACATGGGGTTATAATCGACCCGTAATTATTCAATTAATTAGGTCAGACTCTCATCGTGTCTATTGGAACAATTATATCGGATATAAAACTAATTATCAAAAAAATTTATGTTTTAGACCACCCTCCTTTTATTGATGGAGTTCCCAATTCGATTCCAAGGGTTGGGAGTGTCTTCTAAGGCCCACTCTGGATATCCATCATCATTATTGATGAACTATGTTTGTCTAAAAGAACCAAGTTCCTAAATCATTCCATTGAATAATAATTAATTAATTATAACTATTATAATTAATTTATTAATTAAATTCATGCACAAGATATTTTCCATTAACTAACCAGGTCATTCCGCTATTCTAAAAAACCATTACCAACATGGTGTTTTCTACACCAGAAAAACTACTATATTTAACCAACAAAATATTACTACTACATTTTGGTAATTCAAAATCCAAATAATGTTAATTTATTGTAAAACTGTTGCTAAAATAAAAATATTGTCATACCTCAACATATCGACACACGAATGTAGGTTGACTTCATCACACGATCCACTATTTCAAGGATATATGAACTCCCAAATGTAATCTAATGATTTCAGCATCCTTCAATGAATAAATAATATTTACCTAAAACAAAAAACTCCATGTTCTAAAACAATGAGGGATAAATAATGGTTCAAGAGGGTGAGGGATGATATTACCTACTGATGATGTCAAATAACCCCAATGATTTGCAAGAATAGTGATGAAATTAGGGGTGGGGAACCAAATTGAGCCCCTTATATTCATCTCATTTTCCATATAAACGATGATGGGATAATCCACCATCATTAAAATAAATGAAACTTTCCAAGGTAATTTTATGATATGAAACTAGGTTTTACGTCAATAATTTTGTGACCAAAGGTCCTTACTAACTGTGGACAAACTATGTAACAGGAGGACAATAATTTCACACCATGAAATTTCATTCTATACCTCCTATACATGTTTTTCACTTCTTGTACTCTCTGGTTTTCACCTCATGAATCTAATTCACACAATTCATCTTATTGAGGATTTTAATGTCCTATTGAGAAATTATGAGTAGCTTGATTTATTTTTTCGACCATTAGTGTTCACCAATATCCTTGAGACATCCTCCAAAACAAAAAACTCCCATGAAAACATCATTTTAGATCATTCAATTCCCTGAATAAAAACTTTAATTCCATGATTTTGAAAACATTCATCCATTATAGGATAAATTCAGATTTAAATATGAAATATTGAATAATATGAATGTGACTTATTACAATCTACCCACCATAAAAATTATCATTTCCCAGAATAATCTACAACAATTACAAGAAGAACAAAACCTACATTAGTTACTCAATTGGACTCAGAGAAATGTGTTCAACAATAGAACATAGAATGAGATTCCATTGTGAAAATCCAAATACCAGGTCAGGTATTCCTCAAATCCAAATATACTTCTAATAATATAACATCCCATTATTTTTTCACATATCATTAAAATATTTTATGCATAATTGTAAATAAAATTGTAATCATATATCATTTTTTTATTTAATCATCATATTGAGCTCCTAATTTCCATTTTGCTTATACACAGGCATAGGATATCCTTGGAATTACAAGAACAAAGGGGTGAGCTAAAAAGGGCAGTAAGGGTATAATAAGAATAATAATGTGTTATCAAATTGGTTCGGAAACATGACATTATGATAGAAAAAGGAATATGTTGTAATTGAACATATGGAACCATAACATGTATAACATTGGACCATATAAACATGGAGTAATAGTAATGTGGAATCAACATAAAACATGAATTTATAATTTTTCAACCCAAATTTCACATAGTGGAGAAATAGTTAGTTTTAGCCACTAAGACCATTTCACATGGTAGCACAAGTCAAGGCTAACCGCAAATACCATTGCATATTGTAGCACAAGTCAATGCTAAATGCCATGACCATTGTCCATAACATCTCATGAGACTATACTTTACCCAATTAATTGATGTTTTATCAGGGTGCAACCATATTAACATGTTCATAAATATGCTTTCCACATAAAGAATCATTCATAATAAATCGTACATAACCACAAGGGTACCCATGGAAAGAATTGGGTATCATAATCATGTCATAAATCATAATGATTAGGCTTATCATAAAAGTGACCATGAAAGAAAGGAATTAAAACAAACAAGGAAATTCATAATGGAAAACAAGCATATTTCATGATATTTTTTTTCAATTATAAGTGACAATATGTACGAAGAGTATTTAATAAATTTTAGCATTAAAACATATTAGCGTGGTTTTAAGGAAAGTACTAAAGATCATTTAATATTGAAAAGAGACTAATATTTTATATAAAACCAGAATTTAAATAGGAAGGTATTCATTATATAAATACTGATTTTATAAAATCAATTTTGGCTTCAAATATATGTCCGAGTACACTTGAAATTGGCTACAATTTCAGGAAGTTCAGGAAGTATTGAAGAGGGAATCACGTAAAAATGTATATCCCAGAAATTGAATGATTAATGGATATTTATACATAATTTTTCACATATAGACAGAAATTATAATATGTACATAAATAGAATATTGGATTTCATTTCTGTAGAAAGAGAGTAAGAACAACCTAATAGAGTAATGAAGTTTCTGAAAGACTCCCTTACACTATTTATGATGATGTTCACCACATGATATTAATGATATGAATAGTAAAATTAGGTTAATTAATTAAAAACTGAAGAACGTATTTTAAATTTTATTGATTTATTATAACCTTTTTTATTTCATTCATTGCCTTATTGATTGGATTTGTTGTTCAATTACATTGTTTGGGTCCGTCTGTTTCTCGATAAGTATATTATACATTAATAGATAATCATGTAAATTGATAATGGTTTTCCATAATTGGGGTTATATTATTGAACAACCAATAGGTTAAATGGTTTTAAATTTTATTTTTTCTTCATCGAGTGAAGATAAATCATTATATAAAACTTTAGTGATAAACTTTTGTGTTAATTGGCGGTTTATGATCGCAATGAATATATTTTGTTTTATAAATAAAAATCATGTGTACCAAAAGATTACAGAACCATATATGAGACATAATATATATAATGTATTCTGGATCAAAAAAAAGAATGGTTTCATGACCTGAATTGAATATAGTAATGAAAATTGAAAACCCATCGCCCTAGAATGTGGTAAATTAATAGATCTCAGATGATGTTTTGACAACTAGTATAAAACAGGGGTAAAAGAGAGTTGATAATAACATATTCCGTTATCATAAAAAGCAATAGTGAATTTAAGGTAATGGTGTTTTCATAACATTTTCAGTATTTAAATTAAATCTAGAAAATAAAACAATGACACTTGAAATGAAATTAAAATAACAGAAAAGAGGAATTTATGTCTGGAATTAATCATCCTTGAGACCCATTAAGGGGATATGATTTGGTCTTTTGAGGAGAAAAATGAACAATGAACATGGGGGTGGGATCTTTGAGATATATTTGATGAAAATTTAATCATGTAACATGTCTTTTGAGGATTTAAGAGAAGTGGGAGTGTGGGTTGTTTTTATAGTGGAGAGAATGGTAGTTTTCTTAATATTTAAATCATTAGTTTATCAGTTTTACATATAACAAGAAATAGTGATTAATATATGACAAAAAATAGTAATATGTTCATGGGATTTCGATTCAATGGTTCTTATATCAGAAAAATATCACACATGACTCAATAAATAATGTATTTATCTTATTTTTTAAATTAGCGTATTTCACTATTCATTAACAATCCATGTATTTCAGAGAAATAAAAAAATCCACCCTAACCATTTTTCAATGTGTAGGATCTAAAAATGAAATCCATTTTTCAAAAATGAAATTATATATATTATTAATTTAATTTTTAATTAAATTCATAATAAACTTGAAATATATATATTTTAAAACCAGAACTGATTTTATATTGCTATCCAAAACTACATAAGGTCTTATAAGATTATTTTAAAACTAGAATAAATAAAATATCTAATTTATGACCAAATTTTATGTTATTAAATTTTATTTTAAATTAATTAATTAACATTAATTATTTATTTATTACCTTCATAAATATTAGTACTTTAGCAATGGTCATATTATCACTTATAAGGTGCCGAAATTTTATTTATACATTCTAGGGTGAGGTTACTATTATTATGGGTGATTTAATATTTATGATGTTCATATTACTATTTATAATGTTTGGTTACTATTTATAACAGTAGGATACTATTCACGAAAAAATAGGTTTGTCCCCCCAGACCCCAAAAATCACACTGAATGAAATAGTGTATGTTACATTTTTGAAATTCAGAACACAAAAGTGAAAAAATTTAGTTTAATATTAACATTGAATTTAGTATCATGATATTTGATTGTATTACATGATGTGATTATACTATAAGATTTTATTTTATGAAGGGGATTTCATTGATAAAACATTGGTTCATTACATTCTCCCCCCCCCACCTTATGAAATTTCACCCTTAAAATTTTGTTTTACATTCCAATACATAAACAGTTGTCAGTGTTTTTCATTAATTGCTTCTTCTAGTTCCAGTGTTTCCTCTTCGTATTTATGGTTTCACCATAATATATTTACTAGAAGAGTAATATTTATTCATAGAACATTATCTGTACAATATGAGTTCTTCAATGCATGCTCCTTGTATGAATGATCATTATCAAATTGTACCACATATGAAGTTCGTACATATGAAGGATCTGGTATGTATTTTCTTAATAGGTATACATAAAATAATTTTTGTACTTTAGACTTGGTAGGTGGATGTTCTGGTCTATAGGCCCCATCTCCAAAAATATCCAAAATATAGAATGGGTTGATTTACCTAGGTTGTATCATTCATTTCTACAAAAACCACATGACCTTATTCTATAGAGATATGTGGAGGAATACTATGTCTATATATTTGAACTCATTGTCACGTCAATGATTATCTACATAACTCTTTTTTTGAATTTGGGGTTCCTTGAATTGTGGAGGATTGTTTTCCACCTTCTCCACCATTTCATAGACCATTTCTGGTCCTAACAACTAATGCTCACTGACATCATCCCAACACTCCAGTGTTCTACACCTTTTCTCATAAATGGATTCATAATGTTCAATTCAGATACTAGATTGGAAAATGTTGTTGTAGGAGAATTTGACCAATGAATAACAATAATCCCATCCCCCTTTGTAGTCCATAGAACATGCTCTCAAAATTTATTACAATTTCTGAAAAGTTTTCTTAGATTGGACATCAGTTTGAGGATGATAGGTTGTACTGATGTTCAGTTCCGGGCATAGAGCATGTTGGATACTTTTCATTAACTTCAAGGTGAGTCTTATTTCTCTATCCAAAATAATAGAGAGTGGCACTTGATGCTACCTTGCAAACTCATTGATATATATCTATGAATGTTGATCCAATGAGAAGTCGTATCGAATTATGATAAAGTGACAATTATTTGTAATAAAATCCATAATGACGCATATATAATTGTTTCCTCAATATGTCCTTGGCAGTTTAGTGACAAATTCAATGGTGATTTTCTCCCACATCCATTTTTGTAAGGGTAGTGGCATAATAATCACCTTAGACTTCAGTCTTTCAGACTTCAATTGATGACATACCCAGCACTTTGATATATTCTTAGCAATATCCTTCTTCATATTGTCCAACCATATGTTCTCTCAATGATCTTGATGACTCTTGGTGCTCCCTAAGTGGATAGACAAGTTTGAGCTATGTGTATCATTAAAAATTTTCTTATTTTTCTTTGGATCAGATAGTACACATAATTATGAACCAAATATTACAACTCCTTCCTCCTTTAATTATTCCCTTTTCCATCATCAAAAAATCTAATAATATTGTATCATTTTCAACTCTCATGATTAATAAGGATGCATTATCATTTCTACATAGAGTATATTCCACATTATTTTTCTTAACATGATGGTAGTGTATTGAGTAGTCATAATCCTTGATGAGCTCTAACTATCTTCACTGGAACATATTAAGCTTATTTTTTGGAATATATATTTGAGACTCTTGTGATAAGTATATATCTCACAGTTATCCCCATATAGAAAATGATACTAGATTTTCAACACAAAGATCATAGACGCCAACTTCAGATCACCAGTATGATGGATTTTCTCATGGATTTTCATCTACCTAGAGGTATAAGCTATCCGTTTATCATTTTTCATTATCACACAACCTAATACCTTCTTGGAAGAATCAATATACACCCTAAATAGTTATCCACTTTTGGGAGTGTGAGTACTAGCATAGTGATAAGCCTCCTTTTTGAGTTCTATAATACATTCCTAACATTTATTTGTCCAGAAAAACATCACCCCCTTCCACTTCAACTTGTTCATTGGGTTTGACAATCGTAAAAATTTCTCCAAAAAACTGTCATTAATAACTACATTGACCAAGGAATCTACTGATCTCCATTACAGATATTGGACAGAGCCACTCTTCAATTTTCATTATCTTAGAAGGATCCAATAATATTCGTGTTCTAGTAGTAAGATGCCCCAATGTTGATACTTCCTCCATCCAGAACTCACATTTTTTATACACTGCATACTACTTCTCCAATTGATAATTCCCTAGCATAGTGTTAAAATACTCCTCATGTTCCTCTATGCTCTTGGAGTATATTAGAATATCGTTAATATGGACTTCCAAGAATTTGGTGAGGTAATCTCAAAAAGAATCTATTCAATAAATCCATAAATAATGATGTAGTATTAGTGAGTATGAAGGGAATCACAATGAATTCCTTTTTTCCATACCTCATTCGAATGGATGTCATTAGAATATCTTCCTTCCATACATTTAATTGGTTATATCACGACTGATGGTCTACCATATAGAAATAACTATCCCACAAAGCTGGTCGAACATGTCCTCTATCAATGAAAGTGGATACTTCTTATTTATCTTGAATTTATTTAAAGTCATTGCATAGGTACATTGGTCCATCCGTCTTCTAGATAGATAGAACTAGTGCACACCATGATGAAGCACTGAGGGGTATAAACCCCTTCTCCATATTATCTTATATCTATTTCATCATCTATTCTAGCTCTACTATTTCTATTCTATAAGGATTCGTTGATATAGGTAGAGATATAGGAATAATATCAATTGATAACTTAAACTCCCGATCAAGTGGAAGCCCAAGAATCTCTTCAGGGAATATATCATTATAATCCTTCATGATGTGCCTTTCTTCAAGTAGTATCATCTTCTTCATCTCAATCATTTGATCTAGACAAGATTTCTTATAATGCATTAATATTCGCACTTGAGGAAATGATTATAAAGGAGATACATCATTTTCCTCACACATATAAAGATTTAGAGAATGCTTCAGGATTTGAAGAGTGATCTCCCTTTCCTATTAGTTAATGTTTTATTTGTACAAAAACTATCTATCCATGGCCAAGATAACATCAAACTATATTAAAAGAAGTATTACGAGATTTTTTGGGAGGTTCATTCGACATATGTTAATCAGAGAGCAATTATTAACCTTGGATGATATAATTTCACAATTCCATATTCTCATATATAACATAACCACTAAATTTTGAGGTGGTGTTTTAATCGTTCAAATAAACTTCTAAAATATGAAGGAATAAAAAAACCAGAATCAAATAGTCTGTTTTCTATTCTTGAAAGAATAACTAGAATACTTATCCCAACATCGTTTTCTGTCTCCACTTCAACTGTAGTAATAGCATAATCCCTTCGCTGTTTCCTTGGAGGCTGTTGTGGATTCTCTATGATAACACCTGGATTAGAGAAATTGTACACATAATTCCCAAGCACCTTGCAGTTGTAACACTGCAACATTGGCTGAACACATATTTGAACCTTCCCTTCTTCTACCATATTTGTGGGATTCATCATTTCCCTTCATTTGTTCTTATCTAGATTTCCTATTCTTCCACATTTGAAGAAATTCTTTGTTCCCACTAGATAGTTCCTTGCATACTTCTTCCCACAATTTTGAAATGTTGGATGTTCAATCTTCTTTCCATAATCAGATAAATTTCATAAGAAAAACATATTAGACTCCATCTTATGCTTCTATTTCACTAGGTCAATGAGCCCATTGGGAGTCTTCTATCTCCATTTCAACCTTTTGGGAACAACATATAATCTCCTCATAACTGTCAATGTCTCAAATCTCCAAGGATTTTCATAGACTCAAATTTAGTCCTCTAAAGAAGAGATCCACCTTGCTGTTAGTGATCAGGAAAAAGGTGGACGCGTATCTTTCAAGCCTTGGGATGCTTGCATCATATGCCCTGAGGGACACATCTTCCATATTCTTGAGTATGAATAACCATCTTTCCATCAGGAGATGGCGGGTTTGGGGAAAATATTTATTGAAAAATTATCTTGAATTCCACCCAATCCATGGAATAAAATTCCTCTTGGGACAACATATTTTTGACTAGATTCCACAACTTCCCAGCTTCCCCTTTAAAAAAATAGACTTCCAGTACATCATTCTATTCCTCTAAGCATAGGATAATATGGAATATCTTTATAATGGGGTTAATCTACTATTTCATGGGGGGATATCAAAAGATCCAATAAAAATGGGAGGCTGTTTCCACATAAAGGATTCAATGGAAAAATTATCATTCCTTATATGAGGAGGGTGTTATACATGATTCATGTTATTATTCAGAACATGAGCCAGCTCAGCAAGTACTATCATAAAGTTTTGAGCACTCATTCCCATAATATTTGGAATATCATTTGGGAAATCATTGCATTCCCTATCACATTGTTTTTTGGAACATGTTATTCTATTTACCTACATTAACTATGAAAAATAATGGACAATTAGTGTTCTATAATACTTAGAAAATAAGACTTAAAAGCAATCTTTTAGCAGAAAATGATAAAATATTAATTGAAAACTATTTCCTAAATCATGATTCCATAGGTTTAAATCTATCTTATCCATGATCTTCTTACTAACATATATTCTAATGGACATTTTTATTCCATGAATAATGTTTTGTACTATTTTCAAGAATATATGAAAGCATATCACCCAGGACTGTCAAACAAAGAGTGCTGCATGGCCAATTATCGTGCAGGAGTTCCCTTATGAGTCTAGCTCAAAGTTTTTTTTTAGGATCTACCCATATATACGTCTATTCTAGAGACACCTCTTCTTTTTTTATCCATAAATAGATTTATTTTCTTTATTTTACACTTATTCTATACTTAACTATTATTAGGGATGATTTCCTAGACTCAGTCTCATCCTAAATATTCATAATAAAGTTCTTTATTCCTCAACTCCAAAAGTATCTAAACCATCATTTCATTCCAAATATAGTGACCCTATCCATTTTCACATAAAATTACTCTATTTTATCCCTAATTATACATTGGAATAAATAATGAGTATTATGAGGTCTAGTGTCTTTGAAGACTAGGTACATAAAACTAAAAACATAATGCATTTCATTATTTAATATTTATATTGAGATCCTAGTGTCCATTTTTCTCATACATCAGCATATGATAACTTGGGGATAACATGACCAAATGGGTGGGATTAAAATACCAGTAAGTGACTATTAATAAGAATATATCATTAGCATGTTGGATAAGGAATATGATTTAATGATATAAAAAGGAATATAACTAATTTAACATACGAAACCATAACATCTATAACATGGGATAATATAAATATGGAACATAATAATGTGGAATGAACATAAAACATGAATTTAGCATGAGTCCATGCTCATTTCACATATATTATCATAATTAATGGTTAACCACCAAGACCATTGCAAAAGGTAGCACAATTAAAAGCTAACTACTAAGACTGTTTCTCATTGTAGCACAAGTCTAGGATAACCACCAACACCATTACAAATAACATCTCATGAGACTCAACATTACCCAATGAATTAGACCTCTATCTTGGGGCACCCATATTATCATTTTCATGAATATTATTTCTACAAAATCAATCATTCATATCCATCTTACATAAACATAAGTGTTCCCAGAGAAATAAATGGGTATCATAATCATGCCATTAAGCATAATGAATATGAGTATAATACAGGTGTCCATGAAATCTTGGAATTAAAATATTCATGGACATTTATATGGTAAAATAGTCATATTTCATGGTAATTTTTGTCAAATATAAGTAACAGCATGAAATAGGACAATTAAATAAATATTCACATTAAAAAATTTTAGCACGGTTTTAAGGAAAATAATAAAGATAATTTAAAAACCAAATTTGAATAATATTTTACATATAACTATAAGTCAAACAGAATTTTTTCATAATGGAAATAATTAATTTCTAAAAACAATGATTGGTTAAAAATGATGGTATAGTGTACTATAAATTGGGTAAAAATTCATGATGTTACCTCAAAACGGGTTTGTATATTAGGATGTATTGAGGAGGGAATCACTTAAAAGAATGTATATCCATAAATGATAATGAATAATGAATATTGATACATGATTTTGAAAAAATAAATAAGATCTATAAGATGTTGATAAATAGAATATATGATTTCATTTGGGTATAAAGAGAGTAAGAACAATCTGAAGGAATAATGGAGGTTCGTGTAGAGTCCCTTCCCTTAATTTTGATGGTGTTCTCACCTTGATTTTATTGACATGAATAATCAAATTAGGTTCATTTATTAATAACTATAGAACGTATATTAAGTTTAATTTTATTTTTTATAACATTTTTGAAGTAATTCAAAACGTTTTTGATGGGTTATGAGGTTGAGTTTCATTGCTCGGGTCCATTTGTTTCAAGATCACTTTACTAATATACATGAATGAATAATCTCATAAAATGAAGATGGATGTCCAAAATTGGAGTTATATTATTGAGAATACATATTTCTATATGTTTTTAAATTTCATTTTGTAACTTGTTGTGATGCTTAATCTTTATATAAATCATTAGTGATAACATTTTGGATTAATTAGTGGTTTTTGATCACAACAAACACATTTTCTTTTATACATAAAAATCATGTGTCAAAAAAGATTCTAGAACTATATATGAGACCTAATATAAATATTATAGTCTAGTTAATCCATTAGAATGTTTTACTAACAATATTTGAAGGTGGAAATGGGAATTGAAAACCCATCATACTTTAATGTGGTAAATTAACACATCTCTGATGGTGTTTTAACTACTAGTATAAATGAACGATAAATGAGAGATTATAATAATGTATTCCATCATCATAAAAAATTCCAGTACATATAAGGTACATGATATTTATATCATTTTGTTGATGAATATGGAAATAGAATCAAAAAAATATAGTTGACACTTGAAATCCCCTTACATATATCATTTCATTGATGTGATAATTATTCGAATGAAATGATTTTTTATTTTCAATAAAGACACGTAAATTAATATTAAATAAAAAATAAGATAACAAAAATCCATTTAAAACATAATAATAGAATAACATCAGCAAGTAAAATTATTTTTTAACCCAATGAATATAATTTGGCTTAAGAATTCCATTACAACATTATAATCATTCAGATCATATTCCCCATCAAAGTAATAATTATCAAATGAAACATTAAATAAAAATAACATTTTTATTTTTATTATATTATATATATTATTTCAATAAATAAATCCCCCCCCATAGTATTTGGTGAATATGACTCATATCTAACAGAAGAAAAAGTAGGGAACAAAACCATTACATCACGCTTTCCTTTAGTATTGCATACTCCAACCTCTTATATAATGGTTTAAATAATTATATTAATTAATTAAATAACCTTATTCACATTTAAAATACCTTATATGATATTATTATAATATATTACCTTTAATTAACCAAAAATATTTCTTGATTTTAATTATATCAGGTGTTTTTGTTACATGGTTTTCATATCGATTTATTTGGGTATAATTATGAATTATTGTGTCGATGGGAAATAATACACTACAACTGAAACTAAATTGTATTAAAAAACATATATAATATTATTTGGTCCCATGTATCATTATTATTTCTTACATGAGGGTAATTCATTTGATAAAATGTTATTGATAAATGATTAATTAATTGTTGTAGAATTTTTCGTACATCAAAGACTAGTATTGTTTTATTTAATATTATGAATATATATTAGTTATAGATCATGAAATAGGTTATTATTCACCTATTAAAATTTTATTTAACCAGGGTAATAGTTTTATGACCATCCATGAAGGAAGTAATAGAAAATAATCAAAAATGTTATTCATGGAAGCAATTAACTAGCATAATTTGGAAATTATTTTTGTTTCATTTAATAAGATTAGATAATAAAAGGTATGGATATAATATATTCAATTATAAACAAAAAATTATAGTATATATTTTATTCTTAAATTATTATTCCTTGATTTTTGAAATAGATGAGGAGAAATTAGATGGAAAAAATAAAATAAGAGAGTTTTTCTGTGAAAATTAGCTCTTGAATATCTCCTCCTTGAGAGAACGTTGAAGATATTATATTTTGAATTTTCATGGTAAAAAAGAACTAGTATATGGGTATAGATATTTCTATATGTTTGGTATGAAATTTTAAGAGATTCATGGACTTTTAGGTAGAAATGGTACGATGAGGAGTCGTATTTATACTTTAGGAATATGTGGGTTTGTATGATTAAAATAATAGTTATTTTATATTTAAACCAACAACATTGAGGTGGAATTATTTTCAAAATATTTGGATAATAATAAATATTTTAGAGTCTCGTTAGGTTTTAGAAACACCTCATCCAACCATTTAATGTTATAGTTTGTAGGTATTTTTATCATTTATCTTTCTTAACATTAACCCTTTTCATTTTTTACATATACCAAGATAAATAATGTTTTTTGTAGAGACCCGTAAATTTAAAGAAAAATTTTTTCTTAATTTTCTTTGAAATTTTAAAAAAGGCAGTTTTGACGGCATGTGATTCCGAGGCCCGGTGTGTCCGGAATCATTTTCCGAAGTTTGGCTCGGGTACTTTCAGTGAACGAACATGTGGGTTTTTCTATCTTTTGAACCGGTGCTTGGAATCAAATTATGAGGGCACCGATGGAATCACAGTGATGGTAATTGCTTAGGAATGCCTCTTGCGGAGTTGTGTCTGCTCGGGTGTGGTTTTTAATTTTGAGAGTTAAGTGAAGAAAATAAAATAAAGTGGTGCGAAAACTTTATTTTATTTCACTTAAAGCCACTTAAAGCAACTTAAATCTACTTAAGCTATGTTGAAGAGGATAGGGTAGAACCTAAAATATCCTACCCTCTTGGTAAGATATTTGTGAGGTGGGGCCCCCACGAGCCCCACCATTTCATTCCCCCTAAGTAACGCACCCGTGAGAACTCCTCTTTAATGAAAGTCAACTGGTGCGTTTTCTAAACTCTTAACGCTCCTATTAATTGGACAGTAAAGACGTTACCATTAATTCATCGAATTAATGATTCGTTTCTTAACATGTTTTTCAAATTGTTGGCATGTTAATAAAATAAGACCAACGCATGTCTTTCTTGAGGATTTCTCGTTGAGAGGATTTGGAGAAGACTCTAAGGCTTGAGATCTTCATCCTCCTTCACGAAGAACGTGAAGAACGTGAAAAATTCCGAACCCTCAGAGATCGATGATGCGACGCTGTGTTCCGCAACGCTGATGATTCTCCTTCCGCTACGCTTCTTCTGCGGCGTTTCATCCCCACAACAATCTCCGATCATCAACGGCTTGAGGTAGGGGATTACGGTTCTCTAATTCTTTGTGTATTTTATCCTCAACATGGGTTTAAAAGTGAAATTTAATCTGTGTGTTTTCTTTAGCCCTCGGTGATCGTCGACGTGATGCCGTATACCACGACTACGCGATGCCCCTTCTGCGACGCGACGATCCTCTTCTTCCACGACGATCAATACCGCAAAGAACTCACGTCTGACGACAATGACGAGGTAGGGGATTGATTCATTTAAATCTTTTTGATTTATACCCACAACGTTTATTAAATAATTGTTGTTAGACTTTTAAAACCGCTAACGCGGTGGCTAAGGACAAACGAACAAGTCCGAACCCACCGCTCATGTCGTTCTTGGTGTGCGAAATGGTGGACGTCGACAAAGCAGGCTGCACGGGCGATGTGAGGTCCTCGAAGTGAAGAACGGACCCCGGGAGGACCTTTGGCGAAGATGGCACAAATATCCGACCACCGGAACTTGTCCGGTGCCCAGCGCGCCGCCGAAGGGATCGCCCATGGCTGAAGCCGCGGCGGCCGAAATGCGGTCCCGTGACCACACTGGACCGGAGGAGCACGGGACACGGTCGGCTGCCGCGTTCGCTGGCAAGGGCGGCCCCACATGGGGTCGCGGCTTCTTCACATGGGGGCAGCGCGCCCCCCACCCGCGGCTCGGCCTTAACAGCCGAGCCGACCCGCCTGGCGGCCGGGTCGGACCCGGACCCTGTTCGCATCGACCCGGTTCAGGCCGACCCAGGGGGTTGAGCCGGGTCGGTCCGGCCACATACCCCCCGTTTTCGGACCTTTTCTGTCTTTTGCTCTTAACATGAGATACGGGCCTCCGATCAACGCTCCGTCAGTGGAGATGTGGTACTTGGATCAAGACAGTCGTTTCGGTATATCGCACTCATGGTTTCGAAGTACTTTGGGTTTGGCCGGGTCGGTTCGTACACGAAACCAACCGGGCCCTCATAGCGGAAACACTTATATCTTGAGCTCCGAACGTCCGGTTGACGTGCTGTCGAAATTGATGGATTTCTCTAAGTGAGATGGATCTTTTGGCTACTCCACCTGAGGTTTGGACGTAGGTGGAGTACGGTCGGGTTGGTTTTGACTTAAAAACCAACCAGGCCCCTCGGACGAAAAAGTCAATGACTCTCAGAACGGGCGTCTGCTTGACGCGCCGTCTGCAACGTTGAGTTCCTGTTGATGATATGGAACTATTGGATACATCAACTCTGGACTATGTGTCATTTGATGTATCAGCCTCTTGGCTCGTGGAGCGGACCCTCCCGAATGAGCTTGCTGTGTGCGGGAACCCTAGAGCTGGTTGCGACGATGACGAGACTGTACATAAATCCTTAGTGGATTCGACGGCAAAAACTACAACACTCAGCGATACTTTGGGGGTCAGTGCTACTGATTCTCTGTGGGTCCAATACTGTGTGGGTCAGTGCTCAACGGTCCTATGTGGGCCAGCGCCTACAGATCCTATGTGGGTCCAATCCTGTGCAGGTCAGCACTCAGTGTTCCTGTGTTGGACAGTGCCTACAGATCCTGTGTGGGTCCGATCTTATGTGGGTATTTGTGGGGTTTAGTTACCTATCGATCCATTGTGGGTTATATCCTTTGTGGATCATTGCGGGGGTTAGTACCTATCGATACTTTGTGGGTCTGACGGCTTAGATAAATCAGTGGAAATATCTGGTCATCTTTATCGTCATATGAAGAAGTATACCTATGTGAGCTGAATCCTGTTTTTCTTTCCTATGTGGATTGTGTTGTGCTTTCTTGTGTGGATTTACCTTTTTCTTTACTGTTTTTACTAGGTTGTACATGGGTTTGGATGCTGGAGCCGAACGAGAATTGATGACTTAGGTATATGTATGGGAATATACCTAAGCAGTGTCGGATGTTACTTCGTGATTGTATCTTTCTTTGTAGATTATCCTTTGTGGATTCTGGGAGACCTTCGGGGGTCTCGGGGTCCCTACTGGGTAGTTTATACTCACCCCTGCACGGGCTATGCCCACACTACGCTGTGTTGGTTGCAGATGAGGGACAACGCTGATCATGGTTGAGGCTTGCGGAGCAGGACGGTACCTGGAGGTGGACCACTAGGCGGGACATACTCGAAGGGGTCGGTTGGACCCGAGAGGACGTGAAGTCTATCTTTACCCACCCATCAGGTGGGACATCCGGTGGACGGCTCGACGCTGCGGATCTACTTTACAGTTGTTGTTTTCCCTTTCCAGTTGTACTTTACTTTCAGTTTGGGTTTTTATTCTGGCCCACTTACTTTTCCACACTTACTTGTATCAGATTTTACTTATTGTTTACTTCTACTACTTGCTTGCTCTGTGGTGTTTGTTTACTTTAAAAGGCAATGACTTCCCCTTTTATAGGGATTTACACCTTGGTGCTAGTTTCCAACCCCTGGTCTATGGAAGGCGGGCTTGGGGTAGTCACGGTACGGGCCACGAGGATGGGTCGTGACAAATTGCTAATAGAGGGGTTCAGTTCTACCATAGAACTTGGGAATCTGATCTTTTTCTATGTGAAGAAATAGTTTTAAGCGTATTGGGTGTGGTTATCAGTTCAGGGAGCCCAGTGCTGGTGTGGCGGCCGACGTATCCATACACTAGGACTCTGACATCTGATTTCCGACTTAATGTAAGAAAACATTGATTGCATGTGTGTGTTTCAAGTTTTCTTTGTGATTACTTTGTGTCATCTCACCATGTATACTGTTCTGACCGTGGCGCACCTATTTCCTTTTCAGCTGAGGCACCGGCGGTACCTCTACCCGCCGAGCCACCGATGCTTCCAGCCCCAGCCACTGACGATGCACGTCGCCTTAGTGCACTGCATGAGTTCTAGCGCTAGAGACCACCCAGGTTCCGCAGGGAGACGGACCCCCAGGCAGTCGAGGACTGGCTGGAGGTAGTGGTACAAGTTTTTCGGTTAGTGAGGACACCAGCAGACCTCATGGTGATCCTCGCAGCAAGCCTACTACACGCGGTAGTGGGCCGATGGTGGATCTTGATTCTCCAGGTGCATGATGAGGCATCTCTTCTCAGGAAAAACATTGAGAACCTCTTCTGCTCAGAGTTCATACTGGCCACCCTCCGTCCGGTACGCATCCAGGAGCTTCTACAGCTGCAACAGGGTAGCTTGACGGTCGCCCAGTACACAAAGAGATTTACTGATCTCTCACACTACTCGACAAACATGGTACGGGACCCATTCTTCTGGGCCTGGACCATTGAGCAGGGTCTGAGACATGAGATCAGGGTATCGTTGATCTCCCTCAGCATTCCGAACCAGGCAAGACTACTAGAGCGAGCCTTTTTGATAGAGATCTTTCTTGCAGAGTCTACACCAGCGGCGAGACCTACCACGAGGTGGCACATAGCAGAGGTTTCTATGGCAGGCAGTCGACAGATGACTCATGGGTCCAGGCAGACCAGACCCTCAGGCAGACGACCTCAGGACACTGGCTCAGCAGTGTGGGGCACACAGCGCGGAGCCAGTCTTTTGAGAGGTAGGCAGTGCTACACATGCGGTGGGTAGGGCCACATAGCTCGTGACTGCCCAACCCACCATGTCGAGGAGAAGCAGACGGTTGAGGGGCCATCCAGGCAGAGGCAGAGGGTTGATCGTGGCGGTCCGCAGGGAGCGGGCTGATGAGGTAGAGGAGCTGGCCGAGCAGCAGGGGGTGGGTGATGCTTTGAGGCTCTACCACCACCAACACTAGGAGGTCCACCCCGACCATAGGGAGCTGGCAGAAAGAGACAGTCACAGCTCCAGGCAGTGGAGTCCTACGACCATGGCACACCCAAGATGATTCGAGTTACTATCTGTGTCTATTCCTCCCTTGATGTAGTTGTTATAGACACAAGTGTGAGTCACTCTTTCATAGTTGTTGCCCTTATTCGGAGATCGGAGATTCTGACTGAGCCGCTGGATCGATCCTTACATCTAGATAATCCTACGGGAGCAGACTCGACGACTACGCACTGGTGCCGGCAGTGTGAGCTTATTCTAGGAGGCGATAGCTTCGGCTGGGATCTTCTTGTAGCGGCGTCGAGGCCTTACGACGTCATCTTGGCCATGGATTGGTTACCTACATTCCATGCTCAGAATGACTGTATTAGGCGCAAGGTGCTATGTGCAGGCACCGATGGGAGCAAGTTCACCTTCACCGGCGATATGGGAGCATTCGAAGCACAGGATGGACTCTCGTAGAAGAGAGGACAACCCATCACTCATCAGTTGGCTAGCCTCATCCTAGGAGCCGTTGACGTGCAGAGTCCTAGTTTTCCTGCAGTGGTGGATCAGTATGCAGATGTCTTTCCTGACGATATTGCGTGACTACCTCCTCGCAAAGAGGTATACTTTTATATTGATCTGTACCCCGGGACAACCCCGATATCGACTCCAGCGTATCGGATGGACCCCGCTGAGCTTAGAGAGCTACGAGTACAGTAGGAGGCCTTGCAGGGCAAGGGATTCATCTGACCCAGTGTTTCACCCTGGGCTTCCCCGATATTGTTCACCAAGAAGGTGGACATGAGCTTGTGACTTTCTGTCCACTATCGTCGCCTGAACCAGGTGACAGTGAGGACCAAGTATCTGCTACCGAGGATTGATGACCTCTTCGATCATCTCAAGGGAGCACGGTGGTTCTCAAAGATTGACCATAGTTTAGGCTATCATCAACTCAGAGTTCGGGACGAGGACGTGAAGAAGATGACCTTCAGATGTCGGTATGGCCACTATGAGTTCTTGGTTATGTCATTCGGCGTAACCAATGCTCTATCAGTGTTCATGGGCCTCATTTACAGGATCTTTCAGCCATACCTTGATCAATTTTTCGTGGTTTTTATTGACAAAATTTTGATATACTCGACGACTGAGGAAGACCATTCCTACCACTTGCGAGTTGTACTGAACACACTCTGAGAGCACCAGATTTATGGAAATCTCTCGAAGTGTCAGTTTTGGATACGTGAGGTCCACTTCATGGGACAAGTCATCTCTGAGGTGGGATTTGTAGTGGATCCTGCAATGATCGAGTCAGTTCTAGCTTGGGAGCCACCCAAGAGCGTGACGGACATGCGGAGTTTCTTGGGACTAGCTGGATACTATCGGAGATTTGTACCAGACTTCTACAGAGTTGCGGCACCACTATCATCATTGATGAAGAAGGGGAAACCCTTTGTGTGGTCAGACAGATGTCAGCAGAGCTTCCAGGAGCTGAGATAGAGATTGACTAGCACACATATCTTGAGGTTGCCGGAGGAGGGATTAGGGTACGTAGTCTACTGTGATGCATCAGGGACCAGACTCGGATGTGTCCCGATGTAGGAGCGGGAGTTGATCGCCTATGTATCACGTCAGTTGAGGTCGTATGAGCAGAACTATGCTACCCATGACCTGGATTTAGCAACAGTGGTCTTCACTCTGAAGACATGGCGACACTATCTAATGGGTGAGCACTTTACAGTCTTTTCTGACCATGAGATTCTTAGGTACATCAATTCTCAGAAGGACCTGAACCTGAGACAACGTTGATGGCTCGAGTTCCTCTAGGACTACGACTTTGAGATAGTCTATACTCCTGGGAAGGGGAACGTGGTAGCTGATGCTCTCAGCAGGAGGACGGGAATTCAGCTACGTGAGGAGGTGACAGAGCAGCTAGCCGCCTTGTAGATATCCTTCGTGGATAGAGATGGTGTAGAATTCCTTCAGTATCTCATAGTCTCTCCTCCACTTCTATAGTGGGTCAGAGAGGCACAACGTGGGGACCCTGACTATGAGACTCGGCGTGAATAGATATCCTCAGGTCAGGCACCTGATGGTTTCTCCCTTGGAGCAGTGCACAACGTCCTTTTCAGAGAACGTACCTTGGTACCAGTTGCTTTACGGGAGGAGGTGATGAGAGAGTTTCACACTTCTCCATTGGCAGTACATCCTGGAGTGGCGAAGATGTACCAGGATCTCAGACGACAACACTGTTGGCTGGGCATGAAGAAGGTTGTGGCAGAGTTTGTTTCTCGATGCCTCAATTGCAAGCAGGTGAAGGCAGACCACCCGGTACCAGCAGGCTCGGTACAGCCCTTGGAGGTCCCAGAGTGGAAGTGGGATGGGATATCTACGGACTTCATGACAGGGCTTCCACGCACTTCCAGAGGTCACAACTCCATTTGGTTGATTGTCGACTGACTCACCAAGTTCGCTCACTTCTTAACCATCTAAGAGCAGGGCTCGGTGGAGAGCTTGGGACGTCTCTATGTTCAGGAGATTATACGGTTTCACGGTGTGCCATCATCTATAATCTCTGATCGTGACTCTCTCTTTACTTCCTGGCGTTGGAAGGGGTTACAAGAGGCATTCGGGACGTAGATTCGTCTGAGCACCGCCTTTCACCCTCAGACAGATGGTCAGACAGAGAGGACCATTCAGACTCTCGAGGACATGCTCTGCGCATGTGTTCTCGGCATTGGTCGCAGCTGGGAGGACAACCTACCCATCTTGGAGTTTGCGTACAACAACAGCTACCACTCCACCATTGGGATGGCACCATACGAGGCGTTGTATGGCCGACCTTGCAGATCTCCTTTGTGATGGACATACCATGGGGAGTTTGCACATGTGGGACCAGAGATGTTCCAGACCACGATAAAGAAGCTCCAGGTCATCCAGGAGTGGATGAGGACAGCTCAAAGCCGGAAGAAGTCTTATGCTGACAGAAGGCGGAGGCCACTAGAGTTCGAGGATGGCGACCATGTCTTCTTTCGTGTCTCACCTCGACGTGGATTACAGAGATTTTACCGAGACGGCAAGTTGTCTTCATGCTACATCGGACCATTCCATGTCCTCAGTAGGATTGGAGAGGTGGCTTATCGCCTGGCTCTACCACCTCAGTTGCACCGGGTGCATGACGTCTTCCACGTATCTCAGCTGAGGAGATACGTGCACGACCCGATGCATAACATTGACCATGGGGAGCTAGATGTTGATGATGGGGAGACTTTTGCGGAGGTCTCGGTGGAGATCGAGGATCGACTGTAGTGGGTCCTACATGGAAGGTTGATTCCTCTAGTGCGCATCAGATGGCAGCACGAGAACCTCCAGGAGAGCACTTGGGAGCGGGAGGCTCATATGCATGCTCAGTACCCACATTTGTTTCCCTAGTTTATGATGTATCTTTACGGGGACGTAAGGCCCTGAAGAGGGAGTGATGTAAAGACCCGTAAATTTCAAATAAATTTTTTTCATAATTTTCTTTGAATTTTACAAGAATGCAGTTTCTGACGGCACATGATTCTGAGGCCCGGTGTTCCTGGAATCATTTTCCGAAGATTGGCTTGGGTACGTTCAGCGAAAAAACAACCGTGTTTTTCTAACTTTTGAAACGGTGCTCGGAATCGAATTCCGAGGCCACCAATGGAATCGCAGAGCCGGTAATTGCTTAGAAATTCCTCTTTCGAAGTTGCGTTTGCTTGGGTGTTCTTTTTAATTTTTGGAGTTAAATGAAGAAAATAAAATAAAGTGGTGCGACAACTTTATTTTATTTCACTTAAAGATAAATAAAGCCACTTAAATCTAATTAATCTAAGTCAAAGCGGATATGGTAGAGCCTAAAATATCCTACCCTCTTGGTTGGATATTTGTGAGGTGGGGCCCGCACGAGCCCCAACGTTTCTTTCCCCCTAAGTAACGCACCCACGAAAACTCATTTTTAATGAATGTAAAACGGTGTGTTTTCTAAACTCTTAACACTCTTATTAATTGGATTGTTAAGACGTTACCATTAATTCACCGAATTAATGGTTCTTTTATTAAATTTTTTTCAAATTGTTGGCATGTTAATAAAATAAGACCAACGCATGTCTTTCTTGAGGATTGCTCGTTGAGAGGATTTGGAGAAGACTCTAAGGCTTGAGATCTTCATCCTCCTTCGTGAAGAATGCGAAGAACGTGAAGAACGCCGAACCCTCGGAGATCGACGGCGTGACGCCGTGTTCCGCGATGCTGACGATTCTCCTTCCGCGACACTTCTTCCGCGACATTTCTTCCCCGCAACAATCTCTGATCATAAACTGCTTGAGGTAGGGGATTACGGTTCTCTAATTCTTTGAGGATTTTATCCTCAACATGGGTTTAAACGTGCAATTTAATATGTGTGTTTTCTTTAACCCTCAGAGATCGTCGACGTGACGTTGTATACCGCGACGCCGCGACGCCCCCTTCCGCGACGCGACGATCCTCTTCTTCCGTGACAGTCAATCCCGCGAAGAACTCACGTCCGACGACAACGACGAGGTAAGGGATTTATTCATTTAAATAATTGTTATTTATACCCATGGCCTTGATTAAATAATTGTTGTGAGACTTTTAGAACCGCTAATGATATGGGTGAGGACTAACGAACAAGTCCGAACCCACCGCTCCTTTCGTTCTTGGTGTGCGAAACGGCGGACGTCGACGAAGCAGGCCGCACAGGCGATGCGAGGTCCTCACAGTGAAGAACAGACCCCGGGAAGACCTTTGGCGAAGACAACAAGAATTTTCGACCACCAGAACATGTTCAGTGGTCCGCAGAGCAGCCCGCCGGCGTGCTATGCTGGCACGGCGGCACCGGGGGAAGATGGTGGCGGCAGCAACACGGTCCCGCGACCGCGTGGGAATGGAGGAGCACAGGATGCGGCCGGATGCCGCGTCCGCTGGCAAGGGCGGCCCCACGCGGGGCCGCGGCTTCTCCACCCGGGGGCAGCGCACCCCCTTCCCACGGCTCGGCCGTAACAACCGAGCTGACACTCCGGGCGGCCGGGCCGTGCCCGCGCCGGCCGGGCCGGGTCGTGCCCAGGCCGGGCCGAGCCACCCAGGCCAAGCCGGCAGGGCCGGACCCAGACCCGGGTGGGACCCGGACCCAGGTCGGGTCGACTCGGTTCGGGCCGACCCAGGGGGGTTGGGTCGGGCTCATACCCCCTGTTTTTGGACCTTTTCGGTCTTTTTCTCTTAACATGAGCTACGGGCCTCCGATTGATGTCCCATCAGAGGTGTTGCGATCCATGGATCGATACGGTCATTTTGGTATAGCGCACTCAAGGTTTTGGAGTACTTTGGGTTTGGTCGGGTCAGTTCGTACATGAAACCAACCGGGCCCTTTGAGCGGAAACACTTATTTCTTGAGCTCCGGACGTTCGATTGACGTGACGTCGACTTTGATGGATTCCTCTAAGTGAGATGGATATTTTGGATTACTCCTCCCGAGGTTCGGACGCAGGAGGAGTACGGTTGGGTTGTTTTGACTTAAAAACCAACCGGGCCCCTGGGACGAAAAAGCCAATAACTCTCAGACCGGGCATCTGATTGACGAACCGTCTGCAACATTGAGTTCCTGTTGACGATACAGACCTTTTGGATACATCACCTCTGGACTATGTGTCAGTTGATGTATCAGCCTCTCGGCTCGTGGAGCGGAATCTCCTGAATGAGCTTGCTGTGTGCGAGAACCCTAGAGCTGGCTGCGACGACGACGACGACGACTGTACAGAGATCCTCAATGGATTCGACGGCGACGACAACAACACTCAGCGATCCTTTGTCGGTCAGTGCTACCGATCCTGTGTGTGTCCAATCCTGTGTGGGTCAGCGCTCAGTGGTCCTATGTGGGCCAGCGCCTACAGATCCTATGTGGGTCCGATCCTATGTGGGTCAGCGTTCAGCGGTCCTGTGTGGGCCAGCGTCTAAGATCCTATGTGGGTCTAATCCTATGTGGGTCTTTGTGGGGGTTAGTTATCTATAGATCCTTTGTGGGTCAGATCCTTTGTGAATCATTGTGGGGGTTAGTAACTATCGATCCTTTGTGGGTCTGATGGCTTAGATAAATCAGTGGCAATATCTGGTCATCTTTATCGTTATATGAAGAAATATACCTGTGTGAGATGAATCCTGTTTTGCTTTCTTATGTGGATTGTGTTGTGATATCCTGTGTGGATTTACGTTTTGCTTTCCTGTGTGGACTGGGTTGTACATGGGTTCAGATGTTGGATCCAAACGAGAATTGATGGCCTATTTATATGTATGGGAATATACCTAAGCAGTGTCGGATGTTACTTCGTGATCGTATTATTCCTTTGTGGATTATCCTTTGTGGATTCTGGGAGACCATCGGGGGTCTTGGGGTCCCTACTGAGTAGTTTATACTCACTCATGCACTGGCTATGCCCGCACTATGTTGTGTTGGTTGCAGATGATGGACAACGCTGATCGTGGTTGAGGCTTGTGGAGTAGGACGATACCTGGAGGTGGACCACTGGGCGGGACATACTCGGAGCGGTCGGCTAGACCCGAGGAGCAGTGAAGGATATCTATAACCACCCTTCAGGTGGGACTTACGATGGATGGCTGGACGCTATGGCGCTATTTTATAGTTGTTTTTTTCCCTTTCCAGTTGTACTTTACTTTCATTTTGGGTTTGTATTCTGGCCCACTTACTTTTCCGCACATACATGTATAAGCTTTTACTTAGTGTTTACTTCTACTGCTTGCTTGCTCTGTGGTGTTTTTTTACATTACAAATTCAATGACTTTCCTTTTTACCTATATTTACGCCTTGGTGCTAGTCGCTAGCCCCTGGCCTATGGAATGCGGGATTAGGGTAGTCACGGCACGTGCCCCAAGGACGGGTCGTGACATTTTTATCATGGTAACATTTTTAAAAATAAAAAAAATTTATCCTTAATAAATAATTTGGACATTATGATTCCAAATATTGAAGATTATTTATCTAATTAATGTCATATAACAGTAAAAATTTTATTTCAATTTAATCTCACAGACACAATGAAAAAGCGGGGTTTTAATGTGAGAAATTTAATTTTTTGTAATATTATTAAATTCAATTTCAATGTGAAATTGATTTGAATGAACTAAAATGAATTTATAGATATATAATTTATTAATTATAAATTAAAAACAATTTTAAATATAATTTATCAGTATAAATAAATTCTATGACAATTCATTTTTCAATTATAATTGAGAATTTTTCAATATTCATCAAAAAATTTAAATTCACCGTAAAATAAAAAAATTACCCCAATAGAATTTTGAAATACATGATTTGAAAATTAAAAATATTTTTAAATTAAAACGCATAAAATTTCCACATTAATTTTAAAAAATTTCAACCATTAATAGGAAAAAAATTACCTTTTAGAAAACTATATCTATTATGATTAAAATTGGATATATTATTTTCTTAGGCCTATCAAATATATTGAATGAATTTAAAAAACAATTATTTGAATATATAAAATATAAATTTTATAAGTATATTTCCATAATAGTGATTATTTTAATTTATTAATATAAAATTTCATTATGGTCATTAAATTTGTTTTTTACAAAAGCCCAACCATTATGTTCAATTGGTTCCCATTTATAATTATAATTATTTGGTAATCAAGGAATTCGTTTTCTAATCAAGTGTAGACTATATTTTCATAATTTAGTTAATATATCCATTAATACTATTTGAATGGACATGTGATTTCTATCAAAATGAAATAATAATATTTTGGGTTTTTTAGCCTAGTTTTTTGTGTAATGTTTGCTATCAAAGATAGTAAATTTAGTCAGAAAAAGATATATAGAAAGAATAAAATCATGGGGTATTAGATTATACCCCCACCCATTAAATTAAACTTCTCCCATTAAAATCATTACTCATATATAAAAATATGACATTACTTCTACCTCATCACATCACCATGTTCCAATAGAGCTTCTTCAAATTTTTGAATTCTCTATAAGAATTTAACTACCAGAGAGATATTTTTTTATAGTACATTATCTTAATGATCTCGAATCACTAACAGTTGTTCATTGTAATAAATATCTTTGCCCAGAGGTATGAACATTTATTTAGTAAATGTGAAGGATCAGGTGTGTACTCACTCGGGTGAGATACAAGGAACACAAAATGAAGATAAGATAAATTCGGTGGATCCATCAATCATTAAGTTACCATCCTAATATGATCAAGAATTTCAACAAATTAAATATTATTAATTTAAAACATTACTTATAAATTCATATATAGTTGTATTGAAAGTTACATTGTGGGATACCCACATGAGAAAAGGGGTCAATAAAACTTCCTCTTTAAAATTGGGGAAGTAAGAGGAAATGATCACCACATAAACATGATCACAGTTTGGAGAACAATGGTGAAATTTTAAAAAATGGACATGAAAGATAATTATTACTATAATATTATAGTGTTGAATGATAGATATCATGGTTGTTAATAATTTAAGGACAACTACACCATAGACTAAATAGTTATAGAAAAGGTCATTAACATCATCAGAAATGATTATAATAGGGTAACATTTTATTTAAATATAATTTTAGAAGATATACTAAATTGATTTAATCTAATACGTAATATCTCACACATTTGTTGAACTATTATATATTTACACATTATTCCCAATTTAAAAAATAATTTAATTTAATTTTTATCACTTTCAGTACTAGTGGATCATAAGATCCAAAATGGGATGGTAATCCATTCTTTATGTCATCTGTTTTTGTTATAAAAAATTTGTTAGCACTTTCAAAGTTGATAATCCTTGATATGTTTATGCAATAAATTAATATATATAACATCATAAAATATTAAATTTATATAATTGTTACCGTTATAAACCATACAAAAGATTAAAATACAAAAATAATAAAATAAGGTTACAAAATATCCAAAATCAACTTATCATTAATATCCCAAACAACATGGTTCATCTATTAATTTTTACATAAAAAACATGTGAAGGTAATTAGCATGTATTAATTTGAAACATTTTATTAACCTTAATTACTATATAACCTTAGTTAAAACATGCATTATTTCAATAATTAACTCATTCCTCATACCATAAACCCAAAAACTCTATAAAAATATTCCATTGTCGATATAGTAATCATAAATAAGTTCAATGTTCATCAATACAATCCCATTTATTTTATGACAATCAAAAAAATATTTTCCTAATCATTATCAAAACATCTTTCACAAATTAATAGTTATTATTCCTTTAATCGTGTGATGTAATAAAATATCACCTCAATCATTTTCCATAGTTTCAAGTTCCATTGAACATATACATTCAAATACATAAGGAAAAACAACTATCGAATAATCCTTAGAAGTTTAATTATTCAAAAAATAATTAATGTGGACATAATCACATTAAATTTCACTATAGGATGAACAATAATATTTCTATAGGTCTCACTTATGAGATTCCCAACTAAGGAAAACTAACATGATTTTCTCCTTCCACTATTATGGAATAACCTTTTACTTTTCCATTTTCCTTCATTGTTTATTTTGTCTTATCATTTATATTAGCCCTTGGGTTGGTGAATTTATTCACATAATTCCAAATAACCTTGAATTTCTGACTCTGGTTAGTGGATAATGCATTATACAGATATATCCTTCCATTAACTATGATATTTTCATTACTCTGAAAATAATTTTCCCAATGGTCAGGCTTCCCAAACATTAAACATTTTATTGTTACATTGATAAATTCTACTGAGGGATCCTTCCCACATTTTTGTAAAGTAGGGTTGAAATATTTTCTTCCCTCTATGTGGAAACCCACTATAAATTCCATGATGCTCCATCTTCCACTTCTTATCACTAGAATGTTTATGGGTTCTATCTTCCATTTCCACATTTAGTTCACATCAACCCATTTTTTCATAACATCCAATGTTCTTTATGGATAATTCCTTTTGAAGACACAGATTCAAGACAATAAATAATTAATAAATTTTACAATTAAGTCTAATAATTATACCAGATTGACAAAATTAAATACTTTTAAAATTTTCTATATATGATTTGATGGATTTATAATAATTATTTTTCACCTCAAAAAATTCATTTTCCGTCAATGTATGTGTAATATGAGGGAAATAATTTTTTACGAATATACACATGAACTCATCCCATTCTAGTGCATTGATTTTTTCCACTTTCCATGTATTACAGATATTATTCCACAATTGAGATACTTCACCTTCTAAAAGATTAATAGTTAGGACAACCATTTCACGTAAAAATCATTGAAGAATAGAAAATATGTTCTCAATGGATTTAATCCATTGTAATGCCTCTAGTGGAGTAGAAGATCCACTAAAAAATGGAAGATGCCTCATGAAAGATTAAATATAATGTTGATACATCTTAACTCATTTTTATGTCTAGTGTGATTCATATCTTGTGTGACAATATGAATAATATTTTCCATTCTATATCCCATAAAATTATTTCACTATTTAGTAAAATCATTGCATTACCAATCACATTCACAATTAACAAGGTTCATTCAGGTTCCTACCATTATCTAAAAAAAATTGCACTGTTTGTAGCACTAATAAAACTAAAAAACAACCTAGTCAAAGGAAAATAGTTATAAAATTTATGTCCATGACAACTAAGGTTTAATCCAGTTTTATTCATAACTATTAACAAAAACACTAGGATTATATCCTAAACATACACTTAGGGTTCTAAATATAGTTTTTTCATCACAGATTCCAAAGGATAAGAAACCATACTCTAATACTAACTGTAAAGACCCACTGTCTTCATACATGGAAATTTAATCTAAATATATGAATATTAATATTACAAAAACACTACATCAGATTCATATGGGTTTATTGACTTTGAAAACTTGAAAAAACAACTACTTTATAAAACATATATATATATTCATACTCTTATTCAATCATAACGATAACCTTTTAAGCATATCTTACTTAATACCTTTCTTCATACCCTAGAGAGAGGAAACATTACAAAAGGGTGAGATTATATTCACATTATGTATGAATAAGTGATACATAAATCATAACATAAACAAAAAGGTGTATGAATATAAACAAAGAATTTGAAAAATCAGACACCTCAAGTGAAATATCATAATCTAGTGTCATATAATAAATCATAAAATTTTATAATACATGAATCATAAAAGAATTATTTTGGCATAAAACAAGTAAATTTGGAAATCACATTATCTTATTATATTGTAAACTTGTGTAAATAGAGATAGGCTCACTCATTAGGACAAAGACATTAAATTAGACCATCTAATAAACATATGTACATAAGACCAGGTCCACATATAAAATTTATGACATGTAATTAGGTTCACACATTACATTGGTAACATTTAATCACGTTGAAACATGACATTAAGAATAAGTAAATAGGTTCACACATAACATTGTAAACATATAGTCCGAATAACTCATAACATTGTGAACGTATACTCAGTTTCACACATAACATATATACTCTTTATTTATCCATCATAACAATATTCATTGGAATAATTTGTATTTCCCACCCATCATGCAGTGATAACCATAGATATGTGTTTCACAAGAACATGAATCATATGAGCACCTACAAAAAGAAATAACTTTCATAAAAATCAAATCATAGCATAACAAATGGATATGAAATGTGTTTCATATATATATAAGTAAACCATGAATAATATAATAAGGATAATTTACCTGAATAAAATAACTCGAAATGAATATGTAATGTAAAATATTGTTATCTTAGATGGAAAATAATTTTGAGAAATCAGTTGAAATAATTCATGAGGAAAAATATCATTTGTGATTTGGAAAATGAGTTATATTTAATAAAAAATTTATAAAATCATTTTCATTGAATATAACCTTGGAAAATAATAATTTTATATTTTAAAAACTATTTCAAACATATTTGAAATCTGTTTCCTTTAAAATGATTAAAATTATATTTAAAAACATTTTTAATACATTTTTACAGTTAAATGTTTAAAATAAAAAAATATATCTGATAAAACATATAATAACATTAATTGAATCATTTAAAATCATGAAAATATGTATATTCATGGTAAAACATGTAATAGTGAATTATATAATCCTCATAAAAGAATATAGGTGAATAACACAACATGTGTCTCATATAATGCAAATTTCAGACAAAATTACCTTACAGTTTTGGTATCTTTTTAAAAGTAAACCTCATGAAAGAGAGATCACCCAATGGGTATGTCAATACTGATATATTTATATATAAGGATAGCATATTAAATTATTTGGATGTTGATACCCCACCTAAAATAAATTAGTGGTTAATATGTAAAAAGTCTCATAGAAATATAAGTGAGACTGAAAATAAACATAACAATATCATATCATTGATATTTGAATTAATAAACCGAATATATTATGTTTATTTGATTTAAATACCCATAATATAAATCGGAGTAAATCATACACATAATTGTAGAATGTTATAATCAATTAAATAATTGTTTTTCCCAATAAATGAGAAAATTGAGTTAAAAATTCCCATAACACTTTGTAATCTGTCGAATCATATGAATCATAAAATTAATAATCCTAAAATTAATAATTTATTATAATTAATATAAGGATATTTATGATATTATATATAAAAGGTTAATATATACACCCCATATAAGGAGTAAGTGGTTAATTAGCCACATATCTCAGAGAAGAAAAGATGATAGGAGAAACGCTTACCTCAAGCTTCCATTTATTTTTGAACACATCGACCATTTGTATAATCATTTGAAGAATGTAATTAATTCATTGTAGAACCATATTAATATTTTAAATAACGTATATTATATTTTTATAATATAATCTCATCCATTCATGAATAATATTTCCAGATTTTTCTTTGTTTTTTGTGCGTTTGTTTCATGGTTTTCTTGGTCGATTCGTTTGTGTATAATTACGTATTTTATTGTAAAATATAAATAAAACACTAGAATTAAAATTAAATGGAATTCATGTAATTAAATATCTTTAAATAGACCTATATATCATTTTTATTTCATACCTGATGATAATTCCTTTGACAAAATCATAATGATAAATGATTAGATCATTTCATAGTGATTTATCCCAACATCATGAACTTGTTTTGTATTATATAATGTTATGTATAAATATTAGATTGAGAACCTAAGATAGGTTATTATGTAGCTATTAAATTCGTATTTATCTATAATAATTATTTTATAACCATCCATGAAGGTAGTAATGGAAAATAATTAAAATTGGTTTTCACATAGGAGATTAACCGACATAATTATGACAATATTTTCGTTCCATTGAATAAGAGGAGATAATAAAAGGTATGGATATAATATAGTACATTAGTGACATAAAATTATACTATATACATGATTATGGAATTATTATTCCCTAATATATGAAATAGTAGACGATAAAGAAGATGAAGTGATGAAAATAAAACGGTTTTTTGAGAAAATTACCTCTTTAATATGACCTCCTTGAGAGTCCCGTGAGGACCCTCGATATGGTATTTTGGTGGGAAAATAAGCACTATGAACCTAGGTAGGTGGGTTTATGTGAATAAAATAATAATTATTTTATATTTAAAGCCCACCACATTGAGGTTACATTCATTTCCCTGAACAAGGTCGGAATGAAATATTTTAGAGTATTTATAAGGTTTATAAATTCCTCCACAAACTGTTAAATTTTTAAGTTTTTTGGAATTTCAATCCTTAACCTTTGTTAAGGTTACCTTGATACATTTTTCACCTAATCTTCAGTAAATATTATTATTTTAATGCTAAATTTATTATAACATAAAAGGAAATTGAACATAAAACATGATTATTAAGATATTGTTACAAATATTGAATCCATTTTACCTAATTAAATTATCATAATTTGAAATGTTGTATATAAAATTAATCTCACAGACTAAATGAAAAATATTGTTTTTAAATTGAAAATTTCAAAGGTTTTGAAATGTTTTTATGCTCAATTTGAATGTAAAATTGATTACGATGATTAAATTGGATTTACATATGTGACATTTTACTAATTATACATTAAAACTAATTTATATTATAATTTAACTATATTAAAAAATTATTATAAAATGTTTTTTTCAATAAAAATACATTATTTCAAACTATTCAAGAAAAAATAAAACTTCTCATAAAAATACAAAAAAAAATTACCCTAATAAACATTTTATTTCCTAATTTAAAAAATTAATTTTAATTTTAAAAAACGACTTATAATGGTTTCAATATATATTTTTAAAATCATTTCTCCATTAAAATGCGGAAATATTTCCATTTAGATAAATCTACCTTTTATTTTTACAATTGGATTTATTCTTTTCTTAATCCTATAAAACATATTGAATGAATTTATAAACATTTTATTGAATATATGACATATGAATATTATTAATATATTTCACTAAAAAGGATTAATTTAATTTATTAATATAAAATGATTGTAAGGGTATAAAAAGATTTCTTTTTTATAAACACACATCCTTTATGTTCAATTTGTTCTCATTTTTATTTGTAATTAATTTGATACAAAATAATTTATTTTATAATCATGTGTAAACTACATATTTATAATTTATTTATTCTCATTAATTCTTGTTATTATAATGACAAGGTGATAACTATATCAATTAAATAATAATACTTTATATATTGTTTAAGCACGATGTTTTTCTAAGTTAAATATCAAGGAGATTAATTTATTTAAAAAAAAGTGACATAGTGTAAAATCAGGTTGTGTTAGAATTGATGATTCCCCTCTAATTGGTCACCATAAATCATACAAAAACACCAACCAACATTGCACCAAGTAAAAACTAAGGGCCTCTAGGCTCCCACATAGCCCTTCTAGTCTAGTCTCATGATATCCATATGTTTTGATTACATAGTATATATGTCTAACTCTCAGAATATCTTGATTAATGTATAAAAAAGTATTATCCCTTACTAAAATCACCTAAAATCTACATGTCATGATTTATATCTCACGTTTCAGAAATATAAAATGCATCAGAATCCCATCCAACTGCCCACAATTGGGGAACTCATCCTCTTCAAGCTCCTACACACATAACTACTTCTAATGTACAAGTCCATGAAACCAAATGTAAAAGAACACAAATAATAGGTCAAAATCCTAGATACAGAAGAAACACTAATCCATCAGGTTACTTCACCTAATTTTTACAAGGATCTCCTAACCATAATTCTCCTTGAGGAATATCTCACTATAGATTCACAAGACTATCAATCAATGAATTCGTATATATGTTTTCCCAGTTCAGTAGAATTCCACCAAGTGTTGATATAGGAAAATGTTATATGATAATTTTTTCACACATTATGTATTTGTTCCTATGTTGTATGTGAAATCACATAATAAAATATCTATATGTCATGTGAATACTAAGAGCCTGATATAATTCATGATACATGTCTTTACATCAAATACCAAAGGTCAAAATCAACACACTAGCCTCATTACAAGGGTATAGCATGTAGATATTCAATATAAAAAAATATACATACCTTATTTGAGTCGTCATTAGAAAAAAACAAATGCTAGTATATAAATTAAAATAAAAACAGCAACTCCATTCTAGAGTAACTTTGATCTTCTACCAAAATAAGATTTCATGATGCCCCAACCCTAAATCCTTCAGAGTCTATGATACATTATGAAATATCTATTACAGAAACCCCCAAAATCTAAATACAAAATAAAAGAATGATATAAACCTAATTTTTAATCTCCCACTGCAACTCACTATAAAAAAAGTATCCATATCTATTCATCATAATACCTTATAAATGCCTCTCCATTATCCATAGGATTTCGACTAGCAATGGTGGTGTAAGATGGTGTGGTGGGGATACTATAACCGATATAACAAAGGCCAAAATTAATAAATAAACAAATAAACAAAATTCATGGTAATAAATAATTATATTACTCAAATTTTAATAATATCTTGTAGTAATACATGGAATGTGGTGAATTCCAAAATACATATGATGAAATGTACAACAGACCACACATTGGACCCATCATTGATACATACCTAAGTAAAAGAGAAATAAATAAAAAAGGTAATTACATCCACAACAAGATGATCCTCAACCAATGTATTTCTACAATCATTATTGTCCTCTATAGTGATTCTAACCATAGAAGAATCCTAACAATGTGTCTAAAAAATATATATGTGCTTCCATGTACTCAATAAAAATGGAAACCTAACAAAGGTGTGAGTAAAACATATTAGGTCACCATCAATTGTTTCTAACAAAATACAGATAGAGAATATAGTTCATTAAATAAGCAGTAAATATGTTTTTAATCTATTAAAAAATAATACCACACATAAATAAACGTGTTGAACCTGATGTTCCTAGTTTAAACCCATGGTCAGCCATACCTACTTTGGAAAGTTGTTTTTTTTTCTATTAGAATGTCACACGAAAAATCCATTCATGAGAAAAAACACCTACGTTTCATGATTCAAGATATCTATAATAACGACACAGTACCATTACAACCATTTCTATAACCCTCATTGAGTTTAGACCAAAATCATCAACACAAAATCGGGCATATCCCTATAAGAATTATCACATAACCAGGCCAATATATATAAGCATTACAAAATAACGCGGTGAAGCCCTATATATAGAAATTTTAGATTAACTGGGAATAAGACCTATATGTAATTTTTTCTTCCAATCCCAATGAAATATATATATATAATCATTTCAGAAAAATCATGTGCAAGCCCTATATATGAGTATTTCTAACTAACCATTGAAATCCCTATATATAAGAATTTCTACAAATGTTTTCGCAAGACCTATATATTAGAATTTCATTTTTACTGAGCATGAGAATTATATATAATCACTTATATATAACCTAATCCAATCCCTTTATATAATCATTTCATCCTAACTAAGAACAATCCCTAAAGATCAACCCTTTAGAATAACTGGGGTGCAATCCCTATATATCAACATTTCAAAATAACCAGGTTCAAGATCGATAAATATGAATTTTAGAATAACTTAGGATAATAATTATATATTATCATTTTAATATAACTTGGCATGGCCCCTATAGGAAATCATTTAAATAGAAAAAAACAACAAGCCAAAAAAAATTGTCACCACATGCCAAAAATGGTTAATTCTATCATTTACTCTTTATCATTCCATTTACGCTTTAGAAAGTTTTGATTTTCAATCTTAAATGTAGAAACATTAAATTGAGTTTCAATTTTCATTTTAACACCAAATTATGTATCCTAACATTTTAGCCCTATATCATGAAAAAACATAACAAGCTGGTTTTATATCATATAATTAATTTATTCCAACTGATTATAATAAAAAAAATCACCAAAATATTCTTGTTATGGAAATCCTTTTGAAGACACCAATAATAAAAAAACTTCCTAAAATATCACTGGGATCTATAATCAAACCCATACAATCTCAACAGGACTAATGGTCTCACACATGTTGGGTGTCAAGAAAGTCGTAGTCTCAACACCAATAGATCCATAAAAATCTAATGCGAGGTAAATACATAAGGTTATCATCCACAAAAAATTATTCAATTATTTTTTTTAGATACCATAAGTATTGGTGTGACAAATTATATTTCACATACTAAAATAATCAAATCAGATAATAGGGATATATTTTGGACTAACAACCTTTTAACGAGGATTTTCCTGCTCCGATGGCAAGGGCTTATAGTAGCTACTAAAGCCATCCATTATTTACTAACCTTAGTCTTGATCAAATGAACTCATCTAAAAGATCTATGTTCTTAACTAGGGAAAAGATATTGAAAAAAATATAATTATAGTAATTATAATTAATTAAATTTTTTTATCAAATTCGTGCTTTTTATATTGTTGTTTTACACACATCGTTATTCCACCATATAAAACCCATTCATATCTGGGTGAATTCTACCCCAAATGCATCTTCATATTTCGGTAGCACAAAATAACCAATTGATTCTCTCTATTTATTAGCATAATAAAATTTATTTAGTGGAAACTCATTTAATAAATTTTAATGGATTCATACCTTGATGGTTCGACATGTGACCACATGAGGAATTATTATCAGAATCCACTCTTTCAACGATTAATGCAATCCCACCTGAAATTAGGCAACATCCCCATTCTTTTTGGAGTTATATTTTTTTACCTGAAATGAACATCTATAGATTCAATGAAAATGAGGGTAAAATAACATAGAAAGATGATAGATTAAGATCATACCCATAGATGACATCAAATCACAGTAATGATCATCAACAATGTTGAAGAATAATTGTAGGGGGAAACAATTTGATCCCCTCCTAGGGGTATCATTTTCATGATGAAGGAAGTGTGGCCAAACCCTACTCTATAAAATTAATGAAATTGAACAAAAAAATAATCTTATACAAAACATGGTTTTAAATTATGAATAAATTGAACGAACTCACTTACTAGTTTTATCTATCTTATAGAACAGTGTGACACTATGCATCCCATAGTGGAATTTTGGGATATTCCTTTAATTCCAATTTTTCATTTCATTTACACTCTTGGCCACACATCATGAATCTAATTCACACAATGAATATTATTTATGACATAAATGACCTATGCATGTTTTTTTTTGAATTTGGTTTTTCTGTTCCACTTTTGTTGTTCACCCAAGCCCATGAAACATCCAAAAAAACATAAAACATTTTCTAAAGCATAATTTTCGGATGTTTAAACCCCCAAAACATCACATAAATTCTGGGATTTACTAACCATAATTCTATAAAATGAGAAATAAAAATTCCACTAGGAAATATGGATTCATAAGAAGAAGGGATTTTATATTGTCACTCAATGTGAATCCAATACGTCTCAATCTATACGTTCTCACTCGTGGTATGCCTATAATTCATGTATAATGAGAACTACATCTAACTCATGTAATTTAAACTAGTGATATCACACATAAAGTGATGATAATACTCAAGATTCACACCAAAAAACCAAAATTATTCACATGTCATGGGAACATAGTCATGTATAAATATAAAATAGAAAATGGGAGCCATATCCCATCACATGGTTCACTATCACATCACAGTACATTAGTCGCTCAGGATCTATCAGCTTATCCCAAATATTTGTCACCAAATCAAGCCCAACACACATAAATGACTCCATTAACAATAATATATATCTAAACATGTCCTCGATAGGTAGGCTCTAATTCCTATCTAAACCCACCCATGGAATCCAAATTCCACACTCTTAATTAATTCATATGTCGCAATCCTGGATCTCATCTCACATCTTATAATGGAGTTATCTTATCCGAACACCTAGAGGAATACACTCTCTAGGACATGATCTAATTCCCAAAATACTTATATAACTCTGACATGAAACCAAGCCTCTCATACAGTCTTAGGATGGAGTTCCAAATCACTCAAAAGATAAACAATCATATCATTTATCATCACTTTTTTTGAATCCCCTAACGCCTAGATATTAACCCTACTAACACATCCCTATCTTTCCAACACCCCATCTCACACTTTTTGAGTCAAACCCAGGCCTAATCATAACCAACATAGAACTATAATCGCCTTGGTGACATATTAACTAGGTTATCCCAAATCACTTTGTATAAAATGGTTCTTATTCCATGACTTTGAATCCTAACACAATCTTATCTCTTCTACTATGGGCACCCTCACTCATTAATTTTCTAAACCATATTCCATGAAATATATATGCATACATGATCATCCATAATAAAAAATATGGAATTTATAATAGGGGTTATCTATCTCAAACATGAGGATAAACCCTCACTATGATTCTCTTTTCCTCAATCAATCTCTCCTACATGCCCGATAACATGAAATTTGGCATCGTGAAAATCTAACCCAATATTGTGTGATCAACCATTTTGTATGTCCTCTAGCCCTCACACATGAAATCCTCTACATAATAGATTATTTAAACAATTCTATAGCTATATTTATCAATATACTGTAACAAAAACTCCATAAATTTATAGGGATACTTAGGAGGAATAATAATGGAGGAAGAATAAAATGATATAACCCAGATAACCATATAAACCACAGTAATATCATCCTCAATCATGGGGTATCTAATAGGGAATATTCATGGGGATAATTTTAAAAATAAAATATTATATTATTCCCCACTCCCATAAGATCATTATAGGATTGAATAGTAAATATGAATTATTCCTCACTAAAAAAATAGGTGTAGAACTTGGTCCCAACATGGATAGGGGTGTTATTTTGTGATACCCCCCATCGCTCAAATAAATTGCATTATTACCATGGGATTCTTGATGTGAATCACTCTTACATACGAGAGGAAAAATTTCCACTCTCTTTCGTGGTGTGACACCTCATTCCTTTTGGAATGACTCATTATAGAAATATATCATTGAATAACCTATTGATTGTAGCATGACCTTATATTAGCGATGTATTCTTGATAAGTATTTGAGCCTTGCCCTGATTCCCATATAAGCACTTCTAACCTAACCGTGACTCATTCCATTACAAATAAACTTTACCGAGATTCTCCAATTCCAAGATTACCAATTGATATCTCAATAAATGTAACAACCCCATATCATAGACATAAATTCACACTTACCTTAAAACATAATGATCCTAAAATTCATGGATCTTTACACATGGTTTTCATTTTCTATGATTTAATTATTGATTTTGTTAAATTCTTTCAGGATGATTTCACATTGACTAGGAATTCCTTTGATTTTATGTTATAAAATCTACATTTGGTCTTGGAATCAATCATTATAAACAATCATGTACTGATCTATAATAAATTCATTTCATGTTTGAAATAGAAATTATTCGTGTACATATAATTTCATAAAAACGGATTTTTTTTGAAAAATATAAAATTTTATTCAACACTAATATTACTTTCCCAAATTTTAAGGATTATTTTATATCCTTATAATGAAATAAAAGATTTTACAAAAGTGTCCACAAGAATTTTGATCGATTTCCCTACTGCTTGTACGAATTATTTTAGAAGACTCAATTTAATTTTGATGATTATTTTGGAAAAAAATTTATTTATATATATTATAATGTTACCACACAACATATTATTCAACCACCCAATTGAGTTCATCCATTCAAGAAATTATTTGACTCATCAAACAATATAGTTAGAGCAGTTTTTTCTTAAAACATTAATGGAATAAATAATTTCATTACTTATGAATCAAGAATACTAAACCTCACATAAAATAACTAAACCAACAATGATAAATATTTTTTATCAGTTTTTTATACCATTATAAAAGTCATATCTTTTCTATTATGAAAAAAGGTGTCCATTTTATCTGACCCAACAGCCCTTAGGGACATCATAATAATGGTAAAAGAAGATTAAAATCTCATAATATGGATATTATTACAGCAAGAATAATATTTTGTGATTGAGGAGAATAGCGGATATGAAAATAACAATGAAGATCACATGAAAATTATTCTCTACATAGATGAGGGATAAATTTTATAGAAAAGTAAAAATAATTACTCAAATCAAGGTGAAAATAATTAATTGGATAAAAGAGATATACCAATGTATGTCGATATTGAAATTTTTTAGGTTACTTCTCATGTTACATAAAATCTAAACCAATAAAAAAATTAGACTGAATAATGAATATATATTTAATTTTTAGGAGATTTTATATCTTTGGAAACAATTTAGAGAAAAAGGTTAGAATAATTTTTCAAGAAACAAAACTACAATATGTACAAGATTTTTTTTCACAACATATATTGTGGAGGAAATATTTTAACCCAAATAAATACTATAAATCACTTGGAATATGGAATATTATGGCTAATATTATTTATGGATGAATATGAATTTAATAAGAAAATAGAAATGTATACTTCTTGGAAATAAAAGTAAACTGATTCCTTAATTACTAATAATTCTTTCTGTAATCAATGATGTATGTGGAATGTATTTTTTGGGTCCTATTCCCATGTAATTTATATATTCTCACATCTTATTGACTGTTCAATATATTTCACTATTGATGGAATCCATAATCACCAAAAATCATTATTCATTTTTATTTTATGATTTTTCTATAAATTATATATTTAGTAGATTATAAATCCATCATGAAATCAATAGTTAACAAAATAGAAAACTTTTTCAATTACTTCATTTGATATTTAGTGATGAGATATGGAGTGACCTTCAAGACATCAACCCCTTATCATCCACATAATAATGGACATATAAAAGATTAAAAATGTAATATTAAATGATTTTTTTAAAATAATATAAATCCAAAAGATTTGGTCCAAAGGTTAGAAGATAAATTTTGGTCTCATATAACATATTACTGAAATTGAATTGTAATGGTTTCTTAATAGTTTATATAAATTAAATGTTGTTATATTATTAGGGTTATAGAAAAAATTTATATTTTGTACACAAATAAATTTATTTAAAATATGAAAACATAGAAAATTAAATGTGATTTTAAATTCAATTTATTGATTAAATTAGGACATAATATTTTAAAAATTGTTTAATTTTGATGGTGGTAATTAGAGAGGCACAAGAAGATGAGATATGAAAAAGATAATTTCACTGAGGGGGCTAAGTACTACTCTATAGGTCGATAATATATTTGATTATATGTAAAATTAATTATATATGGGAAGGTTTATTTACCATAAAAAATTTGTATCGTTTTGTTTTTTTATATATTTATAAATAATGAGAGAATAAACCAGTCACTTTTAAGGAATAAATGCTGAATAAATATTTTAGACATTTTCTGGACAAACCAATGGAGAAAGTATAAATCCTCCGACCACCATACCAATGATACCACTATGATATTAATTTCCATGAAAATGTTGATTTATAAAACAAATGAAAATATATTTATTATATTCATAAATAATTTAATTCATAGAATATACTTCATCAATCATGTGTATTGGATTGAAACCATATAATTTTTAATAATTTTTTTGTTGTTCTTGTATTTTTGTTTTGGTATTCATTTTTATTAGTTTTGGATGGATGTTGAGATGTAATTGAACTCCTTTGTGATTTTGGAAGCTATTCCAATGGCATAGACGTTATTTTACCCATTAAACCTAAATGAATTTTGATTGAAATTTTTCCCTATTCACATTTTTGTAAAATCTTGAAAATAATGTTAATTTTTCAATCCCATTCCATGAGATATAACCTAATTTTAAATTAGATGCATGAGAGGATTATAAAAAAAATTATAACTTTTTTAGAATTACATGATTTCATGAGTGAGCCATTCCATGTTTGAAGAACCAAAATTTTATATGAATTATTATTTCACTTAACGAGTGTTTTTTGAATTTGTTGACAAAAAGTCGTTAAGTGTTCGAATGGATAACCATGAAATATATTTATTTCTTTTAAAAAAACTTTAATTTGTTGATAATAAAAATTGATGTTATTTTGAATTATTAATGATTAATTTGTAAGGAATGTTCCATGAATGAAATATGGTTTATGTTTATCATAATATGGATTTTGTAATCCTATTTTTGACTTCCTTGGGGTACTCTTTGAGATGTTTCATGAATTAATAAAGAGTTTTGGATAAATAATTGAATTATTCCAATTTAAATGTTAATTAATATGTGGTTCTGTTTTTTTGTCAATGGAAAATTATGTATGAATTTTTTTTATCTACATTGGATTCATCTAACTCTACATCTATATGATTCTTTTTAGTGTTTGTTTTATCATGAATCTTTGTATTAGTGTGAAGATGTTTCCTATGATTCATTAAAACTTTTATATGATTTATTTAAAAAGTTTTTAATATAATTTTTGAACCATTAAGTCCGAAAATATACAATTGAATGTAAGTGATCAAGTGAGTGAATTAGTTATTCTCAATGTAAATGAATTGTGTACTGGTCATTCCATCATGTGTAATAATTGTCTGTTTTTCTTATAAGTCATTATAGAAGATGCTAAGGATTATCCTGATCTAAATTGGAATAAAAATAGGTTTTGATAAGGTTCATTCTACTCTAAAAATGAATAATTCATGAATTTATATGGGTCTTTTTAGCACTTCATAATGATCACTCTTCATATCAATGAATTTTGGTTTTGGTATGTATTATTCAATATTTACATAAATATGGTTATGTATGAGGAATATCCATGATTTTTTAGGAGAATCCCATTAATTGTTTTATAAATCAATCCAATATGAGTCTGTCTGATGGTATTTTATTAATAATTAAATATGTTTAAAAAATTGGATAACCATTAATGATAGAATAATTTCATGATTCAAGGGAGAATAAATCCATATTAAATCAAATTTTAATGCATAATTAATGATGTTTTTTGTAATTAGACTAATCTAGAAAGAAAACACCATGAATAAATAAAGTAGTGGTATGGAAGCTAATGTATAATATTTTCCGTAAAATATAAATGATTGTTTTCTGATTATTAGTTTCTTAGGTAGATATATTTTAAAAATATGGAAATGCCAAATAAAGATACATCAATCTAGGAATTTTGAATTTTATGGGATCTTGAGTAAAATGAAATCTCATGGTTGACCAACATAATAGAAAAATGAGTGATGAAGGAGTGACAATGAACATTACAATACATCTATATATTTAGAATATCAGACATTAAATTCCATGACAAATATTCACATCAAAGAAAGAGATATTTAATAAAATATTAATATAAGGGAATAACCATGACTATATCATAAATATTGATATGAATAAAATTTATTATAAATTATAATATCCAATTTAAAATAGTTGTAGAGATGGAAAGAAAAGGGATTCTATAATTATTGTGAGGAATATGAAGAATTTTTTCATGACCACATCAGGTAGTTGACGGGAAAATAATATTTCTATTATAAAATAATTTTGATTATATTCGAGTTGTGAAATTCAATAGTTGAGTATGTTCTAAATTTATAATAAAAATAATGATTATCAAAAACACATCATTCAATATCTGTGGATGAACCCAACTACATATTTTATATGATGATAAAGATACCGACATATCTCTAAACCATGGGTCTTCTTTTCCAGATCTATGAGAAAATGAGATGAAAATGTATTGTGCAATTTTTAAGGAGGTATTGACCACTAAACACCTTGTGATGTTAGTTATCCTTGGGGTAAAGTGACTAATACCACATTGCATCAACCAAGAATTTGATGATTTGTTAATTTTGGCACATTGACATAATGTTATTGTGTACTCCATGGATATATCCCAATGCAGGAGAACCAAATAAAAATCATTGCGTCTCTTGAATGTTTTATTTTCAACTGTCAATTGTGGGATTTTAGTGAATATATCAGTGAAAAACATCATAAAAATGTTAAACATATTTCCAACTGGCATGGGAATAAAATCTATCAAATAAAAGAGGTTAATTTTCCTACACCCTAATTTACCCAAGTCTAAGGGTGTCCCGGTGATTTCTAATTCTATTCAAAACCATGGATAATTAAGAAACATTTTCTGTAAATGAATAAATAATTATTTTATATGAACATTAAATTCTTTAATAATCATATTTTACAACCTTCACTAACATTTTACATATGATTTGTCTCCTTGAAACCATGAGAAACCTTATTAGGAAGATATATTATATGCTTGAAATTGATAAATATATTATATTTATGTAAATGAAAGATTGTTTTTTATTACAGTTCAGTAAAAGAATATGTTTTTCAACAAGATATTGAGATAATAATAGAATATAGAAAAGTATAACTTTAAAATACCCTCCATTATTGTGAAAAATAACTTCACGTAACTATTTTATGTTAAAATATTACTCTTTATCTTTATGATAAAATGTTGGTAAAACATTAATCTCAAAAAATAATGCAATTAGTGATGGACAAAGATAGAGGAAATATTTAGATTTGTTAAAATATTTAATGTGTTAAAATAACAACAGAATACAAGGGATTTTGGAGGTAAATAAATAAAATGGAGAGTTTGTGGGGTAATTTCTTGATTTAATACCATTAATCATGAACTTCTCTTCAATTCGAGACAATTTTTGTCATTATACATCAAAATTTTCAACATTAGCACCAAATATCCCTTATACATGGAACAACATTATAATGTGATCGTGATAAAAAAATTACATGAATCATTTGGTGGAGAATTAGAAACAATATAATTCTATTATGACCTTAGAGAAGTTGTAAATGGGAAAAATTGTTTTAAATTCAAACATGGATTGATAAGAAAAATATTTCGTATAATGTAGTTATATATGAGAATGGGAGATTGAAAAATGTAGAAATGAGTTTAATATTAATCATGGGGAGAGTGTAATGAATACTATATATTTGGAATGGTAATAATGAGTAACCCAACAATTGAAATTGGAAATCACAATGTCTAGTGTTTTTGAATTTTACTTTGGTATCATTTTTGACATTTACTTCTCCATGAGTCCAAGGATTTAGTGAGGAGGAATTAATAGTGGTAATTAATTAATTATATTTTATTAATATATTGTTCATTTTATTTCTCAAATTTACTAAATAATTTTCAATTAATCTGTTTCTGTAAATAATGTATCATTTCATTGAATTTGGTGAATATTTCGTTAAATGGAGAAAATTTTGACTTTTGTTGGTTTTATTAATATTTTGAATAAATTTAATGACCTACTCTATATAATATAATGATTTATTATTTTTAAGGTGATTTAAATGGAATACATAATTAGTGGTTAAATTGGGTTGAATATCAATGTGTTGGGAAACTCACATTGACATTATTGATTTCTTGGTTTATGAAAGGGAAGAATTGTTCCAACTCTTTGAGATGATCAAAAATATGAAAGGGGATAGGAATGTTCCATTAGGTAACCCATCTAAAATCATATCCATATCTCAATATATCCCTATGAATCATATTTGTGATTCTTTCTTGTTACCTATCATCCTTCACGTCATGCTGACCACCATAGTAAAATCGTTGGTCACAACACATTATGTGTTCTTCTCAATGGTGTTAAGAGCATGAGGTAATAGATGAAATTTTTAGGGAACCCAAGTATGTTTTCCAATATATGTATCTATAGACCTATAATTTCTCTATGAAGTTCGAGGAGTGATAATTGGTGGTAAAGGACAATCCTAAAAAGCACCACGGTGTATGAAATCACACCTAGCTCCTTCAAGATCCACTTCAGGTGTGTTTTACTTTCAATCTAAGGAGAATGTATGTAATGGGAAATTATTCCTTTTAAATGAATATATCCATTAAAATACAGAATTTCCTAGTTAAACTATAGTAATATTGTGAAGGACCCTCTTCAAGAGATGTTCCAATGATTTTTTGGCAACCCCTATAGGCTCTATATTAGTGCCAAAATGGGTACACCAAATGTAATCATAAATGAACACTCCCAACACTTAGATCCTACCCAAATGAGTGCCTATTCACTTTTGAATCAATTTTATACTAAAATATATTATTTGAACTCTCACTCTCTTGACCCAATCCTCCATTAGTGGATCCATTCCCAGGTCCTCCAAAAGTGTTTGGGTCCAAATCACCAACTTGGGTGCCCCATGTGCATTGGTTACTTACATAGGTGCCTCATTTTCCTAGGAAATCTAAATGAAAACCCCATAATACTAGGACACCTATTTATTTTATAAATTCACCAAACTCATATACATGTGTATCCCATTCACCTATCTTATGGTGATTACATTAACCATATCAATGTGATATATGACATATTCCTTCAGATCGGCCTAGATTCCATTTAACTGGTGTGGAACTATTTGATAGTAAAAATACATGAATGTATCATTTATTCCTATCCCAGAAATTATAAATTTATTCCACAAGATAGCTATTGTTAAACTAAATAATGTGCATATCAAATGGTTCTGAAAAAATGACATTGTTCATTTTATTCATTTTTTTCAACAAGTTACATTAAGAAAAGAAACAAATGAAGTCATCAATTTGGGAATGGTCTTCCAACTAGTGTCTTCGTATAAATTTTTTTTATATAATGAATTCCTTCCATTCCCAAATCCTAAAATAGATATACATAGTAGGAACATTCCATTGTAAGAATTTTAAACTAGGATACCAAGAAGATTATGTAGGAATCCCATTTGAGGGAGATGAATTTTGAAATTACTAAGGAATCATTCATAGTGAGATGATATGTCCAAATTATGTTGTCATATAATGACCATGATACGATAAACAAAAAATGACTAAGAAGTTCATGGTAAAATTATCAATAGTAATACATGCGCAACCGTAGGCCGGAGTGCGAGGATAATTTTACCACCACCATCACCTTCAAAATCATCAAATTCACACATGTGAATGTCTATAATAATGGTAGAAGAAAATTAACCACATAAAAATGTAATGTGTTCATCATTACATTCTCATACCCCAAACAATTATGGTTTTTTAAATCATGGTTCAACTTCATTGAAGCACCACCATTGTTTTTTCTACATCATGGTTCATCTACTTCACTATAAGATCATTGAATTTCATTGTAGAAACCATGATGAATACCCTATAAAATCAAATTTATTAATATATTCATGTGAATATGGTGAAAACATAAGAGATTTAAAATTCAAAATGACCACCAATGGAGAATTCCCTTAGGATGATTCCGATATTTCCCATATAAGATATTCATATGATGGAAGATCTTCATACAAATCTGTTGAAATTGATGATATAATACCTGGTTAATGATTCACATTGATGAATTTCATTATCACCAACCCTACAAATATCATTGGATAAAAAACTAATTCAAAATAATGTGATGAGGAGGTATCCTTTAGTAGTGTTTCAAACACTTAAATACAAAAAGAAGGAGTACACTCCCAACATCTGAAGAAATCCTATGATCTTGGAGAACCCTTGATTATTCCTATACTGTTTACCAGGTGAGATTTAGTTAAAAATAAACGGAAGGGTGTAACTACATCTTTATCCCACCCAATAAATGTAGAATTATGGTCCATTTTCTCCAAATAGATAATTTCCAAATATGAATTTTTGTTAGAGATACTAAAAGGAATAAATTCCTAATTACTCATAGGATATATTCTAGTAGATTGAAACTCACACACTGTGACTTGTATCACACCTCTGTTGAATCAACTTCAATAACCGGGAAATGATCATCTTGTGAGCGTAGATTCCAAAAATCTGACCAACTATTGGAATAGATAACCTATCAATCTACCCCAAATAGATGTGGACTATCAATAATTCCATAAAATGCGGCTAGTAACACCTGATATTAAAAAAATGTTACAATATGATAACTCAAGATAACTATAAATCACTGGCACAGAAAATATGACCATTATTAGGCTCCACCCCCTTCACCTACTTATGTATTGAACTACAAAATATTCCCATTAGAGCCGCATAACACCATTGAGCCTCTTTCTTTTTAAATGGAATCCATGGAGAGCTGACACACACAATTACTACCATATATGAAACCATATTAATAGTTTCATGACATGAATACGCTTCTATTAAAAATATGAAATCATACATTTATTATATTTAATGGAGTTAGATATCTAGAGAAGCATCTCACGCAGTTTATTTCATGATATATCCTTATGATGGGAGATCCAAATCAACAGTGAAAAACCTTTATTTTATCATAAAAACCATAAAGGGACCCATATCGGTTTGTAAAAGTAATCCACCAGCTGGTTTTATCATAAAATATGAAGATATTTAATTATAATTAATTTCCAAATTCGTCTCCACACTATGGAAGATAAGGATACTCGGCCTCTATAATTAAAAAAATTATAAAATCAAGAGATTTTTAGCCATTATTTCTTGGATGAAGGGATTATACTATTCACCCAACATGACTCTTCTAAAAGATAAGTTACAATCTATATGAATATTAAATATCATTGATGAGTTAAATAAGAGCTGTATTATAATAAAATATCTTTATTTATTTATTTATTTTGTAGTCATAGAAAAACAAATTTGAGGATAACATTATGTTATATAAATAAATGTTTTAGTTGGTAAAATCAGTATAATGTAGAAAACCGGTAATGTTGAGAATGAGATAATGATGATAAGAGTAGCATTTATACTATAAACAACCTTTATGCCTTCTCAATATCATGGGGTTCATTCCACTGAAGAATAGTGGAAATGACATTTCCCTCACTAAGAGAGGACGAAACTGAAATGTCTCCCAAATATCAATATTTATAAAAAAATATATTTTAATATATTGGAAAATAATATTGTTTTTGTTGCTTAATTAATTAAATAAATAATAAATTTTTTATTCTCAAATATTTTAGGATACCCAATGTAGTTGGTCTAAATGATCACCCAGTTGTCTTCCCCTTTCACTGGATGTCAGGGTAAGACACCCGAGAATGATTATTATTCATCAATGATATAATCTTAAGGATTAATGAATATTGAATGGAAAATTTGGTTAAAACCCAATTATATATTATTTAATTTTCTGTTACATTCCTATAATAATAAGGATATTCGAATGAAATACTGAACAAGATTATAGAAAATTTAGATGATTAGATGACTATGAAATTGATTTTTTTGGGTGCATGAAAAACATTGGGCACAACTAAATATACTATACATGACACTATTTATCCCATAATAACTTAGGTGAAATCTTCATTATAATAGTTTTTAAAAAATGATTTAAATTATATCTAAATAAACAATGAACATGATTAATATCTCTTTCTAGTACTCATTCCATTCCAGATTTAGACTTATTGCCTCCATCATTGGGAGGAAAGAAAGTCCACCACAAAATAAAATTGTTATATATTAATGATTAATAATACAAAATCTTCATTTTTATTCACATGATAGGCCAATTCAATAATAAGAAGGAATCATATGAACTTGTGTCCCCAATTCATAACTTGGGCAGTCATTATAGTGGTCGAAGATTATGAAACAATTCTGGATCTTAAAAGATATGAATCAAAAGGAATATCAATATGATATTGAATCCCCTAGGGATCATTCAAATCAAATCATACTATAAATCTGAATATAAAGAAATAAATTGTCTTTTACATGTTATAATAAAAGATTTTCGATTCATCCTAACCAGCGTAAAGTAAATATATCACCTAATTTTAGTCAAGGGAGGGAGTCACTTTTATATGAATAATCAACATCTAATGGCCATGATATAGAGAAGCCTCATGGTATAATCCTAATTCCATTACTGGAGAAGTACAATATTATGAACAATCATGTTTTTATCCAATGTTAGATCTAAATCCTGGATTCCCAGTATCATTCAATTGCAATCATGGAATCCCTTATTGAATATAATTCAATTCCATGATGGTTAAAGAATAATTTTACATCAACATAGATACATGAAACAGATACTAACATTATTTTGTGCCACAAAATCATTTATTTAAAATAAATACACCTAAATGTGGCCACACATGGGAATATGAGGCCCCTGTAAAAGTCTAAAACTATTTATGATACCTGTTTCAATTGGTCCATCATTATAAGTGGTATAGGGATCAAAAAAATCATGATCCAAAGCATTTCATGTCTGTAATTTAGGGAAAAAAATATCATCTCCCTCTAATATAAAAATTCCAGTGTTTAAGAAGACTGATAAATAATATATTAATGTATTGTGTTTAGATCCTAATTTGGTGACATATAGTTGAAGCTAAATTAATTTTGGATTGATAATATACAGAATTAAATATATTTCTTGGATGATAATTGTTCTACATGCATAATTTAGTGCCCTTATCATAACCCTAATTCCTAAAATAATCTATTAATTTTCAATATAGGTTTCTTAATGGTGATTGTTCCTCTTTCATGTCTAATAATTCTAAATACTTTTATATATAGTACTATAAACAATAAGTAATGAAGTTTATGGTAAATTAATGCATTCATATTTCTAAATTAAATGCCATGTAAATGAATCTTATCTATTAATGGTGTGATATTGGTGAAGACTATGTTTCTCATCAACCTAATTATAATGAAAAATCCATATCTTGGATTTCATTGGGTCATGCTCGAAAACTTTTCTAATAAATTCAATCCATTAATAACATTCATCTAATATAAAAGCAAATAGGATTATTCCATTTATAATTTTCCACTAATATATTAGAAACACAATATAAATTCCTTTTTTATTAATCATTCTCATATTTTTATTTAATAAAGTAGAGGTCAGACTGATATTTGGGTCACACATCCGTGGATCTAAAATCCACTTGATATAAAAAATAGAAGAAGATAAAAATTCTAGGCATATTTTCAACTATTTTCAGGATAACTGCTGCATCAGATGAACCCAACTATTACATGCAATGATGTGATCACAATGAATGTAATATAGTATCCATAACTTATTATAGATATCAATATTCATTTCTATCTTCCACATTCTAAATAATGATGAATATGAAGAGGAACAAATCTGGGATTATCTTATAGATTTTGAGGCACCATTGTGGAAATCAATAGGTTAATCTTATAATGGACGAATATTTAACACATACACTAATTGATGATATCATAAATATGGAATAATAGGATAAATACATATTTTTTATGTAAAAACACATGTTTTATTTTCCAATAATTATAACGAAATTACATGGTTGAATCCTTATGTGGTCAACCATAAAATGGGACATCCAAATGAACACCATGTCTATAAATAGAAATGAAAAATAATTATTATTACCCATGATACAAAAGTGGAATCTATATTTAATAAGTTGATAAAAGAAATCATATTCTAACAAGATTATTACCTAAAATATCCAACCAACATTATTACTATTAAAAATAAAATAGGTAGAGAATTTCTTTTAATTAAATTGACCTCAACCAAAACCACCAAATGACTAATTTCCCTGCCCGAATCATAAAATTACTAATTGATGCGATGAATGGATTATATAATCTTATTTTTTTTAAGAGTATTCTAGATACAATCAAATATGAATGTCTCTTGAATTTATGTAGCTAACAACCATCACAAAACCCTAATGGGTATACATTAATCAAATTATGATCTTTGACTTGTAGAACACTAGAACAACATAGGAACATTCCATTCACCATATCTTCAATTACATTTTGGGGATCTATCTAGAGTGATATGTTATTGATATCATGTTAAAATCTCAACAAATCCTTGAACACCTTTCTAAAATAGATGAAAAATTCATCCAAATGTGGAAACACAGCTTGTAAATGACCCCACTAAATTGTGTTTATAGGGTGACATCGTAGAAATTACACATCTTGCGTGGTAAACCGTCAATGCATCAAATTTTACCGTAAAATGACTAATGTGATACAAGACCTTCCACCCCTTTAAAACCTGAAATAATTGGGAGTACTAGGGTAATTTCACTAACATCTGGTACTTCATATATGAACATTCAAAGAAAGATTTCCCACAACAATTATTACGAAAAAATAGTTAATCTATCACTATGATATAAAATTTTTCTTTCCTGAAAAAATATCAAAAAATATCCTCTACATCCATTATCCTTGATTCAATATTTAGATCGGAAACACCACATCTTTATGTTCCAACACTAGAGAAATCACTAAGTTTCCTCATTGGTTAGAATTTTGATGAAGACAAAGATAGTAGTATGTGTTATCATAATAGGTAAATGATGGAGGTTTATATTTTATATTTTTGGATAAAAAAGATCTTCTTTGAATTAATATTCATAGTTTAGAATCTGATATAACTATGTAATGTACCAAAAAGTCCACCTGAGCTCTTGGGTCAATATAATAAAAGAATTTTTAATTTCTCAATGATAATAGAAAACATAAGTTGTTGAGAAATATTTCAATACTACTATGATATAATAGTCATGTCTCAAAAGGTGATCATAGTAAAGTATTCATCATATTTTCTTATGGTGTACCCTATCTTAGAGAAGTCACAATTATACCATAATCTCCTTGGTGATGATGTTTTCTCCACCAGTGAAACTTTACAAACATAATAATTGCATTTTTATAATTCATTTATGAGTATAAATTATATAAGGATGGATAATTCAAAGCATAATAGGTCATACTTGGTAATTTTTTTCATCTCTCCAGAAAAATAGTTATACTTGACTCTTTACCACTGTTAGGTGGACTCAACAAAAATGAGGTTGAATAAAAGACCCTCAGTAAATACATGGAACTAGAAATAAAAAAACTAGTGGTCTTATTAAAGATCATGGGTGATTTAGATTTAGTAATCAATAAAATTATTGGTGACAATACAATCAATAAATAAGAGTTTATTTCAAATCATGATTATGTATGAGGATTACAGGTTAATTTACACACAATGATAACATTAAATCACATTCCTTGATTGGAGAATGCCCAATTGAATGCACCAGAAAATAAATATACAACATTGAATGATATATATTTTAATGAAATATTCATTAACATTAGAAATCATGTATAAATATCCCTACTAATCAATAATGATTTAGAAGAAATCAATGAAACCAATCCTAATATAGACCGAAGTGAGCATTTTCCCCCACTTATTTATTCGATGTTTAGATGGATGTATAAAAAAATGAGATACCTCTATAATGGGATTTATCCACTATATTTACCCAAGAATGAATATATGAGACAAAAGGTTATTAATTTCACCTTTATGATGTTCTAAATCCCCAGATAGTCCTCTAAAAGTGCTTTATTGATGGGTTCCAAATCAAGATCATCAAAAGATGAGAATCACTGAATTTAATAAGGATTTACCTAATAAAACCTATAACACTAATTTTTCATGAACCAATAACTCTCATTAAAATAGTTACTCATAAATTTATATCATTTGAGGACGTGTTATTTCATATACTATAATAATAAATTTCATTTTTGTATGAAACAAGTTAGTTTTATTCATCAACAGTTAGAGTTGTTGCAAATATAAAAATACTCTCCATAATTTTCCATATAGGGTATATATGTCATGGTTCCAAGCCATCAATCCATATCTAGATAATTCATGGGCATAATTTAAGTAACTTATTTCTTCTCCAAATGTTCTAATGTGATACAACTCAAATAACTCATAATTAATGTTGTTATGAATTCCCCAATGTTCAATACCATCAATAATGTTACTGTTCCTCACACAATATTAATAACAACGACACTAACAACTATTATTTAAATTAAAAGTGACTATAATAGAATTTTAATATCTAGTCTAACAATTAACCTCACAATTATGTGGTGATAAATTACCATATTAAGGAATTTTATAAAACCTTATGTAATATACATTAAAAATAGTAAAACGATGAGATTTATTTTCCAGATAAAATCATGCATGCTTTGTGGTATTATCTCATTAAACATAAATAAATACCTAGAAACCCACATATATAATTTTTTTGGGATGAATATCATTTATTCTCTTTGAGGTTATGTTTCCCTCACTTCCCATTTCCATTTGAACTTAATTTATTGAATATTAGTAGCCATGGATTAAGCTTGATGAGCTTCAAAAACATGATTAGAGATGATTGGACAAACTACACAATAAGGTGGTTTATCATAATTATGTAATGTGAACTTTCAAAAAGTTATATTTACAAAAAACTTTATTTTAATGAGAAATAACTCTATTTCTGAGAACCTCAAGGATATGTAGGAAAAAACCTCTAAAGTTGTAGGTAAAATGGGATTGGCTTAATGCCATATGTAGGGTCTGCTGCAATGAGGCATACTAAATGAAAAATTGGTTGAATAACAAATAAATCAAACTAATAATGTATGTTTTTAAGAGGTAAATTTAATATTATCACAAAAGTTTCATTTATAATAGTTACATCATGTTAAACTACAAATAATACAATTCACTCAACATGACATTTAACTACATGGAACTGGACCTCAAAACATGTACATAAATTATGAGACATGATATTCTTTCCCATGAGACCATCAACTATATAGATTAGTATATTATATATGAAAATAGTCTCTTATGTATGATCTATATTTGTAAAATGGTTTTTGGAGTATGGGTTTACCAATTTACATTTGGTTTTAAACATTAATCCTCTCATAAGATGAATCCATTTTATTATATTATTTGTATGAGTCAGAAGATTATATGAATTATCTATTAATTATATTGTTTTTATTTATTTATTTATCAAAAGATACAGTGTGAAATTTGGATAACTTATCCTAGAAAAACTCACAAATATTTCTTTTTTCCAAATTCTTATAGTGTATGGTCACTTTTTTCAAATCTGCCTTTCAACATTATCCATATTTTGCGGAATTGTATTCTAAGAACTACATGTGTCTTGAATATTATTACCTTGTAATTCATAGTATTTAATGAAGTTATAAACCTAGGTACTTCCATAACTTCCAATATCATTAATCCATGTGATTAGGCTCATAATACTTTACATAAGTTTTATCATAATATACCAATGTTGGGATAAGACCACCTCACGTTCACTTATACATGATCCTTGTCGATGCATATGTCACATCACGTAGACCTATGTGCATCTTTATTCTTATTATTTCATGATACTGAGTGATATTCATAGTTCATGATATGTGTTTAACTACATATCCCAGCAACATCCCCCCCTACTCAATCCAATTCACTTGGATTATACACCCTTAAGTCACAATCAATCTATTGATTTTATACTCCAATAATCCATGAATCCTGAATGTTATGACCCCATCATGTTGACGATATATTCTTCCATTCCTCCTTGTCACAATAACCCATCATGCCAATGCTCCGGGAATCCTTGCCTCTCAGGATCCATTTCCCCATTGTGATAATACTCATGGATTCAAGGCCTCATGGGAACCATCGCCCCATCGTACTATCCCTCCAGGAATCCACGCATCACAAACTCCATCGCTCAGTCGTATCGATGATCCATGCTACCCTACCCACAGGCCAATTTAAACCTGTCATGTCGATTCCCCAATCATTCTTGCCTCGTGGGATCCATTTTCCCACCGTAAAGATGCTATGAGATTTCACGCCTCCCATATGGATTCACCATATCATGTAGACACTCTTTGGGGTCAGAAATACCGAGATTCATTTCCCCTTCCGGTCAATGCTCCAAGATTCCTTGTCTCCTAGGCACCACCGCCCCATCATTTCAAAGCTCTAATATTCCATGCCTCTCATGTTCCATCACCCCATTAAACTAATGCTCTGTGCATCCCTGACTCCTAGGTTCCATCCCAATGTCATGCAAATTCTCCAGGATTCCACACCCCAAGGATTCCATAACCCTATTTCTCTAATTCCCTATGCCTCCATGCCTCCTGGACCCCTTCGTCCCATCACAACGATGCTCCAAGCTTCTATACCTCTGATGCACCATCCCATCATCGATCTGACCATCCATGCTTCTATATGTCTAGGGATAAATGACCCGATTGATCCAACACACTATGAATAAACACATCTCGGAAAGTATCTCCATGTTGATCTGAAATTCCTATATTACACACCTCTCTTGTTCCATCACCCCATCGTGGTGATGCTCTAGTGTCTATGCCTCATTAGCTTCATTTCCCTATCATTATGATGCTCCAGGATTCCATGCCTCATGAGCTCTGTCATCCTATTGTGGTAACTCTCCATTATCCAGTGCCTCCCATGTTCCGTGGCCCCATCATACCAACGCTCCAGGTTTCTAGACCCCTTGAGCACTATAACCCCATTATTCCAATGATCAAGGCTTCTACACCCCCGTGTTCCCTTAACTGGTTGAACTGAAGCTCTAGGATACCATAAATATAGCACACCATTTCCTCATCAATAAAAATTTGTCATATTACATGCCTCTCAGGAACCATCACTCCATCATATTGATGATTCTAGCTTCCATGTCTCCAAGGATCCATCAAAATATCGTATAGATGGTCTGTGGTTCCATGCCTCCTGGGATACATTACCCTATTAGGCTAACATTCTTGGCTTCCATGGATCCATATCTCCTTCTCAACATCTTATTGATGCTCTAGGATTCCATTCCCCTAGGTCTCTCTCATACTATCATGCTGAAACTCCATTTTTTCACACCTCCTAAGGGACATAACCATGTCGAATTGATGTTCTTGGATTCTATACCTCTTGGGGCAAATCACCCCATCGATCCAACAATCCAGGTTTCCATGCCTCTAGCGATCAAACACCATGTCGATATCATGTTCAAGGCTTCCATTCTATCTATGGTTCCCTCACCCCATCGATCGAATGTTCCGGGATTCCATGCCTATTGGGAGCAATCAACACATAATTCTAATAGTCTAGGATTCTATACCTCCAGGTCTCCATCACCACATCATACCAACACTCCATGATTTGATTACACCCATGGCTCCATCGCCCCATCGATATGATGTTACATGTTTCCTCACCTCCTAAGTTCCATCTCCCCATCAATCTAGCATTCCAAGATTCCATTCCTCCTAGGAACCATCACCCTACTTGGCTAATGTTTCAGACATCCATGCATCCTAAGCGTTATCAACAAATCGAACTAGGGGATTCCTATCATCCTAGCCCAATTAAACATCACTAGAATAGCTCATGTGGATTACACCACATGGAGAAACACAATTATCCAACTATGATCATAAAACAAATCATATTTTTGGAAAATCATGTCTAATCTATTAGAAATTGTTGCTAACCAAAACTGTAGAGGTCATAACGGAAACCGAAACACCATCCCATAGAGAGATCCCAAAGGCATAGCCCATATGGTGTTAGAGAACATCCACATGTAGACTGGGGTAATTTTAATGTAATCCCATTTTTGGACTCCCACTGATATTCAAGGACCTCAACCCATTACAATGGGGAAGAGATGAGAATCCCTCTGTCACCACAATCCTTACGGTCAAGCATCCTATTTACATGATTTTAAACAACAAAACAACCATCATCAGGGTCACAAGAAATTAAACTGTGTTAGAACTTCTAAATCACATGACAATAAACATTATGAAATTTTGGTCAAATCTACACAACAAGAATCTATAGAAGTTGTGTTCAAAGATATGTGACAACAAACGAAATCCACCATTCATCTTAGCACCTTGACGTTAAGCTGGATAGAATCTATGTTCTTGTCTGGATTTTCATAAATGGAACATAGTTCATCCTTGTTTCATGATGTAAAACTATGTAACATCACCATGGTCCAATAATTACAACCATAAACTATACGTAATCGGTAAAATCACTATGACCTAAAACTGGAAGAATCTTAGTAGTTTATGTTGAACGAATTTAAACTCAATATCATATGATTCTCAACATATGTTGTTAAAATATAGTATTATACTATCTTTAGAACATAGGATTCCTCATGAAATAAGAATTAGATGATTCCACATCTCCATTGCATCTTGTAAAACTGCCTAATACCGTGATCCCCCAAATGAGCGAGTTCTCTTCCTTTGGTGTCAGTCTACTACCGTGTAACATTCAAGAATATACTCATAAAATCCTTCCTTTAGAATGGGATTGAATTCATCAATCATATATTCTCCATTGATGTTCTCAATTGCACAATAGTTTATAAACTATAGTGTTTTCCTTTATGTGGACATTTTCCCAATCCATCTCCATGCTTCAAGAGTCCCTTTATTTAGATCCACATCCCATTCCATGTATAAAGTCTCCCCCATACATCATGGTGAACGTCTGTAATGGCTCACCAACAATCATGGTCAAACGCCCTGAAAGGCATTGGACGACCTTTTTAAATAGCTCTCATGTTTCAAACATGTTTAGTGTTTGACCCTCATTTGTTTGTCTTTATCCCTCATAACATGATATGGATGATATGTTTTTAATAGAGAAATTAGTTATCCTCCATAATCATGCCAACCTCATTTTTAATTGATATCATGATTACTTATTCACAATATCCACCTACTTCTATTCTGGTGGAACTCCAACACCCTCGGTGTTCACCCTTCAAGAACATGTGTGCATTGAGTAAGCAGGACATTGTGTTTGGGAAATTATCAACCTGACTACTCCTTTCCCGTACTGTGAACATCCATGTGTCAAGAAAAGCCTCACCACTCAATGTTTCCCACATTGATCATGGATCATGTGGACTTAGGTTTCATGGTAGGATTTGTACCAATTTTTTCAATCCCCCAAAATCATCAGTCTAGGTATTAAGACCTCAAACTAGTCACCATGGTTTGAACTCCATGACCTAAAAGTACGATCTCAAGTCCATTAATTATGTCATTAACCATTATTTGGGTTATATCATGTGTTTTTTGTGTTTCATTGGGCCTTCTAGTCCATCATTCACATTGGAGTTTCCATAACACTGCACTACACATATCCATTTGAGATAAACACGTATTATTGTTGTAATAACTATGACCTTAAACTATGTTACATTAGTAAATATAATATGAACATAAGCTATTTGAAACACTGGGGTTATTTACCCTAAGTTTCAAGTGGGTATTTATCCCCCCACTGGAACCTAATCCTTGAGGACATATTGATCTTGCCTCCTAATGTTCCCTGCTAACATGCTCAAATGTGATGTGGTTTGAAACCAAGAGGATTGGATTCCACCTTGGAACTCCGATCTATTTCCAAACATTGAATAATTCTAAACCTGGATTCCCATAATATATAAAGTCTAAAGGGTTCCCCTCATAGTATTGGTTATTGATAATTTTTTTTACTTCTAGTATTGGGTAACCCCTAGATAGACCATTTACAACTAATAGAAGATACTATGTTTCAAACATTTTTAGTAGTCAATTTTATTTTTTCTTTCCTCACACCTTACTCATGTTGTTGTTGATCCTATATTTATAATTTATTCATCAATGTTCCATTACCATCAGTTTTCCCTATAATGATCTGAAACTCAAAATTATTGATATAACACTTCCCTACATACTTTTTTTTTGTGGAATCCCATCACCCTTGGAGTTACCCCTCCATAAATTTATGTGCATTGAGTAGTAGGTTAGTGTTTTTGGATCATTCATGGCTCATCATTTCGTCTTCCATGTTGTGTGCTTCCCTGTGATAGGGAAAGTACAACACCACTCATTGTTTGACACATTGTTCATGACTAACATGGGATTTGGAGTCTTTGTAGGGGTTTCAGCCACATAGATGAGTTACACAATATAATTGGACCAAACCATTGAAAAATAAACTATGAGTTCACACATGAGGCACATGAAATTAAACAATGAATATAGTCGTATCTCTAGGAGCATTAACGAAGAGCTTCATTGGTATAACCATTAAGACCATAAATTAATAGCCATCCTACAGTCTATGCAACATGAATTTATGTTTTTTGCCAAATTGACTGAGCTACATGACCATAAACATGAAATAAAAGTCCATGTATCATGAAATTAAACTATTTAATGGTTTTCTTTGAAATTTTACATGTAGAGGAAGGCCTCCTAGGCCTTCATTCACATCGGGGTTGGTACTCATAATCCCTACATGAATCACTTTTGTAGAAATTACCCATAAATTGTATGAGCTCCATGACCCCAAACTGGTTATCCTGGTCTACGAGTCATGAAACTAAAATTTGAGAAAGCCTTCTTGGTAATGTTTTTTGTGGAAATGAGACTCCTACAACCTTATTCAAATCAGGATTGTAACTCCACCATGGAACATATGACTGTTTTGGGAGGGCCCATTTCCTAGGTCTAGACTCCAAGACATTAAACATAGAGTTGTAGTCCAAGAATCATGTCTTTAAGATATGTACGGAACTCTCCATGAATGGTTTGTGTCACATAGGCCTCTTCAGTCTTCATTCACATTTAATTAATCCTTCCTTACTCCACATATTTTATTTGTTTGATATGTTCCCTTCATTGTTCTCTTGTTCTAAACTCTAAAAACTTATTCAAAGATATTTTGGTCAAATAAACATGAACATAAACTATTTACATCATGTATAAGCTTCACTAAATGAAATTTTATATGATAATTTATCCTACTTGTGTCTTGTGGTGATGGGAATATATTTTCTTCATTCACCATAGGATTTTCACAACACTTCTCTTAACATACCCATTTTATATTTTCTTCCCATTATGGTCCATACATTAAGACCATAATGTAAGAGTTAATTTCATAGACACACGATGTTAAAAAATGATCCTACCCTAAACAAGTATTGGATTCATTTTAACACATAATAGATAGTGGTTAACTCATTTTAAATTGGGATTCATCAAATGAAAATTATTAAATGGTTAATAAAGCATGCCACGTGTCTGAAACAAGGGATTCCCTATGATAATATTGGGATGCCTCAATTCAATCTTTAGAGTGGTCACCCCTACTAACATTGGTTTCATATTTCATCATGTTCTAGAAATATGTTTGGCTTGAATCATATACTTATTGGAGACGTAGTGATACCCAATCGTTTCATATCTGGGTCCATTTCCAAATTCATTAACTATTTGGCCACTTGGCCTCACTTATAGTCCATAGATTATGACAATAAACGATATGTAGTTATTTATAAGGTGTCTATATGTTATGTGAGGCTCTTTGGCTCAAATCATATTGATTTTTACCCCTTCCAAACCATATAAATGTCATTGGAATAAATTTTTACCCTATATTCCACGAAACATGACATTAAACAGTTTTTCATGGTCCAAACCATACATCCTTAAACTATATGTACCACCCTCCAGAACTATATATCATTTAATTCTCATCAATATGGGATACATAGTGACTCCAAGATATCGAATATTTTGGAAGACCCACAAACTCATTAATTCCTTTCTCCCATTGGCCCCATCAATGATCCATGTTTTAAGACACTAAACTAATATTCACCTTCAGTCCAAGCATCATGAAATTAAACAATATACTGGTCTTCTCAAGAATGTTTGGAAAGGTATTGATAATATTATTACCTTTCCCATGTCATATTTGTGACACTGAAATTCTCTTCACCTCCCTTTTTGGGATAGTCACAATGGTCCAAGATCTATGATTTTAAACTAAGAGAAAATGGTCCAAAAAATAAAACCATAAACTATTATCCATGGTCCATTTAATATGTCCCGAAAATATTTGTGAATCCCAGGTATGAATACCACATTCTGATACACCCCATTGAAATACCAAAATGCCTTGTGACATGGAACCTAGATTATTGAATCCCACAAGGATATTCCCTCCTTCCATTTCCACAATTCATGTCTTCCTTGGATTGGATTTCCATCACCATTAAAATCTAGATTGACCTTCATAATAGTGATTCGCACATGCCATTTTGGATATACAATCATCATGGGCCCACACCCTAATAGATATCTACTATAAAATAGTGAATCCTTTGATTAAAACATGGTTAAAAATTGATCCTATATTTTCATACACATTATTTACTGGTATTGTTAGGGTAACTATGTTCTGAACAAGCTCAATATTTGATCCCAACTCACCATTAAACCCTCTATCCAACTCTTCAGAGTCTCAGTTTACCACATTTCCAAGACCCTATAACCTGGTGGAATTAAAATACCCTTGGTATTACCCATCTTTGAATTTTCACACATCATGTTAATAGGGTGGTTCAATGGGAAATTATCAACCTGGTATCTCCTCACCCCTACCATGTCCTCCCATGTTGTAGTGAAATACTATGACCACTCCGTGTTTCCCACAACAAGCATGAATCACACGGGCTTAGGAGTTTTGGTAGGGTGTGTACCAACATGGTCAAGCTATACAAATCACCCAATAGTTCAAAATCTAGGAATAGAAACTAGGATCTGAAGTTATAGTCTCATTACAATAAACTATTTTCGATATAGAATAGGTCCACATATTATGACCCTAAACATTGTGTCCTATGTTTCCTAATACTTGTGTGGTATGAGAACCTCCTCTATCTCATTCTTGGAATTTTTATCTCTTTTATTCAATAGGAGTACCCTTGGAACAAACCCAACTATCTTCCATGCATCACAACTATAAACTAACATACCATATTCAAAGTGTTAGGACCATAAACCACTCGCCTTTGGTCGATACCATACGACCTTAAACTATGTGCATCATCTCCCATATCAACATGTGGCTTGATTTCCATTCACATAGTATACATAGTGATTCCTATACCATTTCTCTTTAGGACTAGTTGCATGTTTATTGTAAGACCATCAGTTAATTTTGGTACTATCACCTCATAGTTCCCCATAGTCTTTATTATAGATATAAGTACCATTTAATTATCGTTACCTATCAGTTGTATGAGATTCCCATATATCTTAATATAAGTAAGAAACATCCTTAGCACATGATATTAAACTTTAGACTTACCCTAGGTAATATTGGAATGTATCATATCTAATCATGAGAAGATCCCATACTCTAATAATAGAGTGTAGCTCTTTACCAGCATTGTCCTTCTATCACACCATGTTTAATGGTAAAATCCTCATGACATTAATCATTGTACAAGTTGTATTAGGATTGTTTGGTGTGTTTTTTGTTACCTCTTTGTCCCCTTCATTCAAGCTGGGTAATATTTTTATTTCTGAGCATATTACACTAACACAAACCCTCTTTGATCAATCATTAAGACCATAAACTATTTGAAATTTGTCCAAAAATAAGAATTTAATCTAGGAGTCTTGTTCCATTAAACATTATCATAAAACCATGCAGTACCCTCCAAATATTCTATTTCCCTATACAGCCCCCCCCCCACAAAGCAACCCTTCTACACCATCGACTCTCACAATTGGATGGGTATCATTTACATAAGTTCCCTATGTCCTTTTTATGAAATTGAAAAATAAAAATTTACCACATATAATGAACATAAGATTACATCATGATATGAAATCAGGAAGAAATGTTAGGTGAGAAAATGAATAATCCCTAAAAATTCCTTGTTTGAGTCACATGATGTTAAACTATGAGATTTTTCCTAATCACATGATGTTAAACTGTAAAATTCCCCATCCAGACCATATGATGTTAAAATTTGTGTCCCGCATTCTCACTGTATGGCGTAAATCTGTGAATCTATAATACATTTTTTACAATGTTAAAATATAGGGAATATTTAGCCATGTATGATACCCCATCCTTTGATTCTGTTTATATACCACATCTCTCATGTTCCTTCATCCATCACATGGAAGCTGAGAAGTCACTACTCTTTGAAGACTAGTTTTACCCTTGATCAGACTAATAATCCCACACCTGATGTGTTCCAGGTCACGGGGGCCTATTTCTAGAGTGTTGGAATTCATTTTAACATTTTGTCACTTTATTTCCAAGCTTCATGTGCCCCTAATTTGGGAACTCATCCCCCTCCAAGTCTAAAGGGTCACCCTAAAAGAATTGTCTATTACCATACTATCTCACCTACTATCTTAGGAAAATTCACGTTAAGACATTGGACGAAATTCCCTGAAAGGTTCTATGTTTCATACATGCTCAGTGGTCTACCCTCATTTGTTTTCTCCATTACAGGATAATGGTATGGATGTTGTGTTTTTATCATGGTGAGAAGTTATCATATATCTTCATGAAAATCCCATTGGGTTCTATATTTTGGTAATTTTTATTTAAATTATTCATTTCCCTATTGTTTGTATAGAATTCAATACCCCTGGCATTATCCCATTTGTCTACTGGAGCACAATGGAGAAGAAAGTCCACTGTGTAGAATGCAAATCACTAGCCAAGGCATTCCTAGTATGGAAATTACCATCATATATTGATGTCACATACTAATCATATCATATTTTCCATATTTTTATCCCTCGTAAATTAATACAATCGCGGAATTGTGGGCCTTATCGTTGTTGTTTTCCTTAACATTCTCCTCAGATCACGATTTTCCACACCCTCCACATCCTCATTGAACCCCATTATGAGGGGGAATTTGTCAGAACTAGAAAAATTCCTCCAAATATTTGATTAATTATTTGAACATGATCTAGGATAATATCCCATTTTTAGGCTATCATTAATCTAGTCATAGACCCAGAATGAAGTTGCATATCAAAATTTATGGTCATTTGATGTAACGCTACCAAAAGTATTCTAGGAGCCCATTAATGAAGGAATTTACTATGGGTATAGTTGAGGGAGGATTGATTAATAGATATCCCATTTTAGAATATGTGACAACTTGATGGTGGTCCTCTATGAGAATGAGATGTCCTCTTGGCGACATTGGGAAGTCGCGACGGAGTTCCTCCATGAGTTTGACAGTGCGTTGCCACTACCTGAATTATTGATTGCATCCTTCATGAGTCCAGCAATCCAGGGCTCACTAAAAAGTCCCCCAAGTTCCATAACAATCCACTTCCCAAATTCACAAAATCCCTTTTCTTTAAATACCTTCATTTAGACTTCATTAAATGGAGGATACATCAATAGGTTTCGACATCATGCTCTAAATTCGTGAATCTCCTGGGATTCTGAAGACACTATTCTATAGAACCCATAGGCGTCTTGAAACATTGTCTCTTGTGTAATTGATAGCCTCCACACCAGGTGTAGATCCCATTCAGAAAGTCATATTCCCTTCACAGAGGAAGGTGTCCCTCTGAGGTACATGAAGCTTCACGAAGTATTTATCCCTCATGAAAAGCTTCACATTGGAATCACGACATACTTCATTAGAAAATAAACCATGAGAATTTATTCTTTTTTTGTTGTTAATTTTATCCTTATCATTTTGAATAAACCTTATTTAATAATTTTTTTTACCATAGTAACATATTTTTCAATACTAAAGTGTTGTAATATTTATTTTTATGGTAACAGTTAGATAAAAAATGGAAATTCTATGACATTGTTGACCATAACATATCCACCTTGCCTTATTTAAATATTTTATTGTAATACCACAATGTATTATTTAATAATTCACATTAAAAAAATTCTTTTTTTAATAACATTCATATCTCTCAACTGTGAGTTAAAATGAACCTCATAAATATATTATGTTTTTTATATCATATTTTTTAAATTGAAGGGAATAAATATTAATAAATAATTTAAGAAATATATTTATCTAATTTCTCAATAATGTATGAATGTACTGTTATGTTCTTTTGGTAAGCGATTGTAATATTATTACAAAATATTTAATAATGTATCTTTTTCTTCAAAAAAATAATTTTTGATCAAAAATGACTTTTTCTTCTTATGAACGAATAATAATTTTTAGAAAATATACATAATGGATTTGAAAAAATTAATTTCATTTTTTGATCTTACCATTTTAAAATTATCTTAAAATTACTTTTTAATACATTTTTGAAAACAATTAATTGTTCTCTAATAATGAAAATGATGATTTTAATTGAAAATTGTATTTTCATTTAATGTCTTTAATAGATAAATTTTTTATTTAGATAAGTTATAAAAAATTCATTTTAATTTAATTTAATCCAATTATGGTTTTTAAATGTATCTAATTCATTAATTTATTGTAAAATAATTATATTTTTAATAAAAGACATTTATTGAAAAACAATTTTAATGGATTTTTTATGTTAAATTAAAATTTCAAACTTATATGATTTTAATTATTAAAAATTGTTAATAAATTTGTATTAAAAAATTTCAATTTTAGTTAACAGGCCCCTTTTAGTTTTTTTCAAATATGAATATCAACCTTGGTAAATTTTGTTACAATAGTAAAGGGTAAATTGTATAATTTATGTTAAAAATTAAATATTTACAAATATAATACAAGGCTAAATTTTATTGGATGAATAAAATTAGAACCATATCACTTAAGTATATAAAATAAGTTGTTTCATAGATACGTATCCATGAAAATAAATTTAAAATAACATTTCAATCAAAGAATGTCACAAAATGTCACTTTATTTGTCTAAAATATCCCTTCTTTATCATATGGGTTAGAAATATTTTTATGAACTAATATAAATGTAAATATTTAAGATAACAAACATATTTTCCAGACATAATTTTTTTTGACTTCTAGGGCCACATATTTGATATTGTGGTATTTATAATATTTTATTTATTAAAAACGTGAATATTTCACATTAATGTTTTAAAAAATATATCATTTTTAATATAGGGTCTCCAAAAAAATTTATTCAACTATAAATATGTTTCTAAAATAGATATATTTGTCCTCATAAATTTATATTTTTTTTGTTTTTATTAAATAAATAAATATATTAAATAATTACAAAATGATGATGCTTTAATTATTTTATTAATAGAAATATCACATAAATGGTAGTTAAAATATTAAAATAAATATAATTTGAAGTAATTAATATTATCAAAAAAATTATACAATACCTTGATCTCTTATGTACTTAATTAAATAATTTTTTTAACTTGTTATATTGATATTTGTTATAGTCCATGTAATGAATAGTGTCAGAATTGACATTAATGATATTTTACTAGAATAATATATTATAAAATTATTTCATAATCATAGGAAAACAGAACAAATTAAAAATATTTATAATATGGTCTAAAGAATTATTGGTTGTTTATTTAAGGTCTGATTAACATCACCTAAATAAAATTGGAAACTTTTTAATATAGAAAAAGTTGTTACCTTAGTTTAAATAAAAATAGGTTAACTAAGGGTTAATCAAAATGATAAGGTTTAAAATAAACAAAACATTACTAAAATATATTTGTTTATGATATTACAACATTATATTATCTTATCATCTAATAAATCACCTTAATAGGGAATTGGGATTGAGATTCTATTTACTGTAAATAAATATTTTTGATTATTTCAAAAGTGCCCCTCACATCAAATATAAAAGGGCCTCTCCCCTCATAAATATTCATATCACATTGAGCTTTGTTGATTGAGAATAACCTAAAAGTTTTTCTTTTCAACTTCCCCTTCCACATTATGCAGGTAATGATCTTCTCAAAATATCAACCCTAAAATTCCTAAGAGGATATCCAAATGATGTTTTCCAAATAAAAGGGCATCATCTTTACCGACTCATTCATAATTATTTATTCATATTTCTCCTCATAATGTTTTGCTTCCTTTATAATGTAATAAATATTGTATCAAATATACTCTATGATTTTATTATGAATATATTACAACCATATATCACCTTCTATCCATCTAACAAAAAACAAAATCATCGCACGTGCATATGTATATCATACCATCTCCACATTGTGGAGTAATTAGTTTCATGATTAATTTTTTTGGATGGATATAATGATGGAAATATAGATATATATATATTTGAAACTTATATAATTATATTTTTTTAGAAAAAACTTAATAAACTAATTAATTGATTAATATTTCCCCTTTAAGGGAATGATTTCATCACTCGTCTATACGTACAACCTACCGTGTCCCGAAAAGATTTAATTAATATTTAATTTTCACCTTTGAAGAATGATTATATAAATGTATATAATGAATAACTATTATATAAATTACATTAATATCATTCTCTTACTTATTTATCTATTCCTAATAAAAATTACAAGGACTTATATGATAAATCATTCATAAAAAAATATTGTAGTTGATTCCCAAAAGAAGGGTAATAATGAAATATTATAAAAAATGGGAGATAAGATGTTGTAAAAGTACTATATATGATTTAAAAAATATTAATATTGTCCTTAAATATATTAAAAAAATTCATTAAACCATTATATTGGAGTCTTCGTTACATTCAATAGAAATCAAACAAAACGTTAGGGTTAATTTCCCAATGCCATTATTATTAGATATTATTTATAAGTAAGTGTTTGATGTAGAATATTTCTCTTCCATGTTTATATTTCCTAAAATTATTTTCCATATGTTTTTACCATTATTATATAATTTTTTTAAATTTATTTTTTCTCATTTCTGAATTTTTAGTAAATGGTTTAAAAAAAATATTTTTTCTATTTTCCAAACAAGATTCATTGTGAATTTTTTTAAAATGTATGAAATGAATTTTTTTTAAACTTATGTGTAAAGAATATATTTTTCATTTTTCATGATGCCTTAATTACCTAAAAACTACCATAAAATATTAAATGTTTTTTCACAAAGAAAATATTTTCTATTAAATTTATGTGGAATTCAAAAAAATGTATTAAAAAAAGAAAGTATATTTTCCTCAACAATTTTTTTCAAGTGATCTATCAAAATTATTTTTCAATCTATGATTACATTATTTTATGTTAATTTTTCATTTCTAAGGATAATTTTCATCAATATTATCCTTCTTATTTTGATTTATTTATGTATATTATGGAGTGATATTTATGAATCCAATCTCATTTTCGTGGATTGTGATATGATGAAATGTTTTTGAAACCCATTTATTTTCAATAGTTCTAATATGATTAATGAATTATGTTTTTATTAAACACATGCGTATGGTTTTCAATAATAGATGGATGAGACCAATATCTACCTCCAATGAATTCTGTAAATATTTATATCTCATTAGATAAATATGACTTAAAAGGATAGTAACTTCTGTTCAATAATATAGGATAGGAATAAGAGTAAACCCGGTTCAATAATACATAGAAGGAATGAGGAATGAACTTGGTTCAATAAGTGAATTTTTATGCTATGATTTTATTTTCCTTGAGCCTTGACTAATATTAAAATTATTTTCTATTCATATGTGTATTAAACAATTTCATTTCTAATGTTATAAACCCATGAATTATGTTATTTGATTCATATATAATTCATGTATTCTGAACATCTATGATTTATTACATGAACCAATATCATGGTCATTTATACACATGATATAAGTCTCAAAAGTTCTTTTATGTTCTTATGCCTTCAATCGTATGTTATCTCTCTTGATTAACATTTTTGATCATCTTATCTCACCCTATATTATGTTTATTTTCCCCAGGATATGAGGAAAATTATAAAGTAAGATGTGTCAAAAATGGGTCTAGTTATTAAGAAATAATCAAGGAATGATGTTGATGTTTAATGAATAAGTTTTTTATTTATCCAATTATCCAAATTTTCTAATCCTATATAACTTTGGTATTGTTTTGTTATGTTATTTAGTAAATATTATACAATTTTTATGTGATATCTATGTATGAAAAGTATGTTCCATTATAGATGTTATCATAACAAGGTTTAGTTATCTTTTATAAACTATGATCTTAAAAGCATAGTAAGAACTATAATGTTTAGTCTATCTCTAGGAAAAAATTATAGAAATTTTGTTATGATCATTAATTACCTATGATAAAACCTAAGTTGTCTTGATTTTAAATTTTATTAGTAATTTCCCATTATTATGTTGTTTTCATACTATGATTTTTCTTTCACACACTATGGTTTATGGTTTTAGTCAATGGTTGAAACCCAAAGGAACTACATTAATACTAAATGTGATGGTAAATGAACTAATTTTCCCCTTGATAATCCTTATGTTATGAGAGCTGTAATGAATAATCTTGTTGTTATTCTCACAAAAATTTAACATGATATAAAGCATACAGGACTTCCAAACGAGCAATGGAGGGAACTATATAGTTTTGAGTGCTTAGTGAGGTATCATACACCATCATTAAGGGGGTATTCTAATCCACTAGTGGATGAATAGTGGGTCAGAACCATTAAAAAGATATTTTCAGTTGAAAAATTTTCTGAACAAGATAAAGTCAATTTGGTAGTGAATAATTTGGATTGTGAATCAGATCAATGGAAAAATATTATCATTGTTGGATGGAAATTAGATAAAATATAATATATTGAATGTGATATATTAAAGAACATATATTTTATTATGTAAATTTCTGATATTATTTGAATGAAGATAGAGAATGAGCTCCTTGAGCTTAAGATAAAGGATGATGAATCTGTTGGTACCAATAGGGAATATTTTACAAGACATTCAAGGTACACTTATAGAATTATAATAAAACTGAATGTAAGGTTGATAAATTCTCTAGTGGCATAAATATAAGTCACTCAAGGGTTTTATCTATTGGGGAAATCAGTATCTATGAAGAAAAAATTTGATGTTCTCTAAAAGTTGAGTTAGATAGTAGAGCTACCCATTAATCTTATGGGTTTCGTAAGAAAAGGAATATGTAATTCACAGGGATATCAAAAAATTAGAAACAAAGAATATAATTCTTCATTAATGCTCAATGTGTGGAATGAAATATAGAGATATTTTCCTTAAGGGTACTAGTAAATGTTTCAAATATTGGAAATATGGTGATAATTAAATTGACTACCGATGTGATGGGAAAACGATAGCTAATTATGTGAATAGATAAAAGGATACACATAGTCCACCAACCACACTTCATTTATTCATGTTAAAGTAAAATGGCCATTATTCTAACAAACTTCCAAATATGAGGGTTATATATGATGATCGAAAACAGAAACCTCTAAACGAACAAAATAATGGAAAACCAGATGAGTTCACTATTAGCGATGTGGAGTATAGTAATGATGTTTTGAACTCTATAATTACGACATATTCTAATGAAGCTAAAGATATATTTGATTCCAGATCCATCCTCTATATTATTTCTAAATAATTTTCTTTGGGTATCATCTTATTACCTCCAAATTTAGATATTGAGTTAGCTGTGAAAACATCTAATGGTATAATTGCTACATCATGAGTTTATAATTGTTCTTTGATTAATGATTATAGGAAATTGTTCCTCAATATCATGTGTTCTTTCCTGTAGTGGAATTCAATTTCATTCTTAGCATGGATCTAAATTACTTATATGTATGAAATATATATTTATAGGGAAGGGAAGTCACTTTACATGTTCCAAATGAATCTATGAACATATATAAAAGGAAGGATGAATATGAACTTCTAGTGGAAAATAATTCCATAATGTGGGTCTTAATTCCTATAAATTAAGTATAACTTTCTTAATATGGTTGAGAAGAAACTCAACATTAATGATACACCTATTATTTTAGAGTTTTTTATGTTAAGAATAATTTTCAGGTCTTCCCCAAAATCATGAAGTGGAGATTAAATAGAACGCATACGATGTTCTATGACTTTTAAAAATTCTCCATATAGAATAACAGAATGTAGTTTTATGAATTAAAGAAGAATCTCCAAGAAAATCGTGAAAAGGGAATCATATTCCCTAGTGGATCACCTTGGGGGGAACCTGTTCTACTTGTTATGAAGAAATATGGATCAATGATACATTGTTTAGATTATAGAGAATATAACAAGTTCATTATCAAGAACAAATATCATATCCATTGTATTGATAACTTATTTTATCAACTATATAGTGGTCAATATTTTCTAGGATTGATCTTAATTATAAATATAATCAACTATGGGTCAACAAGGAGGATATACCTGAGATGTAATTCTCTATAGGTTATCTACTCTATGAATTTATAGTGATATGTTTTGGTCTTACTAATTCCCCCACTGTAATCTTGGATTCACTGAATAGAGTCTTTAGAGAGTATCTTTATAACTTTTTTGTAGTCTTTAGAGATTATATTTTATTATATTCAAGAATTAAGGAAGAACATAAAGATCACTTGAGGGTTATAAAAAAGACCCCGATAAAGGAGAATATTTAATGATAATTTACAAAGTTTGAATTTTTTCATCAGAATATTTCATTATTAGGTTACATATTCTCCTCCATGGGTATATCTGTGGATCCATATATTATAGAAGTTATTGATAATTAGACAAGAAAAACAACATTAACTATGATCAATTGTTATCTTAGTTTATATATATATATATTCGATATTTTTTCAACCACATCTCATGATTTTCTAATTTAATAACCAATTTGACATAAAAAATATTTACGTTCATATGGATCTATGAATGTGAATATTATTTCATGTAAATTTACAGATGGCCAGTTAGTGCACCTGTTCCCAAACTACCTTGTAGTAGATAACGGTTTGTGATCTACATTATGAATAAAATATGGGGATGGGATGTTTTCTCACGAATAATGATATTTTTATAGATTATTCCTCATAAAAACTAAAAATATATGAGAAACATTACCCCACACGTGATTTATATTTAGCTATGGTAATTTTTTCATTAAATAAATGGAGGAATTATCATTATTGAGATCGGTGTGACATATATTGTGATCATTAAATTTTAATGTATATTTTCACCCAAATGAATCTGAATATGAACTAATGAATCTGGTTATGGTTGATTAACGATTACAACTAATAAATACATTGCCACCTTTGGAAAGAAAACTAGGTGGGGGTGCATTGAGTTTAAATGACCATACAATCCAATCTATAATAATGATCACAACAAATCCAATATTTATAGATATTTAAATGATGAATCATGAAATCATAAAGTAAGGGGTGGAATATTTTCATTCACAAAATAATGTTATACCATATATACAAGTGAACATTAATGAGGCACATGGTGAATATATAGAGAAACAAAGGTGGGATATTTCATTCAGTTTAACACTGATCATGATGAAATAATAACATTTAAGAACAACATTTCTTTTCCTCCCAAACCAGATTTAAAAAATGTGGTGTTGGATGAGGGTCAATTTTTAATCATTCTCTAACCATCCCTAGAATCAAAAATATATATAGAGACCTAATAGAGTATTTCATATGGTATGGGATGAAGAGTGATATTTCATAGTATGTTTCTCGGTGTTCGGTTTCTCAGTAGGTTATGTCTGTGAGACAAACTATAAATTGGAAAACATTATTATGGATTTAATCATTGGAAATACAAAACATCTAAAAACCATAATGTTATAAGGGTTATAATCGATAATCATAGGAAATTTTCAAACATAATTATTGTTAGAGAATATTACTCTCTTAATCATCTTTATAAAATATATAATAAGTTACGGGTGAGATTTCATGGAGTGACACTTATCCATATATCTAATCAGGATTTGAGGTCTACCTAGATGTTCTAGAGAAGTCTTAATTGGATCTAAATATAGAGTTAACTTTCAGCACTACTTATCATCCCCAAAATATGGTCTATTTAATAGAACAATTCAAACACTATTAGACATGTTGAGAGTTTTCTCTTTGGATTTAAATGTTTTTCAAGACCAACACCTACATTTGGTAGAATTCTCTCACAATAATAGATTTCACTTTTGGTATTCTGTTGGATTGTTTTGAATCCCTATATAGAATTATGTAAATAAGTCTAGCATGTTGGATTTATGATTGGGAAAGAAACCTATTGCGACTAGATCTAGTTTACTAAATGGATAAATGTTTAGATCTATTCAATAACACATAATAGTAGCATATGGTTGAAAAAGAATGTTATGCTGACAATCAATGGAATTGCATAGAGTTTGAAGTGGGTAAAATCATATTTCTATGAATATTTCTATGGAATAAAGCGATGAGATTTGAAAATAAGGGATATACAATCCATAGGTATATTGGTCCTTTTGAAATTCATTATCATATCACGATGGTAGGTTATCAATTGGTGATTCTCTCAAACCTCTCTCTAGTACATGAAGTGTTCCATGTATCTCCTCTAAAGAAGAATATACCTCTTAATTCACATGTACTAAATTGATAATCCACACAACTAGAGAATGATATTTTAAATGAAGAAAAATAAATAGATATTCTTGTTCATAGTGATAAATTTATATAAAACAAGACCACTCGATTAGTTAAATTTTTATAGTTGAACCACCAATTTGAGGAAGCTATGTAGGATCCTAAGTATGTGATGGAGAAAATTTATCATAATATGTTTTATCCATGTATTCAATTTTGAGGGATAAATTCATTTTCAGAAGTGGTAGAATGTTACATCTTGATATATTAATAAATATTTATCATTAAATAATTTCATTTCTTCAAGATATTATCCTACAAAAAACCATGAGTTTAGAAAAACAGTGTAAATATTATTTATACATAGCTGTTAAATTGGGGGGACTAAATATAGACAACTGATTTATGAAATAAATATAATGGTTCAACTAAATCTGAATTTGTTGTTATGTTCTCTAAGTATGTTCATAGAACATTGTTATACAATTTTAATAATACCACTTTTTTATTCATAAAAAAAACTTTTTCTTTAGAAATGATTTTTTCTTCTTATGAATGAATATTAATTTTTAGATGTTCTAAAAAATGCATTTAAAAAAAATATTAATATCATTTTTAAATTAATCATGATAAAATTATATTAAAATTAATTATTTATACTTTTATGAAAACATTTTCTTAAAGGAAAATTGAAAATACTGATTTTTAATGAAAAATTTATTTTATAATAGATTATTTATAACAAAAAATTATATTTTGTATTAGTTTAAAATAATTAGTTAAAATAATCAATTTACGGTTTCTTAATAATATTTTATAGACAAATTTATTTTTTTTTAAAAATTATGTTTTTCAAATGGAATGTTTCTAAAAACCTTTTTTGATGGAATTTTTATTTTAAATTAATTAATGAAAATTAAGTGCTTTGAATTTTATAAAATGGATACCAAATTTGTATTCATAATATCAAAATTTAGTAAATAGTTCCATTTTAGTTTTTTTCAATATGAATTGTAACCTTGGTAAATTTTGATACCACTTTAAAAGCTAAATTACGTAATTTAGGATAAAAATAAAATCATAAGGTCTACAAAATGACCATAACAGATTCCAAAATCATATTGGATGAATATAATTATACTATTTACACTGAAGGATCAAAAATATGTTTTTTAGTGGACACAAGTCCATGAAAATGAATTATCTAATATTTATGTTAAATATAGTCACAAAATTTCAATTTTATTATCTTAAATATCCCTTATGAGTACAAATTGAAAATGAGGTATGTTATGAATAAATATGAATATACATTTTTATATTAATAAACAAAATTTCAAGATATATATTTTTTTAGACTTTTTGAACCACATGAATAGGATTATGATATTTATAATTTATTATTTAATAAAAATTCCAATATGTCACAGTCATGTTATAAAATAATATATCATTTTTAATATTGGGTTAAACTAAATATATTTTTGACTATAAATATTATTCTGAAATATAGAATCATTATCTAAATAATGGTATTATATTTTTAATTTTTTTTTAAAGAAATAGACATATTAAATAATTATATAGTGGCTTTGGGGTAATTATTTTATGAATAGAAATATCAAATAAGATGTTTATAGAAATATAAAATTAAATATAATTTGAAATAATTAATGTGATAAATGAATTTTATAGATGAACATTACATATTAGAGATATAATAAAATATATATATCAATATTAACTTGTTATAATGCTATTTTTAAAAGTCCAAGTAGTGAATAGTGTCAAAATTAACAAAATGATATTTTATCAGCATAATATTTAATTAAATTATTTACAATTAATAAAACATTATTAAAAATTGACAATAATTATAATATGTTATAAAATATTATAAATTTCAAATTTATGGTCTAATTTTCATATCATATGTAAAACAATTCCAAATTTTTAATATTGAGTAATTTGATACCTTTGTTTAAATGAAAATAGGTTAACTAAGGGTTAATTAAAATGATAATGTCCATTCTAATACTAAAAACTAGTATAAAATCTACTGGTTGATGAGATTAAAAATATATATCATCTTATATTCTAATCCATATAATTTTTGTATTATATTTATTTTTATTGAATTTGGAATAAATTATTTTTTTTAGAAATTTCAAAAGTTCTGCTCACCTAAATTAAAAAAGGGAACCACCTCTATCACTTCAACAATTGAAATTTATCCTTAATGATCAACTATCCCATACAAATTTATATTTTGTACTTCCATGGACATAATATTGAGGTTATGGGATTCTCAAAATATCTACCACAGTATTCCAAGTAAAAGATATAAATGATGTTTGTCAAAGAAGAGGTAATCATCTCTATAGACTCTATTATGATTATTCCTTCTTCTAATTCCTATTAATGTCTTTTTTTCATTATAAATTTATAAATCTACTATCATATATATAATGAGATTTTATTATGATTATTGAACAACTATATACAACAATTTTTCAATAAAATCAAAAAAGCATCTTACATGCGTACGTACGACATACAGTCTACACATCATGTTGTATTCTATTTTTCACAATAATTTATTTGGATGGGGATAATGATAGAAATAATATATATGTATATATATAGGAAAATTATAACATTATATTTATTATGAAAATTTATACCATCAATTTCCTTTCTGTTTCACAATTGAGGGAATAATACCATCGCTCAGGTTTACCTACCACCTACCATCTCCTTGACACAATACTGTTAATTTTCCATTCCCATGATTTAGAAATGAGTATATAAATTTTTATAATGAAAAAATATGATATTTATAACCATAATATAATTATGTTTATTATTTATCCATATCTTATTCAAAATTACTGGTACTTATATAATATAACATACCATGCGAAATGAAGTAGTTACCACCCATAAAGATAGGTAACAATGAAATATTATTAAAAATGGGTGATAAAATGATATAAGAGGATAATATATGATATAAAAAATGGGAATATGGTTATGTGATAAATTCATAACATTATTGAAACCATTTTACAATAGATTAAGATACATAAAATGTAGAGACCCAAAGTTTGACGTATATAGACATTAAATTACTTTTGTGGAATATTTAATACATAACAAAAACAGACACACAAGGACCGTAATAGTTTAGTGTCCTTGTAAACTCGGAATATAATCTTCTAACCGTGGTGAAAGATCTTCAACATCTCCCATAAAGATATTACCCTTTTTTTCTTACCTGAAACCTTTCTTTATATCCCGGGGAAAGGAAAACATAAAATGGGTGAGTTCAAATGCTCAGTAAGGGTAAGCATAGAGAACAGAAAACAATCCTTAGACTTTTGAATGTAAAAAAACATGAGCATAAAATCTAAACATCAAAATATTGAGCAGTGACATGAGACATGGAAGTACATAAGACATAGATCATGAAGAAACATTAATCATGTTAAATTAGCATGGGCATAAAATATGTAGTTGTGGCAACCATTATTCACATGATATGATTTCCATAGTATCCAAGGCATTTCTTCCAAAACCATCTTAGTGGACAAAGTCCCATTCTGAATCGAGTTCACTCCTCATTATAGTCTGGTATTACAGAACCGGTTTAACTTGTCATTCTAGCCATGTCTATCTAATGAGATATATATCCTCACCCAATGCATTAGAGGGAGATGTATGTCCCACTCATCTCATATTGAAATCATTCTTTCATGTTCCACAATATAAACATAAATCATTCATCATAACCCAATAATAAAAGGGGTTTTATAAACATCATTCCATCATAACATAATCCATTCAAAAAAATTGGATATCTTTTCATCATTAGAAAAATTAAACCATGTAAATCATAGAGACATGATACTTGAAACATACACATGTGAAATAATGTCATCATAGATGAAAATATTTTTGAAAAAACAATGGAAATGAATTCTTGAGGAAAATAACCTTTTCTCTTCAATATCATTTTATTTTCACAAAATTTCAAGAAATTTTAAAAGAAAAGGGTTTTGTTGAAAATATTCATGAAATATTTTGGAGTATGCTTCATTAAAATAAGGCTTTCTAAAACCGTAAAAATCCATTCATGCCGTATATGTTAACAAAATCATTCTTCTCGTACTTTTGTTAGAAAATTCAAAAAGTACCTTGTAGGGTAAATAAAAGAAAGATTCCATACATAAAAAAGGGTAAAAGTTAAAATGGGTAATAATGAATTTAAACATATATGAATACACTGTTATAAAACATGGATATGGATGATAGAAATAACCCCAGTAAATACTTACGAATAATAAATCTCGGATAAAAATGATATTTGCATAATTAACCCTTACGTTAGGTCTGATATGCTTCGTACGTATCCAAACCTCCTTTATAATGATTTAAATAATGTCATTGACTTATTACAGAATCATATTCATTGTTATGATATCATATATGTTTCACTTATGACTTTATATTACCTGTTCTTTTGTAAATTCCATGTTAAAGCAGTGTTTTGGGTAAAATCATTTAATTTATCGTATGTGTTTCAACTTGTTGTTCTGGATATTATTACTTATATCTTGATTTAAATAATTCCAGATTGTAAAACATGATTTATATATAATATATATTCATCATATACATATATATTATAGATCTATAAAAAGGATGGAAATACATCGTTCATGGAGACGGTAGGCCATATGTACGCATGAACGTTGTTTTCGTTTCCTTATTGAATTGAATGAAATTAAATAGATGACCTACATATATATATATACATAAATACAGTAGAATTATTATGTCATATATTTCATTATTATTCATTATATAAACTTTATGATCATTCATGTATGGTTAACATGGAGACTGAATCTCATCGCATCATGGAGACGGTAGTCCGTACGTACGCACGAGCGATGATATCGTTCCCATAATTATTGAATAGAAGTGGAGATGATGGTATAATATGTAAGAATCCGTATTATGTTATGATAACCATATATAGTTATTATTTACACCATTATACCCATCCATGTAAGGTGTTTGAGGAAAAACAGATTTCACCATGGCGTGGAGACGGTATTCCGTACGTACACACGTGTGGTGATTTAGTTTTCTGTAGGATGGATAGATGGTGAAATAGGTTTGTTTCATACATATAATAACATATCAGTATATGAGTTATATTGATGTTGTTACTTCATAAGGAAAAAACTTAAGAATAAGAAGTGGAAGAAGAAATAAAGTGGAAAGAATCGGTAACAGACATTACCTCTTTCTTGAAGCGCCTCTTTGAGACCTCCTCTTAGGGCACTAAAATGGGACTTTTAAGAAGACCATAACCTCTAGGATGTTTCTATGGAAGTGGAGAAGATAATTTGGCAGGGTTTTTCCGATCATGAAGGCTCAATGTGGTGTGATGAATAGAGGGAAGAGGTGCCCTTTTATAAGGGAGGAGAGGGGCACCTTTGGAAAAACAAAAAATATTATTTTATTATAAAGACATATTCGGTTTTTAATAGATACAAATTGATTTATTTCTAATTTAAGGTGGTGATGGGTCGGAATTATCTCATCCAATATAATTTGGAGAAGTTTAGGTTTCTATTTTAACCTTATCATTTACATTTAACTTTAAGTTAAATAATTTAACTTTTACTGTGTCTTCTTGTTTGCTTACACTATATGGTTGATAAACATACGATAACAAGCCAAACAGACCCCAAGATTTTTTTATTAATATATATAACCTTATCTAAGTCATTTAGAATAACCTTTGATTTTTAGGAATAAATTAACAATTAATAATATAATATTTGTTTTAAACACTATTTTATTTCAATTTTGACAATATTTGGTAATTGATTTTTGTGAAACTTATAACAGAATGATTTGATCGAAAAAAGATAATTAAATAAATACTAACATGTCATAGTAACCTAGAATATTAGTTTAATTCATAAAAAGCCTCAAAATAAATTTATTTTGGTATTTATAACATCAATTATGTCTATATTTCATTAATAAGATAATTACTGCATCATCTTTGTGTCATAAATAAATAAAATTATATAATGTCTAAAAATTATAAATAAAATAAAATTATGTAGGAAATATTGTTATATTTCTAATGAATATTTATAGTCTAATTTATCTTATGTATAACCATATATTAAAAATGTTTTAGTTATTAAACTTTAATTTTAACAATTTTAACTATTCATTAAATAAAATAATATTAAATGTCCTAATCTGATCTAAGTGGGTCTAAATAGTCATATTTTATTCCTAAGGTTGTTTTTGTTCGAATTAAACTTATCTAATAGAATTAAGACACGTGTTAGGGTAATGATAATATCATTTTTACCCTTAATTACCCTATTTACTTTTAACCGGCGAAGAAAAGGTAAAAAGTTACTATTCACCAAAAAATATTTTCATCTCATTGAACCACATTTTAGTCCTTGATATTAAAATTACCTCTCGGATTTTTGAAATTCATTTCACAAAAGTGGTAGAATTTCATGTAAATGAAAAAGTCAATTTTTTAACTACCACTAAGTGGTTTCACTATTCATCAAAAAATGAAGTTTTTCAGAAAATACCAAAAATCCATCCTAAGCATTATTTGATATTCTGAATTCAAAATTTATGTCTATTTTTCCAAATTCATAAAATATAAGTTTCATTAATTAATTTAAAATTGAATTCCCGTGATCAAAACAAATAGTGTGTTTTCAAGAAACAAAAACAATCAAAAGATTTATATATGTTTATATCCAATTTCAAAGTGAAATTAATTCCAATGAACAAAATAGGATTAAATGGTAAAAATATATTCTAATTAAACTTTAAAAAAATTTAAAAAAATAATCTGACCATATAAATTATTGCAATGAAAAAATTTGTTTTTAATTAAAATATAGCGTGTTTTTACTATTAAAATATGAAACTTATCAGAATAATATGAAAATTTTATCCAAAGTAAATTTTTATATCCTGATTCAAAAGAAGAATGTTATTTTGTCAAATTTAACTTATAAACATGTCAAACACAAGATTTAATGTGGGTGTTCCATCAAAAGGTGACAAAACTACATTTTTTTAAAAATACTTATTTGACACGAAAAATTGATTTTTTTTCTCAAACCATGTTCTAGAAAATTTGTAAGATGAATAATAATGTTATAAAATTCAAACATTAGTTGTTACTATCCATTAAGGGTAGTTAATATAACATATTGTTGTTTAGCGATACTCAGTATTACGTACAACACACGCTATCGTAGATGGTCGCGATTGCGTGTAATGTAAGCCAAGTTAGGGATGCGTGTTGTGCAAGATCATTTTTGTGTAGTGTACAACACTAGACATTAATGAAATTAAAAAATATATTTTTCATAAAATATCGGGGTGTTACCTTCTACCCCCCATAAAATGAATTTCCCCTCGAAATTCGTCAGGGTTATAAATTGTTTACTATTTTTAGAAACCAACATCATAAAAATGATGACCAAAACCAATCTTTAAAAATAAAAGTATGAAACGTAACGGTTACCCAAATTAACTAATCACTGGGTTTCCACATAGATGAACATAGGTGATAATATGGATATGGAAGAGAAATATAACCATCATGTTTTGATGGAGAGTGGTAGAGAACATGGCTATGAAAAATCCAACAATCAAAAAGCCATAGATTTGTGATGATCTAAGGTACCATCTGATTCATCGGATATAAGGTCACTAGGACAACATTTTTTGTTTTCAAGATCATTTCCCTAAAGTTGACGAAATTGGAATTAGAAGAAATCCTTTCTTGATTTTGGTACAGTCCCACTGCTGGTCATTCCTTGGACAATTTACACTTCATCTCTTAAATAAATGGAGTTGAATTTTTCATCTATGAAGTGTTAGAATATCATGTGATAGAATGATGGGTCATTCCATCTGTCTCAAAAAAAGGTTAGAAAAGATATCAAAAATACATGGGTCCATCTATTGTGAGATTAATCATATATGGTTCCTAAAATGGACTTATACTTAATATATCATACTGCTTAATATAATAAAACTAGTTTCAACTAAATAGGGACTTCATGTAGGCCAGTGTTAGGCGATAAAGGCCAGTCGCACTTCGGTTGTGGGTTCGATTCCCACAGCCTTTTCCGACGCGATGGTCTGTCGCCTATCCCGCAGGTTGTCCTTTTTCTGAAACTGCATTTCTATAACAACCCATCAATAATATTGAAAAAAGTTCTATCCTTAAACAATACTAACTTATGTCCAATATAATCCATTCCAATCTTTTTACTTATCAAAAATACTTAGGTCCAATCTCATAGTATAATGAAAACAATTACTTGAAATGTCGTCATCCAAGAATGTGACTACCATCATTTATCCCCCATATATCTTGTTGGTCACATTCCAATCATGTGAATACCTTAATCATGTATTCTCTTGAAAAATGAATACCCATTAAACCTTAGTGAAAACATGAATGCTGTCAAAAGTTAACTCTTTCCACATACCAAAATAAAAAAATTCAATATACTCAAACAATGATATGACATTATCCTTATATCAGTCATTAGCTCATTAATACTATCAAACATTTAATTTTCTCCTTATCCCTTAATTATGCGCATATCATCTACTATCCAAAAATATCTGAATAACCGTTCATGGTAACTTGTACCATTCATCATATACTTGCAAAACATAAGGGAAGACAATAGTGTAACAATCCTTAGATTTCTCTTTATTCCATAGTACCATGAGATTACTTATACAACATTACACTTGATAAACATGTAATCATTCCACTACCTTCTTAAACCATTGACCGAGCTTCACAAATTCTTTCATCTCACATATCATTTGTAGTCTCTTCATCATTATGAACATAAATACTTCCCATACGACCATACTGATTCTATTCATGAGACTTTCCCTTAAGAAATTTGTTTGAATAATGCCTGTACATTCCACATTTAAAACATTTAACCATTGTTGATGTCGTAGAAATACCATTATCCTCGTCCATGGAGTTAACTGAACCTTTTACTTTGCACTTACTGGCTTTGTGTCCTTATTTTCCACACCCAAATCATCTTCTAGTTCCGTTAACAAATTCTCCTTGATGACTCTTCCCACATGAATTACATAGGGGAAATTGAACTTTCTTTCCTCTATGATCATCATGAAACTCCATATTTCTCTTATTAGCCGAGTCAGGAAACTTAACAAATTTGAGTTTATTGATCATATTATAAGATTGATGATTCGGAATAATAATGATTTTTGGACGTCCAAATCCCATTTCATTTGGTTTCTCATGAAGAATATCATTCCATTGTCCATCATATCTTCCATTATCGTGAATCATCTTGTTTCCAACCTTTTTCTAAAACCCAAAAAAATATTGTGAGAGGAAAAAATCATAATCAAGGTTGAGAAACATCAATATCTAACATCATAGGTTTAATCTAATATCATTACCATAATTCTAGGACTATAAACTATTCTTATACTTAACCTTAGGGACATCCCTAGAAATACATTAGAAATATCTATAGGGATATCTCTAAAGTATTCTCATCCTAGTTTCCAAAGATTGACTAAACCATTCCTCTGATACCAACTGTAGAGACCTGAAGCTTGATGTACTTGGACAATACATTACTTTTGTAGAATATTTAATACATAACAAAAACAGACACACAAGGACCGTAATAGTTTAGTGTCTTTGGAAACTTGAATATAATCTTCTAATCATGGTGAAAGATCTTCAACATCTCCCATAATGAGCTTGCCCTTTTTTTCATACCTAAGATATTTCATTATAACCTGGGGAAAAGAAAACATAAAAGGGGTGAGATCAAATGCTCAGTAAGGGTTAGAATAGAGAACATAAAACAATCCTTAGATATTTGAATGGAAAAAAACATGAGCATAAAATCTAAACATCAAAATCTTGAGAAATGACAAAAAACATGGTAGTACATAAGGCAAAGATCATGAAGAAACATTAATCATGATAAATTATCATGGGAATAAAACATGTAATTGTGGAAACCATTAAGAACATGATATGATTTATATAATATCCAAGGAATTGCTTCAAAGTCCATCATAGTGGACAATGTCCCTTTCTGAATCGAGTTCACTCCTCGTTCCAGTCCTGTATTACTGAACCGATTTAACATGTCATTCCATCCATGTCTATCTCATTAGATATAAATCTTTACCCAATGCATTGGAGATATATATAGGTCCCACCCATATCATATTGAAATCATTATTTTGTGTTCCACAATATAAACATAAATCATTCATCATAACCCAAGTATAAAATGGGTTTCATAAACATCAATCCATCAAAACGTAATCCATACAAAATAATTGGATTTAATTTTATCATTAGAAAAGTGAAACTATGTAAATCAGAGAGACATGATACTTGAAACATAAACATGTGAAATAAGGTCATCTTATATTAAAATAGTTTTGATAAAACACATGAAATGAATTTTTAAGGAAAATATCAATTTTTTTCTTCAAAATCATTTTATTTTCACAAAATTTCATGCAATTTTAAAAGAAAAGAGTTCTTTTGAAAATATTCATGAAATATTTTTGAGTAAGCTTCATGAAAATAAGGATTTATAAAACTGTAAAAATCATTTCATGCCGTATATGTTAAAAAAACATTCTTCTCATACTTTTGTCGGAAAAGTAAAAAAGTACATTGTAGGGTAAATAAAAGAAATATTCCTTCCATACCATGGGGTAAAAGTTAAAATCGGTAAAAAGGAATTTATACATACATGAATACACTTTTATAAAACATGGACATGAATTATAGAAATAACCCCAGTAAATACTTATGAATAAGCAATCTCAGATAAAAATGTGATTTGCAAAATTATCCCTTACCTTAGGTTCGATATGCTTCGTACGTATCTGAACCTCATTTATAATGATTTAAATAATGTCATTAACTTATTACAGAATCATATTCATTGTTATGATATCATATATGTTTCACTTATGACTTTATATTACCTGTTCTTTTGTAAATTCCATGTTAAAGCAGCGTTTTTGGTAAAATCATTTTATTTATCGTTTGTGTTTCGACTTGTCGTTCTTGATATTATTACTTATATCCGGATTTACATAATTCTAGATTGAAAAAACATGATTTATATATAATATATATTCATAATATACATATATATTATAGATCTATAAAAATTAAGGAAATACACCGTTTATGGAGACGGTGGGTCGTACGTACGCATCAACACTGTTTTCGTTTCCTAATTGAAATGAATGAAATTAAATAGATGAAATACCTATATATATACATAAATCCAGTAGCATTATTATGTCATATATTTCATTATTATTCATTATATAAACTTTATGATCATTCATGTGTGGTAAACATTGAGAATGAATCTCATCACGTCGTGGAGACGGTTGTCTGTACGTACGCACGAGCGATGATATCGTTCCCATAATTATTGAATAGAATTGGAGTGGATGTTATAATATATCAGAATAATTATTATGTTATAATAACAATATATAGTTATTATTTACACCATTTTACCCATCCATGTAATGTGTTGGTGGAAAAACAGATTTCACCACGGCGTGGAGACGATATTCCGTACGTACGCACGCATGGTGATTTCGTTTTCCATAGGATGGATAGATGGTGAAATAGGGTTGGTTCATAAATATAATAAAATATCACTATATAAGTTATAATTATGTTATTACTTCATAATGAAACAACTAAATAAAAAGAAGTTGAAGAAGAAATAAAGTTGAATGAATCGGTAACAGACATTATCTCTTCTTTGAAGCGCCTCTTTGAGACATCAGCATAGGGCACTAAAATTGGTCTTTGAAGAAGAACAGAACTTCGAGGATGTTTCTATGGAAGTGGAGAAGATAATTTTTTAGGGGTTGGACGACCTTGAAGGCTCAAAGTAGTGTGAGGAATAGAGGGAGGAGGTTCCCTTTTATAAGGGAGGAGAGGGGCACCATTGGTAAAACTAAAAATATTATTTTATTATAAAGTAATATTCGGGTTTTAATAGCTCCAAATTGATTTTTTTCGATGTTAAGGTGGGTATTAGTCGAAATACTCTCATCCAATATAATTTAGATAAGTTTAGGTTTATATTTTAACCTTATCTTTTAGATTTAACTTTTACTGGGTCTTTTTATTCTTACACTATAAGGTCAATAAACATAATTTAACAAGCCAAACGAAACCCAAGTTGTTTATTATTAATATATATAACCTTATCTAAGTCATTTTGCAAAACCTTAGATTTTTAGGAATCAAATAACAATTAATAATATAATATTTTTTTGAAAACTATTTTATGTCAATTTTCACACTATTTGGTAATTGATTTTTGTGAAAATAATAACAGAATTATTATATCGAAAAACGTTAATTAAATCAATACTAACATGTAATATTAAACTATAAAATTATTTTAATTCATAAAGAGTCTCAAATTACATTTATTTGGGTATTTATGACATCAATTATGTCAATATTACATTAATAAGATAATTATTGCATCATAATTTTTCATAAATAAATTAAATAATTTAATGTCTAAAAATTATTAATAAAATAATATTATTTAGGAAATATTTTTATCTTTTTAATGAATATATATAGTCTAATTTATCTAATGTATAACCCTATATTAAAAATGTTTTAGTTATTAAACATTGATTTTAACTATTTTAAATATTCTTTAAAAAAATATCAAATGTCCTAATCTAATCTAAGTGAGCCTAAATAGTCATATTTTATTCCTAAGTTTGTTTTTAGTCGAATTAAATTTATCCAATAGAATTATGACATGTGTTAGGGTAATAATAATATCATTTTTACCCTTAATTACCCTATTTACTTTTAACTGTTGTAAAAATGGTAAAAAGTTACTATTCAACAAAAAAAATTCATCTCATTGAACCACATTTTAGTCCTTGATATTAACTGTGTCTCTCGGATTTTCAGAATTCAATTCACAGAAGTGGTAAAATTTTATTTAAATGAAAAAGTCAGTTTTTTAACTACCACTAAGTGGTTTCACTATTCATTGATAATTGAGGTTTTTCAGAAAAATACCAAAAATTCAGCCTAAGCATTATTTTATATTCCAAATTCAAAATTGATGTATATTTTTCCAAATTCATAACATATAAGTGTCATTAATTAATTTTAAATTTAATTCTTGTTATCAAAACAAATAGTGTGTTTTTAAGAAACAAAAACAATCAAAAGATTGATAATTGTTTATATCCAATTTCAAAGTGAAATTAATTCCAATGAATAAAATTGGATTAAATGGTAAAAATATATTCTAATTACACTTTAAATCCAATGAAAAATATAATCTGACCATATAAATTATTGCAATGAAAAAAGTGGTTTTTAATTAAAATATAGCGTGTTTTTTCTATTAAAATATGAAAGTTATCAGAATAATGTGAAAAAATTATCCAATGTAAATTTTTATATCTTTATTCCAAATAAGAATTTTATTTTGTCAAATTGAACATATAGAAATGTCAAAAACAAGATTTAAAGTGGGTACGCCATTAAAAGGCGACAAAACTACATTTTTTTGAAAAATACTTATTTTACTCAAAAAATTGATTTTGTCCTCAAACCATAATGTAGAAAATCTTTAAGATGAATAATAATGTTATAAAATTAAAAATTTAGTTGATACTATTCATAACGGATAGTTCATATAACATATCGTTGTTTAACAAAACTCAGTATTGCGTACAACACACGCTATCGTGGAAGGTCGCGATTGCATTTAATGCAATCCATGTCAGGGAAGCGTGTTGTGAAAGCTCATTTTGGTGTAGCATACAACACAAGACATTAATCAAATTAAAAAGAATATTTTTCATAAAATCTCGGGGTGTTACATAAAAGGAATTCAAACCTAAGGTAATGGTTAATTTCACAACCATATTATTATTCATGATTTTTATATGTAAGTATGTGCTAGGGAATATTTCTCTTCCATATACATTTTTCATGAAAATATTTTCAAAAAATATTTTTACTATTCTTCTACAATTTTTTATATTCATTTTTACCCATGTGTTTTTTTTAATAAATTGCTTAAATGTAATCTTTTTGACATTTTAGAAACGAGGGTTTTTATGACTCTTATTGAAAAAGTATGAATGGAATTTTTTTATCAAATATGGAATGAATGAATTTTTAAACATTCATTATTAATCAATTCCTAATTGATTCCTTTATAATAATAAAATTTCATTTTCAAATATAATTTTTTTTATTCAAAATTAATTTCAATTTATTTTTTTTTTCAAAACAGAAATTATATTTTTCTGAATAATTTTTTTCAAGTAATATATCATTGTTATTTTCTCTTAAGATAAGATTATTTGATGTTAATTATTATTTATAAAGTTTATTTTCATGAATACTATCCTTATTTTTTTATTTATATTATTTCTGGATATTTAAGAAACTCGTATCTTTTCCATGGGTTATGATTTGATGAAATACTTATGAATTCCATTTAATTTCATGGGTGTTGAAATGATAAATGAATTATGTTCATATGGAACACATGTGTATGATTTTCATTATGTTATTTATTAGAGTTGCATATCCCTTTAATGCATTGGTTAATGATTTATATCTCATGAGATATACAGGTTTATAATAGAAAGTGAACTCTATTTAATAATGAAATACTGGAATGACAGTAAGAATATATCTATAATACATGGGTAGAATGGGGAATGAACATGGTTTAATATCAGACTTTTCCAATTATGATTTTAATGGTAGTGATCCTTGACTAATATAAAATAGATTTTCTATAATTAATTGTATAACTCAATTTCAGGCCTTATGTTATACTCTAATGAATTATGATCTCTGATTGATTTATAATTAATTTCTTATGAACATATATGATCTATTCTATGCCATATTATCATAATCCATTACATGCATGACATAATTATCAAAATTTGTTTTCATGTTCCTATGTACGTAGGATTGTGTAATTTTGTTCGACTACCATTACTGAGCATTTGAAATCACCATTTCTTATATATCACCTTCTCAATTTATGAATAATGGTATTATATAAGAGATTTCCAAAATGGGACTACTTATGATGATATAAGTGCGAGACGATGTAAATGTTTTATGAATCAGTTGTTTGTGTTACCATGAGTCTAAACATAGTAAACCTATATTATTTTCATGTGAATTTTCTTATTTTATGTAATTAATATTTTTATTTTTAGATTTAAAGTCATTGTATGAAATTATGGGCCGTTATATTTATGATTTTTAAATAATGAAATCAATTAATATTTTGATAAATAATCATTTATTTCCATTTTGACTCTATTCCTTTAATTTGATTTCAAATACATAAATAAATAGGTTAAAGTTTAGTAAAATGACTTGAAACCTCTCAAATCTTTCATATTAATCTATAAAATTTATTTTCCACATTAAATCATTCAAATGTATAATTTTTTTTAAAATTAATTTTATTAAAAATATATTGTATTATCAATTCATAAGAATATGTGATACATGTATAATCTATACAAATTAAATAAAAATTTATAAGGATTATAATTTCTTTAATCTCAAAAAGATCATTTAGGTTCATTCATATCGTTCTTTTGAACTCATGTGGACATTTTAGTGATATAAAAAACGTAGTGACATTTTCAAACTACATTTGATTTAAATAATATATAATTCACTTTCATGGACATGTGTGCATTAAAAATACAATTTCAGGCCTAAGGTGTTAAAGAACTAATAACCATCATCCAAAAAAATTTGGATGAAAAATCATGGACTTATCACTTATTTTTAACATAGATTATCATGATTTACCCTTTATCTAGGTGATAAATTTTACCATGGTTATTATTCATAATATCTAAAAATAAAATTTACATATTTACTAAATTTTAGCCACATGATTAAAAATAATTAATCCATTTAATCTAATTCAATACCTAAAATTAGATTTAGTTATTTTTAAAGTATGTGTGATAAACTAAATAAAAACCATATATTAAGAAGTATATATTTTTTTATAATAAAATTGGATTTATTCTTGTACCATGCATATTGAAAATATTATATGAATATGAAGAAATTTATGGAATATATAATATATAATTTTCATTAAAATCATTCGCCAATATGAAATAATTATATTAATTATCAAATAAATATATTTCAAGCTTAAAATGGTTTTTCAAAAAAAAAGACTTATTTTAAATTTTTTAATTATTATTTATAATCAATTGACAACGAACAATGTTATTATATAAATTTATCAACTATATATTTTTCAAAATATTGATTATCTTATTTATACATTCAAATTTATTTTATAGGTTATAGAAGTCATACAATAATCGATCACGGTTTATTTGCACTCCGTGTTACATGCAAAAAAACTATCAGTCAAATTGTATTAATTTGAAAAGATACATACCCTAAAAACATGGAATGTTAAATACAATATACAATGTCAGTTATTTTGAGGATGGTTCTTTATCAATATATTTTGGGAGATGTTAGTGATATAGTGTTATCATCTATGTTTTTTTGGGGTCAATACTACCCTATTACACCAAGGTGTCAGTTCCTCATTTTCTCTACACAAATAAAATCAATATTAGTACTCTAATGTTACAACAGGGTACATGTTCCCCATATTCTATGTTGATGTGATATTAGAGTTAGTACTCACCTATCCCACTAGGTATAGGGTTCCCATATACATTAAACTTGTTTTACTAGGGTCAGCACTCTCCTATAACACCATGATGTGGGTTCCCCATATTCATAACATGAGTTGGGACATTACACTCCTTACAATAGAGGGAGAATATTCACTAACAACAGAATGAAAATCCCCCATATTTGAGATCCAACGGCATGTAGGTCCTCCACATGTTTTTTGGTTCCCTATGTTTTAGATCCCAATTGTAGGGTATAGGCCCCTCCACCTATATTATTGTTATGTTATGTTGGATACATGAATCTAATCGGTGGTTTCCTCAGCTACTGTGTGTAGTGGCAAGGAGAGGGCACCTGTACACTATTTCTTGTGTGGTTTTGATAGATTCTAGGAATCAAATATGGATCTTGATGTTTTAGGCACAATCATCATTATTAGGTGGTCTATGGAGATAGATATACAATTTCTGTCTTACTTTGGTCTTCTTGTTGATAATATCTAGATGTTTTTACGGTTTTCTCATTTTTTTTATTCACATTCCATAGTTTGGTTGATATGAATACATTTCTTGTATTATTTTTATATCTCCCTTCCATTACCGGGGCATCCAACTATGTATTTATATACTCACCTATGGATGGTTTTCATGCATGTGATTAGTCTTATACATTTTGTGGGTAGATCAGTGGTGACCCTGGTTGAGCATAAGTATACTTGGGGTAAAATGACAACATACTATGGTTAGCACTAGGATATCAGGAGTCAGGATCTATCTCAGTTTACATTTATTAGGGTTTTTTATGTGGGGATATAACATAGGTTTGGTGTTCATATATCCCATTTTTATACTTCGGTTCATGCATTGTCATACTCTAAAAGTTTTCCAAGAGTTCATTAAATATATATTGTATTTTCATTACACATGAGTGTAATGTACTAATATAATTTATAAAAATTAATCAAAAATCTATAAGGATTTTAATTTCACTAATCTCAAAAAATTCATTTAGGTTCATTCATAAATTTCTTTAGTCCTTATGTTATCTTGTTTTTGATATAAAAAACATAGTGACATTTTCATAGTACCTTTGATTTAAGTAATATATAAGTCTTTTTGATTGACAAGTGTGCATTAAAAAATCCAATTTCAGACCTAAGGTGATAACGGGAAAATTAACTTCATCCAATATAATTTAGTTGAAAAATAATGGACTTATAAATTATTTTTAACCAATATTAACTTGATTTAACCATTACTAAGGTGATAATTTTACCATGGTTACTATTCATAATATATAAAAATAAAATCGAAATAATTACTAACTTTTTGAAAAATTATTAAAAATAATATATCTATTTAACCAAATTCAATACCTAAAAGTAGTTTAAATTAATTTAAAAATAAGTTGGATAAACTCATTAATAATGGTATTTCAAAAAATACAGTTTTTAATAGTAAAATTGGATTTATTCTTGTACCATGCATATTGAAAATATTATACTAATATTAAGAATTTTAATGAATATATAATATATAAATTTCCTTAAAATCATCCACCAATACAGAATAATTGTATTTATTATCAAATGAATATATTTCATGCATAAAAACCATTTTTCAGAAGAACACTTATGTTAATTTATTTTAATTTTTATTTATAATCAATTGAAAACCAACAAGATTATTCTATAAATTTATCAACCATATATTTTTCAAAAAAATGTTAGTCTTATTTATACCTTTCAATTTAACAACTAGGATATAGATGTCATTCAATATTAGATCATGGTTCTTATGAACTCTGTGTTACATGCAAAAAAACATATCAAAGAAATTATATTTTTTTGAAATGATAAGTACGCTAAAACATGGGATGTTAATTACAAGATACAAAGTGAGTTATTTCAAGGTTGATTATTCTTCTATATATTTTCCCTGATGTTAGTGGCATAGTGTGATCATTAGTGTGTTTTTGGGGTTAGTACTCTACTATTACACTAGAGTGTTAGTTCCCTATATTCTTTACACAGATTAAATCAAATTCAGTACTCCAATGTTACACTAGGGAACATGTTCCCCATATTCTATGTACATGTTTTATTGGTGTTTTTACTCCCCTATCTCACTAGGGAGGGGTTTCCACATATTCAATAAACTTGTGTTACCAGTGTCAGTACTATCCTATAACTCCATGGTGTGGGTTCCCATATTATTCACACGAGTTGGGCCACTACACCCCTTACAATACAGGGATATGTTTCACTAACTACACAATGTAAATACCCCATATTTGAGCTCCAACAACATGCATGTCCTACATAAGAGTTTTGGATCCCTATGTTTTGTATAACATTTGTAGGGTTTAGGACCCTCCACCCATATTTTGGTGAGGTTATGTGGGATACAAGAATCTAATATGTGGTTTCCTCATATATATTGTTTAGTGGAAAGGGGAGGGACCCTCTAAACTATTTCTTGTGAGGTTGTGCTTGATGCTGGGAAATTAATATGGACCGTAAAGTTGCGGACACCCTCATCATTCTTATGTGGTCTATAGAGACAGATACCCAATCTCTCTCTTATTTTGGACTTCGTGTTGATAATATATAGATTTTTATTATTGTTGTCTCATTTCATTTGATTCGCATGACTTAATTCAGTTGATTTTATAAAAAAGTGGTGACATGAATTGGTCACCCAATTCATACCCCAAGGAAATTTATTAAAAACAAATGTAACATTACAATCATGAGGGGAAATGAATTTACACTAGCTTGAATTTTGAGAATTAAAATCAATGAAACACTATGTCTGATCCATTAAATTCATGAGATGCACTGTCAAGAGGGGACTCTGCCATTCCATCTAGAAGGGATGAAACTGGAAGCTCAAATCGAGTCTGTTTGTAACTAGTCATCTGAAGTGTTTCTCGACGTTTCTTCTTTATCGACATGAGAAACTTCTCTCCCACTGATGTGCTATTTTGAGTAATGGAAAAATAAAACCTGAACCGGTCCTTAAGACACTAAAGCAAAATAAAAAAGAGAAAAACAAGAAAATTTGGATAAAAAACATTAGAGGGTGTCAACTAGTACCCCCAAGGCATCTTCCAATAGAAGCTCGTGAAGCAGTGCAAACATTCTTCAAAGAGATTTCACTATTTACTGCATAATACAACAGACAATCCACAAATCTAACAGTAAAACAGCAGTAACTAACAAAATATTAAAATAAGTATACTAATGAAAGAAACCATCGAAGTATGTTGCATGCAGAAAATTGAAATAACGAGTTGTGCACATGAAGTCACGACCAGGATCATATAAAATCTCGGTGTTTGCTTAGGCTCCTACACCAACCGCTTATTAAACATTTTGTGTCTAATATCCAGGTATGTATTTGTAGAAATTTCTCAATTTCTGGGTCTTTGGTACGCTATTTCATCTCGTTCTTCCATTTGAGATTCCAAATCTTAATTCACCTCTTCATTTGACCGGGATGTCTCCTCATCAGTTGAGTGAATCATCAAATCTTGGGAATCGGAGGGCCTAGTTAGTTCCTTCTTGGAGGCATCTAAAGAATATGTGACAATTGTTATATCAAGCTATGAGTAATCTCTACACTTTTTAGTCTTCTTAGGATTTGGAGTAATGAATCCATCGACATCCACAATAGATTTTTTCCATTTCTTGGACATTGAGTTCCATTTGGTTGATATGAATTCTTTTAATGTAGTATTTTTATTTCTCCCTTTAGTTACTAGGGAGTTCTACTAGGTATGTATATACTCCCCACTGGAAGATTTTCCTACATGTGTTTAGTATTATACATTTGATGGGTAGATCAGTGGGGACCCGGGTTGAGTATCAGGATACTTGTGGTGCATTGAAAACATATAGTGGTTAGAACTAGTATATCATGAGTCTGGTTCTATATTAGTTTACATTTATTAGGGTTTTTTAGGTTGGGATATCACTGTGTTTTTGTATTTATGTTTCCCATTTTTATACATCAGTTTATGCATTGTCAAACAATGCCATTTTCCATAGAGTTTATTTAATGCATGGTTTATCTCTAGATTTTACACTTTTACATTATATTCCACTAAACTCATCAATGGATTTGGATGTGTTTATTCATAAGGGTACATTTGAAAAAGACCACCAATTACATTTATGTCTTAACGATACATATCTTCAACCCCAAGCCTATTGGTGGGGTGCATGGGGTTATAGAGGGTTAGAAATCAACCAAACAGGTGGGTCCTGGTTGTTTGGGTTGTTACAACATAAGATACATTATTTTTATGATGAGGAAATCCATGATAATTAACTCATATTAAATGATTTGGTTGAACGAGATTTTAAATAATTAAATTAGATAGAATAAATAGTTCTATAAAAATTAGTGAAAAAGAAAAATTTCAGGAATTCAATCAAGCTGATACTTATTTTTTATTAATAAATTGATGATGAGAATATTGTCAAATTTATAATGATAATGATTTTTTATGCCAGAAAGTCAAGTTTTACAAACAAAAATTATTAGAAATATATATGGAACAATAAATACTAGAGGGAAACTAATGTCTGACAAACAAATAACATTTATTTCACAAGAAAAACAAAAATCATTTATTCTGGTTCTCAATAACTCGAAATGAAGAAAAATATAAAATTAGGAAACATGCTATTTTGAATCTTGATCATATTTCAATATAAAAGAATAACATTTGAACCATTTTGATGTTTAGAAATTAACATATTGAAAAAGGTAGAGCATCAAGAAATGGTAACATAATAGTTTTCACTTGTTTCTATCATGTGGAAGCATATAAACAAAATAAATTTTAACAAATAGGTGAAAAGACTTCATTACTAAATATATATCCCAAAGAATAAAAACAATTTGAGTAACCTTAGGTATTTTTAATTTATGGTGATGTAATAATGGTTTTTAGATTAAAGAAAACATTTCATTGGATAAAATGGGCCCCTAGAGATTGGTACTCCAAATGTGAAATAATGTAGAATTAATAAAATTTTATAAATAAAATTTATACAAATACCTATATATAAATATGATGATAAAATGAACACTAATTGTTACTATTTGTACTAATGAAAAAATATTTTATTGGTGATAGGTTCTATACTTCTGAAGAATTTGAAAAATGATGTTTCATTTTGAAATGAAAATGAATAGTGAGAAGATTTTTTTCTCGGATAACAATTTGTATAGAAAAAAAATTAAATCATTCAATACTAGGAGAAATAAATTATGGACATACTGAAAAATAAGGCATGGAATATTTCCAGGATGTATCAAACTGATGAAACTTTATATAAATATGTGTAAAGAGTAAGTAGAAAAAAATTTGAATCATAAGGACCACAAAAAAGATAATTATATAAGATTATTAACTTCTAGTATCAAGACTATATATTAATTATGAAGTATCTCTTTTTAAAAGATATTAAATTGATCCAATTATATCACACATATTTTCTGTATTGATAACTCTTATATATGTTAATTAATAATGCTGTGATGTATAAAAGAAGTAAAAAATTGAATCTGAAGGGATACACTAGTGTTGATTAGGATGGTGATTGTAATAAAAATAAAATCAACATCCAGAGGAAATTTTTTGAAGATTATGTTGTGTGAAATGAAATATTAAGAAAAAATGAAATGTTCTATTGATTAAAATAAAGTATTAATATATTGATTTTATGAAAGTATGTATATAAATGTTGTGGATTGAAATGTACCCTTATGACTTGATAATAAATTTTTATTAACCATTATGAAAAACATCTCATAATCAAAGTGTAATTTATATTCCTAATAATCGAGTGCATAATTATATATCCAATAATATTTATATAAAATATCTTTTAATTAATGAGAATGTTTCTAATGGATATGTAAGTGTTTAGTGTATTTACACAAAATATATTATTAACTATGTGTTCACACAATCTATGTTAATAGGAATATTCAAAGAGTTAAATCTGAAAAATAATGTTATAACGTTTTATAATTTTTATATAAAATATGAATCCCCATATAATCATTTGGATTTATTTCAAAGTGGGATATAAGTATAAAAAACATTTTTTAGAATATTATATTATATTTTTGTATGAAAATTTACTTATTATTATAAAATGAGGGATAGAATATAAGTTAGTTGATTAAGGAGTGATATCAAAATAATAGGACACAACTTATTTATCATTGAGGGGTGGAATTCAATCAAAAATATTTCAAAATCTAGTAGTATGTAATCATGAAACATATATTTGAGAAATTATGTGAATTTATGAAAATAAATGATTTATTGGATTTGAATATAGATTCTATGGTAATGATTAAAGTACCCATGGATTTGATGAATGGTTTTTATATTTTGTCAACTTTTTATTACAAGAGTGTTTTTTAAAAATAATTACTGATGAAGTATTTGATTATAGAGGGCTGAATTTGGATTATATTATTCATGAATGGTGAAGGGGACAGATCCAGAATAAATAAAATGTGTTTTTGGTGGATTTATTCTATATCAAACAGATTCGTATGTTTTGTAATGGGATTCTACATATATAGATAATTATATGTCTGTGGTTGATAAGACACAAATGTTGCAATATGATAAAGGAATTTTTGAATCTATAAAATTCCATATATAATGAAAAGTGGACACCTCTATGTATGAGTAAAAAAATGTTTTTAATGGTTTCATTATGTATAACCAGACACTTGAAAAAAAATTATTGTTTTTGAAGTTGATGATATTTCAAATGGTGAATATGATAAATCATAATATGATGGTCCATCACTTCTCATTAAAAGAGACAAATATGATATTGTCTTGATAATAAACTATGATTATAATTAATAAAAATTAATACAGTTATGTGATGATATATAAATATTCTCTAAAAAGGTTCAATCCAATATTTTACTTACTAAACCAGTTGAGTACCTGAGGATTAAATTCAAGGTAACATTAAGTTGAAAATATGATTTTTGAAATAATGGGAATGATATTCCGTAATCTAATGTAACAAAAATTATAAGGTGGAAGTTATTATGTTATACATTATAAATGAGTTTATGAAAAGCATCTAGAGAGGATCTATGATAAAGTGAACAATTTTTAATCCATGAGAATAAAAAATTAAAATGAAAGTTCTAAATAAAAATAAAATAAACAAGTAACTTATAAAGAAGGCATCATGTTTGGAAGATGAATTTATAAGAACCATAAGCACTTTGATTGGAAGTTCATATGTGGAATATGATCAATTAATGATAGGTGAATAGTGTTAATTATTTTGAAAAAATTAAATGTGGAGATTTGTATAGGAAATAGGATATGAAGTTAATGTACAAGAGTAATGAATATATTTCTTTGGAGAATATGATAACTGAACCTAAAAACACTAACAACGGATCTAATGTTCAGTGATAAGAATTATGGAGATTTATATATTTAGGGAAGTATAAGTATAAGAGTGAGATACACGATATTTATGGTTGAGTAGTGTATATGAAAAGGAAGAGATAGAAGATGAAGAATAATGAGATGCATATCAGAATTATCTTCAGTCAGTAGAAGGTAGGGAAGTGAAGGATATCACCCATCAATGGGATTTCACAAGACATATATGTGATGTCAAAGTAAGTGTGAAAATTTTTAGATGCACATAAAGATATAAAAATAACATGTTCCAAAGGATAGTTTTGTAAAATGAAATTATAAAAGAGAATCCCTAATTTTAGATCCATTTTTATTGGTGCATCATATTCTCATGTACATAAATTTATTTCTCAAAATATATTCTCTCTGATAAAATGGTCATCATTTATATAAATTTTAATTTCATTAGACCATGATGATGTAACCAAATCAATCGTATTATATTAAATGAAAATCTCATTAACACAAACGTAAATTTTAAAATATATTTAATATAACCAAACTGGCCATGGTCCACCCATATTCAAAATTTTTCACTTGGGGGGTAGACCACAATGTGTTAAACACCAAAAACATCCATGATTAACAAAATTCAAATAAAAGTTATCTTCTTTTATAATCCTCTAAAAAACTTCTTCAGCATGATATAAGCATTAATCCATAACATTTTATTGGGAAGATTAGATTTTGGTTTAAAATTATTTTACATGGTCTATAATGTATAAATTGTTTATAAATTACGAATTAAGAAAATATAGAAGATAATTTATGTTGATATATAAAATTATTTTTAAATTAGAATATAAAATGTTTTCATTGAATTTACTTATTCGAAATTTATTTAAACCATACCAAAAATATTCTTTGCTGATTTTTTCAATGGTTTTAAAAATATTAAATTTCTAGTATTTAAATAATGAATGTTGTTAATGTCAAATATGACTTTTTTATGATTCTTAATATTTTCCTAAAAATCACATATTTTTTAGTTATATTTGGATCTTATTAAATACCATGTAAATTATGAGTATGAATGTGTTTATATAAGAATTAATGGAATATTTAAATAATAATCTTTATTATGGAATGTACATAAGAACATTCCAAAAATTATTATTTTTAAATTTTTGATTTATATATGAGTTGATCAAAAAAATTATATTCTGTCAAAAATCATGAAATGTTATTTTATTTATTTTATTGACTTGTTTAATATATTATTAATATATGAGTTATTTTATAAATTGATTTTTTATTTGGTATAAATTGTCTAATGTTATTTTTAAATTGATTTATAATAGAATTTAGATGTTAATTAATGATTACATATATTATGTATTGAAATTGTAATGAAATTAAAGTCTATAATGATTAAAGAACAATAATTATTGGGACATTAGGTCTGAATAATCAAAGGATTTGGATCAAAGAATAGGTTTAGTAAATAGGGGATTTTTTACATATCACTCCATGGTTACACTTATGTGGATTATTGATTTTATATGATTCTAATAGATTATATGAATGTTATTTAATAGAAATATTCATTTTATGAATTCTGATATATACAAATATAGTTGTAAATTTTTAGTTAGTATTACAATCTACGAGTTTATAAAAGAGTCACACAACTCGTAGACATAAAAATTTGAAACCATTCATCCATGATTCAATTTTCTATATCTAATGATATCAATACATCTTGGATTCCCTTTGAAAACAGTTTCAAAACCCCCTTTGATAAACACTTCCAAAAAACTATTCAACCAAGTCTCTTCTTCTTTTAGTTAGACTGATGATCACATGTCTAATGAATATGTCAGTATCAGACAACATATGATGGATTAGTCTTTGCCTCACTCTGATGGAATGGTATCAACACCTATCTAATGAATCTGAACCACTTCTTCTTCGAGGAATCTTGACCCAATAAAAAATAATTCAGAGCTCCTTTTTCTCTTTAACAAAAAATATTACAATTCATCAAAATAAAATTTGTTTTCTACATTTTTCATCATTATTCGATTGATTGGTTCCAAATTTTCCTTGTAAACATTCGACATGTACCAACAATATACATTTAAAACAATTCTTTCTCTAATGGATCAGTGGCACCTTGAGTCTGATGTACCGATTTCAGTTGATGAATAATGTCTGACTTCAACCACTTCCAACTTCCCAACCATTATTCAATTCCACATCTGGTGTTCCTAAAACGAATAACCAGATATCTAGAGTCATTAAACCTATATAGTTTCATCCTCCATTAACTATTACTTATAATCAAAAAATAATCATGAGTTTTATATATTTTATGACTTGGAAAAATATTATAATTTAATATGAATACTTTCAAACACTGGTAATTTTTTTCATACAAATATAAACCTTATTTCTATACTTAGTGTTGGTGAGAAACTGGACATCATCCAGAAACCATCTTCAAAATAAAAATCCAAAAATGTGATACTTTTTTAACAAAACTATATCTGGTCTTCTAATTTTGATGCTCACTTTCCTCCATGTCATATAGTCACTGAAACATTACAATGTACTGTGATTTCCCATTCATTACAAGAAAAGACAAAATAATCTAGAAAAGATTCTTTTAACATAAAAACATCATTCAGAAAACATGGTCCCCAAATTATTACATTTTTTATGGTTTTTTATCAATGTTTTATAATTCACTAAAAATTGTAACTAAAATTAATTGATTACTTATCAAAAATTCTATTCTTATGTGAGTGAACTCTTTGTAGGAAAAAAGAGTCATTGACAGAAAAACCATGTTCTCCAATGAAGAGACTCCTGAAACTTATTTAGCATTTCAACATGTATTAATATCTTCCTTATTTTATTGCATAGCTTCTTATATTTACACGAAACCATAGTGTTCCTAAATCCACTCAAGAAAACTATAAGAATAGTTCACCCATTTACACTATGACTTCACATCTTACCCACAAAACATACTAAATACATGATTCCTTAAAAGGTGTAGCACATACCAATGAATAGATTTATAAAATATCCCCCCTTTGACAAAACTATCCAAATACATGATGATAGAGTTGAAAACAAAAATACTTCACACTTTTAGTGTAATAGGGTTGGTGCCTATATCCGACCTCATCTTGAGAAATGAATTCTCTAGTGAAGGATCTTTGAAAATATCCTCCAATTTTTCAAATGTAGGAACATTCTCCTTCACTTCATTCTTCTCACCTGATCATTGATGAAATGATATTTTATATCAATATGTTTTGAATGATAATGTTTCAATGGGTTTCTGATAAGGTTGATGGAACTCTGATTATCACAGCCCAAGTGGATGGGTAACATTAGTTCATCATATAAGACTTCTAATTGAGTCTTTATCCATATATGATGGGTAGAAACATGAGTGGGAGAGACATAATTATCATAATATATGATAATAGGTAATGAATTTTCATTCACAATATGTCAAATAACACAACTTTTCCTCAGAAATAAAAATCCACCATATTTAAATATTCTTTCATTAATACTTCTTTCCCAATGCAGAACTGAATACCCAAACAAGTTTATTAATTTTAGCATTCTTATCTGATTCTAAAATTTATTTTACCTTTAATATATTTTAATTTTTTTCCCAAATAATAGGTGTGATTAATTTTGATTATTTTTTAATCTTTCACATAAGATAACAACATAAACAATGTTTTTCCATGAGGTAGTCAAATAAAATAAACTACAAATCAGCTTCTAAAACACATTGGATTCAAATTACTTACCATCACTTAGTTTTGTAAACATGGTTCCCACTGAAATCCTTGTGGAAATGGGTTTTGAATTTTCCATTTACAATATCTTGAGATGTTGCTTAGAATAATATTATTGAGAATAAAATATGTGTTTCATTTGATTCATGATTTGTAACCCAATAAAGTATTTCATTTACCCCGCATGGACATTTCAAAAAAATCATTTATTTAGAAAACCATTCACTTGACCTTTCATCATTCTAAATAAAGATAAAATCGTCAAAATAAAAAATAACAATGAGGTAAATCCTATTAATTACATAGATTTATATATTACAACCCACCCTTCCCCTATTAAAATTTAACATTCATTATTATGTATCCAATTTGGAATACTATGCCCTTGAAGCATGATTTATCCCATATAAGGATTGATTTATCATAAACATATAGCATTCTACATTCCCTAAAACAAATCCTCGTGGTGGTTAAATATACACATCCCCATCAAGTGGACCATTCTAAAATACTTAATTCACATCCATCTGAAAAATTTTGTAACTTCATTGTCAAACAATACATTAAATATTCTAATTGTTTATATCCTTTTCACTAGAGAAAATCCTCATCAGAATAAATGTACATAATCAATGAGTAACTTCTATAGACAATCCTCAGTTTTTTAATATAAAATTACCATGTTCATTGAACTTGTTACCGATAACACAGATTGTATAGATAATATTTTTTTCATTTGGTATAGGTATGAGTTCCAAAATATCATTCCATTCAATCTGATTCATGTCTTCATTCGTACACTGAATCTATTCTAGTTTCTCAAATTTGTCATAAATATATTTTTTATGGCCTTTTAATTAAAAACAAGTATGTGTAATAACTTTTGATGTCCTTATTGTTTTAACCTTTTGATGTTTATTGCTATTTATTTTTTGATCTTTAACATGGATCATCTTCTTCGAATGTGAATTTTTAGATTCTTCATCATCACTAAAAACAAATGGGTCTGGTTCTTCTTCTAGTATAGGATTATAATTTTTTTCATATACATCAGATCTCTTAGAAAAATCTTTCAACATGTTTCTCATTTTTATCGTCATTAGTTTTTTAAATTCTTCCTTGGCTTTGTAATGAATTTCACAACAATAGAGTCAACTTATATTCTTTTCTCTTTGGGGAAACAACTATCAAAGGTATCAACGAAATTGTAGAAGAATTTGGATGGATATATTTAAAAGACACATAATTGGGATGATGATTCTTGTCATCTATGAAACTTTGTGCCTCTGTATAGTATGAGGATCTCACATAAATTAAATAGAGTTGAAAAATATAAACCAGAGATATACATTTTTCAGAAATGAAGTTGTGGTCGACATTTAAATGTATCCAGTGATCATTGCATAAATTATCCAATGAAAAATACCTGCAGATATTACACAAACTCCTCAAAATATGATAGAATATCTATCATTGAATTATATGTTGAAGCACAAAGATCTTATGAATCCTTCGATGTCCCCATGATAACAACATTATAGTAACTTTGATGCATGAGGATGAAAACGATCAAAACAATAGGATCAAGAGTCTATATCGATTGAATGTTTTAGGAGAGACAAAGGATTAGGAAATCTCCTAATTAATAGTTCATGGTTAGAGCCTGTCTCATTTTTATATAGGATGTTCAAAATACCCAGAAGGGTTCTCCGGCACCTATTTATTTAATTTCCACTAAATAAGTAAATATAATGAAATAAACTTCATAATTATTATTTATCATGTTATAAAAAACATTTAATATATTTTAAATATGTATTCTATGATTAACCATGGTCATTAAATCAACTCGTATTTATATTTTAATATTAAACAAACCTATATTTTTGAAATTATATTCATTCAATTAATATTTTCGCATATATACTTAACTTTTAAATAAATTTAATAATTAAATTAAATAACAATTATTTGGAACTTGAATAATATGATCTTACTTATTCTTTTGGTTATCAATAACATGGAAAAAACTCTGAACTTATAGTGGGAATGATAATGTCCAATATACCTACTCATATAAATATGAATGATTCTTGAATATGGTAAGTGTGTACCCCTCTAGTCCCATATATCAATTAGAGTGAATAATTTCCATAGACCATGAGTTGATTATTGAAACTCATCAACACCCTATAATAGATAATGATAGTCATAGAAACAATAATTAAACTACTAACATGCACTCTGTAATATAATCTATTTGCCTTTAGATATCTCATAAAGCATGATGCAGACTTATGTCAACCCCCTTTTTGTTCTTTATAATTTTATTTATCTAATCGGAGGAATTTAACTTTAGATTACCTTGTATATGGATTTTATAATGGTACTACCATTCTAATAAATATGGCTCGAGATATATTACTTCCTTAACCCAAAAGCAACAAATCTTTTCGTGAATATTCATCAAATGCCATACCACCAATTATGCACCTAGCATAAGATACATCTTCATGATTTCATTATCATGGTTTTTTATGTTCATCAAAATACACAATCCAAAGGAACACATTGTCAATGACCTCATGTAAGGAGACTAATACACATGTTTATACATAGGAACGACTGGTGACACCTGAAAAATGTGGGGTTCTTATTTGTGAGTCTTACCTCATCATCTCACTACTTGAGATCACCAAGTGTATAATTCAAGAGAAGCAGTATCAATGATTATACGCCTACAAAAATAAATAGTAATGCATCTATTGTGTCTACACAGTATGATGTATCTAGGACATTGGACATATATTTAAGATTAATATCATAGTATCTTGAGGTTCTTAATATAGCATGGGATCTTCTTTAACCTAATGATATGACAATTAATATATGGACGTTACCATTAAATAATTGAAAAGGAAATATATACACTATAATGGAGGGAAAGCATCATTTTTATAGAACCATATACATGATATTGTAATCAAAAGTACTAAATAGTTGTGTATAGCAACCCACTACAACAATACTTCCACTTTCACTAGAGCCGACTTGCTAACAAAAATTGTTATCTATCACACGGTAAATGCCATGTTTCTATAGAGTAATACCTTTAAGTTCTTGTCTACCACATTTCTACCACATGTAAATTCTACTATAGGTGACATCACCCCTTGTGTAAAAATTCTCAATTGATATTATACACAACCATTTTCCTTCTTTCTACTATTAAAATGTTACATCATGGAGTATACCAGTAATAATATTTTGATTAAGATAAATCGTTACTTGTTAGGTGTGAATCCATGAACTGTAAAAAACCATTTCATTTAATAACTAATTCTTATCAACCACAAAAGCTGCAATATACACAGTTTTTATGTTATGGATACCCCCATATTTTATGAGGTGTTTTAACTCAAAACCTTAGACTACTGGGATATTATATCTTAAATATTAAAAGGAAGACTATTTTTTGTCCCACAAAACACTAGTATCATTTCTTCTACACTCACTAGGTTTATAACTTTTGTACTTTCTGAAGTAAAATCAAATAGTTAAAACTGCTTTACTTGTATTTCTCCAATATATTACTGATATTTTCCAAAATTAAATTATTTTATAGTAATAACTTTTTGTACATATCATTAAATATGTTATTGATCCATCATTAATGAACATAAAACACAACTCACCACTTAATCTCCTTATAAGTCCATGAATGTGTACTAGGAGTTATTTATTCCACATGAAAATAGAAACAATTCTTCTCTTGAATTACTTCAACATGTATTTTTCAATATTATTCCAATATATATATATAATTTACTAGGTACAAGAAAAATTTATATCTACCTCAGTATATCTTGTTACCTATAACATAGGTTTCTACATTAATTCAATCTCTAGGGAAATTAAATTAATCTTGGCCTTTACTAACTATAAGACCAATAATATTTTACCATATGTTTTCAAACTCATTTACCTTCTAAAATATTGGTTCTTCCACTAACTTCTAGTTAAAACATGGAAAAGGATCATTCCAAATGAATATTCAATGATCTCATTACATACATCAATCCTAAACTGAATTTCAAACACTTTGAATCTTTATTTGTATTTAGTGATATGACGATTCCATTCCGGTTGCAACGTATAGACACCTTCTATGAATAGGGGTCATGAAATCTAATTCAAAATAAATGATCATAGTAATTATCTATTATAAGTAAAATTCTAATGTATTTATTTTAAATGAATTGGTAAAACCAATCAGACCTTATAGGTATGACTCCTGTACCATCCATGTATCATATCATTTTAATATTCACTGCAATATTCAAAATAATAATCCACATTTCTCATTGATACATTGAATAGAATATTGACTTTTAATTGGTTTTGTCAATTTTTTCTAAATGTCATATACTACGTACTTGTAGGAATTATTATTCTTACTGAATAAGGTATCACTGGACGTAGTGAATATAAAACCATCACTATGGTTTTAGCCTTCCTAAACTGTTGTGTTAGTGCAATATAAATGTTCAAAATTAACTTTTGAAACTAGTTCCTATTTTAAATACTTAGGCATCATCAGCATTTACTAAACACAAGTCAATCTTGCTCCCAATATCACAAGTAGAAATGGTAACCCTTATATAGAAATGTAGTCTATTACTTGACTACAATTCTTCTATCTTAATGATTTGTGTAATATACTTCACATCCATTAGAATAATTACATAGATCTATAATGTTTATAGATTGATTCATGTTTGTTCAAACTCATTGCATCTAAACACATGTCATATGATATAATTGATATCCATCATACTAGGACTCATATGATATCCATTTTTCATCATAGTTGACATATTTTTATGGGATATCACTTTTATTTACAAAGCACATCTTCACATATAGAATATGTTTCTGAATGGGGAAACATTGATATTACTTACATCATTAATCTAGTGTAGAATATGTGTGTTTACAAATTTACCAATTCTACATTTTGTTGATATATGTTAACGTATAAGGAAAATCATTGATCCTCCTTATAAACATCAATGTCGCGATGTATATAAGGTAATGTACATTTATTAATTATTGCACACTATATTACCATTGTCAATGAATGCTTAGTCCTGATATTATTCATCTTGCCATCCCAAAATAACTTGTATCTAATGACCATTCTTATTTTATAATTCATCTTATTATTATTTAACTACATAATAGAATTGTATGAAGTATATCAACCACTAGCTAACCCTTGAAATAGTACGAGGTCCCTATATAGAAAAATTTTATAAAATTTGTGTAATACTGTTATTTCTAAAGGAATCTTTTTACAAAAAAATACACTAATGATACCAAATTTGTTTTCTTGTACCAAGAATAAATACCAAAAAGTTATTTCCTTGCCATCAACATTTAGTTTTAATTGACAATCAATTATCATTCCTTAGCTGGGTATATAACTCTTTCCTTTTTTCTATTCATTGTGTATTTCCTATGATTGTGTATCACTAAAACCATTGGTCAAGCATGAGATAACACAAGAAAAATTCATTCCTAAACCTATAACAATATCTCTTGGTGTCCAAAGGACACATGAGATATTTTTTAGTTATAATCAATAATAATTTGTCTTAAATCATTAATTTGGAAATTGTAATTTAGGTGTTTCTTATCGTTGACTTAGGAATCACCCTTTCTTAGCCACTTGAAGAATTCACTATAAATAAAGTAATGTTTCTATTACTTATTTTTTCACTATATTTCAATAAATATATGTGAAAAGAATATTTTATTAAATCCACTATGATGTATATTAGAAATATTTCATAATATATTGATTAATAAACATGAAAAAGAAGTGTATCCTTTCTTAATAAATTCATTTCATTGAACATAAACTTCTATAGATTTATTTCATGATACACTATGAAAATAACCTCCTTTTATACCTCTTATCATTGATGTAAATTATAAAGGTGACTTTTTCGTTACTCCTTTCATTTTCCTTATCTTTATTCATTTTAATTACATTACTATAAGAACTAAAGATTAACCTTTGTTTAATATTCTTATTTCTTGGAAAACCTTACCTAAAAGATAATGAAGTGATTACTCATTCTTTTTCATTTGGTAAACTTTAAGGAAACATGATGCTATGGGATTAAAATATGTAAGAGTGGTATGCTTTGAATGGTCTTGATATTTCATTCATATTTACACAATTCCAGTATAATGATCACTCATTTATATTTCACTTCACTTTATCCTTGTTATCTTCTTCTAGATGGTACAATACATGTAATCATACATATGTCTATGTTATAATAAATAAGAATCATCATAAGTCTGTGATATCATTATGAAATAACCATCATTTGATTTAGACATGTGTCTCATGAATGAAATATAACATCGTCGCTTCTTGAGGTAGTTTTTAAAAGGTATAGATACACCATCACCTTGAATTTCTTATATTGTAGTAGTCTATGCAAGCGCATATACTACACTTTTAAATTAATTATAGTTTGGACATTAACTTTTTATTTATTATTATCGTTGTTTATTTATTGTGGTATTTCATTTTAAATTCTACAAAATCAATTCTAGAAAATTGTAAATTTATCATGATTTCAGAATTAGTCATTATTGATTAATTAATTAAATCATTAAATGTCTCCAACTATTTTATTTAATTCTTGGAACCCTCTATATAAGAATTGGAATTCTATATCTCTTGAGTATTCTAGTGGAAATAATCCTTCCTCCTACCATCATAGTATAGAATATTTGGCAATGCCACTACTCAGAGTGTTCAAGTTAGGATTTTGGCTGCCCAAGAGCATTAACTCGTAGGTCCTTGATCTATTAATTGAAGTCTCAGGTTCTCTTAATAATAACTATGTTTCCATAAAATCATGACAATAATGTGAAATAATGTCGGCTATATATACTCCTTAATTATATTATAGTTAATTTAACCCATCATTCTCATAAGAACTCTCCAATTGTAAGAGGAAGTCTCACTTATTGATGACTGAGTACCTAAACACCATGTTGTATTAAAATTTAAACGATAGAATGAGGTTAATGTATTAATATTTCATTGTGGGTTTATGTTATTCCCTAAATGAATGTATTCTATTATCTTAATCTTGTTCATAGAATGTTGTCATGATCAAAAATAAACATTAATAGAAAATTGATTTTTCACATCATTACGCATTTAATTATTTATTATTTTATGTATTTAACCATTGTTAAAAAATGCATGAAATGATAAATAAATTCATAAAGGTAAACAAATACCCAACTGTTCCTGAGTATCTACAATTTACTAGGGGTATCATGCATTATTCAACATCAGAGACATAATGTAGCTCGCCCCCATGTAGTGTTTCTTTTCAAGATTGAGACCTCGGTTTGGCATTGTCTGCATCTTACACCATCCAGGTCTTGGCATGGTCCACATTTCGTCTGGAGTACCACCTAATCATAGTGGGGTCCACAACACATCTTACATCATCGTAATCAATGTATAAGACTAGTCGCCCGTATGAGAGGGTATCTAGGGGTGCAATCTACCATATATAAAATCAGCACACATGAACTTTTATATTTTAACTAAGAAATATGATGTTCATGTCGTATTAAATAGCTAAAAACATATCATGCAATTATTTAACTAATTAATTTAATAAATGATGATATAGACATGTCAATGATTAAGACCAGTAAGAGAGTATAATTTAAACACAATAAAAACTAAATTGAAATAAATAAAATTAACATGGTATTTGTTAAATTAAATGATTTGAATTAAATTCAAATAATTTTATTATATTCATTCCCTTTTTAATTAAATTATAATTCTAAAAAAAATTCACAAATTAACATAATTTAATAATTAAATTGAATTATTTTTATTTCTTGATATTAACATTCTCATTTTAAATCCAGAAGTTAGTTTTATAACAAATTTATTTTGAATCTGAAATTAGATTAATTATATATATTAATTTAAAATTACCTAATCCCCTAAACTCAGCGTAGGGCCTATGCAGGCTGGAACAAACCGGTGTAGGCCCATTCTTGGACATACAATGTCTGTACATGGATATTCAGAGCCAAGCCATTCTGCCTAGACTATTATCTTGTTTAGAAGACATGCCAGGACCATTTCAGGACAATTTCTGTCCGCTATAACCCATCAGGGGTACAATGTGGGTCATTGTAGAGTGTTCACTTGCCGAGGTCGTGAACCAGGATGATGGATCACCAGATCTGGGTAGCATGACCCCGACTAGGGCAGTTGGACGAGGTTTTCAGGTTGGTTTCGTCATTATAATCCCTATATTATATTGATGGTGGGTCCGAAATGGTTGTCTTATATAGGCTGTAAAGAGGATCCAACTGTGTGTCTGAGGTAGAGGGGTAGCCACACTCTTTCGTGGTGGAAGAGACTCTTGAGAGGCACCATGGAAAGGACTCTTGTGTGGTGGTGTTTTGCAGTTAGAAAGATGTAGGATCATACAATGGGAGAAGATCAGGAAGAATATAATACTCTAATGGAGTACAAGTTGTGCGTTGACTAGGGGAGAAGAGGGTGGTGGTGTCATCATGCAACTCAGTGACTAGCTGTCGAGAGGGCAGTGGGTAGCTGCTCCCTCCGGGAAATCATCATGTCATCACTGGGTTGTGTGGTGTAATCCACGTTAGGGGGAGGCCTTGAAGTTATATAGATCTAGGTGACGTAATAGAGGCATGACGATGCACCAGGGTGTTAGCCTGGAATTTGGTAAAAAGGATAGAGGAAGCTACTTACGCTCAGCGGTGCACCGGAAAATCATGCAGGGAGGTGGCGGCCCATCGGGCTGGTCCATAAGCCACAGATGGAGGTGACGTCTATGTGGATACCCTTTTGATTTTTATACTTTAGGGTCACCCCCACTTGGTTTTTTAAAAACTTTTCCACCATTTAAATTTGTACCATATTTTTCTAATGGATAAATCATATCCTTTTAATTATAATATTTATTATTTTAATAATAATAGAAAAATTCTTATTATTATAAAAAATAAATACTATTATAACAAAATAATTATAATTTATTTTGTATTTCACAATTGAGAATTACCGTTTATGTTCTGAGAAGTTCTAACCATTGGATTTCGGTCGGAACCTAACCAGTATCTTAGATAGATCATAATTGTTTACTTAGATGTGAATGTATAATTATAATACATGTAAGTTTCAATTTTAAAACCTGAAAAGAAAGAAATCAATTAACGTTAAAAACTTCCATTGACCATAACATGGCCATCCGATATCGGATTGACTCACCACCATTAGCGTTGGGACAATCTTTAAACTCTCCACCTAAATTTAATGAATTTTTTTTAAGGATTATAAAATTTGCAGCAATTATTTAATAGAAATTAAAGGTACTGAGTTCATAGGGGATTCTAGTGGGCTCAGAATTTAAAAATATTTCATCTTAAGGACAATGATAAATATCATCTCTGAAGAACCAACCCCGGAATGGTCTGATGATCTCTTGTAAATTAAACAGAGATTCAAATTGTAAACCAAAAAATACCTTTTATAGATCTAATGTTTTGGTCGACATCTACATGTCACTAATGATCTTTTAAGAAAGTATCCTAAGTTTAATCCCTATATATCATCCATACATACTAAAAAATATCATGGAATGTCGGTTATCAAATTTCAGGTGCATGTGCAGATATCCAACGACATCTTCAATGTACTAATAATCACCGCATCAATGTAACTTTGATGCATTGAGTTAAACTAGATCTGAAAACCTTGATTGAGCGTCTCTCTCTAGAAATAGCAAGAGGAGGGAGAGGCTCTAGAAATCTCACAATGAATAGTAAAAGGTGAGAGCCTCCCTCCTCCGATTTATAATTGGTGTTCAAAATACATGAACTGGTTCCAGACCCATGTATATATAACACCCATGCATCCATGATATGTTTTATTTTATATTATTAAATATCTTGTGCTTTATGAAACACCGTGTTTGAGCGCACGATGGTCTATTAAACTAGCTATTTCAAAAAAAATTATAAATATTTTTAAACACATTATGAAATTTATATTAAAAAATAGACCACATTTTTGAATTCAAAATATCAAATTTTCTTTAGAGTAATATTCTGCTAATTTTATGAAAAGTTTCAATATTGTGAAAAGTGAAAAAAATGCATTGTTGTTAACAAACCATCATTTGATTAAAATAATTATTTAATATTAAATTTATTGTAATGTAAAATTATATATATAATAAACATATTATCCTAATTTAGTTCATTGAAATCATTTTTATAATAGATTTATGTATAAAAATTATTTAACTTTTAATAATCTCTTTTACCCGTATTCTAGCCACATATACGAGATTATCAATAAACATAATTTAGCACTTCAGCGAACTGAATTTCAAAAAATGTACATAAATGGTTGTAATCAGTATGAAATAATTGGTCTAATTGGATAAAGTAATTTTTAAAATAGTAACATTGAATTTTATTTTCCAAGCTTACAAGTAAATGGTGTAATTATGGGTAAAAATAATATTATAATGATATAAAATTACACAAACACTAGTAATCATTTAATTGGATACGTGTTCTCCTACCGAAATCAAACTTAGGTAAAAAGAATATGATTTATTTAATCCAATTTTGTTAGATTAGGAAATTTAGTATATTTTATTTAAAGAATAGTTAAAAATATATTTTTCAAATTTTTTAAAAAATAAAATGTTTCCCATGAGGTTATATAAGTTATTTGGTAAACTATAAATAGTATTTAGGAATGTAAAAATGTTATCTATATAATTTTAATTTATTTATAATTTTAGGAAAAATATAATTAAATTAAATGGTGACACAAGGATGATGTAGTAATTGATTTATTAAATGCAGAATCAATTAAATAATATTAACAATAGTAAAAAAAATATGTCATATTTTATGACATTCATGAAATTTTGGAATGACATTGTTATAGTATGGATGAGATCATTTATTTATTTATAAGGAATAATGTTTTTATGACATTAAATAATCATGTCTCAAATAGTGTCAAAATTGGCATAAATGATATTTAAGAATAAATATTAATTTGTTATATGATATAAAAATAGTAAAAATTAATGGCTCAGCCAAATAAATTTTCTATTGGAAAAGTGGTCATAAATTAACTAGTATGGATTCTTTTGGAGTTTTATTGTAAAAATATTATCCATATAGTATACAAAGATAAATATACACGGTAAGAGTTAAACTGTGTAACTATGAGTTAAATCCCAAACGATATGGTTAATTTTGTGACATAAAATATTCTAAAAATATTTTTCTGAGAGGATCTCAATACATAATCATATTATAATATAAATAACTCACTTTTTATCTATTTGGAATCTAAAATAGGTCTATATTAATTAATAGTTTTGGAATTTCCAAAAAATCCCTTCCCCTATCTTATAAAACGGAACCTCTCATTATCATTTATTCACATCTCTATAGCCCTATGTCTCGACCAAAATCTGTCATTTTCCTCTCCCATGTTCCATAAATTCATCCTAAATTAATTGATTTTTCTATAAATCCATCCGAATGTGGAATTTTTTCAAATTAAAGGGAAACTCCTAAAGAAGAGGTAATTGTTTTATTAACACATTCAATGTTCTTTTCATCGTCAACTTCATCAACATATTTAGTTCTCATACAAATGTAATAACTCAATTATCATCTATATACTTAGTAATTATTATTATTGTTGGAAAACCATATTCTATATTTTTTCCAAATTATGAAAAACAAGGACACCATGTGTGTCTTCGTGCGGCGTACCATCTCTATGTCGTGGTGTGATTTTATATCATAATTTCTTTACATGGATGGGTTTAAAGATGTATATAATGGATTTATGTAATGAATATGACAAGATAATTATTATTTTTAATTTATATACTATCCAATTCCATACCATTTAACGATTAAGGTAATGATATCGTCACTTGTTTGTGTGTACGACATACAGTCTCCACGGTGCATTTAGATTCATTCTATATGTTAATCATTAAATAATGATTATGAAATTTATAATACGAGTAAATATTATATTTAATATTATAATATTACTCGGTATATAAATTAAATATATATTATATGTTTGAAACATGACATACACAATTAAATATTCATAGAAAAACAATGATGTTAACACCCGGAACGATGGTTATATTGAAATATTATTAACAAAATTATATAAGAGAGTGATATATGATATCATAAATATAGATATGGTCTTGGTATAATTTAGTAACATTATTTCACCACTTAAAAGAGGTTACCTCACACTATACTAAAGGAATGTACAAGGTAAGGGTAAATTTCACAATCTCATTATTACCTGAGTTTGTTTATAAGTAAGAATCTACTAAACACATTAATCATCCATGTCCATGTTTCATAGGAAAATAATTCAAAATATTATTGAAATTTTTTTAAATTCATTTTTACGCATTTTTTTCTTTTTATAAAAAAAATTCAAAGGAATCTTTCCCTCATATTACCAACAATGTACTTTATGACATTTTCAAAAAATTATGGAAAGAGAATTTATTAACATAAACAGTTTGAGAAGCTATTTATGTTGTCATGAAGCCTTAAAATTTTGAATCATACCTTACATGATTGAAATTTTATTTTTAAAATAAAGAATTTCTTTCATAATTGTGCAGATTTTAAAATATTTTCAAATTAGAATGGGATATTTCCCTTAAAGAGTTTTCATGAATTTATTAGATTATTTTCATCTATGTCAACATCCTTTATTAGATTTTATGCTTAATTGAGGTTGATTTTTTATTATAAAACTGTCCATATTGTATTGAGGGGTTTATGGTATGTTTGATTGTTGATGTTTTATTTTGATACCATTCATGGTTTATGGTTAAGGTATTAACATTTTATTTTATAGTTTTAATAAAATTTATTATTTTGGTAATATTTAACCCTATTCTTATGAGAAAGCATTGGAATTAGTATGTAATGGGTTTGGGAAAGCTTAATGAATGCCCTACGTATTGGGGACCAGTTAATGAATGCCGAGCAATGGAATGATAGTTCCCATGAGACAAAATATTTTGGGTTATGAATAATTTCATAATCACATAAGTATGGTCTTATAATGAGACCTTGATAATGTGGTTATGATGTCAAAAATTATGTATTCCTTCATAAATATATTAGTAATTAACATTATATGTGATAGTTCAGCTAATAAAATATACATGTTAATGGTTAAAATGAATTATTTTATTTTTCCCTCTCAATATTATGATGAATATTTTGTTTAAAAGGATTATGTTTTAGTTGTATACATTGCCTTAAATGTTTATTTTAGTTTCTTACTTCTTTGACTATATTTTTTAACCTTACTAAGAATCTGATCTCACAAATTTATTATTTTTCATTTTTCCCCAGGATGTAAAGAAGTATATTATGAATTACATTACGAGATAATATAAGGGATATGCGTTTTTTCAAAGGAGGCACAATGTTTTTATCATTTCAGGGTGTACTACAAAACTTATTTCTGTATCATGTTTTTTAAGGCTACTAACTGATCAGTCCTTTGGGATTTGATTTCTTGGGATCATTCTAATGAAATAAAAAAATGCACAATGTCCAGGAATTTGGGGTTTTGAATTACATTAGGTATCAATTAATGTTTAGTACAAGCCTTGGAAACTAGATTTAGAAAATTTTTTATTAGGAAACATTACACTAAGATAGATTTTGGGGATAATTATTTAATAACATTCTAGAATTTTAGGTAATATAGTGATATGTTGGTATTACTAGGAAATAAATCTATGTCTATAAACTATATATGGATGTGGTTTTGGAATAGATATACGTAGGTGTAACAACATAGATAGGGTGTTCCGAGCTTCACTCTGTGTAACCTATTATAAGAAAACGGGCATTACTGTGCACCTAGTTTGACACGCTTAAGGGATATATTTAGGATAATTCACATTTTCATTACAAACCATTATGAATGATTTAGTATTGAATATTTCCCCAAAGAAACAATTTTTAAGATTATGAGATTATATATGCATAATTTTCTTTAATTTTTTATGTATTTTACTAGTTTGAATTTATCCATTATGATTCATAAACTAATCTAGTGTATACCATTTATTATAATTGGATCCCTATGAAAGGAATATAAAATATATCAATGCACATTATCTAATTGGGATTTCCCTCCTATGAAATATAATGATAGTGGAGCTGCTCATAAAATTGGTGCGGAACAGCTTATAACCATACCGGGACAGCTAACTCATGTTATGAATAACAACCTTACACATTTGGATAACCTTAATACACAAGGTGGATGAACAATTTTAGACCACCTCATGATAAAAAAACTCACCGGAATTCAATTGGACTTCAAATCCATCAGTATCTGATAAAAGTATAAGTTCCCTAGAGAAGATATTTTTTACATTGGGTGGTAATGATAAAGGTAATGTTTTCATATAAATTTATCATCTCCCATGATATTTCGATCAATGGTTTTCATTGATTCAAAATACAAAGGAGGGTAATTAAATAGTAAACATGGAATAGAGTGAATTTGAAGAACCTTTCATCGAAAAATACTGGTGATATCTAAAACAATGGTCAATCTTTGAACAACTAAATTATTATGATTTCGATATACACTACCACCCAGGGAAGGAAAATAAGGTGGAGGATTATTTATCATAATGGAAAATGGTGTTCTTAAAAAAAATTGTTGAAAGGTATCATAATTTCACTGATGTAGTAAATATAGATATGGTAATTATCAATGATTTTGAAACATCACAACATTTAAAAATTTCTTTCATACCAACTTTACTGGAACTGATAAAATGTTTTTAGACTTATGATAATGATTTTCAAAATGAAATTAAAGTTGTGAATGATCAGAGACAGTTTTAACATTCTATATGATGATGAAATTTTGAAATTTGGGAAGATGCTTTGTGTTTCCACTATGACTTATATAAAAAATAAATTAATGGATTATGTTCATATCTACAATTTTATTATACAACCAGGTATAACTAATATGTATAGAGATTTGAATGATGATTTTTGGGTGGACAACATGAAGAGAGAGATTGGTGTTTATGTGTTGAGATGTATCATTTTCCGCAGGTGAAGGATAGAAGGAAAATTCTAATAGGAGTCATGAAACAACATCATATTTCGGTGTGGAATTGGGATGATATTATGATGAACATTTTCAAGGGCCTACCATTGTCTCCTAGAAGAAATGATGAAATATGGGTTATTGATGATCATCTTACATAATCATCATATTTTGTTCCTATAAGAGAAGATTTACCTTTTGAACATTTGGAAACATTATATATTAATTATTTTTTTAGACATCATGGTATACCAATATCTATTGTTTCTGATCATGATCCCCATTTTACATCAAAAATCTGGAAAATTCTCCAAAATTACATAGACACATAGCTTAGTTTGACAACTTCCTATGACCCTCAAACTGATGGAAAATATAAAAGGATTAACCAAACATATGAATAAATTTTGAGATCCATATCACTTTACTTTAAAGATATGTGTGATTAGTATTTAACATTTATATAATGTTACTATAATAATATATTCAAATCAAGTATTAAAATTTCACTATGTAAAGAATTATATGGAATGAGATTTCGTGCACCAATGTGTTGGGAGAAAGCTGGTGAAAAGAATCTTGTAGGGACAAGAACTTGTTGCAGAAACTATGTAAATAGTGAATATCATTCAAACCCATATCAATATATCTCAGAGTAGGAAAAAGTTTAATTTAAAATACCAAATGAAGGATTTGGAATTTAAAGTGGGAGATCTTGTTTTCATCAAGGAATCTCCACAGAAGGGTACTATAAGATTCAGTAAGAAGTGTAAATTATGTCCTGGTTACAATAAGAATTTCAAAATTTTGGAATTAATTGGATCTCTTTCTTAACATTTAGCAATGCTGCCACGTCTCTCAAAAGTTCATGTTGTTTTCCACGTATCATTGTTAAGGATATACAAGCTAGAACCAGCACATGTAATCACCTATGAAGAAATAAATCAAGAACCTGATCTATCTTATTGTGGTTATCTTATCCATATTCTTGATATGAGATAATAATTTATGAGTAATTGGACGACTCAATTGCTAAACATTCTTTGGAGAAACCATAAAATGGAAGAGGTGACTAGGAAACATGAAGAACATATGAGGAATAACCACTCAAAACTTTTTATTAAGTAATATTCTAAATAAATATAGGATGATGATATTTGAATATGGGAAGAATGTTACACCATAATCATCAATGGTATGGGGTTTTTTAAATAATTCAAAAGTATCTGCTACATGCAACTCCGACTTCAAGATCACTATAATCTATCAAAATAACCATTTAAAAATGTGTTATAAATATTATTTACCACATTATGAAATTAATTTCTCAAAATAGTCCTTATTTATGAATTTCTAACATGAAAAATATATTAGGGTAAGATTTTGATAATTTTATGAAAAGATTCAATTTTTGATGAATAGTGAAAAATTCTACATTATTGTTTAAAAATTGATTTTTTTCATAAAAATGATTATTTTAACATAATTTTTTTTTTAAATTTAAAATTGAAAAATTATATATATATTAAACTAATTTAGTTCATTGTAATCATATATAATATAATTATATATATAAATTTTCTGAACATTTGAACATCTCTTTTACCTACCTTATATATAAATATGCGAGATTAGAATTAAACATAATTTTACCTCATCTTTGAATTTAAGTTTAAAAAATAGTAATAAATTCTCCTAATAAGTTTGAAAAAAAATTTCTAATAGGATCAAAATAATTTTTGGTGAATAGTAACTTTTAAATTTTATTTAACACGGTAAAAGATAAATATGGTAATTCAAGTTTAAAATAATATTATAACAAAATAAAATTAGCCTAACACTTGTCCGAATTTAATTTTATAAGTTTGTTTCTTTCAAAATAATACAATGGTAAAAAATATGACCATTTTAAGAAACAACTGTCAGATTATGATATTTATTATATTTTTTTTCAAGAAAATATAGAAATGTAAAATTCCAATTTTAATAACTATATCATTTTTAATATCAGATTATATAAATGATATGGTAAAATATAAATATTCATTATGAATGTAAAAAATTTATACATAATTTTAATTTATTTTTAATTTTAAAAAAATAAATTGTTAAATTAAATTGTGACACAATGATGATAAAGTAATATAATTATTAAAGGAAGAATCAATTAAATGATATTAATAATTTTAAAATAAATATAATTTCAAATATTTTATAGCAGCGAAAATGTTTATGGATTACATTGACATGTTAGTGATGGGTCAATGTTTCTTTTTGGAATGAATCAAGTTGGAATGACTTTAACGAATCATGTATTAAATGGTGTCAAATTTGATATAAATGCAATTTTAAAATAAATACTATTTTATTAAATGATATAAAAATAAAAATAATATATTATTCAAAAAAACAACATTTATATTTTTAAATAGTTCATAAATTATCAAATTTTGGTTCTTTTTTAATTTTATAGTATCTATATTAACTTTGAAATACAAAAAGCCAAGAAGACATGGTAAGAGTTAAACTCTTTATCTATGGGTTAAATCCGAAAAGATAAGTTTCATTTTGTGACATAAACTTGTCAAAAAAATCATTATTTAAGATGATTTAGACCAACACTCATATTACCCTCTAAATAAATTTCTTTATATCTATTTGAAATTGAAAATCAATTTATTTTAAATTAATTGTTTTGGATTTTTCAAAAAGTGACCATACCCTCTCTTATTAAAGGGTTCCTCTCATTATATTTTATTCACACCACTAAAACCAATTTTATGGGACTAACTCATCCCCCATTACCCGAAAAAAATCCATCACATCGAACTAGAGTCCATAAAATGGGATGAAATCCAATAGAAAGAGTCATTTTGTTCAAATTAATAGGAAATATTTGGAGAAGGGGTAATTGTTTTATCAACACATTCAAAGATCTTTTCTTCTTCTGAATATTATTCCATTGTTGTTCCATTAACAAAATAAAAAATCTAGTATCATATATATAATGAGTTTTCATAATGATTATGCGATGACCATATTCCTCTTTTTATCCATCAAATGAAAAATAATTACACCATGTGTGCTTACGTATGAATTATGATGTTCACCCTTTCCAAAACATTCCCTAACTTTCGGGATAGTTTTCTCAAAACATGTAACACTGTTATCATCTTTAAAAAAATGGACAAGTTCTAACTCTTCTTTATTTTCCTTAAACATAACTTCTATATGTTCATTTTAATTTATTTACTTCTCAAGTGACTTCTTCATAAAATCAACCTCTTCACGTAACATAACATTCTATTTATGAGAACATTCTTGAATGATTATCTCAGCATTTTTTCTTCACCTTATTTATATATTTTTCTTTTATTACAATTTTCTCATAAATTATTTCAATTATCCCATAATATGAAACTCAATATCAACCTATCCTTCAGAACTACTACTTCCAATATCTTTATGATTGACTATTACAATGTATGTACATTCTATAACAATCTCAGAAAACATTTCATCATAAACATAATTTTCTTCCTCTTAATCCTCATTACACAAAAGTCACATCCTTTAGGATTTAGTTAACTTTTTACACATTACATTTTAAAAGTAAGTATACTTTACAACATGTTCCTTCTAATACCTTATCTTCCTTCTATCTCCATCATCAATATTTTCATAAATATATATTTGGGGGAAAATCACACCAAAATTCCCAACATCTCCACATTCAAAATATTTCAAGGGAAGATTCCATTTATACATTCCAATACCTCTTACAGTAGTTTTCAAAAACAAGTATAAAAACTCAAGAATATTTTCACATACCACATTTGAAAATACTTAATCATTGTATTCTTCTTCTTCAAGAATATTATTTTACATTCCATTATTTGAATCCTTCAATCACATTTCTTGATCAACTTTTACATTGACTTTACTAAAATTCTACCATACCATCTCATTAGTAATGAGAGTAAAAAAAGATCATTGAATGATTTACTTTTAGGATCTCTATCTTCTAGTGATTAAACATCAGAAACAAACATCTTAGGAAGAATGATTAAGATATTTTCAGTAACATTTGAGTATTCCAACATCTCACCAATACATTTTATGGTCCATAAAATGACATTCAACCATGTAAATAAGTAAATAATAGATTCAAACTCACCCATTTTTAGGATCTTAAAACATCAGTCTCCATATTTGTAACATGAATTTTTTGACCTTATTAATTCATTCATAAATGAATTCCAATATTTCCTAAATACCTTTGGCAGTAAAAAGTCAATTCACTCTTTTAAAATCATCTTTAGAAAGTGATTAAAATAAATTATTCTTAGTTTTTCCGTCATTCTTATTATTCTTCTTATCCACATATGTGAGAGGAACATCATCATCAAAATTAATAAATCCACCTATATATGATTCCAAAACATCATACGCAATAAAAATAAGATAAGGTATCATTCAATCTTTCAAGATATGATATTTATTTCCATCGACGACTGGAATCCCTTTATTGTTCACAAAATTCAGATTCTCCATAACAACATCTCTTCAAAAACATTAGCCAAGAGTAAATAAAGGTAACCTTCCATCTGATACTAATTTATATTTCTGAGCCATGATCAATTTATCAATGTAAGGGGGATATGTTTAATCAAGTATATATTTTTCTTTTATGTTTCCTTTATTTTGAAACTAGCTTCATGTCATGTTAAATAGTTATCACATTATTTAAATAAAAAAGCATGCATCCACAAGAAAAGAAGTATTTACATCGTTCACTACTCCAAAAAAGTATCTCCATCCTTAGCATGCAATGGAAACAATCAAATGCAACACAATCCACTAAAAACAATCCATTGTTGTGGATACAAACAAGTAGGATGTACCCATACTCTTTTGTAGCACTATGATCAATACAATATTGCATGTGCTTCTCTTAGAAAAAATGATGTAATACAAGTTTTTCTAACAATAAATGAAAAAATAACGAGTTGGTTCAAAAAAATTATTTTGATTCCATATCAACATCCTTATGAAAACCATCAAAACATAAATCATAACATTTATTACTAGTGGTAGGTATAGACATACACTATAAAACATTTACTCTGTTGGATCGCTCTAATTCTTCAGTCTAATTTCCCAGTCTGACTATTTTTTATGATTTCTCAGTTCAGAAAAAAACTCTTCCAAAATACTAGTCAAATTATTCTGAATTATTCAATTCTCAACCTAGAAATCTGTTAGTCTGATGTCTCAATCAAATGATCTAGTCAGATCTGAGAATCTCTTATCACTTAATTTCTTCTTTCTGATAGACTTCCACATCAATTATCACTCCAGAAACTACTTTTATCTGTGAAATTTTTTAGCACAATCGCTTTCACTATACACCCACGAATAATACAAGTGTCAAAATGTACAATGAACTAATTAATATTTATAATTTTTCCAAATGTGGCTTGGGAAAGAATCTAAATTTTTTTTCCAGATTTAACAATTTTCTGTAAATTTGAATTTCCTCTTCATTTCAGCTCAATCTTTGACTTCTTCAACACTTTCGGGTTCCTCTTGAAACATCTCAAATCATATATAAACCTTAAACTACTTCAAAATGTCTAAATACTATTCATTCTAATTCAATTTTCATTTCCATTTCATCATTATGATGATGAAATATGTCTGATATCATATTTTTCAAAATGATTATTTTATCCAACTGATTGTATGAAAAGGAAATTACTTCACAATAGGATTCCCCATACCAAATGAAAACAAAAAAGCATTTTTTGATGTTCAATACAAACTATTTGAACTAAAACAATCAAAAAATTATTCCAAAAAAATTGTTTCTGATTCTAATGATATAATCACTTAATTTAATAACATTATAAACAACTTCAACCCCCCCTGAAAAACACTTCAACAAAAATCTTCTACCAATATTCCATTTCTTATTTTCCTCAAAATAATGATCCTTCTTTTGAATAAATTATCGGTATCAACATACGCCTCATGGATCTGTCTCAATCATAAAATGAGGGACTGGTATCAATGCCATTCTAATGAATTGGATCCACTTCTCATCTAATGAGTATGAACACAAATGAAAAACAGATCAGAGCTACTTTTTCTCTTGAGTAAAAAGTAATACAATTCAGCTTACTAAAAATTGTTGACTGCATATTTCATCATCCTATACTTTGTTGGCCTAAAAAATTCATAGTTATCTTTTGACAATTCCCTATTATATCCATTTAAAAAAAATATACCTCCAGTGGATCGATGGCACCATGAGTTCGATTGACCAATTTCCTAAATTAAAAAATCATCGACTTCTAACAACATCGTACTTCCCTAGAATTTAGAGAATTATTTGTCCAGTGACCTTCACACTGATAACATCAGACCGGAAGTCTTTGACCTCAAATACATTCTACTTCTGCAAACTTTTAATTGAAAATATTATTTCCTCATTAATTTGAGGACTTTTAATACTGGAAATGATTCTTATAAATTACTATGGGGACTTTCGTACTCTAATACCCTATATCCTGTTTATCAAAACATTCATTCCAAACCTAGTGTGAGTTTGAAAAACAACTTCATCCATAAACCATAATCAGTATAGAAAACATAAACTGTGAGAATTTATTAAAAAAAGTACACCCAATATTCTAATTATGATTATCTCTTTAATACCTATCATCCAATCACCAATACTTTACATTGTAATGAGAATTATATTTCTTCACAAAAAAGGAAAAATAATCAACACAAAATTCTTTTAAAATCTGAACAACTTCCAACCAACGTTCTCCCAAAAATAATTTCCTATATATGTCATATAAGACATATAAATGTGTTTTGGATATGGTTTCTCATGTTGTTACATGTAATTTGACATCAGATAAAATATGACTATGTATATGATACTTTAGTGAATGTGTGATATTTTTGGAAATGTTCAATAAAGTAATCACCCTGACATGGTGGTTTACATCGCTTCATGGTCTACTATAGTGTGCACTTTGATATAGTGAGATTTTCTTTGTCAGGGTTCTCTTCATGATAGGTTTATGTGATTTACAATATCAAATGGATTATCCTTATTCTCCTTCTCTATGATGTATTGATTTGTTTATTATCGTGTGATAATAATCTATATGAGTTAAAATGAAAAATTAATTTGTTATGAAATAAAAAATTAATAATAAAATACAATCAATGAGTTAAAAATATTATATTTTTGGAAACATTTCATTAATTATAGTTGAATGTAAATAATATAAATGGTTTCAATTTATGTCTATATAAGTTTGTTCTCAGTTTTTTTAGTGTGGAAGGGGATGTTGTGAAAGTCCTAGAGATAAATATCTATTACTCTATCCCTCTCTCTCCCTCTATTTTACTTCCACATTCAATAGTGTTATAGAAAACAATTAGGAATAGAAAATAATTCTCATGTCATAGAACACACTTACAGAATATGAAGACCTTCAGAGGAAGGTCTCTATTGGTTAATTCTCAATGATTTCTATCAATAACATATACTAATGTTTGAATTTACGTTTTCAGTCCAAATAAATTAAGATATCTTTTGTTTTATAGGTTTTTTAATTCTTTTTCACCATCTTTGAATAAATGTATTCCCCTCCATCCCATTCACCGTATATGGGAATTCATGGTATTGAATTGAGGACATCTTACTTACTTAATTGGAACACAACCTTTCCCACACATATTATAGTGTGTGTAGACATTGTTTTTAATTGTATAAGGAATGAAAAGTCTACTATGTTCATTCACACTAGATCATAAGATCTTGGTTCTATGTGGGATGTTAGGGTTTTTTACCTAACTTCTTGGGTGTATTTTGATAACCTAGATGGAAAGTGTTGAAAGTATATATTGTTTATAATATCTTAATTATAGACATACATATATTCCCACATTATTCTTGGTAACTTTTATATTTAAAGGTCATTTTAAATAATGTTTTTGGTTATCAAATGAATATTCATTTTCATTTACATGAATACATTTATATTCATTAAATGAATATTATTACACAATGTATATGTGTTGTTACTGAATAGTAGTTTCCATCCTCTAGTGACTGAAAAATAACAGTAATACCATTTTTCAATCTAGTGTGGATCTCAAAATAATTTTCCAAGGGCTTGGTTGTTGTTGGTTTTCATAGATTTTTCAATATTTATATGTAATTCATCATAGATCTACATTGACACCCTTGTGCTTAATTTTTTGGGATATGAATATTATAATTTTTTTAAAAATATGTATTTTTTAAAATTAGTTATCAAAACTAAATTTTAAATTTAATAACAATATTAAAAATTTTATATTGAATTTCATATATTTATTATATAATTTCTAATATGAGATGATAAAATAAATTCAATTAAAAATGAAAAAATGACAAGTTATTGATTAAAAAATTTTAATTATTAATTAAATATAAAATATAAAATTTATTTTATTGATGGAATTTACATTTCAATTTTGTTTGTATGTTAATATATTCTTGTATAAAATAATTTATTAACAAACAATGTTTATCTTGAAAGAAAAATTATAACTATTGTTAAATTTTCATACTCAATATTTATATATTGATTAAAAAGTGATAATTTTGACAAATAAAAAATATATAATCATTTTTAAGGCTAAAAAATGTTAATAAAAAAATAAAACGAAAAATATAATATTTTTAATATTCACATTATACATAAAATGATAAAGAAAAAAATTTATTATTTAAAATTAATTTAATATGTAATTATATTCAATATCCATAATATACTTTTAAGTGATAAAGAAAAAAATATTTATTATTCAATATGAGTTTAATATATATTCAGGAAATATGTATTCCGTGAGCCTCCCCCCACAGGAACCCCTCTCAGTATAACAGTAATGACGAGTCTTCCAATCAAATCCTAAATTAAATAAGCCACATGTTGGAGACTAGTACCAATGGTTGAGCGTACCAACATAAAACTAGTTCTATAATATTACTAAACTAGGTTCTATATAACTTAATAGTGCATCCCACTATTCAATTTGTTATCAACAAATAGTTATGGTCAATGTACAAAAAGGTGTAACCATAACCTCTTTAGTAAAGATTGTTGTAAATCACAATAACCGTAACATAATAATATCAATCACATATATAAAGTAATTAAAATCCATCATACCTACATTCCATATGAAATAAAAAAACTCATGTTATAATAATATGAACAACGACAATTTCTAGTATTCATATCGAGAATAAAAAGGACTACTCGTGTTTCAGTAATATGGTTAACCCAAAAGTTATCAAAAGGTCAGAATGAATAGAAAAACATGATCCAAAGTGAATGAATGGTATCAAATAAAAACTCATACCAAATATCTCATCCAAATCAAGAATTATAGAGCCCTTACGCATACCAAGATCATGAACAATGAAGTCTTCATGGGTACCTGGGCATCCGAGTAGGGTGTGAGTACAAATCAGTAATCAACCGAAAATAGTGTCCTTGAATATATCCACAACAAAAGGTGTATATGTAGTGTGATATTCTTATAAATTATGTAAATGAGAAAAGGTAAGAATAATAAAATACATTATAGTAATTGGGAATCATGGTCACCTTGTGCGATGAATTCTTATTTCATCCAGTGTCTGGGTATCTCTAATCAAATCACACATATATCGACTGACCATATCAGCAAAAGTATTTTTTTTAATGTGAATAACTCCCCATAAAAATATAATGACTAATATATGTCATGTACCTCCCAATATATTATCCATAAAATATGGATTATCATCGATATGATAACAATATTACCAATAAGATGGTTTACGTCTCAATAACATATCCATCACTAAGGTCATATCATCTCTATGATAACATGATCACCAATACATGTGAATATTGTCACAAAATTGAACATATAAAAGTGTAAATCATGACCTAAAAATATCAAAAAGCGGAGAAATAACATTATTATCCATTGGTACAATATTATTAGGGAATAGTGTCCCTAGTCCCATGCCACATCAAATGAGAAATGGTCATCATGTAACACTAATTCCATACACATATGGCAATTATCCCCCCTCCCTGTTAGAATCTCAACATGGGAAGTATGTCCTACCTGCAAGGGTAATAGTAGAAAACTAGGAATAATATCCCATTCTCAACATCATCGGGGCCACATGGGAATTTTATCCCATCACTATGGGCATGGAAACCCAAATATAAGTAAAAAACAATGGGAATATTGTCCCTAATCATATTAATTATGTAATTACTGGATTTACATCCCTTAACCATGGGAATGGAATCTGAGTCACATATATACAAACTAGAATGAACAGAATCCCCAACCCTAAAAAATGTGTAATTAGGGGGAATAATAACCCCACTTTTCCATCAAAATATCCTTGATAATACCATCCTAATAACATATTAAATAACATAAAAAGGAATAATAATCTATTAAATATTATCAAAAAATCTAATTGTTATTAAAAACATTCAAATATGTTTTAAATGATAACTATGTCAATCTATATGTACTTGAAATAATTATATTAATGTAACTAAGAAACAAACCACTATGTTTTGCTAAATAATGGGGAAGAATCAATCACCGTAGTTTAATTTATCTAGCCAAAGGCTCTAGGGAATCTATAAATATCCACATCGCCATGAGTCATTATTTCAAAATGGAATTACACAAAACTCCATTATCCAAAGACATAAAAAAGAACCAAATTAGGTCCATGGTATCATTAAATGTAGTATGCATGCCTCTAATAGATCCCATGAATAATTATGGGATCACATTAAGATAATATCATGGCCATATATCATCATATCACTAAGGAATAACAATCAAAGGATCTAACATGGAACTAAAAATTCTTACCATGATCAATTAGATCATGGGAAAAAATAAGATTAATTTAGGTTCAATCACATAATGGTAGACATACCACATATAACATGTCAAATGAAATGAGGGATAATTATTAGGATTAGTTTGGGACCACCTACCTCAATACAATTGAATCCTACGTTTTGAAAACTCATGATGAATTTTATCTCATCATAAGAATCCAAAAAATCTATATAATTTAATGAATTTATGAATAAATGGAAAAGAATATTATGATATGGAATGTCTTGATATGATAAGTTATGAAAAGTCTTGGACTTTCTATAGTTGACCCCATGTTATGAATGGATAAAAAACCACCAAGAACCCAGGGTGTAACTTAGCATAGAATAGGGAAATTAGAGGGATAACATAGAGATATCACTGTTTGGTGGTCACTTAAAAAGTGTAGAGAGACTCAATTTTAATAATATTATAAAACATTATTCTATTTAATCTGAAATTAAGAAAAAATAGGATACCACCAGGTACCAGGTCACCCATCACCATATAACACCTCTAGATTCTACAATTTTTGTTTGAATTAATTTAATCTTGTTGATAATTTTCATTTCAGACAACACTGAATATATCATTTATACTATAGCACTAAGGTTGGATTGTGTTATATGAAACACCAAGATAATCTTACAGTAACCTCAATACATAGGATATATTATGGTACACACAACACTATGTATGTCTAGTGATATTAAAAATACCAAGTCTCTTCGAAAACTTTTTTTATACACCATGATGAGTTTTATAGAACTACAATATATTATGAAAAGTATTATTAAAATATTATTATATTTATCACCTTGCCCATAGAATGGAATATATGAATTATATTTTTTAAATTATGAAACCATGGTTTATAGAAGAATATAAAATAATTCATTTTCATAACAATTATTTAAAAATGAGTATACGAACTATTTGAAAATGAAGAAATTCCTTTAATATGAAAACTTTTTTTCTATGTACAAACACTATATTATCCAAAAATTATTAGAAACAAAAATATTGATAAATGTTTCTAATAATATATATATTATATATTAAATAAATTTTTTACAGACATATAATAGTTTTCATATGAATTAGATAAGAATATATCGGATTTTTGGAATAAAAAATTGTATTTTTCTAAAATATAATTTTATGAATTTTCAATGAAAACCCATTATAAGTTTTTTTTTGATAATTTTATAGGTTAATTTGCCAAAATAAAATTTATTCCTGAAAAAATTATATCAAATTTCCCATGGGGTGAATGTTTGGTATTCTTCAAATAAGTTTCATTTTTTTATTAACAGTGAAAAAGCACAAAAGTTTAATTGATATCTTCATTTTGATCTAAATTATTTGTATAGTAATTTTTTGTTTTAATATGGAATTAAACTATATGTAAATATATTATAAATAAATTATTCAAATTTAGTTAAATATAACATATTTCACATTGAGAATTGATATAATAACATTTTAAGCTTTTGGACTTTTTCACTTTAAAAACAAGTAGTCTAATCCCGTATGTGGGATTAATTTTAAATTAATTTCTGTCACATCTATCATTATAAATCAAAAAAATGAATTTCATTTTTGAAATCAAAATATGTTAAAATTTCTAATAATATTATCATAGGTATTCCTATAAATATTAATCAAATTAATTAAAATTAATTATTGTGATTGAGGTAAAAATGAGATTAATTAATTACTAAACTTGGAATATATGTTGTAAAAATGACCCCACACATGTCTCAAAATTATTTTCTGGGATTGTTTTGACCATTAAACGAATATTTATCTATAATTGTTTAGTTTTAACCCTTGGGGGACATGTAAAACCTGTGGAACACTCAAAATATTCCAATAATATCTAATGTGCAATTTTCCACATTTATAAAATGCCTCATCTCTTTATCATCTCACTAAACCTCTCTAACCCAAATCTATATTCCAATATCTACCAAATTTAATTACCAACATCCCTATATTCATATTATAACACTCTATTTATAAATAAATCTAATGAAGGAACCCCTTTAATGAAATCCAAAACGGGTTACCCAAAGAAGAGGAATCATCCTTCTACAAGAACATTTGTTTTCATTATCCCCCAACCCTAAATTATTATTATTCAATAATTATATAATAAGCTTAGTATCCTTAATATTCTGATATTTTTTATGATAATTTTTCAACTTACAATCATAGACACTTCCATCAAGTGGGAAATATCACCACGAGAGTAATACTTACTTATTAAACTTTTCTTCAAAATATTCCTATTAAAAATATTATATATCCATTAAATATTATTTAAATTACTATTTTTTATGTTATAAAATTTTATTATACAAATATAATATCATTTTTCCTTCTTACTCCAAAACCATTCAAAAAATGAAGATATTGTCTTATTTTTCTTCGGACTACCGCCTCCATGAATGGTGAGTTGTATTTTTCCTAAAATCATTAAATGTATGGTTAAAAGTATTTTTTTAATGAGTAAATATAATATTTTTAATATGATTAATAATTTTTAATAACAAATTATTTTACTTTGTACCTTCCTCCCATTCAACTAAAAATTAGAGTGTCACTCGTGTGTACATACAAATTACCACCTATACGGAATGACATAGTTCAATTTCAATTTATGACTAACATGGATAACCTTAAAAGTATTTATAATATAGTTAAATTAGGCAGTTATTTTAAAAAAAGATTCATTTTATCATTTAAATTGCGTAGGTGATCTACTTTCATAAGTTTATGTGAATGGATTTCTAGTAAATCCCCATTACATCTCTCTTATTCAGTCACACTATTCAGGGGTTAATAGCTCAAAAAGTTGTCCATAATTGATTTTAAGTGGGTTTTATTAGTAAATAATAAATAATGTATTTTCAAACATCTTTTAAATGTATTTTTAGTCTTTCCACATCAGATTTTTATAGTTTGACATTTTTGTTTTTTTTATTGGCAGCTTCTTTTTTACTAAGTAAATCATGTTATACTAAAAATATAAGATAACCGACTTTACCAAATTCCCTTGTTCTGAACCAAAACATCAAAATTATTTAATATAATTCAGCTTATAAGAATTTTAAAATTACCTTTAAATTAGAAAATATGATGTATAGAAATCATATTTTTGTAGAAAACGATGTTTTAAACATTAAGTGTTGTAATTATAGTATAAAATTAATTAAAAATTAAATAAGTTATAATATATTTTAATATATTTGTAATGAAAATATAATATTCATTTTATAAAAAGTTTCAATTTAATTTATTGGTAAAAATTACACAACACTAATAAAATAATTCAATGAAATATACTCTTTCCCCATTATCCCAGACATTAATTTTTATCATAGTAATCATAATTTAAAAACTATAATTAAATTGATATTATTATATAATATTTAAAATGTGATTTTAAATATGAAATACATTTTTTAAATATAATTTCAATATATTATGAATAGAATTATGTAACATAGACGAACAAAAAACTTTTAAGAGTAAAATATTACCTATGTTTCCCAAATGTCATACACGGGTTTTATAAGTTCAACATAGTATTTTTAAATGGTTTATGTTAATTTAATAATATATATATTTATTATAAAATGGTTAAAAAATCAATTCATTATTTTATTATGATAATGTCGTAAATGTGATGGTAATTAAAAATTCAGAATTTTTTTAATACTCACCTAAAAAATTATTTTATAAAAATATCAAATATTCACCCTAAGATATTTTTAAAATGATAAATTAAAAATTTAATTTAATTTTAGAACATTAAAATAAATTTTTTAAATTTTTTTCTTTGACTGAAAATAAAATATATAAATAATAACTACTTTACTAGAGAATTTCGTTCTAAAATATTATGTGTTATTAATTCTATATTGCATGAATTTTTCATTGATTATAGTTTATTTATATAGTAGTGGTGTATTAATTTATTATTTCAATTCTCCTTTTAGTTTCATTTATAATTAAGATTAATCTATCGAAAACATTTAATTAATTTAATGTAAATTTATATAGTGAAATAATGGGGATTTACACTACCAGATAAGTACCCATGTTACCCAATGAGACAATCAACCTTATGGCTGTAGTTAAATTTATGTAGAAATATATTTCACCCTTATGAACTTACATACTAACCTCTACCTCTTATTTTTATTCCTATCTGCAACCCTAATAAATAAAAATACCTAATATCCAAAAAATACACCTCTCTATAAGTCATCATTATCGCATTGTGCATGTCACGGTTTGAACATTCCACCCCTTTACATTTTATAGGAAGTAAATAAAACAACTTATAGACTTCATAAAATCCACAATGAACTGTGAAATAATATATCCCATAGTCCATAAGTATTCTCCCTAATTGATTCTAAAATTCAAAAATATTGCTAATTATATAAATTACTCCTTCCAACCACCTCCCAAAAAATATATACCGATGAGATACATGAATTAATATATCCTCAAAGACTATAGGATTCTTGGTTCATGGTAGGAAGTAAGATAATACATATATTAATTAACTTATATCCATAATTTTGGAGTAAAAAATTATTTTAATTATCATCCCCCTATTGGACATCAATTATTGTTCACATAAATCCTCTTGAACCAATACACAAATAAAATAATACCATGTAAAAAATTACACAAGAAGAGATATGGGAGTACATGTGATATTCATTTGTTGGAATGATGTGGTTGACCACAAAAATTAATTGTTATTATCTTAAATTACATAATATATAATGCTTATGTATAAACTTTAGTTACTCTATGGTTAGTGACAACAAATTCCATTATAATAACTCATCATTCCACTATTTATTTGATAATTTTGTAGGACCTGAGAACACCCTAAGAGGGGAGGGGTTAATTAGGGTATAAACTGATTATTTTAAAGTGACCAATCATGTTCCAAAATTGGTAGAAAGTTGTTAAACCTATCTGATGGAATCTTTTAATAAGTAAATATTCACATGTAGAGAGACAACATAATAGTTTTACTTGGTTAACCACTAAGGGTTGGTCCAAGGATCATACATCGATAGTGTGTCAGTCATTCCTAAATACACTAATATTCACTAGTTTTTTTTGGAATACATATGTTTAGACATATTCTCTCTATACTATCCACACATAAGTTAAAATATTTTACAGAAGACACACTACCTCTCTCAGAACACTTCCATTGAATCACCCTAGCACACTGCATTAGGTGAAATCATACTCAGTTTAATGACTTAAAGGTATTTTTATTATATTTGAATTTAAGTATTTTTTCTAAATTACCACAAGACTATTCTTTCATTGTACTCTTGATTTTATCCTCTTGAAAATACAAGTCAAAAACCAATATATTAAAAAAAATATCTAGTCGCACAACTGAATAAAGTGCACACAACAGCTGTACTTGCACGAAACATTTGGATTTATAATGCAAGAAGACTTTTTAAAAAAATTTCTCTTTTGCGCAATAGGATAATGAATTTCATTTTGTAATTAAAGTCACAAGGAATGTTCTTTGTTCTTGTTTCTCAATGTTCAACTCTTATACACACAACTCTCTTGTGTGGTAGAGCCATAAAATCATCATTTGAAAAAAATTCATACAATGAAGGGGGTGTCCGCCTAATTATAGACATGGATTTACTTAATTGAAATTTTCTTTTGAAAATTCCACAAAGAATGAAAATATTTTATTTCACATCGTATTTGGACCATAATATTTTTTCACACCTTCCTCAGTGAGCATATTTCTTGTGTCGAGCAAACTAATCTTTGACACAATTTCATATTTTTTACATAGCCCATGTCTTTTCCATATTTTGATGTGATGATCCAGAAACATCACTTCCATGCAAGTTTTGGAATGACCTTCAACGTTGTGCACAAAATAAAAATTTATGTGAACATTCTTCATTTTTCAAAAAAAATTCTTTCACCATCCTCTATATTTTGGACACCAAAAATTTGGAAAGCACTAGAAAAATACAAAAACATAAACACTAAATCCAACTGAAGTTTAAAAATGCTTCTCTAAAAAATCCTTGATCAACACTACTGTGGATTGAAAACATACACCAAACACATTCTATTTCTATCAATGAAATGCCTTGGTTCCAAAAATATCTGAATATGGGATTATTAGAAGGATTTTGATAATTCATTAATGAACCATCCTCAAAAAAATACCTAAAAGGATAGATAAAACTCATCTAACACTCTAAGTCTATGTTATAAAATCTCAGTGTAGAAAAGAAGATCGGAAATATGAATTGGGTTACCAAGTTTTGGAATTATTAGATAAGTCCGAGAATTAATTGGGTTCTTGTGATTTAAAATGATTAAATATATCTAAGATAAGCTCGGATAAATATGAATTATTTCATTATAACACCTAATTATCATCGTGTTAGAGAGCATTACATGGTTTTTTAAAATCCTGAATCCAACAAACCATTATAACATTGGATTTTTTATTTTCTCCCCTTATTTAAATAAACCCAAATAACTATATTTTTATTTATAGAGCTCAAAATAGACTCCCTATGGATCATACCTCTCTCGTAAACCTACATAAAATCCATAAGCATATTAAAACAGTTAAAATAAATCGGGAGAAGTGGTTATATCTAGCTTCCACATGAACTGGGAGGTGGTTGAACACAAAGTTTCAAATAATATTTCTCAAATACATGTGATTCCCATGAATTAGTCAGAATGTCATAAAAATGGTCATAAATTCTACCATACTTCATTTTAATAACACCATGTTAAATTTTTTCTTTAATGAAGTTATATCTAATCTCAATATGTTTTATACAAGTGTGCTGAATTGGATTATTTGTAAGATTTATCATGCTCTTGTTGTCACATTGAATCAACATTTTCTGTTTTGCCTCATCACCAAAATCATTTAGTTTTTTTCACATACCCAATAGTTGAGTTTATTACATTGTAGAAGAGATATACTTCGTTTTTTCCATGCTAAGTGATGTTTGTTCTTGTTTCATTATATACAACCCAACAGATTTACTTCTAGTAAAGAATGGTCCACAACCTGTGGAATTTTCTATTCACCGTATCTCCATCTCAGGAATCATCCAAAAATGATAATAATTCATTATCTATTCCTACTAAATATAATAACCCAATATCAAGAAGTCCTTGAATATATCTCATGGTTCTTTTGACTACTGTAATGTTCTCTTCATTTGGATTACATTGAAAATGAGCTTCTAGGAATGTTGAAAATATTATATCTGGACATGTTCCAGTCAGTTATAATAAGATTCCAATGATTCTCACGTATAAGGTGGGATCTATAGATGTCGCATCCTCATGAATTATAGGTTTTTTTCCCATCATAATCTGATTCTACATTGTCTTGGAGTAATTCATGTTAGATTTCATTAGTGTCTCTCTAAGATATTTTTACTGAGAAATGAAGGAATTATTATTATATTGAACTAGTTGTAGCCCTAGAAATTATGTAAACTAAACAATAATTGACTTTTAAAATTCATACCTCTAATGATTATAAAATGTTTCCACTAATCCATGACTTATTCCATAAAATATAATATCATCCACATACAAAATCACCATAAATTGATTTTTTGAGAATTATTATCATAGATATTGAACGTGAAACCTCCTGTTTTAAATTAAAGATCTTTCAAATAAGTATAATGTTATAAATTTGACACTCTGGGTTTCTACTTTAGACTATAGAGATCGCTAATTAATATTCAAACCATATACAGGTAATTTCTTGTTAGAAATAATACTTGTTGTTCACTGTAGACCTCTTCTTCAAAAACTCTATTTAAGAATACCATTTTGACATACTTCTGATAAAACTTGTAATCACTCTTAATTTCTGTGGCATAGAAGATCATAATTGACTGCATTATAACTACTGGAGAAATTTTTTCTTCTACATCAATGCCTTTAATCAGTGCATAGACTTTACACAACAAGTGTTCCTTTTTTATTTTCACAATTCCATGCTGATTGAATTTGTTTTTAAAAATATACTTTGTGCTAATCACATTGTGATTTTAGAGTCTTTTGACACGATCCCATGTTTAGGTCTTTTCAATGTGATACAGTTCTTCATTCATTGAAATAATCTAGGATTCAACATTTTCTTCTTATTTAAACACAATAAGTTCAACAATTAAAAGGATGGTATAATTCCCTTCATTCCTCATTCTCCTTGTTTGTGTAGGTGTGGTCCAATCACCAATGATATTGGATTGACCTATATATACACTTCTATTTAACTTGTGATGTTCCAATCAAGATTTATCAAAAATTATTTCAACTTATGATTCTTCTTCATTGGAATAATCATTTTATGAACACAAACTTTTTTGTGAGCCTTACACTATTCTTCATTTGAATCTATCCATTTTCCACTTTCTTCTTCATCATTAATCATATAAAAAAATGAGACTATTGTGGTATTTTTGGTTTTTTCCTTAATGATATTAGAATCACTTTTTCCATAGTCTTTATAATATGATTATTTCAATATTTTTAGTATTTACCCTTTATTGAATTTCTAAGGAATATTCCATCATCAACAGCATCGCCCTAATTTTTGTGATTTCGTTCATTGAATACGATCAATAATTAAATTCAAAAAACATGGAAATAATTAATACAGGGATTCTTTCTATACCTTATCATATGGTGTCTTGTTTTCTCCAAGAAAAATATGTGTATGATTATGGGTGTACACTGCTACTAAAACAACCTCATTCCAGTAATGATGTGGAACATGACTCTCAACTAGCATAGTTCTATCCATAATTTTCACCTATCAATTTATACACACAAAAACCCCATTATGATGATGGGGTTTCACTAAGAAAACCTCATTATTTATTCCATGTTTTTAGAGATAATTTTCAAATTCAATGGATGAGTATTCTCGTCCATTTTCAAATCATAGTATCTTGATTGTGTGACCAGTGTGATTCATAAAATTTTATGATAACTCTTCATTAATTAAAGCAATAAATGTTTCCTCTTCATTATCATTAAAAAATACATTTTACTATAATTATAAATTATCATAATTAAGTAACTCTCTCCATATATTCCAAAATTATTTATTGGAACATATACATCAGTGTGGATGTGATCAAGTTGATTTTATTCACTTTTTTTAAGATCATATGAACTCATAACCATCGTTCCTCACATGAAATAATCACATGTAACTTCTATTTCAACATTAATATTGGTAATTACAATGACTATTATTATCATATATCTACATTCCATGTTATGTAGATTAATGTGACCCATCCTCCGGTGCCAAAAGTAATTTTTTTTCTTCAACATTTAATTAATAGGTTATCTATTTTACTATAAACCTTGTATAAATTGTCATCTATTTTCATCCATTCATGTGAAAATTACCTATCTTTACCTTGATAGTACACCCATTATAATTATATGTCACTATCAGTCCTGAGTCACCAATTTGACTAACAATCAGGAGATTGTGATGTAAACCATTTAAGTAGGATTTTTCCCTCAACTCACCATTTACCAGTTCTAAATTTAAACTAAATTTAATATTTAAAGATCCTTGATCTCCAAATATCATTGTTCCGTCAAAAATTTTCTTAACATACATCAAAAAACATAATTTCCCATCAAGTGTCATGATCATCCACTTTCAAGAATCTAGGTGTGAATATTGTTTGTTGCTTTGGGAGATATTTCTATAAGGTTATATTTCTTGGTTTTATTCTATTACATACATGAGATAAATTATTGAGTGGATTCTAAATATGGTGTTTCTCAATATATGTTCAATATGCATGGTTTTATCGTACTCAAATTCTTATTACAAATGAGAATACCTATTTTTAAGGGGAATTTTTTTATTTGTCATGTAATTAAATTTCTCCATGTTCTATAGGTATTGTTCTTGCCTCTACTCTTCCTATAAAGAATATATTTATTTCCATAGTTAGAGAAGTGAAAAAAATATCCATAGAAACTATTTCTTCTATTTGATAATGGATATGATATCATTATCCTTTGTTGACTTCGTGGCACGTCCCCATTTAGACAGCTCATTTCCTATCCATAATAAGACATGATATGTCCATGAAATCCACATAAATTAATTTTTGTAAGAGGATATGTCTTCTCATTATGATTCCTTCTCATGTACTCTTCATTAATCAAATAATTTGACATGAATTTTTTTTCGGAATCTTGAGGAATATTTTCAACATACTATTATGTTGGGATCAATTATTTCTCTGTTATAATAATAGATTCCTTTGTGATATCTCAAACATTGTATTTCCCTTTATGTTGGCTCATCCAATTTCTATCCATCAATGTTTTTACATCACATTCGATACCACTTTTTCCCACACATGTGGATATTTGATATTGCAGGGCCTTCTATAGTCTATTAGAACAACAATTACCTCTTTCTAATATCTCTTCATTTGATAATCTTCTAATATATAATTTCTTCTTTGTTTCATTTGAAATTGACTTAGTTTCTAATTTTATCATTAAAGTAACAACTTCTTCAAGTCTCTCAACTATATTATTCTTTTTTTCCAATTTCAATATATGCTAATTGTTGATTTTTTCATGCTTTTCCAACATGAGTTCAAATTACACAACGCATTCTGATATTTTATGAGTTGTTAAATATTTTTATACATCACCATATAGTCAATAAAATTTTATTTCAAGATGATCAATAAACTGCGATGACTATTTCAAAACATCTCTTATCTTTCCATTTAATTTTTTTTATTTCCAATCACATCATGATCATTGAAAACATCCACCATGAGATGAAAAACACCATGAAACTGGTAATAATTTTATTTTATATTCTATAGCTATTCAAATATATCCATCATGGATTCTTGGGTTTCATAATTAAACATTGATTCAACATCCTCCAAAATGTCATTATCATCTCATTCATCTATACAGACAAAGCTTCTTTTCTAAAATTTATTTCTTGATTTGAAATATCCTTTATTATGAATCCACTTCACATGATTTTTAATGATTTATTCTTCATTTTCAACATCATCTAATTTCCTAGAGCAATGGGAGGAAATTTTTTCTACACTACCACATTGAAAACAAGCCTGCATATGTTTTCCCTCATATATCCCTTTTCCTATATTTAATTTCATGGTGAAAAGAGTGATAATTTTGTCTTCCTCTTTATTTTCATCATTAATTTCTCTAGACATCTCATGTTTTTTAATGATTTTTAATTTAACTTCTCTTCTCACTAGAGTTGATGAATCTTTTGGATTGAATATAATTTCATACACCACTAGACTACATAATAGTTCATCAATGGAAATATTTAACAAATCACCTTCTGTGGGTGCTAACACATTTGGATTGTACATGGGTGGGATCCTTCTCAATAATTTCATCAAAATATCAATTTTCTGAATTTCATCCCCACGTCCATGAATTATCCAACAACTTTTGTTATGAAATTAGAGAAACTATCTATATATTCATTTAAATTAATTTTCAAATCATCAAACTGATTGTGACAGACTTGAGGTTTGGATTATTTTAATTTTTTTCTCCTTCATATATATTTTCAATTTATACAATATTGAATTGGATGAGTAACACCTTATCACCATCAAATAAATCTAATCTGATAGAGCTACTATGAGATCCTTTTGAACTTTAGTATCTACATCAATAATTTTCCTATCTATTTCAATCATAGAAAGACATGTCGCATTAGGGAATTGAATCACATAATATGTGGAAAAAATAACATCTATAGTAAGTAATAAAAATGATTTCTCATCCTATCCTTAAAATTCTATTTGTTTCTTCCATAAATGAGGGGAACACCACTGAAATTCCCTAAATTATCCATGAAAACATAAAGGATAATGTTTACACAAGTATCCTCCCTTTGATACCACTTGTAGGACCAGAGAAGACCCTAAGAGGCATGGGGTGAATAAGGGTGTCAATTTTTACTTTTAAGGTGATAGATATTATTCCAAAATTGGGAGGAACTTGTTAAACATGTATGATGGAATCATGAAGTAATTAATAATTCTCATACAGAGAGAAAATACAGCTATTTTACATAGTTCAACACTAAGGGAAAGTCCAAGGAGAATGCACTGAATGTCTTTCATTTTTACCAAAACCCAAAAAAATATTTCCATGTTGTTATGTAAAAAAAATATTTAGACATAGTAACTATGTTATAAAAACACTTCATTTATACTATTTTAGGGAAAACACATTGCCTCTCAAGAAACACTTATATTAAAAACCCCTATCACACTGCTTTGGATGTAGTCTTTCTCATTTTATCAACTTGAAGTTCACTATAGAATATTTTAATTTAATTGTTTTCCCTGATAATCATGATACTCTACTTGAAATGTAGTCTTGATTTTATAAAATTGAAATTAGTGATCAAAGAAACTAGATATTAACGATATGATAGTCGTGAAACTCATGTACATGCATTTGACACCTGTACTGGTACACAATGTTGGTATTTTACACTCAAGATAAATTTCATAATACTTTTATCTCTCAAAACACCGGACCATAAATTTCACTTGGTCTTGATATACACAAGGAACACTCTATGCAGAATTTTTATTGTGCACATCTCTTATTCGTGATACTAATTAATGTAGTACAGACAATGGATCTTCACTGGAAAAAAGATTCCTAGAGTGAATGGGGTGGAAACCTATTTATAGACACAGATTCCCCTACTCACAAGTTCATTGCACTCCTTCCACCCTGCATAAAAATCGTGTTTTGACCTTTTATTTGGTGTTTAAGAGTCTTTTTCTCCTTCCACAGTGCATATCATTCCTATGTATAACAAAATCATCTTACTTTCAAATTCATCATTTGCATGTAACTCATGGATCTTCCATATTTTGAGGTGATAGACCAAAAACAACACTTATGCACAATATTTTGAATGAAATTAAACATTTAACACAACATTTTATTTTTTTAAATTAACATTTTTCCCTTTTTAGAATCAAAATTCACCATCCTGCAAATATTTGAACCCAAAAATTCAGAAAACACTAAAAAATAAGAGCAGATTCAACACTGAAGCCATATGGACCATAAAAACACCTCTCATTCAAAATACTTATCAGCACTAGTGTGGATTTTATAAAAACACAAAACACGCTACATTTTTAGCAGTAAAATGTATTTGTTTCAACAAAATTCATATAAAATATCTATGTGATTAGTTCGATAATACTAAACATGATTATTTATATGCTTAATAGTAGTTTTATTATCACAGTAGACAAAAATATTCCACTGGACTAGTATATATTTGACCTACCAATTGTTTTACCATCCATATTAATTAGGTATATTCATTTTTTAGGCACATATATTTTACATCAACAATAGAATGGGAAGTAACTTATTTCATCTTGTTTATCAATCCTATACATTGCATCAAAAAAGAAAATCCACTTGTGGATTTTCTATCAACCAATCACCCACGTACTCATCATTTGATTATTGAGAGATCAGGCACCTTTTTACCTTGAATAATATTCTATAAGTTAGTGTTACCATAATATATCTCATTATTATTTTATATATTCTATATTCTATTCATTTTTATTTCATGGAAATCGGGCTTCCAAACTAATGGAATATTTTATGTCAAAATGTATAGCAATAACATATAGCTATCCTCATATCAACATTCTATATAAAGTAGGATCTTATGATTTCCCATATTCACATCTCCGATGCTTAGTTACTACTTCTATAGGAGTTGACAGTATATTGGACTCATACATTCCAGATCACTACATAAATTCTGCTTCATACTTACCCTATAAAATAAAGTTATAATATTACTCTTTAATAACCAATAATATCCGAAATTATTGGTTCCCACCTATCATAGGCATATCAAAATCAATTTTTATAATTTTTTTAAAAACCTCACTTGGATAATTTATGTTTCATACAAATATATTTACATAAATTATACAAATATCAAAAATAATTTTTATTTGAAATTACTATAAATAATTTATGATCCAATCCACCTATTCTAAACATCAGTTTCTTCAAATAAGAATCATATCTGGAACACCAATCACAAACTTATTATTTCAATCAATACAATAATTTCTTTAACAAAGTGGATTCATTTTCATTTACACCAATCAAATACATAAAAGGATTTGTGATTTACACTCCCTCGTTCAAAATTCTATTCAATAAATTTGTTTTAACATCCATTAGAAAATTTTATATCTATATTTCATATCTTATACTATGAATAATTAGTTTGATTCAAGATACAACACTAGAGAAAATATTCTTGATTTATCAACACCATCATCTTGTCAATAACCATTATGTACTAGTCATGCATTATTTCAGTCTACAAAACCACATTCATTGAATTTATTACACATTAATAACGTTGTTCCAATATCATTGTGATATTATGGACTATCTAAAATCTCCCAAACACAAATTTTATATCTCTATTCTAGATCCACATTTATATATTTCACCAAATCCTCGTCATTATATTATTCTTTAAAAAAATATCCATAGTATATAAATAGGGCTATGTACTCTACAATCTACATTCCATGTGTTTGTGTTGGTGCTAACTTATACCTAATAAAATGTAATGTATAAACATATATGATTTTATTTGATCTTAGTAGTGTAGGATTTGGTTGTTCAATCATCATTTCATCCTCAAATTCCTCTTCTAAATCTTAATAACTTGGAAAATATTCCTCGACATCATTATTTTCACCTTTTTAATCATTCTATTCATAAATTTCCTTTAAAATTGTTATTCTAAAAGAAATTTAACTTTTTATTTAATAATTTTTACATCACTAGTTTCAAAAATATTACCTATAATTTTGTTGAATCACTTGTAGGATTTTATTTTTATTGATTGTATTAGGAGGAAAGCTTAATCTTCTGTAATGCCATAATTCCCTTGCTTCCGTCTTTGTTCAACAAGTGTCACTTGTTTCCAAACATAGGAAAATTATTCAAATATGTATTTATCCCATGCCATACATCATAGTGAGTTAATTGTTCTCTATGGTTGGGGATATAATGGTTATGAGTTTATAATGAAACCTACACTACTTCCTTCTATTATTGTCGTGGAAAATTAACTTCAATAAATATGATCTTTTCCATCCTATTTATACATTCAAATACAATATTTTATTGTATATTTATATTTATGAAACCACATTATTGATTAAATGATTTTCAAGATAATTTTTCAACATAATAGGGGTATAATCAGTCCCATTATGAAATCCCATAGTATTTATCATGTATCATGTATCTTTTTCTTCTCAATTCTTGTACCTGATCATGTAATCCAATACCTCTTATTTTGTCTCGATAAACATAACATATTCTATATGGTTTTAGTCATCAATAAAAAATAAAAAATTCCATTATCTATATATTTTTAAAATGTTCATTTAACCACACACAACTATGTGAACTTGTTCAAGAATATTTGATGCCTTATTTTTTATGTATTTTACGTATTTTTTTTACCATTTTTCGCTTCATGTATTCATCAAAAATATATCTCTTTTCACACATTAGGTTAATAATATCAGTTTTTATCTTTATCTCTATGATATTTTCAATAATATTTTGTTAATATTCCTGATACGAGGATTCCATTGAAAATTTTCTTCATACACAATGAGGAAACATGTTTTCTACTATTATCAACATGATAGAGATTTTATCTAGTTATGAATCCCATAATCAATGATATTAAAAATATGTTTTTTATAATGTTTCATTTTTTATCAAATGTATCTTCCAATAATAATTCAAACTATTGAACCATAGATTCATTGATGAATTCCATGTAGGGTTGGAGTAAAATTTTGTGAAGTCGATGGAACAACCTTAACCTTATAATGATACACCAATTTCCATTTTGGGAAGATTAAAAAACGGTTTATTCATGGAACCAGAAACACCCAACAGTTCTCATATCATGGATGACTCATGTACATATATTCCAAAGGTAGGTTCACAGTAGGGAAATTGACCAAAGATACTTAAGAAGTCTCATTGGTCGAGAGGATGATAATTCTTTCTCATCACAACCATTTACATGGAATTGTTTCCTACTCCATGACTCTATTATAGATTTGAGACATGTTCGTGAATCCTTCATGAAACTCCCATGCATGACATAGTTCAACATTGAATTAACCATAAATTATTAGAATGCATGGAAATCAGAAACTTAGGCTCTTAATTGGTGGATATATCAGTATTTGTCAAATGTTCTCAATCAGTGGTACACTTTCAGGAATTCATTTGAAATCATTTTTTCAATTTTCATTATGATAGTGGTTTTAAAACACACTATGGAGTATGTCATCGTCTAGGGATATGGGAGTTGGTTTTGATTTTAGTATCAGATCTATGAGATGGGATTCCTATTTATACTCATGAAAGGAATCAGAACTCACATAGTTCAGTTCCACATAATGGGAGACATCATTCCTTTTAAGGTCATCAAATAATAACTAAACCCTGAAGCTTAAAATCATGTGTAAAGGATTTCTATGTGAATAATTCCTAGTTAATGTTTTTTGTGGGGATTATTTGAAGGAGGTACAAGTACCTTTGATGGGATACCAAATCCCATGTTGGATAATTCCACACTTGTAAAGTGGCCCTAGAAGAATTAGGGTTGATTTGTTGTGTTTCGTTGGGGCCTTATGCATGCTTCCAACGTATCTCGTTTTGATGGGAATCAAAGAATATGTACTTCAAATTTGATGTACCACACCTATGGAGGCCATCTGAAGGATTATCTCATAGTTAATGAGGTCTTTTTAGAGGATATATACAGGACTAACACCTTATAAGAGGATTCCATGGTGCTTTTTTTGGGCATACTCTAATGAGGATAACCATTGGTTGGATAAATGGATTTGGGGACCGATGACAATTGATAAGATATAATGAAAGGTGATATGAGGATCTGGAAATAGATTATCTTACAAGGAATGCATCTGACCATACAGATACCATGATCATAACTAAACTCTAAGCCTATGGGAATCATTCTCAAATGTGAGAAACAAGTGGAAGTGGAAGATCTAGAAAACTGCATCATCCTTCTCCTACTCCTGGAAGAGGTGAGTGCTTGGGATATGAAGAAATGGACTCGGTGTACCAATCCCCTCCCATAGTTGTATCCTAGATATTCATGTCTATATTCCCATGTGGAAACAACTCATATCAACATTGAAGGATAAAGGAATCCAGATGGGTCCTACTAGAGAGTTTAGGGGTTTAATCTAGAAGGGTTTCCCTAGTGAATGGTTCCTAGAGAAGAGAAGATGATAATTCCCTACACCTCAAATGGAAAGGTAATTTTTATCCTCTCCCACCCTGCAATAATTGGAGTTCCTTGTTCTTAGAGATGATGAGGGAAACAAAAGGTATTAACCCCCACTTCAAAGACAGAAAATCCTTAACACCTCCATCAGTGTTGGTGTTATCATGACTAAAGGGATCCATATTCTCCTAAACCCCATGGAAACTAACCATGAAGTCAAACATGTGGGGGAAACCTCTAACTGATTGAATGAATATTTTCATGGGAGACATGCTAGTCTTCCACTTTCAATGGTCTTTAATATATGGAGGCTTCTATGGAGGTTTCAATTTGTTTCCCTCATACATTGGATCCAAATATTAGGAATCCCTTCCATTAGTGTCTTGAAAAAAGGATTTAAGTGGGGCTCATTGAGGTGAATTATGGGCATGTAAAGGATGTCTCAAGCATGGTTGACCTAGGAGTACAGGAAGGGCTTATCATAGGTAGGTCTATGGAAGATAATGTTGTTTTGGGTGATGGAATACCTATGAAACAACACATGAGAGATTCCTTTCTCTTGGATACAAGGGTATCATCAGGTTTTCTGGAAAGGATATCATGTGGTTCCCTATTTTGGGATGGTACCTTCTCATTATTCCTTTTCAATTTTGGGTAAAGGGTTTCATAGACATATTTTTTGAATTTAGGAGCCTATAATGACATTAATTCCACAATCCCCCTTAATTTTATCTTCTCTTAGGTTTTGGAGAGCTAATTTAAATGTTTCTGAGGACATGGAAAAGGATTAGGGAAAGAGAATATTTTTGGTTTCATTAAGACATTCCATAATCCCACTAAGGATCCCTAAGGTTCTATTTATATTAAAATATTGGAACCTAGTTGACGAAGCTTGGGCCGTGCAGGTATGTCTCATAGGATAATGTACGAGTGTATCCTGCATGGTTCTCTAGGTGAGACAGATACTGGGCCTCTACAATACCACTATATGTGAATGTTAACCCTACACTCTGATGTTATTCATGGGGGAATTGCATGGAGAGGATTTGGAAAAGCATGCAAGCCTTTGAATTCTTAAGTTATCTTCTTATTTTCTCCTTACGATATTTTCCTTTGATATCATTTCATCCATTTGACTATAGAGAGTTCAACTAAATTACCCACCCCGGGATTGGATCCATTCAAAATAGGAGGGTTTGGTCATTAGGTAAAGAGATGAGAAGATCTTTTTCACCGTGTAAGATGTTTGTCCAGGTTATCTGCATTATCCAAATGTGTTTGTGTGTCTGCATGTAGAACATACAAAGGGGTGTTCACATCTACAAAGAGATCTTCATATCTCTAGTAGATTCCTTTCGCGATGCTATACCTACGCTCTCATCACACTTGTCATCTTCACATCAATATTTCAAAAACATAATTTCCTAATGATGATTTCAATCATACTAGGTATACAAATACCTGTAACACCCCAAGATTCTATGGTACGCTTCTCTTTGAATAATGCAATAGCGTGTGTTGTACACAACATAGAGTTCTAACATACCACAACTAATCAAACTAGCCGTTATGAATAGTAATACCCACTTTTCGAAATTTATAAATTTTATTTTTCAAAATGGACTTCATTTATGGATTCGTAATATCGAAATTAGCATAGGGTGAATTTTTTGTATTTTTCTGAAAAACATCATTTTTTAATCAATAGTGAAACCACTAAGTGGTAGTTAAAATACATGAATCTTTTAATAAAACTTAATTTTACCACTTCTATGAGTGGAATTTCAAAAATTCGAGAGACACGGATAATATCAAGGAGTGAAATTTGGTTCAATGAGATGAAGATAAATTTTTGTGAATAGTATCTTTTTTCTTTTATTTACCACGGTTATAAGTAAATAAGGAAATTAAGGGTAAAAATGATATTAATATTACCCTAACACATATACTAATTCTATTGGACAAATGTATCACGGCCAAAAACAACCTTAGGAATAAAATATTATCATTTTGGTCTACTTGGATTAGATTAGGACATTTTTTATTATTTAATTCAATGAAGAGTTAAAAGAGTTGAAATCAATGTTTATTAACTAAAACATTTTTAATACAGGTTTACACATAAGATAAATTATATTATAAATATTAATTAGAAAGATAAAAATATTTCCTACATAATGATATTTTATTTATAATTTTAAGACATTAAATAATTTAATTTATTTATGACACAATGATGATGCATTAATTACTATAATAGTAAAACATTAAAATCGTTAATATTATAAATACCAAAATAAATATAATTTGAGACTTTTTATGAATTAAACTAATTTTAAAGGTACATATGACATATTAGAAATGATTTAATTAACCTTTTTCGAAGTAATAATTCTGTTATGATTTTTACAAAAAATCAATTTTCCAAATAGTGTCAAAATTGACATAAAAGATTTTTTAAAACAAATATTATATTATTAATTGATATTCAATTCCTAAAGATCTACGGTTCGGCCAAGAGACTTATATCATGATAGGTGTATCATTAATAGACCACTTGGGGGTCTCTTGGAGGTATATAGTATGTTTATTAACTATATAATATAAAAATACAAAGTTACATGGTAAGTGTCAAACTAATTAACTAAGAGTTAAATCTAAAAGATAAGGTTAATATAATTACCCAAACCTGTCTAAATTCTATTGGTTGAGTGGTTTTAGACCCATACCCACCTTAAAATTTAAATAATCTACTTTTTATCCATTAGAAACTGAATATGAATTTATTATAAAATAATATTACTAGCTTTTCCAAAGGTGCCCCTCACCCCTCTTATAAAAGGGAACTCCCCCCTTCTCATTAATTCACATCTTCAAAGCCTTTTGGATCGGCCAAAACCTACCCATATACTCTCTCAACTTCCCTAAATTCTTCCTAGAGGCCTTACTTTAGTCAGATAGCCAACCTAAGGAGCCCTTTTGATCAAATCAAAAGGAAGAACCCGTAGAAGAGGTAATGATTTCACCACCCTTTTTCAAGCTCCTTTCTTCTTCCACTTCTTCTTTCTTTGTTATTATCATTATAAAATAACAAATCCAGTATATTATATAACATTTTATGTTATTATAAACATGGTAAAACAATATTCAGTATTCTATCCATCCTTTGAATGACATGTCACCATACATGCATACGTACGGCTTACCGTCTCCACGTCGTGGTGTAATTGTTATTCAATAAATTATTAGTTGGATGGGTATGATAATGATGTGTAATTAATGTAAATAGTAAATATAACATGGTAATGATTCTGTATATATGATATACCATCCAATTATATATTATTTTAACATCAAAAGAATTATATTGTCGCTCGTGCGTACATACGGACTACCGTCTCCACGAACGCGATGAGATTCATTCCTCATCGTATCCATTCAAGTCTAATTCTCATTTGATGATGTATAATAGTATCTAAGGACTTTCTATCATTATGTATATGAATAAGATAAAACCTATCCATGAAAAATACGGCTTACATAACAAAACATATAAAATAAAACGAGTAAGTTAACACCCGAAACGACAATAATTCTAAAATATTATTTACAAAGCAATGATAAAAGATCATATATGATATCATTTTAATATATATGATTATTTTATAATTTAATAACAATTATTTCACCATTATATAGGAGGTTAACCTACTCCAACCAAGGAAAAGTACATGTTAAGGGTTTATTTCTCAATATCTTCATTATTCGAGGTCGTTTATACGTAATAATCTACTGGGATTTCTTTATCATCCACATCCATGTTTCTTAAAAATGTATTTCAAAACATTTTTACTATTTACAAGAATATGGGATAAAGTATTTTGTACCCTTTTTTTACTTTTTATAAGAGGTTTATAAAGGAATCATTCCATCGTTTTCCAAACAATGTGCTTTTTAACCTTTTCGACGGAATTAAGGTAAGAATGTTTTTTTAACTTATACGGCGAGTGCGGCTATTTTCTGCCGTTATAAAATCTTAGAAGCTTACCTTAAGAGATTATAAGAAAATTTTCAAAGTAAATGTTTTATTTTATAATTATGTGACTTTTAAATGATTTCAATGAAAGGGGGGGATATTTCTCTAAAATAGTTTTGATTTCATCTATGTCAACATCTTTTGATGGATTTTAAGCTTATTTGAAGTGCGATTTATTATTATACAAAACTTCCATATTGTATTGAAGGTTTTGTGATTTGTTTGAATGTGGATGTGTTATTTTTATACCATTCATGGTTTATGGATAATTTATTGACATTTCGTATTCTAGTTTTAATACAAATGTTTATCTTATATTTAAACCTATTCATATTAGGAATGTATTGGACTTAATATGTGATGGGTGGAGCCCGCTATAGCTCCTCGATGCATCGGTAGGTCTAATGAGACAAACTAGTGTCTTGACACAACTCCTTGAAAAAATCTTATTTGTAGTCTTGGCACGAGGCCTTGGCTATGTGGTTATGATAGTCTGGAATTGTGCAGTCCATCATTAAAAAAGTGGTTATCGATATTACATGTGATTATTAGATTAGTATAATATACATTTGAATAAGTAAATGGCATTATTTCATTTTATTTTTGCCATACTATGTTTAAGTTCATGTTCAAAAGGCTTTTGTTTTATTTATACGTTTCCTTAAAATGTTTATTATTATTTATGAATGTTTCTGCTATATTGTTAACATTACTAGGCATTTGAGATCACCCATTTTCTATGTTTTATTATTCTCAGGATGTGAAGATGTAAATAATGAATGAACAGCAGGGATAGTATGAGAGGAAAAGAGTGTAGACTATAGAGAATATGTTGTTGTAGTTTTCATTTTTATGATGTAATGTAAAACATTATGAATATATCTAGTGTTTCCAAGGCTACTAAACAAAGCGGTCCTTCGAGATTTGATCTGTCTTGTGATCAAGACAATGTTATGTAATAATGCACCGACTCTGGGTAACTGGGGTCGGGGCGTTTCAATACCTGCATGACTCGTGTGTTTGGGCGAGGGACATGTGGGAGGTCACTTGGGTGGGTGACAGGTATGAGGTCACTTGGGCGAGTATCATCTGCGGTATAAGGACTTTTCCACATTTCTAAGATTCCGAAATTTTCACCAAAACTGAGACATATTTTTAATGAAAATATTTTTGTTTCCATGTAGGTTCAATGACCTCTCAAATAATTAAATTATATGATGAAAAAACTAGAATACTAATTATGGATATGGTAGAAACTATCAATCCAAAATACTATGGCGCATATGATACTACTCTACAAGACATTTGAATGCATATAAAAATTATCATTGGGATTACCCTAAGAAAATCTATTTATTTTCTATGGCCATAGTCAACTAAAGAAGTTATTTATGCTAGAGATAAATAATTATACCCCTATTTTCACGATTCAGGAATACATGAACATTAGAACTTCTAACCTCTCCGGTGTGGGCATGAACATTGATGTATTAACACCATCTACATCCTATGTCATGCATCACAGCAATAGTGCTATGAATTTTATTTTTATTATTCATGGATCAAATCTACACTATTAATCATCTATCATCTATGATTCCATGAAAAAACACTCAATGGGTGGGAGGGAAGTCTAGGACCTCCGCATGGGATGGGGTGTTAGACCCAAGAAGATGTGTGCATACTAGGTGCGCCAAACCTATACTGACTTTGCAACCAAGATGAAAGTAGTGGGAATTCAATAAGTTTTTTATGTGGACAAGAAATATGTATATAAGAACTGTAAATTAATTATCGAACTTCTATGTTGATGGATCCAAAAAATGAACTCTTTTTATCTTATGGGCAATGAATTCAACATTGTCGTGTGAGATTTATACAAAATATATGCAGGTAATATACTCATAGAGATTTATGACGAATTCATCCCAATAAAAGAGGAAGGGGATGATGTTGAATGGACAATAGTTTTGTATCATGACATGTTGAATAAATCTCCTGAAATCAAGAATTAAGACCCCCACTTGTGGGGGGATATCCGTTCTGAAACATTGATGAGTGATTTTCTAGTGCCATAGTGGGACGGCCCCACCTATAAAAGTCCTATGAGGTGTCACACAGTGGATAAGTAGGTTATTTATTGAAACTTGTGGACAACATTAAAATAAGATGAGTATGATCGATAGTGGTAAAAATCCAATCCTTATGTACCCACAACGAAATTTCTTGAAGGATTTTTACTGATGTGGATATGTATTTATAATAAACTTTTTCACAACTACAATGATGGTTTGAGTTTAGGGTCATTTTTTATTGTAACTAACATAGAAGTGGAGAAGCACATCGGGTTAGTGGATCCAACCATAGAAAATATTCCAAGATACCTGGTAAAAATTAATATAGGGAAGGCCTCATTCATAACTGGGGGCTATTCCAAGTATTGTGGGGGTGTTTCGTAGAACACTATAGATCATTTCTCATGATAAGTGGAGTTAAAGTTCATGGGATTGTGTTCAACCTTTTGTTCAGGTCATTTTTTATGTTTGTCCCCTATCCTTGAAGTCTGGTGAGACCTTAAAGAGGCTAAACCTATTTTTAGAGTTTAAAAACTTTCAATATGAAGATCCACATACAAGGGACATTCACTGGTGAAAGAAAATCTAATAATGATTTTCCATCATATATGATTTCCTTCAGATATAGTGTCCTAGTAACAAAAAATGATAGAAAGGTTATATTTGAGCCCTATGCCAATATATATTTTCTTGCTAGTTTATGTTCCTGAAATAAATAATTGTATATCTTCCAATATGTATTCAACCATAGAGGCACCCAATGGTGGACCAAAAGATATCGATTCTCACAACTATAGAGATGACTCGAATACTGATTAACCTGCCTCTAATGAAAGTGTACCCTAAGTTGGTCTCATAGTATACTAAGGCCTATATTTTATCATATCCCTAAGGGGTGTTGATATAAAGGGTTACTTAAGTCAAGGAAATAATGGATTCCAAATGCAGCAAGTGATGCAGACACCCTCTACCACATCCATATGGTTCCCTCTATCATATAGAATTTGATTCAACTCCTTTATAGGGATAATATGACGAGGCCTAGAGTATTCCCAAATGTACTTTTGATTATTTCAGTTTTCTCTTCAAGATCAAAAGGGCTATTCCAGATGAGGTTGAGCATAAGAGTATTGATCTTCATCATCAAGAGGAGACCTGAGCTCATTTTTCCTATCCTTCGACTGTGACAGAGCGGGTTAAGAAGGCCGTGAAACCAAATAATGATAGGCAGTTTCAATGTAGGATAGGGTGGTATTAGAATAAGTGTGATTATAGGTACTCAAATTTTATAAGATCATACCTTATAGTACTAAGGACGTATGGTTTCTCTTTTTCTATGGATTGTAGATTACAAAAATTGTAGATGTTCAAGCCCCATCCAATATTCAATCCGGGGATGATGATTATGAAGTCGAAAATATATATATTAGAGCTGGAGATGTTTATTTATGCCACCAAATTCCAGATTCCAACCATGAGGTAGGAGGTAGATATGTTGAAACGGGGTTCCACTGAAGGGGTTGACCACCCGTTTTCTATGGAATGGGATTACTATGTCAGCAACATGGATATGTGATCTACTTCTCTTTTTTCATCTATTTTCCTCCCTTTATTTAATTTTGAAATAATATCTTATTACTATGAAAATTTTCACCCTAATTTGTTGTGGGAAATCGACAATCAACCAATATCCCATCATTTAAGTATGTCCTCACAAGAACCCCACTCAGAACTAATGAATTAAATCCTAAAATGGGGAAGATAAATTGAATCCATTAGTTGATATATAATGATATGGTGGGAGAATCATTACTTCGACATATAATTCCTGTATTTTATGTATTGAATGATAACCTTCCTCCACAGAAAAATAATGAACAAAGAGGAGTGAAGTACTTGGATAAACACCACAATAGTGATGGATAGTCCTCACAACATCATTTATTTATACTTTATCCATAGAAAATGTGTAATCATGGTTTTACTGGTAGAATCACCTTATATATCCTCTATCAAGGGGATTTGAAATGAACCTTTGAGTACTAAATAGGATGCTTCAGACAAGATTTGGACATCAACATACTTTTCATCTCATTTGGAAGGATAATTTGCACGGGTTGAGGAAATATTATCTACTCATGTCACAGATCCTTCCACAATAGAGGGAGAGGAGAATTGTTGTCATGTCAATTGTACATCATAGGGTTTCATACATTGACTGATGAATTTTATTCCTTGTGGTGTTTCATTATCATATCATATACAATAGGAACCTATGGTGACTGGTGTTAACCCTGTGGTTATCGTTGTGGAAGATATTCAGAGTCATATGTCATTAAATGAGGGTGTTGTGCTAGGTCATGAGCCTAATTTTTTGGGAATACAAGGGTGATACTACCATGGAGATAGTAACATTAATACATTCCATGATAAATCGTTATATGAAATTTGAAGTCATTCTTGCACATATTAATATTCCCGACCACATTATTAGAGTTTGAGGAATTTAATAAGAAAATGGAGATATGGGAGTCTTTATTTTTGTGAAACCAAATTTTTTTCATGATGTTTTTATCATGGATACTTAAATTTTGTATATTTATCCACAGAGAATATTATAGCAGATATACATAAATAATTTGACAAAGTCTATCATACACCCACCAATTTGGGAGAACAAAATAAAGGGGATTATAATGCAGGGAATCATCCCGAGGATCCCCTAAAAATCTCCTAGAATACCAAAAAGAATTCCCTTCTTCAAGAGGTTCTGACACAAACTACCAAGGTCAAGAATGTTAGAGAAAAATATTCCCAAACCATAGATCTGTCAAATTATATGTACCACCAACTTCATAATCATCCCCTGATTATTTCACATGTAATCCTTTTAATGATAAAAATAAATACTGTTCATTTTCCAATTCCATAAACTATTACATTAAGGCTTAAAGGTGGAGATTCTATTCCAATTTGACCCGTGTCATAAAGATAAAATGGCACAGTCCTAGAGGGAGTGTAGATAGGTCCATCATTGAGTGCAATAATCCCATAATATATTTTTCCCTCTCATAGAGGTTTAATGACAGATTTGTAGACACAAAAATCCCTTCATAATACTTAATGTGTCCTCTAACAGTAAATTTGGAAGATAATTCATGAGATGCCTCTTGAATACCCACCCTCATGATCCCATCAACATCCATTCTTATTTTTAATACTGGGGTATGGATAATTTTATTACTATGTGATTCATGATTCATTGGAGGATATGATTTTCAAATGTGAGAGAGGACATGAGTTTCAATATAAACTCATCAAATAAATGCTTCTTGTTTACACTGTGTATCTCTAAGAAGTATTATCTTAGGTGGAGGCTAGCCACACCAATAAATTAAGTAATTTAAGCAACAGATAAATTAGTCATCCATCAAAATAACACACCATTAGTACTAAATTAATGTTTCCCTTGGGGATATCGTACATATTCAACATTAATAAGAAGGAGCTCAAACTGAGGGGATAAATGTCATTGAGACTATGGAAATGTAACTCCACCTAGATGAGGAGACCGAGTTTTTTCAGTTTTCCAATATTTGATAGGCTACAAATGGGTCTTAGAAGGACATATAATAAATAACGATTTATGTTGATGGTATCTTCAAATGTTTGTTAGAGAGACTCCAACATGTGGATGATCCGTCTGTTTTTTTAACTCATTAATGAAAAGAATTTTTTTTCCAGTCTTATATATCTTCATCCCTACTTTCATTCTTTGATTATAACATAAAATTGATGATAGATTTGATATAAATCCATCTTTGTGCTAACGATTTGAATCCAAAGCGATAAGAAAGGGGAGTTTTTATAATTTTTTCCCTATTACATGGGGTATAGTGAGAGGATTTGGACTATTGATAGGTTCATATGGGAAACCCTATGAAATTTAAGTCATTAGTTTAATTGCCCCATTTTTTTCCTAATATAAATATAACCAATATAGTGAAGACATATTAGGAGAGACATGGATTTCTATTAGGCTGCCCTCTGTGGGTTTTCATCTGAATTATTTTGTGCCTTTTGTCTTTTTATTACATGATTCTTGCAAAAACCATGAAGAGAATAGGTCCAGAAATCTGACACATGACATTTATCCATAGTTCCCTTTACAATTTTTCAACATGTGGAGTATTATGTCTCTCTTTATTGGTAGTATAAATTCTTGATTGATGGACTATAAGTAAAATTGTTTAGGTTGAACATCGTTGAACATGATTTCTGGAATGATGGCTGAAACAAGGTGAATTAACTAAGAATTCCCTGATACTCTTTGAATACTTGAATGTGGATTTTGAGTCACTATGTCATTAATCATAGATCTAAAACATGATATGAGACACATGTGTGAGGAATGGCCATGGAATGAGTATATAAAGTTGTATCCATCAGGATGATTTCATGTCATATGTTAATAGATGAGGTCTCTTCCTAGGAAGAATATACTACTATTTAATAACCCCATTTTTTGGGTGACATTATAAAAATTAAACTAGGGATTGTTACTACATTGTCAAATAAGGGAATCCTCTAGATTAAATGACCATTCTGTGGGAGACTTATGAAAATCCAACAAGGGTGTGTTACTGTATATCAAAAAAGGTTATAATCATGAATTCTAGCATTCTATTACAAAGGCTTTGAAAGTTTCAGAAGATGTGGATATCTCCAAACGTCCAAGGGTGGTTTTAGAATAGAAGTTGTGTGAGAATGAAGAGATTATTTGTATTTTTATTTTCTATTAATGGGAAAATAATCCTATATGAATTTGGATTCTTTGAAGGATGGTAATTTCTGTTAAATGACTGACATCATGGGGGCATGCCCCTTTCTGAAAAGGGTTGAAGCATTGTGTAGTATAACATTGTGTGACTAGAATATTGACCATTTAATATAACATCTTACAGTAAGGATTTTATATTATAGATTAATTTCATATGACTGGGACTTTATTCTATGTAGATTTAATGTCATACAACAAGGACATTGGTGGAAAAAATTTGTTTTATTTTAGCTCTGACCGATAAATTAATGATTCATCCTTTCAAAGTAATCTTTTTGGTAATTTTTCATCATTTCCAGGTATGATGGAGAAATGTTGTAATCTATAACCTATGTGCTTATGGATTTGAAGAGTGATATGGGGGGAAATGATGATGATAAAAGGGGTGGTCTCTTCTTAGGATGAATGTACAACTAGTTGAAAAACATATTTTGTAGGTGACTTATTTAAATCCAACTGGGTTATTTTACTATATACTGAAAACGTGGCATCCTTTGGCTGACAGCCCTTGAAATTTTGTTAGTGACATATACAAATAAAATTTGGGCATGTCAATTCATAGTTACAACAAGGATTTATCTGGAATTATTACATTCCATTTTTTTGACATAGGATGCTTATAGAGATTTTCATTTCCCAAGACATCAGGTCTGGTTTGTGAAAGGAAAGTACCTAAATACAGAATGACCATCTCAAGTAACAATTACTGAAATATAGGGAAATGATTTCCAATGTTGGTCAACCCATATCTTGGAACAGAGGGGATTCTTTTAGTTATGTTTGGGCCTAAATCATAGTTTCAATTAATCACTAAATATCTCATTTTAATGAGAAACGAGCCCTATATAGATTTCTAATGACGTCTTTCAGACCAAGACTATTCGGGTATACTTCAGAAATGGAGTAAATTCTAAACCAAGAGCATATGTGTTTTCAGATTAGGATAAGTTAACATGGGATAAGAATATGTGGGGTAACCATATAAGATTATAGAATATTGTGTTACAGAATGATGACTTCAGGTATTATGAAGATAAAATTGGATTCTCCAAAAGAATATTGTAACAATGGTTGAAAACCCCATTTTGTGGGGTACTTTATGAAAATTTAAATCATGTGTGATACTATATTTTCAAAAAAGGAATCATCTAGCTGATAGTCCCCGAAATTTTGTGGGAGACTTATTAAAATCCAACTAGGGCATGTTACTGCTTCGTCCGACAAAGGAGTCCTCAGGAATTAGACATTCTATCCCCAGTAGTTGGAGAAAGATTATGAACATTCAATATTATCCATGATTAGGAGTATGAAGTGTGGATAGATTACATCAAGGAATAACATACTCATTTGAACCAAAATTGGTAATGAAGTGACAATCTGCTTTTATAGATCTAAATCATATATTAGAGGGTAAATATCTATTTCATTGGTGGACCCCTAAATGAGGGAACCTGAATTAAGGTCACTTATATAAATTATTATTTGTCTATAGGATATGGATTTTTTTTACTCTATCCCATGGCTAGGACTAGTAAATGAGTTCTAAAAATCACTGCATATCTCTTTGGATTGAGAATCAATCCACACATAGCTCTTTTGGGACCATGAATTTTAAAATCATGTGGTGTGGACATGTCCCATGTAGTTTAATGTCTCATGGTAAAGAAGATGGTGACTCAACATGAAAAAGGAATGGCATGGTTAGACTAGGGTATAGAACCTGGGTGTCACTACATATCTTATTGTAGTACGATTAAATCTGAATTTATTTGTAGTGAAGAATCTATATAATGATCTAAGTTATTTGTGGCTAAAAAAATTGATTACAAGATCAGGAATGGGATGAGAACCCATATTAGATCCTCCTATATAGATCTGACACATAAGAGAGTAGAGGTAATTCTAGTATTATGGCTAGAACAGGATGTGGGACCTGGATATTACTATGTATCTCACTGTAAGGAGAATCTATCTATACATAGTTATTAAGGAATTATGTAGTTTATGTTCTTACAGTCAATGAAATATGATGTGCCTTTTATGGTATTATGACTAGGTCCATGATAAACTAGATGTGAATAAATATTACATAATTATTTATGGTACTCTTCTTCTACAAAGACTTTTAATCACATCCGAGTTATTCTTGGTGTGAGAAACAAGGAGTAGAAAAGGATTCCTTCACCATACAATTGAAGTATCATTGAAGGATAGGGAATTTAAATTTTTTCAGGGTTATACATAGATTTAGTATCCATGAATTGTTATTAATATCATTTAGAATGAGTATCAAACAATATGTATTTCTTTAAAGGTTCATAATACTAGTATAACTCATGCATAGGGAATGAGGGCAATTATTTTGTGTTGCGGCTAGAACTGGGATTAGAAATTTGGGTATCACTAAATATCTCAATTGAATGGGAATCAAGACACATGTATGTGTTGACTAAAATGTAGGGAGGGTTACCATAACCTATTATTTTCGTCTACAAAAAAATGGATCGAATGTTTACATAGTTTATCTTCCTGGAACTAGGATGAGAACAATGTAGTTTCAGGTCGCATAGAAAACATGTCATCTTATAGTTTAACTTCTTGTTACTATGGAATTATTATATGTATATTTAACTCTTATATCCTGAACTATGATTTATTTTAGTATTTGGTCATACAACTATGACTATCTGGTGTGCTTTTTATGGTCATCAATAGAGGACTGTGATTCCATGTAGTTTAATTTCATGAAGTAAGGACATTGTCGTTCCATTTTACATCGTGTGACTATTATTTTAGGCCTTGCAGTTAAATGTAATGTATCAAGGACATAGGTGTGATGTATATTTTCCACTTTCCACATGGATGATATTCCATTCACATTAAGGGCATGCGACAAATATAGACTATACAGTTTAACATTTTGTAGCTGAGATGTACCACTCTTTTTTCACTAGAAGTACCTTTTGAGAAACCTTTCATTGGTTAGGGTCATAATGAGCTCTCCATCAATCAAGAACAAAAAAAAATCAATTTTAGAGTGGACCTTCTGTAAGTAATAATGTCCATCCCACTTTAGATCATGTTTTGGATGTTTTTCCATAATATCATTAGAGTCATAAATACCAATATGGTTCTTCTTAAAGGAATGAACAGAAGTGGACCTTATTGTTAAAATTTCAATTTATCTGATATTTACGGACCTCTATGTGATAAATGGTATGCAATTTTTCTCCTAGATTTTCTCTAATACATCTAGTAATTTCTGGGATTTCTCATCTATGGACATTGATCTCATATGGAGACATGGATCATCATTAATTGGACCTCAATAGGGGGACTTCTTATGTTTCATACATGAGTGAATATGGGGTTTCTTGTGTGGTAGTACGAGTTGAGGTTTGGTAGGTTGACATGGCATGAAAGAGCTACTTAGGCTAATAATTTTTTTTCTTTATCTACCATCACATGGTGTATGTTTGATACGGTCTTGTTGAATATCACTATCTTTCTATTATCCGCTCCATGGTCGCAGGATGAGTGGTTGGATTGGATATTATTCTCTCAATAAAACTTCTCCAATGTTGTATAATATAAATTACAATCATTTCCTATCAATAATTTATAAAAGAAACCAAATATGGTAATGATCTTGGATTTCATGAAGAATACAGTTCTTTTTGCCCCAACACATTTGAGGGGAATTTTCATCATCCCATTTGGATAAGAAGTCGGTTGAATATGGGATGTATTTGAATTGCATGGCCTTAACTTGATGATAGTTCCTTAAAACAGCAATCCCCTAATAAAAAATTCCGAGGAGTATTTGGTTGTAGGTAACATATTTAGGGATTATGGATGAAGTTGGAATTCACTTGGAAGGGATGATATTTGTTGGTAAAATGTGTTCAATCATATTTCGTAGTGGGCCAGTAGTACCCAAGGCTCTAGATTTTATGAGAAATCTTGATCCTTGGCTGGTGGGAACTATAGCCTCCAGTTTAAACTACTTTTAGGACAACAGTGGTCTCATCTCCAACAATTAACCTAATAAGGTCCCCATAAAGTCCCCTCTTATAGAGGACATTTTGATGATTTTTTCCTCATGTAGAACAAAATTAATTTATCTTATAAAGATTTTATTTTTCCCAACACATTCTAATGGGAGTACCCTAATTTTAAGGTATTATATGATGGTTATCATCCACCTAGTGGTAGGATTATATGGTTCAGGGACAATACTGATTTCATTGATCCCATATGTATTTAAATGAGAAAAAAGAGCCAATTTGGGGTTATGCAATACTGATGGTTGTTTCATCCCAGTATGGATCTTCTAAATCCCAGGTTGCATTCTCTAATGCATATTCTTAGGCATTCAACAATCATGGGGTTGTGATTAAATGTTTGTTCTTATGGGAATTTTTCCATTAACTCATAGACAGAGTTAAGAAGGGGGGTTATCTCTTCCATTCTAATGGGAAAATCCACATTAATATATTTTATTTCCAATATAAATTTCCATTCACCTCTAGGTGGTCCACTAGTATCTGAAGTGATGGTTTTGGGCATACAATGAGGGCTTTGTAATTTACCTCATTGTCTGTACAACATTCTGATAACAAAGAGTAAAAAAAACATTTTCTTGAGATATTAGTATGACTCCGAACCCTACTTAGTTGATTTTTGGATCTTCCATTATCTTCTATACGGGAATACTAGAGTCATCGTAAAAATACATTTACAATATTTGGGGTCCAAATTTATTAATTAATATCTATTCTACTAGAAATTTATTATCTAACAATGTGGTTTCTACATATGGGCATTCTATAAGAAAATATATCAAGTATTGTTCTTTCACCTCCTTTTAAGATAAAAATTTTATTTCAAACATTTATAGGATAACCCCCCATCATTCCAAACATCCTATGAACATACGCTGAATGTGGATATATTTTGGTGGGTTATTAAAAGTGACCAAATGGACCTCCTGGTGTTGTAGGTAGTGGATTTTTTTTTAAACTCAATGATTAACACTAGAATGATCTTCTGGATATTATAATAATGTGTCTCAATGTCATGCATGGTTTCACTGAGATAATAATGGATGTTTTCATTATTGACATTATTCATTTTTCAATAGGAATTCAACCAGTAATCATTTTAGGGTTTTCACATACAAACTGTGAGGCTTCCCTTTTTGGGTGTAATTAACAATACTGGACTCAACAGATACATCCTGAGGATATATAATGCTTCCTGGAAATTTTTGATCTACTGATATGTTACATCCTTCTTCATCAATCTTTTGAAGGTAACGAATTTTCATTTGTGGTTATCTATAATGAAAAGAATGTGTTAAAGGTTTAACTATAGTCCTCTCAACTCTTTTAGGATTCTAGGTGTCGAATTATAATGATATACTTTTCCTTATCCGAGATGACATCGATGTTGCGATGGAGTATGGAAAAGTTGAGAAACATTATTTAGTTTAAGCCAAAGGAACATTTCAAGGGTTCCATCTTCAGGTTATGTTGTCATAGTTTTTTTAATATGGTCTTGAGATCATCTAGGTTATTAGAAAGTTATTGGGACCTACCCCCCAAATTATTGAAAAAAGATTCAAATAAAGAGTTTAAATATGGGATGCATGGAATGTAGGAATTTGGCCCTGACATTTTTCAAGATAAATGTAATTAATCGATAGTATAATAATCCATGGGGGATCTGAACGTAGTGGAGTCTTCTTCTTCTGGATTCATCTAAATTTTTTTATACCCTGAATATCCATCCATGAAGGTGAGGGATTGATACCAAGCTATTGCATAAATAATTATCCATGTGATTACAACCGAGAAATCATCTTTTGGATAGTGTTGTTAGAGATCTCTAAAATCTGTTCAGACCCTAATTTTTTCATTCCTCTTCTACTCTAAGATGATGTTTTTTATCCAAATAAGATAAAAAATATCCTGGATGTTTCTTCCTTGATGAGATTTTTGACTTCATCCTCAATTTTGTAGGTGTGAGTCGAGTGAATCCTTCCAGCTTCATGATTGTACCCCCAATGGTTTTTAGGAAATCCCATGTTATGAGTGATCACCAAGGGATCTTTTCCTATCATATCTATGTAATTATATGTAATCAAATACTGATTTCATTTGAAAATGGATGTATACACTTCTTGTTCCTTTGTATTCATGGACTCAATGATCAAAATGGGTCATGGGTTTTCTTTCTTTCTTAGCATTATTTCTCTAAGTTCAACAATGATAGTAGAGAAACCTTCCTGAAAGACTAGAGGGTAATCCTTAAGGAATTACTCCTCATAATGATCCCTGTTATCCTCCTCTTCCACCCATTCCATGTTCTTATTGGAAGCAGTTAACAAAGAGATATCTTCATAGTTGTGAGGGGAGTCAAAATTTTTAAGGTATTCCAAAGATAAACAAACTACATCCTACCCGATTAATGATGCAATATATTTTTTGATCTCTGAACGATAGTTGGGGGATAAAAACTGAGAATCCTAATTTTATCATAGGGATGTGAAAACCTCTTCTGACTCTAATGATGAGGTGCTGATTTGTTTAATCTAATGTCTTGGAATGAGGACATTTATTCTTGGGATTTTGTTTTAATTTGAAGAGTCGATGACTTCTCTAGTGCTTCGGGTTTAGTTTTTATTGAAATAGTGGGTTACCAAGACCCAACGGTGATGTCCTATTGATTACCATATCATGCATATAGTTATATATAAATTATGGTTACATACGATAATATTGTATATATTTATTCATCAACAACATAATGGAAATATCTATATATGAGTTGTTGTTTCAAAAATAAATAGAATATACCATACTATAATGAGATCCTAAAGACAGTTTGAAATTAATCTTAAAAAAGGTCTTATGGTCTGCATACATCATTCTAACTGGAAAAAATATATGTTTGACTATCAGGTGATGGGGGATCCTAGTCATTAAGACATATTCTAATGGAGTTCACACATGTTGATCTCTATTAGCGAGATCAAGAGGAAAAACCCACCAATAGTAACACCATATATTTATGGTGTCATTGGATGTTCCTATCAACAATCATGGGTAATGGTCTAATAACATTACATCAATACAAATGTATTCCATTTGATTTATTACATTGATTCAAGACAAAAACCTTTGTATTGAAATCGTGGTGAGGTAGTTTGTGTTGGGTGTGTAATTGGAGGCATGACATTGGTTGTATGATCAAAAGAGGATTTTTCACTTCCATGCTAAGGATGTTATATATCTCGGGCCATGTTGATCATGATGGTTGTACCTGGATAAATCTATTCCCATGGTCGTCCAAGGTAAATCCACCCTGTTAGATCAAAAATATTAAAGTAATAAACAGGGTGATTACACGGGTGTGCATCCTACTTTATGAGTTATTAAAGATTGGTAGATTATATTACACATTATGTTTTCGTAGGTCGGTTGTCATTGTTGTGACAATACTTATCTCTTTAGGGGCCATGATGGGTTGCTAGATCTTGCTTTTAGTATATGAATAGTATTCACTACTATCAAGATAATTTCCTAGAGGGTCACACATAATAGTCTATTCAAGAATCTACCCTATTTAGTTGGATAATAGTTTTAGACATGGTTGAACCATCCCATGGGGCCCAATTTTTTTCCAAGGTTAAATGATCACCAATGAAATATTTAATTTCATATTATTCAAGTCAACAATAAAGTTAATAGAATTTATTTATTAAACATATTTACTAGTTTTATTTAAATACATGAAAAATATTATTTGAGCGAATAATAAACTTTTCAAGGATCAATTAATATTTATGGGAATGATGAGTTGAGTTAATGACACATATATTATTCAGTAATATATTTAATATATTACAGGAAAGGTATAATTATATTTATGACTCAATTGAGTAGTCATAACATGTCATTTATAGTGCTTTAAGTATTCAAGGGTCGGAGAGGGAATACAGAATATTTTAATTAAATACAATATATAGAAGAGGAGAGCATCCCACTTGGGACTATTCATGGGATTTCTCCCTCCTCTTCTCTCTACTATGATCAAGATATAGAAGTTCTCGATTTTTGAGCATGGATCGAGTTATCTCTAAGTCATCGCAAGCAAGGTGATGCGGTGATTGTTGGAGGATCGAATGCATCATCGAAACTCCATGCTAGCACACAAATTTCGATGATCGATGTTGCCTTTTATTTTTGATGAATGTGTGGATAATATATATGAATTAAGCATTGGATTATTTGAGAAATGATCTCAAATCATGACAATACATCTTGTGTGGATTCGCATTAAAACATGTTTTTATGGTTTTATTCTTGTTTTTAATCATCTTCATGTGAGATCCTCATCCTAAACTAGGTAGTGACTCATCGATGATGATGCATTTATTTCATTCACCAGTGAACGTTTTTGAAATCCTGTATTTGAAGGCTTTCGCTGCATGCTCAGTTCCTAAAACTGGTTTCAAAGCCATCACATGAAATTTTTTAATCTAAAAGAAATTAAATTTTCATTATACCATGTAGAGGGTGTAGATACGGTCCCAATGCTGTAGAAATATTATCAATTAGACATCATATAACTAGTTTAGGCCATATGATGTTTTGAAGTCAGATTGAAATGTTTTTATTACATGTGTAAAAAATATAGATTTTTTTTGATAAGATTTATATATTCCAATATATGAAGGGGAAATGAATAGTGTTTTATAGTGATTATAATTATTATTTTTATTCTTATAATTTTATTTTAAGAATATAATATTTTACAAAATCTTATTTAATTGGTTTAGAAATTTCTGTAACTCTAATGGAAAACATTTTTATAAACAAAAATAAATCGATGATTTTCTCAAAAAAATGTATAATGGGCCCTCATTTTCTAAATCAAAGGAAAATGTCAAAAAAATGTCAAATACTAAAAAATGAGTGTTTACACTGGAAGGGACCACCCGGTTCCCAAATCCATATGGTGGTCTTCAACCATGGCCACCATGAGGGGCCCTCTGGCCATGCCTCCATGTTTTCTAGAGTAATCTGTGGGGATGATTTCCTCCACCAGATCACCCAGGACATTCTTCTTCTCCATTTCTGGGTATATACCTGGACTAGGGCCATCTCTCTCTTGTCTCCCACACCAAGGTGTTGTTGGAGCAGCATCTAGAGATGTTGTCCCAAGTCACTGGAATATCCCAATCGATGCCACCTCTTTCACCCGATGTCAATCATTGGACTCCGCTTGTATCCATAGAATTGGAATCCCATAATCCCCACTCTCTTGGTTGGGCACCTTAGCTGCCACTGATTCTATACTAGCATGCTGATCAACCCACTTTCCTACTTCCTTGCTGACCATATGGCTACCATACTTTTTCTTACATTACTATTACATAAATTTAAAGATTAAAATAAGAAAATTATTACACATTAAGTATCTGAGGGTTTAGAGTGTTTGGGAAATTAAGATCAAACATAAAATTTACAACATAAAACATAAGCATTTATTTAATCCATTATTCTCCAACTTCTTGTTATCCCTAGAAAACTCCATAGTATACATAATCACCTCATGATATAAATAAAAACGGTGAGCTAAAATCACAATAAGAGGATAAATATAAACAATTGAACAATGGGTGAGCAAAATCATAATATAGGCAATGGATCATGAATATGAGAGGAAACATTAATATTCAACGAGAAATATGATAATGCATAAAAATGAAAAACCATGTCATAGTGGTCAACTACCACACATTATTGTGAAAAATTCTAGAATCATGATCATACACAATTTCCCTTTATCTAATGATATTCATTACATTAACCAATAATTTAGAGCTCTTTATAATTTAGGCAAACCCATCCCATCATAACATTCATATAGTGCTATATAATTCCTAGCACACCCATCACATAATAACATTTACATTATCATGAATGACACATAAAACATATGTCAAACATCTAAATAAAATAACCCATTGAAATAATGGGTTTCAAATCCTAATTAACACATTCATAAACGATTTTTTCAGAAAATATTGAGGGAATTACATTCATTACATATAACAATCAATGTTGAGTGAAGAAAAAATATTGTTTGAGAGTGTTTATTCAAAAGAAGAGTTATATTGGAAAACATTGGGTTGGTCATGAACTGAACTAGAAAAAATGTATATCCCATAAAATGTAATATAATGATGAAATTTTTTTTTCTGGAGTTACCATACCAAAAATGGAGTTAAATAGGGAATCCTCAAAGTATGATAGTTGGGTTCGAGAACTTCCATTTACCTTGTATCTCAACGCTTTCATCCCTTCAATGTCATGTATAATGAGATTGTATTCATTAAATAAAAATTAAAGAAAATTTTATACATGAATATTTTTCATTATTGTTGCATTACATTCATTTATGGTCGTTTTGATGAGTTATAGAGTTTAAATAAATTTTTTGGAAATGTTCGTTTTTTTAGTTTTCTTGAACGGTTCGCTTGTATTCATGAATGGATGTTCATTTAAAACATGGATAAACATCAAGAATTGTAATTATTTGTTATTTATGTTGTGAAATAACATTATATTATCTTATAAATAATATCTTTATATACCATGAGAATGGACCATTAGATAAAATTTTAATGATTATTGTTTGTGTTAATTCGGGTGGTTTTTCGACCACAATGAACTTGTTTTGTTTAATCATTTAGTAATATGTACATAAGTTAGATCCATAAAAAAATACGATCTGAAAAATTTAAAATAATCTAGTTCAACCATAAAAATGATTTCATTACTAGATCTGAAGGCGGTAATGGAAAATGAAAACATGATGTTCTTGAAGGTGATAAATTAACACCTGACGAACAACATTTTCCATTCTAAAATAAAAATAAGAGAAGAAGGGGGTTGGATGATATATTATACAATTAGTATCATAAAATTATATTATATGTAATATAATAGAGTTACAATACCATGTGGATGAGGATAGGTTGTGATAGATTTAAAAAAGAACTTGAAATTGAATTGAAATTAAAGGGAGAGAGAGAGATATGAATTACCTCTTGAATCATCCTCTTGAGATCCTCCTTAAGGAACCTAGGCTTTGAATTTTTATGAGAGAAAAAGCTCTTCAACGTGGGGAATGGACTAGGTAAGTCGGTTTAGAAAATTTTAGACATGTATTTATGATTGATAGGTGTGAGGAAATGAGGGTGTGAAGGGTGGTATTTATAGTGGAGGGGAGAGGGGTTTCCTCATTATTATATTAATTAATTTTTTATTTCTCCACAAGACATTTAATAGTAATGATTCCATGACCAAGAATAGTAATAATTGCATGTGAGTTTGAGATAATGTCCTTCAATCAGCCATACATTATCTGATGACATCATAATTCATGTATTCATCATTTATCGTAAATTATCATATTTTACTATTCACCAAAAATTCATGTATTTCAGAAAAATACAAAAAATTCAGCCTAACCATAATTCGATGTGTAGAATCAAAAAATGATTTCCATTATTCAAAAATAATTGTCAAAATATGATTAAATTAATTTTTAATTAAAAACATAATTTACTTGAAGAAACAATTTTCAAAACATTTTTTTACTTATTCCAAAACATATGTATGTGCTAAATTCAACTAAATAATATATATATATATACTATAATTAGTGAGGTTACTATTCATAAGGTGTTTCCAATATTGTTAAGGGTGAAATTACTATTCATAAGGGTAAGTTTCTATTCACAAAAAATTATGTTTTTTCTATTAGACTTAAAAATTTATCCTTGATTCCACTATGTAGGTTAGATTTTCGAAATTCAAAATATAGAAGTGGAAAATTATGTTTAATTGTCACATAGTATTTAGTATCAAGGTATGTCATTCTGTATCCTAATGTTATTATACTATAAAGCATAATTATAAGATTTTATTTCCATTGATAAAATATTGGGTTGTTACATTCTTCCCCCCTTAGGTAATTTCGCCCTCCAAATTTCATATACCCAAACAGGTGAGGGTACTTATCCTTCATTTACTCCTCTATTTCCAAAGTTTCTTCTTCAAAAATATGGTTCCTACATAAAAATTTGAAAAGGTGGGTTGTCTTGTGTGTAGAACCTTATCTCTCCAGTCCAGAATCTTCACTGGCTTCTCCTCATAAGACATATCATCCTCCAAATATACCACCTCTATTTTTAGTACATGTGTTGGATCTGGAATGTACTTCCTCAGGAGTTATACATGAAACAGATAATGAACATGATCCATATTTAGTCGAAGTGAAATCCGATAATCCATAGTTCCAATGCGGTCAAGGATCTCAAATGGGCCAATATACCTTGGGCTTATCTTCTCTTTCATTTCAAACTGCATGACTCTATTCCGTGGTGATATTTCAAGGAATACATTATCTCCAACTTTAAACATCATGTCCCTTTGACCATTGTCATCCTAGATCATTTTTTTTTGACTCTGATGATCTTTGATATGTTACTGGACGACTTGAAATTTCTCTATCATCTCTTGCAAATGATCAGGTCCATGTATCTTTCTTTATCCAAATCACACAAACAAGTTGGAGTATTACAACTCTTTCTATATAGAGCATTATATGGAGCCATATTAATACTCTATAGGGAGTTATTTTTGTATGAGAACATAACCAATGAGTGATGTTGCTCCCTTCCACCTTTGAATTCTAAAAAGTTGTCTCTTAGTATGTCTTCATGTATCTGAATTGTTCTTTCAGATTGGCCATCAGTTTTGGGGGAGATAGGTAGTGCTGAAATTTAATTAAGTACTCAAAACATGTTAAAGGCTCCTCTAAAATATTGATGTTATCCATGGAGAATGATCAAAGACAATTGAGGGTGGAAAACCATGCAATATCACCACTTCCTTCACATATATGTTTGCAAATTCTTCAAGTAAGAGATCTTCCCAAATAGAGATAAAATGGGCAGTCTTGGTGAGTCGATTAACCATAACCCATATCACATTATTTCCATTGGATGTCTTTGGGATACCCATAAAAAAGTCCATAGTGACATTCTACCATTTCCACATGGTTATAGGAAATGGTTGCATCATCCCTTTGGACTTTTTTCACTCTACATTAACTTGATGACATACCAAGCACCTTGAGATATATTCTCCAATCTCCTTCTTCATGTTATCCCGCCAGAAGTGTTCTCGGAGATCTCATTACATCGTGGTACTTCCAGGATGGATAGTAAATGTTGAGCAATTGGAATTATACAATACCTCCTTCTTTTTCCATTGTGATTAAGACACACAAATCCACGTTCCAAAATTAATCACACCATCAACGTCGATATGGAACTCATGAAGCTTTTCTTCCTTTACTGCATTCACCTTCTTTTGTAACTCCATATCATCCCTTTGTTCCTCATTAATATTCTCTTGGATATATGTTTGTAAAATTATTTATGAAAGATAGGATGTATCACATGCCCTTTTTATTTCCAAATCCATCATTTGAATATCTAAGAAGATAGGGTCTTTCTCAGTCTTTAACAAGGATAGAGTAACATGTTATTTTCTTCTTAAAGCATCAGCTACCTAGTTCACCTAGTCTAGATGATTGTGAATAGAGAAATCATATTCATTGATTATCTCTAACCATCCCCTTTGATGCATGTTGAGATCCTTTTGTGTGAATATATACATTATTCTATTGTGTTGTGTTTATATTTCACACGTCTCACCATAAAGGTAGTGCCGCCAGATTTTCTAGGCAAAAATCATAGCTTCCAACTATAGATAATGAGTTAGGTTGTTCTTCTCATGGATATTCAACTCCCATGAGGTGTAGGCTATCACATTATCATTTTTCATGAGTATGCAACCCAATCATTTCTTTCAAGCATCACGGTGTATCACAAAAATTTCTCCACTTTTGGGTAGTGTGAATATAGGTGCAGCGATCAGTCATCACTATAGCTCCTTAAACCATTCCTCATATTCTTATATCTAGAAATACATTGCCCCTTTCATTGATAACTTAGTTACTGGCCTTAACAATCATTATAAATTTATCACAAAACATCGGTAATACCCACTTAATCAAAGAAATCTATGGATTTCTGTTACACTAGAGGGTGCGGGCCAATCCTCAATCACCCTTGTTTTTGAAGGCACCACATAAATTCTCTCACTTGAGATCACATGTCCCAAGAAGGTGACTTTCATAATCCAACGTCACACTTTCTGAACATGGAGTACAACATCTCATTTATCAATGTCTCTAAAACAAGTCATAGATGTTATTCATGTTCCCCCTTTCTCTTGGATTATATGAGAATATTATTGATTAACATTACCAAAAATTAGTCGAGGTAATTTATAAAGACTATATTTATAAAATAAAAAAATATTTTAGGGGAATTATTAAGTCTAAAGGGAATCACTAGAAACTCAGAGTGCCCATACCTTGTACAGAATGTATTATTTTTAATATCTTCCTTATTCACCATCAGTTTTTGATATACAGAATGAAGATACACCTTTGAGAAGTATTGATATCATATTAACTGATTGAAGAAGGCATCATTCCTTGGAAGTGGATAATTTTTCTTTATGTGGATCATGTTGAGTTCCTGATAATCATTACATAGCCACATTGATCCATCCTTCTTCTTCACAAAGAGAACTGGTGCACCCTATGGTGATGCACTAGTGCATATGAACACTTTGTTAAAATTATCTTGTAGCTACTTCATTAACTCCTTATGTTCGATAAGAGCTATCCTATATTTACACATTGATATTGGAATAGCTTCAGCTATGTGTTCTATTGAGAAATCCACCTCACTATTTGGGGGAATTCCGAGTAACTCCTCCGGAAACACAACACTGTATTCCAACACGATGGTAATTTCTGAAAGGTTGGCACATTATTTTGACTCAACCATTTGGGATAGTTATTCTTATTTATAGGAAATACACACCCACAACGTTGATGTATTTTTCAAATGATATTCATGATATTCCTTTCATTTTTAGAGTACCATGGGATGCTTTGGAATATGAAAAGATATTGCAATTTCCCAATAGTTGATATGTGCTCTATATAACTACATCCAATCAATTCCCATTATAGTGTCTAATTACACTAATGGAAGTATTACAAGATTCACTAGGAGAATCATCCCACATACACCAAAAAGATAAGAGTAAAACACTTGGGATTCAATGATTTCACCACTTAGTGTTTTTACATATATCACTACATCAATGTTCTGGGGCATCGATTCTGTAGTTCTAGAAAACTTCCAAGATATAAAAGAATGCATAGAACAAGAACCAAATAAGACTTTTTCCATTCTTGTGTGAATAGGAAGTGTACCTTGAACAAATAATTATCATGATCCACATCTACAGTAGTGATGGAAAAATCTTTGTGTTTTTTCCTTTGGAATTGGTGGATACAGATGTTGATTACCCTCGAGAAGTTGAGGTTTAGTACACAGTCTTGCATAGTACCCTTTCCCTCTACATTTGTGCCATTGGACCATGGGTGGTTCTGTTCATTCTTACACCACATTATTATTGCTTCTCATGTCTTTTTGGAACTCTTGATCATGATTTCCATCATTCCCACACTTTAATCATTTCCCCATCCCATTGAGGTGGTTCCCGTGATGCATCTTCTCACATTTTTGGCATGTGGGACATTGCGTTTTCGTCCTACCTTTATCATTAGATCCTCTGGTATGAAACTCCATCTATAGTTTCTTATAAGCATAGACATGAGACAATTCTCCAAACTCCACCTCTAATTTGAGATCACATCGAACAAATTCTTCATAACTCCCAACGTTTAAAATTTTAAGAACCATTAGATGGTGCATATTTAATCCACTAAAAAATATAACAATTTTCCTATCATTTTTTATAAATAACCCAAAGTGTACCTCGAAAGCCTTGTGAAATTATCATCGTAGGTTTTGACAGATTTTCCTTCATTTTTCTAATGATCTATGAATTATCCCTCACTCATCATATGAATATTTTGTTGGAAATACTTGTTAAGAAACATGAACTTAATCTCTTCCCATTCCATCTCTTCAATTTCATCACTTTGAATACTGTTCTTAATCAAATACCACCATTGATTGGAATCTCCCTCTAGATAGTAAATGGATAATTGAACCTTCTCCATCTCAGAATAGGGAATCACAAAAAATATCTTCACCCTGGTGTTGAACCACTGTTCCTCAACTAGTGTATTAGAAGATCCACCAAACATTGATGGTCATTGCCACAAAACGCAATCGATTGCCAGGTAATCCCTCTTAGGTAAAGGAGAAAATTCACCATTATTCATGTTATTATTAAAAACATGAGATATCTAGGTAATAATCACCATGAAGTTTTGAAATCCACCTCCCAAGGCATTGGGGATTTTGTTTTGGCCATCACTGCATTGTCCCTCACTTGTGTTGTTGGCCTTGTTTCTCCTGGATCCCACCATTTTCTAAAATAGAAAAGGTTAGAACAAAACAAAGTACACAAGTAATGATTAACTTATTCATTTGTGCAATTTAAACTAAAATAATATATTCTATTATCCCTATATTTAACAATGATTCTTGTTTTCTTAATTATTCTTATCCTCATACTAGATGTTTTCTCTATTGTTCAACAATATTAATTCCCAAATTAACTAAACCATTCCTCTGATAGAAACTATAGAGACACTTCCATTTCGTACATTACTATTTAATTATTTTAAAGACAAAAAAGATAATAGTATTACACAATGAGGATATAATATTTTCATGTCTTGGGAAAACAATGACCATACATAACATTTACAATATAAAATGTAATCATTTATTTAATCCATTCTTCTCTAGCTTCTTATTGTCCCTTGAAAAATCTTTAGTAGACATAATCACCTAAGAATATACATAAAAATGGGTGAGAAAAAATCCCATTAAGAGTATAAATATAAAAAATATTACAATGTGTGAGCACAATAATAACATAGGAAATAGATCACGAACATGAGAGGAATCATTAATAATATACATGAAATGTGGCACTATATAAAAATGAAACATCATGTATTAGTGGTCAACTACCACACATTGTTGTGAACATTATTAGCATAATGATCCAACATAATTTCCCATTAACTCATGAGATTCATTACTTTACCCAATGAATTTGATCACTTTATAATTCCAGGCGCACCTGTCACATCTTAACATTCATATTGTACTATATAATTCTAGGTGCACCCGTCACATCATAACATTTAAATTATCATGCATGCCACATATAACATATGTAAAGCTAAAAAATAAATTAACCAATGGAATATAATGGGTTTCATATCATAAGGAATACATTATTAAACATTTGGTTCCCAAAATATTATGGGAATAACATTTTTGACATAGCTTACGTAACGTTGAGTGAAGAAGAAACAGTCTTTTAGAGTTTGTTTATTCGAAAAAAGAGTTATTTTGGAAAACATTATGTTTGTCGTGAACATAAGTAGAAAACATATATGTCCCAGAAAAGGTACGATAATGATGAAAAAATTATTTTTATAGAGTTACCATACTGACAATTTTGTGAAAGATAGAAATATCAAAGTATGAGAGTTGGGTTCGTGAATTTCCCCTTACCTTGTATCCGAACAACTTATTCATATTAATGTCCTATATAATGACATTAAATTAATTAATTACAAATTCCAGGCCCTTTTATAAATTAATATGGTTCATTAGGGTTTCATTTTTTTCTTTTTTGGTCTTTTAGATGAGATATAGAGTTTACATCCACTGTTTCAGAATGCATATATTTATATTTTTCTTGAATGGTTCACTTGAATTGATGAATGAATGTTTATTTAAAACATGTATAAACATCCATAATTGTATTTAGAAGATTTTTATTATTTTACCGAGCTTTAAATGATGTATTAAATAATTTTTTTATTTACCATGAGAATGATTCATTTGATAAGAATTTAATGATGATTGTTTGGGTTAATTTGGGCGGTTTTCGACTGTAATGAACTTGTTTTGTTTAATAATTTAGTAATAAGTACATAAGCTAGTACATGAACATTAAATTGGTTATAGTAAATTTAAAATAATCCTGTTTGAAAATAAAAATAGTCTAATGACATGATCTGAAGGTGGTAAAGGAAAATGAAAACATGTCATTCTTATAGGTGACAAATTAACACGTCACGAACAACTTTTCCATACTAAAATAAAAAAGAATATGTGAATGTGGTTGGATGATATGTTATCCCAATAGTATAATAAAATTACATTATATGTATGTCACAACCCCCTCCCACCAAAGATTCCCTTCCTGAACTGGCATTGGTGAAAGGGAGATAATTACCCCTGAGTCCTGCCTCCAGTAGGCCCCGGGTTGGCGACTAGCACCAAGGGTATGAGTTTTCACAAATATGGGAGTCATTACCCTTTTATTATTTTAAGATCGGGAAATAGGACAAGTCAACCACCTAAAAGGAAAAGAACATGTGTATAGAAATAAACCCAATCCAAGCCCACATGCATGTTTAAACAATTTTATAAAAAGGTGCAAGTACAAGAAATCTCAAAGTACAATACCAAAAGAAAACAAGAGTACATCAAAGAGCAACAACTCCAGTTGTACGACTAGTAGGGTCCTGCATGGCCCTGATAGTCCTCCTGGAAACCTGAAACTAAACGTAGGGTGAGCATACAAGTATACTCACTAGGGAAACCTAAAGCTCTTGTGAACAAGTGGGGAGACATCATAATGTCCCGTGAGAACAACAAAAGAAACCTAGCTATGAATTCTATCCACCCAACCTCACCAGCCACACTCACCAAAAACACAATCACAACAGGTAGTAGTAGTATATAAGAATAAGAGTATTGGGTACCCCGCACCATTTCCCACTAGTTAGCTGCTCTTCCTAATGGCGAATGTCCTGACGCTACCACTCTTCCTGCCCACACACACCTGGGCCTCAAGAACCACACATCCCACCTGCACACACCTGGGCCTCACAACCACACATCCCTCCTGCACACACCTGGGCCTCACAACCATGTGTCCTGCCCGCACACACCTGGGCCTCAAAACCACTTATCTCGTCCCCACCCGAATACACCTGGGCCTCATCCTGAAGATTCTTGGGAACAGCAACAGAACTCTCACCCAAAGAAACCTGGGCCTCATCCCGAAGATTCTTGGGAAAACAAACCTGACCAAAGAGTCTTGGGCCAATCCACCCCAATAGAAACCAACCCGAAGAGTCTTAGGTGTAAGGTCGCCTCAAGGCATCACATGATAGGGAAGAAGGAGCAGGAAGGAGATAGTAACTAAGGGGAAAACACCCTCCCCTGTGAAATGGGAGTGTTCGTCACTAAGTGCTCAACATGGGTGGGCTGTGATAAAACACAAATGATAAAGATATATATATATATATATATAAACCAAACACGCATCCCAACCTATGGCTTCAAATCAGAGAACTGATCACGTGCCTTGGCACTGCTACTACGAAGCATGAATACAACAAACAACCCCAACACAATTTAGGTTTTCCTGATTCACCAGAATTAGTTTATTAGTTCCTTAACCACTAGGAAAATATCCACAACCAACCACATCGATCATTCGTAAAACATATCCCTGCCATCCGCAAATCATGATAGAAAACACAAGCAGCACAACAAAGTCCTTCTTATCAACCAACCAACCCATTTATTATTAATCATGTTCCATTACCATGACCCACCATTCATTAACTCTTCCACTTTTTATTTATTATTCACAACCCATGGTCCGTTCACATTCAATCCCATCTCTACAGCCTCGCTGCCAACTGCCATAAACACAACGGCATCGAACACCATTATCCCTTGAATACCATTTATCACAGCCCCACTGCCCGTCACCAACATTCACACCAACCCACAAAACACCCCCATCGCATGCCACGTATTGAAGCCAACACACACATGTTCATTATTCCATTTTTTTCAACCGGGGTGATCACATAAGGGTTTGAGATTTTAAATCATCCAACTATACATGATTAACCAAATTCCACATTCTACAAGGTTCCATTCACAAAAACGTTTAGAAGATAGGGAAACATTTAATTATGCATGAAAAGTCCCCCAATGACCATGATTTTTAGTAGTCATAAGCCTATTCAATTCATAACATGTCAATTGGATAAACAAAGATAAACACAACAACTTTCCCATACCCGTTATTTAACCTGTTATTATCTTTATTTAATGGTTCAATTATTTCTCATGAAAATAATATGATACCCACCCTGCATGATGCAAAAATTAGAGAGACATAGGTAGGATCCCTACCTCAATAGGTTCTGATCAAAACCCTCCCCCGGATCATCTTTAGAAGAAGTCTTTCGGCGTCTGTCACTTCTTTCGGGTCCCGGAAAATCCTCCTCGGGTGGAAGTCCGAAAGAAAAGGATGAATGAAAGACAACGGATCCAAGATCAGAAGTTCGGCCTCATCGTTATGATCTCGTGGCTGCTGACGGATTGTAAATCGGAGCTCGGACGAAGAAGTTATGGAAGAAAAGGAGCCTTCGAGTGTCTTGGGATAGCTATGCTAAGAGGAATGGGGAGGAGAGGGGTGAGCTGAAAAGGAGGAGGGGACCCATCCTTTTATAGGTGAGAAAATAAAAAGTACACGGCGTGTACTTTATGTTACATGGAATGTACTCGGTCATTTCACAAGGTCACCACGTGGCTTCCATCATGATCTTCAACGCGGAACGCAGCCGTTGACTGGTCAACATATGACTTGAAGGTAATGCATATGCAGGGAGGGACTACACGACCTGTAGTATTGGATACACGGCATGTACCCATTTATTTCACACTTCTTGGACACGGCTCCAACACGGAACATGGTCGTTGACTGGTCAACACATGGTAATGTGTACGCAGGTAAGGACTACATGACATTTATTGATGGATACACGGCGTGTACTCTTTTATTTCACACGGCAAGGACACGTCCTGCAACCCGGCACATGGTCGTTGACTAGTCAACACACGGTTACGCATATGTAGGGAGAGAATACACGACATGTAGTTTGGGGTACACGGCGTGCATCCATTTATTTCACACGGCAAGGTCACGACCTTCAACATGGGGTATACCCGGCAAGGGGGGTAGACGACGTGTACTCAAAGTACACGACGTGTAGTTTCAAAATTTTGGAAAGTGTGGGAAAAGTCCATTTTACACTCCATAACACTTCATGGCCTTCCTTTTGAGAAAGGAATGGGTCGGAGAGGTCTAGGCCATTACATCAGATACCTCTTAAAATATTCTCATCCTTGAGAATTCAAAACCCAACCCAGAGGAACCCAACAAGATACCTATTAGGGTTCTCATTATAAAAGGAACCCAACCAATAACCTGAATCATATGTGTTAGGAATTACCTCTCCTATGTCGAGATATTATCCGCTTTAGGCGGCACTGACTCTCCTGCACGGGTTTAATCGCATCCGCATTAATGTGTCTCGATTAGGGATTGGGACTTCCCACTTCCATATATTAAGATTTTCCAACTTACACTCCCCCAACATCGCACAACCCACACACTGCCCGATCACATGGCTTGTGGAATTCCTCCTCCCATGTCGAGATATTATCTGCTTTAGGCGTCACTGACTCTCCTGCACAGGTTTAATCACATGCACGTTAATGCGTCTCGATTATGGATTAGGTCATCCCCTCCCTACATGATAGGGCTATTCATGTTCATCTAAAGGATAGAGGGAAATAAAATAGCATTAAAAACTCACCAAAAACAAGGTCCAAACCCAAATAATGAGCAAAATAGTTCCAAAAGTGGTGTGTAATTCTCCCAATCAAAACATAAAGGAGATCATTCAAGAAAACCCAAACACACCTCTATCGATACCTGGTACTTCTAGAGATACTGCCTCTGGTGCAAGAAACTATCTGCACCCAGCTCCTCTTCCTCTCTATTTACGTTCGCCTCCTCGACCACATCCCAGTTGGGATCCTTGAGGAACTCCTTATAGCTGGCCACCACCTGCTCCATCACCCCTCAGAGGGACTAGAGCCTGTTGCTGCTGGAAGGGTCTTGCCGGCAAGGGGTGCTACTGAGGCGGGCGCTGAACCTGCCCACCTCCACCGTACTGAGCATGGGTCGGGCACCAACTCTAAACGTTCCCGAAACCTCCACAAGAAAAACACTTAGGTCCTGGGCTCCTGAAAAAGGGATGAGGACTCGTAGATCTGAACTAGAACTGCTAGGGCCTGCTCCCTACTGGCCTGAAACTAGAAGGTCCCATCGTAGACGACCTGCTGCTGACTACCTTCCCATTTGACGAACCTGGATAGATCCCCTCATGTGGTGCACCTCCCTTCGATTGCATCCTCTATACAACCTTTGCATACTTATGTACTACCAATTACGTCGGAAGGTTGAAGTGTGTGACAACATACTGGAGCGAAGCATGAAGAAACTCCTCCAAACATCTCGCCTGAGACTCCTCATCCGGAAAGAGATGCGGAGAAAAGCACAGGAGATCCTTGAACTTGATCCCCATCTCTCGTACTAGCATACTCCCCTACTGAAGGTAAAGTAACTCATGTCGCTTCTCCTCATTGATCGTGGAAGAAAGGAATTACTCTCAGAATTCCTTATCAAAGTTAGCCCACAAAACCTCTGACTCTATCCTCTCTCAGAGGTAGAGTGTCCACCACTGTCACGCTGCACCTCTCAGATGACTGACTGCTAGGGGAACCCAGTACTCACTCAGAGCACGAATCAAGGTAAAAGTGATCCCTAGATCCTCAAGAAACCCTTCCATCTCTGTATCCGAAGTACTACCCTCATACTTCTTGAGGGTTTTCATCATTTATGAATGGAGAGTCTTCTTCCACTGGCTATCATCCTCCTCTCAGTCAATCCTCAACTGATCGACCACCTGAATTTGTTGGGCCTCGGCCATCTGAGCCACCTGGGGACGACGTCCAGGTGCCATAGTTGTACGGTAAACAAGGATCGCCTACCCCCTGGTAGCAAGGAATTTCTCAATGTTTAATTTTATCATTTTATTTCAATTTCTTTCCCAGAACACCCAAATCAAGTAAAACACAATCATGATGATTCATGTACTGTCCCTAGGATCTCTACCCTACAATCAATGTAGTCTCACATGGTCGTTCGGTAGGCTCAGAGTCGTTGCATCAGATCACAGGGGGCCGTAAAATCCCGTGTCCTAGATGGTCTTCCCTTGCCTATGTTACGCACCAAGATTAACTAACACTGTTTCCCTACCATCCCATGAAATCATCACTGTGCCTAACTCCAGAATCCATCCTATCTCTCAAACATCAGCCTCTGATACCATTCTGTCATGACCCCCTCCCACCAAAGATGCCCCTCCTGAGCTGGAAATGGTGAAAGGGAGATAATGACCCCCCAAGTCCCGCCTCCAGTAGGCCCCGGGTTGGAAACTAGCACCAAGGGTATGACTTTTCACAAATATGGGAGGCATTACCCTTTTATTATTTTATGATCGGGAAATAGGACAAGTCAACCACCAAAAAGGAAAAGAACAAGTGTATAGAAATAAACCCAAACCATTCCCACATGCATTTTTAAACAATTTTATAATAAGGTGAAATCACAATAAAGCTCAAAGTACAATACCAAAAGAAAAAAAAGAGTACAACAACTACCAAAACGCCAACTGTCTGACTAGTAGGGCCCCGCACGGCCCTGGTAGAACTCTTGAAAAACCTGAAAGTAAACGTAGGGTGAGCATACAAGTATACTCAGTAGCAAAACCTAAATCTCTCGTGCACAAGTGGGGAGACATCCTAATGTCCCGTGAGAACAAAATAAGAAACCTATCAAGGAATTCTATCCCCCCAACCTCACCAGCCACACTCAACAAAAACACAATCACAACAGGTAGTAGTAGTTTATAAGAACAAGAGTATTGGGTACCCCGCACCATTTCCCACTAGTTATCTTCTATTCCTAACGGCGAACGTCCTGACGCTACCCCACTCTTACCTCCGACGCACACCTGGGCCTCAAGAACCACACATCCTACCCGCACACACCTGGGACTCACAACCACACATCCCGCCCGCACACACCTGGTCCTCACAACCACGTATCCCGCTCGCACACACTCGGGCCTCACAACTACATATCTCATCCCCGCCCAAACACACCTGGGCCCCATCCCAATGATTCTTGGGAACAGTAACACAACTCTCACCTGAAGACACCTGGGCCTCATCCCGAAGATTCTTGTGAAAAAAAACCTGCCCGAAGAGTCTTGGGCCAATCCACCCAATCGAAACCTACCCGAAGAGTATTGGGTATAAGGTCGCCTCAAGCCATCACATCCTAGGGAAGAAGGAGCAGGAATGAGCTAGTAACTATGGAGAAAAAACCCTCTCCCATGAAATGGGAGTGTTCGGCACAAAGTGCTCATCATGGGTGGGGTGTGATAACACAAAAAAGATACAGATATAAATATATATACCAAACACTCAGCCCAACCTTTGGCTTCAAATCATAGAACTGAGCACGTTCCTCAGCACTGCTACTATGAAGCATGCATACAACAAACAACCCCCATCCCATTTAGCTTTTCATGTTTTAGAAGAATTAGTTTATTAGTTCCTTAACTACTTGGCAACTATCCACAACCAACCACATCGATCTTTCGTAAAACATATCCCTGCCATCCCCAAATCATGTTAGGAAAACACAAGCAGCACAACAAAGTCCTTCTTATCAACCAACCAACCCATTTATTATTAATCCCATTCTATTACCATGACCCACCATTCATTAAATAATCAACTTTTTATTTATTATTCACAACCCATGATCCATTCACATTCAAGCCCATCCCTACAGCCCCACTGCCAACTACCATAAACACAACCACACCGAATATCATTATCCCTTGAATACCATTTATCGTAGCCCTGATTTCCATCACCAACATTCAAACCAACCCAAATAACACCCCCATCACATGACACGTATCCAAGCCAACACCCACATGTTCATTATTCCATTTTGTTCAACCGGGGTGATCACACAAGGGTTCCAGATTTTAAATCATCCAACTTTACGTGGTTAACCAAATTACGAATTCCACAAGGTTCTATTCACAAAAAACGGTCTAGAAGATAGGGAAACATTTAATTGTGCAAGCAAAGGCCCCCAACGACCATGAATTTCAGTAGGCATATGCCTACTCAATTCATAACATATCAATAGGATAGACAAAGATAAACATGACAACTTTCCCATCCCCATTCTTTAACCAGTTATTATCTTTATTTAATGGTTCAACTATTTCTCATGAAAACAAGAGGATACCCACCCCGCATGGTGCACAAATTAGAGAGACGAATGTAAGATCCCTACCTCAACAGGTTCTGATCACAAGTATCCCCTGGATCAACTTTAAAAGACGTCTGTCTGCGTCCGTCACTTCTTTCGGGTCCCGGAAAAACCTCCTCGAGTGGAAGTAGGAAAGGAATGGCCAAAGGAAAGACAACAGATCCATGCTCATAAGTTCTGCCTCGTCGTTATGATACCGTGGCTGCTGACGGATCTTAAATTAGAGCTCGGACAAAGAAGTTGTGGAAGAAAAGGAGCCTTCAAGTCTCTTGGGTGAGCTCTGCTCAGTGGAATGGGGAGGAGAGGGGTGAGTTCAGAAGGAGGAGGGGACCCCTCCTTTTATAGGTGAGAAAATAAAAAGTACATGGTGTGTACTTTATGTTACACGGAGTGTACTTTATGGTAGACGACGTGTACTCGATCATTTCACATGGTCACCACGTGGCTTCCAACACGGTCTTCAATGTGGAATGCGTCCATTGACCAGTCAACACACGGCTTGATGGTAACACATACGTGGGGAGGGACTACACGACATGTAGTATTGGATACACGGTGTGTACACATTTATTTCACACAACAATGACACGACTCCAACATGGATCATGACCGTTGACTGGTCAATACATGGTAACGCATACGCGGGGAAGTACTACATGACATGTAGTGTTGGATACACGACGTGTAATCATTTATTTCACACGACAAGGACATGACCTGTAACACGGCACGCGACCATTGACTGGTCAACACACAGTTATGCGTACGCGGGGAGAGACTACATGATGTGTAGTTTGGGGTACATGGCGTGCATCCATTTATTTCACACAGCAATGTCATGGTCTTCAACACGGGGTATACCTGGATAGGGGGTACACGACGTGTACTCAAACTACACGGCGTGTAGTTTCAAAATTCTGGAATGTGTGGGAAAAGTCCATTTTACCCTCCAGAACACTTTGTGGCCTTCTTTTTGACAAAGGAAAGGGCCAGAGAGGTCCGGGCCATTACAATGTAAGATAATAGTGCTAAAATTCTATGTTAATGAGGATATATGGGTAGAGATTAATAAACAAACCTGAAATTGAAAGGAAATTAAAGGAGAGAGACAGAGGGATAGGAATTACCTCTTGAATCCTCCTCTTGAGATCCTCCTCAAGGAAACTAGGATGGGCCTTTTGATGATACTAGAAGATCTTGTACATGGGGGAGGGGCTAGGGAAGATTTTTATGTAGATTTTAGGCAAGGATTTATGATTAATAAGTGTGACTAAATGATGGTGTAAAGGGTGGTATTTATAATGGATAGGAGATAGGTTTTCTTAATAATATATTCATTAATTTATTATTTCTCCACAAGACAAGTAATAGTGATTATTCCGTGACCAAGAATAGTAATAATTTCTTGTGAGATTGAAATAATGGCCTTACATCATCCATATATCTGCTGATGACATCATAATTCATGTATTTAGCATTTATCATAAATTATCGTATTTTATTATTCACCAAAAATTTATGTTTTTCAGAAAAATCCCAAAAATTTACCGTAACCATTTTTCAAGATATAGAATGTAAAAATGAAGTCCATATTTCAAAAATAATTTTCTAAGTAAGTTAAATTTAATTTTTAATTAAAATTAGAATTTACATGAATAATACAATTTTTCAAACATTTGTTTACTTATTCCAAAACATAGATACATCCTACATTCACTTAAATCCAATTTATATAATATCATAGGTGATGTTACTATTCATAATGGTATGTCATTTTTCATTAGGGTGACATTAATATTCATAATGGTATGTTACTATTCACCAAAAAAATATTTTTGTTCTATTAGACTCCAAAAAATCATTCTGGATGCAATCGTGTATGTCAGATATTCAAAATTCAAAACAAATAAGTGGAAAAAAAATTTAGTGGTCACATATTATTTAGTATCATGATATGTTATTTTGTTTCGTAATGTTATTATACTTTAAAGAATAATTATAAGAAGGTATTTCCATTGATAAAACTTTGGGTAGTTATAGACTGAGCCCCCCCCCCACCGTTATAGCTCACTTGGCCGTAGCCTAAACCCTCTACCACTAATGGCCACCTCGACCATGCCAGTTAGTCCTCATACGTGGAATAGTTCCTTCTTATCCCCTTCACGTGTAATCAACCACCAAAGGTGAAGAAATCCATACGCCAAAACCTCATCAACAGAGTGATGGCTCACAGCTCCTCCCATCGGCTCACCATGCTTGGGGAACCAGTCCACAACCACCCACTAAACTGGGAAACTCTTGGATCAAATTGCAGTTTCCTATGTGAGGTAACCCTGCTACGAGTCCCATTGGTCCTAAGATGACCCGAATTTAGATTAGGTGGGTTAGTGAAGCCTGAAATGGGTGTGGGTGGGCCTTCCCAACCTAGAACGCCCTTGCATTGGGTCTGTACTATTCGAACTAGTACTGAACGAGTACTGACTGACTCACACATGCCATGCCTAGGGTTTCCGGGGCTCGAGTAATTTTAATTTAATCAAAAATTATTTAAAATAATTAAATTAATTTCATTTGAAAATTAAATTAATAAAATATATATTTTCTGTTATAAAAATTGACTGAGGCATAATTAATTCTATTTTTTTATTAAATAAATAAATTAATTAACTTAATTTTTAGTTTTAAAATTAATTAATTCATCAGGTCTAAATCATATATATTTATTGAATTAAAATTTGAGTTATATTTTAAATTAATTAATAATTCCATCAAAATTATTTTAAAGCAAGTTTAATTTTCAATTCTTCATTTATTTTAATTAAGTGAGTTAATGAATATTAGACTACTCATGAGCTCTGGACTAACCACTGCATGTTTGGTGTGTGTTTTAGTTATTTTAATTTATTATTACAATTGTTGTATGAAATAATTATTTTTAATTAAATGGAGATCTTCATGTCATCTCAGTGTTATAATATATATAAGGACCTTCATATCCACTTTCTGTGTTATAATTATACTCCTCAGTTCCCCGCTCATGAGAGTGAGTACTACTATATAATGATGAGATGATGAGTGACGCACATATTTCCTTCTGATGGAAATTCACCAGACAGAAGTTTCATGTGTTGGATGAGCTGTTGTTGCATTTCGGGTCACAAGCGACGCGAGTCACGGTATATTCCCAAGGATCTAGGTTGTTTTGTTTTTCACTTAATGGATCAACCATTATAACCATCTCATGATCAGGTCATCATATTAGTTTTTCATGGTTTATTATTTTTTGTATCTTTATTTAATGCCTGAACACATAGATTAATTATAATGAATAATGAAAGAAAAAATAAACATGTGACTCCACAGTTTTTCTATTTCTTGCATTATTAGTTGTGAGAGAGATCAAATAGTAAGTTTTTAGAAAATATAATATGATTTATTTCATCACATGAAAAATAATAAAACCCTCAAAGAAATATTAAAATTCAACCTCCTTCCATCATTATAATTTTCACAAAACCAGCTGTTTGGGGTGCTGGTCATTCCAAAAAATGGGGGTTCCTCTTACTACTGAGGAGTTTTTATGATAGTGGTGTGTTGACATATCATAATTTCAGAAAATAAATATCCAAAATCAAGCTTGTTTTAATTTTAGAGTCATGCATTGACTAAATCAATTAATAATTTAAGAAGTTGTGAAATCACTTAATAGATCATGGATCTGTGAGTTATTGTGTTTGGCCAGCCAATATCCTACCTTGAACCCTCTAAGTAGTGGCATAGAAAATTATTGTCAGTAATAAGGCGTGCTTCAAGGATCCTTGCTATTATAATCCTCACGAGACAATGTATTCCATATATAGAATAGAGGGTTCCTAGAATTCGATAAATATAGTGGGATATATTTAATGATTTTACTAATTAATCAAAAATCCAAAACCGTTAATCCATATAAAATCGTAATCTCATAAAACAAATATAGTAAAATTTCATGCTATACAACAAATTTTATACTCTGATAAATATTTTACAATGTAAATTTCCACACCATCACGAGTATCCAAAAATAGTACAGAAGCTCGCACACAATACTATTGGAAACTCAGGTTGATATTGTCCCTATATCTATTAAGTTACCTCAGGAAGAAAGGGTGAAATTTATTATAGGAGATCACTGAACAAATAATATGATAGTTATTTCATTATGCTTTCATCAACATCCTGTGATAGTTGCGGTCACTACATCAGGATATGGATGATATGACATGAATTCTCATCTCCGAGTTATTTTCAAGGATAATGTGAAGTAATGATATAAATAGGTAATTGATACACAAGATCTGTGTAAGTTGAATGGTGAGTTATGATCTTCCAATACATCCTATTCTAATATCATTTTCACTACTTCACTGAAGTATCGTCTTCAGTTATAAAATGAACAAGTAATGAGTAAATGTTTCATTACCTATTTAGGTATGGATAACCAAGTAGATATGAATATGAAACATAGTTTCATGTTTAATTCTTATGGTGAATAAATTTAAAGAGAATGGAAAAGGAAAAAGGAAATAAATACCAATGACACATTTTTCACATCCTCCAATGAAAGAGTTATTAAGAGAGGTTATTTCTTTTCATATCATAATATAAAAAATGGAATTTTAAATTCAATTAATTTAATTAATGAAGCACGTTACCGCTTCTTCTTTAGTTTTATTCATCAAAGTAAATTGTAATGTTTCTATTTTACTTCATGGATTTTTAATAGTATATTCGTATCACATATTGGTAATCAATATAGTGACCAAGAGAGTACAAAAATATTATTATGATGTTAGGTGTGTTCCCCAAGTGGCTGTGAAAGGGTGATACCTAGGCTGTTGGTGAGAATTACATGACTCCTTAATTTTTATATTAATGATTCATGTTGAACTATTATTGAGTATAACAAAATCATTCATCTCACGTGTCCTTTTGGACAAAAGGAGACATTATTATAGGTTTTGGAATGAATTATGTTTGTGTTGTATTATCCTCAACAAATAGGTAAGTGGTACATAAATCATAGGCAATATGTGATGAATATAAAATGTAAGACGTATACCCAGTTCTGGAAAGCGAATTATTTGTCAAGTAATCCATAATGTGGATAGAAATTATATACCGAGTATGTTATTTAGTCTCAGTTCATCTAAATAGTTGTGGTATTATCAACATATTTAGTTTAGACAATGAAAACATTAGAAATAAAGGTATGGAAAATGGCTTTTGGAAATAGTTCAACAAGTGAACGAGAACTATTTCAAGGGTAAGCTAGAGTAATATATATAATTCATAAGATCACATTATGTTATTAATGAATGGTGAAGTATCATAAGTGTAGGTTAAAAAAATATGAGTTTCATTAAGAGAGAATGCTAAAGAATATCTTGACCAAGAATTTATAAATAATAATAATATTGCATGGTGTAATTCCTAAATGCACATTTAATATATCAGTGTAATGATGTCAAGAGTATCAATGTTTCAACTTGTAGAAACATCCATTATATTTCATGATGTTCTTTTCAAATAACGGTGTATTACCATAATCATATGAAAACTAAAATGAAAAATTTATATCATATGTGTCATTGTATGATGGAAAATAAATTATGTCATGTGGATAAGTGTTTGGATGGAAAGAGTTTGTTAGGACATTAAAAAACATGCATCTTGAACAAACACAATGTGCATTTATTAAAATCATCCTAATGATGGATTATGATGTTATAAAAATCCCTAAGATGCAAAAGTGGATGTAATGTGATAGAATACACTTATATATTATGGTGTACATCTTTATTAGTGATATTGGGAGCTATATTGACTCAATTATAGTCAATGCTTGAGATGTAAAAGTAGTTGGCATAAGAACTCGTTCCAAAAATGTATGTTGGACATATATGTTCGAAAGACACATACTGTAAAAAAATAATATAACCATGGTGATGGTTTTTTTATTCAATGTAGATGGTTGTATATTATTCACTGAAAATAATATTTCATGAATGTTAGCAAAATATGGAAATTATCTAATATTGACAAGAAAAATAAAAATTCAATAAATGGATGGTATAAGAGAAGTACCAATAAGGATCCCTTGGATACACGAGGTCGGTATGCTTAAATCCATTGGATTTTTTACTTGTAATAGATAAATCATACCATCATATTGTTAGCCATTAGATGTCATGACCATCAATCATGGAAGGTGTCTCCGCTATGCAATCTGAAATAGATTGTTACTTCAGAAAATGACAATAAAGGATGTATGTTACTAAAATCCAATTCAGGATTGAAGTAAGCAACCTGATCCTAGAGTATACATTTTTTATAAATTTTTACCATGTTTCTAACTAATATTTGTCTAAACTCAATTGTTTTTTCATGAAGAATGTGTTCTTAATCATGTGGAAGATAGATTAGTCTTCAAGTTAGTTATGTCCAAGATAGAATCTATTCTCTAGTGATTGAAATAATGTATCAAAGTATGTTATAGGGAAGGAGATCTACTATGGTTGTTCTAAAGATTAATTATATCTAGTAAATTGTAAAAATAGTGACATAGTATTGAAAAATACATGTTGGAACAATTCAAGGGAGAATTCTTACCAATGTCACATGGAATAGTCTCTCTAGGTTGACATGTCTTGGACATTGAAGTAGATAATCATGGTGAGTTGAAGTCAATCTAAATATGTGATGTATCAATCATATATTCCATGATGTGTATAAAAAATATTATTTTCAATAAAACATTATAGTGTGAAAATCAGTTATATATAGAATCACACCTAATATGATTAGTATTATCATAATTTAAATTATAATATTCATATTATCTAGGATGTCAAGTTATTAAATTGGACAAAAAGGATATACTCGGGGAGACCATCTATCTAAAAAATTTACTCATGGGGATGTGGTCACTGTAGTAGAAATGCAGCGCAGTGGAAACGTGGAAGGCCCAACAAATAAATCCTTGACTTAGTAGAAGCATGATTTTTATCATGTGGGTTTCTAACATGTTTGGTTATAAATTTGTCTCTAGGGAAAGGTGGAGTATTGAAATATATGGTTTTCTAGAGCCAACTATGCATTGATTTCGATTACCATATATTGTATATAGTTTTATATACATGATGGTTACTTAGCGTTATAGTGTAGATATTTCTTCATCCTCTATCAAATGGTAATGTCCATAGATTAATTTTTGTATCAATATGTTGTATCTCATCCCATTCTATATTGACGACCACAATATACTATGACATTAAAATTAAACAGTGGTATTATGGTCTAGATATATCGTACTGACTGAACTCAGTAGATGTTTGACTATAATGTGTTGGGGCCTTATAAGTATTGAGAATTCTTCTCATGAAGGTCGTACAAGGTTATTTTTAGTAGTGAGATCATAATGACATACCCTCCAATAGGAACACGACATGTCGTTGGATATTCCTATCTACGATCATGTGCGATGGTCTTCTAACATGATATCATTACCAATTTATTTCGTTTCATTGTGTAAATTGATGCAATTCGAAAACCATGATATTGAAATCGCGGTGTGGTAGTTTTTTTGGGTGCATCATTGGTGTCATGACATTGGATGTATAATCCAGAAAGGATTTGTCTCTTCCAAGCTAAGGAAGTTACATATCTCGGGCAATGTTGATCAGGATGATAGTACCTTGATAAACCCATGGCCATGGTCACCCAAGTTAAATACATCTAGTTAGATCAACAAATATTAAAGAAAGAAAAAGGGTGATGAAATGGGTGTGAGACATTCTTTAAATGACATTAAAGACAATGAGATTATGTGACCTATTACATGTTCGTAGGTTGGTTTTCACTACTGTGACAATACTTATTTCTTTAGGGTCCATGATGGGTTGGTAGATCCTACTCTTGGAATTTGAATAGAATTCACTCTTATTGAGAGAAGGGCCTAGAGGGTGACACAAAATAGCGCATTTGAGAATATTCCATTTTCAGTTGAATAGTAGTTTTAGACATGGTGGACCCCACCACCGGGGTCTAGGATTTTTCCATGTTTAAATGATCACTGTTTAAATAAAAAAATTCATATCATTCAGGTTAACAATAATGGAAGTGGTATTTGTATATTAAATTTATTTATATGTTATATGTAAATACATGAAAAATATTATTCAAATGAATATTATACTATTCAAGGTTCAATTATTATTTATGGGAACAACAAGAAGAGTTAATGACTAATTTTTATCAAGTAATATACTGAATATATTATAAGAAAGTGATAATAATATTTTAGACTCATTTAAATAGTCATAACATATTGTTTATAGTGTGTTAATTATTATGGTGCTGGAGAGGAAATACCGACTATTTTATATAAACACTATATATAGAAGAAAGGAACCACCCACCAGGGACAATTCATGGGACTTCTCTATCTTCTTATCTCTCTCCCACTATCTAGAGATAGAAGCTATTGATATAGGATCGTGTATTTATTTCTCTCTCAGACATCACAAGAAAAGAGATGCGGTAATCGTTGGAGCATTAAAGGCATCATAGAAACTCCAGACTAGCACCCGGATTTTGATGATAGGTGTTCATGTAGATTTTTGAAGCATGTGTGGATGATCTAGAGGAATTAGGCTTCGGGTTATTTGAGTAGAAATCACTAATGGAAAGTAGTAATTGAGAGTAGATTCACATCTAAACCAAGTTTTAATGGTTTCATTATTGTGCATAATCATCTTCATGTTAGATCCTCAGCATAAACCCAGAAGCGACTTGCCGATAACAACGAGTTTATTTTGTTCATTAGTTAAATTTGTTTAAATCGTATATTTTTAGGATTCCTTAGAATTCTCAGTTCCTATAGTTTTTATAACCAATATATTGGAGGCCATTGAACATAGGCCTTAGTTTGGACCCACCCCCTCAATTGGATTGATGGGAAGCGCATAATTATCACTGATCAACATGAGGGGATTTGTCGAGGTTTCTCCAGACCAATAGTGGATTTGATTCAAGAAAAATTACCAATAATGGGTTGTTTCCCTTACCTGTAGTAGAATATTTCATCAATGTATTGTGATTCACATGATTTAAATAGAGCTTCATGAACATTATATGTACCAATTATTCCATTATTGAAATATTTGAGGAATTGGTGGTATGATGAGGGAATAGACTTATGTTGTCTTAACCTAGGACAACCTAGAATATTTTTGAAAGATTTATCTTGTTGAACAATAGGGAATTATATGTTAGATAGAAGATCCCCATACATAGTCCGGATCTTAATATCACTAAGATTATTTTCCTCACTCTTATCATAACCCTATAGCATTAATGTGGACATGGAAAAGTGGAACTCCTTATAACCTAGATTAAAAAGTGTTTGAATAAGAATGAGGTTTACTCATGAGCCATTGTCAATGAATAATCATCAAATATAAATTTCATTTATCCTTATTGATTTATACAAAGGTCTAAAGTGTCCTACTATAACAACATATATTTTTTTCTTCATGAAATAGATGATCATGTGGAATTCTATAGGATCGTTCTCTTCATTATATACCTCTATAGCAGTAAATTCAGCCTCAAATTATTGATGAATTGAAAATTCCACTATGATTCCCTCCTAGAAGACTAGTGATAGCCTCAATGTATCCATGATAGACAGTTCTGTTGGAACTAGTGCGAATTATTTTAAGATTTCGTACTTCTAACCTAAATTATTATTCTTCCCAATATGAGTATTCTTCATTGCAGGTACATTAGGAACTAAAGTACTCAATGTATGTAGCTCAACACCTGGGAAAATATTTTGATGATTTTCATTCCTTAATGTATTAGGCCAACTTGGTATTCCATCATGGTGAGGATTTATTGGATATGGCATCTCCTCTAGCAGATACTCTACAGTGATCAAGTCAAGGAAAACTCAGGCCTATGTGGGGGAACCTTATTTCTCATTACAATCCCATTAGAGGTCTCTCCCAGGAGTTTAGTCATCACATATGACCCAATATTGGATGTTGCAGGAGTATTGTCTTCTAGAATGACTGCATCTTCCCTAGAATCCTCGGTTATGGTGGCCTCTTCCTCAAATTCCCCAACCATTTGTAGTAAACTAAGGTTCATAATCACACTCATGATCTTATAAGGGATACATTAAGTGAATAACAATAATGTAACCAAAGATCAACTCCCCTTATGATGAGGAATCCATTTGGATGGTAGAATCTTGTTGTACCATTTTTTGGGGCAACACCCATGATTTTAGGATTGAAGGCATGATCTCTGAGAGATTCAAATACAACATAGGACTTGGGATAGTATCATCTTACTTTGTTTTATTCCTTCTCTTCTAGAGTAGAAATTTAATAGAAGAATAGATTCCAGAAAACTATGGAAACGATGTAGTCATCAATGACATAAAAAATGTGACCATGGGGATATTTTCTTGTTTAAATTATGATCTTGGGATAGTATAAGTCTGGTTGATCATCTTGCAGACCATCCCATCACTAATTTTATTCATACGCTTTATATTAACCTATTTTGATTTTTTTTCTCCTCCTTCGAATTTGCGGAAGAGACACATGCTACCTTTGTATGTGTCTTTCCAAGATCCACTGTCTTAGATTTCACCATCTTCTACATGATTTATATGAAAAAAACATTTTTTGATAGTATTCCATAATTCTATATGGATGTGTCAATAGATTGTTAAATATTCTACGAAATTCAGGTGAATCCTCATCGGATTGAGAAACATTTTGACATTGTTCTCTAAAGCCAAGATGAAGTAACAAAGGAATTGGTCATTTAGGAAATAATATACATTTTTTTACATCTCCTAAAACTATTTTCACCTCTTCTCCCTTTTCTCATCATGAAGAGTAGGGAGTTTTTTTAAAAACTCAAGAGTAAGGGATATATGATATGTAATGAGATTTAGAGCTGGAGTGGGTGAAGGGTCTGGCTTATGTTTAACAGTGTTATCCTATAAATTCTATAATCTATTTTCATTAGTTTATGTAATTACTCGGTACATGGGAGTTTTTCATTTGATGGAGTCTTACACTCATTATGAAATTGTGGGAATGCCTCGAAACCTTCATCTGTATATCACATGGATGAGTGGTTTTCACAACTCATCATAAAAATTCCCTATAAATAAGGACAATAAATCTTCATGTGAAAGAAATAGTTTTATGGTGTATATCAACCCCTTCCACCAAGAAATAACATTTTTGACCCTATCATTCTCAAAAAATGCTTTTGAGAGTTCAAGGACCATTTTATTCTATAATGTTGAGATTAATTGTAAGAGAAAATTCTAATAGAGGTCATCCCACCTTATAATTGAACATGATGGAATACATATGTACCATAAAATGTTAGTCCTTCTTGTAATTTCATGAAGAACCTGAGTTTCAATTCGCCCTGTTATGTTGTGGTCCCCATTATTGTTTCACAACAGGACATGAAACACATCAAATTTTGTTTTCTGTCCCTCAAAACATTGAAAATTGGAAGGTTAGGGTTCTTAATGATTGACAGGGGAAGAGTATGATCAACACATTCGGGGTAAGGCTTCACTGGTGCACACCGCTCCTCCATGGATTCCAATTGATCTATTAGGGACTCAATTTTATTGATTGGGCATTTGGTTATTTTTGGTATAGTAGTATGTTGAATCGATAAAGAAACATATAGGTCCAATAGTGGTGAATGAGTTAGTATCTGTTTTGGGTTGCCTATGGGGTATGACTATAATGATGTGCTTGGCTCTATTCTGGTTGTGTACCCAATGGAGGAACTCTTAATATATCACAATGGGATCCAATTATATCAGTTGTTGGCACCCCACATTTAGTGAATGTTTTGGGTCCCATTTATTTGTTTTGGAGAACCCTCTTTGTTGTGGTGTTCAAGTTGGGAGTGGATGTTGAGGAATTGTTTGAGGATCATAATTGGGATGAACCTTGCCTCATAGTTGTTCTACATTGAGTCTTATCAATTCCTTCCTATTTTCCTCATACTGAGAGAATCTTTCCTCAAGTTTATGGGGTTCAACCTCATTAAGAGTTGGGTGAAGCATGACATTACTTTTACCATTTTCCATAGTGGGAACACTCTAATGAGGTAATGATGGTGTGGGTAAGGTAATTCCCATAATTAGTTAAAGCCTCTAGTTTCGATTTTTCAAACCTCCTTTAATCATTTCAGTGTGGATTGTCTTATAAACTAACACTTCCTCCTCTTGACCCTCTATATTGGCCTATATCTCTATAGTTTCTATAGGGGTAATATTATTGATATTTACTGATTCAAAATGATTTGTTGGAACTTAATCAGTCTTTTTGAGGTACAGACATCATATACACCCTCCATAAGGCCTTTTCCTCTCCATTCTTGTTCTCTTGGAGCTGTTTAGAATACAGTAATCTAAGGGGAATCTCTAGAAAATTACTTTATCCATGTTACTAGTGAGGATATCGAGTCATGCGATGGAAAAACAAGGAGGATTCATTTTTTCCATATCCCTAATAGATAGAATATTTACTTCCTCTATGGTGGTGGTTGTTATGGTGAAAAATTCCTTAGACCTATGGGATGGGTCTCTTCTTTTTCCACTTCCACCACTCTTCGAGAAAGGTATTTTTCATTAAATGTTTGGTTGAAAAATCCCTAAGCCCTATAAGGTGGTGCTTCTCATGGATTGTCATTGATGCTGCTACTATGGCTACCTTATTGATATAACAATTTCATCTTCCAACATGGGATTGTCTTATCATATAATTGCCACCTCTACCACCTTATTCTAAAGATAGTTGTGATATCTATGAATTTTTTTCTATATGAATCCAAAATTCACTTAAGTGTGAGTCATGCTAAATATTTTAAAATGACTAGTGAAAAAATAATTCTATGGTCTTATCACTTCAATATAGAATATTGTGAGAGTAAATTGGGGCTGGTTTATGTTGATAAAATTGTCTTTCATGAATAGAGTTTTTTTATGAAGTCATCCTGATGCTATGACATTTCATGATGTCATCATTGGCATAATTTTCAGATTATGGAGGGTGGTAAAATGGAATTATTCATGTTCACCCCATTCTATGATATGAATACTGGATGTGGAATCTTTAATTAGCTGAGGTAGTTCATTTAATGTATTATGATATGAACGCTAAAGGGATTCATACACTTTCCCCAATTTTGGATATCATACAACTAGGAGAGATACCGAATCAATTTGGTGGTGCATCCCTTCTCTTACCATTTTGTGAATTATGTATTCTATATGTGGAAATAAATTTTATCTAAAATTATTAATATTGTCTCATATATTTTGTTTGATGTCGCGCACTCAATCATTTGATAGTACCTCTGGAATGCTAAACTAAGGAGTGGTTAATGGATAGAATATTACTTGTATGTCATGTTTAGATAACTATTTTCTAATGTTCAATGATTCTTCTTTGACATTTCATAGAGGTTCCTCAAACCTTTTCTAATAAGAGTGGTCATTTCATGGTAGCCATAACAAAAGTATTAAGATTATAGGGGAAAACCTCCATTATTTTAGAATAAATGCGATCCATGGGTGGTTCAGTGAGTGAATGTTACATTGGGATGCCCTTCATCTAAGAAAGAAGATCAATTTTCAGTGAAAATTAATCAAACATGAACAAACATTTCTTCCAAAGATCCTTACAGAAGGATCGATTTAGAATTACTAAAATAGAAAGGGGTCACCCTCTTGATGAGGTAAAACACTACTGTGGAGATAACATTCATAGTCAATTACCCTATCGGGAGGACTAACATTTTGTCTTATTATCCAACTATAAAGAGAATTATTATTTAATATACCCTAGGGAGGACCTTTATAGGGGATTATAACAAGTGAAGGAATTTATTACTACATGATCTTCTAGCCATGAGGATGGCTTTCGCGACACTCATCAAGTGATGGGATCTCGAGACAGATCAAGTTATGGACATGAAGCAATACTTCATGGTGAAGATTCCTAGGTGGACCTTTGGTATTACAAATATTATCCCTATAATTTGTTAATTTGAGATTAGGATACTGAGATTCTATAGATAAATGTATGAGGGATTAAATAACTCTAGTAATAAGTATAGAAGGATCATAGATCATATTTTCATTTTTCAGTCGTCTCTGATGTGGCTTCTTTTTTGAATCCCTCTTGTGACAAACTTGTTCCACTTGATAAGAAAAGTTTTGTAGATATCGAATCTGGTTTATCTTTCTCATGTGTCACTATCAGAATTTTTTTATTAGATTATGGAATTTTGGAAATGGATTGTTCCTGCCTCGGAGTGATCATTGTAATAGAACAATTATCTCTAATTGGAATGGGTGTATGGACTAGATCTGGTTTTCCATATATCATGGGGGAGTTTTCCCCTGCCCTCTTGGATGGAAGAAGAGGTGTGTTTCTTCTCTGGAGTAGCATGTTGGTGAAACAACCCATTTTTGTGGATAGGGTTGTGTATGAATCCTTCCACCAACTTCGTTCCCATTAAAAAATCTAGGATGGTTTTTAAGATGTAGGATAATGGATTTCCTAATGCACTTTCACTATTTTTATTATGATATTGGTTACTAAAGTGTTTGAAATAGTAATATATTCCCATTTTTTATTTTATGAAATGCTGTGTGATTCCTCATGTCCTACATTTCTAGCTAATTTATATTTGAATGACATATGTGTGGGGATTTAGGTTTGAGTCCACCCCTATTTTTTGTCAGGACTTTCCATCTGACTTCACCAAGTGTTTCCATTTTATACAACTATAATAATTTATAAATATGGTCATGTGTGTGTTCCTACTCATGGTATGACATCAAATTTTGATTATGGGCTTTTTTAAGAAGCATCCAGAAGAGTCTGCTGGAAGTCTTGGTTGATAAGGGTGGGTGATTTTTCCTGCTCATGGATTTCAACTGAATTTTACAAGTGGGATTTCTAGGAGTGGGTAAGTGTTTGTTCTATCCCACTATCTACTATTTTATCTTGTTCATTGTCTATTATTGATTATTCTAAACAATTATACTGGAAGTCTTGATAAGTGTGGAAAGTATTTTTAGTCCTGATCAACAGTCACAAGAAAATGTGATTAGTGGGATTCTCTACAGGGGAATAGGTGTGGATCAGTTCCCTATTTATTTGTTTCTTCCCTTAGGTAGATTATTACATTCCTAGATCTAGATGACTAGGGATGGACTATCATGTATGGATTCCTCAACATGTTTAGGGTTCATTATCATGTGGTGTTAGTGGTGGAAACTACTGGTGGAATCCCATTAAAAGGACCCTCATTCATTCTAGATAAGACCATTATTTGCCCTTAAAATCTTCACCCAGATATAAGGGAGGAGATGGTTGTTTCATTCTGATGATAAGATCCTGAGGTGGTTGGAGATAGTGATTGATGTTGTCGGCTTATGAATAATCCAACATCGCATAGTGGACGAATAATAGGGATTTTTGAGTGTGAGGTCCTTATGGGTTTCCTCTAGGGTATGGATGGTTATACTCTGGTGGTAATCCTAGACCATTGGATTTGATACCCATCATTGAAGACCTTGGGTTGGTGATGGTGTCCTCTACTTGGATGAGGACCTAGAATGAATGGTATTCGAGGAATACATCTGTGAGTGCTGATGTGATACCATTTTGATAAAAGGTATATCTTATTAAAAGTCCCCTAAATATATGATACTTACACAAAAAAGAAAACCTCATAAAATAAGTACTTCAATAAACTAACACATTCATATATTATTGTCTTGTTTGGACTCCTTTCATTTTGCGAGCGAAAGGGGAATGATGGGTGAGTGAAATTATCATCTTGGTTAATGATTATTGTAGGGTTCACCATTTTTGTTTCATCCAAAAATTCCACATGGGGTTGGAATGGAATTTTTTTGGTGTCGGTGGAACATCCGTCACATAATACACATACACCCACATTCCTTTTAGGTGGATTCCAATGGGATTTATTAATGGAATTGTAATCACACAATAATTCTTATATCCATGATGACTCATGGAAATTATTTCCAAGGATATGGGATTATTGGGGAACCCAACCAACAATTCTTAAGAACTCAAATTAGTCAAGAGGATGGGAGGTCAGGGTCATCACACCATTTTAGGGGGAATCTATTCCAACTTCATGGATCTCTTATATATTTTAGAAATGTTCATGAATCCGTCATTAAACTCCCAATTATGAAATTGGTCACCATTGAATTAACATTCAATTACTATAATGCATGCAATTTATAACCATCTGTATACAGCTAAGGTTATTTATTTGTGGATATATCTTTATTAACTTATGTTCTCCATAAATGGTAACACTTAATGAATATATTTGAAATTATTTTTCTCATTTATCATTACAATGTTGTTTTTGAGCCACACTATGGGGTTCTCTTGAGTGAGTATTCATCCATTTATATATGAGTTGGTTTTTTACCAGGATGAGACCCATGAGGTGGTCTTCTTATATATCCTCATTAATAGAATCAGTATACATGTAGTTTGGTTTGAATTTTTTTGAAACAACATACCTTTTAAGGGAATGTGATAAGGACCATGTCATGTAATTTAATGTGATTTGGAAATGATTTCATGGGAAACTTTTCCAAGCCAATGTTTTTTGTGGGACTTATGTTGATATTACCTAAGGATCCTAGAAGAGATATGGGTTCTTAGGATGAATAAGAACATTCTGGGAATGTGGCCCATAGTGAATTAATTTTGATTTTGGGGTGTTGGGTTTGGACCTCAGGGAGGATTACAATATATCCCATTTGGAAGGGAATCAATGCCCATGTAGTTCAGATGTGAGGACCCATTACTATGGAGACCCTCTTAAGGGTTTTCTTACAGCTAATGAGGACCATTGAGATGATAATGTTGGTTTTTACACCACATAGAATGATTCTCTATTTCATGGTTGGCACTTACACCCATGAGGTTTCCCATTAGTTGTATACAAGGATTTATGGACCCACACCTATGGACACCCTCTGAATAAAGGTGAGAGGATGATCTGGAATTAAATTATCTATCAAATCATGCAACTGACCATATGGACACCATTATCATAGCTAAACTCTATTACCATGAGATTTTTTTATCATATGTGAGAAATAAGAGGAAGTGGATGATCTGTAATAATTCTGGATCCATCTCTAACTAGTGGAAGAGGAAGGGGTTATAACAGAATAAGAATGAGCTTTGGCATGCCCATACCCTCACACTATTTTATCCTAGAGAGTCATTTCTTACTACCCATGTGGATGCATTCTAGGGGTGTGGATAATGAGGATGGAATGAAGTGGGTGGGTCATGCTATAGAGATTAGGGTCTTACCCTAGGAGGAGTGAGGATGATTCCCTAGTGATTGATTCCTATGTAATAAAGGAGGATAATTCACTATAACTCAATGGGAATGGAAATTGTGATCCTCTCCTTTTAAAATGGAAATGAATGTCCCTATTCATAGAGAAAACGATGGAAGTACATGGTCCTATCCCCCACATCTATGACCTGTAAATCCCTAAAACCACCCAAGGATTAGGTTTCTCATGATTGAAGGGATGCATATTCATTGCACCCTTATAAGCCTACTCTTAAAGTAGTAAAAGAGTGGTATAACTATGAATGAATGAACATATATATAAATGGGAGAAATTCTAGTGTCCTCTTTCCATTGTCATGAAACTTTGAATAATTCAGTGGAGGCTTGATTTATGTACCCCTCAGAAACATGATCCAAGGAAAGGGGAGTTCTGCAATTAGGGTCCTGAAAAAGGACTTGAAGAGTGGCTCGTGTAGGTGAATGATGGGCGATTCAAGGATGTCATGTGTAGGGTGGACCATGGAAGACTATATGTGATTCACGCTGGTAGGGTATGAAGAGGTAAAGGGTTTTTGTGTGATCGACTACCTGGGAAACAACACGTAGAAAAGGCCTTGCTCTATGCTCTAAGGGTATCCTTATGTGTTCCCAAAAGGATCTCCTAAAGTTCCTCAGTTTGGGAAGTGACCTTAGAAATGGTGGTTTTTAATTACTGGTAAAGGTTTCCTTCTGATGGTGTATTCTATTTCATTCCGTGTAAGTACTTTAATTACACTATCCACCTTAATTCGCTCTTCTATCAAATTATGTAGAGCTATATGAAAGGTTTCTGAGGACCTGGGTGAAGGACTTGGTTGAGTATATCTTTGATGTTTCTTCGGGATATTTTTTCATCCTAATGAGGATCCCATGGTCCTATTTATAGAAAAATATGTGACCATAGGTGAATAGTCCTGGGTCACACATGTATGTCACCATGGATAATTCACAAGTGTGGCATGTTCATTTCTCTAGCTAAGCCAGCTATTGTCCCAACATAGCGCAACTGAATGCGTAGGTCCTCGTTGTGTGCCAACATTGTTCATGGGGGACTTGAACAGAGAGACATTAGTGAATCATGTGACCCTTGTAATTATTCTCTCATCTCATTATTAATCCATAATGTATTTTCCTTTTATATATTTTCATCCATGTAAAAAATGGTGTTTCTACACTCACACTAAATATATCATGATTCAAACCATTCACAAGAAAAAAATTACACTATTGATTTCATCCCCATCAACCCTAGTTATATCATTCGATTTTATTTTCAAATCATTTTCATTACTAAATATCATATTTCTATCAACCATTTCTCTTAAATTCGTAAAAACAATTATTTCAAGTCATGTGGGATGAGTTCCCACTATCAACAATAAATTTGTTTTCATTCTTGGAATCCACTATAAAAACCTCTATAATATTGGATTTTTCTTTTAAATTCTTTTATTTCTATGAGGAATGATTTTTGTCATATATTCTATATAATATTTAATTTATTTATAAAGAGAACTATCATGTTCATCTTATTCTTCCAATTGAGGGTGCCTTTTCTTCAAAGAGATATCATGTGGTCGTGTCTCATCCATTCTCCAAGGTCTTTTATATTCCACATTCATGCAATATATTTTCATGAAAACAATATCATCAATCCAAAAGATAAAGAAATTATTGTAATAACAATCAAAGGATTTATCCATTTGGATGTGGAGTAATGTGAGATTATTCCTGATTTATTATCAAAATTTTCTCCTTTCTAATATCTTTTTGATTATTAGAAGTGGGCCACTCTGTGAATAGTAAATTTAAAACATTAGTTGATCATTTGTGGAAATATTTTCCACTTACTTATCCTTATATATCACCTAACATAGAATAGTTTTACAAATACTCCCTATATTTTAGGATTATAAATACACTAACAATGTTTTCCCTCTATTTTCCATAACTGATTCTTCTTTTGTTCAGGAATTAACCACGTAGTTTCATCAAGGAATCTTCAAAATTGAAATATATTAATTATTAGACAAGTATCGATTCTCTTTTCCCGATTTCACTTTTAAGTGACCATTTAATTCTTCAAATATTAAATCTTAGGTCCTATTTTCTTAATAAGTGTGAATATATCTTCATTTTTTTAATTTATCCTTTATTTTCCATTTGTGATCAACAAATTATGTTATTATTTCATGGCCTAATTTTTTTCTTCTATTATATTATATAGTCTATTTATTTCATTCTCAAAATGATACATGTATTAAAAATATTCTTTTAACAAATCACTCATTCTTCAATTCTCCTTTTTTTGAATATCATGCTCACTAAGAGATCCTTCTAACTCCATATTAAAGTCTATAACACCCTTAGGTTCATCAAGTCTCTTCCATTTAGACATAACTTTTTCAAATGTTACCATCATGGAATCAAATTCATCTGATATAAATTTTGTTTCCAACACTTCTATGTGACCCTATCAATTTCTTCCTTCTTTCTAACAAGACTCATATATTAGAACATATTTTTATAATAACTTTCATGTTCAAGAAATCTTTGACTATGAAATATATTTCTTGGACTTTACGCATCTCCATTTTATTATTATTCAATATCAAACCTCTTATGAAACTTAACTGTAATTTATCCCACCATACATCATCAAAAAAGGAAAGTGGTAGCCTATATTAAGTATTTCTTTTCCCCTTTTTTAAATTTTATTAATCGAGAACGATAAAATTATAATCAACATATTCGTCATCATCTACTTCATTTTTATGTTTATTTTATATATAGATTTAAATTATATTTATTTTATAACGTCGAAGTTGGTTCCCTCAAGCTTGATTCTCATCCCATAATACATAAGACTAATTTATAGAGAATCAATTTAATGTTTATACAGATTTATTTCTTCCAAAGTATACACCATCAAATCAATGTGAGGTGGAAGTCTTGAAAATAATTTCTTTGTTATTATTACTTCTTTTATAATATCTAAAATAATTTTATTTGAAAAATATGAATGATGTGATTAATTAATCTATTTGTACTTTTATATGAATACAATTTCATTTCATCAAACTTATTATGTTTCACTTGATGTTTTTCATCCATCAATCTCTTATACCCTTTAAAGATAATGTCCAATTTATCCAAGGTATCTTTGGGTGTATAAAAACTCGTCACATTCATATAAATAAAATTAGATAAATAAATAGAAAAATAATTATTTACCATACCATCTTTTTTACGTATATTTTAGTCTCCTTCAGTCATAGATAATCCTAAAAAAATCACTAACCTACACCTTATATCATTACATTGAAAACATATAAATCAAGAGATATAAGATGAGATCCAATATTTTTTAAACATATAAAAATATCCACCATCAAAATAAGAAATTTCTCTAGTATACATTAGATTTTACATGACGACCCATCCCTAAGGAATAATTCATCTACATGATTTATGGATTTGATACGACTTTTGGAAACCATAACCCAACACACCCTAAGAGGGGAGTGGATAATTTGGGTGTGACATTATCTTTTACATCACAGATCATTCTACCAATTTAACAAGATCATAATGAACTTATAATTATGTCATGAACACTAATATTAATTGATACAAATGAATTAAAAAGTGGAATCAAATATTTCACATGGTTCATCAAAAACTGATAGACTAATTAGAACACATTGAAATGTTGTTGATATTTTATGGATGTAACACTATTCAATGCGGTTATTAAGGGTTTTTAGAATGGATTAGTGTTTATGACATGAAATATAACTCTTTTAAGGCTCTCCCAAACTATTAAATCCAACGAAGTATAAATGATATGAAACTTAGAGGTTGATTACAGGAATGTTCCGAAATAAACACCAAAACATCAAGGGTGTTGACACTCTAATTATTCTAGTTTTAATTATTCATCAATAACCAAATATTTAGTAAATTACTATAAAATAATTCCTTTTTAGAAATACATTTAGTATTATATATATACACATTAACAATCTTTTATTAATTGTGTAAACTACTTCTCCATTCCTACTGAACTACTCGATCATTTCCAACAGACCTTGATCTAAATTAAAAAATTAAACTAACTTGATAATGGCTCTTTAATTCTCATATTAAAAATCAATGTAGTTTCTATATGTGTATTCAAGACAAATATTCAATAAAACAATCAATATTATCTCCATGAAGTACTAGGATTCTATTCCTACTTCAACTAACCACTCATTGAAGTAAAATTGACTTTATCTTTCAAAATTTTCACATGATGTGACTACACATTAAAGTTAAATAGACCACACCATTACAATGTATCACATGGATTCATCACACATTTAATTACATATAACCATGAATGATGAACATGAATAAAATCCCAAAAATTACCATAACAGTCATTCTTTAACATTTATATGTCGCATGAGTGCCCATGATTTTGTATGAGACAATTATACATGAATATTGAGTTACATTAACAAGGAGCTTAAATTCAGCCATTTATACATTCATGTTAACCTTTACCTATATTATGAATTCCCATCTATAACCATAATAAATAACATTAATTAATTTACAAGAAAAAAAACCATATGCAATCTAGTGTTTAAACCATATGAAATAAATGGTTGAAATATATTTATTCCATGTAATTACAATAAAATGGAGATACCACCCTATTGTGTGTGATTTTAATGATGGTCTCTTACTAGTTCAAATGTTCCAATCATATCACATCATCAACCAATTCATTACCATAAGCATTCAATGAATAAGGGATATGAGATAGTGTTTTATTAAAGGGGAATTCTGACATCAACCATCATACATAATCAATGAGTAATATCAATTATTCTTTATTAAGATAATATCCACCATTTAATGACTTGACCACAACCTCTGAGCCACCCTTGTTAAAATAGTATATTGGTACTTATATGACCATATCAAACCCTACAATGCAATATTTTTATCCTAATTAATTTTTGGCTCACCCCTCTAATAGTAATAGTTAATCTAGGGGCATTACCTTCATGAAAGAAATAATAATAATCCCCTAGATAACACGTTTAACTTTTTTCTTCCCATTATTCATCCTATAAAACTTCTAGATTTATTATAAAAATTAAACTCCCATGTTCAAGGAATGTCATGAATATATAAAACCTCGTCATCTAGGATTTATTTTTTTTACTAGAGTGCTTTATGGGTTGGAGTGTGCTAGTAAAAAATTTGAATATTCCTTCCATTGGACATCTATTTAAGATATTAATTGAATTTTATATTGCTGATGGATGACCACTAACCTTTTTAGTCATCTGATTAACCCTGGAATATTGTTTCTTGATGTCCTAATTTTCCATAGATAAAACATCATTACATTCCCTTGAGACAATCCCCTAGGTTCCTCTTCCCACATTTTGACAAAAATGAAATTTAATATTATTTCTATTATCATCTTCATCACTAAAAATTCCAGGAGAATCCACAATTATCTTCTATAGTGTGGATAAAATTTCAATATAGACTACATTTTTAATCATTATTATTCATTTTTTTTATAAGATCAAAACATTTCTCACTCTCACCCTTATACCATTAAGGTTCCTTATTATGATTTTATATTTATTATACAGGGAATATTTTGTTATCATGGTTCCATTGGGAATCAAATATTTATAAAACTAAAAATTTTCAAGGGAGTGAGGATATTGAAGTGAAAAGAAAATTATTACAAAAAATATTTTGAAGAAATCAACCATGGAATGTCTTACTCTTTAAAACTATTACATTAGCATTCAATTCAACATAAATCACCCTCATTTAAATCTTGGTTTATTTCAGATAAACTTATCACATACTCCTCCATCTGAAACAATTGGACAATAAATTAAATTTATTGTATTGTAAAAATAATTTTCTTTACCATAATTTATGACCCGTGAGTGTTTATCCCAGATACATTTATAAGACCCTCTCAATGTGCACTGAGTGAAGATCATGTTTATACTCAATCGAATTTTTTTAAGATTATTACACCTAGTTTCATTTGTTCCACATCCATGTCCACATTCAATAATCTAGACAAGTGTTTAGTTTCTAGGAAAAACATTATTCCTAAATCCCACAAAATTTACGGATGTTATCCTACACATAGAATTATCCCTTAATCATATTCTGAGTGCTTTCACTAAATTTATCTTATCCAATTACCCCAAAATAACTAAAATAATCTTTAAAAAATTTAAACCCTAATTTGATAAAAACTATAGTAAACTAATATATCATATGTTTATTTTACATGATTTTCATAATTTAATCATTACATATCCAAAAATTATCACACAATACCATGAAAAAAAACATTTTGTTTCATTGAGAACTAGCTACATGTGAAATTTATTTTACAATACTTGTGAACAATTCCCTATAACTGAGTCACACTATAATCCTTATATATATCTCACAAACTATACTGTTATTTCTAACCTTAATAATTTAAATATAAGAAATGGGTGGGATCAAATAATTGATACGGAAAATTAGTGTAAATCATTTCAGTGATAAAACACAAATATATTAAGAGGTGAAACCTGATATTAAAAAAAGGCTTACCATAAGCATGTAAAAATGGAATAAGGAGATGATATCATGAGGTCATGGAATCATAAATATGTGGAAATAAAATACAGCATGATATCATTAGAATAAGTTAAGGCATGCTGCTAAGACTATCATAGTATACATAGTCCCATAGTTGATTGGGTTCACTCTTCATAACCATAAACATAGTGGAAAGAGTCCCATGGGTGGTTGGGTTCAATCTCCATTATCTTAAATATTTTCTCATGGGAAATAAATATTTACCCAAATAATTATAGTTGTATATAATTATTATCCCACCTAGAAAATAATGAAAACCATAATATGTACATGTATACACATGCCACATGAGGAAAATAAACCATATATATAACATAAAGAAGATAAAACACATAGAATGTAGTGGGTTTCATAATCTTAACACAAAGAATAATTTCAGGATATATCATAAATATTTTTAAGAAAATAAGGAATTAAATCATATTTGATATTTATATTTTAGCAATGAATTTTTATTCTTGAACATTGAGTTCCAACATATAAAATTCATGAGATGGATAAAAACAACCTACATAGATTGTTCTTTTTGTAATGAGAAATGATAATTTTGAGAAAGGAAAGGGAAGATTAATATAAATTAAATAAAAATCAAACTATGATTTTTCGAAAAATTAATAATTCATTTTCAAAATATATTCAAATTTAATACATTTTATGGAAGGGTTATTTTACATGAAATAATACATAAAGAAGTTCCATTAAAACTGATTTACTTACAATATTGAATTTAAAAAGGAAATTGAAACATGAATTATACCCTAATGAAAAGTAAGTTAAACCTGATATATATTTAAGGAAAACATGTAAAAAATATAGAATAAATTCATGGAAAGTGGATTGAGTAAAATGGATACAAAAAGAGAATATTTAACTCAAAATTAATGAAGGTGGTTTGGAATATCTCATACCTAGGGACCTAGTTTGGTCTATGTATGTCACTATATTCATGAATTCTAAAATTATGTTTTTATAATTTCTTCTTAATAACCTTATTCATCCTTATTTAACTTTCCATATTCCATTAATTTTCTTATGTCAGTTATTTATTATTATATTTCACCTGTGTTGGTTACTTAATGTTGTTTGCCTAATTTCGTAATAAATATTTCAGTATGTTAATTATAGAGAAGGGTTTTTTAAAATAGATTCACAACTTATATAATGTTATATAGTTTATTTATTATTCCATTATTAGTAAATAAACATAGTTCCATAGATTTTCATAATGGTCCCAAATAAAGAAGATTGCCTTGACATGGTTATTTAATGTTGTTAAATTTCATATACTATTTATTATAAATATTATTTATTTATTGTAAAAAATTATCATTAATAAAAATAAATACTGTCATATATATGATTTTATTACATTATAATCACTTTTAATGTCATCCATGTTAGACATAAATTGAAACTGAAATGTGACATTCTTTGGAGGCGGTAATATGAATATACTCACGAGTTACACACGTATCTTCCATCTAATGTGGGGAAGGTAGAATGAAAAATAATTTTTCATTCCAAATTATTAATTATATTTAAAAATTCATATTTTCTTAAAAAATAAATATGTTTAATCACACTTTTAATGATTTTTGGAAAAATATAACTCGCCGTTCATCGAGGCGGTAGTCTGCATAAAAACATAACAACATCATTACATTGTGAATGGTTTTAGAGTAAGTTGGAAAAGTTATATTCTATTAGTCTAAAAAATTATAATATTAAAAATAATAATGTTAAAAAACAAAAATTCATGAACAATATTTTTAAAAGTAATATTAAGATGAAATGTTTAAGAAGTTAATATTACTCATGTACTGGTCATGAATATTCTCTTGTAATCCGTTCTGAAAATAAAGGTATTATGCTAAATTATAGAGACCCTAGGATATTGGCTGTGAAATATATTTTTAATAGAGAAAAAATATATAGTTTATAAAAAAGTTTACGTGTATCTTTTAGAGGTTTTAGGTGATATCCTTTTATAAGTGGAGGAAAATGGATTTCGAGTAAATACACATTACATTTATTTATTTCTGTGACAATATTCAAGGTGCATGGTTTAAAAAGTTGTCCATAATTGATTATATATGGGTTTCAGTCAATAAATCCTCTATAATTTATTTTCACACATGTTTTTAGTTTTTTCATATATTTTTACACTTTATCATTTTGGTTTTTACCTTGGTAACATGTTTTTTTCTATGTAATTTATGTTATACTAAAAATATAAGGTAACCCATATTATGAAATTTCAATGTGTTGAACCAAATTTTCATAATTATTTAATACAATTAAATTTCTAATATGATCAAATTTCCTTTTGAATTAAAAATAGGAGATATAGAAAACACATTTTTGTATAAAACCGAGGTTTTATCCATTAACTGTTGAAAATATTATATATAATTAATTACTAATTAAATATGTTATAGAATATCATAATATATTTTATATAAAATACCAAGTTAATTTTTTAAATACTTCAATTTAATTTATTAGGTAATGATTGCATAGTATTAAAACAAACTTTCATTAAAAATTATTCTTTTACCATTATCCCAGACATTGATTTTAATCATAGTAATTATAATTTTATTACTAAAAAAATTGATCTTGTTACATAATATAAAAATTATGACCTAATATATGAACTAAATTTTCTTATATTTAATTTCTTTAAGTGAGGAATACTAATTTATAACATAACATAGTAAAAAAATTAAGATTAAAATATTACATTAGTTTGTAAAACATCAAACATGGGTTGTATATGTTTTAAATAGTTTTTAAAAGATTTATCATTGTTTATAAAATCATTTTTTTATTAAAAAAGAATTAAAAATATTACATCATTTTTACTTATGATAATTTCATAAAAGTGGTGGTATTATAAAAATTATTATTTTTTTAATAATCACCTATGAACAATTATTTTAGAACAATATAAAAAATTAAACCAAGGAGGTTTTTGAGATGATGAAATAAAATTTTAATTTTAATATAGAAAATTAAAATAAATATTTAAAAAAATTTCTCCGACTTAAAATAATCTATATAAATAAAAACCACATTTTTGGAAAATTACATTCTAAATCCTTATATGTAATTAAACCTGTTTTGTATGAATTTATCATTGATTATAGTATTATTATTCAATTTGGGTTCATTAATTTAATATGTCACATCTTCTTTTAGTTTAGTGTAGCATGTTGAGTAATAAATCAAACACATTACATTAATTTAATGCAAATATATATAGTAAAGTCTTAGGTATTTACCCTACTGCATGGGTACATAAGTTACCTTATGTGACAATATACCCTGAGGATGTAGTTAAATTTTTGTATAAATATTTCCCACCCTTCTGAACTTCATTAATAACCTTTACCTCTTTTTTTAATTCCCATATTCAACCCTAATAAATAACATTACCTAATATCCAAAAAATGCACCCTTGTATAAGACATCATTCCAACATTGTGCATGTTAGGGTTCTAACATTATACCCATTTTTATTTTATTGGAAATCATTATAAAAACTTACATACATCATAAATTCCTCAATAAAACAATAAATAATATATCCCATAGTCTTTAATTATTCTCCCAAATTTATTATAAAATTCAATATTTGGGTAGGTCTATATATTCCTCCTTCCAACCACATCCAAAAAAACATAAACCTAATAAATACATGAATTAATATATATTTAAATCATATGGGATCCTTGGATCATTGTAGGAAATATGAGAATACATATATTAATAAACTGCTCTCCATAATGTTTAGTATAAATCATTTTTAATTCCCATCCCCCTATCAGACATATCTTCCAATTCACATAAATCCTCATAGACCTATACACAAATAAAACCATTCCATGTAAAAAATTACACATGATTTGATAGGGGATTACAACTAATCATTATTGATGGGAATGAGTTGGTTGAACACCATGATTAATCCTTTTTTTCTTAAAATACTTAATATACAATCATTTAATAAAAATTTTAGCTAATTTGTGGTTATTGACAACAAATTGCATTGTAATAACTCTTTATTAAACTTTTTCATTGATAAAGTTGTAGGACCTCAGAACACCCTAGGAGGGGAGGGGTCAATTAGGGTGTATAATATTTCATTTAAAATGACAAATATCATTCTCATGTTACTAGGAACATGTTAAACCCGTTTGATGGAATCTTGTATTAAGTAAACATTAACATGTTGAGAGACAACAAAAAAGTTTTATTTTGTTCAACACTAAGGGATATTCCAAGGAGAATACGCAAAAAGTGTGTTAGTCGCAACTAATCCACTAATATCGACTATTTATTGTGGAATACAAAAGTTCAGACATAGTCACTCTATTCCATGCACACTATCTTGATAAGATTTTTGGGACAACACACTTCCTACCTCAGAACACTTCAGTCGACTCGCCCTATCATACTTCATTAGGTGAAGTCTTACTCAATTTAATGACATAACATTATCTTTATTATATTGTAATTTAATTCCTTATCCCTAATTATCACAAGAATCTTCATGCACAGTATTCTCCATTTGATTCACTTGAAAAAACTGATCAAACAAACTGGATATTCAAAAAAAATTATAGTATAACTCAAGAACATGTGTGCAATGCCTGAAATTGGGTTCCACTTTTGGATTTTTCATGTAATATAACTTTTGAACAAATTTTATCTTTCGTGAAGCTCAACCATGAATTTATTTTGATCTTGATAGACATAATGAACACTCTATGTGCATGTTTTTCTACACGCATATCTTTATCACACAATTCTTTTTAATGGTAGAGACATCATATATTCATGGGAAAAAAATTTCTCCAAATGATGGGGGTGGTCACTTATTTAAATACCTGGATTTCCTTAAGTGAACAGTGTTTGGGTAGCATCCACCATGCATGAAAATTTTTATTACGTCATATTTGGAATTTATGGGTTTTTTGCACCATCCACGATGTACAACTTTCCTATTTCGTGAAAAATAATCTTTCACGCAATTTCATCATTTATTATAATTCATGCCTTTTCCATATTTTGATGTGATGGTCCCATAACATCACATGAATTCAGTTTCATAATGACCTAAAACCATGAACAGAACATTTTATTTTTATCAAAACATTCTTCCTTTTTGAATAAAACATTCACCATCATACAAATTTTTTCCCCAAAATTTTTGAAAACATTAGAAAATATTGGATCCTTTAAAAATGATTCCATATAAATCATAAAAATAGTTGTTGAGAAAAATAATTGATCTACACTAGTGTTGATTTACAAAAACAGAATACTTACTCAATTTTAAGAATTTAAATGCTATGGATCCAAAAATATTCCCCATTGGGTTTATTAGAAATCAGTAAATAAATTCCATAATGAACCATCCTCGAACAAAAAAACTAAATAGACAGGAAAAATCCATCCCACATTCTAAGTCTATATGAGAAAAGCTAGGTGTAGAAAACAATATAGGAATCATGAATTTGGTTCTCATGTTTTGGAATGTTTAAATATTTTCAATCATTAGTTGGGTTATTATGTTTTTTAATGATTAAATATGACTATGATATTATTGGATAAATAGGAACTATTTCCTTATAACACCTAATTGTCATCATGTTAGAGAAGCATTGCATAGTTTGTTAAAATCCAGAAACTCACAAACCTTTATAACACTGAATTTATCCATTATACCCATTTTGAAATAATCCTAAAATCATATATTTGTACTTATAGAGCTCAAAATAGACTCCCCAGTATCATATCTCCCCCATAAACCTACGTCACATACATTAATAGATTTAAAATGATAAAACAATGGGGACATGGGGCCGTCTATAACTTATTCATGAAATGGGATGTGTTTGAACACTGATGTTTAATTAATTTTTCTCAAATATATGTAATTCCAATTACTCAATCCAAATTTCAACCAATTGGTCATTAGTGCCAATATGATCCATTTTAATCACCCTATGTTCAATATTTTCTGTAATGAAGTGATATCTGATCTTAATATGTTTGGTATAAGAGTGATGAATTGTTTCTTTTTATGATAGATCGCAATCTTATTGTAACATTGAATCACCACTAGTTTTTTCATCTCATCACAAATATGAGTTATTTATTGTTTCATCCCCAATAGTTTAGTTCATGCCTTCATAGTAGAGATATAATTTGCTTCTTTTATTCTAAGAGAAGTTATTTATTGTTTCTTTCTCAACCAGCCTACATATTTGTTTCCATAAAATAATGATCGACCAATTGTGGATTTTTATATCCACCGTATCTCCATCCTAGACATCATAAAAAAAAGATAATAATTAAATATCTCTTTTTTCTACAAATAATAATAAAAAACTAAGAGTACATTGAATATATATCTTGATACATTTGACTATTGTCAAGAACTCTTACTTTGGATTACTTTGAAAAATATCTTCTAATAATGTTGAAAATATGATATCTAGACATGTTATAGTCATGTAAAATAAGCTTCTAAAGATAATCATATACAATGTGATATCTATATATATCTTATCCTCATGCTTTCCATTTTTTTCCAATTATAATTGGAGTCTAAATTTTTTTGGAGTCATGCATGTTGAATTTCATCAGTAGCACTCTTATATATTTTTTTTGAGAAAGGAATGTATAATTACTATTTTGAAACACCTACATCCCCAGAATGTAAGTAAGATAACAAATCATAGATATTTAAAAATAATATTTCTTGGGATTAAAAAATCATTCCACTGATCCATGCCACCTTTTTGTAAATGATAATATCATCGACATACAAAATCACCATAAATTGAATTTCTGAGAATTCATCAAATAGAGATTATAGTAGACACCTCCACTATTAAATTCATGATTCTTAAAATAATTATATAGTTTAGAATAAAACACTAGTGCTACCTTCTTCAGACCATAGAGAACCTATATTAATAATCAAACCTTAAACTAATCATTTATTATTAGAAATAACATTTGTTGTTCAATGTAGCCATATTCTTAAAGAATCCATTTCATAATTCTATTTTACATAAATATAAATAAAATTTTACTATATTTGAATTTACATGGAAATGGAAATCTTGATTGACACCACACTAGCTAATGGAGCAAAATTTACTTCTATATCAATGCCTATAATATATGAATAGACATTAAATTCCAAAAATTCCTTGTTTCTGATCACATTTCCATTATCATTGATTTTTTTAAACAAATCCACTTTGTTCTAATCACATTGTGTTTTTTTGGGTATCTTAACAAGATCACTTTTACAGTAATTGTAAATCTTATCAATTTCATCATTCATGGCCTTAATCCATGATTCATCCTTTGCAACTTCTTTAAACATGGTTGGTTCTATAATTGATATAAATGTATAATGCCCTTCATTCCACATTCTCCTTGTCTATTCAGGTGTTGACTGATCTTCAATGATATGGATGGATCAATATCAGGTCTTATATTTCTCTTTTAAGGTTCTGATGATGTTTCTTCAGTAATGGTTTCCTATCCTGATTCTTCTTCTAAGCCGTCATTATTTTGTGAGCCCTAATTTTTTTTAGAGAATTCCATTATTTCTTCATTTGAATATTTCTCATTTCTACTTTCTTCTTCATCTTTAATTTTATCAACATATGAGATTATTGAGGTATTTATGGTTTTATCCTAAAGGATATTGACATAACATCTTTCTGTTGTGTTTTTATGATTATTATTATATAAATTTTAGGATATTATCTCTATTAAATATCTAAGGAATATTCCCTCATTAGCAGCATCACCATTCTTGTCTTGATTTCATTCTTTTCATGATGAAACATTAACGTCCAAAATCATGAAAATACATCAGAGAGGGATTATTTCTATAAAATACTTCATATGGTGTCTTAGTTTCTCCCAAAAAATTAGATGTATGATTTTGATTGTACACACCTACTTGAATATCCTCTTTCAAGTAATAATGAGGAACACAACTCTCAAACTGCATTGTTCTGTCCATATGGTTCACCTATCAATTTATGTGTTCAATAACCCCATTTTGTTGATGAGTTATCACCACACACACATCATTATTTTTTCAATGTTTTTAGAGATAAATTTTAAATTCAATGGATGTGCACTCTCATTTATTTTCATAGTGAAGAATCTTTATTGTATATCCAGAAATATCACCAATTTGATGATAACTCTTCATGAGATCAAGAACTTATTGTTTCCTCTTAATTATAATAACACAATCGATTTTACTATAAGCATCAATAAAAATAATGACGTAACTCTCTCCATATGTGATATAATGATTTATTGGACAATATATTTCTATGTGGATGAGATCAAACAAATTTCATGCCCTTTTGTTTTTTGGCCGATATGAACTCTTAACCATATTTCCTCACATTGGAGAATCCCATGTATTTTCTCCTTCATACTTAATAATTGTAATTTTGATGACTATTTTTATAATTGGTACATGTAGAGACCCAAAGTTTGATATACATGGACAATACATTACTTTTGCGGAATACTTAATACATAACAAAAACAGACACACAAGGATCGTAATATTTTAGTGTCTTTGGAAACTCTGAATATAAACATCTAATCATGTTGAAAGATCTTCAACATCTCCCATAACTATCTTCCCCTTTTTGTTTCCTTACCTAAAACCTTTATTTATTTCCTGGGGAAAATAAAACATAAAAAGGGTGAGCTCAAATACTCAGTTACAGAAAACATAGGGAACATAAAACAATCCATAAACATTTGAAAGCAAAAACTTGAACATGAAATCTAATCCTTAAAACCTCGAGAAAATACATAAATATTGGAAGTAAGTAAGCCATTTATCATAAAGGAACATCAATCATGATAAAATAACATGGGAATAAAACATGTAATTGTGGAAAACATCCAGCACTTTTTATGATTTCCATAGTAGCCAAGGCATTACTTCCAAGACCATCTTAGTGGACAAAGTCCCTTTCTGAATCGAGTTCAGTCCTCGATCCAGTTTTATATCACTGAACCAGATTAACTTACCGTTTCAGCCATGTATATCTCATGAGATATATAATCATTACCCAATGCATTGGAGAGAGATATAGGTCCACCCATCTCATAATGAAATCATTATTACTTGTGCCACAACATAAACATAAATCATTCATCATAACCCAAAGAATAAAAATGGGTTTCATAAACATCATCCCATCAAAACATAATCCATATATAAAAAAATTGGATATCATTTAATCATAAGAAAAGTGAAACCATGTAAATCATATATACATGATACTTGAAACATACACAAGTGAAATAATGTCATCTTAGATGAAAGTGTTTTTGATAAAACACTTGAAATTAATTCTTGAGGAAAATATCCTTTTTTCTTCAAAATCGTTTTCTTTTCACAAAATTTCATGAAATTTTAAAAGAAATAGATTTTTTTTAAAATATTTATGAAATATTTTGGAGTAATCTTCTTGAAAATAAGGCTTTATAATACCGTCAAAATCCTTTCAAGTCGTATACGTTAAAAAACGATCATCTCGTACTTTTGTCGGAAAAGTCAAAAAGTACCTTGTAGGTTAAATAAAAGAAAGATTCCTTCCATACCATGGAGTAAAAGTAAAAATGGTTAAAAATTACTTTAAACATACATGAATACACTTTTATAAAACATGGACATTTATTATAGAAATAACCCCAGTAAATACTTACGAATAAGCAATCTCGGATAAAAATGAGATTTGCAAAATTATCCCTTACCTTAGGTATGATATGCTTTATACATTTCCAAAACTCCTATATAGTTATTTAAATAATGTCATTTACATATTAAAGAATCATATTCATTGTTATGATATCATATATGGTTCACTTATGACTTTATATTACCCGTTCTTTTAAAATTCAATGTTAAAGAGCGTTTTGGGTAAAATCGTTTCATTTGTCGTCCGTGTTTTGACTTGTAATTATTCATATGATTACATAGATCATTATTACATACATATAGAATTTAAAACATGATTTATATATTATATATTCAGAATATACATATATATAATAGATCGATAAATGTAAAGAGATACACCGTTCATGGAGACGGTAGGCCGTACGTACGCATGAACGCTGTTTTCGTTTCCTTATTGAATTGAATGAAATTAAATAGATGACATAAATATATATAAATAAATATAGTATCATTATTATGCCGTATATTTCATTATTAATTATTATATATAATTTATAATCATTCATGAATGGTCATTCATTGAGAATGAATCTCATCGCGTCGTGGAGACGGTAGTCCGTACGTACGCACGAGTGATGATATCCTTCCCATAATTGTTGAATTGAATTGGGCTGGATGACACAATATATCAGAATAAATATGATGTTATAATAACTATGTATAGTTATTATTTACACCATTATACCCATCCATGTAAGTTGTTGGTGGAAAAACAGATTTCACCACGACGTGGAGACGGTATTCCGTACGTACGCACTCGTAGTGATTTCGTTTTCTATAGGATGGATAGATGGTGAAATAGGGTTGTTTCATACTTATAATAATATATAATTATATGAGTTATATGGATGTTATTACTTCATAATGAAACAACTAAAGAAGAATAAGTGGAAGATGAAATAAATTTTAATGAATCGGTAACGGACCTTACCTCTTCTTTGAAGCGCCTCTTTGAGACCTCCTGTTAGGGAACTAAAATTGGTCTTTGAAAAATACGTGAACCTCTAAGATGTTTCTATGGAAGAGTAGAAGATAATTTGGAAGGGTTTGGCCTATCTTGAAGGCTCAAAGATGTGTAAGGAAGAGAGGGAGGATGTGCCCTTTTATAAGGGAGGAGAGGGGCACCTTTGGAAAAACTAAAAATATTATTTTATTATAAAGTCATATTTGGGTTTTAATAGCACAAAATTGATTTATTTAGAAGATAAGGTGGGTATGGGTCTAAATCCTCTCATAAAATAGTATTTAGACAAGTTTATGTCATTATATTAACCTTATCATTTAGTTTTAACTCTTAGTCAATTAGATTGACATTTACCATGTGACTTTGTATTTTTATATTATATAGTTAATAAACATACAATATACACACAATATACACCCAAGTGGTCCATTAATGATACAAATATAATGATATAAGTATTTTGGCCGAAATATATATTTTTAGGAATATAATAACAATTAATAATATAATATTTGTTTTAAAAACTATTTTATGTCAATTTTGACACTATTTGGTAATTGATTTTTGTGAAAATAATAACATAATGATTAGTTCAAAAAATTTTAATTAAATCAATACTAACATGTCATATTAACATATAAAATTATTTTAATTCATAAAAAGTCTCAAATTACATTTATTTGGGTATTTATAACATCAATTATGTCAATATTTCATTAATAAGATAATTACTACATCATCATTGTATCATAAATAAATTAAATTATTTTAGGTCTAAAAATTACAAATAAAATACCATTATGTAGGAAATATTTTTATCATTATAATGAATTTTTATAGTCGAATTTATCTTACATATAACCCTACATTAAAAATGATTTAGTTATTAAAAGTTGATTTTAACTATTTTAACCCTTCCTTAAATAAATTAATAATAAATGTCTTATTCTAATCCAAGTGGGCCTAAATGGTCATATTTTATTCATAAGTTTGTTTTTGGTAGAATTAAACTTATCCAATAGAATTATAACATGTGTTAGGGTAATAATAATAACACTTTACCCTTAAATACCCTATTTACTTTTAACCGTGGTAAAAAAGAGTAAACCGTTACTATTCACCAAAAATTATTTTCATCTCATTGAACCATATTTTTGTCCTTGATATTAACCGTGACTTTTGGATTTTTGAAATTAAATTCACAAAAGTGGTAAATTTTCATTTAAATGAAAAATTCAGTTTTTTAACTACCACTAAGTGGTTTCACTATTCATCGAAAATTGTAGTTTTTCAGAAAAATACCAAAAATTCAGCCTAAGCATTATTTGATATTCTGAATTCAAAATAGATTTCTATGTTTCCAAATTCAAAACATAGAAGTGGAATTAATTAATTTCAAAATTAATTCCCGTTATCAAAACAAATAGCGTGTTTTTTAAGAAACAATAACTATCAAAAGATTGATACTTGTTTATATCCAATTTCAAAGTGAAATTAATTCCAATGACCAAAATTGGATTAAATGGTAAAAATATATTATAATTATACATTAAAACAAATTAAAAAAATAATCTATCCATATAAATTATTACGATGAAAAAAATTGTTTTTAATTAAAATACAGCGTGTTTTTACTATTCATTAACATATGAAAGTTATCATAATAATATGAAGAAAATTTCCAAAGTAAATTTTTATATCATGATTCCAAATAAGAATTTTATTTTGTCAAATTGAACTTATAGACATGTAAAAAACAATATTTAAAGAGGGTGTTCCATCAAAAGGCAGCAAAACTACATTTTTTGAAAAATACTTCTTTTACTCGAAAAATTGATTTTGTTCTAATACCATGTTCTATAAAATGTGTAAGATGAATAATAATGTTATAAAATTAAAAATGTATTTTATACTATTCACAACGGCTAGTCCATAATAATATTATAACCATATATCGTTGTTTAGTGAAACCTGGTATTGCGTACAACACACGCTATCGAGGAAGGTCGCGATTGCGTGTAATGCAAGCCAAATCAAGGTTCCATTTTGTTCAAGACTCCTCTGTTGTTTCGTATAACATAATCCAACCATATTTCATTTATAAATTGAAAAAATATATATATACACACTGAATGTTTCGTAGAATAACTACTATCAAAATTGTGTGTAACCTGATCCAAGAATAGTGTTGTGTGTACTGCAAGCTCATACGGTGTTGAGTATAGCGAAAGGTAATCTTGTTGTAGCTTACAATAGAAGACATCAATGAAATTAAAAAAATATTTTTCATAAAATCTTAGGGTGTTACATTCTACCCCCTTAAAATGAATTTCGCCCTCGAAATTTGTCAGGGTTATAAATCATTTACTATTTATAGAAACCCACATCATAAAAATAAATACTAAAACTAAATTTTAAAAACTAAAGTATGAAATGTAATGATTAACCAATGAAACTCATCATTGGGTTTCCATATATGAGAACATAGGTGAAAATATGGATATGGAAGAAAAATATAACCATCATATTCTGATGGAGAGTGGTAGAGAACATGGCTATGAAAAAGCCATCAATCACAAAGCCATAGATTTGTGATGATCTAAGTTACTATCTGATTCATCAGATATAAGGGCACTAGGACAACATTTTTGGTTTTCAAGATCATTTCCCTAATGTTGATGAAATTGAAATTAGAAGAAATACTTTCGTGATTTTGGTACAGTCTCACCGTTGGTCGTCCTTTGGACAATTTCCACTTCATCTCTTAATGAAATGAAGTTGAATTTGTCATTTGTGAAGTGTTAGCAGATCATGTGATAGACTGATGGGTCATTCCATCTGTCTCAAACAAAATGTTATAAAAGTTATCAAAAATACCTAATTCCATCTATTGTGAGATTAATCATATATGGTTCCTAAAATGGACTTATAATTCATATATCATACTTCTTAATATAATAAAACTAGTTTCTACTAAACAGGGACTTCCTGTAGGCCAGTGGTAGGTGATAAAGGCCAGTCGCACTTCAATTGTGGGTTTGATTCCCACGGCCTTGTCCGACGCAATGGGATGTCTCCCATCCTGCAGGTTGTCCTTTTTCTAAAACTACATTACTATAACATCCCATCAATAATATCGAAAAAAAGTTCTATCCTTAAACAATACTAACTTATGTCCAACACAATCCATTTCAATATTTATCTAAAATACTTCGGTCCAAGATCATAGTATAAAGAAAGTGATTACATGAAATTTCATCAACCAAGCATGTGAATACCATAATTATCCACCATATATCTTGTTGGTCACATTCCAATCATGTGAATACCTTAATCATGTATTCTCTTGAAAAATTAATACCCATTAAACCTTAGTGAGAACATGAATGCTGTCAAAATTTAACTCTTTCCACATTCCAATATCCAAAAATTCTATATACTCGAACCATGATATAACCTTCTATTTATATCAGTCATGAGCTCATGAATACTATCAAACATTTAATTTTTTCCCTTATCCCTTCATTATGCACTTATCATCTACTTTCCAAAATATTTGAATCACTATTCATGGTTACCGGTACCATAAAATTATGGAAAACCAAAATAGACTAATACAAAAATATTCTAATACACCATAAAATAACCTCAAAAACATTATTCATGAATACCAATAAATAAACACTTCAATCCATCCTCTTCAATTATTTTCATGGAATAAGTCCTTCCTTGATTTAGATGTAACTTTTTAGGGAAGGGCATTGAGTTACGTAATGCCCATGTTCTCCACAAATAAGACATTGAACTCCATAACAGTTTGTCACTCTATGACCCTTCTCTCCACATAGATAACATTTGTTCCTCCATTTGAGGTATTCCTCAAGGTTTGCCTTCCCTTCTTTAGAAAACTCAATCTTTCGTTCTTTATTCTCCTCAACATGCGAACATTCATAAAAGTCTATCTTCCTCTTATTTTATGAATTAGGCATCCCGCTAAATTTCACCTTGTTAATCATATATCGCGATGACTGATTTGGCATAATCACAATATCTTTCTCACTAGGCATTACACAATCTTGTTGCTCATAGTCACCAATTTGTCCATTGGATTCAATGTTAACTGAATTCCTTCTTGTTCCTTCCATTGAATAAAACAAAAAAATAATTCTATGAGAGGAAAAAATCATACAAGGAAAATAACATAATCAAGGGGGAGTACCGTAGTAATCTAACATCTTAGGATTAATTCTACGATCGTTACTGTAATTCTAGGATTACAACCTATACGTATACTTATCCTTAGGGACATCCCTAGACATACCTTAGAAATATCTCTAGGGATATCACTAACATTTTTGTATCCTTGTTTCCAAAGGTTAACTAAACCATTCCTCTTATACCAACTGTAGAGACCCGAAGCATGGCATACATGGACAATACAATACTTTTTCGGAATACTTAATACATAAAAAAACAGACACACACGGATCTTAATAGTTTAGTGTCTTTGGAAACTCAGAATATAAACATCTAATCATGTTGAAAGATCTTCAGCGTCTCCCATAAAGATCATCCCCTTTTTGTTTCCTTACCTAAAACAATTCATCATTTCCTGGGGAAAATAAAACATAGAAAGGGTTGAGCTCAAATTCTCAGTAAGGGAAAACATAGAGAACATAAAACAATCCATAAACATTTGAATGCAAAAACATTAACATGAAATCTAATCCTTAAAACCTTGAGCAAAGACATAAATCATGGAAGTAAGAAAGGCATTTATCATAAAGGAACATTAATCACGATAAATTAGAATGGGAATAAAACATGTAATTGTGGAAACCATCCAGCACTTGTTATGATTTCCATGGTAGCCAAGGTATTGCTGCCAAGACCATCTTAGTGGACAAAGTCCCTTTCTGAATCGAGTTCACTCCTTGATCCAGTCCTGTATCACTGAACCAGATTAACTTACCATTTCATTCATGTCTATCTCATGAGATTTATAATCTTTACCCAATTCATTGGAGGGAGATATAGGTACCACCCAGTTCATAATGAAATCATTCTTACTTGTGCCACAACATAATCAAAAATCATTCATCATAACTCAATGAATAAAAATGGGTTTCATAAACATCATTGCATATTAACATAATCTATATATAAAAAAACAGATATCATTTCATCATAAGAAAAGTTAGACCATGTAAATCATAGAGAAATGATACTTGAAACATACACATGTGAAATAATGTCATCTTAGATGAAAATGGTTTTGGTAAAACACTGGAAATGAATTCGTGAGGAAAATATCCTTTTTTCTTTAAAATAATTTTCTTTTCACAAAATTTCATGAAATTTTAAAAGAAATATATTTTGTTGAAAATATTCATGAAATCTTTTGGAGGAAGCTTCATGAAAATAAGGCTTTATAAAACCGTAAAAATCCTTTCATGCAATATACGTTAAAAAAATTCTTCTTGTACTTTTTGTCGGAAAAGTCAAAAAGTACCTTGTAGGTTAAATAAAAGAAATATTGCTTCCATACCATGGGGTAAAAGTCAAAATGGGTAAAAAAGACTTTAAGAATACATTAATACACTTTTATAATACATGGACATGGATGATATCAATAACCCCCATAAATACTTACGAATAAGCAATACTGGATAAAAATGAGATTTGCAAAATTATCCCTTACCATAGTTCCGATATGCTTCATACATTTCCAAACCTACTTTATAATGATTTAAATAATTCCATTGACTTATTACAGAATCATATTCATTGTTATGATATCATATATGGTTCACTTATGACTTTATATTACCAGTTCTTTTGTAAATTCCATGTTAAAGAGCATTTTGGGTAAAATCGTTTCATTTGTCGTCCGTGTTTTGACTTGTAATTATTCATATGAATACTTAGATCACGATTAATTAAATACAGAATGTAAAACATGATTTATATATTATATATATTCAGAATATACATATATATAATATATCGATAAAAGTAACGAAATACACCGTTCATGGAGACGGTAGGCCGTACGTACGCATGAACGTTGTTTTCCTTTCCTTATTGAATTGAATGGAATTAATTAGATGACATACATACATATATATATATACATAAATATAGAATCATTATTATGTCATATATTTAATGATTACTTATTATATGTACTTTATAATCATTCTTGAATGGTTAATCAATGATAATTAATCACATTGCGTTGTGGAGACGGTAGTCCGTACGTACGCACGAGCGATGATATCGTTCCCATAATTATTGAATTGAATTGGAGTGGATGATAAAATATATCGGGATCAGTATGATGTTAAAATAACTATTTATAGTCATTATTTACAACATTATACCCATCCATGTAAGGTGTTGGTGGAAAAACAGATTTCACCACGGCGTGGAGACAGTATTCCGTACGTACGCACGCGTGGTGATTTCGTTTTCCGTAGGATGGATAGATGGTGAAATAGGGTTTTTTCATACTTATAATAACATATATGTATATGAGTTATACTTATGTTATTACTTCCTAATGAAACAACTAAAGAATAAGAAGTGGAAGAAGAAATAAAGTTGAAAGAATCGGTAACGGACATTACCTCTTCTTTGAAGCGCCTCTTTGAGACCTCATATTTGGGCAATAAAATTGGTCTTTGAAGAAGAACAGAACCTCTAGGATGTTTCTATGGAAGTGGAGAAGATAATTTTGCAGGGTTTTCATGATCTTGAAGGCTCAATGTGGTGTGAGGAAGAGAGGGAGGAGGTTCCCTTTTATAAGGGAGGAGAGGGGCACCTTTGGAAAAACAAAAAATATTATTTTATTATAAAGTAATATTCGTGTTTTAATAGCTGCAAATTGATTTATTTAGAAGATAAGGTGGGGATGGGTATAATTCCTCTCATCTAATAGAAATTAGACATGTTTAGGTCATTATATTAACCTTATCTTTTTGTTTTAACTCTTAGTTATTTAGATTAACATTTACTATGTCACTTTGTATTTTTATATTATATAGTTAATAAACGTACCATATACATCCAATGAGACCCCCAAGTGTTCCCTTAATGATACACCTATCATGATATAAGTATCTTGGCCAAACGTTAGATATTTGGAAATATAATAACAATTAATAATATAATATTTGTTTTAAAAACTATTTTATGTCAATTTTGACACTATTTGGTAATTGATATTTGTGAAAATCATAACAGAATTATTAGTTCGAAAAAAGTTAATTAAATAAATAATAACATGTCATATTAACATATAAAATTATTGGAATTCATAAAAAGTCTCAAATTACATTTATTTGGGTATTTATAACATCAATTATGTCAATATTTCATTAATAAGATAATTACAACATCATCATTGTGTCATAAATTAATAAATTTATATTAAATCTAAAAATAACAAATAAAATACCATTATGTAGGTAATCTTTTTATATTTATAATTAATATTTCTAGTTTAATTTATCTAATGTATGACCCTATATTAAAAATTATTTAGTTATTAAACGTAGATTTTACCAATTTTAACACTTCTTTAAATAAATTAATAATAAATGTCCTAATCTAATACAAGTGGGCTTAAATGGTCATATATTATTCCTAAGTTTGTTTTTGGTAGAATTAAACTTATCCAATAGAATTTTAACATGTTTTAGGGTAATAATAATAACACTTTTACCCTTAATTACCCTATTTTCTTTTAACCGTGTTAAAAAAAGTAAAAAGTTACTATTCACCAAAAAATATTTTTGTCTCATTGAACCACATTTTAGTCCGTGATATTAACTGTGTTTCTCGGATTTTCGAAATTAAATTCACAGAAGTGGTAAAATTTCATTTAAATTAAAAAGTCAGTTTTTTAACTACCACTAAGTGGTTCACTATTCATCGAAAATTGTGGTTTTTCAGAAAAATACCAATAATTCAGCCTAAGGATTATTTGATATTCCGAATTCAGAATTGATGTCTATTTTTCCAAATTCAAAACATAGAATTGGCATTAATTAATTTTTAAATTAATTCCCATTATCAAAACCAATAGTATGTTTTTTAAAAAATAATAACTATCATAAGATTGATACATGTTTAGTATCCATTTTCGAAGTGAAATTAATTAAAATGACAATCATTGGATTAAATGGTAATAATATATTATAATTACACTTTAAAACAATTTAAAAAGATAATCTATCCATATAAATTATTGCGATGAAAAAAATTGTTTTTAATGAAAATACAGCATGTTTTTACTATTCATTAAAATATGAAAGTTATCAAAATAATATGAAAAAATTATCCAAAGTAAATTTTTATATCCTGATTCCAAATAAGAATTTTAATTTTTCCAATTGAACTTATAGACATGTCAAAAACAATATTTAATGTGGGTGTTCCATCAAACGTCGGCAAAAGTACATTTTTTGAAAAATACTTCTTTTACTCAAAAAATTGATTTTGTTCTCATACCATGTTCTAGAAAATGTGTAATATGAATAATAATGTTATGAAATTAAAATTTTAGTTTATACTATTCACAATGGCTAGTCTATAATAATATTATAACCTTATATCATTGTTTAGTGAAACCTGGTATTGCGTACAACACACACTATCGAGGAAGGACGTGATTGCGTTTAATGCACGCCAAGTCAGGGTTGCATGTTGTGCACGAATCCTCCATTGTTTCGTATAACAGAATCCAACCATATTTCATTTATACATTGAATATATATATCTATATACACACACTAAATGCTTCTTAGAATAACTACTATCAAAATTTTGTGTAACATGATCCAAGAATAGTGTTGTGTATACTGTAAGCTCATAAGGTGTTGCGTATAGCACAAGGTAATTTTATTTTAGCTTACAAAAGAAGACATCAATGAAATTAAAAGAATATTTTTCATAAAATATCACGGTGTTATAGTACATGTTCTTTTCTCTGAAGATTAATGTGACAGAACCATCAGTGCCACATTTTTTTTTTCTTAATCAAATTGTATGTAAAAAATGTTATCTTTACTATCAATATGGTATAAATTATCATCTATTTTTAATACCATAATTATAGAATTTCTTATTTGTTCCTTGGTACTTCACCCCATCTTATTATAATTTACTATCAGTCTGGAGTCATAGATTTGTCTCACACACCGGATATTGTCATGTAAACCATCTACGTAGAAAAATTTAGTTTTCCTCTACTCATCAATTACAAATTCTGTATTTCCCCTAACTATGATGTTTAAAGAACCTTCATTATCTAATCTCATAGTTATATAAACACTTTTTCTAACATTATTCATGAAATATGTATTTCCTATCATGTGGGATGATCATCCACTTCCAATAATCAATGTGCTACTATTCTTCTTTTCTTTGAGAGCTATTTATACAAGGTTGTATTTCTTTATTTTCTTATTTTCCTTCCAGGAGACACAAGATTAACTGGAGGCTAAATATGGAATTTATATTAAATTTTCAATAAGCATTAATTGATAGTAATTATATTCTTATTCATAAGGAGAATACATATTTTTTGGGTTAAATTTTCATGGTTATTGGGTATTTGATTTTCTATATAACCTATAGATATTTTTCATTCCATTTCTCTTCCTATAATGAATAGAGTTGTGTCCATAGTTAGAGTAGTGAAAAAATATCCGTAGATACAATTATTCTATATGATAAAGGATATAATTTCATTCTCCTTTGTTAACTTTATGGTGTTTCCCCATTCAGATATGTTCTTTCTTCATCAAAATAAGACATGTTAAATCCCTTAAATCCTTAGAATTAACATTTTATTAGTGGAAATGTATGATCACTTCCATTCCTCCTCATGTTTCCATCTTCCATCAATGAATTTTAATGGAAATTTTCATTTCATACGTTTGTATTATTTTCAACTCACCTTTATATTGGGTTCAAAATATTTTTTGGGAATAACTAATGCCTTTGTTATATTTCAAACTTCAAATTTCCCATTATTCTTGCTCATCCCATTTCAATCGTATTATGTTTTTACAAAACATTTGATTCCAAGTTTCCCTATAAATATAGATATCTAATCCTTGATGGAATTCTCTACTCCATCAAAACCATGTTTAGCTCATTCTGACAACTCATCATATGAGAATCTCCTAAACTATAATTTCTTCTTTGTTTACATTAAGTTTTACTCAGTTTCTAGTTAACATTCTAAAGTAACAACAACTTCATCATGTATCTCAAAAATTATTCTATTACTCCCGTCTCAATGTAATGTAATTGATTATTTTTTCATGTTCCTCTAAACTGAGATTATATTACACAACCTATTCAGATATTTCATGTTTTGTTAAATAATCCTTTTCATATTTTTATAATCAATCAATTTTTGTTCCAAGCTGATCAACATACTTTGATGACTCATTCAAAATATATCTCATCTATTTTCTCTTTTAATTATTCTCAAGATCATCAAGAGAACCAGTATGTTCACCATGGGAACAAAACCACAAAGAAACTAGTTATATTTATCTTTTATATGTTCTATCTTTTCAACTATAGCCATATGGGATTCTTGGATTTTATATTTTAAATCAGGTTTAGAATCCACCTAAAATTCATTATCATCATGTTCTTGTTTACAAAGGAAGAGGTTTTTCTAAAATTTCTTTCCAAATTTAATGTCTCTCTTATTATGAATCCTTTTATAAGGCTTATTCATGATTTAGTATTTATTTTCAACATCATCAAAATTCCTTGAGCAATGAGTTGAAATGTTCCCTACACTACCACATCTAAATTAATCCAACTGAAGCTTTCCTTGAAATCTCCATTTTCCTATGTTGAATTTCATTGTGTAAAGGGAAATAAGTTCATTATCATTATCATATCCATCATTAAATTATCTAGAAATATTATGTTCGTTAATGAATTTTAATTTAAATTCCTTTTTTACTCGATTTGACAAATATTCTGGTTTGACTCTCATTTCATACACCATTAGATTACATAACAAATTATAGAGATAAATCATAGAAAAATATATTTCCTCAAGATCTGTCACTTTTGGATTATATATAGGTGGTATTCTTCTTAGTATTTTCTTCACAATATCAATTTCCATAACTTCTTCCCCATGTCTTTGAATATATCCAATAAATATTTTTTATACGATTAAATATACTATCTACTTTTTCATTTGAATGAAATTTCAAATCATCGAACTGATTGTGAAAGACTATAAGTTTGGACTCTTGTAATTTTTTATTTACTTGATATATATATCCAAATTGAACCAACATTTTCATAGATGAGGTGTAATCATCACCTTCAATTATATCTGATCAAATAGAGTTATAGTAAGAGTATTTTTAACTTTATATTACGTATCAAACATATTCATTTATGTTTTTGTAATAGAAATACATATTGCATTAGGGACCTGAAACCCTTGAGTTGTGGAATAAAAAATCTCAAATAATGTATTTAAAATGAGATCTCATCTTATTCTTCCATTTCTATATGTTTCTTCTATCCAATTAGGTAACACTAATGGAATTCACTAAATTCTCCGTAAAAACATAGAGGAAACATTAAACATATGTAAACTCCTTTTGATACCCTTAGTAGGACACCCGAACACCCTGAGAGGTGAGGGGTGATAAGGGTGTCAAGATTTTCTTTTAATGAAATTGATATTTTTCCCTCATGGGATTGAATATGATAAACCTCTCTAATGTAATAATGTAGTAATTAATCATTTATATGTAGATAGAAAACACATCTATTTTATGAGGTTCACAACATAGATCTTTTCTAAGGAGCATACACATAAAGTGTTTTATTTGTACCTAAATCAAAAAAAAATTACTAGTTGTTGTGGAATAAAAATGTTTAGATGTAGTCACTCTTTTCTAGGAACATAGACTTTTACATGATTTTAGGTAAAGCACACTTCCTCCCTCGAAACACTTCTGTCAACTCCCCCGAGCACATCACATTGGGTGAAGTCTTACTCATTATATGGTCTTGATGGTCACTATAATATATTGGAATTTAATTTTTTTCCCTTTATTATAATAATAATCTTCTTTAAATGTTTTCTTATGTTGATTCACATTGAATCAACGGTAAAAAATTAGATTTTAAAAAACTATTAGCCACGCAACTCAGGAACATCTCTTCAACACGTGTACTTGTGTACAACTTTTGGATTTCACACGCAAGATAAATTTCATGAAAATTATATATTTAACACAATAAGACCATAAATTTCACTTAGTCTTGATATACAGAAGTAACACTCTTCGTGTAAGTTTTACTTGACACAACACTTCTTCTTGAAACTCTTTCACAAAACATAGGCACTGTGTCTTCATTAAAAAAAATTCCTAGAGTGTTGGGGCATAAGCCTATTTATAGAGACATATGGCCTTACACGAAAGTTAATTTAGAACCTTCCACCATGCATTCAAATTTTTTTACATTTTACTTAGCATGTAAGTGTCTTGTGTTCCTTCCATAGTGTTCATCATTCCTATATCAAACAAAATCTTCTTTCATGACATTTCATCTTTGGTGTGAAACTCATGGATTTTCCATATTTTGATGTGATGTCACAAAAATATCACTAACGTGAATTTTTTTAATTAACCAAATTCATTAAATATAAATTTTATTTTTTAAAAGAACATTCGTCCTTTTTCAAATACAACGTTCACCATCCATGAAATTAGAGCCAAAATACAAAGAACCAAACATTATACATAAGGTCTATCAAAATAGTGCCTACTCATTGGCCATAATGATTGGGGATAATCTCACACAAACCAAAAATGAAATATTTCTCAAGAAATACATTGCATAGTTGTCACCATCATGGTGTCCACATCAGTGTAAGTCTCATCCTTTTTCCTCACCACACAATGCTAAACTACATAGAATATCTCAAAAAATTATAAGGATGTTAAACTACATGGAATCTTTCATCCATACTTATATACATTAAACTACACTACCAATTTTTTAACTATATTATATAAAACATAATGGATATGTGGTGTAAATCTCTATTCATGTTGGGTTCCCAATTTTTTGTTTTGTTGGATTTCAACGAGGACACAGGATGGGCTCCCCTTGATGGTTTGATTGATGGATATTTTAAGGCCATGCTCAATTACACATATCAGGTTTACCAATTGTTTTGTCTTTCCTAGAAACTCAAAACTTTTCTCTTATCAATAGATGGGTACATAAAAACTTTCCAAAGGTTGGCGGTCATCTCGGTTTTAAGGCCCATTGACTCTTGGGGGCTCATAGTGGTCATATGGATGGGAGGTCAGGCACATCAAAACCTTTTTGGGGGGAATTATTTCATACTAACAGACATTTTTACATATTTAAAATATTTTCATGAATCTCTTCATAATATCAATATGGGATTTTTTACCCTAATGAAATCACTATAGGTAAATTCTCTTCCATATGTAAAAAAAATTTGGATCTATTTAGTGATTCCATCTGTATGTATTTTAGTTTAGTCATTATTTTCTGTTAAAGGGATGTTTCTTATATACTGAAGCTATAAAAACAAGTTCTTTATAGATTTCTTCTATGTAAGGTGGCAGTTATTATTATGAGGAGGGGATTGATCCATTATGAGGTGTCCTATATATACTGATTATTGTGGAATCAAAATCCATGTAGTTCCTTCATCCCATGCAGTTTAATATCATGAAGTGAGGACATATGTTTGGGAACTGAGACATGAAATAGATGATCTAAAACCCAAAAGGTGTATCTGATGTATCATGAGTATAGAAGGAATCATTGGTGTTGTAGTTCAGATTATATTGGGGCTTACACACTTTGGTTTCCCAAAAATATTGTGGGGGTTTATGGTGCGAATGATATGATCATTGGTATTCCCTACTCCCACGTGATTCATGCTCATTGTGAGGAAATACAGATAAAAAATATTCAATGTCATCTCATTGAATAATGAACTTAGATGCTAGGAATTAATTGGATGATTAATATAGGGGTCAAACCTCGGGGATAGGTAGCCCACATATCCTGGATATGTCAGGAATCAGAGTTTTGGTAGTTTCCTTTATGTTAAGGCTTACTCATTAAGGATACCAAGTATTCAGGGCTTATGAACTGAGTAAATACAATGACATCATGTCCTGGGATGTCTGATTTACATAGACTTCTTATCTGGAGGGAATCTTATGATTCAATTGGAATGTTTTGGGAACCATCCCATAACCTATATTGACACATATAGAGGCTGTTGTCATATTCATTGTGGAATAGTATGAGGGGCTTTGTTTATCTCAAATGATGACTCTAAGAGACATCATGTGACCTCGGTAACAATTTTAGAGGGTGTTGTGAGTCCCATATAACATTATTCAAGGGTTTCAGGGGAGATAGTTTATCATGTATCGATTATTACAAAAGACTTCGGTGACATGAGAAACACCATTATATGAGTCATGTGATGTGTCTGAAGTGTTTCAAAAGTCCTGGGTAGCAGACCTAGGATTTTCATGAGATCAAAGTGGTATCTATGGGGGGAACCATGTGGATTTCTCTGACATTTTTGGTGTATTCAACAGGTCCCGTAGTTGATGCTGGAGGAGTGTCGTGAGATCTTGGCGACATGTCCTGGTAGTGTCGCAAGTCATTGGGGGACTCAGGTGATGCACATGAGGGCCAATAGGCATTTTATTCTCTTATGTCTTCCACTTTAAATCTAATTTCTAACCCATGTGTTTTGAAGGCCATAGGTTTATTCAGTACCAGTTCCTTTGAGTCTCACGTGATTAGGGAGACATGCGGTATATTCGTCTCAAATCTTTCCAGAAGTCCTTCGCGTGATCTATTGAATGATCATCTGAAGCACCTTATGTGTGGTGTATGATTTCACCCATCATTCACTAGCATATCACATGAAGGAAATTTATCAGTCACATGATAGGTTTCTATGAGAAATCTACAAAGGCTGAGAGTCGAATCACCCAGAGTTCTAGCATCCTATGTCTCAACATCCAACCTTCATTGTACCGGAGTTTTTAGTAATTGGGTGGGGGATTTATAATCCTCTCCACACAGCATCCAACCTTCATCAAGTGTGTCACTTAATTTTTAGTGATTGTCAGTCTCTTCTGTCAATGCTACCTTTATTGGATTATATCCATCTAATTTGGACTTGTTTGATCGTGTGGACAAATCTAACGACTACTATACCATTTTGTTGACATGTTTTAGGGCCTTAGGAAGATCTAAGTGTATATTGGAAGACACTTGCGAGACCTTGGGTGACATTTCATGGGGTCATGTGCGATAAGGATAGTTTTTCTAGGGGTCCTATGGGACTGCGTTATGAGTGTGTGGGGCATGTCGTATGCCTTTTTGAAACTGAGAACACCTCTCGCCTATTCACCATTAATTACCTTTGTTTTATGTGACATATATCGGGATGAATGTGAGATTGAATGTATTTTTTCATGGGTATTTATTTCATTTTTTGGCAATGTCTCATTTGAACGATATATCATTCTAATGGGATGCATGGTAATTCCATGGAAAAATCTATTAGTTCATATTTAGATCACTATGGAGTAACCTGGGCTGGTTTGTATAATGAGGATATAAAGCCAAAGGGCTCTTGTGTGGCATGGAAGATGTGTCTTTGAGGAATTTTGGTGTCTCGTAGATCATTGGTGGTGCATCTCATTTCCTTTAGAGAACATGATCGCCCCTCACCTACTACATTTCTATCTCCATTGATTTGTTTTAAAAAGATCAGTGATTATATGAGTTTTTGTGAGTAATGTCTTGTATTTATTCTCGATTTTTTAATTTTGTATCACCCAAAATATATGGTTCATATAAGGGTGTGCAACTATGTCTTGGAAAAATATATTTTTTTCCCTTAGAGGGCCACAAAGCTTCCTGGACGTACTTGAGGACCTCCATGTAGTATGGATAACAAGCAAGAGAGCCTTTGTGCGGTGAGCATAACATGAAACTAAGGTCCTACGGTGTCTCACGAATCACCAAGGTTCACGTTTCATGTCTTTCAGTGACTACGAACACCTCCTACATCCTCCCCATTACCTTCTTCTTTTCAAACCACAAATCTTCAGAGGTCTTGCATGTTTTCCTAGTTGTGTCCAAGGAATTTTATTCTTCCCAATGATGATATGGAGTATGATATTAATGACCACTTGGGTTCTATGATTTTGAGTATCATCTCTCCTTATTCTAAAAGGATTCATGTGGTTTTTCAGGAACTTTATAATTATATACTATGCATCCTAGGGGTGCTCATTGAGTTTTTGGGGGAGCCTTCATGAGAGCAGGAAGGTTTGTTAAATGGGGATCCACAGGACATCTCGTGGGTTATTCACCATACGTGGAGCATTTATGTGACCTCAAAATTGTGGTTCGATCGTGAGTCCTTTAGAGGCTCATGTAATTATATGGTCTCATCCATCCTCTCATTCCATTGATTTTGGGGGAAAAATAATACCCTTATTCTGGTATTTCTTCCTTTGGATTTTAAAAATTTATATTTGAAAGCCATCAACAAATTCCACCCCTTGCTGAGACGTCCAAGGGGATGACGAATCGGTTCATAGGAAAACATATTCCCACATGAGACCTTATTGGTGTTGATAATTGGTTCATTGGGTTATTTTTGGCCTGTTGGGAATCACTTGGTATTCTGTGAAATGGATTATATATAGGGTGGTGAATAGAAATTCATTCCACTGGTCACCCCATTCTCCAGGGCACACCCTCTTTCACTTCCGTTGCAAGACACTTTTATGAACCACAATCGGGAGCTCTATCTGCAGTCCATTTTCATGAGTCCATTCTGCCAATGGTCTTGTGTGCAACTATTTCCTACTCAGACATTCGTCCTCCCTAGTCATGAACTTCTCTTCAGTAATTTTTTAGAGTTCATCTATGAGGGATATTGTTTCATCAAGGTATTTGTGAGATCCGTCAAATTGATAATTTGATCTCCAGTGACTAGTGTGAGAACGATCTGGTCTGGCGATAACAAGTGTTCAAGATGTTCATGTTATTCATGGGATGGCCTACAGAGCTTATACATCCGACAAGTATTATATATATTAAAAGATATGAAAACCCTTTTGGATGTCCACGAATCCTTCTCTGAATCATGTGGTGTGCATGATACAATCAGAACTTTTATGCCTTCATCTTCAACAATTTTTTATGCTCTCTTGGTTTGACATGTTCCACATAATTATTTTCATATTGATTTAATTTCCCATTAATCTTCTCAAAATACCTCAAATAGGGTTGTAATAGAATCAATTTCCCTACATGAAGCTATGGTGGTTTTCCTGGAGACCTTTTATTGTGATTCATTCAGTTCATATCAAGAGACTCTATTTATGTTTGTTTGATGAAGAATCTAAAACTATCCACTTTCATACTTCTTCCCTCTTTACGGGTTTGGTCTTACCAATGATGCTCCTATTTATCTGATGAATTTATCATTTATACCCTCTTCTTGGATCTGAAGGGGAAAAACACTTTGTGAAAACATTTCTCTAGGTGTTTACTTCATTTCTAAAGGGGATTTTGAAGATGGAAATCTACTAAAAAATAATGTTACTTCAAAACTGAATCCATCTGCACTATAAAAACACTTTTCTTTCAAACTCCTTGATTAACTCTAGTGTGGATTTACAAAAAAACACAAAACACACAATATTTTTAGAAGTTAAACGCCTTGGTTCAAATAAAAGTGATATAAAATATCTATTTGATTATTTCAAGAGTACTAAACATTACTATTTATAAGCTTAATGGCACTTTTATTATCCATGAAGATAACCATAAACTACATTACTAATTACCTAAGACCTACCAATTATTGTCTCATCCAAATTAATTGTGTATATTTATTTTTGATAGGTATATATTCTACATCAACTATTATATGGAAATTACTATTTTTATTCTTTCTTATCCATCCTACACATTGCTTCTAATTAAAAAAGAAACTATACTTGTGAATTTTCTATCCACCACATCACCCACCTACACATGATTTGAATGTTGAGCGATCATGAACCATTTATTCCTTGAATAATAGACCCAAAGTGAGTTTTCCCTAGATGTATCTCATTGTTCTTTTTATAGTTTCTATTTTATATTTTTTTGTATTGGGATAGAAACTGGGATACCAGACAGATGGAATATTCTATGTCACACTATGTAGCTGTCACATATAACAAGCCTCTTATAATCTTTCTATATAAATTAGGATCAGATGATTTCCCATATTCACATCTTCCATGTTTAGTTCATACTTCTACTGGAGTCGACACTAGTTTGGAAACATAAAATCCAAAGAATTATATAATTTCAATTATATAATTATCTTATAAAATAAATTTATAATCTTAAACATGAATAACCAACAATATAAGAATGTATTTAAGCGCATATATCATAGACTTATCAAACTCAATTTTCATCATATTGGAAGAACCACCAGTGGATAATTTTTGTTTTTCCCAATATAATTCCATTAAATTATACCAATAACATGAATCACTATTTATTAGAAATTACTACATTTATGTTATGATCCATTCCACCTATTCTAAACTCTAGATTCGTTGAATAGGAATAAAATATGGAATACCAATCACAATGTTCTTTTTTAAGTCCATAAAATAATTTTTAAAATTAGAGGAATTATTTTAATATTCACCAATAAAAAAACATAAGATTTTTTATGTACACTTCCTCCTTCGCATTCAATTATATAAAGTTGTTTTTAACATTAATTAGAAAAAAATTATATCACTTTTCAATATCCACTAAAAATAATAATCAGATATATTCAACCAATACCACTATAGAAAAAATCCCTTATATATGAACTCCTTCAACATGAGAATACCATTTGTAGACAAGTTAAGATTTATTTCAAATTACGATACCACTTTCATTAAATTTATTTCAAATTACCCACTTTGTTCCAACAACTGTGTGATGTTCAGAACTATCTTTATGCTCACAAATTAAATTTTTATCTTTATAATCTATACCCTCATTTATATTCTACACCTAATCCTCATCCTTATATTATTCATTAAATATTTTTCTTTATAGTATATAATAGGGATATGTACACAACAGTCTTCATCCTATGTGTTTGTGTTGGTTATAACTCATCGATGATAATATTTAAGGTATAATAATATATCAACATATTTATTCTTTTTAGAGTATGATATGTCTTTTTAATCATCATTACATACTCAAATATCACTTTTAAAAAATAGTCACTTGTAAAATCTTCCACAATATCTATATTTCCACCTTTTTCATCATTTTATTCATAAATTTCATCTCAAATTCATATTACCACATTTTTTCACTTTTTACATAAAAATATTGGTCTCACTACTTTAAACTATCTTATCTATCCTATTTTTTAATCAATTATAGGATTTTATTTTCATTTTTTTTTTCCTAGGAGGAAACCTTCATCTGCTGTAATGCTATATTTCCCTTGATTTCCCTCTTTGGTCAAGATTTATAGCTTGTTTACAAACACAGGAAAATGATGAAAATATTGATTTATCCTGTGCCATGTATCCTATGGAGTTCTTTTATATCCATGTTTGGGAAGATAGTGGTTCTGAGTACAAAATGAATCCTACAATACTTCCTTCCATTAGTGAGATAGAAAATTACCATCAATAAGTATAGTGTTTTCTATCCTATTTATAAATTCAAATAATCATGTTTATTATCTAGTTATTATTGATGATACCACATTCTTGATTCAATGATTTTCAAGATAATTTTTTAACATAATGGAGGTATACTTGGTCCCATTATGAAATCAATATTTCCTTATCATGTAAATGGTCTCATATTCATCTCAATTCTTATACCTCACCTTGAAATCCAATAACTCTTTTTCCCTTTGCATTAAAATAACATATACAACATGTTTGTAGTAATGAATAAAATGTATAAAATTCCATTATACATATCTTTTTCAAATGTTCATGGGACCACAAACATCTATGTGTACTTGGTCAAGAATATTTGGTGCCATCTTTTTTCTCTATTTTTAGGTGGTGTGTACCATTTTCCATTAATTTATGAATCACACATATATTAATTTTTTATCATTAGATTTTGAAAATCAGTTGTTATATTTATCTTTGTGATATTCTCCATACCTTATGTATATATTCCTCATCCTATGATCCCATAGATAATTTTCATCATCAATTATGATGAAATATATGTTTTTTATTTTATATACATGATATATATTTCTTCCAGTTCTCAATCCCTTGATCAATGATATTAAAAAAATGAAGTTTCTTTTTTTCGATCAAATGTAACATCCAATAATGAGTCAAATAGTTGACTCACGGTTTCATCCATGAATTCTAGGTGGGATTTGAACATAATTTTGTGGTGTTTGTGGAACAACATTCACATAATAATGATACACCCATGTCCCTTTTGGGTAGTTTTCAATAGGGTTTATTCATCGAAAAAGAAACACCCGACAGTTCTCATATCTGGGATCACTCATTGGACTACTTTCCAATGGTAGGTTCTCATTGGATTACTTGACCAATGATAAATAATATCTAACATTGGTTCAGAGGATGGGAATTCAGGATCATCAAAACCCTTCTCAAGGATTTTTTTTCCAACTTCGAGACTCTCTTATAGATTTAAGATATGTTCATGAATCCTTAATTAAACACTCAAGTATGACATAGTTCAACATTGAATTATCAATAAATTATTAGAATGCATGGAGTTTGGAATCATAATTATATATATCATTTTCCTTAATAGTGGAGATATCTATATATATCCAAGGTTCCCCATAAATAGTACACTTTTATAAACGGATTATAGATTATTTTTTCAATTTTCATTATGACACTGGTTTTAATCCACACAGTGGGGTGCTCTGGAGTGTGCCATCATCTAGGGATGTGGGAGTTGGTTTTTATTTTAGGATTAGACCAATGATATGTGCTTCCTACATATACACATGAAAATAATTAGCACCCATGTAGTTCAATTCCACTTACTAGGACTCATCATTCCTTTCATGGTCATGGGATTAGGACTGAACCATGCAGTTTGATGTCATGTGTAAAGGAGGTCTAACTGAAAGGTTCCTAGAAAAAGTTTGGTGTGGGACTTACGATAAGGCGGTCCATGGAACATAGAATGGATAAGGTCTCCCATATTGGATAATACCCTACTAGTAATCTGGACCAGATGGAAATAGGGTTGATTTTGGGGTGTTGGTTTGGAACATAGAGAGGCTTCCTACATATCGCATTTTCATGGGAATCAAAGGCCACATAGTTAGGATGTGATGAACATTGCCTATGCAGGCCCTATAAAGGATTTTATACTAGTAAATGAGGCCCATTGAGAGGATATAGTTAGGGATTACACTTTATATTATGATTCTGTGGTGCTTTGTTGGGGGATACACTCAGAAGGATTCTCATTGGTTGGATACCTAGTTTTGGGGACCAATGATTATGGAGGTATTTTGATTAAAGGTGAGAGGATGATTTGGAAATATATTCCCAACCAATACACACATCTCACAATATAGATTCCATAATCATAGCTAAACTCTAAGCATTTGTGATTAATTTGTGGATGTGAGAAACTAGATGAACTGATAGATCCTACAGACCACATGATCCTAATCATAGTGTTTCAAGAGGGTAGGGATATGGGAGAATATGTGGATTTGTTTTTCCCATACTATACCATCATTTTATCCTAGATTTTCATATCTTACTACCCATGTGGATAATACCCAAGGGCAAGGAGAAGGATGATGTAATGAAGTAGGAGGGGTCCTACTGGAGATATTAGGGGATCACACTAGGATGGATGCCTTAGTGACTTGTTCTTGGGGAAGAGAGAAGGTTAATACACAACAACTCAAATGGAAATTCATGATTGATCCTCTCCCTCCATATAGAAACTAGAGTTCCTTGATCTTAGTGACGATGTTGGAGGGACATGGTTCTAACCCCCACTTCCCAGATTGAAAAATTATTGACACCGACCTCAGGTTTTGGGATCTCATTACCGAAGGGATTCATATTCTCAAGAACCCCTTGGACCCTAACCATCATGTTGGAAAAGTGTGGGACACCTATAAATTATTGAATGAATAATATACTTGGTGTCATGTTGATGAGTCTCCTTCCATGGTATTTCAAGTCTAGAGGCTCATATTTGTCCCCTTATTACAAGGGATCCAATGAAATTCAATCCCTGCCATTAATGGCACGAAAAAGGGATTGATGTGTGGCTCACATAGGTGAAAGCGTGGTGAGTTAAGGATGTCTCATGCAGAGAGTACCTGGGTTTATAAAAAGGTCTTATTAAATGTAGGTCTATGCAATATATGGTTGTTTTGGGTAATGGACTACATGGGAAACAACACTTCGGAGAGGACTTTCTCTAGGATCCAAGGGTCTCCGTTAGTGTTAATGAAAGGATCTCGTGCAAGTCCTTGGTTTTAGAAGTAACCTCCTCACTAGTTCTTGTCAATTAGGTGGAAAATCATCCTTTGACATATTTATTTAATTTAGGTCCCTAATATGACTTTATTTCCTCAATCCTCTTTAATTATATCTTCTCTCGTGTTTTGGTGAGATACAAGAATTTTTTCTGAGGAACTTGAAGAAGGAATAGGGAAAGTGGATCTTTTTGGTTTCATTAGGATTTTCCTAGGTTCCTTTTTATATAGAAATATGGGATCCTATTTGAAGAGTCTTGGGGCATGCAGCTATGTTAAATAGGCTAATGCACGGGTGTGTCCTTCGTTGTACTTTGGGTGAGTGAGATAATGGGCATGTACAACACTACTAGATGCTGAGGTTAACCATTCCCTGTAATGATATTGTGGGGGGAACATCATAGTGAGGCTTTGTAAAAGCATGATATCCTTGGAATAACTCACTTCTATTATTATTAATTTTCTTATGGAATCTTCTTTTCAAATAATTTTATCCATGTTGAAAAATATAGTGTCACTAAATCCCTCATCAGGAATGGATCTGATCGAAAGAGGAGGGTCTTATCCAGAAGAAATGAGAAGAAAATATCCTGAGGGTCACAAAATATGTTTTCATGGGTTATCCAAATAGGCCAATTGTGTTTGTGGGTCACACACACAGACCATGACATGGGTGTTCACATATATAAATAGAGTTTTCTATCTCTGTTTTATACTATTCTCACTTTCGTTCCTCTTATCTCATCAAACTAGTTTTCTGCACATCTCCTTTACTTATGATTCATTTCCTAAAGAAACATTCATTTACACTAGGTATACTCTTACCTACGTGACTCATACGTCTGGGCGTGGGACTCATGTGTGGTCACTTGGGTGGGGGACCAGTATGAGGTCACTTTTGCGAGTACCCTACTCGTGCTCAAGCCTTTACTAAATTTCTAAGATTCCAAAATTTTCTCCCAAACCAAGACTTATTTTTATTTAAAATATTGGTGTTTCTTTATAGGGTAAAAGGCCACTCAAAATATTATATTTTTTGATGAACAATCTGGAAAACTCATTAGAGAGATTGTAGATAGTGTCAGGCCTGACTACAATGACGCATGCGATACTACTCTGCCACACATGGAAAGACAATTAAATAAGTATCATCATGATTACTTATAGAAAAACGATAAACTACCTATTGACATGGTAACATAAAGGAGTAATTTGTGATATATATGAATAATTATACCTCTATTTTCCAATTTCAAGAATACATGAACATTGCAGCTTATAACATATTGGGTGTTGGAGAATACATTAATGTTGTAACATCATCGATGACTTATGTCATTCATCCAAACAACTATGCTCTATATTTGAAGTTTCATATTATTTAATCAAATACACAATGTTAATCATTTTTCTTTTGTGATTCCATGATAGACTAGCCAAAGGGCTAGAGGGATAGCTGGGACCTCTACCCGGGAGGGGTGTTAGACTCGAGTTAATGTATGAATAATTGGTGACCCAAACATATGATGACTTATAAAGGATGGTGATAGTGGTGGGAATTCACGAATCATACTGGGTGGCCAGTAGAAATGAATATAAGAACAATGAATTAATTCCTGAGCTTCTATGATGATGGATCCCACAAATGAACTCTTTCCATATAATCCATGGAGTAGTCACCGTTATCATGTGGGGTTTCAACAAGAACTATAGAACTCCTATCCTCATATATATGTTTGAATAGTTAATATCAATGAATGTGACATGGGATAATGCCAAAAGAAAACTGGTTTTGTCTCATGAGCTATTGAAGAATGATCATGACACCAATAATTAAGACCCCCGATTGAGGGGTGTATCTATCATGAAGAATGGATGAGTGATTTTCTAGATATGAGGGGGATGGCCTCACATAGAAATTCCTATGGGGTGTCATGTGATTTATTATTTTGGAATTAATGGTAAATTTTAGCCCACATTGGAATAGGGTGAGTACAAATGATATGGTTACAAATCCATGTTTGACATACCCACAAAGAAATGTCTTATAGGTCTCTTAGCCATGTGGTTGTGTATCAATATTCTAGTTGTTCGCTACTTCGGTGGTGGTTTGATTTATGGGAAATATGTTATTGTAGCTAAGCTATAAGAGGTGATGAAAAAAAGTTTATCAATCCCTATATTGGTGAAGATTCATCAATTCCTACTGAATATTTATATATGGATGGCCCCTTTCAAAATCATGGGGCCATTCCATGTATTGTGGGGGTTGTTCATATCCCACATTAGCTCCTATATCATGATAAGTGGAATTAATGTTATCAGGGTTTGTTTTGACAATTTATTCATGTCATTTATGGTGGTTATCCAGTATCCCTGAAGTCTGGTAAGACCATAATGAGGCCAAACCTATTAAAAGAGTTTAACTTATTTCCATATGGAGATACACATACTGGTACATTCATTGATGATGGAAAAAATAGTGATGAACTGAAATCATGCATGATTTACTTCAGATATGGAATTCTAGTTACCTTAAATGAATCCAAGGTTATATGTGATCCCTATACAAATATTTATTTCTAGACCAGTTCAAGTGACTGCAATAAATAATTGTATCTCCTCTAGTGTTTAATCGATCATAGTGGAACCCAATGGGGGACGAGTAGCTATGGATGCTCACAACTATAGAGAGGACTTGAGTGGTGATTAACCTACCTCTAAAAAACATTGTCCTCTTATTTGGTCTCCTTGTATGTTGAGGTTTAGGATTATATCACATCCTCAAGGGGTGGTTATAGGAAGGGTTCCTTTAGTCCAGATTGTAATGTATTCTTGATGTGGTAAGTGACATAAAAAGTCTCCACCGCATATACATGGATCTATATATACTCCAGAATGTTCTCATTCTCCTTCATAGGGGGAATATAATTGGGTATCTTTCTTTCCAAAATGACCTTGTGAATGGTTTAGTCTTCTCATCAAGATCATAAGGCCTATACCAAGTGAGGTTATGCCAAGGTGATTTGACCTTCATCGTTAAGAGGATACATGAGATACTTTTTCCAATAATTCATCCATGATGGAGAGGGTTGAGAATCCTATGAATCAAAATAATTTTTTGGCCAATTTCACATAAATCTATAGTGGTATCAATATACTTGTGACTAGAAGCATTCCAATTTTAACAAAGCATGCCTTCTGGTACGAAGGACATATGTTGTCTATTTCATTCATAGTTTTAGATTCCAATAATTGTATATTTTTGATCCCCAACTAATATTTGAATAGAGGAAGATCCAACTATGGTGGGAATATATATCTTGGATCTGTAGATGCTTATTTATGCAACCAATAGCCAAATTATGACCATGAGGCCGAAGGAAGATATGTTGAAATTGAGGGCTGCTAAAGGGTTTGACCACCCTTTTATAAGTAATTTGATGACTATTTTGGTCCAAAATATGTAATATCTAATTATCTTGTTTCCTATTTTGTTCTTAAATTATTTTATTTTGAATAATGTGTTTTAACTGAGAGAAATTTTCCATGATTTTTAATGGGAAAAGGGGAAATAAATCAATATAACATCATAAATGTATATTCTAAATGGAACACCATGTAGAACTGATGAATTGACTCCTGAAATGGGGGATATATCATCATGACATTATTTAATATAGAATGATATAGCGGAATAATCTCTACTTCAACCTTTGATTCTGTTCTTTGTGGTACGGAATTCTATCCTTCCCCTGTTGAAAATTAAGAAACTATAGAAAATTAATTCATGGGATAAATGACTACCTAGTGATGGTAAGTCCTCATGTCATCGTTTATTTAATATTTATTCACAGAAATGTTTATTCATGTTTATGCTTACAAAATATCCTTCTATCTCCACTCTTAATGGGGGATTGAAATTATAATTTCAGTATTGAATAGGATACTCTAGACAAGACTTGAACTTCCATCAATGAGATAGATCCTTTGGTAAGATAAGTGGCAAGGGATGAGGCCACATTATCTACTCATGTCACTACTCCTTCCACTATATAGAGGGAGGAGTATTCTAGTAATGTTAAGTGTTCATCATAAAGAGTCATAAGTTTACTATTGATTTTTATTTATTTTGATGTTTAATTATCATCTCATATACTAGTGGAACTTGTAGAGACCAGTAATAACCTATTTATTTCCCCAAGGAAGATGTTTGGAGTATTAGGTCATCAGAGGAGGGTGTTGTGTTGGGTCCAGAGCCCAATTTTTTGGGCATCCCCATGGGTGATACTACCATGGTGCTTGTTACATTAATACCTTCCATGAGAAATCCTGACATGAAATTCAAATAAAAACGTTAAAATATTAATATTTCCACCACATTATAAGAGTTTGTGGAATTTAATAGGAAATTGGATGGATGTGAGTCTTTATTTTTTTCCACCCAAATTTTATGACAGATGTTTCAACCATGACTGCTTGAATTCTGTAGATTAATCCAAAGAGAATATTTTAGAGGCTATGCATCAACAAGGATTTTAATTCCATCGTACTCCCACAATATAGGTAGAACAAACTCATGGGTATTATAAATTATGTAATCTTCCTGAGCCTCCCTTAACAAGATTATGGCTGACTCAAAATAATGCCTCTCATCATGAAGTTCTGGCTCAAACTACCAAAGTCAGGAATGTTATGGAGAAATAATCCAAAGAAATATATTTTTCAATTATTAAGTACTACCAATTAATTTAAGAATCCCTTTATTATTTCATATGTTATCATTTTAAGGATAAAAAGATATTATAAATTATTTAGTTCCTCAACATTTACATATCGGCCCGAGGGTGGAGCTTCCATGCCAATTCAACCCATATTAGATAGTGAAAATGGAACTATCCTAGAGGGAGTATGGTATGGTCCCTCATTGAGTGTTATAATCCCATAATAAATTTCTCCCTTTGATCTAGGTTTTAGTTCAGATATTAATACCCAAATCTCACTTCTTAATATATTTTCTGTCATCTAGAAGGTGATATGGAAGATAATTTCTAATATTCCACTTGAAGACCTACCCTCAAAACTTCATTAATATCCATTAATATTTGGAATACTGGGTTATGGATAATTTTATTTCTTTATTATTTATGTGGTCATGATGGAGATAATTATTCAAGGGGAGCGAGAACATGAGTTACAACAACAACTCATCAAATCACAACTTCATGTCAACACTGAAGGTCTCTAACCTGTATAATCATAGGTGGTGGCTAGCCACACCAATAAATTGAAGTAATTTAAGAAACAAGTTCATGATAAGTCCATCCAAATATTATACCATCAGTAATAAATTTATTTCCTCCATTGGGAGATCGCAAATATTCACCGTTTACTAAAAGTAGATCAAATTGTGGGGTAAACTATCATTGGTACTATAGAAAAGGAACTCAAATGGGATGAGGAGAAAGATGATTTCTAGTTTTCTAATCATTTACATGATACTTATAGGGATCATGAGGGTATCCAAAAATGAATATTTATATTGATGGTCTTCTATAAATTGTGATGGAGAGACTCAATATATTGTTTGATCGTCCAATATTTTACCCCATAAATGAAAATAATTTTGTTTCCAATCATACAAGTATTCATTCGTATATTCATTCTGTTATTTTAACGTAAAATCAATTCTTGTTTACAATGAAATCCATATTTTGGTTAATTATTTGTAACAACATTGATTTGAATGGGGGGATCCCTAATTTTTTCATAATCCACAGGTTCAATTGAGGAGAGTTTGAATATTTTTAGGCTCATATGGACAACCCTATGAACACTGAATCTTCTGTTTCATTGCCCAAATTAATTCTTAATCTGAATATATCAATAAAACAAGAATTAGTGGGTGAGACATGGATTTTTCTTACACCTCTCTCTATGGGTTTTCAGACTAAAATGATTTGTACCTTTTATCTTTTCATTACTCAACTATTTCCTAAACCATGTAGAGCATAAGTCTATATAGATGATACATGACTTTTATCCATAGTTATATTTTTTTCAACCTTGATAGTATTATGTCACTTATATTTAATTTTATGTAATACATGATGGACTAAAAATATTGGTGTTTTAGGTTGAACAACATTGACCTTGAGTTTTGGAATGATGACCCAGACAATGTACATTAACCGTGAATTTCATAACAATATTCTAAAACATGAAGAGGGATCTTGAGTCATGATTTCATGATACAAAAATCTAAAACATGATACAAGACAAATGTGTGGGAAATGGTCATGTACTGAGTTCAGAAATATGTATCCACCATTATATGCTCAAGGAATATGGGAATAGAGGAGGTCACATCTGAGGAATAATATACTGCTAGTTAAAAAAACCATTTTGGGTCACTTTATACAAATCCAACTAGGGAATGTTACTAAATATTCAAAAAAATCATCCTCTAGATGACAAACCCTTTTGGTGGTAGGCTTATGAAAATCCAACTGGGTATTGTTATTATATAGTCAATGAAAGGTATGCCCATAAATTTCAATATTCTATTAACAATACTCATAAATTATAAATATATGTATTTGTCAAGACCACATAAGGTGGTTTCCTAGTGAATGGTTTCTAATAATGAAGGGATTATTTATATTGACATTTTCCAGTGATTAGAACTGATCCTATATGAATTTGGATTCCTTGAAGGATGGAAAATTCTATTAACTCAATGACGTCATGGAGGAAGACCCATTCTGATAACGGTTGAATCATCTTTTAGTTTAATATTGTTTGACTAGGAGAAGGGCCATGTAATTTCACATGTTGTAGTGATAACGTTATTGTATATTTAATGTCTTTTGACCCATATTTCATAATATATTGTTTTAATTTCATAGAACAATGACATTCATGGATATAATTTATTGTCCTTTACAATTGATCTAGAAATTAATGATTCTACCTTTTTGGGTAATCTTTTTGGGAATGTGCTATCATTTTCTGGTATGAAGGGGAATAGTTGTAATCTATAACCTAGCGGCCTAAGAATTTGAGGAGACATATGTGGGAAAGGATTATGAAGATAGAGGGGATCTCTTCTTAGGATGAATGTATAGATTATTAGAAAACATGTTTTGTGGGTGACTTATGCACACCCAACTGGGGTGTTTTACTATATAGTCAAATAGTTGAATCCTATAGATGATAAGCCCAAATATTTTATTGGTGACTTATGAAAAGAAAATAGGGGTGTGTCACTTCATTGTCAGAAAAAAAGTTCTCAGGAAATCTTACATTCTTTTTTCGATGGTCAGAGGAAGTTTATAAAGATTTTTATTTCAAAAAACACATAGCTTTTTTTGTGAAATAAAAGTACATGAATAGGGGAGGAACAAACCAAGTCTAAATTACCCAATAATGGGGAAATTTTTCTTACTCTGGTCTGACCCATGCTTAGGAAATGAGGGGTTTATTTTTATTAAGGTTTGGCCTAAAAACACTTTCTAAGAATCACTAAATATCTCATTTGATTGAGAATCAAGCCATATATTGTTTTTCTATGAGTCCTTCCAGCCAAATATTGTTCTGGCATACTTCAGGAATAATGTTGAAAATTGTAATCAAATATCATAGGGGTTTTTGGAATAAGAGATGTGACTTGGGACAAGCATATGAGGTATGAACATAGATATTGATATAATAGCGAGTACCAAAATGATAAATTTAGGGTCTATGAAGATAGAATATCCATCTCCCAAGGAATATTGTACCACTGTTTGAATAACCCCATTTTGTGGGTGAGTTTAAGAAAATACAAATAGGATGTGTTATTTGATAGTCAAAAAATTGTATCATCTCACTGATAGGCCCTAAAATTTTGTGGGAGACTTATGAAAATCCAACTAGGGAATGTTACTACATAGACAGACAAAGGAGTCCTTGGGAATCATCCATTCTATCACAAGTGGATAGAGACCGATTATGATGATCTGATAGTATCTAATATTAGAATTATGACATGTTGTAGGAATACTTATAGGCATATCATAAGAGTTTGAAATGAAATTTTCCATGAAGTGAAGAGCCACTAATATTGATCTGACTCAAATATAAGAGGTTACATCTCTATTTTCTTAGGGGCGTAAATGATGGAACCCAAATTAATTTCACCTATATAGTTTATTTTTTGTATGAAAGTGATTTAGTGGATTCCTATAGACCACGCCTAGGACTAGGAAATTATGTCCATGAATCACAACACATCTCATGGGATTGAGAATCGATCCTAAATAGTTATTGAGGGACCATGATGTTTAGAGTATGAAATGACGACCTCCTGTATATATTTTAATGTCTCATGGTAAAATTGAAGGTGAATAAACAAAAAAAATGAACGTTTTAGATAGAATTGGTAATATGGCTTTGGTGTCACTATCTATCCCATTGGAGCAAGAAACCATCTTCACATAGTTAAAAGAAGATTACCCATAAGGATCTAAATGATGTGTGGAGAAAAAAAAGTTTTCTCTAGTATGGGCTCATAGATGGGGTGAGAACCCATATTGGATCCTTCTATATAGATCTAAATGATACATATGAGAGTGTGTGAATTTTATTATTGTGGGTGGACTGGGATTTGGGATTCAAATGCCATCAAGTATATGATGGTATCAAGTACCAACCCATACCATGTTCTTTAGGAACCATATCTCTTAAAGGCATGCAGTCAAAGACATATGATGTGCCTTTTAAGGTATTTCGACTAACAATAGGACTAACCCAATGTGAATCAATACGAATTATTTATGTATGTAAATTATCTTTTATCAAAACACATAAACCGAAGTGATTTATTCTCAGTGTGAGAAACAAGGATGGGTAAAGGTTTCATCCACCATACAAAGGTGATACTAGTGAGGTATTGGGTCATTTTAATTTTTTAGTGGTTAGACCCAGATTTACACTCCAAGAGTCTATATGAATCTCATTTATAATGATAATTAATCTATATTATGTAATATAATGGTTCCTTGTGCAAGTATGACTCGTTCATATGGAAAGGGGCATATTTTTTGTTTGTGTTGTGGTTGAACCTAGGAATAGGAATCTAGGAATCACTAAATATTTCATTTGAATGAGAATCATTCTAGGTGTATTTATTGAATAAAATTTGTGGTGTCGTACCATCATCAGTGATTATGATCTTCTCGTACACGGATCAAAATATAATGCGATTTTACATTGTGCAACCAGTATGGGAATCATGTAATTTTATGTCATATGGAAAGGATATTTTCATATGGTTTAACATCTTTTGACTAGGACAATATTCTATTTATTTAAATGTCTTATAGCTCAAAATAGGATTTCATGTAGTTTTTGGTCATACAACTAAGACTATATGGTGTTCCTTTTAAGGTCATGAATACAAGACCATTTTGACATTTAGGTTAATTTCTAGAAGTAAGGACGTTGTCATACTCTTTATCATCTTTTGACTAGGATTATAGTCCATGTAGTTTGATGTCAGGCAGCAAGGACATAGTGGTGATGTTTTTTTTTCTCATGAATCATGGATGATATTCCATTATTTTTAATGTCATGAGATAAATAGTGGTTATGCAGTTTATCATTGTACAGCTGAGACATACCACTCTTTTTTCACTAGAAATACTTTTTCGAGAAACCATTCATTATTCGGGGTCATAATGAGATCTCTGTCAATCAAGATCAAATAATAATCACTATTAGAGTGGAACATGTGTATGGAATATGGTCCCCCTTACATTGGCTCATGTTTTAGAGGCTTTTTTATAGTATCATGGGATTTGTAAAGGACAGTGCCAGTTTTTCTTGGAAGAATGATCAAAAGAAATCCTTCTTGTTAAAATATCATGCTATCTAATTTCTGTGGACCTCCATGTGATGAATGTTATTAAATATTTTCTCACATATTCTAACTAATTCATCAAGAAATTTTCTGGATTATACATATATAAAAATTGATCTCATATGTAAGGGGTTAAACCTCGTCAGTTTATGGGTGAAGAACAACTTTAATTTTACCCTATTCCTTAGTGGAAACTCTCAAAGGAGGTATTGGTGGTGTGGGTAAGGGAATTACCAAATTCAGATAATGCCTCTAGTTTCAAGTATATACAATTCCTTAAATATGTTTGGTGTTGTCTATATTATAAACTGAAACTTCCACCTCATGCCCCTATATATTGGCTTCCGGTCAAGCAAGGTCTGTAGGGGTGTTGTTAATGAAATTAATCAATTCATAATTCATTGTTGGAACTTCATCAGTCTCTTTAAAAAAAACCTACATCTACAGCCTCCATAATGCCATTTTCTTTCATTTTCTTGTTCTCTTAGTCAATTGGAAGATAGTAATCTAAAGGGATTCTCCAGAATATTATTTCATACATGTTCCCAGTGAGGATACTAGATCAATGGATGGGAAAAACTAGGAGGTTTTATTTTTTGTCATTACCTCTAATTGATAGAAGAATGATTTATAATGAGGGGGAGGGTTTTATAGTGAAAACATCCCCCAATACATTGGGGTGGGGATATTCCTATTCTTATTCAACTACTTTTTGAGCTAGGATTGTTTTCATTGAATGTTGTGTCAAAAAAATCACCATGACCTGTGGGCTGGGGTTTCTTCTGAATTGTCATGGATTCTTCTACAATGGATTCTTTCTTGATTTTATTGATCTATGTTCGAACATAGGATTATCATATATTACGGTTTGAACCTAAAACCATCTATTCCAAGGGTAGTTGTTCTATTTATGATATTTGTTCTATCTGATGATAGAATTTCCTTATAAGGGAGGACTTCTCATTATTTTTATATACCTAGTAAAAAATAATTTCAATGGTCCACACTTTTCAGTCTTGAGGATGGAGAGAGATGGGTTTTCCTTCTTTTTGTTTAGAATATCATTTTTCATGAATATTTTTTGTTTTCTGAATTCATCTCGATGATATGAAATTTCACGATGCCATATTTGGCGTACATTTCTGATTAGGGAATATGATAAAATGAAATCCTCCATGTTCACCAAATCCTCTGATATGAACCCTAGATGTTAAATATTTGATTAGATAATGTAGTTCTTTTAACACACCAAGACATGTGTTCTAAAATCCTCTTGACGATTTCCACAATTTTGGATTCATATTGGTAGGACAGATACCATATAAATTTGGTGGTGTATCCCTTTTATTACCCTTATGTAACATATGTATTCTTCATATGGTAATAAATTTTTTCTTAAATGATGAATATCGTTCCATATATTTAGGTAGATGTTATGCAAAAAATATTTTGACAACACCTCTTGAATTCTGAAGCGTGGAGTGGGTAAAGGCCATAACATAACCGATATGTCATCATTATCCAACTTATTTCTCATGCTCAATGTTTCTTCTTCACCTTTTTCTAGAGGTTCCTCATCCTGGTCTAACCAGAGTGGTCATTTTTTTGTAGCCTTATCATAATATGTGTTATTAGTGGGTACCACCACCATTTTGTTGGAAAACTTGCGTTCCAATGGTGGATTAGAGAGTGACTATCACCTTGGGATATCTTTTGGCTTAGGAAAAATTTAAATTATCAGTGACAGGGAATCATACATGATAAAACTTGTCTTCTAATGTTACTCACATAATTTGGGATTTCATGTTATTAAAACAACAATGGGTAACCCTCTTGATGAGGTGAAACACTACTATAGAGAGAACTTTCACATCAAATGACATCATGGGGAAAACTAACATTATGTCTTGGAATATGACTGTAAGGAGAATTCATATAGTATATACCATAAGGAGGAACTTTAGAGAGGATTATTGAAAAGGGGAATACTTTTGTTCTGTTTGAACTTGTATCCATTTGGAGAGCATTCTTGACACTCCTCGGGAGATGGGCTCTCAATATCATTCAAATTATGGGCATGAAATAGTTTTTCATGATAAATAATCTTAGGTGGACCTTTGGAATAACTAATATTATAACCATAATTTGGTAATGTGAGAGTAGAATCTTTAGCTAATATAGATAAATGTATGAGGTCATTCATAAATCTATCATTAAGAAATGAAGGATCATATATTATCTCTTCATTTTATAGTTGTCTCTAAATAGGATTCTATTTCAGAACCATCTTTTGATAAACTGGGGCCACTAGCTAGGAAAATTGGTTTTTAGATTGAAAATATTGTTTAACTATCTCCCTGGTCACAATTAGAATTTTATGAATGGATTATAAAATTTTGCATTGATTTTTTTGTAATTAACTAAGACTGATATACATGGAATTTAAATTACATTTGCAGAATACAAAATAAATTACTCTCATAGATTCTCAAAGACCATAATAGTTTAGTGCCTTTGGAAACTAAGAAAACATTATCCTAATTTGGAAAAATAACATCAAAATATCTCAAAATTTTCATCCCCTTTAATACCCCTAACTAAAACCTATCATTATAACCTATGGAAAATATAAAATAAGAAAAATGGTGAGCTCATATTCTTAGTAATGGTAAATAATGGAGACATGTAAACATAATCATGAGTATACAGGAATAATATGATGATCCCGAAAATAGATGATCATACCTTGTATATCAAATATCATAAACATGAATCACAGAATAAATATTAATAGTTCATAAAACATGGATCATAAGATAATAAATAACATGATCCATGGAATCATAACATAGGAATAAAACATGGAACTTTGGAAGACACATAAGCACATTATAATGATTTTCATAATAGTGAAGGCATTACTTCCAATGCCATCTTGGTAGTATTGATTCACTTCCCATACACAATTGGTAGTCATGGTTCACTCCCATAAGCATATATAAAGTCATGGTTCACTTCCATAACCATCTTGGTGGAAAATGACCTTCGTTTCTATCTCATGAAATATAAATATGTACCCAATGCATCTGAGGGAGATATAGGTCCCACCCATATCATAATAAAATCATACATACATATTCCAAATGATCATAAAAATCATATCATAACCCATAAAATGGAATCGGATTCATAAAAAATATAATTATATAATAACCTATGAAAATGAAATAGGATTCCTAATCATTAAATCTGAAGCATAACCCGTGAAAGGAAGGGTATTTCTTAAACATCATTCCGTTAAAACAAAAACCATTCTGAAAAATATTATGAATTGTATTCTTGAACTAAAACAAAGTATGTCATCATAGGATAAGAAGGATTTTTATAGATCACTCAGAACATGAATTTTCCATAAAAATAAAGATTTAAAACATAAAACATTTTCAAAACCCTTTTCTATTAATCCAATTTGAGAACTTTCAAATGAATCATAAAAATCATTTAAAAAAATTCTTGAGAAAAATTTCATTTATTTTTTGAAATAGTTTTCTTCTCGTAAAATTAAAACAATTTAAAAAAGACATTTTAATTTAAAATGACCTTGTAAGCTTGTAGGGGAAGTTCCAAGGTAATATGGTACCATGAAAGTATAAAAATCGGTTTATGCTGTATAAGTTAAAAAATATTCTTCTCGTACTTCACTAGAAAATTCAAAAAGTATATTATTCAAAAATAAAGGAAATATACCTTTCAAAACATGTAGTAAAAAATCAAAAAATTGATAAATATGATTTTAACATACATAGGGTATAATAAAACTTTTAATGAAAACATTTTTATAAAACATGGACAAGGACGATAAATATTACCCAGCGATAACGATCCCAAATATGGAAGAGATTATGAAATCAACACTCATCACTTTAAAATCAATCGAATCATATTACCCATGTAAAAATAAAATAATAAGAATATAAAAATATCATAATATTCAGGATAAGACTCATAAAATACATTCATGGGTATTTTAAATACCATGTAGAAGAAACAAGTAGTGTATGAGGCATGTGTCTCACAAAAGTAAAGGTGAGACAAAAATCCCTAACCATAGGTTTGATTCCCTCCATACATGTCTGAAAATAATGTATAGTGGTTTTAAACATATTATTAACTTATAACAGAATCATAATAATATATACCATATCATATATGATTCATTTTAGACTTTAAATTACCCATTAATCAAAAATTCCTAGGTAAAGTAGTGTTAGAGGTAATAATCGCTTTGTTTATCGTATGAGTTTTGGCCTATTATTCATGATCTTTTAACATAGATCATGATTTAATTACTTTGTAATGTAAAAAATTATTTATATTTCATATATATTAACTATAGTAATATATATAATATATCGATATATGAAATGGAATACATTGTTCAGGGAGATGGTACGCCGTATATACGCATGAATGATGTTTCCATTTTCTTATCGTATTGAATGAAAGTAAGAAAATGAAATTTATATATAATTATTGTAGAATTATTAGGTTTTATTTTTCATTATTATTTATTATATATTCATTTTAATCATTATTTAATGGTTAATGTGGAGAATGAATTTCATTGTGTCGTGGATAGGGTAATCCATACATACACACGATCAACGGTATCATTCCCTTGATGGTTAAATTGTATAAAATTGGATTGTAAATTAAATATAGATAATAATTATCATGTAATATTCAATATTTAAATAATTTATATTCATCTTTATATTCATTAAAATAATGTATAGATGTAAAATATTTTACACCATGGTGTAAAGATAGTAATTCGTACATACGTATGCATGGTGACATTATTTTCTGTAGGATGGCTTAAATAGGTAATATGATTTTACATTAATAGAAAAAAATATCAGAATACACTAGATTCTGAATTTATTAAATTATTATGTAAAAAACATAGGAAAATGAATTAGAATAATAAAATAACTTTGAAATAGTTGTTAAAATAATTACTTCATCCTCGAGTGTCTTTTTTTGATTTACACAAATGAACTCTTTATCATAGACATCATCCAAAAGTATGGCCTCTAGGATGAATTGATGGAATTTGGTATGATAATTAGGTACGTTATGGGGAAGAAAAAATGATTTATAGGTTTGAACAAAAGAGGATGATAGGTTCCCTTTTATAAGAGAGGGGAGGGGAAGTATTGGAAGCTCCAAAACTATTAATTTGTTTTAAATTGATTTTCGATTTCGAGTAGATAAAAAGTGATTTATTTCTATGTTATTATTTATATGGTTATAAATCACCTATACCAATTAATTTTATGAATTAGTAGGTAACAAAATTAACCTTATCTTTTGGATTCAACCCTTAGATAATCAATTTAACTCTTACCGTGACAACTTTTCTTTTTTACACTATAAGGTTAATATAGTTACTATAAAATACGAAAAAACCAAAAATAGATAATTAATGAAATATATAACATTATCGTATTTATTTTTATAACATATATATTTATATCAATTTTTTATCATTTAATAAATTATTATTTATTTTAGAATCTCATTTATGTCATTTTTGCCACTATTTGTTACATGACTTTTTACAAAATCATAACAACTAGATTCCACCAAAAACACTAAACTAAATAATACCTAACATGTCATATTCAACAGAAAAAATTGTTTTTGGCATAAAATATCTCAAATGATATTTATTTTAATATCATTAGTATCATTGATTTCATTCTTCCTCTAATAAATCTATTACTACATCATCATTGTTTCACTATTAAATATAATTATTTAATGTTTAAAAATTATTAATAAATTATCATGATGTAGATAAAAATGTTATATTTTTAATGCCTATTTATAGTCCACCATATCACTTATGTATAATCTAATTAAAATTATATAGTTATTAAAATTTTAATATAACATTTTCAACTCTACTTTAAATAAATTAAAATAAAGGTCCTAATCATAAATAAGTGGCATAAAAATAAACTTTTCTACCTATGGAATATTTTGTATGATAAAAAACTTATTCAATGGAATTAGGATAGGATTTAGGATAATTTTATATTATTATAATATTATTTTTACCATTAGTTTCCCTATTTATCTTTAACCATGGTAAATAAAATTCAAAAGTTACTATTCACAAAAAAAAATATCCGAGTAGATCATATTTTTTATAATTATTAAATCCATGAATATCCATTTTTATATATTTAATTCACATAATCTGTAAAATTAGGTTTAATAATAATCTCGCAAATATGGCTAAAAGGTGGATAAAAGTGACGTTCAAAAGTACAATAATTTTTTTATATCTAATTATATTATAAAAATGATAATAATGACCTAAATTGTAATAATATATATTATTTTACCTATTTTTAAATTAAAATAAATTAGAAATAAAAAAAATATTTTAATGAAAAAGTCAGTTTTTAACAACATTGCAGTATTTTTGACTATTCATCAAAAATATAAACATTTTTGAAAAATACCAAAATCTCACTCCATGCTAATTTTTACATTCTGAATAAAAAAATTATTTTTATTTTATCAAATTAAATTTCTATGAGAGTCTATATATAATTTTATTATTTTTCATAAAAGGTCTTGAAAAGTAGTTAATTTGAGATAATTGTAGTTTTAAACATATAAAGACTTTTCCAAAAAAATATATTTTTCATTATATAAACTAATAAAAATAATATTTGAAAATAATTTATTCATATTAGAAGTTTAACAACAAGGTTATAACTATCTCATTTAAATAATTATAATAGTAGTGTTGTTTAGCATAATCTCAGTGTTTTGTGTAGCGTAATTCTAGTCATTGTTGGGTGTAGTGCAAGCTTACCTTGGTGTTTCATATAACGAAATCCAATCATAGTGGTTTTATATAATAATAAAAAACTATAAATTTAGGATTACATGAATTGGAAAATATCAAAAATATTTAATTAAGTCAAAAAAATTCAAAAAATATCGGGGTTTTACATTCTACCCTCCATAAAATGAATTCCACCCTTAAACATTTTTTGGGTTATTAATGGTTTAATACGTGAATGTTGAATTCAAATCAAAATAAATCATAACAATAAATTCTAAAACTTCCTTTTAAAAAGTAATATTTGGAAAATAATATTTTCCCAATGTAAATCATGGCTAGGTCTCTACGTATGAGAACAAAGGAGACGATTTGAGCAGATAGGAAAAGCATAAATAATCCTAGAGATTAATAAAGATCATGGATCATAAGAAAGTGGATAATCCATATAATGTTAACAAACACATTACAATAAACCAAATAATGGTGAAAGAAGTCATTGATATCATCAAAGATGATGATAATAATACATTGTTTTATATCATGATCTATTTTCTTAATGTTGAATAATTTTAAAGAGAATATATACTCACTTGATTTTGGTACATTATCACTGTTGGTTGTTCCTTGAACTATTTCCACATCATATCTTATTCAAATAAATAAAGATGAATTTTTCATTTTTGTAGCATTAAAAGATCATGTATTCTATAAATAGAACAATAGGTCATTACATCTATCATCATAACAACAAAAAAGTTAGCACAAGTTATCAAATATGCATAATTACACCTATGGTGAGAATATACATTATTCTAAAAAACATTATCCCAAGTTTAACATAAAATTTCAATAAATTTATAAACTTACAATCCTTCTAAATGATAAAAATAAAAAACATTAAAAATATGTTCACTAATTTCAGCATAACATTTATCCACCATATATCACAATGTATCTCATTTTTGTCAGATTCCAAAAATGTGAATTCCTTATAAATATATTTTCATGAGACATGGTAATAACTTGAATTACTATAGAATGTTAGTGAAATCATGCATGATTTAAAAAATTATGACTTTCTCCATACCACAAATCCCAATAATTTGATATACTCTGTAACACCCCGAGATTTATGAAAAATATTCTTTTTAATGTCTTGTGTTGTACGCTTCACCAAAAGGAGCTTTCTCAACACACATCCTTTACTTTCTTTGAATTACACACAATCACGACCTTCCACGATAGCGTGTGTTGTACGCAACACCAAGTTTCGCTAAACAACGATATCCTATTAAAATATTATTAAAACTAGCCGTTATGAATAGTAATAACAACTTTTTGAAATTTTGTATATTTTATTTTTCAAAATGGACTTCATTTTTGGATTTGAAATATCGAAATTAGCATAGGGTGAAATTTTGGTAATTTTCGGATAACTTTCATATTTTGATGAATAGTGAAAATTACTAAATTTTAATTAAAAACAACTTTTTCAATCGAAATAATTAATAGTGATAAATTATTAGTTTTAGTGGTTTTAAAGTATATTTAGAATATATTTTTACAATTTAATACAATGTTGGTCATTGGATGTAATTTCACATTTAAACCAGTTATAAACAAGTGTCAATCTTTTGATAGTTATTATCTCTTAAAAACACGCCTTTTGTTTTGATGACGGGAATTCATTTTTAAATTAATTAATGCAACTGATATATTTTTAATTTGGTAAAATAGAAATCATTTTTGAGTTTATAATATCAAATATAGCTTAGACCTAATTTTTGGTATTTTTCTGAAAACTTTCAATTTTTGATGAATATTGAAACCACTAAGTGGTAGTTAAAAAAAAATTAATTTTTCATAAAACTTAATTTTACCGCTTCTGTGAGTGGAATTTCAAAAATCCGAGAGACACGGTTGATGTCAGTAAGTAAAATGTGGTTCAATTAGATGAAAATAATTTTTTGTGAATAGTAACTTTTTACTTTTATTTACCACGGTTAAAAGTAAATAGGGTAATTAAGGGTAAAAATAATATTATTATTACCCTAACACATGTCCAAATTCTATTGGATAAGTGTAATTCGACCAAAAACAACCTTATGAATATAATATGACCATTTAGGTCCACTTGGATTAGATTAAGACATTTTATATTATTTTATTTAATGAATAGTTAAAATAGTTAAAATCAAAGTTTAATAATTAAAACATTTTTAATATGGGTTTATACATAAGATAAATTCGATTATAAATACTCATTAGAAAGATAAAAATCTTTCATACATAATGATATTTTATTTATAATTTTTATACTTCATATAAATTAATTTATTTATGACACAACGATGATGCAGTAATTACCCTTTTAAGGAAATGTTAACATTATTGATGTTATAAATGCCCAAATAAATGTAATTTGAGACTTTTATGAATTCCAATAATTTTATAGGTTACTATGATATATTAGTGTTGATTTAATCAAGTGTTAGAACATATAATTCTGTTATGACTTTCACAAAAATCATATATCAAATAGTGTCAAAATTGACACAAAATTGTTTTTAAATCAAATATTATATTATTAATTGTTATTTTATTTCTAAAAATATATGGTTCGGCCAAATGACTTAGATAATGATATATATATTAATAATAAACAACTTGGGGTTCGTTTGGCCTGTTATAGTAAGTGTATTAATCATATAGTGTAAGAAAACAAAAAGTCACGGTAAAAGTTAAATTATTTAACTTAGTGTTAAATCTAATTTATACGGTTAAAATAATAACCTAAACTTGTCTAAATCCTATTGGTTGATAGGATTTAGACCCATACCCACTTTACCTTCTAAATAAGACCCTTTGGAACCATTATAAACCGATTTTGACTTTAATATAAAATAATATTTTGAGATATTCCTAAGGTGCCCCTCTCCTCCCTTATAAAAGGGCACCTCCTCCCTCTCCTCCTCACACAAATTTGAGCATTCATGCTCGGCCAAACCCTGAAAAAATCCCTTCTCCACTTCCCTACTATCATCCTAGAGGTCCTGGTATTCTTCAAAGACCATCCTTAGTTCTTTAAGTGGAGGTTACGTGAAGGCGGGTCAAAAAGGGGTAATATCCATTACCGATCTTTTTCAATTTCTTTCTTCTTCAACTTCTTCTTCTTTAGTTGTTTCATGATAAAGTAACAAAATAAGTATTTATTATATACTGACATGTTATTATAAATATTAAACAACTCTAATTAACCTTCTATCCATCATACGGAAAAAGGAAATCATTGCGCGTGCGTACGTACGGAATACCGTCTCCGCGCTGTGGTGTAATCTATTTTCCGCCACCACCATAATTGGATGGGTATAATGGTGTAATGAGTAACTATATATGATTATTATAAAGTTATATTGATACTGAAATAGTATACATACACTTCAACACAATTCCACAACCATGGGAATGATATCATCGCTCGTGCGTACGTACGGACTACCGTCTCCACGACGCGACGAGATTCATTCTCAATGATTAACCATTCATGAATGATTATAAAGTATATATAATAAGATCTAATGAAATATATGACATAATAATGATACTGGATTTATGTATATTTATATGTATGTCATCTACTTAATTCCATTCAATTCAATAAGGAAACGAAAACAGCGTTAATGCGTACGTACGGACTACCGTCTCCATGAACGGTGTATTTCTTTCCATTTACCGATTTATTATATATTTGTATATTCTGAATATAAATATATAAATCATGTTTTATATTCTGGAATTAATTAATCATGATCTAATTAATTATATGAATAATTACAAGTCAAAACACGGACGACAAATGAAACAATTTTACCCAAAACGCTCTTTAACATGGAATTTACAAAAGAACGGGTAATATAAAGTCATAAATGAACCATATATGATTTCATAACAATGAATATTATTCTGTAATAATTCAATGACATTATCTAAATCATTATACAGGAGTTTCGGACACTTACGAAGAAAATCGGACCTAAGGTAAGGGAAATATCACAATATCATTTTTATCTGAGATTGTTTATTTGTAAGTATTTACTGGGGTGTATTTTATCATCCACATCCATGTTCCCTAAATATTTAATATTGTTTCCATCCACTTACAATATATTAAATCCAATTTTACCCTTCGGTGAGTTTTTAGTAAAGAATATGAAAGGAATCTTTTGTCGTTTTTCATTAGAGGTACTTTTTGACTTTTCCGAAAAAAGTACGAATAATTTTTTTTACTTATACGGCATGAATGGATTTTTAAAACATTATTTCCAAAAAGTTTCCTTTACAAGTTTTCAAGTTTATATTTAATAAACTTATTTTAGTTTAAAATTGTATGAAATGTTTAGAAAGGGAAAGTGTTTTTGAAGTAGAAAGGATATTTTCCTCAAGAATGAAGTTCAAGTGTTTTATCAAAATTATTTTCCATATAGGATAATAAAGGGTTCTGTTTTTATCCCTATTATTACATTGATTTGATTATGTTGTGATGGAAATATTTTTATGAATTCCTTTTTCTTATATGAATTGTTTTATGATGTCATGTTGTTTAAGAATCCTATTTTTATTACATGGGTTATGTAATGATGTATGATTTATGAATTTGTGGCACACATAAGAATGGTATCATTATGAGATGGGTGGGAGCTATATCTCCCTCCAATGCATTGGGTAAAGATTTTATATCTAATGAGATAGACATGGCTGGAATGGTAGGTTATACCGGTTCAGTGAAACAGGACAGAAACGAGGGTGACTCGGTTCATAAAGGGACTTTGTCCACTAAGATAGTCTTGGCAATGAGTCTTGACTAACAAGAAATGATTCTCTAAGATTATGTGTGTATGCCACAAAGTTTAATGTTTTATGTTATGATTATTGTGATTTCATTTCACTACTATCATTTATCCCATGTTATAAAATTATGCTCTCTTTTGCAGGTTAAATTTTCCAAAATGTTATGTTCTTATGAAAATGATTTGATTGATATTTCTTTTGTTTACCCTTACTGAGTATTTGAGCTCACCCTTTTATGTTTACTTTTCCCCAGGATATAAAGAAAGGTTTTAGGTGAAAAAAAAGGAAGATCTTTATGGGAGATGTTGGAGATCATTCACCAGGATTAGAAGATTATATTCCGAGTTTCCAAAGACACTAAACGATTATGATCCTTGTGTGTGTGTTTTTGTTATGTACTATGTATTCCTAAAATGTAATGTAATGTCTATGTACATCAAGATTCGGGTCTCTACATACTCAATCCATGATATAATAAATAACGTTTCTATTATATCATTACCAATGTTAGTTATACTATAAAATATGTCTTTATTTACTTATCCCAACAGTATAAACATATTAAGGTTTATCCTTCCATTAATGTGATTTAAAAAAACATAATTACATTTCATGTTTACGAGTACAAATCATCATATATTCTTAAATACATAAGGAAAAAACCAATGTGGACCAATAAATAGATATTTCATTATTACATAATACCATAAAAGTGATTCTAAAACATTATTCAAGAATCCCATTACATAAAAACTCAATCATTCCACAACTTCATTGTCAGACATTTCATCACCAATAGTGATCTCATTTGACATTCCACTTCCTTTCTCCTTAAGATATTTATAATACTGATCATCATCATTAACCCTTGAAATTGGTAATTTCTTAGAATAATGGCCATTTTCCATGCACATAACACACTGACTTTTCATAGTTTCATACTTTTTAGATTTATATTTATTACCATTATATAAGAAATAAAATTACTGATGATGTTCTTTCCCACACTTAATACATTTATCAGTCCACTTAAAACAATTTCCTATATAATTCCTTCCTCACATTGATAAAAAATGTAATGTAATTTTATTTTCTCAATTGATTTTAGGGTTTCCTCTGAAATATATCCTTATTTTATTATCATAACAATGAGATAGATGGGTAACCTCAATATCACTTTTTATAAGAAGAATAATAGGAAGGTACAAACTGAAAAATAAGTTATTGGACTCGTCCCAATCCATGAGGTCAATTTCATCTTATTGACATGTATTGTTGATAAAGTTCCTCCATATATTCTCTTTAACTTCCAAGCTATAATCACCCAACTTAACTTTTTTTCATTCAATATAGAGGTGAATGAATATAATTTCTCAATGGTATAGAAACATTTGTCAGCAAATATTACATCAAAAATTCCATTAAAAGAAGTTGGATGTGTCCTTTAGTGGGATTCAATAGAATGTTGTTCCCTCCATTGGTCATTTGGAAGCCTATCTGGATTCATGGAAACAAGATACAAAATTCTAGATCCTATAATATTCGGTTGCTCAGGTGGACAATCATTGCGTTTCAAAACACATCCATCATTATCATGGTTCTTTTGGGTTCTATTCATTGTATAAAACAAAAAATAGAATAGTGTGATTGGAATGAATCAAACTAGGAAAAATAAATAATCATTGGGATGTACATTAAATATCTAAAATCATTGGTTTAATCTTAGGATAACCATGATCATAATGATACTTCTAGGATTCTAACATGTACTCTGACATATCCTCAAGGACATCCCTAGACATATTCTTAGAAATATTTCATGGGATACCAAACAATTTTTCACATCAAAGATTAAAATGGTTGACTAAACCCTTTCTAAGATACCAACTGTAATGATCCAAGCATGATGTACATGGAAATTACATTACTTTTTTGTAATACTTCATAAATTAAAAAAATAGATGCCCAAATACCATATTATATTAGTCCCTTTGGAATCCTGGAACACACTATTCTAATTAATTGAAATATCTTTAATATCACCCCTAAATATCATATCTATTAGTAAAAATAACTAAAACCATTCTTTATATCTTGTGGAAAAGAGGGATTAATAAAAATTTGGAGATCAGATGCTCTATAATGGTAAACAATGGAGACATGTAAACATAATCGTGAGAATAAGGGTATGAGAAGATGATCATGAAAATATAAGACCATACCCTACATATCAATGTTCATTAACATGAATCATGGAATAAAGATTGACAATTAATAAAAGATTAATCATAAAGAAATAAATTACATGATCCATGGAAGAATAACATTGGAATATAACATGGATGTGTAGAATACCCAAAAGCACATAATAATGATATCAATAATAGTCAAGGAATTACATCCAATGATATCTTGGTAGTATGGGATCACTTCCCATACCATCATGGTAGTCATGGTTCACTCAAAAACCATCTTGTTGGTATTTGTTAACTTCCACAGATATCTCGGTGGATAAGGTCCTTCATGTATATCTCATGAGATATAAAAATTTACCCAATGGATCAGAGGGAGACATAGGCCCTACCCATATCATAATGAAATCATACATACATGTTCCACAAGATCATAAATAATCATATCATAATCCATAAAATGGAATGGGTTTCACTGACATGTAATCATATAATAACTTTTGAAAAATTGATATTTTTCACAATCATTTCTTCTAATGAATTACCCTTGAAAATAATGGGGTATATTAATCATCATTAAATTAAAACATAAACCATTAATAGAAATAATATAAAGATTATTCTTGAAATATAACAATGTATGTTATCATAGGTGGGGAAGGATTTTTAAAGATCACTTGTAACATGAATTTTCCTTTAAAATCACTTTTCCAAACATAAAAGATTTTCAAAACCCTTTTCTTCTAAAAAACATTGAAAACATATAAAGGAATCATGAAAATCATTTAAAACGGTTCTTGAGAAAAATATACTTTCTTTGTTGAGAATTTTTTATTTTCTTTAAATGTCATTAAAATTTAAAACAAAAATGTTTTTTTTTGAGAATGAAATTATAATATTTTAGGATATGCTTCAAGGTAATAAGGAATCATGAAAGTTTAAAAATCATCTCATGATGTATAAGTAAAAAAAGTTCTTCTCATACTTTTGTTGGAATAGATAAAAAATACAACATTTGAAAAATGAAAGAATTATTCCATTCAAAATGTGTAGTAAAAATTAAAAAATGGATAAAAATGACTTTTAAAATCCCTTAGAGAATAATATAACATTTTATGAAAATAGTTTTAGAAAACATGGGCCTAGATGATAAATATTATCCAATGGAAATAATCCCAATTATGGAAGAGATTATGAAATCAACACTTATTTCTTTATAATCAATAGAATCATAATCCCCAAATAAAAATAAAATTATAAGAATATTAAAATATCATAATTGTATAGATAGTACACATAAAATACATTTAAGGGAATTATATACACCATTTAGAAGAAAAAAGTAGTCTATGAGGCATGTGTCTCATAGAAGTAATGGTGACAAAAATATCATTTACCATAGGTACAATTACCTCCGCACATTTCCAAAACTCATGTAGAGTTGTTTTATATAAGTTATTAACTTCATCCAAAATCATAAAAATATTTATTATATCATATATAATTCATTTATGGTTATAAATTACTCGTTTATTAAAAATTCCAATTTAATGTAATATTATGGGTAATAATTTCTTGGTTTATCTTATTCGTTTTAACATGTTATTCTTGATCATATTATTTAGATCAGGATTTTATTACATCAAGAATATAAAACAGGATATATATATCATTTATATTCAATATATTAATATATATAATATATAGATATATTAAATGGAAAACATCATTCACATAGACCGTAGGTCATACATACGAATGAACGTTCCTTCCATTTTATTATCATATCGAATGGAATTTGTAAATGAAAAACATATATATATAATTATATTATAATTATTATGTCATATATTCCATGATTATTTATTATATATACTTATAATAATTCTATAATTGTTAACATGGAGAATGAATCTCATCATGTCATGGAGACGGTAAGCCGTACGTACACAGGTGTGACAGTGTCATTCCCTTAGTTGTTAATTATTAGGGATTTGGATGGTATATTAATTGTCAAAAATAATTATCATGTCATATTCATTATTAAAATTTTTTATATTCACCTTTATACCCATCTAAATAAAGTATAGATTAAAATGGGGTTTCACCACGGGGTGGAGATGGTAAGCCGTACGCACACATGCATGGTAATATTATATTTCATAGGATTGGTAAAAAGAGTAATATAGTTATCCCATAATAATAAAAACATCCCAAAATATATTATATTCTTCATTTATTACTTTATTATAGATATAAAATAGAAAATGTAAGTAGAATAAGAAAAGAACATTGAAATAGTTGGTAAAATAATTACCTCATCATCAAGTGTCTCTTTTTCATTTTCACAAAATAACTATTTTGTTTGGCCTTATACCCAAATTATTACATCTAAGATTAAGTGAGGGATGTTGGGAGTATTACTATTCATGGGTTGGCTAAGACAAATGTTTTTATATCTGTGATTAAAAGAGAAGGAGAGGTGAACATTCATAAGGAGGTGAGAGGGGCACTTTAGGAAATTCGAAAAACTATTAATTTATTATAAATTAATTTTCTATTTCAAATAGATCCAAAGTGTGTTATTCAGAATCTAATATATGGATAAGTATAAATAACCTCAACCAAGGAATTTTATAAATGTTTATGTCTTAAAATTATCTATATATTTTTCCTTCAATCATTAGTTAAATAATTTAGCTCTTACCATGACAACATGTCTTCTTACAATATATGTTTAATATAGTTACAATAAAATTCCAAATAAACCCCAGATGGATAATTTATGAAATATACAACTTTATATGAATTATTTGGATTAAATACATAATTTTATGAATTTTTATCAATTATTGAAATATTAATTATTTTAAAATCTCATTTATATCAATTTTTAAACTATTGATTACCTGATTTCTTATAAAATCATAACAAGTTGATTATTTCAAAAACACTACACCAACTCATCCATAACATGTCATAGTCATCCAAAAAATTCATGGATATCTTAAAATATATAAAATGATATTTATTTTAATATTATAATATCATTTATTTGATTTTTTCATTAGTAAATCTATTACTATATCATCATTATGTCAAAATTAAATTTAATTATTTTATGTTTGAAAATTATAAATAAATTATCATGATTTTTATAATCATTTTATCTTTATAATTACCATTTATAGTCGACCATATCCCTTTTATAACCTCTAAGTAAAAAATATATGGTTATTAAATTTTTCATATAATATTATCCACAATCCTGTAAATAAAATATAATTAAGGTCATAATCTTGAACAAGTGGATTAAAAAGGATTGTATTTTCAATAAGAGATTGATTTAGTTTGAAAAAAACTTATCCAATGAAATTAGGATAGGTTTAAGGGTAATTGTATATTGTAATAAAATTATTTTTACTTTTAATTGTGTTATTTACATTTAAGAGTGGTATCTAAAGTTGAAAATATTTTATTCATCAATATTTATTTTGATCCAATTAGGATAAATTTTTCATATTGATTGCAACAATGTATGTCTGTTTTTTGAAATTCAAATCACAAAAGCAGTAAAATTACGTTTAATACTAATCCATAAATGTGGCTACAAGGTGGGTAAAAGAAACGTTCAAAAGTTCAATAATTTTTTATATCATACTGTATTATAAGAATGATTCCAATGACCTAAATTTGATTAATATATGCATTAGTTATCTATTTGTGACCATAAAATAAAATAAAATAAACATAATTATATAAATTAAAAAGTCAGTTTTAATAACATTAAAGTATTTTTCACTATTCATAAAAAATTAAAACTTCTTAAAAAAATACCAAAAAGTCAGCCTAAGTTAATTTTGAAATTATGAATTCAAAAATTATTTTTTTTTCAAATTCAATTTCTATGACTGTCAAATATAATTTTATTATTTTTTATAAAAGGATATGAAAGTAAGTTCATTTGACAAAATAGTAGTTTTAAACATATAATGACTTTAACAAAAATTATATTTGTCATTATCAACCACATTTAAAATAATATTTGAAAAGTAATTTTTCATATTAGAAGTATAATATCTATGTTATATCTATCTCATTTAAATAACGAAAATACTAATGTGTTGCTTCACCAATACTAAGTGTTCCGTATAGTGCAAGCCAAGGTGGTGTTGTGTGTAGTGAAATATTCTCGTGATGTTGTATATAACATAATAAAAAATTAATGATTTTATATAATAATAGAAATATATATTTAGTATTTCATGTACTGAAAAACACCTTGAAAATTAAATTAATTGGAAAAAATATACTCACAAAATCTCAGGGTGTCATATTATACCCCCCTTAAAATGACTTTCGCACTCAAAATTTTTCTAGGTTATCGAAGGTTTAATACTCGATAGATTCTTTCAATGAAACCAACATCACATTAATGAATTCTAAATTTTCCTTCTAAAATGGAATGGTTGTAAAATAATAGTTCTCAAAATTATATCATGACTAGGTCTCTACGTAGGAGAACATAGGTGAATATTTAGGCGTGGAAGAAAAATAAAAAATAATCCTATAGATTGATAAACATATCTAATCAAAATAAAGTTGGTGATATAGAGAATGTTAACAGAAAAAAACCATAATCCAAAGAAGAGTGAAAGAGGTATTTAATATAATCAAAGTGAATGGTAATAATACACCCTTTTACATCATGATCATTTTTCTTAATGTTGAATAATTTTCATGAGAAGATATACATACATTATTTTGGTACAATATTGTTATTGGTCATGCCTTGAAGAATTTATACTTCATCTATTATTCAAATAAATGAAGTATGGTATTTCCTTCCTGAAGCATTAGTAGATCATGTCTTCCATAAATAGAATGATAGGTCATTCCAAATATCTATATCAAAACAAAATGATTATAACAAGTTATCAAATATGCATAAGTCCTCAAACGGTGAGATAATAATTTATTGTAACAAACTTCAACCCAAGTTTCACATAAACATTGCATTATTTTATAACCATACAATCCTTCTAAAATATAAAAATGCAAAATATTAGAAAGAGGTTTTCTAATCATAGCTTAATATTCACCCACTATATATCATAAGGTATATCTTGTTAGTCACATTCCAAACATTTCAAATTCATTCATCACGTATTCTCTTGATATATGTAAATAACATGAATTTCTGTAGAACCTTAGTGAAAAAAACGGATTCTTTCAAAAATTAAGTCTTTCCACATACCATTAATCCCAAAAATTAAATATACTCAATCCATGATATCATAAATAAAATTTTCATCAGATGAGTCCCAATGTTAGTAATACTATCAAATGTCTCTTTATTTCTTCATCCCAATAATATGAACATATTTAGGTTTATCCTTAACATAATGTATTTTCCAAAAAAATATGAATTAATTTTCATGATTACTGGTAGAACATAGCATATACTCTTAAATACATAAGGAAAAAACCAACGAGGACAAATAAATAGATATTTAATTATTCAATCATACCATAAAACTAATTCTAAAATATTATATTAGAATCCAATTACATAAACACTTAATCATTACACCAATTTGATTTCGTATTCTACATCACCAATAGTGATCCCATGTGACTTTCCTTTATCTTTAACCATAAGTGATTGCTGATGTTGATCATCATCATTGAACATTGAGTTTGGTCATTGCTTATCATAATGCCAACTTTCCTTGCAATTAAAACAATGACTTGTGTAAGGTTCACACTTTGTATATTTCAATTTATTCCCATTATTTTGGAAATAAAATGGTTTATGACCTTATTCCCCACACATATAACATTTATCAGTTACCTTAAGACAATTTTCTCTATTCATGCTTCCAGCCATTGAGCATAGTTAAAATATAATATTTTTTCACCGTAGTCTGTACAGTATCCTTTGAACTCTATATTTATATTCTTATAATAACCATGAGATAAATAGGTCACCTCTATATCCCTTTTTAATAAGAATACGAATAAGGTAAATACTAAAAAAATATGTTCTTCAACTCGTACTAATCCATGGAGTCAATTTTATCTTGTTTCCTTGTATTCTTGATACATTTCCACGATAGATTTTCATTACCATCCATGTGATAAGTTCCCTACATAACATTTTCATATCTTGAATAGCGGAGAACAAAAAATATATTTTCAATGGTATAGATCCATTTCTCAACAACTAGGGGATTAGTCATTCCACTAAAATATGGTGAACATTTCATTAAGAAGGATTCAATAGAATATTTTTCCCTACTTCAGTAATTTAAACAACTAACAGGATTCATGGAATCAACATTCTATATTCTATATCCCTTAATATTGGTTTTCTCCATAGCGAAATCATTGTATTTCCCATTATATCCAACATTAACGTGGTTTCATTACGTTCCAGCCATTTTTTAAATCCAAAAAAGAATATTACGAGAGGAAAAAATATAGTAGGAAAACAAAATAATTATGGTGAAGTACTTTCAATATTTACCATTAGAGGTTTAGTCCTATGTTAACCATTATCATTAAAAAAATTAATGGATTTCAACCTATACTCTAGCGTATACTTGGGGCATCCCTAGAGATATCCTTAGAAATTTTAATATCGATTTCATTAAAGTTTTAACATTCTAGTTTCCAATAGTTGACTAAACCATAACTCTGATACCAATATTAATGTCCCAAGCTTTATATAAATGAACATTAAATTAATAATTAATAATACATAATACATTACACAAACTAACACCCATATAATGTATTATTTTAGTGCATTTGGAAACATGAAACACATTTTTCTAATTTAGTGAAATATCTTCAAAATAACCCATAAAGATCATCCCATTTAATACCCCTAACTAAAACCTTTCTTTATAACCTGCAGAAAAGAAAACATAATTAAAAGGGAGAGATCAAATGCTCTGTAGGGGTAAACATTGGAGACTTGTAAAAATAATCAAGAGCATATGGGTATAATAAGATGATCATGAAAATAGAGGATCATATCCAGCATATCAAAGATCATAAAGATGAATCATTGAATAAATATTGTAAGTTCATAAAACATGAATCTTAAAGAAATAAATAATATGTTCCATGGAAGAAAAACATAGGAATAAACCATTGAATTGTGGAAGACACATAATTACATAATAATGATTTCCATTTTAGTCAAGGTATTACTTCCAGGACCATATTGGTAGTATGGGCTCACATCCCAATACATCTATGTAGTCATGGTTCACTCCTATAACTATCTAGGCAGTCATGGTCACTTCCATTACCATCTTCGTAGGCAAGGTCCTTTATTCCTGATTCATTAGATATAAATCTTTACACAATGTATCATTGGGAGATATAGGTCCCACCCATCTCATAATGAAATCATACATACATGATCCACAATATCATAAACAATCATATCATAAACCATAAAATTGAATGGGTGTAAAAAAATTTAATCATATAATAACCAATGAATGATATATTGTTTTTATAATAATTTATTTAAAAAAATAACCCACTAAAAGAAGGGATTTTTTTAAACATCATTCCATCAAAACATAAACCATTCAAAGATATTATTTGAATGGTATTCTTGAACTATAACAAAGTATTTGGTCATGGGTGGGGATGGATTTTGAAAGATCACTTGGAACATTAATTTTATATAAAATATCTTTCTAAAACATATATCATTTTAAAAACTATTTTATTTTAAGCCACATAGAAAACATTTAAAGGAATCATAAAAATCATTTAAAAAAGTTCACGAGAAAAATATCCATTCCTTGTTGGAAGAGCTTTCTTTTATTAAAATATTACCCAATTTTAAAAGAAAAACTTTTATTTGAAAATAACATTGTAATCTTGTAGGGGGGACATCATGGTGATAAGACAACATTAAATCATAAAAATTTGCTCATGATATATAAGTTTTAAAAAATTCTCATTCTTATGTTGGAAAATTCAAAATGTACATCGTTTTAAAAAATTATGAATGATTCCTATCTAATTTAGTAGAAATAATTGAAAAAATCAGTAAAGATGACTTTAAAAATCCATATGATAAAAATAAAACTTTTTATGATTTTTTTTTGGAAAACATGGACATGGATGATAAATATTACTCCCCAGAAATAATCCGAAATATGGAAGAGATTGTGAAATCCACACTAATAGCATTATAATCAATTTAATTGTAGGACCCATGTAAAAATAAAATTATAGGAATATGGAAATAACATAATATTCTGGATAAGACTCACAAAATACATTCATGGGCAGTATATACACCTAGTATAAGAAACATGTAATGTATGAGGCTTGTGTCTCACAAAAGTAAATTTGAGACAAAAATACAATACCGTAGGTCTGATTCCCCCCCCCCCCCCACATGTCCAAAACTCATATATAGTGGTTTTAAACATATTATTCACTTGTAAAATAATCATAATAACATTTATGATATCAAATATGATTCATTTTTTACTTTAAATTACCAGTTTATTGACAATTACAAGATAATGAAATGTCACAGGTAATAATCACTTTGTTTATCATATGTATTTTGACTTGTTATTCAGGATATAATTTCATACATCATATTTTACATAATTCTATAATGTAAAAATGATTTTTATATCATATATATTCAGTATAACAATATATATAATAGATAGATATATGAAATGGAATACAATATTCATGGAGACTGTAGGCCATACATACGCATGAAATTGGTTTCCATTTACTTATTATATTGAATGGAAGAAAGTAATTGAAATATCCATATAATTCATGTATATTTATTTTTTCATATATTTCATTATTATTTATTATATATACTTTATAATAATCCTTGATTGGTTAACTTGGAGAATGAATCTCATTGTGTTATGGAGATGGTAAATTGTACGTACACACAAGCGACAATATCATTACCTTAAATTTTAAATGATATGGAATTAGTTGATATATTAATTATAAAGAATAATTATCACTTCATTGTCATTATTTAAATCATTTTTATTCATTTTTATACCCACTTAAAAAAATTATAAATGAACATTAGTTTACACCACAGCGTGGAGACAGTAAGTCGTACGTACGCACGCATGGTGATATTATTTTTTATATGATGGGTAAAAGGGGTAATATTGATGTCTAATAAGAATAAAAACATATCATAAAAATATAGATTCTGGATATATTAATTTATTATGAAAAAATAGGAAATGGAAGTATAATAACAAAATAAGTTTTAAATAATTGGTAAAACATTTACTTCGTCTTCAAGTGTCTCATTTTGATTTGCAAAAAAGGCTCCATGGGTTGGGCTTAAACCCAAATTATTCCCCCTATGATGAATTGAGGTAATGTTTGACGAGAAATAGGAAGGTTTTGGCTGAGCGAAAAGTCATTAGAGGTGTGAATAAAATAGAAGGATATGGTTCCTTTTATAAGAGGGGGAGGGGAACTTTAGGAAACTCTAAGACTATTTATTTATTATAAATTTATTTTCAATTTCAAATAACTCCAAAGTGACTTATTTAAAATTTTATATGATTATGTTTCTAAATCCCCTCAACCAATAGATTTTAATCATTTTTATGTCACATTATTAATCTTATCTTTCCTGTTTTTTACTCTTAGTTAAGTTATTTTACTCTTATCATGGAAACTTATCTATTTACACAATAGGGTTTATATAGTTACTATAAATTACCAAAATAACCCCAATTGGATAATTTATGAAATATATAAAATTATAATATTTATTTGAAAGAAATATAGGATTTTAAGAATTTTTTATCATTTAATAAAATATTATTTATTATAAAATCTCATTTATATCAATTTTGACAATATTTATTACATGACTTTTTAAAAAATCATAAAAACTTGATTCCTTAATAGAATAAAACATTAAATCATCCCAGAAAAGTCATAGTCCTCTAGAAAATTCTTTTATGTATTCAAATATCTCAAATGATATTTCTTTTAATATTAATAATATTAATTATTTGATTCTTCCATTAATAAATCTATTACTACAACATCATAAAGTCACAATTAAATTTAATTATTTAATAAAAAAAATATAATAAATAAATAATCAGGATTTATAGAAATTCTTATTCTTAAAGACTATTTATAGTTGACCATATGACATAAATGACCTATAATTAAAAACGATATATATAATAAAATTTGATTATGAAATTTTCAACTAACCTTTAAAAAAATATAATAATGGTACTAATCTAACAAAATTGTATTAAAAATGGTCATATTCTAAAAATAAGGTTTATTTATTTGAAAAAAATATATCCAATAAAATTGGGGCAAGTGATAGGGTAATTTTATATTATTATTATAATATTTTTACCTTTAATTACCCTATTTACCTTTGAACATGGTAAATAAAAATAAAAATTTATGATTCAAAAAATATATTTTGAACCTTTTATAAAAAAATTTCGATATTTATTACATGTATGTATGTTTTTTTTATAAATTCAACTCACAGATGCATTAAAAATGCGTTTAATGTTAATCATGCAAATGCGGCTAGAAGGCGGCTAAAAGAGACATTCAAAAGATCAATTATTTTTATATATATTTCGATTATAAGAATGATTAAAATGACCTAAATTGGACTAATATATATATTATTTATCTATTGTGAATGTAAATACTATTTAAGTTAAAATAATTATTTAAATGAAAAATTTGGTTTTTAACAACATTGTTTTGTTTTCACCATTCATCAAAAATTGGAACATTCAATAAAAATACAAAAAATTCCCACTAAGTTAATTTTAAAATTATTAATTGAAAAATGATTTTTATTTTATCAAACTAAATTTCTATGTGTGTCTAGAAATAATTTTCTTATTTTTTATGGGTCAGGAATAGCAGTTCATTTGAGAAAATATTAGTTTTAAACATACAATGACTTTACTAAAAATTATATTTTCCATTATAATAACTATTAAAAATAATGTTTTAAATGTATTTATTTATATTAAATGTATAATTGGTGGGTTATAACTATATCATTTAAATAATTTTAATAGAAAATTATTGTTTCTCATAAACTCAGTGTTCTGTATAGCCCAAGAGAAGTCGGTGTTGTGTGTTGTGAAAGCATCCCATGGTGTTGCGTATAACATAATAAAAATTTAGTTATTTTATATAATAATATAAATATATATTTAGTATTACATGAAGTGAAAAGTATGAAAAATATTAAATAAATTTTAAAAAATAAATTCACAAAATCTCAGGGTGCTACATTTTGTCAGCCTTGGAGTAACCTTTGTAATAGGTTGATTACCTCCATATGGAATGAGGATATGGACTAGATATGGTTATACATGTATCATGGGGGGAGTTTTCTCCTTACATTATTGAATGGGATAATAGGAGTGGTTCTACTCTGTAGTGACATGATGATGAATCACCCCATTTGTGGGCATTGGGTTGGGTGTTCATCTCTCTACCACTGTCATTGTTGTTATGATATCATGGTAGGTTTGTGGGAGGTGGGAAATGATTTTCACTTACCCATTAAAAAATTTTGGTATGTTCTTCATGACTTTAGTGGTTGAAATGAGGATATATTCCCATTTCATAGTGGGATAAAGGTTATGTTCTTACACTTGTCCTTTATTTCAAACCCATGGATACAAGTTGTACATAGTTGTGCGGATAGATGTTTGATTTTCCCCCTATTTTTTGTAATGACTTTCCATCTATCATCACTAACTGTTTCCAAAATATAAAGCTATAAGAACTGATATATAAGGACAGGTGTGTGTTCCTACCCATGGTTTGACACCAAATTTAGACGTCAGGCTTATTTTGAAGCTTCTGGAATAGTCTACTATAAGATTATGTTGATATGGGCCGGTGTTTTTTCTTGCACATGGAGTTCAGCAAAATTTGACTGGTGGGATTTCTAGGTGTGGGTAGCAGTCTGTTATTTCATGTGTCTTACAATCATATCTTTCTTATGGGATGTTTTGGATTCTTCCAAATGAGTCTCCCAGGAAACATCATATGTATGGGTAGCTGTTTTTTCTGCTCACCATTCACTACCAAATGTGATTGGTGGGATTTTCTAGAGGTGGAAAGGGCGGGTATATTCTCACCATTTACTGGTCATTTAACTTTGGGGTGGGGGTTTTATTACATGCTCGGGCATGGATGACCTGGGCCTAACTGATGTGGATGTAACATTCATCATGTTTAGAGTACATTATCTTGTGATGTTTGTGGTGGAAACTACTAGAAAGGTCCCTTTGGAAGGACCCTAATTCCTTCTGAATGAGTCAATTTTTGACCTATTGATCTGCCAACTTGATATAATTGGGGATGTGGTTGTTTTGTTTTAGTTACAATCTCTATAAAATGTTCGAGATGGTGATTGGTATTGTCAGTTTCTGAACCATTATCCTTTACTGAGTGGAGTAATAATAGGTATTTTCATATTTAAGGGTCTATCAGGTTGCCTCTAGAGTCGGGATGGTGCCATTATGGTGGTACTCAAGGAAAAGTACATTTATGACCCAGTGTTGAAGATGTTAGGTTATAGATGGTGTACTCAACTTGGATGATGACCTAACATGAATTGTATTCAGGGAATACGTCTGTGAGAGTAGATGTGATTCCATTTGGATTGACGAGCGATATTTTTTAAACTGTCTTAATATTGGTTACAAACATAAAAAATTAAACTTCATCAAAGCACCATATAAATAAAATAGCACTCAAAAATTTGATATTCTTGATTAGAACATAATAATTTTACGAGCGATAGGGGAGTGATTTGTGGGTGACACCATCATCTTGGTTACAGATTCATGTTAGGTTCACCATTTTTTTCATCCCTAAAATCCACATGGGGTCGGAATGGCATTTTTTGTTGTTAGAAAAACTACCTTCACATCAGACACAAACACCCAAGTCTCTTTCAGGTGGTGCACAGTGGGGTTTATTCATGGAACTGAATTCACCCAACAATTATCATATCTATGATGACTCATGGACATCGTTTTAGATGTATGGTGATCATTGGGGAACATGACCAAAAATACATAAGAACTAAAATAGGTTGAGAGGATGGGTGGGATGGATAATCACACCATTTTGTGGGGAATTGTTTTCTACGTTAGGACAAAAATATATATTTTTAATATGTTCATGAATCATTTATTAATCTCCCAATTATGATGTAGGTGACCCTTCAATTAACAATCAATTACTATCAATCATGAAATTTAGAATCATTTGTATATATTTATGGATCCTTGTTGGTGGTGATATATATATGTATCTGAGGTTCTCTATAAGATTTAAACTTTAATGAATATATTATAAATTATTTTTTTCATGTATAATTGCAATGTTGTTTTTCAGCCACACTGTGGGGCACTCTGGAGTGAGTCATCATCAAGGTAGATGGGGGTTGGATTTGTTATCGGGATGAGACCCATGATATGGCCTTCCTATATATCCTCATTTATGGAATCATTGCCCATGTAGTTTGGTGCATCTTACTGGGATACATCATACCATTAAGGTCATGTGATAAGGACTAAATAATTCATTTTAGTGTCATGTGTAATGGTTTTTTATGAAAAAGGTTCCTTTCCAGTGTTTGGTGTGGGACATAAGTCAAGATATTCCAAGGAACCAAATAGGGGTATAAGCTCCTATATTGGATAAGACCATACTGGTAATGTTTTCCATTGTGAGTTAGGATTGATTTTAGGGTGTTGGGTTTGGACCTTATAGAGGATATCTATGAATCCCATTTGTATGGGAATCAATTTACATGTAGTTCAAATGTGGGGACTCATGCCGATGGAGGCCCTCTAAATGTTTTTCTCATAGTGAATGCGTCTCATTATGAGGATAAAGTTGGGTCTTTCACCTTATAGGAGTATGACCTCGTTCTTGGTTAGGTATTACACTCACAAGGATGCCCATTGGTTGTATACATGACATTCAGTACCCACACCTATGGAGGCCCTCTGATGAAATTTGAGAGGAAGATATGAAAATATACTCTTTACTAATACATCAATATGAATATATGGATAACCTTATCATAGATAATATATAATCCCACATGATTCATGATCAGATCTGAGAAACAAGAGGAAGTGGACGATCTAGAAAACTTCTTGATCCTTCTCCAACTGGTGGAAGATGTTGGTGCTACATGAGAATAATAAGGGGCTTTGGCATCCCCATCCCCTATAGTCGGTGTATCCTAAAAAGTCACATCTAACTTTTTATGTGTATATAGACTATGGGCACAGATATGAATGAATGATGTAGGATTGATCATTCTAGATAGATTAGGGGCCTACTCTAGGAGGGATTCCCTAGGGACTAATTCATAGGTAAGATAGGAGGATAATTCACTACACCTCAATTGGAAAGGAAAGTTTGATCATCTGCCTCTCCATTAGAACCGAAGGCCCCTAGTCCTAGAGACGATATGGGAATGACATGGTCCTAACCCCCGCATATGATACCATTAATTCCCTGAAACGACTCTTGGTTTGGGGTTTACATGACTAATTGTATGTATATTCACTGCACCCAATAGACCCTACTCAACTGGTAGGGAAATTGTTGAACACCTCTGACCAAAGGAATGTATACTTGAAGGGGAGACATGTTATTGTATATCTTTCTATGGTCATGAAAGTATAAAGTATTTGATGTAGATTTCAATTTGGACCCTCTCATACATAAGATCCATGGAATGGGGATCCCAACCAACAGTGTCTTGGAAAAGGGATTGAAGGGTGGCTCACATAGGTAAAATCTCTGCATGTCAAAGATGACATGTGCAGGGTGGACCTTGGAGGACTAGAAGAGCTTCTTTTTGGTAGGTCTTTGAAAGATAAATGTTTGTTTGGGTGATGGACTACCTGGGAAACAACACGTGATAAAGGTCTTTCCCAAGGCTCCAAGGGTATCATTATGTCTTCGCAAAAGGATCTTGTAAGGTGCCTATTTTTTTATGTGACCTTCGGGCTTGTGCTTTTCAATTAGTGGGAATGGGCCCCTCACATATTTTTCTTGTATTTCAAACCCTAGAAGGACATTATTTCTGCTATCCACTTTAATTATCTATTACTTAAAATTTTGGAGAGCTACTTTGAAGGTTTCTGGGGACCTAGGCAATGGTCTAGGGTGTAACGCCCCGACCCTAGTTACCCAGAGTCGGTGCATTATTACATAACATTGGCATGATCATGAGAAAGATCAAGTCTCGAAAGACCGATTAGTTTAGTAGCCTTGGAATAACTAGATACATCCATAAATTTTTACATTACATCATAAAAAAAACATTTTGTCTTCATATCCCCTCATACTATCCCTGCAGGTCATTCATTAATTACTTCTTCATAATCCTGGAAAAAAAACATTGAAAGGGGTGAGCTCGGATGCTCAGTAAGGATAACATTATAGCAGAAGCTTTCATAAATAATCATAAACACTTCAGGAAATTTATAACTAAAACAAAAGCCTTTGAAACTTGAACTTTCAACATGGTATGGCATAAATAGAATGAAATAATGCCATTTACTTACTCACATGGATATTCTACTAGTCGAATGATCACATGCAATATCAATAACCACTTTCATAATTATGGAATGCATAATGCCAGACTATCATAACCACATAGCCAAGGCCTCGTGCCAAGACTACAAATAAGATTTTGCCAAGGCCTTGTGCCAAGACACTAGTTTGTCTCATGAGACCTACCGATGCATCGAGGAGCTATAGCGGGCTCCACCCGTCACTTATTAAGTCCAATGAATTCCTCATATGAATAGGTTTAAGCATAAAATAAACATTCGTATTAAAACTAGCATACGAAATGTCAATACTTTAACCACAAACCATGAATGGTATAAAAATAGAACATCCACAGTCAAATATAACTAATTTGATACAATATGGAAGATTGTATTGTATCACATTAACCTCAATCATGAATAATGAAGGATGTTGACATAGATGAAAATAATCATCAAAACTATTTGAGAGAAATATCCCCCTTTTCTTGAAAACATTTAAAAGTCACACAATTTGTCAAGAAGCCATTTAAAAATAGATTTTTGAATCAAAGTGTCCCATACCACTTTGAAACCTTTTAAAAGGATTTTTAATTTCTAAACTTTAATGTCCATATAAATAAATCCTTAAAACCATTTTTCAAACATGGACATTAATGAGAAAGATTTAGATGAATAAGTCTTTAAAACATTTAAAAATGGTATTTCAGTTAGAGATTCTAACCAAAAGAGAGACACTTGAATGAAAATAATTGAGGTAATAAAAACATTGTAATATCATGAGAATAAAGGGAATTCATGATATACTATGTCAAAGTACATTATATACACCACATAAAAGTGATTTGGTGTATATCAACAAGGAAGTCTCAATGGATTGTAAGTTGAGATGAAATCTCTCATAAAGGCCATATCCTTAGGTTAAGGAAAAATCAACATCATAATTATGTGTGAAAAATATAAATACACTAAATATGATTGGATATTCAGTGTAAAACAATCAATGTATATTCACACATATTCATGTAAAAACAACACCAACGAATTGGATGTTTAACTCAACAAATGGTGAAAGAGTTAAAATTACTCTTATCAAATTCATATCAATGACTTGAGAATTTTCAATGGAGTGATTATGTGTATCGAAAGTATATCCACAGGAAGGGGAGTGGAAATTATGTCATAATCAAATGAATAGTGATTCCACACATAATCTTGGGGTAATATAATCAATGAAATATGCGTAAAGCCAAATGAGTGGAAATTGAAATCTCAAATTCCCTTATTGATTAGGTAACTTAAGAAACAAACACCCATGAAAGAAAGATCATACCATGATGATGTAAATACCCATAAAATAAATTATATTACACAATGAATACAATCATGGGTAGTACACATACACCACATGCAATAATTAAGTGGTGATCAATGGAATTCTCACGGAATTAAAAGTGAGACAAGAAACCCCTTACCACGTTAATCAACTGAGTCGCATGGCCAAAAGTTAATAACCACCAAATGATTTACAGAATAAAATGAATATTAAGTGAATCATGATAATATATATCAAATGGAAGTACACAATACACCACTTTCAATAATTTAGTAGCGAACAATGGAAATCTCACGGAATTGAAAGTGAGATAAGAGAATCCCTTACTTTGTACTTTTTCCTTGGTCGATGGTAGGTTTACCTCCTGTATAATGGTGAAATAATTGTTATTGAATAATACAATAATCAGTTACTTTAATATGATATCATATATGATCTTTTAACATTGATTTGTTAATAATATCTTAGAATTATCGTCATTTGAGGTGTTAACGGGTTCATTTTACTTTATATTCTTTGTTATGTGAGCCATATTCGTTATTAATGGGATGTATATTATTTATAAACAGAATGTTATCAAGTCCTTAAACATCATTTTTAAATCATCAAATGATAATTACACTTGAATGGATACGATGGAGAATGAATCTCATCGCGTTCGTGGAGACGGTAGTCCGTACGTATGCACGAATGCTACTTCCATTTAATTTTTATTTTAAAAGAATCGAATCCAAATGATACATAGGTATATTACTATTATAGTAAAATATAATATTCTATATATGTTACTTATGTTCATTAACACCATCCTTTATACGTTCCATGTGTGGTATGAACGAGTCATATCATTTTAAGGGGGCGGTAGTCCGCACTTCCTCAAATGAAATTATCGTATGTATATACAACATGAAACAAATAATTGTATGAAATAAAATGGAATTACAGAAGCTTATATATAAAATATATATCATTAATATCATATTTAGTTACAGTTCCATCCTAATGGCCACCATGAGAGGCGGTAAGATGTATTTGAACAATCATCGTTTCGTGAGGCGTTAGTTTGCCATGCACAGAAACATTATGTTCATCATCCATTAGATGGAGTTGTGTGAATGTGTAGTTTGAATCCTTCTTATAAAAACATCCTAGTATATTTTGGATACTGGTGTTGTTACAAAAGAAAGGAAATAAAAAGAGTTTGGGGGTTGGAGAAGAAAAATAATTGAAAATAATTTAAGAGAAAATGTTACCTTTAATTTAGGTAACTCACTTTGGTTGGAACCAAAGGACTTATTTAAATGTTTTATGCATAGGGGGAAGCTTCAAGGAGGAGTAGAGGGATGTGGGGAGCTTAGTTGGGCAGAGTTTGGACGAGCCAAGTGGCTTGAGAGGTGTGAGGAATGAGTAGAAGTGGTCTCCTTTTATAAGGGAGAGGAGGGGCTCTTTAGGAAAGAGTGAAAGTATTACTTTATAATATAATTATATTCGGTTTATAATTGTCCAAAAATCATTGAGGTAGAAGATAAGATGACTCATATTCTAAATAACATCAACCAATAAGAATTGGACAGGTTTTAGATAATATTTTAATCATTATAATCTTATTTATTTAAATGATTTATTAATGAGGTAAACATTGCATCATTATTGTGTCATTAAAATTTAAATTATTTGATGTCTAAAAATTATAAATAAAATATCATTATGTATGAAATCGTTTTAGCTTTCTAATGAATATTTATAATCTAAAATCCAACATGTATAACCCTATGTAAAAATTGTTCTTTTAAAAGATGTAAGCTTATGCCATTTTTGTATTCATTTTAACTTAATTAAAATAAAGTGTCATTATCACTTACAAGTGGATCAATGGGGTCCCAAAATTGACCCAAAGATTCCCATGGTCGACCATGTATCAACCAATAGGGTTAGCACATGTTTTAGGGTAATTTAGTATTATTATAATATTATTTTTTAACCCTTATTTACCGGATTTACCCTTAACCATGGTAAATAAAATATTTACCGCAGTAATTATTCAAAATGTCTAAAAATAAAAGTTACCTATTTACACAATTTGATCATCCTGATTCCAAATATGGAATCCATTTTTCTAAATTCAAAACACAGAAGTGGCAGAAATTAATTTAAAATTAATTCCCGCTGTCAAAACAAAAAGCGTGTTTTTAAGAGATAATAACTATCAAAAGATTGACACTTGTTTATGTTCGGTTTAATTGTAAAATTATGTCCAATGAACAAAATTATATTAAATGGTAAAAATATATTCTAAATATACTTTAAAACTACTCAAATTCATAATTTATCACTATTAATTATTTTGATTAAAAAAGTTGTTTTTAATTAAAATTTAGTAATTTTTACTATTCATCAAAATATGAAAGTTATCTGAAAAGTACCAAAATTTCAACTTAGGCTAAATTTGATATTCCGAATCCAAAAATGAAGTCCATTTTGAAATATAAAATATATAATTTCAAAAAATTAAGTATTACTATTCATAACGGCTAGTTTGATCGGTTGTGGTGTGTGTTAAAACTCGAAGTTGCGTACAACACACGCTACTGTTTTATTCAAAGGAAAGCGTACCGTGTAAGCTTGGGATGTTTTATTTTAAATTTTTTGATGTCCCAATTTAGTCAAAAAGTTTAAAATATTTTATTTAAAAAGGGTTCACTATTAAAAGTTGGTAAAACTACAATACTGAAGATGAATTTGTTCTTACATTATGTCTAAGAAACTCATAATATGGATTCTAAAATTATAAGGATTATATAAAGTTTAAAATTTAGTTAATACTATTCATAACCTTTTTTGAACGGCTTGTTTGGTAAGTCATGGTGTGCTTGAACTCAGTGTTGCGTGTAGTGCAAGTTATTGAATTATTTTGAAGAAATAACACACTATGAAATCTTGGGGTGTTACATTCTCCCCTCCTTCAATAAATTGCGTCCTCGCAATTTGAAATTGTTCTTCGAAAATAAAAGGTTGAAAATAGAAAATATATTTGTGGGAAAACCCACATCGGAAATTGGTTTACTAAAATTTAGTCTTAATATGAGGAAAAGAGAAATGAAAGGGTCACCACCAAATTATGATCTCGATTAGGAGAACATTGGTGGAAATTAGAGACATATAATTGGAGGAAAAACGTAAATATTTATAGGTAGTTGTTGAGGTCATAAATCACAAACAAGTATAAAATTGAGGTCCTTAAACTCGTCAATATTTGATGATTTGAAGTACCATCGGTTCAACAAAATATAGGGTATTGGGATCACACATTTTTGACATTTCAAAATATCTTAGTTGAAATCCCACATCGAAAAATGAATTAATGAGGTCTCTATTTAAAATAAAGAGTGGAAAGTATGAATATTACCAAAAATAACACATACTAGGGTTCCATGTAGGAAAATATGGATATGGAGGAGAAATATAACCATCAATTATCTGATGGAGAGTGGTAGAGAACATGGCTATGAAAAGGCCAACAATCCCAAAGCCATAAATTAGTGATGATTTAAGGTACCATCTAGGACAACATTTTTTTTTAAGTTACATTACATAAGGAAGAGGAATTCATTTATGATATTGACTAAGAACATTATGAGATATACTTAAATTTTAAGTAGATTTTCATTCTTTAATAAATTTCCACCACTAACTCAATTTTTTTTAAAACGATGAGTATTCAAGAAGACTTGGTCCCACTGGAAGAGCTAGAATAAACTTCTATAGAATCACATGATCCATGAAGGATAAACCATATATTTACATTGTCTTTGAAGATTAATCAAAACCAAAATGGTTAGTGAATGATCTAATGATCCCCCAAAAGGATATTCATTGAGATAAATATGAACTAATCTTAATTTCTAAAATTAAACCAACAATACCCCAAAGTTAAATAGATACCATTCAATAACCAATTGTCCTTAAAATCCTTTAATATAATCCAAACTAATATTGAAACCCAAAACATAGAAGAATTTGATTATGTAGTCTCCCATGTTACATTGTATCTTCAAATGACATCAAATACTCTTAAAGTCACATACTTAAAAGTAATTAACATCATCACATATTCTCTGTTAAAGGTTAATCATTTCCATAAATAACCCAAATCACTATAAATCAACAATAAAAATGTAGATAAAAATCCACCATTACTCTACAAATGAAACCTCATTGTATTCTATTTTCCTTGGGCATATAGTGTTCCTAACAAAACGAACATCTTCCAAAATAACATTTATCTCTTAATCACCAAATCATTTTCCTATACCAAGGGTATTCATTTGATAAGACATAAGAACCCAAATCATCTTATTATTGATCAATAAAATCATTTAACAAAAAAAATAGTCATACTAACCAGGGACTTCACGTAGTCCAGTGGTAGGCGATTAGTCCCAATCGCACTTTGGTTGTGGGTTCGATTCCCACAGCTTTGTCCGACGCGACGGGTTGTCACACGGTCTACGTGTTGTCCTTTTTCAAAAACTATATTCTATAATATTACCAAAATGAGATAAATTTTTCAAAATAACATAATTTAACCACAAATGTTATATCATACTTTGCATTTTCATCCCAAATTATAATAACATATCATTTTCTCAAACCCCAATGATCATATAAAACCAAATGGTTATTTATACCTATATCCACAAGAGAAGAGACAATTATTCCTCAAATATCATTCTCACATGGCAAACTGAGGGGTTACAAATACAAGAGAAAATTATTCCAAAGTAAACCCATCAACAAGGAGTGCTAATACTTTTTAAATTTTTCTCCAACCATTTATTTCCACATAGCTTCTTCTTTGAGCAAGAAAATATCCTATAAAATAGGACATTCACTCAGGTAATGGCCAGGTCCCCTACATTTACGGCAAATGACTATAAATGGACTCTTGGGACCATTTTTATCTTCTTCCATAGTACTCTTCATTTTTCTTGGGCAATTCTTCACTTTATGTCCTTCCTTCCCGCACGTAAAACATTTCGTTGTACCATTGAGACACTTTCCTGGGTGTCTCTTTCCACAATTCCTGCATGATGAAAATTGAGGTTTCTTTTCTCCATGGTCTCCATTGCTGGAGATCTTATCATTTATCACCTTTCTCTTCCTTGTTGAGTCTGGGAGTTGGTTAATATATATGTTGTTGATCATATTTTTGGAAAACTGATTTGGAATAAAGACGATATCTTTTACGCCTATAAAAATTCCATTTTGTTGCTCATTTCCACCACCGTTCCCACCTTGTACATCATTCTCAAAGTCACTATGACTTCCTTGGAATCCAGCCATTGACTAAAACCAGAAAGCATTGTGTGAGTAATAGTAGTCGTAAAATCATTTAGAGATTAAAATGTAACCATATTCTCAATTTGAAACATATAAGGATTAACCAAGGTCATTTACTCTAATCTTATGTATATATTACTTAAATCGGTTTGTAAAGAAAATGTAAATTATCCTAAGCATATCCCCCGGGAGTGTCGTAACCAAGAGTGCAGCAAGGCCCGTTGTCGTGCACCAGTTCCCGTTCGAGTCTAGCTCAAAGCGGTGTTTTCGGGTTTTACCCCTAGATACATCTGTGCCAGAGCCGCCTCTACCTGCTCGTATCCAGACAGGGATGTATTGCTCGGAAAACTCACAAAATCTCTACAATACCAAAATTCTAGTAAGTTCTTTTATACTAATCCTCAAAGTTCATCTTAGGTCTACGTGCTCTAATCAGAGTTTATCTAAATCTAGCTACCAAGGTTTGTACTAAACTTCCTCTGATACCAACTGTAACGCCCCGACCCTAGTTACCCAGAGTCGGTGCATTATTACATAACATTGGCATGATCATGAGAAAGATCAAGTCTCGAAATACCGATTAGTTTAGTAGCCTTGGAATAACTAGATACATCCATAAATTTTTACATTACATCATAAAAAAAACATTTTGTCTTCATATCCCCTCATACTATCCCTGCAGGTCATTCATAAATTACTTCTTCATAATCCTGGAAAAAAATAAAACATTGAAAGGGGTGAGCTCGGATGCTCAGTAAGGATAACATTATAGCAGAAGCTTTCATAAATAATCATAAACACTTCAGGCAATTTATAACTAAAACAAAAGCCTTTGAAACTTGAACTTTCAACATGGTATGGCATAAATAGAATGAAATAATGCCATTTACTTACTCACATGGATATTCTACTAGTCGAATGATCACATGAAATATCAATAACCACTTTCATAATGATGGAATGCATAATGCCAGACTATCATAACCACATAGCCAAGGCCTCGTGCCAAGACTACAAATAAGATTTTGCCAAGGCCTTGTGCCAAGACACTAGTTTGTCTCATGAGACCTACCGATTCATCGAGGAGATATAGCGGGCTCCACCCGTCACTTATTAAGTCCAATGCATTCCTCATATGAATAGGTTTAAGCATAAAATAAACATTCGTATTAAAACTAGCATACGAAATGTCAATACTTTGACCACAAACCATGAATGGTATAAAAATAGAACATCCACAGTCAAATATAACTCATTTGATACAATATGAAAGATTGTATTGTATCACATTAACCTCAATCATGAATAATGAAGGATGTTGACATAGATGAAAATAATCATCAAAACTATTTGAGAGAAATATCCCCCTTTTCTTGAAAACATTTAAAAGTCACACAATTTGTCAAGAAGCCATTTAAAAATAGATTTTTGAATCAAAGTGTCCCATACCACTTTGAATCCTTTTAAAAGGATTTTTAATTTCTAAACTTTAATGTCCATATAAATAAATCCTTAAAACCATTTTTAAAACATGGACATTAATGAGAAAGATTTAGATGAATAAGTCATTAAAACATTTAAAAATGGTATTTCAGTTAGAGATTCTAACCAAAAGAGAGACACATGAATGAAAATAATTGAGGTAATCAAAACATTGTAATATCATGAGAATAAAGGGAATTCATGATATACTATGTCAAAGTACATTATATACACCACATAAAAGTGATTTGGTGTATATCAACAAAGAAGTCTCAATGGATTGTAAGTTGAGATGAAATCTCTCATAAAGGACATATCCTTAGGTTAAGGATAAATAAACAACATAATTATGTGTGAAAAATATAAATACACTAAATATGATTGGATATTCAGTGTAAAACAATCAAAGTATATTCACACATATTCCTGTAAAAACAACACCAACGAATTGGATGTTTAACTCAACAAATGGTGAAAGAGTTAAAATTACTCTTATCAAATTCATATCAATGACTTGAGAATTTTCAATGGAGTGATTATGTGTATCAAAAGTATATCCACAGGAAGGGGAGTGGAAATTATGACATAATCAAATGAATAGTGATTCCACACATAATCTTGGGGTTATATAATCAATGAAATATGCGTAAAGCCAAATGAGTGGAAATTGAAATCTCAAATTCCCTTATTGATTAGGTAACTTAAGAAACAAACACCCATGAAAGAAAGATCATACCATGATGATGTAAATACCCATAAAATAAAGTATATTACACAATGAATACAATCATGGGTAGTACACATACACCACATGCAATAATTAAGTGGTGATCAATGGAATTCTCACGGAATTAAAAGTGAGACAAGAAACCCCTTACCACGTTAATCAACTGAGTCGCATGGCCAAAAGTTAATAACCACCAAATTATTTACAGAATAACATGAATATAAAGTGAATCATGATAATATATATCAAATGGAAGTACACAATACACCACTTTCAATAATTTAGTAGCGAACAATGGAAATCTCACGGAATTGAAAGTGAGAAAAGAGAATCCCTTACTTTGTACTTTTTCTTTGGTCGATGGTAGGTTTACCTCCTGTATAATGGTGAAATAATTGTTATTGAATAATACAAGAATCATTTACTTTAATATGATATCATATATGATCTTTTAACATTGATTTGTTAATAATATCTTAGAATTATCGTCATTTCAGGTGTTAACGGGTTCATTTTACTTTATATTCTTTGTTATGTGAGCCATATTCGTTATTAATGGGATGTATATTATTTATATCCATAATGGTATAAAGTCCTTAAACATCATTTTTAAATCATCAAATGATAATTACACTTGAATGGATACGATGGAGAATGAATCTCATCGCGTTCGTGGAGACGGTAGTCCGTACGTATGCACGAATGCTACTTCAATTTAATTTTTATTTTAAAAGAATTGAATCCAAAAGATACATAGGTATATTACTATTCTAGTAAAATATACTATTCTATATATGTTACTTATGTTCATTAACACCATCCTTTATACGTTCCATGAGTGGTATGAACGAGTCATATCATTTTAAGGGGGCGGTAGTCCGCACTTCCTCAAATGAAATTATCGTATGTATATACAACATGAAACGAATAATTTTATGAAATAAAATGGAATTACAGAAGCTTATATATAAAATATATATCATTAATATCATATTTAATTAAAGTTCCATTCTAATGGCCACCATGAGAGGCGGTAAGATGTATTTGAACAATCATCGTTTCGTGAGGCGTTAGTTTGCCATCCACAGAAACATTATGTTCATCATCCATTAGATGGAGTTGTGTGAATGTGTAGTTTGAATCATTCTTATAACAACATCCTAGTATATTTTGGATATTGGTGTTGTTACAAAAGAAAGGAAATAAAAAGAGTTTGGGGGTTGGAGAAGCAAAATAATTGAAAATAATTTAAGAGAAAATGTTACCTTTAATTTAGGTAACTCACTTTGGTTGGAACCAAAGGACTTCTTGAAATGCTTTCTGCCTAAGTGGAAGCTTCAAGGAGGAGGAGAGGGATGTGGGAAGATTATTTGGGCAGAGTTTGGACGAGCCAAGTGGCTTGAGAGGTGTGAGGAATGAGTAGAAGTGGTCTCCTTTTATAAGGGAGAGGAGGGGCTCTTTAGGAAAGAGTGAAAGTATTACTTTATAATATAATTATATTCGGTTTATAATGGTCCAAAAATCATTGAGGTAGAAGATAAGATGACTCATATTCTAAATAACATCAACCAATAAGAATTGGACAGGTTTTAGATAATATTGTAATCATTATAATCTTATTTATTTAAATGATTTACTAATGAGGTAAACATTGCATCATTATTGTGTCATTAGTAATTTAAATTATTTGATGTCTAAAAATTATAAATAAAATATCATTATGTAGGAAATCTTTTTAGCTTTCTAATGAATATTTATAATCGAAAATCCAACATGTATAACCCTATGTAAAAATTGTTCTTTTAAAAGATGTAAGCTTTTGCCATTTTTGTATTCATTTTAACTTAATTAAAATAAAGTGTCATTATCACATACAAGTGGATCAATGGGGTCCCCAAATTGACCCAAAGATGCCCATGGTCGACCATGTATCAACCAATAGGGTTAAGACATGTTTTATGGTAATTTAGTATTATTATAATATTATGTTTTAACCGTTATTTACCGGATTTACCCTTAACCATGGTAAATAAAATATTTACCGCAGTAATTATTCAAAATGTCTAAAAATAAAAGTTACCTATTTACACAATTTGATCATCCTGATTCCAAATATGGAATCCATTTTTCTAAATTCAAAACACAGAAGTGGCAGAAATTAATTTAAAATTAATTCCCGCTGTCAAAACAAAAAGCGTGTTTTTAAGAGATAATAACTATCAAAAGATTGACACTTGTTTATGTTCGGTTTAATTGTAAAATTATGTCCAATGACCAAAATTATATTAAATGGTAAAAATATATTCTAAATATACTTTAAAACCACTCAAATTCATAATTTATCACTATTAATTATTTTGATTTAAAAAGTTGTTTTTAATTAAAATTTAGTAATTTTTACTATTCATCAAAATATGAAAGTTATCCGAAAAGTACCAAAATTTCACCTTAGGCTAAATTTGATATTCCGAATCCAAAAATGAAGTCCATTTTGAAATATAAAATATATAATTTCAAAAAATTAAGTATTACTATTCATAACGGCTAGTTTGATCAGTTGTGGTGTGTGCTAAAACTCGAAGTTGCGTACAACACACGCTACTGTTTTATTCAAAGGAAAGCGTACCGTGGAAGCTTGGGATGTTTTATTTTAAATTTTTTGATGTCCCCATTTAGTCAAAAAGTTTAAAATATTTTATTTAAAAAGGGTTCACTATTAAAAGTTGGTAAAACTACAATACTGAAGATGAATTTTTTCTTACATTATGTCTAAGAAACTCATAATATGGATTCTAAAATTATAAGGATTATATAAAGATTAAAATTTAGTTAATACTATTCATAACCTTTTTTGAACGGCTTGTTTGGTAAGTCATGGTGCGCTTGAACTCGGTGTTGCGTGTAGTGAAAGTTATTGAATTATTTTGAAAAATTAACACACTATGAAATCTTGGGGTGTTACATAGGGTGAGTGGAGTTGTTGGTTTTCTTCATGATTTTCCAGCATCCAAACGAGGAGCCATAGGGTCCTATTTATAGGAAAATATGGGACCCTGGAAGAAGATTATTGTGTTAGTAAATTATATTGAATATGATATTTTGTAGGTGTGTCATTTGAATCACTCTAGGTGAGCCAACTAGTAGGCCAACATAGCACCATGGTATGTGCAGGACAACCTTGCATGTCGAAAATATTCTCAAGGGACCTCCACTGAGAGCCTATCGGGAAATGTGAAATCCTTGGTTTTCTTAAATTTTCTCCATAATTTCTACTTATACTATTTTCCTTTTATATATTTATATCCATGTGAAAATATATGGTTTCAACACTCACACTGAAGAGATCATGATTCAAACCATTCATAAGAAAAACATTGGCACTATGGAGTTCATCCCAAATAAAACTAGTTAGACTATTAACATTTATTTTCAAATCATTATCATTACTAAAAATTATATTTATATCAATATTTTCTTTTATATTCATCAAAATTTTATCATTTCCAATCACGTGCGATGATTTTCCTCTATCAATAATCAATGTGTTTTCATTATTGGAAGCCTTGATAGAAAACTCTACAATATTGTATTTTTTTTACATTTTTTTCTTTCTATGATGGATGATTTTGTGTCATAGATTCCACATTAAATTTTATTTCATCATAATTATAGTCATCAGATACATATTATTCTTCCAAGAGAGATTACATGTTCATCAAAGAGATAGAATGTGGTTGTGTCTCATCTATTCTCTAGGGTCTATTATATCCCTCATTCCTTCATTCTATTTTCATTAAGAAAATTGTCTTTATGAGAGAAAATGTATAAATTAATATAATAACCCTAAAAGGATTTTCCATTTAGGATGTGGAGTAATGTCAAAATATTATTGATTTATTTTCAAAATTTTCTTCTTTCAGAAATCTTCTTGATTCTAGGAAGTAGGTCACCATGTGAATAATAAATTAAAGAAATATTTTCTTCAATAGTGGAAATATCTTCCACATCCATATCTCTATATATGACGTAATCCAAGATATTGTTTCCAATAATACCTATATTTTTGGAGTATAAAGCTATTATTAATGTTTTCCCACTGTTTGACCTAATTTATGCTTTGGTTAGTAAGGAATCAGCCTCACAGTTGCATCAGTGAATCTTAAAAATTGTAATATATTCTTTAGATCACATGTATTGATTCATCATTAAAGATTTCACTTTTAGATGACCATTTCTTAATAAAAATCATCAATATTATGTTATATTTTTTTAATAAATATTTTTATATCTTTAATTTTTTTGAATTTCTCTTCTCTTTTAAACTAGTGATCAATACATTCTCCTATTTGTTCATGGACTAATTTTTTTCTTCTATTACTTCTTTTAGTAAATTGATTTCATCCTAAAAATGATACATATATTCAAAATATACATTCATAAAATAACTCATTACTCTATTATCATTTTTTGATTATTAGGCTCACTAACAGATCCTTCTAAATACATTTTAAAGTCTATAACTCCCTCAGGTTCATCATTTTTCATCTCATTAGAGTTAAATTTTTCAAATGTTTTTATTATGGAATTTGCTCCATCTGATATAAATTTACAATCCACTACTTCTTGGTAACCATCTTAGTTTCTTCCATCTTTCTTACAAGACTCCTCCATTGGAACGTCTTTTCATAAGAACGTCCTTATTTAATTACTCTTTGAGAATCAAATATCATTCTAGGACTTTACACATATTAATTTTATTCTTCCACAATATAAACCACGTAGAATACATACCTATAATGTGTCCCACCTTATGACGTATAAAAAATGAAATGGGTAGCCTATATTAAATATTTTTTCCCCTTATTAAATTTCATTAATGGAGAAAGATAAATGTATCATCAATATCATCTCAATAATATACTTCATTTTTTATGTTTAGTTTATATGTATATTTAAATGATATTTATTTAATAATTAGGTTATTGGTTCCCTTGGGCTTTAATTTCATCCCATGATTCAGAAGTCTACTATATAGATAATCAATTGAATTTTCAAGGGTATTTCCATCTTCTATAGTATACAACTTCAAATTAATGTGAAGGGGAATTTTTCAAAATTTTATCTTTATTATTATTAATTATTGCATAATTTATACAAGAACCTTATTTTATATAACATCAATGATTCCATTAATGAATATATCACCACTTTTATAAGAATACATTTTCATTTCAAAAAACTTATTATCTAGCACTTGAATTTTTTCTTCCTTCTCTCCGTGGAACACTTTATAGATAATGGCCAATTTATCCAAATTAACTTTTGTAGTATAAAAAATCATCACCTTCATATAAATAAAACTGGATAAATATATATATAAATAATTATTTACCATAGCATTTTCAATATGTAGATTTTAGTATTCTTCGGTCAAAGATACTCTTAAAGAATCACTAACCTACACATTCAATCATTACTTTGAAAACATAAAAACCAATAGATCTAAGATTAGATCCCATCCTTTTTCCATCTCAAAAAAATTCAACCTTTTAAATAAATAATTTCTATAGTATATATTATATTTTCCCATGATGACACATTTCGATGGAAAAATTCATCTACATAAATTATGGCCCTAATACCACTTACTGAATCTATAGCCCAACAGACTCTAAGAGGGGAGGGGTTAATTAGGGTGTGGCATTATCTTTAACGTCATTGATAATTCTACAATGTTAATATTATCATAATGAACTTATCATTAGTTCAAGAACACTTATATATATTGATGAAAAATGAAGTAAAAAGTGGATGTAGATATTTAAACTTGTTCATAAAAAAGATATTGACATAGTTGCACACATTTTAATTTTTTTCATCATACATGGATGTAATAGTCATCACTATGGTTTTTAAGGGATTGAGATGGGAAAATTTTTTATGCCATGAAAAATATCTCTTTTCATGCTCTACCACATTATTATATCTATGGATATATAAATGATAGTAAAATCATAGGTTTAATACAATAATGTTCAGAAATAAATACCAAAACATCAAGGGGTTGACACTCTTCTTCTTCAAATTTTCCTTCTTCATCAATAACAAAATATTTATAAAACTTCTCTAAAATCATTATTTTTTAAATCTACCATCAGTATTATATATATACACATTCAAAAACTTTTATTAATTATGTACAATACATATTCATTCCTACTAAAATCCTTTATCATTGCCAACTGACCTTGCTCTAAATAAAAAAATAAAACCATCTTGAGAATGCCTTTATAAATCTCATATTCTAAATCAATTTAATTATTATATGTATATTCAATAACAAAATGGAATAAAACCATTAATAATACATCCACGAATTTCCATGATTCCATTCCTATTTCAACTGACCACAAATTATAGTCCAATCGATTTTATTGTTCCACTTGATCACATGATATGTGTAATAACCCGAGATTCTATAAGATATATCATTTTAATTTATTTCATATCTTCTATTGTACTCTACACCAAGATTATCTTTCATTATACAGAACACCGTTTTGGCTTGCAGTATAAGCAACACTATTTTTAGATTGTGTTACACACAATTTCAAGTTTGTTTGATAATAGTCATTCTACGCAACATTGAGTATATATATATATATATATATTCAATGTATAAATGAAAAAATGGTTCGATTTTGTTATAATGAAACAACAAAGGAGTCTTGAACTATACACAACCCTGACTTGGCTTCCATTACACGCAATCGTGACCTTCTTCGATAGCGTGTGTTGTACGCAATACCAGGTTTTACTAAACAACCATATATTGTAATAATATTATTATGAACTAGCCGTTATGAATAGTATCAACTAAATTTTGAATTTTATAACATTATTATTCATCTTACACATTTTCTAGAACATGGTATGAGAACAAAATCAATTTTTCAAATAAAATAAGTATTTTTCAAAAAATGTAGTTTTGCCGCCTTTTGATGGAGCACCCACCTTAAATCTTGTTTTTGACATGTCTATAAGTTCAATTTGACAAAATAACATTCTTATTTGGAATAAGGTTATAAAAATTTAATTTTGATAAATTTTTCATATTATTCTGATAACTTTCATATTTTAATGAATAGTAAAAACACGCAATATTTTAATTAAAAACAACGTTTTTCATCGCAATAATGTATATGGTTAGATTATCTTTTTAATTGGTTTTGAAGTGTATTTAGAATATATTTTTACCATTTACTCCAATGTTGGTCATTGGAATTAATTTGAATTTTAAATTGGATATAAATAAGTATCAATCTTTTGATAGTTGTTGTTTCTTAAAAAAATATGTGATTTGTTTTGACGACGAGAATTAATTTTTAAATTAATTAATGAAACTAATATGTTTTTAATTTGGTAAAATAGACATATTTTTTGAATTCATAATATCAAATATAGCTTAGGCATAATTTTTTGTATTTTTCTGGAAACATTCATTTTTTGATGAATAGTGAAACCACTAAGTGGTAGTTAAAAACTAAATTTTTCATAAAACACAATTTTACCGCTTCTGTGAGTCGAATTTCAAAGATTCGAGAGACACAGTTAATATCAAGGACTAAAATGTGGTTCAATGAGATGAAAATAATTTTTGGTGAATAGTTACTTTTTACCTTTTTTTACCACGGTTAAAGGTAAATAGGGTAATTAAGGGTAAAAATGATATTATTATTACCCTAACACATGTCCTGATTCTATTGGATAAGTGTAATTTGACCAAAAACAACCTTAGGAATAACATATGACCATTTAGGTCTACTTGGATTAGAATAGGACATTTATTATTAATTTATTTAAAGAAGGGATAAAATAGTTATAATCAATGTTTTATATGTAAATCATTTTTAATATAGGGTTATACATAAGATAAATTCGACTAATAATATTCATTAGAAATCTAAAACGATTTCCTACATAATGGTATTTTATTTATTATTTTTAGACATTATATAATTTAATTTATTTATGACACAATGATGATGCAGTAATTATCTTATTAATGAAATATTGACATAACTGATGTTATAAATACCCAAATAAATGTAATTTGAGACTTTTTATGAATTCCACTAATTTTCTAGGTTAATATGACATGTTATTATTTATTTAATTAACTTTTTTTTGAACTAATAATTCTGTTATGATTTTCACAAAAATCAATTACCAAATATTTTCAAAATTGACATAAAACAGTTTTTAAATCAAATATTATATTATTAATTTTTATTTTATTCATAAAAATATAAGGGTCATCCAAATTACTTATATAAGGTTTTATATATTAATAATAAACAACTAGGGGTTCTTTTAGATTTTTATAGTAAGTTTATTAACCTTATATTGTAAGAAAACAAGAAGACACGGTAAAAGAAAAATTATTTAACTTAAGGTTAAATCTAAATGATAAGGTTAAAATAGAAACCTAAACATTTCTAAATTCTATTCGATTAGAGGATTTCGACCCATCCCCACATTATCTTCGAAATAAATCAATTTTGAGGTATTAAAAACCGAATATGACTTTATAATAAAATAATATTTTTAGTTTATCCAAAGGTGGCCCTCTCCTCCCTTATAAAAGGGCACCTCCTCCCTCTCTTCCTCGCACCACTTTAATCCTTCAAGCTTGGCCAACCCCTGCCAAATTCTCTTCTCCACTTCCTTAGAAACATCCTAGAGGTCCTGGTCTTCTTCAAAGACCAATTTTAGGGCCCTAAGATGAGGTCTCAAAGAGGCGCTTCAAAGAAGAGGTAATGTCCATTACCGATTCTTTCAACTTTATTTCTTCTTCCACTTCTTCCTTTTTAGTTGTTTCTTTATGAGGTAATAATATCAGTATCAATAATATACTGATATGATATTATATGTATGAAAAAACCATATTTCACCATCTATCCATCCAACGGAAAAAGAAATCACCGCGCGTGCGTACATACGGAATACAGTCTCCAGGCCGTGGTGTAATCTATTTTCCACCACCACCTTACTTGGATGGGTATAAGGGCGAAAGTAATGAATATATATGATTATTGTAAAGTGATATTGATTCTGTAATATTATACATACACTTTAATACAATTCCACGATCGTGGGAATGATATCATCGCTCGTGCGAACGTACGGACTACGGTCTACATGACGCGATGAGATTCATTCTCAATGATTAACCATTAATGAATGATAATAAAGTATATATAATAAGTAATCATGAAATATATAACATAATGATACTGGATTTATGTATATATATATGTGTGTCATCCAATTAATTCCATTCAATTCAATAAGGAAGCGAAAACAGCGTTCATGCGTACGTACGGCTTACCGTCTCCATGAACGGTGTATTTCTTTCCATTTATCGATCTATTATATATATGTATATTATGAATATATATTATATATAAATCTTGTATTATATTCTGGAATTAATTAATCATGATCGAAGTAATCATATGAATAATTACAGGTCAAAACACGGACGACAAATGAAACGATTTTACCCAAAACACTCTTTAACATTGAATTTACAAAAGAACGGGTAATATAATGTCATAAGTGAACAATATATGATATCATAATAATGAATATGAATCTGTAATAAGTCAATGAAATTATTTAAATCATTATACAGGGGGTTCGGATACGTACGAAGCATATCGGACCTAAGGTAAGGGATAACTTTTCCAATCTCGTTCTTATCCGAGATTGTTTATTCATAAGTATTTATTGGGGTTATTGTTCTCATCCATGTCCATGTTTTCCTAAAAATGGTTTCATGTATGATTAATGTCCTTTTTACCCATTTTTCACTTTTACTACATGGTATGTATGGAATCTTTCTTTTACGAGGTACTTTTGACTTTTCTGAAAAAAGCACGAGAAGAATGTTTTTTAACTTATACAGCACGAACGGATTTTTACGGTTTTATAAAGACTTTTTTTCATGAAGCTTCCCCCAAAATATTTCATGACTATTTTCAAAAAAATCCCTTTCTTTTAAAATTGCATCACATTTTGTGAAAAGAAAATGATATTGAATAAGAAAGGATATTTTTCTCAAGAATTCATTTCAAGTGTTTTATCAAAACCATTTTTCATCTAAGTTGACATTATTTAATATGTGTATCTTTCAAGTATAATGTCTTTATTATTTAAATGGTTTCACTTTTTTACTATGAAATGATATCCATTTGTTTTATATGGATTATGTGATGATGGGATGATGTTTATGAAACCCATTTTATTCGTTGGGTGATTATGAATGATGTATGTTTATTTTTTGGCACAAGTAAGAATGATTTCATTATGAGATGGGTGGGACCTATATCTCCCTCCATTGCATTGGGTAAAAATTTTATATCTCATGAGATAGACATGGCTAGAATGGTAAGATAATCTGGTTCAGTATTATAGGACAAGAATGAGGAGTGAACTCGATTCAAAAAGGGACTTTGTCCACTAAGATGGTCTTGGTAGAAATAGCTTGGCTACTATTGAAATCATTACATGTGATTAACGGATGCCACAATTACATGTTTTATTCCCATTCTATTTTATCATGGTTTATGTTCCATTATGATCTATGCATTATGTACTTCCATGTTTTATGTCGTTGCTCAGGATTTTGATGTTTAAACATTGTGGTCATCGTTTTATGTTCAAATGTATATGGTATGTTTTATTTTATCCATGCTTACCCTTACTAAGCATTTGAGCTCACCCTTTTCGTGTTTTATTTTCCCCTAGGATCAAAAGAGAGTTTTTAGGTAAGGAAACAAAAAGTGGAAGATTTTTATGGGAGATGTTGAAGATCTTTCACCACGATTAGAAGATTGTGTTCCATGTTTCGAAAGACACTAAACTATTAAGGTCCTTATGTGTTTGTTTTTTGTTATGTATTAAGTATTCCTCAAAATTAATGTAATTTCCATGTACGTCAAGCTTCGGGTCTCTATAGTTGGTATCAGTGGAAAGGTTTAGTAAACCTTTGGAAAATAGGATGCGAAAACATTAGTGAGATCCCTAGAGATATTTCTATGGTATGTCTAGGGATGTCCCTAAGGATAAGTATAGGTATAAGATATAGTCCTAGAACTACGGTAACGATCATAGAATTTAACCTAAGATTTTAGATATTGAGGGTGCTTCTCCTTTACTATGTTGTTTTCCCTAGCATGATTTTTTCCTCTCACACTATTCATTTTGGGATTTATAAAATGGCTGGAAAGAGGAAGATTCATGAAAATGGAGAATATAACGAACAATACAATGATATTCTTCATGAGAAACCAAATGAAATGGGATTTGGAAGTCCAAACATCGTTATTGTGCCTAATCAACAATCTCATAATATGATCAATAATCTCATCTTTGGAAAGTTTCCCGACTCAGATAATAAGAGAAAGATGGAGTTTCATGATGATCATAGAGGAAATAAAGTTCAATTTCCCTCATGAAAATCATGTGGGAAGAGGCTTCGGGGACATTGTTTCAAGGGAACTGGACGATGCTTTGGGTGTAGAAAAGAAGGACACAAAGCCAATAAGTGAAAAGGAAAAGGTTCAGTTAACGCCATGGATGAGGATAATGGTATTGCTACAACATCTACAATGGTTAAATATTTTAAATGTGGAATGTATGGGCATTTTGCAAACCAATGCCCTAAGGGAAAGTCTCATGAAGAGAATCAGTACGGTCATATGGGTATTATTTATGTTGTTGATGATGAAGAGACTACAACTGATATGTGAGATGAAAGAATTGTTTAAGCTTGGTCAATTGTTAAAGAAGGTAGTGGAATGATTACATGTTTTTCAAGTGTAATGTTGTATATGTAATCTCATGGTACTATGGAATAAAGAGACATCTAAGGATTGTTGAAATGTTGTCATTCCTTATGTTTTGAAAGTATAAGATGAATGGTACCAGTGACCATGAAATGATATTCTGATATTTTTGGAATGTAGATGATATGCGCATAATGAAGGGATAAGGAAAAAATTAAATGTTTGATAGTATTCATGATCTCATGACTAATATAAGGATAAGGTCATGTCATGGTTTGAGTATATAGAATTTTTGGATTTTGGTATATGAAAAGAGGTAACTTTTGACAACATTAATGTTTTCACTAAGGTTTAATGTGTATTGTAATTTCAAGAGAATACATGATTAAGGTATTCACATGATTGGAATGTGACCAACAAGATATATGGGGGATAAATGATGGTATTTACATGCTTGGTTGATGACATTTAAAGTTATCGTTTTCTTTATACTATGATCTTGGACCTAAGTATTTTAGATACGCCTAAAGATTGGAATGGATATAAATTTTTTCGATATTATTGATGAGGTTTTATAGTAATGTAGTTTTAGAAAAAGGACAACCTGTAGGACAGGCGACAACCCATCGCGTCGGACAAGGCTATGGGAATCGAACCCACAACTGAAGTGTGATTGTCCTTTATCGCCTACCACTGGCCTACAGGAAGTCCATGTTTAGTAGAAACTAGTTTTATTATATTAAGCAGTATCATATATGAAGTATAAGTCCATTTTAGGAACCATATATGATTAATCTCACTATAGATGGACTTATTTATTTTTGATAACTTTTATAACCTTTTGTTTGAGACAGGTGGAATGACCCATCATTCTATCACATGATCTCCTAACACTTCACGAATGACAAATTCAACTTCATTTCTTTAACAGATGAAGTGGAAATTGTCCAAAGAATGATTAACGGTGAGACTGTACCAAAATCACGAAATTATTTCATCTAATTCCAATTTCATCAACTTTAGGGAAATGATATTGAAAACCAAAAATGTTGTCATAGTGATCTTATATCTGATGAATCAGATGGTACCTTAGATCATCACAAATTTATGGCTTTGTGATCGATGTCTTTTTCAAAGCCATGTTCTCTACCACTCTCCATCGTAACTTGATGGTTATATTTTTCTTCCATATCCATATTTTCCCCTATATTCTCCTAGATGGAAACCCAATGATGAGTGAATTTGGGTAACCGTTACGTTTCATACATTAGTTTTTAAAACCATGTTTGTTATTCCTTTTTACGATGTGGGTTTATATTAAATAAATTTCGAGTAGTAAACCATTTATAACCCCGACGAATTTCGAGGGCGAAATTCATTTTAAGGAGGGTAGAATGTAATAACTCGAGATTTTATAAGATATATTCGTTTTAATTTCTTTAATATCATCTGTTGTATGCTACACCAATATTATCTTGCACTATACACAACACCGTATTAACTTGCAGTATAGCCAACACTATTCTTAGATTGTGTTACAAACAATTTCAAGTTCGGTTGATAATAGGCATTCTACGCAACATTGAATATGTATATATATATATATATATATTCAATGTATAAATTAAAAATGGTTGGATTCCTTTACAATGAATCAAAAAAGGTGTCTTTCACTATACACAACCCTGACTTGGCTTGCATTACACGTAATCGCGACCTTCTACGATACCGTGTGTTGTACGCAATACCGGGTTTTACTAAACAACCATATATTGTTATAATATTATTATGAACTAGCCGTTATGAATAGTATCAACTACATTTTGAATTTTATGAAATTATTATTCATCTTACACATTTTCTAAAACATGGTATGAGAACAAAATCAATTTTTCAAGTAAAATAAGTATTTTTCAAAAAATGTAGTTCTGCCGCCTTTTGATGGCGCACCCACCTTAAATATTGATTTTGACATGTCTATAATTTCAATTTGACAAAATAAAATTCTTCTTTGGAATCAGGGTATAAAAATTTACTTTGGATAAATTTTTCATATTATTCTGATAACTTTCATATTTTAATGAATAGTAAAACACGCTATATTTTAATTAAAAACAACTTTTTTCATCGCAATAATTTATACCGTTAGATTATATTTTTAATTCGTTTTAAATTGTAATTAAAATATATTTTTACCATTTAATCCAATTTTGGTCATTGGAATTAATTACACATTGAAATTGAATATAAACAAGTATCAATATTTTGATAGTTATTGTTTCTTAAAAAACACGTGATTTGTTTTGACGACGAGAATGAATTTTTAAATTAATTATTGCAACTGATATGTTTTGAATTTGGTAAAATAGACATCATTTTTCAATTCCTAATATCAAATATAGCTTTGGTCTAATTTTTGGTATTTTTCTGGAAACTTTCATTTTTTGATGAACAGTGAAACCACTAAGTAGTAGTTAGAAAACTGAATTTTTCATAAAAAATAATTTTACCACTTCAGTTAGTGGAATTTTGAAAATCTGAGACACACGGTTAATATCAAGGACTAAAATTTGGTTCAATGAGATGAAAATAATTTTCGGTGAATAGTAACTTTTTACATTTTTTACCACGGTTAAAAGTAAATACGGTAATTGAGGGTAACAATGATATTATTATTACCCTAACATAAGTCTTAATTCTATTGTATAAGTTGAATTCGACCAAAACAACCTTAGGAATAAAATATGACCATTTAGGTCCACATGGATTAGATTAGGACATTTATTATTAATTTATTTAAAGAAGGGTTCAAATAGTTAAAATCAATGTTTTATAACTAAATAATTTTTCATATAAAGTTATACATAAGATAAATTCTTCTATAAATATTCATTAGAAAGCTAATGAAATTTACTAAATAATTGTATTTTATTTAAAAAATTTAGATATTAAATAATTTAATTTATTTATGACACAAATATGATGTAGTAATTATCTTATTAATGAAACATTGACATAATTGCTGTTATAAATACCCAAATAAATGTAATTTGAGACTTTTTATGAATTAAACTAATTTTATAGGTTAATATGACATGTTAATATTGATTTAATTAACTTTTTTTGAACTAATAATTCTATTATGATTTTCAAAAAAATCAATTACCAAATAGTTTCAAAATTGACATAAAATAGTTTTTAAAACAAATATTATATTATTAATTGTTATTTTATTCCTAAAAATCTGATGTTCTCCCAAATGACTTATTTAATGTTATATATATTAATAATAAACAACTAGGGGTTATTTTGGATTTTTATAGTATGTTTATTAACTTTATAGTGTAAGAAAACAAGAAGACACGGTAAAAGTAAAATTATTTAACTTAAGGTTAAATCTAAATGATAAGGTTAAAATAGAAATAAAAACTTGTTTAAATTCTATTTTATGATAGGCTTTCGACCCATACCCACATTAGCTTCGAAATAAATCAATTTGAAGCTTTTAAAAACCGAATATGACTTTATAATAAAATAATATCTTTTGTTTTTCCAAAGGTGCCCCTCTCCTCCCTTATAAAAGGGCACCTCCTCCCTCTCTTACTCACAACACTTTGAGCCTTCATGCTCGGCCAAATCCTACCAAATTCTCTTCTACACATCCCTAGAAACATCCTAGAGGTCCTGGTCTTCTTAAAAGACAAATTTTAGTTCCCTAAGAGGAGGTCTCAAAAAGGCGCTTCAAAGAAGAGGTAATGTCCACTACCGATTCATTCAACTTTATTTCATCTTCCACTTCTTCTTTTTTAGTTGTTTATTTATGAGGGAATAACATTAGTATCAATTATATACTGATATGTTATTATAAGTATGAAACAAACATATTTCACCATATATCTATCCAACGGAAAATGAAATCACCGCGCGTGCGTACGTACTGAATACCGTCTCCATGTCGTGGTGTAATCTATTTTCCACCACCACCTTACTTGGGTTGGTATAAGGGTGAATGTAATGAATATATATGATTATTTTAAAGTGATATTTATTCTGTAATATTATACATACACTTTAATACAATTCCACGATCTTGGGAATGATATCATCCCTCGTGCGTACGTATGGACTAACGTGTCCACGACGTGATGACATTCATTCTCAATGATTAACCATTAATGAATGATTATAAAGTATATATAATAAGTAATCATGAAATATATGACATAATTATACTGTATTTATGTATATATATGTGTGTGTCATCCAATTAATTCCATTCAATTCAATAAGGAAACGAAAACAGCATCCATGCGTACGTACGGCCTACCGTCTCCATGAACGGTGTATTTCTTTCCATTTATTGATCTATTATATATATGTATATTATGAATATATATTATATATAAATAATGTTTTATATTCTAGAATTATGTAATCATGATCTATGTAAACATATGAATAATTACAATTCAAAACACGGACGACAGATGAAACGATTTTACCCAAAACATTTTTTAACATTGAATTTACAAAAGAACGGGTAATATAAAGTCATAAGTGAACAATATATGATATCATAACAATGAATATGATTCTGTAATAAGTCAATGACATTATTTAAATCATTATACAGGAGGTTCGTATATGTACGAAGCATATCAGACCTAAGGTAAGGGATAACTTTTCCAATCTCATTTTTATCCAAGATTGTTTATTCGTAAGTATTTACTTGGGTTATTGTTATCATCCATGTCCATGTTTCCTAAAAATGGTTTCATGTATGTTTAATGTCCTTTTTACCCATTTTTGACTTTTACTACATGGTATGTATGTAATCATTCTTTTACGAGGTACTTTTTTACTTTTTTGGCAAAAGTACGAGAAGAATGTTTTTTTAACTTATACGACACGAACGGATTTTTACGTTTTTATAAAGCCTTATTTTCATGATGCTTCCTCCAAAATAATTCATGACTATTTTCAACAAAATCGTTTTCTTTTAAAATTGAATCACATTTTCTGTAAAGAAAATGATTTTGAATAAGAAAGGATATTTTTCTAAAGAATTCATTTCTAGTGTTTTATCAAAACAATTTTTCATCTATGTTGACATTATTTAATATGTGTATGTTTCAAGTATAATGTCATTATGATTTTAATGGTTTCACTTTTCTTATTATGAAATGATATCCATTTATTTTATATGGATTATGTGATGATGGGATGATGTTTATGAAACCCATTTTATTCGTTTGGTTATTATGAATGATGTATGTTTATTTTGTGGCATAAGTAATAATGATTTCACTATGAGATGGGTGAGACCTATATCTCCCTCCAATGCATTGGGTAAAGATTTTATATCTCATGAGGTAGACATGTCTCGAACGGTATGTTAATCTAGTTCCGTATTACAGGACTGGAGCGACGAGTGAACTCGATTCAGAAAGGGACTTTGTCCACTATGATGGTCTTGGAAGAAATGCCTTGGCTTCTATGGAAATCATTAAATGTGAATAATGGATTCCACAATGACATGTTTTATTCCCATGCTATTTTATCATGGTTTATGTTCCATTATGATCTTTTAATTATGTACTTCCATGTTTTTTGTCGTTGCTCAAGATTTGGATGTTTAATCATTATGTTCATGTTTTTATGTTCAAATGTATATGGTATGTTTTATTTTGTCCATGCATACCCTTACTGAGAATTTGAGCTCACCCTTTTTATGTTTTATTTTCTCCCAGGACCAATAGAAAGGTTAAAGGGAAGGAAACAAAAACTGGAAGATCTTTATGGGAGATGTTGAAGACCTTTCACCACGATTAGAAGATTACGTTCCAAGTTTCCAAAGACACTAAACTATTACGGTCCTTGTCTGTCTGTTTTTGTTATGTATTAAGTATTCCGCAAAAGTAATGCAATTTCCATGTACGTCAAGCTTTTGATCTCTACAATATGACTACACATTGAAGTCCAATCAACCGCACATTTCTAGTTGACCACATGGAGTCACCGAAAATTGAATTCTAGTTGACCATGCTTACTAACCATGAATAAAAAACCACAAATCCCCAGATTGATTATTCCATAACATCAATATGTCACATGAGTAACTAAGTTATTTTAATATACAATAAAACATTAGGAGATAGTTAACTTAACGTGTAGCTTCATTTCATAAATTAATACATCCTTGTAAACCTTCACCTATATTTTGAATTCATATATGAAACCCTAATAAATTAGAGTAATTAATATACAAAAAATACATCAACATGAAATACAAGGTTCAAACCAAATGAAATACATGGTTTTAATATATTTCATTCAAGTATATATAATAAAATGGAGATACCACCCTAAAATGTGTGATTCTAATAATTATCTATTATTGGTTCATATTTCCCATGTATATAGTATCATCATCCAATGCATTAGAATATTCATTTAATGAACAAGGGATGTATGATAATTTCACCTAAGAGGGGAATTCAAAAATCATCGCTCATACATAATCAATTAGTGGATTTTATTATTCCTTCTTAAGGCAATATTCATCATTGATTGACTTGATCACCAACTCTGAGTCACCCATGATGTTCTAATAGGCCATTGGTATTTATTATACAATATCTAAAACTGTAATGTGAGACTTTTATTGAAATTAATTTTTGTAACACCCCTCTAATTGTAATAATATATTTATGGGCATTACATTCATGGAGTAATTAAGAATAATCCCCCAGATGACTCTTTTGAGTTTTTTATTTTCCCTTATTCATCCCATGGGAATTATGGATTTATCATAAAAAATACAACCCCCATATTTGGGGAATGTTTTGCTCATAGAAAACATCTTTATCTAGGAGTTTTGTGTTTACTGGAGAACTTTATGGGGTGGGGTGTGTTACTAACAAATTGGAAAATTCATTTCATTCGATAGCCTTTTGAGATATTAATTTTTTTTTTTGATAAAGGATAACCTATAACCTATCTAAGAATCTATTTAAAATTAGATGACTTATTATGTATTTAAGTATATCATTATTAGAGACTGTGTATATCTCATGATGATGTAGTTAGTGTCTCAACATCGGAACAATGAATATTAATGCTAAGAAACTCTATTATATGTAGGATTATTTAGTATTATTATTCTAATGAGATATTAAACACTATTTTATTTCCTTACATCATATTTTATGCAATATGGTAAAACATGATCTCTGTAATGTTTCCACATAGAGATTTAGTATATTTCCTTCTATGTGTGATATTAATATTAGTGGGCTTAGGAGAAATATTTTTTATTATCAAAAACTTATTGAAAATCATCGTCCCACAAAATGGTGACTCCCATATTCATCACGATTGGAAAGGGTATAAATTTTCCTATGAGTTTATCTATAAAAAAACTGATAGAGGTGAGGCATCCCTAAAACCCTCTAAATTTGTTGAGGTTTTGAGGTGGTGGAATGTTAATTATTTTATCGGCCCTTTCAAGGATTAATTTTATTTATTGATGGCATACCACAACTCCAATAAATTTTTACAATGTTACCCTAAAAGAATATTTAATGTGATTCAACATTAGAATACATTATTGTAAATATTTTATAAATATTTTGTGATCGAATAGATTATTACAACATTTTTGGCATTTGACCAACATATGAACTATGTATAATTGGATGGTTTCCCATAAAAATTAGTTGAAGATGTAGTGTCAGGACTGTTGATATGATAAACCAAAATTATTTAAGTTTAAGGTAATTAGTTGATTTAAATATACCCCTTGGGGTTCCTTGAATGTGGTGGAATCATCATCATTAGGGGATATAAAAATATGATAGAATCCAAAATTCTCATCCATGAAAGAAAGTGCTTGAAAACCAATTGTTTCATTAATCAAAAACACTACTAATCAGAAACACTATTATTGGGACTGGGAATTTAACATTTGGGAAGTGATGTTATATATCATTTAATTTAATAAAAACCCAAATCTATCCATTCTTCTTCATAATGGGAATAATTTTGGAATCCCATTTCGGTTACCAGACATATAGAATAAAGCTGGCCTTAATGAGCTTTTCAACATTGACTTCCACTATTGCAGTATTGGTCCACTAAATTTTCATTTCCCTTTACTTTTAACAATTATAATCATCTAGTTATTCCAAAATATGTTTATTTATATCAAATTCAAAATATATGAATCTTAATGTAATCCTAGGAAAAAATATTTTAGTGTTTCATTATTAAGGACATATATGGGTCCTAAACATTAGGGGTTATGGATGTGCTATTAATTGTAGGCCAAATTCTATCCTATGTACCTAAATTCAATTTCTTGAACTCATCACTTGTAGTTGATTTGATTTCCTCAAATTCTAGAGGGGAATATCTAAATATTTTTATTCTCCTTCTTCTACATCAAAATCATCCAAATTGTTAGATTATGGGATATTTTTTATCTGAGAGATACTATGGGATTGTTTTCATATATTTTGAATGATTATGTGACAAATTGGGATCATTAGGGGATTGATGTATGGGTATCACTATTAGGAGAATCCAATACTATTTCTCTCTCATCACTTATGTCATCCGGGTAAAATTATTTGTTGATAACCTGAGGTTTATGGGTTGATGTGTGGGGATTATCTACTCCCATTAATTATGGTTAGGTATGTCTAACACAAATAAAATCATTATATTGTTTGAAATGATCCCATGACCCATAATTGTCTCCTTATATGAGGGTTGGGGTACATTTGATCCAAGAGACATGATTGTATACTTTGAATGATAGTAATATTATCGCACATAAATTGTTTATAATGTTTGATATTAAATTGTGTATATGTTTTGGTTTCAATTTTTTTCACTGGTTGATGGTTATCGACTATATGCACTTGACCATCATATAATAGGAATTTAATCAGGTGTTTTGAATTTCCAGATGCGATTCACATGGCCTGATGATTCCTTAAACCTTGATTGATTTCCTCAATTTTATTGATGGGAATCATTTTTTATTCACTAAGTTCATTGAATGAGTCTATGGGACCCATCATCCAACTATTATAATAGTGAATTGGGTGTAATTATCGATCACTAGATACTTTCCTTCAATCTGGTAGAATCCTACTCCTATTTATTAATATTTTAGTGAGTAAAAATGGGAATTTTCATCATATATCAAACCAAATTGTCTATTAATATTGTATAGAAGATAATGATTGTAAGACAAAGGAACTTTCATAAGAATATATATCAACAATGTCGCTTTATTGGTGTTGAATGTCATATCTCTGCATAAAAATGTGAATTTAGAGTTAAAAACATGGTCCCTAAACTAGAATATGAGATTAATTTGGGAAAGTGGCTTCTACACACTCATGTAATACCTTCCAACTATCAAAGTAGAGGGAGACATGTCAATATGGTTATATACCAATCATTTGAGGGCCTATACTGACATGAGATTAATTATGGATCCATTATTGTTGAGATCTTGGAAGACACAAATTTTCATTGATTTTCCATATATATACAAGTTCCTAATTTTTCCTTGTATGTAAACATATCGATCTTTATCTATAAAAGAGATAACCATGTGAAATTCAGTAGGTTAGACCTCTTTACGATACACCTGATCCATATAGTCTTCATCATTATACTCTTGAGGACTTAAATCGGATATAAATAGTGCTTCCTAAATATTTTTTGAATGGTTAAGGGAATCAAAAAATTATATCTCAACTGGAAAGATTTTAATTTTCCTAAAAATAACATATTTATACAGTAGGTTCTAGTATTTCCCAATATCAATTTTCTCCATGATCAACAATTTAGAGGTCAAGGCTGTTTGTTTTGTTGATTCCTTTATTAGATCAAAACATATGGCTATATTTGGGCAATATGTGTTTAAATGAGTTGGACTTCCTACATTTTAATTTTTTCAGTAGACATATGTGTACTCGCTAGTTGATATTCCAATATATTGGATTTGAATGGGCCATAGACGACAAGAGGGTGGATTGGTTCTCTTGTTGAGCACGTTTAAGTGTTTATATCTGAGTCATTATAGTATATATTTCTTTAATAGAGACATGTCTAGAATTTTGGGATCCATGTTGACCCCATCTTCCTCAAACCCCTTGGCCTCTATAGCTTCTTCCCCCTCCTCCTGGTTAATGGTGACGAATTCATGTTTGTGTATATCTTCTTCATCGTCGAAGGTCCTTTTCAAGTGTATAACATTTAAAAATATGAATTTTGATTATTTATAATATGAGTATTCTATTTAATGGGGTGATTCTATTTTTATCATTTGGTGGGATAGTGTACATGGACCTCCTAATGAAAGAGGTAGGAAGCCCTGCTAAGCCTTGTAAGGATTGGTAATCAGCATGGGTTACTCCCCTTAAAATATAATCTTGTTAAAGTAGTTACACAAGATATTAGAAGAGTGTATTTTGGGAGGTCATGACACTTATAAGGGCCCAATTATTTCATGGGGGGATTTAGGTCACAATAATTTTATTCAGTTGTCCCCCAAGAATGGGATGTGCTCAGTTGACTAATATTTCATTCATCTAGACTTCATCCATTTAGGTTACTTTTTTTATGACTTCATTTAGTTCAACATTATATTCTAGTTGGATTGAAGAGACATAAGTTATATGTTCCAATTTTTTTTATGACATGACATTCCTTGACTTGGCCACAATCTAGAGTATATCATTAAAGAAAAATCACTCATAAATGTTGTACCCCATCATTTGATGGTAAGGGAAATAATTATAGAGGTCATTAAATAAAATTTCATAACATTTTTTTGGCCTTCTAAAACATTAGAAAATTATTCTCTAAATTAGGGATAAAGTATCCAAGGGCATCAACCTTTTGTACAGAACACACTTTATTCTTACAATCCTAAAATGGTAGATGCCCTTTATCCTTTCTAACTACCTATTAAAGATATATATTTTTTACTATTAATCTATGGGAGTCATTGTATGATATTTCAAATGTTTGGTAATGAGAGCTGGTGACTGATCTTGCTTCAGTTCCATTATTGTTGTTTTTTCAATTTTTCTAACACTTTTCCCTTGAGATGTAATTTTTTTGCCAAAATATGGCCACTGAGTATCAAATAGAACCCTTAAACCATGGATTTTTTTAAACTCTTGAAATCACTGTAGATATTTTTATTATATCAATGATGTCTAAAATATTTACCAAATATTTTCTACGCATATCTTCATTAACTTTTCTTTTATGAGTTTTAAGATCAAGAAGTAGTTTATACTATTCTTGGTTCGATACCCTCTCGTTCTCATGCTATAGGTAATTTAAGAGATCAAGTATCATCATATTTCCCATCATATAGGTGAACTTTTATAGGAATTGATATCTAAGGGCTTCTCATCTAGTAATTGACCGAGATTTCAAGTTATAATACAAGATAAATGTTGGTCCTTTCATAGTATACAGGAAGAACATGGGTTTGGTTACTTCTTATTATTCAAGTGTTACATCATCAGGATATGGTAAATTAATAAGTGTGTCAAATGATGATTTGGGTCCTTATTTCTATGGAAAATTAGGAAATTTGGATTTGTGAATATGGTCAAAGGAGGAGTTGTATCTACCCACTCAAGATATGTATTCTTTCCCAGTTGTACTAGTGTGTTTCATCCCTCCATGGATTCTTGTTGGGAATCTAATGAATAAATGAAATTATTAAAATATATTAGGAGAGTCAGCTAAGAAAACAATCATGTATAGGTAGCTAGTAGAGTCAAATAGGGTCAGCTCACCTGTAACAACCCAAGATTTTACTATATATTTTTTCCCTTTTAATCCTAATGTGTTCAATAGATTTCGTCACGCGAAACACCAAACTAAAACTAACCACATAACATTATATAAATATTAAAATGTATCATATGAATTGGGAAGCAAAAAATAGAGTTATCCACTTTTTGAAATATATATATATATAAAATAAAGGAAATTTTTTATTTTAATTTACTTTAAAAATTCAATAAATTAAAAAAATGACTAATAAGATTATTTTATGTTCAAAATATATTTTTTTAATAATATATTTTTATGTGATTTATTATAAGAAAAAACATATATTGTATATAAAATATATTTTCGATACCAATATAATATTAATAACAATATAATTGGTAATTCATAAGAAATAATAAGAGGAAGTTATAAAAATAAAATAAAGCTTATTTTCCTATGAAAATAGTTTTCTTTATATTTCTACATTTCTATTAAACATTTAAATTATAAAGAATTTCATTTTAATGTGATGATATTAACTTCATTTTTTGAGTTATAATGACAATATTTTCTTATGATAAATTTTTGATAATTTTCTAAAATAATTTATTTTTACGTGAAAAATATAAAATATCATTTTTATAAAGACTATAATGTTTATAACATCATCATGAAGTAATTATTACTTAATAACATATAAAAGTTTTTATTAAGACAAAAATATATTCGAGAAGTAATATGATTCGTTAAAAATATTATTTTTAGTTTATGAAAATCATGTTTAACTTTTGGAAACATAAGTAATATTTTACTCTAAAATATGAATTTATTTTCACATTTTAACATTAGTTTTCATCTCTTGTAGTAATTAAATATAAAATAATGGAATTAAAACTTTAGATTTTAATTTCAATATTATGTAATAATTTTAATTGAATTATTAGGTATAAAATAATGATTTCAATGATTAATGTTAGTGACTGTGATAATAGTAAAAGTGTTATTTTAAAAGAATTCAGTTCATAATGTTGCATGAATTTTTCTTCTGAAAAATTAAAATTATATATTTTCTATAAATTCATGGATATTATTTTAAAAATTATATTAAAATATATTTTATCCCATTTAATTGTTAACTAATAATATCAGGAACACTAAATTATTAAAAAATGCTTTCTCAACAAAAACTATTTTTTTTATATTATATGATTTAATTTAAAAATTAATTTTCACATATTTTTAAATTGATTTACATTAAATTGAGTATAATTATGTTTTATAATATCAAAAATTTTTAATATAAGTTATAATTATTTTCAATAAAATGTTAATTAAATATGAAAAAAAATTATTTTTCAAAGTAAAAATCAAAAAGTTAATGTTATTAACAAAGGGAAAAAGACTTAAAACCTGTTTAAAACATGGATCCAAATGAATAATGGAAGTATTATGAACCTTAAATAATCCCCCACATAATTATTTTCATCTTTAGATCCATTAAACATTAAATTGTGTCATTCCATCATTAAAAAAGTAATGGGTTTTATAAAAATGACATTTTCTTCACTTATAAAAAGAGACCACTTCCAAAACATTTATCAACCCCTTAAAAATTATTAGATCGACTAAAAATATAAAATATTATCTTTTAAAATAATAAACTTCTTTCTATAATCCTTATTCTTTTCAAATGATCAATTTATGGAGTCTTGATGTGTTACCTAAGGGAGAACATCCAAATGGAGAGGTAATGCGCTCAACCAAGTACTCTTAAAATTTTCATTATTTTCCCCTAAAATATATTATATTTATGAAATTGTGATAAAATAGAAATTATTAATATTATTAAATGTTATTATACTAATTTAATATCACTTTTCTACATTCCTCCTACTCCATTTGAAAAATGAAGACGCTATCATGCGTATGTGCGGACTATCATCTCAATGAATGGAATTTTCTATTTTTCATAACCCCCTAACATGGAATCCTATAAATATTTATTTAGTAAAAATATATAATATTTACATCATGATTGTGATTTTTAAATTTAAAATTATTTTATTTTACCCCTCCCTCCCACTCTATGGAAATGAGTGTGTCGTCATTGTGTCTGTGCATACTATCACCTCAATAGAAAGATGTATTATGTTTTCCATTAACTTTTATCATGGATTAATTAAAAAAGGATTTAATTTATAAAAATAATATTTATAATACTATTAATATTAATTAAATATGAAAATGTTACTTATATAATAGATACTAACAATAAATTGTCATAGTAAATTTAATCTCATAAAATTGTACATATCAAGACACCTTTCTTAGTTTGAGTGCATTTTTTGAAAACCAAAGAAAATTTATAAAATATATCAAATAGATTAATAACATTAATATACCACTAAATATATATATAACATGATCCAATATAATAATAAATTTGACCATATTCAATATACTATGGAAGTTTCAAAGAAATTGACTGAACCACTTCATGTAACAAACATAAGAAAAAACTATTTCATAAATAAATAACTTATGATAATAAATGGAAAATTGAACATGAAATATAACTGAAAAAGAATAAAAATAATATTTTTAATATTTTTAATTTTATTCTTCTAGATGATATGCACACACGGTGAATTAATTAAAACTTGATATAAGCGTTTTTAGCTCTCAATCATTCATCATTGAGATATAAATTGTATTCATATCTTATTATATTTATTATTAAGTAAATATTTCCCATGGATTTATTTTAATCATAATTTTATTGAAATAAATGTGATTTGTAAATACATATCATGTTCTACCTTTCTGGTTTTTTTATTCTAATGATAATAGTTCCATAAGTTGTTTGTTCAATGAATTTTATTTCCATTTGCGCCTTCAGGAATCTTTATTGAATATTCATCTCTTTGTTCACATATTCAGAATTTTATATATTATATATGGTAACTAATATTTTTCAATTGGGAGATATTAATTTTTTAAACAAGAAGTTATTAATTGGTTTATTTCATCTAAATATTTATGATACATTTAGGATCAATACTCATCTTTCTAACATATTTTCCCCTCCATTTCCACACATATCATTCCCACTAATGTTCACCTTTATATTTAAAAACCCAAGTATTTGTTTCATCTTATTATATCCACATTTTCCATTTAATATTTTCTCAAATAATTTTTATAATCCCATTTTATGATGTGGGTATAAATAAATGTATTTTTATAAAATAATAAATTGGGTTTTTACTTTATTATTCATGTGTTTTATCTTCCAAACCATCATCATTATTTTTTTTTACACATGAAATTTATTTTTAACCCTTTTAATATATACTATTCCCATTAAATACATTATATATATATATATATATTCTATAAATATATACCTATTTTAATTTACCTCTCTTTGTTAGGCATAATCAATTATTTACGTTCCCTTTGTGATTCTCTCATTATGTGAAAATGATATTACATAACATCCCAATTTATTTCATAAATGTAGGTAACATACCTATCATGTTATTTTGAACTTGAATATATTCTTAATACCATTTTTATTTTATATAAAACCCTCCTGGTTCAATCTCTATATAACGGGAAATAATAATCTCTTTCATTCATGAAAATATCATTATCCATTTTATAAAGAATCAACATAGTGGTTTATTTTAAATATTGATTTTCTAATAATCCTCATGAATATTTATAAATCTTAACACCCTTTTCAAGAACATTTATTCATTATTCAAATTATGAAATCCAAGATTATTTAACTTCTTATTCTCTTGGAAGTTATTTTGATATAGAGTTAGTTATTAGTTTAGATAAGATTTTGAATCCCACTTTATTTACATCCGTTCGATCATACTTATGATCTATTTATGGTTTTTATTCCTATTTTAGAAAAAATATTCTTGTAAAACTTATGAATATTAAGATTTATCCATTAATGTTCTCAAATATAATTTATTCCTCTCATGAGACACCATGTATGGTCCATGGGTGGTTAGCCTAAGGACACTATGTTATGTTTTCTCGAAAGTAAACCTTGAATGTAGTTCATGGGAAGCTTTCCTGCAAGTAATATGTTATGTTTTCATGGAGGTTATCCATTACATGTTACAATGAATTCATAATTTTTGTAGTTTACATATATTTTTTATTACATGAACTTATAATATCATTCCCTTATACCATGATTTATTCTTTATCCCATACTCTTATTTCATAGTACTTGTTTATTAATTTGATATTACGTGCTCTGTTATCTTTACATATGGAAAGTTATTATTATATCATGTTCATTTTAATAATATATTTTCCATCTACTTGTGTTTTGTAATATTATTATTATCAAACTCATGTATACATAATGATGTGTTTTTTCATAACTATGTATGTGGGCTCACCCATTTCGTAATTTTCTATTCCCAAAGTTATGATGATTATTATAATTTATGAGAAGTATATAAATGAGTTTTTTTGGATAAATTATGAGTAAAATTTTACAAGTATTTTAAAATAAATTGAATATGTATGTAGCCCTCAAAGACAAAAAAAATCTGTTCCGGGGATTATAAGTTTTGTTTGTGAGATGTAATGTTTAGATTATAGAAATTATTTAAAATAAAGATATTTTTATTTTTTATTATTATAGTAGGTATCCATGTAGGGTTTGGTTATTTTTTAGATTATTTCTGAGATATTTTAGTATTAATTTATCTTTTGGGGGGATTAGGATTAGATAAATATAGGGAAACCCATATGGATAATTCCAAGGGATAAGTCTAAGTGTAGGATAACATCATGGAATTTTGGTAAATGGTTTAGTAACTGGATTCCATATAAGGTAAATCAATTCATATATATTTTAAATTTGATGCAGTTATGGAAAATATACACCAAGGGGTAGTCACCTAGAAAAAGGATGGTTAAGTATTAACTCAATCTTCACCCTGTGCACAATTAGTGGGCCTAAGACTACTCATCTTGATAGAAACATCTTGGAGTTATTATTTGGTCCATCACATTCTATTTATGATACATTAAAAAGGATTTAATATATTATGTAAATACGTTATAATGTATGGTAGAAACTATCCTAAAGGAACTAGGATTGAACTTAGAGTAATTTAGGTTGAATAAAATGATGATGTGATATTTTTAAAGAGTATGAAATTTCTAGGATGTGTTATTTATAAGTTAATTTATCATAATTATCTTATTATATTGATAATTATTAACTCATGTTAACAAAATTTTGTTTTAGTAATGGATAATTCTGAAAGGAACCATGTTAACAGTTTATTTCATAGATAACGTAGAGATTATCCTAATGATCACCCTAATGGGATAAGAGATAGAATTATAAATCTTATGATTTATCCAAACCAGCTGTCTGTAATTATTTTTAAATACATGAAATAAATTTAGATTCCAAACACATCAATGATGATAAGGATGGAAGCTTATGGATGTTCATGTGTTGAATATAATAAAGGGAATAAGAATTTGTTTCCTTAAGTAAACAATATGGGTAGAGACATCAGATGGAATGTCTAAAATGAACTGAAGGATGTTTTGTTTGTGGTAAAGGAACTAACTACCATGAAAATGGAAGAGTTGATCATAAAATTATAGAGAAAAATAATTTTACATTTAAGGATTCATTCGAAAATGAATTTTTTAGATGTGATAAATTTGGGCACTATGAAAACAAGTTCATTAATTAAATTATTATAATGAAAATTGACATAAAAAACCTCATATAACACGGTAACAAAGAAAATTCCAATGAAATTACTATTATTTATATATATAGTTTTTATTAATTGGTACTATGTACACTTATTCAACACTCTATTTGTGGATTTCTTGTTTCATGTGAGTTTTCAGTAACTATTCGCTAATGAATTCAAAATAAAAACTCTAGGTTATATCATTATTGTGTACAATGTATATGAATCTCTTTCAAGTTTTTTGGTATTATGATTCATTCAAGTGTTAGTATCCTTCCTTTAAGTGAATATGATGTGTTTTTTGGAAATAAATTTTTTTGTCTCCACAAAGAATTCACATTAATAAATAAAATATGGAAATCCATTTTGATATCTCAAAACAACTTTTAATCATCTACCATTTCTAGGTTGGCTATAAAATCACTAGGAAATTTACATCCATTATATTTTTTTAGCACCTAACCATGATGCGTATTTATTTTAAATGGTTTGAAAGAAGCTATATTTTTTTATATGAATATTATGAAGGAGTGCTTGAGTTTTATCTGTCCTACTACGGTTGATACGTCCTTATAAATTAAATTATAAGTCATGTATATATTAATGGGATTCATTAATATTTCATTAGTGTGTAGTAACTAAAATTTCGAGGAATCAATTTATTTTGGGAGGGGGAGAATGTTTCATGCCATGTACTTTCTACATGTATTTTTTCCATTAAAACTAAATGTGTTTAATAGATTTCTTCACACTAAACACAAAACTAAAATGAACCATGAAACATTCTATAAATATTTAAATATAAATGCTGAATTTTTGTGTAAAAATAGAGGTAAGTGAATAATGAATTACACATAGAAATAAAATATTTTTTATTTTTAATAGAAATTCATTCATAAAATCCAATAAATGAAGCTAAATAAAAAAATAATATCCTTTTATACATGAAATATATTTTCTTCTAAAATTGAATTTTGTAAGTGATTTATTTTAAAAAACTATAATTATATTACATATAATAAATTTTTTATATGAATAATATATTAACTAAATTTAAAACATTTATTTCATATTTTAAATCAGAGTATTGAAATTATGTACTAAGTTTAATATCATTTTTAAGAATAAAATATTGATTACTAAGAATCTAGTAGATGACCAATATAATATAGAAATGGTCATTTTTAAATAATTGTTTTATTTATGTTTGGAATATTTTTATCTAAAAAATTAAATCAATATATTTTATCTAAACAAAATATTTTCATGTGTATACATATATAAAAATATATTATAACTCCTTTAATTGGAATATAATAATATTAATAACACTAAATGATTAAAACATAATTTTACTAAAAAAATAATTTTTGTATATATGATATGTTTTAATATTAAAATTAGTTTTCACATATTAATAAATTTATTTATGATAAATAGAGTCTAAATTTGATTTTATCAAATAAAAATTTGGTAATATGGGTGGTAGTGCATAGATTAGTGTGACATCACTGAGAGAGGAATGGGGAGAATCGGTTATCCCTTTTTCTTTTTACAAATTTTATCATTTTAATTAATCATTTATTGATTGTTGAAGCCTTGATCAATAGTTCTTGTGTCTCCAAGACATAACATGAATAATTTGGAAAATACTGGGGTTCAGTACATAAGGGTTTACAAGGATAGGTACAAAGACCTACTCCTTCTCGTGTGGATTATTATACCCTATATATGTTTTCCACTATAATATTATTATTAATTACAATGGACGATACAGAGGCCCACTATATCACTACTAAAAAATCAATTAAGGTTCTTTATACGATATCCCATAGGGTTACCAGATTCACATTATCCTACTCTAGATTCCTCACTGGTGACTTCTGCTCCCGAATCACACAAAATAATTTACCTGCTCCTAGCTCAAACTGAGAGACCTCTTCATTTCATTAAGGATTGATCAGATTCAGGATCATATGTTTATCTTTCTCCATGATCTTTATAAATATGACTTGATTAGGTACCTATTCATCTTCCTTTTCAATGCTACTGGTATTTCTCAATAAATTATGACAATATTAATTTGATTAGTTACCACTGTGTAAAACATATCAAGAAAATATTCATTCTCTTGTTGAACACTCAACATCACATGATGACTAAAAGTTAATCACACACTATTTTAATTATTTTTTTTCAAGAATAATCATTTCAAATCTCAATATAATTACACTTTATTCATGTGTTTCATGTAATTAGAAACCCTACCACATAGAAGGGATATTATTCTTAATATTTTATGTTCCTTTTGATTTGTTCTCAATTATTGTACAAAACCTATGTTAAGAATAATTTTAGGTTATCTCAAATATTTTCTTTGTGTTTGACAATCACATGAATTTCTTTTAATATCCATGTATATGTTAAATCATGACTGAATTCCATGTCCCCCTTCATGAAAATGGTGTGTTTGTTGTTTCTTTGTTTATACATGCACACTTAATGTTCAAAAAACACTATCCACATTTTCTTCTCAGTGAATGTGTGTGAATGAACTATATATATCATGCAATTACTTCCTCTTCTTCATAGAATACATTTTTGTGTACATTATCTTACAATTGTCACTCTTCTACTCATAATCTAGTGAAGATACACATATACCAATTTCCTATATTGATTTATAGTATCTCATTTTATATTCAAAACACTTTACTACATGGTTCATTTGTCTTGAGATCCATGGATTTCATATCTTCCATGAAATATATACAACATCATGGAAACCTCTCAAGGAATAGTTTTTTTCAATTCTATGTTTCTCTAAATGTGAGAGACACTAAATTATATTTAGCACCTCATACAAAACTAAATACATTGATATTTATCAGTGGTTCTCATCCACCTATGATTTGAGAAAAATTCCATGTTGAGGACTTTATCTTTTATGTAATATGACAACCCTCATAAACATCAATGATCTTTTGGATCCTCAAAAAATTGTTATGGTAAAAATCATGGAATGTTTAATTACACGAGTTCACATATTTTCCTCACTCTGCATTCCTCATGTGTCTGGGATGGGAATAATGAATCTCTTCTAAAATATCGACCTCCTACATGTGTTTTAGATTAATTAATAGAAAATGGAAACATTGTTTTCTTTCGGAAGTATCTTCATCACTGTATTTAATCATGCCCAAAAGATGAATATAGTATTCATGGAGGTTGGAGACATCATCTTCTCAGAATTTATATCTTAAAATGATCATGGTAGGCTCAGGATTGATCAGTAGAGATCTATCATCAACAAAAGTGAACTGTGGATCTCTAATGAAGTCGATGGTTGAAAATGATCTCAATATATTAATCAAATGACCGATATCAAAATGATATACCATTGAGTATTCTTTATTTATCTATTACAGGAGGAACAATATATGTGTTGAATTTATATCCCACATCATCCTTACGGTCATTATGTACTTATATTTTTTAACATGGGCCTTCCACTAACACAACATTCAATGGGTGTAAGGTTTCAACACCTGCATAACACTCCAAAAACATGGGTCAAGGACTAGAAGATATATAGACTATATGCATGTGTTCTTCTAGGAATTCACTTCTCGATGTCTTCCACAAGTAATTTTTTACCTTCCACTATCATAAATGGATTATTCTAGCCCCCATGGGAATGGTTGACCTTTTTTAGTCCCACAGTGCCTTAGTTGGGCCTTTTCTAGGTATGGCGAGTATAGTTGGCCAATGTTTTTTAATAAGGCCACCAATTATCTCTCATATAATATATTGAATTTATAATATTTATCAAAAATAATTTCAAGACATCCTCAAAATAATTCATCATGTAAAATGTAAAAATAATGTATATGGCCATATATTAATTCTTTTTGAAAATACTGAAATATTACATTTCATATTCACTTAATAAAAAATCCTCATGGAATATGGTTAATATTACATGAAATTTTCTTATTCCTTATTAAAAACATTGTTTACTTATTTTAGTTCATTTTACACATGTCTTAGAGACATGATATTAGTTAAAAAAATTCAGATTTGGCATGGAGAATTTCACAAGCATTACATCCATTATCATCAACTAACTTTACAACAATTTTCCAAGCATATCCACTTCATACATCAACACATATTAACTTATTGACAATAAATGAAACCTAATCTCAATAATAAACCTCTTTTTATTTTTATCAATATCAAAAAAAATTCACATCAATATGTGCTGAAAGATTTCTCCCCCTTATTTGAAATAAAATTCAATGGGTTCATTGGGTTTTGTAATCTCATCATTCTTCTCAAAAACATTCTCTCCTCACTTTGAATATTATTTCTTGAACCCTAGTAGAGGGATGATATCACTCATTTCTATTAAAAACTATCCTTGAGTCAATAAACTGTATGTCTATATGGGCTATCCCAGTGTAAAAAACAAGAGCGATATAACAATGGTTGTCTATACTAACCATAAACTACTATACATGTCAAATAATGATCATAAATTCACAATGATTCTTTTAGGGTTTGTAAATAATCAAATTTATCAATGAAATAAAAAATCCATCACACACTATAATAAACACATTAGAATGTTCAATTGAAATAGATATTGACCCCCCTTTTAATCAACTTATAATCAACCCAAAACTACAACTTAATTGATAGGAATAATACAATTATGAATGAGGGTTGAAAGTGTTTTGGGAAAACCTATTATTCCAATTTAAAAATGTTTTTCATAAGTTCAACATATACTATGTATTTAAGATTTAGGAGATTCATTTCATCAATACTCCCCCACAAGGGATGCATCCATCTCTGTTAATTCCCTACGTTCCATTACCCAAGCATGTATATATAGGGTATAAGGAGGCACTTTTGGGTTTATCCAAAATAACATTAAAACTGAGATTATCCTCTCAATCTATACCTCTTATTATTCTTAAATTCGGCATGATATGTTCCTTATTTATTAGTTTCATCAGAATCTATAATTGATTGTTCCTCATAAGTTCAAAATTCTGTTATTTATTTCTTCTACTCTTCAGTACCAGAATCATTTCATTATGCATTCCACATGTTCATCATGCTTTCTTATTTGGATGGTCAAACTTCCATACAATGTTTTGTATAGTTCCCAGTTTTTTCACAAATTTAATAATTAAATATTTTGATGTCATCATTTATAGATGACTTCTCATCAGCTTTAACTTCATCAACTATCAACACTTGATTTTCTTTTCCCACAATAAGTTTCTGATATTTCAATTTTTATATATCCTTGTTCAGTTGATAAGGATTGATAAATAAACATTCATTCTTAATGATCTCATATTTTTCAAGAATCTCACATATTTCCATAGTGATTGAAGCTTCTTTCACTATGTATCTTATCCTCAAATTTACATTGTGAGAAACCATACATGGTGAGATAAACTGTTCATTTCACTTATTTTTTATCTTATCTACCACATCTTCCAAAATCATTATTCATACATGTGAATTTTTTATGGTTTCATTATTCAGTTTATATAATGGTCATAGGTTTCTATTTGTGATATTCAGATCTCAACCATTTATCATTCCACTCCCTTCATTCATGGATCATTCCTAGTAGTGAAATAATATACAGACATGAATAAGCTTTAAGGCCAAAAACTCCACTACACTAGCAGTAGTCTATGAACCTTGATCTTACAAATGGATATTAGTAATTATTTGAACATTTTTGTAGCTATCATTTCAAATATTGTCATTGATTATTATTAAAAGGAAAAATTATATATAAATTATCCCTCTCTTCTTTTAAAAAAGTTTCTTTATCATTTATTCTTTTGGTATAACTACATTAATCCTTTTCACTTGTTCGTTAATTATCATAAATAACAAGTCTTCATTGACATTTATTAGGTATAGAAACTATCCTTTTTTGGGAACACTTCATCATAGATGACTTAGATGATTCGCCCATAATCTCAATATATTTAGTAAAGTATTCCATCATCCTTTTCCAATCACTTTGAGATGAAAGACACAAATACTGCGTCTCATATAATTCTACAACATTCTCAACAAGTCTTTATTTAAGATCATTCACCATATGTTCATGTTTATTTATCTTATACATATTTTTTTCATCAAAGAATTTAGTTTCATTAGTGTGGATTTCTACTCTTAAAGTTGAATTTTTTTTCAATATGTTTCAGTTTCCTTTCCTGATAATATGATTTCTTCATATATTCCCATATCTTATTAATATGTGTCTCTTTGATCTTGACACATTATTCACTAAAATTTAATATTATTCTTTTCTCCTTATTGATATTAATGTTATTTTTATGAGTATCTACTATATTAGACTTTAAGTTCCAGTTAATCTCAATTATCTATTTACATTATGCACTTTAAAATATTTCATTAGCATTTTTGTATTTTCCAATAAGTCACACCTGATTTATAGATAGACCTTTATATTTTTCTTCGATGCATTATAATGAAGAATCATTAATTTTTATTCTCATTTATTTATTTATTTTGTTTATTGCATATTTTTCTTCACATAGTCACCACTTTTCTAGTTGATATATTTTTTACTAATTTTGTCTTACTATTCATCAGAATTAGTAAAATTAGCCTTATTCTTGAGATAATCATATGAAAAAAATCTAACCCCATGACAGTTGAAATAATTTAGAGGATTATTTAAATTTTATCTTTTTTTCTCTGTTATATATACTTTTAAACAAGTCCCTCATTTGATTTCAATCCTCTTTAGCTTCCTCATCCTCAGAATCACATGATTCTAGTTCATATTCAAGTCTAGATTTAACATTAATCATTGATTTAAAGTCCATATCATCTGTTTATTTCTTCTTAAAATCCATTTTTTTATCATTTCACCTGATAAGAAAATATTATAATGTTCTTATAGAGATTTATCTTCTCACTCTTCTAGTGTATAAATATTATATCAAATCAGTCTAGACATTTTATTTTCAAATTTTTTACAATGGTTGAGTCCTCTTGGTTTTCACCAAACCTCTAATGTTATAGAAAATATATTTTAATATTGTAAATTAGTAATAAAAATTTCATCATAACACATTTTTATATCATTAAATTGTTTCAATATTTTTAGGTTAGCTACATTGATATTATTATTACCTTTATATATTCTCCTCAATTTGTCATCGATTTACTTTGCGGTTTGAATAACCATCAATTTACTATAAAACGTTTTTCATAAAGTTGTCCAGATTTTATTTTCATCCACACCATCCATATAAAATACCCTCTTATATTCATAATTCATATTATAATTCCCAAAATATGGTAGAAATACAACTATAGTTATATCTCTCATTTTTATCCCCTATGATAGGATGTACAATATCATCATGTTTTTCTATCCACGATAGTTATTACCATTAAAAACAAGAACACCCATGATATTTAATAAATTAATAAAATACATCCTCATATTTATATTGGATGTTTTAGAGGTATCCTTCCATTTGATATCAATTTAAGTGTACATATCAATGTGAGATCACTCAAACGGGGAGGGGTAAATCTGGATCCTTTATTTGATTCAAAAAATATTTATTTTCTAGTAATATTATGTGGATGGTTAAAGACTAAATCCATTATTATTGTGTCTCTAATACTTAAAATTAATAATTATATAATTATAGAAGAATTTAACATATGTATTTACTTGTTTTGTGGGAAAGACTTATTCTTTACTATGATGGTTATTATCCCTAAGACAGATTCTACTCTATAATACTATTATCAATTTTAATGGTTGAAAAAATTCACACTATATATCTTATTAATTCACATGGGATGTTTTTTATAATGAATCCAATAGTTTTACCTGAATCTACACTGGTCTACTCCAGAATCCGCAATTGTTGCTTATGGTCATGAATCACAGAAGAGACTTCTCCTACTCCCTACTTCAACTAAGAGGCTTCCTCATTTCTTCAAGGCTTGATCCACTACACAATAATCTATTGATATCCATCCATCAGATCTATGAATCTAACATGATCATATACCTATTCAAGTACCTATTTAAAGATTATGGTTTTGATCAATGATTTGCGATCACTAGTATTTGATCATTTACCTCCTTGAAATATAACTCAAGTAAATATTATTTCTTATACTGAAGAACCCGCCTCACATGATGTGTGAAAGTGACACACACATTATCTTCAATATTTTTTTCAACAAGAATAATATTTCACAATTTTAATACAATTCCAATTCAGGCATGAGTTTTTGGGAATATGATAGCCTAAAACACATAAGAAATATTATTCATTATATTTTATGTACCTTTTTATTTGATTCTCAATTATTTTTCACTACCTTTGTTAAGAATATTATTATGGAATATTAATGATTGTTAATGTGATTACTAATGACATAAAAGTCATTGAATCATCATTTAAGGATGCAATCATGCTTTCATAACCAATCCTTTTTTGTGAAAACTAGGGGTTCATTGTTTATTTGTTTCTATATGTACACCTAATATTCACACACATTATCCAATTTTGTTTCTCAATGCATGATTATGCATTAAAATTATGTATTATGAAATTACATCTTATCCTTCGTGAAATGTAGTGTAAATGTACACTATCTAGAGGTAAACAGTATTTTTCATGATTGCTATAGAATATACACATATCACATTGTCCCTTGTTACTTTATGGTATCTCCATTTATCTATGAAACTATTGATTGTGTGGTTAAAAACTCAAGTGATCCATATACTTTTTCTCCTTCATGCAAGGTAAACAGATTCAAAAAAACCACTCACAACATAGGGTTCATGTTGCTCTATTTCGTTCAAAATGTAATCATCTTAATTATATGCAGAACCACTGATGTGCCTAATTTATTTGATATTTATAAGAATTTATCCACCAAATATAATCCAATAAAAATCCACATAGAGGACTTTCAATTTTTATTTTGTTCCATACTTTTAATTAACATAGAATATCTTAATGATCGTCAAAAAAATATTCTAAAAACCCTAGAATATTTTCATAAAAAATTTCACATATTCACATCACATTGAATTACTCACATATATGGAAAAGAAATAATGACATTTTATTCTATAATCTCTAACTCATCCATGTGCTTGGATGCTCGAACTATTGACTAAAACTTTATTTTCATTCAGAATTAACTCCTTGTTTGAACTTTCTCATGCATGAAAGTTGAATATTGAATTTATTGAGATTCATGGACTTATCTCCTCATAATTGTGATCTTGAAATTATAATGTCTAGCTCAGGAATAATCGGTGGTGACCCAATAGTATCATTGGTGCATCAGAGATCCCATTTGAGACTCTACGTTGAAGATGATAGCCCTAACTTAATCGGACATTTGAGATCGTAAAAATCAATTGGTGGGTCTTTTATACATATATTTTCTTGAATAAATAGTGTAGGTTCCATGTATATATCCACATCAAACATATTTTCATTCTATGTTGTTCTATATTAGTGTGTGACTTCCCTACCACAATATGCAGGAGTTGTGGGGGATCGACACCCGCATAACACTCCACACACATGGTTTATGGCATAGTGGGCCTATGGACCATCAATATTCATGTTTCCAAAAACACACTCCTTTATTCCTTATAGATAGTACAACATACTTAACACTATGATAGCATGCCCAAGCTATCTCCCTTAGGTGTGGTTAACATCCCTATTCCCACGGTTCCATGGATGATCCACTTCCTTGGTTGGCTGGTGTGGTAGGCCCTTGTTTTTTAATAAGGCCACCAATTTTCCCTCATATAATGCTTATAATTTATTCTAAGTATCAAATATGATTTCAATACTTCCTCCGCATAATGAATCATGTAAAATTTAATAACATTTTACATTTCCATCTTTTAATTCTTCAAAAAAATACTAAAATATTACATGGCCATCTTCACAAAAATAACAAATCCTCATGAAATAAGGTTAATAATCAATGGACTTAACTTAATACTTATTCCATATTTTTTTTCTATTCATATAAATAATTTTTCACATGTCTTGGACAATTATGATATATTCAATAATCAACAAATTTGGGCTTGGAGAATATCTTAAGAATTACATCTAAGGTCATCAAGTGAGTCCATGACAATTTTACAAGCATCACCACTTCATCCACCCACACATATTGACTTATTTTCAACAAATTAAACCTAATATCCATAGGGGTTATCATATATATTTTTAATAAATTTTATTACTTAGGAAAAAAAGTAGGTATCAAGGTAAAAACCAAAAATCTAAATGTTCAAAATTAATGTTAAAATACTAAAAAAACTAAATACTAGAAATCTTTTTTTGGTAACACGATATAAATTAACTCATACCATGCTCAATTATTTTACAATTTGTATACATATTCCCTTTAGTAGTGCCAATCCATCACTGTAAATGCATTGGGTATTTATGAAAATAGCATTTTTTGTCATTTATTAATGGAGACCACTTACACATCATTTCTACACTCATTAAAATGAATTATCTCAAAAAACCCACCCTAGTCTATCCTCAACAATATCCCTTTCTCCAAGAATCTTTGGTGTTTCTCAATGAAAAATTTAAGGACACTAAAGGTTTTACCTAAGGGAAAACATCCAAAGAGAGATGTAATTCTATCAATTGAGATATCATTCTTTTTTTCTTACTCTACAACCTAAAATATTTTATATTCATGAAATCCGGAGAATAATGTTATTAATTTTATAAAATTTTATTATAGAAATGATATATCACTTTTCTACTTTCCTCCAAAATAATTCAAAAAATGAATACATTGTCATGCATACATGAGGACTACCACCTCCATTAACAACATGCTCTATTTATAATAACCACATTACATGGATGGTTCAAAGTATTAATTTAATGAAAAAAAATATAATATAAATATTTTTAGTAATATTCATAAATATTAAGGAAGTTTATTTTCCACCTCTATCCTACTCTGTGAAAAATGATGGCATCATTCATGTGTATGTGCAGATTACCACATAAAGGGAATGACATATTTTGGATTCAATTAACTTTATACATCGATTAATATAAAAATGTAATAAATTTATTAAAATAATATTTATTAAACTATTAATACTATCAAAATATAATATAGTATCTTCTATAATATACATTAACAATAAACGACCAAAGAATAATTTACTTCCATAAAAGAAAATATTAGGGAACCTTTATTAATTTGAGTCCATTTTGGGAAAATGTAAGAATGTATATAAATGTTTTTATAATTTACAATATAATTATGGATACTATGAATATATTTTACAAAATAATTGGCCATGGTAAACATATAACTGTTTTTTCAATGAAATTGACTAAACCAGCTCAAGTAACTGACATAAGTGAAAAAAAAAATAAAAAATAAATAACATATAATAGTAAATAGACTATAGAAAATGAAATATAGATGGAAAAGGTTGATTAGAATAATTTATATGGACATATGTTTGTTATTCAAGATGTTAATCTCAGGTGTAGAATGAATCAGGACCCAAGGTAAGTGTTTGCGCATCTTAATCTTACTTCATTGAGATATGATAAGTATTCTATCATTATTCCCTTTATATGATGTAAATATTTCCCCAATATATATATATATATATATTCTCATAATTTTCTTTAAATCTATGTGATTTTCAAATTAATCTCATGTTATACTATTATTGGTTTTCAATTTGAAATAAGATGATGACTTTGGTGGTTTATTGACATAATTTTCATTACATTTGGGTCTTGAGGTTTGTTTCTTAACTATTATATTATATATAAGATTACACTTGTATTTCAAAATAATTAAATTTGATTAATATTTTTTTCATTTTGGATATTACTTCTTTAAATAGAAAACATTTTTTTAGGTTGATTTCTTCCTAAAATGTGAGTCATTTATATGACTAGTACTCATCCTTTTTAATGGATTTTTCTTCACCATTTCCATATTTTCCTTTCCCACGAAGGTTCTACTTTAAATTTCTTTTCCCAATTAAATTCTATATCTTGTGGTTTTAAAATTTTTATTTTCCTATTTTCAAAAATAATATTTACCTTCAATTTTATGATGTCATTTTAAATACACTTATTTTTAAAAAATAATAATATTCTTTTTTACTTTTATAGTCATATGGTTTGTCTTATAAACCACACTTTTTACTTTGGGGTCACACATTCTATTTCATTTTATCCCTTTTATATAATATTATTCACATTTTATTTACCCATTTTTTATATATGTTCTTTACAAATGCACCAATTTTATTTAAAAATAATTTTTTGTGTTTAATAAATTTTGTATGTTCCCTTCATTATTATCACTTTTTTATAAACCTTATTTAAGGGGACATCTGAGTTAATTATTTCATTTCAAGTGCCACTGTTAATAAAATTTAGCTGTTAATAGTTAATGAAAATACACTTTATTATATTGAAAACAATACAAGTTTAGTTTTGTTTAAAATTAAAACATTAAGTTCATCCCTTAATTGTTGTCATCACCACTTCTGAGTGGTACTAATCTATGGAACCTCACCTCAATAGTAAGGATTCAAATCCTAGATTCAATACATTTCTTCCCCTTATTTGGGTGGTTGTGGGATTTTCTCATATGAATGTGTGTGTTGGATGGTAGGGAGATTCATCCACATTTTTATATATGGTATGGAAATTTATTTGGAAATAGAGAAAATAGAGCGAGGGGGGCCTCTTATTGGGGTGGAGCATGTGCGAGTGAGAACATGCACGAATTGGTGAAGAGCATAGTCATGTACTATCATAGTTGGTTAGTCAGGTTCTGACCCCATAGCCTTAGAGAATTCAAGCCTCATTCATGGGCCTATGGTCCATGGGCCTTTAGGATTATTTTGGGGTCCTACATTCCATGGGGCTTTAGGATAATTTTTAGGCCTTTATATCCATGTATTTCTTCAGAATTCATCTCTCTAGTCCAATGATCTATGTAAGGGGTTACCCCTTAACTATGTAAAAAAGGGGGTTTCATTTGATGGATAAAAGGGGCCTGACCTTTTCCTATTTAAAATAAAATAACAACTTTCCTACATTAATATATACTTAACCAATTTCATAAAGTATCACCTAAGCTGATTTTTTATATTCATTAATTTCCAATCCTACATAGAATTTTTTATACAATGAAAAACCATGTTCATGACCTTTTCATCATTATTCAAATTTAAATGTCGAAGATGATTCAATTCCATTTTTTGATAGGAATTTTCTCACACAGGCTTCAGTTATTCTTTGAGATGAGATTATGAAACCAAAATTATTTTGATGGGTGTTATCATGCTTATGATTTATATATGGTTTCTCGTAATCTAATAGAATATATATATTTTAACATGTTATAAATTTGAAGGATGTGTCTGATAATAGTCCCATACATTGGGTAATGTTTTTGATATCATGTGATAATAGTTACCCTAAGGATACTATGTTATTTTTTATTGATAGTGAACCATGACTATGGTGTATATGAGGTTCTCCTAAGCAGAATATGTTTTTTTTCTTGTAGTTCATCATTTAATTATTCCTATTATGTTATATTTTATTTTTTTCCATATATTTATGATTCCATGAACTAATTATATCATGCCCATATTCCATTATTTGATTTTTATATAACCCTCTTTTTCATAGTACGTGTTTGTTTATTTGATATTACAAGTTCCAAAATCATGAAATGTGAAAAAATCATCTTATTTCATTTTATTTTCAATAATATATTTCCCCCTACTCATGTGTTCACATATGCATATTATATAATTTCACTACTAGTCCCCTAGGGCATGTGTCGTGACAACCCTAGGCCCAGCATCCATAGGCCAGGAGTTAGTGACTTGCACCAGAAATTCATATCCCTAAAATGGGAAGTCATTACCTTTAAACCTATAAACACTTAAACAAGGTATACAAAAAAGTCAAACCTCATAGTATAACTACTGATAGTAAAATTATTTATTGAAGGTAAGGGGCCAATATATAAGCCTAACTGAAAAGAAAGTATAAAAAAAATGGAAAACTACTCCGGAGGTCATCTGCCATGGATCGTACCTAATGGGTTTTTAAAAATAATCACTACAGATCTCCACATCAACCTTTCACCTCCGTACACCATCTAGTCCTAGCCCCCAAACCTCGGTCAATAGTACCCATCGTCTGCACATGAAACAACAAGGTGCGGGAGAAGCCCGTGCATGGGTGAGTATAATGATACCCAGTAGGGACCTTGAGACCCTCAAAGGCCTCCCAGAAACCCAAAAAGATAAAACCGCAAAGTATGATCTCAATTACAAAGCACAAATTAAAATATAGCTCACACTAGGTATAACTTAAGTACAGAAGTAAATATGATTTTTTGTAAAGTTAGATCATCTTATTCTATTGAGAGGCTCTACTGTTTACACACACAGGATTGATTGGTGCTGACCCACATACAATAATTAGGTTTTTATCCACATTGGAATGCTAGGAACTCACAAAAACATGATCGATAGGCGATATCCCACACATGATCCCTATGTCCTAACCCACACAATACCGATAGGCACTGACCCACACAGGATCGCTAGGTGCTGACTGACACATGATCGATAGTCACTGACCCACATGATCTCTAGGCACTGACCCACACAAGTTCAATTTCCAGTGACCCACACATGATCACTAGGCACTGACCCACAAACGGAAAATAGGTACTAGCCCACATAGACCACTATTCATTCATCACGTCACAACCAACCATTGGATTTCCACACTTAGAACGCATGAATCTGGGAGGATCTTCTCATTAAGCTATTAGTCATACCTCATCATTGACAAAGTCCAATGAAGAAGTAACCAGAATAACCACCATGTCATAAGGGTTCTAACTCAAGAGACGGTGTGTCAGTCGGACACACAGTCTATAAGTTAAAGGCATTTTAGTACCGAAGGCCTGATTAGATTCAAGTTCGATCCAACCCATCTATACTGCAAATTTCTCCAAAATACAAGGTTAGTATCTCAAAAGGACCACCTCATACTAAATATTCTAGTGCCTTATACGGTTCATCAAACGGACACCCGGTTTAGGAGTTATGGTTGTTTATGTGAAATTTGATGAAAATAGGACTGCGTCCATTCTCACTCAGTCGGTCCGACCTGACCCGACTTGGGTATGAACCGACCCGGCCCACTGGACCTATCTAGAAACGGATGGGACCATCCAGGTCTAGCTGGTCCCAGTCCAGCCCACTGATCCATGGAACTACCACGACCCGCGGGTTGGGCATGGCCTGTCAGCTGAGCGAAGGGTCAGCTCCCCTCCTGAACGGACTTGGTCACTTCCTGTTATCCTACTGGAAGTGCCAGGCTGAAGCTGCCCCTTCGGTTGACCAATCAGGTGGACCGGTCTAGTTCAGGATCCACAGACATGGGTCCACCACCACTATATCTAGAGATGCAGTGCGCTACCCTCCATCAATGTGGTCGACGTTGGTCGGCCTCCTCCCTGACCGTAGCGACACATGTGGGCGCTACCTCCTCCTCACAGCTTGGGAGTGCCGGCTGCCACACCTTTGGTGTCACACTGGCGGTACTTCCGTGGGCCACCGTGAAGCTCTAGTGGACTGATTTCCTTCCGGACTATTCCTACTATCTCTCTAGGACACCGGCTTTACCGTGTGTCCCCCGATTTCGTCTTGCATTCATGTTGCTCGGTCTCCCACAAATAAAGCATCAAACCAAGATCGGTGGAGGGTCTGATCCTTGTTCGGTTCGGCCCATTCCCTGTATCTCAGTGTTATAACATGGAAAAGAATCCAAACACCATAAATCTCTTAGATTAAAAACAAAACCCCTACCAATAACATGTGGTATTCACTGAATATGAACGAGGATAATCTGTTATTCGAAGATGTCCTTCGCGTCAATTGTCGCCCATCGATTTCTGGTTCGAAGCCTCAATGGAATCGTCAAAAATGTGTTCTTTTTTGGAGATTTTTTTGTAGGCGCTTCATCAAGAGTACACTCTTGGGTTCACAAAACCAATTCATGTGATTTGATTAAATAAAATGAATTAAAGAGTTTAACTCTCATTTTATTAATGTTGTTCATTAATGAATTAATTAATGAACCCATTAATTACCTGATCAGAGCGGTTACTCATCCAAGCCTAAAAGAACACATAGTGACCTACATTAAATGACTGACCAAATCTGTGATCTCGCCACTACCGCTCAACGGTGGAAAAGAAGAATGAAATAACTTCATTAGTTATTTTATTATTATTTTCCAAAAGTCCAAAATATAGCATTTATTTCTTACATTTTTCTGAACATTGATAAGATTAGCCTAAGTGAATCCTAGTGCTACAAGTTAAATGGTGCCCTAATATCTTAATTTCATGATACAATTCAAAATTTATAAATTCTCATCTACGCAATCACTGTACATACCTTAAAAAAGTTCAAAATTCCATTTTGGGATCTCCAGGGATCGGAATCACATGCCGTTAATTTTGGAAGACTCTTAATAATTCTATATAATTTTTAAAAAATATATATGGAATTTATGGGACTTTAAATTCTCCCCACCTTAGGTATTTAGATCCAAAAAACTCACAACAAAAGCTAAGTAATAAAATTGAGGTACTAGGGATGAATCTGGGTCTCCTTCTCCCATGTGATCTCCTAGAGATTCATGTGCTGCCACCATACTCGTGCCAAAGGAAATGACCGTCCATGAAAGACCAGCACCTGTCGATCATATATCTCCACTGGGAACTCCATGAACGTCTCCCTATCATCAATGTCTAGATCTCCCCAGTCAATAATGTGTGATGGATCATGCATGTACCTACTTAGCTACAACACATGAAAAACATTTTACACCAGGTGCATATGTGGGGGAAGAGCTATGTGGTACACCACCTCACCAACTCTGCTGAGAATCTGGAAATGTCCGATGAACCTCGTAGTTTTCTTGTCACCCCAGCCAAATCTCCGCAATCCACGTCAGGGTGAGACTCGTAGAAAGACATGGAATCCCTCCACGAAGACCAAGGGTTTCCATCTCTTATCAGCATAAGACCTATGCCTGCTTTATGTATTCTTCATCCACTCATTGATGATCTACACCTTATCAGTGTTAGCCCATACCAACTCTATTCCCATAAGTGTTGAATCCCCTGGGTCTGTCCAGCATAGATATTATCTTCATGGTCTCTCGTACAAGTCCTCATACAGTTCCATGCTTATGGTGGAGTGGTAACTGTTGTTGTAGAAGAACTCCACTAGTGGTAGTTGGTCCTCCCAACTAAGGCCAAAATCAAGGACGCAAGCATGAATCCCATATTCAAGCCTCTTTATGGATTGCTATGTCCATCCTTCTATTGGAGGACGAAAGGTGGTTCTCAAGTGTAGTTGAGTCCCGAATGCCACCTGCAATCCCTTCAAAAAATGGGATGAAAAACAAGCATCATGATCTAAGTTGATCATCGATAGAACCCTGTGAAGCCGTACAATCTCTTGGACATTGAAGAATCACATGCCATATATTGATCACTTCTCTCGGATGGGTAGGAAGTGGGACAAATTTGTGAGTCACTCAACGATCACCGAAATAGAATCATGGCCCCTGGATGTACATGGTCTCCCTATCACGAAGGCCATAGAGATACCATCCCACATACATTCTGGCACCTCAAGTGGTGATGCTAAGCCGGCTAGAACCGGATTCATAGCCTTCACTTATTTACAAGTAAGGCATCGTGACACTTGTTCCTCCATTTCTTTCTTTATCCCTAGCCTCCAGTACTAATATTGGTGGTATTGGTACATCTTTTCCACACCGGGATGTACCGCCAAAGGAGGTCTGTGGAACTCCCTCATCACCTACTCTCATAGCCTCACTAGTAACATGGTGATCCCTCTGAAAAGATTGATGTGATCCCCACCTATTAAAAATCCATTAGTAGCCTATTCAGAGGATATCTGAGCACGTCGGGTCTTATAGTCAGCATCCCAAAGGTGTGCCTCTCTGACTTACTGACGTAGTGGGGGAGTGACTGTCATAGACTAGAGGTATGATGCTCCATCACTATCCTACAAGGATATCTACAATGCTTAAAATCATACCTCCTGCTGAGTGCATCTAGTAACACGTTCCCCTTCAAAGGAGTGTAGACAATATAAATGTCATAGTCTGAGAGGAACTCTAGCCATTGCTGATGTATTAGGTTCAGGAACTTTTGTGAGAAGATATAATTGAGACAATTTTTATCGGAGTAGACTGTAAACCGTTAACCCACCAAGTAGTTCAACCACATCTCCAATGCAAAGACCACTAATGATAAATCCATGTCATGGGTAGCATAGTTCTTCTCATGTTTTCTCAGCTGTTCTGAGCCATAGGTGATCACCACTTTCTCCTGCATCAAGAAACACCCCAGTCTGGTCCCTGATGTGTCACATTAGACTACATACCCAACGCCCTCTTCCAGTAGCCTCAAGATGGGGCACTAATCAGTCTATTCCATGGATCCAAAAAAAACTACACTGGAATCTCTCTGTCTATACGAAGGGTTTACCTTTATTTTTAAAAAGCTAACAAGGGAGATGTTATAGTGTAAAGGTCTTCTAGAAATCCCCAGTAGTACCTATACAATCCCAAAAAACTCCACACGTAGGTCACACTCTTGGGTGGCTCCCAAGAAAGTACTGCCTCTAAATTTTCTAGATCCAAAGAAACTCCAGCCTCTGAGAAAACATGCCCCATAAAGTGTAATTCCCATAACCAGAACTGGAACGTTGAGAGCATTATATAATGATAGTGCTCTCGGAGTGTATCCAGAACAATCTGTAGTGGTGTACTCTGATCCTCCTCCGATGCTGAGTATACCCAGATTCCTTCAAGGAAAACCTCCAAAAAGTGATCGAGGTAAGGCTGCAAGATCATGTTCACTAGTCCCATGAACACATCTAGAGTATTAGTCACACAAAAAGGAATCACCACGAACTCATAGTGGCCATACCAACATCTGAAAGTTGTCATTGGTACATCCTCATCCTGTACCCTAAACTAATGATATCCTGATATGTTCTATCTTTGAAAACCACAATTCTCCCTTCAACTGGTCGATGAGATAAACAATCCTCAAAAGAGGATACTTGTTCTTCATGTTCACCTGGTTCAGGCACCGATTGTCCACACAATGCCTCAAACTCCAATATTCCTTATTGATAAAAAAACTTGGAACCGACCATGGAGAAGTACTTGGCCATACAAACCCCTTCCTCTGTATGTCTTCCTACTTTTCCCTCAACTCACTATGCTCCGTGGGAGCCATCTGATATTCTGGTTTTGATATCGGTGTCATACCAGAGTACAAGTTGATGTAAAAGTATACCTATCTACAAGTAGGTAGACCCAGAACATCATCAGGAAAGACATCATCATACCTATCCACTACAATTGTATATCTCAGACTCCTCTCATCCACTACACCAAGGGTGGGGCTAGAAAACTAGTGATGATCGAATAGACCCTCAGTCTAGATTGTCCATCCTATGATGAAAAGGATTATTTCTCACACTTTAAGGAAACAATGGTCCCATATTCGTGGATACATCACACTTTTCACCTAAAATAGCTGATCTATGCATGGATTGTAGATACCCATTCCTCTCCCAAGATGATGTCGTAACGCCTCGATACTGCTGAAAGGAGACCCCATCTAATACTATTGCCTCCTATAGTAAGCTAAAACTATCTTCAACATTTTTTAATCATCGAATCATCTCCCGTATGAGTCTATAAACGTAAGGATCAAGCCAATAGCTCCATTGTAATTTTCAAGCTCCGAATTAGATTCTTGGAAATGCATGAGTTACTGGAACCTGTGTTGATAAGTACTATAGTTACGGTGGTTTAGACAGATATAATAACACAAATCATCTCTAAAGTACTGTGGTCATAAGACTTTACCTCCTGAAGCTAAGATCGCCCATGTCCACCTACTCCCTATGGTCTGGGTGGACCATCTGGGGGTGGTGGTGGTAGTACCTCAAACTATCATCAACCGCATGTCACACAACCTACTCCTATGTCATGTTAGCCTCCCTATAGACCTCCACATTCAAACCACTACCACTACCTTGGAGGTCCCTTGACCGTATTTTGATCATTATGGAGGGTTAGGCAGTCAAGATCCATGTGACCCTGCCCACCGCAAGTGTAGCATTGTATGTCCCTCTATTGACCCCCTCTATCACATGAGCTCCGCACCTATGACCCTACATCCTATGGTCATACATCATATGGTCTGTCCCATTTAGACCTCTGCATCATCTGCCTAATTCCTGTATAAGATGACTTGGCTCCCTGTCAATCGGTGGTGGCTCTCCCCATTGGTGCCCTCTCAACTAGGAAGCTATCCACCAATAGTGCTCACTAAATCACTCTATCCTACATTGGGTTATTGATCGATATCATAAATGCACTGATCTCCTTTTGGATAACCTGATCAATGGATTGGTCCTTAAATAACGGTTCATGTACCATGTTGGTGGAGTAGTGAGAGAGGTCAGTAAATCTTACTGAGTACTGGGCCACTGTCAGGTTGTCCTACTATAAGTTTAGTAGCTCCAAAATATGCAATGATTGTAAATTCACTGGTACTAACTCAACCCTGAAGAGGCTCTTGGAGATAAAACTGGAGAGTGATGGCTCCTTGTGTGTCTAGGGCGTCATGATCCACCATCTCCATGTTGTTCCCTTAATGAGGGTAGCATCTAGGATAATCGTCTTGTATGTTGGTGTCACAACCAAGAACAAAACTCATGCCACGACCTCTAGCCAATCCTCAACCACCTGGGGATCTATCTCACCTTGGAATCTCAGAGGCATCTATCTTTGGAACTCATGAAACACACTCAGTCATCATGAAAGGACTTCTGGTGGGGATGGTGTAAAATGATTCCCTATGGATGATGGTGTTGTTGGTACACCACGTGATGGTGCTTTTTCTGTAAAGAGGCCATACACTGACGCCTCATCGCATGGTGAGTTGTCATTGTGATATCATAATAGAATCCTGGATCATTGTCTACATGGTGAAATCCTATAATGAAACACGTGCACCACGGTTAGTAAGTTATACCTGATGATCAGACTCAAAAGAGATCAATAGAAAAAAAAAATCAAAACATAAGAAAACAATGTTTTCATGTACCATGTCAGACTTTAGAATTTAGGGTCCCGGTGTATGGATACGTCGACCACCAGACCAACACTAGACTCTCCAAACTAAATCCATAACTCAATACACATTACATTTATATTACATTTAAAACATAGACTCTTAGTTCTTCTAGTAGAACCGAATTCCCTCTGATACCACATTGTCATGGCCCATCCCCCGGGCACCATGCCATGACTACACCATGCCTATCTTCTCTAGGCTAGGGGTTGGCGACTAGCACCATAATTTCATATCCCTAAAATATGAAGTCAATTCCTTTAATCCTATACACACACATACTAGGTATACAAAAAAACCAAAATGTAGAAATGCTGATAATAAAAGTAAGTACTCAAAGTAAGGGGCAAGTATACAAGTACATCTGAAAAGAAAGAACATAAAAAAGGAAAAACATCTCTTATAGTCATCCTCTAAGGGTCCTACCTGAAGGGATGGTAAAACTCATCACTATGGATCTTCACATAAATTGTTCTCCTCTGTACATAGTCTAGTCCTGGCTCCCAAATCTCGGTCAAATATGCCCATTGTCTGCCTAAGACATAGAAAGGTGAGGACGAATCCCATGCAGGGGTCAGTATAAAAATAACCAGTAGGGACCCCAAGACACCTGAAGGTCTCCAAGAATTATTCAATGGAAAAAACCACAAAGCATGATCTCAATCACAAAGCACAATGTAAAAGAGATCTCACATCATGTATAACATTATTACGGAATTAAAGATGATTAGTCGTAAAGATATATCATCATTTTCTATCAAGGTGTTCTATCGATTACCCACACAGGATCGATAAGTGATGACCCAAACATGATGGGTAGGCATTGACCAACCCAGGATTGCTGGGCACTGACCCACACAATATTGATAGGTGCTGACCCACATCGAATCACTAGGTGATCCCTCACACAGGATCGATTGGCGCTTACCCACAAAGGATTTCTAGGTGCTTACCCACACATGATCTATAGGTGCTGACCCACGCACGATTACTAGGGGCTGACCCACACAGGATCTATAGGTATTAATCCACACAAGATCATTATACATTCTTCACATCACATCCAACCACTGGATTGCCGAATTTAGCATGCTTGATTTTGGGAGGATCTTCTCCTCTAGCTAATGGTCATTACTCAACAACCGAAAATACCCACAATGATGAAACCCAAATAGCCTCCATATCATAAGGGTTCCAACGTAATAGACAGCGTGTCAATCAGACCCACGGTCTGTATGTTATAAGAATTTTAGTATCGAGGGCCCGGTTGGATTCATGTTTGATCCTTCCCATCCATAATTTTACATTATCCAAAGACCAATTATATTATATTAAAATGATGGCCCCTTTCAAAGGGTTACATCACCATATATGGTTCTTAAAATGTACATCTGGTTTAGGAATTATGGAACCCTAATCAAAATTGGGTCAAATTAGGACCGGGTCCGATCTAACCTGGTCGTACCGACCCGACTCGACCCAACATGGGTCCGAACTGGGTCGCCCCCAACCCATCCCACTAAGCCATACCTGAAAAGGATTGGCCCAGCCTGGTCTGTATGGGTTGTAGGAATGGCCCGACCCACCAGGTTGGGCACAGCCCGCCAGGCCGCTGAACCAGCCCGGCCCGCTGACGGGGTGTGGGGTCCGCTCCCCTCCCGAATGGACGTGGGCCGATCGAGTTCTCCAACTGGGGGTGAAAATATAGAACCACCCATACAACTTAACAATCTAGAGGATCGGTCTTGGATGATACTTGTAGATGTGTGTCTTCCACCACCGCGGCTGGAGTTGCTGCGCGCCGCCCACCATCAAAGTGGCTGGTGTTGTCCAGCCACCTACCTCAACGCAGCGGCACATTCAGGGGCATCTGTAGTAGTGGTAATTATGTGGGACACCTGCGAGGATCTGGTGGTCCAATTTCCTTCTTGACTAATCCTATAGGATACCTAAGATTCCTCTTGTACCATGTGACCCTTAGTTTCATATTGCCATTGTATTACTCGATTGCCCTTGAAGAAAGCATCAAACTGAGATCAGCTGAGGGTCTGAGCCTTGTTCGGTTCAGCCTGTTCCCTCCGTGTTAGAGTTATAACATGGGTAGCAATAAAAAACAATAAAACTCTTAGAGTAAAAACAAAACCCCTACCTAAAACACATTGTATTCGCAGAAGACAAAGGTGGATAATATGTTGTTCTATGATGTTCTTCGACATTCACTATCGCACGTTGATATCCTGTTCGAATCCTCAATGGAATATCCATATTATTGTTCTTCATTGGAGAGGGTTTCCTCCAGCCCTAGAGTTCTCTCACTGGTTCCCAAAACCCACACCCACGATTTTTATAAATAAAATGAATTAATGGTTTTAATTGTCTGCTTGTTAATGTGGTTCATCAATAAATTAATTAACGAACACATTAATTATCCAATCATAGAGGTTACTCCTCCAAGTATAACATATCGCTTAATTACCTACATTAAATGAATTACAAAAACATCGGTCCCTCCACTGTCACTCAATAGTTTCAAAAAAATGAATAAAATAACTTCTTTAGTTATTTTATTATTATTTTACGAATGTCTAAAAAATAAAATTTATATCCATCTTTTTCTGAAAAAAAAAATTATTCTTTTCCTATGAGAATTCCAATGTTTTGAGTTAAACAGTGCCCTCTAATTTTTACTCTGAGAACTAGTTCAAAAGATAAAAAATCAATTCCGAACGTTTACTGAACGTACCTTACAAAATTATCAAAATTCCATTCCAGGATCTATGGGCCTCAAAATCACATGTCATCAAATTGGATAGACTCATAATAATTCCATACTATTTAAAATAAATATATGGAATTTTTTGGTCTTTGCATCTAACCCTTGATGTCGTGTTTAATAGTAGTCCCTTATTTGGATGTTAATCTCCCTACTTGTATATTTATATATTCCTTGGGTTATGAGTATGAGTATAACTTTTCATTAATCTAGTGGGGGTCTAATATGCCTTGATTATAGAGAAATGATGACAAGTATTGTAAAGTAAATTTCATAATTAGGTATTCTTCAATGAAACTAAACCATTACTACTTGGTATTTTAAGATTACTTTTTGAGATGTTATATTCAAATTATAGAAATAATATAAAATGAATATATGTTTAAATTTTTTTATATCACCCATGTTTGTTGTTATTATCAAGTATGAGTTTTCCAATAGGAGTTTTCTTAGCATGGCTCTTTATTTCACCCCAATGGAGTAAATATCGGATAATATTCAACCAATTGGTTCAAATAAATTGGTTGTATGAGTCCTACGTTGGTCAGATAATTGGAATTACCTCATATTGGAAGAGCATACAATTATTATTGGTAATGATTCTCTAGAGGATAGATATTGTCTTCACATAGAAATTATACCCAGAGGTGGTATTTCATAAGAGTGTTTCAGTAAAAATACTCCATAATCTCTCTAATTCAGTTTCAAATTGGATTACTTTACCCTCAATAATGAGATTCATAGTCCCTTGTCATGGTGAGTGGGATATAACCACACTCCCCCATTTTCCTTTCACAAATTACCATAGGATGGGAAACAAGTGCATACATAGAGGAGGTCCATTAATGTGAACCTTCCTCTGATTCATTGTATGTACACCTACTTCAAGTGTTCCTTATAGATCATATTTCAAGTAAGTACATCCTCATTAAGATTTTCTTTTCCAGATTTTTCTCCATGTTATTCATAGGGTATATGCTTATTAGTTTCATCAATTAATATCCCACCACAGGAATCATATCGTTGAAATAATGGTATGTAAATATATTTCTTTTTGTGTAATTTTGGAGAGAGAAATTGTAATCTTCCTTGGTAATCAATATCTTTGTTGATTGTTTCCTCCTCTTACCTCAATAAGGATTACCTTTTCCCTCTAGATTCTCCCCTATAAGATATTTGTATATAGTTATCATGAGAGAGTCCAAGAATGTATATTCCTAGATTATCCCCAGGAGGAGGATGGGTCATGAAATGGTAGAAAATATAGAGTATACTCCATTAATGTTTCCCCTAGTCTATAAGAGGATGATTTATATGGATGTTGAAGAGGTTATGATATAAATGTGCTCTATCCAATGGGCTAGCATTGGGTTGGTTCTGCCACTATCATTACATGCACCCATAGGGGATTTAATCATCATAGGGATGGGATTGTTGTATCACTTTCCCTAATCATGTAGGCTAGGGATACTCCTACATTGTTCTGATGTTATCAATAAAACCTTCCTTATTTATTATTAATACTACAATTCAAATGTGGACTAGATATGGAATATGTTTTGAGAATGATTTTCATTTGACTAAATGGCCTGAAGGATGAAAAATATAGTGATTTTCGATAATCCCCCTTTTAATGGTAAGGGGGAACCAAGACTTCAGAAAACATCAATACATAAAAAAATTCTAGAAACAAGGTAGTTTCAACCTAGAACAAGGAGTGCCTCAGTAGGATATTACACATGGTGGAACATCAATGTTTGAATTTTGGTTTCCACTGTGACAAACTTAATGGTTTATGATGATTTTTGGATTTTATAGGTGAGAGCATCCATGTTAAATGATCTTTTGGTTGTGAGGTCGATTTCCACACCTCACAGCCTAAGAGGTGTTACTATAATGGATCCTTATCTTTCCATGGGGAGGACTTCCATGGAGAATACCCTATATATTCCCTTCAAATATACTGATTATAATAGGACATGAATGATCTTTATGACTTCAGATGATAGATAGATTTTATTCTACTATACCATATTATTTGGTTAGTAGAAAATGTTTTTAAGGGCCTCAATAACATAAGTAGTGATTAGGGTAGGGATATGAGCCTTCTTTAGGATTCTTTACTTCCCATGGTGAGATTTATTCTGATATTCTCTCTATCATGTTGTTGGGGTCACGCATTCATTAAAATGACCTTCACATGTGGGATATTTCCTAGGAGACTCTTGTGTTTCCTTAAAGATATTCCAAATAATTTCTTTAGACTTTGCGTGAATATGTTCATTCCCTGTGATTCCCAACAAAATAATTTGATGGGATTTCTCAAATAGCTCAAGAATATGGACGTAACTCATGGTTGATGTAATGATATTATGAAATTCTTCCCTGCACTGAGGGAGAGAAAGAATATATACATACCCATAGTGACTGCTAGAATATGCCAATGATCTCCTTTTATTTTGGAAAGTATATGATCCTTCCCATAATTAGTTATAAGGATAGACAAATAAACTCCTAATGGAATGGGTATGTAATCTTGATCTTATTCATTATTCATTTTTGAAACATTCATAAGATCCTCTTAAATGGGAGAGAGAATATGGGGAGACTCTTAAGTAGAAATCAGAATATGACAATATGCTTTTTCAATAGTGGTTGGAGGACGAATGTAACGACCCATAATTTCATCCATGGAATTTTCATTCTTATAATTATGTAAAAAACACATACATCTCATAGAGAACCTAATAAAAATTTATTATTACAAGTAAATAATGATACAATATTCGTAAAATAATCCAATAATATTTCAAAATATTATAAAGGTATAATAAATATAAAATAAGATATTAGGAACACATGGATCTGTTTGAACCACAAGATTAACTCCACTCGTGAATAGAGATGTAGAAATAAGACTTAATTTTTGTAAGAGAATATTCATTTAAATGATTAATTTATATATATCATTGTTAGAGAAAATAAGGTAATGGTGAATGAATGAAATAATTGGTATTTATAGAAATTACAGAACATATAACACTGGAATATTAACATGGAATTTGGAATAGTAATCTGATCGTTATAAATAAAAATATGTCCATTATAATAGTAAAATAATCTATTATATTATAAATAAAATATAAGAATCTTTTAAAATAATTTTTTTATATTTATATCATGGTATATGTAAACAATTGTTTAATAAATGATAAATTGAGTATGGGTAGTTTTGTAAATTGAATGTTTTTATTTACAATTTTATAATTAACAGAATGATTTAATAGAAGTATTATTTTAATTAAATAGATAAATAAATAAATAAAAGGTTATATCATAATTATAATATTGTTTTATGTGACCATAATAAATTTTTTAAATGGTCATAAAATGATTATAATATTAAAAACATATATTTTTCGAATGATTGATGATTTCATTTTAAAAATAAATTTATCATATTTGGAAAATTATTTACATAAAATGGATTATATTTTTGATATATACATGTCAATAAATGAATAGGGTGATTTTTTGGAATATATCTAAAATAGATGAATTTTTAGTGAATGGTGAAATACAGTAAATTATGATATTTAAAAGTATAAGAATTTTTTAGTAATTGATGATGTAATACTAATGTAATATCCCATTGTTTCAAACTACCGTAAATCATTTAATTTTTTTATTCATAGTAATCAACACTATTGATAGCCATCAGCCAAAATAAAAAACTAATGAATATAATGAAAAAAACACCCCTCTCCTCCCTTATAAATACCACCCCTCACTATCATTTCTCCTCGCATCTTGTAAGAAATTAATATTATAAATATTCTCCCCAATTACCTTCCCAATATTCTTCCCTATGTTTTATATTTTTGTGTCTCAAAAAAAAAGACCAAACCCAAGTTCCTTAAGGAGGTTCTCAGTGAGACAACAATCATGTGGTAAAATCCTCAATACTTATCTTTTAAATTAATTTATTTTATTATCCTCTACTTATAAACCCTATAAAAGTGGAATTATAACTAAACTATCCTATATATAATATAATTTTATTTTGTTAATGGAATATACTTAATTAAATCCCTCCTATTCACGTTTTATTTTAAATGTGAAAACATTGTCCGTGATATGATGGTTCACCGCCTTCATGGATGATGAGTTTTCATTTTCCATTACAACCATCATGTATGGTTATAAATGAATTATTATGATTAAATTTTTTTAATAATGATATTATAACTTTTTTCATGTTATGGAACTAATATATAGGCATAATGCTAAATAAAATGAAAGTAGTTCTTGATAATTGAAAAAAACCCACCAAAATAAACTAAACATTTATCAGTAACATTTTATCAAATGAATCAACCGCATACCATAAAACCAAATCATATATGGGAAAATATAATATTTTAGAATTAAATTAATACGATATAGCTTTACCTCATTATAATTATTCCCATTTGACAGGAACTTCCATAATTTCACACAAGTGAACCGACCATGAAACCGTGAAATGAATGCTCTCGAAGCAATGAAATTAAACATTATAACTCATAAAAATGTCCATAAATAAACTTAATAAAATTATAATAAATAAAATATATGTATAATAGGATATTATTTAAGTAATTAATTATTATAATTTTATTATCTAGGACATTAAGTTCAATTATAGAACACATTCTTTAATAAGGTAAGAGATCTCACTGAACATCTATTTTTTTCTTTAGGTTACGCTTTATCTCCTTTTACCATGATACATTTATTTATTATTATTATATAATTATTCAAAATTCTATTTATATGTTCAATAATTATGTATCCATATAATTTCATTGTTATTTTATGGGTAAATACATGTTCTAGTAGGTTCCCTTCTCTATTCCTATCAATAAGCAAACATGATTAAAGGAAACTTATCCATTTCATACCCATTTTTAGGAACACTCCATATACTATTTTAAACCTAAAATATTGTTCTAAAATCACTAATGTTATCATTAGAAACAATAATATATCATTTTTTGTTTTATGCACACAATTATACATTTATCCAATTAAAGACACTATAATATTTTCTCTAAAACCGCACTATGTGGCACATTTCTAATGTTACCTAAGCACTCTATTTAATGTTTTGAATTAATTCTCTCATAATTATTAAATATATATCATTAGTATTATTTATTAATTACCATAAATTATTAAATCCATTAATTCATGTATTCCATTATGATACACCCTTTGGATTTTCCATATGGCATGATTACGAGCCTCATTTCATTCGATGGGTAACCCTTGTTTGTACTCTTTTATGTTTGTATCATTATGTCAAAAACATATGCATGAATATGTTATGATAGGTTTTCATAGATTGTGATCAAATTAATTTGGTAATGTTTAGTCTCATCAGACATCATGTAAGGGATTAGGGAGTAAACCTAATCCGTTATGGGACATTGTCCACCATGTGATATAGTCTTTCGAGTTAGCCTTGACTCATATTTATGTCATGTTATTTGTTGCTTCCAAATTCCAATATATAATTCCATGTCCAATATCCTATTATTACACATGTTTATTCGTGATCTGTACCTTTTATTATATCATGTTATTCCATCTAACTTATTTATTATGATCCATTCCCATGTTTATTCCCTTACAAGGATTTTTAGCTAATCCCTTTTCGTCTATGTATTCCCCAAGATAAGAGCTAAATGAAAGTTAAGATATCATTATGATTATTAACTAAAATATGTTTTGTTTTTGTTTTATGTTTTCTACTAATATACCTATTCTTCCAAAGAATCCAAACTTTATGATTCGTGGTTTGTACATTGTAGATAATTGTGCTTAACAAAATTTAAAAATAAGTGTAAGAGGATTGGATATCTATAGTTGTTATCAAATCCCAATTTAGTTATTTTTAGATATTAGGAATATAAAATATTATTAAAAACCCCAGGGATAATTAGGTCACCATTTATAACCATTATTTAATGTTAGGGAACCATAAGTTAGGATATACTTTTCATTTAGAATCTTATACTTCAATGTTCATAGTTTCCTTTTTATATGCACACTAACTATGTATTCAATCCAACTAATTAAATTTTATTTATTTATATTAGTTAATATAGAGATAGAGGATAACCCATGCTAATAATTAATGTGATGTGAAATGTGATGATTCCTATATTGAGATTCAAAAATATAATAGTAACGGTAGATCAAAACACCAGGATGGTACTGGATTAACTAGATTAAGTTATGAATAATAACATGATTCATGTGGAACTCCCTACTCCTCTATAGAAATGGAAAGCTGTGTTCAAATACTATATATGAAAAATTCATATTATCATTAGTGGACCTTCTGATCCCACCATCATATAATAATGGATTAACTCCATTAAGAATATATTCTTTTTACATCATTTCTCAGAAGAAGATAAAGTAACACTGGAGGAAAAGCGTTTTAATGGGGAAGATGATCAGTCGTGGGGACTCATCAAAAATAAAAAATCTAAATATGAAATTTATTCCATGTATTGGAAAGGGTTAAAGAAAATATTTTCAATAAATATATTCCCTGGACACAATATTAAGATATAAAGGAAGTTCCTTGGACTGAAGCAAAAGGAAGATGAATATGTCATGGAGTATGAGGAAAAATTTACAAGGTTAGCATGATATTCCTCTTACATTACTATGAACACTAAAAGTATGGTGGATCACTTATTTAGTTGATTAATTTTGATTTAGTGAAAAGATTTGGTGATTCGATACATTAACAGCTAATATTTTCTGGTGATACATAATGGTTGATATGGAGATTGGTGACTCTTAATGTTCTCATGGGCTCAGAGATAAAAATATAAAAATGAAGTTTAATATATGAGGATCAAAAGGTAAATCCCATGATGGAATGAAAACCCAATATCCAACAAGTAAAATGTGAGGGATGAAGCATCATGGTAACTGGCTAAAGAGAATTAGGAGATGATTAAAATGTGGAAAGGAGGGGCATCAGGCTAATTATTGCTGAAGAGATTTGAAGAATTAAACTAATTTGGATGAATAAAGAATCTTTCATGTCAACACTAGACCTTTTTTGTAGTGTTTCAACTATAAGTAACATGGGAATTATTTCAGAAAATTTCTTAAGACAATGTTTGTCAAAGGAAGTCAACAACAACAATCTCCAATGAAGTAAGTAATTGAATATGCTATCATTACCACTAACATGAAGCTGGAAAATGATGTGGTGATAGGATTTCTATTTATTAATTCCAGAATAGATAATGTAGTATTTGATTCATGTTCTATGAATGCTTCCATATCATTAATGTTTAGGATAACTATTCAAACATCACCTCAAAATATGATGATTGAGTTATTTTTGAGAATATCAAATGGGACAACTCCGACATATAAAGTATATAAATCCCCCCCAATTTATGTTTGTCAACTATACCTCCAATAAAATCTGTTCTTATATAATTTTGTGGAGTTTTATTCTATATTGGTCTTGGATTGGATATCTATATACAATTCCATCATCAATTTGTGGGAGAGGGAGATCACTCTTCACATCTAAAGGAATTCCCCAATTTTGTAAAAGATCATGGAGGATGATGAATTTAATTTAGAATAATAAACTCAATTTTGAATATTATTACATTATGAGAAATCAAATATTGATCAAATTATTGAGATAAAGGACATGATCATTCTTAAAGAGATGCCTATTTTGAGGCACTACACTAATGTGTACCTGTAACAATTGTTTGGTATTCCTCCTAATCGGGTGGTTGAGTTCTCAATTGATATTATACATGGATATATAACTTTATCAATTAATCCTTATAGAATATCCACCATTGAGTTGGAGGAACTAAAGAAGTAGTTACACGATAATCTGGACAAGGCTTTATACATTTGAGCACTTCTCTATGGGGTGTGTTGGTACTCTTTGTTAGGAATAAGTGTGGATCAATTTGCATCTGCATTGATTATCAAGAACTCAAAAAAATCACAATAAAGAACAATTATACCCTGCCATAGATATATTCCATATCCGATCAACTTCATGGGGCCAATTATTTCTCTATGGTGGACCTTCGTTTGGGATATCACTAATTAATGGTGAGAAATAATGATATTCCAAAAACTAGCTTTTGAATGAGGTATGGAAACTACGAGTTCATAGGGATTCCTTTAGGACTCATAAATTCTCTATAAATTTGCATGGGAATAATAAATAGAGTCTTTATATTTTACATTGACTAATTTTTTGTTTTCTGTATAGATGTAATTTTGATATACTGCCTGAGTTTGGTGGAACATGAAGAGTATTTGAATAGTCTTCCAAAGACTTTTCAAATTGATAAACAATATGAAAATTTTAGTAAATGTGAGTTCTATATAAAGGAATTATCATTCCCCGGTCATGTTATCACCATGAAAGGGACATATATAGATCCTTCTAAAATAATTATAATTGTGGTGGGGACCAAACCAATATCTGTAATATAAATTTGTAGTTTCCTTACTAATTTTTGGAATTACCAACGATTTGTGAGGATGTTATCGTGATTTTAAAACCCAATATCCTAGCTAACATATATGGGAGTAAAGATTTTATAGTCCAATGAATGATAATAATGCTTTAATGAGTTCAAAAATTGTTTGATCACTACACCAGTACTTACACATTATAGAAGTGGTAAACTATTGGTGGTATACAATGATTCTTCAAATAAATTCTTAGCATTTTTACCTATGAAAAAATGTACAGTGATATCATTCTATTATAAAATTATATATCAACCATACCTGATAGCGATGATAATGTATTCTCAAAGACATGCTGGGGAAATTTAGAAAATGGTGGAAGATATAAAAAATAGGAAACCCACAAAATTAAAAATTGATATGGAAAGATTCATAAGATTTGGTCCATGCCTTTATGTACCATTGAATATGGTAATAAAGAATTTTATTTTGAATGTTGAACATAGATAGACCTTCTCTATTCACCCACAGAGCACAATGATTTTTCAAGATATTTGAGAGAACTATTTATAGGATAATATGAATGATAACACTGATTATACATCAAACTGTCTGGTATTTCAGAAAGTGAGGGCTAAAAGGGAAAACATTCAAGGGGATGATCCAACTATATCCCATACCTAGATGGAAATTTGAAAACATCATTATGGATATTTCTTAGGTCTTCTGAAGACATCCATAGGAAATAATGATATATGGGTCATTATAGATCATCTTATAATGGTTATTCACTTTTTGGAAATTCAAAAGGACTTATCACTTGACCAAATTTCATGGACATACATCATAGAAGTGGTGAGGCTTCATAAAGTACCATTATCGATTATATTCATTTGTGGTCTAAAATTTACCTCATGGTTCTGGAAAAGTCTCCAATACTCCCAAAATAAAATTATGAACTTCAGTATAGCTTATCACCCCCAAACCAATGGCCAATCTAATCATACTATTCATACACTCGAAGAAATGTTCAGATCATGCTCAATGGACCTCATAGAAGGATGGGATCAACATCTTCCACTGGCCAAGTACTATTACAATAATAGATTCCACTCTTTAATTCAAATGTCTCTATATTAAACCCTTTATGGGAAAAGATATAGAAAACCCATATGTTATAATGAACTTAGTAAACATAAGCTGCTGGGACCTGAAATTGTCAAGGGAATGGAAAAAATGATGAAGTCCATATAACATCTTATTTGGGCACCCCAAATTCAGCAGAAGTGCTATACGTATAATCATCAACATGACATAGAGTATGATATTGGTGACAAGGTATTCATCTGTATATCTCCATTGAGGATAGAAATGATATTTGGGAAGAAGGGAATGTTATGTCCTAGGCACATCTACCCCTTATATATTCCTGATCATGTCGGAGTTTTAGCCTATCAACGAGTACTTAAACCAATCATGTATCATGTAAATCATTTATTCCACATATCCTTATTTCCTAAGTACATACCTGGACCCTCACATGTACTGAACATGAAGGTGGTACATCTTGAAAATGAACTGTCTTTTGAGGAGATTCTGGTAAAAAAATTTAGACTATAGAGACAAGTCTCTATACAACTAGACCACTCACCTAGTAAAATTTCTGTGTAAAAACCATAAATATGATGATGGGACATGGGAACCGAAAGAAGTGATAGAGGATAAAAAAACCTCACCTATTTTCACCTTAGTGTGTAAAATGAATTTTCAATGCTGAAATTTCATCAGGGGGAGAATATAACAACCCAAAATGTCATCAATGGAATTTTCTATCTTATAATTTTGTCATAAAACAATTACGTCACATAGAGAAACCAATAAAAACATTATTCCCATTAATTTATAATGATACAATGTTTATAAAAAAACCAATATGAATTATAAATATTATAGTGGGATAATTAATAAAAAATAAGTTAATTTGAAAGTTTTGATCTATTTGAACCACTAAAATGGTCACAATCACAAACAAAGATGTAGATATAAAACATAGTGTTAATAATTTAATATTTATTGTAATGAATAAACTATATATAACCTTGATAGAAAATTTAGTTTAAATTATAATGAATTAAATAAGTGGTATATATAGAAATTATAGAACATATATTTTTGGAATAATAAATGAAAATCTGATATATTCATATCATGGTATAAGTTAATAAATGTTTTATAAATGATAAATTCTCTGTTAGAATTTTTGTAAATCCTAAATGTTTACTTAAAATTTTATAATCAATATAATGATTTAAAAAATATATATTCAAAAATAGATTATAAATTTAATATTATTATGTATTATAATTATAATATACTATTATGTGACCTAAATTATATTTTCAAAGGGTCAAAAAATGATTTTAATATTAAAAACTGATATTTTATGAATAAAAAGTGATATTATTTAAATATTGAATTTATTATAGTTATAAAATTATTTTCATAAAAAAATTTACAGTTTTTTAAATCAATATATTATGATAAATAAGGTGAATTTTTATTATTTTTCATAAATAGTTAAATTCTTTGTTAATAGTGAAATACAGTAATTTTCCATTTTTAACATAATAAGAAATTTTTTGTCATGTATGATGTAAGAAAGATGTAATCACCCATTAGTAAAAATTATCCTAAACCATTTAATTTATTTATCATTGGAATCAACACTATTGATAGTATTAAATAAAATTATTAAACTAATGTATATAAATATAAAAAACACCCCCCTCTTTCCCATATAAATAAAACCCATAACTACCCCTTCTCCTCAAACCATATAAGCCTAGTATATTATAAATATTATACAAAATTAAATTCCCAATACTCTTCCCCATTTTGAAGAACATACTTTATAAAAAAAATACCAAACCCATGTTCTTTAGGTAGGATCTCAAGAAGACAACATTCAATAGGTAAAATCCCCAATCCTTCTCCTTTAATTTATTATATTTTCTTTTCCTCTACTCACCTCCCCTACCAATAGTGTAATGATAACTCTAGTATAATATATATATTTTAATTTTATTATGTTTATTTAATATCTATCATCTAATATCTCCTCTTATTCTTTCATTCTAAAAAATGAAAACATAACCCATGATTTGACAGTTCATCGCTTTTGTGGACTACGAGTTTTCATTTTCCAATAACGCCTTCATGGATAGTCATAAAATAATTATTATGATTATCCCATATTATAATATTTATATTATAACTTTTTTCAGGTTCTATAACAAATTTATAATGATAATATTAATTAAAATGAAACTATTTCTAGATAATCAAAAAAACGACCAAAACCAACAATACATTTATCAATAAAATTTTATCAAATGAATCATCCTAATACTAGAAAACCAAATGATATATGAGACCATTTAAAATTAAATATTTATGTTTGTAATATATAATTTCCCTTCTATAGAATTATCTCCATTTTTAAAAAACATCCATAATTTTACAAAAGTTAACCGACCATGAAACTCTAAAACGAACACTCTCAAAACAATGGAATTGATCTTTTTAACTCTTCAAAATTTGAAATAAATAAACATAAAAAATATAATAAAATAAATTCATGAAAATTAAGTTCTTATATAATTTTTCTAATTTTATTATACATGACATTAAATGAATTTTCATAATGCATTCAGACATAAGGTAAGTGATCTCTCTGAACCTCCCAATTTTCTTTAGGGTATTCTTTCTCTTCATTTATCCGAATGTATTTCTTCATTATTCTTGAATAATTATTATATATTATATTAATATGTTCCAAAAATATTTATCTAGATCAATGAATCATTATTATATGGATAACTACATGTTTCAATAGGTTCCCTTCTCAATTCTTCTAAATAATATAGCCTTATTAAAAGGGAACTTCTCCATTTCTTACCCACATTCAGGCACACTATATAAACAATTTTAAGAGTCTAATATTTTTATAAAATCACTCATTTTATCGTGAAAAACTATCATATTCCATTTCTGGTTTTATGTAAACAATTATACCTTTATCCTCTTTAAAGACTCCTTAATCTTTTCCCTAAAATAGAACTTAAGTGGGACATTTATAATTTTACATGACCACTCCCTTTGATGATTTCAATTAATTTGGTCATTATTACTCAAGATATATTGTATTTTACAATATATATTACCCTAAATTATTTAATCCCTTATTTCATATATTATATTATCATACTTTATTTGGGTTGTCCTTATGACATGATTACGAAACCCATTTCTTTCCATGGGTAATCCTAATGTGTATTATTTATGTTTTAATATTAATGTGGAACAAATATGCATGAAACTGTTATAATGGGTTTTCCTAGATATCACTCTAATGAATTGGTTAATTTTTAGTCTCATGAGACGTCATGTATGGGATTAGGGAGTAAACCCAATCCATTGGGGAATGTTTTCCACAATGTCATACAGTCTTAGCAGTTACCCTTGACTCATGGTTATTTAAGGTTATATGTTTCTTCCACATTTCTATATATGATTCCATGTTATATGTTCCATACTTATATATGTTTTTTCATGATCCATTCATTTTATGATGTCATGTTATGCCTTCTCACTCATGTATTATGATCCATTACCATGATTATTCCCTTATTAGGGTTTTTAGCCCATCCCTTTTTGATTATGCTTTCCCTAGGTTATCCTATGTAGGTATATGAGCTGAAAAGATGCTAGTATCTCATTATGAAGATAAATTTAAATATGTTTTATTTCGGTTCTATGTTTTCTAATTATGTACCTAGTCTTCCAAAGACACTAGACTTTTCAATCTATGGTTTGTATATTGTGGATTATTATTCTTAAAATAATGTAATAATATAAATAAAATGCTTGGGGAGCTATAAGAATGTTTTTCCATTCCTCTTGTATTCATTAGGTTATACTTATAGTGGTCACCCGATATCGTTGCCAGGATATCCTGATAACATTATAGAATGTAGATGGGGCTATAAGCTGAAATTTCTGTTATATTAAGGATATATAGATGGGATTGCCGATAATAAATGAGGATATGATCCTTCTATTAAGTTGGAATGGTAATATTCTCCTATTTTTTTTACCTATTTTATCCATTTAGATTTACCAATGGGCTTCATATATAGGAAAAAATTTGAAGTCTTCTCCATAGTTGTAACACCCCGAGATTTTATGAAAAATATTCTTTTTAATTTCATTAATGTCTTGTGTTGTACGATACACCAAAAGTATCTTGCACAACACGTATCCTTGACTTGCCTTTCATTACACGCAATCGCGACCTTCCTTGATAGCGTGTGTAGTACGCAATACCGAGTTTCACTAAACAACGATATGCTATTAAAATATTTTTAAAACTAGCCGTTATGAATATTAATAACCACTTTTTGAAATTTTGTAAATTTTATTTTCCAAAATGGACTTCATTTTTGGATTCGGAATATCGAAATTAGCTTAGGGTGAAATTTTGGTAATTTTCGGATAACTTTCATATCTTGATGAATAGTGGAAATTACTAAATTTTAGTTAAAAACAACTTTTTCAATCGAAATAATTAATAGTGATAAATTATTAATTTGAGTGGTTTTAAAGTATATTTAGAATATATTTTTACAATTTAATACAATGTTGGTCATTGGATGTAATTTCACATTTAAACCAGACATAAACAAGTGTCAATCTTTTGATTGATATTGTTTCTTAAAAACACGCTATTTGTTTTAACAGTGGGATTTAATTATAAAATTAATTAATACAACTTCTATGTTATGAATTTTGTAAAATATACTTCATTTTTGAATTCAGAATATGAAATATAGCTTAGGATGAAATTTTGGCATTGTTCTGAAAAACATCAATTTTTTATGAATAGTGAAACTACTAAGTGGTAGTTAAAAAAAATTCATAAATAATAATTTTACCACTTCTTTGAATGGAATTTCAAAAATCTGAGAGGAAAAGTTGATATCAGTAAATAAAATGTGGTTCAATGAGATGAAAATAATTTTTGGTGAATAGTAACTTTTTACTTTTATTTACCACGGTTAAAAGTAAATAGGGTAATAAAGGGTAAAAATGATATTACTATTACCCTAACACTTGTCCTAATCCTATTGGACAAGTTTATCTCGACCAAAAACAACCTTAAGTGTAAAATATTATCATTTATGCCCACTTGGATTAGATTAGGACATTTATTATTATTTAATTCAAAGAAGAGTTAAAAGAGTTAAAATCAAAGTTTATTTACTAAAACATTTTTAATATAGGGTTATACAAAATATAATTTCGACTATAAATATTAATTAGAAAGCTAAAAAGATTTCCTAGATAATGGTAGTTTATTTTTAATTTGTATACTTTAAATAAATTAATTTATTTATGACACAACGATGATGAAATAATTACCTTTTTAAGAAAATATTAACATAATTGATGTTATAAATGCCCAAATAAATGTAATTTGAGACTTTTTGTGACTTAAACTAATTTTCTAGGTTAATATGACATGTTATTGTGGATTTAAGTAACTTGTTTCGAACTTATCATTCTGTTAGAAATTTCATAAAAATCATGTACCAAATAGTGTCAAAATTGACAAAAATTTGTTTTTAAAACAAATATTATATTATTAAGTGTTATTTAATTCATAAAAATCTAAGGTTCGTCCAAATGACTTAGATAAGGATATATATATTAATTATAAACAACTTGGGGTTCTTTTATCTTGATTTAGTAAGTTTATTAACCATATAGTGTAAGAAAACCAAAAGACACCGTAAAAGTTAAATTATTTAACTTAGAGTTAAATCTAATTGATAAGGTTAAAATAATAACCTAAACTTGTCAAACTCCTATTGGATGAGATGATTGCGACCCATCCCCACTTTATCTTCGAAATAAGACCATTTGGAACCATTATAAACAGAATTTTACCTTAATATAAAATAATATTTTGAGATTTTCCTAAGGTGCCCCTCTCCTCCCTTATAAAAGGGCACCTCCTACCTCTCTTCCTCACACAAATTTGAGCCTTAAATCTCGGCCAACCCCTGAAAAATTCTCTTCTCCACTTCCCTAGAAACATCCTAGAGGTTCTGTTCTTCCTCGAAGACCAATTTTACTGCCCTAAGAGGAGGTCTCAAAGAGGCGCTTCAAAGAAGAGGTAATTTCCGTTACCGATTCTTTCACCTTTATTTATTCTTCCACTTATTCTTCTTAGGTTGTTTCATTATTAAGTAATAACATCAGTATAACTAATATACTGATATGTTATTATAATTATGAAACAATCCTATTTCACCATCTATCCATCCTACGGAAAACGAAATCACCGCGCGTGCGTACGTACGGAATACCGTCTCTACGCCGTGGTGAAATCTATTTTCCGCCACCACCATAATTGGATGGTTATAATGGTGTAATGAGTAACTATATATGATTATTATAAAGTGATATTGATACTGAAATAGTATACATACACTTCAACACAATTCCACGACCATGGGAACGATATCATCGCTCATGCGTACATACGGACTACCGTCTCCACGACGCGATGAGATTCATTCTCAATGATTAACCATTAATGAATGATTATAAAGTATATATAATAAGTACTAATGAAATATATGACATAATAATGATACTGTATTTATGAATATTTATATTTATGTTATCTACTTAATTCCATTCAATTCAATAAGGAAACGAAAACAGCGTTCATGCGTACGTACAGACTACCGTCTCCATGAATGGTGTATTTCTTTCCATTTACTGATTTATTATATATATGTATATTCTGAATATATATATATATATATAAATCATGTTTTATATTCTGGAATTAAGTAATCATGATCTAAGTAATCATATGAATAATTACAAGTCAAGACACGGACAACAAATGAAACAATTTTACCCAAAACGCTCTTTAACATGGAATTTACAAAAGAACGGGTAATAAAAAGTCATAAGTGAAACATATATGATATCATAACAATGAATATGATTCTGTAATAAGTCAATGACATTATTTAAATCATTATACAGGAGGTTAGGACACTTACGAAGCAAATCGGACCTAAGGTAAGGTAAAATATCACAATCTCTTTTTTATCTGAGATTGTTTTTACTTTGGCATTTACTGGGGTGTATTTTATCATCCACATCCATGTTCCCTCAACATGTAATATTGTTTCCATCCACTTACAATAGTTTAAATCCAATTTTACCCTTTGGTTAGTTTTTAGTAATGAATATGAAAGGAATCTTTTGTCGTTTTTTATACGAGGTACTTTTTGGCTTTTCCGACAAAAGTACGAAGAATGTTTTTTTTAACTTATATGGAATGAATGGATTTTTAAAACATTATTTCCAAAAATATTCCTTTACAAGTTTTCTAGTTTATTTTTAATCAACTTCTTTTAGTTTAAAGTCGTATGACATGTTAAGAAAGGAAAATGTTTTTGAAGAAGAAAGGATATTTTCCTCAAGAATGGAGTTCAAGTCTTTTATCAAAATTATTTTCCATCTATGATAATAAAGGGTTTTGTTTCTATCTATATTATTACATTGATTTGATAATGTTGGGGTGGAATTATTTTTATAAATTCCTTTATCTTATATGAATTGTTTTATGATGTCACGATGTTTAAGATTCCCATTTTTATTACATGGGTTATGAAATGATGTATGATTTATGATTTTGTGGCACACATAAGAATGGTATAATTATGAGATGGGTGGGACCTATATCTCCCTCCAATTCATTGGGTAAAGATTTTATATCTCATGAGATAGACATGGCTGGAACGGTAGGTTATACTGGTTCAGTGAAACAGGACTGGAACGAGGGTGACTCGGTTCAGAAAGGGACTTTGTCCACTAAGATAGTCTTGGCAATGAGTCTTGACTAACAATAAATGATTCTCTATGATTATGTGTGTATGCCACAAAGTTTCTTGTTTTATGTTATGATTATTGTGATTACATTTCACTGCCATGATTTATCCCATGTTATGAAATTATGATCTCTTTTGCAGGTTATGATTTCGGAAAAGTTATGTGCTTATGTATATGATGTGATTGATATTTATTTTGTTTACCCTTACTGAGCTTTTGAGCTCACCCTTTTATGTTTTCTTTTCCCCAGGATATAAAGAAAGGTTTTAGGTAAAAAAAAGGGAAGATCTTTATGGGAGATATTCAAGATCTTTCACCACGATTAGAAGATTACGTTCCGAGTTTCCAAAGACACTAAACTATTACAATCCCTATGTGTGAGTTTTTGTTATGTACTAAGTATTCCTCAAATGTAATGTACTGTCCATGTACATCAGGCTTCGGGTCTCTACAGTTGGTATCATAGGAAAGGTTTAGTCAACCTTTGGATACTAGGATGCGAAAATGTTAGTGAGATCCCTAGAGATATTTCTATGGTATGTCTAGGGATGTCCTTAAGGTTAAGTATAAGTATAGGTTATAGTACTAGAATTACGCTAACAATCATAGAATTAAACCTAAGATGTTAGATATTGAAGGTACTCCCCCTTTATTATGTTGTTTTCCCTATCATGATTTTTTCCTCTCACGCTATTCTTTTTGGGTTTTAGACGATGGCTGGAACCCGAAGGAACCGTGTTGATCAATGCAATGGACAATGCAATGATTATCCTCCTGAACAAACAAATGTTATGGGAGATGGAGTGAAAAATATTATTTCTATACTTACACAAGCTATGAATCATTCTAGACTTCCAAATGAGCAGAGAAGGGAACAATATTCTATTGATTCCTTCATGAGACAATGTCCACCTTCCTTCAGTGGGTCTTCTGATCCACTTGTTTCTGAACAATGGATCAGTACCACTGAAAAGATATTTTCAGTTCATCAATGTTCTGAACATGATAAAGTCATCTTAGCAGTGTATCGTTTGGAAGGTGATGCTGATCAATGGTGGAATCTTATTAAGAATACGAGGCAAAGGGATGAAATTGAGTCCATGGAATGGGAAAAGTTCAAGAACTTATTTTTCAGTAAGTACTTCCCTCGTATTCTTCGAACGAATATGGAAAAGGAGTTTCTTGAGCTGAAGTAGAGGGATGATGAATCTGTTTGTATATACGAAGCAAATTTTACAAGACTTTCAAGGTATGCATCTGGCATTATCATCCCACCTGAAAGTAAAGTTGATCGATTTTTCAGTGGCATAAAACCAAGTCTTCGAAGGGCATTAGCTATAAGAGACTTCCGTAGCTATGAAGAAATTGTGCATTGTGCTATCAAGGTAGAAATGGAAGTTGGTGTTACATATCCATCTCATGGTTTTGACAAGAAACGAAAGATGGAGTTCAAGGAGAAATCTCAGAATAATGGTGAAAAGAAGATGAATGTTTCCTTATGCACAAAGTGTGGAAAGAAGCATGGTGGAGATTGTCTTAAAGGGACTAGAAAATGTTGTAAGTGTGGAAAAGAAGGTCATCGTGCAGCTGAGTGTCTAAGTAATGGAAAAAGGGTTTCTAATGATGTGAATAAAGCTAACACTGCATAGAATGCACCACCAACACTTAAATGATTCAAGTGCAAGGAAATGGGCCATTATGCTAATAAATGCCCTAATCCAAGGGTTAGTGATGATTTACATGAGCAACCACTTAAGGCAAAGGACAAAGGGAAGTCACATGCGATCACTATTGGCGATGTTGAATATGACAATGATGTGGTGGAATGATTAAGTGTTTATGTAATGGGATTCCAGAATAATGTTGTATCATGGAGTATTGGAATATTTATGTATTGGTCTATTATGGTTTTCAATAATTATATGGTACCAGTAACCATGGAAAGTGATTGAGATATTTTTGGAATGTAGATGATATGCACATAATGAAGGGATAAGGAGAAAATTAAATGTTTGATAGTATTCATGAGCTCATTATTGATATATGGAATAAGTGATATCATGGTTTGAGTATATAGAATTTTGAGGATTTTGGTATGTGGAAAGTGTTAACTTTTAACAGCATTCATGTTTTCACTAAGGTTCAATGGGTATTCAAGAGAATACATGATTAAGGCCTTTGAATGTTTGGAATGTGACCAACAAGACATATCTTATGGTATATGGGGATCAAATATGGTATTAAATCTCTGGTAATTGTTTTCACTATATTATGACAATGGACTGCAGTATTATGGATAAGCCTAAAGACTAGAATGGATTATGTTGGACATAAATTAGTATTTTTTAAGGATAGAAGTTCTTTTTTCGATATTATTGATGTGATGTTATAGTAATGTAGTTTTAGAAAAAGGACAACCTGCAGGACGGGCAACAGTTCATCACGTCGGACAAGGCTGTGGGAATTGAACCCACAGCCGAAGTGCGACTGGCCTTTTTCGCCTACCACTGGCCTACAGGAAGTCCCTGTTTAGTAGAAACTAGTTTTATTATATTTAGCAGTATGATATATGAAGTATAAGTCCATTTTGGGAACTATATATGATTAATATCACTATAGATGGACTTATGTATTTTTAGATAACTTTTTTTTAAGACAGATGGAATGACCCATCATTCTATCACATGATCTGCTAACACATCACGAATGACAAATTCAACTTCATTTCTTTAAGAGATGAAGTGAAAATTGTCCAAAGAATGACAAACGGTGAGAATATACCAAAATCACGAAAGTATTTCTTCTAATTCAAATTTCATCAACTTTAGGGAAATGATCTTGAAAACCAAAAAAAAATTCTTAGTGCTCTTATATCTGATGAATCAGATGGTACCTTAGATCGTCACAAATTTATTTCTTTGTGATTGCTAGATTTTCTATAGCCATGTTCTCTACCACTCTCCATCAGAAAAAGATGGTTAGATTTCTTTTCCATATCCATATTTTCACCTATGTGGAAACCTAGTGATTAGTTTATTTGGGTAACCGTTACATTTCATACTTTTGTTTTTATAGATTGGTTTTGGTATTCCATTTTACGATGTGGTTTTTGATTAAAGAAACTTTCGAATAGTAAACCATTTATATCCCCGACGAATTTCAAGGGCGAAATTCCTTTTAAGGGGGGTATAATGTAACACCCCGAGATTTTATGAAAAATATTCTTTTTTTAGTTTAATTAATGTCTTGTGTTGTACGCTACACCAAAAAGAGCTTGAACAACATGTATCCTTGACTTTCCTTTCATTACACGCAATCGCGACCTTCCTTGATAGCGTGTGTAGTACGCAATACCGAGTTTCACTGAACAAAAATATGCTATTAAATTATTATTAAAACTAGCTGTTATGAATATTAATAACCACTTTTTGAAATTTTGTAAATTTTATTTTTCAAAATGGACTTCATTTTTGGATTCGGAATATCGAAGTTAGCTTAGAGTGAAATTTTGGTAATTTTCAGATAACTTTCATATTTTGAAGAATAGTGGAAATTAATAAATTTTAGTTAAAAACAACTTTTTCAATCGAAATAATTAATAGTGATAAATTATTAATTTGAGTGGTTTTAAAGTATATTTAGAATATATTTTTACAATTTAATACAATGTTGGTCATTGGATGTAATTTCACATTTAAACCAGACATAATCAAGTGTCAATCTTTTGATAGATATTGTTTCTTAAAAACACTCTATTTGTTTTAACAGTGGGATTTAATTATAAAATAAATTAATGAAACTTCTATGTTATGAATTTGGTAAAATAGACTTCATTTTTGAATTCGTAATATGAAATATAGCTTAGGATGAAATTTTGGCATTGTTCTGAAAAACATCAATTTTTGATGAATAGTGAAACTACTAAGTGGTAGTAAAAAAAATTTCATAAATCTTAATTTTACCGCTTATGTGAATGGAATTTCAAAAATCCGAGAGACACGGTTGATGTCATCAAGTAAAATTTGGTTCAATGAGATGAAAATAATTTTTGGTGAATAGTAACTTTTTACTTTTATTTACCACGGTTAAAATTAAATAGGGTAATTAAGGGTAAAAATGATATTAATATTACCCTAACACATGTACTAATCCTATTGGATAAGTGTCTCTCGGCCAAAAATAACCTTAAGTGTAAAATATTATCATTTAGGACCACTTGGATTAGATTAGGATATTTATTATTATTTAATTCAAAGAAGAGTTAAAAGAGTTAAAATCAAAGTTTATTTTCTAAAACATTTTTAATATAGGGTTATACATAATATAATTTAGACCATAAATATTCATTAGAAAGCTAAGAATATATCCTACATAATATTATTTTATTTGTAATTTTTATACTTTAAATAATGTAATTTATTTATGACACAACGATGATGAAGTAATTATCTTTTTAAGAAAATATTAACATAATTGATGTTATAAATGCCCAAATAAATGTAATTTGAGTCTTTTTATGACTTACACTAATTTTCTAGGATAATATGACATATTATTGTTTATTTAAGTAACTTGGTTTGATCTTATCATTCTGTTAGTAATTTCATAAAAATCATGTACCAAATAGTGTCAAAATTGACATAAATTAGTTTTTAAAACAAATATTATATTATTAATTGTTATTTAATTCCTAAAAATCTAAGGTTCTCCAAAGGACTTAGATAAGGATATATATATTAATAATAAACAACTTGGTGTTCTTTTGGCTTGATATAGTAAGTTAATTAACCATATAGTGTAAGAAAACAAAACGACACGGTAAAAGTTAAATTATTTAACTTAGAGTTTAATCTAATTGATAAGGTTAAAATAATAACCTAAACTTGTAAAAATCCTATTTTATGAGATGATTTAGACCCATACCCACTTTATCTTCGAAATAAGACCATTTGGAAGCATTATAATCCGAATTTGACCTTAATATAAAATAATATTTTGAGATTTTCCTAAGGTGCCCCTCTCCTCCCTTATAAAAGGGCACCTCCTCCCTCTCTTTATCGCACAAATTTGAGCCTTAAAACTCGGCCAAACCCTGCCAAATTCTCTTCTACACTTCCCTAGAAACATCCTAGAGGTTCCGGTCTTCCTCAAAGACCAATTATAGTTCCCTAAGAGGAGGTCTCAAAGAGGCGCTTCAAAGAAAAGGTAATTTCCGTTACTGATTTTTTCACCTTTATTTCTTCTTCCACTTCTTCTTCATAGGTTCTTTCATTATGAAGTAATAACATCAGTATCACTCATATACTTATATGTTATTATAAGTATGAAACAATACTTTTTCACCATCTATCCATCCTACGGAAAACGAAATCACGGCGCGTGTGTACGTACGGAATACAGTCTCCACGCCGTGGTGAAATCTATTTTCCGCCACCACCATAATTGGATGGGTATAATGGTGTAATGAGTAACAATATATGATTATTACAAACTGATATTGATACTGAAATAGTATACATACACTTCAACACAATTCCACGACCATGGGAATGATATCATCACTCGTGCGTACGTACGGACTACCGTCTCCACGACGCGATGAGATTAATTCTCAATGATTAACCATTCATGAATGATTATAATGTATATATAATAAGTACTAATGAAATATATTACATAATAATGATACTGGATTTATGTATATTTATATGTATGTCATCTACTTAATTCCATTAAATTCAATAAGGAAAGGAAAACAGCGTTCATGTGTACGTACGGACTACCGTCTCCATGAACGGTGTATTTTTTTCATTTACTGATTTATTATATATATGTATATTCTGAATATATATATATAAATCATGTTTTATATTCTGTAATTAAGTAATCATGATCTAATTAATCATATGAATAATTAAAAGTCAAAACACGGACAACAAATGAAACAATTTTACCCAAAACGCTCTTTAACATGGAATTTACAAAATAACGGGTAATAAAAAGTCATAAGTGAACAATATATGATATCATAACAATGAATATGATTCTGTAATAAGTCAATGACATTATTTAAATCATTATACAGGAGGTTCGGACACTTATGAAGCAAATCGGACCTAAGGTAAGGTAAAATATCACAATCTCATTTTTATCTGAGATTGTTTTTACTTTGGCATTTACTGGGGTGTATTTTATCATCCACATCCATGTTCCCTCAATATGTAATATTGTTTCCATCCACTTACAATATTTTAAATCCAATTTTACCCTTCGGTGAGTTTTTAGTAAAGAATATGAAAGGAATCTTTTGTCATTTTTCGTACGAGGTATTTTTTGTCTTTTCCGACAAAAGTACGAAGAATGTTTTTTTTAACTCATATGTCTTGAATGGATTTTTAAAAAATTATTTCCAATAATATTACTTTACAAGTTTTCTAGTTTATTTTTAATCAACTTCTTTTAGTTTAAAGTCGTATGACAAGTTAATAAAGGAAAAATGTTTTTGAAGAAGAAAGGATATTTTCCTCAAGAATGGAGTTCAAGTGTTTTATCAAAATTATTTTCCATATAAGATAATAAAGGGTTCTGTTTCTATCTATATTATTACATTTATTTGATAATGTTGTGATGGAATTATTTTTATAAATTCCTTTATCTTATATGAATTGTTTTATGATGTCACGATGTTTAAGATTCCATTTTTTATTACATGGGTTATGAAATGATGAATGATTTATGATTTTGTGGCACACATAAGAATGGTATCATTATGAGATGGGTGGGACCTATATCTCCCTCCAATTCATTGGGTAAACATTTTATATCTCAGGAGATAGACATGGCTAGAATGGTAGGTTATACCGGTTCAGTGAAACAGGGCTGGAACGAGGGTGACTCGGTTCAGAAAGGGACTTTATCCACTAAGATAGTCTTGGCAATTAGTCTTGACTAACAAGAAATGATTCTCTATGATTATGTGTGTATGACACAATGTTTCTTGTTTTAAGTTATGATTATTGTGATTACATTTCACTTCCATGATTTATCCCATGTTATGAAATTATGATCTCTTTTTCAGGTTAAGATTTCCAAAAGTTATGTGCTTATGTATATGATGTGATTGATATTTCTTTTGTTTACCCTTACTGAGCATTTGAGCTCACCCTTTTATGTTTTCTTTTCCCCAGGATATAAAGAAAGGTTTTAGGTAAAAAAACAGATGATCTTTATGGGAGATATTGAAGATCTTTCACCACGATTAGAAGATTATGTTCCGAGTTTCCAAAGACACAAAACTATTATGATCCTTGTGTGTGTGTTTTTGTTATGTACTAAGTATTCGGCAAATGTAATGTAATTTCCTTGTACGTTAGGCTTCGGGTCTCTATAATAGTCGTTGTCAGAATATTTTGGTATTCTCCCTCTGATAATGTTATAATATACTAGCATGATTTTTTCGTATATGGAAGGATATGAGGCTTCTCTTCCACCCATATTGGATAATAGACCTCTTAATTGGTAAGATGGATATAAAAATGTTCCTATAATTAGAAATTTTGATACACCTAGAAGGATATTCATTTTTTGCGCCTTAATCAAAACTACTAAGACTGATATCTCACATGCATCTTCATTAGTTAAGTATGGAATAAAGGGTTTTTTGTGTTGAAATAAATGATAGCTGGTTGTAAGAGACCTCCTAAGAAACTCTTGATTCATATGGTGTCTGTGTTCGACCTATTGATATTCCTCCATAACATACGGTGGGATCACATTATTGTTATCTAGGGAGATTATCCTAATGATGTTTTATATGGTGATGGGATACACTATCTTTTCCATAACATGGTATAGGGTGGATTTTTTGTGTGTCTACATGTCCTATACTCCTTATCCAATATCTAGTAAAGTCATGATTGTTCTGTTATGATGATAAATCTAAACTAGTATGTTTTCAACTATTATTGAAAGCATTGGGTGGGTAATATAATTTGTTTTGTCATATAGATTTCTAACATCACAGTGGTTGTGATGTGTGTTTAATTATTTAAGGATTGCATCTATTTTTTGTTTAAGAGGGATATTATTATAAAATACTTAGATGAAAAAACAAGTAAAACTATTAATACAACATTATATGAAAACCCTTTTTTGATCAATTTCTTTTATGGGAAAATAATTCATTTTGGGTCATTTTTTTGTTGTCATCCTATGTCCATGTCACTTTGAGACTGTTAAAACCTAACATTCAATGTTTTTTTGTCACGAAGATTTTATAGTGAGACATTAAATGGGAATTAATTCTAACTCTTGGAATCTCTTATAGTTTTTTGTCATGTTCCATAATCATTCCCAAATCCCATTGTGGAATAGGTTACAATTTTTCTAGTGAGTAATCTTTGAATTTTTTGGAACACCTGTATATATTATATTTTTTGTAAAAATGGAATCATCTTTATATTTCCCATGTTCTTTAATGATGGTATTATTTTTTTTCTAGATATTTTAGTTTCAATCAATATATTTGGGAACACTGGAGTTTATCACATTCTAGGGAGTCATTAAGTGTGTATAATGTACGAAGTGTTACATGATATGGGATTCCTACATATCCTATTTAGGGGAATCGAATCCTAGGTTGTTTGGAACCTCTAAATGGGATATATTTTACCTTCTAGGGTCATGTGATAAAGATCATTATGTTTCCTTTTAAGGGAATTTATTTGTTACCAATTCCTAGTTTTTTAAATTAATGTTGAGTCGACTGTCGGGTAATGAATTCCTAGCAATGATTAGTGTGGTAATTACACACGAATGGAACTATCTAGATAACCACAAATATAATATGTACCAATGAGGATTTATTTTTCCCTAGGGAATATGGCCCAATCAGAATGTCATCATCATTTCCCATGGGGGTATGTCCCACTGAACAAGATAAGGCCTCATCAGGATTATAATGTAATGCGAAGATGGTTAATAGAGACTATATCCTTAATGATGAAAGTTATGAGGGTGGAAATCCTAGATCATGGGAAATATGGCCCACTGTGGGGGATTTAGATTATATATGAAGGAATATGACGCCATAAGATTGGTTTAATATAGAATACAGTCCTTGTAAATATTGGTGTAAGCGTGGATGTCCTGGCTCACAGGGAATATAACCTAATGAGTAGTGTAATATATGGTCTCATAAGGAATATATACCCATGAGAATGGGTATGGAGGGTTTATTATGTTTGGGTTGAACATCTTTTATGAATACTATATATCCTGGTTAATAGGAATTAAATCCCATGTAGTTTGAGTTGCACATATTACTTTTATGTGATATGATTGTACAACAAAGTTTTATATCATGCGATATGGATGTTTTCATGTAGTTTCCAATTTAACAATTAGTATTTTAAATTCATAAAAGGGTATACAAATGAATATTTAATGGATATTATTCCTCCTAGATTCCATTATGTATTTCTTAGAGAATATGACCTTTTAAAGAATGGGTAGGGGGATTACACCTATGAATGATGTTCAAGGTGATACTCAGGAATATGGAGAGCATTATTGGGTCTTGCACATGAATGTGCGATTCCCATGTGAAAAAATACTCAATGGTAATATTCCCATATCTTAAACCTTGGAAGGATGCCCATGGTTTCATGGATGATGGATTTGAATCAGGAATCAGGATGGGTTTCATGAACTATTAGAGATCATTTTTAATTCCTCTTTAGAAATACCCTTATTATCAATAAGATAAATGGTTGTGATCATCCTATGTTTTCAATCTATTTATAAGGATAATCCTAGAACATCCCTCTATTAGGAGAGTTTATTATTGAGTGGAATCATTATAGTGTGCATTCCCTAATCATGTATATCTGGGGGGATATGAGGAAGGACTTTATATTCCTTTTTAAGGTAATGAACATGTTGAAAAAAATCCATAAATGTCATTTGGGATGGAATTTACCATGAAAAATAAACCAGGTAGGGATAGGACATAAAAAGGGTCCATTTACTCATCATTTGAGTGCCACAAAAAGTGGTCATTGGTGGAGTAGATTCAATGTGATTGTGTATCAATATGATGGCACATGATATCTTGAGAAAAATATGTTTTCATTGGTATCATGTGGTACAAGAAGAAGATATTATTTCATGTAGGTGGAAACATGTGCCACTAGTTCAGGAATAGATTCATACAAGTGATTCCTTATGAATGAGTCTCAGGGCTCTATAATGTAGCCTTATAAGTAGTTTCCTCGTAGGGGAATCCTCACAAGTCCATGACTCATGATGAAGCCTCAAAGGTTTGATCCTCATGAGAATGATCCTAACAAGGATGCATTTCGGGTTAAGGCCCCAAGAAGTGTTCTTGCATGCTCACACCTCCTGAGGTAGCCACATGATGTGGCCTCATGGGCGGGGGCCTGATAATGTGTCCTCACAAGCATGGGCCTTGTGAAAACTTCATCATTTTCATATAAATATTGTTATATAAATAACTATCCAATTTGTTATTATCTTTTACATCTTCATAAAATAGATTTACACCACCTTAGTTTGTAGTTAACCCTAAAAAATAACTAACCTAAATCCTCAATTATTACATTGAAAACATATAAACTAAGATATTAATGATCATACCCCAACCATTTTTCATATATAAAACATTCCACTACTAAAACAATGAATTTATCAAGAATTAATTAAATTTACCATCATGACTTATCTTTGAGGAATAACTTATCTACATGAATTTGGCCCTGATACCACTTGTTGCATCCATAAGCAGACACACCCTAAGAGGGGAAAGGTAAATTAGGGTGTGATATTATTTTTTTCCATGAAGATCCAAGATCTGGATGCATCCAGTCAAAAAAAATTAATAATGAAAATGAAGTCATACAGAGTTAGACAGAACAACAGAGCTTAAAAATGTGAGAGTGAACCACTCCTCAAAAATCCTCATCAATATGTACAATGCAATAGTCAGGTCCATGAAATTCCAACAACGAGATGGTTTCCCTGATTTTCCGTTTTTAAAGGATGTATGGTACCTGGTTATACTCCCTATATATGTGGGAAACAGAAAGGTCTAAATGAGAAAATTTTCAGAGGCATTCAACCTAATGTATTATAGGCCTCCATCGTACCTTCTAGGCCCTCATTCTTAGGGCGTAATAACAGTTTCAGAATCTGAATTGATCCATAAAGTGATCCATTACTATTGGAAAGCATGCTTAATGGCATAAATAATCTCATAGTGTTCTTCTTCATAGGTATTCCCAATGAAAATATAGTGATAAAAAGAGACTTTAACAAAACCATGATATGTTTGGATGATACATCCATACCCTGAGGATCCTTTCCTACTAGAGGCCACACTATCAATGTTGACATTGATCTACATCCCAATGTGTGGAATCCACCTCATCGGCCTGCAGACAACAGGAAGTTCAGGTCTTCCTGCAACAATAATTATCTAAAAAAATTAGATTTTCCATGTAGTTTTACAACCCACCACATGGGACACTGGATTTCACATGGACTTCCATGTGAAGCTCAACAATCCCCACATGAAGCGATCGTTCTTCCCTTCAGACAGGAAAGGGTTTTGTTCATTCCACAATGAGGAAATACACAATACTATAGCGACCAGAAATAGGTGCATCACCAACACACTCCTTCCAGCATTAGTAATGTACTCCAAGTAGTCACCTAGCAGACAACATGGTTGAAACTAAAGGAAAAAAATACTAGATATGTAATCACACATCTTATTTGCATAAACACCATTGATGAAAAGGTGTTGTATGTTTTCATTAGCTCTAAGGAATATATAAGAGGTTGAAATGATGCATTGTCCTTCCTTCCTCTATTGTTCATGTTTTGGAATCCTATTTTAATTGGTTTACCCAAAATAGGTAGTCTATATATCACAAATCCTCATTTTTTTTGTTATATAGGGTTGTAACACTCCTCACTAGGGTTATTACATAGAGTTGAGAAGGGATCATTGTCGATGTGAGGAACAAAGCTTATTTCAGTGCTCTCCCACATCGTTCAATCCATAGAAGTAAAAATTATATGAAAATCATTGGTTGATTACAATAATTTGTAGAACCAAACACCAAAATTCAAGAGTGTAGACACTTTTCTTCTTCTACTTTTTCATCTTCGTCAATAAACATATGTTTAGAACAATGCTACAAAATCATTATTTTTAGAACAACTTTATGAAGTATCTATGTACACATTCCCAAACAGTTATTAATCATTTACATTATGTATTAATTCCTCCTACACTCCTTGATCATCACCAACTATACTTTCTCTAAATTAAATAATAAAACCATATCAAACATGCCTTTATAATACTCATATTCTAAATCAATGGAGTCACTATATGTGTATTGATGATAAACCTTTAATAAAACCATCAATAATACCTCCATGAATATTTTTCAAAACTAACACAATTATTATGGTATATCTCCTTGAAAAATTAATTTCAAAAAATCTGAAATTAATTTCTATTTTTTGTATTTCTTCAAAACAATATTAACAAATTAGAGCCAAATTTTATCAAAACACCTTACGATTTTATCTTTTTCCCCTATTAATTCCCTAATAAATAGATCATTCTAATTCCATTTAAAACTATCCATTTTGAATTTTTCCATGTTGTCATAACTTGGGGTGTCTCCTAATGAGAGTCATAGTAAGAAAAATTTTGGATTGACTATAATCCCTACTGAATGTATTGATTGATTTTTCCTCTTACATAGACTATGACTTTCTGTGGGATTCTTCCATAAACATACTATTCCATCTAATCTTTACTACAAATTGAACACATGAGGTTCTGCGATTCTATGCCTATTTTAACTAACGGGACATTGAATTCCAATCAAATTTACCTTTCTAATTGATTGCATAGTGTGATCAGAAATTAAATTCCAATTGACCACACCTTTCTTGTCAACCACATGGAACAACCGTATGTTGAATTTCGACTAACCATGCTAACCGACCATGAATAAAAGTACAAAAATTCCTAGACCAATCACACAATGACGTCAAAATGCCATATGATAACCAAAGTTACGATATGAGGTAATTTTAAATGATTTTGTGGTTACCTAAACATGTAGCTTCAGTTCACCCATTCACACATCCTTGTTTACCATTACTGCTACTTTTAATTACCAACTAAAACCCTATTAAATAACCGTAATTAATTTCCAACCAATCCATCAATGTGAAATCCATCTTTCCAACCATATACAATCCATGGATCCAATATATTTCTTTAAAGTGATTACTATCAAATAGAGATACCAACCGACACTGTGTGATGATAATAATTTTCACCCCCTAGTTCATATCTTTTATGTATATCATTTCATTATCTAATTCATCAGTATAAGAATTATTTGAACATGATTTGTGATACAGTGTCCGATCAGAGGATTATTTTTCCATCAAACCTCATAAAAATTAATTATTGGGTTTAATTATTCATTCTTAAGGGAATATATTTTTTTGTTAGATATGATTGCCTTATCCGAGTCGCCCATGATGTTTAAATAGTCCACTAATATTTATAGATCCATATCTAGCCTACAATGATAGATTGGTATTACCATTCATTATATGTGTATCCTAATGATAGTAAGAATGAATACATGGGTATTGCTTTGTTGAAGAGAATAAGAATAATTCCTCAGATGACTCTATTGGGTTTTTTATTTTCCATTATTCATCTCATAGGATTTATGGATATTTCATTAAAATATAACTCCCATATTTTTCGAATTTCATACACATAGAAAAATTATATATCTATGAATTCTATGATTACCTATGTAATTTTTAGAGTTGGGTGTGCTACTAAAAAAATCTGAAAATGCCTACCCTTTGGAAACCATTTACAATATTAATTGAATTTCATACTTCTAAAGGATAACCTCTAACCTTTCCAAACATATAGATATCATTAGATGAGTAGGTATATATTTATTATTGGATCATTATATGAGACCAAGGAAATATCAAGACGTTGTAGGCAGTGTCTTGACATCAAAACTATGAATATTAATGCCAGTAAATTTTTTTACATGTATGAGTAATGAGTATTAGTATTCTTGTAAGATATTAAAGATGATTTTCTTTCCATGCATCATTCTTATATGTAAGAATGGTATTAAATGATTTCATTAATTTTTCCACATACAGATTGAGTAAATTTTCTCTTATGTTTGACATCAATATTAGTAGTCTCAGAAGATATTTATTTTTATTATCAAAAAATTATTGACAATATTCTTCCCATAGAATGGTGAATCCTTTCTTCATCAACATTATTAATGGTTAACATTTCTATATAAAGTTAGATGTAAATAACCTAATATAGGTGAGTTATCCACAAAACCCTCTCTGATCATTAAGGTTTTTAGGAGGTGGATGGTTAAGTATTTCCTTAGCATTCCCAAGGATGAATTTAATGTTTGGATGACATACCAAAAAGATAATAAATTTTCTATATGTTACACTAAAATAATTTTATGTGTATTCCTTTGCAGACTAAATTATTGAAATATTTTTATAACAAATTATAGAACAAAAATATGATCACATTGTTTTTCGTATGTGAACACCATACGATCTATGAATAATTTGATGGTTTTCCCTAGAGAGGGGTTGTAGGTGTGGTTCATGGAATGTTTATATGTGAAACAAACATTATTTAAGTTATTTGGAATTAGTAAATAGAAATATACACCTTGAAGTTCAATGAATTTTATTTCACCATCATCATTAGGGTCCATACAAATCTAATTGTACCTTAAATTATCATCCATGAATGAAAGTGATTGAAAAGAAACAGTTGAATTATTCAGGAACACTATGATTGGGACTGGGAATTCATACATTGGGAAGTGTTTTTTAATATCCTTGATGTTAATATAAATATTTATATACCCATTATTATTTCTGATACGAATAATTTTGGAAATCAATGTCGGGAACTGCACCTATATATAATGCTACCTTTGATGAGTGTTTCCACATTGCCTTCCACATCGGAATTTGTGGTCAGATTCATTACTATGTTCCCCTAATTGTAACAAAAATAATGATCTGGTAAGCCCAAATTATTGGTATTCACATTGGAATCCAATCCAAGAATCTTCATATAAATCTAGGAAAATATAATTTTGTGTTTCTTTGAGAGGAATATACATGTGTCTGATTCTTTAGGGGGTATGGTGGAACAAATCAATGTAGTCCATATACCTTCCTTTGTCCTAAATTTAGTTTCCTAAGCTCATTTCTCATGGTTGAGACACCTTCCTCAAATTCTAGAGGGAAAAATCTATGATTTCTTATTCTCTTTCTTCTACCTAAAAAAATAAAGTGGGATATGAAGACACATTTTGGATCTGAGAGACAATATGGGAGAATTTCAACTATTATGAAATATGAGGAGGCATATTTAGATCATGAATGGGTTGATGTAGGGGGATCACTATTAATAGAATCTTGGATTATTTATTCATCATCTCTGCAATCATCAGGGGAAGAAAATGTGTTGATATCCTAAGATTTAGGGTATAATATGGGGGAATTATCTACTCACATTAATGACGGTCATGTCTATCTGATGAATCTAATGTCATTAGAATGTGGGAAATGTTCTCAAGACCCATGCTCGTATCTTCCTCCAAATAATTTGTTCCTTTTGTTTTCATAATAAACTACTTTTAAGGGGTGAAGAGGGAACCCACATGCCTTTCCCATGGAATCAAAAAAACACAAAAAAATTGATTACATAAACAAACTCCTTCAACCCAAATTTAAAATTCAAACATTCAAAATTCAAATAAAAAAATTATCGTTGTACTCGTATAATATTAAAAGCATCGATCACAGTGTTATGATTGACATCGACACCTCGACCCATTCTCCTAACATCCCATCACTAATATCATTGCAACCTGTTAAGACAATTATAATCACCTCAACCAAACTATTATCAGTGAAAACTAAACTTCAATGACACTAATCCCTTCATTAACACTAGCTCATGGATGATAATCACTTGCTGAAATCCATCATCACTACCAAAAAAACACTATATAAGTGTACTCTATGAAATATCCAGCCATACAACCTCAAATCTTTTTCAAAATACTGTACTAACAAAAAATGAAACCATCCATAATGAAAAAAATAATAAAAACCTAAAATTTCATTGTCAAAAACATGAAACACCATCAGAAATAGAAATATTATTTTTCATTGATTATATGGAATGAATTCTAGTAATATAAACCCTCATATAGTGGATTTATTGATTGATATTGATATGTGTAGATGGTTTAGTTTCCATTTTTTCTATGGTGTCTGCTCGTAGATGACATGCACTTGACCATCAAATGACTAGAATGTAATTGGTTGATTTGACTTTTCAGATGGGACTTTTTGGGTCAAATGATTCCTTTTACCTATATTGAATTCCTCAATTTGATTGATGGGAAGCATGTGGCCTTCACTTATTTAATTTAATGGGATGATGGTATCCATCTTCTAACCATTGGGGGTATTGACCCAGGTGGCATTATCTTTCACCATCTACTTTCATTCCCTCTATTTGAATCCTGAATATTTTTTTTTATATTTTAGGGATTCGGGAGGGAAATTATCAATATATATTTTTCCAACTTTTTTTTAATAGTATACATAAGTAATTGATGGTATGATGAGGTAACATTCATATATATATAGATCCATGAACCTCTTAAAAGGGTGTTTTAGGTCCTATCTTAGTTGAGATCCATGAATTTGGAATCAATGACAAGGTCCAAAAAATGGGACATGAGATTAATTTGGACAATAGTCATATGCACAATCTTATTGTACCCTTGAACTATCATAGTGGAGGGATTCAAGTCATCTTAGTTAAATCCCAGTCGTTTGAGGGTCTAGAATGGTATGAGATTGATTTTGGATCCATTATCAGTGAGATTATAGTAGACATAAATATCATCGATCTTTCTAAATATATATATAATTTCCTAATATTCCCCTATATGAAAACCTATCGATCATTCTCTATGAAATATATTACCAAGAGTCCTTCAGTGGGTTCAACCACTTCACCATACACCTATACAATATCAAATTTTTCCATGAAATATTGAGGGATTAAAAGGTCCTCAATAGGTGCATTCCCAAGCTCCTTTGAAAGGTGATGGGAATCTAAAATTAATAGTTAGGTTATAAAGACAATTATATTACTAAAAATATCATATTTAGAGACTAGGTTCTAGTAATTATTAAAATGAGTTTTCTCCATGGTTTAGGGTTTGGAGTTCGAGGTTGTATGTTTTGAGGATTCATTCCTTTGACCAAAACATAGTGGAATGTTTGGGGAAAGTGGGTTTAATTGAGTTGTCCTTCACAAAGTTTTATTTCATTGAGTAGGCAAAGGTTAACATTATATTTTATCATCTAATATGTTGTTTTTGAATGGTCTATACCTTAATTGTGTGTGTATTGGTTCTCCCTTGAGCACGTTTAAGTGTTTATCTCTAAGTATTTATATTATATATGGATTTAATGGAGATGTGTCTTGAATGTTGGGATCTATGCTGACCTCATATTCCTTATCCCCCTTGTCATTTTTATCCTCTTCCCCCTGCTCCTTGATTATGGGTGAGGAATTTACCAGTGTATGTATCTTATTTATCTATGATGTAGATATCCAAATGGAAATCAGTGAAGAAAATTTATTTTAATTCTTCATCTGATGGGGATTGTGAAGTCCCAAACTCATGTTTTTGGATTTAGTACTAAAAATGATTTGTATTTTTCTTTAGTGGAAAAGGAAAATGATACAGATACCATTTTACAAATAATGGAATTTTCTGGTAACGGTTTTGGAGAATTATATATACTAATAACAAATTTAAATTTTTATAAAACATTACAAAAAAATTTAATCAAATTTCTTCTCATTAACTACTTCCTTATGTGAAATAAACACCTACTAAATTCTACTAAACCGGTGAAAAATAAAAATTAAACATAGGTTGAGAATTAATTTCCCCAATACAGGGTTTTCTAAAAGTCTAGTGAAAAAAACATTGAAAATTCCTTTTTAAAAATAAATTTAGAAAAAAATACCCTTTAAAAAAATTATATAATTGTTTGGAAAATACTTACGCTTTGAAAATTATTCAAAAAAAATCTAGAGATTTTCATAAAACATTAAAAATAATTTTGAAAAACAAACCATGGGGCCACTTGAAACGTTGAAGTTTGTCTATCCCAACCCACATTTCTGATAAATGGGTTCACTCCCCATTCCATACAATGTTTACAAGGTTCAAGCGCTAAATTTTTTTTTAAAAAAAATAAAGCTTTCCTAACGTATATATACATTTTTCACTGGAGTTTTTCATTATAAATAAACAGGGAAACATATTTAAATACACATAAATGTTTATATATATATATATAATTTCATACGAAAAAATATTCTAGAGTTGGAACAACCAAATCTCATGATAGTTTTACATTCATGGTATATTAATGAAGGAATAATTTTAATCCATGAAATCCCGTCATAAATCTTATAATTTTATTTTGAAATTAGTTCCTACAATGGAAATATTTATTTGATATGCATAATTATACGTCTACACAAATAATATAAATGTATGTTATTTCATGAGTTATAGATGATGTCCATATTTATTGTTTTGAATGAAATTCATTAATATACAAAATCACTTGTCACATAAATTGAAATATTTTATCATTATAATATATAATTTAATCTAACAAAATAAAATAGGATTTATTTCTAGAAAACACTTTTAAAATTTAATAAAATCTAATACACGTTATAATTAATGTTAAATAACAACAAAAATAGGTCTTGCAATTTTTTCTCATAATAGAACATAATTTTGAAATTATAATTTATTATATATCTATACATAAAATCATTAAAAAAAAAATTTATTCACAGATAGTTTTCCAAGTATAATTTAATAAGAACATAAATATATATTCAATAATATATTGAAGGGGATCATATAATTTTTAAAACAATAAAAAAAATGTTTTAAGACATTGAAAAATAATTTAACTTACATTAGAATGAATTTAGAAAGAAACTGGTGCATGAGAATATTTATAGGATAAGAAATAATGAGAGTTTTTAGGAATATAAATTGAGTTTCTTATAGTTAACTATATATCTATTTATAACATTGTTTTTTGGACTGTGTTTTCATTCCACGATTGAAAAAATAAATTCAACTGCATCTCAAATATATACAAAGATTTTATATATTAAAAACTAGATTAAAATTATAATATTTATCTATAAAATATTATTATTCTTTTTTCTACAAAAAAGAGTGTCAGCGAAGCTAATTTTTAGATAAAGAAATTCAATCAGTACTCGATGTTAAAAGAAAGATGAAAATAGAATAGTGTATATTAAGGTATTAACAAAAATAAAAATAGGCCGAAATGCCAAATCAGATTTGGATCAAAAATTAAAACTATGAAATCACAAAAATATATTATATACATGAAGAAATGATATATATGGAAAAAAACCCAAAAACATTCGTTTGAAAATCCAAAATAAACCTAGTATTCAACAAATAGAAGAAACAATAAAATTATATTCTAATGATGAACAACGTTTAGTGACAATCGATCGATGGGGAAAGAAAAATAAAACTATAAACATCACAATTTTCAAAAAATATATTTGGATACATAAAAAATAAAACAATAACCTACCTCACATAGATCTTGATTAAATTTACATGAGGGAAATAACGGACCACGACTTTACCCCAGTCAAAACCTTACAGTATTTGGATATCCATTGACAATTCTTGGTACACTCCCACCGGAAACTATTCTCCCTCAACCTAGTTTGAACACTTTATTGCGGTTGATATACCCTAATCTCAACCTATTGCGGTTGAGATCACTACATCCTCACACAAATGACCCATTCGACCAGTGCTCGACCCTCGTATCCCTCTATATCTTCACTCTATGGAGAAACCCAAACCTCCTAACCCAAATGGGTCGACCCCCTCGGTCCCCCCTTTTCCAAATGATGCACTCCCCATTTTACTTTTATTTTTTCAAGTTAGGATTATGATTTTTTTTATCATTTCATTTTTTTCTTGTAACATATTTCTAATTTTTTTCACATTTCAATCATAATTTTTTAATATATTTCTTCTTTTTTGAGGTTACAAAATTTTTTATAATAACTTATTATTAGATATTATTATCTATTTTGTACATTTTTTGAGTCACACATCTAGTTTTATTATCATTTTTCTCTTATCTTTATTACTTTTTTTAAATCAATATTATATATTTTCATTTATAGTTTTTTTATTTTCATATTTCAGATTTCACAATTTAATAAAATTTATTTTATATTTATCATTTTATAATATAATACATTTAATTTATAATCTCTTATATATATATATATATTAATATTACTCATAATCAATAAAAAAATAATAAAATCATAATAGTTAATATATATATCTACAATATCTTTCAAGATTCAAAAAAAAATTTATGAAATTATATGTTAACCAAAAATGATTAATAAAAAACCTTTTAGTATTAAAAAATAGTTTCTTTAAATAAGTATAAATTTGAAAAAAAAATATTCAAATAAAAATATTTATATTAAAATATTATTGTAATCAAAACAACAACTTTGAATATTAATTTAAATTTCAGGTCTTATTTCTTAAAATTATCAATTCTCAATAAAAACTATTATTAAAAGATATTGAAAACTATAATGTTTTCATATAATTAAATTTTTAATTGATAATTATTTATAATATATTAAACTATTATTGCTAATATTGAGATATTTTAAATAAGTAATTCTTATTTTAAAACATGGGATGTTACATTCTCCCCCTTAAAAGATGTATGCTCTCGTAATTCATTCATTGCAGGTATGAAAATTCCAAATTATAGTATTTGAAATTAAGAAAACTATAATTTCTAAAAATCTATATGGTACCACTTAGAATACATATAATCAACAATGTTTTCTAGAACATCCCTTTGACTCCAACTATGATTCCCCAAATCTTTGTTTTCAAATTTACTAATAAATTTTTTGTTTATTTTTTTATAAATGAAAAAGGAAAAAAAATACATAGAGAATTTTACATACCATGTACTATACTAGTATAGATTTTGGAGAATTAATCATATACATCACAAATTTAAAAAAAATTAGACAAATTTATTCATGTGTGTTTCTTTCTTATGTGAAATCAACAACAATTGAAATTATACTAAGCCTATGAAAAATAAATTTTAAACATTTGGGGAGAATTAGTTTTCTCAATAAAGGGGTTTCTAAAAGACCATTTAAAAGTAATTTTGAAAATTCATTTTTGAAAATATCTTTTCAAAAAAATACCTCTTAAAAAATAAAATAATGATTTTAAAAATACATATTCTTCGAAAAATATTTAATATTAATCTATATATTTTCAAAAAAAAATTAATAATGATTTTGAAAAAAAACATGGGGGATTTAAAACATTGATGGTTCTCTGGGCCTACCCACTTTCTTAAGGGATTATTTCACTCCCAATTTCATTACCATGTTTACAAGGTTCAGGTGCCAATTTGTTTTTTAAAAAATGTTATCGTTATATATATTTACATTTTTGACATATTATTACATGATTTTAAGCATAATTATCCATCAATTATAAGACTAGGATCATAAATTATAGTGTATTTCTAAGATCATGTACATAATTAATCAACATGAATCCAAAATAAAAAAAATTCTTAAATCTTAATAATGACCTCCTAATATTGTTTGAGCACATACCTCTACATAGGATAATATAGGGAATACATGAACAAAGGGATGAGACCAAAATCCTATTATGGGAATAAACATATGAATAATGAATAGAACATGGGTTAGAATGTATAACATGAAGACATAAAAAGGAAAAGAACATATATAACATAAGGAAGCATAACATGTGTAACATATGATCAAGTAATCAAGGAATCATAGGATTGTGGAAAAACATACAACCTGAAATACTAATGATTCAAGGATAAATTCATGACCATTGAACATTGAGGATCATGAGTCAAGGCTAACTACCAAGACTATTTCACATGGTTGACCAAGTCCTTTAGTGGAATCATGTTATCTTTCTATCGCAAAATGATGTCTCATGATAAAAACAAATTACCCAATGCATTGGAGTGTTATATAGGTCCACCCATAAAAATATATTCAATCATATGAGTGCCCCATTAAGAACATACATAAGGAATAAACATAAGGGTTACCCATGGAAGGAAATGAGTATCATAATCATGTCATAAGGAAAAACAAATGGGAATATCATTATGGTGTCCATAAAAGAATGGATTGAAATCAGACATTGACATTTAAAAGGGAAAATAGGAATAAAATATGATAAGTGACGTTGAAATGAAGTGAAAACAAGTAAAAATTTTGTTTAAAAACATTATAAGTGATCCACTTTAGTGTATTTAAGGAAAAATTTTAAATAATATTTAAAATGGACAATGGAAAAATTATTTTTATAATACTATAAATGAAACAATATATTTTTTCATGATAAAATTATTAATTTTAGAAAAATAATGGTGTTTTAGAATATATTATGGAGTACACTTAATAATGGGTAAGAAATTAGGATGTTCCCTTTAATCGAGCATGATTATCTAGGGATATTGAGAAGGGAACCTTATAAAATGTGTATTTCCCTATAAATGAAAGATTAATTCAACTAGGTACATATATTTTGAACACAAAATCATAATTTATGATGATTGGGTAATAATTATTAAGAAAAAAATTGGGTTAGCGATAGATAAAGCGTTATTGAAAGAAAAAATGGAGGTTCGGAAAGAATATGATACCTTTTGTTCAAAATTGCTCTTCAATTTTGCATAATATCCTAGATAATTAAATCAGGCTCATTATTAATTCAATTAAGAACCAATTAAATATTTATTTTATTTATTATAATTTTATTATGTTCATTTATGTCGTTTTTCATGAGTTATAAGATTCAATTTCATTTTTCAGGGATGTTCATATACTTGGTTTTCACAAATGGTTAACTAGTATACATGTATAAAAGAACACAAAAAATGGAAATAGTTATCTAGAATTAAAATTATATGTTATTAATGATCTTAATGAATATGAAATGTTCATATATGTAATTTTTTCCATATATTGGGATGATTCATTAGATAAAACAATAATTATAATCATTTAGATTATTTTAGAACCTTTTCGATAATGACAAACTAGTTTTTATTATTATTTAATATTATGTCTAAATACTGGTTATAAAACACTAAATACATTTTAATATACATTTTAAATTATTTTATCCATTATGATTCTTTTTTACCGTCCGTGAAGGCAGTATTAGAAAATGAAATATCATCGACCATGAAGGTAGTTAATCGAAACCTCTCAGACAATGTATTCCTTTTTTGAACAAAGGGGGAAGAGAAAATAATTGTTGTGGATATAAAGTTAACATAGAAAAATTATGATATATAAAATATACTGTAGTTATCATGAGATTTGGGGATAGATATGTGAGGATCAGATAAGAAAATAAAATAAATAGAAAATAAATTAAAAGAAAATGGATGAAGATTTTACCTCTTGAACTTCTTCTCCTTGAGAACCACCTTATGTGATAAAGTTTGGTATTTTGTTGATATAAGAGGATAATATATAAGGGGGGAAATATTAGTAGTGTATTGGGAATAATTTGGATATGATTCAAGGCTTTGGAGGCGGGAGGAGAAGGGTTTGTGAGGGATGTTATTTATAGTGGTAGGATAGGAGTGTTTTTGATTATTTTTTTCATGAGTTTATTATTTTGGCTCAATAATATGAATAATATAGACTAGTGTGACTGAATATATTAAATAGTTCATTTTATTTCAATTACAAAGTTATTATATCATCAATCCATCATATGTGACTCATTAATTCATGTATTTAGTTTTTATTGTAAATTATCGTATTTCACTATTCACTAACAATTCAACTATTTCAAAAAAAATCCACAAACATCACCCTAACCATTTAACAATGTGTAGAATTCAAAAATAAACTAAAATTTTTTAAAATAGTTTTTAAAATATCGGAAATTTAATTTTTAAACAAAATCATCATTTATTCGAAAAATACAAATTTGAAAATTATAATTGATTTTATAATACATTGAAGAATTAGTTAAGGTATCATAAAATTATCCTCTAATCATATGAAAACAAAATATTAATTTATTAATGTATTTTTTGAAAATAAATTTTCTTTTAAATTATTTTATTAATTATTAAATTGTAAATAATCATTTATGTTTCAAAAAAATATCGATACTTAATTTATCACTTTTAAAACTTTTATTTACTTATTCCATGATATTAATATATCATAGTTAAATTTATAATATTACTAAAATTTAATTTATGCATTCATAGGTAATGTAACTATTATATTGTTTGGCTTACTAATCTTAATGGACACATTACTATTCCCACAAACAAGTAACTATTCCATTGGTTTAGGTTCGTTAATTTCTATAAATACCTCTTATTTTATTAATTTTTCATTTATAAAATTTTTATTGTGTTATCTATGTGTCATTATGTTATTAATACTATATTACATATTATTACATTATTTCCATCAATTACAATCCAAGGATCATAATTTGTTGTTCATTTGGAACAGTAGATACATAATTAAATAACATGAAACCAAAATAAATATATATTTTATTTTATATTCATAATGAGATCCTAAATTACATTGATACCTTATATATTTATAAAATAAACTATGTATAATGAACAAAGGGATGAGCTAAAAAATACAAGTATGTTAATAAACATATGAATAAAGCATAGAACATGGGTAAGAAGTCCAAACACGATGACATAAAAAGGCATGAAACATGAATAAACATAAGGAATCGTAACATTTATAACATAGGATCATGTATTCATGTAATCATAGGAATGTTTAAATTAAATAAAACACCACATAATCATGACTCAAGGCTAACTTCCAAGACCATTTCATATGGAGGATCATGAGTCAAAGATAACTTCCAAGACCATTGTACACAACGTACCATGTCCCATAAAAGAATCAAGTTTACACCCTATCCCAACATGTTGTCTCATGAGAATAAACATTAACCAATGAATTGTTGCACTATATGGGATCAACCATCATAACATTTTCATGCATGTGTGTTCCACATGAAGAATGAAACATAAGGAATAAACATAAGGGCTACCCAAGGAAATAAATGGGTATCATAATCATATTATAAGGCATAACAAATGGGCATATCATAAAGGTGTCCATGAAAGAGTGTATTTAAATCATAAATGAAAAATAATAAGGGAAAATAGGTATACATAATGATAATTGATGTCATGCTGAACTGAAAACATGTAAAAATAGTATTTAAGAAACTTTAGAAAAAACCCCTTTAGTGCATTTTAGGAAATAATTTTAATGATTCTTTAAAATGAAAATTCCATAATTGATTGTTTAAAACCAAAAATGAACCAATATATTTTTTATGATAAAATTAGTGATTTTATTAAAAATAATGGTGGATAAAAATAGATTATGTAGTGCACCGGAAAATGGGTATGAAATTAGGATTTTTTTCTTTTATCGAGCATGCTTATCGGTAGAAATTGAGTAGGGATCCCAATAAAACATGTATTTACCAATAATTGAATGAATAATTGTGCTAGGTTCACATGTTTTTAACATAATAATATAATTTATTATGATTACGAAATAATAATTAATATTTACATTAGGGTAAAGAGAGAGAAAGCGAAACATGAAATAAAAAATGGAGGTTCAGAAGGAATATCATGCCTCACATCTGAAAGTTTTGATCACTTTTACATAATGTCTAGGATAATAAAATTAGATTTATTAATAATTTAATTAAGAACCTATTTAAAATTTATCTGAATAATTATAATCTTATTATGATCATTTATGGCCTTTTGATGAGTTTTAAGATTTAATTTCATTGTCCAGGTGTGTTCGTTTCCTTTGAATTCATGATTGGTTCACTTTTATACATGTATAAAAGATAATGTAAAATTGTAATAGTTATCCAGAATTGAAATTATATGTTATTAAGGAAATTTCATAATATTAAATGGTATTATATATAATTATTTCCTATATTAGGATGATTCATTGGATAAAACATTAATGAAAACGGTTTAGACAAATCAGTTTTGTTTTATTATTCAATATTATGTATAAATACTAGTTCCAGGACACTAAATATGTTGTGATAAAAAATTAAAAATATTCGTTAACAATTATAATTGTTTTATGTCCAGCCTTGAAGGAATTATTAGAAAATAAAAAATCATCATCCCTGAAGGTGGTGAATTGACACCTCACGAAGGATGTTTTAATTTTTTAAATAAAAGGGGAAGAGAAAATAATTTGTTTTCGATATAATATTAAAAAAAATAACATCTTATTATATAATATATATTTGAATACTCTTATATATATATATATACATTCATAAGAAGACATCTGAATTATTTGGAACAACCAAATATCCTAAAAATATAAAATTCATGATTTATTAATGAAAGAATAATTCTCATACATATAATCAGTTCATAAATCTCATAAAAATAATATATTTTAATGTAGTTGTTATAATGTATTTATTTATATTATATGAATTCTTATACATATACACAACTTATAAAAAAAGTTCATGAATTATAATTGCAAGATATGTCATGAGTTATATATGATGGCCATATCTATTAATATGCATAACATTCATTAACTTCCCAAATCATTTATCTCATAATATTAAAACATTTATCATTAAAATATATACTCTAAAATCAATAAATTATTCATTATTTTTTAAAAATACTTATAAATTTTTTTAAAATCAAATACCCATTAAATTTAATATTAAACAATAACCAAACAAGGTATTGTCATTATTTAACGTCTTAGAAAATAATTTCTAAATTATAATTGTTTATTTATCACTATGTAAAATCATTGAATAATTTATTTATTAACACACGGTTTTCTCAGTATAATATCAAAAAAAATAGAATCCAATTATTGAAAATATATTTAATATTATTATACAATTTTTAAAACAAAGAAATAAACATTTGAAAACATAGTAAAATAATTTCCCTTACCATAGAACAAATTAAGATAGTAGCTGGTGTGTTAGAATACAAATATGATGAGAAAGAATGATAGTTTTAAGGAATATAAATTGAGTTTATGAGAGTTAACATGATATATATTTATATCAGTTTGTTGTGTAACATGTATGCTTGTTATGATTAATAAAATAAATGAAATTATGACTCAAATCTATACCAATATTTGTTGTATTAAAAACTAGACGATGAATATAATATTTATATATATAATGTTATTTTTATTATATCTAAAACATAGTTTAACACCCTGATATATTTATAAGATGTATTTATTTTAAAATAATTTGATTTCATTGATGTCTAATGTTACACACAACATCATCTTAGCATGCATTCCTCACAACACTCAGTTACTACGAAACATAATTATTTTATATAAGATAATAACCTAGACATTAAATTAGAGGCTATGAAAATTATCAACTAAATTATGAAAATATATTGTTTACATTATGAATTTATTAATTTCTAATTACATAGAAATGAAAATACATACCAATTGAATATAACGAAAATATTTTTATTTTTATACTCCAGAAGTCATTTTATATTTATAAATTAAACTAATTAATGAATGATAATAATGAAATAATTATTTTATATATTAAATAAAAAAATTATATTCATCCGATATATTTTATTGGAATATGATAAAAATAACTCTAATTCTATGAATAAATCGATATAGTTTTCAAAAGGTTAATTTTACCACATTTTAATGTAGAAATTTTTTTAAATCTAATTATTGATAATTTTATTATTTTTATATGATAAAATAAACATATTATTTTAATATTTAACATAAAAGTTTTCTTTTGTTGAAATTGTTTTATTTTTCTAATATGATTATTTTTGTTGAAGAATAGTGAAAATGTAAATTTTTATTAAAAAGTGTAATTTCTTTTTAAGTCATTACAAGGTAAAACAATTTTTTGATTGTTTTTAAAATTTAACTAGTTAATTTTTATTTTAAATAATTCAATTATGGTTTTTAAAAGTATTTTATTCAAAAATTTATTATAAAAATATTTTATGCTTTAAAAAGGTATTTTCTCGGAAAACTGTTTTCAAGGCTGTTTACGGGTTTTATTTTAAATTTATTTCTAAAACTTATTTATTTTATGTTTTGATTAATTTATGTAAAATTTAGATTCATAAGTTACATAATAGGTAAATAATTCCATTTTATTTCTAGCCAATGTGAATTGTTACGATGGTATTTTTTTTACAACGGTAAAGGGTAAATTTTATAATTTAGGTTGAAAATAAAATTTTAAAAACATTAAAATGACCCTGAAACATGTCAAAAAATTTGGATGAATAAAATTATTTCTTTAACACCTAAGGATATAAATTAAATCATTTATTGGACACTTTTCTATCGAAATGGTTTATATAAAATTTAAATCAATGAAAGACACAAAATGTCATTTTCGTTGTCTTTAATATCTATTATGACGCCACATGAGACAAAGGAGTGTGATGAACAGATATAAATGTATATTATTAACTTCATAAAAATATTTTTTTACATAAATATATTTTTTACTTTTTTTACCAGTTGAATGATAATAAAATATTTATAATATTTTATTTAACAAAAATTCAATGTAGTCACTTTCATTTTTTAAATGATATACCATTCTTGATATAGGGATATAAAATAGGTATATACTACTATAAATATTAATATGAAATATAAAATATATATCTTCTTCATATTAACTTATTTTTAATTTTTAGTGAACAAAAACTTATACTAAAGTATTACACAACACCAAGGTAGTAATTATTTTAATAATGGGAACGTTAATGAAATATTATAAAAAAATTTAAAATAAATATAATTTTAGACAATTAATTCATCCAATAAATTTTATATATCAAATTGAAAATTTAGGTATATAATAATTTTCTTTCAATGTTAATTTGTTATCTTGATATTTTTAAAAATCCAATAAATAAATAGTGTCAAAATTGACACTACTGATATTTTATTAAAATAATGTTTATTAAATTATTTAAAAATAATTAAACTTTCTTAAAAATCAAAATAATAATATTATGGACCAAAACATTATAAAATTTTAATTAATGATATAATTTACAACATAAATGAAAATTTTATACTATTTTAATATTGAAAAATGGTTACGTTAGTTAAAATTAAAATTGGTTAACAAAGTGTTAATTAAAATGATAGTGTTTAAATGAATACCCAATCATGTCTGAAATATATTTTTTTATGATATTACAAATTTATATCATCTTTTATTGTAATATATTTCATATTTGTGGTATTTAGTGTAATATTGAATTTATTATAAATTAATATTTTTATAAATTTAAAAAGTACCTCACTTCAATTATAAAAGGGAACCTCTTCCCTCACTTATTCAAATCCCATTGAGACATAAAGATTAACCATACCATGACCATTTTTATTATCAAAATCTGAATCCACATTCTAGAGATTATGGTATTGTGAAAAGACAAACTTTATTTTCCCTATGAAGAGATCAACATGGACCTCGTCGAAGAAGAGGTAATCTCCTTTACCGGCTCACTCAATATCATTTCTTCTCCTACTTACTATTAATTTTTTTTCCATTATAAATTAATAACTATAGTATCATATATATTCTTATATGTTATTATGTTTATGAATCAACCATATTCCACCTTTTATCCATCCTATGAAAAACAAAGTCACAACACCTACAAAAGAATGACCTACCATCTCTACGGCGTTGTGTAATTTTTTTTCATCAAAACGTTACATTGATGGGTTAAATGATGGAAATAATAACAGTCTATGATTATAAAAACATGATAATTTTTTTCTGGAACAATATATACATTATACACTTCAATAAAATTTCACAATTAAGGAAAGGATATCGTTGCTCGTGCATACGTATGACCAACCGTCTCTACAACGCGATGTGATTCATTATCTTTGATTATAATTAATCAATTATTATATAATTGTATATAATGAATATATATGATATATATTACCTTAATAAAATTATTTATTTGATGTAATTATATACATTGTGCATGATCATGGACTTATATGGAAAAACATGCATAGGAAAATAAAGCAGGTTACACCCGAAAGAAGAGTAATAATGAAATGTTATTAAAAAATTTGTGATAATATAATCATATATTATATCATAAATTTGAATATAATTTTTTAATAGTTTAATATAATAATTTAAACCATTATATATTATTTTTAGATGCGTACAAAATAAATCGAGCCTAAGTTAAGTTATTTTTGTATTGGTTTTATTTTTGTCAGAAACTTGATGTATACACTACTTTCTTCTTTTATTGTATGCATATAATAAACGTGAATGTATTTATGAGTACTATTGTGAATATTATGGTATTTAAATATACATATAAATTTATTTATTCCATTGGGCATATGATTCCACTGATTTCAAAGTTGTATGGGATAATTTTTTAATCACATTTTTATCCTAGATTGTTTATCGCTAGTATTTACTAGGGTGCATTTAAAATACTTGTAGATTTTAGTTATAAATTTATTGAAAATTATTTTTAATATTATTATACTATTATTTAATGTCATTTTAACCCATTTTTAAAATTTTAAGAAGTTTTTTTGAAAGGATTCTTTTGTTGTTTTCCCAATGAGGTACTTTTTTACTTATCTGGAAAAAGTATGAGAAAAATGTTTTCTTTTAACTTATACAAAATGAATTAATTTTTACACTTTCATGTAACCTTATTTCCTTATATATTCCCTTAAATGATTATAAAGGTATTTTATTTGAAATTTTTTTCATTACAATGTGTCTGATGTTTTAAGAAAATAAAATGTTTTCAAAGAAGATATGATATTTTTTTCAAGTATTATTTTCATGTAATATCTCAAATTATTTTCCATATATGATAATATTATTTGATTCTAAATTTTCTATAATTGTGATATTTTTCAATTATATTATCCCTATTCTCAGTATTATTTTATTATGTTTATTATGGAATGATATTTATGAAATCCATTTCTTATTCATGGATTATGTTTCGATAGAATGATGTTTATGAATACCATTTTATTCCATGAGCTATGATATAATGAATGATTTATGTTATAGTTTCACAAATATATATTGTTTTCATTATGTTATGGGTGAGACCTGTATCTCCCTCCAATTCATTGGGTAACCATTTATATCCCATTAGACAGGCAAAACTGAAATTAGAAATGAACTCGGTTCGGTAATATAAGACTAGAACGAGAGAAATCTTGGTTCAGTAATATAGGACTGTAACAAGAGTAATCATGTTTCAGTAACATAGGTTTAATAACCCAAGTACTTATTAAATATTTTATTTTCATTCTAGAATTAAATAGTCAAATTCAAAAAATATATATATTGAAATAAGTTATATTTAGATACATTAAGTAATTTATAATGATGGAATTGTAACTTGACATTGGGAATAGTAATCTCTCCAATAGAATTGTAACCAGACCAATGAAACATTAAATAAAATTCATGTATCTTAAATGTAAAAATATCATATATTCATATCATGGAATAAGTAAATAAATGTTTTGAATGTTATTAATTTAGTGATGGTATTTTTTTGAGTCATGAATATTTAATAACAATTTTATAATTAATATAATGATTTAAAAGAATATATATTTTCATTAAATAGATTCATAAATTATTATTTTGTTGTCTTATTATTAAAATATAGTTTTATGAGGTTTTAATTAATTTTTCAAAGTCTTATAAAATCTTTTATAGTATTAAAATTTTTATGTTTCAAATAAATTATTATTTTAACAAAAAATTAAATTTATCATATTTAGATAATTATTTCAAAAAAAATTATTTCCTTTTTTTTAATTTTATACATTAAAAAATGTTTCGGGTTAATTTTTTGTATTTTTTTGAAATGCTTGAAATCATGGTGAATAATGAAATACGGTAATTTTTACTACAAGCTAAATACATGATTTATTGAGTCTTAGATCATGTAAGGCTGGTGTAACCCCAAAATATAGAACTATACTTCATTATATTAACATATTTAGTTAGAAATATTTTTATATTAATTATCTTGAGAAAAAATATTAAACTAATCACTATAATAATGAGAATGGAACCCTCTCCTGCACTATAAATACCACCCCTCACCACCTCTTATCCACACAAATTAAAGCTTTTTATATTGTAATATTTCTCCCCAATTCCCTTACCAATCCTCTATCTCACGCACAAGACCTGATGATCTCACCAAAATGAAAAAACCAAAGGGCCTTAAGGAGGTTCTTAAGGAGGATAATTCTTGAGGTAAAATCATCTTTCATTTACATTTATTTTATTTTTAGTTATTTTTCTTTTCTTATACTCAGATAATCACACCTTATCCAAGTGTAATGAAAACTCCAGTATCTTATATATACTATAATTTTATCTTTGTTTTTTTAATTCATCATAATACTTCTTCTTCTCTTGCTTTCATTCTCAAAATGAAAACATTTTCTATGATGTGTCGATTTACCACCATCGTTGATGATACAGTTTCATTTTTCATTAGCACATTCAAGTATAGTAATAAAACCATTATTATATTTGAATAATATATTTTAAAAAATATATTATTATTTATTTAATGTTCTATAACCAATATATTAACATGATATTGAAAAACATGATATAAGTTGATGATGAAAATAAAAACCACCAAAATAAAATATTCATTTTATTTAATGTTTTTTCTAATAGTTTATCCTCCAATCAGAAAAAATTATATATGGTATACATTGAAATTATTGAAACATATTAACACCATTTCATTCCACTTATAGAGTTTTTCTTCTATTCGACATGAAAATCCATAATGAACCAACCATGGAAAACATGAAATAAATGCACCCAAATAAATGAAAATGTCAAAATATTATTAATAAATGGTTGGAATGATATTTTAAGAATATAATATGAGAAATTATAAATATAAATATTATTCATTAATATTTTAATAACACTCTTTAAACCATTATACATGAAGTTTTAACATGTTTTAATTATGAAAACACCCAAGGTAAGGGGATTCTTAACCCAATTTCAATTCTATTGGTTAACCATCTATTTCATTGATTATGTGGTAATAAAATTATTTTTGGAATGAAATTTTTTAATTAATGTTCTATAATGTATATTTATTGGGTATACACATATTCCATTATTCTTATCAATTTTCACTTTAAATATAAGATATTTTTAAGGAAATTTTCATTAAAAATACATTTTTAATTTCTTTTCTATTTTTAAAGGGAGAGATTTATATGAAGTAAGTATTATTATTTAATGATTATATTCTGGTTCATGGAAATTTTTTATTATGAAGGTTATAACCTATATCTCCCTCTAATGGTTGGGGTATGAATACGTTAGAGTTTTAAAGTATAGTTACTCCATGTGTAACTGTGAGTGTACAGTATAATTATTCATGAGGGTTATGTCATAAGGTAGCTATGAGGGTTACATTATAAGGTAACCATGTGTTTTATGAATCATATGTTATCTGTGAGGGTAAAAATCATAAGTAATTTATTCCCCAAGTTATCATTATGGAATTATTTATGTTTTATATGTTTTATGGTAATCTATTATTTTCACAAAGTAATTATGTGATGCTTATTGGGTGAGTAGTGTGTATTTCTGAAAATGATTTCATATGTTTATAAGTATTCACATACTAATGTTTTTTCTCCTTCTTTTTATATCCTTTACTGATCTTTCTGTTCTCATCCTCAGTTTTAGAATGTTTTTCATAGGGTTTAAGGATTCATAACAAAAAAGGATAATCCAAGATGAATGTTGTCAAGACATTTCATGAAAATATATCTTAATTTTATTGAAAACATCTATATTATAAAAAAATAGATATTGTTTTAGTTTTATCCACATAGTATGCATCTGGGTTGATATGTATAGATTATTTTTTTATTTTCTAAAGCTCTATACATAAAATATCATTTGGAATGTAATGAAGTTAATTCTAAAGGAAATCACTAGATTATGTAATGTTTAATGTTGAGTCCTTATAGTTTCTATCATAGTGTGGTTTAGATAACATTAAGGGTTAAAATGAAGTTAATATAATAACATAATTTTTTTTACCTTATGATTATGTTATGATGATATAGAATTTGAAGATTACCATGTCACTTCATCTAAATAATTTATATTCAAAATGGTTTTCTATAGAATAAATAAGGAATATGAAGTAATAAGGCACTGAGAGGATGGTATATTTATAAATCCACAACATAGAATTATAGGAATTGGAACTAAATTGTTTTTGAAATTAATGACTCAACTGTAACATGTTTTAAATGGTGGTGGAATCCATTAATGTGAACAACTAGGGATACTACAAATGAAAATGACGATAGTGGAACAAGTTATGATGCAATACCCTCCTCCCTTCAGTGGATCTTCTAACCTAGTTTTGGTTGAAGGATCGATTAAATCCATTGAAATGATATTTGATATTCTGGGATATTCATATAATCTAATGGTTAGTCTTTTCAATTATTGATTCAATGGTGAACCTAACCAGTGGTGGTAAATGGTCAGGAATATCAGGGATAGTGAGGAGATTGATACCTTGGAATGGGATGAATTTAAAAATCATTTCCATGGAAAATATTTTCTACAGGTGGTTCGGCATTGGATGGGAAAGAAATACCTTGAATTGTAACAAAATTATAATGATTTAGTTGCATTTTATGAATTAAAATTCACCCGATTGGAAAGGTATTATCCAAATATTATTTGGGATCATAATATTAATGTCAATCATTTTTACTCACTATTAAAGCCATGATACTAAAGGAATTTGGACTCCCATGAATTTAAATGTTATACAAATCATTTCTGATGTTCTGAGAGGGTCAAAATAATGTTTTTTTATGATCTTTTGTACGTTTAAAACGAGAAAACGAAAATGTTTAGATTGCAAGGAATGGGTAATAATAAATTTAATTATGAAGGTAAGAAATTAAGGTTTCTTGTTTTGCGATGTATGGAAAAAAGAACCTTAGGGAATTCCCTAACAAATCTCAAAAGTGTTTTTGATGTGGTGTGTTTTGACGTATGGCCTGATATTTCAATTAAAAATATTTTAGTAATGGTATGTTTAATTATGATAAGAAAACTATAATGTGATTTAAATCTGGTGAGATTGAGAATTATGAAAGTATCTTCCCAAATATAGATATGAATAATGTAAAGAAGAAATATTATAAATAGAAATTTGTAGTGATATCCATTGTGACTATATCAGAAGATGTTGTGAAATACAATAAAATGGTATCAGGTTCTTTGTTTGTTTACTCTGATTTTTTAATGTCTTATTTGATACGGGGTCTATGCATTCCTTTATTTATGATAAATATTCTGGTTAAATGGAAATTTCACTTCAGTAAATGAGACTAAAACTTATGGTAAAAAACAGAGAAATATTTTGGTAAAAAGGAATTATAAAAAAAATCATGTTATTGTCTGTGGAAAGATATTACCTACAAATATTTTTTTTTACATTAGTATATTTTTCTATAATTCTATGTATGGATTAGATTTATATTTATTGTGATAAGATTGATTATATATTTAAATAAATATTTTTTAGAAAGAGTTTCATTTTGTATACATGAAAGAACCCATTCAATTAATAACATATCAAGAGGATGAGAAACTGTCAGAATATGGAAATGTATGTTATCCTACTCATATTGTTAAAAACAAGGGAACTGATTCTATTAATGATTTAACAATGTTAAATGAATACCTATATAATTTTTATGAATTAATTTTGTATCAATATCATTCATAATGGTTATTAATAAAATTTTAATAGTAACCAATCATATACACTTTAGGGAATGGAGAGGAATTTAGTAATTGTGATCCATTATTTATCTTGAGGATTTCATTGTTTTTTTACAAATAAATGACTATGAAATTAATTCATAACTTATTTATGTTATTTAAATATTGGAAAAATATAACAATATTAGATATAAAAAATATGAATCTACTTTTTTATGTAATAATTTTATTACATCAATGATAGTGATGGAGGTCGCCTCATCTTGATGTGAAATGTAAAGTAAATGATTATCCATATAACGTGTTTTGAAATTTAAAAATAATAATTGAAACAAAAGTGAATTTAAAAAATATATGTATGACGATTCATTGGTAAAAAATATCATTGATGAAAAATAGCATCAATTTTTTGTAGGAATTATAATAAAAAAAATATAGAATGAATAAATAAGTGAGATGTAGAATGTATATAGGTAAAAAGTTTAAATTCTTATTTACATGGTGACATATATATATTGTACTTCATGTTTAGAATAAACAGTCCAAATAAATTCCTATCACTCAATTCTTATCCAAATGTGGGAATGCAAATAGATTCAGAAAATGAAGGTGTATCACTATGAGGGGATTGTGTTTAGAATATTGTGTATTAATGATTTAGGAATTAATATTTCCATATTATAAATATTTTATAACATTTTTAAATAAATTTATCATTATATCTATCATAGGAACACAATCCATTTATTATTCTATTTGAAAAAATATTTATTAAAATTGTTTATATATTTATTAATTGATTAAATTCTTATAATAATGTATGGTAAAGAGTTTAAAACTAATTCAGTGGTATCCAACATAGTGTTGGATATTTAAATAAATTATTATTATTTTTTAATTAGGTTTTTATTGATTAAGAATAGTGTATTTGGAAATAATATAATATTAAGGTAGGATTCATATAGTTGGACTGTAATATTCTAATCTCAAAAAATATCAAATTAATTATTAAAAATTCATTAATGTAATATTCATAAATAATATCCAAATTTAAATAGATTTCATTCGCATTTTTATATATTTTTAATCTATTTTAATTAGTTGTTCTAATCATTTTACGTTTCATTAAGTATTATTCTATTTTATTGAATTTTAGGTATTTTAAAATTTTGAATTAATTTTATATTAGTTATTTCTATTGTAATAATAGTAATATTTTTTTAATAAAAACCCCAACCCCATGAGATTTATTAAACAATATAGCATATCCACGTACCTTGTACACTAGAAAGAACCCTAGTTCTTGTCCTTCATCACTTGGTTAAAATGTGTACAACTGCCTCCATGTTGTGGTCCCTAGCATAATGGATGATTAATTCAAAGACTTATAACTATGACCTAGTCATAGAAAAAGCATTAATCAAACCATTGACCTTGAGAGATCAAATTACTGACCAAACCGTCCAAGAACCCATGTAGGGGAATTCTTATACTTAATATTGTATATTAATATTATAGAAATTTTAACATATTAAAAAATTATTTATATTAAAATCATGTTATTTTTATTATTTATAAATTTATATTAACACTTATAATAATATTCTAATACAATTTTGGTTTGGATCAATGTGACCCATTCCCACTAAATAAATTAAATCATGTGAATCAGGATATAATGAGATTATAAAAGGCCAGTATATGTATCACAAAAAAACATTTGAATGTTTCAAAGGAATAAATACCTGACATAGAATATAAAATCAATAAGATTCACGAGCATAAAATTACTTATTTGAAAGAAAATTGGACACCATATTCGGCTCCCTAGATATATGAGATATATGCAATTACAATCCCACCATATGGTCCATACAGCCACTCCAACAAAGTATAGTTTTATTGGAATTTTATAATATCTATTAAGAAATAAGTTATCTTTTGACATGTATTCACTCTCAATCCAGAGTTCATTAAACATGAATTTCTATCTACATTTAATAGATTAAATGATAACAAAAATCCCCACATTAAATTGAGTGTAGAGATAAGGAAGCATAAAATGGTACCCTTGATGAACCACATCTGAGTATAGAAAAGGCCTCCATAGTCAATATGGATCGGTTCTTACCATAGTATCCCTATCCACATTATCCTTAATATGAGATGGTAGTGAAGGCATCCATCAAATGTACATATACTGAATGAGTTTTTTTGGATAGCTTTAACACTAATCCATCTAGAGATAATAAAATAATCAAATCTACAAATAATAATAATAATAATAATAATAATTTTTATTATTATGATCATGATTATGATTATATGTATAATTATATGAGGTTATACTTGTACATGAGTGGTATAATATATTTCTACACATCTTGAAGGTTGCGGGTTTAACCCCCATTGAACCATAATATGGGAGGAAAATCCAAAGGTATAATAACATGCATAGGTACTGTATTAGTGTGAGTACTGCAATAGGTAGTGAATCATAATGAGTAATATAACAAAAATATTCACACAGGTGACTTTTATAGAAATCAATTTGACCATTGGTTCAAGAAAAATGTTTTTTATTCATATGGCGTTTAGACTATCAACTTGCAATAGGTTATTGAGGCTGCATTTCAATCCTTATGGATAATGATGATGCAGGAACCACTTGGGTGTGTGTATTCTTATAGATTTCAATCCTCTATACCAATATAATGGTTATGTGTATAATTATATATATATATATATATAATAATTACATAAAATTATATACACCATATCATGTATTAATTATCATTTTTAATTATGTCTATTTATAAATATTCATAAGTAATTATTATAAATATATTTATAAATTTTTATTGTATTACTTTATAAATATTATTATTTAATTTTTTTAGTTTAGATTATAATTATACACATTTAATTATGATATAACTAGTCCATATTATAATTACTAAACAATTTTTTTTTTGTTTTTTAAATATTCTCATGATCCAAGCAACAAATGGATATTGTGTATGTGCCATCATTGTGGAGAGATCAAATCATCTTTATAATACCATTGTAGGGATGATGAAAATTTGGTATGAATTTCTATTATTCTACAAATTTTTTAATTCATAAACAAACTATCTATTTTTGTCGAAACAAGATTGTCTTAACTGTTGATTACACAAGTCCATTTTACTATATTAATTTCTTTTGAATAATTATTAGGGGAGATATATATTCCTGGGATTTATTATTTTATTCAAATTTAAAATTTAAAATAACATAACACTAAAATTTAAAATTTAATATTCAAAGACACAATTAATTCATCAAGATGTGTATGAGATGAAAATTTCATAAGATAAATTACTCCAATCTCTATAAATTTTTTTCTATGATTAAGAAATAAATTTTTTAAATTACCTATATTTATAAAATATATACTTTAATTAGAAATAAAATTTAATTTTATCAATTATAATTCCATGATCTAGTGTCATAAATAAATCAGTAGAGTAATTTATGTAGTAAATTTATTTGATTAAATGACAAGAATCGTTTCTCACAAGGCCAAAGAAATTATTTCTATAATAATAAATTCAATAATATAACTTATTAACTATTTATTAAATCACATAAAATTAAATATTCCAAATTTTAATTTTATAATTAAATTAAAAAAATATGAATTATGAAAAAGAAAAATAATAAATAAATAAATTCAACTAGAAAATTAATCATGAATATAAAAAATTACCAGGCTTGCATAATAATTTTTCCAACTCATCTAATATCCATAAAAAAGTGAACAATACCATGTAACTGAAGGGATAAAAAGAAAGAAGTGGAGGGAAAATTTATCACATTACATGGTGTTAAATAGTTTATAGAATAGAAAATTTTAATTGATCAACTAATTAATGTGACACACAAACCAACAGAATATGATGCAACATTAATGGATTAAGATGTTAGAGTTGTAGAAATATAAAAGTAAGGAAAAAATAAAAAATATATAATTATAATATCATGAAAATAAAATGAAAAATTATTTCTCAATAATATAGGGAATGATCAGCAAACAACATTTCATGAACCAACTATGGTGGAACCCAAATGGGTCACCATAGCCAGCACAAAACATCACCGAGGTGTGTACCCAATCACACTGGGGCGGCGATATTCACCAATTCAATCAATGACATACAATGTAAATGACATCTACTAAAATAAATAAACAAAATAATTTGAATCATAAATTAGAAACCTAATAAAAATAAACAAGTGAAGAAATTAGAAAAATATGAAAAAAAATGCAAAACGAGATTGAAGTTTACAAAATCTCCATGTGACCCCGTGGGTCACTCTAGAATCCCAAAACCCAATACCAGTCCTTAATGATTGATATAAAACTCAAATATACACTTGAGGATAAAAACAAGAATTAAAGTATATGCGTGATTATTAAAACTCAGAAGGCATTATAGTGAAAAAAAATTCTATTCATTTCCATTAAATAAAATATCATTCAATTTGATGTTTTAAATAAAATATATGAACATATTTATTTCAAACATTTCATTTCAAAATAGAACACAGTCCATTTACATATTCTTTTAAAATATTTTGTTCATTACTCAGAAGGAAATACATGAGCATTTTAGAGAAAAGTGGGAATGAAATGTAAGGAGAATTGATGTAATAATAAAAAATTGTTTTTAAAAATATTCTTTATGAAAGACAAAATAAATCCAATCATTCAATTTTTCCAAATGTAACACCACTGAAAAGAGTAGGACCAATGACCACACAATTAGGTAATATATGACTATAGAAATGGAACCCAAATAGCTAGGGAACCTACATTATCTTTGGTAGATAATTGTGTTCCAAGGGTTACATAGGAGTACCTAGGATAAAATAGAATAATATAGAACATAATGTTCTTTATCCATTGTGATTTCATGCCTACTTAAATCAATAGACTTCAAGCTCGATCATACCCTACCATTCCCTATCATGGGGTATAATCCCAAAGAAAAGAAACTCTATACTAAGGGACAATTTCCAGAGTGTAATCCTAAAATAGTGATTTAAAATTTATTAGATAATAAAATATTTATGCTAGGTTCCCATGTCATATGTAAAGTGGGTGTGATATATGAAATTCCAATAACTATGCAACCAAATATATATAAAGGACACGAGAATCACACCTGAACATCTCCCCTATATCACCACAAGGAATAGTTCCTTTTACTTTTTTCATATATTCCTCATAGGAATTACCATTCCAAGGACCTACCCTTACCATTATCATAAATCAAGGAAAGTGATACACAAAAAGGGGATTTTTGTAAATAATTCCATTTTTAGAAAGTTCCAATATTGCCTCATGAAATCATTAAATGTCAAAACATTTCCAAAAGAACCCAACACAAATCATGTGAAACTATGGACCTATTTGAATTCAATTTATAAAACCCAAAATACCACATGGAAACCATAATTCATTTATAAAATCCAAAAAATTATTTTAGAAACATCAAGTAACTTGGAAAGGCTAATAGAGCATTTTAGCAACCCCAAGGAATTTTATGTTTAGAAACACAATTTCATAAAATTAAATAGTATGATAAAATAATTTCATTTCATGAAAAAATATTATTTTAAATGTTAAACAACATCAATTAGTACAAAACATTTGTGTAGAATGAATCAAATCAGTGATTTTTAAATTTAACGGCCAATGCATTAGGTATTGTACCTGAAACCACATGTTCTTGTATGATGGAAATCCCAAACCACTTCACATGGGAATTTGGGGGCAAGAATAGGCAAGGGGAACCTTAAAAATACACAACCACCAATTTACAATCAAGGAGACAAGAACCCTAGACCAATAGGACCAGGATAGAAAGGGAAAAATATAAAAAATAAAAATCAAGGAAGAGGAAGAAAAGAGCAAGAGAATACCTTGAGAAATCACATCAATGCGGGAAGAAATCCCATGATCTCACCCTTAGAAAAGGGAGAATACATGGAGAGAATGGGAGGATCCCTCCTTGAGTTTCATGATCAATAAGGTGAAAATTTTGGATTTTTTATTGTTAAAAACTGAGATGGGAAAAAGTTCATTTGAAAATTTTAAGGAAATTGTGAACTACGCCTGGGTAGGTCTCTCAGTTTGTGAAACTCTACGCCAACTGTGAATCCATCATTGGATTCAAAGTTCACCTACATGGTTTGGCCATATGATTTTGGGAACCATGTTCGTAAAATATATTTTTTTCTATTGAAAATTTCATTACTATTCACACTCTTTCTAATTAGTTTTGACTAACAATTTTCAAGACATGATTTCTCATCCAGTAAAACCCAAGACCCACATAGTTTCTCCTGGGAGTCACAATGTTTGGACCAAACTGTGTGTTACCCATGCAACCATAACCATGCATGCTTAAAATGATCTTGAAAGTGATTCAACATAATTAGGTATCATGGTTCCCTAATAACCATTCACCTAAACCATGATATTAAGAAAAAAGAAAAAAACGTATAATTTTGAGATGAAACACAAAAACCTCAATGGAAAATACAATGAAAAAAACTTTAAACCAAAATAAAATAGAAAAATAAAAATAGGATCAAGACAATTATCCCCACCATATTTCTTTATTAACCCATAAGACCTAACACTTTACAATTGATCGAGTAAAATACAAGGTTCACACACTCTCACACTATTCGACACGTTAAACCAAAGCACACTTAAAAAAACAATTAAAAAAAACTTTCACCTCTAACCCAGAAGAAACCATTGAACTCTAACTATTCCTCAAATGACTAAAAACATGTTCCACCACACAAACACCTTACCATCACAAAAAATATCAACAATTCTCTAAGATACAATTGTAATGTAATGGATAAGGAAAAATCAATTTCATATGACCTACAAGGACAGAGGATAATCACGTGAAAATTCGTTAATGATGTAAGTAAAAAAGGTCAAGGGAGAAACAAAAAAGAAGGGAAGAATTTTACAACACTAAGAATCTATGGTGGACACTCCACCATATAATAATTATTCCTTGTTTATCAAAAGACACCACCCATCATCATCAACTAAAAAATGGTAACAACCACAAATGAACCCTAGGAGGAGTTAAGTGATCAGCACATTACACTCTAAAAAACATTGTTTTATTGTGATAATGAGATTCAAAATTTCTTAATATTTAATTACCTTAAAGAACATTAAAAATATACACAATATTCAATATTTCACCAAACAAAGGGAATCACGAAATCATAAAACCATTAAAAAAATGTGTCTATACATTAAAACCATCAGATAAATCTCACACTGACACAACGTTCATCTGAATGAACCATATATTTCTTTTAGGGAGTGGATCTGGATCCACTCTTATATTAGGAGACACCCTTACATAATATTATGAGATGGACAAGATAGCCACAAGCATGAACATTCTTTGGATCATTTTGACATGATGGATTCTTGTATCCCATCTTTATTTATTGATGACACACTAGGGTCTATTGTAATAAGAAGACAAAGAAATATAAAAAGTCCTCTTCATTTCTCCTCAAACTTCACTAGTTTTAGGCTGCAATTATATATTATTATAGGGATTACATTACCGCATATATAGATTGGTGGGGGAATATCTCTCTTGATTACTCCTTCTAACATGGAATAAAATTGAGTAGTATGCCTCACTATATCGACATAAGAGGATAAGAAGAATTATGGCACCCTCAACCAAAGACCATGTTAAAATTCAACTCTCAAAATGTTAGTCATTCAGAGATTCATCTTCATGAAACTTCAGGAAAAAAAGAATTAAATCCATGAAATAATGGACAAATTCAATCACAAATCCCTCATCTTTTTAAATGTATCACTCCAAAACATTCACCACCATCATATCCTCTGAGAAGTACTTTTAGATGAATGAGGCCTTGATGAATTAATTCAAAGGGGAGTCATTCATGAGACTTGTTCAAAATGAGTAACTTATACAACCTACAACATATACCTTCAATCACAATGGTCAAGAAAATGACCTTTAGAGACTCGGTAACTCCATGGAAATTGAATATCCTTTGGATATTTCTCTTCCAATCATTTATTTCAAATGGTTATGATTATTTATATAAGAGAGGAGGGTTCAAATTCCAAGAATAAAAGAGGAAATAAATATATTTATCAAGTGGGGGGACACTAATAGTGAACTACCCATAGATTCACCTCAAAAAAAATAAAATCCTTAATGGGGGAATACTCTTACAAGAAAACAATGAACTCTATCAAAATAAAATCACCAATAAAAACTAACCATAATTAAACACCAGATATAAAAGGAAACCAACTCATATATTTCTCCAAACTTTTTAAAAAATATTTATAAACATCACATAAAAACCCATCATCATACTTTACACACAAATTCATTTTATTTCACTAAAATCTCTTGAATTATTCAATAGAATCTATCCACCTTTTATTCTGTTAAAACTACCTTCTGAATTTCAAACAAACCCCCATTTCCATTGATCATTTGATTGAAAATCCATCCTAGTGAAAACTCACATTACTTATAAAAAATTTGTAATACTATCCTATAGTTAATCTGGAAACACATTAATCATTTACTAAAATGGAAACATCACCTACTAAAATACAATTTCTTAATACGAAACATGATTTTACAAAAAATAAAAATCAAAAAGACCAAAGATAATCTCATGAATGGGAATCTAGTGTCAATTGATGACTTGTTTCATGGTTGGAAACCATATTCCATTCATTCCATCATCATAGGGGGTCTCTCATGACCATTTCCCATGATATCCATGGATTTCTAGGCACTACGAGATCACTCGGGCCACCAGACCAATACCCAATTCGCTTCCCCAAAAACCATACAACTCACACCCACTAAATAAACCAAAAAAACCAAACTCCACATGTAAACCAATGGATCATCTTGGAAATTATAGGCCAAAAACCTCACCATTCCTACACACAATGTTCCAACTGTCCTAATCCATATACCACCACAACCCAAATTACAAATAGTTCATTAAAAGAAATAATTCCAGAAAAGAAAAGATATGTTACTATTGTTTCATGAACCAACCTATGTTATCACGGAATTGGTCACCCGAGCCAGCCTCTGATATCCCCTAGGTGTGTTACCAATCGAAATGGGGTGGCGACAGGCACAAAAGGAATCAACAAGTGCAGTGGGAATGATTTTTCACAATATTAATAATCAAAAGGAGGACCATAATAAAATAGAAATATGATACAAATAATCATACAAAATAACTAGTTTAAACTGATAATATAACCAAAACAAACCTAACAACTACTAAATCTCCTTTTTAATATATGGGCCACTCTCCGATCCCAAAACCCAACATTTCTCCACAGTGATCAAGAACAATATAGAACCTAAAAATGAGGATAGAAAAATAATGAATGTTTAGGCGTGAGTATTAAAACATAGTAGAAATGCCGAATTAATCTATTACCTATTCATTTCCATTAAATAAAATAACCATCAATTTCTAGTTTTATGTACAATATATGACCAAAAATCATTAAATTATTTCTTTTTAAAATAGAACACAATCCATATCCATATTCTTTGAAAACATTTTTTCATTACTCAAAAGGAAAGACATGAGATTTTAAGAGAAATGAGGTAATGAAATACAATGATAATGAATTTTATAATAAATAATTATTTTAAACAACATTATTTATCGAAGCCAAAATAAACTCAAACACTCAGTTTCACCAAAAGACACAACACCAAAAATATTCAGAGCAACTACCACACAATAATGGAAATTGGAGATAACACATAGAAAAAAAATCTAAGTCACATTAATTGTGAACCATTGATAAATGAGTTTAAAGGGTAATATGGGAGAATCAATGATCTCATGGGATAATCAAGATCCTATTTTCATTGATCCATCGTGTTAGCATGACTGATGAAATCAACAACCATCATGATCGGTTATACCCTGCCTTCCCAAACCGAGGGTAATAATACTAAAGAAGAGCATGTAACACCCGGAATTTTTAGCGAGGTAAATTTTTCTTTTAGATTTTTTTAACCCATAAACCACCCCTAAGGGTTTCTTTATTTGTTCCTGGAAAACAGGTTGCATGTGGCCTAGATTGTGGATATAGAGGAAATATAGGATGTGTATTCATTACCTCATAAGTAATAATTACATGACACGTCTTTTGGGAGTTTTGACCCATTTAATGTCATGATATGGGTTTTGCCTAAATAATTGATTCCCTGCTATACACGACATGTAATGCATTAACACACCATGTAAAAACATAACCCAGTTATTATTAAAAATGAGAAGAACCCTTTTTTCTAATAGGTGGTCTTTCTTCTCCTACACATCATGGGGAGTGTGTGAGATACCCCATCCACACCTCATCTATGTTTCATGATATTTAACGCATTCATACGCTATTCTATTCACCGTTGGATGATTTGGAATCACTTCAACAATAATTATACATCACCTTCATCTTTTTCTATATTATCTTCCATCCTCTTTTGTTATTTTTATGTAAGATGAATTTCCTTGTTTTAAAGGATTTATTTTATTTTTCTAAAAATTTATTTAATATCATAATTTAATTCCTGATTTTGGATGATGACAGTGCTACAATCCTAAATTAGGTGGTTTGGTTTATTACCCCAAGTTTCAATGCTTTTATAACATGCACTGTTTGTGATGCACGCGGAACCTTTCATGAAACACCACCAAATTGTTAAATAAATTAATATCAATGATTTCTCATACTTACTATGATCCTTGATTTTGGAAACTCACCTTTTTAGCTGATCCCCTTGACATTATCCAGCCTTTGGGTGTTCTAGGTACTTGAGAGCGTACAATCCACTCTTAAAAATTGTTAAACCCCACATGAGGTGTACTACCGCTATTATAATATATTTGGTTAATACCATAAATTTTTTATAGTGGGAGACCATGATTAAGGCCCCAACACCTTTTCCATAAGTGTTTTACATAATTAAATTCCTTGGACAACTAGCTAATTATCCATTAAATAATTTATTTTTAAAATGATATGAATTTTTTCATCATGTCATACTGTTACCTTAGTGATGAGGGTGATAGAAGAGGATCATACTTTAGGAAACCATTGATGGGATTATCATTCCTTATAGGATATTTGTTAAATAAATTTTTAAATATATTGAGGGTGATAGTAGATATTCCTAGGATAGTATTTTCTTGTTCTTTACTTTTACATCAAGTAGAATGAAACATGTTATTTAGCGGAGACAACATATACGAGCTTAGTGGCAATATTGTTTTACCATGACTAGAGATAGACATAGACTCCAATGTGTGACACCAGGGATAGACTGTGAGTTTATTTTTGAAATATTCAAACCATGCCATGGATGACACTGGTGATCTCATGTTTGTATCACCTTGTATGGAATCCTAAGACATTATACATAATTTTATCCCCGAGATAGATTCTTGTGATTCCCTTGGGATCTCCTTGGATGAGTTAAGGTCGATTTTTAATAAATTATAATGATATTAAATAAATTTATTAATAATAATTTGGACTTGAAACTACTTGGACAATCCCACCAATCCAAATAACATGCATAAAGATAGACCATCATTTGACACTTTACATATACCAACTCTTATCATATTCTAAAATTATGTAGGTTACATCAATATATAGATAACCAACTACGGTCAAATCAGGTAGTAATTAAGTGAGCATCACAAGTGGGACCCATTTTGGTATATCATATTTATTTACTTCTATGAATCTATTATTTTTTATAACACTATTAATTTTATATTTCACAAAATGGTTTGATTTTGACATCATTATTGGTGGTATACTTATCATATATGAAACCCTTCTTGGGACCTCGTTGGTACCTAAGAAAACATTATGACTTTTGTATGTATAAAGGGAAACAAATATCTTTTGATGACTGATTACTACTATTATGATAGATTGTGGTAGTAGAGGACCAATCATATACTTGTGATTCTAGCAGTATCTGTTTTTTTCTATTATTTATTTTACCATTAACATGTGGTATATGACTTCTCCCATGTATCACATTTCATTCATTTTTGTAAAGAAACGTGAGATAATGATAATGATCATTAATTTTTATCTATTATTTATTTATAATTTATTATTTATTTATATTCCATCATTCATTATTATTATTCCAAAACATTCTGTCTGTTTTTATTATTTCATGTGGGATGAATTACTAGCACTATTATCTTATTTTTTTCTTTTTTTGAATCATATTTTTTATATGTATATTACGATATGATCAACTATTATCTATGAGGGAGTAATTTTCTCAAGGAAGCACCCTAGCCTCTCAATTCTAGTTGATAGCCACTGGCATATGAGAAGGACACTTGAGGTATTTTGGCCAACAATCATGGGGAACCACTATGTATTATCTAGGGAGGGATTCTACATAGTCTTGTCAGAGCTCTTTTTCCTTTTTTTATAATTATAATATTATATAGAAGACTAGGATATTGGAATTTTGTAATGATCCTATTCATGTGAGTAATTGACCCCTATTTATGGGAAACCCAAATTACCTGGGATGGGTAAATTCATTTATTTTTTGTGTTTGTAATAGTTTTGTTGTTTTCACCATTGGGTTGTTGGGGATTGTTATTATTATTCATAAAATAATTAATATTTTTGGTTGTTTAACCCATGACCAATGATATAAGGTAATATTAAAAATAATTTATCATATTATTATCTATAGGATATATAGGTCATGCATTATTCCATTCAACATTACCTTCTATGTGCATTGTCGGTGAGGAATGTGTCTATTATTGTGCTTTGATTACATTATATTGGAATATGCTGAAATTCCCTATCGGGCTGAGAAAGAAATAATTAGAACTTAAAGTATCTACATTAACCTAATAGTTTTTTCTTTAATATGTTAATGAAAACCCCTTAAGTAGCTATTTATGGAACATTAATCCATGGACCATTTGTTTCATGGGCAGGAATGTGTTATAGTTAGGATTATGTTGATACGACATTCAAATTACAAAGGAGTATGTTCCCTTATAAAATTGAAAGTGGTGATCCAAATAATTAAACCATTTATATAAATATAGATACATAGATGAGTATTAATTTAATGAAAACATAACATTTAGAATGAAATGGTAATTTTATATGTGTGATAGAAGACCCTGACATTGACCCAACCTTTGTAATGGGATGTTGTCTATGTATCTTGATCTTGTTATGACTCTTTTTACCACCTATACCTAGCATTTGGAGTAGGCATATAGGTGAGAATCATTTTAGAATTTCAATCTGTATGTCCTTTTTATTATCTCTTTTCATATTTGTTATAATATTATTTGAGGTGTGATCTTCGAAATTATAGTGTTATGAAACTTTGATGTCCACATTCCATATGCTAAGGGAGTTGTGACGAGAACACTCCATAGTGGGAGGGACTTGAGACACCAATGATTAATCCTATTGTTCCATATGAGTAACATCCTACATATATTCCACTAGGCATCGATGCTTAGTTCTATGAAAACTTCTCCCATTTCATGTTGTAAGTACTGATTCTCCATTAAGTGCTCCTAACAAGGAATAACTGACACATGAGTTCTAGAAGTATCACCCTCCCCCCATATAGGGGGATGACATTCATCATGATGATGAGTAGTTCTTGGAGGCCAGGATTTCTATTTTAAGGCATATAAATATTCCTCAAGAGAAAAGGGTCAAGATTTCTACCTATATGTTACATGATTCTGTAATTGTTTGGTGGTATGTCTTTACATAGGCTAGAAGACATCAAGGAATGTTTTTGGTAGACTTCCCAATAACTATTTTCGACTTCTTCTTTCCTCAAACATTGTAAGAAAGCTATGCTGAAGATTTTATGCACCTCTAACAAGGTGAAATTTCAGTGATGTAATACTCATCTCTCTTCTCTAAATCAAGTTTTTTTCACTGAACATGATAGGTTATTAGTTTAATACTTTGAGGGAATTTTAGTATGGTATCAAATATTCCATCCAATCATAGGTAAATGTGTTCTGGATGAACAAAATTTTAGAGGTGATGAACTCGGTAATCATCACAGAGCTGAGCCTGAGGTAATATATCCTTGTGACATAGATTAATTCTACATTTAGGTAGCTATGTAGTTTATCATGTTGTTTTAAATCTCATTTTGGTGCTTCACTCGGGGGGAAGTACACTACATGTGGCATGCACTAACAACTCTATGGTGTATCACTAGTGTGGCATGCCAAGCAATAAGAAGCCTCAATATATGAGGAACCTGACAGAGTTACAAGATTGTGGTAGGATGGGTAACCACTATTGTGTGTGTTAATCTTTTCCTTCAATACCTAGTGAAAGCATATCTGTACTGACACCACTTTTAGGTACCGAAATAGGAAATCCTCATTAGGATAGAATTCGGTCTTATAAAAGACAAACATGTCATGGTGATGGTTGAGGTTGGGGAATTCCAGCATCAAAGGCTCTTCATTAATATAGTGGACCATTCAAGGATATTCAGGTAGCATATATGGGTCATAGTTTGGGGGATATCTATGCAGTGTAGCCTACACCTGAGGAGCATAGTCCTTGGAAATATAAAATTTAAGATATTATTCTAGTAGACTATACTTTTTTTCAACCATATTTGAAATTGGTGAATCAAACTCCAATATATCCTAACCTCTTGTGAAATTTTTGGACCCAGTAATACAGTACTTCTTTGGTGTTATGTCTCACAATACTCCATTAGGGGTCCAATCAGATGGAATATGGTATTTTACTGAATTCCCGCTCATGATAGGTGGTTATCGTTTCCTATATAATTTTTTTATCCTCAAGATGATTGGATTGGATTTCATTATTTTTATAGATATCATTATGCCTTATCATGCGCATGTAGATTTCAATTATCAGTGGGTGTCCTTTAAATAACCAAAGGAATGTATGTATATCAATAAAGAAGAATGGGACGATCATTCTAGCATTGTTTAATCCAAGAATAAAGGTATTTGTAGGGTGGAAGCTCAAATTTCTAGTCTCTTTGTGAGTAATCAAGGAATTAATCCTATAGATTTCAATCCTATTATGGATTGGTTTAGGGGTGTCTTCATAGGGAATTTTTATAGCTTACCTCCAGAGAGGTATGTTGTGTTCAATACCGAGCTACTTTTAGGTGTGTCACTTGTGTCAATTCCTATCTATAGTATTTCACCTACATGGATCTAGAAACATATAAATAAGATGAAAGATCATGATAGAAATTTTTTAATCTGACCTAGCTATTATAGTTGGTGGTCACCCTTCCTTTTCACAAAAATGGTGGATGTTGCCCTCCAATTTTGGAATATATTACCAGTGACTGAACATGTTTATGGTGAATAACTTGTATCCACATACTTGTATAAACAACCACTTTTACCAGCTCAAAGGAGATCCAGTTGTCTCCACGATCGATTTGAGTCGGCCTAGCATCAGGTTCATATGAGACCGTCCAAAATTCCACATAAAACATTTTGGATTAGGTATGTATTGTAAAGATATTTTGTTATTCAATTCGGTATTGCAAATAGGATGAATGTTTTTATGGCTCTGATGAATCGAGTCATCCAACTGTTCTATGATTCTGTTGAGTTGGTTTTCATTGAAGTTATATTAGTGTATTCTTTAACAATACATAACCATTCATGCCATCTTGATATCGTGATTAATACACTAAGAGAACAACATATATATGTGAATCCGAAAAAAATCCACTTACGGATCATTAGGGTTCACTCTTGGGTCATATCATTTCAGTGGATGTCATATCTGTTGAAACATAGATAGTGATAACTGTTCTTTCCATATAATATCTTTTTTAAAAAAATTTAATATAACAACTTTGATGATAAGTTGAAACTAGTTACAACAAGACCAATTCAGGGATCACAAACCATAAGCCAAACCCCAAACAATCTGATAGAAACCAAAACCTCCCACAAAATTAAAACAAACATCAATATTCACACATATATCTGTATCTTCCACCACTATAAACAGTGTATAGTATGAAATTTGATTCTTTTTGTATCAGGATTGGAGTAATTATAAAGTAATGTGATCATGTTGTATAATATAGGTCCCTCCAGTTGAGGTATAATGTGTAGAATTACCCTACGCATAACCTTGAATTTGAAGATGGGTTTCGTGGCTTATATGATTGGAGGCACTACATATAACGTGAGTGGTTCATTGTGTACATGGACCATAAAATTTTCCAATATATTTCCACACAATGATACTTAAATCATTGGAATATCAAGAGGGTTGAATACCTATAGTCGTTCGACTTTGAGCATGATTATACACTAGGAAAGGGAAATGTTATAGCTGACACCTTATATGAATAATCAAAATCAAGGATCATAGATGTCCAGTAGTGAGTGGAAGATAATGGATCTATTTTCTACAATGAACTTGAAGGTTTAGGATTAGGACGAGCAAGCAGTATTACTTGCTATAGAAATGACATTCTCTATTCTAGAATGGTTACGAATGAGACATCTATCAAATCTCGAGGGACTATCCCAAGGGATAGAGTATCTGGTGAGAGTCAACCTAATGGCTGTTTTTTTATTCTAATTATACACTACTCTTAAACATGCATGTCTGGGTGACTTATGATATACTGAAAGAGTTCATGTGGGAATCACCTTCCCCTATTTTGGAGGCTTACCTTGGCCTTACGAAAATGTATCGAGTAATTTTTCATTATTATTGGTTTCCATGTATGATGAGGAAGATTTCATTTTTCATAATGAGTTTCTCCTCCAATCATCTAGTGAAAGAGGAAAAAGAAAGACCTACTATATTTTAAAAAACTCTATCTATTCATGAGTGGAAATAGAATGATTTCATAATGGATTTGAAGACAAGATTGTAGGAATCCCCATGAGGAGGAAATGTATTATGGGAGATCATCAAAAGGATGACTGTGAATGTATAACTTGTACATATCTGAGATTCCTTCTCCGTTGGTGATCATGGGAGGCTTTATATTTGAGAGATAGTCCTCCTTCATGGTGATCCTCATTTTATCATTTCTGACTGCAACGTCTATTTTACATCAGAGTTATAGAAAGGGTTGTTGGTGGAAATAGGTTCCTAGGTGCTCTGGAGTACAAAATATCACAATCAAACTGATGGGTAGTATGTGCATATGATATGGGATCCCAAGGACTTGCTACAAGCATGTGTCCTTGATTTTGGAGGTTCATGGGAAAATCAAATACCTTTCATGGAGTTTTCATACAATAATATTTTTCAAGAAATGATTCATATAGGTATGTATAAGGCCCATTATGGTATTCTTTTATGTTTACCTCTATGATGGTTAGAGGCATTAGAGGTAGCACTATGAGTTCCTCATCTCCTAAAAAACAAGTTACATAATGTATTACTGATCAAAAAATGTATGACTATAGCTCAGTCTAGGTAGATGTCTTTTATCGATCGCCATAATCGACCTCTAGAGTCTAATCTTGGAGATCATGTCATTATGAGGGTTTTAAATAGGTTGTGTCATACATAAATTTGGATATTGGTAAAGTTATTACCCCATAATGTCACGAATGTTGAGATTATGGAGAGATTCGGGGTAGTAGACTATTGGTTGTAGTTACCTTAGATGTACCATTCCATGTATAAAATTTCCACATATGATAGCTTCATTATTTTCATGATGACCTGCCTCAATCAATTGACCCCGAGGAAATTGATTTAGAGGTGGATGCATCCTTAATGGAGTATAAAATATGTATCATTTATTAGATAATAAATCCTCTTGGAGGAAGGAATGTTCCTATGGTTTAGATTATATGGCTTCGCAACCAAGTACATGGTGAGATATGAAATAGGGAGGCGGATATACATGCTAAGTGGCCAAAAAATTGTTAATATTTCTTTTATACCACTAGAAGGGAAACTAGAAGATGAGTTGTTTTATGGAGGATATGTTGTAAAATTGTTGATTTTCAGTGATTTATGTTTTCCTTCTAGTTTTGGTTAACCAAAAAACCACACCTAAGGGTCGGTTGAGTAATTTCAGGAAAAAGGGATTCATGTGGGTTAGAGTCTTGAGGTAGAGGAAATATGTGATGTTTTTTTATTATATTACATATATTGAATATATGACATGTATTTTGGGTGGTTATACCATTTTCACATTATGAGTCAGGTTTTTATAGTGGAAGGGACCCCGACTATTACAAGATGTGTAAATCATTTAAACACCATGTAGATGAAAGACCATTTTTTAAAAATGGGGAGGAACCCTTATTTTTCAAATAGGGGTTCTTCATTCTACTACAAATTAGGGGAGATGTGTGAGAAACTCATTCCAATCAACACCTAGGTCTCTTTATATCCCCTCCACCCAGACCACATCTATTTTCCACCTGATGCATTAGACTCCCCCCAGTAAGCTCCCAACTTCATCTTCATCTTTTCCTAGTTTATCTTCATCCCCATTACACTTTTTTTCACACTTATTTTCTTTATTTAAAGGGTTTTATTCCATTATTCTGATATCTCTTGTTTTAGATTTATTCAAGTAAACAAACATGAAGTGGAGATATATATAAACCTAATGTAGGTGGTCTAGATTGTTTCCCCATGTTTTGATGCATTTTATAATATGTGCCATTATTTCATGCACCAGACTATTATGAAATCACTAGAAAAGTGTTATATAAGTTAATAAAAATGGTTTCACATGCTTAATATAATCCGATGTAGTGGGGAATCACCATAGAGGTTGGTCTTCTTGTCTTAAAACCCCCTTGGGATGTGCCCAGTCATCGATGGCCTTGCATCCACTCTTGTAAATTGTTAAACACCACATGAGGTGTACTTACCATATAATAAATTATGTGTATCAATAACATAATATGGTTTAAGTGGATGGAAATTAGTTAGACTCCTATAACAAAATCCATAAATTGTTTTCTAAATTAAATGGCTTGTGAAATGATCTAATTATTCATTAAATGATTTCTTGGTTGAATTATATGATTTGGATAATCAAATCAATCTTTCACCTTGCTGCCAAGGATGATACAATAGGTTCAGACATAGTGATCCCAAGGATGGGCTCATTCGTCCTTTTGTAAGATTAATTTGTAAATATGTTGAGGGTGACACTTTGTATGCCTGAGATGGGTTCATATTGTGATTTCCTTTTACCCCAAGAATAGAGACAATGGTTCCCTATAGGATACCACATGGATGGGATTAGTGGGTTGATGTTTCTACCATGCTATAGGAGAGACTTATAACCCTATGAGTGATACTAGGGAAAGACTCGGTGGTGAGTTTATTTTCTTTCATAGAATTACTAGTGTGACACTTGGGATCTCATTTGTGGGTCAATGTGGATAGACTCCCAAGACATTGAACATATTTAGAGCCCCTAGAAAAACAATTCAGATTCCATTTGGATTTCCTTTGATAAAATCAATGTGCAAAAAAATAATTCATAATGATTTTAATTTAATTAAATAATGATAGCATAGACTTTAAAATCATAAGATGCACCCACCAAGACCAATCACATTCTTGGGGATGGACTATCCTTTGAAACATTACCTATAGTAGTTGATACCATATTTTTTACTTGATTAGGTTACTTCAGTTTAGATATATCTAGCTTAGGTCAAAGCACGTATCAATTAGACAGGTGTCCCATGTGGAACCCAGTTCATTATATATTATTTATTTATTTCCTTGAATATATTATTTTTCAGAACAATACTAATTATATGTTGCATGAAATTGTTTGATCTAGACACTATTTGTGGTGGCCAAATGAGTATATCTCACACAATGATTATTATAAACATGGTCAGCATGAAGACATTATTATTGAATTTATAGATTAAGGGATGTATCCATCATTATATGCATGATTACTGGATCTAGGATGGATTTTGGGAGTTAAATAATAATCCCACAATCATGATTTTAATAGTATTTTTCTTGTCTTTTTTTATTTTTGTTTTAACATGTGGTATATGCATTCTCCCCTATATCCCATTTACATTATTTTTTAGAAACATTCCATCAACATAATCATTATTATTTTTTATCAACTATTTATTAATATTCTATTGTTTATTTATGTTTCATGGTTTATTATTAATATTCAAGTATTTTCATTCTTTTATTACTATTTTTGCTATGGTTGGTACTGGTCTGGTATTCTTAGTGTCTTCTTTCGATGTATCCTAGTGTATATATATATATCACTATTATCCACTCTGATCTATGAGGGTATAGTCATTCCATGAATACACCCTAGCCCCACATTACTAGTTGACAACCTCTATATTACGGGAAGTCACGCATAAGTTCTTATGGCCAACTATCTTGGTGTACCACTAAGTGGAATCCAGGGTTGGATTCTACATTGGAAATCCATACTAAGAGACACTATCTAGATTGTAATCAAAAAAATAGTGTAGTAAAATGTCTTGAATAATCCCCTAGATGTTATTGGTTCCCATGAAATAACTAAAGTGTGATTATTCTAGGAAATTCTAAAAACCAACCAACCAAATATATGTAGAGAAAAGGAGTCTAGAAATACACACAATCATCACCCCTCAATTGCCCCATGGAGTAATACCTTTATCATTGTACCAAAATTACTTGAGGGAAGTCCCATTCCAGGGAAATCCCATTCCCATTAGCATCCAACAAGGCAATATATACATCCCAAGGGGATTTTTCCAAAGAACACCATTTTTCAAAAAATCCAATTGGGCCGAATTTATTATTTAAATGATAATCCTTTTTTAAAAGAAACAAAAACACCTCTTATGAAACCATGGTCCCTTTAGAATTACATTAGATAAATTATATCCAACAATTGGAAATTAAAATTAATTTATAAAATCCAGAACACTATTTTATAAGCCAAATGTTACACGGATAGTCCAAAAAAGAATTTTATCAAAAAAATGGCATGAGATGTTTCAAAAATAAATTTATTACTATTAAATATGAGGATAATATGACATTATTTCAAGAAAAATAATTATACTAAAAGTTAAAATTTACTAATTAGCATAGAAACGTGGATCAAAATGATATAAATCAATGATTTCATAATTTTAATGGCCAATTCATAGGGTAACCTACCTCAATTGTCAAGCACATAGACGTGGGAAACCTGAAACATCTTTAAAAGGGCCCAAGGAGGTAATAACATACAATGAGACATTTAAAAAACATCATTTTAAAACTCGGGAGATAAGAACCAAAGACCAATGGGATGAAGGTAGGAAGGGAAATATGATGAAAAAAAGAAGAAGGAAGAGGAATAAGAATGGAAGAGAATACCTTGATAAGTCTCAACAAATCCTGAATAAATCACTTGAAATCATCCTACGAAGAGGTGGAGAGGTGTGGAGAGGAATGAAGGATACCCATTTCAGTCGCATGATCCTGGAGGAGATGAAAGGTGGTGTTTTTTGTTAAACCCCAAGAGGGAAAAAACGTTCATATTGCATTTTTATATAAATTGGTCATTGTGCAAGGTTTTTTCAAACTGTTTAGGAAATTCATTGATAATTGTGTTTCCGTCAATTGACACAGAGAGAACATGCATGGCTTGGATATATGGTTTTTGAAACCCTATGGAAACAATGAGAATTAATTTATTCAAAATTTTCAAAACCATGCACACGTTTTCCACATGATTTGGGTATAATTATATTGTGCTAAAGCCATAAAGCCTCATATGAGGACACCCAAGATACTCATAATATCTCATAGTATCTACATTTTTTGGAAGAATCTCTGTGATACACATGAAACTCTAACTGTTAATGTTTTAAATTAATTAGAATGGGACATAAAATTTGTAGGACCACAGTTTCCCTTCAATCACGCACCTAAATCATGAAAATAGAGAATAATACACCAAACCATAAAATTTCAATCTGAAACACCAATAAAAATAATGGTAAAAAATGATAAAAAAATTAAACCAAAATAAAATTGGAAAATAAAATCTGGGGTGTGGCTCCACCTCAATTATTTCCATAAATATCAGCTGAATGAAATCTGGACTCTCCATTATCAAAATTTATAGAGTTGTCCAAGATGTTTCATATAAAAATTTTATTTGTAGAATCCATTGAATAAACATTCCACTATAGTAAATTTATAAAATATATTCTATCGAAAATAAGAATACATGATGACATGAAAACTATTTTAATTCAAAAGTAATATTTAAAAGTTATCCCCAGATTAATACCTATTAAACTATGTGGCCTCAGTATTTTCAATATACCCTTCAATATAGAAGGTTTTTAGTTTGGTATAATCTTATACGACCATGGATCTAGAATAAATATCATTCCATATAGAGCTCTTGAAGAAACTCATATCATTTAATTAAATCCTTCTACGGTTTCCCATGAAAAGGGAAGACCAATAAGTAAGGTATAATCATGTTTTATGTTGGAAATGTGAACTAAATATGCTACGAGGACATGGTGTTTTAATCCATGTCATGGTCTATAATGGGATGCACCATGACATGGTCAATGTCACTATTTTATATTGTTGGTCATGAGGTTTTACAATAAATTTTATATCATATATATCCACCTAATTCTCCTAATATATGATATTATTATTTTCTGATTATAATGTGATGATAATACAAAAGAGTTTTAATGTCCAAAATAAAGGATTAACAATTAAAAAATAAATATACAGAGGCTGAAATGAGTTGTAAACAATGAAGAATATTAGAATCATTTCATTTAATATGTTGAATTTTGATATTCTAATGAGTGTCCACAAATAGTCCATATTTACATAGAGGATGTTTGTTAAAATATTATGTTTGATTAACATTTATTAGATCATTAAAAAACACTTCCCAGATCTATTTCTCTCTCACTCTCCTCTTCATTAAGAGGAGGAATCTAAAGATTGTGAGGAAAATGGAATCATTCTAAAGCATTGTATTATTCTACTACCACATAGATATTATATGATGAAGGATCCGATTGGCCACTTATTTGAGATCATCATTAAGATCATAAAGATATAATTTAATAGGGTTTGATAAACATATAAAATTGAATGAAATTCTTTATTTATATCGTTAAACTAAAAATTGGAATGACCCTTTGGTAGAATAGAACTTGGTTGATGTTTTTTATTATGTATAGAGAGGTTTTATACCTTCTAAAACCCAAAAATGCTACCGGAGACACTTCTACCACATTTTGTTCAATTGTTTGATTGAATCTAGAAACTAGAAAACTATATTTTACCATAACCTTGATATAGACTACTCAGAATGATCATTTTGCTTCGACTTGATGTTAATCTATAACATAATTGTAATGAAAAATGGTCACAGTATTTATATATGATATTATATCACTATGTGTTTTAAATAAACATCTATAGGAATCATGAAAACAGATATTTGTTTTTTGATCTACATGTTTTTGGATTACAATACTTGCTTCCATGGTTGTGGGAATTATCATTATTGGCCAAGTCATGGTTTATATCATTAAGATGTGTTCTATGGTATGACTATATAATAAAAGTGACTTATCCATGTATAACAATGTTGTAGATCATTTCATGACCAATGGAAAAAATTGATTCCAAAAAATGATTGTGGTTAAGATGGAATGTGATTCTATATGTAAGGGTACTGTATTTCTCAAACCCATAATTTTTTCTTATACCTATTACTTTAGGGTATGTAGAATCTATCTTTTATCATTTATATATTTCTTAAGTTATAAAATAATTTTTTTTTATTTTTTATTTACCCTTACATTGGATTCCCTGACAACATAAAGGTAATATCCTTTAACATTAGGAAAACCAACTTTTCTTTCATTACATATGGGTAATATTAGTTTTGATACATTTTAGATAGATAATTCTTAACCAATGTAAGGTTACTCCCATATAATTTAAGGGTAATCTTCATCCCCACATAATGGTCATCTATGTTAATGTAATGGTTGTTTCCAGTTCACATAAAGGTAATGTAAATCACTCTCATGAAAACATTTGATATATAAAGGATATCTAGTTTAATGTTATGAAAAAACATTTTAGTGTAAATTAATACCTTCTTACCTTTACATAGTATTTGTTTTCAATGTAATCTTAAACCATATTAACAATACACAGACCACCCATAGTATGTAAGGGTATGTTGTTTTTCAGTTTTTTTTTCACATTATTCCCAAAATCGACCTGAAACATAATATTATGGGGAAAAAATAATTTTTAGTTTAAAATATTTTATGTAATTGGATAATTAATGGTTTAAATTTTATCTTTTATTTAATTGATTAGTTTCATTTTTAACCAAAATATTAAGAAGAATGATTATTCCAATTCAATTATTTATGATAACTTACAAGTAAAACTATATATTTTGACTAGAAAGAGCCTCACCTAATACTTAAGAGATTTTAATGAGTCATGTTAAATAAAACATTATATTAATAATTTAATAAAAATTAAACAACAAGGTTTGGGTGAGTTCTGGGTAATTTTCATGTAAAACACTATTTTTTGTTTTAAAATAAAAAAATCCCTCTAATTTCAAGATTCTTGTTTTCCCATAATTATATGTGTTCATATTGTTTCCATAAATTTTCAGTAAATTTATAAAACTCATTCCATCAGTTTTTTTGTTTTTAGACTCTTTCTCATCCCTCTCCCACTCTCTTCTTATCCCTCTCCCCATTTGGTGGAGTAAAGTGTGTATCATTTTGTGAGGTATGGGATTCATGGTTATCTCAATTATGATATATAAATCAAGTGATTGTCAAGACTCCATTTATATTGGATAAATAATAAGAATTAACCTAAATATATAAATAATATGGAAGGATGGAAGTAAATGTGGGTGTGGTTTAAATATATTTTCTATATATATCATTATGATATTTCATGTCATTATTTTATTATTATTTATCCGGAATTAAATAATAATATCCACATGATATTAAAAGGGATACAAAATTATGGATATAATCTAGAACTCATATTTTAATATTCCTATGTAATTTATTCCCCTTGAACATAAATTTTTTTATTGTGCATGTTTTTTATTAATTCCATGAGACCGTATAATGTTTTGAATATGCTATCAATTGAAACATGAATTATTAATGTTTTCATGTAATGGAATATCTTCACATGAATAAATTGTAATTAAAACTAGTAATTTAGAGGGATATTTAATAATTTGTATTAAGATAATGATTTTATTAATCCTATGATAATTTAGAATCCTATAAATACAATTTTAACCGGCTACTGTATGGTTTTAGTTGTTATATTGGAGCTGGTTTTGAGAAATTGGTTGGGATTATTTAAGGGATGAGGAATGTAAGGTGATGATTATGGTTTGAGGTATTTAAATTCATGTAAGTTGGTATATATTGTTCATATTTTTACATGGTTCTAGTTATATATCTCTGAGTTATATTATATCATGGGGTTGGTTGTGTGGTGATGATTGGATAACACAAGAATTTGTTAGTTATACTCAATGGTATTGGATGAGATGGAAGTAGTACACTAAAATCTCAATGCTGGAAGGAATAAATTAATAATGTAATATTAATTAAATATAAGAATGAATTAAATATAGAGGAATTTAATGGAATGAAATGACAATAATAAATATGTATTTGATTAGTATGTGTTGACCTATAATGCTAAAATTTAGAAATGTGGCTTTAGGGAATTAAATTGATGTAGGTTGTAATTGAAAAGTTAATTCTTGGAATTAATGGGAAATAGATTATAATTAAAGTGAGTGGCGGAGAAGAATGTTTTTTCGTTAAATATGGTAAATAAATGGAAATAATAAATTAATATTGGTCCGTAAATCGTAAACCTCGAATTGGAAAGATGAATGAATACAATTGGAATAATAGAATTTAATTATTGTAGTTTTTGTGTGGTTATTGAATGTTTTGTGTCATAAACGAATCATTGACTTTTGATTGGTATTGGGGATATTGTGTTCAATTTTTTGAGATAATATTTTTCTTTTAGTGTGCACCCATAGGTAGGGTATAGTGTGTGACTAACTATTTTGAATTTCCAAAACTAAATAACTGAATTTGATCCAAAGTGCCATATGGCCACAATCACACCTCCGAGTATGCAAGAGGTTTCTTACTATCCATGAGTGTCCAAATTCCATCCACCAAGAAACTATAAAATGAGTATCAGTAAATAATAGAATAAATATTATCATAATGTAATAAATAAATATTGGTACATTAATGACATGTAATGTGTATTAATTCATAAAAAAATAATAATATAAGGATCCCAAAATTAGTAGGTAAAACTAAATTCTGGTTATGATAGTTTGAAAAATAAACACATTGAAATCACTTTAGGGTCTTTCATTGTACCATCTCCATTCACCCTGGTCTATATATTATCTTCATGTTGTTAGGGCCTTTCCCTTTCCAGTATCCCCGATCATGAGGTATAGATGTACATAGATATTCCCTGGTTGGTTTTATGTATAAACCCAATAGAATACCATTAATTCAACTTTAACATAGGGGAACATGAAAAAGAGTTTATTTCTAGATAATAAATAAATACACAAGAAACAACATAAAACCATATACCGAGTGGTCATATGCAAACCAATACACCCAAACCCCAACACCACATGCTTCAACAATATTATGGAGAAACACCATATATTAATAGTTAATTGAATGAATTATATTATTTCTAATGATTCTATCCACCTTTATGGACTACGACGTTTATACATTACGTAACAACCACTCAGTCTTCCTTTAAGGGAAGTCACATTATAACTTTAAGGGGAAACACCACTACCATCTACTATGTAAAATAAAAATTAAACCCAATCCATGGCTCTAGATAAATATTCATACCACACATTGACTCAATTCACAACTCTTGGGAAATCCATCACATCATCCACACTCTAACTCTAATGGAGTGAACATATTTATAAGGACTACGTATCAACCTGAACACTAAAAATAAAGGTTCCACTAGATATAATCCAAATCTCATATAACGTGAATATTTGAAAGGATCATTATGAAATAAAATGAATGATATCAATATATATATACACTAACACATGATCATACTCAAACATGGTCTCACATGATGCACATGTTTGAACATGTCATCAAACATCAATCATAGTAAAATGAAGATAAGTACGCACCCTAATATCATTATGAAATTATATTCAGGGCCTCTACATGGTGGGAACATCATAAAATTGTCATGTTGGAAAATAACATCATGACTTTTCGGGACGTGATACCATATATCACACTCGAGTTCCAACCAGATCGATCATGGACACTGATAATCACTATAACCCATCCCAAATCAAATACATAAAGGTTCAAAAAAGAAATTGATGAATATTTTATAATAACATACTTCTTGGGATCATCCAATTATGCTAATATAATAGAAATTAATCAAAAGATGTGTTGTCGATACACTAGATCCACCACCATTCTATCAATGATCAAACAATCAATCATTAGATGGAATCAAAATTCATAGTTTGGGAAATGAAATTCCAGATCTATAATACATCTATATAGAAAAATTTTAGATCTGGAGGAACCCTTATGAATAGAGTTTATTTGGATTAGATACATTAATTCCTAATGCTAAGCACACATTGATCTAGTAGAATTGATCTTGAAAGGATAGTAATTCATAAATGATGGTATCCCAAGTATTTTGTATTGATAAGGATATAAATAGGAAAATTAATTGGTCAAAATGACTATTAAATAATAATTAATGAGGTTTTTAGGTAAAAATTTCTTGTGAGCATGTTTTGGAACACAATTTTTCAAACCGTGCACCTTCAGGGTTAGGACTTCATCCTATCCTGGGCCCCCACATGTTTTGGATTCTAGGTTTTTAAAACTATTTTCTAACCATTTTGTTTGATATTGGAGTGTATTATACAATTTTTTGATATTCCACATGTTTTGATAAATCATGTTCTTTATCCATGAACCGCTCCAATTTCTTGTTCAACTAAGAAAACAGTTTCTTATAGGATCATCACAGTTTAGGAAAACTATTCTCTAACCATGGTCCATCATAAATAATACTAAAACTCCACAAAACCTAGAAAAAACCATGAAAACTCATTCAAATCAATTTATAACTCAAAAAAAAAATATGAAAATAAATTTTTTTCTACTTTTAACACGACCATAAAATCAATGGAAGATATAATATAACCCTCTAAATACTACTTGCCCCTATTTAATATCTCTGTAAATCGTTTTTGACCAACTCAGACCACTAATATTGAACATGAAACTTGAATTAACATGTATCCTTCTTGATCCATCAATTCTTCTATAAAACACAAACGTGTGGAACTGTATTACCCACACCAAATTCGTCACTCTAGTCTACGATCTATATTAGGAAGTCTAAAAATGATGTGTCTGGTTCCAACTTATCATCCTTAGAGCTGATAAAATTTATAAGATCATTCTTGTACCTTTGAAACTGATAATTATTAAACAAACCAAACATTCATTGATAAAATTAAGGAAGATCCAGAGGATAAGACACTACTTTAATATGTTTTGTGATCTCCAAAAATCCCACAATCCTTGTTCTTATCTTTCCCTTGATCCAAAAATGAAAATTCCCAAACCAAGTTGAAACATGACTGAAAACTCAATAACCAATAGTGATCTAATAGGGTTGTCTGGTCTGGATGTACATATGATCACTACATGCTCTGAGTTGTAACAATTTTCTTTTCGATCATCTAAACTTTCTAAATGGTCTCATACACCATAAATATCCTAGAAACTACTTCCCATCTGCCACATTCGAAAATAGTGGTGAGCCGCAAAATCCTCCCTAGAGATCCTAAAAATATTCCTTCTGAATAGAATCCCATAAAGTTATGTTGTATGTAATCTCCACCAAGGATAGGTGCTCATATCCAACTCCATCAAAGACCAAAATTCATGACGGAATCATATCATCATGGATTTGAACCATCCTCTCTGAAATTCCATTGGTTTGTAGATTGTATATATTACACAACATCAACTAAGTCTCTAAATCATTTTACAAGACCTTCCAAAACTACAACGAAAAATGTGCATCCTTATCTAATATGATCTTGAAATGCACTCCATGAGGTCCTAAAATTTTATAGATATACATATTTCGCAACTCATTTACAAAGAAAGTAACTAGATTGGTAAGAAACGAGCTATATATTTTAGTCAATCCAATAACAGAAAAATTACATCACAACTCCTTGGGTTCTTGGGTATCCCTATAATAAAGGATATCATTACATAATCCCACTTTCACATCTACATAGGTAGTCACAAACGAAAACATGAATGATGATGATTCTCAACCTTTTACCTCTACAAGGTAAGGCATTATCAAAGAATAATTGATGTCTCTCTTCATGAAAGGACACAAAAAGTTATGTCATATATCATGGTACAACATCAATAACCTAGGATGCACTACCTAATTCAAGGAATGATCGTCACTCCTCGTCTCTTCCCTTAAAGAAGATATAAAAACTAACCTCTATGGAAAATTGATCACATTATTGTCATATATTAGTAACACCATAACTGAATGACCCCACGCCAAGTGTTCTAGCAACTAAAAATATGATGAGATTGAATCTTGGATCACATTCCTATGGCCCAATAAAGAAGCCTTGATCACTAATGGTTCACATGTAATCACACCATGATCCTGAGATGCATCCATAAGATACTCAACCATCATACGAACTAGATTCCAACCATCCTATGAAGGATACTATCCAATCCCTTGTATCATCATTGTTTTATATGTAATATCATTTTTTATGAAATTACCTTCCCCTAGAGTGTTATCCATATCAAATTAAAATTTCTAAAGATAATCCACACAATTCATCTTCCATAGACTAACATCAAAATTATTTAACATATATTAGAGTCTCTTATTGTCCATGTGGACAATATTCCTCTAAAAAAAGGGATAATTTCTCAAACACATCTGATACTGGACCCAAAATTTCAATAACAAGTCATGTGTTGGGCAGTCATTCTCATGGAATCATAACTGACATGACCTATAACTGAATATCTAATCCCTATCCATTGAAAAAACACCGAAAAAAACTTATGAGGCGTCAAAATATACTATGTATCAAATACAAGGCTCCAAAATTGCTAGAATCGGGGTTTTCATGAATATTATTTACATTTATAATAACAACTCCTCACATTGATCTATCCACTCAAACGTCACTCCCATATTGTTGATCTCTATAATAGGTCATACCAAATTGGAGAATTATATATTAACAATTTTATATTTCAATCAAAACAAAATAATCTCTTGATCTTAAACACCTTCTTGGGTTCTTCACATGACATCACTTCCACAACCTTCTCCAGGTCCAAAAAAGTTCCATCCTTAGAGATGACATGCCCAAGGAATTGGATCTCTTAAATAGAGAAGTGGTACTTCAAAATTTTCAATAAATCTAATTTTTTCTAAGTAAAATCAATATAATCTCAATGTTCCTTACATTAGTATCTAATTTCTATGAGTATTGAGAATATCATCAACCAATACAATAGTAAAAGAGTCGTGATATGGATGGGATATCTTATTATGAGATACATGAACATTTCTAGTGTCTTTTTCATTAAAAAGGAATGAAAATAAACTCATATAGTTTGTATATACTCCTAAATTCCATCTTAGGGATATCATCCTCTATGACTTGAAGTTGAGGGTAGCCGAAATGATGATCAATTTTGGAGAAACAATAGTCTCCCCTAAATTTGTCAAAAAAATCATCAATCCTTAGAAACAACTATTGATTATTCATAGTTACCTATTTCATATTACTATTATATAAGTAGAACTGAATACAACCAACTTCCTTCTTTGAATACAACATCATAGCACCCCATTGTGATGTGTTTTTTCTGATAAAACACTGCACCCCCAAATCCCCGACCAATAAATCAGGATCCTTTAACATAACTGATTCTATATGATATAGGGGAATTGATATAGGTTGAAATCTAGGAATATGTTTGATCTCAATGTAAATTCGCCTCTTAAGAGGGATTCGTACAAATTCATCTAGGAAGACATCATGATAAAGGTCTTCCACTGTAGGAATATTTGAGGCAACTACTGGCTCCACTATAATGTCAAACCCTACTGCTTATGCAATAATCAATCTGATATACCTCAATTATGGTACCACTCTACATTCTCCAGCATCCCACTGAATTATTTTCAAAAACTTATCCCCCTTGGGTGTAGTAAAATATACACATCTCTGATAACATTCGATGCTATCATGAAATCTGGGCATCCAATACATCTCAAAGATCACATAAAACCTAGTCATATTTGGTATTGTGGAGTCCCAAAAACATCAATATACAAAAAATGTTGTTGGACACTCAAGACATCACTGGATACAATATACTTTCATCCCTATGGGCATATCAAGGGATATAAACTATATATATAATTTAACTGGTAATTTAATCCCAATAATAATTTAGTATATTTAAATGAAAGTGAAGATCCAATATCAAATAAGTTTTTGAAATTGTATGGGTTATCAACACCATAACATGAATGATTTATGGTTCGTCTCCATAGATATTGGGAACCAAGTACATTGCGTATAATGGATCCTCCTCAACTCCACAACCCTAACCCTAGTATGCAGGACATTCTCAAGTCATCATTGTATGACGAGTTTAAACCTAATTTTGACGACCCCTTCCTATACCTTGACCAGTGCTTATCAAATATGTCTATGATGTCTTAGAACAACACTACAGAAGATGTACCACTATACCAAATTAGTGACACTTCTTATGTTACATTGCACACAATTTACTAAAATGTCCCTTCCTTCTATAGTTGTATGACCTGGATAAACCACCTTCTATTGATATATTTGAAGAATACCTACTATAATCTACCTAACTACCAACTTAATATACATCATCTATCTTTCTTTTCTGACTATACCATCTATCATACTAGGAAGTCCAATTTTAAGTGCAGTATAGGCTACTAGATAACCTGAAATCCTATCCTCCTTTATCCCCATCTCAAAATTCAGTACCTTGAAAAGAACCTATGCATATATCAGTAGTTCAGATAACCTAACCAATCATTTGAGATATAGATTAAGTCCTGTATGAAATATTTTATCCCCCAACACATAATTCCTATCTTGAAGAGTAGTGAAAACATATATACTCAAGGAAGTGATCTATATAATTAGAAACTAATATCATATTTTATTAAAGCTCCATATACTCTTGACCTTGATCTAGATTCATCATGTTGAGGAAAAACTCCTCACATAAAACCTTGTTGATGGTCTCCCATGTAAGACCCTTACACATGATTTCCTGACCCAAGACACCCCACCACCTCCTGGTGGATCCATAATGCTTAAAGGATACTACATTCACCTTTTCATCCCCAATAGTCTCCTCCAAGACAAATATTCACTCTAAGATATCAATACAATCCTCAACATCACAGGGAAAATTAGTTCTTAGAATGATAGAAGATATTAGTGATTAAAGTATTTGGAATATGATACCATATTACTTTATATGGTTTTGTCTTGGGGTGGGTTTACCACCCAAACCACTAGCATAGTTGCAGGAGCATTATCATGTGCATCCTCCGACATAGCCTACGGTGAATTTGGTTCATTATCCTATGTAAAAGAAATTAGGAATATTCAAGGAGATTGTTTTTATTAAATTCATATAAAATATTTAGAATTTTTATATTTAACATTCTTAAGAGTTCGAAGGAACAAATATGGGATTTTTATAAAAAATCAACCTTCAAGGATACCCAAAAAAAGAAAGAACAACCCTTTTTGTACTAATCATGGATCATCATAATTTTACATTAGTCAAAGTCATATATACATATATATATATATATAACATAACACCATTTCCAATTTCAATTGACTAATGATATCATAAATATTTTTCAATACTGGATATCATAGTTTTTTCACTTAAAAAAATGTTTTGCCTCGAACAAATAATTAAAATCAAGCCATTAAATTGAATAACTATTATTCCACACAATATAGTTATATATATATATCCTCTAAACCTATATTCCTTCTCATGATTTATGAATTTACCTAAATCCCGTAAAATAATAGCAACAGAATATACCATGGATCAACATGAAAACATTAAACAATAACTATAGTAACAGTCTAATCAATGGTAACTGAAAGGTCCATTAAACATGATCTAGACAGGAACACATGAAACTCCCATCCCCAAGTCCCACTCAACCTAAATTATTTCTACCTTGGCCTTAATATAGTCATGAATAAGAAAGTTTTTAAAATTTACTTTTATAAGACTTTATAACACCCCAAGAAGATTAATTAAAACTAAAAAGGAGTTCCAAAGGTCCTCATCCATGCCTCCTCATATGAAAGATATTTCTAAATAGTAGTATGGTTCTGAATACCATTTATGGTGAGACTATACCCTCAATATCAATAAATGGAAAATAATAATAAAATAGTATGAAAAATAAATAATTTTATATCAATGACATGTAATGTGTCTTAATTGATAAGTGAAAATAATTCAAGAACCCTCAAAGTGGATGGTCAGACAATAATATGTCTATTGAATGTAAAATAAATAAACAATAGGAAATCAACCTAGTGTTCCTACCGATTCTGCCACATATTACTCTTATCCATCTGTAGAATCTATGTTATTGGGGACATTCCATTTATTTTATCCCAGCTCATGATGTCTATATCCAAACCAATATGATTTTTTAGGGTGTGAGTATAAACACATTTTGAAACCCAAAAAAATCCTTAACATGAGTGAACATTAATTAGAGTGTATATCATGTTAATAAATAAATGTACATGTAATTAAATAAAATCACATACTGAGCTTCAATACACCAACCAAGCCATTATAACAACCACTTGTACCTTATATGACTTCATATGAGTGAAACTTCATATAAGTAGTCAATTGCATTACATATATCATGATAAGTAATTGTTATCACATTTAATGGAATGTACATTCCTACATTAATGAACAACCACTATATCCCCCATTTTGGAAAAGAATGTTCTAACATCATGGAAATCATCAGCCATATCAATTTAAGAAAAAAAAACAATTTGACCTAATTAATGGCTCTGGAGTAAGCCCATACAACTTTTCATCCCACTCAAGGCTCTGTGGAAATCCATCACATCATCCCCAACCGCCTCTATGGGAATAACTAAGTATGTCAGGGCCAACTGTCAACATGAAAATTGAAAATATAGGTTACATTAGCTATACACTAATCAACATATATGACATGACATATTATGGAACATTATAACATAAAATTCATAATATAAGTATCCAAACATCCCCAAATACATGTGATCATACTTGAATATGCTCTCACAGGCTACACATGGAAAAAAGTGATCAAACATTAAACATGGTTCAAATCGCTTAAACAAACTACATTATATCAGGAAAAGAATAATATATTTGGCCAATACATGTTAGAAAACATCCTAAAATTATATTTTAAGTGAAAACTCCATAACCCATTGAGATATGATACCACAAATCACAATGGAGTTCCAACTGAATTGGTATTGCCCATTGGGATTCCATAGAAATGATCTAAAATCAAACACATTAATGATTTAAAATGATAATAAGGATTATTTCAATCCAATATTTATGTTTTTATACCATAATACATCTCCATATTCACCAATGATTCTATACATGAAATTGATCAAAATATGTATCGTCAACACTCTAGATCCACTGCAATTCTAGAAATGATACCAAAATTCCTAATTATATGGAATTTTAATCCATAGATCAGGCCATGAAATGGTGGATAGTTGATTATTTTAAATGAAAAAGTGGTATATAATGAAACCATAAGAATTTTGGTTTTTAGATCACATACCATAATTCTAGATCATTGCCTCACTCAGATCTTTCGGAATCAATATTAGATGGAGAGGAATTCATAATGGAAGGTATGTAGTGTCTCATGGTTTGAATGATATATCAATAGTAATACAAACATGTCGAAAAAGATAATTATTTATTTTTAAATTGGATTTTAGATATATTTTTCACATGAACATGGTTTGGTCACAAAGTTTGTCAAAATACCCAATAATCGAGTGAGGAATTTTTCCTATAGTTGGAACCATATTGGTTTGGATTCATAGTTAGATAAATAATTATTCTTAAATGTGAATCACCCCATGTTCTTATACAATGTGATCACAATTTTCTTTAGGATCATCACGATCGGTACAATCATGCATGTTATTGGTTAAATATGGAGTGCATGGGGATTTATAGGATGGGATGTGGCGTGGTGGTTGATATGTGGTGGTGAACTTTCATAATATTAGGTAATGAGGTCTACATACTTCATGATTTGGAAACCCTAATAACTTAGATTTATTTTGTGGTCATTTTTTTTGATTATGAGGTTTTTAGTTGATGGAATCATGGTTTGATATGTTGTTTTACAAATTATGATGATGTGTTTGGGAATGTGATATGATTAGGTGATGTTATTGAAGGTATCAAGACATTTAGAGTTTGGAAATGATAATGAAAAAATAGTTGGGAAGTAGTGATTCCATTCTTTACACAACATGTAATGCATTAACACACCATGTAAATACATAACCCTGTTTTTATTTAAAAGGAGAAGATCCCTTTTTTCTAATAGGGGGTTTTCTTCTCCTACTCATCATGGGAGGTGTGTGAGATACCCCTTCCACTCCTCAGTTAGGATTCATGATATCTAACCTATTCACACTCTCTTCTCTTCACCGTTGGATGAGTTGGAATCCCCTTAATAAGATCTATACTTCACCTTCTTCTTTTCCTGTATTATCCTCCATCCACTCTTGTTATTTTTATGTATGATTCTTTTCCATATATTCATGGTTTTATTCCCTTTTTCTAATAAATTATATTATAACTTAATTTAAGTCAAGATGTTGGCTGATGACAGTGCTACAAACATAAAGTAGGTGGTCTGGTTTGTTACCTCATGCTTCAATGCATTATATAACATGCACTGTAGTGATGCACATCGAACCATTCATGAAAAACCAACCGAATTGTTAAATAAATTATTATAAATGATTTCTCATACTTACTACGATCCTTGATAGTGGAAATACACCTTTTCGACTAATCTCCTTGACATAATCCACCCTTAGGGTGTGCCAGGTACTTGAGGGTGTACCTTCCACTTTTAAAAATTTTTATACCCCATATGCGGTGTACTACCCCTATAAAAATATCATTCAATAATAAATTGAATTTTTTATAGTGGTAGGCCATGAGTTAGGCCCCAACACCATATTCCATAAAGGTTTTAATTAATAAAATTCCTTGGAAAACTATATAATTATCCATTAAATTATTTATTTTTTAAAGGGTATGAATTTTCTAGTCATGTAATATACATACCTTAGTGAACACCTTGATATGGAGAAACACATTCAAGAATCCTGGGTTTTTTTGGGTGACTTCAATTCCATCCTTTCCCCCTTTGAAAAAATTGGTCCCTCACACCTTTCTATATCCTCCAAGGAATTTAATTCTACTATTGATGACTCTATCCTTTTTGAAATCACTCTCATTGGTGAAAAATAAAGTTGGTATAAGATTCATCACAACAAAAACATTGCTAGTAAACCTGACAGAGCTTTTGTCAACATGAAGACTCTTGATAACTGGGATAAAATATCCAGTGTAACCCTTCCGAGACTCAACTCTGATCATCATCCTACCCTTGTTAGCATTCTTACGAATGACCGAAATCCTATCATTCCCTTCAAATTTAATAATGCATGGTCCTCGAATCCCGAATGTTTCACCTTTATCTATGACACCTGGAACTCCATGAAACACCATAATGATTATTTTTCCTGTTTACGCAAATTAAAAATTCTCAAGTAGGCCCTTAAAGGTTGGTGTAAAAATAAAAATATTCAAATAGATCTTAATATCTCCTATCTTGAAGATGAACTCAATCATATCCAAACTCAGAACACAAATTCAGATTTAAATATGGATCCTCAATTGGAAGCTAATATCTCTTATAAACATAATTCCCTTCTTAATTTTAAGGACAATATTCGTAAACAAATGTTCAGGAATAAATGGCTGACAGATGGTGATCTAAATACCAAATTCTATAACTGTCTTCAATGAATTAGAAAGGTCAATCATCCACTTACTATGCTCATTAAAAATGACTTGATCATTGAATCTGAAGAATCCATTACGGACCATGTCACCTCGTACTTTTATAGCATTTTTAATGGTCCTGATATAAATATTGATCTTAAACCACATATTATTCCTTTAATGGTGGATGAACAAGACAACGAGACTCTTTTAAGCACCCCTCTTGATCAGGAAATCAAAGACACAGTCTTTGGTCTTAATCCAGACAGTGCTCCCGGTCCAGACGGATTCAATAATGGTTTTTTCCAAAAACATTTGTATATAATACACAATGATGTTTGTAACCTTATTAAGACCTTCTTCACCCATGGATATCTACCTCATGGAATCAATGCTCAATTTCTAACCTTAATTCCTAAGGTTGAGAATGCTTCTAAGATCCATCAATTCAGACCAATTTCTCTGATTAACACTATCTATAAAATAATTTCCAAAATTATTTCTAATAGACTTGCTCCTATCTGCAATAGAATCGTCTCATGGAACCAATTTGGTTTTATTAAAGGAAGGTATATCCAAGACTGTATCTGTCTTGCTTCGGAATGTACCAACAGTTTAAATAGAAGCACAAGATGGGGCTATGTGGCCATCAAACTAGATATAAGAAAGGCTTTTGACACCATAGACTGGAATTTTATCTTCAAAGTTCTAAAAAAAATTTGGTTTAATGATTCTTTAATTGGTATAATTAATACTCTCTTTCGCTCAGCCTATATCTCTTTCATGATTAATGGTACCCCTAGAGGTTTCTTCAATTTCTCAAAGGGTGTCAGGCAGGGTGACCCTCTTTCTACTATCATTTTTTTTATTGGTGAGGATTACCTAAGTAGACTTCTTAACAAGCTGGTTGATCAAAATATTCTTAAAACTATTCAAGTTTCCAGGAATTTAAATTCCCCTACCCACCTTTTATATGCTAATGATATTATTTTATTCATAAAAGGGGATAAAAAAAATATTCATGTTCTTAAGAAAGAGATTTCTCACAATGCACAAATCTCTGGGCAAGCAATTTCTTGGAACAAATCGTATATCATTTTTGGAAAACAAATTCCTGTTAGAAGTAAATATAATATCACCACTTATCTGGGAATTAAAGAGGGTTTTTTACCTTTCAATTATTTGGGTGTTCCAATATTTTGGGGTCGGCCCAAAGCAACCTATTTTTCTAACATCATTGATCAAATCACAAATCAACTCGCTAGCTGGATAGGGAAAACCCTCTCCATGGCTGGGAGAATTTGTTTGGTTAAATCGACCATTGTTTCTAAAATGGTCTATTCCTTTATGGTTTATAAATGGCCCTTCAGCATCTTAAAAAAAATTAATACTTATATTAAAAACTTCATTTGGTCTGGAAGCATTTTTGAAAAGAATCTTGTTACAATACCATGGAAATCTTGCTGTAAACCCATTGCTAATGGTAGTATTGGCATAAAAAATTTAAAATTGTTCAATGATGCTCTTCAGGCCCGCCTCACTTGGCACATTATTAATTCCACTTCTAAGGCTACTGAATTCCTGAACCATATATTCCTCTTTAAGCTTTTAAAAGGTAATTTTAATTTCATCAGCTCTTCCATCTGGCCCTCTATCCGGGACTCTTATCATAGGATAATGAAACATTCTTGATGGATAGTCAGTGTTGATTCTTCCATAAATTTTTGGTGTGACAGTTGGTGTGGTACCCCTCTGATATCCTTATTACCCTCTAATAATCCTCTTGAAGATACTAATCAGACTATAAAGGAGGTCTTACCATCTCACCATCATGATCTCCCTGAAAATATTGCGCAAATTATTGACAATCATCTTTTTTCTCCTGATGGTGATTTACTTGTTTGGGATCATTCTACCAATGGAATCCTAGATTCAAAAAATTATTATAAGCATAATTTCTCTGATAATGACTCTAGTTTTCTATGGGTGAATCATTTTAACAAACCCTGGATTAAACCTTCTAGGCTCACCCTTATTTGGCGCATTTCCCATAATAGATTACCAACGGAAACCAATCATCAAAATTTTGGTTTTCAACTCTGTTCTAAGTGTCTCCTGTGTAATCAGCATAGAGAGGATGCCAATCATCTTTTTCTATCTTGCGCGATGGCCTCTGCTCTATGGAATTATATTCCTGATTTATTTAATTACATATGTTTCTTTACTGACTCAATTTCCTTGTTATTAAAAAATTGTACTAGATATGATATTTCTCTACAGATAAAAACTCTTTTCCTGGCGGCAGTGTCGGAGCTTCTACATGAGATCTTGTACGTTAGAAATGCTCTCATTCACAATAATCACCCTCTCAATCTAAATGTAGGGAATGTTCGGATTCTTCTTGGGGTTCATGAAGCTGCCTCAATACAAAAATACTGTTGTAACAACTCTGTTGGTGACTTTGTGATTCTTCGACAGCTCCGTGTTCTTAGCATCTTCCCAAAGCCCAAACACTCATTTTAAGTGTTCTGGCAATCTCCAATGCCAGGATGGACTAAAGTGAATGTCAATGGAACCTCCAAAGGCAACCCAGGACCTTCCAGTTGTGGTGCCATCTTTAGAGACTCAGCTGGGCAGTGTTAGGGCTGCTTCTATGTTGGATGTGGTCACTCTTCTTCTCTGGAGGTAGAAATGTTGGGGGGCATTCATGCTGTTGATTTTGCTCTTCAAAGAGGATGGAGAAAGCTCTGTATATAATGTGATTCAACCACTATCATTCATGCCATCTGGAATGGCAACATCCATCTGGCCTGGACACTTACCACACGTTGGATGAATTGTCTGAATTTGCTCCATGGGATGGACTATATAGCTACTCATGCCTACCGGGAAGAAAATGCTATTGCTGATGCTCTTTCTAACAAAGGAGTTAATCAGAGCATGACTTGGATGGACTCTATTCCTTCTGACTTACTATACCTTTTTGATAGAGATTGTAAAAAAATCCCATGTTTTGGCCTCTTGTAATCCTTTTTTGTTTATCAATAAATTGTGCTCTGGTCATTGACCAAAGCATTACCCCCTAAAAAAATTTAAATTAATTAACAGTAATGTGGTCTTCAAACTGCTTGGACACTCACACCAATCCAAATCACATGCTTAAAAATGGACCATCTTTTGAAACTTTAAATATAACAACTCTTATCATATTTCAAAATTATGCAGGTTACATCAGTATAGAGATATCCAACTAAGGTCAAATCAAGTAGAGATTATATGAGTGTCACAAGTGGAACCCATTTTGGTATATATTATTTATTTACATCCTTGCATCTATTAATTTTTATCACACTGATCATTTTATATTTCACAAAATGGTTTTTTCTTGACACCGTTTTTGGTGGTCTACTGATTATATATCACACCCTTCTTGGGACCTAGTTGGTACCTAAAAATACATTATGATTTTTTGTATGTATAAAGGGAAACAAATGTCATCCGATGATTGATTACTAGTATTAGGATGTATTATGGTAGTAGATGACCAGTTTTATACTTGGAATGCTAGTAGTATCTGTTTTTTGATGTTATTTTTTTTCTTTAACATGTGGTATGTGACTTCTCAAATGTTTCCCATTTCCATGATTTTTGTAATGAAACATTAGGTGTTGATAATGATCATTATTTTTTATCTATTATTTATTTATATTTTTCTATTTATTTATTTTTCATCGTTCATTATTATTATTCCATAGCTTTCAATCTATTATTACTATATCTAATGGGATGCGTTACTAGCATTATTCTCTCATTTTCTTCGTTCGTTGTATCATATTTTGAATATGTATATTATGATGTGATCCACAATTATTAATGAGGGAGTAGTTTTCTCAAGGACACACCCTAGTACCTCAATTCTAGTTTATAGCACTGTACTATGAGAAGGAACACTTGAGGTATTTTGGCCCACTATCTTGTGGAACCACTATATATCATCTAGGAAGGGATTTTACATAGTCTTGTCAGAGCGCTTTTCCCTTTTTTAATTATAATAATAGATTGAAGACTAGGGTATTGGAATTTGGTAATGATCTTATTCATGGGTGTAGCTAACCCATCTTTATGGGAACCCCAAATTACCTGGGATGGGTACATTCATTTTTTTTCTTCTTATAGTTTCATTGTTTTAACAATTGGGTTGTTGTGTATTGTTATTTTTATTTATAAAATAATAAATATTTTGGATTGTTTTACCCTTGACCAATGATATATGGTAATTTTAAAAATAATATATCATATTATGATTTATAGGATATATAGGTCATGCATTATTCCATTACATATTTCCTTATATGTGCTTTGTTGGTGAGGCATGTGCCTGTTATTGGGCATTGATTACATTATCTTCGAATGTGATGAAATTCCTCATAGGATTGAGACGAAAATAATTGGAAATTAAAGTATGAACATTAACATAATAGTTTTTTCTTTAATAGGTTAAAGAAAATCCCTTAAGTAGATATTTATTGAACACTGATCCATGGACCATTGGTTTCATGGGGTGGAATGTTTTATGGTTAGGATTAAGTTGATTCCACATTCAAATTAATAATGTGTTGTTTCCCTTATAAAATTGAAAGTTTTGATCCATATAATTAAACCATTTATATAAATTTAGACACATAGATGAGTATTAATTTAATGTAAACATTACATTTAGAATGAAATGGACATTTTATATGTGTGATACATGACCTTGACCTTGACCCAACCTTAGTAGTGGGATGTTGGCTATATATCTTGATCTTCTTATGACTCTTTTTACCACCTATACATAGCATTTGGAGTAGGAAGAGAGGTGATAATAATTATATAATTTATATCTATATGTCCTTTCTCTTATCTCTTTTCTTATCTATTATAACATTATCTGAGGTGTGATCTTCCAAATTATAGTGTTATGACACTATGATTTCCACATGTTTTATGCCAAGGGTGTTGTGATAAGAACACTCCAGAGGTGGAGGGACATGAGACACCAGTAATAAATCCTATTGTTCCATATGAGGAACCTCTAACAGATATTACACTCATCATCAATGCTTAGTTCAATGATATATTCTCCCATCTAATGCAGTTAGTACTATATCTCCATTACATGCCCTTTCTAAGGAATACATAACTCATGGGTTCTAGTAGTATCACCCTCCCCCCTTATATGGGGATGGTTTTCCTCATGACGATGAGTAGTTCCTAGAGGCCATGATTTCTATCTTCATGCCTATAAATATCCCGCTAGAGAAATGGTTCAAGGTGTCTACCTATTTGTTACATGATTCCACAATGTTTTGGTGGTATGTTCTTACTTAGGTTGGATGACATCAAGTAAGTTTTTGGTTAAACTTGCCAATAATTGTTTTAGACTAGTTATTTCCTCAAACAATGTAAGAAAACTGCGCTCAAGAGTTTATGCACCTCCAACAAGGTGAAATTTCAGTGATGTAATACTTATCTCACTTCACTGAATCTAGTGTTTTTTACCGAACATGATCGGTGAGGACTTTACTACTATGAGTAAATTTCAATATGGTCTAAAATATGCCATCCAATTGAAGGTAAATTTTTTCTAGATGAAAACAATTCTAAAGATGATGAACTAGGCCGTCATAACTAAGCCGATCCTGAGGTAATATAGCCTTGTGAGATAGATCAATTATATATTCATTTATGTATGTGGTTTATCAAGTGGTTTGAAGTCTCATATTGAGGCTACACTCGGGGGGGAAGTACCCTACATGTGGCTTGCACTGAAAAAATAACGGTGTGTCACCATTATGGAGTGCCAAGGAATAAAAATCCTCAATGTATGAGGAACCTCATAGAGTTACAAGATTGTGGTAGGATGGGTATCCTCTATTGTGTATTGTGATCTTTTGCTTCAATAACCAGTGAAAGCATATCTGTACTGACACCACTTTTAGGTACCAAAATAGGAATCCACATCAGGATAGGATTTGGTCTTATAAAAGAAAAACATGGCATGGTCATGGTTGAGGTTTGGGTATTATAGCATCAAAGGCTCCTCATTAATATGATGGACCTTTCAAGGCTATTCAGGTAGCATATCAGGGCCACAGTTTGGGCCATATCTATGCAGTGCAGCCTATGCCTGAGGAGCATAGTCCATGGCTATATAATGTTCGAGGTATTATTCTAGTAGACTATATTATTTTTCAACCTTATTTGAAATAGGTTAATCAAAATCAAATATATACTAAACTCTTGTGAAATTTTTGGCCCCAATAATATAGTACATATTTTTTGTTATGTCTCTCAATACACCATTAGGGGTCTAATCAGAGGAAATATGGTAGATTACGGAATTCCCCCTTAGGATAAGTGGGTATCATTTCTTTTGTAATTTTTTCATCATCAAGATGATTGGATTGGATTTCATTCTTATTATAGGTATTATTGTGCCTTTTCATGCACATGCAGATTTCAATTATCGATGGATGTTCTTTAAATAACCAAAGGGAAGTATTTATATCAATAAAGAGGAATGTGATGCTCAGGATAGGTGAGTTGAACCTAAGAATAAATGGATTTGTAGGGTCGAAGAAAAAATTTCTAGCCTCTTTGTGAGTAATCAAGGAATTAATCTTGAAGATTTCTATCCTATTATGGATTGTAATAGGGGTGTCTTTCCGGGAGATTTTTCCAGATTACCTCCAAGGAGGTAGGATGAGTTCAATATCGAGGTAGTGTTAGGTGTTTCACTAGTGTCTATTCCTATATATAGTATTTCACCTACATAGATCAATAAACTCAAAAATATGATCTAAGATCTCGATAGAAATTTTTTTATCTGACCTAGCTATTATAGTTGTTGTTCACCCTTCCTTTTCACAAAGAAGGTGGGTGGTGCCCTCCAGTTTTCTATAGATTACTAGTGATTGAACATGTTTATGGTGAATAACTTCTATCCACATCCTTGTATAAACAACATCTTTGACGAGCTCTAAGGAGAGATAGTTGTCTTCATGATCGATTTGAGGTTGGGTAAGCATCAGGTTCATATGAGACCATACAAAATTCCAAATAAAATATTTTGGAGTAGGTATGAATTGTAAAAATATTTTTTTATTCAATTAGGTAATACAAACAAGATGGGATATTTTATGGCTCCAATGAATCGAGTCATCCACCATGTAACACCCCGAGCTTCCACGATACGCTTCTCATTCAATAATGCAATATCTTGCATTGTACGCAACTTCGAGTTCTAACACACCGCGACTAATCAAAGTAGCCGTTATCAATAATAATACCCACTTTTTAAAATTATAGAAATTTTATATTTCAAAATGGACTTCATTTTTTTATTCTTAATATCAAAATTATCCTAAGTTGAATTTTTTGTAATTTTCTGAGAACTTCCATTTTTTATGAATAGTGAAGAATACTTAAAAACAACTTTTTTAATAAAAATAATTTATAGTGATAAATTATACTATTGAGTTGTTTTAAATTATAATTAGAATTTATTTTTACCAATTTATCCAATGGTGTTCATTATAAATAATTTTCACTTTGAAATTAGACATAAACAATTATCAATCTTTTGATATATATTGTTTCTTAATAACACGCTATTTGTTGTGACAGCGTAAATTAATTATAAAATTAATTAATGCAACTTATATGTTTGGAATTTTTTAAAATATACATCATTTTTGAAATTGTAATATCAATTATAGCTTAGGGTGAAATTTTGGCACTATTCTGAAAAACATCAATTTTTGATGAATAGTGAAACAACTAAGTGGTAGTTAAATAACGGATTTTTTCATTTAAATGAAATATTACCACTTCTTTGATTTGATTTTCAAAAATCCGACATACATGGTTGTCATTAAGAAGTAAAATGTTCTTCAATGGGATTAAAATAATTTTTTGGTGAATAGTAACTTTAAAGTTTAATTAATCACGATTAAAGGTAATTAGTGAAATTTAAGGTAAAAATGATATTATAAAAATATGAAATGACCATGAAACTTGTTCTATACCTATTGTATGAGTCATGGCCAACCAATAAAATACATGGGTAAAATTGGGGACCCCATGGAGCCACTTTGGTAGAAAAATGACACAAATAACTTTTATTTAAAGTTAAAATAAAAATGTCACAAACATTAGTTGTTTTACTAAAAAAATTAAATGGGGTTATACAAGTCATATTTTTGACTATAAATATTAGTTATAAATATAAAAATATTTCTAACATCATGATAATTTTTTTATAATTTTTAGACATTAAATAAATTAAATTATTTATGACACCATGATGATGCAAAAACCAAAGGCTAATGTAAAATAAAATGAAAGGATAATGTAAAATCAAAGGATTACACTTGTCAAAAACCTATTGGATGAAGAGATTTCTAACCCTTATCACCTTAGCCTCGAAATATATCATTGTGGGACCTTTAAAATCCGAAAAGCATTTCTTAATAAAGTAACATTTCATGACATTCCAAGAGTGCCCCTCCTCTCCACTTATAGAAGGCCCCCACCACTACCACCTTACTCACACTTTCAAAGCCTGTTGGCTCAGCAAACCTCTGCCCAAATACTCTCCCAACTTCCCTCCCTTACTCTTAGAAGCCTCACTTTGGGCAGAATTTATCCCAAAGAAGCCTTCGGCTCAAATCAAAAGAGTTACCCGATTTTAAGTTAATGTCTTCTCTTGTGTTATTTTGTGTTATTTTGCTTATCCAACCCCCTAAACTCTTTTTATTCATTTATTTTGTAACAACACCAGTATCCTCAATTTACTAGGATGTTTTTATAAGAATTATTCGAGCTAAACATACACACACTTACATCTAATGGTTAAAGAACATATTATTTCTGTGGATGGAGAATTTCTGCCTCATTAAACGATGATTGTTCAAAACTCATATAACACCTTCAAAGGTGGAAATTAAGATGTCACTATATTTATATATGATAAATAATATGTTTATGTTTTACTTAAGGTTCTGTATTTTTCATTTATGTCATACCTTTCCTGTTTCCATTATGGGTAAACGCGATATTTTCATTTTAGGAAGTGCGATCTACCGCCCCCTCAATGTGATTTGAATCGTTAATGCCATATGTGGGATGTATAAAGGATGGAGTAAATGATATTATATATGATATTATACTGAAATTATAATATACCTTTATATCATTATGATTTCATTAAATACGAAATAGAAATGAAAGTAGCGTTCATGCGTACGTACGGCTTACCGTCTCCATGAACGGTTCATTTCATTTCATAGCTCTAAATGTTATGGAATATTATAAATGCATGTATATACTGGATATAAATGAGATATATGATATCTATATAATGAATATAATTCTGTATATAATGGATATTTCTCCACATGAACAACTTGTAATTATAAGAAGTTTATTTTTGACTCAATTACCAAAGATCGACAAACGACCGTTATTAACTTAAATAATTACATAATGTTTATAACATGGTAATAAGTGATATAAAAGGAACCAAAACTTGAAAAAGGATACTAAGAAACTATAAAATAACTCTATTTTATTATTTAGGAGGTTAATGAACGGTCGAGTCAAGACAGGACGCAAGGTAAGGGAACTTCTTAACCCAATTTCCATTCATTGGGTTAATCTCTTACTTTCAAATTATGTCATTATATTATTATGTCATATCTTGAATTTGTACTTTCATTATGTGTACATATAGAGAATACACATAATAGATATATTTTATTTAAAAATGATCTTTTTAAGGGACATCGTCTCAATCTCCATTCATTGAGGCATATATTGTTTTATACACAAATTTCTTTTATACGGTGTATAAACCCCTTTGACCTTTATGTTTATTCAAAAGGAATATTTTTATTTGAAGTGTTTTACTAAATGACAAAAAGGAATGTTTTTCTTGTCGTACGTATACGGCGACAATGACTTCTCCGCCGCCGTGACCATTATTTGAGTTTCGACTTCCTCTACAAGCCATAACTTTTTTTAAATGAAAAATAAAAACCAAGTTATAACATTAATTTATTTTGGTATTGAAAATGGTTTTGATAATGTTTTAATATAGCAATGTGTTGTATTGATATATTTTGATTGAAATGTGGAAATTGTATGTTTCCTATATTCATGTTTTATGTGATATGATTATGTTATGGTTTATAATATGTTTAAACATGTTCATGTGAGGAATGAATTGGACTTAATAAGTGATGGGTGGATCCCGCTATAGCTCCTCGATGCATCGGCAGGTCTCATGAGACAAAATAGTGTCTTGGCATGAGGCCTTGACAAAATCTTATTTTTAGTCTTGGCATGAGGTCTTGGCTACGTGGTTATGATAGTCTGTCATTATGCATTATATCATTATGAAAGTGGTTATTGATATTTCATGTGATTATTCGACTAGTAGAATATCCATGTGAGTAAGTAAATGGCATTATTTCATTTTACTTTTTCCATATTATGCTAAAGTTCAAGTTTAAAAGGCTTTTGTTTTAGTTATACATTGCCTTAAATGTTAATGTTTATTTATGAAAGCTTCTGCTATATTGTTATCCTTACTGAGCATCTGAGCCCACCCCTTTCAATGTTTTAATATTTTCAAGGATGTGAAGAAGTATTATATGAATGACCTGCAGGGATAGTCAGAAGAGGATATGAGTGTGGACTAAGGAGACTTTGTTATTGTAGTTTTTAACTTTATGATGTAATGTAACATTTATGAATGTATATAGTGTTTCCAAGGCTGCTAAACTAATCGGCCTTTTGAGACTTGATCTTTTGTGATCATGCCAATGTTACGAAGTAATGCACTGACTCTAGGTAACTGGGGTCGGGGTGTTACAGTTGGTATCAGAGGCAGTTTAGTACTAACCTTGGAAGCTAGATTTAGATAAACTCTGATTAGAGCACATAGCCCGAAGATAGACTTTAAGGATTAGTATATAAGAACTTCCTAGAATTTTGGTATTATAGAGATTTTGTGAGTTTTCCGAGCAATACATCCCTGTCTAGATACGAGCAGGAAGAGGCGGCTCTGGCACAGATGTACCTAGGGGTAAAACCCGAAAACACCGCTTTGACCTAGAATCGAACGTGAACAGGTGCACGACAACGGGCCTTGCTGCACTCTTGGTTACGACACTCCCAGGGGACATGCTTAGGATAATTCTCATTTTCCTTACAAACCACTATTAAGGGTTATTAGTATATACTTCCTCAATGAAAACATTTCTTTTTATGATTATGGATTATATCCATAAATATTTCAATTTATGTAAAGTGTTTTACAAGTATGGAATTATGTATTTTAATTCATAAACTAATCTAGTTTATGCCATTGTTTAGAAATGGCGCCTAGTGGAAGGAATGGAAACCGTATCAATGAACGCACTCCATGTAGGGATTTCCCTCCTACTCAAGATAATTATTGTGGAGTTGGAGATACAACTGGTGCTAATCAACTTATTACCATACTGGGACAACTCACTCAGGTTATGAATAATAACCTTACTCGTATGGAGTACCCTGATCCGCAACGTGGAGGATCAATGTTAGACCGCTTCATGAGGAAACAACTGCCAACATTTAATGGGGGTACAAATCCATTTGAAGCTGAGTAATGGATAAACTTTTTAGAGAAAATATTCCACGCCTTGGGGAGTAGCGAAAGGGAGAAGGTTGTCATGGCAATCTACCGCCTCACTGGAGATACCGATCAATGGTGGTCGCTGATTCAAAACACAAAGGAAGATTAAGAAGTATAAAGTATGGAATGGAGGGAGTTTAAGGAAATTTTCCTAGAAAAATACTTTCCACATGACCATCGAGCAGATATGGAAAGGCAATTTCTGAGTCTGAGGCAGAAGGAGGATGAGAATGTCGCAAAGTATGAGGCTAACTTTACAAGGTTAGCGAGGCATGCTGCAGATTATATACGTAACCCAAGAAGTATGATTGATCGTTTCTTTGATGGGTTAAACCCATTTCTCCGTCGAGCTTCAGTATCACAATCTTTCTCAACATACGATGATATAGTCTCGTGTGCTATCAAGAGATAAAAGTAATTATCTATGTTTTATGACAATAAAATAAACCAAGAGAAGAAGAGAACGGTGGAACAAGAGACGGATAAATGGAAAAAGGGAAAGAAGGATTTTCCATTATGTGATAATTGTGGGAAGAATCACCCTGGTACTAGCCTAAAAGGAATGGGAGTTTGTTATAAATGTGGAGAAAAAGGTCACAAGGTGCGTGATTGCAAGGGAAATAAAGAGGCTATCAATGTTGAATGATACAATTTTAGAGAAATGGGGCATTATGCAAATGAATGTCCTAAGCGTCAGAGAAACTTACCTTAGAAAAGGCGAAGGGATCAAGGCCAATCTTATGTTGTGACTATAGTTGAAGTGGAATAATTAATGTATTGGTGCTTTTGGACTCATGGATTATATTCTGGTTATTAGAATAATGTGATATATATATAAGGATTGTACTTCAGTACATGTTGATTTAATTAAGGTTTTAATATGATGAAGGTAATTATATTTTTGTATGTGATAATAAGAGAAACATTACCTTGTCTGAGGAATCTGATGATACAATAGATTTTGGAATTTAGAGACCTTTTATAGAAATTCTAGGCAGAGGTATTTTGGATAACTATAAAGGTTGGAATGGATTAAGTTGAACCTCAGATAGTATAGTTTAAGGTTAAAACATTTTTGAAGATTACTTTTGGAATATTATTATACTATATTTTTAGAAAAAAGGACAACCTGTAGGTCAGGGGATAACCCGTCGTGTCGGAGAAAGCTGCAGGAATCAAACCCACAACCATAGTGCGATAGGCCTTTATTATCTACCACTAGCCTATAGGAAGTCCCTAGTTATTAAAAAATATTTTTCCTAATCTAAATGGTATGTGGTAATATTTAGAACCTTATACAATTAGGATAAATAGAATATTTTTGAGTTCTGTTACCATTTGGGGTGAAAGATGGTTTTGTGGTAAAAATTTATTAAAGAATGAAAGTATACATAACAAGTATGTATATTCCCTTACATTCTTAGTAAATATCCTAAATAAATTCCTTAACTTTATAAAAGGTAACTTAAAACAAAAATGTTGTCGGTTAACTTTTCCAACTGGGGATTAAATGACTGTTTAACCAATCACAAGTTTGTGATTTTCTTATGGTTAACTTTCTCCTAATCCAGTTTTCTACAACTCTCCATCAGACCTCGATGGTTTGTTTTTCTTCCATATCCATATTTTCATAGAATCCTATTATGGGCTATCTCGGGTGACCTTTGTACTTCTATTTCTTTCTTTTAATGTTATATTTTTATTAACCTTATTTCCGATGTGGGTATTCCACAAAGGTGTTTTCTATTTTCAACCTTGTATTTTCAAAGAAAAATTTCAAATTCTGAGAACGCAATTTATTGAAGGAGGGGAGAATGTAACACCCCGAGCTTCCACGATACGCTTCTAATTCAATAATGCAATAGCTTGCATTGTATGCAACTTCGAGTTCTAACACACCGTGACTAATCAAAGTCGCCATTATGAATAGTAATACCCACTTTTTAAAATTATAGAAATTTTATATTTCAAAATGGACTTCATTTTTGTATTCATAATATCGAAGTTACCCTAAGTTGAATTTTTTGTAATTTTCTGAGAACTTCCATTATTTTATGAATAGTGAAGAATACTTAAAAACAACGTTTTTAATAAAAATAATTTATAGTGATAAATTATACTATTGAGTGGTTTTAAAGTATAATTAGAATAAATTTTTACCATTTTCTCCAATGGTGTTCATTATAATTAATTTCACTTTGAAATTAGACATAAACAATTGTCAATCTTTTGATATATATTGTTTCTTAAAAACATGTTATTTGTTGTGACAGCGGGATTTAATTATAAAATTAATTAATGCAACTTATATGTTTGGAATTTTTTAAAATAGTCATCATTTTTGAATTTGTAATATCAATTATAGGTTAGGGTGAAATTTCTGAACTATTCTGAAAAACTTCAATTTTTTGATGAATAGTGAAACCACTAAGTGGTAGTTAAATAACTGATTTTTTCATTTAAATGAAAAATTACCACTTCTGTGATTTGATTTTCAAAAATCTGACATACATGGTTGTCATTAAAAAGTAAATTGTGGTTCAATGGGATTAAAATAATTTTTTGGTAAATATTAACTTTTAAGTTTAATTAACCGCGATTAAAGGTAATTAGTGAAATTTAAGGTAAAAATGATATTATAAAAATATTAAATGACCTTGAAACTTGTCATAAACCTATTGGATGAGTCACGTCCGACCAAGACAATACATGGGTCAACTTGGGGACCCCATGGAACCACTTTGGTAGAAAAATTACACAAATAACTTTTATTTAAAGTTAAAATAAAAATGTCACAAACATAAGTTGTTTTACTAAAACAATTTTTAGTTGGGGTTATAAAAGTAATATTTTTGTCTATAAATATACATTAGAAAGACAAAAAGATTTCATACATCATGATAAATTTTTCATAATTTTTAGACATTAAATAAATTAAATTATTTATGACACCATGATGATGTCGCGATTACCTCATTAATTAACGATTTAAGTAAAATGAAAGGATAATGTAAAATATAAGGCATAAACTTGTCAAAAACCTATTGTGTGAGGAGATTTAGAACCCTTAACAGCTTATCCTCGAAATATATCATTTTGGGACCTTTATAATCCAAAAAAAATTCTTAATAAAGTAACATTTCATGACATTCCAAGAGTGCCCCTCATCTCCAATTATAAAAGGCCCCCACCACTACCACCTTAATCACACTTTAAATTCCTTTTGGCTCGGCCAAACTCTTCCCAAATACTCTACCAACGTCCCTCCCTTACTCCTAGAAGCCTAAATTTGGGAATAATTCTTCCCAAGGAAGCATTTGGCTCAAATCAAAAGAGTTACCCGATTTTAAGGTAATGTCTTCTCTTATGTTATTTTGTGTTATTTTGCTTATCCAACCCCCTAAACTCATTTTATTCATTTATTTTGTAACAAAACCAGTATCCTCAGTATATAGGATGTTGTTATAAGAGGTATTCGATCTACACTTACACACACCTACATCTAATGGTTAAAGAACATATTGTTTCTGTGGATGGCTAATTTCTGCCTCACGAAACGATCATTGTTCAACACTCATATAACACCTTCAAAGGTGCCCATTAAGATGTCACTATATTTATATCTGATATATAATATTTTTATGTTTTAATTAAGGTTTTTCATTCTTCATTTATGGAATACCTTTCTTGTTTCCATTATGGGTAAACGCGATATTTTCATTCTAGGAAGTGCGGACTACCGCCCCCTCAAAGTGATTTGAATCGTTAATGCTATATGTGGGATGTATAAAGGATGGAGTAAATGATATTATATATGATATTATACTGTAATTATAATATACCTTTATATCATTATGATTTCATTAAATAAGAAATAGAAATGAAAGTAGCGTTCATGCGTACGTACGGCTTACCGTCTCCATGAACGGTGCATTTCATTTCTTACCCTTAAACGTTATGAAATATTATAAATTCATGTATGTACTGGATATATATGAGATATATGATATATATATCATGAATATAATTTTGGATATAATGGATATTTCACCACATAAACAACTTGTAATTATAAAAAGTTTATTTTTGACTCAATTACCAAAGATCGACAAAACGACCGTTATTAACATAAATAGTTACATAATGTTCATAACATGGTAATAATTGATATAAAATGAATAAAAACTTGAAAAAGGTTCTTAAGCAACAATAAAATAACTCTAGTTTAATATTCAGGAGGATAAAGAACGGTCGAGTCAAGATAGGACGCAAGGTAAGGGAACTTGTTAACCCAATTTCCATTCTTTGGGTTAATCTCCTACTTCCAAATTATGTCATTATATTATTATTTCCTATCTTGAATTTGTACTTTATTTATGTTTACATATAGTGAATACACATAATAGATATATTTTATTTAAAAATTATCTTTTTAATGGACTTCGTCTCAATCTCCATTCATGGTGGCAAATTTTGTTTTATACCCAAATTTCATTTATACGGTGTATAAACCCTTTTTACCTTTACGTTTATTCAATAGGAATCTTTTTATACGAAGCGTTTTACTAAACGACAAAAAGGAATGTTTTTCTTGTCATATGTATACAGCGAAAATAACTTCTCCGCCGCTATGACTATTATTTGAGTTTCGGCTTCCTCTACAAGCCATAACTTTTTTTAAATGAAAAATAAAAACCAAGTTTTAACTTTCATTTATTTTGGAATCGAAAATGGTTTTGATAATGTTTTAATATATAAATGTGTTGTTTTGATATCCTGTGATTGAAATGTGGAAATTTTATGTTTCCTTTATTCATGTTTTATGTGATACGATTATGTTATGGTTTATGATATGTTTAAACCTGTTCATATGAGGAATGCATTGGACTTAATAAGTGACGGGTGGAGCCCGCTATAGCTCCTTGATGCATCGGCAGGTCTCATGAGACAAACTAGTGTCTTGGAATGAGGCCGTGACAAAATATTATTTGTAGTCTTGGCACGAGGCCTTGGCTACGTGGTTATGATAGTCTGGGATTATGAATTCCATCATTATGGAAGTGGTTATTTATATTTCATGTGATAATTTTACTAGTAGAATATCCATGTGAGTAAGTAAATGGAATTATTTCATTTTACTTTTTCCATATTATTCTAATGTTCAAGTTTAAAAGGCTGTTGTTTTAGTTATACATTGCCTTAAATGTTAATGTTTTTTTATTAAAGCTTCCGCTATATTGTTATCCTTACTGAGTATCTGAACTCACCCCTTTCAATGTTTTAATGTTTTCAAGGATGTGAAGAAGCATTTTAGGAATGACCTGCCGGGATAGTCAGAAGATTATATGAGTGTGGACTAAGGAGACTTTGTTATTTTAGTTTTTCACTTTATGATGTAATGTAACTTTTGTGAATGTATCTAGTGTTTCCGAAGCTACTAAACTAATCGGTATTTCGAGACTTGATCTTTTGTGATCATGCCAATGTTACGAAGTAATTCACCGACTCTGGGTAACTGGGGTAGGGGCGTTACACACCAGTTCCAAGATTATTTTGAGATAGTTTTCATTAAAGTCATATTACTGTGTTCTTTCACCAGACATGACAATTCCTTTCATCTTGATATCTTGATGAATACACTAAGACAACAACATATATATCTGAATATTAACAAATAAAACTTCTGGACCATTAAGGTTCACTCTTGGGTCATATCATTTCAGAAGATGTCATAGTTGTTGACCCATAGATAGTGACCACCATTATTTCCTCCAAATATCATTTTTTTCAATTTTAAATATAACCACTTAAGTGCTATGTTGAAACTAGTTACAACAAGACCAATTCAGGGATCACAAACCATATGCCAAACCAAAAATAGTCTGCTAGAAATAAAAACCACCCAAAAAACTAAAACAAACATTAAATTCAAACTTACATCTGTATCTGCCACCACTGTAAAAGGGTATAGTATGTAATTTTATTCTTTATGTAATAGGTTGGTAGTAATTAAAATGTTGGGTGATCGGGTTGTATCATATAAGTCCCTCCAGTTGAGGCATAATGTGTGGAATTACCCTTCGCATAACCTTATATTAGAAGATGGGGTTCATGACTTATATGTTTGGAGGCACTACATATTAGGTAAGTGGTTCAATGCGTACATCGACCATAAAATTTTCCAATATTTTTCCACAGAGTGATACATAAATCTTAGGAATCTCATGTGGGTTGAATACCTACAACCGTTTTCATTTGAGCATGCTTATACACTTGGAAAGGGAAATGTCTTAGCTGACACCTTACACAAATAATCAAAAGCAAGCAGCCTAGAAGTCCAGTAGTGTGGGGATGATTTTGGATCTATTTTCTAGAATGAACATGGAGGTTTAGGATTAGGGCGAGTAGCCAGTTGTAGTTGCTATAGCAGGGTCATTCTCTATTCTAGAAAGGGTACGAATGAGACATTTATCAAATCTCTAGGAACTCATCTCGAGGTATATAGTCTCTAGTGAGAGTCTACCAACTTGTTGGTTTTTTTATTTTAATGATACACTACTCTTCAACATGCATGTTTGGGTGCATTTTTATATACTGAAAGAGTTGATTTTGGAATCTCATTCCACTATTTTGGAGGTTTACCTTTGCCTTACCAAAAAGTATCGAGTAGGGTTTCATTAGTATTGGTGTCCATGTATGAAGAGGAAGAATTCATTCTTTATAATTAGTTTATACTCCAATCATCTAGTGAAGGTGGAACAACAATGACCTACTTTATTTCAAAAAAAAACTATCCATTCTTGAGTGGAAATTGAGTGATTTCATAAAGGATTTCATTACAAGCTTGCATTAATACCAATGAGGAGGAAATGTAGTATGGGTGATCATCAAGAGGTAGACCAAGAATGTAAAACTTTTACATATCTAATATTCCTTCTCATTTGATGATCATGGGAGGCTTTATATTTGAGAGATAGTCCTCCTTCATGGTGATCCCCATTTTATCATTTCAGACTACAATGTATATTTTACATCATAGTTATAGAAAGGGTTTTGGGTGGTACTAGGTTATTAGGTTATCTTGAGTGCATCATATCACATTCAAACTGATGGGTATTCTGAGCAGATGATATGGGGTCATGAGGACATGATACAAGCATGTGTCCTTGATTTTGGAGGTTCATGGGAAAATATAACACCTTTCATTGAGATTTCGTATAATAATATTTTTTCAAGAAATGATTAAGATAGGTATGTATAAGGCCCTTAATTGTATTCCTTTATGTTTACCTTTATTATGGTTAGAGGCATTGGAGGTAGCACTATGAGGACCACATCTCCTGAAAAACATGTTAGATAAAGTACAACTGATTATGAAATGTATGACTATAGCTCAGTCCATGAAAAAGTCCTATATCGATCGTCATCATCGACCTATAGAGTCTAATCTAGGAGATCATGCCATTCTGTGGGTTACAAATAGGTTGTGTCAAACATAAAGTTGGATATTGGTAATGTAATTACCCCATAATGACATGAATTTTGAGATTATGTAGTGATTCTGGCTAGTAGACTATTGGTTGTAGTTACCTCTTATGTACCATTCCATGCACAAAATCTTCCACATATGATAGCTTCATTATTTTCATGCTGACCTGCCTCAATCAATTGACCCTAAGGAAATTGATTTGGAGGGGGATGCATACTTTATAGAGGATAAAATACGTGTCATTGATTAGAGAATAAAGGCTCTAGGAGGTAGTTAAGTTCCTATGGTTTAGGTTATATGGCTTCATGACCAAGTACATGATGAGACATGAAATAAGGAGGCCGATATACGTGATAAGTTGCCAAAAAATTCATTAATGATTTTTTTACCCCTAGAAGGGAAACAAGAGGATGAGTTGTTTTATGGAGTATAGGTTGTAACATTGTTGATTTAATGTGATTTATGTTTTCCTTTTAGTTTTGGTTAACCCTAAAACCACATCTATGTGTCGGTTGAGTAATTTCATGAAAAGGATATACATGTGGGTTAGAGTCTAGATGTAGAGGAAATATGTGATGTGTATTTGTTTTATGACATATGTTGACTATATGACTTGTATTTTGGGTGGTTATACACTTTGCACATTATGAGATGGGTTTTTTCAGGGGAAGGGACCCCGATATTTACAAGATGTGTAAAACATTTACACACCATGTAAATACATAACCATTTTTAAAAAAGGGGATGGACCCTTATTTTTTTAATAGGGGTTTTTCCTTCTACTAAATATTAGGTGAGATGTGTGAGAAACCCCTTCCAATCCTCACCTAGGTCTCTTTATATCCCATCCATCCGCCCCAAATTCTATTTGACACCCCATGCATTGGATTCCCCTCGGTAAGCTCTCAACATCATCTTCATCTTTTCCTAGTTTATCTTCATGACCATTACACTATTATTCCAAACTTGTTTTCCTTATTTAAAGGGTTTTATACCATTATTATGATATCTCCTATTTTATATTTACTCAAGTGAATACACTTGAAGTGGAGAGATCTACAAACCTAAGGTAGGTGGTCTAGATTATTTCCCCATGTTTCGATGCATTTTATAATATGGCCCATTATTTCATGCACATGACCATTATGAAATCTCCTACAAAGTGTTATATATGTTATTCTAATTAGTTTCACATGCTTAACAGAATCTAATGTAGAAGAGAATAATCATTGAGGCTGGTCTCCTTGTCCTAAAAAAAACCCCTTGGGATGGGCCCAATCCCCGTTGGCCTAGCCTCCACTCCTGTAAATTGTTAAACACCACATGAGGTGTAATTCCCCTATAATAAATTCTGTGGATTAATAACTTTAATTGGTTTAAGTGGTTCTCCATGAGTTTTTATCCTATAACATAATCCAAAAATGGATTTCTTAATTAAATTCCTTGAAAAATGTTCTAATTTTTCATTAAATGATTTCTTGGTTGAATTTTATGACTCTGATAATCAAAACACACTTTCACCTTAGTTCCAAGGATGATACAATAGTTTTTGACATGGTAACCCTTTTGATGGGCTCGTCCTGTCTTATTGTTATTTTGTTAAATGAATTTGTTAATATGATGGGGGTGACACTATGTATGTCCGAGATGGGTTCATAGTGCTTTATCCTTTTACCCCAAGAATAGTGACAATGGTTCCCTATGGGATACCCCATCGATGGGATTGGTGGGATGATGTGTGTACCATGCTTTAGGAGAGACTAATAACCCTATGTGTGATACTAGGGAAAGGCTCGGTGGTAAGTTTAGTTGATTTCATTGAATTCCTAGTGAGACAATTGGGATCTCGTTCTTGGGTCAATGTGGATAGACTCCCATGACATTAGACATATTTAGAGCCCCTAGAAAAATACAGTAGATTCCCTCAAACAACCCGAAATTTTGAATAAATCTTGTTTCCTAATTTTGTGGGTTATTTTATTTTTATACTCAACAAAACAGTTTCATTTGATAACATGAGTATAATTAAAATGAGACCGTTGGGTTTTGACTGTTATATGACCGTTGGTCAATATGACCGTTGGAAAATAAACGTTTCGATTTGTCTCTAAATACAAGTGATCATGGTTAATTAATATAGAAAGGAGATTCAATGGCCTCACCCAGTAGTCTTGGACCGATCAAAGCCCATCTAACAGAACTTGGGAAGGAGGTAGCACCACTGGGCATTGCTCTGGACCAAACCCAAGCCAATCTTCAACGTGTGAAGCTAGAACGGAATCGCCTTCCTGAGAAGTTCAAACTGATAGAAATTACTACTCGTGGGATGTTGGTCGAGCCTCCCTCAGATTATCTCACCTTAGCACACCTTACACATTGGTCCCATGTTGGTGTGATAAGGGGCTACGTAAAGAGACCATAACTGCCTTGTGTAATCTATTGTTTTAGATAAACAATTTCATTTGTTATTATGATGAAGTTTATCAATTTTCAAATGTCTGTATAAATATAGTATGCATATTTTTGATGAATTTTAGATAAAGGATATTTTAAAAATAATTATGTAAACCTTAAATAATTAAAAATGTGTAATGATTTTCAAAAAATGGTCTTCTATAATTATGTTCAGTACGATATTTAGAGTCTAATAAGATCAACTTAATTTTTTGTGAATAGTAAATTATGAATAGTGATTTTATGCTTAGGATTAGTAATGTGACCAAATTGATTAGTAATCTTACATAAAGAAAGTATTAATATAATCTAGGAACCTTGATTAAGTAATGTGATTCAATAAAATGGTTAAATAACGGTTTCATAAATTATTAGTCAAGTATTAGTTTTTTCGGGTGAATAGTGTTTTTTAATTAAAAATTAAATAAAAATTATTTAGAAAATTATTTTTATAAAATGGATTTTATTTTTCGAACTCAGAACATCGATATTATGTTAAGGTAATTTTTGGGATTTTTCGGAAATAATGAACTTTCAGTGAATAGTGTATTTATTTAAAAAATAAATTAAACATATTTAGAAATTTTTTTATAAAATGGAGTTCATTTTTGAAATTAGAGCATCAATATTTGCTTAAGATGCAATTTTTGGATTTTTCTGAGAAAGTTGAATTTTTGATGAATAGTCAAAATACAGTTTTTAAGTTATGGGTGTTTAATGACATCATTAAATGATGTATTAAGTATGTAATCAATATGGTAGACTTATGAATAGTTAGATAAGGTATGAGGTGTCCCAAGTGGCCAATACCACGGGAACATATGATGGGCAAGCCCATGGTTTTTTCAAAACCACCAATGAGGTGTCCCTTGGCCATTAATGCCTTGTCCCCTCAATTTCCATATAAATACCATGCCATCCTCTCATACATTCGACTCACAACTCTCCCCCAACGAATATATGGTATCATTACCTCCTAATAAGTCCTCCCAAGGTTCCACCAAGCCCTCAAGGTCCCATCCTTTGAGTTTTAAGAGTTACGTTTTAACGTAAGGGGTCCAAACTCTCTCCTTCTTTTCAAATACTCTCTTTTAAGTCATTTTTGTTATGCTCCATGTTATTATGTTGTAGGATGTTATTTTATATTCCTTTTACTTCCTTTTTCATGTTCATATAATGATAGATACCCTCTTACTCCCATTATTTCTTTTTATGAATTTTTAAGTGGCGCCGTTAGGCTGTCGAATTTTTAAGTGGTTCTTTCACCCTTCTCGTTTCCAAGTTCTACATTCATGTCAAGTCTTTCAAGTTCTATTTTTATTAGGTTGGGGTATGATATCTATATCTATAATACTTATATTTTATGTTCATATGATGAGGGACACTATTTTATCTCGTCAATTCATTTTTTGTTGATGTTTAAGTGGCGTCGTTAAGGGATTCATTCACCTTTCCCATTTTTTTCAGAGTTCTACTTTCATGTCACGTCTTTAATGTTCCTTTTTATTATGTTGGGGTATGATCTCTATATCTATAATACTGATATTTTATGTTCATATGATTATAGACCATATTTGATCTCATCAATTAATTTTTATTGAATTTTAAGTGATGTCGTTAGGCTGCCAAATTTTCATAAAAGAAATCTTATTTTTGTCTTCCTTACATGTTTTTCATTTCAAATGGTATGTCCTTAAAATTTAAGTACCATGATTCATATCCTTTATATTCTGTCCCTAAACTATGTTATGGGTCATTTATGATTGTTTGACCTATGTCCCCTCTCTTTTCAATGTTTTCTAAAACTCCAAAACATAGCAGTTATGCTGCAGAATTTCCATCTCAAAATGTCTCTCTTTTTCTAATGTTATTTTATTTTATTAAGTGAATACTAAAAGATCTCTCTTTTATAGTGGTATTCACATATATACCAAGTTTTTATATTTTAAATTCTAGTATTTACATAAATTATACTTGCTTTCCCTTTTCGTGGGTTTAAAGTGACGTAAAGATCATGTCTTTAAGGCATTTTTTTAAAACATTGTGATTATGAAATGAAACCGAGTCCTTTTATGATATATGGATTGTTTATGAAATGATTGATTATGTTATATGTGGATCACATGATAATAAATACATGTCATAGGTCCTCCCTTATATCCCTCTAATGCATTGGGTAAATACATAATCTCTAGAGATGACCATTTTGACTGATACCTTGGTGAATAACCTTGGTAATTTTTATTGACACATTGGGGATGGAACTTGGTGAAACGGAAATTATTTTCCTTGTTAAATGTTGTAGCCACATCTTCAAGTTATGAAAATATCTATTTTTATTATGATATGCCTCATGATTTATTTCTCATGCCTTAATGTTTTTTTCATGACATTGTTGAAGTATCTCAAGTTCACATGTAAAATGTTTCTCTTGTTTCCCTTACTGGGCCTTCTGCTCACCCTTTATTTTGATGTATGTCTCCCAGTTATGAGATGTAGTAATGAACCTAGTATGAACATAAGGATAATCCTTTCATGTGGTTAAGAAGAATGTTTTATGTTTTAATGTTTTAAGTTCCTGGTTTCCAAGACACTAAACCTTAAAGATCTGCGGTTTTGTAAAATGTAATGAATGTTTATGTGATAAAAAGGCGGGATGTTATATTCCCTTTTGATTTCCTTGGATAGCCTCAATTTGAAACATAATAATTCATAATGTTGTTAATTTAATTATAGAATAATAAAATAGGCCTAAAAATCCTAGGATGCACCCACTAAGACAAATCACATGCTTGGGGATGGTCCATCCTTTCAAACATTACCTATAGTAGTTGTTACCATATTTTTTTACTGGTTTAGGATACTAATGTTTAGAGATATCCTACTTAGGTCAAAGCACGTAGCAGTTAGACAGGTGTCCCAGGTGGAACCCAGTCCATTATATATTATTTATTTATTTCCTTGAATATAATATTTTTCACAACAATACTTATTTTATATTAGATGAAATCATTTGTTCTAGACACAATTTTTGGTGGCCTACTGAGTATATCTCACACAATGATTATTCTACACTTTGTCATAATGCAAACATTATTGTTGAAGGTATAGATAAAGGGAAGAAGCCATCATTATATCCTAGAGTACTAGATCTGGGATGGAGTAGGAGAGATGAATAATAATCCCATAATCACGATTTTAGTAGAATTTGGTTTTGTCTTTTTGTATTTTTGTTTTAACATGTGGTGTATGTATTTTCCCATAGATCCCATAGATCCCATTTTCATTATTTTTTTAGAAACATTCCATTATGATCATCATTATTATTTTTTATCTATTATTTATTCATCTTCTGTTGTTTATTTATGTTTCATTGTTTATTATTAATATTCCACTATTTTCTTCCTTTTATTATTATTTACGCTATAGTGGGTACCGGTCCGATATTCTTAGTGTCTTCTTCCGATGTATCGTAGTATATATCTATATATCACTATTATTCAGTATGATCTATGAGGGCATAGTGATTCCATGAATACACTCTAGCCCCTTATTACTAGTTGACAATATCTAGATTACGGGAAGGAACACTTAAGTTCCTATGAACAACTATATTGGAGCACCACTAATTGGAATCTAGGGTGGGATTCTACATAGGAAATCCATACTAAGAGACACTATCCAGATTTTAATCACAAACTAGTGCAGTAAAAGTTATCGAATAATCCTCTAGCAGTTATTGATTCCCATGAAATAATAAAAGTGCGGTTATTCCATGAAATTATAAAAACCAACCAGCCAAATATATATATAAAAAGTATAATAGAAATGCACACAAACACCACCACTTAATTACCCCCATTGAATAATACCTTTACCATTATACCAATATTAATTGAAGGAATTCCCATGCCAAGAAAATCACATTCCCATTTACATCCAACAAGGAAATAGATGCTTCCTAAGAGGAGTTTTCCAAAGAACACATTTTTTAAAAAGATATCATTGGGACGAATTTATTCTTTAAATGATAATACATTTTTCAAATAATCCAAAACACCTCTTATGAAACCATGGCCCCTTTTTAATTCCATTAATAAAATATATCCAACAATTTGAAATTAGAAATCATTTATAAAATCCAGAACACTATTTAAGAAGCTGAATGTTACATGGTTAGTCTAACCGGGCATTTTATCAAACACATGGAATGCAAAGTTTATAAAATAAATTTATTAAAATTCAATATTTGGAGAAAATAAGATTATTTCAGGAAAACTAATTATTCTAACATTTAAAATTTATTAATTAGTACAGAAAAATGGATCAAAATGATATAAATTAGTGATTTCATAAATTTAATGGCCAATTCCTAGAATAACCTACCTAAATCCACAAGCAAATCGATGAGGGAAACCTAAAACCTCTTCACAAGGGCCCAAGGATGCATGAACATAAAAGGAGACCTTTAAAAATACCTTATTTTAAAACACGGGAGATAATAACCCAAGACCAATGGGCTCAAGGTAGGAAGGGAAATTAGTTGAAAAAAAGAAGAAAGAAGAGGAATAATATTGGAGGAGAATACCTTGACAAATCTCATCAAATCATGAATAAATCAATTATATCAACCTTATAAGAGGTGAAGATGTGTGGAGTTGAATGAAGGATCCCCCTTTGAGTCACACAATCCTAGAGGAGAAGAAAGGTGGTGTTTTTGGTTAAAACCCAAGAGCGAAAAACGTTCATATAACATTTTTAAATAAATTTGGCATTGATCAAGGTTTGGTCACATTGTTTAGAAGAATGTGTACTAATTGTGTGTCCCTCAATGGAATCAAAGAGAACCTACATGGTCTGGCTATATGGTTTGGGAAACCATGTGGAAACTGTGAGGATTAATTAATTAAAAAATTTCAGAACCATGCACACTTTTTCTACATGCTTTTGAATAATTATACTGTGCTGAAGCCATGCACCCTCATCTGTGGCACCCAAGTACCACAAAATCACTCATAGTATCTACATTTTTTGGAACAATCTCTATGATAACCATGAAACTCTAACGGTTCGTGTTTAAAATTAAATGGAAAGGGACTCAAAATTAGTAAGACCACGATTTCACTTTAATCATGAACCTAAACCATGAAATTGAGAATAATGCACCGAACCATCAAATTTAAATCCAAAACACCAATAAAAATCATGGTAAAAGAAAATAAAAAAATAAAACTAAAATAAAAGTGGAAAATAAAATATGGGGTGTGAAACCACCACTTTTATTTCAAAAAATATCAGAATTATAAAATCTATATTCTCAATGATCAAAATTTTTGGAGTTTTCCAAGAAGATTCATATAAAAATATTATTTGTAGAATCAATTGAATAAACATGCCACTATAGTAAATTTATAAAATATAATCTATCGAAAATAAGAATACATGATGACAAGAAAAATATTTTAATTAATAAGGAATATTTAAAAGTTATCCCTAGATTAATACCTATTAAACTATGTGACCTCAGTAGTTTCAATATAACCTTTAATATAGATGTTTTTTAGTTTGGGATAATCATATATCAACATGTATCTAGAATAAATATCATTTCATATAGAGCTCTTGAGGAACCATGTATCATTTAATTAAATCCTTATAAGGTTTTCCAGGAAAAGGGAAGTCCAATAAGTGAAGTATCATCAAGTTTTATATTGGAAATTTAAACTAAGTCGGCTGCCATGACATGGTGTTTTAAACCATGTCATAGTCAATAATGGGATGCACCATGACATGGTCAATGTCACTATTTTATGTTGTTGGTCATGAGGTTTTACAATACATTTTATATCATATGTATCCACCTAATTCTCTTAATATATGATATTATTATTTTTGGATTACCATATGATGATAATACAAAGGAGTTTGAACATCACAAATAAATGTTTAACAATTAAAGAACAAATATAATGAGTCTGAAATGAGTTGTAACCTATCACTAATATTAGAATCATTTCATTTAATTTGTTGAATTTTGATATTATAATGTGTGTCGACCAATAGTCTTTATTTACATCGAGGTTCTTTATTAAAATATAGGGTGTGAGTAACTTTTATCAGATCATTAAAAAAACACTACCCAAATCTATTTCTCACTCACTCTCCTCTTATTTAAGAGGGGGTATCTAAAGACCATGAGGAATAGGGAATCATTCTAAATCATTAAGAGATTCTTCTAGTACACAGATACTCTATGAGGAAGGATCCCATTGGCTACTTATTTTAGATATTTATTAAGATCATACAGATACAATTTAATAGGGTTAGATAAACATATAATAATGTATGAAATTCATCATTTATATCGTTAATTTAAAAATTTCAATGATCTTGTACTAAAATAGAATTTGGTTGATGTTTTTTATTATGTATAGAGATGTGTTATACCTTATTAAACCCCACAATGTTACCAGAGACACTTCTACCACATTTGGTTCAATTATTCGATTGAATTAAGAAACAAAAAATATATATTTGACCATAACCATAATATAGCATACTCAGAATGATCATAGTTCATCAATTTGATGTTAATCTATAACATAATAGTAATGAAAAATGGTCACCAACTTTATAAATGATATAATATCACAATTTTGATTATAAAAACGTCCATAGGCATCATGAAAGCATACCTTTGTTTTTGGATCTACTTTTTTTTGGATAAAAATACTTGTTTCCTTGGAACTGGGCATTATGATGATAGTCCATGTGATGGTTTATATCATCAAGTTGTGTTCCATGGTATGACTATAGAATCAAAATGACTTATACATGTATATAAATATTGTTGTTCATAGCATGACCAATGAATAAAATTGATTCCAAAAAATGATCAGGGTTAAAATAGAATCTGATTATATATGTAAAAGAATTGAATTTCTAAAACCCATAATTTTGACTTATACCTATTACTTTAGGGTACGTAGAATCTTTCCATTATTTTTTATATATTTATTTAGTCATAAAATTAATTTTTCGTAATTTTTATTTACACATACATTGGATTCCCGGCCAACATAATGGTAATATCCAACCTTAGGAAAACCCACTTTTCCTTCATGTCATAAGGTTAAGATTAGTTTTGATACATTTTAGAAATATAATTATGAAACAATGTAATGGTACACCCATATCATATAAGGGATATCTTCTTCCCCACATAATGGTCATCTATTTTAATTTAAAGGATGTTTCCAGTTCACATAAAGTTAATGTCAATCACTCTCATGAAAACGTTTGATATATAAAGGATATATAGTTTAATGTTTTGAAAAAACCTTTTAGTGTAAAATAATACCTTCTTACCATTATTTAATTTTTGTTTTCTATTTAATCTTAAACCATATTAACAATATAGAGACCACCCATACTATGTAAGGGAATGAATTTTTTCAGTTTTTCTTAACATTATTCCCTAATTCGACCTAAAATATAATATTATGGGGAAAAATATTTTTGTTAAAAATATGGGATGTAATTGGATAATTAATTGTTTAAATTTGATGTAATATTTCATTGATTAGTTTAATTTTTAACCAAAATATTAAGAAGAATGATAATTCAAATTCAAGTATTTAATATAACTTACAAGTAAAACTATATATTTTGACTAAAAGAGATTCACCTAATATTTAAGAGATTTAAATGAGTCATGATAAAGAAAACATTACATGAATAATTTAATAAAAATTAAACAACATTGTTTGGTTGAGTTTTGGTTAATTTTCAATAAAAACACTATTTGTCGTTTTAAAATCAGAACGTCCCACTGATTTGATGTTTCTTGTTTTCCCATAAATCTATGTGTTCAAAATGTTTCCATTAATTTTATCTAAATTTATAAAACTAATTCAATCAGTTATTTTGTTTTTAGACTCATTCTCATCTATCTCTCACTCTCTTCTTATCCCTCTCCCCATTTGGTGGAGTACAGTGTGAATATTTCTGTGAGGTAAAGGATTCAAGGTTATGTCAATTATGATATATAAATCATGTGATTGAGATGATTCCATTTATATTGGATAAATAATATGAATTAACCTAAATATATAAAGAATATGGAAGGATCGAAGTAAAATTGGTTGTGGTTTGAATGTATTTTGTATATATATCATTATGATATTTCTTTTGATGATTTTTTTATTATTTATCTGGAAGTAAATAATATTATCCACATGATATTAAAAGGTATAAAAAATTATGGATAAAATGTATAACTTATATTTCCACATTGTGATGGTATTTATGCCCCGTGAACGTAAAGAACATCCATTTTTCATGTTTTTATTATTTTCATGAGACCATATAATGTTGTGAATATGTTTTCAATAGAAACATGAATTATTATTGTTTTCAAGTACTGGAATAAAATCACATGAATACATGGTAATTAAAACTCGTAATTAAGAGGGTTATTTGAATAATTTGGATTACGATAATGATCTAATTAACCCATGATAATGTGGAATCCTAAAAATACAATTGTAACCTACTACTGTGTGGTTGTAGTTGTGATATTGGAGCTGATTTTGAGAAATTTTTTGGCATTATTTATGGGATGAGGAATGTAAGGTTATCATTATGGTTTGAGGTTTTTAAATTCATGTAAGTTGGTATATATTGTTTGATTTATTATATGGTGTGAGTTACATATCTTAGAGTTAGATTATATCATGGGGATGGTTGTGTGGTGATGATTGGATAACTGCAGACTTTGTTAGTGATACTCAATGGTAATTTATGAGATGGAAATAATAAATCTAAAATCTAGAACGTGGAAGGAATAAAGTAATAACGTACTGTTAATCAAATATTGGAATGAATTAAATATAGAGGAATGTAATGGAATGGAATGAGAATAATAAATATGGGCTTGATTAGTTTGTGTTGACCTATAATGATAAAATTTAGAAAATTGGCCTGATGGAATTAAATTGATGCAGGTTTTAATTGAATAGTAAATGTTTGGAATGAATGGGAAATAGATTTTAATTAATTTGGGTGGTGGATATGAATTTTTTTTCATTGAATATGTTAAATTAATGGAATAAAAAACATAATATTGGTCAGTAAATGTTAATGCTCGAATTGGAAAGATGAATGAATAAAATTGTAACAGTGGAATTTTTTATTGTTGTTTTTTTGTGGTTATTGAATGGTCGATGTCTTAGAGGAATAATTGAATTTTGATTGGTATTGGGGATATATTAGTCCATTATTTGAGATAATAATTTTCTTTTAGTGTGCACCCATAGGTAGGGTACGGTGTGTGACTAACTATTTTTAATTCCCCAAACTAAATCACTAAATTGGATCCAAAGAGCCACATAGACACAATTACACCTCCTGGTATGCAACAGGATTCTGACTAGCTGTGATGGTCCTAATTCCATCCATGGGGAAACTATAAAATAAGTTTCAATAAATAAAAAAATAAATATTATCATAATGGAATAAATAAATAGTGTTATTTCAATGACATCGAATTTGTATTAATTCATAAAAAATAATAATCTACGGACCCCAAAATTAGTGCGTAAAACTAGATTTTTGGTATGACAGGTTGATAAATAAACACTCTGAAATCACTTTAGGGTCTTTCATAGGACCATCTCCATTAACCATGGTCTATATCTTATCTGCATGTTGTTAGGGTCTTTCCCTTTCCAGTATCCCTTATCATGAGGTATAGATGACCATAGATGTTCCCATGTAGGTTTAATGTATAATCCCAATAGGATACCACATGGGAACATAAAAATGAGTTTATATCTGAATAATAAATAAATACACAAGAAAAAACATACAACCATGTTTCGAGTGGTCGTGCGCTAACCAATCCACCCAAACCCCCGCCACTGCATGCTTTAACTATATTATGGAGAAACAACATATATATATAGACAATTGAATGAATTATATTATTTCTCATGATTTTATACACCATTATGGACTACGACATTCATGCTTTTTGTAACAACCCCTTAGTCTTCCTTTAAGGGCAATCACGAAATATCTTAAAGGGGAAACACTTCTTCCATCAATTATGTAAAATAACAAGTATACCCAATGCATGGATCTAGAGAAATATGTATACCACATATTGACCCGATTCACAACTCTAGGGAAATTTATCACATCATCCACACTCTTACTCTAATGGAGTGAAAATATTTTTAAGGGTTACGTATGAAACCAAACAATAAAAAAAATGGTTCCACTTGCTATAATCCAAACCTCATATAAGGTGAAACTTTGAGAGGAACATTATGAGATAAAATGAATGATATCAATATCAATATATACACTAACATGTAATCATATTCAAACATGGTCTCACAGGATACACATGTGTGAACATGTGATCAAACATGAAACATATTCAAATGAAGATAAGTACAAAATATCATATCATTATGAAACTATATTTAGTGCCTCTACATGGTGGGACCATCATAAAATTATCATGCTAGAAACTAACATCATGACTTGTCAGGACGTGATACCTTAGATCACAATCAAATTCCAACCAAATCGATCACGGACACTGATAATCACTACAACCCATCCCAAATCAAATACATAATGTTTTAAAAAAGATATTCCTGAATATTTCACACCTATGGAGAATATTTTATAATAACATACCTCTTGGGATCTGCCAATGATGCTACTATAATAGAAATTAATAAAAAGTGGTGTTGTCGATACTCTAGATCCACCACCATTCTATTAATGGTCAAACAATAAATAATTAGATGGAATAAAATCCCATACATTGAGAAATGAAATTATAGATCTATAATAAATATCTCTAGAAAAATATTAGATCTTAAAGAACCCTTATGAATAGAGTTTTTTAGATTAGATACCTTAATTCCAAATGTTATGCACACATTGATCAAGTAGAATTGATATTGAGAGGAGATTAATTCATCCAGGAAGGTATCCCAGGTATTTAGGTTTGATAGGGATATAAATAGGAAAAATACATGGTCAAAATGGATCATAAATAGTAATTAATGTGGTTTTTTGGTAAATATTTCTTCTGAATGTGTTTTGGAAAACAACATTTCCAAGCATGTACCAACAAGGGGAGGATTTCATCCTATCCTGGGCACCCACATGGTTTGGATCCTTTGTTTTTAATTTTTTCTCTAACCATGACGTTGGATATTGGAATGTGTTATATGATTTTTCGATATTCCACATGTTTTGATAAATCGTGTTCCTTATCCACGAACTACTACACATTATTTTTACAATTGGAACATAGTTTCTTATAGGATCTTCACAGTTTAGGAAAACTATTCTCTAAACATGGAACATCAAAAACACTACTAAAACTACCCAAAACCTCTAAAAACCCATGAAAACACATTCAAATTAATTTATAGCTCAAAAAACAATATAAAAATAATTTTTTACTTTTAACACACCTAGAAAATCAATGGAAGATATAATATAACCATTTAAATACTTCGTGTCCATATGTTATATCTCTATAAATCATTGTTGACAAACTCAGACCACTAATATTGAACATGAAACTCACATTACCATATACCCCTCTTGATCCATCCATTCTTCTATAAAACACAAACATGTGGAACAGTATTACCCACAAAAAACTCGTCACCCTAGTCTACGATCTATAATGGGAGGTCTATAAAAGTTGTGTATAGTTCCAACTTAACATAATTACAGCTGATCACATTTATAAGATCATGCATGTACCTTGGAAACTGAGAAATATGAAACACATCATGCATTCATTGATAACATTAAGGAAGATCCATAGAATAAGTCACTACTCTGATATGTTTTTTAATCTCCAAAAATCCCACAATACTTTTTTTTCCTTCCCTTGATCCAAAAATTAAAATTCCCCAACCAAGTTGACACATGACAGAAAAATCAGTAACCAACAGTTATCTCCAGTGTTTGTCTGGTATGGAAGTACATATGATCATTGCATGCTCTGAGTTGTAACAATTTTCATGTTGGTCATCTAAACTCTCTGAAAGGTCTCATACACCATAAACTTCATAGAAACTACATCCCATATTCTACATGCCCACATAGCAGTGCGCTGCAAAATCATCTACAGAGAGCCTAAAAATATTCCTTCTGAATAGAATTCCAGAACGTTTTGTTGCATGTAAACTCCACCAAGGATAGGTGCTCATTTCAAACTCCACCAAAGTCCCAAATTCACGACTGATGCATATCCTCATGGATTTGAACCATCCTCTCTAAAATTACATTAGTTTGTAGATGTTATATTTTACTCAACATCAACTAAGTCTCTAAATAGTTTTACAAGACTTTCTAAAACTAAAATGAAAAATTTGCATCCTTATCTAAGATGATCTTGAAACACACTCCATGGGGTCATAAAATTTTATAGATATACATATTTCCCAACTCATTTACAAATAAAGTATCTATATTGGTATGAAAAGAGCTATATATTTTAGTCAATAAAATAACAGCAGAATTACATCACGACTCCTTGGAGTCAAGGGTGTCCCTATGATGAAGTATATCATTACATAATCATACTTTCACATCCTCATTAGTACTCACTAAAGAAAACATGAAGGATTCATATTTTAACCTTTTCCCTCTACAAGGTAAGACATTATAAAAGAATCATTGATGTATCTCTTCATGGAAGGCCAAAAAAATTGATGTCGAATATCATGGTACAACTTCAATAACCTTGGATGCACTGCCAAATTCCAGGAATGACTGTCACTCATCATTTCTTCCCATAAAGAAGATATAAAAACTAACCTCTCATGAACATTGATCACATTATTATCATAATTTGGGAACACTATAACTAAATGACACCATGCCAGGTGTTCTTTCAGGACCACATATGATGGGATTGAATCTTGGATCACATTCATATGGCCCACTAAAGAAGGCATGATCACTAAAGCTTCACATGTAATCACACCCTGATACTGAGATGCATCCATAGGAAACTCACCTATCATAAAAATTAGATTCTTATACTCCTATGAAGGATACTATCAAAAATCTTATATCTTCATTGTTTTCTTTGTAATATCATTTTTTATGACATTACCTTCCCCTAGAGTTTAATCCATATCAAATTCAAAAATCTAATTATACTCCACAAAATGCCTCTTCCATAGACTAATATCAAACTGATATAACATATATCAGAGAATCCTGATGTCCATGTTGACAATTATACACTCAAAAAAGAGATAGTTTCTCCCACACATCAGTGAATGGACAAAAAGTTTCAATAATAAGTCACATGATGGGAAGTTATTCTCATGAGGTCATATCTGACATGACCTTTAAATGAATATATGATCCCTATGCATTGACACAACACCCAAAAAAACTTATAATGCATCAAAATTTACTATGTATCCAATACAAGGATATAGAAATACTAGAATCAAGGTTTTCATGAATATTATCTCCATTTATTATAACACCTATTCACACTCACCTATCCACTCAAACGTCACTCCCATATTGTTGATCCATATGATAGGTTATTCCAATTGGGAGAATTCTATATTAAAAATTTTATATTTCGATCAAAACCAAATAATCTCTTGATATTAATCGCTTTCTTGGGTTGTTCCCATGACATCACTACCACAACCTTCTCCAGGTCTAAAAAAGTTCAATCATTAGAGATCACATGACCAAGGAATTGGATCTCTTAACTCAAGAAGTGCCACTTCAAAATTTTCTATAAATTTAATGTGTTCTAAGAAAACTCAATATAAGCTCAATTTTCATTACATTAGGATCTAATTTCTATGAGTATTGAGGATATCATCAACAAATAATATAATATAAGAGTCATGATATGGATGGGATATCCTATTAGGATATCCATGACCATTTCTAGTGTTTTTTTCAATCAAAAAGCATGAATATACACTCATATAGTTTGTATATACTCCTAAATTCTATCTTAGTGATATCATCATCTATGACTTGAAGCTGATGGTAGCCTAAATGAAAAATTTATCTTAGAGAAACAACAATATCTCCTTAATTTTTCAATCAATTCATCAATCCTCAGAAACAGCTATTGATTATTCATAGTTACCTATTTCATATTCATATAGTATAAGTAAAACTGAATACAACCAACTTCCATCTTTGAATACAACATTAGATCACCCCAGTGTGATGTGTATTTTCTGATAAAGCACTGAATATCCAAATCCTCTACTAATTAATCATGTTCCTTTAACTTAAGTGATTCCATATGAAAAAGGGAAATTGATATTGTTTGAAATATAGGCATATGTTTGATCTCAATGTAAATTACCCTCTTAAGAGGGAGTACTAAAAATTCCTTTGGGAAGACATCATGATATGGGAATTCCACTTTAGGAATATTTTTGGCAACTACTGGATCCACTATGACATCAAAACCTACAAATTATGCAATAATCACTCTGATATGTCTCTATTATGGTACCACTATAATTTCTCCAGCATCCCACTCATTGATTATCAATAACATATCCCCATTGGGTGTAGTAAAAGATACCCATCTCTAATAACATTCGATGCTATCATGAAATCTTGGCTTCCAATCCATCTCAAAGATCACATCAAACCTATACATATTTTTTATTATGGTATGCCAAAACTTTCAATATACAAAAAATATTTTTGGACACTCAAGACATAACTGGACACGATATACATTCATCCCTATTGGAATATCAAGGGATTTAAACTCTATATATAATTTTACTGGAAGTTTAATCCGAATAATACTTTAGTAGATATAAATGAAAGTGAAGAACCAATGTTAAATAAGTAGTAGAAATTGTATAGGTTATCAAAAGCATAACATCAATGATATATGGTTCATCTCCATAGATATTTGAAACCTAGTACATATAATCTAACCTCCTCAAATCCACAACCCTGACTCTGGTATGCATGATTTTCTCAAGTCATCATTGTATGAGGGGACTAAACATAATTTTTACGACCCCTTACTATAACTTGACCCGTGCTTCTCAATTATGGATATGATGTTTTATAACAAAAATATAAAAGATTTACCACTATACCACATTAGTGACACTTCTTATGTTACCTTGCACACAATTTACTAAAATTTCCATTCGTTCTATAGTTGTATGACCTGGAAAAACCTCCTTCTATTGAGATATTAGAAGAATACATACTCTAATCCACGGAACTACCGTCTTAATATACATCATCTAGCTTCATTTCACGACTATACCGTATATAATAATATGAATTCCAATTGTAAGTGCACTATAGGCTGTTAGATAACCAGAAATCCTATCCTCCTTTATCCCCATCTCAATGTTCAGTGCCTTGAAAAGTACCTATGCATATATCCGTAGATAGGATACACTAACCTATAATCTGAGATTTAGATGAAGTAATATTTGAAACATCCTCTCCCATACACGTAATTTAAATCTAGAAGAGGCGGGAAAACATAGATACTACATGAAGTGATCTATGTAATTAGAAATAAATATCATATTTTAATAAAGCACTATTAACTCTTGATCTTGATCTTGATTCATCGTGTTGAGTAAAATATCCTCACATAAAACCACCTTGATGTTCTCCCATGTAATACCCTTACACATGATTTCTTGACTCAAGACACCCCACCACCTCCAAGTGGTTCCATAAATCTTGAAGGCTACTAGATTCACCTTTTTATCCCTAATAGTCTCCTCTAAGTAAAATATTCTCTCTATGATATCAATCCAATCCTCAACATCACAAGGAAAATTAGTACTTTAGAATGATAGAAGATAGTAGTGATTAAAATATTTGGAATATTATACTGTTTCACGTTATATGTTTTTGTTATTGGGTGGGTTTACCACCCAAACCACTGGCATAGTTTAAGGAGAATTGTCATGTGCATCCCCATACATGGCCTACGGTGAAAGTGTTTCATCATACTATGTAAAAGAAATTAGGAATATTCAAGGGGATTTTTCTTATTAAATTCAAATTAAATATTTAGAATTTTTACAGTTAACATTATTAAGAGTTGTATGGAACAAATATGGTATTTTTATAAAAATCACCCCTCAAGGCTACCCAAAAAAATGAACATACCTTTTTCTACTAATCATGGATCTTCATACTTGTACATTATTCAATGTCAAATATATATATATATATATATAACATATCATCATTCCCAATTTCAATTAACTAATGATATCACACATATATTATACTAGTGGATATCATAGATATGTCACTTAATAAAAAACATATTTATCCTGAAAAAATAATTAAAATCAAGGCCATAAATTAAATAAATATTCTTCCACACACTATAGTTATATATATAAATATATATATCATATAACCATATGTTCATACTCATGATGTATAAATTTACCTGAATCCGGTAAAATAATAACAACAGAATGTACCTTAGATCAACATGAAAACATAAAACAATAACTATAGAAACAGTCTCATCAATGGTAACTCATAGGTCCATTACACATGTTCTAGATAGGAAGACATGAAACTCCCCTCTCCAAGTCTCACACAACCTAACTTTTTTCTACCTTGCCCTAAATATTGTCAATAATTAGAAAGTGGAGAAAATTTCCTTTTAGACCACTCTATAACACCCCAAGAAGATTAATTAATTCTAAACAGGAGTTCAAAAGGGCCTCATGATTAGCTCTACATATGCCATTGGTTTCTGATTAGTATTAAAGTTCTGAATACCATTTTTGGAGAGACTATACCCTCAATATCAATGAAGGAAAAAACAAATAATAAAATAGAAAGAAAAATAATTAATTATATATCAATGACATGTAATGTGTCTTAATTGATAAAGAAAAATAAATCAAGGACCCTTAAAGTGGAAGGCCAGAGTATACTTTGATTGTTGAAGGTAACAGAAATAAACAATAAGAAATCAATTTGGTGTTCCTATCGATTCTGCCTCAGATCACTATAATCCATCTATAGAATCCATGTTAATGGGGACATTCCATTTCCTTTTTCCTTGATCACGATGTCTATATCAACATCGATAAGATTTTGTAGGGTGTGAGTATAAAAACATTTTGAAACTAACAAAAAATCCTTAACATTAGTGAACATTAAATAGAGTGAATATCAAATTAATAAATAAATGTACACGTAATTAAATAAAATCAAATGATGAGCTTCAATGAACTAACCAAGCCATTATAACCCCCACTTGTACCTTCTATGACTCTATATTAGAGAAACATCATATATGTATTCAATTTCATTACATAGATCACGATAAGTGATTTTACAACATTTAAGGGAAATTGCATTCCTACATTAATGAACAACCAATATATACCCCATTATGGAAAATCATGTTCTAACATTAAGGAAAATATCTGCCATCTGAATTTCAGGAAAAAACAATTTGACCTTATTAATGGCTCTAGGGTAATCCCATACAACATTTCATCCCAATCAAGGCTCTGGGGAAAGCCATCACATCATCCACACCCCCCTCTAAGGGAATAATTAAGTATATCAGGGCCAACTATCAACTTGAAAATTTAAAATAGAGGTTACATTGGCTATACACTAATCAACATATATGAGAAAACATATTATGGCACATTATAACATAAAAATAATGATATAAGTATCCAAACACCCACACATACATGTGATCATAATCGAAAATGGTCTCACGAGCTACACATGCACAAAAAAAGTTATCAAACATTAAACACGGTTCAAATAGATTAAACAAACTACATTATATCCTGAAAAAAACGATATGTTTGGCCAATAATTGTTATGAAACATCCTTTATTTCTATTTTATGTGAAAAACTCCATTACCCATTGATATATGATACCCCAAATCAAAATCTATTTCAAAAAGGATTGGTATTTCCCATTAAGATTCCATATAAATGATCTAAAATCATACACATTCAAGATTTAAAATGATAAAAAGGATTATTTCAATCTAATATAAAATTTTTTACACAATCATACATCTCTATGTTCACCAATGATTCTATACTTGAAATTGATCAAAATACGTATTGTCAACACTATAGATCCACCACCATTCTAGAAATGATACCATAATTCCTAATTAGATGGAATTTGAATCCATAGATCAGGCCATGACATTGTGGATCTTTGATTATTTTCAATGAAAAAGTCGTAGATAAGGAAACCATAAGAATTGAGGTTTTTGGATCACATACCATAATTCTAGATCATTACCTCACTTAGATCTGTCGGAATTGATATTATAAGGAGAGGAATTCATAATTTAAGGGATGTAGTGTCTCAAGGATTGAGAGAGATATCAAGAGGAATACGAACATTTCCAAAAGACTTATTTATTTTTAAATTTTATTTAAGATATAAATTTCACATGCACATGGTTTGGTCACATAGTTTGTCAAACTACAAACTAATCGTGTGGGGAAGTTTTCCTATACTTGGAACCCTAATGGTTTGGTTTCATAGTTGGATAAATAACTATTATTAAATGTGAATAACCCAATGTTATTATACAATGTGATCAATATTTTCTATATGATCGGCATGGTCGGTACAATCATGCATGTTATTGGTTGAATATGTTGTACATGTGAATTTATGGGTTGGGATGTGGTGTGGCGGTTGACATGCTGTGGAGACCTTTCATAATATGAGGTAATGATGTTTATGTACTTAATGATTTAGAAAAACGTAATAACCTAGACATATGATGTGGTGATTTCATTGGGTATGAGGTTTTCAATTGATGGTTTCATGGTTTGATATGTGGTTTGTCAAATGATGATGATGTGTTTGGGAATGTTATATGATTAGGTGATGTTATTGAAGGGATGGGAGCACAATAAATTTAGTGTTTGGAAATAAGAGTGGAAAATTAGTGGGGAAGTAGTGTAGGGAAACATATTCCTATATTGGTTGGATGCTAATTTATTAAACGTGAATGCACTATTTGTTGAGTGTTATTAGTGAGGATGGGGATGAGTAGTTTCCTGGTTAGGTACAGGCTGGTTCTACTCATTACTCTCTAGAGCATTAGTACACATTTCTAATTTTTTTATGGGAGGTACTCTAATGAGTATACATGTTATTCTATCCACAATATATATATATATATATATATATATTAGCTGATCTGGAAGGTTTTAGTGGCCGAGCTGGATGGTAATCTCTTAGAGATGGGAGTTACTGATTGGTTTGTTTCATAGGATTTGTTTTTATGTTATTATGGGAATTTATTTAGTATCAAACATGGTTAATGTGATTTTATTTTATGAGATAATTTTTTTATATAGTATAGTGTAGTTTGGTGGTTTTTTGTTTATACATTCTTGGGATTATTTAGTGAAATACCTCCCATTTTTTGTGTTTATACCATAAGTTATAGTCACCATACTGAGTCAAATTGGAGGTGAGATTAATGGGACACCATTGTCTTCATTATAGGCTCGAGAGTTTTTAAAAATAGAGTTGATTCATTATTGAGTGGTATAAGTGATATTGGTTGTAATATGTGTTGAAAACCAGAGTTTTGAAATGGTGATGTTTTCATGGGACGATTGATAAAAAATATCAAATTAATTTAGTACATGATGTTAGATAGGGATATATATTATGATATAGGATTTCATTGCATCTTGTATAATAACATAGGAACCATAAGGGTGAAAAATTTAACAATTTATGTTGTTTTTTTAAGCTAGAGACCTCATAAAAGAAAAATGCATCATGTTGGTTTTTACCTCTGATCGAATTGGAAGATTTATAAGAAATTATAAAATATAATTAAATAAAGATTGATATTTCACATGACATGGAATTGAGATTTAAATTTTTTCTCGTTGAATTTTTTAGGATTTGGGGATGTAATGGGGGGATTACTATATTTCTTATTTCTATCACTTATTCTTCTATGAGGTGTTTCAAGAGTATTTTCTCTCAATTAGTAGGGTTAAATTATTGTATATTATAATTTGTATATAAAATTATTTTTATGATGTGTATATGATTTTTTGTAATTTTATTAATTAATTTCCAACAAAATTATATTTTAAAAAATATAATTTTTTAAATAAATTTAATTTCATCAATATCTTCTATCACATGAAACACCGATATTAAACGAAAGACATCATACAATTAAAATATTGTTATTTAAAATGATTGTTACCCATTTCCATTGTAATTGTGGGTATGAATATAATTAAATAATTTTTTAAATAATATTGTTTAAACATTAATATTTAATTAATTCTTTGGTGACCATCTAATTATAAAGGAAAATAAAAAACAGTTGAAAATAATGGAAATATTTTTATGCAAATTTATTTTTATTTTCCAAATCATATTTTACATCAATAAATTAAATAAATCAGATTCGGTGATTCATTTTTATGAAATTTATATATTATATATTCAATAAAACTTTTTAAATTCATTATATTTTATTTTCTAGGAATGATATAAAAATGAATCCATTTTTATAGTTAAAAATAATATTCTTCTAAATGGTTGTTTTGTCAAAATTTTCGCACTTATTATAAAATTAATTTTTTTCAATTTTTGAAAATATAATTGAAATAATTAACTGATTTATTTTAATTTAAAAATTATCTAATATTTAATTTTAAATAATTTTATGTGAATATAATTTTTCACTGAAAGGTGAAAAGTAATTCTTTTTATTAAAAACTTCTTTTTCATTCAAATGATATACTTGTTATTCTTATTTTAAATATGTTATTAAAAGTAAAATTAGAGAAATAATATATATATATATATACTAATTATATTTCTGTTGGAATCAATTTCATATTTTATATTTATATAAAAACTTTATAATTTAGAATCTTTTTGTATAGGAAAACTACTTTTTTTACCATTTATGGGTTTTTTATATTACATTTTAACACATCATTGAATGGAATTTATAAAATTGGATTTCATTTTTATAATAATAATAATTAATATTATCTAATTAGTTAAACATAATTTTTGACCATAATGAATAGTAAAAACAGTAGAAGTCAATTACTACAGTTAAGGATAAAACAGGTTTACTCGGGGTTATACTTAAATGATAAGGGGTAAAATGAACAATAAAATTTACCAAACCCCATATTATATGAATATTTCTCACATCTAACCTCTAAGGTTTGAAAATTTATAATTTTAGTGCCTATTCCATTTGAAAAACTTGGTTACACATTATAATTTTCAAAATTTATTTTTGTGCTATCTCTACCATTTTTAAAGGCCACCCCTCTCTTATTCACTTCACACTTCCAAAACCCATTAGATAAAACAAGAACAAAATGAATAAATTACTTAATTTCCTACAAAAAGTTTATATGAAATATTCTTATTAGTAAATACTTCGCTGAATTCTTTATGTATAGACCTAAAGAAGCTCTCTGAAGAAAAGGTAAAATTGTTAAACATGTATTTTTGTTTAATTTCATCCTCCATCCCTTTCAAATATTATTAATATTTGATAATTTAATAAACAATTATATCCCATATACTATTATGTTGTTATTAAATACAATATATCCATCTATACTTCTATAATATGGGAAATAAAAATAGTTGATCATGTGTATGGCGGACTAGCGCCTTACGAACAGAATTTATTTGTTTTCCATCAAAACTTTTTATAGATGGATATAATGATGAATATAATGTTTATATGAGATATATATATATGAAATTAATATAAGATTTTAAAAAAATATGACATCTACTATCTTAACTTTCAACCCGTTGGAAAATAATATTGTCGTTCATTTGTACGGTGGACTACTGCCTCACGAACTTATCTGATGTGTTTTTTAATTTAAATATAAATTTGATGGTAATAAGGATATATAGATTAATATATATGATATTTTTAATACCTTATATATTTTTAATTAATATTTCACTTTTACCATTTTACATTCCATTGTATAGTGGATATGATAATATTTCTCGTCTGTAGGGTGGACTACCGCCTCACAATGAGATGTGATTCATTTTTTACTAACTCATTGAATGGATGTTAATAAGGGTGTATTGAATGAATATATGTGAAATATATAACATAAAAATTATTTTTAATGTAATATATTATTTATATTTCTTCGATATCATCTATCTAGAAAATGGATATATCGTTCCGACGTTTGTATGATCAATCGCGTCTATCAATGATGTATTTCATTTTCCATATCTAAATATTATTGAATAAAATAAACAAATATTTAATGAATATATATTATTTTTATATGTTTTTTATTTTTTTTATATTATTTAACCATGATCAATGTTATAAGACAAAAGATTCCAAATCAAAATAAAAGCGTTATAACATGAAATGTGATTTTAACAAGGAATTGTAAATAAATATGTAATAAATGGTCATAAGTAAATCATATATGGTATGATGAATATGAGTATAGATATGTAATATAATTATAAGAATCATATATTTAATATATATATATATGGTTCAAATGTGTATGAAGGAAATCGAGACCTCAGGTAATGGATTTTTAATCTCACTTTTATTTCTGGGAGACTTCATCAAAATTCATAAATCATTTAATTGGTGTGGTCTATATAATGAACCTATAAAATGTTATATAATAAATATAATAAGTTTCACGATATTTATGTTTTTACTTAAAGGGTATTAATATTGAAAATATTCAAAAAATAGTAAATAATTTTTGTCTCACATTGTCTTCTTTGGGAAAAAAGTTATGTGATGCACCTATCTTCTTTTGAGAGGTGTATATAGAGACCTAGAGACATGTAATATCATGAATCTAATTATTATAATTATATTTTTTTTAATTTAGTTTGATTATTCTATTGTGATAATGATTCAATGTTACCAATGTGGTAATTGTTTTATGATACAAGCTCATTGTTTTTTGGGATTGTTCATATTTATGCTTCTGGTGATGAAATCATATAATACATCTTTCAAGAAAACCACGATGTTTAATCTCCTATGGTTATGTTATGTGAATAAATATTTTCTAATCATTTTAAAATATTTATTTACTAATGTTTTTTTAATTGTTTTTATGAAAATTCATCTGAATTTCATCCATTAGTTGAAAACCATTTTTCCTCAATATACATGTTTTCTAAAAAAATTCAAAAATGATTCAAAATTCTACAAATTATTTATCAATGGAATTTTTACCCATGTTCAACATTTTTTCATTGTGTTATAAATTAATTCTTCATTTCATTTTCCATAAAATAATGTTTTGGATTTTATAAGAAAATGTGAATGAAATCATTGTTTTAACATAGAGGGTATGAATGAGATTTCCACCATCATGATTTTTATATTCGTTGAATGTTAATTTATAAAATTTCAAGGTTATTTTCAAGGAAAATGTTTTTAAAAATCTATATTTTTTAAAATTTAATCTTCTAAACTGTAAAGGATATTTTCATCATTATGAATTTTTAAATTATAATTCATGATTCATTTATAAGTTTCTATAGTTCATATCAATGAAATTGATTTTCAAAATGTTTTAGGTATGAAAATGTATTTTTCATAGTGGAAAGTATATTTTTATCAATAAATGATTTAAATTTTTTCTAAATATTTATTTATAGTTTTCCAACGTTATTTTCAATGTAATGGATTTTGAAAATATTTTATATTTTTTTAGTTTTAAAAAATGATTATCAAAGTGGAATGCCTATCTTTCCCAAGAAATGGTCGAAGTGATTTTTCAAAATAATTTTACATCAATGCTGATATACTTTGATGTTAATAATCCATTACTAGGGATGTGATGCAAGGATACCATTTTTATTATATCTCTAAATGGTATATTATTATGATTACATGATGTTTATGAATCTAATTTCTCTTCGATAGGTTATAAAATGGTAAAATGATTATCAAACCCAAATATTTTTCAAATGGTTATGCTATTATCAAATTATTAAATGATTATCATACCAATTTATTTTCAAAATATATTATTATATGACGAAATGAATATAAAAATTGTTTCTTTTCTTGGGTTCTAATGTGATTATTGTTTTATGATCTTATGGTTCAAGAATGAATGGATTATGTGTTGGGTGGGACCTGTGTATCCATCCAATAAAATGGTTTATGTTAAATATTCTATGATCTCATAGGGTAAGAGGGAGGTTATCTCAATCCCCAAAATAGCGTACACATGAGTTTATCTCTTTCCTGATGTAGGTCCTTATGTGGTTTTCCTCGGCCTAACATGTTATTAATGTCTTGGTGGGTTGACTTAACATATGGTTTTCTATAACAATGTGTTTTCCAAAATTCAATTTCTTATTCCAATGTTATGATATCATGTATTATATACATTGATTCATTTGTTATTAATATGTCATAAAAATTTTATCTTTATTTCAAAAGTCAATATTTTTTTATTTGATATATTTGGTATGGCTTTCATATGTTATTCTCGTGTTCTCATACACTTATACTCAATTTTTTATTATTTATTTTCCTTGTTTACCCTTATTGACCATTGGGCCCACCCTTTCTTCTATTTCATTTCCATATGTTATATTGATAGGTATTATTTGTGGTATGTCTAATAAGGGCGCTATTTATGAGAAAATAATTGGGATATGATGTAAATCTATTATAAACCTGATATTTATTTTTCCAAATATCCAAATTCACTATACCTTTATGATCCTCAGACATGTGTTAGTGTAATTTAATGAATATTCCTTAAAATGATGTAATATCTATAAATTAAAATTATGGGTCACTATAGTTGTTATAAATGGATATTTTTAGTTAACCATTGGATATTATGACAAGAATCATTAGTGAGACCCATTAGGATGAGCCTTAGTACAGTATAACATCCTAATTACTAATTAGAGAAGATATTGTGTGGTTTACCTGGAAATTCAATCTGTTCTGGACACTATAATTGGATGTGGTTCTATAATAGTTGTACTTCGGGTTAATGACTCAAAAAAGACACATCAGTATTGGATTAAATATGTGTTACCTTGTACATGAATATGTTGCTTAATGCACAAATAGTTTGAGACTCCCATGGTATATTCTTTGGTAATTTCACATTCTATTTAGAGACCATCATAAAGGATATGTGTAATAAATATGATTGACCTAGATTAAGCCAATGGTTTCATAAATTGAATATAATGTGTCATTTTTTATACATCATATAAGTGATTTTTAATTTATGATTATATGGTTCAAAATTATGAATTTTTTTCACACTGTGTTTTTTGGTTTTTTTAATGGAAGGAACTGTAAAGAAATAGTTTAACATGTAATGTGATAGGCAATGTTTTAATGAGAAAACAAATGGGATGATAATTATAGTGATGGTTATTTTGATTATTCCTAATAAGTTATCATAATATACGATTAGCCAGTTTCACCTCCACTAACTCTTGGACTCACCAATGACGAGAAGGATATATTTCATTAATATTATAGTTAGTGGATACCATGGAGCAAAGAAAAATTAGTTTCCTGTAGATATATAATTTTGGGAGAAGCACTCTTGGGAATGTCTCAAAGGAAAAAAGAAGATGTTTCATGTGTGATGAAAAAGGGTACAATGTAACTGATTTCTAAGGAAAATAAATATTTAAATTAACATAATGGATGACAATAATTGTTTTTCTATATAATCATCAATGGTTTATGTTTATAAATGTGGAAATAATGGAAATTAAAAAATAAATGTTATAGTAGAAAATATCAAGAAGAGGAAAAATGGGGTACAAGTAAAGGTTTTATATTGATGATGAAGAGACTAAAAATTAAATATAAAATGAAGATGGTATTAAAGAATAAGATGGAGAATCATACTAAATGGATTAATAATGAAGATGAATTATTTAATTGTATATGTATTGGAATCAAATAACTATGAAAGATATAATAAATTTTTTGTTGAAGTTTTTCATCAAGTGATTTAAAGATTATGTTGTGTAACGCCCCGACCCTAGTTACCCAGAGTCGGTGGATTATTACATAACATTGGCATGATAACAAAAAAGATCAAATATCAAAAGACTGATTAGTTTAGTAGCCTTGGAAACACTAGATATATTCATAAGTTTTACATTACATCATAAAGTGAAAAACTACTACGACAACATAATGTCTCCATAGTCCACACTATTATCACCTCATAATATCCCTGCAGGTCATTCATAACTTACTTCTTCACATCCTGGGAAAAATAAAACATATAAAAGGGGTGAGCTCAAATGCCCAGTAACGATAACAATATAGCGGAACATTCAAAAATAAGCATAAACATTTAAGGCAATGCATTACTAAAACAAAAGCCTTTTAAACTTGAACTTCAACATAGTATGGAAAAAGTAAAATGAAATAATGCCATTTACTTATTCACATGGATATTCTACTAATAGAATAATCACATGCAATATCAATAACCACTTTCATAATGTCGGAATGCATAATTCTGAACATTAACTTCTTTGTCAAGGCCTCGTCCCATGACCTATGTGCTAACTGTAACTGGAACCCAACCTGGAGTTCCTCTAATAACCGGACACCAACCCGGAGTACCTCTAATAACCGGACACCAACCCGGAGTTCCTCTAATAACCGGACACCAAACCAAAGTTCCTATAATAACTGGAGACCAAACCGGAGGGCTTACTTTTACCGGTCCCCAACCCGGAACATATTTGTCTAACACATTCATCTGAATGAAAGGTTGAAATATAACATAAACATTTGGATTAAAAATAACTTATGAAATGTCAATACATTAAACAAAAACCATGAGTGACATAAGAATAACTTATCCACTGTGAAAAATACCACAAAACCTTCAATAAAATATGGATGTTTTGTATCATAATAAATCAACTTCAAATAAGCTTAAAATACATCAAAGGATGTTGACATAGATGAAATCAAAACTATTTTGGGGAAATATTTATTTTTTTAAATCATTTTAAAATTAACATAATTATAAAATAATACATTCAATTTGAAAATATTCTTATAAGCTTGTAAGGGAAGCTTCGACGATTTTATAAAGGCGGAAAATAGTCTCACCCTCCGTATAAGTTAAAAAAACATTCTTACCTTAATTTTGTCGAAAAGGTTAAAAAAGCTCCTTGTTTGGAAAACAACGAAAAGATTCCTTTATAAACCTCTTATAAAAATTCAAACAAGGGTATAAATGACTTTAAACCATATTATAGTAAATAGTAAAAATGTTTTGAAATTCATTTTTAAGAAACGTGGATGTGGATGATAAAGAAATCCCAATAGATTATTACATATAAACAACCTCGGATAATGAAGAGATTGTGAAATAAACCCTTACCAATTTGGTAACTTATGAAACATACAACCCATGAAAGAGGTATCATACAATGAATCTTTAAATACACATAAATTAGAGTTTATTACACAAAGAATATAATTATGGGTAGTACATACACCACACAAAAGGTGATGGTGGCAATATGGCATGAATCTCATGGGAATAAGGAGTGAGATGAAAACCCCTTACCTTGTACTTTTCCTTGGTTGGGGTAGGTTAACCTCCTTTATAATGGTGAAATAATTGTTATTAAATTATACAAGAATAATATACATTAATATGATATCATATATGACCTTTTAATATTGATTTGATAATAATATCTTAGTATTATTGTTGTTTCGGGTGTTAACTTACATGTTTTCTTTTATATGTTCTGTTACGTAAGCCATGTTTGTAATGGATAGTTTGTATATTATTCATATACATAATGATATAAAGTCCTTCAACATCATTTTTAAATCATCAAATGATAATTATACTTGAATGGATACGATGGAGAATGAATCTCATCACATTCGTGGAGACGGTAGTCCGTACATACGCACGAGCGACAATATCATTCTTTTGATATTAAAATAATATATAAATGGATAGTATATCACATATACATAATAATTAACATGTTATATTTATTATTTACATGAGTTACACATCATTATTATACCCATCCAAATAATATTATATTGAATAACAATTACACCACGACTTGGAGACGGTAAGCCGTACGTACGCACGTATGGTGACATGTTATTAAAAGGGTGGATAGAATACTGAATATGGTTGTACCATATTTATAATAACATTACAATATATATATAATACTGGAGTTATTATTTTATAATGGTAACAACAAAGGAATAAGAAGTGGAAGAAGAAAGGAACTTGGAAAAGGGTGGTGAAATCATTACCTCTTCTTCGGTTTCTTCATTTTGATTTGATCAAAAGGGATCCTTAGGATGGCTTTATGATCAAACAAAGGCCTCTAGGTTGTAGTGGGGGAATTTTTGAGAGTATTTGGGCAGAGTTTTTCCGAACCATAAGGTTTTGAAGTTGTGAAGAAATGAGAAGGAGGAGTGCCCTTTTATAAGAGGGGTGAGGGGCACCATTGGAAAAGCTAGAAATATTAGTTTATCATAAATTCATATTCGGTTTCTAATGGATCCAAAGTTGATTATATAAATTATAAGGTGTGGATGGGTCGAAAACAACTCAACAAATATAATTTAGAGAGGTTTGGGTACTTATATTAACCTTATCTTTAAGTATTATCTCTAAGTTAATTAGTTTCACTTTTACAATGTCTCTTTGTATTTTTTATATAATATTGTTAATAAACATACTATATACATCCAAGAGACCCCAAAGTGGTCCATTAATTATGAACCTATCATGATATAAGTCTCTTGGTAGAACCTTAGATTTTTAGGAATTTAATATATATTAATAATATAATATTTGTTTTAAGAACTCTTTTATGTCAATTTTGACACTATTCAATAGTTGATTTTTGTGAAACTCATAAAAGATTGGTTGCTTCAAAAAAGTAAATTAAATCAATCCTAATATATCATATTATCCTAAAAAATTAGTTTAATTCATTAAAAGTTTCATATTATATTTATTTGGGTATTTATAATATCAATTATTTTAATTTTTCACTATTATAGTAATTAATTCATCATCATTGTGTCATAAATAAATTAAATTATTTAAGGTCTAAAAATTATTAATAAAATATCATTATGTAGGAACTATTTTTATCTTTATAATGAATATTTATAATCTAAAATCCAACATATATAACCCTATGTAAAAATTGTTTTTCTAAAAGATATATGCTTGTGTCATTTTTGTATTCCTTTTAACTTAATTAAAATAAAGTGTCCCTATCACCTACAAGTGGCACCATGGGGTCCCAAAATCTGCCCAAAGATGACTACAGTCGAACATGTATCAACCAATAAGGCTATGATACGTTTTAGGGTAATTTAGTACTATTAAAATATTATTTGTTAACCCTTATTTACCGGATTTACCCCTAACCATGGTAAATCAAATATTTACCGCAGTAATTAATCAAAATGTCTGAAAATAAAAGTTACCTATTTACACAATTTGAACATCCTGATTCCAAATATGGAATCCATTTTTCTAAATTCAAAACACGGAAGTGGCAGAAATTAATTTAAAATTAATTCCCGCTGTCAAAACAAAAAGCGTGTTTTTAAGAGATAATAACTATCAAAAGATTGACACTTGTTTATGTTCGGTTTAATTGTAAAATTATGTCCAATGACCAAAATTATATTAAATGGTAAAAATATATTCTAAATATACTTTAAAACCACTCAAATTCATAATTTATCACTATTAATTATTTCGATTAAAAAAGTTGTTTTTAATTAAAATTTAGTGAATTTCACTATTCATCACAATATGAAAGTTATCCGAAAAGTACCGAAATTTCACCTTAGGCTAAATTCGATACTCCGAATCCAAAAATGAAGTCCATTTTGAGAGATAAAATTTCTAAAATTTTAAAAGGTAGGTATTACTATTCATTACGGCTAGTTTGATTGGTTGTGGTGTGTTAGATTTCGAAGTTGCGTACAACACATGCTACTATATTATTCAAAGGAAAGCGTACCGTGGAAGCTTGGGATGTTTCATTTTAATATTTTTGATGTCCCCATTTAGTCAAAAAGTTTAAAATATTGTATTTAAAAAGGTTTCACTATTAAAAGTTGATAAAAGTGCAATACTGAAAATGAATCTGTTCTTGCTTTATGTCTAAGAAACTCATAATATGGATTCTAAAATTATAAGGATTATATAAAGTTTAAAATTTAGTTAACACTATTCATAACCTCTTTTGAATGGCTTTTTTTTGCTAATTCATGGTGTTATTGAACTTGGTGTTGCATGTAGTGAAAGTTATTGAATTATTTTGAAGAAAAAACACACTATGAAATCTTGGGGTGTTACATTCTCCCCTCCTTCAATAAATTGTGTCCTCGCAATTTGAAATTTTTCTTCGAAAATAAAATATTGAAAATAGAAAATATATTTTTGGGAAAACCCACATCGGAAATTGGGTTACTAAAATATATTCTTAATATGAGGAAAAGAGAAATGAAAGGGTCACCACAAAATTATGATCTTGATTAGGAGAACATTGGTGTCAATTAGAGACATATAATTGGAGGAAAAACGTAAATATTTATAGGTAGTGATTGAGGTCATCAATCACAAACAAGTATAAAATTGAGGTCCTTAAACTCATCAATCTATGATGATTGGAAATACCATCGGTTCAACAAAACATAGGGTATTGGGATAACACATTTTGGACGATTCAAAATATCTTAGTTGAAATCCCACATCAAAAAATAAATTAATGAGGCCTCTATTTAAAATAAAGAGTGGAAAGTATGAAGATTACCGAAAATAACACATACTAGGGTTCCATGTAGGAAAATATGGATATGGAAGAAAAATCTAACCATCAATTATCTAATGGAGAGTGGTAGAGAACATGGCTCTGAAAAGGTCAACAATCCCAAAGCCATAAATTAGTGATGATTTAAGGTACCATCTAGGACAACATTTTTGTTCTAAGTTCCTTTTCTTAATGTTGAGGAATTTATTTATGAGATTGGCTAAGATCATAAGGAGATATACTTACTTTATAATTAGAGTTTTATCCATTAATAAATTTCTACCACAAACTCATCTTTCACTCTAAAAGATAATAGAACGTAAAAAATTCTATTTACACTATTCGTATAGGGTTCCAAAATAAATGAATTTATAATTCATCTACAATATCTTTTAATAAAAACTACATTATTTAATACAGGACATCTTGTGGGCCAGTGGTAGGTGATACACCCTTGTCGCCCTTCGGTTGTGGGTTCAAGTCTCGCGGCCTTGCCGGACGCGACGGGTTGCCGCCCGACCTCCGAGATGTCCTTTTATGGCAATCCAAAATAATCCAAACTAGAACTATCCAAAATACTTCAGTCCAAAATTTATAAGAAAGGTAAACACGATGAACATACTTTTTTTCCCACATAATATCTAGTGATCACCTTCATCATGTATTCTTTTAAAACACTGCAACATCTTGAATTATCATAAAACCTTATTAATTACATTCATGATCCCTTATTCCTTATAGAATAATAGATATACTCCTTCAATACAAAAATGTTTTAAACCCCAACAATGATGGAATATACAAATCATTAATCAGCTTAAAGGTAGTCAAGAATATCCAATATAATTTATCCAAATCAATCATGTATTATTCCAAAATCACTACCTCGGTATCAGAACTATATTATGGTTTATCATTCTCTCAACCATATATTTTCCAAAAATTTAACCTGCTATTGAGTCAGTTTTCTTTGTTTCATACAATTTCAATTCCTTAATGAAATAGTACTGCAGTACAATCCTTATATACTCCATAATTATTATAATAAGTACATTGTTGATACAACACTCAATTGGCATAATCAACATAAGAACTCTAATCATTCCTCTTTATCTGTGGTAGTATCATAACTTGATTATTATCCAATAGCATCATTTGTGGAATAGTTTGATGACTGGGACATAGGTTCGTGTAGTGTCCAAACTCCTTGCAAATGAAGCATTGTACATTTGAAACCATTTTCTTACCCTTGCAGTCACGTACTTTGTGCCCTTTTCCTCCACACTTATAACAAAATCCCATTCCTTTCAGGCAAGTTCCAGGGCGTTTCTTCCCACAGTTATCACATATGGGAAAATTCATATTTTTCCTCTTCCCTTTATCCATCTTTCTCTCTTCCATCCTTTTCTTCTCTTGCTTCCCTTCAAATCCATAGGACTCAGTAAACTCTTTACTTATCTTATCAACACATGATATTATTTCTTCATATGATGATAATACATGCGAGACTATTTCTCGTGTAAATTCTGGCATAAGACCATAAAATATATGATCCTTCTTTCTCTTTGTATCATGTGCATTACTAAAGTTCTCATTTCTTCTACTAGGCGCCATTTCTAAACAATGGCATACATTAGATTAGTTTATGAATAACAATACCTAATCCCAAACTTGTAAAACACATAACATAAATTAAATAGTTTATGGATATAATCCATAATCATAAAAATGTCTCCTTTTAGGAAGTATATACTCATAAACCCTTCATAATGATTTGTAAAGAAAATGAGAGTTATCCTAAGCATATCCCCCGGGAGTGTCGTAACCAAGAGTGCAGTAAGGCCCGTTGTCGTGCACCAGTTCCCATTCGAGTCTTGATCAAAGCGGTGTTTTCGGGTTTTACCCCTAGGTACATCTGTGCCAGAGCCGCCTCTACCTGCTCATATCCAGACAGGGATGTATTACTCGGAAAACTGACAAAATCTCTACAATACCAAAATTCTAGGAAGTTCTTCTATACTAATCCTCAAAATTCATCTTAGGTCTACGTGCTCTAATCAGAGTTTATCTAAATCTAGCTTCCAAGGTTTGTACTAAACTTCCTCTGATACCAACTGTAATGCCCCGACCCTGGTTACCCAGAGTCGGTGCATTATTACATAACATTGGCATGATCACAAGAAAGATCAAATATCGAAAGACCGATTGTTTTAGTAGCCTTGGAAACACTAGATATATTCATAAGTTTTACATTACATCATAAAGTGAAAAACTACTACGACAACATAATGTCTCCATAGTCCACACTATTATCCCCTCATAATATTCCTCCAGGTCATTCATAACTTACTTCTTCACATCCTCGGAAAAATAAAACATAGAAAAGGGGTGAGCCCAAATGCCCAGTAAGGATAAAAATATAGCAGAACATTCAAAAATAAGCATAAACATTTAAGGCAATGCATTACTAAAACAAAAGCCTTTTAAACTTGAACTTCAACATAGTATGGAAAAAGTAAAATGAAATAATGCCATTTACTTATTCACATGGTTATTCTACTAATTGAATAATCACATGAAATATCAATAACCACTTTCATAATGTCGGAATGCATAATGCTGAACTTTAATTTCTTTGACAAGGCCTCGTCCCAAGACCTAGGGGCTAACTGTAACCGGAACCCAACCCGGAGTGCCTCTAATAACCAGACACCAACCCGGAGTGCCTCTAATAACCGGACACCAACCCGGAGTTCCTCAAATAACCGGAGACCAAACCGGAGTTCCTCTAATAACCAGAGGGCTAACTTTTACCGGTCCCCAACCTGGAACATACTTGTCTAACACATTCATCTGAATGAAAGGTTTAAATATAACATAAACATTTGGATTAAAAATAACTTATGAAATGTCAATACTTTAAACAAAAACCATGAGTGACATAAGAATAACTTATCCACTGTGAAAAATATCACAAAACCTTCAATAAAATATTGATGTTTTGTATCATAATAAATCAACTTCAAATAAGCTTAAAATCCATCAAAGGATGTTGACATAGATGAAATCAAAACTATTTTGGAGAAATATTTCTTTTTATTAAATCATTTTAAAATTAACATAATTATAAAATAATACATTCAATTTTAAAATATTCTTATAAGCTTTTAAGGGAAGCTTCGACGATTTTATAATGGCTGAAAATAGCCGCACCCGCCATATAAGTAATAAAAAACATTCTTACCTTAATTTTGTCGAAAAGGTTAAAAAAGCACCTTGTTTGGAAAACAGCGGAAATATTCCTTTATAAACCACTTATAAAAAGTCAAACAAGGGTATAAATTACTTTATCCCATATTCTAGTAAATAGTAAAAATGTTTTGAAATTCATTTTTAAGAAACATGGATGTGGATGATAAAGAGATCCCAGTAGATTATTACGTATAAACAACCTCGGATAATGAAGATATTGTGAAATAAACTCTTACCAATTTGGTAACTTATGAAACATACAACCCATGAAATAGGTATCATACAATGAATATGTAAATACACATAAATTAGAGTGTATTACCCAAATAATATAATTATGGGCAGTACATACACCACACAAAAGTAGATGGTGGCAATATGGCATGAATGTCATGGGAATAAGAAGTGAGATGAAAACCCCTTACCTTGTAATTTTCCTTGGTTGGGGTAGGTTAACCTCCTCTATAATGGTGAAATAATTGTTATTAAATTATACAAGAATCACACACATTAATATGATATCATATATGATCTTTTAATATTGATTTGATAATAATATCTTAGTATTATCGTTGTTTCGGGTGTTAACTTACTTGTTTTCTTTTATATGTTTTGTTACGTAAGCCATGTTTGTAATGTATAGGTTGTATATCATTCTTATACATAATGATATCAAGCCCTTAAAAAGCATTGTTAAATCATCAAATGATAATTATACTTGAATGGATATGATGGAGAATGAATCTCATCGCGTTCGGTGAGACGGTAGTCCGTACATACGCACGAGCGACAATATCATTTTTTTGATATTAAAATAATATATAAATGGATGGTATATCACATATACATAATCATTAACATGTTATATTTATTATTTACATGAGTTACACATCATTATTATACCCATCCAAATAATATTATATTGAAAAACAATTACACCACGACGTGGAGACGGTAAGCCGTACGTATGCATGTATGGTGACATGTTATTCAAAGGGTGGATAGAATACTGAATATGGTTTTACCATATTTATAATAAAATTACAATATATATATGATACTGGAGTTATTATTTTATAATGGTAACAACAAAGGATGAAGAAGTGGAAGAAGAATGGAACTTGGAAAAGGGTGGTGAAATCATTACCTCTTCTTTGGTTTCTTCCTTTTGATTTGATCAAAATGGCTCCTTAGGGTGGCTTTCTGATCAAACTACGGCCTCTAGGTTGTATTGAGGGAAGTTTGGAGAGTATTTGCGTAGAGTTTTTCGGAACCATAAGGTTTTGAAGGTGTGAAGAAATTAGAAGTAGGAGTTCCCTTTTATAAGAGGGGTGAGGGGCACCTTTGGAAAAGCTAGAAATATTAGTTTATAATAAATTCATATTCGGTTTCTAATGGATCCAAAGTTGATTATTTAAATGATAAGGTGGGGATGGGTCTAAAACAACTCAACCAATAGAATTTAGACAGGTTTGGGTACTTATATTAACATTATCTTTAAGTATTAACTCTAAGTTAATTAGTTTCACTTTTACAATGTCTCTTTGTATTTTTATATAATATAGTTAATAAACATACTATATACATCTAAGAGACCCCCAAGTGGTCCATTAATGATGAACCTATCATGATATAAGTCTCTTGTCCGATCCTTAGAATTTTAAGAATTTAATATCAATTAATAATATAATATTTGTTTTAAGAACTCTTTTATGTCAATTTTGACACTATTCAATAGTTGATTTTTTGAAACTCATAACAGATTCATTACTTCCAAAAAAGTAAATTAAATCAATCCAAATATATCATATTATCCTAGAAAATTAGTTTAATTCATTAAAAGTTTCATATTATATTTATTTGGGTATTTATAATATCAATTATTTTAATTTTTCACTATTATAGTAACTAATTCATCATCATTGTGTCATAAATAAATTAAATTATATAATGTCTAAAAATTATAAATAAAATATCATTATTTAGGAACTATTTTTATCTTTCTAATGAATATTTATAATATAAAATCCAACATATATAACCCTATGTAAAAATTGTTTTTCTAAAAGATATATGCTTGTGTCATTTTTGTATTCATTTTAACTTAATTAAAATAAAGTGTCCCTATCACCTACATGTGGCACCATGGGGTCCCAAAATCGACCCAAAGATTCCTATGGTCGAACATGTATCTAAAAATAAGGCTAGGACACGTTTTAGTGTAATTTAGTATTATTATAATATTATTTTTAACCCTTATTTACCGGATTTACCCTTAACCATGGTAAATAAAATATTTACCGCAGTAATTATTCAAAATGTCGAAAAATAAAAGTTACCTATTTACACAATTTTAACATCCTGATTTCAAATATGGAATCCATTTTTCTAAATTCAAAACACAGAAGTGGCAGAAATTAATTTAAAATTAATTCCCGCTGTCAAAACAAAAAGCGTGTTTTTAAGAGATAATAACTATCAAAATATTGACACTTGTTTATGTTCGGTTTAATTGTAAAATTATGTCCAATGACCAACATTATATTAAATGGTAAAACTATATTCTCAATATACTTTAAAAACACTCAAATTCATAATTTATCACTATTAATTATTTTGATTAAAACAGTTGTTTTTAATTAAAATTTAGTAATTTTCACTATTCATCAAAATATGAAAGTTATCCGAAAAGTACCAAAATTTCACCTTAGGCTAAATTTGATACTCCGAATCCAAAAATGATGTCCATTTTGAGAGATAAAATTTCTAAAATTTTAAAAGGTAGGTATTACTATTCATAATGGCTAGTTTGATTGGTTGTGGTGTGTTAGAACTCGAAGTTTCATACAACACACGCTACTGTATTATTCAAAGGAAAGAGTACCGTGGAATCTTGGGATGTTTCATTTTAAATTTTTTGATGTCCCCATTTAGTCAAAAAGTTTAAAATATTTTATTTAAAAAGGTTTCACTATTAAAATTTGATAAATGTGCAATACTGAAAATGAATCTGTTCTTGCATTATGTCTAAGAAACTCATAATATGGATTCTAAAATTATAAGGATTATATAATGTTTAAAATTTAGTTAATAATATTCATAACCTCTTTTGAATGGCTTTTTTTTTGGTAAGTCATGGTGTGATTGAACTCGGTGTTGCGTGTAGTGAAAGTTATTGAATTATTTTGAAGAAAAAACACACTATGAAATCTTGGGGTGTTACATGTTGAATCGTACTAATGACCTATAAAAGTTAATTAATAAAAATTTCTATATTATAAAAAACAAATGATTAAGGGAATGATAAGCCTTAATATGTTCCCTATGTCGAGATAATGATGTTGGGATACCAATATTTGTTTTAATAAAGTAAATTAGATAGCATTGATGACCTTGTATTTTTTTAATCATTTATTGGAAAAGTGATTTATTTTATTATGGATGGAGATTACTACATTATTGTAGATATGTAATATATTTAATAATATGTGGTTTTATTCAAGGATTGATGAATCATTCATGTTTTCATTATTTTTTAAGGTAATTCTAGTTTTACTATGTTTTATGGAAATATATGACCAATGTATTCACATATTTTGAATATGAACATTAAGAGGTACTTTATGATACTTGGGGGATCAATTTAAGGTTTATTTAATGGAAATTTAGAGAACATATTTAATTTTTTTTAATTTTTTAATGTTCAAATATTGTATCATTTATAGAATATTTTATTTTCTACATTGGAATATGTTTTTAAGATTAATGTATTATTTCAGCAGAGAATGATTTATCCTTATTTTATATCCTATGATAAATTTTTTTTATTATAATAAAAAATATAGAAGGAATTAATTATCATTTTTTGGTATCCATTAGATCATCAAGCATGATAAATTCATCTCATATACTAATTGATGGATAGAAAATTGATCAAGGCATAACCAGAGGATGAGATTGTTCTTATTAAATAGAAGGAAATAAATTAAGCATATCATATCATGGATATTACTAAACATCAATAATATTATAATGAAATGTAATTTTATAAACTTAAAATCACTTTTTTTAATGAATTATATTTTCCCACATCACATATTTAACCATGTTGTCTGCCACTCTCAATCATTATTTTGGTATTAGTTTTCTCATCCACGTCTATGTTATCACTTACCACCAATTTTATCCTAATTTGAAACATAGTTATGGGTTATTTTATATTTCCATTTCTCATAACTATCTCTCTTTCCATGTGGATGTTTTGTTAAACCTTTTTTACAATGTCAGTTTCCCACAAAGATATTTTCAAATGTTAAACACTTGATTACTGATCATAAGGTCAAAATTTAAGGATAAAATTTATTTAAGGGTGGTAGGATGTAACACCATATACTATTATGAAGTATTTTTTCCAAATAAATATATTTTATTAATTATATTTCATTACACACAACACTGACTTTAATTAAAATGCGACATATTATTCAAATATTATTTTTTAATATGAAATTTTTCGCATAGTCATTAAAATGATCGGAATGAATAATATTAAATAAATTATGAAAATATAAGTTTTAAAAATATATACAAAATGATTTCATGGTGGTCAAAATAATTATAAATGAAAATAAAAACATTTTAAAAATAAAGGATATCTCTTAATGAAAATATATTATAATATACACAAACATATTTTATCTCAATAAATAAAATAAATAACATTTAGATAATTCTATCAGTGAAATTTATATATTATATATTCAACAAAATATTTAACTTTCATCTTTTGTTTTTTATTGTAATGATATAAGAATAAATTCAATTTTATACTATATATTTCTAATAAAAAATTTTGTCACCCTTGTTTCACTTATTTAAAAATGAAATCCTGTATCATTTTGATAATTTTTTTTTAAAAAATAAAATTAATTTTTGATATCCTCATTCTAAAATTATCTTATAATGATTTTTTGAGAATTTTCTGAACATATTGTAGTTTCAATAAATAGTGAAAAAATATGCGTTTTCATTAAAAAACTTTTTTTCCATTCAATGAATTTATAATAATATTTTTATTTATTGTTTATTTAAAATTAATATTAAATAAAATATATATATTAATAAAATTTAAGAAATTTAAATTATTTCGATATTTAATTTTGATATAAAAAACTTTTAAACTTTTGAAGAATGTCTCTTTAAAAATCTGTGTTTTTGTCATGTGTGTGGGTTTAATTTTAAATAAATATTTTCCACTTATATGAATATAATTTAGATTACAAATTTCATATTTATAATAAGAATTATTTATATTTTCTAATTAGTTCAATTTAATTACTGACTATAATGAATTGTAAAAAAAAGAAAAAATTTATTATCGGGATTAAAGATAAAATTAGTTTATTAGGGGGTTAAATTAAAAATATTAGGGGTAAAATGAACTATTTAATTTTCAAAAAACCCATTTTATGTCTATTTTTTGACCTTATGTAAACTAAGGTTTGATAAATAACCATTTTTAGTTTTTTTTCTTCTTATAATTGTTGGTACACTTGGTTATTTTCAAAAATTCCATATATATTCTCTCCCCCACATATAAAATCAACCCCATATCATTTATTCCTCACACATCCAAAAATATTTGGTTCATAAATAGACTATCCTAATAAATAAAATAAATCTCTAAAAAAGTACTATATTCATTATTTTATTATGAAACCTCATAAGAAGGCTTTAGGTGTAAACCAAAAGTGGCTCTCTGAAGAGGAGGTAAAATTCATAAACTTTTCATTTTGTTATATTTCTTCCTCCCCAACATTGAAATATTAATCATCTATGATAATATAATAAAAATATTATCTATAATATAATATGTTTTATTTTTTCATAACATATATCCATTTCCACTTCTATCAAATTGGAAACAAAACATTCTATCGTGTGTACAGTGGACTACATCCTCATGAACCAATGTTACACTTTTTAAATATAAGCTTATCATGTCTAGATATAATGATTGATTTAATTTTTATATAATATATATCTGATATTATTATACTTATTTAATTATAATATGACACATACTTCATTACATTAAAACATTTTTTAAAATAATATCAGCGCATGTGTGTACAACGGTCTATCGCCTCACCAACTGATGTGACATGTTTATCCATTTAAATTTTACATGAGTGGTTATAGGGATATATAAAATGAATATATATGATATTATTAACATAATTATACATATATAATTAAAATATCACCTATACATTATGAATTTCCATTCTTTTGGGGTTATGATGAAGTTTCTTGTATGTACGAGAGACTACGACCTCACAAAATGATATGATTTAGTTTTCACTAATGCTTAGCATGGATGTTAATAAGTGTAAATTTAATGAATTAATGTGATATATATTACATATAAATTATTCTATAAAATTAATATATTATTTAAATTTCATTCCGTTTGTCCATTGAGAAATTGGAATCAATATTCTTTCTTATGTTTGACCTACCATCTTCAAGAATAGTGCATTTCATTTTCTTTCTCTAACTTTTATGGATTATTAGAAATTCATATGTACTGAATATATATTATATTTATAGCATGGTTAATATTATGTATATTATGGAATAATGGTCATATTAATAGGCCTAGAAATACCCAATCCAAACATACAGAAAAAAGAAAGTAGATATTACTTGAGACCTGATTTTAAGAAGGAATTTTAGATAAATTAGTAACAAATTAAATCATATATGGTATGATATATATAATTAGTTTTATGAAATATATGTATAATGAACTTATTTTTTTATCATTTAGCACCAAAATGTATGGATTATGTAATGGGTGGGACCAATTTCTCACTAAAATAAATTGTGTTTTGATTAATGTTATATGGTCTCGGATGGTATATGGGAAGTTCACCCCAAGCTTGAGTATAGTGTACTGGAGGGGTTATTATGAGTCCACAGAAGGTACAGAGGTGGTTATAACAATCCTAACTTGTTATTATTGTCTTGGTGGGTATCCATGTCATACGTATATTTATGCTTATGTTTTTTTCAAAAAAACTATGTCTTATTTCAATGTTATTCTCTAATATCTTATGTATGATTCCCCTATCATTTTTCACTTATTATTACCAAATTTATAGAATAATTAATCAGAAAATAAAAGCTATATATTATAGAGTCTAGTGTCTTTGAAAGACTTGGTATATAATATGTAAAAGAAGGGACTAAAAATACATATGTTATGTTTTATTCATAATGAGCTCTTGATGTAAGAACCCAGTTCTTCTTTTTGAGGTACGGGCTTCTTCTTTTCACTTTTCCTTAAGTGTTTTTGAAAAAAATATGGAAGATGGGGAAAAATCCTAAATTTTGGAACTACACGTCGTGTACTTTTCCACACACCGTGTACTTTTGGCTATGTTGGATGGGTACACGGGGCGTGTAGCCATGTCGGGGACGAAGGGTGTAGGAACCGACTACACACCGTGTAGTGGTCCCATACACACCGTGTAGTCATTAGGCAGGACAAAACAGTAAGGCGGTTGAGCAGCCGCCAGTTGGGCGGCAGTACACGCCGTGTACTCATGTCGACGGATGAACAGTGTGGCGATGCTTCCAGAGGAACAGCTAAATGATAGGAGTACACATCATTTACTTGGAATTACACACCGTGTACATTGTTTTTTCAGCTTAAAACGGGCAGTAGCCTCCTCATTTGGTAGAGGAGACATTTGAACCATTTTGGATCCAAAGGAGGAGGTTGAACCTTTGATGATCCGATGGGTGTTCGTATTGAATCGTTTTCCGCCTCGGATGATCTCATTAGAACCGCACGGGTAAGGGATTCCATCTCCTTGGCTGCTTCTTACCAAATCTTCCCCTAAAATAAGTTATTTTTGGTTAAGTGATTTTTGTTCTTCGTCAGATCTGCGCCATTCTTGGGCGTTTCTGGAGTCGATGTTCGGGTATACCACTCGTTGGCGTATAAGGTAGGTGGCTTGGTGTTTTTTTTTCAACTGCCGTGTGTTTTGTGTATTTTTTGTTCCATGAACCCATCTTGGGGTGTCGTGTGGCTGAGGCTATTTCTATATTTAATGTTTATAATTGCATATGTGATTAAATTTTGATAATAAAATGCTATTTGGGATTGTTTCTTGGAACCAGAACCACCCCGAGGGTGTATTCCACTGTTTAGCCGATTGGTCAGGATACCCGAGGGTATGCCTTCAAAGTAGTAATTGTAGAATTTCCTTGAGAAGAATTTCCTGTTACTGCTTTTTTACCTGTTGGTCATGGCCTGGTTACTTGTTTAGCCTGACGGCGTTGTTGTATTTAGCCTGAGGGCGTGACTGTATTAACTTGAGGGCAATGTTCTATTTCGCCCGATGGCAACCGTTCGTGCCTAAGGTCTTGACTTCTATGCCTGAGGGTGACACTTCCTATGCCTTAGGGAAATTTCTGTTACGCCTGAGGGAAATAGCTATGGGTTCGATTCTATAAAGCCTGAGGGAAAGCCTAAGGGCGTGGTTTACTATTTTATCCTTAGGGCACGGTTCTGGTTGGCCTGAGGGCTTGGTGCTGTTGACAAATTAATTGTTAAGTTAGTTACTTGTCAGTACTGCTTACTTTATTGAATTTTAGTATTGCACACTTTTGTTGCATGCTTACACGCAGTTGGGCACGTGCCTTTGGTGGGTGCCTACTGAGATATATTTCTCACACCCTGTTTGGGTCATGCCTTTCAGCCCAAACAAATTACGTTTCTACAGTTGTGGATAGGGGCAAGAGTCCCTATACAGGTACTTGACTATTGTTGTGGAGTAGGAGGGCATTAGACCGAGCCTAGGCTCGCGATGCTGCTGCCAGCTGTTTGCTTTGCTTTGCTGTACTCTGTTTTTTTTGTACTGTATTGATGTATAACATGTTCTGGCTATTTTTCATAGAACATGAGACATATAGCATCATTATTTATACATTGTTGGTTTTATCCACTGCTGTTGATTATTTCAGTTGTGTATGGTTTACTGCTTCCACTATTTGTTGCATGTTTTATTTGTATTCTGCTGCGATGCACTTTGACAAATGAGGGCATAGTTTCCCCACTATAATACATGGGCCCCCGCTGCTAGTCGGCAACCTTTGGCATTTGGGAAAACACGTGCGAGGACATGTGGCGAACCGGGTTCGGGGCACCCATTGAGCGGCACCCGGAACCAGGATGTTACAAAGTGGTATCAGATGAGTTTTTTTGACATACTATTCGGAGCTGTAGTCAGGGATCAGACAAACGGTAGTTGGTAATAAATTGTGACAGGGCGTAGCAAACCCATGTATAGGGAAAATCCAATCTACCTCGTATTGCAATTTTACATATTTTGAAAATTTTACAGTTGATATGTTTTCACCATTGGGTGACGCACTTGGATTGTGATGTTTCTATTTTATCTGTGGGTTCTATTTAGTTGCAACTCGATGAGATGAGTGTATGCCATCTCATGCATCATATAGAGACATGCTAGATATCACATTCCATGAATAGTTTCCATGACATGTAGATTCATTAGAAATTTCATGTTGTTGTGATACTTGTTGTGCTAGAAAATCATGCTGTTGTGATAGATGCTCTGATAAAATACCTCCTTTATGTTAGATTTTCATAGAATGGACGCGAAACATTGGTTTTTGGGGATTATGGGCCCCCATTTACCGTAATTTAATTTATAATTGATTGTTTATTTGTTATAACTGATATGAGATGTGAAACATTGATTCGTGGGGAGTATGGGCCCCCACGGGTCAGAATTTTACACTTAGGTGTTGTCTTTCGGTATTTTCTGGGTTACGGGGAAGTTTCTGAGGCATAATGTCTAGAAACCCAGTATATCGGCCATGTAGTATTTTTATACACTTCGTGTATACTCTTATATTCGGGAATAAAAATAAACATTTTGAGTACACGCCGTGTAGTCTCTTCCCGTGTCACAAACTATGAGGGCGACGACACAGGGTAGGAAAAGGATTTGGTAAAATACGCTGTGTAGATTTTGTACACGTCGTGTACTGTTGACCCGGAGTTTGGCCGTGTAACTAACAACATGGGTCAGTGAACTCCTGTACAGAACATGCCGTGTCAATAACAAACACACCATGTAGTCCGACCTAGGGACTCGGCCGTGTAAAGAACAACACGGGATGGTGTCACCTCTCCTTGAACATGTTGTGTACCCATGGGACATGTCGTGTAGTCTTGTCCGAGGATAGGCCGTGTGGACATAGCCATGTGGTGGGAAACAGGGTGGTGTACACGTCGTTTGTGGGTTTAACATGCCATGTAGTGTCATGAAGAGTAGTCGACCGTGTCACGGATGACACTAGCAGTTGGAAAATAACACCATACACACCGTGTAAGTATTATACACGTCGTGCAGTTTTTGTTCAATGGGAGCCTTGTGGATTATCCATGTAGAAGGACCCGGGCAGGGGAAGGTGAAGTCAAGTACATCCCTTGTAGTCATTGTACAAGCCGTGTAGTTTTGTTTTTCAAATCTTGAAATTCCATCTTCCTCTTGTTTCCTTTGTGGTTCCTTCACTTTTGGTCTTTGATAATCTTGTTCTAAGGAGTGTTTTGACCTTGTAGTGTCATGCCACCTAGACGCCTGCGTGTTGTTCACCAGGGGAGTGGCAATGAGTATACTACAGAGATGGTGGGCCATGGGATACCAGTGGATCCTCCAGCAGAGCCATATGTGGCACCAGCTGCTATACCGGACACAGGCGCGGAGGCGCAGTTCATTGAAGGCTTATTGTGGTTCATGCAGACCTTTCAGGGAGCACCGCAGGTTTCCAAATATATGGCCGTGCTGACACGTATCTTCTAGTATTTTCATCCACCTATGTTCTCAGGGGATGGAGGACCACAGGCTATGGAGTCTTGGCTGGGGTCGATGCAGACTATTTTCAAACATCTTGAGATGCCTCCAGAGCGGAGGGTCAAGCTCACGACTTACATGTTGCATGATTCTTCCAACAGGTGGTGGGATGTTACCACCCAGTCAGAGCATCACAGAGACATGGCGTGGGATTATTTTCAGGCAGTCATCTATGACTTATTTTTCCCAGAGATTATGAGGGCCGATAGAGCTCGAGAGTTTATGAATCTGCAGTAGGGCTCTATGTTAGTGATGGATTATTCTGCTCATTTTACGGAGCTTTGGGGCTTTTCAACTGTGCTGGTGGGTGATGAGAAGTTGAGAGCCAGACGTTTTGAGGATGGTCATCGGTATGACATCCGAGCGCTGGTGAATGTTTTATGGTTTCCTACTGTACACGCTATTTTGAACCAGGAATTGATCATAGAGATGAACCTTCAAGAATATAGTGGTGTGGGCCAGGGCGGTTTAGCACCAGTTACTGGTACTATTTCTGCTGACAAGAGGAAAAGACCGATGGACTTCTCTCAGGGTGGCAGTACCAGATAGGTAGCTTCTTCAGGTGGCCCGATCAGGTGCTACCAGTGTGATAGAGAGGGGAACAAGAGACCGCAGTGTCCACGAGACCCAGTAGAGTGCCGAGCTTGAGGCAAGATGGGTCATCTGCAATGATTTTGCATGGTGTTTCTACCAGTGGCTAGTGAGATGGGTTCTATGCAGACTACGCGTGCAGGAGCAGGACCAGTGGCATCTTACCAGTCTGGGAACTGGAATACATCAGGGCGTATAGGCAGATATGGTGATCGTGGCCGTGGTAGCCAGAGACCAGGATCTTAGAGGTTGCAGGGCGGCACAGCTCAGGGTAGCCAGGCTGTGTTGCAGGGCCATGGCACTGGGTAGGCATATGCAGTGCAACAGACCCAGTAGGAGTAGGATCCCAGACCGTCGACAGTCAGAGATACTATTCTAGTAGCTTCTGTCTTATCTTTAGTACTATACGATACGGGTGCTACACATAGTTTCATATCTCTACCCGTTGTGGAGAGCCTTGAGCTCTATGTTTCTTCTTCTTCCAATTTCATGATGCTAGACACTCCGTTTGGGACTAGAACGGTTGGTGTGGCTCAGTGCAAGGAGTTCCCCCTTGAGGTTGATGGGTGACACTTTCTTTGGGGCCTCTATGTCATAGAGATGAAAGATTATGACGTCATTCTCGTGATGGACTGGTTGGTTCCCTATCGATCCTTTGTAGACTTCTATCGTCGTAGGGTGAGTTTAACGTCACCAGAGGGAGGAGAATTTCTATACAAAGGTGAATGGTATGTTTAGGTGAGTTGAGCTATACCATAGCATCATGGGCAAGGTGGAGTCACATCCCAGATTGCGAGTTTGTATCTGGATGATCAGGGGACTTGTCGGATGGATTTCCCTCTAGTTGTTGATCGTTTCACGGATGTCTTCCTGGACGACTTTTCGGGTCTACCTCCAGTGCGTGAGTTGGATTTCTCTACTGAGCTCATTCCAGGCACAACACCGGTGTCCATTCCTCTTTATAGGATGGAAACACCAGAGTTGAAGGAGCTCAAGAGGTAGTTAGAGGAGTTACATGAGAAGGGTTTTATCCGACCCAGTACTTCTCCTTGGGGTTCTCTGGTCCATTTTGCGATGAAGGAGGACGATACCCTTAGACTTTGTGTGGATTATCGGAAGCTGAACCAGTTGATGGTTAAGAACCGATATCCCTTGTCGAGGATAGATGATCTGTTTGATTAGCTTCGTGGGGAACGAGTGTTCTCGAAGATTGACTTGAGATCTAGATATCATCAGCTGCGCGTGAGACCATCGGATATACCGCTTATGGCCTTTTGGAGTAGATATGGTCTATATGAGTATATGGTTATGCTGTTCGGACTCACGAACGCACCAGCAGTTTTCATGGCTCTGATGAATCATGTGATCCATCCTTATATGGATTATTCTGTGGTTGTATTTGTGGATGACATGTCGGTGTACTATCACACTCAACACAACCATGCCACCCATCTTGATATCATATTGAGTACACTGAGAGAGCATTGGATATATGCTAAGATCTCGAAGTTCCACTTTTGGATGGACCAAATTCACTTCCTGGGTCATATCATCTCAGAGGCAGGAGTTTCCGTAGACCCAGAGAAGGTGAGAGAAGTAGTTTCATAGGAGCAGCCTAAGAATGTGTTTGAGATACGGAGTTTCATAGGGCTGACTGGTTACTACAGACGCTTCATACATGACTTCTCCCACTTAGCAGCACTGTTGACGAGACTGAATAAGAAGGGTGTGATGTTCATTTGGTCAGAAGCTTGTGAGGATTCTTTTCAGGACCTAAAGGAAAGGTTGATATCATCACCGATCCTGATACTCCCAGAGCAGGGGAAGAGCTATACAGTGTACTGTGATGCATCTAGGATTGGGCAGGGAGCAGTGTTGATGCAGGGCGACCGAGTTGTTGCGTATGGGTCTCGACAGTTGAGGCCACATGAGAGGAATTACATGATGCATGATCTCTAGTTGGTTGTAGTTATGCATGTGTTCCACTGTTGGAGACATTATCTATTGGGAGAGAATTTTGTGGTTTACACCGACCACAAAATCTTCAAGTATATCTTTACTCAGTGTAACATGAATCTGAGGCATAGAAGGTGGGTCGAGTACCTACAGTCCTTCGATTTTGAGGTTTCCTATACACCTGGAAAAGGTAATGCAGTAGCTGATGCACTGTGCAGGAAGAATCAGATACAGGCAGTGCAAGAGGCCAGCAGTGAGTGGCACCTTATGGCCTTGTTCTCTGAGATGCATATGGAGGTGCACGACTATCAGAGTCAGACTTATCTTTCATCTTTAGCCCTAACTTCTACCCTCATGGATAGAGGGATGATGAGACAACTATCGGATTCTGAAGGCCTAGTTCTACGGGAGTCGGTGGCAAGTGGGGACCCTTCTCCTAGTTTGACGATAGGTGAAGATGAGGTTTTATGTTTCCATGGACGAGTGTGGGTTCCATGGGATATACACGAGGAGTTGTTGTGGGAGTTTCATGCTTAATCTTGGGAAGTTCATCCTAGGGTTACCAATATGTACTGTGACATGAGACATCAGTACTGGTGGCCGGGTATGAAGAGAGAGATAGCTGGTTTTGTTAAGAGGTGTTCCACCTATCAGCAGGTGAAGGAAGAGCATTAGAGACCAGCTGGGCTGTTACAGAAGTTTCCCATTCCCAAGTTGAAATGGGATGCTTTCGTGATGGATTTCATGACTAGATTGCCGAGTTCACCTCAGGGAAATGACGCCGTGTGGGTTGTTGTGGAAAGACTCGCGAAGGTATCTCACTTCTTGCAGGTCAAGGAGACCTTCGGTGTTGACGAGCTCAGAAGGCTGCATATCCGAGAGATCGTCCGACTTCATGGGGTCCCTCATTCTATTGTTTGAGATAGGGAAACCCTCTTTTTGTCTCATTTCTGTAGTGTTTTCAGAGGGCACTGGGTACATAGGTGATTCTGAGCACATCATACCACCCTGAGACAGATGGCCAGTCAGAGCGTACGATACAGGTGCTAGTGGACATGTTGTGTGCATGCGTCCTATACTTTGGGGGATCTTGGGAGAAGCATATAACCTTTGTCAATTTTTCCTATAAATATAGTTTCCAGGAGACTATTAAGATGGCAACATAAGATTATTTATTTGGGAGATCATGTTGATCACCCTTGTGCTGGTAGAGGCAGCTTTACTAGGGCCACATCTCATGCAGGAGACATCTGAGCAGGTCCAGTTGATTCAGAAGCGGATGGCTACCGCACAGTCTCCCCAGAAGTCATATGTTGATCAACACAGATGACCTTTGGAGTTTGTGGTCAGGGATCATGTTTTCTTGCATGTTTCTTCGAGGCTGGGACAGAAGGGGATCTGGAGACAGGGTAAACTTTCACCGCGGTATGTGGGGCCATTTGAGATTCTGGAGAGAGTTGGGCAGGTTTCATATCGTTTGCGGTTACCGCAGCGGTACCAAGCCATGAACAACATCTTCCACGTATCTTAGTTGAATCTCTATCATTCAGAAACGTATCACATCTTTCAACCCAAGGAGGTTGAGCTGGAGACAGATGTGTCCTTTGAGGAGAATCTGATCTGTATCGTTGACAGGAGCACGATGGTTCTCCGAGGCCAATCAGATCCTATCGTGCGGGTGCTATGGAATCATGGCTGAGTGTAGGATGAGACCTGGGAGCTGGAGGCCAATGTACGTGCTCATTGGCCAGAGTTGTTCACGGCTATATCTTCTCCACCCTTGGAAGGGATATTTGGGGACGAATTTCTATAAGGGTTGAACATTGTAAGAACCCGGTTCTTCTTTTTTAGGTATGGGCTTCTTCTTTTCTCTTTTCCTTAAGTTTTTTTGAGAAAATAGAGAAAATGGGGGAATATCCTAAATTTTGGCACTACACGCCGTGTACTTTTCCACACAACGTGTACTTTTTGCCGTGTGGGATGGGTACACCGGGCGTGTAGCCATGTCGGCGACGAAGGGTGTAGGAACCGATTACACGCCATGTAGTGGTCCCTTACACGCCATGTAGTGAGTCGGCAGGCCAAAACAGTTAGGTAGTGGAGTAGCCACCAGCTGGGGGGCAGTACACGCAGTGTACTCAGGAGTACATGTTGTGTACTCATGTTGACGAATGAACAGTGTGGCGGTGCCGCTAGAGGAACAGTTAAATTAAGGGAGTACATGTCGTGTACATTGTTTTTTGGCTTAAAATAGGAAGTAGTCTCCTCATTCGGCAGAGGAGGCATTTGAGCCATTTGGGATCCAAATTAGGAGGCCGAACCTTTGAAGATCCTTCGGGTGTTCGTCTGGAATCGGTTTCCGCCTCGGACAATCTTGTAGGAACCGTACAGGAAAGGGATTCCACCTCCTTGGATGCTTCTTAACAATTCTACTCCTAACAGAAGTTATTTGAGGTTAAGTGAGTTTTTTTCTTCGTCATATCTACGCCATTCTTGGACGTTTCTCAGGTCGACGTTCAGGTATACCACTCGTTGGCATAAAAGGTAGGTGGCTTGGTGTTTGTTTTTCCAACTGTCGTTTGTTTTGTGCATTTTTGTGCCACGAACCCATGTTGGGGTGTCATGTGGCTGAGGACATTGCTATATTTAATTCCTATAATTTCATAGGTGATTAAATTTTGATAATAAAATGATGTTTGGTATCGTTTCTTTGATCTGGAACCACCTCGGTGGTGTGTTCCAGTATTTAGCCATTTGGCCAGGATACCCGAGGGTATGCCTTCAATGTAGTAATTGTCGAATTTCCTTGAGAGTAATTTCTTGTTACATCTTGTTTACCTCTTGGGAATGGCCTGATTACCTGTTTAGCCGGAGGGAATTGTTGTATTTAGCCTGAGGGCGTGACTGTATTATCCTGAGGGCAACGTTCTATTTCGCCTAAGGGAAACATTTCATGCCTGAGGGCTTGACTTCTATGCCTGAGGGAGACACTTCCAATGCCTGAGGGCAATTTCTGTTACGCCTGAGGGAAATACCTGCGGGTTGGATTCTTTATAGCCTGAGGGCAAGCATGAGGGCTTGGTTTACTATTTTAGCCTTAGGGCATGGTTCAGGTTGGCCTGAGGGCTTGGTGCTGTTGAAAAATTAATTTTTAAGTTACTTACCTTTCAATACTGATTACATTATTGAATTTTAATATTGCACACTATTGTTGCATTCTTACACGCAGTTGGGCACGGGCCTTTGGTGGGTGTCTACTGAGATATATTTCTCACACCCTGTTTCGGTCATGCCTTTCGGCCCAAACAGATTACATTTCTGCAGGTGTGGATAGGGGGAAGAGTCACTATATAGGTACTTGACTGTTTCAGTGGAGTAAGAGGGCATGATACCGAGCCTAGGGTAGCGATGCTGCTGCCAGCTATTTTCTTTGATTTGTTGTACTCAAATTTTTGCTATACTGTATTGATGTATAACATGTTCTGGTTGCTTTTCTTAGAACATGAGACATGTAGAATCATTATTTAACCACTATTGGTTATATCCACTTTTGTTGATTATTTCAGTTGTGTACAGTTTACATCTTCCGCTAATTGTTGCATGTTTTATTTGTATTCTGCTACACTGCACTTTAACAAATGAGGGCATAGTTTCCCCACTATCAGACCTGGGCCCTCGCTACTAGTTGACAACCTCTGTCATTTGGGGAAACACGCTTGAGGTCACGTGGCGAACCAAGTTTGGGGCACCCGTTGAGTGGCACCCAGAAACGGGATGTTACTCCTTACATCTATTGAGTCCTTACATATTAATTGGATATCCTTGGGAATAAATGAACATTGGATGACCTAAAAATTCTTTTATGGGAATAAACCTATGAATAATGCATAGAACATTGATTTTAGTGCCTAATATGAATTCTTAAAAATCCATGAATCATGAATAAACATAAGGAAGAAAAACATGATTTATATGGGATTATATAATCATTCCATCATAGGAAGGTGTAATCAATATGAAATAATAAATAACCATGATTCATGGTTAATTTCACATAGAGGATCACGAGTCATTGTTAACAACCAAGACCATTTCACATGGATCATTTGTCATGGATAACCACCAAGAGCATTTCACATGATGCCTCGTGAGACTAACATTACCCAATGAATTAAGATATTATATGGTTTCACCCATCATAACATTTTTTATGAATATGGGTTCCACATAAATAATCATGCATAATGAATCAAACATTAACATATTAGTTAGCTATTGAATGAATTGGGAGTCACAATCATGTCAATATGCCTATCAAAATTGAATATCATAATGGTTTCCATGATATTTTGGATATAAATCATAAATGTACAATTATAATGGAAAATAGTAATATATCATGTTTTGTGATTTCATACTGAAGTGAAAACATGTAAAAATTGTTCTTATGAAATTAAAAAAAATTGTACGAATTAAGGAAAATATTAAAGATTCATTCAAAGAAGAAAAGAATAATTTGTTGTATAAAACCATAAATGCACTGAGGTAGTTTTTAATTTCAAAATGATATATTTTTGAAAAATAATTTGGTTTGAAAAAATGATTATAGATTTCTCTTGATAATGGGTATGAAATATGAAGGTTCCCATAAATCGGGATTGCTTGTCGGGAAGAATCGAGAAGGGATCCTTTTTACAACATCTATTCCCCATTAAAATAAATGTGATATAATCTGGATAAATGAGTTTGTATCATATAAAAAATTATAATAATTTCATAAAAATAAAGATGAATTTCATTTGGGTAAAGAGAGAGAAAGAGTAACCTAAAGGAAACAGGAGGTCCATAATTAATCCCTCAAATAATGTCTTGATATGTTCTTCACTTTTACTTTATTTCATGTATAATAAAATTAAATCAATTTATTAATAAAGTTATAAATATGTATCTAATTTATTATAATTTTATTATGATCATTAGTGTCCTTTTTTATGTGTTATAAGATATAATTTCATCCTTTGACATTTCTCATTTCATTGGTTTTCATGACTAGTTCTCTTAAAAACATGTATGGAAGATCATTTAAAATAAAAAAATGCACCAATTGAAATTATATGCTGTTAAAAAAACAAAAAACAAAAAATGTTGATATATTACTTTCAGTTATTTGGAATGAGGTTGAATCATTAGATAAAATATTAGTGATAATCATATAGATTATTTTGTCATTTTTTTATCATCAGGAACTAGTATTTTATTAATTAATTTTACGTATATATATAGGTTCAAGAACATTAAATAATATATCATACATATATTTTATTATTTTTTGACCCTAAAAATTGGTTTATGACCATCTTGGATGGAGAAATTTAAAAATGAAAACACGTGGACCGTGAAGGTAGTATATCGGAACATCACAAACAATGTTTTCATTTTTAGAATAAAAATAGAGGGGAAAATAAATGATCATGGGTTGTTCCATTAACATAATAAAATTATAGAATATAAAATATATGGAATTATCCTATTACTTGGATAAGGGTAGGTGAGGAGAGGAAAAGAAAATAAAAGTAATTAAGAAGAAAATAAATGAAAACAAGGGTTTTTACAACATGAATTCGTTTCCTTGAGAAGCACCATGAGGAACTTCGGTATGTTATTTTATTGACACCAATTTATCCAGCATATGTTCAAAGAAACATTAGATGATAATTGTGATGAAATGGTATAATAATCAAGGATTTTGAGTTGTGAGGAGAAGTGGTGGTGTTGGGTGGTATTTGTAGTGGATGAGAGAGGTTTTTTATTTGATTAATTTAATCATTAGATTATTATTTTGGCTCAAGACAAGATATAGTGACGATTATATGGATAAATACAGTGTATATAGAATTATAGTTTCATATTATAGTGATTACATCATATGTGACACAAGGAATAGTGTACTTAACTTATAATGTGTATATACTGTATATTACCATATTTTACAATTCACTGAAAATTCATCTATTTTAGAGGAATACAAAAATTTCCCCCTAACAATATTTTAATGCATATATTTCAATATGGACTCCATTTAATGAAAAAAATTATATATTATTAATTTAAATTTTAATCCAAATTATATTTTATTTGAAAAATAAAAATATATAAATTACAACTGATTTTATATCCTTTTGAAAATATTAATTAATGTCACATAAAATTATTTTATAATCATAAGATTAAAATATATAAATTTATGAATCTATTTTATGAAAATAAACTTTCATTTAAATCATTATATTGATTATAAAAATATAAATAAACATTTTTATTTTATTAAAAACCATACACTTAATTTATCAATATCAAAAAATTTATTTACTTTTGTTATGATATAATTATATCATATATTATAATATAAGATTGATAAATTTTATTTATACATTGATAGATAATGTTATTATTGAATAGGATAAATTATTATTCCTAATTGTCATGTTACTACTCCAAGGGTCGGGTTACTATTCTATCGAGATAGGTTCCTTAATTTCTAAATGTACCACTTTTTTCAATCATTCATCATATAAAGTGTTTTTATTGTGTTATATAAGTGAATTTATGTTTTTATAGTATATGAAATAATTTTAATAATTTGATTTCTATTGGTAAATTTTTTGTTCATTATATTCTTCCCCCTTATGAAATTTCACCCTCAAGATTTTTCCATACAAAATATTGGAAATATAGGTGGGTGTTTAATATCTAGATAATAAGAATATAAAAATGAAGCATGAAACAGAAAAAGATAAACATGTAAATAAAATATTTACCCTAAATTATTATTCCAAAGATTCAATATTGTTTATCTATAATGATAGAGTTATCCCCAGGGTTCGTACTACAGTGTTGTAGTCCTAATCTCCAAAATAAAAAGATCATTCTATAATAACAAATATAAAAAATATATCCTATTTAATAATTTATTACATTATTTTAAGAGTAATTAACCAGAATGTACAATCCAAGGATCATATAGTCTAGTGTCTTAGGATGATTAGGTACATAAGATAGATAAAATTGGACTAAAAACATCTTCTATTTAGTCTTCATAATGAGATATTAACATCCATTGACCCCTTATATATGCATTGATAACCTGGGGAATACATGAACAAGGGATGAGCTCAAAATCCCAATGAGGGAATAAACATTTGAATAAAGAATTATAAGGCATAATACAATTGCCTAAAAATGCATGAAACATGAATAAATGTAAGGATGAATAACATTTATAACATGTGATCAAATAATAATGGAATCATAGGAATTTGGAAACAACATACAACATGACATAAACATGATTCAAGGTTCATTACATATAGAGTATCACATTTCAAGGCTAACTATGAAGGTAGTGGCACATGGGGCATGAGTATTAACTATCCAACCTGACCATTGCACTTGATTTATAATGAGACTAAATATGAAAAAGTTCATTAGATTTCTATCAAGGCACACCCATCATAAAATATTCATGAATATGTGTGCCACATGAACAAGTATACATGGGGAAAAAAATATAAACATTAAGGTAATTCACAGAACGAATTGGGAATCATAATTATGTTAAAAGGAATCATGAAAAGAATATCATAACAGTTTCCAGGATAAAATGGATTTAAACCGTACATGGATATTGATAATGGAAAATATTAATAGATCATGATAGTTTATTTCATATTGAAGTAAAAACATTTAAATAGTGTTTAAGGATAAAAACATTTTAGTGTGGTTTAAGGGAAATATTAATGATTCTTTAAAATATTAATTGAATAAAAGATTATATAAAAAAATGAACTAATATATCTTTTCAGGATAAAATTAGTGATTTTATATAAACAATTGTGTCATAATAAATTCATAATATCGTGCACTTGAAATTTGGTATGAAATGGGTATGTTCCCTTAAATCAGGCATACTTATTAGGATGACATGAGAAGGGAACCTTTTTAAAAGATTTATTTTCTCATAAAAAAGAATTATATGATATAGATACAAGAGCGTGAACATATAAACAAAATTTATAATAATTACATAAAATTAATGAAAAATTACATTTGGGTAATGTGAGAGAAAGTGTTACATAATGGGAAAATGGAGGTTCAAAAAGAATCTCATTCCATATGTCTGAATGTTTTTGGCCCTTGTACTTAATGTCATGTATAATATAATTAAATACATTAATTAATTTTTTATAACCTTTTACAAAATTATTTTATTTATTATAATTTTATTAAGTTCATTTACAACCATTCTAGTGGGTTATAATATACAATTTCATTTTCTGGGAGTGTTCATTTTTGGTGGATTCCATGATGCTTCACTGGTATATTTTCTTAGATGATCATTTAAAATGAAATTAGTCATCCAGATTTGAAATAATATGTCATTAATGAACATAGATAATATTAAATGGTTATATATTTCATTTTTACATGGTATGAGGACGAATCATTATATAAAATTTTAATGATAACCATTATGATTATTTTGGGGTTTTTGGTGTTGAGTCAAAAGTTCTCTTTTGACTTCTATATAATGTTTTGGAAATCACAAATGTCATTTTAATCATATTGACTTTATCAATAGTGTCGTACTGACCTTGTCAATCGTATCGTACTGACTCTGTCAATCGTATCATACTAACTCTGTCAATTGTATCGTACTAACTGATATTCATACATTCATTACATACTTATTTTAGTACATAGTCAAAAACACATGTTTCATACTAACCATACTCTTGTTTATCATCTTCATATATCTTTTAACCAATATGATGTCGTTGAGTTAGTTACAGACTAATCAAAACGATGTTGTGCTTTCTGTTTCAATATGATCGTTATAATGCCAGGTGTCCAAGTCCCTCCGAGTTTTTTGGAGAAATATGACCGTTGGAGGAGATGTGAACATTGGAACCTGAGGCCTATAAATAGAAGGTCATTTGAAGCTAAGAGAGAACAACTGATAACAGGGTGAACAACTGTGATAATTTTCTTCTATCATGTTCTAGATAGAGACGTTGTGACTTCTCTCATTCTTTGTGCTTTGTGCATTCAATCATCGTATCGAGGGCTTTCACGTAATTGAAAGACAAAGTTGCTGATTACCTACAAAATCGAGGGATGTCGGGGATAGGCAGACAGACATTCTGATCATCATATTGAGGGCTGTCGGGGATAGGCAGACGGACGAACCGATCATCGTATCGAGGGATTACCAAGGTGGTGGTACGACACACCTCTTATCCTAGGTGAAAGGATAACCTTTCTCTTTTGGTCAAAATAATTTTAATACATTTAATTTTATGATGTTTTATGTATTAGGAAGGAATTTGTATTTTTTCATTTCTTCTTTATACATTCAATTTTAATTGTTTCAATTACAATTATTCTATTACATATTGTATTAATAGATTCTATACGCTTTATGGTAGAATCTATCACACTTATATTACTCTAATTATTGTATTCATCTTGAATACAATTACTTTATTTTCTGATTGTATTACATTACATCATACCTTTATATTCAATACAATTGTGGCTGTTTGAATTGTATTAGTTTATGATCTTTTAAACTAATCTCTTTAAGTGTTTAAACTCAATGTTTTTAAACATACAATTCACCCCCCCCCCCCCCTCTTGTATTGTTCCATATAATATACATATAAATCTACATATTCGATCCAACAATTGGTATCAGAAAAGGTTTCCACTGATTTGTATTACTAGCTTTATTACTTTCAAACTTTTGTTTCAACTACTTACTACACTAACGTGTGGAGTGGAAAAGATTTTTGTTTTATTTTATGGCAGGAATAAATGTTGGATCAATTGAAACCCTAAATCCTTCTAGACCACCTATCTTTGATGGGAATGATTATGAGTATTGGAGAGATCGAATGAAGAATTTTGTGATAAATACTAGTATAGACAATTTTATTATTCTTACTGAAGGTTACAAAATTCCTGACAAAGAAGTCAGTACTATCACAAGTCAAGAGAAGCAATAATATCAACTGAATTACAAGGTACGCAATACATTATTATGTTATATAACCAGGAATATATACAGCCATATATCTTTATGAGAAGCAGCCAACTGTATTTGGAAAAAATTAGAAGTCACTCATTTCGGTACATCCAAGGTTATAGAAACAAGAAGAGAAATTATTCGAGGAGAGTATCATGGATTTTTTTCTGTATGGAGATCTAGTATGTAAAGTGCAACGAAGGTTTATGAAAATTTTCTATAGCTTATAATCTATGGGAGAAAAAGGCCTTAATGATGAAGCACTAGTATATAAGATTATAGATAAAATTCCAAATTAATGGGAGTCAAAAAGGACAGCTATTGATGAAAATAGAAAATTTTCCCAGATTACTCTTGATGAACTCTTTAGAACTCTTCTACAGTATGAGACAAGAATGAATTGATATTCTGATTTTGACAATAAGAAGAATGGGAATGGAAGTGTATCCTTTACATCTAAAGCTAAAATAGCTGAAAGGCTTACAAGATCCAAAGTCAAGAAAGTAGATTTATCAGAATCTATTGATAGTGATGACTCAGATAATGATTTAGCCAATCTTGCTCGAAGTATGACCAAGATTGTGGGAAAAAAATACTTACAATATAGATTCAAAAAGAAAGATACGAATGATAAGAAATATTTAGAGGTAACTTGTTATCAATGTAAGAAAGTTGGACATATAAGGCCTGATTGTCCTTTACTGAAGAGGAAATACTGAAAAGAGAAACAGTCAAGAAACAAGAACAAGTATTATAATACAAAGAAAGTCTTGAAGGAAAATGATACTTGGAGTGCAAGTGGTAGTGATTCTTCAGACAATTCTTCAGAATATGAGTCCTTGGGATAAAGGAATATTGGACTTATAACTAGATTAGCAATTGAAGATCATTGTCTCATGGCTAAGGTACACAATGCTGAAGCTATTACAAATGTATCTTTAAATGAAAATTATATTGATAATAATTATTATGAATCATAAAATGAGGAATCTTCATCATCAGAATATGATTTATTACATTCTTTTGATGAAACATCTACATTTTCTAAATTACTCGAAAATAAAAATTCTAAACTAAAGAAGAAGCTTGAGAAAGCAGACTCTAGAATTTCAGTTTTAACTGGAGAAGTATCGGATCGTTCTAATGATCTTAATATGAAAACTTTTGATATTGAAAATATTTTAAAAACCCTTGAGAAAGTCAAATCTGATAAGGATAAACTTTCTAAGGATCTAGAAAATGTGATTTCAATGAAAAATGTTTTAGATCCTAACTCTAGTTTAAAATCAAATGTTTTGGAAGATAAAAACATAGGTTTAAAACTAAGCTCAGAAATTTTCTCATTAAAGAAATTTTTGTAAAACTTTACTCATGGAAATGAAAATTTTGACAAAATGTATTCTCAAATACGGCCTTTGAGAAATCATTCTGGTCTTGGTTATACTCATTCCAAACCTGTTTTTAGTAAATACTATTTTGTTCCACAAAAAAACCTCTTTTTGTTCTAAGTGCCAATGTGGTGGACACTGGAAGAGAGAGTGTTCTCTTAATAGAACTCAATATTTAGGATTCCATAAAGATCATTTTACAAAACAAATATGGATACCTAAAATTCTATTATCTAACCATTCTAGATCCAAACAAGGTTGGATTTCGAAAAACTAATTGTTTCTCCTTCAGGAAAATGAGAAGTGTACCCACAAAAATATTTGGTACATGGATAGTGGTTGTTCTCAACACAGGACCAGAAACAAATATCTCTTTGAAAATATTATCAAAACAAAAGGTGGAAAAGTTACCTTCAGATATAATTCTCAAGGAAAGATTTTTGGTATAGGTAATATTTTTTTCTTGGAAAAGTTCTTATATCAAATGTTTTGTTTGTTAAAGGTCTTAGGCATAATCTCATCAGCATTAGTCAATTATGTGATGAAGGTTACCTTGTAAATTTTAGAAATGATAAGTGTCTAGTTCACAATTAAAGGATGAGTTCATTCTATCTACCCATATACAAGAGAATGTATACACTACTATCTTATAAGATCATAGAAGCCCAAATTTTCCCAGCTTAAGTGCAATAGAAGACCATTCATGGCTATGGCATAGATGACTAGAACACTGTAATCTAAGAAACCTTTGTAAACTCTAAAAGAAAAGACTTGTAAAGGGACTACCAGATCTTAGATATGATTCTTCAAAAGTATGTCATCCTTGTCAGTTTGGAATGCAGCATAAAAATATCTTTAAATCAATTAATGAAGTTTCAGCATCAAATGCATTACAACTAGTGCACATGGATCTTTTTGGTCCTTCACAAACCGGAAGCATTGGAGGAAAATACTATGTATTTGTTTTAGTTGATGACTTTACTATATTTACATGGGTCTATTTTCTCAAAAAGAAATCTGAAGCCTTTTCCTATTTCAAAAATTTTAGTTCCCAAGTTAAAAATAAGAAAAACCTACCATTGATAACTATTCATAGTGATCATGGTGGGGAATTTAAAAATTTAGAATTTGAATCTTTTGTAGTAAGAAAGGTATTATTCACAATTTCTCAGCACCAAGTACTCCTCATCAAAATGGTGTTGTTGAAAGAATAAATCATATTCTTCAGGAAATGACAAGAACCATGTTGAGTGAATACTCAATTGCTAAACACTTCTGGGCTGAAGCTGTTAGTACTTCCTGTTATACTATAAATCGTGTTTTAACCAGACCTTTTCTTAATAAAACACCTTATGAGCTATGTACTGGACAAAAACCTAAAGTTTCATACTTCAAATTTTTTGGGTGCAAAGTATTCATTCTGAATACAAAAGATAATCCTCACAAATTTGCACCAAAATATGATGAAAAAATCTTTCTAGGATACTACACAACATCTAAGGCTTATAGATTTTTCTATAAAAACATGTGTTCTGTTGAGGAAGCAGTAAATGTAAAATTCAATGAATCTAATCCTTTTGTTTTTAAAACTTCCCAACCTACATCCTCAGATGTGTTTTCAAAAACTTATTATCAACCTTTTCTAGAAGATCCTTCTGATAAAGAAAATGTTCAAGAAGATACTTCTGAAACATTTACCACAAAATATTTTCTACCATATGTTGATGAACAGGTTTTACAAAACCCAAATCAATTGTTTCTTAGTAATCATCCTAGTGATTACATCATTGGTGATGTAAATAAAACTTTAAGGACCAGAAATTCCTTACGAAATGAAATATAACATCGTGCTTTTCATTCCCAATTTGAACCTAAAAGTCCAAGTGAGGCCTTAGGGGATGATGATTGGATCAAAGCAATGCAATATGAACTAAATGAATTTGAGATAAATCAAGTCAGGATGTTAGTTGAAAGACCTAAAGAAACAACTGTAATTGGTGTAAAATGGGTTTTCAGAAACAAATGCGTTGAAAATGGAATCATTGTATGAAATAAAGCAATACTTGTTGCTAAGGGCTATAATCAACAAAAGGGAATAGACTATGAAGAAACATATGATCATGTAGCTAGACTTGAATCTATTCATATTCTATTATCCTTTGCAGTATACTTTAATTTCAAACTATTTCAAATTGATGTTAAATGTTCTTTTCTAAATGGTTTTGTTCAAGTACAGGGTTTTGTCGAAAAAACTCCTGGTTTTCTAGACCTAAAACATCCTAATCATGTTTTTAAACTTACCAAGGCTCTATAGGGTCTTAAACAAGCCCCTAGAGCATGGTATGATATACTTACATGATTTCTTTTACAAAACAATTATACAGATGGTACAGAAGATCCAACCCTTTTTTAAAAAATGGAAAACCAAAATGTTTTTATTGTTCAAATCTATGTTGATGAAATAATATTTGGATCAAGTCAGCAATCTTTAACTGATTTTTTTTTCAAATTTAATGAAATATGAGTTTGAAATGAGTATAATGGGTGAGTTAACATTCTTTTTAGGTTTTCAAATTTCTCAAAAACCAGAAGGGACATATATATCTCAACATAATTATATTAAGGATTTACTTAAAATGTATGGATATGACAATACTAAAAGTATTAGCACTCCAATTGGCACCTCAAATACACTTGATCTTGATGAAACTGGGAAACCAGTAGATCAAAAAATCTTTAAGGGTATGATAGGAGGTATTCTATACTTGACAGCTAGTCGACCACACTTAATGTTTTCTATATTCTTATGTGCAAGATATCAATATAATCCAAAAGAGTATCATTTTAAAGTCATAATGATAATATTTAGGTATTTGAAAGGAACTATGGATTTAGGAATTTTTTACTATTCTAGAAATGATTTTGTTTTAAAAAGTTTTTAGATGATCACTTTGGTGGTTATAGAATGGATAGAAAAAGTACATCTGTAACATGTCATTTCTTAGGAGATTCTCTGGTTTCTTGGTCCAGCAAGAAACAACACTCGGTAGAACTTTCCACTGCTGAAGCTGAATATGTAGCAGTCTGTTGTTGTTGCGCCCAAGTATTGTGGATGCAACACACACTCACTGACTATGGATTGAGTTTTTCCAAAACTCAAATTCTATGTGATAATACCAGTGCCATAGCTCTTAGTAAGAACCCAGCACATCACCCTCATGAAAAACACCTAGATGTTAGGCATCACTTTCTTAGGGATCACACACAAAAAGGAGATATTATTTTATAATTTATCGGAACGCAAGAACAACTTGCTAAAATTTTCACAAAAACATTACCTTTCGATAGATTTGAGTTTATAAAACAAAAGCTAGGAATGATTACATTAAAATAGTAATTCATATCCACTTCCTCTTTTACATTTCTCATTACATAAAAAACTCCTTTAGAGAGGGGGAGAACATTTCTTAATATGTTTTTCTTATAGTGTTTTCTTTTTATCTTATGATCTTTAATTATTTACTCTCCTGGTATGTGTTTTTTTTCTGTTTATCATATTGGCAGTTTTATTGTTTTATTTTCCATTATATCATCCGATCATGGTAATTAATATCTTTTCCATCTTATCGACCGATCATGGTAATTAATTTCTTTTCCATCGTATCGTCTGATCATGTTAATGAATTTCTTTTCAATCGTATCGACCGATCATGGTAATGAATTCTTTTCCATCATATCGACCGATCATGGTAATGATTTTCTTTTCCATCGGCTTGTCATTTCATGGTAACAAGATTGTTTTCAATCGTCTTGTCTTTTCATGGTAACAAGATTGTTTTTCATCGCCTTGTCAGTTTATGGTAATGACTTTGTTTTCCATCGGTATAAGGATTTATAATATTCTTTTACTTCATGCGCTTATGTTATTCTTTAATACTATCTAGAACCAACAATTACCTTATGATCTCCGGAATGTACATATTTTTTTTAATTTTATTTTTTGTGTTTTAATCCTATCCATTGATCTTATTTCTTCTAATCTCAACCATTGAAGATCAACGATCACCCCTTTTGCTGCCTATAAATAAACCCCCTCCGTAAACCCACATTGGTTTTTCAGGTTTTGAGGTGAAGCTCTGCTCCACTATTTTTAAGTCATCATATGATCTTTCATCGGCAACACCTATATGTCTCAGTCCTCTACCAATACTCCCATTGAAATGTCTTCGTGGACTTTTATAGAGAAAGACATTTTCAGAGAAAGGTTAGTTTCTCGGGAAATTTTTGATTCGTATGATCCCAAAATCAGAATAATCATTTTGTTTCATGGATGGGTTAATTTAAGTGTTGAAAGACCTGTTTCTCAAGATCCAGTTCTCTTTGAATAAGTCAGTCAGCTCTATAAAACCGTATCTTTCGACAAAGACATGACTATCAATTTTGTTGTGTACGATAGAAATTTATCTATGTTTGTGAAACAAGAGTCTCATTTTCTGAATGTCCCGATAGGAGGTGATTCATTCTGTCCATCTCACAAACTACTAGAGGAGGTTGGTACGTTAAATAGAGAAGGTGATGAGAAGTCTTTGTTTGTTATAAATTAAGAGAAGAGAAAAGTTTCTCATCTTTTTCCAGACAATAGGTTTGTGACTTATGGATGCAAGATTTTCTTATCCCATGGAAAGGAGATAGTGAAACTCTGAAAGTGTCTGATATTTTTATGCTTGACTATCTTGTAAATATGAGAAAATTAAATCTCATGGGATATATCTTTGAAACTATCAAGAATGTAAAGACATGAGTAATTATGTCCCAAATGATTATGTATCCAGCTATCCTTACAAATTTTATTCTCGAGAGCATGAAGTATTGCCACATTCCATTGAAAGGAAAGCTGATAGATCTAAATCCATCCTGGAATAGTAAGAGTACGATGAAAAAGTTGAATGTTTGTTTTGATCGAAATTAAAAACTTTTTATAAGAGATGTAGAAGCTAAATTGGCTCAGAATAAATTGGCGCATATGCCATCCAAAGACATTCCTTATATTGGTGTTCCTCAAAAGTCTAATCTGAAAACCACCTCAAAGCCAAAGAAGAAGCCTAAGTATAGTAAAGAGGTTGTTGCTAAATAGAGAAAGGGTAAGGAATAGAGAAAGTAACGTGATCCAATGTTTGGACTTGATCCAGCCAAAGCCTTTGCAGAGAGATTAAGGGTTGAGGATACCCTTAAAGATGAAAAGAAAAAGAAGACCATTTTGAAGAGAAAGGCTCAAAACATTGATATTTCAAATGTATTGAAAATGGTTGAGGATGCAAGTGCTCAACTAATAGATGAAGTGCATCAAGATCCCATCGTACAGAGTCTTCTCAAGAAAGAAAAAGGAATAAAAATAATGGAATAGATAGAAGAAGTTGAAGAAGATAAAGGATATTTTCTTTTAGAATTCCTTCAGAGTTCGAAAAAGAGTAGAGAAAAATCTTATGAAAATCAGAGTGAAGGTATTTAACAAGTTCCTCATGCCGATCAATCACCTTTTGAAACTTCTAAAACTCTTGATAAAACACCCCCTCAAGCAAAGAAAGGTTCTCAATCATCTCATACTGAAAAAGGTATTGTCATTAGTGACAAAGTAGAAGGAGAATGAAAAGAGAAAGAAAAAGAAAAAGAAAAACAGCCAGTTTTTGACTCAAGATGATCAAATGAATTGCCTTCATACGATCAGGATACTGATTTAGAACACACAATCTCTCTCAAGAAGAGTGATTATATTGTTCATGTTTTAAGAAGGGTTGAAAAGACTATTACCTACTTTCCCAGGTTGGAAGGTAAAATTGATTTCATTACTGAAAATCAACAAAGAAGATTGTTTCGGTAAGAGAGTTGAGAAAGAAATTTTTGTCAGTTGAAGCCGATTTGAAAGTTCTATCTAAAACTTTGGCTGCTCATATAAAAGCTTGCAACAGGATGACCAACTGGTCATATAAAAAATAAAGCCCGGGGAATGACCATGAGATATCAATTGATGATATAAGGATATTGTCAATTTATCTTGTGATTTCTTTTAATAAGCTTGACAAAGAAACTCTTGAAAGGCTGAATCAGATAACTCATGGAGCTTATATTACTTTAGTGAAAGAATTTCAAGAGATAATGAATGCTTTTCATCCTGAATTCTCTAAGGTTTCATCCATCAAAGATGAAATGGTTTTTTTGAAGAAACAAAATTATATGTTATCCAAAGATAACAAGAATATGAAAGATAGAATTGATACCCTTGAGGAAGTAATCAGTGTCCAGGAGGAGACTATAATAAATCAAGAGCAGATTTTTGCAGATGAACAAGAGCTTCTCAGAGCTCAATGTGATTCAATTTTTGATGACAAGAAAGAAATCATAAAGATGAAATTTGTTCTTCATGATCTCATAAATAAGGAGAAGGGAAGAGAAAACAAATGACTATTGTATTTGTCTTTCTTTTCTTATGGAAGTTGTCTGTTTTGTAATGAAATTTATGTTACTCTTTCTTTTTTCCTGCAATTCTTTTCTCTAACCCTTTCAGGCAACTCATATTGACCCCATTCTTTTTTTAATCCACAAAGGGGTAGAATGTTTTATAAAGGTGTAGAATGTTTTACAAAGGGATAATGATTGAATAAAATACTTCTAAATGAAGGAAAATCTACGAATACAATCCTTAGGAAAGTACATACCTAAGGGGGAGTTAGTTGTATTCAAATTCATATTCATAAGAGTTTCCAATAACTCAGGGGAGATAAGTTTTTATTGTTATCTTTACTTTGTGTTTTGTGATTTCCAAAAAGGGGGAGATTTTTGAGTCAAAAGTTCCCTTTTGACTTCTATATCTTGTTTTGGAAATCACAAATGTCTTTTTAATCCTATTGAATTTATCAATAGTATCATACTGACCTTGTCAATCGTATTATACTGACTCTGTCAATCGTATCATACTGACTCGTTCAATCTTACCATTCTGACTCTATCAATCGTATTGTACTTACTCTATCAATCGTATCATACTGACTCTGTCAATTGTATCGTACTGAAAGCTATTCATACTTTCATTACTTACTTGTTTTGGTACTTAGTCAAAAACACGTGTTTCATCTTAATAGTACTCTTGTTTATCATCTTCATATATCTTTTAACCAATATTATGTCATTGAGTTAGGTACAAACTAATCAAAATGATGTCGTGCTTTCTGTTTCAATATGACCGTTATAATGCCAGGTGTCCAAGTCCCTCAGAGTTTTTTAGAGAAATATGACCGTTGGAGGAGATGTGACCATTGGAACCTGAGGCCTATAAATAGGAGGTCATTTGTAGCCGAGAGAGAACAACTGATAACAGGGTGAACAACTGTGATACTTTGCTTCTATCAAGTTCTCGAGAGAGATGTTGTGACTTCTCTCATGCTTTGTGATTTGTGCATCCGATCATCGTATCGAGGGATTTCAAGTAATTGAAAGATAAAGGTGCCGATTACCTACAAAATCGAGGGATGCCGGGGTTAGTCAGACAGGCGTTCCAATCATCATATCGAGGGATACCGGGGATAGGCAAACAGACGTTCCGATCATCGTATCGAGGGCTGCCGAGGATAGGCAGACGGACGAACCGATCATCGTATCGAGGGCTTCCGAAGGTGGTGGTAAGACAGACCTCTTATCCTAGGTGAAAGGATAACCCTTCTCTTTGGGTCAAAATAATTTTAATACTTTTACATTTCCGATGCTGTGTGTATAAGAAAGGAATTTGTATTATTTCCTTTCTTCTTTATACTTTTAATTCTAATTTTTTCAATTACAATTATTCTATTACATATTGTATTAATAGATTCTATACGCTTTATGGTAGAATCTCTCACACTTATATTACTCGGATTATTTTATTCATCTTGAATACAATTACTTTACTTTTCCGATAGTAGTACATTACTTCATACCTTTATATTTAATACAATTGTGGTCGTTTGAATTTAATTAGTTTAAGATCTTTTAAAATATTCTCTTTAAGTGTTTAAACTCAATGTTGTTAAACATTCAATTCCCCCCCCCCCTCTTGTATTGTTCCATATAATATACATATACATCTACATATTTGATCCAACATTTGGATCTTCACAAACTAGTTTTGTTTGATTAATTAATATATTGTATATATAATAATTCAATAACATTAAATTAGTTGTAATATATATATATATATATTTATTTAAAATAAAAACATTTTTTGAGAAGACATGAAGGAGTAATGGAGTAATTAGTACACATAGTCCATGAAGGCAGTAAATTAGAACCTCATAATCGATGTTTTCATTTATAGAATAAAATAAGATGGGAATAGAAATGATGATGGTGTTTTTAATTTAAAAAATAAAATTTCAATATACAATATATATTGGAGTTATCATGTAACTTGGATAAGGAGAGGATAAGAGAGTAGAAAAAATTAAATTAAATTGGATGCATTAAGCACTGAGACGCTACGAAACAAACCTTTTTTATAACCTATCCAATAAGCTTAATTTTGCAACTTCTATGATTTGAATTTCGAAAAACTAAAATACCAGGTTGCGTTTAGAAAATTATTTGGAGTCTAGTATAATAAAATTAATTTTTTTGAATAGTAACATACCCTTATGATTAGTAATGAACCCTTGAATATAGTAATATATCCTAATGAATAATAATTATTCCATATGAATAGTATCCTCACCCATGAATGTATATATATAATTTATTCATCATATAAATAAAATTATGAAATATTAATATCACAATATAAATAAATAAATTTTTTAGAAATTATTATTTAAATAATTAATATAATTATTAAATAAAATTTTTTCCTAAACCAATATTCTGTTATCCTATGATTTTAGGATAATATTATGAGCCCATTGATTATTATTCATAGTTTCATAAAATTTCATTTAAATTTAAAATTTGTACTTTTCGTGTAAATGAATATTTTATTTAAAAAATAAATTTTACATGTTTAGAAAATTATTTTGATAAAATATAGTTCAAATTTGAATTGTACAAGTTGAATAATGGTTGAGGTGATTTTTTGGGAATTTTTTGGAAATAATTTAATTTTTGGAGAATAGTAAAATTTGATAATTTACAATATATATACATTATGTGTTAAATAAAAAATTCCAGAACTCATTTCTGATGTAGTCACACATTTTCCAAACTAACCTGAACATATTACATTTTTTGGTCGTAATATTTATGAACTATTTCTTATCTTTTGAAAAATAATAAAATTTGAATAAGATATTCAAAAATCACTTCTCTCATCCACTATAAAATCACCCCTCGCTCCCTCTTCTCATCACTCCTCCTAGCCTTGAATATTATAAATTTTTTTCCCAAATACTATTCCCTAGTCCCTCCAAACGTCTATTATCACTTGGACTTTAGAAAAGTAAAAAACCCCTTCCCTTAATTATGTTTTGGAGGAGTACTCTAGGGGTAAAATTTTCTTCCTTTTTTGTTTTAATTTTTTTTAATGTTAAATCATTTTTTATTATCCTCTCACATCCTCTATCCAAATGATCGTGATAACTCTAGTATCATCTATATAATGTAATTGTATAACATAATGTAATATTTATCATAAATCTCTTTACTCTCCCTTTCTCTCTATTATTTTTTTAAAAATGAATTCTTCTCCCGTGAGACACCGATTAACAACCTCCGTGGATGAAGAACCTTCAACCACAAATTTCTCCTTAAATTATGGTCATGAAACCATTTTTATGTTGGAAAAAACTCGAATATATGTATTATAATCATTTTAATTTTATATTACTAATATATATACATAATATTAATTCATACAGCAAACTAGTTCATAATGTTGAAAATACCTCAAAAATAATCTAAATGGAAACCATTAATGATTCATCTACTAATTTAACCTCATAATATATATCCAAATGAATTATATGACCATTTAATATTATTTATTTTCATACGTATAATTTAAAAACAATTCTGGAAAATTATATCCATTCCACGCGAACTCCATTACTCATTTACAAGCGAACCGATTAAGAAAAACATGAAACAAACACTCCAGAATGATGGAATTCAACCTCATAACATAAAAATAAATCCATAAATGAACTTAATAAAAATATGATAAACTAAATAAATGTATAATATGATATTAATTAAGTTAAATTAGTATAATTTAATATTCTAGGACCATTATATAGAGAGTAACAGAAATTCAGAAATAAAGTTAGGGTTTCCTCATCTCACATCAATTTTTAGGAGATATTCCTTATTCACCACTATTAACTATGTATGGTGTATGTATACTACCCATTTATATATCATATAATGAATCTATTTATTTTAATATTATTAAATTTATAATTTTACAATTATTAAATTTTGGTCATATGATTCGATTGTTTACAAAGCGGTAAGCATTTTCTACCCAAACCTCCATTTTCATTGAGGTTAATCTTATTCTCTAATGACCTCAATGAAATTATCCATTATTATTATTCACAACTCAAATATTATTTTTTAATTTTCTCCATATTTTAACAAATAAGAATCCTTATATATATAATGGGAAGATACATGTTCTAAAAAGATCTCTCAAAAAATTCTTCTAAAATACAAGCCTAATTCAAGGGAACTTCTTGAAATATTTCCTATTTTGAGGTGTTCTCTATATTATATTTTAAGTAATAATTATCATTCTGAGATCTAATATTTTTAAATTAAAATCTATATTGGTACATTTCCCTTTTTATGAGAGAAAACATTCCATTCCACTTTCAAATGTCATTATTATTTTCCTTAAACTGTACTAAAATGTTTTAAAGCATCAATAAATACTCTATTTACATGATTTCACATGAAGGGGAAAACATTTATGCCTCAAATATAATTTCAATATCCTTAGATTTTTTTCTAGGATACACATGTTCGCAATCTCATTTCATGACTAATACTAATTAATTTTCAAAGGAACTCTTAAATATATAGTAAAAGGATTTATCCCGTCTCACATTAACTTTTATGAGATATATGCATTAGAAACCACTTATTCCTGGAATGTGGTGTATTTACTTACCTTTAGTATATAATATCAAAAGTCTCTTTATTCTTATTATATTCTAAGGGATTATATTTGAATATTTCAGGGTGTTATGGGAATCTTTGGAATGTTTAAGGATTGTTTTTTCAAGAATTTGTCAATGATCCATTTTAAAAATATCTTCATCTATTTCAACATCATTTGTTTATTCATTTAAAAAATTGAGGTTTACCTTTTTTTTATAATCTAAAATAATTTTTTTAATGGCTTTTAATTATTTTGACTATGGATGTACAAATTTGATACCATTCATGGGTTATAGTGGTACTATTCACAATTCATATGCTGATTTTCCATACTAATTTTTGTTCTTTATATGTATCGCCATTTTCATATATGGAATGTATTCTACTTAGTAAGAACATAGTGGGGCCCTCTATATACATTGAACGCATCTGTTGGTCCCATATTACAAACTAGTGTCTTGGAGTGAATCCTTGATAGTATAGTTATTTATGGTATTCTCATGAGGGAATGACGGAATGGTTAAGATGTACGAGATTATGCATCCCCTCATTATGAAACATGTAATTAATAGTCCATCTAGTTATTCAACCTCTTGAGTACTCATGGTTATGTTTTATTATGGAATTATTTATTCATATTTTATTCCTTCTCGGATGTACTCATTTTTATTCTTAATGGAATGTATTCTAAGTTATTCATCATTCCTAATGTTTACGTTTATGATATCTTCTAAATTATTTCTTACCCTAAATGAGTATCTGATATCACCCCCTTATTATGTTTAATTTACGTTGGTTATGAATAATAAAACATTGTATATCTTTCATGGATGGTTTTTATTTCATTTTATTATGTATCATATATTATTTTCATTTCACAAAGATATACGAGTATTATAAGTGTAATGTGGTATTCCCATACTGCTAAACAAATTAGTTATTTAGGATTTGATTCCTTGTAACCGTGATAATGTTATAAATAATGCTATGGCTTTGGGATTATGGGGTCGGATCATTACAGTTGTAATCAATGTAAGGTTAGATAAATCTTGGAAACTAGATTTAGAGAATATTGATTAGAGAACATAACCCTAAGAGAGGCTATGAGGATCAACATACAAGGACATTCTAAATTTATTGTAAGGAATTGATTTTTTGGATACTTCTACAAAATAAAACCATGTATGGATAAAACAAGAGGACGTGGTTCTGGAATAGATATACCTAGGAGTATCAACTCTGACAAGGTGTTTCAGGATTGACCCGTGGTAACCATGTACACAACAATGGACCCTACTACGCACCTAGTTTGACACTGCTGGGGAATATTATTAGGATAATTCCAATATTCATTATTAATCATTGTGAAGGATTTATACCAATAAAGTAACCAAAGTATATGGTTCTAGTATTTATGATGCCTAAATTTATGTTATGTGTTGTACCATGTTTATAGTTTTAGAGAACTTATAATTTTATGAGCTAATAAATTATATGGAATTGACTAGAAATTTCACCTAGAAGAAGGAATAATAACTACACCAATGCATGTGATTAAAAGAGTAATAAGGATCTAATATATTATTATCTTAATATATCATTTCAAAGGAATACAGTTTCCCATGTATCCCCATCAAAAGAAGAAATGGTATCATGTGTTAAGAAGACGTGTAAATAATTCTCTAAATACATTGGCTTTGAAGGGAAGCAAGAGATGAAGAATATGGTATTGAAAATGATGGATAAAGGTAAGAAGAGAAATAAGAGTTTTATCACGTGTGATAATAGTGGAATGAATCACTCTAGAAAATTACTAAATGGAATGTGACTTTGTTATAAGTTTTTATAAAAAGGACACCAAGCTTGTGAATGCATGAGTAAGAAAAAGGATTCCAATGTACATCGATTCAACATTACAGATATGAGAGACTATATGAATCAATGTTCCATGTGTCCCTAGAATATACCCCAAATGATGTTACTATATAATGATCATGTTGTGATACTACCACATATTATGTGGAATGATTGATATTACAAGTCAATAATCATGTCCTTTAATTATTTTAGCAGTAACGTACTGCTTATAAGAATTATAGAATATATGAGGATTATAAAATTGTATTGTTTCATTAGGAATTTGAGACCATAATTTGAATTGTACATTGAAAATATATTTATTTGAATTTTATAAATTGTTTAAAATGAATGGTTGAGAGAAAAAAACCATAAATATATTCCTAATGTTTAGTTAATGATGGAAAAATTATTATTTTTAGATAAGGGCATACTACCTTGGAACTGATTATTGACTTATTGAAAAGTGGTATATGATATCATTGATAGATTTTACAACATGGTTGGATATAAAAAATATATCCAATAGCATGTGTATGGATGAATGAATATTTCCAATAATGATTTATAGTAATTCAATTTATTACCATATTTTAAGAGGATAAATAATGAAGTTATTCAAATGTTTGGAATGTAAAAATTTAGAACTGGTACATTTTGATAAAATGAAAATGTGGTAGATGATTCATTGGCAAGGATTAATATGGTAATTATCAAGGAATGGTGTTATAATATTTGTGATGAAGGGGAAATTAAGCCCTAATAACATTGGTCCTTCTGAAATTACAGAGAGAATTGGAGTTGGGGCATATCATTTGGAAATGTCATCTAGCCTTTCTACAGTACACAATGTCTTCCATGCCTCATTATCATGGATGTACATTCCAAACCCAACATATGTACCAATATCTAAAGGTATTAAATTGTAACAAGAATTATCTTACTATAATGATCCAACCTAGTTTATGGAAACTAAGGAACATGTGTCAAGGAATCAATCAACACGACTAGTAATGGTACGTTGGGATATTGATAAAATTAAAGAAGAGACACAGGATTCTAAGGAGCATATTATGAATAACTATCCAAATCCTTTTATGAGGTATCAACCTAGAATTTTGAGGACAATATTTTTGTCTGGTGGGGGAATGTAACACCCCATGGATTATATAGATAAATTTAATATTTAATGCATCAAACACTAAGTCTCTATAAAACACCAATTTGATATAACCTAGACAATAAACATCATTTTTTGTCTTTTATGATTTGAATTTCAAAACAAATATCATACATGGTTGTGTTCAATAAGATATTTAGAGGTTGATATAATCATCATAACTTTTTGGCGAATAGTAACTTACCATTATTAAAAGTAATTTACCCTTGAGAATAGTAATATAAACTTATGAATAGTAAATCACCCACGTGAATAGAAACCTCACACATGAATGTATAAATAAAATTTATAAATAAAATTAAGGTATAATTATATCATATTATTAATTAATAATTAGTTTATAAATTTTTTAATAACTTAGTAATATAATTATTCAAAATAAAATTAACTTTTCTAAAACATATTATTAATCCAATCTTTTTTGTCCTACGATTTTAAGATAATTTTATGAGACCTTTGATAAATTTTTAGACTGTTATAAAATTAGTTTTAGATTTAATTTAGGTATTTTTCTTGTAAATGATTATTTTATTTAAAAATTATATTTCACTTAATTAGAAAATTATTTTGATAAAATGGATTGCGTATTTGGAATCTACACACTAATAATTAAATAGGGTTAATTTTAGATTTTTTTTGAAATACATGAATTTTAGGTGAATAGTGAAATATGGTAATTTAATGTGTATATATGCATTATAAGGTAAATACACTATTCCTAATATCATGGATGATGTAATAATTTTTTCTGAACTCACATTAACCTGTTACTATTTTTGGCCTAAAGAATCACTAAATAATGTATTTCATAAGAAAAATAATAAAATAATGAATAAGATATTAAAAAGTCATTCCTCTCCTCCATAAAAAAGCACCCACACTCCATCTTCTCTTCACTTTTATAATCCTTGAAGATTCTAAAATTTGTTACCTAATCATCATCCCTAGTATGTCAAAAAATTTAGTAGATCTTGGTCTTTCCAAAAGACCAAAACCCCTTCCCTTACGTATTCTCTCAAGGAGGAGTACTATTGTGAAAAAATCCTATTTAGTTTTTCATTTTAATTTCTTTATTAAGTTCCTTCTATTATTATTATCTCCACACCTCCTCAGTATAATTAATAATCATAACTCCATTATCATATATATAATTTAATTATATCATTTTAATGGAACATAAATCACAAAACCTCTTACTAATTCTCTTTTAATTTTAAAAAAAGGAAATCGTCGTCCGTGATGGTCCAATTTACAACCTTCATGGATGAAAAACCTTTGTTCTTAAATTTATCATTCACTTCAGGTCATGAAAACATTTATATGATTTATAAAAACTATAATATATTTATTATAAACTATTAAATGTTCTATAATCGGTATATATGTGTAATGTTAATTCATAAAACAAACTATTTTGTACTAATCAAAATACCACCAACATAAACTAAATTATTGTAAGTAATGTTTCATATAATAATTCATCCTCAAAAAATATAAAGAATAGACTTATATGACCATTTATTCAAAAAAATTCAAATTAGTATCATCTAAAATCAATTCTAGAAAATTATATTCATTCCACACAAACTCCACTACTCATAAACAAATGAACTGATTATGAAACCCATGAAAACAAACACTATATAATGATAGAATTTAATCTTATAACATATTAATAAAGATATAATTGATCTTAATAAAATTATGATAATCTAAATACACGTATAATAGGTTTTTAATTAATTTATTAATGTGTATAATTTCATATTATAGGACATTAAGGTTGACATCAGAATATATTCATACATTATTTAAAGGTTTCCTAATCTCACTTCCATTTTTGTGAGATATTCCTTATTAAATACAATTAACTTTGTAAGTTGAATGTATTATTACCATTGATGTATCAAATCATTAATCTATTTATTTTTATTTACGTCAATGTATCATTTTATGATTATTAATTTTGGGGTATATGATTCGATTGTTTACAAAGTGTTAAGCATTTTATACCCAAACATCCAATTTCGTTTGGGTTACTCTTATTCTCTACCCACTTTAATGAAATTAACATTTATTATTATTAGGTCATAATATATTCTTTTATATTTTTTATATCTGTGTAATAATAATTATAATTCTTTAGTTTATGGGAAAAGTCATGTTTTAAAAGGATCTTGCAAACAATTTTCTAAAATACAAGCCCGATGCAATGGAACTTGTCGAATTTGTACCTATATTGAAGTTCACACTATAAATAATTTCAAGCCATAATAATGTTTCTAAAACCAAAAAATTTATCAATAAAAATTTATTTGTTCATTTTAGGTCTTTATGAAATAAAACATGGCTTTTCACTTTAAAATCCCATTAATATTTTTTTAAACCACACTAAAATGTTTTAAAGATTCTTTATAAACTCCTATTACATGATTTCACTTTAGTGGGAAAACATTGATGCCTCAAATAAAATTTCAATTTCATTTCCATTTATATTTTTGGATATACATGTTTATAGTCTGATTTCATGAAAAATAAAAATGATTTTCCAAAATAACTCTTATCACCAATGTAAATAATATTTCTATCGTCTCACATTAACGTATATCTGATATATACCATGTTCACCACATATTCCATGCATGTGGTGTATTTAATATCAATTGGTATAACATATTAAGAGTATATTTATTCTCATGATATTCTAAGGTATTATTATTTGAATGTTTCAAAGTATAAGGGGATACTTTGGAATGTTTGAGGATTATTTCTTTATTAATAGTCAATGATCCCATTTTAAAATATCTTCATCAATTTCAAAAACCATTTTATAACATTATACTTCATTAAGGTTCAACATTTATTATATCATCTATAATCTGTTGTCTAAGGGGTTCTAATTAGTTTTACCATGCATGTGTAAATTTTATTCCATTCATGGGTTATAGCTGTAGTATTCATATTTTGAATGCTTGTTTTTCAATGAGAATTTTTATGATGTATATATATCACCCTTTATATTAGTGGAATTTATTGGACTTTGTAACTAATGAGTAGGCCCCGATATGACCCCTCTATCATTAGGTCTCATGTGAAAAATTAGTGTCTTGTAATGATACCCTAAAAGTATTGTTATTTATGGTATTGGCATGACAGATTGACGATATTGTTATTATATTCGACATTATAAATTCCCTCATTATGATACTTGTAATTAATAGTCAATGTGGTTATTAAACTAGTAGAATACACATAGTAATATTTTATTATGGAATTATATATTCATCTATTATTCATATCATGATATAATCAAGATTAGTATTAATGTCATGTGTTCTTAGTTATTCTACATGCCAAATGTTTACGTTTATGATTTTATCCATTGTACTGCTTACCCTTAATATGCATCTGAGCTTAGCTCTTTATTTTGTTTCATTTCCCCATGTTATGAAGAATAAAATATTGAATAAGATTTAAAGGATTCAGTTTTATATCATTTTGAAATGTATCATGTTTTACCTTAATTTCACAATGTTATACAGGTATCAAGAATGTAATATGGAATTCTAAGAATGAAAAGTTAGCCAGTTCTTCGGGATTTGATTTCTTATAGTCATGCATATGTAATAAATAAGGCACTGGTTATAGGATTCTAGTGTACGGTCATTACATGGGGTAAGAAACGTGTTAATAGGTTTGCGAAGAAATTGGAAAATAATTAATTCTTAAGAGGTGTGAGGATAAGAGGTGGTGAAGGGTAGTATTTATAGTGGAGGAGAGAGGTGTTTTTGGAATAATTTATTATTTTGGAACAAGACAAGAAATATAGATGATTTAACGGATAATTATAGTAAAAATTGAATAAATGTTTGAGATTATGGTGCTTTCATAAGTGATGACTCAAGTAATAGTGTATTTAACTAGTTAAGTATATATACCATAATGTAATCTATTTTACTATTCATAAAAAAACTATTCTAGAAAAATCCAAAAAATTGACCCTATTCATTTTTTTACATGTACATTTTAAAATTTCACTCAAATGTTTTTAAAATTTATATGTAAATATGTGAAATTTATGTTTAATCAAAGTCATCATTTTTAAAAAAAATATTCCATTTTTTAAATTATAACTGATTTTATAAAATGTTGAAATAATTAATTAAAGTCTCATAGAATTATTTCATAATCATATGAATACAAAATAAGAATTTATGATTCTATTTTATTGAAATAAAATTTCTTTTAAGTCATTATATTAATTAAAAAATAGTAAATAAACATTTCTATTTTATAAAAATACCAACAATTAATTTATCCATTTTAGAACATTTATTTAGTTATACTATCATATAATGATATCATATTTTAATTTATAATATAGATAAATATTATTTATAAATTCATAGAATATGTTAATATTATATTATCAAAATTACGATTTCATAGGGTAATGTTACTATTCCAAGGGTTACGTTAGTGTTCCCTCGTTAAAGTTTCCTTAATAAAAAAACATCCACTTATTTCAATCAATAACCATTTATAATTTTTTATTAGGTTCTAAAAGTGATTTTATTTGGTTTATAATATATGAAATAATTATAATAATGGAGTATCCATTAATAAAATTTTGGGGTGTTACAATATTTTCATTGATTTTTTATTATTCATGTATTATGAACTTCTGATATTTATTACATGACTCAAGATTTTTATCATTGATATGAATGGTTAGGTTTTCATATGTTATTCTCATGTTCTCATACACTTATTCCCACATTATGTTTATACAATTCCCTTTTGTATCCATACTGATCATATGATATCCCCTTATGTTTCTTTTAACCAGGTTATGCTAATAGGTATTATAAGTGATATTTCTAAGAATGGTATTGGTTATGTGGAAATAATTGGGAGATGATGTAGAAATTTTATGAACATATTTTTTATATTTTTATTTCTCTAAATTCATTGTACCATTATGATTTTCATGCATGTGTTTGTGTAATATAATGAATATTCATCTTAAAATATGTGATATCTATATATGAAAATAATGGGTCACTAAATAAGGGATACAATATTGTGTCTATATAGAAATCTATATAGGAATGGCATCCACATATATTAAAAGGTTTACGTAAATGTTAATAATTTTGTATTTTTTACATGGATGTGTTATTTGTAATTTATGATTAGTAAAAAAACATGGTGGATCATTAAAATTTATCAATAAAATTGTTTCAGCCTCATGTTTTATAAAGAATGATATGTTTTAATTTCGATTATATAGTTTTGTGGTTATTCACATTGATATTAAAATGGAAAACTGTATAATATTGTTGTTTTAGTTAAACCATAAAATTTTGATAAAATTATGATTGTCGTTTTGATGTAGTGATGGATTAATTGTGAATACCATGAATTTAATGATATGATAAGAGGTTTATATTATTTAGTAATGAATTATTAAATTTATTTAAATCCTGATGTGATATTTTTCACAATAAGAGATTGTTTTGCAATAAATAATTTCAATATTTTCATTCTTAGATTGTTCTTTAAATTGGATTAGAGTGTATATAATTCTTTTCATCCTCATTGTTTAATGAAAAAAATTAAGTTTCTTTTGAATTTATAATGAAATATTTAAATGATACCCATCTAAATTATTTTAGTTGATTATAATGTTTTTAATTGATGGGTGACAATGATGAATTTACAAGTTTTAAAACAATTATATTTTCCTTTAAGGGAATTAATTTAGTAATTTTCTACAGGGTTTCAAAACACATTCAAAAGTTGAATATAGAATTTTATTTTTGAATATGTCTAAAGTGATTAAATGTGATAAAGTGTATTTATATGATGTCGTATTTATGATCGGAATGTATTCAATTTAAATTTATTTATACATGTGGAAAACATTATTTTTATAAGGTAAGAAATGATGAGATGCATTGTTTTCTTTAAAAAAATCGATGTTAGTTTTAAAAGATATAAATTTTGATTATAAAACATTTAATAACATGTTAGGTATTGAAAATAGTTATTAAGACTGATATGAGTAGCATATTAATGTGTTTTAATTAATAATGAATCATTCCTAAAATATAAAAATTCCCATGAAAATATATTATAAAATATTTTTATTAATTTAATATTCATTTAATAGTTAATTCGTGATATATAATAGTAATATTTAAACAATAAACTTTATATTTTTACATTCAATAATGTGAAAAGTTATTCCAAATGATAAGATGAATTGATTAAAACTAAATTCAATTTATAAGTATGACATGTTTAATTATATAAATTTTAAAGGGTTATTATTTTTTTATTAATAGATTTTATGATATGACAAATTTATTAAATTCATAAGGAATATATTATTTAAAAATAAATTAACTACACATGATTTAAAATGAAAAATTATGTATCAAACATTATTATTGTATACTGTGAAAAATATTATATGAAAGAATTATAAATTATGAAAAATATTGATCATGCCATGTTATGAATGATAATTTCCAAATTTTATTAATGAAATATTATTCATGATTTATTATTCTAGGTTTTGATAAATTATAAATCCATAAATAGGAACAAGTATAAATTATATGATAAATTAAATTATTAATAAGACAATAACAAAAAATTAATATGGTAAGACTATAATGAAATGGGAATTATAAGAATTACATAATTATATAATAATTTTGACTAAAACATGCCATTATCACCTCCCTTGAGATGTGGATAAAATATTTTATATCAATTATTGATAACATGACATTAATAACATGTTTCTTCTTTATTGAATTCTATTTTTGTTGTTGAAAATAATAATATTTTGAACAGATTCAATGATATTAAATTATTATTAATATATTTATATTGTGTTATTTTTAATGGATTAATAATATAATTTTTTTAATACATTCCATGATTTTAGACTAAAATGAATTATTATGGATCCAGGCTTAGATGAATCTTTATTATGTCACAATTTTTAATTTCATGTTCTACCTTCCACTCATGATGTATTATACGTATTTCTCAACTATTTGTTGTGAGGCTAGGTTTTTGGTATATTACTTCTATAACACATTAATTAATAAAATAATTATTATTATTAATTAATCCAAAATTTAAGACATTCACATAAATGAACCCATTATCTCTATTCAAGAATGGATAATGTTTTTTGATGTTGAAGTGTTTTTGTGATACTTATAGAATTATTAATTATATTAAATATTTAGTTCCTGTAAAATGGGTAATAATTTATAATTATAGGCTGTATATTTAAGGAATTTTTAATTTTAGGATGTCAAAAATGATGCATGAGGATAATTCATTTGAAAATTTTCATTTAATAGCATTCCTAAGTAAAATATTCGATGTTTTGGATATGATGATTTCTTATAAATGAATTTTAAGAAATTAATATTGATTTATGATGTACAATTTTTTTGTTGATTTATTTGTAGTGTTGATATTATTTTATTGAAAATATGTTTCTAAACCCATAAATAGTTATACTACATGATAGTTCACAAAACGTTTTTCCTGAATAAAATACGTGCTTGGAAGCTAAATGGTTTGTTTAAAATAAATGCAGAGTTACTAATTATAAATTTTTTTACCTAATGTACTATTTATATTAATGCTATTATCTCATGTATAAATGAAATTATATAAAAGGATAATATTTTATAGCTAGAAATGAAAAAAACTCATTGTAAATTTAAAATTGGGTGATGATATCTTTCTTCCAAGTATAATTCATGATAAAATAACGATAAAAAGTTTATTGATTTATATACATTATTGGTTGGGTTTTATATGGATGACTATGTGGTCTTTTTGTGAGTATTTTTAATTAATTTAAAAAACAAATATCTATAGTTATGTTCAATGGTGCGTTGGATCATGGGGTTATGGCTGATTTCCTAAGGTAGCATATGTCATTTAGCATTATACTAATTTAATGATTTAATTTTATTGGGTTATATGTGAAATCCTTGATTCATTAATCTTATGTAATTATTTGATTTGTGATATTATTTTATTCCCATTTTAGGGGTATATCCTAGGGATGTTCTAGAATGATATATTAATTGTATTTATTTATTAATTCATGATAAATATCATGAATGAAAATTCTGTGATAGTTGTACAATGTAAGGGTACATACATTCTTGAACCCTTACATTGTTTTCTTCTCATTCCATGATAGTGTTTAGATATATCCTATATCATTTATATGTTTCTGTAAATAGAAATTTTCTTAATATTTATTTACCCTCACAGATGATCCCCTTACTACAAAATGGTAAACTCATTTACTCTTATGTGAACGCCCATTTTTTTTATATAATAAGGGTAATCATGGTTTTGATCAAAAGTGAAAAGTTCACTTTGAACTTATGAAAAGTTATTAACATCACAAATAAAGATAATATCCATCCTCATATAAAGGTAATATGTGCTCATCTAATGGTAGTTTATAGCTTTTTAAAGGTAATGTCAATTTACTATTATGAAAAACTATATTGTTTAAAGGTAGTATAGTTTACCATTATCCAGAGCCTTCATGCCTAAAGGTAAATCATCTTACCTTTAAAAAGGATCTATTTTCTTTATAAATATAAACAACATTAAACTTATACAAAACACCACCGGCTGGGTAAGGGTACACTATATTTCAATTTTTGGTCATTTTTCGTAGAATCAGCCTATAACATAATCTTATGGGGACAATGCGGATTATGAGTCAAAAACAAGGGGAAACAATGAGATAATGAATTATTTAAATGTCCAATAAAATTTCGTTTCTAAGATTCATTTTTAACCAAAATATTAATTACAATGATAATTAAAAGATAATAATTAAAAATATATTAGGAAAAAACCATATGTTTCTTTCTAGCATGAACCATAAATGAGATTTAAGATACTTCAATGAGTCTGGTGAATGTTAAATTTCCTTGATTAATTTTATTTGAATTAAAATGAATTTTTTTCAGATTAATATAAATTTTCTAGGAATAAAACTATATGTTATTTTAAATACAGAACATCCTCCTTCAATATTTTTTATTTTTGACCAAGTATACGTGATAAAAACTATATCATTCATTTTTAGTGAACTCATAAAATTCATTAAACCACGTATCCAATTTGCTGGTTTTTTCTCATCATTCACCCCTCTTCCAATTTGTTCCATCATATAATGAAGCCTTCCACGAGGTAGGGGATTCAAGATTCTATCTCTCTTATATTGTGGTAATCCAAGATTTATCATGTTGCTATTTTATTGGACAATTAGAATGAATTAAAATAAAGAACAGAATGAACTAGAAATATAGAATTAATAAGGGGATATGTTTTTACTATATTATATATATATATATGTCATTGTGATATTTCATGTGATGTATTTGTTATTATCTATATGGAATTACATAATTAGGTTTATGTGGTAATAATGGGATGCTAATTTTATAGAATGGAAGTGGAATCATTTTTCAAATATTCAAATGGTATTTAAAACCGTTGAAGTCGATGATATTCAAATGAGTGTGTTTTTATTATTATCATGAGATAAATGAATGTTATGAGTCTATTTTCCCTTAAAACACGATATAGTTTTTCATTAATGTACTTGAATCACATTATGTTATTAAATGAAAACTAAATACAGTAATTAAACTGTTTATTTGACTAATTTAGATGGGGTTCATGATTTATTAAATAAATTTAATTATAAATCCTGGAGATATAATTATATCTTTCTACTGTGTGGTTATGGATGTGATATGGGTGATAGTTTTTCATTAATGGTTGTAAAGATGTGTTGGATGAGGAAAGAGAGGTGTTGATTTTGGTGCAAGGCTATTAAAAGAAACATAATTGTTATTTGAGGCATAGTTTGTTGCATGATTCCAGATGTATATTCTATGTGGAGCAGTAAGGATCTAGTGGGATATTTTGAACAATGATGACATGTTGTGAGATATGGTTTGGGTCGATTTCAAATCAATGTTTAATGACTACTTTCACCATCATACACTGAGGGATGAGTGGGTTAGTGAGTGAGAACATCTAGATTAGTGAACTATGATGGCTATGGATTACACAAAATTCTCTACATAGTTGTAGTGTTTTTCACTAACACACTTTACTGATGAGTTATAGAGGGAAATATTCTTTGGGAAGGTCTCCAACATTTCATTAAATCTAATTTTATTTTCTACATATTGACCACCATTCTTGATGTGGAAAATTAGGTGTGAATTGCTGTGAAAAACCTAAGTGAATATGGGGGTGAAGACCAGAGGATTAGAGCCTCTAAAACTAGTAGTTTAACTTCTAGTGGTTTGTTGTGATGTTTTACAGATCATTGTGAGATGGGTACCATTCAGGACTCTAGTGTTGGTAGGGTATATTTTTTCATCAGTGTGGAAGTCGGGGACACATGAGGAATCAGTGCGCTCATGACCTAGTCGATTTCCAAGATTGTGGAAGGGTTGGCCAAGTTTAATGCTTTTGCTAAACTTTCAGTCCAAAAGTGATTGGTAAGGGGAAAGCTCTGACACCTAGTTTAGGAGTACGATTCATATGTCCACATTGCAATGCCCTAATCCTAGAATCCCAAAGTCGGTGCATTATTATGTATCATTGTCATGATCACAAAAGATCAAGTCCCAAAAGACCGATTAGTTTAGTAGCCTGGGATATACTATATTCATTCATATGGTTTATATTATATCATCAAATAGAAAACTAAAAAAACATTGTTTCCATAGACAACACTGAGATCACATATAGTACCCCTATAGGTCGTTCATAATATAATTATTTGCATCCTAGGAAAACTAAAACATATAAAGGGGTGAGCTTAGATGCTCAGTAAGGATAACAATATAGAGGAAAATTTCATAAATAATCATAATCTTTTAAGGCACTATATAAAACAAAAACAAAAGCCTTTTCAACATAAAATTCATCATAATATGGGAAATAAAAATCCAAATAATTCCATTTACTTTCTCATAGGGATATTCTTCTAGTCGGATAATAACATGTAATATCAATAGCCACTTTCATAATGATGGAATGCATAATGGCAGACTTCATAACCACATAGTCAAAGACTTATTCCAAGACTACAAACAAGAATTTTCAAGGCCTTGTGAGAAAACACTAGTTTGTCTCACGAGACCTAATGATGCATCGAGGAGTAATAGTGGGCTCCACCCGTCACTTACTAAGTCCAATGCATTCCTCATATAAAAAGTTTTAAACATAACATAATAATTCATATTAATACTAGCATAAAAAATTCCAATACTTCATCCATAAACAGTGAATGGTAGAAAAATAATACATCGATAGTAAAAAATATCACAAAACCTTCAATACAAAATGGATGATTTTTATCATAATAAATCAACTTTAAACAAGATTAAAATCCATTAAAGGATGTTAACATAGATGAAATCAAAACTGTTTGAGAGATATATCTCATTCTCATATTGAAATAATTTAATGTTACATAATTATAAAAGAAAACATTTATTTTGAAAATATTATTGTATGATTTTAAGGGATGCTTCGACGATGTTATAATGGAAAAATATATCCACACCCACTGTATAAGTTAAAAAAACATTCTTACCATAATGTTGTCGAAAATGTCATAAAGTAACTTTTTGGAAAATGAAATGAAGATTCCTTTCAAAATATATAAAGTCAAATAAGGGTATAAATGACTTTATCCCATAGTATACTAAGTAGTAAATTTGTTTTGAAATACGTTTTTAGGAAAACACGAATGTGGATGATAAAGTGGTCACTGTAGATAATTATATATAAACAACCTTGAATAATGAAGAGGTTGTAGAATTAACCCTTACATTGTACTATTCCATGGTCGAGGGTAGGTTAATCTCCTATATAATGGTTATATAATTGTTATTAAATTATACAAGAATCATTTAAATTAACATGATATCATATATGATCTTTTAATATTTCATTGTTAATAATATTTTAGTATTATCGTCATTTCGGGTGTTAACTGATTCGTTTTCCATTGTATGATTTGAAACATAAGTAATCCTTTTATAGATAGGATGTATATTATTCATATTTAGAATGATATTAAGTCATTAACCAATATTTTTAATCATCTAATGAAAATTAGTCTTGAATATATACAATGGGTATTGAATCTGATCGTGTTCGTGGATACGGTAATCCGTACGTACGTACGAGTGAAAATATCATTCTTTTGTAATTAAAATCATAATTAAATGGATGGTATCTCATATATAAAGAATCACTAACATGTTATATATACTATTTACATCAATTATACATCAATATTATAACCATCCAAATAATAATGTATTGAATAACAACTACACCACGACGTGGAGACGGTAAGACGTATGTACGCATGTATAGTGACATGTCATTCATAGGATAGATAAAATAATGAATATTTTTGTACCATTTTTATTATAAAATCAAATTATATAGAAGAAACTGGATTTATTATTTTATAAGGGAAACAACAAAGAATGAGGAAGTGGAAGAAGAAAGGAACTTGATAGAGTTGATTAGATATTTACCTCTTCTTCGGGTTCTTTTTTTTTTGATTTGATCAAAAGGCCTCCATAGGATGGATTTATAACTAATGTAAGGCCTCTAGGATGATGGTAGGATAGTTGAGAGGGTATTTTGGAGGGTTTTGGTTGAGCCAAATGGATTTTATGGTGTGAATTTGAGAGAAGGGGAAGTTCTCTTTTATAAGAGGGGCGAGGGGTACCTTAAGAAAAGATTGAAATATTATTTTATAATAAAATCATGTTCGGTTTTTTATATCTCAATAATGAATTAATTAAAGTATAAGTTGGGATGGGTCTAAAACTACTCAACCAATAGGTTTTAGACTGGTTTGGGTCACTATATAAACATTATCTTTTAGATTCAACTCTTAGTTAAATAGTTTGACATTTACAATGTCTCTTTGTATTTTTATATTATATCGTAAATAAACAAACAATAAACTTCCAAGAGAACCACAAGTTGTTCATTAATGACATATATAATAGTATTTAATCCCTTTGGCCGAACATTATATTTTTAGGGATAGAATGCCAATTATTAATATAATATTTGTTTTAAAAACCCTTTTATGTCAATTTTGACACTATTGGGTAATTTGTATTTTCTAAATTCATAACAACATTATTAATTAGAAAAAAATTATTTGAATCAATCCTAACATATCATATTAACCTATAAAATTAGTGTAATTCATAAAATGTCCCAAATTACATTTATTTGGGTATTTATAATATCAATTATTTTAGTATTTCATTAATAAGGTAATTACTACATCATCATCGTACCATAAAAAAATTAAATTATTTAATGTCTAAAAATGATAAATAATATACCATTATGTAGGAAATATCTTTAGAATTATATATAACAGATTTAGTCGAATTTATCTTTTGTATAACCCTACATTAAAAATGGTTTGGTTATTAAACTTTGATTTTAACACTTTTAACTCTTCTATGAATTAAATAATAATAAATTTCCTAATATAATCCATGTGGACCTAAAGGATCATATTTTATTAATGAGGTTGTTTTTGGGTCGAATAAAATTATCCAATAGAAATAGGACATGTGTTAGGGTAATTATAATATCATTTTTTACACTTGATTACCCTATTTACTTTTAACCACCGTAAATAAAAGTGAAGAGTTATTATTCACTAAAATTAGTTTCATCTCATTGAACCAAATTTTACATATTAATATCAACTTTGTCTATTGAATGTTTGGAATTTAACTCACGGATGTGGGAAAATTATGTTATATACAAATTTGGAAATACTCATCGGAGGTGGGTAAATGACGGTTAAAAGTTCAATAAAATTTTATATATCTAAAATTATTATAAAATGACTCCAATGAAAAACATTGAACTTATATAAGTAGTATGTTTCTATTTCAACCTACATTAAATTTAAATAAAATAAATAATTATTTAAATAAAAATTTTCTTTTAAACTATAACTCAACGTTTTTCACTATTCATCAAAAATTGAATGTTTTCAGAAAAATACCAATAATTCACCCAAAGCAAATTTCGATATTCCGAATCCAAATATAAAGTCCATTTTGAAAGATAAAATTTATAAAATTTCAAAAAGTGGGCATTTCTATTCATAATGGCTAGTTTGATTGTTTTTGGTGTGTTAGAACTTGATGTTGCATACAACACACACTATTTTATTATTCAAAGAGAAGCATTTCATGGATGCTTGGTGTGTTACATTATCCCCTCCTTCAAATAATTTAATCCTTGATATTTCTTGAATATTACTACATAAAAACACTTGGGTGTTTCTTAATCATAATTTCATCGGGTTCCCATATTGCCTCTTCCATCTTATGGTTTGTCAATATTAATTTTACCAAAATAGTCATTCGGTTTCTCACCACTTGTTCTCTTGTATCAAGAACCTTGACATGAAATTTTCAATAATATAGATCAGGTTTCAGTTATAATTTCTCATAGGTGAGTAAATGTGTTGGGTCATGCATGTATTTTCTCAATAGTTATACATGGAATACATCGTGAACATTGAAGAGACTAGGCAGAATTTCCAAATGGTAAGATACAACCCCAAGTCGTTCTTGATTTCGAAATGTCTGATGTACCTAGGACATAATTTTCCATTCTTACCAAATCGTATAACACCCTAACATGGAGATACCTTCAAGAAAACATGATCTCCTACCTAAAATTCCAAATCCTTCCTTCGGTTATCGGCATAGCTCTTCTACCTTTTGAGCAACTTTGATATGTGTTTGGATTGCCTTCACCTTTTCCATCATATACTCCACAAGCTATTGGCCTATAAGTTTTTTTTCACCATCATCATCCCAACATGTTGGTTTATGACATCTCTTTCCATATAATTCTTCATATGGTGTGATCTAAATACTTGAATGGAAGCTATTATTATAGGAAAATTCAACCAGAGGTAAATATTGATCTCACATACCTTGAAAGCCACGTGAGCATGATTTAAACATGTATTCTATGGTTTGAAGAGTCTGTTCTGATTTTCCATCAGTTTGGGGGTGGTAAGCAGTTCTCAAATGATGTTCAGTATCCAGGGATTTTTGAAGACATTTCCAGAATCATGAGGTAAAATGTGGATCATGATCAGAAACAATCAATAGGGGTACTCCATGAAATCTCAATACTTCATTAATATATAGTCTTTCTAGATGTTCAAGTTGAAGATCTTCTCTTATGGCATGAAAATGTGTTGACTTGGTAAAATGGTCAACAATGAACCATATTTCATCATTCCTTCTAGGAGTCATTGGTAGTCCTATGACAAAGTCCATTGTAATATTATCCCACTTCCACTCAAGTATGGGAAGAGGTTGCATGACTCCTCCAGGATGTTGCCTTCTATATTTCACTTGTTGAAAAACCATACATCTTGATACAAAATCAGAAATCTCCCTCTTCATGTTGTCCCACAAAAAATGTTCCTTCAAATCTTAATACATCTTAGTTCTACCTGGTTTTATAGAGAAATTGTAACTATGAGAATCATCCAAAAATTCCATTTTAGATCAGGTATATCTAGAACACAATGTCTCTTCCCAAATTTCAAAATTTAATCTTCATACACAAAGTCACTCAATCTCCATTCATTCACAGCTTTATTCTTATTTTGAAATTCCTCATCATCATCCTGAGAACATTTTATCCTTTCTTGTAATGATGGTATGGATTCCATTTGAAAAAACATTGATGTTTCACATTATAGGGTTATTTCCCATATCCATATTTATTGGATCCATGAAAATAAGATCCATTTAAACTCTGATCTTGTTCAGAACTCCATGATCCTTTCTGATCAAAGCATCTGCCACCTTATTATCCTTCCCCAGGTGGTACTGTATGGTGGAATCATAATCATTGAGTAGATCAAGACATCTCCTTTTCCTCATGTTGAGTTCTTTATATGAGAAAATATACTTCAAACTCCAGTGATCGGTATATATCTAACATTATTCACAATAGAGATAATGTCTCCATATATTCAAATCAAATATTACATCTTCTAACTCAATATCATGAGTAGGATAGTTTTTCTCATGAATTTTAAGCTGTCCTGATGCATAGGCAATAACCTTATCATTCTTCATAAGGACACAACCAAGTCCTTTCATTGATGCATCACTATAAATTACAAACTCATCATTCCCTGATGGTAGATTGAAGATAAGATAATTGATTAGTCTTCTCATTAATTATTCAATACATTCTTCACACACTTCTTTCCAAACAAATTTAACCCCTTTAAGGGTGAGCTTCGTTAATGGGTTGGCCAATCGGGAAAAATTGTGGACAAAACGTCGATAATAACCTGCTAAACCAATAAAACTGTGTCTTTAGTAATACTCATTGGTGCTAGTCATTATTATAATTCCTTGGTTATAAAAGGATCAACAATGATTCCATCCTTAGAGACAATATATACAAGAAAATAAACCTCCTGAAACTAGAATTCACACTTTCTAAAGTTCCCATATAATTTATTCCTTCTAAGAGACTTTTGAATAATGCGCAAGTGATTTTCATGATCTTCGTAGCTTTTGGAGTATATCAAAACATAATTAATAAATACCACCACAAAGTCATCAAGATATTATTTGAAAACACTATTCATTAGATCCATGAAGACAAAGGGTGAATTAGTCAATCCAAAAGGCATTAATGTGAACTCATAATTCCTGTAACTGGTTCGAAATGCAGTTTTCGGAATGTCTTCCTTCTTCACACACAACTGATGAAATCCTTATAGAAGGTAAATCTTTGAAAATTATTGAGCTCCATGATGATTGTCGAATAAATCATCAATGCATGGAAGGGGATACTTGTTCTTTATTTTTATAGCATTGATCTCTCATTAGTCAATACACAACCTCATAGATCCATCTTTCTTCTTCACAAAAATAACAAGGGTACCCCATGGAGAAACACTAGGGAGAATAAATCCCTTATTACTCAATTCCTCTATTTTTTTATTTACTTCTAATAATTTCATAGTGTCCATTCTATAAGGGGTTTTCGATATGGGCCGTGATCCTAGAATTAATTCAACGGAAAACTTGATTTCTTTTTCTGGAGAATGTCCAGGTAAACTTAATGGAAACAGATCTACATATTCCTACACAATAGGAACCTCCTCTATTTGAACATTATTTTCCTCACCCAAAGTTATTTCATTATCTTACTCCCCAAAAATTGAATTTAGTTGAGCTATTGGGGGTGAATCTAGATAAGAATTAGGTGGTGACATTTCTGCTCTAAAGATAAGGTGTTCTTTATCAGCATCATCAAAAAATGTAACCTCATTCATCATACAATAAATCTTCGCATCATGGTCTAGAAGCCTATCCATACCATGGATTATATCAAATTCAATCATGGGTACGAGGATGAGATCAACAGATAGAGAGCATACATATGCTATAATGGGAACTGATTCACAAAACTTTGTTGTGATGATACATTCCTTAAGAGTTTTTACTGGAAACTCCCTTGTAAAATCAAATTGGAAATGTATTATTCTCTTTGAAAATTGGGACGATATGAAACAATGCGATGATCTAGAATCAAATAAAGCATTGGCTAAACATAAAGAAATGATTAAATTACCTACCACTATGTCTTCTGGAGCTTCAACCTCAACAGTAGTGATAGCCTACGATAGGCCTTGATCCCTTGGCCTTTTCAGTGTTAAGTTCCCCTGATGCATAATACATTCATTTCCATAATGTCCCATTTGTCTACAATTGTAGCATTCAACATTAACATCCTCTTCCATCCCCTTACAATCATGATCTTGGTGGCCTTTTTTTACCACACTTCTAACAGACTCCCATTCCCTTCAGACATGTACCAGGGTGTTTCTTCACACATTTAATGTAGGATGGATATTAAAATTTTCCCTTATCCCCCATATTTACATTTATAGAGTTTTTAGAAGATATCTTCTTCTCTTTATTTTCTTTAAATTCGTATGACTTAGAGAATTCTTTTTCAATCTTGATAGCACATGAGACAATATCTTCGTATGACGAGAAGGATTTTGAGACTAATTCTCGATAGAGAAATGGTTTTCACCAATACAAGAAATGATTAATATTACTTCTTGGGTTAGGTATATAATCTTCTTCATTCCTTGCTAACCATGTAAAGTTAGCCTCTTACTTTGTGACATTATCATCCTCCTTTTTCCTCACACTAAAAAATTTCCTTTCCATATATGCTCGATGGTCAAGATGAAAGTATTTTTCTATGAAAAGTGATTTAAACTCCCTTTATTCCATATTTAATACATCCTGATCTTCCTTTGTCTTTTTAATTAATGACCACCAATGATCATCATCTCCAGTGAGGTGGTAAACTGCCTTGACAATATTTTCCCTTTCCCTACTACCCAAGGCGTGGAATATTTTCTCTATGGAATTTATCCATTGCTCAGCTTCTAATGGATTTGTACTAACATTTAATGATGGTGGTTGATTCCAAATGAATTGGTCTAACATTGATCTTCTATTCTGCGGATCAAGGTTCTCCATATCGGTAAGGATGTTATTCATAACCTAAGTGAGTTTTCCTAGTATAGTGATAAGCTGATAAGCACAAGTTTTATCACCAGCTCCACTATAATTATCTTGAGCATGAGGGAAATCCATACATGGAGTGGGTTCCTTGATATGTTTCCATTCCTTCCACTAGACTCCATTTCTAAACAATGGCTTACACTATATTAGTTTAGGAATCACAATACATAAGTCTAAAAATATAACATATTTAACATAAATTGAACTCTTTATGGATATAATTTATAATCATAAAAAATGTTTTCTTTGAGGTGGTATATTCTCATAAATCCTTTATAATTATTTGTAATGAAAATCAGGATTATCCTAAGCATATCCCCTGGGAGTGTCATAACCCAGATTGCAGCAAGGCCCATTGTCATGCACTAGTTCCCATTCGATTCATGCTCAAAGTGGTGTTTTCAAGTTTTACCACAAGGTACATCTGTGTCAAAGCCGCCTCAACCTAATAGTATCTAGACATGGATGTATTTCTTGGGAAACACACAAAATCACACTTTACAAAAATTCTAGGAAGTTCTTCTATACTAATCTCCAAAGACTATCTTAGGTTAATGTTATCCAATCAAAGTTATTCTAAATCTAGTTTCCAAGGTTTTTAATAAACGTCCTCTAATTCCAACTATAATGCCCCGACCCTAGAATCCCAGAGTCGGTGCATTATTACGTATCATTGGCATGATCACAAAAGATCACTTCTCAAAAAACTGATTAGTTTAGTAGCCTAGGAAATATTATATACATTCATAAGGATTACATTACATCATAAAATGGAAAACTACAACTAAAAAGTTTCCATAGACAACACTGAGATCCCATAGACTGCCCCTACAGGTCCATCAATGTATACTTCTTTGCATCTTCAAAAAAATAAAACATAGAAATGGGTTAGCTTAGATGCTCAGTAAGGATAACAATATAGAGTAAACATTAATAAATAAGCATAAACATTTAAGGAAATGTATTAAAATAAAACAAAAGCCTTTTAAAAATAAATTTCGTCAAATATGGAAAATATAAATCAAAATAATTCCATTTACTTACTCATAAGGATATTCTTGAAGTTGAATAATTGCATGAAAAATCAATAGACACTTTTATAATGATGGAATGCAAAATGCCAGACTTCATAGCCGCATAGTCAGGGACATGTGCCATGATTACAAATAATATTTTGTCAAGGCCTTGTTCCAAGACACTAGTTTGTCTCATGAGACCTACCTATGCATCGGGGAGCTATATTGGGCTCCACCCATCACTTACTAAGTCCAATTCATTCCTCATATGAAATGTTTTAAACATAACATAATAATTTGTATTAATACTTGCATGGGAAATGTCAATATTTTATCCATAAACCATTAATGATAGAAAAATAACACATCTGCAATCAAACATATCACAAAACCTTCAATAAAAAATTGAATATTTGTATAATAATTAATAAACTTTAAAAATTATTAAAATCCATTAAAATATGTTGACAATGATGAAATCAAAACTGTTTGATAGAAATATCTCATTATTATTTTTATGAAATCATTAAATGAAACAAAATAATAAAAGAAAAAATTTATTTTAAAAATATTCTTATATGCTTTTAAGGGAAGTTTCAATGATGTTATAATGATGGAATATAGTTGCTCCCGTCATATAAGTAAAAAAACATTATTACCTTAATTTTGACAAAAATGTCATAATGTAAATTGTTTAGAAAACGACAGAAAGATTCCTTTCAAAACATGTAAGTAAAAATAAGGTTTTAAATTAATTTAAACTATATTCTAGTAAGTAGTAAAAAAATTTTGGAATACATCTTTAGGAAAACATGGATGTGGATGATAAAGAGGTCTCAGTAGATAATTAAATATAAACAACATTGAATAATGAAGAGGTTGTAGAATTAAACCATACCTTGTAATTTTCCTTGGTCGAGGGTAGGTTAACCTCCTATATAATGGTGAAATAATTGTCATGAAATTATACAAGAATCATATACATTAAAATTATATCATATATGATCTTTTAAAATTGTTTTGTTAATAATATTTTATTATTATCGCTGTTTTGGGTGTTAACTGATTCAGTTTCCTTTATATGATTTATTACTTATATAATGAATATTATGGATAGGATGTATCTTATTCATATTCAGAATTATATTAAGTCTTTAAAAAAATTTAATCCTTTAATTAAATTTACCCTTGAATAGATACGATGGGGAATTAATCTCATTGTGTTCATGGAGACAGTAATCCGTACGTACGCACGATCAAAAATATCATTGTTTTGTAATTAAAATCATAAGTAAATGGATGGTATATAATATATACAGAATCATTAACATTTTATATCTATTATTTACATCAATTATACATCATTATTATACCCATCCAAATAATAATTTATTGAAAACAACTACACCATGACGTGGAGACGGTAAGCCGTACGTACGCACATATGGTGACTTTTCATTCATAGGATGGATAAAGTAATGAACATGGTGGTACCATTTTTATAATAACATAAAATTATACATAAGATACTGGATTTATTATTTTATAATGTAATTAACAAATATAGAGGATGTGTAGGAAGAATGAAACATGAAAGAGGTGATGAAATATTTACCTCTTCTTCAGGTTCTTCCTTTTGATTAGATCAAAAGGGCTCCATATGATGGATTTTGAACTAATGGAATGCCTCTAGGATGAAGGGAGGATATTTGGAGATAGTATTTTGGAAGGGTTTGGCCAATCCAAATGGCTTTGATGGTGTGAATTTGAGAGATGGGATGTGCCCTTTTATAAGAGGGGTGAGGGGCACTTTAGGAAAACATTGAAATATTAATTTATAATAATATCTTATTTGGTTTATAATGTATCCAAAATGAATTATTTAAAAGGATAAGGTGGGGATGGGTCGATAAATACCCAACTAATAGGTTCTAAACTGGTTTGGGTCCCCATATTAAACTTATCTATTAGATTTAACACTTAGTTAAATAGTTTGTAATTTACAATGTCTCTTTGTATTTTTATATTATATGGTTAATAAACATAGTATAAACTTCAAGAAAACACCAAGTGGTTCATTAATGACATATATAATAGTAATTAATCCCTTTTGCCGAACCATATATTTTTAGGAATAAAATACCAATTAATAATATAATATTTGTTTTAAAAACACTTTTATGTCAATTTTTCCACAATTTGGTATTTTGTTTTTTTCTAAATTCATAACAACATTATTACTTAAAATAAAACACATTTAATCAACCATAAAATGTAATATTAACCTAAAAAATTAGTGTAACTTATAAAAAGTTTAAAATTACATTTATTTGTGTATTTATAATATAAATTTTTTTAATATTTCATTAATAAGGTAATAACTGCATCATCATTGTGTCATAAATATAATAAATTATTTAATTTCTAAAAATTATAAATAAAAAATAATTATATATTCCATTGTTTTAGAATTCTAATTAATATTTATAGTTGAATTTATTCTTTGTTTAACCTTATAGGAAAAATGGATTAGTTATAAAACATTGATTTTAATACGTTAAACTCTTCTTTGAATTAAATTATAATAAATGCCCTAATCTAATACAAGCGGACCTAAACGATCATATTTTATTCATAATGTTGTCTTAGGCCGAATAATACTTATCCAATCAAATTAGGACATGTGTTAGGGTAATTATAATATCATTTTTACCCATGATGACCCTATTTACTTTTAACCGCGGTAAAAAAAAGTCAAAAGTTACTATTCACCAAAAATTATTTTCATCTCATTGAAAAACATTTTACATACTGATATCAACCGCGTCACCCAGATTTTTGAAATTCAACTCACAGAAGTGGTAATATTATGTTTTATACAAATTTGGAAATACTTCTAGGAGGTTGGTAAAATATGATAAAATGTTATATATCTAAACTCGATATAAAATGACTCCAATGAATTACATTGAACATATATAGGTATTGTGTATCTAATTTGACCAAAAATAAATTTAAATGGAATTAATAGTTATTATTTAAATTAAAAATTGTTTTTAAAATATAACTCAGTGTTTTTCAATATTTATCAAAAATTGGATGTTTTCAAGAAAATACCAAAAATGCACCCTAAACTAATTTCAATATTCTGAATCCAATTATGAAGTCCATTTTGAATGATGAAATTTATAAAATTTAAAAAAGTGGGTATTAAAATTCATAACTGCTAGTTTGATTGGTTCTGGTGTGTTAGAACTTGAAGTTGCATACAACAAACGCTATTGTATTATTAAAAGAGATGTGTACCATGAAGGAATGTAGTGTTACACACGTCATGTCTGGAGGTAGAATAGTTCTAGTCAATGTGTCTGATGTTGTAGTGGTCATTTTTGAGTTAGTCAGACACTAGTTCTACTAAGACACAGTATTGAGCTTAATCTAGGTGGTGAGGTTATGTCATAGGGTAGTGGATCATGCCAGAGATATTCTATATTGTCAACCCTATATATCACATAATTAGACCATCGTCGATGATAGGTGCGATCTTAGTAACCTCAACTCTTGTATCGTTCCATTTTGACATAGGTTAATCACATAGCTTTATATCTATACCTACAGTTGAGAACCTTGGGCTCATGGTATGGTTTTATAAGTGTTTTTTGAAACATATCACTCTTTTGGGGGTTAAAATAGAGTATTTATGTTAGTTCATGGAGTTCCCCCTAGATATTGGTGGGTGTTGATTCATCAAGAAACTTTTTCTCCTTAACAGGTCTAGGTATGATGTCTTACACAGTATAGACAGGCTAATAGCTTATCGAGCTTAAGTTGACTACTGTTTCCAAAAGGTGACTTCAATATCCTTGGAGGGAATAGTTTATACTCACAATGGTTAATGCGATGTACAAGGGAGTCCCGTTGGACCACAACATCATGAGAACTGTGGGATGATACCACATATTACTAGTTTTTAAGTAGATTATCAAGGAACATATCAGGTGTACTTTTATCCTCTGGTTGATAATTTAAAGGATTATTTCTTGGAAATTTTTTTTAGGTTAACTCCTCCTAGATAGGTTTACTTATCTATCATGATAGTACAAGGAACCAAACTAGTACAATTCCCCAATACAAGATTGCTACGAAGGATTTACACGAGATTAAGAGGAAAGTGTATGATTTAGAGGAAATGTGGATTGTTCATCATATTAAATCACCAAGGGGGTCACAGGTCATTTTTAGAAATAGATATTGTACTATTATGGTATGTGTGGTTTGTTTTTAATTGATCCAGATGATAGTTAAGAACCGGCATCACTTTCCTTGGATAGATGGCATGTTTTACCAGCTCCGAAGAGATCAGGTGTTCTCAAAAATTTACATGAGATGTAGATATCACCTAGTGTGTGTTAGAACTAATTAAAGTAATTTTATAGTTTTTTATAGTATCTGTGGTCTATACTATTGCCTATTCATCCCGGTTGTTCTCACAAATGCACTAGTAGTTTTCCTGGTGGTGAAGAACCGACTTTCCCTTCGTTATCTAGATTCCTTTTTTTCGCTTTTCATGGACAACATCTTGTTGTATTCTCAAAATAAAAATGACCATTCCAAACATCCTGAGATCATTTTTGATATCGAGATAGAGAATCAGTTAAATGATATCTCACAATGTGACACTTATTGATGCATATGAATCACTTCCTTGGTCATATTTTCATAGAGACAGAAGTATCAGATGAACCAAAAAAGGTGTAAGTAGTATCTTACTTGGAGAATTACAAGAATTTATTTATCATATTGTGTTTATTGGGGATAGTAAGATATTAAAGAAATTTTATATGAGAATTTTCATTCATAGATGAAATACTGATGGGCATGATTACAAAGGGTGTGACATTTGAATGGTCAGATACCTATGAGATAGACATTAAGAAAAATAATGGGATATTGAATTAAACACTGGTATTGATACTTATAGAGATGTAAAAAAGTTACATTATTTTTTGTGACACGTCATGTATTGAGATAGGATACATTATGATATAGGGGGATAGATGCTTGGTGTATGGGTTTCATCATCCAAATCCACACTAGTGGAACTATCCACTGCATGATCTCAAGTTAGATATACTTTCATGATTTGAGTTATTGGAGACACTATTTATTTAGTGATAATTTTTTTGATTTACAATGAACCCAAAATAATCAAGTATATATTTACAATGCTTGCTCTAATTCTAAGAAAGAAAAGGTGGGTTGAGTACCTATAGTGATTGGACATTCATCATGCCTATATAAATGAAAATTGAAATGAATTGGTCAGTGTATTTAGTGGAGGACTCATATATTGGTAGTTCATGAGGATAGTAGCGAGTGGAATCTTAGGGATTTGTTTTCTAGGATACACATGGAGGTGAAAGAGACACTGTTGTAGACTTTTCATTCATCTGTTGTTGTGAACTATTCTGAAATGACCCAAATAAATTATCCTAGAGTCATTACATTATCTATTTACAATGGAATGATCATAAGAAAATAATATCCTAATGGACCGATTGGTTCAGTAGAATTTGAAATACTAGATACAATCATATGTTTTACATTACATCGTTTAATGAAAAAAAAACTTATTTTCCCCTTTGAAAACTCACATATCCCATATATATCAGTTCATGTAAATCAAAATATACTTCTTCAAATCCTAGAAAAAAATAATACATAAGAAAGTGGTTATCTCAGATGATCATTAAGGATAAATAATATAATGAAAGTTATCATGACCAAGCATAAACATTTAAGGAAAGGTATAAAATTGAAACAGAAGACATTTAAAAATTATATTCAGAATAATATGGAAATAATAAATAAAATAATTCCATTTAAACATTCAAATGGAAAATCTACTAGTGGAATAGTCGCATGTAATATCAAAAAATAATCTCAATATGTGGAAATGCATAATTTTTTCCATCATAACCAGACCATCCTGGCCTCGGGCCAAACCAATACCATACCATCAAGGACATATACTAAGACACTAGTTTGTCTCATGAAACACACTGATGCATCGATGGGATATAGATATCCCCTCCTGTCACATACTAATGATAATGCATTCCTTTAAATAAAGGGGAGAAACATAACATAAGCATTCGTATAAAACTATCATACAAGTTGTTAATTAATTAATAATAAACTATGAAAAGTTTAAAAATAGCATCTCCATAGTCAAAAATATCATAAAAACATCAATAAAATAATGATGATTTTATAATAAATCAACCATAGGGAATCATTATATCCATTAATTTATGTAGACATAGACTAAATGTGATCTAATTAAATCATTAAAACTCTTTGGGAGAGATATCCCTTTATTACAATAAAATCATTTAAAAGCAATGAATTTATAAAATAAATATTATCTTTTGAAATAAAAATTTTATTATTTTAAAGGAATATTCAAAATGATAAGGTTTTATTTTGATAGAAAATAGCTGCACGCATAATATATGTTCAAAAAAAATTATATTCTTTATTTGACGAAAAGGTCATAAAGTACATTGTTTGGAAAACGTAGAAAATATTACATTGAAAACATTTTTAAAAAAGTGAAACATGGGTATAAATGAATTTATAAATTTTATGATAATATTTTGAATTACATTTTGAGAAATATCGGCATTGATGATATGGATTTCCTAATAGATATTTACATATCAACAATCTTAGATAATAAAGAGATTTTGAAATTAACTCTTAGCTTATACTTTCCTTTAGTCGAGGGTGAGTTAGCCTGATGTATAATGGTTAAAACACGTTATCAAATGTTATAAGGACTATATACATATTTATGATTTTATATTTGATCCTCTTATATCAATTTGGTAATAATATATTAGTATTACCATTGTTTTGGTTGTTAACGGCTTTGTTTTTCCATTTAGGTTTTGTCATGTAAGTCTGTATTCTATGCATTGAATATATTTTATTCATATCTAGAATGAAATTATGTTCATAATAAATATTTTTCACATAATATAAATTCATTTAGCATTACTGAAATGTTAACATAGAGAATGAATCTCATCGCATCATGGAAACGATATGTTTTACGTACACCCGAGTGATAGTATCGTTCCCTTACTGATTAAAATGACTGGAATTGGGTGGAATGTATATTAAAAATAATAATTATCATGTCATATTAATTATTTATATCTATTATAGTCATTATTATAATCATCCTAATAATGTAGTGTTGAATAACATATTACAACATGCCATGGATACGGTAACCCATACATACACACACATAATCTGTTTCTGGTTCTTTACCACTACTAGCTCCCCGAAAAAAAGATTTCATCGAATGCCCCAGTCTCTTACAAAAAAAAACAAAACCATGATTCATATACCAGCTCCTATTTTCACTGAAATACTTCCTCAACAATTATCCAAAATCAATGGAATGACACATTGGACACATCCACTTCAACGCAGACCAGTAGATTAATTGGGTGGAAAAGTTCTTCAGAACGGCTATCCGAACACAATTATCTACCAGTTAAATTACCAAGAAATCCAAACCTGAAAGATTTTGAAACTGTAATAGGAGATTTTGGAATCTGACAAAAATTTCCATTGTGGGAGAATCACGCTTCATATTAAAATAGTATGTCCATAGAAAGAGGTAGAACCGAGATCAGTTGAAGGTATGTGGAGTACTATACCAAGATCTAATTAAATCCTCCTCTGAGGAAAAACATATAAAGATATCTCTACTATCGATCAAACGCACTATCTACCATTCCTATAAATCCCATGAACTGAATACATACATGTCAAACGAATCAACTGGCAGACTTTTTTGCTTGAACCAAGCAATTACCGTATGATTCAAAAGTACCACATGTAGACCTTTCATTGATTATAGATTTGGAGATTTTGGATTTGGAGTAACGTGATCTTACTATTTTGGCGTATGTTTTATGGGTCACTGACCTCTCTATCTACATTCACAAAATGGTATGATATGAATACTTATGAGAATGAATGTTTGATAATGGACATAATTTGGAAATTCTACCTATTATGGTCTCTATATGAATTTCCACTTATTCTAGGGTACTAGTGTAGGACTTGAATATAGGGAGCTTCCTTATAGAGAAGAATTGGAAAGATGGATAAGGATATTACATCATAGATAAGAATCCCCTACTACATATAGTTGACATTAAACTTTGGGATCTTGAGATAAAAATATTAATCAAATATTGAATCATACACAAGGATCTACGACATAAGGATCACATAGAGGATCCCATTAGCATGAACATAGATGATGTAATTTGTGTGATGGTCTGGGTCATATGACTCCTAATCTCATAAATTTATGTACCAAATATTAGGGTTATATATTATATAGAGCACCACGTCATAGGAAACCTCTTGATTAGTGTTTTTATAGCGGAGACTAGAGAATCCCCCAATAATTAAATGGTGGTAGACAAGATTGTGGAACCCTAGTAGGAGGAGATACAATTGGAGGAAGATTTTGTTTCCATCTTCAACCCCATCCACTAGTTGTTTTTTAAAAGGAACGATGAGTTGAAGGTAGAGGGTGTGGTTAGTTACAAGTTAACGATGGATAAGATTAGGCTAGACATGAGATGATGAAATGTATAATCTATGTCTTCTAGACTATTCATAAAATACATATATTCACATAAATGTTTCATTCCTTCATATTTTTTAAATATTTTATAGGAAATATAGACCCATATAGAGGCTTTTTCTAATCATTTATTTCAAGAGATTATCAAGGGATGTGATTTTTCTATTTCACTCATGTGCAGACAGTGCATGTTGGGGATCAGTGGATTGAGTTTCATTTGTATATCTTTGTAATTACAATGAAATCATATAAGTTCATCATGGTTATAAATTGATTATCCCTAGTACATTCCCAAATATTCTATCAACATAGGATAGTTAGGACCCAATAGAATGCTGAGACAAGATTGTTCTTTAATAGTGTGAAATCCCTTTTTGTAGAACTGGTAATGCTATTGTGAAGAATGATGAAACCTGTCCCCCATCATTTGGTAAGATTATCTATTGGTTTCGTGGGTCCTTAAAATATCAAGATACTTATTATAGTGTATAATTTTATTGACATATTTCATAATAATATCATAGAATTATATTATAGGTGTTATATCAAAATCGATATTGAATCATAACCCTAGATAACAATGATATATTCTATGGAATTAACAATGGAATCTACTAAGATCTACGAGTTGAGAGTGATGTTAGAGGGAATTAATGAGAAGGTATTTATCAAACCTGATTTGTCTCCATCATTTTCTTAGTTATCTTTTGTTATATAGGATGATATGAGCTTGAGGCTGTGTGATGATTACCATTTCTTGAATCAGGTGATGAACATGAACAAGTACCCCTTACTGATGATCGATGCCCTCTTTTTCAAATCTAAAGGCATAAGATGTTTTGAAAATATTTATATTTTGTATAACTAACAATTTTTTACGGTTCAAAATGAGGTTATTCCAATTTTAGTATTCTATGGTCTCTTTGAGCATTATGAGTTCCTTGTGATGCCCTTTGGTGTGATAAATTATTGAAATGTTTTCATGGAACTTATAAAAAATATCATTTGACCTTTCTAGACTGTTTCATGGTTTTCATAATTGAAAATATTCTAATTTAGTCCTTATTTGAGGTTTATCGCCCAAATAAGTTTTGAATGTCCCTAGATATACTTTTGATGCACTAAGTATATGGTAAACTGTAAAAGTACCATTTTTGGATTAGAGAGGTACAATTTTAGACATTTATTTCTATGAACCAAGTGATGTTAAAGGAAGTAATAGTTTTTTTTACCAGAGAAGAAAATTTCAAATGTGTAGAGTTTCATCAGATTTTCAAGTTACTATTTGTTTTTTATAATATTATTTTCTAGGATTGAGGACCCTTCGATGTCTTTAACATGCGCAATGAATATGTTTTACTAGACCACGAGCTATCAGAAATTCTTAATGGAGATGAGGAAGAGGATAACTAATGATCAATTTCTAATACTATTGTAATACAATACTAGTAATCTTGGTAAGGGGTAAATGTTATTATATTAGAATAAGATATAAAGGATTACATAACTAATGATCAATTAGTCTACTATTATTGGAAAACAATATACATGATCAACTCCAATAATACATTAGATATATGAAAAAAATATCATAAAAATTATTCTTTCATACATGATATCATTATTTATATTCATTATTATACTAGGTAAAAGAATAATGTAAACAATGATATCATATTCTTAGTATGACCTACAAACATTGAAAGCTATCATGAGTAAATGAGGCATAATTAGCACATACATGTTTATAATCAAAACACATTCTATGAAATCAATAATATTATTTTAATGACAATTCATTGAAAATATCAACTTAGAAAAAAAATTATAAAGAATGAATTCTTAATAAAGAAAATACATAATTATAGACATTCATGAGCATGGTCATCCAACTTAGAAATAATGAATGATAAAATAAAATCCTCTCTACTAAGAAATTAACATGGCATATGCCAACATACACCAAAAACCAAAATATTATGAAATGATATTATTGTGCATGTCAATATTTAATTCCTTATTATTTTATCACATTCTTTTTATCAATGCATTAATGGGATATTAGCAATCAGGACCCTCCTATCATTTACACATACTATGCATTCCCCCTTTTTTGAAGGATCAATACAATTATTTCTCAAAATGAATTATAAATCAACAAATATCCATATTTAATCAAGAATATAGAACATGAATATTTAATTTTCATAAACCGTCCATTGGGAGAATATATATGATATCATTTGATCATATCGCCAATACAGCGATGATTGTTCCCCAAGATGAAAATACCTTTAAAAGATAACATGAATATTTCATGTGGAGAATACCCACTTCATTTTAAAAACACATTTTTAAAATAATAAAATTTCTTTATTAATATGAATACATTTAATTTGAAAAAAACCAATGATTCTTGTAATATAATCATTATAGAATAAATAAATCATGATTGGAGAAAAATCCATTTGTGTTGTCTATGTTAAAAAAATATTATTTTCCCCCCATTGGTAAAAAGTACCCCACTCGAGAAATGACAAGAGTATTAATTTTAGACGATTTTATAGAAAGTCAAAAATGGGTAAATTAATATTTAATAAAACTTTAATGATTAATAAAAATTATCTGGAAAAAATTTTAAATAAAATATGGACAGAAAAGACAATTGTTGGAAATAAATCATAAAAACAGGGGTATTTAAAAAAATTATTTTTCATGTAACATACTAGTTGATTCTTGATTAAACAAGATGAGAAATGTAAAATAAAAATTTAAAACCCAAAAATAACCATAGGAGAAGAAGATATATGGGGATTAAGGGATAAGGATCATCTAATATTCCCAAAGGAAATTGAAATATAAATAATCAAGAAATAAAATGAGAGTGTAAGAAAAATACAATACCAATTTCACATCATCTGAATCATAACCCCCGTGAGAGAAATAGCATCATATGAAACATTAAATAAGATGAATATAGTGGATTTAGTGAAATAAGATACAAAGGGTTAGTATACACACAACAATAATGAAACAAGTTGTGTACATGGTACATGTTTCATAGAAACAACATTGAGATTACAAACCTTACCCATTATTCAATATGCTTTGTAAATGGTTTTAGCCACCCCTTTGTTGATAAAATACCATTAGATCCCTTATTAATGAATATTTTAATAGTATTATATGAATAAAAATACATATACATTGTGGATTAGGATGTTTATAAGAGAATTAGACATGGTTTGGTTGAGCTAGTTGGTTCATGGAATTGTAATGAAGAGAGGGGATGGTGTCCATATAAAACTTAAGGAATAGACATGTATGGTATAAATTCAAATATTTAAACACAATTAATTCATTTTCATGTTCATTTGGAACCATGTAGAGATAATTATATTTCTAATACTATATATGGTATAAATCCTATCTACTAATAAACTTTGGATAGGTTATTGTGTTATTTTAATAAATATTTTTTGGATAAGCCTCATTGTTAACCAATTTACCCATTACATAGAAATAAAATTTTCAATATTAAAGGGTTATATTTTAACTTATTAGGTAAAAATTACCTCTTAATAAAAAAGGAATGATAATTAAGAACTTTTTAATTCCAATTTTATTCTTACCAGTATTTGTGATTTGTAGATAAATTAATAAAATTTTATTTGACATAAAATACTATTAAAGTAATTTTAATAATTATTCACATAATTTTACTTTTAAAACATGATGAAAAATATGAAATAGAATATAATAAATTAAACAAAAATAAATAAATTATTTTTAAACATAAAATTATTGTGGCACCAAAATTCATCCAAAAAAAATTAATTGTAATTCTTTTAATAAATTTTTTTATGATTTTTCAACACTTTTAATAAGCTCTCTGTTAGCATTGAATAAATATTATAGGTAATTAGTTAATCACTAAAAATTATAAAAAATTAAAATCATTAAAATAATTTCATAATGATCATGAAATAAACATTAATATTCACAATTAATGTTTCTCCATATGTGGACAAAAATAGAAATTTAAAAGCCAAAGAGTGTAATTTTGTATTATTCATTACATAAAATATTATATATGTCATTATCTAAGAAAATGGATCCAAATTGACATAAATTATAAATATATATGTTTATGGATAAAATAAACTCTTAAATTAGTTTAATGTAATTTTATATGTATATTTTATATCATTTTCACAATAGTTCTAACCATAATTTACTCGATTAACCCTTTTATCATAGTGAATTATTTATTGATTTACTATTAATTATGAATAAAAGTTGAAAATATTAAATAATATTAATTATTATGATTTAAATTATATAACATATTTTAAATTATTAAATTTCAATAATTGAATGAAATACAATTTTAATTAAACCTGCAAAACATAATTAAAAATGAATTTCTAAAGAATGACTTTTAAGTCACAAAGTATTATTATTCCACCATAATCTATAAAATTAACCAAAAAGGTGTAAATTATATTATCAATCAAATAAACTAAATTTTTTTCATTCTAATCAAAATAAAAATGATGATTTCAAAATACTAGAAAAGAAATGACAAATCGCTTGAAAAATCAATATTTATAGTATTCACCCAAAAATCATTTTTAATGAAAATTAAATAAAATTAACCATAAGGTAATTTTTATATAATGATATGAAAAATTTTAAAATATTTATAAAAATTAAATTTTAAAATGTTTTTTAATTTAATAATAATTTAATATCATAATATTTAATAATAAATATTGTTGAAGAAAATGTATTTTCGAATCATAAAATGACTTCAGTAACATTTGGATTGTTATTTTATAAGAAATAAAAAACAAAATTGTATTTAATAGAAATATTATACATACTCTTCAAAATGAAATTTCTTACATTGATACCCACCAATTAAATGACTATGTTATGACAACCACACATAAAATATTATATTTTAATCATATATCTCAATTCGCATAAAGATCAGTGTTGTGGGTCATGAAATAAGTAAATATTATTATTATTTTAAACATACTGTTTGAATTGATACATAGAATATTGGATGAGGATTTCAAGTACAAAAACATTTTCAATGCATCATTGGATGGGATTGGGTGCATGTTGATGTAGAAGTTGGTAGATATTTCTTATTGGGTGAGGTAGTTGAGAACCCATTAGTAGATCTACATCACCCAAGATATAGAGTTAGAAGCATTAGCCTTATACTTGATTGTATGGAGGAATTATATTCTAGGTGAGTGATTTGTGGTTTTACTAAGACCACAAAAGTCTCCGCAATATCATTTATCAAAGAGAAAATAAATTATGATAGTGAAATTGGCAGGAGTGCCTACAAGACTATGAAATTGAGATTTTTTATACTTAATGGAAGGGAAATGTGGTAGAATATTCCATTATCCATAAATCAAAGCCTTCATTAGTGGATTATGCTTTAAAGGTTCGAGCCAATTTAAAGAAGGCCTCGGTGAAAAAGACATGGGAATCATATCTCAAATTGATGTTATTGACTCAAGAACTTCTCCAGATTGTGGGATAGGTTCATTTGAGATATTATTTTAAAGATACACATGAAAAAATATCTATAGAAAATGTTCCTGACTCATTTTCTAAATTTGGGGATCACAAAATCCTTTTGAAAGTATTGACAATGGTTCTAATAACATTTTAGGAGGACGTTCTGAGTGAGTATCGTAGCACACTGTTTGTGATACATCCAATAGTATATAAAATATACTAGGTCAATTAGTGGTAGTTATGTGGGCTAGAATGCAGAAATGTTTTTTCACATATATTTATCGATAACCCACTTGAAATCTAGAGATGTAATAACATTATGTTCCAATGGGATTAACTAGATCGATCCCAAAATTGAAGTGAGATTAAATATAAATGTATTTTTTAATGGGGATTCACTAGAAAGTGAGAGGCCATTATACTATATGGGTGATTTTCAATGAACATAAAAAACCAAAATAATATTCCGTGGTATCCTATAGTACAATTTAATTATGAGATTTTTGTTATTATACATTTAAGAGATCATATGGATTCATGGGCTACCCTCAAATATTATCACAGACTATGATTCATAGTTCATGTCATTGTTATAGGGAGGTTTGAAGTAGGAATTTAGGACATAGATATAGATGAATAAGAAATATCACCCCTATGAAAATTTAATTATTTATTTAACAATCTAGGTTTTGGAGGATATGTTGAGAGAATGTGTGTTGGACTTTAGCTAGAGTTGGGAGGATCACTTTCCATTGGTAGAGGTCAATATTAATAATTTCTACCACTCTAATATCAATATTTATCCATTTAATTCTATATAAAAGATACCCTGAAGTTAATCCTTGTACAATATGTAGATAGGGAGGTTATCACATATAAAACCAATGTTGGTGTGGGTCATGATGGAGAATTTTCATGTGATCCGTGGAAGAATAAACAATGATTAGTGGAACGAAAAATATTATGCAGACTAATATCATAGATTCTTGGAGTTTTATTAGGTAGACCATATGTTCTTTGAATTGTACCTATGATGAGGTTTCCTATGGTTTTGTTGAGGTAGGATGTTTTCCATGATGCATTTCGGGCCATTCAAAATTCTTCATAGGGGTAGAGAGGATTTTTATCCCCCAGAATTACCCTTATAAATAGACCAGGTGCATGATGTATTCCACATGTATCAATTAATAAAATAGTTGTACTACCCATCACATAATATTGACTATAGAAAGATATATGTCAAGGAAAGAGTCCCCTATTTAGATTATCCAGTGTCCACCAATGGTTGAATGGAGAAGATCATTAATACGAGAGAAATTCCAATGTTGTCAGTACTTTGGATGCATGTTACCCTCTAATAATTCTAATGGGAGAATGAGATCTAAATATGATATCAATACCCACACTCTTTGAAGTAGGATTTTTCTTTTTTGTTTGAAAATACATGAGGAAGGGGGTATTTTAATGACTGGTGTTTTGATATTTTTACCCTTTGGATATTTATATATGTATATCTCAGTTTTCATTGGACTTTTCATAGTGTAGTGCGTATAATTCGACCGTAGAATTTATATATTAATGATATTAATTATATTACACCAAATTCATGCATCTTTTATGAAAAAAATTGTTTTCCCATTGATTGATATTATAAAATCGGAAAACTAAGGTCATGGTTGATACCAAAATGTGGGGATTACCATAGTATTGAGATTAGTTTCATAAGCATTGGGTTTTAAGATGATGTTCTTTGATAGACATATTAAAATTAATAATATCAATCAATTAATTTTATTTGTTCTATGTGATTAACATAGAGGTTACCCATAAATAATCTCTTTTATATCAAATTTTGAAAGTTAGACGTATCACCTAGGGTGATAGAGAGGTAGTGGAGACCTCACAGTGTGGAAGTACCTTGGATGTCCCAATAAATTTAAAATTATGTATCAACATCATGTGACCGAGGAGGAATATATAATGGACAATGAACATAGTTTATTCCTTAATGACATCACCAGAAATAATTACTCACCAATAATCAATCCATTATTTTGGTAGATATTATTTAAATTATTTTCCCTCCATTTTTTGTTTCTTACAATTGTGGAGTGGCACATAATAACTACCAAAAAATTGGTCATTTATATTCCTATTTAACTCATCATTTATATCGAAATTTATTTAATGATAATTATTATTCATTCTCTATCAATGAATCATGTCTAACCTAGACATGATCATTGATCATTCTTCAATTTTTTATTTTATGGATTTATCCATCTATTCCACATGCATTCATCCTAGGTTTTCATTTTTATGATAGTTTGACCATTTATGAGAACCAAACTCATCAGGGATTTGATTTAATTTGTTCCATGGTTAATTGTTACAGATTTAGATGTGTTCATTGATTAATCATAGAGGTACTATATTGATGATGAGAATCTAATAGAGGATTAAAGATGATGGTTTTTTGAACCAGTACATTCATAAGACATGGGAGTAAATGACAGACAAATTTATGGTAAAGAAAAATAAAAATATGACTTTTGATAGGGCCTTGATGAAGTTTAACATGTGATGTTGGAATTTTGGGCATGATTTCCAATGAAATTAGTAAATAAAGGATTTGCGATGATCTAAGATACTATAATTTAATGTCAATGAGATTTTAAACTAAACATAATGTTTTATTGAATAAAACTTAATATATACTCTATTCATATAGAGTATAGGGTTCCCAGCCAAATAAATTATCACCTGGCCCTGTTTTGGGATCACTTTTAATTTGAAAATACCTTTCCGTACAAAGCATGTATAGGGTTTACAAAACATGGACCGCATGCAGTCTCACATGCTATGTCCCTTAAGATACACGTTGTATATGAGAACTTCCACATACCATGTCGAGAAGAAAAACATGAATAAACTAGGAATTGGAAGTACACCCCATGTACACTAATAAAAACACTAAATATGTTAATATATGGTTCTCCCTCATGTATCTTTTTATTTTATATGTGGATTTAGTCTTATAATAATTATTTTTTGAAGAGAATTACATTTATTATGCAATGGTGGAATCTGTTTCGACTCCAGGTATATGATGAGAGGTGATGTGAGACAGACACATTTACCAAGGATGGATGCACAATGATATGGCTGAAATGTGATCATCTATGTGATTCTAGGTTCTGTTATCCTTTGAGGGATGGGTTTTCTATGGTTATGACTTCCATATCATATGTACTCGTGTATTTATTACCCTCCAAATTATTGGGGAATGAGTCATGTATCAACGGAGTTGGTCCTCCCCCATTATCAAGCTCTAGTGAGGAGAGGTTCCACTACATGAGAATTTATTCCCATGAATAAGTCATATTATAATGAGGCACCACACCTCCAATATATTCTATTACATTTTAAATTATTATATTATAATTAGGAAAACACTGGATCATAGAGCTTTGGAAAACACAACTTTCTTATAAGGATTTTATGATCAAGATTCAACTGTCTAAAAATTAATTTTTTTAATTATAATCATAAATATTGTTGGGGATTTTCTTTCCCTATTTTCATTTAGGATGAGATGAAAATATTACTATTTTTTCTCCCTTAATGTTGTTCAGGGTGTCCAACTATGTATTTATATAATCAACCCTACATTGGCTATTCCCAATCATGTCAGGTCACAAAAAAAATATAAGAAGTTTGGTTGACTCTATGGTAGATCCAATGTAGGTGGAGTTTTGTTCTACCCGGAGTCTATGACAACATATGGTGGTCAATCATTAAGATCATGATCTATTCTCTGTCATTCTTCTTTGGTGTTTTATTTATATTTGTTTATGATGCTTATTTAGCTTGTATTTTTTCATCTTTTTTTCGTTGATTATTTCATATACTCTAATGGATTCATATATTTAATTGCATTCATTTATTTACACTCGATAGGTTTCAACTATTATTATTAAACCTATGATGCTATATAGATATGTGTATGTGTGTACAAAGTTTTTTGGATATGGCCTCCCATCAAGTGAGATATGAATACTCATTTCTTATTTCTATCCCTTGGCCTATTAGAGCTGGGTTTGGGGTGTCTCACATTTCTTACATCCAGCCAATACAGGCCCCCAATGGGTTGTCTCATAACATATTATACCAAATAATTATATGGAGTAAAAATCAGTTCATGTTTCATTAACATCATAGAAACAAAATTCTTTACTACCACATTAGTATTAATAAATTTATAAAATTATACTACTATGGGATATAACATATATAGTATTTTCATGTCTAATAAACACTAGAATTATCAGATTTTTTATATGCTATAAAAAGAGTAATTGATTGACATAATATCATTATTTAAAAATATTATCCTTCCCAGAAAAGGTTTTCAATACAATGAATTTATTTAATGGAAATCAGAACATTTAATTTTATAGTTATCAATGATTTTCTTTTAAAAATTGTACCTATGGGAAAATAGTACAAAAAGGTTCTTATAGAAGATATTGTTTTAGGAAATTAAATTTTGATGAATGGTTTTGTGTAAAACATTATATAGCTTCTTAACTAATAGTAAAATTAATGATTGGTTATTTTAAAATTATGTTAATATATTTTCAGTTGGTACACAATTGATTAATCTAATTAACTTTAGATACCACATCATTCCTTCTAACATAAGTAAACCAATTCACCACATCACCACCATTGAGACTATTAACCATGGTTAATATTTTATCCTGACTTATAACCAACGTATGTTAAACTAAGAAGTAATATTTTCTTTAATAATGTAATCTAATATCAAATAATATGATACTTGTATTAGAATTCTGTAACACGATTCAATTATCACAGATTACATTTCCAAATAAGTGATTCTAAAATTCATAATTGGTTTATGAGGGTTTAAAATGACTACATGTAGTTGTATTGCAAATTGAATGTGCATCACGATGGTTTGTTCAATAATTTATAACAATATAATTGTACACACCATTGTTTTATAAGTGATTAAATCCATATTTAATTCAGTTTTTATTAATGATTTGTTTAACTTAAAATAAATTTAAAGAAAAGTAACTAAATAACCACATAACTAGTCCCTTTTACGATCAAAAATACCTTTAGTTATGCATGATTGATGGTTTAATTAGTTTTCTTAATGTATTCTCTAGTTTTGTTTTGTGTTGCAACAAAAGTAATGTGATGAATGTAAAATTTATAAATAAAAAATTCCTAATAAGTATTAAAATATTATGTATAATATCAATATATACATGTTACAAACATCATTTTATTCATTACATGGAAATCATCAACTTATAATTTTTTTTAAAGGTAATGCATTTTTCAAGGACCAAAGAACAATTTATTGAAAATCAAGAAAGTTACAAGAGTCTGAAATAGGGGATTTTTTAGAATCTCTATCAAAAATCTCAAATAAATCAGCAAGCAGGGAATTCATCCAAGTCATGCGATGGTGAACTCCTTTGTTGGAAAGATCATCAGCAACGGAATTCGCTTCATGGTAAGTATGGGTAGCTCTAAAATCAATCCCATGAAGCGAGTTAAGGCAGTTCATCCAACGAGTAGTATGCTTCCAGGCCAGATGAATGCTGCCATTCCAGGTGGCAGGAATGATAGTGTTTGAATCACTCTCAATCCCTAACTTCATCCAACCTCTTTGAAGAGAAAAGTCAACAACATGGATGACACCCAACAGTTTTTCCTCCAGCGATGACGAGTGACCACATCCGACGTTGAAACAGCCCTAACACTGACCATCAGAATCTCTGAAAATAGCTCCGCAACTGGAAGCGCCTGGATTTCCTTTGGAAGCACCATCAACATTGACTTTGATCCATCATGTTATTGGTTCCTGCCAAAAAACCTCGAAGGTGTGTTTGGGCTTTGGGTAAATGCCAGGAACTCGAAGGCGGAGAAGGATCTCAAAGTCCCCAACCGAGTTGTTGCAGCTGTCTTTTTGAATGAAAGAAGTTTCCTAGATCGCGACAAGAATCCGAGATTTTCCTTCATTGAGACTAAAATTGTGATTATTATGAATAAGTTTATTTATAACGTACCAAATCTCATGGATGAGTTCTGCCACTACTGCCAGTAAGATGTTTTTGATCTGTAAAGAAAGTTCAGATCTAGTGTAGTTGTTAAGAAACACAGAAATAGAATTAGTAAAAGACCAAATGAAAGTAAAATTACATTTTAAAATAATAGAAATAAATCTATGATATAAATATTTAGTAGCTTTAGAAGAGTGATTAATAATATGCCAAGTGAGACGGCCCTGGAGAGCGTCATTGTAAATCTTTAATTTTTTTATGCCAATCCCACCTTTATCAAGAGGTCTACAACAAGAATTCCAAGGTATAGTGACAAGCTTCCTTTCAAGAATACTTCCAGTCCAAATGAAAATTTTAATATAAGTATTAATTTTAATGAAAATACCAACATTCCATTTATAAATCATTAGGGGGTATTCCATTTTAGTGACAATGGTTGATTTGACCAAGTAAATTCTCCCATCCATGGGGAGAGATTTCCCTTCCCAATTGAAAATTTGGTTTACAATATGATCAATAACATTAGAAAAATAGCTGGCTTTGGGTCTCCCCCAAAAAATTGGAACTCCCAAATAAGTGAAAGGAAAGAGACCCTCTTTAATTACCAAATAATCGGTAATGCTAGTTTTCCTTCCAATAGGAAAATTCTTACCAGAGAAAATGAAAGATTTATTCCAAGAGATCGCTTGACCAGAAACCTCCTCATAATGAGCAATAGATTTCTTATGAATATGAATATTATTTTGATCCCCTTTAAGAAACAGGGTAATGTCATCATCATATAAAAGGTGAGTAGGGGAATTAAGCTTTCTAGCAACTTGTATAGGTTTATGCTTACTTTGATCAACTAGATTACTGAGGAGTATACTAAGATAATCCCCAGCAATAACAAAAAGAATAGCAGAAAGAGGGTCACCCTGTCTGACACCTTTAGAACAATTAATAAAACCTCTAGGAGAGCCATTAATAAGGATAGAGATATAATCTAAATGAAATAAAGTCCAAATCCTTCCAATGAAAAGATATTAAAATCCAAATCATTTTAGATCTTTAAAGATGAAATTCTTATCAATGGTGTCAAAAGATTTTTTGATATCCAGTTTGATTTCCACACATCCCCCTCTATTTTTTTATTTAAACTATTAAGGAATTCAGAGGCAATACAAATACCATCTTGAATAGATCTTCCTTTAAAAAATCCAAACTGATTCCAAGAAACAATTCTATTGCAAACAGGATCAAGTCTATTTGCAATGATTTTGGTTATGATTTTAAAAATAGTGTTAATAAGAGCAATCGGTCTGAATTAATGGATCTCAGATGCATTCTCAACCTTAGGTATTAAGGTTATGAATTGAGAATTGATTCCATGCAGGAGGAAGCCACGAGTGAAAAGCTCTTAACAAGGTTACAAACATCCTTGTGGATTATGTCCCAATGATTTTGGAAAAAACCATTATTGAACCCGTCCGGACAAGGAGCAATGTCTGGATTGAGACCAAAGACAATGTCTTTAATTTCATGGTCAAAAGGATTGATTAGAAGAAATTTATTGTCCCTTTAATCCACCATTAGAGGAATAATATCAGGTTTAAGATCAGTATGACAACCCTTCTTTTTATTACAACATAAACATGATTCATTACATAAAACATCACTTGATACAACAAAGAAGATCGAGAGGTTTAGTGTCTTTGGGGCTTAGGATCATTACATAAAAACTTAAAACATGAAATACAACATCTTTATTGAAAAATTCATTTACATGACCACTACATTCCCTCGTACTTAGCATTACATGGGATAACCTGAGGACATGCATTAGAAAAGGGTGAGCTATAAAGCCCAGTAAGGGAGTACACATGGAATAACATGAGGAGTAAAATACATGTTAGACAATAGTAATATCAATAGAGCATATAATAAACATGAACATAAAGGCATGATAAATCATGATAATCATAACATGGAAATGTGGAAACAACACTTAACATTGAATTAGCATGAGCCAAGGATCATTGCACATGGAGCATGAGTAAACCCTCATTGCACATGAAGCACGAGTAAACCCTCGTTTCACTATAATTAGCATGATTCAACACCCATTGCACTTGACGTATCATGATAATATACTTTACCCAATGCATTGGAGCGCTATAAGGGTGCATCCTTCTTAAACATTTCATTTCATGCATAAGTGTGCCACATGGATCATAAAACGTGGATTCATACAATATAATCATTTATTCCAAGATAAAGGAATGTGGAATTCATACATGAAACTTTATAATAAATAAGTAAATGTGCATAAAGGTGAATACCCTTGATGGAGAAATGGGCATGGTATTCACTACACAATGACATTGGCTTAGAAAATCGGTGCGATTTCGGCAGCGTAACTGCGTGACATAAGAATTCATAAAAATGGTTGATGAGAGAGAAAGGGGTTCCTCATCATATTTAAATGTAATGGACAGTAAGGAGGTTATATAGATACATTTCCCAACAATTGTAATGGAATTTAGTTTCATGATACAAAAGTATTGCTTCAATGTAAAAGAAGAGAGAGAAGTTCCTTTTGGAATTTCGGCATAGTTACGGGTGTACATGGGAGGAATTTAATGAGAGGGAAAGGGGTCTCCCATTATTCAAAAAATAAGAGGCAAGTATGGGGGAGGTTCTAAACCATACCCCAACATTCATAATTTAAAATAAAAGGGCAACACAACTTAAAGAAAATTGACAGAAATGAGAAAGGAAGAAAAAACACTTACTTGGAAGTGTGCTTCCAAAGGCTAGAGAGAGGCTTGTGAGAGGCTTCTTGGGAGCTTGGGGAACCCTGGGAGGATTCTAGATATAGTAGGGCAGAGGTTGGACGAACTCCAAGGGATTTTAGTGAGGAGGAAGTGGGAGATTGGGTGGGTTTATATAGGAAAGGTGAGAGAATTCTTTATTATTTATGTTTGGGACCCCTTATGTTAAATTAATCCAAACCACAAACCATCCCATGGTTTTTTAATATGGTTTCTGGAAAATGAAAGAGGAAAACAATATTTTACAAGGACAAGGTCCGAACTTATTAAAATATTTGGGTTTCTTATGTGGAGGTGAGTCACACTCCCATGGAAATTAATTTAAAAAGGCAAAGTGTTGAATAAGTCCTGAGGGGTTCATTAATCCATTGAAAAGTAAGTCAAACAAACCCAAAATAACATTTTTTTTAATGATAAAATATATATTGGACGAACATAAGGATTATGGTATTTTATTAGATCACCATTGGGTCATTATGATGTCATAAAACACATTATATATTTAAACGGTATTTAATTTTTAACCAAAAATTCAACTGTCTCGGAAAATTATGAAAAATTCACCATTGGATAATTTCGACATCCTGATTCCATAAATGATATTTATTTTATCTACAAAATTTTCTAAATTTTTGAATTTTCACTTTCAAAATAAAAACCGACATTTATCGAAAATTCATGGTTTTTGACAGAAATTGCTTTCAAACCTTAATAAAAATTTTAATTGCATTTATAGAATTATAAGATCATTTATATTTAATAAAAATTAATTTAATAATAATATTATTATTTTATTAAATTATTATTTAAATCAAAAATCCCTTAATTTAATAAAATAGATTTCTTATTTAAATAATAACTAAAAAACCATTGGTACTTTAAAAACTATTTACAATGTATCAAAAATGACTAGAAATTATATTCATTATTATATACAAAATAATAATGTACATGAACATAGTACTACTTATTTGTTACATAACCCCTTAAAACAGCCGCATAAGACCTAAGGGTAAGGTGTGCGATGGTGACACACACTTGGGGTGGCTCGGATAACATCGCTCGAGTGGTAATTTCAATCAACTTCCACTTTTCCCGTAGAGAGTCATGTTCGAGCATGACATAATGAAGCTCATCTTGGGCTTGGTCAAGGTCAAAGCCCAAGGATTCCACCACTTTTCCGAGCACCGAAAAATTGGCTTCGTATGGGGCAATTCTACTGGATGAGGCCATCGCTTCCTTTGTCTGAGTAAAATTGGGTTCGTTAAGGCCTTATATTTATACAAATCAAGTGATCACTATTCAATGACTATATTAACAACGGTCACAATTCATAACATAAAACCAAATAAGTTGACATCTTATAAAAACATTTTTCATAAAGATACATTTAACTGGATTAAGGGGGATTTTCCATTAAAGAAACTTTTGGTCGTTACAATATTCCCCCCTTAAGAAATTTCGCCCTTGAAATTTCTTCTTTTCCCACACTAATACAAATGTGGGAAACTCAGCTTCATCATATCCTCCGAATACCAAGTCACTTCTTCAAACTTGTGGTTTCTCCACAACACCTTGATTAGGGGCATTGTCTTATTTCGTAGAACTTTTTCTCTACGATCTAAGATCTTCACTGGTTTCTCCTCATAAGAAAGATCGCCTTCCAATTGTACCGCCTCAGAAGAGAGTACATGTGAAGGGTCTGGTATGTACTTCCTTAAGAGGGATACATGAAATACATCATGCACCTTGGCCACAATAGGTGGAAGTGCTAGTCGATAGGCCACAGCCCTAACACGATCAAGAATCGTGAAGGGGCTGATGTACCTTGGACTTAACTTCCCTTTCTTTCCAAACCTCATGACCTTCTTCCATGGAGATATGAGTAAAAAAACATGTCTCCAACATTAAACTCAAGGTCTCGTCGATGATTATCTGCATAACGCTTCTATCGACTCTGGGTTGCCTTGATATGCTGCTGAATGGTTTTCACCTTATCCACCATTTCTTCGACCATTTCTGGTCCAAGCAGCTTACGTTCACCGACCTCATCCCAACATGCCGGTGTTCTACACCATTTCCCATACATGGCTTCATATGGTGCCATTTGGATGCTTGAGTGGAAACTGTTATTATAAGAGCACTCAACCAGAGGAATAAGTTTATCCCATCCTCCTTTAAAGTCCATTTAGAACGCTCTCAACATATCCTCAAGTGTTTGGATAGTCCGCTCGGATTGGCCATCAGTTTGAGGATGATAGGTCGTACTGAAGTTCAGTTTAGTATTCAGAGCATGTTGAAGACTCTTAAAAAACATAGAGGTGAATCTTGGATCTCAGTCAGACACAATAGAAAGTGGTACTCCATGAAACCTTACCACTTCCCTGATATATATATGTTCCAGTTGATCCAAAGAGAAATCCTCTCGAATAGCAATGAAGTGTGTAGTCTTTGTAAGATGATCCACAACAACCCAGATTTCATTGTTTCCTTTGGATGTCCTTGGAAGTCCAGTGACAAAGTCCATGGTGATGTTCTCCCATTTCCATTCTGGTATGGGAAATGATTGCATCATCCCCTTAAACTTCTGTCTTTCTGCCTTCACTTGCTGACACACCAGGCACTTTGATGTATATTCAGCGATCTCCTTCTTCATATTATCCCACCAAAAGTTTTCTCAGAGATCTCGATACATTTTTGTGCTCCCTGGGTGAATAGAGAAATTTGAACTATGTGCATCATCCAAAAGATCCTTCTTCAGCTCCGGACTTGATGGAACACATAGTCTTTTCCCAAACCGTACAATTCCTTCTTCATTAACATTAAACTCCGAGGATTTTCCCTTTTTGATAGTTTCCACTTTTTCTTGAATTCCCACATCATCCTTTTGAGCATCCTTTAACCTTTCCAAAAGAAATGGTTGAGAAATCATTTGTGAAAGGATTGATGATGTTCCCTTCATTATGATTCCCACATCCATCTTCATCAAGTCTAAGAAGATTGTATCCTTCTCAATTCTCATCATTGATAGAATCGCTGGATCCTTTCTACATAGGACATCTTCCACCTTGTTCTCTTTCCCAGGGTGGTAATGTATTGAACAGTCATAAACCTTTATGAGATCTATCCATCTTCTCTGGCGCATATTAAGCTCTTTTTGTGTGAATATATATTTAAGACTCTTGTGGTCAGTATATATCTCACATTTCTCTCCAAAGAGATAATGCCGCCAGATTTTCAAGGCAAAGATCACAACCGCCAACTCTAGATCATGTGTTGGATAGTTTCGCTCATAGATTTTCAACTGCCTTGAGGCATAGGATATCACTTTATCAGTCTGCATCAGCACACATCCTATGCCCTTTTTCGAAGCATCACTGAATACCACAAAAAGCTCCCCACTTGTGGGTAAAGTGAGTACGGGTGCAGTGATAAGCCTCCTTTTCAACTCCTTGAAGCTTTCTTTGCATTCATCACTCCAAGAAAACTTTACTCCCTTTCGAGTTAGCTTGGTAAGAGGGTTGGACAATCGTGAGAAATTTCTCACAAATCGTCGATAATATCCAGCTAACCCCAAGATGCTACGGATATCTGTTACCGATGTCGGCCTCGGTCATCCCTCAATTGCATCTGTTTTGGATGGATCCACAGATATACCATTGCTTGTGATGATATGGCCCAAGAATGAGACCTCCTTAAACCAGAACTCACACTTGCTATACTTTTCATAGAGCTTCTCCTTGCGGAAAGTCTCCAGTACAGTTCTTAAATGCTCCTCATCATCCTCCTAGGTTTTGGAGTATATTAGAATATCATCTATAAAGACTACCACAAATTTGTCAGGGTAATCTCTGAAGACAATATTCATCAAGTCCATGAATATTGCTGGAGCATTGGTAAGTCTGAAAGGAATTACTATGAATTCATAGTGCCTGTATCTTGTACGAAAAGCAGTCTTGGGGATATCTTCTTTCTTCACCCTTACTTGATAATATCCCGACTGCAAGTCCACCTTGGAGAAGTATTGTGCTCTACGCAACTAATCGAACAAGTCATCAATTAGTGGGTGTGGATACTTGTTATTTATCGTTATTTTGTTAAGTTCACGATAATCGATGCAGAGCCGCATTGACCCATCCTTCTTCTTGATAAAGAGGACTGGTGCACCCCATGGTGAAGCACTTGGATGTATAAACCCTTTATCCAGATTCTCCTGTAGTTGTTTCATCAGCACTTCAAGCTCAACAACAGCCATTCTATATTGAGTCTTGGATATTGGTAGCTCCCCAGGTATAAGTTCAATTGAGAACTCAACATCTCTTCTTGGAGGAAGACCTGGCAGTTCCTCGGGAAACACTTCCACGAATTCCCTCACAATAGGCATTTCTTCAAGGATGGTTTCTTCTTTGGACTCAATCATCTGAGCCAGATACGTGTGCTCATAGGGCAGTAATATCCATGCTTGAGATGATGGAGCTAAAGGAGATTCATATTCCTCCTGACACTTGTAATGAATCGGGGGTCGATTCTCCATATGGAGTGTGATTTCCCTCTCCTGACAATTTATGTTGGCTCTATATAAGGAAAGCCAATCCATGACAAGAATTGCATCAAATTCCATTAAAGGGAGTATGAAGAGGTTCGCCGGGAAATTCAATCCACAGATTATAACAGGGGAGGACTTATATTCATGGGATTCAATGATTTCCCCATTTTTCGTAATCACCGACATCTTTACTTCCGTGATTCGTGGAGGTGTTGGGATTGTTCTACTAAACTTTCGAGATATAAAAGAATGCGTAAAACATAAATCAAAATGTACGTTTTCTATTCTTGAATGAATAACTAGCATACCTGCCACCACTTCGTTGTCGGGGTTCACTTCTGCAGAAGTGATGGAAAAAGTTCTTCCTTGCTGTCTTGGAGGTTGTTGGTTGCCTTTGATAACCCTTTGGATTAGGGCACTGATTTGAAAAATGACCCGGTTCATTTCATTTGTAGTGTTGAACAATGCGTTGAGGTTCGAATGGAGCATTCCTCTCCTTTGTCGCAGCCGCGGGTCCTTCTTGCCGATAGTTAGTAGCTAGGTGCCCTTCTCTTCCACACCTGAAGCATTTTCTCGTCCCCTTAAGGCAATTTCCAGGGTGCTCTTTTCTGCACTTTTGTCAAGTGGGGTGCTGGAACTTCTTAGCACCGTTGGATTTATCCATCGGACCACCAGCATTGACGTCTACCTTACGCTTCTTGTCCCATGATACCCCTGTGATTCTCCGATCTTTATTTCGACCTTGAGGGCACATCGAACAATTTCCTCATAGCTGTCGAAGTCACGGATCGCTAATGCTTTCCGCAAGCTAGGCTTCAGCCCACCAAATAAGCGGTCAACCTTGCATTCGGGGGTAACGATGAAGCCATAAGCGTATCGTGCAATCCTTGTGAAGTTTGCGTTGTACGCTACCACAGACTCTTCATCTTTTTTCTTGAGGGAAAGGAAGTCCCTTTCCATCTTAAGACGGAGGGTGCACGGAAAATATTTATCGAAAAACATCTTCCATAATTCCTTCCATTCTAAAGAATCGATCTCCTCCTCAGGCTTCGTATTTTTGATCAACGTCCACCATTGATCAGCTTCACCCTCCATACGATAATCCGCCAGGAGAACCTTCTATTGTTCAGAACATTGAAGGATGGAGAAGATCTTTTCAATAGTTGATCCATTGTTCAGCGATCGTGGGATCAGATGATCCACTAAAAGTAGGAGGCCGTTGTCTCATGAAGCTCTCGATAGAAAATTTTTCTTTCTTAGGGGGGGGGGGGGGGGTTGAATGTTCCTATTGACTAGTGTTTCTATTCAAAACTTGAGTTAGCTGAGAGAGAAGCTTGAAAAAGTTCGTGATTCCTGCTCCCATTGGATTGTCCATCTCATTAGTACAATCATGACACTGATCTTCACAACGGTTGTTAGCCTGAGTCCTCCTATTACCGACCATTGGCTGGAAAAACAAATGTTAGGGGTAACACATAAAGGGTAATCCAAAGACAAAAGTTTATGACTTATAAATAAACTTTTATTTCCTTAACTCATGAGTCTATAGGCTTTAATCTAGGCTTTTCATGATCTACTTTGTAACATATATTCTTAGGGGCATTTTTTCCTTAATAAGGGTTCATACTAAGATTGTGAATTTATCAAAACATATACCCCAGGAGTGTCATAACCAAGAGTGCAGAAAGGCCCGTTGTCGTGCACCAGTTCCTGTTCGATTCTAGCTCAAAGCGGTGTTTTCGGGTTTTACCCCTTGGATACATCTGTGCCAGAGCCGCCTCTACCTGCTCGTATCCAGACATGGATGTATTTGTTTGATAAACCACTTACACAGTATTTACCAAAACATAGGGATGTTTTTATTATACTTAGTCTTGTATGTAAGGCTTTACTAGGGTTTCCTAATCCCAAAATAACTAAACCTATCCTCTGATACCAACTATGACAACCCTGCTTTTTATTACAACTTAAACATGATTTATTACATAAAACATCATTTGATAAAACAAAGACGATCCAGAGGATTAGTGTCTTTGGGGATTAGGATCATTACATAAAGACTTAAAATAATAAACACAACATCTTTATTGAAAAATTGCATTCCATGACCACTACATTCCCTCGTACTTAGCATTGCATGGGATAACCTGAGGACATGCATAAGAAAAGGGTGAGCAATAAAGCCCAGTAAGGGAGTAAACATGGAATAACAGGAGGAGTACAATACATGTTAGACAATAGGAATATCAATAGATCATAAAAGAAACATGAACAAAAAGGCATGATAAATCATGATAATCATAACATGGAAATGTGGCAACAACACTTAACATTGAATTAGCATGAGCCAAGGCTCATTGCACATGGAGCATGAGTAAACCCTCATTGCACATGAAGCACGAGTAAACCCTCGTTTAACTTCAATTAGAATGATTCAAAACCCATTGCACTTGACGTATCATGATACTATACTTTACCCAATGCATTGGAGCGCTATAAGGGCGCACCCTTCTTAAACATTTCATTTAATGCATAAGTGTGCCACATGGATCATAAAACATGGATTCATAAAACATAATAATTTATTCCACGATAAAGGAATGTGGAATTCAAAAATGAAACTTTATAATCAATAAGTAAATGTTCATAAAGGTGAATACCCTTGATGGATAAATGGGCATGGTATTCACTACACAATGAGATTGGCTTAGAAAATCGGTGCGATTTCGGCAGCGTAACGGTGTGACATAAGAATTAATAAAAAAGGTTGATGAGAGAGAAAGGGGTTCCTCATCATATTTACATGTAATGGACAGTAAGGAGGTTATATAGATACATGTCCCAACAATTTTAATGGAATTTTGTTTCATGATACAAAATTATTGCTTGAATGTAAAAGAAGAGAGAGAAGTTCCTTTCAGAATTTCGGCATAATAACGGGTGTACATGGGAGGAATTTAATGAGAGAGAAAGGGGTCTCCCATTATACAAACAATAAGAGGGAAGTATGGGGGAGGTGAAAAACCATACCCCAACATTCATAATTGAAAATAAAAGGGCAATACAACTTAAATAAAATTGACAAAAATGAGAAAGGAAGAAAAAACCCTTACTTGGAAGTGTGCTTCCAAAGGCTAGAGAGAGGCTTGTGAGAGGCTTCTTGGGAGCTTGGGGAACCTTTGGAGTATTGTAGATAGAGTAGGTCAGAGGTTGGACGAACTCCAAGGGATTTTAGTGAGGAGGAAGTGGGAGCTTGGGTGGGTTTATATAGGAAAGGTGATAGAATTCTTCATTATTTAGGTTTGGGACCCCTTATATTAAATTAATCCAAACCAAAAGCCATCCCATGGTTTTCACCCATGGTTTTTGGAAAAGGAAAGAGGAAAACAATATTTTACAAGGCCAAGGTCCGAACTTATTAAAATATTAGGGTTTCTTATGTGGAGGTGAGTCACACTCCCATGGAAATTAATTTAAAAAAGCAAAGTGTTGAATAAGTCTTGAGGGGTTCATTAATCCTTTGAAAAGTAAGTCAAACAAACCCAAAATAACATTATTTTAATGATAAAACATATATTGTCCGAACATAAGGATTATGGTATTTTATTACATCACCATTGGGTCATTATGATGTCATAAAACACATTATAAATTTAAACGGTATTTAATTTTTACCCAAAAATTCAACTGTCTCAGAAAATTATGAAAAATTCACCGTTGGATAATTTTGACGTCCTGATTCCAGAAATGAAATTTATTTTGTCTAAAAAAATTTCTAAATATGTGAATTTTCTATTTTAAAATAAAAATGGGCATTTATCAAAAATTCACGGGTTTTGACAGAAATGGCTTTCAAACATTAATAAAAATTTTAATTGCATTCATAAAATTATAAGATCATTTATATTTAATAAAAATTAATTTAATATTATTATTATTATTTTATTAAAATATTATTTAATTCAAAAATCCCTTAATTTAATAAAATATATTTCTTATTTACAAATAACTAAAAACACCATTTGAACTTTAAAAACTATTTACAATGTATCAAAAATGACTAGAAATTATATTCATTATTATATAAAAAAAATAATGTACATGAACATAGTACTACCTAGTTGTTACATAACCCCTTAAAAAAGCCACATAAGACCTAAGGGTATGGTGTGTGATGGTAACAGACTCTTGGGGTGGCTCGGATAACATCGCTCGAGTGGTAATTTCAATCAACTTCCACTTATCCCATAGACGGTCACGTTCGAGCTTGACATAATGAAGCTCAGCTTGGGCTTGGTCAAGGGCAAAGTGCAAGGATGCCACCTCTTTTCCGAGCTCTGATAAATGGGCTTCATATGGGGAAATTCTACTAGATGAGTCCATCGCTTCCTTTGTCTGAGTAAAATTTGGTTCGTTAAAGCCTTATATTTATACTAATCAAGTGATCACTATTCAACGACTATATTAACAACAGTCACAATTCATAACATAAAACCAAATAAGTTGACATCTTATAAAAACATTTTTCATAAAGAGACATTTAACTGGATCAAGAGGGATTTTCCATTAAAGAAACTTTTGGTCGTTACAATCAGTATTTATACCTGGACCATTAAAAATTTTATAATAGTGTGAGGTAACATGATCTGTGATGGCCTCTTCAGAGTCAATGATGACTCCATTATTATAATGTTTGGAAATAGGATGATTGGTCTTTCTAATTCATTGAAGGAAATTTTAGAATTTGGTATTACGATCTCCATCAGTAAGCCATTTAGTCCTGATCATATTTTTGTGAATATTATCATTGAAAGTAAGCAAGGAATTAAGTTTGATGGAGATATTCTCTTCCAATTGAGGATCCAATTTGAAATCAGAGTTGGTGTTTTGAGTTTGGAAATGACTAAGTTCCTTCTCAAGTAAGGAAATATCCAGATCTATTTGAGAATTTGAAGATTTGCACCAACCATTGAGGGCCTGTTTGAGAGTTTTCAATTTGTGAATACAGGAAAACGAGTCATGTTGATGTTTCATATAATTCCAGATGTTATAATTGAATGCAACACAATCAGGATTTGAAGTCAAAGCATTATTAAATTTAAAAGGAATGATAGATTTTTTATCATTTATAATAAATATAACAAGGATGGGATGATGGTCAGAGTTGAGCCAAGGGAGAGTAACACTAGAAATATTATCTCAGTTATCAAGGGCCTTCATATTGAAGAAGGCCCTATCAAGTTTACTAGAAACCTTTTTATTATGTTGTTTTCTGTACCAAGTAAATTTAGCACCAGAAAGAGTGATTTCAAAAAGATTTCAATCTTCAATAGATATTATGAATTCCCTAGAGGATATAGAAAGGTGAGAGGGTCCAATCTTTTCACAGGGGATGAGGATGGCATTGAAGTCTCCCATGACCACCCAAGGAAATTAAATGCATTTATCCAAATCAAGAAGATCATTCCATAAGACTCTTCTATCATGATATCTATTCTTCGCATAAACCAACATAAAAAAGTATGGAGATCATTCCACAAAAAGTCACAGGTAAGATGCTGATCAGAGATTCTAAAAATGTTGACATTTTTTCAAAGAGGTATCAAAAAAACCTACATAGAATCAGATTGAGAATCTATTTTTCAAGAGCCTAGGAAATTGTAATTGAGAGAACCAAAATGCAAGAACTTAATTTTTAAAATGACTTTAGGTTCAGAAGTAGCAAAAAGAAGAGGTTTGTGAGTGTTTAAGAAACTCCTAAGAGTGATGGAGGTGTCTTGACTAGCCAAACCTTGACAGTTCCAATATAGTAAATTCATTACTAATTGGGTTTTGGGTTAGTACCCTTCTTAATTTTAGACTTCCTAGATCCTTTTTTCCCTTGGGATCTCATGACCATTGGGGAGGATGAAGGGTTTTTTTGATCTCCTGGTTTTCATAGTTTTTCAAGTAATCTAATTTCAGATTCGAATTAGGATTTAGGGTAGAGAACGAAGGAACCGTAATTTAAGACCTGTCCAGTGGGTGTTCTCCCGTAGTTCCATGAACAGTTAACTAATCATTTAGAGACTATATCACATCTAGAGCAACGTGATATGGGTTAGCCATGTTAGAAGTGAAAGAATAACTGGCCATTGAGACAACTACAGGAACAATATATTGTTAAGAAAAGGAGTGAGTCGTATCCCCTACCTTGACCGAATCAGAAATTGATGAAGGTTTTGTATTGTATTCAAACAAAACAGTACATATACCCTCAGGATTCTTAGGACCAGAAGTGGGATTGAAATTACTATCAAATTTATGTTTTTCAATAGGGAAGTTGGACACCACCCTGCTAACCAGACAGGAAGTAGTATCTTGAGAAGGTTCAAGGACAGAAACAGAAACAACAGTAACAGGGAGAGACAAGTTATGTGTAGCATGTGTAGTAGCTAAAGGGAAAAGGATATCAGTTTTATCAGTAGCTAAAGGAATGTATTTTTCAGCATGTAAATTCATCTGTGTAAAAGTATGTATGTCTGCCAAAGGAGTGGTCACTTCTTTAATAGCAGAAATAGAATCAGGTTGTGTAATAGTTTCAGGTGTACATGAACTATTGTGAACAAAATTAGGAGAAACAACACTAGCAATAGGTAAATGATGCTCTAAAATAGGTATTTCAGAATTAGAGATAGTAGAATTTGAAACAGAAATCTATAAAACAGGGTTACCTGGGTTTGGATTTTTCCCCTTTTCACTTTGTTCTTTGAAGGAAACATCAGAAGTATCATCCTGAGTCGAAGGAGGTAAAACCTCCAAGTCCTTACTAACATTTTCATGTAAAATGGAAGTTCCAAATGCAGAAGAAATAAAAGATGTGTTTGGGACAGTGGGGGAATTATTATCAATGTTATTTCCAACATCCCCAGCCCCTATGGCCTCTAATCCCAAGGTAGTATTTTCATTCTTATGTATGTCTTCTTCTTCATCAACTAAGACACCCCAAGATTTACCTTCTAGGGAAGTAGGAACATTGAGCTTTTTAACCCAAATGACATGCTTTTTTTAGATTGATCAGTTTTATCAATGATATTTTTTTGTTTTTTACCATAATTAACCTCTTTCCAATCATTGTTAATTGGAGGATCCATTTCTTTCCTAACCACCCTGCATGTAGAAAAATTATGTCCAATAATTTTTCACACATAACAGAAGGGAGGTTTCATTTCATACTCAATTTTGAGTTCAAATCTATTAGTAGGTGTGTTGAAACCAATAGTATTTGGTAAATCACTGGCAAAGTTGACCTCAACCTTTAATCTAGCATATAAACCAAGATCACCATTCAATGTTCTATGGTCTATTTTGATAGGGGAACCTATGAAGGAATCTATATGGGTTAGAATCACCTACTATTGAAATAGTCTTAATGAGTACATGTCGGCACACTTAAGACATCATATGATTCATTAAAGAACATTTAAACATAATACATATACATTTTCATGCATTATATAATAACCAAAATGACTATATTGAATACTGAAATGAAATGTAACCAAAATCATCACATTTAAACACTAAAATCATGCTAATTATTAATTAGAAGAAAAAAATAATTAATTTAGACCCAAATATACACATGTCAAAGAATATAAACAATAAATCCAAAATGATATCACTATGTAATAGAACTATAATAATAAAACAATAAATGTTTAAGAATAAACAATATTATGTCTTTTCTAACCCATGAAATAAGATCCTAAGGCACTATGGTGCATCATTTTAGGTTCAACTATGAAAACCATTTTTCAACTAGAAAAATATATATTTTAGAAGGAGTTATTCATATTGGATAAATTTTAATGTTTTTATAGACATAGAATAATCAACAATGAAAAATGTCTAGAATTTATAATGTGCAATTCCAAACAGAAACAATTAATTTTTTCACTATTAGAACATTCCCGAAGAATGTCTGAATTTAGAGAATAGTGAAGATAACATACATGTATAGGGGTAACTAGATGAATATATAATAGTTCATTTAACGTTTATGTAAGGGAATTTTCAAGATATTTTTTCAATAAATGAAACATATAAAAGTCCTCATGGTAGATTCATAAGAGTAATCATGCAAAAGTATCTGAACTAAGAACTGCATACCAAAAGATAAAGTTGTGGTGGTGAATTCATTTTACCACATGAAGGGATACCCATGAAGATAAACGTGAGTTGGATTTAATAATTTCTTATATTAGATAGTGGTGGATACTAGTTTATCTAGCTAGGCAATACAAATTATTAGCATGGTGGGGAATTTTTTTGATGTGACTGAGAACGTTTTCATATATTTCAGTCCAAAATAAAAGAGTTTTTAGTATTATCCTTATAGAAAATGATTCATGTTAGAAAAACATAAAATATCATTTTTCTATATTTCATTTTTCTTTATTAGGATCATTTAAAAAAATTATTATTTAGGGTGTTCTATGGATAGTGATTCAGTGTTGTAACTTGGGTACAATTTTCATTTAAGTTTCAACTCATTGATTACACTGGTTTATTACTATATATTTTCATTATTATTAATTCTCAATGGGGGAGAAATTACAAATGATATAAGGTATTCATAATCCTAACAAGTGTTATAAGATATTTAGTTAATGGGTTTTAGACAACCAGACCCTAGTGAAGGTGATTCATAGCTCTGTTCAACATTATTATTATACCCTTTCCCCATAACATAATTTTGGTATTTTTTCATGATACCTATTTATTTTTTTTAATTTAATCTGACTTCCATATCTACCAATATCAATGTGATGTATAAGGGTATGTTCTGAGTGGATAAATTGGGTAGGGGTGTGGATTTTTGAAGATGTAGATAGATTATTATCTACTTTAGAATGATATTGAGCATATTTTACTAGTTATTGGAATACAATTGATGAGTAAGATTTAGTCAGATATGTCAATTATAAAACAACTAGTGTTTATATGGGAGCAATTAACCCAATTCTGGGATTATAAATTTTGGGAAGTTAAAAAAAATAAAAACTTCTAATTTCCCTCAATGGTCTATTTAAAAAGAATTTATAAATGAACAAAGTATCACTCATGTGGATTTTGTTAAATATTATGATTTAGAATTTAAACCAGTAGAAAATCACATTAATGACTTCAAAATAATTTAGACATATGTGGACTTAGTGAATGTAGACATGTTATATCATAAACGTCCATTTCTATTACATTCATCACTCATGGAATCATGGGATGCAATGGATACCATGGTGAGTAATTCTATGTATACAATAGACTTATCTTCAATGTCTTTAGAGATATTATATTGAATAATTAAATTCCATGAAAGGGGATCATGACACCTTTTAGAAATAGATATTGTGAAAAAATTAATAGAACATTCTGTAAAACTATAAAGTTATAATAAGTGAAAAGTAGGGATAAGAAAATGTATGAGTAACTTGGGAAAAGGTAGTCCCATGTACATAAATTATGTTAAGAGTAATTTCACTGTAAAAGGATTAAAATAAATGGATAGTCAGCTCAAAATGCTATGATTCCAAATATAGATATAGTAATCCAATTTTGGTTGATATAATAGGTATGTTGTTAAGTTTCTCTATATGTCTTAAGTCTTGGGTGATAGACTCTAGAGATTCATTGTACTCATCACACAAGAGATGGAGTATATTGATATAAACAAAGAAACGTTTTAGAAGTATGTATCCAAATGATGATAAATCACTCATTATTTTTGGATATGGTGATGTATCCATAAAAATAAGGAATATAATCCTTTTGGATGTACTTGTAATGTGACATATACCAAAATTATAGAAGAACATAGTTTTTAATGGAGAGTTAAATGATGAATTTTTATGTATTAAATTAACTAAAAGAGAATAAGGGATAACATGTTGTTATGTGGTTATGGAAAAAATAGTGATGAAATGAACTCCTTACCAAATTGGGTTATCAAATGGTGTGATTCATGTTAGACAAGTAAAATTAATAAATTTATGGAATGACTATCTTGGATAAATAAGTTAGATAGCGATAAAAATACTTGATTCTAATGTAATACTAATCATCTGAATCATAGAATAGAGAATATGAGAAATAAATTTATGAAAAACAACACTAGGATTCATTTGAATTAAATTTTTAGACACCAAATAATTAAAAGTTAGTTTTATTTTATATGGATATATGATGGGTATATCCAATTAACTCTCATGGTGGGTAATTGTAATATGTTACCTTCAATGACAATGTGATAAGGATGGTGTATGTGTTCCTTTTCACGAATAATTCTATAGTGACCCAAGTATTTTACAGATATTAGAAAATGTTTTTTAACAAAAAATACCATTAATTATAACCCAATGATCATTATGCCTAGTGTCTTTAGATGACTAGGATTAGAATACATAGAAAGGAATCTAAAACATGACATCCTAATTTTATTCTTCATATTGAGACACTATGTCCATTTGATCTTATAAAACATCAAAAGCTAACCGGGGTAATAAATCCATGAATGGATTGATTTAAAATTCCTAGTAATGGAAGAAATAGGACAAGGAAGAATAATGTGTGAGTCAAAGGTACCCCATGATATAAAAAAAGTGAAGGCTCATTAGTAATCACCTAGAATCATCCCATAACGAAAATGGTGTCATAAGATCTTAGTAAATTTGGAAATGTGGAAGAAACATATAACATGAAAATAAAGATGAGTCAAGGCTAACTACATAGATAATATGACATGGTGTAAAATTAAATTAATGGATTAGGTTTACTCGCTAATCTTGAACCTGATCACTCCTAAAAACAATGATTTAACCAATATATTGGAGTGATATTTGGGTACCACCATTATAAAATGTTAATGATTTATATTGAACATAAAGTAAATTAGTCATAATTTATAATATAATAATTATCCATGGAAAAAATATGGGTTACATAATCAAGCCTCATACCAAAATCAAAGGAAATTTAATAATGAATGAATTTGATAAATGATTATAAGGAAGGTATTAACATGCCAAAGGATGTGATAAAATGATATCTATATATGTTAGGTATATATATATATAATTTATAATCATTTTATAACCTTGAATTTTGAGGTAATGTGATTTTGGTAGATTATTTTCATAACACAAATGAAATAGTGGTTTAGAGAGATCCCTTACCTCGAGCCCAAATAGTCATGTCTGTTATTTATATTCTAGAATAATAAATGTATAATAAAATTTCACTAGATTAAAGAATATTTTAAAAAAAAATTATTCTTTTATTTATGTATTACCACGTTATATTAGATTAATTAATCATTTATTTTCAAGTGAGAAAATTTGATGATGTTTGGATCATATGACCAAAATCACTTGGGAACATTGAAAAAAGTCCTATAAATTAATATTTTTTCATCTACCGAATAATAATAATGTAATAATTATAATTTTTATACCTAAACTGTCCTTTAATAAATAAGCATGGGAAATAATTTTGAAAAATGATATATGTTACAATCACAATGTCAGGATGTCGCACACATGTTTGTGTAAATTCTCCATTTTTCAATAATCATAATTGAAAGAAGGTATGCGTTATGATAACTTTATAAAATTATAATTTTTTCATAAATATAATATTATTTATTTAAATACACATATATATATAACCAAGTAACATGGTAATAAAAAATGAATCACATTGTTCAATGAGGCAGTGGTCCGCCATACACACAAGCAAGGCTTTGTTTTTCAATGATTGATAATATAAGTAGATATATGATATATTAATTTTAATTAATTTTATAATGTAAATATTATCATATATAAATATCAAATTCATCATCATTAATATCTGTGATATCTAATTGGAAATGAATTACACAGGTTCATGATGGTGTACTCCACTGTACACAAGAATGATGGTTTAGTTTCCTATTTGAAGGAAGTGGAGATGATTTTAAGTTATGAAATTAAATTAAATAAAATGTTACATATGGGATATAATGATTTTATTATAACCCCATGATTGATTAATATTTTATAAATATGTAAGAAAAAACAAAAAAATTGATTGGATAAGAATGATAACTCTACTTTGGTAAACCTCTATTGGTTATAACTAATGCCTCTATAGATTGGATTTACGATGAAAAAGGACTCTTTAATATGGTGATTATATACATGATGTTATTTATGTAGTTATTATATGAGAAAATTATTTTTAAATTTGAGAATGATAGGAATGGATGATTCATATTATATGTTAGATGGAGTGACATTTTTGTAAATACATAAAAGGATTAAATAATAAGAATCCACTCTAATGAACATGTGCATAAAAATAGATAAATAATGGAGTGAAGGGGTGATATGGTAAAAAAATATCCAATTATTAAAAAAGAAACATGTATTAAATTTGTTACTCCATTTTAATATTTATTTTAACACCCAGTAAACATGTTTTGAAATTAATAATAGTACGAGATCTTTATTGTTTTAACTATTCATTATGACCGAATATTATGTTTTACATATTCTAAAATTTTAATTTTAATTATAATAATTATAATTTTATAATAAATTTTATCAAATTAAATTCATAACTGTTTAAAAATTTAATTAATATTTAAACTCTCATAATGTTATCAAAATTAGATATTGATGAAATGTATTTTTCAATTATAAAATGACCTTAAATTAACTATATGACTAGTTATAATCATTATATAAATTTGTATTTATATAAATAGATATTTAATATATTAATTTAATTTAAAATTTTCCAAAAAAAATTTAATTTTAATTAATTAGAAGGGATTGACTTTATGAATAGAAAATAGTTCGTCTAAAACCACGTTATTTATCAAAAAAACATATTCTACAAAAATCATGAAAAATGCTTAACTTATATGAAATTAATTATATTATTTAATTTCATGTTTTTTATATTTCACTTTAAATCCAAAAAATATATAATTCATTTTTTAAATTATTTTAATTAATTATAATAAGTTTTAAAATTTTAACAACAAATAGTTTTTACAATTCCCTGAAAAATACACCATTTCAGAAGAATTGAACGAATTCACCCTCAGTAAATATTGATATTTTAATATAAAAAATTATGTTCATTTTATAAAATATTATCACTGAAGTTTTAATAAATTAATAATAATAATTTCCTGAAAATTTAGTAAAATCATCTTTGAAATAATCATGTTTTTAAGAATAAAATGTCCTTATAAAAAATTGGGTGCATATTTCCAAAAACATTTTCCTTAAATATATATATGTTTTCCAATTCAAATATATTTTATAATTTGATTAGTAACATTCATACATGCTAACTTAAAATATTTGTTATAACTGTGAAAAATAATTTTAATTTTCTTTGGCTAGATGTTCCATCCAACAAACACTATCAAGAATAATATTCCCTTTTAAAAACGAAGTGTGTTACATTCTTCCTCTCATAAATAATTTCACCCTCAATGTTTCATATTAAATACTATGGTAAAAACATATGGGGGTACATATACATCATGGATTCCTCTGGTTCCTATGTTTCCACTTAATATTTTTGTTTTTCCTATAGTACAATGATAAGGTGAGATGTCTTATTGCAAAAACATCATCTCAATAGTCCAAGATCATTACTAGTTTTTCCTCATAAGATATATAATTTTACAACTGTACAAAATATGAATTTTGAACATGTGAGAGATAAGATATGTACTTCATCATGAGGGATATATGTAATACATAGAATACTTGATAAAGGGTTGGTGGGAGTTCATTTCAATATTCCACATCTCAATTGTGATGTATATTATCAAAGTTGGTTGTTGTATAATGGTCATATATTCCCATTTTTATCAAATATCAAGTCATTATTCCACAGATATATGTGGAGACACACATTATCAATTACCATAATCTTGTGTTCTCATTGACAATTGTAAGAATATCTCTTCTATTAATTTTAAGTAGTTCAGATGTGTTAATTAATGGTATTGAACTTTTATACCATCAAATAAACCATTCTATATCCCAATATATTATATTAATATCTTTATCACAACCTGAAGGTGTTCTAAATATTGTCCCATAATGGGATACATATGGATCTATTTCGATGCTTGATTTGAAATAATTATTTTATGTGCACTCAAATAGAGGAAGATGTTTATCTCATCCCCCTTCGAAGTCCATCGAGCATTTTCTCACTATTTCATCAAAGATTTAAACAGTCAACATAGATTGGCTAGCTGTTTGGGGATGATAGTATATATTAAAGTATTACTCAATATCTAGATCATATTGGAGGGTCAAATAGAAAAAGGAGGAAAATATAAGATCTCAGTCATATACAATCAATTATGGTGTTCCATGTAGTCTCACTACCTCTCTGATGTATATCCTTTCCATCTAATTGAGTGATAAGTCCACTTTAATTATAATGATGTGATCAATCATTATAAGATGATCCACTGAAACTCATATTGTATTTTTCCTTATAATGACTTTAGAAGACTAGTGACAGAGTCCATGGTTATTTTTTATGCTATCCATTTTGGTATGTGTAAATGTTCCATCAACCACTTAGAGTTGTTCATTTCATCCTATAGTTGTTGGTATACCAAACTCAATGATGTATATTTAGTGGATTTTTTATCTTTTTAATATTGTTCCACCATAGTTCCCATTGATATCTCAATACATCATCATACTCCCTCGGTGGTTGGAGGAGGCAACAAATTCTACATTATTCCACATATTTTTCTTTATCTATACATTTTATGGTACACATTATCCTAAATGAAATCTTACAAATACTTCATCATTTTTGAACACTGATAATTTAACCAATCTTATATCTTCCACCTTCTTATGAATATCCACTATATCTCTTCAATCATCCTCTATCTCCATCAGAGGGAATGTTTTAGAAATTATTTGAAAAAGTAATAGTGAGGTTCCTTACTACCTTATTCTCATAATCATCCATTTCATGTCTAGGAAAACTGGACCCTTAAAATTTATCACTAATGATAAATTCTATGTATCGATTATACATATATCATCTACAAAAAAATTTCATTTCTGAGGATGGTAATGGATTTAGTTTTCATCGTATTTAATCATCTCTATCTATATTTTCTAGTGAATATAGATCTATTTCTATTTGAATATATTTTGGAGGATCTTATGTTCCATATATATTTTGAAATTATCCCCATAAAGATAATTTCCCAATACATTCAATTTAAGGATCATTGTAACCATCTCTAGATCATTAGCGGTATATTTCTACTCATTAACATTCAAATTACTCATGTTCTGGGGAAAAAAGAATTTCTCAATACCCATCCCATTTTCTAATTTGAAGCATCATTGTATACAACAAAAAGTTCCCCACTTGATGGAATCATGAGGACTATTGCATTTTTAATCTTCATTTTCAACTCCTTAAGGCCCTATATGCATTGATTGGTCAAAACAAGCATTATTACTTTATGTGTTAACATGGTTAGTCGGTTTCGTAACCATGATAATCTTCTCAAAAATCATTGGCAATGAAAATATAGTTTACAAAAACTATGTATATCTATTACATATGTCGGTCTAGGAGAGTCCACAACTGACATTATCTTATGAGGGTCTATAGATATTACATTGATGGTAATAATATTCCCCCAGAATGGACATTCCTTGATCCAAAAGTCAACTTTACAATGCATTTCTTAAATATTATCAATTTTTAAGGACTTTATAAGAATATTAATATTATTTTAGTGCAAATATTTTTTTTGGAGTAAATTAGAATATCACCTATAAACACTAATAAAAAATTTACAAGGAAACATATATAGACACAATTATTTATGTCAATAATGATTTCTGGTTAATTAATGTGTTTTAAAGGAATTCTTATGGTCTTATAGTGTCCAAAAATTGTTTGAAATTTAGTTTTGATAATATCATTGTTCTTCACCTTTATTAGGTGGTATCTCAATCGAAGGTCGACCTTAATGAAGTAAAGGGATCCACACAGTTGATTGAAAAATTAAACTCTTCATGGGATGTAATACCACTTACATAACATGATTTTGGTGAGTTCATGAAAATCAATACAGAGGGTCATTGATCTATCTTTCATCTCAATGAAGAGGATCGGTTCACCCCACATTGTAGCACTCCGGCATATAAAATAATTTTCTATATTATCTTTAAACGTATTCTCCATCACTTCCATATCAAATGTGGCTATTATATTAGGATTCATTGATATGGGTAGAGAACCTTTTATAAGTTTGATTACAAAATCATCCTCTCAATTGGGAGGAAGAATAGTGACCCATTGGTAGTATACATCAGCATAATCTGTCCTAATGGGAATGTCATTAAGAATGATTCTATCCTTTTTTTAAATCATTTTAGCTAGAAATGAATCATAAAAAAGAAATAATATTCATACATGAATATATGATTCAAGGGGAGAGTCACCCTAACCATTACAATTTTATTGAATAGGAAGATGAATTGGAATGTCAAGAGTGTTCTCCCTCTCTCGAATGATGGGGTTTGTTTTATAAAAATAATCATAATCTAGCCCAATATTTCTTCAAACTCCACTATATTAAGGTAGATGAGATTTTATGGAGGATTAATTCCAAAAACATTACTGAGGATAAATCTTATAATTGGTATCCAACCATGGCTCCATTTTTTGTTCTCACAGATTTCTCAACACCATGTTTATTAGGTGGTAATTGAATAGTATTAAAAAAATTAAAGATATTAAAATATTAATAAATCCAAAATAAAATAGTACATTCACTTATCATGAATCAATAACTATAATATCTTTCACCAAATCATTGTTGGTATCATATGATGTAGTAGTGATAGCATATTCTCTTTCTTCCACTCTAGACCTTGGAGGTTGGTTTTAAACTCAATACAGACAGGTCACTCTAGGGGGGAGATGAGAGGTGTTGGTGTTATTAGAGATCAGTGGGGCTCTGTTGTGGTGGATATTTTGGAATTTAATTGTAGAGGTGATGCATTGCAGGTCGAGGAATTGGCTATTTCCACGGGGATCGAGGTCTGTGATCAAAGGAATATTATTTTGAGGGTGGTGGAGATAGATTCCTTGATTCTTTTTAATGCTTTATTTGGATGTGGAAGTATACCTTGGGGCATAGAATATATTATCTGTAAGGGTAAGAAGATCATGGGAACCAATACGGGCATCTCTCACGCCAGGCGTGAGGGGAATAAGGTTGCGGACTTCCTGGCTTCTTAGGCTTCCTCTAGCCAAAATGTTTCACTCTATCTCAATTTAGGTTCCTTTCCTACTGGTGGCTCTATTTTTGTTATCAATGACGCTTTGGGTCTTCACTACATCTGTCCTCCTTGATGTATCTCCCTTTTTGTATTTATTTTAACGAAATAAAAATGATAATATTTCAGTCTATAAGAAACCTTAGAATAAGTCATCAGCTAGAATAATTCTCATGTTCCTTAATGATGAAGCACTCCACCATATTTTGAGTGTTGATTTGAACATTATTTTCTTCTTCCACATTAGTTAGTTTCTCCATTTCCCTTTGACACATTTTTCTTAGTGCCCCATTTTTTTACATTTTAAGGGCCTCTTGGTTTAGACAAATTGTTTCAAGATTTATTCTTCCAACACTCTTCAAAATTGGGATGTTATATTTTCATTACTCAAGGTGTATTATCTATTATCTATCCCAAAGAAAACATGATTTTGTATTTTTTTTCTCTAGTACCATGAGAAAACTCAGAGTCACCTATCTGTATCTCACTATGAGGAAACAAAAGTTAGTCACTTAATAAAATTCAATGAACTAATTAACTAATTATTTATTATACATAGATTTAAAACACTAATGAAATTATATTCAATAATTTTCATGTGGATGAAAAACTAGAGGTGTACCATGACTTGTAATGTTTTCCACATGTACCATTAATGTATCATCTTCCTTTTACTTCAGACCAAGAAACTACATCTCCATTTTAAGAGAGTGGTTTTTTGGGAATGTTTTTTTGAAACATATTTTCTTAATGTATTCCCATTTCATGGAATCATTATACACTTTAGTCATTGTGTTTTTTATCAGTATCCAATAATTATTTTATTATCACACAATGTGATAAACAGTCATCAAAATTGTCTATTTCTATAAGTATTAGAGGATAAAGAGTATCTTTTATTTGTGTTAATCCATTATTCAACAAAGAAGTGATCATTATATCCACTAAAGGTATGGATACTTTTCATTATAAAATATTTTATTTCAAATTTATCTTTCTTAGGATGAGGAGTGTGTTTCGCATGATTCACATGATTATTCATATCGTGAGGTATTTAAGCTATTACATCCATGAAGTAATTGCCACCTTTTATATAATGTTGGATTATAATTAGGGTAATCATCAAAATGCATATCTTGTTGTTTTTGGGATAGTTTCTCTCATTTATAGCCATTAACTTAAAAATAATAATATAATAAATTAAAATACAAAAGGGAAACTTATAAACATATTAGGAATAACTTATAAATGATAAGTGTATCATAATTTTTGAGTATCTAGGTTTAAATCACAATTATCCATGGTAATTATCTTATAATATTTCCTATCATTACTATTTGTTCATTTCCTTTATAATGGTTCATATTGAGTTTGTGAATTTCTAATGCATATCCCTCAGGAGTGTCAACCTAGCTGTGTAGTACAGCTCATTATCATGTACTAGGTAAATAATTATTCCAGCTCAATGCGCCCTTTTCAGAGTAATTACCCCTAGGTGAAATTGTTCCAAAGCGATATCCACATGTAGTATCGAGAAAAGGATGTAATTTCTTGGAAACAATTCACTCTACACCTCAAATACATTCCATTATTTTTTTCCCATTTATAGAATTATCTGTATATTTATCCTTAGGGTTATCACTAAATTTTTATCATCCGAGTTTCCAAAGGTAAAATAAACTTCTCCCTAATGTAAACTATAGTTACCCAAGACATCTATACAGATAATGAAAATTTTTTTATCATAAAAATCCATTAACTACAACCCAATGATTGTGAGTCCTAGTTTCATTAAAAAAACAAAGATCATAATACATCAAAAGGAAAAAAAATCCTTATTTTATAATACATAATGACCTCCAATTTCCAATTGATATTTTAACATAACAAGACAACCTATATAATACATCAATGAACTAGGTGGTATTAAAATCCCATTAAGGGAATAATCATGATAAGGAAAAATAACAAGTGAGTCAAAGGTAGAACCATATATCATAATAGAGAAGGTGCGTGAATACTAAAATAGAATCTCAAAATAAAAAACATTATATCATAAGATCATGGAAAAATAGGACTTGTTGTTGTAACATATAGAAAAACATAACATTCAGTCAAGGAAACTGAAAATACAATTTCACATGGTATACAATGTCATGTAATGGATTATGATTACTCTATAATTCCATACATGATGCCTCTTGAGGTTAAATTTTACCAAATGCATCCAATAACTATCTAGAAACACCCATCAGAATATTTTCATGATACATGTGTGAAACATTTGTGAAATAGGTTATAATTCATAAAATAATAATTACCTATATAAAGAAAATTTGTTGCATTATCATGCATTATATCATGATCAAAAGTTATTTCAAAATGATGGAATTTGTGAAATGTGAATTACCAATTTATTACCCCATAAAATAAATGGATTATAAGATAGGAATATATTTTAAAGAACTATATATAGAATTTATAATCATTTAATAAAATTAAATAGAGAGATAATGTGTGTCAGATAGATAATGTCTAGAACCCTAAGTAAATAGAAAATTAGAGAGATCTCTTACTTCACACTCAATTCATCTAATTTGTTATATTATTCATTAATAAAAAATGTATATCAATTATTTACATTATTAGGAACATTTTTTATGTTAATTATTCATTTTATTTTATTTATTATCATTTTATATTCTATTACATAATCATATGGGTTCATGCCATACAATTTTATGATGTTCAGATCATATAACAAAAATAAAATTGGAAATTTGACTACAGTAAAAGATATTATAATTTATCAAACAATAAATAATCATAATTAAAAAATTATATTTTTTATACATAAATTATACTTTTTAGAAGAACCATGTGTTGTGATTATGAAAAATGTATTATATTAACATCACGGAGAATGTAGTTCCTACATACACATCAGTAACATCTCTATTTTTAAATGGTCATAATGGAAAAAATGTAACTATTATTTTTTCATTAAATAAGGATGATTACATAAAAATTTCCACATTATTTAATTAAATATATTTAAATAACCCATACATGTTACATGGTATTAAACAACAATCCACACCACTTTGTGAGGCGGTAGTGAATTATACACATGAACAACTTTGTCTTTTTTCAATTTATGGAATGGTTAGAAGGTATGTGATATATTAATTTAAATAATGATTAATAATTTATGAATAAAATATAGAAACTATAAATCCATTATAATGAAATTATGTGTGAGGAAAATTTAAAAAATGATTTACATAAGTTCACTTGATAGTAGTTCATCATACGCGTGAATTATAGTTTTGTTATCCATTAGATGAATGTAGATACTGATTTAGTTTATTTTCTTATTATAATATCATATAAATATATTGAATTTAATTATGTTATTATATCCTCATGCTTGAGTAATATTTTAAGCATGAATAAGAAGAATAAATACAAGGTTTATTTTCTATGAATGACACATCTTCTTTAGAAGATCACTTTAGGATTATACGTAAAGCCTGACTAGATTTGATTTATGATAAAAGAAAATAGTATATTATCTTGGAATGGGATTAAGGAAGGTATATTGGGTTTTATTATACAATAAAAATGTATTTTGAAATTTAGAATGGGTATGAGAGGATGTTCCCTTTAATAACTGAGAAGGAATGACATTTTAGTAAATGCTGAAAACTATTCAGTAATTGGATGTCATTATCAATCTATGTTCCAGAATAATTGTTAAATTACTGAGTTAAGTGGGTATATGCTCTATCAAAACCTCCATATTTCAAGAAAAACATTTTTTATACAAGTTAATTAATTTTACACTTTTAGGTGACCCCTGTAAAAAAAATTTAACTTTAACCGTGGAAATATATTATTTCTATTTTTATATTCATTATATAAAAAAATTAAGTTGAAATTATTATATAATATAAATGATTTTAATTCTAAATACATAATAAAATTTATAAAACTAAATTAACTGATGTTTCAAAAATAAATTTAATTTTAAACTTGTAAATTTTTTAAGAAATAACTTTTCATGAAATGTATTTTTGAAGCATATGATGGTATTTCATTATGAAGAAGACTTTCAATCCTCATTTGGTGAATAAAAAGAATATAATGAGATGTATAATATATATATTTCATTTATATGTTTTTATAACATGAAATATTTAAATGAATTAATATGGACAGAATTTAGGAACATAAAAACAAGTTACACAAAACACTATTTTCAATAATAAAAAATAATATTTTACAAAAAAACATAAATATTGATGTTTTAAATAAAAAAAATATATTATTATATGTAAATTTTTTTATATTTAACATAATCACTAAATCTAAAATATAATGGATCTCTTAAATTATTATTTTCTATGAAAAGATGTTATTGTATTTAAAAAGATGGAAATTTTCACTATTAACTAAAAAATAAATCAATTCAAACAAATTCCAAAATTTCAACCTTGGTTAATTTTTATATGATTATTTCAATAAATATTTTTTTGATTATAAATTTAATTTTCCTAAATTATCCATAAATTTTTAATAATATTTTTCCACAAAAATAAATAAGAATCATTTTTGAATGAAACATATTTTTTTAAATAATATAATTTCTTTATTATAAATTTATTTCTTATTTACTGAAAAATTTTCAAAAAAATATATCGATTAAGAACATAAATATATTTAATAAATTATTTAATACTATTTATACCCATCAATTTAATGGCATGGTTATAAGAATCATAAATATTTATAGTTCATTTAGGATCATTGTTTTGTGTTTCATATGGTATATAGAATAGTTAAAATTTTAAAAAACATAAGGTATTATAATTACCACGTTTTACATATTCTTTTTCAAATGGGTGTCAATTTTTTAAAAACAATACAAGCTTAAAACTAACATGTTTCAGGTCTGATAATGGTGGGGGTTATGGAAGAAGAGTGTTCTTAATGTTTTTCTCATATAATGAAATATATTTTATGATAATCATACTAGGTAATCCAAACAATAATATTGTTTAATAGAGGATAAATATGATTCTATTTGAGAAGAATATAATTATAAGAATTCAAGTGCTATTCTCTATGTTGTTTTGGGGGAAATTATTGAAATGATGACTACTTGATCAACATGAGTCCATCATCTTTGTTAGGGTTATATCTTACAAAAGTGTATTATTCAGGATGGATGGTTGAACTAACACATTTCAAAGTCTTCATTTAACTCACCTATATAAACAATTATTATATGAAAATGGAAATGTTAGATGATAATTCCAAAGGATTTTATTTATTAGGGTATAACGATGAAGAGTTTTTTAACAATGGGATAAAAAGTCATAGTAGGCTAGTAGAAGTTAAAATGTGATCTTCAATGAAGATATATTATAGAATAACTAGAACCAATATGATACTACTAATGATAATAAATTATCTTCTATGGATAGTGTATTATTTATTGTGATTTAAAAATCTAAGGGTTCTTTATAAATTTTATTGAATATTATAGTACTGAAAACACATTACCATCTTGAGGATTTTTATAAGGGAGAAAAAGTTACAATGGTACAATCAAGGCTCGATGTACCTGAGAAATCATGGATACTGAAATATTTGGAAATTGATCTAAGTGTTGTTGATACATATGTAGTGGTTCTAGTAGAACATTTTCAAAAGAGGGAGTTTAAGATATCAATTGGAGTATGGTTCAATGTGAAGATATATATAATTGATATACATTAATTCCAATAAACAAGATATTTGGAACCCTAGATTCTATAAGGGGGTTCAAGTATGAAGAAATAGATATAATGGGAGTTATCCATGAGGTGTGATCTTGAATTCATATATGTTTCTTAAAATTGGGAGATGACCCAAGGATCTTCATAGAAGAAACTGTTTCTATGTAAATGGGTTTATTGGTTAAAGGATATAAAGATATTATAATGATTTATAAGGAAATAATATTTGTGAGGGGTTTTCAAAAAGTAGAAGGTGGTTATTTCTCATGAGTATTTTATCTAGTTATTAAACATAACACTATTCAATCATGTCTAGCCAATGTTATGATGGAAGGACATAATTTATAATAGTTTTATGTAAAGGCAATAATTCATCAAGGGGACTTATATAATGATATTCACATTGTGAATCTAGATGGATTGGGGGAGGAACATAACATAAATCCAATATAGAAGTTGAAATATAGTATTTATGGATTGAATGAACTAACAATGTAATGGAACCAAGAATTTAATGATTTTATAAGAAAACATTAATTCAACTAGGGAAATTGTAACCCTTGTTTTCATTATATTTTGTTTTATGTGGAGAGCCTCATCATTATTTATCTCTATATTAGTGACATAAACATTTCAACGCATGTGATGGATATTATTCATGAGTTGAAATGTGAATTGTTCTTATAAATTATGAATATGGATCTTAGTATACATAATTGGATATTGGGGATATGGTAAATGTGAAACATGAGTTGAAATAAATTGATCTTTCTTGAGTCTAATTAAATTTTGAATGTATTGTAGCAATACAAAATGAGTGTGGGGAATTTGGTTGATACACATTGGGCCAAACACATAATGCTGATCGAGGATGATGAACCATGAATTATAGTGGATATAGAGTACATCAAAATGTTCCCCTATAAATTGGAAATTGGAATCATTATTTATGCCTCAATTGGTACATTAATGGACATTGTTCATATAGACGCAGTTGTCGTTAGATTTATGTCAATCCTCACTAACTATCACGAGGATGAAATAAAGTGGATCATCAATTATTTGATGGGATTCATATTTTTATTTCCTTATATTAGAATTAATGAACAATTGAATGGGGTTTAAGACTCATACCTTGGAATGAATTTAGACTAATAAAATAACACCATTGGCTTTTTATTTAGTTTTTCAAATCAATATTGATCATTAAATATTAAAGATTCAACTGGAACTTGATCATTTGATTAAAAAATTACATTTAATTTCATTAATATTTGCTGGGAAGTAGTTGACATTGGTGAAGGGGCTATTGTTATATCTCAATAGATGGAAGGAAATTGGGGCATGTTATTAGGATCAAAATTTGAAATCCACATAGCCGGGAACATCCTTACTTATTCTTGGGAGAATAACATTTTATTAAAGTATAACTTCGTCTACAAGTTGTTGGAGGAAAAAACACTTGATCTATGAAAGATATTATAAGATCGAAATCCAGTGTACATGTTAAAAAAGTATGTAGTTCAAGATGTGATAATGTTGAATTATTCCTCGGTAATACTAGTAGAAATGGAATCATGGTGGAGGAACCAGGAAGATATAAAAAAATATTTGAATAAGAAATGGTTTTTGGGTTCCAATGGTGGAATTAGCAGTGAATCATAAAAATTTATTCTCAAGTGGGAGATTGTTATGCATTGATGTGAAAACCATTTCTTAAGGAAATACTTATATCATCTGGAAGGAGTGATTCCACAAGCCTTAATACTTCTGTTCATATTGATTACGGAAAAATAGTGGTGACTAATATATAAATATAAATATAATACTGATTGGGTGTAGGGAACTCTATGTTTCACAGTTGGAGATTACTGGTTAACGGACAGGAGGTGGGGGGGAGTTGAAAAAAGACATTTTTAATGGATAATTTGTGAATTTTTAAGGGTATATTTGAATTTTATATAACGATTGTTGGTTAATGGTTCTGTATAAATGGAATCACCTAAAATACCTTATGTATGTTGTGTAATATTAAGTATGTAAATGTTTCAGAAGTGAGAACCACATACTAGAATATGGAGTTAAGGTGTCAGAGGAAATTGAAAATATAGAGGTCTACCCAGGATGATTAGAGTGAGGTGGATATAATAACTATAAATGTGGTATGATGGTAGTTATCTATTTCACCAACTAGGTACTAATCCTAAATTGTCACAAAATTCCTTCTCAATGATGAGGGAAGAAACAAAAATCTACCAAACCCTTCCTTCTTCATGTTAAAGGAGAGATAATGTCCCCTTAGTTCATCCATTAATAGGCCTTGGAGTGGTGACCAACACCAAGGGTATAAGATCTCATGTAATATAGAAGGAATTTCCCTTTTTATAGAAGATGATCTGGAGATAAGACGGAAAATCCCAAAGAAATCCAAATACCAATAATAAAAGTAATTCAAAAAAAACTTTTTTTCTCACATGAATGTTCAAAATTAGTGTTGTAACATAGTATAACACAAGTCCAAAGTAAAGTACCAAATGAAATGAGACTCAATAACAATGATAACTAAACCTGACGCCTGAGCTAGTAATGTCCATCATAGTCATGTATGCACTCCTGGAATCCTGAAAAGAGTCGTATATAGTTGGGTGAGCATACAAGTATAATTATAAGGAAAAAATAATTCTACTCGTGCACATGTGAGGGAACATACTAATTTCCGTATTATAAAATAGTTGAACCTAAAGAACCTACAAAGGAATACATACCAACCCAACCACACCAAGGAAAACTCACCTATGTAATGAAATACATGTTAAGTAATGTTATAAGAACATTCATATTTTATCACCCCGGACACTGCTTTTACTACTCACTAACTTCTCATTCCATACGATCTGACTACTAGATGATGACACTCTTCCCACACGAAGTCCCACTGCCACAACCTGCCCACACAAACCTAGGCCCCAACCACACACAACCACGCCCGCAGACACTTAGGCCAGAACAACCACCACCACACTCAAAGGCACATGGGCCTCATCCCAAAGATAATTTGGAATACAATCTTGGCTTGTAGACACTTGAGCCCCTCATCCAAAACAAACCTTTTACCAATCAACATTGGACCAGGGTAAGCCAGAAGCCATTATATCCTTCTTGGATGCTCTCAAGCGGCAAGATACAAAATAGGGTGCATGGAAGAAAAATTAGTAACTAGCCATCCATCCTCCCATGGGATGTTGGGAAATACACCATCCCCCATGAAATAGAGCTATTCAGAACATGGTTCCCAACAATTTTGGGGTGAATTTAGAAAAAAAATGGAATTTCAATATATATAGGTGATCAATCACTCAGCCCAAACATACAATTATCACACAACATACAACAAGCCCACACCAGCATTGCTTTCATTGATACTCCAATATGAAAAAACATACAATAGAAACTTCTAAAGCATAACCCATCCCCCTTATCATACAATTTCCATTTACGTATTTATATCAGGGCATTAAATTAAATTATTACAACACTATCGGGAAACTAAGAACTATTTCCACACTATGAAACCAATAAAACCAAACTAAGTTTCACTATACAACAATACAAAACAACACCACAAAACTGGACTTTAAATCTCATTGCAGATACTCGTTCATCAACTATCTACTATAATTCTCCAATGTAAAATTAAATTTACTCCCATTCTTTATTCCATGACCTAGACATGCAATATCTCTCCCCTAAAAAACCCCTAATGCAGTTCCACTACCTAACTAGTCCACAACCACATCGTAGTCCCACTTATCATCATAGATTCATGACTATAACAAAAAATAATACAGTTCAGTGGCCTACAAGTTAATCCATTACACAATCAATTCATCTCTTGTTCTAGGATATGAACACAAACCCTTGTACCACCCCTCATACCAAGCCCAAAAAACTGATACTAGAACACACAACACATAACCACTACCATCAACAAAGCGTATTCAAAATTAACCATCAGTTGTACATTAATTTCCACTTTAATATAATCGGGGTGACCACAAAACATGTTTGTCCTAGAGAATCCATTTATTTTCAGTGTGTACTAGAATAAAAAGCTTTATTGTAATCTCTTTATATTGAAACATCATAGAGAAATACCACCAGTGCACAAGAAAATACCACCAATGGTCCTGATTTTCAGATTCCATACACCCAAAACACCCATAAGAGAATCATAGATAAAAAAATAAAAATAGGAGACTGTGGTCAACTACACCCAGCCCATTATTTTATTTACACAATATATATTTTGATTATATTAAATTCTTTATTCATTCTATTTTTAAGTAGATTATCTTGATGTTCCATAAAATGAATCATTAATATACCCACCTCGCATGATGCATAATTGAAGAGAAGAAAAGAAAAGAAAAGCCCTACTCAGATGATTGACAATCAAAGTTACCTCATACACCAATAACATGGGATGTCATGACTTTTAGGAAAAACTCAAATTCAGAGAGAGGGAAGGGAACCATCACAAGCGCACAACTCATCTCAGGAGGAAGTCTCAATGTGCACCAAGAGAAGTTAAAAGGAAGAAGGAAGAGATGATCTCAGCTTAATAATAGGCCAAGTCCTAAAATTAGGGAGGCTATTTCGAAGTACACAAAAGTCTGATTATGGATTCACCACACAAAATTGATGTTTCACACATTGGAATTAATTGAGATTTAATAATTCCACCAGAGAATTTTGGGATATTCAAATGCAAGGCGGAGAGTTGATAGGCTTCCTTTAAATGGAGAAAATCAACTAACAAGGGCCTAATTAGAAAAAACGGGAGAATGGAATATGTGGAAAAGTGCATGAAACCAATTAAATGGCATTGCATTTTGTTAATTCATGGTTCTAAAAACTCTTAGATAGATTCAAATATCATTTAAGGGCATTAAATAACTTTTAAAGGGCTATTAAATCACCTTTACGTTAAAAGAGATGTCACGGGAGTGAAACTGAAATGTATCAGAGAGGATGGAAATGACTCACCAGTGGGTGAGTCACCTACACTATAGCACTAACACCCTAGAACCGGTCAGTGTGGCACTACTACCTAATGGTACCACCAATTCCCTCCTATTCCACAGATGCCCATCATTTTTATTGATGTCAATCGGTGCCACGGATGGCCTATTGGTTCCACAGATGCACAATATTTCCACCGATGCCGATCTGTGCCACCGATGGCTAATCAGTTTCTCTATTTCCCATTGATACCACTGATGTTGATCGGTTCCACCGTTTTTTCAAACTAAAATTTGGAAAACACCTCAATGAGTCATTAATTGTCCCTAGGATACCTGAAACATCAGGATTTGGAAAACTATGGGACAAAGAGAGTTTGAACCATTACATCATATACCTCTCAAACTATTATAATCCTGGATAATTCAAGAGTAAATCCCAAGAAAATAAAGGTGTATAAATAACCACCATGTAAGATACCTCTAAGGGAAAACCCACCAAATAGTTTTTTGAATGATGGAATAAATCCACGAAATCTAGGAACATTTGACTTACATATTTCTCCTAAAAAACTGGGGAGACAATAAGGCTCCACTATCCCATGAAATTATACAAACACCATGGGCCACACTGTCTAGATACATGTGTTAGTGTAAACCTTTATCCATTTCAATATACTATCCAATTTGGGCTGCATGGACTCACCTTTATATGTTTAATCACATCCACATTAATTCATCTTGATTAGGGATCAGGTTTTACCCTCCCTAATGATAGGAAATTTTACCCAAAACAGAGAACATGGAAACAACTTATCATATAGTATGCATGGTCAAATGTTTCCTTATAAGCGAGGCACATAGAAAACACAAGATCAAAACTCAAAACCTATTTGGGTAATGGGCACGAATTTGTACCTCCCATTCCCAGGAACCCAACTCGAGGTCTCAATGCCTCTATAACACATGGACCAAGGGAATGGTACCTCCACAACGAAACTTCTCCTTATAATCCCAGATTCTCACTGGTTATTACACAAATGTCACATCATCCTCGATATCTATATCACCCCAGTGGAGGACATGTGATTCGTCTAGTATATTCTGACAGAGATGAGATACATAAAAGATGTTATAGATCCTCTCCAACCATAGTGGTAGTTATAGCTGATATGACACATTTCCAACTCATCCGAACACCTAAAAGGGTCTAATTGACCTGGGTGAAAGCTTAGTCCCCTACCCAAAATCCACTATCTACATCGAGGGAATAACTTTACAAACATGTGGTCCCCCACCTCGAAATCTACGGGTCACCACCTATGATAGGCATACATCTTATTCCAGTCATGATCTATCTTCATCCTTTGAAGAACAATATAATCCAACTTTGTAGTGTTATGCACCACATCTATCCTCTGAAAACCTACCTCCCAAGCCTATGTCCATCACAGAGGTGCACAAAATAGTCTTCTGTACAAGTTTTTAAATGATTCCATGCCAATGGTGCGGTGATATCTATTATTGTTGCCAAACTCCATAAGGGTAAAGTGTCATACCCATGATCATCTGATGTCCAAATAACATGTTCGAAGTATTTCCTCAAATGTCTAGATGGTTATCCCTATCTATCCATCCATCTAAGGTTGGATGGTACTGTTATGACATAGTTGGGTGCTAATAGAATGTTTTAATCCCATGAAAAATCTTGATGTTTGGCATGTATCCTAATCCAAAATGATTGATCTGGGAACATTGTTTAGCCACAAAACATCACCAACACACCTTTCGGCTAAGGCATCCTCTCCTCTCTCTTTAACTACAAAGAAGTGATATAATTATTTTTAATCAGTCCACCACTACTGAGATGGAAAAAAATCTCCCCTTGGACTTGGTTAATCCTATGACGGAATCCATCAAGAATTCAACCCACATACACTCGGGGATGTCTAAGGGATACAACAGACAACCATGAACATGATGTTCATCCTGCACCTACTGACACACGGGGAACCATGCCATAAACTCGACTACTACTCGCTTAAATCTGGGCCACAAAATATGACTTCTCAAGCCCCATCACATCTTGGATACTCCTAGATGTTCTTCCATTGGTTATTTATGGAACTAAACAAGAACTCCCACATGCATCACCACCTTGAAAAAAACAATTTCCATGGATCAACATCTGATTCTAACTATCATCCAACCATCCCTCCGGTTCATCGCCCTGGCTAACACGATTATGCATCCCTTCAGTCTATGAGTCTCCCCACTGAGACTCCTACACCTATCGTATAATGGAAGATTTCAATGTCATCTTAAACAAAAAACCTCGACCATACTCAAATCTCATGCCTAGATGTAATAAAACTACCTCCTCCAATTAATTCCAAGCATATAATAACTCCAAAACCCCATCCTTGTGTAACTTCCTACTCAAGGCATCGTACAACACATTCCCCTTTCCTAGAGTGTTGGAGATCTCGAAGTTGTAGTTCTGAAGAAACTCCATCCACCTTCTATATCAAATGTTCATGTCTTAATTGGAGAAGATATACATCATGATTTGTGATATGTGAAGTTCATGAAGGTTTCCCCGAGGAGGTAATTCCACCACAGCTTCAGCATGTGGTGGAATAGTTACATTCATGAGGGCATAATGTCTTACACCCATAAGAGATCACACCCTTATACTTCATCAACACACACCCCAATCCTAGACCATAAGCATCACATAACACATCAAACATCACCCCTTCTTCTGGAATCCTCATCCTAGGGGTACTGAATAGTTTCCCTTTTAGATAACCAAAAGATACCTAGCACTGCTCACTCCATATGAATGCTTGTTCCATTCTGTTCGATGTCATCAATGACGTAGTAACATGATTATAGATGGATACAAACCTCCACTAATTACCTGCCAGACCTAGAAAAGTACGAATATTTTCTTCATTCGTGGGTGGTATCCCTGAAACAATGGTATTTTCCTTAGATGGTTCCACCACTATTCCATGTCGGGACACCACATGTCCAAGGAAGTGCACCTTTCATCTCCAGAACATGCACTTGAAAAACATCTGATAGATCTTGTGTGGTCGGAGGACCTCAAAAATGATCATTAGATGCTCAGCATGATCCTCCTATGATCTTGAGTAGATCAGGATGTATTCGATGAACACAAACATGAACGAGTCCATATACTCAAGAAAAATAGAGTAAATGAACCTCATGTACACAATTGGAGCATTCATAAAACTGAATTACATGACCATGAACTTAAAGTGACTATATCTTCACCATAAGGCAGTATTTGGGATGTCACAATCCTTCACCCTCAACTAGTGATATAAAGACCATAGGTTGATCTTTTAGAACCAACCTGATCCCTTCAACTATTCAAAAATTTCATCGATCCCCAGGATGGGGTAATGGTTCTTGACAGTTACCTGATGTAGTCTTCGATTGTCTATGCACATCATGAGACTACCGTCTTCTTTCTTTGTGAATAATACTAGATCACCCCATGGTGACATAATGGGTCGTATTTAACCCTTATTCATCAGGTCATCAAACTAAATCCAAAACACCTCCAATATTGAAGGTTACATCTGATAGGGAGCCATCGAAATCAAATGGGTACCAGTTTGTGCGTCTGTCCCGAACTCCACATAACGTTGACGGGGTAGAGTCACTACCTATTCAGGGAAGATTTCTAGAAACTCACTAACAATCCATTGAACATACAGCATCGCTGAGTCTCTTGAATTTAATGAAATATCAGCAAACACGGAATTAAGAGGCTCCACACACTGGCTACCCTCATGGAGACTCCACTCAGCCATTAAATCTACACGCTAGTCACTAATGTATGAGTGTAAAACCCTTCTATGGGAGTAGTTAATAACTGCGTGCATAAAAATTAGCTAGTCGATTCCTAGGATGACATCGTATGCCTATAATTGTAGCAGAATGATATCCCCACTAGACAGATGTGGCCACGACATCAGTCTGCATCCCAAAAAAATCAACAAATCTAGCTTGAATTCCAATTGGTGCACTCAAGACAAAGGTCTTGAGAAATATCTCCATGTCTATGACCATGCCATTGGATGGACTGGGTGAAACAAACAAGAGAGAAGATCCTAAAAAAACAAGACACATGAAACTATACTAAATAGACAGATCGTACCTCGAACAACTTCTAGCCTCACTAAAACTGCTACCTTTGCAGAGTGCAACAGTCTATGCTCAACTCCTCTTCCCCTCATCTATCATCCACCTCTCTGACCATTCTCTAGTCAAGCTCCCAGAGGAGCTCCCTAAGGTAGGCCTCCGCTGGAACCTTCTTCCCTTAATGGAGCAAGAGTTCACTGCCCGTGCTGTGGGAAAAGCCTACATGGAAACTACTATTGTTGAGGTGTGTGATGAAATTTCCCACCCCCACTGTAAGCACCTGGACATGGAACTGGTTCTGAAGATGAACACAAATCCCATAGATAAAGCACCTCGGTCCTTGGCCAGTGGAGAATGGCTGAGGACTAGGATATCATAACTAGAACTGTTGGGGCCTACCCCACTGCCCGAAACCAAGAAGGCCCTGAAGCTGGAGGTCTGTTGCTGACAGAATTCTCCTTTTACAAACTGAACTAGCATACCTCTGGAATCACACCTCCCATTATTTACATCCTCTCCACTACTTCATCATTATTCTTCAACTACAGGTACATTGGTAGAGTGAAGGGAGTAACATCATGCTGAGGAGAAGCTCGGAGTGCCTCCTCTAACAGTGTTTCATGCGACTTCTTATCTAGAAAGAGGTCCAGAGAAAAATGAAGGAAATCATTGAACATGATCCCAAAATCCCTTACTGACATAATCCATGTCTTATAGGAGGGAAGACCCTGCCTCTTCATAGCCTAAAAACACGGAAGAAAAGAATTCCGCCCTGAACTCCTTCTCAAATTATGTCCATGAAACCTCAATTACCATATTCTCCTAGAGATGAAGCGTCCGCCATTGACATGCCACTCATCACTCATGGATCTCTACCAGTGGTACCCATTACTCTTTCAGATCCTAAATCAATCTAAAAACGTTCATCAGCTCTTTGAGCCAGCTCCCCATCTTCTTGTCCGAGACGCTACCCTCGTACTTTCCTAGAATCTACTGCTGGAAGGAATAAGGAATATTCATCCACTAGACATCCTCTTCATCTTTATCATACCTACGATGATAAATAAAATCAACCTACTGGCCTTGACAGTTGTAACAGTCTTGGACATCGTATGGGAGACCTAGCTGAAAAAAAACAAGAAACTATAAAGCCTGAGTAGTGTGAAAAATTACATTTAATATTTTTCAAATCCTTATTAATTATATATTCGAAAACACCCTAGCCACACAAGAACTCATGTCAATATTATTCATGAAAATTTCCTAGGGTATCAACCTTGCAATCAGTGTAGCCTCACTTGGTCGTTCAGTTGGCCCAGAGTCCTTGCATAAAATCATGGGGGGCCCTAAAATCCCATGTCATATGCGTTCTTCCCTTGACTATTTCATGCCCCAAGATTTCCTAACACTATTTCCCAATCATCCCATAAAAACGTCATTGTTCCTAAACTCAAACTCTCTCCTATCTCTCAACCATAACCTTTGATAACATTATTTCATTACCCACCATCACAAAGATGAGGGAATGAATGGAAAACTGCCAGACCCTTCCATCATCATATAGAAGCAGAGATAATGACACCCTCAGGTACCAGCATCAATATGCCCCAGAGTGGTGACCAGAACCAATAGTATAGGATCTCTAGTAATATCGAATTAATTACCATTTTTATATAACAAGATCATGAGTTAAGAGGGTAAATCCCACACAGCTCCAAATTTCGAAAGTAAAAGTGTAGAAAAAAAAACTTTTTCCCACATGCATGTTCAAAAGCTAAACTAATACAAGGTACAACAAAACTCCAATGTAATGTACCAAAAGAAAATATACCCAATAGAAACAAGAACTAAACTAGATGGACAATATAGTAACGTCTATAATGTTCCTCAATGTCTTCCAGGAAACCTGAAAATAGTTTTATATACATATGGTGTGCATATATGCACAATATGTATGGAAAAATAAAGCTACATGTGGACAAGTGAGGGAACATAAAAATGAACCTGTGAGAAAACATTAGAACCTCAACCACCTACCAAGGAATACTAACCATCCTAACTTTATAAAGTCACACTCCCCTATGTAACTCAAGTAATGTAAAGTAATTTTATAAACAGATCGATATGTGGGAACCCCTCACACCACTCTTCCCAAAAGTTAACTGCCCATTCCTAATGATTTTCCATATTGACGTTGTCGTTATTCCCACATGTAGTCCCAATTCCAAAACCTGTCCACACACAACTGGCCCCCAAACACACACAACCAAGACCGCAGACACCTAGGCCTGAAATACCATGACCACACCCGAAGACACCTAGCACTCATCCTAATGATACATTGCAAATAAATCATGGCCTCTACACACCAAGGCCCCTCGTCCAAAACAAAACCTTTCCTGAAGAACCTTGGACCATGGTAGTCCTCAAGCAATTACGTCCTTCCCGAATGAACCTAAGATGAAATATCTAGAAGAGCGTGCGAAGAATAAAAATATGTAACCAACCATCCATCCTATCATCAGAATGTTGGGAAGGACATCATCCCCCATGAAATAGAGGGTTTCAAGACATATTTCTCAACTTGGGTGGGGCGCGTACAGAAAAAACAAGGAACTACAATACATATTTATGTAATAAAACACTCATCCCCAACCTATAGGTTTCATAAAATAGTCTAAAAGCTTACACCAGCACTGCCTTCACTACTACTCATATACGCACAACCATAAAACATCCACCTTCAAATAATAACCCATCACCCTTTTCATTCAATTGTAATTTATGTATTTATTTAATGGTATTCAGTTAAATTATTAGAAAACTGTCGAGAAACTATCAACTATACAAACACTAATAAACCAACAAAACCAAACTATGTTCCACTATACAACAACACCAAAAAACAACACCAAGACAGACTTTTCAGCCCACTGCACATCCCCATTACACTAATAACAACTATCATTATCCAAAGTAAAAAAATAAACCACCCATTGCTTATTCCAAAACCAATCCATTCAGCCCCACTGCCCAAACAAATCCCCAATGCAGTTCCACTGCATATCTGATCCACAACCACACCGCAATCCCACTTCTCGACATCTAGTTGCGACCATACCATAATAAAAAGATAGATCACCTTCCTATATGTTCATCCATTATACTATCAATCAGTCTATGATACTATGTTACCAACACACCACCCATGTACCAACCCACATAACAAGACCATAGATCCCATTTTAAATAAAAAAACATATAACCACTAACATGAACCAAGAGTATTCAAATATTACCAATATGGGTTCTTTAATTTCCTCTTTAATATAACCGGGGTGATCACCGAACAAGTTTAATCCTAAGGCATACATTTATTTAACCAAGTGTAAATGATTAATGTGGATTTATGTTATCTCTTTATATTGAAATATCATAGCGAAATACCACATGTGCACAAGAAAAGGCCACCATTGGTCATGATTTTCAGAATCCATATAGCCACAACACCTATAAGAGAATCAAAGATTACAAAATAACAATAGGTGACCAAGGTCATCAATACCTTTCCCATTATTTTATTTATGAAAATTTTATTTTCATCCAATTAAATTCTTGTTTAACTTTAAATTTTGGAAGAGTATCTAGTTATGGTTTACCAAGAACCATTAATATACCCACTCTCATGATACATAATTGAAGGGAATCAAATGATAAAAATCCTTACTTTCATAATCAATGATCAATTTTTCCTCTTGTTCTAAGAAAAGAGGATGGAACAAATTGTAGGAATAACGTCATCGAGGAGTGGAAAGGGCTCTACCACGGCCACACGAGTTCTCTCGGGAGGAAGTATTGAGGTGCACCAAGAGAAAAATAATTCAGAAAGAAGAGAGGATCTTGAAATAATACGAAGCCAGATCCAAAAATAAAGGAAACAATTTTAAAGTACATAAATTTCAGTTCGTGGCTTGACCATACAACATTGTGGTTTCGTAGGTTGGAATTATTTTATATTTTATAATTCCATCAAATACGGTTGAGATAATCCAACACATGGTAGAGAGTTGATAGGTTGCCGTTAAATGGAGAAAATAAAATAACATGGTCATAAAAGGAAAACACAGTAGACTATAAAACATAGAAAAGTGTGTGACATCGATAAAAAGGACACACTATTTTGTATGTAAAGGGTCTCCCAGATCATAGTGGGTTTAAAATATCATTTACAAGCCTTAAATCTCTTTTAATTTGGTATTAAAACACTTTTACGTTTAAATATATGTTAAGGGAATGAAACTAAAATTTCCAAGAGAGGCTAGAAATGAATCACTGATGGGTGAGTCACTGACACCCTGGCATTGATGCCTTAGCACTAGTCGGTGTGTCACCACTACCGATCGGTGCCACCGATGGCCAATCAGTGCCATCGAAAGCCAGTCAGTGCCACCAATGGCCGATCGGTGCCAATGATGCTGATCAGGGTCATCGATGGCCAATCGCTTCCACAAATTCCAATCACTGAAACCATTCTTTCAACCTAAAATTTGGAAAAGTCCTAAACAGCTTATCGATGGTCACCAGGATACATAAAACATAAATATTTTTCAATGTAATGGACTAGGAGTGTCAGGTCCATTACATTAATATTATAGTGTAACAGTCCTTTGATGTGACTAATAATATTATCATATAGTCCACTTCTCATTAAAATATTTTACAAATTTTCCACAATGGAGTATGAATCATATCTAATCCCAAAAAAGTTTTTAGTTCATCTCTCACTTATTAATTATTATCATTTTCATTTATAAATTATTTTCTAGAGTTTTCAAATGTTATAAATTTACTGTTGTTATTTTGGAGCATTTTCCTTCAATGTTTTAGTGCATTGAGTATATGAGCTCATTTAGTTGTTTTTTTCCAACCAATTAATTTTTTAGATAAATTTTTTGAATTTAATGGTATAAAAATATTAATATATTTCTCCATAACCATAGTGAAATAAAAATTTATAGAATCAACTTATGATAAATTATAAGATGAAAAGGAAATAGAATAATGGAGGATAGTGATATAAATGGGTTAATCAATTTTAGTCTTAAATACATCATGTAAACCCACATTTGATATTTAAGAGAGGTGTAGAAAACAAGATGACATGAGATAGATATCCCTAGAGGGTTTTTGATAAATGAAAAATGAAGGAAGAGGGATAATTGGTCAATATTTTAATGGGGTTCAGTGAAAAATGTCAAAAATTCCATTAGTGACATTTTAAAAAAACTACAAAGAAATCCACTAGAGTTTTGGTTTCCACCCAATAGATATATGGTCGTAGTACAATAGGTACATATCCAATTTCTAACCACTAAAATTATAAAATACCTCTAATAGAGTATCATTGGTCCCCATTCCAAAAACTCCAACTCATATCCCTCATCCATCCTATAGTGAATGGCTTCTGAACTCCTTTCATAGAAAATTAATTTCAAAATTATAAATAAAGTAAATTACAAAAAATATCCTAATACTCAACCAAAAATAAAAAACTAAAATTTATCTATAGTTTTACAATAAAATATATTGAAAAATAAATTAAAAAATAAATTTTAATTATAAAATGATTTTTGGAAACTGAATTTTTTAGATAAATATGATATATTTTTTGATAAAGGATGAAATGAACACTAAATTTTTGAATGTGATGTTATCATTTTACCATGTTGGAATTCATTTCATTATTTTATGATTTTTTTCTCTATGAGTGGAATAATTAAATTTTGTGGGATTTTGAACACACACACTAGTATAGAAAATTGGTTTTAACGTCAATTGTTTATTATAAATGTCATTTACTAAGAAATGTATTTATAAAAAATGTTCTAAATAATAATATTACCTATTATTTTAACTATTTTGTAAAAAAAATTAATATTTGGATATAATAATAACCATAAATTAAACCCTCACAAAATGACACATAAGGGGAAATTTCCATGTCAGTTATAAAATAATAGACCTTTAGTTTCATTTTTTTACATTGGTTATTAAAAAAACAATATTTAGGGTCTGTTATTTTAAAACTAACATAGAAAAAATTCCTCAAACGAAAAAATAAAGGTAATATTTATCTAAATTATAAAACACCTGACATTGAAGTTGGGTGTTTATATTTTTTTATAATAAGTGACATAATCTATTTTGGAATTGATTTTTTCATCAGTTATAAATGACAACATGTGATAAAAATATTTATATTTTTTAATTTATTGAATGAAAATCCTAAAAAAGCTATAATATAGTAAATAATATAGAAAACCATAGAAAAAATAGTAACAAAAAATGTCAAATAAAATAAAATTTATGTATAATTATATAATAAATATTAATGTCACAACTTTTTAAAAATTACATCAAAATTACAATTTAATATAAAGTTAAAAAACTATGTATAAAATATAAATAGATAACAATAATCTGAATAAAACATTCAAAATAATCATCCTATTCTCACTATAAATTTCTTATCTTATTTCAATTATAAGGGAGAGAGTAATTTAAAAGCTATGAATTTAAAATTATTTTATCAACATTCATTCATAATATAATAATAAGATAACTAAAAGGAAATTTTATAATAAAATCCAACCATGTAGAATCTATAAATATCCTTGTTGTATTTAATTTTATACAGAAATCTCAAAAAATAATAAACACATTCAACTAATCTTTATTAAGGATGATTTTTTTTAAAATAATTTATCATCTTAAAATAACATATTATGTACCTTCAAAATTGTAGCACCTACAAAAGAAGTCACCATTTAGAATACCTAATTGACCTTTTTTCCACATTCCTATTCACTTGTTATATTAGTTACATTCCATGAATGAAAATGATATGTAAAGAAACAATTTTTTTACAATATTTAAGTATTAAAATAAAAAAAAATCACATATGAAATAATTTTTTAATGGTTATGCACTTATTTACAAGTATGAACAATATCTTGTAAGTGATCTTTTATTTATATATATATAACACAAAAAAAATAATTTCCATTAATTTAAAAAAAATATAATATAAGTGACATTTTAATTAATAGAAGTACCTAATTGTGGAATATATGTTTCATAATCATCACAATTTAGATGAATCCAACACTAAATTTCATTATAAAAAATCCATGAAAAACTTATTATGTTCATTATTAATTATTCATTGAAGAAAATATTTAAGAAATAAAGTATTTTTTTCATTAATTTATACATTAATTTCATATCATACTAAAAATAAAGTGTTTGAAGATATATAATGAAAAAAAACATCGGATTTATTCCAGATCAAATAAATATAATTGAAATTAATATAATAACTAAATTACATGGAAAAAAAATTTTATCAGTGTGAGGCTTCACATATCTATAGGTAAAAAATAAATGATTTCTATCTTACAAATAATAAATATATAACCACAACAAAAAATATTATCACTTCATTGGATGTTCAGAAACATCAATTATCATAAATGCATAAATTGGTAATTTAAAAATTCATTTAAAAATATTTGCACGAATGGTTGAAATAGGATTAACATGATGTTTCTTTATATACAACATGTCTTTTCCATTAATTTTTTCCCATGAAATATATATATATATATATTTATTAAAACATTGTAAAAAATACCACAAATATTAAATGATGGATATAATCTATGTATTAGTTATCATAAATGTCTATATGATCAATGTAAAAATACTATGACATTGTTTCCATTTGATGAAACCTAATTAGTAGTCAATGATAATATAGAAAATGTATCTGTAATACTCTAACACATTTCCCTATGCTGATGTATCTCAATCTTATGATTATGTACGGTATCTCAAACATAATTTATGATCAAATATTCTCAAATATGATAGTGGGGATTATCAATATATAACTCATTATAGATTTGAAATAATGGTAGAGGAGGTGGAAGAGTAGTATATATTCACTAGAAAAATCATTACATGTATTCAAACATCATATTTACCAATTATCTAATCATATTCTATATCATCTCACATATCACTTGAATGTTACCATTTAATGTGTATATTTTTTCATTATATAAATCCTACCTCAATGATGATTCAGAATGATCGATAAATTCATTAAAAAAATATACATGCCTCATCCCCTAATATACATTCCTAGTTTTTTCACTTTTCTAATGTAGTTTTCAAGATATCCTTCCAACCCTTGGGTATAAAGGTCTCCCAAGTTTTGAACTATTCGAGGGAAACTTATAACAAATATTTAAAAACATTTACAGAAAATAAAAAAGTAAAATGATGTTTAAACTAACATAAATACCTTCTTATAATATTTTAAGATATAAAAATAAACTATTCTATAATTTATGATCCATTTTTCATCATCTAGTCCTTTTTCTATTTTTTTTGTCTAGCTAGGGGGAGGATGATTAGTCCTTGAGGAGTTCGATTACTAAAATCTCAATTTTTAATATTTTTTTATTTATGATGTTGAAAAAACCCAATTTGAGATAATGTATGATGGAATATGTTTCTCACTTGGATATCCAAATGATATATTGTCAATTACATTATGTTATTGAAAAAAATCAATAATATGATCATTTTTTGTGATTATAAAAAAATACTTCAAAAATATTACATTTCACTTATAAAATTTGATTCCTTCAATTTACTCTCAAAAAACATCATCCATGGATATTCATCTCGAAAAATATATATTTTACATGTCTCATAATTTTTTTATTGGAAATAAGGAAAACCAATGTTAGTCTTCATTGAAAATCCATCAATCTCCTCATATTAAATGATAAACACCTCTTAATATCTCCTTTAGTATTAATAAAATCATATTTCATTTGATGAGAAGGGAAAATAATTATTAATAGTAAAAAAATGTCTTGGTAAATAAAATATCAATAAATGTGGTTACAAAAATGGTCTCCCATATCTGATATAGTTTCATATGGTTGAATCTTCACCTATCATAAATAAAAAATTTCGTTTTTGATATGTCATGATTGGACAAAAACATTTAAATGGATTCAAATTTGGACGCATAGGATTAAAATTACCATAAAACTTGTTATATTTCATATAATCCTTGATATGATCAAGTTATAGTTTACGTAATATAGTGCTACCATGTTCACAACCCTAGTTTATTATGTGGGTTATGATTGATTCTATTCCAATAAAAATCACACTGTTTATTTTTTTACAGCTTGCATGGCCACAAAACTACAAAATTTATATAAATATTGACTCTAAGGATTACAATTTTTATAAAACATAATATATGTGCTCTGATCCTTTCCCTTAGTAGAGGTTAATTTATGTAAAGGTTTGATACCACGTTAATAAACCTAGAATCCTTTACGTTCCCTATTGAATTAGAAGAATTATGTGTAGAGGAATGAGAAGGCTCTATAATAGAAATATGTACAGGGTCCTCCATAATAGATCAAGGTGAACGTAGTATTTGATGTGACATGATCAAAAAAAATCAAATCACAATTATTAAATTACTATACCAATCCATATATTTCATAAAAAAATAAAAAATAATAATGAAACCAAAACTAAACTAAAATGAACACACATTTAAACAAATTTGTTATAGTAGTTAACTAAAATGGTAAAAAATTGATGAAATGTTTTGGGATACATGAAAATATATTGATATAATAAAACCAGTCATAAGTAAAATATTATATAAATCTTCCATTTATATAAAAAATTGTATAAAAATCAAAAAATGATAGAGAAAATAAAACTAAACTAAACACAGTCTTTTTCATATTTTCTAGAGTAGTTAACTATAATTCTAAAAAAATAAAAAAAAAGGGTTTTGAAAGATATAGAAACACGAAAATACATCATATGTAAAATTTAATACCAATCTAACTATTAAATATAAAATTGAAAAATTGGAAAATTATTGAATATTAAGTCCTAAAACACTTTCATATCATATATATTATAGTAGTTCACTATTTTTTTTAAAAATAGATCAATATTTTTGATTCATGAAAATATATATATTGAATAAAAAACATTATTAATATTTAAAATGAAAAATATAAAATAAATAAACTAATTTATATATATACATAAATATCATATACTAAATAAACAATATGTAATTTAATATAACATATGTGACATAAATCAAAAAATTATAAATGATATATGTCACATTTCTAGGAATATTACAACATAAATATAAATTAAATATATTATACATGTAATATCATCGTAATACTAAAGTATTTTTTCCAATATTTATTTTTCATGATCATTTTATATATAATAAACCATATCTATACAACGATCAGCAATATCATCTAATAATAAATCCATAGATGTAAGGATCTCATATAAACCATCATCACCATCATCATTTTCATCACCGAAATATTGATTTTTCTTTTTAAATTGATAAACTAATGAACATTTTAATGATACAGATCATTGAAAATTTGTTTCATGTGTGTTTCCATGATAAATTGTTTATTTGGGTGCACCATTTCATTTTGATCAACTATTATTATAAAAACTTCATTGTGTTTAACAATATTGTAACCAAAAAACTATTCTTAATTGAACATGAGAACTAAAAAATTAATATATCAATGTACAATATTTTTTTGAATAACATTGTAATATACACTAGACACATTGATGGGGTGATTTTATTTTATACTAAAAAATGAACAGCTTTAGTGAACACCAACACACCAATATTCTAATCTATACTTCTATTGTATAGGTATTTAGTCTAAAATGTATATCTATTAATTTCATACCTAAATCATGTTATCACATATAAATATTTTTTGTTTCGAACCATATAAATGTTTTTGAGACATCGGGTATACCACACATGGTCTCTATAAACCATGGATTTTTTTTCTTATTATAATTCATTAACCATATATTTTTATTCAATTGATAAGGTTTTCAACATATTAATTTGAGACTATATATATGACTGACCATCATATGTGTTATTCAAGATATATAAATGTAACTAAAATATTTTGTTTCCTGCCAGTTACTATATTTTCAATCCACATATCCCCTTTACAAAAAAATTAACTCATTCATGCATATATGTACGAAAATCAACTTAATAAATTATAAAACTGTATTCTTTATAAAACACATACATCACATGAAAAATATAATCTACAACAATGGAGGATTTATATCAATGTGTGTTCTTGACATACCACATCAATATCTTCATATACCATTCAAAAGGATACATCCAATATAGAAATACTCGATCACAGTAGTTTATTTCTCATAGTAAATAAACCATTAAATATTAAATGATATAAAGAAATTTTTGGAACATACATTTCCAGTTGATAGATTATAGTAATTACATCATTACAAAAAAATTAATGATTTTTGATTGATGTCTGTGTTAAAAATTGAATTTAAAACATAACAGATTGTGATGACAGAAAATATCACATGGATGTGTAGTATTCCATGTAATACAGTTTATAAGAAATTTTCATCCTGACATGGAGCATTCCATGTAACTAAATTTTTAATAATTGTTTCATAATAATATTAATTCCTTAAAATTTCGTGCCTATATTTTTAAATATTATAATTATTTTTTAGTTGAAAAATAACTCTGAAAATCATTGATATCAAGGAGGAAATGAAAATATCTTATTTTCCCTCTGATAATATAAAACAAAATAGTGTCAAGTATATTAATTTTCCATTACTATTGGGAGATAACATCAAATGTATTCCCATTTATAGTAATTCTAATATCGAATTCAATTCAACCTTCGACATACTAATATGTTATAAAATTGATTGATAAAACTATCACATATATTCATCTCAACATGAATCACATTAATGTTATGTTTTATCTTAGGATATCTCCAATAAAGAAGCTCAATAATATTAATAATTTCTAATATAAATTTATGTTATTTCTAAATTTTCAAGTCTTATAAAATATAATAGAAATGTTTCTCACCCTCTCAATATCATGATCAGTAAAAAACAACTTGGGATAACATCAAATTTGAATTATTCATTGAATGAATTTCTTATTCATATATAATATTCATCCATTGAAAAACATTGATGAATCATGTAAATGTTTTCACCCATATTTTGACTGATGACAAAAATTACATTATTATAAAGTTGGATGATCATTATGATCCTTAATATCATATCAAAAAAAAAATAATATATTGGGAACATATTTATAGTGAATATATTAAATCAATGGAATTAAAATTAGTTTTTTTATGAATTTATGATAGACTTTATAACATTATGAAAAATAAACTGGATGATGTAAATTTCCATCAGATATTCACTCAATTGTATGACATATTATCAATTTTTATCATATTAAGATTAAAATACGTGTTTTGGAAAATATGCTAAAGGAAGTTAAAAAATTTACATAGTAGGCGTCATAGTAATTTCCATATTATATATATCAATATGTTATTTTTCATTAAACTTATACTATGATGACCCTTATTTTGGTGATATTGAAAGACCTCTAAGTTCCTTACTTTATAGAACACATTTTCTGGGGATTCACATGTATCTTATTATACCCCATCGCCTGCAGAATAATATTTCTTGATATTATAATTTTAATATGGTATGTTGTTGTATTCATGAAACAATGATTTCAACAGATATAAAAAAATTGTAAACCTCCTTTAACTCCATCCATTATTGACATCCATGTAATCCATTCATAGAACAATTGGTAAAAATAAAAATTTGAAACATCTTGGGTACATTATTTTAACCAAATCACCATTTAACTGCCCAATAATTGAACTTTTCCCAGTTATTTCTACTTCTATATAATGAATTATTTCTTTATTTTAACTACCATTATCATCTTGAAAATCTCATACAAAATTTAACCTTGGTTTATTCCCAATTTCACCAAGCCAAATCCTAACACAGTACTCAAATTAAAACCATTTAAAATTAAATTAACTTTGATTTATCTACCTCAAAACATTCTCAAATATTAAATTTCAATCATGAGTAGAAAAAAAAAGTTTTTGTTTTGAATATTTAATTTGGTAAATTTATAAAATTATCAATCCTTTCTTTTTATTCTTTACTTGCTCAGTGTGTATAAATCAAACTACTATTTATTATCACCTACATCAAATTTTATGTATGGAATTTATTTTACTATATCATGAAATATAAATTCAAATTTACTTGTATAAATTACAATAAAAAATAATAATATTAATTAAAAATAAATACTAATAATGATAAAAACATAAAATAAAATAATATTAGTAAAGAATATATTAATTTTTTAAAACATAATTTATATGTTATTGGTCACAGAATGATTTATTCGTAACAACATATTATATGAAAAAAAAATTTAAAAATGTATGAAAAATAACAGTTAATAATATAAAATAATTAATTTTTAATCTAGATTGAACATATGTTGATTATTTAAAAACAATTCAGAAAATATAATAAATTTGATAACTAAAAACAAGAAAAATATATAATCATATAAATAATTTTTGTATAATTAAACAAAAATTATAATTATATATTAAATTTAATTATTTAATTATTAAATTTTATATTAATAAAAAGTAATTTATATTTAAAAAAAATTATAATCATGTCAATAATTTTCATATATTGATAGCCAAATAATGATAAAATGTAACATTGGTAAATTATATGTCCCAATTAGACATTGTAAAATGTATAGTGAGTATCTAGTAATACAAGTCTGATAACACTAAAAACATGGTAATTACATGTTTTGAAAAAATTTAACAAATAAAGACACCTATAATTATCATTTAAATCAAATATATTTTAATGAACTAGAAGACCATGGAAAATGAAAAAACCCCATGTAACCACATAATTTATTTTTATGAATCGGTGATGAAGAAAAAATTGGGAAAAAAGAAAACAATTGAAAAGAAAGAGCTTGATAAATAGGGTATTTCAAAAGAGAGTTATAGATGAAGGCTGAAAATGATCAAGAGAGGCTAAGGGTGGTGGTAAATTATGAAAGAAAAAGATTGGTGGCTTCTATGATCATCAAAATTTGGGTTTGGGTTTTGTTTGGGGGAAACTTTTGAAAGAGGCGATGTGACTAAAATGAAATAAAATGTCCGGAATGATATTTCATCAATTTTTTCGATCATTTTCAATTTTGGTTATTATTATCACTGATGATGAAGATATAATTATGGTAGTTATTAAAAAAATGGTGTTGAAAAAAAATTATGACATATGTTATAAAAATAGATGTTATAAATGTGGCATCTTTAATAGTTTTTTTATAGTGACATAATCATTTCTAGAATTTATATATATTTCTGTAAAAAGATTTTAATCTGTTATTTTAACATTTATAAATATTGTTATGTTTTATTTGTATACTGTTATTATATTAGGAATTTTATATATTTAAGATAATTATATATTAATTAAAACTATTTTAATTATTATAAGAATATATATTTATCTTAATATTCTATATCTTTTAAATTTTTTTATTATTACTAGCATCGGTATTAGATTTTTTTTAGTAATATTTATAAACCTATGGATCTTTCCAAAACCATCTAAAAATTACTTGAAAGGGTTATTGTTAATAGATTAACTATGGTGAAAAACTAGATAGTATCATAAAAATAATTTGGATACATAAAAGGCTAGGGTATTCATGAACACCCCATCACTACAACAAAATGTTTAAAGAGGCTTAGTGAAATCAATATGGTTATTAACATTTCTATGACATTCGATGTCGGGAATGATTTTGATACTACGAGTTGATCATTTATATTAACTATCTTAAACTAATTTTTTTATTTTTGTGATAGATTCCAATTCCTGGTGAGAAATCTTATCCCTTAAACATGGGTTTCTATTATTTAAAATTAATCACCCAAGGATTATTTTTCATGCAATAGGGGTATTAGGAAATATGATAATTTGTTGGTTATTGTATTTATCGTTGCAACAGATAATTTCAATACATATCGTAATAATATTTTTAATGAATAGAATCATATGGTTATATAAGATGATAGGGGTTTAGAAGCACCACCCACATTAATATATATACATGATCTTATTATATTCAATCATGGGGATTTAATGAGTATCAAATTTATTGAAATCATTTTAAATCATAATGAAGATATCATTGGAAAATGCATTAATTTGATGATATATTATATTTATTTTGATAGAGTATTTCCTAATTTTAGGAAATACTACATTATAAAATTTCATAAAATTCATGAGGTTGTACTTACATATACATATTAATGGGTTTCTATGCTATAGGTTTGCCTTTTCAATAAAATACCAGATTGCTAAATAGAGTGGAAAAACTTAGTCAAAGGATGGAAGGATCTGTTTGTTCAAGATTTGGTTTGTATCCATGTTTTATGTTCTGTTAGGGTGTATATGTGTTTATCCCAGAAAAATAAGTTAATGAATACTAAAATTAAGAACATCGTTTGGATTGGGTGAATTTATGAGAAGTATCTATTCTATGTTTCTTTCTATGAATTCTATAAGGCCAATAAATAAGGGGTATTGTGAATAAAGATTATAGAAAACATAGAAAATCACTTCTTCTTCACATTATATGGAGGTTACATACTCATAAATATTTATGTTTAGACATTATCAAACGTAGTCTTATTAGATGTCAAAAATTTGGATCTCTTCACTATATTTTCTCCTCAGTAATTCTAGTATCAATGAAAGGATTACTCAACAATTATGTATCAATCATAATGGAATTTGAAAAGGGAATATACCCTTGTGTTATGGAATGATCACATGACTGGATTCCCTAGAATTAGATTGATAAACAAACCTTCAGTATTTATCATAAAAAATATCTATAAACGATGATCTAGGGGGTTGATATGGGGTTACTAAAATTGTTTAATCATGCCATTGAAAACTTATCTTTTTAATGGATTCTATAGATACACTTATATAGGAATGTGTCATGTTTAGAATAGTCAATAACAAATTTTATCATATTTTTACAACTATATGGTCTAATCCCAATTTTTTTTCTAAATAATAATATAATCATTGTATTCAACCATCCCGATTTTGTAAAATATGGAGAAATCTTAATAGAATCATCCCAAATGAGGAATGCGTAAAATAAATTCTCATTAAATCTTAGTATATATGTATTCTGTATAGGATAATATCTGAATTCAAGGAATATATGTGCTTGTATAGGTCCTTCACAACACTATTCTGGAAGATTATCTTCAACCTATTTGAAATAACTGTTATATATTCAAGTAGCCTAGAGTCAATTCTCATATTTCCCAAAGTATCTAACATACCTGGTAAACAACATAACCATATCTATATTTCATTAATATAACCATGCTCGGTCATTTTAGGATATAGGAATACTGAAATATTCATTGGACATCATGATTCCATCAATAATATCACACAGATCCACCTCAGTAGCATAATAGAAGAAGATTAATTTAAAAATGGTTTTCTAACATGTTCTATTTTGGGCTTCTCATTCTATAATATATTTGAAGTTATTTCCGTGTAAAAACAATATAAAGTAACTAGTATTGTCCTTGAGGGGACATATAGGGGTCTTGAGTTTGAGAATCACCTATTACATTTTTATATATGTGTGTAGATTTTATTTATAGTTGCTAATATCCACACCATAAATATTGTAAATTATTATTATTATTATTATTATTTTAATTAATAATATTCACCACCTCAATAATTTATTATATATATATATATTAATATATTTAATTTGATCAATAGTTTTCTTTACACACAATATCAATTTTAAACAAACAACAGTCTTCTTCTAAAATATTTTGTGACTCTTCTAACCCATCCATTAAAATTACTGGGTATGAATAAAACCTAATAAAATTTTAAAATTGTGTTTTTAATATTTATAAAATTAATTCATTTTATATCAAATTAATATAATTGAAAAAAAAATCATTTCAAATTAGAAGAATTTTTTTAAAAAAAATTATGTCGTGAAAATTTTATTCTTAATAAATTAGGTTAATCATTAGTTGGAAAAAAAATTAATTCAATTTAAATGATATATATTAAATGAAAGGAAATTCATTTAATTAAAAAAAATTTAGGTATGATATAAGAATAGATCAAGTCTTATTATAAAAATTGTATTTTTTTAAAAGGAAATTTTTTTCATGCTTTTCACACTTATTGTATAATTTATTTCATGAAATTATAAATATTGAATTTGATGAAATTAAATCTATATTTTTAATCAATAGGATAAATTTTTTAAAAAATTTACCTTATATTATTAGTCAATGTAAATAGTAACTCTGATAAACTTTATAACTTTTGAATGGGTAAATCATGTTAATCTAAGTTATAACTATGTTTGAAGGTCATCAGTTTCCATCCAAATTCCTATTGGAGGAATTTTATTCAAGCCTTTTCACCCTATGCTAAACATTATCGTTTAAAGAGACAATTTTACCTTAAAATTTAATATTAAATATATAAATCAAAGAAAAATAGGATGTTTCTCTGTCTTACTTTTAAATATATTTTATTTATTCACATTGTGAGAAAATCAACCATTAGATGAATATTGATATTTATTTTGAGCATAATAAAATTCTTATTAATGGTGATATTTTTTTAATTTTTATGTACTATATAATTAAAATAAATTTGTATGCATTAACGACACATTATTTATATAACTAAAGGATACAAAATTAATTTATTTTAAAAAAATATAAATTAATATAATTTTGATGATTTATTGCGATATATGAATTTTTTAGAAAAGTATGACTTATAATAGATATTTTATATTTTTTATATTCTAATTAATACTTTTTATTGATGTATTTGAAGTAAAACTAAATGAATATTGTCAAAAATGATAGTAAGGATATTTTATAAAAATAAAACACCATTAAACTGATAAAAACTGATTAAAATGGTAATAAAAGGCGACAACAGAGAAAATATATTATAAAAAATTACATCCCTTGTCCATGTTTACCCAATTATCACTTTATAATTAAAATAACAAATGATTAATAGTGAAAAATACATTACCATGTTTATTGTTAACATTGGATTACTAAGGGATTACACTGAAAGATAAGGATTGAAATGAAACATAAACATGCCCAAATTTTTTTTTTAGTTTCAACCCATATATTGCCTTATTTTATAATATATGGATATTTTAAAGCATTTTCATTGATAATTTCTTAGTTATGTTTTATTATTTTAATAATTCCAACCGTTTCATTTACCTCCATTATAAAAGTATGTTTCTTAATTTTTTTCAAGACCTTGAGAATCCTAGCATGACCAAGATCTAAAAATTTATCTTCTAGAAATACATAAACATGTTTTGTAGGTTTTTTCTCCACAAAATACCAACCCTATTTTCCACAAAATATAATTTGATGCATGTAGACCCTAGAAAATGCGTCCCCAAAATTTTCCAAATGCTTCCATACATGATCCAAGATCGTAGTCCATTTCGCAAGCTTCGATTTGGTAGGTCATAGGGCCCGAAAGGAGTTACGGATTAGGAGTTATGGATGTTTGAAGTTGGGCTGGAAATCTGGTTCGCAAAGGCCATTCGCGAAGCCCCCCTCCGTGATCGCGGAGCGCCGCCGCGAAGCAATGAGGCGAGAGGCTCCACGAACCCGTTTTACGTTTGCGATGCGCCGCGAAGACCCCTCGCGAAGCACTAATGCGAAGCACCGATGCGAAGCACCCGTGCAGCGCGGTCCCGCGAAGCCCCGCCACGAAGCACCCCGACCATCGCGGCCTCGTGAAGCTCCAGAGGCGGTGATGCTCCGCGAACGCATTTGACGTTCGCGAGCCACCGCGAAGCACCAGAGGCGGCGCGGGAGTTCTGCTTCGCGGCGCCCCTGCCTATAAATACCCAGATCACCCCCCTTCTCCAAAGAGGACGGCCACGGCCACTTCGCCCCTTGGGCGGCCGAGCGGAGCTCCGCATTGTGGCTCCGCGAGTCCATTCTCTGCGAGAGCCCTTTGCTCCGCGAGCCCTTGCTCCGCGATGCTGCTCCGCGAGACCAAGCTCCGCGAGAGCCCTTTGCTCCGCGAGCCCTTGCTCCGCGATGCTGCTCCGCGAGACCCCTTTGCTCTGTGAGCCCTTATGCGCTCCCACCTTCAACCTATGGAATTCCATGATTTGATACACTCCTCCACACACCATGAAACACCTTGAGTTGATGTATTCCTCTTCGTTTGTTTCCTATGTCGTGAGTTGAGGTTCTCATCATCAATTCCCCGAGTACCTTGAGTCGAACAATTCCTCAGGCAACTCCTCCATACCCAATCACTTGGCTCCTATGCCAGGTTGAACCAGAAAGGGATGCTTTGCGTAAGTCCCAACACCAACCATTCCTAGGCACCTTCTGCCAATAGTCCTTTCTACATGACTCTAAACTGTAGTAATCCCTATGTTCCAAACATAGGATGACTCTTTCTCCAAACAAGAGATGCCTTATGCTCCAAGCATAAGATGCCTAATAGTCCTCTCTACATGACTATAAAATGTAGTACTCCCTATCTAACAAATGATAGGATGCCTCTCGCTTCTAACGAGAGATGCCTTATACTCCAAGCATGAGACGCCAGTAGTCCTATCTACATGACTATAAACTGTAGTAATCCCTATGTGCCAAACATAGGATGCCTCTCGCTTCTAACGAGAGATGCCTCATGCTCCTAGCATGAGATGCCAACAGTCCTACCTACATGACTCTAAACTGTAGTATTCTCCCTATGATCCACACATAGGATGCCTCTTGCCCTATACGAGAGATGCCTTATGCTCCAAGCATGAGATGCTAACAGTCCTACCTACATGACTCTAAACTGTAGTAATCCTTATGTGCCAAACATAGGATGCCTCTCGCCCTATACGAGAGATGCCTTATGCTCCTAGCATGAGATGCCAATAGTCCTACATACGTGACTCTAAACTGTAGCATTATCCCTATCTAACAAATGATAGGATGCCTCTTGCCCTTAACGAGAGATGCCTTATGCTCCTAGCATAAGATGCCTAATGCCATGTTTACAGTGGCATAGTTTCAAGAACGTTGGAATCCGTTCAAACATTCCAGCACTCCACCCCACGCTTTGCGTGTCATTCATTCGGATCTGCATCCATTTCCAATGTCTGAAGGGACCCCCTAACAGTATGGACGGGAGACCCATGGTCCCCCTGCTGTCCTGGGCCAACGCCCCAAAAGGCTTCGGGTGACACTTTGAGGTCATGTGTTTCGAATACGGTCAGCAGTCGACCCCTCATTTGTTTGTCCCCATTTTAGGCTAATGCGATAGGATGCTGTGTTGCGAACATGGTCAACAGTTATCCTCTATCGCCATGCCACTCTCATCGCATTCCGAATGCCGGGCATGTGATTCACACTTTTCATTTCCCTTTGTTTGGGCTGATTCCAACGCCCTTGGCGTTATCCCGCTTGTGCACTTGCGCATAGGCACAAACCTCAACCCACCAGTGAGTTGGGATGCCCTCATGTCCAGACATGAGGAAGACATTACGGGCAGCTTCCTAGCGTAAGCCCCATTCACCAGTGCCGGTCCATAGCGGCACCCGGGTAGCTTCCTAGCGTAAGCCCAATTCACTAGTGCTGCTCCATAGCGACAACCCGGGTAGCTTCCTAGCGTAATCCCCATTCACCAGTGCCGCTCCATAGCGGCACCCGGGCAGCTTCCTAGCGTATGCCCCATTCACCAGTGCCTCTCCATAGCGGCACCCAGGCAGCTTCCTAGCGTAAGCCCCATTCACCATTGTCGCTCCATAGAGGCACCCGGGTAGCTTCCTAGCGTAAGCCCCATTCACCAGTGTCGCTCCATAGCGGCACCCGGGAAGCTTCCTAGCATATGCCCCATTCACCAGTGCCGCTCCATAGCGGCACCCAGGCAGCTTCCTAGCGTAAGCCCCATTCACCGTTGCCACTCCTTTTTAGCGGTAAGCCATTGACATCCCTATGCAGCGGTAAGCCATTGACAACCCTATCCAGCGGTAAGCCGTTGCAACCCAATTTAGTGGTAATCCATTCACACCCAATCCAGCGGTAAGCCGTTGAAACCAACCAATTGGCGGTAAGCCGTCATCAGAAGAACTACGTGGTCTTTGATCCATGTCAATGCATGCTACGTAGGAAGCCTCTTCAAGTCTCAAGCCCAAAATCATCATCATCCTTTTCTTTGGGCCTCCATCCTGGAGTAAGTCCCAACACCATGGGCCGCCCAACGCATAAGCCCCTTTTCGCTTCTCACGGACACACCCCTCGCGACGTGATCGTCAGGTCCTTGCAACCTCTTGTTTCTCACACCGAGCATGACTCACGTGGGCTTAGAGTGAGCACCGACACTGACCCCTCACATCCGAACTACGAGGACTTTGATCCATGTCAAGGCATGGTACGTAGGAAGCCTCTTTGAGGTTCAATCCCACCCGTCGTTTCTTCACGTCGGGTCCCACCTTCGTCTGGCATGACGTTAAACTGCATTCCCATTATGAACTACGAGGTATTTGATCCATGTCAAGGCATGGTACGTAGGAAGCCTCCATGAGGTTCAAGCCCACCCGTCATTTCACGTCGGGTCCCATTCCCGTCCAGCATGACGTTAAACTGCATCCCGGTCCGACGGCAAGCCGTTGTGACTCATCCGAACTACGAGGACTTTGATCCATGTTAAGGCATGGTACGTAGGAAGCCTTCACGAGGTTCAAGCCCACCAATAGTGGACCCCCGGGTCTACTTTTACGTCGGTTCACCGACGAATCCCTTATGAACTACGAGGTCATTGATCCATGTCAAGGCATGGTACGTAGGAAGCCTCCATGAGGTTCAAGCACACCCGTCATTTCACGTCGGGTCTCACCCCCGTCCAGCATGACGTTAAACCGCGTTCTGGTCCAGTGGTAAGCCGCTGCGACCCATTCCCACCTGAACTATGAGGACTTTGATCCATGTCAAGGCATGGTACGTAGGAAACCTTCCCAAGGTTCAAGCCCTCCATTAGTGGACCCACAGGTCTACTTTCACGTCGGTACACTGACGATGCCCATCGGACCAAGGTCCACCTTCACGTCGGTACGCTGACGATGCCCATCGGACCAAGGTCCACCTTCACGTCGGTACGCTGTCGATGCCCATCGGACCAAGGTCCACCTTCACGTTGGTTCGCTGACGACTTTCATCAGGCCAAGGTCCAGCTTCACGTCGGTTTACCGGCACCATCCCGAACTACGCGGACATTGATTCCCTGCCATGGGGATACGTAGGAAGCCTCTTCAAGGCTCAAGCCCAACTTCATCGTCGCCCCTGCGATGGTCCCATTTCACTCCCACTCCACTTCATTCATCCATCCATCAACCATCCTGATTCTCACCCGGGCCGCCACATCCCGGTGGGATCATGCCATCCACCTCCTTGCTGCTCCTAGCAGCGCATGGGCCTCTTTCCACGTGTAAGCCCCATCTTATCTCTGGGTCGTTGTCCTCTGCGTACACCCCAATTAATCACCCCTTCGAACTACGTGGGTTTTTGATCCCTTTCCTCTACACAGGGTACGTAGGAAACCCCCAAGAGGATCAATCCCAACCAGTGGTAATCCATGGTATCCCCCATCCTGGGGTGCACTTCCCTTGATCCGCCCTCAGTGGTGTTCAGATCAGCCATTACGGTGTGACATCTCCCCTCTAGGGAGTGCACCACCTCAGATCTGTCCTCATTGGGCGTTCTGATCCATCCCCTTGGTAAACCTTCCAGGTGTTCCCTCCTAGGGATATACCAATCTGGTCCGTCTTTATGGGACGTTCTGATCACCCTCATACTGTCTCCGTAAGATGTTAAACTCACGGCCTACCTCGTGATAAACATGAGATGCCCGAGGAAAACCTCGGATGACACGCCTTTGGCGTAACCGTCTCCGTAAGACGTTAAACTCACGGCCTACCTCGTGATAAACATGAGATGCCTGAGGAAAACCTCAGATGACACGCCTTTGGCGTAACCGTCTCCGCTGGACGTTAATCTTGCAACATACCCTTTGTTAAACACAGGAAGCTGAGGAAAACCTCAGATACATGCCTCGAGTTCTGCACCCTTGAGATGCCCTCTCATGAGGAAGAACACAGGTTCCCCTATGCCCACGCACCCACAGATGCCCCGACATTCCTGATGTTTCCGTCTACTCCGACCGAAGGTCGCTACCATGTCAAGACCCTGTGGAAAGTCTTGAAGGAAGTAGTGTAATTAACCGGCGTCCATGAAGATATGGCACCGGGAATGAGATTCATGAACACCGTATTAAATCTATGAGGGAGACCCGGACTAGGTGACGAGTTCCGAGGAGGAATCCACGGAAGGAAGAACCGACATCCCATCATCCTGTTTCGATCAAGGAGCAGACGTACCTGAACAAGGAACGAATGTCGCCCGCCTTTGGAAAGCGGGAATGCGGGGCAACAGCTGCGCATCCTCCACAGACGGATGCGCGCGCCCCAGTGGAAAGCGTCGGAAACAATGCTGGTATGTTGAAAATATGGTAATCATCTTACCATTCCTCTTTCAATTTATTTCATCTTATACATCATATAAATCAATGGTATTTAACAAACAAATAACATAAGTATCCTAAATATACTAAAATATAATTATTATTTTGAAACCATAAATATCCACCTTCTTTTCAATAAAATGGAATATAAATATATCGCTTATGTGTACGTACGACTTATTGTTTCCAAAAAGCGATACAATTCATTTTTCACCACTATATTTTGTTGATCGGTATAATTATGGGTTTAATATTCCTATATGATTTTAATGATAAAATTACTCTTTTAAAATTATAATATCCATTCTACCTTCTTACATTCCTATCTTTTGGAAAACGATAACGTTACTAGTGCATACTTAAAGACTACCACCTCCATGAAGCGACGCCAACCGTTTTTCATTTCTATTTTATATGGATGGTAAAAAATGTAAATTTATTCAATATATATGATGAATATGTTATAATAATTTTTAATTAAATATTAAATATTATTTACCATTATTTCATTCAATTCGTCCAAATTGAAGGAAACATTCATGCTTACATACGATCTACTGTCTCATGAATAATATAATTCATTTGTCTACCTATATCTTTTATTAATTACTCAAAATAAATATATAATGAATATATTTGATATTTAAATCATGTTTAAAATTATTTATATTATGTATAATTGATAAAAGTAAAAGGTCTGAAATTATTAAACGAAATTAAAATGAAAAACGAAGCAGTTATTACCCACAAAATTGATTTTGTCTATGAATTGTTAAAAAACGTGTGATAAAAGTGTATAAGTAAATATGTTATGGTATGATATAGAAGATTATGGTTATGGATTATATTTACCATAAATTTATTTTATTATACAAGATATTTTTACACATATAAAGGATGTCAAACCATAGGTAAGGGTTTATTTCACAATCTCATCATTATTCAAGATTATTTATGTTTATGGTTATTATTTGTAAATAAATTTATATTTCAATATCAAAAAAATATAGTTTATTATCATACTTTTATTTTTATTAATTACAATATTTAATTTAATTTTCTTCTATATAAGTATTGACGTTACAAAACTAAACGTTTTAGGAAAACTAGCATTCTTTTATACCCAGTTTGGAAATAATTTTATTATGTGTCCATATTTTACAAAAACATGTATTAAATAATTTTTTTATAATTATTAGATTTTTTATTAAATTATTATTATTAAATTATTTATTTACATATTATTTAAATTTTTACACATTTTTTAATATTAAGAAATGGTTTAAAATGAATCTTGTTGTAATTTTCTAAATGAGGAACAATTTTGGACTTTTTAAAAAAGTGTGAAAGGAATGTTTTTTAACATAAATAGACTAAATGGAATTTTCTAAAATCATGATCATTCATTCTTTGAAACTTCATTTCAAATTTTAAAATTTTATTTTAAAATAAATATTTCCCAACATATATGGGAAATTTTTATATTTTAAATAAGTTTTTTTAAAGTAACAAAATCTATTTTCATGAAAAAAAATTCTAGTGAGATTTTGAGAGTATTTTCATCAATTTAAACATGGATTATTGAATATTATACTTTACTTTGGTTATAATAATATGATATCTTACATCATATTTTTTTGGATGGTTTATGATCAACCTAACTGGGGAATGTGTTGATATTTCATATTCTAGTTATTCAAATGAAAATATTTTATGATTTTTATGAATGTTGATTATGTTATATATTTTATTAATATGATGAATGAATTAGACTTATTATGTTATAGGTGGGGAATAAAATTATATATCCCCTGGTTGAATCAGTCTTTCTCAAGAGATATAATAGATTGTGTATTTTATTAAGCCTTACCCATATTTTTAGATGTCTTGTCATGCAAACATGAAAGTATATTTAGATCTCATAGAACATGGAATTGATAGTATATTTCAGATTTCAGACATTATTCATTTCAACATTATGAAATTATTTATTGATATCCATGTGTTTATTAGTATTGTTTTTATCAATGGATTAGTTTCAAACTCATCTGATTATTTATATGGAATTATTTTATTACTGTTAATTATTTCCATATTATTCATTCCTTATTTATCATCCACTTTATTCATTCTATTACTGATCATTTTACCTCACCCATTTATCATGTATCATTCCATATGAAACTAGGTAATGTTTTATGACTGATATGAAGGGATATAATGTTTGGATAAGATGATCCAAAAGAAATTAATATTTTTTGTTTTCTATTTTAAAATGTAATGTGGAATTAAATTGTGTATCTATCTTACTGATACTTCTAAACTATATTTTTCTTTGAGATTCATTAAATTATATATAGTTTAAATGTAATAAATAAATCATTATCTATGGGATACAAGGGAATTTTTCATTAAATATTCTATTAGATATTGTATTTTAGAAACATGGAACAAGATTTAGGAAATAATATATTAGGAAACATAACCATATGACACACCTTCAGAATATTACCAAATCAAAAAAAAATTATTATTTTTAGATTACTCATACATTAATATTAAATTTGTGTTAAATTTTTTACTATTTTTGAAAGTATACATTATGATTCATAACGTTAGGATATAATTTATTATGTTTCTATGTTTATAAATGGATCCTCATAGAAGGAATTGAAACTATATCAATTAATATAATCCAATATGGGATGTCCATCCCACATAATATAATGAATATTTTGTAGTAGTTTGAGCTAAATACATGATATCTATATTGGGGAAGCTGACTATGGATATGACCAATATCTTTACCCATACAAAGTAGATTTATTATCCACAATTATGTGTAAAAATGTTATACTGCTTCTTTCATCAGCAACCTCTCTCATTCAAAGGGACTAAAAATAAATTTTTCAATGAGATATGAATAAGTTCATTAGAGAAGATATTTTTATCTTTTGATGTAATAGAATGGATAAGGATTTCATAATATATTGTCTTCTCTTAGGGGATGTGGTTCAATGGGGGTTATTTATTTAAAACACTATGGATGATGTGGAAATAGTATGCATGGAATGGAATTAATGTAAAGAATTTTTAGAAAAATATTTTCTTCATGAACAGAGACTAGATAATGAGATCAAATTATTTGTACTAGGAAAAAAGTGGAAAATGATTCTAAGTATGAAGATTACTAAATAGGGTTAGTAAGTCTTGTTGCAGACTAATTACAACTTCCAAAGAGTAATATTGAACTTTTCATTAATGCGTCAAATAAAATATTTCTAAGGGTACTAGTCTCTAAAAAAATTCCTTATATGGGAATATAGTATCTTGTTATATCAATATAGAGAATGAATTCTCTAAGCATTGTGAATTTAGAGGGAACTAAGATACGATTATTTTAGTGTATGAAATGGATAAGGGGAAGAAAAGAAAGGATAATTTTAAAATATATGAATCTTATATAAGGATAAATATTGTCAAATGCATAAAATGAAAATGAGTTTTCATCATGTGTAGAGAAAAAGGAACACCATTATAATGAGTGAATGGTTAAGGGATAATCCATCAAGGTACAATTCATTAACTATATGGATATGGGGAACTACTCTGACCAATGCCCAAAAATCAATGGAACATAACAAAAAATAAGATAATGTGAGATTGTTTACAATATGCAATTATTATAGCAGATATATATGTTCCTAGGGATGTGGTGAATGTTACCATTATCATCAAATCCAAATTTGTAAACTACCTATTGATTATGGTTCTACAAACTATTTTATATACAAAGATTCTTATTAGTGTTTCATATAACCATCACAATGATTATGTATGGATTTTTTGGTGAAAAATCCCAATAGATTTATGACCATCTCTCAAGTCAATAAAACCTCTCAAATAGATGTTTATGGGATGATTCATCCTATATATCTTGTTATTATTCCACTAGTTTAATTTGATAAAATATTGGGTATATATTGGAACTGATTGTTTATATCCCATATCAATTATCAGGGAAGGGAAGATACATTTGATATTCTGAATTAGCATTGAATTTTATATTTTTGTGATTATGAACATGAATACCCAATGGAAATTAAATCCATTAAATAGGCTTTCTACATATTTTAGGAATATATTTATATGAAATTGTTGGGGACAAACTGAACATCGGACATGTTCATATTGTTCGTAAGATGAAAATGTTTTTCTTGAGGGTTTTCTAGATATTCCCCTGAATTGAGATGTTGGGTTTTGAAAAGAGTACATACCAGGTGCTATACCTATTTAAAAGACTCGATATAGAAGGGAACAAATTGGGTTATAGTGATTTAAGACTAAACTCTAGGACAATGTAGATTTGAGATTCATTAATCCAAGTGTTTCTCCCTGGAGTGAACCTATTCTTTTTTATGAATATATATAGGAATATGCATCTTTTAATTTATTATGAGGTCCATAAAATTATTAATTTTAAGAACAAATATCCTCTACCATAGATTTAGGATATTTTTTATAAATTATGAGGGTCTCTATATTTTTCAATGATTTTTCTTCTATCTAGATATCATCAATAATGTATTCGAAAGGATGATATACCTAATATGACATTATGTTCGATGTATTGTCATTATAAATTCATAGTAATTCCATTTGGAGTTAAAAATTATCTTATTATCTTCATGGATTTACTTAATTGATTAATTATTGATTACCATGATCATTTTTGTAGTATAATTAAATGATATTCTTATATATTCCCAGAAAAAGGATGATCATAATGAACTTTCTATAACAGAGATGAAGACCCTATGGAAATTATTTTTGTTAAATTCATAATGTGTGAGTTTTGGATTCAAAATGTTTCCTTAATGGGTTTTATAATCTCATGTGAGGGTATATCATTGGATCCTTCAATGAAAAAAGTTATTGACAATTTGAAAGAAAAACTAACCAATGTTACTGAAATTCACAGTTAATGTTGGCCTGATATATACAACCTAATATATTTTTTATATTTTCCATAACTCTCTAATATACTCAATATGTTGACATTAAATTGGGTTATGTTCTTGTGGATACATGAATATTGATTATGTTTCAAATAACTAATTGGAATGATTGTTACTATTTCGATTCATACATTACCCAACAGTGGAGAACATTATTTGATCTTTATTAATTCATAAAAGAATGGAATGTTATGAATCATCACGTAGAATGATATGTTTAGAGCTTATTCGTCACTTAAATTAAAAGTTTATGACAAAAAGTGTCTAACTGATGTTTTATATTTGGAAGCTATAATTTATTAAATTCAAAATATAGAGACATTATTTATCTGTATAAGGTTTTATATATATACTATTCATATAAAATTTAAGTACATATATTCCTAGAAAAGTTGAAAATTATGAAATTAATATGGTTATATTTGATCAATTATTTTGAATTCACAATACATTACCACCATGGTAAGGTAAATATGGTAGATGATGATCTGAGTTAGAAAGACCAACCATGATATTCAATGATATGAATTTGAAAAAATTATGTATGTATGTATGTGAAGATGATGGAATATGAAACAATGAGAAAAGGGGAAAGTTAATATATTTCCCATATAAATATTCTACCATCCATCAACGAGAAGTCTAATAAGGTGTATAAGGAAGATGTGGTATAATAGAAAAAAGAGAGTAATGTTCCTAAGTTGAACTATGAAAATGTTGTAATGATGTGGTTCTTGAACTAAGTATATGTCCCATCAATACTAGACCTGGAGAAGGTGTTTTTGGATGAGGTAGATAGTTCATTATACACTATCAAACATTTATGTATGAAGATGTATAGTGATCTAAAAGAGTAACATATGGGGTAAAACATAAATAAATATGTTTCATAGTATATATGTTGGTGGATATTTTGTTATCATGGTAAGTATGAGAGGATGATGAATAAGGTAATGTCACAACTATTACCTATACCAGAATGAAAATGGTAAAATATCACTACCGATTTTCTATTTGAACACCCCAAAACATCCAAAGGATATAAATCTAAATTATTTATAAAAAATAACATTATAAATTAATAAAAACATCATTGATAACAGTGATTATTTCACTCAATATATCCTTTCATGAACATACATTAAGGAAGAGGCAATGTTTCATGGAGTACTAATTTATTGTATCTAGTCAGGATCATAGTTTTACATGGATTTTCTAAAAAGGTAATCAGTGATATATATATATATATATAGAATTTAATTTAATTACATTTTATAATCCACTGATATAATGTCAATATTAGGGGAAAATTCATAATCTATATTAAAATCTCTTAGATTTCTCTATGGATTTCCAAAGAGGTTGGGATCAGCTCCTTCTTATGGTCTAGTATTCCTATAAAAGTATGATTTCCATGAGCATTCATAGGATACATAAAAAAATATTTATAAAACTAAAACCTTATTTGATGAATCTGGATATAGAAATCGTTGTGATGTATTATGGCTTAGAAAATTTCAATGAAATTTAGAGCCATTCAACAGCACATAAAGGAAGATCAGAGTCGATATAAAATATATGTTGAAAATTGGGAACATGATCTAGAATTTGAATTTTATAATAAGGTGTTTATGAAAATTTCTCAATGGAAAATGGTTCTGATATTCACATTTAAGGGAATTAAAAATCTTTGGTATATTTCCCCATTCAATATTCTTGATAGAGTAGGGATTGTAGCTTATCTCAAAGTGTTTACACCAAACCTCTCTAATTTTCATGAAGTGTTTTATCTATATTTCATGATGAAGTACATATATGATCCATAAAATGTAATGAAATTATAGTATGGACCCTTGGGTAATGATATTTCATATGAGTATGATTGGGTATAAATCTTGGATCATACAGATAATGTGATACAGAATAAGATGATTCACATGGTTAAAGTTCTCTAGAGGAATCCAAAATTTGAAGAAGATATTTGGAAATCATGGGATGTAATGAAACAAAGACATCATCATTTATTTATATCATGATAGTGGAATTAAGAGAGATAAATTATTTTTAAGTGGGGTATGATTTAACATCCTTAGAAATTATTATTTATTTTTAAAAAAAATATATTTTTCGATATCTAGCATTACATGAAAATATGTGTTTAGACGAACCATGATCTAATTTTAAAATAAAATATGACTATTGTGACCGAGAAGTTAAAATTATAAGGTATTAAAAATAAAAATTAATTTGTGAAAAAATATTTACATATATAATATGAAATAATTTGTCATCAATTGAGAAGATATGAAAATAAAAATAAATTGAATGTAAATAAATATTTTCTCGAAAAATATTTTTTATGTGAACAATTTTTTTCATAATAAATTAAATAATTACAATTATATAATGATTTTATTGGAAATAATATTTTATATATTGTATAAAATAATATTAATCTAATGTATTTTTTTATTCATGAGATAAGAAAAAAAATAAAACTTTATGATACAAATATTTTTTCCCTAACAAGTGGTTGTTGAACTCTCTATGAAATGGTTATTTTAATAATCACAAATCATAGTTTTATTTATTTCCTTTTAATCTCTTGTTCAAATTGTTCTAAATATGTTTAAATCATATCTACAATTGTTTATCTATGATCAATGTATGGTTATTGTTGACTTGGAAGTATTCAGGATTGAATAGACACTTTGTAAGAATTCCTCATCTTGACTCACTGATAGTCATTTTCGTGAGTCACTGATGATGAACGGCTGCACCGATGATGAACGGTTGCATCGATGATTAACGGTCACACCGATGATGAATGGTCGTACTGATGATGAATGGTCACACCGATAGCTACCGAAGATCTAAAAAGATACCGACGATCAAGTGTCACCGATACCGACAATCATGTGTCACTGATACCGACGATCATGAGACACAAATGATGAGTCATCGATGATGAGTCACTGATGCTGAGACACCGATGCTGAGACACCGATGATGAGATACCGATGATGATGCTATCGAAACCAATACATATTCGAAATGTCTCACCGATCACATGACTCACCGATAGTCATGAAAAAATTTTGAATTTCTATAAATTCGTATTTAATTCTAACGATAATTTTTTATGTTTTTAATGGAATTAATGTTATTTAATGTTGATTGTTGTCATGTCAGGGGACTGTACCTCATACCTTTGAAAAGGCAATCATTCCTACTTCCGGAGCTCGTGGAATAAAAGGAAGATCGAGCTATAGTAAAGACACACATATATACAACAGATACAGAGATAAAAAAAGATAGAGAATTATTCCATACATGTACATGAAAATAAGAACATGAAGAACATTGATATACATCAAGAACACAAGTTTAATGAAGAAGCTCAAGATCTATAACGACTACACATACTTGAGCTGAACACCTACACTAGAAGAGAAGGAAGTGAATCACGATACTCTGTTTTTCAAGGGAAAAACCAAAGAAGGAAATAAAATCATTTCTTCTGAATCCAACGAGTCCAGAGCTGCACTGCCAATCACTAGAGCTTTCTACACACTGATACATTCTCTCATAGTTATTATTTTACTTTCATTTTTGAGTTGTGTGTGTACTCTATATAGCATACACACACACACTGAATCCTATGCTGAACTGGAGGATATCAAAATCCTCAAAAAACAATTGTTTACTCTTGTTTACCCACAACAACTGTGGAAGAGGTCCTTGTGTGGTCTGGTCATTGTTTTTGTTTCCAAAAAATAACTATGGTAGAGGTCCATGTGTGGCTTGGACAGTCGTTCACTGTTGTTATCCCCGATCTGGGGTGTGGATCAATTTATATAAATTGTTGAGAGGACTAAGTCTCGGCTTGAGACTGAACCTCTTGGTTAACTCTGCTGTGCATTTTAATTTAAGTCTATAAGTAAACTGTATACTTATTCTGCTGCTATTACTTTGAAATACATAACTATTTTACAGCTACTTTGATAGTTAAATTCTAAAGTGTTTATACTTATTGTAAATCTGTAAGTCAGTTTCATAAGTTAATTTAATCTTCAAATTAAGTCAACTGAGACCTAATAAATCTTTGAGAAACTGATTGAACATTTACTCTCTCTAAAGATTCACAAAATTTACACTTTGTTTTTAAATTGGGGGATCTTAAGAGAAATATTTTTAACAGAAATTTTTAATTGGAACTCAATTCACACCCCTATTGAGTATCCACTTCGACCAACATTTGGTATCAGAGGATTTTGTTTTTGTTTATGGATTTATGAATCACTCTTTTTTTCAACTGTGATTTTATTATCATCTTTAAAGTTATTAAATTTTTGTTAGTTCTAAATTTTATCTCTTTAAACCTATTTTCTAAAATCTAGTTATGGATAATTGACAAGAGGGTGTTTCTACTAACAGGACACATTTCTTTAATGGTACAAACTATGCTTAGTGGAAACTTAAAATGAAAATACATTTATAGAGTATGGGTTTTGATATCTGGACTGCTATAGAGTCTCAATATAATATTCCAGAAACTGAATGAACAACTTGGGATGAACCTTCAAATACTTCTTACAATAATAACTATAAAGCTATGAATGTTATTTATTGTGCTTTAGGGGATGAGGATTTTAACAGAATTTCGTCTTGCAAAACTGCTTATGAAATTTGGGATACTTTAGGTGTTTCTCATGATGGAACAAATAATGTTAAAGAAATGTGATTGAATACTTATACTATTAAATATGATAATATTAAAATGAAAACTGATGAAACCATTTTTGATATGTATCTCAGGTTCAATGAGATAGTCAATACAATGAATTCACTTGGTAAATTTGTTCCAGCAAAGGAACAAATCATGAGAATCTTGAGATATCTACCAGACTGAGGGAGAGGCACATCTGTTTCAATCAGAGAATCATGTGACATTGGAGATCTATCTGTCAAAGATCTTATTGGTAAGCTCATGATCTATGAGGAAGAACTCAAGGTAAATAAAGAAGAAGATGATGAACCAAAAAAATCAGTGGCTTTCAAGACTACTACTTCAAAGAGAAAAGACAAGGAGAAAATGAAAATACCTACTGAGAGTTCAACTAGTGATGATTCTAATTCATATAGTGATGCTGAAATGGCTCAGATAGCCAGGAGGTTTAAGAAATTTTATAGGAAGAAGAAATTTTTTAGAAAATAAAATTACAAAGGAAAGTATGACAATAAGGGACATTGAAATAAGGACTGAAAAAATCCAGATAGAAGTGATGAAGTTGCCTGCTACAAGTTCAAAATAAAAGGACACATTAAAGCAGACTGCCAGAAGTTAAAATTCAAGAGGAAATATGATTACAAAGACAGTAAGTACAAGAAAGCTATGAAGTCTACTTGGAGTGCATCTAAAGATAGTACAAGTGAATCTGAAATGTCTGATTCTGAGAAGAATCATTCCAACATGTGTTTCATGACCAACACATCTGAGGTTACCTTAGATACTCTTGTTTTAAATTCCTTTTATTCTGGAGATGATGCAGAATCTGATTATGATTCTGAAAACATGACTAGTGATGAATTATTTGAATATTGTAATATGCTGGAAGAGACATGAAATGAACATAAGGATAAATACAAATCATTTAAGAAACAGCATGCTCTCACTACTACTGTTAAAACTGAACTTACTATTGAAAAAGAAAAAAATTCTCAACTGTTAAAGGAAAACACTGAACTGAAAATGTCAAATGAGAAACTTATAAAAGACTTAGAGAGTTTTACAAACGGAAAGGATACAAAAACCCAAATTCTAGGAAAGCAAGTAGCTACCAAATACACTACTAGAATAATCTACAAACCTGGACAGAGACAGATTACTAAGAATATATTTATTCCTAAATCTAGAAAGAATACTAGTAGTTCTAGTTATGGACATTCATATACTTTAACAAGTAATTCACATAGTTATAGATCAAATAAAGTTTATCATTCAAAATTTATTGATTCTGTAAATTGTATGAAACCCATAAGACAAATGTGGGTACCAAAATATTTGATTGCTAGCCTATATGGACCCAAGAAGATCTGGGTACCAAAGTCACCTTCCATATAAATCTGTTTTGAAGGAAACCTGTTTGAAGAGTTCTCACAAAAAGGTATGGTACTTGGACAGTGGATGTTCGAGACACATGTCTGGAGATTACTCAGTCTTTAAAAGTCTAATCAAGATTGATGGAGGCCATGTCACCTTTGGTGATAATTCTAAAGGAAAAATCATCGGCCTAGGCCAAATTGGTAACACTGATTTAGTTTTAATTTCCAATTTTTTATTTGTTGATTGACTGAAATATAATCAGTTAAGTATTTCTCAATAGCGTGACGGTGGTTTTAATGTCAAATTTGAAAATGATTTTTGTAATGTTTTTAATTCTAAAAATGTTTTAGTCTTATTTTCTTTACGAAATGAAACTTTTTATGCAGTTGATTTAAATTCTTTAGCTAAGAAAAAAGTTACTTGTCTAAATGCTTTTCATAAAGAGTATTGTCTTTGACACAGATGATTAGGACACTACAACATCCATTCACTTAGAAAAGTAACTAGGAAAAACTTTGTTAGAGACCTACCTAAACTTGAATTCCCAATTGACAAAGTTTGTAATCCCTATCAAAAGGGAAAGCATCATAAAGTTTCTTTTAAATCAAAGAAAGAAGTTTCTACTTATCAACCTCTCAAGTTGGTTCACATTGACTTGTTTGGACCATCAAGTGTTTCTAGATTAAATGGGAAGAACTATGATTGTGTTCTAGTAGATGGATATTCTAGATATACTTGGGTATACTTATTATCTCACAAATGTGAAGCTTGTTCTTACATTTTAAAATATTAAAAGTCTGTAGAAAACCTTAGTGGACTTAAGATTAAAACCCTATGAAGTAATCATGGTCGTGAGTTTGAGAATCATGAGTTCGAATTCTACTGCTCACATAATGGCTATAGTCATAACTTTTCTACACCTAGAACACCTCAGCAGAATGGTGTAGTAGAAAGAAGAAATAGTACCCTTAAAGAAATTTCTATAACTATGCTTAATTATTAAGATCTACCTATTTACTTTTGGGATAAGGCTTTCAATAAAGCTTGTTATATCATTAATAGAGTATTAATTAGACCAGTTCTTAAGAAGACCCCATATGAGATGTGGAATAATAGAAAACCTAAAGTTAGTTACTTTAGAGCCTTTGGATGCAATTTTTTTATTCTTAATACAAAGGATAATCTGGACAAGTTTGCTTCTAAAAGTGATGAAGGAATTTTTCATGGTTATTCTTTAACTAGAAAATCATATAGTGTCTTTAATAAGAGAACCAAATGTGTGGAAGAATCTTTTCACATAAAGTTTGATGAAAATGATCCACATGAACTTAAAACCTCTCTTGAAAATCTTGAAGAAGATTTATCTATTCTAGACCTTAATGAAAAATATAAAGAAATTGTTATAAAGACAACCAGTTCTGGACATATTCCAGAATCTGTTCCTAATGAACCCGAACCTAGAGAAGAACATGAATTTTCTATTCCTACCTTTACTAGATCAACCAGAATTCTAAATAATCATCCATTAGATGTTGTTGTTGGTAATATTGATAGAGGGACACATACTAGAGCTTCTCTAAGAAACCAGGTTGATAATCAATCCTTTCTTTCACAGCAAGAACCTAAAAATGCTAATGATGCTATCAATGATGAATTTTGGGTAATGGCTATGCAAGAAGAGTTAAATCAATTTTAAAGAAACAATGTCTGGGAATTATTTGACAGACCTAAGGACACATTAACAATAGGCACAAAATGGGTGTTTAGAAACAAAGTTGATGAGTCTGGAAGCGTAGTTAGAAACAAATCTAGGCTAGTTGCACAAGGAGATAGTCAAGTAGAAGGTATAGACTATGAGGAAACCTTTGCACCTGTAGCCAGATTAGAAGCCATTAGGATCATACGTGCATATGCTGCTCATCTAAATTTCAAGTTATATCAAATGGATTTCAAAATTGCTTTTCTAGATGTTTTTATTGTTGAGTATGTTTTTGTTGAACAACCACATAGATTTATTAATTCTCATTTTCCAAATCATGTTTTTAAACTTTATAAAGCTTTATATGGCTTAAAAGAGGATCCAAGAGCTTGGTATGATAGACTTAGTAATTTTCTTATTTCAAAAAGTTTTACTAAATGGATTGCTGATCCAACTCTTTTTATTAAAAGAATTTCTAAGATGTTTTAATAGTTCAAATCTATATTGATGATATTATTTTTAAATCTTCTAAAACTTTTTTATGTACTGAATTTTCAAAGAGTATGAAAAATGAATTTGAAATGAGTTTAATGGGAGAACATAAATATTTTCTTGGATTTCATGTTTTTAAAAATGAAAATGGTATTATTTTGTCTCAATTTAAATACACAAAGGATCTTCCAAAACAATTTGGTTTGGATAGTATTATGGAAAGTGATACTCTTATGAGTACAATCTGTAAATTGGATACAGATGAAGCTGGGAAACCAGTGGATCAAACCAATTACAGAGGTATGATTGGAAGCTTACTTTACCTTATAGGTAGTCGACCGGATATTATGTTCAGTGTGTGTATGTGTGCAAGATTTCATGCTAACCTGAAATAATTTCATTTACTTGATGTTAAACAAATTTTTAAGTATCTTAAACACACTGTAAACTTAGGATTGTTTTATCGAAAAAGAAAATATTTTGAGCTAATCAGTTATTCAGATGCTAACTTTTCTGGTTGCAAGTTAGATAGGAAGAGCACATCTGGAACTTGTCATTTATTGGGTCAATCCTTATTATCTTAGTGTAGTAAGAAATAGAAATCTGTTGCATTATTTACTGCTGAACTAGAATACATTGCTGCTGGTAGTTTTTGTACACAAATTCTGTGGATGAAACACACTCTTTTGGACTATGGATATGATTTTAAGCATATTTTAATTTACTGTGAAAACACTAGTGCAATTAACATTTCATTGAACCCTCTATCTCACTCTAGAACCAAACACATTGATGTCATACAACACTTTTTGAGAGATAACTACCAAAAAGGTGATATCACTCTTGATTTTATAGGTAATGAACATCAATTAGCCGATATTTTCACCAAGACCTTAAATTATGATAGGTTAAACCGGATTAAATGAGAGCTAGGTATGACAGATCTGTGAAACCAATTTGTCAAACTGATCTATCAAACCGATCTGTCAAACCGATCTGTCAAACCAATCTATCAAACTGATCTATCAAACTGATCTATCAAACCGATCTGTCAAACTGATCTGTCAAACTGATCTGTCAAACCGATATGTCATGTTGACTAGTGCTACCGATTGGGTCGTGCTATTTTTTGTGTGTTTAAAAATGATGTTGTTTTACTTAGTTTATATTTTATTATTTATAACCATAAATGATACAAATAATGACATGCGGCTATTCCATTCTCAAAAGACTGTTGACCTTCCATTTCCTGCTGAACTCTCTCCTTTATTCTCTATAACCCAAGCCTTTTCAATCATTTCAAGCCTCTCGATTGTCTCAAAACCTCGAAATGTCCAAGAGAAAGGGACAGAGTAAGGAATCTGAAGTAACTTCACCTATCAAGCGTGCTCGAGGTGAGTCGAGCAGTATGACGCAGAGGTCTATGAACCCGGAGCTAGAAAAATGAGAAGTTATAGCTAAAATTTAATTTTTTTTAGAATGGGTTTTATCTAGCAAGTCCGTTCTCTTGATTGTTTTGGAAACTCAATGCTGGAAGGATTGGTTCTGTAATAATGATAGAGACTTTTACCCGAAGCTAGTGCAGAAGTTCTATTTGAACATGGATCTAGATTTGGACGGAGTAGAGGCTGCGAGATTGTCTTCTATAGTAAAAAGGAAAAAGATTATGTTTTCATCAAAACAATGGGCTGAATGTCTAGGAGTACCTCACAATGGAAGATATGAGGACAATTATGGTAATATTCCTCCCACAACTGATTAATTTTCATATGAGTTAGCCTAGGAATCTTTGACTAGGATGTCTTAATCGCGAAGGATAATTGCTGCTGAGTTGGATGGTGAGAACCAAATCCTGTTCAAATTTATTTAACATCAGGTATGGTGATTTTACTGTAGTAAAGTATCGAGATGTTTTTCTAATATTTCTTTTGCTGAATGGTGAAAAGATAAATCTATGTAGATAGTTTTCCGAGAATATTGTTGAGATGATAAAACCTTCAAAGAAAGGAACCAATCTGTTTTATTATAAACAAATTTATTTCATGCTGAAATTCATAGGTTGTGTGGATGATGGAGATGATTGTATCTCATCAGTTATCTTTTGTTTCAATAAATTTATTTGTAAGGGAATGTAAATAAATTGTAACCCATGGATGAAAGCTTGGGTTTCTGATGAAGAAAAGTTATATGAGTCTTTCAATCCTACTGATCATCCAAGAAGACCAAGGGAAGTAAGAGAACCTAGCTTAAAAACTGGCAAGGAAGTGATCTATTTGGATAAAGAAGAGGAAGTGGTTGATCATAAAGAAACTGGTGAAGCTAGTAAGAAAAGAAAAGTAGAAGAAGAAGAAGCTGATGAGAATATAAATGCTGAAGAAGAGGATGAATCATCTCCTGATGAAAGGAGTGATCTTGATACTGTTAGCCCAGAGATAAGCAGGATGGAATTTGGATCATCAAGTCCTCTCAATTTACCAGAAATTGAACCTCTTTTAGATGATGAAGAAGAAGGCGAGACTACTGAATCAACTTCTGAGGAGTATGAATCCGGAAGTTCAGACAGTTCTAATGAGTGATCAGTTAATGGTGATGATGATGATGATGAAGGTGGTGATGGTGATAAGGGTGATGTAGATGGTGATGGTAGTTGTGGAGATAGAGAAAGTAGTGGTGATGATGTTGATGATGATGATGCTAATGCTCAACCTTTAGAAGGTCAAAATGTGATCCAAGATGATCCTCAACCCAAACCACATGAGAAAGTGCATGTTTTTTAAGCTAAGAGGACCGAACAGTTGGTTACTGATGAGGATGAGGATGTCCTTTCTGAAATTCTGGACGAGCTCATTTTGTGAAACCTATATACCCTTCAAGAAAAGCGGCATAGGAAGAGTATCCAGGTCTTGTTGTTCTAGGATTAGACTACCCAAATGGAGAGGAAGTTGTAGAATTGGTTCTTGCAGGCATAAGTGTTTCCGTTAAGGCTCAATTCTTTGCCGAGTTATTGCAAAGAAAAGATGTCAGACCGGATCCTTCAGTATCTCAAAGTAGACCTAATCCGGCAGTTTCTCAATCAGATTTTGATAATTTCATGATTGAATTGATTCAAGCTATTAGGGAGACTGTGAAAAGTGAGTTATCTCATATTCCTCCTCCTACTCATTTGACTTTATCTGATGCTGCTATGAATTATTTGGCACAAAGAGTGGTAAACCATATCAAACCAGACCTGTGCAATTACAGTGAATCGATTGGCAGGCATATTACCTCATTGAATCAAACACTTACGGAGTTTGGCAGAAATATTGTTTCTTTTTCAGGTGAGTTCAGAACAACCATCTCTAGTATGATGGAATTTTTAAGAAATCTAATAGAACATTTGAAGAAATCAGATTTGAGGAAGTTAAAAGCTGAGATTACTCGGGTTATTGCTCAGGCTGACAATGACAAGGTAACCAAGATCACTGGTCGAGAAATAGATACCATAAGTTATGTTATTAGAGAAGAGCTGGCGGCTCTTGGGAAGATTTTAGATTTAGATTCTTTGAAGAAAATGAAAGAGCATAGTGATCATGTGCATAAAATGGTACAGTTCTATTCGGCTGATGGTACAAAAGCTCAAAAGGATATTAAGGAGACAGTAGATCATTATTTCTCTAATATCTACACAAAGAATGAGTTGAATCATCATTTTAATGTACTGGTTGATAATCTGAGACTCCCTCTAGTGACTCAGGATTTTAAAAATAAAGTTCAATAGTTAATAGATTTTACCCCCACATTATAAAATTTCATGAAAAATATGGATGATTTTGAAAAGGCCATGAAGTACGGTGGAGAAGTCATTCAAGACTTCATCAAATTGCTAAAACCCTACCTTCATGTGCAAGAAAAGGCCATTGTTTTTCCTATAGCTGAGACTCTGCAATCATCAGATGTTGCTCTCAGCCAGATGTCAGTTTCTCAAGCTCATTCCAGTATTAGACCAATCTTTCAACAAAAACCTTCAGAATGACCTTCTTTACAGTAGTTGACCTTCGAACCCACAGTTCATCTAGCTCGGGTCATCCTACCTCCTTTCTCCAGAATTCCAGTTCCACCTTATACCCAACAACCTTCTGGACATTCAATTCCTCCTACTTCTAAAGGGAAATCTCCATTGCACCAAGAGAAATTGTTGTTACTGTCTTTTTTTTTGATAGGGTGTTTTTTTTTCAAGAACTATTCTCTTTTGTTTATAATATGTGTACCCTTTGTTGGTATGAAATCTTCTTGCTTATAATTCTTTATCTCTTCTTTTTGATAATCCCAAAGGGGGAGAGAAATCACAGAGAGAAAATAGGTGAATCATGCATGCATATGTGAACTCTAGATGCATCCACTCTGGATTCATCATGTCTGGATGGGTGAACAGAATGCCCATGCTGGCTATTTATCAGATGCATGTATACACATGGGGAGAAATGTTGAAAGAGGATAATGCCTCAGTTATATATATGATCTGGTTTCTATTCTAACCATGTTTTATATTTTGGCATATATTCTTTTTTATAGGGGGAGAATAATGAATTAAATACTATATTCTCTCTTCATTTATGCCATTGATTTGTGATTATCAAAATGGGGGAGATTGTTGAACTCTCAATGAAATGGTTATTTTAATAATCACAAATCTTAGTTTTATTTAATTCCTTTTAATCACTTGTTAAACCTGTTCTAAATATGTTTAAATAATATCTACAATTGTTTATCTATGATCAATGTATGGTTATGGTTGACCTGGAAGTATTCTGGATTGAACAGACACTTTGTAAGAATTCCTCATTTTGACTCACCGATAGTCATTTTCCTAAGTCACTGATGATGAATGGTCACACCGATGATGAATGGTCGCACCGATGATGAACGGTTGCAACGATGATGAACGGTCACACCAATGATGAACGGTGGCACTGATAGCTACCGAAGATCTAAAGATATGCCGATGATCATGTTTCACCGATACCGACGATCTTGTGTCACCGATACCGACGATCATGTGTCACCGATACCGACGATCATGAGACACCAATGACGAGTCACCGATGATGAGTCACCGATGCTGAGACATCAATGCTGAGACACCGATGATGATGCTACCGAAACCAATACAGATAAAAAAGGTATCACCGATCACATGACTCACCGATAGTCATGAAAACTGTTTGAATTTCTAAAAATTCATATTTAATTCTAACGGTCATTTTTGATGTTTTTAATGAAATTAATTTTATTTAATGTTGATTTTTGGCATGTCATGGGACCGTACCTCGTACCTCTGAAAAGGTAATCATTCCTACTGCTGGAGCTCATGGAATAAAAAGAAGATCGAGCTGCAATAAAGACACACAGATATACAACAGATACAGAGATACAAAGAGAGAGATAATTCTTCAATACATGTACATCAAACGAAGAACTTGAAGAACATTGAAATACATCAAGAACACAAGTTCAAAGAAGAACCTCAAGAGCTATAATGACTACAAATACTTGAGCTGAACACCTACACTAGAAGAGAAGTAAGTGAATCACGATACTCTTTTTTCATGGGAAAACCCAGAGAAGGACTTTCAAGAATTTCTATTGAATCCCCGAGTACAGAGCTGCACTGCCAATCACTAGAGCTTTCTACACTATGATAAATTATCCCTTAGTGATTATTTTACATACATTTATGAGCTGTGTGTGTAATCTATATATCTTACACACACAGTGACTCCTGTGCTGAACTGGAGGATATCAAAATCCTCAAACAACAATTGTTTACTCTTTTTTACCCACAAAAACTGTGGAAGAGGCCCTTGTGTGGTATGGTCATTGTTTTTGTTTCCCACAAAGTACTATGGTAGAGGTCCCTTTGTGGCCTGGATAGTTGTTCACTGTTGTTATCCCCGATCCAGGGTGTGGATTAATTTATATAAATTGTTGAGAGGACAAAGTCTCGGCTTGAGACTGAACCTCTTGGTTAACTCTGCTGTGCATTTTAATTTAAGTCTATAAGTAAACTATATACTTATTCAGCTGTTATTACTTTGAAATACAAAACTTTTTTAATGCTACATTGATAGTTAAGTTCACAAGTGTTTATACTTATTGTAAATATGTAAGTCAGTTTCAAAAGTTAATTTAATGTTCAGATGAAGTCAACTGAGACCTAATCAATCTTTGAGAAACTGATTGAACATTTACACTCTGTTTAGATTCAATATAGTTTAACTTTGTTTTTAAATTGGGGGATTTTAAGAGAAATATTTTTAACAGAAATTTTTAATTGGAACTCAATCCACCCCACCCCCTTTTGATTATCCACTCCGACCAACAGTGGTTTCCATCACTTTTTTATACTAATTGTAAAACTTTTTTAATGAAAATTATAGATATTGAATTAAATAAATTAAATTAAATATTTTTAATCAATAGTTTAATTTTTTTAGATAGATCATTGTTATTTATAATCCTTGTGAATACAAATTGTGCTAATGATTATTATCTTAGAAATGGAAAAATAAGGTTAATCGACGTTTAAAGTATGTTTTATGGTCACAATATTCCATCCAAACTCAAATTGGATTATTTTAATTATACCCTTAACATCATAGTCTGTAAAATATAATTTTTTAAGTGATAAAATTACATGAAAATGACCAATATAACTTTTAATGCAAAGGAAAATAAAAAATCTCATTCTCTTAATTTTTAATTTATTTTATATGTTCACAAATGGAAAAAAATAAGTTGTGAAGGAATATAGATTATTTTTTTAGAATAATAAAATTATTTTCATGATGTAAATTATTATTATTTTGTTATTATATAATTACCATAAATTCTTACATAACGTTGACACAATAATTATTCAATTAATTGAAAAATAAATTAAATTATAATAAACGTTTTAAAAGTAATATAATTTCCTTGATATATTGTGATCCAATAATTTTTTAGATAAATATATCATATTAGGGATATTGTAATTATTTCTATTCAAATTACATCATTTTCATCATCCATTTTGAAATCCAATAAAATTAATACTATCAAAAATGAAAAAATTGATATTTTATGGAAATAATATTTTATGAAATTATTTGAAAATAATTAAAATATATTTTGATGATTTATGGGGTATTAAATTGTTAAAAATTTCATCCATTTTCCATTTATGATCCAATTTTATCCTTATATGAAAAATCATAAATGCTTATGGGGGAAAAGAATGTTACTAATGTGAAGGTTAAAAAATGAAAACTAGGGGGTGAAACCAATAGATATGGTTTAAAATACAACATAAATATATAAAAATTTAATTCACCTAAATGACCAAAATCTTAATTTTTATTTATTTATGATATGAAACTTTTAATGGTTGGTGGGTAACCTTTTACATTGTTTGTTGACCAAGAAGAATTAATCCTTGAATACATGGATAATTTTCACTCCCAATATAACTAACACCACAATGTAGACAAACCCATAACCTATATATTTATTGAAAAACTACCAAAATTTTCTAGCCTACATAACAATAATTTCCCAGTGCTTTCAAATTTCTTAGTCCCGAAGGATGATGTCATACCCTCTCAAACATCCACTCTGGTCGCCCAGCAATTGTGGGGGTGGATGACTGCACTACACTAGGATTTGAAACTTGTGGAAATAAATATTATTTTTATTTGTTTCATATTCCTAAATTGGTGCTACATCATCTTACTCTGAACCATTTACCCACATACTCTATTAAGTATACAAATTCCATCGCACCTCCCACAGTTTTTGTGCACCCGGATGCCTCCTCTGTCGCACACAAGCCTCCAGTATCACCCACACCCCCACCCCCATTGATCCACCAAAAACATCATCTACCTTGTACCATTATATCTAAGATCCCTCACTGCATCGTATATCACTCAAAAACCTCCCACATCCCACCCCTCCCTCAGTGCCCTCAAACCCCCCCCCCCCTCGCTCCCTCCCACCACTAGTGCCGACTTGTCTCCTAAATCCCCTACTCCTTAGTCATCGAGGTAAGCCTAGAGACCCGCCTATCCTCCCATATTATCTAATGATATTAATTCCTAATACAATTCTACTATATTGAGGAGTTACCATCGACACGATTTTCCTCCTTCCTCCATAAATGTCCAACCTCCTTCCCCTAAAGATCCTTTAACTCCCCAAATATTGGGCTTCCAGGATTTGAACCCTCGTGAGATGTACGATTATGTGGTTTCCTTAACAATAGTATTGGACCCCAGATACCTATCAAAATTTAATTAGTTTACTATATCATAGACATATAATAAAATATATTCTAATATATTTCAATTTGGAATTATTTATCTTGTTAAATACTTAGTTATATCTCATTGTTATTAATAATACCATTTGTGTCCTTTACAACCCTCATAAATGCACACTGATTCCTTCTGTTCATTACACCACATTGAGAAACCTAGATACATGAAAACATGACCATTTATCTTATCAAAATACTTTAAAAGTTATAGGGATTTGGACTACTCAAAATACAAAAACTAGTTTCCATAAAAAATAATCTAATGGAGGCTTCCAAAAAAAGTGGTCATTTTCTTACCTAAACGGTTTAAATAAATTTATACTTATAAATCCAAAAATCTTATTTTATTTATCAAAAAATAATAAATTTTATATCCTCAATAGACTAAATTGTAATATTTATTATGAAACCATAATTATCCCCCCGCTTTTCCATCAAATTCATTGTGAAAGTATCACTCATGAATAAGAATGACATATTATCCCTATATATCAATACAATTCATTTTCATCGCTATAATTTAAGGATGGTAATTATGATGGGTTTAATGTTTATATAATATATTTGTTACGTAATTATGCTTCTATAATTATAATATCATAGTTGCCTTCTTACCTACTTTTTTTGGAAAATGATTAATCACTCATGCGTATGCGTGGTCTCCCACCTCCATGGAGTGATGCGTTTCATTTTTAATTTCCATATTAAATGGATGGTAATAAGGATTGTTTTAATGAAAATGAATTATGTATGTTTTATAATAACTTTCATATAAATTTTAATTTTTATTTACCATTATATCAATCTATATGTCAAAAGGAACAAATGTTCATGCGTACGTAACGCCTACAATCTCCATGAATAGTGGAGTTCATTTTTATATATCTATATTTAATATATTAATATATATACATATATAATAAATTGACTTGATATTAATGTTATGGTTAACGTTATGGAGATTATGTAAGAAATAAAATAGTAAAATGAGTAAAATTACCAAACCAAAACATACATGGGAAAACAATGCACTTATTACTTGGAACAATAATTTTAATAAGGAATTATTAATAAATGTTTGATAAAAGAATATGTGTAAATAATATATGGTATTATATATATAATAATGATTATATAATATATTTATAAAGAATCTAAAATTATTATATTGTATGTTCAGATACATATAGAGGAATTCGAAACTTTGTTAAGGGTTTATTATTTAATTTCATCTATATTTATGATTGTTTATGTTTAAGTTTCCACAAATAGAATTATTTGATATTTTTATCTCAAACATATAAATGTTATTTTGATAATGTTATTATTATATGTTAGATATTTTCCTTCCATTTTACTCTCTTTAAGTACATAAGATACCGATCTAATTATTTTAAGGAATGGTTACCTTGGTGTTCTCCTTGGTAGGGATTATTTGTCTTCAATGCCCATTTTTCCAAAAAAATATAATAAATTATGTTTTTAAAATTGTACAATTATTGAGTACATATATTTTTACCCATTGTTTTAAAAAACATATTTCTAAAAGTAAATTTAATATAGTTTTTTTAATGAGGATATTTTTTACCTTTCTATAAAGGTTTAAATGGAATTTTTTATTAACTTTTATGATGTGAAGATAATATTTTGCCATCATGAATGATAAATTATTTGAAGAATAATTTAAAATTTTACAAGGTTCTTTTCAAGCATAATTTTTTAATTTATATTAGGTAATCTTTTACATTTTAAATAAGTATTTTTATAAAAAAAGTCAATTTTCCTCAAGAAATTTAAAATGGAGATTTTGAACGAAGTTTCATACATGTTAACACCATTTGATGAATATAAATATTTAATTGGGTTATACCCTTATTATTTCATCCAACATATTTCTTTGGACGATTTATGATCATATTCACTGGGGAAATTAATGATATTCTTCATGATAGTTCTTCTAATACAGATAATTATTGATTTTTAAGGCATATTTATTATGTTATGTTATTTATTCATATAATTAATGCATTGGTATTATTATGTGACAGGTTGGTTCAAAAATTATATATCCCCTAGAATCATTGATAAGTCTCGTGAGACAAACTAGATTTCGTATTTTTTCTAGACCGTAACAACTTATGAAGAAGTCTCGATATGAGTCCTTAATGGTGATTTATATGAATTTCAACAAGACATTGATGAAAAGTTTTAGATGTATTATATTATGATTTTTTTCATTATGAAATTGGATATTGATTTAAATGTGTTTATTTTATTAGTTTTTTATCCATGGATATGTTTCAAACTCCAACAATTATTTATATATAATTATATTATTTTCATTTATTCCTGTCATATTATTTTTTATTTTTTAGCATCTGTGATATGTATTACCTTACTGAACATCTGATATCACACATTTCTTATGATACTTTTCCCCAAGATTCTAGTATTATTTTAATTAATGTGTTTTATTATTCTATAGGGAATAAGTATGATCCCAAAGAAAATAATTTGTTGTATTTTATTTTTTCAAACGTACTGTGGGATTCATGTATGTATTTAGCATACCAATAATACTAAAATATTCAGTCCATTGGGATGTAATTTTTTGTTTTTTGAACCAAAATAAGAAAGTATCCACAAGATCTATGCTATAATGGATGGGGTATTTATATATTTGGTAGCGCACCAACATATAATCCATGTGAGTCTAAATCTTGGTGATGAAAAATATTCAAGTTATATAACATAATTATAGATGTGACTATACCCGACAACGTACCAGCCCTATAAAACATTTAAAAAGGACAATTGGGCCCCATTTATATGGTCTGTGGGTCTTGTTTCATGAACATTGGGTGTGTATATTTTGACAAAACCCAATGTATTAAAATTTGGTTAACAAGAGGAGGGTGATTATTTTTTGGGGGGTAGTGAACCAGTCTAATAAACCCATATCTGGTATCCTAGAGGCCATTGTTTGAATCTCAACTGTGATGAAATTTCTAATTCACCATATAAGTGTTATAAATTGGTATTGTATTAGGAATCTATTGGTGCATTGTACAAGTTGAATTACAACACCATCTTTGGTGGGATATTTTAGTGGTACTATTGCGGGGGAATTGTAATGGAATTATAGAAAGACACTATAGTCGGATTCTTTTTACCACTCTATAAGTGTATTTTGTGGGTTGTTTTCTAGTTATAGACGGACTTTTAGGTCTTCGTATGCCTCTAGTAAGTGGACGCATGTTAGAAAATTATAGGTGATTCTAGTTTTACCCGTCAATAAAAATAAATTGTGTGTGTGAGTGTCCCTTAGGACTCACCATAACAATAGTGATAAATAAATAAAACTAATATATCTCCATTGAAAAAAGAAAAATGAGAACTATAATATGAAATATGATACAAACTAACCATAACCATGCCTTGAACCCTCTCATGAAGTCTTAAACATCACACAAAATCCTTTATCCTCTCCAAATATTTTACCTTCATTGGATACACTCAAAAACCATCATAATCCCATCTAAATAATTTCACCCAACTCCCTACCATCCAATCAGCTAACTATAATTTGAGGATCCCATGTAGTATCAAATATCATCCACTCATTACCATGCACTAGAGCTACCACCACTCCCCTCATATTCCAAAATAATGTTTTAAAAACCTATAACCTCCTTTATCAGACCTGTATCCCCTTCGAGAAACTCATATAACCCAAAAATCTTTTAATCATCCATATTAATATCCTACACTAGGTAAAATCATTACACCAAACCAGATCCAACCCAACTGCAGTATCCATCCCCAAGTTCCCTAGTTCTGATAATTACTTCACATGTAGGACAACCAACATCCCCATTGGTTTGTTAGAGTCACATGTTTCACAAACCAATTAAAATTTCTTTATATATAAGGAAATCAAAAAAATACCCATATATGATTTTTATGAAACTATTTATATATATATCTCTAGATTATGGTATCAATGGTTGAAAATTCTCAAACAACATCCTCTTTGAATTTGATTTCAAATATGGAACCTTATAAGACATTCCCCTCTTTAAAAATGTTTCAAAGAAGTTGTTGTGTCAGACAACCCCTCTTTGAAATCTTCTCATGACAGGCACTATCCAACATATAACCTTTTATTTTTTTTAAATGTAGTTTCATATTGTTTTGTTTTTTATTACTATATATATATATATAATTTAAAAACCATATTTAACAAAATTGTAATCGAATATACCTTGGAAAAAATATTTCAATAATATTTCATCCATTATACCCCCACCCAATACTCCCATTTGTAGAGGAATCCTCCTTTCCATCCCATTTATGTTTTCTATGAGGGATCTAGAATCCCCCTTTTCAGTATATTAAAATAACAATATAATATTACTAATACAAAATTAATAATAATATATGAATTATAATTAGAAAATTATTATTATTATTATTAAAAGATATATAATATTTTATAATTACTTATAATATTGTAATTATTATGTAAATAATAATTTTATATATAATTTTGATTAATTAAATTAGTAATGAAACTTTAATATAAATAATAATTAAAAATAATAATAAATTTGTACTATATTAAAAATATAATTAATTATTATTATTAATATAAAAATACATGTAATAAGTAATTATTGTTATTAATTAAAGGAGTCATAATAAATGAGCGTGTTTTTAAATAAAAAATATAAGTGAAAAATTATGTGTAGTACACATTGTTGAAATAAAAACTCATTTGAAGCACACGTACCACTATACAAGTGATGAAGAGTGGATCATACAACGCTGGCCTCTAACATCCAAAAAATAAAATAATATATTTTTTTTGTTTTGATTTCCCATATACTAAGAACAACCCTCAGATGCATTGTGTCAACCTATTCTTCATTGGGATGGATGTCGGTCTATTGGTTCATCAGTATCTAATGCATATTTTTTCCCACTGTGATTTTCTATAGGTTTCTCTATATATCCCAGATGTGGTTCAATTCCTTCTTCATTGTATTTGGTTTCAAAATGTACATATGCTTCATGTGGAGAATAAAATGTTTCTCCCAGTTTCCCTACTGTAGATCCTAGATAATTATATTAACTTTAATCTGCATCTTCATCACCCACCATGTAATTTATGGGAGTATAATCCCATGTTGGAGTCTTTTAATCCACTGAAGATGAATCCTCAACCAATTTTTTTGGAGTATATACCCAATTATATCCTCTTGAACTTCATCATGCATGGTCTTAAGAAGTATAATATTAGAAAAACTAGACAACGGATGGGAAGATCTCCCCTTATTATTGCATCATATATTCTCATGGTTTTCTAGGTAGAGCATATTAAATTAAGGTTAATTTATTGATTCCATCATAGATAACATATGTGAAATGTATCCCCTTTTATTAACCGTAGATGGCATCAATAGTGAATTTACTTTGTCTTTATCCAATAAACGGCATGATGTCTTACCATTAGATTTTAGTTTCCCCAAAAATTCATTGGATAGATCCTTCACATCCTTGATTATTTCGTCTTAATAATTATAATGATGTTTTACCAAGATCTCAATCTAGTCATTGAATTCAATATGGGTAGTGGACCCACATCAGTCATCAATTGACCAGTTCCTAAGAGGTTCTCATTCTGATTGGTGGTAGGAGAATTCCCAGTCCATGCTAGAAGTCTATTGCTAACTTTAGTAATCCTTTTTAGGGCCTCATCTTGTAGGAATGAACCGATAAGTGATTTTTTGAGGAAAAAATTTAGAAAAATTCTTTTTTTATCCTCTTCTGAATAAGAAACAAACATTCATTGACAAGGGATTTCATTCCATTTCTCATTCCTAATCTCATATAAATTAAATCATGAAAATAATATATGTATTCAACAATGTATCAATCAACAATTTGGAATGATTCTTCATGTTTTCTTATTTACTTATTCATGTTATGAACAAAATGATTGGATATTCCACCTCGAATTGGATAACCAGATGGATTCATATGTGGTTAATATGTTTTGAAATCCATTTCTAGGGATTTATTCATCTACAATATAGCTTCCATTCCTCTAGGAACTGATGTAGTTTCCCCAAAAATATTTTTAAAATAAACACTTTGTTTCACTAGTGAAAAATTGACTTTTCTTTGAATCTGTAACACACTTCAAATAAAAATATTTTCCTTCACATCTTGTGGAGGGGTATTTTGTTTATCTTTCAATATTTTTCTAGACTATTATATTAATTTATTCGGTTCATTTCATGGTTAGGGACCATTATAATGGATTCAAAATCATATGTAACGCAAGAAGGTCCTACATTTGAATATTGAGCTCTATAACCTAATTGTCTAAAATTGAGGTACTTCTTCCACTCATTTTCATATAAAACATAAATATTTCAATAAAATTACATAATTATTTACAATTTAAATTAATAAATTTTCTATGAAACTTTTTATAAGTATACAGAATACATTTTTAGTCTATAATTAAAATGATAAGGCTTCTCATACTCAATTGAAATCTCACATTTAAATTGAGAAGAAACCAAAAAAATACTCAATTAATGTTGATAAATGTTTAACTTCCACCAAAACTGATGCTATATGGATTTTGATGCCTGATAATAAGCATCATAAAAATTTAAAATTGAATAAATTTTTTGAATATGACTATTATATTCGAAAAAAAGAAAAGGAAGGAGAGGGTGGCCAAAACTCATGGGTTGTATGAGCCTCCTACATAAATTCAATCATGTGGCCATCATAGTCTCACATAAATAAAACAGGTGTAACTGACAGTCTATAGAAGGTCTTACAAAAACCCGTTTGCAAAGTCCTTTTATTTATGAAATGGAAACTCAGAGAAACAATAGATTCACAATAGTAGTTGGTTAAGCTACCCTACACCGCACTAATTTTCAGTGACAAGCACCTGAAGAAACCTATGAAAAATCCTTTAAAATTTGAAGAAATGATGTTCCATGGTGAATACACCTAGAAGCTATATATATCATGTGACATATCACCAATGTTAAGGAGTAAATCCTTAACTACATCCATGTTAATTTTTGATACCAAAAAAATTAGAATAAAATAATGAAAATAAAAATTGTGTAGGCTAGAACTACTCGTAGTCATAAAAGATATTTAAAATGATCCTAGTGGCCTTAAAGACACCATTAGACCCCATTGATATTACAACCTCGTCTTATGAAACCCATTTGGCTTCCTAACCTCATTGCATTAAATTCATCAGGTATGTCTTAGAAAATTTGTGGGCCCCTTATTCAGCCTATGGCTAAATAGTTGGATCTTTCCATGAAATCCTCATGAACCCCCAGATAACACCTATTAGTCACATGATGCATCATTAAAAAATAAAATAAATACCTTTGACATTACTCATGTAATATCACAAAAATACCTATCATTTCTGAAATAAAATAAAGGTAGTAAAAGATTGATGAGGATGAATCCACTCATAGTCGTAAAGTGCCTACTATGAGGTAATGAAGTCCATAATTAAGTCACATGAATCTACATAACAAGCCTCCGTGATCTCACAAAGAACCCATTAAAATACACTTTTTCCGCTCGAAATGTCTAAGGCATGTCATCGAGTATCTTTTGGATGTCATTTAAAAGGTACATTGTTCATATGATGGCCCTTAGGCATGTCAAAATGATAATATAGAATACCTTCGACATCACCACATGATAAAATATGTACTCATTAATAAGAAATAATCCCCTAAAGGAAGCGTTGAATGGAGGGACTCATGACCGCTAAAAATTAGACAATACCCTCTTGAGCAATATATATAAGTGATTTACAAAGTTTCTTTTAACCAGACCCCTTTGCGAACTCCATCATGGATTCACACTAGATACATCATTAAAACTAGGGAACAATAAGGATGGAAAGGACTATAAATCAGCACCATAGAATCAGAGATAAAGGATTCATTTTTCACATCATGGTGTATCAGCACACCAAAGCACCAAAACATATTTCTTGGAGTAGATGAACTCATGATTGGAATGTCTTCCATCAGGTAATATGCTAGTAGGTAACCAGAGTGATAATGGACCGTACATAAATAAATTTACATTAACATCCACAGATCATAAGAAGGAATTATTGAAATATGTGTGATGAACTTACAACACATAATCAAGATCATGCTAGACTCAAAATAAATTAAAAATGAATATAGATATGGAATTATCAATATATAGGTTATAACAAAGGCTATATGTGTAATAATTAAAAAATAAACCATTTTCTGAAAATCATGTGACATGTGTGAACCATCCAAGACATGGGAAAACACCTGGACTTGTCACCCGAGTCTCATGAAAATCCATCATTATGACTACCAGAGTCATGTGAAAACTTCCAGAAATGTCCAAGTAGGTCACGCGGTCTCCCCTATGAATGCCAACTCAGTATCAAAATTACCCCCTTGATATATCTCCCTAGCCTAGTCCAATACATTATATACATCATCTAAAACATATAATGGAACCCGATCATTTCATACAAGTCTCACGTTTGTGTATATTCAAGTAAAATTAGCATCTATGATACCCTCTGGGTATGTCATCTAGAACTCCCAATTCCCTCTATACATGTTAACCAGGTCTCGTGATGCCCTCCAAGGATGTTAGAAAATACAAGATTCACTCTCAGAGACATGTCATATTGACTCCTACAACACCCTCAATATGTGTCATCCAACTCATTCTTTAATACCAAAACAAGTTGGATGGATCATGCAATAACCTCTGGGCATGTCATCTTGGTTTTGTGATAGCCTCTGGAAGAAACCATATAAACCTCATTTTGTACTCTATACAAATTAACTGGGTAGTGAAATATACTATAGAAAATTAATATAGGTTACAAAGAAATTCTTAGAGTGTATTCCACAATCCTAGGAACTATGCTGACTCTAATTCTTACCACATTCTGCATATGTAGGCCACCGCTTCATTGTTAATGCTCCATGTTAATCATCCAAGGTACTTCTAGCTTATAATATCCATCTCTATAAGAAATAACGTTGATCGCATACCAACCCTTGTTTCTGAAATCATTAATATATGACATGAGTTTTGGTAGTTTAATTGGTCTTGTCATCTGGACCATAAATCCACTAGTTACAAGGGAAACCTGGGAGTGTATGCCCAGATAGACTAAACTATGACAACTCTAATTCATGAAATAACTATGATATATATAATTCCATTCTAATGTATAAGCTCAAAAAAATAACATAATCAATGCATGTCCATTGATGAATCTTTCATCCCATCTATCAAGACCCAACCATTCTCATAGGCTAATCACTGTGTCACATCCATCAGTTGATTGAGAACACAGATGAACTATTAGAAATACAAATCATTCTATAGTGGGGATATATATGACGTCCCTCTAGGACCTAATTATGAACTCATAGTGTCCCAAGTCACATATAAAAGTATTTTACATGTGATGTGAAACTACATGAGTCTAATTAAGTACATGTTTATTGATTCATTCAATGACTAAGATTTGTTGGATGCCTCATAATGGATCAAACCCCGCCATATAATATTTATCAACTCCATTCACGGAAACACATTCTAGATATCAGGGTTATACAGCCACAACACGTAATTAACATCCCATTAATAGAAAAGGATGGAATCCCTTGGATATATATAGATAGAATCACTAAAGAGGTCCATGTCTTTTTCACATAAAAGAGAATTAACCCATAATAATTTTGTTAGGGTAACCAGTCATACATCCAGAATAGGAAGCGAATCATGAAGGTATCAAAAATTTATAAGAGAATATAAGAGTATAAAATAAATTCCCCCCAAGGGTTCAACGAGCCAAACCTCCCATACCCTCGAGCAATGTGAGTCCCCAAGAGCCATTGGACCTAGAAATATAGAAAACATCCAACCATTGGAATGAAGGTCTATACCCAGCTATGGATGGGGGAATAACAGATTGTTCTTAGTGATAGTGAAATTGGTAAATAGATGTTTGTGACTATTCACAATACACCACCTCAAAATCAAATAGTCAGGTGGATTCTATCTATGCCACAATATCCTAAAAAAATAAAAAGTGAAACTGATGTGAATCTCTCTATAAAAAAATTATTGTGGTATAATCAGTGGGGCCATTTTTATTTCCCTAAATATAAAAATAGAAATAAAGGAGCTAACATGAATCTATAAGGCCACATTTTTTTATATATCCTATACAAAAAAATATGTAAGACTAGAATGATCTTACAAATGATCCTATGTAACTGGTTTTCTCTATAAATAAGATCATTCTCATTTATTCAAGTCCAAATGAGAAGAATGGGTGGATAAAAAATACAAGGAAAATTATCTTAACCATACATATCTGATTGAGAACATCATCCCTAATATATTTCACTAATTGTTGACATTGTTCCTTATTATCCAAATAAATTCATATATATACAACATCTCGATTCAAGGCATTGTCTTCAGCCTTCAACATTCACATCGATAAATCATATACAGTTGCATCCCCCATGGGTCGCAAAGAAATCTGGCATACATTATAGATCAAATGACATGTGAAAAAAATGATGGACTGGGAGTACCACTATAATTGTACAATCGTAATATTGATGCTTCCTAATAGGCCCTCCAGGCATGGCATTCGACGAGTCCGGATCGCCCAAGAAAAACATCTATAATGCAACTATCCCTTTTTTCTACAACCAATCACTTTGGTAGAATATCCCATGAGCATGAAAACTGTGACCTTCAGTCTCATATGAAGTTGGATATAAAATAAAAATACTCTTTTCTTACAGTTCGAGTGCTGCTATGGAGGGTAATTATCATCCACCTTCATCAAAACCATTCTATCGGTAGCCACATATCATCTACGGAGGGTACTATATAAAATTATACCACCTATGTTTCCCATGAATTCAAAATAAGGAAGGATCATTGGAGGCAGAAGTAATTTGATATATAGAAGATGTATCATATCCCCCCTCCTACTAACGATTCATTCTAGAATAATCCGACATGAACATGTTAGTAGGCTCATATCCATACTAACTCAAAACTAGTCTGCCATAATATTTCTATAATAAGCATGGGTTAGGTGTATATACCTACCCCTGTGAGAAAATATAAATGGTATATTAAAATGTAAAAAGTAGAAACAATTGGGTGCATATTTCAATTTTAATTAATGATATATGATAGTCTATAATGGAGACAAAGTATGTGAAGGATTATATCCCTAGACACACATTTATGAAATGTAAATATATATTAGAAACAACTGGAGAACATCAATGAAATATTTAAAAACTATTACTGATAAAAGGATAGACACTTAATTATATCCCTATAACTAAGGAAACATCACACTATGTTCATTATGAAGAAGTGTTTGTTCCCGAGAAAGTTCACATTCTAGCTCAATTTGATGAGGATTATTGGCATCTTCCGATAAAGTATTTACCATCAAACTAACATCATAATCCCATTCAAATCAGGGCTCACCAGGTGAGAGTGGAAAATTTCATAGCACAAGGGAACATTTATGTCAAAAAATTCTGGTAATGTAATCCAATAGCCCTTGATTTGGATCATATACTTGTTCTGATTGGGGATCACAATGTAAGAGGGGCATAATCCTCGATAAATAATCATAATTATGTCAAACAGTCCAGCAACATACTCCAAATTCCCTGGATCAGGCATATATCCCCGTTCAAGTTATTGTTAACCAAGTGAGAATAGAACAAGCATCAAGACTGGCTCATATTCCTTTTAGTTATTCATCATTCCATACTCTTATAGATAATATAATCTATATTTCTATTCCTAATTCCACAAATAAATGACTTTGCCACAATCATTCAATGTCAATACATGTGGAGGCTCATATCCCTTCTCCCATTTCAGTTTTATGTCATCATATTGTGTTGGGGAATGAATATTCAAAATAGGCTTATATACATGTTCCATATGGGGCTCAAGATGTGATATCAGAACATACCTTGGGGAAGTCACATACTCCTTAAATGAAAGACACTCGGTATATTCTAATGGACTAGGATGGGGATCATACTCCAATATTGAATTATGTTCACCATGTTAGAGTGAAACAAGCCTTAGGAATGACTCATATTCCTACTAATATTGAGCAAGTTCACTTTCATATTCTATCATCTTCCCAATAGGGTGATCATAAACCTGGTGGACAAGACAGTTATATACAAGATCTTATGACCGTTAAACCACATGATCATATCCAAAAACAATCCAAAAAAGTCCAGTTATCATATTCTAACTTTGATGTTAAACAAGGCCATTATTCCTAATCTTCTCAATTCTCAATTACTTAATGTTGTTCGAGACACATTATCTACACCATGATGGTCAATCAAGTCTTCTATCGAAGCATATGTAGAATACATTCATTACTAGGATATTCCATCTCATAGCAGTTTGGAGATGGATCATAGGGACTATTCTAATTACATCCACCATGTCCAATCTCCCTATGATGATATCTCCCTTGTAAAAAATAAATCCTCCCATTTACCAAACACCTATGAATAATTAGGTTCTCCAAAATACCATGTCATGCCTGAAACATTTGGATAAGAAACATATGGTTCCAACTAAATATTCAGTAGAACTCCACTACCCTCATAATATGACCATAAAACCCAACTTCTAGGGTTTGTCCAAATGGATATGTGTATGGCTAGATAGTAGGGGGCTGAAATTGACATATCGAGAGTGTTATCTTGAAATGACCTTCAAATTATGTTTTGGCACCTCGCTCTGCCTCAATATTAAATTGTAGATGTGGAATAAAAGCATTGAATGCATTATCTATTCAAAAATATGTGTCCTGCAAATCACTATATGGAGGATAGAAGACTCCCTTATATATGATATGTGGGTCAACAACAGGCCATCATGATACTCTATTTCTATCTAGATCTGACATCAATCTCTAAAGTCAGGGATTCAATATCGGAAATGCACAGTGGAAATCTACAACATTATTACTACTATTAAATTATGGCACTTTCAAAGTTTATATATGAAGCCATGTCATGAATCCATAATCAATGTTGGGGATAGTACATATAATTAACCTTTTTCAAACAACTAGAACAAAAGAACCCCTTACATTCTTCATCATGTAATGTTATAACCTCTACAGAAATCAAGGGACGAGTTAAAACTCATTCTAGTTCATTATTACAATAGAATTCTCTCACTTCATTAGTGGATAGACCTCATGAAAAATGAGACATGATATCCAAAAAGATTAAAAATTCATATCATAGAACCAATTAGAGTTCATTTCATACATGCAGACCAATGTTGCGATCACCTAGAAAACATCCCCTATGAAATTTTTCTCATTGTGGGATTCCATCACATCTTCATTCCACATAAGAATAAATACACCACATCAAGTGGGCCACAGTAGCAACTGCCATCTCCTCAATCTAGGAGCCGACCCAGCTCACTAGGCTAGGTGGATACATAACACTAACTTTTCTAGTCAGATCATTAATTCCCAAGAGGATTTTGGACAAATCAGTTGTAGCTATAAGAAAACCCCAATCCAGACATAATTGGGAATTAATGTCTACATGTTTTTCTTGAAAATCATTAATCCCCATAATAGAATCCTTGGATTATTGAAAATTTTACCAATTTATTACAATTGACTTTCTGAATGACCCCATCCTATGGAGATAGGGGCATTTTCATCATCAGCACCAAACTAAAGTGAATTTTTTCTCTCACGGTTGGGAGGAAACAATCAATGTTCTGTATTCCACTAGTTATCCACACCATAAGAAAAATATCTACAAGTCGGGCCCCATTTTTCAAACACGACTAGAATCTCACTCATGGTATCTATTCATAGACCATAGAGAGAGGATCATACATAATATTCATACTTGGAATCATCATTAAGAAGAGATGAAAAATCTACTAACAAAGGTCGATTCTCTAGAATGACTAGCCTCTCAAAATAATATTGGTTCCAAATCGAGACATCCAGTCTATATTAATGATGATATCAAAAATGATCATGACTTTTATACATTGTGGTGAAAACCCCTCCCATTCATGGATAATAATTATACCATAGGATGAATCAAGAATTAGTGGTAGATGAAATCAAATCCACCTCATCGAACCCCACCCACTCCCATGTGGATGAGAAATGGATCTGAAAAAAATTCCTCATGATTTTCATAAAATCACTGAGTATCTAGATACTATAATGGATGAAATGGATGTGAAATGTGATCCTATGAAACCTGAGGGGAATATATATCACAAAAGAGTGGATGATACTCCACCACAAATCATCATTGGAAATCCAACATTCTTTACAGTTGATAGTGTGGAAGACCCCAAAAAACATATCACACTCTTCGTATCCCTTTGTGGGATGATGATGGATCCTCATGGTCGAAATAATGTGAAAATGATGAGGTTTTTTATACATAAATTGATAAGGATAGCCATTGTATGGTACAAAAGTCCTATAGAAGGAGCTTATGTATGATGCGAAGACCATTTTAAATAGTTCTGTTATCAATTCATTTCCACACTGAGGAAAATGATTATTGTTGACCTTATGAACTATAATCAACACAAAAATGAGATGGTTTATGTCTTCATAGATTAATTTAAATGAATAAACTATTACCTAAAAACCCCTCTCTTGATTGAGAAACTTCTTGAACATTATGTTGAGAATGTCGAGGATGAGTTTCATACACCTCTAATCTCAATTATGTATTTAGGTATGTTCTGTGAGTTTATGGAAAAAGTCATATATTTAGAATAATCCATCCAGTGAAAATTAACCAAATCTCATCCCATTCCCTCCAAATAAAGGAATATAATAGACATGGTAAAAGATATTGTTGTCCCTCTCAATCCCATATAAGTTCCCATCATGGAACCTAGGTAGGATCCATGCTTCCCACCACCCCATGTTGAATGACAACAATCACAGAATCTACCTTGGCTAGAAGCATAGTGAAATCATTGTCATCTAGGATTTGAGAAATCAACGAACAAAGTATACTCTTATTTTAATGAACAAGTCCATAGTTATTTATTGGTATCCATGGACAATAACCTTCTCAATATTCCACTACTTAAGAGGCTTGATAAGATCAACCTCACTAACTGTCATGACTACTACCCTTACTGTAGATGGTAGGGTCATAACATCCAAGAAAATTTCATAATCAAATATGGACTTTAATGTATTTTTGATTCATAATATGGGATGTTAGAAAACTACCTAGAGTAGTTGGTGTGTGTAAAAATTATTTGGTCAAAAGAATAAGATGGATGGTAGAACATTTCGGCCCGAAATGTGCAAAAAATCGATGACAATATGTCTTAGAAAACATTTGATTTAGCTCATTCCATCCTGAGGTAATTTCTAAGCATACCAGCAATAGCTCCACTATATGAAGAGGTAATATCAAATGAACATCCAAAAGGTGTGCGTGATCACAAGAAGAATGAAGAGATAGAAGAAGAAGAATCATATTGTACTCCAATGGAAGCTCTTTCCCCTGAGGATTTCTTCCCTGATACTTCCACCAAATGGGAACTACCCCAAAAAAAGTTGAATCTCAACTAATGAAGAGATCATATTTGGTTATGTAAATGTGATACCCTGAGAAGGCCCCTTCTTTGATGATGAATATCACTCATAATATGAGTCTATAGCATATAACTCGGGAATGGAGGCCGCATGAACTAGAATATAGGATACAAAGGATAACAAGGGCATTTATTGACCCAATACTGTGGTCATGACCCTATGGACATATATGCAGATGAGTCTCATGGGAATAAACAAGAGAATCTCAAAAGAGGCAAGGATGATCCCCACAGTCCACTAATTGTCTTCCATGCCCAATTTTCTCTAATGGTCACCTATAGGGGTTTCAATCTTTTCAAAATAGAAAATAGGGAAGGCCATCACAACCTTTATAATAGGAATTATATAATCCCTTGACTTTTGAACAAGAACCAGGACCATCTTCCTTAGAATCCTCAACTCTTAAATCTCATTCCCAAGAGAATCACCATATTGGGAAAGGTTGACCATTAGAAAAAAAGTATGATTTTTTGATATAGCTTGCTATTGTCCCAATGAATCTCTCAATCATTGATTAACTCCTTGATTTAAAATAACATAGTGATGTACTTTTTGAAGCCCTATAGAGGCAAAAATATTTGGAGAATGAATTAATTGTCGCTAAGGTCTATTGAGTGGAGTCTATGTCATCATAATTTCATGTTTCCATCTCATTCACTGATCACGATCAGAAAGAGTACATCTAAAGAAAAATCAGACACCTATACATCTCAGGAAGACTCAATAAGATCAAGGTCCAAAGTGTTCCTATTGATAATGGTGTTGGGATAAATCTTATCACTATTTGATCATTCCAACATTAGTGATATAGAGAGGGATACCTGTCTCCCACTAGGAAAACCATTCATGTGTCTGATAAGCATGTGAAAATAGCTATTGGGAAGATCAAACTAGCAGAACAATTTGAGGAAATCACATTTGATATTGATTACAGGGTTATCGAGAAAGACATCACATATAATGACCTTCTCGATAGTCCGTGGAATCATAGACACATGGTAGTACCTTCAACATTCCATCGGTGTTTTATATATCCCATAATTTGGAATGTTTCCATACTACAAGGTTTCAACTCCCCCTTAATGTCTTGTAGATCCACATATTCTAAAATATATTTATATATGAAGGGAGGAAAGAAACCTATTGTTGATTATGATATATAGCTGGCATCTACCATTGGATTGGGGACTACCACTATGAACTCTTGCACTATGTTCAACAATGATTAAGTTCTCCCAATAAATCTGGTCATGGTCATGAATCTAATCAGGGATGTCAAATCTCCTCATATACTCAGTGACAGTGTAAAATTAAAACAACTCTAGAATCTTGCAAAAGCGACTATGATAGAAAGGGGTGATGATGACTATTCTGATGGACTCCCCCACCCTGATAATGAATGAGAAGCCCCAGATTTTCATATTTATAGAAAAATGGATCCATAAAATTATAAATTGAAGAGGAGTAGCATGACCTTAAGAACTCCCCTACCTTATTCATGGAACATTTCTCCACCACCATCAATGAGAACAGGTAGCTAAATCTTCGAATGGAAGAATACCCATGGACTACTATGAATAGTGACACTATCACCCTTTAAGAGTAAGAGATGTATATTTCATTACTAAAGATGCATCAATATGTGTTCTCTTTCAACTATACTCAAAATTCACTGGCTAGGACCATATATGTCTATACACCATCTCGGTCTACTCAATGAGCATTGAGCCTTTAATAAGACAACTGGGATCATGTGCCCCTCTCATGCCACCAAGGTAGATGTGGAATATGACAAGTTGATCAAAACCAACATTGGTTCAGATGTGAAATTACCATGATGGGATTCCCACTATCTTCCTCATCATGAAATAGAATGGATAGATTAGGGTCAAAATTGACTTCATAGACCTTAATTGACATTTCCCAAAGGTTTACAACCAACCTAAAATCATAGAAATCGTAATTTATGAAACTTATGGATTCAAAAACCTTTCCTTTATTGATGGGAACATATATTACATTCAAATACGAATAGCCCCAAAATATGAAGAAGACACAACCTTCATAGTGCCTCAGGGGATCATCTATTATTAGGTCAGTCCATTTGAATTAAAATGTTGTGGGTGTTACATATCAGTGCAACATGGATCACATCTTTAGAACATTCTTGGGATGGATATCGATGTGTAACATCGATGTCATGGTTGTTAAATCCCAAATAATAAGTAATCACTATATAGTTATCCGTGAAATCATTGAAAAATGTTCCAGCATAGTCTGAAGATGAATCCATTGAAATGTGATTTCAGGATACACTAAAGATGTTCCTTGGATTTTTGGTATGACACAGTGATATCAAGATTTACCCATGGAAGATGAGGTCTGTCATAGAAATACCTCCACTAAAAAATCTCATCGAACTAAGGGTGATCAAAGGGAACCTCTATTAAATTAAATGATTCATATCCAACATGTTTAGAAACGACTACCACATCACTAGGAAAATAATAAATAGAATCTCCTACCAATGGGATGGTGATTTCAAAAATCCTTCAATTGCATCCTGTAGAACTTGTTGGACCAACCAGTTCTGATGCCTCTAGTGGAAGGGAGGCCACTCATCATTTTGTGGATACTACGGAACATTCACTCGGTGCCCTCTACACATAGAAAAATTATGTAGATAGAAATAATAGTCTCTAATACATCTGTTTCATAATGTTAGTTACTGAGAATAGATATCCTGATGTAAAAAAGAAATACCTTACACTCAACACCGCAGGGGAAAAGCTAAGGCATTACCTGTAGTACAATGAAGTCCATCCCATTTATTGTATTGATCTACTAAATTGTATACATGGATACTTTATGTTATCTGAGATCTTTGATCAATGATAGGTCATTATGAATCAATATGACATTTATTTCAAATTATAGAAATTAGTTGAAGGATAAGCCACAATGGATTTCTTCATAGAACATCCTACCCAAGAATATAGATACGAAGTCACTAATCTTCCAGATGAGTAGGTCTTCTATGACCATGACACATGACAGTCATGCAAGATGTACTTTGACGGAACCTCTTAGAGTCATGTTGGTACAAGGATAGAAAACCAAAAAATCAACCGTGATGGTAAAGGGATTATTATTATATATCCATAGAATTTAGTTTTCCCCTACTATTTATCAATGTTCGAAGGATGTATAAATAACGAGGTGGAGTAAAATGCCCTCATCACAAAATTGAAACTAGTCCTACAGTTGCACATAGCCTTCCTGAATATCAAAGGCGACTCAGAGATAGTGATAAATCAAATCAATGGTAAAAATTTCATTGATAATGAATAACTATCCCCCCTCATTGGCTGCATCAGGTGAGTGATGTAAAAGTTTCTTTTTGATCTCACATTGCAACATATTCCCCGATCACCGAATTCTCATACCAATGCATTGGCCAAGGACGCAAACATCGTGTAAGACCCATAACAAGATGTAGAAATAAACTTGATCATATATTGAAGAATGCTCTCCTCTATCATCATATTTGATATATAAGAAATTAAAAAGGTAATCACTATCCCAGAACATGATGAGACAATAACCACCAAAGGATGGATGGAGCCTATAATCGATTATCTTCATACATGATTCACCCAATAGATCATGATTGAAGTGAATAGATTCAATGTCATGTATCAAATTACTCTTGAAGAGATGGTCCAAATGAGAAGAAATACCTCTACAAACAAGGGGGTTTTAAATCAACGTTAGGTGAATAGTAGAAGGGGATATTTCTACCATCATGGATAAAGTCCAGGTGGGATCTTTCATCACCCATCAATAGGTTATATGGTTGTCCCACCAAATCAAGAGGTAGTAATATTCATTTAAATCGATGATATAGGACAATTTGGAATTCATAAAGTAAATTAATTCATTCGGTATCCATGATAACTTCATAAGTCAACCCCTGTAATTACTACATACAAAAACATATTCCTAGATATTTTCCAATTGGAGAATGGATGTTGTGGGGACATTTCCCCTAGCCACAACTATGTAGTTATAGTATATCTTTACAACTACCGACTTCTTTTAGAAATGGGATAAAGCGACACCCCTCAAGGAAGTCATATGCATAATATCAAGGAAATCATAAAGTACCTAATAAACATCAGGTTCAGTGTCCCTTCCACAATATATATGAACAATGGTACAAAAATCTATTCAATAGAATTTATGATAATTAAATGGGAGGAAAATATTTTCTCAAATCACGTATGTCATTGGAAAAACTCCAAAAATTATTTATGGTCCTACCGTACCAAAATACCTACAACCATGGAGAAAATTTCATTCTCATTGGTGTATGGGACTAATGAAGTGTTACCAATAGAGGTATGGGTTCCTTTGCTCCAAATATCCATGTTTTTATTGCACTCAGATGATGAAAAATCACAAAAGTGGATGGTTGAATTGGAATGTATATATGGGTACTGATTACACACACTACATAACTAAGAGATCCATCATAATCAGAACACAAAATATATTACTAAAAAGATTCCCCTTCATTCATTCCTCTAAGGAGAACTAGTGTTGGGACTCTAACCCCTAATGATACTGGGAATGAATCCCCTGAAAGTTGAACCTATGTGTGAAGGTACTAATATCATGCATACGGTTTTTCATAATTGATCATATTCATTTTCCTCCATAGATGAGGAGCATGTCGCCCAACCCTCTAATGAGATATTTCTCAAGAAATACTTTTTATTGATAACATCACATGGAAATCTAGATTAGAGTATGCCTCATCATTCATCCTAACCATACAATGATAATCGATATAGAGTTTTTCATCACCGCATGATGATAAAGAGAATGGAGTTCATCCTAACCACCTGATGTAAAACTATATAGACCGCATCCTAACACTATGAGGATTAATTGTATGGTGTTCATCCTAGACACATGATGTTAAACTGCACAGTTCCTCAACAACTATTTACTACATGAATCCTTTAATCATAGGGTATGTAGTAATTCCCAAAACTATATTCTTTATACCAACCATAGGATTAATTTCCATTCGCGTTGGGAGATCAAATATCCTTACCAAATGACACTAAACTGAAATGAAAATATTCTTCCTGTATGACATTAAACTACAATGAATATGACCTTACTACATGACTTAAAACTGCACGAACACACAACTACTCTTACACCTCAAAATGGGAGATCCATGTTCTTTTTGAATGATGTTATGCATAATGAATAACATCATTATTCATGTCATAAAAGTTCATGGATCCATACCATAAGTCATTATTCACATCAAGCCACCAACGTTCTTTCCACATGATGTTAAAATTCACACTTGTCTTAGAACTATGTATGGATTGATTCTCACATCCAATGAGTTACTTCTGGATTATTTCATCTAATATATATATTCATCCATCACATGAAAAAAAATCACATTTCCTACTATTAAATCTCTCTACATGGTGAGAGGGAACCTTTATATTATTTTATTCTCACATGGAGAATATCTCTTGTGGGCTTAAGAGTCTTGGTATGGGATTCCCCGCACAAACATTGCATAACTGCTTTAAATAAACCCATATTGATCCTGAATGAAAGACTATAAAATTCATACCATGAGTCCTTACTAAATTATGTTAAAATGAATGGTTAATGTCCCTTTCAAGATAGGAAACTACACACTCTGGTGGATCACACCAAAGAGGACAACTATAGATGGTGTTAGACATCATCCACCACACTTTCCACTCGATACCTTTTCACGATGTGGAACTAATATACTTGTAATATGAAATTAAAATACTTGGTTCATCAATAACACTATGATTATTTCCACTTATTTTCATGAGATATGTGGTTGTTCCCAAACATCCATCCTTGGTCCCACACACAACATCATCACATTTTCACATCATTGGATCTTCAACCCTATGGAAAGTCATTAAAATGTATGGTCCCTTATGAACTACATGTGGATTGATTCATATCATCACATTATATATAGTGACACATTGATCTCTAATCCTAGGCCCAACTATAGAAATTAATGTAAATAATGCCATCCTCTAATTATGGGTCGTACCTGGGTAGAGTATTTCCCATTCAATGACTACATGTTACTTGATTTTGATAATCTCATGATATGTAGTGATACCTAGTGTACCAGCACTGAGCCTTGTCTCAAAAAATGAAACATAAATATTCCTTCTCTTTAGGTATGGTTTGTACCTGTGAAATGAATTCTATTTAGAACTATATGTGGCATGATTCTCATCAACATGGGGTACGTTGAAACACCCATAATTCCATCCATGGGACAATTTGAAATACCATCATTCACATAAGGGAGTCCACATCATCACTACATGATGTTAATCTACACAATCGTTCAGTGATATCTTTGGTTTGATTCTCATTACCATGAGATATATAGTGATGCTCGGACTTCCACCCTTAGTCCCAACTGCAACATGCCTTTTCTTTCACATCAGTTCTCACATCCTTACCAAATGATGTTAAACATCATGGTAATATGTTCACACTACATGATGGTAAACTGTATAGAAATACAACCCTACCACATGATAAAAAAACATCATAGAATTATTCCCTTACCCCGTGATAATAATCTACCTAGTGGTATATCTATGATACATAATGTTATACAATAAGGAAAACATCTTTCCTACATGACATTAAAACTACACATGAAATATTATCTTATAACATTATGATAAACTGCACTAAAAATTTACATACCCTATAATGTTAAACTATATCTAAATCATCCTTAGTACATGATGATAAATTGTGTAAACTATCACCCATTTTTTATTTCATATCAATATACAAAAAGATATTAATCCTGATCAATGAGAGTATTAGGTGCTAAATCAATAATTTAAAATCACATCAATCTAGGTTCCACACTTCACATCATGAGTACCTCATGTTTCTACAGGCCTTTCATATCCATTGGAAAGGAAAATAGAACCCTTTTTCGGCCAAGAAATATATTTAGAAGGGCTTAAGATACACTAACATGCAATATCATGGATATCAAAGGAGGGATTTCTAATCCCTATGATATTTATGTCAATTAGGGGGAACCGAACATCATAGGGTTTTATGGGGCTTACCTAGTATGTCCATCCCATATCATTTCTCTTGATTGGGTAAACACAAGCTGTAATTTACAACATTTTTGTATCCTTTTAAAAAATATAATGGACTGAATTTGAACCTAGTTTTCATAATTTGTCTCTTGTGTAATATAGACCATATTAGGTCCTTGTAACTCATGACCCTAAAATGCCTACTCATTGATTAACCCTACATGACCTCAAAATCATGGATAAAATGGTCCAAATATCTATAACCTAAACTATCAGTGAAGGAGATAAAAAATTTCATTTTGAAAACCCACAAATAGATACTCAAACCAAAGTCAAGTATCTGCTGGGTAATCTATTCATCTGTAATTTTTAGTATAAAATTTTCACCCAAATGAATATATAATAAAGTTTATAGTGTCAATATCATGTACATAATAAAAGTAAAGCTTTTCTCAATGGATAACCTGGTCTAGGTTAATGTTAATGTAATGGTTTTTCACATATCCTAACCACAATTATATGTTCTCTAGCTGGTGAACAAAAATTAAGTGTGCTCAAAACCCTCATGGATATTAAATTCTACATTAATCACATTTCATTTTTTGAGTACATAGTGTTTTCACAAACCCCCCATTTCCCATGGAAAGGAAAATAGTTCAATCAGTTTGAACATTATACTGATGAATAATGTCATTAGAACCTACAAATGGTGACATATAGGATGTATTGGAAGGTTTTACCAATCCTTGTGAACATGGCGTCATTTAGCTAGACCTTTACTCCTTAGTTAGATTTGAACACCCTGTATTATTGTCTCATACATTCCTCATGATCATATCACTTTGAAAATTCATTTATAATCCCCATACGAACTATTCTGTATATATTTTACATCTTTTATGTTCTGTCACCATTTTATGTACCTTTATCAAGGACCAAATGTTAAAATACATTCTCAAACATTTGGTGGACCAAAGCTCTTGATTCGAAACCACAGGGAATAGAACATGAGGATCACATTAAGATCAAAATTTCTGTAGGATTACAGAACTCTTTATCGATACTTTTATTTCACTACCAAACATCATCATCTACACATTTGAGAATTAAAAAATATTTCATAGCAATTGTAATGAAATGGGGAAAACCTTTTAGTTGTCCATGCTATCGACACATTAAGGATTAAACCCACAAACAAAAGGAATCTCCTACTTTCAAGAAGGATCATCAATCACTCTGATCCCTTAGAACATGGGTGTGAATGGAAATTTATTATAGTGTTTTGGGATATACCCAATATGTATGGTCCATCCCATATCTATAGACTCATGATTTTGGGTTATGACTTACACAACTCACATTCCAAATATACTAGGGAACCTAGAAACCCTAATATTTCTCCCTCAACCCAATATATTTTCATAAATCTTCTATGAAAATTGGAAAATATTGTAGATTCTCCCTTATTGTCCATTATGTCATTTCTTAAGGAATTTAACCCACCAAATAACGTCCTCTCGTCCTATATGTAATGGAACTAAAATCCTTTTGATATTTAGAAAAAACATGGTGGAAACTAGAATCAATGTGTGTTTTAAGTCATTCCTATCATGTAAGAACCATATTACATTTTGGTTAATATATGATCAAACTCAAAGACAGTAAATTTTAGTGCACAAAAGGACCAAGATCAAAGATCATAAATTACAACATGCAATTGTCAAACCTAAAAGTCTTCAAATTCAAGCACACTAAATGTCCAATCTTAAAGACCCTACATTACATTGCACAAAAGGTCCAAAATCAATCACCCTAAACTCTACCACACCAATGGTCCAAGATGAAATACCCTAAACTACACCATTTGAAAGTCCAATATTAAATTATATAATCTAAATAATGGAAGTTTATAAGATGGAAAATATTATAAGGTCCCCATTATTGCCTTATCATAATCATGTGACTCCAGCGGAGCCTATTACCTTTGAAAAAAGATATGGAACACTCCATCTGTGACATGTATCCTGCCCATGTAATCCATCTAAAAATAATGAAATCATAAGATAACTAGAAGATATTTTCATTAGAGAAACTCGTGCAAGTGGAAATTAATCTTCACATCTCAAGATGAATCTATTATGATTTAAATATTATGATCCAATCAATCTAGTTTAGCTGATGATATGAAAAGGATGGGTAGTGTTCATGATTATCATAATATCATAGCAGTGAAATTTAATACACATTACGAATGAATGAAAACTATATAGTGGTATATAAAATTTATAAAATTCATCCATTAACAATATTAAAAATGTTGGAATAATATCATCATTTTAGAGTCTCTCTAATATCCTAAAAATAGATTGCATCAGAAGGGTCTAACTGTTATATAATTATATATACTTCTCCAAGAAGGTATGTAAGGGTCTAACGAGAAGCATCAATGGGACCATGATGTTCCTCTTTAACTACTTATTCATATTCTACACATAACAGTGTGTCTCAACAAAATCCATAAACTCCTCAACCCTATTTTAGGGGGTTTCCATGTATGTTGATGATGTTGACAGATAAGACCTCAAATTTGTTATGGTATCATCACATCTCCATATAATTATTGGAGAAGATTCCATATGATCCTAAAATATGAATATCAACTAGAGACCTATCTCTAAATAGTATGATGTCTCCATCATCTTCCTTGAAAAATAATCCTCAAATAAAATATTTAACAAGTATTATTCACTTTTGGACAATCATCACCAAGTCAAAATGATTTGCTTCATAATTTTATACAAAGGTTGTTGGTCCAAACCACATTCCCCCATGTCTTAAAATATATGATGGAGTTCCCCTTGATAATGGAAAATTTCTAAGGGGATATTTTTGATTAGGGAATGAATATATTTCCATAACAGCCAACAGTGTACTTGAGCCTATGAAACCAAAAGAGCATGAAAAACATATGAGAGACTCCCTTGTTTAACCATCGTAAAAATATGATAAGAAGACACATAATCCCTTATCTCAATGGGTGTTTCATATGCATCCTATGATGGAGGATTAATTCTCTCAAACGAACCTATTTAAAAATCAATATAGTCATTAATAAATCTCGGTTACATTCAGGACATATCAACCAAATCTTTGATGAGCTCCATCATTAACTCTAACATTGGGGGTGAGGAGGCAAAGACGATATCCACATGAAAAACCAACTGATTCTCCACACCTCCATGATAAGATACTTCACATACATGGAATAATTCTGGATAATGATGATTGAAGCATCAGTAATAGGAAGAATTATTTTAGCCTCAGTATCTTCACATTACAAAATATTCCAAAATTGGCGAATGACTCCGAGATTCTTCTACCCTCGAACACTGAAAAATGTAAAAGGTAAGAACCTTTGAGTGAATCCAAACTGATGAGTGACTAAATAAGTTCATAACGATAAACAATAACTAGCTCATTCATCCTAGATGTGATAACCCCATCCTAGATATGATATTTTATCAAGGGAACCACTACCATTAACTATAATTGGTCTAGTCAGAGCAAGAAAAGGATGATAATAAAAGCTGTAGGATTATATTTATCAATATTTAACCTCAGCATGACATAGATTCTTGTCATCATCCATCGATACATTCAATAGTCTAGGATGAAATGAAGCACTGGGGATCTAGGTCCCATTATAAAATTCATTAAAACAAAATTACCATCCTATCTCACCAAATAGAAATTGGAGATGACCATTGATCCTCGAAGGATTTCTACCATTTTGATTGTTGGCCTATAGTAAAGTGATGAATGCAAGGAATAATACTTCCAATCTAATGCATCATACTTCCACAAGTAACACATCAATCACCAATGTGCTAACATGGATCCCTGAGCATGTATCTCTTGCCGAGGAAAGCCTCCCATTCAAGGAAAATGATATTAAACCATCCAACCTATGTTATAGAGTGGACTCCAAATTCACATGGTATCTCTAAGATATATAATTCCTAGATTCTAGGATATACCAATATGAGATAGCTAAATCTCATAATTTTTGATGAAATCCCTATTGAGAACACAAAACATGTGGGTTTTCTCAACTGTAATAAATAATGATAACAATATAAGCTATGAAATAAATTTGTGAATAAGTTTTCATATCCTTATTAAACTTTTCTTTACAATAATGGGCATCTCCCTTCCCAAAATTATTTCCAACAAAGTATTATCAAAGACATCCGTAGAAGGGATGAATTCATCAATCATCTCACCAAGAAGGGGAATTCCAATCAATTGGTAGATATCTGATAGGAAGATACCAACTTCACCATGGGATAGATGGAATGTGTTTTTGATGGGGCAGCAATTGCTAACCATCCCATGAAGACGTCTGAGATTGAGTTATACAATAAACTAGTAAATCAACATTACATCATAAATATGAACATTGTATAGATGATCACCCTAAAAAATGCATCTTTCTATAACCCAGAATGCCCATTTCCATTCACCAGAAATAATTAACTCTTTGATAGGGATCCCACATTGAACCCCATATTTTGTTGGGGTTGTGGATTGAGGAAGTAAATATTCTGGAATATCTCTGAGAATTGGTATGATCAGAAAATTCCTAGCCATATAGACCTAGGAAATAGTTTTATAATGTATATTATAGGTCCTGAGACTGAGATGTGATCAGGATACCATCCTCAAAAAATTTCATAAAGACAATGTTGATATATGTCAATCCCCATTCGGATTGAAGATCAGAGTCTGTAAGGGGTGTAGAAGCATCAACAAGTTGAAAAAAATTGCATAGAGGATGTCATTGGGATAAAGGAATGTCCTGGAGTTCAAACAAAAGGAACCTCTTCAGACAGTTCCTATTAATATAAACATGATATTAAGATTAAATTTTGAAATATATAGAATACCATGCCCTTTTATTAGATTCAATTTAAGAATAAATATGAGATATAAAAGACTTATAATGACATGTAAGTATCGTATATTAGATGAAGATAATATAAAATCTTTTGGAATGAAAAGTAAATAATAAATCGGGATAATCATGTGCACTGTATGATTTACGAAGGGAATCATGAACTATATATGGAGTTTCAGAATCGCCTAAAACCCAAAATTCTCATGGGTCACATAACTCCACAAAGTATCATGAAATCACATGACCCCTAGGGGACTCCCGATTGCCTGGCATAAACATGTTCATAGTAGTTTCCAAATAATCAGTCGATCGAATGATCAAGACATTGTATCCCATAAAACTAAAATTATAGTCACAATACCAATGGTTTATTTTCAATAAATTATTGAACCATGTTTCCGGTTTGGAGTAGATAGGAACGTGAATAATAGAAGACATGTGGGTAAGTTCTCACAAGAAGGGTTTCACACTCGCGTATTGCGAGCAGGTCATGCGATCAAGACATGCATAACTGTCTTACAGCATGGGTGTTAAATGGAAGGAAGGAAAGAGAGCTCCAGAGTAATGGTAGTTTACTTATTAATCCACCCTCCATACCTATATGTATATATTTCATCCCACAAAATACCTAGCAACTCCAGGAATACCTAACATCACCCAAGATAGTGATTCATGACCATTCTAAAGGCTTAGGAGGGTATTTATTTTATTCAAAACCAATTTCATTTCTACGAGGATATTTCTTCAAAGGGGGAGTGAATTTTTTAATGACCACAAATCTTGTATTATAAAAATTCACAACTGATAAAATACCTAAATACGAGTATTATTTTCCCACAAATTAATAGAAATTAAAAGGTGGAAAAACTCATGGTTCGCTTGACCCTCAAAGAGACTTTTGCTAATGTGACTATCATAGGATCATGTGAAAGTACCAATTATAGCATATAGTCTATATAATGTCCCAATAATCTCCATTGGAAGGTCATTTTTCTCTCAAGAAGGCTCCTCAAGCAAACAATGGACATGCAGCGATTGTTAGGTAAACTCCCCCAGGCCGTGCAGTTTTTTAGTATCACGCACTTAACAACCCAACCAAAAATCATTTGAAAATGGAATGAGTGATTCCCAAAGGTGGAGGCCCCTAGCTTTCATAAATATCTTGTGACATATCATCGATGGTAAGGATAATGATATTTGATAAAATTAAATACAATTCATGGGACCTCGATCCTTTATAAAATAAAATAATCGAAATAAAAAGGGAGGAGGTGGGAACTAATCATAGTAATAAAAGAGAGTAATTTTTTTAAAAGGGTTATTGGAATTTTTTTACCTAAAAGGGATAGAGCTTGCGGTATTTTTTTAAATGGTTCTGAGATGCGTGAACCCCATTCACGGATGCCCGATCTTTGGGAAGAGGTGTGAATGGCGATCACGCATCCTACATAATGAATTTTTTTTGTATTTTTAAATTTTTGTATTTTTTTTGTTTATATATATTTATATATGACAAAAATTTTCAGCAGAATTTATCTGCTATTTAATATCCATCAGTTTTTCCGTTACATCGGTCTAGATTCTGACAGACACCCTCACCCATGGCTCTCTTTTATAAGAGGGCTAGCCCTGGAAATCATTCTGCATTTCCGATGTGGGATTCTGTTTCAAGTACGTCACCTTGAAAGACTATAAAATACAAACTATAAGACCAATATAAATGAAACTTAAAAAAAGTATTAAACATATAAGAAATTGTTGAAAATAAAAAGAATTTTGTAAAAAATGTTGATGAATAATAATTTATAAGCTTTCAAATATTCCAACGTGAAACATAAAAATGTTTCAAATACGTGTCTTTGAAAGACTATAAAATAAAAACTATAAGACCAATATGAATGAAACTTAAAACATGAATTAAACATATAAGAAATAGCGAAAAATAAAAAATAATTTAGTAAAAAAATTAGATGAAAAATAAATTTATAATCTTTCAAAACCATCAACTTGTAACATAAAAACGTTTCTAGTACTTGGCTTTGAAAACCTATGAAATAAAAAATATAAGACCCATATAAATGAAAATTATATAGGGATTAAACATTTAAGAAATAGTTAATTATTAATTAGTTAATTAGTAATATAATTATTAATTAGCTATTAATTAGTTAATTAGCAATTATTAATTAGTTAATAAATAGTTAATTAGTTATTTATAAACTAGTTAATTCGTAATATAATTTATTATATGATAATAAATTAGTTATTATGTAATATAATTATTAATTTAAAATAAATAAATAAATAATTAATTAATTTGTAATATAATAAGTAATTATAATTATTTATTATAATGATTCATTATAATTATTAGTTATTAATTATTAATTATTAATTAGTTAATTAGTAATATATGTATTAATTGTACAATAATTAATCAATAATAAAATTTTTAATTATAATTACTAATTATTACTTATATACTAATTAATTAGTTTATTAGTAATATGATTATTAATTATAATTAGTAATATAATTACTAATTATAATTTATAATTATTAATCATATAATAATTAATTAGTTAATTTGTAATATAATTATTCATTATAATTTTTAATTTTTAATTTTTAATTGTTAATTATATAATAATTAATTTTTTAATTAGTATTATAATTATTAATTATATAATAAATAATTAGTTAATTAGTAATGTAGTTATTAATTATAATTAGTAATATAATTAAGAATTATAAATACTAATATAATTAGTAATTATAATTAGTAATTATTAATTATATAATAATTAATTAGTTAATTAGTAATATAAGTATTAATTATACAATAATTAATTAACAATATAATTATTAATTATTATTATTACTTATAAATATTAATTATTAAATATATGCTAATTATTAATTATATACCAATTAATATTTATATTTAATAATTATACTATTAATTAATTATTGTATAATTAATAATTATATTACTAATTAACTAATTAATTATTATATAATTAATAATTACTAATTATAATTAATAATTAATTTACTAATTAACTAATTCTTTATTATATAATTAATAATTATATTACCAATTAACAAATTAATTATTATATAATTAAAAATTAATAATTAAAAACTAATAATTGTAATGAATAATTATAATAATTTATTATATTACTAATTTAATAATTAACTAATGAATTATTATATAATTAATAATTATATTACTTAATAATTACTTAATTATTATATAATTAATAATAATATTACTAATTAACTAATTAATTATTATGTAGTTAATAATTATATTAGAAATTAACTAATTAATTATTATATAATTAATAATGATATTACTAATTAACTAATTATTAAATAATTAATAATTATATTTTCAATTAACTAATTAATCATTAACTATTTTAATAATTATTAAAATTTAATTATATAATAATTAATTATTTAATTAATATATAATTAATAATTATTTTACTAATTAACTAATTTATTATTTATTAATTAAATTTTAATAATTAATAACTAATAATAGTAATTAATAATTATAATTATTTATTATATTACTAATTTACTAATTAACTATTGAATTATATATAATTAATAATTATATTACTTACTAAATACTTAATTATTTTATAATTACTAATTATATTACTAATTAACTAATTAATTATTGTATAATTAATAATTATACTATAAATTAACTAATTAATTATTCTATAATTATTAATGATATTACTAATTAACTAATTATTAACTAATTAATAATTATATTGTTAATTAACTAATTAATCATTAACTATTTCTTATATGTTTAATCCGTGTTTTAATTTTCATTTATATTGGTCTTATAGTTTTTATTTTATAGGTTTTCAGAGCCACGTATTCCAAATGTTTTTAAGTTTCAAGTTGGTTGTTTTGAAAGCTCATAAATTATTTTTCATCAACTTTTTTTATGAAATTCTTTTTATTTTCAACTATTTCTTATATATTTAATCCATGTTTTATGTTTCATTCATATTTGTATTATAGTTTTTATTTTATAGTCTTTCAAATACATGTATTTGAAACATTTTTATGTTTCATGTTGGTGGCTCTGAAAGCTTATAAATTATTATTTATCAACATTTTTTATGAAATTATTTTTGTTTTAAACTATTTCTTATATGTTTAATCAGGGTTTAAATTTTCATTTATATTAATGTTATTGTTTATATTTTATACTCTTTCAATGTAACATACTTGAAATACGTAAAACATTTTTAAGTTTCAATTTGATGGTTTAGAATGGTTATAATTTATTTTTGATCATAATTTTTTATGAAATTATTTTTGTTTTAACTATTTCTTATATGATTATTCAATGTTTAAATTTTCATATATATTAGTCTTATAGTCTATATTTTATACTCTTTCAAAGTCACGTACCTGAAACAGAATCCCGCATCAGAAATGCAGAATGTAATATGCATGTTTGGAAGAACCTGTATCCCATATCGAAAATGCAGAATAATTTTCAGGGCAAGACCTCTTATAAAAGGGAGTCATGGGTGAGAGTTTATGTCAGAATCCATACTGCTATAATGGCAGTGCTGCTGGATTTTAAATAGCAGATAAATTCTGCTAATTTTTTTTGTTATATATATATATATATATAAACAAAACAAAATAAAATAAAAATAAAAAATAAAAAAATTTAAAACTATTAAAAAACATTCTGCATAATGTGTGAACCCCGTTCACACATCCTTCACCCGATTCGCAAAGGATGCGTGAAAGGGGTTCACGCATATCAGACCCATTTTTAAAAATACCTCATGCCCTATCCCTTTTAGGAAAAAACATTCCAAAGACCCATGTAAAAAAATTATCCAATTAAAGACTTGTGAAATGCTACGGGAGGCCTGCAGGACACCTTGAGACCCGGATTCCATTCCTGCCTCATCTTCTGATTCCCTTTAGCTTGTCAGCCTCATCATTCGAAAGACCAGAGGTATGCCCAGGAAATCGTGTACTCCCCCTGGCTCCCTAGGGAGAAACGGATGGTTATTTCTATGAAATTATCATGAAACCCCATGTATCCATTGTTGGTGACACAACACCTCTTAAAAAATAGTGAAATTTCCTTTGACATTACTCAAGTAATCTCACATGTGCCCCTAAACTTTTTAAAATTAATCAAAGGGAATAATATGGTTGGAGGATAAAGCCACTAATAGTCGTAAGTCACCTTTAGCATATTATGGTATTCCATAACACAGTCCCATGAGTATCTTGGGAAAGATTACCTGATCTCATGGAGACCCTTATACAAGCTACACTTGCCTTGTGAAATGACCCGGATAATGAATCATGCATCTCACAGACGCCTTTCAATAGGAACAATGATCTCATGGGAGCCCTTTTTTATGACAATATGATAATATGTAATCCCTTCTACATTCCTTCAATATCAAACATTTCCTCTCTAATAAAAACAATCCAATAAAAGTATCGTTGATGGGAAGGACTCATGACCGCCGAAAATCAGGAATCTCCTCCAGGAGTTATCCACAAGAGATATTCATGATGACGTATGGAGCTAGAATAAATTGTCAACTCAGTCATGGACCTGATACATATATGATTTAAAAAATGATGAAAAATTAATGTGGAGAGGCCTATAAATCACAACACTTTCTTTAGATAAAAATGTTGTTTTTTTCACATTCATGCACATCAACCCACCCAACAACCAGAGAGACTTTCTTAGAGTGACTCATCTCATGATCAAAAAGTCTTATGTCTAGTAATATTCTGATGAATATCTAGAGTCATCATACATCATATATTAGTCACTTCACATGATCATTCATAGATCACAGAATCACATCTGGAAATATGTACGATGAATATACAACACATCTTCGAGATCATGTTAGACCCAAAATAAACTGATAGTGAATAATGTTATGGATTTTTCAATTCATGTGATAGAACAAAGACTAAAGGTTTATCAATTAAAAAAATATGTTCTCTATCACCCATGTACATTTTGTGACCAATCCTTGACATTTGACAATAGAGGGACATGTTTCCTTGATCTTACAAAACTCATTCAACATGACAACTTGGTTCATGTGAAATATTTTGGATATCTAAGAGCATACAACTCCGTCCCCTTGGGCATGTATCAATACTCCCATGATGTCCCCATTTATTTTTAAACCCCATTTATTATGATTTCATTTAGATAAATCATCAAAATCATATAATGGTGCCCAATCATGTCAGCCAAGTCTCGCAGTTGCATCTAACAATCTCAAATCATCTCCATTCATACCCTCTTGGTGTCTCAACTGGGACAGAAGACACCCTCAAAAAATGTTATCCCAGACTCACGAAGCCTTCTAGGGATGTTATCAACATCATGATACACCCTCTAAGACATGTCATACAGACTCCCTTGACACCCTACCTATGTTTTATCCAACTCTTTTGACAATATCATGAGATGTTGGGTGGATCATGCGACACCCACTAGACATTTTATACTAGTTATGTGATGATCTTTTTGACAAAAAATATGGATCTCTTGATGTACTCTAATATTTTCAATAGGGTCATAAAATATACTCTAAACATGAAATCTTTGTTACAAGGAAATCCTCAACTATAAGCCCCAATCAAGGGAACTATGGTGACACTGATTCCTACCATATTCATGACAAGTAGGCCACATATTCATGGTTTGAGCTCCACATGGATCATCCAGGGTGATCCCACCATATAATTCATATCCTTATAAGAAATGACATTGATCACTTACCATCCCTTGTTTCTCACTATTAGTATTGATCACCTAGGATCAGAGTGTTACATTAGTCATGTTATTTTCACCCTCAACCCCTAGGTTATAAGTCCAACCATAGAGGTTAATCCCCAATTAAATCACCTATGTGATATTTAAATCCTATAAAATCTGGGATATATAAGACGCCGCTGTAAGGCCTGATCTCAAATAAACACCCCTTTATACTCAAACCCTTATATGAGTTTGAAATCTCAACCATTAGGACCCATCCATTCCCATGGGATGATCACTCTAACTCATCCATTAGTGGACTAAGAATTGAAATGAACTATGAAAATAATGATTCTCACAATAGTTGACATACATAGGACATATCTTTAGTACCTAATCTTGAACACCTAATTTATAAGAGAACCTATAAAAATACATTCTGGATGATGTAAAACTGCACGTGTTCAATGAACTATTTGGGTTTTTATTCTCCAATAACTATGATACATTAGAAGAAAAATAACGGTTCAATCCCATACATGGAATATTAATCACCTCCATTCATGTAATAACATTATATAAAACTTGGTTATAGGGCTTCATCACATAATCAATCACCAATTATTGGAAAATTATCGATAACTTCAAATATATAATGATATATTCAATAAATAGTTCTAACTCTTTTGCACATAACGAAGAAGTAACCCATACTCATCTTTGTAGGGAAACTGATCATATATAGGGATTAAGTAGTGATTCAAAAACATATATTAAATATATAATAGGGTCACATATTAGGGTAAATTCTCCACCCCCTAGAGATGTGTCTGGTGAACCAAACCTCAAATCCCAACAACCAATGTGAGTCCCCAAGAGTCATTGGGCCTGAAAATCCAGATGATGGCCCACAATTGGAAAGAATGAAAGTACCAAGATAAAAATGGGTTAATCATTAAGAGTTTCTTATAGTTGCTTTAATAGTTACCCAATGTTCATTATTGTGTATTATAAACACCCCCACAATCAAATTGTCAGGTGGAATATAGCTACATTTTGGGATCCAAACAAAAGAATGACCATAATGTGTGTGTTCTATCTCCCCCAAAAATTTGATTGAATTCCCAATAGAAGAGGTGATATCGAATAAAATATATGGTTTCCTGAAGAACCACTAGGGTCCACGAATCCAAACATATATTTGAGTCACCGAGTTATTGAACAATATTGGATAAAATAGTTTTTCCTAATTATGGATTTCATGAAACCCTGAACTAAGTGATGCCAATCCAATATGCCAAGTTGAGGCATTAACCTCATTAGTAGTAAGGATGATATGATATTAAACCTTACAAATGGAAGTTATAATCAACCTTTTGAAACACCATACATGGTGTAGAAATTTCCAAAAGCTTTCAAGATTCCATGGATTCTTCTTTTGAGAGGTTATTAGCCGCACAAGTATTGAAAACGTTCATTCTTCAAGTAAATTTTCAAGGGAAGTGGAATCAGGTTCATCAAATCATAAATCTCATTTCCATGTGATCCTCATATTCAAATTAACCTTATCATCTCATAATTTATAAAAAAATGCATCGATTTCCACTCAAATACAACTCATGAGCTCTAAATTATTTATCTTTTTCACTATTTCTTAGGTGTAAAATATATCTGTTAGATAACATTTGGAAGTTATTTTTATTTTATATTCCATAATATTAAAAATTAACCTATATTATGAAGAATAATATTTCATGTAAGTGACTATGAAAAGATATAAAAAATAAAATATAAATACAAAAAAAAAGAAACATATCACATAGTATACATATAAAAATTAAAAGAAAATCTAAAAATCTGTGGAAATAATTAACAAAAAATAATTTAATCAATAGAAAATATATTTTATCCAAAACAAGAATATTTAATAATTAATAAAATGATTAATAATTATGTAACTAAATAAATAAATTAATTATTACATTTTAATTAATATTAATTAATAATAAAATTAATAGTATTGTAATTAGAGTAATGAAATATAATATTGTAATTTAGTTTCATTAAAAATAAATAATCATTAATTTCATGAAAAATGTATTTGGAAACCCAAATAAATGATCCCATAATTAATTATCGATAAACACAGGTAGAAACACAAGATAACATGAGGGTTGTGAGTTTATGAAAGTGACATAAACAACACCACCAATATACACAAAAAACAAGGCATGAAGAATACATTATATTTTCTCCAATCCATGAAAAGTATATTAAAAAACATTTTTTTCTATCAAATATCCATTTTTTGGAGAACAAAGCAAACTTAATATGTGTAAAAATTACCTCCATTGCCTAGGTGGATTCAGTAAATTAGTTTTTTCATCTATATCTGATGTCTCTTCCTTCTCACATAGAATTTACTCAAAAACAACCAATTTACCCTATTTCAAAAATTCAAATGTTGTTATACTATGAATAGTACATACACAATCCTTAATTTTTGAAGCCACAAAATTATTAAGGTGAATATAATCATCTACAGGACCACTAATTTTAGAACCCTTCTTATTTTTAGGATTATGCTATATAGGTGAATGCCTAAGTGTAACAAAATCTAATTTTATTACCTCAATCCAACAATCTAATGTATCTTAATGAACTATATTGTAATCTGTATGTAGACTCTCAAAATACATAGTACCTAATTTAGGATTATTAAGAATGTTAATACTAGAGAAAATATGCATATTTCTTGTCCACATTGGTCTTTACTCATTTTATGCCCAATTTTTAGTGCATTAAGCCTTTTTATGGTCATTCAAAACCACCTCATTAGTGTTTGTTGAATCATACATTGGATTTAATTGTTACATATCAACACCATAATTCTCCCAAACCATCTCATTGGAACATGCGTAGAATAATTCTTGTGATCTTTATATTCAAGTAGGTTATCATGGTAACATTTTGGTTTATCTAGTAGAGGTCCCCCTGTGGGTGAATTGGACAACTATTTATAAACACATGAAACAAAATACCCCATATCAATAGTATCATGCACTTTTGTATGATATTATATCCTATTTATTATGTTCATAACTATGATATATCCCTGTACTAGAGCTAGTTCAGGAAACATAATAGTTTAAATATTATTTTATTCCAAACAGAATCTTCTTACATGTGTATAATAATTACCAAAAAAGTACCTTCGATGAAATATCCTTGAAACAAGGATAGTCCAAAAAAATTATAACACAAAAAAAATAAGTATTATATGAGTTATATAAGTTAGGATTAGAGTCTAACTACCAGACATAATCAATTAAGGTTGAATTTTCTTATGTATAAGAAGAAGGTATGTCTATAAGTTTTAGTTTCTCCAATATAGAATCATAATACAGTTAATCCATGTCTTGATCCATTATCAAAGATTCATGATTTCTAACCAGATCTACACCTTTTTGTTCCAAAATGGATGCCTTATACATTAGAGAACAAGCCTTCTTCTTGCCTTATCAGAAGCTTTTTTCCTTTGCTATCTGATTAGTGTTTCAGGACCAAGGATTTTCTGCATCTGTTTTATGTGAATCCATATATGAAACTTTTCATATGATCCCTATAAAGAGAAGGATTCTTCCTTACCAATTGGATATGTGAGTATTATTCCCCCGTGTTAGATTGTTTTTTACATTTCTATATCCAGAATGTAAATAATTCTATTCATAGAGTGCAGGAAGGTCCATACCCTGAAAGTATTTCTATTCAGACATAATCTGTAAATTTTTTGATGTGAGACCAACCATTGAATCATGATCCGCCCCTATTGTAGTCATAAGGTTCTCAGTGAACATCGATACAATTTTATCATGAAAAAATGTTAAATATTTGGGTACAACAACTAAAAATGAGGGTTATCCCCTTTCATATTCTGATACAAGTCAGATCTCCTTCCACAATTCTCATGAGTCCTCAAAAAATCATGAAAACATGAACTAGAATCCTTGTGATCTAGTTTTTCCATTTCGTGAAATCCTGGAATTTCCCTTGAAGGGGGATTCTTAGTTTAGAATTATTCTATAATGTGAGAAAAATATGAATTCTCCACATTATTCTCATTCTAAAAAGGGTCAGAATCTCTACCTATAATTCTTGAAGTCCCAACTTGAAAATATCATATATTATCTACCACACTCATGGGATTATTGAAATTACAATTCTCTATCATTTACCATAATTCGTTACATTAGTAAAAAATAGTCCTTCAAGGCAAAAAGAAGAATTGCTCCCAATATTTTAACATTTAGTGTAAGAGAAAAAAAATTTCTCAAATATAATCTAAATTTTAATTCAATCATCACCAATAATGAATATTACAGTTTTACATAAAGGGATAATGATGTAAACCTATACTGGAACCCTTGAAAAATGAATAAACCTCACTCTTTTTTCCTCTTTAGAATTTAATGGGAACACCAGCCATTGAGGAAATTTCTCATATAATCAAGGAATTTTAGAAATAATATCTTATACAATTGATTGGAATACATAATTGGGTTATGGATGTTTTACCCATCCAATGATTGAAAAGTGGATCATAGTAAAATATCCTAAGAATTCTGGGCATGAGAGAGATAAAATCAAACCTACATTCCCTATATTTCAATTTATATTAATGAGGCATTATATGAAATAATCTTTTACCAATATAAATTAAGATGTAATCACTAAAGCACTGAATTATTGTTGGAATTTTATGCAATTCCTCAGTCTTCCAAGGCATATCAAGTTATTAAAGTGATAACAGAGTAATAACCAAATTCATAAATTGCTGGAGTTGGCCCTCCATAATCTTAAGATATAATTCATATAAGGCCAATGTAACATTCTTTGTGATACTAATAAAATGATTTTTAACAAAAATAAAGAATGTTCCACTCTCTCCCCTCTCAACAGAGGAAATTTCAATTTCCTTTTTCTTATCAATATGGTTTTTTATCTTTCCCAAAAGACCTTGGGTACAATTTTATATCCCATTATTTTAAATAATATTCAACATTTTCCATCTTTGAATAATTGAAGAACATGTCTAGAGGATTGAATTAGAAAATAAAGTTGATGGCCACCAATCCAAACCCTAAATTCCTTTTTTAATTAGGGAGAGAAGTTATGGACATCCTATAGTGACCCCCAATAATAATAATTAAAAGACTCTTTTCAAGAAAAATGATAATTATTAAAAATTCTATAAATAATTTATTTTTTTATTTATTTAATAGTGTATTATAATAATATATTTAATAATGTAATTATTGATAAATCACTATTCAAACAAAACATATTTTATGTGTATAAATTTTTTAAGTTCTATACATTATGTTTTTTAAACAACAATGTTCCATGTAGTTTAAATTATTTACCATTTAATTTTTTTAAATTATAATTTAAATTAGTTTATAAATGTAACTTCAATGATTTAAATTTTATTTTGATTGTATTTACAATATATATATATATATATTATATTGTACACGTCACCCAATAGAAATTTTTTAATGAATAAATGTTATATTTTTATACAACTTTATTTTGTGTCATTTAATTTTTATTATTATTAATTATTATTTTTATTTTTATTTTCAATTAACTTTTATTGAATAGTAAGTGTTTGAAATTTTGCATAAATTTTATATTTTATAAGCATCCTCAGTTGTGTACGTGAAACATTATTATGTTTTTAGAAGTTTAATTGGGGGACCTTATAAATTATGATGTATAAATACAATCCAAAATAAATTTACGAAATTTACAGGACACATAAAAAATATTTGAAAATAAAATTACATTTTTTAAAATAATAACCATTAATTTATTTAAATAACATAAAAAATGTGGTTTAAAAAACATGATATATATTCATTAAGAAAATTTTCCCACCATACATGTTTAATACTTGAATAGTTGCCTATAATTCATTACCTTATATATTATATTATTAAAAAATAATATTAAAAAATATAAAAAATAGATTATTTATTTAATTTTATAATATTATGATTTTTTAATTATAAAAATATTAATATCAATATGAATTATCATTATGGTATATGATTATATTATTAAATGGGATTTGATACCATGATTTTTTGAGTAATTGTTTTTTACATTTTTTATTATATTGTTAGTAAATAATTAACTAAGTTTTTAATAATTAATAATTATATAAATTTAATTATTATTATATATATTTGAATTATTATTAATTATATTCTAGGAAGTTCTGGAGGGAGTGTGCTCGCTCCTCAAATTTAATTATAAAAAGTAATGTGCAGATGACACAAAGACATAATATGTTTCATAATTAATTTTTTGTGAATAAATTTTATTAATTATATACCTATAATTTGACATCATTTTTAAAAATTATTATTTATATTATATTTTTAATAATATTTAATTTTTTTTATTTTTTCAAAAAATTTATTAATAATTATAATTAATTATGAATTTTTATAGATTCATTTTTAATAATTAAAAATCTTTTATATCATAATTCTTAATTGTATTTTTAATATTTAATTAATTTAATTATTATTGATTCATTTGTATTAATATTATATTATAATTTTAATATGATGGAAAGGGAGAGTCTAAATCCTTCCTGGAAAACCTAGAAGGTATGCCAATAAGTACACCTATATAAGGGAGTGATGAATTAGGGATTAATAGGTGTAAGATTTTCAGAATACTATAAAATTAATCGGTAATGGACAAGAAATTGTTAAATACTCAACTAATTTATGATATATATATATATATGTCTATATTAAAAAAATAAAAATGGAAATGGAAGGTGTTATCTTAGATAACACCTCCTTCAATAGAATCCAAGGAAGGCATTGTCTGGGACCTCATTGGAATTGTAACATATTCAAAAAGGCATAGTTTCATACAGTGGCTTCATTAATTTTTTTTGGAGGGGGATCTATCTAAGGAAATGACTGTCCTTTTACAATAAATCAATGGTATATAGAAAAATAGATTTTCAAAACCCATATATGGGGAATTTGATTTCATCATATAGAAGAATTGTCTACTAGCCCTTACAGAGATCCCATCAAACCTTGTTTCTATGGCAGTTCACCCAATAGCATGAGCACCAATCCCTGGATGGAAGAAGAATCCTACATTACCCCTTACAACCCTCTATGAAATTCCACCAAGAATTCTTTTTCATTGGTGAAACATGCTAGGCAGTGCATGTAGTGTTTGTGTTTTTAATTGTTTATGCATGATGGTTAGGGAAGAAATTGTGTATACCATGCCTATGTGAAAAAATTTGTAGAGGTTGTTTTTAGTGTGAGGTTATCATTCGAAAAACACTTTATCAGGATTCTAACTCTATATTTATAATTATTACATAGGATATCTAATTATTTCAATTTATGTGATTAATTTCTAACTTAAATTTATTTATTTGGAGTTTTTATTTTCTTATATTATTGGTGGATTTATTTTTAAAATTTAAAAATGCTCAATTCAATGTTATGTTGTTTAAGTGACACTGAACAAGATTTAATAATGAAATTATTGTCGAATAATTATATGAATTTTATTTTGTGGGAAAAAACTTTTGTTATTTGGTCATATAAAATCCATACATAAATTTCTCTTCCAATTTATTAATTGTGCAAGAGAATAATAATCAGAATAAGTTAGAAGGTAAAATAATCATTCAATCAAATGAGTAATATTTGAAACATTGCATAATTAATAAAAAAAATTATTTAATCAAAAAAAAAATTAAGTCATGTGTTGTATTTATATTATGGTGTTTTCATCACCCATGCATCTCGTTGACAATATTCAACATTTCAAATTTTAATTGAAAATTTAATGTTTAGTTATTTTTATATTAATTAAATTTTAGAAAAACCTCATAGATAAATCATCTGAACATTATTGAAAAATACATACTCTAGTGACCTAGAATAATGTTTATTTTGGATTCACCAAACTTTCCAAGGCTATAGTAATTTTTATGTTTATAAATTTATAAATTTAGAGAATTATGGAAACACGTAGCATAATAAAATTATAAAATTTACATTTTTAGTATGATGAAATTTATGTTTTATTTATAAATTAAGTTTAAATAAGAATCCAAATAAGTAATTTACTAATAACTCAATAACAACATTTTTTTAAATATTAATAAAATCGTGAAATATATTTATTAAATTTTAGATTAATTAATTTAATATTAATGAATTAATTTTAGAAATTTAAAAATTTAAAAATGTATTGTTCACGAATGTAATGCAGTCATTTTAATGTAATATAATTTATGGTTATGGTAATGAATTTAAAAAACAAATGTTTTATAACATTGGATCGTGTTTTTAAAAATTAAATGGACTAGGCTTTGAGTATCCCAAATTTGAAGATTATCTTACTCTTTGTTATCCTTATTCAAAAATATATAATTTTTTTATTTTCGTTTATTTATATTTTTTGTGGGGGGGAATGGATAAAGTACCAAAAAAATACTAAAAAATTATAGAAAGAACTATCTGGGGATAGTCGAACTGAAGACCCCCTTGGGACTCCACAGGGATGCGACCAACCAATATGTGCCTTGAGGGAATTTCTTTTAATTAATTCAAAAAAACAATTTTGGTGTTTCAAACTCCCCATGTTTTTGGAATTATTATAATTTTCGTCAAAAAACATCATTTTAATATTTCAATATATAATACTAATACAACTTCTAATGGAAAAAAATCATGATTTCACCACTGTTAAATAAATAAAAAGTCCATGTGATGATCATCATTATCGTTAATGGTAAATATTTGGAATCAAAGAATATTAAATAAATGGAAAGGATACAAAAATAAATATTTGGAGGAATAGGGTGACCTTTTTTGATATCCCACATGATTGAAAATGTGAAATAACTATTACTCAAAAACTAAACCTCACCTTTGGTCAAGGATTCATTGAGGAAAGATGAAAATATTATAAAAACATGTACCAAATCATAATTATCACTGTATCACTTTAATGAGAATAAAAACATCATTATGTAGATTTTCATACCCTAGTTTACTCATCTCACAAACACATTAATTATTTTCCTAATAATTCACTAAAACCCATGTTTGATCACTAAAGTGTTAAGGAACAAAAGATTAATTTAAAAATTCCAAAAAAAAATGATTTCATTTTATATTATGGAGCGCCTATATACGAATTAATATATTGGATATCTTCTAGATACTATGATCCTTCAGTAATTATTTGCATTAATCAAGTGAATTATTCTTAATATAAATGTTTAATGAAAAATAATAAGAGTCAGTTGCAAACATGTTGGAACACTTCCCACAATCACATTTATTTATTAACACATGTTTCCTATAATTGTTTTTGACATGATACACCCACACATAAAATTAACCCCAATATTCCTTATAGGAAAAAATTTATATAATTATATAATATAATTAAATAATTTTTTATAGGAATAAATAATATATAACCACTATAATATTGGAGAAAATTTAATGTTGAATATAAAAGATATAAGTATATCAAAAGATGGGAAAGAGTTTGATGAATGTACAAAATCCCAAAATACCAAAAGTAAGGGTAGTTTATAAATCATCATATTACTAAAATTCTAGTAACCCTCACTATTCAAAAGAATAATCAGTTCCCTTTACCAAGGAATTATATATCTTACATAATTTAGGTCAATAAATATATACATGTTATTTGTCATATAGTAATTTTTTGTGATGATCCTTTACAGATTTCATATCATCTTTATTATCATTTCACCGTATAAGAGAATATGTGTTCAACACTCACGAAATTCTTTGTAGGAAATGAAAAACCTTGCAGATAACCTAGAAGAAGAATATTGATAATGAATTATGATTATCACAAAAGTTGAATAAGAGTATATTGAGAATGAAAAAAATATATAACAATAATAAAAAACAGATTATTAATTTTGAATTCTTATCATGAAATTGTATGATGAAAATCAAAATTGAGATAAAGGTATTCATACTAAATATCATGATAGGGAATGGGACTTCATTAGCCTGAGAACTATTTACTATTGAAGAGGATGATTATGGGTTGAGTAACTAACTCCAATTGAATTTTCATGAATTTTCCCTATGATTCTTGATTCATTTATAATTCAGGTATTAGATTCTATGATAACACCATCTTAGTCAGTGATGTCATGTGCAGAAACATCTTCCTTGAAATGGATATAGATATTATTATTATTATTGTTAATATTTAGATGTTTTAATACTTGATCTGGATGAGGAGCTCAATAACATTCATTGAGATAAATGATTTTTTGAGTATGATTTTGGTGGTTAAGCTACAATCATTAGAGATTCTAGTAGAAAACATAAAATTGAAAATTCTATGGATCTTTAATAATATAATAATGAATATTTAATATGATTTTATATTTTATAATTATTTTTATGTATATGGAAGGAGTTGGTCATTAGTATTGATAAGGCGTCTCAAACATGAGTTTCAAATTCTTGGGAATAAGAAAATGTCCTGGTAATAATCATGATGTTTTCTCATGACATTTTAAACATATAATAATTTAAATGGTGAGAATTGAGGTATAAAAGATAACACGTCGATGTTTTCAGGAATAATTGAATAATTTTATTAATGGAAATGGGAAAAAACACAAGCATTTTCCCCAATTAAGGATAGAGTATATGTTTGTGTAAAACATGAATAGAACACATGATATCAATATCTCGAGGACTCGTATCATTAATATATTACTATATATTTCTATAAAAATTGAGGAATACAATTTTAGAATATATGACTATGGGATTGTGATCAATTTAGGTCATTTAATTATATTTTGATGATACTAAATATGATTATGAGAAGAAAAAAACATTTATTTTGGTGGGTTATGAAAAAAAAATGTTCCATTATTACTCCATCTTTTTCAAAATGTTTACAAGACTATGAATTAATATCATGAATATAACATTCCAAAATGATGGTTGATACATTTGATATATATTGGAACATTTCTTCAATCCATTGGAGTCCGGATAAATTAGCCACTTGAACATGGAATGGATATGATTGGTTTTTCCCATAAATGGATAGAATATATATCATGTCACTTATGATACCATATTAATTAATATGTGTAAAATAACAGGGTTATATTTCTGTATAATTAAATAAAAATATAATATTGGGAAATTTTTACTTCAATTGGAGTAATTAGAAATCAGTTTTCATTTATGATAATTCAATTTTATAAAAACGATGTGAAATAAAGGATGTTATAGACACCCACATAATTGATGAAATTTCCAAAAAAATACCTTTATAGTGTTATTAAATAATAAATTATGAAATTAGATATTTAATATTATTTAAAAAATTCTCTTATAAATCATGAAAATATTTTTATGATAATTTAGGATAGTTTTTATACATATAAAAGATGACAGAAAATGTGTTATGTACACCATCAAGCATATTAGTAATGTTACATTACCTTGTTGACAATAAAAAATTGAAGAATTATATTTTAATTAAAACTAAATAAAATTATCAAAAATATCATATTTCCAATCAATGGTAAATCAACTCAACTTTAGTCATTAAAAAAGCTATGGCTCTAATGAGTAGTTATCTAGAAAAAATATTCCAATAGAGAATCATGGATTTAATATATGTAATGTGGATTGTTTTACCCAAAAAATAGAATATTAGAGTAATATGAGAAAATCATTAAATTTATTTCATGTTGTAATTCTTTTATAAATATTGATTTATCATTATTAATATTTTTGGAACAAATGTTGTGACCTTTACAAGAGGTTGTCCAGTAATAGTAAAATAGTTGTTTACAGATTTCATGGGGTTATTCGTGTGGACCATTTCTCAATAAAGGAGGCCTGTATAATTTCAATTTAAAATAAATAAAATATTTATTTAATTTTATTTATAAATAAATTTTAATACCATAAATCATATATGTATTGAAATACTTATTAAAAAAATAATTTTCAGTATAAAATATGGAAATAGATGATAAAACAACATCGGTATGTAAAACTATATTTTAACGAAAACTAATTTCTATTAATATAATTCAATTTTTTAATACTCAATTCTTTTGATCCTATAATATTGGTATGTTTTGATATATTTTTACTATGGGAGTCACCAAAACAATAATATAACGACTTATTAGTTTATTAAATCCCTAATGTCACGACCCGTCCCACGGGCCCTATGCCGTGACTACCTCAAACTCGTCTTCTATAGGCTTGGGGATGGTTACTAGCACTAATGGTGTAATTCCCTAAAACTGGGAAGGCATTGCATTTATAAACTGTAAACACAGGCACAATAAAGAACACAGATGGATATGAAACACCAAGTAAAAATGTATAACAATAGAGTACTGAAAGTAAAGGGGGGCTGGAATACCAGACCAACAGTAAAGTACAAGAAAATAAAAGTAAAAGTACAACTGAAGAAAAAGGAAAATAGAAAATGTTCCATCCTCTGTGGTTCCTACCTGAAGGGTAGGTATAGATCGCCTCCTCCGAACCCCTTGTCTTTCTGTCTTCACCAAACACAAAGACGTGCTGACATAGCCCGTGCAGGGGTGAGTATAACGATACTGAGTAGGGACCCCGAGACACTGTAGGTCTCACAATATCCAACAAGGATAAATCCAAAAGTATTAAATCAATATATAACCTTACTTAGGTATATTACCATACATATACCTATGATATCATGTAATTCATCTCAATTATGAGGAAATCACAGAGGTTCTGACTCAACTCACACCAGGGTTTATTCTAGGGGTAATAACAACTAACATCCCCAGTCAAAATGTCGAACACCTCGGCTGCTAGAGAACTCCTCCTATATAGAGTACAGTTGGCCTATAGTGTCACAGAGAGCTGCTTTCCACTATCCTTGGACTGCTAAGGTAGTCCTCTTGTATAGTATCGTGGGTCTGTCGTGTCATATAGAGGCACTCCCCACAGTGGGTTTTTCGCGTCACATAGAGGTGCTCCCCCTTGTAGCTTGGTGAGGGACTCATCCTGTTGAGTACTATGGGTCTACCGCATCACCAATGCTCTCCCCACCATGGGTCTTCCGCAACACCAAGGTGCTCCCCACTGGGCCAGTCGAGTCACTTCAAGTCTAAACGGACAAAAGTCATCATTTCTGAGCAAGTCGTTGGGTTATGTACGTATCACGCTTGGGGAAACCGCTTCCCAATCCATGGGTCAATACTCCAACTTCCACGAAGTCTCACTAAGAAGTATTAAAAATTTCTACCACTTCATAGGGGTCTCAATGTAATAGAGGGCGCGTCAATCAGACGCCCAGTCTGTGAGTTATTAGCCTTTTTGTCTCGGGGGACCGGTTGGATTCGTGCTCGATCCAACCTCACCATTCCCCATATTAATTAAAAACATAGTGGGGTATCGCTCAAAGGTAATGACTCAATCCAATATTTCCAGCGCCACTGACAGCTCATCAAACGGATGTCCTGTGCCAAAGTTATGGCCAAAAGAAAGTAAATGGGCCGTAGTGGGCCCAGGTCCGGTCTGACCCGGCCTGGGCTGACCTGGTTTAGGTCGACCCGGATTGAACCTGTAACACCCCAAACTTTTACGGTATGCTTCTCTTTGAATAATGAAATAGTGTGTGTTGTACGCAACATCGATTTCTAACACACCACAACCAATCAAACTAGCCGTTATGAATAGTAATACCAACTTTTTTGAAATTTATAAATTTTATTTTTCAAAATGGACTTCATTTTTGGATTCGGAATATCGAAATTAGCCTAGGGAGAATTTTTGGTATTTTTCTGAAAAACTTCATTTTTTGATGAATAGTGAAACCACAAAGTGGTAGTTAAAAAAAACTGAATTTTTCATAAAACATAATTTTACAGCTTCTGTGAGTGGAATTTCAAAAATCCGAGAGACACGATTATTATAAAGGAGTAAAATGTGGTTCAATGAGATAAAAATAATTTTTTGTGAATAGTAAATTTTTACTTTTATTTACCGCGGTTAAAAGTAAATAGGGGAATTAAGGGTACAAATGATATTAATATTACCCTAACATGTGTCCTAATTCTATTGGACAAGTGTATCTCGACCAAAAACATCCTTAGGAATAATATATTATCATTTAGGTCCACTTGGATTAGATTAGGACATTTATAATTATTTAATTCAAAGAAGAGTTAAAAGAGTTAAAATCAAAGTTTATTTACTTAAACATTTTTAATATAGGGTTACACATAAGATAAATTCGATTATAAATATTCATTAGAAATATAAAAACATTTCCTAAATAATGATATTTTATTTATAATTTTTATACATTAAATAATTTAATTTATTTAGGACACAATGATGATGCAGTAATTACCATAATAGTGAAAAATTAAAATAATTGATATTATAAATACCCAAATAAATATAATATGAGACTTTTATTGAATTAAACTAATTTCATAGGTTAATATGACATGTTAGGAATTTTTTAATTAACTTTTTTTGTTGTAATAAATCTGTTATGATTTTTACAAAAAAGCAATTTTCCAAATAGTGCTAAAATTGACAAAAAAAGAATTTTTAAAACAAATATTATATTATTAATTGATATTCAATTCCTAAAAATCTATGGTTCGGCCAAAAGACTTATATCATGATAGGTGTATCATTAATGGACCACTTTTGGGTCTCTTGGAGATATATAGTATGTTTATTAACAATATAATATAAAAATACAAAGTGACATGGTAAGTGTCAAACTAATTAACTAAGAGCTAAAACTAAAAGATAATGTTAATATAATGACCCAAACCTGTCTAAATTATATTGGTTGAGTGATTTCAGACCCATACCCACCTTAACCTTTAAATAATCCACTTTGGAGCCATTATAAACCAAATATTAATTTATTATAAAATGATATTTCTAGATTTCCAAAGGTGCCCCTCACCCCTCTTATAAAAGGGAACTCCCTCTTATCATTAATTCACACAATAAAAACCTTTTGGTTTGGCCAAAGCCTGCCCAAATACTCTCTCAACGTCCCTAAATCTATCCTAGAGGCCTTCCTTTAGTCAGAAAGCCAACCTAATGATCCCTTTTGATCAAATCAAAAGGAAGAACTCGGAGAAGAGGTAATGATTTACCACCCTTTTTCATGTTCCTTTCTTCTTCCACTTCTTCTTTATTTTTTATTACCATTATAAAATAATAACTCCAGTATATTATATATAATTTGATGTTATTATAAACATGGTACAACCATATTCAGTATTCTATCCATCCATTGACTGACATGTCACCATACGTGCGTATGTACGGCTTATCGTCTCCACGTCGGGGTGTAATTGTTATTCAACAAATTATTATTTGGATGGGTATAATAATGATGTGTAATTCATGTAAATAATAAACATAACATAGTAATTATTCTGTATATATGATATAACATCCAATTATATATTATTTTAATATCAAAAGAATGATATTGTCGCTTGTGCGTACGTACGGACTACCGTCTCCACGAACGCGATGAGATTCATTCCCCATCATATCCATTCAAGTCTAATTCACATTTTATGATTAATAATAGTATATAAGGACTTGATATCATTCTAGATATGAATAAGATACCACCTACCCATGAGAAACACGGCTTACGTAACAAAACATATAAAATAAAACAAGTAAGTTAACACCCAAAACGACGATAATTCTAAAATATTAATAACAAAGAAATGTTAGAAGAACATATATGATATCATATTAATATATATGATTCTTGTATAATTTAATAACAATTATTTACCCATTATAAAGTAGGTTAACCTACCCCAACCAAGGAAAAGTAAAAGTTAAGGGTTTATTTCGCAATCTCTTCATTATCCGAGGCTGTTTATACGTAATAATCTACAGGGATTTCTTTATCATCCACATACATGTTTCATAAAAGTGTATTTCAAAAAAAATTTACTATTTACAATAATATGGGATAAATTCATTTATACCCATGTTTTACTTTTTATAATAGGTTTATAAAGGAATCTTTCCATCGTTTTCCAAACAAGGTTCTTTTTAACCTTTTCGATAGAATTAAGGTAAGAATGTTTTTTAACTTATACAATGTGTGGGACTATTTTCCGCCATTATAAAATATTAAAAGCTTCCCTTACAAGATTATAAGAAAATTTTAAATGTAAATGTTCTATTTTATAATTATGTTACTTTTAACTGATTTAAAAAAAAGGGATATTTCTCTCAAAATAGTTTTGATTTCATCTATGTCAACATCCTTTGATGGATTTTAAGATTATTTGATGTTGATTTATTATGATACAAAAGTACAATATTTTATTGAAAGTTTTGTGATTTGTTTGACTGGTGATGTGTTATTTTTATACCATTCATGGTTTATGGGAAATATATTGACATTTCATATGCTAGTTTTAATACGAATGTTTATATTATGATTAAACATGTTCATATGAGGAATGCATTGGACTTAATATGTGACGGGTGGATCCCGCTATAGCTTCTCGATGCATCGGTAGGTCTCATAATACAAACCAGTGTCTTGGCATAAGGCTTCGACAAAATCTTATTTGTAGTCTTAGCTCGAGGCCTTGGCTGTGTGGTTATGATAGTCTGGCATTATGCATTCCATCATTATGAAAGTGGTTATTTATATTGCATGTGATTATTCAATGAGTAGAATATCCATGTGAATAATTAAATGGCATTATTTCATTTTATTTTTTCCATACTATGTTGAAGTTCAAGTTTAAAAGCCATTTGTTTTAGTTATACATTGCCTTAAATGTTTATTCTTATTTATGAATGTTTCTGCTATATTGTAATCCTTACTGGGAATTTGAGCTCACCCCTTTTCTATGTTTTATTTTTCCCAGGATGTGAAGAAGTAAATAATGAATGACCTACAGGGATAGTAAATGGGGATAAGAGTGTGGACTATGGAGAATTTGTTGTTGTAGTTTTCATTTTTATTATATAATGTAAAACTTTATGAATATATCTAGAGTTTCCAAGGCTACTAAACTAATCTGTCTTTCAAGATTTGATCTTTCTTGTGATCATGCCAATGCTATGTAATAATGCACCGACTCTGGGTAACTGGGGTCGAGGCATTACAGTTGGTATCAGAGGAAGTTTAGTACAATACTTGGAAGCTATATTTAGATAAACTCTGATTAGAGCACATAGACCTAAGATGGACTTTGAAGATTAGTATAGAAGAACTTCCTAGATTTTTGGTATTGTAGAGATTTTGTGAGTTTTTTGAGCAATACATCCATGTCTGGATACGAGCAGGTAGAGGCGGCTCTAGCACAGATGTACCTAGGGGTAAAACCCAAAAACACCTCTTTGAGCTAGACTCGAACGGGAACTGGTGCACGACAACAGGCCTTGCTGCACTCTTGGTTACGAAACTCCCAGGGGATATGCTTAGGATAACTCTCATTTTATTTACAAATAATTATGAATGGTTTATGAGTATATACTTCCTCAACGAAAACATTTTTATGATTATGGATTATATCCATAAATAGTTCAATTTATGTTAAGTGTTTTATAAGTATGTAATTATGTATTTTGATTCATAAACTGAACTAGTTTATGCCATTGTTTAGAAATTTCACCTAGTGGAAGAAATAGAAACCGTATTAATGCACACACTCCATGTAGGTATTTATCTCCTACTCAAGATAATTATAGTGGAGCTGGTGATGCAACTGGTGCCGATCAGCTAATCACCATACTGGGACAACTCACTCAGGTTATGAATAATAACCTTACCCGTATGGAACACCCTGATCCACAGCGTGGAGGATCAATGTTAGATCACTTCATGAGGCAAAAACCACAAACGTTCAGTGGGAGTACAAATCCCTTAGTAGCTGAGCAATGGATAAATTCCCTAGAGAAAATATTTCAGGCTTTGGGGAGTAGGGAAAGGGAAAAAGTTATCATGGCAGTTTACCGCCTCACTGGAGATGCTGATCAATGGTGGTCATTGATTCAAAACACAAAGGAAGATGATGAAGTATCAAATATGGATTGGAGGGAGTTCAAATATCTGTTTTTAGAAAAATAAATTCCTCGTGACCATCGAGAAGATTTGGAAAGACAATTTATGAGTCTGAGACAGAAGGAGGATGAGAATGTCGCAAAGTATGAGGCTAACTTTACAAGGTTAGCAAGGTATGATGGATATTATATACATAACCCAAGAAGTGATATTGATCATTTCTTTGATGGGTTAAAACCATTTCTCTGTCGAGCATTAGTCTCACAATCCTTCTCCTTGTACGAAGACATTGTCTCATGTGCCATCAAGACAAGGAAATAATTCTCTAAGTCATATGACATTAAATTAAAGTAAGAGAATAAGAGATCTGCTGATCAATCTGGGAATGGAAATAAAGGGAAAAAGGGAAAAGTTGAATATCCATCCTGTAGTAAATGTGGGAAGAAACACCCCGATACTTTCTTAAAAGGAACGGGAGTCTGTTACAAGTGCGGTGAAAAAGGCCACCAAGCTTGTGATTGCAAGGGGAAGAAGGAAGATACCTATGTCCAATGCTACAATTGCAGGGAGATGGGACATTATTCAAATGAATGTTCTAAGCGTCAGGGGAACTTACCCCAGAAAAGACCAAGGGATCAAGGCCAAGATTATGCTATCACTACTACTGAGGTAGAAGCTCCGAAAGATGTGGTGGCAGGTAATTTAATGGTTTCTTCATGTTTAGAAAATGAATTATTTGATTCTGGATCATCGCATTGTTTCATATATTCCCAGTTTCCTAAGAAAATTAGACATTTCCAATTTGATTTAACAAGGTAGTTGTCAGTTAAAATCCTAAGGGAAGTATCATTACAACAATGTTTTGTGAATCAGTCCCCATTAGAGCACATAAATTTTCTTTATCCACTGATATCTTCGTCATACCTATGATTGAGTTGGATATAATCCTCCATATGGATTGGATTTCAGACCATGATGTGAAGATTTATTGTAAGAAGAAGGAGGTTACGATTCTTGATGATGATGATAACTAACACCTTATCTTTAGAGTAGAATCTCCGCCAACTATTTCTTATATAGATCCACCCCCAGTAGCTCAACTAAATTCAATTATTGGGAAGGAAGAAAATGAAATGACTATAGGCGAGGAAAGGAATGTTCAGATAGAAGATATACCAATTGTGAAAGAATATGTAGATGTGTTTCTGGAAGATTTTCCTAGACATCCTCCAGAACGAGAAGTTGAGTTTTCCATTGATTTAATTCCTGGATCAAGGCATATATCGGAGACCCCTTATAGAATGGCCACTGTAGAATTAGTTTAACTAAAGAAACAACTAGATGAATTGAGTAATAAGGGATTTATTCGCCCTAGTGTTTCTCCATGGGGAGCCCCTGTTCTTTTTGTTAAAAGAAAGATGGATCTATGAGGTTATGTATCGACAATAGGGAGATAAATGCTATAACAATAAAGAACAAGTATCCTCTACCTCTCATTGATGATTTATTTGACCAACTACATGGAGCTCAATACTTTTCAAAGATTGACCTTCAATCTGGATACCATCAGTTATGTGTAAATAAGGAAGACATTCTGAAGATAGCATTTCGAACCAAGTACGGGCATTACGAGTTTAGAGTAAATCCTTTTGGATTGACCAATGCACCCTCTGTATTCATGGATCTGATGAATATAGTTTTCAAGGAATATCTCGGTGAATTTGTGGTGGTATTTGTTGATGATATATTGGTATACTCTGAAAGCTACGAAGATCATGAAAATCACTTGCACATTATCCTAAAGACTCTGAGAAGACATGAATTTTATGGGAAGTTTAGCAAGTGTGAATTCTGGCTTTAAGAGATTTCTTTTCTTGGCCATATTGTCTATAAATTTGGAATCTATGTTGATCCTTCTAAGACCAAGGAAATTCAAGAATGGCCAGCACCGACGCGTATAACTGAGGTACACAGTTTTATTGATTTGGCAGGTTATTATCAACGTTTCGTCCAGAATTTTTCCCGGTTGGCTAACCCATTAACAAAGCTCACACGTAAAGGGGTTAAATTTTTTTGGACAAAAGAGTGTGAAGAATGTTTCGAAGAACTAAAGAGAAGATTATTCAATGCTCCTATATTGACTCTACCATCGGGAAATGATGGGTTCGTTATTTATAGTGATGTATAGAAGAAAGGACTTGGTTATTTCCTTATGCAGAATGATAGGGTTATTTCATATGCATCATGATAGTTTAAAATTCATGAAAAAAACTATCCTACTCATGATATCGAGTTAGCAGTTGTGATCTTTTCTTTGAAGATATGGATGCACTACCTCTATGTTGAAAAATGTGAGATTTATACTGATCACAAGAGTTTGAAGTATATTTTCTCACAAAAAGAACTCAACATGAGGCAAAGGAGATGGCTTGAATTACTCAAGGATTATGATTGTACGATACACTACCACCCGGGGAAATCAGAGAAGGTGGAAGATGCTCTGAGTAGAAAATACCATGGAGTTTTGAACAATATGAGAATTGAAAGAGATCCAATTTTCATGGATCTAGTAAAGATGGACATGGGAATAACCAGGGAAGGTGAAACAGAAATTCTTTTTCAAATGGTTCACAAACCATCTTTACTAGAAAGGATTAAGAGTTCTCAGACCGATGATGAAGAATTTAAAAAGAAGATTAATGCTGTGAATGATGGGAGATTGAGAGACTTTGTGTATGAAGATGGAATATTGAAATTCAGGAAGAGACTTTGTGTTCCCGATATACCTGATATAAAAAGGTAATTGCTGGATGATGTTCATAGTTCCAATTTATCTATACACCCTGGGAGCACCAAAATGTATAGAGATGTGAAGGAACATTTTTTGTGGGAAAAAATGAAGAGGGAGATTGCTGATTTTATGTCAAGATGTATGGTTTGTCAACAAGTGAAAGCTAGAAGGCAACAACCTGGAGGAATCATACAACCTCTTCCCATACCAGAGTGGAAATGGGACAATATTACGATGGACTTTGTCATGGGGATACCAAAGACTCCTAGAAGGAACGATGAAATATGGGTTATTGTTGATCGTCTTACCAAGTCAAGACATTTTCATTCTCTAAGGGAAGATTTACCACTTGAACGAATAGCAAGACTATATATTAATGAAGTTGTGAGACTTCATGGAGGACCCCTATCGATTGTTTATGATCATGATCCCCATTTTACTTTAAGATTCTGGAAAAGTCTTCAGAAAGCCTTGGATACTGAACTTCATTTCACCACTGCCTACCACCCTCAAACAGATAGACAATCAGAATGAACTATTCAAACCTTAGAAGACATGTTGAGATCCTGCTCACTTGACTTTCATTGTATGTGGGATCAATATTTACCTATGGTAGAATTTTCCTATAACAATAGCTTCCATTCGAGTATTCATATGGCAACATATGAAGTGTTATACGGAAATAGATGTCGCACACAAACCTGTTGGGATGACGTTGGTGAAAGAAAAATTGTAGGCCCAGAACTGGTGGAGGAAACGATGGAAAAGGTGAAGGTAATCAAAAACCATATCAAAGCATCTCAAAGTAGGCAGAAGTGCTATATCGATAATCGAAGGAAGGCTTTGGAATTCCAAGTCGGTGATCATGTTTTCCTAAAGGTATCTCCATGGAAGGGAAGTATACATTTTGGTAAGAATGTTAAATTGAGTCCCAGGTACATCGGACCTTTCGAAATTCTAGAACGAATTGGGGATGTAGCTTACCAATTGGCAATGCCACCAAGTCTCTCCAAAGTTCACGATGTGTTCTACGTATCTCTGTTGAGGAAATACATGCCTGACCCAACGCATGTACTCAACTATGAGGAATTAGAACTGGAACCCGATCTGTCTTATTGCGAAGAGCTCGTCAAGATTCTTGATATAAGAGAACAAGTACTGAAAAACCGTACGACTCATCTGGTAACAGTCTTATGGAGAAACCATAAGATGGAAGAGGCAACGTGGGAACCCGAGGAACTTATGATGAAGAACCACCCAAGTCTTTTCATGGGGTTGTATTCTAGAAAATTTGAAGGACGAAATTATTTGAATGAGGGGAGAATGTAACACCCCAAACTTCTACGGTATGCTTCTCTTTGAATAATGCAATAGTGTGTGTTGTACGCAACATCGAGTTCTAACACACCACAACCAATCAAAATAGGCATTATGAATAGTAATACCCACTTTTTGATATTTATAAATTTAATTTTTCAAAATGGACTTCATTTTTGGATTCGGAATATCAAAATTATCCTAGGGTGATTTTTTGGTATTTTTCTGAAAAACATCATTTTTTTATAAATAGTGAAACCACTAAGTGGTAGTTAAAAAAACTGAATTTTTCATAAAACATAATTTTACCACTTCTTTGAGTGGAATTTTGAAAATCTGAGAGACACGGTTAATATAAAGGAGTAAAATGTGGTTCAATGAGATTAAATTAATTTTTGGTGAATAGTAACTTTTTACTTTTATTTACCACGGTTAAAAGTAAAAAGGGTAATTATGGTTAAAAATGATATTAATATTACCCTAACACATGTCCTAATTCTATTGGAAAAGTGTATCTCGACCAAAAACAACCTTAGGAATAAAATATTATCATTTAGGTCCACTTGGATTATATTAGTACATTTATTATTATTTAATTCAATGAAGAGTTAAAAGAGTTAAAATCATAGTTTATTTACTAAAATATTTTTAATATAGGGATAAAAATAAGATAAATTCGATAATAAATATTCATTGGAAAGATAAAAAGATTTCCTACATAATTATAGTTTATTTATAATTTTTAGACATTACATAAATTAATTTATTTATGACACAATGATGATGTAGTAATTACCATAATAGTGAAACATTAAAATAATTGATATTATAAATACCAAAATAAATATAATTTGAGACTTTTTATGAATTAAACTAATTCTCTAGGTTAATATGACATTTTAGTAATGATTTAATTAACTTTTTTTGAAGTAATCATTCTGTTATGATTATTACAAAAATAAATTTTCCTAATAGTGTCAAAACTGACATAAAATAGTTTTTAAAAAAAATATTATATTATTAATTGATATTCAATTCCTAAAAATCTACGTTTCGGCCAAGAGACTTATATCATGATATATGTATCATTAATGGACCACTTGGGGGGTTTCTTTGAGGTATATAGTATGTTTATTTAACTATATAATATAAAAATACAAAGTGACATGGTAAGTGTCAAACTAATTAACTAAGAGTTAAAACTAAATGATAAGGTTAATATAATAACCCAAACCTGTATAAATTCTATTTTTTGAGTGGTTTTCAACCCATACCCACCTTAATCTTTAAATAATCTACTTTGTAGCCATTAGAAACCGAATATGAATTTATTATAAACTAATATTTCTATCTTTTCCAAAGGTTCCCCTCACCCCTCTTATAAAAGGGAACTCTCACTTATCATTAATTCACACCTTCAAATCCTTTTGGCTCGGCCAAAACCTGCCCAAATACTCTTTAAACTTCCCTCACTTCATCATAGAGGCCTTCATTTAGTTAGAAATCCAACCTAAGAATCCCTTTTTATCAAATCAAAAGGAAGAACCCGAAGAAGAGGTAATGATTTCACCACCGTTTTCAAGTTCCTTTCTTCTTCCACTTCATCTTTCTTTGTTATTACCATTATAAAATAATAACTCTAGTATATTATATATAATGTGATGTTATTATAAAAATGCTACAACCATATTCAGTATTCTATCCATCCTTTGAATGACATGTCACCATACGTGCGTACGTACGGCTTACCATCTCCACGTCGTGGAAAAATTGTTATTCAATAAATTAATATTTGTATGGGTATAATAATGATGTGTAATTCATGTAAATAATAAATATAACATGGTAATGATTCTGTATATATATGATATACCATCCTATTATATATTATTTTCATATCAAAAGAATGATATTGTCGCACATGCGTACGTACGAACTACCGTCTCCACGAACGCGATGAGTTTCATTCCCCATCATATCCATTAAAGTATAATTCTCATTTGATGGTTAATAATAGTATCTAAGGACTTTATATCATTCTGGATATGAATAATATACAACCTATCCATGACAAACATGGCTTACGTAACAAAACATATAAAATAAAACGATTAAGTTAACACCCGAAACGATGATAATTCTAAAATATTATTAACGAAGCAATGTTAAAAGATCATATATGATATCATATTAATATATATGATTCTTGTATAATTTAATAACAATTATTTCACCATTATATAGGAGGTTAACCTAACCCAACCAAGGAAAAGTACAAGTTAAGGGTTTATTTTGCAATCTCTTCATTATCTGAGGTTGTTTATACGTAATAATCTACTCGTATTTCTTTATCATCCACATCCATGTTTCTTAAAAATTTATTTAAAAACATTTTTACTATTTAAAATAATATTGGTTAAAGTCATTTATACCCTTTTTTGACTTTTTATAATAGGTTTATAAAGGAATCGTTCCATCTTTTTCCAAACAAGGTGCTTTTTAACCTTTTCGACAGAATTAAGGTATGAATGTTTTTTTAACTTATACGGCGGGTGCGGCTATTTTCTGCCGTTATAAAATCATATAAGCTTCCCTTACAAGCTTATAAGAAAATTTTCAAAGTAAATGTTTTATTTTATAATTATGTGACTTTTAAATGATTTCAAAAAAAGGGATATTTCCCTAAAATTGTTTTGATTTCATCTATGTCAACATCCATTGATGGATTTTAAACTTTTTTGAAGTTGATTTATTATGATACAAAACTTCCATATTGTAATGAAGGTTTTGTGATTTTTTTGACTGTGGATGTGTTATTTTTATACCATTCATGGTTTATGGAGAAAGTATTGACATTTCATATGCTAGTTTTAATAAGAATGTTTATGTTATGTTTAAACCTATTCATATGAGGAATGCATTGAACTTAATATGAGACGGGTGGAGCCCGCTATAGCTCCTCGATGCATTGGTAGGTCTCATGAGACAAACTAGTGTCTTGTGACAAGGCCTTGAAAAAATATTATTTGTAGTCTTGGCATGAGGCCTTGGCTCTGTGGTTATGATAGTTTCGCATTATGCATTCCATCATTATGAAAGTGGTTAATGATATTTCATGTGATTAATTCGATTAGTATAATATCATTGTAAATAAGTAAATGGAATTATTTCATTTTATTTTTTCCATACTATGTTGATGTTCAAGTTTAAAAGCCTTTTGTTTTAGTTATACATTTCCTTAAATGTTTATTCTTATTTATGAAAGTTTCCACTATATTGTTATCCTTACTGGGCATTTGAGCTCACCCCTTTTCTATGTTTTATTTTTCCCAGGATGTGAAGATTAAATTATGAATGACCTACAGGGATAGTATGAGGGGATAAGAGTGTGGACTATGGAGAATAGGTTTTTGTAGTTTTCATTTTTATGATGTAATGTAAAACTTTATAAATAAATCTAGTGTTTCCAAGGCTACTAAACTAATCAGTCTTTTGAGATTTGATCTTTCTTGTTATCATGCCAATGTTATGTAATAATACACCGACTCTGGGTAAATGGGGTCGGGGCGTTACAGAACCATTGGGTATGGTCCGGCCTGTAGTGTGGCCCAGTCTATTGGGTCTATCTCGGCCCACCAAGTACGCTCCACCGATGAAGAACGCTCCCCTGAAGAAGAACGCCGACCTTGACTTTCATCTTCATACTAGGGAATTATAATGATGTGGGATGTCTTCATCTATGATGAATTGAAGTCCATACTTACTTCTCACCCCAACGTCATTATACAACACGACGTAGGAGTTTATTTATAAGTGATTTTATATTATTTTGTTCTTCACTTCTAAAACAATGAAAGCGGATAAACTCTCTATTTTAGATTGATCCGAGAATGTTTTTCATTGGCAGGATTGGGAATGATTAAATTGAATAAGCTTGAAGGGAGGGTGTTTTAATTGTTTTTCCTTTACCCATTCTGAATATTCATGTGATTCAAGTATATTAGCCGCTTGTTACTGCTCCAATGTGGAGAGTGTGGTCCAAACTAACATGGCTTGTCCTCTCTATAATTCTTGTGTTGAATCGTGTGTTCTTTGCAATGGTTGAAGACGACCAAGGAGATGAAGACAACAACACCACTGCCCTGGTCCTCTACTGCCACCGCCGCCATCCTCCGAGCCACCGCCACTGGACCGCCGCCCTGCGGCCGGTCTGTCGACCCACGACCGGACCGCCGTCCCACGTTCGGTAAGCCTACTCACAGCCATTCTACCGCCCTCACGGCCAGTACACTTTCGGAATAGCCGGTCTGTGGCCCCACGGCTGGTCCACGCCCCCATGGCCAGTCCACGGCCTCGTGACCGGTCTGCACCCTCACGGTATCCATGGCCGGTCTACAACATCGCGGTACCCCTTGGCCGACCCACCCTCGCAGCACTCTTGCGGCCCTCGCAGGCCGATCCAGACCCAATGGTTCGGACCAGGCCGACCTGAACTAGGTCTTCCCAGGACGGGTCGGGCATTGTCAGTCCGACCGGGTCAGACCAGACCCAAGACCACTATGAACCCGTTACTTTCTTTTGGCCATAACTTTGGCACCGAACATCCGTTGGACGAACCGTCAGCGACGTTAGAAATAATGAAGCAAGTTGGTCCCTTTGGTTGATACCCCACTATGTTTTGGATTATGATTTGGAATGGTAAAGGTTCAATCAATCAGAAATCCAAACTGGCTCCTGGGACTAAAAGGTTAATAACTCACAAACTGGACATCCGATTGATGCATCATCTAATATATTGAGACCCTAATGACTTGGAATACCATTGAGATACTTCTTCATAGGGCATCGTGGTAGTTGAGTATTGACCTATGTCTTGGGAGGCAGTTTCCCCAAGCGCGATACGTACAGAACCCTGCAACTGGCTGAGAATTGATGATTTCTGTGCATTTTGACTCGCAGTGACTCAACTGGCCTCATGGGGCGTGCCTGGGTTATGTGGTAGACCCACAGTGGGGAGCACCTTGGTGACCCGGAATACCCACGGCACTCGTCAGGAGGAGTAACTCAACAGGCTATGAGGGGGAGCACCTCTGTGTGAAGATGCAAACCCACGGGGGCGAGCGCCTCTGTGTGACACGACATACCCACGGTACTCGACAGGAGGAGTACCTCAGCAGTCAATGGTTAGTAGAAAGCACCTCAGTGTGACTCAAAAGGCCCAATGTACTCGATAGTGGAGGAGTTCTCTAGTAGCCGAGGTGTTCAACGATGTGACTGGGGATGTTACTTGATATTACCCCTATAATAAATCCCTGTGTGAGCTAAGTCAGAACCCCTTTGTTTTCCCCATGATTGATATGGATTACTTGATAACATAAGTATATGTATCGGTATATTCCTAAGTAAGGTTATTTGTTGATTTCATACTTTGTGATTTATCCTTGTTGGATTTTGTGAGACCTAGAGGGTCTTGGTACCCCTACTGTGTATTGTTATACTCACCAGTTCACGGGCTATGCTCTCACTTCGTTGTATTTATTGCAGATGGATAGACGAGGATTGCTGAGGAGGCGATCTGTACCTACCCTTTAAGTAGAAACTTCGGAGGATGGTCCAGTTGCTATTTTCATTTTTCTATAGTTGTACTTTCACTTTCAGTTTCTTGTACGTTATTGTTGGTCTTGTATTCCATCTCACTTATACATTCATCTCTCTTTTGTCATACAGTTTTATTGTGTGTTTCGTGTCCAACTTTGTTCTTGGTTACATGTTTTTACATGTTATAAAGGCATTGCCTTCCCTGTTTTAGTGATTACACCTTTTGATTCTAGTTTCCAACCCTTGGCCATTAGATGGCAGGCTTGGGGTAGTCACGGCACGGGCCCCGAGGGATGGGTCATGACAAATTTGTATTAGAGGAGTCAGTTCTTCTGTAGAACTATGACTCTGATATTTTCATTGATGAAATAGTTTTATGGGTAATGAGTGCAGTTTTTAGTTCTGGGAGTCTAGTGTTTGTGCGGTGACCGACGTATCCATACACCAGGACCCGGACTTCTGATTTCCGACTCAGTGCACAAAAAAACTGATTGCGTGTGTGTTTTCAAAAGTTTTCTTTGTGATCTTCTGAGTCAGCTCACCAGGTATAACTTTCAGCTCCCCAGTTATAACTTTTTAACAATGGTGCACCTATTTTGTTTTAAGATGCCTCCATGAAGATAGCTGGCAAGAGTTTGGAGTTGTTGTACGCACTGATATCCCACTGAGTGATGAGGCCTTGGTGTAGGGCCATTTTCTAGTAGAGGCACCAGTGGAGGAACCAGCGGTACCACTCCCCATTGGGCCACCGATGCCACCAGCCATAGCAGTAGATGGTGCATTCCGTTTGAGCGTTTTTCCTGAGTTTCAGCACCAGAGGCCACCTAGGTTCAGGGGAGAGACGGACCTGCAGGCTGTTGAGGATTACCTGGAGGTTGTGGTGAGAGTCTTCCGACTCATAGGGACACCATCCGACCTCATGGTGATCCTTATCACCTACCTTCTACTAGAATTAGTATGATGATGGTGGAGCTTGATGATCCAGGTTCACGATGAGGGGACGCTTCTCTGTAAAGACATCGAGAGCCTCTTTCGGGCAGTGTATGTCCCAGCGACTCTTCGCACAGTGCGCATTCATGAGATTCTTCATCTAATGTAGGGCAGCATGATTGTGGCTCAGTACTCGGTGAGGTTCACTTTCCTCTCACAATACTCCACAAATATGGTGCGGGATCCATTCTTCAGGGTCCGGACCTTAAATAAGGGACTCAGGAAGGATATTAGGGCTTTGGTGATCACACTCAGCATCCCGATGCAGGAAGGGGTGTTAGAGAGAGATCTCTTGGTGGAGAGTTTCCCTGCTAAGGAGTCACCAGCATTGAGAACCAGCACCATTAATCTGTTAGTAGAGTCTTATAGAGCTGGCAGCAGACAGATGTCACAGAGGTCCAAGAGGACCAGACCTATATGTGGACGACTACATGACTCAAGATCGGTTGTGGGGGCACCCTAGGCGGAACCAATTATCCTAGGAGCAGGAAGTGTTGCACATGCAACAGTCCGGGTCACATTGATCATGATTGTTCGACCCGCCATATGGATGATCAACAGACGGTCGAGGGATCGCCCAGGCTGAGATAGAGATTCAATAGAGGAGGTCTGTAAAGGGCACGCGGACATGACAGAGGTGTTGTTCATGTAGCTGGCGGTGGGTGACGATTTGATATGTTATCACCACCACCACCCGGAAGGCCACCCAAACCGTAGGGAGCAGGTGGATAGGGGAGAGCTTAGCTCTAGGTAGATGAGGCCTACAATCACGGCACTCCGGATATGATTCAAGGTACCATCTGTGTCTAATCCACCTTAGTTTTAGTACATATAGACACAAGTTCTAGTCATTCTGTTATTTCCAATGCCCTCATTCAGAGATCGGAGATTCTGACAGAGTCTTTGGATCTATCCTTATGGGTAGAGACTCCTACGGAAGCGGATTCCATGATTACGCACTGGTGCTAGTAGTGTGAGCTTACTCTAGGAGGTGAGAGCATCGGCTGAGATCTCCTAGTGGAAACGTAAAGGCATTACTTAGTCATCTTGGGTATGGACTGGTTATTTATATTCCATGCTCATATTGACTGTATTAGGCACAATGTGCGATGTGGGTGGAATGATGATACTATTTTTACCTTTACTGGTGAGAAGGGAGCCTATGTAGCCTACTATGGACTTACCCGGAGGAGGGTGCAGCCGATTAATAATTATTTGGCTAGACGTACCCTTAGAGTTGTTGATGTGTAGTGTCTGAGCAATCCTGTAGTGGTGGACCTGCATGCAGATGTCTTCCCTGATGATGTTCTGGGTCTACCTCTATGTAGAGAGGAGGACATTTACATTGACTTGTACCCTAGGATGGCGCTGATATCTACACCAGTGTATCGGATGGCTCCTATAGAGCTTCGTGTGCTATGGGATAAACTAGAGGATTTACAGGGGAAGGGATTCATCTTCCCTTGGGTTTCTCCTTGGGCAGCCCCGATTCAGTTCTCCAAGAAGGCAGATGGGATCCTGAGGCTTTGTGTTGACTATCGGCGTCTAAAACAGGCGACCATGAAGAAAATTTACCCACTCCCATGATTTTACGACCTCCTTGATCAGCTAAAAGGAGCACTATTGTTCTTATAGATAGAACTCAGATCAGGCTATCACAAGCTCAGAGTACGAGATGAGTATGCGTAGAAGATGGCCTTCAGGAGTTGGTATGGCCATTACGAGTTATTGATTATGCCATTCGATGTGACCAATGCTTCAGAATTGTTCATGGGACTCATGAACATGATCTTTCAACCAAACCTTGATCGCATAGTAGTGGTCTTCATCGACGAAATTCTCATCTACTTGACTACTGAGGAGGAGCAATCCTATCATTTTCCGGTAGTACTCGACACACTCCGAGAGCACCAGCATTATGGTATGCTCTTGAAGTGCTAGTTCTAGATCTGAGAGGTTCATTTTCTGGGACATGTCATATCAGAGGCTAGAGTATCAGTATATCTAGCGTAGATTGAGGCAGTACTTTCTTGGGAGCCACCCAGGAGTGTGATGGAGGTACGGAGTTTCCTGGGTTTGGCTAGAAACTACATGTTGTTTGTTCCAGACTTCTCTAGAATTACAGCACCACTATCGGACTTGGAAAAGAAGGGACAACCCTTCGTTTGGTCGAATAGATTCCAATAGTGATTTCTAAAGCTGAGGCAGAGGCTGACTACTGCCCCCATCTTGAGGCTTCCAGAGGAGGGCATTGGGTATTTAGTTTACTGTGACACATCAGGGACCGAAATCGGATGTGTCCTGATGTAGGAGCGAGTAGTGATCACATATGGTTATCGTCAACTGAGACAACATGAGCAGAACTAATCTACCCATGACCTGTAGTTATTACTAGTGGTCTGCGCCTTAAAGATTTGATGACACAATCTGATGGGTAAGAATTTTACAGTATACTCTTATCACAAGAGTATCAGTTATAGCTTCTCCCAGAAGGACATGAACTTGAGACAATGATTTTGTCATGAGTTCCTTCAGGACTATGAATTTGAGATAGTCTATACTCCTGGGAAGGGGAACGTTATAGTAGATGCACTCAGTAGGAGGTCTGGTTTACTGCTGCTAGGAGAGGCGATGGAGAAGCTAGATGCCTTGCATATATCCTTTATGGATAGAGACAGAGTATCCTTTCTTCAAATTTGTATAGTCACTCCCCACTTCTTTAGTGAGTTAGGGAGGTGCAACATGGGGACACAGACTGCAAGGCATGACGTGCTCAGATATCCACTGGACAAACACCTAATGGATTTTTTGAAAGTGGGGTGCACGTCATCCTCTTCATAGGACGTCCCATGATACTGGTGTCACTTCAGGAGTAAGTGTTGAGGGAGTTCCACACATCCCCTCTAGAGGTACATCTAGGAGTGGAAACGATGTACCAGGATCTCCAACGACAGCACTGGTGGCCGGGAATAAAGAAAGAAGATGTAGAGTTTTTCTATTGGTGCCTCACTTGTCAGGAAGTGAAGGCGGAGAATCAGGTACCAGCAGCCAAGGTCCAACCTTTAGAGGTCCCAGAGTGGAAGTGGGATGGGATATATATCGACATTGTGATAGGACATCCACATACATCCATGGGTATGACTCTATCTGGGTGACCGTCGACGGACTCACCAATTCAGCCCGCTTCCTACTGATCAAAGAGCAGGGTTCAGTAGAGATATAGGGACGCCTCTATGGGAAAGTGATTGTGGGGATACATGGATTAACCATGACCATTATCTCCAATAATGATGCATGTTTTACTTTCCGGCTATGGAAGGGGTTTCAGGAGGAATTCAGGACTAAGCTTTGTTTGAGAACCACCATTCATCCTCAGATGGATGGCCAGACTAAGCATACCATTTAGTCCCTCAAGGACATGTTCTGTGCTTGTGTCCTCGACATCAATCGTATCCTGTAGGATCACTTTCCTTTGGTGGAGTTTGGGTACAACAGTATCTATCACTCCACCATAGTAATTCCACCTTTTGAGGTGTGTATAGGCGACCTTGCAGATCACCATTGTGTTGGACTGACCCAGGGGAGTCAGTACTCGTGGGACCAGAGATGGTACGAGCTACCACAAAGAAGGGACAGATCATCCAGGCGTGGATGAAAACTACACAGAGTAGGGAGAAGTCTTATAACGACAAGAGATGGAGACCTCTAGAGTTTGTGGATGGTGTCCACATCTTTCTACTGGTCTCACCCCGACGAGGTCTACGAAAATTTGGCCAAGGCGGCAAGTTATCTCATAGGTTCATTGGACCTTTTCATGTCCTTAGAAGAATTGATTAGGTGGCATATCACTTAACTCTTCCACCTCAGTTGCACAGGGTGCATGACATCTCCCACATGTCCAATCTGAGGAGATACAGGCACGACCCTTCTCACATCATCGACCATGGCGTGTTGGAAATCGACGATGGGGAAACTTTTACAGAGGTTCCAGTGGAGATTGAGGATCAACATGAGAGGGTACTTCGTGGATAGTTGATACCTCTGGAGAATGTTCACTGGAAGCACAAAAACCTCCAAGAGAACATATGGGAGTGGGAGGCCCTGATGTGTGCTCAGTACCACCACTTGTTCCCTTAGTTAGAGTTGTGTCTTATGGGGATATAAAAGCCTGAGGTGGGGAGAATAATATTCCAAATGGACATGTGAATGTTTTCTTTTCTTGATCTTAAAAGGGGATGGGTATCTAACTGTAATAATAATATTCATCAGTAAACCAAAAGAATTATTTTTATTTCAAAAATTTTGGAATTTGATATTTAAATGGAATGAGAAATTGTTTCTTTAAATTAGTTGAATTTTTCTACTAGTACTGAATAAAATCTATCTATTTGGTATCCATTCTAGTATAAATTTCATCATTATTTTAATTCTGAACTACAATGACTCCTCCATTATTAGATACACCATTATATGGATGAAAATTGGCAATTTAAGATGGGATAAATAATTTAAACATATCTTTGTTTAATAAATTATTTCCTAACATAATACATCCTATTGGGATTAAGTATCCATTTCCATCAACGATTCTTCAGTTATAAAACTCCATGGAGCTCCTAAACAAGAAATATGATATATTTATCCCTTTAATGTCTGAAATAGTCTAGTCTATATATGTTTTATACCTTTTTAAAAAAATATCATCTTGATTTCCCCTAGTTAACATGAGAATATGACAGGTAGTTTAAAAATACCATCTAGAAAATATTAATCCATGTGATATGTTAGGGTTTTGAATTCCATATAATGTTCTTAATTACTAAAATTAAAAATCATGGGTATATGAAGTCCAAAGTCTAAAATATATCCCTTTAAGTATGTGTTAAAACATAAAAGTACCCTTTTTCCAATAATGATCATATATAATAACTCCATAATTTCATATTTTAGATCTTTAATAAGTACGTTATCCTTAGAAAAATCATATATATGTTCTAATAATTCTCGGTCACCTGTATCAATGTTCACATCCTCTGTACAGAAATTAATTTCCTCAAAAGAAAATTAATTTTTTTGTTTTATTTCAGGATCATTCATGACTCTTAAATATTCATTTTAATTATTATCAAATGGGTTACGAAGATGCAACAATTCAACTTTTGTTCAATTTTATATTATGTATGTCCTTTTAAATTTTTTAAAACATTAATTTTTAAAAAATTTCCACCTAATTTGATAATAAATTATCCATTAGAAACCTCTATCACATATAATTATTGGATAATAAAGGCCTTACAAAAATGATACGGACCAATTTATAACATTCCACATCTAGGATTAGAAAGACAACATTTAAAAATAGATTTTGAACAGTAAACACTAATTCATCCATGGACCCAATTGGGTGAGTGATGGTATGGTCATCCAAATGAAGGAATATATTTGAAGGTTTCAATTATATTAATTTATACTATTGAAATAGTGTAAATGGGATCCATTTAATTCCCTCAACAAGGCTATGTAAATAGATTTATTGAAATTTATTTCCTTATATTCATGGGATCAAATTACATCATGGTTATTTATGTATAAGAAGTAAATGCTTTTAAAGGAAAATAATACACTCTTTATTGAGGCTATTAGTGAAAAATTTATCCCATATTTTATTTTATAAAAAAATAGTTTTCATTATTTTTATGTATGTTGGGATTTGAAATAAATTTCTAAGGAATAGGATACTGATTTTATTCTTCTTAAACTGGTCAAGGAACTTGTGATGTTTAATTTCATTATTCTTTTTTTCACACTTTTAGGGAAAGGGATGGGTGAGGTAAAATTATTCAAGAAAATGGGTATTCAATCTAGTTATTTTTCAAAAATTTATACCACTCTTTGATGTTTTGATGCAATTTTCTCAAGTGAAAAGGTTCAATTTTTTCATATGAAAATGGGTCTCTAACAATATGAAACTCTTTATTATCCTTTTAAAATTTGGGTGATGCTTATAGTGATAGAAAATGATTAATATAGCAATTAAACCTTATAAATACGAAATTTCTTCTAAGAATCGTCATGATTTTATTTTTTATCTACAATTCTAAAATAGTTAAAGTTCATCCATACAAAAAAAATTACATCATCTATATGAAAATTTACAAATATATTGACAAAAATTACTCAACATCCATAAAAATATTATTTATTTTCCACATTACGAATAAACTGGATTGAAAACAAATCATCACAAAATAATGAAAGCATAGTTATGAAGGTAAAATGTTCATTCATTAATGTAATATTATCCTTACAATACTCAGATAACAGATTGAATTTCATACCTATTGAAAATTATTATTTGAACGTGTAAAAATAAGTTTGAAGAATATGAACAATCAAAATTCAGTATTTTAAACAATGGAGTACGGTTATATTACAATAATCATATTCTTGAGATTGATTGTGTTGAATGTTTTGGCACATTTTTTGAATTTTTTATAGCATATAGTATATGAATGTATCCCATATTCCACATGTTACCTCATTTTTCTACAGTATCGTGATAATCATTATATTTGACCTTTATTCATTCATGTTTACAAAAGATTATTCTTATATATTTTTGTTTATTTTCCCATTATTCACCTTCATTCAATTTCTTAATTCTACTTCCACTACATATTACAAATAACTAACTACGTATTACTTATTACATATAGATTAATTTTTTTCTCACATTAATAAGAGAGGTAATAGTCTCCCCACATACACACCACTATTTGTCACGACCCGACCTCGGGGCCCATGCCGTGACTACCCCAAGCCCGCCTTCCATAGGCCAGGGGCTGGCGACTAGCACCAAAGCGTAAAATCCCGGTAAACAGGGAAGGCATTGCCTTTATAAGTAACAACCACCACAGAGTCAGCAAGCGGAAAGTAACTACCAAGTGCAGAAAAGTAAAGGGGGCCGGAATACAAGCCCAACAGAAAGTACAACTGAAAAGGAAAAGAACAGCAACTGAAGAAAAGACGGCGGCCTCGTGTCGTCCACTGGCAATCCCACCTGAAGGGTGGGTACAGATAGCCTCCAGGCTCCTCGGGTCCCACGTCCGCTCCGAGCACGTCCCGCCCAGTGGTCCACCTCCAGGTACCGTCCTGCTCCACGCCCCAACCGTGATCAGCGTTGTCCGTCGTCTGCATCCAACACAACAAGGTGCGGGCATAGCCCGTGCAGGGGTGAGTATAAGCTACTCAGTAAGGACCCCGAGACCCCCGAAGGTCTCCCGAAATCCACAAAGGATATAGCACAAAAGAAAGATGCAATCACGAAGTAACATCTGACTCGACTTAGGTATATGCCCATACATATACCTAAGTCCCCAATTCTAGCTCTGCTCACGAGCTCAAGAACAACTCAATCCACGCAGGAAAGAAAGACTCAAATCCACAAGGAGAGTAAACAGTAAATCCACAAAGGATAGTTCAACACAAACCACAAAGGAGAGTAACATAAGATTCAGCTCAACCAGGTATACTTTTTCAGATGACGTCAAAGATGATCCCTGATCCATCTAAGTCGTCGGACCCACGAAGGATCGATAGGTACTAACCCCCGCAAAAGACCCACACAGGATCGGGCTCACACAGAACCTGTAGGCAGTGGCTCACACAGAACCGGTAGTAAGGACCCACATAGGATCGGGCTCACATAGAACCTGTAGCACTGATCCACGTAGGATCGCTGAGTGCAGTAGTCGACGCAGTCCACTGAGGATCTCTGCACAGTCGTCGCCGCAGTCCACAAAGGATCTCTGCTCTGCCGTCGTCGCAGTCCACTGAGGATCTCTGCTCTGCCGTCGTCGCAGTCCACGGAGGATCTCTGCTCTGTCGTCGAAGTCACAGCCAGCGCTAGGGTTCCCGCACACAGCGAGCTCGTTTAGGAGGGTCCGCTCCACGAGCCGAGAGGCTGATACATCAACTGACACGTAGTCCGAAGTTGATGTATCCAAAAGTTCCGTATCGACAACAGGATCTCAACGCAACAGACGGCGCGTCAATCGGACGCCCGGTCTGAGAGTTATTGGCATTTTCGTCCCAGGGGCCCGGTTGGTTTCTAGGGAAAAACCAACCCGACCGTACTCCGCCTGTGTCCGATCCTCGGGCGGAGTATGCCAAAAGTTCCGTCTCACTTAGAGGAAACTACCACAGCTGACGGTACGTCGATCGGACGTCCGTAGCTCAAGTTATGAGCGTTTCCGCTCCGAGGGCCCGGTTGGTTTCGTGTACGAACCAACCCGGCCGAACCCAAAGTCTTCCAAAACCTTGAGTATAATATACCGAAACGACCGTATCGATCCAAGGATCGCGTAGCCGCTGACGGTTCGTCAATCGGAGGTCTCAGGCCCAAGATATGGGCAAAAGACCGAAGAAGGCCCGAAAACGGGGGTTCTGGGCCCGGGGCGACCCGGCCCGAACCACCCCTGGGTCGGCCGAACCGGGTCGACCCGAACCGGGTCGGCCCGACCCGGCCCGACCTGGCTAGGCCGGGTCCGGTCCGGCCAGGGCGCGGCCCGGCCGACCGGACCGGCCGGCTCGGCTTCGGCCGAGCGGCCGAAGAAACCGCCGCGGGTTTGACCCGCGGCTTGGAGGAACGCAGCCCGCGCGGGCCGCGTGCTGGGTGGCCGGACCGCGGACGCGGTCCGGCGGTTCGCCGCCGCCGCGGCTCGGCCGCGGCGGAGTTTCCGGTGGCCCGTTTTGCCGCCCGTCTGCGCCATTGCTCCTCCCGGGGACCGATCTTCACTGCGGGATCAACGGATCGCCCTTGACGCACGGTTCGTCGTCGTCCGCCAAATCCGCACAACAAAAGATCGGCGCAGGGTTGCCGGGTCTTGTTCGTTAGATCCGCACCCTCCGCGTTAGTCATAAACAACGGGAGGAAAAGAAAATAATCAACAACAATTTTAATTAAATTAAAATTGTTCGGAGATCAGGTTCTTTATTTTAAAAGAATAAACACGGGAAATAAAATATTCCAACATCCCTTACCTCGAAGTTGCCGTCGGACGTGAGGTCGTCGCGGAATCGCTCGTCGCGAAAGGAGGGGATCGTCACGTCATTCGCGGAAGAGAAGTTCGTCGCACCGTGGGAAAAGTGTCGCGCCGACGATCTCCGGATCTAGAACAAACGGATTTAATTAATTAAATCCATTGTTATCGAATTATAAAAAGGGGAGAATTAGAAGATTCGATTCTCACCTTAGTTGCCGAACGAGGATCGGCCGCGGAAGAAGAGGCGTCGCTGAAGAACGTCGCGGGTAGAGTTCGTCGACGTCGCAGATCACGGTGTGCGTCGTCGAATTCCGGTTCCGGCGTTCTTCGCGTTCTTCGCGTTCTTCGCGTTCTTTGCGGGGAGAGTAGAGGTTTAGAGGATCTCGCACAACAGGAGGATCCTCCAAAATAGACAAGTTTGTCTATTTTATTATTTTGCCAACGAACGCAAACGCGTAAGTAACGACCCATTAAATTCGTTGAATTAATTCAACGAATGAAACAGCCCATTTAATTCACGAAATAAACCGCCCAATTAAATGGTCTGTTAAGAAATTATAGAAAACGCGTCGGTTGACTTTTCAGTTACTTTGACGGGTTTTCGCGGGTGCGTTACTTAGCGAAAGAAACGGCGGGGCTCGTGCGGGCCCTGCCTCACAAATATCCTACCAAGAGGGTAGGATATTTCCGGATAGCACCCTATCCGCTTTAACTCAGTTCAAGTGGCTTCCAAGTGACTTCCAAGCAGCTTAAGTGAAATAAAATAAAGTTGTCGCACAAATTTTATTTTATTTCTGTCTTAAAGCCCCAAAATTTAAAAACCACGTCTGAGCAAACGCAACTCCGGAAGAGGCGTTTCTAAGCAAATACCGGCGCTGCGATTTCATCGGTGCCCTCAGAATTCGATTCCGGGCACCGGTTCAAAAGATAGAAAAACCCGCTCGTCCGTTCACTGAACGTACCCGAGCCAAACTTCGGAAATTGATTCCGGGCACACCGGGCCTCGGAATCAGGTGCCGTCTGAAGCTGCGCTCTTGTAAAATTCCAAAGAAAATTAAGAAAAAAATTCCCTTGAAATTTGCGGGTCTTTACATTACTCCCACCTCAGGGCTTTACGTCCCCGTAAAGATACATCAAAAACTAGGGGAACAAATGGTGGTACTGAGCACGCATCTGAGCCTCCCGCTCCAAAGTGCTCTCCTGGAGGTTCCCGTGCTTCCATCTGACGCGCACAAGAGGAATAGACCGCCCACGTAGGACCCGCTCCTGTCGATCCTCGATCTCCACTGGGACCTCCACAAAAGTCTCCCCATCGTCCACGTCCAGCTCCCCAAAGTCGATGATGTGCGTCGGGTCGTGCACGTATCTCCTCAGCTGAGACATGTGGAAGACGTCGTGCACCCGGTGCAACTGAGGTGGTAGAGCCAGGCGATAAGCCACCTCTCCTATCCTGCTGAGGACCTGGAAAGGCCCGATGAAGCGTAGAGACAACTTGCCGCCTCGGCCAAATCTCCGTAAACCACGTCGAGGTGAGACACGCAAAAAGACGTGGTCGCCATCCTCGAACTCTAGTGGCCTCCGCCTCCTGTCAGCATATGACTTCTGCCGGCTCTGAGCTGTCCTCATCCTCTCCTGGATGATCTGGACCTTCTCTGTCGTGGCTCGGACCATCTCTGGTCCCACGAGTGCTAACTCCCCAGGGTCTGTCCAGCACAACGGTGATCTGCAGGGTCTGTCGTACAACGCCTCGTATGGTGCCATCCCGATGGTGGAGTGGTAGCTGTTGTTGTACGCGAACTCCACCAAGGGTAGGTGGTCCTCCCAGCTGCGACCAAAGTCGAGAACACATGCACGGAGCATGTCCTCGAGTGTCTGTATGGTCCTCTCCGTCTGACCATCTGTCTGAGGGTGGAAGGCTGTGCTCCGATGGAGCCGCCTCCCGAACGCCTCCTGCAACCCCTTCCAAAGCCGGGAAGTGAAACGAGCATCTCGATCGGAGACGATAGACGATGGAACACCGTGAAGCCGTACGATCTCCTGGACGTAAAGACGTCCCAAGCTCTCCACTGAGCCCTGCTCTCTGATGGGTAAGAAGTGTGCCGACTTGGTGAGTCGGTCGACAATCACCCAAATGGAGTCATGACCTCTGGAAGTGCGTGGAAGTCCAGTCACGAAGTCCATAGATATGCCATCCCACTTCCACTCCGGGACCTCCAAGGGCTGTACCAAGCCTGCTGGTACCTGATGCTCTGCCTTCACCTGCTGGCAGGTGAGGCATCGTGAAACGAACTCTGCCACAGCTTTCTTCATGCCCGGCCACCAGTGCTGTCGTCTGAGATCCTGGTACATCTTCGCCACTCCGGGATGCACCGCCAAGGGAGAAGTGTGAAACTCTCTCAGCACCTCCTCTCGTAAAGCGACTGTACGAAGGTACATCCTCTGAAAAGGATGTCGTGCTCTTCTCCAAGGGAGAAACCATCAGGCGCCTGACCTGAGGATATCAGTGCACGCCGGGTCTCACAGTCAGCGTCCCCACGCTGAGCCTCTCTGACCCGCTGTAGAAGTGGAGGAGAGACTGTGAGAGACTGAAGAAAGGCTGCTCCGTCTCTATCCACGAAGGATATCTGTAAGGAGGCTAGCTGCTCCGTCTCCTCCTCAAGTAGCTGAATGCCCGTCCTCCTACTGAGGGCATCGGCTACCACGTTCCCCTTCCCAGGAGTACAGACTATCTCAAAGTCATAGTCCTGGAGGAACTCAAGCCATCTCAGCTGTCTCAGGTTCAGGTCCTTTTGAGAGAAGATATACCTGAGACTCTGGTGGTCAGGAAAGACTGTGAAGCGCTCGCCCATCAGATAGTGCCGCCAAGTCTTCAGAGCGAAGACCACTGCTGCTAACTCCAGGTCATGAGTGGCGTAGTTCTGCTCATGCGGCCTCAACTGACGTGATCCGTAGGCGATCACGGCCCGCTCCTGCATCAGGACGCACCCGAGTCAAGTCCCTGACGCATCGCAGTAAACTACGTATCCAACTCCCTCCTCAGGCAACCTCAAGATAGGTGCATTGGTCAACCTCTGCCTCAGCTCCTGGAAGCTCTGCTGACATCTGTCTGACCACACGAAGGGTTTCCCCTTCTTCGTCAACGCTGAGAGTGGTGCCGCAACTCTGGAGAAGTCCGGCACGAATCTCCGATAGTATCCGTCTAGGCCCAAGAAGCTCCGCACCTCCGTCACGCTCCTGGGTGGCTCCCAAGCTAGCACTGCCTCGATCTTCGCAGGATGCACTGCAACTCCCGCCTCAGAGATGACGTGCCCCAAGAAGTGGACCTCACGTAACCAGAACTGGCACTTTGAGAGCTTTCCATAAAGCTGGTGCTCTCGGAGCGTGTCTAGCACAACTCGCAGGTGGTAGTCATGCTCCTCCTCAGTCGTCGAGTATACCAAAATGTCGTCAATGAAGACGACGACAAATCGGTCGAGGTATGGCTGGAAGATCCTGTTCATGAGGCTCATGAACACTGCTGGAGCATTGGTTACGCCGAACGGCATAACCAAGAACTCATAATGGCCATACCGACACCTGAATGTCGTCTTCTGCACGTCCTCGTCTCGAACTCTGAGCTGATGATAGCCTGACCGGAGTTCTATCTTCGAGAACCACCGCGCTCCATTGAGCTGATCGAAGAGGTCATCAATCCGTGGCAGCGGATACTTGTTCCTCACTGTCACCTAGTTCAGGCGACGATAGTCGACACACAGTCGCAAGCTCCCGTCCGCCTTCTTGGCGAACAAAATCGTGGAAGCCCAGGGTGAAACACTGGGTCGGATAAACCCCTTGCTCTGCAAGTCCTCCAACTGTACCCTCAGCTCCCGAAGCTCGGCGGGGGCCATCCGATATGCTGGAGTAGATATCGGGGCTGTCCCGGGGTACAAGTCGATGTAAAAGTCTACCTCTCTACGAGGAGGTAGCCCTGGAACGTCGTCGGGAAAGACGTCCACGTACTGGTCCACCACTGCAGGAAAAGCTGGACTCCGCACGTCCACTGCTCCTAGGATGAGGCTAGCCAACTGATGAGAGATGGGCTGCACTCTCCTCCGCGGAAGTCCATCCTGTGCTGCAAAGGTTCCCTTCTCGCCGGTGAAGGTAAACCTGCTCCCGTCGGTGCGAACACATCGCACCTTGCGCCTAAAACAGTCGATATGGGCATGAACCGTGGATAGCCAATCCATGCCCAAGATGACGTCGTAAGGCCTCGACGCCGCTACAAGGAGATCCCAGCCGAAGCTCTCGCCTCCTAGAGTAAGCTCACACTGCCGGCACCAGTGCGTAATCGTCGAGTCTGCTCCCGTAGGAGTCTCTAGCCGTAAGGATCGAGCCAATGGCTCAGTCGGAATCTCCGAGCTCCGAACAAGGGCAGAGGCTATGAAAGAGTGACTCGCTCCTGTGTCTATAAGTACTGCAGCAAGGGTGGAATAGACACAGATCGTACCTCGAATCATCTCTGGCATGTCGGGGTCGTAGGCCTCCACTGCCTGGAGCTGGGCCTGTCCCTGCCCGCCAGCTCCCTGTGGTCGAGGTGGCCCTCCTGGTGGTGGTGGGGGTAGAGCCTGGAAGCGTCGCCCACCACCCGCTGCTCGGCCAGCTCCTCTGCCTCGTCCGCCTCCTCCCTGCGGACCGCCACGGTCGACCCTCTGCCTCTGCCTGGGTGGCCCCTCCACCGTCTGCTGCTCCTCTGATCGGCGAGTCGGGCAGTCACGAGCCATGTGACCCTGCCCGCCGCAGGAGTAGCACAGCCTGCCTCTCGGAAGGCTGGCACTCCGCTGTGTGCCCCGCACTGCTGAGCCAGTGTCCTGAGGCCGTCTGCGTGGGGGTCTGGTCTGCCTGGACCCGAGAGTCATCCGTCGGCTACCTGCTGCCGAAGACTCAGCTACCTGCCGCCCTGCGCTAGGTCTCGCCGCTGAAGAAGGCTCTGCCAGGAAGCTCTCGATCAGGAGGGCTCGCTCCAGCACTCCCGCCTGGGTCGGAATGCTGAGGGAGATCAGCGATGCCCAAATCTCCTGTCGCAAGCCCTGCTCGAAGGTCCGGGCCCGGAAGAAGGGGTCCCGTACCATGTCGGTCGAGTAGCGAGATAGGTCAGTGAACCTCGCCGCGTACTGAGTGACCGTCATGCTGCCCTGGCGCAGCTGGAGAAGCTCCTGGATGCGCACCGCTCGGAGGGTGGCCGGGACGAACTCAGAGCGGAAGAGGCTCTCAAAGTCCGTCCATAGCAAGGATGCCTCATCGTGAACCTGGAGCATCAAGCTCCACCATCGTCCTGCTGCCGCCTGCAGGAGGCTCGCCGCGAGAATCACCATGAGATCCGCTGGTGTCCTCACTAGCCTAAAGATCCGTACCACCGCCTCTAGCCAGTCCTCGGCGGCCTGGGGGTCCGCCTCACCGCGAAACCTGGGTGGTCGCTGGCTCTGAAACTCATGCAGTGCCCTGAGGCGACGTGCATCGTCAGCGTCTGGTACTGGTAGCATCGGTGGCTCGGCGGGTAAAGCTACCGCCGGTGCCACTGCTGGCAAAGGGCCCTGCACCGAGGCCTCGTCGCTTGGTGGGCTGCCGTCGCGCCCTACACTCGGAACCCTAGCTGGCTGTCGTCGCGGGGCCATCCTGAAAAGGAGAACAAGAGCACCACAGTCAGAACAGTATACCTGGTGAGCTGGCACAAGTAATCACAAGGAAAACTTGAGACTTTCATGAAGCAGATCAGTATACCCGGTGAGCTAACACAAGTAATCACAAAGAAACTTGAAACACACACGCAATCAATGTTTTCATGCATTAAGACGGAAATCAGGAGTCAGGGTCCTGGTGTACGGATACGTCGGCCGCCGCACCAACACTGGGCTCCCTGAACTGATAACCACACTCAATACACTAAACACTATTGCTTCATATAGAAAGAAAAGACGATCAGAGTCTGCGGTAGAACCAACCACCTCTGATACCAATTTGTCACGACCCGACCTCGGGGCCCGTGCCGTGACTACCCCAAGCCTGCCTTCCATAGGCCAGGGGCTGGCGACTAGCACCAAGGCGTAAAATCCTGGTAAACAGGGAAGGCATTGCCTTTATAAGTAACAACCACCACAGAGTCAGCAAGCGGAAAGTAACTACCAAGTGCAGAAAAGTAAAGGGGGCCGGAATACAAGCCCAACAGAAAGTACAACTGAAAAGGAAAAGAACAGCAACTGAAGAAAAGACGGCGGCCTCGTGTCGTCCACTGGCAATCCCACCTGAAGGGTGGGTACAGATAGCCTCCAGGCTCCTCGGGTCCCACGTCCGCTCCGAGCACGTCCCGCCCAGTGGTCCACCTCCAGGTACCGTCCTGCTCCACGCCCCAAACGTGATCAGCGCTGTTCGTCGTCTACATACAACACAACAAGGTGCGGGCATAGCCCGTGCAGGGGTGAGTATAAGCTACTCAGTAAGGACCCCGAGACCCCCGAAGGTCTCCCGAAATCCACAAAGGATATAGAACAAAAGAAAGATGCAATCACGAAGTAACATCTGACTCGACTTAGGTATATGCCCATACATATACCTAAGTCCCCAATTCTAGCTCTACTCACGAGCTCAAGAACAACTCAATCCACGCAGGAAAGCAAGACTCAAATCCACAAGGAGGGTAAACAGTAAATCCACAAAGGATAGTTCAACACAAACCACAAAGGAGAGTAACATAAGATTCAGCTCAACCAGGTATACTTTTTCAGATGACGTCAAAGATGATCACTGATCCATCTAAGTCGTCGGACCCACGAAGGATCGATAGGTACTAACCCCCGCAAAAGACCCACACAGGATCGGGCTCACACAGAACCTGTAGGCAGTGGCTCACACAGAACCGGTAGTAAGGACCCACATAGGATCGGGCTCACACAGAACCTGTAGCACTGATCCACGTAGGATCGCTGAGTGTAGTAGTCGACGCAGTCCACTGAGGATCTCTGCACAGTCGTCGCCGCAGTCCACGAAGGATCTCTGCTCTGCCGTCGTCGCAGTCCACTGAGGATCTCTGCTCTGCCGTCGTCGCAGTCCACGGAGGATCTCTGCTCTGTCGTCGAAGTCACAGCCAGCGCTAGGGTTCCCGCACACAGCGAGCTCGTTTAGGAGGGTCCGCTCCACGAGCCGAGAGGCTGATACATCAACTGACACGTAGTCCGAATTTGATGTATCCAAAAGTTCCGTATCGACAACAGGATCTCAACGCAACAGACGGCGCGTCAATCGGACGCCCGGTCTGAGAGTTATTGGCATTTTCGTCCCAGGGGCCCGGTTGGTTTCTAGGGCAAAACCAACCCGACCGTACTCCGCCTGTGTCCGATCCTCGGGCGGAGTATGCCAAAAGTTCCGTCTCACTTATAGAAAACTACCACAGCTGACGGTACGTCGATCGGACGTCCGTAGCTCAAGTTATGAGCGTTTCCGCTCCGAGGGCCCGGTTGGTTTCGTGTACGAACCAACCCGGCCAAACCCAAAGTCTTCCGAAACCTTTAGTATAATATAACGAAACGACCGTATCGATCCAAGGATCGCGTAGCCGCTGACGGTTCGTCAATCGGAGGTCTCAGTCCCAAGATATGGGCAAAAGACCGAAGAAGGCCCGAAAACGGGGGTTCTGGGCCCGGGGCGACCCGGCCCGAACCACCCCTGGGTCGGCCAAACCGGGTCGACCCGAACCGGGTCGGCCCGACCCGGCCCGACCTGGCTAGGCCGGGTCCGGTCCGGCCTGGGCGCGGCCCGGCCGACCGGACCGGCCGGCTCGACTTCGGCCGAGCGGCCGAAGAAACTGCCGCGGGTTTGACCCGCGGCTTGGAGGAACGCGGCCCGCGCGGGCCGCGTGCTGGGTGGCCGGACCGCGGACGCGGTCCGGAGGTTCGCCGCCGCCGCGGCTCGGCCGCGGCGGAGTTTCCGGCGGCGCGCCGGGCGCCGCCGCCTTCCGCGGGCCGCCGGAGTTGCTCCAGTGGCCCGTTTTGCCTCCCGTCTGCGCCATTGCTCCTCCCGGGGGCCGATCTTCACTGCGGGATCAACGGATCGCCCTTGCCGCACGGTTCGTCGTCGTCCGCCAAATCCGCACAACAAAAGATCGGCGGAGGGTTGCCGGGTCTTGTTCGTTAGATCCACACCCTCCGCGTTAGTCATAAACAACGGGAGGAAAAGAAAATAATCAAAAACAATTTTAATTAAATTAAAATTGTTCGGAGATCAGGTTCTTTATTTTAAAAGAATAAACACGGGAAATAAAATATTCCAACATCCCTTACCTCGAAGTTGCCGTCGGACGTGAGGTCGTCGCGGAATCGCTCGTCGCGAAAGGAGGGGATCGTCACGTCGTTCGCGGAAGAGACGTTCGTCGCACCGCGGGAAAAGCGTCGCGCCGACGATCTCCGGATCTAGAACAAACGGATTTAATTAATTAAATCCGTTGTTATCGAATTATAAGAAGGGGAGAATTAGAAGATTCGAGTCTCACCTTAGTTGCCGAACGAGGATCGGCCGCGGAAGAAGAGGCGTCGCTGAAGAACGTCGCGGGTAGAGTCCGTCGACGTCGCAGATCACGGTGTGCGTCGTCGAATTCCGGTTCCGGCGTTCTTCGCGTTCTTCACATTCTTCGCGTTCTTCGCGGGGAGAGTAGAGGTTTAGAGGATCTCGCACAACAGGAGGATCCTCCAAAATAGACAAGATTGTCTATTTTATTATTTTTCCAACGAACGCAAACGCGTAAGTAACGACCCATTAAATTCGTTGAATTAATTCAATGAATGAAACAGCCCATTTAATTCACGAAATAAACCGCCCAATTAAATGGTCTGTTAAGAAATTAAAGAAAATGCGTCGGTTGACTTTTCAGTTACTTTGACGGGTTTTCGCGGGTGCGTTACTTAGCGAAAGAAACGGCGGGGCTCGTGCGGGCCCTGCCTCACAAATATCCTACCAAGAGGGTAGGATATTTCTGGATAGCACCCTATCCGCTTTAACTCAGTTCAAGTGGCTTCCAAGTGACTTCCAAGCAGCTTAAGTGAAATAAAATAAAGTTGTCGCACAAATTTTATTTTATTTCTGTCTTAAAGCCCCAAAATTTAAAAACCACGTCTGAGCAAACGCAACTCCGGAAGAGGCGTTTCTAAGAAAATACCGGCGCTGCAATTTCATCGGTGCCCTCAGAATTCGATTCCGGGCACCGGTTCAAAAGATAGAAAAACCCGCTCGTCCGTTCACTGAACGTACCCGAGCCAAACATCGGAAATTGATTCCGGGCACACCGGGCCTCGGAATCAGGTGCCGTCTGAAGATTCGCTCTTGTAAAATTCCAAAGAAAATTAAGAAAAAAATTTCCTTGAAATTTGCGGGTCTTTACACTGTTCCTCACTTATAGTCCGTAGCCTCTGGTATTTGGTGAGGCCTACAGGAAGACTTTTGGCCCTATCCTTAGGAACAGATAGGTGGAACTCGTGGCGAGATGCTACAAACAGTATTGAAACATTATTTTCCTTTTTGTTACTAGTGAGAATTAATAATGAGATTAGGAAATTGGAATTTGGTAATAATCATATGACTTTGATTAGCTACCCAACATATATAGGAAAACAAAAATTCATGGGATGGGTAAATATAGTTGATGCTTGTGCTGTTATGCTCCTAAGGATTTCACAATTGGGGGACATATTTGTTTTATGTTGGTATTAGTGTTCATGTTATTATTGTGGAATGTTTTATCTTGGACCAATTATATGATTGTATATCATGAATTCCTCATAATAAGAAGTATTGGATTAAAATAACCTAAATTATAACTGGCCAAATCTACTTTTAGCATGCATTACCTAAATTTAATGAGTTTTTTATAGTTAATCATCTTTATATAAATAAATGTTCCAAGTTTTCTTATAAGACTAAAAAATAAAATAGACACATAAAGTGTCCATTTAAACCTAATAATGTTTTCCTTTATAGGATAAACCTAGGCCTTAAGTTGTCAGGTGTGGCCTATTAAGCCATGGAGCATTAGTCACATTTCATGGGATGTTTTGTGGTTTGTGTAATGTGGGTAACATATTTTTGTTTTTCTGGTTTATAGGTTCATTTAAATTTGAAATGGGGATCCATATAATTCAACAATTTAATTGGAATTTAAATACATAATTGAATTAAAATGAAATGGTCACCTTGAATAAGGAATGCCACACCATGATCCAAACATGGATTTAGAAATGGGTAGATGGCCATGTCTCCTATGTTCGTCAATGATATTTCAAATCACCCTGAATATATTCTAGAAGTAGTTATAGGTGTGTGTTTCTTTAGGAGGTTGACCAGGAAATTTCCCTTTCATTATCAATTTCCTAATCTGATTTTAGAATATCTTATAAATCCAATCTAAGTAATGCTCTTAGAAATTGTAGAGATATGACACCATGTTATCCTCATGTTGTATACCAAGAGAGGTGTGATGAAAAAACATTGGAAGTTTTTTCCCCAATCCACTTGTGATATCTCTAGTATTTCCACCTGAGACACCACTTGTTGTTCTTCCACTAGGTTAAAATGCTCAATTCCATGATAGATTTCTTCATTTCATGCAGACTATTCATGGTGCTTCCTAGCCTACCCCTAAAAAGGAAGATATGAATCAATACATTTAGAAACAATATACTCCCACCTTCTTAGTGGTTTGTGTACCTCAATATATTGAATCATGGTTAGATTCCATGTTGTTAATATTTAATCATCTTGAGATTCCACTAAAGTGTAGGGTCAAGATCGCTACCTACTATCTAAATAATTTCTCCAAGCATTGGTAGATCATCATATCATAAGTGGAGCGTCATTCAGGTATGGTTTGGGTAGAAATCCATATATCCTTCGACGATCACTTCTTCTAACACAGTCTATTTTGGATAATACTAGGTAGTTTATTCATATTTGTAAGCAATCTATGAGTATTCTAAATTTTTCTAAATGTCTCACAATGCAATGGAATTTTTCTCTAAACCAGACTGGTGAAAGGATGCTAATTGTGATTGGTTTATAGATGGTCATTGGAATATAATCTAACTGCCTATCAATATCTTCTAATTGACTATTGTTATAAAAATATTGAACAAAAAACATTATACAGAGTAGACACTCAGATAATCTAGAAATTCAATCTAGGGTAGTTCAATTTTGTGTAAGGTAAATGTTTCTTCTAGGAGTAAAATGAGTAATTTCAAGGGGGTCATGGGGGAAGTCCCATCCAAGTGAAACACATTGAGAACTCTATAGTGTTTCACCAATGTGGAAGGACATTCCAAAAAAACACCATCACATGAGAACCTCAATCAAGCGTTAAACTTCTGGAAATATGGGTCACCATTAGCAATTTTAATAGTCTTTTCCTATAACATATACTGATAGGGTATCCATATTAACACATGTTTCTAGTACGTCATTCATGACTACATGTTTGGACGGGAGTTGGTTTTCTACCATCCAATCAGTCCTTGATGGTATTTGTTGTTGCTAAGAATGTTGGGCCCTAGAAAATCTGTGTAACCAGAGTGGATCTGCTTTGGATAGTCATGTAGTATCTCATTTCCATTGTTCATTCCATTTATATTTAGTGTAGCATGCACCCAAAAATCAATTTTTAGGGATATATATGATTTGAGGTACTATTTTGGTAGAATCTAATTTAGTTTCATCCCTTTTGATATATGTTCATATAAATCTTTTATATACATTTTAATATTGTAATGTATGGGATTTTCAATAAATTAAATATCTCAAATCATTCCTCTCAACATGCAGTTAGGGGTCATGTTAGAGGGAGTACACTGGTGTCATGTGTTTCCCCTTAAAATAGGTGGGTGTCATTTTTTCTTGAGTTTCATCATCTTATAGATGACTGGATTCAACGTCATTCTTAGTATAGAATGGATATTACATTATATTGACCATGTGAAATACTATCGAAGATGAGTTTCATTCACCTAAAATTGAAAATTCACTCATGTAGATAAGGGTGAATGGGATATCCCATAATGTTGGGCTACACCCTAGTATATTGGGATTGGTAGAGTGACAACTGGACAATCCAGTCTCTTTATGAGAAATAATGGAATGTAGAAGATATAATTCCTTCATGTTGTGGATTGTATCATGGAAATTATAACTAGTGATTCCTATAGATTACCTTTTGAGAGGGTGGTTTATTTCAACAAAGATCTTTCACCAGGTGAAACACCAGTGTCCATTCCTCTGTATAGGATGACACATATCAAGATACATGAACTCAAATAAGAGGTTGAAGTTATAGAGGACAATGGTTTTATTAAACCTAGAACATCGCCATGGGGATCATATTCCATTTCACTAATAATGAATATGGTACTCTTATATTTTTCATGGATTACAACTTACCAAACTAGATTACAGTAACAAAATTTTATCTACATAATTATATAGAAAATCTCTTCAACTATCTCTATTGAGATACTATTTTATCCTAGATTGATTTGAGGTCAGGATACCATCATTCTTTCCTGAGACTATTATACATAACTTGTAATATATTATAGATTATATATGAATATTATGATTATTTTGTTATTTTGTTCATTCATGAAAATGTGCTGATAGTCTTCATGGATCTGATGAATCATGTTTCCCACCCATATCATGATTCATTAATGGTGGTATTTTTAGATGACATCTTATTGTATCCACGCACAATACATGACCAACAAACCCGTCATCGAATAATACTAATTACCTTAATAGAGAACCAAATATATATGATGTATAGTAATTTCCACTTTTGGAGCAGTAAGGTTCTCTTCATGGGTGATAACATATCAATAGAAGGTGTATATGTTCACCCAATTAATGTGAGACCCATGGATTCCTAGGATAATCCCAATAATGTGTTCCATATATGCTGTATCATTGGGATTTTATTCTATTATAGACAAATCATCCACGACTTCTCACTCCTTACAGTTCTATATATGGGGTTTTCCATGAAGGGTGTGAAATTTGACTAGAGGGATGCTTGTGAGTCATCTTTTAAGAAGTTAAAGGGTTGAATAACCATAGTGCTAATTCTGATCCTTTTTTAGCTGTGAAGAGTCTATAATGTCTATTGTGAATCTTTTAGAATTGGGCTAGGTGTAGTTCTGATGTAAGGTGACTTAGTAGTGGCTTATGGTTTCTGCAAATCGATGCCTAATTAGCATAATTACCCTAAGCATGAACACTAGCTATAAGATGTGTTTAATTATTTGTGTTTTGGAGTAAATATATATTTGGGTACTTATGTGTTACTTACAAAAATAAAAATCCTAAAATATATATCCATGTAAGGAGACTCGAATATGAGGTAGTTCATGTTGGTTAAATACCTACAGTAATTCAACATTGAGCATGCTTACCCACCCAAAAAATGAAATGTAGTTAATGTCTCCTTCATATGGATATCTCAAACCTAGGCCATCTTAGAGGCCAATAGTGAGTGGAGGATGTTGGATATGATTTCTAAGATTCACAACATGGTTCAAGAATAACATGGGAAACCAGTCTTAGCAGCTCTAGTAGTGTCTTAATCCCTACTAGAGTGGGTCTAGATGATGTATTTATCTGTTATAGAATTCCTTGTTTTAAGGATGGTCATCCCATGAGAGAACACTCCTCCGGATTGGAATATCAATGAATGTGAAACCCTGCACTTCTATGGCCACAAATGGGTGCCTTTGGATATAAAGGAAGTGTTGTTGAGGGAATCAGAAGTATCTGTTTGGGAAGTTTTTCTTTTTCTAAACAAGATGTTCTAAGATATGCACTGTTAGTTCAGATGCCCAAAAATGAAGTGGATGATAGAAGGTTTCATCACTCGGTTCGCCACCTGATAGTAGGTGATTCCGATGTACCGATGACCTTCCAAATATCTATAACCCCTCACTAATCATTAGTGGAAATCTAATGACATAACTATAGAGTTCGTGATAGTCCTGTTGAGATCCCCATAAGTTTTTGATGTCATATGGATAATCATTGACAAGTTATTATAGTTTTCACACTTCCTTATGATCCCACAGAGCTTCAATATTTATAGGATATAATGGATTGACTTCTGGGAAATAGTTTTACTTCATAGTCTTCCTCATTATATAATTTTGGATTGAGAAACCCAATTCACATTATTGTTTTAGAATGGATTATAGAAGACACTAGGTTATCAATATCTACTAAATATATCTTATCACACTCAAACTAATGGGATGTATGAGTAGATGATATTGGTATTCGATGGTATGGGTCGAGCATGTATCCATCATTTTGGAGGTTCTTGAGAAAAGATTATTTTTCAGGTCAATTTTTCCTACAACAATGGATTTTTAGATACGATTTAGATGGATCTATATGAGTCCGTCAATCGTAGTCAAAGTGATTCACCATTTTTCAATTTAGATTATGTCGAGGTAACTCTACTACGTACTCATCTCTATTAGGAGACTTTAATGAAATCACATTTGATTCAGAAATTTATGGATACAACTTATTTAATTAAAAATACTTATACCAATAATCACAGTAGACCTCTGGAGTTTTAGGTAGTACATTTGATCTCTTTTTTGTGTATTACTAAGATTGGTCCAAAAACAAATTCTGTGTGACGAAAAGTTGTTTCCTAAGTATGTTCGGTATTTCGAGAAAGTAGAGAGAGTTCGGTTGGTATAAAATTGGTTGTTGTTACATAAAGGTACCTTATCCTGCATAAATTATTCGTTGTATCATAGGTTCAATGGTATCAACCAAGACTATCTCATTCATTTCACCCTGAGGATATTGAAGTGGAGATAGATTAATATTTCTAGGAGCATCTGATAAGTATCATTAACCCAAGCATGAATTCTCTCCAAGGTAGGATTGTTCCATTAGTGTAGGTGCTATGGCGGAACATTTTCCTAGAGGATAAGACCTATGAGTGAGAGGCTGATGTACATTCTGAGTGGGTGAAACTTTTCTCAGATGACATTTGACCACCCTTATAAGTGAATTTCGTGGATTCATTGTCTTAAGGACGGTAGGTTATAATGTTATACATTTTTCCTAAAATAATAGAAAATTTTTTAAATTAAATTCCATTGTTTGGACTTAATTAAGACTTCTAGATGATTCACGGTGTTATTAGGGGAATTAGATACTTGTTCAAAGCCCATAGACCAAAAAATATAGGAAACAGACTAGGTCGCATGTTTAATTGAAATCAAGAAGTCCATCCTACAAGGATTCCCAAAATAGTGTAGTTGATAAAAGTGAGGTACTGGGGAAGATGGTTTTCCTTCAACTATGTGACCCCAAGAACCCATGCATTCAATACTATAGAGTTATACGGAACTACCCATTTGCATCATTGGTTCATGGTTTGACCAACCGTGTGTACATAACGTGTGTTGTTGTTTTGAGGGTGAAACCCACAATTTTCCCTTAATGAATTTTTTTATTTACCCACTATTCTTTGACCATATTTTTCAATTGGATCACTCATCCTTCATTATATATGAGACCTCCCCCTACCCTCAATTTTCCTATGATATCTCCACTATCCGACAATGAAATCACTCATCTTCATATGAAATAGAACAATATTTGTATGCTCTTTCATTATCTCTCATATATTTAATTATTATTCCATTCTCTGTTGTTCTATTTATGTGTGGCCATTTTTATCAATTTTTAGGGTGTTGGGTGATTTATTCAATTTTCACATTCTAAATCATTTCAATGTTTTACCATATATTAGTGAAGTGAAACTATATTGAGTTAGGTGGTCTTGGTTATTTCCTCTTGATTCATAACATTATAAATTACACAATGTTCTTCCTCACACATGATCCTTCAAGAGACACTTCAAATGAGTTAAATAAAATAATTTTACTGGTTCACAATGAAATTTGTAACCATACCTTTTGGTAAAAACCATTCCTAGGCCTCCCTTCTAGTCATTGGCTACCACCTTTCATGTGCCCACCCAAATGGAAATTTTTTCGATTTCTTAAAATTGTTAACCCCTTTGTGTGTGTAACTTGAACCTTGATTAAATTCCATATTTTAAGATTTAAATTATAATTAATTGATATCCATGAGTTATTCCCCTCTATAAATTCCCAATACATCATGATTGTTGATTGGCCTCATTTTTTTATTCCTTAGGACATTGCATAACATTTATTGGTTATTGTGTGCCATATAATTTATCTTGTTTCTTGTTTTACGGTCCATTATTTTCTATCTTGAATTGTATGACCTATATATATTGTTATCTTTTGATATAGAGAATCATATTGATGACATGTGAATGTATATGTTAAGACTTATGATGTGTGACATGGTTACATTGATTCACCTGTTACAGGCTGGGAGAGAAAACAGGTCCCAACATAAAGGCAATGTGGAAATATTTTCCTTGATCAGTTTAGATATACATGATACACTGGGAGTGATCATTTGGCTATCCCCTAATGAGATCTATAGTTGGATTATTGTATACTTTTGAGTGACATTGATTCCCAATATGATAATCTTTGTGTGGACTTTTTGGCAAGATTGTCATACCATGCTTTGGGAGATACCCAGTCCCCTATTTTATATACATGTAAAAACTCAAATGTGACTATTCCATGATTCATACATGGAAAGTCATTATAATATTCCTCGAATGGACTCTGTGGTATTGGTTATACCGAAGACTCATTTAGAGACCTTTGGGATTCTTTATTGATATACTTGGTTGGTCTTAGGACTCCATCAATGGATGTAACAGATTTATTTATTATGTAATTTTTTATGTGTCTTATTTATACTATGAGGTTTCATACATGATTACAAGGATATGATACCAACAATCAAAAAAATTGATTGGGTTATTCCTACACTAGTTTCAATATTCATGATGGCATATGAATTTACCATATCATTGGTACATGTACCTTGGTTAAAATATGCACCTTATGCCAAGGCATGTGTTAGGTGGTGGGATTCCATTAGAAATAATAAACAAAGTATTTATTTATTTATTTATTTCACATAATTTATTATTATGGAGAACTATCATTTATTTACTACACAAAATTTATTTCCCAAGACACCGTGGGTGGTGGCCTATTGGGATTGTATCTCACACCCTACTTGGGTAACCTTTGGCACCAAATCAGACTTCATGATTCCAGTTGATGATTATGGGAAGCATCAAAACTCTCAATTCATCATTTATTTACATTATTTGGATGTATTATTGGTGAATAGGACCGAGTATAGACTCAAGATTCTTATTGTAGCAGTTTTTCCGTTTAGGTTTGTTTTATTGCGTGTTGTATATGCATAAATTTAATGTTTTCCCTATTCTTATATTGTTTTATAGTATCATGATCATCATCGTATTTTATATTTATTCGGTCCAATTTCTACCATATTTTTACATATATTTATTGTTTTATTTTCAATTTATTCTGTGGATATCTATTTCATAATTAGACTTATGTTTATTATTAAATATTAATTATTAAATATCACTTATTATTTATTTCTTGGTGTTCTGTTAACTCTGATCTATAGGGGAATAGTCTTCCATAAACCAACCCTTGGCCCTTACTACTAGACAGTAACCTATAACATTAATGTAGTCATGGTTGTGGTCATCTTGTTACCAACTTGAGGCATCAGTAAGTGGAACCCATTGTGTGATTATAAACTATTGAATACAGAATCAATTGATTCGAAGATGTTATTATTTAATGATCAAAGTATAAAAAGGTAATTTTACGCATTCATTTAATGAGATGTTCATGTGTTTGTGATAAATATACATGTATGTTCTGACATTTTATAAACATTTATTATATATGAAAAGAAGTTGTGATGCAATTAAGATTGTGTATGATTTATCAGAGAATAATGGAAAGAACTGTATAATTTGATTCTCCATTAAAAAATTGATACCATTCTATAGGAAGGTGTGATATGATGGTGAAAAATCTATATTAAATATTATATGGTAATTTCAGAGAGAATTTCATAAATGAAATCCACCTCTTTAAAACAGCCAATCAGACTTATTTACAATCATTTTTACGTGATCACAATGATTTTTTAAAGGTTTATAATTGTTTTATCCATGAAAAAAAGGAATATAATGTGATTCAATTTTGTGAAAAAAATATTAAAATAGGTTTGTTATCTCTTTATGAAGATTTAGATGACTATTCTGAGAGTAATATGATAAGAAACATAGACATGCTGGAAGAATCTATAATATCTTTAGTTGAGATAAATAGGAAAATAATATGATATGTAAATAGAAAGCGATCTCTTGGAATTAACATGGATAAAAACATTGAGTGAAACATGTAGTGTACATTTTGGGATACAAATCATATAAAAATAAAGTGTGAGGAAAATTATATAGAGATCATGTGAATCTAACCATATGGTGATTTTCAATATTATATATATATATATATATAAAATATTAATCTAGGTGACCAATATATAAAATGAAAAATGTAAAGAGAGGTTTGTAGAATCATTTGAAAATCTAAGAGTTATTTGTTGAGAAATATTGGAATCATTCATGAGGAAGAAGATTTAATAAATTATAATGTGTTCAAGGTGATGATTAAATGGTATTGTAGTTGACAAAATAAGAAGTATACCACAATTCTATGATCAGAGTTAGTCTTCCAAAACAATGAAAGTAAAAGAATATAAAATATAAGGAATGATTTTCACTAGGATATATGTTTTTATTTGTATTGTTAAAAATATTAGAGAATGATATGGTTCTAGATGATGAAGATCACAGAAGATCAATGAGTGATATAGCATAGTGGAAATATATAGTGGATGTTTTGTGCCGCTAAGTTGGGATTAGTGGACATGTTGTCAGTATTTCTCATGAATACGTATTTGAATTTAATGAAACATCTATTAATTTAATAAATATTTGTTTTTATGGATTTAGTGACATCATATTCTGATTGTTGATTAACTAATAAGGAGGTGATGAAATAAAACACATTCATATACGTAGTGAAAAGTCATAAAATCTATTCCAATTAGGGAATTCCTGGAGGTCACACTACAAATATATGAATTTAAATATAATCTATAATGTATAATTCCTAATAGAATCAAGATTGTGTATTCCTGATAAGATATTTTATAGGCTTGAAAAGAACCAACCATTGTAATAAATCCTTGATTATATTAAATAATCCCTTATTTCATAAAATAACTAATCAATGTAGTGAGTAGGTATTTAAACATAGCATTGTAAAAATAGAATGTGTCTTTTATATTCTTTAATTTTATGTATATTTTTTTATATTATATGGTTTGAAAAAAAATATCCATGTGCACTAACTGAAAAAAAATGGTTAAATATCAAAATGTGGTTAATGATTTGGAGAAAATTTAAAAAATGGTAAAAATTGAGCAATGCCTAATTTACTCTCATTTTCACAAGTCATCACCGACCCTATTGGGTGTTTTAATTTGTATCAAAGAGTGTCTATCCTCATGTTGGGTCTATTATTGAAAACCCATTGAATTTAATTTGAAGTAATAATTTTTCTATTTGAGATGATTGAAGAGCCTTAAATGAAATGTTCAGAATCTATTCTTGTTGTTACACCTGTGTAAGTATCTGCAATGACTATAGAAACTATGAGAAAGAAATAATCCAATAAATTGAGAATAATATCATTAAATAAGAAACAACACCCACTAAATGATGGTTTATAGAGTGGTGTTAGTAGTTCAAGGTGAGATGATACTAATTAATTTAATGATATTAATAGAATCTATTTTGAGGGTGAATGGTATTGGAAGGAATTTCCTACTAATACTATTGCACATATATGTGAGTTTATTCATTATCTAGATGATGGAAAATCATAAAAAGTAGAATATATTTATTCCAGATGAAAATGAATTTGTAGGAAGTTTTCTAAAACGAAAATCATTCATCAAATATATGATAGATAATAATAAATCCCTACATATTGGAAGAAAAATGTATAAATGGATTAATGAGACATTTAATTCTATATTGATGAGAATTATATGATTGTTAAAATAAATGTTTGGAGATCCCATTAATTATAATTATCTCACAAGGCTATCAATAGTGTCAAGGAAGCTCAGTTGGATGTCAATGATAAAAGACACAAATTCCATGAAAAATATATAAAAAAATGTATTATGATGCGTGGATATGAGTCATAGATGATGAATAGTTAGTGGGAGGATATTATGATCACAATTTTGACTAAGAGTAATATTCTTATTTCAATGTGACTATATTTGGATGTAAAACTGATGAAACTCTATATTACACAACATATAAATTCACAAAAAATAGAAATAATGAATACATAAACTCATGTATCATATTAAAATTTTCATTCAAAAGGGAATTATATTGGTGGTAAATATAGTATGAGTACTTGTGAATAATCCTCTATAAGATGATCCTTTAAGAAGGTGTCCCACTACCTAGATCAATATGTGATTCCTAAATATTGTTTATCTATATGTGCTGAATAGATGTCAGATTATGGAAAAATATGGGTGACAAAAAACTCTTGTTAACCAAAAAATGTATCAAGGGTATAGGTAAGAATGTATAAAAAGTGAAACTTCAAAATATAACCCCTTAAATTTAGGGTTTTAGTAAGGGACTAAAGGTAGACATACTATATCATTAAGATAGAGATTAATTTTTTTAGAATATTTTTATAATAATAAATGATTAGAATTATAGGCCTTAATTTCATGCACTATATGTAAGAACATTAGAGTTAAATAAAGTCTTTAGTAGATGGGGTTAATGATTAACAAAGGAAATAGAAAACTAGTCTGAGATAAACATCACCAAAAAGATGAAAAATTATAAATATATATATGATATTCATGGAACCAACATTGTGTTTTTCAATATACATGGAAAATGTTGTGATGAATTAGTGTATATTAAAATTAGCTACATATTTCTTATTTATAAAAGAATAATTCAACAATAATATAATAAAAGGTAAAATATAAGTGAATTCATGTATGCCTTGATGATTGAACATGATAATGAAGTTATTAATTGTAGTACTATGAAGTAATTAAAGAGAGTTGATAAGAAGGATGTCACCCTAACAAAGAGAATATTCTATTACTATTGTAGGATTGGACACATTATAGACCATTGTGAAATTACCATCACAATTAATAATTCAATTTGGAGAAATTATGTAACCAACAAGAAGCCATTCAATGTGATTCAAAAAATTATTGGGATAGTAGAGGACATAACAGATGATGAGATTGAGATTTTATCTTAAAAGGGTAAACTGAGAGTTGGTCAAGATGTGTGTGGAAGGTTAAACCTATTTATAAGAACTCCTAATAATTACATAGCATAGATTCATTGAAAAATAGAGTTAAAAAGAAAAAATCGCCATTTATTTCAAGTTCTAAAAATGTTACATCAAAGAAGAAGCCCACAAAAAATGATATTTTACCAAAATATATGTTTATCAGAAGGCCATATTAGCTAGTGTGGGGAAGGAATATAGAATAATAAGAAAAAATCTAGATTTGTAATGTTTTTTATGAAAATAATCCATTTCCAGCTGATAAGAAATCTATGAAGGAAGTCGAACTCATTAAACCTAAATATTTTCATATCCATAATGATAAAATGAAGAAAAAAATTAGAAGAGTCAAAAAATTTAGACCCACCAAGAGGAGTCACTAGGTTTTGGAAGAAGTATCATCCTTAGCGCTATAACATGAGAATTATTTTTCTATCACATGATCCATTTGGATGTGTTTTGTGAATATTATTATAATTTCACAATATTTATTTAAATATCATTTTTGTCCCTAAAATTGAATTTATGAGTTCGTACTACATTGACAAATGCGAGTAGAGATATATTGTGTTTAGGTTACGAACTCTTATTTTATAAACTGATTTTACCAATATATAATTAGAGTGATCAATTGATAGTTCATTGTAAATAATAATGTCGTGCCATCCATCATTCAAAAATAATGGAATAATATCTAAATAATGTGGGATAACATTGTAGGGGTTGGTCTCAAGTGGATGAGTGTACCATTAAATTAAGGGGGTGGAAATAATTACCAATATTGAATATATATTAAAAAAGGAGGAGAGGAAAAGTGAACTTCATCTGGACCGCTATCATGTGTCCCATGTGCTTGGATTTTTGATGTATTGATAAATTATCTAATGGGGAGAATGTTTTAACCAATGGACTGTGATTTTATTTCTTTTTAATGAAGTGTGTCTATATGTGTGATGCATAATGTGCATGGAGAACGTATTATGGAATGAGTTTCCATCAACTATATCTAGAATCCTACCAAAAAAATTATGGTTATTTATGATGAAGATTTCGATAACAATATAGTTGTAATGGAATATTCATATATTGGTGAAGTAGTATTGAAATAGGTGATACTATATATAATTATCTTGGTGAAAAAATTCATTATTTTATCTATTTAATAATATTTCATTTAAATATACCTCATTTTCAATACATTTTCTATGTATTTGAATGTTTTTTTATTATAATACCAAACTAATTGAAGAGCTTCTTAAGGTCAATAGCCTCAAAAGTAGTAATAATTATTTTGGGTAGATAGTATATTAAGGTGATTGGAGACCAAGGAGTTTGGAAACCTTATAAATTAAATTGATGTTAAAGGGTAATAATATTTATGTTATAGGATTTTGGATGATGTTTGGATGTGATTTTTTATTTTAGATGGAATTCATTTGAGGATCCGAGATATTAATTAATGAAGTTATATAATCTAAAGAGATAGTTTGGAAAAGGAATTCTAGTTTATGTATTATTTCATTTAGTGTAGGTGACATATGTTGAGTGGATCCTTTCCTATCACATTTTGATTTTTTTTAGATAATTACTCCAACCCGTCAATATTTGTTTATTAATAAATTTCTTAAGTGTTTCAGATTTATTACGTCAAAGTATTTATTTTATATCAGAAGCAATAGTGATAATATTCTAATGGGTTTCACTACATTGGAAAGATATGAATATAATCTTCATGTCATATATTTATGATGAAACCCAATTCCTTTTTTATAGAGTAAAAATTCACTGATGTTGTTACAAGCTGTTCATGTGATATTACAGTTTTCATCTTAAAGTCAATTATGAATTATGTTTATAGATCAATATATATTGAATATATTTGTGGGAAAATTATACAATTGTATTGATAATGGAATTATCTGAACTTTATTTGTTTATGTAGATGTTTTCAAATGATGTTTTGATACTCTAAAAAATCACTAAAGTTTCTAAAGAATTTTTTCAACTGCAATGTGAATAAATTTGAAAATCTATAGTATTTATTTTTATGAAACTTCAACAGATGTCATAATTTCACGGTACATGAGGTTATGGAATTATAATATGTATATATTTATTTCATTAGTATACATCAAAGGATAAACACGTCATTTGGATGGTTTGTAAATTCATCGATGATTGGGAATGCAGTTTTCTAGCTGCAGTTTTCCAGTATGTTATTGCATTAGTTTTTTAGAGATATCGGGATATTTTGAAGTTATATTGATTCTATTATAGAATCTTTAGAAAAATATTTATATTTACTTAATATAAGTCTTGTGGGACTACGTATGGTTCTGATATTAAAGGTATCAAAAAATTCAGTGATTTGTGAAGTTAAGATGTTTACATTTTCTAGAAACATTGTTCATAACCTATGTTGATAAACGTCTACGCTACGTTGAAAAATTCACGTATGGATCAGAAACCGTATGTTGGAGTTTGGATTTACTATTTTCAACACTACATTTGGGAAAGATAAACATATGTTTAATCAATGTAACATTAAGGATTTTTTAATGTTAAGGTGGAGCATATGGATCATCATTCATATGATACTTTTTGATTACTATGTTAAGTGAAAATGGAAGTATGGATAAGAAACCTTATGTTATGTTGTTGAACCCAACGTTTGGTATTTTATTGTTACATGAAAGAACCCAACATTTAAATTTTCAACGACCATGTTTTCAATCTGCGATATTTTACACAATTTATACAAAAGTGTTCTTAGTATTAAAGATCATTATAAAGATGTTTTAGGACCCATTCAAAGGATCACATGAAAAAGATTAAATCATTACTATTTATTAAGGAATTTATGAATCATTTTGAATGATTTCATTTCAAATATACATGATTTATTATACGACTATTTTTGAGGAACTGTTTTGAAATTATTTAAATTGGTTTGTATGTATTTAAATGGGAGTTTTAAATTGATCAACGATGTTATTATTATGGATTTATCATTGGAGGAGTTATTAAAATTATTTTGAATGAATTTATTTATGTAAAATAAATCTATGATAAATGCATTCAAAATAATTTTAATAACTCCTCCAATGATAACTCCATAATATTAACTTAGTTGATCAATTTAAAAATCCCATTTAATAGAGTCTGCAGGTCTCTACCTATGATAAAATTATTTTTCATTTTTAGTTCATTCATATGAAACTTCAAATAGTATGCAACTGCAACGACTATTTTTCAGGAACTATTTTGACATTATTTAAGGTGGTTTGAATGGATTTAAATGATAGTTTTAAATTGATCAACGATGTTATTATTATGTAGTTATCATTGGAGGAGTAATTAAAATTATTTTGAATGCATTTATTCATGTATAACAAATCACTGATAAATGCATTCAAAAAAATTTTAATAACTCCTCCAATGATAACTCCATAATAATAACATAGTTGATCAATTTAAAACTCCCATTTAATAGAGTCATCAGGTCTCTGCCTATGATAAAAATTATTTTTCATTTTTAGTTCATTCATATGCAACTAAAAATAGTATGAAACTGCAACAACTATTTTTTAGGAACTGTTTTGACATTATTTAAAGCGGTTTTAATGGATTTAAATGGGAGTTTTAAATTGATCAACGATGTTATTATTATGGAGTTATCATTAGAGGAGTTATTAAAATTATTTTGAATGCATTTATTAATGTATAATAAATCACTGATAAATGATTTCAAAATAATTTTAATAACTCCTCCAATAATAACTCCATAATAATAAGATCGATGATCAATTTAAAACTCCCATTTAAATCATAATGGAATACTATTTGCAGTTGCATATGAATGATCTAAAAATGTCAAAAAAATATTGTACAATACTGAAAAAAATACATTTGACATATTAAGGATGCATGAGTATGATAGATTCACTCAGATTAATAGAATATTAACAGAAGTTTTTAATGATATTGCTTCCTTGGGAACTCCAATTGTTGAACCAGATCAATCGTTAAAGGCACATAGAGTTTTAAATTCCAAGTGGAATGGAATTTCAGAAGCTATTCGAAAATCCAAAATACTAAAAGAACTAATTATGAAATAATTAATTGGAACATTGATGATGTATGAAGCAAAGATGCAAGAAGAATCTAGAAATCATATTTCTATTAAAAATAGTTTCACATAATGTTTTTATGGATGAATTTTCTAATACAGATTCTACTCATTAGGATTCAAATGATGATCCACCACATGTTGATAAAAAATTGACAGGCTATATAAAAGTAAAAACAATAAATTGATGATGGATAAAGAGAAAGAAGTTAGATTCTACAAGTGTAAAATTAAAGGTAATTTGAGACTAGGTTGTCCTTTTCATAAAGATAAAATGAAATCTGAATATAAATGAAATGTAATAAAAGTCATTAAGGGTACTAGTAATGCATACAAAGATTCAGACGATGGATATACATCAATCTATGAAGCTAAGCATGAAAATCAAAAGGATAATCTATGTCTTATGGCTCATGCTGATGAGGTACAATATTCTAACTCTAAAAGTACAAATTCTAATTGTTTTTTTTATGATGAAATTATAAATATTTCTTTTATGATTCAAGATATATTTTATTCTTTAAGGAAAGAGCATAAATATTTTATAAAATCATATGATTTTATTTCAATTAATAATGAATGTTTGTAAAAAAAGATTGCTGATTTAATATCAAATTCATCCAAAATTTCTTTTGATATGAATGAAACGAAAATTAAATAATATTAGGATAGAGTTAATAATTTGAAAAAAGAATCAAGTATGATTATTGAAGGAGAGAATTATTTGAATCAAATTTTTGGTAAAAATAAAATTCACAAAGGAAAACTTTGTATTGGTAGTAATAAGGAAAAACAGAATTATGTAAGAATTATTTTGTTTCTCATTCAAATAGAAAAAGTATGTCAACTGTTAATTTTTTTTATTATGGTATTAATTGAAATTATTTTAATGACTGTTATTTTAGAAAACCTCAATTTTTTGATTTCATGAATGTTCATTATTTGAAATCATTTTCTATCTTGAATTATAATATTGTTGATAAAAATAAACATATTTGGTTACCAAAATCATTAATTTCTATCACTTTCAGACCCGAAAGTATATGGGTACCAAAAGGCACGTGTATATGATATATTTTAGGTACCCACCATGGAACGTCATAGTTATAAAATCATGTGGCCACATGAAAATAATAAAAAATTGTTATATTATTATTTCATATTGTATTAAATAGAAACGTCAACATTTAATCCATGAAGTTTTTTATTTTCAATATTATCATTTAATTTAAATGTTATAATTGTTTTACACAGGGGGACGTTTTTTTATTATTGTTAATGTTTTATATTTTATTCTTCCAAATTTAATTATTATTCTCATTCATAAAAAATTAAATGTTTTCACAGTATAATTTTATCAAATGATCTATTTTTATGATTTATCTTATTAATTAATGACCATAAAATGTAAAAATAATATTTCATAGAAATAGATATCTTCCATGTAAGCATGTATTTAATGTTTGACTCTTTAAATTAATTTCATGTGCTAAGTTATTCTATTTTTGTTTTGATACATTATTCTATTATTAGATTACTATTATTTTCATTTTCGAAAAATGTAATTTTTTAATTAAATTCATTGAATTTTTCATTAAATAATTTATTTGAAAATATTTTAATTAAATTCATTAAAAAACCATTAATTAAGTTCTATAAAATCATTTAAATAAATTCTATGAAAATAATATTATTAAATTCTTAGAAAATTATTTAATTAAATTCATTTAAAATTCACTATTATTTTTATTATTTATTTATTTATATAAAATATTTTATATAAACTCCTTAAAAATTATTTAATTAAATTTGTTTAATTTCATAAATATTAATGCTTTGTCTTAGGGGGAGTAATATTAAATATTTAACATGTGTTTAAATGTAACATTATTATGTCATGAATTAAATTGTTTAATACATTCACTACAAACCCTTGTAATTCATTTAATAATATTATATATCTATTCATGGCTCTTTGATTATCTCTTTTTATATTTTTGATGGAATCATAAATTTAGGGGGATTTTATATTTCTATTTTTATTTAGGACATATTTTGAAATAAATCAACTTGTTAATTTTTTTTAAAAAAAATAAATTAATAGAAATTTATTTCAAATTTTAAAAATTTTAAAATATTCAAATTATAAATATTTTTATTTAAAAATTTATTTTACATATTTTAATAATTTTTTTTATCAAATTATAATACTTAAAATATTATTTCACAAATTATAAAAACATAAACAACTATTTTTCAAATTTTAAATACATAAAAAAATATTTTTCAAATATTAAATATGATAAAATTTATTTTTCATGTTTTAAATATTTTTTAAAAGGGGGGAGAAAATTATAATTTCAAATTTTATTTTATTTAAATCTAAAATTCCAATTATTTATAAAAAATGGTAAATATATTGTATTATTTAATTACTCAAGATCATATATTTGTTTACCCAGACAAAAAGAGGGAGAAAATATAGGAGTTAGTTACGGTTGAGATACAATATTTTAATTATAAAAAATGGGTAGATTATTCAGTGGCTCATTGACAATCGCATTTTGATTTATTTTGATAATTACTTCAACCCGTCAATATTTTTTTACTAATAAATTTGTTAAGTGTATCAGATTTATTACGTCAAAGTATTTATTTTATATTTGAATCAATAGAGATCATATTCTAATGATTTTTTTTTCATTGGAATGATATGAATTTTATCTTTATGTCATCTATTTATATCGAAATCCAATTCCATTGTTCTGAAGGTTCAAAAATTCAACGAAGCTCTTAGAATCTGTTCAAGTGATATTGTCGTTTTCATCTAAAATTCAGTTCAGAATAATGATTATATCTCAATATATATTGAATATATTTTTGGTATCATTATATAATTGGATCGATAATAGAATTGTCTAAATTTTATTAGATTATATATAAGTCTTCAAAGGATGTTTTGATTCTCTAAAAAATCACCGATGTTTCTGAAGCATTTTTTACAACAATACAGTGAAAAGATTTAAAAACCTATAGTATTTAATTTTTTGAATCTTATACAGATATCATAATTTCATTTTACATGAGTAGATGGAAATATAATAAGTTTATCTTGATTTCATCAGTTTACATCAAAGGCTAAAAAATTCATTTGGATGGTCAATAAATTCACCGAATATTGAAAATGTAGTTTTCCATCTAAAGTTTTCTAGAATGTTATTTGTATAGTATTTTGATGATATTAGTGGACTTCGAAGTCAGATTGATTCTATTCTTGAAGAATTGGAAAGATATTTATATTTACTAAACATATGCCTTGCGGGAATAAGGATGATTCTGATGTTAAATGGATCAAAAAATTCAATGAAGTTTGAATTTAAGTTGTTTACATTTTTCTAGAAACGCTGTTCATACCATACGTTGTTAAACATCTACGCTACGCAGATCAATTCACAAATGGATTAGAAACCAAAAATTGGAGTCTTGATTTTCTATTTTCAGCCCTACGTTTGAGAAAGTTGAACTTATGGTTAATCAATGTTACGTTAATAATTTTATAATGGTGAGGTGGAATGTATGGATCATCATCCTTACGTTACTTTTTGATCCCTATGTTACGTGTAGATAATGTATGAATAAGGAACCATACGTTATATAGTTGAACACTAAGTTTGGTATTTTTTTCATTATAGGAAGGAACCTTGTGTTTGACTTTTCAATGATTCTATTTTAAATCCGTGATATTTTACGCGATTTTTGCAACGGTCTTCTTAGTATTAAAGATTTTTATAATGCTATTTTATGACCGATTAAGAGGCTCGCATGCAATATATTAAATCATTCCAATTTATAAGGGATTTTATGAATCTATTTGAATGATTTTATTTCCAATATTCTTGATTTATTTTATGGTTATTTTTCCCGAACTATTTTGAGTTTATTTAAAGAGGTTTGAATAGATTTAAAGGTATGTTTTAAATTGATAAACGATGCTATTATTATAGAGATATTATTAGAGGAGTTATTCAAATTAGTTTTCTAACACCCCATGAATTTACAAATATATTTAGTATAGAATGCATAAATCACTAAGTCTCTACCTACACCACTTTGTTACAACCTACCCATGTGAACATAATTTTGTCACTTCAGTGATGAGAATTTCGAAAATTTGACATAAACGGTTGTGATCAGTAAGTTATTTGGAGTCTGATAAGAAAAAAGTATTTTTTCGGTGAATAGTATCTTACCCTTATGAATAGTAACCTTCTCATATGAATACTAACATAACCTTATAAATAGTAATATGACTGTTATGAATTGTATCCATACCCTTGGGTGTATAAATGAATTTAGACACCTAAAGATGAAGTTGAATATTCTATGTGTTTATATATTTCAATCAAATAATGATTTAGTTAAAAATTTAATTAATCATATTTATAACATTATATTTGAAAAATGGACTTAATTTTTGTATTCTACACGTCGACAAATGGTCATGGTAAATTTTTGGGATTTTTCTGAAATACTTGAATTTTTATAAATAGTGACATACCATAAATTTGAAAATTTTAGATAAATACACTAATTATAGAGTCATGTGTGATGTTCTAATGATGTAATCCTTCTTGGTTCAGGATCAAATGATAAAAATAATATTATTGGTCATGGAAAACTCACTATCCCTTGTATTGTGGAGAAATAATAACTTAATGAGTTGTATATTAAGAAATCCCCTCTCTCCTCCAATATACCCCCCCCCCCTCACTCCCCCTTATCCTCACTCCTCTAAAGCCTTGTGCCTTCCCCAAATTCATTCCAAATACCTTCCCAACCTCCTCCCCCACGTCCAAAAATCTTTGGTCTCATAAAAAGACCACAAGCTCCCCCCTTAAGAGGTTCTCAATGGAGGAAGTCTCAAGAGGTAAATTCATCTTTCAAATCCCTACTTTTCTTTAAAGTTCTTTTATTTTTTGTTTATATTCTCACCTCCCATCACCAAAATAGTGTGACAAATCTAGTTACATACACATAATGGAATTTTTTCATGATAATGGTATATATTCCATAATCTTCTCTCCATTCCCCACTTTTATTTGAAAGAAATGAAATCACCGTTTGAGATGTGCTTATTTAACACATTCAAGGAGACGATTTATCAATTTCTATTATAATATTTAATTCTGGTCAAGAAAAAATTTGTGTTATGGTTGGACCAGATTATTATGTAATTTATCCTATTTTTTTTGTGTAAAAATTTTTTTCACATTTTATTGCGTTATAAAGAAAAATATGTTCATCGTAATCAAACCCATCGATTAACCAAAATGGTTATCACTAAGGTTATATATATATATATATAAATTTTTGTTCAATCTAAGTAACACAAATTAAATTTAAAACCATTTAGTCCCCTTTTTGTTCACTAATAGTCTATAACATAATTTCTGGACAAACACATCCATCTTATATATTTATCGTAACGTGAATATAAGTGAACCAATCATTTAAAACCAAGTAAACAAACAAGCCCAAAAAATGAAATTGAACCTTATAACCAATCAAAAAGGCCATGAATAAACTATAAAGAATTATAATAAATAATTTATATATAAAATAGGTTCTATAATTATTAATTAATAATCCTAATTTGTTTATTCATGTCTTTAATAAAAATTCAAGAACACCTTCAAGCATAAGGTAAGGGTTTTGCACCCGAACTTCCATTTTCATTCGGGTTATTTTTATTGTCAAATTTCCACAATGAAATTCTAATGTATAGTTTTTTAATCCTAATAAATTAAGTTTTATTATTCTATATATTTACACCAACGTGAATCCTTCCTTATTATATGAATAGTTGCCCATTTTAAAAGAATCTTTCAAAAGTGTTTCCAAAATACACGCCCGATTGTAATGGATTTCGTAACTCAATTTTCATCCATTGAGTTAAACAACTATTTCATTGGTTACATTGTTTCAAGAATATGTGTTAATGTCATTTTATTATTCTATACTGTATATAAACTTATATTTTTTGGATTTTCATTTTTCACACATAAGTATTTCATTGACGTATCCTCACTCTATTGATACAATCTTTGTAAGGGTTTGCTAACCTCAATGTTCATTATTTGAGTTAAACATATATTTCATGGGTTACATTGTTCCAAAAATATGTTTGAAAGACCTATGATTTTTTTATACTATATATACACTTATATTTTGTGTATTTTCATTTTTCACACATAAATATTTCTTTGATTTATCATCACTTTAATGACACAATCTTTGTAAGGGATCCTCTCTCTCACTTTTATTCAAGAATCCACCCTATCTTGTGTGCTTTTGTTTTTAATTTCTAATGATGGGGTATGTTTTATAACCTCCCCCATACTTCCATTTTGACATATAAATAATTGGATACCCCTTTACCACTCATTAGGATCTTGCAATAACAATCGTTACGGTGCCAAAATGTTTGTAAGGGGTTTCTTATCTCATTTTCATTTCTGTGAGATTTTCATTATTCGCAAATTATTTCTTGTATGTGGTATATGTGTACTGAAATTTGATATATAATAACATGATTCTATTTATATTCATGTTATTCAATGATTCATTTGAGGGTTATATGTTCTGGTCATATGATTCGACCGATTACATTGTTGTAAGGGATCCTCTCTCTCACTATTGTTCAATAATCTCCCCTATGTTGTTCAACTAATAATCTTTATGTGGTGTACCTACTACCCATTTTAGATCACATTTATTTGAAGGTATGTTTATATTAAATATCCATAATATCATATCATGTATATATTTGTTGTCTACACCATATACCATTTTACATTAGGTGTTTTATTTGGAAAGTTATTTTAATTATGGAAGTATTGTTAAATCTGTATACTCTACTATATAAGGATATTGATAAGGAATATTTCTCTTGTATTGAATATAAGTATAAATAATGATTTGGACATGAAATGGAGGTTGGGGCCCACTATATCCCCTTGATGCATCGTTAGGTCTAATGAGACAAAACAGTTTGGCGACAGACTCTTCGAGTTTGTTTCAAAAAATCAGATGGGTTTCTACCCATAGAACAAAACCATTTTTACGGTATTATGGTTCATGTGCCAGATACATGACATCCAATTAATAATCAATCACTTTATTCATTGTCGGTTATTATTATTATCCATGAGGTTTTCACTATGACAAAATCTATCGATATAGTTTCATTCTCAGTTTATTAATGGCATGAGTTGTTCATTTATTCACTATGCCATTTTTATTATGTCAAATTGACTATGATTCACTTATTATTTTACTAATTCTTCTGCTATTTGTAACCCTTACTGAGTGTTTTAGCTCACCCCTTTTATTGATTACCTTAAACAAGTTATGAAAAGGAGGTAATTTATTGAGTGCTTGTGGATGGAGTTTTTGTTTTTCATTATGTATTGTATTTTGTAACCTTATCCTATGTAATTTATGTGAAATCATTGCATCTAGTTAATTCATGACTACTAAACTGATCATTCCTTTGGGATTTTCATTCCTTCTATCCATGAAAATATCACAAGTAATGCACCGACTCCAACCTAGTGGGGTCGGGGTGTTACAGTTGGTATCAAAGGAAGTCTAATAGGAAACTTGGAAACTAGAGTAAGAAATATATATTAGGGAACAAAGACCAAAGGTAGAATTTGAGGATAAATTTACATGAACTTCTTGGAATTTTGGTAAGTAATAGATTATGTGGATCTTTCAAACAATACATCCATGTCTGGATACGAGCAAGTAGAGGCGGTTGTGGCACATATGTATCTAGGGGTAAAACTCGAAAACACCGCTTTGAGATAGACTCAAATGGGAATAGGTACCTAAAAATGGGCATTGCTGCACTCTTGGTTATCACACTCTCGAGGGATATGCTTATGATAACTCATATTTTCTTTACAAGACATTATGAAGGATTGAAATGTAAATTATTCCTCAAGGAAACCATTTTTCTGATTATGGGATTAGCCATGCCTATGATCTTAAATTGTGCTATGTATTTTGTTAAGTTATGATTATACATTATGATCCATTCCCTAATCTAGTGTGTGCCATTATTTATAAATGGTGCCTTTAAGGATTATGAGTTTTCATTAATCATTTTGTTAGTTTCTATGTCTATTATTTATGTTAAATCCTTGTTTTATAACTTTTCAGATCAAGATATGTCAGTTACAAATGGAAGTAGAAGTATCTCAAACGACATTTCTATCCCTTCCTAATGAATTGATTGAAATAATTATTTCAAAGTCATTCCCTCAATATTCTAAAACATTCTCTAACATAAAACTCACTTGCAAGAAATTGTTTGAGATATGAAACAACTCCACTATACCTCGATACCATTGTGGATCATGGGTTGTATTTAATCAAATCCTATTTTCTCTATATTCTCATATTTTCAAGAAAGTTAAATATTGTCAAGGAATTTTAAAATATTATACCTTATGACAAGATTTTTTAGTATATTATAATTTTGAAAAAGGTTCGGAAGAAGGAGACCCCTGTGCAACTTATTTATTTTTTTTTTTGAAATTTAATCTTTCAACACATACTTGTGGAATTTTAAAAGGACCATTTATTGAAAGTTTCAACTCAAATTTGGTTCGATAATTTTATAAAAATCATGTTTTATCAGATGTTTTTAAAATTCTATGTCATACATGATTACTTTCCAAAACTATTTTTCTGTGAACACCCATATGACCAAAGTTGTACAAGGTTTATATGGATTAAGGAAACAAATTATTTTGAAGGATCTATTAATCATTGTTGCAATGAGTATAACTTCTATTTACATGAGCAGGATGATGATGAAACCATATGGACACCATGATCAAGTTACCCACTCATTTTTTTTAATAAGTAAATAAAATATCAAGGACGAACTTTCCGAAGGTGGTAATAATGTAACACCCCAAGAATTTACAAATATATGTTTTATAGAATGAATAAATCACTAAGTCTGTACCAACACCACTTTGTTACAACCTACACATGTAAAAATAATTTTGTCACTTCAATGATGAGAATTTCGAAAATCTGACATAGGGCGTTGTGATCAGTAATTTATTTGGAGTCTGATATGAAAAAATTATTTTTCAGTGAATATTAACTGACCCTTATGAATAGTGACCTACAATTAGGAATAGTAAATTACCATTATAAATAGTAATATGACTCTTATGAATGGTATCCATACCCTAGAGTGTATAAATGAATTTAGACACCCTAAAGATGAAGATGAATATTCGAAGTGTATATATTTCAAATAAATAATGATTTAATTAAATATTTAATTATTCATATTTAGAATATTTTTTTTGAAAAATGGAACTCATTTTTGGATTCTACACAACGAAAAATGGTTAGGGTAAATTTTTGGGATTTTTCTGAAATACATGAATTTATGATGAATAGTGGCATACCATAAATTGCAAAATTAAGATATATACACTAATTATAGTGTCATGTGTGATGTTCTGACGATGTAATCCCACTTGGTTCGGGATCACATGATAAAAATACTATTATCGGACATGGAATACTCACTATTCCTTGTATTGAGGAGAAATAATAATTTAATGTGTTTTATATTAAGAAATCCCCTCTCTCCTCTACTATAAAACCCCCATTCACTCCCCCTTCTCCTCACTCCTCTCAAGCCTTGTGCCTTCTCCAAATTCTATCCAAATACCTTCCCAACCTCCTCCCCCACTTACAGTAAGCTTTGGTCTCATAAAAAGTCCAAAACCTATCCCCTTAAGAAGTTCTCAAAGGAGGAAGTCTCAAGATGTAAATTCCTCTTTCAAATCCCTTCTTTTCTTTTTAAGTTCTTTTAATTTTTGTTTCTTTTCTCACCTCTCATCAAGAAAATTTTGTGATAAATATATTAACATACATGTTCTGGAATTTTTTCATACTAATGGTATATATTCCATCATGATATCTCCTTTCCCCACTTTTATTTGAAAGAAATGAAAGCACCATTTGAGATGTGCAAATTTTGTACATTCAAGGACAACAGTTTATCAATTTTTATTATAATCTTTAATTCTGGTCAAGAAACCATTTGTGTTATGGTTGTAACAGATTATTATGTAATATATACTATTTATAGTTCTTTAATACTTTTGTACACGTGTATTATGTTATAATTTAAAAGATATTCATCGTAATCAAACCCATAGATTAACCAAAACAGTTATCACTAAGGTTATATATATATATATATATATATGACTTCAATCTATGTTACCCAAATTAAATTTTAAACAATTTAATCCCCTGGATTTTAAATAAGAGTGTATAACTTCATTTCAGGACAACCACATCCATCTTATATATTTCTCTGAATGTGAATATAAGTGAACCAATCATTTAAATCCAAGTAAACAAACAAGCCCGAACAATGAAATTGAACCTTATAACCAATCAATAAGTCCTAGAATGAACTATAAAGAATTATAATAAATCATTTACATATAAAAATGGTTATGTAATTAAGAATTAATAATCCTAATTTGTTTATTCTATTCTTTAATAACAATTCAAGAACACCTTCAAACATAAGGTAAGGGTTTTCCACCCGAACTTCCATTTTCATTCGGGTTATTTTTATTGTCTAATTTCCTAGATGAAATTATTACGTATTGTTATTATATACACATAAAGTATGTGTGAGTATTCTATATATTTACACCGACCATAATCCTTCCTTATTATATCAATAGTTACCTGTTTTAAAAGAAACTTTCAAAACTGTTTCCAAAATACAAGCCTGATTGTAAGGGATTTCTTAATTCAATTTTAATCCTTTGAGTTAAACATCTATTTCATTGGTGACATTGATTCAAGAATATATGTTAATGTCATTTTATTATTCTATACTTTATTTCCACTTATATTTTGTGGATTTTCATTTGTAACACTTAAATATTTCATTGACGTAACCTCACTCTAATGATACAATCTTTGTAAGGGTTTGCTTAACTCAATTTTCATTCTTTGAGTTAAACATCTATTTCAGTGGTTAAATTATTCTGAGAATATGTGTGAATGAACTATTATTTTTTTATAATTTATATACACATATATTTTGTGGATTTTTATATCTCACAAATAAATATTTCATTGATTTATTGTCACTTTAATGACACAGTCTTTGTAAGGGATCCTCTCTCTCATTATTATTCAAGAATCCACCCTATATTGTGTGCTTTTTTTAATTAATAATGATGGGTTTTGTTTTCTCACCTCCCACATACTCCCAATTTGACATATAAATAATTGGATACCCCTTTACCTGTCATTTAGACCTTGCAATATCAATCGTTACCGTGCCAAAATGTTTGTAAAGGGTTTCTTATCTCACATTCATTTCTGTGAGATTTTCATTATTCACCACATATTTCTTGTATGTGGTATATGTGTACTTCCATTTGATATATAATAACATGATTCACCTTATATTCATGTTATTAAATAATTCATTTTAGGGTTATATGTTCTGGTCAAATGATTCAACCGATTACATTGTGGTAAGGGATCCTCTCTCTCACTTTTGTTCAAGAATCTCCCATATGTTGTGCAACTAATAATCCTTATGTGGTGTACCTACAGACCATTGGAGATCAAATTTCATTTGAAATTATTTTTATATTAAATATCCATAGTCTCCTATCATGGATATTTTTTTTTCTAAACTGTATACCATTTTACATACGGTGTTTTATTTGGAAACTTATTTAAATTATAGAAGTATTGATAAAATTGTATAATCTACTCTATACGAATATTGATAAGGAATATTTCACTTGTATTTAATCAATGTTTAAATATTTCTTTGGACATTCAGCTCAGGGTGGGGCCTTATATAGCCCCATCAATGCATCGGTAGGTCTCATGAGACAAAACAGTTTGGCGACAGACCCTTCGGCTTTGTTTCCAAAAATCAGATGGGTTTCTACCCATAAAACTAAACAGTTGTTATGGTATTATGGATCATGTTCTAGATACATGACATCCAATTAATAATCATTCTCTTTATTCATTATCAGTTATTATGACTATACATGAGGTTTTCACTCTGACAAAAACTGTGGATGTAGTTTCGTTCTCATATTTTTAAGGAAATTAGTTGTTCATTTATTCACTATGCCATTTGGATTGTGTCAAATTGACTATGATTCTCTTATTATTGTACTCATGGTTCCACTATTTTTAACCCCTACTGAACCTTTGAGATCACCCCTTTCATTTTTTACCTTCAACAGGTTATAAAGAGGAGGTCATTTATTAAGGGCTTGTGGATGTAGTTTTTGTTTTTCATTATGTATTATATCTTGTAACTTTATCCAATTTAATTTATGTTAAATATATGTATCTAGTTTCTTCAAGACTACTAAAATGATCATTGCTTCCGGATTTTCATTCCTTCTATCCATGCCAATTTCACAAGTAATGCACCGGCTCAAGTCTAGGTGGTTCGGGGTGTTACAAGTTTAAATGTGTTTATCAGAGATTTATTAAACAATAATAATAAGGAAATGAATCCACGATATTCATAAGGATATTTATGAAGGCTAATAATTCCATTTATTTTGAGTATCCTAAAGAAGAGTAATGTAGTTACAAATTCTGGATATTTATTCTCTATATATATCTATCTCTTGAATAAAAAGGAAATACACAATAAAAAATGGAGGCATGAATACTCTATGAAAAAGAAGGCACTGAAAATATTTATACAAAAATATTGATGATTTTTAATAGAGAAACACCTCATTGTTCATTCTTATTCTCTCAAGGTGTAAAGATGAAGGAAGCCTGCAGAAACATTGTTTGATGTATTTTCTTATATTTAAAGATGTAGAATTCTTCTCCACATTGATGATTATTTTTTTCTAGTACAGTGCTACATTAAAGATAATCTACATATGTTAGTTGTTTCTACAATTGTGAGCTAATCCTATTTCACAAAAATCATCATCTCATCTATTTTTTTTTTTTTGAGTATCGGCTTCTTAGACTATATCGTGGTGGAGTGTCTGCTTCTCAAACTAAGCTGTGGATATTTCTATTCATGTTAAAAGAACTAGAAGGCCCTGTAAAATCCTCAAAAGGTTTCAACTACCTATACTCAGTTGTGTATGGTCTTATGATAAGATGACATACTAGTGAGAATCACCAAGCCCATCGAGTAGAGCGTTGGTGGAGTGGACTAGGGTATTTCTATTCCCTAAACCACTATACATCCCTGTGTTCTTTTCCTTTATTTATTTCCGATTAATTCTTGACATTAAGAGAGAAGGAATGGATCATTTTATTTCAAGATGGTCATTTTAATATTGTCATGATTTTTGAATGGTCAAAATTCACCCCCTCTTGTGTCTCCATCATAGCCATCCCGACCTAATAACATATACTACAAAATATATGTGCATGAACCACCAAATAGGTTTGTTTTTAACTGACATAAGAAAATATTGTGACTTATATTGGTTTCATTATCAATGATCATAAGTGTCATTTGACACTTTGGGAAAAATTAATAAAATTTATAGTTATAAACTCAATAAATTCATATGTATTTTCTATTTATTGAATGTAATTTTGTATGATTCATGAACTATTATATAAGGTTACCAACATAAAAAACACCAAGAAGGATGTGTGGATCATAATGTATGGGAGAGAGAATCCAATCATTATTCATGGAAAAGGAAGATCCAAAAAATAAGAGAAATAGATAGGGTCACTGTGGGTGGTGGCCCATAGATTCGTATTTACACATTTCATGAGTTCCTTTGTACCCAATTAGACTTTATAGTTCTTATTAAAGGTAGCATATAGGATCCCACTATCAAAAAATATGATATGACTCTTTATGGGAGCTGTGATATGGGATCAGGCTTGAACATGGAACTAGTATTTCTATTGTCTCTAGTATTTAATTACATTGGGGTGTATAATATGTGAATTTACAATGTGATATTTTCATCTTATGTTTAAACCTACATGAAATTACTTCTTCTCATTTTAATGTATCATGGGATTTTAATTTGATTATTAAAAGCATATAACTCTAATATTTTATTTTATCTATGATTATCTTATGATCCATATTGATTATATTTTTTCTAATATTTTTAAAAAATATATTTACCAAGAGTGTATAGTAACCGCACATATTATATATACCCTCTACATTTTTTGTCATTTGATTTTATAGAAGGAGGCACACATGCGGTATGTGGCCCCTTGGTTGGTCACTGTGGTGGGTAACTAGCCTGAGTAAGATGAAATGTCATATCATAGCTATATTTTTCTTATTTGGTACTATATGAGATATGGGTGAAGAAGATAGAAATGGTATGAACATGTGATGTACTATATGTATTATCCTTATAAAACAGCTTTATGAGAGGAAATACAAGTTACCGATGTCTTGTGAAGGGATTTCGTTATAACATTTGATCTATTTTGATTATGGTTGGTATGTTGTTTTTAGATTTTTGGTTTTATTAGTATTATCATGGGCTATGGTGGAGAGATTCATGTGTTCATGCATCACATTATAATGTGGTATTAATTTTAAATTTATGTTATTTCTTATTATTGAACACGTTGATTATTTTATGGGTCTAGTTATTTAAAATGTTAACAACAACATATAGTGATTTTTGATATATAACATGAAGGAAACATAATACATAACCAATATTTTATTCTGATTATGTTATTATTAGTTGTTAATTGGTTGTGTTAAATTTGTCAATATTTGATACTTGACTAAATAGTTGTTAAGTTAGCTTGGGTAATTCCCTAGTAATGTGAGTCCCCATTGTTATAGGGTGAGTATGATGCAACAAGATACAGTTCATACTACCTAGTTTTTATATATTCCATGAATTCATTAAGGGATAAGATTCTTGTTAGTGGCATTGTCAATGTCCCCATGGATGTGATTATTATCCTCATGGGGGTAGTTTGGTATTTGGGTACCTGAGAAGTATTTCAACCCTTGAGTGGGTGGAATGGTATGAGAATGAAGATTTCCAACTAATAAAGCCTTGAAATGTGGTATTAACATGTTATTTTCCATATATATTTAATAATGAATCTAGGAAGGTTAATTATGGGTTTGTAAAATTGTAAGATAAGGGTAGTAGAATAGGTTAGAGATTCTAGTGATGATGTTTTTGGTATTTGGATTATAGTGAGTCATGATATAGATATATAGAATGGAACATTTTCTACTTATACCCAAGATGGATTGTTATGATATGAGTTAAATCCCAGATATTGGATAGAAAGAAACAAGTGGACATCTTCTAGATAACAACCTTTAGCAGATTTTTCATGACTTGTATGATATGATCAACTAATGAGTTATGTGTAATCATGTTTTAGTTAGGAAGGAGGGATTCCCTAATTTAAAGTTATGTGGATGCACATATGATGCTCTATATTGTGAGGTGAAAAAAATACCTATAAGGATTAGTTAGATGTTAATTGGTCTGATGATCCTTGGATCATTAGGATGCAATTATTGATTAGGAGAGTAATTTTTTTATAGTGTATCATTAAAGAGTGAAACCTGTTGGTCTTTTATTTTTTATTTTTAATGGTTTATATGTGATGTGTCATATGAATAGATTTTAATCCTACCATGTTTTTGGGTTGGTGGAGGGTGTTCTATACAATTCATTAGTATTTTGGAAATGGATTTCATATAAGATGAATATTTTAATTTTGTGCATAGTTTTTTGTGTGTGTGATTATCCTTGTATAGTTATTAGGATATTCCAACAGATGCGTTTTTGAAAATATCTTTTTTTTGGGGGATTCTGAATGCAGGTCAAGGGACTCTTTGATTCAGGTCATGGTGACTTTTTTTATGAGTGGTGTTTCCGTATCTATTTAGTTTTATGAGAACCTTCTTGACAGAGATACGTCTTTTCCCATGACCCCTGTATGTGTTTTATGACATTGTGAGGTGCTTTTCTATTGTTATAGGGTTTATCATTCCTTGTATTTTTAGAAAACATAGACCTATAGAAAACAACTAATATTAACACCTTGGATAATTAAAAATGAATCATGATTAGGGTTGAGATGGGGTTGGAAATGTGTGAGACACTATAACTCATTTAGGGTTGTTAATCCTTGATGTTATTTATTATTTAAAAATTAAAGGGAGTTATATATAACCTACAATTAAATGATGGACCAATTGATGTGATAGATAGAGTTAGCATGAAAATGAGTTTTTTTGATGATCCACTTGATTTATGGTTCCATGGGTGGTGGTTCAACTATATACTGATGTTAGGAACCCATTAATTTATGAAACTATAAGTATATTTGAACATAATATACTGAGGGTTGGAACTTAAATATCTTGATGAAATGAGATATATCAGTTTTTTTGGGGTTATTTCTATCAATAACGAGTATGTGATAGAGGATCTTAATGATTTTGTTTATTAGCTATCAAGAGAATAACATTATCATATTCCTTGTAGAAATGACCACGGGATGGGTATATCTTGATAAAGCAGGATGGGTCTCATAATTTTCTACATTCAACTGATTACGTGATATAATGAATTTAGTATCATGGAGAAATAGGTTAAAAATTATATGATGGGGGCCACCATTGAGGCATTGTCATACCAAACCCTGTTTGGGTGGTGTGTGTTGAGTATCAACTATAATGTGTGTGTAAAACCTAGACCTATGGTAGTAAGGGTTCTGAATTGGACCATGGATATTAGAGGCATATCTATGTTTATAAATATCCATTCAGATGGAGAACACTAGTATCATGTCTCATATTTTCGAACATGTGTTGGTCGGTGCATTCAATGTCTTATTAGTAGAAATTCAATAGTTGGCATGTTAGATGACTAGATATATAGGTGTCAATACTTGTAAGAAGTAAAACTACCTTTGAAATTGAGTAGGGTTCATGTTTTAATATAGTCTCTTGTCTAACTCACTTCATTTTTTGTGATTTTTGGGAATATACCCATTCATAGGTCTAAGATCCACTTCTATGAAAATGGTCCGAATGAACACTAAAATCCATTGTTAGAGTCAAAATGTATTCAAATCGTCCATTTGACACAATTTGAACCCTTCATGGATAATCATGATACATCACAAAAATCTAAATTATTGTTCCATGGAGATAGAAGATCACCTTTTTGTTCAATAAGACACCCAAGTTGATGATATACACAACTTTATTCCTCACATTAATGAATCATGATCAATCCATTGAAACCACGATTTACTATTTCTTCCCAATAATATATCATGGTCATGAAAATTGGATGAATCCCTTGAAATCATTTCATAAAATTTCATTGATATCTTCTTTTTTTAAACCAAATTGAATCTAATTCATCATGAATCAACCTAATTTCTTCTTTTAATGTTTTAATAAAAGATACCCTTTTTATGTGAAAAAATGGTCCCATATCAATAATTATTATTTGAAATTTGTACAACTCTGTTATATCATGTTCATTAAATATAAATCATTTTCTTTGTGTGTTGGTAAGAACATGCTTTTTGGAGAGAGGGAATATTTCTCCTATCGATTAACAGGTATCATATATATTAATGCCTTACTATTTTCTAAAAATCTGTGAGGAGACATATAGATTTTAAAAATCATACCATTTACCTCATAACGATCCATTTAGTCGTTGATCTATTGACTCAATTCGGGACATTTCTAGAACACCTCTAAAATATAGACCAATATTCGACCATTTTGAAAGCGCTCTTTCTCAACCTCTTTCAGATATGAATCTATCTGATTATTATGCATATGGTATTCCATTACATTAGTATCTTCATTTCAATTAAGACAATGATTTTGATTCCTATTATATATTTTGAGAATGTTTTACCATCCCAAAAGAGGAAAAACAAAGTCTTTTTTTATATCAATGCGTTGAGAAAGGGTAGAATAATAGAACCTTTCCATGGGAAAGTGCTTTTTCAACTCTCACAAAATATAATCTATTCCAAACATATATTCCATTGTTCGATAATTCTACAAGGTATAAATATATGTATTTTATATTTTTAGATCATTTTTAATACCTGTTACTAATAATACCTAGTAGTCAACAATATATATCCATTTTTTATGATATGATTCATAGATCTGATATATCATGGAAAATGATTTTTCAGAAAAAAATTGTGTCTTCCATAACATAATATGATAAGTGATATTTCAAAAAGTGTTTTTTGGAGGTCCTCAACTGTAGTTTTGTTTGAGTAATGGTTTGTTTTAGACGAATGAAATCAACATTAGTGCTGTAAAAAACGTTATTTGGAAATTCACAAATGCCACTGAAGGTGGGGAATCATCATGGATATTTTTCATTATATGGTTCCATAGTTCTTGTGTCATCTAGTATTTTTGGTATGATAAGTGTTGGGAGGTTCTATAAAACACATTTCCTAATTGATAAATTATCAATACATTTGTGAGGATCTATGATAATTGTTCTTGATATGAATAGTGGATGTGATGGACTATAACATGAGGAATCTGGGGTATTATGTTGGTTTATTATTTCAATTGTGATGTTAGTGTGATTATAACAAGTTATGGATATGGATTTAGAATGGTAATCTTTTTTTAGTGACTAATGTGGTTCATGAGATATGAAAATGGAGACATCATAGGGATAATAGGAGTTATAGTAGATAAGCTATAACACACTACACCTGAATTTCGTGGTGATGTTAGTGTGGTGCTATGTCCCAATGTGGCTAAAACCATGTTCGATTTGAAAATTTGTATTTAGTTTCAAATTATGAATTTATAAACATGTTTGATAGGGTCTATTTGTGTAATCAAAGGTAGTAGTTGAGGTGAATATGGATGACACAAATGTACTAGTTTTAGATGATATACATTGGTTAAGGCTAATGATCTTATATTGGTCAAAGGCCACACTACACCCTATGGAGTTTTATAATGGATAGTGAAATTTTCAAGGTTAATAATCTACATATAGGGTTGGATTTATTGTGTACATAGGGATTTATTACATGTTAAGGAATATTTAATAGTATTTTCTATAGAGTTTGGTGGAATACAATGCTGCAACACAAGGCCTTGTGACATGGATAGGGATACATAGGATTATATAATAGAAAATGTTGGACTAAATCCTTCTATTGGTAGAAAGTACTAAAAAACCCCTAGGATATTCCATGAGGGATTTATCGAGTTTAAATTTATCCCATCCTAACGAAGGGGTGATTTTCTATGATCTCATTCTAGTGGGGGAATGTTGTATATTGGTGATGGAGGTTACACATTAGAGGCCTCAGGGTAATAGTTATTGTTCTTCCATGGATTAGGGTGTTGTGTTGTGGCTAGTGAGTCTATGTCGCAAGAGAGCCACTAGAAGGGGAATTTGTCCATTAAATTTGATTTAATTCTTGAAGGTGTGTTTTCTATATTTTAATTGACGTAAATAAATTAATGGAATTTTTAGGTTTTTAATTTAATCTTTTTGGGGGGTTTATGAGATTTAGAAAAATAAATATTTGTGGATAAACATCCCTCTTCCTCTCATCATCCATCCTTCATCCTTTTTATTTGTTTGTGGATATACAATTTTTTATCCTTGTTTTGAGTTGATTTTGAGTCCTTAATTTTATTCGTTTTTACCATATAATTTCCTCTATGTATTGTGGTAAAAGTTTGAGACATGATACGGATTCCACAGAATCTAGATGTATTCAAGTCTGGATGGTGGTTTCCAAGTTCTACATGGATTGATGAGGCCTGGAGAGGATGAATTCTTATTGAATTACATATTTTATCTTAGTTTAAGATTACTAACATATTTATTTATTTTTAAATTAAACTATAAGGTAATCAATTAATGGATTTCTATTGAATGCTATATGTTTCTGGAGTAGTGGTCTCAGTAGGTGTTCTAATAGTGATCTTCTACCAATTGCTAAAGTTTTTGGAATTTTTATAATTTATGATGAAATATACATAATTTATATAGAATAGAAATTATTATGTAATTAATTTTACTATATAAATATTATTGACTAAAATTAAATAAATGGATGTTTTTTTTGATTTAGGGAATCTTAGTTTTAGATGATGTTCACTAAATCCTAAACGAGATAGGATAAGATTAGATGATGCTGGAATAGCATCATGTAAGGGTATTCCCACATGTAAATGTACTTTGTCCCAAACTTCTCCTTATGTTTTAAACATTGTTTATTCGAAATGTGACATTTAGTCTTACCACAATGTGTGATTAACCTAAAAACTAATTCTAATTTTTTTTCGTATAACTCATACAATTGGGTTAAAAACATATACGGTCATGAGGGACCCTTTAAATTATATTTTGGATTATATTTCCACTAATATCAATTGGATTATATTAATATATTGTTGAATTTTATACTTGGGACTAAAGGGGATCTCCTTGTGTTATTCCATGATGTATAATACCTTTATTAGGTGATCCATCCTCAAAATGGACATGTGAGTGTTGTGTAACTAAGATTGATTGATGTGAGATAATAAAGAGAAAATTTAATTTTACTAAAAAAGGGAAAAAAAATTCTAAGTAGTATGTGATTGTACTTATTTTTAGTGTAGCTTTATTTTTTGTCCACTAAAGTCCATTGTGTGAAAATAATGTTTTTTTAATTATGGCGACTATAACTAGAAAGGATGATTCTGTAGTTTCCCATGATATAGTGAAAATTAAATATCATCCCATATACTTTTTAGAGTAATTGATGTGTCTGAGTGTATATGGTCACAATGATTCTTGATAGTAAGTTAACATTTTTTGTTTCCTTGTTATATTTTTTGGATTATATGACTTATTTATGGGGTGAGTGTTTCTCCCCCTTCAGTATTATAGTAACTGAGTAGGCTATACTATAGTTTTGGACCTTAAGTTATGTTGGAAATTTAGTTGAGAAACCTATCCTAGACTTAAATTTAATTGGATGTCATTCTAACCTAATAATGCTTTCTAATTTTTCACTTCCAAAATTTTTAATTATACAATCGTGTGTTTTGTTTATGTTGTGGGATTATTTTCCAATTTTTATTTTCATTTATATTATGTGTATCATATTACCATTAATTAGTATATTTTCATGTGTAGGAATACCGACCTAGTTAATAAAAAATGGCCAACAGACTAGATCACATTCCCATATGTGTGATGGTTCTTAATATAATAAATAAATAAATTATATTATATTTATAATAAATTAATTTTATTCCCACTAATTTATTTCTCATTTTAGTTTAAGTCGTTTTTGGAAGTAAAATATTATTTCATTATATTGTGAGAATATTGAATAAAAGATCCAAAATTTTGAATTAAACTGATTTTATAAATTTTACGAATAAAATTAATGGATATATATATATATATAATCCCTTGATTTGTTATTTTGATGGTGAAGGATAGGGGTAATTGATGTGGTGATTAAATCGAGAAAAATTGGAAATGTGTTAGTAAATTTATAGTGTGAAACATAATATATAATTTGTGGTATGAAAGATATTCAATTATATGAAAAAATGTTTTTTGATCAAATGTAAGAAATACTTGTTGGTATGAGGGAAATGTTCCACGATGTATAATGAATTTTCCATCATAGTTGGGAGGTAAGAAGATGATATTTCCTAAGATACATAAGATGTTATTCATAATATCTTTTGATAAGTAAAATTTATTGGATGATACTTATGATTTATCATATCATGTGTAACATGAAATTTATAGTTTATAAGGTTTCTTAAAACATACATTTCATTTAATAGAAATCATGTAACGATATTCCCTTTGTGAACTTGAGATTTGATCGAGAATGTGATTTTGCTAAATGTTCTGTACTGGTATAAATTAAACAAAACTATATATATATATATATGAATGTAATTATATATATGATCACATCATTTTATAAACCGAAAGAATATATTTTCATGTCACAATATCTAATCATGAAGAACTGAATTTGTAGAGATCATCTCGATTCTATGTGGAGAATTCATAGGGGACTAGGATAAAATAATCTTATGTGAATAATTAACTAGTCTAGAAAATAATAGGTTCATAGGCTAGGAATCATCTAATATAGGAAAGATAACAAGCATGTGAGGATTTATAGGAAAACTAAAATCATGGATTAAATATCCAAATACCTTAGGAATGTATCTCACAAAGATTTCTACACATGGAATCAATATAGATATCATGGAAGGATGAAATGTGACATTTAAAAAGATTAGTGGTTAATATTGGAGAGATCAGTTGCTAGATTATTCATGCTACATTTTATTACTATTTTAATTCTTCTAATATATAATTAAGCCTTTTAATATATGGATTGAATACTTTTAGTGATTGGAACTACATGGAGGGGAATCTTTTATTTATACTTGTGTAAAAATATCAAAATTTAAATCATATTTATTTATATCAGATTTTAGTATTCTGATATTATATTAGATGTGATTAAATTTAGTTCATATTTTTTCAAACTATTTTGTACATGGGTTGATAAATTCATTTCTCCCTCTAAATCATATTTCCAATATATGATAGAATTGGAATTGTTTAGTGATGAAGTACATGGAGATTGAAGATATGTGTGTTGAAGGTTGTGGATCTCCTAGGATTTATTAATATTACCTTTTTCTGATTAATATTATTTTTTAATAAATTAAGGAGAGATCATTATTGAGATATTATTTTATTTATTGATATCATCCCACACACATAGGAAGGATGATCATTTTGAAGTGATCAAAACTGAGTTGAAACTCATATTCCCAATAATCCATTAATGAGAGAGAATATATTATGGATTCTTTCATTACAAAATTATGTAAAATAGAGATTAATCATTTTAGGATGGCAATATTGTAGTAATTAGTAATCCAACTTTGGGACTAATCACGTAATTAATTTATAATGAATTAAATTTATAATAAAATGATTTTAGTTCTCTCAAAATAAAAAAATATGAATCCCATTTTTAAATAATTATGAAGACCTGAATTTTCACACCTCTTTGTGGAAAACATTTCCATCCTAGAGTTCTACATAATTACCATTGGTTTTAAATTTATTATATAACAACCATAACAGTCGTTGTGTTAATTATTTAGCACCTTTGTTGGGGAGATTATTTCAAATACATAACACCAAACTAAATATTTTCACCAATAGATCTCATACATATTATATTTGTTGTATTGATAAAAATATTAAAATAACCATGCTATCATGGGTAAGACATATATGAAACATTTATAATATTTTATCCATCTTTAAAAACATTTCATTGATAAAATAAAGTGAAACTTCAACATTTCACTATGAATCTGACAGCATGGATTGAAATCATGATCGTATCAATACATATCATTGCATGCCTTATTTTATAATTTAAAACAATAAATCGTTTATTCATAGTTTAAAAGATTATTTTGAACGAAAAACATGATTAATTAATATTTTTCCCAAGTTTCATGGACTGATTAGAGATGATATAAACAAGAACATTAAATTATTCATGATGGTATGTGCAACATTATATCTAATAGGATCGGTTGAGTACTGTGTAAAGTGGATAGATTTATCTCTATCTATTTAGTTAGTGGTTAAGAAATGGATAATCATCCCATTACCTTGTTAAATAACTTATTTGGATAACCAGTAGAGTTGTTTTCCCAAATTCTTATTTCTATATTCATGGGAAAAAACCCAAATAAATTAGATATATGGCATCAAGCAATCATCATGTGAAATATTTTATGATTATTTTTAATTATTTGGGAAGTTAGATGAAATATTCCAACATAAAGTATTATAGATAAACCACTTAATAATTTTCTTATATCATGGTATGCATGATAGTTATATTAATTTTCTAGATGAATCATCTGGAGGAGATTTAATTGAAACGTTAATAACATAATCTCAAGGAATTAATGACAATATATTTCAAAAATATCAATTGATTAATGTAACTGGTACTTGTATAATATTAGTGGATTAAGAAAGATCTAGTAACTCACCTTAACTAGAATCCAAACATTGGTAAATATGTACTTTTATTAGGAAACTATCTGTTATGTAATTAAATGATCAACTTGCAGAAGTGAATTTATATGGTCTTCTTTCATCATCAAATAAATTTTAAAAACATTGTTTTCAGTTATAGGAATCATGAAAAAAAATTTACATCCAATCAGAAAATTTATTTTACGTAATCAAACTAAGGATGTAGAAATAATTCACTAAACCATGAATTGTTTTGAAATAAAGAAAACCATGCTAGACCACCCTGCTAGTTGCAATTATGCAAACTTGTACCTTTTAGAAACAAATTCTATCAAATGTATAATCTAGAAACCATCCAATCAACACCCTTCAAATTGGGTAAATATAAATAACATCCTTTAATAGTTTACAACTAACAATATAGAATGGACCATATTGAATAATTGAGGTGTTGAAAAATGAGATAATTAAATTGAATATGTTTTAGGATTAATTTTAGAAATGATGGAAAAAATCTTGTAAAATTTCCAACACAAACCATTATAAATACAATGATTAATGTGTGATTGCTAACGACCATGATTGGTAATGAGATCTAATATACCGCAAAAATATTTACTTAATAGCCTATTTCAATAATTGTGTAATAGAATCGAATATAAAAAATATTCAGAGAAAATTAATTAGACAAGACAAAAAAACAATTAAATTAATAAAATATTCCCCCACTATTTACCTAACAAATGTTATAATAAATGATGATTCATGGGGTATAAATCTAAAGAAATCCTAGATAAATTCATTATTATTAAAAAAAACATACGTATAATTAAATTTATTAATTAGTTTCCAAAATTTACTAAGATTATCATGAATTATAAAATAATAAAAGTATATATTAAGGGAATGAGAGAGTGAATTTATGAATGAATGTTTTAGAATTGGTTTCACCATTCCTGTTTACAAAATTTCAAGCCTAGTGGGAATTTTTTATTTAATGCACTATTAGATCCATTTAATTCATTAATAAATAATGTTTTTTAAGAAATTTTATTAATTTAATGACCATTTTGTATTTTATTCATTTCATATAGTATATATCATTATAAAAAATAGTGGTTGTCTAAAAATATAATACATCCACTTCATTCCCAACTCATTTTAATAGAGATGACATGGTAAGAGTTCAAAACCTGATCTTACTACCTTAATTTAAAATACTAAAAATAGAGGATGATATGACAATAACTCAGTCACCGATCATCTTGGGAAGGACATACCTAAAAACAAAAAATACAATAATTAATGTTCATGAAGGTACCTTTAAAGAGGAGTTTGGAGAAAAATCACTTTTCAAAATCACACATTATAATTATCCAATTCTATATGAGTAAAACAACCCATTGAAAAAAAAATATGGTTACCAACCTATAATCTAAAAAACATGTGAATTTTTAAAAAACATTTTATCATGATAAAACCAATATAGGTTAACATAATTTTTTATTTTCTTAGTTTATTTAATGTCTATTAAATAATGATGGTATTGAATCTTACTCTATTAGAAAATAAATTCATATTGTAGATGTATGTGAACCCAATATTATTTCATCATCAATTAGGGAAGCTAATAATGAGATAGAACAATTACCACCATATTTAAGGAATATTTTTATAATGAAAAAAAATATGTTTATAGTAATTATTGGTAGAAAATTTCCTTCTAATCAGCAACAAAAATTAAACAATGTTTTCAAATAATATCTATGAGATATAAGTTAGAAATTGGATGGCATTACTATGTTAGTTATGAAATCTATGGGCATATATTTTTTTGATCATGATAAAAAAACATATTATGAATAATCATTGGGGACATAACCCCACTATAATGGAGTTGGTTAAAGAATAACATGAAAATTAATATGATTTTTTTAAAAAATTACGAAATTTAATATTCAAATAGGTTTTAAGACATTGATACTGTACAAATGAAATCAACAATCAATTTTTTTAAGAATAAAAATAATGAGATAGTATTAATGGGAATACAACATAATTGGATTGTTTTCATTGACTATAAAAAATTGAATTAGTTCATACAAAAAGATAATTTTCCCATTTTAGTTTTGGAATTTTATATTATAGACATACATGAACTTTCAAATACTAGGTTTTAGATGGATTTTCTAGATACTTACACATACATGTTTCACCAAAGGATAAACCCCCCTTAAAACTATAGTCCTAGTATAATTTTTACCATTAGAATTATTCATGTATTAATAAATATACTAGGTACATATCAAAGATTCTTTGTGTAACAATCTGGTTTGCAGGCCACAACATAGTCCCTCAGACTGAGGACCTATGTTACCTCTAGTGCACCTACCTGTATGCCAGAGGATGTTGACTAGACATAAGGGAATAATCCAATCCATGGAGGGAGTATTAACATCAATACGATAAATATGATAATGGATAATAGATAAAAAATATTCGTCATATACATTAGAGTATGTAGAACCAATAGACAAAGATGTGATAATAAATTCCATGTTTGAGCATACATTAATACAAATTAGAGGGTAACCCATTAGGATGATGACTCTTATAGAAAATAAAGCAATTGAAACATAAAAACAAACCCTACTACTATCCTCAGGCCACACTATATTACTAGTCTCCAGATAACTATCAAGATTCCCCATCATGATTTACCACACATACGTTTCTTTGACTTGAATGAAAACCAAATGACTACATATATACTAGATTTATCATGTATATTGTGAGAATATAACAAAGTAGGGTCTCACCAAGCTCCCATAGTATACACCTTCATTATGAGTGTATAAAATATTAAAAGATATATATAAATAGACATACTCATTCTGTTATCTTCTGTTAACCAGGCTTCCACAACACCCAATGATGTAAACATGCCAATCAAGACACCAAATGATAGCCAAGTCTAACCCTACTTCAACTCCATTATAAAATTACATTATCACCTCATTCAACACTATCTGACCCATACCCAATATAGGGTAGGGAATCATTCAAATCATAAACACTACCAACTTGATAGTAGGGTCTAGTTCTAACCTCTTGATACATTTTTCTCTCTAGGATAGTGATAAATCAAACACTTGACCTCTTAATAATCTCTTAATGTGGGTTATGTATATCTAAATCCAAATCAAATTTGAACAAAACCTTCTATCTCAAGGCAGTACCATTTTCTTATCCCATATCACATCACAACATGGAGTCCTTCCCAATCAATACAGTTATAACATTAACTCTTAACAAAAGGTACGACCCTTCAATACATATTAATCATGACCATTTCATTCTCATTCATGGAATGATCCATGATAACACCTTTTCACTCAAGTTGAATCAATTTTATCTCATTATGTGCCTTCTCAATCATGTTTGGAATAGACTTTATTCAAAGAAAGGACACCAACTTATTCATAATTGTCTATACAACACCATATAACTCATGAAAGTACATAACTTACCATACAAACCCCCACATATAAATGAATCACCTTTTATGATTACAAAAAAAATCATATACATGAAACCAAAAAAATGTGCTCACAACCAGTAACAAGGATTCCCAGCCAGTTAAAGGGTGCCAGTCACTCAGGGCCCATCCCATCATCATAAATCATTGACACAGACTCATGGCCATCAACCTCAATGAATCCATAGAAACTATTATCTAAAAAACCATATTCACAATAGATAGGGTCAAATTCATACTTATAACATCCTTAGTAATCTTAATTTCATGTCCCTAAGAATTTCCGATGACCCCTACCTTAGTATCATCTATTATCTTTAATGTGAGGTATCTCATCCAATCACCTAGCATCCACCACATATTCCATGTATCATATGACTTTTCTTACTTGTATCACACCCCAAAAAACTCCATCAACATTATAAGGGAGTTGTAGATCACTCATGAGATATACAACCATGCAACTCATGTTCACATGAATCTTATCCCCCATGCCTACCCACATACCATAGGAACCCAAACTAGGCTATCCCATAAATCATCTCTCACACTGAGACCTACCCAAGTGATCATTTAATCCAATCCAAAATCATATCCCCCTTAGATACATATTTGATGGGTTATCCAAAATACCTAATTAATAATTCATCATTATTATATGCATAAGAGGAAAAAAACCATCCAATATATTATATTGTGGTCACCGTAACTCTCTATTTGTCTAACACTAACGCAATGAATTATGCGGTGGTTCACACTCATGCACATAAAACATATGAAATTTTGTCATAGTTCCCACCTACATTGAACATGGTGTTAACAACTCAAAAATACCCCCCCCCCCTAATTATCAAGAATCTCTTTCATGATTCCATGAACTAGGAAAAACAATGTCTTTGAAAATGAACCCAATGACATGTAATCAACCTTCCAAGACATCCTCTATCCTCCTAACACAAAATGAACATCACTTCCTGAGATTTATTGCAGAAACCAATGAAAATCTCCAATAAACCATAACCAAACCCCATAAGAGTATTGAGGTATATGAAGAGAACCAAGAATGGAAAAATAACTGATGAATTTCCCAAGAATCTCCATAGGAACATCACCAAAATCAACCCACAAATATGAGGATAAATTAAGAAAAATTAAGGGGAGAGATGATAAATTATTTTATCTCATGATTCCTTTTTCCTGCAAATTTCTAGGGGGTCTGATAGATAATTATCTGGAATGTCCACATTTTAAGAAAATGTATCTAGGCCTTGTTTGTAGTGTGAAAGGTGTGTTGCAAAGAAAAAAACCTCATCATTAGAAAATTTCATGGTCCATCCAATGGTAACAAAGTGTGAAGTACTTATAAAAAAAGGGGATTAACTAACTCTATCCATCAGGAAGAGAGTACTTATACTCCAATGTCTTGACACACTATATAATTCTAGTGCATCACAGCCTTCCACAATAGAATCATTTCAAATAGTCCTTCATGCCTTGATTTAGTGCCCATATGAATACATGTAACCCAATGAGGCCCTATTCCACATCTAAAACATCTTATTAAGAGGATCTAATGATAATATTCCATATAAAATCATTATTCGTGTAGTGAACCCCACTCTAGGAAAACAATTCATATTCCCCTTGATAGGTAATGACCCAAAAACTCACAGTACCTTGCAAAAACCACACCATAACACTTCACATCCACGATAAGACATGGTAGTCATCTAGATGAAAAACCAAACCTACCATGACCATCAATGCACTCAAATATTTCCATTTTCTATAACTGAATACTAAACACAATCCCATTGTTCATCTCTAAACATCATAGAGAAAAGACATTGAATGTTATTCTTCCTACCCGCCACCTTGCTAACATCATAATGTCTCTTATGAACACCCATATCTCAGGAGACATTTTAGTGTATTATTTTATTTAGGCTATAGTTAAGAGTTATTCCCAATATATGTCTTTGCTCACAATTTTCTATTACACATCATTGTACTTTGACAATTTTAATTACTTTCCCTATTAGTGATTCCAACCTTTAGAGGTCCACTAACATGCTCAATGCGGTTTCACCTCACTATATATAAATATTCCAAAAAATACACATCACTCCATGTTCAATAGATTTAACCACATAAATATTGATTTCACCAACCAGCATATCATCACATAGTTTCTCTTTCTCATTATGCCTTAACACCTAGGGGAATCAAATTATTTTCCAAAAAGCTAAAAATAAATGTTCGAACCTAACTCATGGTGTAATTCCATAGTTTTACATGATCTTATACATATTTATGATATTTTTTGTTTTTAATTTTTGTTTAAATCAATTAGATTTGGTTAATGAACTGTTTCTCATGTTTTTTTACGATGGTTTGGGGGTGTTATATATGATCAGAAAACAAAATAAATTCAAAAGGGTCATCAAGTGCACATTACATGGTTAGTTCATGGTTAGTAGTAATTGTGGATCTCAACTATGCATTACTCGAGTAATTGGAGCATAGATGAAAAGTCATTAAAGGGGGATGCACCAAACTATGGGGTCCTGGACGGAGCCACCCCACATTGATACCACACAAATTTTCAAACTGTTTTTTCTCCCCATGAGACCGGTTGCTAACCCCCACTCCTGGATATAGGGTGGCACATGGTTAACACATGGTTTGGAAAACTGAACAATCAAATCTTGTGAGTCATTAAAGATTGAGGAAATTGATCTCTTTCCCATATATATTTATGTTTTCACACCTATATTTCTTCGATTTTCTTCTTACAATATTTAATGTTGATGAACCCTTCCTCAAAAAACATCCTATAGATAAATAACCCTAATTCTAATGATATTTGGAGCATCATTGAATGTTAATCAATGCTCTGGATGTGTATCACACTCAACGTCCATCATTTTTTAGGATATGATCTTGTGGATGAATTATTCTATTTTTGAAGACCTAAATCCATCTATTTCAAGTGGATCATTGGTTGGGGATTATAAGAGTATTTGAGTTTGAAACAGAGGCCAATGTTGAGAGAGTGTTTTCTACATAATCATGGTAGGTGGTAAACAAGTTATATCCCACTATATTGAGGTTTGATTTATGTGTATGTGGTTGTTTGTTGGTGAAATTATATTGTCCATTTTTTCCATGGTAGGAACTATAAAATTGGTTTGTTAAATGACGAACGTATCCCCTCATAGACCCTATGGGTTGAATTGAGGTAGATTAGATAGGTAAAAAGGACACCCAAGGGGTGTTTCACTACATAGAACATGGAATTGGGTTTTTAAATAAATAATTGGAGGGTTAATAAGATCAAAATGATTATATTTATGTTTTCGTATTCGCATGAGTTATGAAATGAATTTAATGTAATTTATGGCTAGTTGATGACATGACATAAGGGGGTATTCACTAAAATGTGATTATTTTTAATTTATTAAGAAACTTAATTGGTAAATATGTTAATGGATTAAGGCATTTTTGTGATGAAAATTTCAATTGGTTAAGGAATATAAGGGGTATATATGTTAATGTTTGATGTCATTTAAATGGTAAATTTGTTACTGAAATAAGACATGAAGATGGAATATTTGTCGATGAGCTGTGTTCCGTAAATGCTTTATGTGTTAAGTGAGTTATGACTTCTAAACTATCTATGTGTTAATTGGTTTTAGAAGAATTTGTAAATGTATTATTGATATATGTAGGGTATTCATATTGAGGCTCTAGTCCCACAGGTCATGTTAGACTGAGGCTCTAAGCCCCACATCTATAATTCATGGGTTAGGGATTTAGACCGAGTCTCTTTTCCCCTACGGAATTCATGTGAAATGAAGACCTAAACATCAGCCCCTAATTAAGTGTTATGTATTTTTTTTTAATAATGTTTCCTTAAGAAAAAGGGAATGTGGTTTTCCACCATATGCATTGTTTATATGACCAGAATAGGATTATGAGTAATTAAAGAAAATGGACAACATAGGGAACAAATGATGAAAGTGGATAAATTGATCCTTGTTAATTAATTGAACTCGGTCCATGTTTTATTGATCATATAGTTCATTATGTAGCTCTATACACTATATTTTTAGACTGGATATTTTGTAGAAATTATTTGTGGTGGCCGACTAGTCTGTACTCACACCCAACCAAGGCCGATATTTTCTACCCAAGAAGACATCATGGTTATTGTCTACAATAAGGGGAAAGGCTATTTGATAGATGGATTATTAGGATATGGGATGTTGATGGATGAGGGAATAGAAATTGAATACAGGAACCATTTTGGGAATATTTCTATTTTTATATATTTTTAGTGCTTCATTTACACTAGGAACTATATGAACTGACCTAGAATATTTACTATTTGGCTTATGGATTTTTCTGAGTTTTGAGAAATGGATTTGAGATTCATGTTTATTGATTACATATTTTCATATTTCATAATTTATCTATTTTTTCATACTCTGATAAAGTGGTTGTTGTCTCCAAACGTGTTTCATTAGAACCTAACTATTTGTTGGAAGCGTCTGGCATATGGGGAGGTACACCTAAAGTCTTTTGTTGAATCGTTGTGGGGAACTGAATAAGGGTTACATTGGTCTAGACATTAATGTTGGATACCTAACCTAATAAAAAAGTTCATAAACTCTCTCCTAGTACATAAATGATCCCCAAAATCTACTCACTCTCGAATAACACCAAATCCACCCCCTATAAAATAAAAACAGTAAATGTTTAATAGAAACCACATCTGATATCATAATTACATTTCACATATATAATATTATATTAATGGATCTTACCACACTCCAACAACCTAATGTCACTTCTTTCATCCTCCAACTTGTCTCCCCATCTTAACAACCCATACAACATGAACACCTGTGACTGATATGATGCTTCTTGTCTATGAGAATCTTTATTATCACCCACTAAACCCAAAAGCCACTCTCTATAGCCCATGATATTTCCATTACTACTCATAATGTATTTTTTTTCTACCTTAGACATACATGACTACTAATACAAAACACCAACAACCACCCATTCCTACCTCCTCAAGAACATCACTATCGACATTTTCCAAACTCATCCACCCCAAAATACAGTAATCATGAACCCAAAACAATATCAATCATTACCTCAAGAACCTATAGACTTATTTTCCACTAAAATATGATTTAGTTCATCGAAAAACTGAAAAAATATCAACATACCCATATTAAAACCATATACTAGTCCAAAAAATAGGATACATGCACAACTAGGACACCCATTTATTCACAAAGCATTTCATTTTTCAAAAGTCTCACTATTTATAACAATTCATTCTCTTGGTAGAGTGATATCTGGAAGAAACATTTCACATGAACTTACCCTTATTCATACATGATCTCACCCAATCCCATCTATTGTATGTTATTTTACAATCTGATCACACAACCTAATTCAGGATACCATGAGTCACTTACTTTTTAGCCATGTATCCCATGCCTAACCATATGACCATGGACCTTATTTAAGATACATAATCCAACACCCAGATGAATCCCTCCCATTCCATTTATAACAAAATGATCACCGATCACCTATGTGTCATTACGATGTAAAGATATTCTAACCACCTTCCCACCATAGAACCTAAAAGTACATCGAAAACTATTATGTTCAGTAATCCTACTAATTCCTCTCTATCTCCTTGCCTTAATTCTATTCCCAAGGAAATTCATTTTTATTATTTTAAACCACTCACGGTATACATCCAAAAACCTAATTCAGTTATATATAATTCAACAAATAATATATATGAGAAAAAAACATATATGTTATTTTTGAAACATGCAGTCCATCTAAGCATAATTACACTAAGAAGTCATGTGGGTAATTTAAAAATATGTTTTTTAAAACATTAAACAACTATACGAACAGGTCAGAAATTTTAAATTATTTTTATACGAATATAAATGAATATACCCACAAAAATATGTTTCATCTGAAATTTCATTATTTTTTAACTTTTAAAGTGTTTTGAGCTAAATTAGGAAAATTATATAACTCTATAATTTTATCATTTCATTAACACTTTTGTGTTTTGTGAATAAAATTTTCAATTTTGATACAATTGTGGAAATAAATTTTTAAGAGCCACTTATTCTTGGGATTTATTTCTTACTAATGGTATCATTGTTGAATTGATCATTGGAATTCCCTAAAAATCACTTAATTTAGAAAATATTTTTTCTGTCCGGATTTATCTATATTTAGAAAATGATGAAAATATCATCCCATAGGCATCTAAATGAGGTTATTAATGGTAGATAATAAAGGGGAAAAATATAAAATTTCAAATATAAATACCATGTTTAAATTAGCTTATAATTCTATCAATGAATTTATAAAAGAAATGCATGCTTAATAGAGGTTTCAACCCAAAACATTATTTTAGTAATTCGTTTGTAAATTTTAAACCATGTATCCAATAGATCATATATTTTTTATAATATATAAGTTTCATAATTTTGTTTGATGAATGTAAACTAGTGATATTCATGGTGTAAGATATTCAAATTTGAGAAATCATTCTATGTATATAAACAAAACAACAAATATACCACCACATTTTCCTAATTTTTTTCATCTTCACTTTCATTCCAATGCATGGATGAAAAGAGGGAGTGGGATGTGTTAGATAAGATATTCTTAATAATTTGAGTTGAAATGGTGATAATCAATCCATGAATGGATAACCTCCATGTTGTAGTTGTTAGTGAATTTCTGATGGAATTTCACTTTAGAGTTTGTTATTTTCATTATGAACTATTTTCTTTTGAATTATTATGGAAATAGTTTTCTTTATTAAAAGAGGTATCATTATTTATTTTTTCAATTTTAATATAAATTATTCTTTATTTTAGTTCCACTTGTAAATGTAAATTGGTCACTCTCATATTTTATGTTTCTTTAGTTTGGTCTAACTATTGATCATACCGTGTCTCCTCTATTTTGGTTTTCTATATTTTTTCAGGAAATTAGATCTCTTTTATAATTGTATTTAAAACGATATTTGATGTCACAATTTGTTTTATATTTAACATAGGTGTCTAAATTAATGCACCGATATATAAATTGAATAACTTAATTGTTTTTTTTTTGTGTTTGAAAATGATAAATGCAGTGTCTGAGGATCGATGTTCTTCCACTACTATAACCTTTAGAATGTCTTTTTCTATATATATCACTTACGATTTATTATCAATAATCAAAATTTTTATAATTAATATGATTTTTATTTTATAGAAAAATTTTTAACTCCATTGATATAACAAATATTGGATTAGGTGTAACATTGTTTTCAACTTCCCATTGATACAACCTCATGGTCACAACAATGCTAAATTTAAATAGGGAAATGATCAACTGAGCTAACACACCTAAAACCTCATCATCAATTTGGTTAAATTTCCACGGAGTTTCTCTAGTTGTTTTAATTTTTTTAGTTTCTATAATATTATCCACTAATTTAGTGTCCATTAAAATGGATTTTCAAAGTGACTACTCATATTATTGTCCATACTATCATGAATTTGAGGAGTCTAGTCCTGAGTAATTTTTAATATTTCAATTACAATAAAATGAAGTCATGATACTAAAAAATGATTTTATAAATCAAATAAATGATTTAATTATTCAATATGAAAATAAAAAATATTACAATCTATATAGAAATTTACAATAATTGAAAGAAAAATGATCCAAAAAAAATATAAAGAAAATAAAAATATTGACCCTCTATCTTTTGATATTTAAGAACCTGTTCTGGTGAGTAGAAAAATGAAATGTAATTTTTTTTTAAAATTTATAGGAATAAACTATTAAGGATATACCAATTTATGTGTATATAGATAATAATATTTATATTTAAAATTATTGGGTTGAGTGTGTAAAAATGATATTTTATGTGAATCCCCATTTATTTTAATTGGAAATTTAGAGTTTTGGTACAAAAAATTCATTAAATAGAAAGATAAACTTCTTCCATTAAACTTTTAATAGAACACGGAGAAACATGAGCTCCTATGTAATTTAAATAAAACATTTATACATTTTAAAAAATAGTTGGAACCTGAAAATCCACATAGTGAAGTCTCACATTTTGATTTATTTTCTTTGGATAATTTAGATAATCAAAATTTAACTATTTCTCACTATAATGATTTAGTTTCCATTACATAGAAGTAGATGAATTTTTTATATGAAAATTAGATAAATGTTGAAATTGAAGTAATAATGTTGTTCCTATTTTAATAATACATTTTTACACCTGAGGAAATATTACTAAAGTATTTTTCAAATAAGAAAACATTTTCCAAGATAAAATCAGAGATAAACCACTTTGTGGAATTACATTTCAAAAACTGGTGGAGTTTTTTTTATTATAAATTGTTGGGATGTTATTTTACATTTTATTCCATCTTATAAAAACTATTTGAACTACAATATCATAGAAGGTATCTTTCATATGTAATGTATCAAGATCTTCTACAAGTTGTGTGTTTTGAAAAAGATTTTATAAATTTCATTTTTACAGTTCATGATGATGAAACCGACTGACTGCCATATTTTGGATCATCATGTGAACAACATAACTTTTTGAAGTGAAATAATATCACTCACATGGGGGTTCAATCCAAAGATATTTTCCATTTTATTACATTCTATTTTTATTTATTTTCGCTTAATAAAGTGTGATGGTTTTTATTTTTTCATGTAGGTTTCTACATTATAGTCTATTATAAAAAAATAAACTATTTTTATAGTAAATTAAAACCATCATGCCTTTTTTCATCAAAAAATATTTATTGTGTATTTTATTCCTAATTTCCACATCATAATACGAAATAAAAACAATGTTGACATTTTAAAATAGAATTCTAGTGGTTGGATCATACTTGCTATTTTAGGATTTTTTGTTTTTTCTTTTTGAATTTTTGCTTATAGTTTTTATATTATGTTTTATCTGTTTTATTTTTGAATTTTGTGTGTTTTATTTCAAAATTTTACAAAATAGTTTTTATATTCAAATTTATTTACTTTTTGTATTAAAAAATGTTTTTCAATGAAGAAAACGAAATCGATTCAAATAACTAAACTTAAATGATTCCCCAAACAAAATGTGTTCAAGATTCAAATTGGTGAAAATTAATGAAAAGAACATTGAATTCTGAATTCTATTCCATGAATATTGTCCAATGTTGAAAATAAATTTCCAATGGGGACCTTAAACCATTTTCTCATTTGCATTACAATAAACCCACTTCTTGAGTGAAGTAAATAATTTGTGTTTTAACTAGAGAATTCCATTCTTATTTGGAACCCTATAATATTTTATGAACCTATGATAAGAATTATTAAGACTATTAAATATTATTTGAAATTTCCTTTATGTAAAAGATGACCACTCTTATTTGGAAAACCATTTGTGTTATAATATTTTGGGGTTTTATTTTAATAATTACTAAATCATAATTGTAAAACATTTTTGTGGAGAAAAATACAAGGCTAGAGTTAAATGTTCTGATATAGAATGTTCTGACTTTCTAAATATTTCCTATATAGGATTTTGTGCCTTTATAGAGATTCAAAATTTATGCCTTTCTGAAGCTTAAAAACATATAAATTTATTGAACCAAAATTTTTGTCATTTCTAATGAATTAATCTTTTTAGGGGATATCCATGAATTAAATTTTTAAATCATTTTAGATCTTATTTTATGGCAATAAGAAATTGGATAAGACCATTCTAATGTATAAACTATAATCTAATAATATTTCATAAATAAAGTGGCAAGCCATATTTCTATACTTGGGAATTTTTTACAATTGAAACCCACCCAAATTTAATACCCAAAATAATACATTTTAATTATTCATGATGAATAAAATTCTTTAACTATATTCAGTATATTTTTATAAAATTTTCAAACTTATAGTGAGCCTTTGGTTTAATTGGATGGTGAAATATTCTTTTAAAATTAAAATCATGTGATGAGAGAAAAGGGTGAGTTATGAATCCTTATTCATGGAATAATTAAATAAATGAAAATATAATAAATAAAAAAAATGAAGAATTTATGATTGAATCTATTTAAGAGGGATTATAGTTTACTTACCTAGATTTTGAGCTTTGTAAATTTCAATAAAATATGATTCGAATTTTTCCTTGGGAATTTTTTTGAATGTTGACTTACTGAGATGTAAAAGAGTTAACTATGGGGGAATTGATATCGGTAATGTTTTATAAATTTCTTATGTATATTAATTAATATATAAAAACCATTAAAACCTTTTATATGATAATTAATAATTTTTTGAATTTAATAGTGTTTTGAGATAAATTGTGATTGTTCCACAATTCTAGAATTTTTATAGTTTATTATCAAATTATTTTTTTGGAATAACATTTTGAATGTTTATCCAATTATCGAAATTATTTTTATTAGGATCCATTTTTCTAGGGATTTATTTCTTCCGAATAGTCCATGATAAAAATTATCTATTTGGAGTCTTTAAAAATCACTAAATTTGGAAAGTATTTTTTTAGACAGAATTTTCCTACATTTAGTAAATGATGCTTATCTTCATATGAAAGTGTCCAAATGAGATTATTATAGCTGTATAAGAAGTGTTAATAGAAAGTGAATCTACATATAAAATATCATGTCTATCTGCACCAATTAAGGCATTATTTAATGTATAAAATTAGAGGATGTTGAAGAGACACATTATCCAGGACGATATTTCTATTTAATTCTGGTGGAACCTTTCCACCTCATGTCTAAAGGGACTAATATTTGGGTGAATAGATTAAAATTGGTTTAAAAATGAATAAGGGACTTATGTGAGATTCAATATAGAAGACGGTTGAATTTCAGTAATCTTTTGATGTACAGAAATAGAACATCAAATAAGAAACCCCATTTCCTATATATTTTCATCTTCACATTCATTTCCATTGATTGTTGGAAATAGGTAGTGGGATGTTTTAAAAAAATATATTATTGATAAGATGATTTATAATGAAAAAAAAAATCTATAATGGAATAAAACAATTATTCTGTTGGTTAGTGATGATCTGGTGAGATTTCCATTTTAACTTTTCACTTTTCATTATAAACTATTTTATATTGAATTATTAATGAACTTGTGTGATTGATTATAGGATGTATTTTCATTATGGTTTTAATTTTATTATAAATTACTCTATATTTTTTTCAACTTATGAAAGTATTGTTTTTTGTCACACTATTCATTAATTTAAATATGGATCTTTGCTTACCAATGAATATATTTTAATTTAAAGGGTGTCATCATTTTTGTGGGATCACATATAGATAATGTTTGTGTTAAATTCATATATAACATGATATTCATATTGTAAAATACATTTTTTGTAGATAAATTGTTATCAAAATATTGAACATGTATTTGAGATCAAAATTTTTAATGTCGATGTTTAATGAATGTAAGATATTATATTGTTAATCCTACTTCAGAATAGTTCTCAAGCAAGAATTTAAATTTTATGTATTATAGTAACTCATTCTTGAATATCAATTTTTTTTTAAAAAAATATGAATTCAAATATTTACAAGTATTTGAAAAGAATTTACCGAAGTTTTTTATGGTATTAGATTAAAAATAACCTAATCTGATCTAGTCTTCTCTCATGTGATCAATATGATTGGGTATGCTAATTAATTAGACAGATTGGATGTTTCTGGTAAATACTTTTATGATGAAATTCATTATATAATTTTTATTAGAATGTTTTTAAAAATATGAATGGTTTTAAGAAATATGTCCCCTACATATTTAATGTATTGTGTATAATTCAATAGTATGTCTGATTTTGATGATCGATTTTTATAATAATAGTGAATGAAGGACAAACTTTAAGCATGGAAATGAGTATTGGATTATTTAATTATTAGCCAAGGAAATTGAAACCTAAAGGTGATATCATGAAAATAGGTTACTATTTCTCATAGATGGAATCATCTAAAATAATTTAATGGGTTTCTAAATATCTTTAAAAATAACCCTCAATAATTTTTTTTATAAATTCAATTGATAAATTTTAATGCGATATGATACCAAATATATATATTAAAACTATTTAAGTATAAATATATTGAAAAATCATTGAAATATTAGATAAAAGTAATATTTTAAATTTAATTGACAAATAAAAGGTTTACATAATCATTGAGTTAGATGTAATGGAATATTTAAAGAGAAAATGAATCTAAATAAATTTTTTTCATTTTTCATTTATATTTTTAGATAAATTTATTTTTAATAAAGTGTTTTTATATATAACTTTATATATTGGTTTTAATTCACATTGTATATGAGTTAGTCTAATTACATGAGATGATTGAAAATAAGATTAGGGTAATAACATGTTATTGATGGGATAAAATATTTTATCCAATATATTTATTCAAATTTGATAGAATGAGTTACCCCCACGAAACGTATATCACATTTAAAAATAATAATTAATTTTTTTCACAATTCTACTCTAAAAAAATATAAAATCATATAATTAATAGATAAAATATTTTTTAGTTAATTATTATTACTAAATGTTATAAGAGATAATTCCTTACATAATGGAGTTTTTGTGACTTATTATGATATTATGCAGAGAATATAGTTTCATAGAAAATAGTGGGAGAAAATGTGGACTTAAATTTAATAAATATTAACATGTATTATATTATATAAATATAATCAAAATTAATAACCACTTTATATCATAAAAGCGTTTATGATATTTTATTAGTCCTATTAATGTAAAAAATATACATTTTATTAAAAAAAATATCTAAAAAATTTTATTATAGAGTTCCAATAACGATGGTTAGAAAATAGTGTTAAAGAGTTATCTATAGACAAATGATGTTATTACCATCCCAACATTTGAAGTTTTTAATTAAGGAATACTGAATATTATGTTAAATGTATTAAATATTATGAATAAGATTTCTATGTATTTTAATTGACCAATCAAACATTCTCAATTATTGTTACCCACAAAAATTATTTCACGGGAGGTTTTATCATATTATCACATAGAGATATGGTATAAATTACATAGAAATGTAATTATTTTTCAAAAACCCTAAATGTGTAGCAAATATAAGGCCTCTATAGATTTCTATTATATGGGATATGATTGTACTAATTATTATGTATAGTTTTATTATTATTCATAGAGAATTCTGTGAATAAAAAATATATTATGTTATAGAAAATTTATTATAAACATTATTATTTTTTCATTCTGGTTTTATATATCATGTACTATGAAATGATAGTTTTACTATAAAAGTATTATTTTGAGTTATACATAATAGAGGATTCGTTGGAATATTATCGGTACTGATTAATGAATAGTTTTACATTGATAGGATTTTATAAAGAGGTATAGAATATGCTCATGAGACATAAAAGTAGTTTTTAAGAATTATGACTTACATGTACCACACTTAGAGTGGTACAAACTTTGTATTTTGTATGATAGGGGTTCATGTTACATATTGAGTCCTCATACTTATTTTTTGGAAGGATACCTAGTATGAAAACATGGATACATTGATTCCATTACTACAATAACATTGGGGTTGAGAAAATTAGGGGATGGTTGGTTATGATGCTAATCATATCATTAGTTGATACATAATTAAGGTATGATTTCTCCTCTTATATGATAATTATGATATAATGGCCTTAAATTAATATAGATTTGGGAACTTTATGTTCATATAAAAATGAGGAATAAGTAATGTAATTATATATTTCTATGATGGGTATTTGATGTTGTCATCCAACTTATGGAATGAAATGAGATCTGATAACTTGTATAATCATCATGTACTCATATAATAAAAAATATTTGATTTATCTATATGGAATTAGAATTCTAAATGTACCCATTCACTCGATGAATATATGAAAAAGTGAAAATATAATTATGTATACTTATCTATGATAAAACTGGTGGACATATGTCTGGAGAAACATCTGTTTGATAGATATCGTGAAATTCGCATTTATATCTTGATTTACATTGTCCCTTTACTAGAGGTAATTATTTTCTTAAAATTATATACTATTAAATTCATATTTTTTTACAATTCTATAAATTCCCATGGGGTTAAATTTTCCGGTTATAGGAATTGGTACTATATTCTATTATAAAGAGTTCATACAAAATACTGAGAGATACTACTTTTATCCAAAATAAATTTTTGAAGGATTATCACAATTGTTTACATATGATTTAACTTGTGGTGAAAATTAATGATAGTTTTGATATTACCCATTCAGGGTTAATGTATCATTGAGCGGGGTATGGGTGAATTAGTGATATATTTTTCTTTTATGTTTCATTTCTTTTGAAACAAAATTCATATCCTAATAAACATTTATCACTTTATTGAAAGAAAATCAAACACATATCCACATGAAAAATAGTATTTAAAAGGTTCACTAAACAACAAGATTATCTACATTATTTGCATCATTATGAAATTATCCAAAACCAAAAAATCTACTCGAATACAATCATTTTCTGTGGATAATGAAAAGTATGATATTCTCTTACACTTGGGTAGCACTATTATCAACACAACAATGCATTTTATTCTCTTAAAAAATGATGTAATAAATTTTTGTGTAATATGTGGTGAAAGATTCACAATTTATCCCAAAACAATCATTGTTATATCATATAAAATTCAATATAAAATACTTAAAAACATAAATCATAACATTAATATGAAATAGAATGTACAAATAACCTTCATAAATGCATTGAGTCTGATGGAATAATCTTATACATTAGTCTGATTGCAAGTATGATTCTTATTTCTGATTACTCCATCTGGAAATATAACCATACCATAACACTAATTAGACAATTAATAACAACACACTTCTCAGTCTGGAAAATTGATAGTATGATTTCTCTATCTGATGACCCTGTCTAATTTGAAAAACTCTGATAGCTTACTTTCTTCTATATAATAGACATCCTCAGGAATACTCAATTTGGAAACCTCATCTATATAAATAACATCCAACACTCTCACCTTCTCCCTCCACCTGTAAATAGTACATGTTTCAGAAAATACAATATAAATACTACTATTTTTAGGTGTTACAAATGTTTTTGGGGTTGAAATACAAAAACAATTTCCCCATAACATTTTTTCAAAAAATAAATTCCCCCTTCATTTTTCCTCCGTCATTTAATTCTTAAAAATTTCATAATTCATCTCAAAACACATTGAATCTTTTCAAAACATCATCCTCCTTGAATGATTCTAACCATTCATCAGTCATATTTCATTGTCTATTGGATTTAAACATTACGATAAATACATATGTAAAAAATTATATTATTTGTAAAGTTTATCCATACCAATTGATTTTAGGAAAATAAAATGAAATCTCACAACAATTGTCAACTCAAATAGAGAAAAACCACTCATTTTGGTGCTTTGTACTAACTATAAGATACATAAATTTTAAACCATTCTTCCATAAATACATTTTGTAAATTTAATATATCAACACATCATTGAATCACCTCGACAACATCTTCAAAACCACCAATTTCAAATTCATCAGCAAAACACTTCAACCAATTCCCCTTTTATTTTTTCTCTCATACCGATGATATTCTGTCTTATGAAAGTATCAGTATCATCCTACATCAGGTGATTCAGTATCAAAACCAATCTAATGAATTGGTACAATGAAATATATGATTAATCTTGTCCCAAATAGAAAATAGCTCAATTTTCTATTTACACTTGAAAAAAAACTAACATTGTTCAACCTAATGAAAATGGTTGACTATATTTTTCACCATGATTCAGTTTATTTGTCACAATATTTCCCAATTAAACATACATATGTCCCAATAATATCCATTTAAAACAATCCTCCCTCTAATGGATCAGTGGAACCTTGAGTCCAATATACCAGTTAATGTATCAAAACAATGTATGACTTCACCCACAAATAACTTCCCCATCCATTTTTCAATTCCACATACAGTGATCTTCACAGTATTACCTTCAGACTGTTGGACAATGAACCTGAAAATTTTCTTCATTAACAAAAAATTAATTGTAATAAAGGCTTTCTAATGAATTTTATAACATTTAAGACAGAAAAAAAATGTCTAATTTCGTATAAATAATTTCAAAATATGATAAATTTTATTATACAAGTCAAAAAATTCTTTATAGACCCAATGTGAGTCTGAAACGCAACTTCATCAAAAAACCTTATTCAGAGTAGATTTCCAATACTCTGAGACCTTCTTATAAAAACTTTGTCCAGTATTTTAATTTTGATCCTCACTTTCATCCTTATCGTCTTATCATCTTAAAATCACCAAGAATTATGATTTTTTTCGAGACAACATAAGATAATATAATAATGATTAAATTATTTCAACATCCAAAAAATATCCATCCAATGTGGTCCCAATAGTCTCCACCATTTTATTTTTTTCTCAAAAAATTTTAATAAATCATTGAAAATTGTAACCTCAAGCAATTGATTGATTAACAATAATTCTATGGTTATTTGAGTGAAAAAATTATAGGAAATAAGAATCATTAATAGAAAAACAATGTTTTCCAAATGTAGTGACTCGTGAAACTTCCTTATCTTTCCAACTTGTATTCACATCTTCCTTGTCTTCTTGCATAGATTCTACCACATAATTGTAAATAAATATTTAATAAGACACTCCAACAAACTATTATAATAGTTCACACACTTACATGCTCAGTTCACAACATACCCACAAAAATCACTAAATACATGATTCCTTAAATGGTTAATCACATACCAATGGATAGATCTATGAAACATTCCACCCTTTGAAAATAATATCAAAATACAAGATGATCGAGGGTGAAAATATTCAATCTTCAACCTTTTAGTGTAGGAGGCTTGATTCCTACGATCAACCTCATCTTGAGAAATCCATTATTTGGTAAATGTTTTGTTAAAATGTCAACAACTTTTTCTGGTGTAGTAACATACTCCAGATTCATTTCATTACTCTCCAAATGATAATTAATGAAATTATATTTTATATCAATTTTATTTGAAGGAGAATGTTTCTCTAGGATACTTATAAGGATGATTGAACTCTGATTATCCAAAACCAAGAGAAAGGGTCACATTAATTCAAAATGTAAGTCTTCTAACTGAATCCCCATCCAAATATGTTTGGTAGTGTCATGAGTAGAAAAACATACTCATCTATAACCATGAAAAGAGTTACTATATTTTCGTTATTAGTATGTCAACATACACAAATTTTAATCCGAATGAATAATCACTCCTATACAAATCATTTCTTACCATTTATTTCTACCCAATTAGGATATGAATAGAAAATATGTTAATTTTTTATGAGCATTCATATCTAATTTGAAAACATTTATACCTTTTATATATCAATGTATTATTTTTCTATCTAATAGGTGATATTATTTTGGATTACATTGTAATATTGTAGATAAGATAACAACATAAACAATGATTTTTCATGAGGTGTTCAAATATAATAATCTTCAAATCTAATTCAAAAACTATTGGGGGAAAACTTTCATTCTATATCTATCAATTATATAAATGGTTAACACTAAATTATTTGTTTAAATAGGTTTAAAAGTTTCCATGAAAAACATATTGAGATGTTCCTTATCATACTTTCCACAAAAAACAATATGTGTTTCTTCTCTGTTAATATTTGTATCCCAAGAATGTATTTCATTTTCCCCATCATGGACATTTTAAAAAAATTATACATTTCTTCAAAAAATCCGATCACATATTCTTTATGAATTCCAAATTAAGGTAAAATCATCAATCTAAACAATATTATTGAGGTAAATCTCCTTAATTTATTTTATGTATATTTTAATATCAACCCTTCTTTTCTTATAACTCATATTTCATAGGCATGAATCTAATTTGGATTATTATGCCCCCAAATCTTGATTTATCCCTTTAAAGGATTTCTCTATCTTTCACACATAACATTCCTCCTTCCCAAAAAAAATGCACAAGGTGGTTCAATGTAAAGACGCCCAAAAATTTCAATATTAAAAAAATACTAAGTTCACATCCATCTCAAAAATTTTGTAACTTCATTATGCATCAATAAAAATAAATGTTATAATTGGTTCTAACCTGGTATATGGAGAAATATTCTCATAAAATCTATGCCATATGTTTAGGAGTAACCCTTTTAGACAAAACATGGTTTATTCTAATAATTTTACCAACTTCATTAAACTTTTTTCAGAAAACACACTTTTTATAGATAATGTTTTGTCATTTTATTTAGGTATGAGTTCCAAAATATCATTCTTTCCAATCTGATCGAACACTTCATTCATACCCTGAACCCATTCCAGATGCTCAAAATCATCATTAAAATCTTTTGGATGAACATTTTAATAAAAATAAGTATATTTAGTATCATGTAATTCATGTTATCATTCATAAATTACACCTTTTTAAAGTGTGTGATATTTTTTGTATTCCATATTACATAGTACTGAAATAGAATATGAGTATAATACATGTTTAGTAAATTAGGGTGGGTATTCACCATGTTGAATCAAGGTTACGTTTATGTTAGAGGTAAATTTTAAATGAATTTATTTAATTTTTTTATAATTATATCATAATACAATATCAAGGAAATTAAGATAAGGATTAAGATAAAGGATTAATTAATTAATGATAATAATTAATCGATTCAAGCATGATTAATCATAAAAAAAGAATGCATAAGAATTGAGTCATTGTTTTATTAAATGTTTAATTCATTTAATGAATGTAGATGATCATGATCTAGACCATTCAATTTTAATGTGATTATTTTTATATAATTTATTATTAAATTAAATTGGATGTGTGCTTTCTCTACTTTCATTATCTTGGTCCTACATTCCCATGTGTTCTTTTTTGAAATCCATGTTTCCCCTCACATATGTTTGATAAAAAGTAATATGTACTGAATGGGTCTCCATAAAAGTGGAGTAAGTTCATGTTTAGATCTGAGGTGAATCAAATCCAAGGAGATATATAGGTGGATAGGTGGAAAGCTACAGCACATACCTTAATTGGATCAAACTATTTTTACCCCAGTAATATAGTTAGTTTATCAACCACTAGACAAACTAACCAAAATAAATATCTCATGATCATACCACTTGTTTATTTTAATTCTGTTTGATTCATTGTTCTTTCATTATGGATGTATTATAATGAACACATACTTAATGAATTAACAAACATTGACAATAGAACTAAAATAAACTAGATTATGCATAAATATTATCTATGTCAGTGATATTTAATTATGTAATCCAACTTAATTTATGTAATCATGTGATAGAGATAAAAATTGTAAATTTATGCATAAAAGAATAAAATCCCAAAATAATAATTTAAGTATGTATAGCCTTCCATTAATTTGGTTAAAATAAAACCATAGTTCAAAGTTCATGACCTGAAAAAGTTTGGGATCATTCAATTATCAGGGAATCCTATCATAATGTTTTGTGATGACATAATTTTTTTCATCTAAAAGGATGAATTCCAAAATGGGGTTTGGTTTAACTGAGACGTAAAGGATGAGAAAATCTAAATTAATGATTTTTGGATTTGTGAGTCCACTCAACAAATCAAGGAACTATGAACTAATGAAGTTGGAATTTAGATTACCTACCTAAAACCACTAATGTATATTAACCAAAAAATATGGGGTAATTAGAAATGAATATGCATCCTTTTCAGTATAATATCAAAGAAACAAGATTTTCTAAATCTAGTAGTGAGGGGTATTGAGTTTCAATAAAATAGTGGGAGACTAACCATATAAAATTTGTTTATTTGAATAAATTTATCAGATAAGGAACTAAAATTATTCCCAAAATATTTTTTAGATACTACTAATTAAATGAAATAAAACATGATATCATGATCCATACATGAGACAGAAAACATTCTCACCAGCAGAAACATCCAAGATATGCAATGGAGCCTACGTTTCATCCTTCACCCAGAAAGAAAATTTTATGTGTTGGATGAACCTCTACCAGTTGATCATGGATATGAGGAATGTGACGATGAACTATCACACTATGAGAATCATCTAGTTGATGCTAAAAAAGTTCAGTCCTTCATGATATTTTCATTGACTAATTCACATTAAAAGAAACATGAAAATATGGATGCCTAAAACTTAATGTCTCACATTTGTGATCTCTATCAATAAAACATGAGATATGAGAGGTATGATATCTTTAATGATATTTTCATAATAATTCTTGGAGAGACTTTTACAATTTTTCCACATATATTCAATCATATTAGCTGCATTTAATGCATGGACATCATATGGATAAAATTCTCATATAAGTTGTGTATAGATCTCATACTTTCATCACTTCGCAACACCTTCTCCAACTTTATTGTTAATTATGATATGAATAATTGTGAGAAGAGTATTCCAGAACATCATACATTAATTTTACAAGTTGATAAGGACATGGGATGTTAAAAACCTCTAATCCCTGTAGTGAATCAGATATTAAATGAAAACTAAAATGGATCCTAGAAAAATAAATTGTCTATAGTTACCAAGAGTCATCCAACCAAGAAGATGAAGATCCAGAGGTATGGAAAATTAAAGGAATTAGCATGTTTTTCTTGTCGAAATATAGGCCACTAGAAGTGGAACTATAACTAGAATCAAGGGGAAGATATAGGTGTGTTCATTATCAAGTGTATTCTTTCAATATCTACACATTAGTTATTAGATAAAGGCTGTGGGATTGCATGTGTAGCCAAATTACAGAAATAATTAGATTCCAAAAGATTACTAGAGGAGTGGTGGATCTGAGAGCAGCCAATGGAGTGAGGTTTGATTTTGCAAGAATTGGTGACTACCACTTTCCATTGAGAACTAGAATGATTTTCTGGTTAGGATATTATTAAAATGTACATATAGTTACCAAGAACTTATTTTGTATGTCATGTTTATCTATAGATGGGTTTATTTTCAAATTTGAAAATTATAGTTGTTTATTTTATAAGGACAACACATGTTATGGTAGGGAACATTTAAATAATGTTCATTTTGTATTAAATTATGAAAACCAATTACTGTAAATCGATAATGAATCATGTTCTCACAACTCATATAACACCTAGGTGTGGCATCGCCATCTTGGAAAGGTAAATGAGAAGCATTTGGGAAAGTTCTATAAAGATGGGTTTTCAGAATATCCTAATATAAAACCACATAAAAGATGTCACACTTGTCTACATGGGAAAAGGAACAAACCAAAATTTGGTGGTTATGGTGGAAGGGTCATTTAACATCTAGTATTAGTACAAACATATGTTCCTGGACCATTTCTAGTAGAAGATAAAGGTGGATATTCATACTTCATAATATTTACTATTAAATTGAGTCAATATGGATACATTTACAAGAGGATGTATAAGTCTTATTCCTTTAATAAATTCAATTAAATCATAAATAATGTAGATAATAAACATCATAAGATGTTAAGGAATCTTTGATTAGATCGATGTGGTGAATATCTTAATCATGAGTTTTACAACATTATATATGAGTTTGGGATTCTATCTCCACTCACGCTACCAAATACACCACATTGGAATGTTGTTAGTGAAATGAGGAACCATAACTTCTTATAAATGGTATGTTTTATGATGAGTCACAAAAATAGTTTATTATCCTTTTGGGGATATGAATTAAAAATTGTGGCATAAAAATTTAACCAAGTTCCAAATGATGTGGAAAATGGAATTCCCTTGATGTTATGAAGTGAAGAGAAACCCATTTTATCACATACATGTTTATGGGGTTACAAGTCATTTGTTAAAACCTTATTAGTAAACAAACTAGCATCATAGGGAACGAGGTGTATCTCTCTAGTGTAACATAAGGGAAAAATGGGTACTACCTATATAACCCATTAGACAAGAAAGTGGTTGTTGCTAGAAAAGGCGTCTTTCATGTGAGGAAGTACAACTTTAGAAAAGTTAGTGGTAGATATATTTACTTTGATGAATTAAATGCTCTAGATATATAATAGTTAGTAGATGATCAGATTCAAATGGTTCCTACGCGAGATTTAGTTCTTGAAACACATTTATTTTTTATGAGAGATAGATAGGTAATAAAACCGAAGATATATAATTTTCTCATCTTCAAGGATTTTGAATCATTTTTGGTAGTCGATAATGAACATATCTCATATAAGTAGGCAGTAGAGAGATCAAACTCTATGTGTTTGAAAGAAGCCATGAATTCTAAAATGAATTGAATATATCATAACTAATGATGGGTTTCATTCGATGTGCCAGTTGATGTAATCCTCATCATGTGGAAATGGGTATTGAAGATGAAACTGGACATGGAAGGTAATGTAAATACATGTAAAGCAAGGATAGTGGATAAATGTTTTTAGCAGTGTCATGGAATTGACTATGATGAAATCATTTCTCTATTTTCCATATTTAAATTCATCAATATTATACATTCTATAGAATCATAAAATGTATATGAGATTTGATAAATGGATATAAAAATAGAATTCATTAATGTGAACCTTCAGGAAGATGTCTATATGACACAACCATGAGGTTTTTGGACTCCGGGTGATTTTAAAATAATTTTTAAGTTGCATAAATCCATTTATGGATTGAAACTTTCATCGAGGTCAAAGATCATTCAATTCAAAAAACCCATAAACAAATTTGGTTCCATTAAGAATGAATGTGAGTTGTGTGTTTACAATAAGTTTATTTTAAATGCATTTTTTTACCCTAGAAGTATAGATTGAAGACATATTACTTGTTGGAAATGAAATAAAATTCCTACAATCTGTTATAGACCAGTTAAACAAGTGCTTCTACATGAAAGATTGAGGGGAAGCAGCCTATATTAAAGAGATCAAGATCATTCTTGATAGATTCAAGAGGCTACATGGACTATGTAAAAATACACATATTTACAAGATACTAATGACATTTAGTTTGGAACAATATAAGAGGGGATTGGCTCATGTGAAAGATGGTTTATATATTTTTAAGAAATTGTGTCCCTGTACACAACAAGAGGCATATATACTAAGTAAGATTGTTTACTCTTAATTGATAGGATAAAAACATAATGGAATGTTATGTACTAGAAACGATGTTGCCTATGCATTGATTATGGTAGGGAAATATAAATAAAATCCATGAGATAAGTAATAGACTGTTGTTATGTCTAGACTTATAAATCTGAGAAGAACTAAGAATATGTTCCTAGTCTATAGAGGAGATGAAGAACTGGTCATTAGGGGTTATACAAATGTTGATTTTCAGATAGATCTGAATTATCTGAATTTACAAATAGGATGTGTTTTCTTTTCTCAATGTAGGAGTTGTGAGATAAAAAAGTTCAAAGAAGCTATTTTTCACAAATTATATAGAAGATTCCTATTATAGAGAGGCTTATGATGTAGCCAAAGAAGCCTTTTGGATTCAAAACATCATCTAAAAGCTTGATGAGGTACCTAGATGTAAAGTCCAGATCACATTATATTGTTATCTTATTACCGCGGTAACTCAAGTAAAATTGTCGAGGTCGCACCAATGGAAAAATACATAATTCAGAAGTATCACCTTCTAAATATGAGGAAATATTTCACTACACGCAACATTTGTTTATCTTTCACTACACATGATACTTCATGAACCCCTAAAGGCCATTTTTACGATTATTATGATAATACCACTTAAAGGATGAGGCATAACATGTACATTGTCCATAGACATATAGTCAAAAACCCTTAATACATGGGCATTTCATGCGTAATGAAAAAACACCCAAAATCATTCAACGCCAAACTAGGGCTAATTTTTTGTTCCAAAGAAACCGACTAAGAAAACTACTCAACAAGAAATTACAATGGATGAAATTTTGGGCTTGGTACTGATGGTAATATAATACCCACTCATTCATCCACATATGATTTCATATAAGGAAGTAACATCATGCTCAGACCTCATCTGGGACTATAATCTTGTATCTGACCCACTTATTATTTGTCACTCTCAATTCCCATCATGAGATGTCCTACGAACCCGTTTGAATACCGCTACCACATGAAAGCTACACGTCATATGAGAGGCACTGACCAACCATTGACCATCATCAAGTTCCTCTCTTCTAGTAATTTATACCCATCATCGAGCACCACTAAGCATTGACCCATCGAACAAGGGAGCTCGTCGTCCTGTGCCTCCTCGCCTACAACTTATACATATCACCGAGTGTCGATCCAACACTCCCAACTAAATAGGAAACATATCTTTAGGGTTTTCCCTCCACTTCCACTATGACTTAATCCCCATTGATGATTCACCTATTACCAGTTGTTGCCTTACACGTTACCACCTAGGATGTGTTCCATATGGAATATTATAATGTGATTTTTATAACCTATCCATTAAACATATTGTTATGAATAATAATAAATACATAAATAACATTATTTCTAATGTTTTTATATAAATAAATCATATGGTTAAAAAATACCTAATATTAGGTAAATTCATTATATGCTTTAAAAATATACTTATCTCAAAAGAATTATTTTTATTTCCTTTTGTGAAAAATAAAAAATAAAATTTTCCAAATTTTATAAAACAAATTATATTAATCAATTTTTTTATATATATTTTTAAATTTATCTAACGATGAATTTTAGGGATTTTTATAAAAAGATTAATTTTTTATGAATAGTGTAAAATACTGACTTTTAATTAAAAAATGCCTTTTCATTTAATAATTTTTAATGTTAAATTATATTTTAAATTGGTTTTGTAGTTAAAATAGTTCATTTATACATAAATGTATCCAAATTATTTCATTGGAAACTATTTTATATTTAATTTTTACATAAAATATTTGTAAACATTCGATCAATTTTTCATTAAAAATATGTTATCTTGTCACGTCTACCTGATTAATTTTAAATATACCTTTTCAACATATATGAAATAAATTTTAAAAAATGTATTAATTATTTATAAAAATAATAATTTATATTATCCAATAAGTTCAACATAAATTTTTATTAAAACAAATTGTGAATGCAATAGACATTAATTTTCTTTGTTGAGGAAACAATGGGTTTATAAGGTGTTAAATTAAAAAATATGGGTAAACATTACATATAAAAATAAATAACAACTATTTTAAGGACATATATAAAAAACTTAAACCTCTATTTTTGGATAATGTACCATTTCTTGACCCTTGGTACATATGAAATTTTTTTCTAACACATTTCAATTCAAAAGTACAAAATGTGTCCTCTCCCCCTAATAAAAGGTAACCTACTCTCCTCTCTTATTCACACCTTCAAACGATTTTGGTTCTTCAAATACATAAAAAAATTACTTAAAACCCCTTATATCATCCATTTTTCCTTAGTATGATCATGAATTCATTCTAGAAAGGATTTTGGTTCATACCTGAGGCGGATACACGAAGAAGAGGTAACGTTCATCAATAAGCAGTTTTGTTTTATTTCTTCCTCCAACTCATTAAATTATTAATATAACATGATTATAAAATAACAAAAGTATCATATATATATATAAGATTTTATTATAAATAAATTATTTACAACCATCTCTAATTCCATCAATTGGGTTATGAAATCATCGTTCCTATGTACAGTGAACTACCCCTTGAGAACGAAGCTAATTCATTTTTATTATTACCACCTCTAACCATTGAAAATAATGATTTATTTATTATTTAGATATTATATATATCATATTATTATAATTTAATAATTATTATATCACACATACCACCATTATTTCATTTTTTCATATTAAGATAATGTCGCTCGTGTGTACGGTAGAATACCGCCTCGTGAAGTAGTGTGATTCATTCATTAATGAAATGGAATGTATTTAGGATTTGTTTAATAAAAAAATATCATATATATATGAGATAAAGTTTTTAATTATAATATATCATTTATCATTATTTATTTATATCCAACAAGAAAACAAAAACAACATTCGTGGGTATGTATGACCAACCATCACAAAAAAAACAATGCATTCATTTCATATCTTGAAATAATATGGATTACACTAAATAAATATACAATGACTATATATTATATTCATATCATGGTTTTTATTCTAGATTTGATGAAACTTTGATCAAATTTATATTATCAAAAAATAACAAATCATATCATATATGAAAAACTATGAGGTTATTAACTGAAACACAACATTAACATAGTATCATTAATAAATGGTTAATAAAAGCGAATAAAAAATAATATGTTGTAATATATATATATATATTTTTGTGTTAATATGGTTCTATAATATATTTATAATAAATTTATATTTATTATATTGGAGTTTTGAACAAATATGATGAAATTCAAGACATAAGTTGAGGAATTTCAAGTCTATATTTTATTTCTGGGATACTTTTGCAAATTCACCACTCTTTTTTTGTGGGGTACATACTACCCAGTTTAAATTTTATATTATGAATCCCATTATTTTAAATATGTTTATATTTAAATTTAATCATATTATTTAATGATTTTTATTATTAAATATATTAAAAAAGAGAGAATGGATTTTGTCTCAAATTTTATTCTATTGGAAATTATGTCGTCTTATGAAGATATATTCTTTCATGATGTGTATATACTTCCCAATTTTCATGTAATATCATGAAATTATTTTTTCTTAGGAAAGTTGAAGTTTCTTTTTTTTGTTTTTACTTCATGGGACTTATGATTTAAATATACTAAAGTGGTATTGATTTTATGTTACAATCTAATCATTTATTAAGATTTTTTTTTTGATTATATTTTTAATGATAAAATAATATAATAAATATAATTTTAAACTCATGAATTTTTTTCTCATTTGTTCATTCATGATTTTTCCATTAATAGTACCACTTTTCCACAATTTGGTACTTAGAATAATGGAGAAAATTATATTAGGAAAATATGAAATTATTTATCTCTTTTGTAGGAAATTAGCCTTCATCCAAAACCATGTCTCTAATAATAAATTAAAAATGTTGTATTATTCTAAAAAATATTTATTATTAAACTTTTTATCCATGTGTTATTTGTTTTCAAAATATTTTGAGCTAAATCTCCATGCCATTTTCCAAACAATGGTAATTTTTCTTTTACAAAAAACGAGATGGTGGCATCATTTTAACAAGAATGGTATGAACTAAATTTTATAATGTTATATAAAATAAATGATTTGAATATTTAGTTATATATATTTGTTGTTATTTTTAATTAAAAATATTTTCAAAATTTGTTTCATTTTAATAAGTATTTTTGAAAGATAAAATTATATTTTCCTTATTATTTGTTTTAAAAATTCCTTCAAAAATAATTTCTATATATGATGATATAATTTTATGTAACTTAGGATTTAAAAATTATATGTACCTAAGATATCATTCTTATTAATTTCTTTATTGGATTATCATGACAATATTTATATGAAACCCATTTTTATTCAACATGTTTTAAAATTTTGAAGTTATTATGAACCCCATTTGTTTTTCCATGGGTTATGCTGTGATTAATTGATAAAATAATTATGGAACATGTTCTGTTTACAATGGTTATGATACAATAGAATTTTTTTAAACCTGGTTCATTAGATAGATTATGATATGATTAATTTTCAGGATCTTTTGGAAAACATAAATATGGATAAAATAGTGATATGGGTGGGACCTATATCTCCCTACTATGAATTAGTTAAATATTTCTATCACATGAGATATACAAGAATATAACGAGTAATATCAGTTTAGTAAAGGTACTTTCTCTACTTTGATGGTCTTGGGATTGAACCTTAACTACAATTATGGTTTGGGGATCAATCCCAATACAATATAATAGACTAGGTAGGGAGCCTTTACTAATATGGAAATGATTTTCTATGTTTATGTGTACGACAGAATTTTTAAGTAATATGCCAATTTTATGTTGTCATCTGACATGTCCATTGATTATAACATGATTCACATCTTATGAACTACCAATATGTATTCCATGAATCAAATTTATAATCATTGATATGAAGGATATGGTTTTAAAATTTTATTATCATGTTCCCATATGCTTATATTCATGTTATTCTTAGATAAATCCCTTGTTTACTCTTACTGAACATATTATATCACCATTTTTAATGTTTCCTTTCCCATTTTTATGTAGAAGTGTATTAATTTTTGACATATTTAGGAAGCTTCATAGTTATGAATAATGTATAGGGAGAGGAGATAGCCTACTTATGGACCATTGTTTATGTTTTCATGATTCTAAAGGAATAAAATTATTATTATCCTTAGTTTTTTTTAAATGTAATGAAAATTCATTGATAATGATGTAATAACTATGTATGATAATCCTGGATTGATATAATTAGTATCAAATGATGGGATTAGTTAACCTTTGTAATATATGATGATAAAACGTTAGTGATATCCCCAAGGGTATGCTTAATGATAATTTTAATGATGAGATATTGTATAGGGAAATATACTAAAATTTTAATAAAGGATAAGGTGAGTTGTTTCTAAGAAATTAATTCCCTTTTCTAGATATTACATTTGGATTCCTCTCTAGAACAGAGGTACCTAGCTATAATAACTCCAATACGGGTACATTTATCAAGACACAATTGTCATGTGTGGCATGAAAATGGACCTGGTTTCAGACATGGTTTGACAGTCACTGGGGATATTATTTAGAAACTCAAAAATTCTTAATAAATCATCCAAAAAATATTAAGAAATATTTTAATGAACAAGGTTTCCTATTTAAAGAAGGTTCCACAGATTAATGATGAACGTTTCATGATTAAGACGTATTGTGTGTATTATGTCATCATTAATTGGTTCTCCATTTGTGATTATTGTTTCATAAAACATTATTTTTAGGATTTATTCAATGGATAGAACCCGAAGGAACCATGTTAATTATGAGTAAAATGAATAATTAAATGATTTTCACCTCCAATGAATAAAAAATTATAAGAAATATTGAATGAAATATATTGTTTTTATGATCACACAACTTTCTCATGCTATAAATCATCCATGAATTCCAAAAAAACAATAGAGGGAATGATATTTTATTGTGTACTTCATTATGAAACATATACCTGCCATTAGTGGATCCTTTGATCCAGTAGTTACAGAGAAATGGATCAATTCCACTAAAAATATATTTTTCATTCTCGAGTGTTTAGAATTTGAAAAAATTAATTTTGTCCATCTACTCTTTGGAAGGTGAATCAGACCAATCGTGGACTCTTATGAAGAATCCAAGGAAACATGATGAAATTAACTCCATGAATTATGATGAGATCAAGAATGGGTTTTTCAATAAATGAGTTCCTTGTATTCTTTGAATGAAGATGAAAAAGTAGTTCCTTTTGTAAAGTAAAATGATAATGAATAATTTGGTACCTATGGGAAAATTATTACAAGTTGTTAAAATAATGATTATTGTGTTATCATCCCACATAGAAGTACAGTTGATCAATTATTAAGTGGATTAAATCCAAGTTTCTAAAGGGTATTTTCCATAAGAGACTTTAGTAGCTGTGAATAAATTGTTTGATGTTCTATCAAGGTGTAAATTCAGATTCCTGCTATTTATCAATATCATGGTTTTAATAGGAAATGGATGATGGATATCAAAATATATATTAATTCATTAAAAATAGGAAGTTGATATTTTCATTATTCACCAAATTTGGGAAGATTAATGGAAGATATTTTTTAAGGTGTTGGGAATAAAATTCCTTAAGGAACCATTGATGCATTTTTTGGGTTGGTTGGGTTTGTTGAAAAATGGGCCTCCATTTAATGTTTGTTAACAAAGCATACAACGATTTTTAATTTTCTGGGAAAGGGGGTTTAAATGGTGAGTTGTCAAGTTCCTAAAGTATTGCTAAAAACAATGATTGGATCAAAAACCTCGACAAAGGAATAGATTATCTGGTGGTGGTACAAAACGATAAGATACAAATTAGGGCCGTTTTTCAGTGTTCTCTAAATTTTTGGGTCTCAAAATTGACTTATGGAGAGATATTTTTTGGGAAAAGGGAATTGTACTCTAGTTTCTTGGAGGATTTTAATCTTTCACACCATATTACTTTCAATATAGGAATATTAAAATAAGGAAAAGTATAGAGAGGTACCCAAGTATTGGTAGGGGCATGCATGGTTACTAGGGTGATAGAGGCTCAAGCGGCTGGGCATTCACGCTGGGGGGAAACATGTGCATGAAAATCAGGGTGCCAAAATGCCTATAAATTGAGTTCAACTACTCATCATTTCACATGAAGCTCAAGAATTAGTGAATTTTAGAGCTCCATTCAACCAGATGGTTTGGGGGCGCATGTGGTGGTTTTGGCACACAAGTATAAAGTTATTCAAAAGTTGCGTTCTAGACGATAGTTGCACGCCAATAATGGTTTGGGAATAAAAGGTGGTGAGTTGACCATGTTTTGTGAAAAAATAATGGTGTTTCGTGCAAGTAGTTTGGTGACACTTCCGCACCAGGCTTAGATAAGTGATTTGGTTAGTCAAGGGTTTCACGAAAGATGGAATAATTCCTGTTACACCTGTGGTAATGTTTTACTCATCTGTGAATGAAAGTGGAACTTCAACCGAGCATCAACATACATAGTAAGATGCATTAATTTTTTATAATTAAGGGACATACATGTCTTTAAACTCTTAGTATATCTTCTAAAGAAATAGTGAGCACACTTCTATTTATATAGTAGTGAGATTTCATATAGTCAATGGTTGTAAACCAAGAGGGACAGTGAGTAAACTCTGAACATTGTAAATAGATGTGAGATTTTTGTGGATTTGGTACAGTGGCACATTCCCAATGTATATTACTTGGATGTAGCCTAGTGAGGGTGAACCAAGTAAAATTGAACTTTCTTGTTCATGATTTAAGATATGTTTATAATCTATAACAGGAAGGAGAGAGAAGAGAGTTTTTTCTAACAACAAAATAAGATCAAATGGGAAATTTTTTTAATATGTCATACCCTGATTCACCCTCCTCTCAGGGTATCTAGCCTAGTGTACCAAACATAAGGGGAATATTAAATGATTTTTGTTTAGAATGGATTTCTATTATGGAATTTATTATTATAGTGATGGGAAGAAGTTATCTAATGAGGTGATTAGATTCAAATCTTTATATAATGAACTACCCACACTATTGTGTTTCAAATGTCTGGAGAATGGTCCATATGTTATCCAGATCCAAAATTGGATGTTTAATGAATAATTTCAACATAAGAAACATATTAATTCAATGGATAAGGGTAATTCTCAAAAAATTACGAGTTCTAAAGATGAGTGTGATATCAATGTTGTGAATGGTACACTTACCATCCACTCTAGAAATTCAAATGTCTTATTTGAATACATATCTACATATTCTTTAATATATAATGTATTTGTTAATGGTATCAACATTCCACCCAAATTATTAGATGTATAAATATTCATGAAATCCCCCAAGAGTATGATGACCGAATCCAACGTATATGTTTCCCCCCGGGATGGAATTGGATGTAATGGGCTTCCAGAGAAAATTTTCATTATTTATCTAGATGTATTTGATGTTATATTGGTCATTGATTGGATTTATCTAGGAAAATACCACATCAATTGTCGAGTAAAGAACTCATGTTTGATATTCCATACCAATTTAGGTTCATTTATCAATGTGATGATAAGTAAAAACCTCTGATGGTTATCACATCTATAGTTGTATTCTTGATTTCTGTTTAGAAGGGGTGTTTATCTCAAATGGTTAGGTAGAAACATAATATCGATGATATTAATATTGTGTAGAAATTTTATAATATCATTCCATAATAATTTCCTAGTATTCCCCAAAAATGTGAATTTGTTTTCTTAATACAACTCATAACTGATTCGATGCCAATTTTAACAACTCCATGTAGAATGGACATAATTGAGTTGGAAGAGTTGAATAAAAATATCCAAGAAGACATTTACAAGGCATTAATTCATCCAAGTGTGTCTCTAAGGGGTGCACCTATTCATTTTTATAATAGTAAATATGGATTATGGAGACTCTAAATTTACTATTGGGAGTTCAATAAGATTGTAATTAAGTACAATTACCCTCTTACATGTATTGATGGATTGATTGATTAGCTGCACAGTGTTCAATAATACTCTATGATTGACCTTCATTATGGATATCATAATCTAAGGTTCAATAAGGTGGATATAATAATGAATAAATTTTTATAATGTAAGGACTCTATGAATATATAGTGATGCATTTTGTCCTTACTAATTCCCCAACTATCTTCATGGATTTAAAGAATACAGTATATGATATTATCTTGATAATTTTGTGAAAGTATTTAAAGATAAAATTCATATATATTCAAAGAGAATGTAAGCACATTAATACGAGTTGAGAATTATACTAAAGATCTTAAAGAATTATAAACTATATTTAAAATTTAAAAAGTGTGATTTTTTTTCATAGAAATGTTACATTTTTTGGTTAATTAAATATCAATAGATGGTATATCAGTAGTAACATCAATGAAAGAGGCTATTTAATGTTTCTCTATACCCACCATGGTGATGGGATCCAAAGTATTCCTGGTTTATCTAGATATTATTGATGCTTGGTGAAAAATTTCTCATGACTAACTAATCCTCTAACCAATTAATCTTGGAAGGAAACCATGTTCATATGGATAGTTTAATGTGATAAAAATTTCAACACACTGAAAAGAATATGAGTTAAAAGCATCAATGCATACATTATACTATAGTGGAGAGGGGTTTGTAATATATAGTGATGCATACAATAATGTTCTAATATGTGTACATATGAAAAAGACATTGTTATAGCTTATGACACATGAAAATAGAACGTTCATGATAAAGATTACCTAGATCATGATTTTTGGGTGATCTATGATAAATTTTTCATTAAAAGCATGGAATAATTATATTCAAAGATAATAAGATGATATATATACTAATAAAAAATTTATAATGTAAATAGTCAGATAAAAGTAGTTGAATATGAATCATAGAATATGGTTATATTTGATATATGATTATGATGGATGAATACATTTCCACCTTGGGAATGTTAACAAGGTGGTTAATGCATTGAGTCAAAAGGATCATCCTAGATTATTTGTGATGAGGACAAAAAATGATCCAATATTTCCATATTTTTAAAAGATTGGTCTAAAAAACTTAAAGGAAGAGGTTAATATTATATTGATAAACTTAATTTCAAAACATATATCTATGTCAAGGTTAAATAGTTGAAAAATTATTATATGATCAGCAAAATATTGTTCAAAATGTTACTAAGTTTAACCATAATAATGATAGAATGATAATATTCAAGAACAAAGTGTGCAATCCATTCATACCAAACCTGAAGAAGGAATTTTTAGTGGAAGCTCATGTAACATAATTTCCTATTCCTCTATGAGGTATAAAATTGTATAATGATTTGAAATAATTATTTCAGTGGGATAGAATTAAGTGAGACATAGCAATGTTTGTATCCCCATACTTGTTATTTCAGTATGTTAGGGATAAAATATAAAATTATAAGGGGATGTTACATCCATTACCCATAAAATAATTGAAATGTTAAAATGTCACCATTGATTTTATCATAGAGACCCCAAAAATTTCTAAAGGTAATAATTATATATGGGTTTTAGTCAATCTCTTTAATATTTCTAGTCATATCATGACTACCAATGAATATTCCTATTTGAATCATCTTTCTAGGATATACATTAACAAAATGTAAAACCATCAGGGAGGACCACATTCCATTGTGTGCGATTAGGATTTGATGCTTACCTCATTGTCATGGTGTTGTCTTCAACAAGATATTGATACAATGATACGTTTCATCACTGTCTATCATGATCCAATATTTGGTTAGTATAAAGGAATGATTCAAACTCTATAGGATATATTAATATCTGTTTCTTTGGATTTAAAAGGTGATTCTGATAAAACAATTACTATAGTTTTGTTTTATTAAAAATATATTTCACTCAATAGTTTATATGTCTCCTTATGAATCCCACTATGAAAAGAGATTTATAGCTCCAACATGATGAATTGAAGTTGGGGAAAAATGTATTGCGACCTGAGAGAGTTGAATAAATGGTAGAGAATGTTAGATCCATTTAGCAGCACACCTAAGAATCTCATAGCTGGTAAAAAAATTATGTTTATAATCTCTTATGTAATCTAGAATTTGATGTTGGTGATAAGGTGTTTCTATGAATTATTCCTTGTATAAATTTTATTATATTAAGGAAGAATAGGATACTAAGTTCGAGGTATATCATTCCCTTTGAAATTATTGATCGTATTGAGACCATATCTTATCACATAGTGCTCCCACCCGACCTATCTCATGTCCATGATGTCTTCCATGTATATCTCATGAGGAAGTACATACCAAGCCACTCTCTCATAATAAACTGAGAATTCATACCAGCAGATAAAGTTTTTTCTATGAGGAATAGTAGCTGGAGAATATTGTTTTTATAAATAATGTTCTACAATAGAATACCACAAGCCTGGTCATAATTGTGTAGTGAAACCACCAGTTTTAGGATTCTATATGGGGACTTGAGGATATGATAAGGAATAATTATCCTTTTTTTTGAAGTGATGAATTTCATGGCACAAATTCATTTTTTTAGTGGGGTAGAGTGTAACACCTTGAGTTTTTTTAAATTATTTTTTTCGAATAATTTTATTTCATTTGATATCATTCAGTACAAATAACACCATGTTAATCGTGCAGTAGACACAATAGTGGGATATCTTCCATTTCCCATGATACTGACTTTTATCAAAACTATGATATATTATTAATATTATTCAAACATGATCATTATAAAATAACTATAACACCAAGAGCTGTTAATTTTAATTACTAAATTTTAAATATTATGAATTACAATTTTATATAATTAAAGGATGTTGATATAAATACATAATTTTTGGTAATTTCATTATATGTTTTGATGATATTATTTTCACCAAAAATTATTTTTTATTTACTTTTGTGAACAATAATAAAAATAAATTTTCAAAATTCTAGAAAATTTCTTTGATAAAATAAAATCCGTTTTTGAAATCACTATTCCATAATTAGCTTAGGGTTAATTTTTGGGATCTCACAAAACAAGTATCATTTTTTTTACGAATAATAAAATATCGTAAATTTTAATTAAAAAACCATTATATATATTTATTTATATGGTGAAATTAACTTTTAAATTTTTATTAAAGTAATATTAGTTTATTTATACATCCATTAGTCCAAATTAGCCATTTAAATTAAGATTATATTGACATTTGTTATAAAAATCACTATAATAATTTGAATTTTTTCTCTTTAAAATGTATCTTTCTCATCTAATCAAAGGGGGTAATTTTAATTTAAAATTTTACATTTTAAAGAATGGAATTTGGAAAAATTTATTCCATTTTTCGATCATAATAATTTATACTATCTAATATGATCAACTTAATTTTTGAACTAAATAAATTGTGAATGCAGTAAAACTTAATAACCATAGATACGATAAATTGGGTTTACCAAGGGTTAAAATAAAATGATATTTGTAAAAATGACATATAAACTAATCTAAAAACTATTTTATATCCATATTATGACCATTCCAACTCTATAGTTCAGGAATGGTATATTTTAGATCCTTGTGACATATAAATAATCTTGTATAACTCATTTATTATAAAGACATGCTTATTTCCCTGTATGTATTTGAAATATTACTTAATAAACTTCTAGAGCTAAGCATTTAGACGACATGAAATTATGGGGTCTGGTGTTCTTCGGAATAATTCAATAAAACTATTAATTATATTTTATATTGTGTGTGCATGGGTAACTAAATGAAACATGGTAACTCTGAAATAGGTGGTCGTATTGGAAATTAGAGACCATATTTGAGTCTAGAACATGGGTTTTTACCTAAGAGAAAAATAAAATGTGTTAGTACAGGATGTTTAGAAACCTCCCTCATTGGTGGGGAATTTATGTTAATTAATTAATTAATTAAGTAATTAATAAATTTCATCTAACCTTGGACAGATGTATATTAATTCATTACTTTAATATCTTGTCTAGGGTTAATCACATTATTTTCTAACTTCTTTGATGGGATAATCATTCTCCTCTAAATAATTCCTTTGACAAATGACAATCCACTAGAGTAAGGAAGATTGATTCCCAATGGACACTCTTGCTTTTTCTGATCATTGCGTGAGCATGTTATTCACAAGCGATCAATACATACTAGAGGTGGGACTCTCCATTGGTTAATTTTTCACCCTATATTATATTTTTGAGTAGATTTTTAATTTTTTATCAATTTTTCCCCACACAACTCCCATTTTAATAATCCTAGATAATTTAATAATGGGATTTTTCTTATGAGTGTCAATTATTTCTAATTCATAATTGATTGTTCTTAATATTTGGCCAGGAATTCTTGGCTAAAGATCATAAAACCATTATTCTTTCTATTTTTTCCTGTATTTATTATCTTTATCCTAGTTGGGACACCAAAATTCATGGTTTGACCATTTTTGGGTGTCCCAAGCTTGGTTGAGTTCTAATATTTATGGACAATCGACAGAAAATCTACAATCCTTCGAGAAGACCATATATTTGTAATCATTGTGATGTAGGGAGGATAAATTCAATGATTTGGATCCGTATTATCAATCGTTGAATATAGTGGTGAAATCAGAACAAAAAATGAAATCCCCTATGATGAACAATGGAAAATATTTGGTGAATAACGGCTAGCTAGTGCAATTCTTGACTTGATCTGATGATTTCATAAAGAATCATGGCATGATCTAAAGTAGTTTTTCCAGATTCAATGCATGAGCATGGGTCCATGGGGACTTGGGGGGTTATGGAAATATCCAAACTACATACCATGTAGGATTAAGAACACATGGTGTTTAGCCACCCTCATTGGTAGTGCTAGGGTTTTGGGAATTATAAGGATGTCATGACAAGTAGTCCTCTCTCAGACATTGTGTAACCCTCCCATGATGGAAAACTCATGGGATGGGTCACAAAGTAGGGGAATCTCTATAAGAGAAACACAAACATGGGTTGTATAGCGACCCGGACTTTTCTTAAATTACTATTACATCATTACAAAGATAAACAACATAATAGTATTACACATGGAGGATCAAAAGGTTTACTGTCTTGGGCAAACTAGGACCACACATAACAAATACAACATCAACCATAAACATTTAGTTAATTTCTTCTTCACTAGATTCTTAGTGGCACTTGTCCTCTCCATAGTACATGTAGCCACCTGAGGATATACATCAAAAGGGGTGAGAAAAAATCCCAGTAAGAGGATAGATAATAACAATATAGCATGGGGTGATCATAATCATGACATAGGAAGAAGATCATGAACATGAGAGGAGCATAAATAATAAACTTGAAATGTGGCAATGCATAAAAATGAAACATCATGTCTTAGTGGTTAACTACCACACATACTTGTGAACAAAGATAGCATCAGTTTCACACATCATTTCTCATTTACTCATGAGATTCATCAATTTACCCAATGCATTGGAGTGCTATATAATTCCGGGCGCACCCGTCACATTTAAACATTCATATTGTGCTATATAATTCTCGGCGCACCAGTCACATCATAACATTATCATTATCATGATTTCCACATAGAACACATATCAAAAATGTACATAAATAACCCATGTAAAGTAATTGGTTTCATCTCATAATAACACATTCATAAGCTTTGGGTTCCCAAAATAAAGAGGGAACAACATACTTGATACAAGAACCATCAACCTTGAATGAGAGGTAAAATGTGAGATCTTGAAAGAAGAGTTCTTTTGGAAAACATTTTTATGGACATAAAAACCAGTGGAAAACATTTATATCCCATAAAATTAAAGTAAATGATGAACAAATTATCTTTGAGGAGTAACCATATCAAAAATGGAGTGAAAGAGGGAGAACCCGAAGGAAGAAAATTGGGTTCGAGATTTCCCCTTACCTTGTACTCGAATGCCTCCTTCTCTTTAATGTCCGGTATAATGAAATTATATTCATTAATTATAAATTCCATAACATTTTATACATTAATAGGGTTCATTATGGTTTCATTATTTCATATTATGTACCTTTGGATGACTTATAGAGTTTAAAAACATTGATCGGGGATGTTCGTTTTCATGGTTTTCTTGAGCGGTCCACTTGTATTCTTAATTTGATGATTGGTAGATCATGGGTAAACATCCATAACTGATATTACATGTTATTAATTATATTACAGAAGCTTTAATGATTTTATAATGAGTTATATTAGATCCATGTGGACGAATCATTAGATAAGAATTAAATGAAGATTATTTGGGTTAATTTTAGCGGTTTTTGGATCACAATGAACTTGTTTTAACTTTTCACTTAGTAATATGGCCATAGGATATTTCCAGAACTTAAAATAGAACATAATACATATAAAATATTCTGATTCAACCATAAAAATGGTTTCATGACCAGATTGACGGTAGAAATTGAAGAAGAGAGCATGTTGTTTTTGAAGGTGATAAATTATCACCACATGAACAACGTTCTCTTTAATAAAATAAAAGGAAGAGGGAAAGGGTGTGGGGTGATATAATATACCATTAGAATCATAATATTACAGTATATTTATAATAATGGAGTTACAAAAAAGTTTGGATGAAGATAGGTAGGGAGAGATCAAGAAAGGAACTTGAACTTGAAAGGAAATTAAAGGAGAAGAGGGAGAGAAATTACCTTTAGAATCCTCCTCTTGAGATCCTCTTTAAGGAAGCTAGGCTTGGTCTTTTTATGAGACCAGAAGCTTTTGGACGTGGGGTATGATCTAGGGAAGGTTTTGGGCAGAGATTAGAGAAGTCTTGGAGCTTCAGAGGTGTGAGGAAAAGAGGGACTGAAGGGTGGCTTTTATAGTGGAGGGGAGAGGGGTTTCCTTAATATAAAATTGATTAGTTTATTAATTTCACCTAAGACAAGGAATAGTGAGTCTTGGATGACCAAGAATAGTAAAAAAATCATGTGAGTTTGGGATTTGGGTTCTTACATCACTTGTGATGTCAGGAATAGTGGGTTTTAATTAAAATGTATTTATATGGTAAATTAATGTATTCTACTATTCACAAAAATTCAAGTATCTCAGAAAAATACCAAAAATTTACCCCAACCATTTCTCGACGTGTAGAATCCAAAAATGAAGTCCATTTTTCAAAAATAATTTTCTAAATATTATTAATTTAATATTTAAATAAAATCATAATTTACTGAAAAAACAGCTTTTAAGATTAAAACTGATTTTATAGTTCTTTCAAAAATTATGTAGGGTCTTATAAAATTATCTAAAATCAATTATACATTGATTAAATAATTTATGAATACATTACAGGAAAATAGATACTCTTTTAAATTAATTAATTAACTATAATTAATTATTTATGACTTATAAAATACTAAAAACGTTTACTAAGGTCAAATTGTCATTTTCTAAGATGTATAAATTTCATTTTATTATTAATAGGTAATGTTACTCTTATTTACTATTCATAAGGGTCATATTACTATTCATAAGGGTAGGTTACTATTCATAAGGGTAGGTTACTATTCACCATAAATTATTTTTGTTTCATTAGACTCCAAAAACCATCTTGAACACAACCATGTATGTCGGATTTTTAAAATTCCAACCATAGGGGTGACAAAATTATATTTAAAGGTCACTTATCACTTAGTAGTATAATAAGGGAATTTTCCATTGAAAAACTTTGGGTCGTTACATTCTTCCCCCCTTAAGAAATTTCGCCCCCGAAATTTCACTTTACACAAACAGGTGAGGGTACTTCTTCTTCATTGCCTCTTCTGGTTCCCAAGTTGTTTCCTCAAACTTATGGTTCCTCCACAACACTTTGATAAGGCGGGTTGTCTTGTTGCGTAGAAACTTATCACTTCGGTCTAGAATTTTTACCGGCTACTCCTCATAGGAGAGATCATATTCCAACTGTACCACCTTTGAGTTCAGTACATGTGAGGGGTCGGGTATGTACTTCCTCAGTAGTGATACATGAAACACATCATGAACTTGATCCATATTCGGTGGAAGTGCCAGACGATAGGCCATGGCTCCTATACAGTCAAGGATCTCAAAGGGGCCAATGTACCTTGGGCATAGCTTCCCTTTCTTCCCGAATCTCATGACTCTCTTCCATAGAGATATTCGAAGGAAGACTTTATCTCCAACGTCGAACTCCAAGTCCCTTCAATGGTTGTTAGCATAGCTCTTTTGCCAACTTTGAGCAGCTTTGATGTGTTTCTGGATGACTTGAACCTTCTCTGTCATCTCTTGCACAAGATCGGGTCCAAGTAGCATTCTTTCTCCAACTTCATCCCAATAGGTTGGAGTTCGACATCACTTCCCATAAAGAGCTTCATAAGGAGCCATCTGAATACTCGAGTGGAAGCTATTGTTGTATGAGAACTCAACAAATGGGAGGTGATGATCCCATCCACCTTTGAATTATAGAGAGCATGCTCTTGGCATACCTTCGAGTGTCTGAATAGTCCTTTCAGACTGGCCATCAGTTTGGGGGTGATAGGCCGTGCTGAAATTTAATTCAGTACTCAAAGCATGTTGAAGGCTCCTCCAGAATTTAGATATGAACCTTGGATCACGGTCAGAGACAATCGAGAGTGGAACATCGTGCAATCTCACTACTTCCTTCACATATATCCTTGAAAGCTGTTCAAGTTAAAGGTCTTCCCGAATAGCAATAAAATGGGCAGTCTTGGTGATTCGATCAACCACAACCCATATCGCATTATTTCCTCTTGACATTTTCGGGAGACCCATGACAAAGTCCATAGTAACATTTTACCATTTCCACATGGGTATAGGCAATGGCTGCATCATACCTTTGGACGTTTTCGGATCAGCTTTTACTTTCTGACATACCAAGCACTGAGATATATATTCTGCAATCTCCTTCTTCATGTTATCCAACCAGAAGTTTTCTCAGAGATCACGATACATCTTGGTACTTCCAGGATGAATATAGAAAGTTGATCTATGTGAATTATCCAATAGCTCCTTCTTTATCCAGGGTGATGAAGGCACACAAATCCGCGTTCCAAACCAAATCACACCATCATCGTCGATATGGAACTCTTGAAGCTTCCCTTCCTTTACTACATTCACCCTATTTTGTATCTCCACATCATCCCTTTGTGCTTCCTTAATCTTCTGTTGGATGGATGGTTGCGCATTCATTTGGGCAAGGTAGGATGTATCCCCTGCCCTTACGATTCCCAAATCCATCCTTTGCATATCCAAGAAGATAGGGTCTTTCTCAATCCTCAACATGGATAGAGTAGCAGGTTCTTTCCTGCTTAGAGCATCAGCTACCTTGTTCGCCTTTCCAGGATGATAGTGCATAGAGCAATCGTAATCCTTGATTAGCTCTAACCATCTCATTTAACGCATGTTGAGCTCATTTTGTGTGAATATATAATTTAGGCTCTTGTGGTCGGTGTATATGTCACACTTCTCGCCATAAAGGTAGTGCCTCCAGATTTTCATGGAAAAAATCACGGCTGCCAGCTCTAGATCATGCGTCGGGTAGTTCTGCTCATGGATCTTCAACTTTCATGAGGCGTAGGCTATCACATTTTCATTTTTCATGACTACACAACCCAAGCCTTTCTTTGAATCATCACTGTATATCAATAAACATTATCCAATTTTTGATAGTGTGAGTACAGGTGCAGTGATCAGCCTTCTCTTTAGCTCCTTGAAGCTTCCCTCACATTCATTCGTCCAGAAATACTTTACCCCTTTCCTTGTTAACTTAGTTAGCAGGCTTGAAAACTGTGAGAAGTTTCTCACAAAACGTCGATAGTACCCAACTAATCCAAGAAAACTATGGATCTTTGTGACACTATATGGCCTGGGCCATTCCTCAATCGCCTTTGTCTTTGAAGGGTCCACAGAAATTCCCTCGCTTATGATCACATGTCCCAAGAATGTGACTTGATTCATCCAAAAGTCACACTTTCTGAACTTGGCGTACAACTTCTCCCTTATCAATGTCACCAACACAAGTCTTAGATGTTCTTCATGTTCCTCCTTGGTCTTGGAGTAGATGATAATATCATCGATAAAAACTGCCACAAATTTTTCGAGGTAATGTCTAAAGACTCTATTCATCAAATCCATGAAGATTGCAGGGGAATTAGTAAGTCTGAAAGGCATCACCAAAAACTCATAGTGCCCATACCTTGTATGGAAGGCAGTCTCTTGAATATCTTCCTTCTTCACCTTTACCTGATGATATATAGAACGAAGATCCACCTTTGAGAAGTATTGAGCTCCTCTTAACTGGTCGAAAAAGTCATCAATCCTTGGGAGAGGATACTTGTTCTTTATGGTGATCTTGTTGAGTTCCTGATAATCGATACACAGCTGCATAGTTACATCCTTCTTCTTCACAAAGAGCACTGGCGCACCCCAAGGTGATTCACTAGGGAGTATGAACCCTTTATCCAGATGCTCTTGCAGCTACTTCTTTAACTCCTCCAGTTCGATAGGAGCCATCCTATAGGGGCACTTCAAGATAGGAGTAGCTCCGGGTATGAGTTCAATTGAGAACTCTACCTCACGATCTGGGGGAATTCCAGGTAACTCTTCGGGAAATACATCGTCGTATTCCCTTACGATGGGCATTTCCTCAAGGTTGGAACTTTCCTTTGACTCAAACATTTGGGATAGGTATGCTTATTCATAGGGAATCAACACCCAAACCATTGAAGGATTTCTCAGAGGAGATTCATGATCTTACTTGCATTTGTAGAGGAGCATGGGATGGTTCGGAATATGAAAATATATTTCATTTTCCCGATAGTTGATATGCGCTCTATATAAATAGATCCAATCCATTCCCATTATAGCGTCAAATTCCACCAAGGGAAGTATTACGAGATTTTCCAGAAGAATCTTCCCACATACGTCAACAGGAGAAGAATCAAACACTTGGGTTGCAATGATTGCACCACTTGGTGTTTTTACAGATATCTCTACTTCAAGGTTTCGGGGCTTTGATTCTATAGTTCTATCAAACTTGCAAGATATAAAGGAATGCGTAGAACCAGAATCAAATAAGACTTTTGTCATTCTTGAGTGAATAGTAAGTGTACCTTGTACGACTTCATTATCATGTTCCACCTCCGCAGTAGTGATGGCATAAGCCTTCGATTTTTCCTTTGGATTTGGTGGTTGCTAGCGCTGATTACCCTCGAGACCTCGAGGTTTAGTGCACTGGTTTGAATAGTGCCCTAGCTCCCTACAGTTGTAGCATTGAACCACGAGTGGTTCTCTCCTTTCATCGGCTACATTATCCTTCCTTTTCATGTCTTTTATACACTCGTGAGCAAGGTTTCCTTCTTTCCCACACTTGAAGCATTTCCCCGTCCCTTTGAGGCAGTTCCCATTGTGCAACTTCCCACATTTTTGGCATGTGGGTCGTTTTGTTTTCTTCCCATCTTTATCACTAGATCCACCAGCTTGAAACTCCATCTTTCTTTTCTTATCACCATATCCATGGGACCATTCTACAAACTCCATCTCCACTTTTAGATCACACCAAACAACTTCTTCATAACTCCCAAAGTCTCGAATTTCAAGTGCCTTTTGAAGATGTGGTTTTAATCCACTAAAGAATCTATCAATTTTGATATCATTGTTGATAACAAAACCCAAATAATACCTTGCAAGCCTTGTGAAATTTTCTTCATAGGTTGTGACATATTATCCTTCTTTTTTCTTGATCTCTATGAATTCTATCTCCATATTCATGCGAATAGTTCGTGGGAAGTACTTATTAAGAAACATTATCTTAAAGTCTTCCCATTCCATCTCTTCAATTTCCTCCCTTGGCTTGGTGTTCTTAATCAAATCCCACCATTGATCAGCTTCTCCATCTAGACGATAAATGTATAGGGTCACCTTCTCCATCTCAGAACAGTGAAGAACAGAAAATATCTTCTCCATGGAGTTGACCCACTGTTCTGCAACTAGTGGATCGGAAGATCCACAAAATGTCGGTGTTCGTTGTCGCATAAAACATTCGATAGCTAGTTTCTCCCTTTTTGGTGAAGGAGGACGTTCCCCATTATTATGGTTATTATTCATAACCCGAGATAATTGGGTAATCATCTCCATGAAGTTTTGAACTCCACCTCCAAAATCATTGGGGATGTCGTTCGGGCAATCGTTGCATTGTCCCTCGTAAGAGTTGTTGGCCTGATTTCTCGTAGTTCCCACCATTTTCTGAAATAGAAAAGGTTAGAACAAAAAATAAGTAAACAAGTTATGAATATCTTATCCATTTAAACAATTATCCCAAAAACAGAACATATGGTATCCCTAGGTAAATATCCTTGTGTGTATATTTTTACTTATTCTTATGCTAGTGGTTTTCTCTAGGGTTTACTAATCCTAATTCCCAAATTAACTAAACCTTTCCTCTGATACCAACTATAGCGACCCGGCCTTTTATTACATTACTATTACATCATTAAAAATATAAACAACAAAATATTATTAAACATGGAGGATCCAAAGGTTTAGTGTCTTGGGAAATCTAGGACCACACATAACAAATACAACATCAACCATAAACTTTTAGTTAATTTATTCTTCACTAGCTTCTTAGTGGCACTTGTCCTCTCCTTAGTACCTGTAGCCACCTGAGGATATACATAAAAATGGGTGAGCTAAAAGCCCAGTAAGAGTATAGATAAGAACAATATAGCATGGGGTGAGCATAATCATGACATAGGAAGAAGATCATGAACATGAGAGGAGCATAAATAATAAACTTGAAATGTGGCAATGCATAAAAATGAAACATCATGTCTTAGTGGTTAACTACCACACATACTTGTGAACAAAGATATAATCATTTTCACACATCATTTCACATTTAATCATGATATTCATCACTTTACCCAATGCATTGGAGCGCTATATAATTCCGGGCGCACCCGTCGCATTTAAACATTTATATTGCGCTATATAATTCCGGGCGCACCCGTCACATCATAACATTATCATTATCATGATTGCCACATAGAACACATATCAAACATTTACATAAATAACCCATGGAAAGTAATGGGTTTCATCTCATAATAACACATTAATAATCTTTGGGTTCCCAAAATAAAGAGGGAACAACATACTTGATACAAGAACCATCAACCTTGAATGAGAGGTAAAATGTGAGATCTTGAAAGAAGAGTTCTTTTGGAAAACATTTTGATGGACATAAAAACCAGTGACAAACATGTATATCCCAGAAAAGTAAAGTAAATGATGAACAAATGATCTTTGAGGAGTAACCATATAAAAAATGGAGTGAATGAGGGAGAACCCGAAGGAAGAAAATTGGGTTCGAGATTTCCCCTTACCTTGTACTCGAATGACTCATTCTCTTTAATGTCTTGTATAATGACATTATATTCATTAATTAGAAATTCCATAACCTTTTATACATTAATAGGTTTCATTCTGGTTTCATTATTTCATATTATGTTCCTTTGGATGACTTATAGAGTTTAAAAACATTGATCGGGGATGTTCGTTTTCATGGTTTTCTTGAGCGGTCCACTTGTATTCTTAATTTGATGTTTGGGTAGATCATGGGTAAACATCCATAACTGATATTACATGTTATTAATGATATTACAGAATATTGGATGATTTTATAATGAGTTATATTAGATCCATGTGGACGAATCATTAGATAAGAATTAAATGAAGATTATTTGGGTTAATTTGAGCGGTTTTTGGATCACAATGAACTTGTTTTAACTTTTCACTTAGTAATATGGCCATAGGTTATTTCCAGAACATAAAATAGAACATAATACATATAAAATATTCTGATTCAACCATAAAAATGGTTTCATGACCAGATTGAAGGTATAAATGGAAGAAGATAGCATGTTGTTTTTGAAGGTGATAAATTATCACCACATGAACAACGTTCTCTTTAATAAATTAAATGGAAGAGGGAAAGGGTGTGGGGTGATATAATATACCATTAGAATCATAAGATTACATTATATGTATAATACTAGAGTTACAAAACAGTTTGGATGAAGATAGGTAGGGATAGATCAAGAAAGTAACTTGAACTTGAAAGGAAATTAAAGGAGAAGAGGGAGAGAAATTACCTTTAGAATCCTCCTCTTGAGATCCTCTTTAAGGAAGCTAGGCTTGGTCTTTTGATGATACCAGAAGCTTTTAGACGTGGGGAATGAGCTAGGGAAGGTGTTTGGGCAGAGTTTAGAGAAGTCTTGGAGCTTGAGAGGTGTGAGGAAAAGAGGGATTAAAGGGCGGCTTTTAGTGGAGGGGAGAGGGGTTTCCTTAATATAAAATTGATTAGTTTATTAATTTCACCTAAGAAAAGGAATAGTGAGTCTTGGATGACCAAGAATAGTAAAAAAAGCATGTGAGTTCGGGATTTGGGTGCTTACATCACTTGTGATGTCAGGAATAGTGGGATTTAATTAAAATGTATTTATATGGTAAATTAATGTATTCTAGTATTCACAAAAATTCAAGTATCTCAGAAAATTCCCAAAAATTTACCCCAACCATTTTTCGATGTGTAGAATCCAAAAATGAAGTCCATTTTTCAAAAATAATTTTCTAAATATTATTAATTTAATATTTAAATAAAATCATAATTTACTAAAAAACAGTTTTTAAGATTAAAACTGATTTTATAGTTCTTTCAAAAATTACGTAGGGTCTTATAAAATTATCTAAAATATATTATACATTGATTCAATAATTTATGAATACATTACAGGAAAATAAATACTCTTTTAAATTAATTAATTAATTATAATTAATTATTTATGACTTATAAAATACCAAAAACGTTTACTAAGGTCAAATTGTCACTTTCTAAGATGTCTAAATTTTATTTTATTATTCATAGGTAATTTTACTCTTATTTACTATTCATAAGGGTAATATTACTATTCATAAGGGTAGGTTACTATTCATAAGGGTAGGTTACTATTCACCAAAAATTATTTTTGTTTCATTAGACTCCAAAAACCATCTTGAACACAACCGTGTATGTCGGATTTTTAAAATTCCAACCATAGGGGTGAAAAAATTATATTTAAAGGTCACTTATCACTTAGTAGTATAAGAAGGGAACTTTCCATTGAAAAACTTTGGGTCGTTATAGGTTGACCACATGAGTGGCCTCCAATGTGGACCAACACACCATGTAATGATGTAAATGGACATGGTGTCTAAGTAAACAGACATGACCATCATAATGGGCTTTATACATAGATATGTGGGATATTCCATGTATTCCACCTACATTGCATGTACACCTACAAGGAAAGATCCCATGTGCTATCCTGAGACATGACCTGACGATGAAGAGGCACCACATGCCTTGTGGTCCTCCTCCCATGTTGTGTGCTACAAGAGATCTATCGATTGATCTCCAAACATATGTACCTTCTTCATTTTAAATTCTATTATGGCCGTGATATGTCTATATAAATTCTTTTTTGGATTCAAATAAATGATTCCATTGGAAGCGACTTTTAAGATTCGATGTGAATTTTATAGGTTTGTAAAATGATGAGAAGACACCCAATGATGTTAGTAATCATATAGAATCATTAGAGTAGTACCGAGATTACCCTAAATCTATGATAGAAAAAGGAATTCCCATATATATTTTTCAGGATTACCCTCTAGTAGGACTAGGTAGTGGAGTTCCACAATGGTCTTTTTAATTTACCCTCCAGTATGAATGGAAAATAGATTTCCTTGATGTTTTGGGATTACCCTCCATTATGGATGGGTAGAATCATTCACCAAGGACATATTCCATGTGTAACCCAGTATATGGGTAGGGAATTGGTTTTCCCCTAATGAATCACTAGGGTTACCCTCTAGTAGAAATTGGAAGTGGAATTCCCCTATGACCTTCCTGAGTGGTACCCATCAGGTCAAATAGGCAGTGGAATTCCTCAATGAATACAATAGAAAGACCCACCTATCATACTAGGGAATGAGATATTTTCTTATAATTTGTGACACCTCGACTGTGCAACACAATGAAGATACATGGTTTGAAATACCTTTGGACACATGATAATGAGGGATGGTTTCCCCACCAATATGTATTCTTATGAGGCAACTTAAAACTAGGTGGAGGATTTAGTTCAACCCAAATTGGATTGTATCAAGGTGTGGTGAATGAGTCCCTTTTTCTTGTATGTTCTGGGAAGACATAGGATTTATTGGGAATCCTTGATGGACTTTTTTGGAACTATTGGATGTTCTTATTCTTAGGATGAGCTGTGAGATTAATATTCCCTTATTCTATGTTTTGGGAATATATGAATGACCATATATATATATATATCATATTTTAGAACCCACTCTCTTTTTATTGTTACTCTCCTTCAGGACAGGTGAATACATACTTGGTACTCCATGTGATTTCCATGTAAATCTTCTCAAGGATGCATAAGTCCACCTCCTACTATATGTAGTTAATAATCGATAAGAAGTTCATATTCACACTGTTTTGAGATCTTATGTCAAGATGAGTTTTATTTTAGTCTCTTGTTGGGGTGATCTACACTCTTTCACCGTACATTGTTCAATATGATTCTTTCATCTTCATGTATATATCTTACTGCGGCCTATTAACCTTTTTCAGGTATCCTACTAGGTATGCATATACAAAATTCTACATGGGATTTTCCCAACACATGTTTTGTCTTTTTCATACAACACATTGGTTAATTTTGACTTCATAGAATTTTAGGGATACAAATTTTTTGGACCCCATGTTGTGGTAAAGGCTTGGGATAAAGGATCTAGGATCTCAGTTCTTTACTCTTTTACCATTTTTTTAGTCTGTGACATATTTTGGATTGGCAGTGTATTTTTTTCTTTTTATTTTAATTTAATATTATAGTACTTAATACTTTTTAGAGTTCCATGCATATATGGTTAATTTATATTGGAATTGAATCCTTTATTTCATTCCTTATGCACTTTTTCATTAGTTTTGTTTTCTGTGTGTGTACCTGTACATTGGAAATGGAATCCCCATGTTTTTTTGTTCCATTGTATCTTTTTTCAACCCATTGGACTATAGAGATGGGCTTGGGGTAGTCGCGGCTCAGGCCTCATCATGGGTAGGGTCTTAACATATTGGTATCAGTGAAAGTTTATTCGTTTTTAAATTGTTTGGATTTTTCACATTTATAGGATTTATTGGGTCTAGGGAAATAGTTTGAAAGATTCTAAAGTGTGGATCCTAGTCTTGGGATTCCAATTACGGTGTGGGTGACTGATTTATTTGTACACCATGTCCTAGATTACCTTATTATTAACTCAGAACCCTGATAAATTTGTTGTAGGGATCAATGGTATATGAACCATATAGGTTCATGTCTTCAAATATTCTTCTTGACTCAACTCCCCATTTTTCATTGATATATTTGTGTGTGTGTGGGTGGGTGGGTGCATGCATGAGTTCTCATCTTACCATGGTACTCATTGATAAATTCCATGATGCCTCTGCGATGACCACCATCTAGGAAAATATTTTTGGTATATGAGGAAGACTCTATGAATGATGAGGCCTTAGTTCAGTGTCCATCATTTGATCCCCTTCCTTTTGGTAGGCAGGTAGTAACACCTCAACCTATTGAGTAGAATATCACCCTAGAAGAGTAAGATGAGGACATGTGCAGGTTGAGAGCCCTCTATGAGTTACATCATTAGAGACCACATAGGTTCCTTGGTGAGTTAGATAATCAGGAACTAGTGGATTGGCTACATTTATTGGTCAGTATCATATATATTATCATGAACCCTATAGATAATATGGTGGATTTGTTATCCAGGATTTTCCATGGATTAATTGGGCATCGGTGGAGCCTGGTTACAGAGATGCATTATGATTCAACGCTCTCAGGGGATTAATTCCAGTATCTGTTATGTGAGGAGTACTACACCTCTTATTTAGGCTCCATCTAGTGTTAGGATCATATAGATCTTAAATTGGGATGGATGATAGTGGATGAGTACATTTCTAGGTTCACATACCTTATAATCTACTCCCTGTGCATGATCACAGAAGATTACTTCTGATCACGGATGTTTAAGTGGGGCCTTCACATCGAGACCTGACCCTATGTAGTGACCTTGTGCATCCCCACAAATTTCATGGTTATATAGTGAGAACTTATGATAATGATATTTCCATTAGTGGGAAACCAGATAGCTGGAGTTGGCGATGGGAATGACAGGGCTGAATCATCTATAGTAGCATATAGGCACTGGAGATATCGAAACATGATACCCTTCCATAAGTAGTCTCTAGGATTGTGTTTCATGATGTAGGGTTAGAAAATAGCATTGGGGATACCCGGGGAGGTTAGTAGCTATTCCTTTTATGGTTGAGTTCACATTGCACTAAACCGGCCAACCAGACATGTAGATAATCCAAGAAATGTAGCAGATGGATTTTCATGCTAGAGACATTGTCATGATCCAGTATCTTCATGGTAGGGAAATGGTAGTCTCAAGGGAGGTGTTGCTATATTAGGACCATCCATATCCGTAGGTGGGGGATGATGGTTTTATGTTCTTCATCCAACAACACTAGGAATCCCATGTCAGGCTTAGGGAGCTGGCGGCCATGGCCATGGATAGTTGGAGGCTTTTCATGTCATTGATTCAGCAGCGCATGAAATGAATTGAGGTATGATATGTGATTATTATACTCATCCCTAAATAATAGTAGAAATAGGATCTATTCATTCTTATATCACTATACTCATAGTATGTAATTGGAGATCCTAGTATAGATGCTATCATACAGGATTTTACTCGACGTTCCAATAATGAATACATCATTTGTTACATTCATCTATCAACAGTGTGAGTAATTTCTTGGAAGAGAGAGTTTCATGTGGGACCTACTCGTCATCTCATTGGAACCCAATGAACTCATCATGTGTATTTATTGGATTTCCCTAGTTTGAGGATATATTGAGCATCACAGCATACTAGCCAGATTGATATGAACTCATTGTATGAGGTTATCCTTTTTTGGTGAGAGGGACCTCAAATAAGGACATGTATGCAATTTGGGAAAGAGGTTTCCACCTACTACCTCCGAAATTAGTGGTCTTAACTCTTATTGTAGCATATTATTTAGGTATCTACATTAATTTAGTTGTGGAGGACTATATAGATATATTCTATGAAGATGATCAGAGACTACCTTAAAATTAGGAGGAGTTTTTCATTGACATGAAACCAGGGACTACCTTGATATATTCTGTGGTATATCGGATGAAAACCATTGACCTCTAGGATCAATAGTTATAGTTAGAGATCCTTAATGAGAAATGATTCATTAGACCCACTATGCCCCCTAGGTATCTGAAACTCTATTTTTGAAGATGGTCGGCATGAGCATGCATCTTACAATGGATTATCATCACCTGAACTCAGCCTTAATAAAGAACAAGTACCCCTTTATAATGATTTGGGACCTATTTGATCAATTGTGAGTTGCGAAATGGTTCTTCTATATTGATCTCAATTTTAGCTACCACAATATTCTTGTTTTTGAGGCCAATATTTCAATGTTTTCTTTCTATTATCGCTATAGACAATATGAGTTCCTATTGAAGGAATTTTCTATTAAAAAAATGCACCCAAAATCGTCATGTATTTGATGAATAGGTGTTACAGCGACACTAGGATTGGTTCATTATTGTCTGCCTCAATGACATGATTTTTTACTCTTCAACAGAGGCGGAGCATGAAGAGAACTTGAGGATGGTATGACATATACTTCAAGAGCACTGTAATTAAAGAATTATCTTAATATTCCATTTTTTGGACACATGAGGTTCACATTTGGGTGAAATACATTTGTGAACATGTTTTACATGTGCTTCCATCAAATATCAAAGTAGTGGATTCATATGATCCACCTAATATTGTGTTAGAGGTGTGGATTTTTTTTCATTTGAAGGGTACTACTGGAGAATTGTGGTTGTCTCCTCTAGAATCATAGCCCCTTTGACCACTGTAAAATAGAAGGGAAATCATTTACTATGACAACCCTGCTTTTTATTACAACTTAAACATGATTCATTACATAAAACATCACTTGATACTACAAATAAGATCAAGATTTTTAGTGTCTTTGAGGCTTAGGATCATTACATAAAAACATAAAACATGAAATACAACATCTTTATTGAAAACTTCCTTTACATGACCACTACATTCCCTCATACTTAGCATTTCATGGGATAACCTGAGGACATGCATAAGAAAAAGGTGAGCTATAAAGCCCAGTAAGGGAGTACACATGGAATAACATGAGGAGTACAATACATGTTAGACAATAGGCATATCAATAGAGTATAAAAGAAACATGAACATAAAGGCATGATAAAGCATGATAATCATAACATGGAAATGTGGCAACAACACTTAACATTGAATTAGCATGAGCCAAGGCTCAATGCACATGGAGCATGAGTAAACCCTCATTTCACCTGAAGCACGAGTAAACCCTCATTGCAATTGCATTAGCATGAGTCAACACTCATTTCACATGACATATCATGATACTATACTTTACCCAATGCATTGGAGCGCTATAAGGGTGCACCCTTCTTAAACATTTCATTTCATGCATAAGTGTGCCACATGGATCATGAAACATGGATTCATAAAACATAATAATTTATTCCACGATAAAGGAATGTGGAATTAATACATGAAACATTATAATCAATAAGTAAATGTGCATAAAGGTGAATACCCATATGGAGAAATGGGCATGGTATTCACTACACAATGACATTGGCTTAGAAAATCGGTGCGATTTTGGCAGCGTAACGGCGTGACATAAGAATATAAAAAATGGTTGATGAGAGAGAAATGGGTTCCTCATGATATTTACATGTAATGGAAAGTAAGGAGGTCATATAGATACATGTCCCAACAATTGAAAAGGATTTTAGATTCATGATACAAAAGTATTGCTTGAATGTAAAAGAAGAGAGAGAAGTTCCTTTCGGAATTTCGGCATAGTAACAGGTGTACATGGGAGGCATTTAATGAGAGAGAAAGGGGTATACCATCATTCAAACAACAATAGGTCAGTATGGGGGAGGTGATAAACCATACCCCAACATTCATAATTGGAATTAAAAGGGAAATACAACTTAAAGAAAATTGACAAAAATGAGAAAGGAAGAAAAAAACCCTTACTTGGAAGTGTGCTTCCAAATGCTAGAGAGAGGCTTGTGAGATGATTCTTGGGGGATTGGGGAACCTTGGGAGGATTATAGAGAGAGTATGGAAGAGTTTGGATGAACTCCAAAGGATTTTAGTGAGGAGGAAGTGGGAGAATAGGTGTCTTTATATAGGAAAGGTGAGAGAATTCGTTATTATTTAGGTTTGGGACTCCATATATTAATCTAATCCAAACCAAAAACCATCACATGGTTTTTGACCATGGTTTCTGGAAAAGGAAATAGTAAAAAAATATTTTAAAAGGCCAAGGTCCGAACTTATTAAAATAATAAGGTTTCTTATGTGGAGGTGAGTCACACTCGCATGGAAATTAATTTAAAAAGGCAAAGTGTTGAATAAGTCTTGAGGGGTTCATTAGTGCTTTGAAAAGTAAGTCAAACAAACCCAAAATCAGTTTATATTAAAGTTAAAACATATATTGGCCGGAAATAAGGATTATATTATTTTATTACATCACCATTGGGTCATTATGATGTCATAAAACACCTTATATATTTAAACGGTATTTAATTTTTACCCAAAAATTTGACTGTCTCAAAAAATTATGAAAAATTCACAGTTGGATAATTTCGACGTCCTGATTCCAGAAATGAAATTTATTTTATCTAAAAAAATTTCTAAATATGTTAATTTTCACTTTTAAAATAAAAACCAACATTTATCAAAAATTCACGGGTTTTGACAGAAATGGATTTCAAACCTTAATATAACATTTTAATTGCATACATAAATTTATAAGATCATTTATATTTAATTAATTTAATAAAAATATTATTATTTTATTAAAATATTATTTAATTCAAAAATTCCTTAATTTAATAAAATAGATTTCTTAATTAAATAATAACTAAAAACACCATTTGTACTTTAAAAACTATTTACAATGTATCAAAAATGACTAGAAATTATATTAATTATTATATACAAAAATAGTGTACATGAACATATTACTACTTATTTGTTACATAACCCCTCAAAACAGTTACATAAGACCTAAGGGTAAGGTTTGTGATGGTGACAGACTCTTGGGGGGCTCGGATAACATCGCTCGAGTGGTAATCTCTATCAACTTCCACTTTTCTCATAGACATTCACGTTCGAGATTGACATAATGAAGCTCAACTTGGGCTTGGTCAAGGGCGAAGCCCAAGGATGCCACCTCTTTTCCGAGATCTGACAAATGGGCTTCTTATGGGGAAATTCTACTGGATGAGGCCATCGCTTCCTTTGTCTAAGTAAAAATGGGGTTCGTTAAAGCCTTATATTTATACTAATCATGTGATCACTATTAAATGGCTATAAAAGTAACGGTCACAACTCTTATCATAAAACCAAAGAGGTTGAAATCTTATAAAAACATTTTTCATAAAGAGACATTTAACTGGATCAAGAGGCATTTTCCATTAATGAAACTTTGGGTCGTTACAATATTCCCCCCTTAAGAAATTTTGCCCTCGAAATTTTCCTTTTCCCACACTAAAACAAATGTGGGTAACTCCGCTTCATCATATCCTCTGACTCCCAAGTCGCTTCTTCAAACTTGTGGTTTCTCCATAATACCTTGACGAGGGGCATTGTCTTATTTTGTAGAACTTTTTCTCTATGATCTAAGATCTTCACTGGTTTCTCCTCATTAGAAAGATCATCTTCCAATTGTACCACCTCGGAAGAGAGTACATGTGAAGGGTCCGGTATATACTTCCTTAAGAGGGATACATTAAATACATCATGCATCATGGCCATAGTAGGTGGAAGTGTTAGTCGATAGGCCACAGCACCAACACGATCAAGAATCTCGAAGGGGCCGATGTACCTTGGAATTAACTTCCCTTTCTTTCCAAACCTCATGACCTTCTTCCACGGAGATATGCATAAAAACACCATGTATCCAACATTAAACTCAAGGTCTCATCGACGATTATCTGCATAACTCTTCTGTTGACTCTTGGATGCCTTGATATGCTGCTGAATGGTTTTCACCTTATCCACCATTTCTTCGACCATTTCTGGTCCAAGCATCTTACATTCACCGACCTCATCCAAACATGTCGGTGTTCTGCACCTTTTCCCATACAGGGCTTCATATGGTTCTATTTGGATGCTCGAGTGGAAATTGTTATTATAAGAGAACTCAACCAGATGAAGATGTTGATCCCATCCTCCTTTAAAGTCCATTGAGCACGCTCTCAACATATCCTCAAGTGTTTGGATAGTCTGCTCGGATTGGCCATCAGTTTGAGGATGATAGGTCGTACTGAAGTTCAGTTCCGTATTCAAAGCATGTTGAAGACTCTTCCAAAAATTAGAGGTGAATCTTGGATCTCGGTCAGACATAATAGATAGTGGTACTCCATGAAACCTTACCACTTCCCTGATATATATCCATGCCAGTTGATCTAATGAGAAATCTTCTCGAATAGCAATGATGTGTGCAGTCTTTGTAAGATGATCCACAACAACCCAGATTTCATTGTTGCCTTTGGATGTCCTAGGATGTCCGTTGAAAAAGTCCATGGTGATGTTCTCCCATTTACATTCTGTTATGGGTAATGGTTTCATCATCCCCTTAGAGTTCTGCCTCTCGGCCTTCACTTGCTGACACACTATGCACTTTGATGTATATTCAGCAATATCCTTCTTCATATTATCCCACCAAATGTTTTCTCAGAGATCTCGATACATCTTTGTGCTCCCTGGGTGAATAGAGAAATTTGAACTATGTGCATTATCCAAAAGTTCTTTCTTCAGCTCCGGACTTGATAGAACACATAGTATTTTACCAAACCGCACAATTCCTTCTTCATTAACATTAAACTCCTAGGATTTTCCCTTTTTGATAGTTTCCACTTTTTCTTGAATTCCCACATCATCCTTTTGAGCATCCTTTAACCTTTCCAAAAGTGAAGTTTGAGCAATCATTTGTGAAAGGATTGATGATGTTCCCTTCTTTATGATTCCCACGTCCATCTTCATCAAGTCTAAGAAGAATGGATCCTTCTCAATTCTCATCATTGATAGAATCACTGGATCCTTTCTACTTAGGGCATCTGCCACCTTGTTCGCTTTCCCAGGGTGGTAATGTATTGAACATTCATAATCCTTTATGAGCTCTATCCATCTTCTCTAGCGCATATTAAGCTCTTTCTGTGTGAATATATATTTAAGACTCTTGTGGTCAGTATATATCTCACATTTCTCTCCATAGAGATAATGCCGCCAGATTTTCAAGGAAAAGATCACAGCCGCCAACTCTAGATCATGTGTTGGATAGTTTCTCTCATGGATTTTCAACTGCCTTGAGGCATAGGATATCACTTTATCATTCTGCATCAGCACACATCCTAATCCCTTCTTCAAAACATCACTGAATACCACAAAAAGCTCCCCACTTGTGGGTAATGTGAGCACAGGTGCAGTGATAAGCCTCCTTTTCAACACCTTGAAGCTTTCTTCGCATTCATCACTCCAATAAAACTTTACTCCCTTTCGAGTTAGCTTGGTAAGAGGGTTGGACAATTGTGAGAAATTTCTCACAAATCGTCTATAATATCCAGCTAACCCCAAGAAGCTACGGATATCGGTTACCGATGTTGGGCTGGGCCATCCCTCAATTGCATCTGTTTTGGAGGGATCCACAGATATCCCATTGCTTGTGATGATATGGCCCAAGAATGAGACCTCTTTCAACCAAAACTCACACTTGTTGTACTTTTAATAGAGCTTCTCCTTGCGCAATGTCTCTAGTACAGTTCTTAAATGCTCCTCATGATCCTCCTTGGTTTTGGAGTATATTAGAATATCATCTATAAAGACTACCACAAATTTGTCAAGGTAATCTCTAAAGACTCTATTCATCAAGTCCATGAATATTTCTGGAGCATTGGTGAGTCCGAAAGGCATTACTATTAATTCATAGTGCCTGTATCTTGTACGAAAAGCAGTCTTGGGAATATCTTCCTTTTTCACCCTTACTTGATAATATCCCGACCGCAAGTCCACCTTGGAGAAGTATTGTGCTCCACACAACTGATCGAACAAGTCATCAATTCTTGGGAGTGGATACTTGTTCTTTGTCGTGATTTTTGTTAAGTTCATGATAATCGATTCAGAGCCGCATTGACCCATCCTTCTTCTTGACGAAGAGGAATGGTGCACCCCATGGTAAAGCACCTGGGCGTATAAACCCTTTATCCAGATTCTCCTGTAGTTGTTTCTTCAACTCTTCAAGCTCAAAAACAGCCATTCTATATGGAGTCTTGGATATTGGTAGCACCCCAGGTATAAGTTCAATTGAGAAATCAATATCTCTTCTTGGAGGAAGACCAGGCAGTTCCTCGGGAAACACTTCCGTGAATTCCCTCATAATAGGCATTTCTTCAAGGATGGTTTCTTCTTTGGACTCAATCATGTGAGCCAGATACGTGTGATTATAGGGCAGTAATATCCATGCCTGAGATGATGGAGCTAAAGGAGATTCATCTTCCTCTTGACACTTGTAAAGAATCGGGGGTCGATTCTCCATATGGAGTGTGATTTCCCTCTCCCGACAATTTATGTTGGCTCTATATAAGGAAAGTCAATCCATTCCAAGAATTGCTTCAAACTCCACCAAAGGGATTATGATGAGGTTTTCCGGGAAATTCAATCCACAGCTTATAACAGGGGAGTACTTATATTCATGGGATGCAATGATTGCCCCATTTTCCGTAATCACTGACATCTTTACTTCCATGATTTGTGGTGGTGCTGGGATTGTTCTACTAAACTTTCGAGGTATAAAATAATGCGTAGAACCTGAATCAAAAAGTATGTTCGCTATTCTTGAATGAATAACTAATGTACCTATCACCACTTCGTTGTCGGGGTTCACTTCGGCAGAAGTGATGGAAAAAGATCTTCCTTGTTGTCTTGGAGGTTGTTGGTTGCCTCTGATAACCCTTGGATTAGGGCACTGATTTGCAAAATGACCCGGTTCTTTGCATTTGTAGCATTAAACAATGCGTTGAGGTTCGAATGGATCATTCCTCTCCTCTGTCGTAGCCTCGGGTCCTTCTTGCCGACAGTTAATAGCTAGGTGCCCTTCTCTTCCACACCTGAAGCATTTTCTCGTCCCCTTAAGGTTATTTCCAGGTTGCTTATTTCCACACTTTTGGAAAGTGGGGTGCTGGAACTTCTTAGCGCCGTTGGATTTATCCATCGGACCACCAGCATTGAATTCCACCTTACTCTTCTTGTCCCCATGATACCCATGTGATTCTCTGATCTCCATTTCGACCTTGAGGGCACATCGGACAATTTCCTCATAGCTGTCGAAGTCACGGATCGCTAATGATTTCCGCAATCTTGGCTTCAGCCCACCAAAGAAGTGGTCAACATTGCATTCGGGGGTAATGACAAAGCCTGAAGCGTATCGTGCAAGCCTTGTGAAGTTTTCCTCGTACTCTCCCATAGATTCTTCATCTTTTTGCTTGAGGGAGAGGAAGTCTCTTTCCATCTTATGCCGGAGGGTGCACGGAAAATATTTATCGAAAAACATCATCTGAAATTCCTTCAATTCCAAAGCATCGATCTCCTCCTCAGGCTTCATATTTTTGATCAACGTCCACCATTGATCATCTTCACCCTCCATACGATAAGCAACCAGGAGAACCTTCTCTTGTTCAGAACATTGAAGGATGGAGAAGATCTTTTCAATGGAGTTGATCCATTGTTCAGTGATCGTGGGATCGGATGATCCACTAAAAGAAGGAGGCCTTTGTCTCATGAAGCCCTCGATAGAGACTTTTTCTTTCTTAGGGGGGGTTGAACATTCCTCTTGACCCGTGTTTCTATTCAAAACTTGAGTTAGCTGAGAGAGAAGCGTGACAAAGTTCGCTATTCCCGCTCCCATTGGATTGGGCATCTCATTATTACAATCATTACACTGATCTTCACAATGGTTGTTAGCCCGAGTCCTCCTATTACCAGCCATCACCTAGAATAAAAGGAAAGTTAGGGGTAACACATAAAGGTTAATCCAAATTCAAAAGTTGATGACATATAAATAAACTTTAATTTCTTCAACTCATGAGTCTATAGGATTCGATCTAGGATTTTCATGATCTACTTTCTAACATATATTCTTAGGGGCATTTTTCCCTTAATAAGGGTTCATACCAAGATTGTGAATTTATCAAAACATATCCCCCAGGAGTGTCGTAACCAAGAGTGTACCAAGGCCCGTTGTCGTTCACGAGTTCCCGTTCGAGTCTAGCTCAAAGCTGTGTTTTCGGGTTTTACCACTAGGATACATCTGTGCCAAAGCCGCCTCTACCTGCTCGTATCCAGACAGGGATGTATTTGTTTGATAAAACACTTACATAGTATTTACCAAAACTTAGGTATGTTTTTATTATACTTAGTATTGTATCTAAGGCTTTACTAGGGTTTCCTAATCCCAAAAATAACTAAACCTATCCTCTGATACCAACTATGACAACCCTGCTTTTTATTTCAACTTAAACATGATTCATTACATAAAACTTCACTTGATACAACAAAAAAGATCGAGAGGTTTAGTGTCTTTGGGGCTTAGTATCATTACATAAAAACATAAAACATGAAATACAACATCTTTATTGAAAACTTCCTTTACATGACCACTACATTCCCTCGTACTTACCATTTCATGGGATAACCCGGGGACATGCATAAGAAAAGGGTGAGCTATAAAGCCCAGTAAGGGAGTACACATGGAATAACATGAGGAGTACAATACATGTTAGACAATAGGCATATCAATAGATAATAAAAGAAACATGAACATAAAGGCATGATAAAGCATGATAATCATAACATGGAAATGTGGCAACAACACTTAACATTGAATTAGCAAGAGCCAAGGCTCATTGCACATGGGGCATGAGTAAACCCTCATTGCACATGAAGCATGAGAAAACCCTCGTTTCAATTGAATTAGAATGATTCAACACTCATTTCACATGACGTATCATGATACTATACTTTACCCAATGCATTGGAGCGCTATAAGGGCGCACCCTTCTTAAACATTTCATTTCATGCATAAGTGTGCCACATGGATCATAAAACATGGATTCATAAAAAATAATCATTTATTCCACGATAAAGGAATGTGGAATTAATACAGGAACCTTTATAATCAATAAGTAAATGTGCATATAGGTGAATACCCTTGATGGAGAAATGGGCATGGTATTCACTACACAATGACATTGGCTTAGAAAATCGGTGCGATTTCGGCAGCGTAACAGCGTGACATAAGAATATAAAAAATGGTTGATGAGAGAGAAAGGGGTTCCTCATCATATTTACATGTAATGGACAGTAAGGAGGTCATATAGATACATGTCCCAACAATTGAAAAGGAATTTAGGTTCATGATACAAAACTATTGCTTGAATGTAAAAGAAGAGAGAGAAGTTCCTTTCGGAATTTCGGCATAGTAATGGGTGTACATAGGAGGCATTTAATGAGAGAGAAAGGGGTCACCCATCATTCAAACAATAAGATGTCAGTATGGGGAGGTGCAAAACCATACCCCAACATTCATAATTGGAATTAAAAGGGCAATACAAATTTAATAAAATTAAAAAAATGAGAAAGGAAGAAAAAAACCCTTACTTGGAAGTGTGCTTCCAAAGGCTAGAGATAGGCTTGTGAGAGGCTTCTTGGGAGCTTGGGGCCCCTTGAGAGGATTCTAGAGAGATTAGGGAAGAGTTTGGACGAACTCCAAAGGATTTTAGTGAGGAGGAAGTGGGATATTGGGTTGGTTTTTATAGGAAAGGTGAGAGAATTTTTTATTATTTAGGTTTGGGACCCCTTATATTAAACTAATCCAAACCACAAACCATCCCATGGTTTTTGCCCATTGTTTCTGGAAAAGGAAAGAGGAAAACAATATTTTACAAGGCCAAGGTCCGAACTTATTAAAATAATAAGGTTTCTTATGTGGAGGTGAGTCACACTCCCATGGAAATTGATTTAAAAAGGCAAAGTGTTGAATAAGTCTTGAGGTGTTCATTAATGCTTTGAAAAGTATGTCAAACACACCCAAAATCACTTTATTGTAATTTAAAAACATATATTGGCCGAACATAAGGATTATAGTATTTTTTTACATCACCATTGGGTCATTATAATTTCATAAAACACCTTATATATTTAAACGGTATTTAATTTTTACCCAAAAATTTGACTGTGTCAGAAAATTATGAAAAATTCACCGTTTGATAATTTTGAGGTCCTGATTCCATAAATGAAATTTATTTTATCTAAAAAAATTCTAAATATGTTAATTTTTACTTTTAAAATAAAAACCAACATTTATCGAAAATTCACGGGTTTTGACAGAAATGCCTTTCAAACCTTAATATAACATTTTAATTGCATTCCTAAATTTATAAGATCATTTATATTTAATTAATTTAATAAAAATATTATTATTTTATTAAAATATTATTTAATTCAAAAATCCCTTAATTTAGTAAAATTGATTTCTTAATTAAATAAAAACTAAAAACACCATTTGTACTTTAAAAACTATTTACAATGTATCAAAAATGGCTAGAAATTATATTAATTATTATATACAAAAATAATGTAAATGAACATAGTACTACTTATTTGTTACATAACCCCTTAAAACATCTGCATAAGACCTAAGGGTAAGGTGTGCGATGGTGACAGACTCTTGGGGCGGCTCAGATAACATCGCTCGAGTGGTAATCTCTATCAACTTCCACTTTTCTCGTAGATGGTCACGTTCGAGCTTGACATAATGAAGCTCAGATTGGGCTTGGTCAAGGGAGAAGCCCGAGTATGCAACCTCTTTTCCGAGCTCCGACAAATGGGCTTCGTATGGGGCAATTCTACTGGATGAGGCCATCGCTTCCTTTGTCTGAGTAAAAATTGGGTTCGTTAAAGCCTTATATTTATACTAATCATGTGATCACTGTTCAACGGCTATAAAAGTAACAATCACAACTATTATCATAAAACCAAAGACGTTGAAATCTTATAAAAACATTTTTCATAAAGAGACATTTAACTGGATCAAGAGGAATTTTCCATTAATGAAACTTTGGGTCGTTACATTTACCTATTATGACAAGTGTCATAAGGAATTCAAGGAGTTGAGGTATAGAATGATGAGTGCCCTAGTTTATTATTCTACCAAATGAATGCATTGAGTTTTTACTGTATTTTTATTCCTCTAGGGCTAGTCTCAATGGTGTCTTGAGGTAGTGATAGGCAGTTAACACATATAGGTAGTGTATGTTGAGAACCCATGAGATGAAAAATGTGACTCATGACCTATAGCAACCTATAGTTGTATTATACTTGAGGATGTGGATGCACTACCTTATGGTAGAGCACTACGGATTTCTCATAACAACAGAGCATTATGAACCTCTTTACTCTTAAAAACTTGAACTAGAGGTTGCGATGCTGGTGGGAGTTCCTGCGGGACTACAACATAGAGAAAATATATACTATAGTGATGGGAAACTTCATCCCAGATGACCATAGTAGGATTTCACTGGCATGCCTAATAAAGGAAGCTTCATAATAGTTTTCTTCTAGATAGTTGACCATAGTGGAGTAAGAGGTTACAACGTTTCTACAATATATGGTGTTGACTGTTCTCCTCATTTGTGTGGAAGAGTCTCAATTGGGAGACATTGACTTTGAGGTTATACATGATCATATTTTCACATGTAATGCACTAGATAGATATTCTAAAGAAGGGAATCATGAGATTGTATTCCTGGGGTTGGTAGAGGTTCCAATCATGATGTGGCAGGATGTTATTTAGAAGTGCCACACTTCAAACATAGTTTTACATCCTTGTCTGGGGAAGTTGAAAAGATTGTCAGTATTAGTTTTGGTGGGCCGAAATTAGATGAAGCATAGGTCAGTTCATCTCTTGGTTTCTCACCTGTCAACATGTAAAAGTTATGAACTAAGTTCTGAATGGTTTTTTGTACCCTATTGAGAACTTGGAGAGGATATGGGACAACATAACATTTTACATTGTCATAGAGATTCCACACATAGAGAGGGTACATGATGCCATCTGGGTGACAGTAGACCGACTCGAGAATTCAGAGCACTTCCATGATACCAATGAGTAGAGTTTGGTGGAGTGTTTTGGGATGTTTTACATATGGAAGATCATCCACCTTCATGTAAATACATAGATGATTGTCTATAATCAATAGTTAAGGTTTACATAATGATTGTGTAAAGGCTTGTATGAGGAATTCATGAACCAATTACGGATGAGTACATCTTTTCACCCCAAGAACAATGGATATGCCTAGAACACTATCTAGGTGACATAGGTTATGCTAAAGGATTGTTTGTTGGATTTCATCTTGATCTAAGAGGATCACCTGAAATTGGTAGAATTTTTGTGAAACAACATCAACCACTCTACCATTGGAATTGAACCTTTTGAGGACTTGTACGGTAGACCCTACAAGTTACCCTTATGCTAGATAGATATCATAGAGTCATATCTCATGGTCCTAGAGATTGTGTTGGTGACCATGATGAATGTACATGTGATTTGAGAGTGGATAAAGGTGACCTATAGTAGAAAAAAATCTTCTGTAGATTAGAACCATAGGCCCTATTAGTTCAAATAGGGAGAACAAAATTTCTAGATAGTCTCCCCATAATGTGGAATGTAGTGGTTCGGCTAGGGAGACTAGATATCCTTAAGGTTCATCAAGACATTCGATATCTTGTAGAGGTTAGGAAAGGATTCCTACCACCTCTCCCTACCCCCGTTGATGGAGTGGGATCATAATGTCTTCCTAATGTCGCAATTGATGAGATATGTGAATGATACTACACATGTCATTGACTGGGGGAGCTATATATCGATGACAAAACCACCATAATAGAAAACCTAGTGGCGATTGAGGACCAATTTTAGTGGACCTTGTGAGGGAGGACAATCCAGTTGGTTTTGGTGTTTTGGTTGCACCATAATATGTATGAGATTTCCTCAAAGCATGAGAGAAATATTTGGTCCTAGCATCCTGAGTTGTTTTCCATGGTTTTCTTATCAAGGAAAAAAACATTGAAGGAGGGAATGATTGAGAGATCATTTATTTCATTGTCCTACATTTAAATATTTCTAAATATATTCCGAGATTTAGGTGCTGAGACAACATGAAATTCAAAGGCCCATTGTTCCAATGATTAATTTCATTAAAATATTAATTATATCTTACACTGTGCACACACAACTAATTAATTAAAACTAGATATCTCTTATTCCATTGATTATATTTGATAGATGAGAACACAATTGAGTCCATAAATTAGTGATTTCCATAGGCATGACATAAAATGAGTTGGTGTGGAATGTTCAGACTGATCACTCGTTGGTGTTGTGTTTAAGTTAATTAATTAATTTACATAATTCATTTATCCATGTAAATAAATCAATAAATTCACTAATATGGCATCATTTCCATTGATGGAATAATTATTTTATGAAGTATGTAGTAAGATTATGTTCCTCCTATGGAGAATTCCTTCTGATAATGAAATCATCAGGATTAAGGTGGATTGAGTCCTAACGAGAACAACAACATCATTTGATCATTGTGTGAGTGCGTTATTCACCAGTGATCTATCTGAACAGGGGGTAGGACTTGTCATTGATGATTATTATGACAAATATTAAATTTTTTTGTAGAATTTTAATTTTTCATCAATATGTGCCCCACCAAACAACCTTTTTAATAAATCCAAATAATATATAAATTGGGTTTCTCCCATGAACGTCATTTATTTCAAATCCAAAATTGAAAATTCTTGATCTTTGGCCAAGAAAATTGGGCCAATGATCCAAAGTGGAATAGCCAGGATTAATCAAACCAAATTGATGATACAACCCCAACTAAAATATAATAACTGGAACCACTATATTTTTAGATGATATCATCTCTAGTTTTTTGGAGCATGATGATGTCACATAGAGTGGTTTTTATACCGTGTTTCACTGAGATATGAGGTACCTAGTGTCCCACTATAGATAATGAATATAGGGACATGTCATAACATATTTCCGCTTGTGATATTGTATTTAATATTGGCCTATGGTGTAATTATATTATTTTGGTAGTAAGGAATATCATTCCCTTAAAATGTTCTTCCTTTAAAAATGTTTTCTAAAAAAACAATTCATGCCCTTTTGCATTAAAACGAGCATGTTAATTAGAATTGTAATTTTTTTGGTATGGAATATTTCTTTAGGTGGCATATATTGGGCACTTGTATCACACATAATATATACCATTGGGTGTATGTAGACATTGAATTGATTGACTTAGTTAAAGGAAATACTTATTGTGATGGTGGTTTAGGTTTCTAGTGGTCTTTTTTGTGTGGTGTTGGTAGTGGTGTTGGATTGATAGTAATTATTCTAGTGTCATATGGTGATTTATTGGGATAGATTTCCATTTCCATTTTTTTGTAGGACTATTATATTTTTTTTTAACTTGTATACTTTAATTTTAAAAGCTATTATGACTTATTAGGATTTGGTAATTTATCATTGTGTTATTTATTTCACTTGGTTATTTTTTTTATTAAAACTTAGTGAAATCAATCACAAAAACTATTTTCAATACCCATACACTAGTTTCCAGCCCATGGGGATCGGGAATGCCTTTCGTGCCATGCCATGAACAGGGTCCGGTATCAGGTTGGATGACACTTTGGCTTGGTTTGTTACAATATTTTGGTAATATAATAAATATAATTAAAAAATATTTATGTATATAATTATAAATAAATATTTTTAGATTAAAAAATATGTATCCATAAATATAATTATAATTAAATATATTTATTATTGAAATTTATTAATTATAAATTTATTAATATTTAAATATATATTTACTTATTTATATTTATAACTATAATAAAATATATTTATAAATATATTGAAATTTTGAAAAGGATTGAGATAAGGCACAAATGCTCAATTACATTTTATTAAAATAAAAGATTAAAAAGAGAAGGTGACGGAAATACACCCCACATCAAAAAAATGAAAATACTAAACAAATTCTCTAATCAAGGAATGTACAACACATGGGTATGGTTTTTACCCTACCCACCCCTACCTCGAAGGGCTCTTCCCTACGATATCGCTGATGCATCTAGTTATTCACTCTCTTCCAAAGATAATGTTCTTCATCTGATGGGGATTATGTATTTTTGGTTGCACTAATATTTTAATGATCTAATATAAACATCACAGCTTGAACAATGTTTTTAATTCCCCAACTTCCAGAACCCTCCACAACTATTAGACACTTCCTCCAAAGGCATATATTTACCTAAATCAACTGCTCCAAAATTATTAGAGATGGGGACTATAGCCTTTTTCATGCCTGCAACCTGTAGAAGAGTCATCAATATTTCATTTCCATGTAGTGGATTCAGATCATTCACACTTCAAATATTGATCCCATGAGTTTCACAATTTTTGGAGCCCACCAGATTGGCAGGAGGAATGGATATTTGAACTCTGGTCAAATTTCCCTATGGAATGTGTGGATAATTTTCAATATATGCTTTAATGGATCCCTTATTTTTTGTGATTTTGATCACTATAATACCCATTTAATTCAAATTTTTCGATTTTATACTAGCCATATCCTCAAAATTATAATCCACTTGTATTCTGCATAATTTAGAATGCAACAACATATTATTTGAAGCTGTCTGAATAGCAGGAAGTACTGATCAAGTAGTCAAAGAACCCTAAATCTATCCTTAGTCATAAAAGACTCAAATATATTACTCACGTGTTCTATAAGGGTTGTGGATACATCCACATAGAATTTATCACCTGGCTTATACCTTCATTGTTACTAGCTTGAACCAGCATAGAAATGGAATTTTTAGGGAATTCAAAAACACACTAAAGTATGACTCATTTTTTGCATGTTGATATGATATTCTTACTAAAGAAGCCATGTATAAACATAGTTTTTATATGCAATAAAAAATGATCCTTGATCATCATTAGAAATCCTTGCACCGTAATGTGGAGAAACTGAGCACTCCACATGCCGAATGTTCCCAGTTCCTACCCATATCTATTTGACAACCAATATTTTTAGACATATGAGGCCCTTTGGGCTGTGGTTCACTATTGGTGATCTTACCATTTGATAGGTATTTCCCCTATAACAAAACATTAACATCACCATCCAAATCAATGTCTAGGTCCTGATTTTTAGGATATTTTATGATATCACCACATTTTGATAATTTATAGATATATATATATATAAGAACTAGTAGGAGGGAATCCCAACGTTTATTTTATTAAACAAGTAAATTCCTCATTTTACTGGGTAGAGGGATCCCATTAAACAGATTAATTGTAATTTTATAAAAATTTAAATGTATGATTATTTATTTTTATTTATAATTATAAATTGATTTATATAATTATATATATTAATATATTAATATATACAATCAAAGCCTCTACTTGTATCGTGTATGCATCACTACATGTCCACATCATGTCTGCATCACCGCCCCTTGATGGAATGAACGTCGAGTGGCCTAAATGCCAAATTTTGTTTATCGTAAGTCCATTTTGGATGAATAAAACTACTCTTATAGTGTCCTGCTACAGCAAATACTACAGCACTCGCATCGCTACGATGCAATAGTGTATGTTACAGTACCTACGAAAATTTTCTCCCACCTAGATTTATATATAAGGGAGTATACCATGTACATGTACACATATATATACATACACATACATACATCTATACACACACATCATCAATATATACACATGCACAAAAAGCACAAACACACACACACACAACATAATGCATACACATATATGCACATAGAAATTGATATAAATTTATATGTTCAAAAATTACATATTAACAATATTTGATTTATATATATAACAGTCAGAAATAATAAAAAAATTAATATATAATATTAATATTAATCATATACATGCTATTTAATATTAATTTATACAAATAAAAATTTATTTCTTAATATTGATATGATAATTTAATATTTTTTAATAATATTTTTTATTTAAATTATTATTAGTGTTGATAAATGATACTTTTTATCAGCATATTTTTTATCCATGATGAAAAATTCTTTTATCGGTTCTTTTAACTAGAACTGACATCTCATGTAGATATTATTGTTATTACAAAACAACATACGCATCTCAAATCGTCAAGATAGAAATATATATTACCTTTTTCGAAAACATAATATATCGAGATTATAAACATTTTTTTCAAAAATAATAACTCTAACATTTTTGAAAATCCATTGGTGAACTTATCAATCTAGGCATGACAGAAAAATTGACTTTTGAAAAAAAAAGAAATTTAAATTTAGGTATAACACAATGATTATTTATTCATAGAATTGTTAAAAATTATACACCGAGATGAATAGTAAATTACAATAAAACATATGATTTGAACTAATAATGTATATATAATATGAATAATAATTTTGAAAAAACAACTATTTTTAACATATAAGTGTTTTTTCATGATAATTGTGATTTATATAATATGAATAGATTTGGAGATAACGTTGATATGTGTTTTTCATCATTATGTATAATGAAATAAAAAACTAAATTTGGTTTTTGGAATTATTTTATAATTCTATAATAGTAGTCCATTATTAGAACTCAATTAGGGGTAGGGATATCGTTTGAAGGAAATTTGGTGTATTCTAGAATGATTCATTTCATAATTTATTTTCACCACTTATTAGTGTTCAAAAAAATTATTATTCTAATATTACATTATATATTAACTAATTACATTATATTATGTGTATTTTTGTAATTAATTTTGATAACAGAAAACTAGATGCTCCCCAAAATTTTTATGAGAATACAATATGATAATGATATTTTTTTTTTTAAAATATATTTCATAAATAAATTTAAGTTAATTGTTATAAACAATGTGTCAAGTCATTAATCACCTATAAATTAAGTGAAATAGATAAGTAAATTGTAAAATAAATTGAAAACAATAAAAAATGGGAAACTAAAAACTATAATTTCATACGTCCACAATCAAATTTTACTAAATATGGGAGAAAAAATGAAATAAAAATTGGAAGGGTCCCCCAATGAGCCAATCCCATACAGAAAACTATTCCAAATGTGAAAACCATGATCGTTTATTGGAGAATCATGCACTCGCCCAAACCGACATCCTTATCCAATGATAGTAAAAAAATTAATTTTCGAATAGTCGAGGTTTCGAGGGTTTTGAGTGAATCTATTGTGATTATTCGTTTGAATGGGGTATATCAATTTCAAGATTAACAGGACCTATAACCTATAATACAAATAGGTGACATTCTCTGCACACCCAAATGTTTCATTATTCTTAACCAACTTCCTAACCTACTTCCATTTCCAATGGAAATAAAAAAGTAAAATTTTAGAAGCATTTATTCAGTTTTTTATCATAATCATGATGAAAATGTTGAAATCTCAGAATTGATCCTATATCAGCTACGACAATTAGAAAATCAACTGATGGATGAACTCTTAGCTGTTATGGGGATGAATTTTGGGTCTACTTCTTTTAGTCTCTCTTTCCCCTAATCGATTCTAATAAAAAAGAACAAATTGTGATAGGGGTATTTGTTGATGAAAAGGTTAAATAAATAAAATATTCATGTAAGGACAATTTTAGTGCAATATCAAAGAATTGGGTTTACCCTGGTTATCCTATAATTAATAAAACATCTTTACTGATTGAATTTTTTGTAATGGTTTTTTGGATCAGGAGTATATTACTGAGAATAAGGCTTTGTGAAACCAAGTATTCTATTTTTTTTATCAATGTTTAGTTGATAATGAGATATAAGGAAATTTATTACATTACACTGTAAAATTTACTAATATTTTTAATAGGTTTCAATACTTCAAATTTGAAATCCACTTTCCAACCCATTTGTGCCACCATTCCTTCACTACAATCCTAAACAAATAGAGTCCACGAGATGATTTAAATATATGGTACACTGATATTTGGTTCTATTGTTTTGATTCTACATGTTGTTATAATTCTATACTTCAAATCCAAATAGTAAACTCACATGTCTATGTTTATTAGGATAAAAAACATTTCTAATGGGAAAAAAATTAATTTATAAATTGAATGTTTGGTATTCATGAAATAGATGTTATTTAATATGTTAATTATTATAAATATGTAACAAAAATACATATATTTTTTCAGTATTTCTATTCATTTGGTTATAGTTTTCCATTAAGACACTCAATACATGGATTCAAATTTATTTTTTAAAAAATCTATAGGATTTATTCAATTAGTATAAAATTGAATAGGGAGACATCCACCTCAAATGGAACCGTTTTTACTACACTTGAGGTAGTTTGGGTTTTATATGATGTGTTCCCAGAAAGAATTTTTATAGTGGAACTATGGTGATGGGGTAGTGAAGTTATGTTTTACAAACATGTAGTCAGGACTGTGAATTTATTTTCATTTGGTTTTTTTTGTGTGTATAGTGTAATTTGATTCTTTCTTGGAATTTACATAAAATCTTCAACATCTTTTCAATGGTAATTTTTTGAGATTTTGGATTCAAGGAATGGATGTTTCATGACATTGTTTCTCTTGATGGTTGGAAATAATTAGGATAATGAAATTTTTTTGTTGATAAATATTTATTTACCAAAATGTAAAAAAATATTTCTTATTATGAGGGATATCACATGCCAAAAGTAAAATAATTATAATAATAACAACATTTTCTTGGAATGGGGTTAATTGAGGATTAATTCATAGTTGAAGGTCAGTGGATAATTAATTGTAATTTAACCCAAAACCTTGGTCTATTTATATTCTTCTATATCAATCAATGATAGACTAATATTTGTGAATAATAATATCCTCTTAAGATCAACCTCCTCCTCTCGTCATCTCTAGACAGAGAATAATAAGAAAAATTACCATATTCATAAAGGAAAAAAAGATATCAAAAAAATGCAAGATGACTAATCAGTCACGCTAGTACCCAAAATTTCCTAGACATCATTTAATGATCGAAGTATCACATGTAGATCACCACTAGAGGGGATATACATTGGGTCCTCTCTATTTCATGAGGAAACATATATTGGTTTAGAATGATCAACACCATCAATGAAAAAAGTTCTCAAGAATGATGTATTTTTTATTATTTTGTTTTAAATTAATTATAAATTAATTTGAGAAATGTCATCTTTCTTGGTTCTTTTAAAATAGTTTTTCAATATTATTTCATAAAATTTTCATTGGTAATGACATTGAAATCATGTACATTGTGAATGTTCGTTTGAATATTAAAAAAGTATTGTTTTCCATATACACAATAGAAACATCCAATACATTTGAACCATCATGTGGTATCAGAGTGGTTATGTTAAATCTATAATTATTTATTTATTTCTGGTCATTTATGTGTTTAAAACATAATTTTCATTCCATTAAATTCATTATTTTAATTTGATTTTTGATATTTATTTTTCTTCACTTCATTCCACATTCATATAACTCATATATGTTTAATAATTAACGATAAAAACGACAATATTCCATCAATATATACCAAGTTTATTCCCCAGATAACACAAGAGTACAAGATGTGATGTCTTATTATAAAAATCATGTAGCATTTTCAATGCACAAGGATGACTCTAGAATTAATTTTTAGCATTGTGCATTAATTACATATGGTATGCATTAAATTCACACCATGGGTTGACTGAGATAGTTTAGAACATGGTTGATCTAGATACACATTATGTAACTCACATCTATGTCATGTATCGATGTTTTTTCAGGATAGAAAACACGGTGTCCAAGTTGTCTCATGCATTTGTCACACATTTTGGGGATACATAGCTATGTAATAAGGATGATAAAATGTGTGTACCAACTATACATGCCCTGAACCACATAAATTTATATAAAAATTTCATTCCTTGTCCCTAGTAGTGTATCACAGACATACGATGAGTTAGATACATGGTATCAAGATGGAAGTATACATAATGAACCCAAATTATTTATGCAAAAAATTAAAATTCAATATATCACCCCTTTAAAAATAAAAAAACATATGTTTCATGTGTCATTTATTTAATCGTACACACCATTTTTTAGGTTTATATATATACTTATTAAATTCTTAATTACGTTATATAAAACATATAGATTATATACCATTTATAGCTGTATGATTTGGACTAATACATGCACATTAAAATCATTATAGAGTATATTAATTAACATATTTTTTACATATTATTTATTAACTCATACACTTCAAGTCATTATATGACAAGACATGTATTCTATATGCCACATGAGTAGGATGTATATGATCTTAATACATTTTGGGTAGTTCGGTCATGTACTCACTAAGTTACGTCAATGTTAAATTTCAGTACTAATTTTATTGAATTATTCATAGAATTAATTTATTTAATTTACTTACAATCACATTGGACAGGTATGTCCATGAACGATTTGTTGGAGATTAAAATAAAATGAATTAATTGATTTATCTGATTAATTTTAATTCATTTTACCATGATAAAATATTAAATCAAAATAAAATATTGCTGGTTATATTAAATGTGTATTCATTGAATAAATGGATGATGATAAGACTAGACCAACAAATATATCTACATCGTTTATTTTAATTTTTTTTTGTTTCAGGTAATTTTAAAATTATTCTGTTAAATTAATTTTATGTAATGTGAGTCATCCCTCCCTCCCTATTCAATATGTGAATGCATTCCTATAGATTCATTTATGTAAAACCATTCTTGGTCCCCTTCACATGTGAGTGAAATAAATGCAGTGTAATGATTGAGATCCCAGTAGCATGGAATTGGTTTAAAATAGAGCCAAGGAAAAACTAAACCAATGAGGTATACAAGACAAAGGGGGAATTCTAAAAACTCAAGCCCAAACTATCTCAAAGTTTTTTTCTCTTAGGATCATTGGTTTTTTATTGTCCACTGATAAAATAAACTTCTAGTTAAATTTCATGATCATGCCATGTTTATTTATTTTATTTCTATATTATACATTATTTATTTTATGGATTCACGATCAGGATCTCATATATAAATGGGAAAATATACAAATATGAAATAAAAATAAAAATATTATGTGTAAATACATTATGGACACATGTTTAATCACTTTTGAAAAATCGAGTTAATATAAAAAAGACATGTAGATGGAAAAATTATGATTATTTATAACAAATAACCAAACCCCTCAATCACATATAAATATATATTTTACCTTCCTTTACTTGATTTAGAAAGAACCCATTGAACTAACTATTTGACAGATCCTTGTTAGGAAACATACTTTTATATGAGAGTTCTAATTATGGGTTTGGGTTGATTTAACCATATTGACTTCAACAACAGTGTTTCTTTCTTGAAATGATATATCAGGGAGGAAATTATTGAGGAAATATATGTTGGGATTTCTAAATTGGGGAGTCCACCCATTAGAACTAGGGGATGCATGCCTGTAGTTGAAAAGACTACCTACCTAAAAACATTTGATTTATAGACCATGTCCTTGATTGGGTAATGATAAGTGAAATATGGATCAAAGCCACTATAATTTCTATATGACAGGATATTTCACGTTCAATGGTGAGGTACATTTATTTTTTCTAACATTGTGGGAGACATAATAAAATTATTAAAAATTATTTCAGATCACATATTTTATTGTGAAAGTAAATATATTTTAATTATTGTAAAATTTGAATGTGAATACATGATAACAATATGATTGTTTTGTAACACATGTAAGGTTCTCATGGGCACACATTTTTCATAATGGCACAAATTTTTTACACTTCATTAATTTCATAGAATTTGTACTATGTGTAAGCATCCATATTCTGGATTGTCTACATTATTGAGAATGCAATAGTGAAAAGGATTCCTATACAACATTCATAGAGGATGATTCTTATGTTGTATGAAATATAATATCATTTATTTCAATGTATATGATAATTAAACATACATGAATTCTTGTACCTTGATGGCACATCTCCTTGATCTAAATATAAAAAAGGATAGACTTTAGATAAATGGGACTGTTATAACACTTCATTAGTATAAACAACCAGAAGGCCAGAAATATACTGAACCTATTTTTAAAATTATGGACTACATTTATATTTTAGTAATACTAGGATTCCATTTGTATACTAAATTATACCTTAGTCTTATATTATAATCCATACTAATAAGGTTATCATTTTTCATCGTAGACCAGGTTTATAATATTGATAAATTGCTCATGAATATTTTAACTCAAATTCTTTGGATTGATATGTTTTTATAGAACCAATTTTATAATTCATTATTAATGAATAAAAGTAAATGTTTTAGAATCCCATGTATATTATAGATTCAATGGTACCTTTCCATCGTTCATTAAAGAGATAATGTATAAAAAAGGATAGAAATAAGTAGGAAGAAATTTGATTCTCATATGGAAAGAAAAATTCATTGGAATAGTGGTAAGAACCCCTTAAATCTTCATGATAAATCGGGGTTCAAAACTCATTGGGCATAGGGTAGTATAGAATACTGTATCAGTGGAGGCACTGTAGTAGTGGCAGGTACTGTAGCGGCGGTATGTCACTATAGCGGTGGCAGAGTACTGTAGTAGTGGCTGGTACAGTGGATTACTGTAGCAGTACAATTCACAGAATGGGATTTGGGACAAAAAATGGGTCTACGAGCGATTTAATGGTCTAAATGCCCACTGGGTTTTCGGGCTATGTAATAGGTCTCCCTCTACCCAGTTAAAGAGGTCTTCGCATTGCTTTAATAATAAATGAGGATTTCATCCCAGCCTTTTAAAAATTGATTAAAGAATAAATAAGAATATTTTTAACATCATTCAACTATTTTTAGGTATTCTAAAATCCATTATTTTTTCCATGCTTTTGTTGGATTTATTTTTATTTTATTTTTTGGAAAATTTCTATAAGTTTTGGAAATTTTGGCATAGTTCATGGTTAGCCTATTATCTTCCCAAACCATCAACCCCCTCAAGGAAAAAATTTCAAACCAAGACAATGATGTTTTTCATGATTAGAAAATGTGTTTTCAAATAGTGCACCCTATTAAGAGAAAACCAGCAACCCATTTAAAGGTTTTAACGACTAGGGTCCCCGGTTTGGTCTAACTGTAAAGCCCTGCACAACTAACCATGCGTATTAGATTTTTTAATTTTGATTTTGATTTTAAAATTAATAAACCCCTATTTGTAGATTCCCAATAGGATTGAATTACCCCCAAATGATTTTTTCTCCATCAGTAGCTCCCAAGTGCAGTTCTCGGACCCTCCGAAACCTCTTAGGAGATAATCTCTACTTGGAAAATGACGATTATTCTATTCACAGTTAGATTCCTTCTCTGGTTTTCTATCTCCCACTCTCTCCTCATTTCTTCATAGGGTTTTATTTATCTCCTAGGGTTATTGGATGATCTAGTAACCATTTATTTTTATCTAAATCTAGTAATGATTCAATTTTCCAAAAGTAATTATCTTCATTATATGTTAAAATATCTCTATTAGGTTTTGGTGAATCATGATATCATGATCATGTAGTAGGTTGTATTAATTTTATTTTCCAATTTAATTAACACTAAATTTCTTGATTTGATTAAATTGATTTTTATTAAACATGTGGGATTTGATTCATGTCCAATGGAATTGGTTGAAAACCTAATTCAATTGAATTTTGGAAATCGATTTTGGAAATTTTGGTTTTTATAGAAGTTGGAAAAACCTCCAATTACATTGAATTGGGACTGAATTGTTAAATTGGTTGAAAATTTTGGAGATATCAATTATTGAATTTAAATTTTAAAATTCAAGGAAATTGTCTCAATTGATTATTTGAATTTAATTATTGGAAATTAAATTGTGAAATTGAATTGTGAATTGATTTCAAATTCCTTTTCAGGAAAATTGGATTAATTTTTTTGAATGAAACCTTTGGTTTTTATATTGGATAAAATTATGTTTTGATTAAAACATCTTTTTGGGTTTTAATTGAAAAATTGGAATTTTTTTAATTGGGAAATAGCTCATAATTTTATTTTAAAGTTGCTGAAAATAAATTTTGTATCATGGAATTATAATATTTCACATGAAAGCATGGGTAGTTAGTGATTTATTTGGGAAAAACATGCTAGAATGGGAATAACCTAGGTCCAAATTTATGAATTAAAACAATAACAAAACGTATTTTTAGGAAATATTATTAGTTGGTTGGATAAAGATGTGTCCTATTTCAAAAGTTCCATGGGACGTGTGTACACATTGTGGTTCTGACCATATGTGTATGTGAGGATCCCATAATGAGGAACTATCGTACCTCTTTGTATATGACCATGTAACTTTCTTATATATATATGAGTTATAAATGTATTAAATTTTTGTAAACTATATTACAATCCTTTTGAATTTTTATAAAATGTTTTCTATAAAATGTATTATTAAACTATTTATTTAGAAATATCCCATAAATTGAAAAGAAAATCATTTTTATAAAGTATTCCCATCATTTGAAATGAAAATAATGATTTTTTAAATAGAATTTTAAATTCCAAACCTATTTATTTGAAATTTTAATGATCTTTATTTGGTTAAATAAATGTTGGATACTAATTATGGAATCCTTGGTGAGACCCTACTAGGATTTTAGTTCTATATTTATCTGTGCCTTTGGGTTTTTATAGATCATCTAGTTCTGAGTTCATATAGGGGTAAAGCACAATTAGGAGGTGGTTCTAGTTATTGATTTGCGTACATGGAGAGTTGTGTCTTTTGGGACTTGGGTTTCTTTCCCTTGTTGTTGTCTGGTACTTTTTTATAGAAATTTTGGTTGTTTATACTTGATGGTCATTTCGTACACCTATCCCTATAGTGTTTCTTTTATATGCATAATGAATACTTATCTTTCTTCCTTGATGTTTTTGGAAAAATAAGTACACCTTATTTTGGTATAATTCCATGTTCTAGACACCAAACATTGTGGATTGGGAATACCCTTTAAACCATTTATGGTGGACTCAATTATTTAATTACAATGTTACACAAACTGGTTCATGACAATGATGAATCGAAGCTCGTGTTTGAGAATATATTCATGAAGATAATATACATTTGTGAAATAATGTTTGGAATTAGGAGGTAATTGCAATTAAGTTCCTAGCTAGATCTAACCCCAAAGAACCATTATTCACTAGAGGTTGTTTGGGAGGGGCATCTTGTTGATTTGTTCTGGTCCATTCCCATATTTTGATTTGGATAGATTGAAACCGATATCTTTTTTTCATTCTTTTGGGATTAATTTTTCTTGTCGCTCTGTCTTCAGTGTTAATCTCGTGTCTCCCTTGTAGCCTTCTATTATAGTGTACCATCATTCCTTCGATAAGACAAACAAATCAGATCCATGAGGATGCTACTAACAAACCTCAACTAGTAAATCCTAATGCGGACCCATGTCTAGTTGGGGTGATCATATATATTGTCCAAGCTCTATGACCAACACCACCATCAGATGTCATTTAGCCTCCTGATGTATAACCTCATAGGGATTTTATCCAATATAGTCATTAAAAAATCACTTTCATAATGCGAACAACATTCAAGGGATAAAATGATCCCCAAAATGATGAGGGATTATTGAGTAAGATGGAGAAATTTTTTGGGTTCTTAAGGAAACTTTATAAAATCAATGTGATGAATTCCACCTTCATGTTGGATGGATCGAGCTGGAGATAGTGGGACACTATAGTGACATCGAAGAAGAATTAGGTATTATTGTTGAAAGACTTCAAAGTTTTTTTCACAAACTAGTTCTATCCAGATATGAAACTGTTGGATAAGTCTATAGTGTTTTTCAAACATGGGATGGTAGAAACGGTAGTGATATTGTATGAAAATAATTTTCTGAGCTCATACCTTTCACAGATAAGATAGTATCGAATATGAAGAGGAATTCTTGATTGTTCGATGTGGATCATTAATAAGTTATTTTTTCATATGTTTTTTTATGAATCTTCATTCTAATGTCGATGTGCTAGATAGAGTATTGATGGTTGAAATGGACTATTGGTCCCAAGTTGGAGGAAGGGGGTTTTGAATATAAGAAATGTTTTTTATTCATGGGTGTTGTCTTTTACTGTAAAAAAGGATAAATCATGCCACTTTATAAAAGGTTTTGAAAATTTTATGAGGATTTTATTATTTTTATTTTAAAAATATCAACATTTTTTGAAGAACTTTTGATGTATTTCTTGTGATGGAAAGGGGGTTGAAGTTGAAGACAATAGTATTTAGGTTTTTTTGGAACAAAATATGTTACATGAAGATATGTACATTGTAATAAATTCTGTATTAAATCTAACAATACTAAAGGAGATCAAGAATAGTTCATGGTATGATCAATGTCCATGGGAGGTCTCTAGTCTATTGGAAGCTTTTCATTTTCATAAAATATTTTGTGATTCATTCACAGAAGTGATCATCGTCCATAGAGGAAATAATGTCACCACACCAACTTTGTAGAGAAAATGATTTGTGAGACAAGTTTAATATGCATTGAAGACTATACCACATTGAAAATTTTGGTAAATAAGATTAGTGACATAAGATTATTTAATTTACTATATAAATTACCCTAATTCCATCATTAAAATTTAGAAAAAAATTTAAAAATGTATTATCATTGTGGGATGAATATTGAGAATTAAAATGTAGTTCTCAAAGAATAATTACACAATGATGAATTTCTCACAAATTATTAATCTCTTGAAGGAGGAAGTAATTTATGATGGTGAATTTCCTCGAAGTATACTGTTCATGATAAAGGGGTATAAATGTAGTTTTCATGGCTCTATATCCCATAAAGGAAAAAATGACCAAGTAAGATAAGTACTACATGAGGCAATTACCATCTACGGAGCAGAGACAATCCATAGAGGGAGAGTTTGTCCATGAAGAACTCATGAAACATGGTTCAATTATGTTCATATAAGATATGTAAAGTTTCTAGAGGATGTAATATAATTCTCAATGGCCTCAAGGATGTTCCTACTATATTATTGGTATTTTTTTGAGAAATATGAGAACATGGGCACTTTCATAATATAAAGAAAAGGTTACACAATTTGGAATGATGGAATTTTACATTTATCTCTTAGTAAGAGAGAGGACATGTCTTCAGGTAAGATGGTTGTGTGTTGGAATTCTTCCACATAAACTCCCTTGTTAGATAACCCATCAGCAATATAGTTCGCTTCCCTGTAGTAATGAGTTATAAAATAATTCATCCATGACAGCATGTTATTTTAATTTACACATTTAGCATCCAGATTCTTGAAAGATGCCTTTTTCCCACTCTAACTGCTTGAACCAAAGTTGTGGAGTCACATTCAAACCATATATTGTTCCATTTCCTTTTGCGGGTAGTACCTACCACTATTATTATTCCCATAATCTCATATTAAAGTGTTGTATACATACCACAAGGCCCAAAAATGCATTCAAAAACATTACCATTCCCATCTCTAATGATCGCTCCATATCCTGAGGGGCCTGGATTTCACTTGGAAGCTCCATCCTTGTTACATTTAATCCATCATACAGGGTGAAACCCAAAAAACATTCATAGTATGAGAAGGATTAAGATTTTTACCATTAATTTTCATCCTCTGGAGGATCTTCCAGTCACCAACTGAATTTCTGCACTGTTCATTATGCAGTTTATTCACTGCCAGCACTGCATCAATGATGCAGTCCAGTCTACAGCTTTCTTGGAAACTAGATCTGGAGTGAAACTTTTCATTTATTATTCTCCAAATTTAATGTATAATTTTAGTGTATGCAACGTGGAATAGAATTTTGATCTACTTAGAAAAATTTAGGTTGAATAGCACATCAATATAGTCCTAAATAGGACCATTTCATTGTAAATATATTCCAAAAATCTATTGCACTGATACCCAGAGAGAGGAGGAAACATTGCAACTAAGAAAAATATGGTCAACATCCTCCCTGTGTTGCATACAAAGGATACATCTAGAACATAATGAAATGCCAACTCTTTGAATGTTGGTTTCAATAGGTATTTTATTAAAGATCAGGCTCCAGATAAGAGTGAAATGAGAAGGTGTCAACCATTTTTTATTCAGTCGACCAATCCAATGTTCTTATCCCTTGATTAAGTGATGATAGAAGGCTTTAGAGTCAATCCATCCATTAACTGACCCCTTCCAGATCAGCGTGTCATCCTGTTCAACAAAATCATACATGTTCACAATATTGACAACGTCATCCGACATCATATCCATATTTCTCAGTTCCTCTCTAATAGTAATATTGTGTTCCATCCAATTTTCATCCAAATTGACATGTGATATGAGAGATTCCCCAGTCCAATTATCATACTAAAACTGGAGGGAAGACCTTCTACTCACCATCCATTTATAGTGATGGATGATTTTCTGAAAGATAGCCATCATCCATGGCCAAATAGAGGACTCCATAAAGCCTATTTTCCCATGAATAAGTCTGGACAAAAAAAGTTCTGAAGGAATCTCAAAGAAGGATATTTGTAATTGACCAGTATCCATATGATCTTTTCTTGCATAGATTGGTTGAAGGCCTCCAGATTTTTGATTCCTAGTCCTCCCAAAGAATAAGGTAGGTATAAATTTTTCCATTGAGTAGTGATGATTCTTATTTCCATGATATTTACACTCCATTCAAAGTTTTTCATCATCGTATTGGTCATCCTAAGGATGGAGGGTGGCTAAATATAAACCATGAATGAGTAAACCAGCTTGAAAACCACAACATGCTTTATAAGGAATATTTGTCCAGCCATTCAGAGGTATTTCCCTTTCCATGCAGTAAGAGTTTTCTTGACCTGATACATGATCTCTGAAAAATAATATTACATGGGCATTTGACAAAACATTTGTACACCCAAGTATGTGAATGGAAGGTCTCCCTCCTTTCCCAAATCAGATGTAAGGCGTGCTTTTATGAATGCTGAGAAACCTTTGCTAAAATAGATACATGATGTTTTCCAGCTAATAACCGGACCAGAGAAACTTATAATGCCTAGAAGATGCCCTTATATTTTCTACTACTATATCATGTTCGGGCATTAAAAAAATTACTAAGGAACCCAAAATTTGTGGTTCTTATGGATGCTCAAGACACATACATAGATTATTCCATATTTATTCCACTCCACCTAGTGGCATTAGATAATTAGATCCTTCTAAAAATTTGGGGAAATAAGAAACTTCATGGCTAAAAGTGTTCGATCCATAGTAATCTAGAACGAATCCTCTTCACATAGTGGAAGATTCTCTAGAGGAAGCAGATACAGGTCCATTGACCGTGAGGGGTACCATCACTATAGATTCGTCATTAGTGACTACTTTATTTGATACTGGTGTATCTCATTCATTTATTGAAACATTTATTGTTAAAATTATAAATCTTTCTATGGATATTTTATCTCAAGTAATGGATATTACTTCACCACTTGGAATGAAGAGAGAGCAGGGCCGCCTTAGTCCTTCTTGTGTTATCTATCTATCAAATTTTGAGATTTTTTGGAGTTTTCTTGTTTTCTACTTGAAACTACTTGATGTCATATTAATGATGGATTGACTTAATGGTAATAATTACTATATTTATTTTTATCTTTAATGGATCTCATTTACATCACCCAATGGTGTGTACCATGTCATTTAAGGAGAATTTTATCCATGGTCGAGTTGGGATAGACCTTTGTATAGGGTTACATAGAAGTTGATATTATTGTTTTATTTTTATTTGGATCTAGAATCACTGAGCATCGATCTCCCTCCATTTGTCGTCGAGTTTCTCGATGTGTTTCCTTATGAATTCTCTATGATAAGGGGGTAGTGTTCTCTATAGATTTAGTTCCTGGTACACAACTATTTTCTATTCCCTCTTACTACATGGAACAAACTGAAATGAAAGAGATGAAGACTTAAATGGTTTATCTTCTAGATAATGTCTTTCCACCCCAATGTGTGTCACCTTGGGAGACACCAATTATATTTTCATAGAATGGTGATTGTTCACACTACCTATGTGTTGATTACCAGAAACTCAATCATGTAATAGTATATGAATTTTATTCGTCTCTACGGATCTATGACCTATTTGATTAGTTGAAAGGGTAAATGTGGTTCTGACATATTGATAATCGATCTTGTTATAATAACATGAGGATAAACGATTCTGAAAATATGAAAACCACTTTTTAGATTAGGTATGGCCATTATGAGTAACATGTTATGTCCTTTGGTCTGATCAATTCCCCATAAGTCTTTATGAAATTAATGGACATGTTTTTTCATAAGTACCTTGATGCTTTAGTGGTTGTCTTTGTTTATGAAATCCATGTTTAATTAATGTCGGATGTGGATCATGCACATCCATTGATAATAGTGTTGATATTGTTGAAAAATCACAAACTTTATTCCATGATTTTAAAATCTGAATTCTAGATTTGATAACTCAAATTCACTGGACATCTCCAAGGTTCCTTCTCTGATGATTAAATTAAATAAAAAGGGAGTAATGATTTAGTAAGATGAGAAATACCATAATTATTTTTATGAGATGAAACATATTTTGACTACTACTCTGGTGTTGACTCTTCTAGATACAGAGCATTTCTTTGGGTCTTCTTTGATGCATTGGGTTTATGTTTGGGCTGCGTTCTTATGCATGGATATCATTTCATTGTGTATATATCTTGTCATATTAAGACACATGAGAATAATTGTCCAACCCATAACCTTGACCATGAATTTGTGATGAACACACTTATGTGTTAGTGATATAACTTTTATGGTGAAATGTTTACCATTTATTCAGAACATAAGATATTGTGTTAAAAATTCTATAAAAATTATTGGAATATCTTCTAGTGTCACTGGGTTGAATAATTTAAATCATTCTACTTTTATATCATCTATACCCCAGGGAAAGATAATTTTTTCATAGGTAATTTGAGTGGGAAAATTTTTACACGCTCTTTGAAAGATATTTAAGAAGATTGAAACTTGATGTTTCTCTTTGTATAGTTTCATATTGGAGTCTAGGAATCAGGGGACTAGGATGCTTTTTCTAGTGTTATGTTGACCTATTATCTTCTTGAAGTTAATCATTAGTAATAATAGATTGATGATGAGTTACATGAAATTAGGGAATGTCTTTATGATGGGGAGACCATTGCTGAGTGGTCGTTCTCCAAAGAGGGTATTCTATGCTATCAGAATTTATCCTGATCTATCGTTAATGGTGTGGGATGTTGGGAAGGGGGATTTCCACAAATTCAAGTGTTCTATGCATCCATGAACCTTTAATAAGTTATAACGAATGTGACATGAGTTACGATGGCCATGTATGAGACTGGGCATTGATAAATTTGTCTCTCATTGTTATATGTGCCAACAGGTTATGGCTGAGCACCAGAAACGTTTGGTTTTACATTAGCCACATGAAGATCCTACTTCTAAGTGGGATGAGATCTATATAGACTTTATATTTAGGTTCCTAAGTTCTAAAAGTGATATGAATGCGATATGAGATTTGATCAATCGGCTGACAAAATCATCTAACCTTTTAACCATTCAGTATACAACCAATGTCGAGGAGTTATTACATATCAATGTGAATGTGATTTTTTCTTTTCATTTACTTCGATATTTTATAGTCTCTGATAGATATCCTTGTTTCAATTCTCATATATGAGAGGCCATCAAGAGGCACTAGTAACTCACATCTATTTGAGTATGACACACCATCTGTAGTGGGATGGATAGAATGAAATGTGTGATGGAATAATAAGAAGGGATATAATGTTTATTTAGGATATTATTTGCATTTATGTTCTCAAATTTGGTGGATCTTAGGATGATCATTTGGGGGAAGTTTTATTTTTTTTATAATAATAGTTAACATTATGTATTCATAAGGGATACATTTGAGGCCTTTTATGAGCATCCTTGTAGATATCTGTTACATTAGTCAAATATTGGCGAATGTTACATGGTTAGATTGTTCTTGGTTCAAGAGATAATAGTAAATGATAATCTGATTCATTGTAGAATGTTGACAGAACAATTTGAAAAATGTCTTATACGGGTCTTCATTGCATATTGTTGTAGTTTTCAGTTGGAGACCAGGTGTTCTTGAATTTTTCACCAAGGATAGGTCATTGATGGATTAGGAGGAAAGGGAAACTTACTCCTCATTTTGATAAACCTTATGAGGTAGTCAAGAAGGTGGGGAATGTATATTACCATTTAGCAGTTCCATAGAAACTGATGTTTGTACACAACAAGTTCCCTATATCTCAACTATGAAATTTTCTATCTAATCCATTTCATGTTTTATGCTTGAGTGATATCGATGGTGAGAGAAATATTTATATAATTCAACAACCAGTCAGGATAGCTGATTCTAAAAATAAGGTACCTCATGGGAGGAGGATTCCATTCGTACGAGTGATATGGTAGAATGGTTTTGATAATTATGAGACATGTGAGAGGGAGTCACTAGTGATATAGAAGTGGCCTCGTATTTTTGACATGGAATCTTCTGAGTATGCTTCTTGGTGATAGAAATTTTTTTGGTGGGATAGTTGTAACTTACTATTAATATTTTCATGTATTTCTAAGCCCTCTCTTTTTACCATGCTTTTTTGGGGTTTCATTTTGATTTTTTTGGGATTGTTTTTAAATATTTTCAAAATTCTGGGCATGTTAATGGTTGGCACATGGTTTTCCCAAACCGTGATCCCACTCAAGGCAATCCATGAAAACCTAAGCAGTGGCGGTTAGCAAGGTAAGAACATAGCTTTTAAAACCGTGCAACCTCGTAGGAGTAAACATGAATCCCATTTAAATTGGTGCATGTCTAGGGTAAATTATGTGGTATAACCATGCATACCTACCCATCATAACATGAGTATAGAATATTTTAATCTAGATTTTGATTATTATAATTCTAGAACCCCACTTTCTAGAAAAATTATGGGAATGTACACCCCATAGTGATTTCTCTTTCCTTGAGACCACCCAATAGAAGTTGTCCCTTAATTATTTTAATTTTTTAACACAATTAATAATAATAGATCAAAACATACATACTGCAGTTAATGTATAAACTGATATTCCCATGGGTTAATCCTAAAAGATAAGGGTATAAAGGACCTAAAAACTCTCAAAAATATATTATATAGACATATATAGAACTTATAATATCCAATAATTGATAATAATAAATTATTAATCCATTTTCCATATGAAAAATATTGTTACACCTTTTTATTTTCAAATAATACAATTGATCCACTCACCTCACTTATCAACGGCACCCCCTCTCCCCAATTTTTTATATATTCAACCCATTTTTGGATATCCAATTCTTAACCCAATTTACTTCCAAAATTATATCCCATAGTCATAAAATCTTTATTTTTCCTATAAATAAATGCTAGTAAGTCTTCTGGAGGAAACCTAAGTATGTTTCCCGAAGAAGAGGTAACCTTCTTTAAGGAGCGCTTTTAGTTTATTTCATCCATCACCTCCATAAATTATTATTAAAATATTATGATATAAAAACCTATAAATATTCTACACAATGTGGTGTTTTTATGCTAATTTAATGACCTAAAACTATCCCCACTTCTATTAAATGCGTTAAGAAATTATAATTCATGTGTACTGTGGTTTACCGCCTCCTGAACCGATTTCATTCATTTTTTCAATATCGCATCCCATGATTAGTATTAATGATAGATAAAAAGTGTATATAAAACTTGTATAAAATAATTATACATATGTATTAATTTTATCAATATTCCTTTTTTTCATTCCATTTTGTTGGGGATATGAAAACATCACACGTGTGTACCGTGCACTGACACCACTAGAAGCGATGTGATTCGTCTTTCACTAACGCATTACATGGATGGTCATAATGAAAAATGTATTGATTATATGTGATATAAATGAAATTAATATGATATTAATGAAATATTTATCATTATTAAAATATAAAAAATCATTTTAGATATTACCTTTTCACTCACTGAAGGATTATAACAATTTTCGTGTAAGTGCGGACTACCGCCTTAACTAATCGATGTTAATCCCTTTTAATCACCATACCAGATGGATGATATATACAAGTATATTCAAGAAATAATATGGAATATATTATATTATTATCATTCAAAAAATATTAAATATTACATAACTTCTTTCCGTAATGTTCATTGAAAATAGAAACATTATTTATGCGTACATAAGACCTACCGTATTCCTGAGTGTAACATTTTTCATTTTTCATTTCAATCAATAATAATGTGTTTTAAATGTAATGTTTTTTTTTTGAAATAGGATTATTATTACATTTTTTTATTCTATATCATCTTAATAAATACCTATTTAACTATTTTCAACCTTGAAAATTAATTTTATACACGTAAGATAGATATCATTGAAATATCCAACATAAACATAATTGATTAATAAATAATATATAAAGTTATAATAATGAAATACATGAAATAATAAACATTAAATGTTTTATTACTGACGTTAATAATTAACATATGTTTATTATTTAGGATGATAATGAATGTACATGAAAACTTGGTCTCAATTTAAGGGTTTCACATCTAATTTTTTATTTTGTGATACATATACCATATTCACATCTAATTTATAATGTTTGGTGTATACAAATCAATTTTTGTTTGTTATATCATGAATTCATTAATTTTATGTTATTTTAATTTTAATTTATAGTTATTTATTTTATGGGGATTATGATTCAAAAGTTACCAAATTGGTAAGAGATTATTTTTACAATCTCATCATTATTTTGGATAACTGTTGTTTATATATCCTATGGGGGAATTATTTAATATTTATATAAACATTTAAAAAAATCTACTAATATAATTTGTAAAAAAATTTAAATTAATTGTACCATTTTCCATCATTGTTACATAAAATGGTTATGAAAATGTTTTTAATAAAATATGACTATAATATTCTCTTTGGTCAGAAATCATTTTTATTTTAAAACCGATGAATTATAAACATGTTCTCAATTTTTTTAACTTTATCCAAATGATATATTAAATACAAAATTTCCCATATAAGATTTTTTAAATAAATGTTTTAAAGGAATCTTTTTGTTTTTTTCTAGATGAGGCACTTTTTAAATATTTTTATAATGTAAAATAAACGTTCTTTTTCATTATATGATTTTTATAGAATTACCCACATTCATGGCCATCAATTCATTTAATATTCTATTAAATGTTTTAAAGAATATTTTTAAATAAATTTTCTGCTTAATATTTTAGAAAATGTTTGTTATTAAAAGTAATTTTCAATGAAATTTATTTTTAAATTATTTATGAATTATCTACTTTTAAATAAAAAGGGTTATTTCAAAAGAAAGGTTATTTTACTTAAGGAATGATCCAAGTGATCTTTAAATATATTTTTCCATATAAAAATAAATACATTTATGTTACCTATTCTTTATTGGAGATAAATTCCAATGGAACCATCCATATTATTTCAAATGATGGTTTATAAATAGTTGAATTGGGATATAAAATGTTGATGCCATTAATTTTTATCTTGATGGGTTATTATTATGTATATTAATTTGTGAAATTTTTAACATTTTTTTGATAATTTTTTAATATGATATTTTATGTAGATTATTTCTCATCTGTCTCATATGATGGAGTCATTAGACTAAATATTTGATAGGCGGGGCTGCTATAGCCATTGATTCATCGGTATGTCTCAATAGACAAACAAAATTGGGTTTTAGAAGAGGCCATACCAATTTATATATGTTTCTTTGAAAAAGGCCTCAGGGGTATTATATTTCCCTGTAGAAGCCCTCAGTGATATGATTTAGATGTCCAACATTATTCATTCCATCGTTATGAATTCAATTATTGATACTCTATTTGATTATTCAATTAGATTAAATACCTATGGTAATATTTCATGATCATGTGATTTTTTATATGGCATTATTAGATCATCATTCTTTCCTATATATTTTTCCTTATGATATAGATTAAATGAAATGTGTTTCATTTATTTACCTTTCCATATTGATTATTATTTTTTATTTGTATATTCCACTGTATAATGTCCCTTACTAATAATCTAAGATAACCCTTTCTAGTGTCATATTTTAACCTTGATATGAGGTTGTTACTTATGATTAATATGTAATGATACACTAATGGAAATAATTTAATTCTCAAAGAAAAATCATTTTTTATTTCATGTTTTAAAATTTAATGTGAATTTGAAAAAATTTTCTTTTTTACCAATACTACTAAACCATTGGGTACTTTGAGATGTGATTCCATGAATCATATGAAAATGTAACGAAGTTGACACTGGCATCGGGTTTTTGGTGTCAGGGTCACAACAGTTGTTATTAAACAATATTTAGTAGAAACCTTGGGAACAATAATTAGGAAAACATAAATTAGATAACATATCTGTATAATAAACATTTAATAATAGTATAGGAGAACATCCTAATGTTTTGGTGAGGAGTAAATTATGTGGTTTTTTCAAAATTACTAGAAAATTGGGTTTTCCAACTCTAGTTATTTAACATAACTAGCTAAATGTTTTGAAAAATACCCCCTTTATCAAACCTAAAAAATGTACCATTAAATGGGTTGTGTAACAGTTTTATTTTTACTACTGTTAAAAGGGACCATTTATTAGCCCTTGTATGAATTTTATGATAAAGTCAACCCTTTATTATCACTAGAAAAAGAATCACTAATAAAGGGTTGTCCTTTATCATCACTTTTAAAAAAGAGTTGACAAAGAGAGTTTTTTTATCTGTGCAAGAAAAAAACACACATAAATGCCACCCTTTATTAAAAAAAATTTGCATGCACTAATAAAGGCCTTCCATTTATCTGTAATTTTTTCTACCACAAATAATGTTTATATTTCATAAAAAATATATTTTAGTAAAAATAATACATATATATATACTTATATATATATATATATTGATATAAATCTAATATATATATTGTTAAATATAGTTTAGACATAGCTAAATAGGAATTTACACTTCATATATAAGATAGTTAGTTTAAATGGATTAAAAAACAATTTAAAAATATTATTATTAAATAATATTTTTATTATTACTGAGTAATAGTCATTTAATAATAGTTGGATGACATAAAAAATAAATGAATTAACGAAAGTTATTAGATAAGTTGAAAACATGACTTGAACTTCAAACATTAATAAATTTTGATCTAGGTGTTTTTTAGACTATATCAAAAATAACATCAAAACATGTGATGATATTTATGAACTTCAAACCAAGGAGAACCCCTAGTCACATTTTTGAGGAAAAAAATGGCAAAAAGGCATCCAAAAATTGAGTTTTAAGTCAGGGTAACCCAATTTTTTATCATTAGTTGGAATTTCAACCTTATTAAGGGGAGTCTTTTTCCTGTTTCAAGATGGGAATTAATTTATTCCCAGGTCTTACATTCATATTGATATTATGGGTTTTATATTTTGTCATTTTTTAGACATTAGTTTTGTTTATAATTAAATATATACATATTTTCATATATTTATTATAATAAATTACATTTATAAATACATATTTAAACATATTTACATAAAATGTATTTTTTAAAATATAAAATAGTTAATTATTATTCAATTTATTTACTGTAAATTTTTTATCCATTTCATTTACCTTATAAAATGCATTAATAATTATGTATATACCAATAAAATTAATTTTTATATATAAATATGTGTCTACCAATAATTAATATATATATATATATATTCTAATATATGTAAATCAACACATATTATAAATATGTATTTTATAAAATATATATCGTTTTTATACAATATACATATATATATTTATATAAGGTTTTTATATACATATGTGTGTATATTAACAAACAGATATATATATATTAATATTATATTATAATATATGTAAATGAATATAATATATAATATATTCAAATTAATAAATATTTATATATCACACACACAAATATATTTTATAAATGTATTTTAATAAAATTGTATAAATTTATGAATAATATATATATGTGTGTGTGTAAATATATAAATAAATACAAAAAATATCATTAAATAGATTACAAAACAGCTTAGTGTAGTGGTAAATCTGATCCATCATCATATGAGATGTTCAGGGTTTCAATCCACGTTTAATAAAGAGGATGGAAATTCTAAATGCACTCTTAAAGGGCGGTGGAGCTGTATTAAAGGGGTTGTGGAAGCACTAATAAAGGGTTTGGGATCATTGAGGTATGAAGAAAATATAATTTACCCCCTTTAATAGCACATTTCTTGCACTGATATTGTGGGCCATTATCCATGCTACAGAAAGCAATGTTAATGGCCACCTTGAAAATACTTTTTTGGAATTCTTCATAACTCTACCCATTAATATATCTTATGTAGACTATGGATTGTAAGTGTTATCAGAGGCCCTTTAATATACCTGTTAAATCCTTGTTATGTAGTTGTGCTAGAAAATATATCTTTATCAACACACTACAAGTTCACGTTGTTCATGCATTGATGTATCTTGTCTTAATAACTCTGAAAAGGGCCTATTGGGATTGACTGGATCATCACCGGGGCCAAGACAACAATCCTTATAAAAATACTTTATTTACACTCCTAGGGAATATACTTGGGTTAATTCACATGTTTTTTAAAAATCATTATAAAGGATCTAAAAATATTATTATTATTATTTTCAAACATATCTATGGAACCAATTTTTATCATTATGAGATTAGCTATGCATAAGTTTTTTTAATTTATGATATGTATTACACTATGTTTTGGATTATAAATTATGTTTTATTATGATATGATCTAATAGTGTATATTACATCATTTATAAATTGTACGTAGTAGAATTAATGGAAACTACATCAACACACACAATCCAATGAGTAAAATTGACCATTTTTTATAGTCTTAAGATAATATTTAGAGGGTAACTAGTCTCCTAAAAATTCTATTTATATGAAGACATAATATATTTTTATAAAATGAAGGAGAATGAAATTACTAAAAATTATGACTTATAATTGAAGAATGAGAAGAACATGATTGTATAGAGAAATATGGATTAAGGGTAGATGAGAAAGAAGTATTTTCCCACAAGGGATAATTGTGGAAAGAAACTCTAGGGTACTTTATTAAATATAATGGTAGATATCTACAAGTGTGGATAGAAAGGACACCATCATAGTGGTTTAAAGGGTAAGAAAAAGGGTTCTAATGTTCAATTACGCCACTATAATGATATGAGAACTATGAAAATTAATTCCCCAGGCATCAATGGAATATACCTCAAAATAAGCTAATGCATCATGGTCAAGCTTATGATTTTTCCATAGAAAATGTTGAAATATTATTATTATTGTTTCTGGTTTCAAGAATGAATTAATTTGAGTAGTTTATCTGTGATTTCCAATTTGTAGGATCTATAAAATGTAAAAGTATTGCATTTTTTAAATTTTTCATTAAGGATATGAATTTTTATGTTCAATGGTACTGATGACCAACAAAAATGATTTACTAGAAATTTAATTTTTTTTTCAAAAACACATGATTTAATGAAACATAACCCCTAATATGTTCTGATTCTCAAGATAATGATTTTGTGATAATGAAATTATTGATATGGATAAATTAAATTGGATAGTATATAATACATTGGAATTGATTAATGATATATTGATAAAGTGGTTTATGCTATCATTGATGGAGTTAACCATATTTTGGATTTTAGCAATATATCCATTAATCATAATTTTAATTAAGGAATAAGGAAACAAGCTTGTTTTCAATAGGTTTTTATGATAATTCATATTATTACCACATTTAAAGATAATACATGATGAATTTGTTAATGTGTTTTTTATGTGATGATTAATAGATACTTCATATTTATCGTGTGATTAATGATAAGTTAATTTTTGGAAATTTAGGGACATTATTTCTAAATTTTGTGATCATAATCATTGAGAAGGTTCATACCGATAATCATTTTGGAAATGGTTCAATTTTATCATTGGACGAGGTTTTCCAGATTAATGTTATAGTTCACCATATGAAGATTAATGCATATTAAATAACCTGTACTGAAAATTTTTTAATATGAAATATCATGTTATCAATGGAATAAATTATCGTAATATAATGGATCTCACAATCTACTAAAATAGAATATTAGAGATTAAGGAATAAATATAATTTCTAGAAATTCATTTTTTTGATTAAGTGGTGAATTTGAAATTTATCAATTCAAAACCAAAGAATAAAATATGAATAAGAAATAGAAATGTTTCAAGTATATATATTTCCTAATATTGTTAGATAGTAAAAAATTTCCTCAACAATTGGTTAAGGGTCTTTATAAAATTAATTATATTTCCATCGTATCTAATGAATACGATGGACATCTAAATCACATATATTTATATCATTGAGGTCTTTACTATTTAATTGATCATTCACTTTATTATTATCAATGACCAATATCATTCTCAATAGATATTTCCTTTTATACTTCATGTCCACATTAACACATTCCACCAATGATATCCAACATAGAAACATCGTTCTCAATTATTCCAAATAACTATTTTCATTCCCTTATCTCTTATCAAGAGTACTCATTATTAACCTTTTTCATGATCCCGTATTTCAAGAAGGGTATTTTCAAATTGCAGGCCCTTGATTACTTAGCTATATGTTACATTACATGGATGAAATTTATTTTCATGGTTAGAATGAAAAAACCCAAGATTTTATAATATGAAGATCATATTTGATATCATATTTTAAATTCAACATTGTTCATAAAGAACTCATGAAATATATTTCCATAAATTTATTTTTTTGATAGCATGAAAATCATTCAACCCAGAGTCTAAATGAACTGTAATATAACTCACCTTTATAACCCAACCATTAAATTAAAGTGTATAAATAGTATTAACGAAATTATAAAAATTATATGGTTTACATATGTAAAAACAAATTCATTGGTTATATATTTATTATAAATAAAATATGAATCAATTAAATTAAAAATAAATGTATTCCACATCAATGTACTTTTTATAAAAGACAATTTAGTTCCACATTTAACACATAATTTAAATTTATCTTTTAATGCATTCTTAATATTTATTTTCAAAAATAATCTGTATTTTTTACACAATATTATTAAAATTATCATAGGGATATGTTTTTGTGATTTTTCTATAATTATTCATTTTTCAATGAATAATGATAAATATGGAATTTTAATTGAATACTTCAATTTCATTTAAATTATTTATAAAGTAAATTTATATTTTAAATTTATTTTAATGTAAAATTATTTCACTTATATATATATATATATATATTAATCCAATTTAGGTGATTCTAATCATTTTCTTATTTTATTTTGATATAAAAACATTATAAACTGTTGAACATTTTCTCTTTAAAAACAAGCTTTCTTGTTTTGTCAGCAGGATTAATTTTAAATTAAAATTTTCCGCCCATATGAATGGAATTTTGAAAAATGGACTAAATATTGGGATCATAATTATTTATATTAAGTAATAAATTCAAATTAAATTTTTTAACAAGATAAAAATATTTGTCGTGGTTAATGTTAAAACTGATTTACTGGGTGTTAAACTCAAAAGCTAAGGGCTAAAAAGGGTACAAAATTTTCTAAAATATGATTTATGGAAATATGTAGACATTATAATTTCTAGGTTCTGATACTAATCCATTTTGGAAACTTTTTTAATGTAATAAAATGATGGTAGAACTTTTAATTTTAAAAATATATAAGTGTTCCACTCACCACAAATATAAAATTCCACCGAATATCATATCTTATTCACACCTTAAAACCATTTTGGATCAGTCATAACCTTACCAAATAAATTAAAAACATACATCCCCTCATCCTATAATCATTATTTGTCTCATAAATCAAACCATGGAAGGATTTTGGGGCAAACCTAAGGAGGTTACCCGAAGAAAAGGTGGTAGTCATTAATAAGAGCATTTATTTTATTTATTCCTCCACTTCCTTTGATTATTATTCAAATATAATAATATAATAACTTAAGTATATTAAATATACAGATTTATTTTTGTTTAATGGAAATATCCTATAAGCTTCCCCACTTCGATAAAACTATGTACAAAATTATCATTCGTGTGTTTGGAGGACTACCGCCTGAAAAACTGATGTCATTCATTTTTACATTACCACCTCTAAAAGTTTGATATAATGATCTTTAGAAAGTAAATATGATATTTTTATAATATATTTATACCTTTATATAAATTATATCATATATAAATATTTTTTCATTTTGTAAGGGATACAATAACAGGGCTCATGTGTACGCCAGACTACCACCTCATGAAGAGATGGGATTCTCCATTCACTAATTCTTTATAAGGAATGTGATAAGGATAAATTTAATTATTATATGTGATAAATATGAAATATTTATGATATAAATGAAATATTTATCATTGTAACATAATAATTTTTTATTTTATTTATTACCTTTTCACTCATTGAATGATGATATTGTCATTCATGTACATGTAGACTACCACTATAATGAAGCAATGCGACACACTTCTCATCACCAGACCACATAGATGATATATATAAGTATATATATGAAAATAATTTTGTATATATGATATTATTATCATTATATAAAGATAAAATATTACTTTACTCCTTTCCATTATGATCACTAAAATATTGAAATGTTACTAATGCATACATACATCCTACAATCTTCATAGTTGTAATATATTTCATTATTCATGACCATATTTCATTATTGGTATTAAAATTTATATTTATTTTTAAACATTATTATAATTCCATGATTATTATTCTGAATATTTTTTAATAATGATCTCTTTGATAATACTCATCCTAGTAAAGTCATTTTTGACATAGAATTGAAATATCATTGAAACGTCCAAAATTAACCTAATTAATTAAGTAATAATATATAACATGGTAATAACTGAAATAAAATGAATATTAAACAATAAAAATTTTATCATGTACTAAATTAATTATCAAAAGATTATTATTCAGGATGTTAAATAACGTATGTGATGAGTCAGACTCAATGTAACAGTTTCTCATCTCAATTTTACATCCGTGAGACATACACCATGTTCGCCACATAATTATTTTTTGTTTTGTATATACATATATTTTAGTATTATATATCAGTAATTATTTTATATTTATGTGATTTAATGTTTCATTTATTGTTATTTCTTTAATGGAGATTATGATACATATGTTTCCAATGTGGTAACCGTTTATTTCACAATATCATCATTATTCGAGATTTCTTTGTTTACGTATCCCTTGGGGGAATGATTTTATATCTATATCAAAAAATAATTCTATCTTTTATACTATAGTCATTCATGATGTTTTTCACATAATGGTACAATTTTCTCTCATTGATACTAAAAATAATTATGAAATTTGTTTCATGAAAATATGACTTCATTTATCTCTTCAGTAAAAAATCCATTCTCTTTAGAATTTTTTTCTAAAAATGTATTACATTTTATTAACATCATCCAAATGATTTATTGAAAATATTTATATCCATGTATTATTATTTAATGACATTTTTTAAAGTAATCTTCTTTTCATTTTATAAATGATGGAATTTTATGTCCTTTTATAGTATAAGATGAATGTTTTATTCAACTTATACGGCATGTATAGAATTATCTATCATAACGAATATCATTTATTTAATGATTATTTTTCAATTATATAGTGTCCATTTAAAAATATAAGTTCATAATAGTTTTTAAATTAATTTTTTTTTAAAATAGATTCTCAAAGAAAATTATTTTTAAAATATTTTAAAACTTTTTTAGTTTTAAAATAAAAAAGTGTTGTTTTCAATTTAAGGATATTTTTCTCATGAAATATTCCAATTAATTTTTAAAAATTATTTTCAATATATGAATAGATAGTTTTATGTTAATTATGCTTTAATGGGGACATACTGTAATGAAACCATCATTTTTATTTATCATGTTGTTTTATGATATGTTGAATGGGGGTGTACTATCATAATACCATTAATTTTACTCCGGATGGTTTATCATTATGTTTATGGATTAGGGTAACTATAAAAATTTTATATGTTAGTTTATTAGTATGAATTTTTTTGTCTATAATTATTCATCCCTTTTATATGAGGAATTAATTGGACATGGTAAGTGATGGGCGAGGCCCACTATAGGCTTTTGAGGCATCTGTCGGACTCATGAGACAAATTAGATTGGGTTCGTTTGATGCCTTACCCATTTAAATAGTTATTTTTTCACAAGGACTTAATAGTATTATATGTCTCTGTATAAGGCATCGATGATATGTTTTCGATGTCCAGCATTATTCATTCCATCATTATTAAAATAGTTATTGATATTCCTTGTGACTATTTGATTAGATAGAATATCCATGGTTTAGTTTAATGCTCATGTGATTATTCATTTTTTATTATTTGTTCATCAATAATTCATGGCCTATTTTTCTAAAATTATTGATTAGATGACATGTTTTTAAATTATTTATGTTTCCATAAGGATGATTTCATATTTATTGATAGATTTATTTGTACTCTTACCCTTACTGAGAATCTGAGCTCACCCCTTTATTATATATTTCTTCCATAGAATATGAGGAATAGGTTTTTGATTGATATGTTGGGATACAGTAAGGGGAATACTTTAATACCCAATGAAAATTAATTATGTATTTTATGTCTAAAAATGTAATGTGATTTTCAAGTACGTATCTAATTTACCAAGACTAAGAAACCATTTGGTCCTTCAGGATGAAATTACATATATCTTATTCCAATGTAATATTGTAGACATTGGAAATGGGATACTGGGGTTGGATTCCCTATAAGAAATACATTATTCATTTTCTACCTAAAGGAAACCATGATTTTTAAAATTTTATTGATTCTACTGTGAATCTATTTGATTCTAACTTGATGATTTATTTTAATTTCATGAAACTCAGAACCGTGAATTCCAATATTAGATCATTGAAATATATCAGTTCCTCAACACCTGAAATTTTATATCCTCCACATGTAAAATTTATTTTAACACAAATAAATATTTCTATACATATTTTTATTAAAATAACATTATAACTAATTCATAACTTTTTTAGTTTTGAACAAATTTTGTTTTATCATTTCCTATTATAGATTCTAAATATACATGAATAAATTTATATATTTTTTACATGACATTAAAAAATTAAAGTCTTGTATATTTTTTGAAATAACTCCATTTTATCATTGAAGAATATATAGTCTCTTTTACAGTGAAATAGTGTGGTCAGATTGGATTCAACATATCAAATTCTAGAAACTCTAAAACAAATTATTTGATTATTCTTAATATTGTTAGGTCTGAATAATGGTTATTTGAAAAAGATAATTGAACAGTAAAAATTAACTCCTAAAAAATAATCGTAATTTTATACCAATTTTTTGGACCTAGTGAGATGGAATGATTAGATAGAGTTGTTTGAATTTTTCATTTTAATTATTAAACAGAATAAAATTATCATAGTAACAAACCATTTAAACTATGTAGAATAAAATGAAACAAATAACAGATGATGTTTTTTATATATTTTTTTCCACCAATAGTCTACTCTTTAATCTTATATTATTGGTGAGAAGATTGGTATTTAAAAATTCATCATATTTAATAGGTTGTGAAAACCCAATTAAAGACTTTTATTTTTCTCACTGGGTAGTATAATCTTAAATACCATTTACAGAAGTCACAAATCAATAGACTTTCATTAGGGAGTCACAATCCAACCATTATTTTTAATGAGAGGAATAACCTAGTTAGATATCTATTGGGAAAAAATCCATCAAGGTATCATTGTAACATTTTTGAGATGATTGTGTTTGTTGACAATACAGGACTCCTTGTTGTGTTTGTTGACATAGAGAGTCTCAATGACTCAAACTGCTGACATAGGGGGATTTTCTAGAGAATGAGGGAAATTGTTTTTGGAAAAGGTAGTTCTGCTCTTTTGTTAATGAGGTTTCTAATGTTTTATGCCTTGGATTATTTTAATTCAGAACCTGAAAATTTTGGCAAAAGAAAAGCGGCGTACAAGTCCAAAAGTGGAGCACAAGTGTGGCACGAAAGTCCAAAAGTTGTGGACAACTGTGGAATGCAAGTCCTTAAGTGGCGGGCATGTTTGGCATGAAAGTGTGAAGCGCAAGACATATTTCAAGATCATCATATCAAAATATGACAAAGGAATGAAAGCGGTGCTCATGTATGGCGCGCAAGTATGGAATTAAAGTATGGCGCGCAAGTCCTCCAAATTCCTAGAAATAGAAGGCTACCCTCCTCATTTATTAATGATCCCAACACTTAGAGAAAATCCGAGAACTGATCATTCAAGTGGATGTGATTTGCATGTTTAGTGTGCACGCAAGTGGGGTGCACAAGTGTACCGTGCAAGTGTACCGCGCAAGTGTACCACGCAAGTGTGTTGCGCAGTCAGTGTGGAGCACACGTTTGGATCACAATTGTGGCGTGCAAGTGTGGCATGCATGTTTGGCGTGCTACTGTGGCGTGCAACTGTGGTGCGCAAGTTGGTTTTCCCGCAACAATGGAAGAGGTTGTGCACTAGTTAAAGGGGCACATAAGTCACCTTAGGGTTGCGTGAAAGTTAGAAATTTCCCAGAACATCTTTGGTAAAGTGGTATTCATCAGTGGAAGAACTTTGAACATCAATAGAGCATATGTCAATAGTTGAGGATGCATTCTATCATGAAAATGAAGATAACTATAGGTCTATAAACTGTGAGTGGATCTTTTAAAAGTGCAGTGAGGAAAGGAAGAGGGAGAAGGTTATCCTTTCTACCAGTAGTGAGCCTGAGAGAGAGAAAAATGGAGTGACCCTTGGGAAAGCAGTGAGATGACTCTAGATATTGTAAAGGCAATGAGCCTGGACATAGAATTTATCTATCCCAAACATTATTGGTAGTGATATTTAGTGGATTTGGTACAGTGGCACATTGTTGTTGTATTCTCCTTGGACATAGCCCAGTGGGGGTGAACCAAGTAAAAAATCATTATGTCTGTCTACTTGCTTCCCTACATTGCATTCAAAGCATCATCATCAGATAAAGAAGAAAAGAAGTGATCATAATAAACACACAAGTGAAACAAAAGTGACCCTTTTAATAAATATTTCAAGATCCAGTGGGGTATAAAGAATGTAGAAAAAGAATATCCATACCCTGATTCTCGCCCCCCCCCCCCCCCCCCCCTCTAAGGGTATATAGGACCCTATTGGTCCTAACAATTGATATCAAAGGGATGGTTTCTTTTATCAGATTTGTTTACTTTCACTTCATTTAGTTGATTTCCTAAGTTAATTATCTATTCTACTCTTATCTTGGTGTTTCATGGGAAAAGGAATAACATCAAAGAATAAGAAGATGTCTGGTGAAATTCCCCAGTGTGGAGGTGTCAACGGAATGAGTGTGATTCAGTTAAATGAATCATGTAGTGAACATAAGAATGGTTTTGATGAATCATATAGTGAAAATACTTACTCATTAAATGATGCTTAAGGAATGAGTGAAGAACCTGACATTCCAAGTGATGTTGGAACTACTAATAATGAAGAAACTACTAGAAGTCGAAAAGTGGAAGTTTTCCACAAAGATAAAGAAGTGGATCAGAAGTTGGATGAAGAGATAAAGTATTAAGATATCTAAATCCATGAAATGGAAATTGAGGTTGGAAAGCTAAGAAGATTAAATCGAAGTATTATGGATGTTGACACTGATTTGAGGGAGAAGAATGATTCTCAAGACCAAGAACTACAAAAGCTGCCTATAAAGAGTGAAAAGATCATAGCTGATGTTAAGGGAAAGAATCCGGAAACATATAAAATTCAGAACTTGAAAGCCAGAAATGATGATCTCGTTAGATGGTTTTATGAGCTAGTTCAGAAGAATCAAAGCCTGCAACAAGAGAATGCATCCGTCTCTGAATCTGTTGCTCAAGAAAAAATTGAAATTAAAGGAGCAAGGTTGCATGGTGGATAAGCTGACACATGAATTGGAAGATGATATGAGTAGAAGAATGCATCTGAAGAGAGAACATGGTGGTCAACTTGAATCAAGATATAAAAAGATTCAACAACTAAAGGAAGAAATATAATCAGTCAAGATTGAAATGGAGAAATCTAAATCCGAAGACAACCCCAAGTTGAAGGATGCACTACCACTTTTATTTGTTTATCCTTTGGTAGGTGATAATGAAATGAAAGACAAATATGCTACATAATAGGAAAATCATGGATGGATTGTATCATCCCAAAGTCCATCCCTTTTGGGGAAATCAGGAATTGGATATGATGATATCACTCGTATGCGTGATAGGAAAAGAGTAGTGAAAATATTCAGAGATAAGAATACCCTTGTAGGTGCTGGAGATAGACCTAAAAAGGCTTTTACATGATGAAATGAGAGCATGTTCTATTTTTGTGAGATTCATGGTAATACATAAAGATTCTATTCAGAGGCATGAGTATTTAACTCAGGCGGTGAAAATACAAACATTACTAGATCTGGGAAGAAGAAGATGTTTCATGAGAAATCAGAAAGAAGAGTCTCTCAGAGGAAAGCATTTGTTAGATGCGATTATTGTGGTAGAATGGGACACACAATGAGAATGTGTCAGGAAGCTCAAGAGATCTGTTTCAGAAGAAGAACACAAGGTGTATCAGCATATCGACATCGAAATGATGAAATGCTGTATGCCTTTGATGGAAAATGTTTTATATGTTTAGATTATGGGAATTTTGCAAGAAATTACAGCAAGAAGAAAGAAAGAAAGGAAAAAAGAACTCGAAAATAGATTCTCGTCTCTAGTGATGCATAATGAGAAATTCTACACTGGGAGACAAAGTGTTAAGGTGAAGAATAGGCTTAGAGCCTCATGGGAATCACATGGAGCTAAACAAAGGGTGTATCAATCACCTCCTCTGTCATACTCACAATAACACTCATGGAGTGAATGTGAAAAAACCTAGAAGATTAAGGGGAGATCTAATCCAACTATGATAAATAAGAATGAACACTCAGTGGAGGACTCACCACAAGCACAAAATAGTGTGGTGACTCAAATATCTGGTAAATGAATGATAAATCATGAATCTACTAAAAAAGTCGCATGTCGTGTGCCACAGCGATAAGTGGAAGAAAGTGGAATATCCCTAAAATGGTGGAAGAAGAAAGAGAGAATGGAAAACAGACATATTTCTACCCAGTGATAGAATCAAGGGATGTGGAATATTGGTAGTACATCAAAGATGGAAGTGTGTACAAGTGGGATTAAACCCCAAAATGTGAAAAATTCCAAGCCTACAGAATCTACATATAAGATAAAGGCTCAGCATGTGGGTAATGAATGCTTAGTCATATGGCCAGAGCAGTTAATATTGGCTAGTTAGATAGAAGATTCATGGAAAGAGTGTGATGATCTACAAGAAAGAATCAAATGGTTGACCCATGGGGATCAACCGCAATCCTCATCTTGAGGATTCCAGAAGCCCCCATATCCCTATGTTTATAGATGGTGTTAACTGATGATTAAAGTGATTCATGTTTTATGGAGATATGATCCAAGGGGAAGTGGAATCTAAAGATGAAATTTGGATAAGTGATATGATTCAGAGTTTTAATTTACTCAAATCAGGTACCAAAGTTGATGAAGAAAGGGAGAAACAGAGCATAACATGAAGTGAATGTTTTATTAACTTTATCTCTTATTTCCTACACAAAGATTCAACTTAGTGGGACTAGAGATTTGGTTAATGGATTAATGTCCAGTTCTATATCAGAATAAATGTTGTAGGAGGAAAAATGGTTAAGGGACTAAGTAGTGTGCCTAAAAAATTGAAGAGTTGCATAACAAAGGGGAGCACTCTATGTAATAATCAGATAAAAGATCTCAATGGGATGTGAAGGATGAATGTATATGAACATGAAGAATAATTGGGGGACAAGCAGAAACATAGAGGGTTTTCAGGATTATTTATTTTTTTCTAATAATATGGTAGCATCTGACTGCTTTCTGGATTCCAAGAAGCTGTGAGAGAAAATAAATGGTGATTCAACCAAAATCTGAGAAATAAGTTGGAAGAAATGAAACCATTGAACAATGAAACAGTGACAAGTTTTCTGTTAAATGTGAGGAAGTGGTAGAGACTCAGGGAGAGTAGAAGTGGATAAATTTGATTCTGTAGAAGATAGTGATGGTGAGTACGAGGAAGTAAAATCCTTATCTGTACAAAATCCAAAGAGTCGAGCTGAAATTGACAGGCAGAATATCATTGGTGGTTGGTCATATCCAGTTCAGACAAGGAGAATGAAATCACTGAAGTAGACATCTTTTCTATCTCAGGTTGAGCCTAAATGCTTCACTAATGCAGCTGAAGATGGGAACTGTATTCATGCAATGAATGAAGAGCTAGATCAGATTGAGAAGAATCAGACGTGGGAGATTATTTCAGGGCCAACAGATAAGAATGTCATCAGGACTAAATGGGTCTGTCACAACAAGATGAAGGAAGATGACACAATGATTCAGAACAAAGCATGACAAGTGTGCAAGGGGTACTCCTAGATATATGGAATAGATTTTGATGAGAAATTTTCACCAGTTGCGAGACTAGACACAATCAGATTATTTTTAGCCACAGCAGTGCAATGAAAGTTAAAAGTGTTCCAAATGGATGTTAGATCTTCATTTCTGAATGGGTTTATGGAAGAAGAGGTGTACATTGAGTAGCCAGATGGTTTTCTCATTCATGGAGATGAGAATAAAGTTTTTTAGTTGAAGAAATCACTATATGGGTTGACACAAGAACCAAGAGCATGGTAATGAAGGCTGGATCAGTATTTGAAGAAGCTTGGATTTCAACGTGGTGGAGGTTATAACAATATCTACTTCAACAACAATAATAATCAAAGGATTATGATGCTGGTTTATGTAAATGAAATAATATTTTGTGGATCAGATAAATATCAATGCAAACAATTTTCTGAAATCATGAAAGGTGAGTTCGAAATGTCCATGATTAGTGAGATGACATTTTTCACTGGATTACAGGTGACACAAGGAAGTAATGTCCCTTTAATTTCTTGATCCAAATATTCCAAGGAGGTTATGAGAAGGATTGGAATGTAGAATTACAAGGAGTTGAAGACTCCAGTTTCTACCTAGATGAAATTATCAAATGTTAATAGTGGTAGGGCGGTTAATATCACTGAATAAAGGAAGATTATCAGTAGTTTACTCTACCTAACAGCAACAAGAACTGATATTGTTTTTTCCACATGCCAAGTAGCACGTTACCAAAGCAATCCGAAGGAAAGCCACATGCTCACAGTAAAAAAGAATACTTCGGTATATCAAAGGCACCATGGATTTCAGTCTAATGTATAATGACAATTCTTAGCCAGAGTTATTGGGATATACAGATGCAGATTGAGATGGATCAACAGACGACAAAAAATCAACGTCAGGAGGTGCATTCTGTCATGGTAGAGTGTGTATTTCGTGGCTAATCAAGATGAAAGATTCCATTTCTCGAAGAACCGTAGAGGCTGAGTATATTGCGGCCACTCAAGCATGCACACAGTTATTGTGGATGAAGCAGTAGCTTGAACATATGGGAGTTGAAGTGAAGTCTCTAATCGAAATCTAGTGTGATAACTCTAGTTCTATCAATCTTAGGAAAAATCCAGTTCATCGCTCAAGGACAAATCACATTAAGATCAAATATCATTTCATTATGGAGAAGGTGGAGCAAGTGATTGTGAAGTGGGATGATGTTCCTACAGAGCTACAGGTTGCAGATATTCTGACAAAGGCCTTACCCAAAGAAGTTTTTTAGAGACATCGACTGGCTCTGGGAGTCCAGTAGACTCCTCACACTTGAAAAGTATGTATGTGGGACCACTCCCCTCTCCCTAAGGTATGGTGTGTTTTTCCCTTATGTTATGATATTTTTTTTACCATATTGTCGACTTCAAAGGAGTGCCCTTTGGGTTCATTTACAAAGGGCAAGAAAACATGATAAAATGGAATTATTCATGGGGGATAAAATGTCTTAGTCAAGACACGGGGATAAGCTACTTGGTGGATCAGTGAGATAAGGGGAGCAATGAGATAGGGGTAGAAAATTAAATTAGATGATGCTAGATGTTATTGATTGAATAATAGATATCACGATAGCTGAGAATCATGATAAAAGTAGAAAATTCAATTGGTATCAGGTTGGTGTCAACAGTGGTGTCAAAAACGAATTGAATCATAGATGAACTTTTCATGATACTCTTATTTCTCACACCGGGAATTTATCATGTGGGTGTAGAGTATTTTTCGAGTACATATTTGATGGCTATCTATATTGCAAGAGGCGAATGGTGGTTGAAGATAAATGAAGCCTTAATAAGGTATCAAACAATGGAGAATTGTTTTGAGAAGAGTTGTCAAAAAACCCAATGGGGGATATTATTGGGAAAAAATCCCTCATGGTATCATTGAATCATTTTTTAGATGATTTTGTTTGTTGATAATGCAGGAATCCATGTTGTGTTTGTTGACAAAGCGAGTCTCAATGACTCAAACTGTTGACAAATGGGGTTTTCCTAGAGAATCACTCCTGGAAATCTAACCTTTCCCAATGGTTTCAAACCGTTTGGATTTTCCTTAAAACCTTTGGGATAGTCTATCCCAACGGTTTCATTAACCGTTTGCAAGTGGGTCGTTGTAGTAGCCTGATACCAATGGTTCACATTGAACTGCTGGTATGGGGGGGTCAGATTTCAATATCCCCACGGTTTATTGTGAACGGTTGGGATAAATTTATGCCAATGGTTTTAACGTGTTGGGACATCTATATTCAAACGATTTAAAATGTTGGTATATCTCTCGACCAATGGTTTCTACAGGTGAAGGATTTATGTTGTTCCAATGGTTCATCTTGAACTGTTGGGATAGAGTTACACTAAATTTTTACCAAGAGTTCTGAACCACAGACCTATTCCAGGTTGCAGAAATTATATAGAGGTATACGAATGGTTTTGAAACTGTTGGTATAAACCCACCCACTCAATTTCTGGCACAAAACATACTATTAAACACATTGCACACATAAATCAAACTACTTCCACCTACAACCTTCAATAAAACAAAAACACACAACAAAAACAAAAAACACACTGCAATCCTGAAACCTGCAATTAGGGCCAGCCCAGCCAATTTGATTGCCCAAGACCACTGATGAAAATGTATCCCTATTAAAAAAATCTTTCAAATAACAGAATATTCTGAACAGATAAACAGATGATAAATTGTAAGAACTCCTATCAGAAAAATTAGAAGACCTAGTAGTAGAGGGAGTGAGCTAGTGGGCCGAGCTTGATTAATGACACAACTCCATACCTACCCCACTAGCACGGTCAGATCTGGGTTGATCTGCAACTAATTTAAGATCACTAATTACAAACCCAGCTACTTCTCTTTTCCCCTTGATAAATAGTGAACCATCATTGGATGAAACATTATCCACCTACAAAAACAGCTGACTAATGGGCACAATTTCATCATTGAACATTCATTCACGATCATCGATTAACTCAGTCTCAAGCAAACAAGCAGTGTGACCCCGACCTGAACTAAGGTAGTACTGATACCCCCACTCATTGAAGTGGAAGAAAACATGTAATAGCGATGATCAATCAATAGTGGCATCCACCTACGTCAGGCCCGGTTTATTATCCACTACTGATAGCCTCCAAGCAGCACAAAAAAAAGATAATCTAGATCTTTTCAGCAAATCCGTAACATGCTCCACCGACCAGATCCAGACTTCTCCATGCTCGCATGCATCACTCAAATCGTCCAACTCTTGATCCAAGAACCCACTTCTGCAAACTCAGCCGCCTTCCTCTTGGGAACCTAAAATCATCCCAGAAAATCATGGCAGAAACCCCGTAGTGACATACCCAAATTTGAGTAGCAGAACACATGAACAACCCACAATCAACCTAGATTATAGTGGTGACCACCAAGTGAGACCCGATCAATGAACAAATTATGATAATCTTGGTTTCTCATTCCCGGTTCGAACATCATGGAAACATGATCTCGTCTTTCAACATTTTTGGACGAGTGCAAACCATCAAGAGCAGAAAATGAATAGTTGATCTAGAATTGAACCCGAGATAACAATATGAAGCTTCGAGAAAAATAGGATGTTTTAGACAAGCTGGTGAGGCACAACCAAAGGAGGTGTCATCAATTATATGAACATTGAAACTCTATTTCCATAAGATAATGATAATTGGCTGATACTAGATGATGTTTGACTTCCCATGACATCTAGGAATTTCCCATTGTGCCTGATAGTATTTTATTTCTTAGGAAGCATGGGAATTAGTTGTGGGCTTGCTGCAATATTTCCTAGGGAAATTACCCAAAGAAACTGTGCATGAACATACTACTTTGATATTGGATTTCCCTAAGAGGATGGGAATTGGTTTTAAATGATATAATAGTTGGAACAATTTAACGACATGCTCAAAGACACATCAACACAATATTAGGTAGGTGTGGTTGATCATAAGTGTCACATTAGAGCTTGAGGATCAATAGTGATTTATTTATTTATATTAAATAGTTTATAAATTTATTTTATCTAAGAATATCACATGTAGCGACACACATTTACTAGTTATGTATCAAGCTATATTAGTGGTTTTCATACTATGTTGTACTCTCATTTTGCTCAGGATGCCATGAATCTTTAGACCATAAGAAAAATTACTACCTGAATATAGGAACAAATTGGGTAAAGTATCAATGTTAAATGATAATGATAGAGCTGTTCATATGGTTTGGGGATAAATATGATATGAGAATAGAGTATATATTGGAATATCCTTTACCTTTTATATTCAATTTTTGTATATGGGGTCAATCTGGTGGGTGAACCATGTGTGTTAGTTTTTATGTATTTAATTTTAATTCAGTTATGTATTATCATGTGTGATCTGATGTTTATATCATGGATATTGATTGGTTTATTTTCATCTATTGTTGTGAACTCTGATATAGGGTATAGTTTTCCAATGGTAAGGCCCCAGAACCTCATTGTTAATCGTTATCCACTGGTGTATGGGAATGCGTACATAAGGTCCAGTGGTGACTCCTTGATTCAGGAACCACTCGGTGGATATAGACCAGGGGAAGGGCATTACAAGGGAGAAAATACTCAGGAATTATTCATTTACTCTTAGGGTTACACCTTCAAGCATATGGACAAGGTATACAAAAATGGGATCTATGTATGATTTACTGGTAAGATCAAGGATGATCCAAAAATAGCTTAGTTTATGGTCTCATAACTTTAACCAATGGGGGATAACCCTTAAGATCATATATCCTAGAGTGTACGGGTGTAATTTTTAAGGTATTGTCTCAAGGAACAAGGGGATAGATGGAAAATAAATAAATAGATTAAAAATGAACTTATCATGTTTTCATAGCCTAGGGATTATTAGGAACACCTCAGGTATGAGTGCATAGCCTTTAAGGTCGTGGTGTTTGGACTAGCATATTTCTATAAAGATCATGATCATGTACATAAGGATGGGAAATGATACAGTGGGAATTAATTACTTATGTGAATTTAGTATTTTCTTATCACCCAAGAAAAAACAAGTGATCCTCTTACACATATATAGCTCATACTCGGAGGAAGGGGCATCATATGAGAATTAGACTGGGGAGGGGCTCGACTTGAGTGTGTCACAATCCTTATGATCTAGGATGGAATAAAAATCGTGTTGGTCTAGGACATGATGTCTAGACATCACTATGTATCATGTATAGTGAGAATCAAGCTACACATTTTCCTAGAGGGCATTGTGGTGGGAGTCTAATGTCATGCAGTGATTATCCTCTCAGCTGAAGCAGGGCCAAATCACGGCATTACCACGGTGTGACTGTGGAGTGACCGTGGAGTTACCACAGCATGACCACAGCTTGACTGAAGTGTGTTGGCTCAGTCCGGCAACATCTGTGGGGAATCATCTTCCGACCAGTAGTGAAGGGAGCAGGAGGAGGCTGGGAAACATTATGATTGTCGCCTCCCTCCCAATTAACTATGGGTGAGTAATGTATGTAAAACAATATCTTGGTTTCATACATAGAATTCCAACAGGACTACGAACCACGGCTGGGTTCCGTCCTGGAGAAGGTCAAAATCACTGCTTGACCACGGCGTGACTATGGCCTGATCGCGGCATGACCGCGGCGTGTTAGCCCGGTCCAGTGACATCTGCGGGGAAACATCTTCAAGCCAAGAGTGAAGGGAGTGGGAGGAAACGGGGAAACATTCCGTTCATCCCCTCCCTCACCATTAATTATGGGTGTGTAATGTATCTAAAACTCTATATAGGTATCATACATTGAATTTTGATAGGACTGCGAACCGTCGCGGGGTGTCGTCCAGGAGTAGGGCCAAATCACGGAATTACCACGGCATGCCCACGGTGTGACCGCAGCGTGTTTTCCCAGTTCAGCATCATCTGCGGGGCAGCATCTTTCGGCTAGGATTCCAAATAAATCATATAAAGTTGTCCTTTAAATTATCAAAATCGATCTTATGTTATAAAAATCAGACTCTTGATTCGGGATTGTGTTATGATAAAGATATATATTTTATATTCGTTGTTTTTAAAAGTGGTTTTATTATAAAAACATGACTTTATTTATCAAATGAAAAAATTATATTAATGAAATCTTGTTCAAGATATGCAATTCAATATTATTAAGAAGAATTAAGAAAGAATCAAAATTCAATTTAAAGTATTCTTAAATTAAAGAGGCTATGAGAGGGACTCTACCTCAAGGTGGGACCAAGCTGTCCACTTTAGCTCTTGGAGCATTCTAACTAAAAGTTGCTGCTGCTCCACTAGGTATACACACCTTCACACACATTCAAGTAAACCTAGCCCCTATGCACACACATGTATGGACATGAGCATGTGCATGGGGATCCTTAAACATATGCTTATACGCATATATCAGTCTCCACACACCTGCATATGCATTTATATATATATATACATGGGCACACCTAGCCCCATACGTGCCTAACCACTACCATGGGTGACTATACACCTAACGGGGGAATCCACATACATAAACTTACTTACCTATGCACACGCAGGCTAGTTTCCCTTGACTTAGCGACTCGAAACCAACGAGTACGGATCAATACACTACATAAAGGATATTAAAAACCTTGAAACATATGAAGGATGCCACATAACAATTGAGAAACCAACCAATAGCATTAAAGCCTTACCTAGATTGGAAGCGGAGAACCAAATCCACCTGAACCAACAAGAAATGATCCAACACCATATCGAAAACATAATATTGAGTCAAAAACACTAAATCCCCAAATACATGAGGTGCGAGAAAAGTAGTAAACATAGAATCTTACATCGGATCAAAGTCGGTGGACTGAATCAATCTGAACTCCTTCTGGCCCCCATTGCAGAATATAACTACCCTATGTCCATAGAAACCAGTCAAAGATCTAAGTGAACAATGCAATAAAGAAAATAAAATAAAAACTAATCTAAAACATACATGTCTCATGTGACTATACATGTCACCGCGCAACATATAAGTGCCACAATTCCCCATGGGTCAAATCATGTTCCTGCAAGCAAAGGGAAAACATATCAATTTTTCAAAATGATACTGTCAAATAGTACATTCCTATTAATTAACAATTACTCATCCTATTAATGGTATATAATCAATTCGTCCCAAGTTTCAACTTATTTTCATTTTGTTCAATACAAGGGATGAGTTTTTAATATTCTTGGTTTTTATATTTACACTTGAGATATTTATTTTAAAATGATGCATGTATTTGGAATTATTATTTATGGTTTTAGTTATTAGCCTATTACCATAGGGCCTGTCCACATGAATAATTCCTGGAATGTTGGGTTTAGATGAAATTTATGCGCTTTAATGTGATTGATGTCACTAACGATGAGGATTTAGATCCTGTAAAATATTGTTAATAGGATTGGGCCATGTAGTGATAGATGTGGCAATTGTTCATCTAGCTTTTGATGAGTAAATAATTATGATGATGGATTGGAATCTTGCTATGTTCATAGATTTTGATGGCCCCTATGAGTATATATAATGTATTACAAAAGTTTTTACTCCAGTTAATGATTTAAGAGATCAACTAAAGAGATGAAGGATGAGATACTAGTGTGGGTATTGGGTATTGTCAGACAGATTTGCATTATAATGCCAAGAGGATTGGTGTGATTTTGCTTAGGATAGAACCTAGTTAGTGGGGTAGGTTTATAATACATGATTTTGATGTGGTTCTTGAATCTATTATTGAGAATATAATGTAGATGGGTTCGACATGGTGTTCTTTTGTGACAGGACAATCATAAGGTGAATAGTCCTCTTTTTCAAGTTGGATGATGAGATGTGCATCGAGGAAAGGGATAATCCTAGAGAGATGAGTCCAGACTATGTGAATGAGATGATAGACTAGGATAGTTTTGATAGGATTGTTTGAGTGGCCAACCCATGTGAGGATGATACGATGTATGGAGACACTTTGGACTATTTATTCTATCTCATGGAGACACTTGGGGTTATTTCATGACTCCAACATACTTCAGAAATGTTCCCATGAAATGTTTTTGAAAAAAAATTCCACCTCATGGAAGACCCCAAGGCTCCTCTATGTTCTAATGCTTCCTCACAGTCACACCTCGTGGTATTACTGTATACAAGTGATCTACGTCAACTAGTCAGGAGAGCATCATTACCGTCCATCCGTAGAAAGAAGTAAAATGCCTAAGTGGACAATGCAAAAAATAAAAAAAATAAAAAATAAACAAAAACATACTTGTATCCTGTGACTATACATGTCACAACCCAATATATAAGAACCACCCCTCCCCATGGGTCAAATCATGTTCCTGAAAGCAAGGAGTAACCATTCCATTTAATAATCTCCTCATTTTTCATTATATTTATTATATAGCACATTGTTGGAAACACCATACTAGTACACATAGCCATTGAATATTCAACTATTATACATTAGTTGAGTTGAATATTGTGCACATAACACTCTTCACTATGGAAATAACGTCATAGGGACCACAATAAATGTTTAGTAGCTGATCCTTCTCTTGAACCTGGTAGGGCACCAGTCCATGAACCAGATGGTCTACATGGTCATGAGGGTGTAAACCATTTCATTATATTATACTAAGAATAAAGGTGTTGGTATATTTTCTACAAGTAATGTGAATTTCTCAAGGCTTGAGATCCAATCGAATTCAGTTCCTAAGTTAATGGCCCCATAACTATTAATAGATGTCAAGGGGTATCTCCCATGGGTGCCTTGTGGTGTGTAGTGTCTATCAATGATTTCTATGGTGCTTCCATATTGTGGGAAATGTTTATTGCATGGTCAGTTTAACAAATACCTTGGTCAATTGGAAAATACACCCATATTCAATAGAGATATACCCACTTTTTATATATAATACCATCCAAATAACCAACATGGAAATCAGAGATCAACATTTTACTTTACCAATTCCAATTACATAATATATACAACACCAACTTATGTTTTATGAACCAATCAATTAAAGGGAAATAAACTCCTCACCATAACCCATAAAATATCATATAGCATCACTCACCTCTAATTAACCCACATCATTGCACATCTTAAAGACGATGCAACCTCATCACACATATATCATGATTATAAAAAATCCTACACAATATAAGGTCTAATAGGAGTCTATTGAAGAAAATATGAGGTTTTTAAAAAATCATGATCTTTTTATTGAATTCAGTGTTCGAATGAATGAAATACAACCTATGAATCTAACCCAAAATTTTTGGAGGACTCTATTTTGAAAAAATTCACAATTTACCCAATAATTCACCACACCAATAGTTAGTTACGAACTAAAACTATAGAAAATTCACAATTAATATGAATGGTTATCCAAACTATGAAATTATCAATGTATTCCTTGTTGCCTAATTTTTTTAAAAAAGAAGACTAATTCTTACCTAGAAATACCAACCAAGAACCCCGGCGAGAGGAGAGGGAGCTAAGAGGGGGGGACGTCTCGCGGGGTGTTCGGCCATGGGGGGTTGCGCGCGCAACTGGAGAGGTGTTCGGGGGATGTTAGAATAGGATATTGAGCCAAAAGGGGAGGGTGATGTCTCCAGCAGGGGGAGACAAGAGGGGGGGAGAAGTCGATGGGAGATGAGAGGGGAGGGCGACGTCATTGACAGAGAGGGAGCCGAGAGGGGAAGGGGAATGCCTCCAGATGAGTGTGAGGGGGCGAGAGGTGGATGCGGAGGCTGGGAGGAGATTAAGAACGAGGGGGAGGGGTTCTGGAGGAGTAGGACGGGGATGGTTAACCTGGGATGAGGATCCCAAAATTTTGTGTACTTTTTTGCAATGGTTAATAAAAACCGTAAGTAAAATTCATAAGTAACATTTTTTTTCTAAATGGTTTAACAAAAACGTTCGGAAAACCCAGCATATAACACCTTATGCCAACGGTTTACTAGAACCGTTGGTAAATGGTTTTTATCCCAAAGGTTTTTTAACCATTAATAAATAAGTGTTGGAGTTCTGTCAATGATATGTAAAGGACACATTAATGCTGAGTATTTGTGTGAATGCGGACTAGTGTATGTTGGTTTATGTTGAGAGTAATAGTGAATTGAGTTTTTGAATGATTCATCAATAAAATAGTATGTTTCATTGGATGTATAATAGGTGCTACCCAACACTTAGTGAATTAATATTAATTTTTCAAACTCAATAAAAATCATCTTTCAGTGAAAAGGTAATATAAAAGTTAATTTTACATAGAAACATTCTGATTAGGGTAATTTCATTTAACTTTATGAATAAACATTATATATAAGGGTAACTGCATTTAGCATGACAAGGGTAAAAAATGATCCTTATACAGATTGTTCTGTGTAAGTATAATATTGTCTTATCCAAAAATAGACTGCATTATAAGAGGATAAGTGGAGATGTCACTCATGTAGACCATTCACATTCTAGGTAAAACTGATAACCATTAGGTATATCCAGAATACATAAAGGCAAGTTGAAGTTTCCCTAAAAATGAAAATAATGTTCTCTTTTTGTTTCCTTCTTCATCTCATGCAGGTATTCATAATTTAAATTCATGGTATGGCTATGATACCAATGTTGGGGTTTAAATAATTCAAATCAAAATTATTAGTTCCTTCAAAAGGGTATAAAATCCCATATGAATTATCAACCATGCTAGAAATATGAAAAATGGAAAAGAAAATAAATTTAATAAATCCTTTAAAACCTGTAACATTTATTTAAGAATCAACTTTATCATCTTAAGCACCAGCATATGGGTTTGAGATAGATAACTCAAATTTCATCCAAAAGACAACCCACGGTTTGTGAGATAGGGAGTTCAGTCAACGCATAATGCAGAAATCTATACAAACCACTAACTCATGAGCCGGAATGCATCACGTCTGCGGGAGGATGGCCAAAAATCCAATAAGAAATAGCCACGAACCCTAAACACCAATGAAACAACAAAAAAAAATTCAACCCCTTATACCAGGGTTCGACGAAACCACAATAGGGAAGGAGAAACCTACAAGGAATTAAGGAAAATGAATCAGAGACCCAAACATGATGATCCAACCATAAACCATGAAGATCACACCATAAACCAGGCTTTGAGCATTAATAGGGAGGAAAGAAGCCCAAGGTGGAATGGCGGAATCAGAAGGAGCTGGATCGTTGAGGTGCGCTTTCAACTTTGACAGGTATGAGCGCAAAATCCCAAAATGGAACTATAGAATCGGAATGAACCGGATCATCGAGAAAGGGTTTCAGCTTTGAGTGGGATGAGTGCAATGGATGAGAGAGGAATTGGGGGAGAAGATGGTTTTCAGGGGAGAAGGATTTGGCACTGGGGATTAGTGCGATGGATAATCAGGGATGATTGGTGGGGGAGACTGTTTTTGGGGAAGAGGATTTTCAGGGGAAATTAGGGTTTTTGGGGGGGGGCATGCAGATGAGCCCGATAGAATTTGATTTGAGGGAGGATATACATATGGTTTTATAAAAACTGTAGGTATAGAAAATCTATTTCAACACTTTATCAAAACCGTTGGAATGAATGTGTTGGTATAGACTCGTTTTTTAGTAGTGAATGGAGAAATGTGTTTTTTGAAAAGGGAGGTTTGCTCTTGTGTTAAGGAGGTTTCTAATGTTGTATGCCAGGAATTTTTTGAATTCAGAACATCAAAAATTTGGCAAAGGAAAAGCAGTGCGAAAGTCCTAAATTGGCACACAAGTGAGGCGCGCAAGTCCAAAATTTTCTCGCAAGCGTGGCATGCATGTCTAAAAGTGGCTAACAAGTGAGGCACACATGTCCTAAAGTGGCGTTCCAGTATGATGCACAAGTCTGGCGCGCAAGTCATATTTCAATATCATCATTTCAAAATATGAAAAAGGAATGAAAGAAGTGTGCAAGTATGGCATGCAAGTATAGAGCGAAAGTATGGCGCACAAGTCCTCAAAATTCTTATAAATAAATGGCTACCATCCTCATTTATTAATGAGATCAACACCTAGAGAAAATCTGAGCTCTGATCGCGCAAGTGGATGTGACGTACAAGTTCAGTGTGCATGAAAGTGGGGTGTGCAAGTGTGCCGCGCAAGTGTACCATGCAAGTGTACCGCGCAAGTGTGTCATGCAAGCAGTGTGGAGCGCAAGTTTGGCGTGCAACTGTGGCACGAAAGTATGGAACACAAGTTTTGCGTGCTAGTGTGGTGTGCAAGTGTGGAACGTAAGCTGGTTTTTCCGAAACAATGGAATAGGTTGTGCTCTAGTTAAAGTGGAATACAAGTCACCCTAGGTTTGCATGAAAGTTATAAATTTCCCATAACATCTGTAGTAAAGCGGTATTCATCAGTGGATGAAGTTTGAACTTCAAGAGATAATCTATCAACAGTTGAGGATGCATTCTTTCATGAAAATGAAGATATGTGTCATTCTATAAAATGTGAGTGGATATCTTCCATGTGTATTGAGAAAAGGAAGAGGATGAAGGTTATCCTTTCTTCTGGTAGTGAGCTAGAGAGAGGGGAAAAGGGAGTGACACTTGGGAAAGCAGTGAGCTGACCCTAAACATTGTAAAGGCAGTGAGCCTGGGTATAGAATTGATCTCGCCCAAACATTATTGGTAGTGAGCCTTAGAGGATTTGGTACAGTGGCACATCGTCGTTATATGATCCTTGAATGTATCCCAGTGAGGGTGAACCAAGTAAAAAATCTATGTGTCTGCCTGCTTGCTTCCCAACATTGCATTCAAACCATCATCATTAGATAAATAAGAAAAGAAGTGATCATAATAAACACACAAGTGCAAACAATGTGACCCTTTTAATAAATAGGTCATTATCCAGTGGGGTAGGATGAATTTATAAAAAGAATATACATACCCTAATTCACCCCCCCTCTCAGGGTATATAGGCCCCTATTGGTCCTAACAATAGCTTCTGGATGGGAAATTGTTAAACTGATTCTATAGAAAAAATAAATTATACAGAGATACAATAATAATAAATTTTGTGGTTTAGTATTATCAAAATGATAAATGCACATTTTTACAAGTAAATAATTTGACTTGTAAATAAAATGTACTTTTTTATGGTTTAAGTAAATAATTTAAAAAATGCAATTTTTATGTCATTTTTTTGTACCCACTATAATAAATACTATTTTTAATTTCCCAATTTATGGTTTGAAAATATGTGGTATTGTATTTTTAAAAAATTAACATATTTTTTCTATATTCTGTTGTAAAACATAAAATAATTCAGAAACAATAGTCAAGAATATGATAATGAATGTCGATGAAACTCAAGATCAATGATCATGTAAATTGTAAAATATCAAACATGATAAACACCATCATAATCAAACTAATGGAACTATAGACACAGTAAAAATTCTGCACTTCTTAATTATCATATAAATGTTTTATTTTCTACCTCCATGATTCTATATGATCATATTTGGATGAACTATTTAAAATTTAATTATCAGATTTTTAGGTTTCATTAAATTGCATAATTCAATGTTATTAATCATCCAAGATATTATTATTTCATGAAGGAGAATCCAGATTACTACACATAGAATTCCATGTTATAAAATGAGAAACATGAAAATTTATTAATTAAATGTTATCTTAAAAATCACAGGCCTTATCAAAAAAATCTCACTCCTTATCAATAAAATATCATCCTCTTTTATTATTATATCAAATGTATTCAAAGAAATAAAATTTTATCATTATTATATATGGAAAATTTTCATATAAATAAAATACTAGAAATTATATTTATAAACATTCATTTTTTCAGAAAATCATTTAAACCGAATATATAATAATAATAATATTTAACTCATTATTATCTAGAATATTACAAAGATATTTTTTCAATCATATAGTTTGAACATAGTTAATATATTATATATATATTATAAATAAATATAAAAATTTAAAAATATTATTTAAACAAGAATTAAATTTAAATATAAAAATATCACACATGATAGAAAATTTAAATTCATAAAAAAATAAATGAAGTGATGTATTGAACAAAATTTCTTTGTGGATGGGAGACTTTAGTAATTTACTAGGTTAACATACCATGCCATTTATGTTCATGATCGATATACTAACCATGTAAAAAAATCATCATGTGGTCATTTACTTGTGGTATATTCACAAAGGTAACATGGAATTGTAGTGGTAAGTTCTTATTGAAACATAAAATAGCTTCAGAAAAAATTAAAATATTAACTCATAATAACTACAAAAAGAATAACTAATGGCTATGTAAAATTAGAATTCACTATTATATGAAAAATTATTCATGTGGTAAATTGAAAAAATACCTGACTTGTGCTAACATTTATATTGAATCATGATAGGTAGAAATTACCTTCATGTGAGCATCATAGGTACTCATGGTAGGTTTAAATAATATATTCATGGTCACTTTGTTATGTAATTGATGGTTGGATATGAATTAAATTTGCTGTAACTATAAATAAAGCATCACAATAGCTTTACCTAAGGATTAATGGTAGGATTAAATTATGCATCAAGGTAACTCACATATCATTCATGGTAGATTGATAATTTCACTCATGATAACTTCAGAATCCATGGTAGGTTTATGGAGAAAATGAAACCATTGTTATAGTATCCATGATCTTGTTTCTGAAATGAATGAATCGATAAAGGTAGTATATGGGGCTAATAGGGACCTCAACATCCATAGAAAATATTATTTTATATGATTCCATATATAATGATCAGTGTCTAATGAATTTGAGTAGATTTTATATGATGTGATGTAACTCACATAGAGGATGGTCGGGCTACTACGCAGACATGAAGGACACCTGAAGATTTCATGTTGGATGGTTGATGCACTATGCATGAGTACCAGGTGAAGATAATCACTTCTATTGGATGAATATCAAATAGAAGAATCATTTAAGGGAGGTGTTAGTGCTGCATGAACAACAGTAAGAACTTTCTTGGTCACAGGACATCAATGATGATTCATTCATCATGGAGAAGTTTAACCAGAGAAGAAACATGCACATGGATGGAGAGATTGATAGTTTATAATGCATGTTTTAAATATATATATATATATATATATTTAATGGTAAAAACATATATATTTTGTATCATTAAAATTATAAAATTGAAAAACTAATTAAACAACTTTTAAAAGTCTCAGGAATATCATAAAATTATTATCACATGTGTTACATTAATTATATAAGTCAAATCATATAAGTGAAAAATATAAATTCCATGATAAACAAAATTTTTATACATAAACTATCAAAAATTATTATTAAGAAACATCCAACAATAACACAGGTAATAATAATCTTCACAAACATATTAAATTAGTTTACAAGTTTCGGTTAAGATTATAAATATATATATTTAAAACATTTAATATAAATAAATGAAAATAATAAATTGATACAGTGAAAAATCAAATAATAATAAAATTAATTCAATTATAATAAATATTTTTTAATGAATGGATTTAAATTTTACAAATAAATTATAAATATAAAAATAGAAACACTCATCATAAACATAAATTATATTCCAAAGTAATCAATAAACATCTATATTGAAATGACAATTATACAGATTTTCATTATTTACCAAATCAATAAATGGGGTAGTCTTATATATATGATTACCTAAAACTAACACCATATAGTGTAAAGGTTGTATTGTATTGTTCATTATATCCCCAATCAAATAATTTATAGAATCTAGTTGAAAATCCTTTAATAAAAGAATCAAAATATATAGTTTTCAATGTTTAAAGACATTAGAAGAAAAATCATGCCTGTAAAATATTTTGATTGGGAAATAAAAAAATTATGGAATTACACAAGTTTCATAATCTTGATAAAAATATAAAAATTTTAATTTTAATTTAGACTATGTAAAATAAATATATAAAAAAATGAAACAAGTTATGAATATGAATAATATCCCAATAAAACAAATTTCAGATAAAAACTCTTATGGTAATGGTGACATAAAAAATAAAAGTATCTTAAGAAGAAGATCATTAAAAATACATTAAAATATCCTAAACTGGGATATATTTTGTACATTAAATCAATATTTAAGAGAACACACCATATAAAACAAATAACAGTACATGATATAAAAAATCTCTCCAGAAATTGAAAATTGAGAAAAATAAACACGTACGACTTAAATATCATATAAAGAAAATATTTGAAGAACAATGATAATTTAACTAAACACTAATTTCCCTAAAATATAATAAATTATATGATATTTGAAATAGTAAATGTATAGACCTTATATAAAAACTTGTTCAGAAAAAAAATCTCCACTCAAGAAATGGAAATTGAGATAATAACCCCTTTTATGTAACAAAATCATTGATGCAATAATTATAAGATAAAAAGGTTATAATTAATATGTTTATAACTCAAAAAAGGTTACACATTAATAAATATTCAATAGGTAGAATAAATAAATCATAAACCATTAGTTTTTTCGTAATAATGTTTCTAACTCAATAGAAGGAAATTGATTTTTTATAAACCCTTACCCTGTTCTGGATTCCTTATTTGATGTCACCTATAATCTGGAATAATAAAATTAATTTTATTAGATAACATTTTTAGATCCTTATTCATATATATTAAATTTAATATCAGCTATTTATTATCATATGTTATGTATTTTTTATATTTGTTTACTCATGGTTGTATGAAAATTTAATTGGTGTTGGCTTATATATATAATTTTCAAAAATAGAGATTATAATTTACATATATGTTAAATACATAGTATAATATTTATCAAACATTAAATAAATAAAAATTATATTAATAACTTATAGAAATTAGTATTTAATTTCTAATATTTATCAATTATGGATTCTTATTTCGTTGTTCAAGTGGGTGGTGAAACCAATTCCAAACATGAACACACTATAACTCAATGGGTTAGTATGGTTATAGAGTCTATAATATCATAATAATATAATAATAATGATATTATTTATAATTTTTAAATTTGTTGAATATTATTGTATGTGGGTTTTATAATTAATGAAAATCAATTTGAAAATAAAAAAATCTTATATAATGGAGGTGATAGTCTACACAACACATGATTAATGTTTTATAGTTATTATAAGTGGATTTAAAGGAATAAATATGTTTTCTAAAACTTATATAATATTATTTTATTATAATAATAATTATTTCATTATATTGATATGTTTATGGTTGTTTTTTAAAAAAAATATTATGAAGAAAAAGATAAGGATAAAGGAATACTCAAGTTGGGACCCTAAACATTCTATTATATGTCTCCATACAAAATAATGGATTATGAAAAATAATTTATACTAAATTCTAATGGAAATTATAGATGATTCTATTAGGAAAAAAATATCTGAATTTCTAGAACAAAATATAACTAAATGGTGTGGCATGAATGTGTTGAGGTTCTCCCTTATATAAGAGGAGAAAATTGAACTTTTGTGAATATCAATTTTTTTAAATAAAGGAATGAAACTTTTAAAAATTAAATGGTTCCAAAGATATAAATAATTGATTATGGGCTGAAATTTTGTCTAGAAATCCTCAACAAAGTATTTTCACACATTTTTTCTTCATTTATTAATTCATTTACTCATATATTTTTACATTATACTTTTTTTATTGTTGTAACAAGATTTTACCCAAGTCAATTATGTTTTAAAAAACATATAATATAACCCATATTAATTAATTTTAGTTCTATAAACCCACATTTAATAGAAATTTAATATATTTCCATTTTTTCTTAAACAAATATTAACTTTTAATTTAAAAAAAATTATATATAAATAAAATAGTTTTGTGGATATTTTTATTCTTCATCATAAAGAGTTTTTAATCTTATTTAGTATTGATTACCACTTTAAAGATTGATAATTAATTTAAATATATGATTATGAATTATCTAGATGTGGATTTTGATAATTGACATATTTATCTAATTAAATAAAAATTACACAATATTAATAAAATAGTTCTTCTAATATAACATGTTTATTATAATTATATTCATCATATTTAATCATAGTCTTCATTCTTCTATTAACAAATTAAATTAAAATTATTATGTAATATTTTCATGTTGGTCTAAATTATTAAATACAATTTTTTAAATTTCAACAATGGATGAAAACTAATTCTTAATGTAAGTGAATAAATTTTTTTAGAGTATAATGTTAATTATATTTACAAAATTATATACATGGTTTTTATAAAAAAAATTGTAATTTTAAATTAATTATATTACAAATATATATATATATATATCTAATATAGATAAATTTTTAAAAAATTGTAACACCCCAAGATTTCATAGTGTGTTATTTCTTCAAAATAATTCAATAACTTTCACTACACGCAACACCAAGTTCAATCGCACCATGACTTACCAAACAAGCCGTTCAAAAGAGGTTATGAATAGTGTTAACTAAATTTTAAGCTTTATATAATCCTTATAATTTTAGAATCCATATTATGAGTTTCTTAGACATAATGTAAGAACAAACTCATTTTCAGTATTGCACTTTTACAAACTTTTAATAGTGAAACCTTTTTAAATACAATATTTTAAACTTTTTGACTAAATGAGGATATCAAAAAATTTAAAATGAAACATCCCAAGCTTCCACGGTACGCTTTCCTTTAAATAATACAGTAGCGTGTGTTGTACGCAACTTCGAGTTCTAACACACCACAACCAATCAAACTAGCCGTTATGAATAGTAATACCTACCTTTTAAAATTATAGAAATTTTATATCTCAAAATGGAATTCATTTTTGGATTCGGAATATTGAATTTATCCTAACGTGAAATTTTGGTACTTTTCGGATAACTTTTATATTTTGATGAATAGTGAAAATTACTAAATTGTAATTAAAAACAACTTTTTTAATCAAAATAATTAATAGTGATAAATTATGAATTTGAGTGGTTTTAAAGTATAATTAGAATATATTTTTACCATTTAATATAATGTTGGTCATTGGACATAATTTTACAATTAAACCGAACATAAACAAGTGTCAATCTTTTGATAGTTATTATCTCTTAAAAACACGCTTTTTGTTTTAACAATGGGAATTAATTTTAAATTAATTTCTGCCACTTCTATGTTTTGAATTTGGAAAAATGGATTCCATATTTGGAATCAGAATGTTAAAATTGTGTAAATAGGTAACTTTTATTTTTAGACATTTTGAATAATTACTGTGGTAAATATTTTATTTACCATGGTTAAGGGTAAATCCGGTAAATAAGGGTTAAAAAATAATATTATAATAATACTAAATTACCCTAAAACGTGTTCTAGCCTTTTTGGTTGATACAGTTTCGACCTTAGTCATCTTTGGGTCGATTTGGGGACCCCATGGTGCCACTTGTAGGTGATAGGGACACTTTATTTTAATTAAATTAAAATGAATACAAAAATGACACAAGCATATATATTTTAGAAAAACAATTTTTACATAGGGTTATATATATTGGATTTTAGATTATAAATATTAATTAGAAATATAAAAAGATTTCCTACATAATTATATTTTATTTATAATTTTTAGACATTAAATAATGTAATTTATTTATGACACAATGATGATGAATTAATTACTATAATAGTGAAAAATTAAAATAATTGATATTATAAATACCCAAATAAATATAATATGAAACTTTTAATGAATTATACTAATTTTATAGGATAATATGATATATTAGGATTGATTTAATCGACTTTTTTCGAAGTAATAAATCTGTTATGAGTTTCACAAAAATCAACTATTGAATAGTGTCAAAATTGACATAAAAGAGTTCTCAAAACAAATATTATATTATTAATTGATATTAAATTCCTAAAAATATAAGGTTCGGCCAAGAGACTTATATCATGATAGGTGAATCATTAATGTACCACTTGGGGGTCTCTTGGATGTATATATTAAGTCTATTAACCATATTATATAAAAATACAAAGAGACATTGTAAAAGTGAAACTAATTAACTTAGAGTTAATACTCAAAGATAAGATTAATATAAGTACCCAAACCTGTCTAAATTCTATTGGTTGAGTTTTTTTCGACCCATACCCACCTTAACCGTTGAATAATCAACTTTGGAGCCATTGGAAACCAAATATGAATTTATTATAAACTAATATATCTAGCTTTTCCAAAGATGCCCCTCACCCCTCTTATAAAAGGTAACTCCTTCTTCTCTTTTCTTCACACCTTCAAATCCTTTTGGTTCGGCCAAAATCTGACCAAATACTCTCCCAACTTCTATCACTACAACCTAGAGGCCTTATTTTGATCAGAAATCCAACCTATGGATCCCTTTTGATCAAATCAAAAGGAAGAACCCAAAGAAGATGTAATGATTTCACCACCCTTTTCCAAGTTCCTTTCTTCTTCCACTTCTTCTTCCATTGTTGTTACCATTATAAAATAATAAATCCAGTATCATATATATACTGTGATTTTATTATAAATATCGTACAACCATATTCAGTATTCTATCCACCCTTTGAATAACATGTCACCATACGTGCGTACGTACGGCTTACCGTCTCCACGTCGTGGTGTAATTGTTATTCAATATAATATTATTTGGATGGGTATAATAATGATGTGTAACTCATGTAAATAATAAATATAACATGTTAATGATTCTGTATATATGATATACCGTCCACTTATATATTATTTTAATATCAAAAGAATGATATTGTCGCTCGTGCGTACGTACGGACTACCGTCTCCACGAACGCGATGAGATTCATTCTACATCGTATCCATTCAAGTATAATTATCATTTGATGATTTAAAAATGATGTTTAAGGACTTTATATCATTCTGGATATGAATAATATACATCCTATCCATTGCAAACATGTGTTACGTAACAAAACATAAAAAATAAAACAAGTAAGTTAACACCCGAAACAACGATAATACTAAAATATTATTATCAAATAAATATTAAAAGATCATATATGATATCATATTAATGTATATTATTCATGTATAATTTAATAACAATTATTTCACCATTATACAGGAGGTTAACCTACCCCAACCAAGGAAAAGTACAAGGTAAGGGGTTTTCATCTCACTCCTTATTCCCGTGAGATTCATGCCATATTGCCACCATTACCTTTTGTGTGGTGTATGTACTGCCCATAATTATATTCTTTGTGTAATACACTTTAATTTATGTGTATTTACATATTAATTGTATGATACCTCTTTCATGTGTTTTATGTTTCATAATTTACCAAATTGGTAAGGTTTATTTCACAATCTCTTCATTATCCGAGGTTGTTTATATGTAATAATCTACTGGGATCTCTTTATCATCCACATCCATGTTTTCTTAAAAATGTATTTCAAAACATTTTTATTATTTACAAGAATATGGGTTAAAGTCATTTATACCCTTTTTTGACTTTTTATAAGAGGAATCTTTCCGTCGTTTTCAAAACAAGGTCCTTTTTAACCTTTTCGACAGAATTAAGGTAAGAATGTTTTTTTTAACTTATACGGCGGGTGCGGTTATTTTATGCCATTATATAATATTCAAAGCTTTCCATACAAGCTTATAAGAATATTTTCAAATGTTTTATTTTATATGGATCTTAAATGATTTCAAAAATAGAAAGAGATATTTCTCTAAAAAGAGTTTTGATTTCATCTATATCAACATCCTTTGATGGATTTTACGCTTATTTGAAGTTGATTTATTATGATACAAAACTTCTATATTGTATTGAAGGTTTTGTGATATGTTTGACTGTGGATGTGCTATTTTTATACCATTCATAGTTTATGGTGAAATTATTGACATTTCGTATGCTAGTTTTAATACGAATGTTTATGTTATGTTTAAACCTGTTCATATGAGGAATGCATTGGACTTAATAAGTGATGGGTGGAGCCCGCTATAGCTCCTCGATGCATCGATAGGTCTCATGAGACAAACTAGTGTCTTGGCAAAAGGCCTTGGAAAAATCTTATTTGTAGTCTTGGCATGAGTCCTTGGCTATGTGGTTATGATAGTCTGGCATTATGCATTCCAACATTATAAAAGTGGTTATTGATATTGCATGTGATTATTCGATTAGTAGAATATCCATGTGAACAAGTAAATGGCATTATTTCATTTTACTTTTGCCATACTATGTTGAAGTTCAAGTTTAAAAGGCTTTTGTTTTAGTAATTCATTGCCTTAAATGTTTATGCTTATTTTGAATGTTCCGCTATATTTTTATCCTTACTGGGCATTTGTGCTCACCCCTTTTCTATGTTTTATTTTTCCCAGGATGTGAAGAAGTAAGTTATGAATGAACTGCATGGATATTATGAGGGGATAATAGTGTGGACTGTGGAGACATTATGTTGTTGTAGTAGTTTTTCATTTTATAATGTAATGTAAAACTTATGAATATATCTAGTGTTTCCAAGGCTACTAAACCAATCGGTCTTTCGAGATTTGATCTTTCTTGTGATCATGACAATGTTATGTAATAATGCACCGACTCTGGGTAACTAGGGTCGGGGCGTTATAGTTGGTATCAGAGGAAGTTTAGTACAAACCTTGGAATCTAGATTTAGATAAACTCTGATTAGAGCACGTAGACCTAAGATGAACTTTGATGATTAGTATAGAAGAACTTCCTAGAATTTTGGTATTGTAGAGATTTTGTGAGTTTTCTGAGCAATACATCCATGTCTGGATACGAGCAGGTAGAGGCGGCTCTGGCACAGATGTACCTAGGGGTAAAACCCGAAAACACCTCTTTGAGCTAGACTCGAACGGGAACTGGTGCACGACAACGGGCCTTGCTGCACTCTTGGTTAGAACACTCCCGGGGGATATGCTTAGGATAACTCTCATTTTCTTTGCAAATCATTATGAAGGGTTTATGAGTATATACTTCCTCAAAGAAAACATTTTTATGATTATGGATTGTATCCATAAATAGTTCAATTTATGTTAAGTGTTTTATAAGTATGGGATTATGTATTTTGATTCATAAACTAATCTAATGTATGCCATTGTTTAGAAATGGCGCCTAGTAGAAGGAATGAGAACTCCAGTAATGCACATGATCCAAAGAGAAGGAAGGATAATATCTTTCATGTTCTTAAGCTAGAATTTATAAGAGAAATAGTCTCCCATGTATTATCATCATATGAAGAAATAATATCATGTGTTGATAAGATAAGTAAAGAGTTTACTGAGTCCTATGGCTTTGAAGGGAAGCAAGAGAAGAAAAGGATGGAAGAGAGAAAGATGGATAAAGGGAAGAGGGAAAAGAATAATTTTCCCATATGTGGTAACCATGGAAAGAACCACCCTGGAACTTTCCTGAAAGGAATGGGAGTTTGTTATAAGTGTGGAGGAAAAGGGAACAAAGTATGTGACTGCAAGGGTAAGAAAATGGTTTCAAATGTACAATGCTTCATTTGTAAGGAGTTTGGACACTACGCGAACCTATGTCCCAGTCATCAGACTACGCCGCAAATGATGCTATTGGATAATAATCAAGTTATGATACTACCACAGATGAAGAGGAATGATTAGTGTTCTTATGTTGATTATGTCAATTGAGTGTTGTATCAACAATGTACTTGTTATAATAATTATGGAGTATATAAGGATTGTACTGCAGTACTATTTCATTAAGGACTTGAGATTGTGTGGAAAAAATAAAAGTGACTCAATAGCAGGATAAATTTTTGGAAAATATATGGTTGAGAGAATGATAAACCATAATATAGTTCTGATACTGAAGTAGTGATTTTGGAATAATACATGATTGTTTTGGATATATTATATTGGATATTCTTGACTACCTTGGAACTAATTAATGATTTGTATATTCAATCATTGTTGGGGTTTAAAACATTTTTGGGATTGATGAAGTATATCCAGCATTCTATATGGAATAAGGGAGCATGAATGTAATCAATAAGGAATATGGTAATTCAGGATGTTTCAGTGTATTAAAAGAATACATGATGAAGGTATTCATATGCTATTACGGGGTAAAAAGGTTCTACATTATGTTTACCTTCCATATAAATTTTGGACTGTGAGTTTGGACAGATGTATTTTGGATAGTTCTATTTTGGATTATTTTTGATTGCCATAAAAGGACAACCCAGAGGTCAGGCAGTAACCCGTCGCGACCGGCAAGGCCGCGAGACTTGAACCCACAACCGAAGGGCGACAAGGGTGTATCACCTACCACTGTCCCACGAGATGTCCTGGATTAAATAATGTAGTTTTTTTTAAATGATATGGTAGATGAATTATAAATTCGTTTATTTTGGAACCCTGTACAAATAGTATAAATAGAATATTTTTTTACGAGTAAAAGATGAGTTTGTGGTAGAAATTTATTAATGGATAAAACTCTAATTATAAAGTAAGTATATCTCCTTATGATCTTATCCAATCTCATAAATAAATTTCTCAACATTAAGAAAAGGAACTTAGAACAAAAATTTTGTCCTAGATGGTACCTTAAATCATAACTAATTTATGGATTTGGAATTGTTGGCCTTTTCATAGCCATGTTCTCTACCACTCTCCATCAGATAATTGATTGTTATATTTCTCTTCCATATCCATATTTTCCTACATGGAACCCTAGTATGTGTTATTTTCGGTAATCTTCATACTTTCCACTCTTTATTTTAAATAGAGGCCTCATTAATTCATTTTTCGATGTGGAATTTCAACTAAGATATTTTGAAACGTCAAAAATGTGTTATCCCAATACCCTATGTTTTGTTGAACTAATGGTATTTCAAATCATCATAGATTGATGAGTTTAAGGACCTCAATTTTATACTTTTTTTTTGATTGATGACCTAAATCACTACCTATAAATATTTACGTTTTTCCTCCAATTATATGTCTCTAATTGCCACCAATGTTCTCCTAATCGAGATCATAATTTGGTGGTGACCCTTTCATTTCTCTTTTCCTCATATTAAGACTAAATTTTAGTAACCTAGTTTCCGATGTGGGTTTTCCCACAAAGATATTTTCTATTTTCAACCTTTTATTTTTGAAGAACAATTTCAAATTGCGATGACGCAATTTATTGAAGGAGGGGAGAATGTAACACCCCATGGTGGCACTTGTAGGTGATAGGGACACTTTATTTTAATTAAATTAAAATGAATACAAAAATGACCCAAGGATATATCTTTTAGAAAAACAATTTTTACATAGGTTTATATATATTTTATTTTAGATTATAAATATTCATTATAAATATAAAACTATTTCCTATATAATGATATTTTATTTATAATTTTTAGACATTAAATAATTTAATTTATTTATGACACAATGATGATGAATTAATTACTATAATAGTGAAAAATTAAAATAATTGATATTATAAATACCCAAATAAATATAATATGAAACTTTTAATGAATTAAACTAATTTTCTAGGATAATATGATATATTAGGATTGATTTAATTGACTTTTTTAGAAGTAATCAATCTGTTATGAGTTTCACAAAAATCAACTACTGAATAGTGTCATAATTGAGATAAAAGAGTTCTTAAAACAAATATTATATTATTAATTGATATTAAATTCCTAAAAATATAAGGTTCTTCCAAGAGACTTATATAATGATATTTTCGTCATTAATGGACCACTTGGGGGTCTCTTGGATGTATATAGTAAGTCTATTAACCATATTATATAAAAATACAAAGAGACATTGTAAAAGTGAAACTAATTAACTTAGAGTTAATACTTAAAGATAAGGTTAATATAAGTACCCAAACCTGTCTAAATTCTATTGGTTGAGTTGTATTCGACCCATCCCCACCTTAACCTTTGAATAATCAACTTTGGAGCCATTGGAAACCGAATATGAATTTATTATAAACTAATATCTCTAGCTTTTCCAAAGATGCCCCTCACCCCTCTTATAAAAGGGCACTCCTCCTTCTCTTTTCTTAACACCATCAAAGCCTTTTGGTTCGGCCAAACTCGACCCAAATACTCTCCCAACTTCTCTCACTACAACCTAGAGTCCTTAGTTTGACCATAAAGCCCACCTAGGGAGCCCTTTTGATCAAATAAAAAGGAAGAACCCAAAGAAGAGGTAATGATTTCACCACCCTTTTCCAAGTTCCTTTCTTCTTCCACTTCTTCTTCCTTTGTTGTTACCATTATAAAATAATAACTCCAGTATCATATATATACTGTGATGTTATTATAAATATGGTACAACCATATTCAGTATTCTATCCACCCTTTGAATAACATGTCACCATACGTGCGTACGTACGGCTTACCGTCTCCACGTCGTGGTGTAATTGTTATTCAATATAATATTATTTGGATGGGTATAATAATGATGTGTAACTCATGTAAATAATAAATATAACATGTTAATGATTCTGTATATATGATATACCATACACTTATATATTATTTTAATATCAAAAGAATGATATTGTCGCTCGTGCGTACGTACGGACTACCATCTCCACGAACGCGATGAGATTCATTCTCCATCGTATCCATTCAAGTATAATTATCATTTGATGATTTAAAAATGATGTTTAAGGACTTGATATCATTCTGGATATGAATAATATACATCCTATCCATTAGAAACATGTCTTACGTAACAAAACATATAAAAGAAAACAAGTAAGTTAACACCCGAAACAACGATAATACTAAGATATTATTATCAAATCAATATTAAAAGATCATATATGGTATCATATTAATGTATATGATTCTTGTATAATTTAATAACAATTATTTCACCATTATATAGGAGGTTAACCTACCCCAACCAAGGAAAAGTACAAGGTAAGGGGTTTTCATCTCACTCCTTATTCCCGTGAGATTCATGCCATATTGCCACCATTACCTTTTGTGTGGTGTATGTACTTCCCATAATTATATTCTTTGTGTAATAAACTTTAATTTATGTGTATTTACATATTCATTGTATGATACCTCTTTCATGGGTTTTATGTTTCATAAGTTACCAAATTGGTAAGGGTTATTTCACAATCTCTTCATTATCAGAGGTTGTTTATATGTAATAATCTACTGGGATCTCTTTATCATCCACATCCATGTTTTCTTAAAAATGTATTTCAAAACATTTTTATTATTTACAAGAATATGGGTTAAAGTCATTTATACCCTTTTTTGACTTTTTATAAGAGGAATCTTTCCGTGATTTTCAAAACAAGGTCCTTTTTAACCTTTTCGACAGAATTAAGGTAAGAATGTTTTTTTAACTTATACGGCGGGTGCGGTTATTTTCCACCGTTATATAATCTTCAAAGCCTTCCATACAAGCTTATAATAATATTTTCAAATGTTTTATTTTATATGGATCTTAAATTATTTCAAAAATAAAAAGAGATATTTCTCTAAAAAGAGTTTTGATTTCATCTATGTCAACATCCTTTGATGGATTTTACGCTTATTTGAAGTTGATTTATTATGATACAAAACTTCTATATTGTATTGAAGGTTTTGTGATATGTTTGAATGTGGATGTGCTATTTTTATACCATTCATAGTTTATGGTGAAATTATTGACATTTCGTATGCTAGTTTTAATACGAATGTTTATGTTATGTTTAAACTTGTTCATATGAGGAATGCATTGGACTTAATAAGTGACGGGTGGAGCCCGCTATAGCTCCTCGATGCATCGGTAGGTCTCATGAGACAAACTAGTGTCTTGGCACAAGGCCTTGGCAAAATCTTATTTGTAGTCTTGGCACGAGGCCTTGGCTATGTGGTTATGATAGTCTGGCATTATGCATTCCAACATTATGAAAGTGGTTATTGATATTGCATGTGATTATTCGATTAGTAGAATATCCATGTGAACAAGTAAATGGAATTATTTCATTTTACTTTTTCCATACTATGTTGAAGTTAAATTTTAAAAGGCTTTTGTTTTAGTAATGCATTGCCTTAAATTTTTATGCTTATTTTGAATGTTCCGCTATATTGTTATCCTTACTGGGAATTTGAGCTCACCCCTTTTCTATGTTTTATTTTTCCCAGGATGTGAAGAAGTAAGTTATGAATGACCTGCAGGGATATTATGAGGGGATAATAGTGTGGACTGTGGATACATTATGTTGTTGTAGTAGTTTTTCATTTTATGATGTAATGTAAAACTTATGAATATATCTAGTGTTTCCAAGGCTACTAAACCAATCGGTCTTTCGAGATTTGATCTTTCTTGTGATCATGCCAATGTTATGTAATAATGCACCAACTCTGGGTATCTAGGGTCGGAGCGTTACAAAAATAATTAATTCATTCTTATATCATGATAATTTCATAAAAGTTGTGGTCTAGAAATATGTGTATTTTTTAACTATTCACATATAAACCAATAATTTATAAAAATAACAAAAAATAGTAAGATAATTTTTATATATAAATATAAAAATTATGTACGTTTTTTCTAATTCACATTCTCAAATTTATAAATTTAGTTTTTAAATAGTAAAATGTAAGGAAAAACATATTTTTATAAAATAATGACGTTTCCTTTAATTTAAAATTCAAAATTAAAAATATTTAAAATACTTTTGATAAATAATTTTGATCATAAATTATTTAATGTTTATATCAACCTAATTTCTATCCACATATCTCATCATCTTGTTTTCATAATAACTAAAAATTATGTTATCTCTAGAGGCATTCGATGGTGGTGATTCTACTAGCATAGATCTCATGGAAATTTTCGTGATCTTGAACATCTCTCACATACAATTACACACATACCATAATCATTTGAGTTAATAATGGTAACATTCTAGTGAAAACCCAAAATAAATTAACTCTTTCCCAATTTCAGATAAATGAGCTTAATAATGAATAATTCAACTAAATGATTCCATTTCTATCTTTTTTAAAAAAACTTTTGAAATATAGTTTCTTCTACTTATAATTTATAATTTAAAAGTTATATTATAACAATCATGTTTTAATTTAAAATACCGTAGTTTCCTTTTTTGGATGTTTAATATAATAAAATCAACCATTCAATTAATGTATTATTACTTTTCAGGTGTTACATTTTCAATACATTAAAATTTAAGGGTGTCTATAAGATAGGAAATAATACATATTTAATATTTAATTAGGTTTCATCCTTACTATCCTTTTAATGTCTAGTTATCTCATATTTTCCATCATGAAATGATTATAACTTACATTGGGTTGAATACTCCAATATAATAATTATTCATTGGGATTTAATAGTTATCCTTGAGTTAATAGGTGATCATGGGTTTATTTTTGGATTTGATTTTCCTATATTATAAATTATCATGGTATCTACTTCAAGAGAATCAATCCATACCTAATATAAAATAAAATTTTACTAAAGGAAGAATAATAGTATTTTATAAAAATAAATTTCCTATAATCATCTATTGTATCAGAGTTATAAACCTTTTCTACAATAATCATACCACCAATAGTTTTTATTAATATTTAAACATATAGTTATCATGGTGGTAATTTTATGTTCATATAAAACATACTACAAATATAAGTGTACGTTGAAAAATATATATATTCAATACTCATAGATCTTGAGTGGGTGATCATTGTTTCCCAATAAAATTATCTTCTGAACTCACTTTCACTGTTTTGATTTGATAGGAATTCCCTTTTCATGAATTTATATAGTCTCTATCATCATTTTCATCCCTTAGATGTGGGTATTGATTTAGATAATATCTAATTTCATGATATTTAAGATACTGAATTGTATGTGGTACATTAGAATGAAATATTTATTCTAATAATCATGTACACTAATATCTTCAATTTCACATGGAAAATTTGGTTCCCAATTCCATCCATTACCATAGATAAAACATATTCTAGTTCCTTTGAGACATTTTACTTTATTCTCATTCCATCAATTTTAATATGAATGAAAGTTAATCATCATTACAATATCATCTTCATCTCATAAACATTAATGTGTCTCCATCCTTATCTTATATGGTGTATTTAAAAACTAATCAAGGTTTAAATTTTTAATTATAATTATTTACTAATATTTCATAATAATCACAGGATTTCTAACTCTAACACATTTCCCATTAAAATTATTTTTAGAAAAATATGCAATTTTTTATAAAATCTAATGTTAACATGGTTACTTTAGGTTTAATACCATACTAAAAAGAAGATGATTTAATCATGAGTAATTAATAATAAACACCAAAAAATAATTATTGTTTTGTAATTTCATAATAAGTTCAACCAAAAATTTATTACGTTTCAAAAAAAATTACAGCAATACTCAATTCATCCTAAACATATCTAGGTTAAATGTGGGTTGTATTTGGTTGGGTCCTCCCATAAATCATATCCAAATTATTTAACATAATAAATCCTATATAATATTTTATAAATATAATTTTATTAATCAAGTTATATCAACCATGATTGACAAAATTGGTGTGCAGTTAGTCATATTTGTCATGCACAAAGTGACAATTGAGTTAATACCCAATTTTCCTTTTTAAATGATATTACATTTTGGTTCATCCATGCCTGATCCTATATCTACATGTAATATCTATAATGGTTTTATTACTATTGAAAATATAGGAATTTTCAATTTAGAGGAATACATATTTTTTCTTTTGGTATAGGGGATCGATTTTTATTTTGGATTTGGAATGGAATTACAAGAGTTTTAGAGACTCAAACATGTGTTTTTTAGATGTTGATCAAGCCTTGAAGGTAGTCTTGGGTAATTTGGTAGGAATATTATGTATCCCATGATGGGTGGGATACAATACTGAAAACTTCATCAGTCATCTTCTAGATGGTGGATGGCCAGCTACACCTCTTTATATATGGTGTTCCCCAACAAGCTAGTGGACCCATAATGATATGCCAATGTCCTCTTTAAAAGTGGAAAATGATGTTTTCCCTTCATTTTTATGTGTGGAAATACATTCTCATGATCCTAATTTCTTATGTGTATCCCATGGGGTATCCCCCCACCCCAATATCATGGTTCCCCATTGATTAAGGGAATATTTTTAGCAACCCATATCTTTATATGTTTTGAATTTTGGAGGGAATATACACCATTTATTTAGACGATATATCATAGAAGAACTATGTGAAGAACTAATATATATTTTCATCTCAAAAATTTTAAAGATTTATTTTTTACTAAAGGGAATTATCAAAGGTTTACTCAAACAACATGTTTTCAGTGAAGGAGGCTCGAATTATCCAAGGATGCTATTGTAGTCACCAGATATCTAGTGGGTTTGGGAGATACTCTGCTACCTAACAGGACCCACCTTCCAACTTGGGAGGTTGAACCAAATGGATAGTGGGGTTTTAAAAAATCCTACTAGCCAATAGGATGCACTCAAAAAAATGTTTTTAGTGAAGGAGGACCAAAGTAGTCAGGGCCACAACTGTAGCCACCGGATAACTAGTGGGGTTTGGAGATGCTCTCCTACATATCATGACTCACAATCTAACTTGTGAGTTTGAACGAAATGTCCTGTGGGGTTGGAAACTGTCCCACTAGCCAATGGGATGCACTAACCATCCAATTATCCTACACTGGGTGTTCTGTGGGGCACCAACAAGTGGAGCACACCCGAAATAGATTAAGTGTAGTCTATTTGGTCATTTTATCCACCAAACCCCATCAAAATTAAATTGACTTGATCAAAATTATGAGGATAGATTTTCATTTTCCATAACCTTATTAATTATATTATATCATTTTAAATTTGGATTTATATAGGTGATATTTATCAGTAAATATAGGTGAGAATGTACACTCTCCACTAATCATAGCTTCTTTATTACTTGATTGGTGGAAGATTGTGTTTTTCCTCATGGATGATTTCTCTGTGTAATTATAAGTTATTTAAATCCTTTTTCTTCTCAATAATATTCAAATCCACTTCTATTTGGATATCTTTTTTTATCAAATTACATTTCGATAGATCATGATTATATAAATAGATCACAATTCCACTATAACATGCTAGAATTGTATAAGAATTGTGGGGATTTTTGTCAACAAAGCATGAGGAATTCCCCTAACAATGAAAAAGTTTCTTTTATGAGAATATAAATTAAATTATGTCACTTGGTGGTCTCATATATATTTTTCCATTTTATTTTAATTCTCTATAGTAACATGGAAATGATTTTTGGCTCTTGCATGCCTTAGAATCAAGAATCTACCAAGAGTTGCGTAACTCTTTTGGATGATGTTACAGTTGAGGTACGTCTGATGGTTTTGTTATTCAACATGGCCAAATTTATTTATATAAAATATGTACATTTTTTACATGTGATAGTTATTTTCTTCATTATGAAGTTAGATTTATGTTGTGGATCATCCTAGTTAGTTGGTTATGGTTCTGGCTTGGTAGTGATATCTGATGAGTCTTTTAAATAGTATTCCTTTAACCTTTGCTTGTTAGTTTCCTTGTAATAATTTAATTAAATATATTTTATTTATATTAATTATTTGGAATTATTGGGAATTATTATAACTTTTTTTTGATTTATGGAGGTTTAATATACTTTGATGGAATCATATAAAGTTGTTTTAATTTTCATTGTTTGGATTTAACCCTTTTTGAGGAAGGTGGTCTATTATACTTGAACTTATTTTATTAGGCATGGTTTATTAGAATATGGTACGAGGGACACAACCTTGGGTCAGTAATAATTAAATCCATTATTTTTTATAAATTAATAATAATTATTATCTAATTAATTATACTCAATACTTAATTAATAAAAATAACCATGACCAATGTAATTTGATAAAGATTCATGGGCTATGATAGACTATTGTGCATCTAAATGATTCTAGCCACTATTGGACAAGGATTGATGAATAATGAGTTCTTTGATCACATGTGTGTGTGTACCATAAGACTATGTTTTATGAATTTATTGTATGTTATTATGAATGTTTATATCATAAGAGAGAATATTTATGCTTGATCCCATGTGTGTGTGTGAGACCATATTTGATGCTTGATCACATGTGTGTGCATGTGTATCCCATGACACCATGTTGATAAAAGATCACATGTGTGTCCATGTATATACCATGATACCATATTTTAGGCTTCATCACATATGTGTGTGTGTCCCATGGGACCATGATTGATGTCAGATCACATGTGCAATATTTTAGCTACTGATACTCATTCTTGAGGTGCCTTCATTATGAATATATGTGTGAAGACACTATTTCATTGAGATGTATCTAATGATATGTTATGATTAATTTACATGTATTATCTACCCTGTTTCATGATATATCAAATTTCCATTAGATGTATTATTCTGTAATTTATGGATAGGTGATCCATTGAGATATGACTACCACTTATAAGGGGAGCATGCCTGATAAGTGAAAATGATGATGATAGTCCTCATTATAGGCTATGGGAATGATTTCCTTGTGTCTTGACCTAAGAAATGATTTTGGGTTATGATGGCCCTATATTCTATCTGAGAGAGTAATGGGAGGTGATGAATTTATTCCTTGACCCATGATAGTGACAAGTACACAGGATTCATTATGGTTTATGAGTGACATGTCACATAGCCTTGTGGATGTCTTTTTATCACTATTAAAACAATTTATTTTTTTCTTTTTAAATGGATATGATGTAGGTATGTTTGCGTGTTTATGGATTATTGTAAAGATAACAAAATCTTGGAATATTTGTGTTTTTTCTTACCATTTCCTTTGTGGTTATATATTATACTTTTGAATTGTATGTGTAACCTATTTCTTTCCATTTATCTTATCAAATAAATATACACATCATTTTTACTAGTTTTATACTAGATTTCATTGGTTCTTCCTTATTAATTTGTACTAACATCCTGTATTAGTTGCCATCATACATGGTAATCTGGGAAACCCTCCCTTATTTCAAGTATAGGTTGGTATGATTTCCAAGTTGAACATCTAGATGAATAGCTCGCTTTGATTATATAGATTGGGAGGTTGTGCATCAATGAGTTTGGGTGTATAATATATTTGAATTTTTTTTATAGTATTTATTTTTATATGTGGTCATCCTGGTGGGTGATCTATGTCCCCTATTTAGTTATGACCATTCAGGTTTATGGTTTCAACATTCATTATTTATAATAGTATTATATTGGTTCTTTCATACCCTGAGTGTATACCAATACATGTATGGTTAATGTTTTGTCATTTTTATACAAATATTGGTGGTATAGTCTCCTCCTGACTGTACTTAAATCCTCACTACTTTTTAGAAACATCTAGCTTATGGGTAGATTCATTTGAGGTCATGTGGATCTCGGGATCAGATTCAATGATTCAGGATTTGATATTACAAATTGGTAACAAATGTGTCTTGTCTTCCTATTTTGGTGATTTTTTAGATTGTTGATATAATAATCTATCATAGCGTGTGATGAAATTTGTTTGTGTTTGTCCCAAACAAATTTCTCATGGTATGTCCAGGTAACCATGGTTTAGGATTACTGTTCTTACTTTGTGCTATTATCATTGTATGATTTCACCAAACGTGATGCACATTTCTTTGGAAATATTTGATTACATATGAATTTGACTATTGCAAAATATTCTAATGATGGACCACATTAATCATATTTAACCTCTATGATTCACATGAAATGTAAGTTTCTTTTGTGTGATTGTACTAAAAATAATGAATCAACTTTCTAGTATCAACAATCTGTACTTTGTTTGAAAATCTTAGTTCTTGATGAATTTATATACAGTAGAACCCTTATGTGTGTCTATTTTATATAGGTCATGTGATAGTATAGTATGGTGCACCTGTAGATAAAGACGGACAAAAAAATGGAAACAATGATGGAGTCCCTATAAGCACACATAGTACAGCATGACATGATTGGTCATTTTCAGGAATTCATTTCCTTATTAAAGAATCTTGTGTGAGGATCATTGCATAGGTTCGGTTGATTATGTTTCCAATTATAGTTTATGTGTAATTATGAAAATTGAACCCAACCAAACCAGGTTTCTTTTCCCTTCGACAAGAATATTCTAAGGCTAAATATGTCCTAACATATCTATAGATATATAAATACATGATGTTTCATGGGTTGTGGAACCAAGTGAAACCTTTTGCTGATTATGCATAAGACCTTGTGGAATTAAATGTGACTCCATTTACTAGTAATTCATTGCATCATGCTTAATGATGGTAACCTAGTTTAGGATATTCCTTATGAAGGGATAGTAATGTATAATTCTAAAGGTGTAATTTGGATTGGAAATTTTTTTTTCTATATGTGAGTAACCTTTTTAATTTTATAAGAATGGTTTTTAAGATTCATCACATCTTAGGAGTATAGAGTTACATGAGTGAAATTACTCATGATAATTGATTGGTTTGTGGTGTAAATGGATACTTCTAGCATTGATGGTAGGATTAGGGGTTTCCTGGCATATCAATTTAAAAGATGAATCTCATTATTTTTCGAGTGAAGATCAAAGGTGGTTAGAACTAGTAGAGGTAGAGTGTGGATGGAAGATCATTTATTTTAAAATAAGAAAATTATAATAGGTTATTTATGGAGGATCTTTGAAATGAGGTGGTTCCTTTCCTAAAAAAGATAAATAAGAATGGGAGTATTTTAATTGAAGATAAATACTCAGTTAAATTGATGGGTAACCTAGAAATGTGTTGTTTTCGGGTTCATTTGGGTTACATTTATAAAAGTAGAACAGTGAATTCTTGATTGTGGTAGATCTGGTGCCCTGTATAATGTGGACATATAAAGAGGCATGTGAGTCCAACATTATGGGATGTGACTCGTGATTGAATGACTCATCTTTATTTGAATAGTATTAAATTTTTTACATAGAAAATCTTGTTACATGAGTGTTCCTACTATAGTTATACCTGAGGTTGGTTGCGTCAATGGAGTATGGTGGAAAAAATTATTTTTGAGAATGTTCTAGTTCTATTAATGATTCAAAGAGAGGTAGTAATTATAGGTCACAAAAATCAGCATAGATCCACCCTTTTAGTTAACAACTAGACCATTTAGCATGAGGATCATAGGGATTGTAATCCTAGGTGTGTTTGTGCATGGAAATATGTCTATGGTGGAAGATTTAATCAATAATTATTTTGGGTACTATTTTGTAGTAAACCAGATTTTATCATTCGTAGAGATGTCATGGTTTGAAACAGCATTCTGTGTTAGGGGATGATACCCTTATAGGAAGAGTTTCTAACCAACATGTTGGTTTTTAGATAATTTTATAGACATCTAAAATAAATTATTATATGTACTGGAATGAATTTTTAACAATCTAGGAGTGTATAATGCTTAGTTATTTTTCTTTGCACTTAGTTTTGAACAGACAATCACATTTAGTCATTAAATTCAACGATGAACTAGTCGTGAATTTTTAGGTTGATGTATTCAATGTAGGTAAATAATAAGGTTACTCATATTATAGGGATAACCTAACTAGTCATAGGATAATTACCATCTCATGGTAAGGGACATGATTCTTTATAAAATTGATTGTTGGATGATTATAGTGACATCAGTAGACTGATGAGTAATGAAAGCTAGAGTATATTGTTCCATGATGAATGGTTGATGTTAGATTCAAATGTAGAACATTATGGATACCATATGTGGGATTAAAACTCAATGGGAAATAGGTATGAACCGTGAGGGAATATGATGGTTGGTGCATTGTTGCATGTTTAGGAGACTTATGGATTATAAAACTGGTTAACAAACCAACCAGAAAAAATTCCAATAATGAAATTTATGATTTTGGTAAGGATGATGGGTCTATTTAATGACACCTATGAGGATAAATTTATCTATATGTGTGTCTTCATAGAGTTTCATTTTCATTGGCTATGTGACATTATAGGGATAAGGCTCGAAATGTACCAATATCTATTTTCATATGAACCTAAATATTGGGGGATGTAAATGCATCAACCACATCATGTTTGTTGTTACATTGGTGGTTAATATTAGTAAGGGCCTTTATGGAATGATTTTCATGTTCAGGTTAGGATTATTCATAAAAAAAATTGGATTAAAACTAGGGATGAGGTGTTGGTATCAACGTTTCACCTGTGTTTGAGTTGATTCAGTAATGATGTAACTAAATATTATTAGGTGTTTCATTGGACTAATGAAATAATATTTTGTATGGTGGTTCCTAATGTTGGGAAAATCATGATGATTTGGGAGAAATCATTTGAGTACAACTTATTGTATTTTTTAAATGGATATGGTGGTCATGTTATAAATGTTGGGGACACCAATAATCTGATTCGACTTATAATTTTGTGCATGGAGTCAAGCTGAAGGATCCTGATGGGTATTCAGGAATGAGCATATCTTTTCGGTAGTGAGTTGGATTTCAAGGATGGGTTATAGAGAACTCAATTTAAATAATGATCATGGAAGATAAATATACATGATTTTATTTCTACCATAAATTATTTAGGATAAGAAGTACTATGGTAGGGAGATTGTAAGGACATGAAACGTTATGAGTCACGAATTTTAGAGGGAACAATATCCTTTCATTTGGAAGATGGATTATTCAAAGAAGAAGGATTGAAAATAATATGATTCATGTTTAGGCATCTTAAATCTATGTTTTCAAACGTGATGAATAGATCAAAGTTTAATTACCAAGACATTAACAAATAAAATTACTTCTTTTTTAATGCATAAATACATTTTTATGTAATGAATTTATCAAAAACATATACACAACATTGGCTATTTTGAAATGTTATATGGTTTTTCAAATTTAAATAACCATTATGAATCTTAATATTTTTCAATATATTAATTGTATTGTTTCCATTATGACTAATATATTAAGGTTTTTGATTAAGGTCGATTGATATAGATGAAATAAGTGATGGATTTGAGTAGTAGGGTAATACCCTATGAAGAAAATTTTTCACAGCTTCAAAGGGAGGAAGAATAATTGGGATATTCTCTTGATTATGTCCAAGATGTTATTGAAAAACTAAATCATGAATGAATTTGTTTATGGGAAAATTTTATGATCATTTATATCAAGACAAAAACTATTTCCTCTAAACCACCCATTGTGCACCTCACCATTATGCATCTTACCTCATAAGGGTGTTTCCTACTTCAATGAAGAGTTTTGTATCTCAACCCTAACAGTGTGAATTTTTATGTTTCGTAATAAAATAATGACAATAATATTATTTTTATTATAAATTAATAATTACTAATATTGATAAAAAATATATTTTATGATATAATGAAACATAAATTGAATTTTTGGAAAATACATTGTTTTAATCAAAAAAACTTTTGATGAATTAAAGAATTTTTAAAATGAATTATATTTTCAAAAAACAATATTTATTAAATATATATTATAACATAATTTTTCGATGTCAAATATAATTTTTACAGTGGTTACAAAATTGTTATTTTCAGTAAAACAATTATTTTTCAATACATGTGGGTTTTTTATTTAAAAGTGAAACATATCATATGAAGAGATTTATTTTGATAAATTAAATATTAATTTTTAAATCATCATATTGATATAATCCAATGGTGTTTTTATCATTATTTTTTGATAGTATTGAATTTTTGTGTCAAAATTAAATATGGTATAAATATATTGTGTCTATTATAACATCATAATGACAATAAATTTATGTAATATATTCCTTTAAAGATATAAATAACATTTTATTTATTTACCCTATTAAATAATGTTATTTTTGGGTTATTATATTGATTTCATAAACCCTTAATTAATCCTCTAAAACATCTATTATATTTCAAGTTGGTAAAATCAATTCTTTGTAAACAATACTCACTTCCACAACACAAAGGGTATTAATTTAATGAGATCAGTTTTTAAAAATTTAAAATAATGAAAACAACTTCACATTGGAAAAATCTATGGGAAATTCAATAGTAAGGTTTGTGGTTTTTATTACTTTATTATAGAGTTCCAAATAGAAGTATGGAAATTAATAAATAATTCTCAACTATATTTCAATACAATCAAACCAAAACTCCCATTACACTTCACTAAAAATCCTTTTACCACAAAATTAATATTATGTTATATCTATAGAGTCATCCAATGGTTCCCATAATCTATAAATAAGCTACTCCCAAGTTGTTAGAAACACCCTCTCATGGTGATGGATCCTATATTTCTTCTATTTATTCAATAACTTACTTTGTATTATGCCCTTGGTTTTATAATATTTCATATTGGGATTGTGGGAACCAAGGTTTTTCATTACTGGAAATGTTATATGGTTTGTATTTCTGATCAATAATCTCATAGATTATTATGGTAATGGAATTAAAAGGGATTATACATGAATATTCTTGATTAGAAGCAATAACAAAGAATTCTCTAACTACATGTCTTTCTGATCATATCTATCACAAGGTAATGAGTTTCACATCTCCCAAGTCAATGCGGGATAAATTTGAAAATATATATAAAGGAGAAAACAAATTTATGGAGGTCGAACTACATTTCATATATAATAGTTTTTAGGTTATGAAGGTGTATCCTTATGAAAATGCAGATTCATTCTTCAATCGAATATTTGAAGATGTATGAGTAATTAGAGGGCTCATGAAATATTTCAAGGACATTTAAATCATGATGTTTATTTTGATAAGGCTTACACCTCTTTAAAATACAAAATTGTGATCTCCTGAGGAATGGTATCAATCAACACATTATATAGAAGATCTGTTGAGTAGTCTGGTGGCATATGAAATGAGTGTAATGGGAGAAGATGTGATGTAAGCAATCAGTAAGGAAATGGAATTGAAATCCAAGGAAAAACTATAAATTTTTAGAGATAATTTTGATAAAGATAATAAGTATGGAGAACTTCATTCACTCTGTTATAGATAATTTTAAGAGATTAAAATGGAGATTCGAAGGGAATCATCCCTTGGCATGTTTTATATGTGGTAGAGTTGGGCACATCGCTTCTCATTCCTCAAGGAGATTCGATTATGATGAAGGTGAAGCTAGAAAATCATAGTGATCTAAGAAATGTATTTCTCGAAATAGAAACATGAAATATAAAAAAACTATAGAAAATGAGTTTTGTTTGTGATGATGTTGGAGATTATAATGAATTATTTGAGGAAGATGAACTAGAGATTAAATATGGAAACCATTAATCAAATATGGCCAATTTTTAGAAGTTAGATCAATAAAAATAAAAATATAGATAACATTATTTGAGTTATTATGCTTATCTATTGAAACAACTTAAGGATTCTCTTGGAAATATTAAAAATCAATGCAGCAGATGCAAAAATGTGGAGATCAATAGTGGAAGAGTCAACCCAATAGGTTGGTCATCTTGATGGTTAAATATAATTTCCGAATGAAATAGTGAATGTATAGTTAATGACCCATGAATTTATATAAGATATAGTGGAACAAAAACTGATAATTGAAGAAAAGGAAAATGTCATCAATGACCTCACCTACAGCCTAGAAGAGATGTCAAAGACCATTGAGGTTCTTGAAGAAGAAGTTTGTACCCTTAGAAGGAATCCTAAATGTGAATCAACATAACAAGGAGAAAATAAGAAAATAATGATTGGATGGTTTTCATATGCTGAGCCACTAGAAATGAAAATACATGGTTCTAATGGAGTTTATTTTTTTTGAATGATCAATGACTCGCATGCATGGAAAATAGTGTAATCATTTGTGATGTTAAATCATCAAAGGCTATAAATAATGTAGGATTGAAATAAGGAAATCATAAAGCTGGAAATGATTAAATGTCACCTAATGTGATGAATAAGAAATCATCAATTCAAATAGAATGAAGAACTAAAATCTATCCTTAGCTATCCAAAAATGATAGGCTACTAAACCAGTTTTCTATGGAAGGAGACATGAGGAGGGATCTAAATGGGAAGACATTTCAACTTATGAAATGTTAATTCTATCTATCTGGTACATACCATGTCATATTTCTTATAGGAAAGGTGTTATTTGATAGGGTAATATCTAGGAAGTCATTAAAGGAAGAAAATATCATAAAGTGCATCATATATAAGTAATAGTTTTTATGGATACTATTTTCACTATTCTATCATCAGCCATAATGTTGTGTATTGCAGGTAGAGGTATGATAATTGAAATTCATAAAATGCTTAGAGATAAGTCAATACTCACCAACCTGGTGGTTTTTCTATTTCCAATAGGTATTATCCTTTAGAAAAAATTTATGTATATGAAAAACCTATGTACACATTAGATATAATTGAATGGAAGTATGTTCCCTACACTGAATCCAATATATCATGGAATGAAAAGAAGAAAATTTAAAAATTCAATCTTGCAGAAGTACCCTCAAAGCTACAAAGGGAAACAACACAAGGATTCATGATAGTGGATGTTATTCCCACATGATGGTTAGTGATAACTTATTAACAATTGTTAAGAAATTGGTCAATGGAATAGTAAGGTTCAGTAAATACGGTGACTTGAAGATAAGAGGTAGTGGAAGAATTGAACTAGATAATGGGGAGTTGAAAAAGACTGAATTTCATTTTGTGGATGGTTTCTGTGACAATATCCTTAGTGTGAGCCAAATTTTTGACTCTGGAAAGATAGTGACACTCAATCAAAAAGTCATTAATATAAGAGTAATGATAGGGAATAGTCTTATGAATAGATGTAGAATAGAAGGAAATTGTATCAGGTTTACAATAAAGAAAACATTTACAACATGAACTATGAAGAAGAAAAAAACCTATAGAATCAGAGATTGGGGAACATCAATCTGAAATACATGGAAAAGATATATAAGCTGATGATAGTCATGGATATCACCATACTGAATTGTGAACTTGAAAAGTCTTGTGATGATTGAATACAAGGGAAGATGGTATGTAGTTTCTATTTCCAAATGAAGAAAAGAGAATATAATCTTATTGATCTCATTCATACAGAGTAATGTGGACTGATAAATGTTTCCAGAATTCATAGAGAAAAATAATTCTTCATTTTCGAATATGATTGGATTATAATGGAATGTGTGATGATTATCTACAAAAAATGTCAGTTACTCGATTTTATGTAAACGTATCGTCAAATCACTGAGAATGATAATGTAGGTGTAACGTCCCAATGTTTTTCAATAGAAATTACCTTCATAAGAATATTCCATAAAATCACAAGAAAATAGGGCGTAATGAACTACGATATGCTAACTTACATTTAAACATAAATTTGTCACTTCTGTGTTTGGAATTTTTAAAAAAACCCGACATACACGGTTCTGTTCAAGATGATTTTAGGGGTCCAATAAGAAAAACATAATTTTTAGAGAATAGTAACCTACCCCAATGAATAGTATCCTACCCTTATTAATATTAGTATGAAACTTATGAATAGTACATCATCCAAATAAGAGTAACCTTACCCATGAATAATTAAATAAAATTTAGGCATCTTAGAAAGTGACATTTTGACCATAGAAAACGTTTTGGTTTTTTTGTAAGTTATAAATAGTTAATTATAATTAATTAAATAAATTAAAAAAAAAATCTTAATATTTTTTCATAAATTATCAAATCTATGTCTCCTGGTTTTTAGATAATTTTATAAGACCCTATATAATTTTTGAAAGCATTATAAAATCAGTTTTAATTTTAAAAACTGTGTTTTTCAAGTAAATTATGATTTTAATTTAATATTAAATTAATCATATTTAGAAAATTATTTTTGAAAAATTGACTTCATTTTCAGATTCTACACATCGAGAAATTGTTAGGGTGAATATTTTGTATTTTTCTGAAATACTTCATTTTTGGGGTGAATAGAAAAAATATAGTTTTTCACATAACAGGTGTATACTAAATTGCATAATTAATGATTTAATGATGGAGTAAAAATTCTAGAACATTTGGTTTGGAAATATTATATTAAATTTAATAAATTGGTTCTTAAAATACAATAAATTCAATTTTGAATCCTAAAAAGAACTTTCCAAAGCCGAAAGTCAAAAGGTGATTTCTAAAAGTGGCATTTTCTCTTTCTTTCACTTTTCATTTAATAATTTAATGAATGTTAATTATAAAGATGATTTAAAGCCTATAAATAATTATATTATATTTATATATTATTTAGGATCTCAAAAAACTACTATTACAAGTATAACATTTGATATAATATTTTAGTTAATATTTTATTCAAAAAAACACATCCCTCCTCATTTATAAATAAGACCTCCCACTCCCCTTGACAAAACACACCTATAAAGCATCATGAATTGTCTAAACTCTACCCAAGAATCTTCCCTATCCCCACCCCCACGTCCAAGTGCTTTTGGTCTCATCAAAAGACCAATCTGAGGTCCCTTTTGGAGGATCTCAAGAGCATGATTCAAGAGGTAATTTCTCTTCCTCTTTCCTTTAATTCCTTTTCAATTTCAAGTCCTTTTTTTATTCTATCCCAACCAATAATTTTCCAAATGGTATGGTAACTCTAGTATAATACATATACTGGAATTTTATCATACTAATGGTATATTATAACATCCAACCCCCTTCCCCTCTTCCTTTTATTTTATAAAAGAAAATGTTGTTCGTAAGGTGTTAATCTATCTCCTTCAAGAACGAAAAGTTTTATTTTTCCATTTACACCTACAGATCTGGACATGAAACCATTTTTATGTTTGAAACATGATATTATATATTTGTATTATGTCCTATTTTATGTTCTGTAATTAACTTATGTACATATTACTAGATGAGTAATCAAAACAAGTTCGTTGTGGGCGAAAAACCGCCCAAATTAACCCAAATGATCATCATTAAATTCCTATCTAATGGTTCATCCACATGGTATACAATTTAATTCATTATAAGATCATTTTAACTTCTGTAATATCATTAATAATATGAAATGTATGTTTTGGATGTTTATTCATGTTCTACACAAACTTCAATTCATGAATACATGTGAAACTCTCAAAAAAACAATAAAAATGAACATTCCCGAACAATGCTTTTAAACTATATAACTCATAAAAAGGCCCATAAAGTATCATAATGAAACCAAAATGACCCATATTAATGTATAAAAGGTTCACTAATTTATATTTAATGAATATAATGTCATTATATAGGACATTAAAGTTATGTAAGCGTTTGGATACAAGGTAAGGGGAAATTCTCGAACCCAACATTCATCCTTTGGGTTCACCCTCTTTCACTATTTTTTGATATGGTAACTCTTTAAAAATCTATTTTTCATCATTTTATTTCCTTTTTTGGGATATACATGTTTTTCACTGGTATTTATGACAAACCAAATGTTTTCTAAAAGAACCCTTCTTTCATGAACACACCTATTACTTCTCATTCATGATTGATGGTTCTTGTAACATGTATGTTATTCCCTATTTATTTAGGGAACCCAATGTTTATAAATGTTTTCTTATGAGTTTAAACCCATCCCTTTTAATGGGTTAGTAATTTTCTTTTATGTTATATGTTCATTGTGGAATGCATGATAAATGATAATGTTATGATGTGACGGGTGCGCCTAGAATTATATAGCACAAAATGAATGTTTAAATGTGAAGGGTGTTCCTGGAATAATAAAGCGATCCAATGCATTGGTTAAAGTGATGAATCTCATGAGTAAATGTGAAATGATGTGTGAAAAAGCTTCTATCATTGTTCACAAGCATTTTTGGTAGTTAACCACTAAGACATGATGTTTCATTTATATGCATTACCATATTTCAAGTCTCTTATTAATGCTTCCTCTAATGATTCTTTGAAAATGTTATGAATATGCTCACCCCATTGTAAGAACCAGGATCTTAGTTTAAGGAATAGTTTCCCTTTTCATGGTGTTTTTACGAAAAATGAACTTTCTGGAAATTTTCTAAGTACACGTCGTGTACTTTCTGAGTACACACCGTGTACTCTTCTCCGGCTCGAAGTAGTGTGTTGGCTGTGCCCGGGCCACACACACGGTGTGTAGGGGTGACATGGAGGCCGATTTTGGCGGAGTACGGAAAAGACCTAGTACACGGTGTGTACTCTAAATGTAAACCATGTGTACTTTCTTTTTTTTCATTAAACACACATGGGTCGTGCCTGAGGGATAGAACACACCCCTTCTCCAGGTTCTTCATCTGAGAGTGAACTGTACGACCGGATCTTTGACGAGCTCCTGCCTCTTCGTCCGTTCTCCGATTTGAGAACGTTCGATTGTGTTGGAATCACAGCTGTGAGTTATTCCTTCTTCTTGATCTTTGTTTTCTGATTCCTCTTCGTTTTCTGATTCCTCTTCATTTTCAAGTTATCATGGGTTGACTGTTTTTTTCATTTTCTCAGGTCTACAACATTCTAAGGAGAATATGTCGTTGTTGTTCACATATTTCGATCTCCTAGGATCTAGGTAGGTGGTTTTTGCCTTTTTGTTGAAATTCGATGAGTATTTTGTTCAAATTCCACCAATACCCTTGAACGGGGTATTGCGTGTTCCTATTTTTCCCCTATTGTAATGCCTGCTTTTCTTGATTGCTATAGTAGATGTTTTGCCTGTGATTATGGTAGCGTTAATGTAACTTGGATGTTTTCTATACCTGTTCGACCAATTTGGCATTTTCCAGTTTCCATGCCTAGTTATAGGATAGTGGAACTGTTGCTTTTTATTTCTGTTGAGCATTAGACTAATAGACAAGTAGTTCTTGAGGTTTACATGGACGATGTACGTGCGCTGAGCGTGTTTATTTCCACATAGGACTGTGAGAACCTAGTTTAGTAGAACAAAGGTAGAATTGACGTAAGGGCTTCTCCAGAGTGTCTTTTAATACGATACGAGACCACAGGGGGAATTGACGATTATTTCTTCATCAGAGAGTCTGTAGTTCCTCGACATGAGAAATAGGGGGAATTATATGTTGAGCGCTTCCCCAGAGAGCCTTTAGTATGATACGTGACAATAGGGGGGAAATGACGGTGAGTGTTTCCTCAGAGAGTCTATTCTTAGTTGAACTAGAGAGGTGAGACTGTGTGTTCCTCCTAGAGGGTTTCTAGTACTCTTAGGTTGAACCATTGGTGTTAGGCTGTGAGAGCAACCTAGAGGGTTACCTATTTTCTTCCTGTTGTTGGTTGTCTACTTGTGTACTTTATTTGTTAGAAGTGTGGACTGTAGCTTCTTGTGCTTTCCTATTTACTGCTTCTTGTTTTATTACTTCCATGTATTCATTGACTATGAGGCACAAATCTTTGGGTGATTTCCCTCTGGGATTGAATCTCACACCATATTTGGGTCATGCTTTTGGGACCAAATAGACTATTTTGTTGAAGGTGTAGATAAGGGCATGCACCCTTATACTTCAGGTTCTTGATTGAACTAGAGCTGAAGAGCATGGGACCGAGCCGTAGCTTGCGATGCTGAGGAATTTATTTTTTTCCTTTTCACTTTGTTTTTCAGTTTTACTTCAGCACATTGTTTTTTTTTTTGCATTCCATAGAAATATGTACCATTTTGCATCATTATTATTTTATCCATTACTTCTGCTGTTTAGTTCAGTTGTTATATGCTGGTTATTTATTCTGCTATTGTGTCTAGTTGTTTTTCCACTGTATACACTACGAAATGAGGGCATAGTTTCCCCACTGACTCACCAAGGCCCTCACTGCTAGTCGACTGCCTCTGTCATTTGGGTAAATGCTCTTGAGGTTATTTGGTGAACTGGGAACGGTGCACCAGTGGAGGGGCTCCGGATTTGGGTCGTTACAAAGTGGTATCAAAGGAGTTCTTGAGGTTACTTTCTTTTTTGAGACTTTAAAGATAGAGTACAAAGGAATGTTTCAAAAATTGTTCTATAACTTATACTGATTCTTTACAAACACCACATATTTTGTATGTCTTGGATAATATAGCTATGGGATTAATGGTAAGGAAATTAAATTTCATAATTGGATGAATTTCACTTACAGTGATGCATGTGATAATAGCGATTTATGTTTTATCATGGATTTTGGATCGTATCATTTGGTAATGTTTTTAGTTATTGGTTTTTCCCTCATTTCCTATATTGTAAGAGGTTTATCATACATCATATTAGGTATGTTGGATTCACATGATATATAGTCCTCATAATGTTAATATTTTTTCTAATTCCAAAGGATGAGTTAGGGAAATTGTCATTAAATAATGTTATTTCATTTGATGGTATAAATACATTTTTAATTTCTACTATGTTGGGATGAAATGTGAATATAAATATATATATATATATATATAATTTTCGTAGAAGGTATTATGTATACTCTAGATAAATAATCAAATTTTGATGGACATGATTCATTCCCTCATTAATAGGGACATTTGGTTTCACTAATAGGCATGTGTATTCATTTGTTTCCTTGATAATAAAACACCATGGATGATTGTTTAAAAGGTTCAGTTATTTAATGTTCTATTAAGAATAAATTTGGTGTATTTCAAATGGATTGGAATGAAATTTTTTCTGAAACATCTTCAGGAGTTTGGTATCAAGTCATTGATCATATCAAATGATGTTGTGGGGGTCATTATGATATTATGGTTCATTAGGGATAAGTATTTTCCGAAGATACCTGGTGAAAACCAATTAAATTGTATGCTATTGGGTTGTCATATGATCCCACTACACATATGAAACCCATGATATGGTGTTAGAATGTGTGATTCAATATTGTTATAGATAGAAACATGAGATGTTTTCAATGAGATTAACCCCTAGTGGAAAGATGGTATGGTATGGGTGGATGGACCTAGAGGCACTGCTATATGTCTTAATGAATAACGAGTCAATGAGATTTTTTAATGGCAGTAAAAAACATTAGAAGGATTATATCATTGTTTCTTAGTGTCATAGAGTATAAATCGTAGGTTAGTGACAGATTTTTAAATTGATGCATAATAGGTTAAATCGAGTTTTTGGAATGGGTATGGTTACTCACTAATAGTTCTTCTGATAAGAAACTTGAATGATTATGCTTTGGAATGTGATGCACTTATATTTTTGTCGTATCAATTTTGGATTCATGGGAAGGTAAATTTTGGTGCATATACCAACTATTATTGATGAACTATAGTATGTGGTTAAATCCTAGGTAGAAACTTGTGACTTAGAAGAATGTTGAATAACGGGCTAGAATTTTATGGACCCTAGAATGGATGAGATGTCCTTCCATTGAATGAGAGTATATGGTTATATATTAGCTTGATGATTTGACATGTCATAGAGTATGGTCAGCCTAGTATGAAGATATATGATTTTAGGACCATGAGTAGAGTGATGTATTGGGTGACACATGATTTTAAACCCATTTAAAAGGATCATATGGGAATGGTACATACCGTTTGGGCATGGTACACCTTAAAATTGGAAATCACTGACTACTCGAGAGTGAGCCTAGGATAAATTTAATTACTTAAATAGTTATGATCTTAGATTCATGACAATTGATATAAATGATGAGTTTTCTTTTGGTGAGGGTTATTTTAGAAATGGAATAGGTGTGGTATCATGGTCAAACCATGAGTGATTAGAGGAACATGTTTCATGGGATGAGATGAGCAAGGCATGGGAGGAGCAACACCCACATAGTGAAGGAACCTATTGATTGGGATATAGAGGAGTAATATATGGTAAGATATAAAGTGGTGAGTTCATGATTATACATTTGAGAGTGTGACCAACATTATAGTTTAAATTTAATTGGGTTTATAGGATCATGTTCCTATGATTTATGAACATTGTGTGATTGATGGATTTATTGATGCTTGATTGTATTCAGGATGATCATGTACATTCATTACATGTGGTAAGATATGTAGAAATGGTCACTCACATATTAGGAACATTTTTTGGATTTCGTATTGGTTTTTTAATTCTAAAAAATTTCATGTTCCGAAAAAACATAGATACGGTATCAGGTGGATTCCGAGAAAGGACGTCAGACTCGTGTAGTTTTATGATGATCTAAATGTTCTGGATCATGAAAGCATCAATATTATTAAAAATAATGATTTTGTATTATAAAATTTATGATCAATTTAAGATAATCACACCAGTTTTAGGGTATGGAAATTGGTCATACATGGATGATCAATGGATGCCTTTGAGATTTATGGCATTGTGATCGAGTAGTTTTGTAATGCATCTTGGTTAGAGCCAAGTGTTTTAAAGAAAGGTCCCATGGAGGATTTCAAACCCATTATGTTGAAATATATATAATGTTTTGAGATTGAAAACATCGTTTTACATCATTTTTTACATGATAGTTGTGTTTTGAGAATTTTTAGGGGCATTCTATGGGAAGGCAATGTGTTTAGGGACCTCGTGTTTTGGCAATGGAACCCATTAGTTTTGGTTCAAAATTTATAATGAGGGATAATACCAAACTTAACTATATTTTTGAATTATTTTTGGGATTTTTTATCTTGAATCCATCTTGGGCGCATTGATGGAACATAGATATAGAGTTTCAATAAGTAAATTTGATAGTGGAGGAACCATGTCATTAAAATAGGTTGTTGTAATCTAAAGATCATAGTGGGGAGAACCATAGCCCTAGTAGGTAGTTAGACAGAAAATTATCAGTGTTTTGTGGGGTCAGGAATTTATAAATCACCATTTGTGTGCCATTGGTAATGCTTGGAATCATTGGCTCATTGTTTAATGGCTAAAGAACCATAATTTTGAGGATTCACTTTAAAATCATCTTTAATGATTTGAGTTAGGATGATGACAATAGATGTTGTTTTTAAGACCAATGTAGGTCGGGGTATATGTTTGAATGACAAATTAGACTTATAGAAGATTAACAATTTAGGGTGAGGAGTTTGTAAAGCCTCTTAACCATACAATCATTTGGAATTTAGGGTAATTTTGAATTTTTTTAATGTTGATTGAGCTATATATTTATATGATCTCTAAGATGGATTTCAAAGAATTTGGGTATCTAAACATGTGTTTTTCTACATGAATGAATTCTCAAAGGTAGGTTTCAGATATTGTGTGGTTATTAGAGGTTGCTTGATATGGTCAGTCTGCAATAGTGAAAACTGTAGCGCTTGACATTAGAGGTAGCCTAGGGTGGTTAGGTTAATGCAGTGAAAACCACAGCAGCCACCAGTGATCCAACGACGTTCCAATATCTCCTCAATATACAAGGGTTACACTATCTATCTGATGGTACCTCACTAGATAGTTATTGATATCTTTTAGGGATGAAATTCACCATCTCCCCCTGAAGTTAATAAGGTGGTAGCCCCCCCTTTTCCACATTAATTATTGTGTGAGTCCCATAGGTTATCTCCCCTCTTCCTTTTGTTTCCCCATTGATTTCAGGTTTTGGTTTTGTAATTTAACCATGGTATATGACATTATGATCTATCCTCCATTCATCGGCTCATCTACCTCACTTCATCATGCTAATTAAGATATGTTTTTATTTACATATCTATAATTATTTCAATAGAAAATAGAAAAATATTATGAATCCTTTATGAATTTCATGTAGCTAAGCTAGAGGAAGTCTTGATATGAAATTATCTTGTAGTTATTAATTTGTTTTAAATGGTTCATCACACCATGGATTTGTTTAATGTGTTCTAGTTAAATTAAAATAAATTAACTATTGAAATGATTCTTACACATAGGGAATGGGCCCAGATTGACACAGATCATCTACTATATTTCATTCATGAGTGGTTGGAATTGGTTCTAGTGTGACATGACAACATGTAATGTTTTCACCAAATATGAACAGTTTTAATTAAAAAAAGTTTATAAATTATATTTTATATAATGAAAATTTTTGACCAAACTTCTGTGAGATGGGTGTTTTTTCAGTGACATAAACTGGGACATGGAATGGATTTATCCTAGTAGTCCATGGAAAATCCATTGGTCCTTTGAAATAAATAAAATCTCTAATTGATATAGGTGGTTTCATATTCCAGTCCTATAGTTGTTATTAATTTTTTGATATGGAATGATATGTGAAGGGACACAATTATAAGAGGTTCCATTATATGAAGTTAAAATATATTAAATTGAAATAATTGATTAATTTAGGTGACTAACTAAATAAATTACAAGAGGTAAATGAATGAGTACCTAGGCCATATTGGTTATAAGTTAACTACATAAAGAATCATTTTTCGATGGACAAGGACTTGACTTGAAAATCCATGATACATTTTGACCCACATTAGAGGATTCATTTTTATGAATTATATAGTAATTGAGTAGTGGTATATGATTTTGATTCTAGTTTACCAATGAAGGGGTGATTAATGATAGAGACATCCATTTTATGAATAGGGAATGAAAAGAACATATGAATCCTTTGAGACATGATGTTAATTGATATAATCTTGGTAGAAAGTAGTGCACCCCCATATTACATGAATTTTCACAATTGTATAGACATTATATATTTTAGTGTTGGGTTAGTATAGCAGACTGAACTAGTGGTACCTTGAAAAATGAGATGGGTCATGGGTCATCCACACAAGTCATTCCTATGTGGTGAAGCTCTTGTGGATGGTGTGGCTATTATACCCTATCAATTATGTCTATGACTATGAAATATTCAAAGCATTGGGTGTCTAGATAAGTCTTTTTTTAGGACCAAGGACCCTAATGTGGGTCTCTGATGTACTGTGACGGATTGGACCTAGGTGGGAACCCCATTGATCGAATAACCTAGATCTAGTGTGATTATTTGGGTACTCATGGTTATGGGTGTCACCATCAAATCTAAACTGATATATAATCCAGGTATGGATGTGATGAAAATAATGTACATGGGATTTTTCACATCCCTTTTTAAATATTTATTTATTTATGTTTATTAATGATGAGTAGTGATTTCTTAAGATGAATGGGGATCATCAATTAGTCATTGAACTAATTTTATTTCATGAGATGCATGGGAATCACCAATTGAGATGGATGATACCTAGAATTCCATGTATATATGTGATTCAGTCTCATAGTATATTGGGGGTGGATACATAGTTTAACTATCATCCAATAATATGAATAATGAAAAATTGGATACCTAATGGAGGTACCTAGGATCTAGAATTAATGATATCAAATTGATATAACATAGGAATTCATGGGATATATGGAATTCATATGATACGGTGAGATCATTTTTAATTATTGAGAAACCTTGGATTAGAATGGAATTCCTATTATACCATTGTGAATTAAAGAAATGCCCAACATTCCAATGGAAGAATGAGGTTTCATGTTGTAATATATCTGTAATAATAGATGTTGGACATCCTAAGGGTAACTATTAGACCCCCTTCATATATGCCTAGGATACACCATATGATTAGGTGGAAACAACAGTGATGTCTTTGTTGAGGATGTATATGATAACGGATTTCCTTGAGACTAACTATGTGATCTCAAAGGGTAATCACCATTAAATTTACTATGTATCCCAAGAACATGTCACACATGAACTTATAGGATTTTGTATGTTTGAACCCTCATATAAATCAAATATCATCCTATCATTGAGAATGATTGAGTACTACCATGGGGTTCATCGTGGGGGCGTGAGGAAGAGGGGTGTCTGGTGACACCCAATGATATTCTAGTCTTCAGTGGTGGCATGATCATTGGTTCCCTAGTGAATAGAAATAGGTTCACCTATGATAATACTCTAGATCAAAGATTTTATAGCACTGGATGAAGTTGGTACGGCTGATCTAAGTTATAAACATGAGGAGGGATGATGGTTCTTGGGAATATCTTGAAAAACACAAGTATTCCCATTGGGCGGTTGTGATAATATGGAGGTGCAGTCATTATGACATACTATGTGACATTCTGAAATTGGTTCAAAGTAGTTATTAATTGGGGTGTATTTATGTTTTATGTCCTATTATTTATTTAACGATTATTCATTCCCCGTATCATATGCACATATCGTATCATTGTTGGTTCTTTATGTGACCATGTTGGTGGTTCCATAATTATTTATATAAACAAACCATACTCAGTATTTCAATGTATATGGATCCTGGAATAGATCTCACATAGTTTTTGTTGGCACATGTAGATATGAAGAATGGGATCAGGCTTAGCACCATCGAGTGGTTCATGTCAGAAGAGATTTAGTGATTGGGATGAGGTATGGATTAGTGGTTTTGTAGACCCCAAAGTCATTATTATTTTATTTTATTATTTTTTACATTGTATTATCCAAGTGGGTGATGGGTATGTATTTACATTTATAAGCATGATCATTTTATTTTTATGTTATGTATTATTTTTTTATATAATGCCTTATTTATATTTCTTTGATTGTAATGTTAATTTTATTTTGTGTGTGATACAAGGAAATTTTTATGTTTTTTATTACTCCAATACCCAGAGTATATCCTCACCATTGTACCTCCTCAAAAAACTAATGTTAGTCAAGGGAACATTTTTTGGGGATGCATGCATGACGTCATGTTCTGGTTTATTCGGGATACTATTCAAAGTGATAGGGGTTGGGGAGTTACAAAAGGGATGTTATTCCTGGGAAAAGTTCACAATATCCACTTTACCAAAAATTTCAAGATTTTATCCTAAATATTGAATTATACCATAGTGTTATAACTAGATTTTTCACTATATTTTATTTATCCTAATATGTAATATATTCAATATTTCATCTACTGAATTAGATGGTTATCTATACCAATAAAATTGTGGTAGACCATAACTTATCGATCTATAATAACACTTACATCATTATCTGATAACATCTTAATATTTAAATTATCCTAAAACCTACACCTATTCCAATTGTACTGTTGTTGACTCATAAACCAAAATATGATATTGAATACACATATTTTAAAAACTAGCTACAATATCACCATTATATTCATGGACATAACTATCCAATAATTACATGAAATAGAGAAAAAATCATCATATACATTTCAAATAACATTTCGTTATATAGATTTAGAGAATTCAGAAAAATCAAAAACTAGTAAACCCTATATTTATCTATGCAAAAGGAAATTTTTCCACAATATAAGAAACTTCTTAATCTATAATAAGTTTTCATCATATCCCACTAATTCAACACACAAACAATTACATTAGACGTATCATAAGTAATAATTTTCATCATAACATGAGGAAAGAAAGACATAATAATGGGTGAACACAAACACACATTAATGGTAAACAGAATCTATATCAAAAAACTATACAAATATTAGGATTACATATTCATAAATTGTATGATATGAATAAATAACCACACATAATTCCTAATATATTGAAACTGAAAGAATAATATTTCCATGGATAACAATAAAAATGAAAAGATCACATAGATAACAATAATTGGTTCTTTAGTGATGAAATTCATAATATTGAATAGATAATACCATTACCTATTCCATTACATCATGATTTTATCATTAATTCCCTATATCTAGAAAATATTTTGTTCTCGGCATGCATACAACAAAATAACCAATGTAGTTTGTCTCCTAAGACCAACTAAAGCATTAAGAGGATATTTCATAAAAATCCCCAATTATATATAATAGTATATAAAACATATATCATATGAAGGAATCAACAAACTATATAATACATTAACAAAATCATTATTAATAAACAACCATCATCTTTTAAATAAAAAGTATATTGATTTTCATTATTTCTCCAATCAATAAATAGAATTGTTTCCAATTTGATAATCCCTCAAACTAACACCATGTGATGTAAGGGTTATATGGTTACATAAATAATATCCCTAATAAATCAATGTATGGAATCAACATAATCACCCTTCAATTAAATGAATAAATACAAATTGTTTTCAATGGAATGACATTGAAAGGAAAAATCATTCCAATAAGAGAGGATGATTGGGAAATAAAAATGTTGTGATGTATTTGAATAAGTTTAATCCCATAGAGTAAAATACAATGAGATCATTTATAAGGTAATCAAGGGTCAATATATACAACACAAAAAAAAAGGAAACTATTTTTGAATACGAATCATATCTTAATGAAATGAAATTGAGTTTCAAACACCCATCTTGTGGTGTTAATATAAGAATCAATGGATATTGAGAGTAAGATCAAGAAATAGACATTAAAATATCATGAAATAGAAAATATTTAATAAAATAAATCAATAGTTCTATTATTATTCCATATTAAAAAATTTGGTGAACAATATCAAACATGTTGCATTTAAAATTTATACAAATAACCCCTTATGACTTGAGTATCATCTAAAAAACTCATTAGGGGTGAAGTTCCTGAAATTGACATTCAATTTCCTTGAAATGTAATTAATGATATTATATAAAAAATTCATAATATATTTACCATATAAATGTAAATTAGTTCATAATAGGAACCATGTCCCAAGAAATAATAATTGAGACCTAGAAACCCCTTTCAGGTAACAAAATCATTAGGATGAGAAATATATGATAAATTGTTAATAAGGACAAATTTTTGAAACAAATAAGTTATTTAGGAAATTAAATAATATTTATTTATTAGGTATTAATAATAAATAGTGTAACAATAGAGTTTCAATATGATATTTTTATCTCAGTGGATAAAAATTGAATTAGCATTAACCCATGCCTTTTTTCTATTTTTTACAACTGAAACACCTTAATTCAAAAATAATATAATGAAGTTTATTATATAAATTAATGTTTTATATTGCATTAAATATTGTAAATTTATTATCTTATCCTATTTATTTATAATATTTTTTTACATATGTTTTAATGAAATTTGAATTGGTGTCATCTTATTTCAGTAATTTTAGAGATCAATGATGATATTTGAGTAATAAGTTAAATACATAATATAAACCTCAAAAAAAGATAAAAAAATGATTATATTATTACTTTTTTTAATAAATTTAATGTTTAGGTTATCATAGTAATCCATTAATTCATTTTAAATTATTTCTCATGTTTTTTGTTAAAGAATCCAAAAAAATAACACTCTATATTCGATTGATATGTATGGTTAAGGTAGTGAATAATATAATTATAAATGAATAATAATGATATTGTGATATTTTTATAGTTTTTGTATATTATTTTTTGTGTTTTGTATGAAATAATTAAAATCAATATGGAAAACTAATAAATATTACATAGTTGGAGAGGTAGTTCAAACAATTCATGGTAAACATTATTTTATTTTTCTACGTGGGTAGAATATATTATGTATGGGTTAATCCATTAATATAATGACTATTCAGTTTACTAATGATACATAATTAATTTTATAAATTTTTATAGGGTATGTTTGGAATATAAATGTTAAGAACATAAATATAATGATTATGTAATAGTCACCTTGGGACCATAAACATTATTGTATTAGTCTCCTTGGAAAATAAGGGATTATGGTAACTAATTGAGACTATTTGTTTATAAAAATATGATTGGTTTATAGGGGGATAAAAAATGCATAGTTTTAGGAATAAATTATAAGGAATGGGTGTGTCATGAAGGAGTGAAAGTGTCTAACTTTATAAGTGGATAAAATGTAACATTTGTGAACACTCATTATTTTTCAATAAATGAGACACATTAATCAAGGATAAATTGTTTTAAAAGTGATAAATTATGGAGTTTGGGATGATATATAGCTGATAAGGTCTCAACCAATTATTTTCGCACTTATTTTAAAAATTTTGAAGACATTTACTCTTATATGTTTATTTTTGAATTTTTTTGTCAGGGTATTTTGTTTTTACCCCAGTACATTATTTTTTATTAAACATATATAATAACCCCTCTTCAAACATTTTGTTGTGGTGAACCTACTTTTAATCTCAATTCTATCAAATTCCATTTATAATTAATATAACATGATCTTCTTATGAAAAAAATTTATATATAAAAAAATTAATGTGTATAAAAATTTTGTTTTCACTGTTTTGTGATCTTAATATAAATTACAATTGATTACTAATTGAATTAGTGATAATTTATTAAATTTCTTATTAAAAATATATTAAAGTAATATTTTATATAATTTTTTTAATAGATAAAAATTATATAACATTAGTAAATAAATAATTTAAAATAATATATTTACTATTATCAAGGTCAATAACATATAAAAATGGTGGTATTTATTTGATACACAAGAGTATTATCAATAAAAATCAGATTTACTCTCTTAACAATATTGATTTATATTATGAAAATATTACATCATGAAAAAAATACCAATGTATCTTATGAATTCTATACATATGATTGATTAATGTCATAAAAAACAATAGAATCACATTATAACATCTTTAAACCACCACAAAAAATAATATCAATATCAAAAAACACTTCAAATATTTAAAACCATTATTCTCAAGTTGTAATTAATATTTAATAAAAAATAAAACTCCTTGAAAATTTTGTTAGGGTAATTTAGAGCCCCATAATTTTAGTGTAGACCTTATATAATAAGAATGATAAAACGGAAGTAATAGATTCCCCTTCTACCTAATTCATTGTTTTAAAATAAAATTCCATAGTAGTATATCTCCAATGAGGTTTTAAATCTACTATCATAGAATTAATATACTCCAAATATTATGATAGAAAACAAGGTATCATCTTATTCATTCATTTTTTAATTTTATTTCCACTGAATACATGGGCTCCAGTATAATTCACAAAAATGATATTTTCCATGTTTTCCCCATAAAATGTAACAATCTCATAATGGACCTAGATTTCTCTTCTTCTACATGATGTTCCTATGTTAATTGGATTTACTCATAGAGGTGGTGAATTGATGTTTAATGTTTTAAATATTAATTTTTATTAAAACTCTAAGAAAATTATTGTTTTGATATACTTAGTATGAGAAGACTCTCACCCGATGTGTAATTATAATGTATTGAATAAATAGAAGGCAATGTTTTCACAAGGTTCAACATCAATGTGAGACTATATGCTTTTCTAGGTTCATGTAAATATCTGAGACACATATTCTCACTAAATATTAAAGTGATCATAATTGATTGGTTATGTTCATCCTTAACTCCTAAAATGATATATATGCCAGTAAAAAATAAGGAAAATTTCCATCATTGGATATTCTATAGTGATAGTAACAAAGGTTTAATGTCTAATATAAAACCTCTAGTCATTAAGATTATTCACTCACTCTTGAATTTTAATTAGATATTTAGTTCCTTTTAGGATGTGGCATCATTAGATTATCATCTTTCATGTTTTACATCCTCCTAATTTCATTAAATAATCTATATATGCAAGATATAATGAATAAAAACAATGATATTATTCTTCTCAAAAGAAAGAAATAAGTTAATTAATAACCATATCTACTTCCTCAACCCAGTACGAAATCATAGATGCATGATAGTTCAATCATCCATTATTTCCCATTATTTGATGCCAAAATTATTCAATACCATAAGCTATAAAAATAGATTCTCAATACATGAATAATACAATTTTACCCATTTTCTCCTTAAATATTCCTACCATTAATATGAATTTTATTTCCATAACAAAATATGAAAAAATCCATTCATACACATCTAAATGATATTATTAGGTCAATGAATTAATAAAAATTACCACCATTGTTCACCAATAAGAATTTCAAAACATTGAATTTTAAATATCTAAGAATTTATCCCCATTACCTTCCCATTTAATCACTATTCAAACCTCTACAAAAAAATTCTGAAACATGCATTTAACCATAGTTATGGTATATAATATTATTAGTATTGTAAATTGTCATCTCAATAAATTTCTTATTTGACATCTTAATGTATTTTACAAAGTGTATACACCTTATGAACGTCATAGTGATGTTAAAATTACACCTTAAATTTATGATAGATTTAATTTTCTTTACCATATTTAATAAATTAATCCCTGTGAAAGGTGAGCATCACCATATTGACTTTATTATGGTATTTTTAATTTTAAAAATTCATGGAATTATTGACATTATATGTCGAGGTTCACTATATGGTCTTCAGGGATCACCATAGGAAGATTAAATATCACCATACATAACCCATAATTCTCTTTATAAAGTTCCATATCCCCCATAAAAACACCAAAAAATCACAATAACATGTCTGAGATGTAGTTATTTTCAATACTTTCTTCATGGATCACATTATAAGGCCTCAATCTCACCATAATCGGTTCAGAACACACTACATGATGTTTAAGACTATTGTTTTTCACCTGAACAAATAATTTTTCAAATTATATCAAATAATCATAGAACTAATCATATTCATTCACATATGTATCTATATATTTCAAAAATAGTTCAAAAATATTCCCAAATATTCTTCTCTAACTCTAAAAAGTGGTTAATATAAAATAAAACTCCTTCAAAAATTCTAGTGGATGCTTCACTTCATCATCCATTCCTATAAGTGTTCCATTAAATGTAAATTTCCATTCCTTCCACAAAATAATCATTTTTATAGATTATGGGATCCACTTATAATTAATTTTATCCTCGATAACTGGATTCCAAATATCTACAATCAATAATTATAATTTTCCATTTTAGATACTCATTAATCTGACCATCACATCCTAGGATTTGGAGAGTGATGGATGTAACCCCAATTCCTACTCCAAACCATGATTTTCACCTTCACATATTCCCACTAACACCATATCATGTTGAAGACATTAACATGATCATCCATAAACTTTCCATGCATTATATTACAATCATAATATCTTTATGAATCAGAACACATTGGTCCTCACAATTGGATTATCATATATATTATTAATAATCATCATATGTTTTGAATCTACCTTTACCTAAATAATTATATAAAATTTATCATGAGAAATTGAAATATTCTTTATTTATAAAATTTAAATTTTCTCCAATAAACATAACATAGATATACTTTGGTGGTATATTAACCTATATTTTTATCTTCTATAATATGATATTTATCCCATTAGACTTGTACACCTTTATTAAACCATCATGAAATACCCTTACTTCCATAATCAATAAAAACCACATAAATATTAAAACATTTAATATTGATCAATAACTACTTACCATAATTATTTTATAGGGGAACGGGTTGCATAATGTTATTGAACCAAGATACAAAACACTATGTCTATGATCTAGTCATCTATAAATCTAAAATCAAAACTCAAATACCTCATATTGGATCTAAAAGACCTATAAAACATAATAATTTATCCACATAAACATACATTTTGGAAAAAATGTCATGAATGTATATTTGATAGTGATGTAGAAAAACATAGAATAAAATTTTTACAAAATTCAGCACACGACAACATGCACATTGAACACAACCAAACAAAATATTATTTAATGAAAATTTTAAAATGGAAAAAGGAATAATGAATAAACATAAGTATTTAGGTCATTTAGGCTTCTTACAACTCAATAATGGGAGCTACATTAATTTTATTCAAGTAATATAAGATGACAATAATGAAACTATCATTCAAAAGAACACATCCACCATATAAAGTATTGTAGATCTTATCATGTGACTTCATTTATCCCATTGTCTGATCTTCTTAGAGATTGTTCCCACATGGATATTCTCTTCATAAATAACACTTTACATAGTCAAAGATATCCACTAAAACAACTCCTCTTTCCTATAGTGAATGCTTCATGAAATTATACATTTTTCCTTATGTAACAGCTGAATAAACTTTACATTACAATAGAGTTATTCTTTAAGGATGTTCTTTTCATCTCCACATGTCTGATTTTATAGTTTTAATGTATTTTTACTAAAATCCAATATCTACTAAACTAACTTCCATACTTGTGGGTTTTTATCACCATGTATCCATTATCGCCATCTAAAAATTAGAAATTAATCTTTTAGAATCTCTCTATTGATTAGTTCCAATCACATGGCATGTAAATGTTTTTCAAAATTCTAAATGTAACACAATCCACAAGATATATATTAGCCACCATGGAATGTCATACATTGAAGATTTTTATGTACATTTTCTCTATAATAAAATGGAACAATGCTCGAGTTCTTGATAGAGGCATAAGAAATGTTGTCTTAGAATAAGAGATAATGAGACTATGTCGTACTCACAATTGGATGAATCATTAACTACTTAAGGAAAATGTGGACCTTCATTTATCGATCTACTCCTTGGGGTATGTAGGTGAGTCTTCTCTTAATATGAATTAGTCTACACTAATATGTTCTTGATTACCTTTACCTTCTTCGTAACATTTGTATATGTTGGAAATGTAAATTAGGGGAACTAAAACTGACCATAAGTATTCTCTATAAAGACAACAAGGACCCCTCATCCTTGGAATATAAAATTTATTAGGTGTATTTATTCAAAATTAATTTTAACATTAGTACCACCTTTCCTAATTAAATTAAATGAATAAACAAGAATTATTCATGAACCACACATAGATGTCTATCTAACAGATGAATATTTCATGGTATGTTATCTTCAATAGCATGTATTTCACACAACTCCGACTAGGCTTGCACAACACGCAAGATTCAATTTCTGAAAAATATCACTTTAGTGTTGTAATTATTTAAATGATATATTTTTATTCTATCCATTAAATATAGAAATTTAAATATTAATAAATATTTTTTAAATTTTATTTATAACATTTTCACATAAATAAAACATATGTATAATTAATTGTATAATTTTTATAAAAACAATATTTTGTTTATATATACTATATTTTTTAAAGGACCTACTTTTTATTTCATTTTGTGGAAAAAAATGTAATTTTAGAAGCTCATAGAAATTGCATATTGTAAAATAGTCTTCTTTTTGGAATTTGGAATATCAAAAATTTCCTATTGTGAATTTTTCGTATTTTTTGGAAAACATTCAATTTTTGATGAATATTGAAAAACACTGTATTATTATTAAAAAACCATCTTTTTTTATTAGATAAATTTTTTTACATTAAATTGATTCTAATGTAATAATAGATAATTATTATATATATTATTTCAATGTAGATATTTGAAATTATTTTTATAATTTAATTAGATAAAAAATTTCAGTGAACTTTTTTATATATTTTTACCCTTCTTCAAGCCACATAAGAAATTTAGCATTAAACATAATTTTACAACTATTCTGAATTTAATTTCGAAATTCTAACAAATAGGTTTCTAATCATTTTGAAAAATGTGGTATAATATCATAAAAATAATTTTTGGTGAATGATAACTTTTGAATTTTATTTACCACGATTAAAGGTAAATATGGTAATTAAAGGTAAAAATAATATTATTATAATATAAAATTACTCTAAAACATGTCCTTATTTCATTGTAAAAGTATGTATCGACCAATATCAACCTTAGGTATAAATTATGATATTTTTTTGCCACTTTTGTTAGATTATGACATTTATTATATTTTATATAAAGAAGAGTTAAAAACTTCATATTCAAATTTCAATAACTAAAACATTTTTAATATTGGGTTATAAATAAGATAAATTTGAATATAAATAGTCTTCAAAAATATAAAATGATTATCTACATAATTTTATTTTTTAAATGGTGACATAATAGTGAAAAATACTGATTTCGTAATTGATTTAATAAAGGAAATAAATAATTAAATTAAATGGTGACATAATATTGATTTCATAATTGATTTATTAAAGGATGAATGAATAAAATTATATTTAAAATAATAAAATAAATTTATTTTCAATTAATTAATGACATTGATTAATTTTATAGATAAATTATAAATTGTATTGAAATATTATATGTATTGATTTGATGCTATCATGTTGGTTTTCTATTTTTAATAATGAAAATTTTGAAGAGTATCCAAATTTACTTAAATGATAGTTTAAAATATATATTATAAAATTAAATGTCATAAAATTCCAAAAAAAATATCATGTTTGGAAAAATAACACTTATAGTGTTAAATATGTAATATATGATCCAATTGATGTTTTTTTGGAATTTTATTGTAACTATATTAACCCTATAGTTTAAAAATAAATGAATATATGGTAAGAGTTGAACTATTTAACAAAGGGATAGACCCAAAAGAAAAGGTCAATTTCATTACCTAAAATTGTATAAAAATCATTTTATGAGAGTATTTCTACTCATCCTCATATTAATTTCTAAATAAATCACATTGGTGGTATTGGAATCCTAAAATCTATTTATAATAAATTAATATTTTTAAATCATCGAAAAGTGCCCCTCGCCTCTCTTATAAAAGGGCATCTATCCTTCTCATTAATTATAACCTCCAAATAAATTTGGATCAGCCAACCCCTAACCACTTCTTCTACCAACTTCCATCACTTCATCTTATATGCATACAATGGGATTAATGTCGTCCTAATGAGTCATTTTGTTGAATCCAAATGGAGACACCTGAAAAAATATGTTATTGTTTTATCACATATTTCAAAGTTCTTTTCATATTCTACTTCCACATTATATGTTGTTTCCATATGAAATTACTCCAATATCATCCATATACTATGATGTTATTATAATCATGTGAAAAAAATATTCCTCATTTTATCTATTATACGAATAACAATATCACCAAGTGTGTGTACGTACGGCTTACCGTCTCCACGCCATGGTGTAATTTTTTATTCAACACTATGATATTTAGATGCGTATAATGATGTGTATAATGGATATAAATAATTATTATTATAAGATAATTATTATTTATGATTAATATATCATCCCATTTGATACCATTTAACCATTAATTGAATGATATCTATACTCGTGCATACATATGACCTACCATATCCACGACACGATGAGATTTATTCTCTATGATAACAATTTGATAATGGTTATAAAATTTAGATTTTGAAAAAAAAATTAATAACTTAATTTCATTATGTATAAGAATAAAATATTTCTTATTCATAAAAAACATCTTTTACATGAAAAAATAATAATGGGAAAATGAAGCAATTAACACCTGAAACAATGGTAATACTGAATTATTATTACCAACATTACATAAGAAGATCATATAAGATATCATAAATATGGATATGGTCCTCGTATAATTTAATAATATTTTTTAACCATTATAATTGAGCCTAACTCACCCTCTACAAATTCAATGAATTAGGTAAGGGTTAATTTTACAATATCTTTATTATCCGAGATTTCTCATACCTAAATATCCACTTAGATATCCTTATCATACATGACCATGTTATTAAAATATAATTAAAAATACTATTGAAAATTGTTTAAATTAATTTTTAACCATTTTTTGAAATTTTTTTAAAAATAATTAAAGGTATTTTTTTGTTATCCAAACGAGGTACTTTATGACCTTTTCAATGAGTTAAGGAAAGACTGATTTTTTTAACTTATACAGCATGAGCGGATATTTTATACCCCAATGACGAATTACCATTTAGAGGATTCCTATATAATAATACATGGTTATATTCAAAAGATATTATCTCTTTTAGAATTGCACACCTTTTAAATGATTTCAATGTAAAAAGTGATATCTCCCTCAAAGAGTTTTAATGATTTTATTAGATCACATTCATCTAGGTCAACAAATTTTTCGGGATTTAATACTTACATATAATTGGTTTATTATAAATTTTCCATATTCTACTGAAGGTTTTATGAATCTTTTTACTATGGATGTGTAATTTTTATACCATTCATATTTTATTGTTTAAATATTTCCATTTCATAAGTATGTTTTAATATAAATGTTTCTGTTATGTTTCATCCCTTTTATAAGAGATATACATTGGACATAGTAAGCGATTAATGGGGATGGATATAGGGCCTCGATTCATTAGTAGGTTTCATTAGACAAACTAGTGTCATGGAACAAGGCATTGATGGTATGGTAATGGTCTTGGAACAAGGCCTTGACAGTATGGTTATGATGCTCGACATTATGTATTTCCTCATATTGAGATTAGTTATTGATATTGGATTTGATTATTAGACTAGTAGAATATCAATGTGAAATATTAATCTGAATTAATTAATTTATTATTTCCAAATTATGATAAATATTATGTTTAAAAGGCTTATTTATCGATTTTATATCTTACCTCAACACATTGTTCTTATTTATGATATATTCTTTTATATTGTCTATCCTTACTGAAAATCTAATACCATTATTTTATTTTTTTAGTTTTTTTGCATGATGTGAAGAAGTATATAATGATAGACATGAAGTGATATTCTAAGAGATATAATTGTTTTCCAAGAGGATAATATTTTTCTATTCATTTCATGATGTAATGTAAAACATGTGGTTGTGTCTATTATTTCCAAGGCTACTAAACTAATCGGTCCTTTGGGATTTGATTTCCGTATGCACATGCCACTGTAATAAAATATTCAACCGATTTTGGGAAGCTACGTTCAAGGTGTTACAGTTGGTATTAGTTGATTTTTATTAATCACCATTGAAACTTGATTTAGAAAACATCGTTAATAAGGGAACATTATCCAATGATGGATATTGAGGATATGTGTATATGATCATCCTATAATTTTCATAATATATATATTATTTTGGGTATTCATAGAAAATAATTCCTATTTGAGATAAAAATAGTGTATGTGGTTCTATAATAGATGTACATATGGTTGGAAACATTGACAGGGTGTTCTTTTTTTTAGTTGAGGTAACCTAGACATGACAATGGGATTTACTGTACACCTGGAATGACACTCCTGGGGGATATGCTTAGGATAATTCACGTTTTCCTCCAAAACCAATATGAATTATTTTAATATAAGATGTTATTTATTATCCTTGGTGAAAAATAATTTGTTTTGTATTGAAAATAAGGTGTAACAAGATTCTTTAAATGATTTTATAATTGTGGTTACTCACACTTTGAGTTTTGGTTTTATTCAATGGTTGGATCCCAAAGAAGTAATATTTACATAAAACTTGATGGAAAAGGTAGAAAATGTGATGGAGATGAGAATCCAAATGGATTTTTGATAGGAATGATAGATATCGTGTTTATGCCTAATTAGTTTTCCAAAAATATGATTAACAACATATACATTAACTAACACTCAAACTCACCAATGATGAGAACAATGGAGCATGCCATCAGATCTAATGGTGGAGTGCATGGAGAAATGAATGATCAGTTACCATCATGCATGAAATATGGAAGGAGACTCCCAGGAAAGTACATCGACAGAATAATGAATATCATTATGTGTGGTAAAGAAGGATATAAAGCAAAGGATTGTCAGGGAAAAAATAAGGGTAAAATTAATTAAAATAAATCTGATCCTAAGAATCCATTTATAGTCATTTGATGTGAATGTAGTGGACCTAGGAATTACCCATTTTAATGCCTTATTCTATAGGATTACCATTAGACCAAAGAATGAAAGATATGGAAATAAATGAAGAAGAATTATTTAAAAGCATTCATGGTCTTTTGATGATGGGATTGCATTGGAAGAGTTTCTTTTATTTTTTTAACCATGATATTTATTATGTGACTATTTTATTAGAGGAAGAGATTATATTTTCTTGAGTGGACATAATTATAAAGGTATAAATAACCATTAACGTTTATATGATTTGGATTTTATGAAGGGATATTACATTTTAAGATGAAAAATGAATGATATTAAAATATTTTATGGTTATTTTATTATATTTTATCTCATTTTGGAATGATATAGAAATTATATAGTTTTAGAAAACTAAAAACCCATAGGAAGGGTGAAAAACCGTCGCATTTGGCAAGTATGTGGGCCTTGAACCCACAACGGAATGGCGATAAGGGTGAAGAACCTACCAATGACCTACATGAAGTACCTACATAGTATGGCATTTTTTTTGTTAAATTATTTTATTGAATAAGGATAAGTTGATTTTGGGAAGATTATATTATTAAGGTAAATAAGACATAGTGGGATTTTATTTGAGGAGTAATGGATGAATTTTATTTTGGATGAATCTATGATTTGGTTGGGGAATTTACTTATTTGGGTTATTTATGGAAATGATTAACGAATCATGTAGGATAGTTAATTAGGTTAATTACTTTTTGGAATGTGACATTAATAGTGAATATAATTTTTAGAGATAAATTTTAAATTTTATCAGGGACGATTATGTGGATAGATCCTTCTAAAATGTGGCATTCAATCTTATTCAATATTTTTTTTAGGAAGGTTAGTTATGTGTTTAATGATAAATGATGAAAATTTTGTTCTTTAATATATAATTTTCTTGATTATTTTTGGACATTATCTTATCATGTACTAAAATTTTGGTTAAGGACTTATGAGATTATATAAAAGATTAATATAGTGCTTCAAGTGTTACGAATTCATCTTGAACACTCATCATTTGGAGAAAAATATGACTCAATGGTGGATATTGATTAAAGGAGGAATCTCTACATGTTATGTAATTAATCAAGTTTCATTATGTTCTTAGTCATTGAAGTAATTTAATTGTAAAACTCTAGGTGAATGATCATAAAACCATAAAAATTTTTCCTTGTAATTTCTTTTGTGATGAATCAAATGGTCCCCTGGATTATCAAATATTTATAGCTTTCTAATTTTTAACTTTTTCCTCGTAATGTTCTCTATCACTTTCTATCATAACATTATGGTTAAATTTTCCTTCATGTCCCAATTTTACTACATTGAAAACTAGTATATGTTATCTCGATTGACCTTAACACTTCCCATTCTTATATTAACATGGTTGTCTCATTATTCCATTTTACGATGTGGGATTTCAATAAAGAAATTTTGAAAAAGCAATCCAATAGATTTTTTCCAGAGATTAAATTGAGAAGATGTAATTTATTGAATTAGGGGAGAAAATAACACCAAAATATTTTATGGTACATTACCTTCAATAGCTTTTGTTCACACAACACCAACATGGCTTGGGTAACAAGCATGATTGAGTTTCTATGAAACAACACGTTAGTTTTATTAATATTTAAATGATATATTTTGATCTTATCCATTGAATATTGTAATATAAATAGTAATAAATTATTTTTAAAAATTATTTATAATGTTTTCACAAAAATACATCATATTTATAATGAAATTAAATTTTTTTGGTTAAATAGATATATGTTTAGAAATAGTATTTCCTCAAGGGAACATCTTTTTATGTCGTTTTGGGAACAATAATAAATTTAAATTTAGAAATTCAAAGAAAATTTAAAATGTTAAATTATACTCCATATTTGAATTAGGAGTATCAAAATAATCTTAGGTTGAATTTTTAATATTTTTCATAAAACATTCAATTTTTTATGAATAATGAAAAACACTACATTAATATTAATAAACCAATATTTTCATTTAGATAATTATTCTAATTTAAATAATTTTCACTTAACAATAGATGAATTATACATATATTGACCCAATTCAGGTCTTTGGAATCATTTTTAAAATAGAATAAGACATAAAAATTCACTGAACATTTTAAAATCTTTTTAACCGCCTTCTAGCCCCAATTGTTGTTTAGAATAAAACGTAATTTTACCACTTCTATGAATTGAATTTTAAAAATATGATATACATTGTAGTAATCAGTTTGAAATATGTGGTCTAACAGGATGAAAATAATTTTTATGTGAATAGTAACTGTTGATTTTTATTTACCATGGTTAAAGGTAAATAGGGTAATTAAAGGTAAAAATATTTTTTTAATAATATTACATTACCCTAAAATTTTTCCTAATTTCATTGGATAAGTATGTATCAACCAAAATCTACCTTGGGCCTAATTTATGAACATTTTTATGCCATTATGTTAGATTAAGATATATATTTTATTTTATTTAAAGAGGAGTTAAAAATTTCATATTGAAATTTTAATAACTAATCCATTTTTAAAATAGGATTTTAAATATTATAAATTTGATTATAAATTTTATCATTAAATATAAAATTATTATGAATATAATAAAAGTTTTTTTATAATATTTGGAAATAAAATATTAAATTAAATGGTGACACAACAAAAATGAAATAATTGAGTTATTAAACGAAGAATCAATTAAATGATATTTAAAATATTAAAATATATTTAATTTTACTAAATTTATGTTATTTAATAATTTTATAGATAACATAGACATGTTACTGAAATATTAGATGTATTTTTTAGAATTTATCATTTTTTTTTGAGAATTTTAAAAATGAAGATTTTGAATAGTGTCAAAAGTTACATAAATGATAATTTAAAATAAATAGTAATAAATTGAATGTTATAAAATTAATCAAAAATATTAGGATAAAAAAAATATCTACTATAGTGTTAAATATTTCATAAATGATCCATCCTGAGTTCCTTTTCTATTTTATTGTCACTATATTAATCCTATAGTGTAAAAATACAAAAAGACGCGGTTAGAGTTAAACTCATTAACTAAGGGTTGACACAAAAAGGTAAGGTCAATATTGTGACCTCAACATATATAAAAATAATTTCATGAGAGGATTTAGACCCATACTCATCTTATTATATAAATAAATTACATTGAATCTATTTTAATCTGAAAATAAATTTATTAAAAAATTAATATTTTAAGATCTTCCAAAAGTTCCTGTCACCTGTCTTATAAAAGGGAACATCTACATCACATTAATTCACTCCTAAAGATCCATTTTTAAAGTCCATAACCTTACCACATGTTCTTCAACCATACCTCACTTCATTATAGAGGCCAAACATTGGGAATAAAGCCATCAAATGTAGTCTTTTTCTCCAATCCAAAAGGAGACAATGGAAAAAAGAGGTAGTTGTTTTTTCACCACTTTTAATGTTATTTTCTTCTTCTACGTCCTCTTTATATACTTAATCCATATAAAAAACATGTCTACTATAATGAATATACTGATATTTTATTATAATTATGGTATAACCATATTCTTCATTTTATTCATCATAAAAATAATAACATCACCATGAATGTGTAAGTATGGCTTACCGTCTCCAAGTCGTTGTGTAATTTGTTAATGAACACTACATTATTTGGATGGGTATAATGGTTAGTATAATAGATATAAATAATTTTTATAATATTATAATGATTATTTTTAATTAATATACCATCCAATCCTATACCATTTAACCATTAAGGGATTGATAATGTCGCTCGTGCGTGTGTGCGGCGTACCGTCTTCACAATGCTATGAGATTGATTCTCTACATTGACCATTCAAAAATGATTATAAAATTTTAATAATGAGTATAAATAATTTTTATGAACATTATCTCATTGTTTATGTGAATAAAATATATCTTATTCATACCAAACATGACTTACATGATAAAATAGGGATGGGGAAAAGAAGTAGTTAACACCCAAAACAACGGTAATCTTGAAATATTATTAGAAAAATGATATTAGGGGATCATATATGATATAATAAATATTTATATAGTCCTTTTATTACTTAATAAATTTTCTAACCATTATACAGGTGGTTAACTCTCCCTTTACTAAAGGAATGTATAAGGTAATGTTTAATTTCACAATCTCTTTATTATTCGATATTATTGATATGTAAGTATCTACTTGGACATCCTTATCAACCATGTTCATGATTCATAAAATGTAATTCAAAATACTATTGGAAATTTTCTTAATTTAATTTTTACCAATGATTTAATTTTTAAAAAAATGAAAGGAATATTTCCATCATTTTCCAAATGGGGCACTTTAAGGCCTTTTCAACAAATTATGGGAAGAATGTTTTTTTAACTTATACGGCACAAGAAGATATATTCTTCCATTATAATGCCTTATTATTTTAATGATTAGTATCCAAGAAAACATTGTAATATTCAAAATATATGTTTTCTTTTATAATTCAATGTCTTTTAAATGATTTCAAATTAAAAAGGGATATCTCTCTCAATGAGATTTAATGATTTTATTAGATCACTTTTCATCTATGTCAACTGATTTAATAGATTTAATTATTAATTATGGTTTATTTATTATAAAATCTTATATATTTTATTGAATGTTTTATGATGTGTTTGACTTTGGAAGTTCTATTTTTATACCATTAATTTTTTATTGTTAATGTATTAATGTTTTGTATGCTAGTTTTAATAGAAATATTTATGTTATGCTTCACCCCATTCATAAGATGAATGCATTGGAATTATTATGTTATATGTGGGGCCCACTATATCCCCTCTATGCATCGGTATATATCAGGTGAAACACATGTGTCTTGGAATAAGGCCTCGATGGTATGGAAATGGTCATGTCATGAGGCCATGATTCTACTGTAATGATGACCAACATTATGCATTTCCTCATATTGTGATTTGTTATTGATATTGAAAGTTATTATTTTACTAGTAAAATATCCATGTGAAAATTTAAATGTAATTATATTATTTATACATTCCATATTATACTGAATATTTTGTTCAAAAATCTTGATATTCTATTTTATACCTTTCCATAAAATTTTATGCTAATTTAGGATAGATTTCGTAATATTTGTTATCCTTACTGAGCATCTGGGCTCATCCAATTCTTTTGTTTCATTTTTTCATAGGATATGAAGAAGTATATTATGATTGAAATGCAGTGATATTCCATGGGATATGAATTTTTTCAAAGGGGATAACATGTTTTCTGCATTTCAAGATGTAATTTAAAACATATTGTTGTCTATAGTATTTCCAAGGATACTAATATGATCAATAATTACAGATTTGATTTTCATTAGAACATGAAAATGTAATAAAATAATTTACCAACTCTAGAAAACTAGGGTTGGGGTGTTACCGTCTATGCTATAATCAACATAACCTCACAAAGTATGTTAAGTATTATTAATGTCCTAACTTTGAATAAAAGAGGGAAATATCTTGTGTCTTATCTAATCTCCCTATCCTTAATCACACTCTAGGATTGACTGACACTACTTACCTACCTAACACATGTGATTAATAATAATTCCTAACTCACAATATTATCCTAACCCTCAACAAAAATCATTGACCCCATTCTACCATGACCATACCCTACAATAACCCTTATAGGGATGGTATACAAAATGATTGTTACCCTCATAGAATACCTCTAATAGGTCATGGGTAGGTGACTAGAACTCGGGGTAAAAACACATGAATATGATATATTCCCCTCCTAAATCACATGAATGAGAGAAAAATCTATGATCATCTAGATAAAAAATAAATAAACCATCATACAATTCATACAATGTAAAAAGTAAACCAAAACTCAAAACATAAATCCCACGAGAATCTCTTATAGTAGTGATTACATGAACATTAGGAAACCCCAATGACTATGTTTAGGCTTATAAAGTCTTTCCCAATAGACAGTACTCTCCATAAAACCTGAAATCTTTTTAAATATATTATGGTTAGATAAAATTATTGATTGTAAGATCATATAAAAAACATATCATGAGATTATGGAAGAACAAAACTAATATCTCATAGAATAGATAATGAAACCAACTCATTTCTTATACCTAGTCAACTAATTTTTCAACCCACACCAATGATCACTCACCCAATATCACACACAAGTACTGTAATATAATATCAAGGAAAATATATATGTGAAAGTACTCTAAATCCACTTCCCCACTAAACTAATCAACATCATTCACCTATTACATGTGTCCTAGTGTCATCATCCCCTTCTTATCGAAATTATAACATAACTTTAAGCCACATAACCCCATCCACAACTTCACAACCACATTCCATAGCCTCATAACCACATATCAGTTTACCAAAATCAGATTTTGGTTGGGTAACATATAAAGGAATGAAATTAACCTTTATCCACCCCCCTCACATGGATTCCCCAAACATGAACCCATATAACAACCATATCCTTGAGAAATTACTATTTATACTATGCCTAAATGAGAGAGACAGAGAGAGAAAGTGAAATTATTCAGTAATTTTTATCCTGTATATATTGGATATTTGGAAAAACACATTGAATGATAAACCATATAGAGGAATTGGTCATGTTACCCAACTCGATTGTCGATGAATAACAAATAATATAAAATATATTGAATATATAATAGAACACACACCCATTATAAGGGTCTTAAACTTAATACTAATACATAAAGACTGTAGAAAACCCATTTAAATATAAATATCACTTCAAACTCTAACCAACATTTACATTTCACAATTTTAACAAAATACTACATTAAAACTAATGTATCTTTAGATCATTTTAAATTATATTATTACTTCACATTATTCAATTAATAACCATTATATATATTAGAGGGTCTGATGAAACATCTGATAACACAAAATTTATCCTATTGAACTAACAATGTAGAAACCAAAAAACCTTAACAAGACCATACTAATGAAACATCAACACTTAGAAGGAAAATCATACCTAAGTCAACACACTATAACACACACAACGAAACTATATGCACAAAAGGAGCTTCTATGTTGATGGAACCTGGAACAGCGTGATACTGAAGGGGTGAATCTGGGTGTCATCTTTTTATTTTAATCTAATGAATCTTGTTCGCATGATGGTAGTAATTGGATAAACCTATTAGACAATCACAGGTGAACTGATGACATAAAATAATTCTATTTGGTTCACCATTAAGCACTACGTCCATGGATCATACGCCGATAGTGTGTGATTCGTACCTAAACCCCCTAATCATCACTAGTTATTGAATATAGAGGTTTTTTCACAGTCACTCTATTCCAGGATCATTTAATTTACCAGAATTCCATGATCTCACACCATTTCCCTCAGAACACTACTGTTGACTCCCCCTAGCACACTGCTCTGAGTTAAGAAAAAATCGGTATATCAACATGAAGGTCACATAAATGATATATAATTTTTCTCTTTATCCCTGAAATCAGTATCGAACACTTCTTTCACCTTATACCTGACTTGATGGTATTTTAAATTCTGTTCCACTTGAACATGATGATCAAATGTACCCTTCGTGAAGCCTCTTTTTGAACTAGTAGATCCAGAAGCACCCTTGCCTTCACGGAAAAAACTATCTTTGTGAATCTTCATTTCCATTAGAGAACAAACTGACTTTTCAAAAGAACATTCATTCATGAAACTCTTTGATTCAATGCAGAAAACCTCATCATCTTGATGTACCATTTTACAAAATAATGTTCATCAGTTAAGTCTTATAGTATCATCATGATGAACTAGCCTGAATAGAAATCCAGGATCGAGAAGTTATTTGTGAATTCAAAGTATTTAAAAATTTTCTATCAAAACACCAATACCATTAAAGAATGTTACCCTCAAATTTATTGTCTCTCATTTTGAAGAATCTCCACCACCTCTTTTCGGGTTTTCCAAATCATCGAACATGTATTCACTGATCTCCTTCCTTTGAAAAGAACCCTAGAAATTCACATTTATCAAATATCATCGTAATTGTTAACATTTCCATAAAAAAAATTCATGGAACCCATCATAATGGAAAATAATTATGTCAATGACTATAGATAACTCTATCACTGATCGCGAATCCTGAAATCTCGTAATCGTGGAGAACACTGCCTCTGTTTGGGAAGCCAGTCAAAATATCAGAGAACACCATCAAAAAAAATTTAAGTCTTCAAAAAATGCATCTTGTGTATACCATCATTGGGAAACTCATTCGTTTTCCATATTCCCACAAGGACATCATGAAAATCCACCTTCAATAGTGCTTTCAACATGAACTATATGATACCCTTCCTTGAACTCTCTCTAATATTACATGTGAGTATTGAAAACAAACAAAAATCATACTCCATTTCTAGAAAAGAAATGTTGGGTTCAAATAATCTCCCCATTTGGGTTTTATGGAAACATGCAAATAAATTCAATATAGCACCAACTACTATCAAAACCTAATATGCAAGAATCAACTCATCACACAATCAAATTCTCTGTGAGAAATGATCAGTGTAGAAAAAAATAGGGAATACATTAACTCTGTTATAGTGTGTTCAAATGAATGATCTGATTATTTCCTAATGATATCATATTTCTTGTCAACGTTCACATTGACATTATTATAACTCATTTAATTTATCTCTTCTCCATTCTCCTGCAACAAGCCTGCATCTAGAAAAACATTTCATCCTCCACATCAATGTGTTGAATTTTTCTCTTTCTCCCCCATCGGAAATAAACCTAAAGACCAGAATTTGTACATTATAGATCTCAAAACATACCCCCTCATGTATCGTATCTCCCCCCAAACCTACATCACATCCAAAAACATATTAATATTGTTATAACACTTTGTGATAGGGTATCATCTCTAACCTCCAAATGCACTGGGAGGTAACTGAACACCGAGGTTCAAATGATGTTTCGCAGAAATAGCCACTAATAGCGGCTTCGATAGAATATCATCCACATGCTCATCAGTTCCAATATGAATCTATATTTTCATAGAAAGAAAAATTTACGTCACTTGAAAATTTAAAAAATAGTCTTTAACATTCTAATTGGTTTTGAATTATTTACATCATTATATTTTTCATTCTAAATCCCAACTTCTCTAACATCGTATTCTCTAATCCTAATTAAGGTTTTATCATTGATAAGGCATTGAGATTATTTCTCATTTAGCTCTTTATATTTTTCATCAAGATTATCATTAAGTCCCATCTACATTTGTTCTTTCTTAGAAATTATTACCATGGATGTTTTAATTTTTTAATGGCATCAATCTTATTCCATTCCCCTTTCTTCCTTTTTTCACATTCCATTTCATTTTCTTATTGAACTGGGTGTTTTACTCCTAGAAAACATCCCATTATTCTCAACATGAACTCATTATAGGTATTTTTTCATCCCTCGTGAATTATTTAAGAATATGCATGTTTTCTATCCTGAGTAAAGATTTTTTTCTATTTTTGATAAATATATTCCTTTATGTATTCACTCCATGATAATAAGTCTTCAAACAATTCATTAATCCTCAAATTTCTCTTATTATTTCCTGAAGAACTCTATTTCTTTCTATAATAACCTTATTAATTTATTTTTTGGATATACTTTTAGTGCGGTAATTAGACTAGTTGTTTCAGAATTTTGTTAATAAAAATTATTTCTTCCATTGAGAAAATATCTTATTCCCAAAATAATGTTTTATGAATAGAATTAAATAGTTTTACAAATATCAAGATAAAAATTATCTACAATAAAATATATTAGTTCAAATTTCTATATACAACATATAGACCCAAATCCAATTATGGAATGATAATCGAAAATTATATTTCCATCTCAAAAAATATGGGACAAAAAAATTAATATACATGAAAAAACTAATGTAGTCATCTTATTCAGCTACTAACCTTTATGTGGGGGAGGAGATTCCAATCATGATTGATACAAAAATTAATATTGAATCTATACCCAGCTATATATTTCTCCATTTTTTGGATATTCAAATATAAAATGCAATTATGACAACATCCTTTTTGACATAATTTGAAATCACTGATCTATTGTATTTGTAAATTATATAAACGGTTCTACCCCTTGTGTCACAAATGATTTCAAAAAAACCTTCCCAGCTCAGGTTACCTTTTGATTCTCTATAATTATTGATATTTATCCATTCTTTTATAGGGTCTACCAGATAGTAGGTATAAAACTATAATCGGATTTGAAATTAACTCTAATCCTTAATACATCATAAATTAATAACTCCTTTATAGAAGTTACATCCAAGAAATATTTAATAGTTTAATTCATCCAAACTGGTGATAGGATATTTATAATGGAAATGTTGAACTTGATATGGTTCCTCTCACACCTATTAAAATTTCTATTCCATCAGATTTATTACCACACCTCTATAATAGTTTTCTAGAAAAATTTTTGAATTAAGAAAATCATTCTTGATTGTGTAAGTATGAAAACAATGACTTTATGACATTTTAAATGGAATTATGCGCCTAAAATATTATACAAATAATACTCCAAAAGGGGTTCATAAAAGTAACAATGAATAAAGATGTATGATAGGGATTCCTCCCCATCACTACAAGAGTATACCATTTAATAGAGTTTGTAGTTACCCATCCTAATGTTTTCATCTCAATAATGGACTTTATAGACTGATCCCATAATGAGGGTGTACTTAGAGGGGGTGATCTAAGTATTAAAAAGGGCGGAGATCTATGATACAACCTTAATTGGATTTCTAATGCTAAAATCATAATAAATTTAGTCATGAGGGTTCCATGTGTGGATGAAAACCATTTATGGATCCCTTCAGTTGTTGATTTCAAATCTAGAGTTCACTAATGCATCATCATAGGTTCATATAACACTTATTGCCAGATTCATGCACCTTATTCCATCATTTGACACATTAGATGTCATTGTCATTGGATCATGTGGACTAAATGAGTTCATGGTAGTGGACATTCTCAATTCAAGACACATCAATATAAGGTTTTCTTCTATGGAAGATCTGATACAAGCTTCATCATCTGAACCTCATATCAGCAAAAGTTCTTATTTTCTTCTCTTCTGATGGACATATGATTTCCATATGAAACATGACTCACCTTTAATGTTGATGTGGGTAAGATTACCAAAACATACTATTCCTTCTCAAAACCCATATATTATTTGTATACATGTAAATATTTTTGGTCAATATCTCTATTTATATAGTATGTATATAGATGTATGACATCCTATTTCTCCCAAGATATGTGTTAAAGTCAATATGTCAAAGCCTTCAGTGGAGTTCAGGTGGTTTTCTGTAGGTGGAGATATTCGTTATAAGAATATTGTTATTTTTGAATCATGTTGTGGTTTATGTACCTTATGAAATAAATTGGGGAATATTATGAAGGATTTTAGGTGTGGAATGTTGTTGTGGATGTAGTCAAACCTGAGCACTAAGAAAATGAACATGGTTCCAGCATAGGTTTTAGTTGTTGGGTGTAGTCCATTGGTTGTGGAAAATAGTGGAACAATCATATAATGTGATTTGGTTGATACTAATCAACCGCACAAAAAAGATTCCAATTTTCAAAATTTGAAGGAATAAGTCAACGATGTGTCCAAAAATTATAATGAAATGCATACAAATCTGAAATTTTCTGAAATTTTTAGTATGATGAAACATGATATGAAGGTGGGTAGTCATACACATGTTGTGGTTGTTTATGGAGATACAAAGACATCAGGTGATAGAACTATAGGAGTTTCAATTAGATTGAAGCATGATATAGAAGTGGGGAGTTATGTAGATTTTGTGGTGATTAAGTGTGACACAGAGGCCTCGAGTGAGGTATTTAATGAAGATTATATTTCTAATTCTACTGTAAAAGTTCAATTAGAGGTTGCGGGAGTTCCTAGAACATATTTTATTGGTTCTTGTGTGGATTCATTCTAGTAAGGGGATGGTACCACTATTGGAGGAAAATATGAGGCCCCTAAGGATCCAATTGAATCAAGCCCTATAAGTGAAGAATTTGATATTGATCTCGAAAACCATTTTTGATGGGTTTCTAAAATGAATATCTAGTGAATGAGGTATTATCTGATCTAAAAAGACGCTATGTTGATGATAATCAGGCCCTGAGGAAGACGTCTACTGAAGGGTATAAGAGGGGAATCATTAATGAGAGAAAATATCACTAATATATTACACCTCCCAATGAGACACATTAGACAAATAAATTAAATGTCAATAAGATGGACTATGATGTTATGATCAACCCTCATAATTACTTATGAGTTTAGATGATCAAATAGTTTAACAAGTTTTTTTCTTAACACTACGAAAGAAAAATCTTCTAGAGTTATGGGGAGGTAATTGAGGTTGACTCTCATTGAGGATTCATATAACAAGATGGATATGTAAGACCTGATTTTAGTAGGTGGATTAGACAATGGGAAGATCAACCTTGATGAGCACATTGAGACTTGGTACAAACTGACATTTATACTTGAGTATCTCATAAGGGATGAACCAGAAACTTAGGTACGCAATATCTTTTGTAAAATATTTAGGTAGCTAATATATTGTCATCTCAAATTTTCATTTAATGGTCCATTTTTTTCCTTTTTTTCTGAACCTATGGTTTCAAACTTATTTCTAAAAAGAGTTTCAATAATGAAAATATAATTTTTACTCAGATTGATTCTCATCGTAAACATAAAATTTTGAATAGATTCTATGATTTTATATGGTGTATAATCAAGAATCTAGAAGATGAAATCTATATTTTTAGAATCAAGGTCCAGATCATGATCATGAAGAGACTTGGTTAAGCTATAGTCTATCCATTTGACATCCATTTATTATTTTGATTCATATTCAAAATTCTAATTTTATATTTAGTCTGCAAAAAAGTTTTTAGTTTTATTATAGTTATAAAACATTGGTTTGTGTTCTCCTCTATACCAACCATTTATTTTTGAACAAATTTGGTATGAGAGCTATCAATATGTTTTAATCATTATCATCACTATCTGAATCACTAAAAATATCATCTTTTTCTTTTCAAATTTTTTTCTCATCAACCTGAATACAATTTATTCCTTTTCATTTTAATAAAACATTAGGGATTTCCTCATCATATTAATGAGGAGGGTATTATATTTCTCATTCGAGGATAAGACTCTAATTTATTTAAGTGACGATATCTTACGATCAATACTATTAGGAAAATTCCACATCAACTTCTTTAAGTCTATTGTATCTTCTAATGTATCACCAATTGTTATATTATAATTTTGAATATCATTAACAATTATAATGTAGTCATTAATTGTATCCTTTTTTTCAATACAAATGACTTCAAATAATTCTCTTCATTCTTAATAATTTTTCTTCTACAATATTCAAATTTCCATTATATATTTTCCAAATTTATCCCACATATCATTTATTTTTCTGAACCCTATAACCGTGGGGTAAAAATAATCAAATAGTAAGATAATTATGGAATTACATGCATTCCCATCCACATATAGATTTATTTTATCATTATAATTCATGGGAGTCTCACTTCGATGTAAGGAAAGATCCATTATAACATATTCACTAACAACTATACTTTGTGATTGAAGGTAAGAAAACATTATACCATTCATGTCATGATTTTTTTTATGAATATATAAAATTTTGAATGAACTATGGTTATCCATATTTCACATTAGTTGTGATTTTATTTTTTAGTGTGAATATGTGATTTCTATTATACCACTTTCAGTTCTCTAGATAAGTGATATCACTAAAAGGGGGATGGGTTGAATCAGTGATGCCTATTTCCTTTTTATGAATTAGTCATCCTAATCCAATTTTTTTATTGTTTAAGATATATATCAGCTATTATTATTATCTCTCATCCATAACCAAATGTAAATAATTTTAAATTAATAAGTAATGGGAATTTACCAGGTTTTTTGTAAAAAACCTACTCCATATCATGAATGGTTAGTCACACAAATCAAATATTCTTCTATAATGAACTCATGTATTAAAAAATTATATACTCACACAATGATTAACTTGAATCTCCCTATGTTTTAAATCATTGAAATTGATTTATTTAATACTACCTCACATAGTCCATTCTCTCATTGATTATTGATTCTTTCATACATAACTCAACCCTCTAAACTAATATCAACAACCCCTCATAGACTTTTTTCATTATGGTCTTCCAAAACCTCCATATAAATATGTCATACACTTCTATATCTTCTCATATGAGTGTTACATCCTTGTCCTATTACAGTCTACACATTTAAAAATCCTACATAGTTTGGCCATACTCAAACTCATTGTTATAATGAATCACAGTGAATCCTATTCATATTAACACTATCCTTAAATTATATATGAATATTGTAGGTTTTTAATTTATTTCATCGAAAATTTAATGTCATTAACATGAATAATTTAATGAATATTTTTTCAGTAATGAATTATAATAATTTACCTTCTTTTATAATTTCATAGAACTATTCATTCAAACAAGTTAATTATTTCCATTTTTAATTTCAATTAAATATCCACATTCAAATGAAACCATGGTCCATTTTATAACTATATGTTTCCTTCACATGATAATAAAAATATAAAAACCTTATTTTTCGCCATAAAATCTGTAGGTTTCCAATTTTCTAAAATCTACCCATGTTAATGGAAGGGTTCTTTGACACTGTGGTATTGTGGCTCATGAATTGAAATTTTTATCTCCCCATTTGTATTAGTTTCATATTTCATCATTAACATAGCTAAAATCTCAATATCATTATTAAATTATTCAAATTAATATCATATTGAAGAATAATCTTATTCTATTTCCTCAATATTAAAAATATTAGAAATTTGAATATCTCAAATAATCTAGTTTTTTATATGACTTTATAAGTCTCCCAATGTAACCAAGTCATATTCTCTATAATTAATGTCATGAACCCATTGTGTAATCATTGTGTGTCCTGAAGAAAATCCTTATTCTTCTTATCAAAATCTTATGTGTATAGTCTCACATTGGAAAATTCATACACATAAGTCTAACGACTGGATACTCAAAGTCATCAATTGGGTAATCATTTAAGAGATCATATGAAAATTAATATAATCAAAGTCATGTTTCCAAATGTCATATGAGGTCTTTAAAAATTCATATTCCAATATAATCTCATATACACCTTGATGAAATTCATATAATGCATCTCTCAAATTAAAAGATGTTAATGATTAAGCATAAGAAGTTCAAACTTCACTCAACAAAAATCAGGACATTCTTGGATCAGTATGAGGCCATATAAAACACATCAAATTTTATCAATACATTATCCAATGAAATTACTACACCATATAAATCATTCTTTGTTCTTGTATGTCCATGGATGGTTTCTTTATGTAACACCCTGTGATTTTTATGAACTTTTTTTCCAAATAAATTAAAATTTTAATTTTTTATCTTACAATGCACTAAGTAAATGATTCCATTCACACTAAAATGAATTCTTATACATTACAAGAAACACTGATTTCGATTATGATGCACTAAAAATAGTGTTGGTGTATGATGAAGTCAACACCAAGTTGGTATACGATACGCACAACATTGACTTTCCACGAAACATATCTTTTAATGTATTAATTATATGAATGAGATAACTATAACCTATTTGATAAAGATATTTATATTAATAGTAATATATACTTTTCAAATATAGTTTATAATATATTTATATAAATAATACTTATTGATATTGAAAGGTGGTATTATTGGTAAAGTCCATTTTTGTTAAAATTGCAATTTTCTTGAAAAACCCATCATCAAAAATAAAATTAATTTTATACAAATAAATAAAAATAATTTTATAAAATAAAAATTATTTTTGAATTCATAACTACGAAATTATCATAGGGTTAATTTTTTTAATTTTTTTCAGAAACATTTTTTTTGATAAATTGTGAAAAATAATGCTTCTTAGTTTAAAAGAGCGTTTTGATTAATTAATTAGTAATGTTAAATGACATTATAATTTTTTTAAGGTCACATTATACTAATGCTAAATCTATTAAAAAAATTGTATTCATTATAATAAATTTCACTTTGAATAAAAATTTAAAATATCAACCAACTTTTGATCATTTTTCTTACTTTAAAATACCATTATTTCGTCCCATCTACGGTATTAGCACTAATCCTAATTTTTCCTCTTATCAGAGTTTAATTTAGAAAATAGTAAATGAACCATTGTATTAGGGACAAATATTTAGTTTCTAATGACCCTGAGATAATTTTTTAAAAATATGATTAGTGAAAGATATTAAAATTAATCAGAGAAGTTAAGGCCAAATTAAGCATAATCTGTGACTAAACCTTAAAATTATGGGGAAAATGACCTAGAAACATGTAAAAACCAAATTTATATCCATTTTATTGAAATTAAACATCCATAAAGTTGTTGTTTTTGTTTTTTAAGTCTTTTCTTAGGTATGAACATGTGTACAACTAATTTCATTCTGAAAACTCTAAGTGAGTCCTTTTCCAACCATATAAAAGGTCAACACCTCTACCCATTAGTAAATGCCCTCAATCCTCTTAAGGTCATCTATAAAATTCCCACATAGAGTAAAAAGAATACTGTCTTCAATATCAAGTCCTCCCTTTAAGAATAAACCCTCTCAAGGAATCCTTTTGGCATAAACCAAAATGAGTAACCCAATTTATAGGTAACACCTTCTTTAAAGATCCATTCATTTCATTTTCTTCTTCACCCCCTTCACCCCCTTTATTAAATTATTTCATGGAAAAACCATTAAACTAAATATTCTATGTATTTTTTATATAATTATTTCATAATAAACATACAAACACCTCAATATAATGGTTGTTTTTCATACTGTTTCTATGTACGACGAACTAGAACCTTACAAAACTATGGAAGTTCATTTCTCCATTACCACCAATCATTGAGGAAATTGTGATGTAAACTATATTATATATGTAATATATTGTATTCATTATTTATTTATTATATTTATTACTTTGAAAAATCGCATCTCTTTACATTTCATTTGGTGTTAATACGATAATCTTGTTTGAGGTAGTGTGGACAATTGCCCCCTCGAAGTGATTTGATTCATTGACACACCACATGGAATGTATAAAGAATGGTTTTAATGAAAAAATATGATATATATTATATAGTAATTATACTGGAATAATTATATATATATATATACATAAATTTATATTCATATTTCATTTAAATAATATCTTTCAATACGATAAAAAAATAAAAACAACGTTCATGAGTACGTACGACTAACTGTCTCCATGAATGGTTTATACTACATTGTACTCGTTTATGCTAAAAATTATTATAATATAAAAACACATGATATATCCAATATTTATATCATGATTTACATTCTATAATCATGATATAATTATAAGGACCAATGCTATTACAAATTAAGACACATGCGACAAAAAAAAGAGAATATTACCCAAAGTGAAACATTAACATAGGATCGATAACTAAAGGATAATATAAGGTCATAATTAAACCATATAAGGATGTCTATATAAAAATATTATTCTTTGAATTATTTATAATAAAATAATAGTTATTATATAGGAATTTTGTATGAGAACGGAGAGATTCAAGACACAAGGTTTGGGGGTTTCATATCACATTTAATTACCATGAGATAATTATCATCATAACCACTATTTTTTGTATGAAATTCCCATGATAGAATTCTAAGAATAATATAATTAAATTTCTTGGTATTCATCTATCCATTTCATTATCCTTCTTTAATGGGGATTAACTTCCAAAGGTTACCAAATCGATAAAACAGTTTTGTCTCAAATTGCCTCCTTTGAGTCTCTTGTTTTGTTTTTTCACCTAAACTCTTTTTTGTGGTGCATATATATTTTCATTTTAAATTTCTTTTAATTTAATATTATTATTTCCATTACATATCATCCTTAATTTAATTTCCTATTCTTACATGAAGATTATGATCCCAAGTTACCATGTTATAAGAGTTTATTGGGAGAATCTCCTCGCTTTTCGAGAATGTTTATGATTATGCTTCCTTTGATGAAATATTATGATCCATATATCATTATAATTCATTAGTTTCATTAAAATATGTTATTTTCAGATATAATAATGTATGTGTACCATTTCATTATCTTTATTGAAAATGATAATTATGAAGTGTTTTTAATAAATCATGAAATTACCATATCTTCAGTCGGAAATCTATATTTTCTAAAAGTGTATCCAAGAATATTTTACCAATATAATATAATATATAAAATTAATTTTTAAAATTTTTTCCTTTTATAAATCTCATCGAAGGAATATTATTGTCTATTTCCGAACAATTCATATTTCTATCTTTTTTACCTTGAAAAAGGAATGATCTTTTACCTCGTACGACATATACTGATATACCCACATTCATCCCTTAAAAGATTAATATGCATTTAAAAAAGGATAATCATCACAAAAATGTTTTTAAAATAATTCTCCAAATTGTTTTCAAAATTTTTTCAAACTTCTTTTATATTTTTGTATGTAAAACTTGTTTAAAAATGATTTCAATATTTTTTACATGTTTTCAAAGTGTTTTCAATGAAATGGTTTTCAAAATATTTTCAAGATAAAATATTTATGATGTTGAAATTCGGATAAGGTCCACATCGTGTGGAAAAAATAGTAATGAATGAATCTGGGAAGGCAAGAGAATATTTTAGGGCCCAGGAGGTAGGCACGTGCTTGATTCTAGAAGTGCATGCAAGCAACCATCTTGCGCACAAAATCTTGCATGCCCAAGGAGCCAGCTAGGGCACACCACCGCAGCAACCTTCGAACCTTTTAGGGGTGCCGATGCGCAAGGGCGTCTTGGTTGAGCGTCAATGGCCCCCTTTGCATGCCCAAGGCGACGTTAAAAGGGTGTTTTCTGGCACATCGCAGTTTGCAAGACCAATGCTACGTCAACCACCTTTTTGAGCGTGTTTCCCCTTTCCGTGCCCAAGGTGACGTCAAACGAGAGTTTTTTCACACGATGCCCTGTGCACACCCAAGGTGGAATAAACTTCCTGTTTTTGCACATGGATCCCTTTATGCGCCATCTCTGAGGACTTCAGCAATAAAACGAAGCATCCCCCATCTGTTGTGGATTCTTACAGAAGATGAATCAAAGTTATATTGTGCCCAATCCCCCTCTTCCGCAACCGCAAAATACCAACCATGGCCTCCATGTATTTCATTTTCTGTGATAGGTCCCCTAAGGGTCCTTCATCAGGGGAGGCCTTCTTGGGCATAACCCTCGTCCATTTCCTTTCACCTAAGTTTTTTTCATGAAAGAGATCACTTTTTTCACATATGTTCATGTCTTTCATAAACACCCTTCCATGTTGCGTGCAAACCAATCATCCTGCGCGAAACCCCCTATCTTGCATGCACCCTCTTTATGCACTCCATGTGTCGTCCACAACTTATTTCACCATGTCCAAGACCCTCTTGTGCACACCACCCCTATAGTGACGCAATCTCTTTCTATGCATCCCCTCAGGTTTGCACGAATCATTTTCAAAGTCCCTTCGGAGGTTCTTCACATTGCATTACTTCACCTCAGGCTTCTTCGTATAGGCATGCTAATGGATAATGCTTCTTCGCATAGCCACGCTAATGTGGACCCCCAATGAGATCACCTCACGACACCACCTAGTCACAGTGTTGATGATCCCATCTCTTCACCAAGGTGTAGAGGGTGCCGGTTATGTAAGTCCTAGGGGTGCGGAGCGAACCCACCTCGTCCAAGATACAGGACATTAAACATCAAAGATCCATCATCCTGAGCACTTGGCATTAAACTACGGCCTCACCCTGGGCACTTTAAATGGGGTTCCCCATCTCAGACATTCTTTATGCCCGATCATCTCCACAGGAGTGAGATCTTCCTCAAATAAAATGTGATTCTCTTTTATGGAGTTGCGCCTATCTGTGGGGAAGGGAAACCACCTTGGTGTAAGACCCTAGACTTTCTCGATTGAGGTTGTACCCATACTCATCCTTTCTTCTTCGGAGCCAAAGGCCAGCAAAGGGCAGGAGAGGCATTGCTACCATCCTATATTCTTCCTTGCCAAATCACTCTCTTCTTGGGATTGGTTACCATTGGGCCTCCATCCTAGAGTAAGTCTCAATATCCATCTCCTTGGTCTGCTAACCACGTGTAAGACCCTGTTTCCTCTTTGGGAAACTAACCACGTGTAAGGCCTAATCCACATCCCACGGACGCACCTTTTTCAATGTGATCGTCATGTCTTTGTTGCCTCTAGTTTCTAACACTGATCATGACTCACATGGGATTAGAGTAAGCATCGACCATGGAATCCTCTCTGGGAACACTATAGTGTAAGCCTCGCCCCATTCCAAACTATGTGGAATTTCATCCTTTCCAATGTAGGGTACGTAGGAAGCCTCCCTGAGGTTCAATCTCAACACCCATAGTTTCTGACCATTCACGTCGATTCTGAACCATTCCGAACTACATGGAATTTGATCCTTGCCAAGGAAGGGTTTATAGGAGGCCTCCCAGAGGTCCAAGACCAACACCCTTCAGTTCCAACCATTCACGTCAGTTCCAAACCATCCAGAACTACATGGAATTTGATACTTGCTAAGGAGGGGTACGTAGGAAGCCTTCCTGATGTTCAAGCCCAACACCCATCAGTTCCGACCATTCATTTCGATTCCAAACCATTCTGAACTATGTGGGCTTTGATCTTTTCCATGGAAGGGCACGTAGGAAGCCTCTCTAAGGTTCAATCCCAACACCCATTGGTTCCGACCATTCATGTCAGTTTTGAACCATTATAAACTACATGGAATTTGGTCCTTACCAAAGCTTGGTACGTAGGAAGCCTCCCTGACGTTAATTCCCAATAACCATTGGTCCAAACCATATTCACATTAGTGCACCAAGCCCCCATCCTGAAATACGTGGACTTTGATCCATGCCAAGGTAGGGTACATAGGAAGCCTCCCTGTGGTTCAATCCTTACACCCATCTGTTCCAACAATTCACGTCAGTTCCGAACCATCCTAAACTATGTGTACTTTAATCTTTGAAAATTTAGGGTACATAGGAATCCTCCTTGAGGTTCAGGCTGAACACCCAATGATTATGACCATTCACGTCAGTTACAAACCATTCCGAACTACGTGGACATTAATTATTTCCAAGGAATGATATGTAGGAAGCCTCCATGAGGTTCAAGCCCAATAACCATTGGTCCAGACCATCTTCACGTCGGTGCACCAAGACCCCATCCCGAACTATGTGGACGTTGATCCTTGCTATGGAAAGGTACGTAGGAAGCCTCCCAGAGGTTCAATCCCAACATCCATTGGTTTTGACCCTATTCACACTGGTTCACCAAGCACCCATTCCAAACTACATGGACATAGATCCATGCCAAGGCAAGGTACGTAGGAAGTCTCCGAGAGGATCATTACCAAAACCCATTGGTTCTGACCATTCACATCAGTTCTGAACCATTCTGAACTATAGGGACATTGATCCATGGCATGGAAGGGTACATAGGAAGCCTCCTTGTGATTCAAGCCCAATACCCATCGGTTCCGACCATTCACGTTGGTTTTGAACCATCCCGAACTATGTGGACATTGACCCTTTCCAAGGTAGGGTACGTAGGAAGCCTCATTGAGGTTCATTCCCAACACACATCAGTTCTAACCACTCACATCAGTTCTGAACCATTCTAAAATAAGTGGATATTAGTCATTTCCATGTAAGGTTACTTAATAGGACTCCCTGAGGATCATGCCCAACACCCATCAGTTCCAACCATTCACGTCGGTTCTAAACCTTTCCCAACTATGTGGACATTGATCCTTGCCAAGGAATGGTATGTAGGAAGCCTCCCTACGGTTCAATACTAATAACCATTGGTCCTGCACATCTTCACATCGGTGCACCATGCCCCCATCATTAAATTTGTGGACTTTTATCCTTGCAAAGAAAAGGTATGGAGGAAGCCTTCTAGAGGTTAAAACCCTAAATCCATTGGTTCCAACCATCTTCACGTCGGTTCACCAAGCCCCCATTCTGAACTATGTGGACATTGATACTTCCTAAGGTAGGGTACGTAGGAAGCCTCCTTGTGGTTCAATCCAAACACTCATCATTGCCTACCATTCACATCGGTTCTGAACCATTACAGACTACGTGGACATTGATCTTTTCCAAGGAAGGGTACGTAGGAAGCCTCCCTATTGTTCGTCCCCAACAACCTTTTCCCCTTTCCATCTCATTCCCCATCCACTCCTTTAAACCACATATCATCCAACTTGATTCTTACCCAGGCCTCCATGTCCTAGTGGAATCACTCCAGCTCACCCCTCAACAACAGTGTACCCCTATAGGGGTTGCACCCATCTGATCTACTCTAGTCAGAGTTAAAATCAGTCTGATCGATCTCCGTAGGATGATAAACATGTGGAATACCATGTGTTAAACATGGGAAACTGAGGAATACCTCATTGAAATTCCCATGGAATATGATTCTTCGCATTTGACGTGGGATGCCCCAGGCTTCCACGCACTCGAGAATCCCTATAATAAGGGATCAATGACAGACGCGACGGTGTTCAACTGCTCAGACTTTCCAGTGATACCCAACGTGACTAATCTCCCAACTGAAGGTTTCTTCCCTGACCGGACCCCTTGGGAATGTCCTGATAGAAGCAGCGTAATTAATCAGTGTCCATAAAAACATGGCGCTGGGAAGAGTTTCATGAACAATGTCTTAAATCTCTAAGGGAGGCCCGGACTAGGTGAAGAGTTCTGAGGAGGAATCCAATGAAGGAGGAACTGACATCCCATCATCCCATTTTGATCATGGATCAAACATCCCTGAATAAGCAATGGATTCCACCCACCATTGGAAAGTGGGAATGCGAGGCATCAAACAGTGACTTTTGCCGTCCAAACAGAATGACGTGAACATCCTGATGAAATCCTCAGAAACAGAAATGGTGAACCCAATATTATGTTCTTCTCCACAATAGGGAGATTAGTATCTTTAGGGTAATCAATAGATTAGTGTGTCACCAGATCCATTTATCTGGTGCTAAGTCCCACTAAGAAAATAGTGGGACTGACGTGAAACTCACCTGAACTTGGGGAAGCAAAAATGTTGGACATCCCGATCTATGACGTTGCCAGCATGGATCCCTCTTACTATTCATGGGATGGTGTTAGAGCAGTGGTCATCGATTCCTTTTTCTTTCATCGTTAATGGGTTAATCTCCTTGCTTCTCGGAACCCAGATGATGTGACGGAAATTCAATCATTGCACACCCACTGACGCGGGGGTAGGATAACACCAACGTGGCTATCGCGCATGACCCCACCAATTTAGAATTGGTCTCTACACCCAATTGTGGGTTCCCACACCCTATCTCCCCAACTGAATTCATCGAATTAAGGGTGATCAATGTCCTAGTCCGCTAGTACGAGGAGGAGGGGATTATCCTGACTCAATATATGGCCCGCCTAGATCTAGAGGAATCTACACCTCGTCGTCAACACCGCCCCAAGGGTCATGTAGGGATCTAGTTCTCCACACTCCAGCGTACAGCCGTTTCATGACCCTCTCCCTGGAATGCCTCGACGACTCTATGTCCTAGGCCGACGAGGTAGGGGATTTCTAGGTCATCCCTGTCGGGATCCCATCTCATGGGCTCCCAAGAAGGGCTCCAACCAGGACACTTCGTTGCCGCCACCTGTCCATAGGAGTAGAGTAGTAGTTAAGCCATGTTCATGCAATTCCGTCCCCAATCCAGTTAACCCAATGCTAGCGTCGGGCCCAAGTCGAAGAGGATGCCCGCCAAGGGGCATCAACGTCTGTGTCTACTATGGCCCGAGCCCCCACTGTCACATATCACCAGCTTCTTGTGTACATTGAACTTGTGAATTCATATTCCCAACTTAGATCGAGGCCCCAACTGCCCCACGAGCATGCTGGGTCCATTCTCTTGGTCACCGTCACAGGCAATGGCAGCCGCAGACTAACCTCCAACAATGCCACCCTGTACGGAGGTCCTCCACATACTACTACCATGGAGAACGCATGTATTCCCCACTTCCAGGCTCAACATGGAGGGATGCCCCATGCCACCTTCAATCCAAATGAGGGTCCTCCCATTAGGGGTGATGATCAGTACAGAAGTATTTCCTATGCTCACTACACTGAGTATGGAATCATTCCTCCTACCATAGATCATTGGTGTGGGTTCGTTGCACATCCGGTCACTCTCAAATGTGGGGGACCTCCCCATGTTCTCATATTAGTAGGTGAAATCCCTCCTCTCCCTAGAAATCAGATGGGTTGAGTTTAGCCTCACTTCACCAACACCTATCATGGAGGTCCCACCGGTGTTCGCCTTGACCAGTATGAGGACCTTCCTCACAATGATGTCACCAAGGGAAATAAGCATGGAGGTCCTACCCATGATCCTTACAGTACCAGTGATGGTATTACCTGCTCCAGCACTACCCATGAAGGTCCTCCCCCAGTCCCCTTTGATATTTTTCCCAGTGCTCCTCACACCCCGGCATATGCAGGAGGAAATCCTCTCTTCCCCAGCACCAGTACGGTCGAAGTTCATCCGCATTGTGGAAATCTGCCCTGTCCCGAAGAGCCATCTAGGGGTAGAGAGGTGGGTCATCTCCTCCATAAGAAGAACTCTGGGATGGTCTGGACAGAGATCAAACCAGCCTGCTTCTCAGATTCTGAATTAGAGTATGACATAGCACTGGAACCCTCCCCTTGGTCCTCTATGTCAAGGGAAGGGGATGGAATGAGGCGCATCAGCCTCCTACTCATCGAATGTGAGGTCCACTGGATCCCTTCATCCCTTCATAGATACATCTAGGAGGACTAAGACATGGCGTCTCCCTAGGGTCCGATTGTGAAATCTCTACCATCATCATCAGGAGCTCCCTCCACCTTGACCAATGACTGTAGATAATTGTTCTTGGGATCAATGGTAAATGAGCTAAAGCATGGTTCACCACAAGCAGCCATAGTCATAGTGCCAGAAACCCTGGACGCCAGCCCGTCTTTTCATGACGTAGCGGCGAGGTCACCACACTCTTCAAAGGATAGCCTGAGATTCAGTAGCATGTCATCTTATTTGTTGTATTCTCCCTCAGATATCTTGTTTCCCCAAAGGTCCGCCTCAGTATCCTTGACAGTTCCTCAGCCACCCCCAGTAGAATAATGGGCCAATCAAGGGCCAGACCCTGAATCTGAGCTGAGGATCTTATGGGATATCCGTGGAAAGGACCACTTCTCGGAGATGTTTTGGCCCATTGCAGCACCAAATTTTTGTGCCCCAGAATCTATCACCCAATAAGAGTTTTGGTGTTTCCATCAAACCCTATGGTCGACACACTTTCCCCTTCATCACCAGTTAGTGGTTTATCCCAAAAGCCAAATGAATTTTGAATACATCAGCGAGCAATGTCGTCTGTTTGATCTAGATGCACACCCATGTGGCCCAGTGCCTTGAGTCACTAGGCCGCCGTATGGCCCTACAACAGCAATGCATTCAATGTATCAAGGTACTTCGCAAGATTATCAAGGAGTATTCCCACCACGTGAAGATCCATGGGTCTGGGCAATATGCTTCCATCCTCATAAGTCCTATCTGGCAGCAGCCCAATTCATTAGGAAATATCGGGGACATTATCCAAGGAAGATTCTCGGTCAACCTGGACGACCTATTGTATGGGGAGAAAAAACTGGAGCTTCTTGATGGGGAACTACCCCTGAGGGAATGCCACCACTATTAGACCCGTTGGGAAGGGTTACTCGCCAATAGAGAAATCTGCTGGGTCTCCCTACACCCACCGAGCCATTAGTTCTCAGCCGGAATCTCGGTAAGTGTAAAGAGAACCTCGGAGACCCCAAACACTCTGAACCATCCGCATTAATGCCGTAGATAGAGGGAGACCCTAAAAAGGCTACATTGCGTCAGCAACTTGCCGAACAAAAAAATTTGGTCGACAACCTCTTGGTTGAATGCTCTGCAGAACAATGTCCATGTTAAGGTGATCCATGACCAGTACAGTAGGGATAGACACAACTCCCCCTATTGAGTTGCCTCCTGGTGACCCTAAATATCCGACCCATGTAGACAGGCTAGAGGCCATAACTTAAGTTAATAGGGAATGATATGTGTCTTCAAATCCACTTGAGCGATGCAATAATCCTCGGGACCCATCTCAATTTCCCCCAGCTACACCACATGTCACTCCAATAGCCACCCTGCAAGCCGCTAGGCCTGATTATCATGTTGAAGAACCCGCCAATGCACTGGTGGTTCAGGATCCCCATCAAGATAAGGACCCCCTCCCAGATGATCCAATTGTGGCACTCATCACCCACTTTGAGGTGTTGGAAACGAGAGAACTCCCACCTGATGGAAATACATATCTGGTGTGGGTAGATAATTTGCTAGCACCTCATGTTTTTAAAAATCCCACCTTCTCACACTTTAATGGGATGAGTGACCCCTTGCAGCATCTTTCCCACTTTATTTAAAGGTGTGGACCCATTTTGGGAACTCCGGTGCAGCAATAGGCCGCTAAACATTGGTGTTTTGTATAGAAATTGGATGGGAATGCATTTGTCTTGTATATCCAACTCCCCATTAGGTCGATAGCGGGATGGGAAGATCTCCGTAGAGAATTTTTGTACCGGTTTATCTCTACCACTTAGAAGAAAACTATCGCAGACCTATTCAATTGCAATCAGAGGCCCAATGAGTGTGTCCCAGACTTTATCGCTCGATGTAAAGGGCTCAAATACTTTCATGACAAGCATCTAACTCATTAGAAACTACATACGATGTTTGTGGGAAATGTTAAGATGGAACTGGTTCCCTCTCTGATCACCCATAACTACCTCGGTGGATTCCAAGATTTCTCTGATATGGCCTAGTTCCTATAAGAAGCCATACAACAGGTTATCCATGAAAGTCCATTTCTTGTTGTTGTCCTTGTGAGGAGATCCGCCAAGGATGAGCCCGCTGTAGTGGCCCAGATAGAGGACCCCAGACAACTGGAATTATTTCCAGTAGATGCGCCTCCATAGCCTTGTAGAGGGCTGCCCCCACAGGTGCAACCTCTAACCCAGTAGCGTACACATCAAAATCAGAAAGCACCCCCACTAAATGTGCCACCACCGCCTAGATGGGATAATCAGGCTCCACCTCTATGAAAGGATCCTCCATCCCCTCATCAGAATTAGGATCCAAGGGCCCCCATTCTGGACAGAACAAACTATACCTATGCATTCAACTAGAATCAGGTCCCCACTTATTTCTAATGTTCCTTGTAACAGGGGATTGTACTTTTTTCTAAGTGTAGGAAGACAGAAGAGGAGAACCTCACTGATCGCCCAAACTACTGCCCTTACCAACAAATCCTGGGGTACAACATTATATAGTTATATGTGTTCAAGGACTGGCTACAAGTCCAAGTCGACAACAATATAGTCAGGCTGGGCCCATCTTGGACATAGGTGGCATGCGTCTTCGTGAAGGCAGATAGCATCGGTGAAAAGGAAGGTGAGTGGCACCAGGTTTCTAACCACGAAACCCAGAAGTATGATGACTAGATGACTCACTAGGAGGTCACCCATTCCCATGGTATTATCCGTGCACACCTAAATCTAATTGATCCTTCAGAAGCCATTGTGCCATCCGTAGCCACCAATTCTACATTGTCATCTCAACCATCCTCTTCCCAGAAGATCAAGCATCTGCGGCGCTAGGGAAAAAAAATTCCCCATCCAATGCCATCATCATCCCGTACCCTCAGTGACATCATTCTCCCAGAGATGGAGATTCCTCCATGAATCTGCACAGAAGGAGATGACTCTTTAGTTGATAGTCAAGGGTACACCTCGGTTAATACCGAGGAGATGGTAAACCCCAATATAATTCAAGATGATGAGGAGCACTAGACGGATCCTTCCATAATCCCCATCCGACACCAGTATCAGTGGATCCATGGATATATGGGTGGTTGAGGCACATTAGTTTTCACTTCAATCATGGCCATGCATGCCACTGAAACTAGGAAGTAATCCCAGTGCAGAGCTCAGCACATGCAGTCTTTGCATCTACTGTCATCAGGTCTGCCATCGCCACCATTTGTGCTGCTTGATCGGGCAGAGACACCTCGACCGCATCGTGAAAAGCCACACATTTCAGGGATAGATCTCAGTCATCTAGCCCTACTATAGTAGTCACTCAACATGGTTTGACTAGTGAGAAGTGGGACATTCCCAGCACCAGTCAGCTGCAGGTTTTGCCAGCAGGGCCCGCCATACCTCCTGTCATAGAGTGACCTCCTGTAAGTAGAAGTTCATGCCTGGAACAGAAGTAAGATGTTCTCAAACATCTCTCTAGAATTCTGGCTAAGATCTCTATCATCGAGGCACTTCACTGATCGACAGACATGCATGAGTCCCTCACTGAGGCATTAAGAAATCCCCTCCAGTTTGAGATGGAGGTTGCCGCTACAGAGGCCTTTCACGCTGAGGCAGTAGATAATGATGCATTTCAGGACATTATTTCCTTCTCCATAGAAGAAAAAGGTTCTCCTATAAAAGGGAACATTCACCAACTATACATCACCAGCCAATTGAAGGGCATGGAGGTTTGCCACTATCATGTCAATAGAGGTTCTGGGATCAATCTAATCCTAACTCGGACACTGTGGAAACTTGGGTTATCCGAGGATGATCTGACTCCCCCTGACATGAAAATCCATGGTTATGATAGGACGGAGCAGTCCTCAATCATCAAGATCCGTTTGATGACCATTTTTAGTGGCCTAGTTTCCAGCACCGAGTTTATGGTTGCCTCCCAATACACCACATACAATGCATTGATGGGCAGACCCAGGCTCCACCTTCATGTAGCGGTTCCCTCATCGTATCACTGGTGCCTCATTTACTCCATCAATGGTCGAGTAGGTGTACTCTAAGGTGATTTATCCCCATTTGACTCTGATAAATCTCACTATTTTCATTCTATCTACTACAAGTGAAAAGACAAACAGATTTAGGCCAGTGAAGTCGATCATGTTCTAGTTTTGACCAGCCTGCGGGCGAGCCTAGATAATGCCTACATCTTCCCAATCCATCGATTGGAGGCCACTAACCCTGATATGGGGAAATGTTTAATTGTTAGTAGAACTAGGGGTAAATACATTCCCAAGTCTAAGAAGAATCTCTATATCACCTCGTATTCCTATATGATTCAGGCCTCATTGATCCTTGAGCCCCATTCTCACATAAGGAATCAAGATTTCCTCCTCATGGAAACAATAGTATGTCATACTTTCTTGTTTCGTTGGGCTGAAATCAACTGGCTCAAGATGACACACCATTACTTATTTCATATCATTACGTGTAGGAACTCGGGATAGAGACCAGATGGGATGGGATCGATGACCATCATTTCCATGGTTTCTGCCACACATGGATCTTCCGATGCAATGTCCACTGCCACTCAGACTGGTACCAACCTCTCATCGGGAGTTGTTGACTCATAAGAAGCTCATGCCGCTAGGGATCCCACCTCCACAAGTGAAGAAGAGGATCTGGAGGATGCTCCCCTACCTTTTAAGAGGGTGTCTCAGCCAAAGTTAATGAATTTTTTTTATGTGAACCTTGGTAGAGAGGCGTACCCGAGACCCATGTTGATCAGTGCCGCCATTACCCCAGAGGAGAAACATTGGTATATATACTTTCATAAGAAACACCATGATTTATTTTCCTAGAGTTACAATGAGATTCCAGGACTATATTCTTAGGTATCATTCCACCACCTCGGTCTTCCAAAAAATCAATGCGGGTTCTAGCAGCCTCCTAGGAATATGAACCCATCTCATGGTTCCATGGTAGTGGCCGAAGTTGATAAACTAATTAGAGACAATTTCTTTAAGGAGGTCTGATACCCCATCTGGATATCCAATATTGTTCCAGTCAAGAAGATGTACTGATAGATCAGATTCTACATCGACTTCTGGGATCTGAACTTTCAGTGTCTGAAGGATGATTTTACCCATCCTGTGACATGATTGTTGATCGATGCTACAACTAGGTTCCAAGCCCTCTCCTTCATGTATGGGTATTCTAGGTACAACCAAGTCCAAATGGACCCAGAGGATTAGTAGTATATAGAATTTAATGCACCACAATGTACTTTCTATTACCAATTCATGCTCATGGGTTTAATGAATGCAGGTGTCACCTATCAGTGGGCCATGCATCGCATATTTAAGCCAATCATCGGAACATTTTTTGAGTGATATGTGGATGATCTGGTGGTAAAATCTCACCAATTCCATGAAATTCTCAAGGACCTTGACAAAGTGTTTGGATTCCTCTTTTCTCACAACCTGAAGATGAACCCTTAGAAGTGTTCTTTCAGGGTCACCTATGGAAAGTTTCTCGAATTCTTTGTCAGATACTGGGGCATCGAGATCAACCTAGGGAAGATCAAGGACATTAGCCAGATGTCTTTCCAGAGTTTTATTCTAGAGATTCAAGGTTTTCAAGGACACTTATCCTACATACAATGATTCATTGTGAATCTGGCTAGAAAATGTAAGCCATTTTCTCCACTCATGAAGAAAGGCACTGTTTACGAGTAGGACGAAGAGTGACAGACTGCGTTCGAGGAAAACAAGTAGTATCTTCCCCATCCTTCAGTATTAATGACACCCATATCTAGATGGCACCTGGTCCTTTATTTGACCGCCCTGGAATGATCTGTTGGATCCCTCCTCACCCAGAATAACAATGAGGGAATAGAGAACAACCTCTGATACCTCAACTGTATGGTCCTCGATACCGAGACCAGATACTCCCCTATCGAGAAAAGTTGTCTTGCGCTCGTATTCAAAGTATAGAAACTGTAACATTACATGAAACACCATGAGGTACAGTTGGTTTCTTGAGTAGATCCACTGTAGTAAATCCTATGTCATCCCATGCAGACAGGCCCACTAGCTCGATGGATGGTGATTCTCCAACAGATCGATATCAGGTTTGTCCCTCATAAGGATATTAAAGGGTAGTCATTGGTATATTTCGTTTTTTCCCATCCATCCCCAGTGGTCTAGTCTCTGGACTTGTATTTTCCTGATGAGTCAATCCTCTCAGAAGATCTTGTAATCCCATGTTGGAAAATACACTTTCATGGTACTTCTCGGAGTCCCACCGGTAGAAGGCTCAATGATCCCAGACTCAATTGAGTAGGCCCGTGTATCCTCTTCATTACCCGAGCATAATCCATTCTTCCATATTCATTCATGTTTCAAGAAGGATGCACCAACAATGAGGCAGTGTATTAGGCTCTCATTACTGGCCTCGAGCTGGTCCTTGAGATTGACATGTCCCATTTTCATGTGAAAGGGGACTCTGGACTATTCATAAAGAAAATAAATGGCAACTATGTCATCATAAAGCAAGATCTCATACCATTTATGGTGCACAATCTCCAGCTATTAGCCCAATTCCCATCTCAGCCAAAGGATACCCATGTCCCTCGGTCATAGAATGGTAGAGCAGACACCATGGCTTCCCTATCTGCGTATCCTGCAGAGCCCGAGCAGGATGATCTGATGATCCACGTGGCACACCGGAGTGTCATAGCTCTCGTCACTCTAGATAATGATGACAGCATGTAGGTAATCCGACATACCACTGGCTCCTCCATAGCAGGAACCCCAGGTCCTTTGGATTCAGTGATTGGTGTGACTTCTGATTGGAGGATACCCATAGTTGAATACCTCCCACATGTTAATATACTAGTAGACTGAGCCGAGCACTAGAAAATTCGATGTTTTGCATTAGAGTTTACCCTCCAGAGTGGTCCTAGCATTGAAAAAATTCTCTACAACCGAGATTTTGATGGTGTTCTCCTCTATTGCATCCAAGGAGATGAGATTTCTGGGCTAATGTAAGAGGTTCATGCCGGTTCCTATGGTTCCCATCATACTGGGCCGAAGTTATCTCATCAGATATGGAGACTGGGGTATTTTTGGCCCTTCATGATCCATGACTCCATTGTGTTTTCTAAGAGGTGTCACACGTGCCAAATTCAAATCAACATTATGCATCGGCCACCGAAGCCTCTCCACACTACCATGTAATCATGGCCCTTTGTCATCTTTGGATTTGATGTCATGGGACCATATCCACCAGTTACAGATCGTCAGTGCAGGTTCATCATGATCACTACATATTTGTGTTCCATGTGGGCAGAAGTGGATCTACTCAAGGAGGTCAAGGATCGTTCTATCATTGACTTGGTGAGATCCAACATCATCTACCGATTAGGAGTCCCTCATGTCATCCACACCTATAACAGCACCAAATATCGAGCAGTTTAGCTGAAAAATTTATACACCAAGTACAACATCCATTCTAACCACACCACCTTCTACCATGTGAAAGAGAATGGGCAGATCGAGGCATTCAAAAAGTCCCTCTCTAACATTTAGAAGAAAATGGTTGGTTAGAACAAAAAAGAGTTGGCCAGAAAAGCTGTTCAATGCCCTCTGGGCTTATCGGACGATGACTCGTAATTCCACCCATGTAACACCATATTCCCTGGTGTACAGAACTAAGGTTGTCCTTCCCATCAAGATTCAGTTTCCATAATTACGCACAGTGGTCTATGGTTCATAGGTGCCAGATAAAGTAGCTTAAATTCACCTTTCTGAATTAGAATCACTTGACGAGAATAGGCTCTGGGCCCTGCATAATCTGGAAAGTCACCAAAATAAATAGATAGAGCTTTCAACAAGAAGTTTTTCCTCCTATCTTTCTTACAAGGTGATTTAGTGTTGTCCTTGAGAACAACAATGATTCCTATAAGGAAACCACCCATGTTGGAGCCCTGGTAGGAAGGACCTTTCATTGTTCACAAGGTTTACCCCAATGGTTCATAGTCCATGGTAACCATGGATGGTCACCATATAACTCCTCCCTCCAATGCAAAGTTCCTCAATAAATACTTTTCATGACACAATATTGTCCTTCATGACCCTAAACTACACAGTCCTACGTGACCATAAACTGTGAAATGTACAGCAAGACATGAAAATTAATGTCGTCCTACAAGACATTAAACAGCACCCTTAGAACTACGTACAGCTTAATTCCCATCCACAGGGGATACGTAGGTACTCTCAGATGTTTCATCTTGATTCCATCCCCCAAACTCTTTTCTTTGACTATTCCTTCCTGGGGGTAGTTCTCTTGGAGGATCCTTACATGGCGTAGTGTAGGCTCATTTGGCGCCAATCATTTCATGATTACGATGATCTCACCATGCGCTCCCTCCTCGTTCTTCTATTCTCCCACATCCTCACCACATGACGTTAAACTAGATGGCCTTCAAGAACTACATATGGCCTGATTCCCATCCTCCTGGGATATATAGGAACACCGAGACATTTCATCTATTGTCCCTTCCCAAACTCTTTCCTTTTCTTTTTTCCAAGTGTCCTATGTGTATGATATTAAACTAGGAATCCCTGGTCTGAACTCTATGACCTTAAACTAAGATCACTCTCATCCTCACTACATGATGTCAAACTACAATCTAGTCATGACATTCTGTCTGTGGACCAATCCTAGGTCCCTCAGGCTTTTCGGGCCCCTACCCCAAGCTCTCACATAGGATTGTATGATGTGGTATTGTATACTGTCCTCATTCACATCGATTTACTCATTGTTCCATACACAGCCCTCATTGGGGTATCAATGCCATCTAAATCCTTACAGAACGAGGTTAAAACTGCATGGCCTTCAAAAACTACATATGTCTAGATTCCCATCCAAATGGGATATGTAGGAATTCCCAGACATTTCGTCTGTTGGACTAGCCTCATATCGTAGAAATATTATTGTGTTCTAGGCCCCTTGGCATGCATTCTTCTAGGAGAGGGGTAGATGGTGTGGTATGGGATTATTTCCTCATTCACACTGGTTTTGTTACAACCAAGCCATGTACCCCTTTCTCCTGAGAGTCCTCCATCTCTTGGTCCTATAGTCATATTTTCAAATTGGCTGCTCTCGTGTTGAGCCCCTTGACCCTCTTTGGTGATTCGCCAATGTGCCCATGAGTACTCTAGTTCGGCATCCAAAGTTTCGGTGTTTACCCGGACATGTTCTCACCCACCTTCCAGGGTTCATGTTCTCTTTTATTAGGGATTCCATCATATTTTGCATCTGAACCGACCCCAAATGACATGGATTCTCGGCCCAAGGGCTCTCCAACCATTTTTGGGCCAACTTCCTCAATGGTTTCAAAAAAAATCGATAAATGTCCCATGTTGCAAATACAGACAGCGGTCGAAGCTCATTTGTTGTTCCCATTATAGGTAACACAATATGGATACTGTGTTTCAAACATGGTCAATAGTTATCCTCCATCAGCACACCAACCCCATTAGGCCCAATATATCGGTCACATGATTCACATCATTTTCCACCTCATCATGTCTAAAGTGCAATTTCGACACTCTTGGTACTATCCATCAATGCACATTTTCACGTTAGGAGGAAAAAAATTTGGTAAGGCGTTCTTTGGGGCTCTACACCTATTTATACATTACATTCATTCCATGTATTTACATGACCTCTCTCGCCCTTGTTTCCCACACAGAGATCGACTCACATGGGATTAGGGATTAGATCAAGGTCGGTGCCTATTTAGAAGAGTTCCGCTTCTCCATGGTCCAAGCTGTAAGAACGTAAACTAAGATATCTTTAAATTGACCCTCTTAGGAACAATGTACAGCTTGATTCCCATCGTCATGGGATACGTCGGAACACCTGAGCATCTCATCATTGCATCCATCTCAACTGAGATCTAGTCTCTCCTACTTCATACCCTCAATCCTCTTATGGCCCCTTGGCCTAAGGTTTTTTTCTTGGAATCATGCATGGTGTGATGTGGACCTCATCCTTATTCACATAGGGTATGCTTTATCGCATCACACACATTCTCTATTGAACCTCATCTCTGCTACATTTTCCAATTCCCACATGACGTTAAATAGTTGCATCTATACTGCACGACAATAAAAGTGAATGGACTGGTCCCATCACATGAACCTAAGCTGTGACATTGTCATCCTGGACACACAATGAAAAATGACATTGCATCATGATGTCCTCACTCAAGGAGACATGACGTTTGGTATTGGTCATCCACCATACAATTTTTCAATGCATTTATATGTCTAGATTCTTATGGTGATTCCTTGACTTGCTACTCTTGGTCCATTGCTGCACAAAAAAATTATTCACCCTAAAAGAAAAACAAGTCCAATAAAATGCCACTTCTTTTGGTGTGAGGGCCAAACCTGCACAACCATATAATCTCTAGGCACTAGTACCTTAACGCACAACCTCGAGAACTATGTGTGGCTTGATTCCCATCTCCATGGGATACGTAGGCCCGCCCATGCACTTTTCCTTGGGTCCATCCAAACATCAGTTTTTATTCTCTTGACCTAAACACCTCCCTCACCTTGTGTCCCCTGCATTCCATTCCAATGCATGGTCCATCTTGGGCCCAACCCAATTTTCACCTTTGGTCCCATGACCTAAAAACGCTTCATCAAGGGATATGTGGCATATTGCGAACTTCTTACATCCTCATTCATGTCGATTTTATAGCTATAACATTGCATGCTCCCCTTTCCTGATCTCCCATTTCACTCCTTGTCCTAACATATGATGATAAAATACACAGTTCCATATGTCCTCAATGCATTACATTAAAATGAAGTCCTACTCTGAATAAGTTTAGGATGGCCCATGGTAATCATGGGATGTGTCTGCTTCCTCTCTAGAGAGTAGTACACCTAACGGCATTGGTCTCTGATATTGTGGTGATCATGAACTATGTTTGGATTGATTCCCACCCTTATGGGATATATAGAGACACCCTAGCATTTGACCCTGGGTCCAACCCCAGGAATCATAAGTACTGTTTCCCCTCTTTTGCGGCCCCTTCGCTCGAACCCTTTCAGGGAACCATTAACACAAACACTACCCTAAACAAGTCCTGGATGTCCCATGACAATGATGGGATGCGTCAGGTTCCTCGTAAGAGAGGTTCTTTCTAGAAGTATAAATGATCCATGATCAGATAGATAAGTCCACCTGATTTGTTTCCACCGCAATGGTGTAATTTCAGGAATGTTGGACTCCATTTGAACGACCTATCACTCTACCCTCCATGTTTTTCGTGCACTTTATTTGGACCCTTGTCCTATTTCACTTCTAATGAAACCCCTAATAGTATGGATTATTGGACTATTGATCGCTTACTATCCTGGGCCAATGTTCTTGAAGACTAATGGATGACACTTCGAGTCAGGTCCTGTGTTTCGATCACGGTCAGCAATCGACCCTCATTTGTGTTTGAACCCATTTCAGGATAACAGGATTTGGATGCTATGTTCCAAACATGGTCAACAGTTATCCTCCATCGTCACTCCACCCTCACAGTGTTCCAAATTTTTTGTATCGTGATTCACACTTTTCGCTCCCTTATGTTCAGACCAATCTCAATGCCTCTGGAATTACCTCACTCGTATAGTAAAGCATATTTGGGAAGACGAAAATGTGGTTCTTCTAAGAGATTCATTCTCCAGCCAGGCCTCCCCTTTTTTCTCAAGATCCTAGATGGGACGTTTATACCCCATATTCATGTCATTTGACTAGAACACACACACTTAAAAGACCCAATGATGTAGTAATCCTTTATTTCTCACATCGGGTACAACCCACGTGAGCATGGAGAAGGATTTCTAATTACTTTATGATTGTGGTCAGAATGCATTAAACTAAACAAGAAAAAAATAGTCTACTCATGCACCCACTTCAGAACATGCATCATCAATGAAAAATAGGTTTGGGAGTTCTTCCAAAACAGGGCCCTTAAGGATCGGCGTTTTGGTAGGCCTACTCCGGTGTTTCCACCATCTAGTTCGTGGCCTCCATCATTTCTTCCCACTCCCTAAGATCCTTCTCTTCGTCAGCGGCCGCAGAGCGTAGCTCATTAGCCCTAGCTCGTACCCACATCTGTTCAATTTGAAGCTCAGTCATTTAGTGAGTCGCTTCCACTATCTGCTCCTGGGCGTCGACCAGCTGGTACCTCGGTTGCTCGATGAGATTAAAATAGTTTGAGATGAATACCTATCATTATTTTTCATGCTCCTCAAGAGGTTTGACCTCTTGATCTACCTTTGAGAATGCCTGGGAGTTCACTATCTCACTCAGGCACTGGGAAATGTTGGAGTGTTGGTTGTTCTCCTGTATCTTCTCTTCAATGTAATCACGGACTATTAGATGAAGACGGTGAGTGTAAACCCCTCCATCATAGAGAAAGTGTAACCAGGTGTAGAGAAGCTCCATCCATTTTATAAATTCTACCCCCGACTAGTAGAGAAGCATTTGATTCACTTCCATGACTTGCATCATGTCATACAGCTCTCCTCAGCAGCATTTGAGTCAGAACCATCTATTTCCTTAGAGTCTTCTACCCTATATTAGGAGAATGGAGAAATAATTTCTATAGTGGTGTCTTCTTCAAGAGCCCCTTCCTCGTTAGCAACATCACTCTTGTCAGGATGAGGCTCCACCCTGAAAGTATTACTTCCAATTATTGCAGCCCCTGGTTAGTTATGTACCAGGGTGGAGCCACCTCGAACAGTTGCTTCTGCAAGGATTGATATGGTCATCAGCAGGGCTCTTGCAGATGTCCCGGACTCGATGGATTGTCATGAATCCTACCTTGCAATCACTGCATTGAGAATCAGTATCTTGGTTAGCTGAATTTTCCAACAATGACGGGAGTAAATGAAGATAGACTTGCGGGATCCAAGTGTGGTGGTGTCCAATGCCAATGTCATAGAGGGGGTCGCCGCCACAGGGGAGCCTTTGACACTGGTCCACTCTATCACCAGAGTTATCTCATCTTTAATAATGGGGATAGTGGGGGACTCTCCTTCGGGATCAGTAACGCTTACTCCATCCAAAATCGTCACCTACCTTTGCTCAGTCCCAAGGACAGGCTCTTGAGATTGCTCCCCGGCCTCCGTGGGAACACCTTAGCCCCCTGTGGAGAAGGATTCATGGGAACCATTTACCATTTGTTCCTAAATAGGAAAATTTTTGGTTGAGGAATATATATTGTGAAATGATAAAGGTCGGTAGAGGTAAGGTTTAAACCATACCTCAAGCAGCTCTGCCAGTACTACATCAGATCCTACGATTGTGCCGCTCTTCCGAGAGCTCCGCAGGTGAGTGGGAGCTTCTGGAAACCCCTCATCACCAAGGACATCAACATGGTCCTCCTCCCCTTCTCCGCCTTTATCCACTTTACCTTCTTCTCCTTATTCTTCTTCTTCTTCATCCTCCTCTACACTTTATTCCTCGGATGGCAGTTTCTCTGGGTCTTGCTCATGGACAAGCATCACTTTCACCAGAAGATGTTTGTCTTCATATCACCACTACTAGCGTGAATACATATCCATGTCTTTCAGGTATGAAAGTTGATGATGAAAGATTACCTTATCTGTCATTTGGATGGGTCATATGCCTAGAAAGTCGAGCCTAGTGCGTACCAACCTCCACAACAACTATTCGGCGAACATGGACTGTCACTGCGTTCTCTAAGAATACTCGAGAGAAGGGAATATAGAATCACGAGACAGTGTTTGAAGGTACCTATGTTCTTTCCCTAAGAGTTACCGAGATGGACCATGAGGTCGTGTACGGGACCACCCTTCCTCGGAAGGGGGAGTCACATTCTCTGCCTGTACTTCCCCTTCCAATGAAGTGTCAGCCTGTGCCATGCTAGCCATCTAGCCCGTTATTTTCCGTTTTTCAACCGTGTCACCTAATCTACATACCTTCTCTTTAGGCTCTACACTAGAAACATTGATCTGCCGGATATGCTTCAAAATAATCACCTTGGGATACGTTCTCATTCAGAGTTCGGGATACTCTATTGGCATTCCCTCACTGACATCAGTATGGGGAAGGGTGATGATTTTACCCAAGCATGTCATTGAGATCATTATCCACAACTGGTGGTGAATATAGGGATTCCTCTCTTCCCAATCCTCTGTGTATACTTTCTTGGGAATTCACTACATGCACCCGAACTGCCTGGCGAACCTGGTCGGCACACACGGTTTACAAAAGATTTGTCCTTCAATCAGGGCCACCAGCACACTGCCTCAGATGCTCTGCAAGTACTCCCTATGCTCCAGTGGGCCCCTACCATCATCTACAATCTCACTGACCAGAGTTAGGAATGGGTGGAAGTCAATGTGGGTGTGGTTTCCGATCTTGAGATTGATTCCCTCATCTCTGAGCATTAATGGGAGGATTCCAGCAATGTTCAAGAGGAATGGCCACATACCGTGACTAGGGCGCGGATGGAATTCGGGAAGTCATACCTTCCACAGTGTGCTGTGACCCAGCCATGCAGAATCTGGTAGGGTCTACATATCCTCCAGGGTATACCTCCCCTCGAGATGCTCCCTAGAATATTGTACAACCTAGTCAACACTAGCACACCTAGGTTAACATTGTTCTTCACCGCCATAATCCCAGCCATCACTAGCGTCCCTGGGCAGACTCGCATCCTCATGTACCTCACGGGAAACAACCATACACTCAAGAATGCGGTAAGGATCCCAATATATCTCATATTTGGGTCTCGACCTTCGTTAATTCCAAATACCCATGATTGGTTCTCCCCTGTCTCCAAATCCCCCCAATATGATCCCACATTTCCCCTCTGAGATGTGTTCTGCCACTACTTCCCTTGGTCTAGCATCTTCACAGCTGTTTCCTATATTAGGGAAAGACTAAACCATCCTGAATAGGATATGTCGTTCAGGATATATTTTATTTCGATCTCCTCTTTAGCCAGCTCTAGCAGGTTCCATGAGAGTATTCAGGTGCGATTCCTATCCCCCCAGACATTCTCTGTCAGTAGAAAACTGTCATACATGTACCCCTCCAAAGGGGATTCCCCCAATACAATGGAAGACCCTCATACTGATTCCCACCTCACCATGGTAAAGTTGGAAAGTGTTAGTATCGGTTGACCAGTGACAGATCATCTCTACTACCAGGTCCTTTTGTCGATAGATGTTGAATTGGGATGTCTAAACAGCCTCAAAAAGCCCGATGGACCACAACTCTGGCCCAAGTTCCTCTCATGTCTTATGTACCCAGTACGTCCATGCCCATTCATTGGTGAAGTTTCCCCCATATGTGAAATCCCATTCCTGCCAGCCCTTCATCTTGTCTGTAATGCTTCTCCTGAAAGTGTTTGCATTAATAGTAGAAGATTCCATTGGGACTGGATCGCTCCCCACAATTGTCCTGGTCTTCGGATTTATAACATATATGGATGTTTTCTAAGTTTCCATATTAGTATGGTCATTTTTTATAATATGGAATTGTGGAAGACTATCCTCGCGCGTCAACCACGACCGCAGTGTGTCTGTCTAGAAATCGGGCGTCAGCACCTATTCTAGAAGGATGAAGTTATATAGTGGCATGCTATTGCTTAGGAAATAATCTTTTTGTGATTTTTTAAGTATGCCCAAAGGAATTTGTTTATCAGACACAAATTTCATCGCATAAAGAATCCAAGGGTTCGTGATCATTTGAGCTCTTCTTGCAGCAGCATCGACCTCCCTCTCGACATCTGTTTGTTGTACAACCATTTTGGAAGTCCAAATGAATTGGCATGAATGAATGAAGGATTCCATGAAAAATATGAGGATTCATGGAAGAATGTAGGTGTGCATGAAAAATTTGCGACGACACGCAAAATCCAAATTCGTTCGCGGAAGCTTACGCGCGGATTGGGGCCGTTTTCGCGCATGAGAAAAAAACGCATGTCATACAAAAAAAGTCAATGTAGGGCCTAGATGGTGGAACTCAGCCTATTGTTATGTTTTGATGCGTCTTATATGTCTGAAAACTGGTTTAAGCATGAAAAATGCGTTTTTACGGGCCACCAAAGAGGTTTTCCTATTTTTTTTGGTGGACCATCAGAATCTGACCTTCGAGTTTCTTTCAGATCCAATTCTGAGGGGGTCATTTGTTGACACTGAAATTAAGAGATGATCCACATCTAGTGGAAAAGGATAAAAAAATGAATCCGGGAAGGCAAGAGAAGATTATGGAGCCCGGGAGACAAGCACGTGCAAGATTCCAGGATTGCATGCAAGCGGTCATCCTATACGCAAAATCATGGGTGCCCAACGCGTCGGCAAGGGAACGCCACAGCAGAAACCTCTGAACTCACTGGTGGCGCCGACATGCAAGGGAGACAGGGTTGAGTTCCCACAGCCCCTTTGCACACCCAAGGCTACATCAAATGGTATTTTGTGTGAATGACACCATTTGAGCACCCAATGTGGTGGAAACCACCTTTATGTGCGCACAGTGCCCTTTGCCCGACCCCTTAGGGGACTTCAGCTATAAAACAAAGCATCCCCCGCCCTTTGGGGATGCTAAAAGAAGACGAAGAGACGCTCTGCTGCATGCAATTCTCCTCTTCTGTGACCACGCGAAACCTACCATGGTGACATAAACCATCATTTAATACAATCAAAGTTTAAAATTTATTTTCCTATTAACTACTGTATATGTTGTAAGCAGGGTCGAACCCACAAGGAAGGCAATTCTGACCACTATTCTTTTAAAAACCTTCTAAAACTCCACTATTTTCAACAGAAGAGTGGTTTTTATTTTTTTTTACTTCTTATTAAGAATTATAGTGACAAAATATTTCAAAACCTATATTTAAACTAGATTGGAGCTAGAAACATTTGAAAAAATGGAGTCATAGAGATATAGTACGCTGATAAAAGAATAATCTATTAAAACACTTGGGGAAAAATCTTCATTCAAATTATTTTTAACATATTCAAATTCACATAATTTTTTTAGTAGAGTACCACCGTAAAAAGAATGAATCACCTCCCTCGCCAATAGTTAAGCCACACAAGACAAGCAATTTGAGAGTTCACCACTCCAAAATTTATCAACTGTGTACCGTTTGAGAAATGAGGACAAGACAAACTCAACAAATGTCTTGAAGTAATTGAATATATTATCTTCTAAATATTGCTTCAACAACCAATCTCATCAACTTACTATGAAATATTGAGATAATTTTCTAGTGGTACAAGCAATTGGATGATCTTAGTGTTGATCTTTCCGATCAATACTGAGATCATCAAAATAATCAAGTGAAATGAGAATTAAATGATAAGTAGTGGAACTTCAATTTATCCATGAACTACAAGGCTTAGCAAGAAAACTTTTTTATAATCAATACATCAACTTGTAACATACTAAATAGAGTCTTAATTCTAGAACTAAGAAGGAAGAAAATCTTTTGAGAAGATGCTCTGCTCCTGAACTTCTCCAACTCCAGGTAGTGGTTCCAGAGTCGTCCTTCGCACTGCCTCTCTCTGAACTGGATTCTCAAATTTTTCAAATCAATGTCTCTCTATCAAAATTCTTCTTCTTCTCTGCTAAATTATCATGTTGTCATAAGCTACACGTCATCCCTACTTCCCACCGACTTCAACTGTCCTTTTCTTTAGCACCTCACACGTGCGTTTTTTTCTTGACTCGCACGTCGCTATAGTTTTTTGTAAAGACCCGTAAAATTCAAGGGATTTTTTTTCTTAATTTTCTTTGGAATTTTACAAGAGCACGGTTTCTGACGGCACCTGATTCCGAGGCCCGGAGTGCCCGGAATTAATTTCCAAAGTTTGGCTCGGGTACGTTCAGTGAACAAACGAGCGGGAATTCCTAACTTTTGATCCGGTGCTCGGAATTGAAATCCGAGGACACCGATGAACTCGCAGCACCGATATTCACTTAAGAAGACCTTTTCCAAAGTTGCGTTTACCTAGGAGGAGTTGTTTAATTTTCTGGATGAAATGAAGAGTAAAATAAAATTGTGATACAATATTTATTTTATATCTTTAAAGTGGTTAAAATATTTTATTTGGATTGTTGGGTGGTTTAACCACCTAAGAGAGGATTAAGGTGAGGAGGGTCCCACCCGAGCCCCACCGTTTCAAATTCCCTAACTCCCCTCTCACTCTCTTTAAAGCTTGATAACATAACACTTAATTAATTAAACAACTCATGTATAATTAGTTAAGTGTTTTGTTTTTGAAATTTAATTTTTTGAAATGCTTGGCTTAGTAAATAAAATAAGGAGGGACCTTATTTTATTTGGATTGTTGGGTGAGGTGTGGAAGAGCTTTGGAGAGAAGCTGAAGAAATCCTCCATCATCTTCATCTCCTTCATGGAAGAACGCGAAGAATGTCCGCCGCCCACGAAGAACACCGACGATGACATCTTGACTCGTCTTCTCCGATTGCTTCCTCCTCGACTTCTTCGTCTTCTAACCGACGTCAACGAAACGACGACCGCTTCCCACGACTACGTCAACGTGTGACTATCGAGGTAGGGGTTTACTTCAATATGATTATCACTTTCCATGTTTTCCCATTCTAAATCTATTGTGGGATTTGGGAAAAATGTTTGATGAGGATTGTAGGGAATTTTATTTAATTTACGTATGAATCGTTTGAAACAAGGTTCAATTTTTAATTAATTAAAAATTGTGCCATTTGGGTGTTGGTTATTCCCGATTGTTAGCATCTAATGCGGAGGGCGCGGTCCGAAAAAACACGGCCCGACAACCCTCTGTAGTTTTGTTTTTGGTGCGTGGATTTGACAGTGATGAGGAAACGAATCCGAAATGGGAAAATGAGGTATCCGTTCCGAAGATCTCGATCCGAGAAAATCGCCGGCGAAGACCGCAAGAGGAACGGACTACCGGAGTGCGTCCGGTGGTCCGCGGAAGAGGGCGGCCACGCGCCGCTCCGGCGCGGCGGCGCCGGCGACCCGTGGCGGAGGCGCGCCACCGGAGTAACCCACCGCGGCTAAGCCGCGGTGGTCAACAGGCGGCCGGCAAAGCCGGCCGCGACGGTCCAAGGGTGGGACCCTTAGGGTCCCGCGTTTCGTATTTCGGCCGGCTAAACGGCCGGCCGTTTTCCAGGATTTCAGGGGGATTAAACCCCCGGATGAAGCTGGAGCGGGCCCCCCCACGTGGGGGGGGGCGTTGTTTTACAAAGCACGGGGGGCTGCTCCCCCCCCCCCCCCCCGTTTCCTCGACAAGCACTCGGCCAACCGGCCGAGCTGAGCGGCCGGGTCGCGCCGCCGGCCGGGCCGGGTCCAGCGGACCGGGTCGGACTGACCCGGTTCGGGTCGGATCCGTGTCGGGTCGACCCCGTTCGGGCCGACCCAGGGGGGTCGGGCCGGGTCGGCCCGGACCCGGACCCCCCGTTTTCGAGACAACTTCGGTCTTTTTGGACATAACTTGATCCACGGACCTCCGAATGACGAACCGTCTGCGGCAACGCGATCCTTGGATCGAGATGGTCGTTTCGGTATATTACACATAGGGTTTCGGAATACTTTGAGTTCGTCCGGGTTGGTTCGTACACGAAACCAACCGGGCCTTCGGAGCAGAAACGCTCATATCTTGAGCTACGGACGTCCGATTGACGTGCCGTCAGCTTTGTTGTGTTCCTCTTAGTGAGACGGATCTTTTGGCATACTCCGCCCGAGGTTTGGATGCAGGTGGAGTACGTTCGGGTTGGTCTTGCCTTAAAAACCAACCGGGCCCCGGGGACGAAAATGCCAATAACTCTCAGACCGGGCGTCCGATCGACGCGCCGTCTGTTGCGTTGAGTTCCTGTTGACGATACGGAACTTTTGGATACATCAACTCTGGACTTTGTGACAGTTGATGTATCAGCCTCTCGGCTCGTGGAGCGGACCCTCCGAATGAGCTTGCTGTGTGCGGGAACCCTAGTGCTGGCTGCGACTGTGACTGTTACTGCTACTGCTACTGCTACTGCTACTGTGACTGCAACGACGACAGTACAGAGATCCTGTGTGGATTCGACGACGACGACTACAGCACTCAGCGATCCTACGTGGATCAGTGCTACAGGTCCTGTGTGGGCCCGATCCTGTGTGGGCCCGATCCTGTGTGGGTCCGATCCTGTGTGGGTCTTTGCGCTCAGCGGTCCTGTGTGAACCAGCGCCTACAGGTCCTGTGTGGGCCCGATCCTGTGTGGGTCTTTTGCAGGGGTTAGTTACCTATCGATCCTTCGTGGGTCCGAAGACTTAGATGGATCAGAGATCATCTTTATCGTCTTTTGAAGAAGTATACCTGTGTGAGCTGAATCCTGTTGCTTTCCTGTGTGGATTGTGTTGTGCTATCCTGTGTGGATTACGTTTTGCTTTCCTGTGTGGAATACGTTTACTTTCCTGTGTGGACTGAGTTGTACATGGGCTCGGAGGTAGGAGCGTATTTGAAATTGATGACTTAGGTATGTGTATGGGCATATACCTAAGCAGTGTCAGTTGTTACTTGTGTTTGTATCTTCCTTTGTGGATTATCCTTTGTGGATTTTGTGAGACATTCGGGGGTCTCGGGGTCCCTACTGAGTAGCTTATACTCACCCCTGCACGGGCTATGCCCGCACTACGTTGTGTTGGTTGTAGACGACGGACAGCGTTGATCTTGGCTGAGGCTTGCAGAGCAGGATGGTACCTGGAGGTGGACCACTGGGCGGGACGTGTTCGGAGCGGACGACGGGACCCGTGGAGCAGTGGAGCTATCTGTACCCACCCTTCAGGTGGGATATCCAGTAGACAGCTCGGTGTAGCGGCTTTTACTTACAGTTGTTGTTTTCCCTTTTCGAGTTGTACTTTACTTTCAGTTTGGGTTTGTATACTGGCTCATTTACTTTTCCGCACTTTCAGTTGTACTCTGTTTTTACTTAGTGTTTACTTTCTGCTTGCTTACTCTGTGGTGTTTGTTTACTTTACAAAGGAAATGCCTTCCCTTTTTACCGGGATTTACGCCTTGGTGCTAGTCGCCAGCCCCTAGCCTATGGAAGGCGGGCTTGGGGTGTCATGACACGGACCCCGAGGGCGGGTCGTGACAAATTGGTATCAGAGGAGTTCGGTTCTACCGTGAACTCTGATCTTTTCTATGTGAAGAAATAATGTTTAGCGTATTGAGTGTGGTTATCAGTCCAGGGAGTCCAGTGTTGGTGTGGCGGCCGACGTATCTGTACACCAGGACCCTGACTTCTGATTTCCGACTTAATGCACGAAAACATTGACTGCGTGTGTGTTTCAAAGTTTTCTTTGTGATTACTTATATCAGCTCACCAGGTATACTATTCTGACCGTGGCGCACCTGTTTCCTTTTCAGGATAGCCCCACGACGGCAGCCAGCTAGGGTTCCGAGAGTCGAGTGTGACGACAGCCCACCGAGCGATGAGGCCTCGGTGCAGGGCCCTTTGTCAGCAGTGGCACCGGCGGTAGCTCTACCCGCCGAGCCCCCGATGCTTCCAACGCCAGCCGCTGACGATGCACGTCGCCTCAGCGCACTGCATGAGTTTCAGCGCTAGCGACCACCCAGGTTTCGCGGGGAGACGGATCCCCAGGCAGTAGAGGACTGGCTGGAGGCAGTGGTACGTGTGTTTAGGCTAGTGAGGACACCAGCAGACCTCATGGTGATCCTCGATGCGAGCCTACTACACGCAGCAGCAGGACGATGGTGGAGCTTGATGCTCCAGGTGCACGATGAGGCATCTCTACTTTGGACGGACATTGAGAGCCTCTTCCGCTCGGAGTTCGTCCCATCCACCCTTCGTGCGGTGCGTATCGAGGAGATTCTTCAACTGCGGCAGGGCAGCATGACGGTCGCTCAGTACTCGGTGAGATTTACTGATCTCTCACGCTACTCGACCGACATGGTACGGGACCCATTCTTCCGGGCCCGGACCTTCGAGCAGGGTTTGAGACACGAGATCAGGGCATCGCTGATCTCCCTCAGCATACCGACTCAGACAGGAGTACTGGAGCGGGCCCTTCTGATCGAGAGCTTCCTTGCTGAGTCTACACCAGCGCAGCGACCCACCGCAGGGCGGCACGTGGCAGAGTCATCTGCAGTAGGCAGTTGACGGATGACTCAGGGGTCCAGACAGACTAGACCTTCGGGCAGACGACGTACCAGGGCTACCTCCTCGTAGAGAGGTAGACTTTTATATTGACTTGTTCCCCGGGACAGCCCCGATATCCACTCCAGCATATCGGATGGCCCCCGCCGAGCTTCGAGAGCTACGGGTACAGTTGGTGGACTTGGAGGGCAAGGGGTTCATCTGACCCAGTGTTTCACCCTAGGCTTCCTCGATATTGTTCGCCAAGAAGGCGGACGGGAGCTTGCGACTTTGTGTTGACTATCGTCGCCTGAACCAGGTGAAAGTGAGGAACAAGTATCCGCTACCGAGGATTGATGACCTCTTTGATCAGCTCAAGGGAGCACGGTGGTTCTCGAAGATAGACCTCAGGTCAGGCTATCATCAGCTCAGAGTCAGAGACGAGGATGTGCAGAAGACGGCCTTCAGATGTCGGTATGGCCACTATGAGTTCTTGGTTATGCCTTTTGGTGTAACCAATGCACCAGCAGTGTTCATGGCTCTCATGAACAGGATCTTTCAGCCATACCTCGATCGGTTTGTCGTGGTCTTCATCGACGACATTCTGATTTACTCTACGACTGAGGAGGAGCACGCCTATCACTTGTGAGTTATAATAGACACACTCCGAGAGCACCAGCTTTATGGTAAGCTCTCGAAGTGCTAGTTCTGGATACGTGAGGTCCACTTCTTGGGACACGTTATCTCTGAGGAGAGAGTTGCAGTGGATCCCGCGAAGATTGAGGTTGTGTTAGCATGGGAGCCACCCAGGAGCGTGACTGAGGTTCAGAGTTTCTTGGGACTAGCTGTATACTATCGGAGATTCGTGCCGGACTTCTCTAGAGTTTCGGCACCACTCACAGCTTTGAAGAAGAAAGGGAAACCCTTCGTGTGGTCAGACAGATGTCAGCAGAGCTTCCAGGAGCTGAGACAGAGATTGACTAGTGCACCTATCTTGAGGTTGCCTGAGGAGGGAGTAGGGTACGTAGTCTACTGTGATGCATCAGGGACCGGACTCGGATGTGTTCTGATGCAGGAGCGGGCAGTGATCTCCTATGGATCACGTCAGTTGAGGCCGCATGAGTAGAACTACACTACCCATGACCTGGAGTTAGCAGCAGTGGTCTTCTCTTTGAAGACATGGCGACACTATCTGATGGGCGAGCACTTTACAGTCTTTTCCGATCATCAGAGTCTCAGGTATATCTTCTCGCAGAAGGACCTGAACCTGAGACAGCGGCGATGGATCGAGTTCCTCTAGGACTATGACTTTGAGATAGTCTATACTCCTGGGAAGGGGAACGTAGTAGCCGATGACCTCAGCAGGAGGACGGGCATTCAGCTACTTGAGGAGGCGACAGAGCAGCTAGCCTCTTTGCAGATATCCTTCGTGGATAGAGATGGAGCAGCCTTCCTCCAGTCTCTCACAGTCACCCCTCCACTACTGCAGCGGGTCAGAGAGGCACAGCGTGAGGACGCTGACTGTGAGACACGGCGTGCTCAGATATCCTCGGGAAAGGCACCTGATGGTTTCTCCCTTGGAGCAGAGCACGACATCCTTTTCATAGGACGTACCATGGTACCAGTCGCTTTGCGAGAGGAAGTGTTGAGAGAGTTTCACACTTCTCCTTTGGCGGTACATCCTGGAGTGGCGAAGATGTACCAGGACCTCAGACGACAGCACTGGTGGCCGGGCATGAAGAAGGCTGTAGCAGAGTTCGTTTCTCGATGCCTCACCAGCCAACAGGTGAAGGCAGAGCATCTGGTACCAGCGGGCTTGGTACAACCCTTGGAGGTTCCGGAGTGGAAGTGGGACGGCATATCTATGGACTTCGTGACTGGACTTCCACGCACTTCCAGAGGTCACGACTCCATCTGGGTGATTGTTGACCGACTCACCAAGTCGGCACACTTCTTACCCATTAGAGAGCAGGGCTCAGTGGAGAGCTTGGGACTTCTCTACATTCAGGTGATTGTGCGGCTCCACGGTGTGCCATCATCTATCATCTCTGATCGAGATGCTCGCTTTACTTCCCGGCTTTGGAAGGGGTTACAGGAGGCGTTCGGGACGCAGCTACGTCTGAGCACTGCCTTTCACCCTCAGACGGATGGTCAGACGGAGAGGACCATTTAGACTCTCGAGGACATTCTCCGCGCATGTGTCCTCGACATTGGTCATAGCTGGGAGGACCACCTACCCTTGGTGGAGATTGCGTACAAAAACAGCTACCACTCCACCATCGGGATGGCACCGTACGAGGCATTGTATGGCCGACCTTTTAGATCTCCTTTGTGCTGGACAGACCCTGGGGAGTCAGCACTTGTGGGACCGGAGATGGTCCAGGCCACGACAGAGAAGGTCCAGGTCACCCAGGAGTGGATGAGGACAGCTCAGAGCCGGAAGAAGTCATATGCTGACAGGAGGCGGAGGCCACTGGAGTTCGAGGATAGCGACCACGTCTTTTTGCGGGTCTCACCTCGATGTGGTATTCAGAGATTTGGCCGTGGCGGCAAGTTATCTTCGTGCTTCATCGGACCCTTCCAGATCCTCAGCAGGATTGGCGAGGTGGCTTATCGCCTGGCTCTGCCACCTCAGTTGCACCGGGTGCACGATGTCTTCCACGTATCCTAGATGAGGAGATACGTGCACGACCCGACGCACATCATTGAACATGGGGAGATTGACGTTGACGATGGGGCGACATTTACGGAGGTACCGGTGGAGATAGAGGATCGGCAGGAGCGGGTCTTGCGTGGGCGATCGATTCCACTTGTGCGCATCAGATGGCAGCACGGGAACCTCCAGGAGAGCACATGGGAGCGGGAGGCTCAGATGCGTGCTCAGTACCCTCATTTGTTTCCCCAGTTCGGGTCGGATCCGGGTCAGGTCGGATCCGGGTCGGGTCGACCCGGTTCGGGCCGACCCAGGGGGGTCGGGCCGGGTCGGCCCGGACCCGGACCCCCCGTTTTCGAGACAACTTCGTTCTTTTGGCCATAACTTGAGCCACGGACCTCCGAATGATGAACCGTCTACGGCAACGCGATCCTTGGATCGAGATGTTCGTTTCGGTATATTACACTCAGGGTTTCGGAAAACTTTGAGTTCGGCCGGGTTGGTTCGTACACGAAACCAACCGGGCCTTCGGAGCGGAAACGCTCATATCTTGAGCTACGGACGTCCAATTGACGTGCCGTCAGCTTTGTTGTGTTCCTCTTAGTGAGACGGATCTTTTGGCATACTCCGCCTGAGGTTTGGACGTAGGTGGAGTACGGTCGGGTTCGTTTTGCCTTAAAAACCAACCGGGCCCGGGGACGAAAATGCCAATAACTCTCAGACCGGGCGTCCGATCGACGCGCCGTATGTTGCGTTGAGTTCCTGTTGACGATACGGAACTTTTGGATACATCAACTCTGGACTTTGTGACAGTTGATGTATCAGCCTCTCGGCTCGTGGAGCGGACCCTCTGAACGAGCTTGCTGTGTGCGGGAACCCTAGTGATGGCTGCGACTGTGACTACTACTGCTACTGCTACTGCTACTACTACTGCTACTGCTACTGTGACTGCGACGACGACAGTACAGAGATCCTGTGTGGATTCGACGACGACGACTACATCACTCAGCGATCCTACGTGGTTCAGTGCTACAGGTCCTGTGTGGGCCCGATCCTTTGTGGGTCCGATCCTGTGTGGGTCTTTACGCTCAGCGGTCCTGTGTGAACCAGCGCATACAGGTCCTGTGTGGGCCCGATCCTGTGTGGGTCTTTTGCGGGGGTCAGTTACCTATCGATCCTTCGTGGGTCCGACGACTTAGATGGATCAGAGATCGTCTTTATCGTCTTTTGAAGAAGTATACCTGTGTGAGCTGAATCCTGTTGCTTTCCTGTGTGGATTGTGTTGTGCTATCCTGTGTGGATTACGTTTTGCTTTCCTGTGTGGAATACGTTTACTTTCCTGTGTGGACTGAGTTGTACTTGGGCTCGGAGGTTGGAGCGTATTTGAAATTGATGACTTAGGTATATGTATGGGTATATACCTAAGCAGTGTCAGTTGTTACTTGTGTTTGTATCTTCCTTTGTGGATTATCCTTTGTGGATTTTGTGAGACCTTCAGGGGTCTCGGGGTCCCTACTGAGTAGTTTATACTCACCCCTGCACGGGCTATGCCCGCACTACGTTGTGTTGGTTGCAGACGACGGACAGCGTTGATCTTAGCTGAGGCTTGCAGAGCAGGACGGTACCTGGAGGTGGACCACTGGGCGGGACGTGTTCGGAGCGGACGACGGGACCCGTGGAGAAGTGGAGCTATCTGTACCCACCCTTCAGGTGGGATCTCCAGTAGATAGCTCGGTGTAGCAGCTTTTACTTACAGTTGCTGTTTTCCCTTTTCGAGTTGTACTTTACTTTCAGTTTGGGTTTGTATACTGGCCCATTTACTTTTCCGCAATTTCAGTTGTACTCTGTTTTTACTTAGTGTTTACTTTCCGCTTGCTTACTCTGTGGTGTTTGTTTACTTTACAAAGGAAATTCCTTCCCTTTTTACCGGGATTTACGCCTTGGTGCTAGTCGCCAGCCCCTGGCCTATGGAAGGCGGGCTTGGGGTAGTCACGACACGGACCCCGAGGGCGGGTCATGACATTTTTCTCTTATAACTAACTCCAGATGAGTTATTTTATTGAACTTTGATGTATTTTAGGCCTTGGTGTGAACCTGCACAGTAAAGAACAACTAAACCAAGTAAAAAATGTTAAAGTAATATAGTTAAACAATTAATAATGATAGATAAATCACTTAACAAATATTAGCTGTAAATATTATTTAATTAATCTAAAACATAAATTGTTAATTATTAATTATTTTTATCAAGTAATTAAGTAATTAATTTATTTAATTTAATATGTTTATTAATAAAATATTTTATATTTCATTAATGAATTAAATTATGTTACATTATTTAAATTTATAAGTTGATAAAATTTTAGTTCAAAATATTAAATTAAATAGTTAAGTTTATATTTATTGATTTATTATTATTATAAATGTTAATTATAATTATTAATTTTTTTATTATTTTATTAATTAAAATTATTTCCAAATTAAAATAAATAGTTTAGTTTATTTATATATTTATTTATACTTTATTTTTTATATTTAATATTATATATTTTATTTTTAAATATTATGTATAGAGAATAAAAATAATAATTTATAGGAACGTAAATTAGTGATTATTAATTAATTTAATTAAATTTAATTAAATTAATAATCCTATTTTATTGAAATAAAATATCTTATATTTGTTATTTATTTAATGTTATTAATGTTTGATATTTTAATTTATTTGTTTTGGTTTTTGTTTTTAATATAGTTTTATTTTACATTATTTATTTAAAAAAAGGAATCTATTTTTATCCCCCAAATCGGTGCAATGTCAACCCTAAACCTGTGTTTGGTGAGATTTTAGTAAATGAATAGAAATGAATTGATAGTTTATAAAAGAAAAGAAAAAGAAAAGAAATGATTGTAATTTCTCTCCTTGTTCTTGGATCAATAACTTAGTAAAAGAAAAGAAATGATTTGGATTTCTCTCCATCGTGTTTGGTGACAATTTTTAAAAGAAAAGAATAGAAACTGTTTTAGTGAAAATGACAGAAATAACCGTTGTTAAAAAATAACACATACATACAGGATTAAAGGACATACTTTCCCAAGATAAAAAAACAATCTTAGATTAGATCTTAATGGACACTACACCTGTCACCATGTCTTTTCAATATCAACAATTTATGTTAAATGACATATACCTCCTTTTAAAAAATTGTATTTTTATTTTAATTTTTATAACTAATCAAACCACATTAAATTTGATTTTAATGAATCATTATATTTCATATCACCAGAATTCAGTAGACATTAAACTACGAACGTATATTAATACAAATTTTAAAATTTTTAAAAATTAATTAAAGATAATAAAAATTATTTATATGATTTATTAATTCATAATTATTAATTCAAAATAATTATTAATTTAAAATAATTACTAATTCAAAACATTTATTATTTCCAAATTATTAATTCAAAATATTTATTAAATATATATTATTTATAAATTATTTATATAAATAATTAATTCAAGATAATCATAATTATTTATAATCAAAATTATTTATAAATTATTTCAGATTATTTATATAGACATAAATAGTTGAAATAATGATTATTTATATACACATAATGAGAATTTTTTATATTTGATTGTTATTATTAAAAAAGCACAATCGTCAAATGACAGCTTACGCACGCTATAAGGAAAATCGACAAACGGTTCAGGGACTCGGACACACAACAAGCGCCCCCAAATAATATTTTCATGGGTATCAAAATATTTTGTTTTCCTCCACATGAAAATTAATAATATTGATTTCTCCTTTAAAATATTTTGTTTCGTCCTTGAAAATATTGATTTTTGTTATTATTAATAATTAAAATTATATTTTTTTATATAAATTTTAATGAAGAATGGTGTGACCCTTTTAAGTCATAAAAGGTATGAACTGATTTTTTATATATATGTATAAGGATAAAATTGTAATGTTCAAAAATATGTAATTCTATTCACCGTTTCTGTCAAAATCATCCCACTTTTGGGATGATTTGAAACTGGGTGTGGGAGAGAAATATTTCTTACGGTTTCTCTCTGCTCACATTTCCTTCCATCCGCTTCAGTCTCACCAAACACGTGAAATCCTCTTCCATCGCTCTGAATCGCTTCTTTTCTTCCCAACTCTCTGCTACCAAATGAGGGCTAAGCGAGGAGGGTGTTCTTCGGCATCCTTCAGTGGTGTACACAGATCAGGGACATCTCCTTCTTCTTCTGCAAACAACAGTGGTGGCCTCTTTCGATCAGACTCCTCCTTGCGCAGCAGCACTTCACACAGCGGCACACAGTAGTGGCACAAAATCCTCTGGTTTGGCTTCAAAAATACAGCAACCCACACCTCTCGAGGTGAGAATCTACATGGAGACCAAGAGCTCCTTTGCAGTGGCACTGAGTATGCAGGTCTCTCTGTGCTAATCGGCTTGTGGTAGAGCATGGAAGGTTCGAACCAGCAAGGTGACTCAATTCCTGGTTGCAAATATGGAAATTTTCTTTCTTAATTACTGAGTTAATTTGAAACTAGATTGTGAAATCGATTTGTAAATCCAGTATGAAATTATATATTTCTGGTTTGGTTTTGAACGAAATGGTGGTAAAGGTGCATGGGTAATTTAGGGATGAATAGAGAGATGGTGTCGGTGTGTGGATAAGGAGAAACCTACCTTGTGATACTAATAGAAGAAGGAAACAAGAAGAATCAGTTAGTCATCAAGGAAGTGAATGGGTGCGAGAGGGTGAGACCGATATTGGGATGGCATCAGTGATTCATTATGAAAAAGAGAAAAAATGAGTATCGGTGTGTGTCGTGAATCTGATAAGAGTATTGGATCGGTGATTCAATGACTCACCAAAAGATGAATGGAAACATAGGAGGCAACGGTGAGACACAGATAAATAAAAAAGATCTGTATCATTAATTCACTGATAAAATGACTCATTGAATGATAAAATAAAAAATAAGACACTAATAGATAAAATAAATAAGTGTCACCATTAGTTAAAATAAAAAAGTATTTGTGACTAGGATCGGTGGGTAATCAGTTTCAGGGAATGAGAACAAAAGGGATTTGGGGGATCGTTGAGTCGGATTGACCCACAAATAGTTAAAAATAAAATCAGATCTCTCAGATGAAAGAAATTAAAATGTGAGTCAATGACTCACCAATAATAAAAAACGAGTCACCAAAGGTTTAAAAAGAGAGACCGAAGCTGATGCGAATGATCGGTGCGTTGCAACATCGATGCGATGTGAGAAACTATTAGATAAGATAAATGGCAAGTCCCCGACAGTTCAAAAACGAGAGACCAAAATTGATGCAAATGATCGGTGTGTTGCAACACTGGTGTAAGGTGAGATATCAATGGCATTTCAAGGTAATCGGTGTGTCACGACTCACCGATAGTTATAAAAAACATTTGTGTGACAAGGATTGGTGTTCCGTGGCATCAGTGCGTCAACTCACCGATAGAACAAAATGAGATGTTAAGAAAAAAGATTTATTTAAAACAAATAATAAAATGAATAATAGATTAATTAATTAAAACAAAAGTCAAAATAAATTAATTATTAAAGACTAATTAAATAACTGTAACTAAAATCTCACTAAATTATTTAACAAACTAAAAATAAAGGTTACTTAATTATTAACAAAGAATATAAATGTTATGATTAATTAAGTGTATGTCTAAATAAATGAAAAGAACTTACAAAAAACTATCCGCAAACATTAAATTTAAATTAACTAAAGATATTAAACAACAATGTTAATGATTTAAATGAAAAAATGAAACATAAAATAAAAAACACATTATTTTATTAATCATTAACTTAATTTATTTAACATTATTTATTTATCAGAATATTTAAACAAATTAATAAATAAAGTTACTTTATTTTAATAAATATTTTTTTAAAGTCAATGTTATAAATTAAAAACTAAATTACAATAATGCAAATTCAATTAAAAAATTAATTAATTAATAAACATTTAAAAAGTTAACCAGAATAAGATTATTAAACCAAAAAGTAATTTAATATAATTAAAAAAATTATTATGACTAAATAAAAAGGCAAAAAAATACATATTTAATTATAAAAAATGATTAATTAATAGATTTAGTGATTGAAATACAAAAGTTTCATTATTTATTAAAAAGTATAAAAGTGATTAATTAATTTGTTAAAAATTAAATAAAATACGTGGAAAAACATTGAAAAATAGAGCCACATCAAATTCCACCACACTTAAGCATTGTTTGTCATATAACAATCCCACGTCTTATTTTCTTTGAAAAACAGTAAAGTGTTTATTATTTTACTCAAATTATCACATGTCCAGCCATTTTAGAACAGATTACTATAAATTGACATAGGCTTTAGAAAATAAATTTTCGAATCAAGTTGTTCCTAGAATAAAAAGTCAAGGTCAATTAATAAAGCAAATACCATCCATCAAAGAAGATGTCATGCCTCATATGTGAACCTACTTAATGATATATTTCAAACCAGGATCAGATTCTAAATTCAATAATGACATGAGGTAAATTATCAATGAAATTATGACCTTAATTGAGGAAATTTGTAAGTTGATTTTTCACCTAGGTTCAAAAAATATATATATATATTTTAGAGTCACCTTATTGATACAACCTAAATGATTTCTATATAAACCAATTTCCCCCTTCTTCATTTGGCATTCATCATTCCCCTCACCTTAATGAACTCATTTTTAACCCTAGACATTTAATTGAATTTTTTCCAAGCCATGTTTCATGGTGTTGAGAACTATTCAATGCACTTATTCATGGTGTACATAGGGATTATTGTAAACAGAAACACACCCATCATCTAGTGTCTTAGAGATTCACCGTGGGATCCCAAATTCCCAAATTACTCCAGTTTCAAAAGTTTTATATAAAAAATCCTTTTCATTGAATCATTAATATGATTACTTATAATAATTAAATGATGAATGAGGCCCCTAAGATCAAGTCAAAATTCTAGTGCCAATGGCTATAATAATAATTCCATAAACATGTAACCCATATCACTCTCAAAAAGAGTCCCTAAAACAGATTTACAAAAAAACCACTAAGCATGATCACTCAGCAATCATCCACCCACATTAATTTTAGACTCAATCACAACATAACTACCAAATAAATAAAGTCCTTATGAAAGACCAAATTAAAGAATGAAGGAAGACTAAAATTATGATCAAATTTTGAAAAAAATTAACCATTTTTTTTACAAAATGTATGAAGTGAAGTGGGAATTGATGGGATTTAATTAAAGCATAATTTAGTACTTTCAATTGTTGGACTCACCTATTTTAATAATCACAAATCATGTTTAAATATTGATCATAATATATTAATTAAATCTTTAATCTCATTAATCTACATATACAATTATCTTATTCTCAACAATGTATATTTTTAAGACTTATCACTTTGTTGCATCAACTTACAGTCCATATTTATCTAAATTTAAGCTCACAGTTAAAGGCTACTAGTAAGAGCCTTCGGTTCAAAGTCATCGTTATAGCTTACTATCACATTAAGTCACTGTTTCTAGAAGATCACCATTGAAGATTTACAGTCACTGTTGGAAGATACCGGTACATAGTTACTGTCACAAACCTACTGATGATCTACTTATCAAAGCTCACAGACAAAGAGTTACTGTCATAAGGTCACTACTGTAACAAGGCTTATTCTAGAAGTCCAATGTAAGACTCTTTCTCAAGTCTTCTGTTGAGAACCTCTCTGTTCAAACCTAAAGTTGGAAAAGTTTAGTAGATGGCTACTGCTGGACAACTCATACTGTCGAGATAGTCTACTATTGCTCAAAGACTACTGATGAGGATCTACTGTTATACAGAGTAAAAGCTACCATTACAAGACATCCACTACACACAAAGTCCACCGTTACAAGCCTACAGTTGAAGAACCTACCGTTGGAGCTTACAACTGAACAGTCTACCGATGAAGTCCACAGTTGTAGAGATTTAAGTCTACCGTGTGACATGCATCTGCTACAAGTCTAATGATATTCTACTCTTTTAATTACCTATTTTATTAATACTATTATAATGGTCATGTCTGGAAATATAAATGAACCTGACATTATTTAATGTTATTTACAGGGATATCAGGAGACAGTGCGATGTATGAGGAAGACCACACGTGGTTAAAACATTTCTCTTGTCGGCCCGTACTCAATAACCAAAAACAAAAATAAGAGACTATATAAAAGACACAGAAGAGAGACACAAAAAAAGGGAGCACCCGAACATACTAGAAAGAATAAGGGAACTCACAAGTACTAATTCCAAAGAACAAGAGCTTCATGAAGATCTATTGAAAGAACCTTCTACAATCTGTAGTAGTGTGCTGCAAAGAGTTTTTGAATCCTATAAGCTGGTCATCTCTAAATCTGGAAGACATAACCTGGAAGTTGCGACACTCTGTTTTGGAGACAACTTGCATAGAAAGACCAAATCTTCATATCACCCATTACAACAAGTCCAGATCTGATCTGCCAGCACAACAGAGCATTCTAAACTAATTCCCGCTATCTTTAGATCTACTGTGTTTAATTACTTTAAATTTGTGAGCAGTGTGTATGTGTTACACACACTGAATTTTTTGCTTGAACTGAGGGATGCTGAAAATCCCCATACCAAACAATTCTTACATTTGTTTCCCACGCATAACTGTGGAAGAAGCCTGGTGTGGCTTGGATGTTTATTTACCCACGTAGAACTGTGGTAGAGGTTGAGAAACATGGAATGTTTTTGAAAGCTGTTGTAAATCCCAATACAGGCTGTGTATCACATTTAATATAATTTCATGGTCGCAGGTGATCACCAAGTGGAGAGGACTAGGTATTGATTTAAGACTGAACATCTTGTTTAAATGTGTTGTGTTCATCTTTTCTTTACTCTGTTTAAAAACAATCCTTTGTGATTATATTTTCAAAGACAGAAATATGTTCTTACATTCACTCTGATAGTTAGTTCTGGTTAGTGTGTATATCTGATTTTTTTAGTAAACTTGTTTCAATAGTCAAATGAGTTCTCATACTGATTCAACTGAGGAGTAATCAACCATTGATAAACCTGTTGAACAATAACTCACTTATATCTCTACTGCCTTAATTGACTGGTCTGTTCTAATTTGGGGATTTTAATCCTAAAAGTTTTTAACAGAAATTTTAATTGGAACTCAATTAACCCCCTCTTGAGTATCCACTCCGACCAAAATTTGGTATCAGAGGACTCCCTCTTATTTATAAAAGGTTTTCAAACCCACTGTTTTCAAACTGTGATTTTAGTTTTACTTAATGATCTAAAATTTCTGTTAGTTCTAAATTTTCTCTCTTTAATATATTTTCTAAAATCTAGTTATGGAAAATAGACTAAAAGGTGCTTCTACTAATAGGCCACCTTTAATTAATGGTGTGAATTATTCTAAATGGAAAATTAAAATGAAAATTCATTTGGAAAGTATTGGTTTTTATATTTGGTCTGCTATAGAATCAGAATACGAAATTCCCAAAACGGATAGATCTACCTGGGATGATGCTACAAAGTCTGACTATAATAATATCTATAAAGCTATGAATTCCCTTTACTTATCTTTATAAGATGAGTAATTTAACCAAATTTTTGCATGTAAAACAGCTCATGAAATCTGGGACACCTTGGATGTTTCTCATGAAGGAACAACCAATGTGAAGGAAATGATATTAAATACTTATACTATTAAATATGATAATTTTACGATGAGACCTGATGAACCCATTTTTGATATGTATCTTAGGTTTAATGAGATTGTCAACAACATGAGTTCACTGGGAAAAGTTGTTCCAGAAAAGGAGCAGATTATGAAAAAATTGAGATGTTTTCCTGACAGATGGAGAGGCACTTCTGTGTCTATCCGATAGTCATGTGAAATCAGCAAGCTACCGGTTAAGGAGTTGATTGGTAAACTAATTATGTATGAAGAGGAATTGAAGGTGAAAAAATAAGAAGTTGATGAATCCAAAATAAAATCTGTAGCATTCAAGTCTACTGCTTTAAAGAGCAAAGACAAGGAGAAAATACATGTACATACTGAAAGTTTAACTAGTGAAGATTCAGATTCAGAGAGTGATGAAGAAATGGCTCAAATCGCTAGGAGATTTAAGAAGTTATATAGGAAGAAGAAGTTTTTCAGAAAGCCAAACTACAAGGGTAAATATGATCAACAAGGTAAGTGGAAGAAGGATTGGATGAAATCTGGTAAGAAAGATGATATAGTCTGCTATGAATGTAAGAGGAAAGGACACATCAAGGCTGACTGTCCGAAGTTAAAATTCAAAAAGAAATATGACTATAAGGACAAGAAGTACAATAAATCCATGAAAGCAACCTGGAGTTCTTCAGAAGACAGCACAAGGGAATCAGAAGCTACTGACTTTGAAAAGAATCATGCCAACATGTGCTTCATGACTAACATATCTGAGGTACTTGTTTCCCCTATTCTAAATGATTATTATTCTAAAAATAACAGTGACTCAGATAATGATGCAAATATGTCTAAGTATGAACTTTTTGAATATTGCAATGTACTGAAAGATACCTGCAATGAACTAAAAGATAAAAACAAATATTTGAAGAAACATCATACCTTGACTAGTAATATTAAAACAAATCTAAGTGTAGAAAAAGAAAATAATTCTCAATTGTTGAAAGAGAATAATCGGCTCAAATTATCTAATGAACAATTAAGAATGGATATTGAGAAGTTCACTACTGGTAGAGATAACTTGACACAATTTCTAAGAAGACATATTACTCGAAAATATACAACTGGTCTAGGATATCAGCCTGGACAGAGACAAATTAGCAAAACCAAATTTGTTCCAAAATCTGGATAGTTCACTGCTAATTATAGACAATCTTTTGAGAAACAATTTTCTAAAGGATCGAACAAAGTATTTATGTCTCAAAATATGTTTGTTGATTTCAGAAACTCTATAAAGAAAATATGGGTTCCCAAAGTTTTATTGGCTAACCTTTCTAGACCTAACAAGATCTAGGTACCAAAATTATCCCATGTTTAATCTGTTTTGTAGGGAAGTTTTCTAAAGAGTTCATGTAACACTATATGGTATTTGAACAGTGGATGTTCAAGACATATGATAGGATACTATTCGTTATTTAAGAGTCTAATTAAATTTGATGGTGGGCATGTCATCTTTGGTGACAATGCAAGAGGAAAAATCATCGGCTTAGGCCAGATTGGTAACCCAGATACAATATTAATTTCTAAAGTACTTTTTTTGATGGATTAAAGTATAATTTACTTATCATATCTTAGTTATGTGATGATGGCCTTAATGTTAAATTTTAAAATGATTCATGCAATGTTTTTAATTCATAGAATGACTTAGTTTTCACTGCATGTAGAAATGAGAATATATATGCTGTTGATTTAAACTCCTTATCCAAACAAAGTGTTTCTTGTTTAAATTCTTTTAATAATGAATCCTGGTTGTGGCATAGAATATTAGGACACTGTAATGTGCACTCACTTAGTAATCTATCTAAGAAATGTTTATTTAGAGACCTACCTAAATTGGAATTCCCAAATGATAAAGTGTGTAATCCCTGTCAAAAGGGAAATCAACACACAGTTTCTTTCAAACCAAAAAAGAAGTTTCAACTTCTCAACCACTTGAGTTGGTTCACATGGATATTTTTGGACCATCAAGAGTTTCATGTTTAAATGGGAAGCACTATATTTATGTTCTTGTAGATGACTTTTCTAGGTATACTTGGGAATACTTTCTAGCTCAAAAATGTGAAGCTTGTTCCTACTCTGTAAAATATTCTAAGTCTGTAGAAAACCCTAGTGTACTTAAGATTAAAACCCTAAGAAGTGATCATGGCCGTGAGTTTGAGAATCATGAGTTTGAATCCTACTGCTCACATAATGGCTATAGTCACAAATTTTCTGCCCCTAGGACACCCTAACAAAATGGAGTTGTAGAAAAAAGAAATAGGACCCTTCAAGAAATTGCAAGGACTATGCTTAATGAGTATGAATTACCTATTAATTTTTTGGAAGAATCTGTAAATATATCTAGTTACATTATTAATAGAGTTTTAATTAGGCCTATTCTAAAAATGAACCCTTATGAACTTTGGAATAATAGGAAGCCTAAGGTTGATTACTTTAGAGTTTTTGGTTGCAAAGTCTTTATTCTAAATACTAAATAAAATCTTGACAAATTAGCTCCCAAAAGTGATGAAGGAATTTTCCTAGGTTATTCTATTTCAAGTAAAGCCTATAGAGTGTTTAATAAGAAAACCAAATGTGTGGAAAAATTAGTTCATATCAAATTCGATGAGACTGATCCACATTAGCCTAAAGCTTCTCTTGAAAATCTTGAGGAAGATTTATCAAATTTGAACCTTAATGATAAAAATAGTAAATCCCCTGTAAAAGTGTCCAGTTCTGGAAATTTTCCAGAATCTGCACCTGCTGATTTTGATCCAATAGACCACAATGAGGAATCAAGTTCAACCCTTCCTAGAGGTATTAGGACTCTCAAGAATCATCCTCCAGATGCTGTTGTAGGTGATTTGAATAGAGGAACACAAACTAGAGCTTCTCTAAAAATCAGGTTGAATATCAAGCTTTTCTTTCATAGCTTGAACCCAAAAACATTAATGATTCAATCAATGATGAATTTTGGGTAATGGCTATGCAAGAAGAACTAAACCAGTTCGAATGAAACAAAGTTTGGGAATTAGTGGAAGGACCCAAGGACACCTTTACCATATGCACTAAATGGGTGTTTAGAAACAAAGTAGATGAGTCTGGGAATATAGTTAGAAATAAATCTAAGATAGTTGCACAAGGATATAGTCAAGAATAAGGAATAGAATATGAGGTGTCCTTTTCACTTGTAGCCAGACTAGAAGCCATTAGGATACTACTTGCATATGCAGCTCATCTGATTTTCAAACTTTATCAAATAGATGTTAAAAGTGATTTTCTAAATGGGTACATAGTTGAGGATGTTGTTATTGAACAACCTCCTGGTTTTATAAATCCACATTTTTCAAATCATGTTTTCAAATGATCTAAAGCTTTTTAAAGCTTAAAACAAGCTCCAAGAGCATGGTATGATAGGCTGAGCTCTTTTCTTATTTCAAAAAGTTTTACCAATGGGATAGCTGATCCTACTCTTTTCATTAAATGGATTTTTAAAGATGTTTTTATAGTATAAATTTATGTGGATGATATTATTTTTGGATCTTCTAAAAGTTCATTATGTATTGATTTTTCAAAAATGATGAAAAATGAGTTTGAAATGAGTTTATGGGAGAACTCAAATTTTTTCTTGGATTTCAGATCTTTCAAAATAAAAATGGAATTGTTTTGAATCAAAGCAAATATATTAAGGATATTTTAAAACGTTTTTCATTGGATGGTAGAAAAGGTAGTGACACACCTATGAGTACCCCATGTAAGTTGGATACAGATGAAGCTGGAGAACCAGTGGATCAAACCAACTACAGAGGTATGATGTGGAGTCTATTCTGTCTTACAGATAGTAGACCTGACATCATGTTTAGTGTATGCATGTGTGCACTCTTTAAAGCCAATCCAAAAGAGTCTCATTTAACTACTGTGAAAATAATTTTTAAATATCTCCAACATACTCCCAACTTAGGATTATTCTATCCAAAAGGATAATTTTTTATTTGTTGAGTTATTCTGATGTTGATTTTTTCGGTTGCATGATAGATAGGAAAAGAACCTCTGGGACATGTCACATTTTAGGCAATTCACTAGTATCTTGGTGTAGTAAGAAGCAGAATTCTGTTGGATTATCTACTGCTGAAGCTGAGTACATAGCTGTTGGTAGTTGTTGTGCTCAAATTATGTGGATGAAACATACTTTACTGGACAATGGACTTCAATTCAAACAAGTCTATATAAAGTGTGACAATACAAGTGCTATTAACATTTCCAAAAATACATTATCTCATGATAGGACAAAGCATATTGATGTGAGACATCACTTTTTGAGGGATCATTATAAAAAGGGTGATATCACTCTTGAGTTCATTGGCACTGAATAATAATTGGCTGATATATTAACAAAGCCTTTGAATTCTGAGAGGTTAAATTACATCAAACATGAATTAGGTATAATTAATTTCAGAATAGGATACCTCACTATTAGACCTCATAGTTGAACCTCACTGTTAGACCTCACAGTCGAACCTCACTATTAGACCTCAGAGTCGAACCTCACTGTTAAACCTCACAGTCGAACCTCATAGTTAGACCTCATAGTTAACCCTCATAGTTGGACCTCAAAGTTGGACCTTACTGTTATACCTCACTATAGCACCTCACTGGTGTACCTCACTGATACATCTCACTGTTTGATACCTCACTGTTTTTTTTTTGCAGGATTTCAAACCATTTTTAATTCTTTTTATTATTTCTATTTTATTTGGTTTTAATACCTAAATGATAAAATCAAAGGCAAAGAACACATTTAAATTCACCTTCCTCTCCCAATCCTGAACCTTGCTCTCAAAATTCCTAAACCCTAACCCTTCATCTGAGCCCTCGAACCTCCCTCAATCTCTATGACTAGAACCAAGTGACCTCCGACTGTCAATGAGGATGCACCAAGGCCTATGATAACTCGGGCCGAATCCAGTGGCACCAATAACACCCCGTCGGGACCTGTAAACTTGCATCTGACCAAGAGACAAATCTTTTCTAAAAAGCAGTTATGTGAAGAATGGATGATGTCAAGAATGTCATTAGTACTGAAAGTACTAGATGAACAAGGATGGACCGAATGGTTTTCCAAAAAAAATGGACCTTACTACCTGAAGCTTGTGAAAGAATTCTATGAATATCTGACGTTCAAAGAGGAAGAGGTTGTGCATAAGCTAATGTCCAGAGTCAATGGAAATGAAGTTAGTTTCTCATCTACTGAGTGGGCTACCTGTTTGAGAGTTCCTCATAAAGGAGTATTTGATTACTACTCTGGAGTGGCTCCTCCAGACAGTGTTGTCATTAAGTATGAAAAAGCTCTGGAAGAACTCACAGGAGATGGAAAATCCAGAAGTATCATTGCAGTTGAGATGAATGGAGAAGACAGGCTCTTATTCAAATTCATTCAGCATGTACATAGTTCGAGGAGAGGAGACTTTGCTGTACTAAAGTACAAGGACATATTCCTGATGTACTTACTGAAGCATGGAAAGAATATTAACCTATGTAGGTTAATGATTGTACAATTGGAGGATTTGACCAAGGCATGCGCGAAGTACAATGCCTTATTCCATGCCAAGATTATTTCAATTATGATAAAGGTAAAGGGTGTGGCTAGAAATCAAGAAGAAATGACAGTAGTAAAGAACAATGTCTGTATCTCCAAGGTAATTTGCAAGTTCATGAAAATTAGCTAGAATCCATGTAAGAGGACATGGGTGAATGATGAAGGAAAGGTGTATGAAAATTCTGACCCTAGTACTCATCCAACTAGGCCTAAAGACAAAAGTGATCCAGGCCTGAAGCCTGATGAGCCAGAACCGGTTTATTCTGATGAGGAGGAGGCTGGAGGAGCTGGGGACCCTCAAAGGGAGAACACCCCCATTGATGATGGTTGTGATCCTGATTTACCTCAGAGTCCTATAAGGACTGTATCTTTTGGAGTAGCTAGCCCTCCAAAATATCTACCAAGGAGAGAGACTATTCTGAAGCACAGTGATACTGAGACCACTGAAGAAGAAGAAGAAGCATATCAGAATGTTTTCAAGGACACCTTTGAAGAGGATGAGGCAACCGAGTCAGACCATTTTGTTCATGAAGAAAAGGAGGTTGTTGCTGAAGGAGATGATGAGGAAAATGAAGATGAAGAGCTCAGTTTGAGCCCTCTGATTGATAATACAGACAAGATAGTTCCTGATCAGGAAGCAGGAGTGGCATCTACTACCATTGGTGAGGGAGTCATTGATGACTCAGAAAAGGATAGGACTGACCCTACTGTTGAACTATCAGAGAAAATGGTTGTTGCATCTACTGATGTTTCAGAGGAGGTTGTGGAGTTACCTCGAGTTGAACAGTAAGAGAAGATTCCTCAGGAGAATGATCTATGTGATGGGGAGCATCTTGGTTCAGTTTCTGTGTTGTATAACATCGAATATTGGTCATCAGATCCAGGATATATGGTACTTGGACTCAATTATAGAGATTCTGATGAGGAAGACCATCCCCAAAGGGATTCAGTTATCCTTCCTATTGTGGCTGACAATTTGGAAACCAAGGAGGACCTTGAGTCCTAAAAGGCTAAAATAAAAGCACTGAGAGAATCAGTGGAAGATTTGAAGAAAATCCTGGTTGATGAAATGAGGTGTGTGGAGCAATCCCTAGAGTTATCTCTGGGATGTTCCATGTCTAGTCCAATGAAGGAAATTATGGATGAAGTTAAAGTATGACATACTCAAATTGAGAGTTGTACAAGAGATATGGTTCCTCTAAGACAATCGATTTCTTCATTTACTTCCATGAATAGTTCTCAAACCCAATTGAATGCTGATATTAGATATATCAAAGAAGTAGTCAAGCGGTTTGGGCAAGTATTTGAGGCTTTTAAGACATCAGTCAAAGAACATTTGAACAGTCAAGATGCACTTGTTCAGAAGGTGGTTTGTAATTTGACACAGTCTTTCAAAGAGATAGTATCTTTCTCGGTAAAATCCCTTACCTCAACCAGCTCCATTGTGAACATTGACCAGATCAGAACTGTGATCCAGGAAGAGTTGGCTAAGGTCAGTACTAGTGGAACCTCTGATACTCAGATAATGGCTACCACTAGGGAAGTCAGTAGTTTTTTTTGTGACCACCTACGAGCAGTTACTGCTTCTCAAGAGGCCATTAAGAATAAGGTGGATTCTTACTTTGAGAAGGTCTATACCAAGCATTAAATGACCAACCACTTCAATCTCTTGATAGAGAATATGAAGTTTCCTCCAGTGACTCAGGCATTCTGGGAGAAGGTTAGAAAGCTGAGAGAATTGGACCCTGCTTTGGATATGTTTTTGGAGTATAAAGATGATTTATTATCTGCTATGGAAAGAGGAGGAAGAATTATTATGGATTTCAAAAAACTTCTTCTCCAATTTCTCCATGTGGACTGCACCCCTGTCATTATCCCTCCTGCCTTACCCACATCTCAACCCAGTGGTTCTTCTTCCATCATGTCTCCTACTGAAGCTATCAGAAGCCTTACTCCACTGATCCCGCAGCAATATACCCACTACAGACACACAAGAGCTTCTGTTGCTACCCCTCCAGTCATTCCTATAGCAATTCCTAAACCTGCTGACCCACAAGCTCCTTATCCATCTTCTTCTTCCAAAGGGAAAGACCCCTTACCTACAGATGTTGTGGATTGAGTTTGTTTATGTATTTTGATAGGGACTCTGTATTATTTTTGGTCATGAAATTTATTGTGTTATTAATATAAGCCTTCTCATTTTTTCTCTCATTTGTATTTATTTTTACAAATCACAAAGGGGAGAAATACTATGTTAATTGAGAAACTAATATGAAAATATTGTGTTAACTCTCGAAATATTGTGCTTATTAATCTCTGATACTTGAAAAATTTTAATACATACTGACATAATTTGTGATTATCAAAACGGGGGAGATTGTTGGACTCACCTGATTTAGTAATCAAAAATCATGTTTAAATATTGATCATAATATATTAATTCAATCTTTAATCTCTTTTATCTACATATAAAATTATCTTATTCTCAACAATGTATATTTTTAAGACTCATGTCTTTATTTCATCAACTTACAGACCATATTTATCTAAATGTAAGCTCACTATAAAAGGATACTGGTAAGAGCCATCTGTTCATAGTCACCGTTATAGCTTACTATCACCTTAAGTCACTATTCCTAGAAGATCACCGTTGAAGATTTACAATCACTGTTAAAAGCTACCCGCACACAGTTACTATCACAAACCTAATGATGATCTACTTATCAAAGCTCACAGACAAAGAGTTACTATTATAGGGTCACTACTATAACAAGGCTTCTGCTAGAAGTCCACTGTCAGACTCTTTCTCAAGTCTTCTATTGAGAACCTCTCTGTTCAAACCTACAGTTGGACAATTTTAGTAGAAGGCTACCGCTTGACAACTCCTACTGTCGAGATAGTCGACTATTTCTCAAAGACTAATGATGAGGAGCTACTGTTATACAGAGTAAAAGCTACCATTACAGGGCATCCACTAAACACAAAGTCCACCGTTACAAGCCTACAGTTGAAGAACCTACCATTGGAGCTACAACTAAATAGTCTACCGATGAAGTCCACAGTTGTAGAGATTGAATTCTACCATGTGACATGCATCTGCTACTAGTCTAATGATATTCTACTCTTTTCTTTACCTATTTTATTAATAATATTATAACGGTCATGTCTGAAAAAATTAATGCACCTGACATTATTTAATGTTATTTGTAGGGATATCAGGAGACAGTACGATGTACGAGGAAGACCACACATGGTTAAAACATTTCTCTTGTTGGCCCCTACTCAACAACAAAACACAAAAACAAGAGACTATATAAAAGACACAGAAGAGAGACACAAAAAAAAGGGAGCACCCGAACATACTGGAAAGAAGAAGGGAACTCACAAGCACTAATTCAAAAGAACAAAAGCTTCATGAAGATATATTGAAAGAACCTTCTACAATCTGTAGTAGTGTGCTGCAAAGAGTTTTTGAATCCTAGAAGATGGTCATCTCTAAATCTGGAAGTCATAACCTGGAAGTTGCGACACTCTGTTTTGGAGACAACTTGCATAGAAAGACCAAATCTTCATATCACCCATTACAACAAGTCCAGAGCCGATCTGTCAGCACAACAGAGCATTCTAAACTCATTCCCACTAGCTTTAGCTCTACTGTGTTTAATTACTTTACATCTGTGAGCATATTGTATGTGTTACACAAACTAACTTTTGTGCTTGAACTGAGGGATACTGAAAATCCCCATACCAATCTATTCTTACATTTGTTTCCCATGTATAACTGTGGAAGAAGAGTGGTGTGTCTTGGAAGTTTATTTACCCATGTAGAACTTTGGTAGATATTGAAAAACCTGGACAGTTTGTGAATGTTGTTGTAAATCCCGATACAGGTTGTGTATCACTTTTAATATAATTGCATGGTGGCAGGTGATCACCAAGTGGAGAGGACTAGGTCTTGACTTAAGACTGAACCTCTTGTTTAAATGTGTTTTGTTAATCATTGCTTTACTCTGTTTAACATCTATCCACTGTTCATATATTTTCAAAGAGAGAAATCTGTTTTTACATTCACTCTGATAGTTTGTTCTGGTTAGTGTGTATATCTGATTTGTTTAGTAAACTTGTTTCAAAAGTCGAATTAGTTCTCATACTAATTCAACTGAGGATTAATCAGCCTTTGAGAAACTTGTTGAAAAATAACTCACTTATATCTCTACTGCCTTAATTGACTGGGTTGTTCTAATTTGGGGATTTTAATCCTAAATGTTTTTAACAAAAAAATTTATTGGAACTCAATTGCCCCCCCTCTTGAGTATCCACTCTGACCAACATCAATAATTGACCCCCTCTCACACACTTAAAATCCATCTTTTCCCCCAAATATGTCTTTAAATTTGTAGAAGAAAAATTAATCAATTAATGTTCAAAACAGATTTTCAAATTTGTAGATAGATATCTTGTATAAAGGGTCTCAATGAAGTTCAAAAATTAATGTTTTCCACAGTGAATAAACTTACAGTAGTTTCACAATCAAGTACATGCATTTACACTAAATCCAATGAATATGAACTTCCAGTAATGTACAAACATCGCATGTAACATGGAAGGGAAAATGAAAAGGCTGTAAGAATTTTGAAAAAAAATTGAGTTCAGTAATATGTTTGATAAAGAAGAAAAATGAATGCTAAAACACCCCAACATAATTGTAGATTTAATTCCAAAATTTTCATCCTGCATATACCTCCCCCCCTCCCCACAATTTTCTTCAAACATTGAGAAGAATTAAATAACAAGGAATCTCTATTTTCAGCAGCGAAATACATGCAGATTTTCATTATGATATGAGAAGAATTTGAAACATATGTAGAATTTTTAATACAGTAGCATGACATGCAGCAGAATTTTAAACAGTTTAAATTGAATTTCCAAATGCTGCAACAAGATTTTAATACAAGACATGAAAAATATTTTATTAGTAAGTAAAATTTTTCATATGAGCAAAAATTATTTGAGAAAACAGGAGAAGAAAAAAATGCAGAAAAATGAAGTAATTCCCTAACTATGTTCATTTCTTGAAATGATTGTGGGAATTCCACTCCCTAGGTGACATGAGTACTAGAAATTTATAACCCTCAACCAGAGCCAAGAGACCATGAAAAACCAATAACAGTAATTTCACAATAACAGATCATAGAAGCATCACTTTCTTCAAGGTTAAAAAAACAAAATAAATACAAAAAGGACCATGGGTTGCCTCCCATACAGTGCTATGTTTTAATGTTTTCATCAAAACATTATTCAAGATTAGTTTTCCAACACTGTGAACGTAGCCAAGCCCTTTGGCTATCCCTCAAAATACAACTTCACCTTTTTCCCATTAACTAACATGGGTTTATTTTCTTCACCTACAATTTCAAAAGCACCATTCTTCAGCACTCTCACAATTGTAAAAGGTCCAGAACACTTGGACATAAGTTTTCCAGGAAGAAGTATAAGTATAGAGATAAAGAGAAGGACCTTCTATCCAGGTTTGAATTATTTGGTTTGAATTATATAATCATGAAAGATTTTAGTCATCTCTTTATAAATTCTTAAATTATCATAACTCTATCTCATAATCTCATCATGTTCACTCAGCTCAAGTAATCTCCTCTCACTTGCACTCCTAAAGTCAATGTTCAGAGCTTTAACTACCCAATAAGACATGTGTTGCAACTCCACAGGTAACTGAAAGAATTTCCCAAACAACAAACTGTATTGGGAGATACCTATTGGGGTCTTGAATGCAGTTCTATATTCCCATAATGCTTCATCAAATTTAAGAGACCATTCTTTCCTAGAATTTGACACAGTTTTCTCAAGTATTTGTTTCAGTTCCCTATTTGAAATTTCCACTAGTCCACTAGACTGTGGATGATAAGGAGTACCAGTTTTATGAACACAATTATATTTCTCCATCAAAGAATTAAATTTTTAATTCTTAAAATGTGTTCCATTATCTTTTATAAAGGCTTTGGGAACTCCAAATCTTGTAAAGATTTTCTTCATAAAAAATATTATTACAGAGTTAGCATGATTGTTGGGCAGTTCCACTACCTCAACCCATTTCGAAATGTAGCCAAAATCAAAAAGAATATATTTATTTCAATGAGATGATGGAAATGGACCAATGAAATCTAAACCTCATACATAAAAAATTTCAACTTCTAGAATTCCATTTTGGGGTAACTCTTGCTTCCAACCCACATTTCCTAGCCTCTTTCATTTTTCACACCCAACCACAATGATCATAGCATCCTTAAGAAGAGTAGGCCAATTGAAACCTGATTGTAAGACTTTTTGAGCAATTCTTTCACAACCATGGTGACCTCCACTAAGTGAGGAGTGAAAACGCTCTAAGATAAGAACCATATCTTCCCCTTGTACACATCATCTAAGAATACCATCATCGCATCTCATAAACAATAAAGGATCATCCCAAAGACAATACTTAAGCTCATAAATTAATTCCTTTCTTTGGTTATTGGAAAATTTTTTGGGAAAGACACCTACTGCAAGGAAGTTGGAAAATTATGCAAACCATGGAGATTTCATGATTGAAACAGTGAGCATCTTTTAATAAAGAAAGGAAAATTTAATCTCTCTAGGATCTACCGATTCAGATTGAGTAAGAGAAAGCCTATAAAGGTGGTAAGTAAATAAATTTTCATCTCCCTACTTATCCCAAGTCTCTAAATCATTCTCTTGTAGCAATATAATCTATATAATAGGCATGGTTTTAGTTTCCTTCATAGACAGCAAGTATATTAAAGAAGAATGATCAGTGAAAAAAATGAATTTTGAACCTAACAAGTACTGTCTAGACTTATCTAGAGCAAACACCACAACTATCAACTCTTTTCCAGTTGTGGTATAATTATTTTGGGAATCATCTAGAAGTATTATAGCATAATACACCACATGTAACATACTATCTTTCCTCCGTCCAAGGACATCACCTACAACCATATCACTAGCATCACACATAAGTTCAAAAGGAAGTTTCCAGTAAGGTGTAGTAATAATGGATGATATAGTGAGTTTATCTTTAACCAGATTAAATGATTTCAAACAGTTTTCATCAAAATTGAAAGGTTCATCCTTGACCAAGAAAGAACACAATGGATTCATTATTTTGGAAAAATCTTTTATGAATCTCTGGTTGAAACCAGCGTGCCCTACGAAACTTCTAACACCTTTGTCATTTTCAGAGTGTGGAAGTTTTTGAATAACATCAATCGTAGTAATATTAACTTCTAAACAACTTTTGGACACCTTATGACCAAGCACTATACCTTCTGTGACCATGAATTGACACTTATCCCAATTAAGAACAAGATTGGTTTCAATGCATATCTCTAGAACTAACTGAACATTACCTAGACATGTGTCAAAAGTTCTACCCACAATGGAAAAAACATCCATGATAACCGCAATAATTATCTCAATCATATCTAAAATGATATCCACCATACACATTTGAAAGGTGGATGGAGGTCCACACAACCCCATGGTCATCCGCATGTAGGCTAATGCCCCAAAGGGACATGTGAAAGTGGTCTTTTTCTGATCCTCTAGAGAAACAGGAATCTGGTTGGAACTGGAATACCCATATAGGAAACAAGAAAACTCATTTACAGCAAGACTCTATAGTATTTTATCCAAGAAGGGATTTAGAAAATCTTCCTTCATAGTGGTTGCATTAATCTTCCTATAATCTATACAGACTCTCCATTTTGTGTCTTTCTTAACATGGGCCTCTTCATTATTTTCATTCTTAACTACAGTGAATAATCCCTTTTAGGGGAAACTTGGATTGGGTTGACCCAAGAACTATCATAAAAGGGATATATCATCCCAGTGTCTAGTATTTTGATCACTTCTTCTCTCATAACATCTTTCATTTTTGGATTCAACCTTCTTTGACAATCTACCATATGCATATGGTTAGGCTCCATAGGTATTTTATGCATGAAGAATGAGGGATGAATACACTTAATACCATCTATTTTCTAGATTATGGAAGATTTAAAATTCTTCAAAATATTCAACAATACTTCCTCTTGTTTTTCATTTAGTTCAATAGAAATTATGACAGGCAAAGTGGAGTTCTCACCCAGAAATGAATATTTAAGATGAGCAGGGATTGGTTTCAGTTCAAGAGTGGGTGGTTCTACACTAGAAGGAAGACTCTTAGTCCTGTGAGTTCCATGATCTTGAACATATCTTTTGTACGTATTTTGAAATGATGAAAAAATTTCAATTTCATGCTCAGATTCAGATGTAACAGTGTTGTTGTCCAATGTGGGAAGTACGCTATCCAGACTTTCTAGATCAGATTTTAACATGTTTTTTAGAGAAGAATCATATAATTGTCATATAAATTCTCCCTCCACATCATCAATGTGTTTAGCAGTGTTGGTGTTAACAGAAACACCCTCAAAATCATTAAAAAAGTATCTATGTTCAGAAACAGAGGACTCTTCTATAGCCAAAACTGAACAGTTGTCCAGTTCTGGAAAATTCTCCAGATGAAGTGTTTGAATAGAATTTTCACCTTCTTAATTAGATTCACCAATATTTTAAGCTTCTAAATTATTTTCTTCTAAATTATTTTCAAATTCACCAGAGCTTAAAATTGAGTTCTCATTCTCTAAGGACTCTACCATTGAACAGTTTTCAGAAAAAGTTGGTCCTTTATCATTTTTAAACACATTGAACTCTTCTTGTTGTTCACCATTTTGAAATATAATATGACCCTTAGAAACATCGATAATAGCACCACCTATGGCCAGTAAGGGTCAACCCAAGATGATGTGCACCTTTTGATCACACTCTATGTCCAAGACTAAAAATTCTGTACGTAGAAACAGTTTCCCAACCCCAACTAACTAGTCATCTACCCTACCCACAGAATGAGTGAAAGATATATCATCCAACTAAAATATAACTGTGGGAGGTTGAAGGCCACCCAACCTCAACTATCGAAACAGTTAGTATTGGAGTATGTTAATACTAGAACATAAATCACACAAACAGTTGATATGATCAGAATTTCCTAGTGTGCAAGGTATGACAAAACTACTTGGGTCTTTCTTTTTAGGTGGGATTTTTATTTGAAGTACACCATTGCACTCTTCAGTGAGGTTGTAAGTAGAAAATTATTCTAAGTTATTTTTGTTAGAAATAATTTTTTTATGAGATTTTAGATAATATGGAATTTTAAGTAAGGCTTGAATGTGTGGAATGTTCACTTGATGTTTGGATAAAAGAACAAGGAACTGAAGAAGTTCATCCTTGGTGTAACTTTGAGGTTTCAGCTTCTCAGGGAAAGGGATGGATGGGGAATTTTTTTTAATAAAAATAGGTATATCCCTCACCTCTTCCTCAAATTTTTCTTTTCCTTTATTGTTTTGATTCTTAGTTGAAGTTTCATCTTGAGTTTCAGGTGATAAACTCAAATTTATATCATTTTAATGACTTTTTTGTGAATTTCCAAGAAGTGTACAAAGAATATTTTTATATATAGGTTGAAGAAGATTTTAATTTTGGGATTTCTTAGTGAGTGTTTCAGCAACATTTTGAGTATAAATCCCACTTATAGTGACAAAATCCTTGGAATTCCCTCCAGTAATAAGCTCAGTGGTACTAGGAAGTATACATTTTTCCCTTGATGAAAAATCCATAGCAAGTTGACCAAGTTGTATTTCCATGTTTTTCATTCTAACATCAGTATTCATTTTATCTGAATCTTATTGATTTTGATGTTTGGTTAATTGATTCATGTATCTCTCCCCTCGAGAGTTAATTTTATTCAAGATTATATCATGATTAGAATACATGTGACTATCATTTTTTCGTTGTTCATTTGAAGACTCAACCATGCATTGCTTTTGAAAATTTGGTCTTGGTTGATTAGAGTAATTAGGGGATGTGGAGGGTGTAATTAAGCCTTGATCTTTCCAGGAAAGATTTGGATGGTTCATATAGCCTTGATTGTATTTATATGAAAATTGATCTTCTTTAGGAGGTATTCTAGGGCCATAGTTGACAATGTTCGAGTTTACTTTTTGTAGGGCCGACATATCAAAATTAGGACAGAAATTCTCAGTATGCCCAAACATACCACACTGGACACACTGTTCCCTTGAATTTTGGTTGGTGTTTTGATAGCCTTGTTGGTTAATAGTTTTATTAGAATTTTGGTTCATTAAAGATTGAATTTGGTTGGTTATTTCAGCCAATTGAGCTCTAGTTTCATTCATTGAACCAGTGCTTGAATTACAATTTCTATCGAATATTTTCCTTCTTTAATTTTTATGTTGGGAATTCAGTGCAAGATTATTAAAAATTTGTCTATTTTCTTAATCTGTTTAATCATTGTAAGTACCCCCACCATCTTGGTAAACTAGATTCTTCCCAAAGGAGGACATCCCTTCATAGAACGTATCCATAAGAAGGTGTGATTGGAGTTTATGATGGGGACACTACCTAAGAAGATCCTTGAATCTATCCCAAGATTCATGAAAAGCATCTCCATCCTCTTGATAAATTTTTTTTATCTTAGTTCAATGATCAGTATTAAGTCATTGGGGATATAACTTCATAATGAATGAATTGCACACTTGATCCTAGTTTTCCAATATATTCTCATCTAGACTCAGAAACCAGTTCCTAGAATTCCTCTTAAGGAAAAAGGGAAAGATTCTCATTCTTAGTTCATATTTTGTAAGTCCATGAAGATGTAATTTCTGCACAGTATTAAAGATGTCTCTAATGATGGCCAAAGATTCCTCATTATAGAGTCCATTAAAAGCAGGAAATAGAGAGATGTGTGATTATTTCAATTCATAGTTTCTGGCCCTAGAAGATAACCTAATGGTTAACGGATTGCTTGAAACTTGAAGAAATTGGAACTCCCTCATCCTATGCATTTCAATTTCTTCGAAGAGTTCTGGATGATTTTTAAAGTTGTTTTTAGGATCTCTATTATCTATGTTTTCAATTTCAATTTTTTTAGTGTTTCTTAGAGTAGTGATACGATTGTCTATTTCTATGATCAGTGTCTCTAGACTAACAGCATAGTGTATTTTGCTCATACAAGGTATATTAACTATTCATGTAGCACAACAGTAGAACTAAATAGGAATTCAATCAATACCCAAAACAGTAGAAATTCAATAGATAATGAAGCAGATTTTTTTTAAACAGTTTTCAACTTTATTTCAATTTTTTGAGATTTTTTTACTAAAATTTTAAGGTTTTTTAAGAATTAATGGCTCCCGCCTCCCCCCAAAAAGATGCCAAAACATGACCTAAACAGTCATTGAATTCGTTCAATGTTTAAAATTTATATTCCTACTAACTACTGTATATGTGGCAAGCAGGGTCAACCCCACAGGGAAGACAATTTTGACCACTATTCTTCTAAAAACCTTCAAAAACACTAGAGTTGTCAATAGTAGAGTGAATTTTTTATTAAGTAGTAGAGTGATTGAATATTTCAAAACATATATTTAAACTAGATTTAAGCTAGAAATAGTTGAAACCATGGAGTCACAGAGATATATTACACTGGTAAAAGAACAATCTATTAAAATGCCCATGGAAAATTCATTATTCTACTGAATTTTATGGTACTCCGATTCACATAAAGGTGGTCATAGAGTACAACCATAAAAAGAATGACTTATCTCCCTCGCCATTAGTTAATTCGCACATGCCAATCATTTTGAGAGTTCGCCACTCCAAAGTTAATCAACTATAAACCATTTGAAAAATGAAAACAAGACAAACTCACTATAAGTATTGAAGTCTTTTGAATTTATTATGTTTTGAAAAGTGTTTTCACAACCAATATCTCCAACTGACTGTGAAATATTGAGATCATGTTCTTGTGGTACAATCAATTGGATGAACATAGTATCCATCTGGTTGACCAATACTGAGATCATCAAAATGATTAAGTGAAAAGAGATTTAAAAGATAACCTGTAGAACTTCAATTTATCCCTGAACTACAAGATTTAGATAGAAAAAATGATTATAATCAATTAAAAAACATGTAACTTACAAAACATTTTACTAATTCTAGAATTAAGAAGGAAGAAAAACTCCTTAGAAGATGCTCTGCTCCTGAACCTCTCCAACTCTAGGAAGTGGTTCCAGAGTCGTCATCTGCACTGCCTTTCTCAAAACTGGATTCTCAAATGTGTCGAATCAATGTCTCTCTATCCAAATTGCGCTTCTATTATGCTTACGTATCCTACTGTCATAAGCTGAACATCACCCCTACTTCCCCCCGACTTCAAATGTCCTTCGCTTGAGCACCGCACATGTGCGTTTTTTTCGTGAATGACATGCCGTGCTAATTTTGCCCTTGTAAATAACCCTGGATTAGTTAGTTGAGGGAATGTGGAAGTATTTTAGACTTTGAAGCAAACTTACATAGTAAAGAACAACGAATCCAAGTAAATACTGTTAAGACAAGATAGTGAATCAATTAATAATGATAGATAAATCACAAAACATTTATTAGCGGGAAATTTTATTTTAATAATCTAAATCATAAATTGATAATTATTAATTATTATTATTAAGTAAATAAGTAATTAACTTATTTAAATTAATATATTTATTAAAAAAATTATTATTTCATTAATGTATTATATTAAGTTATTTATTTAAATTTATATGTTGTTAAAATTTTAGTTCTAAATATTAAATTAAATAGGTAAGTTGATATTTATGATTAATTATTATTATTAAATTTAATTATAATTATTCTGTATATTATTATATTATTAATTAAAATTATTGCCAAATTAAATTAGATATTTTAGTTTATCTATAATGTTATTTATACTTTATTATTTATATTTTATATTATATATTTTATTTATAAATAATATGTATGGAGAATAAAAATAATAATTTATTGAAACTAAAATTTGAGATTATTAATTAATTTCATTATATTTAATTAATTATTAATCCTATTTTATTTAAATAAAATATCATATATAGTTATTTATTTAAATATATTAATGTTTCATATTTAATTTTTTTTTTGTTTTTAATATAGTTTTAATTTACTTTAATTTATTTTATAAAAAAACAATTCTTCTCCCCCAAATCGGCGCAACAATAACCCTAATAGAGGAGGTTGTTCTTCAGCCTCCTTCGACATTGTACATAGATCAGGGACATCACCTTCTTCTTCTGTAAACCGCAGTGGCAGCCTCTTTCGATCGGACTCCTCCTTACAGAGCAGCACCTCAGACAACGTCGCACAACAGTGGCGCAACAGCCTATGGTTCGGCTTCAACAACACAGCAGCCCACAACTCTTGATGTGTGAATCTATTTGGTGACCAAGACCTCCTATGCAGTGGCGCTGAGTTTTCGGGTCCATCAGTGGTAATCGAATCATAGCGGAGCATGTCTGGTTCAAACCAGAAAGGAGACTTAATTCCTGGTTGCAGATCAAGAAATTATGTGGCTTAATTACTAAGTAAATTTGAATTTTGATTGTGAAATCAATTTTTAAATCGAGTTTGAAATTATATTTTTCTGTTTCAGTTTTGAACGAAATGGTGGAAGAGGTGGATGGGTAATACAGGGATGAACAACGAGATGGAGTCGGTGTGTGGATGAGGAGAGACCTACCTTGTGATACTGACGGAATAAGGGGACATAAAGAATCAGTGACTCATCAAGGAAGTGAATGGGTGCAAGAGGGTGAGATTGATATTGGGATGGCATCGGTGATTCATGAAGAAAAACAAAAATATGAGTATAGGTGTGTGCTGTGAAACTGATAACAGTATTGGATAGGTGAGTCAATGACTCACCGAAAGAAGAATGGAAACTGATGAGGCAATGGTGAGACACCGAGAAGTAAAATAGATCGTTGTCAATAAGTAACTGATAAAATGACTCACCAAAAGTTAAAAAAAATTTGAAACCGATATCTAAAATTAATAAGTGTCCCTCTGAGTTAAAATAAAAAATTATCAGTGGGTTGGATCGTTCTGTAATCACTATCAGGGAATGAGACCGAAAGTGATTTGGGGGATTGCTAAGTCTCATTGACTCACTGATAGTTAAAAATAAAACCATAACTCACTGATGAAAGAAATTAAATGGTGATTCAATGACTCACTGCTAATAAAAAAATGAGTCACCAAAAGTTTATAAAGAGAGACCGAAGCCGATGTGAATGATCGGTGCATTGCAACATTGGTGCGAGTTGAGAAATCGTTAGATAAAATAAAAGACAAGTCACCAATAGTTTAAAAATTTGAGACCGAAACTGATGTGAATGTTTGGTGTGTTGCAACATCGGTGCGAGGTGAGAGACCAATGACGTCTCAATGTAACCAGTGAGTCATGACTCACAGATAGTTATAAAAAAATTTGGTGTGACAAGGATCAGTTTAACGCGGCATTCGTGCGTCAAATCACCAATAGAAAAAAAATGAGATGTTAACAATAAAAATTAATTTAATACAAAAAATAAAATGAATGAATCATTAATTAATTAAAACAAATGTCAAAATAACTTAATTATTAAAGACTAATTAATTAACATTAAAAAAATATCACTAAATTATTCAAAAAACTAAAAATAAATGTATCTTAATTATTAACTAAGAATATAAATGTTAATGTTAATTAAGTATTTGTCTAAATAAATTAGAAACACTTACAAAGAACTATCTGCAAACATTAAATTTCAATTAACAAAAGATATTAAACAACATTGTTAATTAGTTAAATGACAAAATGATACTTAGAATTTAAAAAACATTATTTTATTAATCATTATCTTAATATCATTAACTTTATTTATTTAGAAGAATAACTAAACAAATTAATAAATAAATTTATGTTATTTTAATAAATATAATTTAAAAGGTAATGTTTTAAATTAAAATCTAAATTAGAAGAATGAAAAATAAATTTAACAATTAATTAATTAGTAAACATTTAAAAAGCTAACTAGATTGAGATTATTAAGACAAAAATTAATCTAATATAATTAGAATAAGTAGAATGACTTAATAGAAAGAATAAAAGCTCATATTTAATTATAAAAAATTATTGATTTACAGATTTAATGAATGAAATTCAAAAGTTACATTAATTATTAAAAAGTGTAAAAATAAATAAATAATTTGTTAAAAATTAAATAAAATATGTGGAAAAACTATGTAAAAATAGAGTCGCATCACATGACATCCAAGTATTTCATTTTGCGCGACAGGTCCCCTAAGGTTCCTTCGTTGGGGAGGCCCTCTTGGGCATAACCCTCGTCCATTTCCTTTGACCAAAGGCGTTTGTGCGCAAGAGATCACTTTTTGCGTGCAAGTTCATGTCTTGCACGCAAACCCTTCTATCTTGCGCGCAAACCCTTCATCTTTCCCGCGACCAATTATCTTGCGCACAACCCTCCATATGCGCTCCATGTGTCATCTGAACCTCAAGTCACAGTATCCAAGATGCTCTTATGCACACCACAGCTACAGTCACACACTCTCTTTCCGTGTAGCCCTTCAAGTTTTCACGAGGCAATTTCAAAGTCCCTTGGGCAGTGCTCCACATTGCATTTCTTTGCCACATGCTTCTTCTCAAAGGAATGCTAACGGCTATTACTTCTTCCAATAGACACACTAACATGGACCCCCAATGGGATCAACTCATGACTCCCCCTAGTCATGGCATTGCTGATCCCTTCTATTCACCAAGGTGTAGAGGGTGTTGGTTATGTAATCCTTGGTGTGCAGAGAGAACCAACCTTGTACGAGCTACATGATGTTAAACTACCTAGTGCCATCATACTCTTCACATGACATTAATCTTTGGCCTCATCTCATGCACTTTACATGGGGTGCCCCATCTTGGACATTCTTTACACCTGCTCATCTCCACAGGAGTGATATCTTCCACAAATAAAATGAGATCCTCTTTGCGGGAGCGGTTCCTGTCCACATGGAAGGGAAACCACCTTGGTGTAAGCCCCTATCATTTCATGCAAGAGGTATTACCCCTACTCATTCATTCTTCATTGGTGCAAAAGGCTAGCAAAGGGTGGGATGGGCATCAGTACCCTCTTATCTTCTTCCTTGCCAAATCCCTCTCCCATTGGGATTTGTCACCATTGGGACTCCATCATGACGTAAGTCCCAACATCCATATCCCTGGGTTTCTAACTACACGTAAGCCCTTGTTTCCACATTGGGCTACTAACCACACGTGAGCCCCATTCCACTTCCAATGGACGCACCTTTCGCGACATGATTGGCAGGTCTCTGTTGTCTCTTATTTCTCACACCTAGCATGAATCGTGTGGTCTTAGAGTAATAATCGACCATGGAATCCAATCTTGGAATCCTAGAGTGTATGACCCACCCCATTCTGAACTACGTGGACATTGATCCTTTCCAAGGCATGGTACATAGGAAGCCTCCCTGAGGTTCAATCTTAACACCCATCAGTTTTGACCATTCACATCGATTCCAAACCATTATGAACTATGAGTAATTTGATCCTTACCAAGGAAAGGTACATAGGAAGCCTCCATGAGGTTCAAGACCAACACCCATCCCTTCCGACCATTCATGTCAGTTCCGAACCATCCTGAACTACATGTACTTTGATCCTTTCCAAAGTAGGGTACGTAGGAAGCATCCCTGAGGTTCATGTCGAACAACCATCAGTTCCATCTATTCACATTTATTACGAACCATTCCGAACTACATGGACTTTGATACTAGCCAAGGAAGGGTATGTAGGAAGCCTACCTGAGGTTCAATCCCAACACCAATTGGCTCTGACCATTCATGTTAGTTCTGAACCTTTCTGGACTATGTGGACTTTGATCCTTGCTAAGGAAATGTATGTAGGAAGTCTCCCTGAGGTTCAAGCCCATTAATCATTGGTCCCGACTATATTCACATCGGTACACACAACCCCCATCCCAAACTATGTGTACGTTGATCCCTGCCAAGGCAGGGTATGTAGGAATCTTTCCTGAGGTTCTAGCCCAACACCCATCGGTTCCGACCATTCACATCGGTTTTAAATCATCCCAAACTACGTGGACTTTGATCATTGCCAAGGCATGGTATGTAGGAATCCTCCCTGAGGTTCAAGCCCAACACCTATCGATTTTGACCATTCAAGTTGGTTCCGAACCATTCCAATGTACGTGGACATTGATCCCTTACAATGAAATGATTATAGGAAGCCTATTCAAGCCTAATATCCATTGGTCCAGACCATCTTCAAGTCAGTGCACCAAGCCCCCATTCCAATCTATGTGGACTATGATCCTTTCTAAGGCAAGGTATGTAGGAGGCCTTCTAGAGGTTCAAGCCCAACATCCATAGGTTCTAAACATATTCACATCGGTTCACCAAGAACCCATTCCTAACTACATGGACTTTGATCCTTACCAAGGCAGGGTTCGTTGGAATCCTTCTTGAGGTTCAAGCCCAACACCCATCGGTTCCGAACATTCACATCAGATCCGAACAATTCTGAACTATGTGGACATTTGTAGAGACGCAAAAATGACACACATGGATATTACATGAATTTTGTGGAATACACAATACATAATAAAAAAAGACACCCAAGGACTGTAATAGATTATTGTCTTTTGAAACTCGGATCAAAATCTTCTAATTAAGGTGAAAGATCTTCATCATCTTCCATAAAGATCTTCCTTTATTTGTTTTCTTGCGTAAAACATTTCTTTGTATCCTAGGGAAAAGAAAACATAAAAAGGGTGAGCTCAAATTCTCAGTAAGGGTAGCCATGAAAAAAAACATATTCATTTGAATGTAATAACATGAAAATAATGTTTAATCATCAAAATCTTGTGTTGTGAAATAAATCATGGCAGTATGTAAGGCATAGATCACAAAGGAACATTAATCATGATAAAATAGAATGGGATTAAAACATGTAATTGTGGCATCCATTAAGAAGATGATATGATTTCCATAGTAGACAAGGCATTGCTACCAAGACCATCATAGAGGACAAACACAATTAATGAATAGGGTTTACTTGCTCTTCCATCCCTGTATTACTGAACCAGATTTTACTTTTCATTCCAGCCATGTCTATATCATGGGATATAAATCGTTACCCAATATATTGGAGGGAGATATAGGTCCCACCCATCTCATAATGAAACCATTCTTATATGTGCCACAAAATCGTAAATCATACATAATAGCATAACCCATGTAATATAATGGGATTCTTAAACATCATGTCATCATAACATAATCCTTATAAGATAAAAGGACTTCATAAAAATAATTCCATCATAACATAATCAAATCAATGTTATAATTGGGATAGAAATATAACCCTATATCATATTATAAGGAAAATAATTTTGATAAAACACTTGAACATAGTTCTTGAGGAAAATATCCTTTCTTCTTCAAGAATATTTTATGTTGTCAACATGTCAGGAAATTTTAAAATAAAAGAAGTTAATTGAAAATAAACTTGAAAAATTGTAAAATAATATTCATGGAAATAATTTTCTCTGAAAGAATAAAAAATCTTTTCATGCCATATATGGTAAAAAAACATTCTTCTCATACTATGGTAGGAAAAGTCAAAAAAGGATCTCGTACTGAAAACGATAAACGATTCATTTCATATATTTTAATAAAAATTCACCAATTTGTAATATTGTATTTATAAAATTATAGGAGAAATAATATTATATATTGTGGAAACACGGATGTGGATGAAAAATATGCCCCAGTAAATACTGATGTATAAACAATATCTGATAAAAATGAGATTGTGAGATTTTCCCTTACCTTAGGTGAAATTTCTTCCATACGTGACTGAAAATATTGTATAGTGGGTTTAAACATAATATTGACTTGTGAAATAACCAAAATAATATTTATGATATCATATATGATTCACTTACGACTTTATATTACCCGTTCTTTTGTCAATTCCATGTTAAAGCAGCGTTTTGGGTAAAATCGTTTCATTTATCGTATGTGTTTGGACTTGATGATCATGATATCATTATGATTTACTGACTTACAGAATTTAAAACATGATTTATATATAATATATATTCATAATATAATATATATAATGTATCGATAAATGGAATGAAATACATCGATCATGGAGTCGGTAGGCTGTGCGTATACCTGAACACTGTTTTCATTTCCTTATTAAATTGAATGAAAGTATAAAAATAACATATACATAAATCCAGAATCATTATTATGTCATATATTTCATGATTATTTATTATATATACTTTATAATCATTCTTGAATGGTTAACATGGAGAATAAATCTCATCGCGTCATGGAGATGGTAATCCGTACGTACACACGAGAGATGATATTGTTCCCATAATAATTGAATGGAATTGGAGTGGATAATATCTCATAATCAGTATGATGTTATAATAATCATATATAGTTATTATTTCCACCATTATACACATCCACGTATGGTGGTTGTGGAAAAACATATTACACCACAGTGTGGAGACGGTAAGTCGTACGTACGCAGACGCGGTGATTTCACCTTTTGTATGATGGATATAATGTGAAATAGGGTTGTTTCATATATATAATAACATATCAGTCTATTATTGATTCTAATGTTATAAATTTATAATGAAACAACTAAAAAGAGGATGTAGAATAATAAAGAAACATGAAGGAATCGGTAGAAGAGATTACCTCTTCCTCAACGCACCTCCTTTAAGCTTCCTCTTATGGGACTAGTGTTGGTCTTTTGAGAATCCCAGAACCTCCATAATGTGACTAGGAATTTTGAGAAGAGTAATTGGTAGGGTTTGTCCGAGTTTGAAGTCTCAAAATTGTGTGAAGAGGAGAGTGATGAGGTGCCCTTTTATAAGAGAAGAGAGGGGCACTTTTTGAAACCTCAAAAATATTAATTAATAACAAAATCAAACCCCACATAAAAACCTCCAAAAATCACTGAATTAGAATATGAGATTAGATTGGGTTTTAATCTCATCAACCAATAAAATTTTGACAAGTTTTATGTCTATTTTAAACCTTATCATTTTGTTTTATCCTTATTTAATCTATTAAATTTTATTTGTGGTAATTATATTCTAAATTTTAAATTGCTATAAATACATACTTATGTGTTTATAATTTTCCATAACTAGATATATTATTACATTTTAGACCATATAATTTTAAAATTTTAATTTTTAATTATTTTTCTGATTTTTAATCAATTTAATAATATGTTATTTTTATAAAATATCAACAGTGTCAATTTTGAAAATATTCAATTAGTTGGATTTAAATAACATCCACACTGATGATATATTAAAAAAATATTTAATAGATTCCTGATGTAACACCCCAGGAAAATAAAGAATATGACATCTTTATATTTAACTATATTTGTGAATCAAATATTAATATTACTTTAAAGGGGATGCTATGCTCGATGGCGTACCCAATATGCAACAACGAGTTTCTTGGGAATCTTACGTTGCACTCTAATAATAAAATAATATTATTTTAAATGGTAGTTAACGTGATGTTATTAATATTTTCATGACTTATTATATTCCCCCTTTACTTATTTTATATGAAATGTGCATAATTTCTGTGAAATATTAATGTTTTAATATTAAGTATAATATTTGAGCATTTTTAGAAGTAGTCAAATTGAGTCAGTTTAATGTTTTAATTATAACTATCACTATACTGATCCAAATTGTGTGGTTCTTGTTTTTTAGGATTCTCATTTCAATATACAACATTTCATTAGAAGGAACCATGAGCCAATTCTGCCATTTGAAGGGTCATATGGTCCTCACAAACAAGACCAAAGAATCTGTGAACAAACTGGACCATCCTTGAAGATTGATTTACTGGGTTCAATCCAGAAGTCAAAAGACCTTCAATCTCCACCATAATTCGGGGGACACTACATTTCATCTTGGATAAAAATTGCATGGACCAAATCCAAGTACAAGGGGCCCAAATAAACCTTTGAAGTCCAGCCCACCATTCTGGCCGAGAATTAAAATCAGTATAGTATGCATGACATATCTCCTGATGTAAGCATCCAATCGAGCTGAGATTTTTCAGTGTGAAATAGGAGATATAGTCGGCCGACTTTGTTGAAGAAGTCATTCGAATTTGAAGGCATCTTCCTGTTCAAAAATCCATTCACATTTTGGCCATCGAAAAAGAATGGATAGAAATGGACAGTTTACCTTTGTTTAATAAACCGGCCATAACTTTGGCTCCAATTGTCCAAATGCCTCCAACTTTTGAGAGTAGTCGGACAACATTATTTTCCACAACTTTGAAGAAGGATTTATTTGAAGATTCGGCTGTCTGTATAGCTCAATTGGCGAAGCAAGTGGAGGGAAAGATTGGGAATGCAAACAGTCCACTCCTTGGGCTATAAATACTCTCCCCTTCTCTCCTTGAGAGGGGTTGGCATTTCAGAAGAGAGGAGATCATATTGGCACGACCAAAGCTTTGCCAAAGGCTTGGGAGGACCTGCCAAACTCAAGTTTTCACTTGAGAGACCTTTCCTCCTCTCTTTCTTTTCACTTACTTTTGTGTTCTTCATTTTTGTAATCTTGTAATTCCCTTTCTTTGTAATTCTGTTTTAATGCAAGTTACTTCTTCAATATCTCTTATTCTCTTCCACCTTCTGTATTTTAATATTAATGTTCTTAAAATAGTTTAAATTCAGTTCAATCCCATTCCCTTCTTTAGCTTCCTCATTCAATCGAAAGTTCGTTTTTAATTATCATCATTGTTCGTGTGTGTGTGTCGACGTACCACTCTTTTCTTATCCCTTTCTTTTTCTTCTCTTATTAATTTATAATCATAATCATTATAACCAGATTATTAATCACCCAAATGGCTGAGTAAATCTCTCATTGGGGTGAGTTATAATTTAGGTATGTTAAGTGATTGAGAGCTTCTGCTCGATGAATATTCTTTGAATTAACATTGTGTATGTTGGACTTAACATGTCATGGATTAATGACTTGTTTTGTTTAACATGTGGTTTCCATGGATTATTGGAACCATAAATACACAACCATAAATAAGATATGATTGAGATTATAACCTTAAGTTAAGTTAAGTCTTGGTTTAAAGCCTTAACACTTAAGAATTCTAATCAACATCATCTTGTGACATGGGTGTTAATTTAAATGCAATATAAAGCAAAGCTCGAGGATATCACAAGCTTAACTAACCTAATGATGAACTCACCCCAATCTTTATCAATTTGGTAAATCAAACATCATCCATAAATCATTTCAATTAAGCTCTGCAAACAAACCCCCCTAATCAAAATACAATCAACCAAAAACAAACGACTACTACAAAGTATCATCGCCGAGGATTCGACCCGAGTGCTGCTATACACATTAGCAGAGCACCGGAACCTTGAACGGTCGATAGGCGACAATCGGCCGCACTTTCAAATGGCGCCGTTGCCGGGGATGGTGCTTTAAGTAGTCATTAGTTTCTGGTTATTGTAAAAAAACCCCAAAAAATACAAAAGTTTAAAAAAATTGAAAAAAAAACACAAAGAAAAACCCGTCTTCCTCTTAAAAATCATAAACTGAAAAAAATACAAAGAAAAACCCGTCTTCCTCTTTCTTCCAAAATCTCTCTGAATGCCCCGTAGCCTTCCAAACAATCCCTCAGATTTGTTTGACCCTGAAATTGAGCGAACACTTCGCCAACTTAGGAGGAACATAAGAGATACTCAAATAATTCAAGAACCAATCATTGCCCTACCAATTGAATTAGATATGGCCAATCCTAGGGAACAAACATTGAAAGAACTTACTGCCCCTGATATGAATTACCAACCTCTTGGTATTCAATATCCAAACATTGAAGCTGACTTCGAACTCAAATCGGGTTTGATTCATCTTCTCCCTCATTTTCACGGGCTAGCCGGTGAGGATCCACATCTCCACCTTAAAGAGTTCCAAGTAGTATGCTCTACCATGAAGCCTCAAGGGGTTTCTGAAGAACAAATCAAGCTTAGAGCTTTCCCCTTTTCCCTAGCGTATTCTGCCAAGTCTTGGCTCTACTACCTCCCACCTGGTTCCATAAACTCATGGGTTGACATGAAGAGACTTTTCCTTGAGAAGTTCTTTCCCGCTTCCCGAACAGCTTCTATCCGAAAGGAAATAAGCGGCATCTGTCAATTCCCTAATGAATCACTCCATGAGTATTGGGAGAGGTTCAAAAATCTTGTGGCAACTTGTCCACACCATCAAATCCCTGACCAACTCCTGATCCAATACTTCTATGAGGGGTTATTGGCTATGGAGCGAACTCTCATTGATGCCGCAAGTGGCAGTGCTCTTGTTGACAAAACTCCTGCAGCTGCAAGAGATCTCATAAGTAACATGGCTGCAAACACGCAGCAATTCCATACTCGAGCACATGCTCAAGTGAAACAAGCCCAAGAGAATCAATCCATAGAGCCCAACAAGATGACTGAGTGGATGAGTGAACTTACTGGTCTTGTGCGTCAACTAGCGGTGGCTACCAAAGCCCCAACCTCATCTTCTCCACAGTCACTATTCCCTGGACCTATCAAGAATTGTGGAATCTGCAACTCTCCATCTCATCCGACTGACACATGTCCACAACTTCAAGATGATCCATCTGATTCATCTAGTCCAATGGAGCTCAATGCGGCATATGCTCAGCGAAACTTCAACCCTCAACAATCAGGTCAGTTTGTTAGAAACTTCAACCAACCCCACTCTGAGCCCTTCTCTTCTACCTTTAACCCACCTCTGAGGTACGGTAATCCCATTTCTCATCCTCCTCAGTTCCCTCATCAAAATCCAAACCAATTCCAATATGGTCAAGGTGGTGGTAACTTCCATCAACCTTATCCTTTTGTTCCTCAACCTCAAAGGAACAATCCTCCTCCTAGATTCCACTATCCTAACGAGCCTTCCTAATTCCCCACCCAATACAATCGCTTTCCCAAGAACCAAAATCAAGGCCAACCCAATTTGGGACATGCCTCTTCTTCTAAACAACCATGGGAAAGTGCTGTAGAGGATCTTGCTTCCTTCACCCGTTCTAGCCTAAAGAACATTGAAACCCAAATAGGTCAACTTGCATCCCACCTTAGCCAGCAACAACCATCCAATTATTCCCAACTCCCAGATCAACCATTACCCAACCCTAAGGGTAATGTAAGTGCAATTGCACTTAGATCGGGAAAGCAAATTGCTATGCCCCATGCTGATTCCTCTACCTCCCCTTTCAATGTTGATCTAGAAAATGAAAAGAACAAAAAGCTGGAAAAGGAACTTGAATCCACTCCTTCACCTCCTTCCATTCCTCTAAGGAACCCAATTCCTTTTCCTCAAGCCATCTCCAAGCCTAAGAAGTCCTTTGAACCTGATCCTGAAATGCTTGACATGTTTAGACGTGTTGAAGTGAACATCCCCCTCTTAGATGCCATAAAACAAATCCCTAAGTATGCCAAGTTTCTTAAGGAATTGTGCACCCATAAGAGGCAACTTAGGACCTTTGAAAATGTTTCCACCCAGCGGTCTATTCCCATAAAGTGCAAAGATCCAGGGACCTTCACGGTTCCATGTCAAATAGGGAGTTCCAACTTTGATGATGCACTCATAGACCTTGGAGCCTCAATAAATGTCATGCCCAAATCCATTTTCTCCAACCTTGGTCTAGGTACCTTACACCCAATGGGTATTGTCATTCAATTAGCCAATCGAAGCACTGCCAGTCCTGAGGGGATAATTGAGGATGTTCTTGTTCGGGTCAATGATCTTATCTTCCCAGCTGATTTCTATGTCCTTGACATGGAAGGTGAGACGACCTCTTCTCGATCTCCCCTAATTCTAGGAAGACCATTCCTCATGACTGCGAGAACCAAGATTGATGTCCACTCAGGCATCTTATCCATGGAATTCGGTGACCAACTGGTCAAGTTCAACATTTACCAAGCCATGCGATACCCATCTGAGGATCACTCTGCATTCTCAATCCATGCTTTTGAGGACACTTCTAAGATTCAATCGAACCCCAATCCACCATGTTCTTCATGTTCTAATGATAAAGGATCTTGTGAAATCTGCACCATGATTAACAAAGTCATAAATGGTGAAGTTGATGTGGACCTCTCATTCATAGACTCCATCAATCTAGAGGAACTTGAAAACTCTCTTGAATCCCACATCAACTCTGATCTCTACTGCTCCACCTTGGACAGTGTTGAGGAAAATGATCCAAACCCATCTAGAATCCCTTCTCCTGCTCCTAACTTGTCTAGCTCTCAAATCAAGGCTGAAACTGATCTAAAACCACTTCCTTCACACCTCAAGTATGCATTCCTTTTCCATGATCCCTCCTACCCTGTCATTATCTCTGCTTCACTTTCTGAAACTGAGGAGTCCCAACTTGTTCAAGTGTTATAGGAAAACAAAAATGCCTTAGGTTGGACCCTAGAGGATATTCCAGGAATCAACCCTGCCCTTTGCATGCATCACATCCATCTAGAGGAATCATCCAAACCAATTAGGCAACCTCAAAGAAGGCTCAATCCACTCATACTTGAGGTAGTTAGGGAAGAGATTATCAAGCTTCTTCAAGCTGGTATTATCTACCCAATTTCTGATAGTGAATGGGTTAGTCCAATTCAAGTCGTTCCTAAGAAGGGCGGGATAACAGTTGTCACAAATGAACATGGAGAAGTGGTCACAACTCGGGTGAAAAACCAATGGCGTGTGTGCATCGATTATCGCAAATTGAATGCTGAAACACGAAAAGATCACTACCCACTTCCTTTCCTTGACCAAATGCTTGAGAGATTGGCCGGAAAGTCACACTATTGCTTTCTTGATGGTTACACCGGCTACTTCCAAATTCCAATCGCACCTCAAGACCAAGAAAAGACCACATTCACTTGCCCCTTTGGAACCTATGCCTATAGGAGAATGCCTTTTGGCCTTTGTAATGCTCCTGCAACATTCCAGCGGTGTATGATGAGTATCTTTTCTGAATTCATTGAGAATTGCATGGAGGTATTCATGGATGACTTTACCATTTATGGCGAGTCATTTGAATCTTGCTTACATTCACTCTCTTTGGTCCTTCAAAAGTGTGTCAAGTGCAACCTTGTGCTGAATTTTGAAAAATGTCACTTCATGGTTTCAAAATGGGATTGTTCTAGGGCACATAATTTCTCAAGAGGGTATCCAAGTTGATCCAGCCAAAATTGAGGTGATCCAATCACTTCCTGAACCCAAATCAGTTCGAGAAATTCGGTCCTTCCTTGGTCATGCCGGTTTCTATCGGCGATTCATTCAGAACTTCAGCAAGATTTCCCTCCCACTCACTCGTTTACTTCAAAATGATGTCACATTCAATTTTGATGAGGCTTGCAAGAGAGCCTTCATTGAACTCAAATCTGCTCTCACATCTGCTCCAATAATCCAACCCCCAGATTGGTCCTTACCATTTGAATTGATGTGTGATGCTTCTGATAGGTCCATTGGGGCTGTTCTTGGTCAAAGAAGAGAAAACATTCCTCATGTCATCTTTTATGCCTCAAAAACATTGGATGAAACTCAATCACACTACACTGTGACTGAAAAAGAACTTTTGGCTGTGGTTTTTGCCTTGGATAAATTCCGACCCTATCTCTTAGGTGCCAAAATCATCATCTTCACGGACCACTCAGCATTAAAGTTCTTACTTAAGAAGAGTGATTCCAAACCAAGGCTAATAATATGGATTTTAATGCTCCAAGAGTTTGACCTTGTGATAAAAGATAAACCTGGAAAAGAAAACCCTGTGGCTGACCACCTGAGTAGAATTTCTAATTCTTCTCATTCTGAAATAATTGATCCTGAATTTCCAACTGAACACCTCTCCTCTCTCACTCCAAAGTTACCATGGTATGCCCCAATTGTCAATTACTTGGTTTCCGGTGTTTTCCCTGAATATTTTTCAAAAGAACAAAAAGAAAAGATGAAAAGTGATTCAAAGCATTATTTTTGGGAAGATAATAAAATTTGGAAAACTGGGGCTGACATGGTAATTAGAAGATGTGTTGATGAAACTGAACAATCCTCCATCTTGGAATTCTGCCACTCAATGCCTGGAGGTGGCCACTTTGGACCACAAAGGACTTCTCGAAAGGTCCTAGATTCTGGATTCTTTTGGCCTTCGCTCTTCAAGGACTCACACGAGTTCTGTCAATCATGTCCCACTTGCCAAAAGTTTGGCACAATTTCCAAAAGAAACGAAATGCCTCAAAATCCATTAATCTTCTGTGAGCTTTTCGATGTTTGGGGCATCGATTTCATGGGACCATTTCCCCCTTCCAATGTATTCTCATACATTCTTCTTGCGGTCGATTATGTTTCTAGGTGGGTCGAGGCCAAACCCACTAGGAAAGACGATGCTCAAACTGTGAGTGAGTTCCTCAACACTCATATCTTCCATCGATTCGGAACACCACGTGTTTTGATAAGTGACTTAGGAACTCATTTCTGTAATAGAACCATGGAGTCACTTTTGAAAAAGAATGGGGTTGTACATAAAACATCCACTGCATATCACCCTCAAACAAATGGAATGGCTGAACTTTCTAACAGAGAAGTGAAAAGAGTGCTTGAAAGAATGGTTAAGCCCACAAGAAAAGACTGGCCCGATAGACTTGGTGAAGCACTCTGGGCCTATCGAACAGCCTATAAGACACCCATTGGGATGTCTCCATTTAGGCTAGTTTTTGGTAAAGCCTGTCATTTACCAGTTGAAATCCAACATAAGTCATTTTGGGCTATCAAATCATGTAATTTAGATTGTTAAAAATCTGGTGAAGAAAGATTGTTGCAGTTGACTGAATTGGAGGAGCTTCGACTCGATTCGTATGAGAACTCCATTCTCTACAAAGAAAAGGCAAAGTCACTCCATGACAAGCACATTATTCGAAAGGTATTTCATGAAGGTGAAAAGGTAATGCTCTTCAATTCTCGATTTCGACTTCACCCAGGTAAGCTCAATTCTCGTTGGGATGGACCTTTTATTATTACTAATGTTTACCCATTTGGTGCAGTGCAAGTCGAAGACCCTTCTTCAAAAAGAAAATTCACGGTAAATGGACACCGGTTAAAGCATCACCATGAGAGGCCATTCACTTCAGGTTCCACATCGACTTCCATTGACCCACCACTAGATGGAAATGGCGACCCACCAAATCCAAACCAGGGGGCACCTCTTTCCCTTTAACTCTCTCTCTATCTCTTCCTCTCTCTACCTCTTTCTTCTTCTTCCTCTCTCTTTCATTTTGTTACCACTTTATTCATCAAACCCTTTCTTTTTATCTTTCTTGTGTGGGTGTGTATTTTTTTTTTAAAAAAAACCTTAAAAACTAAAAAAACCAAAAAACACAATTACTTAAAAAAAATTACAAAAAAAAGAGTCATGCTTACTCACCATCTAGTTTTGAAATTTTTTCCAACCATTTTGGGGAGTCAAAGGCTTGTTTTAAACTCAAATATATTGAATTTTTATCTCAAACTTGGGTAAACAATTTTGTGTCAATAACAAACATTTTGAATGAACAATTTTTGGTGGAAAATGATTCTCCCCTACCGTGAGGAATAACATTAGCCTTCATGCCAAGGTCATCTATGGCCATCTTTTTCATTGTGTGTCTTCACCACTGATTGTGAGTCTTGAGTTTGTGGACCTTCGAGCTGAATTTCCATCTTTTGTGTGCATTAATATGATAGAGGCATTTTCTAAGCCACATGAGAATCAGAATAGCCAAATAGCCTCCCGTTACCCTTACATTGATCCTACTTTTGAAAGCCCCTTTGAGCCTATGAAAACCTTTCTTTTGATAGCCACATTACAAGCCTAAAACCTTGTCCCACCCAACATCTTCATGGATTTTCATTGTACAATTTATTGAAATTTAAGTGTGGGGGGAATGGACTTCATTTTTGGGCGTACTTTCATTGATTTCCAATGTGTCATCATATACTTGAGGGAAAGCATCCATTCAAGTGTGGGGGAGAGGTTGTAATTCTGTGAGCTTTGGGGTGTATATGTGTAATTGTCATTTGTACAAAAGTCATTGAAAAGTGTTCAAAAAAAAAAATGAAAAAAAATTATATTAAAAAAATGATGAAAAAAAAGGAATGGGTTGTGTCTTGGGTGGGTCAAAAATCATTCATCATCAACCTTTGATCGTGTTATAACTACTAAAATTAGTTCCATGAGAAGATCAAACATGGGTTGGGAGATGACTGTGAGACTTGTTTCAAGCACAACTTTCGAAAAAAAAAGAGCAAAAAAAAAAGAAAAAAAAAGAACACTTGACTCATCTTGTATTGTGTCATTATTGGAAGTCTTCCATGTTGTACATATTCCATCATCTCACCCTATTCCATTTTCTATCTCCCTCACTTTTCATTAATCACACATTCATGCCCTTGTAAATATGTGTTTCTATTTCCTTTCAATTCAAATTTCAAAATAAATGTGCATTGATTTTTCCATGTTGGTGTTTTTAACCCCTCTTTTCCTTTGGACATTATATACCTACCGTCCCATAGCCACTGAAAAACCCCTTAAAAGTCCTCTTGATTCTTGTACACATTAGATTTTGGAATGGAAGCTGAGAGCTCTTACAAACTCTTGATTTTCACTTTTTGTTGGTGAATGAGTGAACCTCCTAAAATACATTTTTATCATCTTGAGAGGAGTAAGTTTTGAGTGCCTACATTTTCCAATTCAAACCTTGAACATGAAAAAATTAATTGTTTATGATGCATTATTGTGAACCAAATTTGTGATGGAATTCATTATGGATGAGTAAAATAGTCTAAACCTCCCCTGATTGGAGAAAACAAAATTTTAATATTTGTTGGTGAGTGAAAATGATTTTGTCATGTTTTTATATTTGTTGCACATGAGGACACGCGCAAATATAAGTGTGGGGGAGTTGATGTTATTAATATTTTCATGACTTATTATATTCCCCCTTTACTTATTTTATATGAAATGTGCATAATTTGTGTGAAATATTAATGTTTTAATATTAAGTATAATATTTGAGCATTTTTAGAAGTAGTCAAATTGAGTCAGTTTAATGTTTTAATTATAACTATCACTATACTGATCCAAATTGTGTGGTTCTTGTTTTGTAGGATTCTCCTTTAAATATACAACATTTCATTAGAAGGAACCATGAGCCAATTCTGCCATTTGAAGGGTCATATGGTCCTCACAAACAAGACCAAAGAATCTGTGAACAAACTGGACCATCCTTGAAGATTGATTTACTGGGTTCAATCCAGAAGTCCAAAGACCTTCAATCTCCACCATAATTCGGGGGACACTACATTGCATCTTGGATAAAAATTTCATGGCCCAAATCCAAGTACAAGGGGCCCAAATAAACCTTTGAAGTCCAGCCCACCATTCTGGCCGAGAATTAAAATCAGTATAGTATGCATGACATATCTCCTGATGTAAGCATCCAATAGAGCTGAGATTTTTCAGTGTGAAAGAGGAGATATAGTCTGCCGACTTTTTTGAAGAAGTCATTCGAATTTGAAGGCATCTTCCTATTCAAAAATCCATTCACATTTTGGCCATCGAAAAAGAATGGATAGAAATGGACAGTTTACCTTTGTTTAATCAACCGACCATAACTTTGGCTCCAATTGTCCAAATGCCTCCAAATTTTGAGAGTAGTCGGACAACATTATTTTCGACAACTTTGAAGAAGGATTTATTTGAAGATTAGGCTGTCTGTATAGCTCCATTGGCGAAGAAAGTGGAGGGACAGATTGGGAATGCAAACAGTCCACTCCTTGGGCTATAAATACTCTCCCCTTCTCTCCTTGAGAGGGGTTGGCATTTCAGAAGAGAGGAGATCATATTGGAACGACCAAAGCTTTTCCAAAGGGTTGGGAGGACCTGCCAAACTCAAGTTTTCACTTGAGAGACCTTTCCTCCTCTCTTTCTTTTCACTTACTTTTGTGTTCTTCATTTTTGTAATCTTGTAATTCCCTTTCTTTGTAATTCTGTTTTAATGCAAGTTACTTCTTCAATATCTCTTATTCTCTTCCACCTTCTGTATTTTAATATTAATGTTCTTAAAATAGTTTAAATTCAGTTCAATCCCCTTCCCTTATTTAGCTTCCTCATTCAATCGAAAGTTCGTTTTTAATTATCATCATTGTTCGTGTGTGTGTGTCGACGTACCACTCTTTTCTTATCCCTTTCTTTTTCTTCTCTTATTAATTTATAATCATAATCATTATAACCAGATTATTAATCACCCAAATTGCTGAGTAAATCTCTCATTGGGGTGAGTTATAATTTAGGTATGTTAAGTGATTGAGAGCTTCTGCTTGATGAATATTCTTTGAATTAACATTGTGTATGTTGGACTTAACATGTCATGGATTAATGACTTGTTTTGTTTAACATGTGGTTTACATGGATTATTGGAACCATAAATACACAACCATAAATAAGATATGATTGAGATTATAACCTTAAGTTAAGTTAAGTCTTGGTTTAAAGCCTTAACACTTAAGAATTCTAATCAACATCATCTTGTGACATGGGTGTTAATTTAAATGCAATATAAAGCAAAGCTCGAGGATATCACAAGCTTAACTAACCTAATGATGAACTCACCCCAATCTTTATCAATTTGGTAAATCAAACATCATCCATAAATCATTTCAATTAAGCTCTGCAAACAAACCCCCCTAATCAAAATACAATCAACCAAAAACAAACGACTACTACAAAGTATCATCGCCGAGGATTCGACCCGAGTGCTGCTATACACATTAGCAGAGCACCGGAACCTTGAACGGTCGATAGGCGACAATCGGCCGCACTTTCATAACGCCTAGCCGTTGTAATGGCGGTAATGAACAGAACTAACTAACAAATGATTATATATGTTTTTCAAATATTTTTACTTTTTACAATATATTTTAGAGGATTAAAAATGCGAATGAATCCAATTTTAAGCGTAAACATTCTAATATTTTTTAAAAGGTCGATTAACCGCCTTTTGATGGCGAACCTCTTTTAAATCCACTTTTTGACAATTTTATGTGTTATATTTGACAAAATAAAATTCTTCTTTATAATCTGGACATCAAAATTTACTTTGTGTAAATTTGTGGTATTTTTCTAAAAAAGTTAAATTTTTAATGAATAGTGAAAATGTTGTATTTTAATTCAAAACCACTTTTTAATCTAATTTATTTATATGATTAGATTATATTTTGAATTGGTTTTAAAGTGAAATTAGAATATATTTTTACCATTTAATCCAATAGTGGTCGATGGAATTAATTTCACTTTGAAATCTGACTTAAACTAGTTTCAATCTTTTGATACATTTTGTTTTATAAAAACACGCTATTTGTTTTGACAGCGGGAATTAATTATTAAATTAATTAATTCAACCTATATGTTTTGAATTTTGTAAAATAGACATCATTTTTTAATTCGGAATATCAAATATAGCTTAGGGTGAATTTTTGGTAATTTTCTGAAAAACTTCAATTTTTGATGAATAGTGAAACCACTAAGTGGTACTTATAAAAACTGATTATCCATTTAAATGAAATTTTGCCACCTTTGTGTTTTGAATTTCAAAAATCTGACATACATGGTTTGTCATTAAGAAGTAAAATGTTGTTCAATGGGATTAAAATAATTTTTTGGTGAATAGTAACTTATTAAGTTTTCAATCGCGATTATAGGTAATTAGTATAGTTTAAGGTAAGAATAATGTTTTAATAAAATGAAATGACCTAGACACATGTCCTACCCTCATTTGATGTGTCATGGCCGACCGAAACAATCCATGGGTCAACTTGGGGACCCCATTGAGCGACTTTTGTTGGGAAATGACAAAAATATCTTTTTATTTAATGTTAAAGTAAAAATGACACAAACATGAGATGTTTTACTAAAACAATTTTTACATGGGGTTATACAGGTCATATTTTTGACTATAAATAGTAATTGGAAATCTAAAAAAATTTCCTACATCATATTATTTTTTTATAATTTTTAGACATTAAATAAATTAAATTATTTATGACATCATGATGATGCAGCGATGACCACATTATTTAACGATTTAAATAAAATGGAAAGATAATGTAATATCTAAGACCTAAACATGTACAAAACCTATTGTATGAGTTTATTTTGAACCCTTATCACCTTATCCTCGAAATAAATCAATGTGGGACCTTTAAAATCCGAAACGCTTTTGAAAATAAAGTAACATTTTGTAAGTTTACAAGAGTGCCCCTCCTCTCCTCTTATAAAAATCCCCCACCTATACCTCCTTACCCACACTCCCAAATCTTTTGACTCGGAAAACCCCGGCCCATTTTGTCTCTCCAAATCCCTCTATTACTCCTTGAAGCCTCACATTGGGCATAAGTCTTCCCAAGGAAGCCTTTGAACTCAAACCAAAGAGAGTTACCCGATTTTAAGGTAATGTCTTCACTTGAGTCCTTTTGTTTCATTTTGCCTCTCCAACCCCCTAAAATCTTTTTATTCATTTATTTTTTAACAACTCCTGTATCTTCAATATAGTAGGATGTTGTTATAAGAAGGATTTGAGCAACAATAACACACACCTACATCTAATGGTTAAGAACATACTGTTTCCGTGGATGGCGAATTTCTGCCTCACGAAACGATGATTGTTCAACACTCATATAACACCTTCAATGGTGGCCATTAAGATGTCACTATATTTATATATGATATATAATCTGTTTATGTTTTACTTAAGCTTCTGTATTTTTCATTTGTATCTTACCTTTATGGCTTCCATTATGGGTATACGCGATATCTTCATTTTAGGAAGTGCGGACTACCGCCCCCTCAAAGTGATGTGATTCGTTAATGCCATACGTGGGACGTATAAAGGATGGATTTAATGTTATTATATATGATGTTATACTGGAATTATAATATACCTCTATATCATTATTATTTCTTTCCATTAAAGTATGAGATAGAAATGAACGCAGCGTTCATGCGTACGTACGGCTTACCGTCTCCATGAACAGTGCATTTCATTTCTTATCCCCAAATGTAATGTACTATTATAAGTACATGTATATAATTGATATATATGATGAATGATACATCTAAATGATGAATATAATTCTGTAATTAAAATATACATACCTCTCATTTAGTTTTAATTCCATTAATATGACAAAGAAATGAAAGTAGCGTTCATGCTTACGTACGGCTTACCGTCTCCATGAACGGTGCATTTCATTTCATACCTCTAAATGATTATGTGATATTATAAATACATGTATATTATAGATATATATGATATATATGATATCCAAATTAGGAATTCCATTCTGGATATAAAGAACCTTTGACCACACGAACAACATGTAATTGTAAGAAGTCCACTTTCGACTTAAGAACCAAATATCAACAAAACAAACATTATTAACTTAAATGATTACATTATGTTTATAACATGGAAATAAGTGATATAAAAGGAATAATGAACTTGAAAAAGGTTCTTAAGAAAATAGAAGTTAACTCAAGTTTATTATTCAGGACGTTAAAGAACGATCAAGTCAAGTCGGACCCAAGGTAAGGGATCCTACTCCTCTCTTTCTTTTTAAGTACACACTTTTATGTCATTCCTTTTAATTCTCATATTTCTTGTTATTGGGATGATCTTTTATATTACTATTACTGTAATTTTTATGTTCATGTGATGATAGACCCTATTCTCTCTCATCAATCCATTTTGGAAGTTTTGAGTGGTGTCGTTAGGCTGCCGAATTTTCGTAAGAGATCTAACCTCTCTCTTTCTTTTAAGTAATCTCCTTTATGTCACTTCTTTTAAGCTCCTCTTTGTTATTATGGGGGATGTTCTTTTATATTCCTCTTGTTGTAAATTTTATTGTGATATGATGAGAGACCGTATTTGATCTCATCAATCCATTTTTGGAAGTTTTAAGTGGCGTCGTTAGGTTGCCGAGTTTTCGTAAGGGATTTTTCATCTCACTTTTATTCCCGTGAGATTTCTGCTAAATTTGCCAAAATTTCATTTGAGTGGTGTATTTACTATCCATTATTCTACTCTTTGTGTAATATAATTTCTTTTATGATTATTTACATCAATGTTGTATTGTCCTTCTTTCATGGGGCGTATGTTTCGAAAGATACCCATGTCGGTAAGGGAACCTTTCACCCTCCTCTTTTTAAAGGACTTCTTTTGTTCGGTCTTTTAATTTACATATTTTTATGTGGGGATATGTTCTAATATATCCATATTGATGTAAATTTTATGTACAAGTGATGAGATACCATTTTTTTGATGTGACGCTGTTAGGCTGTGAAGGGAACTTCATAACCCAATTTCGATTTCTTTGGGGTCAACATGTAGTTATTGAATATTTCATCCTTTGAATATGTGTGAATGAACATTGATTATTTTACACTTAATATCCACTTATATTTGGTGTATTCGTTTGTCACACATAATTATGTAATTGATTTATCCTTAAACCAAGGATACCGTCTTTGTATGGGACTTCGTCTCAATCTCCTTTCATTGAGGCATATTGTGTTTTATACACAACCTTCTTTTATACGGTGTATAAACCCCTTTGAATTTTACATTTATTCAAAAGGAATGTTTTTTATATGAAGCGTTTACTAAATGAAAAAAGGGAATATTTTTGTCGTACGTATGTGGCGACAATGACTTCTCCGCCGCCGTGACCATTATTTGAGTTTCGGCTTCCTCTACAAGCCATACCTTTTTTTAAAAAGAATAATTAATACCATGTTTTACTTTTCTTTTATTTTGGTATTGAAAATGGTTTTCATAATGTTTTTATATCAATGTGTTGTATTGATATCATGTGATTGAAAGGTGGAAATGTTATGTTTCGTTTATGCATGTTTTATGTGATATGATTATGTTGAGGTTCTTGGGAATTATTATGAAGACGGGTGGTTCCGTGATAAACTAAGGGCAGGTGAGCCCGATATAGCTCTCCAATGCATTGGGTAACGCGAAGGAGTGAAACGTTAAGGTTTCTCCGAAGAGATTTAGGGAATATACTGTGATGGGTATTCCAAACGTAACTGAGAGGGTTACTCCCTACGTAAGAATGTTATGAATGCCTCAAGTTACATTTATGTCTTATGATTTCTATGATTTATTCATGATTTGATGACGTATGTTAAAGTTCTTATGTTTTATGGGTAAAGTATGATTTCATTCTTATGTATATATGTACCCATGTTTCCTTTCCATATTTTTATATCCCTTACTGAGATTTTTATGCTCATCCCATGTTTTTGAAATGTTTTTCACAGGTCAAGGGAAAGGTACATTATATGACGATAGTGTCATGGAAGTGTCAAGAAAGAATCCATGTTTTATTTTAAATATGTTTCCATTGATGGGAAAGAAGAATACTATCTTTTTGTAACCACTTTGTTTATATGTGGAATGTAATGCAAGTTTTATGATCTAATTCTCTAAAACTCTAAACCCGAAAAGATCCTCAATGTGTAATCTTGTAATAACTCAAGATTAAGTAAGGTTTAAGGCTGGGGCCTTATAGTTGGTATCAAAGGTCGGTTTAGATAACTTTAGAGGTTAGGGTATTCTTTAAGCATAAGTGACATTACCATAATGGTTATGATTTCAGAAAGAGTCCTAGTTTTGGATAAAGTGAATGAGTAAGTATATATTAGTGTTTATCTTCCTCATTAGTACATTATGGTTTTGTTGATATACTCACACTGACCTTTTTGGTTTTAGTAAATGGCTGGATCTAGCAGGCACCAAAGAGACAACAGGTTTGAAGGAAACTATGGTGGTTCTCTGATTAAGATACTAGATAAAATGGAGGATTCAATGAGGAAACTCGTGGTTGTTCTAAACCAACTATCAAGGAGTCATGATCAACCACTTGAACCTTGGTACATTCTGTAATGCATCATGTACGAGATGACCAATCGATGTGGAAGTTCAGGTAATAATTATAAAGGTAACCATTAGAGTTTATATTATCTTTACTTTTGAGGTAATTATGGGTTACTCTGTGATATGATGGAAAATTAAAGGCATGAGATAAACTTGAGGATAAAATATGTTATGATTTTTTTTGAATATTTTATCTCATTTTGGGGAATGTTTTAAGAGTTATATAGGTTTGGAAAAAGGAAAACACGCAGACCATGTGACAACCCGTCACGTCGGACAAAGCTGCGGGAATCGAACCCACAACCAAAGTGCAACTGGTATTTATCGCCTACCACTGGACTACGTGAAGTCCCTGTTTAGTTTTACTGATTATTTTTAGATAGATGATTTTAGGAATAAAGAGTATGTTTATTTTGGGTTATCTATTGAAATTATTAACCTATAATGGAGGATATGTGATTAGGTTAATTACTTTTCAATATGATAATTTAAGAGCAATTGATGTTATTTAGAGATAAAAGTTAATTTGTACCTTGGAAGACCATGTGATTAAATCCTTCAAATATTTGGGTTTCAATTTTAGTTTGGTTTACTTTGAAGAATTTTATGGAAAAATTGTTTATCGAATGGTCCTCGTTGAACTTTGGGTTTTGATGGGCAAATTTTGGAGATTAAGAATAGATTTTCTTTTTATAAAGGGTTAAACTTTTCTGGATCATCTGATCTTGTACTAACCTTTTTGGTTTTGGTTTTGGTCTAAAGACATAGGAAGTATATAGTTCTCTTTTGTGTATTAGGTTATTCTTTAGAAGTTGATTATAGTACTCTTAATGTGAACAAGTCTTCCTAAATACTCGTCTTTTGGAGAAAATATGAGTTTGTTTAAAAGTTGAAAGTCAACATGATAAGTGATTATGTTTCCTTATGAATAAATTACTCAATAAAAAGTAACTTAAAATAAAAATGTTGTCTATTAACTTTTCCTACAGGGGAATCGAATACCGTTTAACCCATCACATGTTTGTGATTTTCTTGTGGTTAACTTTCTCCTAAACATTTTTTCTATCACTCTCCATCAGAACATGACCCTTTGTTTTTTCCTCCATGTCCATATTTTTGTACTTGGAATCCTAGTATGGGTTAACTCGGGTGACCTTTTTACTTATCTTTCTTTATTTTAAAGTGATTGTTTTACCAACTCTTGTTCCGATGTGAGACTTTCAAAGATGTTTCCAAGCTCAATTTTAAAATTGCGAGGACACAATTCCCAAAAGGGGGGAAGGATGTAACACCCCAGGTAAATAAAGAATATGACATCTTTATATTTATCCATATTTGTGAATCAAATATTAATATTACTTTAAAGGGGATGCTATGCTCGATGGAGTACCCAATACGCAACAACGAGTTTCTTGGGAATCTTACGTTGCACTCTAATAATAAAATAATATTATTTTAAATGGTAGTTAACGCCTAGCCATTGTAATGGTGGGAATGAACAGAACTAACTAACAAATGATTATATATGTTTGTCAAATATTTTTACTTTTTACAATAAATGTTAGAGGATTAAAAATGCGAATGAATCCAATTTTAAGCGTAAACATTCTAATATTCTTTAAAAGGTCTATTAACCACCTTTTGATGGAGAACCTCTTTTAAATCCACTTTTTGACAATTTTATGTGTTATATTTGACAAAATAAAATTCTTCTTTAGAATCGGGACATCAAAATTTACTTTTTGTAAATTTTTGGTATTTTTTCGAAAAAGTTCAATTTTTAATGAATAGTGAAAAATGTTGTATTTTAATTCAAAACCTCTTTTTAATCTAATTTATTTATATGATTAGATTATATTTTGAATTGGTTTTAAAGTGAAATTAGAATATATTTTTACCATTTAATCCAATAGTGGTTGATGGAATTAATTTCACTTTGAAATCGGACTTAAATTACTGTCAATCTTTTGATACATTTTGTTTCATAAAAACACGCTATTTGTTTTGACAACGGGAATTATTTATTAAATTAATTAATGAAACTTATATGTTTTTAATTTTGTAAAATAGAAATCATTTTTGAATTTGGAATATCAAATATAGCTTAGGGTGAATTTTTGTTAATTTTCTGAAAAACATCAATTTTTGATGAATAGTGAAACCACTAAGTGGTACTTATAAAAACTGATTTTCCGTTTAAATGAAATTTTGCCACCTTTGTGTTTTTAATTTCAAAAATCCGATATATATGGTTGTCATTAAGAAGTAAAATGTGTTTCAATGGGATTAAAATAATTTTTTGGTGAATAGTAACTTATTAAGTTTTTAATCGCGATTAGAGGTAATTAGTATAGTTTAAGGTAAGAATAATTTTTTAATAAAATGAAATCACCTAGACACATGTCCTACCCTCATTGGATGTGTCATATCCGACCAAAACAATCCATGGGTCTACTTGGGGACCCCATGGAGCCACCTTGGTTGGGAAATGACCTAAATATCTTTTTATTTAATGTTAAAGTAAAAATGACACACACATGAGATGTTTTACTAAAACAATTTTTACATGGGGTTATACAGGTCATATTTTTGTCTATAAATAGTAATTGGAAATCTAAAAAGATTTACTACATCATAGTATTTTTTTTATAATTTTTAGACATTAAATAAATTAAATTATTTATGACATCATGATGATGCAGTGATGACCTCATTATTTAACGATTTAAATAAAGTGGAAAGATAATGTAATATCTAAGACCTACACATGTCCAAAACCTATTGTATGAGTCGATTTCGAACCCTTATCACCTTATCCTCGAAATACATAAATTTGGGACCTTTAAAATCTGAAACTCGTTTGAAAATAAAGTAACATTTTGTAACTTTACAAGAGTGCCCCTCCTCTCCTCTTACAAAAGGCCCCCACCTCTACCTCCTTACCCACACTCCCAAAGCCTTTGGCTCGGCCAACACCTTCCCATTTTGTCTCTCCACATCCCTCTATTACTCCTTGAAGCATCACATTGGGCATAAGTCTTCCCAAGGAAGCCTTTGAGCTCAAATCAAAGGGAGTTACCCGAATTTAAGGTAATGTATTCACTTGAGTCCTTTTGTTTCATTTTGCCTCTCCAACCCCCTAAACTCTTTTTATTCATTTATTTTGTAACAACTACAGTATCTTAAATATACTAGGATGTTTTTATAATAAGGATTCGAGCTACACTTACACACACCTACATCTAATGGTTAATGAACATACTGTTTCCGTGGATGGCGAATTTCTGCCTCACGAAACGATGATTGTTCAACACTCATATAACACCTTCAAAGGTGAACATTAATATGTCAATATATTTATATATGATATATAATATTTTTATGTTTTACTTAAGATTCTGTATTTTTCATTTGTGTCTTACCTTTATGACTTCCATTATAGGTATACGCGATATCTTCATTTTAGGAAGTGCAGACTACCGCCCCCTCAAAGTGATGTGATTCGTTAATGCCATACGTGGGACGTATAAAGGATGGATTTAATGTTATTATATATGATTTTATAATGGAATTATAATATACCTCTATATCATTAGTATTTATTTCCATTAAAGTATGAGATAGAAATGAAAGTAGCGTTCATGTGTACGTACGGCTTACCGTCTCCATGAACGGTGCATTTCATTTCTTATCCCCAAATGTAATGTACTATTATAAGTACATGTATATAATTGATATATATGATGAATGATACATCTAAATGATTAATATAATTCTGTAATTAAAATATAAATACCTCTCATTTAGTTTTAATTCCATTAATATGACAAAGAAATGAAAGTAGCGTTCATGCGTACGTACGACTTACCGTCTCCATGAACGGTGCATTTCATTTCTTACCTCTAAATGATTATGTGATATTATAAATACATGTATATTCTAGATATATATGATATATATGATATCCAAATCAGGAATGTCATTCTGGATATAAATAACCTTTGACCACACGAAAAGAATGTAATTATAAGAAGTCCACTTTCAACTTAAGAACCAAATATCGACAAAACAAACATTATTAACTTAAATGATTTCATAATGTTTATAACATGGAAATAAGTGATATAAAAGAAATAATGAACTTTAAAAAGGTTCTTAAGCAAATATAAGTTAACTCAAGTTTATTATTCAGGATGTTAAAGAACGATCAAGTCAAGTCGGACCCGAGGTAAGGGATCCTACTCCTCTCTTTCTTTTTAAGTACACACTTTTATGTCATTCCTTTTAAAGCTAACCTTTATTGTTATTGGGATGATCTTTTATATTACTATTACTGTAATTTTTATGTTCATGTGATGAGAGACCCTATTCTCTCTAATAAGTCCATTTTGGAAGTTTTGAGTGGCGCCGTTAGGCTGCCGAATTTTCGTAAGAGATCCAACCTCTCTCTTTCTTTTAAGTACTATCCTTTATGTCACTTCTTTTAAGCTCCTCTTTGTTATGATGGGGGATGTTCTTTTATATTCCTATTTATATACATTTTATTGTAATATTATGATAGACCCTATTTGATCTCATCAATCCATTTTTGGATGTTTTAAGTGGCGCCGTTAGGCTGCTGAGTTTTCGTAAGAGATTTTTCATCTCACTTTTATTCCCGTGAGATTTATGCTACATTTTCCACAATTTACTTTGAGTGGTGTATTAACTATCCATTATTCTACTCTTTGTGTAATATACTTTCGTTTATGAGTATTTACATCAATGTTGTATTGTCCTTCTTTCACAGGGCGTATGTTTCGAAAGATACCCATGTCGGTAAGGGAACCTTTCACCCTCCTCTTTTTAAAAGACTTCTTTTGTTGGGTGTTTTAATTTACATATTGTTGTGTGGGGATATGTTCTCATATATCCTTATTGATGTAAATTTTATGTCCAAGTGATGAGATACCCTTTTTTTGATGTGACGTCGTTAGGCTGTCAAGGGAACTTCTTAACCCAATTTCGATTTCTTTGGGGTCAACATGTAGTTATTGAATATGTCATCCTTTGAATATGTGTGAATGACCTTTGATTATTTTACACTTAATATCCACTTATATTTGGTGTATTTGTTTGTCACACATAATTATGTAATTGATTTATCCTTAAACCAAGGATACCGTCTTTGTATGGGACTTCGTCTCAATCTCCTTTCATTGAGACATATTGTGTTTTATAAACAACCTTCTTTTATACGGTGTATAAACCCCTTTGACTTTTACGTTTATTAAAAAGTAATCTTTTTTATATGAAGCGTTTACTAAACGAAAAAAGGAAATGTTTTTGTCGTACGTATGCGGCGACAATGACTTCTCCACCGCCGTGACCATTATTTGAGTTTCAGCTTCCTCTACAAGACATACCTTTTTTTAAAAAGAAAAATAAATACCATGTTTTAATTTTCTTTTATTTTGGTATTGAAAATGGTTTTCATAATGTTTTTATATCAATGTGTTGTATTGATATCTTGTGATTGAAAGGTGGAAATGTTATGTTTCCTTTATGCATGTTTTATGTGATACGATTATGTTGAGGTTCTTGGGCATTATTATGAAGATGGGTGGTTCCGTGATAAACTAAGGGCAGGTGAGCCCGATATAGATCTCCAATGCATTGGGTAATGCGAAGGAGTGAAACGTTAAGGTTTCTCCGAAGAGATTTAGGTAATATACTGTGATGGGTATTCCAATCTTAACTGAGAGGGTTACTCCCTACGTAAGAATGTTATGAATGCCTCAAGTTACCTTTATTTCTTATGATTTCTATGATTTATTCATGATTTGATGAGGTATGTTAAAGTGCTTATGTTTTATGGGTAATGTATGATTTCATTCTTATGTATATATGTACCCATGTTTCCTTTCCATATTTTTATATCCCTTACTGAGCTTTTTATGCTCATCCCATGTTTTTGAAATGTTTTTCACTGGTCAAGGGAAAGGTACATGATATGATGATAGTGTCAAGGAAGTGTCAAGAAAGAATCCATGTTTTATTTTAAATATGTTTCCATTTATGGGAATGAAGAATACTATCTTTATGTAACCACTTTGTTTATTTGTGGAATGTAATGAAAGTTTTATGATCTAATTCTCTAAAACTCTAATCCCGAAAAGATCCTCAATCTGTAATCTTGTAATAACTCAAGATTAAGTAAGGTTTAAGGCTGGGGCCTTATACCTAAAATCTCATATTCATCCAAAAAAATCATGGAGAACTTTAATATGTTCATATAATATTTACTTTAATATTTTTAAAACCATTTATTTGATATTTCTCTTAACAAAATAATTACTACATCATTTTTGTATAATTATTTAATATAATTATATTTGCATTAAAATTAAAAATAAAATACTATGATACATATAAATCTAATATTTTACATAATAATACTTTTACTCAAATTTATCATCTTAAAATCACAACATTTAAATTTTTATATTTATTAAAGTATGAAGGTGACAACATTGACATCATTTAAAATAAAATAATATAAGTGTCATAATCGCTATTATAAGGCTCAAAATGGTCATCAATTCAACCATTGGATGCTTAATTTTTACATTTACATGACCAATATGTTTTTGTCAGATGTTTGTGACTTTGTTTAGCATTATTAGTTAATAAAAAATGTATTATTGATTTTTCACATAATAAATAATTTCTGCATCATTAATGTATAAGCTGTTATGGTAATTATATATTTTTTAAAAATTACAAATAAATAACCATAACAAATAAAAACATTTTATATTTCAAATGAGTATTTATAATTGAATTCTTATTCTGTATAAACTTATATTAAAAATACTATAATTATTAAAGTTTGAGTGAGACATATTTCACTTTCCATTAAATAAAATAAATTAAAGGTCTTAATCACATCCAAGTGGGATCCAACAGATTAAATTTCTATCCAAGTATGTTTTTGAGAGAAATATAATCAACCAATGATATATAGACATGTTTTAGTGTAATTTTATAATATTATTGTTACCCTTAATTACCTGGTTTATCTTTTATTATGGTAAATAAAATTTACCATAGTTACTATTCATAATGCCCAAAAATAAAAAGTATCCTATTAACATAATTTTTACCTACCGATTAAAAATATGGGATCCATTTTTCCAAATTCAATACATAGAAGTTGTTGTATTTAATTTAAAATTAATCCCACCGTTTAGAAAATGAGTTTTAAAAGTTAAAACATTGCAAAAGATTGAAATGTTTTTACCGATGAATTCAATGTTAAATTAATTATAATGACATAAATAATGTTAAATCATAAAAATATATTCTATTTATACTTTAAAACCATTAAATATTATAATTTAACCATAAAAATTAACTTGATGAAAAAAGTTGTTTTTATTAAAAATTTAGCATATGTTTACTATTATTCAAAAAATGAAAGTTAAGAGAAAAATATTAAAAAATTATCTAAAGTTAATTTTTATATATTTATTGAAATTAATAAGTTTGTTTCGTCAAATTTAAAATATAAAATTGTCAAAACTAGATATAAAGTGGGTGCGCCATCAAAAGGCGGAAAAACTGCATTTTTTTAAAAATACTTATTTTACATGAAAATTTTATTTTGTTCCCTTTCCATATTCTAGATAATGTTTAAGTTGAACGATAATTTTATAAAATTCAAAATGTGGTTAATAATATTTTTAATGGCTAGTTCATAATAAAATTATAACATATCATTGTTTAGTGAAACTCAATATTGCATACCATGCAAGCTATCGAAGAAGGTCGCTCTTGCGTGTAACACAAGCCAAGTATATTGTTTCATATACTACAAGCTAATATTATTGTAGCATAAAACAAAAGATATCAATGAAATTAAAAAGAATATATCTCATAAAATTTAGGGGTGTTACATTCTACCCCCCTTAAAATTAATTTCACCCTCGAAATTCGTCAGAGTTATAAATTGTTTAATACACAAAAGATTATTTCATAGAAACCCACATCATAAAAATGAAACCTAAAACTTAATTTTAAACACTAATGTATGAAACATAATGGTTACCCATATTAACTCATCACTGGGTTTCCACGTAGGATAACATAAGTGAAAACATGGATATGGAAGTGAAATCTAACCATAATGTTCTTATGGAGTGAGGTAAAGAATATGGTTATGAAAAACCCAACAATCACCAAGTCATAAATTTTGGATGATATAAGGTAACATCTAATTCATCAGATATGAGGTTACTAGGACAATATATTTGGTTTTCAATATCATTTCCCTAAAGTTGATGATTTTTTTTTCGTATGGATAAATACTTACCTGATTTCATTGTAAAATCACCGTTGGTTATTCAATGAATAATTTCCACATCATATCTTATTTAATGAAATGAAGTTGAATTTGTCATTCTTGAATTATTAGTAGATCATGTGATAGAATGACAGGTCATTCCATATATCTTTATCACAAAAAGGTTAGCACAAATTATTAAATATACATAAGTCCATATATGGTGAGATTAACCATATATAATTCCAAAATGGACTTATACTTCATCTATCATACCTCTTAATAGAATAAAACTAATTTCTACTAACCAAGGACTTTCTGTAGGCCAGTGGTAGGTGATAAAAGCATGTCACAATTCGGTTGCAGGTTCGATTCCTGTAGCATTGTCTGACGTGATGGGTTGTCGCCCATCCTATGGGTTTTCCTTTTTCTAAAACTATAATATTTCAAAATTCCGGAAATAATGTCAAAAATTTCAAGACATAAACAACACTATCTGATGTCTAACTTAATTCATTCAAATATTTAGGCTTATCCAAAATACTTCTGTCCAATCCCATTGTATAAAGAAAAATATTATAAGAGAGGTCATCTACCAAGCAGGTAAATACCATCATTTATCCCCCATATATCAGAAGATATATCTTTTTGGTCACATTCCAAACATGTGAATACATTAATCATGTATTATTTTGAAACATGAATTACCATAGAACCTTAGTAAAAACATGAATGATTTTAAAAGTTAACTCCTTCCACATACCAAAATCCAAAAATTTCTATATACTCAAACCATTATGTCACTTTTTCCTTATATCAGTAATGATCTCATTAATACTATCAAACATATTATTTTATCCTTATCCCTTTATTATGTTCATATCATCTGCATTCAAAAAATATCTGAATATCCTTTCATGGTTACCGTCATCATTCAACATATACATTCAAATACTTTAGGAAAAACAATAGTGTAACAATAATTAGATGTTTATGTACTCCATAGTATAATTAAATTACCTATACAACATTACTCTTGATAAACATACAATCATACCACTATCTTCTTAAACCATTGACAGAGCTTCATCATTTTATTCCTCAACACTTCTTTCATCTCATATATTGTTTGTAGTCTCTTCATCATTATCAACATAAATACTACCCATAAAAATATTCTAATTCCCTTCATGATATTTTCCCTTAGGTCATTGGATTGAATAATGCCCATAAATTCCACATTTAAAACATTTAACTGTTGTTGTTGTCTTAGAAATACCATTATCCTTGTCCATTGTGTTAACTGAACCTTTTCCTTTACAATTACTGACTTTGTGCCCTTCTTTTCCACACCCAAAGAATCTTCCCGTTCCATTGAAACATTCTCCCGGATGCCTCTTCCCACATGATTTACATGAAGGAAATTGAATTTTCTTTCCTCTATGATCATCCTGAAACTCTGTCATTCTCTTATTAGATGATTCAGGAAACTTACCAAAGTTGAGATTATTGATCATATTTTGAGATTGCTGATTTGGCATAATAAAGATGTTTCGCCATCCAAATCCCTTTTCAATTGGTTTCTCATGAAGAATATCAATCCACTGCCCATCATATTATCCATTAACATGAATCTTCATATTTCCATCAATTTCTTAAAACCCAAAAATAATATTGTGAGAGGAAAAAAAACATATTAGGAAAACAACATAATAAAGTGGAATTACTTTAAATATCTAAAAAAATAGGTTTAATTCTAAGATCGTTACCATAATTTTAGGACTACAAACTATAATTATAATTATCTTTACAGACATTCCTAGACATTCCTTAGAAATATCTCTAGGCATCTCCCTAAAGTTTTAGCATCCTAGTTTCCAAAGGTTAACTAAACCTTTCCTCTGATACCAACTGTAGAGACCCAAACTTGATGTACATGTACATTACATTACTTTTGCAGAATACTTAATACATAACAAAAAAACACCCAAGGACCGTAATAGTTTAGTGTCTTTGGAAACTCGGAACAAAATCATCTAATCATAGTGAAAGATATTCAACATCTCCCACAATGATCTTCCCCAATTTATTTTCTTACCTAAAACCATTATTTATATCTGGGGGAAAAGAAAACATTAAAAGGGTGAGCTCAAATTCTCATTAAGTGCATGCATGGAAAAAACATATACATTTGGACTTAAAAACGTGAACATAAAGTTAAAACATCAAAATATTGTGTCGTGAAATAAATCATGGCAGTATATAAGGCATAGATCACAAAAGAACATTAATCATGATAAAATATCCAGGGAATAAAACATTTAATTGAGGAAACCATTAAACACAAGATATTATTTCCATAGTATCCAAGGCATTGTTGCCAAGCCCATCATAGTGGACAATGTCCATTACTGAAACAGGTTTACATGCCATTCCAGCCCAATATAACTGAATTAGATTTTACTTCTCGTTCCAGCCATGTCTATCTCATGTCATATAAATATTTTCCCAATTAATTGGAGGGAGATTTATCTCCCAACCATCTCATAGTGAATCCAATCTTATGTGTGCCACAAAATCATAAATCATACATCATAACATAACCCATGTAAAAGAATGTGATTCTTAAACATCATGCCATCATAACATAATCAATATAAGATAGAAGGACATCATAAAAATAATTCCATCATATAATAACCAAATGAATGTAATAATAGTGATAGAAACATAACCCTATATCATCTTATATGGAATATAATTTTGATAAAACACTTGAACTTAGTTCTTGAGGAAAGCATCCTTTCTTCTTCAAAAACATTTTCTGTTGTCAACATGTCATGCAATTTCAAAATAAAAGAAGTTAATTTTAAAGAAACTTGAAATCATTTAAAGTAAGATTCATGGAAATAATGTTCTCTAATAGCATAAGGAATCTGTTCATGCCGTATAAGGTAAAAAAAAATTTCCCTGTACTATGGCAGGAAAAGTCAAAAAAGTATCTCGTACTGAAAACGAAAAAAGATTCCATTCATATCTTTTACTGAAAATTAACCAATTGTAAAATTGGATTTAAAAAATTGTAGGAGAAATAATATTACATATTGTGGAAACACAGATGTGGATGAAAAATATGCCCCAGTAAATACTGAAGTTTAAAAATTCTCTGATAAAAATGAAATTGAGTGATTTTCCCTTACCTTAGGTTCAATTTCATCTGTACATGTCTGAAACTCCTGTACAGTTGGTTAAAACATATTATTAACTTGTAACAGAACCATAAAAATATTTATGATATCTTATATGATTCACTTATGACTTTATATTACCTGTTCTTTTGCCAATTCTATGTTAGAGAAGCGTTTTGGGTAGAAATCGTTTTATTTATCGTACATGTTTAGACTTGTTGTTCTTGATATCATTGTAATTTTCTAACTTACAGAATGTAAAACATTATTTATATATAATATATATTCTGAATATAATATATATAAATAATAGATCGATAAATGGAATGAAATACACCGTTCATGGAGACGGTAGGTCGTACGTACACATGAATGCTGTTTTTGTTTACTTATTAAATTGAATGGAAGTAAGTAAATAAAATGTACATAAATCTAGTTTTATTATTATGTCATATATTTCATGATTATTTATTATATATACTTTATAATCATTCTGGAATGTTTAACATGGAGAATGAATCTCATCGGGTCGTGGAAACGATAATCCGTACGTAGGCACGAGCGATGATATTGTTCCCATAATTGTTCAATGGAATTTGAGTGGATAATATCTCATTATTAGAATGATGTTATAATAATAATATATAGTTATTATTTCAACCATTATACCCATCCAAGTATGGTGGTGGTGGAAAAACATATTACACCACGACGTGGAGATGATAAGCCATATGTACGAACATGCGATGATTTCGCTTTTCGTAAGATGGATATATGGTGAAATAGGGTGGTTTAATATTTATAATAACATATAAGTATATTAGTGATTCTGATTTAATTACTTTATAATGAAACAACTAAATAATAGGATGTATGAGAATAAATAAACATGAAAGAATCGGTAGAAAAGATTACCTCTTCCTCGATGCACCTCCTTTAAGCATCCTCTTAAGGGACTAGAGTTGGACTTTTGAGAATGAAATAACCTCCAGAATGTGACTAGTGAATTTTAGATGATTAATGGTCAGGGTTTGGCCGAGCATGAAGGCTCAATATTGTGAGAAGAGGAGAGGGATGAAGTTCCCTTTTATAAGAGAAAAGAGATTCGCTTTTAAAAACCTCAAAATTATTAATTAATATTAAAATCAAACCCCACATAAAACCTCAAGAAATAACTCAATTCAAAGATGAAATGATATATGGTTGTAATATCATCAACCATTAATATTTAGACATGTTTTATGTTTATTTTAAACCGTATCGTTTTGATTTATCCTTATTTAATCTATTAAATTTTTTTTACGATACTAATATATTAATTTTTAAATTGTTATAAATACTTACTTATGTGTTGTGAATTCTCCATAATTAGATATATTATTACATTTTAGACAATATTTTTATTAATTTTTAATTTTTAAATATTTTTGTGATTTTTAAACAATTTAATAAAATGTTATTTTTATAAAATATCAATAGTGTCAATTTTGACACTATTAAATTATTTGAATTTTAATAAAATGCGCAAAAAACATATATTTGAACCAAAATATTTAATAGATTCATAAAATGTCATATTCATATAAAAAATTCAGAGATCATCCATAAGAATACTTTTAATAGAATTTAATATCTTAAAGTCACAACATTTAAATTGGTATATATATTAAAGTATGAAGTTGACAACTTTGACATCAGTTAAAATGAAATAATACAGGTATCGTAATCAATTTTATATGGATCCAAGTGGTAAAAAATTATACCATTGGATGAATATGGTTTACAGGTACACGACCAATAAGTTTTGGTCTTATTTTTGTTCCTTCTATGAGCATTATTAGTTTAATAAAAACTGTATTCTGGATTTTTCACTTAATAAATAATTTATGTACCATTAATGTATAAGATATTAAGGTAATTATATATTTATTAAAAATTACAAATAAATTGCGATAATAATGAAAATCATTTTAGATTTCATATGAGTATTTATAATCAAATTTATATTTTGTATAACTTTACATAAAAAATACTTTAATTATTAAAGATTGAGTGAGACATATTTCACATTCTTTTAAATAAAATAAATTAAAGGTATTAATCACATCCAAGTGGGATCCAATAGATTCCATTTCAACCCAATTATGTTTTATAGAGAAATATAATCAACCAATGATATCAATACAAGTGTTAGGGTAATTTTACAATATTAATTTTACCCTTAATTACCTGGTTTTCCTTTAATTGTGGTAAATAAAATTTATCATAGTTACTATTCATAATGCCCAAAAATAAAAAGTAGCCTATTAGAATAATTTGTACCTATTTATTACAAATATGGAAGCCATTGTTCAAAATTCAATACAAAAAAGTTGCAGTATTTAATTTAAAATTAATCCCGCTGTTGAGAAAATAGGTTTTAAAAGTTAAAACATTCCAAAGATTGAAATGTTTATTCCTATGAATTCAATGTAAAATTAATGATAATGACAAAAATAATATTCAATGGTAAGAATATATTATATTTATATTTTCAAACCATTGAATATTATAATTTAACCATATAAATTAACGTGAGGAAAAAAGTTGTTTTTAATTAAAATTTTGCATATTTTATTTATTCATCAAAATATGAAATTTAACAGAAAAATATTAAAAAATTATCCAAAGTTAATTTTTATATTTTTATTGTAATGAATAAGTTCATTTTGTCAAATTGAACTTATAAATGTGTCAAAAACTAGATTTAATGTGTGTGCGCCATCAAAAGGTGGAAAACTACATTTTTTTAAAAATACTTATTTTTCCCGAAAAAATTATTTTTTTCTCATACCATGTTCTAGATAATGTGTAAGATGAATGAAAATGTTATAAAATTAAAAATGTGGTTAATACTATTCATAATGGCAAGTTCATAATATTATTATAACATAGCATTATTTAGTGAAACTCGTTATTGTGTACCATGCAAGCTATCGAGGAAGGTCGCTCTTGCATGTAACACAAGACAAGTATATTGTTGCGTATAATGCAATATAATATTGGTGTATATTACAACATAATATATCTTATAAAATATTGGGGTGGTACAACATTGATCCTTTCCAAGGCAGGGTATGTAGGAAGCCTCACTGAAGTTCAAGCCCAATACACATCGGTTCCGACTATTCACATCGGTTCTAAACCGTCCTGAACTATGTGGACATTGATCCTTGCCAAGGAAGGGTACGTAGGAAGCCTCCTTGAGATTAAATCCCAACACCCCTCAGTTCCGACCATTCACCTCAGTTTCAAACCATTCTGAACTTCATGGACATTGATCCGTGCCAGGGCAGGGTATGTAGGAAGCCTCCCTAAGGTTCGAGACCAACACCCATCAGTTCGGACCATTCATGTCAGTTCCAAACCATTCCAAACTATGTGGACTTTGATCCTTTCCAGGGAAAGGTATGTGGGAAGCCTTCCTAAGGATCAAGCTCAATAACCATTTTTCCTGACCCTTTTCACGTCAGTACACTAAGTCCACATCCCGAACTATGTGGACTTTGATCTTTGCTAGGGAAAGGTACGTAGGAAGCCTCTTAGAGGTTCATGCCCAACATCCATTGGTTCAAACCATCTTCATGTAGGTTCACTAATAACCCATTCTGAACTATGTGGTCTTTGACCCTTGACATGGAAGGGTACGTAAGAATACTCCCTGAGGTTAAATCCCAACAACCATTAGTTCCAACCATTCACGCCGGTTCCCTGCTATTCGGAACTACATGGATTTTGATCTTTGCCAAGGCATGATATGTAGGAAGTCTCCCGGAGGTTAAATACCAACACCCTTTTATGTCTTTCCATCAAATTTACCATCCAATCCATTAAACCACCTATAATCCATCTTGATTCTTACCCAGGCCTCCACATCCTGGTGGGATGACGCCATATCACCCCTAAACATCAGTGTACCCTCCAGGGTTGCACCAATCAGATCCACTCTAGTCAGTGTTCCAATTAGTTCGTGTAAAGACCAGTAAATTTCAAGGAAATTTTTTTTCTTAATTTTCTTTGGAATTTTAAAAGAACGCAGTTTTTGACGGCACCTGATTCCGAGAACCGGTGTGCCCGGAATCATTTTCCGAAGTTTGGCTCAGGTACGTTCAGTGAACGAACGAGCGGGTTTTTCTAACTTTTGAACCGGTGCTCGGAATCGAATTCCAAGGGCACCGATGGAATCACAATGCCAGTTTTTGCTTAGAAACGCCTCTTCCGGAGTTGCGTTTGCTCGGGTGTGGTTTTAATTTTGTGGGCTTAAAGTTAAGAAATAAAATAATGTGGTACGACAAACTTTATTTTATTTCACTTAAAGCCACTTAAAGCCACTTAAAGCTGCTTAAGCTGAGTTGAAGCGGATAGGGTGCAACCCAAAATATCCTACCCTGTTGGTAGGATATTTGTGAGGTGGGGCCCACATGAGCCCCACTGTTTCTTTTCCGCTAAGTAACGCTCCCGCAAAAACCCCTATTAAATGAAAGTCAACTGACGCGTTTTCTAAATTCTTAACGCCCCTATTAATTGGGCGGTTAAGTTCGTTGCAGTTAATTCCATGAATTAATTTGTTCGTTACTTATCTTTCTTTTTCTTTTGTTGGAATATAATGAAATAAGACCAACACATGTCTTCTTGAGGATTGTTCGTTGAGTGGATTTGACAGAAACCTTAAGTCCTTCATCCTCCTTTGCGAAGCACGTGAAGAACGTGAAGAACGCGAAGAACGCCGGCCTCCGACGAAGGGCGATGAAGAACACTAGACCCCCGGAGATCGACGTGACGCGACACCGATGCTTCTTCCGTGACGATCCATCCTCGCGACGATCTTCGATCGGCATCTTGAGGTAGAGGATTGCGGTCCTTTAAATTCTTTGTGTATTATAACATCAACATGGATTTAATTGTTATAATTAAATATGTATGTCCTTGATCCTCGGAGTTTGTCTACGTGACGCCGAGTACGGCGCGACAACGACACCCTTCCGCGACACGACGATACTTTTTCTTCCGCGACGGTCAATTCCACGATGAACTCACATCCGACGACAACGTTGAGGTAGGGGTCGTTTTGAAAATGATTTTACCTATGTTTGTTTTCCTCCAAGGCAAGAACGCGGATCAACCAATTAACAAGTTGGCCCGCGGATTATTATTACGGGTCGAGGATTATCAATTACTGGGATTTATGGTCTTGTTTCAAACCGCTAACACGGTGGGTGCGGACCAACAAACAAGTCTGAACCCACCGCCCTTTTTGTTCTTGGAGTGCAGAATGGCGGACGACGAAAAAACGGGCCACAGAGATGATTTGTTGATTCCGCAGTTAAGAACGGGACCCGGGATGAGCTACGGCGCAGACGGAAATGAAATCAGACCATCATAGCAACTCCGGTGTCCCGCGGACTTCACCGGCGGCGCGGGTCGCCGGCGCGCTGCCGGACGGAGCCGCCTTGGCGGCGGGGTGCGGTTCCGCGGCCGTGCGGAACCGATGGAAGGGACGCGGCTTAAGCCGAGTCCGATGACAAGGAGCGGCCCCCGCGCGGGGGCCACAGATCCCTTGGGTGCGGCCGCTCGGCCAGCGCCGAGCCGCCAGACCGGCCAATCGGGTCGCACCCAGGCCGGGCCGCGCTGCGCCGCGCCGCGCCGGCCGGGCCGGGTCGCGCCGGCTGGGTCGGACCTGGACCCGGGTCGGGTCGACCCGGTTCGGGCCGAACCAGGGGGTGTTGGGCCGGGTCGGTTTGGGCCCAGACTCCCCATTCCAGGACCTTTTCGGTCTTTTTCTCATAACTTGAGCTACGTGCCTCCGAATGACGCACTGTCAGCGGAGATGCGATCCTTGGATCGAGACGGTCGTTTCGGTATATCACACTCAAGATTTTGGAATAATTTGGGTTCGGCCGGGTTGGTTCGTACACGAAACCAACCGGGCCCTCGGAGCGGAAACACTCATATCTTGAGCTTCGGACGTCCGATTGATGTGACGTCTACTTTGTTGAATTCTTCTAAGTGAGACAGATCTTTTGCCTTACTCCGCCCAAGTTTTGGACGCAGGTGGAGTACGGTCGGGTTGGTTTTTCCTTAAAACCCAACCGGGCCCCTGGGACGAAAAAAGTCAATAACTCTCAGACCAGACGTCTGAATGACGCGCCGTCTGCGACGTTGAGTTCTTGTTGACGATACGGAACATTTGGATACATCAACTCTGGACTATGTGTCAGTTGATGTATCAGCCTCTCGGCTCATGGAGCGGACCCTCCCGAACGAGCTTGCTATGTGCGGGAACCCTAGAGCTTGTTGCGACTGCTATTGTGACGACGACGATTGTGCAGAGATCCTCAGTGGATTCGACGGTGACGACTACAACACTCAGCGATCCTTTGTGGGTCAGTGCTACCGATCATGTGTGGGTCCGATCCTGTGTGGGTCAGCGCTCAGCGGTCCTGTGTGGGCCAGCGCCTACAGATCCTGTGTGAGTCCGATCCTGTGTGGGTCATTGAGGGGTTAGTTACCTATAAATCTTGTGTGGGTCTGATCCTGTGTGGGTCATTGTCAAGGTTAGTTACCTATCGATCCTTTCTGGGTCAGATCCTTTGTGGGTCATTGCGAGGGTTAGTTACCTATCTATCCTTTGTGGGTCAGATCCTTTTTGGGTCATTGCGGGGGTTAGTACCTATCGATCCTTTGTGGGTCCGACGGCTTAGATGAATCAGTGGTAATATCTGGTCATCTTTACCGTATTATGAAGAAGTATACATGTGTGAGCTGAAACCCTGTTTTGTTTCCTTTGTGGATTGTGTTGTGATATCCTATGTGGATTTACGTTTTGATTTCCTGTGTGGACTGGGCTGTACTTGGGCTCAGGTGTTGGATCCGAACGAGAATTGATTGACTTAGGTATATGTATGGGCATATACCTAAGCAGTGTCGGATGTTACTTTGTGATTGCATTTTTTTCCTTTGTGGTTTATCCTTTGTGGATTCTGGGAGACCTTCTGGGGTCTCGGGGTCCCTACTAAGTAGCTTATACTCACCCCTGCACGGGCTATGCCCACAATACGTTGTGTTGGTTGCAGAGGACAGACAACGCTGATCGTGGTGGAGGCTTGCGGAGCAGGACGGTACCTGGAGGTGGACCACTGGGTGGGACGTACTCGGAGCGGTCGGTTGGACTTGAGGAGTAGTGGAGGCTATCTTTACCCACCCTTCAGGTGGGACTTCCAGTGGACAGCTCGACGTTGCGGATTTACTTTTTAGTTGTTTTTTTCCCTTTCGAGTTATACTTTACTTTCAGTATGGGTTTTTATTCTTGCCCACTTACATTCCGCACTTACTATTGTACCCAGTTTTTACTTAGTGTTTACTTCTGCCTGCTTGCTCTATGGTGTTTGTGGTTTACTTTACAAAGGCAATGCCTTCCCTTTTTCCGGGATTTACTCCATGGTGCTAGTCGCCAGCCCCTGGCCTATGGAAGGCGGGCTTGGGGTAGTCACGGCACGGGCCCCGAGGACGGGTCGTGACAAATTGGGATCAGAGGAGTTCGGTTCTGCTGCAGACTCTGATCTTTTTCTATGTGAAGCAATAGTGTTTAGCATATTGGGTGTGATTATCAGTCTAGGGAGTCCGGTGTTGGTGCGGCGGCCGACGTATCCGTACACCAGGACCCTAACTTCTGATTTCCAACTTAATGCACGAAAACATTGATTGCGTGCGTGTTTCAAGTTTTATTTGTGATTACTTTGTGTCAGCTCACCAGGTATACTGTTCTGACCATGGTGCACTTGTTTCCATTTCAGGATGGCCCCATGATGGAAGCCATCTAGGGTTCTGAGAGTTGAGCGTGACGACAGCCCACCGAGCGACGAGGCCTCGGTGCAGGGCCCTTTGACAGTTGAGGCACCGACGGTACCTTTACCCGCTGAGCCACCGATGCTTCCAGCACCAGCCACTGGTGATGCACGATGCCTCAGTGCACTGCATGAGTTCCAGTGCCAGCCGACCACCCAGGTTCCGCGAGGATATGGACCCCCAGGCAGCCGAGGACTGGCTGGAGGCAGTGGTGTGAGTTTTCTGGTTAGTGAGGACACCAACAGACGTCATGGTGATCCTCGCAGCGAGCCTACTACACGCAGCAGCGGGCCGATGGTGGATCTTGATGCTCCAGGTGCACGATGAGGAATCTCTTCTCTGGACAGACTTTGAGAGCCTCTTCCGCTCGGAGTTCGTCCCAACCACCCTCCGTGCGGTGCACATCCAGGAGCTTCTTCAGCTGCGGCAGGGCAGCTTGACGGTCTCCCAGTACTCGGTGAGATTTATCGATCTCTCGCGCTACTCGACAGACATGGTACTGGACCCATTCTTCCGGGCCCGGACCGCTGATAAGGGATTGAGACATGATATCAGGGCATCGATGATCTCTCTCAGCATTCTGACTCAGGCAGGAGTACTGGATTGAGACATTTTGATCGAGAGCTTCCTTGGCGAGACTTCATCAGCAGCGAGACCTACCGCGGGGCGGCACGTAGCAGAGTCTTCTGCGTCAGGCAGTCGATGGATGACTCAGGGGTCTAGGAAGACCATACCCTCACCCAGACGACCTCAGGACACTGGCTCAGCAGTGCGGGGCACACAGTGCGGAGCCAGTCTTTCGAGAGGCAGGCAGTGCTACACATGCAGCTGGAAGGGCCACATGGCTCGTGACTGCCCGACCCACCGTGCCGAGGAGCAGCAGACAGTTGAGGTCCACCATGGTAGAGGTAGAGGGTCGACCATGGCGGTCCGCAGGGAGCAGGAGGATGAGGCAGAGGAGCTGGCCGAGTAGTAGGTGGTGGGCGACGCTTTGAGGCTCTACCACCACCACCACCAGGAGGTCCACCTCAGCCACAGGGAGCTGGAGGGCAGAGACAGGCACAGATCCAGGCAGCGGAGGCCTATGACCACGGCGCGCCCAAGATAATTCGAGGTACTATCTGTGTCTATTCCACCCTTACTGCAGTTCTAATAGACACAGGAGCGAGTCACTCTTTCATAGCCACTTCCCTTGTTCAAAGCTCGGAAATTCCGACAGAGCCGTTGGCTCGATCCTTACGGCTAGAGACTCCGACGGGAGCAGACTCGACAATTACGCACTGGTGCCGGCAGTGTGAGCTTACTCTAGGAGGTGATATCTTCGGCTGGGATCTTCTTGTAGCGGCATCGAGGCCTTACGACGTCATCTTGGGCATGTATTGTTTATCTACAGTCCATGCACAGATTGATTATATTAGGTGCAAGGTGCGATGTGTACGCACCGACGGGAGCAGGTTCACCTTCACCAGCGAGAAGGGACCCTTCGCAGCACATGATGTACTTCCGCAGATGAGGGGAGAGCCCATCACTCATCAGTTGGCTAGCCTCATCCTAGGAGCAGTTGACATGTAGAATCCTAGTTTTCCTGCAGTGGTGGATCAGTATGCAGACGTCTTTCCCGACGACATTCCATGACTACCTCCTCACAGAGAGGTTGACTTTTATTTTGATCTGTACCCCGGGACAGCCCCGATATCCACCCCAGCATATCGGATGGCCCCCGCTAATCTTTGAGAGCTACAGGTACAGTTGGAGGACTTGCATGGCAAGGGATTATTTGACCCAGTGTTTCACCCTGGGCTTCCTCGATATTGTTTGGCAAGAAGGTGGACGGGAGCTTGAGACTTTGTGTCGACTATCGTCTCCTGAACCAGGTGACGGTGAGGAACAAGTATCCACTACCGAGGATTGATGACCTCTTCGATCAGCTCAAGGGAGCACGGTGGTTCTCGAAGATAGACCTTAGGTCAGGATATCATCAGCTCAGAGTTCGGGACGAGGACGTGCAGAAGACGACCTTCAGATGTCGGTATGGCCACAATGAGTTCTTGGTTATGCCATTCGGTGTAACCAATGCTCCAGCAGTGTTCATGTCCCTCATGAACAGGATATTTCAGCCATACCTCAATCGATTTTTCATAGTCTTCATCAACGACATTTTGATATACTCGACGACTGAGGAGGAGCACGCCTACCACTCACGGTTTGTACTAGACACACTCCCAGAGCACCAGCATTATGAAAAACTCTCGATGTGTCAGTTCTGGATACATGAGGTCCACTTCTTGGGGCACGTCATCTCTGATGCGGGAGTTGCAGTGGATCCTGCGAAGATCGAGGTAGTTCTAGCTTGGGAGCCACCCAAGAGCGTGACGGAGGTGCGGAGTTTATTGGGACTAGCTAGATACTATCAGAGATTTGTGTCAAACTTCTCCAGAGTTTCGGCACCACTCTCAGATTTGACGAAGAAGGGAAACCCTTTTTGTGGTCAGATAGATGTCAGCAGAGCTTCCAGGAGCTGAGACAGAGATTGACCAGTGCACCTATCTTGAGGTTTCCTGAGGAGGGAGTAGGGTACGTAGTCTACTGCGATGCATCAGGGACCAGACTCGGATGTGTCCTGATGCAGGAGCGGGTAGTGATCACCTCTGGATCACATCATTTGAGGCCGCATGAGCAGAACTACGCCACCCATGACCTGGAGTTAGCAGTAGTGGTCTTCGCTCTGAAAAAATGGCGACACTACTTGATGGGCGAGTGCTTTATAGTATTTTCTGACCATCAGAGTCTCAGGTACATCTTCTCTCAGAAGGACCTGAACCTGAGACAGCGGTGATGGCTCGAGTTCCTCCAGGACTATGATTTTGAGATAGTCTATACTCCTCGGAAGGGGAACGTGGTAGCCGATGCTCTCAGCAGGAGGACAGGCATTTAGCTACTTGAGGAGGCGACAGAGAGGCTAGCCACTTTGCAGATATCCTTCGTGGATAAAGATGGTGCAGCCTTCCTCCAGTCTCTCACAGTCACTCCTCCACTACTACAACGGGTCAGAGAGGCACAACGTGGGGATGCTGACTGTGAGACGCGGCGTGCGTAGATATCCTTAGGACAGGCACCTGATGGTTTCTCCTTTAGAGTAGGGCATGACATCCTTTTCAGTGGACGTACCTTGGTACCAGTTTCTTTACGAGAGGAGGTGCTGAGAGAGTTTCACACTTCTCCCTTAGCGGTACATCCTGGAGTGGCGAAGATGTACCAGGACCTCAGGCAACAACACCTGTGGCCGGGCATAAAGAAGGATGTGGCAGAGTTCGTTTCACGATGCCTCACCTTCCAGTAGGTGAAGGTAGAGCATCATGTACCAGCAGGCTTGGTACAGCCCTTGGAGGTCCCGGAGTGGAAGTGGGACGAGATATCTATGGACTTCATGACTAGAATTCCATGCACTCCCAGAGGTCACGACTCCATCTGGGTGATTGTCGACCGACTCACGAAGTCAGATCACTTCTTACCCATCAGAGAGCAGGGCTCAGTGGAGATCTTGGGGCGTCTCTACGTTCAGGAGATTGTACGACTTCACGGGGTTCCATCATCTATCTTCTCCGATCGAGATACTCGCTTTAATACCCGGCTTAGGAAGGGGTTGCAGGAGGCGTTCAGGACACAGATACGTCTGAGCACCGCCTTTCACCCTCAGACGGATGGTCAGATGGAGAGGACCATTCAGACTCTCGAGGACATGCTCCGCGCATGTGTCCTTGACTTTGGTCGCAGCTGGGAGGACCACCCACCCTTGGTAGAGTTTACGTACCACAACAGCTAACACTCCACCATCGGAATGGCACCATACAAGGCGTTGTACGACAGACCTTGCAGATCTCCTTTGTGATGGACAGACGCTGGGGAGTCAGCACTTGTGGGACCAGAGATGGTCCGGGCCACGACAGAGAAGGTCCAGGTCATCCAGGAGCAGATGAGGACAGCTCAGAGCCAGCAGAAGTCTTATGCTGACAGGAGGCGGAGACCACTAGAGTTCGAGGATGGCGACCACATATTCTTTCGGGTCTCACCTCGACGTGGTTTAAGGAGATTTGGCCGAGGTGGCAATTTGTCTCCACACTTCATCGGACCATTCCAGGTCCTCAGCAGGATCGGCGAGGTGGCTTATCGCCTGGTTCTACCACCTCAGTTGCACCGGGTGCACGACGTCTTCCACATATCTCAGCTGAGAAGATACGTGCACGACCCGACACACATCATTGACCATGTAGAGCTATAAGTTGATGATGGGGCGACTTTTGCGGAGGTCCTGGTGGAGATCGAGGATCGACAGGAGCGGGTCCTGCATGGATGGTCGATTCCTCTAGTGCGCATTAGATGGCAGCACGGGAACCTCCAGGAGAGCACTTGGGAGCAAGAGGCTCAGATGAGTGCTCAGTAACCACATTTTTTTCCCTAGCTTATGATGTATCTTTACGGGGACATAAAGACCTGGGGTGCGAGTGATGTAAAGATCCGTAAATTTTCAAGGAAATTTTTTTTATTAATTTTCTTTGGAATTTTACAAGAACGCAGTTTCTGAAGGCACCTAATTCCGAGGACCGGTGTGCCCGGAATCATTTTCCGAAGTTTGGCTCGGGTACGTTCAGTGAACGAATGAGCGGGTTTTTCTAACTTTTGAACCGGTGCTCGGAATCGAATTCCGAGGGAACCGATGGAATCACAGTGCCGGTTTTTGCTTAGAAACGCCTCTTCTGGAGTTGCGTTTTTTCGGGTGTGGTTTTTAATTTTTTGGGCTTAAAGTTAAAAAATAAAATAATGTGGTACGACAAACTTTATTTTATTTCACTTAAAGATGCTTAAAGCCACATAAAGCTGCTTAAGCTGAGTTGAAGCGGATAGGGTGCAACCCAAAATATCCTACCCTCTTAGTTGGATATTTGTGAGGTGGGGCCTGCACGAGCCCCACCATTTCTTTTCTGCTAAGTAACGCCCCCGCAAAAACCCATGTTAAACGAAAGTCAACTGACGTGTTTTCTAAATTCTTAACGCCCCTATTAATTGGGTTGTTAAGTTAGTTGCAATTAATTCCATGAATTAATTTGTTCGTTACTTATATTTCTTTTTCGTTTGTTGGCATATAATGAAATAAGACCAACACATGTCTTATTGAAGATTGTTCGTTGAGAGGATTTGACAGAAACCTAAGTCCTTCATCCTCCTTCACGAAGAACGCGAAGAACGCGAAGAATGCCGGCCTCCGACGAAGGGTGACGAAGAATGCCAGACCCCCGGAGATTGACGCGACGTGATGACGACGCTTCTTCTGCGACGATCCATCCCCGCGACAATCGTCGATCGACATCTTGAGGTAGGGGATTGCGGTCCTTTTAATTCTTTGGGGATTATAACATCAAAATGGATTTAATTGTTATAATTAAATCTTTATGTCCTTGATCCTCGGAGTTTTTCTACGCGATGCCGAGTAACGCGCGAAAGCGACGCCCTTCCGCGACGCGACGATCCTTTTTCTTCCGTGACGGTCAATTCCGCGACGAACTCGCATCCGACGACGACGTTGAGGTAGGGGTCGTTTTGAAAATGATTTTACGTATGTTTTTTTCCTCCAAGGCAAGAACTCGGATCAACCAATTAACAATTTGGCCTGCGGATTATTATTGCGGGTCGAGGTTTGTCAATTACTGGGATTTATGGTCTTGTTTCAAACCGCTAACGCGGTGGGTGCGGACCAACGAACAAGTCTAAACCCACCGCCCTTTTTGTTCTTGGTGTGCGGAACGACGGACGATGACAAAACGGGCCGTAGAGACGATTTGTTGATTCCGCAGTGAAGAACAGGACCCAGGATGAGCTACGGTGCAGACGTAAATGAAATCGGACCACCGGAGCAACTCCGGTGGCCCGCAGACTTCACCGGCGGTGCGGGGCGCCGGCGGCCGGAGGCGGCGGTGCCTCGGTGCAGCGCCGGACGGAGTGGCCGCGGCTGAAGCCGCGGCGATAGAGTGCAGGTCCGCGGCTGCACGGAACTGAAGGAATGGACGTGGCTTAATCCGCGTCTGGTGACACGGAGCGGCCACCGCGCGAGGGCCGCCACTCCCTTGGGTGCGGCCGCTCGGCCACCGCCGAGCCGCCAGACCGGCCAGCTGGGTCACGCCCAGGCCGGGCTAGGCTGTGCCGGGCTGCGCCGGCCGAGTCGGACCCGGACCCGGTTTGGGCCGACCTAGGGGGGTTGGGCCGGGTCGGTCCGGGCCTAGACCCCTCGTTCCAGGACCTTTTCGGTCTTTTGCTCATAACATGAGCTACGTGCCTCCGAACGATGCACCGTCAATGGCGATACGATCCTTGGATCGAGACGGTCGTTTCGGTATATCACACTCAAGGTTTTGGAATACTTTGGTTCGGCCGGGTTGGTTCGTACACAAAACCAACCGGGCCCTCGGAGCGGAAACGCTCATATCTTGAGCTTCAGACGTCCGATTGATGTGTCGACGACTTTGTTGAATTCCTCTAAGTGAGACGGATCTTTTGTCTTACTCCGCCTGAGGTTTGGACACAGGTGGAGTACAGTCGGGTTTGTTTTTCCTTAAAACCGAACCGGGCCCCTGGGACGAAAAAGCCAATAACTCTCAGACCGGGCGTCTGATTGACGCGCCGTCTGCGACGTTGAGTTCCTGTTGACTATATGGAACTTTTGGATACATCAACTCTGGACTATGTGTCATTTTATGTATCAGCCTCTCGGCTCGTGGAGTGGTCCCTCCCGAACGAGCTTGCTGTGTGCGAGAACCCTAGAGCTGGCTGCGACTGCTACTGTGACGACAACGACTGTGCAAAGATCCTCAGTGGATTCGATGGTGACGACTACAACACTCAACGATCCTTTGTGGGTCAGTGCTACTTATCCTATGTGGGTCCGATCCTGTGTGGGTCAGCGCTCAGTGGTCCTGTGTGGGCCAGCACCTACAGATCTTGTGTGGGTCCGATCCTGTGTGGGTCATTGCGGGGGTTAGTTACCTATCAATCCTGTGTGGGTCCGATCCTATGTGGGTCATTGGGGGGGGGGGGTTAGTTAACTATCGATCATTTGTGGGTCAGATCCTTTGTGCGTCATTGCGGGGGTTAGTTACCTATCGACCCTTTGTGGGTCAGATCCTTTGTGGGTCATTACGGGGGTTAGTACCTATCGATCCTTTGTGGGTCTGATGGCTTAGATGAATCAGTGGAAATATCTGGTCATCTTTATCGTCCTATGAAGAAGTATACCTATGTGAGATGAAACCCTGTTTGCTTTCCTTTGTGGGTTGTGTTGTTCTATCCTATGTGGATTTGCGTTTTGCTTTCTTGTGTGGACTGGGTTGTACTTGGGCCCGGATGTTGGAGCCGAACGAGAATTGATTGACTTAGGTATATGTATGGGCATATACCTAAGCAGTGTCGGATGTTACATTGTGATTTCATTTTTTCCTTTGTGGTTTATCCTTTGTGGGTTCTGGGAGTCCTTCAGGGGTCTCGGGGTCCCTACTGAGTAGCTTATACTCACCCCTGCATGGGCTATGCCCGCACTACGTTGTGTTGGTTGCAGACGACAGACAGCGCTGATCGTGGTGGAGGCTTGCGGAGGAGGACGGTACCTGGAGGTGGACCACTGGGTGGGGCATACTCGGAGCGGTCGGCTAGACCCGAGGAGCAGTGGAGGCTATCTGTACCCACCCTTCAGGTGGGTCTTCCAGTGGACAGCTCGACGTTGCGGCTTTACTTTTCAGTTGTTGTTTTCCCTTTCGAGTTGTAATTTACATTCAGTTTGGGTTTGTATTCTGGCCCACATACTTTCCGCACTTACTGTTGTACCTAGTTTTTACTTAGTTTTTACTCTTGCCTGCTTGCTTTGTGGTGTTTGTGGTTTACTTTACAAAGGCAATGCCTTCCCTTTTTCCGGGATTTATGCCTTGGTGCTAGTCTCCAGCACATGGCCTATGGAAGGCGGGCTTGGGGTAGTCACGACATGGGCCCCGAGGATGGGTTGTGACAAATTGGTATCAGAAGAGTTTCGTTCTACCGCAGACTCCGATATCTTTCTATGTAATGCAATAGTGTTTAGAGTATTGGGTGTGGTTATCAGTCTAGGGATTCTGGTGTTGGTGCGGCAGCTGACGTATCCGTACACCAGGACCCTGACTTCTGATTTCTGACTTAATGCACGAAAACATTGATTGCGTGTGTGTTTCATGTTTTCTTTGTGATTACTTTGTGTCAGCTCACCAGGTATATTGTTCTGACCATGGGGCACCTGTTTCCTTTTCAGGATGACCCCACGATGGCAGCCAGCTAGTGTTCCGAGAGTTGAGCGTCACGACAGCCCACCGAGCGATGATGCCTCGGTACAGGGACCTTTGACAGTTGAGGCACCGGTGGTACCATTACCCGCCGAGCCACCGATGCTTCCAGCACCAGCCACTGGCGATGCACGTCGCCACAGCGCACTGCATGAGTTCCAGCTCAAGCGACCACCCAGGTTCCGCGGGGAGACAGACCCCCAGGCAGCTGAGGACTGGCTGGAGGCAGTGGTGCGAGTTTTCCGGTTAGTGAGGACACCATCAAACCTCATGGTGATCCTCGCAACGAGCCTACTGCACGTTGCAACATGCCAATGGTGGAGCTTGATGCTCCGGGTGCACGATGAGGCATCTCTTCTCTGGACGGACTTTGAGAGCATCTTCCGCTCGGAGTTCGTCCCAGCCACCCTCCGTGCGGTGCGCATCTAGGAGCTTCTTCAGCTGCAGCATGGTATCTTGACAGTCGCCCAGTACTCAGTGAGATTTACCGATCTCTCGCGCTACTCGATAGACATGGTACGGGACCCATTCTTCCGGGCCCGGACCTTTGAGCAGGGATTGAGACATGAGATCATGGCATCACTGATCTCTCTCAGCATTCCAACTTAGGCAGGAGTACTGGAGCGAGCCCTTTTGATCGAGAGCGTCCTTACTGAGCCTTCATCAGCAGCGAGACCTACCGTAGGGTGACACGTAGCAGAGTCTTCTGCGGAAGGCAGTCGATGGATGACTCATGGGTCCGGAAGACCAGACCCTCACGCAGACGACCTCAGGACACTGGCTCAGCAGTGCGTGGCACACAGGGCGGAGCCAGTCTATCGAGAGGTAGGCAGTGCTACACATGCGGCGGGCAGGGCCACATGGCTCGTGACTACCCGACCCACCATGCCTAGGAGCAGCAGACAGTTGAGGGGCCACACAGGCAGAGGTAGAGGGTCGACTGTGGCGGTCTTCAGGGAGCAGGTGGACGAGGCAGAGGAGATGGCCGAGCTGCAGGTGGTGGGCGACGCTTTGAGGCTCTACCACCACCACCACTAGGAGGTCCACCCCGACCACAGGGAGCTGGCGGGCAGAGACAGGCACAGCTCTAGGCAGCGGAGGCCTACGACCACGGCGCGCCCGAGATGATTCGAGGTACTATATGTGTCTATTCCACCCTTACTGCAGTTCTAATAGACACAGGCGTGAGTCACTCTTTCATAGCCGCTTCCCTTGTTCGGAGCTCAGAGACTCCGACAGAGCCGTTGGCTCGATCCTTACGGCTAGAGACTCCTACGGGAGAAGACTCGATGATTATGCACTGGTGCCGGCAGTGTGAGCTTACTATAGGAGGCGAGAGCTTCGGCTGGGATCTTCTTGTAGCAGCGTCGAGGCCTTACGACGTCATCTTGGGCATGGATTTGTTATCTGCAGTCCATGCACAGATTGACTGTATTAGGCGCAAGGTGCGATGTGTACGCACCGACAGGAGCAGGTTCACCTTCACCGGTGAGAAGGGAGCCTTCGCAGCACAGGATGGACTTCCGCAGAGGATGGGACAGCCCATCACTCATCAGTTGGCTAGCCTCATCCTAGGAGCAGTTGACGTGCGGAATCCTAGTTTTCCTGCAGTGGTGGATTAGTATGCAGATGTCTTTCCCGACGACATTCCAGGACTACCTCCTCGCAGAGAGGTAGACTTTTATATTGATCTATACCCCGGAACAGCCCCGATATTTACCCCAGCATATCGGATGGCCCCCGCTGATCTTCAAGAGCTACGAGTACTGTTGGAGGACTTGCAGGGCAAGGGATTCATCTGACCCAGTGTTTCACCCTGGGCTTCCCCGATTTTGTTCTCCAAGAAGGAGGACAGGAGCTTGTGACTTTGTGTCGACTATCATCTCCTGAACTAGGTGACGGTGAGGAACAAGTATCCGCTACTGAGAATTGATGACCTCTTCGATCAGCTCAAGGGAGAATGGTGGTTCTCGAAGATAGATATCAGGTCAGGCTATCATCATCTCAGAGTTCGGGACGAGGACGTGCAGAAGACGGCCATCAGATGTCGGTATGGCCACTATGAGTTCTTGGTTATTCCATTCGGCATAACCAATGCTCCAGTAGTGTTCATGGTACTCATGAACATGATCTTTTAGCCATACCTCGATCGATTTGTCGTAGTCTTCATCGACGACATTTTTATATACTCGACGACTGAGGAGGAGCACGCCTACCAATTACGGGTTGTACTAGACACACTCCGAGAGCACCAGCTTTATGGAAAGCTCTCGAAGTGTCAGTTCTGGATACATGAGGTCAACTTCTTGGGGCAGGTCATCTCTGAGGTGGGAGTTGCAGTGGATCCTGCGAAGATCGAGGCAGTGCTAGCTTGGGAGCCACCCAAGAGCGTGACGGAGGTGCGGAGTTTCATGGGACTAGCTGGATACTATCGGAGATTTGTGCCAGACTTCTCCAGAGTTGCGGCACCACTCTCATCTTTGAAGGAGAAGGGGAAAGCCTTTGTGTGGTCAGACAGATGTCAGCAGAGCTTCCAGGAGCTGAGACAGATATTGACCAGCGCACCTATCTTGAGGTTTCCTAAGGATGGAGTAGGGGACTTAGTCTACTGCGATGCATCAGGGACCAGACTCGGATGTGTCCTTATGCAGGAGCGGGCAGTGATCGCCTCTGGCTCACGTCAGTTGAGGCCGCATGAGCAGAACTACACCACCCATGACCTGGAGTTAGCAGCAGTGGTCTTCGCTCCGAAGACATGGCGACACTACCTGATGGGCGAGCGCTTTATAGTCTTTTCTGACCATCAGAGTCTTAGGTACATCTTTTCTCAGAAGGACCTGAACCTGAGACAGTGACGATGGATTGAGTTCCTCCATGACTATGACTTTGAGATAGTATATACTCATGGGAAGGGGAACATGGTAGTGGATGCTCTCAGCAGGAGGATGGGCATTCAGCTACTTGAGGAGGCGACAGAGCAGCTATCCGCTTTGCAGATATCCTTCATCGATAGAGATGGAGCATCCTTCCTTCAGTCTCTCACAGTCACTCCTCCACTACTACAGCGGGTCAGAGAGGCACAACGTGGGGACACTGAATGTGAGACGCGGCGTGCGCAGATATCCTCAGGACAGGCACCTGATGGTTTCTCCTTTGGAGCAGGGAACAACATCATTTTCAGAGGACGTACCTTGGTACCAGTTGCTTTACGAGAGGAGGTGCTGAGAGAGTTTCACACTTCTCCCTTAGCGGTACATCCTGGAGTGGCGAAAATGTACCAGGACCTCAGGTGACAGCACTGGTGGCCGGGCATGAAGAAGGCTGTGGCAGATTTCGTTTCACGATGCCTCACCTGCCAGTAGGTGAAGGCAGAGCATGAGGTACCAGCAGGCTTGGTACAACCCTTGGAGGTCCCGGAGTGGAAGTGGGACGAGATATCTATGGACTTCGTGACTGGACTTCCACGCACTCCCAGAGGTCATGAATCCATCTGGGTGATTGTCGACCGACTCACCAAGTCGGCTCACTTCAGACCCATCAGAGAGCAGGGCTCAGTGGAGAGCTTAGGGCATCTCTACGTTCAGTAGATTGTACGACTTCACGGTGTGCCATCATCTATCGTCTCTGATCGAGATACTCGCTTTACTACCCGGCTTTGGAAGGGGTTGCAGTAGGCGTTCGGGACGCAGCTACGTCTGAGAACCCCCTTTCACCCTCAGACGGATGGTCAGACGGAGAGGACCATTCAGACTCTCGAGGACATGATCCGTGCATGTGTCCTCGACTTTGGTCGCAGCTGGGAGGACCACCTACCCTTGGTGGAGTTCGCGTACAACAACAGCTACCACTCCACCATCGGGATGGCACCATACGAGGCGTTGTACAACAGACCTTGCATATCTCCTTTGTGCTGGACAGACCCTGGAAAGTCAGCACTTGTGGGACCAGAGATGGTCTGGGCCACGACAGAGAAGGTCCAGGTCATCCAGGAGCGGATGAGGACAGGTCAGAGCCGGCAGAAGTCTTACGCTGACAGGAGGCGGAGGCCACTAGAGTTCGAGGATGGTGACCACGTCTTCTTGCGGGTCTCACCTCGACGTGGTTTATGGAGATTTGGCTGAGGCGGCAATTTGTATCCATGCTTCATTGGACCATTCTAGGTCCTTAGTAGGATCGGCGAGGTGGCTTATCACCTGGCTATACCACCTCAGTTGCACCGGGTACACGACGTCTTCCACGTATCTCATCTGAGGAGATACATGCACGACCCGACACACATAATTGGCCATGGGGAGCAAGAAGTTGATGATGGGGCGACTTTTGCGGAGGTCCCGGTGGAGATCGATGATCGACAGGAGCGGGTCCTGCGTGGATGGTCGATTCCTCTAGTGCGCATCAGATGGAAGCACGAGAACCTCCAGGAGAGCACTTAGGAGCGTGAGGCTTAGATGCGTGCTCAGTACCCACATTTGTTTCCCTAGCTTATGTTGTATCTTTACGGGGACATAAAGCCCTGAAGTTTGAGTGATGTAAAGACCAGTAAATTTTCAAGAAATTTTTTTTCCTAATTTTCTTTGGAATTTTACAAGAACGCGGTTTCTGACCGCACCTGATTCTGAGGCCCGGTGAGCCCGGAATCATTTTCCGAAGTTTGGCTCGAGTACGTTCAGTGAACGAACGCGCGGGTTTTTCTATCTTTTGAACCAGTTCTCAGAATCGAATTCCGAGGTCACCGATGGAATCACACCGCCGGTTTTTTCTTAGAAACGCCTCTTCTGGAGTTGCGTTTGCTCGGGTGTGGTTTCCAATTTTTTGGGCTTAAAGTTAAGAAATAAAATAATGTGGTACGACAAACTTTATTTTATTTCACTTAAAGCCTCTTAAAGCCACTTTATGCTGCTTAAGCTGAGTTAGAGCGGATAGGGTGCAACCCAAAATATCCTACCCTCTTGGTAGGATATTTGTGAGGTGGGGCCCGCACGAGCCCCACCGTTTCTTTTCTGCTAAGTAACGCCCCCGCGAAAACCCCTATTAAACGAAAGTCAAATGACGCGTTTTCTAAATTCTTAACGCCCCTATTAATTGGGCGGTTATGTTCGTTGCAATTAATTCAATGAATTAATTTGTTCGTTACTTATCTTTCTATTTCTTTTGTTGGAATATAATGAAATAAGACCAACACATGTCTTCTTGAGGATTGTTCATTGAGAGGATTTGATAGAAACCTTAAGTCCTTCATCCTCCTTCACGAAGAATGCGAAGAACGCGAAGAACGTGAAGAACGTGAAGAACGCCGGCCTCCGACGAAGGGAGAAGAAGAACGCCAGACCCCCGGAGATCGACGCGACGTGACGCTTCTTCCGTGACGATCCATCCCCGCGACAATCTTCGATCGACATCTTGAGGTAGGAGATTGCAGTCCTTTTAATTCTTTGTGGATTATAACATCAAAATGGATTTAATTGATATAATTAAATCTGTATGTCCTTGATCCTTGGAGTTTGTCTATGCGACGCTGAGTACCGTGCGACAGCGACGTGAAAATCCTTTTTCTTCCGCGACGGTCAATTCCGCGACGAACTCGCATTCGACGACGACGTTGAGGTAGGGTTCGTTTTGAAAATGATTTTACCTATGTTTGTTTTCCTCCAAGGCAAGAACGCAGATCAACCAATTAACAAGTTGGCCCGCGGATTATTATTGCGGGTTGGGGTTTATCAGTTGCTGTGATTTATGGTCTTGTTTCAGATCGCTAACGCGGTGGGTGCAGACCAATGAACAAGCCTGAACCCACCGCCCTTTTTGTTCTCGGTGTGCGGAATGGCGGACGATGACAAAACAGGCTGCAGAGACGATTTGTTGATTCCGCAGTGAAGAACGGGACAAGGGATGAGCTATGGCGCAGACGGAAATGAAATCGGACCACCGGAGCAACTCCGGTGGCCCGCGGACTTCACCGGCAGCGTGGGCCGCCGGCACCCCGGCGCGCCGCTGGACGGAGCCGCTGCGGCTTCAGCCGCAGCGGCAGGGTGCTGATCCGCGGCCGCGCGGAACCGAAGGAAGGGACGCAGCTTAAGCAACATCCGGTGACACAAAGCGGCCCCTGCGCGGGGGCCACGACTCCCTTGGGTGTGGCTGCTCGGCCAGCACCGAGCCGCCAGACTAGCCAGCCGGGTCGTGCCGAGGCCGGGCCGGGACGGGCCGCACCGGCAGGGTCAGGCCGCGCCGGCCGGGTCGGACCCGGACCCGGGATGGGTCGACCCGGTTCGGGCCGACCCGGTTCGGGCCGACCTACGGGGGTTGGGCCGGGTCGGTCCGGGCCTAGACCCCCCTTTCCAGAACCTTTTCGGTCTTTTGCTCATAACATGAGCTACGGGCCTCCAAACGACGCGCCGTCAGTGGTGATGCGATCCTTGGATCGAGACTGTCGTTTCAGTATATTACACTCAAGGTTTATGAATACTTTCGGTTTGTCCGGGTTGGTTCGTACATGAAACCTACCGGGCCCTCGGAGCAGAAACACTCATATCTTGAGCTTCAGATGTCTGATTGACGTGTCGTCGACTATGTTGAATTCCTCTAAGTGAGACAGATCTTTTGGCTTACTCCTCCCGAGTTTTGGACGCAGGTGGAGTACGGTCAGGTTGGTTTTTACTTAAAACCCAACCGGGCCCCTAGGACGAAAAAGCCAATAACTCTCAGACCGGGCGTCCGATTGACGCGCCGTCTGCGACGTTGAGTTCTTGTTAACAATACAAAACTTTTGGATACATCAACTATGGACTATGTGTGAGTTGATGTATCAGCCTCTCGGCTCGTGGAGCAGACCTTCCTGAACGAGCTTGCTTTGTGCGGGAACCATAGAGCTGGCTGCGACTGCTACTGTGACGACGGCGACTGTGCGGAGATCCTCAGTGGATTCGACGGCGACGACTACAACACTCAGCAATCCTTTTTGGGTCAGTGCTACCGATCCTGTGTGGGTCCGATCCTGTGTGGGTCAGCGCTCAGCAGTCATGTGTGGGCCAGCGCCTTCAGATCCGGTGTGGGTCTGATCCTGTGTGGGTCATTACGGGGGTTAGTTACCTATTGATCATGTGTGGGTCTGATCATGTGTGGGTCATTGCGGGGGTTAGTTACCTATCAATCCATTGTGGGTCAGATACTTTGTGGGTCATTGCGGGGGTTAGTTACCTATCGATCCTTTGTGAGTCTGATTCTTTGTGGGTCATTGCGAGGGTTAGTACCTATCGATCCTTTGTGGGTCCAACGGCTTAGATGAATCAGTGGCAATATCTGGTCATCTTTATCGTCCTATGAAGAAGTATACCTATGTGAGATGAAACACTGTTTTATTTCCTTTGTGGATTTTGTTGTGCTATCCTATGTGGATTTACGTTTTTCTTTCCTGTGTGGACTGGGTTTTACTTGGGCTCGGATGTTGGAGCCGAATGAGAACTGATTGACTTAGATATATGTATGGGCATATACCTAAGCAGTGTCGGATGTTACTTCGTGATTGCATTTTTTTCCTTTGTGGTTTATTCTTTGTGGATTCTGGGAGACCTTCGGGGGTCTCGGGGTCCCTACTGAATAGCTTATACTCACCCCTTCACGGGCTATGCCCGCACTACATTGTGTTGGTTGCAGACGATGGACATCGCTGATCGTGGTGGAGGCTTGCGGAGGAGGACGGTACCCGGAGGTGGACCACTGGGTGGGACATACTCGGAGCGGTCAGCTGGACCCGAGGAGCAGTGGAGGCTATCTGTACCCACCATTTAGGTGGGACTTCCAGTGGATGGCTCGACATTGCGGCTTTACTTTTCAGTTGGTGTTTTCCCTTTCGAGTTGTACTTACTTTCAATTTGGGTTTGTATTCTGGCCCACTTACTTTCCGCACTTACTGTTGTACCCAGTTTTTACATAGTGTTTACTTCTGCCTGCTTTCTCTGTGGTGTTTGTGGTTTACTTTACAAAGGAAATTCCTTCCCTTTTTCCGATATTTACGCCTTGGTGCTAGTCGCCAGCCCCTAGCCTATGGAAGGCGGTCTTGGGGTAGTCACGGCACGGGCCCCGAGGGCGGGTTGTGATAGTTCGATTGATCTCCACTGGACATTATACTTGCAACATACCATGTATTAAACATGGGAAGCTAAGGAAAACCTCATATACATTCCTAGGCCATATTATTCCTCACATTCGACGCAGGATGCATCGAGCTGTTGTTCCCTTGGGAAGCCCTATAATAAGGGATCAAAGACAGATGTGTCAGTGTTCCAGCATCCAGCCATGCCAGTGTTTCCCAATTTGACTAATCCCCCACCTGAAGGTTGATGCCTTGACTTGACCAATTTGGAATGTCCTGAGAGAAGCAACATAATTAACATGTGTAAATAAAAACATGGCAATGGGAAGAGTTTCACGAAAAATGTCTTAAATCTATAATGGAAGTCCGGACTAAGTGATGAGTTCTGAGGAGGAATCCACAGAAGGAAGAATCGAGATACTATCATCCTATTTCGATCAAGGGGAAAACTTCTATGAATAAGCGATGAATGCCTCTCACCTTTGGAAACTGGGAATGTGGGGCAACAAACAGCGCCTTTGTCATAAAAAAAGACGGACCCACGCCCCCTGACAAAAGAGTCGAAAACAAAAATTTAATTGTATTTTCAAGGAAATGGTTTTCAGAATTCTTTCAAGAATTATTTATATGTTTTAAATTTCTTTCAATGAATTTTTTTTAAAACCTTTTCAATAATTTTTTTTAAATTTGTTTTAAAATAAAAAGGGTCATAAAATGTTTTTTTGTTTTCAAGGAAAGTGTTTTCCAAAATTATTTCAATCCTTACTTATATGTTTATAAATATATTATATATGATAATTATTTTTATTTGGTTTTATGAGATAAAAATAATTTTTTTCAACAATAAAGTATATTTTCTCATGAAATGTTTTAAGAGATCCTTCCATTAGATTTCCATATACGATAACCTCCATTGTGGTTACTCATGCCATTATAGGGAAATTATTCCATGTTTAAATCCTTATTCATTCTTTAAATGAATAATATTTTGATGGAATGACATTTATGAAACCCTTTTATCTTTCACGGGTTATATGATTTTGAAACCCACCTCATTCGGCATGTTATGTTTATGATGAAATGATTATTAAACATATATCTATCCATATGTTATGTAATGATTACATGTTTTTGATAGCCATTTCCGTTCAGGGGTTATGTTATATCTATGTATGATCTTGGGGAACATGAAGGTATTATTTCATTATGTGACGGATGGGACTAGTATCTCCCTCCAATGCATTGGGTAGTGTTTTATATCTCATGATATAAATTAATATGGTCTTGGGAGTAAACCTTGACAACTATGTTGGTCTTGGGAGTAAACCATGACTACTAAGATGGCACGAGGTGTGAACTAATTCGACTATGATGACTATAGGAGTGAACCAAAACATCTAATATGGTATGATGAGTGAACCCATGCTAATTCAGTGGCTATGTGAGTGAACCATGACAACTATGTTGGAATGGGGAGTGAACACATACTACTAAGATGGTCTTGGAAGGAATTCCTCGATAAATATTCAAATAATTATATACATATGTGTTTCCCCAATTTCATTTCTTTCTCTTATTATATTCATTCATGGATTTTGGCCCTTTATTCATTTTTATTCATGTCTTATGAACTACCAAGATTAATGACATGATTCATATATATGATATATCATATATAGGTTATGATCTCTTATGTTCATGATCACAATCTTATACCCTTATTCCAAGGTTTATGCTTACTTGCATCCCTTTTTTAACCGAACTATTCTTTTGAGATCACCACTTTTTATATCTCCTTTCCCTTAAGTTATGATGATATGTACTATGTAAGATATTTATAAGAGGGTTTCTAGTCAAGAAGAACCTAATGGAAGATTTTGTAGCTCACATAGGTACCATTTATATATTTCCATGTTTCCAAAGCCATTATAACAAATACGGTCATTGAGTGTCTATTTTTATAATGTTTATGTATTCACAAATGTTATGTAATTTCATTGTTTCTAAAAGTTAGGGACTCTATTGTTAGTATCATAGAAAAGGTATAGTTATGCTTTGGAAACTAGGATGATAAAACCTTAGTGAGATCCTGATTTATATTTCAATGTATATGTCTAGGAATGTATTTGTGGATAAGTATAAGGATGAGTTAACATTATGGAAAATGTCTTGAAATTTTTGTTAAAGCATAGAGTTAGTGGTTTCCTAGAAATATATCCCTATCTAGATACTAAATGTGGATTTGGCTCAAGGATAGATATACCTAGATGTAACAAATCCAACAAGATGTTTTATGATTGACTTGGGGTAATCTAGTACACAACAATGGGAAATACAACCCAATTTGTTGGGAAGTCCTAGAGGCTATGATTTGGGAATTCACAAACACTTCATGAACCATTATGATGGATTTATACATAATTTTACTATGAATAACCTCATATAAAACTATTATTTCATAGATTAATTAAGGTAACATGATTTAGATGTCCTATAAGTAAATATTTTAATGACTATGTGGTTTTCCGATATTATAATTAATGAACACACTATGCTTTTGGTATTAGTCAATGGAGATAACAAGACAGAAGTTGATTAATGATGATTTTGATGGATGGTTATTAATGAATATTCAAATGGGATGATTAGTGGAGAAAATAATATTGCAATTATTCAAAATTATTTATCACGATATATGATTAACAATGTTAGCTATAGTGATGTTACAAATCGTTTAAATAAGAGAAATATGTACTTTTACGATATGGAACATAAAGGACAAAAGATTTTTCTTCCATCATGTCAAGAAGAAGGGATGAAGATCCTCGGGGAATTACTCAAATGGAGAGTAAGGACTTATTTTTTTGGTAAAAACGTTAAAGAGTGAATAATTTTCATCGAGATCAATGGCATATCTATTGAGAACCTATGAATTAACCAAATCAATTCCCTAAGAAAAGAATTCCCTTCTAGAAAATGTTAGGACATCTTCTATGAAAAACATTACTTTTTAAGGATTGATGTATTTATTATTTTGGATTCTAGAATTCATAATGGTGATTTATTTATGTATTGTTCAGTTTATTGTTTTTACAAAGGATTTACAAGAATATGTTGAATTGTATCGGTGGACTAGATAGGTGATCTCATGAATGTTGAAATTTTTACTAAGAGAATATAACCATTAATATGTTATATATGTTAAGATAGTGTTTTATGAATATTGATATATGGGATTTGGATAACTAAATTAGATTGTATTCATTACCTTTGAAATCTGTATGGACATGTTGATATACAGTTTATGCTATCACTGATGAATTTTAAAATATATTAGGATTTAAAGAATAAATCCATTATACATTGGAATAAGAAAGAATGAATTGTTTGTAGAAGTATTTATTGTAATATAGTTCGTTAACATATTTCAAGAAAATATATGATGAGGGCATACACCTGTTTGAAGGAAGAAAACCAATAACTAATTTTTATTAAAGATGGGAATCAATGATATGTTGATTTTGTGACTCTCCATTCAATGTTTTGGATGTTTTTCATTGTTAAGGGTTATAATTTTTACCATTCATGAAATGTTTATCTTAAACATCAATTAAATTATTTGTGCACTGAGTTTGAATTAAAAGTATTCGTTAAAATCCAATTTTTTGATTTACCTTATTTCAAGAATGTCCATATTATATATTTTGGAAATTATATTAGTTTGGTTTAATAAAAGGACATCATTTATGCCGGGTGACAACTAATCTAGTCCGGCTATGCCACGAGTCATGAACCCATGACCGAATGACAATAAGGGTTCCACACCTATGACTGGCCTACGTGATGTCCGAGTTAATGTGTATATATCTTTAATGAATAAATATTTATGATGATTAATAGTGTTAATTATTATGATAATATTTAGATTATTCATTATTTTATGGTAATTGAGATCCATTAAAACTGATTTTAGTTCTTTATTCATCAAATCTAATTTTGGGACAATCCTTCCATGATGTAATGGATCTGTTAAAAATTTTCTAAAGCATAGCCCAATAAATAAATTATTTATTAAAATTTTTCAATAATCACTCAACATTCTAACAAGTGGAAAAAAACATCCAAATACCTAAAATTTTGTTGTACCAATGGATTATAGATTCATCATTGATTTATGACTTTGAGGCCCTCATCTTTCCTTTGATCATCTACTTGTTTTTGATTTGATAACCTCAATCACTCTAAATAAATATTTTCTCTTTTCATCTCATTCCAATCTTCACTCCCAACCAATGTTTTCTCATGTGGAAACCTAGTTAGATGTTACATTGGGTAAACATTATGGTACAAAATTTTCCTTTTAAAGGAAGTTCTAGTATTAATTTTTTTCAATGTGGGATTCTCTAAATGAAACTTTCAAGTATTAAACATTTTAAAACCCAGATTAATTTCAAGGGTGAAATTTATTTTAAGGTGAGTAGAATGTAACACCATCTGTTTTTATGAACCGTATTTTTTTAAATAAATTAAAATTTTCATTTATATTTTAATGTACACTATGTAAAGGGTTTCATTAAAACTAGTTTGACATGTTTTATGTTACACACAACACTGTGTTGGTGTACGATTCATGGAACACCAAGTTGGCATACGATGCACACAACACAAAGTTCCTACAAAAAATCTATTTTTATTGTTTTCATTTTTAAAATGAGAGAATTATGACATAGAAATTGAACATAGTTATATGAATTGAAAAAATTAATTTTAAAATATTCTATATAATTTTTTTATATAAATAAAACATATTGATATTGAATGATTATATTTTTTTAATGTTATTTTATGGTAAAAATATCACATTATTTAATGAACAAATTTGAAAAATAAAATTACTTTTAGTCACATCTAGAAATATAATTTGATAAAATAATTATAAATTTTTTATTCAAAATATAGAAATATTTTTTGGGTGAACATTTGTGAGTTTTCTAAGAAACTTCATTTTCTTGATGAATAGTGAAAAATACTGCATTTTAGTTAAAAACTATTGTTTGGATTAATTAATTATTAATGTTCAATTACATTATAAATTTGTTTTAAGGTCACAGTAGAAAAAATATGACTTCTATTAACACAATAAGATTTATAATACTGAATTTCAATTTGAAAATGTATATAAAATATCAAGAATCTTTTGAACAATTTTTCAAATTTAAAACCCCAGTATTTCATCCCTTCTGAGGGATGAGCACTATTCATAAATTTTCCCTTTCTGTGAGTTGAAATTATAAAATTGGATACAATCAATTTTATTTAGGATAATATTTAGTGTCTACAATGTCCATGTTAATTTTTTGACCAAATTGATTAGTGAAAGTGATTAAAATTATTCACAACAGTTAAGGCCAAGTTAAGTCTATTTAAGGAGTAACCATTAAAATTAATAGCCTAAATGACCTAGAAACTTGTCCAAAACAAATTGGTGTCCATATTGCCACCATAAAACAAGAATTATTGAGTTTTTATGGTTTGATAAGACGTGTTTTAGGTAATAACTTGTTTAATACTAATTTCACTCAACAAATTAAAAGTGAGACCTTTTCCTTTGCTATAAAATGTCACCACCTCTACAAATTTTTCACACCTCTAAAACCTCTTATGTTCACTCAATATCTACCCGTGTAGTTTCCAAAAAAATAAACCTTTTGAATTTGAAGAATACCTTTGTTCAGAAACAATTTTAAGGAATACTTTTAGCACAAACCAATAGGAGTTACCCGATTTAGAGGTAACAACTTCTTTCAAGCACCTTACAATTATTTCCCCCCTTAACCCCCTACAAATTATTTATTACATTATTTTATTAAAACACAATCATTATAACTATAATATTATTTTTTCTGAAAATATTTCTACCTACATTTACACACACCCCCATCTAATGGATGTTGAACATACTATGACTGGGTATGGTGAACTACTACCTCAAAAAATGATGACTGTTTAGTTCTCATTTACCACAAATAATCATGTCCATTATAATGGAGACACTATAATATATTTAATTTATTTTATTTATTATTTTTAACCTTTTTTATTCCTTTTACAACCCACATATATTTACTTCCCAATCGGTGTTAATACGATAATCTCATTTGAGGAACTGTAGATTGCCACCCCTCAATGCAATGTGATTCATTCACACACCCATGGAATGTAATCAGGATGAGTTAAATGAAAATATATGATATATTAATTATATTTTAATAATTATATATAATATATATATATATATATATATATATGTCATTTATAGACTTTCATTCAATACAACAATAAAAATGGAAGCCGCATTCATGCATACATATGACTTACCTTCTCCATGAATGTTGTATTATAGTTTGTACTCCATTATGCTAAAAATTATTATAATATAAATATAATTGATTAAAATTATTTTTATATCAATATTTTTATTTTATAATCATAATATAGGTATAAGAACCAACACTATAACAAACTAAGACACATACGAAGAACAAAAAGAATATTATCCAATGTGAATCATTAACATCGAATCACTAATAAGTGGGTAATATAAGGTCATAATTAAACCATATATTGTATTATATAAAATAATATGATTCTGTAAAAATTTTATAACAAAATTATATTAGTATTAATGGAATCTTATTTGATTATAGATAGAGTCAAGACACAAGGTATTGAGATTTCATCTCACGTTTAATTTACGTGAGATACATGTTATGTTGACCACTCATTCCTTTTTTGTGCGGAGTATGTATTGACCATTATATTATTAAAATAATATTATATTTTAATTTATGGTTATTCACATTTCCATTTTTTTATCCTTCTTTCATGGGGTTTATGTTCCAAATGTTACCAAATCGGTAAATCTATTTTTGTCTCAATTTTTTTTCTTTGAGACTCATGTTTTTTATGCACCTAAACTACTTTTAATGGAGATTATATTAAAATATTAAATATTATATTATCAATATAATTTTTTGAATGATATCATAAGCTTCTTTTAATTTATTTTACATACATCTAGAGTATGATCCCATGTTACCATGTTAATAGAGTTTATTTAGACAATCTCAACACTTTTCAATATTGTTTATGTTTATACTGAATTAGATTTAATATTATGATCCATATCTCAAAAATATTCATGAGATTCCATATACTATATTATTTGATGATATACACATGTATTGATACCATTTTATATTCTTTGGTACAAATGATAGTTAAGAAAGTTTTTTTAGGAAATACAGACATTACCCTCTCTCCGGTTAGAAATCCATGTTATCTAGAAAGGGATTCCATGAATACTATACCATTATCTAATAATATAAAAAATACATTTTTACAATTTTTTTTATTTTACCAATCTATCAATTGGAATCTTCCACACTTTTTTCGAACAAGTCATCATTATATATTTTTTTTCTGTGGAAAAAGCAATGTTCTTTTTATGTCATATGACATGTACATATTTATATGTCTTCATACCTTGGAAGTTTCCATTTCATTTTTAAATGTTTAATAATTAAAAAAATTAATGAAATTTTCAAGAATATTTGTTTTCAAAATTTTTCTGAACATATTTTATATGTTTATAAAGAAAATTTATTTGAAAATTTTTTCGAGCCTTTTTACATGTTTTCAAAGTGACTTCAATGAAATGGTTTTCGAAAAAAATAAATATATCCTAAAATGATTTAAAATTATTTTCAAAGAAATGGTTTTTAAAATTATTTTGAGATTTCTTTATATGTTTACAATGTATTTTTTAAATATATGTTTTTCAAAACATTCAGCTGCTTTAATTAATGGTTTTGAAATTGATTTCAAAGACAATTGGTTTTTAAATTCGTTGACATTTTTAAGGAAAAATGTTTTCAAAATTATTTTCAGTATTATTTATATGTTTTCAATTCTATTTTATATAAAAACTATATTCAAATGTTTCTTTGATTTAATAATCCTTTTTCAAACAACAATGAATATTTTCTAAAATAAATTTTTTAAAAGATCGTTTTATGTTATTTCACATCCAAGAGATTATCCATTGTTGTTACTCATCCCTATATGGGTAAATTATTCAATGTTTCCATTCATACACTTTCCCTTAAGGGATTATTTTTTTATGGAATTATATTTATGAGACCCATTTATCGTTCATGGATAATATTATTTTGAAAGCCACCTCTTTTCACAGGAAATGTTTATGATGCAATTGTTATACAACCTTTCTCTTTCCATAGGATATGATATGTTTACTAGATTATGATACCCATTTAATTTCATGGGTTATGATATATCTATTTATGATCTTGTGGAACAAGTATGTATGATTTCATTATGTGATAGGTGGGACCAATATCACCATCCAATGCATTGGGTAAATATTTATATCTCCTGAGAAAAATTAAGATGTTATGGGGAGAGAACCTTGACTAATATGGTGGACATGGGAGTGATCCATGGATACTAAGACGGTACGAGGAGTAAAATCAGGCTACTATTATGGCCATAGGAGTGATCCATGACTACTGAGATGGTACGAGGAGTAAGTCATGTTATTATGATGGCCATGAGATTGAACAATGATTACTATGATGGTATGGGGAGTGAACCCATACTACTATGATGTGATTGAAAACAATTACTCAGCTACACCGGAAATATTTATATTCATAGGTGTTTCCAAAATTCCATGTTTTACTCCAAAGATATAATATCATGGATAATGTACTTTAATTCTATTTTATTCATGTCTTATGGATTTCTAGGATTTATTCTGTGATTCAGGTATATGATCTTTCTTATGCAGGGTATTATGTCCTATGATCATGCCCACATTCTCATACCCTTATGCTCATGTTTATGCTAAAATTTCTCCCCTGTTTACGGTGACTGAGCATTTGAGATCACCACTTTTTATGATTCCACTACGCCATGTTATGATGAAATGTACTACGAATGATATGTATAATAAGGTTTCAAGTTTAGAATAACTTAGTGGGATATGGTGTATCTCACATATGTGATAGTTATATTTTTTCATGTTTTCAAATACAGTAAACCAACTACGATCTTTGAGAATCAATTTGTATAATGTTTATGTATTCCTCAAATGATATGTAAATTAAATGTTTGTTAAATTTAGGGTATCTATACTCCAAATATTATAAATTTCCTTCAAGATCCCAGATAGTATCTAACTATTAAATTCCACTCATAAATCAACCCATTTATCCATCTCTTCAATATCCCTTGAAACATGATGTAGACAATGTTCCTTTATCCATCAACAAGTTTATTTTATTGGAAAATCAGATAAAAATAATCAAAATTAAAGGATTCTATAATCTATTATAGCATTAACTCAACTACCTCCTACATTCATTACCATATAAAATTGTAGCACTACAACCTCAATTTTTCTATTTCTCTAACACATATTTATAGTATATCCCCCTTTCTTATTGACAATAAATACAATCCATGAATATGAACTCTAAATCTTAAATTATTATTGTATAATAACTCTAACAATTTATGTTACTATTCGTATGTTCCTTTAAAGTACATCAATAAATTTTTCAATAGGACATCATGGGTCTAAATGGTCCTTTAAAATTGGTCATCAATATGAGTCTGATAGGCCATACTGAATCTCAACAAAGTATTTCAAAAATGTTGATAACTACACTAAAAATAAGAGTTGAACCTAGGATCTCATTAAATTATGATCAAGAGTGGTTACCCATATCAAATCACATCATATTTTTTATATATATCATGGAAATTTTATAACGTGAGAAATATTCCCATATAGTAATGAATTAAGTAATATTATTTATTCGATCCATCATAACCAATTTGTAATTTTTTCTTTTATATGTATCTAGATGAAAAATGAAAAGGTCCATGGTGATATTATCCCATTTCCAAATTAGTATGGGTAATGGTTATATAATCACTTTGAATTTTTATGCTCTAATTTATCTTGTTTAAATAATGATGACTTTGAGGTTTACTCAACAAACATTTTAATTAGGATATCCACAAAAAATTACTCTCAATGATATCGACACATATTATTAATTATAGTATGGATTAAGAATGATGACCTATGTACATAATAAAAAACTATTTATTTATCTTTGGTGATTATGGCACATAGAGTCTACTACAAAAACCATTAACAATAACCTTTTTTATGGTCAATTAATAATTATTCCCTTCTATTGTTTCTCACTACTTATTTTAAATTGAAAAATAATTTATTTTTGACTCCATAATATTATGTTGAATAAATGGTTGGGAATTCATTTAGGTAATGTTGGATATATTTTTTTAGGAATATTGTATACATGTATTAAAAACTAATATAAAAAACCAATTAGTTTAACATTGAGTTCACTGGAAGTTCATATCCACTTTTCATTTAACATAATGTAATTCCAATGTAATGCATCTTCGACCAATATCGTTTTGTACTAGAATTTTAATTCCTTTAGTACTCTAGTCACCACTAAAATTTTGAATCACACAGATATAAGAAAGAATTCAATACACGAATGAAAGAACAATGGTTTTACACAGTTTAGAATTTCTTCATACGTCCATTGGAGAACCCTAAAAAAATTTGTATTAATGATAATATAGATTTAAAAACACAATAGCATAGAAATACAGTGTTAAAAATTTAGTAATTCAATTAATGCATACCACATTATCAGAATTTGGTCCCATATCCATTTATATAGTTTTGATGATTGTCAAATATGAAAATTTTACCTCCATTATTTTTAGTAAATCATCTATTTAATTCTCCAGTCTGTTGAGAATTCCACTAACATAACCACCCCATCTAGTACACGGGTCACGACACCCAATGAACAAATTACACAATATATATTAACATTATGTGATATTGTCCTGTTCATACCCATATATTGAAGGTTCTTGCTACCATTCAATAAAACAAGGCAATGTAAAATATCAAAATATAAATATTTTCTTTGCGACATTTTTTTTATTTGACCATTATATGCTTTGAATGTACAAATATCTAAACCAGACCACACATCCCAAAAATTTCCTATTTTATAGATTTTTTCCAAAAACAACATCAGCACTATCTAAAATTTAGTGTAAAAAATCCTTCATACTAATTAGTTGAAATCTTCTCTATTCTTCTATCATTAATTTGAGTCTAACTAAAGTATAATGTTGCCTCATGATTTCAAAGAATAAAATATTTGTTAACATGTCTGCCAAATTTTTCTTCTTTTTAATTATATGATGTTAAAACACATTTTCCATAAGAAAATTTTGGATAAAATAGAATTTATTGTCATTTTATTCATTATTTTATGAAATATCATATTCCTTTCATTGGGGATATCTATCAAATATCAAAAAATATCATTCATCATTACAATGGGTCTTAAAGTTCATTCAATAAGAACATTAACTACTTCCTAGAATTTATTGATTCTATATAATTTACAGTAGTTGTAAAAAATTCACCATTTATTGTCGTTATCACAACTATCTTACCATTGTTATACTAAAGGTAAACAAAAAACCCATTTTTCTTCCCAATGAGTAAGAATCACCTTCAAAATATTCCTTAGAAAATATTTTTATAGGATCATCTTCCTCGAGGAAAAATATCATATATACTAATAGTTTAATATATCATATGACCCACTTCATAGATTCTAGTGTTCCTCCTTTGGTTTAGAAATGAAATGAATTAAGAATCCCACTTAAAGTTAATGTTTGGTCACATAAATACAATAAAAAATATCAATCTTTCCATAGGAGAATAATATGGAACATTTTTTATGTATTGAACCTAATCATCTATTGATGGTTTGTGTGTCTTCAATAACATGAAGTGTCCAGTGAGGGGTGTTCTGAATGATTTCCATCTGATCATTTGAAGCTTTTCAATGATCTTATAGAAGTACTATTTGTAGGATAACACAAGTGTACTAGATTTGTGAGATGATTCTATACTCATCCATAATATTTTCTCACAATAACCAATATCCTTAATTTAAAATATTACAGATATATTACCCTTAATCTCATCAATCTGCTGAATTTTTCTTCCTTCAAATAGTATTTTATTCAAATAGATTTTTTAAATTGTCTATAGTCCATCATTCTAGGACTTTCGATAGAAATAATGATTAGAGTCACTTCTTGGGAAACCACCCCCTTTTTTAAAATCATTGAACATCCATTTCCACTAATTAGTTTCCTTTTTCAATCCATATATGATTTTCTTCAGTTTGAAATAAAGACCCACCATTTGATTATAATTAATCTCATTGAAAAATGTCATGTTTATCTTCTCCTCTAAATCACTATGGAGTAATATGTTATTCATATCTATCTATACCAATTGTAACCCATATGATGAAGAAAAATTATAAAACTATTTGAATTGTAGTCATCTTTACTAGCAATGAAACTATTTATTATAAATTGATTACATTCTATTATTGGAATAATTTCACCACATATCTTGACTGTAATCATATAATTTCATTTGATTCTTCTTTCAAATGAGGAACCCATTTTTACTCAAGTGCATGTTTCATATCTGATTGTTCATTCAGATCCCATGATGGGTTAATAATTAAGGAATTCATCTATTCCTCCCTAGATGGCTCCCTCTACTTCGAGTCATGGAGTGATTCTTCTTAGTGTGGATATTTTTGTTCCCAAACATCTGTAAAAATTATGAAAATTGTGTTGACCTAATATCATTGGGCCAGACATATTACTATGGGGTATATTCTTTGAGATGTATCAACATTCAAAAGAAAATTAATTTTTGATACTTGATCTTATAGTGATCATGTTGCTGGTTGTTCCCTTACCAGATCTTTTCTTGATAATTTTTTAGATCTCATGATCTATTGAACATATATCATTGCTCAAACATTTAATGCAATATTTATTATGTTTGGAATCACTATTATTTGTGAATTTTTGATATTTTTATACTGAACAGTGTGTAAAACAGTAGTTATACACTTTTCCTCATCTTTTGATTCAGTTATTTAATAATCATTCCATTTGATCTTCTCATTGAAGTGAACATCTTGAATTATAATGATCTTATATTGATCATCACTCTAAATTGTGATGCTAAATGCTTAATTTCTTTAGTATATAAAAAATATCCTTTGGACATTTACACTCTCATATCTATGTATTTAGCCTCAACAAGTGAATAAGTAATGAAACTAAAGATTTTATCATGGGAAACATCTGGTATCTTACCAGTTTAATTTCATTTAGGTATTCTTTGTCCAACTGTTGTGGTTGTAATTTTTTAACCAATTATTCTACCATGCAAATTGCTTATGTAACGACCCAATGTTTTTCAATGGAAATTTAATTCTTATTATTATGTCATAAAATAACATTAAAACACATAATAATGAACTACTAAGTGATAAGTGACCTTTAAACATAATTTTGTCACTTCTATTTTTGGAATTTTGAAAATCATACTTACACGGTTGTGTTCAAGATGTTTTTTTGGAGTCTAATGAAACAAAAATATTTTTTTTAATAGTAACATACCCTTATGAACAGTAATATGACCCTATGAATAGTAAATCATCCAACATAAGATTAATATTACCCATGATTAATTAAATAAAATTAAGACATCTTAGAAAGTGACAATTTGAACTTAGTAAACTTTTTGGTATTTTTTAAGTCATAAATAAATAATTATAATTAATTAATTAATTTAAAAGAAAATTTATTTTCACTAAAATGTATTAAAAAATTATTGAATCAATGTCTTCTATTTTTTAGATAATTTTATATGACCCTATGTAATTTTGGAAAACACTATAAAATCAGTTTTAGTTTTTAAAACTGTTTTTAAGTAAATTATGATTTTAATTAAATATTAAATTAATAATATTTAGAAAATTATTTTTTAAAAATTTACTACATTTTTGGATTCTACAAATCCAAAAATGTTAGCGGTAAATTTTTTGGATTTTTCTGAGATACTTGAATTTTTTATGAATAGTGAAATACCGTATTTTACAAAAATAAGCTAAATAAGAAAATTATAGAGTCATGTGTGATTTCCTGATGATGTAATCCCACTTGTTTCCAAATCACATGATTAAATTAATATTCTTGGTCATTCTAGACTCACTATTCCTTGCCTTTGGGGAAATAAATAAACTAATGAATTTTATATTAAGGAAACCCCTCTCCCCTCCACTATAAAAACCACCCTTCACACCCTCATTTCATCACACCTCTCAAGCTTCAAGCCATCTCTAAACTCTTCCAAAACAACTTCCATATCCACTCTCCCAAGTCCAATAACTTATTTTCTCATCAAAATACCAATCATAGCTTCCTTAATGAGGATCTCAAGAGGAAGATTTAAGAGGTAATTTCTCTCCATCTTCTCCTTTAATTTCCTTCAAAGGTCAAGTTCATTTCATGATCTCTCCCCACCTTTCATAGTATAAATGGTATTGTAACTCCTGTATTATAAATATACTGTAATTTTATGATTCTAATGAGATATTATATCATCCAAACCCCTTTCCCTCTTCCTTTTATTTTATTAAAGAGAACATTGTTTGCGAGGTGTTAATTTATCACCTTCAAGAACAACATGGTTTATTATTCCATTTCTACCCTCATATATGGTCATGAAACCATTTAAATGGTTGCCCCAGAATATGTTATATGTATTATCTCCTATTAAAAATTCTGGATCTAACTTATGACCATATTTCTAATGATAAAATAAAACAAGTTCATTATGATTGAAAAATCACTCAAATTAACCCAAATAATCATCATTTATTTATTATCTAATGATTCATCCACTTGGATCTAATATAATTCATTATAAGATTATTAAGACTCATGTAATCTCATTAATAACATGTAATATCAGTTCTGGATGTTTACCCATGTTCTACCTGAACTTCAATTTATGAATACAAGTGAACCACCCAAGAAAAACCATAAAAATGAACATCCACGAACAATGTTTTTAAACTCTATAAGTCATACAAAGGAACATAATATGACATAATGAAACCAGAATGAACCCTATTAATGTACACATGGTTCTGGATTTCTAATTAATGAATATAATGTCATTATACAGGACATTAAAGAGAAGGAAGCATTCAGATACAATGTAAGGGGAAATCTCGAACCCAATTTTCTTCCACCGGGTTCTCCCTCTTTCACTCCATTTTTGATATGGTTACTCCTTATATATCTTTTTTTCATCATTTTACTTAAATTTTTGGGATATACTTGTTTTTCGATGGTTTTTATGTCCAACAAAATGTTTTCCAAATGAACTCTTCTTTTAAGAACACCCCTTTTACTTCTCACTCAAAGTGGACGGTTCTTGTAACATGTATGTTATTACCTATTTATTTTGGGAACCCAAAGCTTATGAATGTGTTATTATGAGATGAAACCCATTCCATTCCCTTGTTTATTTATGTATATTTTTTATATGTGTTCTATGTGGAAATCATGATGATGATAATGTTATGATGTGACAGGTGCGCCCAGAAATATATAGCGCAATATGAATGTTTCAGCGTGACGGGTGCGCCTGGAATTATACGGCGCTCCAATGCATTGGGTAAAGTGAAAAATATCATGATTAAATATGAAATGTTTTGTGAAAAAGTTGATATCTTGGTTCACAAGTATGTGTGGTAGTTATCCACTAAGACGTGATGTTTCATTTTTATGCATTGCCACATTTCATGTCTTTTATTTTTTTCTCCTCTCATGTTCATCATCTTTTGTCTATGTCATGATTATGATCACCCCCATGATATATTATTCTTATATATCCTCTTAATGGGCTTTTATCTCACCCCATATTATGTATATCCTCAGTTGGCTATTTGTACTAAGGAGAGGACAAGTGCTAATAAGAAGCTAGAGAAGAAGAAATTAAATAAATGTTTAATCTTGATGTTGTAATTGTTTTGTATGGTCATAGTTTTCCCAAGACACTAAAATGTTGAATCCTCTATGTGTAATACAATTATGTTTTTTGTCTTTAAAATGATGTAATAGTAATTTAAGAAAAGGCCCGGTTTCTATAGTTGGTATCAGAGGAAAGGATTAGTTAATTTGGGAATTAGGATTAGTGAACCCTAGAGGAAACCTCTAGCATGAGACTAAGTAAAAATATGCACAGAATAATATTTACATAGGGATACCATATGTTATGTTTTTTCTATAAATTGTGTAAATGAATAAGTTATCCATGCCTGGTTTACTTATGTTTTTTTCTAACCTTTTCTATTTTACAAAATGGTGGCAACCAGGAGAAATACGACCAACAACATGTGCGATGGCCAATGAAACGATTGCCCGAACGACATCCCCAATGATTTGGGTGGTGGAGTTCATAACTTCATGGAGATGCTTACCCAATTATCTTAGGTTATGAATAATAACCATAATAATGGGGAACGTCCTCCTTCACCAAAGAGGTAGCAACTGGATATCGAATGTTTTATGCGGCAACGACCACCGAAATTTTGTGGATCTTCCAATCCACTTGGTGCGGAACAGTGGGTAAACTCCATGGAGAAGATCTTTTCTGTGCTTCATTGTTCTGTGACAGAGAAGGTGACTCTATCCGTCTATCGTCTAGATGGATAATCCAATCAAGGGTGGGATTTGATTAAGAACACCAAGCCAAGGGAGGAAATTGAAGAGATGGAATGGGAAGACTTTTAGATAATGTTTCATAATAAGTATTTCCAACGAACTCATCATACGAAGAGGGAGAGTGAATTTATAGAGCTCAAGAAAAAGAAGGATAATCTGTCACAACCTATTAAGAGAATTTCACAAGTCTTTCAAGGTACGCTTCAGGTTTTGTTATCAAAAATGATTGCAAAATTTATTAATTCTTTAGTGTAATAAAACAACCCCTTCGAAAGGCTCTTGAAATTTGAGTCATTGGGTGTTATGAAGAATTTTTTCGTTGTGCTCTCAAAGTGGAGATGGAGTTTGGAGAATGGTCCCATGGATGTGCGGAAAAGAAATGAATGATGGAGCTTCAAGCAAGTGGATCTAATGAAAAATTTGGGAAGAAAAATCAATGACCCACATGCCAAAAATGTGGGAATTTTCACCAAGGGAACTACCTCAAAGGGATGTGGAAATTATTCAAGTGTGGTAAAGAAGGACACCATGACAAAGAGTGTTGAAAAGACACAAAAAGGATAGAGAATTTAGCCGATGATAGGAGAGAACCACTGATGGTGCAATGCTACAACTCTAGGGAGCTAGGGAACTATGCAAACCAGTGCACTAAACCTCAATCTCTCAAGGGTAATCAGCGTCAGCAGCCATTGAAGCCAAAGTAACAAGGGAAGTCTTATGCCATCACTACTGTGGAGGTGGAGCATGATAATGAAGTCATACAAAGTACACTTACTATTCAATCAAGAAAGGAAAAAGTCTTATTTGATTCTGGTTCTACGCATTCCTTTATATCATTCAAGTTGACTAGAACTATAGAATCAAATCCCTGAAACCATGATGTATAGATATCTGTAAAAACACTAAGTGGTTCCATCATTGCAACCCAAGTGTTTGACTCTTCTCTTGTTGGCGTATATGGGAAGATTCTTCTAGAAAATCTCGTAATGCTTCCCTTGGTGGAATTCAACGCTATAATGGGAATGGATTGTCTCTAGTTATATAGATCAAATATCAACTGTCGGGAAAAGAAAAAACATTTTCATATTCTTATCCATCCCATGCTCCTCTACACATGAAAGGAGGATCATGAATCTCTTTTGAAAAATCATTCAATGGTGTGGGTGTTGATTCCCTAGGAAGAAGCTGTAACACCCCAGGTAAATAAAGAATATGAAACTTTTATATTTATCCCTATTTGTGAATAAAATGTTAATATTAATTTAAATGGAATTACATTCTTGATGGCTTACCCAATACACAACAACGAGTTCCTTTGAAATCTTACGTTGCACTATAATAATAAAATAATATTATTTTAAATGGTAGTTAATGCCTAGCTGTTGTAATGGAGGGAATGAACATAACTAACTACAAAATGATTATATATGTTTGTAAAATATTTTTACTTTTTACAATAAATGTTATATGATTAAAAATGTGAGTGAATTCAGTTTTAAGCGTAAACATTCTAATATTCGTTTGAAGGTCGATTAACCGCATTTTGATGGCGAACTTCTTTAAAATCCACTTTTTGACAATTTTACGTGTTATATTTGAAAAAATAAAATTCTTCTTTAGAATCGAGAAATCAAAATTTACTTTGTGTAAATTTTTGGTATCTTTCCGATAATGTTAAATTTTTATGAATAGTGAAAAATGTTATATTTTAATTCAAAACCACTTTTTAATCTAATTTATTTATATGATTGGATTATATTATGAATTGTTTTTAAAGTAAAATTAGAATATATTTTTACCATTTAATCCAATAGTGGTCATTGGAATTAATTTCAGTATAAAATTGGACTTGAACTAGTGTCAATCTTTTAATAGATATGGTTTCATAAAAACACACTCTTTGTTTTGACAGCGGGAATTAATTATCAAATTAATTAATGAAACTTATATGTTTTTAATTTTGAAAAATAGAAATCATTTTTGAGTTTGGAATATCAAATATATCTTAGGGTGAATTTTTGGTATTTTTCTGAAAAACTTCAATTTTTGATGAATAGTGAAACCACTAAGTGGTAGTTAAAGAAACTGATTTTTCATTTAAATGAAACTTTTCCACCTCTGTATTTTGAATTTCAAAAAATACGACATACATGGTTGTCATTAAGAAGTAAAATGCGGTTGAATGGGATTAAAATAATTTTTTGGTGAATAGTAATTTTTAAGTTTTTAATCGCGATTAGAGGTAATTAGTGTAGTTTAAGGTAAAAATAATGTTTTAATAATATTAGATGAGATTGACACATTTCCTTGCTTTATTGGATGTGTCATGGATGACCGAGACAATCCATGGGTCAACTTGGGGACCCAAAGGATCCACTTTGGAAGGAAAATGACATTAATATCTTTTTATTGAATGTAAAAGTAAAAATGACACAAACATGATTTGTTTTACTAAAAAAAAATTTAAAATGGGTTATACAAGTCATATTTTGGACTATAAATATTAATTAGGAATCTACCAAAATATCCTACATCATAGTATTTTTTTTATAATTTTTAGACATTAAATAAATTAAATTATTTATGACATCATGATGATGCAGCGATTACCTCATTATTTAACAATTTAAATAAAATGAAATGATAATGTAAAATATAACACTTAAACTTGTAAAAAACCTATTGTATGGGTATATTTAGAACCCTTATCACCTTATCCTTGAATTATATCAATGTGGGACCTTTTAAATCTGAAAATCATTTTAAAATAAAGTAACATTTCTTTACTTTCCAAGAGTGCCCCTCCTCTCCTCTTATAAAAGGCCCCCACCACTATCACCTTACCCACACCTCCCAAGCCTTTGATTCGTCCAAGATCTACCCATTTTGTATCTACAAATCCCTCTGTTACTCCTAGAAGCCTCACTTTGGGCACAAGTCTTCCCAAGGAAGCCTTTGAGCTCAAATCAAAAATAGTTACCCGATTTCAAGGTAATGTCTTCACTTGTGTTCTTTTGTTTTATTTTGCTTCTACAAACCCCTAAACTCTTTTTAGTCATTTATTTTGTAATAACTCCAGTATCTTCAGTATACTAGGATGTTGTTATAAGAATCATTTGAGATACATTTACACACACCTACATCTAATGGTTAAAGAACATACTGTTTCTGTGGATGACGAATTTCTACCTCATGAAACGATGATTGTTCAACACTCATATAACACCTTCAAATGTTGCCATTAAGATGTCACTATATTTATATATGATATATAATATGTTTATGTTTTACTTAAGCTTCTTTATTTTTCTTTTGTGGCATACCTTTATGGTTTCCATTGTGGGTAAACACGATAATTTCATTTTAGGAAGTGCGGACTACCGCCCCCTCAAAGTGATTTGATTCGTTAATGCCATATGTGGGATGTACAAAGGATGGATTTAAAGTTATTATATATGATGTATGTTACATATAAATGATGAATATAATTCTGGAATTAAAATATACTTACCTCTCATTTGTTTTTAATTCCATTAATATGACATAGAAATGAAAGTAGCGTTCATGCGTACGTACGGCTTACTATCTCCATGAACGGTGCATTTCATTTCTTACCTCTAAATGATTATGTAATACTATAAATACATGTATATTCTGGTTATATATGATATATATGATATCTAAATCACGAATATCATAGTGGATATAATGAACCTTTGACCACATGAACAACATGTAATTGTAAGAAGTCCACTTTCGACTTAAGAACCAAATATTGACAAAACAAACATTATTAACATAAATGATTACATAATTTTTATAACATGGAAATAAGTGATATAAAAAGAATAATGAATTTGAAAAAGTTTCTTAAGCAAGTGGAAATTAAGTCAAGTTTATTATTCAGGATGTTAAAGAACGATCGAGTCAAGTCGGACCCGAGGTAAGGATCCAACGTCTATCTTTCTTTTTAAGTACTCTCTTTTATGTCATTTCTTTTAAGCCCATATTTCTTATGTTTGGGGATGTTATTTTGTAGTCTTCATACTCTAATTTTTATGTTCATATTATGAGAGACCCTATTTGATCTCATAAATCCATTTTTGGATGTTTTAAGTGGCGTCGTTTGGCTGCCGAGTTTTCGTAAGGGATTAGTCATCTCACTTTTATTCCCGTGACATTTATGCTACGTTTGGAACTATTTCCTTTGAGTGGTGTATGTACTTCCCATTATTATAAACATTGTATATTATAATTTCATTTATGGGTATTTACATCTTCATTGTATGACCGTTCTTCCATGGGGTGTACTTTTCGAATGTTACCCACTCGGTAAGGGGACGTTTCACCCTCCTCTTTTTAAAAGACTTCTTCTGTTATGTCTTTTAATTCAAATACTATTACGTTGGGATATGTTCTTCTATATCCTTATTTATGTAAATTTTATGTCCAAGTGATGATATACCCTTATCTCTCTCATCAACCCTTTTTGTAAAATTTTATGTGATGCCGTTAGGCTGTCGAATTTTACCAAGGGAACTTCTTAACCCAATTTCGATTTCATTGGGTTCAACATGTAGTTATTGAATATGACATCCTTTGAATATGTTTGAATGTCCTTTTATTGTTTTACACTTAATATCCACTTATACTGGGTGTATTTATATTTTTCACACATAATTATGAGATTGATTTATCCTTAATTTAAGGATACCTTCTTTATAATGGATTTCATCTCATTTTACATTTCTTTTGAGACTTCATTGTTGTTATGCACCAATTCACTCTTATATGGTGTGTATACTGTCCTTTGACATATTATATCATGAATCCCTTTATTATCTTGATATTATAAAGTTAGGATTAAATGTTATTCCGCAATTATTTGTATTCAAGAGTCTTTCATTTTGTTAAAAAATATTTAACAAAAATATCGTTTTAAATGTTTTAAAAATTTATTATTCTAAATATTTATCTTTAATGTCCATGTTTTCAAAATGGTTTTCGGTATTTATTTATATGTACATTAATGTTTTAAAATTATAATTCCAATAAATTCTTCAAAGTGGTATGGGACACTTTGATTCAAAAATCTGATTTAAATGATTTTTGAAAATGGATTGATTAATTCAATATCATGGAATTACTTATTTTGATTGAAAATGAAATTTTGTTATTGAAATGTTTATATTTTCTATATTTTATTTCTAATGATGGTACTTGGACATTTTACAGGTGGTTACAAGATAAACCATATCACAGGTGGTGCCGTGAATATCAGGACGGGTGGTTACATTATAACCTCCAATGCATTGGGTGTGGAAGTCGTTTGTATGGCTATTCCATTAAGTATGTGTGGAAGTCGACCGTATGGTTATTCCATTTAAGTATGTTTATGTCCCAAGTTACCTTTATATGTTATGTGTTCTTTATATGGGTTTTATGGTAATCTTTTGGTTAAAAAAGGGTAAGTAATGATATTTTATTCAGTGAAGAGTTTTTACTACTTCCTAAAGGTGAAAGGTATTACTTTGATAAAGTGTACATGGTTAACTTGTTGATTTGAAAAATTAACAGTTTTCATTCTTTGTGTATACCTTTCTGAGGTTTCTATGCTCACCCAAAGTTTTTTTGAAATGTTTTTCACATGACATAATGTGGACTAGGGTCAACGATGGGATCAAGGGAAAGTTATGCTATCTAATACATGCAACTAGACATGTTTCTTTTTAAGAGTTTTTTTATTTTATGGAAATTTAGTAGAAGTGACTACTTTGTAATCTTTTGAGATGTAATAGTTATGTCCTAATTCACCAAAACTCTAAACCTGAAAACATACTCAATGTGAATTATTCATTTAATTCAATATTAAGTAAGGTTTAAGGCTAGGGCCTTATAATTGGTATGAGAGGTCAGTTTAGATAACATTAGAGGTTAGGGTATTCTCAAATCATAAGTGACATTACCATAATGGTTAGGATTTCAGAAAGAGTCCTAGTTTTAGATAAAGTGAATGAGTAAGAATATCTTAGTGTTTATATTCCTCATTAGTACATGATGATTTTGTTGATATACGCACACTGACATTTCTGTTTTAAGTAAATGGATGGACGAAGCAGGAACCAAAGTGACAATGGGTTTGATGGAAACTGTGGTGGTTCTCGGATTAAGAGACTGGATGAAATGGGGGATTCAATGAGGAATATCGTGGTTGTACTAAACCAACTATGAAGGATTCATGATCAACCACTTGAATCTTGGTGAGTTCTCTAATGCATCATGTACGAGATGACCAACTCGATGTGGAAGTTCAGGTAATAATTATAAAGGTAACCATTATGGTTTATATGATCCTTACTTTTTAGGTAATTATGGGTTACTCTATGATATGATGGAAAATGAAAGGCATGAGATAAACATGAGTTAAAATATGTTATGATCATTTTTGAATATTTTATCTCGTTTTGGGGAATGTTTTAAGAATTATATGGTTTTGGAAAAAGGACAACATGTAGACCGTGTGATAACCCGTCGAGTTGGACAAAGCTGCAGGAATCGAACACACAACCAAAGTGCAACTGGTATTTATCACCTACCACTGGACTACATGAAGTACCTAGTTAGTTTGACTGATTCTTTTTAGTTAAATGATTATATGAATTAATAGTATGTTGATTTTGGGTTATCTATGGAAATTTATTAACCTATCATAGTGGATATGTGATTAGGTTAATTACATTTCAATACGAGACTTTAAGAGCAACTGATGTTGTTTGGAGATAAATGTTACGATTTAACATGGAATACTATGTGACTAAATCATTCTAATATTTGAGTTTCAATCTTAGTTTGGTTTACATTGAAGAATTTTATGGACAAATTGTTTAACGAATGGTCCTCGTTGAACTTTGGGTTTTGTTGGACAAATTTTTGACATTGAGAATATATTTTCTTTTTATAAAGGGTTATCCTTTTCTGGATTATCTGATCTTGTACTAACCTTTTTGGTTTTGGTTTTGGTTAAAGTCTAAAGACATGGGAAGTATATAGTTCTCTTATGTGGATTAAGTGATTCTCTAGAAGTTGTTTATTGTAATATTAATGTGAACAAGTATTCCTAAATACTCGTCTTTTGGAAAAAATATGAGTTTGCGTAAGAAATCTAGTAAAAGATGAAAGTCAACATGATAAGTAAGTATGTTTCCTTATGTTTTAGTTAAGCTCAAAAACAAATTCCTCAATGAAGAATAACATAAAACAAAAATGTTTTCTGTTAACTTTTCCTACTAGGGAATCCAATACCGTTTAAACCATCACAAGTTTGTGATTTTCTTATGGTTAACTTTCTCCTAAACATGTTTTCTATCACTCCCCATCAGAACATGACCCTATGTTTTCTCCTCCATGTCCATGATTTCCTATATGGAATCCTAGTATGGTTTAACTCAGGTGACCTCTTTACTTCTCTTTCTTTATTTTAAATTGATTGTTTTATCTACTATTGTTCCATTGTGGGACTTTCAAGGATGTTTCCGAGCCCAATTTTAAAATTGCAAGGACGCAATTCCCAAAAGAGGGGAAGTATGTAACACCCCAGGTAAATAAAGAATATGAAATTTTTATATTTATCCCTATTTTTGAATAAAATGTTAATATTAATTTAAAGGGAATGCTATGCTTGATGGCTTACCCAATACGCAATAACGAGTTCCTTTGAAATCTTACGTTGCACTATAATATTAAAATAATATTATTTTAAATGGTAGTTAACGCCTAGCCATTGTAATGGAGGGAATGAACAGAACAAACTAAAAAATGATTATATATGTTTGTCAAATATTTTTACTTTTTACAATAAATGTTAGAGGATTAAAAATGTGAATGAATTCAATTTTAATCGTAAACATTCTAATTTTCTTTAGAAGGTTGATTAACCGCATTTTGATGAAGAACCACTTTAAAATACACCTTTTGACAATTTTATGTGTTATATTTGAAAAAATAAAATTCTTCTTTAGAATGGAGACATCAAAATTTAGTTTTTGTAAATTTTTGGTATCTTTCCGATAAAGTTCATTTTTTTATGAATAGTGAAAAATGTTATATTTTATTTCAAACCCTCTTTTTAATCTAATTTATTTATATGATTAGATTATCTTTTGAATTGTTTTTAATGTAAAATTAGATTATATTTTTACCATTTAATCCAATAGTGGTCATTGGAATTAATTTCACTTTGAAATTGGACTTAAACTAGTGTCAATCTTTTAATAGATATGGTTTCTTAAAAACACGCTATTTGTTTTGACAGTGGGAATTAATTATTAAATTAATTAATGCAACTTATATGCTTTGAGATTCTTAAAATAGACATCATTTTTGAATTTGGAATATCAAATATAGCTTAGGGTGAATTTTTGGTATTTTTCTGAAAAACTTCAATTTCTGATAAATAATGAAACCACTAAGTGGTAGTTAAAGAAACTGATTTTTCGTTTCAATGAAACTTTTCCACCTCTGTGTTTTGAATTTCAAAAAATCCGACATACATGGTTGTCATTATGAAGTAAAATTTGGTTCAATGGGATTAAAATAATTTTCTGGTGAATAGTAACTTTTAAGTTTTTAATCGCAATTAGAGGTAATTAGTGTAGTTTAAGGTAAAAATATTGTTTTAATAATATGAGATGATCTTAACACATGTCCTACACTTATTGGATGTGTCATGGAAGACCGAGAAAATCCATGGGTCAACTTGGGGACCCCATGGAGCCACTTTGGAAGGAAAATGACATTAATATCTTTTTATTTAATGTAAAAGTAAAAATGACACAAACATGAGTTGTTTTACTAAAACAATTTTTAAATGGGGTTATAAAAGTCATATTTTTAATGATAAATAGTAATTGTAAATCTAAAAATATTTCCTACATGATAGTATTTTTTTATAATTTTTAGACATTAAATAAATTAAATTATTTATGACATCATGATGATGTAGCGATTACCTTATTATTTAATGATTTAAATAAAATGAAAATATAATGTAAAATATAAGACCTACACTTGTCAAAAACCTATTGGATGGGTATATTTCGAACCCTTATCACATTATACTAGAATTATATCAATGTGGGACCTTTTAAATCTGAAACTCAGTTTAAAATAAAGTAACATTTCTTTACTTTCCAAGAGTGCCCCTCCTCTCCTCTTATAAAAGGCCCCCACCACTATCACCTTACCCACACCTCCCAAGCCTTTTTTTCAGACAATATCTGCCCATTATGTCTCTCCACATCCCTCTCTTACTCCTATAAGCCTCAAATTGGGCAGAAGTCTTCCCAAGGAAGCCTTTGAGCTCAAATAAAAAAGAGTTACCCAGTTTTAAGGTAATGTCTTCACTTGTGTTCTTTTGTTTTATTTTGCTTCTCCAACCCCATAAACTATTTTTATTAATTTATTTTGTAACAACTACAGTGTATTAAATATAATATGATGTTGTTATAAGAATCATTCAAGATACACTTACACACACCTACATCTAATGGTTAAAGAACATACTGTTTCTGTGGATGGCGAATTTCTACCTCACGAAACGATGATTGTTCAGCAGTCATATAACACCATCAAAGGTGGCCATTAATATTTCACTATATTTATATATGATATATAATATACTTATGTTTTACTTAATCTTCTGTATTTTTCTTTTGTGGCATACCTTTATGGTTTCCATTGTGGGTAAACACGATAATTTCATTTTATGAAGTGCGGACTACCGCCCCCTCAAAGTGATTTGATTCGTTAATGCCATATGGGGGATGCATAAAGGATGGATTTAAAGTTATTATATATGATTTATGATACATATAAATGCTGAATATAATTCTGGAATTAATATATACATACCTCTCATTTGGTTTTAATTCCATTAATATGACATAGAAATGAAAGTAGCGTTCATGCGTACGTACGGCTTACTGTCTCCATGAACGGTGCATTTCATTTCTTACCTCTAAAAGATAATGTAATATTATAAATACATGTATATTCTGGATATATATGATATATATGATATCAAAATAATGAATATAATTCTGGATATAATGAACCTTGGACCACACGAACAACATGTAATTGTAAGAAGTCCACTTTCGACTTAAGAACCAAATATCGACAAAACAAACAATATTAACATAAATGATTAAATAATGTTTATAAAATGGATATAAGTGATATAAAAGGAATAATTAACTTGAAAAGGGTTCTTAAGCAAGTTGAAATTAACTCAAGTTTATTATTCAGGACGTTAAAGAATGATCGAGTCATGTCGGACACGAGGAAAGGGATCCAACCTCTATCTTTCTTTTTAAATAATCTCTTTTATGTCATTTATATTAATCCCATCTTTCTTATGTTTGGGGATGTTCTTTTATATTACTAGTACATTACTTTTTATGTTCATATTATGAGATACCCTATTTGATCTCATAAATCCATTTTTGGAAGTTTTAAGTGGTGTCGTTGAGCTGCCGAGTTTTCGTAAGGGATTTTTCATCTCACTTTTATTCCCGTGACATTTATGCTACGTTTTCCACTATTTCCTTTGATTGGTGTATGTACTACCAATTATTAGAAACATTGTGTAGTATAATTTCATTTATGGTTATTTACATCTTCATTGTATGACCCTTCTTCCATGGGGTGTACTTTTCGAATGTTACCCAACTCGGTAAGGGACCTTTCACCCTCCTCTTTTTAAAAAACTTATTTTGTTATGTCTTTTAATTCACATAATATTATGTTGAGATATGTTATTCTATATTCTTATTTATGCAAATTTTATGTCCAAGTGATGAGATACCCTTTATATCTCTCATCAACCCTTTTTGTAAAATTTTATGTGACGTCGTTAGGCTGTCGAATTTTACAAAGGGAACTTCTTAACCCAATTTCGATTTCATTGGGTTCAACATGTTGTTATTGAATATGTACTCCTTTGAATATGTGTGAATGTCCTTTGATTGTTTTAAACATAATATCCACTTATATTGGGTGTATTTATATTTTTTGCACATAATTATGAGATTTCTTTATCCTTAATTTCATGATACCATCTTTATAATGGATTTCATCTCATTTTACATTTCTTTTGAGACTTCATTGTTGTTATGAACCAATTCACTATTATATGGTGTGTATACTGTCCTTTGACATATTATATCATGAATCCCTTTATTCTCATGATATTATAAAGTTCGGATTAAATGTTATTCCGCAATTATTTGTATTCAAGATTCTTTCATTTTGTTAAAAACTCTTTAACAAAAATATCGTTTTAAATGTTTTTAAGATTTATTATTCTAAATATTTATCTTTAATATCCATGTTTTCAAAATGGTTATCAGTATTTATTTATATGGACATTAATGTTTTAAAATCATAATTCCAATAAAATCTTCAAAGTGGTATGGGACACTTTGATTCAAAAATCTCTTTTAAATGATTTTTGAAAATGGATTGATTAATTCAATATCTTGGAATTACTTATTTTGATTGAAAATGAAATGTTGTTATTGAAATGTTTATATTTTGTATATTTTATTTGTAATGATGGTACTTGTACATTTTTCGGGTGGTTACATGATAAACCATATGACGGGTGGTGTCGTGAATACCAGGACGGGTGGTTACGTTATAACCTCCAATGCATTGGGTGTGGAAGTCGGCCGTATGGCTATTCCATTAAGTATGTGTGGAAGTCGACCATATGGTTATTCCATTTAAGTATGTTTATGTCCCATGTTACCTTTATATGTTATGTGTTCTTTATATGGGTTTTATGTTAATCTTTTGGTTACAAAAGGGTATGTAATGATATTTTATTCAGTGAAGAGTTTTTACTAATTCTTAAAGGTGAAAGGTATTACTTTGATAAAGTGTATATGGTTTAGTTGTTGCTTTGAAAAACTAACAGTTTTCATTGTTTGTGTATCCCTTGCTGAGCTTTCTATTCTCACCCCAAGTTTTTTTGAAATGTTTTTCACATGACTTAATGTGGAATAGGGTCAAGGATGGGATCAAGGGAAAGCCATGCTATCTAATACATGGAACTAGACATGTTTTTTTAAGAGTTTTTTTATTTTATGGAAATTTAGTAGAAGTGACTACTTTGTAATTTTTTGAGATCTAATAGTTATATCCAAATTCTCTAAAACTCTATACCTGAAAAGATCCTCAATGTGAATTATTCATTTAATTCAATATTAATTATGGTTTAAGGCCGGGACCTTATAGAAGCATACCTCACCCAAATAGTATAGTCGAAGGAAGGTGCCAACCATGAGGAAATTCCCATAGTGAGGGAATACGATGATGTATTTCCCGAAGAGTTACCCAGAGTTCCCCCAGATCGTGATTTAGAATTCTCAATTGAACTCATACCTGGAGCTACTCCTATATCTAAGTGTCCCTATAGGATGGATCCTATCGAAATGGAGGAGTTAAAGAAGCAGCTGCAAGAGCATCTGGACAAAGGGTTCATACGCCCTAGTGCATCACCTTGGGGTGCACTAGTTCTCTTTGTGAAGAAGAATGATGGAACAATGTGGTTGCGTATCAATTATCTAGAACTCAACAAGATCACCATAAAGAACATGTATCCTCTACCAAGGATTGATGACTTGTTCGATCAGTTAAGAGGAGCTCAATACTTCTCAAAGATGGATCTTCATTCTGGATATCATGAGGTAAAGGTGAAGAAGGAAGATATTCAGAAGACTACCTTCCGTACAAGGTATGGGCACTATGAGTTTTTGGTGATTCCCTTTGGACTTACTAATGCCCCTGGAATATTCATAGATTTGATGAATAGAGTCTTTATAATTTACCTAGACAAATTTCTGGTGGAGTTTATCGATGATATTCTCATATAATCCATGAGTAAGGATGAACAAGAAGAACATATATGACCTGTGTTGGCGACATTGAAAAAGGAGAAGTTGTATGCCAAGTTCGGCAAGTGTGACTTTTGGAAGAAGCAACTCACATTCTTTGGACACGTGATCACATGTGAGGGAATTTATCTGGATCCTTCAAAGACAAAGGTGATTGAGGAATGGCTCAGGCCCTCTAGTGTCACATAAATCCATAGTTTTCTTGGATTATCTGGGTACTAGTGAATTTTTTTGAGAAATTTTCATGATTGTTAATCCCACTAACTACGTTAACAAGGAAAGGGGCAAAGAATGTCTGGGCAGAAGAATGTGAGGGAAGCTTCTAGGAGCTAAAGAAAAGGCTGATCACTACACCTATACTCACACCACCGAAAAGTGGAGAATGTTTTGTGATATATAGTGATGCTTCAAATAAAGTCTTGGGTTGTGTACTCATGGAAAATGAAAATGTGATTACCTATGCCTCACGGCAGTTGAAGATCAATGAGCAGAAATTCCCAACCCATGATCTAGAGCTGGAAGACATGATTTTTTCCTTGAAAATCTGGCGACACTATCTTTATGGTGAGATGTGTGAAATATACACTGACCACAAGATCCTAAAGTATATATTCACACAAAAGGAGATCAACATTTATAATAGGATATGGTTAGAGATAATGAAGGATTTCAATTTCTCTATTCACTATCATCCAGGAAAGTCGAACAAGGTAGCTGATGCTCTATGTAGAAAAGAACATGCTACTCTATCCATGTTATAGATTGAGAAAGACCCTATCTTCTTGGATATGCGAAGAATGGATTTGGAAATCATAAGGGCATGGGATTCATCCTACCTTGCCAAAATTATTGTGCAACCACCCATCAAGAGAACATTAATGAAGCACAAAGGGATGATGTGGAGATACAAAATAGGGTGAAGGTAGTAAAGGAAGGGAAGCTGCAAGACTTCCATATCGACCATGTTTGTGTGATTCGGTTTGGAACGCGACTTTGTGTTCCTTCATCACTCGAGATAAAGAAGGAGCAATTGGAAAATGCACATGGATCAACTTTCTATATCCATCCTAGGATTTCCAAGATGTACTGTGATCTCAGAGAACACTTCGGGTGGGATAACATGAAGCAAGAGATTCCAGAATATACATGAAGGTGACTTGTATGTCAGAAATTTAAAGCTGAGCGTCAAAAGTCCAAAGGTATGATGAAGACATTGCCTATAACCATGTGGAAATGGGAAAATGTTACTATGGACTTTATCGCAGGTCTCCGAAGGCGTCAAAGGGAAATAATGCGATATGGGTTGTTGTTGACCGACTCACCAAGACATAACATTTTATCACTATTCGGGAAGATCACTCGCTTGAACAACTTGTAAAGATATATGTGAAGGATGTAGTGAGATTGCATGGTGTTCTACTCTTCATTGTCTCTAACCGAGATCCAAGGTTCACCTCTAAATTCTGGAGGATCCTTCATCTTTCTTCGAGTACTGAATTAAATTTCAGCATGGCCTATCACCCCGATAGAGATGGCCAATCTGAAAGGACTGTTTAAATGCTTGAATATATACTAAGAGCCTTTTCTCTTGAATTCAAAGGTGGATGGGATCAGAATTTCCCATTGGTTGAGTTCTCAAACAATAATAGCTTCCACTCAAGTATTCATATGGCTCCGCATGAAGATCTGTATGGAAAGTGATGTAGAACTCCAACCAGTTAGGATGAAGTTTGAGAAAGAAAGCTACTTGGACTCGATCTTGTTCAACAGATGACAGAGAAGGTTCAAGTCATACAGAAACATATCAAAGCTACTCAAAGTTGGAAAAAGAGATATGCTGACAACCATCAAAGGGACTTGGAGTTCAACATTGGAGATAAATTCTTCCTTTGAATATCTCCATGGGAGAGGGTCATGCGATTCGGGAAGAAACGGAAGCTAATACCAAGGAACATTTGCCCCTTTGAAATCCTTGAACCTATTGGAGTTGTGGCCTATCATCTTGAACTTCCTCTAAATATGGCTAGAGATCATGATGTGTTTCATGTATCACTACTGAGGAAGTACATAACAGACCCCTCACGTGTACTAAACTCAAAGGTGTTGTAGCTGGAAGATGATCTCTCCTACGAGGAGCATCCATTAAAGATTCTGGATTGGATAGATAAGGTTCTACACAACAAGACAAGCCATATTGTCAAAGTGTTGTGGAGGAACCTTAAGTTTGAGGAAGAAACATGGGAACCAGAAGAGGCAATTAAGGAGAAGTACCCTCACCTGTTTGTGTAAGGTGAAATTTTGGGGGCAAAATTTCTTAATGGGGGAAGAATGTAACGACCCAATGTTTTCCAATGGAAATTCCCTTCATATAATTATGTCATAAAATAACATTAAAACACAACATAATGAACTAATAAGTGATAAGTGACCTTTAAACATAATTTTGTCACTTCTATGTTTGTAATTTTGAAAATATGACATACATAGTTGTGTTCAAGATGATTTTTGGAGTCTAATGAAACAAAAATATTTTTCAGTGAATAGTAACATACCCTTAGGAATAGTAAAATACCCTTATGAATAGTAATATGTACATTATGAATAGTAAATCATCCCAGATAAGAGTAACCTTACCCATGAATAATTAAATAAAATCTAGACATCTTAGAAAGTGACAATTTTACCTTAGTAAATGTTTTGGTATTTCGTAAGTGATAAATAATTAATTATAATTGATTAATTAATTTAAAAGAAAATTTATTTACCCTAAAATGTATAAAAAATAATTTAATAAATGTTTTATAGTGTTTAGATAATTTTATAAGACCCTACATAATTTTTGAAAACACTATAAAATCAGTTTTAATTTTTAAAACCGTTTTTAAGTAAATTATGATTTTAATTAAATATTAAATTATTAATATTTAGAAAATTATTTTTGAAACATGGAATTAACTTTTGGATTTTATATGTCGAAAAATGGTAGGGGTATATTTTGGGATTTTTCTGAGATACTTGAATTTTTGATGAATAGTGAAATTCTGTATTTTACAAAAATAAGATAAATAAGCTAATTACAGAGTCATTTGTGATGTCCTTCTGATGTAAGCCCACTTTTTTTGGGATAACATGATAAAATTACTATTATTTTTCATTCAAGACTCTCTATTCCTTGTCATATGGGAAATTTATAAAATAATGAATTTTATATTAAGGAAACCCCTCTCTCCTTAACTATAAAAACGACCCTTCACACCCTCATTTCATCACACCTCTCAAGCTCCAATCCTTCTCTAAACTCTACCCAAAAACCTTCCCAAGACCCTCTCCCACATCTAAGAGCTGCTGCTCTCATCAAAAGACCAATCCTAGCTTCTTTAAGGAGGATCTCAAGAGGAAGATTTAAGAGGTAATTTCTCTCCCTCTTCTCCTTTAATTTCCTTTCAAGTTGAAGTTCATTTCTTGTTCTATACCCACGTATCATCATCTAAATGGTATTGTAACTCCATTATTATACATATACTGGAATTTTATGATGATAATGGGATATTATATCATCCCACCCCCTTTCCCTCTTCCTTTTATTTTATTAAAGAGAACTTTGTTCGTCAGATGTTAATTTATCACCTTCAAAAACGACATGGTTTTTTCTTCCATTTCTACCTTCAGATCTGGTAATGAAACCATTTTTATGAATGAACCAGAATATTTTATGTGTATTATATCCAATTTCATGTTCTGTAACTAACTTATGACCATATTTCTAGTGATGAAATAAAACAAGTTCATTATGATCAAAAAATCACTCAAATAAACCCAAATAAACATCATTTAATACTTATCTAATGATTCATCCACATGGATTTAATATAACTCATTATAATATCATTAAAAATCCTTTAATCTCATTAATATCATGTAATATCAGTTCTAGGTGTTTACCCATGTTCTACCCGAACTTCAATTTATGAATACAAGTGAACCACCCATGAAAAACCATAAAAACGAACATCCCCGAACAATGTTTTTAAACTCTAAAAGTCATAAAAACGAACATAATATGACATAATGAAACCATAATTAAACCTATTAATGTACACATGGTTTTGGATTTCTAATTAATTAATATAATGTCTTTATACAGGACATTAAAGAGAAGGAATTATTCAGATACAAGGTAAGGGGAAATCTCGAACCCAATATTCTTCCTCCGGGTTCTCCATAATTCAATCCATATATGATATGGTTACTATTTATAGATATTGTTTTCATAATTATCCTTACTTTTCTAGGATATACATGTTTTTCACTGGTTTCTATGTCCAACAAAAAGTTTTCCAGAAGTACTCTTCTTTTAAGAACACCCCTTTTACTTCTCACTCAAAGGGGACGGTTCTTGTAACATGTATGTTATTCCCTCTTTCTTTTGGGAACCCAAAGCTTATGAATATGTAATTATGATATGAAACCCATTCCTTTCCCTTGGTTAGTTATGTACATTTTTTATATGTGTTCTATATGGAAATCAATATGATGATAATGTTGTGATGTGACGGGTGAGCCCGGAATTATATAGCGCATTATGAATGTTTCAACGTAACTGGTGCACCTAGAATTATACAGCGCTCCAATGCATTGGGTAAAGTGATGAATCTCATGAGTAAATGTGAAATGATATGTGAACAAGATTCTATCTTGGTTCACTAGTATATGTGGTAGTTAACTACTAATACATGATGTTTCATTTTTATGCATTGCCACATTTCATGTCTTTTATTTATGCTCCTCTCATGTTCATGATCTATTGCCTATATCCTGATTATGCTCACCCCATGATATATTCTTATTATCTATCCTCTTACTGAGATTTTATCTCACCCCCTTTTATGTATATCTTCACGTGGATACATGTACTAAGGAGAGGACATGTGTCAATATTATGCTAGAGAAGAAGAAAATAAATAAATGTTTAAGCTTGATGTTGTAATTGTTTTGTATGGTCCTAGTTTTCCCACGACACTAAACCATTGGATACTCTATGTGTAAAACTATAATGTTGTATTTTTATAAAATGATGTAATAGTAATGTATGAAAAGGCTTGGTCGTAAAAGCTTATACCTGAATTATATTTGGCATATCTGAGTGTACAAGCATGAATCAATACTTCTCTCCATGATCTTGGTTAATCCTCCCTAAAACTCTATTCTATTGTGGAGTTTTAGGTATAATTCTTTTAACCCTGTTTTCCATCTTCTGATAAAATATCCAAAATTATCTTCCATTGAATTCACAACCATTATCAGGTCTTAATCACATCAATTAATAACTATATTTCAAGTCCATCATGTATTTCCACTATATATTGTCATCAAGAACATCATATTTACTTTTAGTAAAATAAATACATAACATCCTTCTGGAATCATCGAGAAATGTGATGAAGTATCCTAATACTTCATCATATTGATCTGATGGAAGTCTCATGGAATTATTGTAAAGAAGCTCTTGATTCGTGGAGGTTGGATCCTGACGTTCAGAATGAATGAAACCCAATTTTTATTTCATATAACATAGATCACACAAATTATAATAGTTTTATGATCATTCATTAGAATTACCATTCCTACTAGAACATTCATGTTCTTCTCACTAATGTTTACCAGTCATGAATGCCATACATCCGTATTTTCAAAGGCTAAATTTCGATCCATTTCTCTTCTATATGAGCTTCCAGTCAGATATTGGGTTATGAAATTTACTCCTCACACCAAAATCATGGATCCTCAAGCCATTTTATAGACTCAATTATAGAAAATAGTACAAATGACTTCGTCATCCGACTACACCATTGAAATTTGATTCCACTAGAGACCTGAAATTTTCCTCACTACTTGTATCAAATAATACTTCAATTCTGTATCCATATATTTATATATAACATTCAAACCATTTATAAGGATTCATAATATTCTAGATGAACTTCTATAAATATTATAGATACCTATATTTTCATGAATATTTGATTATTTGATGAATATATGGATGCACCATAAAAATCCACACATGACTCTATCAAAATTTTAATAGTCATAAGAATATCAGTTCTTAATTTGACTGTTTTAATGGATATAGAAAATTTTATGATTATTCATCTAGTGTTTCCCTTTAAATTTAAATATTTCGTTTGATGATATCATTAATTAACATGATTTAAAATAGTAATCCCAGGACCAATCACATTCCCATGAATCTTCTCTCTGATATTTTCTTTTGAGTGTCAATGACTCTTCCTATAATGTGAGAATCCCCGCCAATTACTATTCAGTGATCTAGTATATGTTTCATTGACTTCTCTTCTCCAAAACTCCTCAATAATGATCAAATTGTAGACATAATGAACCACAATATTTGATCTCACATAGTAATAGTTTACCATAGCTACCATGTCATCCTAATATTCTAGTAAATATTAGAGCAATATTATATTCAACACATTATTAGAAAAAGTCACTTTACCTTACTCGATATAGCATTAGTTCATGTTAAAATTCACCACATGTTCTTCCAATGACTGGAATATTAATTGCCTCAGGCTATACAAATTTATCATCATAAATACTTTGTTCAAATATGTTTGTTTATATAAATATCTTTTATGGCCACTAAAAGTGAAATAATAGTATTTTTATCAATGATGGTGAGGGAAACATTCCATACCAGCATCATCCTCTGGAATCCTAAATCATTTATATCTTCCTGTTCATATTTCTTGATCATTTTGGGTTTCTCACCCAATAGAATTTTGAGATCAATCTTGATTAGATATAAAATTTTCTTCATCATACATTGACCAATGTAAGTTCCGTTGAACTAAATGATTTGAACCTTTCCATCGTATGTTGTCATATCATTTGGTGATAGTAAACACCTAAAATTTAGTATGACATGGAGGATACAGATGATTAATGAGTATGTCCAAATTGAAGTATCCATTTAATAACATATTCAATGGAATAAGAAGAATTCATATTGAAAATATGATATAAAAGACCATTTATTTTAAACTTGGGTTCACCGCAACAAAAGATGTAACTACACAACATCTATACAATGTTTGCAAAGAATCCCATCCTAGGGAAATTGGATTCTCCTACTTACATGGTTTAGCTAATCCCATGAACAAGATATTTACTATGTCTCATCACATCATAGTCCCATGTATAAAATTCCCAAATAGTAAATAAATATAAAAGAAAAACTATCTAACTCTGATACTGCTTTTAATGTCCCCAAATATTGCACTCTCTCATGTGACCAAGACATGATGGTTATAGGACCTCATGTGTGCCTCATGTACACTAGAGTATGTCAACTAGTACTATAGGAGTTATAAATATTTTGGGGAGACTATACACCCTATTATAGAGTTACAATATAGTGAGATAATTAAATAACAAAATTATTAACAGAGTACTGAAGAACATTAATAATCATATATCTTGCAAGTATATTGTAAAGGATAAATCAATAAACAAATAAGTATGAGTTATGTATGAAAAAATTGAGATGTATCTAAATGTCAAATTGAATAAAACATAAATAAATGAATTAGATAACAAAATATAAAATCAAAAGATCTTGATCCTGAACACCAATTAGTAATAAGGACCTTAGACATTTTCCAAACCAAAATCACTATAATTTAGTCAAGAACCAAATCATAGCCAAAATTGTGTGAATGTAAAACTTAGTAGGTCAACAGGGATATGTCTTAATAAATCGGCCTAATAAAAATTTCATGAAATTAAGAGATAATTGTTTTAATAATTATTCAAATAATATGATAAGTAAATTAACCTTCTTCGACACCATGCCATAATGCCATTGACCATGTAGTAAAACAACGCCAACTATAAACATAAACCATAGAATAATCAAATAACCTAGAAGATTCCTCTATATAAGCATTTCAACCTATGGGCATAGCCATATATATAATCCTTTTATCTTGTATCATAGGGATAAGAATGCTATATATTAATTTTAGCATGTATCACTAGTCCAATCCCTCTATATAAAAATTTCAATATGCACCACTAGAAAAATCCCTATATATGAGCATTTCAACCTCTAGGAAAATCCCTATATATACACATTTTAGCATGTATCAATTGGCCCTGACCACAATATAATTATTTCATCATCTAGTAAATTCCCAATATATACACATTTTATCATCATCTCAAAAAATCATAATAGTAAGGACATCCCAATATCTCAACATAACCATTCACTGTTAATTATGAAAATTAACATTTTTATTTCAATTACACATTAATATATATATATATCAATTTGTCAAAAACAATATAAATAAAACATAATCTATTACCATAGTTATTAAATATCTATAAATCACCAATAGTCTCATGTCATGATAAACACACTAAATGTTTTTAACCAAATAAAAATTATTCATGGGTTCCCTCACCCAATGGGCAGACAGAATCCTGGTTGCAACATCAGTTGAATATAATGGATACACTGAAAAATCCAATCCATAATTTATCATCATTTATTATTTATTAAATCAATTTGCACATCATGGATTTGAAATCTCAATATATCACATATTCAAGTTATCAATATTATTCAAGGGTTCTATCACCAAATGGGTAGTAACAATCATGGTTGCAACATCAATTGAATCCAACAGATACATTAAAAAGTCCAGTCCATAAATTATCACCATAATGTGTTTAATTAATAAATATGAACATCATGGAATTAAAATAATATTACTGCACATAATCGATAATTAAATTGTCCATAGGGTATGGTTTAGACTCCCTGCATATGTCCAATGATTAACAAAATGAATTTAAATACAATTGAAAAAAAGAACAGAGGCAAGTAAGATCACAAAAATGAAACTAGGTCAAACTAAATCATGATACAACCACCAGTAAACACAGTCATGATATTTACACTCCAGTGATAGAGAGAAATGGAAGAGATGGGAAAATATAAGAAAATGCACTAACACAATAACTGATGCCTAATCAAGATGAAAATAATGGATGAAAGGGCCCCAAAAATTCCTGGAGTGCCTTATGTTTTGATAGGAGGAAGGAATATAGAAGATTAATGGATGTTATAAGTTCACAAGACATTTAAAACCACTGATCGTGAGAAATAACTAGTGTGGAACCCTCTTTCACATATTTTATTTTTTATTTAAGATTTATGCAACAAAATGGGTTAACATATCTTAATTTATCCATTCATGAACATTACTCATTGTGTAATGTGGATTCACGATGTGTAACCAATTCATGAAATGTTCTAGTTCATAGATTATAGCCTTTTCACAACATCATTATAATGGACGTTCCACATCATATGTAACCCATTTAAGTGTCATGTAAATTCTTAATAGATAGCTTTTAATTCACATTATATAAAAGCACACAAACCACCTCTAATGACATAAAATAAAGGGAGACACTTGTAATACTATTTAACACATTTATACCCAAACTCTATTAATTTAATCAAACATACATCCCTAAAAATTAGTTAATTTTCCCCAAACATAATATCTTTTTATGAACAAGACTCAACAAATATGTTTTAATGACCAAGTAAAACTTATCAAAAGTCATTTAATGAAAAACTGAAAGAGGGACATACCTGAAAAAAGATGGGATCTAACAATATTGTAAATAAAATATTTAAATAAAATTAATATTACTAATAACATGTAAATATATTTATTAAATGAAAATTTAAGAGTTGTTATGGAGTTTAGTGGAATAATTAAAGAAGGGGTAAAGCATGAAATTATTTAAAATGGAAGTGGTTACCTTGAATATTAATTCGCTCATCTATTAAGACCTTAACACCTTGAACACGTAGAGTTGTATGTCTCTAAAACATACTATGTTAATAAGAGTATTATCTAAGGGAAATTTGGAATAAAATGATCATTGATAAGTGGATGAGAAGTGGTTTTTATATCATAGTGATATAGGTATTTATACTTGATGGGAGATGTATTTCAGATATTAAATATTGAATAAATTGTAATTTCAATGGTAAAACGTTATATAGTTATATTTTTGACATTATGAATTTTATTAGATTAAAAATATATATTTTTAATACTTTAAAAACGAATAATGACAAAATTTAGTATTTTATAAAAAAGGAAAGAAGAAAAATTGAAAAATTCTATTTTTAATGAAATGCATTACATTTTTAAACTATGGAAATTACTTTTTGGCTTTTGAATTTTAATATATTTGTTTATTTATCTTATTAAATATATTTTTCATTGATATATAAATTATATAATTTATTATAACATTGTTGAATCATAAATTATGTAATTAAATCATACTGCTTAAGTTAAAAATTATTTTTAACTATTTAATTAAAAATTGAAGTTTTTTAGAAAATTTGTAAAAAATAAACCATAGAAACTTTTTCCATACTAATTTTGAAAAATATATTTATTTTATAAAAAACAATTTACATCTTATGTAAAATAAATTATTAAGATAAAAATTATGGTTCTATGAAATTTAATAAAATCTGATTTATTAAAAAAACCATACTCTCCTTGATATTATAATTTAATTACATATTTTTTGGAATTATAATATTTATTTTTACCTTATTTAATTATTTTATGAATTATTTAAAATTAATTATATTGTTTTACAATTTCTGTTACACCTATCACTATTATATTACTATTCTAAAGGTCATATTACTATTCCTAGAATTCATATTACTATTCAAAAGGCATAATACTATCAGATTACTATTCTACAAGTTATTATTCATTTTCGGTGTAGGGGTATTTATACTTCATATAAATGCATATTATTTATATTATTCATGATTCACCTAAATTTCTATAATTTTTTTTTGTCATGATCTGACCAACTCGGGTCTGACCCGTGATATCCTTAAGAATGCCTCCAATAGGCCAGGGGATGGTGACTATCACCGAGTAGGAATATCCCACTAATGGGATTCTGTAGCCTAATGTTCTTGTATAAATGCACACATCTCCATGCCACACAATGATAAAATGTAAAATAATTAAAATAATACATGCATACAACTATGATCGCACGACCAGAGTACACCAGGAAGTAATGGAAAATTAAATAAGGGAAAATACATTTCCACCACCAAGAGCCTGTACATGAGTCTAATGAAACTATTATTGTCAAAAATGATCCATGGGTATTACTATGTCAAAGGTATGATCCCGATAAAAACCTCAGTCTGCCTAACTCCAGCAATGATCCACCCACTCCTGTTCCTCCTAGAAAATTGTAAAAAGGGTCACCATCTACACAAGACATGACATTTGTGGGACAAGGATCTATATGGGTGAGTAGAAAAATATATTGTAGGACCCCCAAAAACAGTAAACAAGAAGCACAATGTAAATAATATTGATACAAGATGTATTAATCTAGGTATAAAATAATCTAAGAGACAAATTTTACGTAGATATACGTAGTAGAGACACCATTCCATCAAAAGGTAATAACCAACTGCTTGCCTCAAGATTTTGTTCAAATAAACTCTAGTTCTGGGAGATTCCACTCCATGATCCTTAGTATCAGTAGAGACACTCGATGAAGATGTATATATTATTTGGGCCCCACCCAAAGATAACATGTTGCTCTTAGATAATTATGATACAACGATAGGTGTCATGCCTACGACAATTGGATGACACCATGAATCTGATCTAGATCAAATTGGATACATTGATAGAGGATCAAACCAAGAACAACATGGGGCACCACAAACCCAATCTGGATCAATCAGCTATATAAGGGATTGAATGCCTACGATTCTACAAACCCTACCAATGTGGTCCGATAAATATATGATCAACACCATGCTCATGGAGGTTATGCCAATACCATATACTCCACTAGGGATGACAGAGGATCACACTCTAGTCTCATGGAGGGAAACCACAACCTTATTTGAGACTTAACCTCCAGAGGGGATTACAATACACTAGTGTGGATGTAATGTCACACTATACCATTGTGGAAATGACCAAGGGAATTCAACTAAAAAAATACTTTTCTAAAGAATAAAAAAGGGAAAAAATCATAAAAAGGTACCTCAAAGTGGTCAATAGTTTACCTTCTTACAATCAGGGCCACACTACCACTGGTGACACATTGTTTTGATACTCTATTTAGGTGTTGTGTCTATTAAATGAAACTGCATGAAGACCTATCAGGGGCCCACAGACCTACTATTGAATTAGGTCCACCTACTGCCGCTATCTACTAACATGGGTTGTCCACTACCATGGGGAAAACATGCATGTGTAATAAACTCAATTGTGAGTCCACCTATCGAACATGATCTATCATAGAAGTCGATCAACACAACTACCCCAGATCGGACCAGGGTCAACCACATCAAGCCTGGCCCACCGACCTGACCCCTTCCACCGACCAAGCCTAACCTGCCTAGACCAGCTTGATCCACATCCATCACTACCTCCAACGTATGCTTCCGCTATCCCACAACCACCACCATATCACATGGTCGTCGCCACATACACCTATGAAGGATCTTCCATCACGCGCTTCCGCCTACATAGACTGCTAATGCCTCATGCCGGTGGTCTATTTTGTGGACCACCATGCCACCTACGATGCCTAAAAATAGAAATGATCACAAATTCGAGCCCCTTGGGTCCCTATCAACACTGATTCATCATCGACTATTGAATTTCCTCTAACTCAGGGGGAGTCCAATCGAATTTGGAACCACCCAAAAATGTCGATATGGGACCATGAGGATCCATCCAGTGAATTACTCAAATTAAGGGGTAGGAATGCACATGGACAATGTTTTATCATTGTTGGTGAATAATTCATGTCCAATGATCAATAAATGTGGATTTGGGTTAGAAAACTATATCAAATAAATCATATTAATCCTATAAAATAATCATGTCCCCTGAATAAGATGGATCTTCTAGATAATATATTCTTGGATCAATCCACATTCATTATAGAAATCAAGAATGAGGATGAAATTATTAAATAAAAATACCAATCTTAATTTGGATAGGTCATTTATGATGAATGATGTTGTTCCACATTCATTGGTGAGATCCCTCGATCCCTTCTCACACCGATTGTCGATCTTAGATTTTTTAATCCATTATCAATGTTTTCCACCAAATGAGGTCTCCTCCAATGCTCTAATGTCACTAATCAAAGTCACAGGGTTAGGCAGTTCACCTAGTGAATTTGTTGCAACAACGTATTTAATGAGGAAATTAAGTCTCTGTACCAAAATATTTTTTATTAAACTATTTTGGAACTTTCTATTTCTACCAAAAATATTCCACAGATGACCCATGCCAAAAAATTTAAGGTCACACCTAGGGTAATAATTATATTATGAACTCAATTATTCCCTAGTATTTATTATCCTGAAAAACTATTAGGATTTAATCAAATTTTTTAATGAAATTGTGTTCACGTTCTATAATTTTTTTTAATAGTTTTCAAACATTTAAAAATGGAACATAATGACTTGTAATCACACACTGCCTTAATTCCAGTACTATAAAATAAACTATTTAATATTTAATAATAATATGTGGAAATCCATGATTTTAAATCCTCCCAACCATGGGGATTTACATCCCCGCAAATGCAAAACAAGGGCTACTCAATGATATGGGGGGTATTGAACACAAATTTGAGCCTCCTACTCCCATGTGCTCTCATTGATATTCTCATGATTCCTGAAGACATGCACAAAATGAATCGATCACCCATGATGTATTCACTCCTACCAATCCCTGATCTCTGTCAGGTACTCAGCAAAAGTCGCTCAATCCACAATGTCTGTCTCGCCCCAGTTGACTAAGTGCAATGAGTCATGAACGTAACTTATCAACTATGAAACATGGATTAAATAATGTTCATGATCTAACATTATAGATAGATCTAATTAGTATGCAACCTCACCAACTCTACACTTTATTTGGAAATGGATGATTAATTTGAGAGATTTCTTGCCACCCCGGCCAAATCTCTATAATCCTCGTTAAGGGGAAATCCAAAGAAACACATAGTCCCCTTCCTCAAAATACAATGGATCCCATCACATATCATTATAAGACTTCGGATGGATATGTTTAGTATTCATCTACTCTGGGATTATATTCAAGTTTTTCTTATTATCTCTCCCCAACTCCTATCGCATGAGTGTTGACTCTCATGGGTTAGTCCTAGAAAGTGGTGACCTACATTTTATCCCATAAAATGACTCGAATGGTGTCATAAAAATGGTTTAATAGAAGATATTGATGTATGAAAACTCCACCAGGTGTAGGTGCTTCTTCCAACTGTGGCCTAAATCTAACATGAAAGCCCACATCCTGACCTTAAAAAACTGAATGGTCTATTCAGTCTGGGAATTTTCTATAACTACAATGATGTTCATAAGCATAACTGGTTCTAAAACACCTCCCGCAATATACTCCTAAACTATGATATAAGTTGATCATCATGATCAGATTTTTTTGATAGAACTCCACGTAGTTAAACTATATCTTATCCGATGAGGTTCCCTATGCACTATACATAACTATACTCTCAAATGGATAGATAATGGGCTGACATGGTGAGTCATTAAACAATCTCCCAGATGGAATCATGTCCCTGAGATGCATGTGAAAAAACCATCATGTATTCCATCTATATCCCCTACCACTTTCACTTTGGAACCTCAAGTGGTTGAGCTAAACCCACTAGGGGTCACCACGAGCCCAATGTGGATCATCATTCTATGTAAGGGATCACATGACAATGATTCATCCCACCCAACTAATTCAGTTCAATTGATAGAGGATAAATTCCCTACAATGTTAGGTTACACCAATTCTAAAAACTCCACTAGGTTTGATGGAGAATCACACTGTAGCCCCGTAGAGGGACCCCCAACTCTATATGAGTCTCAGCCTCTGGTGGGGATTAAATTCCCGTGGTTTGGATGTAATGTCACACTGTACCATCAAGGAAAGGAACAAGTGAATGAAATAACCCTATAGTAGTCCAAAGTAAGAAAACTATATCCTAAGATCTGAAGAAGGTACCCAACATTGGTCTGGATTTGACCATCTTACAATTTCTTTCATGATTTTACTGATGGTATGTCATTTGGAATATCTGTTTAAGTATTACTTCCATTGGAAAACTACCCGAAGTCATGTCGGGGGCCAGCAAACCAATCACTATTGTATACCACCATAGTATACCTCTATGGTTGGTCCACCTACTATGTCGACTGGCTTCTTGTGGACTGAACGTTGTGGTTGGTCCAACTGTCATGCCTGAATGACCTCTATGGTCGATGACCACAGTCACCTGTTGGAGATTAGATACAAGATCATTGTGTTATATGGCCTCTCGATATTTCATTGCACCATGGTCAAATAACAAGGTTTTTTGTCGCATTTACCATAATTGGGCTCTAGCCTAGTTTCCCTAGATCTGACCCGAGTCCACCCTTTCTGGTTCAACCCAATGGCCTAACTAGGCCAACTGGCATAACCCAGCCCACTTACCAAGCTTGGCCGATCGACTTGGCCTGGCCCACCTTGCTCATCCCGCTTCCCATCTACCTCTTCCCACATCTACCACTGACATCCTGCATTTATCATTGGATCACGTGATCGCCAACACATCCTCCTCTTCTACCCCGCCAGTTCCTCCGCCTACACGTGGACCTCCGCCGTGCACCGCTGCCCGTTTCGTCTTTCCCTTCCATGGGTCATGGTGGCTCCTCTAATTCCAAAAATCATAATGATTTTAGATTCGATCACATGGGATCCTGATCTATAGTGATCCATCCTTGTTTGTCAATTATCCTCAAATCCAGCTGTTTGATCGAATTCATATCCTCCCAGAAACATAGATCTAGGAACACATGGATCCAACAAGGGAAGAATGAAAATAATGGAGAGAGGAATTCACATTAACAATGGTTTATCATCATTTCCCAAGCATTCTTTTTCAATGATCAAGAAAAAGTGAATTTTAGGTAGACAACTAAGCCAAATAATTTCCAATAAACCCACAAAATAATCCCATCCCACAAATAAAATCAATATACAGGGAATATTTTTGTTGATTAATCTTCATTCATCATGGGAATCATTAACGAGGAAGGCCATATTATATAAAAATCCATACCTCAATTTGGAACGATCATTAATGAATAACGATGATGTTTTGTGTTCATTGGTAAGATCCCCCAATCCCTTATCACACTCATAATGGATCATTGATTTCTAAATCTATCATCATCTCCGTCTTCCCATGGGGTATCTTCCAATGCTATATTGACACTCAAAAAATTTAGTGATTATGAAGCTAACCCTGTGAATTTTCCATAATTCTCTATTTAAAGAGATAATTAGGTCACTGCATCAAAAGAATTTATTTTAAATTTTTTTTATTAAATCTAAGAAAAAATTTCATATACGTCCCATGACAACCATTTTTAGGCATAACCTATGGTAATGTAACTATTGTGAACTCAACTGTGACCTTATATTTATAATTTGGAAAACAATTTAGGAGTTATTTCACTTTTTCATAAAAACTACGACTGTGTGGTATTAAATGTTTTAATATTTTTCAATAATTAATTGTAGGAATATTTAGCCACAGAATCTCATGTCTTCTAAGATAATGGTGTAAAAAATAATCCTTATAATATCAAAAAATAATTCACAAAAAATATATGATGTTACAATTTTCATTATTTTTATAATGTCGATTACATTACTATTTTTTATTTGATATAGTGTTGTTCTCTAGTGTCATATTTCTAGGTGATCAAAATGTTCCAAATATTCCAATTCATTTATTTATAATCCCATTGTAATATTTTATATGTATTAAGTATATTTATTTTATAATTTTTCCAACTAATGAAAAAATGTGTTTTTGTTTTTTATTATATGGTGTGTGTGTGTTATAAATAAAATATATTAGTTATTCAGAAGGAAATATTGAAATATAAATTTTTGGGTTATTTTAAAAATTAAGCACATAAGTCAATAATCTAATTCTCAAGTGAACTGGTGTCAGATAGTAGACAGAATCTTGTATATTTTAATACATGATTAGTGAATTCACTTCATGAAGAATATATTGTATAATTGACTCTTCTTTCAATATAATAATTATTTATATGGACATTCATCCCATGATTATAACACATGGGGACACTTTTAATCAAGATTCTATGAATCTAAATTATACATACTTTTATTTTATTATTAATTTTTCATAATGTAGGATGTCCATTACCATCCAACACTATATGTGTTTTCATTAGATGATTGGATATCCTTTTCATGAATCTCATCATTCAAAATTAGATCCCTAATATTTGATAACACTAATCCTACCATATTTATTAAGTTAATCACCACTGTAAACATGACATCCCATGATTATGGGGTGATGGGAGTAAAAATATCTCACAATCTAGATCCTTGAAACTCACTTTAACTAATTTAATTTGACTTTGAATGATGATGAATTCATTGATATGACCAGTCAATTTATTTTCTTATGAAATGTAACACCCCAAGCTTCCACAGTACGTCTCCCTTTGAATAATGCAGTAGCTTGCATTGAACGCCACTTTGAGATTCTAACACACCATGAACAATCAAACTAGCCGTTATGAATATTAATACCCACTTTTTGAAAATTTTTAAATTTTATTTTTCAAAATGGGCTTAATTTTTGGATTCGGAATATCGAAATTAGCTTAGGGTGAATTTTTGGTATATTTTTGAAAACATTCAATTTTTTATGATTAGTGAAAAACACCGAGTTATAGTTTTAAACCAACATTTTATTTAAATAATTAGTTATTTTATTTAAATTAATTTTAGGTCAAAATTGATACATTATACCTATATAAGTTTGATGTAATTCATTGAAGTCATTTTATAGTAATTTTAGATATATAAAAAATTTATCGAACATTTTTCCGTCTTTTATCAACTTCATAGGAGCATTTGAAAATTTGCATAATACATAATTTTACCACTTGTTGAATTGAATTTCAAAAATCAAAGAGACAGGGATGATATCATTATGTAAAATTTGGTTCAATAAGATAATTTTTTTTGGTGAATAGTAAATTTTCACTTTTATTTACCACAGTTAAATGTAAATAGGGTAATTAAGGGTAAAAATGATATTATTATTACCCTAACACAGGTCGAAATTATATTGGATAAGGGTAATTCGACCAAAACCAACCTTAGGAAGAAAATATTATCCTTTAGGTCCAGGTGGATTAGATTAGAACATTTATTATTATTTAATTCAAAGAAGAGTTAAAAGTGTTAAATTCAAAGTTTAATAACTAAACCATTTTTAATATTGGGATACACATAAGATAAATTGTAATATAAATATTCATTATAAAGATAAAATCATTTACTACGTAATTATATTTTATTTATACTTTTTAGACATTAAATAATTTAATTTATTTATGACACAATGTGAATGTAGTAATTACTTTATTAATGAAATATAAAAATAATTGATATTATAAATATCCAAATAAATATAATTTGAAACTTTTTATGAATTAAACTAAAATTCTTGTTGAATGTGATATGTTAGGGTCAATTAAATTAAATTTTTGAAGTAATAATGTTGTTATGAGTTTAGAAAAAACAAAATACCAAATAGTGTCAAAATTGACATAAAAGAGTTTTTAAAACAGATATTATATTATTAATTGGTATTCTATTCGTAAATAATATAAGTTTCGGAAAAAGGGCTTAAATACTATTATATTTGTCATTAATGAACCCCTTGAGGTTCTCTTGGAAGTTTATTGTAGGTTTATTAACCATATTATATAAAAATATAAAGAGATGTGGTAAATGTAAAACTATTTAACTAAGAGTTACATCAAAATATTAAGAATAATATTGTGACACAAACCTTTATAAAACCTATTGGTTGTGTGTTTTTCGAACCATCCCCACCTTATCATTTAAATAATTCATTTTGGAGCCATTATGAACTAACAGTTATTTTTTTTATAAAATAATATTTCAATCTTTTCCTACGGTGACCCTCTACCCTCTTATAAAATGGAACTTACCCTTCTCTCAAATTCACACCATCAAAGCCAATTGGAATGGCCAACACCTTCCTAAATATCCTCCAAACTTTATTCTCTTAATCCTATAGGCCTTGTTTTAGTTATAAATCCAACCTATGGAGCCCTTTTGATCAACAAAATGAAGAACCCGAAGAAGAGGTAAATATTTCATCACTTTTTTCATTTTTTTTCTTCTTCCACATCATCTTTCCTTTCTCTTTCCATTATAAAATAATAACTCCAATATATTTTATATAAAAAGATGTTATTATAAATATAGTACAACCATGTTCATTATTCTATTTATCCTTTTAATGACAATTCACCATGCGTACGTGTGTACGACTTACCATCTCCACGTCTTGGTGTAGTTTGTAATTCAAATACTTCATCATTTGGATGGGTATAATAATGAGTATGAAATATTTAAATAATAAATATAACTTTATAATTATTATGTTTATATGATATACCATCCAATTATATATGATTTCAATATCAAAAAATGATATTTTCTCTCTTGCGTACGTAAGGATTACCGTTTCCACGAACACGATGAGATTTATTCCCCATCGTTTCCATTCAAGAATAATTTTCGTTCGATGACTAAAAATTATTTTTAAAGACTTAATATAATTCTGAATATGAATAAGATACATCCTATCAATAAGAAACAATACTTACGTAACAAAACACATAAAGGAAAACATATCAGTTAACACGTGAAACGAAGATAATACTAAAATATTATTAACAAAGCAATATTAGATGATCATATATGATATAATATTATTGTATATGGTTATTTTATTATTTAATAACAATTATTTCACGATTATACAGGAGTTTAACTTAACATAGACTAATAAAAAGTACCAGGTATGTGTTAATTCTACAATCTCTTTATTATCCGAGCTTGTTTTTACGTAAGTATCTATTGGAACCACTTTATCATCCACATCCATGTCTCTTAAAAATGTATTTCAATACATTTTTACTATTTACTATACAATGGGTTAAATTGTTTTACACCCTTATTTGAAATTATATGTTTTGAAATGAATATTTCATTCAAATTCCAAACAAGGCACTTTATGACCTTTTCGACAAAGTTAAGGTAAGAATGATTTTTTAACTTATACGGCACGTGCAGTTATTCTCTTCCATTATAACATCCTAAAAAATTCCCTTACAATCTTATATGAATATTTTCAAAATAAATGTTTTTTATAATTAGGTAACTTTAATTGATTTCACAAAAAGAAGGAGATATTTCTCTCAAATAGTTTTGATTTCATCTATGTGAACATCCTTTGACGGATTTTATACTTGTTTGAAGTCGATTAATTATGATAAAAATCTTCTATATGAATGTGGATGTGTTATTTTTATACCATTCATGGTTTATGGTTAATGTATTGACATTTCGTAAGCTAATTTTAATATGAATGTTTATGTTATATTTCAACCTTTTCATATAAGGAATGTATTAGACATAGTAAGGGATAGGTGGAGTCCGCTATAGCTCCTCGATGCATGTGTAGGTCTCATGATACAACTAGATGTGGAATTGGCTGAGACCTTTCCCAATTTGATATATGGTTATGGTAGAGGCCATAATCATTTTTAACTGTCTTGGTCGAGGCCTTCACAAAATGATTTAGAATGTCTGTTATTATACATTCCCTCATTATGAAAATAATATTGAAGGTTCATGTGGCCATTTGGCTAGTAAAATACCCATGATTATATTTTATTATGGAATTATTTACTCAACTAATATTCCTTCCATAAAATTGTTCGTGTGGATTATTTGAATATGTATGTGTTTTTAATTATTCACTATGCTTAATATTTATGTTATCTTCCGTTTTATTTCTTACCCTTATTGAGAATTTGAGCTCACCCCTTTCTAATGTTTCATTTTCCCAGGATATGAATAAGTTAGATATGAGTGACTTGCAGGCATAATCTATGAGTCTTGGATGTTTCTAATTAAAATAAATTAGTGTTATATTTCTTTTCAAGTTGTAATGTTGAACTTATGTATGAATCTTGTTTCCAATAATACTAAACTAATCAGTCTTTCGAGACATGACTTCCTTGTGATAATTATAATGTTATGTAATAATTCACTAACTCTGGGTTACTCGGGTCTGGTCGTTATAGTTGGTATCAGAGGAAGTTTAGTACAAACCATGGAAACTAGATTTAGATAAACTCTAATTACATCACATAGCCCCAAGATAGACTTTGAGGATTAGTATCGAAGAAATTATTAGTATTTTTGTATTGTAGATATTTTGTGAGTTTTCCAGCAATACATCCTAGTCTGGATACGAGAAGGTAGAGGAGGATCTAGTATAGATGTACCTAGGGGTAAAACCCAAAAACACCACATTGAGATACACTTGAACGAGAAATGGTACACGATAATGAGCCTTGTTTCACTCTTGGTTAGGACACTCTTAAGGGATATGATTAGGATAATTATCATTTTCTTTACAAACGAATATGAAGTGTCTATGATCATATACATCCTCAAAGAAAACATTTTTATGATTATGAATTATATCTATAAACTGTTCAATTTATGTTAATTGTTTTACCAGTATGGAATTATGTATTTCAATTCAAAAACTAATCTAGTTTATGCCATTGTAAATAAATGGAACCTAGTGGAAGGAATGGAAACCGTATTAATGAACGTAATCCAGAGATTTCCCTCCTACTCAGGATAATTATAGCGGAGCTGGTGATGCAAATAGTGCTGATCAGCTTATTACCATACTGGGACAACTCACACAAGTTATGAATAATAACCTTACCCATATAGAGTACCCTGATCCACAACATGGAGGATCATTGTTAGACCTCTTAATGAGGCAACAACCAAAAACGTTCAATGGGAGTAAAAAACCACTAGTGGCTTAGAAATGGATAAATTCCATAGAGAAAATATTTCATGCTTTAGAGAGTAGCGAAAGGAAAAAAGTTGTCATGGATGTTTATCGCCACACTAGAGATACTGATCAATGGTGGTCATTGGTTAAAAACAAAAAGGTAGATGAAGAACTGTCTAGTATGGAATAGAGGGAGTTTAAAGATATTTTCTTATAAAAATACTTTCCTTGTGACTATCGATCAGATATGGAAAGGAAATTTTGGAGTCTGAGGAAAAAGGAGGATGAGAATGTTGCAAAGTATGATGCTAACATTAAATGATTAGAATGGCATGCTACAAAATATATATGTAATACAATAAGTTAGATTGATAGTTTGTTAAATGGCTTAAAACCATTTCTATGTCGAGCATTAGTATCACAATCTTTCTAATCATATGAATATATTTTCTCATGTGCTATCAAGACAGAAAAATATTCTCTATTCCTTACGACTTTAATGAAAAGTAAGAGGAGAAGAGATCTGCTGAACACTATAGGAAAGGAAATAAGGAAATATGGAAGAAGGAAAAAAGGGAAGAATTGAATTTCCAACCTGTGATAATTGTGAAAGGAAGCACCCTGGTGCCTGACTAAAAGGAAAAGGAGTATACTACAAATGTGGATAGAGAGGTTATCTTTCCGGTGATTGTAATGGAAGGAAATACACTACCAATTTCTAATTATATAATTGCAGGGAGATGGGATATAATGAAAATGAATTTTCTAAGTGTTAGATAATGTTACCTCAGAAAAGGCCAAGGGATCAAGGCCACATTTATGCGATAACTACTGCTGAGGTTGAAGATCCTAAAGATGTGGTGCTAGGTAATTTAGTGGTTTCCTCAAGATAGGAAATGCTTTATTTGATTCTGGATCATCGCATTGTTTCATATCTTCCCAGTTTTCAAAGAAAATTAGATATTTTCAAGTTTACTTAATGAGGTACTAGTCAATCAAAACAACCAAGGGAAGTATTATTGAAACAATGTTTTGTGAATCAGTTCCTATTAGGGCATATAAATGTTGTTTTTATGCAGATCTCATCGTCATACCCATGATGGAATTTGATATAATCCTTGGTATGGATTGGAATTAAAACCATGATGTGAAAATTTATTTTAATAAGAATGAGGTTATAATTTTTGATAATGATAAGAAGTACCTTATATTTAGGGAAAAAACGTCACCACCTGATTCTTATCTAGAACCACCCGTAGTAGCTCATCTAAATTCAACTATTGGGGATGAAGAGAACAAAATAACTATGGGTGTGAAAATGAATATTCGAATATAGGACATACCTATTGTGCAAGAATATTTTGATGTGTTTCTAGAAGATTTACACGGACATCCTCAAGAATGAGAAATTGAGTATTCCATTGATTTAATTCTTGGTTCAAGGAAAATATTGAAGACCTCTTATAGAATGGCCATAATAGAATTAGTGTAACTAATGATACAACTAGAGAAATTGAGTAATAAGGTATTTATTCACTCTATTGTTTCTCCATGGGGATCCCCTCTTCTTTTTGTTATAAAGAAAGATGGATCTATGTGGTTGCGCATTGACTACAGGGAGATCAATGGTATTAAAATAAAGAAAAAGTATCACCTACCTCGCATTGAGGATTTATTTGACGAAATTCACGAAGCTCAATATTTTTCAACGATTGACCATTGATATGGATATCATCAGTTGTGTGTGAAAAAGGAAGACATTCCGAAAACAACATTTCAAACTAGGTACATGAATTACGAGTTTACAGTAATGACTTTTGGATTGACTAATGCACCCTTTGTATTCATGGTTCTAATTAATAGAGTTTTCAAGGAATATCTTGATGAAATTATAGTGGTATTAATTGATGAAATCTTGGTATACTCCAAATGTAATGAAGATCATGAAAATCACTTTCGCATTATTCTAAAGACCCTTAGAAGAAATTAATTATACGGGAAGTCTAGAAAGTGTGAATTCTAGCTTCATGAGATTTATTTTCAAATACATATTGTCTCTAAGGATAGAATCTCTATTGATCCTTCAAATACAAGACAAATCCATGAATGGAAATCACCGATGAGTATAAATTAGGTACAAAAGTTTATTGGTTTTTTAGGTTATTATCGGCATTTCGTCGAGAAGTTTGCCTGATTGGATAACCCATCAACAATTCTCACATGTAAAGGGGTTAATTTGTTTTGGAAAAAAGAGTGTGAAGAATGTTTTGAAGAACTGAATAGAAGATTAGTCAATTATCCTATCTTTACTCTACCATCGGGGAATGATGGGTTTGTTATTTATAGTGATGCTTCAAAGAAAGGACTTGGTTATGTCCTTATGCAGAATGATAGAGTTATTGACTATGAATCACAGAAGCTAAAAATTCATGAGAGAAATTATCCTACTCATGATCTTGAGTTAGCAGTGGTAATATTTGCATTGATGATATGGAGACATTATCTTTATGGTGAAAATGTGAGATATATATCGATCACAAGAGTTTGAAGAGTATTTTCTCACAGAAAGAACTCAACATGAGGCAAAGGATATGGCTTCAACTACTCATGGATTATGATTGCAAAATACACTATCACCCTGGGAAGGAAAATAAGGTTGAATATGCTTTGAGCAGATAGGATCATGGAGTTTTGAACAAGATGAGAGTTGAAAGGGATCCTATTTTCATGGATCTTGTGAAAATAGATATGGGAGTAGTCATGGAAGGTGAAAAATCAATACTTATTCATAGAAAGGGCTTGAATAATATTGTATATGTCATTAATGAACCACTTGTGGGTCGTTTGGATGTTTATTGTATGTTTATTAACCATATAATATAAAAATACAAAGAGACATGGTAATTGTCAAAATATTTAACTAAGAGTTAAATATATAGTATAAGTATAATATAATTACCCAAAACTATCTAAAATTTAGTTTTTTTGTGGTTTTCGAACCATTCCCACTTTAGGCTTTAAATAATTTATTTTTCTGCCATTAGAAACCGAAAATTATTTTATTGAAAAATAATATTTCAATCTTTTCCTAAGTTGTCCCTCACCCCTCTTAAAAAAGGGAACTTCCCCTTCTATCAAATTCACTCCTACAAAGCCATTTGGCTCGGCCAAACCCTACTCACATATCCTCTCAACTGTCCTCCCATCATCCTAGAGGACTTCTATTATTAAGAAAGCCAACCTAATGAGCCCTTTTGAACAAATAAAAAGGAAGAACCCAATTAAGAGGTAAATATTTCATCACCTCTTTCATGTTTTATTCTTCTTCCACTTATTCTTTCCTTGTTGTTTCCATTATAAAGTAATAACTCCAGTATCTTCTATATACATTGATGTTATTATAAATATGGTACAACCATATTCATTATTCTATCCATCCTTTTAATGACATGTCACCATACGTGCGTACGTACGGCTTACAATCTCCACGTCGTGGTGTAGTTTTTTATTTAAATACTTCGTCATTTGGATGGGTATAAGAATGAATATAAATGATGTAAATAATAAATATAACATGATAATTATTCTTTTTATATGATGTACCATCCATGTATAGATTATTTTAATATCAAAAGAGTGATATTGTCGCTCATGCGTACGTATGGATTACCGTCTCCACGAATGCGATGAGATTCATTCCCCCATTGTATCCATTCTAGAATAATTTTCATTTTATGATTAAAAATAATTTCTAAAGATTTAATATCATTATGAATATGAATAGAATACATCTTATACATAAAAAACATTACTTACATAACAAAACATATATAGGAAAACAAATCAGTTAACACCTGAAACGACAATAATACTAAAATATTATTAACAAAGTAAAATTATAATATCGTATATGAAATAATATTAATGTATATGGTTCTTTTATAATTTAATAACAATTATTTTACCATTATACAAGAGTTTAACCTACCCTCGACAAAGGAAATGTACAAGTTAACGGTTAATTCTACAATCTCTTTATTATCCGAAGTTGTTTTTACGTAAGTATTTACTGGGATCTCTATATTATCCACATCCAAGATTCTTAATAATTTATTTCAAAACTTTTTTGTTATTTAATAGACATTGGGTAAAATTAATTTGTACCCTTATTTGAACTTATATGTTTTGAAAGAAATCTTTCAGTCGTTTTACACACATGGTACTTTACGACCTTTTTGACAGAATTAAGGTAAGAATGTATTTTTTAACTTATAAGGCAGGTGTAGTTATTCTCTGTCATTATAACATCATCAATTCTTCCCTTAAAATACTATAAGAATATTTTCAAAATCAATGTTATTTATAATTATGTAACATTAAATTATTTGAAAAAAATAAAGAGATATTTCTCTCAAATAGTCTTGATTTCATTTTTGTCAACATCCATTGTTGGATTTCATTATTGTTAGAAGTCGATTTATTATGATAAAAATCTTTCATATTGTATTGAATTTTTTGTGATATGTTTGACTTTGGATCTATTATTTTTATATCATTCATGGTTGATGGTAAAAGTATTGACATTTTGTATTACTACTTTTAATATGAATGTTTATGTTTTATTTAAACATTTTCATGTGAGAAATGTATTGGACTTAGTAAGTGATGGGTGGAGCCCTCTATAGCTTCTCGATGCATCGGTAGGTCTCATGAGAAAACTATATGTGGAATTGGTCAAGGATTTTCCCAATTTGATATAAGTTTTTGGCAGAGGCCTTAATCATTTTTAGATGTCTTGGCTGAGGCCTTGACAAAATGTTTTAGAATGTCTGGCATTATACATTCCCTCATTATTAAAATAATATTGATGGTTCATTTGGTAATTCGAATAGTAGAATACGCATTATTATGTTTTATTATGGCATTATTTACTCTGCTCATATTCCTTCCATAAAAGTGTTCATTTTTATTATTTGTAAAGGAATGTGTTTTAAATTATTCACCATGCTTAATATTTATGTTATATTCCACTGTATTGCATACCCTTACTGAGCGTTTGAGCTCACCCCATTCTTATTCGTCATTTTTCCAGGATATCAAGAAGTTAGTTATGAGTGACTTTCAGGCATAATCTAGGAGTATTGGATGTTTATAAATTGAATAAATTAGTGTTTTATTTATTTTCAAGTTGTAACGTTGATCTTATGTATGAATCTTGTATCCAATAATACTAAAATGATGGGTCTTTCAGGACATGATTTCCTTTTGATCATGCCAATGTTATATAATAATACAACGACTTTGGGTAACTGGGTTCGGGGTGTTACATGAAATTATTATTCAAAATAACATCTATATTAGTAAAAAAAATTATTATCGATAGATTATCATATATATCAAGAAGATAATTCAAAAGTTCTGAAGCTAATTTCTCCTCATGGATGTTTTGGATATGTTTTGGAATTCTAAAATATGGATCATCACATGTTATTTTTTATCCAGCATTTCCCATTCTACCTTATTCATAAGTTATGGTTGGGTACGTATTAGTGATAGATCATGATCCTTATATAGTATAAAACTATTTTTCAGCATCTTCATAAATACAAAATCATTCTTTGGAAACTACTTCATTGGGACCATACCCTCATCAAAATACATTACTTCTGGAACCAATGAACTTCCAATAAATTCTAAAACTTGTATTATGGGTCAAGAACAACATATCAAAATCTTCATATAAAGTTCAGGATTGGTTTATAATAGTAAATCAATCTCTAAAACTCCTCATATTGGGTTTGGTCAATTTAATCTCTACAACTAAGCTCTTATACCCCATATAGGGTAAGACAAAATTTTAAACCACTAGAAATGATTCCTCTAGAACATTAAAGTTGAGGAAAAAATAAATTGAATAAACCATCACTGAGGATTCATGAGAACATTAAAAAAAATACACCCAACTAAAATAACTACAATGCACACCTTGAAACAGTACGGAAAAAGAACTTATATAAGATAAAAAATTAAATAAATAATGATAAAAGAATAAAATATTTATTTAAATTCTTTAATAGTAGAATAAATCCTTGGGGGGAACACTGAAATCTCATTCATCTAAGAAATTAATGATTAAGACAATTAAATTATAGTGTACTCCAAATAAATATCGCCACCCTAGTAATTAATGTATAGTATATACAATGCAACTAATTACACTTTCTTGTTATTTATTATGAGAATATACATATAGAACAAATATTTTCATGGGCAACCCTTTTTTTGTATAAAGACATCCACCACCATAACTTCCAATTATAGGGAATAGTGGTCAGTTATCAAAAATCCATGTGTTCACTCTCAAATAACCTTCTAATGTCCCTTACTTATACCCATTTTCAAAAACCAATTATGAAAATAAAATTATGTACCCTCATATATTTCCATTATATATTCCTAAAGTTAACCATTATGTAAAGCCTTTTGCTTCTCTAAACACAAACCATTAGTATTATCATGGTTGGATTCCTACTACTTGTCTCAGTACTTCTATAGTTTCAAATGTTGTAGTTGTCTCTCCACAATAAAAAAACACATTTTGGAAATTAGGATTCGGAAACCACTACTTCGGTTAACCCTAAATAGTTATCCCAAAAATAGTTTTCACACACCTATAACAAACATAAAAATCAACATTAATCAAATAAATTATTATATTCATTCATACTTTAATGATAAATCACACAAACAAGTAATTTAATACTACAATAATTTCATTTAAAATTATATCAACCAATACCTGTTACTTAATTCCTTTAATCATCACTATTTAATAATTCCAGGATACATGGAAATGCACACTTAAATTTTTAAACAACACTATAACTAGAATTGATCCCATCCCCGCTACATCACCACCATCATTTGATAAAAACAATAAAACCTCTATATCAAGCCTAATTCCATATCATAAATCCCATAACCACCCAATAACAATTAAATCATATCTTATATCAAACTCAATAATAATATTAATATATCATTTGACTAATCTTCAACACAATAAACCAACTATGCTTGAACCATTCAAAATCACAACAAAGGGATAACATAAATATAAAATATAGTAGAAATAAACAGCCATAAAATATAATTATAGTAGAAAATCACATTAAAATAAAACATTCAATTACACCATAATCATATTTAATAAATTAATTCATACTAACAACAATCATTAATTATTTATTACAACAAATCATTTTCCTTATATGATCATGAATCATCTAAACAGATTTTTAATAAATTAAAAGAAATAAAGAAACCCAAACAAGGATCTACAAAATAAATAATATGTACTATAAATAAAAAACTTTGTCAAATTATATCTCAAACAATGTTTTCTACCATATCATATTTATATGGGTTGATGAAGATCGTCAAAGGGAATCTAAAGGACTTCCCTTCTCCAGTTGTATCCATAAGATGCAACTAAATTACTCATTATATTAATGGTATGATTCATTATTTTAATGTATATTATTATATGAGTAATAAATTATAATGTACAAAGAGATAATTGGGTAAAATGTAGTTTTGGATAAGAACAAATTGGAAATATTTACACGTCATCAATTGATAATTGGATTTATAAATCTCTCAAGGATTCACTTTGAATATTAACACATAGGGTTTGGCCTCCATTTAAATCATGTATAGTTGTATGCATATCATTCCTCACCTTATGATATTTCTAGTGACACCCTATGACTTGTATTGGTAGTGCTTTATTATATACATCAATTGTACAATATTATAGGAAGTGGTAATGGAATGAAATTTCATTCCATTCCTTATAATATAACATAATAATATAACACGATATGGAGTATTTCTACCCATAAAAAACGTTTTTAGTGTATATCTCCTTCAATATAACACTTACACTAAGACATAATATACTTTCTTCTATTTTACCTTATATCATATCTTATTTGATAAATTATGAATCAATATAAAAAATATATGGATATATTCCAAAATACATTTGAATTTCATCATCAACTTCACCATGTATCACATTATATGTAATACTTTGTGTATTCCATAAAAAAATATTTTGTATTAATTGTAAAAAAAATTAGATCATATCTCTAATTCAAACTCAACACTCATTCAGTAAACCACAATGAGTGTCCCCATAGACCCTTTCAGCATTGAAAACAAATATGAATCACCATATAATTATATTTAATCAAATATTTCCCACTAAAAAATCATTAATGCAACTCGAGTTATAGAGTGATATGATGTGATCTACAATAAACACATGTATCTCAATACATATTTCCACAAGTTGAATCACATACTACTATTATTTATCATGTATTTCATTTTTCAAAGTCATTGAGTTATTATATAACAATGTGTATGTCAATCCAATATATACAAGTCCTATGTTCTCAATTCTATGAGTATATACTGGTCAGGTAATGGAATAAATCCCATGTTATTCACCTTTATCTATTTGAACTACACTATTACCCCACATTAATAGATAATAAAATCATATGTATTATCTATTTGTGGCTGAACACTCTTAAATATATCTCAATCAAGGCACCAAATGACATAATCTTTATGAACGAGGAAAAATTCCATGTTAGTAGAACAAAAATGAAAAAAAATCAGTAACATACCCAACCACCCATGAATAAACAATCCTCAAGGATTTCATAAAAATGTTATCAATGTATTGTGGTTTTTATTATTTGTATCTTACAATAATTTGGTAGTTGGGGCTCTATATTTTATCTATGTAGTAATAATATATCAAATAAACAGTGTGTGGCACTCCATGTGGCATACTTAGAGGTTCAACCAGTTGACAACCCACTTTTGGTACCTCGTGGTCATATTTTATACCTCTATACAAGAATCCTACCCACATTGACTTTAAAATATTTTTCATAACCATAATACACCATGATGATAATTGGATACAGATAACTCAATGTCATACCATGAGAGGTCAATTATCATTACACCTCAAAGAAATTATATAAATATATATATAAAAAGCATAAAAGAATGATAAAGTAGGGTGAAATTTTTTAATCTATTTTATCTTCCTAAAATACTTTTACAAATACATAACAAAGCCTAATAGAATAAACTTTATATCATATCATATATGAGAGGATACCAAATCATACATCTATTATTGCACATTATAGTTTTTTATTAACCCTTACAATTCCATTTTTTTATGATGATAAAAAATATAGCATTCATGTGGTTGGTATCCCAAAATAAATATTAAAACCAAAAAAATACCATAGGTGTAATAATATTCATCCAACGGTATTTAACTAGTTCCCTCCACACACATAAAATAAATTATCTTCACTAAACGTTTATGTAATAGACATTGTACGAGTATGTTCATGCCTAATGTAATTATTTTCCTTTTATGTGTAGATTCTCATTATTTTTATCCTATTACCTTTCAAATTCCAATGACCCCAACTCTTAGTCCTACACTGAATCCCCCTCCATATCCAACACACCATCTTTATTTTGGAATAAATTATATGAATTAAAAAATTGTGATATGTATAAGAAACCATATTTAATATATTATGCATTAGTTCCATCATATGGGAGTAAAAATAATAGTATTGATCCCCTAAATGATGATTTTTAATAGTAATATCCACCTTACATTTGGATCTATTTTGAACCACTCTTACATATGATTCTCCACCTAAAATATAACTCCATGGAATATTTATGTTCAGTATTCATGGTTATCATTATTGAATATAGGAATCTTATCCTCATTAAAACTAGACTATGCCTCTACAATGGCCCCTTTTTATGAGAGTTTGTTGGATCCATATTTAGTATTTAGCTTGATTTTTTTAATTCATGGATTTTAAATAACTATGTCAAGCATATCCTTATAGGGGATACATAATATAGAACCCCCCTCTTATGTACTAAAAGAAGAACTATCCAAAACCTATAGCTAATCAAACACATCCTTCTCCAACAACATAAAATGAACATCCTTAGTTTTAAAAAGGATGGACTACATAGCCTTATTATCATCAAAAACAACCTCGGACACTTTTTCCAGTGGATCTTTATCGATGACCATTTTTATTCTAGTCAAAAAAATGAAAAACCCCATGTTTATATATTTAGAGCCATGCTTCATTTATCATTTATTAATAAAATTCACATTGATTTGATGTCTCAAAATACCAACATGATGGAATCCTTCATTCTCATTTAGAACAGATCTTATTATGTCTCTCTTTTCATGAGATTTCTAAGACTATTTTTTTCAAATCATGGAAGGGGTTTCGTATACTATGGAAGCTCAAAACTGAGATGCAATGTGATGTTTCACATATCCATTGGAAGTTGATTAAAGATCCTCCACAAAAATCATAATCCTAATCAAAATATCAGGAGAGATTCAGGGGGAGAGTGATGATAACAACATATATTCAAGGAATGCCCTTCTTGTATTCAAATTAGGAAAATAGTTTGGTCATGAATCAAACACTAACTTATATATGAATCAATATTTAAAAACTATTTTAACCCAAAAAATTCCAAACATGAATTCAAACGATCATCCTCTATGTATATATGACTAAAAAATGAACACAACAACATAATAGAATGAAAATTCAAACAAATTAATCTATAGAAACAACTTTTAGTAGATTCAACACCAAAGGATTTAAAAATAGTAAGGTTAATACCATGCGCCTTAGATAAAATACAATCGAATATATATATCACTATAGATTGGAATTGTTATAAAATGAAAAGTGGAATAAATAGTGAGATCCAATGAAGCCTGAAGACCTTGAACACACCATTATGAATTAAAACTCCCCATGAAAATAAATAATGGAATTCTTGTAATAGTGAATCACTGTGATAACTCAATCCTATAAAAGCATAATAAATGTTCATGTGATTAAATATTACTAACTTTATGGTCATCAATGACTAATGTGAAATTTAAATGTGAAATCAAGGAGTTTGGATTCCATTGATACTTCTGATGAAGAAATATCTAACACTAGGAGCACATCCACAATACCAGAATCATTTGTTCCAATGTCTATGGTTGGATGATTTGACATCCCCAGGACCAAATTGTGATCCTACCATGGGAGAGAGAATAAAGAAAATATATATTTACCCTCTCCTAATGGAAAATGAGGGACCCTCACATCCAGTATAGTCTGTTAGATCATTGGGTGGCAAGGGAGAGAGAGCGAGTGAGGGAAAATATGGGTTTTTTAACTGATTTCATATATTCATATATATCCAACCTAATCATTAATTATACACCTAATAAAACCATCCCAATAATCTTTTTCATGAGTAACATATATATAAAAACTATGATTGAATAATTTTTATATTTAAGAACTATATTCCTAATGTTCAACTCCTTGAAAATATTTAAACTCCTTAACTACAAAATCAAATTTTAAGCTATCAACATTTGTTATCAACTTATAACTATTAATATTATAACATAATTATCCCTGAAATATATTCTATCATCCATGCCCTAGAAATAATTTATTAAATAATGTAATTATTTATATTATAACTTAATGGAATATCGAAAACTCTGTTCAGATAATGTGACATTCATATTATTACAATAACTGAATGTAACTCTTTAAAATTAAATTTACTAGCATACCATAAAACACTATTAGGATATATAGTGATGTTATATTTTTATTTTGACTGGAATAATCATTTATTAAATAGACTTATTCACATTCACATAATAACTAAATTTTATGATTTATATTTCTCTCTACAATCAAAGATCATTAAATAATTATGATATTAAGTGGATATAACTATAATTATAGGCTGTTAGAATCTTCTATTTAAGAGATTTTCACATATATAAGTTCAAACACACCCCTAATAGAAACATAGATATTATATTCTCATTAAAATATCATGATAAGAAACAGAAAATACTTTTGATTGGGAAAAAAACATTTGTACTTTTATTTGGAACATGTATCTAATAAGCAATTATTTCAATATCCTACATGGTATTCTTTGTTTTGGGAAAAAATAATTTTTTAAAATATGACTTAATTATTTAAAATATACAAATGATGGGTGAATGGATCATTCCCCATATTTTAACAAATATTTGGATAATACTTTTAACCTAAATAAAATATTTTTAACCTTGTCTTATTTTAAAAATAGGTTACTGAATCGGATGAATCAAAAAAGCATGTACATCAAAATCATTATATCAAATTGTTCATAAAAATAAAATTGTGAAAAGAACTTATCTTTTAATATTAAAAATTTTTATGAATATCCATATCTTTTACTTAAATCAATCAGATATTAATTAAGTCTTTTTAACTGTACTCTCTAATGTACCTAGTCTTTGCTTTATTACATTACAAAAACAATATACTCTATCAATTCATAAAAATATTTTGAACTATTAGAAATTTATAACTTAGTTAAAATATAAAATATGTATGATATACCATTCAAAGTTGACGAATTAATTTCTATCACAAAAATACATAGTATGGAAATTCCATGGAGTTTTAAATAACACTAAAACTATCTTGGAAAATTCCATCCTTTCAGAATTATAACTCCTCCCTTCAAAATTTTACCTTTAGGTTTTAGTGACAATGATTGGTTACTTGAAAAACAATATTGGACTCCCTAAATTAATTTTCATTTTCGAATTTGAAATTTTACCCTCTTTAACTATCTGAATAAAACCAAAATCAATATATCACATGAATAGTGGATAAAATATTGATACTTTAGAATAACAGTAAAAAATTTCTATATTTCATTTATCTTGTCAGAATATTTCTAATAATGGTAATATAAATAATTCCTTACCCTAAATAATCCTTAAAGAAACCTCTAGTATCATCAAGTAATTATTCATATTATATATTATTAACATAACAAATCATATTTACTATATTAAACAAAATTTTATTAATTAATTTTTCAAATAATTCCTTTGAAATATTAATTTAATCAATTTATTCTCCCCATAAGAAACTAGATTCACCAGTTGAACAAATTCAGCAAATGGTTATATAGGAAGGTGATGATTCAACACATAAAATTTCACTAAATTTAAAAACTCTTCTTTCGCTATTGGTCTAAGAGGTTACATACATTAATCTTATTCCCATTATAGGATTGATATAAAATATATATTTGATCATGATGATGATATTTATATATAACATAATCATTTATAATATGTGTACCATATCCTATACATTTTTAATAATGGATTTATATAATGTGATCCTACTAAAATGATGAAAAACATTAAAATCTCGCTATATATTTGTGGTCCAATATTAATATTTAACTATAAAATGAGTATTAACTGGTATTCATATCACTAAATAGTTATTTAAGACATGAATTATCAATATCATATCTTATATAACTCTTGGATCATTGATCGAGAAACTCTTTGTCCAATCAAAAAAATTGATAAACCTAACTATATTCCTATGCTATCCTAACTCTTAGGGTTTCTTATCAATGTAAACCCCAATTAAAATTATAACAATATAGAACATGATACATATAGGAACTATATTAAATGATTTACATACAATAGATTATCCAAGGGATCCCTGATTTGGCATGAACCAACAATGTTATATGATATTGGTCTTTTCATGTTCTGATTTAGAAGGAATCATACACTTAATATTTTGTCGGGGGTTTCATCTCATTGTATTATCTCATATTATAACCTTTATTTATTCATGATTATAGTTATTTAGTTTTTAATTATATTCCTTCCACAAAATCAATTTTTTAAAACCATATTGATGTGTGACTCTTTTCTAAACCAATAGTTTGTGATACTCTCCTAGAAATAGATGTCATATATATTTTTATATTTCCAAATGCATCCATTGCATAAACTACATGAACTTTAAATATAAAGGATAAAAATTATTTGATTATAAATATCCACATTAGTAATCCTAGAGTGACACCTAACCAACCCCCTTTTTTCTAGAATAATCCATAAGTCTCAAAACTAATATGAGGTTTGGTACAAAGTCTCTCTACCTAGAGATACTCTAATAAAAAGAGATTTCAATTAATTATAATACTAATACCGAATAATCATAAACTATATTATAAAACTAAATTCATGATAATAATTTTAAATACAAACCAAATTCTTGGTATATAAAAAATAAATCCATTATTATATTTTTCTTCCAACCCCTTATATTCATGTATAAAAATTTATAGAGGCAGTTAAAAAATTTATACTAATAAATACACATATTCATAGTATGAACGATTTATATCCATGAATAATAAAAAAGGTATTAAATTTAAATAAATGAAAATTTCACATATTTAAATATAATATTAACATTTATGAACAAATCATAAATATTAGTTAATCATAAATATTATATAATTTTTTTATTCAATATTGATATTTCATAAGCATGAATATAAAATCTTTATATTCATTTTTTAATATGAACTAATTCATATTATCCATTATGTGAAATTTCATTTAAAATATATGATATTAAATTATGTATAATCATTTTATATTTCAAAATATTATATAAAATATTTACATAATCTAAATGAGATATTGTTGAAAATTTTTTAAACCTTGATCAAACGACTCATTAAAACTCATTTTTGTGGTTTAAATAATTTTCCAAATAAGTAAATAAATTAAAAAAATTTAAATTTAGTATTTTGAATAATTCATAATCTTAAAATATAAAAGATTTATTTTTTATCTTTATTTTGAAATTTATAAACACATTATAAATAACTCTTATGATTTATAAATAAACACATTATATCTAAGACATATGTCATTCCATATATATTCATATGATTTATTTTCATACTAACATATAATATTGTAGAATATTTATTAATAAATGTTTAATAGAAATTTAATTAATTAGTTATAAAATCAGTACTATTAATTTATCTATAAACACATTATAAATTAATAATTATCCCCAAAATTCCATTTATCATTATTTATAATAAATTTATAATTAATATAATTCAATTCATAAATGAATTTCAAAATACATATTTTCATTTCAAATTGTATTTAAATATATAATATTAAATCATATTGTATAAAAAATTTATTTATTAATCTAGAGGAATTTATATAGTATTATAGATAATAAATGGTTCTTAAATAGGTTAATCACTATAATTAATATTTTATGGCTAATTTCTATTTCAAATTTTATGATTTTATTTGAAAAGGTATACTCATACATATCATATCATATTTTACAACATGCATTGTTAATGTAATAGAGATACAATGATCGACATTTTTGAAAAAAAATAGTTCAATTCTATCAAATAATATTATTGTCTAATATTATACACTACGATCAGTAAAATTCTATGGATTTTTTCAAAATATTTTGTTATGATATTCCCATATCTCAATCCACAATTAAATGAAGTGAAAAAATAATAAGGAATAATCTTTAATGATTGGAAATATAAAAGGGAATACAATTTTAAAATATTGATTCCTCAACATGATTTATGAATATAAATTAATTGTATGAATTTGATACCACTATTTTATTTTCAATGATCTAAAACCTCTTTTTATAATCTTTTGGAATAACGAAATCCTATAACAACCCTTCTCTTTATTCAACACGTAAACATGATTTATTACATAAAATTACACTTAAGATAACTCAGAGGATCAAGACGTCTAGTGTCTTGGGAAATTACGAACATTACATGACTATTTAAGACATAAGAATAAAACATCATTATTGAAATCATTTTTTACAAGACCACAACATTCCCTCGTACTTAACATTTCCTTGGATAACCTGAGGACATACATAAGAAAAAGTTTGAGCTATAAATCCTAGTAAGGTATTAAAAAAGGAATAACATGAATACCACCGTAATTGTTAGTAAATTGGAATATAAATGGATTATAAGAAAAATATGAACATAAATGAGTGATATAGCATGATTATCATAACATGGAAATGTAGAAAGAATTTTTTATAGGATCTTAGCATCAACCAAGGGTCATTTCACATGGATCATGGGTAAACCCTCATTGAACATGAATTATCATGATTAAACACTAATTTCACTTGAATTATCATTATTAAACCCTCATTTAACTTGATTTATCGTGATACTATTCTTTACCCAATTCCTTGGAGTGCTATCCGGGAAAACCCTTTATAAACATTTCATTTCATGCATAAGTCTGCTACATGAATCATACAACATGGATTAATTAAACATCATAATTTATTCTACGAATAAGATATGTGGAATACATAAATTTAATTCCTCAATAGAAATTACATGTTTAGAAATGTGAAAAACCTTAATATAGAAATTAGTATGGTATTCACTTACAAAATGATTTTGGCATGGTAAACTTTGGTGTAACTTTGAATGCATAACAACACCAAATAGAAATTGTAAATTGGTTAATGAGAGAGAAAGGGGTATCTCATAATTTATACACAAAATAGACATTAAGGGGGTCATTTATATAATATCCCAACATGTGTAATGGAATTTAAATGCATAATATAAAATAATTACTTGAATGTAAATGATAAGAGAGAAATCCAAAACAGAATTTCGGCATGGTAACAGGTGTACATGGAAGGCATTATTGAGAGAGAAAGAGATATCTCATCATTAAAACATAATGAAGGATGTATGGGGGAGGTTTTAAATCACACCCCAACATTTTTAATAGAAAATAAAAGTCTTAAAAATATAAATAAATTTGGAAAAAATAAGGAAGGAAGAAATCCCTTACATGGAAGTGTGATCCCAAAGGATGAGGAGGGGAATTGGATAGATTTCATGGGAGATTGGGGAACCTTGGGAGGATTATAGGGAGAGGAGGAAAATGTAGGGATCTTCTCCAAGGGTTTTGAGTAATGAAAAGTGGAATATTTTGTGGGTTTATATTAGAAAAAATTACATATTATTTATTATATAAGTTTTAGACACTATACATTAAACTAATCAAAACAACGAACCATACCTTGTTTTTTGCCCATAGGTTTTTCCAAAGGGTAGTGGGAAATATTATTTTATAAGGTCAATATCCTAACTTACAAAAATATTAACCTTCCATATGTGGAGGTGAGTCACACATTCAAAGAAATCATATTGAAATGGTAAAATATTTTATAAGTCTGAGAGGGTCCACTAAGGCTTATAAAATAAATCAAACACATATAATATCACATTATTTTAATATTAAAACATATTTTTTCAGAAAAACAACCTTATAGTATATTATTACATCACTCTTTGGTCATTATGATGTCATAAAACACATAATATATTTAAATGATTTTTAATTGTTTCCCAAAAGTTTGACTTTCTATGAATATTAAGAAAAATTCACTATTGGATAAATTGTGCATCCGGATTTAAAAAATAATAATATTTTTTTTCTAAATAATTTTATAAATTTGTGAATTTTGAACTTTTTAAACAAAAACTGAAATTTTATTGAAAATTCATTGGTTAAAAAATAGATTTTAAACCTGAATGAAAATTGAAGTTATATTCATAAAAATTATATGATAATTTATATTTATTTAAAAGTAATTTAGTAAATATAATATTTTATAAATTTTTTATTTAATTCAAAAATCCATTAATTCATCAAAATATATTTCTCAATTGAAATTGAATTTTAACATAAATTACTATTTCTGCTATAAAAAATACTTACAAAGTAACAATGAAAAATTGAATGTATATTCTTTATAAAAAAATAATTCACATAATCATAGTGCTAGGGTATTGTTACATAACACCTTATAACACCCACATAAGTCCTAAGAGTAAGTTCTGCGATGGTGACAGACTCTTGGGGCGGCTTCGATAACAACGCTCGAGTGGTAATATCTTTTAACTTCCACTTCTATTGTAAGCGATTCTGTTCAAGCTTAACGTTTCGAAGATCATATTGGGATTGGTTAAGAGTGAATCCTAGGGACGCAAACTATTTTACAATCGCTGAAAAACGGGCTTCGTATGGAGAAATTCTACTGGATGAGGCCATCAATTTGTTATTTTGAGTAAATTGGATTTGTTAAAGACCTATATTTATACTAATTATGTGGTCACTGTTCAATGGATAAATTAGAAATGGTAAAAAATCATAATGGTTTTTTAAAGTCCTACAACATAAAATCAAGGAATTCCATATGTTTAATTTCACCATTTTACATAATAAGACATTTAAATAGATCAAGAGGAATTTATATTAATAAAAGTTTGGGTCGTTAGAATCATCCCACCCTTAAGAAACTTCTCCCTCGAAATTTCCATTTTCCACACTAAAATAGATGTGGGTGACTATGATTCATCACTTTCTTAGATTCCCACATTTATTTTTCAAAAATGTGGTTTCCCCACAACACCTTGATAAGGGTCATTGTTTTATTTCATTGAACTTTTTCCATAATAACTAAGATCTACACCGGATTATATTCATAGGGGAGGTCATCCTCCAATGGTACCACCTATGGATTGAGTACATGTGATGGGTCGGGTATGTATTTCCTTAAGAGTGATGCATGGAATACATCATGTACTTGAGATAGGTTTGGTGGGAGAGATATTCGATAGGCCACTACTCCTTTGCGATCAATGATCTCAAAATGGACGATGAACCATGGACTAATATTTCAATTCTTCCCAAATATCCTAACTCTCTTCCATGGTGATATGCAAAGGATTACCATGTCTCCAAAATCCAACTCTAGAAATCATTTATGATTATCTGCATAGCTATTTTGTCAACTCCGAACAGGTTTAATGTCATGCTAGGTGGTCTTAACCCTCTCCACTATTTCTTCAACCATTTCTACACCTAGGATATTTAGTTAAACAAAATCATTTGAATATATCAGTGTTCTAAACTTCTTCCCATATCAGGCTTCATAATGAGCCATTTGGATGCTTGTGGGGAAACTGTTATTATAATTGAATTGAACCAAAGGAAGATGATGATCTCATCCTCTTTTTATGTCTATTGAGCATGCTCTCTACTTTTCCACAACTGTTTGGATAGTCCACTTATATTGGTCATCAGTTTGACGACGATAATCCGTACTGAAGTTCATCTCAGAATTCAGAGCGTGTTGGAGATTCATCCAGAACATAGAGGTGAATATTGGATCTCAATCAAATAAAATATATAGTGGTACTCCATGAATACTTACCACTTTTTTGATGTATATCCATTCCAGTTGATCCATTTATAAATTCTCCCAAATTACAGTGAACTGTGTAGTCATTGTAAGATGATCGATAACAACAGAGATAGAACGGTTTCATTTAGATGTCTTCAGAAGTCTGGTGAAAAAGTCCATGGGGATTTTATCCCATTCCCATGTTGGTATGGGTAATGGTTACATCATCCCCTTATACTTCTTCCACTCATACTTCACTTGTTGACATACTAGGCACTTTGATGTATACTCGACAACATCCTTCATCATGATATCCTACTAATAATGCTCTCAAAGATCTTGATACGTCTTTTTGTTTCTTGGGTAATTGGAGAATGTTGAACTATATTCATCATCCAAAATATCCTTCAATAAATCCAAATATGATGGAACACATAGTATTTACCCAAATCTCACAATTCATTCTTCGTTAACATTGATCTCTAAGGATTTCCCTTTCCTGATAGTTTCCACTTTCTTGTGAATTCCCACATCATCCTTTTGATCATTCATTAACATTTCTAAAAGATAATTTTGAGAAATCATTTGTGAAAGGATTGAGGATGTTCCCTTCATTATTAATCCCTTGTCCATCTTCATCAATTCTAAGAAGATTGGATCCTTTTAAATTCTCATCAATGATATAATTATAAGGTCCTTCATACTTAGTGAATCATCCACCTTGTTCACTTTTATAGGGTGGTAATGGATTGAAAAGTCATAGTCTTCAATCATCTATATCCATATTCATTGGATCATATTAAGCTCTTTCTATATGAATATATAATTGTGGACTTTGTGATCCATATATATTTCCCACTTCTCTCCAAATAGGTAATCTTTCCACATTTTTAAAGATATTTTTACAACATCAAACTCTTGATCATGTGTTGGATAGTTTTTATCATGAACATTCAATTTCCTTGAATCATAGTCAATGACTTTTTAATTTTCCCTCAACACACAACCCATTACCTTCCTAAAAGCATCATTGAATACAAAAAAAATGTTCTCCACTTGTGGGTAATGTGAGGACGATTATAGTGATAAGCCTCCTTTTCAAATCCATGATGATTTATTCTCATTCATCACTCCAATTAAACATGACTCCATTCCGATATATCTTGGTAAGAGGGTTTAAAAACCATGAGAAATATCTCACAAATCGGTGATAATATTCAGATAACCCAAGTATGTTATGGATATCAGTCATAAATGTTGGCCTTAGTCATCCCTCAATTCCATTTATCTTAGTGGGATCCATAGATATACCATTGGTTGTGATGATGTGACCCATGAATAATACTTCCTTCAACCATAACTCATTCATTTCAGTACATTGGAAGAGCTTCTCCTTTCACAAGGTCTCTAGTATAGTGCTTAGATGCTCCTTATGATCCTCCATGGTTATAGTGTATACTGGAATATCGTCTATAAATACTACAAAAAATTTGTTGAGGTAATCTATAATTACACTTTTCATCATTTTTATGAATATTTTTAGAGAATTAATGAGTCTTAAAGGCATTACTATGAATTCATAGTGCCCATACCTTGTACGAAATGCAGTATTTGGGATTTCCTCCTTATTCCCCATTACATGGTAATATCCCAATCACAAATCAACCTTGAAGAAGTGTTATTCTCCATGAAGCTAATCGAACAAGTCCTCATTTCATGGAAGAGGATACATGATCTTTATTGTCATTTTGTTGATCTCATAATAATAAATGCAAAGGCGCATTGACCCAACCATCTTCTTGAAAAAGGGGTATAGTTCTCCCCATAGTGAAACACTTGGGCTTATAAACCCATTATCCAGATTCTCCTGTAGTTTTTTCATTTTTCTCCTCAAGCTCCCCAATAGACATTATATACAGAGTCTTGGATATTTGAAATTCCCGAGGTATAATATCAATCGGGAATTCAACATCCATTCTCAAAGGAAGACCGATAAATTCCTTAGGAAACACATCAGTGAATTTCCTCACAATATCCATGTCTTCAAGGATGGTTTATTATTTATAATAAATCGTTCGAGAAATATATTCATTCTCATAGTGTAGTAATATCCACACTTGAGATGATTGTACTAAAGAAGATTCATCCTCCTCCTTGGAGTTGTACAGATTCAGGGGTCGATTCACCATATGGATATTGATTTCCATATCATAGAAATTTATGTTGGCTTTATATAAGGAAATCCAATCCATGACAAGGTGGCATAAAATTCCAGCATAGGAAGTATAACGAGGTTCCCTGGGAAGATTAATCTACAAATTGAGATAGAGGAGGAGTTATATTCATGGGATGTAATAATTTCCCCATTTTCCGATCTCATCGACATCTTTACTTCCATGATTTGTGGTAGTGTTCATATTTTTCTACTAAACTATTGTGATATAAAAGAATGCATAGAACCAAAATCAAAATGAATTATTTATATTCTTGAATGATTAACTAGCGTACCTATCACCACATCATTTTTGGTGTTTTTTTTGGCAGTAGTGATGGAAAAATATCTCTCTTTCTACCTTGGAGGTTGTTGATTTCCTCTGAAAATACTTGTCTTAGGTCACTGGTTTGAAAAGTGACCTGGTTCTTAACAGTTTAAGCAGTGAACAATGCGTTGAGGATTGAAAAAAGCATTCATCTTCTCTATCGCAGCACCAGGATTTCTTGTCGGCAGTTAATGGCTAGGTGCCCTTCTCTTCCACACCTGATGCATTTCCTCATCCCCTTCAGGCAATTTTTGTTGTTCTTATTTCTACAAATTTGGAAAGTTTGGTGTAATAATTTCTTAGCACCATTGGATTTATCCATCTTAAAGAAAAAAAAGTCCACCTTATTCTTCTTATAATTATGATAACCTTATGATTTTCTGATCTCCATTTCAACTTTCCTGGAACATCAAACAATTTCCTCATAACTATTAAAGACAGGAATCATTAGGGATTGTCATAGGCTATATTTCATCCCACCAAAGAAGCAGTCTACCTTGAATTTGGGGGTAATGAAAAAGCTAGAGGCATATTGTGAAATCCTTCTGATGTTTTCTTCATATTCTTAGATGGATTCTTCATCTTCTTTCTTGAGGGAAAGAATGTCCCATTCCATCATAAGTCGGAGGGTGGGCAAAAAAAATTGTCAAAATAAAAAATTCTAGAAATTCTTACATTTCAATACCCTGATATCTTCCTCTATCTTTATATTTTTTTATCAATGTCCACCATGGAAAATCTTAATGCTCTATATGATAATCATCCAAACTAACCTTATCTTGTTCGGAACATTGAAGGATGGAGAAGATATTATCAATGGAGTTGATCCATTGTTCGGTGATTGAGGGATTGGATGATCCATTAAAAGTAGGAGGCCTTTGTCTCATGGAGCTATCAATTTAATATTTTTCTTTCTTAGGGGGATTGAACATACCACTTGATCTATTTTTCTATTCAAAACATGAGTTAATTGAGAGCATATTGTGACAATATTTGTGATTCTCTCTCCCATCAGATTGGGAATCTCATTAGAACAATCATCACATTGATCTTCGCAACAGTTTTTAGCCCGAGTCCCCCTATTTTTGGCCAATGGATGGAATAAAAGGAATGTTATGGGTAACACATAAAGGTGAATCCAAAGACAAAGTGAGATAACTTATAAATTAAATTTATTTCGTTAACTTATAAATTTATAAACTTCAATATATTATATCCATGACCTACTACACAACATATTTTCTTAAGGGAATTTCATTTTTCCCTCAATAATGGTTCATACTAATATTATGAATATACCAAACCATATCCCTAGCGAGTTTTGTAACCAAGAATGTAGCAAGGCCAATTTTCATGCACTAATTCCCATTTGAGTCTAGCTTAATGTAGTGTTTTTAGTTTTTACCCCTAGATACATCTATACCAGACCTTTATAAACTTGTTCGTATATTGATAGGGATGTATCTTCTTGATAATCTACTTAATATATACTCACAAAAATTTAGGTATTTTTTATTATACTTTGTAATATACCTAAGTCCTTCACAATGGTTTTCTAATCCTATTCCCAAAAATAACTAAACCTATCCTCTAATACCAACTATTACTACCCTTCTCTTTATTACACACTTAAACATGATTTATTACATAAACATAAACTTAAGACAACTCTAAGGGTTGAGAGGTCTAGTGTCTAGGGAAATTCAAGACAATACAGGACAACTTAATACATAAAAATACAACATATTTATTGAAATATTCTTTTACATGACCACAACATTCCCTCGAACTTAGCACTGCATAGGATAACTTGGGGACATACATAAGAAAAAGGGGTGAGATATAAAGCCCATGGAGGGTTTAAATAAGGCATAACATAAAGAATTCAATACATGTTAGGAAATAGGATTATCAATGGACCATAAGAGAAACATGAACATAAATGCATGATATAGCATGATTATCAAAACATGGAAATGTGGCAACATCATTTTACGTTATATTAGCATGAGCCAAGTCTTATTGCACATGGAGCATGAGTAAAACCACATTTCTCATGAATTATCATGAGTAAAACCTCATTTTACATGAATTAGAATTAGTATAACCTCAAATCACTTGACTTTTCATGATACTATTCTTTACCCAACACATTGGAGATCTATCAGGGAGCACCATTTATAAACACGTCAATTCATGCATAAGTGTGCCATGTGGATCATACAACATGGAATAATTAAACATAATAATTTATTACATGAATAAGGGATGCGTAATACATAAATATGTTTCTCAAATCAACAAGTACATACTCATAATTATTATTACATTTTATAGAGAAATGTGTATGGTATTCACTTACATAATGATTTTGGAAAGGAAAACATTGTTGTAACTTTAGCAGCATAACAACATGAAATAGAAATCGTAAAATGGGTTTATGAGAGAAAGGGGTGTCAAATAATATATACACAAAATGGACAGTAAGGGGGTCATGTAACATAATATCACGACATGTGTAATGGAATTTAAAAGCATAAAATAAAATAATTTCATGAATGTATATGAGAAGAGAGAAATTACTTAGGAAATTTTGGCATGGTAACAGGTGTACATTAGAGGCATTAATGGGATAGATGGAGGTATATCATCATTCAAACATACATAGGGTAGTATGAGGGTGGTTAAAATTTATACCCTAACTTTTTTTACTGAAAATAATAGGGTATAAAAAATATAAATAAATTTTCACCAAAATAAGAAAAGAAGAAATCCCTTACATGGAAGTGTGATCTCAAAGGCTTGAGAGGGGCTTGATAGAGATTTAATGGGAGATTAGGGTGACTTGGGAGGATTTTAGAGGGAGGAGGTTAGAGTAGGGACGTGAAAAATGGGTTTTTAGTGAAGCGATGTGGGTGCTTGGGTGGGTTTATGTAGGAAAAGAGAGGGAATTCATTATTATTTAGGTTTTGGACACTATATATTAAACTAATCAAAACCAAAAACCATCCCACAGTTTTTCCCATGTTTTCGTACAAATGGTAGTGGAAAACATTATTTTTTGAGGACAATAGCCTAAATTATTGAAACATTATCCTTTATTATGTGGAGTTTAGTCACACTCTCATTGAAATCATTTAAAAATGATATAATGTTTTATAAGTCTTGGAGGGTCCACTAAGGTTTTGTAATATAAATAAAACAAATATAAAATCACATTATTTTAATATTAAAATATATATTTTAAAAACATACCTATTATAGTATTTTATTAAGTCACTATTGGATCATTATGATATCATAAAACACATTATAAATTTTAACAGAATTTAATTTATAACAAAAATTTCACTATCTTAGATAAGTATGAAAAATTAATCATTGCGTAATTTTTAAATCTTTATTAAAAAAATATGAATTTTATCTTTATATTTTTTAAATATTTTAATTTTCACTTTTCAAACAAAAATCAGCATTATTTAAAAATTCATGGGTTTTGACAAAAACAGTTTTCAGCCCTTAATAAAAATTAAAATTGTATTCATAAAAATTATACGATAATTTATATTCTATAAAATTTAATTTTGTAATAATAATATTTTATTTAAATATTATTTAATTCAAAAATCTGTTAATTAATCAAAATATATTTCTCAATTGAATTTGAATATTAACTAAAAATACTATTAGTGCTATAAAATTCACTTACAAATTAACAATAAAAAATTGGATGTATAATATTTAAAACAAAATAATTCACATAATCATAGTTCTAGGGTCCTTTTACATAAACCTTTATAACACCCGCATAATACCTATGTTTAAGGTGTGCGATGGGGAAAAACTCTTGGTGCGTCTTGGATAACTTCCCACTAGTGGTAATCTCAATTAAATTCAACTTCTCCTGTAGGAAATTCCATTAAAGACTAACGTGTTAAAGTCCACATTGGGCTTGGTAAAGAGTGAAGCCCAGTGATGATACCACCTTTTTTATCTTTGAATAATGGGCTTCTTATGGAGAAATTATACTGGATGAGTCCATTAGTTCGTTTGTTTGAGTAAATTGGATTTTTTAAAGCCCTATATTTATACTAATCATGTGGTCACTGTTCAACAGTTGTATTAGAAATGGTAATAATTTTTAATGGTATTTTAAAATCCAAAAAAATAAAACCATGGATGTACATACGTTTTAAATCACCATTTTTCGTAATAATACATTTAATTTGATGAAGAGGAATTTTCATTAATAAATTTTTGGGTCTTTAAAATGAAAAACCAAGATCATCCATGTAAGAATGTTGAAATAATGCATATTATAAATTACTAACCTTATAGATATGTTCCTTAAATAATTTATATCATTTTATCATCATTTAATAGACTTGAGGATGATCCCAAGTGGCAACCAAATGAAATCCCTCAAGAGGTGGTATCAATGGGGTGAAACATAATCACTCTTCATATGAGTGGGGTCTTCCTTTAATCTATGGTATACTAATAACTCAGTAAAAAAAAATTTAATCATAAAGTGAGATTTTTGTAGGAGGTATATTCAGACAATATTGAAATATAAATACTAACACACCACTATGTGGTATTAGGATTTATAAATCCCTAGAGGATTCCCCTTAAGTTAACATTCATTTACTCAGGAGTTATAATGCATGAGTAAATTTCACTTAGCACGTTTTTGCATCCATCATATTAATGCAACCACTTAAACATTTTTGTCTAATGAAATATATTTTCTAATGAAAGGAAACATTAATACTCACTTTAATGTTAACCCTTAACATTCATACAACAATTAAATATTAGATTTTGGAATCCATACCATGACTCACCTTACAACATACCTAGTTGTACCCCACGAATTCCATGGGCAGTTCCTTATGATATCCATCAACCATAAAATTTGATCAGGTATTTTAATTGACCAATATAGCATTCCATTAATTATGATATGTTAAAACCATTTTATGAGTGTTTATTTAATATTTCATTTAGGATATTATTAAATACGAGGGAAATATTAATAATAATAAGTTTTATTTGAATTTAGAAATTAAATAGAGAATTTTTATGATGCTATGAAGTGAAAATGTTTTATTATTTTTACTTTTATTGTTAATAAATTACTTAGATTCAACGTCACATATAATATAGTCATTATTTGAGGTAATTTATTTTTTAAAAAATATATTACGTTGGAAATTTTTTAAATTATTTCAGAAGTATCTAAGAATCTGTAGTTAAAATGATAATTATATAGTACCTACATAGTGATTATCTCAGCAATAGTACAGAGGTAATCTGGTAATCACATAAATGAATGTTCAAATTTTTATAGACTACGTAATCGTACAGGGAGTGTTGTTGTGTTATTGTCTTGGTCCTTTTTATTTAAGGGTATTTCGAAAATTCAGATTGTTGTGTGAAGGTCACAATGAAGTACAGTGAGTTATATAAGGGTATTTTTGGTGATATGAAAATGTAATTCAATGATTATTATTTATATTTAAAGGTATCATTGAGGATCATTTTCTATATAAAATTGATTCTAATTTATGTAAAGGGAACATCGAAATTTAGGACTCCATGTAAATGTGCTCTATAATTATATGGGTTTATAAGACATCTGTAATGGTAGTTATAAACCAATTTAAAGATAGTATTTATTTACATCAAAGTAAATAGTTAATTCCATACCTATTTAATTGTTAAGGAAATCTATGAAATAGTTAATAGACTTTTCATCAAGGTTATCATGTCCTCTTATGCGTTCTGGGTTTTTTATATGACTTATAGATTATAATATGACATTAGATCTCAGAGCATATGCCTTTGATCATTGTAAGATTTCTATTAGGAGAGTAGGAATTTACATTTCATATGACTAATTGGATTCTGTTTGAATTTTAGATTATTTTTTAATACTTAAAAAGTATTACAAAAATATAATAAGACTTCATAAAATTCAAAAACATGATATGTTTTATGATAATGAAGAATGAAATTTCAATGATAATTTAAAAAAAAATTATAGAATTACATAGTATGGATTTATTTATAAATATAAATATCAAAATAAATTATTGTGAGTCATTTTGTTAAATAAATCATCCACTTTGTAAATAGGGGTTCCAAGATGGGATGATTTTTAAAGATATTTATGATGTAATATTATGAGAATCCATAATAATTTCTTTATTCTCATTATTTAAATATAGTTAGAATCCTATTATTTCCTGTATTTATTACAAATGGAATGACAAAGACACTATAATATTATCATGGAAGAGAAGTAGATTCCATGTTTATTGGAATTTTAATTTTAATTCCAAAAACAATTATAAAGATAAATATCAATGAATGGTGGAGAAAGATGGAGAATATTTTTATCACAGTTATGAATACATATTAATCTTAATATACAAATTATTTTATGTGGTGAAAATTGTGAATAAAAGAACTAGATGAGTTGGTCAAGAAGTTCATAGTAGAGAATGAAGAAGGAGAAGTTATTGTTAATATATACATATTATAACGAACTATTTTGATGATAGAGATATAGTTAGCCATTGAATTTTTTGCAATGAGTATTGTGCATAAAAAATGCAGAGATGTCATTCTACTAAAAAGGAATAAAAATAATTAATATCTCATCACATGATCAACTTGATAATTTACATAGGAGGAAGTCTCCTATGTTTTTACCCATTTAATATTATTGAAACATTAAGGGATTAAATAATTATAATGGATACTAAAATAATATGGAGACATGTAAAGAGAGTTATAACAATTATCCCAACCCATAATATTTCAAAATATATTTCTTCTGGATCATGTACTAATAGGTTTTACTGATCATTCTATGTATTATTTATTCATATTAAGTAGTAAACATTATAAATTTTATATTATTTTTCTATTTGTGATTTTTTGTGGTAGGGAAAAAAATAATTCACTCTAACAGTGATGATTGTTTATTTCAAGGTAAATTCGAATAATTTATAAAACAGTAATTCACCCAAAGTGTTTAAAAAAACATGTTTCACTATAACGGTTAATATAGACATATTTTCTTAGATTGTGTGTTTCAAATTCGGTTAAATGTTTTAGGTTTCTATTTGGATAAAAATTATTCATTGATTTCATTTATCTTATATGGATAGTCTGAATACTATTAATTGAATGGGTATTATAACATTTAATGGTAAATGTTATTAAATGTCAAAGGAAAAAATATTTTTATACCTTCTTTTATCAATTGAGATGTACTGGAAGTAGAAACTTGTGGATTTACACCATTTTTTGAAGTAATTACTATAATAATGGAAGAAAAGTGTAATATGTAAAATTATGATCATGCTAAAAATGAGATTTTGTAATCTCTTTTAGAAAATAAATTTTTAAATTCTAATGGAATCAGAATAGATAAATTTATTTGGGAAAAAACTGGAAAATATCATTAAAGGGAAAAATAATGTGAAGCCATAAAATTTATAGTTTGGGAGGATTAAATATAAAGATATATCTCTTAATTGGGATTATACTATAAAAATCTTCATCCCAAGGGTTAATAGTTTTTATCATGTTTAGAAGCAACGATGGTTGAAAACATCATGCATAACATTCTTGATTATTTTGAAGAGATTTTATGTTCTTTAGATGAAAAATATATAGGTGACATCCCACATTATGACTTAATTTGTATTCATATATCTTATTAATTTAGTATATGTGATTATATCATGAAAAATTTAATGGTTTAAATTTAGATTATCTTTAAATCCATTAATCCTAAGGAATGTAAAAAATATGTTTGTAAGGATGATGATGCTCATATTTAAAATTTAAATCTATAAGTGTATTTGAATATTCATTAAAAAAATTCACTTATCATTAAAAATATGTGGATTAAAAAACTTATATATTAAGTTATTTCTTCCATAAAATGATTTAATTGTGGGGATGTTGTGAATTTTTCCTCAAATTGTCTAAAATAGAATGAAGATAAATCTAATGATAATAAAGAACAATGGTCTAAAATATTCTCAAAGAATAATATATCATAGAAGAAAATATCTTTTAAAATAAATGTAAGAATTTATAAAAAACCAAAAAGAGGTATTTTATATCTATTATTGAAGAAGATAAAATTAGTAATGTGTATTTATAGGTCGATGTTGATAATTATATAATTAATGTATTATTAATTCTAAAAAATTAAAAATGTTTAATTAGTGATGAAAGTAACAACTATATAATTTAATATGAGGAAACTCAAATGGGTTTCATGCTAAAGGGGGAATTGATAAAATGTCTTTAAAAATACCACATCTTGAGGAGATCAAAAACTCGAAGAAATTTGATTAATCTTCTAATAGTAAGGAATCAATTTATAAAGGAGAAAAAACTAAGCTGATGAAGGAGATTAATGATCTATAAAATATTATTATTGATTATAAGAACTTGAATACTAGTTGGAATAATATGTTAATGAGATGTAGAATAATCTTTATACTATTCAACTAAAAATGGTTAAAGAATAATAAGAACTGAACCTATCCAGACTCATTTTTCAACGCACTATTGAAGAAGTTAGAGAATGTTCAAAGAAGAGTAAATATTGATAAAATAATTAAATCATCTTCCCAGGAAGATATTAATGTTGATATGCCTTGTAAATAATTTTAGATGAATGATAAAACCAAAATAACCATGTTTTTGGATTAAAAAAATGAGTGTTAGAAATCTATAAATTTTATAAATACAAATTTTTATTTAATTACTACTATAATTGGAGACTAAATAATGGTTGGGATGAATACTGTCTTGAATAGTAATATGTCAAGTGTTCAAAAAAAATTTGGGTCACCAACTGGGGGAAAGATTTACGATTAAATAAGTATAAATTGAAGAGACGCATTTATCAACTAAATTAAATTTTTAAAGGTAAATATGTTTTGTGTATATTATTTTTACTATGGAGGTTTTGGGTACATTAATTTGATGAGTTGGGTTAATTACCAATACAAAAATTAGTTTATAAATTATGGGACAAAGAAAATGAGGGGGATTCATTATACAAAAATATGATAGACCAAGAAATAATATATCACCTCATGAGTGAATATTGAGAACATATTTCCTCCATTATAAGAGTGTTGTGAATAATATGGTAAGACGATTCACCATGAAATGGATTTATTATAGTTCTACCATCCTAATAGTGGTAAAATTATATGGAGAAAATGATTAAAATAATGAAAAGGATCTTGTTTTAGAAGTTTCACTAAAAGATTCTAAGTGTTTTTTATAGATATTTTATAGTGGCTGATATTCACATATGATATAAGACATGAAGTTGTTAAAGGATTTTATAATTTTTAAGTAATTTTATATTCCCTTTGTAAATGATGGGTCACTCAAGATAAAAGGGGTAGGTTCCTTTGTAATATAAAAAGAATAATTAAAATCTAAGAAATCCTTAAATATTGTTATGATGAAACATGACTTGTTTATTTTTTCACATATTTTTAATGATATAAATGAGGGATTTTCATGAAAATTGGTTTCTTTTATAGTAGTATTGAAGATGGAAATATTGTGGTTAGAGGAAAAAATAGTGACTTACATGATGTTGTAGATGCAAAAAATTCATTCTACGTGAGTATGAAATTAAAAAATAGACATTGTAAAAGAATATTTGGTCACATTTGAAAAATTAATATTGGAATTATTAAAAAAATAAAAATTTTCATGATATTCATACGAATTAAATTGAATGGACTTTCTATACATGTCAGAATGGGATGATTACAAATTCATTGATAAAATGGTTTATATTCACAAATATCATCCATCAGAGATGATCGATTATGAATTCTATTGACCCATTAGAAAGAAAGAAATAATTTATTATAACTATTTTATTTACTCTATTGGTGAATCTAATCTTATTTATCACATTATATTTAGGAAACAAAAATTAAAGGATCTAAATATGTTCAAGAGTTTCTAGAGAAATGATGAAAAGAAGTGTGGTTACTCCATAAAGAAAATTTAGACAGAAAATGGTGTTGGGAAGACTAATAAAAAAATTATTCTTATATTCAAAATCAAATAATTCAGTATGAATTCATTAAATAATACACATCATAATAAAATTATGCGGCTAATCAGAATAAATACTTTTTGTAGAGATAGATCGAATTATTTTCATAGAAAATTAAACCTATATGATAGTTTTAGAGTCAAGCTACATGAGTAATGGTTCGTATAAAAAAATTATTATTTTTAAATACCATATTCTAATCTGACTTAACATGAGATTAACTATAAAGAAAATTAAAGATTCAAATATATTAGATTCTTTAGAAGATAATGATTCATCAAAATAAAAGGCAAAAATATGGGTAATATTGAGCCAAGTAGATTTGCTTGAATTTTTCTTTGTTATTATCTAAATATTAGGGGATACAACAGTTATATTAAGGATACAATAATAATTATTTACACTGGTGAAGTGAATAACATGGAACATATAATTATTAATGCTGAATATGATAATGAAAATTCCAGAAATGATTTTCATATATTTTTTGTAATGTAGACTAAAGAAATTTAAGACATAAATAGAAATGTTAATGATATATAGACTGGATAAGAATATTCATCCATTTAAAGTGATGAGGATTATATAATTAATCTAATAAAAGAATGATAATGAATTAATAGGTTCTGAATATCATTGGCAATAAAAATCAGAGGGTATAAACATGGAGAATCTGGGAGACAAATAATCTTACCTCAATTTTTTCTCATGTTGAACATAAATATATTGAATAAGTATTGAATAATCAATATTTTATTTATTCTATGAATGAATAATTGAAAAAAATCAAGATTAATTAAAACTAAGAGTTATTAAACAAACATTAAGATGATAATAATATGTGAACTTAGTGGGTTCTCCAAAAACAAGTTGAACAAAATTGGGAATGTGGTTGGAAATAAAATGATATGGTGTGTAAAATTTATTCACTGGTTGAGTGGTTGTATATTGATGATACATCAGTACCTTATTCAATGCTTAAAAACATTATAAATTATATATATTATATCAAGAATCTAATACATGATATTTTAAATGGATTTAATGTCTTCCTTCCTCACCGGTGAGTTCAAATAAGACGTATACATTGAGAAACCTTGTGGTTTAATGCATGGAAAAGATGATAAATATATTTTGAGGTTAAATAAGTATTTATTTTTTGAAAAAAAAGTTTCATGAGATTAGTATTCTATGTTGGACACTTTCTTGAAGATGATGAATTTCAGATTTTGAATTGTGCATAGTAATTTATATATCTAATACAACAATTATGTATCTATTCGAATTATTGTTTATTGGATGAATTTTTTTATAAAAAATATTATATAAATGTGTCTTATTTTATTAGTGGAATATATTATTTTAAATTTCCTTCCATAGGGAGATGAAGTACTTTCTTGGATTATAAATTTCTTAAGAGGAATATCACATCGTTCGTTCTCAATTGAAGTATGCTATAGAACTTTTGAAAAGGAATAGTAGGGAGGATTAATATCTTGTTTCCACCCAAATATTAGTAGGATAAAAGCTATCCAATTAAGAGAAAGGAAAATATGTTAATACTATTGAATTTATGAATTTTTTTAGAATTCTATTATAAGTCATGGATTCTATGATAAATTTAATATAAAATTCCACTCTTTATTTTAGGTATCATAGTTCACCTAAATAGATCAAATTTATCCTAAACAGTCCCATTTTATAGTAGGAAAAAGGATTATTTGGTATATAATGATTATATTTGTTTTCACTTTAAATATGATAGAAAATAAAATTTGGATCTATTTAGTTATGAAAATGATGATTTGGTTTGATGTGTTAGTGATAGAAGATCCACATCTGGTTGAGGTTTCAACCGTGGTGATAGGTGTGCTTCTTACCACACAAAGAAGCTTATTTTTATGACTTTATTAAATAATGAGGATGAATATATAGTTGTAACTGATGCAATAACTTAAATAATGCGAATAAAGTCACAAATATAAGATTTTAAGGTTAAAGTGAAGCTTCCACTTCTTTATGGATGTCATAATCAATGTGCCATAAATTTTTCAAAGATTCATATTTGATATTCATGAATCATGCCCAATGATTTCCAATATCATATTATCCATATTATATGGGGGTGAAATGAATTGAAGTCAGAATATATACCTAAAAACGATAAAATAACTATTGGGTTCACAAATACATTATCTAAATAAGAAATTAAAAATATTATATTGTTGGGAGGTGTTAAACCACACAAATCTATAGTCTATGGTATGGATTATAGTCCCCTGTATCATCCTGATTTTTGGATTATTTTTGGTAAATATGGAATTATGATAACATAAATCTCATAATATGTATATCTATTAATGTATAATGGGTGAGAAAACTATATAGGGTATGTAATCCATTATTATTTATTCAACCTATTTATGGGAATCGTGTATTTAGATTGAGATATTAAAATATGTAATATATGAATTAATCATGTATGCATGGGTAAAATATTATGATAATTTGTTGAAGTGCATGTTGGAATGCCTTTTATTACATGTTTCAATGAGGTATGATGTTCATTGATTTTTTTTGATGTTGATAAATATTAATTAATTTTTTTACAAATTGAAAGAAATAATTATTAAACATTATTGTTTATTGTATTGATTTGTTTCATATAGTCTATTAATTTTGGAGTCATGATTTATTTACATTATGTATAAGCTTTGATATAGATTTATGTTCTTTGGTTTACAATAATGTCCATAAAGGGTAGATTATTTAGACCATGTTGGGAGTTTGTAATGTTTTATTTGAAGAGATTATTGATAATAAAAAATCCAATGTGGAACAATATAAACTAGAATTTGTAAATATTCAATAAAAGATTTTCTGAAAATGATTAATGTGGATAAGTTTTATTGTGTTCAATATTGTTTTCAATGCGTAAATAATGTTCAAAATCGAATGTTATAATGATTATTATGTAATTTTATGGATTTTTAAAAATATTTAACAGGTTCAAAAAATTAGAAGTAATTTAGAATTGGTGTATAATATAGTATTGATGTTCCTAATTTTATGGGACCTACAATAAGTCCATATTAGAGGAAGAATAAATATAATATTGTTTTCATATAAATTTAACTCCAAATTTAAATAGGATACATACAGGTAATCCTAGAAGGATTGCTACAACATAAAGGTGACATGTCTTTTTCATTTTGGTATTTTAAAAATCCAAAAGGATGAATAAATGTCACAATTATGTATATTTTATTATCTATAACTATTATTTATGATCTGTAATGGTAATTCAATGATTATTTCATATACATAAAGGTAAAAATGTTGTCCATTGTCTTCATAAAGTTGTACTGACATGAAAAAGGTATCTCACATCGTACCTAAGGGTTATTAAAGACTTCATAATAGTAGTTCTGAACCCTTGTATAGGTAATATCGAAATGTATAATGGCAAATTCTCAATTCCATTCCTAAATAATTTTCAATTAAAATATATTTAATGGTCATCATACTTTTCTTAAAGATTATCATGTTTTTGTTTATCTTCATTCTTTTTTCATATGAATTTAACTGCATCGCAATACAATAGATTTCAATGTTTAATTGTTTGATAAACATAATGCTTCTATTATAAGTGTGGGTTTTTTATTTTCTATGAATTCTTTGTTTCAATACGACTTCAACAATTTTTCATAAGATAGAAAATTGATTAAAAAACTATATTGTGACTTTGTAAAAAAATTATGTTCTCAATTTTTGGGGATGGTGAAGAATTAAATTCTATAGATGAGTATAATTATAATTAAAAAATTCTGTGTAAGATTTTATTCATCAAAATAAATATCACAATAAAATATTGTGATCTTGGTTTTAATTATAATGTTGCACATAAGAAAGAGGGGTTCTATGACATAATGATTTTTGGAGATATTTTTCATAAATTTATTAATGATCCATTTCCATGTTTTTATTCAATGTATTTATATACAGCTATGAACATATTACTTCACATGTTGTTATAGATAGAAATATAAATACATGATAATGTTCTCATGTAAGAGAAGAAAAGTTGAGTCATCAAGGAATTCAAATGTCAATTACAGAAATAGTTATTAAGATATATATTTGATAAAGAAGGAGAAAAGGTGGTATGAATATATGAATATGTATTCATTGAATGAGATGAAGCATTGTGTGTGGTGATAATTCAGAATAAACCAACTAGGTGATTTGGTCTGGACATTCATTTTATAGATAAAAGAAAAATTCTTTTTTACATCCATATTCTTATTCTAAAGAACTCTTATCATGATGGAAATGTATTGATTTAGAGAATTTATTTCATGTAGTGTTGTGTGTGAAAATAGAAGTGAAGCCTTGATACATGGAAAGAATAAAAGAGAACATATCATAGAATATTAAAAACATGATAATAGTCCTTTTAGGTAGACTCTTTAGTTGTTTTCCTATTTGATATTATAATAACAGGGAGGGTTCTACTGACTTTATTGGATGAATAGAAAATTGGTAAGCTTGTAAAGAAAGTTATATGTATTTTTCGTACTTGCAGTGGTTCACAAGAGTCTTCTAGTGGATCATGTTATCATGGGTTTTAACAAATAATTGTAAGGATTATTTTCTCACATTGAGTATTGAACCATGTAAATAATTTCTACCCTGTTTTTTTTCATATGTGTGGTATGAGTGTGAATAAATTCACGTTAACAAGTGATAAATGTTATTTAAAGGAGAAAACATGAAATTTAAAACCCCTTAATTCACCCCAATAGATATTTGTGTATCAATTAAATTAATATTAAATCTTTTTAGATAAATTTTCTATACATATATCAATAGTAAATGTCTATTAACTATAATGGAATTATTTTTTAGTGACTAGATACATAATCAATTTAATTCCAGAAATATATTTAACTTATCCCAAAAATATCCTCTCATCTATTACACTTTATAGATATTTCAATCTTAAATAAATTATTTATAACTTATGGGAATATAAACAAAAGAATGGGTGAGATTATAAAATCAGTAAGTGTAAACATTAAAGAGATCAATCAATGATCATAAGTGATAATAAGATAAGAATATGACTTTAAAAACATTACCATAACTTATCATAACATACCTGACAATTCATAGACTATAAATCATGTATCATATCACAATTCATTGTCATAATAAATGTAATGGGTCATAAGAGTAGAGAATCTTCAATAATAAACCATTAGACATAAGAGAATATAGTAATCTTAATACATAAATTTTAGGCATATTCATAATCATATAAGATCATTTCAATTTTCATGGAACACTACCAAGACTATTATAGTAGACAGTGTCCCATAATAGATATGGTTCACTCCCTATTTCTATAAACATAGTAGAAATATTCCCATAGTTGATTTGGTTCATTCCCCCATTCACATTAATATAACTTCCTGAGATATAAATCATCTCCAAATGCATTATGGGTTCATATAAATCAATTAAAATCCATCATTTAAATAAAAGAATACATATTTGATTCATATGAACATAAAAGTATCCATTATTTCATAATAACAAAATTAGCACATGGTATAGAAACAAGTTTAATGAAAACATAATTTGAAAATAATCGTAATGATATATATAGAGAAAGAAATTGGATGGTACCATAAAAAATATCCCCTAATAAATAATAACTATATTTAAAATATGTTTATGTAGATGAAATATACTTTTTGTTAATGCTTTTTCAGTGTTTTTGAAAACAAGAGAAAGAATACCTTTATTTTCAAAGATTTTAAAATATAAAAATTCACAGAATAATGGGAATATAAATTTATTTTTAAAACCATGAAAACTAATAAATTAAAATAAATATTAAATATAATAAATAATGGAAATAAAATTTAGCATGTCATATATACTATGAAAGTACTCATTTTATACATTTATAAAGAAAGTAAACAGTCGTCAATACAAATAATTTTTGAATACATTCATTTTAATTATTTATAAATAAATGAAAATAAATTAAAATATAATTAATTATAATTTAAAATTATATCACAATTTCTATAAAATAAATTTTCAGAACATGGATATATAAAAGAAATATTATTGACTAATGAGGTTAAATATTTTCATATTTTCTTAAAAAAAATCCTCAATATCATTGAGTACCAAAGATAAGAAAATTAACTTTAAATATGAAGACCATAAAAATAAGTACTGTAGAGGTACTGTAGCAGCGGCGACACTGTTCATCAGTGGGTACTGTAGCAGCGGTAGGGCACTGTAGCGGCGACGATAATGTGTTGTACTGTAGCAGCGGGTTACTATTCACAGAATGTGAATTGGGATTAGAATTTGGCCCTACGGGCTATGTAATGGGCTACAAGCCCACTGGGCCTTCGGGCTATGTAATGGGTTTCCCTCTACCCAGTTAAAAGAGGTCTTTTCTTTGATTTAATAATAAAAATGAGGATTTGGCCCAAAAAAATATACTCATGAACGATCCTAATTAAAAATCCCATTTCAACATAAACCCTTACCTCATATCCCAACATGATTTATATGAACTCGAACATCCTATATAATAAATCTAGATTTATTATACATTTTAACCATAAATATAGTCATAATTATATTAAAATTTATCATTCCCTTATAATCTCTAATTACCCATTTTTTAACAATTCTTTATTAAATCATCATTCGGTGTGCTAACTATTTAGTTTCCAATGTCTATTTTAGTTTAGATATTCTAGGAAATGTACCCTGGTCATGGTTTCATAATATTAATATTGTTAGAAATATAATATTTATTCCTTATAAAATCTTTTATATTTATCCAGGCAAGGCCCTTATGAAAAATGGATTACATAGCTTCATATATATGGTAGTTTGTATATACGCTTGAGCGATGTTTTAATTTAACAATTAATGGGAATAAAGTATGTTATATAGTAATTTATATTTTCATAATTATAATTATATCATAAATATAATATATATTCATTAAATTAATCCATATTACAATCCATTTATGGAGAACAAGAAAAATAAATTATGTCACTTTATGGAGGTGGTAGTCCACACGTATATATGAACGACATTATAATATTTAAACAGATTGGAGGTTAAGAATATAGATGATATTTTATCTTTATAAAATAATAATTATATTATAAACATAACATTCATATATATTATATCCATATTTATAACTAACAATGTGATGTTGTGATGAAAAACAAAACACATCACTTAAAGAGGTTGTATTCTGCACATACGCAAGAGAGAAATTTTCATTTATCGTAAGATGCAAAGGAAATATAAAGAATATATTAAATTAAAAAAATATAGGTATAATAAATATAATGATGTAATTATTTTAATATGTCAATATAATATTTAGAGGATATATGATAATAAATAATCTTGAAAGATCTTGGTTTATATACTTACCTATTCTTCAGGTATTTTCCTTTGGAATGCACCTTTGAACATCATGGGTGGATGTTTTTGTGAGATACGAACCTAAAGAACTTGTGAAGATTATTTTTGAAGTTATTGTGTAATATATTTGTTTTTATAAGGATCACAACTGGTTTGGTAAAAGGGGAATATGAGCTTCCCTTTTATAAGTGGGGAGAAGGCACCTTTGTAAGTATTCAAAAGGATACAACAAAATAAAGTCAAACTTAGGGGAAAGTGGATCCAAAATATCCAATTTTAGAATATAATGAGATTTATTTCAATATAAACTCAATAAATTAGATATAATAATGTTTTTTGAGTAATCATGATTCTTTATCCATTTATTTTAACTCATATAACTCATTTTAGCCTTAACTATAGTAACACCCTTTTACCATGGTAACTATTCATTGTGGATAAAAATAAAATTTGAATTATAAAATTAGATGAATTTTCCAATTATAAATATGAAATATATTTTTCAATATTTAATTCCAATAAATTATAGAAACTAATTCTAATAAAATCACACAAAACTCATAAATATCATTTTTAGAAGAAAAAAGGTTTTATAAGTGTAAAAATAAATTTCTTGTTATTTTGGAAAAAAAATTCTTAAGTAGTAGTTATTTCCATGATTTTTTGGGACATAGCTAAAAAGATTATGGGTCTTTTTTCCAATACTTTATTGAACCTTACAAATAAGATATTAAATGCAATGGAAACATAATATATTTTATTATTTTTAAATATAGAAAGGGTTTCAAAAAGTCAATCATTGTTTTATGATTAAAAACAATAGTTTTAAATGGTTTATTTTAATACATAAACATGTATTTAGATGATATAGAGGTTTCACATTCATTAATTAGTTCTTATATCATAATTTTGTCATCAATTATATTGTACTTGTAAAAATGGTATTTTATATTATTCACCAAAAATCCAACCTTTTATAGAATTTACTAAAAATTACCCTAAGATAAATTTGAAATGATGAAATAAGAAATATGTTTTTTTCAGAATCAAATTCTAAAATTTAATAATTTATCTTTAAAAAGAAAATTCATATAATATATAATAAAAACAATGTTTTTAAACATAAAAATTTGTTGAGATATGAATAATTAATGCAGTTTTTCTAATAATTCATTTTTCTAATTAGGATTCATTTAATTGTTTCATGAAATATATTAATTTTTATTTTGATAAATAATTATTCTCTTTAGTTCAATTTGACATGCCTTAAAAGATATCTAAAACAGAGGTTAATTATAGAAAGTTATATTCTAAAATATTGGGGTGTTACATTCTATCCCATTATAAGAATTTCTCCCTAAAAAATTATTACATTGATATAAAAAATGAGTATAAATCTACCTAATTACCTCTTGGGGTTCCCACACAGCTTCCATGAATTTATTATTCCTCTAGAGATCCCTAACCAGGTGAGTGGTCTTGTTCTAGAGAACAATATCTCTACAGTCCAATATTTATACCATTTGTTCCTCATATGAAATATCATGCATCAAAAGTATGTCATATTAGTTTTGTACTTTTGAATGATCATGTGTGTACTTTATCAAAATAATATAGATGGAAAAAATAGTGTACATGGGATAAGATTAGAGGAATATCCAAGCGATAATCTACCATCACGATAAGATGAAAAATCTTATATGGACCATTATGCATGGGTCTCATGTTAACCTTATTTCTAAATATATTAACTATAATCCCATGAGATATTTATAGGAATACCTTAACACCAACATGAAACTATAGGACCATCCCTCAACATCCATCATGACATTTATTTTGTCTCTGAGATGCTTTTATGTGATATTGAATTGCTCTAACCTTCTCTTTCATTTCAATAATGAACTAAAATCCCAATAGATTTTTTTTGGAACATCATTTCAGTATGTTGGTGTTCAAAACATATATCAATAGAGGTGTTCATAAGGATCCATTTGTATTCTCAAGTGAAAGATAATGATTTAAGATAATTCAACAAGAGGGAGTTGTTGATCCAAATAACCATTGAAATCTAAAGAACAAGCTCTTATAATATCATCTTGGGTTTGATTGTACGTCTCAACTAACAATATATGTAATGATGATATGAAATTTAAAAGTTCATCTCCATATTCAATACTTATGAGAGAGATATCCAAAACATTGAGTTAAACCTAAAATATAAAAAAATTACTATTGATAATGGTATTCCATCACCCTTTTCCACTTCTTTAAAGTATATATTGAAAATTTTATCAACTGAGATATATTAACTAATGGTAATGAGAAATGATGACATTATTAGGTGATCAACTATAACCCAAATGGTATTATGTCTCTTATATTTTTTTTGGTGTCCTTTAAAAATATCCATGGTTATTTTTTACAATTTTTATAAGTGTATGGATAATGGTTTGATTATCCCCTTAGAATTCTGATGTTTAACATTAACTTGTTGGAATATCGGGCAATGAGATATAGACACTGTAATATCCATCTTAATATTTCCCACCAGAAATGTGTTTAAGTTCTCTTTGCATATGTGTACATCAAAAATGTATAGAGAATGATGGGTTATGTGATTCATGAAATATATCCTTTTTAGATATAGTATTCAAGGAACACATATCTGGTTCCTGGATCTTATGACTCTATCAAGGTTATAGATGAAATCTAAAACATTAATTACCCTGTTTTAAAAGTGCACATCTTCTGTATGTCCCACCATAATCATCACATGAATGGATGGTTGAATTTTATGATAAGAAAGATATTATCATTCCATTTTATATATGATTTCAAGTCCTATTATTTGAATATTCATAAATATTAGATCTCTCCCAATTTTCATGATAGAAAATATAGCATGAACCTTTCAACTCATAGCATCATACACATTGTTCTCCTTCCAAGGGTGATAATGTATTGAATAGTCTTAATCATTAATCAACTCTAACCATCTCATTTGGAACATATTAAAATCTTTAAATGTTAATATATACATAGAAAATTGAATATATATGTATATATATATCCAAACATTCACCCCAGAGATAATTTCTGGATATTTTTTTAGAATAAATTACCATTTAGTACCCCAAATCATAAATCAGGTAATTTTTCTCCTAGAAAATAAATTGAAATTAGGTATACACTACCACAATGTCATTCTATATGATAAAACATATGATTACATTAGTTAATTCATCATTATAAATCAAAAAAACTCTCCATTATAGGGTAGTGTAATCAAGGGTGTAGTGATCGACATTATCTTTAGTTCTGTTAAAATTTTTTCACATTAATTTTTCCAAAGGAACTTCATTCCCTTTCATGTTAACATGGTTATTGGATTTGATAGCTATGAAAAATTTCTCCCAAAGTGTTATCAGTATCCATAGAACCCTAGAAAACTAAAAAATCTCAGTCATCATGGTTGGTATATGCTGTTTTCAATGACTTATATACTTGAAGGATTCACCAATATACCCTTGAAAGTAATTACATTACTAATTAGTGGTACTTTATATATAAAAAATTCACACTTGAAAAAAATTGTAAAAAACAAGACTTTTATCAAGGACTCCAATATAATCCTAAAATGATATTCATTATCTTCCTTAGTATAAGAATATATATATATATATATATAAACACCATCTATTAAGACCATTACAAATAGATCAAGGTTATTTGTAAAGGATCTATTAATTAGATCCATGAATAAAGAGGGAGTATTAGTAAGTCCAAATGGAATAATTATAAATTCATAATTTCTATACCTCATATGGAAGGATATCATGGTTACATCATTCATTTCAAAACATAACTATTGATATTATGATTGAAGATCTATCTCAGAAAATTACTAAGCTCGACATATATCACAAAATAGGATAGCAATATGTGGAAGATGATTCATATTCTGGATAGTTTTATTTTAATGTTCGGGATAATCATTGGGAAGATTAATTTAAAAATATTTATAAATAATAAAAAATAGGTTCACCCCATTGTGATGCACAAATTCATATTAATACCTTTTCTAGATTATCTTTGAGTTTCACTTAAATTCTTTTAACTCAATTAGGGTAATTTTATAATGAGTCTTTGAAATGGATGTAGCAACACATATTTTTTTCTATTTATAAAATACCTTATCTATTCAAAGAAAGACAATAAACTCTATAAAAAATATATAGGTTTATTCCCCCACAATTAGAAATTCATTAATGTTGCGTTTTTAACAAACCATTTGAGTTAAATGCCCCTCATGAATAGGGAGTAAGACCCATATAATGGAATTTTTTCCATAAAAATTTCATGGTCAACCTCACACTAATAAATAATCATAGGATGATTCCAAATATCAAATATAACTTCCCTTACTAAGTAAATGATATGGGACATATATAGAGGGAGAAAATCCACGCCAAAAATCACATCAAATTCAGTAAGACGAATAATGAAATTATATATAAGAATCCAATTGACAAAAAATTATATCGTAGATGATATATAGACAATATATGTAAACATTATATGAATTGATTTTTTCAAGGATAAATAATCATATAATTATTATGGTGGTGATTTGATACTCTTAAAAAAAATTCAAATATAAATGTATGGATAAAGCCTAAATCAAATAAGTCATTTTTAGTTTTGTAGCAGATAATAAGTGTACATTTTTTCAATTAGTTATCATGAATGAATTTAGTAGTTGTGATCCCAAATTTATTGACTTTTTTCCTTGTATTAGAGGATTTTTTTTTAAATTTTCGTCATTAAACATTAAATTAATGCATTGATTATCAAAATTTACAAACTCATTGAAATAGTATCAATAGAGTTTTGGTGGTGCATTCTATTTCCTTTCCCACCATTCATTTCATTCATTAACCTCCTTAGAAGGTGAATTTAAATAAAATAACTAAATAATTTATTTATATTACTTTAAATGACCAAAATATAATCCTCTCTAAATATCTCATTATAAAAAATAAATTGTGTTATCCATATAACCCTAGGTGTATTTTTATTGATGGTTAGGAATTATTCATTTGACGATTTGCATCATATGACGAATGTGATCATATCAAGTTGGATTGATTGGTAGCCAGCGTATTAGATCTTTATAATCATTTGAGAATGCATTCACCCCCAACAATCAATCATAAATGAAGTTATGGTTTGTTATTTTCATTTTTCCTCCCATTAAAATTAAATATGTATGGATTTTTAATTACCCACTTAATGATCATTAATATTTGTTCTTAAAATTAGCCTCACCAAAAAGGTTTGTATTATTGACTTGCTTAAATCCATATGGAATTAACTGTCACCCATTGACATCTGGTTTATATGATCATTGACCATGAACATTTGGACAATGATTAATTCACCTTATTTATGTTTATTTGTCATGATTATTCTCCACATTCTTCATCGTTGGCCCATGTAATCTTGGTTAGACATTTCCATCGAGGGTTCTAACATGATCGAACCCCCACGTACTCAGTGGATATGAAAAAAAATATGAGTTGGTTTCTTAGATGGAACAAGAGTCATGCTGGGTTGTGGATGATGACTCTATGGATCCGGGATATGTAGTGGTAATGGCTGGTAATTATAGGTACTGTGGGATTTTTTTGAATATCTATATTATTATTTTTGTCCACTACAGACCTGAGATCGATAGCTAGAGATGAGCCCCATCGATTTCGGGGGGCCAAAAATTGACATTTTCAGTGAAGAAGGTGGATTTGGGATCTGCGTGGTTAAACAATTTTTTACGCATAATTATCGACTACACATAGTGTACCATAGAGGAATACAAATAATTTACTATATGTACACACTAAATATGGGGGTTTACCCATGTTAAGGACCACACACTGTGTGGTATGGCCCATACATTGTTAGGCCTTACCTAGGAATTCAATTAATGTGATCAGTTGCACACATCCAAGACCCCATGCAGGAGGACACACTGTGTACACCAGAAATACACGGGCTTGGGCATGACTAGGTACATTCCCATGTACATGAGAATAACCAAAAGTACATGGCCATGACCAAAAGAACCAGGAAAGACTATGCATGAATGAGATATTTCATGTACCGCTTTTACATTAAATCTCTTTCGCTATGGATTCCCAAGACTTGTTCAGGAGAAAACAAATCAAGTAGAGGTTACACATTGTGTGACCCCTTGTACACACCATGTATTATCCTAGTAACTTCCACCCTATCCATCTCTTTCTTCTAGAATCATATTTTAACCTGTGAGTAGTCTAGTCTATGCAGTTTTCCACATAGAAGACGATGGTAACCTTCTTAGTGGATTTTGATATTCTATGTGAGTTTTTGAGTTCAAGAATATTATTCATGAAATTTTAGACCTATAACAGTGATCATGAAGTATCATCATAGGAGGGCTAGGGTTGGAAACACCCTATTTTACTAGGGTTTGGGTCCTCCATAACCTTTGAATTGGTCTAGAGGTACCACTAGACGTATTTGGGTGTGGGTCCTCTACTGAAAAGGGTTCCCCCTCAATTGTACAACACAATGGAATATTGTGGATCCTCCATCTAATGAGTGGTACACCTATAACACTAGGGTTCATGTCATCTACCTACAAACATAGTGAAACTCACCTAATGAACCAGGGAATGGGTACTCTATATGCCTAGTAAAACCCCTCTGACTCACTAGGGAAAGGGTCCTCTATCTACTGAGTAGTACCCCATGTTGCACTAGGGCACATGTCCTCTATTAGATATTATTCCCCCTCAGGATGTGGAGTAATGGAGAGGTGAAAGTTCATAGAATCGATTTCTATGATAAACACGCGAGATGTTGGGCATCAAAGATAGAACTGTGGTGGTATAGGTAGATTAATCAGCCTTGGATGGTCTGTAGAGATGGTGAAATCAATTCTCTCCAATATGAGTTTCTTAAAAGCATATATATATATAAGGTTTTGTTTCCCTCATTATTTTAGTTGAACTAACTTCTATTTTAGTCATCTATTGATAATGTTGTTGTTTTTATGGAATCTTATTGGGTATGTATATAATCACCAATGCATGGGATTTACCCAAATGTTTCATGTCTTATGTAGACGATAGTTCGTTCAATGGTGAAATTGGTATAGCATAGTGATACTCATGTGCATAGGTCATGTACAGTTGCTGAGATTGGAGATCTAGAGTCTGGATATATCAACATTCCATTATTCCACTTATTTTCATGTTGAGATTTCAATTATGTTTGGGCATGTATTTTTTCCCTTTTCACATTGGTTTTATTATATTGTACACAGTTGTATTCACTAGAGTTTATTTCAAACATGATTTTACTCTATATTTAAAAAACCTTTTCATTATTCCTCTATATTGTTTCATGGATATGGCTTGGAGTGTCTATATTGGAACATTAGTAAAAGGTCTCTCATTTATATTATGACTTCTCAATCCCTCTGGACATTGCCTCGCCTATTAGAGGTGGGATTGAGTTTTTCATACCCAACCTCCCATCATCTAGGTTTCCCCCTTGAGTATTTTGAGACATTATGATTAACAAAATTTATATTTTTTAATATCAATAAACTACTAGTGACATCATAATTTTCTTATATGTGACATATTTTGTGAAATTTTGTATCAGTAGTTATGTCATTGAAATGTTGTATAAGTTCACATCTAGGATGATATCCCTGATGTTTCATGACAATGTTCTTAAATATATATGTTCTATAGCTAGATAAAATCATTTGAGGGAAACCAATTATATAGGCTATCAAGGGCTGATACTCATTGGTAATTGAGGCACCTTCTCATGCGGTAAAACCTTGGTAATTTCCATTATAGGTGCTAATAAGAACAAGATGTCCATTAATAAATCCACATTTATATATTTCATTAGATGATCCTATCTATCAACATGTGTATTGGTCCATAGACCTTAATATTATTATTAATTGATTTTTTGAGTCGTGTAATTTAAGGTATTGATGAAAACCGCAATGACATGTGCTCAGGAAAATGTTTCATATATTGAGTGCATAAAGAGTAATATATAATTATGGAGTAATGTGAGAATGGATTTTTGCATTCTGTTCTCTCAGGGAGTTTGATATCTAACTCCCTTTTATGTAAGTGACACAGACTAAATAAATCCATGCCCATAATATTCTATTGGAATGTTCAATACAAGGAAAATTCAAATAAAGATACCCCAAACACATAGGTTGATGAGACTAACATAAAACATGGTTGATAAGAGGTATTTCGATAGAGATTGTATTATACAGTAATTGTATGTTTTTTTAAATTATGGTGACATTAACTTCATTCTTTTATTTTATCTTGATGTGTCACTCGATGTTACCATTGGACATTGGGATACATATCCTGATTCCATTGAGAAGGAGTAATAGGAGGTCACACACAATCTGTATCCATAACATTACTCAAATATTATTATTTATGATTTAACATGTTAAAAAAATATTCATCCAATTCAGGGTTTAATAATTATTCATGTCTTCTTAATCACTTATATTATGTCTCTAGTTATTGGATTATATTTTTTGAGAAGAATATTTAATAAATATTTATATGTTATTTTTGGAATAAAATAATTATTTATTTATTATAAAATAGTAAATTTATATTTATTTGATAACTAAATATCCATTACTCAAGGCCCGATAAATATTGTGGAGAAATGGAAAACCGATTTTAATTGTATGGTAAGAAAAAATATATATTAAATATTTCCTGAATAATTACTATTTAATTAATTCTATAGTTGTATGCTTGTCACAAAATAATAATAATATTGTTATTTTCATAGACATGGGGTTCCATAGGGAATAAGGAATTTGGACGAGTTTATGTGAAATTACTACTTTCCAACCCTAGCACTATTTAAACCAAATTAAATTATTTCTCATGTGATTGAATTTTATTTGTGAGTTCACAATAACATCTGAAGTAATATATAAAATCCCTAGGGATATCCCTCTCAATTAATTCTCTAAAAAATGTTGAGCAATCCTCATCCTCCACCACTATCAATTATGATGAGATTAGTGGAAATGATTCTTGAAGCAATTATCATGGTGATCAAAAATTAATGAAAAATGTGTTATTATATACTATACTAAAATTTAAATATTCATTCAGTTATATTTAGAGTTTTTTCGAGTATTTGTATATCACCACCGAATGGAATATACTATTTATCCTTACATCACAATTATCGTATGTCGTAGAGTCGACTTTAGATTCATAAATGTATACAGAATTCAATGTAAGTAATTTATTTTATTTCTAAAACTAATTAGAAATCATTATGTGATGATCCTGTGTTTTGATTCTACTGTTCTCATATCAATTAATATCTAATTAAACTATGTTGGTGATGAATTTTTTCATTCATGTAATAATCATAATAATAATAAATTACGAGAAAAAATTGAGATGGATATACCCCATTTGGTGATTTTGTTTCACCTGTAATATACATTTTAGTGATGTAAATGAATAGTGCCTCGAGTTTTGGTAACTGAGAAACATATATTTCTGGTAGTGCAGTGGAATGTCATTTGGATATTGGATATGAAGCCCAGCATGTTAGAGTTATGTTGATGACCAATATAGGTCTGGACATATGATTTGATGACTAATGGGATTTCTTGATGATGTGAAGTGTTGTGGTGGAGATATTGGAATACCCAATGTCAATACAAGTTTGGAAATTTAGGAGAAATTTGAATTTTCAATTTAGTTGATTTTTCACAATGATATATCAGCCCTGGAATGAGGTTCCATAGGTTTGGAACCCCTAATGGACGTTTTTTGACAAGTACTCCTACTCGGTTGGTGATGGTAAGGTCCCGGAGGAAGCTAAAGAAGATCCAGGTGGTCAAGGTTATTAAATTTAAATATTAGAAGCCAACAACTAGTCATTGAACTACTAACAGAAATTTGGTGATATGATTAGTGTTTTTTATGTCCTTTTTTCTTAGGTTATTTTGTAGTCTTTTCTATTTTAGTCCCCCTTAGGATTTAGCATGTGAGGGAAACCTAGGGATGTCCATTTGGACGAATCCCCCCCACTCATCTTTTTTGTTTCCCCGAAAAATAAGGGGGATTTTAGGCGATATTCCCTAGGATATTCAAGGTCTTCCCTCTTTTTTTCTATTGTTCTAGATACCTATATAGAAAACATAGAATTTTATTGATTTAAATAATTTATATTAATTGATATTTTTCTCGACTATCATAAAGAATGTACCAAGATGATTCTTGCATGACACAGCTCAAGGTTTCATTGGAGGTATGTTATGTCACTTTTCCTATTGAGGCTTTTTATTTAGATTATTCTAAATTGGTTATTCAATCATAATCGTGTGTTAGATATTTTTTCCAAGATAGGGTTCGAGGTGTATCAAGATCCTTCTAGGTGTGTTTGTTCTCAGTTCAAATGCAATAAGTGTACCCAGTATGTTTTTTGCTGTTATACCTAATTTTTTTAATTATGAAATTAATTAATTGTATAAAATTAATTAATGATATGTAGTTTAATTGGATTGATGGTACAATGGAAGTGGAATGCACCCCACTGATTTAGATTCTAACAAGCAGTTTTAACTCGGTGATTGGTTAGGCACTTGTGGAAGATTGAACAAAAAATTAAATTTAATTATTGATTTTCAATTAATATTAAATTGATCATAAATAAAAAAAGTTAATTCTCGTACATTGTTTAGGATATCATGCCAATGGTAAAAGATCAAGTCATCTTGGTCAGGTGTCATCAAGGATGGTTAGGCAGTAAATTAATGGTGGATAATGTTTCCAATTTGGTAGATAATCCCTATGAATTTTCATGTGGTATGTGCAGTTTTATTTATGCATTCAATATGATGCGATATGTGGTCTCTCCACTAGTGATTAATGACATTATTCAATTAAAATAACTATTTTATAAATATTATTGGAGTTCATTATATTTAAACTAAAAAGTCTAAGAGTGATAGGAGTAAGGTTTTAGAGATCCCAATGAGCCCTTGATAATTGAATGGACATCCTGACAATTGTTGATCAAGAATGTAATAATAATTGTGTATCTAATGATACTTGAATCTCCAATGAGGTGCATAATAAATAATCACGTGAATGTAGTGGACCTGATATATTCCTATAGACCCCTTGAGTACGAATGTGTTATGAATTGGTATAATTTCCCCCAGTTAGACATATGGAATTTTGAGATGCCTTAGGTCCTTTGGGATAGATGAGAAAAACATGAGATGGATGACCATAGAGGACCTAGATATCTCCCATTTGATTTTTCATGGGTTTTGATTAATGAAAAAATAATTAGGGTAGCCGTGGGTGTCATATTATACCCATGGATTTGATTGATTTAGACTTGAAATACTGAACTTTGGTATATGAGACTTGTTTGAACTAGGGCCAACCCTCATGAGATTCCAATAATGAGATGATTCAATATGGATTTACTAACCACGGATGTAATAAATATACATTGATGTCATATATACAAACATGTTTTATGGATTCCTTGTACTATGTCCTCATATCTATTATTCTCTATTTTGGGTCTCCATATATTTATTTATATACATGGATGGGGATACCTTGGAAAATGCATTTTTCTCTGTAATTTCTCATTAAGGTAACCATATATATATATATAGATATGATTGTGGGACTTATTGGATGTGGTTCATTGATCATGGTTATGAATTATGTATAAATTAGCATCTATGGTGGTGGGATGCCTTGAACCATTCCATGGGTCTGATGTGTGCATCATGCATGTTTATTTACAGTTGACTTGATTCAACTTGGACAGGATCATTTGGATCGTAGGTAGGGTGCGTCACCCCCCACCCCCCGACACACACACACAGTTTCAGTTGTAATGGGTTTTATCACGTAAGTAATGTGGGTATTGTTTATGATCACCATGGATTTGGAGCTCAGATTATGCTATTTGGGATATTATAGATTTTATCATTGGAATCGCAAGGATTCTTGTTTTTTTCTACCATGGATTTGGAGCCCAGTTGAATATGGTTGGTACAATCATGTGATGTGAGCAGAGACATCCAGTATGGCCTGGAGAAATTAGGATTAATCTCGGGTGTCACGTTATACTCCAAGGAATGACAATTGTATTCGTTTATGTTTCTCTAGTTTATTTATATTAGTGATCATGTCACATGTACATATCAAAATATTTACATATTATGTACGAAACCTCATTGGAAGTGCCTTACTGAGTTATGTACCCACACCCTACTTCACTGGCCATTACACTTCGGTACCCCGACAACCTTCACTATTCATAGGTTCATGTTGGGTTGAGGCCCAAGATTGGATTTTTCATCAAGAAAGTTTATTTGAATCATCAGACTAGGATGAAATGATGCATTAAGATATAGTAAAGTCATAATCAATTTTATTTAATTCTTTTATCATGTTCTTATATGATTGGTCCAGGGGTGTGATTGACTTATATACTGTATGCATGAATATATCTATTTATTATTGATGTTTTTGTTTATTTATTTTCATACTCTATTGATTTTCATTAATGTGGATGATAATTTTTTTATTAATATTGGTATTTCCTCTATCATAAGAGGATATAGTATCCTCACTGTCACATCTTAGACTACCCCCTTTAGTTGAAAACCTGTAACATATAAGAACTTGTTCCTTAGGTCATGTGGTGACCTAATCATGTTACTTTTGAGTGAACTAGGGTACAGACTTTTCATATATATAATGGAAATATAATTATTCATATCGTACCCATAATTATATTTGATATGATGAATAGCCTACCTCAACACAACACATTATATAATTTCATCATGAATCACAATCTGATCAGCATGATTGCAGAAATTATTTATTTTTTTGAATGCCATTAAATGATAGTTCGATACAAGAAGTTGATTTTACCAATAGAAATATTGTAATGGATAACATATTCATCGATAAAAATTATAAATTGTAACAAATATAATGTATTACTAGTATTGATGACAGGTGATAACTATTTTTATTCCTAAAAAATTTATTTATTAGTATTAACTATTTTATACCTAAAATAGTTTTACCAACAATTATATCCTTCATGTTATCATATTCAAACAAACAATTATTTTACCAATAAATAAATATTCTATTATTTAATAGGTTTGCTCAAAAATATTTTACCACTAAAAAATGTTATAATAAATCCTTCAATTAAAAAAAATATTTTATCATTAATTAAATACTTATTAATTAATTAGTTAAAATCAATATATAAATTTTCAATGAAAATATATGAATTAAAATATTATCAATTTATTAACATTTCTAGATCCATAAAATACAAGAAAAATACTTCCATTTGGTCTCTACACCCAAACCATAATGTAGATGGAGGAAGAACCATGTGGGGGAATCAATAATGCTATGGAGGGAGATGACATTGAACATTGGAATGAGGACATGTAAGAGCTTATTAGTGGTCACTAGAAGGATGATTGAAATAAAATTGTATTGTTATGATCTATGTCGTTAGGGGTGCCACTACTCAATAGGTGCTACCATGTAATAACCCCTGAACTATTTGGTGTTTTGATTCATTAAAATATGAAGTTCAAAAAATCATTATTAGTTTATCACATAAAATATGATAAAAAAATAATAGATGGTTCACATTTCATTCCAGCATGAGGAATAAATCAAATGAATATAAGGAAGTAGTGAAAAAATCACATGCATTGGAAAAAAAACACGTAGTATAAATTAAAACATTCATCCTTGAAATATTTTTCATTTAATAGGGAAAAAATGTACCTAAGGATTCAATAAAACATAATAAATCAATGTGAAAAAGAATTTCTAAATAAATAAATAACATGCAATAATTAAAGGGGCATCAACAATAATAAATAAATAATAAACATAATACTCAACAACATTAAATTCAAAAATTGAAAACCAAAATGCATACACAGAAAGGCGATAGATATTAATTAATATTCTAGAGGTTCGAATTTAAAAATTTATAGGTCGAACAAAGAGGAATCATAGTAGTAAAAGGGAAAAGATTATTTATATGCTTTAACCATATAGCCTATGTGCATGTGGTGGTATCATCATGGTATTTCACTATGAAAAAGGAATAGATAGTACAAGGCTATCAAGACACCAAGACTCAAGGAACAAAGCAAGACCATATACATTTATAACACACAAGACAAAAAATTAGTATGTATATGATTACATATAACATCGAAAAATGAAAAATTCAATAAAATCAGACCGAGACACCCATACCAAGGCTCTGTATCACCTTTTTTTAGAAATAATCTTTCTATGGAATGATGAAATCTGGGTCGAGTAATTCTATTCTTGAATATCTACTCTATGATCCGTGAACATATTAGCTATCCAGATGCATGAGTGATGTGATGATGGTGACCGGATTCCTAGGTCTCATCTGGATCTGTCAAAATTGATGTTCAACATCCTGCATGTCATAGAACAATAAATGATGGTCAGTAACAAATTAGATCTCTAGTGTTTTTCCTCTATTGAATAAGGAGTCGTGCTGGAAGAACATCTCTATATCTCCCAGATCACTCTTTGAAAAAGTAGCACCAAGCTACATTTTGTGGTTCTATTTTCATTATCAGTGAAAATAGAGGTCATAAAATACCTTGAATGGAGGAAATAAAAGATGTAAAATGAAGGAGGATGGGAATCCACAAAGTGGTGTAAATCACATGCTACTCGAAATTCAGAGCTCCCCTGAGATGAAGAAGGAGAGTGAACTCACTGATTCCATTTTGTTGAATCGAAACTCATGCACTTCTAGTTGAAACCAGATCTTACAATGCATGTTATCAACAAACCAATACAATTTCAAACTACTGTGTACAGAATCCCAAGTTGATTCTCTTCAAATTCAACCATACCACAGGGGTGGCCACCTCTTCTTATGGATGATGCCACCACGAATATCAAACCACTTGAGAAACATTATTCCAACTGATAGAGGAGGTAGAGAAGAAATTTAATATGGATGATGCCGTTCAAGTTCAACAAACAGATTCATCACCCTCTAAATCTATGATCGACCATAGGTGTTCATGAATGTCATCATCATCAACTATTTGGAATCAGCGAGGTGGAATAAACATAATATTGAATAACATAATTAAAAAAGTATTAACATTGATAAATCCATCATAAAAATAACACTCAACCACATCCAATTAAAAAAATTCTATTCTATAATGCATATGTAAATGACATGAATAAATCAAATAATATTCACGAAGTGTGTGTTCAATAATTTATAGGTTGAACAAAAAGGAAAGAATGTAGAAAAAGAGACAACCATATTTATTTGATTCAGCCATATGGAATATGTGCATGGGGAAATATCATTAGATGCTTTCAATATAAAAAATGAATTGATAGAACAAGGCTAACAAGACAACATGACACAAGGAAAAAAGTATGACCAGTTACATTCAGGACACACAAGACAAAAAATAGTAGGAGAATGATTTCATAAAAACCGACAAACAAAAAAATTTATAAACATGACCTAGACCCCCTTACCATGGATCGATGAAAAATTTTTCGAGGAAGAATCATCTAACAATCTAAGGATATCCAGGTCATGGTAATCAATTATTCAAGATCTCTTCTACTGTCGAGGTATGATGTAGCTATCTAGATGCACCTGTGATGTGTAGACAGTTACTAAATTCCTAATTTCTCTCTAGAGATGTCACTATTGAGGTCCTATATCCTCTATATTCATGAAAATTTGTGGGGGAAACCACTCATTTGGCAGTCTTCATTTTCGGAAGAACCTACCTAGGCGGTTGCAGGTCTTTCATAGTGGATAACAACCTTCGTTGAAGCAGTATGAAGCTGGAGGAGACTTCTCAAGGGTTGATGAAGGTTGGTGAACCAAATTTGACATTACTGTATTTATTCATCTATTTAAACGGGTTTTTAATCCCATAAAATGATATGTGTTTTAATCTTTCTGGTTATTTACCGAAGGGTGTTTTTGGAGAATATTGAAATAGACAATGGCCCATTTCCCTATGGATGTAGGCATAATGTTGAACCACGTTAAATTTTGTGTTGCCCCATTTTCTTTCCTTGTTTCTGTGATTCTTATTTCCACGCACCTCCGGTGCCCCACCTAAATGTGGTATCAGAGGGAGACAGAGTGATTAGATTTGAAACGGAGAACCAACAACGATTTTTCTGGTGATAGGTGATCTGGACCATTGAACTTGTTTTGGCGATATCTCGGCCAATCAGTGTCCGATTTTGGCAATCCAGGAGTCAATTCTGACTATTTTTTCCATTACAGATGGATCCATATATTTATTTTATCAAAATTTTCACTCCATCAGATGGTTTCAAAAGGGGTGCGACATTGACAGTGGTAATCATGGTTTGCGATAAATATTATGGCTAGTGGCAGAGCCCTACCAAAGTTTGATATCAAGATGATAGAAGGTCAGAACAATTTATGCTTGTGGAAAAGTAAAGTGAAATAAATTTTGGTAGATTAGGGCATGATCATATCATTGATTGGATTAAAGACTGAGATAACCAGTGAAAATGATTTGGAAGAGCATGAGATGTAGGTTATCAGCACAATTTGACTGTGTCTGGAGAATGAGGTAAAGTACTCAGTCTTGGGTGAGACCTCCCCGAAGGAGATCTGGTTGAAGTTGGAGTAGCAGTATATGGATAAGTCTCTCACCAATAAATTATTCCTAAAGAAGAAATTGTAACAATTGTTCCTGGATGAGAGGGAAAATTTGTTGGATCACCCCAATGAATTCAACAAAATCCTAACACAGTTATTGGTGCTAGGTGTAAAGTTTGGATAGGAACATAATGTACTTTTTTTATCATCACTACCAAGCTAGTTTGATGGGCTTATGACTGCATTGCTCGTGGGGAAGGAAACATTGAAGATGGACAATTTGATGGCATCACATCAAGATTTAGAGGCATTCCAAAGGCCCTGGACACATTCCGATGAGAAAATCATGGGGATGTGAGATGATCAACATTGGAGGAGTTGACATAGGAAGTCATGAGGTAATGAATGGCGGAAAAAATCTTGGGGACATGATCCTAGATAAATCATGTGTTTCTGGTTTGAGGAAAAGAGTCACTATAAATGTGACTATGGAGTGCACAAACAATACATTTCTAGGAAAGAGAATGTTCAAGAGAAGGTTGCGAGCATCATAGAATTGTTGGTAGATGATGAGGTTTACGTTACAAGAGGAATCTTTCACTCAGATGGGATAATCAAAAGGGGATAAGGGAAGTGTTGTTACTACAAAATTTATGGACACATGAAGTTGGAATGTCGATTTCTAAGAAGGAAGAACGAGCGATCTCAAAATCCAAAGGAAGTCGGATGGGTTTTGGATTTGGGGAGAATGACACACATATGTACGACGAGAGGTTCATTTGATACTTTTTAGTAGGTTCAAGATTCTGTGAGTCTTGGTGATGGGTCAACATGAGTGGTTTGAGGAGTTGGAATGGTGAAATTGAGGAAACTCGATGGAGCAGCATGAAAACTGGATGGTGTGAGATTTGTTCAAAGAATGATACAGAACCTGGTATCATTAAGTAGGCGTGATGTGAGAGGACACAAGATTTCCATAGAAGGTGGAGTCTTGGTTGTCTCACATGAGGATGCAGTGAATCTTACTAAGGAGTCCCAAGGGTTGTATCATTTGATGGGGACTACAGTTAGCCAAAGATCGATTGATGAAAGTGTAAGTTCCACATCATCTGGCATGAAGAACCATGTCTGATTTTCTGATGAAATTTTCAACACCTTCAAGGAGATTTAAAGTCATGATTCTACCCCAAATTCGTTATGAGAGGGAGATTTTTGGTGGGCACTCCCGAATTTGGGAGTCTTGATTGTCAGAAAAACCTACCTAGGTTGTTTCTGGTCTTCCATGGTAGACATCAGCCTTTGTTGAAGCAGCCTGTGGTGGGAGGTTACTTCTCAATGGTTGATGATGGTTGGTGAACCACCCTTGGTGTTGTTGGATTTCATCTTCTATTTAAATGAGATTTGAATCCCATAAACAGATATGTGGTGTAATCCTTATGGTGATCCTCCGATGGGTGTTTTCATAGAATAATGAAATTGAAAAAGTCCAGTTTCTCACGTGGATGCAGGCATACTGCTGAACCACATTACATTTTGGTTTTCTCCATTTGTCTTCTCTCTTTGTGTGATTATTGTTTCCATGCAACACTGATGTTTCCCAAACAACAATAACTAAAAACTAGTGTCGTATTAGATCATTAGTGTTGTGCCTCCACCTAACAAGGATTTATTCTTGCAGATCATATCTACACCTTCCAGAACCCTCATTGACCTTAGATAACCAAACTCCATGAGAGGCGCTGTGTAAAGACCCGTAAAATTCAAGGAAATTTTTTTCTTAATTTTCTTTAGAATTTTACAAGAGCGCGGTTTCAGACGGCACCTGATTCCGAGGCCCGGAGTGCCCGGAATTATTTTCCGAAGTTTGGCTCGGGTACGTTCAGTGAACGAACGAGCGGGAATTCCTAACTTTTGATCCGGTGCTCGGAATTGAAATCCGAGGGCACCGATGAACTCGCAGCGCCGATATTCGCTTAAAGAGACCCTTTCGGGAGTTGCGTTTGTTGCGGGACGAAAGTTAGTTTTTGGGAGAATTATAAAATGTTGAATAAAAAAATGTGGATTCTTTTTATTTCACTTTTGTAGGTTAACTCCTCACAAAAGGAGTTGGGGGTGGGACCCACACCCACTTAACCTACTTTGAGAGGATTAAGTGTGGTGGGACCCACACGAACCTAAACCTCTCAACTTCCCCCTTAAACTCCCCTCTCTCCCTCTTAATTGTTTGTAAACTTAACATCAAATTAATTACACATGACATGTTAATTAATTAAGTGTTATGTTTGAATTTTGAAGTTTTGAATTCCTAGGCTTGGTAAATAAAATAAGGAGAGACCTTATTTTATTTTGTTAGCCAACTTGTGTGGATTTCATTTGAGAGATCCTCCTCCATCTTCTTCATCTTGACGAAGAACGTTCATCTTGACGAAGAACGATCAAACTCCGAAGAAGAACGACGCCTCTCTTCTTCGTCCTCGGTGTCAACAAGAGGGAACGCCGCATCCTCCTCGGGCCTTCTTCGTCGGCAAACGAAGATCCGCCAACAACGTGTCGCATCGGACGTAACTCTTCGTCAACGGATTTGACGAACGACGACCGCGATGCCCGACTTCCGCGACGCCGTCTTCCGCGGAACGTAGAAGATTCTTTGAATCTCAAACCAGAGGTAGGGGATGTTTTTTATTGATTATTTTATTCCTTTCTTGAATCATGGATTTTAGCATGACTAAACGTGAGGCTTTTGGATTTTCTTTAGATATGTTATTATTTAACGTGAGGGGGGTCGGACCGCATGAACACGGCCGAACCCCCCCCTCCTTAGTTCATGTTTGTTTATGCGGGTGGAAGCAAGTAGCGTGGTGCCGTCGCACCACGCGGATGATCGTTCATTTATTTTTATGCAACGCCGTCGCGCTTCGCCGAGGAGAGTCTTCAAGAACGCGACGCCGTCGCGCCGCGTTGGAAGGATTCATGGCACGGAGAAAGGGGCACGGTGCCGTCGCACCGCGCCGGACGACAAACACCGCGGCCGGTTCCGGGCCGCGGCGGGACGAGAAGACCGCGGCCGGTTCCGGGCCGCGGCGGGACGAGAAGACCGCGGCCGGTTCCGGGCCGCGGTGGAAGGAAAGACCGGCGGCCGGGCCGCCGGCGTCAGAAGTCGAGGGCGGGACCAGAATTTCCGGTCCCGTTGGTAAAAACCGGCCGGCCAGCGGGCCGGCCGGATGTCATAAAACCGGGGGATTAAACCCCCGTCCGGTTCTCCAAACCCCCCTCTTAATGAGGGGGGCGGTTCAATTAAAGGAGGGGGGGGGGGGGGCAAAGCCCCCCCGGTTTTTATCCAGCCGGCCCCCACTTGCGGGGGCCGTTTCTTTTGCAAGGCACGACTTATAGCCGTGCCGCCTTGTGAAACGCGGGGCTTAGCCCCGCGTGCCTCCCGCCGCCGCCACGCGGCCCGCCGCCGCCGCCACGCGGCCCGCCGCCGCCACGCGGCCCGCCGCCGCCGCCACGCGGCCCGCCGCCGCCGCCGTCCGCCGCCGCCGTCTCCCGCCGCCGCGCCGCCGCGCCGCCGTCCGCCGCCGCCGGCCGCCGCGCCGCCCAGGGGGGGGGGGGGGTCGGGCCGGGTCGGCCCGGACCCGGACCCCCCGTTACGGACCAGTTTCGGTTTTTGGCTCATAACTTGAGCCTCGGACCTCCGAATGACGAACCGTCTGCGGCAACGCGATCCTTGGATCGAGACGGTCGTTTCGGTATATCGCACTCAAGGTTTCGGTTTACTTTGAGTTCGGCCGGGTTGGTTCGTTCACGAAACCAACCGGGCCTTCGGAGCGGAAACGCTCATATCTTGAGCTACGGACGTCCGATTGACGTGCCGTCAGTCGCGTAGTGTTCCTCTTAGTGAGACGGATCTTTTGGCATACTCCGCCCGAGGTTTGGACGCAGGTGGAGTACGGTCGGGTTGGTTTTGCCTTAAAAACCAACCGGGCCCCGGAGACGATAATGCCAATAACTCTCAGACCGGGCGTCCGATCGACGCGCCGTCTGTTGCGTTGAGTTCCTGTTGTCGATACGGAACTTTTGGATACATCAACTCTGGTCTTCGTGACAGTTGATGTATCAGCCTCTCGGCTCGTGGAGCGGACCCTCCATACGAGCTAGCTGTGTGCGGGAACCCTAGTGCTGGCTGCGACTGTTCTACTGCTACGACTGCTACTGTGACTGCGACGACGACAGTACAGAGATCCTGTGTGGATTTGACGACGACAGTACAGAGATCCTGTGTGGATTTGACGACGACAGTACAGAGATCCTGTGTGGATTTGACGACGACGACTACAGCACTCAGCGATTCTGCGTGGATCAGTGCTACAGGTTCTGTGTGAGCCCGATCCTGTGTGGGTCCTTGCGCTCAGCGGTTCTGTGTGAGCCAGCGCCTACAGGTTCTGTGTGAGCCCGATCCTGTGTGGGTCTTCTGCGGGGGTTAGTTACCTATCGATCCTTCGTGGGTCCGACGACTTAGATGGATCAGTGATCATCTTTATCGTCCTTGAAGAAGTATACCTGTGTGAGCTGAATCCTGTTGTTTTCCTGTGTGGATTTTGTTGTGCAATCCTGTGTGGATTATGTTCTGCTTTCCTATGTGGAATACGTATACTTTCCTGTGTGGACTGAGTTGTACTTGGGCTCGGAGGATGGAGCGTATATTGATGACTTAGGTATATGTATGAGCATATACCTAAGCAGTGTCGGTTGTTACTTCGTGATTGTACTTTTCTTTGTGGTTTATCCTTTGTGGATTTGAGAGACCTTCAGGGGTCTCGGGGTCCCTACTGAGTAGCTTATACTCACCCCTGCACGGGCTTCGCCCGCACTACGTTGTGTTGGTTGCAGACGACGGACAACGTTGACTTAGCTGAGGCTTGTAGAGCGGGACGGTACCCGGAGGTGGACCACTGGGCGGGACGTGCTCGGAGCGGACGGTGGGACCCGTGGAGCAGAGGAGCTATCTGTACCCACCCTTCAGGTGGGATTTCCGGTGGACAGCTCGGAGTAGCGGCCTTTACTTTACAGTTGCTGTTTTTCCCTTTTCGAGTTGTACTTTACTTTCAGTTTGGGTTTGTATTCTGGCCCATTTACTTTTCTGCACTTTCAGTTGTACTCTGCTTGTTTAGTGTTTACTTACGCTTGTTTACTCTGTGGTGTGTGTTTACTTTTCAATGGCAATGCCTTCCCTTTTTACCGGGATTTACGCCTTGGTGCTAGTCGCCAGCCCCTGGCCTATGGAAGGCGGGCTTGGGGTAGTCACGGCTCGGACCCCGAGGGCGGGTCGTGACAAATTGGTATCAAAGGAGTTCGGTTCTACCGCGAACTCTGATCTTTTCTATGTGAAGCAATAATGTTTAGCGTATTGAGTGTGGTTATCAGTCCAGGGAGTCCAGTGTTGGTGCGGCGGCCGACGTATCCGTACACCAGGACCCTGACTTCTGATTTCCGACTTAATGCACGAAAACATTGATTGCGTGTGTGTTTCAAGTTTTCTTTGTGATTACTTGTGTCAGCTCACCGGGTATACTGATCTGCTTTATGAAAGTCTCAAGTTTTCCTTGTGATTACATGTGCCAGCTCACCAAGTATACTGTTCTAACCGTGGCGCACCTGTTTCCTTTTCAGGATGGCCCCACGACGGCAGCCAGCTAGGGTTCCGAGAGTCGAGCGAGACGACAGCCCACCGAGCGACGAGGCCTCGGTGCAGGGCCCTTTTTCAGTAGTGGCACCGGCGGTAGCTTTACCCGCCGAGCCACCGATGCTTCCAGCAGCAGCCGCTGACGATGCACGTCGCCTCAGCGCACTGCATGAGTTTCAGCGCCAGCGACCGCCCAGGTTTCGCGGGGAGACGGATCCCCAGGCAGCAAAGGACTGGCTGGAGGCAGTGGTTCGAGTGTTTAGGCTAGTGAGGACACCAGCAGACCTCATGGTGATCCTCGCTGCGAGCCTACTACACGCAGCAGCTGGACGATGGTGGAGCTTGATGCTCCAGGTGCACGATGAGGCATCTCTACTTTGGACGGACTTTGAGAGCCTCTTCCGCTCGGAGTTCGTCCCAGCCACCCTTCGTGCGGTGCGTATCCAGGAGCTTCTACAGCTGCGGCAGGGCAGCATGACGGTCGCCCAGTACTCGGCGAGATTTACCGATCTCTCGCGCTACTCGACCGACATGGTACGGGACCCATTCTTCCGGGCCCGGACCTTCGAGCAGGGTTTGAGACACGAGATCAGGGCATCGCTGATCTCCCTCAGCATACCGACTCAGACAGGAGTACTGGAGCGGGCCCTTCTGATCGAGAGCTTCCTTGCTGAGTCTACACCAGCACAGAGACCCACCACAGGGCGGCACGTGGCAGAGTCATCTGCAGCTGGCAGTCGACGAATGACTCAGGGGTTCAGACAGACCAGACCTCAGGGCACTGGCTCAGCAGTGCAGGGCACACAACGCGGAGCCAGTCTTTCGAATGGAAGACAGTGCTATGCATGCGGCGGGCGAGGCCACATGGCTCGTGACTGCCCGACCCGCCATGCGGAGGAGCAGCAGACGGTTGAGGAACCACCTAGGCAGAGGCAGAGGTTCGACCGTGGCGGTCCGCAGGGAGGAGGCGGACGAGGCAGAGGAGCTGGACGAGCAGCTGGTGGTGGCCGACGCTTTGAGGCTCTACCACCACCACCACCAGGAGGTCCACCCCGACCGCAGGGGAGAGCTCAGCTTCAGGCAGCCGAGGCCTTCGATCATGGAGCTCTGGGAGCCGATGGACAGGAGCAGAACTAGTGGATACATCCTTTGTACTTCTGGTTCCTTGTAGCTTTTGTGTAGCGTCTTGTATTACGAGCTGCAATAATAAAAAAAAACGCATACCTTGTGATGTTTTCGTTCCTGTCCTCTATCGTAATGTTACTAAGAGGTTCCAGTTTTGGCTGTTGACTTGACCCTCACTTGTGAGACATCTACTGGAGGAGACCCAGTTACCACACACTGATGCCGACAGTGTGACTCAACCCTTGGAGGCGAGAGTAACGGTTGAATCTCTTAGTAGTAGCGTCGAGGCCTTACGACGTCATCCTTAGTATGGATTAGTATCATCCATGTTAGGATTGACTGTTTTAGGCAAAGAATGTGGTTCATCCAGGGGATGAGACCAGGTTTCTCTTATCGGCAAAGAGGAAATCTCGCAGCTCTTGTGGGACCAGAGATGGTCCGGGCAACGTCAGAGGAAGTCCAGGTCATCCAGGAGCGGATGAGGATAGCACAGAGCCGACAGAAGTCTTACGCTGACAGGAGGCGGAGGCCACTAGAGTTCGAGGATGGTGACCACGTCTTCTTGCGGGTCTCACCTCGACGTAGTTTTCGGAGATTTGGCGAGGTGGCTTATCGCCTGGCTCTACCACCTCAGTTGAACCGGGTGCACGACGTCTTCCACGTATCCCAGCTGAGGAGATACGTGCACGACCCGACGCACATCTTTGACCATGGGGAGCTTGTCGTTGACGATGGGGCGACTTTTACGGAGGTCCCGGTGGAAATAGAGGATCGACAGGAGCGGGTCCTGCGTGGGCGATCGATTCCTCTTGTGCGCATCAGATGGCAGCACGGGAATCTCCAGGAGAGCACATGGGAGCGGGAGGCTCAGATGCGTGCTCAGTACTCTCTTTTGGTTTCCCTAGTTTTTGATGTAGCTTTACGGGGACGTAAAGCCCTGAGGTGGGAGTAATGTAAAGACCCGTAAAATTCAAGGAATTTTTTTTCTTAATTTTCTTTAGAATTTTACAAGAGCGCGGTTTCAGACGGCACCTGATTCCGAGGCCCGGAGTGCCCGGAATTATTTTCCGAAGTTTGGCTCGGGTACGTTCAGTGAACGAACGAGCGGGAATTCCTAACTTTTGATCCGGTGCTCGGAATTGAAATCCGAGGGCACCGATGAACTCACAGCGCCGATATTCGCTTAAAGAGACCCTTTCGGGAGTTGCGTTTGTTGCGGGACGAAAGTTAGTTTTTGGGAGAATTATAAAATGTTGAATAAAAAAATGTGGATTCTTTTTATTTCACTTTTGTAGGTTAACTCCTCACAAAAGGAGTTGGGGGTGGGACCCACACCCACTTAACCTACTTTGAGAGGATTAAGTGTGGTGGGACCCACACGAACCTAAACCTCTCAATTTCCCCCTTAAACTCCCCTCTCTCCCTCTTAATTGTTTGTAAACTTAACATCAAATTAATTACACATGACATGTTAATTAATTAAGTGTTATGTTTGAATTTTGAAGTTTTGAATTCCTAGGCTTGGTAAATAAAATAAGGAGAGACCTTATTTTATTTTGTTAGCCAACTTGTGTGGATTTCATTTGAGAGATCCTCCTCCATCTTCTTCATCTTGACGAAGAACGTTCATCTTGACGAAGAACGCTCAAACTCCGACGAAGAACGACGCCTCTCTTCTTCGTCCTCGGTGTCAACAAGAGGGAACGCCGCATCCTCCTCGGGCCTTCTTCGTCGGCAAACGAAGATCCGCCAACAACGTGTCGCATCGGACGTAACTCTTCGTCAACGGATTTGACGAACGACGACCGCGACGCCCGACTTCCGCGACGCCGTCTTCCGCGGAACGTAGAAGATTCTTTGAATCTCAAACCAGAGGTAGGGGATGTTTTTTATTGATTATTTTATTCCTTTCTTGAATCATGGATTTTAGCATGACTAAACGTGAGGCTTTTGGATTTTCTTTAGATATGTTATTATTTAACGTGAGGGGGGTCGGACCGCATGAACACGGCCGAACCCCCCCCTCCTTAGTTCATGTTTGTTTATGCGGGTGGAAGCAAGTAGCGTGGTGTCGTCGCACCACGCGGATGATCGTTCATTTATTTTTATGCAACGCCGTCGCGCTTCGCCGAGGAGAGTCTTCAAGAACGCGACGCCGTCGCGCCGCGTTGGAAGGATTCATGGCACGGCGAAAGGGGCGCGGTGCCGTCGCACCGCGCCGGACGACAAACACCGCGGCCGGTTCCGGGCCGCGGCGGGACGAGAAGACCGCGGCCGGTTCCGGGCCGCGGCGGGACGAGAAGACCGCGGCCGGTTCTGGGCCGCGGCGGAAGGAAAGACCGGCGGCCGGGCCGCCGGCGTCGGAAGTCGAGGGCGGGACCGGAATTTCCGGTCCCGTTGGTAAAAACCGGCCGGCCAGCGGGCCGGCCGGATGTCATAAAACCGGGGGATTAAACCCCCGGCCGGTTCTCCAAACCCCCCTCTTAATGAGGGGGGCGGTTCAATTAAAGGAGGGGGGGGCAAAGCCCCCCCGGTTTTTATCCAGCCGGCCCCCACTTGCGGGGGCCGTTTCTTTTGCAAGGCACGGCTTATAGCCGTGCCGCCTTGTGAAACGCGGGGCTTAGCCCCGCGTGCCTCCCGCCGCCGCCACGCGGCCCGCCGCCGCCGCCACGCGGCCCGCCGCCGCCGCCACGCGGCCAGCCGCCGCCGCCGTCCGCCGCCGCCGTCTCCCGCCGCCGCGCCGCCGCGCCGCCGTCCGCCGCCGGCCGCCGCGCCGCCCAGGGGGGGGGGGGGGGGGGGGTCGGGCCGGGTCGGCCCGGACCCGGACCCCCCGTTACGGACCAGTTTCGGTTTTTGGCTCATAACTTGAGCCTCGGACCTCCGAATGACGAACCGTCTGCGGCAACGCGATCCTTGGATCGAGACGGTCGTTTCGGTATATCGCACTCAAGGTTTCGGTTTACTTTGTGTTCGGCCGGGTTGGTTCGTTCACGAAACCAACCGGGCCTTCGGAGCGGAAACGCTCATATCTTGAGCTACGGACGTCCGATTGACGTGTCGTCAGTCGCGTAGTGTTCCTCTTAGTGAGACGGATCTTTTGGCATACTCCGCCCGAGGTTTGGACGCAGGTGGAGTACGGTCGGGTTGGTTTTGCCTTAAAAACCAACCGGGCCCCGGAGACGATAATGCCAATAACTCTCAGACCGGGCGTCCGATCGACGCGCCGTCTGTTGCGTTGAGTTCCTGTTGTCGATACGGAACTTTTGGATACATCAACTCTGGTCTTCGTGACAGTTGATGTATCAGCCTCTCGGCTCGTGGAGCGGACCCTCCATACGAGCTAGCTGTGTGCGGGAACCCTAGTGCTGGCTGCGACTGTTCTACTACTACGACTGCTACTGTGACTGCGACGACGACAGTACAGAGATCCTGTGTGGATTTGACGACGACAGTACAGAGATCCTGTGTGGATTTGACGACGACAGTACAGAGATCCTGTGTGGATTTGACGACGACGACTACAGCACTCAGCGATTCTGCGTGGATCAGTGCTACAGGTTCTGTGTGAGCCCGATCCTGTGTGGGTCCTTGCGCTCAGCGGTTCTGTGTGAGCCAGCGCCTACAGGTTCTGTGTGAGCCCGATCCTGTGTGGGTCTTCTGCGGGGGTTAGTTACCTATCGATCCTTCGTGGGTCCGACGACTTAGATGGATCAGTGATCATCTTTATCGTCCTTGAAGAAGTATACCTGTGTGAGCTGAATCCTGTTGTTTTCCTGTGTGGATTTTGTTGTGCAATCCTGTGTGGATTATGTTCTGCTTTCCTATGTGGAATACGTATACTTTCCTGTGTGGACTGAGTTGTACTTGGGCTCGGAGGATGGAGCGTATATTGATGACTTAGGTATATGTATGGGCATATACCTAAGCAGTGTCGGTTGTTACTTCGTGATTGTACTTTTCTTTGTGGTTTATCCTTTGTGGATTTGAGAGACCTTCAGGGGTCTCGGGGTCCCTACTGAGTAGCTTATACTCACCCCTGCACGGGCTTCGCCCGCACTACGTTGTGTTGGTTGCAGACGACGGACAGCGTTGACTTAGCTGAGGCTTGTAGAGCGGGACGGTACCCGGAGGTGGACCACTGGGCGGGACGTGCTCGGAGCGGACGGTGGGACCCGTGGAGCAGAGGAGCTATCTGTACCCACCCTTCAGGTGGGATTTCCGGTGGACAGCTCGGAGTAGCGGCCTTTACTTTACAGTTGCTGTTTTTCCCTTTTCGAGTTGTACTTTACTTTCAGTTTGGGTTTGTATTCTGGCCCATTTACTTTTCTGCACTTTCAGTTGTACTCTGCTTGTTTAGTGTTTACTTCCGCTTGTTTACTCTGTGGTGTGTGTTTACTTTTCAAAGGCAATGCCTTCCCTTTTTACCGGGATTTACGCCTTGGTGCTAGTCGCCAGCCCCTGGCCTATGGAAGGCGGGCTTGGGGTAGTCACGGCTCGGACCCCGAGGGCGGGTCGTGACACGCTGCATTCATTGACGGTGAAAATTTAAGTAATGAATCCCTCAAAAGGGCCTAATAAAATATGTAAAATTAAGTAGGTCAACCTTCCATAGAGAGTAGGAAATAAAATACTGATGAAATCCTTCATATCTCAAAACATGAAGATGGTCATCCACCTCGCTACATCCATTGTGGTGAATCGAAGTTTTCACACCTCTAATTGCAATCAAATTTGACCATGACTATTTTCTTCTGGTCGATCTAATGTCAAATCCTTGTGGATTTGATACTAAGACAATACTATCCAATGTCACCCATTCCACTTGGAGAGGCCACCCACTCTTACATATGAATCCACCATGAAGATAAATACACACGGAAACAATTCATGTAAATGATAGTGGGGAATAGATGCAACTGAAGCCATATGCTTCCCTTAAAATTCATGAACCAGAATCTTCACCATCCATATCCATGTTTTACTAAATGTTTCCACGGACAACATCTTCATCAACAATTCGAGTTCATCATAGACTAGACTAGAACCCATGTCTTTATCATTTCCATGCTCTTGGGGTTTTCCACAAAATCTGCTCTCTCAGTATAACCAGAAAATCTTAACAAATAGAGCCCCCTGCACTCCTGATGTTTCTTCTCACCTCTTCACTTTCACTTTTCATTAATCATGGAGTAATGTTGGGTCAGAAACCACTACCCTCTAATCCTTATGTAGTGAATTTATGCCCCCTAGTTTTTAAGGAGCACTTGTCGATTAGATTGGAGAACTTAATCCGTCATACCAGATATGTAGGGGAGAACTACATTTCCATTCAGATGAGGTACAAGTAATAAAGGTCTGCATATAGTAGAATGTCTTTTTGGAAAGTTCTCCATATATGGTTATAAAAAATACTATTCAAAAAAAGGAATATTAAATAAAATGTATTTTAATTAACATAAGTAGAATATCAAAATTGAAAAGAACCTTCTATTTACATTTCTACTATCCCTTATTACATTATCATTAATGAAATTAAATTGGTTCAGACTCACTAGAATCTATGGTCCCACACAATACCCAATCAATACCACTCGGACCATATGCAATCCATCTGCATTCATATCCATGGTCTCACTCTCTTCTTTAGCTCTATCAAATTATCGTTTTATTTTCAGAATGAATGATGTTTCGTCATCCAATTTCGATAGGAATTTTAATAATATATCGTCTAATTAGAATGAGTTTCAATTGAATCTATTTAAAAAACTAAGGTCATAGATGTTCTTTGATCACTAGCTGGCAGGTTTTTGTCGAGCAGTCTCAAAATATTGTATTATAACATAAATTCATGATGTATTGGAAAGATAATTATTTTGAGTGTGCCATCATATCCTTATTATCCCCTTTTACACAGCTAATATACTGAATATTATGTTTGACATTAATCTATAATAAAACTCCAAGGAGTCTGGACACATAATGGATCAATTATGGAATCTATCTTTATTGGTGGCCTTATTTTTCTTACATTTTTTCATTACCAAAGAGGAAGATACATTCGATAGATATTAGGTTCCTAGAACAGGAAAATTTACATTACAGGAAAAACTAATTCCTCTAATCCTTTTTAAAACCAACACCTATAAATATGATTAGATCCTCAAAACAAGATCATTATGTTTTCCTAGAGTTATCCATATGCTAATTTACTAAATAGTTCAAGCTTAATTATCCACACAACTATATTTTTTATTTATGAAATTCTATCTTATAGTGGATTAGAATCCCCCAAAAATTACCACCATCTCAATTTAATGACCCATGTTACACATAAACTACAAAAAAACACATCAATCAAGCAACATCTGACAAAACTTTACGAGCCAAAAGAGTTAGCCTGGTGCTTCCAAGTCAATTTTCAAACAACGGGGTTAGGAGAACGGTGATTGTGACCTTAAATGGTTTTTATAATGAATTTTGACACTGTAATATTGTCATAGATTGGGAAAATGTCATATTCCAATTAACAATACCATCGTCAATATGTGATACTAATCATTTCAAGGTATCATTATATAGATACTGTTGAATTTTTTGTTACTTCATTTTAATCATCTAATCTTGTGCCAACTCAATGTTGAATAGCTCTACCTTTTAGATTTATTCCTCTGATGCTTTTCCATACTCATCATATATGTCTTTCATTTTCATCGATAAATGTAAGGGGAATAAATATTTAGCCTCGTAGACATCTAATGGATCCTAATATTGTTTAGGGACCTCTTCATCAATATTTATTTGTGACTAGGATCCTTGGATCCGACTGATTCTCTCACTTATCTAGTCTCTAGTAGTTTTAGTAGTTAAGAAAAACCCTACGCCATCTAGTTTTCATCCCTACAGTCAATGGAAAATTTCCATTGTAAACTAATCATTTTTTGTTTTCCCCTTCCTACTAGGAACTTATATTCCACCTAATATTTATCTTTTTATTCATATGAATCCTAATTGGAAGTGTCACTTATTTTTTAAAATTGGTCAATGAACTCAAAAACTATGATTATTAGTGACTAGTAGTATTTATTATTTTTAATACTCCTACATGATTTTAAGTGATTAATATAGTAATAGATTATCTCATTTTGGAGAATATTTTTTAGGATGAAGTTAAAAAATGCATATTTTTGACGGTTAGTGCACACATTATATCACAGAATAACAAATTGCATGCTTGATTATTTCTCACCCAAAATCTGTAAACAATTTGATAAAAAATCAAGTATTTCAATATTATGATTGTGAGTTTCTAACTAATGTGTTGCGGTGTATAGGGAGAGTATAGACAGAGACATTAAAATTTATATGAATATAATGGGTTTAATGGTTCTTTTAAAAAAAATTATTAAAAAAATCAAATCACACTTGTTATTTTATGGTAAGTGTTTCCAAATAAAATACTCTTTAATTTCATATCTTTTCACTTATTTTAGTGGGCTACTTTTTTAATTTACTTTCATGTGACAAACTCCTCTTATATTTGTAACTTCCCAGATCCGGGTTCCACCCAAAGGTACCCTGTACCTGTTTCTTCACATGGCCTCAAGCGCATTTCCCCGAATTCCAGATGCTTCCAACTAGATACGAGGTATTTGAGAGTGATAGTTGGGAAACTAATCCATCATTGGTATAGTAACACAATAGAAACAAATGGTAACCAATAGAGGAATTAGTAACTACATACAACAAAAGTAAACTGTGGAAGACTGATAGTATAAAAAACATTAGCATATATAAATAAATTTTTCATGTCCCATGTATCTAGTAAAGAAACCAAAAAAGTAACAATGCTAGAAATACAGTAGTAAACCAAAGTACAGAAAATATTAAACTCCAACAACATTTCAAGCCTCAACATAGTCACATGCTCTCCAGCTCCAATTGCAATCAAGTACCTGAAGAAGAAGGGCGCTTTCCCTTATATATACCTAGAATCAGATAATCTATTTTGGCCCAAAAGCATGACCCATATAAGGTGTGAGACGAATCCCAGTAAGTAACCAACAAAGATCTATGCATAACAGTCAACGAAACTATATAATAAGTAATAAGAAAAAATGAATCAATGAACTAGGAAGTACTCAAAAGTAAACAATCCTACAACTTCGATTTACATTCATTTGAATTAATTAATTATTCAATACGTTGAATAATGTAACCTCAGGATATAGTATAGTCTCTATATCCTCATGTATAATAGTAATGAAAAACGTCCCATAAGACCATCTAACAAACAAGTACGACTGAGTCCATGCTTGTGCTTTGGCATGGAAAACTCATCACAACCATTCAATCAAACATTAGTATCATCTTTCTGGGAAAGCTCTCACGGTATAACCCCATTGGTATTACATAGTACTAATCAATTCAAATGAACACTTTGGAAGCTCTGATATTCATTACCCCTCAATTAACATGGTATAGATAATCATAAACCACCTCTGGGTAGATCTCATATTCAATACCCCTTGGGCCAAAATCTACACCAATGCTCTCATGGTCCTGTGCAAATAATCTTGGAGACCCCCACAGTTTCCATGTCCAGGTCTCTCTCGATCCTTGGAATATCATCACACAAACTACATTCATTGAAGGCTCCATATGAAGTCCAAAACCATTACATGGGTCAACATTAATCAAAGCATATAAACAGGAAATACAAATTACTGATAAACTCCATCCTAAAAAAATCAAGGTATGAAAACAAGATATGCCTTATTGGAAACCTGGTCCAAACTGTCCATAACAATAAAACAAGGGCATGCACCCATGGGATGTCCTATAAAAAAGGGTATACAATCTTAAACCCTTAATAAATCAATCAAAACATAGCAAATACTAAATAGGGTCGAGGACCCAAATACACAAGGCCCCAGCATGAGTATTCAGTACATTAAGCATATATAATCCAAATTCAATAAATAAAAGTCACAAACAACAAAACATGTTGTAGTTCCATGAAAAATCTTGAACGTCGGCACTTGAATCGACCTAGAACGTCATAGATCTACAAAAAAGGTCAAAATCATTCAACCCAAAATAAATCATGTGAGAGGAGAAATCATGACGAGAGGCTCTAGGGAAAGAGAGAACTCACTGGTGGGAATCCAATTCTCCCACTGGATTCTCAATCGGAGCTCGGATAATGGAATGGGAGGATGTCAATGATTTACAGCCTTACATCTCTCTCATATTCATGAAACGAGAATAAGGAGATGCTTCTAGGGATTAGACGCAACCCCAATCAAATTAATCAAATAAAATGAAAAGTACATGGAGTGTTCATTTAATGTACACATTATGTACTAGACATAACTAGCCTCCACTTTAGGTGGTCTGATGGATCTCATAAAAGTCTATGTATTAAACCCTTACATGACTTGTACACAACTACACATGGAAACCGGGTACACGATATTTACTAAAGAGTACTCTGTGTGTACTTAGAAAATTTTAAAATCCTCCCTTTTTCTTCAAAAACAACCCAAAGTAAGGATCAAAAACTAAAATTAAGATCTGAGTTCTAAAAAACATATCCCCATAAAGATATTCATCCCCAAATATCCCTTCCAAGTGTGTCTAAGAAGAATGTTAAAACAACTATGGACACTATGAGCGTACGTCGGCTTCTTACCCCCAAGTTTCCTCTTGTACACGACTGTCCTGTCATACCTCCAGCACCAAAGGAACATGCCATCAATGGATGACCTTCATGTTTCAATCCCCATTCGGAATAGGGTTTCCTCAAAAGATTCATCCACATCCAACATAACCTCCTCTGGTTGAAAAACATGAGATGAGATGAAAAAAATAACATCATAGCTGAAAAACAAGAAAGAAGTGTTGGATTTCTCGATACCTCTGAGGTAACTACAAAACATAGAAAATTGGCCCTACACTCTCCAAAACCTCAAATAGCCTAACATATCATGGTGAATGATTCCCCTGTCTTCGAATCCCCCTATGTCCCAACCTCGGTGTGACACGTACGAAAACCCGATCTCTATCCTCAAACTCTAGATGTCATCTCCATCGATTAACATAAGCATTCTAGAAAGACTATGCAGTAGACATCCGCTTCCGAATCAACCACACATGCACAGTGGTCTCTTGGAAAAAACAAGGTCCCAAAATATCTTCTTCTTCAGCCTCCACCAAGAATAGGGGCGATCAGCATGGCCTACCATACAAAGACACATAAGGTATCATCTTAATCATCTCCTGGTAACTGTTATTATAGGAAACATCCACTAGGGTTATGTGTCTCGCCCAGGACCCCCCAAAATCCAGGATGCATGCTCGAAGCATTTCCTCCAAAACAAGAATCATGCACTCAGAATGGCCATATTTCTGGGGATAGTACGTTGTAATCAGAAGTACCTATGTTCCCAAAGCCCTCTTTAGTCCCTTCTAGACATGAGAAGTAAAATGGGTGTCCTTGTATGAAATGATAGAGTCCAGAACCCCATGAAAATGTAAAATCTCTCAGATGTACGACCTTCCAACATCAGCAACACTAAAGGATTAATTAATCACCAAGAAATGTGAATCCTTTGTGAGTCTATCAACAACAACACAAACAATATCATTCCCTCATGGCCACCTCATTAAACCCATCACAAAATCTATTGTCACATCATTCCACTTCCACTGGGGAATTGATAACTGCTGTAAAATTCATGTTGTTAAATGATGCTCCTGCTTCACCAGCTAACAAGTGGAACATCTCATAACAAAACCATCTACATACGTCTTCATACCTGTCCACAAATGCCGACGGTTTAGTTCACGATACACCCTGGGGACAGCAGGATGAACTGCCCAAACTGTGGAATGAAAATCCCATAAAAGCTCCTTGTGTATGTCTGCTAACACACATATGAATCCATGAAAATTCAATATCTCATCCTCGTTTATGGTCCACCTTGGAGTAGTGTCCTCATTTGATACACTCTCACAAAGGACTAGGCGTTCATGATCTAATAGCTTCCTAGTTCTCACTAGATCCAGAAGATTATATGTAACATATATAGAAGAATGATTTGTATACCTCTATCTGTCGTGCACATATAAATGCATCAAAATGAACATAACCATAAGATAAAACTCACTGTTGGCCTCCATAACTACTTGTATCTGAGTCCTCCTGCTCAACGCATCAGCCATCGCGTTTCCTTTCTAAGGTGTATAGGCAAGATAAAAGACAAAAAACTGAATATACTCAACCCACCTTTGTCGTATCAAATTTAGATCAGACTTAGTAATTATATACTTGAGTCTTTTGTGGTCATTGTACACCACAAAATTCTCTCACAAAAGATAATGTATCCAACAGCACAAATCATGCACAACAGCAGGTAACTCGAGATCGTGAATCTGGAAATTCATCTCATGTCGCTTCAACATCTGAGACCCATACACAATGAATCCTTCCCCTACATAAGAACTACTCCCAGTGTGATACCTAATGAATCGCAGTAAACGATATAATTCTTTTCCATCTCTAGAAAAACTCGTATCGGTTCTGAAGTGATCCTCTATTTCAGCACCTAAAAGGCTGAGTTGTATGACTCTGTCCACAAGTAATTTTCACCCTTCTTAGTCAGGAATTTCAGTAGAACTGCTAAGCCTGAAGAGTCCTGAATAAAACGCCTGTAGTTTCCAGCCAACCCTAAAAAACTACATACCTCAAATAAGTTCTTCGGCTACTCCCAATAAACTACAACTCCCTCATTCTTTGGGTCTATTGACACTTATTTCTTTAAGATAACATGACCCATGATGTGAATCTGGTCCATCCAAATGTGGTTCTTTAATATCATATCATATAAATGATGCTCTCTCAGTGTACACAAAACAATCTCAATATGGATTCCATGGCCGTGTTGAGTGTGAGAGTACACGAAGATGTCATCCCCAAAGACTAAAAAAATTAATTCAATTAAGGATGAAACAATAATTTCAACAATTCTATGAAAACTTTTGGCACTTTCATGAGAGTAAATGTCATAACCAAATACTTGTATAGACCATACCTTCTTCAAAGGGATGTAAGAGGTATATATGTGGGTCTAACACACAACTGATGATAACAGAATCTCAAGTCAACCAATGTGAACACCCGATATCCTCGAAGATGATGGAATAGATCATCAATCCTGAGTAAGGGGTATCAGTTCTTGACCACAAACTAGTTTATCTTCCAATAATTCCAAAAAATGCTAAGGGTATCATCCTTCTTCGCAAAATGTATAGGAGAACCCCATCGATATGTTTTGGGTCGAATTAAACCCTTTTTCCTGTAACTCCTCTAACTTCTTATAGAGCTCATGTAACTATGGTCTAGTCATCCTATAAGGAGGAATAGACACCAATGTCGCTCTTGGAACCAGATAAACAGATAAATAATCCTCACGCTCTAGAGGTAAACCTGATAATTCCTCTAGAAAGACATCTCTAAAATGGTTCACCACTATAGGATAGTCCATCTGTGAAATACCCTGGTCATCCAGATATAAACTAGTAATATAGGCTATAATTCCTCCCAACCCATGATTATTGGGTCCAGCTATGCTCTCCTAGACAGCCCATTCACCCTTGTGTAGAAAAGACCCACTCTCTAGTGATGCGAAACACTCCTTACATTGATAGCAGTGAACAAAGGCCTGAAAGGATACAACCAGTCCATTCTAAGATTAACATCATAACATGTCAACTCTATGACATAGAAGTCCCATGTGAAATGAAACCCATCAACATCGAGGGTGAAATCCTTTCATAGACATACACTAGCTATCCTAATCCCCAATGGATTTCCTAACATCATAACATCCTCAGATGTAATGATACAGACCCCAAGGTTCTCCACAATAGAAACAGATATGAAAATATGGGAAGCCCTTGTATCAAAAAGTGTTGAAGATAAATCTGAGGAAACAATAATCGTACCTCTAACAGTAGAGGTTCCAGGATCATGCTCCTACTAGGTCTCCTCCACTTCAAAATTCTGACCTGTGACGCTACCTTTCTACCCTACCTAACTACCCTCTGTTGATCCATCCTACTGTAGTTGAAACCCCGATGCATGACTACCAGGGCCACGATCCCCTCCTCACACTGAATGACGTAACAAACTCTAGTTACCTAATTGAGGAGGATCTTGTGGTACTACTCCTAAATGTGTGGTCATAACTGATCCCCTCTCATTAGATTTTTGTGAGAAGAACTGGAAAAAATTCTGAAGAAGACCCATATTACCACAAGTTTGGAACTCAATTAGTTCATTTATGCACTAAGGTTTAATGTGACCACTCTTACCTAACTGTTAGCACCTCACCTGGCTACATGTAGATACATACATCCTACTAGAATCACCACATGAAGGCTTCATATGGTGCTTCTAACAATCATACGATTGAGTAATAGCCCTAGATGTTGAACAACGCTCGCTCATAGCTCTATACTCCCCTAGATTTTGCCTCGTTCAATATAGTTTTACTGATGTTAGCTGAAAGAAATTCACCTCTGAGCTGATTTCATACCTAGGACCATCGTCAATATTTTCAAGAAGTGATAACATGTCACCTCCCAAAGTATATGAGAAGTGCTGATGCTCTGTGAAATGATAAGATTAATACATCACGGAAAGAGAGCCATGCTCCAAATTCATGAACTCTTTGGATAGATAGGCCCATAATGTCTTGGGGTGTAATTAGTCATATAAGGTCCTCTGAAACTCTTCCCAATCCATATCCCGAAGATGTCCGACCAGTGTGATAAAATTCCACCACCTCTTGGAGGAATCACATAACATGTTCATTGTGAGATTCACCCTCCTCTCTGAAGGCACCTCCAGATGCTCAATGATAAAAATCATGGCCCCTAACAATGAATCTGAAGCTTATAGAACTACATATCCTAGAAAAGTGGGAGGATGCTATTACTGGAACACCCTCGTCCACTCTTCCATAGTCGGGCCAGGATGCGGTGCTCCCTAGAAAGTCTGCATCATCCTCACAGATACTTCACAGAACTATGAATCATCACCTACATCTGGTATAATAGATGGTGCCAAGATGTTCATGAATGGAGGATATATATGCAGTCCCTAATCTATCCTTTCTGGTGTATGGTCCTCACCCTATGTCTGGCGCACAACAAGAGGATGTCTCTGTGGCATGACTCTACAAGGTCAAGTGCTCCCCTTAGTACAAGATTATCAAGGACAACAAATTAGAAGTTAAACAATGAATAGGAGAAGAAAAATAATCATGTTTTATAGAACAGAGGTAAAAAGCATGTATAAACCCTACATGTCATGTTCCCATAAGCTTTTAAATTGGTGTGTACCTCTTCCAAACCAAGTCTTGTATCACCCTTACACACAGAGTGTTCCTCTCAGGACATTGGGTGTACTTTATTTTTCTCTCCATCCCATGTACTTATAAATGGATAAACCACATAGGGTCTTCCAGAATAATACTACATTTTGTGTATGAAGGACACACTAAATGCAAAACCAATGTTTCATCCACCTTTTTTCATTAGTCACATGGTCGGACACAGTGTCCTTATAGCTCACCATGTACTCCTAGTACATGACGTGTTCTACCAATGTTTCCCAACCCCATGTCTCTACTCAAAGAGTTAGTCACATGGTTAAAGACTATACATTGTGTACATACGGTACATAGTGTGTGCTTTATAAAAGTTTTTTCTTCCAGAACAGAAGGACACATGGCATGTGTTCTTAACACCACATGACATGTTGTCTGGGTTTCCAGACAGTAAGCCTCTAAAACTTCTCAAGAACCCTTAAAACTTAAAATTTTGTCCATGAAATCAAAAATTCCGACCCATGAGAGCCCATACTCAGAAGAATAAATGTTTTTCATCTTTATTCACATCATTACACGAAAATATTCAATTAAGTTTCAAACATGATCCTGTAAATTCTGATCCAAGAGGGCACATAACACCTCAAGGACCCAGGTTTTGCGCCCATCCAAATATTTCTTTACATATTCCAATACCCTATCCAAAATAGCATATATTCTATCATGTCTTATATCAAAACAACAAGCATATCTTTCACAATATCTATCACAACAACATGTAATCATTAATGCATCCTAAATTGCATGACAAAATGAATGACATGTGATCTTTAGAAAATGATTATATGATGCACGAGATGGAATAACCATATCTCATCAATTTTAAATAGAAATAGAACCACAATGATATAAACCAAAACAGTTCTAAACAATTGTGTCACCCAATGGTGAAATCAAATCAACTGTAACAATTACAAAACCAGAAATATTGCAAATTTCATGGTAACTTAGATTTTCCCAATACAAGAGTCAGCTACTCCCATGCACAATTTATTACTAACTACCTACCCATTATTATCCCTATCTATTGGCTCTATGTATAATGAAAAATATGAAATGAAAACATACTCTAGTACCACTCTGTAACGTCCCAGATCCAGGTGCTTCCCAAAGGTGCCCCTTACCTGGTTAGTCACATGGCCGCAAGATCATTTACCCAAATACCAGTGGCTTCTGACTAGCAGCGAGGGCCTTGGGTGTGATAGTGGGGAAACTATTCCTTCATTGGAAGAGTAACAAAACAAATAATAGTAAATAGTAGCAGAAGTAGTAATACCATACAATAGAAATAAACGGCTGAATATTGATAGTATAAACAACTGTAGCATATATAAATAAATGTTGCATGAACCATGTAACTAGGAAAGTATCCAAACAAGTCACAACACTTGAATTATTGTACTTCAACCAAAGTACATAAAACATTAAACTCTAATTGCATTGAAAACCTCATCTTGGTCCCATGCTCTCCAACTCCAATTTCAATTAAGAACCTGATGAAGAAGGGTGCTTTCCCTTATCTACACCTGCAACCATATTATATATTTGGGGCCAAAAGATTTAATCATACAGGGTGTGAGATGAATCCCAGTATTAAACCACCAATGATCTATGCTTAATAGTCAGTGAAAATATATAGCAGGTAATATACAAAAATGAAGCAATGAACTAGGAATTACTCAAAATTAAACAATCCTACAATTTCCAATTAAATTAATTTATATTTATTAATTATTAAATCTGATGAATAATGAAACCTAAAGATCTAGCCTAAGATCTATATCCCCTTGTATAATAGTAATGAAATATGTCTCACAGGACCATCTGAAAAACAAGTAAGACGGAGTCCAAACTTCTGCTTTGGCTTGGAGGACTCATCACAGTTATTCAATCAAACATTCATAACAACCCTCAAGGAAAGAACTCATGGTCTATGTCACACCCCGACCGCGGATGTCCGTAATTGTTCTCCTTTCTTGGTCCCGATTTAAATTTTTCGGAGATTAATTGTATTGGCGGTTTCGCGCCGGTGCGCGGTCACCTCATCGTTAGCGGTGACCGTGCGTTCAGCCCGGGTGACAGTGTGTTCACCCAGTGTTTTAAATATTATAATTTTTTTTATGTTGGTATTTTATTATTAATACCTTTTTATATGTGTTATTGTTATTGTATATATGTTTATATACGTTTATATATATATATGCGTAATAACGTATGTATATGTATAGATCTATATATGTACAAATATATATATATGTGTAACATATTTAAATTATTTTATAATTATTATTTTAAATATTTGGTCAAAAATAATTATTATTTGAATTAACTAATTTATTATTTATTATTATTATAAGTTTTATTATTGTTATATAAGTTTTATTATTATTATATAAGTTTTATTGTTATTAATATTATATGTTTTATTATTATAATTATAATTATAATTATTATTTTTATCACATATATATAAATAAGCCTAATCTAACCCTAATCCTACCCCCTCCCGTAGCCGCCCTCGCTCTCTCTCTCTCTCTCTCCCCCTCTCCTTCTTCCCCGTTCTTCTTTCCCCCCTACCGGTTTGGCCGGCCGCGCCCCGTCCGTCCCAGCCTCCTCGCGGCACCCGACTCCCTCCGCGCCCCGCACCCGGCGTCTGGCTCCTGCTCCGTCGCCACGCCCAGCCGCCAGTCTCCCCTTCCGTCCGGCGGACCTCCCCTCCCTGCCTGTTTCCCTTGCCGCGTCCACGGCCAACACGGCACCCCCATCTCCGGTGCCCCTCCGCGCTCATCTCGCCCTCCCAGCTCCACGCGCGCCCACTGGCCTCCCTCCGCCTTCGCCACACCCAGCGGCAGCCGCGCCGCCCAGCTCTCCCTCTTCCGCTGCTGTGCCCGCTCCCTGACCCCTTTCTCGCCCTCGGCCAGCCCCGCCGTCTCCTTCCTCCAGCCGCCGTCCCGAGCCCGCAGCCTGCGTCCGGCCTCCCCTCCATCCGCCGGCCCGCCGACCTCCTTCCGTTCCAGCCTCGCCCGCTGCTCCGCAAAAACCCCCTGCAGTAAGTTCCGTTTTTATTTTATTTTTATGTTAATCTTATGTTTATAAAACATTTATTATTTTTATCATATTAATAATAATAATATTATTTTATTATTTTTATTTCATTATTATTTTCATGATTTATATTATTATTATTATTATTATTATTGTTATTATTATTTTAATAATATTATTAATCTTATTACATCATTGTTATAATTATTATTATGTTATTATTATTAATACTATATTATTATTATTATTATTATTATTATTATGAATATATTTATTATTGTTTTAATTATTATTATATTATGTCGTTATTTTTATTATTATATTATATTATTACTATTATTTTATATTTTTTTACTATTATTATATTATTATATTATAATTATGCTAAATTATCATTATTATCATTATATTATTATTATCGTGATTATATTGTTTTTATATTATTATTATGTTAATATTATTCTATTATTATTATTTTTATGTTATTATTGTTATTATTGTTATATTATTATTATCCTTATTAAATTGCGATTGTTATGTTGTTCTTGTTATTAAAGTAGGTTATTATTATTATTATATTATTATTATTATTATCGTTGAACCCGTTTAACGGTCTTTTGTTTTAGGACCGATTTGACGGCGCAATACGGTGTGACCGTTACGCAACGGGAGTCTTGCGCCGTGTCCTTTTTTTTTCGTTCCGAGCTGCATCTTGAGGTAGGTCTCCCTTTGCACTCACCTTTAAATTTAGAATTTATTTATTCCTTGAATTTTTATTAAGTTTCAGTAAATTTAAAAGTATTACTAAGTAGGTATCTATAGTTGGTGATCTGCTGATGATAAAAGTTGTTTTAATTCTAGCGTTTCATTAAAAGCGTTCTCTTGGATTTAATTGGTGCTTCCATGGTAGTGTCGCTAGATGGTTCTTCCTGAATAATGAAAGACATGTTGAATTGGGTTTTGAAATGTTTTGGCGTGTGTAAGTTAGTAGATGTATTGTTTATGGGAAATGGTGTTCCTTCAAAAAAGTGATTAAAGGCCCGTTTGGCTGTTGATAAAAGTGGGGTGCGTTGGTGGTTAGAAAGTGACTCTACTTGTGAAACAAATGTATTCTAGTTTTAAGATGCTGATTTGAGTTTCTTATATAAATTTCTAAGTACGTTTCTGGTTTTCAATGAAATGGTGGGTGTCATCTCTCTTTAAAAATGCTTTAGTCTTAAATGATCAAAATGTAAGTGACATGACGGCCCGGTTGGCACTTTATCAAATGTGAAGTGATTATACATATATATATATATATATATACGTACTTGTGAGGGAATTTCTACAGGGGGACTTCCCTTCGAGGGTTGTCGTGTAGCGATGTCCGTGTAAGGGGTTGGCAAGTGCGGTGAGATGAGTCACGCGTGCGAGGGTCTCCCACTTACACAGTGTTACTAAAACCACCAAGGGTTCCTGGGCGTCTTGTAGATTATCGAGTGACGGTTGCTTGCTAACCCTGATTAGATGGGTTAGTACCCCCTGGAGTTGTGGACAGGCCAGGAGGGATGTGCCACTGGTTGGCTATTAGGGCGGCCAGTTGGTTATTGACTATGGAGTACCACGCCGGTAGGTAGTCTGAACCCGAGTACGTCCAGTGGTTTTCTAGGGATGTTCAGGATCGCCCATGGTTACTGCTGATAACTTCTGGTTTATTTCTGCTTGCACTTGGTTTTCCTTGCTTGTTTACCTTTTCTTTCACTTGTTTTCCCTACTTGTTTACTTTCAGTCATCCTTCACAGCCTATACTGTTGGACTTTGGAAAAAAATGGTTTTCAAATGAAAATGCTTTATTCTCTTTGGGTAAGATTTGAAAATGTAACACTTTGATTTTTAGAATGAGTTTAAAACTGATGAAAGGGAACTAACTTTCAAAAAGGAATAAAGGAAATGTCTCGTATTTGATTTTCAAGTAAAGCATTATGAAAACTTACTTTTATACATTAAAGTTCAAACCTGGATTATGTAGATTCTTTATTTACTGGTGGTGCATTGGGATTTTGTTGTGGGGCTCACCTACTGAGTACTTTTGTGCTCACGCCTATCTTTTACCTTTTCAGTTGCAGGTTCCTTGTGTTCAGGTTCTCCTGCTTGAGTCGCTCAGTGTGGGAGCGACGTTGGTTTTAGTTGGGTGGTGACCCGCGAGGTTACATGGAGGTATGTCGTGGTATAGTTGTTTATGTCTTTAGTGTTTATTTGTTCTGTTCTATTTACTTTTGTTTGGGCTGAAATCGTTCCCAACGATTAAAGTTTTAATGCCCGGCACTTGTTGCCATCCCGGGGGGATCAGGAACGCCCCTCGGGACTTGCCGCGGACCGGCTCGGGTGACCGGTTCAGGGTCGACCCGGGTTGGTTCGTGACAAAATGGTATCAGAGGGAGGTTCTTGTTATTTGGGTTGTTCGGTAGAAGGAGATTAGGACTGTCGGAACTCGAGGGGTAGGTGCGGGAAGAGCGTCGCGAACTCTTGCTCGCACTGATCTTCGAGTTACCAGGGGTAGTTCGGGAATTGTGTCCTTGTCTTTTCTGGTTTGTCTTGGATTGAGAGATGACAATGGAGGCAAGCCGATGTTACATCGTAATTTCACATGGAGTAGTGACCCATGTGGAGTCCGAGTACGTGGTTTGAATTCCTCCTAGTGGTCGACACTGACTTGATACATGGCTCACTACCATCTCTCCAGGTTGAGCGTGACTACTAGTCCCTCACTTCAGTGGTTGATGCAAATTTGGATGCTACTTTTGTTTTGGTCTGTGTAAGTACGTTGTTTGAAATGAAAAAAAAGGGTTTTTGAAAATTGGACTGGTTTCTTTTAAAGGACTTTAGATGTATAAAATGGGTTTTAAAACTGAAATCTCTTGATTTGAAAATATGTTTTCTTGGAATTGGTTAAGAATGATTTGGGATGAAACCCCAGGTCCTCTTTATGAACGTTCGCACATGTGTGAGAATGCATGGAAAAAAATGCGTGTTGGTGCGAGTATTATTGGACAGTGGATGAAGACATGTGCAACGGTTCACGGGATTACCTGGGTGTGTATTTGAAATTAATGGCTTGACCTTGTTTTCTAAATTGGTTTTAAAGGGGAAACGGTTTTGGAATGTTTTTGGTTCGAAAACGGATTGGTTTTGGAAAGTAGTCTTGAAAAAAAGGGTGGTTTTATAATCTAAAATAAAAGGGGAATTTAAAAAAAAGGAGATTTCATTTTTGGGTTGTGTTCGCATTTGTTTGGTCTTTGTGCTGACTGTTTTTGATGAAGCGCTTTTATTGATGTTGCTTCAGTTTGATATTGGTTTTGGCCTTGTGTTTTATATATCGCTCAGGAAATGCCGCCCAGAAAGGTCTCTAAGGATTCAGATATGTCATGCCCAGTTTTTGGTCCATCTCAGACTCTGCCTACTCTCCATGGTGATCAGGGTCCGTTAGAGGCAGTGAAATGGCTCGAGGAAGTAGAGCGTGTCTTTAGAATGTTGGGAACTCCCGATAATGTTAAGGTTCGTGCAATTATGGAGTTGTTTGAGGGTCCAGCTCTGGACCAGTGGAAGAGGGTTACCCCATCATCAACGCAAGTTGAAATGACGTGGGATGTCTTTAAAACCGTTTTCATCCAATGGTTTGTACCTGAGGAAGTGAAGCTGGAGAAAAAGAGAGAGCTTGTGCATATTCAACAAGACCAACAGACAGTGAAGGCATATGTTGACCATTTCAAGGAAATAATATCCTTTTCTCCAGAGGTAGCGTCTCATGAACTCATGAAGGTCTCTCTTTTCACCGGGGGTCTTCATCCAGAGATCAAGGAGCGAGTCCTCCCTTCTAAAGACCTTTGTTTCGAGAAGCTCGTAGAGGAAGCATTCTTGGCTGAGTTGGTTTCCGGTGTGCAGGTGGGTAATCCTTCAGCGTCCCCTGTCGTTCGTAAGAGTTCCCCCTCTGGTGAGAAAGAGGTGCCAGAGACACCTGTTCTTAAGGAGTTATCCCCTTTGGTCCCAGCTTCCAGTTCATCAGATCGTTCGATGGTATGCTATCAGTGTGGTCGTTTCGGGCATTTAAAGCCGTCTTGTCGCAACCCTCTGAAGACGTGTCATCGATGCGGTTGTCTGGGTCATCTGGAGAAGTTTTGCAGGAAGCATCGCTTGAAGAGGACGCTGTGATGGGAGAATGTCAGTACCTGACTATGAGGTAGAAGATGCTTCAGCCATCAGAGCCCCAGCCACAAGTCTCGGGGTGAAGCTCGCGCACAGTCAGGAGTCCCCAGGGGTGTGAAGCCTTGGTCCAGGTTTTGTGTTCCGTGTTAGCAGTGGAACAATCAAGATCTTTTAGTACTTGTTTTTCTGCTGCTAAGTTTTGACGTTGTTGTTTGTTCATTGTTTTACCATGGGGTTATCATGGACTTGTTCTATTATAATCCAAGTAGTCTGGTTTATGTGGATGTGTTGTTTCTGAATCGTGTGTCTTTCGAAAGGTCTGTTTGACCCTCGTGTGGGTTGACCTCGTTTTATTTATGTTTTCGATGTGGTTATGTTCGTGGACTTCGGTGGATCGTGTCTCCAGTTTGATGTGGTTAAATGTTTTCCATGGGTTTTCCCCCTGGTGTTGAAGGTTGTTGACTCTAGTCGTGGGTTCAAGGTTTCGACGGAGGTGTAAATCTTAGCATGCTATAAGAGTTGGTTTAAATCTGTTGGGAGTTCCCGCGTCGACCCCCCCTTTCCGGGGTTTTCTATTTAAATGGTCATCTTTTCTGCACTAGTTAAGTTCTTGTGGTGGGGAGAACCCCTTCGTGTTCTCCCCTCAATCTCAGACCCCAGTTTCCTCTTGAATCGGTCGGGTGTGACCTGTGTAGAGTAAGGTCATCCCCGATATTCTCAGTTCTCTCTGGTTCCTTTAGTTCCGTTGGGGCATGGACTTAAATCTTGACCGACTTTTGGCCTGGTGACTTTCTGGGGGCAGAAAGTGTCTGTGGTGGGGAGAATTGTCACACCCCGACCGCGGATGTCCGCAATTGTTCTCCTTTCTTGGTCCCAATTTAAATTTTTCGGAGATTAATTGCATTGGCGGTTTCGCGCCGGTGCGCGGTCACCGCATCGTTAGCGGTGACCGTGCGTTCAGCCCGGGTGACAGTGTGTTCACCCGGTGTTTTAAATATTATAATTTTTTTATGTTGGTATTTTATTATTAATACCTTTTTATATGTGTTATTGTTATTGTATATATGTTTATATACGTTTATATATATATATATGCGTAATAACGTATGTATATGTATAGATCTATATATGTACAAATATGTATATATGTGTAACATCTTTAAATTATTTTATAATTATTATTTTAAATATTTGGTCAAAAATAATTATTATTTGAATTAACTAATTTATTATTTATTATTATTATAAGTTTTATTATTGTTATATAAGTTTTATTATTATTATATAAGTTTTATTGTTATTAATATTATATGTTTTATTATTATTATTATAATTATTATTATTATTTTTATCACATATATATATATATAAGCCTAATCTAACCCTAATCCTACCCCCTCCCGTAGCCGCCCTCTCTCTCTCTCTCTCTCTCTCTCTCTCCCCCTCTCCTTCTTCCCCGTTCTTCTTCCCCCCCTACCGGTTTGGCCGGCCGCGCCCCGTCCGTCCCAGCCTCCTCACGACACCCGACTCCCTCCGCGCCCCGCACCCGGCGTCCGGCTCCTGCTCCGTCGCCACGCCCAGCCGCCAGTCTCCCCTTCCGTCCGGCGGACCTCCCCTACCTGCGTGTTTCCCTTTCCACGTCCACGGCCAACACGGCACCCCCATCTCCGGCGCCCCTCCGCGCTCATCTCGCCCTCCCAGCTCCACGCGCGCCCACTGGCCTCCCTCCGCCTTCGCCACACCCAGCGGCAGCCGCGCCACCCAGCTCTCCCTCTTCCGCTGCTGTGCCCGCTCCCTGACCCCTTGCTCGCCCTCGGCCAGCCCCGCCGTCTCCTTCCTCCAGCCGCCGTCCCGAGCCCGCAGCCTGCGTCCGGCCTCCCCTCCATCCGCCGGCCCGCCGACCTCCTTCCGTTCCAGCCTCGCCCGCTGCTCCGCAAAAACCCCCCTGCTGTAAGTTCCGTTTTTATTTTATTTTTATGTTAATCTTATGTTTATAAAACATTTATTATTTTTATCATATTAATAATAATAATATTATTTTATTATTTTTATGTCATTATTATTTTCATGATTTATATTATTATTATTATTATTATTGTTATTATTATTTTAATAATATTATTAATCTTATTACATCATTGTTATAATTATTATTATGTTATTATTATTAATACTATATTATTATTATTATTATTACTATTATTATTATTATGAATATATTTACTATTATCTTAATTATTATTATATTATGTTGTTATTTTTATTATTATATTATGTTATTACTATTATTTTATCTTTTTTTACTATTATTATATTATTATATTATAATTATGCTAAATTATCATTATTATCATTATATTATTATTATCGTGATTATATTGTTTTTATATTATTATTATGTTAATATTATTCTATTATTATTATTTTTATGTTATTATTGTTATTATTGTTATATTATTATTATCCTTATTAAATTGCGATTGTTATGTTGTTCTTGTTATTAAAGTATGTTATTATTATTATTATTATATTATTATTATTATTATCGTTGAACCCGTTTAACGGTCTTTTGTTTTAGGACCGATTTGACGGCGCAATACGGTGTGACCGTTACGCAACGGGAGTCTTGCGCCGTGTCCTTTTTTTTCGTTCTGAGCTGCATCTTGAGGTAGGTCTCCCTTTGCACTCACCTTTAAATTTAGAATTTATTTATTCCTTGAATTTTTATTATGTTTCAGTAAATTTAAAAGTATTACTAAGTAGGTATCTATAGTTGGTGATCTGCTGATGCTAAAAGTTGTTTTAATTCTAGCGTTTCATTAAAAGCGTTCTCTTGGATTTAATTAGTGCTTCCATGGTAGTGTCGCTAGATGGTTCTTCCTGAATAATGAAAGACATGTTGAATTGGGTTTTGAAATGTTTTGGCGTGTGTAAATTAGTAGATGTATTGTTTATGGGAAATGGCGTTCCTTCAAAAAAGTGATTAAAGGCCCGTTTGGCTCTTGATAAAAGTGGGGTGCGTTGGTGGTTGGAAAGTGACTCTACTTGTGAAACAAATGTATTCCAGTTTTAAGATGCTGATTTGAGTTTCTTAAATAAATTTCTAAGTGCGTTTCTGGTTTTCAATGAAATGGCGGGTGTCATCTCTCTTTAAAAATGCTTTAGTCTTAAATGATCAAAATGTAAGTGACATGACGACCCGGTTGGAACTTTATCAAATGTGAAGTGATTATACATATATATATATATATATATATATATATATACGTACTTGTGAGGGCATTTCTATAGGGGGACTTCCCTTCGAGGGTTGTCGTGTAGCGATGTCCGTGTAAGGGGTTGGCAAGTGCGGTGAGATGAGTCACACGTGCGAGGGTCTCCCACTTACACAGTGTTACTAAAACCACCATGGGTTCCTGGACGTCTTGTAGATTATCGAGTGACGGTTGCTTGCTAACCCTGATTAGATGGGTTAGTACCCCCTGGAGTTGTGGACAGGCCAGGAGGGATGTGCCACTGGTTGTCTATTAGGGCGGCCAGTTGGTTATTGACTATGGAGTACCACGCCGGCAGGTAGTCTGAACCCGAGTACGTCCAGGGGTTTTCTAGGGATGTTTAGGATCGCCCATGGTTACTGCTGATAACTTCTGGTTTATTTCTGCTTACACTTGATTTTCCTTGCTTGTTTACCTTTTCTTGCACTTGTTTTCCCTACTTGTTTACTTTCAGTCATCCTTCACAGCCTATACTATTGGACTTTGGAAAAAAATGGTTTTCAAATGAAAATGCTTTATTCTCTTTGGGTAAGATTTGAAAATGTAACACTTTTCTTTTTAGAATGAGTTTAAAACTGATGAAAGGGAACTAACTTTCAAAAAGGAATAAGGGAAATGTCTCGTATTTGATTTTCAAGTAAAGCATTATGAAAACTTACTTTTATACATTAAAGTTCAAACCTGGATTATGTAGATTCTTTATTTACTGGTGGTGCATTGGGATTTTGTTGTGGGGATCACCTACTGAGTACTTTTGTGCTCACGCCTATCTTTTACCTTTTCAGTTGCAGGTTCCTTGTGTTCAGGTTCTCCTGCTTGAGTCGCTCAGTGTGGGAGCGACGTTGGTTGTAGTTGGGTGGTGACCCACGAGGTCACATGGAGGTATGTCGTGGTATAGTTGTTTATGTCTTTAGTGTTTATTTGTTCTGTTCTATTTACTTTTGTTTGGGATGAAATCGTTCCCAACGATTAAAGTTTTAATTCCCGGCAATTGTTTCCATCCCGGGGGGATCGGGAACGCCCCTCGGGACTTGCCGCAGACCGGCTCGGGTGACCGGTTCAGGGTCGACCCGGGTTGGTTCGTGACGGTCTAACCCCTTTAGATTAAAATAGCAATAGTCAAATCAAATGAACACCTGGGTATCCCCCAGAGATAATAACCCTAGGTCAATGTGGTATAAATAATCATAAATGACCTCCAGGTATATCTCAAAGTCAATACCCCCATGGTCAAAATCTACCCCAAGGCTCTCATGGTCCCATGTAAATAAACATGGAAACTGTAGCGACCTGAAATTTCTTTGAGTAAATTTTGTTCCCTAAATTTTTTTGGGTTATTTTATTTTTCAATTAATAGAATGAGTATAATTCAAATGAGACTATTTGGTTTCATCTGTTATGTGACCGTTGGTCAATATGACCGTTGGAAACAAAATGTTACAATTATTTTCTATAAATACGAGTGATCTTGATTAATTAATATAGAAAGAAGATTTTATGGCCCCATCCAGTAGTCTCGGGCCGATCTAAGTCCATCATAATGAACTTGGGAAGGAGGTAGCATCTTTGGGGTTTGCTCTTGACCAAACCCAAGTCGAACTTCAGCGGGTGAAGTGGCAACAGAATCATCTTGACAAGAAGTTCAAGTTGATAGAAATCACTAGTCGGGCAATGTTGGCCGAGCCGCCCCAAGATTCTATCACCCTAGAACAAATTAATCATAGTTCCTACGTTGGTGTTATAAGGGCCTTTGTTACGATACTATAACTACCTTGTGTATTCCTTTGATTTAAATAAAAATTGTGATTTCTTCATATGGTGAAGTTTGTAAATCTCAAGTGTTCGGATAAATATAGGATGTATATTATTGATGAATTTTGGAAAAAGGATATTTTAAAATGTTTATGAAAACATTAAATAATAAAAAATGTGCAATGATTTTCAAAAAATGGTCTTCTACAGTAGTGTTAAGTATGAAATTTAGAGTCTAATAAGATCAACATAATTTTAGATGAATAGTAAATTATGAATAGTGATTTTACGCTATGGATTAGTAATGTGATCAAATGGATTAGTAATCTCACTTAAAGAAATTATTAATATAATTTAGGCACCTTGATTAAGTAATGTTATTCAATAATATATGTAAATAACTATTTCAGAAATTATTAGTCAAGTATTTGTTTGTTCGGGTGAATAGTGTTTTTAATTAAAAATTAAATAGAAAATATTTAGAAAATTATTTTTATAAAATGGAGTTCATTTTGTAATTCAGAGCATCGATATTAGGTTATGGTGATTTTTGTGGATTTTTCTGAAAAAAATGAAATTTGGGTGAATAGTGAAACTACAGTTTTTAGTTTCGAGTGTTTAATGACATCATTAATGATGTAATAATTATGTAATCATTCTGGTAGACTTATGAATAGTAAGATAATGTATGAGGTGTCCCAAGTGGCCAATACCATGGGAAAATACCACGGTAAAGCCCATGGTTTTTCCAATACCATCGATGAGGTGTCCCTTGGCCATTAATGACTTGTCCCCTCACATCTCTTATAAATATCAATCCTTTCCCTTATTATTTTCATTTCAAAATACACATAAACGAAGTTATGGTCTCCTTACCTCCCAAGGAGTCCTTCTAATATTCCCTATATCCTCCCAAAGTCCCGACCTTCTAGCTTTTGAAGTTACTCTTCAAGGTAAAGGATCCTACCACTCTCTTTCTTTTCCAGTACTCTCTTTTATGTCATTTCTCTTATGCTCCATGTTATTATGTTGTAGGATGTAATTTTATATTAAACATACTTTAATTTTTATTTTTATATGATGAGATACCCCCTCTTACTCTCATAAATTCATTTTAATAATTTTTAAGTGGCGTCGTTAGGCTGCCGAATTTTTGTAAGGGAATCTTTCACCCTTCTCATTTTCAAAGTTCTATATTCATGTAAAGTCATTAAAGTTCCTTTTTCTTATGTTGAGGTATTATATCTATATAAATAATACTTTAAATTTATGTTCATATTATGAGAGACCCTATTTTGTCTCATCAATTCAATTTTTTGATGTTTTTAGTGACGTCGTTAGGCTGCCAAATTTTTATAAGAGAAATCTTATTTTTCTCTTCCTTTCAAGTTTTTTTTCATTTCATATATTATGTCTTTAAAATTTCATTATCATGTTTATATATCCTTTATATTATGTCCCTATACTGTTTTTTGGATCATTTATTAATTTTTAACCCATGTCCCCTCTCTTTTCAATGTTTTCTAAAACCCTGTAACATAGGTATTATATAGTAGAATTTTTGTCTCATTATGTCTCTATCTTTTTATAAAACTATTTTATTTTATTAATTGAATACTAAAATATTTTTCTTATACAGGTGTATTCACCTATATACCATGATTTTCCATTTTAATTTGGGATTTACATATATGAAACCTGTGTTCCTTTTCTGTCAGTTTAAAATGACATAAAGATCATGTCTTTAAAGAAGTTTTTAAAACGTTATGATTATGAAATTAAACCCATTTCTTTTATGATATATGGGTTATTTATGAAAGTTTTGAGTATTATATATGTGTATCACATGATAATGAAGACAAATTTAAGGGTTCTCCCTGATAGCGCTTAAATGCATTGGGTAATGATGTAATCTCTAGGGATTACAATTTTAACGATACCTTGGTGAATAACCTGTGTAATGTTTTTAAAATGGTACCTTGGAGATGGACATTGGTGATATGTTCATTGTTTCCGAAGTTAAATGTTGTAGACACATCGTCAAGTTATGAATCATGTTCTTTTCTTTCTAATATTCCTTATTATCTCTTTCTCAAGCCTTAAAGTTATTAATCCTGACTTTATTGATGTATCTCAAGTTCACATGTTAAATGTTTCCCTTGTTTCCCTTACTCATCATTCTACGAACCGTTTCCTTTGATGTATGTTCCTAGGTTATGTGATAGAGTAATGAACTTATGATGAACAAATGAAGAATCCTTTCAAGTTATTAAGAGGAATTTTTTTATGTTGTCATGTATTAAGTTCCTGGTTTCCAAGACACTAAACCTTAAAGATCCTCGGTTTTTTATAATGTCATGAACATTTATGTGATAAAAAGGAGGGATGTTAAAGATGGTATAAAAGGATGGTTTAGTTATTTGTGGAAATTAGGATTTGAAAACATTACAAGGTTTCTTAATGAAAATATTAAATATAGGAAACCATCCTTGTATTTTGGTGAAGTATTGAGTAAGTGGTTTCCAAACAAATAAATCCTTGTATAGATAAGAACATATAGATGTGGCTCTGGAACAGATGTACCTAGGAGTGAAAACTCTGAGAAGGTGTTTCAGGCTTGACCCGGGGTAACCTGGTGCATGACAGCGGGCCATGCTGCACTCTTGGTTTGACACTCTTGGGGGATATGCTTTGGTAAATTCATAAGCTTAGTATGATCCATTATTAAAGGAACAAAGATAAAATAAAATAAATATTCGAATAAGAATATATGATCATGGATAACCAAGATTGGAACCTATGGGATCACAAGTTAGGATATACTTTTCTTCTACAAGTTTATCCTTGTATGATTAATGTTTCCTTTTCATGATTATTGGCTATGTATTTAAGCCCCCTAATTAAAATTTCTTTTCTTAGTTAATGTAGGGAAATAGAAGAACATGTCCCAACAACAAATGTGATTGGAAATGTAACTATTGCCCTATTAATATGATAGAGATGACGAGAGATCATGTTGAAAATATTGTGATTATGTCAAACCAGCTATAAAAAATCACAATTAATAATTGGTACCTAGTTGAATGCCCAAATTTGTCCAGGAAGTGGAAGATGAAGTATCAAGGATGTTCATCTGATAAAGGTGATATGGGAAAGAAGACCCAATTTTCTTTTGTGAAAAAATTGAGGAAAGAGGAACCAAGGAAAATGTCACAAAGGGACCAGGAGATGTTTTAAGTGTTGGATGATAGGGCATAAAGTATCCAATTTCTTTAAAAAAAGGGATAATCTGATGAATATAGATAAGGTTCAATCTAATGTACTTATACTATTCAATGTCTTAAATGTCGAGAATTTGGACATTATCCATGGAACTGATCTCTTGGAAGGGATGAGAAGCATGATGAGCATCAAAAATCTTCAAGGACAAGGGAATAATGTAAGTCATGTGCTAAGATGGATCATGATGACTGAATTAAATGTAACTTCTTCGAAATAATTTTTTATGTAATGTTGTATTATATTTCGTGCTCTATGAGAATATCTTTAATGTTTTCTATGAACATCGAGTCACTACCTAAGATGGTTTTATATCATTAAGGAAAAAATCTATTGTTATGTATCACATGTTGATATTGTGAAGTATTTCTTCCTGAAAAAAAATTATTAGGGGATTAAAAGATGAATATTATTTTGGAAGATGTTCACTAACTTGGGAACCCTATATGATCATGGTAAATAGATTACTACGATATTTTCTTTGAGAAGTAAATTATGACTTATATTTTTAAGAATTGATGAATTTAAGGTGAATTATGATAATTTAGGTTACTTGTGGAAATGATTAACCTATCTTGGTGAAAATGTGATTAGGTTAGTTACTTTTTTATAAGATGTTATGAGTGGTTGATGTTGTTTGGAGACGACTGAAAATGTTTATCTTGGAAGACTGTGTTATTAAATACTTCTGAGTTTTGGGTTCCAATCTTAGTTTGGATTATTCGGATTAATTTTAAGGATGATTTTGTATTGAATGGTCTTTCTAGAACTTTGTGTACTTTTGTTGAATTTTTGATATTAATTGTCATATTTCTTTTTATTAAGGATTATCCTTTTTTGGGATTATATGATTTCTAACTAACCATTTTAGTTATATTTGATGACTAAAGACAAGGAAAAAATAAAGTTATTCTATTTTGGATTACGTGATTCTATAGAAGATGATTCTTGTTCTTTTGATGAGACCAAGTCCTTTTTAATGGTCATTATTTGGAGAAAAGATTAGTCTTGGTAGAAACATAGTAAGGGATGAAACTCTACTTGAAGGTAAGTATATCTCCTTATTTTTTTATTCTATCTAGTAAATGATTTCCTCAAAATTATGAAAAGGAATGAAAAAAAAACATTGTTGGTTTAACTTTCCTACTGGGTAATCAATGATCGTTTAACACATCTTATGTTCGTGACCTTCTTGTGGTCAATTTTATTCTAATCATGTTTTCTATCATTCTCTATTAGAACTTGACCCTTTTTTTCTCTTCCATATCCATGTTTTCCTATATGGAATCCATGTATGGGTTAACTCGGGTGACCTTTGTACTTCCCTTTCTTTCTATTAAAGTAATATTTTTACTGACACTTTTTCTGATGTGGGACTTTCAATGAAATTTTCAATCCCAGTTTTAAAATTGCGAGGATGCAATTTCTTAAGGGGGAAGATTGTAATGACCCGAAATTTTTTAGAGTAAATTTTTTTCCTTAAATTTTCCTGGGTTATTTTATTTTTCATTTAATAAAATGAGTATAATTAAAATGAGACCTTTTGGTTTCAACTGTTATATGACCATTGGTCAATATGACCATTGGAAACTAAATGTTACAATTATTTTCTATAAATACAAGTAATCTTGATTAATTAATATAGAAAGAAGATTTGATTGCCTCATCTACTAGTCTTGGGACAATCGAAGCCCATCTTATGGAACTCAGGAAGGAGGTAGCACCTTTGGGCTATGCTCTGGACCAAACCCAAGAAGAACTTCATCGGGTGAAGCTCGAACGGAATCACCTTCATGAGAAGTTCAAGATGATATAAATCACTACTCGGGGAATGTTGGATAAGCCTCCCATAGATTCTATCACCCTAGCACATCTTACTCTTCGGTCTTATGCTGGGGTTATAAGGGGCTATGTAATGAGACCGTAACTACCTTGTGTAATCCATTGATTTAAATAAAAATTGTGATTTCTTTTATGGTGATGTTTTTAAATCTCAAGTGTCCGAATAAATATAGGATGTATATTATTGATGAATTTTGGAAAAAGGATATTTTTAAATATTTATGTAAACAATAAATAATTAAAAATGTGTAATGATTTTCAAAAAATTGTCTTCTACAGTTGTGTTCAGTATGAAATTTAGAGTTTAATAAGATCAACATAATTTTTGATGAATATTAAATTATGAATAGTGATATTATGCTTAGGATTTTTAATGTGATCAAATGGATTAGTAACCTCACATAAATAAAGTATTAATATAATTTAGTCACCTTGATCAAGTAATGTTATTCAATAAAATAGGTAAATAACTGTTTCAGAAATTATTAGTCAATTATTAGTTTTTTCTGGTGAATAGTGTTTTTTAAATAAAAATTAAATTAAAAATATTTATAAAATTTAATATTATAAAATGGAGTCCATTTTTGAATTCAGAGCATTGATATTAGGTTATGGTGATTTATTGGGATTTTTCGGAAAAAAATTTAATTTTCGGTGAATAGTGAAAATACAGTTTTTAGTTTCGAGTGTTTAATGACATCATTAAGGATGTAATAATTATATAATAATTTCGTTAGACTTATGAATAATATGATAAAATATGAGGTGTCACATGTGGCCAATACCATGGGCAAATAACATGTGCAAGCCCATGGTTTTTCCAATACCACCCATGAGGTGTCCCTTGGCCATTAATGACTTGTCCCATCACTTCTCTTATTAATACCAAGACTTTCCCTCATTATTTTCATTTACAAATCCTCCTAAACGATGTTCTTGGCTCCTTACCTCCCATGTAGTCCTCCCAAGGTGCCTACATGCCTCCCAAGGTCCCAACCTTCATTCTTTTAAAGTTACTCTTCAAGGTAAAGGATCATACCTCACTCTTTCTTTTCAAGTACTCTATTTTATGTCATTTCTTTTATGCTCCATGTTCTTATGTTGGAGGATGCTATTTTATATTAGCTATAATGTAATTTTTACTTTATTATGATGAGAGACCCCATCTTTCTCTCATCAATTAATTTTAATAATTTTTAATTGGTGTTGTTAGGCTGCCGAATTTATGTAAGGGATTCTTTCACCATTCTCATTTCAAATGTTCTTTTTTCATGTCATGTCTTTCAAGTTCCTTTTTCTTATGTTGGGGTATGATATCTATATCCATCACACTTTCCTTTTATGTTAATATGATGAGATTCCCTATTTGATCTCATCAATTCATTTTTTAAATGTTTTAAGTGACGTCGTTAGGCTGCCAACTTTTTATAAGAGAAATCTTATTTGTGTCTTCATTTCATGTTTTTTTCAATACATATGGTATGTCTTTAAAATTTCATTACCATGTTCTTATATCCATTATATTCTATCCCTATACTGTTTTTTGTATCATTTATGATCGGGTAACCCATGTCCTCTCTCTTTTAAATGTTTTCTAAAACCCTGTAACATAGCCATTGTGCTGCAGAATTTTCATCTCAAAATGTCTATCTCTTCATCTAAAATTCATTTATTTTATTAAGTGAATACTAAATGATCATTATTCTATAGGGGTTTTCACATATATACCAAAATTTCCTATTTTAATTTTGGGATTTACATACATTAAACCATCTTTCCTATTCCATGGGTTTAAAATGACATAAAGATCATGTCTTAAATGCAGTTTTTAAAACGTTATGATTATGAAATGAATCGCATTTATTTTATGATATATGGGTTATTTATGAATTTTTTTATGATGATATTTTTTTTAACATGATAATAAATACAAATTTAATGGTGCTCCCAGACAGCGCTCCAATGCATTGGGTAATTATGTAATCTATAGGGATTACAATTTTAACAAATACTTGGTGAATAACCTTGGTATTTTTTTAAAAAAATTACACCTTGTGGATGGACCTTGGGGATATGTTCATGATTGGATATGTTAAATGTTTTACCCACATATTCATGTTATTAATCATGTTCTTTTCATTATGATATGCCTCATGTTCTCTTTCTCAATCCTTAATGTTATTTATCCTTACTTTATTGATGTATCTCAAGTTCACATGTAAAATGTTTCCCTTATTTCCCTTACATGGCCTTCTGCTCATCCTTTCCTTTGATGTATTTTCCCAGGTTATGAGATGTAGTAATGAACTTAGGATGAACAAATGAAGAATCCATTCATGTGTTTAAGAATAATTTTTTAATGTTGTCATGTATTAAGTTCCTAGTTTCCATGACACTAAACCTTAAAGATCCTTGGTTTTTTATAATGTAATGAACGTTTATGTGATAAAAATGAAGGATGTTATAGAAAACCCCACATTTTTCTTTGTCCAAGGCTCTCACGGTCCTTGGAAGATCATAGTTCACACTACATTCCTTAAAGTCTCTACATGAAAACCAAACAATTTCATGGATCAACTTTAATCAAAGCATAAAAACAGGAAATAAAATGACCAATAAACTCCCTGCTAAAAAACTCAAGGTATGGAAACCTGGTATGGATCATAGGAAACCTGGGCCAAAATAAAAATAAAAATCAAACAAGGGAATACACCCATGGGTTTTCCCATAAACAAGGGTATAAAATCTTATTCATAAAAAACAACCATTAATTAATAAACCAAACCATAGCTAGTATTAAACAGGGCCAAGGAACAAAATAAGAAATGCCTCACCATGGGTATTCGAGACGTTATGCTTATATAATCCAATGAAAATAAAAGAATGGCACAAACCACCCACCATTATGTAGTATGACGAACAGTCATGAACTTCAGAACTTTAATTGGCCTAGAAAAATGTAGATCTACAAAAAGGTCAAAATCATTCATCCCTTGAAACTCATTAGAAAGGAGAAATCAAAAGAGAGGCTATAGGAAAAGATAGAACACATCGCTGGGAATCTAAGGATCAAACGACATCTCAATAACAACTCAGATAGAGGAATGGGAGGAGCTCAAAGATTTCCAGCCGTAGGGCTCCCTCCTATTCAAGAAACAGGATGAAGAAGATGCTTATGAATATTAAACATGACCTTAGTACAATTAATCAATATAAAAAGTACATGGTGTGTTCATTTAATGTACATTCCATGTACTATCCTCAACTGGGTCTTTCTTTATGTAGTCTTCTAGATCACCTATATGGCCATGTACTCAGTTGTTACAAGGCTAGTAGATGACTACCTGTGGAAACCGGTTACACGATGTGTAAGAGTACATGGAATGTACTTAGGAAATTTTTAAATAATACATTTTTCCTAAAAAACAACATAATGTAAATTTTCATACTTGAATGATTATCCGGGTTTATACAATATATTCCAAATTATTATTTTAATTGATAAATTCGTAATTTTTTTTAGTGAGTAATTTCAAAAGGATCCTCAGAAAGCTGACTCGAATTTATTATTTTTTAAATATTCATTGTAATCAATTTTTATAAGTCAGTACTATCAACCATTCATATCTATTGTATAGGGTAGTTTTCATTATTGGTAGACCAATTTAGTTTGTTGATAGTCAAGGGGGGTAAGATGTATAGGGTTTTTGAGTTCCTTCTTCGTGATTTTGAATGTGATTAGGTTTTATAGAAATTCATGACATTTTTGAATGATATTTTACTCGAGCTACAATATTTTGGAAGGTTTTAAGATGAAATATTTTTTGAATATCCTTTAATTATGATTATATATAGGATTCTGCCTATTTCCATTGGTTCCTCTAGAACAGAAGGAAATTAATAGGAGACATTTTTTAATAGCTTAATTATTATCTCATAGAAAAATAAATCTAAAAGGGATATATTACTCACATAATAGCTAATTAATATGTGATTGCGGATATATTATAGATTTGTAAAAATAATATCATAGTGAGGCTTTTTTCCATATTAGAGTGAATCCCTAGAACACTGATGATCTTATTAGTAGGTTATAAAAAAAATTTGGTCTTCTATTATTTGAGGTGAATACTTATTGGTATCTTGATTCCTTTAATGGAATAAATTCGTAGAGAATTGGACCATGATTACATTGCTCTCAAAACATCTATGCATATGATTCAGGATTGAGATCTTCATTTCAATCCTATAAATGTTAATAATGATGGATATGTGCCCAAAATCCTTATATATTTTTATATAATATATATATGTATGTTTATATGTATGTATTTATGTATGTACGTATGTATATATGTATGTATGTATTTATGTATGTATGTATGTATGTATGTATTTATGTATTTAGGTATGTATGTATTGCATTCAAATTATGCTTTTCATGCCTAGGGTATATTATTTTGTAATATGCGATTTCAGCAAAATGATTAATTATTACAAGTTATTTATGTTATTGATGATATCATTCAATGAATCATTTCATAAGATGAAACGTTTAGGAGATATAATATTCATATGATGAATACATTTATTTGATGAAGCATTCGTTGATGCATTATAAAAGATTAAGTAAATGATAAAGTCATGGGGTTTTCCTTGTGGGTTTATAAACTACTACCATGTGATGATAACGGAGTGGATATTTTTTTAATGTATAATTTGTCCCAATGCTCTCTTCACCACCCTCCTTTAAATTATAGGTACTAGCATATCGTGGAGAAAAGGTATATCCTGCTAGAATGTCGAGTGATTCAGATAATCCCATGGATACCGACTGAGGTGGAATACAAATGTTTGATATTAAGGTATCTATACCGAACATATAAAAAGATGAACATGGAGATGAAGATTATGAAGTGACTTCTTTAGAGTATGTTATTCTAGTTTACAGTAATTAATCATTTCAGTTATTCTGTAGGTTTTATATTTCTTTCATGGAGATCGCGGATATAGAGTTTTATATTGCATCATTATATTTTAATTTTTTTCATTAGACATTATTAACACCATTGTGTTCAATTAGAATTATCCCATGATTATACTTCTGTTATCTATCACATTTATGAATAATAACTTACAAAAATATCATAGTTTTTCATGTTTTATGAAAAATCAAAAAATTGTGTTTAACCTTAAGTATTGGAGTTAAGTAAAGGTAATGATGGAGTTACCCTTGACCAGTTGTGAAGTGTAAGGGAAACCATGTCTTTAACTTGATATATAGTGGTATTCATAAGGTTCATCATGCCTTATCATTACCTAGATCTGTCTACATAAGGGTTAGATTAGTTTTCCCTTCATTGAAATGCCTGTACAAAAGGGTAATCATGTCTTTCTAAGGCCACATAAATGAAACTGCAAAATTTACCCTTACACCTAAAGGTAAAACTATTTTTTAATATCACATGTAAATGATATTTAAAGCCACCTTTACAAAAAAAGGTTTTATTTTATTACCTAGGAGGAGTCATTATATAAAAGGCTTGTGTAAGTGTAGTTGGCATTTTTCTCAAAGCCATGTAAAGGTAATCACCAATTTATGTTTTTGTGAACCAAGAATCCGTAAATGTTACCAATATAAGACCATTACTCAAAGGCTCTAGAAATATATTACCCTTATGTAATGTGTCAAAAAAAGGGTTGGGGCCTTTCTACTCTTACATAGACTATCTAGATAACTTTAATGGGAGTATACCCACACATAGGATGGGATTCCTATGTATGGTCAAACAAAAAAGCTTTTAATAATTTGTTTAATATTATAAAATGGGTTTAATGGGTTATAAAACGTTTATAAATCTCTATAAAAGTTATTTTGGTATATTTAAATTTATAAAAGTCTTATAAATTAATTAACTATATTTTTTTATAATTAAATAATTAATTTTTTTTGAATCATTTTTTCCCAAATACAAAATTTCAATATTTAAATACTATTAAATTATTTATATTCTAATTAATATGACATATAAATAGTAGTTTTCATTTAGAAATCATAAGAAATAAGTTTTAATGTGTTAAAAATTGTGAAATAATACAAAAATATAAAATGTGTATATTTAAATTATGAATTCTACAAAATTAATTATTTTTGATTTTTGAAAATTAAGGGTTTTCGTTTTCATATTATTTAATCCACATAAAAAAATTTATAAGGATTGATATGATCAGGGATTAAATAATATTTTAGTATATTATATTTAGATTATAAAAAATGTTTGCATTATAGAAATTAAATTATAAATTGTTTAAAATTCATGAAACATCATATATTTAAAATTGAAATTGAATATAATAATTAATATTAAATAGTTCATATTTTAATTATATTTTTCTATTCATAATAATGGAATGACCATAATGTTAAATTTGACATTATGAAAGGGCATACAATTTGTTTTTATTTATGAATTATTCATAAATGTTTATCTAATGTTATAATATTTTAATTGTTCATTTATTTATGGTTTATTCCTTTTTATATTCATGTTGAGTTAATTTTTTTAATAAATTTGAATATGGGGTATGTTATTGTTTAATTGGTAAACTACTTCTATTATAGATCCTTTCATTACATATTAGGATTGATTTCATAGTGAATTAAGTTTTTCATCAACCTTGACCATAGTTTTTAATTGGAATAATTAAAATTAATTTAGATGTTGATTAGATTTGTTACATATTTGGTGTTTGAGTGATGATATATTTGATTCTCTCTCAAGTAAAGTATCATTGGGAGTGGGACTTTGGGTTGGAATTCCTACATACCCGGAGGCTTCTTCCTTCAATTAGATGGTGATTGATGTTGACTATCTATCCCTCCATTTGTACTCGTGTCGATTAATCTATACCATTACATGAAGTATACATGTAACGTATGCATATGATGCATCTAGATATGTATGAAGATATTTTTGACTTCTATTTTTGGGTTTGTAACACAAATGTGTGGTATGTGTCAATATTTACACATCAATATGGTTTGAATATATTTGTTTGTTGGGGAGAATAAAATTCCAAAATATAATAGTAGTATCATTCATACAAAAATGAAATAATATTGGATAAGATGTTGATATTTAAAATCCTCTTTAAATAAAGAGTGTGTGATTCCTTTCAAAGAGACGCTAGTCAAGACCTCAATCATAGAACATGGGAGATTCATTCCATAGCTGGGTGCCCCATAATATGCAACACAAACAAGTATGGGTGACACTATATCATCCTTGAGTAGTTTCGTGTCATAAATGGGGGGTTTTGGATTTTCCGTTGTTAGCTTATTCATCGAGTTTTCATTAGGTTACACAATCTATTAAGCCTTACTCGCTAGGATACTAGAGGAATAAACAAGAGTTTATCCATAAGATGGATTGGAAAATTGGTTATTCACTCATGTTACCCATAATCATATATTATGTACCCCTCTTTGGCTAGAAATGGATTATGGGAGACAATGACCTCTAAGTCCCACATCTATTATGTAACAAAATCTTATATTTTGAACCCCTTAGGATGGAGACTAGCACCAAATGTATAAGAAAGTCAGACATATGATATTAATTACTATTGGGAAAAATACCTGTAGGTAAAATTGTGATGTTTTTGGGATGATTTTTTTTGAAAGAACATGTTTCCATGTTCAGTTGTAGAGTTATAGAGCGATTTTTGACATGCTATGTTAATAATGATCTAAGAAAAATTAATGCAATCTTTAGAGGTGGTAGAAAAGGTTCTTATACAAGGTGGAACCACTTCCCATTGTTTTCATACATGTTGGACTTCCATGACAAGGTGAAATTATGCAAGCAAGGTGTTAAAGTTGAGTTCAATACATTCAAAAATATCATAGAAGTCAAAGAGTTATATAGAATGTATTTCCCCGTATGTATGTCCTAAAGTGGTATTTATCCCCAGGATATCAGTGAAACTTAATGTTATACAAAATGAAATGTAAAACAAATTGATTATAGTAATCAAAGGAGGATCTTATAATGAAGCCATGAGAACACTTTTGTTGAGATAGAAGTGAGCTTTCACTCTTTGATTGGTTGTCATCGATGAGGTATATTGAATCCTCTCTAAACACAGTTAACATTAGTAGACATTTTATGGATTTGGTACATCACCACATTTTCATTGTATTCTCCTTTGACATAGCCCAGTGATTGTGAACCATGTAAAATTGATGTGTCCCGTTCATTCTTTAATTTGTATTCATACAATTCTATGGTAAATAGATATAAAAGTTATTTGTTTAATATTGAAACAAAATCTGAAATGGATTTTGTTTTAATCAATAATACCATAATTCCCCCCTCTAAGTGTATTTAATCTAGTTGTGCCAAACAATTTGTATCAGAGCCAAAGGATAAATTCATTCGTTCTCTCATGGATGTTTTTAATAATAAAGTTATTCTAATTTTTTATGGAACCAATTTTTATTTATGGAAGACTAATATAAAATTATATTTCCGATCGTTATGAATGGATGACTTTACAATAGAGATGAATGGTATTTCCCCCAGTGTGGATAGATGTTCTTTATCAGAAGGGGACTTATGAGAATTAGATATTGACGTCAATAGAATCAATTCCATATGGGGAGCCCTATTCAGTGATATCTATATGAAGGTGATGCCATCTATGAATTCAAATTCTATGTGGGAAATTTTTCTAAATATTTTTGATGGTGACTCAATGTTAGAGCGGCAAAAATACTAGTTTTGTGGTACAATAATTATAATATGATATTTCACTCTACTGGGTATATTGATGCATTTATTTACAATGAGAGTATTTTGTGGAATACATGTGTGGTATTTGAGAAATTATTGAAGATGTAAAGAGTTTTAGGTGAATATTAAATGTTCTTACACCATGGTTCAATCTGAATGTTTCTACATTAGAAGATAAAGATCCAAAAGATCTAAAATTGGATAGCTTGCATAATACTCTAGTTTATTACGAGAAGAGAAATGATGAAAATGAGTGTGCGGAAAAATAGAATCTTAAAGAGGTGGAATTCAAGGCCATGAATAATCTCACCATTGAATATGGATCAAAAGAAGAAGAGATGGATGAGGCGATTTAATTATTTTCCACCAATCTAAAATGATGAAAATGAATGTTCAAAGGGAATATACCATAGTACTGCTTTCGATGTGGAATGGTTTTACATTTGGAAGTATGGTTCCCAATGATGATTCAAGAAGAGGATGAGGATATGTTGAAATTCCCATTAAGAAGTATTCAGCCTGTGGGAATGGTATGAATAGTTTCAAGAGAAATTTCATCAAAAATAAGAATCTTCATTGAAAATAAAATGACATTTTAGATTCATATAAGTTTTAATAGGTGGATAAATACATTTATCATAGAGATAATTCTATCTTGGTAGTTGTATTAAACTCCTAGAAAAATGATGAAATTGAATTGATGAAGACTAGGTCAAAGGAAAAGTTGATATGAAGGATGATTTAGAAGCTTCTCTTGAAGAGATAAATGTTTGGAGTGTAAAAAAAAGATTCCACTGAAGTGGTTCATGATTAAAAACTCTATATAAAGTTGCAGGATTTGTAGAATTTTGAGATAATGTATCTAATTGAGAATCTCAACTCATCATTTCAATAGGACTCAGAAATAGATAATAGGAATAAACATACAATTGATGAACTGAAAGTGGTGATTGATTGTTTGAACAACATAGAAAAAAAAACAAATCAAACACCATGAATAACCTAAAGAGGTAGTCATTGGACTATAATGAAGAGATAAGGATCAATATAAACCATTGATTCCATTAATTTGTCAAGAATGAAGATTGGAAAGGTGACAGAAAAGATGGATGTGGGGCATAGAGGTCCAGTAGAACAAAAGAAATAGTCAGATCAAAATATAAATGCTGGGATGGGTCTTGATCGAAAATAAAAAGTGGAAATTGTTGAAATAAAACTAAAAGAACCTACTCCGAGATTGATGATTTTTTTGGAAATGAAGTAAAATCATATGATTCTGGGAAACAAGGTTAAAAATAGTGTTATAGAAGTGACATGCGAGATGTCACCCCACATGATATGTTATTTATGTGGAATGACGAGAGACTCACAAAATGTCTGTTACATAGACATGAGATTCTAAAGGGAACAAGAAAAAAGGTAGACATAATGAGATCAACAATCTATATTATCATTTTGGGGTCATTTTTTGGTGTGGATGATTTGGACACATGGATAAATATTATACACAACCCATGGAGAAGAATTTCTTGAAAAAACCCAAAATTAGACATAATAAATGACTCAATTAATCATCAAGTGAGATTATAACAAAAAAAAATTCCTATGTATGATGAAGGAAGTATATAATACTATGAGGAAGATAGATATGTCCTATATATACCAATTATGTAATCAAAAACACGGATAAAAAATAAATGAGTTGGGAAGGTAGTGGTTTTTGAAATTACACTTAAAGAATCCAATCCTTCTATTTTATTAATACATAATAGTGGATGAAAATATAATATGACAAAGAATAAGTATCATCTTAAATGAATAAAATATTACAAGGAATGTGTTTTCATATATGGAAATAATGATGGTCTAAAGGTAATTTTATCAGGAAGGTTAATTTTGGGATAAATAAATGAGATGTAATGATGTCTTAGTCGTTGGAGGTTTTAGTCACAACATGTTTAGTGTTAGTAAACTATTAGACACATGGAATTATATTATATTAACAAAGAAGATATGTGTCATAAATAGAAGATATGGTATATTTCTTCTATAGGGAAAATTCTCAAAGGAGAAGATCAATCTTATTAGTGGATAAGAAGAAATGTTCTTTTAATATGGAGATTATGAAAATAGGTTGTGGCATAAATTCCATATCCATCTATGCCAACCATCCATAGAAGATTTGGTAAAATTTGGTGAAAATCTAGATCTCCCAAATCTATCACATGTTCATACTAATACGAGAAATAAAATTCAATTAGTGAAGGTAAGCAGAATGACATACAAGTCCTTTTCAGAAGGGGGGTGATAGTGCACCACCATGGTGGACAGAAAGCCCTGCTAAAGAGAAAACCCATGAGGTAGTGATCCATGGTGGAAAAAATTATATGTTAGGGTACTAAAACACCAATTTATATCCATAATATGGTATCATAGCTTGGTAGGCATGCCTCTGATCATAGTTCATGTACCGGGAGGGGGAGATTTTTGGAATCCCAATAGAATTCAGTGTATCCCTACAGATCAAGGTTTTCATGTGTAGGGTACATATCTCACATCAAAGAATGGAGGGTTTTTGGGAATCATATATATTCCACATCCATCCCCCCTCCTATAACATGGACTTTTCATATGTGGGATGGTAGTGAGCCACCCCGGGGCGTAGTGAGCCCTCCAATAGAACAAACTCATGATGTAGTGAAAAAATGTTGACAATATTGTGAATTAGGGTCTTGTAGCCCCAATGTAGATCCTTAAATGGGTACTGAAGATGGGTAGTAAAGACACAAATTTTAGGGAAAGCACTGGGGATGATTGTTGGAATCCCAAATGAATGTAGTGAAGCCCTACAGGTCAAGTTTTTTGTGTGTAGGGGGCCCTATCACATATCAAAGGCTATAGTGTAATTGGGAATCATATTTTAGAGTCAACCACCCCTCTCAAAACAAGGCATTTCAGAAGGTGGATGGAAGTGAGACACACTACTGGGTAGTGAGCCTTGCTGAAGAACAAATCCCTGAGGTAGTGAAAAAAAGCATGAATTGTGTTATTGAAGAGTCATGCAGCCACAATGTATATCCTACAATTATCCTCAATAGAAAGAAAAGTGAGAACGAGATATTTCATATCAACAAAAAACTAATCCATAAAATTAAAAAAATTCCACAATATCAATAATTCATGAAATATTATAAGAATACAATGAATATTTTCAAGTTAAACAATGAAAAAAAATCTTTTGGCAGCAACTCATCAATATATCTGAAGCCAAAAATAGTAATATCCAACATATTCATCAAAAAACTCCTATAAAATTGAAAAAAAAATCTACATATGAAGGCTGATAATATATTTTTACTAAATAGGATCATACCCAATGTCTCACATAGACATGTGATAATTTCATATTAATGCATAAGTGAAAAAACAACAGAACCAAAAACATCTAACAAGTCAACTAAAAAATACCTTTGAAAGGATCCAGATCTGATTGGACCATTACATTATCATTGTTGCCTTTTGGAGGTGTCTTAAGGAGGTTTTGAGTGGTTTTCATGGTTAATGGGAAACAATTGGGAGCCACTACCAAAATTGATATGGTTGCGGAGTGGAGGGATTCATTGCACCGTAGTACCGGTGCCTGTGACATGGTGGATTCGGCTGCGGCATGTGGGAGAATATGAAGAAAATCACGGATACTTCATTTTTAGGGATGGATACACTATGGACATAGGCTGTGGCATAGGCCCATATTTAGTGGTTGAGTGTTGTGGAATAGAGTGAGGTGGATTCCAGGTAGAATATTTTGAGGCTACTACCAAATAAAGGGTAGTTCTGATATTGGTGGGCGGTGTAGCCTCCCTGTTGAAAAAAGGGTGTTATGGCATGATTACATGGGCTACACCAGAGCACTAGATCCACATTTATAGGATTTATGATGTGTTTATTGACCATTACATTGAATGATGGGATCTACGTCAATTTACATTTTTCCACGTTATAGAATCCCCTATGTGAGGGAGGGATGTAATGTAGTCCCAAGGGATTATGTATGGTCCTCTAAAATTTTATCAGTCTATAAATACCTTGATCCCATTCTAACTAGATATTCCATCACTAATTACAATCCTAACCTAGGTTCCCTAGATTTATTTTCAAAATCTTTGAAACCCCTTTAATATTGATTGATCCCTTGCTCTTAGAGATTAATAAAATGTAATCCAAGGTGGGTTTACCTCTTTTTTCTACTAGTTTCTCTCTGATTCTTCATATTTCCCCCAATTCTTCTCTATAGGGTTTTATGTTCGATATAAATCAATCTATTGGATTTTTATGTTCATTTACAATGTATTCATAAAAATATGTCTTTGGGAGAGATCATTGTTCTTCATATGAGAGGTGTTTATAGATCCACATTGGAATTTCATTTCTGTTATAAGATTATTTGAAGTTTTAGGCATGACATTCATTTCTTCCCCAATTAATTTATGTGGATTAAAAAAGTTTAAATGATATAGATCTTCGTATGATAGTATAATTATCCTAATAAATATTCAATCTGATTAAAGAATGAAATTGTTATATTTAATGATCATTTTTTATTTTTCTATACCATGATAATAGTTTACACATAATATTGTAGATAGTGTGCTATATATTATATTATTGTAATCATGATTGTTTATGATTATATTAACATGCTAATATTTATGTAATTAAATATAGAATGTAATGGAAACATTTATTAATTAATTGACATAATAATTATAGAGGCATGTTTGGTAATTTAGAATTTCTTATAATATTTTGTTAATGAAATTGATACATGTATAAAGATTAATTTAATATGTTCTCCTATGACATATTGGAATATATTAATAGAATAATGATATAGTGATTTTAAAAGATTAAATGAATAAAAATACATGTAATTTGGTATATTTTTTTCTCATGGTTTGAGGAAACTGGTTTTATATTGAGAGTTTGTTTACATAATTGAGATAGCTTCTGATAACTGATCACTTAGGTTTCCCATAGTGGGAATCTTTGAAAATGAATAAGTTAATTTAATATGGAATAAAAAATATTTTTTTTGAAAATTTAAAGATTGGGGTTTGGAGAGACCGTTTGTTTGAGAAGGATGAATGCCTTATGTTTGGTTCCATGAGAGTCTAGTTACATGTGATGGATGAATGCCTTTTTTTAAGGCCTTAGTTTACCTATTGATTATGCTTTTTTATTTGCTACATTTTTTGTGCTCTATATGTGAGCATTACAATGTGATGTGAAATGATCCTAGGATTACTAAGCCTGAGATGACTGATGGGATATGGGTTGGGAGTCCAGATGTTGTGGTAGCAGTTGAGGCTTGTGACGACGAGACACATAGTGATATGCATATGGGTATCGAGGATTACAATAGTATTATGGAATAATTTGAATTTTGGATTAACTATGAATGTAATGAAATATTAGATGATTTTAGTGAATGGATATTTTAAATGGTTGATGACTGATTAGTTTGTTTTATCTACATTCCTCCTTCCACTACTTGAGGTAAATGAGTGTGATTTTTTTAATATCTTTGATGGTAGATTATGATGATTTACTAGAGTTCAATAATTTATGGATAGAATAATAATGGTTAATAAATCTTTAAACAATGGGATTGGTTCTTCTAGAATGAAAATGATAATGCTAATCTTGAGAAACCATGGATTTGGTAGGATTATGCCCAGAGGGCATGAAATTGGCTTTGTTGGTTCACGTAATGTAATCAGAAATATTTTTATTAATGGATAATGACTCAATCAACATAAATTGAAATGTAAAATGGAAATATGTAATTTAATATTTGTATTCTCCAAGATCGTGGTCTTATTGGTTATAATGTCCCTACTAGTGGTGACTAAGTGTCTGGGTGATGGAAGTTGCAATTGAGACTGGGAATAGGTTATTCCCATAGTGTGAATGTGACCTATATTATATCATGTATATTTTGTGATTTCATACACCACCCCACACTTTTATGTTAGGGAAACAGATTCCCAGTGTATATTGGGATAGTTCTTCCCTTAATATCCAGGCATGAGGATGGATGATTGAAATCCCCCTCTAGCCCCACTCTCTTCTCTTGATTTTATTATGTGTTGATATGTAGGAAAACTAGTTTTCCCATACATGCGTGTATAGGTATGTAATGTTTTGTGGTTATTTAACAAACATGCATCTCCTGTTATATTATCTATGAGGTTATTTTAGGATTGACGTGATATACGATGTGATGGATCAAGGTTCCTTCCTTAGTGTGTGGTTTGTGATGGCTTGATGTATAAATACTGATGTGTAAAACATGTCATATGGGCTATGGTGGCTGACAAAAACTACTAGGTTACTATATAAAGAGATGGGGATGGGTTGATCTGAGTATGTGATGCACGAGTTTCATGTTGGGATACTTAGCCTATGTGTATGCAAACTGACTTATTTTTGAGATAGATGACTTAGGATGTCCTATGTTGTGGAAGAGAGTCAAACAAGATAGGAATATCTAGCATGGTACACCTGATATTTTATTAATTTAATAAATGATTCCTTGTATACACTACATGGTGATAATTAACCATGGTGGTATATAGAATATAATATACATTTGTAGGCAATGAGTTTGCATTAATTGTGGTTCACAATGGTTTAGCATTATTTTTTACATTTTTCATGAGAGGCTCTGGGGAGTATCTTATAGAGTATATTGTTTGGATCACTCCATATATATATAAAATGTTTTTAGGTAAATAGGATAATTTGTTATACCATGATAGATATGACTAGATTGGGGGTTTTAAGGGTTTTTTAGTCATTTTGATCACTAACCAGTTTACCTTTTGATACTTATACATTTCTTTAACATTTTTTTTCTCATTTATATAAAATTTCATGAATGTACATGATTTTTATTTATATTTATGAGCATGATTTGATTGATTTATCTGTCTTATATATCTCTCTCTATCTCTCTCTTCCACATGAACACTTATAGGGAAATGCATCTAATTTTTATGTTTTTTACACCCTTGGTGGTAGTGAAAAAGTCAGGTCCTACTGGGGGTGAGGCTCAGGCAGTAACATACCTCCTCTCATTTCTGGCCTAGTTGGGGTATTCATTGGGTGGATGGGGTGATGAGAGAGTGGTATTAAAGTCTTTAGGTTAAGGGATATGATGAATTTGGGAGTTAGGTATCGGTGAGGACTACATGGGTTGGTAGGGAAACTGTGTTATAAATTATTAGTAAGAAATATAAACATGGGATATTAACTGAGACACATGTATTTATCCCCCCTATGATTTTATGCGTAGATCATTAAAGTTACAAAGCTTACGAAATGAAGTGATAATTGTTGCAGGGTTAATACCTAGGAACGAATCATGCACCATTCAACGTTGAGTATGTGTTTGAAATGGATAGGCCATGGTATGGGTTTAAACATAAATGAATAAAAAACAATTAATTAACTAATCCTATGTATTCCATTTTCTAGGATTAGTAGTTTCTAACCATTTGTTCTTCTTTAATCAATGGATTCAATTTGACTTCGTTGTCAGTTTCTTGCTAAATATAGACAGTATGCTGTGTTAGAAGAACCATATAGAGTAAAGGTCATTGAAAATGACACTTATTGAAGAAAATTTGATTGTTTCGTTAGTAGTGTAAGTATATGTATTAAATCTTTTTTTCGGACGTAGTGACAAATAAATGGTCATAGGAGTTTGAGATAGCTTTCAGTTCGATCCATGACAATAATAATCATTGAGTTTTGTTAGTTATGAAGATGTTGAGTGGGGTAGTGGGATGGTTGTAGATCATGTTCATTGGGGATCTATAGTAGTCAATAATATAAGTGGGGAAGATCAATTTTCAGTTATATTAAGAGTTTCTTTCTTCGATCAAAAGAATCATTTAGTCTCCAAGAGTTTTTTCCCCTCTAATAGGGGAGTTCTAGTGTGTGGGAGTTTTGGATCCACTTCAAGGCCCATGTGTGATATGCTTCAAACATGTTGCTATATAAGTAGGACATGATGAGGAATTTTGATTAATCATTTCATCTAGAGAAACAATGATAGGTAACCCTGTTCATGTTTTTTCCTTATCACAAGGTTTTGGAGAGAGTGATGAATTTTTAGATGACACTTGGTACAACTAAATAATCATTAAAGGGTAGATATCTGGATTACTCATGAATTATATTTTTGTTCCAAGGTTCCATGTTTCTTAGTCCAAATAACATTCATAAATACATGGGTATGTCTCTACCCTCATGGTCTAGTTTCATTGGGGTTGGAAACTATCATACCCATTCCAAATGATCAAACACATGTTTTTTCTATTGGAGACCAATTCTATCGATGGTAATTCCATCCATCCTTTTTGAGTAGTCAACGTGTATTTGGTGTTTTTATTATGGTCCACCCATTGAGACAATTTCATTCAGGACAAACATAGTAGGTGTTATAGTTTGGAATCAGTAGACTGGATATGAGTTAGGTAATGGAAAACCCTCAAGATGCTCTTCAACCTTAGAGAGAAGAACATAACCATGAAGGTGGTCATCATCACAGTGAGAGAGGCTATTGAGTATGGTGTGGTAAACATCATTTTTAGTGCTTCTAGTTCCCGAAAGTCCATACAAAATTCGAGGTACTCTTTTAATAGTTTCAATATGGTTGAATTCGTTATTTGATTTAGGGGATACACACTCCTTCATATCGACTGCCCGTGTCCATTATTGGGGACTTGAGGTGAAGAGGTTTCTAGTTCACATGGTGTTGAATATGTCAGCAAGAGGTCAAAATTATCAGTATGAAGTTTGTAGAAATAATGAGATAGTGATGGGGTATCACCACTCCTTGGGATGTTTCCTATTTTTATTGATATAATTGTATGAAATCATCCTCAGAAAGGATTGACTCTATTTTTTGTAGTTTATCATGAATTTTTTCAAGTGGTAGGTTATGTTCGGTGATACTGAGGGAGAGCTGATAGTGTTTGTCAGTGAGAGAGTCCCTCAGGAATATCAAATGTGTGTTATATCGTTGTCTTCATAAATGATTGAGCAGATATTGAGTTCATTAGAGGAGAAAATGGTAATGTTTCACAGGGTTATAGAAGAATATTATTATTCCTTTCTTGAAGAGGTTGTAGAGTTTTCCCCACAAGACAAGATTATGTTTTTGATTTAGACACTGCCATACATTTATGATATATCAATATATATGTATAGGATTATTCCTTCTATTCTGTGATAGTTGATAGTACAACATGATGATCTACTATAGCCAGGTTTTTTTCCTGAGTGTGTCACCTTTGGGTGCATAGGTATTTTTCATTAAGAAGCTTGATTGCATTTACTATCTTTTAATTTATTATCATTTCTTGAACCAAGTGTTAATGAAGACCTGTTATCCTACTCCATGGATTTTTGATTTAGTTGATCATACGAATGGAGGAAGTTGGTTCTCAATGATCAATCTATGGTTGGGATATCGTCATATGTGGGTGAAAGAGGGAGGATGTTCTAAATATTGGTTTTCAATTTCATTATGGACATATGAGTTTTTTGTGATTTAAATCATGTAACAGACACTCTAGAAATTTTCATGGGATTGATCAACATAATATTTTGGGAGTTTCCAGATATGTTCATGATGGTTTTCATCAATGACATCCTTGTGTACTTTTTGTCAGAGGAGGATCATGCATCGCATCTACGTGTTGTTTTGAGAGCTATATATTGTCATAATATTTTCATGAAGCCATATAATAGTGTTTTATCATCTTAGGAATATCATTTCATGGGGAATTTCATGTCCTAGATAGGAGTATCTATGGATCCTTCTATTGTAGAGGTGTTCAATTCATGTGAATTCCCCGAGACAGTTGTCGAGGTGATAGGTTTCATTGCCCTTGTAGGCTATTGCAGGAGGTTCATAGCCGATTTATCGCGTATTGTGGATTATATTATAGCCTCAAAAAAAGGATATTGCATTCTTATAGACTAAATGGTGTCATAAAAAATTTTGGGGTCTAAATGGGGAGTTGGCCAACACTACGATTCTTTATCATCTAGATGGAGTTCAATTTGATGTTTTTTTGTGATGTTTTGCATCTCATTTTGAGATGTGTTTTTATGTTGAAGTGATCCATTTTTTTAATGGGATTCAACAATTATGTACCCCATGAGTATAAATACTTAACCAATTATCTTCAGTTGGAGGTTTTTGTGCTTTCTTTGAAGTTGTGGAGACATTAACATATCGACAAGTATTTTGTGGTTTTTTATTGATTATAAGATATTCAGGTATATATACACCCAATTTTACTTGATCTTATTATAGTTACAGTGGATGAAATTATTTCATTATTATGACTTCATAATATTATATGCACAAGCCAAGTGTAATGTTGTAGCTGACCCACTGAGGAAAAATCAAGTAGTGACGTTGTGGATGATTCTGGAGATTCATGGAAAATGATGGAAGAGCCTCTAATGATGAATCTTTATATGAGAGAGGTTGGTGATATAGGATGCCTTTCCTAGATGATAGTATAGTCATATTTAGTGCAGTATGCGGTGGATTCCATGTTGGGGGATTTTAAGGTGGAGGTCTAGAGGGACATATTTTTTTTGGTGACACCTCAGATGGCCGGTCTATGGATGGAAAACACTGGGTGTTTCTATAAGAATATCTTTTCATCCATTTTTTGATTAATGAGATGCTTATCCATGAGTACCATATCTCACATTCTATGATAAATACCAATGTGATAATCATGTACCAAGCTTGGAGATGTCTATTTTGGTAGCCTGAGTTGAAGCATGCATTTTAGAGTTTGTGTCTCGATGATAAGTATATGAGAAGGTGAAGGCCATTCACAATGTTCCCACTAAGATTCTCCAACCAATAGTTGTTACTTAGTGGATGTTATTGGACATATCGATGGTATTTGTTACCAATTTACCACATTAATAAGTATAATAGGATTCTATATGTGTGATAGTGTATTTATTTATGCCATCATCCCACATTAATGAAATCATGGTGTTGAGATTTGTGTTGGGTTTATCAAGAATATATCTAGAGGAGGTTGTGTAACTCCATGGATTACTAAGGATGATAACCTCTAATAGTGATCCCCATTTTATCTCATGGGTGTGGAGAGGTCCCTAGTATCTTTATAGCTTTTATTTATGGCTTAACAATACTTTTCATCCATATAAGGATGATTTGATAGAGCAGATCATCCTGGTTCCTAAAGGCATGTTTGACTCTTGTGTCCTAGATTTTGGTGGTTTGTGGATGACGCACAAACCCTTATCCATGTTTTCTTTCAATAAAAGTTTTTACTCCACCATTAGTAGGAAACTTCCTAAATCATTATAGGACAGACCTTGGCATTCTTCATTGTGCTAAACTGGGGTTGAAGAGTCATCAATTATCTATCTATAACTGGTGTAGTATATGATGGAGATGGCATAGGTAATTCACATGAGGATGAATGCAGTATAAGATCATCATAAATCCTATGTAGATCATATGAGGGGGACTTTGGAGTTAGAAATTGGAGGTCACCAATTCTTAATGGCGACTCCTTCTCATATGCAGTGAAGCATTGGTCATGAAAGTATGATTTATCCTCATTTTATTGGGACTTTCATGGTGTTGTCTCAAGTTGGAGTCATGGCGTATTAGATATCCCGTAACTCCTAGAGGATCCATATATAAGATGTCATTCACGTGTCTTAGATCCATTGTTACCTTCATGATTATTCTCACATCATTTATTGGTGCATGATGTTCACTTGGTTCATGTATTTTATAGGAATATTGGAATGAATGAGACTAACTCAAAATTGTCAGTTTATATAAATTCTCAGTAACCCAGGATGTTTTATTTTTTGATCTTTTCTTTCTTCAAAATAGTTTTGGTTGGAAAACCATTTATGGTTTATGATATGGTTTTATATTATTTCTTGTGGACTTACTCACATTTTATAGATATCTCCCCTAGGCAAGTCTTTAGGTTTTCGAATTTTTGTTTCATGGATTTATTCTTTTTCCCTCTAAGTGAGGTGGTTGGTCTCCTATGATGACAAGATTCATGAGAGTTATCTTACATGGAGGTTGTTCAAAAGACACTTTTTCATTCATTCTATCTGGGTTTGGTTTGTACTTCTCAAGGACAAGAATGGTTTGAGAGGTATATGATGTTAGGTCCTAGGTCTCGATGACCCTTTCCTTTGGATTTTTTGGGTATTATAGGTGATTATAAGAGGATAAAAGGAGCTTGAAGGGTAAATTGGGTAAAGGGGGATAAAATTCCAAAAATGGTATGATTACAACTTTTAGAGATTCACTGCACCGTAGTAATGGTAGTTTTAGCATGGGGGATCCAGGTACAACATAGGGGAGATCAGGAAGAAACCCAATGTTACTACTTTTTATGGGTGGCTACGATGTGGAAGTATGTTGTGAAATAGAAACATCTTTCATGGTCGAGCACTATGACATGAAGCGAGGTAGATATGGGGTATAGACTTTTGAGGATATTTACAAATCATGGGTAGTTGAGTTTCAGTGTTTTTGATTTGGTGTAGTCTCCCAATTAGAGAATGGGTACTGCGGTGTGGTGAATAGGGTTTCACCATAACCCTAGATCCACTTGTATAGTAGGATTAACACTCTATTTTTCAAACACATCATTGAATCAGGGGAACTGAGGTGTGGTCCTTCATGGAATACTGTAGAATGGCCTATATCAAGGAAAGAATCAATATAGTCACAGTGGTTGTGCCACCATCTTCTATAATTTTCTCTAACTATAAATACCCTGATCCAATTCAAACCTGATTTTCATCCAATTGTGTTTCTTGAACCATAGGACCCCAAAGTTATTTTTTAAGGCTTTAAAACACCCTTTAAATAATAATTAATGCCTATATCCTTGATATCCATCCATTAAAAACCAATGTAATTTATATATCCTATTTCTGGAGAGATATCTTTATCTGATATCATTTCCCTCCCATTCACATATCTATGATTTAGTGTTTGATCTCTATCATTCTAATTGATATTTTATTGTCATTTTCTAGTTTTCACGTAGAACATAATCTTTTTAAGATCGTAGTTTCTTCTTGAGATAGGAAATAAATGATCTATATTGGAATTCTATTTCTGTTTCAAGTACAAAAATAGTTTGAGGTAGAGGATTCATTGATTCTTATATTTATTTGTGGGAAGTCATAAAAATAGAATTATTTATCCCATTGTATATTAGTGTAATTATCCTAATAACTATAAAATCTAATTAAATAATGTAATGATTATATTTAATGATCATTTGTTGTTTTGTTATACCTTGAGAATTATCCATATCATGATTTTCAAGATGGTGTGCGATTTATGATATTCCTATTATCATATTTTTATGCTTGGTTTAGCATGTTTCACTTGATGTAATTATTTAGAGAACCTAAATACATAAGTAATTAATTAATTTACATAATAAATTGAGGAATGTTTAGTAATACAATTTTTCTTTTATTTTATGATAATCAAGTTAATAAGGGTAATCTTGATTAGTTTAATATGTTACCTCATGAGATATTTTAATTGATCAAGAACATGACACTATAGTGCATGTAAATAATGAAAAGATAAAAAAGGTATGTTAATTGGGAGTTTTCCTTCTAATAGTTTGATGAAGTTGGTTTTATAATAAGATATTGTATACATAATTGATATAGCTATTGATAGCTGATCCCTTAGTTTTCCCACAGTTAAAACATGGTAATCAAAATCAGCTTATTAAATATATAATAAATATTAGATGTTTGATAAATTTAAATATTGTAAGCTCTAAAGACCAATTTGTTTGAGAAGTCTGGAAACCTTATATTTAGGCTCATGGGAGTCCGTTTACTAGTGAAGGTAGAATGCCTTGTTTTAGGGCCTATATTTCCCTGTTGATTTTAATTTCTAGTTTTCTACATTTTGTGTGCTCTAGATGTGAGCCTTACTATGTGATGTTATATGAGTCTCAGATGCTTGATCCAATAATGACTAATGAGATATGGGTGATGAGGCTCGAGGTTGTGGTAGATGTTGATTCCTGTGATGATGGGACGCATGGTGATATGCATTTGTGTGGAAGGGAAAACATTGGGATAATGTAATGTCTTGAAGCTGAACTTACCCCCTGTTATGATGAAAGATAAGATGCCTATTGTGAATGAATCTGTTAAATGGATGATGTCCAAGTCACATGTTTTATCTACATTCATTTCCCCACTACATGAGGTAGTGGGATGTTCTTATTGGAATATCATTGATTGTAGTTTAGTATTTTTTTTCAAGAGTACCTAGAGTTTTGGAATGATTAATAATGATTAATAAATTATTAACCAATGTGGTTGACGTTACTTGAATTCAAATGATAATGTTAATCTTAAGAAACTGTGGAATTAGTTGGATTATACCGGGATGGAGTGGACATGAAATTATTGGCTAGTTTAATGTAATTAGAATAATTTTAATTAATGACTAATGAATTAATTAATGTGAAGTGGAATTATAAATGGAAATAATTAATTTTAAGTAAATCTTCTTCATGCTCAAAATCTTATAGAATGTCTAGTCTCTATTGGTAGTAGTTCAGTGTTTGAGTGATGATATCTGTACTTGAGTTTATTACTAGGTTATAGAAACAATGTGGTTGTGAGATATATTATATCATATATATTCATTGATTTCATACACTACACCACCAATGTTTATTACGAAAACATACACCTAGTGGACTATCGAAGAGTGTTTCTCTTATGTCCTACTGGGACACTGGATGATTTACTCCTCCCTTTAGTACTACACTCTTATATTATTAGTATTTTGTATTGATATGCACAATACATAGTTTTTCCCATATATGTGTGTATAAGGATGTAATGTCTTATGGTTGTATCAAATTTATGAAAATTCAGATATAGTATAAAAATTATTATTTTAGGTATGATGTGTGTTTAATGTGATGGCTCGAGGTGCCTCACTCAGTATATGGATTATGATTACTTGATGTATAATACATGAAGTATGATACAAATTATACAAGATGTGGATGATTCTAGAAACTACTCAGTTACTACATATGGATATATGGATTGGATAATATGACGATGTGATCCACATGGTGCATGTTTGGGAGACTTAGCCTAGGTGTCAGAATGAGTTATTTTGGAGAGATATGGCTTAGAATGTACGACATTGGGGAAGATAAAACAATCAGTGGGGAAGCAGCAATAGAGTCCCTTTGATATTTTTTTAATATAAAAAATGATTCCTTGTATGTTATAGTTAGTGAGAGATAGACATGGTTAGGATGATAACACAATACACATATTTACACAACGAGTTAGTTTCAATTGTTTTTCAATGGGATTAACATACTTTATTTATCTTTTAAATGTAATGTTCCAAAAATGATCCTACTGAGTATAAAATTATTATCACCCCATGTATATATAAATTATTTTTTAGTATAGCAGGTGTAGGTTTGGGAATAGGATGGATATTACCATCCTATGGTTTTGCATGAGCTAGTTGGGATTCATGGTTGCTGTAGAGTTTACCTTTTTGGTACTTTTAGATTTCATTTCCGATTTTTTCTTTTATGTGTGACATTTTATGTATATACTCATGTTTCCTTTATCATCATTAGTATGAGTCGATTGGTGTATATATCTCATCTCAAAATTCTGTGTGTTCTCTTAGATGGTAATATCTCTCATTCGTCGGTTTATCATACCCTCACTTCTAGTCACCGACCTTGGCCCTACTGGAGATGAGACTCAGGTACTGACCATCCTCCATTTATTTCTAGTTTCGAAGGGGTACTCTTTAGGGGTAGGGGGCTATGACCCCCATACTCACCAAGAAACACTTACCAAATAATCCTGCCATGTATAATAATATAATTAGAAACATATCGATAAAATGCTACCAACAAAACTTTTCCACTAGTGTGATTCTCTCAAACCCTAATGTTGTACAACCTAACACTATTAGCTCTCCTACTAGTAGCAATATCCAATGAAAAATTAACCATCACATCACCTCGTATCATAAGTAATATTAGTTTTCACATCCCCACCAAAACCAGAATGAGAACAATAGAGTATCGTAAACATGAATTACATCAACCTCATACCCTCCTCCTACCATGCACAACTGCCATAATGATCCAAATAAATATTTTATCAAAAAAACGACATGTCCACTAATAAATGATAGCCATCACAACATATGCACATCAAAAAGATCAAAATGAGAGAGCCAGGAAGAAGGGGTAGATTTTCTTCCATCCTCATGATCAATATTTTGGGATAAACACCCCCAAAACAATTTCGTGTCGGCCCATGATGCTAGATGTGGGTGTATTGTGTGTAGAAATGAAATTTAAAATACAATACATAATATTCACATAGGAGCCTAACTAAATTGTTTTCACCAAAAATACCATCCCATTCACTACATTGCCACAAGGCTTCACAACCTTCCACACTTTCACTACCACCACAAAATGTTTTACACCACACAAGCATCCCCCAAAATACAAGACTAATTCCACATTTATTTTAATGTTAGGGAATGTTAATGTTATTCTCTTAATCAAAATCATTTATTTATTAATCCGATTCATTTTATATTAACAATACCAACTTACACTATACTACCAATTTTTATTTAGGAGTTATTTAGAAATTCTTACCCATGCCATTCCATTTCACATCAACACAACCCATTCATTTATCAACAAATTAATTTAATCCAAAAACCACACATCAGGTTCATATTTATTATTTAACCATTTCAATCACCAACCATTTTCACATACAATTTCATTTTCCATATTCAAATCAAACATCATTGTCCCATTTACTATTCATTATTTCCAACCTAATCATTTTTATATTCTTCTATTTATTAGAACAACTCAAACACTACACTAACACACAACAACATATCCTCCTCATTTCAAAAAACATCACATTTTAATCATTTTAAATCACAAACAATTACTCATAAAAACCTCCACATATCAAAACCACAGAATATAATCATTTTTCAAATATTTAAAAATGGGAAACAAATTTAATTATAAATATATATGTGATTAGCCTTTTATTTCATAGTGAACATAATAAAAAAATCTCATAGAGGATCATATAATCAAGAATAATAATTTAACAAATAGGTTCCCAAAAAATGTTATTTGTACATGCCAACATACATGGATAACCTTTCAAATAGTTTCAAAAAAGAAGAAAAAACATTTTTGAGATCCATTTTAATGTAAAATAATATTAATTATATACATGTGACTATCAATTTATCATTCTAGGATAATACTTCTATTATCTAAATTAACAAAACAAGTGAGTGTATGAATTATAATTCTTTACACATACGATAATAATTTATATTGAAACAAATATCTGAAACATGATGAAATATTTTAAATTATAGGTGAAACTCCCCATCCCATTTAATTTGAGTTAATAAATTAATTATCTTCATTGGTGTTGTGTATATCGTCTTTCTAAATGACAAACAAAAGAAGGATCCCTCCCACATTATTAACTATAAGAAATATGAAGGAACCCATACTTGATATTTCATTTCCACTATAAATTGTTGGACCTATAAGGATAGAGGAGAGAAATATGATAGTTTCCCAGAAAATGTAGAATCCTTTGTTGAATTTGTATTAGGATAGTAGGAAGGTGATGTTTATAAGACCCAATCTCAATAGGAATGAAGAGATACTCAATGGAGGGAAAGTCTTTTTTATCATTCATGGATATATCTCTGATACTCTACCAAATTTCTATATTTAATTCCACAATTAATTCGTATTCAATGTTAACCATAATTTTTTTCCATTTACAAACTCTAAAATCATTAGATATATTTTAAAAGAGTAAAAAACAATCAAAACTATTATTTTTCCTTTTAAATTCTTTAAAACATTTTTTCAGGTGGTTTCAAGAAGAAAACTACAGTTCATAATCAATTTCCATTTCTCATACACCGAAGGAATTTTTTTTGTAGGGGTAACAAAATTTTACGATTATAAGATTGGATAATCTTACACAAGTAGAAGAAATATAGGTTTATCCTTATGTAGTGACGAGTTAACTTAACCAAGGTTTTGAAAAACTCAGATGACCCTTACATAGCTTTGGGGGGACCCTTATGCAAGCTTAAAAAATTCATAACTATCCTTATGAAACTACAAGATACCCTTTTGTAAGGAAGTTACTACATTTTCATGAGCCTTGGAAAATGTCCTTTACCCTTACACAATAGTGAGCTACCCTTACACAATCTCTAGAACTTTGACACAACCCATAAGTAATTATGAACTCACCCTTACATAGTATGGGAGGTACCATTACACAACACATGATATTTCTAGGTTACATTTACACATCTAATGAAAATTAGATTATACACATAAAAACTATTAAAAACAACCATTAGTTGTACGCAACCCCAATTTCAAGCATTAGGGTAAAAAATTCATTGAAAATATTAACAATTCAATTAAATTATCCAGTAAATAATTATGAAAAGTGTTTTCTGTCACATTAAAAATCCAAAAATCATTTCTCAAAAATTTAATCCACTTTGAAATATTTAAAAAAAAATTAAAAAAAAATTATAACTTTGAAATTACATTCATAATTTGTAAAACCCATTAAAAACAACTTAATAATGTAAAAAATAGTTTCAAAACAACATATGAATTTTATGAAATTGTTCATGAACCACTTGACACAATATAATGGAAAAAGAGAACTCATTAATATTCCAACACTTTACATCAGATACAACTCAAACTATTCAAATACCCAATAATAAAAACAAAACAGAGGGGGGGGGAAGGAAAAATTGAATTTAACTACCCTGTGAGATACCTCTCAAGGTTCCCAAAATATTTGGAACACGAAAACAATTCCAAAGACAAAGTCATAGGGGATACAGTAGAAAAATAAGAACAAGGCTACATAGATAGCCATAATAAACCCAACAGACAAATCATATCAATCAATCAATAATTTCATTAAAATAATTCTTTAAATGGAACACTTCCTGAAATAATAACTTCATATTGTATTGAAAAAAATGAATTGCTTCATGCTGCAGGAAAAAATATTATATCTTTTATTTCAAAAAAATTACTTCATAATTCCATAAAATGAAGATCTATATATTCTTTATCCTTATTTATTAAGCAAGAAAAATAAAATTCATAACCCTAAAACCTTATCTTGTTTAATATGTCATGAATAATTTGGATTAGAATACTGGAATAACAATTTATTAACAAGATTATATATTTTATTTACAATTTATCATTATGTATCGATGGTCATGGTGTTCAAAACGTGCTTTTCAAAATATTCTTGCAAACATGACATGTATTTCAACATTTCATATTGAAACATGTAAATCTCAAAAACATGATGAATAAATATCTTCCCCATTTATATTGTATTTAAAATCCAACAGGTTTAGAAAACCATTTAGAATGAAAAATATTCTTAATACTCATCATAGAAACGTATTTATTAAAATTTTCTTAGTGAAAACACTTCCAACACATTTTCAAAAACTACTTCTAGATAAATGAAAATAGTTCCATATAATTTTTTTAGTTTGTTTGAGAAAACATATTTCCACAAAATCAATTTCTTCCATGTCGGTCTCACTAAATTTTATTTCATATCACAAAGAAAACATCAATGGATTTCATACTCAAAGCAATTTCTTTTCCTATTCCAAAAAATATCATTACCATTTAAAAAACTGTGTCAATCAAAAGATTATCCAATTTAATTCATCATGTATGAAATGATTTAATTAATCTAAATACTATATATTTTATAACTGAAAAATGAATCATATGAGAACAATTTTATGTTTATAAAAAATAAAAAACATTATCAGTATGATATCTAACCTTCAATATTTATCATTCTTCCAAAAGTATTGTCACATTTTTTCGTCAAACTATTTTTTATTCAACTATAAAAACACTACCATGATCTTTACAAAGTTAGTTTCAACAAATAACATCAAAATAGGGGAAAAGAATTTATCATATATTATGCATCTGAAAAAACCATGAGTTTGGAACAATCCACTTTATCCAATGGAAAATTGTTCCATGTTTTCTAACAAGACATTATTTAGTAGGAGCACAATCATAAAAAAAATGCCTCAAAGTCCCAATTTTTATTTTTTATAGGTGTATGTCATTACATCAAAATGTTTCATATAACACTTTTTAGGAAACACAATAACTTATATCTTCAAAACTAGAGTTTATTTTTATCATAAAAATCATGTAAAGTCACATTCTATATAAAAATATTATCCACTTTTGGTAGAACTGACTCACCCAGATGGTTTTAAAAATTATAATACAAGATGTTTTTATTAGGAATGTGGTTCCAATTATTCATATAATCTATGACCTAAAATGTGAAATACATTTAAGGGAATTCATTTCTGGGAATGTAATCACTGTGGATGAAAACAATTAGTCATGCATATTAATTATTAGGAAATCCTCTGATCCATCAACATAAAAACAACAGGAAAGCCCATGTTCACCCTGTTATATTAGTCTGGGTGTTGTCCCCAACACCACTATTCATAACAACACATCTGAAATCCATTTCCGAAATCATAATCATAATCTTATCCCCATTCCACAATCACAGCTTCATGCATCCTCGCCTATATGCTCTCAACTGACAACCATCACTTGCTCAAATAATGTTGCATTGAAAGAATCATATCCAAAGAAAACTTAGAAGGAATCAGATAATAGAGTCTTCAAGGAATTTGGGCTCCAAATTAAGGCATTAAACCTTCACAAGAAAGTTGACTCTCTCAACCCCAATAATATACCTTAATCACACAACCAATTTTATAATCATCTTGGATTAACAAATTCATTAATCACATTTCACAAACACATGTAACCTTTGAAATCAGATATGTAAAGTCATAAATTATTAAAACATGCTCTTAGTAATAACATCAGGAATCAACAAACTTTAATGAAGGACATTCGCATTGACATGTCTCTTCATTATTTCTAAAAAAAATAATTTCCATCAATATGTTCTTTTACCAAACAACATTACTGACATTATGTGATTAACCCCCTTTTTCTATAATGTGGGTGATTCCATCAATAAAACCATAATAAAACTCATAATCAAAAAAGGGTGACATGTTCCCAAGAGAAAGTGAAGTCATCTCAATGATCACATTGTTTTCCTAGTTAAAGATAATAAAGGGTCCATGTCATTAATGTCCTTACCTAACATCTTATTAAACAAACTTGAGATTTTGTTTTTATAATTTAAGAACATGTTTCTAGAATGTAATATCAATAATAATATTCTTTAATCAGAAAATAATGCATCCACAAATAGATATCAACATTTTATGTCATTTCTAGGAAAACATCCTTCTTTGCATTTGAATTTGGACAAGTTGAATACAAAAAATTAAATGAGTCATCACATTCCTCATGATAATCTTGATTAAACTAATCATTCTTTAGACATTTCATTACTTAGGAGATCATGATTATACAATGCAATTAGGTTAACATGATTCTACTTTCATGTTTAAATATTGCATGATCAGTACATATCAGATTTTTATATTCTAAACACAACATATTAAACATGAAATGTGCCCAAGTCCTACATTCTATAAATTCCATAATTACACCACATTTGTTTTTTGAAATAAGACATGATTCCATTAACAAATTACTCATGGATATCTGTAAAACAAAATAAGTTCAATAATTATAAGAATTTTGAGTTTCAAAAAGTTACAACAAATCACGCTCATCATTTCCATGTATTAAAAATACTTACAAGAATTATATCCAAAAACGTACATAAAACATTTGAAAATATTCATCTATAATCCATTTTTTATATTACATAAAAACCCATTTTTGTGTTTGTGGGAACCATACATGTGACCCCAGTACATGCATATCCCACAACCCCTTAAGCAACACCACATTCAAAATTCAGAAATTCTACATTCAAATTTCAGAAAGGCAAAAACCCAACCAACATAGAACCACCAAAACCACCTATGAACCACTAGGATACCAAACCAAATCAAAACCATGCCAGATTCAAAATATTCAAAATTACAACTTCAATACAGGGAAACCATCATTATCACACTACTGGCCTATTACTGTCACCTAGTCACGGAAAATTTGATGAGAGGGGTCTTTTTTATTTTAATGGGTTTATGGTGATAAATATTAGGGAAATGGGCCACTTGAGCGCCACCTGAAGTGGCACTCAAAGGTTTAGGAGGACCTGTAATGGCCTGGACCCCTCCGGTCCATTCCTTTGTTGAAATCAGTATGGTCAACATGACGCGTGTTATAATGATAATTTTTAATACTGATGATAACATAAATATATGTTAAATAATAATTATGATGAGATAAATTGTGTGATTAAATATACTAAAGAGAGAATAATCATGATCAAATGATTTAATGGGTGTTATTATTATTAATGATGTGAAGTGGGAAGGTGTGTGACCCATTAGATGTTGATAAATGAAACATGTGGTTTATTATTAATTGAGTAATTGTTGAAATTAAATTTGAATAATAATAATGGGTGTTATATTATTAATATTATTCATAATATTAATAATAATGAGAAATTAATGAAATGAGTCACAGTATTTATTACAAACCAATAAATGAAGATGAACAGTTGAATAATGGTGGTGCGTTAATAAAATTAAAGGTCAATTCGTTATTATTATTATATTAAATAATAATAATAATGGTGGCGTAAAAATATGTTGGGTTTATTAAATTTAATGGTTTTAATTTAATAAAAGTGGATTCAATTTAATCAGTGTGAAATAAAAATAAATAGAATTAAATTATTAAATTGACGGATGTTATGAGACATTTATGTGGCATGGTCAGATTCAGATAACCAACGGGGTGGATTAAGGTGGTCACTAGGATGAGCATACATATTATCATTATTAAAAAAAAATAATGGTGATGAGTTAATAATATAAGTTGATGAATTGTTATTATTATTGAAAAACAATAAATAACAATGATGGCATAAAATAAGTGTGAGAGGTTAATGAAATTAAATGTATTAAAAAGGGGTTGAATATATATGTTATATTAATTTTGTTTCGTCATTTAATTTAATTAAATGAAATGGTTTTGAGTTGCATGGAATGGTTTTTCATAGGTTCTATGAAAAGTGTAATATGAAATTAATAATATTGATAGTATAATAATATGATCATACAATTAAATTAATAATGGATAAAATGCAATTGAATTAATAATATTTCTATTATACTTGAGGTGAAAGGAGAATAATTTCTTTGTATATACTATATAACTTATATAATATTTATATAATATAATATTAAAACAATCAATGGATGTAAGAAGTAATTCAACCCATGAAAGGGGGGCGTGTTTTTGGTGTACAGGAGGCGCACAAGGGGTTTATTTTATTTCATTAAATAAATAATATTCATATAATGATATTATTATTATATTAAATGAAATAAGGGGGAGGCTCATGGTGAGGAGGGAGTTCATGCGTGTTTCCCTTCCCCCCTTGAAATGAGTAAATTGATATAATTAATTATTTTATAAAATATCATTATTATGGTTTTGGTCAAATAATCTTAATTCGACTTTAACTTCTTCATAAAGTGTCGGAATGACGAACCATCTGTGATATTTGTGGCCCTGAAATTATGACAGTCATTTTAAGACCAATGATCAATATCTTTTATGAATTTTACCTCGGGTCAAAGAAACGCCCCATATTAATTTATTATTATCATTATTATTAAAACGTGTGGAAATCACGTGAAGTGTCGTGTGTCGGCCAGTCAAGTAGCGTAATGGTTGTACGGTTACGGTGCACATTCATTAATTCACACTGAATATGGTTTTCTTTTCCTTTGCATATGTATGAGAGGGTAACATATTATTTTTGGACCCTTCTTCTCCACACGATGACACTCCTGGATGACTGAGAAGTCATCCTCCTATCTTATTCATCCGGACTCCGATCGTCGATCTGTCAGTGACAGCAGGATCGTGTCAGCGAGGAGAACATTTTACACCATGTTCTGTTCCCTCTTCTTCGACTTCCCCTCCCCAGTTTCCAACCGAGGAGACTGCTGATAATTGACGGGAACGATGGTCTTTGATGAACAACTCTAAAAAGGTATGTTAAGCCTCTATTCTTGTATTCTCTTTTTGATCCTACTTCTCTTGTTTTCTTTCCATGCTACGACATGTCATCTCTGTGTTGATGGAGTTTCTTGTGGTGTATATTCGGTGGTGTGGCGACATCCTTGGTGGGTGCAGTCATTCTGGGAGAAGCCTTGTGATCGTGGTGGTCATGTTTGTAGATGGACATCGGAACCTGTTGAGGTATGGAACTTACCTTTGTCTCCCTAAATTGTGCATCATGCGAGGTGGGTGTCCTCTTGTTTATGTGAAACACATTTGAACCGGTTTAATAAAGATAATAACTGGATTATATAACGGGGATGGGAAGTTTGTGAATGCAGTTAATTTTCTATATCCTGTGATATTATGTTGTGAATTGAATGGGCTTCTGCCTACTGAAAATCATGGTCGTTAGGGGCCTTTTCTTACACAATTAAATGTTTCCCTCTCCTTCAGGATTTTCTTATGGATGGAAAATTTTATTGAATGTAGAAATCAGTTAATCATGTAATGTTGGCTGATTAAATACCTAGAATACTTCTGTGATCACCCCGATTGAATAAACTGAAATAATAAACATGTGGGTGTTGGTTAGGTTTTATTTAGGTGAAGGGGTGTTTTGTGGGTCGTTGCGGATCTGGTGAGTAGAGGGGATGCGATTGGGTTGGTTGTGGGTAGGTGTGAATGCTATGTTGGTTATGGGCATCGGGGCTGTGATAAATGGTATCAAAGGGATGATAATGTATGAGTTTTGGTGTGATTGTGGTTATGGTGGTTGGCAGCGGGGCTGCAGGGATGGGTTTAAATGTGAACGGACTATGGGTTGTGAATAATGAGTGAAAGTAGAAGAGTTAATGAATGGTGGGGCATGGTAATGTAATGTGAATAATAATCAATGGGGTTGGTTGGTTAATAAGAAGGGACTTGTTTGTGTTGCTTGTGTTTTCCTAACTTGATTTGCGGATGGCAGGGATATGTTTTAGGAACGCTTGATCCAGTTTGGTTATTGATAGTTTCCTAGTAGTTAATAAACTGATAAATAATGCTGTTGAAACATGAAAACATTAAATGGGGTTTTGGGATTGATTGTTGTGTGCATACTCTCGAAGTAGCAGTGCTAAGGCACATGCTCAGATTTTTGTGTAGAAGCCTTAGGATGGGCTGAGTGGATGTTATTCTTATATAAATCTGTATGTTTTATGTTTCTTTACGCACCCCACCCATGTCGAGAACTATGTGACGAACACCCGTGGGGCAGGTGTGAGATTATCATAAATCTAATGGATTGCTGGTTATTGTTCTTCCCTGTCCTCCCTCTTCCAGGTTCTATAGCACAAGTTCCTTCGGGAAGGTTACGACAGATGTTTCCCAAGAATCTTCACGATGAGGTGTGATATGTTTCTAGGTGTCTTCGATATGAGATATGGTTATGGCAGAGGATTGTTTGCCGATGGGATGTGAATTGAGATGGCTGAGGATTGTGTAATGGTAGGTTACTATGAGCTTCGTATGGCCAGGTTGCGGCACTAGCTCAAGCTTCGTATGGCCAAGTTGCGACACTATCTCAAGAAGAGGGAGAAGCATCAGAGCGTTAGGCATGAGGGCTTGAGCAGTATCCATTTGTAATTTGGTGCGGGGTACCCATACTTTGATAACATTACTACTATACTCCATTGACTTGTGTTACATGGTGAGTGTGACTGGTGAGGCTGGGTGGATAGATTCCTTTCTAGGGTTTGGTTCTTCTTTTTTCTCATGGGGCATTAGGATGTCTCCCCACTTGTGCACGTGCGCTTTATGTTTCCCTATTGAGTATACTTGTATGCTCACCATACATTTTCTTTCAGGTTTTCAGGAGGACTACTGGGACTGTGCGGGACCTTACTAGTCAAGCAGGAGGGGTTGTTGCAGGTTGCTGTTGTTGTTTTCCCTTATTTTTTGGTATAGTACATTGGAGCCTTTCTGTACTTGTACTTTTGTTTCAATATTGTATAAATCATGCATATGGGTTTGGTTTTGGGTTTATTTTCACTTACTTGTTCTTTTTTCCTTTTGATGTTTGACTCATCCAATTTCTTAATTTAAATAATAAAAAGGGTAATGCCTCCCATATTTGTGAAAAATCATACCCTTGGTGCTAGTCTCCACTCCGGGGCCTACTGGAGGAGGGACTCGTGGGTCATTATCTCATTTTCACCATTTCCAGCTTAGGAGGGGCATCATTGGTGGGAGGGGGTCGTGACAGAATGGAATCAGAGCTGATGGTTGAGAGATAGGATGGAGTCTATAGTTTGGCATAGTGAGGATTGCATGGGATGGTAGTACAATAGTGTTGGATAATCATGTTGTGTGACATAGGCCAGAGAAGAGGCAGGAGTTGTTGTATCTCCAACAAGGACCCCTATTAGTGTGGGAACTATGGGTCAAGTTCAAGGATCTCCTCTGTTTTTTCCAGAATCTCTTTCCGGATGAGGATTCCCGAGCCAGACATTTAGAGGAGGCACTTCAACCCTCTATTCGGTGCGTGGTGACCCATTTCACCTTACCAACGTACCAGGAAGTACCGAAGAAGGCGGAGATAGTCGAGAGGATGAACTCACGTGTAGTTCCAACATAAGAGAGGAGTCACCCAAGTTCATCCAAGAAGGAGACACTCATCAGTAGATCCCCAGCAACATGACCTTCCATGTTTCGACCGGAAGGGAGCAGACTTCAGCAGGTCCAATACCAATCTCACAATTTCTGCCCGTTTTATATGGGCTAGGGACCGAGGTGCTTTGCATGTGGTAATTGTGGGCATCTTGGCAGAAATTTTCATTTTCAGAATTAGTATGGAGGGACTGGCCTGGTTCAGCCCTAGCACCAGCAGCAGTTCCCAGCCCTACCCTTCCAGCAGCAACAGGCTCTAGTCCCTCCAAGGGGAGCTGGAGTAAGTGGTGGCCAACCACAGGATGTTCCTCAAGGACCCCATCCGGGACATGGTCGAGGAGGTGGACATCAACAGAGAGGCATAAGAGTGGGACGTAGACAGTTGAATGCAATAGAAGCTGAAACCCTAGAAAGGATGATGATCGAGAGAGATGTTTTCGGTTTTACTTTAATGCTCTCGTTTATGTTTTGGAGCGTCACACTCCTTTATTGAAACTCATTCTCAGCAATGCTTGTGGCCAGGACCATGTTTTTCATGAGTGTATAATGCTAAGTTATTTCCCTCTTTCCTTTAAATGTGTGTGAAGAGTCCTAACATGAGGGGAGAGGAGGACCTGATCCCTAATCGAGACGCATTAATGTGGATGCGATTAAACCTGTGCAGGCAGTCAGTGCCGCCTAAAGCGGATAATATCACGACATGGGAGAAGAAATTCCTCAAGCAATGTGTTCAAGAAATTTATTGTTGTTTTGAATGGTGTTGGGGGTAGTGCAAGTTCAGAAAATCCTAATATATGGAATTCGGAAGACCTAATTCCTAATTGATACGCATTAATATGGATGCGATTAAACCCGTGTAGGAGAGTCAGTGCTGCCTAAAGCAGATAATATCTCGATATGGTAGAAGGAATTCCTAAATCATATAATTATGGTTGTCGGTTGTTTCCTGTTATGATGAGAGCCCTGACATGTATCTTGCGGAGTGGTTGTTCGGATCCATTATTTCTTCTGGTTTGGTTTTTAATTCTCGAGGACGATAATGTTTTGAGAGGTAGATTATGTAATGGCCCGGACCCCTCTGGTTTATTCCTTTGTTGAAATTGATATGGTCAACATGACACGTGTTATAATGATAATTTTTAATACTGATGATAAAGTAAAAATATGTTGAATAATAATTATAATGACATAAATTGTGTGATTAATTAATCTAAAAAGAGAATAATAATGATAAAATGAATTAATGGGTGTTATTATTAATAATTATGTGAAGTGGGAAGGTGTGTAACCCATTAGACGTTGATAAATGACACATGCGGTTTATTATTAATTAAGTAATTATTGAAATTAAATTTGAATAATAATAATTGGTGTTGTGTTATTAATATTATTCATAATATTAATAATAATGAGAAGTTAATGAAATGATTCATGGTATGTATTTCAAACAAATAAATGAAAATGCACAGTGGAAGCATGGTGGTGGGTTCATAAAATTAAAGGTGAGTTTGTTATTATTATTATTTTTTATAATAATAAAAATGCTGGCGTAAAAATATGTTTGGTTTATTAAATTGAATGGTTTTAATTTAATAAAAGTGGTTTCAATTTAATCAGAATGAAATGAAAATAAATAGAATTAAATAATTTAATTGACGGATGTTATGCGACATTGACGTGGCATGGTCAGATTCAAATATCCAATGAGGTGGTCTAACGTGGTCAATGCGATGAGCGTAAATATTATCATTATGAAAAAAATACTAATGGTGATGAGTTAATAAAATAAGATGATGAAATGTCATTATTATTGAAAAACAATAAATAACAATGATGGGATAAAACTATGTGCGAGAGGTTAATGAAATTAAATGTATTAAAAAGGGGTTGAATATGTAAGTTATATTAATTTTTTTTGTCATTTTATTCAATTAAATGAAATGGTTTTGAGTCGCAAGGAATGGTTGTGCATAGGTTCTCCTCAAGGTGAAATATGTAATTAATAATACTTCTATTATAATAATATGATAATACAACTAAATTAATAATAGATAAAACGCAAGGGAATTAATAATATTTCTATTATACTTGAGGTGCATGGAGAATACTTGATTTGTATGTAATATAGAACTTATATAATATTTATATAATATAATATTAAAACAATCAATGGATGTAAGAAATAAATCAACCCATGAAGGGGGGGGGGGGCGTGTTGTTAGTGTACAGGAGGCGCACAAGGGGTTTATTTTTCTCCCTTAAATAAATAATATTCTTATAATGATATTATTATTATAATAAATTAAATAAGTGGGAGGTGCATGGTGAGGAGGGAGTTCAGTCGTGTTTCCTTTACCCCCCTTGAAATGAGTAAATTGATATAATTAATTATATTATAAAATATCATTATTATGGTTTTGGTTGAATAATCTTAATTCGACCGTAACTTCTTCATACGGTGTCAGAATGACAAACCGTAAGCGATAATGTGACCCTGAAATTAAGAAAGTCATTTTAAGACCAAAGATGAATATCTTTTATGAATTTTTCCTTGGGTCAAAGAAACACCTAATATTAATTTATTATTATCATTATTATTAAAACGCTTGGAAATCTCGTGAAGTGTCATTTGTTGACCCGTCAAGTAGCGTAAATGTTTTACGGTTATGGGGCGTATTCATTAATTCATGCTGAATATGGTTTTATTTTCCTTTTCCTATGTAAGAGATGGTAACATATTATTTGTGGACCCTTCTTCTCCACACGACGACACTCTTGGACGACTGAGAAGTCATCGTCCTAACTTCTTCATCCAGACTCCGATCGTCGATCCGTCAGTGACTGCAAGATCATGTCAGTGAGGAGAACATCGTACACCCTGTTCACTTCCCTCTTATTCGACTTCCCCTCCGTAGTTTCCAACCGAGGAGACTACTGATAATTGATGGGAACGAGGGTCTTTGACGAATGACTCTAAAAAGGTATGTTAAACCCTTGTTCTTGTATTCTATTTCTAATCATACTTCTCCCGTTTTCATTCCATGCTACGACATGTGATCTCCATGTTGAGGGAGTTTCTGGTTTTGTTGATTTGGTGGTGTCGCGATGTCCTTGGTGGGTGCAGTCGTTGTTGGAGAAGCCTAGTGATCGTGGTGGTCATGTTCGTAGAAGGACATCAGAACTTGTTGAGGTAGGGATCTTACCTTCATCTATCTAAATTGTGCCTCATGTGGGGTGGGTGTACTCTTGTTTATGTGAAACACATTTGAACCAGATTAATAAAGATAATAACTTTCTTATATAAGGGGTATGGTAATTTTTTGAATGCAGTTACTTTTTTATATCCTGTGATATTATGTTTTGAATTGAATGAGCTTCTACCTACTAAAAATAATGGTCTTTGGGTACCTTTTCTTACACAATTAAATGTTTCCCTCTCCATATGAATTTTCATATAGATGGAAATTTTGATTGAATAATGAAATTAGTTAATAAAGAAAATTTGGCTGATTTAATACCTGGAAACCTTGTGTGATCACCCTAGTTGAACAAACTGAAATAATAAACATGTGGGTGCTGGTTAGGGTTTATTCATGTGAAGGGTGTGTTTTGGGGGTTGTTTTGGATCAGGTGAGCAGTGGGGCTGCAGTTGTCTTGGTTGTGGGTTGGTGTGAATGCTATGTTGGTGATGGGCATCGGACTTGTGAGAAATGGTATCAAAGGGACGATGATGTACGAGATTTGGTGGGATTGTGGTTATGGTGGTTGGCAGCGGGGCTACAGGGATGGGTTTGAATGTGAACGAACAATGGGTTGTGAATAATAAATAAAAGTAGAAGACTTAATGAATGGTGGGGCATGGTAATGGAACGAGAATAATAATCAATGGGGTCGGTTGGTTAAAAGGAAGGGACTTTTTTGTGTTGCTTGTGTTTTCCTAACTTGATTTGTGGATGGCATGTATATGTTTTATGAAGCCTTTATCTAGTTTGGTTGTTTATAGATTCCTAGTAGTTAAGAAACTGATAAATAAAGCTGTTGAAACAAGAAAACATTAAATGGGGTTTTGGTATTGATTGCTGTGTGCATACTCTCGAAGTAGCAGTGCCAAGGCACGTGATCAAATCTTTGTGTAGAAGCCTTAGGATGGGCTGAGAGGTTTGTATACTTATATAAATCTTTACATTTTATGTTTCTTTACGCACCCCACCCATGTCTAGCACTACGTTCCGAACACCCATGGGACGAGGGGGTGAGAATCTCAAACATCCAAAGGATGGCTGGTTACTGTTCTTCAATGTGCTCCATCTTCCAGGTTCTATAGCCCAAGTTCCTTCAGGCAGGTTACGACAGATGTTTCACAAGAATCTTCAGGATGAGGGGTGATATGATCCCATGTGTCTTCGGAATGAGATGTGGTTATGGTCGAGGATTGTGTGCCGGTGGGATGTGATTTGAGATGGATGAGGATTGTGTGTCGGGAGGATACTATGAGCTTCGTATAGCCAGGTTGCGGCACTAGCTCGTGCTTCGTATGGCCAAGTTGTGGCACTAGATCAAGAGGAGGGGGAAGTATCAGAGTGTTTGGCGTGAGGGCTTGAGTAGTATCTAGTGGGAAGGTGGTGCGGGTTACTCATACTTTGACAACAATACTACTATACTTCATTAACTTGAGTTACTTGGTGAGTGCGACTAGTGAGGCTGGGTGGATAGATTCCTTGCTAGGTTTTGGTTCTTATGTTTTCTCATGGGGTATTTGCATGTCTCCCCACTTGTGCACGAGAGCATTAGGTTTCCCTATTGAGTATAATTGTATGATCACCCTACGTTTTATTTCAGGTTTTCAGGAGGACTATAGGGACTGTGTGGGATCTTACGAGTCAGGCAGGGGGAGATGCTTCTGTTTGCTGTTGTTGTTTTCCCTTACTTTTTGGTACAGTACTTTGGAGCCTTTTTGTACTTGTACATTTCTTTCATTATTGTATAAAACATGCATATGGGTTTGGTTGTGGGTTTATTTTCACTTGTTCTTTTTTCCTTTTGATGTTTGACTCATCCTATTTCTCGATCTTAAATAATAAAAAGGGAAATGCCTCCCATATTTCTGAAAACTCATACCCTGGGTGCTAGTCGCCACTCCGGGGCCTACTTGAGGGGGGACTCAGGGGTCATTATCTCCCTTTCACCATTGCCATCTCAGGAGGGGAATCTTTGGTGGGAGGGGGTCATGATAGGCCGAGGGCCACTTCATGTGGTGCTCGACCATTTTGGGCAACCATCTCTTCAGTGCCACTTGAATTGGTGCTGAAGGAAATTCCTACCAACAAGCAATGCCACATCTAGTGGTGCCGCTCCTTTGTTCCCTCTACCTTCGGCGCCACTTAAAGTGGAGCCCAAACCTTCACCCTACCTATAAATAGGGCAGCTCGCCCTCCCCATTTCCCATCTTCTCACACCCCCCTCTCTCTCTCAATGTTCTCCGGTTCCTCTTCGCTTTGCCTCTCCGGTTGCTCTACCTGCATAGCTACGTCTCCACAAATTTGAGGTAAATCTTTCTTTAATTTTATTTAATATTTTGATTTAATAATTTAGTTGTTTAATTTATAGAATTATTTTATAATATATGTATTAGATAAATAGTATAGTTTTTTAAACTGTAATTAGGTAATGAAATAATTATATTTAGTTAATTAATTAATTAATTATAATTAGGTAATTAATTAATTATAATTATGTAACTTATTAATTATATATAGGTTATTAATTAATTATAATTAGGTAATTAATTAATTATAATCAGGTAACAAATTAAATATAATTAGGTATCTAATTAATTCGAATTAGGTAACTAATTAATTCTAATTAGGATAATAGTTAATTCTAATTATATAACTAATTATTTCTAATTGGGTAATTAATTAATTCAAATTAGGTTAATAGTTAATTGTAATTAGGTTAATAAATAATTCTAATTAGGTAAATAATTAATTCTATTTAGGTAATTAATTAATTATAATTAGGGTATTAATTAATTAAAATTAGGTATTTAATTAATTTGAATTAGGTTATAAAATAATTCTAATTAGGTTAATAATTAATTATAATTAGCATAATAATTAATTCTAAATAGGTTAATAAATAATTATAATTCGGTTAATAATTAATTCTAATTAAGTAATTAATTTATTCTAAATATGTAATTAATTAATTCAAATTAGGTAATTAATTAATTCTAATTAGGTAATTAATTAGTTCTAATTAGGTAATTAATTAATTCTAATTAGGTAATTAATTAATTCTAATTAGGTAATTAATTAATTCTAATTAGGTAATTAATTATTTATAATTAGGTAATTAATTAATTATAATTAGGTTAATAATTAAATATAATTAGGTTAATGAATAATTATAATCAGGTTAATAAATAATTATAATTAATTAATTAATTAATTCTAATTAGGTAATTAATTAATTCTAATTATCTAATTAATTAATTCTTATTAAGTAAATAATTAGTTCTAATTAGGTAATTAATTATTTCTAATTAGGTAATTAATTAATTCAAATGACTTAATTAATTAATTCTAGTTAAGTAATTAATTAATTCTAATTAGGTATTTAATTAATTATAATTATGTAATTAATTAATTATAATTAGGTTAATAATTAATTATAATTAGGCTAATAAATAATTATAATTCTGTTAATAATTAATTCTAATTAGGTAATTAATTAATTCTAATTAGGTAATGAATTATTTATAATCAGTATAATAATTATTTCTAATTAGGTAAATAATTAATTCTAATTAGGTAATTAATTATTTATAATTAGGTAATTAATTAAGTATAATTTTGTTAATATTTAATTATAATTAGGTTAATAAATAATTCTAATTAGGATAATAATTAATTCTAATTAGGTAATTAATTAATTCTAATTCGGTAAATAATTAATAATAATTAGGTTATTAATTAATTCTAATTAGGTTAATAATTAATTCTAATTAGGCAATTAATTAATTATAATTAAGTAATTAATTAATTCTAATTAGGTAATTAATAAATTCTAATTATGTAATTAATAAATTCTAATTTTGTAATTAATTAATTCTAATTAGGTAATTAGTTAATTATAATTAGGTAATTAATTAATTATAATTACGTAATTAATTAATTATAATTAGGTAATTAATTAATTCTAATTATGTAATTAATTAATTCTAATTAGGTAATTAATTAATTATAATTACGTAATTAATTAATACAAATAAGGTAATTAATTAATTCTAATTAGGTAATTAATTAATTCGAATTAGTTAATTAATTTATTATAATTAGTTATATTAATCAGTGGAGTAGTTATATTAATCAGTGAAGTAGTTATATTAATCAGCGAAGTAGTTATATTAATCAGTGAAGTAGTTATATTAATAAACGAAGTAGTTATATTAATTAGCGAAGTATTTATATTAATTAGAGAAGTAGTTGTAAATTGATTTTAGAATATACCTTTTCATTACATTTTAGGTATGATAATGAATTTAGTTTGAAATCTACCTTGACCTCGGTTTGTAATTGATGTTATGAACTTGTATTTTGTAGTTGAATATTTTTTTTCATAATAAGTGTTAGAGTTGTCATGAAATGATTGCACTCTTGAGTAAAGTATCCCTGTGCAGAGGGGCTTTGGGTCGGACCACATACTTTCCTGGAGGCTTTCCTTCTCTAGGAAAGTGAATGGTGTTGGCTATCTGTCGCTCCGGGCTTACTCATGTAGAGATTTTTAATTTCATATAACTCTATGATTTTACATGATGTTTTTGTGTACCTAATGCATATAATGCATGTGGATATGTATGAATATATTTGACTTCTATTTTTGGGAAAGTAACACAATCTTGTGGGTTGTGTAAATACTTACACATCAATATGGTTTGATCATATTTATTTGGTGGAGGGATTAGGATTCCAACCGAAATTACAAGAAGCATGCATACATAAATTGATTCTTTAATCAGATTTAATTAATAACAATGGTTTCTTTTAGATAAAAAATATGGTCACCACCAATATTTATTTCAATGGTCAAAAAATTGAGTCAGAACAAGGATGTAGTTATACTATACATCCAGAAGCTGTTGTGATGCTTGGAGGATGTAGTACTTTGGAAGCATTGTAAAGGAAAATTCATCAGAAGTTAAAACTGGCGAGGAATCAAGTGATAGAGTCCATCACATTCAGGTATCTCCAATTTATAGATAGGTTTTGGCATGATCCATATCCGGTTAATGATGATGCTGATTGGGAATATATACTTTAATTGGTTAAGTATATACATGGGAATAAAATGATGGAGTTGTATGTCACTATAGCTACAATAGAGGTTCCATTGACATTGGATTTTGACCCATCTCAAATTCATGTGACTATGTCATATGCTCCTTCACATTAAGAAGTTCCATCACCATCGGTAGTTGTTCCAACATTTCCATCGGCCACATTTTCAATGGATTGTCCTCCACATACTTTAGATGCATTGGTTGATGAATTTGAGGATGATAACAATTACAAAGAAGAAGATGAAGAGGAAGTTGAAGAAGAAGAAGAGCATGTGGAAGATCAGTCTGTGCCAACTCATGTGAGGTTCAACCAACCATTGAACATCATTTTCTGTTTTAAATGTTTTTGTCATAGTTGTTTTCAAAACTGTTTAGATGACTTCTTGTATGATAGCATTTGAGCCTCAATAACAAATGATGGAGGAGTGTATTCAAGATATTTACATAGTGAATCCGGAAGTGTATGATTACATGATTCAAATTCCAAACTAGAAATGGTCATTGGCATATGATGATGGGAGGAGATATGGTCATATTACGACCATCATCGTAGAACGTATAAATGGTGTTTTCAAGGTAGTTCAAAAACTTCCTATCACAGGTAAATAAAAATATTTGAATATATGTTACTCAGAAGAGATACTATTAAAATATAATATTTTTATAATGTCGTCAATCTAAATTTCAGGGTTTGTACAAGAGACCTTCTATAGTAGTGTAAAGTACTTTCTCGAAAGAGGAAATTAGGCTGAAGAGGGCTTGAATAGAGGGATGCGCTATGGACACCACTTCCAACGCGAGCTAGATACATTTCATCAGGAGGCTGCAACATACTGTGTAACTACATTTAATCATCCAGAGCTATGATTTGAGGTCGCTGCGCCCGGTGATGTTGTGGCATGTAGCAATGGTCATGTGCATGTTGTTTTATTGTAAAAGAGTTATTGTGAATGTGGAAACTTTCAGGAGATGAGATATCCCTGTGTCCATGTGATTGCAGCATGTTCTTACAAACACGTATTTTGGGAGGAGTTCGTTGATCCGGCTTATTGACTCGAGGGAATCAACTCCTGGTACAGTACTCTGTGGATTCCAATCGGGGAATATCATAATTTTTGGCTACCTGATGGTGCACCCACGCTTCTACCGAACAACAATATACTTCGACCTAAAGATAGGCCAATTTCGACTCGTATTCAGAATGAGATGGATTGGCCTAGTGAACATCCAGCTGGACGATGATGCAGCATATGCCGCCAGGAAGGTCATACGAAGACACATTGCCCTAGACACATAGGGCAATCATCTAATGGTTAAAATAAATCATTTACTATATCATTTACTATAAAACTCTGTACATGTAATCATTTTTATCATTATCACCATTTTTAATCATGTTTGTCTTACTTGTATATAGGGTAACATTTGGAAATTGTACCACGATTTCGTTGAAATTCTTTGTCAAACTGTCAACATTACATGAGTAGCATTAAAAAGTCAAAACCAACTCAAAAAAGGAATGTACCTGTATAAGAAAACATTTATACGTCATGTGTGGGTTCATTGAAATGATTTATTATGGTTATTTCTGTTGTTGTTTCTACTAATGTAGTGTTGTTTATTTAAATATTCTCATGCAGTTATAACAAATTAAAGGATCACATTCAAAAAAACAAAACCATTTGAACTATTAAATGAAAATGTCATCAGACTTTTATAATGAAATATGAATTTACAATAGCCAAAAAAACAAGGAAACTCCGAATGTCTTCACCCCAACAACCCAACACGAGAGACAACAAATGACCCAATGTGTTTATGATTCTTTCAATCATTAAATGATAAATTTCATATCTTACATGATAAATTTCATATATTACATGAAATTAATGTTTTACTGTTTTCACATTCATATGGAGAAGCCACTTTTATCTAGCCCGGAGACGCACGTGCCGTGCGATGTGTTGGCGCGACGTCCTGTTAGAAATATTCATGTTCGGAGAGTGCATGTTTCCATCATGAGGCATCGCCGACAGCTATTTTTCCATAACTTAGACATGCGGGCTTTTATGGAGTCGCTATGTGTGACTTCAAGACCATTGACCATCATTTGATAGCTGTGTTGGTTGAGAGATGGCAGCCAGAGACACACACATTACATATCCCAGAGGGGGACATGACTATTACATTATAGGACGTCACCTACATTCTAGGGTTACCTATACAAGGATATGTAGTTACGGGTTCCAGTACTGGCGATTGGGATGCATTCATACAGAGGCTTCTTGGCATTGATGTCATTGGCGCACGGGGTGTTCTCCAGGGTTCGCATTTGCACATGAGGTGACTTGATCAGCATTTCGACGCCATTCCTGATGATGCAGACAAGGAGACTCTTCTTCAGCACACACGTGCATACATTTTGCGGCTGCTCAGAGGCATGTTGTGCGTCGACTACTCCACTGCTTTGGTACACATGATGTACCACCCATTACTTGAGGATCTAGATCAGAAGGCTAGATACAGTTGGGGGTCCACTATATTAGCACATCAGTACAGATATCTCTACACCAGTTTTCAGGCCAATTCACATCATATAGCAGGTTCCATGGTGTTAGTACAGATGTGGGCCTGGGAGAATTTTCCACGCATCGCTCCTCGAGTTGTCGCACCGCTTGCACCAGAGATAATTCAGGACTGTCTTCGGGAGTGATGATATGTGTACGTAATTACTTTCAGTTATTTAGTACTTTTGTTATTTTTTTATAAACATAATGTATATTACTATTTTTCACCAGGTGGAGTCAGTCTCAGAAGTATGCACATACTCCGAGACATAGTTTGCACAACTTCCGACAGATATTCGACGCCATAGTGACAGCTGATGTAAGTTAAACCGTACTTTTTTGTAGGAAAATTTGTTTTATTATCACTATTTAAAGTTATTTCAATATAATCTCAATAACATTTTCATTATACTATATGACTTATTTTTTGAGTTTACATTTCATGTTTCATGGACTCCTTATACAGGTTATCTCTACGCATCACTTCAACTATACTGTACAGTTATGGTTGGAGATCGTGCTGTAGTGGTGCCACTCATTCACTTCCACATAATTGAGTGGCACCAGCCAGATGGGGTCATGCTCCAGTTCGGTTTTATATAGCATATCCCAATGGAACCACGATAGTCTACCGAGTTACATTCGATTGTGCTTATTGGTAGACAGACAATAGAAGGGCGGCATAATCAAGCATCTTATATCGAGCTTTGGGACAGGCGTGCCCGATTCAGTATCTTTCCACATTGATATACCGTAGCACACTCTTAGTTATCTGATCAGGGGGATTATGCACACTGTTATCATTGTTACACCATAATGTACCTTACACGTCAGGGGATTGACATTTAGCGATTGGTATGTTTACTATGATTTATTATTTTTGTTTACCAAATTGTTGATATTAATTTGAATGTTATTTCATTTGCAGGAAGACGCCATTTTCATCTTGCAAATTCCCACAAAGCTTCAGGAGCATGCATATATTCGTCAGGATGTAGTTCGTCGGGATGTGGTGGTTCTATTTGATCATATCCAGTTGATACGTGAATTTTTTTTTGATGAGGATCCACTGATATATCCTGATCCATATATTCTGGTTGAAGCACCTGTGGATGATGATATCCATACTATTCCTGCAGAGGAGGATGCACCGCCACTACTGCCGCCAGCTAGATGACAGAGACGAGCACATACGGAGGGGCAGAGGCGACGACATTGACATCCAATAGTGACTCCTGCAGATGTTGCCGCACAACAGAGAGACGATCCGGTCCAGCCGACTGATGATTTTTCACAGCAGGGAGATGGTAATATACCACATATGGCATCTCCGCAGACTACTATGGACATCGATTTGGGTGCAATCACAGAGCTTATGGGGGCCCCCTCTCCTCACGACGAGACATTCTTATGTACCCCATTTCTACCATTTATAGGTGCTTCCGAGCCATATGGTGCCCCCTATGATTTTTGGGCTTCCTTCTCACATGGTTTTGGTCAGTTCTCTACACAGCATCGTCGTTGATGTTTTTGGATTTCATGTTGTATATATTAAAAAACTTATTTACTATGATAATTAATTGTTGTTTAAGACTATTAACAGGAAAATAAAAAAAATAGTAAATACAAACTGATTTAAATTAACTATTAAATTATAATATACATGTACAATATAAACAAAATTAAGAAGAATGATAATTTTATCAATGTTTCAAAATCATCATATGAATTCTGAATAATCATGATAGTAAATTTTCTGATATTTCCAAATCTAAATGTCGAACACCATGTTTTACAATAAGTCCATAACACAAGCATGTGATTAATTAAGAATTTAAATAAATGTATGACATATTAATTTCAATGGAAACATGAGTAATAATAATCATAGTTATAAAAAATTCTTTTTATATGGTGGATGAAATCTACTGAAGGAGTGAGCGGCGGTGACACTGGGAAGAAACCCTGCCCCCAGAGGATAATAGAGACCCAATGAGTGGGGTTCCTTAAATATGAATATATTAATACTATAGAACTGAAATCATTCCAAATTAAGGAGAATGCTATTTTTATCAATGTTTCCAAAACATAATATGAATTATGAATAATTATGAGAGTAAATTTTTGGATATTTCCAAATATAAATGTCGAACACCATGTTTTACAATAAGTCTATAAAACAAGATTGTGATCAATTAAGAATTTAAATAAATGTATGACATATTAATTTCAATGGAAACATGAGTAATAAGAATCATAGTTATAAAAAATCATTTTTGTATGGAGGGATGAAATCTACTGAAGGGTACATTCTTCAAAAAGCATTTCAACATTAAAAATATATTCACAAAAAAATACAGAATGCATGGTTCTATAAAAAAATTAAAATTATGGAAAACTGCTTATCATATTATGCATTTTATTAATGGAAAAAATTAAACTCATGGAGAATCATGCTATACCAGGAATGGAAAGAACATGTTCATGTCCTAAAAAATATTCATGCAAATGACATAGACCAGTTAATCAACATTTCACTATTTCAATTCCGGATATATGATTAATTTAGGAAACAATAACAATCCATTACAACATGGGCACAATTAGAGAAACACATATACATTTTTTGATTTATTTAATTAAAATCCTTAATATCCAAAAAGAAACTCATAAAATCATACGTTAAACAAATCAGGATGCATATACATTATCTTGTCCAATACACTACAAACATCACCATCTCACATTGCCTTTTGGGAGGCTCAGTGTCCATGCATTAGATGACATGGGACATAAAATCCCATATCCTATATGTCTTCCTTGAAATTTATAATCCCATATCTCGCTGTAGACCTATCACCAACACTACCATCATGGCTTCACCATCAACGTGAAAACTGGAATCGATTTCAATGTTGAGGGAAACCACCAAATGAAACAATCCAGGACCAACAAGAACACCGACTCAAGGTTGCACCTCCCAGAATTCCGACTACCACTCAAACAACACAATCCCAAAGCCTCCATATGATCCATCACACCAGAACGACCTGTCATGGGGTGAAACACCGGGAAGCCAGAGTAGATTTTGATGTGGAGAAGCCTTACTAGTGGGATGATACCTTTGACTCATCTCAGCATCAAAATGTTGTACGCCTTTTAGAAACACCGAGAATGGAAACGAACCATCTGTAATCGTTTTCAAAGGGGATGGAACACCAATGATCTGTAATAAAGCAAGAAGCACCCGAGCAACCCTCCTCCGCCTTAGACCCAAGCCTCCGAAGAACCGTCGAGTTCAGCCATGATGTGGCCTGGCACGATGGGGATGAAGGAAAGAGAGGAAGAGGCGGGAAAATAGTCCTCAACTCACCGGAAGGAAGAGCTACGAGGAACGTAAAACAAGGGAACCCGGATGCCACAAGAATAGAAGGACGATGAAGTCACATTTGAAATGAGGTAGGGAAAAGGAGGAGAATCACCGTGCAGAGAAAGTAGATGGAAGGATGAGAAAACGTAATCACCGAGAGAGAGAGAACAACCTGGGAGAAATGAGGGAAAGAGGGGAGTAGGGGAACAAGAATGCTAGAAGAGGGGGAACAATGGAGGACTTTCACCGTGTGGGGTGCGACGAGAGGGAGGGAGCGGTAGTCAGACTGGGAAGAAACCCTACCACCAGAGGATAATAGAGACCCAATGGGAGGGGTTCCTTACATATGAATATATTAATACTATAGAACTGAAATTATTCCCAATTAAGGAGAGTGATATTTTTATCAATGTTACCAAATCATTATATGAATTATCAATAATGATGATTGTAATTTTTCAGATATTTCCAAATCTAAATGTTGAACACCATGTTTTACAACAAGTACATAACACCGGTTTTTGATTAGTTATGAATTTAAATAAATGAATGACATATTAATTTCCATGGAAACATGAGTAATAATAATCATAGTTATAAAATAATCATTTTTGTATGGCGGGATGAAATCTTCTAAAGGTTACATTTTTCAAAAATCATTTAAACATTAAAAATATATTCACATAAAAATACAGTAGGCCAGGTTCTCTAAAAAAATTTAAATAATAGAAAACAGATTATCAGGTTATGCATTTTATCAATGGAAGAAGTTAAAATCAATAAGAATCATGCTATAAAAGGAAAGGAAAGAACATGTTCATGTACTAAAAAAGATTCATCCAAATGACATACACTAGTTAATCAACATTTCACTATTTAAATTCATGTTATATGATTAATTTAGGAAATGATATCAATCCATTACAACAAGGTCACAACTAGAGAAACACATATATAATTTTGTGTTTTATTTAATTAAAATCATTAATAACCAAAAATCAACTCATAAAGTCATACATGAAACCAATCAGGATGCATATACATCATATTGGCATATACACTACAAACATCACCATCTCACATTGTCTTTTGGAAGGCTTAGTGTCCATGCATTGGATGACAGGGGATATAAAATCCCATATCCTATATGTCTTCCTTGAAATTTATAATGCACCAAGATCAACTGATGTCATGTACAACTAAATTATTCATCCTATCATTCAATTAATTCTTTTTATACCACTTTTCTATGACCCCTTTCTCCAAATGTACCCTCTAAGTCAAAAAATGGAGAAAGGGAGATATTGGCCATTGAGTCCTACCTACTTTTGGTCCCGATATGGCATATAATACCGATGGTAAAAGAATGTGAAACATATGAGAGAAATTACACTAAAAAAAAGTAAAGTAGGATTGAGAGACATGATATCAATATCTAAACCAATACACAACATAACAAAGGAGAAATCCACAATATCCACAGTGTATGTAATGTCATGCAAATACATAAAATGCCCATAAGTAGAAAATTAATGAAAACCCTCAAAAAACAACTCCAATGCCCATTTTAGTATAGTAAAACTTATAATTCGAAGTCCTCTATGAATCCTATGAAAAAATTACATACGTAGGGTGAGAATATATGTATACTTATTAGGATCACACCCAATGTTTTGCACATTTGTGAGAATGAAATACTAATGCACCAGTGAGAAAATAATAGAATAAAAAGAACACAGTTGGTTTACTAACCAATATCAGCCTCAATAAGGCACACTAACCAAATAACACATCATAGTATAATAATCTAATTAAAAAAAATATCGATAAAAGGTTACCTTGCACCCATTTTCCACTGGTGTGCAGCTCTAACACCAAAATGTCACATGTCCTGATTCCCCTATCTCTTCTGTTAAGTTATCACCCATAATGAATCTTTGGGAATAACATGACTTCGCGCTTGAGGACACCTAGACTATCACATAACATCTATCTCGAGGACACATGGACCATCATATCACATATTGTACAAAGACTCTTGGTCCATCACATTACATCTCATCCCAAAGATACATATGAAATTTCATATCTACCACAACCATAACTAGAATAGTAGGGTATCATGAATATGAAATACAAGAAACATGTTCACCTGTCCTACTATGAATGACCCCCACTATGAACAATATTATCATCAAATAAAAAACACCAAAAGTTCATTACATCCTATAATCTATCATAGACAATGCATACCAAACTCATCTATAAGAGAGAAAATAAAACGGGGGTACCCATTCGTGTATCCACACCATCACGATGTTTGAAAAAACAACTCCAAAACATTTGGGTGTAGACACAAAATTCTCAACATGGGTGAGTTACACATAGAAATTACAATGATAATAAAATATGTTGTAGTCACATATTATCCAAACCTATGAGACTTAGATAGGAATAAAATCTCATTCAAAACATTGACACAATTCCTCAAATCCTCCACCACTTTATCTACCACCACAAAATGCATCAAACCACACAAAAATGCCACAAACCACAAGCCTCATTCAATATTTATTTTCACATTAATCCAATTTACAAATATTCACACTATCAACCTCATTCATTTATCAGTCCCATATATATCATTAAATTACATCATATTTATCACATAGTATTATTAAAAAAATCTAAATATTCATGGTTATCCAGTATCATTAACCATCTATGAGTGATCAACTTTTTATTACATAGTGACATTAATAAAACAATCGCATCAAGGGTCTCATAATCCATAACATTCCATATGCAAAAATGATATCAACCACCATTATTTTTAGCAAGATAACATATAGGATTTTGTTGAAGGTATCTGAAGCCTAACTTTCAATATTGTTTAACTATTGGAGTGGGTTTGTTAGTTAGGTTCACATGAGCCTGGAGAAATATAATTCCATGTGTATATATGTAATTACAGATTTATATGTTTATTTGAGAGATAATTTATATTTTTATGGTATACCTTTTATGGGGGAGGAGTCTTGATGGAGTATCAAATTTGATGCGATGTTGGAGGTTCCATGACTTGGCATGAGGAGGGAGAAATCCCCAGAGCATCTAACTGTAACTCTAGATAAAAAATAACGTGTAATAGAAATTTTGGAAACCATTAATTGTTTATATCATATGGTAATTTCATGGAGAGTCATGAAAAGTAGAGGAAAACATATAGAGTATGTCACATCTAATTTGATGTCACTTGAGAATATCGAAATTGACAACTGAATGTCCATGTGAGTGGACAATCGTGTCGATCGTTTAGAAATTAATTATTTTGAGCTCTCATAAAATGTTACAGACCTAAAAATTGACATCCATAATCAAAACATAGTAATTTATAATGATTTTACATTGTTTACTCAAATGTTCATGGTGTACGTGTAAAATTAGGTTCATTAGGTTAATAAGGAGTGTACGACTATTGGGGTGTTTGGTGAGTGTAGTTTTCAACATGAAGTAGGGAGTGGTGATCAAATTTATCATAATATCAAGGTATTCAGAGAGTTAAACAAAAAAATTTATGATTTGTGTTCTACCGTTATGTACATTGAATTAGGGGTGTAATCAATTTTTTCGAGGTGAGTATCTTATTACATGAGCTCAAGATCAGTAATTGAACTCAGTGCTCGAGATCAGACAAGTGCATTACCATGTATTGATATCATAGACGGAGCTATAGCTTCATCATGATTCAGGACCGACTGAGCACTTGATTAGGCTAAAATCAAATCAATTAGAATACTTTTTCAGAATTTTAATTTCAAAATATAGCATGAATTTAAGATCAAAATCAAATATTTACTCAAGATAAAAAGATTGAGTTCAAACAAAAATTCATATATATTGAATAGAAATCATATATTAGAAAATATTATTCTTGATTAGGATTGTGAGCTACTAAATAATGTTTTTATAATACTTGAATTTGACTCGAGTTAGAACTCGAGTAACTAGATATCTAGCTCAACATGAAAAAAATTGAACCATGTTCGTGTATTTTTTTTGTTGAACATGAGTTTCTCATGATTACATGAGCTTCTTTGTATCCCAAGGTGGAATTATCGACATTCTCTAGTGATGATCTAGTATCATGGATTTCCTGTTCCGATACATACTTTAAAATACATTGAAATCATGATGAACTGAAGGGTTCGCTAGCCTAGTTATGTAGGGAAGAAGTTGTTCTATAATGGATTATCTCATTAATGTTGGATCAAGAAGGAATAATACAAAAACCACTCAAGGAAGAGTTCTTATGATGGTAATGAAGTGAAGTCGTGGAAGATATAGGGATATTTCTCAAAATCAATCATTATTCTAAGACTATTGATGCATATATTGATTATTTTGAATGCATATCAATGAAAATGTTATATATAACTGATATGTGCTAAATGAGTTTTTTCAAAGGGGGTTAAAGCCATAAATTTGAAGAAATCCTTTGAAACATTATCTAAAAAAACCTGAAGGATGAAATTATCAAGGCATGAAAAATAGGATTTGTTGGTAAAAGGGATGAATACGAAATCAGATTATCATTCATGATTGGGACTAGGAGGTGTCCAATGAAGAGCCTAGAACCCTATTTTCAAACTGTATGACCCCACGATGGAGGGTCAGCATCATGATAGATGAAGTGGAGGAATTTTGAGTTGGAAGGGTATACATAACTTTTCTATGGATGTTTATGAATAAATACATGCTTATAGAGTATGTTATTATTTTGGTAAGAAGTTCATTCATAGGAAACAAAATTCAATAAAAGGGATTTAGTTTTATGGTGTGGGCATGCATGGAGATAAATTAAGACAAAGAAGAACATTATGAAGGTGGGGATCATGATGAAATATCTGGGAAATTTTGGGAAATGGACATGATAAGAGAAATATAAAGTTTACAAGAAAATGGAATGGTCATTGGGAACCAATCACTATTTATCGAGGGAGATATCAAGGAGGTTCCATTTTTGGTTTTGGTGGATAGTGTTATGAGACACTATTTTTTAATGGGACATTTGGTGTCAATGATAGTGCATGTTACTAAAACCAAACCATTTTATATTATGTTGGTAGATTCATAGAGAGTGGTAACAAAAGGAATGTGAAAGTATTTAAGATGAGTTTGTATGTCAAAGAGTTAGAGGAAAATGCATATATTTTTGATAAAGATGTACTATACTTGGTATTGGGAATTTTGTGGCTTTATAATTTGTGGTATTTCATCGCACATTGGTGGAATATGTCAATGTATTTGGCTTGGATGTGGAATATAATTCTTCTGAATGGAGTAAAACATCCCCAGAATGGTACCCAAATATTTGAAACAATTTCATGGAAGGTGAAAATTCATAGGGAAGATATTACATTGGTCAAATACCGGATGGTACACTAAGTATATGAATATAAAGGAATCATTATATGATGATCATTTATAGAATCCATATATTCAATTTTGATATTTATTTTTTTCATCCATTGGGGATTCCTCAAAAGTGATAATTTGATCACACAATTATCCTAGTTGAGAGGAAAACCCCAGAAAACATACAAACATATAAATTGGAATATCATATAAATAACATGGTGGAGAAAAAAATACCAGAGATGGAAAATCAGGAGTATATCTGACAAAAAATAGGCAATTCTCTAGTTCTATTATCTTAGTCAAAAAGAAAGATGGAGAGTGGCATATGTTTGAATATTACTGGGATCTTAATAAATTGATTGTGCCAAACCGCCACCCAATATCGGTGATAGAAGAGATTTTCGATGTATTGAATGGATAAAAATTCTTAACCGTGATAGATTTAAAATCTGGTTTCCATCAAGAGTGCATGGGGGATGAGGATGTAGAAAATACACCATTTATGACCCATTTATGTAATTATGAATAGATAGTCATTCCTATTGGATTGATTAAATTCGTTTATACTTTTCAAACTTCAATGAACACTATATTTCAGACATTACACATAAAACGAGTATTAGTATTCTTTGATGACATTCTGATTTTTAGTATGGGGTGGCCTGACCATTTGAAGCTATTGAAACCTGTGATGAAATTGATGCAGTCTCAAGTATAGTGTATTAAAAAAGAAAATTACACATTTGGAAAATTTAATATTGAATATTTGAGACATATAATTTATGTGGAATAGGTTTCAATTAAACCATATAAAATATAGACAGTCTAGTGTTGGAGAGGTCCATAAAATTTAATGGTAGTGATTGATTTTATTGGCCATTGATCTACTATAGGATGTTTATAAAGAACTATTAGAAAATATCTACGACACCCAAAACATTAACAAAGTGTGGAAGGTTTCCTTTTACTAAAAAAATGAAGAATATTTTTAAAGGTAAAAGGCGTATATTATTTCAACAGCAGTGTTAGGAATTAAAAATTATTCTCTCAGGTTTCCTATTGAATGCAACAATTAATGCGTTCGAATCGGGGCAGTAATTATGTAACAGGGGTGGATACTACCTTACATTAGAAAATATGTTTCATATATCATATAGGAAAAATTAGTATATGAAAAGGAACTCATAAATATAGTGTTATCTAATTAACATTAGGGTTAATATATCATGGGGAAGCTTTTGGGAATTTTTAGTATTCATTGGAGCAAAAAATATTTGATTAGTCTGAGGGTGGTGTCTATGGAACAACAATTGTGGAATGAAAATTTATTAGGCTATATGTTTGAATATTCATAGAATCATGAAAAGATAAATCCAATAGATTATACCCTCTCTCGAGAGGGAGGGATTCAATGCTTACAAACAATTATTGTTTCCCATCCCTGGTGGTTATAACTACAAAAATTCAGGACTGAGATACTCAAAGACTCACAGTTACAGACTATTATCACCTACATTCTATAGTTAATGAAAAAGAAAAATGTGTACACATATTAGAATGGGACATGGTTCTACCAAAATAGACTAGTTTTACTACATAATTCAGATTTGATTCAAAAATTATTGCAATATTACAAATTATATCCTACTAGAGGATATCTAGGGTATTTCAAGACATAAACGTGAATTACATGTGTGGTATCTTGGGCATGAATTTCATGCAAGGTATTTTAGTATGTTCTAGAATGTCCATCTTTTAAAAAAAATAGGTATAAATCATTAAGACCAGCTAGATTAATGTATACATTTCCTCATCTTGTGTTGGGTTAGAATGAAATTTTGATGAATTTTTTTCATGTTTAACATAATCTAAAGTAAATGGGTTATTTCAATTCGTTGTTTATTGATTGAATAAATAGTCACCTTTTATCCCATTAAAACACCCATATACAACAATATTTGTGGTTACTATGTTCATTTATGTGGTTATAAAATTTATTCGGTTACATAAATCCATTATTAGTGACATGGAACCACTATTCACTAGCATATTTTGGTAGGAATATTTTTTGGATTTAGATTTTAACATTATATATGATCTCATAAAACCACCCAAATATTTTTAAGCAAACAAAGGTAGTTAATTAGTGTTTAGGATCATATTAAAACTATTTTTCTATTTACTATCCTAGATAGTTGGTAACATGGTTGGCTTTGGTAGTGTTTAGTTTCAAAACATATTTACACACATCAATGGGAAAATCACTGTTCAAACTTTTTTATGGGCACATCACTGCTCATATTGTTCAATATAATGAAACTGAAATTCGTGTTGGGGTAGTTTCCATGGACTTGGTTGACTATTACAAGGCCTTGAAGCATCATCAAGAGATTTTTCATCATGAACAATTGATTATGATGAATTATATTTACTATCATTGATGGGAAGTGACTTATAAAAATAGATATCCTATTTTTGTAAAATTTCATCTGAATATGGCTAGATAAAAATCAAAGATTCAATAGAAACTATATTTGATCCATTTTTCCCATTTAATGTGGTGAGAAAATTCGGTGTTGTGGAACACAAGAATTCTCTACCTGAGAATATCCGGGTTCATCCCATGTTCAATATTTCCCAATTCAATGATTCTGTGAGAATTATAGGCGAGCTCGTGTCCAAGCCAACTAGTTTTACCAACAAAATAATGTATCTATAGATAATTTTAGCTGAATATTTTTGGGGATAATTCCTCTAGTGGTTGGTATAATGTCATAATTTTTTCTAGATAATTCCACCCGGGATTATGCTACATTTATTTCCCATTAATGACTATACTCACACCTTGATGAAAAGGTGGAAAATCATGGGGGTTACTGAAATGATTGTGTTGAGGGATTTGGAAGCATGATCTCTAATATTGTGTACCTATAGGATAGGGATTCGTTATTTAGGTGCACATTAGCATCGAGAACTATCATTCCAGTGGTATAATTTAAATCCAATTTGTATATTTTTAATTTAATGTTTCATTTCATTTGGATGGATATATCTTCCATTTGGGAGGAGTCCTGAAGGGGTGTTTCTGACAGTTTCACCAGGGTGCACATAGGTCCATGGGTATATGATGGATGTTTCCCCACATTCCCACATTCCAAAGGCCGATGGAATCCATCACTTATTCAGGGACATTTTCTCCTTGATTGAAAAGGGGTTATGGGATGTCAGTTTCTCCTTACGTAGATTAAATCAAGGAACACATCGCATAGTTCGTGTCTCCCTAAAATATTTGGTTCATCGTTTGTGAATATCATTCATTAAGTAATAATTTTTTGGACTCTGGTTAATTACACTACTTCTTTCTGGACATTCTATGTGGTCTCAAAAGGGAATCAACATTTGGTCGGATTAAATGGTAAAATCAGGCATGTCGGGGAATCACTGGATGCATGGACATTGGACGACATGTATTATTCCTCATAAGAAGGAATATTGTGGTTGTAGAACATGAGGCATCCCATGTTGGTCGTGAGGTATCTTATGCCGAAAGAATATCTCTGCGGTTTTCCTAAACATCTCATGTTTAACATGGGATATTCCACAATTTTAACATATTGTGGAGATTGAATGAGAGTTATCTAAATGTCCCATTGAGGATGTTCATATTGGTACATACATAAGAGGGATCACCTATAGTATTTAAATGGTGTATTCATTAAAAAGAAAAAAAAAGACCAGACCTCTCCTGGGGTGTCCCATAAAGGGAAGATGTCACACAATGAAGTCTGGTATAAACACAACATAAGGATGGTCAGTGAAAGTGTTCCCTAGATAAGGGTACACTGGATTAATGTATTAGAATGCTCAATTAGTGTGGACCTAAGGTGGTCTATCCCATAAAGGAAATATATAACACCTTGAAGTCTAATCTGGACACCACTGAGGGAGGATTAGGGAAGTTGTACCCCATAAAGTGGGACAAAAGATGGATGGATCAGAATGCTCAATGAGAGTAGACCCGGGGTGGTGTGTCCCATAAAGGGAATATATCACACATTTATGTATGATATTGACACAACTAAGGGATGATCAGGGAAGGTGTACCCCGGAAAGGGGGACACCGGGTGGATGGATTATAATGCTCAATGAGAGCAGACCATGGGTGGTGTGTCCCAGAAAGGGAAGATATCACACCGTGAAGTATGATCTCTACACCACTGAGGGAAAATCCGGAAAGGTGTACCCCATAAATGGAGACACATAGGATTACCATTTTCTGGGATTGAACCTCATAGTGGTTTCTTATGTACCCCATGTAGACAATAGGGTTCAAAACCCACACAGTTCAAAGGGCGAGAAATGGAATCAGGGTGCACACAAAGGACAACAATCCAGAGACATGTTGCGTCTTACGCATGGATAGCAGCCCATGAAAAAGGGACACTATTGTATTGATGGTTATAGATTTTTTTGGGGCTTATGCATGGTTAGATTCTAAAGTAAATGGCATGATCCCACAAGGATGTGGTGTCCTAGGTAAGAATCACGATGTATGATGGTTTTTTGAATGAAGTGGATGGGATGGAACCCATGAGAAGATGATAGTGTTGTTGGTATTTAACCATACAGAGGCTTCCTACGTATCCTCTTGGCAGAAAATAAATGTCAAAATAGTTTTTTGGGGTGATAGGACACCTGAGGAGGCTGCATGTGAGAATGGATGCATTGATTGGACCCGAAGTAAGTAGAACATATGGGTTGGGGAATGACCTTCCAGAAACATAAAGGCTCTAGGGATAGACCAAGATGATATATGAGTGATGGGATTGAGCCTCAACGATGATTCCTTCATATCCTTATTTTAGGGAATCAAGGTCCATGTAGTTCAGCATGGGGAAAAGAATATGGGTGTGCATAAAGGAATGTGACCGGGAGACATGTTGGGGCTTATGCATGGTTAGCACCCCATCACCAGAGGGACACTATTTGTTGGAGGAGTATGAATTGACTGTTTGGATTATGCATGGTTAGCTACCAATGAATTGGTCTAACACTACTAAAGGGAGGACTAAGAATTTGGGTCCAAACAAAGGGGACACCCATGTTTACAAGTGTTCAGGGTATAACCTCACAAAGGCATCTTACGTACCCTATCTGAGAGACAAGGATCCAAACCCACGTAGTTCAGAAAGATATATTTTAATGACATTTGGGTTGAAATGGTATTATAGTTTCAAGTCATTTGGGATGAGGGTGAACCGGCATGAAGAGGTCAGTGATTGGTGGTTGATGGGCTTCAACATTATTAGGCTTCCAACATACCTTTCTTGGAATTGGAAAGGATCAATGTCTGCATAGTTTGGTTGGATTGGGGATATAGAATACACAATAAAGGTGGACCATAGAGGATTCCATAGAGGATTCCATGTTCTATTACTACTCTAGGATCATGTGAGTCATACTCGATGTGAGAAACAAGAGGCAACAAAAGACCTGACAATAATAGCGCAAAGGTGCGGCCACGAAGGATGGTGAATGGGGCTTACACATGGAATAAACCTAAGTTCCACTAAGAAGTGGAAATGATGGAAGGGGATTCTTCATTGAAGCATCTCATAATTTCATCCCCATGTCTATCGATGAGGGAATCTAAACCCATTGGTGGTTTGAGTCATATAATTGAGGCCTACACCTATGAAATAGTACATAGTAGGTATAACCCTAATGGTGTTGGAATCATTCCAGATAAAGGGAGATGAAAAGTTTAAAACCCATTCCAAAAATTAGAAACCTAATGAGGGAAACATGATGTAGGGGGATAACTACAAACAATATTCAAAATGAACCATCCACATCGCATTAGATTGAGATGGAAACAAACAAACTACGACCAACAACTGACCGTATTCGACACACAGGTAAAATCTCGAAGTGTCATCCAATGTCATCAGGGGAGTTGGCCCAGAACAATAGGTGAGATAAAGTAGCCTGGGACCAGGCAGTTAGGGGACCCTTCACACATGAAGGAGAATGAAGATTTGAATGATTGACACACAAATAATGAGGTTGAGTGATGGAATGTTTGTTCCAACTCCAAAGATCATGAAATTGTTCCATTGTATTCATGGAATGAGGCGTCATAAGATTGTCACATAAGGAATCTATTATTTCAAACAAGAGTAATCCTATTATTGAATGACAGGGAATGCTAAAGTTTAATGTCATGTAGTGAGGACTATTGGCATCTTATGATTGGTGAAAAAGGCATATTATATTCCGAAAAAGAGGCATCCTATATTTTTCACATTGGGAGTAATATTGTTTATAGTCATGTATAGAAGACTATTGAAATATTATTCTTAGTGAATAAAGAGTCACTTATTCAAAAAAAATGCATCCTATATTTTTTCATATATGGAGTACTACCGTTTATTGTCATGTAGAGAGGACTATTTGCATCTTCTGCATGGCACATAAGGAATATCTTATTGGGATAAAGAGGAATCCCATATTTTTCAAATAAGGAGTACCATAGTTTATAGTCATTTTGAATGGACTATTGGAATCTTATTATTAGTTCATAAGGCATCTATTATTGAAAAAAAGTGTCATATTATATTTTTCACATAGGGAGTAATACAGTTCATAGTCATGTAGAGAGGATTAATGGAATCTTATGCTCGGCACAAAAGGCATATATTATTCAGAACAAGTGGCATCCTATGTTTTTCATATTGGGTATACTATAGTTTATAGTCATGTAGAGAAGACGATTTGTATCTTTTGCTTGGAGCATGAGGAATCTCTTATTTAAAACAAGAGGCATCCTATATTTTTCACATAGGGATTACTAAAACTTATAGTCATATTTAGAGGACTATTAGGAATAAGGCACCTTGAAATGGATGGTTTTGGGACTTACACAATTGCGGCCCTTTCTGGTTCATCCTGGCATTAGATTAATGATATTTGGGTTGTAGGAGTTTCTTGTGGAATGGTTCAACTAAAGGTAATGATGTATTTTAAGATGATAATATCAACTCACGACATGTGAAAGGAACTAAGAGGAATATGTGATTTTAGGTTTTTATAGGAGTTTTTAAGAGTATCATGAATCATGGTATTCCATAGGTGGAAGGTGGATGCACAGAAGGGTATAATGGAAAATGTTGATGTCCCGGCCTAAAAACATCACTATAGAACTCTCCATTTTCAGGGTCCCATGAAGCATGGGGATCACAGAGCTTAGGGTTTCATAGGGCAGGGGTCTCACAGATCTCTAGGTCTCATGGAGTATGGGGCTCCTGAAACTTAAAGTCTCATAGAGCATGGAATTTCCTTATAAAAATATTCATTATTATGATAGTGCTCTTTGAAGGCTTGCTGCTTTGGAGATCCTCGAGAAACCAAAATGGGGCTCCTTCCTTCAAAATGGGAAAAGTCATTGATAAAGGGAATCACATTTTGGTGATCAGGAGTATATAAAAATGGGATATCTATTGCTGAATGGGTGGCATAATCGATGTTATGAGTTGGGGGGGGGGGTTGCTATTTATAGGCAATGAGGGTTGGAAGAGCTCACCGTAGAGAGAAAATGTGCCCCGCGAAGAAAAATGACACTATGAAGGAAATCGTTCTCTGCAACCATAGGCAGTTCCCTCAAGTTTCTCAGTGTCACAAAGGACACCCTCACATCCTTTTTGGAACATGCGGAGGCTCCGGTCGAGTTCCTCTACTCTACAATCGTGGAGGGAGCTCCGTGAGTGGGCTCCACAAACATGTTTTCCAACCCATCTTCAAATTTACATAACTACTAATCCATAAATCTGTTTGGGACCTATGACCAGTCAAATCGAATTATTCGAAATGGGATATTCTCTAGGATCATGTATGGAAGCATTTGGAATATCTTGTGGACATTTTTTCCAGTTCAAACAAGGGGTATCAATTTATTTGGGACACTAGAGTCTTTATGCCTATGCCTAAGGTGGGAGAATATCATGGAAAAACCTAATGAAATTTCTGATAATTCACATAGAGTAATATTAAATAAGAAATTTATTCCATGTTTCTATCAATAACAAACATGGAAAACCCCTTCAAACATTGTCACAATAAAATTAAGAACATAAGATAACTCCATTTTCATGGGAAATGATATTAATTATCTACATGTGATTAAAACATTATCTTTCCTAGATAATCATTCAATTATCTAAATTAACTCAACATGTGATAATATGAAAAATAATTCTTAATGCATGCAATAATAATTTATAGGGAAACAAATTTCATTCACATGAAGAAAACCGGTAAATAACATGTGAATGTCGTCACCCCCATCAATTTCCACAAACGAATTAATTATATTCATTAGGATAGTGTATACAATGTTTCCAAAGGGTATGAAAAAACACGAACCCTCACACATGTTAAAACTATGTGAAAGATGAAGGATCTCTAACCTGGTATTTCTTTCCACTATAAACCACTATACCTAATTTGATAGAGAAGAGATGAAGACAATAATAAGTCAAAACAACTGGTGAAGCCTCAAATGATGTTAATAAATGCTTATAAATTTCTAAAGGTGAGGTTTATATAATCCAATATTGAGAGGAATGAAGTGATAATCAAACGAGAGATAATGTCATTTTTAGCAGTAGTGGTTATCCTACGTCCGAAACTCCATCAAATTTCAATTCAAATTCCTCACATAATTCACAATCAAATAAAATATTAATTAAAATCTATTTAAAACCGTTGAAATAATTAGATATAAATTAAACAATTCAAATTCAATCATATAAATTATTTTTGTTTTTTAATCATTGAAAACTCATATTTAGGAGGTTACGAGAAGGAAATAAGAGTTTTTAAAAAAATCCATTTTTCATATACAAGAGGCATGCATTACATAATGGTAAAGATGATTTATTCATACATGGATAAATAAACATATTTAGTGACTGTTTATATTTACATAGTCTATAGAAAAACTGGACAACCCTAACACAACTTTGGGAGGATCCTTAAGTGATCTTAAAAAATATGGAATTCATGTACCCAACTATAAGATAACCTTATGTAAGGAATTAACTACCTTTTATAAATCCTTTGAAACTATTATAATCCTTTATATAGTGGTGATATACCCTTAAAAATCATTTATAACTCCAATGAGACCCTAATGTGACTAGGAACTTACCCTTATGTGATGAATGATAGAGGTTCTTACCTTTACATAGTTAAGTACTTACATTTCTGCAAAGCGAGGTAGTCCAATTGACCTTTTCATGGTGGGTAAATTACCTTGACATAAAATCATTTAACCTCACATGATATTTAGCATACTCTTACATATTCATGAACTATCCTTTCAAAGGACATGAGGTACCTTTACATAGAGCATGATATTTCTAGGTTACCAATACACACCTAATGGAAAATATCTTGTACCATTACGCAAGACAATACAAAACAACATTACCGTAATGAAACCCCAATTTGATGTGTATGAATAAATATTTCATTTAAAATATCATCGTTTCAAATAAAATAATTTTAAAATAATTTATAAAATCATTTATTATCACATTAAAAATCCGAAAAACATTTCAAAAATTTTGGAATCACTTTGAAAACATAACAATAAAATTAAAAATAAAAATTTAAAATAGGAAAAATAAATTCATCCCTTGTAATAACCTTTTATAACCAATTAATAATTAACAAAAACATATAAAAAACACTTCAATTATATAATTTATTTCCAGAACCACATGACACCCCATAATAGAAAATGAATTCATGAAAATATTACAAACATTTACACAATATTATTTGGATTATGTCATACCTAAATAATTAAGTGGTGAGATTAATTCCTTTGTAGACTCATTTCTTAGTGAAATATTGATCTTGAATCACTAAATGGATATGATATATGAGGTTATCATTTTTAGTGGGAACCCATTTAATAAAATACCTTTTTAAATGGTTAATTATATATGATACTCTTATGATAAAATATTGTGTTTTACATAATAACGTTATCATCATCATCAAAAAAAATATTGTAATTAATCCTTTAAAAGGAGAAACATGATGTAACTCTTCGGAATAGTAACATATGAAATGTTCGTAAGAAATATTGCTGGTTTAATAAATGATTTTTAAAAAAACATGTTTAGGAAAATTACATTCCTTGGTAACCATGTGTTGAAATTTTTGAAAAAGTGAATCTATTTTATTATAGAAGCATATATTGGTTAAATTAAGGTTTCAATGTCATTATATGAAAAATTACCAAATGAATATTAGTCTCTACACATACACTTAATATGATTGGGTATGAAAAAAAAATATTCAATATGGGTGAATATGCTGAGATTAAATGTTTCCTTAAGAATATATTTTTTACTAAAATAAATTATTTTATTCTGAAAGATATGTGATATCAACTCTTTGTATCAAAAAGTGTTGTAAATATAAATATGTTCAAAATGATAAAATATTTTATATTTAGAGTTTGATGGATGTTATCAGGTAATAGAGAAATGGAGCTTCTACATTGATAACCTGGAAACATGAATCCTTGATAAGATCTTCATAACATGTGTATTATATTTCATTTAGCACATTAAAAAAGAATGTAAAAAATATTTTACATGAAATCATATGGGTGTTTTTAATAAATTTTTTGTTTTATTTGTTTAATTTTATATCATTATTTACGGGGAGACTAAAATTCATTGTTCTAGCGAGAGAAATCATTACATTTTCATTGACAGAAATGTTCTAAAAAAGTAAATAAATTGATGAAAAATGTTCCCAATATTCTCAAACTGTATAGAATAATTGAATGGGGCATATGATGTCTGTTGTATGGACCATACAAGTGATAAAAGTTCAATGTAGAAGAAGAAATGTTCATTGAATATCTCAATAATGCTTCCTCAAGAATACAATAATGGTCATTGAAATCTAAGGTTATTTGGAAATGATGTAATTCAATATGACTAGATCATCCAAGATATACCTAAAAGATTTTTTTAAAAGTCCCAAGAATTTCCACATCGGATATATATATTTTATAAATTATTTCATATATTTTTTTAGGTATGCGATACTGAAGGTATGATTAAAAAAGTGTTGTAAATATACAGATTTCCACATAGATATTTGATTTGGATTGCATATGTTGTAATGAGTTAACAATTCTGAAAAGTGTTTCATTCAAAACTCAGTTCACTCATTTGTATCTAAAAATGTTCTACCAAAGAGTCTCATTTATTCCTCCCCATATTCCTTGATTCCATCGACTTGTAATGATGGTCTATGATGGTATGGTATGGAGACTAAAACCTCCTAATAAGAGTGGAAAACTATGGTATAAAATGATATAGAAATTAGGATATCAATATAATATTGAGAAAAATGGAAGAATAACATCCAAAATAATAATAAGCAGCGGAAAAAATCATAAATAATAACAAAAAAATATTTTGTATCATATCAAATATTATGTCATCTTTCAATACTATAAAAATGGTAATATAAGGGCTGTAGAGGTACACATATATATAATTCTATATAAAAATGATGAATTCTCAAAATATATCTCCAATAGATTAATGAGAATTAATTATTTCCTATCCTCCTGTAATTCATCCTATTATAGAAAAATCAAGTGTCCATTGGTTGCCACATTCCTTTATCCCTAGATACATCCATGAAGTCTTTATAGGTACCAATCAATGACCCAAAAAGGGTGTGATATATACTCAATAAGAAAGTACCAATAGATTATAGTTATATCCATTCTATTAATATATAAATAAGTAGTGTTTAAGTAATAATATAAACTGTGAATGAAATATGAAAATCACAGGTCAGACTCTATTCTGAAAAGGACACCCTTCCGATACCACCTTATTCATCCTAAATTGGATATCTCTTAATGATTAAAAAATATAATTTTAATTTATATGAAGGGTTAATGACCCATCTGAAATCCATGTCTTCCCCTGTGAATCATATCCATATTAGGGATAAACAAATCCCATGTCATTACCGTTGATATTGAAAATATAACAAGACTATCATTTTGGTAAAACTCTGACAGAACCCAAGCATGATCTTTTACATAGAATATTCTTCACTTAAATTAATTAATCAAATATTATTTTTGAAACCTAAGTTCATCCATGAAATTCCATATGAGGAACCCATATATTAATTATTAACAAAATATTCTACAATCCCTTCCAAGTAATTCCTTTTAGGAACTCAAGTATCACTCTAGATGGGGTATAATATCATTACCCATTGATTCCATGATTATCATTCCATTTATGAAACCCATGTGTCATTAAGGGAATTAAATAGTGACATTACCTTTGCTATCTTTATTGTAATTCAATTATGAGAACCCAATTAATTCTGAAGGTGAAATAAAATCAACCCTTTATGTGTTCCCATCAATGTCATTCACATAAGAACCCATGTATCACTCAGAGAGAGATGTAAATACATTGATTATTAAATTTAATTCAATAACACTTATGATCCCATCCAAGGTGTTCTGATTCAAGACCCATGGATAACCCGCAAAATGTAATAACAAATAGTCATGGGATCTTAGTGTTAACATACCATATAACATCACTTTTAATCTATTTGAACCATCTCACTTATAAAGGTTAAAAATAACTCCAATCATAAGGTAGTTCAATCTCATATCCAATTCATAAGAGTCCTAACATTGAATAAATACTTCCATTCAATTTAATTAATCCCCTTTTTTATTTAATTAATTATTTCCACCATATTGTATGGGGTAAAGAAAAAACTTCATAAGGTGAATCAAATTCATATGAATCTTAGAGTTATTTTTTATTGATTAGAAAAACATGTAACATGGTGGTTCTATTTGGGGTTCTCAACCATCATCGATTATTACACATCATATAACATAGGCTCACATTATTAATTAAAATAAAACATCATTTAGAAAGTGAAACTTGGAAATTGATTCAGTCATCACAACAATGAAATATATAAACAACTTGACATTAAGGGAATAGCATTATACCACCCACCATAGATGTGTAGTGGATTCCTTGGACATTATTGGAATCTAATATGGGCTATAATGAGATAAATTATTGAAATGGAAAATTATCATGAAAATATGGAATATTACCTCTCCTAGAAATAAGATTTATTAGGGCAATAAAAATGAGGAAAATAAGGATGATGATCTAAGGGATTGCCATTTTTTATCCAAAAAAAGTGATCGATAAAGAATTAGAGTTTGGATGGTGATGTTATATCAAATCCAAGATTAGATGTCCTTGGGAGCGCCCCAAGTAGATAGAATATTTTTCCATTTGAATGAGGAGGAAAACAGGGGTATGAAACATAAAATAAGTCATGGGAAAATGGGAATTTCAACAATTTTTAAATGGTGCATAGTTTGACCTCATTGTTTGGCCAAAAAATGTCCCAAGCATGCCCACCCATTTCCTAAATGGCACTATGAATGTGGGTTAGGAGTATGGATTTGGAAAACCATAGACCATGATGAAGACCCTCTAAAACACCCCAAATAGTTTTTCCAAACCTTGTTGCCTTAGGTACACTGCTTAGGTAAACCCTACTCTTGGTCTATTTCTTCCAAAATCTACAGCTCTGAGATTCAAATGACCCTTAGAAGCTCTTGAAAGCTCCCATAATCTTCCATGCACATCCATAAAGATAAAAATGATGGTTTAAACAATAATTAAATAGATATATACCTCATAAGAAAATCTAGGATCATACCATCAACCCTTAATAAAACATCCTAACCCCGAGTTTCCCTTCCAATGCGGGTAAATCATCATCTAAGAATTACTCAAGATGTTGAGCACGTACATTGAAATCTCATTCCCATGTATCATTCTCTACATGGTTATTCTTCTATAGAACACATACATAAATAACCAAACTACCTCAGAGAGACTTCATGATTAGATAAATGATATGAATAGGGTGATCCTCAAAAGAATCATACACTCTAACTCAAACTCATTAGGATGAATAACATGAGACGAGTCTGAATAATAACAGAGAAGCTAAAAAACATTGGTGACATTGTGCATGGCTTGGTTCTTATGAGATAATTACAACTGATAGTGTATCAACCATACATCCTATAAAATTATGATGTGTCCAACATGATGAGGAAATGGATTCCCTTGTTTCTGAATCCGTCTATTCACCAATCTAGGTGAAATATGCATGAAACCATGATCCACCTCCTTTATCTCTAGTAACTTCTAGTGACGATCATCATATGAATTATACCTCTACCGAGCTATATCAATACACTTCTTGATAAAATAAACATGCTATGATGTCTCCTGAATGAGATAATGTTCTAGTAGCACTGTTGCTCTAACCTCTAATTGGAAAAGGTGGAACAACATGACCTACTGTATAAGTATTGATAAGGATCCATCTGTATAGTCAATTAGAATCTATTATTTTATAAAAACTAAGAGAGGGTAAAGTGTTACTCACATGAACATTTATAATTTAAAACACATGCCCAAAGTCTGTCCTCTAGAACTTGTATCATACACTTGGACTGACCGTTGGTCAGTGGGTGATATGTTGCACTCAGCAGTACCTATGAACATAATTCATTTTTCAACCCATACCATAACTAAAATGTAAAATGAGCATATCTATAGTATATATTAGACATGGAAATCCATGAATGTGTATGATATCTATGATATATATACTTTTATCTCATCCACCAAAAATGTCTCTATGATATGAAGGAAGTGATATACCTTCGTTAATCTATCAATGATTACCCACACTATGTCACAATCATGAGGTGACCTAGGTAAACCCATCATAAAATCCATAGTGACATTATCTCATTTACACCTTGGAATGGAAAATAAAAGTAAACTCTCCACTGGTCAGTGGTGTCATGTATTCACTTACTGATAAGTGGAACACCATGTAATGAAACCATCAATGTTTCTTTTCATCATAGACCACTAATACTATCTGTGTAATTCATAGTACATATTAGTATGATTGGTATGTAATACCAATGTAGATACAAGATACTCCCACATAAAATCCTCTCATATGTCTTCTAGAACATAGTCAGACCCATGAATTCTCAAGATCTCATCCCCATCAACGACCCCTAGGTGGTGGGTCCTCACCAGAAATGCTCTCCCATAGTACCAATCCCCTAGGATCTGAATGTTTCCCCATCTTCACTATATATATAGGTGATTAGGTAACTATTATTAATATAGGTACATGATGTCAATGATGGTACTATAAATCCAAATGTATCTTTTAAAAAAAATCTATCTACTTGTATTTGTTAATCAAGTATCAGACAACATGTGTATGAGTTTTATAGCACAAAGTATTATAAATGGCATTGCCATTGTCCAATGTGTAAGAAAGCGCAATGTCGATGGAATATAGTTATTCAAACCATATTCTCTATTTTAGGTTCAATTAATTCCATTTGAATATATACTTGTGGATTTTTTGGTCATTGTACACCATAAAATACTCCCCCATTATGTAATTCCTAAAAATACACAATACATGAACCACAAATATCCTCTCTAGGTAATGAAACAATTAATTATACTCATGAGGCCTCAACTGATGATACTTATATGCCACAACTCAATATTCATAGAACATAATTGAGCCCTACCCAATGCCGGATTCATCATAATTAACCATGTTACATCAGCTAGGCTTATGTAAAATCATGATTAGGGAAGATACAATCCTTTATTTTAACTCATGAAAATAATTATCGCACACTTCAGCATAAATTAATTTCAAGCCATTTTTGTCAATCCCTAAAAGTTGTTTCTAAGAATGATAAATCCTAAATAAAGTGGCTAAAATATCCCTCCACCCCCATGAAACTCTATGTGTCCAAAAACATCATTGAACATTCCTAGGTAACAATGACTGTCACCTTCTATGGTACCATAGATACACCTAAATATAAGATAATGTGGCCTTGGAAGTGGCCCTTATTATTCCAAAGGTTGAATTTGGTGACCTTATAATATAACTTATACTATCTCTGTGTATTTAGTGTTATCTCAAGATGTTTTTCATGTCATGTCAATTATGTGACAACACCAAGATGTCATCTAAAAATACTACTAAAAATAAATCTAGGTATGGTTGGAAAACCTAATTCATCAAATCCATTAATTCTACTGGCATGCTCATAAGACCAATTTTTTTACCAAATACTCTTGCAATCCATATCAGATATGGAATGATGTATGTGGTACATCTAATGTTCTAACATGCACATGATGGATGCTTGTCATCAAATGGATCTTGGAAAAATCTCTCACTCCCTAGGGCTAGGGGAATAGGTTATCTATATATGTCACTGAATATCGTTTCTTAACCGTAATCTAGTTCAATTGACAGTAATCCACAAAAATTTTGAGGGTATCATTCTCTATATTGGTGAAAAGGACAAGTAAACCACATTGGGAAGTACTGGCTCGTATAAAACCCTTAGCTTCCATGTCCTATATCTTCAACATTAGTTCCTACAACTTAGTAGTAGATATATTATAATGAGGAATGGTTACAAGTGCTGCTCTGGGAACTAGTTTAAAGGTATACATCGCTTATTTATCATGAGGTAGTCAAGAAATACCATTAAGGAAGATGTCCCAAAAACTATCTACTACAAGATGGAAAATAGAATGATGTGTTCCTTGATAATCCATATATGGGAATTCAATTTTGTTCTTCATTCTTCCTATCCCACAATTCTCGGGTCCATGTTGACATTTTGGACATATCTTTCACCCTTATGAATATAGATACAAGCATGTGGAAATGAAAACGATACGCTTTGGTGATTAGAATCCACATAGTCATGATAAAAAACCATGTAGTCCATCCTAAAAATGATTTCCAATATTTTCATCTCGAGGATGAATAGGTCCCATAAGAAATGATAACCGCCTACTTCAACATGGAATATATTTCACTAGATTCCACTTTTTTTAACAAATTACCAAGTGAATATTTGGTGTAATTTATCAATATAAATACAAATTCTATTTCCACAACCTATTAAATATAATTATAGATATGAAGTAATAGGATGTTCTTGTATCAAATAAAGAAGAAACTATTTTCCATGACCTGTCCCCCTGGGCCCGTGTTGTGACTTCCCCAAGGTGACCTTCCATAGGCCAGGGGTTGGAGACTAGCACAGAAAGGCGTAATCCCTAATACTGGGAAGACATTGCCATTATAACCTGTAAGAATATGAAACCAAGCACACAACAAGATACAAACTCAAGAAAAGTGAATAGTAAAAAGAGTGAGTACAGTATGTAAAAGGGACCAGAATACAAGCCCAACTGGTAAGTACAAGGAAAACTGGTAAGTAAAAAGGAAGATAGCTGATGGGTTGTCCTCTGAGGTTCTTATCTAAAGGGTAGGTATAGACCGCCTTCTCCGAACTCCACGTCTATCCATCTCCTCCATGTACCAACTTGTTGTACGATCCTTCTCTGTGAACCATCCAGTCCTAGTACCCTCAACCTCGATCAGTGTTGTCTGTTGTTTTCACCAAAAATAACGAGGTGTGGGCGTAGCCCATGCAGTGGTGAGTATAACAATAATCATTAGGGACCACGAGACCCTCAAGGCCTCACAAATCCCCCAAGGATAAACCAAAATCATGAAATCAACTGACAACCCAACATAGGTATATTCCCATACCTAAACCTAATTTATCATGTATGCCCATCTCAAACTTGAGGAAAGAAAATGGGTCCAACCCAAAATCCAAATATCAAATGTTCCACAAAAGAAGGAATACCACAATTGTTTTACCACTAAGAAAGTACCACATAGGTACAAACTCATCTCACACAAGGTATAACTTAATTACAGTAGTAGAGATGGTTATAATTAACTACTAAATATGAAAACTCTGTAGAGAAGCTGACCCACTTGGGATCGCTAGGAGAAAACCCACATAGGATCGCTAGGAGATGACCCACACAAGATCGCTAGGAGATGACTCACACATGATCGCTAGGAGGTGACCCAAAAATGATCGCTAGGATATGACCCACACAAGATTTATAGGAGCTGACTCTCACGTGATAGCTAGGAGAATACCCACAATAGATCACTAGGAGTTATCCCACGCAGTATCACTAGGAGTTGACCCACACAGGAATGCACATCATTCTTCTCGTCACAGCCAATTACTGGGTTCCAGCACTAATCCTTCTCGTCATTGGGTGGATCCACTCCACAAGTCAATGGTCAATACTCCAACTTATATGAAGTCCCACACGGACGTATCTAAAAAGTACGAAAACGTCATTGGTTTCTCAATGAAACAAACGGCGCATCATTCGGACGCCCGGTCTGTGAGTTATTAGCCTTTTTTTATGGAGGTACAGGTTAGTTTTGTGGTCAATCCAACCTGATTGTCCCCCAACATTATCCAAAACTATAGTGGGGTATATGTAAGGGACCATCTCGCTCCATGGTTTCCAGCGCTACTGACGGTTTGTCAAACGGATGTCCAGTGCCAAAGTAGTGGCCCAAGTAATGTATAGGGTCGTATCTGGTTCAGGTCGACCTGGCCCGACCCGCTGGGTCCGGCCTCACCTGCGGGGTCCAGCCCGGTAGGCCCGAGGGCTGCGAAGCAGCAGAGGTGCCGTGAGGGCGTGGGGCAGCTCCACCGCGGGGGTTCCACATGGGCGTGGCCGACTAGGCCGCGTGGGGTGCCTCGAGGGTGCGAGGTCATGGGGCAGCTCAGCTTGGAGGGGGGAGGATGCGGGGTGACTCAGCCAGGGCGGTTCGGTCGAGGCCGCTCGGCCCGGGCTGCTCGGATGGGAGGGCAGAGGCCGAGAGTGCAACGAGGTGGCTCTGTTGGGGCAGTGGAGGCCGCGAGAGCTCTTGGGTGACACGGCCTGGGTGGCGGAGGTCGCGGGTGCCACAGGGCGCCATTCCATTGTCACTTTCTTCACCTTCATCACCTTTGTTGCGGTAGATAGCTGTCCTCCTCCATCACAAATATCACAAGGATTATCCCATGAAATTCGGAGAGGACAGGCCATGTTTGTTTGGCCCACACTCTCCGCATTAGAGATATAGCAAGCAGCTATAATACATGAATCACAAGAACATGTAAAGGAAAAATAATTCAAATACCTCCCTATAACCCTCATTATTCACTATTCCCAATCCCGAAAAAGAATTGGAAGGGGAGAACATGGGATGTGATAATCATATAGAATTAAACCCCAAACTCGTTCATTTGATTCATTGAATATTACCCGCGGGGAAGGAGACAATTTCATTGGGAATAGTAGTAATTTGGTTATGTTAATGTTTCCTTGATCGTTGGTTCATTGAAATTGAAGATGTTATTCTTCAACGAATGTTCTATGAAAGAATTCAGAGTCGAAGTCGACGTTCTTTGTTGGCATTCTATGTTTGAGAACATTCTCCCAAGGATCCTTCCTCCCAATTCCACCAAATAAATGTGAAGAAGCCAACATAATAGATTATGTTTTCTATTTAAATCATTGGCATAAATTGAAAAAGGATTAATTAATTAACTATGCTGGCATAATAAATGTTGGAGGAGTTGAAGAGGCTCCCCCACAATTAATAGGAAGTTTGAGGGTTTCTCCCATTAAATGGGAGTTCATGGGGGTTTATACTCAGGTAGTCCCTACCACCATAACCTCTTAAGGGAGGATTAGTTCAGGTGGTCCACACCTATGAAACATCCACATGGGAGTTTCATAATAAAATAAAATAAAATGCTACACAAATTTTATTTTATTATATTCTTTCACGGAAAACCCAAAAAATTAACTTTCTCCATCGACCAACTTCTGTCGAGGTGTATGTTTCCTTAATCGAATACCGGTGCTATGAGTTCAATGGTTCCCTTGGATTTCAATTCTGAGCACCAGTTCAATAGTTACAAAAACCCACTCATAAGTTTACTAAACGTACCCGAAAAAAAGTTCAGAAATTTATTTCTGGAAGCTCTGGGGCTCAAAATCACCCGCCTTCAATTTTCCCGGACTAAAAAAATTCCCTATTTAAATAAAAAAAATTCTACACGGAATTTCCAGGTCTTTATAGTCTCCCCACCTCATGGATTTACGTCCCGGTAAGCCACAACTCAAAAATAGGGAAACAAGTGGGGGCACTGAGAACAAATCTGAGACTCCCACTCCCATGTGGTCTCCTAGAGGTTCACGTGTTGTCAAAAACGTGCACTATAGGTATCGACCAACCACGAAAGAGCTGCCTCTACTGATCCTCAATCTCTACTGAAATCTCTGTAAAATTCAACCCATAATTGAGGTCCAGATCGCCATGGTCGATGACGTGAGAAGGTTCATGCTTTTGTCTCCTCAGTTGGGATCCGTAGAATATGTCGGCACCTGGTGCAACTAAGGTGGAAGAGATAAGTGGTAAGACACCACTCCAACTCTGTTGAGGACCAAGAAGGGTCTAATGAACCTCATAGATAACGTTCTACCTCATCCAAATCACTGTAAACCTCGATGAGGTGAGACCCCTAGAAAGACGTGGTCACTATCCTCGAACTCCAGAGGTCTCCTTATCTTGTAGGCATACAACTTATGCCTGATCTATGTAATATTTATCCACTTCTAGATGATCTGCACCTTCCCTATGGTATCCTGAACCATCTCTGGTCCCGTGAGTGCTGACTCCCCTGAGTCAGTCCCACATAAAGGTGATCTGCAATGTCAACCGTACAAGTCCTTGAATGGTGGCATCAAAATGGTGGAGTGATAACTGTTGTTGTATGAAAACTCCACCAAAGGCAAGTGATCCTCCCAGCTGTGACCGATGTTGAGGATGCAAGAACACAACATGTCCTCGAGGGTCTGAATGGTGCACTCAGTCTAGCCATCCATCTGAGGATGGAAGGCAGTGCTCTAATGAAGCTGCCTCCTAAAAGCCTCATACTACCCCTTCTATATACGGGAAGTGAAACGTGCATCACAATAAAATACAATTGTCGAGGGTACTCCATGTAGCCGCATAATCGCCTCCACATAGAGGCATTCCCAGCTCTCTACTGAACCCTGCTCTCTGATCGGTAGGAAGTGGGATGACTTGGTGAGTCAGTCGACGATCACCCAAATCGAGTCATGACCCTTGGATGTATGTGGAAGTCCTGTCACGAAGTCCATGGATACCTTATCCCAATTCCACAATGGGACCTCTAAAGGATGAACTAAGCCTCCTTTTACCTAATGCCCCACCTTCACTTGCTGACAAGTGAGGCATCGAGAGACAAACTCTACTACAACTTTCTTCATTCCCGGCCAACAGTGCTGTCATTGAAGATCATGTTACATATTCACCACTCCTTGATGTAATTCTATAGGGGATGTGTGTAACTCCATCAACATGTCCTCTCGAAGCAACACTGGTACCATGGTACATCCTCGTAAGAGGATGATGTGCTCCCCAACTTCATAAAATCCATCAGGTGCCAATCCTTTGGACATTTGAGCACGTCATGTCCCGCAGTCAGTGTCTCCACATTGTGCCTCCCAGACTCACTAAAGAAGAGGGGGATTGACTGTAAGAGACTGAAGAAAAGATGCTCAATATCTATCCATAACGGATATCTGTAAAGCCACCAGATGCTCCGTCACCTCGCCTAGCAGCTGTATACTTGACCTCCTGTTGATTGCATCTTCTACAACGTTCCCATTCTCAGGAGTATAGATTATCTATAAGTCATAGTCCTAGAGGAACTCAAGCCAACATCATTGTCTTAGGTTCAGGTCCTTTTAAGAGAAGATATACCTAATACTCTTGTGATCCGAGTATAATGAAAAATGTTCTCCCCTCAGATAGTGCCACCACATCTTCAAGGTGAAGACCACTATTTCTAACTCCAGGTCATGGGTAGAATATTTCTGCTCAAGTTGTATCAGCTGTCGAGAACCATATGCGATAACTGCTCTCTTCTGCATTAGGACACATCTGAGCCCGGTCCTGGATGCGTTGTAGTAGACTATGTAACCTACACCCTCTTTTGGAAGCCTCAATATGGGGGCACTATTCAGCCTCTGCCTTTGCTTCTGAAAACACTAATGGAATCTCTCTAACCACACAAAGAGTTTCCCCTTCTTCGTCGAGGCTGATAGTGGTGCTGCAACTCTGGAGAAATCTGGTACAAATCTTCGGTAGTATCAAGCCAAACCCAGGAAACTCCGTACCTCCGTCACACTCCTGGTTGGATCCCAAGAAAGTACCACCTCAATCTTTGCTGGATCCACAGTAACTCCAGCCTCTGAGATGACATTTCCGTGAAAGTAAACCTCTCAAATCCAAAACTGGCACTTTGAGATCGTACCATAAAGCTGGTGCTCTCAAAGTGTGTCCAGAACTACCTAAAAATGATAGGGATGCTCATCCTCAGTATCTAAGTAGATCAGAATGTCCTCGATGTAGACTACTACAAAGCGATCAGGGTATGGCTTAATGATACTGTTCATGAGTCCCATGAACACTGCTAGAGCAGTGGTTACACCAAATGGCATAACCAAGAACGTGTAGTGACTATACAGACATCTAAAGTCTATCTTCTTCATGTACTCGTCTCGTACTCCGAGATGGTGATTGCCTAATCTGAGGTCAATCTTCAAGAACCGTCATTGACCATTCAGCTGATCAAAGAGGTCTTCAATCCTCTGAAGTGGGCACTTTTTATTCATGGTCACCTGGTTCAGGTGTCGATAGTCGACACAATGTATAAAGATCATATCCTCCTTCTTGGTGACCAAAATTGGGGCTGCCCAAGGAGAAACACTAGGCCAAATGAACCATTTCCCATGTAAGTCCTCCAGCAGTAATCGCCGCTCATGAAGCTCTGTGGGAGCCATCTGATATGCGGGTGTAGATATCGGTGCCGTCTAGGGGTACTAGTCAATTAAAAGTCCACATCTCTGTGATGAGGAAGACATGGAAAATCATCAGGGAAGACATTCTCATACTGGTCAACCACTACAGGACAACTTGGACTCTCTACATCAACTACTCTGAGGGTAATGCTAGCCAAATGATGACTGATCTGCTGCACTCTCCACCAGGTATGTCCATCCTATGCTGCAAAGGCTCCCTTCTCACAGGTGAAGGTAAACCTGATATTATCAATGTGGGCACACATCACATTGTGCCTAATACAGCCTATCTAAGCATGGACCGTAGATAACCAGTGCATACCCAAGATGATGTCATAAGGCCTCGACGCCGCTACTTGGAGATCCCAGCAGAAGCTCTATCCTCCTAGAGTAATCTCGCACTACTGGAACTAGTGCGTAATCATCGAATTTGATTTCGTAGGAGTCCTTATCTATAAGGATCGAGCCAACGGCTCTGTCATAATCTACGAGCTCCTAACGAGGGTAGTGGAAAAAAATAATGACTGGAACCTATGTCTATAAGTACTTCCACTAAGGTGGATTAGACACAGATCATACCTCGTATCATCTCCAGAGCACCGTGATCATAGGCCTCAACTTCCTAGATCAGAGCTCTCCCCAGTCCTCCTGCTCCCTGTGGTCGGGGTGGACCACCTAGTGGTGGTGGCGATAACATCTCGAATTTTCTCCCACTGCCAGTTGCACAACCAACTCCTCTGCCACATCCGCCTACTCCCTGCAGACATCCTCGGTTCAACCTCTATCTTTGCATGGGTGGTCCTTCGACTGTATGCTGATCATTCATACGGTTGGTCGGACAGTCACGAGCCATGTGACTCTACCAGCTGCATGTGTAACACTTCTCGCTCCTAGTATGACTGGCTCCACCTCGGGTGCCCCGCACAACCAACCCTAAGTCATGCGGTCTTCCACCTATAGGTATGGTTCTATTTGACATCTACGTCATCTTTCAGCTAAAAACTGCAGATGTCTCTCCTATGTGACGACTGGTGGTGGGTCTTACTGTGGTGAATTCTCATCATGGATACTATCCACGAAGAGGGCTCTCTCAAACACCCCTACCTGCATTAGGATGATGAGTGAGATCATCGAAGCCTTCATCTCTTGACTGGGCCCCTACTCGAAGGTCTGGGCCCTGAAGAATGGGTCTCGCACCATATCTGTGGAGTAGCGTGAGAGGTCGGTGAACCTCACTTAGTACTGAGCCACAATCATGTTGCCCTGCTGCAGATGAAGTAGAACCTAAATGCGAACTTCACGGAGAGTTGCTGGAACAAGTTCTGCCCTAAACAGGCTCTCGAAGTCTTCCCAGAGAACCGTCACCTTGTCGTGAACCAGGAGCATCAAGCTCCCCCATATGCCTACTTCTTCCTTTAGAAGGATGGAATCAAGGATTGCCATGGGATCTGCTGGTGTTCCTACTAGTCAGAAGACTCCCACAACATCCTCCAACCAATCATCAGCTTCTTATGGGTCTGTCTCTCCCCTGAACCTGGGTGGCCTCTGGTTCTAGAACTCATGCAATGTGCTCAAGCGGCATGCACTCTCTACTGCTGGAGCTAGTGTCATCAGTGGCCCATCGGGTAATGGTACTATTGGGGCCTCCGCTGGTGCCTCTACTGGAAGAGGGCCTTGTAGCGAGGCCTCATCACTCGGTGGGCTATCAGTGCGTACAAATCTCAGAACCCTAGATGGATATCTGCATGGTGGCATCCTGAAACAAAATAGGTGTGCACGGTCAATAAGTTATACCTGGTGAGTTGACTCAAATAGATCACAAAGAAAACCCTTCAAAACACACTTTCAGTCAGTGTTTTCGTGCACTGAGTCAGAAATCAGAAGTCAGGATCCTCGTGTATGGATACGTTGGCCACCACACCAATATAGGATTCCCTAAACTGATAACCACACTCAATACACTTAACAATATTTTTGTTTAAAAATAAATATCAGAGTCCTATGTTTTACATTAGAACTGACTCCTCTGATACCAATTTGTCCCAACCAATCCCTCGGGGCCAGTGTCGAGACTACCCCAAGCCCGCTTTCCATAGGCCAGGGGCTGGAGACTAGAACCGAAGGGCGTAATCCCAAAATCAGGGAAGGCATTGCCTTTATAACCTGTAAGCACATGCAACCAAGCACACAACAAGATACAAACTCAAGAAAACTGGATAGTAAACATAGTGAGTACAGAAAGTAAATAAGGGCCCAGAATGAAAACCCTAATAGAAAGTACAAGGAAAATTGGTAAGAAAAAATGAAGACATCTGCTGGGTCTTCCTACGAGGTTCCTACTTGAAGGGTAGGTACAGATCGCCTCCTTAGCACTCCACGTCTTTCTGTCTCCTTCGTGTACCGAATCATCGTAAGGTCCTCCTTCGGGCACCGTCTAGTCCGGGTACCCTTAGCCTCAATCAACGATGTCCATATTCTACACCAAAAACAATGAGGAGCAGGCATATCCCATGCATGGGTGAGTATAACGATACTCAGTAGGGACCCCGAGACCCTCAATGTCTCACAACTTCACAAAGGATAAACCAAAATCATGAAATCAACTAACAACCCTACTTAGGTATATACCCATACATATACCTAAGTTATCAAGTATTCCCATCTCAAACATGATAAAAAAAACTAGGTCCAACCCCAAATACAATGCTCAATTGTTCCACAAAAGAAGGAATACCACAAAGGTTTTACCATAAGGAATGTACCACAAAGGTACGGACTCACCTCACACCATGTATAACTTAAGTACATTAGTAGAGATGATTAGATATAACTACTAAATAATCTTACTCAATAGAGAAGCTGACCCACACATGATCGCTAAGAGATGACCCACACAGGATTGCTAGGACCTGACTTACACAGGATCAGTAGGAGCTAACCCACACATGATCGCTAGGATTTGACCCACACATGATCCATAGGAGATTACCCACATAGGATCACTCTCCATTCTTCTCGTCACAGCCAGCTAATGGGTTCCCCCACTAAGCCTGCTTGTCTCTGGGAGGATCTGCTCCACAAGTCACTGGTGGATACTCCAAATGTTACGAAGTCCCACAAGGAAGTATCTCAATGGTCGGACATGTCCTAGGGGACTCAATTCAATAGACAACACATCATTCATACGCATGATCTGAGAGTTATTAGAATTTTTTTCTCGAGGCCCCGGTTGGTTTCGTGATCGATCCATCCCGACTGTTCCCCAACTTTATCCAAAACTCCAGTGGGGTATACCAAAGGTACAATCTCGCTCCAAGGTTTCTAGCAACATTGAAGGTTCTTTAAACGAAAATTTGGTGCCTAAGTTATGGGCCAAGTAAAGTATAGGGGCGTATCTAGTACAGGTCCGGTCCTTCTCGGTCGAACCGTCCTGGCCCGACCAGGCCCACTAGGCGGCTCATCCTGTAGGGCCAAGACTGGCAGGCCACGAGGGCCCCATGACCGTGGAGGTGTCATGGGGGCATAGGGCGGCTCGGCCGTAGGCATGTCGCGGGGGCATGGGGTGGCACGGCTTTGTAGGGTAATGTGGGGATTGAGGCCACAGGGTGGGGGAGGTGTGTGAGGCTCAGCTGGGAGGGCGGAGGTCGTGGGATGGCTCAGCTAGGGCAACATAGCACTGAGCGGAGACCGCAGGTGCCGTGGGGCGGCTCGGCTGGGGTGGAGGAGGTCGCGGGTGCTACATGGCACTGTACCTTCATCTCCTTCGTCGCAGTAGATAACTATCCTCCTCCTTCATGATGAACACAAGGATTATCCCAAGATAATCATAGAGGAATGGCCATATTTTTTTGGCCCGCACTCTCCACGTTAGAGTTGTAACAAGTGACTATAATACATGAATCACAAAATGGGTAAAGGAAAAATAATTCAAACACCTCCCTACTGCCCTCATCATTCAGTATTCCAAATCCCTCAAAATAATTAGAAGCGGATAACATGGGAAGTGATAATCATATAGAATTAAACCCCTACCTTGTTCTTTTGATTCGTTGAATATTGTCCATGGGGAAGGAGATGATGTCGATGGGAATAAATGGACATTGATGACATCCGAATTTACTTGATCGTCGGTTCGTTGACATTGATGAAATTCCTCATCAATGAATGCCACGTGGAAGAAGTCAGAGTCGAAGTCAGCCTTCTTCGTTGGCATTCATCATTGGAGATATTTCTCCCAAGGCTCCTTATTCCAAATTCCACCAAAAAAATTCCAAGTACTCAACATAATAGATTATGGTTTCTATTTAATTCATTAGAATAAATTCCAAAATAATTAATTAATTAACTAGGTTGGCATAGAAAATGTTGGTGGTGTTGAATAGGCTCCCCCAAATTTAATAGGATGTTTGAGGGTTTCTCCCATTAAAGGGGAGTTTAAGGGGGTTTGTACTTGGGTGGTCCCCACTACCATAAGCTCCCAAGGTATGTTTAGTTCAGGTTGTCCCCACCTATGAAACATCCACATGAGTGTTTCAAAATAAAATAAAATAAAATGTTACACAAATTTTATTTTATTTTAATCTTTCATGAAATACCCTAAAATTTAACTTTCACCCTACTCCCTCTACCATCAAGGTGAATGTCTCCTTAATATAATATCAGCGCTGCGAGTTCAATGGTGTCCTCAGATTTCAATTTTGAGCACCAATTGAAATGTTATAAAAATCCACTTGTATGTTTACTAAACCTAACCAAAAAAAGTTCATAAATTCATTCTGGGAACTCTGGGCCTCAGAATCACGCGCCGTCAATTTTTATAGACTCATAAAATTCCCATTTAATTAAAAAAATAACATAAAATATACATGTATTTACACTATTATAGAGGTTATTAAGATCTTAGTTCTAAGCATATATGACCTGATGCTCTAATAATTTGTGATTGTCTACTCTACATATATCTATACTTGATTGTTTCCCATAGATACAACCTCACTACCCCGGGCAGGCCCGCTCTGCCGACACTGTATGTATCACATCTATCTCACCAAACCATTACCATATCCTTGACCCATAAATTGAGTAGTACTATATCTCCATGCCTATAGAGGGGATACTAACCCTAAACCTTGACATAGAGTTAGTTTCGATCCTTTCTCACTGAACACTAGGGGTAATGCTCTACAAATTCATTGAATATGACCCATCATTCTGAAATACTGACACTAGGAATGATCCTTAATACATTGGGTCTTTGTAGGACATGGGATATTGAACATATGAGTTACCACATGGAAACATCAGTTTACACTCTGGATATTTCTTCTCTAATGAGGAGACTCAAAACAACAATTTTAACAGTGATTGGAAGGAGTTCCATGTCTAAGAGTTGAACCACCCTAGCTCATTCCTTCAACCTATATCATGTTATTATTAATAATGAGTGCCTAATTAAATATCCATGATATGATATTAAAATATAATATATTTAACTATAATTAAATATCATACCTGATACCATCCTTGAATCTCTTAAATCATGATAAATCGACACCTAGAAGGATTAGTGAGAAGAACTGGAGCTTAATGAAATATATAAAGTAACCAATTAACGATAAATCACCATACACCATGTCTATAAAATCATTGTCCTTGTTAGAAATTGATGTTTTTTGATAGAAATAATCTTATAAGGGAATTTGTATATCCCTCCAAACCATATCCCAAAGATGGTGTTCCTGAGCAATAATGTCCCACCATCGCTTGGAAGAATCACATGGAACATATGTACTGAGAATCAATCTCCACGTATAAGGGTTCTAAAGATGATAAAAAATAGATTTCATGTCCTCCATCCATCAATTCAAAGGCCATGTTCCACCATCCCCCAAAAATATGGGCAGATGCTGCTTTTGAAATTCCATCTTCAACTCTACCATAATATGGGTAGGTTAGAGTGCTCTAACACATTCTCCATGGGCCATAAGAATCTCTCTAAAAATTGGGAATTAGATCCATATTCAGGGACAATAATAGGTGTAGTGTGTTTTACTATATAATGTAGTACTGGTGGCTCATATCCCACCACCTCTGGAGTATGGCCATCACCACCTTCATGGTGCATGGCTTGAGGTTGTCGTGGAGGCGTATCTCATTCAATATAAGAGTCTCACCCCTCTACCTACACACAAATCCCGGCCTGGAAAATGTATAAGACCATTGAGAATCATAAGAGATAATACCTACTACCAACTAAAATGGATGGGATAGGGTTAAGATCATTGTTTCAAATCAGGGGTTATGATATACAGTGTGTCAATTATTTGTTATAGAGGAAAACACTCTTTAAGATTTAATTAACATCACTATTTAAAGTCAACCATTTCAATTAATTTTTAACAACCATATATTCATAAACATTTATATATATAATGATCCAATTATATGATTCACCATTCCCAGTTTATAAATCATTTAACATTATATGTTGAAATTTTCATATCATGTAACTAAAAAAATGTTTTTACCTTCAATCATAGGTTATAACATGTTCATATACGATGATTTGAATAAATGGGTTACCCTTCCAAATCTATAAAGAACCATTTTCTTTATAAATTTTTATTGAAACACATTTAATCTCAACCATAAATTTTTAAGACAATGAAACCAATGGTATTTTGATCAAACATGTCATAATTGGTACATTAAGGTGACACCATCATGTTATATGGTAAAACACCATTGAAGTAGATGCAGATGCATTAGAAACCAAATTAATATCATAACTACAACAAGACAATCTACATACAAATATTAATACTAATAATAAAGGAAATAAACAAAGAAGAATGGTATATAATTAGGCATGTTGAATCTTTACCTAAACATAGTATACAGATTAAGATCATAATTAGGCAACAAAGGTATCCAATATACATTGAATTACATATGCATGAAGCATGATTCTATAGGTTCCTAAAATGATTCCTGTACTAAAACATCCTTTCCATATAGTTCTATGGGAAAATATAACCCATAATGACAATAAATGCCACAAATTTAATGTTTCAACTAATGATGAAATCATCAAAACAAAATTGGCATAATCCTGAACAAAAATTCCCATCATAGTAAATTTGTATTTTCCCTATACATTGGTTAGATACTCTGAGAAATAGGATCATTACCTAATTCTTACATAGTACCAGTCTACTGTATACCAACCAAAATAGTCAGTCAAAAGTAGTGCATGCTATGGTACAAATTTTTGAAATGCTCAATTTGGTTCAATCATGAGTAACCAAACACGTTTTTTTCACGTAGCTTGAAGCATTCCTCCCCATATACCTGAGGCTCCCATGTAGAAATGATGGTTTATGATAGTATGGGTTAGAGAATATACCCAAATCATCATAGCGGAACATAATGTTATAAAATGATAGATCAAGTAGCAGGTCTATATAATAATGAGTTATAGCAGAATCATAACATCAAAAATAATTATTAGTAGTAGAAATACATAAAAAACAACAACATAACCATATCTAATATCATATAAAAAATGATTTAATGTTTTCATTATATAAAAAATAGGAATAGATGGGATATAGAAATAATCACATACAACAAGAAATACAAATATGAAAAAAATCTTACAATCTATCTCTTATAGAATCATAATAAAAAACTCAGTCCTCTAATATCATACATCATCCTAGAGCATAAAAACCAATCATACAGAGCCTAACACTTTTCATTATCCATATATGCATCCATGAAGTTTTTCTACGCACTAATCGGTGGCCAAAATAGTGTTTGAGATATACTCAATAGACCACCAAAAAGGTTTCTAATGTTATCCATTATGTGAATATGTAATGAATTAGTGATCATGTCAAAATATAATTTGTGAATAAAATATGTAAATCATATTTTTGACTGGGTTACAAACGTGATTCTCATCCGATACCACAAACATCATCCTAAGATGAAATATCTATGACTGATTACCAATTATTATTTTAATTTTTAAGAAGTCCTGAGGGCTCAGATATTATGAAAGGAATCCCTCAGGGATCATATTATTGTATGGTATGATGACATCCTATGTCATTACCCTTGATAAATGGTATATAACAAGTTTGTCCTTTAGGTAAATATCTCAATGAATCCAAATATGTTCGATGAATTGTAATACTCTTCACTTGAAATAGTTAATTAGTTATTTTTTTGAATCACGAGCCTATCCATGGTGTTCCATATGATGATCCTAGGTATCTCTCCATGTGTACTATATAGCCATATCCTTATAAGACCATCCATGGATTTCCATAGAGGAACCTAATAATATCTCTAAACATGGAATAAATTCATTTCTCTATGAGTTCATTATTGATATTCTAGATAAGAAAACAAGTTTCAGTCACATAATATCATTGTTAATTTCCATCTGATCCCATCCATGGTATCCATAATGGGAACCCAATTTTCACTCGAGGCATTATATTATCAAACCACAAAGTGTTATATTCCACGGAATTCATATAAGACACTATGTATCGCTCATGGAGTTATATAAATCCATTTAAAATTCAATTTATTTCAATAATATTGATGATACCATCAATCGAATTCCATGTTGGAACCCATGTATCACCCTCAACATGGCATAATTTATAGTCATGGCCTCTAAGTCTGACCATACCATTCAACGCCTATTTAAATCTAATTAATCCATATCATTTATAAAGGATAAGTCTAACTCACCTTAGATGTTATTTCAATTTCATAGATTGGGATTAGAAATCAATAATGACATAAATCCTTCCATTCAATTTCATTAAGCCCCTTTTTTATTTAATTAATTATAACCTCCTTATTGAAAGGGTATGGAAGACACCGCAGAAGGTGAATCCAACTCATAATTTAGTAATGGTTGTTTTATATAATTTATCAACACTCCAAAATGGGTAGTTATATTTTGGGTCCTCAGCCCCCATCGATGATTACATGTCAGACATCAAAGGAAAACACTTTTAATTTAAGGAGAAGATCATTTAGATGGAGATGCTCAAAATTTGAGGTAGCCAAGACAATGATATAATAAACACACAACTCGAATTTCAGGGAAAATAATTATCACATCTACCTTAGACATGTAGTGGATTCTTATTCCATTATTGTCTATAAATATAATATTGAATAGGAAAAGTTGATGAAATAGAAAAATTCCATGAAAATAGGGAATATTATCTATCATAGAAATAAAATTTATAAGGGAGAGATAAATGAGGAAAAAAGGATGGGGATCAAAAGTCTTAGAGTTATTTATCCATCACAAGTAATTACTATGGTCATAGAGTTTGTATTGGGAATATATATCAATTCCAATCATAGATGTCCATGGGTGAGATATATGTGGTAGGAGAGGTGTTCCAAGTGAATGTAGAAGAAAAAAGGAGGATGAAATTAAAAGATGGTATAGAAATATGGTAATTTAACCAATTTATTAATGGTGTATAGTTTAACAACTTGGTTTTTCCAAACCATGCACTAGCTATGATCACCCACTACCTAAATGAAACTATGCATATAGGCAGGGTACATGGTTTGGTAAAACCATGTGCAACCAATGTGTCCCTCTGCAGACCCTCTAACACACCCCACATAGTTTACCTAAACCACAAGTCCCCATATACACTATTTATGAAAATCGCATGATTAGTCTATTTGGTCCAAAACCCAATGATCTAGGCTCCATATGATCCCCATACACTTTAGAAAGCTCCCTTAATCTAGTAGTCACGTCATTATGGATACAAAGTAAGGTTTTTACTGCAAATAAAATGATCCATACCACATAATAGATGTTGGAATCTTGTAGAAATTACAGTAATCATCAGGCTGATCTGGTATATTTACATATATGATATTCTAAACTGGTGCTTACGTTGGATTTAATAAATAATATAGGAAATTTTAATATTATTAAAATGTTCAAAATTAATGGAAAACTCTATTTTATCATTCATTAATGTTTGTAACATAAATTTATATATAAATATACATTTCTTGAAATGAAATGATAATTAGCATATCAAATTATGACTTTTAGTATATCCCTAAATGAAGTTCATTATGGAGTATTATAAGTTATGATGAAACGTTAAGGTATACATGAGTATAATTATTACATATAGAAAAAAACAAACAACATTATTATTTTTGATTCTTTTGGAAGTCCTACTATGTATACTCTGTGTGCATAAATCATATATGAGTCTCCATTACATAAGGATGGAAAGCTACCAAGCTTTTGAATCTATATATTTTAATACCCTACAAACAGAAGTCAACATATGATCTTATATTATCAACGGTTGGTTGGGTATGTTTTAGATCTTATCCTTGGTAGAATCATAACCAAGATGAGATTTATCCTCTCGTATAAAAAGTATGTCATATAGGCCCTCGATTGAGATAGAATATGAGAGTGTGTGGCCTCAACTTTACATTTAACATCTATATATATAAGGGAAAAGTGATGTGCTTATCCCTAAGTATTAAATACATGTGATTTGTTGATTGAATCAATCAATATACACTCATAGAATTTAGAACATATTAATTGGCTATATGGTATTGAAATTCGTTGTGTACTTGTTCACATAATGTATTGTGCAAATGCGATATATGAGAATGCTTGTTTTCAAATTATGTAGACTAGTGGAAACATGTATAGAGATAAATGAGTTTGATGGATATCATTCAAGACCCATTTAGAGCTTGAGTAGCATTGATTATTTGTTAGAGGACTCTCCTAGCTTACTTATGTGGATACATTGGTTCATATTTGTTGCCAACTCTGTAATGGCCTGTGGGGTAAAACATTGTGGTTGACTGAATGGGGATTGAGTTTTACTCAGAGAGATACTCTAAGAGTATTTTTTATGGGTATTCACAAGGTATTTCATTTGATGTGATATAAACATTAAATTATTGATATCTTTCCAAAGTCATTTTTGAAGATATCCAAAACGTGTTTTGGATACGGATTCAAAAGTTATTGTATATGAGATGATATAAGCTGAAATGACACAATGTCTTTTATGATTTAGTGAAACTGAGAGATTGATGAAGATATTCCCCAAAGCCATATATAATTATATATATATATATATATCAATAATATTATGATTTGTATGCACTTGGTGTATCATTATGTTTAAGAACCCAGTTCTTCCTTTGAGCTACGGGTCTCTCTTTTTATTTTCATTTTACGTTGTTTTTGAGAAAAACGCAGAAAAACTAGGATGTTATAGAAATTTCAAGGTTACAGGCTATCTAATTCATAGTAATGATCATGTGTATGTTAGGCGTGCACTGACCACGTGCTAAATAAGAATAGGTCATGGGTCGACCTTGTAAAATTAATCAATTACTGGTTTATGGTGTTCCTTAACACGACATGTATTTTACATTCCGTGTACCGGATGATTCGTAGCTGTGTGTTTTCCTATGTGACACATATAAGAAATGTGATGACCTGGAAACCTATATAAGTCAGAGTAATGACAAGCTAATATTCAGAATATATCCTTTACTGCATGCCGTGTACATTTATTTTTATTCATTTATATGGGAGGGAGTCACATATCATTTTTGAAAGCAACTTATTCTTTTAGTTTTTGGACTATGAAGCTCTGTGAGGATGATCACACTTCTTCTAAGATTCTTCATCTGACATATGTTCTTCAATTCTTCGGTGGCTACGGGACTGCATCCGGAAGGCTAAACACAAACATCATATTTTGTTCCTGTTACCTTGCCTCACACGCAGCACTTTCCATCAGAGTATAATAGATGGTATTTTATGGAAACATAGATCTACGAATATTGGCTTCAAATTGGAGCTTGATATCGAACATGCCTACGTCTACAAATCTATGGTAGGTGGTGCATACCATGTTTTTTTCGTGGACATTTTGGGGTTGCGGTTCTTTAGAGAAATGTCGGGTATTGAGCGAGCCCTATGTCTTTTATATTGAATTGATTGTATTCCTTATGGGATGTAGTTGGGAATTTCCCATACCTTGTTTTAATTGAGCTATGTTGGATCAAAGGCTATTTCTCAATTGTGTAATTATATATGGGGGTTCCAAAATGGTTATAATTGAATTGATTTTATTAAACTACAACATTTAGTTGTTTTAAGAATGATAATGTTTATTAGAGTATTTAAATACCTCGGTGATGGTATCAGACATCGCATGGCTAGTGTAATTCAACTGTTTAAATTGTTATTATTGTTTGAAGTGATTTTCCTGATTATATATATGTGATTCTAGATATTGATTATGCTGGAACCATTCAGTTGAATTGGTCATGGACTATATATTTTTGAGTCATGTTGATCACAGGTTGGTCTATGCCTAGATTATTTGGGTGGTGTGACAACGGGATTATGCATTATGGAGGTCATATTAAGTTAGTGTCACTGTCAGGATAGGCATGGCCCAGGTTACTAGGATGGAAAAAACATTGGATTATGAGCGACATCTTCGTAGGGGAACGGGGTTCCAGAGAGGTTGTGGAATGGGTTATAAATTTGGTGATTACCCCACATCAGTGACTTGTGTCATGTGTACATTAATGACCCCATGATGAGGTGGTTTTGACTGCTCGTGTGGGTTGATATCCCTGTTGATGTAGTTTAGTGATTATGGTTTGGTGGTTCTTTCTCTGAAATCCATGTGGAAGGTGAGGAACCTTCCGATTGTTTGGGAGTGGCTATGGGACATTAGTACTTGAGACATGTGATTTTAGGAGGCACATATTTTCGGGTTACTACTGCTTAAGAATGCCTACTGGACATTAGTAATTGAGACACGAGGTGTTAGGAGGCACATGGTGTTGGGTTACTATTACATGGGTGTGCCTCTGGTACATCGGTACATGAGACACGCGGTGTCAGGAGGCATATACTGAAAAGTTATGTGACTGAGATTCTAGCATTGGTTGAAGCATGTGACACTCCCTTGTGGCTGTTGGGCACCCGTAGAGGTTGTGTTTATATTTTACATCGTACTGTTTACTTTTCTTATAGATTCTTCCCAGCTTAAACACCTATACTAGGTATAGAACGTTGAGTGGTATCCTACTGAGATTTTTCTTAAACACTACACGGGCTATTGAGGATGCCTGTAGACATTATGTATTTATGTTCCAGAAAGATATCATTTTCAGTAGATAGATCATATAAGATGTTACATAGAGATTTGGAATCGAAATTGAGGTCATGACTAACTGGAGTTTTATTCAGTTTAGTTTCATTACTATATAATAATGCTTACCTTGATTACTATAGCTACTATTGGTTAGACATTTTCCACCTTATTATATTTTGACATTCTATGGATGCATGACTTATTTATTTTAGTATTTGTTACAAGTGGTTTTAGCATGCTATTTTTTGTATATATCACTGCATAGGTTTGTAGATTACATCTGCTGGTTTATCTCCTATTGATTGTGCTTCCTCTATTCGGATCTGGTTCCAGTTTGCATAATCATTTATTTACTCTACATTTTATATTATTGTTCTTGGAACAATACCTTTATTTTTCATCCCTCAGAGAGGGTATACCCTCCCCACTATTCTTTTTTACACCCTTGATTCTAGTTGGCATCCTTTGGCATTTTGGGAGGTGCACTTAAGGTAGTAAACCCTGACCCGACAACACTATTTGGGTGGCTATTTGGGTCCGGGATGTTACAAATATGTTTTGTAGGAGGATTTCCTAACAGGGATTTAGTATAATTATTTGAATGCCTACTAATGAGATCGAGACTTCCTTATTATTTCTACTGGATTACTATTTTGGATATGGTTAACTGGAGATAGGTTGTTATTGGAACTAGGTTTCTAACTTGTGCTTGCTTGCATGCATCCCCTATTATGAGGGATGGACCAAGTTACCATTGGTGGGAATTATATTTTTTTTCATTTTCTCATATTAATGTTTAGATGATTTCCACCTTGGTGGATTAATTTGGGTGTGATATTATTGGTTGTGATATGTTATCCTTGACCTGGTGCAGTAAGGGATAATTGAATCTTGGTCGAGTATGGGAATGTGTGATTATCTAGAATTTGATAGGGACCTTTTAAGGGTATTTCAATTTCATAACTTCCTACATTAATTTTTAAGAGATAATACCATGTGAATAATATCAATTTCCATGCTATAGATTCTATTATAATGTGAAAGGTGAAATTCCTCATTGAATTTTTTATTAATTGCAATGTAAAATTCCATTCTAAAATTTGTGTAAAAGTTCATGTGGAATGAGATTTGGACCAAGATTGTATATGAGTAGGCATGTAATATGACTAAAGTGATGTTGATCCCCAAGTTAGGGTGTCCAGGATGTCAGTTTGAGGTAGTTTGGCTGTCGAGACTGGGTGACTCATTCATCAGTTTTAGGGAATGATGGTTGTCAAGAATAGCATGCCCAATTAAATTTTGATACATGGATCAATTACGTGTGGAAAAGGAGGACATTATCCCAGGATGCCAAGGGGGAATGGTTGTAGAGGGGGATAGTAAGGGTATTTGTTAAGTGACACCTCTTTAATTCTTTCCATATATGTGTTATACATATATATATATTGTTATATATGTGGGATGTCATCCCATTTATGGTATTCAGTATGTTCCTTCAAGAAGGTTATATGTAATGTCAGGTGGGTGATGGTACATTGCTGCTGGAGAATGATTAGGTTTAGACACCTTAGGGACAGGTAGAGCATGAGCCACAGGTACAGGCTCAGGGATAGGATCGGGACTAGGATCCAGTGTTGGTCGAGTAGTGGCCAGGTTTGGCAGCGCTCAGGTCGTGGCTCAATGAGAATCTCTAATATAGTCTGGTATGTGTCTTGTAGGGGAATAACAGAGACATGTAGGGTACAAATACCTCTATGGCATACCTGACGTGGATGTTCTAGTCATAAAACCTTCTTCTTTTTCAGGGTGAGGGTGGTTTACAGGTTGATGAAAACTAGATAGAAATGATGCAGATTATATTTGAGTAGCTCGAGATGCCTCTTGGGTAGAGGGTCAAACAGGTGACGTAAATGTTTAGAGGACAAGATAAGTATTAATGGGATGTGAAGGATCAGGCTTTCTGACACAAAGGACAAGCATGAAAGGAATTTGAGGATAGGTTTTTCAGACACTTTTTTCATGATATGATGAGGGAAGAGAGAGCTCGGGAGTTCTTGAGAAATCATCAGGGTGAAATATCTATCATGGACTATGCATCTACCTTCCCTGATATGTATCACTTTGCACTATGTTTGGTAAGAGACAACACCTCAAGGGTGAGGTGCTTTGAATATAGATTAAGAAACACCATTACGGTTCATGTAAACATCTTGAGTATTTCATCATTCTTGGAGGTGGTGAATCAGGAAATTATAGCTGAGGGAAACATGATGGACATGTCCCGTTTGAGCCAGTTAGCGACTTCAGATGTTGGTTCATATAAAAGGAATTGAGGTTGGGATGAGTTTCACAAGGTAATTCAGGCCATGGACTTAGCTATACCACCTCATGGCAGTTCATCAGTGGTTTTAATTCAGTGTGGGATGCCATGTAAGGTATGAATACAATTAAATAGGCCTCTAAATGAGTGTCAGGCATATAGATATGTCAGAAATCTGTAGTGGTTATGCAGGAAGCTTTCTTAGATAGCTAGTAAGCAGGGCCCAGGATATAAAATGGCATATGGGGATGAATCATGATTGGTACCAGGTGAGAGTTTCCAAGGATCATCTTCACACAGAGGAAATATCAAAGATAGTAGGACCCGAATGAGGGGTTAGTGGATAGTGACTAGAGAAGAACCGTAGTGAGGTCAGACATCTGGCAGTCGTAAATTACCCCAGGTCCCCGACGTGGAGCTGTCAGAGGTTGATCATGATATTGATTCAACAACGGTTAGATGTAATCCATGGGCATGTATGTGATTTTATTGTTTTCTTTTTTTGCATGGCCTGTTAAAGCATGTCTGTTTTGAGTGCACAAGGTTCAACAGATTTATGTAGACAGAGAAGATTCTTATAAGTTTGATTTTCCCCATTTCAGGTATGTGATATATTTATATATATATGATATTCGTGAAATCAGGGGAAACAAGGATTTGGAATACTTGAGGTTCTATGGGCATCAGGGCATCGGGGATGTGAGTTACTTGAGGTGAAAAGTACTAGGTTTTTTTGAGCATCCATGGGATGTTGAACCTCAATGTGGCAGACATCGATGCAGTGTTGGACATGAATGGGTGTCTTAAGTGACACATGAGCAAATTTTTAGGCGTAGGAGTAAAGATGCATTACTGGAGGACCATGAGTCTGGAAAATGCTCTGTGAACCATTGATTTATTTGAGTTTTAGGCCAAAGTCGTTCTGCAATCATTCTTTACCACCCTTGGAAGGGAAATTCAGTGACGAATTGGTTTTAGGGGGGAATTATGTTAGAACCTTATTCATACATTGAGGTAAAAGTATTCATTTTTCTTTTATTTTTATATTGTTTTTTAGAAAAAATGGGGAAAGCTAGGAAGTTCTGGAAATTTCCAGGTACAGGTCATGTACTCCATCGTACTAGCCGTGTGAATGTTAGGCGTGTACTTACAAAATTATGTCTATGTAAATTCCATGAGGTTAAAATGTAAAATTAATCTATTGCATAGTGTGTGGTGTTCCTTAAAACATCTTGTATTTTATTGTCCCCATAAAGGCCTAGTCCTAGCCGTCTGTTGGCCCATGTGACACGTTTAAGTCGTGTGATGACCTAGCAACCCATGTATGTTATAGTACAGAAAATCTACTACATGGCATGTAGTCATTACTACACACCATGTAATTTTATTTTTATTCTTTTGAATTGGATTTTTTCGAGTCACATTTATCAAAACATCATCTTCTTCCCTATTTTCAGACTATGACGCACTAATTGGCTGAGAAAAGTTCTTCTACTAGAAACCTCATCTGATGTCTATCCATCAATCGATCAGTGGTGGTGGCACTGTATTAGAAAATATAAACCCACACATCCTATTCCTTTATAGTTTCTTTTCCTCACACACCATAGATTCCATCTATGTAAAATTTATGGGATTTGACAGAAATGCTGATCTATGAAAATCGGCTTCGAATTAGATGTAGATTTCAGACATGCTTACATCTATGAGTCTAAGGTTAGTGGTGCATACCCTATTTTTTGTTTTTGTGGTAATTTGGGGGTAGTATATTTTTATCACAACGTCAGGTATTGATATAGATCCATGTTTCTATATATTGAATTGACCGTATGAATTTTGGGATGCCATTGGGAATTTTTCCTTACCGTATTATTCTTGAGAGAGTTCAAGATAGACGTTACAGATCATTTGGTGAATCTTCTTCAGGGGTTCCAAAATGGTCATAATTTAATTTTTTTTTAATAAACTAAAGAGTTTAAACTTTTTAAGCCTAATTATGTTTATTAGAGGCTTTCAAGACCTCAGTGATGGTATGAGACAACACATGGCTAGTGAATTTCAACTATTTAAATTTGTTTGCCTGTTTGAAGTGATTCTGTTTTGTTATATATGTGAGATTCTTGATATTTCTAATGTTGTATCCTTTAGTTTGTGTTAGGAATGGCCCCGATATTTTTGAGTGATAATGATAAATGATTGTTCTTTCCCTGAATTATTTGGGTTTTTTTACCACAAGATTGGGCATCATTGATATTGAATTGAGGTAGTGTGACTGTCAGGTTGGCCATGGACCGTGTTACATAGATGGACAGAAAACCAGATTCTCTGTGACATGGTCCAAGGGGTATGAGGTTCCATAGAGGATGGAAAATGGTTTCTAAATTTGATGATTACCAGTCTCCTGTGATTTGATTCATGTGTACATAGATGACTATATGACGAGGTGGTTTTGACTGCTCATGTGGGTAGAGGACCCCGTAGTTGAAGTTCAATGATTATGGTTTGGAGTTGACTTTCATTAAATCCACATGGAAGGTGAGGAACCTTCATATTGTTTCGGCATTCCTACGAGACATCGATAGTTGAGACACGAGGTGTTAGGGGGCACATGGTTCCAAGTTACTACTTCTTGGGTGTGCCTAATGGACAATGGTACTTGAGACACGAGGTGTCAGGAGGAACATGGTTTTGGTTTACTATTTCTTGGGTGTGACTCTAGGAAGTTGGTACTTAAGACACATGGTGTCAGTAGGTACATAGTGATCGGTTAGGTTATGGAGATTCTGGCATTGGCCAAAGAGGATGACACTCCCTAATGGCTCCCGAGCACTAGTGGAGGTTTTGTTTACATTGTGCATCATAATATTTTTGTTCCATATAGATTCCTCACTACATAAACAACAATACTAGGTACACACCATTGGGTGGTATCCTACTGAGATTTGTCTCACACCCTACAAGGGACCATCATGATGTGTGTAGACTTTATGGATTTATGTGTAGTAAAGTGATCAGTTTCAGGAGTTGGAACGTATTAGCTCTTGCATGGAGATTTGGCATGGTTTCTAAGGTCGTGCCTAGATGTTGTATTATTTTGGTTTAGATTCATCTCTTTATCACCATTCATACCTTTTTTATTGTAGCTACTATTGGTTTTTCACTGGCTCCCTTTTTTATATCCTGACATGCTATGAATGCATGAATTGTATTATTTATTAGTTTTTACAAGACGTTTCAACATGCTATTTTGTTTACCTTTCGATGCACTTGTTTCTACATTGCTTACAATGGTTTATCTAATATTTATTGTGATTCTTCTATGTGGGTTAGGTTCAAGTATGTAGAGTCATTTATTTATGATGCATGTTATTTTATTATGCTTGGACCTATAGATTTATTTATCCTCCTTCTAAGAGGGTATAGACTCCCCACTATACCTTTTTAGACCCTCACTTATAGTTATCATCCTTTGAAAATTGGAGAGGAGAACCTAAGATAGTAACACAAAACCCGATAGCACTGTTCGGGTGGATATTCGGGTCTGGGACATTAAATTTTGAAGTATGTGATAGAATCAAAATGAATAATTTTTTTCATTTATTTATCATGTGCTTGTTATTATTCATGGAAACATTTCATATTATGAAATAGTGAGAAGATATATAATTCATATGATGAATAAATTTATTGGACAAAGCATTCATTCCTGGACTATGAACACATGAGTAAATGGTATATCGCATGGTTTTTCCTTGGGGATTTATAAACTACTACCATGCGATGAAAATTGTTTGGATATTTGACTAATGAATCCTATACCGCATGCTATCTTCACCATCCTCTTTTTAATTATAGATAAAATCAAACTACAGAGAAAAGGTGTTTAATGCTTGAACATTTAGTAATTCAGATTAGCCTATGGATTTCAATGGAGGTCGGATGCTAATGTATTCCACTAACTAATCTTTATCAAACATATAAAAATATGAAGATTATGTAGAGGGTTATTCGGTGTAAGGTATGCAGATTTATAGTATTTTATCATGTTAGTTCTTATGATTGTTTCATATATCTTTCATGGAGATCCCAGAAATATGATTTTAAATTGACTTCACTTGTTTTAATATCATTTTACACTACAAAAAACATTACTGGAATATTTGGGAGGAAATTTAGATTAGAGTCACTTTCTTTAATTTGAAATTATGACATCCCACATTTTATTTCATGTTGCTTATATGATTGGTATACATATCAAGATGGTTTAAGCCACAGAGGAATATCAAATCGGATAATTATATATAATTGATAATGAACTTTATTTATGTTATACATTGATTGATAAAGTTGTGTTATAAACTATTGATAACGATACTAATCATCAAATTAAACATAAATATATCCCTTGATTTTTTGTTTCATTCCCATGGATCTACAAAGTGATTTCTATAAGAATATAGTTTTCTATTATTTATTTTTAAAGGTGGATAAGGATAAGTTTTTTATTTTTAAATAAATCATGAAATTATCCAAGAAACATTATCATGTTAATGATTCCATAGGTGATAATTGTAAAGACCCGTAAATTTCAAGGGAAATTTTTTTTCCAAATTTTCTTTGGGATTTTACAAAAACGCAGTTTCTAACGGCACCTGATTATGAGGCCCGGTGTGCCCGGAATCATTTTGCGAAGTTTGGCTTGGGTACGTTCAGGGAACGAACGAGCGGATTTTTCTAACTTTTGAACCGGTGCTTGGAATCGAATTCCAAGGGCACCGATGGAATCACAACACTGATATTTTCTTAAAAACACCTCTTCCGGAGTTGTGTTTGCTCAGGTGTGGTTTTTAAATTTTCGGGGTTAAGTTAAGAAATAAAATAAATTGTGCGACAACTTTAGTTTTAATTCACTTAAAGCAACTTCAATGACACTTAAATCTGATTAAGATGAGTTAATGTGGATAGAGTGCTATCCAAAAATATCCTACCAAGTGGGTAGGATATTTGTGATGTGGGGCCCGCACGAGCCCCACCGTTTCTTTTCCGCTAAGTAACGCATTCGCAAAAACCCCTGTTAATTGAAAGTCAACCGTGCATTTTTCTGGTTAAGAAACGCCCCAATTAATTGGGCAGTTAAATCGTTACAATTAATTAAACAAATTAATTGTTCTTTACTTATCTTTTGAATTTCAAAAGCTTAGGTCAATAATAAAATTAGGGTTGAACTTATTTTATTTAGTTGGACTTGTGGCGTGGAGAGAATTTGGGAGGAAAGCGTTCTTCTTCGGCGAAGAACACGAAGAATGCGAAGAACGCGAAGAACGCTCCGACCTCCGACGAAGAACGCCAAACCCTCGGAGATCGACGATGCGACGCCGTGTACCGTGACGTCAATGACGCTTCTTCCGCGATTCTCCCTCCGCGACGCTTCTTCCACGACGATCCAACCCCGCGACAACCTTCGATCGACAACGACAAGGTAGGGGGTAGCACTCCTTTTTAATTCTTTTTGGTTTATAACATCAACATGGATTTAATTATTATAATTAAATCTGTATGTTCTCGATCCTCGGTGTTCGTCGACGCAACGCCAAGTACCGCACGACAGCGACGCCCTTCCGTGACGCGGCGACCCTCTCTCCTGCGACGGTCGATCTCACGTCTGACGACGAAGTTAAGGTAGGGGTTTTGTTTGTGAAATGAATTTATTTCCGTGGTTGTTTCCTCCTGAAAACAAAGAACCTAAATCAAGAGCAATTTTAATTTATTAAAATTGTTTATTGTTTTGTTTTCCATATGTGGATTTGTTTTTTTTTATTCCTGATTGTTATCACCTAACGCGGAGGGTGCGGGCCAAAAAAACACGGCCCGACAACCCTCCGCAGTTCTTCGTTGATGCGTGTATTGGCAGGCGACAACAAAACATGCCACAGGGGTGATTCGTTGATTCCGCAGTGATGAACGGGACCCGGGATGAACCTCGGCCAAGACGGAAATGAAAACAGACCACCGAAGCAACTCCGGTGGCCCGCAGAAGCTTCCACCGACGCGCCACACCGGCACGGCGGCCGGGGGCGGCGGCGGCTCGGCCGCGTCCGGGTGATTTGGGGCGGCCCCCTGCGGGGGCCGCGGTGTTGTCACGCGGGGGCAGCGCGCCCCCCGCATTGCTCGACCGCTCGGCCGAGTCGAGCGTGGCCGGCCGGCCGGGCCGGACCAGGTCCAACCTGGTCGGACCCGGGTCGGGTCGACCCGGTTCGGACCGACCCAGGGGGGTCGGGCCGGGTCGGTCCGGGCTCAAACCCCCCGTCTTCGAACTATTTCGGTCTTTTGCCCGTAAAATGAGCTATGGGCCTCCAAATGACTCGCCGTCAGCGGCAACACGATCCTCGGATCGAGACGGTTGTTTCGGTATATCGCACTCAAGGTTTCGGAATACTTTGGGTTTGGTCGGGTTGGTTCGTACACGAAACCAACAGGGCCCTCGGAGCAGAAACGCTCATATCTTGAGCTTCGGACGTCCGATTCATGTGCCGTTGACTTTGATGGATTCCTCTAAGTGAGACGGATCTTTTGACATAATCCGCCTGAGGTTTGAACACAGGGGGAGTACGGTCGGGTTGGTTTTGCCTTAAAAACCAACCGGGCCCCTGGGATGAAAAAGCAAATAACTCACAGACCGGGCGTCCGATTGACGCGCCGTCTATCCCGTTGAATTCCTCTTGATGAGACGGAACTTTTGGCATACTTTGCCCGAGTTTTGGATGCCGTTGAATAGTGGGCGGGTTGGATTGCACCCGAAATCCATACGGGCCCTTGGAACGGAAAAGCTATTATCTTTCAAACCAGACGTCTGTTTGACAAACTGTCAGCGACGTTGGTGATCATGTTGAGAAACGGTCCCTATTAGTATACCCTATGAGAGTTCGGGGTACAGTTGAGATACGGCCGGTTTGGTTCGCACACGAAACCAACCGGGCCCCAGGGACGAAAAGGCTAGTAACTCACAGACCGGGTGTCCGATTGACGCGCCGTCTGTTGCATTGAGACCCCTATGATTAGGCGGTCCTTTGAGATACTTCTTCGTGGGACATTGAGATACTTGGAGTATCGACCAGTAGCTCGTGGAGCAGACCCTCCCGGAGACAAGCGTGCGGAGTACGGACACCGTGTAGCTGGCTGAGACATGACGACTGCTTGACCGATCGACTCGGTGTGTTTCGGATAGCCCAGTGGGGAGCGCTTGGTTGTAGTGGCAGACCCACGGCGGAGGAGCGCTTGGTTGTACCGGAAGACCCGTATTACTCAACAGAAGGAGCACCTCTGGAGGCTATGAGCGAGAGCGCTTGGTTGTAGCGGCAGACCCACGGCGGAGGAGCGCTTGGTTGTAGCGGCAGACCCGCGGTACTCAACAGAAGGAGTACCTCTTGAGGCTATGAGGGGGAGCGCTTGGTTATAGCGGCAGACCCATGGTGGGAAGCGCTTGGTTGTAGAAGCAAGCCCACAGTACTCGACAGGAGGAGTACCTCAGCAGTCTTAGGTTAGTGAGCAGTACCTCGGAGTTGTGACAGGACCACTGTACACTCCAGAGACGGGGCTCTAAAGCAGTTATGGTTTCAATAATGAAAATCCTGGTTTGAGTTGAGACTTTTGACCCTTGTGTTTACCTCATGAAGGAGATGGGTCACTTGATAACTTAGGTATATGTATGGGCATATACATGGGTTGTGGTTATCCGTTGATTTCATAACCCTTCTGTTTCCTCATGATTGAGATGGGTTACTTGATAACTTAGGTATATGTATGGGCATATACCTAAGTAGAGGTTATCTGTTGAGATCTTCTTTGTGGTAATCCATGTTGGTTTTAGTGAGACCTTGAGGGTCTCGGGGTCCCTACTGAGTATCGTTATACTCACCCCTGCACGGGCTATGCCCACACCTTGTTGTGTTGGTTGCAGACGACGAACAGTGATGATGGAGGCCGAGTGTTCGAAGACTGGATGGTACCCGGAGGTGGACTACATGACGAGTCAGTATCTGGAGGTGGACTTCACGGCGAGACGACACTCAGAGGAGGTCGACGGGCGAGAGCGTTGTGGAGGCTATCTGTACCTACCCTTCAGGTAGGATCCGTGGTGGACTATCCAGGAGCTACGCCATCTGTACCTACCCTTCAGGTAGGATCCAAGGAGGACGACCCATGAGCTACTTCCGTTCTTCCAGTTTTTGTCTTTTTTACTGTTGTACTTTGTTTAGTTGTAGTTGTAGTTTTACTTTGGGTTTGTATTCTGGCCCATTTACCTTTCGACACTTATCTTGTACCTAGTGTTTTACTTCCGCTTGTACTCTGTTGTGTTTGTTTACTTTTATAGAGGCAATGCCTTCCCTGTTAATCGAGATTTATGCCTTTGGTGCTAGTCTCCAGCCCCTGGCCTATGGAAGGCGGGCTTGGGGTAGTCACGACAAGGGCCCCGAGGACGGGTCGTGACAGATTGGTATCAGAGGAGTTCAGTTCTACCGCAGAACTTAGGACTCTGATCTCTTTTTTTCTGTGTGAAGCAATAGTGTTAAGAGTACCGAGTGTGGTTTTCAGTTCAGGGAGTCCAGTGTTGGTGTGGGCGGCCGATGTATCCATAAACCAGGACCCTGACAACTGATTTCGGACTTTGTGCACGAAAATACTGATTGTGTGGGTGTTTCCAGAAGTTTTAAAATGTCAGCTCAAACCAGTTCAGCTCACCAGGTATAATCGTTTGACCGTGTCACGTTGTTTCTTTCAGGATGCCTTTTCTCGGAAGACCAGCTAGAGCGCAGAGGGATGTGCGTACTGATAGCCTGCCAAGCAACGAGGCTTCGGTACAGGGCCCTCTTGCAGTCGAGGCACCAGCGGTACTACCATACGTTGGGCCACCGATGCCACCATCCCCAGCAGTAGGTGAGGCATGCCACTTGAGCACGCTACACGAGTTCCAGCGCCAGAGGCCACCCAGGTTCCAGGGAGAGACGAACCTGCAGGCAGCTGAGGATTGGCTGGATGCTATGGTGATAGTCTTCAGGCTAGTGGGGATGCCGATAGACCTCATGGTGATCTTTGCTTCCAGCCTTCTTCAGGCAGCAGCAGGCAGGTGGTGGAGCCACTTGTTCCAGTTTTATGACGGGATGGCCTTCACATGGGAAGACTTCGAGACCTTCTTCAGGGTGGAGTTTGTGCCAGTAGCTCTACACCCCGAGTGTGTACAGGTACTTCTGCCTTTACCGTCGGGTTTTTGATCAGTAGCTGAGTCATCTGTGGGCAGTAGACAGATTATGCAGAGGTCCAAGAGGACCAGAGCCAGCCGTACGAGGAGCAGAAAGTGTTATGAATGTGGCGGAAAGGGCCACCTGGAACATGACTGTCTGACTCCTCGTACAGTTGATCTGCAGGCTTTGGATGAGTCACCGAGGCAGAAGCAGCGGCGGGTGCTTGAGCAACAGTCGAGCAGTGGACAAGGCAGTAGAACTCCGGGAGCAGGTGTACAGGAGAGGAACTAGTGGATATGTCCCTTGTACTTCTAGTTCCATGTTGCTGTTGTATTCGTGTCTTTGTACTATGAGCTGCAATAATAAAAAGACACTTATCTTTGTGATGTTTTCTTTTCTGTCCTTTTTGTTTGGTTGATACTGAGTGGTCCCGGTTAAGACTGTTGACTTGACCCTCACTTTCGAGATTCCTACTGGAGGAGACCCAGTGACCTCACACTGACGCCGATAGTGTGACTTGACCCTTGGAGGCGAGAGTGACAGTTGGATCTCTTGGTAGTTACGTCGAGGACTTACGACATCATCCATGGCATGAATGCATCATCCATGTCAGGATTGACTGTATTAGGCAATGGTCGTGGTTCATCCAGGGGATGAGACTGAGTTTCTCTTTTCAGCAAAAGAGAAATTTTAGCAACTCTTCAGATCATAGGCAAAGAAGGTGCAGATCATCCAGGAGTGGATGAAGAATGCACAGTGCAGTAAGAAACAGGAAACCGGTTCCAGTCTTAGAGACTCGGGCGTGTTAAATGTTTCAGGAAGTGGAAGCTTTAAAGAGAGATGAGTCTGCGAAGCGATAGACGTGGAGGCAGAGCTAGGAGATCAGCATGGGGTGGTGTACATCTTAACATGCTACAACCACCCGCCTTAGTTATCCCCGCCAGGCTCAGGGAGCTGGAGGGCGGAGGGAGAGTGCGGCTGCATGCGGTCAGGGAGAGTGACCCAATGGATCTAAAAATGATTCAATGGAAAGTCTGTGTCTACTACTAGCTGCTGTAGTAACAGATGTTGATACGGATCATTCCTTGCTTCCACGAATCTTGTCCCAGACCTAGAGTTTCCGGTAAGCCGTATACTTGACCCTCACATCTGGAGATACCTTGGGAGGAGACTCGATAATCACACTAATGACGACGGTGTGGTCAGACCCTCGAGGTGAGAGTTTCAGTTGGAATCTATTGGTGGCAGCGTCGAGGCCTTACGACGTTGGTTGGAGTATGGACTGGGCAATCACAGTTCATACACAAATTGACGGTATTAGGAAAAAACGTTGTGGTTTAACTACGACGTTGGGATGGGTTTTCCTTGGTCGGCGAAAAGGAAACCCCAGGCAGCACAGGATAAAATCTTGCATAGGAGGATGCGACCGATCACTCTTGAGTTGGTCAACCTTACACTCGTGGTAGCAGTCGTTTTAAGTTTCTGTTCTAAACAGGATTTGGAGACCTCTGAGTTTGATAATGACGATCACGTCCTTATACGGGTCTCACCTCAACGAGTTTTACGGAGATGTAGCCGAGGCGGCGAGATATCTCCGATGTTCAATGGACCTTTCTAGGTCCCCAGCAGGGTAGGCGAGGTGGTTTACCGCTTGACCCATCCCCCTCAATTGCACCAGGTGCACGACGACTTCCACGTATCTCAACTGAGGAGATACGTGCTCGACCCTTCGCATATCATCGACCATGAAAAGCTGGACAATGGCGCTGGGGTTTCTTTCACGGAGGTTCCAGTGGGGATCGAGGATCGACAGGAGCGGAACCTATGAGGACGACCGATTCCTCGGGTGCACTTTCTCTACTAGTACGGGAACCTCCAGGTGAGCACATGGGAGTGGAAGGCTCTGATGCATGCTCTGTACCGCTTTTGTGACCCTAGTTTGTGTTAAAGCATTACGAGGACATAAAGCCCTGTGGTGGAGTAATGTAAAGCCCCGAAATTTCAAGGGAATTTTTTTTCCAAATTTTCTTTGGGATTTTACAAGAACATAGTTTCTGACAGCGCCTGATTCCGAGGCCCTGTGTGCCCGGAATCATTTTCTCAAGTTTGGCTCGGGTACGTTCAGTGAATGAACGAGCGGGTTTTTCTAAATTTTGATCCGGTGCTCGGAATCGAATTCCGAGGGCACCAATGGAATCACAACACCAGTATTTTCTTAGAAACACCTCTTCCGGTGTTGCGTTTTCTCGGGTGTGGTTTTTAAATTTTCGGGTTTAAGTTATGAAATAAAATTAAGTGTGCGACTACTTTATTTTTAATTCACTTAAAGCCACTTCAAAGCCACTTAAAGCTGCTTAAGCTGAGTTAATGCAGATAGAGTGAAATCCAAAAATATCCTACAAAGTAGGTAGGATATTTGTGAGGTGGGACCCGCACAAGCCCCACTGTTTCTTTTCTGCTAAGTAACGAACCCGCGAAAACCCCTATTAATTGAAAGTCAACCGTGCGTTTTTCTGGTTAAGAAACGCCCCAATTAATTGGGCATTTAAATCATTACAATTAATTCAACAAATTAATTGTTCGTTACTTATCTTTTGAATTTCAAAAGCTTAGGTCAATAATAAAATAAGGGTTGATCTTATTTTATTTAGTTGGACTTGTGGCGTGGAGAGAATTTGGGAGGAAAGCGTTCTTCTTCGGCGAAGAACGCGAAGAACGCGAAGAACACGATGAACGCTCCGACCTCAGACGAAGAACGCCAAACCCTTGGAGATCGATGACGCGATGCCATGTACCGCGACGTCAACGACACTTCTTCCGCGATTCTCCCTCCGCGACGCTTCTTCCACGACGATCCAACCCCGCGACAACCTTCGATCGACAACGACAAGGTAGGGGGTATCTATCCTTTTTAATTATTTTTGGTTTATAACATCAACATGGATTTAATTATTATAATTAAATGTGTATTTTCTCGATCCTCGGAGTTCGTAGACACGACGCCGAGTACCGCACGACAGCGACGCCCATCCGCGACGTGGCGACCCTTTCTTCCGTGACGGTCGATCTCGTGTCCGATGACGAAGTTAAGGTAGGGGTTTTGTTTGTGAAATGAATTTATTTCTGTTTTTGTTTCCTCCTGAAAACAGAGAAGCTAAATCAAGAGAAATTTTAATTTATTAAAATTGTTTATTGTTTTGTTTTCCATATGTGGATTTCTTTTCTTTTTTTTATTCCTGATTGTTATCACCTAACGCGGAGGGTGTGGGCCAAACAAACACGGCCTGACAACCCTCCGCAGTTCTTCGTTGATGTGCGGATTGGCAGGAGACGACAAAACATGCCACAGGGGTGATTCGTTGATTCTACAGTGAAGAACGAGACCTGGGATGAACCTCGGCGCAGACGGAAATAAAAACGGACCACCGGAGGAACTCCGGTGGCCCGCGGAAGCTTCCGCTGGCGCGCCACGCCGGCACCCAGCACGCCGCCGGGAAAACCTCTCCACGGCTGAAGCCGCGGCGACGGGATGGTTCCGCGGCCGCACGGAACCGCGGTTCAGGGACGCGGCGGCTCGGCCACGTCCGGGTGATTCGGTGCGGCCCCCCGCGGGGGCCGCGGTGTTGTCACGCGGGGGCAGCGCGCACCCCGCGTTGCTTGGCCGCTCGGCCGAGCCGAGCTGGGCCAGGCCGGACCGGGTCCAGCCGGGTCGGACCTGGGTCGGGTTGACCCGGTTCGGGCCGACCCAGGGGGGGTCGGGCCGGGTCGGTCCGGGCCTAGACCCCCCGTCTTCGGACCTTTTAGGTCTTTTGCCCGTAACTTGAGCTACGTACCTCCAAACGACTCGACGTCAGCGGAAAATCGATCCTTGGATCGAGACGGTCGTTTCGGTATATTGCACTCAAGGTTTCGAAATACTTTGGGTTTGGCCAGGTTGGTTCGTACACGGAACCAACCGGGCCCTCGGAGCGGAAACACTCATATCTTGAGCTTCGGACTCCGATTGACGTGCCGTTGACTTTGATAGATTCCTCTAAGTGAGACGGATCTTTTGGCATACTCCGCCCGAGGTTTGGACATAGGTGGTGTACGGTCGGGTTGGTTTTTCCTTAAAGACCAACCTGGCCCCTAGGACGAAAAAGACAATAACTCACAGACCGGGCGTCTGATTGACGCGCCATCTGTCCCGTTGAATTCCTCTTGATGAGACGGAACTTTTGGCATACTTCGCCCGAGTTTTGGATGTCGTTGAATAGTGGGTTGGTTGGATTGCACCCGAAATCCATCCGGGCCCTTGGAACAGAAAAGCTGTTATCTTTCAAACCAGACGTCTGTTTGACAAACCGACAACGGCGTTGGTGATCACGTTGAGAAACGATCCCTATTAGTATACCCTATGAGAGTTCGGGGTACAGTTGAGATACGGCCGGTTTGGTTCGTACACGAAACCAACCGGGCCCCAGGGACAAAAAGGATTGTAACTCACAGACCGAGTGTGCGATTGACGCACCGTCTTTTGTGTTGAGACCCCTATGACGAGGTGGTCCTTTGAGATAATTCTTCTTGGGACTTTGAGATACATGGAGTATCGACCAGTAGCTCGTGGAGCAGACCCTCCTGGAGATGAGTGTGCGGAGTACGGAGACCATGTAGCCGGCTGAGACCTGACGACTATTTGACCGATCGACTCGGTGTGTTTCGGATAGCCCAGTGGGGAGCGCTTGGTTGTAGCGGCAGACCCACTGCGGAGGAGCGCTTGGTTGTAGCGGTAGACCTACGTTACTCAACAGATGGAGTACCTCTGGAGGCTATGAGGGGGAGTGCTTGGTTGTAGCGGCAGACCCACGGCGGAGGAGCGCTTGGTTGTAGCGGCAGACTCGCGGTACTCAAAAGAAGGGGTACCTCTTGAGGCTATGAGGGGGAACGCTTGGTTGTAGCGGCAGACCCATGGTGGGAAGCGCTTGGTTGTAGCAGAAAGCCCTCATTACTCGACAGGAGTAGTACCTCAGCAGTCTTAGGTTAGTGAGCAGTACCTCGGATTTGTGACAGGACCACTGTACACTCCAGAGAAGGGGTTCTTCAGCAGTTACGGTTTCAATAATGAAAATCCTGGTTTGAGCTGAGACTTTTGACTCTTGTGTTTACCTCATGAAGGAGATGGGTCACTTGATAACTTAGTTATATGTATGGGCATATACCTGGGTTGTGGTTATCCGTTGATTTCATAACCCTTGTGTTTCCTCATGATTGAGATGGGTTACATGATAACTTAGGTATATGTATGGGCATATACCTAAGTAGAGGTTATCTTTTGAGATCTTTTTTTGTGGTTATCCATGTTGGTTTTAGTGAGACCTTGAGGGTCTCGGGGTCCCTACTGAGTATAGTTATACTCACCCCTGCACGGGGTATTCCCGTACCTTGTTGTGTTGATTGTAGACGACGGACAGTGCTGACGGAGGCCGAGTGTTCGAAGACTAGACGGTACCTGGAGGTGAACTACACGACGAGTCAGTATCTGGAGGTGGACTTCACGACGAGACGACACTCGGAGGAGGTCGACAGGTGAGAGATTTGTGGAGGCTATCTGTACCTACCCTTCAGGTAGGATCCGTGGTGGACGATCTAGGAGCTACGCTATCTGTACCTACCCTTCAGGTAGGATCCATGGAGGACGACCCAGGAGCTACTTCCGTTCTTCCAGCTGTTGTCTTTTTACTGTTGTACTTTGTTCAGTTGTAGTTGTACTTTTACTTTGGGTTTGTATTCTGGCTCATTTACCTTTCAGCACTTCTCTTGTACCTGGTGTTTTACTTCCGCTTGTACTCTGTTGTGTTTGTTTACTTTTATAAAGGCAATGCCTTCCCAGTTAATCAAGATTTACGCCTTTGGTGCTAGTCGCCAGCCCCTGGCCTATGGAATGTGGGCTTGGGGTAGTCACGACACGGGCCCCGAGGACGGGTCGTGACAATAATTATTTGAAGGGTCCTTTTCCTTTCCCTGAGGATCCAAATGCCTTAGCGGGTGGTGTAGAAGTGAACAAGAATGTGTAGAATATAGGGGGATGATGGGTGTTGAACAAGGTGATGGGAATATTAACTAAAACCGTATATATATATATATGATATATATATATTGAATGAAAATTATGAATTGAATACACATAAGTTTATATTATTTTATGAATTATATGAATGTAGAAAATTGATAAATATTTATGATTTTGTATTTTACACATGTAAGCTATAATTAAATGAAATCATTTATTATTTATATGAATTTTTAGGAGTTATTAAATTATATGCATTCATACGTACATGAACGAAACATGGTATTTATTCATGAATTTAAATTCATGAATAAATAATGGGATAATCAAGGAGAACCTAGATGGATAGTTTAACTACTACCATGTGAGGATAGTGAATGTGTAATTCCATTAGGTCTGGCCAAAACCACATAGAACCAAAGAATGTGTCTTTCCTATTCCTTATTTTTATATTAGATTATAGCTCACCATGGAGGATGGAGAGTCCCACATGCTAGAAATGAAAATAAAATTATCTCGTGGATGCACTGTAGTAGTGGGATACTATCATTTTCCACATTGGTAATCTTCCTCAATCACAGCATATGAAGATCAAATTTTTTTTGTCGCACATCATTGTATGGGGAACATATTTACAATGTTATTCATTTCTAATATTTAATATATGTTTCATATTATCTTTAATGGATATTCTTGGAAATAGGGGTTTAAATTTCTTTCGCTTTTCCTAAAAAATTTCATTAAAATCTAAAAAAACTCTTTTAGTTATATTGGAGATAGTAAATGCATTAGATCTGTGAAATAATATGATTTAATAAAGATGAGACTAAATAAATCGTAGTGTTATGTGTTTCTAGATATTTAATTTTCAATTCGGTTTACCCTTATGTAGTTGGGTTATATAATGGTAAGCCTTACACCTATGTAGCTAGTCTACATATAGGTCCCCAATGCTTTACCACTATATAGAGTTTTCTGAATAAGAGGAATATCACCATATCCTTATATATATCGATCCACATAAGTATCACCACAAATTACCATTATGATACGTACGGGATATGTAAAGGGTGTTAAGTTGTTAAATAGCTTATTTAAATGTAAATATCTTCTTATCCATAAACTTATAGGTGTTGTCTAAAGGTAATCAGGTGCATTACGATAACACAAGGCATTGAATAACGGTGTTACATGAGGATAATAATGATGATTCTACTTTTGTGTAAAGGTATTACCTTTTTCGAGGTGATACATAATGTTGTTGTGTAAAAATATTACACTTGGATTCGTTGATGTGTATGAGTTGTTTCCTCCTTACCCTTACACAAGTGGCGATGTTTGAGGGTCAGATCCTTTCTACCCTTACACCGAATTTCTATATATGGTTTGATGGAGGGATAACATTATATAAAAATGAGTTCCTACATAATGGGAGACATAAAACTATTTAAAAAATATTTTAAAATCAAGAAATGTTTTTATTTATTTATAACATTTGAATAAATCATTATAGAAGTTATTTTATGAATATTTAATTTATAAGTTGTTCATAAATTCTATAATTAGAATTATGTGTTGGATTGTTGAATAAATAAATATTTATGAAACATTTATTTTTCCAATATATAATATGTTAATTTTTAAATACAAATTAAAAAATTATATGAAAAGTTTTATGATATAGAAAGAAAACAGTCTATTTCTAAACCATAAGAAATAATTTATAAAGGGTTATAAATTTTGAAATAATTCTATAATATAAAATGTTAATATTTTAGTTAGGAATAATTAATAATTATTTATTTTGAAATATTCAAATTATATGGTTTCTTTATTAAGATATTATTTAATCCACATTAAAAATATTTTTGATGACTTATATGATCAAGGACTATAAAATTTATAAGAATTTTAATTTTAGATTATATAAACTGTTTACATAATGGAAGTTGGATTATAAATGGTTTATAATTAATATAATAGCATATAATAAAAACAAAACTTTCACATAATGATTATTAAGAGTTATGTCATATTTAAATGAATATAAAATGTTTATATTCATGATTATGGAATGTAAATAATTTTAAAGATGAAAATAATAAAAGCGTTGATAACTAATTTTTAGTTACGAATTGTTTATAAATATTGTTATCATGTTTAAATACACGAATTATAAATTTACATCAAGGTTTCTTACCTTCTACATTCATGATTAGTAATTTTTTATGAAATTTGAATATTCTGTATGATTTTGTTTAATTGTTAAAATGATTCTAGTACAGTGACGTGCATTACATGATAGTATTAACTCTATAATGAAATTAGTTTTTGTTAGAACAATGAGAGAGACATAGTATAAAAACAACACTATATAAAATATTTAATAGTAGAAAAATCATGGACTAAAACAATGAATCATAATAGAAAAAACAAAGGAATAAGAAGATAATTAATGATGAAGAAATCCCATACAGATGACCACTCCCCCATGGATAGAGATGACACCTTCTAAGGTACAACCCTTGGATGATGCCAAGAAAAAAAAGAAAATCATAATATGTAATTCCATGGATAAATCCTCTCCCCAATTTAAAAACCATACCCATCACCTGAAAACACGTCCACATTAACCAAATTCTAAAAAAATTACTATTTTAACCCAGTTTGTTTATTATCGTCCGTTTCACACCTGGATAGCCCCACTTTCCATTCTCACTAACAACCCTATCCAGCTCCAAAAATATCCAATCCCTGATGATACATATGAAAAAACTCATCCCCGTTTATATCATTCCCCCCATGATGAAAACCCACATTTTCCTCAATGTCAACCTACAAAATCATGGCTTGGATTCTTGGGAATTGGAATGATAGCACTTTTTTAAAAACACTTTCTTTGGAAACTTATATAATAGAATAAGAGTAGTGTATTATGTTACAATAGTTTCATGTACAACTGCAATCCAACTAACATCAAATGACAAATCTCATGATATACCAGCAATAAATCACCCACTTGTGTGAATAATAAAAATATCCTATATGACTAATTTATTATTACTTCTTGACAACCAAAGTTCTTATTCCATGCTATGTGTAGAAATTGTTTTATCTACTAATGAAGGATATATATGGCCTCTAATGTATGACAAACCAAACTAGGTAAATGTAATATTAGTAGGTCCAATCAAATCCATTCATGGTTCTCTATCTTCATGGAAAAAATAAGTGATAAATAATTATTCAAGATAGCTCGATTACCACACTATATTATTCATATAACCATGGGATGATGAAAAATTCTCCATTACCATTAGTTATTTTCAGTATTTCATGGAATATCATAGAATCTAAAAAACACCCTTGTGAATGCGGCTATGTGTAATGTATTATTTATTTAGACTCCATAAAATATGATATTTAAATCCAAAAAGCAGCACAAAGCATTAAAGGTGACAAGACACTAAATTATAGAAAAATTACACATGGTTACACAACATAAAATTATTTAAAATTTGTTATAAAAGATTTCTTATTAGAAAAAATGTGAGACCCTCAACTCTCTAGTCTCAACAAAAAAACCTTATCCAAAGACAATTACAAGACTAGAATTCACATAAATTCTTGATTATGTTGATCAAATCGGAATACCAATTAGGGATATTGTTTTCTCACATGTATATTCTTATCTTTCTCGAAGAATAAAAAATACAGTGATGATAACATGATAGTATAGACTTACAATAATTTCTCATAAGAATAATGATTTAACACTATTAAATATTTTTGTATGTCCCAAATTCCGTTCAAAAGAAAACACACTAGAATTAATTTTCCTTGAATTTACATCTACTGAAATAAAAAAATTCAACTCTAACATTAGTGACACTATGTCTCTTAATTTCCATTTTTTCAAATAAATTGATATAAGAGACTTCTCTCCCTCTTTTTAAATATTTTTTGGGACTTGATGAATGTATTTTCAGTATAGTGGTTCTTAATTATTCTTATACCCTTTATAGACATGAGTAACCCCTATAACTCCCCATTGTCCCATCCTTGATAATTTGGATGTTTTAGTGCCCCTCATGTAGCCTTTCTCCATTCTAGTAACCAAGTCTTGTCCCATAAGTATCTCAATTTCCTATGGGAAAAACTCTTGTGTCACTGGTACTAATTTATTCTCCTTTGGGAGACTTCCGTCTAGGTTGTTGTTGAGATCTATATTTGGAATTGTACTAATCTCTTTCAATGAATTATATCCAATAATTGAGAAAAAATAATAACAATCATAATTGATATGAGTTTATTTAGTAATATTTCCAAGATCACTTTCAACACCACATTCAAAATTTATAATTCTATTCACTATATATCCACAAACAATCCACGAAAAAAAACTTAAAATTATCTCTAAAATCACCAACTAGAACAACTAAGAGTCGAGATTCACATGGAAAAATTTATTTCTCCTTGCCAAGAACTTCATGTATCATTCAAGGAAAGGAAATGAAACTTACCTTTTTAATGTGAGTAGTAGATAAAGTGTTCTCCTCCACTTCGTAGAATTCCAATGTAGTCTATTGGACTCTCTTATTCAATAATTCTAATGAAAGCAGTAAAATTGACCTAGAAATATATAGATTTTCAATTGAACAAGTTTTACAAAGCGTCTCCAAAAGTTGCATAGGTTATCACTCATTCTCCTTCCCATTCCCCTATATATGAGATAACCTGAATTACTATAATGTTTCAAATGGTGAAGATCAATTCGATGACATTAACCATTAATAATTCCCACTCTCTTAGCTATGCTAGGATAAATGTAACATCATATACTTCTATGTCTGATTAATCAACAAATATGTATCAGATTGTGAAATCCATCTGAATGTATCTTCTCTAGTGAAATTAGGAAGTTAAAATGGTCACACCGTAATGATAATCATATCAATTATATTAATTCCCTATATATAAATATTTATCCATTATCACCATAGATTGTTGATGCTAGTGAAATTATCAAATCCAGACACAACCAAAAAACCCATACACATTGTTTTTTCCATGAATAGATGTTTCGATAGACCATATACAATATGTTGTTTCTAAAAACATTATTATTTTGTTATCTTGGTGAGTTCATGGAGTTGTGAAAACTAGATTTTCATATATGAAGAGAGATTCTGTAACTTTACCACTTGTTCTTGGTGACACCTAACAGGTTCCAATTTTTTATAATACATCAAACTATGTGGTGTCTCAACCAGAACTCTTCAAACAAATTACTGAGAACACGAGGCCTAGTTCTTCCCACCAAGAACCACCACTCTATATTAATATCTCAATTATGTTCACGTAATGAGTTTTAATCTAAATGAATTTATTATTTTATCTCTCATTAAATGTCTAGAACCGATCACATCTCTCTTATAGCTGGGAGTAGGTCTCTCTCTTGCGATGAAGACTCCAATTATGAGCATTGTTTTCTGACAGTGTTGGAATCTTCATTGGTGTTCTCATTTACACTATCTCTTGAATTACTTAACTGATTGTGCATAATAATTTAGATAGTTTAAATAAAGGAACATGAACAATGATAATTTTTCTAGAAATCACAGTCAACTACACCACACACCCAATTAGAAAGTTATCAAATCTCTATCAGTGTACTATCTTCCCTAGCAATCCTGACCCAGGTGTCTCAGTCTGCCTAAAACAATCGTCATTCTCTGGTGGTGATTGACTCCACAATTATGATCCAGTCCCCATCAAAGACTCTAAAAGTATAGGACAATGAGAGAGAGAGTGTATAAAAACAACAGTGCAAGAACTATTTAATAGTTGTAGAGTCATTGATTACAACAAGGTAGAATGATAGAAAAATCATATGATGAAGAAGATAAAGAATGAATAATAAATCCCCTAGAGAAGATTACTCTCCCGAGGAAGGATTTGACACCTACCGTGGTCCAACACTCTGCTAATACCAAACATGAAAAATGCAAATCTTATTTTGTAATCCATTGGTGATACTTCAATATTTAAATACCTACCCATCACATGACATCCAAACCACCATAACCACATTCCATTACATATTAAATATTACCCCTGCCTTCTTATCATACTCATCCCAAACCTGGACATCCCTACTCCACATACTCATAGGTATTCCCAACAAACTCTACAAATACATCTTCCACAATTCCACACACGGTATCCCAAAACATTATTCTTAATAGTTTCTCAACTACCTTAACCATAGTTTTTAATTGAAGTAATGAATTTTAATATTGTTTTTGAATGCAATTTTTTCATATTAGGTTTTAGATATATAATGAATTAGATTCTCTCTTGACTATTGTATCCCCGAGAAGAAGGTCTTGAGGACAGACTACCTACCCACATTAAGGCTTGTGCCTTATCTAGGGTGGTGATTGAGGATGACTATTTGTCACTTCAAGATTACTAATGTTGAGATTTTCAATCTCATATATCTATATTAATTTTCATGATGTTTTCATGTACCTTATGAATATGATAAATTTTAATATGTATGAATATTTTTGACTTTTATTTATGGGGTAGTAACACAAACCTATGGATTGTCTAAATAGTTACACAAAAATATTGTTTGAACATATTGATTTGGGGGATATAATAATATTTTAAACATCGTTATGAGAATAATGCATAAATAAAAATGAATAACATAGATAAGATGGTAAGATAAAATACCCATTAAATACTATGTGTGAGATTCCTTCTAAAGTTGAACTTTTCAAGACCTCAATTATCCAATTATGTAGTTTCAAACCAAAGTGATGTGCCTCTAAATAATATTGTGTATGAAAAAAAATTAATGAGTGATACTGGATCATCCTTGGTTTGTTTTATGAAAAAGAATGGTTACCTTGAATTTTCTTGTTATTCCCCATTCTCGACATTTACTTTTGTTTACAATAGATGGAAAACCCCAAGGAATGGGATACCGGTAGATTAGATTTTTGTTTATCCATTTGATAGATTAAGAAAAGAGTTATCTACTCAAATATCCAATAGTCATATATGATATGATTAGGATTATTCCCTATATAAATAACTAAGTGGTGAGTTTCACAACAAAGAGGTTTATTTTATTAATGTAATATAGATCTTGTAACACTAATGGGTATAATTGTTTTTAAAGGGGAAATAATTTTTATGGGAGTTAATTAAATAAAATTCTTTATTGTATGGTTTTAAAGCATGATATTCATTTTATAAAATATTCTGTTTTAGATAAATTGAATCATCATTATGAATGACCTTAATATCCACCTTTGAAAAATAAATAAAAATTATTATTGAAAGTTCATTGATCGGTATAGAAATTTGAGATTTTTCCCAAATAAGGAAAATGATGTTTTCATTGTGTATTTTTTTTATTGGAGATGAAATTTTCCGAATTAACTTAATGGATAAAAGAATCAAATTAATTTCAATAAAATATAGGGTTATATGGAATGAATAGTAATAATTAAATATGATTGTATTATCCAAGATAAATATACCTGAATGTTTTTTAAAACTCCATGAAATGTCCATGTCCAGTATGGATGTTATCGAAATTAATTCTTTTATTTTGAATGAAATGTGATACCAAATGTATAGTTTAACAAGGTTTTAAAATATGGAGTCAAAAATAAATGGAAGTAGTGATTTATCTTATTTTTAGTTTCATGAGATAATGTAGATTGTTATTTCATCATGGATTTGAATGTACGATATTTTATCTAATTAATATACATATATAAGTAATTGATGTGTTTCATTTACTTTTTTACCTTATGTGATAAGAGAATAAAATTGATTGAAAATAGTTGTTGAGAAAAATTAATAGATGGTTAATTGTATACATATTGTTTAAAAGATAATATTTTTTTATTACAAATAGTTTTTGTGAGCATGTTTGAGATGAATAATTGTATTCACATGGTTTATGATTCATAAATTTCTATAAATATTTTTTAGAAGATGATATGGATAAAACTATTTTATTCAAGATAGAAGATTTATCCTAGTCATTAATAAAATATGTGGGAATTTGTTCGTACATCCCATCAATTATATATTTTAACAGTCTTCTTTTGAAACAAAAATTATTCCATACATATAGAATACCATATATGATATAGAAAAAATTGTATATTTGTCAAATATTCCCTCTAATAGGTAATATATGTTATTTCCTATAAGAATAAGAGTTTTTCTAACATAGAAAGATGTTATAAAAATAATATAATGCCATAGAGGCTAGTGGGGGTATGTTTTTACATAAGGAAGATCAATGTTAAAAAATTTATAATTACTAAAATCATAGTTTAGAATGATTTTTAAATAAAATACTAAGATATTTAGGATGTATTATCGAACAATAATGTAAGTCGTTAATTATCTGAAGGATAAATTTTGATGAAATAGTGTTCTAAAGATGCTGATAATTAACATAGAAATATTTATAAGTAGACAACCGAAGTTGACATTGTAATATTTGATGTTTTGAAGTTAAAAATTTTAAATATATTGAATGTTGAACAAATAGAAATTTCATTACTAAATATATCCATTATTCCAATGGAATACTTCATATATGTTTCCCAATTCAGAGGATAGTGGCTAGGTTTTATCAATAAGTTACAAAGAGATGTGACATCGATTACATTTTATGTAATGTTTTAAAAAACCTAAAATGTGTTTGTAACATAAGGTTGATCTTTCAGTTTATCATATTGCACAGGATAAAATAGTTTTTATGTTAGTTTTGTTAAATATTTTTAGAGTTTATGATTGATAAATTTTATAATATTAAAGGAAACCCCCATTTTATCTTTATTTCAAATTAGCTACATATATGTACATGTAGATATACATTTGGTAAATTTTAATTACAATTGACCTATTGATGTGTGAATTCTCCTTTATCCCTGACTGATGTTCATCATGGATTACTAATGGTTATGAATAAATATTAATTTTAGCATTGGTAGGATTCTTTTATAGTGAATAAAAATGTTATCATGAGGCAAAATGTTGAGAATATAATTCTTTTGGGGCACTGGATGATCCACAAAATAATATAACATGGAGTATCATATAGATGTATTTATTATAATGGTTCTATATGGTTTATATTTTATTCCCCACTACCTAAGGTTGGAATGATATATAGAAAAAGAATCTGCATACTTTGATACCTTACTTACACACGTCTACATGTTGACTTTGCTAACACAGGGGTGGTTTGTTATGTTTTTTTATCATGTCATCATTAGGATCTTAACAAAGATAATATTTTTCCTTTTGTATAATTAGTATAACATTAGATACCTTGATTGAGATAGTCTATAGAAGTGTGTGACCAAACCTCAAAATTATATATCTATTCGTATAAGAATGAAGTGTTGTGTTTATCTATTTGAATGAATGATATGTGATTTATTCATCGATTAGATTAGTCTACAAATAGATAACTCAGATCAGAGAGGTTGGGATTGTCATGATACATATTCGATGATTACTAAATGTCATGGAAAAAAGAAAAAAAATATGAGAATGGAGGTTTTCATATGATATCGACTGGTAGAAATATGTATAGATATAGACGAGTTTTATGGAGATTATGTCAGATAACATTATAGATAGCGTAGCTTTGATGCTTTTATAATGGCCACTCATCGATTACATAAATGAATATGAAGATTTGTATTTGTTATCAATTCTTTAAAATCCCATGAGGTCTACATTGGGGCTGACTGGATGAGGATTACGAGTGAATTAGAGATATACTCTAATTTTTTTATATTAATCCAAAAGTGTTTTGGATGGGTATTTACAAGGTTTTTTATTTGATAAGATACTGGGTGAAATTAGTTATATCGTTACAAAAGTGTTTGGGAAGATATCCAAAAGAGTTTGTGATTTTATTTCACAAAATTAATCTATATGATATAATATATGTTGAAATTAAAAAAATAGGCTTTACTACAAGAAGGAGATTTATGAGAATATTCCCTAAAGCCTTATATATATACTGTATGAAAATTAATATTTTCATGCATGTAAGTGTTATGTCTGAATATACAATGTAATACATAAGAGGGGGTGAATTTTTTTCTCAAAATCATCCACAATACACTTTTTAGACACATACTCTATTTTATATGGATTATCTATGTTTTCTATTCAGTTATGAAAATATGTAGTAGATAAATATAAATAAAGAACATAACTTTTTATTGTGTTTCTATGCATAAAGACCCCATAGTCTACTCCACCAAATACTCTCTACGTGATCTTGGTGAATTTTACTAATATGATCCTCATATCACAAAACCAAATTTTCCTGACTGAGTGCATGTAGTTGAAATCTTTACAACACTAATTAAAAAATACATATAGTTCAATAACATAGATCCAATTATCCACCACTTAGATCAAGAAGTTTATACTCTACCAAAACAGAGTATGATCAGTTGAAAACTCAAATTAATTAAAAGATATTGATTTGATTGAATGGTGTTGAATATTCACATTTGCAGAAGTACACAATTGGAAGTATATGGATCTTATTATTTAGAAAAAAATATCATCTTGATTAAAATAGTCTGAAGCGATCCATTTGAAAAAAGATATTCAATTAGAAATTGTTTAAAAACAAAATTGTTTCAAACACACAGTAGAACAACAAAGAACATATATATCTACAAAATGAAGTCTTTTAAATAGATTTTTTATGTTGATTGTAGCAGAGTAAAAATAATTCCAATATTTCAATTGTATGTCACATAGAGAGATATATACATTTTTTTGATACTCTGAGTAAATATATAGAAAATTTGATAGATTGTTTCAATAATCCAGATTCAAAATAACACTCTAATTGGCCGTAGAAATTGAAATTTCAATTATCTTGGAGAGTCGTAGAATCCCATAGAAATATGGATGATTTTATTTGATAAACATGGTTCATTGAAATAGTCAATATGGTCTATTAATTGTTCATTAATTCTTACATGACCATTTCTAAAATATAGGATATAATAGATAGATTGAAGAACATCTCTGTTGAAAATAAATCATATGGTTGAATAATGTTGAATATGTTTCCTTCCAATGTTGCGTTACTTATCCTTACATTCATTATTTCATAAAATAGGGTGCAATGTATCGTAGGGATGAAGATCCATAAATTCGTCATTTTTAGCTTAAAATCAGAGATGTATCAAATATGAACCATTTGTTCAAATTTACAAAACATATAACAATAAATCATATGTTCAACTTTCCCACAAGTAGGGTAGGAAAAATGAATTGAGACTCCAATGTAGGGCAACTGATCCATATTCTTGATGAATTATGCACATAAGTATGTTGTTTGAAACAGAATATTTTTAGAATTGGATAGGGATTATAGTGTACACAAACGTTATCCTTTCTAGAGTAACATAGGGATGAAATTAGTGCTTCCAAAATCATTCTGTAATGCGAGAAACTTTATAAAAAAGTATAAATTCCTATAAATCTCACATAACATAACTTAATTAGAAAAAAATCAAGGGTATTTGTGAGCATCGAAATCATCATAAATTATAGAATATTGTTGAGACAATACATGCCCAACAATCTCCCGCATTTTATGATCACAAAACCCATAACATAAAACTTAACAAAAATTAATGAAAACATAGGATTTCTAAAACACAAAAAAGATATAAAAATTATCTCAAAATTTTTATTTCATAGATTTATTTGGATAAATAAAATTTAATTTTTTTGGTTTTCAATCATAAATCATCTCCTTCTATTTTTTGATTTAAAGAATATGGTTGATCAATGAATAAATGAAATAAACCACAGTTAATAAATTACATAACTAAAAATTAATAGTCAGGAATTCTATAATAGAAAAAATATATGATTGAATGTGAAGTACTGAACTGAAATAATGGTAAATAAATCCAGATATGAAGAAATTTATGTTAAGATAAAAAATGTTCATATTTTATAGTAAAATATGTAGTCAACATGGGTCTTCAAAATGAATGATTTTAGATTTTAGTTTCAACATCAACATTGGGTTCTTCTAGATGAGGAATGGCATGAAAAACACTACTATGTTCAATAAATATCCGTAACAGGATCTGAAAATGGTTATTGAACACTTCTATAAAATTATAAAGTATCTTCTTCGAATCATTTCCATAATTAATTAGCTCAAAAAAATGATCATTAGAAAAGAATTCATTTCATGTTTAGACTGAATGAAGGAGGTATTCTTTTCCTTAACATGATTAATCACTGGTCCCAACCAGGATACATTGGACGTAAGAAGATTCCCCAGGTACCTATGATTCCCTAATGTCACATTCAAAGGAATTCTATCCCATTAAAGAGTATTTAAAATGTTATTAGAATAAACAAAAATAGATGTAATTTCCTCAAACATCCTAAAAAGCTCTGGTGGTGTCTGTTGGGAAGAGGTAGACACTCTATTGTATTTCTTGAGAGACTAAAACTCTCTGTTAATATTTACCATAAAATCATGAAACTATTTCTTCTTTAAATAACCATCTTTTAATTCACAAAATTCACTTGACATATTTTCTATAATCTCCCTAAGATCTCCATGTGAGATAATATTTTTTTTGTATTCTATAAAATGTTTCTTCTGAGATTTATACTCTGATCCTTGTATGAAAATCACTATGTATTCTTCAAAGATTTTCTTTCTATCCTCGAACTATTATAATATAAATGAAACCAATGCCTCTAATAGTGGATTCATTATAACTTAAGAATTGACTTCATAATTAGAAGATTCAAGATAATTATCTCACACTTGACTAACATCTACTATATACAAGCTTGGATAACTAGCTCCTACTGGTTTGTTTCCCAAATCAGATACTCACAAAAATATAGGCTTAGGAATAATATTAGTTCAAGGTTCATGGATTTATTCCCTTTGATGTTCATGACATTGAGCCTCCTACTCAATTTCTTCATCTACTAGGTTATCATGACTAGTAGCTTCACCCTGTTCACAAGGTGCAATGGAATCCACATTTCCAACATTATCCTTAGAAACAAAATCTAGAAAATTAACTAAAAATAATATTATTTTTCTAACAAAAGATACTTCGGGAATAGATGCTCCTTCATATTCTATAGGTCTCTGGAACACCGAACCAAAATAAGGGATAACACTTTTCTCCCCATGAGCCATAACTAAACACTTTTGATACTATTCTTCTCCAATAGGCAGCAAACTGTTTCATGAGTTTCCCCAGAAAAAAACAAGATTCATTACTATTGAATCATTCAACCTGTTACGTTAAAGACACCAATTTCCAAAAAAAACATATTGAATATCGTTCCATTCCATTGTAGAAAGAATTAAATAATCCTACCATAGGGATAATATCCCATGTTCGTATCTGGGTGGTAGTAGTGATTTATATACCATATCATAAACTAAGGAAAATTAATATTTATATGATTCAGAAACAGAAACATGATATATATGTAATGATAGAGGTCTTTCTCAATCATAGTGGTCCTATGAAAAATTATTGAATGACTAAACTTCTTTATCACATCGCAGTTAAAAGAATGATTATTTGTACACACTTTTTGGAAAATTATTTTCCAAAACAAAGAAAACATGATGTATTCAGAAGCATATCTTCCATTACCAATGTTTCATAAATTGAACTGAAAGTCCCCCTCATTGAGACATATTAACATCTTGGTAATTTCCAAAGTGGATAAAGAAAAATCATTATTATCAATCAAGGAGATTATTGAATCTTAATCAGAACTAAAAGTAAATTAATAACTCTTAAAAAATTATTTGACATTTATATCTTAATCCATTTTCATATTATCTTCTCTAATGGTGTAAATGAGACCTTGAAAAATTAGATCTTCCTTAAGCAACATATTTTTAGAATATAAATATCCAAAATCTATTACCTATACATTCACGATGTTGTGATATTTCCTCAAAGCATAATTACCATTTTCCAAATCATAATATATAGATATTTGTGAGGTTTCTATTTTATAAGGTTTTGAAATAGATGGGATTTAAGGACTATAGTTTATGGTAGACATGAAATGAATGAGAAGGGTACTGTATAAGTCAAAAGGACATGTAGAAGAGGAGAAAGATTGTTGGATAAGGAAAATAGTTTTCTCATGCTGATAGAGTATGTAAATTAACACCCCATGATTCCCGGGTAAACTTCTTTTTAATTAATTCAAATGATTGCATTGTACACAACCCCGACTTCAAGCACAACAAGTCATATCAAAGTAGAAATTTAAAAACTATTTATGAATATTATTAACCAAATTTGTAAATTTTATAAATATTATTTTTAAAATATTATTCATTTTTTAATTTGAAATATCTAATTTTCATAGGGTGATATTATGGTAATTATCTGGAATGATTTAATTTTTGATGAATAGTGAAAAATACTGCATTTTAATTCAAAACAGCATTTTCATCTAATTTACTAATGTTTTTTATTAACTCATTAATTGGTTTTAAAGTGTAATGGTATTAATAATTAATAATTAACCTAATTATGGTCATTTTACATAATTTCACATTTTAATTACACAGAAATAGATGTCAATATTTTGATAGATATTACTTCTTAAAAACCTGCTTTCTGGTATTGACAACTGGAATTAATTTTAAATTAATTACTAAAACTTTTCTGTTTTGAATTTGTAAAAATGGATTCCATATTTGGAATCTTAAGGTCCAAATTGTGTTAATAGGTAACTTTTTGTTTTGGACATTATGAATACTCACTTCATTAAGTATTTATATCTACCATGGTAAAAGGGTAAATTTGGTAAATAATGGTAGAAAAATAAAATTATAATAATAATGAACTACCCTAAAAATGTCATAATCATACTGTATGACATATTTTTGACCATAGTAATTCTTGGGTAGATTTTATTACCCAATGGATCCACATGGGTATGAGAAGAACATTTTATAAGAATTAATTTAATGTATTGGAAAATATAATACAAACATTCATCTTTTAATAAAAAAATTAAATGGGGTTTTATAATTGATCTCTTAGACTATAAATATTCATTATAATGAAAAAAATATATCATACATCATGATATATTATTTTAAATTTTTAACTTTATATATATAAATTTAACTATGACACAAGGATGATGCATTGATTGCTTCATTAATAAAGATTCAAATAAATGATATTATAAATGTTAAAATAACTATAATTTTGTTACATTGATGACATACATGAGTTTTAATATTTATTTTGACATATTATCTTTGATTTAATGCATTTTTTTGGATGTAATCAAGTTGTTATGACTTTAACAAAAATCAATTATTAAATAGTGTCAAAATTGACGTAAATGGGTTTTTAAAACAAATACTATTTTATGAAATGATATAGTAGTACTAAAAATATAATATTCTGAAAAATGTCCTATATAATGTTACCAATGTCATTAATTTTCCATTTATGATTCTTATTTCATTATATAGTAAATATAGTTACCATATATTATGAAAATACAATAAGACATAGTAAGAGTTACTGTTTTTAACTAATGGTTGAAGATAAAAGATATAGTTAATTTTGTTACCCAAACTTGTCTAAAACATATTTATTGAGAGGTATTTGACCCAAAAGGATTTTATATATTAAATTTTTTTTTATGGGACCATTTGAATCTGAAAATAAATTTATAATAAAATAACATTTCAATGCCTTCCTAATGTCCCCCACCTCCCTCTTATAAATGAGAACCATCTTTACCCACTTATTCACACATTCAAATCCCTTGTTAACAGCCAATACATGCCCAAATCCCTTCCAAAATTTCTTCAATTCATCCTAGAGTCCACCCTTTTGGTAGAAAAATAACTTATGGAGTTCTTTTGTTCATATAAAAAGAAAACACTTGAATAAGAGGTAGTCATTTTATCGTTTCTTCCAAGGTTCTTCTCTACTTCTACTTCCTCTTACAAAGTTCGTACCATACTAAAATAAAAAATATATATCATAATATATTCTAGTATTTTGTTATGATTATGGTACACCCATATTCCTCTTTTACCCGTCTTATGAAAACAATATCACCATGCATGTGTATGCACAACTTACAGTCTCCACACAGTGGAGTAACTATTTTTCATATATACATTATTTCGATGGGTATAATTATAAATAAAAATGACATAAAAAATAAATATAACATGATATTACATCTTTAAAATTCATATTCAATTCAAATCCATACCATTAAAACATTAAGGAAATGATATCGTCGCTTGTGTGTACGTAAGACTTACCGTCTCCACGACGCGATGAGACTCATCTTCCACGTTCACCATTGAAGAATGATTATAAAGATATATATTGTGAATAATTATTAAATATTTGAAATAATAATGATACTGAAATATATATATATACATTTACATATATTTAATTCACTTACTTCCTTTCATATGATAAGAAAAGAGAAACAACATTCATGTGTACGTATAAACTACAGTCTACAAGTACAGTGTATTAATATATATTATATATCTTTATATTGTCTATATATATGTTATATATAACATATTATATATTTTGGAAGTAATTAAATCATGATCTATGTAATATGATCAAGAATTAGAAATCAAAACACATAGGATAAATTGAAGTGATTATTACCCGAAATGGTGCATTAACATGGAATTGTTAATAAATGTGTAATATAAAGTCATAATAGAAATAATATATGATATAATAAATATTATTATGAATCTAATATATGTTAATAATACCATCATTCCATAATTTCAGAAAAATACAGAGAGTATCAGACTTAAGGAAAGGGATTTCATGTCAATTTCATTTCATTTAGGCGTATTGTAATGCTATGGACCTAGTTCATTTTATACGGTGTATATTATACATTTTGAATTATTAAATCATAAATATAATTATTTAATGATATTATACTATTTCATTAATGGGAATTATTGATAGATCCATATTACTCATTAAATATGGTTATTTTATAAGGCATATTATTTATTTTGATTATTCAATATGAGAAATAATTTTGATTGGCAATGATGGTTGGAGCACAGACATTATATAACTCATCGATGAATCAAAATTTTCCCATGAGATGAATTAGTTTTCCAAATGGGTTTTAACCATTAATTATAACCATTTTTTGTGAAAGGTCTTAACGGTAATAGGTTTTCATGTTCCTGAATCATGACGTCCTTAAATAGAGTATTTTCATCATTTAAATTCATTTATTATTTATCTATGAAATTTTGCATCAACATGTCTATAGAAATAGTTTAATCTCAGTTTATTGATTTATGGCATATGTTTCAATTCCTTAGTTCCCATATATTTGTGCCTTATCTAGTTTTGGAAATGGAAAGTGTTCTCAGATATTTACCTTTCCATATAGGTTGATTATTGCTTTCATTGTACATACCCTTACAGGTCATTTGAGACCACCTTTATTATGTTTCTCTCTATAGGTTATGAATTAGGGATCTTTTAAAAAGATTTCATGGATGGTTTATATTTCAATTATTATGCTTCTTGTTTTATTTTTTTCCATTGTATTATGGGTATCATGTTTGTAATCTGGATTTCCAAGACTGCTAAGCTATATGGTCATTTGGGAAATGATTCCTTATAATCATGAAAATGTGATGTAATAATGCACTAAATTTAGGTTATCTATGATTGGGTTATTACATTTGGTATCATAGAAGGTTTAGAAACAACGTGGATACTTGACTAAGAGACCCTAGATTATGGAACAAACGCTATGTTACACTTTGGGGATACACTTATGATAATTCAACCAAAGTAATAAAAGTAAACGATTAATGATGCATAATTTTTTAGTTAATGATGAGTGTTTTACCATATTTGAAACTGATAATTTAATTAGATAATCTGATATGTGTCATTATAAAGATATGGAATCAAGATGGATGAATAGTGTCACTACGTGGGGAAATTGCAGGGGTTTCCCTGTAGATGAATCCAATACAACTGGAATTGGAATAGAGAAAATAATGGTGATATTAGGGAAACATAATCAAGTTATGACAAAAAAACATACACTGAATGGAACAATCCATTCTACATAGGGAATCATCTATACGGGATCATGTTGTGTGAAAAAATACACCATAATTTTGTTGGACTACTAATCCAATTGTAGTTGATAAGTGGATTAAGTCTCTAGAAATGATATTTATGGAATTTAGATGAAATAAAATAGAAAAGGTTACTTTTTTGGTCTATTGTCTCCAAGGTGATGTTGATCAATGGTGGAAATTGATCCACAATGTTAGGGATGAAGAAGAAAAAGAACTTATGGAATGATGAACTTTTAAGAAGATATTCTTTGACAAATACATTCCTCGTGATCATCAAATTGAGATGAATAAGAAGTTATTTAGCTTACAAAAAAAGGAATAAGAGAGTGTTTTATATTATTAAACTACCTTTACAAGATTAATTAGGTATGCTACGGATTATATATAAAACATAGTGTGGAACATTGATCACTAATTTGAAGGTATTGAACTAAATATCCAAAGAGAACTGGTTAAAAAAATTTCATCATATAATAAAATTGAATTACGTGCCATAAAGATTGAGAAAGATTTTTTTAGGATCAATATATTAAATGGAAAACAAGACAAGAAGAGGTCATATGAGCACCTAGAAAAAGGGAATAAATTAAAGAAGAAGATGAAGTTTGAACGATTTCCATTTTCTGAAAACTGTTAGAAAAAATCACACTGGGAAATGTTTGAAGGGATTGGGAGTTTGTTATAAGTGTAGAGATAAGGGACAACATGCTCATGAATTCAATGGTAAGAAACAAATCAATATTGTCTAGTGCTACAATTGTATATATTTTGGATAGTATTCAATTGAATTCCGCAAATGTCAAGGGAATCGACCATATTAGAGGATGAGGGTAGATGGACAAACTTTTGCGATAACTATTTCTATGGTTGAAGTTCCTAATGCTATGGTGGAAGGTACATTAATTATTTCCTCAAATTTGGAAAATGTTTTATTTTATTCAAGAGAATAAAATTATATTATATCTTCCTAGTTTTAATTAAAAATTAGAGATTTACAATTCACAATGATAAGACAATTATCATTTAGAACACCTAGTGTGAACCTTACCACAATAAAGATATGTCGAGAATGTCCTATTTTGGAATATAAACATGATCTAATTGATAATTTTGTTATCAAACCAATTTTTGATTTTGATATAATCCTTATTATGGATTGGCTTTCATAATATGATGTTAACATATATTGTAAGAAGAAATAAGTTGCGATTTGTGAGGAAGATATAGAATCTGTTATCATTAGAGAAGAATCTTCATCACTAGATTCTTATCATAATCCCCCCCTAGTAGATTTACTGAATGACAATATTAAGGAGGAAGGTAAATAAATATCTAGGAATGAAGGAGTTAATCATAGAATTTATGATGTACCTATTGTAAAAGAATACATTGCTGTTTTTTCAGATGTGTTACCGAGGCACCCTCCAGAGTGTGAAATTGTGTATTGTATTGATTTAATCCCCGATGCATGGGAAATATAAACAAATCCCTATATAATGGCCACTGTGGATTTAGTAGGGATAAAAAAAAATTGAACAGTTAGGTCAAAAGAGATTTATCTTCCCTAGTGTTTCTCTATAGAGAGCCCCTGTTCTCTTTGTCAAGAAGAAATATGGATCCATGAGTCTGTTTATTGATTATAGAGGAATAAATGGAATTAAAATAAAGAACAAGTATCCTCTAACTCATATCAATTATTTATTTGGTCGACTTCAAGGAGCTCAATTCTTTTCAAAGATTGGTCTTAGATCTGGATATCATTAATTACGAATGATGAAGGAAGAAATTCAGAAGAAAACATTTCAGATGAGGTATGGTCATTATGAAATTATAGTAATGCCTTTTTGATTGACAATTGTACCCTATGTTTTTATGGATCTCATGAATTAATTATTGAAGGAATATCTTGATGATTTTGTTTTGGTATTCAATGTGAATATTCTGATATATTCTAAAATCTACGATGAACATGATTATTAGTTGAGAATCATTCTTGAGACTCTTAGGAGAGAAGAATTCTATAGTAAATTTTGAAAGTGTGAATTCTGGCTTCATAATATTTATTTCCTTACCCATATAGTATCCAATGATAAAATATATATTGATACTTTAATGAGAAAGGAAATTCAGAAATGGAAAGCACCGAAAAGTATGACTGAGGTACACAATTTTATTTGTTTTAGAGGTTACTATCAACATTTCTTCCATAGTTTCACCTGATTGGCAAACCCATTAACCAATATCACAATTAAAGGGGTTAAATTAATTTGGAAAAAAGAATGTGAAGAATATTTTGATGAATTGAAGAGAATATTAGTCAATGCTATTATCTTGACTTTACCATCTCAGAATGATGGGTTTTTTATTTATAGTGATGAATCAGGGAAATGACTTGGTTGTGTCCATATGCAGAATTATAGGGTTATTTTATATTCATCATGGGAATTAAGAACCCATGAAAATAATTATCCATCTTAGGATCTTGAGTTAACTACAGTAATTTTTGATCTGAAGATACAGAGACACAATATCTACCGTGAAAAATGTGAGATATATACTAATCACAAGAGTTTGAAATATATTTTATCACTTATAGAACTAAACACATCACAAAGGATTTGGCTTGATCAATTCAAGGATTATGATTTCATAATAAAATACCACCCAGGGTAGGAAAATAATGTGTTGGATTCTTTGAGGAGAAAGAAGGATGGATTTCTAATGAAGATGATAGTTGAAAGGGACCCTATATTCATGGATCTAGAAATGATGGATATGGGAATCATCATTGAGGGTAAAGCATCACTAATTTTTTAAAATGGATTACAAAGAATATTTATAGAAATGATAAACTGTAATCTAACTGATGATGTAGAGTTTCAAAATAAAATAAAAAATGTGAATGATGGGATATTGATCGATTTCTTATTTGAATGTGGAATTTTCAAATTTTGTAAGAGTCTTTGTTTACCTACCATACCTGATCTAAAAAGGGAATTATTGGATGATTCTCATACCTCCAATTTCTATATACACCCATGTGGCACTAATATTTAGAGGCATGAAGGAACATTTTTAGTGGGATAACATTAACAGAGAAATTGCTAATTATGTGTCAAAATTTATGGTTTGTCATTAGGTGAAGGCTGGAAGACAACATCCTAGAGGAGTAATCCAACCTCTTCATATATATATATATATATATATATATATATGTTGAAATGGTATGATATTACTATAGACATTTCCATGGGGCTACCAAATAATCCTAGAAGTAATGATTTGATATAGGTTATTATTGATCATCGTAGCAAGTTATCAAATCTTTTTTCTATAAGAGAACATTTACCACTTGAACGTTTAACAAGAATATATATTAAATAATTTTTAAGTCTTAATGTTGTACTACTATCAATTTTTCCTGATAATGATCCCCATTTTACATCATGATTATGTAAAAGTCATTAGAATAACCTAGATACTAAACTTCATTTGAGCACTGCATACCACCCTCAAAGTGATTGAATTTATGAACGGACTATTCAAACATTAGAAGACATGAGGATATCCTACTGACTTGACTTTCAATTTCTGTGGGATTATTATATACAATAGCAGAATTTTCCTATAACAATAGATTCCATTCAAGTATTCATAGGGAACCATATGGTGCGTTACACGGAAAGAGGCGTTGTACACCAACTTGTTGGGATGATGCCGGTGAAAAAAAAACATGTAGGTCTAGAAATTGTTGATGAAACAATGGAGAAAGTGAATATTATCCAAACCCATATCAAAATAGCTTAATGAAGGCTAAAGAGCTATGATGACAACTGAAGGAAGGATTTGGAATTTCAAGTATGAGATCATGTTTTTATAAAGGTATCTCCATGGAAGAGTGTTATATGTTTTAGTAAGAAGTGTAAATTCAATCATAGTTACTTATAACCTATTGAAATTATAGAACTAATAGGATTTATATCCTACCATTTGGAAATACCACCATGTCTCTTGAAAGTTCATGATGTGTTCCACATATCACTATTAAGGAATTACATGCCAGACGCAACGCGTGTACTCACCTATAAAAAAATAAATTTGGAACCCGATCTGTCTAATTGTGATGATCATGTCATGATTTTTGATACTAGATTACAAGTGTTAAGAAATCAAAAAAATATTGTGGTAAATGTTCATTGGAGAAACCCTAAAATCAAAGAGGCGATATACGAACCTGAAGAACATATGATGAAGAACCACACAAATTTTTTTATGTCGTGATATTCTTGAAATTTCGAGGACAAAATTATTTGAAGGGGAAAATATTGTAACACCCCAATCTTCTACAGTATGATTCTTTTTAAATAATTCAAAGGCTTCATTATACAGAACCCTGAGTTCAAGTACACCTCAACCGAACAAAGTAGACATTTAAAAAGCAGTTATGAATAGTATTAACAAAATTTTGAAAATTTATAAACCTTATTTTTCAAAATAGACCTCATAATTGAATTCGGAATTTGAAAATTATCTCAGTGCCAAATTTTTGTAATTTTATGAAAAGATTCAGTTTTTCATGAATAGTGAAAAATGCTGCATTTTAATTCAAAACTACCTTTTCATCTAATTTATTAACACTGTTAGATTATATTTTTAATTGGTTTTAATGTGTAATTGTATTAATATGTTATAATTTAATCCAATTATGGTCATTGGATATAATTTCACATTTGAATTGTACATAAACACATGTCAATCTTTTGATTGATATTATTTCTTAAAAACCCTCATTCTGGTTTTGACAATGGGAATTAATTTTAAATTAATCACGGAAAATTTTGCATTTTGAATTTTAATAAAATGGAATCCATAATAGGAACCAGAAGTTGAAATTTTTTTATATAGGTACATTTTATTTTGGAAAATTATGAATAGTAACTTTAGTAATTATTTCTATTTACCATGGTAAAAGTGTCAATCTAGTAAATAAGGTTTTACAATAATATTGTAAAAATAATAAACTACACTAACACATGTACTAATACTATTTTATGAGATATCTCTGACCATGGGCTTCCTTGGGCCAATTTTGTAACCACATGGAGCCACCTAGGTGTGAAAATGACAATTTATAATAATTAATTTAAAGTATAAAAAAATTTAACATAAACAAGTATCATTTACAAAAAATAATTATATGGGGTTTTATAATTGATATATTCAACTATAAATACTCATATAAAGATAATAATATTTCCTAAATCATGATAATTTATTTCAAATTTTTATACATTAAATAAAAAAATTCACTTATGACATAATGATGTTGTAGTGATTGGTTCAATAATAAGGGATTCAAGTAAGTTATATTATAAATGTTAAAATAAATGTAATTTTTTTATTTTGATGTCATCAAATTTTTTTGACTGATATTGAAATATTATATTTGATTTAATGCCTTTGGTTCTAAGTAATAAAGTTTGTATTAAGTTAAAAAAAATCAAATACGAAGTAGTGTCAAAATTGACATAAATGAGTTTTAAAAACAAATACTATTATATTAAATGATGTATTAGTCCTAAAAATCTAATATTCAACAAAATTACTTATATAATTTTTCCAATGTAATTAATGATATAATTATGGAAATTTTTTCCTTTTATTGTAAATATAGTTACCATATATTATGAAAATACAAGGAGACATGGTAAGAGTAAATGTTTTTATCTAAGGGTTAATGATAAAAGTTAAGGCCAAATATTTTGACCCAAACATGTCTAAGATCTATAGTTTGATAGGTATTCAACCCAAAATAATATTATCTTTGAAATAAATGAGATTTTGACCATCTAAAATCGAAAATAAATTTATAATAAAATAATATTTCAATACCTTCCTTCTGTGCCCCTCCTCCCTCTTATAAAAGGGAACCACCTCTATCCAATTATTCATGCCTCCAAGGCACATTCGCTCAGCCAAAACCAGACCAAATCGCCTCACATCTTATTTAAAATCATAAAAGATGCCACCATTTGGTAATAAATACAACATAAGGTGTCCTTTTATGAAAAAAAGGAGACACCTGAAGAAGAGGTAGTCATTTTATCCATTATTTCAAGGTTCATTTCTTCTTCTAATTCCTATTACTAAGTTATTACCATAATAAAATAATAACTCTTTCTTATAATATATTCTGAGAGGATTTTATGATTATGTTTCCACCAAATTACTCTTTTACCCATCCTATTAAACACATTATCACATTTCCTTCCTACATACGACATACCATCTCTAAACTGCGGTGTAAATTGTTTTTAATCTATACATAATTTAGATGGGTATAATGATGAATAAAAATGACTTAAATAATAAAATTAATATGATATTACTTATTTAAAACTCATATTCAATTCATATCTACACCATTAAACCATTATGGTAATCATATCGTTGCTCGTGCATACGTACGACTTACCGTCTCCACGACGTGATGAGACTCATCTTCTACATTCACCATCCAAGAATCATTATAAATATATATATTATGAATAATTAGGAAATTAGTGACATAATAATGATAATATATATATATATATGTATTTATGTACATATATTTCATTTACTTACTTCCATTCATACTATAAGAAAATGGAAACAACGTTCATTCATACATACGGCCTACCGTCCCCATAAACGGTTTATTAATATATATTATATTTATTTATTTTATGAAAATATATGATATATAAATCCTATTATACATTTTTAAAGTATGTAAATCATGATCTAGGTAATATGATCATGAATAAAAATTCAAAACACGTACAATAAAATGAAGTGATTATTACCCGAAATGTTGCACTAACAAGGAATTGTAAATAAAAGTGTAATATATATTTATAAAAGAAATAATATATGATATAAAAATCATTATTATGATTTCAATATAATTTAATAATACCATCATACAAGAGTTTCTGACAAATATAGAGAGTATCTGAATTAAGGTAAGGTATTTCATCTCTATTTCATTTCGTTGAGGCATATTGTAATATCATGCACCTAGTTCCAATTAAACTATGTATGTTATACCTTTTGACTTATTATAGTAAAAATCTCATTATTTTCATGACATTATATTATTTCCATCATGGTAATTATTGATTGATCCATATTACTCATTCAATATGGTTATTTGATAAGGCGTATTATTTATTTGGATTATTCAATATGAGAAATACATTGGATTGGAAATGAAAAGTGGAGAATGGAATTTATATTGATACTTGATGCATCGGCAGGTTCTCATGAGATGAATTATTTGGATAAATGGTTTTATACCCTTAATTTTTAACCTTCTTGACGGTAATGGGTTTTCATGTGACTGAGTCATGATGTCCTTAAATAAAGTATTTCCCTCATATAATTTTTGATAGTATTTATCCATGATATTTTTTTTCAACATATATATGGAAGTAGTTCATTACCAATTTATTGATTTATGGCTATGTTTCAGTTATTTAAATGCCATATTATTTGTCCCTTATCTTGTTTTGTAAATGGAATTTGTTCTTAGATATTTACCTTTCTATATATATTGATTATTTCTTCTATTGTACATACCCTTACTGAGAATTTGAGCTCACCCTTGTTAAGTTTCCCTCCCTAGGTTATGAAGAAGATAATTTTGATTAATATTTCAAGGATTCAATATAATTCAATTTTTTTCATGTTTTATTTTGTTTTCCCAATGTATTATGGGTATCATGTTTGTAATTTAGATATCCAATATTTCAAAATTGTACCATCCTTTGGGACGTGATTTCTTGTAATAATACCAATGTAATGTAACAATGCACTGTCTTTAGGTTATCTGAGGTCGGGGCATTACATGTACTCATTGTGATTTTTTAAATTTAAAATAAAAATGAAATAATATTATCTTTAAAACAAATTAAAACAAAATCTAATAAAAAATTATAATATATTAAATAAGTATTTACTAATATAAAAACTGAGAACTGAAAATAAATTATGAAGAAATCACTTAAAGTCAAATAATCCTAACCGCCTTAATAATATCAAAACTTTCACTGGGAATGGGTTTAGTAAAAATATAAAATAATTTATATTTATTGTTATCAATTTTTAATGATATACCTTTTTTAAGGACATGATATCTTAGAGAAGGATGCCTTATAACAATGTGATTTGTCCTAGAATGACTAATCAAATTTTTAGAAATATTTATTGAACTAGTGTTATCACATAAAATTGGAATGATATTAATGTTTAGTTCAATTTAAAATATTGTTCTTTTTTATTGAAAAAACATGTGCAACATAACTACTAGCCGATACATATTCTTCCGCAATAGTTGATTGGGAAATAGAGTGTTTCTTCTTACTAGACCATGAATCTAAAATTTTTCCTAAAAATTGACATGTTCATAAAGTAATTTTCTATATAATCTAAACCCTTCCAATTCCTCTTCTGAATATGAAATTAAATTAAAATCAGAAGTGTTGGGTTAAAGAATATATTGAAAAATAATTCCTTTTAAATATCTCAAAATTCTTTTAACAGCAGTAATATGAGATTCTTTTCGATTTGATTGAAATATAGAACCATGAAATACTAAAACATGATGTTTGGTCTACTACAAGTATGATATAATAAGCTACCAATCAATACCTCTATATAACTTGTTGTCAACATGTTTTCTAGCTTCATCCAAATCAAAATTTATATTGGTACACATATGAGTTGTATATGTCTTTGTGTACTCATGTCCAAACATTTTCAATAAATCTATTATATAATTACATTGATTTAAAACATTTCCATAATATTTTTGAAAAATTATAATTCCTAAAACTAAATTTAGTGCTCCCATCATACTCATTTCAAATTATTTATTCATTAATTTTGAAAAATCATGCCATATATATTTCTTAGTTGAACAAAAAATAAAATCATGAACATAAATTTGAACAAACAAAATATTAGAACAAATAGACTTTTTAAAAAGTGTTTAATCTTCCAAAATGATAGTAGATCCATTTTTCAAAATAAATGAACTCAATAATGTATACCATTCTATAGGTGCATTTTTAAGGCCGTAAAGAGCATTAAAATATTTAAAAATGGAGTTGATTTTTTGAGGGTTTTCAAAACCAATAGGCTGTTCAACATAAACATCTTCTATCAAATAACCATTTAAAAAAGATTATTTTACATCTATATGATATAATTTAAAATTCATATTATATTAATAAGCTAAAGTGATTAAAATTTTGTATATTCTAGCTATAGGGGAAATGTCACATCAAAATATATACCATATTCCTAATTATAACCTTTGACTACTAATCTAGATGTTTTTGTGTTATAATCCTTCGATCATTCGGTTTATTTCTAAAGACCCACTTACTTCCTATAACTGGATATTTGGTTGGGCTCTCTACAAGTTCCAAATCATCATTCCTTTATAACTTTTTTATCTATTCTTTCTTTGCTAAAATCTAACCCACATATTTTATGTCTTCATAAAAAGTATTAGGTTCTAACTGACATATAATGGTATATAATTATACTATATTTAATAACTTTATTCTAGTTATAATTCCAATGTCTACGTCCCCTATAACAGTTCTGAATGGGAGGTTCATTATGATCTTAGACTATCTGGGCAGAACACTTTCAGGTTCTTTGGTTAAATATTATTTTGAACAAGACTGATCTTTATTATTATTATTTTAAAATTCATTACATGGGTTTTCAAGACTAATGTTATCAAAAGAGTCAATGACTTCATCTGTTTTATCTTTTTCATTAATAAAAGTGTCAGTTTAATGAAACTTCTCATGAAATTATTCTTCTACAATCCTTGATTTTTTATTAAACACTCTATATGTTTTTGATGTAGTAGAATATCCTAAAAATATTTCTTAATAAACCTTTGGTTTCATCATACAATGGTTTTCTTTAGTATTCAAGTAATATACCATTCATCCAAAAATGTTAATGTACTTTTCTTTTTTGTTTTTCTTTTATTCCAAAGTCCATAAGGCATCTTTTTGAATATAGAATGAATTAAATATCTATTCATGATATAGACGGTTGTGCTTACAGCTTCTTCCCAAAAGTAGTTAGGGAGACTATATTCATTCAACAAAGTACTACCCATATATTAATAGTTGTATTTCTAATTTCAATAATTCTATTTTTTTATGTGTTCATATTAAAGAGAAGGTGTATTTAATTCCCAAATTTGAGAAAAAAAGAATTTAATTAATGATTCTCAAATTTTCTACCATGATCATTTCCCAATGAAATTATTTTAAAATGTTTTTAATTTTGAACAATTTTATAAAAATCATTCAAAAGTAGAAAAAACTAATTTTTGTGTTTTATAAAATAAAACGATGTAAATCTTGAGTAATCATCAACTAAAACATACATATATAATTTACCAGCCTATCATGCTACTCATGATGGTCCAAAAAAATTCATACGAATAAGTTCTAATGGTTTAGATGTTGCAATTTTGTTAAGACTAGGAAAATCATGAACATGTTGATTCATAGATAATATATGTATTGAATAACTATTATACTGCCCAAGTATTCTATTTGAAATCCATGATTCATTTTTCTAAGAAGTTAAACAATTAAATTTATGTTTACATAATGAATATAAATCAAAATTATAATCATTATCAGTTCTGAGTGCTCTAAACACCAGTAGAATATCATTAAACACAAAACAACAATTGTTAGAAAATTAAACTTTGAATATATCATCCCAATGATGACAAATAATTATCAGATTGTGCATTAATAATTTCACATATATTACTTTATTGATAGACATGGCCTTTGGATATCCAACAGTTCCATATACAATTATTTTTCCTTTGTAATTGTCACTAAAAGTGACAAGACCTCCATCCATTTGAGTCAGTGTATAAAAATTTGAGGGATCTCTATTCATATAACATGAAAAATAACTATCCATATATCATATAGAATTGTTTTCCTTATAAAAAACAATTTAAACAAATGTTTATTTTGGTTCCACTGTCTTCATGGGTCCAGTAGTGTTAGCTAGATGTGATATGGGAATCCATATCTACTTTATTTTTCTATAGATTATATTATTGGAATCAGATAATGTATTTGAAATATAGAAAAGTTTAATACCACAAATTTGGTGATTTTTAAGATAAAAATTATTTGTTACATGCCATTGTAATTTGCAAAAATAAAAAGTTTTATTTTATGATATTCGGAAAAAATAATTCATGTATTGTTTAGATTTCTCAACATTACTTCCAATACAAAATATTTCCTATTTAATAACATTATTTTCAACAATTTAATCTATGATTTTTTCTCCCTTAGTAAATACAATAAATTAACTTTTAAATGTTACTGCTTCATATCGTAGTGATTTAATCATATTCTCATGATCGGTGAAGTTCATAGTTACTAATTTAAATTTATTTACTAACACTTGATGTTGTTTTAGCAAGGAATATCTTTCTCATAAACCAGAATCTTGAATATTATTTAATGATTAGTTCTTTTTTAATAAAGTTTCATATTTCTCATCTATCATTCAATAGTATGAAGAAAATTTACTATTTGATAAACTGGTAGGATCAGAATAAAAATCAAAATTCAATGTATAATAGGTTTTTATCTTTTCCTCATCATCCATAAAGCACATATTGGCATTCAAATTTTATTTTCCATTTTCAGAATCAGATTTAGATGAATTCATTGAGTCTTCAGAAATAGTCCATGCCACATTCATTACTCTTCATCCTTTATGTTCATAATCATCATTTATATATCTATTAACTATCATTTACTATTCATTTCTTTACTGAGGGAAATCAGGTCTGCTATGACCCAATTTTTTCCATTCATAGCATCATACTTCTCTAGAATAATACACTTCCTTTTTTATGGGATTATTGAATCCTCTTTTCTTTTTATAAAAATTTATAAATATGCTGGATTTCTTATCCAATTATATTTCAAAATTTTATGAATTAGAAATCTTCTCTTTTCATTCTTCTAGTTTCATTTTTCTATTTGGCATATGATATGTTTACTTTAGATCAATGTTATCCATTTTCATAATTATTTTATGATCTTCAACATCAGCTTGAATGTAATCTTCATACATAATAAATTTCCCAAATAATTCATTCATTTTCAGATCTATGACATGTTACGATTTTCTAATAGTAGCAGATATAATATTCCATTTAAAAGGAATTACTCTTAGTACAATCAAATATTGACAAGATTGTTTCAAAGGTTCTCCAAAGGCTGTAATATTTTTGATAATTTTCGTGAGACTTTTAGTCATCTTTTTGATGATTTCTCGATAAAACATTCTAAATGGGTCGATTTTTTAGTTTAGGTGTAACATGCATCTTTTGTCTTACATTATCTATTCCTTCATCACAAACTAAAATATTTTTCCACATTTCTAAAGAAGTAGGACATTGTGAAACATGATAGAACTCATCTAGTCCTAGAACAAAGGTAATAACATTCATAGCATTTGAATTAAATTTATATTCATCTTCTATATCAGCATCACAATTTTTTGATTTATTAGGAATCTTATATGGATTAATTATCATTCATTAAACTCTAAATCCATGATATATAAGATAAATAATTATCCTTGATTGCGAAAATCCATAATTTTCACCGTTGAAATATGGATCACAACCCATTCACATTCCTTCTCTAGGATTTACCATTTTCATATTTGTGTAGATATTAAACCATTCTTTTTTCTATAACTTTCTCAAAATCTATCTCCTCATACAAATTGTATGGTTGGAATATACAAATTAATACACATGAGGGAATGAATTGTGTTTTCTCAAAATCTTCCATAATTTTCACTTTAGACACCCACTGTATTTTATGCAGATTAGTAATGACTTTCTATCTATTTTAAAAATACGCAATGCATAAAAAGAAATAATGAACACAACATTTTATAATGGTTCATGGATGAATGATCCCATGTGCACTCCACAAAATACTCTATCTGTGAGATGAGTGAATTTCACTAGTCTGTACCTCTTATCACAAGACGAAATTTACTCAACTTAGTACATGAAATTGAAACCTTTATAAGACTATTTTAAATATTCAAATCATTCAATAATAGAGAACCAACTATCCACATCATATATCGATAAGCTCATACACTATTATAACTGAGTACCAGCAATTGGAAACTAAAATAAATTAAAAAAATGCGATTTGATTGAAACATATTGAATCATCACAATTGTAGCTGTATGTAACCGACCGTAATTGGAACCTCATATTTAGAAAACAATATCTGTGAGATTGAAATAGACTGATGTGATCCAGTAGAAAAAATATATTAGATTGAAAACAACTACAGAAAAGAATAGTAGAAAACATACAGAAGAATAATATAGAACTTGTATATCTCCAAAATGTAGTCCTTTAATCAGTTTTATTATTTTTTGTAGCACTTTGAAAATAATATCAATAATTCCATTGTATATAATATAGAGTGAGATATATATTTTGATATATTCTGAAGAAATATATAGAAATGTTGATAGAATTATTCGATAATAGAGATCCGAATGAATATCATGATTGGTCGCAGAAATTTAAATCTTAGTTGACTAGGAGAGTCCTAGAATCCTTTAGAATTAATAATTATTTTCTCCAATAAACATGGTTATTTGAAATAATCAAACCGATCATTGATTCAGACGTTAATTTTGACTTTACCATTGCAGCAACCTTGGATTGAAAACACATCTTGAAGAACTTCGCCATAGAGAATACAACCTATGGTTGAATTGCATAGCATAGGGATCCTTCCAATGCAATGTTCCTTATCCATACATTCATATTTAATTAACGAAGGCAACAAATTAGTCAAGGGATCATGATCAATGTAGTTATTCTATTTAGCATAAAATCCCAAACGTAGAAATGATGAACCAAACATTCAACGTTCCCAAACATAGCATAGATGTACTATACATTCAATTTCCTAAATGTTGGGGATGAATAGTGAATCCAGACTGCAACGTAGGGTTGCTGATCTATACGCTTACTGATTTCCACATTTAGGGATGTTGATCCTAATGGAAACAGTTTAGTGTAGCATAGGGTTGATAACATTTAGAAATGTTATCCTTTACCGCATAACATAGGTTTGAAAAAATTGCTTCCAGAATCATTCTGTAAAGCTAATAAAGTTAAAACCAAATATAAATTCCTATAAAGGTAACATAACAATGATTCATTAGAAAAAAAACAAGGATATTTATGGGCATCAAAATCATCATTAATTATAGATTATTGTTGATACAATAGATTCCAAACAGTAAGGATATATCATTTTCTGCTGTGTGAGACTACAAAATAAATATTAAATGGTTATCATTTTGTGTTTCACCCATGTACGTTATCATTAAATGAAATAATTTCATATTTATATGAAATTTTTTCGATTAAATGCATCTGTGGCATTCAAAAATACATCTAACAAACATGTTACATATTCATTTGTCCCAATGCATGAATAAATGAGATAATAATTAAAGATAATCCTTGATGACCTATTTGGATTCTTCCATACGATGAAAATGGATGTGTAATTCCATTCAGCTTGGCAAAACCTACCTATACCTCAAAGGCTGCCTTTCTTCTTCCTTATTTTCATATGTGATGCTAAAAAATCATTGAGGATGAATATTATATAATGCATGACATGCAATTTTGATTTCCCTGAGGATATACTCTAGAGGCGGGATACATTAATTTACCACATTGGTGATCTTCATCAAACTCATTAGAAGGAAATAAAATGTATAGTGTGGATCTTTAATGTAAGGTACATATATTTAAAATGATATTCATTTATAGTATTTACCATTGGTTTCATATTATCTTGAATGTATATCCTCATAAATTGGGATTTCAATCACATCAATATGTTATATTAATTTGTATTAGTCTCTAAAACAACCCTTAAATAGGTACCTGCTGGTTTTGTTGATGTTTTTCTTTCAATTTAAGAACAGGGGCCCTCTACAGCTAATAAAAATATGTTGGAAGTTGATGAGAGCCCTCAGTTGAAGGAAGAATTTAGGATGATTTTTTCAAGGATTCATTCTCCCATGGATTCTTCTAAGGAGATATCGAGAACACCTAGCTCCTCTTTATTCCCTTATGATCTGCATGTGGGGAGAATGGGAACATGTTAATAATTATTAGAACTGGTTTATTTGTTCAGGGTCTAAAAAACATTCAATTTCATAAGTATCATGGGCTATACCTAGATGATGATATATTTTTAAAATGTCGTCTAAGGGGGAATGTTTATAGGGGTATTCTTTTAGGTAATTCCTCTTCCTTTCAGAAATAATAATGGAAATGGCACGGTATACAATGTTCTATGGATGACATTGAAGATGATAGACATGATTCCAAGGTAGGATTTTCATTTAGAGATATACTTATCAAAGGTATTTAGGTGGATGAATGTGGTGTTGATCATGATGAGACTGATTGTGAGTTTGTTTTACAGGAGGTTGTTAATCCTTAATAATGGCAAGATGATAAGATATTATATTCAAGAGTCCATAAAGGTTAAATGAATTAGGAATATGCTCCACCTATGAGACATAAATCAAGGAAGGGTACACTTTTCGTTGGATCTTGGATGATTCCTAATTTAGGGCAACATTAATAGGATTTTAGGAGTAAGATTCATTATCTTCTTCTAGAATATAGAACATTAATATGTATCTAGAGATGGATAAGATTGGTATTGTCAATCCATATAATTATTGAGGACAACATGATGACAATGTGACTACACTAGGTTACTTATAAATATCACAGAGGAGCCCTAAATCTTTTTTCATAAAAAACGTAATCTCTCAATTAGAGATAGGGAAACTACCTTTGATTCAGAATAGTCATGGATGTTTTCAATGCATTGTAAATCCATCATTACTACTCCAATAATAAATGTGGAAGTAGACATTAAAACTCTAATTATACATGTTACTATTAGTGTGAAACTTATTAATGGTGTAATTTATATCACATATCAGGGGGCTAGAAAACCATGAAATCTTGATTTCCTTAGTTCTCATGCAGTTAAGATAAGAAATAATGTTTTAGATCCTAATATTTCTATGTAGGGAGATGAACATCCCCCAATGGATTCTTGAAAATGAATGAACTTGACTAGTGAACTCTAAAAGGGGACAGTCTCTTCGATAAGGTTAATTATGGCATTGGTTTATCAATTTTTAGTTTGGTTAAATATATGTTGATACATCTAATTATTTTTCCATTATTGATAAATTGATTTATAAATTAGTAAATAATATTATATGGAGGATATTGAGTCATCTAGTTAGGATATTTATACAGAAATTATGCATAAGGATATCATGCATGCTGTTGTCCCTTCCTAAATGGAGATTGTGCATCCTATAATAAATTAGGATTTTATAGAAAAGTAAACATAGGAATAAAATTTCTCTTGTAAAACTGCCAAAGGATGGAGGTGAGGATGATGCACCCATGGTTGGGGAGTCTATGAATAATTTCAAAATATAGTTACTAGATCTCTAACTATGAAAGTTTAATATATTTATTATCTGGGAATTTTATTTTGTATTATTTGGACCATTTGGGTGTTGATGAGTTCTTTTTTCACCCTTTTATGTTTTTATGATGTAGTTTCAATTTCACGTTAATTGATAAGCATTCCACCCCATTGTACCTTTTTTATTTCATTATACTAAGAGGGTTCTCTGATCATGGTATGCATCTATAGTTTTGTATAGTTGTTAACAAAATTTTCATGTTGTTAATTCTTCAATGGTAATAAATATAGAACATTTTGATTCTCTTAATGTTCATTTGTTTCACTCGCCACAGGGTTGGAATAATGCATCTAAGGAAACTATTATCTGGTCGTGTATGGTAAATGGGACCTCCAAGAGGTTCGAGTTTATCCAAAAGGATTTTAATGTCATTAAGAGTTGATAAATTTTGTATGTAGACTGGAGGAAATGACCATTGGAGTTCATTCTGATTGTCTATATATTTTTGTGGGTGTCACCTCATTTGGAGAATGGTCATTTAGAAACATAAGGGAAAATGGAACCATGGATTGTGGTCCTATATGAGACTACATACGGTATTAGATTAGTGTATTAACAACTGGACCATTGTACATAACCTCATGTAATAAATGAATTGTTCCTTGTGTTTCCGCTTCATTGGTATATTCCCGATCCTTTGCATATCATTGTTATCAATGACATTTTGTTAAAACCAAATGGATTGTTTTTGAGGCAATTGATATATAATGTGGACCAGAGCAAGAAGGTGTTGAGAGGGAAGACAATGCCAACTTTTTGGGTTCTATGGAACCATGTAATAATTTAATGGAAGAATTGGGAGAGATAATGAGATGTTTTAGGTAAAGGACCTTTGTTGTTTTCACAAGAAATCATGATTCACTTCTAAAGGATATAAAATCCATAGTGGGGGTATTTTAAGGGCACAAAATTTTCATGTACCTAACACCTTAATTTAAATAATTGATTAAGTATTTTTGAGTCATAATTTTATTTGGTGATGAATCAAGTAGCTTATGGTTCGGTTTGGAGGGATTTAGATGCCCTTGATGGGGTTTATTATTTTTTCATTGTTAGTGATAATTGTGAGAAATTACCAAGAAATATGTGTGACTCGAGATAGAGGTGAAAAGCACATTTGGTGCACAATTAGTGGTAACATTGAAACATTCCCTAGAAAAAAATGTGACATTTGACATAGGTGAAAATAATAGTTGATACACGGTATAAAAAATGTAGGGTCAAACTATGAATGTTTCCAAAAGAGGGAAAGAGACTCCTATAATTACAGAATGATTTAGTATATTCTATGACCAAATCGTTCATGGAGTTTTAATTACTCAAAAAATTGGATATTAAACACGAAATATCTATGAAACTCTTCATTTTTTCTCTAACAACTAGAGACTTTTAACATAGGTTCTCCAATTATTGTTATTGGTGTTTTCTCCACTTATATACTCTAAAAATGGTACATCTAGCGGCATTGACTCATGTAAATTGAAGGTAATAGGATTGTCTTCCATATTTTATCATGTATTTACTAGATATATTAGTTTTATATTGATATAAATCATAGATCCATCTATGTTGGATGGATCTATGGATTCCATCATTATCTAATGGAGAATATATGGTTTTTTATGGTTAGACATTGGATCTAGAGTATTTGTGTCTCTTTCTTGAGGGATCTGGATTCATGTGTTGACTCTTGGTGGACATTATTTTTTGGATTCAACATGATTGTTGTAGGAAAATCCATACCATATAGGTCCTTTGTATATAGATTTTGTCATGTTATGATCATGTGTCATTGTGGTCCTTGATATCCATGCTTGATATAAGTTTATTGTAGTGTATGTGTGAAATTATGTGAGAGCTATTCATGACTTTAAAAAATGATTTTGTTATGATATGACTTTCTTCAGGGTTTTACATATCCGTTGGAACTTGTTTTAGGTATCAAGATAATTGGGTTGAAAGTATTTTCTAAATGACCTATTAGAAGAGGAGCATTGGTGTTGAGACAATGTACACAGAATTGGGATTTCTTAATAAAATTTTCGGATATTGCTAATATGTTCCGTAAATGTGAGATAAGAACAATAAATAGGTCATTGTGATAAATTTTTTAGGTATATCAGGTGGAAATATCATCATGCGAGTACAGACGACCACCTTAGGGTGGGATGTGAGGTGTTTCTTAAAGACAACCAAATTAGGGTTGATGTATGGTATTCCTTAATTTTATGACAAAAAAATATGACTGATTGGTGTAGGATGGTAAACTGACTCACAATCCATGTAGAATATTAAAAGTCATGTAATGTATGACACTGGTATCCCTACCGATATTGTGATGAATTATGTGATCTCAGGGTTCATGGAATCTTGATTAGCACATGATTACCCAACACATGTGTGGTTGTTCGTTCACTTATGAATTAAATTCATGTTGTGAAAAATTCCCTAGGTACATATGAAATTATTTTAAGAGCACGATACTCATGTACTACTATTTTAATACTCACACCCTTAAGAGAATCTCGATGCATGTGTGGGCTTCATGAATAAAGATGTAGAGAAGAGAATTGTCCTAATGATTGGGAGCTGAGGAGATGTTGCATGGTAATAGAGGTAGTACCGGGACATTCACGGCATAGATGATTCAATGTCTTTATTTATTTTCCTATTTCATGCTTATAAATTTGTTGACATGACACATTAGGTGTAATTAGTTAATTATCTTCTGTGACTATATGATACATGACATTCCATTTGACATAGAATTTATTATTATTTAATTTCATTGTGTTACCATAGGATTTTTATTTATAATTTTCTATGATTATGGTGTATGACTATTAATAATAAGGGTATTTCCTCCAAACAATAATGTATGAACCCTCATTTCTAGTCGAAACCATCTTTCACTTTTGGAGGCATGAATGAGGTCATGTGGAACTCATACCCAAACTGTGTGATTCAGTTTAGTGACTTATAGACCTAATGAGAGGTTATTAACATATAATTATAATAACATAGAATACCTAAGAGTTCCCATAAACCCCTTGATCTCAAATGAGTTATAAATTGAGATAATTTTCCCCTGAAGGATAAATAGAATTGTGATATACCTGATATCCCTGGGGATAGACGATACAAGCATGTGATGAAATAACATAGGGGAACTAGGATGGTGACTTAGGATTTTCCATAGGATTGTAGGGATGAAAGGGTAGTAAGGTTACACCGTGCGTGCTATCTAAGATACAATAATTAGAGAAAGTGAGTCTTGAAAGGTCGACCTTGAGTGTATGAGATATGTTATACCTAGTGCCAAACCTCATGATATTATCATCTGGAGATGATTCGGGAGGGATATACCTCCCTCCAATGGAACATATATACGTTAATGTGTAGACATTCATTCATGGTCGAGGGATGCCTTGGAATATGTACATGGATATGTTATGGCCTTTTTTGGGCCCCAATATATATATATATATATACATCGTTGGGGGACAACTTGGATAGTATCATTGGCTCTATGACATCCCACTTTGGTACCCATATATACATATTAATATATATTGGTTGTAGGATGACTTGGATATAGTTATTCAATATAGGTTTCACATTATGTATATTTTTTCATATATAGATGTAGGATTCCCTGGAATATTCCTTGGTTCAGGGGTTCGAATCATGCATAGATACTGACAATTGACTTGGATCACCTCATACATGCTTCTATGGATAGCAGTTGTGGGATATGACCCAACCCATAGAATTTTGGATATAATGGGATTTTCTCTATTGAAAAGAGGTTATTGTTTGGGGTCTTCATGGATTTGGAGCTCAAATTATCATGTTGACACTACATTGGGATTTATCCTCTGAGTTTTGAGGATTCCTTTTAGGGCTTTCTTGAATTTGGAACTGGGGTGGTTTTTTTGGAATGGTAATGTGACATGGTCAGAGATATATTTCCTTGGTTGAAGTCGGTATGGTCAATCTTATGTGTTGTGTTAGACTCTAAGGATCAACAATTGTAATTATTTATATTTCCGTATTTAATTATAAATTCTACTAAGTATGTAACCTACACATATCTGTTCATTTAATTTTCCATTACAAGAGGAAATTTTTGGTTCTCTACCATGTTATGTACTAACACTCTTCTCAATTTTCCATTTCACTTGGGTACCCGAGTAAAAATGATTTCTCATTGTTTTTGGTTGAGTAGAGGATCGAGATTGGATAATTCATCTATATAGCATGGCTATGACTAGATACTAGATTGAGGTTAGTCTCACAGATATAGTAGATCTCAAATATATTTTATTTCATATTTTTCACTTATATATATACATATGACCAACCCTATCAGAAAAGAGTCTATTTTATTGTATGTATGATTAAATTCATTCACCATTGAAGGTTTGTGTCTATTTATTATATATACATTGTTTGAGGGTATTATTTTTTATTAAATTGGGTTTATTTATAATGTATTTTATACTTTAATAAGATGGTATAATATCCCCACAACCACATCATGAATCATAACTAATAGTTGTTAGCCTCTATCATATAAGGATACATGTCTGAGGTCTTTTGACCACATAATCTTGATATTATATTGTGAACATGGTCAAATACATTACAATGTGGTATAAGATCATTCTTTTTTTTCTCTTACTATATGGGTAGTTGGTAGACAAGTGATATAAGAATGTGTCAGATATTGTGATGTAAATCAGATGACTGCATCGTAAACATGTTTTCTGGTAAGATGTTCAGGCTATTGGGATCTTGATATATTCATTTCGGCTATTCGATGTTATGGATGTATTATTTCACCTTATGTGAAGGACTTGTATTTTATGTATTATGATTTATTATGGATTTTTTCTCATATTTCCAATTTGGAAGTGGTGTCTCATACATTTTTCTAGGAACATAGGATTTCTATGAGATATAAATTATTATGTGTGATGATTTTTGTGATTATAGATTCATTATATTTATGGTTTAAGAAATTTTCTACAAAGATTGTTTCCCTATAACTTCATGGAGACATTTCACTCAGCTGGACCGAGTCATATTTCTTTTTGACAATAGGCCATGTAGATTCTATATAGAGTTATTTTGTAATGGAGATGGTGAAAATGATCAGTTCATAGGAGGTTTAGGGACCCCTAAGTTCTATATATCTTCTGGTTGAATTATAAATACCAAAAATTTATATTTATGGATTCGATCAATGAAGATCGTTGTCAAATTATGTCATTATATATTGGATGTTCCATGATGAGATTGTGATTCTTTTTGTGGTAGTCCCGTATGAATATCCCAAATGATTATGAGTATTGTGAGTTGGTGGTTGACATAACAAGTGATTCCAAATACATTTATGATATAAGATGACATAGAGTGGGTGATATATTCATAATTTATCATGTGATTTTTGATACAATGATTGATAAGTGTCACACAAGATTTGTGTCAAATGTGATTGGTTTCTTATTGGTTAGGTGGGTTACATATGTTCTGTGATAATGGGATTATGACATGGGTGAACATAATATTATAATTGTGATGTTGGATGCTTCCCCTACTATTTTTGATACATGAAATGTGAAGGTATCTTGAGAGAGGGGATATCCAAGAAATATTGCCACCATAGAGGTGGGAAGCATTGGTAGGTTATTCTGGTTTTTCGGGAATGGTTCACATGCGGTGATACCAATTATATCATATACGCATGATGATTCCTATAAAATATTGTGATGATTTGAACATTGAGTACATGTTCTTTTTGTATTGAAGTAAGAATTAGTGGGCATGATATGTAATATTCCTACCCCTATTAATTATGGATGCAAATTGGGAGCATTGTAAAAGCTTGTGTAGACGCTGGAAATTTTCAAAATGGCACATAGAAGACTAGGTGATCATGAAGATGAACATAGAGTTGGTGAAAATGGCTGATTTTAAGGAGATATCAGTCAGCTTATAATTTTTTGAGAATATCATGATTATGGGACACAATTACTGATTTTGTTATGTGATCACAGTTATAAGGAATTGTGACTCAAAACTGCGAGTCATGTATTGAAAATGGGTAATACATGAGCGTACACCATTGTGTATAGTTGAGGTAGAGTTGGTTAGTGATTGAGAATAAGTGAATAAATGGTTACAAAAATTAGGCGCACAACTGAAAAATTATATATCTAGTGATGGTTGTGTTATGGATGAGGAATGGTGGATTAGACATCATACCTGTTGTAATTGTTGGTTGGTAGTTAAACATTTGCATCTTGTAGCATTTCGCTCCATAAAAAGGGTTCCTGACATGAGTTAATTATATGAGGGAAATAATAGGTATTTACTATTTGGTGGATGATGAATACTTGAATAGCATTCCCTTAAGAGATGAAAATAAATTATGGTGACTGGAATTGAATGATGAGATTATACGATATGACCCTTGCTATGAATGAATTTTTGACAAATGTCAATGATAATGTTCCCGTGAGCTGGGAATGGGTAGTAATTGATATATTTTTTGTAGATCAGGTATATATAAAAAGGCCATATCTAGTCATCATGATTAGTGATGGACAGAGTATGGGATATGAAGATCATTGTTCAGTCTGGTAGAGCGTATTAAAGGCACTCCTAATGTGGGTAGCATCGTATAGATAATATAGGTATGGTCCTCTACAGGTATGGTTATGGATGTAATAAAAATTTTCAATGGATAATATATATGTCATTAAGATGTTAGCGGGCCAATGGATCTGATTTCATCTTGATTTATTATATAATTCAAGATGTGAACTAATGTGTGATGCTTGATATGGTCTGAACATCATCATTCAGATTAGGATAAATTTTAAATTATTTTAATGTAATTCAAAATGCCAATGTGTGTTGGTTCTTGAAATAATTAATTTTGGGGGAATTAATTGATGAAGTATTGAACTATAAATATTTCAATAAATATTGGGTTTTTACCTTGGTGGGTATTTTAGGATGACCACATGATTCCTTTTATAGTTAACGAATCATGAAAAATGATTTGATAATTCATTAATGATTGAAATAATATGTTTTTAGGAAAGGGAAATTAAAGGAGGAACCAATGGTATATTCATATTTAATGGGATGTGGTGAGGGGGAATCCATGATGGGTATGTCATATCAGGTATGGCAGTTGTGTTCTGGGGATTTATGCAGGGTTTTTTGAAAAAAAAATTCTAGTTTATACGAGGTCTATTCATTGAAAATGGAGGCTCTTCCAATTCATTGGGAATTTATGAAAATATAAATAATGTATTTAAACTAATTTTTTATATGTAATTGAGTGTGTAATTTTTGAGCATCACCAATTGGGTTGGTGGAAAATTGTAAATACTGTTTGGGTAGGTGATTCTTGTGGTGGGGAGAAATATGGATCAGAACCAGCCACTATGTATTGAAGTTTATAGTGTGGAGACCCATGAGAATAGAGATAAATTTGATAGAGGAAACAATGGTGTATTAGGATAAATGAGTTTCAATGAGAACTGTTTCAGTGATAGTAATGAATAACGGTTCGAGTTGTGGTGATTGAGAACATATATTCAAAGTAGCACAATGGAATCACATTTGGATTTCAAAAATGGAATGTGGCCATATGGAATTAAATTGATGACTTGGATATTATAGAAAAGACATTTTTATGAATATTGATTCTTAATTAGGATGTTAAGTGTCTTGGGGGAGAGATTGTAAAACCCCATGTCTGGACAAGTTATGAAATTCAGGAAGAATTTGATCTTTCAATTTGATGGAAGGTTTTATTTGCAGTTTAGAACTCGGAATGATGTTCTAAGGATTTTTAAGCCCCTAAAGTTTGTTTTAGATGAGGATTTATACTCCATTAGTGTCACATATTTCCAGGAGTAATACAAAGAAGAGTTGGGAAGCTAGGGCTATTGAATTTCACAAGCAGAGTTCACCTGGTTGTCGGTGAACTACCACAATCTAACTTGTTAGTATGTCGATGGCCTAATATATTTCATTGGTCCACCTGCTAACTGGTTATCCACCTACATTCCTATGAGAACCAAGAGTTAGTTTTTGGAGTCTATGAGGCTTTTAATAGATGGGTTTGTTTGGACTTTTTGATTTTGGGGACACGAGGGATTTAGCATGAAATGGTTACTTGAGGAGGGCCATTCGACAAACTCCTACACTATCCTTCCTCCATTGTTTCCCCATGACCCTAGGGTCATTACAGGTGTTTTTATGGTGGATTCATCAAATAATCAACATTTATGTTCCATTAATGATTCCCCCATCATAAAGCTATAATTCTGGGTGATTTAATTTATGATCATGGTGATTATTTCACCTAATCAAGCTGAAATCGTTCATTGTTTATGGGGAATTTGTTCGGCTTATGTAATGGATGTACTGAGATGATGTATTCACATCACTGATCAACATTTCATTGAGGGTATGATACATTTATTCATTTTTTAATGTTTAAAATTTAAATAAAATTATTTATTCAATATTTTTCATTTTTTGGTGATTTTTACTAAGATAGGATCACAGGTTTATCGAAAACCTTTCAGGTGAATCTAGTCTTAGTTTCAGTGCATGAAGAGTACCTGGTGAGAATTATACTTTTATTCCAAGATGTTTTAAGTAATAAATTAATTAATTTTGATAAAATTAATTAATGTGATGTTAAATACTAGGTTTGGGGGTGTACTGGAAGTATATCAGACACTATGGATAGAGGTTATGATAAGCGGTTATGACTCGATGAGTGCTTTAGAACTTATGAATTATTGAATAAAAAATGAATTTAATTATAAAATGTTAATTATTTTAATATTAAACATTAGTTAATAAATTGAGTTATTATTAATTGTTTAGGGTGTCATGATTATGGTAAATGGTTGAGTTGTCTTAGCTGGGTATCAACAAGGATGTTCAGGAAGTAAATTATATAAGGATAAGGAATTAATTGAGGAAGACAATCCTTGTGAATTTTTATATAGTATAGGTATTTTTATTTATGATTTCAATATGAAATGTGATATGTACTCTCATTACTAATGTGAACTACCTAATTCAATTAAACACATTATTTTATGATCACTAAATTGATTGCTTACACTTAAAATGTAATGTATAAGAATTGTTTGAGTAATATATCCGGGACCCCAAAACTCCATTGACCACTAAATGTACTTCTAAACAACTAATGATAGAGAATGTAATTATAATTTTGTATCTTATGATAAGTGTATCAAATTAGAGGTTCTTAATAAATAATCATGTGAACATATTGAACCTGATAGGTTCCCACATACCCCTTGAGTATGGGTGAGTTATGAATTAGGATAATTGGCCCTAGTCAGCCTTATGGAATCATGATATTCCTTATTGACTTTGGTGTAGATGAGATGATCATTGTTTAAATGAACATAGAGGACCTAGATAAGTCGCATATTATTTTCCCCAAGGTTTGGGATAACAAAATACTATGTAGGGTCATACTTGGGTGTATCCTTAGACCCAAAGACCAGATGATGCGAGACTTGGAAGGCTGGCCTTGAGTATATGATATGAGCTTGACATAGGGACAAACATTTAGAGTAGTTTTTTGTGAGATACTTTTTGAGGGGTGTACTACCCAACGATTGAACAAATATATAATGATGTGTAGATATTCTTAAATATTTGAGGGATTACCTAGACTATGTTCAGAGATCTATGATGAATCTTTTTGGGTTCCCATATATATATATATATATTCATATACATGAATGGGGTGACCTGGACCATATCATCGAGTTTGTGTTTTCTTATTCAGGTACCCATATATACATATTGATATTTATATTCATGGGACACCTTATATTTTTTTCTTGGATTTGGGGTTTTCATTATTCATAATTGTTCATTTATGGTCATGAGATTCCTTGAACTTGTATTTGAAATTGGGGTGGTAATCAAGAAAAAATATTGGAAATTGACTAGGATTTATATGGACATGACTCTTTGGATCATAGGTAGGGGTGAAACCTCCCATAGTGTTTGGGTTGTCATAGTATTTATCGTTGGAGTTTTGAGGATATTGTTTATGGATTCCATTGATTTTGAGATCAGATTATTCTATTCGGGATATTATGTGTTTTATGCTAGATGTCAAGAGGATTCCTATATGGAGGTTCCATAGATTTTGATCCTAGATGATTTGGTTTGACATGGTCACTTGAAATTATCAAAGATATCCACCACTACCTGATATAGGTAGGATTGATCCTAGGTTATGCGTTAGACACTCATGATTGACGTTTTTATTTACATATATTTATATAGTTCGTTTTTTTATTTTTTTAGTCATTTCACATGTAAATATCATTGCATTTACATGTCACGTGTGAGACCACATTGGTGATTCCTTTTTGAGTTATGAACTCACAAATTTCTCAGACGACCATTTCACTTGGGTACCCAAGGACCCCTCATTATTCAGTGGTTCAGGATAAAGGTGAATGTGACCTTTAATTTTACAGATTATGAAATCTAAAACTATATGATTTTCATCGAATACGAAAATTCATCTTCCAAAATCAAAAAACCTCAATCATGATGTGATAATAACAATTTCAATCTAAAATAACATAAACCTCATGTAAGTGGTTTATTAATCATTTTGATCATCTCCATGAGTGTTAAATCAATGTTTAAGAACTCTTCCTTATGGATTTCTTCCTCAGAATATTTGTTGTACTCATCGAAGTTGTATTTCATATTATTTGATAAATATGATGGGATGAAATCACAAATATTCTGGACTTCTAGGGGATACTCCAATCATTTAGGGACTCAGTACTCAACATTGAAGTTGTGGACATGATCCATGGATAAATTTGGTTTCCCCATTGATCTTGTCTTTTTCTGTTTCAGTAGAAATGAATAATCCCTACACCACTTAGTTTTCATCCCCATAGTCAATAAAAAATATCCCTCATCAACTACTCCTATTTGTTTTCCCTCCTCCTAAATAGAAACTACTAATACACCTAATATTCATATTTATATTCAAATAAATCTCAATATTAAATATCTCTTATTTCTTAAAATGATCAGTAAATTAAAAAAACTAAAATTTTGAGTGACTATAAGTTTTTATTGTAATTTTTTAATTATATTTTCATGATCTTGAAGGATTAATAGACAAATAATTTTTCTCATTTTATAGAATATTGTTTAGGGTGAATTAAAAAATTACATATTTTGGATGTTTCGTGCACACATTATAACACAAGATAACACTGTACGTGATCAATTATTTCCCACATGAAACCAGTATAATATTTAAATAATAATCAAGCCTTTGAATTTCACAGTATCCAATGAGGATCTAAATGACATATTATTATTTACAGGGATTTAATACATGGTGAAATTTCATTTGATATTAATTTTATTTGTATAATGATTCCATTTACATAAATTATTTAATACTGGAAATTTTAATATTTTTTTGTATGTTTTTCAAAATTCAATATTATTTAATTTCTTTTCTTATAAATTATTTAAATCATTTTTTTGGAATTTCCTTGCATGTTAAAAAACCTTTTATAATTTCAAACAGTTTATTTTAAGTGATAAATGATCCAATTAGTTTTTAGTATGTGATTTCAAATGGATCCTATTAAATGAAAAGAATAATTTTTTAAAATTATTAAATTAATGTACATGTTATAAGTATGTACTATTAACTATTCCTATATATTGGATAGTGTGTTTTTCATGGTGGGAAGTCCTATTTATTGTTTTTTAGTATATGGGGCGTGTTGTAAACTATTTTCGACTTCCCACTTAGGGATTGTGAAGACTATTAGGATTTCTATAAATTCATGGAATTGTAGAATAATATTATCATTGATCTACAAGATTGAGGAAGTTTTTGTAATGACCCACCCATTATCATTGTCTCGAGAGTACAACGGGTCATTACATGGACTTAAGTGACATCCCTATGATGCCAAAGCTAGAAAAAATTTACAATGGGATTGAATGAATGTGGTGGATGATTTACTATTTCACAATAAAACCATAAAACTAGAAACCCATAACCAAACAACTCACTATATGATGCATGAATAAAAGAAAGACATATTAACTACCTTATACATATCAAACCACTCTAAAGTATGAAATAATGTAAGAATTATAAAATCTAAACATAAATATCAGAAACCAAATAAAGACTCAAAGAAGACCATAAGACTCCAAGCTCTACATGACCCATCCTCCAAGATCACTGAACAACCCAAGCTTCATGATGTGGTGCTAAAAATGTGGAAAAAATTACCCTTTCCCTTGTCCCGAAAGTTATCGTCTACAAAAGAACCAAATTTACAAATAAGGGGTGAGTATAAAACTCCATATTATATCCATAATTACTTCCCTACTCACTCCAATAGGATATAATAGTTAGCAAAATTTACATCAAAAAATTTATATGAAACAATTTCTCAAAACAGTTTATATCTAAATATAAACAAGTTTCCAAAACATTTTATAACCGAAAACATACATGTTCAATTGAATCCAATTTTCAAACAATTTATTTTTCCCTAAAAAATTAATCAAATCTTTAAAAACATATCTCTATATTCCTTTAGAACACCCAATTCATTCCACACATCCACACAACAAACCATTCATGCTATGTAATGACAGTTCCATACTCATGAGCGGTTTCATGTCAATATACCAAGTTGTCCCAAGGTAGTTGTATCCCATATGCCATATTACCTTTTTCACTGAGAACAATGTCATATTTTTACCATTACTCATATATGAAACATGTAAACACACACCAAATATGCCTAAGGGTCATTCTGAAACAAGCATTTCTATAAAATCTCATTTTTATTGAAAATATTTTATCATTAAAACCATTATAATGCCAAATAATTCCAATAAAACGTATTTTTTTTGAAGAAAAATTCCTAATGAAACCATTTAGAAGTTATGGAAAATACACCATTAAAAGTAAACATTTTAAATTCAATAAATTAAAACAACATGCACCATAATTTAAAGTGATTTCCCAAATCTACAAAAAATGAAAAATCCTCACTAAAGGGATTTATTACATGTATCAAAACAAATTTCACAATCAATATTATCCAATGTAATCAATTTTAATCTAATTAATTCAAGTATAGAATTTTCATATGAGATTTAATCCACCTACATCGATGGTTTTGACGAAACTCGACAACAGATGAAGAACATACATGAAGGGTGGTCAATTCTCCAAGAACATAATTAGTTCTCTTTTCCAAGAAAGATCACAACTCAAAAATGATTTATTTGGAATACAAAAAAGTAGATCTAACCACTATAGGTTTATATTTATGAAATAATATAGATTGGAGTGGTAGATCTAAGAATACCTATGAAAACGTGACAAATCATGAATGAATGGTGACATACCTCAAGAATCGGATAAAAATTCTAAGAAAGCAACTTATATATCTTCCTTTATCATGAACCACACCATATTTAGAGGTACATGATGTTAACATACGTATATCTACCCACAAGAGGTGTAGATCCAAGAAAATGAGAAGGGTAGAAGGAGTTGTTTTAAGAAAATAAAAAAGAACCAAGAATATCGGCACTTACTATGGCATCCCGCATTTCTTATTACATAACTTTTCATTTCATTTTATAAACAGAGGATCATTAAAGTCAAGTGTCTGGGAAAACATGAACATAATACAAGAACACATCATAAAACATTATTATAAACCACTTGTAAGGCTTCATCATAGGTTTATCCTATGTACAATTTCTGCATTTCAAACCCTAGAGACATACATCAAAGGAATGGGTGAGCATAAGGCCCAGTAAGGGGTAAACAAGGGGATCAATTTACATGTGGTATCAATAAGAACATGATGAAAAATATGAAGACATGAGAAATAGAAAAAAAGGAATATCATAATTACAAGAACCTGAATCATAACATGATAATGTGGCTACAACATTTCATTTACACATTCATGAACATATCACCAAGGTTTATCCTCGAGGTGTCATAAAATTTACCAAAGTTATTCACCGAGGTATCTTGAAACTCATCAATTCTAGAGATTGAATACTTAACCAAAGAAATAGATCGCTATCAGGGAACACCCTTAATATGTATTTAATTTCATGTGTGCCACATAGATCATAATAAAACATTTAATAAATAACCCATGGATTATAAAATTAATGGGTTTCATTTAATGATCGTGACATTTTAAAAGTTCTTAAAAATAAGATCATTCTGTCCTTTATATCCCATGAAAAGGGAGTGAGGGTTATATGTATGTCAATTATAGAATAAAATATATCATGTTTTTATAATTATTAATATACATAGATATGAAATAGGTCGGGATATTCACATAAATAAAACAAGAAAATTTCTGGAGAGAAATAGATATAATTTTTTAGGTGAAATTTCTGCAGCATAACAGCTATATAACATGGTTTTAGAAAACATTTAAATGAGAGGGTAAAAGGGTCAAATTATAATAAATAATTCATAATACAGTATGGGTACATAATATGATCATGGTATGGATGTTCTAATGACATGCCACATGAAAAGGAAAAAATAAAGAAAAGAGAAGATGAGATTTCATTTACGAGAAATTCAGCAGCCTAACAGCGTCACTTAAAAACTCAGAAAACAAATTGACGAGAGAGGAAAGGATCTCTCAACAATTAAACATGATATGTAAAATAATTAGAATGTATAAGAACATACCCTCAATTTAACGATATGGAAACTAGAAGACACAACATAAAGGGAGTCATTGCTTAAAAGAGGAGGGTGAAAGATTCCCTTACCTTGAAGAGTATCTTCGAATGCATGATTGTCGGGACCATGGAAGTCTTGAGGGAACCTTGGGATGACTCCTTGGGATTTAAATAGACCATAACATAATTGAGTATGATTTGGAAATTAAATCAATGAGGGAATGACTTTGTATTTATAAGAGAAGTGAGGGGACAAGTCATTAATTTCCAAGGGACACCTCATCGCTGGTATTAGAAAACTATGGGATTCCACATGGTATTTTCCCATGGTATTGACCAATTGGGACACCTCATAGTATATAATACTACTCATAAGTCTACCATAATGATAACATAACTATTTAATCCTTAATGATGTCATTAAACACCCAAAACTCAAAATTGTATTTTCACTATTCACAAAAAATTCAACTATTTCAGAAAAATCTCAATAATTCAACTTAACATAATAACAATGCTATGAATTATAAAATGAACTCCATTTTATGAAAATAATTTTCCAAATTTTTTTATTTTAATTTTATGTAAAATTACTATTCACTGAAAAATCAATTGTTTCTGAAAAAACCCAAATATTCACCTTATCCAAATTTTAATGCACTAATTTTAAAAATGAACACCTTTTTATGAAAATAATTTTCTAAATAATTTTCATTTAATTTTTAAATAAAAACACTATTTTTCCAAAAGAAAACTAATACTTAACTAATAATTTTTGAAATAATTATTTACCTATTTTTTTGAATCACATTACCTATTCAAGGTTCCTAAAATATAATGATACTTTCTTGAGTGAGGTAACTAATCCATTTTTTCATATTACTATTCATAAGTGTAAAATTAGTTTTCATAATTTACTATTCGTCAAAAATTATGTTGATCTTATTAGAATCTAAATTTCTTATTGAACAAAACTGCAGAAGACCATTTTTCGAAAATCCTTACACATTATTAATTAATTAAGGTTTACATAAATATTTTAATATATCCTTCTTTTAAAGTTCGTCAATAATATACATCCTATATTTATCCGGACATTTGAAAATTCACAAACATCACCATGAGAAGAAATGAAAATTTTATTTACCTCAAAGGATTACAGAAATTAGTTACAGTCTCATTACATAGCTCCTTATAACACCAGCATAGGTTATATGTGTAAGGTGTGCTTAGGTCATAGAATCTTGGGGCGGCTCGACCAACATTACCCGAGTGGTGATTTCTATCAACTTAAACTTCTCTCGAAGGTTATTTCGTTCTAGCTTCACACAATGAAGTTCAGCTTGGGTTTGGTCTAGAGAAAAGCCCAATGGTGATACATCCTTACCATGTTCCGTCAGATGGGCTTCAATCGGCCCGAGACTGCTGGATGAGGCCATCAAATCTTCTTTCTATTTTAATTAACCAATAAAACTTGTATTTATAAGAACTAATCGCAATGTTAAGTTTTTAGTTTCCAACGATCATATTGAACAAAAAACATATAAAAGTCGAAACCCAATGGTCTCATTTTAATTATACTCATTTCATTAAAGGAGATAATTTTGTAGAGTTTAAAATAAAATAACACACAAAATTAGAAAGCAAAAAATATTATTAAAAAAATTCAGGTCGTTACATTCTTCCCCCCTTAAGAAATTTCATCCTTGAAAATATTAACTTGTACCATCAGAGGAGAAAAGGTGTGGGTACTTTTTCCTCATGGACTCCTATAGTTCCCATGTGGCTTCTTCACATTTGTGGTTCCTCCACAACACATTGACAAGGTGGGTAGTCTTGTTGCGCAGAACCTTGTCTCTAAGATCTAAAATCTCTACTGGTTGCTCCGCATAATAGAAGTCATGTTAAAGTTATACCACCTCTGTGTTTAGTACATGTTAAAGGTCGGGTATGTACATCCTCATGTGGGATACGGGGAAGACATCATGAACTTGTGCTAGATTTGGAGGGAGTGCAAGTCGATAGGCCATTGTTCCAACGCGATCAAGGATTTCATAATGGCCAATGTATCTAAGGCTGAGCTTCCCTTTCTTCCCAAACCTCATGAATCTCTTCCAAGTCGAAATTCGAAGAGAGTCATAGTCACCAACATCAAACTCCAAGTCCCTTCGACGGTTTTCGGCATATCTCTTTTGCCGACATTGAGCAGGCTTAATGTGTTTCTGGATGGCAAGGACTTTTTCTGTCATCACTTGCACAAGATCAGGCCCAAGAAACATTCTCTCACTAGCATCATCCAAATAAGTAGGAGTTCTACATCACATACCATATAGAGCTTCATAGGGTTCCATTTGAATGCTCAATTGGATGATGTTGTTGCAGTAGAACTCAACTAATGGGAGCTGTGGATCCCATCATCCTGTAAATTCCATTAAGCATGTTCTCAGCATGTCCCTGAGTGTTTTCATAGTCCTTTCAGATTGGCCATGTATTTGGGGGTGATAGGCAGTAGTGAATCTCAATTCAGTGCTCAGATCATGTTGAAGACTTCTCCATTATTTTGATGTGAACTATGGATCACGATCAGATATGATAGAAATTGGAACTCCATGAAACCTTAACACTTCCTTCATTTAAATCCTGGAAATCTTATCAAGAGAGAAATCTTCCTGAATGGAGATAAAATGTGTAGTCTTGGTGAGATGGTCCACAATAACACATATCGATTTTTTCCCTTTGGAAGTTCTCGGGAGACCAGTAATGAAGTCCATAGTGAGATTGTCCCACATCCATGCTAGTATGGGAAGTGGTTGCAATACCCCTTTTCATATAATCCAACAAAAAATGATCATGAAGGTCCCTATACATTTTTTTTATTCTAGGATGTATAGAGAAAGTAGAGCTATGAGCTTCATTCATCAGCTCCTTATTTATTTCTGAAATAGATGGAATACATAGTACTATATGAAATTTCACCACACCTTCTTGATCAATGTTGAACTCATGAAATATCCCATCCTTCACAGCTTTATACTTCTTTTATAACAATGGATCTTTTTTCTAAGTTTTCTTGATGTTCTCTAGTAATGATGGTCGAGAAGTCATTTGGGTTAGGGTTGATGATGTTCCATCACTTATAATCCCCATATCCATATTTACAATGTCATTGATCAAAGGATCTCTTTGAATCCTCATTAGGGAAAGAACAATTGTTCCTTTCCTACTTAATGCATCAGAAACATTGTTTGTTTTTCCAGGATGATAATGAATTGATCAATCATAGTCTTTAAGAAGTTCCAACCATCTCATTTGTCTCATGTTCAATTCCTTTTGTGTGAAAATATACTTCAAAATTTGATGGTCTATGTATATATCACATTTCTCCCCATTAAGATAGTGCCTCCATATCTTCAGATCAAAAACAACCGCAGCTGGCTCCAGATCGTGCGTTGGATAGTTCTGGTCACGAGTCTTCAACTATCGAGATGCATAAGCAATGACTGTCATTTTGCATGAGGATGAACCCAAGCCCTTTGAGAGGTGCATCGCTAAAAATAAAGAATCCTTATCCACTTGAGGGCAGAGTTAACATGGGTGTAGTAACCAATATCTTCTCCATCTCTTGGACATTTCCTCACACTCCTTGGTCCATATGAACTTGACCCCTTTTCATGATAACTTGGTTAATGTATTAGAAAGCCGTGAATTTTTTTTTCACAAACCTCCTATAAAATCCTGCTAATCCAAGGAAACATTGAATCTCAGTTATTGTTATAGGTTGAGGCCACTCCTCTAAAACATTTATCCTTGTAGGGTCAACTGTGATTCCTTCATTGGTAACAATGAGCCCCAAGAATGCAACTTTTTGTAACCATAATTCACATTTATTGACCATTCCAAAAAGCCTCTCCTTCCATTGAGTTTTCAAAATAACCCTTATTAGATGATCTTCATGCTCCTCGCAAATTTTTTAATATATCATAATATCATCAATAAAAACTAGAAAATAGTTATCAAGGTAGTCCTTAAACACTATATTCATCAGATCCATAAAAATAGCAGGTGCATTAGTCAATCCAAAGGGCATAACAAAAAACTCATAATGCACATATCTAGATCATAAGGTAGTTTTTGGAATATCTTCTATCTTCACTCTCAATTAATGATAACTAGATCGAGGATCAATCTTAGTGAATAATTGAGCCCCACGATGTTGGTCCAATAAGTCATCAATTCTTGGATGTGGGTATTTTTTTCACTGTGATCCCATTCTGTTCACTATAATCATTCGCATTGATCCATCCTTCTTCATCCCAAATTGAGCTGGTGCTCCCCAAGAAGACACACTTATTTGAAAAAACCCCTTCTCCAAAATTTATTGGAGTTGTTTCTTTAATTCCTATAGCTCTATATTTTCTATCTGATTGGGGGTCCTTGATATTGGATGAGATCCAAGTATGAGTTCAATAGAGAACTCTACTTTAATTTCTTGGGGAGGTCCATGCAACTCCTCATGAAATACATCAACGTATTCCTAGATGATGGGGACACATTTTATCCTTAAACTCATATCTACTTCTTCTTCTTCACTTATAAACTCCATAAAAAAGGATATATGGAGTTATTCTAGACAAGGATCAGGATGATATATCTCTCCATGGAAGATAACTATATATTTTCCATTGAATACTACTGAGATTTCCTTACTCCTGCATTTGATCTTAGCATTATACATTGAGAGCTAGTCCATCCCTAGTATAATGTCAAATTAGAGCATGGGAAGGACTAATAGATTTCCGATAATATTTTTCTCACTAAGGTAAATACTAATGTTTCTAAACATTGAAGATTCTTGGATAATCCCACCAGGGGTCTTGAATGATAACTCTACATTTAGCAAATCAGGGGTTGATTCTAAATTAATTTCCAACATGGAGGAAATACAGGAATGCATTGAACTAGAATAAAAAAAGTATTTGATAGCTTTGAGAGGACAACATGAATACCTTCTAACACATCATTCGGAGCTTCAACTTCAGCTGTCATGATAGCAAAAGTGCAACCTTACTCCCATAGCCTTTTCTAAGGATGATGGTGGTTCCCCTCCACTACACTCAAATTTGGACATTGATTGGAAAAGTACCCACATTGTCCACACATAACGCACTGGACATCAGATTGGGCCTGAACCATCTTCCACTTGTTATTAGTGTTGGGAATTTTAGGTTTCACCTCTCTATTGAAATTACTTGCAATATGGCCATCTCTTCCACACTTGTAGCATTTCCCGCTCCTGAGAAGGTAGTTCCCCGAATGATTCTTCCAACATTTATTACACGTGTAATGTTTCACTTGCTTGCCTCCTCTTCCCAGATCAAAGGTCCTCCCTAATCTGGGATCCATAGATCTCTTCTTGTCATTTTATTTATGAGACCACTATGTCTCACCAAACTCAAGCTCGACTTTTTTCGCACTCCGCACGATCTCCTCATAGCTATCATAGTATCGGTTGGCTAGATTCTTCCGCAGATGAGGTCTCATTCCACTGAAGAATCTATCAACCATACCATTTGGATCCATGAAAAAGCTATATGTTTAACGTGAATGAATTGTGAAGTTCATCTCAAAGCTTCCGACAAATTCATTCTCCTTCTGCTTCAGCTCGAGAAACTCCTTCTCTATTCTTGTTCTCATAGAACTAGGGAAATGCATACTGAAGAAGATCCCTCTGAACTCTTCTCACTCCATTGATTCAACCTCCACTTTTTTCCTCGTTTTTTAATCAGTTCCCACCACTGATCATCTTCTCTTTCTCGAAAATAGACAAACAAGGTGAACTTCTCTTGCTCTGAACAGCGGAGCACAAAAAAGTTCTTCTCGATGGAGCAGATCCACTGCTCAGCAATCAATGGTTCAGTCGATCTCTTAAAGGTTGGTGATCGTTGAAGCATGAAATACTCAACAAAATTTTGTTCCCATTGAGGTAAGATTGGTCTCTCAGCTTGATTAATGTTATTTCCCATAACATGAGTCAGTTGGTTCATCTTTCGCATGAATGTTTCCATTCCGGCTTCCATCAGAGGGTCGTCAGCACATGGTCCAATGTGGTCACCATTTGCACGGTTCCTCCTATTTCATGCCATTTTCTAAAATAGTAATACCATATTGAGAAATGTATTTCATTTACCAATCTTTTAACTATAATGGATTTTATGTATTAAAACTTTTTTATTAAACAATTACATTTCTCTATAATTCCTTAATAACGATTCATAAAAAGATTGCAATTTACCAAACATATGCTCTGAGAGTGTCATAACCAAGAGTGCAGCAAGGCTCGTTGTCGTGTACCAGTTCCTGTTTCTATCTACCTCAAAGAGGTGTTTTTATGTTTTACCCCTATGTACATCGGTTCCAGAGCCAGCTCTACCTGCTTGTATCCAGACATGGATGTATTTACTTGATAAACCACTTAATCAATACTCACCAAAATACCCAAAAGTTTTCCTATATTTAAAATTTTCTATTGGGTTCTTCCTAATGATTTAATATAATAATTTTCATAAATAACTAAACCTCCCATTGATACATACTATGGCATCCCACCTTTTTTATTACATAACTTTTCATTACATTTTACAAAAATAGGATATTTAATGTCTAGTGTCTTGGATAACAGGAACATAATACATGAAAAAAATATAAAATATTATTCTAACCCATGTGTAAGGCTTCATCATAGGTTTATCCTCTGTAAAATTTCTTCATCTCATACCCTGGAGACATACATCAAAGTAAAGGTTGAGCAGAAGGCCTAGTAATGGGTAAACTAAGATATCAGTTTACTTGTGATATAAATAAGAACTCGATGAAAAATAAGAATACATGATCAATGGAAAAAGTGTCATATAATAATAAAAATAACATGAATCATAACTTGAATATGTTTCTACAACAATTATTTTATACATTCATTAACATATCAAAAATGTTTATCCCCATGATGTCATAAAAATTAACAAGGTTATTCACTAAGGTATCGTGAAACTTGTCATCTCTAGAGATTAAATCCTTATCCAAAGAATTTGAGTGCTATCAGGGCACACCCTTAGTATGTCTTTAATTTCATGTGATCCAAATAGATCATAATATGTTTTTTCATAAATAACCCATGTATAATAAAATAAATTGTTTTCATTTAAAGATTGTGACAGTTTAAAAGTTCTTAAAAATAAGATCATTATTCAATTTATAACCCATGTAAAGGGAGTGAGGGTTATATGTATGTCAATTACAGAATCAAATATATCATATTTATATATATTTATTAACATCCATATAAACGAAATATGTCTAGGTAGTCACATAAATAAAATAAGAGAATTTCTGGAGAGAAAGAGATATATATTTTGAGGTGAAAGTTCTGCAGCATAACAGCTATATAACATGGTTTTAGAACACATTGAAAAGAGAGGGGACCGAGGTCACAAACTCATAAATAATTCAAAATAAAGTACGGGTACATAATAAGATCATGATATGGATGTTTGAATGACATACCACAAGAAAAGGAAACAAGAAAGAAATGAGAAGATGCGATTTCTTTTATGAGAAATTCGGCAGTCTAACGACGTTACTTAAAAATTCAGAAAAAAAATTGATGACAGCAGAAAGGCTCTCTCAAAAATTATACATGAAATGTATAGTAATGAAAAAATATAAGAAAATACCCTCAACATAAATATATTGAAACTATATGACACAACATAAAGGAAGACATGGATTAAAAGAGGAGGGTGAACGATTCCCTTACCTTGAAGAGTAACTTCGAAAGCATGAATGTAGGGACCTTGGAAGCCTTGAGGGAACCTTGGGAGGACTCTTTGGGAAGTAATGAGACCAGAACTTCATTGTGGAGGATTTGGAAATTAAATTAATGAGGGAATGGCTTGTTATTTATATGAGAAGTGAGGGTATAAGTCATTAATTTCCAAGGGACACCTCATCGGTTATATTTGCAAAACCATGGGTTTGCCCATGGTATTTCCCCATGGTATTGCCCAATTGGGAAACCACATAGAATATATTTCTATTCATAAGTTGGCTAGAATGATTACACAATTAATAAATCCTTAGTGATGTCCTTAAACACCCGAAACCCAAAACTGTATTTTCACTATTCACTGAAAGTTCAACTATTTATGAAAAATCCCAAAAATTCACCTTAACCTAATATCGATGCTCTAAATTCAAAAATGAACTAAATTTTAAGAAAATAATTTTCTTAATGTTTTTAATTAATTTTCAAATAAAAACACTATTCACTGAAAATTCGGTTGTTTCAGAATAAACCCAAAAATTCCCCATAACTAATTATTGATGCTCTGATTTCAAAAATGAACTACATTTTATGAAAATAATTTTCTAAATATTTTTAATTTAATTTTTAAATAAAAACACTATTCTACTGAAATAAAACTAATACTAATCTAATAATTTTTGAAACTGTTATTTACTTATTTTATCGAATCACATTACCTAATCGTTGTGGCTAAAATATAATAATACTTTCTTTAGTGAGGTTACTAATCCAATAGGTCATATTAATATTCATAAGCGTGAAATTACTATTCATAATTTAATATTCATCAAAAATTAAGTTGATCTTATTAGACTCTAAATTTATTAATGAACATAACTGTAGGAGACCATTTTTTGAAAATCATTACACATTATTAATTATTTAAGGTTTACATAAATATTTTAAAATATCATTTTTTTCAAAATTCATCAATAATATACATCATATATTTATTTGGACATTTGAAAATTCCCAAACATCACCTTAAGAAGAAATCATAATTTTGTTTTTCTCAAAGCATTACACTATGCAGTTACTGTCTCGTTACATAGCCCCTTATTACACCATCATAGGACCTAAGTGTACGGTGTTCTAAGGTGATAGAATTTGGGAGCGGCTCAGCCAACATTTCCTGAGTGGTGATTTCTGTTAGCTTGAACTTCTCCCGAAGGTGATTCCGTTCCAGATTCACAAGATGATGTTCGGATTATGTTTGGTCAAGAGAAAATCCCAGTGGTTCTACCTCATTCCCAAGTTCCATTAGATGGGATTTGATCGGCCTGAGACTACTGGATGAGGCCATCAAATATTCTTTCTATATTAATTAACCAAGATCACTTGTATTTATAGACAATAATCGCAACATTATGAGTTTAGTTTCAAATATTCATATTGAATAATGGTCATATAACAGTCAAAACCCAACGGTCTCATTTTAATTATACTTATTTAATTAAATGAAATAGTATTGTTTAGTGTAAAATAAAATAACACACAAAATTTGGAAACAAATAAAATTATTAAAAAAAATTTGGTCGTTACACTTACCCCAATAATCAGGCATGAAATCACTAAAATAGGGATCTATGTTGGATCCAAACCATTTAGGGAGGCTTCTACAGCCTTCTATAGAGAGAAATACTGAAATAGGGGCGTTTTGAAGACCAAAATAAATATATATAGAAAAAATGAGTATGCTCTTATAGAATAGGTTCTAGATTTGACCTTTGTCCACGGTTAGACAACACGGTTTGGGGCAACCATGTATGGACCGTTTGACCTTCCTTTTGGCCACAATACTCCATATAAAACCCCCAAACACTCCCATCATTAAAATTTACCATTTTTATGGAATCATATAATTTTTAGGGAAACATCCTTCTTTATGGAAGCACCCCACTTTATGTAAACATCCAATGTTATGGAAACCCCCAATTTTATGGAAACAACAACTTTTTGGAGATACCAAACTTTATTGAAACACCCAACATTATGGGAACACCAAACTTTAATGAATCACCCAAAATTATGGAAACAACCAACCTTATGGAAACTCCATATTTTATGGAAACTCTCCATTTTTTGGTAACTCATTTTTTTACAAAACCCATTAAAAGCCGTACCATTTAAAAAATGAAACTTTTACATAAAAACATGAGGAAAGGGTTATATACCCGAAACCATGGGTACTACAGTCTCCCCACCATTGTCCATTCCATCCTCAGAATGTAGAAAACCCTTTATAGAAAAAAAGAGTTATGGCCACTGATCTTTCATTTCCTTCTCACTTTCCCCATTCACTTCCGGAATCATACCATGTTTCTGTAAAACCCACACTAGGCCAACTCTTTTCCCAATCAATACTTTCTCTTTTATATCTATGATCTGTACCTGGATACATACCAATTAAGCATCTTTTCTAGGATAACATGATCCCATCTGATCAAATGGTCTCGATCAGGGTGATAATTTTTCAATTGGTATACATGGAACACATTTTTCACCGAGATGAATCATGGTGGTAATTCCAACTGATACTCCACCTCTATGACCCATTCAAGTATCTCAAAAGGTCCTATGTATCATGGAGATAAGTTTCCATGCTTCCCAAAACGATGATGTACCTGCCTTGGGGATACCCACATAAACACATACTCACTTACTACAAAGGACAACATTCATCAACGATTATCCACATAAGATTTATAACGACTCTAAGCCGTCTCCATCCTCTTTCTGATCAGAAAGATATTCTCTATTGTTTCTTGGACAAGCCTCTGCCAAAAAATGATGTCTCGCCTGTTTTCACCCAACACAATAGAGAACGACAAGGATTCCCTTACAATGCTTCAAAATGATCCATATGTATCGTTTCCTGATAGATATTATTGTATCAGAACTCCAATAATGGTATATGATATTCTCATGAGCCCCCAAAATCCATTACCCAAGCCCAGAACCTATCTTCCAACATCCGTATCATCCGCTCATATTGGCCATCTGCCTGAGGATGATATGTCGTACTCATAGTCTATTGAGTCCCAAGGGTATTTTGTAAGGATATCCAAAAACAAGATGTGAGCTGAATGGTTCTGCCATGGGCACCCTCACATTATTAGTGGTTTTTGGGTACATAGGTGCAGCAGAGTGGCTGACCAAGGTCATCCCTCAAAGGAGGAAGTAAATTTAAACAAATTATTAAAATTATTCTAAAAATAAAATAGAATAGAGTTAAAACACTACATGAAATTATGGAGGGTTGTTTATTGTTTATAAAACTTGAAGAGGTTTTCTATAAGAACATTGCATTTTTTTAAATTTTGAAATGAAGTTGGATTAAAAAGATGCAACAATAAGATGTATTTTTAGAAAATATTTTAAAAGTCGTAATCAATCTAAATCTACCTATTAATTTACATATTAATAATTACCATTTAAATCAATATCCAATAAATTGTTATCCCCTAATTGTTCACCCTCGAACCCTACGAGAGTTAACTTAACCATAATGAAGAAATTACTTAATCACTAGGCTAGATACCGAATATGCAATTGCAGCACCCTAATTTGATTGTTTTTATAAGGTTAGATTACGTTTAGTGGTTAATTAGAGCACATATACATCCTGGAAATGAGTATTAATTGTGTTTAGGTATTATATTTTATCTCTACAAATTTATCTCATGCGGTCTTGTATTACTGATTAAGATCACGCTCTCACAATTTATACAAAATCTCGAGCTCGCGTGTTTTTTTGTTAATTGTGAAATTGCTTTCATAGATTATTATAATTAAAAAACACAATTCATTGATCATATTAAGTGAATTATAGTATCTTAATGATTCAAAATAATAAAATTAAGAGGGTAGAACATAGATCGATCATTTAGAAAACAACTCTTCCATGGGCGGTGTGGTCATTGTGGAGACGTTTTGCAAGAGAAAGGATTGAAAGGGTAGAACCCAATATCATCTCCAATCTTGATTCCAACACAATTCGGAAGATTAAGATAAGAAGAAAATTTATGAACACATAAGATTAATTGAAGAAAAATTCAAGATACAAACATGAAAGGAATGAAATTCAAAGAGGAGTTGGCAAAGGAGAGCCTTTTTGGAAGAGATGTTTGCAGAAAGCCTTACTTCTTCCAAAACATGTGAGGGGCTCCCAAGAGACACCCTTTTTGAAACACCTTCCCAAATCCTCGACCAGCCCTCCCAATGAGTGAAAACACCCTTTAAATATATTTTGTGAGGGATATGTTTACATAACATTTTTATGTGTGAAATGAAAACTCACCCAAATATTTTATTCCAAGTTGCACCTCATAGCTGACCTTAAAACGTGTGAATTGGCCCATCTTCTAGAAGGATGATTTTTTCCTAGTTATGTCCCTGAGCTTCCCCCAAATTTGGGCTCAATCCATGCCTAGATGAAGAAAATATGGCCCAAATGGTGAAGTGATGTCCAATATGGATGGTTTGTACGACTTTGTCCTCATGGCCCATTTAATCCACTCAAATTCACACTCTAGCTCCCATGTCCTAAATAGAATTTGTATCCCATTAATTTAGGTCAATGAGCCCGTACCTGAGTGGTACAGGCTCCTGCTTGGCATCCAAGAGACCCGGGTTGAAAAATGGGTGGAGGAAAATTTCCAGGTACTGTAGCAGTACTGTAGAAGTACTATAGTAGTTACTGTTCAGTACTGTAGCATTCGGAACTATTCACCCGATTTGGGCCTTCGGGCCACTGGTTTGGGCCTACGGGTCTCCAGGGCCTTCGGATCATCAATGGACTTCGGGTCATAGGACCTTCGGGTCACATAGACCTTGGAGTAGCCCAGTTCAAACATAATAGGGCCCAGAAGAGGGTCAAGAGCAACATGAGTAGCAACCACTAGATACAGAGGTAACCAGATTGGAAGAATGAGAGGGTATGGAAGCCACCATCTGGACTAGGCACCATGCAGCTTTGTATGGGGCAATGCTATCCGATTAGCAATGCGAGGTGGGGAGATAAGGTGATCAATGATGTAAGACGTTGGGGAGGGGAAGTTCTAGTGGGCTGGGACTACGTGTCATGTAATGGGCATGGTATGCCTCTGGGCCTTCAGGTCTTGTATTACGGGACATGTTGGGCCTTGTGCCTTGGGCCTACGGGTTATGTAAGGGTTCCCCTTCAACCCTTTAAAGGGGGATTATCTATAATAAAATAAAAAGATGGCCTTCGGGCCATTTGGGGTTATCCCATTAATTTAGGAACATAGTTACAAAATTTTATGTCAAAATAATTTACAAAAAAATATTTATGCCCGAAATACAACAGTGAATTTTAAAAGGGTAAAACATGATTTTTCATTAAATTCGCAAATGAATGATTTAATCCCAAATATTTCCTTATTGATCATATTTATCATAATGGGAGGATATTATATTATTTATTATCAATAATATATTCAATAATTTTTTTTATCAACTGCCCCACACTTACCCTTTTGCACTCCTGGGAAAAACCTCATATAAAGTAAACATACATATCAAATCCAACCAAATTTTATGACACATATCCTTGAGATCCAAAAATTCCACACCAAGAAAAAAAAGAAATAATGCCTCATAAAAAACCATTATTTCAAGTTCTCCATTTATATGATTCAATATATTTCCACTTTATTTATCCTCCCATGCACAAAAAACTTACCTTAATTGAATTTTCTCTTGTCACACAAATGTCAATTTTTATCAATGTCTTTCTCACCCAAATTCATACAAGGGTCACCATGGGATTGATAAATTCCTATATTGCCACCATATGTGAGTCAAGTACATATGTTTATCATGAGGACTTTTCAGGGTTGTTCTGTGGCTTTCAGTTGATAGGATTAAGATGTGAAAAATTCTGAGGCTGAATGAGGAGGGATTGACTCTTTTTGAAGAAAAATTGCATTAATCTAATTTTCACTATAATGTGGTCACCTCCTCAATCCACATAGCATCAATTCATGTTCATCATCATGAAAAATAAAGGGATGTGCACACCATTCAACATTTCACCAGTAAAAATGTCAATCTTATCAAACATGATTTTCTTGAAAGCTCCAGATAGGCCCAACTTTCACTATCTATTAGAATATATAGAAATGAACAACTTCACTTATCATGAAAGCTCCAAAAAAGGCACAACTTTCAATATGATGCTTTTCTTCACTAGCAAACACATCTCTTCATAATTTAATTTTCCACCCAAATTATCAAGGAATGTGGTAGCACAATGCAAGACAGCTTCCCCAACACTTAAGTTCAACTAGATTATGAAATTTCACATCAATAGTTGGTTGGTTAGAGATAATTGGCTTGTAATATGGCTAACCTAATAAGATTTTCTTGGATTATATGGGGAACAATGATTAAATATTCATGGTAGTCCATTATAAAAAAAATTATTTGAAATATGGGCTTCAATAACAAACAAATGCCTCAATAATTTAAACATAAGTACCTCAAACCCTTATGTTTTGACCGGAATAAATCAAATTCAGGTTAAATCAATAAAGGTATGGTTCTCTTAATAAGTGAGGTAAATGTAAGTAATATGAAGTGAATGGTTCAAAATCCACACAAGAAAGTGATTTCAACTATAAAGATAGTGAGATGTGTCATGGGATTGAAAATATCGTGTAGTTTTCATAAAATTACTCAATATTTGAACTTGAAACAATGTCATTTTCAGCATTCATATATGATCAATTTCAAGGGATAAATTTTTTCACTAATTTATATGGATTTCAAAAATGGTGATGAGAATCATTTCAGCTCAAAAGTTTCAAAAACACACAAAAAAATAAAAAATAAAGACACAAAATTCCAAAAGAACAAAAATATTTTGGTTTTTTTAAACAAGAAAATAATTGAAATTACTAAACTAAAATGTTCCCTCCCCCACATTTAAAATATGAAATTTTCCTCAATGTGAACCCATAAGTTGATATATGCACATGAAATGTATAATTTTAAATAGGACAAATAATAAAAAAGTTAAAGGGTTAGGAACTACCTGATATGCTCAAGTGATGATGGGGTCATGCAGTTTGATAAAATTCACTGCATTAATCGCAAGTCCCTCAATGTATATCTTCAAACATTTCCCATTGAATGTAAAGATCCTTCCTGGGTCCTCTTGTGTGATCTCCACTTCACCATAATGAAAAACATTAGTCACAACATAGGGACCTAACAACATGGAACACAACTTACCAGGCATTAGCTTCGGTTGTGAACTGTTGATAATGACGTTCTCTCCAACATGAAACTCCCTTTGTTGGATCATTTTTTCATGAGATTATTTGGATATTTCCTTATAGAGCGTTGATTTCTCAAATGAAGACAATCGAATCTCCTCAAGATCTTGAATTTGTAGATTCCTTTGGATTCCATATAGATCCAAATCCATTTTTCATTTATTTATAGCCCAATAAGCCCGATTCTCATCTTCCACAGGGAGATGTAATTCATTCCCAAAAACAATACGAAATGGGGACATACCAATTGGAGTTTTTTATGCTTTCCTATATGCCCATAGCGCATCATCCAAGCCCTTTCTCCAATCCTTCCTATTTGGCTGCATGGTTTCCTCCAAAATCTGTTTCAACTCACAATTTGAATCCTTAGCCTATCCATTTTTTTGGTGGTGGTATGGTGTTGATGTTTTGTGTTTCACCCCATAATTTCGAAATAGGAATGCCAAATTCCAATTGCAGAAGTGTTTCCCTTGGTAACTGATGATGGCCTTCAGTACTCCAAACCTGCAAAAAATCTGCACTTTGACAAAGTACACAACAACATGAGAATCATCAGTACTAGTGGCCTTATCCTACACCCATTTACTCACATAATCAACAACAACCAAAATATATAGGAATCCAAATGAACTAGGAAAAATACCCTTAAAATAAATTCCCCATATATAAACAATTTCACGGAATAGTATGGGTTGTTGGGGCATCTCGTGTCTCCTAAAAATGTATCCTGTTTGTTGGAAACATGAGAACAACATAAAATACACATGATCATCATGGAATAAACTAGTACAACATAATCCAGAGTCTAAAACATTCATAGCTATCCGTTGAGGTCCAAAGTGTCCACCACAATAATGTGTATGATAGAATTGTAGAACTGACTGAAACTCATGGCCAGGAACACACCTCTTAATAACATGGTCACTACACTTGCACCATAAGTATGGATCATCCCAAAAATAAAATCTTGACTCACTCTTTAATTTTTGAAATTGATGTTTCTTTAAATTTGAAGGGATTTCAGAGGCAACAATATAGTTTACTAAATCTGCATACCAAGGATGTGTACCTGAGATGGAATAAAGATGCTCATCAAGGATAGTGCCCCAAAGTGGAAACTGGTCCAAGGTGCCATCCTATAGTGTGTGATTAAGACTACTCATGTGGACTTCCACCATGTTTCCTAACCACTTTTTACATTTATCTCAATGTCAAATCCCTGAAGAAGGATCATCCATTAGATTAGCCTAGGCTTTGCCTCTGGCTTCTTCTAGAGGTACCTCAGAGTTGCATTCTCAGAAAAAACAACTACATTAGTTCCAAATAAATATCAATTAAATTTATCTAAAGTGAATATAAAAGTAAGAAACTCATTTTTTCATGATTGTGTAGTTTTGTTGGGATGAATCCAATTTACTCGATTCATAGACAATCACATGTGAACATCCCTCCACCCTATGAGATACGATAGATCAAACCATGAAGATGGAGGCATCAGCCATAAGCTCAAAAAGAGTCTCCCACCATGGGGGTTGTATGATCAATGGAGTGGTCAAAAACATCTTTAGCTCATAAAAGGAAGTCCTAGAAGAATCATTGAACACAAAATCATAAGCCTTTTTAAGTAATCATGACATAGGCAGAGAAATCTTACTAAAATATTTGATGAAGCACCGATAAAATCCTGCATGCCCTAGGAAAGAACTAACATCAGGCACACATGAAGGATATGGTAAGGATAAAATAATATCTACCTTAGATCTATGAACCTCTATCCCATGTTTTGACACTGCATGCCCTAAGACAATACCATGATCTACCATAAAATGACACTTTTCAATGTTCAAGACCAAATTCTTTTCAATACAACCATTCAACACCTTTCCTAAACTACTTAAAAATTCATCAAATGAAGACCCATACACTGTAAAATAAACCATGAATACCTCCATACAGGTCTCAATAAAATCTTAAAAAATACTCACCATGCATATCTGGATTGTACCTAGGGCATTGTAAAGTCCAAATGGAATCCTTCAGTAGGAAAACGTGCCAAAGGGACTGGTGAATGTAGTCTTCTCCTAATCCTCTGGAGCTATAGGAAACACAAAATATCATGAAAATCCATCCAGGAAACAATAGTGTGTCTTCCCAGCTAGTCTCTGAAGCATCTGATCAATAAATGGGAGTGTGAAATGGTATTTTTGAGTGGAATAGTTTAGTTTCTTATAATCAATACACACATGCCACCTGTTTTGAACCCTCATCGGCACTAACTCCCCTTTATCATTTTTTACAATGGTAACACCACTTTTCTTAGCACCACCTGAATAGGACTCACCCACTGGGAATCTAAAATGTGATAGATTATACCTGCCTCAAGAAAATTTTCAACCACTTTTTAACAACCTCCAAAAGTGTGGGATTGTGTCTCCTTTTTGGCTGCCTAATCCGTTTAGCCCCATCCTCCAAAATAATCCTATGCATGAAAATAGAGGGGCTAATACCTGATATGTTGGACAAGGTCCACCCAATTTCCCTAATGTTCTCCCTAAAAATATTCAAAAGTATTTATTCATGTTCAAAATGGAGATTTTTAGGAATGATAACATGTAATTTCTCACTACTTAACAAGTATGAGTATTTGAGATTTGGTGGCAATGGCTTGAGTTCCAATGTAAGGGGCGGTGTATGGATGGAGACATAGAAGGAACTGAAATATGTGAAAAAAGTGCATCAGTATTAGAATATTCATCATCAAAATTGTAGAATAAATCATCAAATCCATCAGCATACTCAACATTCATATCATAATTGGAGTTCAAATGATCAAAATCATAATATGATTCCATTTCAAAATCAAATCTAAGAGAGTCTTGTGTATTAGAAATAGGGGTGGAAGTACTCTTATACATAAAACTAGGACCAATACTCATAATATACCTAATAATAGAATAATCAAATTCCCTAGGGTTTTTATTTGGTGGTTCAAAAAGGGAGATAACAAATTCAGAATGATCCTCTGAGGGGTACTTCCTAGAATCCATAACATTAAATATCACAACATCATCCCCAGATTCCATGGAATGTTTACCCTCATTGGAATTTATGATAGTTTTTCATTTTTGAGGATGGGTCTACCTAATATAATGGGAGCATGAGAACTTAACTGATCATCCTCCAGGTTAAGCATGAAGAAATCTGCTGGAAAGATCTTGTCTCTTACCTGGAAAAGTACATCCTCAAAGACACCCAGTGGATATGTTGTAGCTATATTTTCTAACTACACCACTACTATCGTGGGATTCAACTCACCAAACTACAAAGAAGAGAATATAGAGTGAGGTATCACATTTATGGAAGCTCCCAAATCACTATGTGCATTAGAAAATACAACTCCCTTATGGTGCATGGGATGGTGAATATCCTTGGATCCTTTCACTTTGTCGGCATTGCTCGAGTTGGTGTAATGAGTGCTGACACATTCCTTCCAAGATTGACCCTCTCATTTCCCTTGAGCCATATTTAATTGGTACAAAGTTATTTTAAGAATTTTGCATACAATGGGATTTTCATGATGGCTTCATGTAAAGGGATTTTGATCTCCAAACACATGAATGTATTCAAAAAAACATTTTTCATCGCCTATTCAACCATTTTCTTGATCTGTACAACTCTATATGGAAATGGAAGGGGGTTGGAATGAAAATCATCAATATTTTTATTACCTTTATCTTTCTCCATGGATTTCTCATCAGTTGGTATGGAATGCAGCTTCTCTAGACTTGAGGTGAATCCAGGTGGAACAATAGGTGCAGATGTTTTAGTTGTTTGCATCCCACTTCTCAATATGATGGCACTGACATTCCCCTTGGTATTTGGAGTAGGAAAGGATGATATATTTACAGACTTCTTACTTACCAGTTCATGGAGGGTAGTGCCAATCTGGCTCATTTTATTCTTCAACTCCCTCAGCTCTAAACCTTGACTCTTCAGCTCATTATGTGGATTAAGAACAATTTGTTTCAAAAGGTCATCAATTTTATAATCTACCTTGAATGGGGATTCCCTTTTAGTTTTCTTGTTGTTTTTTGGGTTTTAAATATCGTTTGGGGTTGTTGGAAACCATGCTGGTAAGGCAGAGGCTACTGGAAGTTTTGTTGAAAAGGGGGCCTTTGTTGTTGTCCAGAGTGATACCTTAAGTCAGATTGATCCTTACACACTTGTTTGTATGTTGGAGAAAATGAATCAAACTTATTTTGGGGGTATTTCTGTTGTTTTTGCTGATATGGTCTCCCGGGGAATACTGCTTCACAATCCTCTATCTCTTGTAGTTGTGGGCAACAGTCTGTTGGGTGGCTAGTCTTAGTGAAAATGCCACAAGGTCTTGAAGGAGGGGGTTGGGATGTCTTTTGTGCCAAATAAATCTGCCTCCCCATAGTTTTAAATTCATCTCACATGGTATCAATAAAATTAATCTCAAGAGAAGAAATACTTACCTGATGTATTCCCCTGACATGTGGTGTACCTCGATCGCCAAATTTTTGGGTGTTTTGGGCCATTTTTCGATCAACGCACGTGAAGATACTGGTTTCTTGTCCACCAATGCTCCTCCAGCACTGGAATCCACCATACTCCTCTCAATTGGTGTGAGTCCTTCATAGAAGTATTGGATGAGGAGTTTCTCACTAATTTGGTGATGTGGGAACCTAGCACACAACTTCCTGAATCACTCTCAGTACTCATACATTGACTCCCCTTGGGCGTTCTTAATCCTCGATATCTCTTTATGAATGGAAGTGGTCCTGGATTCTAGAAAAAATATCTACAACAAAAGATGTTTCAAATTGTTCCAACAAGTTACATCTTTTGGAAGTAAATAATACATCCAGTCTTTCACAGCTCCATCACGTGAGAATGGGAATGATCATAGTAAGATTTGATCTTCATAAGCATTTCTGGGTTTAATGGTTGATCAAGACACATTAAATTCTTTCAAATGTTTGTTTGGATCCTCACTAGATAATCCAAGAAACATTTGAAGAAGATGACTTAACCCTGATTTCAGTTCAAAGTCTGACTCGTGATTCGAGTATGCAGTACAATTTGGTTCATAGTTAATATCTGGTGCATCCAATTCTCTAATAGTTCTATTAAGTTAATTTCCATTATTTTCAGTCATTGGTTCTTGTTTTATGTTGGATTTATAAGTGTTTCCAATTTCAATGTTCTTAGAGTGGAGAAATTATATATCTATTTGAATGTGGAAACTTCTCGTAGACCGAGAATGTCTGATTCGAGACCTCAGGCTATGTTCAATATCAGGGTTATGATATATGAGATCATCAGGATTAATTCCTATCATAAATCAAATAAAAATAAAAATATGTAGAATGGACCATAGTAAAAAAATTATAAGATTTAGTTGATGATCTAAAAATAAGTAGAAGAAAATAAAAGAAAAAGAAAATAAAAATTCAGATTGGGTAAAGAATGAAGAATGAAAGAGGAAGTGAATAAAATTTAAAATAAAATAAATACCTCTAATTGGTTAAAATATTTACTTGAATCCCTGGAAACAATTCTAATTTGAAAGGTGCTGTTGTGGGCGCCCTCAAATGATTAATGGTTTTTGGGTACATAGGTGCAGCAGAGTGGATGACAAAGGTCGTCTCTCAAAGGAGGAAGTGAATTAAAACAACTTCTTAAAGTTATTCTAAAAATAAAATAGAATTAAATTAAAACACTACTTGAAAGGATGGTGGGGTTTTATTGTTTTTAAAACATGAAGAAGTTTTTTGGAATAATATTTAATTTTTTTGTTTTCAATTTTGATATGAAGTTTGATTAAAAAAACGCAACAAGAAGATATTTTTTAGAAAATATTCTAAAAGGATTAATTGATATTACTATACCTCTTAATTTGTTTATAAATAATTATCATTTAAATCAATATCCACTTAATTATTATCCTCTAATTTGTTAACACTCAAACCCTATGAGAGTTAACTTAACCACAAAGATGAAATTACATAAACCCTTGGCTAGCTTTGGAACACGCAATCGTAGCACCCTGATTTGATTGTTATTCTAAGGTTAGATTATGGTCAGTGGTTAATTAGAGAACATATACATCCTAGAAATGAGGATTAATTTTGTTTAGGGATTATATTTGTAATCTACAAATTTATCCTGTGTGGTCTTGTATTACCGATTAAGATCTCATTCTCACAATTTACAAAAAATATCAACCTCACGTGTTTCTCTATTAATTATTCAATTTATTTATTAGTTTATTATAATTTAAAAAACAATTAATTGATAACATGATGTAAATTATAGTATATCAATGATTCAAAATAATTAAATTTAGAGGCTATAAGGTAGATCGATCACTAAGAAAACTACTCTTCCGTGGGCGTTGTGGTCATCGTGGAGGCGTTTTGCATGAGAAAGGATTTAAAGGGTAGAACCAAATAATATATCCACTCTAGATTCCAACCCAATTAAGAATATTAATAGAAAAAGAAAAGGGAAGAAAATAAAAGAATAATTGATGAAAAATTCAAGATACAAACATGAAAGAAATGAAATACAAAGAGGAGGTGGGAGAGGAGAGCCTTTTTGGAAGAGATGTTTTCACAAAGCCTTACTTATTCCAAAGGTTGTGAGGGGATCCCAAGATACACCCATTCTGAAAAACCTTCCCAAATCCTCTGATAGACCTCCCAAAGAGTGAAAACCCCCTTAAAATAGATTTGTGCGGTCTAGGGTTACATAACATTTCTATGTGTGATAGGAATACTCGGCCAAATATTTTATTCCAAGTTTCACCTCATATTTGTCCTCCAAAACACGCTAATTGGCCACTATTCTAGCAGGATTATGTTTTTCTAATTATGTCCCAGAGCTTCTCTCAAATTTGGGGATCAATTCAAGATAGGATGAAGAATATATGGCCCAAATAGTGAAGTAATGTCCAATCTAGATGGTTCTATCCAGCTTTGACTTCCAGGACAATTTACTCCACTCAAATGCATGATCCAGCTCCCATTTACTAAATAGAATATGTATCCCATTAATTCAAGAACATATTTAGAAAATTTTATGTCAAAATAATTTACAGGAAAATATTTATGCGCGAAATACTATAGTGAATTTTAAAAGCGTAAAACTGGATTTTTCATAAAATTTGCAAATGAATGATTTAATCCCAAATATTTCATAATTGAACATATTTAAAAAAATGTGAGAAATTTATATCATTTATTACAATTAAATATTCAATAAAGTTGTGTTTTATCATGAACCTCAGATCACTATCTGACATGATTGAAAATGGTATCCCATTCCACATTTCCACTTATTGGATATAAAATTTGGAGAGATCCTAAACTGTAAGAGTTCCATGAATTGGGATGAAATGGTACAACATGTTAAGATGATCCATTATAAACCATATGAAATCATGTTTCCAAAAAATTCATGGAAAACCTATAACAAATTCCATCACTATGTGCTCCCATTTCCACACTGGGATAGGCAAAGACTGTAACATACCTACTGGTCTTTGATGCTCTGCTTTATCTTGTTGACAAGTTATGCACTGCGAGATGATCTTGGCCACCTGCCATTTCATGTCACTCCTCCAAAATTGTTCCTTCATCTTATTATACATCTTATATGTACCTGTATGTAAAAAACATCATGAATGGTGGTAAGCATGAAGGGGTTGTTCCCTACAAGCCATAAATACAAACATCTGATCCCTAAAAGACAATATTAAGCTTCCATATTGTTTCTATACCTCAATGGTCACCCCACCATTGAGTTTTGAACATATAACCAAAAATTATGCATCAGATGTTTGTTACTATTTAACCATATTTACCAAATCAACAACTAGTGTAGCTAAAAGGAAAATTACAACATCACCTCGGTCTTCACATTCCATATGCATGTCGGTAGAACCGACATAAATTTCCATTCATCTAAAGCTTCCTTCGCCAACTGAGTTTATGGATTCCAACTTAACGCATCCACCACTAAATTCCCCTTTTCCCACTATAGTCGTTAAGTCTAATTCAAACATTTGAAGATACTCCATCCATCTCCTTTGCCCCATATTTCAATTTCACTATGAGAATATACATTTCAAAGTTTTATGATCCTTAAACACATTAGATTTCTCACCAAATAAATAGTGACACCATGTTTTTAAATAATGGAAAAACTCCACTAACTCCAGGTCATGTGTTTGGTAATTCTTCTCATGCACCCTCAACTACGTTGACCATAAGCAACCACATAGTCTCCATGCATGAGAACACAACCCAAAACTAATCCCGAAGCATTAATGTACACCAAATACCCATATCATAATTTTGGAAATATCAAGATAGGTGTCGATGTAAAATGACCTTTCAGCTCCTGGAATGACTTCTAACATTCCTCTGTCCATTTTAATAGAGCGTTCTTCTTTATTTGATATGTTATTAGTGTAGTTAGATGTGATATATCATTCATAAAGAGTCGGTAGTAGACAAGTAGACCAAGAAAATTTTGTATCTCAAAGATGTTTTTTTGGTTGTTTACATGAGATAAAAACATATATCTTTTCAGGATCCACTGAACCTGATTTTCCAAAATGACATGGAAAATAAAATGTACCTATTATATCCAAAAATCAAACTTTGATAATTTGGCATAAAAATGTCGATCTTTCAAGATTTCTGACACTGTCGCCAAGTGGCACTCATTATCAGCCCTTGTCTTTGAATAAAAAAATATTTCATCCCCAAAAAACACAAAAAAAGAATCCAGATATCGCTGAAATATTCAATTCATCAATGCCATGAAAATTGTGGGTGCATTCAATGGTCCGAAAGGCATGACTACATATTCATAGTGTCCATATCATATTCTGAAAGCTATCTATGGAATATCTTCCTTCGGAACTCACAATTTGTGGTATCCAGATCGCAATTCAATTTTAGAGAACCACTGTTCTCCCCTTAATTGATATGAAATATCATCAATGTGTTGATTTTTATATATGTTCTTTATTGTAACTTGGTTCACCGTATGATAATCAATACACAACGGTAGAGTTCCATCTGATTTATTCATAAACAAGTCTAGTGCTTCCCACAGATACATTCATAAACTAATGAAACATTTTCTTTCCATGTCCTCCAACTACACATTCAATTACCTTAAGTCTTTTGGTTCTATCATATAAGACAAAATGGAAATCGGGCTAGTCCTTAAGAAGGAGATTAATCATAAACTCAACTTCCATTATAGGTTGTAACCCTGAGAAATTTTTGGGAACAACATCTTGAAATTGATACACAATAGATGGAAAACCATTTTCCTCAATCTCTTCCATTGATTCCAAAGTAAACACTACCATATGAAAAGATATCATTCCCATCATTGGTGCCAACATGATCTTTACACCTATCTTTAAAACCCTCTATCCAATGGAGAGATTCTTTACACCATCCTCATTTGTGAAATTGACTGTAATATTATAATCGTCAACGTGATCCTTGAACGCTATCTACCAATCCATACCCATGATTACCTTGTAGAAATCCAGCTATTACATTGTGAAGTCCCTCTTCAGTTTAGTTCCATCAATATTTATAGAACAAGCTCTTCACATGATGTATTGACATTATCATTCATGGAGAGGAGTTTGGAGTTTTATCAAAGAAGATATCATTTCAAGATTTAAGAATAGCGAATAGATCTCCCACTTCCTCATCATCTTATTGAAATAGTTCTCAACACCTTTAGTGAAGACAACCATACATCCTCTACATTGATTTTCATATGTCGCAGATATTGTAAATATAGTATCTAGTTGCATTTACAACACTATGTTTTGAAAAGCCAGAGTGATTCTTTGATCCAGCTGTTGGTTTACATATTGCATGGGTGAGACCAAATTCTCAACAACTTCATCCAATTAGTTCTTATGAAGCCTACCAGGTGCCATTTTATAAACCAACAACAAAATATATATGTACCACTCTCAAGAAACATTTGGCTTAGCATTTCAATTTATATCACATCAACTATCACAACATTGTTTTTCAAAAAAAAATATCCATGTTCAACCATTTTTGGAAAACCATTCTTGTTTTTTAATATAAACCTATTTTGAAAATACAATAACCATTCCATTTATCATAGTATTTAATTTGAAAAATAATTCTACATTTTAAAAAAAAATCACATTTACAAAAAATCATAATTCATTAATCAAAATAAAATATAAAATCCTAGTGGGAATTCATTCATCTACAATGCATTTCATTCGTTTCTCATTGGAAAAACCCATGACAATGATATTTCCAAATCCAATATCTCTCTTCTAAACACTTGTGTACCCAAATCCATGGTAACATATTGTCCAACATAAATGGGTTAGCTACGTCCATTTATGTTATACATTTCATGTTTTGAAAATCCTAATAATTTCTAAGACTCAAACCTAAGGAATAGATGTTAAGTAACTTCTACTCCAAGACCAAGAAAACAGAAGACTACATGTTTGTCAAGGACCGAACAAGATGATACCATTTGTAATGACCCACCCATTCTCGTTGGATTGAGAGTACAACAAGTCAGTACATGTCCTTAAGAAATATCCCCAAGATTCCAAAGGATATCAATAAATGTGGAAGGGTTTCAATGAAAGTGGTGGATGATTTAACCATTAATAATAAAACCATTAACCAAGAAACCCATAACAGAACAACTCACTCTATGAGGCATGAATAAAAGAAAGACATCATAACTAATTTATTCATTTCAAACCACTCAAATTTATGAAAAAACTGAAGACTCAAAAAATTTCAAAGTAAACAGAGGAAAAAAACTAAATACTCCATGAAGACAATAAGACCACATGCTCCACATGCTATATTCTTCAAGATGACTAAACTGATCGAGATTCACTAAGTGGTGTTAAAAACAACGGAAACATTACCCTTTCAATTGTCCTTGAAGATAGCATCTCAAAAAGAACCAATGTTCCAAATAAGGGGTGAGTATAAAACTCAATATTATATCCACAATGACTTACCTACTCAATACACTAGGATAAAAGAGTTATCATCATTCACATAAAACAATTTAACAAAATAATGTCTCAAACATTGTACAAATAAACATAAAAAAATTCCCAAAACCATGTATAAACAAAAGTATACAATTGAAAATGAAAAAAAAATTCCATCAATTTATTTTTCAAATATATTACTAAATAAAGATTCAAAACTATTTCTTCATATTCCATTGGCAAACTCAATCCATTCCACACATCCACACAACCAACAATGCATGCTACATTATGATAGTTCCTTACTCATGAGCAGTTTCTCGTCGATCTACCAATACATCCCAAGATTATGGTTTATCATGTGAAAATTTACCTCTGGAACTGAGAACAAGGTCATATTTTAACCAAGACTCATATATGCATCATGAATACACACGCGAAATATGCACAAGGATCGTGCCCAAACAATCCTTTCAATAAAACCACGTTTTTATTGAAAACAGTTTTTCATTAAAACAATTATAATGAGAAATTATTTAAGTAAAACATATTTCTATTGAAATAAAATTCCCAATAAAACAATTTATACATTCCATTAAATCCACAATTTAAAATCACCACTTTAACTTCACAAAACTAAAATAATTTGAACCATAATTTAACATGATTACCCAAATCTACCAAAAATGATAAGTCATCACTAACGAGATTAAATCCCTGTATCAAATAAAAATTTCACAATACAAAATATCTAATATACTCAATTTGAAACTAATCCAGTAATTTCTATGAAGAGTAGATGATTGTGAATCCACCAACCTTGAAGGTTTTGACAAAACTCGACAACATATGAAGAACACACAAGAAGGCATGCCGATTCTTGAAGAAAGACCTTATTTATCTTATCCTAGAAATATAAAAACTCAACATTGAATTATGTGGAATCCAAAAACGTATATATACCCATTATAGATTCAAATCTGATAAATAATGGAGATCATAGAAGTATATCTATGTAGATCAAAGAAAACCTGACAAATTAGGAATGAATGGTGACATACCTTAATAACAGGACCAAGAGTCTAGGAAAGAATCTTATATTTCTTCCACTATCATGAACAACAACATATTTAACCTTAAATGATGTTATGAAACTTCTATATATCCACAGGAAGAGTATATTTAAGAAAATGATAAGGATAAAAGGAGGTGTCTAAAGAAAACTGGAAAGAACCAAGAAGATCGACACTTACCCCAAGATTCATGTTTGAAATCACCAAGGGAGGGCTCTAGGTTGGCTCCAAACCAAGTGGTGAGGGTTCTATAGCCTTATAGGGAGAGAAATACTAAAATAGAAGCGTTTTCATCCAAAAAATACATAGATCCAAAAAAGTAATCACATAGAGAATATGATCTTGATTTTACCTTTGCGCATGGTTTGACCACACGGTTTTGGCCAACTGTGTATAGACCATGCGACCTTCCTTTTTCCGAAAACTCCTTATAAAACCTCAAAACTCCCAAATCCATCATCTTTACCCTTTTGTGGAAACAAATTTTTTTTATGGAAACATCCTCCTCTATGGAAACACCCAACTTTATGGAAACACCCAACTTTATAGAAAACCCCAACATTATGGAAACACCCAACTTTATGGAAACACCCAACTTTATGGAAACATCCAACAATATAGAAACACAAAAATTTATGGAAACACACAACATTATGGAAACTCCCTATTTTATGGAAACTCTCTATTTTGTATAAACCCTCTATTTTGAGGAAACTCCCAATTTTATCAAACCTATTCGTGGAAACAATATTTTAAAAAGGCCTCCATTAAATAAAAAACATGAGGAAATGGTTATGTACCCATAACTAGAAGCACTATAGTATTCATATGGGATATGTTTATAAGATACTACGAGGAAGATTATGGATACAATTCTACCTATTATTAATGGCTCCCTAGTAGAGGATGAAGTTAATAGGAACCAATTTTCCATTACTAAAGTATTATCTCCTGGAACAATTAATCCGAAAGTTCTATACTAACAAAAAAATATCCAATCTTCATAATATTAAGGATAGATTACAAATTTGAGAATTTAAATCACAAAGAGGCTTGTTTTTCCTATTGGTCAAAATCCTTAAATCACTAATGATCTAATTCATAGTTTATCAGTAATTTATGTATTGTTTTGTTGGATGTTCATACATATCAGTAAGGGATACTTTCATATCTTATTTCTTTATAAGGAATGGAGTCATAAAGCATGGGTCTGAGGATAGATTTCTCTCAAACGAGGTATTCATATGATTCAAGACTATGAATTTCATTTTAAACCTCTAATAGTGATGCATATATCCTTTAAAAGCATATAAATTTATATATTATATAAATATATATATACTTAAAATTATGGATTTCATGAATAGGGTATATTTTTATAAAATATGTGATTAAATAGAATTGATAAATTGGTATCATTTACTCATATTATGTGTTCTATCATTGAAGTAATGGTTTTATAAGATGAAATAGTTAGGAGACGTAACATTCATATGATGAATTCATATATTGGAAAAATTATTTAATCAGGTATTATAAATGCATGAGAAAATTACACTACAGAGGGTTTTCATTATGGATTTATAAACTACTTCCATGTGATGTAAATGGTGTGGATATTTAAAATATGTCTCATTTATCCAATAATAACTTCATGTTCATTATTTTCAATAGTTTTACTAGCATACTATGGTGAAAAGATGCATCTTGTTCGAATGATGAGTGATTCTGATTAGCTTATGGATACCGATGGAGGTGGGATGACTATGTTTGACACTAAGAGATATTTATAAAACATATATAAAGATAAAGATGATGTAGTGGATTATTAGATGTAGAATCTTATAGTTTATTGTATTTCTATATTTTCGTTCTGTTGTAGGTTTCATATTTATTTCATGGAGATCCTAGAAATAGGGTTTTTAATTACCTCTTTATATTCTAATTATTTTTATTATACACTATTAAAACAATTTAGTTCTAAAATATAAAACTCATGATTTATATTTCTAAAATCTAGAATTTAAATGAAGAATAATCCAACAATAGAGTAAATTTTTTATGATTTATGAAAAATAGTAAAATAGGGATTACCTTTATGCAATTGAGATTTCTAATGGTAATGATGGATTTACCCTTATCTGGATGAGGTGTGTAAGTGTCTCAAATGCTTAATCCATACATATAATGTTCAATATAATTTTCATCACGAAAAAACCTTATATAGATTATTCTGTATAAGGGTCACCAGAGTTTACCGTTACGTTAAATGTAGTTACATAATGGTAATCATGTTTTTCCCAGGGTCATGTAAAGGTAATTGAACACTTTATTCATAAATGTAATCTTATGATTTAATTGCATCCATAGTGGTTATTACATGTTACCTTTACAAAACAATGTATTTATTTGATTACATAAGAGTAATCATGATATTTATGGCCCGCGTAAGGGTAGATGAGTTTTTTCTAAAAGCTAAGTAAAGTTGGTCATCCATTTAGCATTATGAAAAACATGACTATAGAAAGGTAACCAATAGGTTACCTTTACGAAAGGGATTTGAAAATGGATTACCCTTATGTAGAATTTTTGTGTTAGGGTCAAGGCCTTTCTACCTTTATGTATAATGTCTACATATAGGTAAAGGTAGTAAAAACTTACACACTTATGAGTTTTCTGCATAAGGGAACAAATATATTTTAAAATTGTTTTAAAATTATAAAATGGTTTATAACATTTTTATAAATCCTTATAAATTGTATTTTCAGATATTTTAATTTTTAATTGTTGTTTAAATTAACTATTTATAAATTTTTGTAATTAATTAATTAACTTTTAATGAATTTTTTTCCCAAAATATAAATTTTAACATAAAAATCCATCTTATTAAATTATATGGAATTTCATGTGATAAAAAAATGAATATGTTCATTTCGGAATCCCAATAATAAATATAAAAATGGAGATAAATTTTGAAATAAGATCAATATATAACATGTGTACATTAAAATTATTAAATGATCATAATTAATTATTTTGAATGATTAAAAACAATAGAGGGAATTTTTTTGATATTATTTTATAAACATCATAATGTGTTTTGATAATTTATATGATCACAGATTAAATAATAAATAGGTATATGATATTTAGCTAACATAAAATGTTTACATAATAAAAATTACATAATAAATATTTTATAATTCCTACAATATCATATATTTATAATTAAAATTATATATATTAATTAATATGAATGAATTCTTAATTTAATAAAATATTTATTTTAATAATTATGGAATGTAAAGAATATTAATTATGGTTTTATAAAAGGTTTTCTAATAATCTTTTATTTTGGAATTTTCCATTAATGTATATCTCTTGTTTAATTATTTGAATTGTTTATTTATTTAAGGTTTATTCAAAATATATTCATGTTTACTCAATTGTTTTCCCAAATTTGAATAGGGTTTATGATATATTTTATTCTTTAAACTACTTCTACGATAGATTATTTCATTACATTCTATGATTGATTCCATAATAAATTCAGTTTTTCATCTACTAAGATATCATTTTGTAATTGTAATTATTAGATAGATTTTAGTTGTCGAAGATAGACTGTTCATATTTAGTGTTATATTTATGATGAATTTGATCCTATATTGAGTAATGTAACCCGGGGTAGAGGGAATTCAGGTTATCCTACCTACATAACAAAAGGCTTATTCCATGTCTAGGTCGGTGATTGGGGTTGACTATCTATCACTTTTGGTTTAATCATTTGCATAACACTATATCATTAACTGAAATTTTCATGTACCTTATGCATATAATGAATTTGAATAGAGGCTTATAACTTTTCAAGGATGGTTATTGGGGTTCAAAATCTATTATATAGGGTTTACTCATGTGGAAAACACTACACCATAACAGGAAGTGTTCATATACTTTCTAAATATGATGCATCTGAATATGAATTAATATGTTTCATTTCTATATTTGGTTCACTAATAATAACATTTGATATTTCTAAATTGATACACATCAATAGGTTTTAAACAAATTGGTTTGGTTCAATGAACAAGATTCCAAACAAAAATTTAATAACCATACATACATAAAAGAGAATAACATGAGATTAGATGGTGAGATTAAAAATCATCATCCAATACCATGTGATAGATTCCTTCCAAACTGACACATATAATGAATTATATCATCCAACATGGTAATATTGTGCAATAGATGGGTTCCGAAGGATTATCTAGTTTAGTGAAAAATTGTCTGGGTGATATTGTATTATCCATGAATAGATTCATGCAATAGAAAGATGCTTTAGGATTGTAAATTTAATCCAATTATTTATTATTACTTTGGGTTACACTAGCTAGGAAGTCCTAACTTTTAGGATTCTAGAGGAACAAATATTTTTTTATCCATATTAGGGACTATAAAAAGGGATGTGCACTCTGTTATCCAAGAATAAAATATGATTTACCCCTCCCAGGAAGATAATAGTGAATGATAGATGATGACCCTCGATTCCCATTTCTAGTAGGCCCTAAGATGGTTACTATAACCAAGGGTATAATTAAGCAACACATATAGGTGGAATTCCCCTCAAATTAATGAATAGTACAGAGATATGATAACAACCCCCAAAAAAACAATAACAAAAGAAAGATAAAATCTGCATTATACACAATTCATGTAATTTCATAAGAATTCAATGGATGTCTATATGTTAAAAATAAAATTCAATTACATATAAGTAACTCAATAACAACTCCAACAACCAAGCTAGTGATGTCCAGCTTAGTCCCCAATGATTTATTAGAAACCTGAAAATAGTTTATATATTCATCTTGATAATAATTTTATATTAGGGAGGATCATACATAAATTCTATCACACACATTAAAAAAGAGATCACTAATGCACCAATGAAATAACAATAGAACCAACAACACATAATATGTCCACTAATAAATCCCAGTGCAAAGGCCCAGATCCCTGTGAACCATTCTATAGAATGTTTTGGGTGTTGGAGGTGAATGAACAAGGAAAGAAGGATTTTGTAGGGTAAATGGGGGGAATATGGGGAACCAATAAAAAATGGTATGTCTATGGTGAGGGTGGATTCACAGCATTGTAGTTCTTGGGGAAGTATTTCGGTGTTTTTATTTGTAGTGTAGGGGAGCTCAGGAGGGAAATTAAGGGTACTAACATTAAAGGAGTGGCTATTCACTAGAGGCATGTTATAGCATTGGAACATTTTCAATGGTCGAGTTCTATGACATAGATCATTGATGCAGTAATGTAGTGGGTTTTTAGGATTCTCAAAAATCAATTATAGCATCACTGTGGTGGTTTAGTTGTGGAATAGAGTCCCTGTTGGTGAAGGTGTGTTGCAGCATGGTGGTTAGAGATAATCATAAGATAGAGATAACCTTTTATTGGATGTTAATAGTTTTAATTAGACATGTATTTGACTAAGGATAGTTTTGGTGTGGTACCTCATGCCGGGCTGCATAATTACATGCATCACGGAGGCATGTGGCGTGGTCCTAATGTCTTCTTCATGGTCTTCAAATTTTTCTATCTATTTATAAATACCATAACACTATTCAAGACTATTTTTATTCTACTTCTTCAACTTAAACCCTATTCACCATGGAGTTCATTTCCAAGGATTTAATGCTACCTTTAAATAGATATTGATTCCTGATTCCTATAGGTCAATCTAATGTAATCCAAGGTGAGTTCAACCTTCATTTTCTAGAATTTTCTCTCAGTTTTTTCTTTTTTCCATAAAATTATTCTCTCCATTATTTTAAATTTAATCTTGATCATTCTAATGAAGTATTTCTTGTAATTTTAGTGTGTTTTTTACATTAAATATTTGAGAGATCATAAATTCTTCATGATAGAGTTGACTGGAGATCCATATTGGAATTTAGTTTCCATTTAATGAATGTTGAAAGTATCAGGTTGCAGATTAATTTCTTATACTATTTACTTTTGTTCAATCATAATGTTTCCATGGTTTATCATATTGTATGGTAATGTAATTATCAATATAAAGATTATATAATATTAAATAATATTGTTTTTATGTTATAAGATTATTTTTTGTAGTGTTATACCATGAAAATGGTTTTCCTCTAGATTGTCTAGATAGTGTCTATTATATTCTTGTTAGAATGTTTTTTATGCTTGATTTAAAATTTTAAAACTAATTTAATTTTATAAATAAAATAAATTTGGAATAATTAATTATTATAATTAATAATCAATGAGGCATGTTTAGTAATTCAGAGATTCTTATAATTTGATGATAATCAAATTGAGACAAGTATGCATGTTTAATTGAATATTTTATCCCATGAGACAATGTAATTAGTAATAAATATAATCTATATTTAATTTAAACGATTAATTTAATAAAAAGGATTGATAAATGGAAGTCTTACTTCTTATATTTTGAGAAAACTTGTTTTATTCTTAGAGCATGTTCTCATAATTGAGTTACATTGGGAAAGATGATTCCATAGGTTTTTCATAGTTGGAACCAATGAAAATGAATCTATTTATTCAATATGGAATAAATTTTTTTATTCTAAATAAATATAAATAATTTTTCCTAGGATAGGATGTCTTTTTATGAAGGTTTACGGCCTTGAGTTTGGGGTTGTGAGATCCCGTTTACATGTGAAGGCTGAATGCCTTATTTTTTGCATAGATTTCCCTGTTTATTATGCTTTTTTTCCGACCATCTATGTGATCTAGTTTTAAATCATACTATGTGACATGATATGAGATAGGGATGCCATATCATGAGATGACTAATTTGATATTAGTAGGGAGGCCCGCGGTTATAGTTGCAGCCGACGCTTGTGATGGTGGGACACATTGTGATATGAATGTGGGTGGTAGGGATGACAAAAGGATTATTGAATGGGTTAAAGATGATCTTTACCATTTTTTTGATAAAATATGGAATTCTTATTATTTATGAATCTATTATATCATGGATGGTTTCGTTTATTTTTTTATCTACATTACTTTCCCAACCACTTGAGGTAGTTGGTTAATCATGGTTGAATATCATTGATGGAATCATAATTTGTTTTCCTAGTGTAACATGAATTTTTGAAAGATTAATAACATTTAATAACTATTTAACCCATGGTGATAGTGTTTCTATAATGAAAATGATAATGTCAATACAGTTAAATTATGGGATTGTCTTGATTATGGATGTAGGGTTAGACATGCCATTATTTGGTATAGTAATGTAATACGAAATTATTTAATTAATGAGTAATAAATAAATTATAATATAGTTGAACATTAAATGGAGAGAAGTAATTTAATATAATTATTGATTCTGCTACTACATGTATAGGATGTCTAATCCTTACTAGTGGCAGTTGGGTGTCTGAGTTATGATTTCTGCAGTTCAGATAAGGAATAGTTTATGCCCAAAGTTTGGTTGTGAGATATATTATATCATGTATGTTGTGTGACTTCATATGCTACACCACCCGTGTAAGTTAGGTATTCTGACACACAGTTGACACTGAGAGTGTGTTTTCCCCATTAATCATGTGGGAAGATGAATGACCGACTTCACCCTTTATCCCCACTATCGTCTCTTGGTGGTATAATGTAATAATATTAATGATAGTTAGTTTTTCCATATATGTGGGTGGAGGGATATAAGGACTTGTGGTTATTTCATGCACTTGTATCATTATATATAGTATCCAATTAGTTATTATAGGTGTGAAATGTGTGGGTTGTGATAGATAGTGGTATATAACTAAGTGTATGAGCTATGATGGATTGAGGTATAATAATTGATGTATGATACACATCATAAGGGCCATGGTGGCTCCCAAAAACAACTCAGTTACTATATATGGATATATGGATGAGATTATATGATGATGTGATACATGAGGTGTATATTGTGATACTTAGAAAAGGTGTATTTGGGATCACTTATTTTGGAGAGATATTGATCAGGATGTGAAACATTAGAGTAGAGCGTCAAACCAGTGGGGAAACTGTTTTGGGGGTACCATTGATGTTTTATTTTTTTAATAATTTATTCGTTATATGTACTGATTTATGAGAAATTACCATGTTGATGTTGAGAACATAGTATACCTGTTCGGGTGACAAGTTATATTCGCTTATTGTTCTGTGGGATATAGCATTATTTATTTAACATTTTCATTAGAGGTGTCAGGGATAATCATAATGATTATACTCTTATATTCACCCCATGTATGTAAAAACTAATATTCAATTTAGTTGGATTTTTTTTATATCGGTTTGGATAATACCAACTCATTGTTTTGTAAGAGTTGTTTGGCTTTCATGGTCGTTGTGGAGTTTATGTTCTTAATACTTTCTATTTTTCATTCTATTTTTTATTCTATATGAAATTTCATTTATGTAAATGGGATTCATTTACCTTCATAATAGGGGATTTATTAGTGTATCTATTTTATCTCTTTCTTCCAAATGTTCTCTTAGGGTTAAATAACTCTCATTTGAATATTTTTTATACCCTCAGTGCTTTTCTTCAACATGGGGGCTACTGGAGATGGGACTGGGGAAGTCAACATTGTCCTTCTCTCATTTATAGTTAGGAGGGGTACTCTAGGGGGGGGGGGTTCTTGATAGGGTGGTATTAAATGAGTTACGTTGAGGTATAAGATGGTTATTGATGTTAGGCATATATGAGGACAATATTTCTTTGTATGGAAACAATGTCATATATGTTTAGATTGCGATGTAGATACAATATACAAAATGAGACACATATATTTAGCGCCCCTTTGATCCAATTCACAGAAAATTATCTTTTCTTGAGCTTATTGAATGATGTGATACTAGTTATGGAGTACAGACCTTTTAAGTGACCATTAATGTAACACCCCAAGCTTCTACGGTACACTTCTCTTTGAATAATGCAATAGCGTGTGTTGTTTGCAACATCGAGTTCTAACACACCACAACAAATCAAACTAGCTGTTATGAATAGTAATAACCAATTTTTGAAATATATAAATTTTATTTTTCAAAATTTACTTCATTTTAGGATTCGGAATATCAAAATTAGCCTAGGGAGAATTTTTGGCATTTTTCGGAAAAAACTTCATTTTTTGATGAATAGTGAAACCACTATGTGCTAGTTAACAAAACTGAATTTTTCATAAAACATAATTTTACCGCTTCTGTGAATGGAATTTTGAAAATCCAAGAGACACGATTAATATCAAGGAGTAAAATTTGGTTCAATGGGATGAAAATAATTTTTGGTGAATAATAACTTTTTACTTTTATTTACCACGGTTAAAAGTAAATAGGGTAATTAAGGGTAAAAATGATATTAATATTACCCTAACACATGTCCAAATTCTATTGGACAAGTTTATATCGACCAAAAATAACCTTAGTAATAAAATATTATCATTTAGGTCCACTTGGATTAGATTAGGACATTTATTATTATTTAATTCAAAGTAGAGTCAAAAGAGTTAAAATCAATGTATATTTATTAAACAATTTTTAATATAGGGTTACACATAAGAATCATTCGATTATAAATATTAATTAGAAATCTATAAATATTTCCTACATAATAATATTTTATTAATAATTTTTAGACTTTAAATAATTTAATTTATTTATGACACAATGATGATGCAATAATTACCATAATAGTGAAACATTAAAATAATTGATATTATAAATACCAAAATAAATATAATTTGAGACTTTTTATGGATTAAACTAATTTTATAGTTTAATATGACATGTTAGGAATGATGTAATTAACTTTTTTCGAAGTAATCATTCTGTTATGATTTTAAAAAAAATCAATTTTCCAAATAGTGTCAAAATTGACAAAAAAGAGTTTTTAAAACAAATATTATAATATTAATTGATATTCAATTCCTAAAAATCTAAGGTTCGTCCAAGAGACTTTTATCATGATATTTGTATCATTAATGGACCACTTGGGGTCTCTTGGAGGTATATAGTAAGTTTATTAACTATATAATATAAAAATACAAAGTGACATGGTAAGTGTCAAACTAATTAACTAAGAGTTAAAAATAAAAGATAAGGTTAATATAGTGACCCAAACCTATCTAAATTATATAGGATGAGTGTTTTTAGACCCATACCCACCTTAAAATTTAAATAATCCACTTTTGAGCCATTAGAAACCAAATATAAATTTCTTATAAAATAATATTTCTAGCTTTTCCAAAGGTGCCCTCACCCCTCTTATAAAAGGGAACTCACCCTTCTCATTAATTCACACCTTCAAAGCCTTTTGGTTCCACCAAACTCTTCCAAAATACTCCCTCAAATTCCCTCACTTTATCCTAGAGGCATTACTTTAGTCCGAAATCCAACCTATGGAGCCCTTTTGATCAAATCAAAACAAAGAACCCGAAAAGAGGTAATGATTTCACCACCCTTTTTCAAGTTCCATTCTTCTTCCACTTCTTATTTCTTTGTTATTACCATTATAAAATAATAAATCCAGTATATTATATATAATTTTATGTTATTATAATCATGGAACAACCATATTAAGTATTCTATCCAACCTTTGAATGACATGTCACCATACGTGCGTACGTACGACTTAGCGTCTCCATGTCGTGGTGTAATTGTTATTCAATAAATTATTTTTTGGATGGTTATAATAATGATGTTTAATTCATGTAAATAATAAATATAACATGGTAATGATTCTGTATATATGATATACCATCCAATTATATATTATTTTAATATCAAAATAATGATATTTTCGCTCGTTCGTACGTACGGACTACCGTCTCCACGAACGCGATGAGATTCATTCCCCATCTTATCCACTAAAGTATAATTCTCATTTGATGATTAATAATAGTATATAAGGACTTGATATAATTTTGGATATAAGTAAGATACAACCTATCCATGACAAACACGGCTTATGTAACAAAACATATAAAAGAAAACGAGTATGTTAACACCCGAAACGACGATAATTCTAAAATATTATTAACAAAGCAATGTTAAAAGATAATATATGATATCATATTAATATATATGATTCTTGTATAATTTAAAAATAATTATTTCACAATTATATAGGAGGTTAACCTACCCCAACCAAGGGTAAGATTTTATTTCACAATCTCTTCATTATCCGAGGTTGTTTATACGTAATAATCTACTGGGATTTCATTATCATCCACATCCATGTTTCATAAAAATGTATTTCAAAACATTTTTAATATTTACAAGAATATGGGTTAAAGTCATTTATACCATTGTTTGACTTTTTATAAGAGGTTTATAATGGAACCTTTCCATCGTTTTCCAAACAAGGTGCTTTTAACCTTTTCGAAAGAATTAAGGTAAGAATGTTTTTCTAACTTATACGGTGGGTGCAGCTATTTTCCGCCGTTATAAAATCTTCGAAGCTTCCCTTAAAAGATTATAATAAAATTTTCAAAGTAAATGTTTTATCTTATAATTTTGTGACTTTTAAATGATTTTAAAAAAAGGGATATTTCTCTCAAATAGTTTTGATTTCATCTATGTCAACATCCTTTCATGGATTTTAAGCTTATTTAGAGTTGATTTATTATGATACAAAACATCCATATTGTATTGAAGGTTTTGTGATTTTTTTGAATATGGATGTGTAATTTTTATACCATTCATGGTTTATGGAGAATGTATTGACATTTCGTATGCTAGTTTTAATACGAATGTTTATGTTATGTTTAAACCTCTTCATATGAGGAATGAATTGGACTTAATATGTGACGGGTGGAGCCTGCTATAGCTCCTTGATGCATCGGTAAGTCTCATGAGACAAACTAGTGTCTTGGCACAAGGCCTTGATAAAATCTTATTTTTAGTCATGGCACGAGGCTTGGCAATGTAGTTATGATAGTCTGGCATTAAGCATTCCATCATTATGAAAGTGGTTATTGATATTGCATGTGATTATTTGATTAGTAGAATATCCATGTGAATAAGTAAATGGAATTATTTCATTTTATATTTTTCATACTATGTTGAAGTTCATGTTTAAAAGTCTTTTGTTTTAGTTATACATTTCCTTAAATGTTTATTCTTATTTATAAAAGTTTCTGCTATATTTTTATCTTTACTGGGCATTTGAGCTCACCCCTTTTCTTTGATTTATTTTTCACAGGATGTGAAGAAGTAAATTATGAATGACCTTTAGGGATAGTATGAGGGGATAAGAGTGTGGAATATGGAGAATATGTTGTTGTATTTTTCATTTTTATGATGTAATGTAAACCGTTATGAATATATCTATTGTTACAAAGGGTACTAAAATAATTGGTCTTTCGAGATTTGATATTTCTTTTGATCATGCCAATGTAATGTAATAATTCACCGACTCTGGGTAACTGGGGCCTGGGTGTTATAGTTGCTATCACAAGATGTTTAGTACAAACCTTGGAAGCTAGATTTAGATAATCTCTGACTAGAGCACATTGACCAAAGATAGACTTTGAGGATTAGTATAGAAGAACTTCCTAGAATTTTGGTATTGTAGAGATTTTGTGAGCTTTCTGAGAAATACATCCCTGTCTGGATACGAGCAGGTAGAGGCGGCTCTGGCATAGATGTACCTAGGGTTAAATCCTAAAAACACTGCTTTGAGCTAGACTCGAATGGGAACTGGTGCATAACAACGGGCCTTACTGAACACTTGGTTATGACACTCCCGGGGGATATGATTAGGATAACATTCATTTTCTTTACAAATCATTATGAAGGGTTTATAAGTATATACATACTCAAAGAAAACATTTTTATGATTATGGATTATATCCATAAATAGTTCTATTTATGTTAAGTGTTTTATAATTATGGGATTATGTATTTTGATTCATAAACTGATTTAGTTTATGCCATTGTTTATAAATGGATCCTAGTGGAAGAAATGGAAATCGTATCAATGCATGAACTCCATGTAGGGATTTCCCTCATGCTCAAGATAATTATAGTTGTGTTGGTGATGCAACTGGTACTGATAAACTAATCATTGTACTGGGACAAATCACTCAGGTTATGAATAATAACCTTACCCGTATGGAGCACCCTGATCCACAACTTGGAGGATCAATGTTAGATTGCTTCATGAGGCTACAACCACCAACGATAAATGGGAGTAAAAATCCTGTAGTAGCTGAGCAATGGATAAATTCCCTAGAGAAAATATTTCAGGCTTTGGGGAGTAGTGAAAGGTAAAAATTTATCATGGAAGTTTACCGCCTCACTAGAGATGCTGATCTATGGTGGTCATTGATTCAAAACACGAAGGAAGATGATGAATTATCAAATATGGAATGGAGGGAGTTCAAATATCTATTTTTTAGAAAAATACTTTCCTCGTGACCATCGAGCAGATATTGAAGGACAATTTCTGAGTCTGAGACAAAAGGAGGATGAGAATATCACAAAGTATAAGGCTAACATTACACGGTTAGAAAGGTATGCTGGAGATTATATATGTAACCCAAGAAGTAAGATTGATTGTTTCTTTTATGGGTTAAACCCATTTCTCCATCCAACATTAGTCTCAGAATCCTTCTCGTCGTAAGAAGACATTGTCTCATGTGCTATCAAGACAGAGAATGAATTCTCTAAGTCAAATGACTTTAAATCAATGAAAGAGAAGAAGAGATATGCTGATCAATCTGGGAATGGAAATAGAGGGAAGAAGGGAAAAGTTGAATATCCATCCAGTAGTAAATGTGGTAAGAAACACCCCGGTACATGCTTAAATGGAATGGGAGTCTGTTACAAGTGTGGTGAAAAAGGCCACCAAGATCTTGATTTCAAGGGGAAGAAGGAATCTATCGATGTCCAATGCTAAAATTGTTGGGAGATGGGACATTATGCAAATGAATGTCCTAAGCATCAGGGGAACTTACCTCAGAAAAGGAAAAGGGATCAAGGTCAAGCTTATGCTATCACTAATTCTTAGGTAGAAGCTCCGAAAGACGTGGTGGAAGGTAATTTAATGGTTTCCTCATGTTTAGAAAATGCATTATTTGATTTTGGATCATCGCATTGTTTCATATTTTCCCAGTTTTCTATGAAAATTAGATATTTCCAATTTGATTTAACAAAGGAGTTGTCAGTAAAAAATCTTAAGGGAAGTATCATTGCAACAAAGTTTTGTGAATCAGTACCCATTAGAGCACATAAATGTTCTTTATCTGCTAATCTCATAGTCCTACCTATGATTGAGTTTGATATAATCCACTGTATGTATTAGTTTTCGGACCATGATGCGAAGATTTATTTTAAGAAAAAGGAGGTTACGATTCTTGATGATGATGATAAGGAACACCTTATCTTTAGGGAAAAATCGTCGCCACCTGATTCTTATATAGATCCACCCCAGTAGCTCATCTAAATTCAATTATTGGGGAGGAAGAGAATTAAATGACTATTGGTGAGGAAAGTAATGTTCAAATAGAGTATGTACCTATTGTGAAAGAATATGTAGATGTGTTTCCGGAGGATTTACCTGGACATCCTCTAGAACGAGAAGTTGGGTTTTCCATTGATTTAATTCCTGGATCAAGGCCTATATCGAAGACCCCTTATAGAATGGACATTGTAGAATTAGTTGAACTAAAGAAACAAATAGAGGAATTGAGTAATAAGGGATTTATTTGCCCTAGTGTTTCTCCATGGGGAGCCCCTGTTCTTTTTGTTAAAAAGAAAGATGGATCTATGAGGTTATGTATCGACTACAGGGAGATTAATGCTATAACAAAAAAGAACAAGTATCCCCTACCTTGCATTGATGATTTATTTTACCAACTAAATGGAGCTAAATACTTTTCAAATATTGACCATCGATCTGGATACCATCAGTTATGTGTGAATAAGGAAGACATTCTGAAGACAGCATTTCGAACCGGGTATGGGTATTACGAGTTTACAATATTGCCTTTTGGATTGACTAATGCACCGTATGTATTGATGGATCTTATGAATAGAGTTTTCGAGGAATATCTCAATGAATTTGTGGTGTTATTTAATGATGATATCTTAGTAAACTCCAAAATCGACGAAGATCATGAAAATCACCTGCGCATTATCCTGAAGACTCTGAGAAGACATGAATTATATGGGAAGTTTAGCAAGTGTGAATTCTGGCCTCAAGAAATTTCTTTTCTTGGCCATATTGTCTCAAAATATGGAATCTATGTTGATCCTTCTATGACCAATGCAATCCAAGAATGGAATGCACTGACGAGTATAACTAAGGTACGCAGTTTTATTGGTTTGGCAGGTTATTATCGACGTTTCGTCCATAATTTTTCCTGGTTGGATAACCCATTAATGAAGATCACACGTAATGGGGTTAATTTTTTTTGGAAAAAATAGTGTAAAGAATGTTTCGAAGATCTGAAGAGAATATTAGTCAATGATCCTATATTTAATCTACCATCGGCGAATTATGGGTTCATTATTTTTAGTGATGCATCGAAGAATGGACGTGGTTGTGTCCTTATGCAGAATGATAGAGTTATGGCCTATGCATCACGACATTTGAAAAATCATGAACAAAACTATCCTACTCATGATCTCGAGTTAGCAGTTGTGATCTTTTCTTTGAAGATATGGAGGCACTACCTCCATGGTGAAAAATGTGAGATTTATACTGATCACAAGAGTTTGAAGTATATTTTCTCTAAAAAAGAAATCAATATGAGGCAAAAGAGATTGCTTTAATTACTCATGGATTATGATTGTACGATAAAATACCACCATGGGAAAGCAAACAAGGTGGGAGATTCTTTGAGCAGAAAAGACCATAGAGTTTTGAACAATTTGAGAATTTAAAGGGATCCAATTTTCATGGATCTAGTGAAGATGGACATGGTAATAACCAGGGAAGATGAAACATCAATGATTTTTCAAATGTTTGCCAAACCATCTTTACTATAAAGGATTAAGAGTTCTCAAACCTATGATGAAGAATTTAAAAAGAAGATTAATGTTGGGAATGATGGGAGATTGATAGACTTTGTGTATGAAGATGGAATTTTGAAATTCGGGAAGAGACTTTGTGTTCCTGATATACCAGATCTAAAAAGGGAATTTCTGGATGATGCTCATAGTTCCAATTTCTCTATACACCCATGGGAGGACCATAATGTATAGAGATTTGAAGGAACATTTTTTGTGGGACAACATGAAGATGGATATTTATTATTCTGTGTCGAGATGTATGGTTTGTCAACAACTGAAAGCTAGAAGGCAACAGCCTGAAGGAGTCATGCTACCTCTTCCCATACTGGAGTGGAAATGGGACAATATTACGATGGACTTTGTCATGGTGATACCAAAGACTCCTAGAAGGAAAGATGAAATATGGGTCATTGTTGATTGTCATACCAAGTCGGCACATTTTCTTGCTATAAGGGAAGTTTTACCACTTGAACGACTAGAAAGACTATATATGAATGAAGTTGTGAGACTTCATGGAGTACCCCTATCAATTGTTTCTGATCGTGATCCCCATTTTACTTCAATATTCTGGAAAAGTCTTCAGAAATCCTTTGATACTGAACTTCATTTGAGAACTGCCTACCACCCTCAAACAGATGGACAATCAGAACGAACTATTCAAACCTTATAAGACATGTTGAGATCCTGCTCACTTGACATTCAGGGTATGTGGGATCAATAATTACCTCTGGTAGAATTTTCCTATAACGATAGCTTCCATTCGAGTATTCATATGGCACCATATGAAGCGTTATACAGAAAGAGATGTCGCACACCAACCTTTTGGGATGACATTGGTGAAAGAAAACTTATAGGCCCATACCTGGTGGAGGAAATGATGGAAAATGTGAAGGTAATCCAAAACCATATCAAAGCAGCTCAAAGTAGGCAGAAGAGAGCTATACCGATAATCGAAGGAAGGATTTGGAATTTTAAGTCAGTGATCATGTTTTCCTGAAGGTATCTCTATGGAAGGGAGTCATACGTTTTGGTATGAAAGGTAAATTGAATCCCATGTACATCAGACCTTTCAAAATTCTAGAACGAATTGGGTCTGTAGCTTACCGTTTGGCAATGCCTCCAAGTCTCTCTAAAGTTCACGATGTGTTCCACGTATCTCTGTTAAGGAAATACATGCCTGACCCAACGCATGTACTCACCTATGAGGAATTAGAACTGGAACCCGATCTGTCTTATTGCGAAGAGCCCGTCAATATTCTTGATAAGAGAGAACAAGTACTGAGAAACAGGACGACTCTTCTGGTAAGAGTCTTGTGAAGAAACCATAAGATGGAAGAGGCAACGTGGGAACTTGAGGAACATATGATGAAGAACCACCCGAGTGTTTTCATGTGGTAGTATTCTATAAATTTCGAGGATGAAAATATTTTAAGGAGGGGAGAATGTAACACCCCAACCTTCTACGGTACACTTCTCTTTGAATAATGCAATAGTGTGTGTTGTACGCAACATCGAGTTCTAGCACACCACAACCAATCAAACTAGTCGTTAGAAATAGTAATACCGTCTTTTTGAAATTTAAAAATTTTATTTTTCAAAATAGACTTCATTTTTGGATTCAGAATATCAAAATTAGCCTAGGGAGAATTTTTGGTATTTTTTGAAAAACAACATTTTTTTTATAAATAGTGAAACCACTAAGTGGTATTTAAAAAAACTGAATTTTTCATAAAACATAATTTTACCGCTTCTGTGAGTGTAATTTCAAAAATTTGAGAGACACGGTTAATATCAAGGAGAAAAATTTGGTTCAATGAGATGAAAATAATTTTTTCTGAATAGTAACTTTTTTACTTTTATTTACCTCGGTTAAAAGTAAATAGTGTAATTAAGGGTAAAAATGATATTAATATTACCCTAAAATATGTCCTAATTCTATTAGACAAGTTTATCTCGACCAAAAACAACCTTGAGAATAAAATATTATCATTTAGGTCAACTTGGATTAGATTAGGACATTTATTATTATTTAATTGAAACAAGAGTTAAAAGTGTTAAAATCATAGTTTATTTACTAAAACATTTTTAATATATGGATATACATAAGTTAAATTATATTATAAATATTAATTTGAAAGCTAAAAATATTTCATACATAGTGGTATTTTATTTATAATTTTTAGACATTAAATAATTTAATTTATTTATGACACAATGATGATGCAGTAATTACCATAATACTGAAAAATTAAAATAATTGATATTATAAATACCAAAATAAATATAATTTGAGACTTTTTATGAATTAAACTAATTTTCTAGGTCAATATGACACGTTAATAATGGTTTAATTAACTTTGTTTGACGTAATCATTCTGTTATGAATTTTACAAAAATCAATTTTCCAAATAGTGTCAAAATTGACATAAAATAGTTTTTAAAACAAATATTATATTGTTGATTGATATTTAATTCCTAAAAGTCTACGTTTCTGCCAAAAGACTTATATCATGATAGGTGTATCATTAATGGACCACTTGGGGGTCGCTTGGAGGTATATAGTATGTTTATTAACTATATAATATAAAAATACAAAGTGACATGGTAAGTGTCAAACTAATTAACTAAGAGTTAAAACTAAAAGATAAGGTTAATATAATGACCTAAACCTGTCTAAATTCTATTGGTTGAGTGTTTTTAGACCCATCCCCAACTTAAACGTTAAATAATCCACTTTGGATCTATTAGAAACCGAATATGAATTTATTATAAAATAATATTTCTAGCTTTTCCAAAGCTTCCCCTCACCCCTCTTATAAAAGGGCACTCCCCCTTCTCATTAATTCACACCACAAAAGTCTTTTGGTTCGGCCAAACCCTGCCCAAATACTCTCTCAACTTTCCTCAATTCATCCTAGTGGCCTTCCTTTAGTCATAAATCCAACCTAAGGAGCCCTTTTGATCAAATCAAAAGGAAGAACCCGAAGAAAAGGTAAGGATTTCACCACCCTTTTTCATGATCCTTTCATATTCCACTTCTTCTTTATTTGTTATTACCATTATAAAATAATAACTCAATAATATTATATATAATTTTATGTTATTATAAACATTGTATAACCATATTCGGTATTCTATCCATACTTTGAATGACATTTCACCATACGTGCGTATGTATGGCTTACCGTCTCCACGTCGTGGTGTAATTGTTATTCAATAAATAATTATTTGTATGGGTATAATAATGATGTGTAATTCATGTAAATAATAAATATAACATGGTAATTATTCTTTATATTTGATATACCATCCAATTATATATTATTTTAATATCAAAAGAATGATATTGTCGCTCATGCATACGTACGGACTACCATCTCCACGAACGGGATGAGAATCATTCCCCATCGTATCCATTCAAGTATAATTCTCATTTGATGATTAATAATAGTATCTAAGGACTTGATATCATTATGGATATTAATATGATACAACCTATCCATGAAAAACACGGCTTACGTAACAAAACATATAAAAGAAAACGAGTAAGTTAACACCCGAAACGACGATAATTCTAAAATATTATTAACAATGCAATGTTAAAAGATCATATATGATATCATTTTAATATATATGATTCTTTTATAATTTAATAACAATTATTTAACCATTATACAGGAGGTTAACCTACCCCAACCAAGGAAAAGTACAAAGTAAGGGTTAATTTCTCAATCTCTTCATTATCCGAGGTTGTTTATACGTAATAATCTACTGGGATTTCTTTATCATTCACATCCATGTTTCTTAAAAATGTATCTCAAAACATTATTACTATTTACAAGAATATTAGATAAATTCATTTATACCCTTTTGTTTCTTTTTATAAGAGGTTTATAAAGGAATCATTCCATATTTTTCCAAACAAGGTGCTTCTTAACCATTTCGACAAAAATAAGGTAACAATGACTTTTATCTAATATGGTGGGTGCGGCTATTTTCTGCCATTATAAAATCTGCGAAGCTTCCCTTAAAAGATTATAAGTAAATTTTCGAAGTAAATGTTTTATTTTAAAATTATATGACTTTTGAATGATTTCCAAAAAGGGATATTTCTCTCAAATAGTTTTGATTTCATCTATGTCAACATCTTTTGATGGATTTTATGCTTATTTGATGTTGATTTATTATGATACAAAACTTCAATATTTTATTGAAGGTTTTGTGATTTTTTTGACTGTGGATGTGTTATTTTTATACCATTCATGGTTTATGTAGAAAGTATTGACATTTCGTATGCTAGTTTTAATACTAATGTTTTTGTTATGTTTAAAACTGTTCATATGAGGAATGCATTGGACATAATATGTGATAGGTGGAGCCCGCTATAGATCATTGATTCATCGGTAGGTCTCAAGAGACAAACTAGTGCCTTGGCACAAGGCCTTGACAAAATCTTATTTGTAGTCTTGGCACGGGGCTTTGGATATGTGGTTATGATAGTCTGGCATTATGAATTCCATCATTATGAAAGTGGTTATTGATATTTCATGTGTTTATTTTATTAGTAGAATATCCATGTGAATAAGTAAATGGAATTATTTCATTTTATTTTTTCCATACTATGTTGATGTTCATTTTTAATAGGCTTTTGTTTTAGTTTTACATTGCCTTAAATCTGTATTCTTATTTATGAAAGTTTCCGCTATATTGTTATCTTTACTGGGCATTTGAGCTCACCCCTTTTCTATGTTTTATTTTTCCCAGGATGTGAAGAAGTAAATTATGAATGACCTGCAGTGATAGTATGAGGGGATAAGAGTGTGGACTATGGAGAATATGTTGTTGTAGATTTAATTTTTATCATGTAATGTAATACTTTATGAATATATATAGTGTTTCCAAGGATACTAAACTAATTGGTCTTTCAATATTTGATCTTTTCTGTAATCATGTCAATGTTATTTAATAATGCACCGACTCTGGGTAACTGGGGTCGGGGAATTACAATGAATAACTCCTCTTCAAATATATGATTGAAAAGGATAGACCTTGGAATAGGTTAAACATTAAAAGGATAAGACAAAATAATTTCTTAATTAATCTCAAGTCTTACATATTCCTGGTTTTGGATTCTATAAAAAATCCCTCTCAAAGAAATGACTCGAGGTTTACATCCTTATCATGTTTATTCGGAAGATGTTCAATATGGTGTTCCAAAAGATCATTATAAAATAGAGGTCGTCAATGACAATACATAGAGAAGAAAACCATAGAGTTTCGGGGATAGAGTATGCAGAAGTATGAGAGATCTCATTTAGACACAGTTATTGAAGAATTGTTGGGGGATGTTGAGGTTGATTTCAATTTTATCTATGATTTGAAGGAGCATTTTGTTTTGTTGGCTAGGATGATACTACATGGGGAAATAAGTCAATTCTAGATCTATTTCCCTGATGATCTTGGGGAGCCAGAATCCTCATGGAATAATTTCCAAGATCAGTTCATAGCATTGTTTCATTCATGGACTATGATTTTGGCCAGTCACTAGGATCTTCTTATCCTTAAATAAAGGAGTTCCCATGTGTGGGATTTTAGGATCCTATGAAGGAACCTTCTGTTAATACGTTAGACAAATCTTTAGATGGGGAGGCCATTATGAGGCATTTTTAGGAATCTTTTTATCCATAGACCTAGTGAAATGTATCTTTATTCATGTTGTAGACATATCTAAAGGTGTTGGTCAGAGTAGATATTACTGGTATGATGTTTTGTAGAACTATATCATTATGACAGGAGAGTTTTCGTGATTCCACATGAACCAGATATGTGGTATGGGGTTCATAATTTAGTGGAAAGAATAGCTTTCAAATAGGAGGGGGTATGTCCCATCCCTCAGTATATAATTTATCTGAAGATGGTTCCTTTCAAACCAATTCCAAGGGACCAAACACATTTATTTATAATTTAGTTCATGTTCATTAGTGTAAATATTTACAGATCATTCTTAGCTTCAGATATGTGATATTTTTTCCACTTCAGGTTCCTCTAGTGAGGTTGTTTTAGTAAAGGCAGTAGCATAAGGTTATTTCGGTTTGGGAACAATTGGGAGTAGATGGGATGCGAATAAGACAACCCTATGATATTCCTCATCCTTATAGAGTAGATCACGGTTGTGGAGGGGGTCATTTTCATAGTCAAAGAGGCTTAGGAATAATTTTCAGTTAGCATCATGTTTTAGGATATCCATCACTGGGTGAGTTAGAAAACATTTGAGTTCCCCTTTTCTTGTTTTCTACATTGGGGAATTCTTATTTAATCCTATAGATACAAAATCATTCATATTTTATGTCCTTGTCCATGATTTTGGATTTGAGTTGAGGAGGCTTCTAATTCCCATAGTAATGACTATGATAGTTAGATTTTGATCGTATTATACGAAGTTGGTAGAAAAAATAATGTAGTTCTGGGAAGAACCAATCCTTGAGAGACTTACTATGTTTATTGATACAAACATACAACATCATCCTTAATATATATTGACTTTATATGGTGCAAAATATCATGGATTGATTCAAGAGGAACTTTATGCTCTACGATGATGAAAGAGAGATGAAAGCGTTCATTGGTGAGTGAGACCGTCATATGGGCGAGAGGCATGTTCCATCCTTGTCTTCCTTAATGGCCTACCTAATGCTGAGTTCATTGGTGGTTTGGTTAATTAATCCTCTAATGGTTGTGGAAGAGTACCTATATGTCTTTCCTAAATAGGATGTAATGCTTCCCCCTTACGTGAAATTGAGTTTGGGATTGAGGTACAACTATTAGCTTCTATTATCTCAGCATCTTGATAATGAAATGAATCTTCTAAGATGAATGATCATTGAGTATATCTTGACAGTATATTGCAACAATGTTTTGTTCATTTGAGTGTGTCACTATGGGGTGCAACAATTTTTTCGTGACAAAATCCAAAGAAATATTCCATCTTATTTTCAATTATCATCACTTGAACAAAGTTATAGTGAAGAACCACTATCCTCTTTGACATAACGATGATTAATTTAATTTTCTAAAAAGATAAATCTTTTTCTCAAAGATAGATATGTGGTCAAGATATCATAATATATAGGTGAATGAGTACAATATTATGTAGACCTATTTCTAATGTCATTAAGGGAATTGTGTGTTCATGATGACAGTGTTCTGTGTGAATGAATCTCCCTTCATGTTCGTGGGTTTGATGAATGTAGTGCTTAGAGATTTTCTAGATATGTTCATAGTGGTTTTCATCGATGACTTACTTGTGTACTCCATATCTGAGTAGGATCATGCAGAGTATATGTGTGATATTTTGAGAACTTTTCGTCACCAAAATATATTCGTAATGTTTTCAAAATGTGAGTTCTGGGCACATGAATTTAATTTTTTGCGGAATGTCATGTCCCTATAGGTAGTAGTTTTAATTCCTCTAATGTTATATATTGTCATTTATTGGTCATCCACCAGAATACTTTTATATGTGAGTAGATTCATTGGTCTTGATTTCCATTATAGGAGGTATATAGATGATTCCCTTAGTTCATGGCTCCTTTTAAAGACTCTACAATAAATAATCATGAATTCATGTGGACTAGCCAGTATTTGGTAGCTTTAAAGTACCAAATGGTTTTGTTTATCAGTGATAGAGTTCCTTATCTATTAAAAGAAGTAGTTCAGTTTGAGGTTTTTTTGTGGTACTTCTCATCTAAAAATGGGTTGTGTTCCGGTATAGAAGATATCAATAGTTTCTTTTGGGTCATTACAAGTACATACCCATTAGCATAACTATGGAACCACTAATCTTGATTCGATAGTGGTTGTGTTTTCAATGATGTTGTGGAAACATTACCTCATCAGTGTGAATTTTTTGGTTTTTATAGAAAATGAGAGCCTAAGGAACAGATTCTACTAGAATGAATTTAATTTTTTAAAATGAAGATAGATAGAATTTATATAGTATTATGACTTTGAGATTTCATATACATTAGATATGTGAAATATTTTAGCCGACACCCTGAGTAGAATGTCATATTATAATTCCATGCATGAATATATATATTGATATTGAGTGGTAGTAGAGCTCTCTGTGAAACATCTTGATATGAGATAAGATTATGGTTGAGGAGGTATTTTCCCATTTATGGTGTAGTCATCTTTAGTACAATAGGTAGAGGAGTTCCAGTTGGCATATTCTAATATGGAAGTGTGGAGAGATCGAGTTATTTTTGGTGATAACTCTTATGGTTGGTCATAGGATGGAAAAAACCAGGTGTTGTTCTAGGGTAATATTTTATTCCCATTGGTGATAAATGAAAAGGGCCTCCAAATGTTCCATATATCACCTTTAGAGTTAATAATTGTGTGAAAAATAAGTACCATGATTTTGTAGGTTAGTTTCGGTGGTCGGTGTTGAAGTAGATAATTATAGAGTTTGTGTGTCGATGTTTGGTTTGTTAAATGGTGAATGTCAAGCACCATGATCTTGGTTTGGTATATAGGATTATAGTTATTCCTCATTAGAAGTGTGAGGATATCAAAATGGAATTAATTACTGGTTTACCTTGAGCTCAGGGAGGCTATGATTCTATATGGATGATAGTGTATTGTTTGATGAAATCATCCAACATTATAGTTAATATGGATTTGACATTATTGGTGGCTTTTTGAGGTACTATCTAGAGGAGGTGGTGTGACTCCACGGAGTCCCCAGGATGATAATATCTAATTGTGGTCCTTTTTTACCTATAGGGGTGGAGAGTTATGCATCATTATTTTTTATCTTAGAATTTTATTAACACTACTCTTCATCCATTGGAAGATAGTCAGTCAATGTAAACCATCCAGAATCATGAAGACATGTTGCTCTATTGAGTCCCAGATTTTGCAGGCTCATGGAAGAATAAAATTCAATAAGTCATGTTCTGTTAACATAAAATGTTTCACTCCACGATTAGTATGTCATTGATTACATATTTTTACCGTTGACCATTCCATTTTCCATTATGCAGGACTTGCGTTAGAGAGGCAGAAATTCTCAGGTTTGAACTAGTTCAGAATATGTCAGAGATGGTTTAGGTAATTTTAAAGAGAATGAAAGCAACCCATGATTTTTAGATATAATATAAATATCATATTAGAGTGAATATAGAGTATAATTTTGATATCATGTGTTCTAGAAGGTGACTATTCATTGGGGGCTGTGAAGGTTTTGTCATGGGAGTAATCATTCTCCACCGTTTGGTGGGTATTTCATGGTGTCAGATCAATGTGGTGATATGGAATATCAGATAAAACATCCCCCATAGATTACTCATATACAAGATCTTTTTCACATGTCATAGCTCGACCATCACCTTCATGAAGATTATCATGTCATTAATTTGGGTTAGATCAAGGTTGATGATGATTAAAATTTTTATCAGTAGCTTGTGGAGATCTAGGAAAACCAAGAGAAGGTGTTGCATGGGCATGCAATCCCCGTGTCTCGTATATTGTTGAAATATGGGGGCACAAATAAGATTACCTATAAACATGAGTCACATATACAAGCATTACACCATGAGATTTTTAGTGTTTATCCCTTATCTTGTTGTATTTCTTGTTGTAGTTGATGAACCTTTTTTGGTTTATGAGATGGTTTTAGGTTGTTTCTTATTATGGCCAAAATCTTTTTTAAAAGGTATCTCCCATGGAGGAGTGTTTGGGATCTATTTCTATTATTTCATTGTTTTGGGATTAATTCATTTGAGTGCGGTGGTTGAGCTCCTATGATGGTGAGATTATTGATAGGTATCTAACATAGTTGTTGTTCAGATGATAATTTCTATTTTTTTATATCCTAGTTTTTTGTTGAATTATCAAAGATGAGAATGTTTTGATATGTATATTATGTAAGGACATGGATCCCATGGGATCTTTCCTTTTCATTATTTTCGTTTTGGTGGTTCTTGGTGGAGGTTATGAGGAGTTTTCAGGGGAAATGGTGAAAAAATTTAGAGCCACTATCCAAAATTTGATGGATTTGGCATGGATGGAATCATTATTTTGTAGTGCTAGTGACTATGGCGCAGAGGATCTGGATTTAGTGTATAAGAGATTAAGAAGAAAATAAAGGCTCTAACCTTTTAGGGTTAGATATTCTATAAAGGTAGGATATTGTGTAGTCCCTTTTTTGGTGGTCAAGCACAATAACATAGAACAAGGATGTTGTAGTGTAGTAGGTTTTAAGGAAAATTTCAAATCAAACATAGTGGAGCTAATGCTGTATGGAAGCTGAGTAACCACCCTGTTGAAAAATTTGTTATTAAACATTGTGCTTAGGGATACACTATAAACCTATATCAAAATTTATGTGATTTATACTTTGTTTCTTAGACATGTATTTTACAAAGGGGAGTTGGGGCGAGTTCCATCATCCTACGTTGGAGAATTCCATGTGTCATAAAGGGTTTCAGTGTGGTAATAGGGGCTGTGTCATGGTCTTTTACTATTTTTAGTGTCTATAAATACATCAATAACCTAAAAATGTGATTTTCTTCCAATTCATCCACTGGAAACCAAGGCACCCTGAATTTATATTAATAGTAATTGAATCCCCACTTTTAGTAGGCAATTATCAATAGATCTTAGAGTTAAATCTATGAATGTCTAAGGTGAGATCTACCTCTTTTTTCAAGGGATTTTTATTTTTTTTATCATTTTCCTCATAATATTCTCAAAATGTTTTGTTTTTTTATCATGATCATTTTAAGAGAGTATTGATAGTGATTCTTTAGAGTGGTGATGACATAATGTCTTCAAGAGATCATCATTTTATATCAGGAGAGATGATTAGAGATATTCTTTTTTATTCCATTTCTGTTTCAAGATCATCAGATGTTAGTGGTAGGGGATACATTTATTATCCTATATATTTATTTTTAATCCTAATGTTATTATATTTTATCCAATTTGATTGTATTATAATAAAAAATAATGGTTAAACATGATTAAATAGTTTAGTTGTTATTTTTATTGAATATTTGTTTTGGTGTTGTATTTGGACAATGGTTTGCCTCTTGATTTGATAAATAGTGAACTATCATGATATGCTTGTAATAATGTTTTATTTTTCATGGTTTAACATGTTGAAATTGAATTAATTGGATAAATAACATAACTTATGTTTTGTAATTAATTTTGTTAATAATTCAAGAGTCATGTTTAGAAATCCAGTGGTTATTATAATTTAATGACAATCAAATTAGTGGAAATATGCATGTTTAACTGAATATGAAATAAGATATGATATTTGAAGTGACTAAGAACATGAATATATATTTACGGTAAATGATGAAAAAAATAAAAAGGAATCTTAATTTTGAGTATTCATTTTCATTGATTGATTAATTTTTTTTTGCGTTAAGAGCATGTTTACATAATTAAGATTGCTTGAGGTAGCTTATCACTTAGGTTTATGATAATTGGAACCGATGAAAATGAATTGCTTAATTTATGATGGAATAAAAATTGGTTGTTTGATAAATATAATTGTTTTGTGACGTGAGAGACACTTTGTTTCAGAAGTACGAGTGCCTTGTGTTTGGGACAATGAGAGTCTGATAAAATGTGAAGGACGAATTCCTTGATTTAGGGCTTAGATATTCCAGTTTATACAAGTTTTTTTTACTTCCTTTTGTGTACAATGTATGTGGTCCCTACTAAGTGATGTTATATTATTATAGGATGGATGAGCCTAGGATTACTGGTGAGATATGGGTGGGGATTCCAGAGGATGTGGCAATAGTTGAAGACTATGATTGTGAGACCCATGGTGATACACATGTGGGTGTCGAGGATGAAACCATGATGATGGAATGAGTTGAAGTTGGGTATACCCATTGTTGTGAAGAAATATGACATACTTGTTATGAATCAATCAATAAATTTTTGATGTAGAAGATTCTTATATTATTTTCACTCCATTCCCCTCTACATGACGCAATAGTTTTTTCATGGTTTTATCTATTAAATGGTATCATTGGGTGTTTTCATAAAGTAAATTTAATAATTGAAATATTAATAATGTTTAATAAATATTCTTGCCTTGGTGTTGAGTTTTTAGATTGAAAATATTGATATTAATCAAGGGAAACAACGGACTCTATTGGATTATACATGTAGGGTATAATGGCTTTGTTGGTTATGTTAATGTAATGAAAATATTGATAATTAATTAAAAATGAATTGATTAAAATAATGTGTTATTTTAATTGGAAATAATTAATTTAATGCAAGTCTTCATTACAATTTCATGCTTATAGGATGTCTAGTCCTTAGTAGTGGTAGTTGGGTGTCCGTGTAATAGTATATTTAATTGAGCATAATAATAGGTTAAACCCATAGTGTGGTGGTGAGGTATATTATATAATTTATATTTGTTGATTTAATAAACAACCCCAATTATGTCAGTAAGGGAAATTGAAACCTAGTGTGCTCTGGGAGGGTGTTTCTCCCAATATTCTGGTGGGAGGATGGATGGTTGACTTCCCCCTCTAGACCAATTCTATTCTATAATTCTTGTGATGTATTTATATGAATGATATTTACTTTCCCTATATATTTGTGTATATGTTTTCACTAGACTATGGTTATTTCATTATCATACATCTCTGTATATAGTGTCTAAATGGTGATTTTATGTATTAATTGTATGATCTATGACGGCTAGATGTGAATTATTCAGTGTATGGGATGTTATATCATGAGGTATAATACCTGATGTATGGTACATGTCATAAGTGTTGTGGTGGATCCCATAAACTAGTCGGTATCTATATATGGATATGTGGATTCTTTATGTGATGTTTTGATACATGAGGTGCATGTTGTTAAACATAGCCCTGGGGTCTACAAGTTATATAATTACAGAGAGAGATGGCTTAGGATGTAGGATATTAGGGAAAAGAAGAATACTAGTGTGGATGCAGTATTGCGGTACCCATGATGTAACGAACCGAATCTATTCACCACCAAACCCGGCCCCAAACCAAGCCCATGACAAGGCCCAAAGGGCGTTCTTAATCCCCACGGGCTAGAACAAGTGCCCGAGTATCATATAATGAGAATTGAGAACGATTTGCTCGATTTTATAAACATTAAACAACAAACAAACTCAACAAAACAAATCTGGATTTTTCAACTAAAATTGTATTTCACAAAATTTCAGAACAGAATTATATAAGATTAAACTATGTTTAAAGACCATTAAAAAGTTACAGAACCAAATAAGGACAGACCAAGAACCTCCACATGACAAGAGGCACCTCCCTCAAGCCATCCTCACAAGACTTCACCACCAAGGACCTGCTCGAAACCCAAACCACTGGCACTAAAACCTGTACCCAACTTGCGACAACAAAAAATAACCAAGTCTACTTACACTCGAGGGAGTATGTAGGGTGTGAGAAAATTCCCAGTAGGAAACCACCACTAATATATTACATGTGATAAACATTTAATGATTAAAAGCATTCAAGTTTTAAAAAACATGAAATGCTAGTTACAATTTCTAAAAGATACAACATTAAATAAAAATAGTTTACATATGGGATAATTTAAATAATAAAAAAATTTAACATAAATACCAAAGCTATAGAATTTTATAACCACTCATACGTTATGCCGGTGGTAAGCACAAAATATATAGTGATCACAAGCAATGGGAAATAACCCCTAGGAACTAGCTAATTGTGGGTCCCAGGTACCTCGTATCTCAGTGAGAGTAACTATCACAAATATATGTTCTCATGCATGAGCCACTAGTAGGGAACATAAACATAACCTAGTGGTCCCCAATAATCATCATAATTATAGATTAGTTAGATTTTTATGCATCAATCTTGCTAAGTGAATCTGAATACAAACCCCACGGATTCACCAGCATACTAGTACACATCCACCCAGCTAGATACCCAGGTTTTCCCTTTGTGATCAAACAAGTTCAACAAGTCAATGAATATATTTTTCACATGAAAATATCATTTCCATATCATAAAATCACCATAAATCCCACATGTATACAACAGAAGTCACAAAAGTCCACTTTTCATTCAAATTGATTTTGAAATCGGACTCACACAAAATAGCCCACAACACTTTTCACATTTCTTTAACACTTCCAAAAATCCATAATGAATTTTATAAAACCATTAAAATATATTAAAACTCTCATAAAATCCCACTCACTTGTTACATAATACCCTTTTTACCTTCAAAATCATTTTATCATCAATCTTACACGAAACAGCCCACAAACAAGTTTCGCTCCAACATCACAATTTTATAAAACATTTCAGAAATTTACAAAACATTCTATAAATTTTTTACATCTTAAAACATCTCTTCAACTTTAAAAAACCCATAATAGGTGAACACACATAACAAACAGTACATATTCACCATTTTCCCATATTGTTTGACAAACTAAAACATTTAAAATTTTCATAAAAAGAACCCAAGTGTTTTAAATATGTCTTGCACACAAAACTCATTTCCAAACCTCAATTTAAGACCAAAAACCATATCAATTACTATCCAAAACAGAATTGTAATCCCTAGAGACATTTATAAAACCACTTTCATGTTTAATAAAATCACCTTGAATAATACTACAAATGATCCAAATGAAAACACACATTTTCATAAAATACTCTCAAGATGTATAACAATGTTTTACATAGAACACCTATTCAAAAACCCTCATTTTATTCCCACATGACACTAATAAAAAACCAAACCAGAATTGGTAGGAAAAACAATATTTAGTAAATATATTCCATATGTTATAAAATACACCTTATAATACCCCATGAGTTACACATGAAAACACCCAATTCAAGTTAAAATGCAACTATAAAATTAAACACTTATCCAAATTAATCCTAAAAAGTTGTCACACCACACCTAACATATGTGGAATATGAAAAATGAATAAATACAGCAATATAACTCATCAATAATTGTTTACACATGGAACCACCTACTGAAAGTGTCGAATCCCTCAAAACATGGTGCGAAACATCAACCACACCACCGCCTCACCACAAGGAAGATAAATCCAGCCATAGAACACAATATTTAACCAAAAATACACCAAATCAAACCTTACGTTTGATCCCTAACTTCTGAACATTCTTTAAAATTCATGAAATAGGGATGAAACCCTAATGATAAGGGAGGAATTGAAGAGATAAACAGTTACCTAAAACAATATTGAAGAAAAAAACACAAAATCCACAAGTATCTGAATTTGAAAACATCCAACCATTCATGGTATGTTAAAAAAGGGTCAATAGATCATATAGGAACTGGAATGGGGGAAATAGAGTAAAAATAGTTGGAGTTATGAAAGGATGAATTTACCTCTCCAAATCTGGGAGTTTTCTGAAATCCAGAGAAGTTTTAACCCCTTTCGCGACTCAATTGAGCTCCAAATTGTGGGAGGAGGGAATGAGGGCGCGCTTTAGGTATGTGGGCTCGGGTGAGAGTTGGAATCAACGAAAAAAACGCAAATATAGGAATAGATATTAAATAAATAATTTTTTTATGTAGAAAATGGTCTTTCAGGCAGGCCCAATCCCGTAAATAAAAACCCATATCCACCATGATTATAGATTCCTAAATAGTCCAAATTAATATGGTGGTGTTAATAGGTCATGGGATGACAATTAGGAATTAGAATGGATTAAAAAATGTTGAAAAATGAATGAGGTATAAAGGAATAAATTTTTAATTTGAAATCTGGAATTGGACTCACGGTTTTTCCCAATTCATGAAAACTCACACATTCCTCCATAAAAGCTTGGGAAACCCTCAAAACAAAGCATGAATAGAAATTTAATGGAATTTTACATTAAAATAAGTCATGTATGTGGAAATTCTCCCAACCATGAAAAATTTCTGTCCCAAAAAGTCACATCAAGGCCAAAGTAACAACCAAACCCAAGTGAGAAACCACGAGGTACACCCTTATCAGGTTTCACCCCAAAAGGCAAAAACACCTCCAGTGATCAATTAATTACGGATTAATCTCACAACAAAAACTTACACCAATTTCCAGAAATGATCAATAAAATTCAAACTTTGTCCCAAAATAAAACTCCTTAAACACTATCCGTATAAGACTCATGCAATTCATCCAAACGAACAACAACATCGAACATGGTTACACTTACCTTGCTATAACTAAACCATTGGGAACTCTCCAATCTCAACGTTTATCCAAGGAAGATATAGTTAGCTTGATATCTCTAAATGAGATTACCTACCGCCAAGACAAGATCATGGATAAATCTGAGTTACTGGTTCGCGGGAACAAAAATAGGCACCCCACCATAAGAGACAACCTATATTTTTCCAGAGACAGAATCATGACACTAATAGGGGAATCCTTGAACGGACTCCCCAGTACAATGTGTATACTTAAATTGTACCTTTACAAAAGAACATATATGAGACTCATAGTGGGTCTCCACACCATAAGAACCAACCATCTTAACCGACCAGCAAGGGCCGGTAAAGAAAGTCCCCAAAATTTGAAGAGTTGGGAAGGCTGCATGTTTAGTCTGCACGATTTGGGAAACCATGCTCTAACAGGGTTGATCCTTCTATCCACATGGTTTTCTAGTGCATGGTCACTATTAACCAAGTGTAAACGGTGTTCTCAAACAGTCTATACTAACTTCAAACCTTTCTCCAAATACTCATTGGAAACCAAAGGCGGAGGGAATAACATTGGGTGATGACATGGGTACACGACCCTCCACCTATTTCAACCGAACATGAACAACAGAAGAAAGATTATGACACCATAGGTTTAAACTCTTCCTAACTTTCATACTAAGTATATGACTTTGTACAAGGGTATAAACGACCCTGTGATTTCCCCTGACTACGAGCTAGCTTCTCTCCAAGACCTATGGTTGGAGCTCAAATGATTGAAGCATCTTTGGCCTCGCAGTTAGTGTTTGGAAACACCATGAACAAGAATTCATATTTTGGTGCAACCAAAAACTACAATTAAATCCCCGATATGTTTTCCAAGACATAACATATTCCAAACTCACATTACCCTAACTCGATATTTCCCTGAAATAAGGACTTAGAAGATGCACACACATCACACCTTGTTTGTTCGGGTGAGAAATAATAGATGTAAATAAAACCTATACTAACCATCCTCTAAAATGGAATATTTTTATGTTTTTCTAGGGTAGACAATAACCCAACATAATAGAGACTCTCAGATGATTTCCCAACATTCACCTTTATGGTCAATCGAGCACATGACATCATAAGGCCTCACTGAACATGACCATTGCGACTGATATAAACAATGCATGGAGAGGGACCTTATACAACATCCCCAAACAACACACTATTTTAGAAAGTGGCCACAATATCCTATCGTGACCATATTTCCCACAATTGTGGTTTAACATGAACTCATGCTTTAATGAAACTGTGAAGAAACCAGAGGCCCTCTTAGACACCATTGAGACACTCATCCCCACTAACAACCCAAGACCACTTCTAGCTTCGATGGATTTAGAAATATAAGAATATAAGGTCTCCTTCAACCGTCTACGAGAACTCTCCTGCTACAATAGGATCTAAAAATCAAAGACAGTAATGGGTGTAGACTCAGTAAATAAATATTGATAAAATATTCCTTATATTGATCAATTGGAGGATTTTCCAATGGAGAAACAATCCGGGAAGCACTTCAGTTATGCGTTAACCCTTAATGGGGGAATACCTTATCTAATGAGAGAAGCCAAAGACCCTACCATGCGGGTCCATTGGTCAAAAAATACATAATCCAGATACAAAAATATGAAGGGAACCCCCATAAAGGTTTCCCAAAACATAACTCAGAGGAGACTAGTAACCGGTCATTCTACCCACCTTACCGACCAAACATAAACCGAAAACACTACTCAAATAAGAGGGGTTCCTGGACTCAAAACATCCCACAACATCAACATTTTCCAAAAACACATAATATAAGCTAGCCCGAATAATTCATCAAGACATAATATTATTATTTAAAAACATTTCTTGAAAAAAATGGTTCAACGGATAGCGTATCCACCAATGGTACCCCTTGGGCCTTAGACATGCATGTTTCTATGCCACACGGGGCACCCTCCTCATATCCATCACACCACTCATCCATTCATGCCATCAACCATCCATCATCCCATATAACCCCATGCATGTGGTTTCTCATGGAAATACCAAAGGATAATTTTTATTTCCACTTCTCAAAACCAAAACGGTAAACCAACACATCCTTTTTCTCAAAACTGCTAACCACGAGATCAAAATACGAACTCACATATTAAAAAACATTTTCGAAAGACACAATTTTTTTGAAAAGAACTCACTTTCAAGATATTCAAATCAATTTCAAAACATCTCATCCCATTAAAACACCCATTGATTGTTTAGAAAACTTTATTGGAAACACATTCCGGAACCAACATCAATATAGTTCATGCTTTAAAAAGAGGTGTAATCACACCATTTTCCATTTCAAAAAAATTCTGAAAATTTAGTTTCACAGTTTAATTAACCAAAAAATCCCCTCATTATTTGAAAATCATTTCAAAAAAACATAACTCTTCTTAAAACCAAGTCACTTTAAAACCAAAGTTCCAAGATTTCAAAACTAAATAACACAAGACAATGCGAGAGGAATCTTATTTCAGTGGGTGACTTGGACATATGGTTGGAGACCATATTCCAATCACTTCACTGTCACAGGGATTGTTCTAAGGATGATCCCCGGCTCCACATGTCATGCCAGGCCCTGCGAGCTCACTGAAACCATTAGCCCATCTCTCTTTTCATTTCCCCAAACCATCATCAAACCAAGAAAACCAATGGACTTAGATAAATCCTGAATTCCCCTAGAAACATGAATAATGTCATGAGGTGTGGTGATTAGGTACACTACCCATACCTAGATTAAAAATTCCCTACAATCCTAACTATATACTATCCAGACTCTTCCACAAATAACATGACCCAAAGAGTTAACCTAAACCTCTCTCTGATACCATTTTGTCACGAACCGAATATGGTCGCCACCAAACCCGGCCCCAAACCCAGCCCGTGACAAGCCCCGGTGGGATTTACCGATCCCCATGGGGTGGAACAAGTGTCTGGGTATCATATAATGATTATTGGGAATGATTTAACCGATTTTATAAACATTAAACAACAAACAAACTCAATAAAATAATTCTGGATTCTTCAACTAAAACTATCTTTTAAAAAAATTCATAACTGACTTACATAAGTTAAAACTATGTTTAAAGACCATTAAAAAGTTACAAAACCAAATAAGGACATCCCAAGAACCTCCACATGGAAAGAGGCACCTCCCTCAAGAGTTCCCCACAAGACTTCACTATGAAGGACCTGCTCGAAACCCGAACCACTAGCACTAAAAACTGTACACAACCTGCGACAAAAAAAAACCAAGTCTACTTACACCCAAGGTTGTAAGAAAGGTGTGAGAAAATTCCTAGTATGATACCACCACTATGAGATTCAAAGTGATAAACATTTAATGATGAAAAGCCTGAAAGTTTTCAAAAACATGAAATGCTAGTTACAATTTCTAAAAGATACAACATTAAATAAAAAAAGTTTTCATGAGGGCTAATTTAAAGAATAAACACTTTTAAAATAAATTCCAAAGCTACTAAATTTTCCAGGCACTCATACCGTATGCCAATGGTAAGCACAAAATATCTAGTGAGCTTAAGCAATCGAAATAACCCCTAGGCACTAGCTAGTTGTGGGTGCCAGGTACATCATATCTCGGTGAGAGTAAAAATCACAAATATCAATTCTCGTGCATGAGCCACTAGTAGGGAACATACCCATAACCTAGTGGGCCCCAATCATCATTTTCATTATAGTTTATTTAGAGGTGTAAGCGTCAATCTTGCTCTGTGAAACTGAGGCCAAACCCCACGGATTCACTAGCATACTAGTACACGTCCACCTACCTAGATTCCCAGGTTTTCCCTTTGTGCTCAAACATGTTCAACAAGTCAATGAATATAATTTTCACATGAAAATATAATTTCTATATCATAAATTCACCAAACTTCCCACATTAATACAACACAAGTCACAAAAGTCCACTTTTCATTCAAAATGATTTTGAAATCCAACTCACACCAAAATAGCCCACAACACTTTTCACATTTCTTTAACACTTCCACAAATCCATAAAACAATTGTATAAAACCATTAAAATATATTTAAACAATCATAACAGCCCAATAACATGTTACATAATACCCTTTTTTGGCTTCAAAATCATTTTATCGTCAAACTTACACAAAATAGCCCACAAACAAGTTTTGCTCCAACATCAAAATTTAATGAAACATTTCAGAAATTTACAAAACATTCTAAAAATTATTGACATCTTAAAACATCAATTCACCTTTCAAAACCCCAAAATTGGTGAACACACATACCAAAAAGTACATATTCACCCTTTTCCCACATTGTTTATCCAACCAAAACATTTACAATTTTCATAAAAAGAACCCAAGTGTAGTAAATATGTCTTCCACACAAAACACATTTCAAAACCACAATTTAAGACCAAAAACCATACCAATTCCTATCGAAAAAAGAATTGGAAGCCCTAGAGACATTTATAAAACTACTTTCATGTTTTATAAAATCACATTAAATAATACTACAAATGATCCAAATGAAAAAACACATTTTCATAAAATACTCTCAAGAAGTATAACAATGTTTTACACATAAAACCTATTAAAAAACCCTCTTTTTAAGCCCACATGACACTAATACATTACCAATCCAGAATTTTCAGGCCAAACAATATTTATTAAACAAATTCCATATGTTATAAAGTACACCCTAATAATAACCCATGATTTACACAAGAAAACACCCAATTTCAAGTTAAAATGAAACTATAAAATTAAACACTTATCCAAATTAATCAAAAACAGTTTTCACACCACATATAACATATTAGGAATATAAAAAATGAATAAATACAACATGATAACTCATTAATAATTGTTTACATATGGAACCACGTATAAAAAGTGTCGAATCCATCAAAATTTGGTGCGAAACATCAACAACACCACTGCCACACCACAAGGAAGATAAATCCAGCCCTATAACACAATATTTGACCAATAATACTCCAAATAAAACCCAAGTTTCAAACCCGAACTTCTATACATTCTATAAATTCCTGAAATAGGGAGGAAACCCTAAGGAGAAGGGAGTAATTGAAGAGATAAACACTTACCTGAAACAATCTTAAGGAAAACACCACAAAATCCACCAGTATCTGAATTTGAATACATCCAAACATTAATGGGAGTTTCTAAAAAGGGATAAGATATATTGTAGGAACTGGAATGGGGGAGAAAGAATAAAAATAGAAGTATTTATGAATGGATCAATTTACCTCTCCAAATATGGGCGATTTCTGAAATCCAGAGAAGATTTGACCCCTTTCGTGACTCAATTGAGTTCCAAATTGTGGGAGGAGGGAATGGGGGCGCGCCTTAGGTATGTGGAATCTTTTGAGAGTTAGAATCACCGAAGAAACTCAGATATTTAAGGAGATATTAAAAACTTATAATATTTTTTATTGCAGAAAATGAGCTTTCGGGCAGGCCCAATCCCTTAAATAAAAACCCATATCCACCATGATTATGGATTCTAAATGACCCAAATTAATATGGTGGTGTTAATAGTTCAGGGGATTAAAATTAGGAATTATAATGGATGAAAAAATGCTTTAAAATGAAGGAGTTATAAATAAATAAAAATTTAATTTTAAATCTGTAATTGGGCTCACGGTTTGGCCCAATTCATGAAAACTAACACATTTCTCCATAAAAGCTTGGAAAATCCTCAAAACAAAGAATGAATGGAAATTAAATGGAATTTCACTTTAAAATAAGTCATGAATGTGACACATGATGTTTTTTTACTATAATAAATGATTCCCTATATGTGTTACTTGGTAAAATATAACCATACTATGGTTATGAAATTTTTATACCTGTTTAGGTGATGAGCCAATTTCACTTGTGGTTCACTGAAATTTAGCATGATTTATTTATATTTTTTATGATAGGATTTTGGAAGGATCCCATTGAGTATACTATTATTCTAACAACATGTATATATATAAAATTTCTTATGTCATGAGGAGTAGGTTGAAAAATATGTTGGATATTTCTAGCGTGGGGGTTTCGAGGAGATGTTTGGGATTTGAGATCACTACAGAGTTTGAATTTTTGTTATTTTTAGTTTTCCTTTTTAGTTTCTTTGGTTATATATGAAATTATATATATATAATTGGGTTTCCCTTATATTTATCAGTAGTATTTTATTGGTTCATATGTATTATCTCTCGCTTCCTTACATTATCTGAGTGGGGAATTCTTCCTATTTTATGTATATTATACCCTTAATGCTATTTGCAATCCTGAGTCCTAATGGAGGTTGGATGTGGGAAGTGATATCCTCTTACTCTCATTTCCCACCATTATGGGGTCATGAAACCAATCATATTAAGATACACTTACCAAATAGTGAAACTGTGTATAATAATGTTAAATGAATCATATCAGAAAATGTTACCTAACAAAAATTTCCCAATTCTATGCTGCTCTCACCCCCAAATGTCACATGTCTTGGAACTCTCATCTCTTATGTTTAGAAACCCAATATGAATACACATGACCCATCACATCATATATCATCAGTAGAAACATTATTTATAACATCTCTACCACATCCATAACCATAAAATTAGGGTATCATGAATATTAAAGAAATAAACCACATTCCCTCCTCGTACTATGCATGACCCCCACAATGAACCACATCACCATATCATAAAACAAAACCACAAGTCCACTAAAATTTTCAAGTCATCACATCCCATGCATATCATTTTTTTATGGAAGAGATAGTGGTGAAGAGGGGGTATCCATCTATTAAACCTCACAATTAAGATGTTCTAAAAAACCCCCAAAAAACATTTGGGTTTCAACCCATGGTGTTCGAAATGGTTGGGGTGAATAAAGAAATCCCAATGAAAATAAAATATGTAATATCCAAACATAAGACAAACTTATGATTTCTCAACAAGAATTCCATCCCATTCTAAACATTTCCACATGGCCTCTTAATCTATTTGGCAGTCACTAAAACCTATTATTAAATCACACCACACAATCATTTCATAAACCATAATCCCCATTCCACCTTTATTTTCAAGTTTAGACAATTTTCATATCTTAAAATTATTAACCACATTTATTTATAAATTCCATTCTTGCATATTAAACAACCTCATATCTAACTTCACTCCACAATTAAATTTAATTATTTTTTCTCCATTCAATCCCATTCCATTAAATTTCATATTAAAAAAACCTCTTGGATTAAGAATAACACCTCCATATTTTAAAGATCCCAGATCATGTTTATTATGATTATAATGAATTTCAGGTTTTATGTTAGTCAATTTTATTCTGTAAGGATTTTCAAAAAATAGTTAGGTTTTAAAATTCCATACATACCTACTATTTGAAGGCAATACACATGACATGAAGGTATTGTGACCATGCAGTACTGCTAGCATTAAAAAAACACACCATACACCAATTATGAATAAGTTTAGTACTGACCATGAATTGATTTTCAAGTTACCGCATGTTTACTAAACCTACTTGGTAAATAAAGATGTTTTTCTGGGACAAGGTGAAGTGACCACATGAATAAATCTAGTTATTGTTTGAATATAAGTTAAATTTCTCTATGTTTTATACTCCCCACATGTTATATTATGGTGACTACATGATGAGTCTTACCTAGTTCAAAAAACATTCTTGTGACCGTGAGGTGGAATGTTCCTACCCTGAGAGGAAATTTAATGACCTCTTAAGCAATTTACTTACAACATCAAGGAATGATGTTATCATGCCTATCTTCTATGATCCAAAATGATCGCACATATGTTAATACAACATATCGTATCCAAATTAAGTAGTAATTTTTTTTAAAATCTATAACAACTACTTTTTAAAGAATTAATTGTAAATTAAATATAATTAAGGCTAGAGTGAGTGATATCCAATATATATTTTTAGAAAGATTTATTCTTATAAAGAAGAACCAATCATGTGCTAATAGTTAGAGAATAGTTTAATACATAGAGAATAAGAAATTAACAGATGCATGCACCTATTCTATATAATGGACTCATTCAGAACACTTTCTGAAATGATTTTTATGTACTTCCTATGTAAACTTGGTTGATGCTTTTTAAGGAGAAATTCAAAGACATCGGAACAAACAACTCTGATCCGATTGTGATGCGCATAATTTTTTACATCTCTCATCTCTTGGTTTTTCTATCTATACATATCTTTCTATATGTGTTTTTTGGTGTTTATCTGTAAACAAAATATCCTATACTAAGATGAAGTGTTCTTGATACTCTCTTTAAATTTAATTTATCTGTAATCCCACATATACCTAAAAAATTGGTCAGGTACAGACCAAATACCTTTAAACCCATGATGAACAATGTAAATTGATTCTTTATAGTCTAGACAATCTGGGTAGATTTTTTTTTAAAAAATAATCCAGACTATCGATTATTTTATTTTACAATCAACTTCTTGGATGCATGTGATTTCAATGTGGAGGGTATACAGTCGTAGCTTACGACTGAACCCATTGTCTAATTCAATTGTGCATTATATATATATTTTTTACATTGTTTTAAGAAATTGTATTTATCTATTTTCCATAACTATATAACAAAACACTACTCTTATAGTTTACATTAAACAATGTTTTATATTCAAGGTTTATTTCAATAATTTTTTTTCAAAAGTTAAAAGAGTTTTAAAATATGTTTTAAATGAGTTCTGATCAAACATCTATGAAACTTTTTAATGAAAAAGTTATACAATTGTATTGTTATAATTAACTTGGAGTTTTTACCATATTTTAGGGTTTATGTTTTAATTCATTTTTAGAAGATATTTTTAATGGGAACTCAATTAACCCCATCTTGAGTTACCAACATGGAGTGATATTTGGTATTAAAAAAATACATTCCTACTATGATTTAGTTTTACTTAATGGTAAAAATTTATGTTAAATCTAAATTTATATATTTATGGTAATAATAAGTTTGAGGGAGAAGCCATTAACTATCCTCCATATTTTAATATAACTAATTATGATGAATAGAATAGTAATATAAATATATATATATATATATCATGAGATTTCATATATATAGACATAAATTTCAGATAAACCTGAAAAACACATAACTGAAAGATAAACATGGGATAAAACTATAAAAAATTCATATTACTCAAATTATAAATATATAAATGATTTATAATTTTATTTATATGAAACTGAATGTAATAAAATATCATATTATTTTACTACTTTTTATATTTTTTATACTCTTTCTATATCTCACAAGGGAACCTCAAATGGTAATGAGATGAAATTAAATACATATACTATAATGTTTGATATATTTAAGATGAAACCTGATGAATGAATTCCTAATATGTATCTCGAATTTAATGAAATCATAAACACCATTCTTGTATTTGGAAATAATGTTGTTGAAAAACATCAAGTGATGTGACTTATGATATGTATACTTGAAATATGGAAAGGAAAAACTATTTCTATAAGGGATCATTTTTAACAAGTATGTTTCCAAATAAAGGGCTTATTGGAATGGGTATTATTTGTGACAATGTACTAAAAATGGACAAATATGAAGGAGATGAACTTAAAAGAAAATCAGTATCCTTTAAGACTTATGAATCAAAACTAAAATTGAAAAATCTGGATGAATGTTATAGTGATGATGAATCACCAGTAAATTGTGATGAAACAATGGTTCATTTATCCAGATGATTCCAAAAGATATACAAGAATAAGAAATCTTTCATGAAATTGAATAATCGAGGTATGTATAAAAATGATGATAATTGGAGGGAAGTGGAGAAAAAATATGATTCCACTAATGAAATTGTTTATGATGTTAAATTAAATACATAATTTTCTCGAATTATTATTTTTTGTTCCATTTATATTGAATTGAGGATTTGTAATACGAGAAGAGGCCATTAAAACCATCAATCACATAAAATGATAACTATAAAAGTGTTATTCAAAGGTCATCCTAAAATAGAATTCCCAAAGATAAGGACATGAACTGAAAATTACTCAATATTATGTTTAAGGTCAAGGAATAATTCTATTACATTTGAGGATATTTTTTATGTTTATAGTTTTATTTAATTAGTTCATAACTCATACATAAAAATCCATATATTTCAATGTGGGAATGTTTTCTTAGTACCAATTATCCAATAGTATAATAATTCATAAATAATATATGTTTTATTTTAAAGATAAATATTCATTTATTTAAATTTGACTTCTTTATTTCCTTTACCCATCCTTAATCACCGTGTAAAACATTTTAAAACATTCTATGGGTGCAAAAATCCTAGTAAGGGACATAAAATGAAAAGAAATGATCAGCATAGCGAAAAACATACAAGCTTATGAAAATATTTTCTAAAAAACATACCATTTTATCCTAAATGGGCGTCATCGTTATTTTTAAAAGATTATTTATTTTACATTTTGAATGAAAATAATTTCCAAATAAACTCATTATAAAACAAAGAAAATTCATATTGGTTTTTTAGGACATCATCTTAAAAGATCCCTTTTTAGAACCCTTATAAAATTTGAATAACCATATGTCTAACTTCCAATATAGTTATGTAAATAACATAATCATTAACCAATGATTTGGATCATTATTTTGGCACATGCATCATATAAGCTATAATAGGATCACCTGATGCTATCTGAATGAAACCATCATATAAGATATATCTGGATCACATGTATGCTATAATGGGGATCAACCCATCTTATATACAATTTCTAAGGACCATATCATGAATAAAACATTTTATCATTGTAATGTTTTATTATAAAACCCTTTAAAAACAATTTTTTACCCATGTGATAAACTCCATTGTATATCAAAATACCATTTTATTTTAAATGGCCATTTTCAATACCAAAATAACCATAGAAAGGTAAATAGATATTTCCTTCGAATAAAACATGAAATACTATAATGTAATAATAACATTAAATAATATTTATAGTGGTATGAAAATTAATTGTCACCGTATACATTAAAATTATGCATTCCAATGGTCTTTTGTAAAGAAAGCCAAACATTTTGTAAAAATATTTCTTAAGAAAACCATTGAAATAAAGTCAAAAGTGAAATTAAATTTTCATTATAAATATTTTCATTCCAAATGGAATCATCCATAATTTTTTTAAAATATTAACGTGGAGTAAAAATATTTTAAAAGTAAATCTATAAAAGAATATTTTTTTAAAAGAAAGTCCCTCAGCTCGACTCTTACTTGTCACCTTTGTTGTTTGTCTTCTTGAATAATAAATAGATGTTAATTATTTACTTAATATATATAATTTTTATGTTTATTAATCCATTTAATTCAATTATTACCATGTCATATATTAGTACATAATTAATTAAGTACATGTTAGACATTTTGATAATATTCAGTTCATATGTCCCAAATGACATCAGTAGGTTGACAATGTTTAAAGAGGTCATTATTCAATCATCTCCAATATAATAATAAAATACTTATATTATTATATATCAATTATAATTTCAAAACCAATGATAAAATATTGTTATGAATAATTTACTACGTTTCAATCATGGAGATGATATTCCATACGTACATAAGAGTTATGTTTCCATTTTTCAATGATCATTACGGAAAGAAGGTAAGAAATTTTTTTCCTCTCAAATATTATTATAATTTCTTAAATCCCATACTATTTATCTTAATATAATTGTTAATATATCATTCAGTAGACAAAATGATGAAAGAGATTCATATCACTTCAGGGATGTTGTAGTCCACCCATACGCACGAACGACATTATCATTTTTCAATTAGTGGGATTGTAAGAAATAAAATGATAAATTATATTTTATTAATGATTTATATATAATTTATATAATATTTAAAAATTAATTACTTCATTATAAATACATATGAGATGTAATTATTGAAAAAAATTACATCAATTTGTGAAGTTGTTGTCAGTCGTATACACAAATGATTGTTACATTTCCCCTTCAATGGAAGAGGAGATATATTTAGGCTATGAAATTAAGATAACAAAATACAGAATCATATAAGATAATAGTATTATTATATAATCATGGATGAATAATATTTTACGTTGGTGTAATAATAATCAAAACAAAAACTCTCAGTTAAGAATGATTCCTCTTCTTTAGACCACCTCTCTAGGATTATACATAGAAAATATCTAGATTGGATTCAGGAAAAAAAGACAGTAGTACATGGGGAATGAATTTAATAAGTTATTATTGTTGGTAATTCTTATTCAACATTTCTTGGTGGTTGTGAAAAAGAGAGTATTTGAGGATTCCTTTATAAGTTTTGGAGAGGAAACAATTTGAATTATTGAGAAAAAATATATATAACCACGTTTTACATGTACCAAAAGGATAACAATTGATCAATAATGATCAATATATGAGATAAGGTCAACTTATTTATTTAAAAAACAATTTACCAACGTTTCTTTTTCATTTTAACCCTTATTAGTTTTTTGTAACACATGGTAAACCCATTTTACCGTCAAACAAGGTAAAAGATTTTTACTTTTTCAATATTCATTATAAAAATAATTAATTGGAAAATAATATATTATAAAAATTATTATGATAAAAAATATGGAATAAATTTTATCAAAACAAATGTAAATAAGTAGTCTAGTTTAATTTGAAATAAAACCTACATACACAACAAAAAAGATATTTTTTAAGAAATGTAGTTCTCAGACATAAGAAGATTTTATATGGATTATAAGACTTGTAATAAACACTATATGAATTTAAATTAAAATATATATATATATAGTCAATACATTTCATTTAAATAACTTCTCATAATTTTTTATTTGAAATAAATTAAAATTGAGAAACATTATGCATTTTAAAAATGATTTGAAAGAAATGCCTTTTTAAAACAAAGAAAAATACTAAAATCAAGAATATAGGTGATAAAAATATAATTAATTGGAAAAAATATAACAAAATAATACTTATATTATGTGATGTAAAATTTAATTAATAATGGGGCTTTTAAGATATCTAATTTCTTGAAAATAAGGGACATTTTTTTAAAAAACTTTATTTTTTACTATACACTAGATAATAATATTTTCCAAAAAATATAAAATTTCATCCTAAGTGAATTTTGATAATTTTGATAGAAAATAAAACTTAATATGGGATATTTATAGTAATAATAAACTAATTTAAATGGAATTTGAGCCATAACCCCAAAAAATTCACCTATGTATCTGGGTTCACGAAGGTCAAGAAATTCACGAACAAGTAGCACCTCATGATGGTTTCTATGGTTCATTAATTGTTAAGGATTAAATGTCCATGTAGAATATGTTAATTTTAAAAACATCTTCTCCAGTATCAACCTCCATTAATGATATTATCAAGGTCTTATTATTCTTGAATCCAAACTCTCCACTTTTTCAACGGCTATAAACAACTCCCTCTATTCCACATTCTAGTTAACAAATACTTTAGAATGCCTGGAAAGGATCAGAAAATAAGACCTTTGTGAGAATAAGAAGGTACAAAATCCAATATTTATCCACTTTCATGAAATTGACTTCCATGGAATTATGATATCCAAGAATCAAGGGGGAGATTCATTTTTAAATGGTCCATGACCTTTTCATTAGAGGAAAGTCATTTATGGCTCTTACAGTTTCCAAAGATAATTATACTTCATGAAACTGACCCCATAGGTTCTAAGAATTTACTGTAAGGTAGGGCCACCATGTTTTGTGAATAATAAACCTTCACATGACCCCATACATTCATGAAACCATCAACTATTTAGAACCCCCGACCATCGTGGAACCCATCCACTAGACCACTTCATGGAATCTCCTTTAAGAAAACTCCATTTAGGGAATGATGAATGCCCAGAGACATTATATACATCCAAATATAGTTCATCATCACCCTGATCTTCCATGATACTAATATCATGAACCCTTGTGTATATCCCCCTTTCCTCAAGCATGATGTAACCCATTACCTTTCCTCTTAATCTAAAGCCTTACCACCCTAATATTTCATTCCCATAAGTATATGAACCCTAATGATTGTATACCCATTTTATAGTTAACCATAGTAGTTTCTACACCATAAACAACCTAGAGGTGTTTGTGTAGTTTTCATGTATTCCTTGAAGGTGAAATCATCAATGGAAACATGCCACCATTCCTCGTAGAGAGGTCTTATACCAGATATTTGTCTAATAGGTGGAAATGGTCAACATGGGTGTAGGTCTCAAAAAATATTTGAGTTGGATGACATAAAACCACTTATCCCAACATCCTAGATTTGTTATGTTAGACTGCATGAAAATTTCCTTGTACCGGATGTAAAAATGAATCTATAACCAATGTAGTGAAAATTATATGCCCTATGTATGACTAGAATGAGATGACCATCACCTCCTTCCTTGTATTGTGAATACAATAGGTCCTATATACGATCATCATGGGATGATACCTCCATCCACACCATTTTTTGTGAATCCTAGAATAGGAAAATCATATAACAAAAACACACACCACCCCCACACCATAATAGGATAGAAACCCCTCACCAAGGATGAAACACCAACACCATGGATGAAACCCCAACACCAGTAAAACCCATATGAGTATGCCTAAAAACATCCCTTTTTATCACTCCTTATATGATGAGATTATCCTTATTGAATTCCATCATACTCTTTGGAATGGTCCCATCACCCAATATTAAACTATGGCATTAAGTTACATGGTTTATTAAGCCATACCTCTTTACATATTATAGAGTATACCTCTTTGAGGTTCAATCCCAACATTTCAACAAACATAGTATACCTCCCCGAGGATCAATCCCAACACCCAAAAATTCCAATCAAATATTAATTTCTTCCATTTATAAGAAGAAAAATAGAAAGTTAGATCTTCTCCCACATGGGAACAGACTAAAGTACACCACAATGTATCCAGAAGACATTAAAACATGAGATTCCAATCCCTAGAAGATGTTAAACCAGTGACCTAAATTTCCCCATAAGATGTTAAACCTGCATCCTACATTTACCGAAAAGGCTTTAATCTCATGATCCACATATCACATAAGACATTAATCCAATGGACAGATCTATAATATTAACCAATGATAATAAATATAGTTTTTTCCAGGGTAAAAATACTTATAAGTCACATACCCTTGTCATCAACTACCCTATGGGTGACACACAATGAATTATGTTTTACTGCTAAGATTCCTCACAAATGAGATACCTTCAAATTCAAAAGAGTAATAATTTATAGGTTCCCAAAACACCAAAAAATCAAAAATGATTCGAGATGACCAATGTTATCATCTAGTAAGATAGATGGTTTCTGCACTATCTATAGAGAAGCAATGCAATTATCTAGGGATCACCTCAATAATTCATTGGGAATTATTTTCATGAACACAACTTAAATCTATGAGGTATATATAAACTAGGAATATTGGGGTATGAAAATGGAATATCACCCAATGATTCACACCTTGAAAAAGAGAGATTGAAACAAAAATTTTACACCCAATGTGATATTATTTTAATTCAATATTGATTAGATCATTAATGCTAGGAACTATCAAATTTGAACATTATATGATCAAGATATTTGGTTCCATATCCCTATGAAACATTTGGTTAGGATAGTGTTAAAATATTCATCAATAACTGGATGAAAGTGAAGGAATTTGGCCATCCATAATCTTAGAAATAATCAACATGGATCCTTCATCCACCTTGGAGAAGTAGGAGTGAAAACATGTACATTAGGTATCACATTAAAGTGGATTTACTAATGACTAGCTCTATATAACTATAGGACTCAAGATACAAAAAATGTGTGATTAACCACATCTAATAGGCATGTGGGTAGGGGGATTAAGAGCATGGAAATACCACACAAAGATTCTCCTACCATGATGTATGCATATACAATTACTACCAGGTTCCCTCACCCCATCTCCCCTTATGATCTTATTCAATGGAAGGACATCAATGCATTTTTTCATCAATATGATCATGAAAGGTTAATTCCTACCAAATATATGTCCTAATAAGATCTTGAGGCCATGTATCAAAATTGACACCATATACCATGAGGGATGTACTCTGGTAAATCCCCCTGAGTATTGATGATAAACTGTTTTGGTAGCCTCTCTCTAGTATGATCTGATAGCTTTTTCCCACATACCAATGAATTATGTGATATAATGGCAACACCAACAATTACCACCACCCAAGAGCCATCATGGAGGTATCCCACCAAACCAATAAGACAATGTTTACCAACCATATAGGTTTAAGTGTAGGTCAATCTCACCCATGATCTACCAACATTGATATAGAACACCCAAAATCGACAACAAGGGTTGGATATAACCCCTTACTATATGGGGTCTTATTCTGGATATCCTGTGGCCACTGTGACCACAGAAACATCTTAAATTTTCCATGAAACCACCTCACGGGTCTCTAAATTTACCCTCCTATGACCAAGACTGCATACACCTCTTATGTAGTTCCGGTTGACTCTCATAATCATTGGGACCACTTTAAACAATTATGGGCCATCCTATATTGAAGAATTTCACAATGGAGTCCTACTAGCATTACTACAATTGAGGGTAGAGGTCGATCCCATAATGACTAAATTCCCAACTCTAATTATTATTCGTATGAAATAATGAAAAACAACCACCATGAGGGACATGATCTCAAAATATGTTTCATATAATTTGGAAGAAACCCAAGAGACTTATAGAAACTATTTCTTTGGGAACTCCAATGCTATCAGAACTAGAACAACAAAAAATCATTTTTGACTATAGATCTCATATCCTTTGAAGTGATGGACGACTTAGAGAATGATACTTCACCCCTATGGTTAGATGAAGGGGTAGAATCCCATCAGCTAAATATAATGATCCCTTAAGTTGATGTCCTCAAAATCACCAAATACCTCGACACATACCTATAGGTGGAGTATGTTCTAGTCCTCTTCCAAGGACTAATAAGGTAGTTGTGTCTACCACAATCATATTATGTTGGATCAAAAACTGTGTAGGAAATATGAGAGACATTAGGGGATAGGTTCATAAACTAAGATAATGTTGAAAACCCTTTTGGGACCCCTAGAGACATTGTTTCTCTTTCTCTTAAGGAAGTTTTGAACATCCCGTATTACCTTGAAATCATTATGACGTTAGAACCGCCTCTGAATTATATTCTAATAATTAGTGTAATTTTGTCTTTTGTAGAACCCCATATACCATAAAATCGATAATAATGAATTATTATATTAGTGACACTATTAGTTTTCCAAATATAACAAATTGAGGTTTCATTTGAATAGGAAGATGATCATCCTCAGGATAATGGACAAGAGTAATTTTGGGGAATCCTAGAAACCAACCAGTTTTCAATAACGTTATATTAACCCACACCTAAGAAATAATGAACACATGGATTACATCCATCATAAGTGTAGGATGGTTGAACTTGTTGCACTCTCTATAGCTAAACACCCAATATCATATGGATACCAATAGACATCCCACCATACCAATGTCAAGAGACTCATTGTGATATGATTATTCATGGAATATTTATAACAAAATGTATATACTATAGGTAATGTGTAGTACTGTACCCTTAGTTTTTGACTTAAATCATGAAAATAATGAGACTGTTAGTCTGGATCTCCATCAGATGTTTAATTTTCTTAATTTACCTCTACGATTGTAAAATTCATCACTTTAAATCCTCTAGATTACCTATGAAATAGGACAACCAATACATGGAATGGTAGGGAGAATCTACCTCAAGTGGAGACAAAATACCATGAAGATCCCCAGATAGGTGATCATACTCATAAAAAATACCTTATTTTGGGCATTGGGAGTCTGAAAATGGGAAATTTCCACAGAACCATTGATATACCGAAAAAGGAACTAGGCCCTCTGATCCTGTTGGTCCATTCGAGATCAAAATGAAAGAAGAGGGAAATTCCACATTGGTTATTTATCATCAAGATATTAAAGGCTACAAAAAAATTATTGTTCAACTTATATCTGAACAAAATTTATGTCATGATACTATTTAGAGAGATCCCATATCCCACTAAATTTTGAATGGAGCCCTCTGGGTCTAGTTTCTTAGGTTTGATCCTGGTTTCCATACATATCCATCTAGAGTAGAATCCATAAACTATAGAAAAAAAAATATTGTAAGACTCACACACTCCACCAAAATAGTTCACATATCCTCTTAGAGATCAAGCAAACCCAAACTCATGGACTCATTTGATATTTAGAGAACATGTCACCAATAAACCCGACTTGAATTAAATAATATGTACTATTATAAACGACCTTGAGGATCTAGAATCAAGACTGATGTTAATTATTCTTGTAAGAAATCCATATCCATTATTGGTAGACTAGATGCACCCACCACAAGAATTTGGAAATATGAGCATCATCCCATTCAATTGAATGGGTGAACCACTACACATCTGAACCACATTGTGTTGTGGTGTGGAAAAATGTTGTGGACCCCAACAGAGAAGGAAAATTTCATGAATTGATGTTTTTTATAGAATTAGGAGGGAACCACATTTTCTGGGTATAGCTAGTTTCACCTAAGATCCTTTACCAATTTTTATGCCTTTAATAATAATATTCTCTAGCAGTTCAGTACCACCATGTATAAGAACAATATCTCTGAACATTCAATGTGAAATAAGAGAGATAATGAAAAATATTCTGATGTCATCGACGTATGGAAGGGGCTCAAAAAATATCTCTATTTGTATCTTTCTTTGGAGAATATTCTAAAAATGTGTGTGGAATATTTCATATATGATTTGTCCCCAACCGTAATCTCCCTCAATTATCTCGGTTGAATTTAAGGGTTTTTTTTTCAAAAGAATTGTGTTTGGATGAATCTTTATAGTGGTCCATGAAACAATAATTCCCATTACCCCTTCCATCTCCCATGTGAAGGCCTAAAAAAAAGAAAAATTCATTCAGTCATGAAACAAAAGGATCCTAGGATAGTTCACCGAAATGAATCGTTACTAGTTGATCCCCAAAACTTTCAGCCTCACCCAATAAAATTTCATCAAGCACAACCTCTCCTAGCATAGCATCACTGTGTGAACCTTTTCTCGGCCCCCTATCAGGAATAGTAACCCGTGACTCCTTTTGAGGACTAGAAGAGTAAGAAATACTCATTAAAGGATGAATATAGCTAGGGATATTTTATTTTCACCTGGGAAAAGGGTTTCTCAAAATTTAAAAAATTGTAGAGACTCGGTGAGGCAGAGCATACCAACTTCACAAATCTCTAAATATACAGTAGTATCCTCAAAAATACAATTAATGAATTCATTGTCTTAAAGAAATTTCTACAAGACCTGGTTGAAAATGGATTAATGAAATTGGGAGAAGACCTATAATAGGTATCATAAGTCACATACAACCCTGACAGTGATAGTGAAGATTCCGGTCAGTGGATGTAGTCTCCCAGACATGGAATGAAAAATTATAAAAAATGGTTTGTTTGAAATACAGTCTCTAATTCCCATGGTTCCATCAAGTCTTTCTTGAGGAAACCAAAACATCATGTAGTTACTATGTATCCTCTATCTTTCACCTATAAATATGTGTCACAATATTCCATGTTTCAAAGGAACATTAATTGACTTGGTAACGGGAATCAGATTCCTCCACCTATACAGAAACCAGTCCACATCATTAGTGACTTTATGTCTCTTGAGTTGGAAGATGCACTCAGAATTTATCTGATCCTACAATATTACCCTAACCATGACAAATATTATAACTCTATGAATTTTGTCAAAGGTGTTTACCAATTTATGATTTTTATTGATGGGGAGATCCCTGAGAACCCCGTAAGAGAAATTGGATGGAATCATCATAGGAGAGGAATATGATAAATTGGTAGATAAAATGTACCATCCATCATTTTAGAATAGACTATTTGTTCTACTGAGATCTGATATAATTACTCATGGAGGTCTTAGTAATAACATCACTCCAATGACACTGTATTAAGTCTCTATCCCCATTTAACTTTATTGGTTGACTGTATGACTCAGAATCGACCATGTCACAATAAAACGTGTCTAGATAGGGGTTGAACTTAGCCTTCTAGTGCCCATCCATTAAGTATTCAGAGTAGAAAAACTATCCAATAATAGAGTATATCAAGCACTAGACATGCCCCACCACCTACTACAATCCCTGTAAAATATCCACCGTTATTAGGATGAAATTATCAACTCACATTAAAATATTATATACTGAAGGAACTTTCTAGAATACCATTATGGATTTCAATCCTCGACGCACTCTGTCTATCAAATGTGATGTGTAGGGATGTTATTGAATTCTTGATGATCCCAATTTAGTTTGAGAATAAGGTAGATTAAATAGAGGCCTATTACATAGAGGTAGTAGAGTAGGAATAATGTAAAGATGTAATTTAATTCTCTAAGGGGGATGATGGTGCTACACTTACATGGTATATATATACTCATTTTAAATGACATGATAGTCCAATGGCATGGAGCTCCACTGCTTCCTAATGGATACTATCACTAGGATGAATATCAACACATCCTAGACACTCCCTAAACATGAGAATATATAATTGGATATGACCCCTCCAACATGTCAATTTAAGGGTATGATAATAGTTATTTAAAGCCACATCAAAAGATTCAGTTGAAGAATAAACTTGGTCGCATGGTAGAAAGGACTAAATTTATGATAGTAACATAGGATACTTCCTAAAATGACTTTCTACGAATGCCCTATCTCTATTTTCATTAATTGGTTCTATCTTCATAATTCCAGTGCCTCAACTAAATCAATGATGGAAATATAGGGGTAAATTAGGGTTATTTATACCCATTCCACTGTTGTGAAGCCTTTTATATAAATTTCAGGCAACATAAAAGATTGGGAAAATAACCCAAAACTAAAAGATTCAAGATTATAAATGCCCCAATTGATTTGAAAACCACTGTTATTCTCCTTGAAAAGATATGAAAGGCTGTGTCATCTTCTTCATCCATAGATTGGGACACATGATACAAGACCTAGAAAATTTCTTCATTGCATCCAGGAAGAAGGAGTGATCATATATTACCTTCTTCTCGGACATAAGATAACCTAACATAGAACTATATGAAATCACATATGTGGAATATTTATGGATGTAACCCATGGCCACTAATATATGACACCATCACATGTTTCAAAACACTGTGTTAACTTAGAGAAAGTCAATCTGAAATCCATTTTTTGATATCAAAAGTAGGAGTCATAATAAAAAAACCATATTGGATAGGCTTAGTTTCGTTTTCCAACATTTCTATAGAATAATAACCCCATAATAAGTATATCTCATCCTCAATTTTGGATACTAGTTTTACCACTAGGTCATGTAATCCAGAAGTTTCTCCTCCTCTATCCAATACCCATGTATTTGATGATGACAAGGATATGGATGATTCCCCTCCAAAATTTAGATATGTTGTATCAATTACTATCAATGAGTTAACATAGGTAAACCTCATCATTAAGGTTGATTTTAAGCTTATGATGATTGACATAACAATGTCACCAGAGGAAGAACAATAGTAGTTGTCCTTCCTAAAACAACATTGTGATGTGATGACCTGGGTCTATAAAGAGACTAAAAGACTCAATCCCAAGGTTTCCTTTAATTACATGGACCTTCCACTGGGCCACTAAATATTCAAATAGCCTCCTAGATATATTCGCCTCTCCCATGACTCTATTTAAGATCCCAAATATAAATATATTATTTAGGACAATTTCATTAGAGAGGTCCATTACCCCATGTGGTAGAAAAAAATTTCATTGATATGAAAAAGAACATGACTATTAGATTATGAATTGAAATCTAAGACCTCAACTGAAATTTTTCTAAGGTTAAATTTCCCCTTCTAGTGAATGTTCTATTGATTGATGCTATAATTGGCTTCTGGAACTCTCTATTTTGAAAAAATATTCTGAGTATAATATGATGTAGATGACACCTGAGGATGGGGAGGCCATTACAATTATGAAACTCTCAGGAATATTTTGTAACTAGGTGATTCCATTCAATTTGAAGAATTCTAGAGGCACTTATTTGAATTCTATGAAATGTATATTCGATCCACTACTTAAGATGTTGGGGGAGTGTTGTGAAGATGATTTGGTGGAAAAATATCATTAGCACATGGTGTAACGTTCCAATGTATTTTTGGAAATTCCTTTCTTAAAAATATGTCATAATCACATGAAATAACTAAATAATTAACAACTAAGTGATATGTGACCCTTAAAACATATGTTGTGACATCTATTATGTGAATTTCAAAAATTCAACATACACAGTAGCGATCAGTATGTTATTAGGAGTCCAATAAGAAAAACATAATTTTTGGTGATTAGTAACCTAAATTTATGAATAGTAACATACCCTTATGTATAGCGGTATACCCTAATGAATTGTAACCCTACCAATAATTGTATATAAATAATATTAAAGTGTAAGTGCGATATACCGATGCTTTAAAATACATAAACAAATGTTTTAAAACTGTTGTTCTTAAAATAATTTTTTATTTTAATTAAATATTAAATTAATAATATTTAGAAAATTATTTTTAATAAATTGAAATCATTTTTGGATTCTGCACGTCAAAAAATTATTGGGGTAAATTTTTGGTATTTTTCTGAAATACATGAATTTTTTAATGAATAGTGAAATACCATAATTTACAAAATAAGCTAAATAAGCTAATTATAGAGTCAACCATGATGTTCTGCTGATTTAAGAACAATTCCATTGGATTCACATGATTAAATTACTCTTCTTGGTCGTGTAATATTCACTATTCCTAGTCTTGTGGGGAAATAATAAATTAATTAATTTTATATTAAGAAATCCCCTCTCTCTTCCACTATAAACCCCCCTCTCACTCCCCCTTCCATTCACTCCCCTCAAGCCTTGTTCCTTCCCCAAATTCTGTCAAAACTCCATCCCAACCTCCTCCCCAATGTCCATCATGCCTTGGTCTCACAAAAAGACATAAAACTCTCTTTAAGGAGGTTCTCAAGGATGTTTGGTTCAAGAGGCAAATTTCTATTTTCAATTCTTTGTCTTCCCATTCATGTTCATTTGTTTTATTTTTCAATAACCTCCCCTTATCCAAATTTTTTGATGAATACATTACCTTATATGTAATGTAATGTTTTCATGATAGTGGAATAAGTTATCCCCATCTCCCCCTTTTTGCCTTCTTTTATACTAGTAGCAAGAACACCATTCGAGATGTGTCAATTTTCAACATTCAAGGATGATGGACTTTTTATTTCTATTATCATTCTCAATTCTAGTCATGAAACCATTAATGTTATGTTTGAACCATATTATTATATATAATATAACCTATTTATGTATCTATAATCCTATTGTACAATAGTTATTAATTTATAATGAAAAATGACTTCGTTGTAATCAACACACAAAAACTAACCGAAATAATTATCATTAAATTTGTCTATAATAATTAATCTTATTTCCACGTAAACAAGTTATTTAAAAAACCAATTACACCTATTTATTTTCATAAATAAAATATAATTTCAATTTTGGAGATTTACATCCATTCCACATATGTAAAAACAAGTGAACCAGAGGTGAAAATAAAGAAAACGAACACTCTGGAGAAACAGAATTCAATACCATAACTTATCAATAATAAAATAAATGAACTAACCAGAATTATGTCAAAAAAAAATACTTGTCTAATAGGTTCTTAAATAAGTTATTAATAAGTGCCATTTCAGATTCTATGATCTTAATTTCGAGAGAGGAACACGTTCGGAGTGAAGGTAAATGTTTTTCCACCAGAACTTCCATTTTCATTTGGGTTACATTCATTGAATAATTACCTCAATGAAATTCTAATGTATTCTTATGTACTGCCAATAATTTTTTTTGGGTATTATATATATGTACACCAACCAAAATCCTTCCTTATTTTATCGATAGTTTCACGTTTTAAACAGAACTTTCAAAATTGATTTCACAATACAAACCCGATTCAAGGGAATATCTCAACATCTTACCTATTTTCAATGGAAATATCTAATTTATTTTTGGAAACCATTATATTTATAAAATATATCATTTTATTATGAAAATAATTTCTTACTTCAATTCTGGTTTTATATAAATATTTTTCCAAAAGTACTCGTCTTTTCAAATAAAAGAGTATTTATCTCAAGATTGCTAAATGATTTTATAAGAGTCTTTTAGTTTGATTCAAATCTCTTATGGTTATTATTGGGTTTAATCATTTATGAAGTCATATACCATATTTTATTTAATGTTTTATTAGTAACTCTATTGTGGATGAACTATCCTAAAACAATTCTCCATATTACAAAGAATTGTTAGTGTTTTATGTCTAATGATTGGGGTATGTTAATTAAATTTCCTATGATAGTTTCAATATGAATGTATATGTTATTTATGTTTATCCCCTCTCATTTTAGGAATGAATTGGAATTATTATATTATGTTTGGTGCCCGCTACATCCCCTCGATGCATCTGTAGGTCTAATGAGACAAACTATAGTCTTGACACAAAGCCTTGACAGATTGATTATTTATGGTCCTAGCATGAGGCCTAGATTATCTGGTTATGATGTATAGAATATGAAAATCCCTCATTATTATGTGAGTGTTTTATGTCCATGTGGTTATTCGACTAGTAGAATACCAATGATTATTTTTTATATTGGAATTATTTTCTTAGCCCATATTCATGCCATAATGTGTACAAGTTTATTATTAAAGCCATGTGTTTTCAATTACGTACCATGTATTATGTTTATGCTATCTTATGATATTTTGTTTAACCTTACAGAGTGTTTGAGCTCACCCCTTCCTTATGTTTCATTTTCTCTGGGTATGAAGAAGAAAATTATTAGTGACTTCCAATCATAATCTAGGAGGCCAAGATGTTTTGAATAGAATAATTTTGTGTTTTTTCCTTTCAATATGTAATTTTGAACATAGTTATGTATATTGATTCCCATAATACTAAACTACTCAATCATTCAGAATGCTTATTCATATTTTTATATACCAATGTAATCAAATAAGGCACCGTCTCCGAGCAATTGGGGTCGGGTACTTATAGTTTATATCAGAGGATGTTCAGTAGAAAACCCAGAAACTAGATTTAGAAAAAGTTGATTAGGGAAGTGTCCCTAAGATATTATTTGATTATAATCATAAAATAACGTCCTATTATTTTGTTAGGAATAGATTATGTGGATCATTCAATCAATATATCCCTGTCTGGATACGAGCTGGTAGAGGTGGCTCTGGCACATATATACCTAGGAGTGAAAGCATTAACATGGAGTTTTGGGGTTGACCTGGGGTATCCTGGTATATGAAAACGGGCATTGCTGCACTCTTTGTTATGAAATTCCCAAGGGATATGCTTAGGATAATTCCCATTTTATTTACAAACCATTATGAAGGATTTAAATGTATATTTTTCCTCAAAGATACCATGTTTATGATTAAGAGATTAACTATGCGTTGAATAAGAATTTATGATTAGTATTTTTCTTCATTGAAATTATAAATTATGATTCATAACATAATATAGTGTATTCCATTATTTATTAATGGCACCTAGTGGAAGGAATGGAAACCGCATGAAAGAACGTGTCCCTTGTAGGGATTTTCCTCCGATGCAAGATAATTATGTTGGCTCTGGTGGTGTGACTGGTGCTGAGAAACTCATAACTATAATGGGACATCTTACTCAGGTAATGAATAATAACCTTACCCATATGGAGCATCCGGATCCACTATATGGATGAGCTATGTTAGATATCATTATGCGACAATAGCCTCCATCATTCAACGAAATAATAAACCCATTTGTTGCAGAGCAGTGGATATGTTCCCTTGAGATGATATTTCTCTCAATTGGATGTAATTAAAGAGAGAAGGTTGTCATGGAAATATATCTTCTATTGGGATATGAAGATCAGTGGTGGTCATTAATCCAAAACACAAAGGAGGAGGAAGAGATACAAGCATTGGAATTGGGTGATTTTAAGGAAATATTCTTCGAAAAATATTTCCCTCATGAGAAGTGAGCAGATATGAAGAGACAATTCTTCAATCTGATGCAGAAGAAGGATGAAAATGTTTCCAAGTATGAATACAATTTCACAAGGTTAGGAAGACATGTTGTAGACTATATACAAAATCAAAGGTGCAAAATTGATCGATTCATTAATGGCTTAAATCCATTCCTCTGGCGGGAACTGGTATCCAAAAGTTTTTCATCATATGAGGATACCGTTTTATGTTTTATCAAGACGGATAAATAATTCATTATGTCTTATGAATTTAAGGGAAAGAAAGAGAAGAAAAGGGCTACTAAAACTCTTAGAAAGGAAACAAGGAAACATGGAAGAAGGGAAGAGTTGAAATTCCACCCAGTGATAATGGTGGAAGGAAACACCTTAGTGCCTGCTTAAAAGGAAAATGGGTATGCTTAAAATGTAGACAGAAAGGCCATATTGCTTGTGATTGTAAGGGAAAGAAAGAGGATCATGATGTTTAATTCTATTACTGTCAGGATATGGGACACTATCCTAATGATTGTCCAAAGCGTCAAGGAAACATGCCACAGAATAGGCCATGGGAGTAGGGACAATCTTATGCGATCACAACATCTGATATTGATGTTCTTAATGATCTGGTGGAAGGTACATTAATCATTTCGTCAAACTTAGCCAATAGTTTATTTTACTATGTATTATCACATTCATTTAAATCTTATCAATTGTCCAAGAAAATTATATATGTCCAATTTTATTTAATAAAGGAGTTATCAGTTAAAACTCCTAGTGGATGTATCATTTCAACAAAGGGATGTGGATTAGCCCCTCTCATGACACATAATCATACTTTAGTTGCTAAACATATAATCATAGAAATGGTTGACTATGATATAATTTTATGTATGAATTGGATATCAATTTATGATGCGATGATCTATTGCAAGAGGAAGGAAGTTACAATCATTGAGAATGGTGTAGAATCATTTATCTCTAGAGAAAAAACCTCTAAATTTGATTCTCATCAAGGTCTACCCCAGCAGGTCAAAATAATTCAATTATTTGGGAGTATGGGAATTAAATACCTATGGGTGATGAAAAGAATGTTCAAATAGAGGATGTGCTTGTTGTGCAAGAATATATTGATGTCTTTCCAGTGGATCTACCTGGACATCCCCCAGAGCTAGAAATTGAGTTTTCCGTTGACTTAATTCCTAGTTCAAGGACCATATCAAAGACCCCTTAAATAATGGTCACTGAAGAGTTAGTGGAAATAAAGAAGAAACTAGAGGAATTGAGTGATAAAGGATTTATTCTACCTAGTGTTTCTTTATGGGGAGTCTTTGTCCTCTTTTTCAGGAAGAAAGATGGGTCCATGAGGTTGTGCATTGATTACATGGAAATCAATGCTATTACAATAATGAATAAGCATCCTCTGCCAATAATTGATGATTTATTTGATCAATTTCATGGAGCCCAATATTTATTGAAGATTGATCTATGATCTAGATATCATTAGTTTCTTATGAGGATAAAATACATTCCAAAAATAGCATTTCGAACTAGGTACGAGAATTATTAGTTTATAGTAATTCCTTTTTGACTAACTAATTCCCCATCTATTTTCATGGATATCATGAACAGAGTCTTCAAGGAATATATTGATAGATTAGTAGTGGTATTTATTGATAATATCATGGTATACTCTAAAATCCGTGAAGATATTGAAAATCACTTGCACACTATTCTGATGACCCTTAGAAGAAATAAATTATATGGGATGTTTAGAAAGTGTGATTTCTGGCTCTAATAAGTTTCTTTTCTGGGCCAAATTGACTCTCAGGATGGAATATCTATTGATCCTATGAAGACAAAGGCTGTTATAGAATGGCCTACTCCAACGAACGTAACTGAGTTACGTAGTTTTATTGGTATAACAAGTTATTATCGGTGTTTCGTTCAGAACTTCACCCGTTTAGCCAACCCAATAACGATGCTCACACAAAAAGGTGTTAAGTTCTTATGGACAAAGGAATGTGATGAATGATTTGATAAATTGAAGAGTTTGTTAGTAAATTCTCTGACCCTAACCCTACCTTCAGGGAATAATGGGTATTTGATCTATAGCAAGGCATCAAAGAAAGGAATTGGTTGTGTCCTTTTGTATAATGATCGTGTGATTGCCAATGCATCGAGGCAGCGAAAAATTCATGAACAAAACTATCCAAATCATTATATTGAATTAGTAGTGGTAATCTTTTCTCTGAATATTTGGATAAATTACCCCTATTGAGAAAAATCTGAGATATATACATATCATAAGAGTTTGAAGTATATATCCTCACTGAGAGAACTCAACATGAGTCAAAGGAGGTATATTGAGCTACTCATAGATTTTGATTGAAAAATACACTAGCACCCAGGGAATGAAAATAAGGTAGCAGATGCTTTGAGTAGACATGACCATGAAATTCTAAACAAGATGAGAGTTGAAAGGGATCCTATGTTCATAGATCTAGTAAATATGGATATGGGAATTATCAAGGAAGGTAACAAATCACAAGTTTTTAAAATGGTTGCCCATCCATCTTTACTAGAGAGGATAAAATGTTCTCAGGCTAATGATTATGAGTTCAAAAGAAAATTAAAGCTACAAAAAATGGGATATTGATTGACTTCACATATGAAGGTGTCATTTTGGAATTAGGGAAGATACTTTGTGTTCTTCTTATTCTTCAGATAAATAGAGAACTATTCGATGATTCTCATAGCACTAATTTATCTATACATCCTAGTAGCACAATGATGTAGTTAGATATTTGAGAAAACTTTTGGTGGGATAATATGAAAAGCGAGACTGCTGAATATACATCAAAGTGCCTGGTAAGTCAACAAGTGAAGGTTGAGAGGCAAAAGTCTAAGGGGATGATGCAACCATTACCCATACCATCATGGAAGTGGGAGAACATTGCCATGGAATTTGTCACGGGATTTATAAGGACATCTAGAGGAGACAATGCTATACGGGTCATTGCAGATCATCTTACAAAGACATATCACTTTATCATGATTCATGAAGACTTCTCATTGGATAAAATAGCACAGATTTACATCAATGAAGTGGTAAGGCTACATGGACATCCACTCGCAATTGTATCTGACTATGATCCTAGATTCACCTCGATGTTCTGGAAAAGTCTCCATAATGCTTTAAGCACTGAAATAAACTTCAGTACGACCTATCATCCTCAAACTGATGTCCAATATGAGCGGACTATTCAGACACCTGAAGACATTTTGAGAGAAAGTTCTATGGAATTCAAAGGAGGATGGGACCAACATCTTCCACTGGTTGAATTCTCCTAAAATAATAGTTTGCAGTTGAACATCCAAAAGGCATCATATGAAGCCCTTTATGGGAAAATGTGTAGAACAACAGCATGTTGGGATGAGTTGGGTGAGTGAAAGAAGCTAGGACCAGAATTGGATGATGAAATGGCAGAGAAGGTGAAAACCATTCAGCAGCATATCAAGGTAGCCCAAATTCGACATAAGAGTTATGCAGATAACTATCGATGAGTACTTGAGTCCAATGTTGGAGACTGGGTATTTCTACAAATATCTCCATGTAAGAAGGTCATGCGTTATGGGACGAAAATAAAGCCAAGTCCCAGGTATATCTACCCCTTTGAGATCCTTGATCGAGTCAAAGCTGTGGACAATCTATTGTCACTTCCACCTACCTTGTTGAAAGTACATGATGTCTTTCATGTATCCCTATTAGGGAAGTACATACCAAACCCTTCACATGTACACTCTTCAAAAGTGATACAATTGGGGGATGATCATTCCTATGAGGAGAAGCTAGTGAAAATCTTGGATCATGGAGACAACGTTCTACACAACAAGACTACTCATCTGGTCAAGGTACTATGGTGAAACCATAAATATGAAGATAAAACTTGTGAACTAGATGAATCATTGAAGGAAATTTTCCACCACCTATTCTTGGCCAATATTGTAAAATAAAATTTAAAGGGTGGAATTTTTGTAAGGAGGGGAGAATGCAACGACCCAATATTTTTTGGGGAATTAATTTCTTACAAATATGTCATAATCACATGAAATCACAACATAATTAACTAATAAGTGCCAGGTGACCCTTAAAACATAAGTTATCACTTCTGTGAACGAGAATTTTAAAAATATGACATACACAGTTGCGATCAGTAAGTTATTTGGAGTCCAATAAGAAAAAAATAATTTTTGGTGAGTAGTAACCTACCCTTAAGAATATTAATATACTATTATGAATAGTGGTATACCCTAATGAATAATAAACTTACATATAATTGTATATAAATAATATTCTAGTGTATGTACGATATACCTATGCTTTAAAGTACATAAAAAAGGTTTTAAAACTATTGTTTTTAGAATAAATTATGATTTTTATTAAATATTAAATTAATAATATTTAGAAAATTATTTTTAAAAAATGGACATCATTTTTTGATTCTAAACGTCAAAAAATATTCTTTGTAAAATTTTGGGATTTTTCTCAAATACATGAATTTTTTATGAATATTGATATACCATAATTTACGAAATAAGCTAAATAAGATAACTACAGATTCATGCATGATGTTATACTAATTTAATCCCAATTGGTTCTGGTTGACATGATAAAAGGACTATTCTTGGTCATGGAATACTCACTATTACTTTTCTAGTGGGGAAATAAGAAATTATAGAATTTTATATTAAGAAATCCCCTCTCTCCTCCACTATAAAAGCCCCCTCTCACTCCCCCTTCCATTCACTCCTCTCAATCCTTGTTTCTTATCCAAATTCAATCCAAAAACCTTCCCAACCTCATTCCCCACATTTATCCGGCCTTGGTATCATAAAAATACCAAAAACTCTATTTAAAGAGGTTCTTAAGGAAGTTTGGTTCAAGAGGTAAATTCCTCTTTTCAATTATTTGTCTTTCCATTCAAGTTCATTTATTTTATTTTTCTATTACCTATCCTTATAAAAATTTTGGGATGTCTCCAGTACCTTATATTTACTGGAATTTTTTCATGATAGTGTAATAAGTTTTCATCGTCTCCCCCATTTTAACTTCTTTTATACTAGTAGCATGAACACCATCCGAGATGTGTCAATTTTCCACATTCAAGGACGATAGAATTTCAATTTCTATTATCATTCTAAATTATGGTCATCAAATCACTCTTGTTATGGTTGAAAAAGATTATTATATATAATATAAGATATTTATGATTCTTTAATCCCTTTTTACCAAAGGTGTTAAGTTATAATGAAAAATGAGTTTGTTGTAATCAAAACCCAAAAATAAACGGAAACAATTATCAATAAAGATATATATAATAATTCATCCTACTTACATGTAACCAAGATATATAAATTACATATAACACCTATTTATGTTGATAAATAATATATAATTTCAATTATGGTGATTTACATCCATTCCACATGCTTAAAAACAAGTGAACTGAATATGAAAATAATGAAAATGAACACTCCAGATTGAAGAAATTCAATACAATAACATAGCAATAAGAAAGTAAATGAACTAACCAGAATTATGATAAACTAAATAAAAGTCTAATAGGTTCTTAAATACGTTATTAATAATTATAATTTCATATTCCAGGAGCTTATGTTCAAGATAGGAACATGTTCGGAGATAAGGTAATGTTTTTTCCACCTGAACGTCCATTTTCATCTGGGTTACTTTCATTGTCTAATTACCTCCAAGAAATTATTAACTATTCTTTTCTACATTCAATAAAATATGTCTGCGTATTATATATATGTACACCAACCATAATCCTTCCTTATTTTATTGATAGTTACACATTTTAAAAGGAACATGCAAAATTGATTTCAAAATACAATCCCGATTCAAGGGAATATCTCAACTTATTACCTATTTTCATGGGTAATCGATAATATATTATTGGAAACCATTACATTTATCAAATCACTAATTTTATTATGAAAATAATATCATACTTAACTTCTGGTTTTATACAAATATTTTTCGAAAAGAACACTTCTTTTCAAATAAAATAGTATTTATCTTAAGATTGCTAAATGATTTTATAAGAGTATTTTCATTTTATTCAACACTATTGTTTTTTCTTATGTATTATTGGGTTTAATAATTTATGAAGTCAGATACCATATTTTATTTAATGGTTTATTACTAACTCTATTGTGGACGAACTATCCTATAACCATTCTCCATAATACTCAGAATGGTTAGTGTTTTATGATTAATGATTGGGGTAAGTTAGTTACATTTCATATGAATGATTCAATATGAATGTATATGTTATTTATGTTTATACCCTTCATATTTGGAATGAATTCGAATTATTATCTGATAGTTGGCGCCATCTATAGCCCCTCGATGCATCGGTAGGTCTCATGAGACAAACAATGGTGTTCACACAAGGCCTTGAAAAATTGATTATTTATGGTCCTAGCCCGAGGCCTGGACGGTATGATTATGATGTCCGACTTACACACTTCCCTCATTATGATGTGAGTATTTTAAGTTCATGTGGTTATTCGACTAGTAGAATACCCTTGATTATGTTTTATTATGGAATATTTTAGTTATCTCATATTTATTCCATAATGTGTACAAGTTTATTATTAAAGGAATGTGTTTTCAATTACATACCTAGTCTTATGTTTATGCTATATTTGTAGAGACCCGAAGCTTGACGTACATGGAAATTAAATTACTTTATCGGAATACTTAATACATAAAAAAACAGACACACAAGGATCGTAATAGTTTAGTGTCTTTGGAAACTCGGAATATAATCTTCTAATCATGGTGAAAGATCTTCAAAATCTCCCATAAGATCTACCCCTTTTTGTTTTCTTACCTAAAATATTTCCTTAAATCCTGGGGAAAAGAAAACATATAAAGGGTGATCTCAAATGCTCATTAAGGGTAAGCATAGAGAACATAAAATAGTCCATAAACATTTGAATGCAAAAACATGTACATAAAATCTAAACATCAAAATCTTGAGCAAAGACATGAATCTTGGAAGTACGTAAGGCATATATCATAAGAGAACATAAATCATGATAAAATATCATGGGGAAAAAACTTGTAATTGTGGAAACCATTAAACACATTATATGATTTCCATAGAAGCCAAGGCATTGCTACCATGACCATCATAGTGGACAAAGTCCCTTTCTGAATCGAGTTCACTCCTCGTTCCAGTCTTGTATTACTGAACCAGTTTAAATTGTCGTTCCAGCCACATCTATCTCATGAGATATAAATCTTTACCAAATGAATTGGAGGGAGATATAGGTCCCACCCATCTCATAATGAAATCATTATTACTTGTGCCACAAAATAAACTTATAACATTCATCATAACCCAAAGAATAAAATGGGTTTCATAAACATCATCTCATAATTTCATAATCCATATATTTCAAAATAAGAAATGTGAAACCATGTAAAACATAGAAACATGATACTTGAAACATAAACTTGTGAAATAATGTCATCTTAGATAAAAATGGTTTTGATAAAACACTTGAAATTAATTCTTGAGGAAAATATCCTTTTTTACTTCAAAATCATTTTATTTTCACAAAATGTCATGCAATTTTAAAAGAAAATTATTTTGTTGAAAATATTCATGAAATATTTTGGAGGAAGCTTCATGAAAATAAGGCTTTATAAAACCGTAAAAATCCTATCATGCCGTATATGTTAAAAAACATTCTTCTCGTACTTTTGTCGGAAACGTCAAAAAGTACCTTGTAGGGTAAATAAAAGAAGGATTCCTTCCATTCCATGGGGTAAAAGTCAAAATGGGTAAAAATGACTTTAAAAATACATTAATACACTTTTATAAAACATGGACATGGATGATAGCAATAACCCCCAGTAAATACTTACAAATAAGCAATCTCGGATAAAAATGAGATTTGAAAAATTATCCCTTACCTTAGGTCTGATATGCTTCGTAAGTATCTAAACCTCCTATATAATGATTTTAATAATGTCATTGACTTATTAAAGAATCATATTCATTGTTATGATATCATATATGTTTCACTTATGACTTTATATTACAGGTTCATTTGTAAATTCCATGTTAAAGTAGCGTTTTCGGTAAAATCATTTCATTTATCGTTTCTGTTTCGACTTGTCGTTCGTGATATTATTACTTATATCATGATTTAAATAATTCCAGAATGTAAAAAATTATTTATATATAATATATATTCATCATATACATATATATATTATAGATCGATAAAAGGAATGAAATACACAGTTCATTAAGACGGTAGGCCGTACGTACGCATGAACGCTGTTATCGTTTATTTATGGAATTGAATGAAACTAAATAGTTGAAATACATATATATATACATAAATCCAGTATCATTATTATTTAATATATTTCATTATTATTCATTATATAAACTTTTTGATCACTCATGTATGGTTAACATGGAGAATGAATCCCATCGCGTCGTGGAGACGATAGTCCGTACGTATGCACGAGCGATGATATCGTTCCCATAATTATTGAATAGAATTGGAGTGGATGGTATAATATATCATAATAATTATGATGTTATAATAACCATATATAGTTATTCTTTACACCATTATACCCATCCATGTAAGGTGGTGGTGGAAAAATAGATTTCACCACGGCGTGGAGACGGTATTCCGTACGTACGAACGCGTGGTGATTTCATTTTCCGTAGGATGGATAGATGGTGAAATATAGTTGTTTAATACTTATAATAACATATCATTATATTATTTATACTTATGTTATTACTTCATAATGAAAAAACTAATGAAGAAGATGTGGAAGAAGAAATAGAGTTGAAAGAATTTGTAACAGACATTACCTCTTCTTTGAAGCACCTCTTTGAGACCTCCTCTTAGGGAACTAAAATTGGACTTTGAAGAAGACCATAACCTATAGGATGTTTCTATGGAAGTGTAGAAGAGAATTAAGCAGGGTTTGGCCGAGATTGAAGGATCAATGTGGTGTCAGGAAGAGAGGGAGGAGGTGCCCTTTTATAAGGGAGGAGAGGGGCACCATTGAAAAAACTAAAAATATTATTTTATTATAAAGTCATATTCGGTTTTTAATAGATCCAAATTGATTTAATTAGAATCTAAGTAGGTTATGGGTCTAAATCCTCTCATACAATAGAATTTAGACATGTTTAGGTAATTATATTAACCTCATCATTTAGTTTAAACTCTTAGTTAATTAGATTGACATTTACCATGTCACTTTGTATTTTTATATTATATAGTTAATAAACATACCATATACATCCAAGAGACCCCCAAGTGGTCCATTAATGATAAAACTATAATGATATATGTATCATGGCCTAACCTTAGATTTTTAGGAATATAATAACAATTAATAATATAATATTTTTTTAAAAAATATTTTATGTCAATTTTGACACTATTTGGTAATTGATTTTTGTAATTATCATAACAGAATGATTTGTTAGAAAAAAGTTAATTAAATCAATAATAACATGTCATATTAACATATAAAATTATTGTAATTCATAAAAAGTTCCAAATTACATTTATTTGGGTATTTATAACATCAATTATGTCAATATTTCATTAATAAGATAATTACTGCATCATCATTGTGTCATAAATAAATTAAATTATTTTAAGTCTAAAAATTAAAAATAAAATACCATTATGTAGGAAATCGTTTTAGATTTTTAATGGATATTTATAGTCTAATTTATCATATGTATAACCCTATATTAAAAATTATTTTGTTATTAAACATTGACTTTAACTATTTTAACCCTTCTTTAAATAAATTAATAATAAATGTTCTAATCTAATCCAAGTGGGCCTAAATGGTCATATTTTATTAATAATGTAGTTTTTGGTCTAATTACTCTTATCCAATAGAATTATAACATTTTTTAGGATAATAATAATAACACCTTTACCCTTAAATACACTATTTACTTTTAACCGTGGTAAAAAAAAGTAAAAAGTTACTATTCACCAAAAATTATTTTCATCTCATTGGACCATATTATAGTCCTTAATATTAACCGTGTCTCTCGGATTTTCGAAATTCCACTCACAGAAGCGGTAAAATTATGTTTTATGAAAAATTCAGTTTTTTAACTACCACTTAGTGGTTTCACTATTAATCAAAAAATGAAAGTTTCCAGAAAAATACAAAACATTAGGCCTAAGATATATTTGATATTATGAATTCAAAAATGATGTCTATTTTACCAAATTCAAAACATATCCGTTTCATTAATTAATTTAAAAATTAATTCCCGTCGTCACAACAAATAACGTGTTCTTAAGAGATAATAACTATCAAATGATTGACACTTGTTTATGTCTGGTTTAAATGTGAAATTACGTCCAATGACCAACATTGTATTAAATGATAAAAATATATTTTTAAATATACTTTAAAACCACTCAAATTAATAATTTATCACTATTAATTATTTTGATTAAAAAATTTGTTTTTAATTAAAATTATTAATTTTCACTATTCATCAGCAAATGAAAGTTATCCGAAAAGTACCAAAATTTCACCCAAAGCTAATTTCGATATTACGAATCCAAAAATGAAGTCCATTTTGAAAAATTATATTTACAAAATTTCAAAAACTGGGTATTACTATTCATAACGGATAGTTTTAATAATATTTTATGAATATATCGTTGTTTAGTAAAACCCGGTATTGCGTACAACACATGCTATCGAGGAAGGTCGCGATTGCGTGTAATGAAAACCAAGTCCGGGTTGCGTGTAGTGCAAGACTCCTTTGTTGTTGCATATAAAAAAATCCAACCACATTTCATTTATACATTGAATATATATATATATACACTCAATGTTGCGTAGAATAACTTCTATCAAATGTACTTGAAATTGTGTATAACACAATCCATGAATTGTGTTGCGTATACTGCAAGCTAATACGATGTTGCGTATAGAACAAGATAATATTGTTGTAGCATAAAAAAATGACATCAAATAAATTAAAATGAATACTTATCATAAAATATCTGGTTGTTACATTCTACCCCCCTTAAAATGAATTTCACCTTCGAAATTCGTCAGGGTTATAAATCGTTTACTATTTATAGAAACCGTCATCGTAAAAAGGAATAATGAAACTCAATTTTTAAAACTAATGTATGATATGTAATGATTACCCAATGTAACTCATCACTGGGTTTCCATATAGGAAAACATAGATGAAAATATGGATATGGAAGAAAAATCAAACCATCAAGTTCTGATGGAGAGTGGTAGAGAACATGGCTATGAAAAAGCCAACAATCACAAAGCCATAAATTTGTGATGATCTAAGGTACCATCTGAATAATCGGATATAAGAGAACCAGGACAACATTTTTGGTTTTCAAGATCATTTCACTAAAGTTGATGAAATTGGAATTTCAAGAAATACTTTTGTGATTTTGGTATAGTCTCACCGTTGGTCGTTCTTTGGACAATTTCCACTTCATATCATAAAGAAATGAAATTGAATTTTTCATTCATGAAGTGTTAGTAGATCATGTGATATAATGATGGGTCATTCCATCTGTATCAAACAAGAAGGTTAGAAAAGTTATCAAAAAATACATAAGTCCATCTATAGTGAGATTAATCATATATAATTTCCTAAAATATAGTTATAGTTCATATATCATACTGCATAATATAATAAAACTAGTTTCTACTAAATAGAGACTTCCTGTAGGCCAGTGGTAAGCGATAAAGGCCAGTCACACTTCAGTTGTGGGTTCGATTCCCACATCCTTGTCCGACGTGATGGGATGTCGATCGTCCTGCAGGTTGTCCTTTTTCTAAAACTACATTACTATAACATCCCATCAATAATATCGAAAAAATCTCTATCCTTAAACAATACTAACTTATGTCCAACATAATCCATTCCAATCTTTAGGCTTATCTAAAATACTTCGGTCCAAGCTCATAGTATAAATAAAACGATTAATTGAAATGTCATCAACCAAGAATGTGAATACCATCATTTATCCCCCATATATCGTGTTGGTCACATTCCAATCATGTGAATACCTTAATCATGTATTCTCTTAAAAAATGAATACCCATTAAACCTTAGTGAAAACATGAATTCTGTCAAAAGTTAACTCTTTCCACATACAAAGATCCAAAAATTCTATATAGTCAAACCATGATATAAACTTCTCCTTATATCAGTCATGATCTCATGAATACTATCAAACATTTAATTTTCACCTTATCCCTTCATTATGTGCATATCATCTACTTTTCAAAAATATCTGAATAATCATTCATGGTCACTAGTACCATTCATCATATACTTTGAAAAGTTAAGGAAATAAAACAGTGTAAGAATCCTTAGATGTCTCTTTATTCAATAGTGCCATGAGATTACTTATACAACATTACACTTGATAAACATGTAATCATTCTACTACCTTCTTAAACCATTGACCGAGCATCAACAATTCTTTCATCTCACATATAATTTGTAGTCTCTTCATCATCATCAACATAAATACTACCCATACGACCATACAGATTCTCTTCATGAGACTTTCCCTTAGGGAATTGGTTTGCATAATGCCCGTACATTCCACATTTAAAACATTTAACCATTGTTGATGTCGTATCAATACCATTTTCCCCATCTATGGTGTTAACTGAACCTTTTCCTTTGCACTTAAAGGATTTATGTCCTTATTTTCCACACCCAAATCATCTTCCAGTTCCTTTGAAACATTCTCCTTGATTCTTCTTCCCACATGATTTACATAGGGGAAATGGAACTTTCTTTCCTCTATGATCATCATGAAACTCCATCTTTCTCTTATTATCTTAGTCGGGAAACTTAAAAAAGTTGAGATTATTGATCATATTATGAGATTTATGATTAGGCATAATAACGATATTTGGACTTCCAAATGTTTTTTCATTTGGTTGATCATGAAGAATATCATTCCATTGTTCATCATATCCTCCATTATCATGAATCTTCCTGTTTCCAGCCATTTTCTAAAACCCAAAAACAATAGTGTGAGAGACAAAAATCATAATCAAGGAGGAGTAACTTCAATATCTAACATCTTAGGTTTAATATATTATTGTTACCGTAATTATAGGACTATAACCTATACTTATACTTAACCTTAGGGAAATCCCTAGACATACCTTAGAAATTTCTCTAGGGATCTCACTAAAATTTTTACATCCTAGTTTCCAAAGGTTGACTAAAACATTCCTCTGATACCAACTGTAGAGACCCAAAGCTTGACTTACATGGACATTAAATTACATTAGGGGAATACTTAACACACACAAAAAAAAACAGACACACAAGCATCGTAATAGTTTAGTGTCTTTGGAAACTCGGAATATATTCTTCTAATCGTGGTGAAAGATCTTCAACATCTCCCATAAGATCTTCCCCTTTTTATTTTCTTACCTAAAACCGTTATTTAAATCCTGGGGAAAAGAAAAATTATAAAGGGTGAGCTCAAATGCTCAGTAAGGGTAAGCATAGAGAACATAAAATAATCCATAAACATTTGAATGCAAAAACATGAACATAAAATCTAAACATCAAAATCTTGAGCAAAGACATTTATCTTGGAAGTATGTAAGGCATATATCGTAAGGGAACATCAATCATGATAAAATAGCATGGGGATAAAACATGTAATTGTGGAAACCATTAAGCACAATATATTATTTCCATAGTAGCCAAGGAATTGCTTCCATGACCATCTTAGTGGACAAAGTCCCTTTCTGAATCGAGTTCACTCCTCATTCCAGTCCTGTATTACTGAACCGGTTTAAATTTCCATTACATCCATGTCTATCTCATGAGATATAAATCTTTACCCAATGCTTTGGAGGGAGATATAGGTCCCACCCATCTCATAATGAAATCATTCTTACTTGTTCCACAAAATAAACTTATAACATTCATCATAACCTAAAGAATAAAATGGGTTTCATAAACATCATACCAACATTTCACAATCCATATATTTCATAATAAGAAAAGTGAAACCATGTAAATCATAGATACATGATTCTTGAAACATACACATGTGAAATAAGGTCATCTTAGATAAAAATGGTTTTGATAAAACACTTGAAATGAATTCTTGAGGAAAATATCCTTTTTACATCAAATTCATTTTCTTTTCACAAAATGACAGGAAATTTTAAAAGAAAAGTGTTTTGATGAAAATAGTCATGAAATCATTTGGAGGAATCTTCATGAAAATAAGGCTTTATAAAACCGTAAAAATCCTTTCATGGCGTATATGTTGAAAAAAAATTCTTCCCGTCTTTTGTCGGAAAAGTCAAAAAGTACCTTGTAGGGTAAATAAAAGAACGATTCCTTCCATACCATGGGGAAAAAGTCAAAATAGGTAAAAAGTACTTTAAAAATACATGAATAAACTTTTATAAAAAATGGACATGGTCGATAGCAATAACCCACAGTAAATATTTACGAATAAGCAATCTCGGATAAAAATGAGATTTGCAAAATTATCCCTTACCTTAGGTCCGATATGATTCGTAAGTATCCAAGACTCCTATATAATGATTTAAATAATGTCATTGACTTATTACAGAATCATATTCATTGTTATTATATCATATATGTTTCACTTATGATTTTATATTACCCGTTCTTTTGAAAATTCCATGTTAAAGCAGCGTTTTGGGTAAAATCATTTCATTTATCGTATGTGTTTTGATTTGTCGTTCATTATATCATTACCTATATCCTGATTTAAATAATTCCAGAATGTAAAACATGATTTATATATAATATATATTTATCATATACATATATATATATATATTATAGATCGATAAAAGGAATGAAATACACCATTCATGGAGACGGTAGACCGTACGTACGCATGAACACTGTTTTCGTTTCCTTATTGAATTGAATGAAACTAAATAGATGAAATTCATATATATATACATAAATACAATAGAATTATTATTTCATATATTTCATTATTATTTATTATATAAACTTTATGATCATTCATGTATGGTTAACATGGAGAATGAATCTCATCGCGTCGTGGAGACGATAGTCCGTACGTACGCACGAGCGATGATATCGTTCCCATAATTATTGAATAGAATTTTTGTGGATGGAATAATATATCATAATCAGTATGATGTTATAATAACCTTATATAGTTATTCTTTACACCATTATACCCATCCATGTAAGGTGTTGGTGGAAAAACAGATTTCACCACGGCGTGGAGATGGTATTCCGTACGTACGCACGCCTGGTGATTTCATTTTTCGTAGGATGGATAGATGGTGAAATAGGGTTGTTTCATACTTATAACAACATATAAGTATATTAGTTATACTGATGTTATTACTTCATAATGAAACAACTAAAGAAAAATAATTGGAAGAAGAAATAGAGTTGAAAGAATCGGTAACAAACATTACTTCTTCTTTGAAGCGCCTCTTTGAGACCACCTCTTAGGGAACTAAAATTGGACTTTGAAGAAGACCAGAACCTCTAAAATGTTTCTATGGAATTGGAGAAGATAATTTTCGGGGGTTGGCCGAGCTTGAAGGCTCAAAGTGGTGTGAGGAAGAGAGGGAGGAGGTGCTCTTTTATAAGGGAGGAGAGGGGCACCTTTGGAAAAACAAAAAATATCATTTTATTATAAAGTCATATTCGGTTTTTAATAGATCCAAATTGATTTAATTCGATGCTAAGGTGGTTATGGGTCGCAATACTCTCATACAAGAGAATTTAGACAAGTTTAGGTAATTATATTAACCATATCTATTAGTTTAAACTCTTAGTTAATTAGATTGACATTTACCATGTCACTTTGTATTTTTATATTATATAGTTAATAAACTTATCATATATATCAATTCGACCCCCAAGTGGTCCATTAATGATACACCGATAATGATTTAAGTATATTGGCCAAACCTTAGATTTTTATGAATATAATAACAATTAATAATATAATAATTGTTTTAAAAACTATTTTATGTCAATTTTGACACTATTTGGTAATTGATTTTTGGGAAAATCATAATAGAATTATTAGTTCTAAAAACGTTACTTAAATCAATACTAGCATGTCATATTAACATATAAAATTATTGGAATTCATAAAAAGTCTCAAATTACATTTATTTGGGTATTTATAACATCAATTATGTCAATATTTCATTAATAATATTATTACTGCATCATCATTATGTCATAAAAAAATTAAATTATTTAAAGTCTAAAAATTTCAAATAAAATACCATTATGTAGGAAATATTTTTATCTTTTTAATTAATAATTATAGTCTAATTTATCTTATGTATAACCCAATATTAAAAATTATTTAGTTATTAAACTTTGATTTTAACTATTTTAACCCTTCATTAAATAAATTAATAATAAAGGTCCTAATCTAATCCAAGTGGGCCTAAATGGTCATATTATATTCCTAATGTTGTTTTTGGTCGAATTACACTTATCCAATAGAATTAGGACATGTTTTAGGATAATAATAATAACACCTTTACCCTTAATTACCCTATTTACTTTTAATCGTGGTTAAAAAAAGTAAAAAGTTACTATTCACCAAAAATTATTTTCATCTCCTTGAAACATATTTTAGTCCTTGATATTAACCGTGTCTCTCGGATTCTCTAAATTCCACTCACATAAGCGGTACAATTAAGTTTTATGAAAAATTCAGTTTTTTAACTACCACTTAGTGGTTTCACTATTCATCAAAAAAATGAAAGTTTCCAGAAAAATACAAAAAATTAGGCCTAAGATATATTTGATATTATGAATTCAAAAATGATATATATTTTACCAAATTCAAAACATATCAGTTTTATTAATTAATTTACAAATTAATTCCCATCGTCACAACAAATAGAGTGTTCTTAAGAGATAATAACTATCAAAAGATTGACACTTGTTTATGTCTGGTTTAAATGTGAAATTACATCCAATGACGATCATTGTGTTAAATGGTAAAAATATATTCTAAATATACTTTAAAACCACTCAAATTAATAATTTATCACTATTAATTATTTCGATTAAAAAAGATGTTTTTAACTAAAATTTAGTAATTTTCACTATTCATCAGAATATGAAAGTTATCCAAAAAGTACCAAAATTTCACCCTAAAATAATTTCGATATTCCGAATCCAAAAATGAAATTCATTTTGAAAAATTAAATTTACAAAATTTCAAAAAGTGGGTATTACTATTCACATCGGATAGTTTTAATAATAATTTAATAGAATATCGTTGTTTAGTAAAACCCGGTATTGCGTACAACACACGCTATCGAGGAAGGTCATGATTGCGTGTAATGAAAACCAAGTCAGGGTTTTATGTAGTGCAAGACTTCTTTGTTGTTGAGTATATCAAAATCCAACCATATTTCATTTATACATTGAATATATATATATATACACTCAATGTTGCGTAGAATAACTTCTATCAAATGAACTTGAAATTGTGTATAACACGATCCATGAATTGTGTTGCGTATACTGCAAGCTAATACGATGTTGCGTATAGAACAATATAATCATGTTGTAGCATAAAACACATGACATCAAATAAATTAAAAGTAATACTTATCATAAAATATCGGGTTGTTACAATCTTCCACTATTTTGTTTTCCCTTACTGATAATTTGAGCTCACCCCTTCCTTGTGTTTCATTTTCTCAGGGTATGAAGAAGTAAATTATGAGTGACATTCAAGCATAATCTAGGAGTCCTGGATGTTTTTAATAGAATAATTTGGTGTTGTTTTTTACCATTCAAAATTTAAAGTTGAACTTATATATGTATCATGTTTCCAAAAATACAAAACTACTTGATCCTTTGGGATTATTATTCCTTTTTTATATACCAATGTAATAAAATAATGCACAGACTCCAGGAAACTATTGTCAAGTCCTTACACGTGGAAAATCCCAATGATCTGAAGGATTCATTCAGCTTCCTTCATTCACAAAACATAAAAATGAAAACATTAATGTGTACACTTTGGGTTACCTTATGATATTTTTTAGATTTATCACCAGTTATGAAGCTATTGATATTGATCCTTATATAATAAAATCTATGAACCAAATGTCTTCTCCCTAAAAACTCTATGAGTTATGAGTACTCCAATGAAACATACCAAATTTTCCTTGATTTGTAATTTTTTTTCCAAAATGTGTAATATATTCTCGAAGCATATGAAGAAATGAAACATTTACCTATAAGATATGGACTGCCAATCTTCATTTCAAGATATTAAGAAATATCTTCTACAACCTCTAATTATGATTCCATCCATCACAAGAAATCCTACGGTCCTCTACAAAACTACAATATAATATTCCATTAGCATCCTATTATCACATATGAAAAAAAATGTTGGTAAAATAAACTATAATATCTTAGAGGAAAGCTCATCAACACAGAGATCAGGTAATCTCCCATCAAGGAGGGTTGCATCTTACAACTTTATGTTGTGAAGAATTTCAACATTACTTGTAGCACTATGAGTTAAATATGGGGTATTATATTAGCATGCAGAAGTATATCCCAAACCGCCCCATAAGAATAGGGAAACTAGGGTGATGGGATGTATTCTTGCAGATGTTCTTGATCTGATTTTTTCTCCAGAAAGCTGTTATGGGATAAGAACATGATGATTTTTTTGTGTACATATCCAAACCATGATGTGTTTCCACTGTATGTTGATTTCCCAAATGAATCTATTCCCTCAAAAGACTAGGAGGTGATTTGTTGTAAGATAAATTTAGTGGGTACCACCTTTACTTTAACTAGTAGAAGGATCAGCGACCCAAAAATAAATAGTGTATTCTAGGGGATATCCATCATCACTCTTGTGAATGAAATATTATAATAGTCATTCCTATTGTTAGAAGGATGTACGAACAATGAAATAGAGTAACAGGTCCTCATCACTAGTCTTAATATTTCCCTTGATATTGATGTCCACTATTTCCATATGAAGGGATACTATGAAGAAGTCCTCAAACAAATCATGGGTGACCATATTGTCAGAAAAGAAGTTCATGTTTCCTTTCTAGATTTTATCTCCATATAATGACCAAATTCACATCCAAGTCAAAGGCAACTCATGTTCCTCAGTCATAGAATAGCCATGAAAATGATTCGGATATCCTGGAAACCTTTCTAGAAGAGCCTGATCATAATTATTTGGTTTCTTATGTGTGATATCAGAGTGGTATTACCCATCCACATTAGATTATGACAACTAATAAAAATTTTATTTGGCCATTGATACCTCTACATCATGTTCCTAAAATATAATTATGGTTGATGAATTTCCCGATTGGATGAGTTCCTTTAATTGAGTATCTCTATCATGAAATTCTACCTATAGAATAAGTTGATCTTGATAATATCTTCCATCATACGACATTGTTAACCCTCTGGAATAGCACAATCCTTGAGAAATGTATTCATAAGAATGAGTTTAATATAATAATTCTGTGTTGCATCAAATTTATGGAGGTAACACATATAATGAAATTGGTCCATGATGGATTTTTTATATCCAATTTGGAAGGATTGATTTTCTACCTACAAATTTAGAGTATGGGTTAATTTAGACCATAATGGTTCATAACTGCACTGAGTTCACCAAAAGGTGTCATGCGTGTGCAACAACCACCAAATATACTCTACACAACCGTGTACACTTTTCCCAATTCAGTTTGGGGACTCGACATTGTGGATCCTTAACCAGATGGGTTATAGGATCACACTATCATTGTGAATACAATTTTCACACAATATCTAGTTACTACTAATAATTAAAAAAATAATATTCCCCCACATCCCATGCCGCCTCAAAATTTGACAGCATCCTATGATTCAACATACTCATACGACACTACTAGGGATAACGAAAATGAAAATTACTCCACTTTTAGAGAATATTTATAAATTAAAGAGAAATAGGATTTATCCGAATTTCTTGAGTCTTGGATGGAATAGAATGATAAATATTCAATAAATCAATACAAAAATGGATAAATATTGTTGATACTTAACTTGAAATAATGAAGAGGATGTTGATCAAAATAGTAGAGGAGTTTAAAAAAATCGAAACATCAAATTCAATGATATTCCTTTGAAATGAATCCTCATTTTATTATGTTGGTTCATATTTGAATTGAGATTCATATTTGTTTTCTCAATTAATTTTTACGGAGATTTATTATGTATTATATAAAATGGAATATTTTTTAATTTTCTTGGATGCCTCTACTTTCTATCTCTCTATGAATTTCTATTTTCCATTGACTCATGTATACAAATTAGATAACACCATGGATTTTTAATGTATAAAGTTTAATATTGTTGATATGAGGCCTATGAGTCATTTTTATAGATATACCATTATTTTGTAGATTTTTCAGATTATTGTGGTTTCCTTCTTAATATGGTTTCAATTCTAGATGTCATCTCCTTCACAGAAGTGAAGAGGATATGGGGGAATCTGTAGTTGTTGGTATAGATGAACAAGAAATAATAACTTTTAAAAACTACTCTTAGGGTTTACTAGATCTTATTTTTCTTCTCTTTTTGATACTTGATATTGTTTCATGATCCATTTTTAGTATATTTCTCAATCTAACCATGATGTGGATTCTTTTTCTTGATTCCTTGCATTAGGGAGTTGGATTTTAATAGAGTTTTATTCTTATGGAACACACATTAATCTATGCTTGATTATTTCCAATTTTGAGTCTAGGATATCATGGATGATAAAATAGTTGTCTTTAATAACGTTACATTGTTGTTTCTATGTTGATCATTGGAGAACGTGTGGTCTTTGTTGGTGGTTTCATCTCTTAGTGATGATCCAGATCTCAAGTATGTAGAAAATTTCTTGAGATATACTATGTTAATAATCATAATTTCTATAATATCTGGATATTAGTGATTTTTTTATTGTGGTTACCTCAATGGATAATGGATATCCTTTCTAGATAATATGGTTTGATGATAGAATATTTCAACAAGTTTTTTTGACACATAGTTTTCGGTAATTCTCTCGTGGAAAGTTCAACTTGTACCACCCTAACTCGCTTATTTGTGTAAACATGTTACACCAATTTTTTTTATCGAATAATATTATTATTTTAATTAATTTATTTGGGGTATGAATTGGGTGACCAATTCATATCATTTATTTTAAAAAAATTACATCTTCTTCGTGTGTCTCTTTTTGAAAAGCAAGAAGGACTCCCCATGATGGATTTATGTCCAATGTATTTACTCTAGGATGAAGTGATGGATTTTGGTAGGATAAATGGTCATGGGTTGTCAAAAACAAATAGATTTAGATTGATGAATGAATGATAATGAGAGGTACCATTTTATAAGTGGGGTATGGGTACTTTTGGAATCTCGAAAACTATTAATTTATTATAAATTAATTTTCACTTTCAAATAGATCCAAACTGATTCCTTTAAATGTTTTGATGAGTATGTGTAATTCCCTGACCCCAGTTACCCAGAGTCAGTGCATTATTACATAACATTTTCATGATCATAAGGAAATCATGTCCTGAAAGACTGATCAGTTTAGTATTATTGGAAACAAGATTCATACATAGGTTCAACATTGCAACTTTAAAATAAATACAACACTAATTTATTCCATTAAAAACATCCAAGCCTCCCAGATTATTCATGCAAGTCACTAATAAATAACTTCTTCATATCATTGGAAAATAAAACATAAGAAGGGGGTGAGCTCAAATGCTCAGTAAGGGTAAGAAATACATCGTAATGTAACATAAATATTAAGCATGTTGAATAATTGAAAACACATGACTTTAAAAACAATAAACATGAACAATTTTATGGTAGAAATATGAGCTGAGTAAATAATGCCATAATAAAACATAATCATGGGTATTTTTATAGTCTAATGACAACATGAACTATCTATATTATTTTCATAATGATGGAATGTATAATGGCGGACATTTTGAATCATTTTCCAAGGCCTTGGCCAAAAAAGTCTTAAAATGATTAAGGCCTCGGCCAAAACTATATATCAAATTGGGAAAGGCCTCGACCAATTCCACCTCTAGATGTCTCAAGAGACCTACTGATGTATCGAGGATCTATAGGGGGCTCCAACCATACCTTACTAAGTCCTATACATTCCTCATATGAAATGGTTTAAATATAACATAAAAATAGGTATTAAAACTAACATAAGAAATGTCAATACATTAACCACAAACCGTTAATGGTATAAAAATAACACATCCACAGTCAAAAATATCACAAAACATTCAATACAATACAGATGATTTTTATCCTAATGAATCGACTTCAAAAAAGTATAAAATTCATCAAAGGATGTTGACATAGATGAAATCAAAACTATTTAAGAGAAATATATCATTCTTTTTTGGAAGTCCTTTAATGTTACATATTTATAAAAAAACATTATTTTGAAAATATTATTATAAGATTTTCAGGGAATCTTTGATGATGTAATAACGGTGGAGAATAGCCACACCTGCTGTATAAGTTTAAAAAGACATTCTACCTTACTTTTGTCAAAAAGGTCGTAATGTACATTGTTTGGAAAACGACTGGAATATTCTTCTCAAAACATAAAAGTTCAAATAAGTGTATAATTGAATTTAACCCATTCTATATTAAAGAGTAAAATATTTTTTATATAAATTTTTATGAAACAAGGAAGTGGAAGATAAAGAGGTCCTTATAAGGCCCCAGCCTTAAACCTTACTTAATCTTGAGTTATTACAAGATTACACATTGAGGATCTTTTTGGGTTTAGAGTTTTAGAGAATTAGATCATAAAACATGCATTACATTCCACATATAAACATAGTGGTTACATAAAGATAGTATTATTCATTCCCATCAATGGAAACACATTTAAAATAAAACATGGATTATTTCTTGACACATCCTTGACTCTATCATCTTATCATGTACCTTTCCCTTGACCTGTGAAAAACATTTCAAAAACCTGGGATGAGCATAAAAACTCAGTATGGGTTATAAAAAAAACATGGAAAGGAATCATGAGTTCATATATACATAAGAATGAAATCATACTTTACCCATAAAACATAGGCACTTTAACATACCTCATAAAATCATGAATAAATCATAGAAATCATTAGACATACTGGTAACTTGAGGCATTCATAACATTCTTACGTAGGGAGTAACCGTCTTGGTTACGGTTGGAATACCCATCACAGTATATTCCCTAAAATCTCTTCGGGGAAACCTCAGCGTTTCACTCCTTTGCGTTACCCAATGCATTGGAGTGCTATAACGGGCTCACCCGCCCTTAGTTTATCACGGAACCACCCGTCTTCATAATAATGCCCAAGAACCATAACATAATCATATCACATAAAACATGTATAAAGGAAACATAAAATTTACACATTTCAATCACGAGATATCAATACAACACATTGATATAAAAACATTATGAAAACAATTTTCAATACTAAAATAAAAGAAAAGTAAAACATGGTATTTATTTTTCTTTTAAAAAGAAGGTATGGCTTGTAGAGGAAGCCGAAACTCAAATAACGGTCACGACAGCGGAGAAGTCGTTGTCGCCGCATACGTACGACAAAAACATTCCCTTTTTTCATTTAGTAAACGCTTCGTATAAAAAATATTCCTTTTGAATAAACGTAAAAGTCAAAGGGGTTTATACACCATATAAAAGAAAGTTGTGTATAAAATAAAATATGCCTCAACGAAAGGAGATTGAGACGAAGTCCCATACCACGTATCTGACTTGACCCGACCGTTCTTTAATCTCCTGAATAATAAACTTGAGTTAATCTCTACTTGCTTATGAATCTTTTTCAAGTTCATTATTCCTTTTATACCATGTTATGAACATCATGTAATCAGTTAAGTTAATAATGTTCATTTTGTCGGTATTTGGTTCTTAAGTCAAAAATAGACTTCTTACACTTACATGTTGTTAATTTGGTCAAAGGTTCATTATATACAGAATGGTATTCATGATGTAGATATCATATATGTCATATATATCCAGTACATACATGCATTTGTAATATTACATAATCATTTAGAGGTAAGAAATGAAATGCACCGTTCATGGAGACGGTAAGCCGTACGTACGCATGAACGCTACTTTCATTTCTATTTCATATTTTATAGAATGGAATCATAATGATATAAAGGTATATTATAATTACAGTATAATATCATATATAATATCATAGTTCCATCCTTTATATGTCCCACATATGGTATTTAACGAATCAAATCACTTTGAGGGGGCGGTAGTCCGCACTTCCTAAAATGAAGATATCGTGTTTACCCATAATGGAAACCATAAATTTATGCCCAAAATGAAAAAAACAGAAGCTTAAGGAAAACATAAACATATTATATATCATATATAAAAATAGTGACATCATAATGGCCACCTTTGAAGGTGTTAAATGAGTATTGAACAATCATTGTTTCGGGAGGCATAATTTCACCATCCACGGAAACCGTATGTTCTTTAACCATTTGATGCAGTTGTGTGAGAGTGTAGCTCAAATAAATCTTATAACAACATCCTAGTATATTGAAGATACTGGTGTTGTTACAAAAGAAGTAAATAAAAAGAGTTTAGGGGGTTGGAGAAGCAAAATAAAACAAATGAACATGAGAGAATGAATTACCTTTAAAAGTGTAACTCCTTTTGATTTGATCCTAAAGGCTTCCTTTGAAAGGATTATGCCCAAAGGGAATCCTCTAGGATTAGGAGAGGTATGTGGAGAAAGTAAATGGGCAGGGGTTGGCCGAGCCAAAGGCTTGAGTTGTGTGTGAAATGAGGTAGAGGTGGGGGCCTTTTATAAGAGGAGAGGAGGGGCACTTTTGGAAAGTAATGAAATATTACTTTATTTGAAAATGTGTTTCGGTTTCAAAAGGTCCCACATAGATATAATTCGTGGATAAGGTGATAAGGGTTCGAAATCCACTCATCCAATAAGTTTTGGACATGTTTAGTTCATAGATTTTACATTATCTTTCCATTTTATTTAAATCGTCAAATAATGATGTCATCACTGCATCATTATTATGTCATACATAATTTAATTTATTCAATGTCTAAAAATCATAAAAAAATACTATGTTGTAGGAAATCTTTTTATCTTTCCAATGACTATTTATAATCAAAAATCGGATCTTTATAAACCCATGTAAAAATTGTTTTCGTAAAACATATTATGTTTGTGTCATTTTTACTTTTACATTAAATAAAAAGTTATTTATGTCATTTCCCAACCAAAATGTCTCCATGGGGTCCCCAAGTTGACCCATGGCTTGTCTTGGTCGGCCATGACACAACCAATAAGGTTGAGACATGTGTCTAGGTCATTTCATATTATTAAAGCATTATTTATACCTTAAACTACCCTAATTACCACTAATCGCGATTAAAAACTTAATGAGTTACTATTCACCAAAAAATTATTTTAATCTCATTGAACCACATTTTACTTCTTAATTACAACCTTGTATGTCGGATTTTCAAAATTCAATACACATTAGTGGTAAACTTTCATTTAACTGAAAAATCAGTTTGCTTGATTACCACTTAGTGGTTTCACTATTCATCAAAAATTGAAGTTTTTCAGAAAATTAACAAAAATTCACCCTAAGCTATATTTGATATTCCGAATTCAAAAATGAAGTCTATTTTACAAAATTCAAATCATATAAGTCACATTAATTAATTTAATAATTAATTCCCGCTGCCAGAGCAAATAGCGTGTTTTTACAAAACAATAAGTATCAAAAGATTGACACCAGTTTAAGTCTAATTTCAAAGTGAAATTGATTCCAATGACCACCATTGGATAAAATGGTAAAAATATATTCTAATTTCACTTCAAAAAAAATTAAAAACATAATCTAATAATATAAATAAATTATATTAAAAAGCAGTTTTGATGTAAAATGCAGTATTTTTCACTATTCATTAAAAATGAACATTGTCGGAAAAATACCAAAAATTCACACAAGGTAAATTTTGATGTCCCAATCATAAAGAATAAGTTTATTTTGACAAACATTGTTTATAAAATTTTCAAAATATAGATTCAAAAATGGTTTTCCATCAAAAGGCAGTAAAACAATCTTTTAAGAATATTAGTGTATTCCATGCATAAGATTGTATTTATTTTCATTTTAAGCCTCTATAACACTATCTAAATCATTAAATTACATAGATAAAAATATCTATTATTCACTACTTACTTGGGATGTTATATCCTTCCCCCCTTTAGAAAATTGCGTCCCCGCAATTTATTTACTTATCGAATAAATGGGGGTACTTATCCCTCATTGCATTTTCAGATTCCCATGTTGCCTCTTCAATCATGTGGTTTTTCCACAAAACCTTTACCTGCTTAATCACCTTATTCCGTAACACTTGCTCCCTGTGGTCAAGAATCTGGACCGGTTGTTTCTCATAAGATAGGTTCTCTTCCAGCAGAACTACCTCTGGGCTCAAAACATGAGATGGATCTGGCATATACTTTCTCAACATCGAAACGTGAAAAACATTGTGTACCTGAGATAAACTCGGAGGTAAAGCCACTCAGTATGCAACTGATCCAACTCTCTCCAGAATTTCGTATGGTCCAATGAACCTTGGAATCAACTTTCCTTTCTTACCAAATCTCATCACACTTTTCCAAGGAGAAACCGTGAGAAAAACATGATCACCTTCCTCGAAAGATAGATCCTTCCTCCGGTTATCCGCATAACTCTTCTGCCTGCTCTGAGCTATTCTCATGTGTTCCTGAATCAGCTGAACTTTTTCTGCCATCTCTTCTACCAATTCTGGTCCAATCAACTTCCTTTCACCCACTTCATCCCAGAAAGCTGGAGTTCGACACCGCTTCCCATATAATGCCTGAAATGGTGCCATCTGTATACTGGAATGAAAACTGTTATTATATGAAAACTCAACCAAAGAAAGATGTTGGTCCCAACTTCCCTGATAATCCATAGAACAAGATCGTAGAATATCCTCCAATGTCTGAATTGTTCATTCTGACTTCCCATCTGATTGAGGATGAAAAGCTGTACTAAAATTTAATTCAGTACCCAACGACTTCTGAAGGCCTTTCCAAAAGTTAGAAGTAAACCTTGGATCACGATCCGATACAATGGAGAGAGGAACTCCATGTAACCTGACTATCTCTTTAAGATACAAACGGGAAAGTTGATCAAGAGAGAAAGTATCTCGTATAGCAAGGAAATGAGCAGATTTGGTCAAGCGATCAACAATAACCCAGATTGCATTATTACCTCGAGATGTCTTCGGTAATCCAACAACAAAGTCCATGGATATATTCTCCCATTTCCACTCTGGCACTGGTAAAGGCTGAAGCATCCCTTTCGGTAACTGCCGCTCTGCTTTAACCTGTTGACATGTCAAACACTTCACAGTAAAATCAGCAATATCTCTTTTCATTCCATCCCACCAGTAATACTCCCGCAGATCTCTATACATCTTAGTACTGCCCGGATGAACTGAAAACGGAGAACTATGAGCTTCACATAACAACTCTCTCTTCAACTGTGAATCACAAGTCACACACAATATCCTCCCAAATCTCAAAACACAATCATTATCAATGTTGAATTCAGACAACTTACCTTTCTGAACCAGCTCTACCTTTTTCTGCAACTCACTGTCTTGCTTCTGGGCTTGCTTGATTCTATCTGATAGAGAAGATCTCACTGATACCTGAAACAAAACAGAAGGAATTCCTGTACCAACAACTTCTATGACAAAGTTCATCAAATCCTTAACCAAAGGATCACGTTCCAAACACAAAATTGTTAATGAAGCATTACTTTTTCGACTCAAAGCATCAGCCACTTTATTTGCTTTTCCCGGATGGTAATGAATTGTACAATCATAATCCTTGATTAATTCCAGCCATCTCCTTTGTCTCATGTTTAACTCTTTCTGAGTGAATATATACTTTAAACTTTTGTGATCGGTATATATTTCACACTTTACTCCATACAAATGATGCCTCCAAATTTTTAAAGCAAAAACAACAGCAGCTAGTTCCAAATCATGTGTAGGGTAATTTACCTCATGAGTTTTCAATTGTCGTGAAGCATAAGCAATTACCTGATCATTCTGCATTAGGAAGCAACCAAGTCCTTTCAATGAAGCATCACTGTATATAACAAACTCACCATTCCTGGAAGGTAGTGCCAAAACTAGAGCATTCACCAATCTTCTTTTCAATTCATGAAAACAATCATCACATTCTTTTGTCCAGATAAACTTAACACCCTTCCGAGTTAGATTAGTCATTAGACTAGATAACCGTGAAAAATTTCTAACAATCCTTCGGTAATAGCCCGCCAAACCAAGGAAGCTACGAATCTCGGTTACATTTGTGGGTCTTGGCCATTCTTCCACAACTTTTGTTTTTGCAGGAACAACAATTATTCCATATTTAGAAACAATGTGACCAAGGAAAGAAATTTGTTGCAACCAAAACTCACACTTGCTGAATTTCCCATACAGTTTCTTTTCTTTTAAGGTTTGTAAGATAACCCTTAAATGTCCTTCATGCTCCTCTTTACATTTAGAAAACACCAAAATATCATCAATGAAAACCACCACAAACTTATCCAAGAACTCATGGAAAATTCTATTCATTAAGTCCATGAATACAGCAGGTGCATTGGTTAGCCCAAAGGCATTAATACAAATTCATAATGGCCATATCTCATACGGAACACGGTCTTCGGAATATCTGCCTCCTTTACATTCAGCTGATGGTACCCCGATCTCAAGTCAATCTTTGCAAAAAACTGAGCTCCCTGGAGCTGATCAAACAAATCATCGATATGAGGCAAAGGATATTTGTTCTTAACAGTGATATTATTCAAGGCTCTATAATCAATGAAAAGTCTAATAGAACCATCTTTCTTTTTAACAAATAAAATAGGACCACCCCATGGTGATGTGCTAGGTCCAATGAAACCTTTCTCTAATAAATCTTGCAATTTCTCCTTCAACTCTAAAAGTTCAATTTGTGCCATTAGATAAGGGGGTTCTGAAATTGGCTTAGCACCAGGAACTAAGTCAACAGTAAACTCAACTTCCCGATCTGGTATTATTCCATGAAACTCATCAGGAAAAACATCAGGATACTCATTTACCACTGGCACATCATTAATCTGAACAATTCCTTTATTTTCAACGACGTGAGCAAGGTAACATTCATTTCCATCTTTCACAAGTTTCTCAGCCTCTTGATATGTTATCAAAAGTAAGGGTTCATTCTTGTAAACAAACTGAAAGTCTTTCTGAAAAGAAACTTCTTTAGCTCTACAGTCAATCTTAGCATGGTAAATAGAGAGCCAATCCATACCCATGATAACATCAAACTCTACTAGAGGTAGAACAATAAGGTTTGCAAGTAGGTTCTTTCCACAGATAAGGATAGGAAGATTCTTATAAATTCTTTTTGCCTCAACATTCCCCCCAGGTGTTTTTACCAAAAGTTCAGGAGTCATTTCTTGAGATGGTATTCCCATTTTACTAGAAATGGTTTCAGAGATGAAATAATGTGTAGACCCCGAATCAAACAACACACTGGCATAATCTGAAAAAACAAACAAAGTACCTGATACCACTTCATTTGATGGCCCGACATCTGCTGAAGTAGTTGCAAAGGATTTCACCACCCCTTTCAGCTTGTAGTCTAACTGGTTCCCATCACTCAAGCTCTTTGTCGGACACTCGTTTGCATAGTGACCCATCTCATTGCACTTATAACATTTCACTAACTGTAAATCAAATTTGTTCTTACCTTCACCTTGATCCTTTTCAGTGCAATCACGAGCCTTATGTCCCATCTTACCACATCGGTAGCACTTCCCAGAATTCAGAAGACATTCTCCAGCATGACTTTTGCCACATTTATCACAAACTGGAAACTTAGTTCTCTTACCATCAGACTTTTTTGAAGAATTCTTAAATTTCTCCTGCCACCTCGGTCTCTTCTTCTACTGGTTGTTATAGAAAACTTGGTCATCGGCAAACTCCATTTCCACCTTCTCAGCACATCGAACAAGCTTTTCATAACTTTTAAACTCACGAGAAGCTAATTCCCTTCGATATTTTGGATTTAATCCTGAGTAAAAACAATTTATTTTACTATCAAGGTCCCGGATAAAATTTGGAGCATACCTTGCCAATCGAGTGAACCTTTCTTCATAGGCAGCCACTGAGTCTTCCTCTTGCCTCAATTCCAAGAATTGATTTTCCATCCTAAGTCGAACAGCCTTAGGAAAATACTTCTCAAGAAACATACCTTTGAATTCATCCCAGTCAAGAGAATCAATCTCATCGGCGTCCCTGATATTTTTAACCATAGACCGCCACTGATCTGCTTCACCCTCCAAACGGTAAATAGCAAGACTAACCTTTTGATGTTCTGAACACCCCATGACATCAAAAATCTTCTCCAGTGCTTTAATCCACCCTTCAGCTAGCACAGGGTCAGATGATCCTCTGAATGATGGTGGATGTTGCCTCATGAAATGTTCCACCACTGACATGTTCCTCTGCGGTTGTTCTTGCTGATCTCGTGCATGGATACCACCGCCATTTATCGCTTCAGTCAACTGCGCCATTACTGCAACAAACTATTCAGTTCCAATTCCGACCATTTCTGGATGCTGATTCGGAAGGTTATTTCCTTCTGTATGCCTTCCTAGCACTGCTTCCCAGTTTCCTCTGCGGAAAACCATTCTGAACAAACATATCTTAGATGAAGCAACATGGTAATCTTTAAATGCTAAATCATTTCAAAAAAAAATATTTTTGGATAATCATTTAATAGAATTCTAACTCCTAAAGTTATGTAAACCGGCCTTTGATACCAACTATAAGGCCCCAGCCTTAAACCTTACTTAATCTTGAGTTATTACAAGATTACACATTGAGGATCTTTTCGGGTTTAGAGTTTTAGAGAATTAGATCATAAAACATGCATTACATTCCACATATAAACAAAGTGGTTACATAAAGATAGTATTCTTCATTCCCATCAATGGAAACACATTTAAAATTAAACATGGATTATTTCTTGACACATCCTTGACTCTATCATCTTATCATGTACCTTTCCCTTGACCTGTGAAAAAAATTTCAAAAACTTGGGATGAGCATAAAAACTCAGTATGGGTTATAAAAAAAACATGGAAAGGAAACATGAGTTCATATATACATAAGAATGAAATCATACTTTACCCATAAAACATAGGCACTTTAACATACCTCATAAAATCATGAATAAATCATAGAAATCATAAGACATAAAGGTAACTTGAGGCATTCATAACATTCTTACGTAGGGAGTAACCCTCTTGGTTACGTTTGGAATACCCATCACAGTATATTCCCTAAAATCTCTTCAGAGAAACCTCAACGTTTCACTCCTTCGCGTTACCCAATGCATTGGAGATCTGTAACGGGCTCACCCGCCCTTAGTTTATCACGGAACCACCCGTCTTCATAATAATTCCCAAGAACCATAACATAATCATATCACATAAAACATGTATAAAGGAAACATAAAATTTCCACATTTCAATCACGAGATATCAATACAACACATTGATATAAAAAAATTATGAAAACCATTTTCAATACTAAAATAAAAGAAAAGTAAAACATGGTATTTATTTTTCTTTTAATATGAAGGTATGGCTTGTAGAGGAAGCCGAAACTCAAATAACGGTCACGACGGCGGAGAAGTCGTTGTCGCCGCATACGTACGACAAAAAAATTCCCTTTTGTCGTTTAGTAAACGCTTCGTATAAAAAATATTCCTTTTGAATAAACGTAAAAGTCAAAGGGGTTTATACACCGTATAAAAGAAAGTTGTGTATAAAATAAAATATGCCTCAACGAAAGGAGATTGAGACGAAGTCCCATACCTCATATCCGACTTGACCCGACCGTTCTTTAATCTCCTGAATAATAAACTTGAGTTAATCTCTACTTGCTTATGAATCTTTTTCAAGTTCATTATTCCTTTTATACCATGTTATGAACATCATGTAATCAGTTAAGTTAATAATGTTCATTTTGTCGGTATTTGGTTCTTAAGTCAAAAATAGACTTCTTACACTTACATGTTGTTAATTTGGTCAAAGGTTCATTATATCCAGAATGGTATTCATGATGTAGATATCATATATGTCATATATATCCAGTACATACATGAATTTATAATATTACATAATCATTTAGAGGTAAGAAATGAAATGCACCGTTCATGGAGACGGTAAGCCGTACGTACGCATGAACGCTACTTTCATTTCTATTTCGTATTTTATAGAATGGAATCATAATGATATAAAGGTATATTATAATTACAGTATAATATCATATATAATATCATAGTTCCATCCTTTATATGTCCCACATATGGTATTTAACGAATCAAATCACTTTGAGGGGGCGGTAGTCCGCACTTCCTAAAATGAAGATATCGTGTTTACCCATAATGGAAACCATAAAGGTATGCCCAAAATGAAAAAAACAGAAGATTAAGGAAAACATAAACATATTATATATCATATATAAAAATAGTGACATCATAATGGCCACCTTTGAAGGTGTTAAATGAGTATTGAACAATCATCGTTTCGGGAGGCATAATTTCGCCATCCATGAAAACCGTATGTTCTTTAACCATTTGATGTAGTTGTGTGAGTGTGTAGCTAAAATAAATCTTATAACAACATCCTAGTATATTTAAGATACTGGTGTTGTTACAAAAGAAGTAAATAAAAACAGTTTAGGGGGTTGGATAAGCAAAATAAAACAAATGAACATGAGAGAATGAATTACCTTTAAAAGTGTAACTCCTTTTGATTTGAGCCTAAAGACTTCCTTTGAAAGGATTCTGCCCAAAGGGAATCCTCTAGGATTAGGATAGGGATGTGGAGAAAGTAAATGGGCAGGGGTTGGCCAAGCCAAAGGCTTGAGTAGTGTGTGAAATGAGGTAGATGTGGGGGCCTTTTATAAGAGGAGAGGAGGGGCACTTTTGGAAAGTAAAGAAATATTACTTTATTTGAAAATGTGTATCGGTTTCAAAAGGTCCCACATTGATATATTTCGTGGCTAAGGTGATAAGGGTTATAAATCCACTCATACAATAAGTTTTGGACATGTGTAGTTCATAGATTTTACATTATCTTTCCATTTTATTTAAATCGTCAAATAATGATGTCATCGCTGCATCATTATTATGTCATAAATAATTTAATTTATTTAATGTCTAAAAATCATAAAAAAAATACTATGTTGTAGGAAATCCTTTTAGCTTTCCAATGACTATTTACAATCAAAACTCTGATCTTTATAACCCCATGTAAAAATTGTTTTCGTAAAACATATTATGTTTGTGTCATTTTTACTTATACATTAAATAAAAAGTTATTTATGTCATTTCTCAACCAAAATGTCTCCATGGGGTCCCCAAGTTGACCCATGGCTTGTCTTGGTCGGCCATGACACAACCAATAAGGTTGAGACATGTGTCTAGGTCATTTCATATTATTAAAGCATTATTTATACCTTAAACTACCCTAATTACCACTAATCGCGATTAAAAACTTAAAAAGTTACTATTCACCAAAAAATTATTTTAATCTCATTGAACCACATTTTACTTCTTAATGACAACCATGTATGTCGGATTTTCAAAATTCAATACACATTAGTGGTAAACTTTTATTTAACTGAAAAATCAGTTTGCTTGATTACCACTTAGTGGTTTCACTATTCATCAAAAATTGAAGTTTTTCAGAAAATTAACAAAAATTCACCCTAAGCTATATTTGATATTACGAATTCAAAAATGAAGTCTATTTTACAAAATTCAAATCATATAAGTCACATTAATTAATTTAATAATTAATTCCCGCTGCCAGAGCAAATAGCGTGTTTTTACAAAACAATAAGTATCAAAAGATTGACACCAGTTTAAGTCTAATTTCAAAGTGAAATTGATTCCAGTGACCACAATTGGATAAAATGGTAAAAATATATTCTAATTTCACTTCAAAACCAATTACAAACATAATCTAATCATATAAATAAATTAGATTAAAAAGCAGTTTTGATGTAAAATGCAGTATTTTTCACTATTCATTAAAAATGAACATTGTCGGAAAAATACCAAAAATTCACACAAGGTAAATTTTGATGTCCCAATCATAAAGAATAAGTTTATTTTGACAAACATAGTTTATAAAATTGTCAAAATATAGATTCAAAAATGGTTTGCCATCAAAAGGCAGTAAAACAATCTTTTAAGAATATTAGTGTATTCCATGCATAAGATTGTATTTATTTTCATTTTAAGCCTCTATAACACTATCTAAATCATTAAAAGACATAGATAAAAATATCTACTATTCATTACTTACTTGGGATGTTACAGTCCTGGTAGATACTTACGTAAAAACAACCTCGGATAATAAAGATATTGTAAGAATAACAATTACCTTGTACTTTTCCTTGGTCTAGGGTTTTTAATCGGCTGTATAATGGTGAAATAATTGTTATAAAATTATATAGGATCCATATACATTAATATGATATCATATATGATCTTCTAATATTGCATTGTTTGTAATATTTTAGTATTATCATCGTTTCAGGTGATAACTGATTTGTTTCCCATTATATGTTTTGTTACGTAAGTAATGTTTCCTATAGATAAGATGTATCTTATTCATATTCAGAATGATATTAATTATTTAAACATCATTTTTAATCATCAAATGAAAATTAGTCTTGAATGGATACGATGGGGAAGGAATCTCATCGCGTTTGTGGAGACGGAAATCCGTACGTACGCATGAGCGACAATATCAATATTTGGATATTAAAATAATATATAACTGATTAGAATATCATATAATGATAATAATTAATATGGTTTATTTATTATTTACATCATTTATACTCATTATTATTCCCATCCAAATGATGAAGTATGTGAATAACAAATTACACCATGACGTGGAGACGGTAAGCTGTACGTACGCACGTATGTTGACATATCAGTCAAAGGATGGATAGAATAATGAATATGGTTGTACCAAATTTATAATAACATAACAGTATATAGAATATAATGAAGTTATTATTTTAGAGTGGAAAAAACAAGGAAAGAAGAAGTGGAAGGAGAAAAAAACTTGAAAGAGGTGGTAAAATATTTACCTCTTATTCGAGTTCTTCCTTTTCATTTGAACAAAATGGCTCCATATGTTGGCTTTATAACTAAAGGAAGCACTATAGGGTGAAGGGAGGATTGTTGGGATGATATTTGGGCAGGTTTTGGCCGATCCTAATGGCTTTTAAGGTGTGAGATTGAGGGAAGGGGAATTTCCCTTTTTAAGAGGGGTGAGGGGAACCATAGGAATTGATTGAAATATAATTTTATAATAAAATTATTTTCGGTTTCTAATGTCTCAAAAATGAATTATTTAAATTATAATGTGGGTATGGGTCTCTAACTATAGAAACAATAGGTTTTACATAGGTTTGAGTCACAATATTAACAAAATAGTTTAGAATTAGCTCTTAGTTAAATTGTTTGACATTTACCATGTCTCTTTGTATTTTTATATCATATGGTTAATTATCATACTATAAAAATCCAAGAGAAACCCAAGTGGTTCATTAAAGAAATATATAATAGTATTTAAGCCCTTTGGCAAAACCATAGATTTTTAAGAATTGAATACCAGTTAAAAATATAATATTTGTTTTAAAAACACTTTTATGTCATTTTTGACACTATTTGGTATTTAGTTTTTGATAAACTAATAATATCATTATAACATCAAACAAAATTCATTTAATCAACCCTAACATGTCATATTATCCTTGAAAGTTTTTTAATTCATTAAATGTCTGAAATTATATTTTTTTTGATATTTATAATATAAATTATTTTAATATTTCATTAAAAAGATAATTACTACATCATCATTGTATCATTAATAAATTTAATTATTTAATGTATAAAATTTCTAAATAAAATAACATTATGTAGGAATTTTTTTATATTTCTAATTAATATTTATAGTCAAATTTATCTTATTTTTACCCCTATATTAAAAATGGTTTAGTTATTAAACATTGAATTAAACACTTTTAACTCTTCTTTTAAATAAATAATTATAAATGTCCTAATCTAATCCAAGTTGACCTATAGGATAAAATTTTATTTATAAAACTTTCAGGTCGAATTAAAATAATCCAATAGAATTAGAACATGTGTTAGGGAAATAATAATAGCATTTTTACCCTTAATAACCCTTTTTACCTTTAACCGTTGTAATAAAAGTAAAAAGTTACTATTCACCAAACATTATTTTTAACCTATTGAAGAAAATTTTACATAATGATATCAACCATGACTCTCGGATTTTTGAAATTCAATTCACAGAATTGGTAAAATTCAGTTTTATACAAATTTGCAAATGCTCCTAAGAGGTGGGTAAAAGACGGTAAAAAGTTCGGTAAATTTTTTATATATATAAAATTATTTTAAACTAACTCCAATGAATTTCATTGAACATATAAAGGTATTATGTATCTATTTTGACCTAAATTAAATTTAAATAATGTAAACAATTATTTAAATGAAAAGTTTGGTTTAAACTATAACTCATTGTTTTTTATTATTCATCAAAAATTGAATGTTTTAAGAAAAATACCAACAACTCACCCTAAGATAATTTTGATATTTTTAATCCAATAATGAATTCCATTTTGAAAAATAAAAATTATAAAATTTTAAAAAGTGGTTATTACTATTTATAAAGGCTAGTTTGATTGGTCACAGTGTGTTAGAATCTTGATGTTGCGTACAATGAAAGCTATTTCGTTATTCAAAGGGAACCCTACCGTAGAAGATTTGGGTGTTATAGTATGAGTTGAAATAATCTCGACCAATGAATTTTATACATGTTTAGGTCGTGAAATTAATAGTATCTTTTCTCTTTAACCCGTAGTTAAACAATTTACCTCTTACCATGAAAGATTGTATTTTTACAATACAAGGTTAATAAAGTTACTATAAAATGGCAGTCGAACCCTAATAGGATAATTTATAAAATATTTATATCTATCCACATTAGTTGGTTGAGATAAATAATTTCAGGAATAATATATAATTTAATAATATTTTTTAATGTATTATTTTTATCAATGATTCTACTATTAAATGTTTTCATTTTAAAAAAATGTACACCAACAAGGACACTTCAAACCTATATATAAAATATGTCACCAAACTGTATAATTTATAAATAAAATTTTCGAATGTAATTAATTAATTCAAATAATTTTTTTTAAATTTTAATATAATTTTTTACCTCAATTAATTAAACAATTATTGTATTATTATAATACAAGTCTTTATTAATGTTATATCATCTCAAAAAAATAAAAATAAATTATCATGATTAAGTTTGATTCATTAGATTAAAAATGAATAATTATTGTCAAATTTATTTTCTGTAAAACCATAATAAAAATGATTTATTTATTATATTTTGAATATGAAACTTTTAACTCTTCATTAAATAAAATATACTAAATGTCCAAATCTAACAAAAGTGGCATAAAAAGGATTGAAAATTCCACCAAAAGATTATTTGGGTCAAACAACACTTATCCAATGAAATTAGGACAAGTGTTAGGTAAATTATATATATTTATAATATTACTTATCTTTAATTACCTTTTTATACCATTAACTATGGTAAATAATATTCAAATGTTACTATTCAGTAAAAGTTATTTTGATCCTTTTAGACCAAAATTTTCATACTAATTAAGAACATGTATGTATATATTATAAATTCATTCATTGAGGCAGTAAAATTATATTTAACACTAATCCCACAAATATGGCAAGAAGGTTGGTAAAATAGATGTTCAAAAGGTCAATATTTTTCTATATCTAATTATATTATAAAAAATAGTCCTATGAACTAAATTAGAATGATATATATATTATTTATCTTTTTTATTTTAAGATTAATTGAATATAAAATAATAATATAAAAGAAAAAGTTGATTTTGAACTACTATACAGTATGTTTCACTATTCAAAAAAGTCAAACTTCTCAGAAAAATTCCAAATATTTACACTAAGTTAATTTTATCATTTCTAAATCAATACATATATTTATTTTTTCAAAATAAATTTCTATTACTGTCTAAAATTAATTTTATTAGTTTCCATAGAAGGTTATGAAAAGAATTTCAGTTGAGAAAATCGTTTTCTTAAACATATGAAGATATTAACACAAATTATTTATTTAATCTTCCAAATAATTAAAACTATTATTTAAAATTATTAATTAATATTCATATAACAAGTTTAATATCAAGTTTATAAATATGTAATTTAAATAAATATAATATTAATGTGTTGATTCATATAAACTATGTGTTCTCTATAACCAAATCCATGTCGATGATGCATGTAGTGTAAGATTCCCTTTGTGTTGCGTATATCATAATAACAAAAACCATGCTATTATATAATATAAAAATCTATATTTAGTGTTGCGTGAAGTGAAAATATTAAAAAATTAAATTAATTTGAAGAAATAAATTCCCAATATATATGGTTGTTACACCCTATTCCCTCAACAGATAGAGTAAAACCCATCTGGAATATGTTTCCAACCATAAATGGTTCAGAAATATATCTGACTTTATTCCCAATTCTTTTATATATGTAGTGATTCCTACATCAGATATCAAGGGACTTTCTACACAACCAACTCATGATATGGTATTTCTACTCAGATTCCGAATCAATGATTACCTTCTAGTATTCTCATCCATTATGTTTGAGCATTTGTTGGGATAGCTCTAAGAGCATTAAACATCCTTAGGAACATTCACTGCACCCTCTTTAACTTTTTCTTTCCTTTAACTAGAATAATAATCATTGTTTCGAACCTTAAAATCCCCTAAAGGTAACAGTACCAATCCAAATTGTCTCACAGAACATCATATGTATATGACTCAAATGATATTTTAAAACGTTTAGTGGATCCCATGTTTGGGATATGGTCAATGATTTATCTTTCATAATTTTCCCCATCCATGACAATGATGGTTGAGATTCTAGTGTTTCATGTATGGTAATCGGTTGTTCCCTACCCATAAATCACTCATTTTTTGTGATCCAACCATAGAATCCACAAATGTTACAATTTCTTACCATGACATATCCAAGAAAGATGTCAAACACCTATGGTGTTCTCCTCATATGCATTCAAGAATTATGAAGAACAAGTTAGATTGACTGGGACCTTCCCAATTTGGCTTCCACCCCTCATTAACGTCCCTCAATTACTAGATAAATTTTCTCCACTACCCGTTTCTCACATAAAGAAAATCATATGTGCTCTTTTGATAATTAGAATATTTCTCCAACCATGGTTATGGTATTAGATAATACAAAATTGGAATTCCCATTTTTTGTTAAAATCATCATGACCTTAAACTATATAAAAATTGTCTCGGTGATGTATCGTACGACTTGGGGCCCTGATTGTCCCTCTATTCACAACTGGTTTCTGCTCTTTTTCAATACACGATCATTCCTAGGACATAATTGTGATACCAAAATATCAATAATTATAACCTCAAACTATGTGTAAGATTTTGTTAATTAATAATGAGATTAAACTATTTTCAACCCATAGTCATTGCATTACGAAATTAAACCATTTCCAACCCATAGTCCATGAATTATGAAATTATAATATTCATAAATCTAGGTTCGTGATATATTACGTTAGTATATAATCCCCTATTATTTGAGATTGAGCTTAAAATTTCACTCACAATAGGAGTATACATCTCTTAGTTTTAAAAACCATAGGTGAAACTGGAGTAAAAGTTAGAATCTCACTTTCCTGGTCACTCTCACAACTTGGGAAAAATTTATGGAATGTATAAAAAGGTGAAAATCTTGTGGGAACTACCATGGGTGGTAAAAAAACCTTCTCATTCCCATTGGACCAATTATTTTAGGATAAATTTAGGGCCAAAACATAAATAATTTCCACATTTACATTGATTTTGATCTCTTAGTCATAAAACATTACATTGTACTATGCATATCCCAACCATATGATATTAAACTATGTGTCATCTTGGTTAAATCAATGTACCCTTAAACTATAATTATCATGTCCTCTCCAAGTGAAATTAAAATAACTGTTTGACCTCTTTTCTAAAAGATTTTAAAAAACACTCCCTTCATCCTAATTGCATGATTTAAAAATTAAAAGCATCTTATACACTCACCTGATAACTCCGTTCCCCCCTTAGATGTGTGTCTCATGTCGCACCATTTGTGTTCCTTAATAATTACTTGGTATCCATGATTTCTCTCCCATTATAATTTGAGTCTAAAATTTGTTCAAACTGATACACAAACCCAATTTTCATCGATCCATGGTGGAGTAGTCATGGGAGTATTAAACTCCATTGAACAATATCTCAATTTAGCCCCACACCAACCTTAATCCTTGATTTGGACACTCCTCATCCTCCACATCTAAATAGCCCCCCCTAAAATTAAGAGGTTTTTAGCCACACTGGCTCTCCTACCATCATTTGTAAAAGATCCATAACACATTCAATAATAAATTGATTGGTTCGATGCTTCAAGGAAAGTAAATTTACATACCTCATTTGTTTTCCCCATCTATGAAAGAATATTAGTTGAATCAAGGTTTTAAAAATGGTTATATGTCATCCTTTATTGATCCATCAATCTTTTTGTTCTAACTTCTTAATGTCACTATTCATTTCCTCTATTTATCCTTGTTCATGGAGAATTAAACACCACTAGAATTACTCATTACATTCACCTTTTCATGTTGAGAAAGAGAGTAATTTATTAAGAGAGTAACACATTCCGACAAAAAATTTCCCAATAAGTATACATCTATTAGACAATAAAAATTTTAGACCTTTAGAGTTTGGTCCATGACTAGAACTCTCATATGAGTTAGAAATATTTTATTTTCCTTTTTCCCACACAAACGATGATTCACTTGAGATTATTTTTTTTCTCTCATTAATTTGATTGATATTCTACAAAAATACACAAAAATGTAAATTAGAGAAGAATAAAAGAAAAATAATACAAATTTTTGAGGAGGGTAACATACACTCTAGAACCTAACCTCGATTTTAGCCTTGTGAAATCCCTCTATTGTTAATTCATGCCCATGTATTTCTATATCATGAAAACAAAAATTTGGTATCTTCTATGTTCTACTATCGCTCAGCTAGCCCATTTTATTCCTCCAAGGTAGTAGCGAAAACATCTTCAGCCCTAACTCGCACCATATCATTCATGGATTAGTTTTAAACAACAAGAGATGCCTCCCTGATGTACCTAGCCATAACTATCACCAATTTCACCATTAATTTTTTAACATTCTTCACATCATAATTAGTGAAAACATTATATTAATATTATTACTTCTCCAGATAATCTCTTCCTCCTTAGTAACCAAATGTTCCTTGGTTCCATAAGACTTCTCTTCATACATAGAAATGTATTGATCCTTCATTTGAACATGGAAACATTTGAAAATATTTTATTATGAAAGAGAATGAAGGTTGTGGGACTCTCCACCACTAGTCCTAAATTTCAAGAGCCAATTTTGGTGGGACTCTATCTGGATAGTCAAATTTTCCAATGGATTGAGAGTGAAAAAGTTCAGCACACACCTCCGTGCTCTAGGTTAGAATACAGGGTTATCCACAACCACATTAGAGATAATATTCTAAAATTATTCAGTTGGTATTGATTCATATTTGAGGATGTACACTAAAAAATATTCCACATGAATTTCTATTGGTATATCCTCTTAGAATATATTCTCCATGTCTACAAGAAAATGGCCTCGGTCCAACTCCAAACCTGTGGATTCAACCACCTCCTTTGGAATCACCTATGGGGAAGTTTAGATCATTATTTTCTATACCATATCTATTGAGGGAGTTATCTCAAGAACCTCCATTGAGACTATAGAAATAAAAATCATCTTCTATGACATCTCCATGTTATGCACAACCACCACAAACTTCTCGACCATCTACATCGATGGAATGATCTTGACAACAACATTTGAGTCCTCAACCCTAGTATCCACCTCATCAAGAACATATGAAATGATAAAAACCACCACAACCTACTCAACCACCACCATGGAGGGGGAATCCTCAGCCTTATTTATCAGGACCTCAAAATTATTCTTCACCGCCTCAATTACTAGCCTAACTTGATTATACATCTCCACCAGTGTTTGGATCCCCACCATACATCACACAATTTTGTTGACATAGGGTTAATAGGACAAAACATGTGAAAGGAAAAAAAGGAGAAAGGTAGATAAAGTGAAAGGATATGTTAATAATATCCATCATTTCAGAAATGTTCACCAGAAGCCCCCTACAGGAACCTCCCCAACAATAGATGGTTAACAAATTGATGTAACATGACATCTTGAATAGTTTATCCAACATTTTCATCACCATGTTTATGAACATCCATATCAATCATCTTCTCCAAAACCAGTTTTGTCATACTCACCCTCATGAATGTGTCATAGATCAACATCATCCACTCAAATATGAGTTATTCCATTAATCCCACATGTTTGACTACAATGGCCTTAGGATTGACACTATATTACTATAATATCCATTATATCACCAGTAAAAATGTCCAGTACGTGTGCTCCTTTCCACACAATTAAAATTTCATACACAATAGTGTTCTCTTAATCAGCCTATCCATAGGATCATTATATAAATAACAAAAAACTACTATAATGGAATTCCCTTAATCCATGGATTATCATTTCTATCTCTATATAATAAGTGTAGAAAAACCCTTTCTATGGATGACATCTATCTTGATCATCACACTTATCCTATATAGGGATGACATCATCAATATTTTCCGCCACGATGGGGATCCAAACAATATTATGGAGATACCGAAGTCTAATGTTGACCTCCCCACAGTGTGGATGGAATGTGTCGGTCCCAGGAAACCACCTGCTCAATAACGCAAGCATGATATTTGGTTAATGATAGATGTGGAACACTGAATTCCATCCTACTTCATAAATGTCAACTATCTTTATCTCCACCACAAAATTGTGATAGTACTAGAATACATAGTTAAACGGGGCCCACTAATCCATAAAACAACCACCTAGGTGAAGATCCCATTTCGTGGTGAAGCCCAAGAGACAATCTACCTAACCCTCTTCAGAATTGTCTCATATTTATGGGTGATGCCTTGTCACCCAATAAATCCCATTATATGTTTTCCAGTGGGATCCGAAGTGATTGGTCAGTGACCGATGCATGGTCCTTCAAAATGTGACACCCAATAGCTATGTGCCGCTATTACAAAATTTCAGAACTCCCGATCTAGTTAGCAGCTATGCCCCGATCAGCACTGGGGATGAACAAATCAGCCCTCATTAAAAATACTTTTTAAAATAGTCTCTTTCTAAGGGAATACACCATTTTTTAATGAATTAGTAATTCAGTGAGTGTGTAATAATTTTACACCCTTTATAAACACTCCCTTGTCTTAATGTCTCCAACCATCTCCCCTCATAGAGTTGAAGTATCCTCCACACTTTCAACATCTTTCTTAAATGAACATAGAATGATTTTAGGAACTAGTTTATAGAGGTTTAATCAAAATGGTTTTGGTTTTTATAGTAGACAGGTATCACAAAAGACTGTTTGAAAAATTATATTCAAATATGTTATATTTTTTTAATTTAAAAGTTCAATGAGCGGTATTGATTGAAATTACAGTATGCCCATGAAGGTCTTGAGTTTTAGGAAATTAGTGAATGTGACTATATTTCATTAAAATATCATATTAACCGCCCTTTGGACCCCAACCCAATTTATAAGAAATGATTAAGGGAATATTTCCCAAACATGTATTGAAAATTGATAATTTTTTCTGGTTTACCCTTCCAATTTGAACCTCCACTCCAACATTGGATGTCATTATAGGGGGATTTATTTTTGTTAAAAAACACATTTTGCAATAGAAGATTAGAAATAAACTAAAAATTTGAGGTGATAATAGCCAAAGACATATAAAAATACAACTATGGGTATGTTTTCTTTAACGTCAAACACTTTTTGAATGCATGGTTCTATCTAATGTTTTCCAAGCCATTAAGGAATTTGAGGCATTAGCATTTTCATAGCAGATGTTCATTCAAGAAATCCCTTGTCCGATTGAAAACTTCATGAAATATTTTATAAAATTGTTAAATTATTTAAAACCAACCTCCCCACCATCAGAACACATTAAATTATAGGGGCATGACATTTTGGACCATCAACAAAGGAACAGAATTCATGAATCTCTAACCTTCACAAGAAAAAGGATGAGATGTATCCCTAGTGATATAAATATTTAATGAAATAATATCCCTTGGTTTCCTTATAATCTCAATCCATAGTAAAGATTCTAATTTTGAAGTTCAATGGTCATCATAGTAGAAGAAATCCCATTTCACCTCTTTGGGTTTCAGGAGGTAATTATCCTTCAAGAAACTAATCCCTTAGGAACAGAGAAAATACATTGATGTAGGGACACAATTTTTCATGAATTATATTCCGTCATGATACCCTTTCCCTTTATGAATCATTCAATCTTTTCGAACCCCAATCGTCATGAAACCTATCCACCATGCCTATCTACGGTGCGTCCTTTGATTAAAAACCCATTTAAAAATGTTGAATACCTAAAGAATGCATACCCATCCAATGAATGTTCATTTACACCCTGATCATTGATTAAACCAATATCATCATCCCTTGTGTAAGGGCCCTTTTCTTGAAACACAACATGGACCATTACCATCCCTATTTCTCCTAAGCAGTGAAAAAATGAATCATTCTCCCAATCAAAGACACCATAATGTCAGAATCCAATTTTTTCCACTTCAAAATAGAAGGGATTACTCCATGTTCAACCTAGATATGTTTGTGAATTATAAAATTAATCCTTGAAGGTGGAATCATTATAGTAAAGTACCTAACTCTTATGGTAGAAAGGTATTATACCAGATCATTATCTCCTACCTAGAAATGGTCTCCATTGATGTAGGTTCTGAAAATGTTCAAGTTTCATGATGTAAAACATACTAGCCTAATAAAAATTTCTTTTTATGTTAAACATCACCACAATGTACACATCACATGATGTAAAACTGTATCCTATCCCAATGCAGGGAACATTTATGCCCAGTGTATGGCTTGCATTAGATGATCCCTCCCCTCCTACATTGTGTGATGAACATAAAATGTTCCATGTATTATCATTTTGGGATGAAACCTACTTCCCCACCATGGGGTGAACCACATGCAGTGGGAATCCCACATTCTTTATCCCCTCATCATCACATACTATATCAAGGAAAAACCCCAACACTAGGGATGGAACCCCAAAACTATGGAAGCCTATATGTTCAATCCACAAACCACACCTTGTAGTAACTCATTGTATGAAGCGTGAGTACTTAATAATATATGTTAAAATGCTTAGATCTGCCCCAAAAAACTACCTAAAACTATGGAATAAAACTACATGAATTTTGATCCATGTCTCATAAGAGGCTATGTAGGACACCTCTATGAGGTTAAATCATGACATATCAATAGTCTTGGGATACCTCATTGAGTTTCAATCCCAACACCCCAACCTTACCATTAAATTTTTATTTCTTCCCCTTGGAAGAGAAAAACTCAAAAGTGTTATCAGATTCCCCTTGGAACAACTAAAATCCCATCATCTCTCCCCACAATATATTAAAACTACACCCTACTTAGAACCAAAAAACCTTAAATCTATGACTGATTTGTCCCTACAAGATATTAAACTAGTTACCTACATATACCCATAATATGTTATGTATATGACCCTAGTTTCTCTAAAATACATTATAACTTTGACTAGATCTAGAATCATCACCCCATACAATAAAAATGGAATTCCTAGGATAAAAAGTCTTTTATTTATTACCCCTGGTATCAATTACCCCATTGAAAACCCAAAATTCCATAGGTTATATGCTTAAGATTTCCCTCAAATGAAATGGAATTAACATTAAATGATGATGAATTTAAAAGTTAAAAATAGGCCAAACTCATAGAAATGTTCATACATGACCAATGTTACCATCTACTCTAACGACAAGTTACTACCCTGTCAAGATTGAAGTACCGAAATTAAAAGGTGTAAACCATGAGATGACACTAAGAATGAGTTCCACAAACATGACTCAAATATATTATGGAGACCTAAAATATGAAATGATCATTTTGTAGGAATACATGGATGGATTAACTATCATCCCATCACCCCATTTCGATCCTGGAGCTAACATCACCAACCAAGGAATTGGAGGCTATCCACAATTGCAAAGTGGAAATACTGGGTGAGAAAATTGATTTTCACTACCTAGGATATGCGACCTAATGGAATGAATAATAAATATATACATCAATTTCAAAAATTAAATTCCTTTTTTGAATTCTATATTCGATTATTTAAAAATTCAACACTTAGAAAAAATCATATAAGAAATTATCATAATAAAAGTATTTTAATTTTGATTTAAAAATGACATAATATTTTTATTATGAAAATAATTATCTAATTAATAAATATTAATAAAACATAAATTAGTTTATTGAATCATTACCTGGTTTTTAAATTCCTCCACCCTTTTTGAAAATTGAACCCTCACAATTTTATTCAATCGTTTAACATGAGGGGATATCTTTCTATCATTGTATTTTTAAATTCTTATGTCGCATCATCACACATATGGTTTTTAGATAAAATAGTAGCTTAAATAATTTCTTTATTTTGTAATAGTATCCCTCTATAGTCATGTATCCGAGCTGGCTATCCTTCACAAGAAATATTCTCTTCAAACTGAACTACTCCATGGATCAAAAAATGCGATAAATAAAACACATATTTCCTTAACATTGGAATGTGAAATACTCTGTATACCACAGATAAGATCGAAGCCAAGGGTACTAAGTGGGAAAATGATTCCACATTATCCTATATTTCATATTGTTAAATAATCCATGTACTAGACACTACCTTTTTACCAAAACAAATAACACTTTTCCAATAGGACACATTGAGAAATCTATGGTCACCTACATCGAAAGAAATATTTTTCCTAAAATGATCCCAATTAATTTTCTTCCTACTCTGAGTCTTCCTCATATATTATTGAATAAACTATACTGTGTTAGGTATTTCTTATAACAAATCTGTTTCTATCGACATCCATTAACCAAATTTATCTAATGTTTTTGGAGTTCAAAATGAAATCCATATAATTTATCAAAAGGTTCCTTGTGTATATAAGAATTAGAATTGTTATTGTATGAAAACACAACCAAATAAATTTTCTAATCATAGATTTCCTAGAAATACATTGATAAATCCAAAAGCATGTATTTGAAGGTTTTAATTTTCACTCCGATTGTACATCAGACTGAGGATGAAGGGCTAAACTAAACATTAATTCAGTTCCCAACAACATCTAAAGTCATTTAGAATCATTTTATGTTAATATATGATAATGTTCAGATACAAAAGACATAGTAATTCCATGTAACCTTCATATATCCATGATATAATATCATACATTTTGATCCAAACACAATATATCTCAAATGGTAAGGAAATTTATAGATTTATTTAACTGATAAACAATAACCAAAAACACATTGTTACCTCATGATGTCCTTGAAAATATCGGAATGATTATATTTATATATTTAAACATTTCCACTTTGAAACTGGAAGAAGTTAAATAATTTTCTTAGTTAATTATCATTCTGCCTTATCCTATTGAAAATTCATACATTTCATGGAAAATTCTAAAATATCACTTTTCCTTCCATCCCACAAGTAAAATTCCTTGATTTGTTTGTACATCTTAGTGATGCCAGGATGACTGGAAAACATTAAATAATGAAATTCAGTCAAAAATTCTATCTTCAAATGTGAATCACAAGGCAGACATAATATCATTATAAATTCTAAGAAATCAACTTTTCAACATTAAATTCAGGAAACATACTCTTCATTACTAACTGAACATTTTTTTTAAAACATGATCCTTCACCTAAGCATTCATAATTTTTTATGACATAGATAACTATACATATAAATAAAACAGAACTAGGGATGTTCCATTATAAAAAACTTCCAGGAGAAAATTCATTAAATCATTTACAAAACGGTGACATTCCAAATGCATCATGGATAATATAGTATTTGTTTTCTCATTCAAGCAATCCTTCTCTTTATTATTCATTATAGAATTATATTGAATCAGGAAATCATAATCCAGGATAGGTTCTCGGAATCCTCTCTATTTGAGGTTTAATTCATGTAACTGAATATATACTTCATATTTTTTTGACCAGTTTATATTTTACAATTTAATCAATATAAATGATGCCTCAAAATTTTTTAATAAAAAACTAGAACACTTAATTCTAGATCATGTGTATAACAATGTAACTCATGGGGTTTCAGTTAATAAAAACCATAAATAGTTACCTGGTCAATCTATATAAGGACACAACAAAATCCCTTTAATGGAGCATTACTATAATTGAAAATTACCATATATAGAGGATATTGATAAAATAGAGAATTCACCAATTTTATCTTTAGTTCATAAAAATAATTGTCACATTCTTCTTTATAAATGAAATTTCTCCCGTTTAAGTTAACATAGTGAATGGGCTATAAAACCAAGAAAAATTCTCAATAAACCACTATTAGTAACCTAATAAACCTTGAAAAATATAAATCTCTATGATATTTTATTTTCTTTGATATTATTTTAAAACATTAGTTTTAGGAGGTCCAACAGTTATGAAATATTTAGAACCAATATGTCAATTGAAATAATTTTTTTCAAACAAAATTCAGACTAACTAAATTTTACATATATTTACTTCTTATTTTATGGTTTTTAATTCAGTCCATACGTTTATTTGATTTTCCTCTTAAAATTTATGAAATACCAAAATATAATAAATAAAAACAACCAAAACATTATTAATAAACTCATGGAAAAAACTATTCATAAGGTTGATAAATGTAAATGTTTCATTGGACAACCCAAATGGAAATTCTACAAGCTTATAATTCCCATATATAGTCTCAAACACATTCATTAAAATATATTCTTCATTCACTATCAATTGATGGTACATCAATGTGAGATCAATCATTGAAAAATATTTTTTTCCATAGATCTAATAAAAAAATCATCGATATGAGGAAACATATGATTTTTCTTAACAATGATTTTATTCAACGATCAATAATCAATGAAAATTCTCATTAAACCACCCTTAATTTTAACAAAAACAATTCTAGCACCCCATGGTGTGGTGAAATTTCAAATAAAACAATTTTCTAGAAACTCATGCATTTATTTTTAATTTCTAAACGTTCTACAGGAGAAATATGATAAGGGGTTTTTGAAATAATATTATAATAAAGCACTAATCTAGTTATGAAAAAAAATTCCCAATCAGGATCAAAACTAGGTAAATAATTATGGATAACATACATGTATTTAATAACTACTACAACATCACTCATTTATGTGTTTTATTGTTTATAAATAACCTCATCCAGGTAACATTCACTGTCATCTCTAATAAATTTCTCATAATCAGGGTATGTTGTTAATTGTATAAATTCATTAAATAAAACAGTATTTTTTCTAAAATAAATCATATAATGATAAATTTAAATGAAATCTATATCCAAAATAATATCAAACTACAATATAGGAAATAGAAAAATATTTTGTAAAAATAATAGCCTACTAATAACTATAAGAAGATTCTTATAATTCGTGATTTCATTAATACTTCCACCCAGAGTTTTTAGTCAATGAAATATTTTCTGTTCATGTGGTTATATTCCTTTTTATTTTCAAGTTTCATAGAAATGAATGAATGTGATTAACTATAGTCAAATATGGTATTGGAATAATTTGAATAAATAATTTACATACTTTCAACCACTTAATTTGATGGTGAAAAATCAACTGTATTAGTGGAAAATGATTTTTAAACACCATTTTCTATATTATCTTCCTTATTTCCATCTGATGAAACAATCTTCATACATATGATATTACTATTCCCTAAATAATTTCAATTGAACCCTATTTTCATTGACTTTTCATTATATCTTTTCTCAATTTACCTGAAGTTTTGATCCATAAGTCAAAACATTCAACATCGGTAAGACTTCCCAAATTTTATAGAACAATCTCTATGATGATTTTAATTAAAATTATCAAAATATTGGAACATGATTTTATTACCACCATATTTCATTGATATAGGATTCCCCATTTATATTCATTTGTACATTTTCTTACTCATTCATCTTGTGGTATATAAGTTCCCCTAAACCATATCTCAACCATATTTAAAAAAACATATCTTTTATAGATTATAAATTCTCATGTAGTCAATGATATTATTAAACATTGTTTTAATCTTGAGTGAAATCTATAACTTTTATTATCAATTTCCTGAATATAATTTGATACGTACCTAGATAGGTTTTTAAAATAGGAATAAAACATAGCTATATAATTACTTATTTTTTAACTTAAATTCCATCAACTGTATCTCTATCCTAATATAAAAAACATTAGATAATTTTTTCTCAAGGATTAGATTCTAAATTGTGTTCCATACCATTGAATAAATACCAAAATTATCATGTGAATTCTTAACAAAATACCACCATCAATCAACAGCACCTTCAAAATGATAAACATAAAGGGTTAACTTTTGATATTCTGAACTCCCAATGACTTCAAATATATTTTCTAGTGCATTGATCCTTAAAAAACTAGCACTGGGCTAAAATATCCACTAAATGATATAGTATTTTGTCTCATAAAATGATCCACTGCAAACATATTTTTTCGTGGTAGATCAGATTGGTTTCTATCATGGATACCAACACCATTTATAGATTGTATAAATTGATCAATCATAATAACAAACTGTTCAGTTCTAATTCAACCATTTTTGGTTACTAATTAAAAAGTATTTTTCCTCTTGCTGAATTACTACTACATCCTACAAATTTCCTTAATGGAAAATCATTCTGAATAAACATTGTAAGATGAAGCAACAAGATAGTATTCAAATTCTATATCATTTAAACATAACCATTAAAAATATTTCATGGGTATTCTATTAACATTATACCAACACCTAATGTTATATATTCCATTCATTTAATACCAATTGTAATGACCTATACATAAAACTTACATAATCATGTGTTTTAAATCAAGGGTTCATTCTCATATATTTGATGACCTTTTAAGGTTTAGAGTTTTATATAATCATGTTGTAACTCATATATAACAAAAACTTATATAACAATGTTCGAACTTTTGATAATTATAAATTTTTTCTGTAATATACTCTTTTTAAAATAAAACATGTTTTCATTTCATGAAAAATATTTATAAATTTAAACTTTACTTCATCCTTTATCTTACCCCTCTGAAAAATCCTGTTTAAAACTTATTAAAATTTGGGATGAGCACAAAAATATATGTATGCGACATAAAAATAAGGAAAACCATATGTTTTGTGAGAACATGGAATACCATGAAAATAATTCCTTAATAATACCATTGTTTATTCAAAATTGTCATTATATTTTTTTAAAGGATCATTTATGTTTCCTTTTTAAATAAAATGATTTGCCTGAAAACTCATTAGAAATATAGGAAAATCCATATAGGTTCATTGGGACATCATCTTCATAAGTCCCTTATTGATCCCAGATATAACCATTAAAAATTAGAATGACCATACGAATAACATCCAATATAATTCTTCATAAAGCGTAACCATTTTCCAAATATTTGGAACATTATCAAGACACACAAATCATATAATCTATAATGGTCTCCACTGATGCTATTCGAGTCCACCAATCATATAAGTAATATCAATCTCACTTGAATGATTTAATGAGGATCAACAAATAATATAAAAAATTCCCAAGGAACATTTCATGAATAAAACATATTAATTTTGACACTTTTCCTGATAATAACCTTAATAAACACTTTTCAAACTCTATAAACCCATTAATATATATAAATAACTTTTTCATTTAAAAATTATTTTTTAAATAACCAAATACCAAAACAAATTGTGAAATAATGATTTTCATTGAATAAATAATGAAATATTGTAATGCAATCTAAACATCAAATAACATTTATGGTAGCGGGAAAATTTGATTCCATCAAAATTTTTCAAATAGATCATTCCATTTATCTTTTGTAAAGAAATTAAAACATTCCTAAAAAACATTACTTTTTAATAAAATATTTAATGAATTAAAAATAGACATATAAATTCTATTATAAATTTTGTATGTTCATATAAAAACAATTAAAAAATAATGTTAAAAATATGGACATGGAGTAAAAAGAGTTGATAAATAAATCATTAAAAGACTTTTTTTAAAAGAATGTCACTTACCATGATTCTGACTTATCATGTGTGCTATTTAACATCGTGGATAATAAGCATATGTTAATTATTTTATTTATTGAGAACAATTTTAAATTTTATTATTACTTTTATTTCAATTATTATCCATTTATATAAAATTACATAAATAATTAAGTTCATGTTGGATATTTTTATGATATTTGGTTCATATGACCAAAATGAATTCAATAGGTTAAATATCAATAAATAGATTAGTATTAATTCATATAAATAATAAATCTATTGACATAATTATAATATTTACATATCAATTATACTATTAAAATCAATTATGGATGATTATTAAGAAAAATAAACTACGTTACAATCATGAAGACGGTAGACGTTACGTATGCATGAGTAATGATTCCATTTTTCAACAATCATTATGGAAATAAATAAATTAACATTATATATTTAGAAAATAATAATAATATCATAAATTCTATATTATTTTTTAAATATTAATATATATATATCATTCCCATGATGTGGGGACAAAAAAGAACCACATCGCTTTGTTGAAATTATGGTCCACATGTATGCATTAATGTCGTTATCATTATTCAATGAGTGGGATTTTAATAAATAATATGAAATATTTTACTTTCCTAATTATATATTTGACATGAATATTATATATAATAATTAATTACATCATTATAAAAAGATCTGAGAGGTGATTATGTAAAATAGATTGCATCTCTTTGTAAGGCGGTAGACCGCCATACACATGAATGGAGGTTTCATTTCCCATTTGATGGAATAGAATATGGATTTAGGATATTAAATTAACATAAAAAGGTAATAAAATATCAGATATACTTCTGATATTATATAATCCTGGTTGAATAATATTTGAAGGTGTGGGATGAAAAATCCAAAAAAATGTTCGGTTGAGAATGATACCACTTCACCAGACCACCTCTTTAGGATTATATGAAAATATATTCCTTGATTTGATTTATGATAAAACTAATGACTCTAATAAATATAGGGTGAATTAATAAAAGTATTTTTTAAGTATAATATGAACCAAAATTCTTTCATGATATGAATAAGTGATGATTAGGATTGACCTTTTATTAGTGCGGGAGAGGACACACGTGAACATTTTGATAAAAAGTTACACCTATATTTTAAATTTTAAAAATGGATCCAAAATGTATCATTAGTGAACTGTATATTAGAAAAGTTTGAAATATGTCCCGAAATTTTTTTTATACATGTTTTTAGGTCATTTAATCACTTATCTATTTAGTTTTACACCATGGTAACACCATTTTCATCTAATCCAAGGTAAAGATTTTCTATTTTTATCACTATTAATTATGACAAAAAACTAAGATATTGTAATTATATAATATAAATTAGGATGATTAAAAATATTTAATCCATTTTATAAAATTAAATCTACATTATTGGAGGAATTTAATTTAAAATAAAACCCACAGAAGTGATAAAAGATTAGTTTTTTAAATAATTGTATCTATCTATCATATGATGCATTTATATTAACTGTATTACTTGTAATAAAAATTATATGAATTTAAATTGATATTATATTATATATAATCTATAAATTTTAATTATATAATTCCCATATTGTTTTTATTTTAATTAAACAATGGAGAAACTTTATGAAATTAATTTTTTTAGAAATATGCATAAAAAAAAAGACTAATCTTATTCTAAAATAAAATATATAGATTTTCAAATGTAATTAATTAATTTAAATATTAAAAATGAATACATATGTTACATTAAATTAAAATTAAATCATAATGGTTCATTAATATTACTTATTTTATGGAAAAGAAATTCTTGTTTTACAGAAATCAATATTTTTAACTATTCACTGAGAAATCAATAATTTCCAACAAATCGAAAAGATTCCACCTAGGTCAAAATTTATGTGTTGATTTTAAAATTGAAATTAATATTTTATACTTGAAATTCTATAATATTGAAATTTTACTTTTAAATAAAACCGTATAAAAAAGAGTTTAATATACATATTTCCTTTTTGATTAAAAAATAAACAATATTTTAATAATTAATAGAACTTTCTAATTCATATATATTATTAACAATGAAAATTACTTATTCTATCATTACCAGAGTTTATACACTAAAAAATAATTTGTGATCCATGTCGAAAATCGAAGTAACATTAAATATCTTTCAATTAAAAGAATTATGTTTCAACTTCTCAACCCCTAGAGTTAGATCACATGTATTTATATGGGCCATATATAGTTTTTAAACTAAATAGTAAGAACTATTAATTTTGATGATAAACAAGATTATTTTTTCTATGTGAAAAAATATTATCTTGTTCTTATTTATCCAGGTATGAAATGTTTTAGAAATTATTATTGGACATATAATTAAGACCTTTAGTAGTGATTATGGCCATAAGTTTGAAAAAAATGATTTAAAAAATCTATGTTCACTACATGGATATAAATAAAACATTTATTCTCTTATGACTAAAAAATTAATGGTGTGGTATAATATAGATATTAAACTCTTTCTAAAATTTCTAGGCCCGTGCTTAATGAATATGATTTACCTACTTATTTTTTGGTAGAGGATCTGAAAAAAATTCACTGTATTGTTAATATAATTTTAATTAGGCAGCTATTATAAAATTCCATTTTTTGGAATGGGATGAAAATCCAAGGGAATTTGAGATTTCCAGTTTACATGGTTGATTGAATTGTAAACCATTCTTCAGAATGAAATTCTAATATTTTTACCACTCAAATGTGGTCTTTTTAGACATGGTTTAATCCCATGAGATGTCCCTTGAGTGTTTTTATGCATTTAAGGTGTGCTAGACCCTAAAAAATCAAATTTCAATGAGGATGGAAGAGGTACATAGTTTTCCTAAATTATTTCATCCTTATATAATAAATTGTGCATCCTATACAGAGTGGTTGTGGGTGTTTCATTGTTTGTTCTAATAATGCACAGTAGGCCACATGACCATGAGACATGTTGAAAACTTTTTAACGGAGGAGAAATTCATATTTCTTTCATGATTTCAAAAATGTGCACATGAACCATATGAGCCTCATGCTTAGCCAGTATCCCATGCATGGTTGGCACACAGTTGGGCCAACCATGTGGATAAATCATGCACCTCAGTTAAAAGGGTTAATGTACCCATTTCCCCCAATTTTAATTTCATCTCCTCTCCTCAAGTTTTTTTCTTACACCGATGTGTATCAATCCCTTCGAGGGATCCTTCCTCCTATCTAATTTCAATGATGATATATCCCTCATCCAAAAAATGTTTCTAGTACGTTCAGGTGCATTTGATATCCTCAGTGAGCCTATGACTCAGGTTCCCACTTTTCTCTATTTCACTCTCAATCATTAATGATATAATGGTGCGACCTAATTCATTCTATTTTTAAGGATTTTACTTATTTATTGGATTTATCTTTGTTTGTATTGAATATAAGCTCGATATTGGATAAGTGTTCCATCTAAAGTATAAGGTAAGAGTTATATTGATTTTTTCCATTATGTATTTATTTTTTATAATATACACACATTTTCTACATGCCAAATTCCTCTTTCATTTCTAAAAAAATATAAAATTCATTAAGGGAGACCTAATGACTCAAATTATATATACATTGTGAATTAAAATGGAACCATTGAAGTTGATCACCTCGAATCAAACCATAATCATGGGGTGTCTATCCTATGGTTTGTGGCCCATGTTTTTTCTATGTAATTAAATCACCCACCTTGGGTATTGTTCTAATGAACTTTTTATTAATTCCTTTCTATGGCCTCTAAATCACCTTTAAGGAATGGTAGATAAATTATATTGTAATATATTATTAAGTAATGTAAATTAAACATTCCATGTCAAGATATCCATTCTCCTCATTCTAATAAAACTGCTTTTGAGATGCACTATCTTCTTAAATAAAAAGTGGAAATTAGGTAGTGATTTTTCAAATAATGAATGACATGCATAAGTACATGGAATTAGTTGTTATACTTGAAATGTATAATTGGTATGGACCACCTCTGTGTAATTTATTTTTTTGGAATGCTTATGAATACAACTTATTTGTAATTGAACATTAATGATTATGTAAATTCTATTATACCTTGTGCAATACTCAGGATACATTTAACTAAACTCATTGGGTGGGCCCATAGGTTTGTTAATTTATATTACACATAGTGTGATACTTTTATTCACTTGTAGAAATTCCATGTATGGACTCGTAGGGCGATTTTTTTAATTTTTCATGAGTGAAACTCTGATTCCCATATTGGAATTCCTTGGACAACCTCATAGTCTGTTGTTATTATTATTCCCATGAGTGATACCTAGTAGCCTAGTGGTGTATGGTGAATGTGATCAATGTGAAATGTTTCTATACCATGCCACGATTGATACTTGTCCCCCTATATGGTGTACCAAGGATGGACTATGTGGGTTATGACTTTGTACCATACTGATATTATTACATTGGATTCATCATTATGGATAGTCATCGATGAAATAATACACTAATGGGTGATTATAGTGCTCATTGTGTGATAAATTGGATTACAATTTATAGATCACCTTACATTGAAAAGCATATTCTTTTTAGACTAATAACATTAAATAATTTTGTTTAAATATATTTCAGAATCTCGTTTTTCAGTTTTAAGGATGCATTTGCTGAGTCTAAAAATAGTCATGGGTTCGGTCCATGTTTTTATTTTCTCTTATGATGGATATGTTATATCCCCATGTACATAAAAATTAGTTATATTCATATAAAAACACCCACAGACACATTATATCTATAAGGTTTGAATATGGTTAGATATTTTCCGGTTTTGGGTGATTTAGGTATGGTCGGTCAGGTGTCCCAAAGAAACATGATCCCATCTTATTTATTTATTTAATTATTTTTTATTAGTTATACCTTTATATTTTTTTTCCATATATTAACATTCTGGATCATGTTAGACACAAATGTTAGTGGAATAATGATTATATAACATGACATTTTTGGGTCACCGTAACATAGGGGCACATGAACGGACTTTGTGATTATTTTAATAGGTACTTTGGATTTTTCTTCTTCAATTATGTTTGTACCTTGGAGATTGGAGCGTAGGAAAAAGCTAGTGATCATGATACTTGTGGAGAAGTGCCTCGCGGTATTATTTCTTTTCCTATTTAACATAATGTAACATATCTAATATTTTATGATTCTAACTTGTTTATTTTTGATTAATATAGATATATATGCAACATTTTGAATTTGTAATTTTCCATTCCACGTTATTATATATACTATTCTTATATAACAATGTTATATTATGAACATGAGTGTATAGTCTTTATACTCTACCATCATAGGAACCTTGCTGCTAGTTTGTACCATTTCGCATTCATGGAGGCACACTTGAGTCCATGTGACCAACAGGCTCGGGGAAACATTTCGGCGGCTCCGATGTCATGATATTACTAATTGGTATAATAGGGTTTTTTTTCCTTTTTTCGTACTATTTTGGTTTTTTATAATGGATACAAGGAATATATCAATTCTTGGAAAATTTTTGTGTCTGGGCGCAATCCACCCATGCATAAGGAAATGTCCATGTGGCTAGGGATGGTTTTTTCCATGTTGTTCCCTTTTATGGTTGATTATTATTTCACCTTTATTGAATAATAATATATCTAATATTACATATTTTTGAGATTATAGACCCTTGGCCATATATTGAATGGAAGAAGCATTACATACATCATTATAGGAACACATAGATGCGTATGCCACACAAATTCTATTCCATGTAGTTTCCTTAAAAGGTATCCTTTTTGTGATTTATTTATCATGCTTGTTTTCAAAACATGGTGAATTCTACCTCATCATTTTTTCTTGTATGGAATTTTTTTGTTATTATTGTTTAATTTTTATCATGTTTATCTATATACCATGATTCTATGGTTTCGTGATAATGTGGTGTCTTACTATGATTATTGACATTATTTACAATATTTATCTCTTGTATAACATGGATAGTTATTATATTTATTTAATATTTGTTATTAAATTGTAAATATCATAATAAATTTTATTTTCTCATATAGATTGATTTTGGCACGTTAATTAACAAATCAATACATGTTTGAACAATGAACCACGGGTTTCATGGGAAGAAACAGACTTGTTGCGATAAAATTATAGAAGAGATTGAATCTATAAATTTTATGGGTGATTTATAAACTGAAAATGGAAACCCATATAATTAAACCACCATATGAGATTTTTATACTTTGAGACTATTTTATAAATATAAGAGTAATTTTATTGGAATTTTATTCCTCTATAATGAATTTTACCTCTATTACTTGTGTAAAGAGACCCATATGACGAAATTACTTTGTTCATAACAGGACCCGTGTAGGTTAGTTTGGGAATGTTTCTTATGAGATACACTTAACTCAACCCATGTATGTTATTCATGGTTCCTATACATAATAGGTAAACCCATATAAGGTGTTTTAAAATTTTCAATGTTTTAAATAAAATGGGGTTTTATTAAAATAAAACTATAATTTCTAAAAGATACTATCATAGGGTTCCTTTAACCTGTTATACATTAAAACATTACCCCATTAAGATATTTTTATATTATATAGGGATGATTTTAAAAAGTTTCTACCAACACTTATATGGTGTTACATATAAATTTATGGTAACATTTTACATGATTATTCCCCTCTTTAATTTTTAAAATACATGTTTTCTCCTTTTCAGATTTTTATTTTTGAGGACTCAGTTTATTAGAATTCTAATTATTACATAAAGGTAGTTTTCCTCAATATATTAATATTGTTTTTTGAACTAACATCATTGTGATAATTTTTATATTTATATAAATTGTTTAAAAGTAATTTAGGAGATGTATTTATATTTTATGGTATTATGTAAATTAAATAAATAATAGTTAAAATTCTTTTTGATAAAACATTCGAGTCTGCCTTTTGTCATTAGATAATTGAATTATTGATGTTTGGGTTATCTTATAACTATCACTAGATGTTTAAAATGAGTCTTTAAATTGTGTAAATATCTAATGGAAATAGATGAATTTTCTCAAATAAAACCTTAAGGTGGGGTTTTACCTTAAAATCATATGTTAGAGTTGTATTTACCTTTTCCTTTTCGAGTGCTTGGGATTAGAATTTATACATTTCCTTTAGGTATCAGTTTAAATTTAAGCTGGATTCACTAAACCTAAATGGTAGGTAGTAGATCGTAGTGTCCTTTTTACCATGAAATGGTTAAAGGGATGACACACACTACATTAGTAAGGGGATATCTGGAGGTAAGTAGCACCTTTATATCATAAAAATTCTGTTATATTCAGTATGCTTTCTGAAAATAAGTGTTTTTTAGTTGTTATTTGTTCATAGTAGAAATCATAGAATATAATGTGAAACCTAGGATTTATTGGTGCTCATTCATCAATTTGACCCTTGTTAATGCAATGAGCATCATGTAATTCTCATTATCAGTTGGTTGGATATGCTTAGGTTAGGGTTTACAGCAAAGTGGGTTGGGTGAAATTTCCTTTCTTCTTCATCCATGATGGACGACATGGGAGGTTTTCAGCCAGTTTTAAAATCAAATGGGATAACAAAACTCATGGTTTGTTCTTGTTTATGGGCCATTAGATACTAAGATAAATATTTATTATAAGCTTATGTGCAATATCAAGGATGATCCATTTTTTTGTGATATCTCTGGGTAGTATTCATTGAAACATTTCGTGCTCATCAAGATATATACATTGTAAAAATGACCATATGATTTTTTGATAATAATATTAACCCCCAGATATTATTATTTAAATATAGGATATATGTGAGGTAGAGTTTCCTAGGAGTATATGTGAAATCAGACTCATTCCAATTCTACAGATGATGCCATAAAAAGATGAGGTGTTTTGACTGACTAGTCAGTTGGTTTTAGATTCTATTCCTGATGGTTTGGAACATGTAGACATAAATCATGCTGAGTATGAAATTTATATAAGAATGTAAATTTAATTTTGTGCACCTTCTAGTATATTTTTTAATATCTTTTAGTATAATGGTTTCTAAAGCTTGTTTTACATGTCAAGAACCCATGTTAGTGGTTGAGGGATCATGTATCAGGGGATGAATTCCCTTTTATCAAAAATCTTTTGATAAGGACACTCATATTATGGAGAGAATGACATCGATAATAGGAAATCCTTTCCTTTAATGTATCATGAACACAACCGAAGATAAAAATTTGAATATTTTCAGTAATTAATTCAAATTCCCATGAGGTTGGTGAGTTTTGTCTCATGGAAGCTATTGTGAGGCAGAATGATAATGATATGTTTGGTAGTGTATAAAACCTTCAAATAAAAAAATTAGTTATGGAAGGACTTTAGTTCTTGATATTGAGTAATCAAGGATTAAATCAGTGTTAAATGATATCACAATTAGTTATTGATAAATTGTCAACAAGTGAATACGAGATCTTCAAAAATAAGTCATCTTGAGAGTTTTGAATGAACATTCTATTTATAGTTGGTTAAGTATTGTTCATAACCTTACTGAGCACTTCATTTCGGTTATGAAGAGAGTGTCATGGGTCTTATTGTAATTATTAAAATTCTCTAGGTTTACTCATATCTTACTGATGATCATATCCCCTATCTTGATATCATCGACGATACATAGAGAGGTCATCAATTATGCACTACTCTAAATAAAATGACATTGGGAATGATTAATAAAATATTTGGTATTTTATTCTAAGAAACCTGAATTTTGAATGAAGTCATAGTACATACTGAGTGATAAATAGGTTACAAATATATAATTCCATGCAAGGAATCAAGGAAACCTGCTATTTTTTACTTGAACTCTAGGTGAGTTCCAAATTAGGCATGATATATATTTTAGATACATGGATTTTTGGCTTTTTAGTGATGTCTCACTAAAAAAATTCAGAATGTTGACTATATAGGATGAGCTCCCTAGACTCTATTAAATGATATTAAGGTTCCATAATGTATATTATGGCTTAAATGAGTTGTTTTAATGGTGAAAATACAAGTATTCTCGATCATGTATATTCCATATTCATGTTATGCCATGAAAAGAAAAAGACAACGTTTCGTCTTGAGACATCCCAAGAAGTTGAAAACAAGATTTGATGGATGTGTTTAAAGTAAATGCAAGGTACCTTAGGTTATGGAATCATATTTTCAGTTTTTTTATACCAATATTCTATATTTATTATCTTACAAATAGTGGAATTTGTGTGTCTCAACCTGTTTTCCTATGTTTTCATTAAATGTAGTCGGTGATGAAATGCTTCTTGTCAAATCATTAGTTTGGGGAGAGTGTTGCGTGAGTTGTCCATAGTCTATAATAGGAAGCTATATTGACTAATATAAATTATTTTTTTTGGGATTCAGCCATATTTTTATGCTAAGTATCATTCTAATTCCATTATTTGAACAATGGGGGCGTGTTGAAATAGAGAAATCTGACGGTGGAGATACCGTGGAACAAAATTCGACTTTTAAATGACAGTACCTTTTGTGGGGAGATCTATATGATTAGATATTAATGTGATGAATATGAGTTCATGTATCCATTTTTATGGGATAGAGTAATAATAATTTTAGGTCTTTAGTTTTAATTCAATAATAGGCTCATGTTTTAATACGTTATGCACCATATAATAAAGGGAACGTTTGTGGGGTGTTGGGTGTTGGAAACCGAATGTGTCTATTTAAATGAATTCTCATGACCCGAGTAGGTTGGGTAATGTTTTTTTATTCCCCAATGAATATTTGTAATGATATATTCTATGTTTTTATGGTTGTAACATCCCATGGTTTTGACTGGGTTGAAATTCCAAGGAAATTTGTGATTTCTTGTTTAGTGGGTAGACCAAATTGTAAACCAAGATTAAAAATGAGAATTTGTGATTTTTAAAACTATAATGTGTTGTTTTTAGACTTGTTATACGGAATTATAGGTGTATCACGTGGTTCATTGAATTTCAATAGCATTAGACCCAAAAAAATCAAAACTGGAGAGTATACAGGAGGTATACGATTTTCATGAAACCGTGAGGTCCTCCAAAATAAACTATGTGGCTAGTCACTAGGGGATATGGTTGTTTCATGGGTTTTTTAACAATAAACATACAGAATCACAACCATTTATATTTTTGTATGATTTTTAACAGAGTATAAATACATGGTTTTCACACAATTAATCAAGTAGTGTACATGAACCATGTGAGTCCCATGATTAGGCAATAGACCAAGAAGAATTGGTGATTATTTGGAAATAAGTGCATCCAAACTACAAAAATAATTTAAATGGGTGAATTTTACATTTCCCCAATTTTATTTTAATCTCCTATCTCCCTCTATATTTCCTTCCATTGATGCATGACATGACCTCGGAGGGCTTCTTCATCCTCTTTGCCTTCCATAAAGATATCTCTCCCACTTGAACACAGATTCGAGCACTACCTGTTTTTTGGGATAGTATTTAGTGATTCTAGGAATAATATTCTATATTTTATCAATTTCCCATCCCATCTTAGATTCTATCAATGTATGTGCTATTTCTTCCAATTTTCTGGGAATCTATCAGTTTTATTAATTTCTCTCAAACTAGATCGAATCAAAACTCGATATTGGATGAGTTGAACATCCTATTTAAGAGTTAGGTGGGGTATATATTTCTCCAAAATTATTTCTTGTAGATAAATGAAACCCTTATTCCACACACCATATTATCCACCGATTTCCCATAAAATGTGAAATTAAAAATCTAAGACATAATAACTTATTTTTTATAGTCCTTATGCATTTATATGGATCCATTGGAGGTTAATCATCTCAAAAAAATCCATCCTCATGGGGTGTCACAGTTATGGGTCACGTACCATGATTTTCCTTAGTAATTAAATCACCCACCATTATCATTGTTCTAACACTCATGATTATGAAAACCATTCGATGGAATCTCAGCCACCATCTAGGTGGGTTTGAGAAAATATATAATAACTACTGTATAATTAACATAAATTGGTTAATCCATGACAAGATATCTATACAATACATTCTAATAAAACTATCTTCTGAGGTGCACAAAATTGTCTAATAAAAGGGGATATTAAATAGTGAGGTTTTAAATGATGAATGGAATGAATATGTACATGGCCTTTTGTGTTATAATTGAATTAATAATGGACATGAACCACTTTTTTTACATTAGTTGTGTTGTAATGAATATGAATATGATTCTTTTAATTGAACTTCAATGATTAAGTGAATTAAATTACTACATCATCGATACTCTAGTTCGATTTTATGGAATTCCTTGGATGGGATCACAGGTTACTTGATTTATTTTACTCCAAGATATATACATGGATTGACTTGTATGAATTACTTGGACAATATATTAAGGTGATTTTTTTTATTTTCATTGAGTGATACTCATATTCCCTTATATGAATTCCTTTAATGTGGCGACATGCTAATTGAGATTATCATCCCAATGAGTGATACGTAGTCCCCTTAGTGGTTCACCTTTAATGGACAAGATGGGAAATGTTTTTATATCATGACACAACATATTCTTATTAACCTATGTTGTGTACTAGGGACAAAATTTGTGTGTTATGCCATAACAAAATACAAATAGTGATATGTGGGTTTACTCTTTATAGATCACCTTTGAAAAACACTTACAATGGTGGGTAATTATAGTTCTTCTAGAGAAATATTTGTGATTTCTCTTATGAACAACCTTGGATGAGACAAAAATGTCTTTTTTTTTGAAGAACCTTAATGCATATTGTTTAAATATTTGGGAAATGAAATTTAATCAAATTCAAGGACGTGTTCGACATGTCAAAGAACATACTTAGGTTAAATTCATGTTATATTTGACCCTTACAATATCTCAGTTATGTCCATATGTTCATACACCTCATATATATATATATATATTATTTAAATTTTTAATTTAGTCCTATATGTTCCATCTTAGGCTAAACTGGTACAGTTGACGATGTTTTCCTGCGGTAAATTATCCCAAAAAGTTTATTTACTAATTACTTCTTATTTAGTTTTACCCATAAACTATTGTACCTTATATTCATAGTCAGGATATAATTATAAAACATTAGTGGTGGAAAAATTATAATATATCACACCCTATTGAAGCCTCAATGACACTGGGGTATGATTCCTTGTTATCATGAAGATTTTATAAATAATTAAGTGGCTCCAGGATTCTGGGGTCCGGTCATTACAGATCATATCATATGATGTTTAGTAAAAACATGGAGACTAGATTTTTAAGTTATTGATTACTAAAAAAACCCTATGATAGTCTATGAAGATGAACATATAAGAAAAATCTTGAATTTTGGTAAGGAATATATTTTCTAGATCTTCAAAAAAACAAATCCTTATATGGATACTACATGTGTATGTTGTTCTGGAAAAGATGTTCCTAAGAGTAAAAAATCTGACAAGCTATTTCGATCTTGACCTAGGGTAACCTTTTACAGGACAACATTCCTTAATGTGGACCTGGTTTGACACTCTTATGGGATATGCATAGGATAATTCACATTTTCATTAAACGTCATTATGAAGGATTTATGTCCATAATGTAACTAAATTATATGGTTATAGGTTTTTTGATGCAAAAATTTATCTTATGTTCCATAACATGTTTATAGTTTTATAGATATAATTATTTTATGAGCTAATATAGTATATATAATTGCTTATAAATGTACCCTATAATAAGGAATAAGAACTACAACAATGCATGTGATTTAATGTCTAATAAGGATCATATCTATTAGGTTTATAAGATATCATTTTGAAGGAATATTGTCTCCCGTGTATCCTCATAATATAATGTAATGGTTTGATGTGTTTAAAATATTTTTAAAGAAATATTTAAATCTTTTTTCCTTGATGGAAAGTAAGAGAATAAGAGGATGGATGGAAGAATAATAGATAAATGGAAGAAGGGAAATAAGAGTTTTCCCACAAGTGATAACTATGGAAACAATAACCCAGAATTGTTTTTGATGTTTTTTTGAGTTTGATAAAAGAGTGGAGAAAAATGACAACATGATTGTGAATGAATGGGTAAGAAATATTTTTCCAATGTTCAATGCATCAATTGCATGGAGATGAGACACCTTGAGAATCAATTTCCCTATCCTAAAAGGAATATAACACAAATGATCTTGCTAGATAATGGCCACATTATGATAATTCCTCCAACTAAGATGAATGATTAATGTGTCTAGTCAATAATCATGCCCTATTATTATTTTATCAGCAATGTACTTGTTATCAAAATTATAGAATATATGAGGATTGTACTACAATAATTTTTCATTATGAATTTGAGAACATAAGTTAAATGGAACGAAGAAAAGGTATTTATTGGAATGTAAATATTGTAGGAAAATTATGGATTTAAAGAATAAAAACCCTAAATTCATTCATTATGCTGAGGTAATGATGATTAAATGACTGATTTTGATTTGTTTTTACAACCATGGAACTTATTAGTCACTTATCGACAAGTAGTCTCTACGATAATTGATGTAAATTGCAACATTTTTTGATATAATGAATATATCCAATAGCATGTGTATGTATAAATGAATGTTTCCAATATGGTTTTATTGTGAATCAAGTTATTTATATATTTTCAATGTGAAAATTTGTAACCACTTCATTTTATTAATGAAATAATCATAGATGATTCATTGAGAAGGATGGATATGAGAATTATCAAGGAAATGAGTTATAGGATTTGTGAAGAAATGGATAATGATCCAAAGTTACATTAGTCCTTTTGAAATTCTAGAGATAACTAGAGTTGTGCAATATTATATGTAAATACTTCCTAACCATTCTACGGTACACACTGTGTTCAATGTCTCCTTGTAGAGGAAGTACATTGTATACCAAACACATGTACTTATATCCGAAGATATAGAATTATAACCTATCTTAGGTTACTGTAAAGTTACAACCTAGATTCTTGACCCAATAGAATAGGTGTTGAAGAATCAAATGACTCGATCATTAAAGGTACATTGGAAAATTCATAAAATTGATGAAGTGGTGTGGGAGTATAAGGAGATTATGATAAAGAACTACCCCAAACTTTTTATGAGTCAACATCCATGAATTTTAAGGAAGAAATTTTTTCATGGGGGGAGAATGTAACAGAAAATGTATTATACAAAAAAAATTTAATATTGAATTCATGAAACACTATGTGTCTATGAAATAAAGAATTTTTATGACCTAACCACTAAAAATAAATTTTCCACTTCTAAGATTTCAATTTTGAAAAACAGACATACATAGTTGTGTTCAGTAATATATTTGGAGTTAGATAGAATCAACATAAATTTTAGTGAATACTAACTGACCCATATGAATAGTAATATTCCCTTGTGAATAGTAATAACCCTTATGAATTGTAAATTTTCCAAATAAATAGTAATCTCACTCATGACTATATAAGTACAATTTCTGGATCTTATAAATAAAATTATGATATAATTTTATCATATTACAAATAAAAAAATGATGTAGAAATTTTTAATTAAATTATTTATATAAATATTGAAAAGATAATTCATTATAATAAATTTTTTTCTTAAAATATGATTTTGTTCTCCTACGATTTTATGATAATTTTATAGGGCCTTTGCTAATTTTTATTGTGCTATAATTTTTTTTTTCAAAAATTTCAAATATGCATTTTTTGAGTTAATTATGATTTTATTAAAAAATTAAACGTCATAAATATAAAATATTAATTTTTTTTTTAAAATAGAGTCCATTAATTAATTCTACATGGTTAAAAATTGTTAGGTTGTTTTTTTTGGGATTTTTCTCAAATACATGAATTTTTAATGAATAATGAAATACTGTAATTTATTGTGTATATAGATAATATGTTGAATACACTATTCATGACAACATGGATGATTTAATAAAACTATTTTTGAGCTCATATGCACTGATTACTGTTTATGGTAACAATAATCAATAAGTATTTCTTTTCTTGAAAAAAATAACAAAATAATGAATAAGATATTAACAAACTACATCTCTTCACCACTATAAAAACCACTCCTCACACCAACATATCTTCAATCATCTAAGCCTTTATGATTCTAAAATTTCATCCCAAATAATCAGTCCTAATCACCCCAATGTTCATTAGAACTTGGAATTTCCAAAAGACCAAAACCTATTCCCTTAAGCTGGTTCTAAAGGAGGTGTGTTCAAGAGGTAAAATCATCATCATTTTTCCTATAAATTTCATTTTATGTTCCTTATTTAATTATTATCTCCTCACCTCCTCCATTAATATGATCCAAATAATTCTAAAATCATTTATATACTAGAATTATATCATTTTAATGGAACATCTATCATAAATTTCCTTACTCTATCTCTTTTATTTTTAAAAAAGAAAATCATCATCTGGGAGGTGTTGATTTACAACCTTCGTGGAAGACAAACCTCTGTTCTTCCATTTCTACATCAAAATTTTTCATGAAAAAAAATTATAGTGCATCCAAACTATAAAAAAATCATTAAAATATATTTAATTTTCTATAACAATTTTATATACATATTATCTATTCATTTAACAAATTAGTTCATTATAAGGAAAATACTGCCAACATAATCTAAAAGATTGTCATTAATGTTTCATCGAATAATTCAGCCTCATACCAATTAAAAAATTTAATTATATGACCAATATTTCTTTTATTTCTTTTATTATTTTCTAAAATCAAATTTGGGAAATTATATTCAGTCCACAGAAATCCCATTTCTAACAAACAAGGGTATCATTTATGTAAACCATGAAAAAAACTCCATAATGAGGGATTTCAGTCTTATAGCATATCAATAAGTCCATAAACTAACTTAATAAAATTATGACAGACTAAATAACGTCAACTATGATTTTAATTAAGTTATTAATATGTATAATTTCATATTCTAGGACCTTATGGTTGAGAGAAAAATACATTCTGACATAAGGTATTGTTTCTACATCTGACTAGCATTTTTGTGAGATATTTTGTATTCACTGCTATTAAATTTTATAGCGTATGGGTAATTCCCATTGATGTATCAGATCATGAATCCTTTTATATTCATAGTATTAAATTTATCATTTGATGATTCTTTATTTTGGGTCATATGTTTCTATTGACAACACAGTGGTATGCATTTTTTACCAAAAACTCTATTTTATTTCAGGTTACTACTATTCTCTACTTACATCATTGAAATTAATAATTAATATTATTTACTCCTAAAATAATTGTTATAAATGTTATTTATATTTGTAACAATCAGAATACTTCTTTCTTTTAAGGGTCGAGAAATGTTTAAAATGGATCTTTCAAAAAATATTCCAAAATACAGGCCTGATTCAAGGGAACATCGAAACTTATTACCTATTTTGAAGTGCACTCAATAATCAGTTTTAAGAAATAATTTTCTTTTTAGAATTAAAAAATTTCATAATTAAAAATTATGCTGGTTAATTTCTAGTTTTAAGAAAGAAAACATTTTTCTGCTTTAAAATCCCTTTAATAATTTCCCTAAATAGCACTAAAATGTTTTAAACCTTATCTAAAAACTCTTCCTACATGATTTAACTTCAGTGGGAAAACATTTAAACCATAAATATAATTTCAATGTTCATTTCATTTATTTTCTAGGATATAAAAGTTTTCAATACGATTTCTTGTCAAATACAAATGTCTTTCCAAATGAAATCTTCTTTCCAATGTAAAAAAGGATTTCTTTTGTCTCACGTTATCTTTTAAGAGATTTATACAATATTCACCACTTATTCCTTGAATATGGTTTAATTAATTCCCTTTTGGTATATCATATCTATAATATACATATTCTCGTGATATTATAATGGATAATGATTTTAATCCATCAATGTTGTATGTGACACTTTAAAATGTTTATGGATTATTTCATCAAGAATTTTTCAATGATGTCATTATAAAAAATATTTATCTGTGTCAACATCCATTGTATAATATTGTACTAAATTTCGGTTTTAATTTTATTATATCATCTAAAATATTATTTTTAAGTGTTTATAATTATTTTTACTTTGGATGTGCTAATTTGATAATATTTATGGGTTATATTTGTAGTATTCAATTTTCAGTGCTATTTTTTCAATACGAATGATTATAATATATTGGTATCAACATTTTCACAAGTAGAAGTTATTGGACTTAGTATGTATTGGTTGGGGTCCACTATATCCCCAAAATTCATCTTTAGGTCTTGTGAGACAAACTAGTGTCTTAACATGAGGCTATTCCAATATGTGTATTTATTGTATTGGCTTAAGGCATGAAGGTATTGTTATGATGCCTGGAATTATGAATTCCCTCATTATGAAACATGTAAATAATATTAAATGATGTTATTTTACTAGGCTAATACTCATGGTTATATTTTATTATAGAATTATTTATTCAGCTCTTATTCCTGCCATGTTATACTCATGTTTATTTTTAAAGGAATGTATTAATAGTTTTTGACCATGTATATTGTTTATTTTTATTATATATTCCACTATATTTCTTACCTAATCTATGAATACAAGCTCAACAATTTTTTATGTTTCATTTACCCATGTTATGAAGCAGAAAAAATTCTATAAGATTTCATGTATGGAGTATTATTTCCTTTTATTTAGTCATATTTTTTATTTTAATTTTATAATGTAATACAGGTACAATGACTGTAATCTAGTCTTCCTAGACTTCTAAATCGGTAAATTTTTTGGGATTTGATTCTTTTTAGTCATACCAAGGTAATAAATAATACACATCATATGGGATTATGGGGTAGGGGTGATACACGGGGGAAGATAATTGAAAAGAGGATTGGGAAGAAATTGGCCAATCTTTCATGCTAAAGAGGTGTGAGGATAAGAGGTGGTGAGGGGTGGTATTTATAGTGGATAAGAGAGGTGTGTTTTGATTAATTAAATCCTTAGTTAATTATTTTGGGACAAGACAATAAAATGTGATGATTTAATCACAACACACATTATATAGAGAAAGACTATTCGAGATTATGGTTCATACATTATCGATTACTCAAGGAATAAGGTTTTTAATTAGTAAAGTATATGTTCCATAAAGTACCATATTTTACTATTCCAAAAAATTCAACTAATTTTGAAAAATCAAAAAAATCACTATAAACATTTTGTGACATGATGAATTACAAAATAGAATAATTTTATGAAAATGATTTTGTAAATATGGAATTTCTTTTTAATTAAATTCATTATTTATTCTAAAAATACAATTTTTAAAATTATAACATATTCTATATCATTTTAAAAAAATTAATAAAAGTATCATAAATTTATGTTATAATCAAATTAAAATAATATCATTTTATTATTCAATTTAGTTAATAAAAATTTTCTTTTAAAGTATTATTTTAATTATAAAATTATAAATATACCATTAGGTTTTATAAAAATACCAACACCTAATTTATCATTTTTAAAACATTTATTTGAATTTAATATGTTATAATTATATCATATTTTAGTTTATAATATGGATAAATTTTATTTATAATTTCATAAATGAGGTTAATATTTTATTTGCGAAATTACTATTCCAAATGGGTTTTTAACTATTCTAATGGTCAGGATACTAATCCATCACGATTGGTTCAATAATTTATAAAAATACCACTTATTTAAATAATTCGTCATTTATAATTTTTTATTGGGACTTTAATGTGATTTTATTTGGTTTATAATATATGATATAATTATAAGATGGGAATATCCATTGAAAATTTTTTGGGCCGTTACAATATGTAATTTGATTCCTTTATTATTTAGGTATCATGAACTACTGATATATATTACATAACTCATGATTTTTATCTCCTATATGAATGGTTTGGTTTTCATATTTTATTCTCATATTATCAAAAACTTATTATCAAATTATGTTTAAATAATTCCCTTTTTTACCCTTACTGATCATATGATCTCCCTTTTGTTTCATTTCCTTAGGTTATGATCATATGTATTATATGTGATATGTCTAATAATGGGGTTCATTATGTGGAACTAATTGCGATATGATGTAGAAATCTTATGAAAATTTTGTTTTTTTTCTTATATGTCTCGAAAGGTAATGTACCTTTATGATCCTCATGCATGTGATTGTTTAATGTAATGAATTTTCATCTAAAATGATTTGATATCTATATATAAAAATATCGTGTCTCTAATGAAAGGGTACAACATTGTGTAAATAGGGAAATCTAAGAAGTAATGATATCCACCTGTAGTAATTTTTTTAAAGGTTAATTTTTTTGTATTGATAATATGGGTGAGTTATTATTAATGTAATATTAGAAAAATAAAAGGTGGATCTTCAAAATTGAAAAAGTAAATATTTTTAGACTCATGTTTTATAAATCTTGTTATGTGTTGATTTTGATTATATTTTTTTGAGTTTATTAAAAATGATATTAACTTGTAAATGTGTATGATAGTGTTGTTTTAGTAAAAATATAAAAGTATGATAAATTCATGAATATATATTTGATGTATTGATGGATAAATTTTTTATACCATGAATTGCATGATAATTTAATATGTATGAAATATTTATCAATGAATTGTTAAATTTCATTAAATTGTGATGTGATATTTTTATCAATATGTGATAGTTTTCTGTTAAAAATGTTTATTGTTATTTTAAGAGTGATCATGCAATTGGTTTAGAGTGTATATAATGTTTTGTTTGCCTCATCGATTAAAGAAAACAAAATTAAGTATCTTTTATTTTTTTATAAAAGATTTAAAATTTACCCATGTAAATGATTTTGGATTATTATAATGTTTTAAAATATTATGTTACAAGGAAGTATTTAAATGTTTTAAAACAATTTTTTTTCTTTTAAGGGGTTTAATTGAGTAAATATCTAGAGGGTTCCATAGTGATTTTTATATTTGAATACAGAATATTATTTTCTAATATGTCATGAGTGTTTAAATGGGCCAAAGTGTACATATATGATGTTCTATTTATGCTTGTAAATTTTTTATTTAAAATTGATTTATACTAGTTAAAAAATTATTTGATACTTGGTAATAAATGATGAGATGCTTTTTTTATTTATAAAAATTACATTTATGTTTTATAATGTGGAGATTTTTATTGAAAAACTTGTAAGAAAATCTGAGGTGATGAAAATATATATTCAGATTGATATGAGTAGTATATTAATGTGTTTTAATTAATGAAGAATAATTCATAAAACATTATAATTTCCATGAAAAACATTTATGAACGTTTTTTGTTAATAAAAAATTCATTTGAGGGTCATTTTCAGATTTTTAAAAGAAATATTAAAATAAAATATTTTTTATTTTTACATTCCATAATATTAACAATTATGACACAAGATTAACTAAATTGATTATAACTAACTTTATGTTTTAATTATGATATATTTATTTATAGTAAATTTTAAGGGTTATTATTTCATATCCATTGTTACTTATAGAAAAACGTAATGCATACCTAAGGCATATTTTATTTAAATTGAAATATATTACACATGATTTATATTGAGAAATGATGTATCAAACATTATTAATATATACTTTAAATTTGTTTATGTAATTGTGCTAAATAATGGAACTATTTGTTCATTCTATTTTACATATGTTAATTTAGAAACATTATTAATTAAATATTATACATGATTTATTATGAAATGTTTTTATTAATAATAAATATGGAAATATGAACATGTATAAATTATATAGTAAATTTAATGATTGATAACACTTTAATAAAAAAATTATATAATGAAAATGTAAATATGTGGGAATTTTATGAGTTACTTAATTATTCAATAATTTTACAATAAAAATTCTATGCTCACCTCCCACGAGATGTGTTTATAATTTTGTGTACTGATTTTTGACTTCAACCCTTTTATAGAATGTTTCTTCTATATTGATTTCCATTTTTGTTGTTGAAATTCATAATATTTTGAACTTATTCAAGGTTATTAAATTATTCATAATGTTCCATATTTTTTTGATTTTTATAGACTTCATAAAATAAATTTAAATTAATAATTTGATTGCATTAAGACAAAAATGAATTAATTTGGATCCATACATAGATGAAACTTTATTCTTGTATTATTTTTTATTCCATGTGTTACCTTCCACTCCTGAAGTATTATATGTATGTGTTATGTATTTACTACGTGGATAGGTTTGGGTATATTATTTATATAACTCATGATTTAAGGAAATAATTCTTAGTGTCATGGCATCAAAAATTTAATTAACTTCACATAAATGAACCAACATATTCTTTTCAGGAATGGATAATTTTATATGATGTTCACGTTTTTTGTGTTATATATAGAATTATGGATTACATAAAATATGAATTTGTTCTCAAATTGATAAGAATGTGTATGTGTAGGGTTAACATTAAATGGTATTTTAATTTTAGGATTTCAATCATGATATATCTGAATAATTCGTAGGATATTTTTCATATGGGAGAAAACCTAAGTAAAATTTATGACATTCTAGAAATGACGATTTTGTCTAAATTAATCTTGGAAAATTAATAATAATTTATTATTTACTATTTGGTTGATAATTTAATTGATGTCATTATATTATTTTATGGAACATATGTTTCTCAAACCATAAATAGTTATACTACATGTTATTTCAAATAATATTGTTCCCTAATAAAAGTCATGCTTGGAATCTATACTTTTTGTTTAAAATCCTTCTGAAGTGACTGTTTTTTAAAACTATCCCATATTGTAATGTATATATTAATGCTATTACTGTAATGAGAAATGACATTACATAAAAGGGTAATCATTTATAGCTTGAAATGAAAACAACTATATGTAAATTTAAAATTTGGTGATTATATTCTTTTATTCCACATATAATTCATGCTAAAAGAATAATAAAACGTGATTGATTGATATTCATTGTTGTTTGGGTTCTTTCTTGCATACTATGTGGCCTTTTGTGAGTTGTGAGTCTTTAATAAAAAATTTCTTATTTCTAGTTGGGTAATATGATGCATTGGATCATAGGGCTATGACTGATTTCTTAAGAGATCATAAGGAATTTGGCATTATAATAATTTATTAATTTAGTTTATTGGGTTATATGTGACATTTTTTATTCATTAATATTATTTTATTCCTTGTTTTGTGAAATAATTTTATTCATATTTTAGAGGTATCTCCAGGGGTGTCTGAGTTGGAGATAATAGTTATATTTCTTTTTAGATTGATTTTAATTCTCATTAATTATAATTATATGATAGGTATATAATTTATGTACCCATAATTTCTCGATCAATTACTTTGGCTTCTTCCAATTCCTTAATGGTGTTTAGATATATCTTTTTTCATTTATATGTTTCATTAAATATAATTTTTCTTAATATTGATTTACCCTAAAACAATATCTCCTCACTACAGAATGGTAAACTTATTTACACTTATATAAAGACCCATTTCCATTATTTGATAAGGGTATGATTGGTTTTTGATTCACAATTTAATGGTCAATGTAAATATAATTATTCTTATTACAATCACACATGGGTAATCTCCATATTCATATAAAGTTCGGCTAAGCTCATGTAATGGTGGGTTCCTGTATTTTTAAATGTATTGTCGATTTAATTTTGTACAAACATATATTGCGCAATGGTAGTCTAGTTTACCTTTATCTAGAGCCTTGATGAGTGAATGTAATTCCTCATACCAATAAAAGGATAAATTTTCTATATAAGGATAAGACATATTAAACATATATAGAACACCACCTATTGGGTAAGGGTATATTATTTTTTGTTTTATTGTTCTTCATACTTGAATCGACCCGCAAAATAATCTTTTGGGGGAGATGAGTGTTTTGAGTTAAAATATCGGCAAAATATTGAGATAATTAATTATTTAAATGTGAATTAACATATATTTTATTAGTTTTATTTTTTATAAGAATATTAAGGATAATGATAATAAAATGTTATGGATTTAAAATATTTTAGAAAAAACCCTATATTTTGTCTCTCAGGAATTCTAAATAAGATTTAGAAGATTAAAATGAGTCTTGTGAATGATAAATTTCCATGACTAATATATTATAAAATAAAACATAATGTTTTTATCAGTGATGGAAATTTTCCACGAAAAAAATTTCTCTAATTTTAAATCCATAACTTCCTCCATCAAGATTTGTTGTTTTTGATCATGTACAAGTGATCATCACTATTTAACTCACAATTAGTGAATCCATAAAATAAATTCAATCTCATATCAAATATCCCTATTTTCACTCATCTGTATACCCTCTACCAATATTTTACAACATATTATGAAGCTTATCATGATGTATGGGATTCAATATTGGCGTTATATTTTATTGTGTTAGTCATGGGATTGTCCCGTTTTCATTTTATTTGATAATTAGATTGAATTGAACTAATGAAAAAAATAAACTATAAATATAGAAGTAATAAAGGGATACGTTGTGATTATATTATATATATGAATATATATATATATATCATTGTGTTATTTCAAGTGTTGTACTTGTTATTATCTATATAGAATAATCATAATATGGTTGATGATATATTAAAATGGGATTCTAATATTATGTTAATAAATTATAAAATATATTCCAATATTCTTATGTTATTTAATAACATTTTATGTTGTGATCAACTAATCTATGCATTTTTCTTATTTTAAAGAGCTCCATGATTTCCATGAGTCTATTTTACAATGAAATATGAATTATTTTTTCATTCAAGTACTCGAATCACATTATGTAATTAAATGATAATTAAATGTAGTTATTAAAAGGTTTATTTGACTAATTTGGATTGGGATGATGATTTTGTTAAACTCTAATAATTAAAAATCAACGAAATATGATTATCTCTATCTACTTTGTAGCTTTGAATGTGATATGGGGGATAGTTTTTCATTAATGACCGGAAAGATGTGTTGGATGTGGAAATCGGGGTTATGATTATGGTGCAAGGATGTGAAATAAAACATAGTTGGTATATGATGCATGACTTTTTTATTATTATGTATTATTAAAATGATGTTATTTTATGTTGTGGGTGATGGATGCATGGGGATGAATGTTTAACATGGGACTTTGTTAGTGATTCTCAATGTTAATTCATGTGGTAAAATTAATAAACCTAAAAACTTCAATATGAATGGAAAAAAGTTATTTTGGGATGTTTATAAAATTTAGTAATGATTTAAATAGTGAATAATGGATTATTATTAATAAATATATATTGTGGAGTACATATTCACCTATAATGGTAATATCGGGAAAAGTGAAATAGATTTATTAAATAGACATCGACAATTAGTAAAATGTTAATACATAGAATGAACTAGTAATAGATTGGAATAAATTTTGGAGATGATGAATTTTGTTTCATTCAATATGGGAAATAAATTTTATAATGTACTCAATATTGGTGGGTAAATGATAAATAAGAAATTGGATATGTGAATGAATTAAAGTGGAACTGTGGTTCCTTGTCTTGGATATTTATTTTTCATTATTGACTTGTTTGTTTCATAGAGGATTCTTTGGGTGTGAATGGGTAGTAGTGATATTAAAGTAAAGTATATAAGTTATTATTAGGGTGTCAATGTGTTCCCTTTGGCTGGGTTTGGTTTGTGAAATTCATTTATTTTATTTTGATTTTAAATATACCCCACCAGAATAGAGTAATTCATATTAATGCAAATCTTTCTGTTTTCTGAGCATTCCCCAACATCTATATAATATAGAGGTAACTAATGGATGTATACTCCATCTACCCTGCTATACCCTAGAAATTATACAGCCTAAGATCAATTAATTTTGGTGTGATAAACTAATTTTTTAGTGGTATGTAGTGTACATGTGAATTTTAAGGTTGCAATGTGCTCTAGAGGTTGATATGGGGTGGGAGTAAAGCATTACAGGAGGAGTAAATGTGGTTGATGTATATCATGTTCATAATACACTACTACCAAGGACAAATGCTATGGTGATGTTTTTCGGGTTGTGATTGATGATGATATGGTTTGGTATGTAGTTGTCTGTTTAATGAGGATGTGGTTGTAGTTATGATATGATGGGGTGATGTTACGTATGGTATGGTTGTATAGAAATTTTCTCTATTTTGTTTCTATATTGAATATTTTGTGGGGATGAAGTTTGAGGTACCCTATTACTATATTATTTGGATGTTAATTTCTTATACTTGGTGTTTATATTTTATGATTGAGCCATAGTGAGGGTGAGGATGAGTACTTTTCATGTTATGTGTGTGTTTGTTCTACTCTTACTCACTAGAGAAATATTATTCTTTTTCCACATTTGAATGATAGTTTTAGAGGATTATCTTAAAGAATATACAAGTTATTATCACATTATATAGATATATTCAGTGATCAGAAGGGTATCAGTGATCAGGATGGACCATACAATTCTTGAGATGGGTTTTTTTGTTGCAAGTATGTTTTGGAGTTCTTTTGAGTTTTTAAATTAAATTTTTATTCTATATCGAACATCATGAATTGTTGTATTCTGTTATATGAGATGATGGTTTATTTATATTGTGTAGTTTTTGTGTAATATTTATGTATATTCCTATGATTCTTGATGACAATAAATCTCATTTTATGTCTTTATATAGGTAGTGCGGTCTCTAACCAAGGATCTCTTGGAGGTGAGCTTCAGGGCTCATTATCATCATCACTATAGGCCTAGATTGGGATCCTAGTAGAGGTGGTTCATGAGAGATTGGTATCAAATCTTTTGTTTTAATGATATTATGGATACCATATGTAGGCACTGGTAAGGATTTAATAGGATGGTAGGGAAACAAAATCAATTATATTTTGTATATAATGTATGAAATATAGATCATCTAGGACATCAGATTTTTCCCCCCATGTGATTTGATTCAAGGACCATAATCAATCCAAACATACTAAGTAGTGTGATTATATTTTCTAGGTAGAATCTAATGAATGATACATACTTCATGCTTGTTTTTTCATGTGATAAAATAGTGTGATTTTATCTAAATTTAATGAATATAATAAAATGAATCATAATGTGTTCCATGATATTGGGATTAGGGTTATATTTTTTGTTTTTGGACTATGTTATTTTTTTAAGGATACGATGAAGGATTACTGGAGTTCTTATTTTAATCACTTCAACTATCTTGAAGTTTTCTCTGAGTGGCCTTACTATATTAAGTCATTAAAAATCTTGTATGATCTGATTTGTACATGTGACTCTGTTTATGACGTGTATGTGATTTTATGTGATCATATATCCAAATGGATATAACATTTTTTCAACATGTAACTCCACAATGTATTGATATCCTCATATTGATAATGGTACATGGGAAAATTAAATTTTTCTATAGTGGTTACATGGGTGAGCACTTGGTAGTTTTATATTTAATTAAAAACTAGAGGTTGTTTAAACATCATTATTTTTTTCAAACTCATTTTTAATAAATAATGTTATGTTTTAATTTGGGTATTATAGTTTTTATGTTATGAACGTTGAAATTATCATGACAACTTGATGTTTAGGGATTCATTAGTTTAATAATAAATGTATGATAAATACATGATTATAATTTTAATGTAATAATTGATTCACTATTAATACATTTTCATTTCAATGAAAAGTTAAGATGGAAAAATATTTATTAATGAGTTCTTCAAATGATTTAGATCATAACATTCTCTATTTGTTGATGAGTGAATTTTTTACTTAAAATAATGGTTATAAGTATCATAATAGTGATCATGAAATTTTTTTAGAGAGTTATATAAATAAAATTTAACCTCGTGATTTAATGAAAAAATATTAGTGTTATTTTAGAATTTCCTTGAAGGAATCTTTATAAGTTACCTGTTTAACTGAATTTGAATACTTATAAGTTTTTTAATTCATGGGATCGAAGGTTGAATTTATATTTTATATCAATAATATAAAATTTTATGTTATTTTGAAGAAGGCATTATGTAATTAGAATTCTATAGGGTGTCCAATCCAATTCCATTGTTGTATATATAAATTTATTTTTGAATATGTTCAGAGTGATTACTTCTTAAAAAGTTTACTGACATGATGTGGTATTTATAATTAGAATACATTGATTTTAAATTGATTCATACAAGTTAAAATAATTATTTGTTACAAGTTATGAAATAGTGAGACGGTTAGTTTTCTAAAATTAAATTCCCTGTTAGTTTAAAATTTTGAAAATATCAACTAAGTTTTTTAGTAACATGTTAAGAAATGATGTTTTTTATTTAATACTAATATTAGTAATATATTATTGTCATTCCATTAATAAATAACCATTCCCAAAAGTTCATAATTTCATGGAAACACATTTATAATAGTTTTTTTATTAATTAGATATTCTGTTTAATTTTTATATTTTTAAAATAAATATTTGAATAAAATAATTTAGTTTTTGACAATCCATAATGGGAAAATTTATTCCATGTGAAAAGATAAATTAATTAAAACTAAATTCATGTTTAAATTATGACCTTATTTCATTAAAGAATATAATAATTGTAATTAATTCAAATTATTTATCTAGTATGACTTAACAAAAAAGGAAATTCATAGCTAACACATATTGTATTTAAAAATTAATCAATGAAAAAAGATTTAAATTGATAAATGGTATACTGGAAATTATTAATGAATACTATAAACAAATTTACGAAATAATGATAAAATAAAATCCATATTATTCATGCCAAGTTAAGCATTATAAGATCAGGATGTTATGAATTAATTCTTCCAATTAATTTATCATGATATGATTTGATGAGGTATAATCCATTAAAGGGGAAATTATAAAATTAAGTGATATATGAAAGTCATGATAAAACATTAAAAAAATAAATATAATGGGGAAAATTAATATTTGAGAATCATAAGTATGATATAATTGTATAATAACCTTACATTAATCATTTCTAGAGCACCACCCATGAGGTATGGTTATAATGCTGCATATAATTTTTTGATATCATGACTTCTATAACCAGTTAGTTCTCTAATTGATTTTCTTTATTAATGTTGAAATCCATAACCTCTTGATCAACTATATGATAGTAACTTATACATAATTTTTTTTGGTTGTGTGACTTTGAAATCGTAAAAAAATTTCCTTAATATATTCCACACAGTTATTCTAAAATGAATTGTTTTGGTGCAATTGATAGATGAAACATTACACATTCACATGTGTATATGCCATGTGTTCTCTTCCACTCAGGATGTATTAGACGAATATGTCTTGTATTTATTTTACATATTGGTTCTGGTCAATAATTTGTATAATTTATGATATAATTAATGTATACATAGTGATAAACCATAAAAAATACAAATAATTTCACATAAATATAGAAAACTTTTCACTCAAAATATGGATAGTGTTTGTGATGCTAAATAATATATGCGATATACATCAAATTTTGAATTTTACAAAATATTTATTTATTCTAAATTATATTATCATTTTTATATGAAGGGTTTAATTTTTTTATGGCGGGAAGAAATACTGTTGAAAAAAAATATAATTTTCAGTACTCTAGAATAATATTTTCCAAGTGTGTTTTGTGTAAAGGATTTCATTCAAAAATATAAAAGTAATCACATATTAACATGAATGTAATCTGGAAGAATATTTCATTGGAAGAATGATGTTTAATTAATTTCTAATTTTAGCATGTCAAGCATGATATATGAGGATAAAGAATGTGTTGTTTTTTAGTTGAGAAAATGATAATATAAAAATGATGAAGTTTCAAATAGGATGATTTTTTTTCGAAATTAATTTAAATTAAATAAGAATGGGGGTTGATTTAATATTTTTTAATTACGTACTTGAAGTGTTGATGTAAGAACACATACCTTCTTTTTAGCTATGTCTTTTTTTTTTTTGAGTTTTTGAGAAAATAGGAGTTTCTTGAAATTTTTGAAATACACACCGTGTACATTTTGAGTACAGGCTGTGTACTCCCTTGCTGCGTGAGGCAGTGTGTGGGCCGTGTCCAGGCCACACACACGGCCATGTAGGGTTGATGTAGAGGCTGCTTAAAGCTGATTACGGAAAAGGCTAGTACACACAGTGTACTCCAAAAGTACATGTAGTGTACTTTTTTATTAAAAAGACCGAGGCCCCGTTTAATCACCAGAACACGCTTCTTCTCCAGCTTCATCGACCGAGATCATCATGTACGGTCGACAATATCCTAGGAGCCCCCGAGCCTCCGTTAGTTCTCCAAATTAACCACCATCGACTATGTTTGAACCGCAGTGGTACGATTTTCCTTCTTCTAGGGAATCGTTTTCCAATTCCACCTCTTTTTCAAGTTATCTTGGGTTGAAAATTTTGTGTGTTTTCGTAGATCTACAACGTTCTAAGGAGAATCAATCCTCTTGGTTCAAGTATATCAATCTATTAGCATCAAGGTAGGTGGTTTGTACATTTCCATTCAAAGACATTGACTATTATGTTAACATTCCACCAATACCCTCTAACAGTGGATTGTGTGTTTACTGTTTTTCCCCTATTATTTTCCTGCCTTGATTGTATCCTTGTGTAGAGGTAATATGGTTATGTATGAGGATAATTTCTATTCTTGGATGTTTTTCCCATGCCTTGTTATGTTTATGGTCCTTTTGGGTTTTGTTTAGCCTTTGGCCATTATACCCGTTTTCCATTCCTTGTGACCATAGGATGGAGTGTTATTCCCTGACATGCTTGTTATGTTATAGACTAGCTAGCCGAGTAGCTCAGTAGATTTACTTTGTCCTTATAGCATTATTATGAACTAACTGACATGGGGCCGTGAGAACCTGGTGCTGTAGACTATAAGGGGATAGACTGAGGGAGCTTCATAGAGAGTCTTGGGAATTATAGACCACATGAGGATAGGATGAGTGAGCTTCCTTAGAGAGTCGTGAGCTGTATAGACTATATGGGGATAGACCGAGTTAGTTTCCTCGTAGAGTCGTTGTTTTTTGTGTATTTCCTTAAACTATTCCAGGCTATAGGAGGAATTGACTGAGTGAGCTTCCTCAAAGAGTCTGTGATATACCTAAGGCTATAATAGGAATTGAACGAGAGATCTTCCTCAGAGACTCTCTAGTCCTTGGGGCTATAAGGGGAATTGACCATGTGATCTTCCTCAGAGAGTCCCTGACTACCTTAGACTATAAGGGGAATTGACTGAGCGTGCTTCCTTAGAGTGTCTTATAATTTCGTATGACCAAACCAGTGGGGTTAGACTAAGTGTACTGCCTAGAGGGTTGTTGGTACTTCGTGGATAGGAACAAAGGGGATGGATGTGAGTAATTCTCAGAGGGAGTCCTATTTGTGGTCAGATGTTTCTTCACTAATTCTTGTTGATCTGTGGATGGTTTAATGTTGTTTATCATCCTGTTTACTAGTTACTGTTCACATCTTACTATATTGTTACCTACCATATGATCACTGAATAATAGGCATAGATCTTTAGGTGGTTTCCTACTGGGATTTAGTCTCACACCCTGTTTGGGTCAGGATTTTGGGACCAAGAAGATTATATTTTTAGAGTTATAGACAAGGGAAAACACCCTTTGACTTTAGGTATATGACTTTCTTTGGAGGAAGATGGCATGGGATCAAGCCGAGGCCTGTGATGCTGAGGAGTTGCTTATCTATTTTCTTTTTTACTTTTTCTTAGTTTTTTATTCATCATTGTGACTTGTTTGGATGATTTCCTAGACATATATATCATCCATCATATATATACATATATATATATGTGTGCTCATGTTGTTTATCATATTTAGTGTTCCACTTCTCACTTGTGTATGGAATTTTTATTGCTTCCTTTATTGTTTATTATTTCTCTTTTCCACCATGTACGCTGCCAATGAGGGCATAGTTTCCCCACAATCACACCCAAGGCCCTTGCAGTTATTTGTAAGCCTCTGGAGTTTGGGGAAATTCTCTTGAGGCCTTGTGACCAACCGGGTACGGGGAGCACTTGGGTTGCTTCTGGAACCGGGAAATTACAAAGTGGTATTAGAGGAATTATTTTCTCTTGACATACTATTTTGAGCCTATAGCCAGTGATATGATGAAATAGGTACATGATAATAAGTTGTGCCTGGGAGTAGCTAACTGGTGTACATGGAAAAGCCATGTTACCTCATTTATTTTAGTTTTAATAGTTTTCACTTTTAAAGTTGATTTGATTTCACCGTTGGGTGATTCACTTGATTTGTGCAATTACCGTTGATGTTATTACGGTTCTATTTCTGTCGCAACCCAATGAGATGAGGGTATTTAATCTCTTGCATCATCTAGGCACTTGATAGAAATCACATTCCATGAATTCCTTCCATGCCATCTATGATGCATTAGCGATTGTATGTTGTTGTGATAGACATTTTGTAGATTATGCATCCTGTTGTGATAGATGCTTTAATAGAATCTCTACTATTTGATAGAGAATTTTTTTGTATAGTACATTGCTTAAATGGATTCCAAACATTGCTTCTTGAGGTGTTATAGGCCCTCAGGGACCGGAATTTGGTGGATCATTGCCTGGTTGCCTTGTTATAACTTGTATAAGATCTCAAGCATTGATTCGCGGGGAGTATGGGACCTCATGGATTGGAATTCGGCACCTTAAATATTGTTTTCTATGTTTTCTAGGCTTCAGAGCAGTTTCTAAGATACTACCCGAAAAAACCCAGAATACACGGCGGGTAATTTATTAATACATGATGTGTAGTTTTTAAACTGTGTCACTGACTATGGGGGCAGAAACACGAGGTTGTGAAAAATCTTCAGGAACACGCCCTGTACGGTAGGTACATGTTGTGTTGTAGTAACCGTGTGTCTACCCATGTGGCTAATGATACAGATGGATGAAACATTGACTTTACACATTTTGTACTGTTATCACACACTGTTCCATATAACCTAAGTACCTGGATGAGTTACGAATAACATGGGTCGGGGAAAACCATCATGTACACGACGTGTCCTCAGGGAGTACACTATGTAGAGTGAACCGTGTAGCCGATCGTGTAACTAACAACATGGGTTGACGAGACCTTGTCTAGTACACACCATGTCCTTCGTGAACACGTTGTGTAGTCTAGGATTGAGAGGACCATGTGGGTTATCCCTGTATGGAGACTCAGGTAGGGGTATAGAGTTCAAGTACACACCGTGTGTGGGGACAACACACCGTGTGGTAGGGGCATTGCACGACTAGTTGTGGCAGAAGTACACACCCATGATAATGGGTTTAAGGAACACACATTGTAGTTTTTATACAGTCCATGTAGTCTTATTTTCTAAATCTTGAATGTTTCTTTCTCTTGTTCCCATCTTGTAATCATCTGTTCTCAGTATTTGATAATCCTGATCTAAGGTGTGATTTTGACATTTCAGAGCTAAGCCATTTATAATTCCTTTGGTTGTACGTTAGTTGCCAGATGGTGATCAGACATAGGATATGGCCGATTAGGGATCTCATGCAGATCCTCCTATTATGCCATCTTTGGCACTAGCAGTTATACCAGTTGCAGGCTTCGATGCGTTTTTTACCGAAGAATTTCTAAGGATGATACAGACCTTCCAGGGAGTGCCTCCTCCAGCCCCATCAATGGAAGAGTTGACACGGGTTTTCTAGTAGCAGCATCCTCATAATTTCTTAGGGCATGGAGGACCTCAAGCTGTAGAGTCGTGACTAGAGGCCACACTGACAATTTTCAAGCATCTGTAGATACCTCCAGAGAAGAGGGTGAACCTCGATACCTATATTCTCTGAGACTCCACCGAGAGGTTGTGGGAGGTGATATTACAGTCAGGACGCTAGCAGAGTATGTCTTCTGATGAGTTACGGTGCATCTTCTACGATTTCTTCTACCCGGAGACCTTTAGGACCGATCAAGCCTGGGAGTTTATGAGTCTAGAGCAGGGTACTCTTTTGGTTATGGAGTACTCGTCTCGTTTTACTGAGCTGCAGTGTTTCACGCCGATTCCAGGAATCAATGAGTTGTTCCTTGGGTGGATGTTCGAGGATGGTCTGAGGCATGAAATATGATAACATGTGAACATCTTCATGTTGACTTAGATATCCTCTATCTTCAACCAAGCACTGATCAAGGAGTGCAATCTGAGGGATTCTGGAGTAGTGAGCCAGGGCGGTTCGACATCCAGATTCAGTGTTCCTCCAACTGATAGCAGGAAGCGCAGTAGAGAGTCTGCTTGAGGAGATCAGATTAGGGGGAATGTATCTTCAGGAAGCCAGGTAGTATGCTACCAATGCGGGAGGAGCAGGAACACTAGCCCTCAGTGCCAGAGAGTCCCAATGGAGTGTCGATCATGTGAAAATATGGGCCATCTTCAGCATTTTTGTCAGGTCCTCTCACCAACTACTGGTGGTAGGAGTTCTTCTATAACCCCACGTTCAGGAGATCCATCGCCAGTTTCTACCCAGTCTTGGAACTAGAGTTCATCTGGACGTGTGGGCTACGGTGGAGGTCACAGTCGTGGTGGTCAGTTAATAGGATACCCGCTACAGCAGAGTGGATCAGCTCAGAGTGGTCAGCCAGGGTCACAGGGCCACGGTACAGGCCAGAACATTGCAATGGAGCAGACCCATCAGGAGTAGGATTCCGACCCTTCTACAGTTCGAGGTACGATCTTTGTAGCCTCAATTTTATCTTCAACTCTTTTTGATATTGGTGCAACACATATCTTTATCTCTATTGCTGTTTCGGAGAGCCTTGGTCTCTGCATCTTTTCCTCTGCCGATACTTTGAATCTAGACACACTGTTGAGGACTAGAGCGGTTAGCGTACGTCAGTGTAGAGAGTGCCCTCTTGAGGAAGCAGGATACCACTTTTTATGGGACCTCTATGTCCTAGAGATGACAAGATATGATTTGATTCTCAGAATGGACTGGTTAGTTCCCTTCCAGGTAGTTTTCAATTGCTATCTCCACAGGGTGAGTTTCGTATCACCATAGGGTGAATCATTTCTTCATAGAGGCGAGTGGGATGTCCAAGCGAGTCGAGCAGGACCCGAGAATCATGGTCTAGGAGGAGTTACAACCCATATTTATATTCATTATCTGGAAGACCCAAGGACTTCAAATTTATACTTTCCTCCGGTGGTGGATCATTTAAGATATTTCTTTCCAGTTGACTTTTCAGGTTTTCCTCTAGAGCGTGACGTAGACTTCTTGATAGAGCTTGTTCTAGGAGTGGCACTGGTGTCCATTCCTCCTTATTGGATTGCTACACATGAGTTGCAGGAGCTCAAGAAGAATCTGGAGGAGTTGCAGGTAAAGGTTTTCATCCAAACCAGTACTTCTCCTTGGGGTTCGACTATCCTATTTGCAATGAAGGGAGATGAAATCCTCAGGATTTGTGTGGATTATCAGAAGATAAACTAGTTGATGATCAAGAACTGATAACCCTTGCCATGGATCGATTATCTCTTTGATCATCTTCGAGGAGACTGAGTGTTCTCGAAGATTGATTTGAGATCCGGTTATCATCAATTGCACGTTAGACCATCTTAAATACCTCTTACAGCTTTCTGGAGTAGGTACGGTCTATACGAGTATATGGTTATGCCATTCGGTTTCACGAACGTGCCTGAAGTTTTCATGGCACTAATTAACCGAGTGTTCCATCAATAGTAGGAGTCATTCGAGCTGGTTTTTATAGACGATACTAGTCTTTCCAAAGCCGAGCAATAGATAAACCATTTTTTGTGATGCTTCAGCTATCTGGCTGGGATCTGGGCTTATGCAGGGAGATGGAGTCGTTGTGTATGGGTCTCGGCAGTTGAGGCCACATGAGAGAAACTACTCAACGCATGATCTGGAGTTGGCAGTAGTTGTTATTGCCTTACAATGTTGGAGAAATTATCTTCTGGGAGAGCACATTGTGGGGTTTAATAGCCACAAGAGTCTCAAGTAAATCATCACTTAGTGTGATCTGAATCTGAGATAGCGCAGGTGGGTTGAGTATCTCCAGTCCTTTGACTTTGGGCTTTCCTATACACCTTGGAAGGGAAATGTAGTGGCTGACGCATTGGGCAGGAGAACCTAGATACAAGCAGTTCAGGAGGCCAGCAGTGAGTGGAAACTTATGGATATTTTCTTTGATATGTATTTGGAGATGCACGACATACAGGGGTAGACTTTTCTATCATCTGTAACTGTTACCTCTACTCTTCTTGATCAGGTACGAATGAGGCAGCTATCAGACTTGGAATACCTAGTCCTGCGGGATAATGTGTCAGTAGAAGACCATCTTCCTGGATGGATAGTAGGAGAGGATGAGATCTTGTGTTTCTAGGGACGTGTGTGGGTGCCCGCAGAATTACACAAGGAGATGATGTGGGACTTTCCTTCCTCAGTTTGGGCAGCTTATCCTGGCATCACCAAGATGAATCGTGATCTACACTACCAGTATTGGTGGCCATGTATGAAGTGCAATTTTGCTGGTTTTGTCATGAGGTGTTCCACTTGTTAGCAGGTGAAAGCAGAGCATTAGAGACCAGAAGGTCTTTTGAAGCAGTTACCCATTCCGGAGTGGAAGTGGAATGATGTCGTGATAGACTTCGTGACCAGTTTTCCGAGGTCACCTCGAGGGAATGATGTTGTTTGGGTTGTCATCGACAGTCATACAAAGGTTTCTCACTTCTTGCTGATCAAGGAGACCTTCATCATTGATGAGAAAGGACGATTGTACATCCGAGGGATTTTATGTCCACATGGAGTACCACAATACATTATTTCAGACAGGGATGCGTGTTTTACTTCTCGGTTCTGGTAGGGGCTTCAGAAGGATTTGGGTACACATGTACTTTTGAGTACGACATACCATCCCCAAACAGATGGCTAGTCCGAGCGTATGATTCAGGTTTTTTAGGATATGCTTCGAGCTTGCATTCTGGAATTTAGAGGTTCTTGGGAGAAGTATATACCTCTTGTGGATTTCTCCTACAAAAATAGTTTTCAGGCGACTATTTAGATGTCACCTTACATGGCATTGTACGGTAGGCCATGCTGATCCCCTTTATGCTGGCTAGATACGGGAGAGGCAGCTTTTCTAGGACCTCAACTTTCTCAGGAGACCTCAAAGAAGATAGAGTTGATTCAGAAGAGTATGGCTTCGGCACAGTCTCGACATAAGTCTTATGCTGGTCAGCAGAGACAACCTTTAGAGTTCATGGTTGGGGATCATGTTTTCCTTCCTTTCGCACCGAGGTTGGAAAATAAGAGGATTCAGAGACAGGGTAAACATTCGCCATTGTACGTCGGGCCGTTTGAGGTGTTGGAGAGAGTTGGGCCAGTTTCCTATCAGTTTCAGTTGCCTTAGAGGTATCGGGCTTGGCACGACGTCTTCCACATTTCTCAGCTTCGACGTTACCTTTCAGACCCATCTGATGTCTTTCAACCTGAGGAGGATGAGCTTGATGTGGATGCATCTTTTGATGAGCATCCAATCCTGATTGTCGATCGTAGTACGAAGGTTCTCCGTGGACGGTATGTTCCTATGGTACGAGAGATATGGAATCATGGCCGAGTACAGGACAAGACTTGGGAGAGGGAGGCTGATGTAAGATCTTAGAGGCCGGTGCTGTTCGAGGTTTCTTCTTCCAAGCCTCACTAGAGAAATTCAGGGATGAATTTGTTTAAGGGGGATGTTGGTAAGAACCAGAACCTTCTTTTCGGGTATGTCTTTATTTTTTTTGGTGTTTTTGAGAAAATAGGAGTTTTTGGAAACTTTTGAAGTACATGCCATGTACTTTATGAGTACACTCCGTGTACTACCTTTCCTCCTGAGGCCATGTGTTGGCCATGTACGGGCCACACACACGACCATGTAGGGGTGATGTGGAGGCCGCATAAAGGGGAGTACAGAAATGTCTTGTACACACTGTGTACTCCAAAAGTACACACCATGTACTTTCTTTTTTTATTAAATGGACCAAGGTCATGTCTAATCACTAGAACACGCTTCTTCTCCAGCTTCTTCGATCGAGAGCATCCCGTACGGATAAAAATCTCCACTGAGCCCCCGAGCCTCCATCTGTTCTTCGAATAAACCACCGTTGATTATGTTGGAACCGCATCGGTAATCACTTCCTTCTTCTAGAGAATCGTTTTCCAATTCCAACTCATTTGAAAGTTATCATGGGTTGAACATTTTGTTCATTTTCGTTGATCTATAACATTCTAAGGAGATTAAAGCCTCTTGGTTCACGTATATCGATCTAATAGCATCATGGTAGGTTGTTTGTGCCATTCCGTTCAATGTCATTGTGTATTATGTGAAAATTCCACCAATACCCTTGAACGAGGTATAGCGTGTTTACTGTTTTTCCCATGTTGTTTTCCTACCTTTCTTGTATTCTTGTGTAGAGGTAATTTGGTTGTGTATGAGGATAATTTCTATTTTGGGATGTTTTTCCCATGCCATATTTTGTTTACGACCTTTTTAGTATTGTTCAGCCTTTGGCCGTTATACCTGTTTTCCATGCCTTGTGACCATATGATAGAGTGATGTTCCCTGACATGCTTGTTATGTTGTAGAAAAGTTAGCCAAGTAGCTCTGTAGGTTTACTTTGGCCTTATAGCATTATTATGCACTGACTAGCATGGGGCTGTGAGAACTTGGTGCTATAGAATATAAGGGGATATACCGAGTGAGCTTCCCACAGAGTCTTGGACCTTATAGACCATAGGAGGATAGACTGAGTGAGATTCCTCAGAGAGTCTTGAGCTTTGTAGAATATAAGGCGGTAGATCAAGTGAGATTACTTGAAGAGTCTTTGTTTTGTTTGAATTTCCTTAAACCATTCCAGGCTATTGGAGGAATTGACCGAGTGAACTTCCTCAGAGTGTCTCTGATAGACCTGGGGCTATAAGAGGAATTGACCGAGCGAGCTTCCTCAGAGAGTCTCTATACCATGGGGATATAAGGGGAATTTACAGCATGATCTTCCTCAGAGTGTCTCAGACTACCATATAATATAAGGGGAATTGATTGAGCATGCTTCCTTAGAGAGTCTTATAATCTTGTATGACCAAACCATGGGGGTTAGGCTGAGTGTACGACCCAGAAGGTTGTTTGTACTTCTTGGATTGGAACAGAGGGGATGGCTATGAGTACTTCCCAGAGGTATTCATTTTTGTGGTTAGTTGTGGCTTCACTACTAATTGATGATCTGTGGATTGTTTAATGTTGTGTATCATCCTGTTTTCTGGTTAATGTTTAATGCTTACTATACTGTTAACTTACATATGCTCACTGACTGTTAGGAATAGATCTTTGGGTGGTTTTATAATTGGATTTAGTCTCACACCATGTTTGGGTCATGCTTTTGGGCCCATACAGATTATATTGTTGCAAGTATAGACAAGGGCATGCGCCCTTCGACTTCAGGTATTTGATTTTCATTGGAGTAGGAGAGCGTGGGACCATGATAAGTCTTGCGATGCTGAGTAGGTTCTTATCTATTTTCTTTGGTACTTTGGCTTAGTTTTTTATTCAGCATTGTGACTTGTTTGGCTGATTTCCTAGACATATGTATCATGGATCATTTATATTTATGTGTGTGTTCTCCTGATATTTGACATATTTAGTCTTCCACTGCTCAATTGTGTATGGATTGTTTACTACTTCGTTTATTGTTTAATATTTATGGTTTCTACTGTGTACTCTTCCAAAAAGGGCATAGTTTCCCCATATCACACACAAGGAACTTTCTGATAGTCGGCTGCCTTTGGCATTTGGGGAAATGCGCTTGAGGCCACGTGACCTACCGAGTACGGGGCGCCCCTGGGTGGCTTCCGAAACCAGGATGTTACAGTTGATATTTCATTATTTAAAATATTTTTTTTCTAAAACATAAATATTTATACTAAAGGTTATCTATCATAGACCAGTTCCCTAGAAAAACTAATATGTAGAAGTGTTTTGTAATATATTGAAAATCAATGTAGAGTTATTATTTATAGATGTTGTTCCCTACTGTAGTGTTTATATTGTTTCAATGATTGGAATAATGAAATCACCATACATAAAACGATAATCTATTTAAACTGGAAATTAAAATAGTTGATTATGAATGCAAATTGATGTGATTATATTATTAATAGTGACAATTAAATCATGTGAAACTAATGTTTAAACTTTTTATGATAGATATTCATTAGCGTTTGGAATTTTTATAGATATATTTTCGTCCCTTATTATGTAGTGTGTGACTATAATTGGGTTTTTTTATTCATTTGGTAATATTATGTGTTTGTATGTGGGATTTTGGTTAGATTATAGTGTCAATACGATATGTTTAACCTTATATTGATTTATTTAATAAATAATAATTAACTATATGTGAAATTCATGATTAATTGATCGTATTTTATTCCTTCTGTCTTAAAAGTAGTTTATTATTATTTAAGAGGTATATTCTAGAAAGTTTTAGAAGGGTTAGTTAGTTATATTTCATCTATGTTTTATTTTAATTCTCTAGGATTAGAGTTGTTTGGGAGGTATCTAATGTACGTTTCTAGAATTTCCTAGAATAATCCTTTGACTTATAAATGATCCTTGAGGGTATTTAGAGACTATCCAATATAATTTATATTTTTCTTAAATGTCATGTTTAATTGTCCTTAATTATTTTTTATCCTTACATAAAAGACCCTCCCATCATTAATGTAAACATCCTTACCCTTATATTGATTTTATTTTCCATTATTTAGTAAAGAAAATATTGGTTTTTATCCACTGTGTATATGTAATTTCCAACCTTTGTAATGGTATTCTCGTCTAATATAATGGATATCTCCATCCTTATATAAAGGTCATCTATTCTCATGTAAAGGATGTTTCCAGTTCACATAAGGGTAATGTTTATTACCCTTATATGAACATGTGCTATATAAAGGTAATCTTGTTTACCATTACCTTGATCCTTGACACATAAAAGGAAATCCTTATTACCATTATATATGATTTATTTACTATATAAAGGTAAACCACATTACCCTTATTCCAAACACCCCTTCTACATAAGGGTGAGATATTATTCCATCTTTTCTCCTCATTCCTTTTAAATTCATCCAACAACATAATATTATGTGGAATATGAGGATACTGATCCATATGAAAAAATGGTATAATAAATGATTTTGATAAAAATTAATAATCATTTTCATAGTTTTATTTTGAAGTAACATTTTATTGTGAATTATTATTAAAATTAAATTATTTAATATCTACTATAGATAAAACTAGCTAATGTATTCACATGAGACGTAATTGAGGTTTTTGATATATTAATAAAAAATTTGAAATTCATGTTATTGAAAAATCTCTATGATTAATTTAATATCAATTATAATTGTTGTTTTGGAATTATTTTTTGGATTTTCTAAGAAAAATACATCTTTTATTTCAAAACCAAAATTTTCCCATCATTTGAAATTTCTTGTTTTCCCTTTATACTTGGTGATCAAAACTTCTCTATTAAAGTAAATTGTGTTCTTAAAATTCATGGGAGCCCTTCCTATGTTTCCAAGGCTATTCTCATCTCTATATCTCATATTCCCACTACATATTTAGTTTAACATACTACTATTCATCACAAGAGGTTGTGGATTTATGAATCTATCTCTATTATATTATATAAATCATGGGAAAATTTAGATTATATTTTCATGAGATTTTTTTTAGGAATTAACCTAAATGACTAAAAAATAAAGATAGAAGTAAGACGGGGTGATCTGGGCATGCATTTTCTATATATATCAATGTGTTATTTCATGTTCTGATTTGTTTATTATTTACCTTGAATAACATTGTATGATCCGAAATGGAATTACAAGTTATCCAAAACTGATAGAAATAATGTTCCACATGTATCCTAATATTCCAATGTTATTTATGTCCTATAAACATAATGAACTCCTAGTAAGTGTGTTTCATTTTTTTGTTTTATCGCATTGAATAAATGGATGATATATTACCTTATTAGATAAATTATTCTTTTCATTAATTACTAAAATATCTTCAGAAAACAAAATGATAATTAAATGGGGTTTTAAAATAAAAAGGAATGATCTTGTTATTTTGTAACACTTTATAATGTGAAATCATCGAAAAATGATTATTTCTTATTGTTGTGTTGTTATTACAATGATATGGGGGATGGTTTTGGAGGAATCGAGGAACAAATGTGTGGGATAAGGAATGTTATGTGATAATTATAGTGTAGCGATATCAAATGTGATGTTTTTAAATGATTTGAGTCTTGTTTCATAGAACTGGTTTTTTATACAAAGATAGATTATGTTGTGGTTGTTGGTGTCAAGGTGATAACTATGTAACATTTGATGTTGTTTGCAATTAATGATGGGATTAAATGAAAAAGATCTATAAAATATAAAACCTATAATGTTAGGGATTAAAGGTATGGTTGGATATTAATTAAATCTGGTAATGATTTAAATGTGAAGTAATGGAAAATAATGGAATGGGAATAATGAATATGGATTAATGAGTAGGCATCGAACTATAATAGTAAAATTTAGTCAAACAGAATAGAGAGAATTAAATAGATGCATGATATTAGTGAAATATAAATTCTTGGAACAAAGGTACAATATATAGGAATAAATTTGTATAATGGATGAGAATTGTGATTTACTAAATATGAAAAATAAATGTACTAAAAAAAATATTTTGTAGTGAATGATTTATATAAAAGTGGTGTGAACAACGAATAAAAACGGAACTACTGTTGGATAATATGGGGTTTTTAAGTAGTTATTGGTGTTTTTATGTCATACTAAACAACATGGGGCGTTTATTGTTAGTGGTGGTGTTTCAAGGGAATATTTGAGATATTTTTGTGAATTTTAGGATGGATATTTAATGGGGATACCTAATCATGATATTTTGGATGATTTCTAAACAAACATCCATGATTTGAGTACTTTATATCAAAACTAAATGTTTTATTTCTATGTATTTCCCCCAACATCCAGGTTGGAGACAGAATTGATTGTTGGATACAACATCATCCCTACATTCATTTTAGTACTATATAAAATGGGATGGATAGAGGTTTGTTATGATCATGTGAGTCGTGGGTGCACGTGTTGTATATATTAATTTTTTTGTTTGTGATGTGGTGTCATAGTTTATATTTAGAGATATCATTAATGGTTGGGGGAGGGAATAATGTTAATGTACATGAGGTTTATGGTAACCTAATACCCTAGAATTCGGATCTGGTGATTTACATTGTTATATAGTTGTGTTGTTTATATTAATGTTGTTTCATATATGGTAGTGTGGGGGTGGTTATGTGGATGTTTCTATGATATGATGAGGTGATTTTATGGATGTTATTAGAGAATAAAATGTTTTTCATTAGTTCGTGAGAGAAATTTTTTTGCGGAAAATCAATTCATTGTAAACAGTTTATCTACATATTGTATATTAATTTATTATTATTGGATTTTATATTTAAATATAGAGACATGGTGAGGCTAGGGATGTGTAGTTGACCTATTATGTGCATGTTGGAAATATTATTATTCGTTTAAGAATAATATGACTTTATCATATTTTCATTGGTGGTCTTTAGGTGGATCCTCTAAATTATAAATTTTATGATCCCCAAAATATATAAGGTGATTATAAGGGGTTTTGTTATCATTACAGACCGTATTAGATTGAATATGGACATTACTATTGGATATGATTATTTTGTGTTGGTTTTCTATTTTATTATGGTGATTTACACTGTATAGAACGAAATACATTTTGGTATTTTATTGTATGGGATAATGGTTTATCTATACATTGTGGTATTTTTCTATATGTTCCTACAATTATTGAGGGAAATGTCTCTGATTTTTTTTACTCATACCCCTAGTGTAAATTGCTAACCCTGGGTCTATTGGAGGATGTATTTAGGGGGTTCATATAATCGTAACTGTAGGCCCTATATGGGTTCCTACTTGGGGTGTTTTTTGGAACCATAATAACACCATGAGGTATTTGAATCCACAATGTTGTATTCTAACTTAAATGACATGGATAATTTGAAATGGATTCCCAAAAAGATTATTATTATAGTATTTACATAAGACTTATATGTTTTGGGATCATTAATAATTAATGTATATTTTCCCATAACAAGAGTCAAACCATGGGAACACCACACCATGGTGGCATAAAATAGTGAATTGAATTTGAAGGGAGTTTAAACTAAAAAAATGAATTTTTGTATATATGATCTAGTTTTAATAGTGATTTACGTGGTTAATTTATCTACTGTTTATAATTAATATAATAATGAAAATAATAAAAAAAATATACTGATTTATGAATTTTTCAAAAAAAAGATTGTAATTTTGTTAATTTAATGAATTATTCGTAAAAATATGTGATGATTGTTTTAATTAATGTATTTATATAAAATATCAATTGTCTATATTGTTATAAATTTTTGTAACAATATCGTATATTTTAAAAATGTAATATAATTAAAATTAAATTCCATGAAAATAGATAATTATAAAATTTTTATATTAGAATAAAATTGAAGTGTTTATATTTATTTATATTTTATTTAATATACATAAAAACTAAATTATAATGTGTTAAAAATTTCTTTAATAATTAATTTTTCATAAATATTTATCTAATTTAAAAATTTATGAATACTTTTTTTAGTATTATATAATAACATATTCAATTATAAAAAATATTATGTTCTAAATTGATGCATTCATTTGTGAAAAGCGTTAACATTATTCATTAAATTATAACAAAATTATCTAGTTGGTGACATTCATGCAATGTTTATTTTTTCTGAGAACCTTTAAATTGGCTTGTTCATGAGTTATAGTCATGGATTTAATGGTTGAATATTTTTTATTCATATCATGATTTATAATTATGATTGAATTGAGGTATCTCTTAAGTAAATAACTATGGGAATAGAGACATTGAGTCAAAATGCTCACTAGATTAGGAACATAGCCTCTATATAGACATGGGGGGGGGGGGTATTCAACCATTATATCCATGCTTACTCTTATGGGGATTATTAATTTCATTTGATTATAAGACTATATATTAATGTTTTTTATATAAATTATTCATATGACAGATTTATATATTTTTAAATAATGATAACATTTAATTTTGGTTTGTATCAAATTCTATGAGGTATGTAAAATGTTACGCATCAATGCGGTTTGAAAATATAAATTCAATAGAAGGAATATATAACAACCCTACTCTTTATTACCCACATAAACATGATTTATTACATAAACATGCACATAAGACTACTATGAGGATTTATAGGTCTAGTGTCTTGAGAAATTAGGAACATCACACAATAACATAGAACATAAAACATAACATCATTTTAGAAAACATATTTTACATTACCACAACATTCCTTCGTACTTAGAATTGCATGGGATAACCTGAGGACATGCATAAGAAAAGGGTGTGCTGTAAAGGCCAGTAAGGGAGAAAGCATGGAATAACTTGAATAATATAGTACATGTTAAGAAGTAGGCGTATCAAAGGAGTTAAAGGGAAACATCAAAATAAAGGCATGATATAGCATGATTACCATAACTTGGATATGTGGAAAAAACATTTCACATGATATTATCATGAGCCAAGGATCATTGCACCAGGAGCATGAGTAAACCCTCATTACACTTGAATTAGAATTAGTAATCCCTCATTTTAGTTGACCGATCATGATACTATTCATTTCGCAATTCATTGGATCATTATAATATTGTACCCATCTTAATCATTTTATTTCATGCATAAGTGTGCCACATTGATCTTACATCATGTATTCATTAAACATCATTTTTTTACATGGTAATGGAATGTGGAATTCATACAAGAAACTCTAATTAATAATTAAATGTGAATAAAACATATATATACATTTCCCATCATATGTAATGGAATTTAGATGTATAATATAAATGAATTTCTTCAATATAAATGAGAAGAGAGAAATTCCTTACGAAATTTCGGCATGGTAATAGGTGTACATGGGAGGCATTAATGAGAGGTAATTGGGTCTCTAATAATCAAAACATAAGGAGAGAAGTATTGGGGATGTTAAAAATCATACCCCAACCATTTAAATTTAAAATAAAAGGGAATAACAATATAAGGAAATTTTGACATAAATAAGGAAATAAGGAAAGTGATGATCACTTACATGGAAGTGCGATCAGAAAGGCTTGGGAGAGGCTTGAGATAGGATTCTTGGGGATTGGGTTGCCTTAGGAGGATTCTAGAGAGAATATGGAAGGGGTTTGTTGAGATCCAAAGGTTTTTAGTGAAGAGGAAGTGTGATCTTGGGTGGGTTTAAATAGGAAAAGAGATGTAATTCATTATTATTTAGATTTTGGACACTACACATTAAAATAATCAAATCAACAAACAAACCCATTGTTTATTAACAAGGTTTTTTCCAAAGGGGGTTTTAAAACATTATTTTATAAGGCCAATATCCGAACTTATTAGAATATTAGGCTTCCTTTATCATAAATGAGGCACACTCTCAAGGAAATCATTTTAAAAGATATAATTTTTTATAAGTCTTGGATGGTCCGCTAAGGCTTTGTAAAATAAATCAAAAAAAATATAAAATCACAATAAATTAAAGGTAAAAAATATAAAGGATGCAAAAACCTTATATTTTATTTTATGACATCACTACTGGGTCATTATGATGTCATAAAACAAATTACATATTTAAATGGAATTTAATTTCTACCCCAAAATTTTATTTTTATAGAAAATTATTAAAAATTCATTGTTAGATAACTTTGACATCCTAAATCCAAAAATTATATTTATTTTATCTAAATTATTTTATAAATTTGTGTTTTTTTAAATTAAAAACAAACATTTATAAAAAATTCATGGGTTTTTACAAAAACAACATTCAAACCTTAATAAAAATTACAATATTATTCACAAAAAAATACATGATCATTAATATTTAATAAAAAGTATTTGAGTATATTTTTTTTATTAAAATATTATTTAATTATAAAATCAATTAATTAGTAAGAATAGATTTCTTAATTGAATATTAACTAAAAATACTATTTGTTCTTTAAAAACTATTTACAAAGTAATAATAATAATATGGATTTATATTATTTTTTCTAAACAAAAATAATTATGATCATCATGGTGGTAGTGTCTTGTTACATAACCCCTTGTAACACCCCCATAAGACATAAGGGTAAGGTTTTTTATGGTGATAGACTATTTGGGTGGCTCAGATAACATTTCTTAGGTGGTAATCTCTATTAACTTCCACATCTCCCATAGGTGGTTCCCTTCAAACTTAACAAGTTTAAGATTTACATTGGATTGGTTAAGACCAAAGCCCAGTGATGCTCCATCCTTTTTGAGCTCTGAAAAATTGTCTTTGTATGGACAATTCAACTAGATGTGGCCATTACTTCCTTTTTCTGAGTAAATTGGATTTGTTAAATCCCTATATTTATACTACTCATGTGGACACTGTTCAACTACTATATTAGAAATGGTAACAATTCAAAAAGGTATATTGAAATTCTAAAACATAAAACCAAGGAAGTGAATATGTCTTTATAACCATTTTACATAGTAAGACATTTAATCAGACCAAGAGGAATTTTAAATAATAAAATATTTGGTTGTTACAATCTTCCCACATTAAGAAATTTATCCTTTTAAATTTACTTTTCCCACTCTAAAATAGATGTGGGTAACCCTACCTCATCAATTCCTCTGGTTCCCACATTGCTTACTCAAACACGTGGTTTCTCCTCAACACTTTCACAAGGGGAATTGTGTTATTTCATATAAAACTTTCTTTATGATCAAAGATATTCACTGGCTTATCTTCATAGGAGATTTCATTATCCAATGGTAACACTTATTGATTGAGTACATGCGATGGGTCAGGTATTTACTTCCTCAAGTGTGACACATGGGATACATCATGTACTTGAGATAGGTTTGGTGGGAGTGCTAGTCAATAAGACACTGGTCCAATGTGATCAAGGATCTCAAAAGAGATGATGCACCTTTGACTATTCTTTTCCTTTTTCCCAAATCACATAATTCTCATCCACAGTGATATGCATATAAATACCATGTCCCCAACATCAAACACTAGTTATCATAGACGATTATCAGCAAAGCTCTTTTGTTGACACTTAGAAGCATTATTGTGCTGTTGGACGGTCTTAAACTTCTTCACCATTTCCTTGATCATTTCTAGACCTACGAGTTTTCTCTCTCCAATTTCATCCAAACATGTTGGTGTCATACACCTCTACCCATAAAGGGCTTCATAAGGACCTATTTGGAAGCTTGATTGGAAACTATTATTCTACAAAAACTCAAACAGAGTAAGATTTTGATTCAATCCTCCTTTGAAGTCCATTGACAATGATCCCAACATATGCTCAAGTGTTTGGATAGTCTGCTCAGATTATCGCTCAGTTTGAGGATGGAAACCCATAATGAATTTACGCTCAATATTCCGAGCATGTTGAAGAATCTTCCAAAACATAGAGGTGAATCTTGGATCTCAATAAATTATAATATATAGTGGTACTCCATGAAGACATACCACATCTCTGATTTATATCTATGCTAGTTGATCCAATGAGATATCCTCTCGATTTTCAATGAGGTGTGCAGTTTTTTTAACGATACACAGTAACCCGAATAGTATTGTTTTCATTGGATGTCTTCAGATGTCCGATGACAATTTCAATGGTGATGTTATCCCATTTCCATGTTGGTATGTGTAATGGCTGCATCATCACAATAGACTTATGCCTCTCAACATTCATTTGTTGACATACCAGTCACATTGATGTATACTCAACGATGTCTTTCTTAATTTTATCCCACCAATAATGATCTTTGAGATCTTGATACATCATTTTGATTCTTGAGTTAATGGATAAATTCGAACTATGTGCATCATCCAATAGTTCATTCCTTAACTACAGATTTGAATGAACACATAGTCTTGACACAAACCTCAAAATTCATTATTCATTAACATTGAACTATGAGGATTTACATTTTTTGATTGTTTCCACTTTCTTCATAATTCCAACATCTTTCTTTTGAGAATACATTAACCATTCCAAAAGAGATGGTTGAGAAATAATTTGAGAAAGTATTGATGATTTTCCGTTCATTATGATTTTGACGTCCATCTTCATCTAATCAAAGAATATTGGATCCTTTTAACTTCTCAACAATGAAATAATTTTTGGGTCCTTTCTGCTTAGACCCTCTGCCACCTTATTCACTTTCCCTTGGTGGTAATGGATTAAGTAGTCACAGTTTTGGATCACCTCTAACCATCTTCTTTTGTGCATGTTTATCTCTTTCATTATAAATATATACTTAAGGCTTCTGTAATACATGTATATTTCACAATTCTTCCAAAGAGGTAATGTTGAAAATTTTTCAATGCAAAGATTACTACAGCTAACTCCAGATCATGTGTTGTACAGTTTTTCTCGTGATTATTAAATATCCTTAAATCCTAGGAAATGAATTTTTCATTTTGAATCAACACTCAACCTATCCCCTTATTCATAGAATAAAAAATACAACAAAAAGTTCTCCACTTGTGGGTAGTGTAAGCACGAGCACAGTGACAAAACTCCCTTACAACTCCTTTAAGCTATGTATATATTCATCACTCCAAGGAAATTTGAATCCCTTTAGAGTTATCTTGGTAATAAGGTTTTAAAATTGTGATAAATTTCTCACAAATCGGCAATAATATCCAGCTAACCCAAGGATTCTATGGATATCTATCACCGACGTTGGCCACATCTATCCCTTAATTTCCACTGTCATGGACGGATACATAGATATCCCATTTCCAGTGATGATATAACCAAATAATGAGAATTACATGAACTAGAAATCTTACTTACTGTACATTGGAAAGAGATTCTCTTTTACCAAGGTCTCTAGTAAAGTGGTTATATGCTCCTCATGCTCCACCTTGGTTTTGGAGTATATTAGAATATCATCTATAAAGACTGCCAAAAAAATTGTTGAGGTAATCAATAAAAAATCTATCAGTCAAGTGCATGATTGTTTCTAGAGAATTAGTGTGTCCAAAGGTCATTACTATTTATACATAGTTCCTATAACTTGTACTAAAATCAGTCTTGGGATATCCTCCTTCTTCACCCTTATTTGGTAATATTCCAACCACAAATCCACCTTGTAGATGTATTTTTCTCCAAATAGCTGATCAAACATGTCATCAATTCAGGGAAGAGGATACTTGTTCTTTATCATGAATTTTTTGATCTCACAATAATCATGGAAAAGGAGAATTGACCCATCCTTCTTTATGATGAACAGTACTGGTTCACCCCATGGGGAATCATTTGAGCGTATAAACCCTTTATCCAGATTTTCTTGTATTTTTTTATCTCTTCATGATCCAAAAGTGCCATTATATATTGATTCTTGGATGTTGGTAATTCCCTAGGTATAATATCAATTGAGAATTAAACTTCACTTCTAGGTGGATTGTAGCGCCCCGACCCCAATTACCCAGAGTCGGTGAATTACTTCGTAACATTGACATGATCAGAAAAGATCATGTCTCGAAAGACCAATTAGTTTAGTAGCCTTGGTAACACTAGATACATTCATAAATGTTACATTACATCATAAAGTTAAAAACTACAATAACAAATTCCCCTTAGTCCACACTCATATCCTCTTCTGACTATCCCTGCAGGTCATTCATAAAATACTTCTTCACATCCTGGAAAATATTAAAACATTGAAAGGGGTGAGCTCAGATTCTCAGTAAGGATAAAAATATAATGGAAGCTTTCATAAATAAATATTAACATTTAAGGCAATGTATAACTAAAACAAAAGCCTTTTAAACTTGAACTTTACCATAATATGGAAAAAGTAAAATGAAATAATGCCATTTACTTACTCACATGGATATTCTAATAGTCGAATAATCACATGAAATATCAATAACCACTTTCATAATGATGGAATGCATAATTCTAGACTATCATAACCACATAGCCAAGGCCTCATGCCAAGACTACAAATAATATTCTGTCAAGGCCACGTGCCAAGACACTAGTTTATCTCATCAGACCTGCCGATGCATCGAGGAGCTATAGCGGGCTCCACCCGTCACTTATTAAGTCCAATGCATTCCACATATGAACAAGTTTAAACATATCATAAACCATAACATAATCGTATCACATAAAACATGAATAAAGGAAACATAAAATTGCCACATTTCAATCAGAAGATATCAATACAACATATTGATATATTAAAACATTATCAAAACCATTTTCGATACCAAAATAAATGAAAGTTAAAACTTGGTTTTTATTTTTCATTTAAAAAAAGTTATGGCTTATAGAGGAAGCCAAAACTCAAATAATGGTCACGGCGGCGGAGAAGTAATTGTCGTCGTGTACGTACGACAAGAAAAACATTCCTTTTTATCGTTTAGTAAAATGCTTCATATAAAAAGATTCATTTTGAATAAACGTAAAGGTCAAAGGTGTTTATACACCGTATAAAAGAAATTTGTGTATAAAACAAAATATGCCTCAATGAATGGAGATTGAGACGAAGTCCCTTAAAAAGATCATTTTTAAATAAAATATATCTATTATGTGTATTCACTATATGTACACATAAAGAAAGTACAAATTCAAGATAGGACATAATAATATAATGACATAATTTTAAAGTAGGAGATTAACCCAAATAATGGAAATTGGGTTAAGAAGTTCCCTTACCTTGCGTCATGTCTTGACTCGACCATTCTTTAACCTTCTGAATAATAAACTAGAGTTATTTTATAGTTTCTTAAGAACCTTTTTCAAGTTTTTATTCCTTTTATATAACTTATTACCATTTTATGAACATTATGTAATTATTTAAGTTAATAACGGTCGTTTTGTCGACCTTTGGTACTTGAGTTAAAAATAAACTTCTAATAATTACATGTTGTTCATGTGGTGAAATATACATTATATCCAGAAATATATTCATGATATAGATATCATATATCTCATATATATCCATTATATACATGAATTTATAATATTCCACAACGTTTAGAGGTAAGAAATGAAATGCACTGTTCAAGGAGATGGTAAGCCGTACGTACGCATGAACGCTACTTTCATTTATATTTTGTATTTAATGAAATAATAATGATATAAAGGTATATTATAATTCCAGTATAATATCATATATAATATAATTTACTTCATCCTTTATACATCCCACATATGGCATTAACGATTCAAATCACTTTTAGGGGGCGGTAGTCCGCACTTCCTAAAATGAAAATATCGCGTTTACCCATAATGGAAACATGAAAGGTATTCCATAAATGAAAAATAGATAACCTTAAGTAAAACATAAACATATTATATATCATATATAAATATAGTGACATCTTAATGGCCATCTTTGATGGTGTTATATGAGTGTTGAACAATCATCGTTTCGTGAGGCAGAAATTCGCCATCCACAGAAACAATATGTTCTTTAACCATTAGATGTAGGTGTGTGTAAGTGTAGCTCGAATAATTCATATAACAACATCCTAGTATATTTAGGATACTGGTGTTGTTACAAAAGAAATAAAAAAAAAGTGTTTAGGGGGTTGGATAAGCAAAATAAAACAAAATAACATAAGAGAATACATTACCTTAAAATCGAGTAACTCTTTTCATTTGAGCCAAAGGATTCCTTGGGAAGAATTAATCCCAAAGTGAGGCTTCTAGGAGTAAGGGAGGGAAGTTGGGAGAGTATTTGGGAAGAGTTTGGATGATCCAAAAGGCTTTGAAAGTGTGTGTAAGGTGGTAGTGGTGGGGGCCTTTTATAAGTGGAGAGGAGGGGCACTCTTGAAATTTCATGAAATGATACTTTATTAAGAAATGCTTTTAGGATTCTAAATGTCCCAAAATGATATATTTCGAGGCTAAGGTGATAAGGGTTCGCAATAGCCCCATACAATAAGTTTTTGACAAGTGTAAGCCTTATATTTTACATTATCCTTTCATTTTATTTAAATCGTTAATTAATGAGGTAATCACGACATCATCATGGTGTCATAAATAATTTAATTTATTTAATGTCTAAAAATTATAAAAAAATTATCATGATGTAGGAAATCGTTTTATCTTTCTAATGAATATTTATAGTCGAAAATATGACTTTTATTACCCCATTTAAAAATTGTTTTAGTAAAATAACCTATGTTTGTGACATTTTTATTTTAACTTTAAATAAAAGTTATTTATGTCATTTTTCTATAAAAGTTGCTCCATAGGGTCCCCAAGTTGACCCATGTATTGTCTTGGTCGGCCATGACTCATCCAATAGGTTTAGTACAAGTTTCAAGGTCATTTCATATTTTTATAATATCATTTTTACCTTAAAGTTCACTAATTACCTTTAATCGTATTTAATTAAACTTAAAAGTTACTATTCACCAAAACATTATTTTAATCCCATTGAACCACATTTTTCTTCCTAATGAAGACCATGTTTTTCGGATTTTTGAAAATCAAATCATAGAACTGGTAATATTTCATTTAAATGAAAAAATCAGTTATTTAACTACCACTTATTGGTTTCACTATTCATCAAAAATTGAAGTTTTTCAGAATAGTGCCAAAATTTAACTCTATTATATAATTTATATTCAAAATTAAAAAAATATGCCTATTTTAAAAAATTACAAACATATAAGTTGCATTAATTAATTTTATAATTAATTCCTGCTGTCACAAAAAATAGCGTGTTTTTAAGAAACAATATATATCAGAAGATTGACAATTGTTTATGTCTAATTTCAAAGTGAAATTAATTATAATTAACACCATTTTAGAAAATGGTAAAAATATATTCTAATTATACTTTAAAACCACTCAATAGTATAATTTATCACTATAAATTATTTTGATTAAAAAAGTTGTTTTTAAGTATTCTTCACTAATCATAAAAAAATTGAAGTTCTCAGAAAATTACAAAAAATTCAACTTAGGATAACATAGATATTAAGAATAAAAAAATGAAGTCCATTTTGAAATATAAAATTTCTATAATTTTATAAAGTGGTTATTACTATTCATAATGGCTACTTTGATTAGTCGCGGTGTGTTAGAACTTGATGTTGCGTACAATGCAAGCTATTGAACTATTGAATGAGAAGTGTATCGTGGAAGCTCGGGGTGTTACATTCTCCCCTCCTTCAATAAATTGCGTCCTCGAAATTTGAAATTTTTCTTTGAAAATAAAAGGATTAAAACAGAAAATACCTTTGTGGGAAACCCACATCGGATATAAGGTTAATAAAAATATAACATTAAAAGAAAGAAAGAGAAGTACAAAGGTCACCCGAGATAGACCATACTAGGATTCTATGAAAATATGGATAAGGAAGAAAAAAACCATCAAGGTCTGATGGAGAGTTGTAGAAAACTGGATTAGGATAAAGTTAACCATAAGAAAATCACAATGTAGTGATTGGTTAAACGGTTATTGAATCCCCAGTTGGAAAAGTTAACCGACAACATTTTTGTTTTAAGTTGCCTTTTATAAAGTTGTGGAATTTATTTAGTAGATTTAGTAAGAATGTATGGGAATATACATACTTGTTATGTATACTTTCATTCATTAATAAATGTTTACCACAAACCCATCTTTCACTTCAAATGGTAACAGAACTCAAAAATATTCTATTTATCCTAATTGTATAAGGTTCTAAATATTACCACATACCATTTAGATTAGGAAAAATATTTTTTAATAACCAGGGACTTCCTGTAGACTAGTGGTAGGTAATAAAGGTCTGTCGCACTATGGTTGTGGGTTCGATTCCTGCAGCTTTGTTCGACGCGACAGGTTATCCCCCGACCTGCAGGTTATCCTTTTCCTAAAAATATAGTATTATAATATTCCAAAAGTAATCTTCAGAAATGTTTTAACTTTAAACTATACTATCCAAGGTTCAACTTAATCCATTCCAACCTTTATAGTTATCCAAAATACTTCTGCCCAGAATTTCTCTAAAAGGTCTCTAAATTCCAAAATTAATTGTATCATCAGATTCCTCAGACAAGGTAAAGTTTCTCTTATTGTCACATATGAAAATATGATTACCTTCATCATATTAAAACCTTAATGAAATAAACATGCACTGCAGTACAATCCTTATATATATATCACATTATTCTAATAACCAGAATATAATCCATGAGTCCAAAAGCACCAATACATTAATTATTCCACGTCAACTGGAGTCGCAACATAAGATTGGCCTTGATCCCTTGGCCTTTTCTGAGGTAAGTTTCCCTGACGCATAGGACATTCCTTTGCATAATACCCCATCTCTCTGTAATTGTAGCATTCAACATTGATAGCCTCTTTCTTTCCCATGCAATCACGCACCTGGTGACCTTTTTCTCCACATTTATACCAAACTCCCATTCCTTTTAGGCAAGTATCAGGGTGATTCTTCCCACAATTATCACATAATGGAAAATCCTTATTTCCGTTTTTCCCTTTGTCCGTCTCTTGTTCCACCGTTCTCTTCTTCTCTTGCATTAATTTATTGTCATAAGACATAGAGAATTGCTTTTCTGTCTTGATAGCACACGAGACTATATCTTCGTATGTTGAGACAGATTGTGATACTAAAGATCGACGGATAAATGGTTTTAACCCATAAAAGAAATGATCAATCTTGCTTCTTGGGTTACGTATATAATCTGCAGCATGCCTCGCTAACCTTGTAAAGTTAGCCTCATACATTGCGACATTCTCATCCTCCTTCTGCCTCAGACTCATAAATTGCCTTTCCATATCTGCTCGATGGTCATGTGGAAAGTATTTTTCTATGAAAATTTCCTTAAACTCCCTCCATTCCATACTTGATACTTATTCATATTCCTTTGTGTTTTGAATCAGCGACCACCATTGATCAGCATCTCTAGTGAGGCGGTAGACTGCCATGACAACCTTCTCCCTTTCGCTACTCCCCAAGGAGTGGAATATTTTCTCTAAGGAGTTTATCCATTGCTCAGCTACTAATGTATTTGTAACCCCATTAAATGTTGGCGGTTATTGCCTCATGAAGTGATATAACATTGATCCTCCACATTGCGGATCAGGGTGCTCCATACGAGTAAGGTTATTATTCATAACCTAAGTGAGTTTTCCCAGTATGGTAATAAGTTGATCAGCACCAGTTGTATCTCCAACTCCACAATAATTATCTTGAGTAGGAGGGAAATCCCTACATGGAGTGCGTTCATTGATATGGTTTCCATTTCTTCAACTAGTCACCATTTCTAAACAATGGTATAAACTAGATTAGTTTATGAATTAAAATAAATAATTCCATACTTGAAAAACACTTTACATAAATTGAACTATTTATGGATATAATCCATAATGATAAAAAGAAATGTTTTCTTTGAGGAAGTATATACTCATAAACCATCATAGTGGTTTGTAATGAAAATGAGAATTATCCTAAGCATATCCCCTGGGAGTGTCGTAACCAAGAGTGCAACAAATCCCTTTGTCGTGCAGCAGTTCCTGTTCGAGTCTAGCTCAAAGCGGTGTTTTCGGGTTTTACCCCTAGGTACATCTGTGCCAGAGCCACCTCTACCTACTCGTATCCAGACAGAGATATATTGCTCATAAAACTATCAAAATCTCTATAATAGCAAAAATCTAGGAACTTCTTCTATACTAATCCTTAAAGTCTATCTTCAGGCTATGTGCTCTAATCAGAGTTTATCTAAATCTAGATTCCAAGGTTAGTATTAAACTTCCTCTGATACCAACTGTAACACCCTGACCCTAGTTACCCAGAGTCGGTGAACTACTTCGTAACATTGGCATGATCACAAAAGATCAAGTCTTGAAAGACCGATTAGTTTAGTAGCTTTGGAAACACTAGATACATTCATAAATGTTACATTACATCATAAAGTGAAAAACTACAGTAACAAAGTCTCCTTAGTCCACACTCATACCTCTTTTGACTATCCCTCTAGGTCATTCATAAAATACTTCTTCACATCCTAGAAAATATTAAAACATTAAAAGGGGTGAGCTCAGATGCTCAGTAAGGACAACAATATAGCGGAAGATTTCATAAATAAACATTAACATTTAAGGCAATGTATAACTAAAAAAAAAGCATTTTAAACTTGAACTTTAGCAGAATATGGAAAAAGTAAAATGAATTATTCCATTTACTTACTCACATGGATATTCTACTAGTCGAATAATCACATGAAATATCAATAACCACTTTCATAATGATGGAATGCATAATGCCAGACTATCATAACCACATAGCCAAGGCCCCGTGCCAAGAATACAAATAAGATTTTTTCAAGGCCTCGTTCCAAGACACTAGTTTGGCTCATGAGACCTGCCAATGCATCGAGGAGCTATAGCGGGCTCCACCCGTCACTTACTAAGTCTCATGCATTCCTCATATGAATAGGTTTAAACATATCATAAACCATAACATAATCATATCACATGAAAAATGAATAAAGAAACATAAAATTTCCACATTTATATCACAAGATATCAATACAACACATTGATATATTAAAAAATTATCAAAACCAATTTCGATACCAAAATAAATGAAATTTAAAACTTGGTTTTTATTTTTCATTTAAAAAAAAGTTATGGCTTGTAGAGGAAGCCGAAACTCAAATAATGGTGAAGGCGGCGGAGAAGTCATTGTCACCGTATACATATGACAAGAAAAACATTCCTTTTTTTCATTTAGTAAAATGCTTCGTGTAAAAAGATTCCTTTTGAATAAACGTAAAGGTCAAAGGGGTTTATACACCGTATAAATGAAATTTGTGTATAAAAGAAAATATGCATCAATGAATGGAGATTGAGACGAAGTCCCTTAAAAAGATAGTTTTTAAATAAAATATATCTATTATGTGTATTCACTATATGTACACATAAATAATGTACAAATTCAAGATAGGACATAATAATATAATGACATGATTTTAAAGTAGGAGATTAACCCAAAGAATGGAAATTGGGTTAAGAAGTTCCCTTACCTTGCGTCCTGTCTTGACTCGACTATTCTTTAACCTCCTGAATAATAAACTAGAGTTATTTTATAGTTTCTTAAGAACCTTTTTGAAGTTTTTATTCCTTTTATATCACTTATTACCATGTTATGAACATTATGTAATTATTTAAGTTAATAACGGTCGTTTTGTCGATCTTTGGTACTTGAGTCAAAAATAAACTTTTTATAATTACAAGTTGTTCATGTGGTGAAATATCCATTATATCCAGAAATATATTCATGATATAGATATCATATATCTCATATATATCCAGTATATACATTCATTTATAATATTCCATAACGTTTAGAGGTAGGAAATGAAATGCACCGTTCATGGAGACGGTAAGCCGTACATACGCATGAATGCTACTTTCATTTCTATTTCATATTTAATGAAATAATAATTATATAAAGGTATATTATAATTCCAGTATAATATCATATATAATATCATTTACTTCATCATTTATACATCCCACATATGGCATTAACGATTCAAATCACTTTTAGGGGGCGGTAGTCCACACTTCCTAAAATGAAAATATCATGTTTACCCATAATGGAAACAAGAAAGGTATGCCATAAATGAAAAATACATAACCTTAAGTAAAACATAAACATATTATATATCATATATAAATATAGTGACATCTTAATGGCCACCGTTGAAGGTGTTATATGAGTGTTGAACAATCATCGTTTCTTGAGGCTGAAATTCGTTATCCACAGAAACAATATGTTCTTTAACCATTAGATGTAGGTGTCTGTATGTTTGGCTCAAATAATTCTTATAACAACATCCTAGTATATTGAGGATACTGTTGTTGTTAGTGATGAGGATGTGGGGGCATGGGCGGGTTTATGTATGAAGAGAGAGGGAATTCTTTATTATTTAGGTTTTGGATAGTAAACATTAAACTAACCAAACCACAAACCAACCCATGGTTTTTCCCAATGTTTTTTGAAAAATATTAGTGAAAAACTTTATTTTATAAGGACAATGGACGAACTTCTTAAAATATTTGGTTTTCTTTTGTGGAGGTGAGTGAAACATTCAATGAAATCATTTTAAAAGTTAAATTGTTTTTTATGTCATGGAAGGTCCCCTAAGGCATTGTAAAATAAATAAAAAAATATAAAATAAAGTTATTTTTAAGGTAAAACTTATATTGGCCGAAATTATCTTTTATTGTATTTTATTACATCAATACTAGGTCATTTTGATTTCATAAAATACACTATATATTTAAATGGTATTAAATTTTTACCCAAAAAATCGACAATCTTTAAAAATTTTGAAATATTTATCGTTAGATAATATTGATATCATTAATCCAAAAATTCTTTTCATTTTATCTAAATAATTTTATAAATATATGAATTTTTACATTTAAAATAAAATCCAACATTTATAAAAAATTCATGGGGTTTGACAAAAACATCTTTCTAACCTTAATAAAAATTAAATTTATATTCACAAAAACTATAGGTTCATTTATCTTTTATAATTTGTAATTTAGTAATAATATTTTATTAAAATATTATTTAATTCAGAAATAAATTAATTCATCAAAATATATTTATTTATTGAATATTAACTAAAAATACTGTTTTTTCTTTAGAAACTATATGCAATGTAACAATAATAAAATGAATGTATATTCATTATTCTATACAAAAATAATTCACGTAATAATATTAATGTAGTTCTATTAAAGGTCATGAAACCATGAAAAAGTAATGATATATTTAAATATATGTATCTTAGATTGGTTCCATGTGGTTTAGAGTTATGAAGTTGACAAGTAAGTGAAAGGTTTCAATCAATGGTTGGTGTGGGACATATTTATGGGGGACCCTTTTTAACTCATCCTATATATTGTTAAAATATCATAAGAAGTTATTTTTTGTTATCACACCTACTCCAAAACCCATTTTATCATTTTGATGTTAGTTCATGAGGGTATCAAGTAATGATATAAGATTTTAATATACATGTTCCTCTAATATAGTCAAATATGTTCGACAACATTCCCAACACACAAAACCAAACTAAAATGAAATAAAAATATGTTTAAACCATTAAAAACCTAGAATTTGTATTTTTAGGTATGAATATGTGTTATTTAATTACAAACTATTTTAATATTATATATATATAAGTTATTTAATATAAATTTATATTGTTTAGTATTATTTTATGAATCTTTACTTTTATGCAGGGTAATTTTTATTAAATAAATTAGAGTATATTACATTTATATCATCATCATAAAAAATAAAATATTTATTGATTAATTATTTCAAAAGTAGTGTTTTATAAAAATTATTAATAAGAACAAATAGAATTTTAATAATTTATTTTCCATTAAAAATACTTTCTCATTAAATTTTGTGATTTTTAATGAAATAGAAAAATATAAAATTATAGAAATTTGATTTTTTTTAAAATAAAATAAAATTTTTAATTTAATATATAAAAATTTTCATAGTATAATATAATGGGATTTATCTAAAAAATGTTATTTTTAGTTAAATAGTGAAACATATTGATTTCTACAAATGTAGTCATTTTTTAGAAAGTATGAATTGAAGATATTCACAAATTATTTAATTAAAAACAAATTATATTATAAATTATTATGAATCATTTAAAATATAATATTAAGGATTAATAAAATCATTGTATAACCTTTAAGAAAATTTAATAATAATATATGATAACTATTTTTCATATCTTTAATTAATTTTAATATAAGGAAATTAGTTTAAGGATTTATTTCACTATAATATAATACTTTTTTGACCAATAATAATCCTTTTAATATTACTATTATCAATAAAATTAACAATAATTTATTATATATAAACCGTATTCTTAAAAATAAACTTCTCCTAAAAATATTTTTTTACTAATTACATGTGTTAACATTAACATTAATTTCCTAATACATATAACGTTAATTTGAAAAAAAGTATATTATATCTGAGATAATTATTTTATTATTATTTAATGTTGGTATTTTTATTTTTAGTTATATATGTTTTATTATTATGGTTAATTTTAACTACCACAATAACATTTAAACAATTATTCTAAAATTATCTTTTTATTAATATCATAGAAATTGTATAAAAAAATTAAAATAAATTACATTAAATAATGAACCATATATAATGTGTAAAAATATAAAAATATATATTAACACTCATTAAATTGGTAATCAATAGTAAATAAGATTAAGAATCTATATAGATCAAATGAAATTTTTCTACTAAATTGTTTTTTGTACATATTACTTATATTCATTTAAATGATAAATTTATAATATTAATAAATTTAATTTAGTTCCATTACATTGAAATTTGTTTATATGGGTATTGATATGTTTTTAAGAAAACATAAAACTAATCAGTGAAAAAGTGGTTACCATATTTAAAATAAAATTATTGATCATAAGCAACAACATAGTTGGTGAGGACTCTCTAAGTGAATCCATGAGGCTCAGGTTCAAAACCAGAACGAGGGATAAATATGGGATACAATTGTAGGTAATGTAGTAGTAGTGAAGAAGGTACTTTAGTAGTAATATAGCAGGTACTGTAGTAGTTACTATTTCAGGTATTGTTTGGAATTGTTGTAGCTGTAACTTTTCACATTGGGCCATCATTTTGGTCATGGAGTCCTTAAGACCTTCTGGAAATCCATTCATTCTAGTAATTAAGGATTCCATGAATCTTTAAGGTCGTTGGGACACCTCAAGGCCTTCCATCCACCTCAAGGCCATTGGTTCACCTCAAGGCCTTTGGGCCACATAATACGCTAATGCTACCAAAAAAAATAAAAAAGGATGAAACACCAAATGAGGATTCAGAGCAATGAGAATTCACCAGATAAGAACAAAATGGTTTCAAAAATTGAGATGGCCCAGAATTTTTCATTCATACTGGGCATCTGCATCCTTGCACATGATATCTAGTTAGACAACCATGCAAAGGTGGAGAGATGATCACGATGTAGACCCTGAGGAGGGGTAGTTTCATGAATTAATAATCTATTGAATTACATAATACCTATGGGTCCTGTAATGTCTCAATAAATAAATTCCACATAAAGGTTCCCCATAATTCATTAAAATGGGGTATTATAAAAAATTAAGAAAAAATGAAGGCCTTTAGTCCATTCAGTCATTGAAGAAAATGCAAAATAGAAGAATGTAAAATATTAATTACAAAAAAATAATAATATGTTTAAAACATGTAAATAAATCATTTTTTTATTATTTAACAACATAAAAGCTCCCACCACTACACTATTTAAAATATTTGGAGATAATTAACTCGGAATAGTGTCAATCCGTTATTAAAATATAAAAGGTGCTTCCAAAATTTCATTTTCATCTATTATAAAATAGGGCCACATAAACCCTTTTAAATATAAACATAACATTTTTAATTTCCTTATTAATATTTCCAAATATTGCATAATATTATTTTTTTACATTTTATTAATTTCGTATTAACACAATGTTATCCAAATCCCTTAAATTCCATGGAGATTTTAATGAAATGACCATGTTTCCATTGTAAGTATTATCTCATTATATTGTTTTTATCCCTAATATTATTCATTAAAATATATTATATATATAAAAATATAATTAGAGAAATATTATTTTAATAATTATATGTTTTTATAATAATTTATGAACAATTATTTTTTCAACTCCATCTGCTAGGGAAAATAAAACCATCATTAGTGCGTTGTGTGGACTACGACATCCAAAAAGTGACAACGTCAATTTTTTCTCACCACCATTAATTGATGATGAAAATTATATAATGGATTAATAAATAAAAAATATTTAAAATTATTATAATTATGAAATTTCAAATTACCATATACTTTATTTATATCTCAATCTTGCGGTAGGAACATTAATCAAGAATAAAAGCAAACTATCTCCTCCACAAACAATGGGTTTTACTTGTCATTACAACCCATCATGGTTGAATTTAAAATTATATTTAATATATAAAAATTATTTAAATAAAACTATTATGATTTAGGACATTTTATAACTATTTAATGATAATTTCTACCATGGTCACTATACATAAAGGGATACATTAAAAATGGGCGAATAGCCTCATGTAACTGAAATAGGAAAGAAAATTATTAAATAAATAAATATAATGTGATATTAAATGGAAGATATTAAATTAAATCAATAAAAATAAGTTTCGTAATAATACTTATAATAAACATATAATGGTTATTTTGGAAATTATGTCTATGCGCATAATGAATCCCGTGAAAGGTAAGTGTTTTCCATCTTTATTTCTCATCATTATTCTGGAATATTCTCATAAATTTTCAATATTGAATCTAAATAATCATGAACTATGTCCATTTTTCAAATTTTTTTGATCAAATTATTTAATTCATTCTTCTCTTGGTAATTATTATTATTCAACCTTTGGTTATTCCCTGAATCAGAATTATTAAATCAACTTCATTCTCTTGGGTTTTATAATCCTTATGATCAATATATATTTATTATACACAGATGGAATATATATATATATATATATATATATATGTTTTTAATATATATAAAGAGTGAGACCATAATTATATAGGCCTACAATTCATTATGTGATGATTTATTTGTCATGATATATTATATAAGAGAATAGTGAGTAATCCTAATACACCATTGGAATTTTTCAACATTATGATGATGTTATTGTGAGTGAACCATGAATTATGTTTTGATATAATGATTTAATTTTTTCCACACATTTTTGATAATATTATCATGTGTTATCATTAAAAAATTCCATATTTCCTTGATTATGATCATATTATTTATGTTATCATTGTATGCAGTTTTACTATCATGTTATGATTTATTTCTATGTTTATTCAATTAATGGGATTTTAGATCACCCTTTTTCTTATATATTATCCCCAGGATATCCTATACATTTTTAAATAATATATGGGAGTCAGGTTAAATGGGTAGTATTTTAAATAAATATTTTGTTTTTTATGTTTAATATTATGTATTTAACTGTCTAATCTTTTAAATATACTATATATTTATATCTTTCAATTGTATTTGTTGGAAAAAATGAAAACAATCATGAAATATTATGTGTTTAAGGATTTTGTCACCATAATTGGTATCAAAGGAAGATATAGTTAATTTTGGAGATTCAGATGACACATTATAAGTGAAAATAATATGAATAAGTCTAAAAATTAAGCTTATTCAATTGGGAATATTGTAAAATTTTGATAAAGTAGAGTTAATGTGGCTATCTTTGAAATTAAATTCCTGTTTGGATACCAGAAAGTGGATTCAGGTTCTAGAATAGTTGTACCTGTGGTTAATAACACAAAATTTGTAATGTTGAGTATTAACTCAAACCAAAACTAGTACTTAAAAATGTGTCCTAACTTCACACTAGGGAAAAACATTTGGGTTATATTCTTTGATTGATAATATTCTCTTTATGAACCACTATAAATGAATGATTTTAAACTTACATTGAGGGTCAAGGTTGAGAAAAATAATATTAACCCACATAAAGTAACCTTGGCTGATCCAAGGGTGTTATAGTATGAACCAAGTGTGTCATTTTTGAAATAAATGTATTATAGGTTGAAATGAATATGTAATTGTATAAAACATCATTATGTTGATATTTAATATTCATATGATAATTTAATCTGATTCTATTGTTGAGAACATTCAGTTTTATCATTTGGATGAAACATGATCAAGGAAATTATTTGGGAAATGTATTTATCCAGAAACCAATATTTCTTATAACCAAATTCTGGGGAATACCTAATGGGTTGAGAATCCTAGAACAAGTCTAATATGATCGAAACAGAGTGTTTCTATGTAAAACCTACGATATTGACATTTATATATTTATTGAAACTAAATCATGATTCTATGAGCTATTTTTATTAGAAATTGATATTTATCAATTATATTAAAGTATATTATATAAGTAATGAGTGTTATATTAATAATTGATGTATTGTTCTTGAGTAGTTTTTCGTTATTGGTATGAAAGCATATAGTAAATGGAAATAATAACCTCGAAAGTCAATTTTAAGAGTTTTTTTATAGTTTTGGGGAACACCATTTAATTATACTTATTGAATTATATAAAACTCATAGGTTTAATATACTCTTGATGATGAGGTAATCATTAGTTTATTTATTATAAAAATTTAAATTATACAATATTAGTAACCTTGGGATTTATAAATAATTCAAGATATTTTTGGTGAAGTTTATATCATCTTTGTGATTATGATATATATATATATAAAGTCTATTTTGTGACTATATGAACTAGTGGATAAAGATATGGGTTTAATTTTTATGAAATATAAGATTTCATGATGGTTTAATATCTTTTAGATTTAATGGTTTTTGGTAAAGTCATGTTATAAGGAATATATTATTAGTACATAGACATATTTGAGTATTAGATTGTATGAAGGATTACTAATTTTTGATAAAAGATATGCATTTTAATATTCCTTAAGAGAGTGAGGTGGATTACATATTAAGATGTTATATCTTTAATGATGAATATGTTATGAATACCCTCACATACATTCATCAGTTATGATAATTCAATATTGCGGGTATGAAATATATTAATGGTGTCAGTAGAGAATGGAACAAACAAAAATTTTAAGATCTTTTCCCACTAATTTAGAAAAATATGTTTGATAGGTTTCCACACATGAAAAAAAATCTATAATGAAATTGTGATATGTTTAGATCATCAAAAACTATATTTTGAATTACTGGATATGAACGAGTGAAACTAAATTCCAAATTATAATTTGATATATTTATGTATAAAATTGTTATTTTATTCAAATTTAATTAATTCATTATTTTGTTTAAGAATCAATATTTTTATGTGTTATAATTGTTATTAAATTAGTCTAATTATATTATTGTTAAATAGTTATCTTATTAAAATATAATATTTATTTATTATTTGTATATTTATTATAATTTTATATAAATTAATAATTATAATAGGTAGTAATTTACAAATGTATTTTCCAATAAAAACAGTTTCTCACTATATTTTATGATTTTATTGAAATGTTATGAAAAAAATTATATAAATATAATTTTTAAAAATAATTTCAAAATTTTAATTCAAAATATCAATATTATATTCTTATAAAATTTTTTATCTTTAAATAAATTATTTGAGGCTAATTGTAAAAAATGACGATTTTTTATAATATGATCATTTTTATGACAAAATAACGAGAAATATTTTCAAATAATTTTATTATAAAAAATTTATATTATAAAATTAAAAGAATTATATGAAATAATATTTTATGGATTCATAAAATCATTGTATAGCCCTTTTGAAAATTTAGTTATACTTTATTAAATCCTTTATCATTTGTTTCATTAATTAAGTTTCAACATAGAGGAAATAATGTTATAGATTTGTTTCAATATAAATTAACTATTATTTTATAAATAATAATTTTTATAAATATCATTATTATTAATAAAATTTATTATTCTTTCATATATACAATCATTATTATTAAAAGTACACTTCTATCAAAAATGGGGTTTTATATATTACATGCGCTAACATTAAGATTAAGTTACTTGAATAGAGAATGTTATTTTAAAATAATTATTCAAATATTTCAGGTAAAATTTTTCATATTATTTGAAATGAACAACATTAATTTTAGGTATAATATTTTCATTATGAGGAATAATTCTAATAACTAAGACAATGGTTAAACACTTATTTGTAAATTATTGTTTAATTAATACCATAGATTTTATGTCGATTCGATTAAAAAAATCAATTAGATAATTAAACATATATGATCCATAAACACATGAATAAATATATTAACACAAATTTAATTGGAAATTAATATAAAATATGGTTAATAATGGTTATCGATCTATATTCCATTTTTATACTACAACAAATTTTCTACGCATTAAAAATATCAATTTTAAATTAAAATGTTTAGTAGTCTGAAATTGAATTTGATAAAATATAGGATAAATTTTTTTATGGGATAACCAAATCTAGTTACAGGGGATAGGTTATATTTTTAATAAAACATGAAATCACATAGTTTAAAATAGTCTATTTATTTATAAATAAATGAGTAAAATGTGACAAAATAATTTTAAAAACTGTTTAACAGCCATAAAATTTTTATAAATACTTTTTAAAGTAATTATATACCCAAATAAACCAAAAATCCATTGATTTTAATATTTTTTTCCCCTTACCTTGGAATAATGTCTTTAAATTAATAAAATATAACAGGTGCTTATAAATGTGCACTTTTTTACTTACTCGCACTAAAAAAGATAAATAATATTCTAAAATTACATTTAAATTCCACCCAAATATTCCTTACTTGATGTACCTCATACGTTCTTACGACCATGGTCATAATATGATAACTTATTCCCTTTTATTTATATGGAGTTTTCCAAGGAATGATGAAGTCTCTAACATAATCAGTATCCTCTTCTAATGTTTTTATCCTTAATATTCATCATTAAAATCTATTATATCATTAATACATAAATAAATGAGTGCAGTTTTCAAATAAAATAATTAATTATATTAATTTGATAACCATTATTTATTCCTCTACATTTTCTAATAAAAAACGATTATTAGTGCATTGGCTAGACTACTGCATCCACAAAGCATCATCATCCGTTTATCATCACCACCATTTGTTGATGATAATTTTTTTTCATTGAATGCATAAATGTTATAAATACAATACAAATAAGATTCTGAATTTTTAAATAATCATATAATTTATTTCCCTCTCAATCATTGAGAAATGGAAACATTAATTATTCAAATATGAGAACTATTGCATCTTTAAGCAATAATATTCATTTGTCATCACCACCCATCATGTTTGGATTTTAAAATATTTTTAAAATATAAAAATTATTTATATACAGATATTAAAATTCTCGATATAATGGATGTTTTTATGATAATTTTTACCATCGTCAACAAACATATGGAGTTATATAAAAAATGATAAAAAAACTCAAATAAACATTAAGATGAAGAAAAAAAATATAATTAATTAATATAATATGATGGTAAATACAATATATTAAATTAAATATATATTAATAATATTATTAACATGTTATATAATAATTTTTTTTAATATTTATATTGATATTAATGTTCACAGAATGAATCTGGAATAATGTAAGGGGTTTCCGTCTCAATTTCACTTTATTGAGACCTGCTTTAATTTAATGCACCAATTTATTATTTTTATGATGTTTATATTTCCCATTAATTTATTCTTTCATAATAAATATTTATTTAATGGAATTTATATAAAAATTTTATGTTAAATCCTACAATGAATTTTGATTTAAAATTTTAGAAAACCTTAATGGTTTTTTCTGAAAATTTCATTCCTTTAGAAAATATTTCATATATTGGTATCATTTAAATCTTTTTATAGATAATTGGTTATTTAATAGTGTTTTTTATATTTTTTCATTGTATTTTATCATTATAATTTATCTTTCTCTCTTTCAATGGGTTTTATTAAAACGCTTCTTATGCTATAAGGGGTTTCATTTGAAATTCCTTTGGTTGAGACATGTTTTTTATTATGAACCAATTTACATTTATATGGTGTATATGCTTCAAATGTTATTTATTATGTCATGAATTGTCATTTTTTAATTTTATTTTAATAATAATTTAAGTATCTCTCCCTTTAAGGTGTTTTATTTAAATTTTACTAAAAACATAAGGGATCTTCCATACCCCCTTTGTGACGTTTCAGTTACATGTTCTATTTCTTTTTCTCAATTTGATACAATACTATTCTCATATACCTCATAAATTTTAGTATATGTGTCCCAAAACATTATGTAATGTTACATATTATTTTTCATTTATAGGTTTATACTTTTTTTTATTTCCCATTTAAATTCACACTTTAATGAAAACCTTCTTTAAGGGAACATTCTAGTTTCTTATCTCATTCTAATCATCTCCCCAATAATTTTTTTTAATATATTAATATATTTTAAAATACATGACTACATTATGAGATACCATTCTGTTTGAATTATGTTTTTATAAAATAATAATAATATTTCCTTTTTTTAAAAATCATTTACTTATATATCAAAGAACCACCCAAGTGGTTTGTTTTTATTCATTCTTCGTCCAGTTACCATTCATGAATTTTATACATCTGATCGGAAAATACATGACCTAAGTCCATTTTTCAATTATTAAATTTAAAATTATTTATTTCGTACATATCTTCAGAATTCTTAAATTTTACATTAGGTCATTCCTTCAATCCAAATTCTGAAACACACTTCCTTCTCATCGGATAGATAATTATAATGACTTATATATGGTATTATTTTCTCTCATTGAATGAATATTTATATTTTTCAATTATGTAATGGGTGGTAATTGATTTATATAACCATAGGAATAATTGATAAATGATATATATATATATATATCATGATATGTTATGTCATGGATTAGGTATTGAACTTAATCCTCCATGGTGGTTTTCTACTTTATGATGATGGTCATGGGAGTGAACATTGACTTATGTTTATGATATCATATTTTTTTGTTGATAAATTATTTTAATTCCATGATCCTATGATATCATATCCTCATTCCATGTTTCCATGTTTATGATAATCCTCTTTATAATATCATGATATTCATATTGACTCTCTTGTTTTCCATTATTGCTATATTTTTTCTTTTATTGGTCTCTCTTGATCACCAATTTACTTATATATTTTCCCTAGGATATTATACGATGTTATAAAATATCATTATTAGTTTTTTGAACACTGTGGAATTGTAAAAAAATATAATGTTTTTATGTTTAAGATTATACATTTTATATGTATACCATTTCAAAGACACAAGTCCTCCAAATTTATCAATTACATTTGCTAAAACTGAATTGTATGAATGAAAAGGTATTATTTGTTTAAGTCTTGGTTCACTATATATATTATTATTATCATTTTAGATAAGATGGATCATCTCTTTCTCATCACGTGATTCCTCCGTAGATGTTTAATATAGAAGGATTGTTCATGTATTCTTTCCAATAAAAGGAGGTCTTATACTCTTTACATAAAGGGTATTAGGTTCATCACCCATTAGAGTTTGATGGTAATTTCCATAGGCTCATCAACTATGAAAAATTTGGGAAATAACATGTTATTCACATATTATAAGGCCCCAGCCTTAAACCATACTTAATCTTGAGTTATTACAAGATTACACATTGAGGATCTTTTTAGGATTAGAGTTTTAGAGAATTTGATCATGAAACTTGCATTACATTCCACATTTAATGAAAGTGGTTACATAAAAGACAATATTAATTCTTCCCATCAACGGAAACATATTTAAAATAAAACAATGATTCTTTCTTGACACATCCTTGACACTATCATCACATCATGTACCTTTCCCTTGACCTGTGAAAAACATTTCAAAAACTTGGGATGAGCATAAAAAGCTCAGTAAGGGTTATAAAAATATGGAAAGGAAACATGAGTTCATATATACATAATAATGAAATATTACTTTACCCATAAAACATAGGCACTTTAACATACCTAATCAAACCATGAATAAATCATAAAAATCATAAGACATAAAGGTAACTTGAGGCATTCATAACATTCTTACGTAGGGAGTAACCCTCTTGGTTACGTTTGGAATACCCATCACAGTATATTCCCTAAATCTTTTCGGAAAAACCTTAACGTTTCACTCCTTCGCGTTACCCAATGAATTGGAGAGATATATCAGGCTCACCCTCCCTTAGTTTATCACGGAACCACCTGTCTTCATAACAATTCCCAAGAACCATAACATAATCTTATCACATAAAACATGCATAAAGGAAACATAACATCTCCACCTTTCAATAAAAAGATATCAATACAACACATTGATATAAATAAATTATGAAAACCATTTTCAATACCAAAATAAAAGAAAAGTAAAACATGGTATTTTTTTTCTTTTAAAAAGAAGGTATGGCTTGTAGAGGAAGCCAAAACTCAAATAATGGTCACGGCGGCAGAGAAGTCGTTGTTGCCGCATACGTATGACAAAAACATTCCCTTTTGTCGTTTAGTAAAATGCTTCATATAAAAAGATTCCTTTTAAATAAAAATAAAAGGCAAAGGGGTTTATACACCATATAAAAGAAGGTTTTGTATAAAACAAAATATTCCCCAATGAACGGAGATTGAGACTAAGTCCCATACAAAGACGGTATCCTTGGATTAAGGATAAATCAGTTACATAACTATGTGTGACAAATGAATACACAAAATATAAGTGGTTATTAAGTGTAAAAAAATCAGAGTACATTCACACATAATCATAGACCGACATATTCAAGTTTTACAAGTTTATCCCAAATAATCGAAATTGGGTTAAGAAGTTCCCTTGCAATAATTAGACTTCCTAACATCGTCACTTCAAAATTCAGAAAAAGATTTGTTGAGAGATAAAAAGGGTATCTCATCACTTGTACATAAAATTCACATCAATAAGGATATATAAGAACATATCCAAAAATAATATTACGTGAATTAAAAGACATAACAAATAAGTCTTTTAAAAAGAGGAGGGTGAAAGGTTCCCTTACCGACATGGGTATCTTTTGAAACATACACCCCATGAAAGAAGGACAATACATCATTGATGTAAATACTCATAAATGAAATAATACTACACAATTAGTAAAATAATGGTCAGTACATACACCACTCAGAGGAAATTGTGGAAAATGTAGCATAAATCTCACGGGAATAAAAGTGAGATGAAAAATCCCTTACGAAAACTCGGCAGCCTAACGGCGCCACTTAAAACTTCCAAAAATAGATTGATGAGATCAAATAGGGTATCTCATCACATTACAATAAAACGTACAGAAAGAGGAATATAAAAGAACATCCCCCATCATAACAAAGAGGAGCTTAAAAGAAGTGACATAAAGGGGAGTATTTAAAGATTAAGAGAGGTTAGATCTCTTACGAAAATTCGACAGCCTAACGGCGCCACTCAAAACTTCCAAAATGGATTGATGAGAGAGAGTAGGGTCTATCATCATATGAACATAAAAATTACATTAATATTAATATAAAATAACATCCCAATAACAAGAAATATGAGCTTATAAGGAATGACATAAAAGAGTGTACTAAAAAAGAAAGAGAGGAGTAGGATCCCTTACCTCGGGTCTGACTTGACTCGATCCTTATTTAACATCCTGAATAATAAACATGAGTTAATTTAAACTTTATTAAGATCCTTTTTCTAGTTAATTATTCCTTTTAGATCACTTATTTCCATGTTATAAACATTATGTAATCATTTAAGTTAATAATGTTTGTTTTGTCGATATTTGGTTCTTAAGTCGAATGCGGACTTCTTACAATTACATGTTGTTCGTGTGGTCAAATGTTCATTATATCTAGAATTTTATTCATGATTTGGATATCATATATATCATATATATCAAGAATATACATGTATTTATAATATTACATAATCATTTAGAGGTAAGAAATGAAATGTACCATTCATGGAGACGGTAAGCCGTACGTATGCATGAACGCTACTTTCATTTCTTTGTCATATTAATGGAATTAAAAATAAATGAGAGGTATTTATATTTTAATTCCACAATTATATTCATAATTTAGATTTATCATTCATCATATATATCCATTATATACATGTACTTATAATAGTACATTACATTTGGGGATAAGATATGAAATGCACCGTCCATGGAGACGGTAAGCCGTTCGTACGCATGAACACTACATTCATTTCTATCTCATACTTTAATGGAAAGGAATAATAATGATATAGATTTATATTATAATTCCAGTATAAAATAATATATAATAACATTAAATCCATCCTTTATACGTCTCACGTATGGCATTAACGAATCACATCACTTTGTGGGGGCAGTAGTCCGCACTTCATAAAATGAAGATATCACATATACCCATAATGGAAGCCATAATGGTAAGCCAAAAATGAAAAATAAATAAGCATAAGTAAAACATAAACATATTATATATCATATATAAATATAGTGACATCTTAATGTCCACCTTTGAAGGTGTTATATGAGTGTTGAACAATCATCGTTTTGTGAGGCAGAAATTCGCCATCCACGGAAACAGTATGTTATTTAACCATTAGATGTAGGTGTGTAAGTGTAGCTAGAATAATTCTTATAACAACAACCTAGTATATTTAAGATACTGGAGTTGTTACAAAAAAATGAATAAAATGAGTTTAGGGGGTTGGAGAGGCAAAAGAAAACAAAAGAACACAAGTGAAGACATTACCTTAAAATCGGGTAACTCTCTTTGGTTTGAGCTCAAATGCATCCTTGAGAAGACTTCTGACCAAATTGAGACTTCAAGGAGTAATATATGGAAGTGGAGAGACAAAATGGGCAGGTTTTGGCCGAGCCAAAGGCTTTGGGTGTGTGGGTAAGGTGGTAGAGGTGGGGGCCTTTTATAAGAGGAGAGGAGGGGTACTCTTGTAATGTTACAAAATGTTACATTATTTACAAAAGAGTTTCGGATTTTAAGGGTCCCACATTGATGTATTTATAGGATAAGGTGATAAGGGTTCTAAATCCACTCATCTAATAGGTTTGGACATGTGTAGGGCTTAGATATTACATTATCTTTCCATTTTATTTAAATCGTTAAATAATGAGGTCATCGCTACATCATCATGATTTCATAAATAATTTAATTTATTTAATGTCTAAAAATTATAAAAAAATACTATGATGTAAGAAATCCGTTTATATTTCCAATGATTATTTATAGTCAAAAATATGATTTGTATAACCCCATTTAAAAATTGTTTTAGTAAAACATTTCATGTTTGTCTCATTTTTACTTTAACTTTAAATAAAAAGATATTAATGTCATTTTCCAACCAAAGTAGCTTCAAGGGGTCCCCAAGATTACCCATGGGTTGTCTTGGTCGGACATGACACATCCAAAGATATTAGGACATGTGTAAAGTTCATTTCATATTATTAAAACATTATTTTTACCTTAAACTACAATAATTACCTCTAATCGCGATTAAAACATAATAACTTACTATTCACCAAAAAATTATTTTTATCCCATTGAACCACATTTTACTTCTTAATGACAACCATGTATGTCGGATTTTTGAAATTCAAAACACAAATATGGCAAAATTTCATTTAAACGGAAAAATCAGTTTTTATAAGTACCACTTAGTGGTTTCACTATTCATAAAAAATTGATGTTTTTCAGAAAAATCCCAAAAAATTCACCCTAAGATATATTTGATATTCCAAATTCAAAAATGAAGTCTATTTTAAAAAATTCAAATCATATAAGTCACATTAATTAATTTAATAATTAATTCCCGCTGTCAGAGGAAATAGCGTGTTTTTATTAAACAATATGTATCAAAAGATTGACACTAGTTTAAGTCTGATTTCAAAGTGAAATTAATTCCAACGACCACTATTGGATTTAATGGTAAAAAATATATTATAATTTCACTTTAAAAACAATTCAAAAGATAATCTAATCATATAAATAAATTATATTAATATGAGGTTTTGAATTAAAATACAACATTTTACACTATTCATTAAAAAATGAACTTTATCAGAAAGATACCAAAAATTTACACAAAGTAAATTTTGATGTCCCAATTCTTAAGAAGAGTTTTATTTGGTCCAAAAGGATGTATAAGAGTGAACAAAACTATATTTAATGATGGTTCTCCATCAAAAGGCGATAAGTGAACCTTTAGTGAAAACTAGGGCATATACGCCTAAAATTGAATTCTTTCCGTATTTTATGCCTTTATCTTTTATTGGATAAATGTAAAAACATTTAAAAACATATATAATCATATTTTAGTTATTTATATCCATTCCCGCCAATATAATGGCTACATTTTAACTACCATTTAAAATAATATTATTTTATTATTAGAGTGCAACTTAAGATTCCCAAGAAACTCGTTGTTGCGTGTTGGGTACGCCATCGAGCATAGAATCCCCTTTAAAGTCATATTAATATTTTATTCACACATATGGATAAATATGAAAATTTCATATTCATTATTTACCTGGGGTGTTACACATATTATATAATAAATATATTTCTCTAGATGAATCTTAAAAATAGTAAGAGGCCTATATATGGATGTCCACTTCATACCTGTTAGTAACAAGATAAGGAAGGAGGATTGGAAAGGTTTGGGATTATACCTAGTAGGAGTCCCATATATGGTGAAGTCAAGAAACATATCTCACATTGAGGTATATGAGTAATTCAAGAAGAGTATATAATCTCAACGCATATATAGTAGGGAAATGATCATATGTATGTGGCTTCAGTGGATTAGAACCCAGGCTTGAGACCTTGGTGATATGGGTTTTTAGTATAAGGACATAGAATATATCGATACATAGTTTGGTTCTATTGAAATGTGGCACCAAAGTATAATACAATGGTGAATTGGTGTCCATTAAATTTACAAGGGAGAGTGGGAACAAAAATATTGGGCCTTGTCAATGGTTTTCCATAGTAGGGAGGACCGTGTGAAGGTTCTTCCAAGTATGGAGGCTTGTGATAATTCTATACTTAGTTATTATTATTGGGTATTGTTTCACACATTTATGGAGGAAAAGATAAATGTTTACCATAATAGTAAGGTGTAACACCTCGACCCTAGTTACCCAGAGTCGGTGCATTATTACATAGTATTGGCATGATCACAAAAGATCAATTCTCAAAATCCGATTAGATTAGTAGCATTGTAAGCACTAGATAAATTCATATGTTTTACATTAGATTATAAAATAAAAAACTACCACAACATAGTCTCTATAGGACACACTCATATCCCTTATACTATCCGTGTTGGTCAGTCATAATATACTTCTTCGCATCCTGGGAAAAAATAAAACATAGAAAGCGGTGAGCTCAGATGCTCAGTAAGGATAACAATATAGAAGAAAAATTCATAAATTAGAATAAAAATTTAAGGGAATTTATAAGACTAAACCAAAATCCTTTTAATCATGAAATTCAGCATAATATGGAAAAGATAAAATCAAATAGTACCATTTACTTATTCACATGGATGTTCTAAAAGTTGAATATTCACATTCAATATCAATTTCCACTTTCACAATAATGGAATGCATAATGCCAGTCTTCATAACCTCATAGTGAAGGTCTGGTTCCAAAACTACAAATAATATTTTTTCAAGGCATTATGGAAAGACACTAATTTGTCTAATGAGACCTACCGATGCATCTAGGAGCTATAGCGGGCTCCGCCCATCACTTACTAAGTCCAATTCATTCTACATATGAAAAGGTTTAAACATAACCAAAACATTCGTATTAAAACCAGCTTACGAAAGGTCAATACATTATCCATAAACGATGAATGGTTTAAAAAACACATCAACAGTCAAACATATCACAAAACGTTTAATACAATATGGAAGTTTTGTATCATAATAAATCCACTTCAAGTAAACTTAAAATCCATCAAAGGATGCTGACATAGATGAAATGAAAACTTTTTTTAGAGAAATATATCATTCTATGTAGAAATAATTTAAAAGTATTATAAGTATAAAATAAATCATTTATTTTGAAATTATTCTTATAAACATGTATGATAAGTTTTGATGATGTTACAACAGTGGAAAATATATGCACCCACCGTATAAGTTAAAAAAACATTCTTATCTTAATTTTGATGAACAAGTCACAAAGTACCTTGTTTGGAAAACAACCGAAAGATTCATTTAAAAACATATAATATCAAATAAAAGTATAAATGACATTAACCCATTGTATAGTAAATAGTGGCTTTTTAAATACTTTTTTTATGAAAACATGGATGGGGATGATAAATAGGTCCCAGTAGATACTTTCTTAAAAACAAACAGAGATAATAAAGAGATTGTGAAATTAACCCTTACCTTGTATTTTTTCTTGGTTGAGGGTACATTAAACTCCTGAATAATAGTTAAATAATTGTTATTAAATTATACATGAACTTTATTCAGAAATATGATATCATATATGATCCATTACTATTGCCTTGTTAATGATATTTAAGTAGTATCATCGTTTCAGGTTTTAACTCATTCATTTTCCATTATAAGCTTTATTACGCAAGAAATTTTGTTATGGATAGGATGTATCATATTCATATTCAGAATGATATTTTGTCTTTAAACATTATTTTTAATCATCAAATGAAAATTAGTCTTGAATGGATATGATGGGGAATGAATCTCATCACGTTCATGGAGACGGTAATCCGTACGTACGCACGAGCAACAATATCATTCTTTTGAAATTAAAATAATATATAATTAGATGTTATATCATATATACCGAATAATTATTATGTTAAATTTATTATTTAAATCATTTATACACTTTATTATACCCTTCCAAATGATGAAGTACTTGAATCTCAAATTACACCGCAACGTGGGGATGATAATCCGTACGTACGCACATATGGTGACTTTTTCATTTATAGGATGGATAGAATAATGAATATGGTTGTACCATTTTTATAATAACATCAAAGTATATATAAGATACTAGAGTTATTATTTTACAATGTAAAAAATATATATATAGGATGTGGAAGAAGAAAAGATAATGAAAGAGGTGATGAAATATTTACCTCTTCTTTGGGTTCTTCTTTTTGATTTTATCAAAAACGCTCCATAGGTTGGCTTTAGGACTAAAGTAAGTCCTCTTTGGTGAAGGTAGGAATGCTAGGAGAGTATTTGGGTATGGGTTGTCCGAGCCAAATGGATTTGAAGCTATGAATTTGAGAGAAGGTGAAATTCCCTTTTATAAGAGAGGTGGTGGTCGCTATAGGAAAAGATTGAAATATTATTTTATTATAAATTAAATTTCGGTTTATAATGGCATAAAAATGAACTATTTAAATGTTAATATGGTAATGGATCAAAAAAATCCCAACCAATAGGTTTTAGATATGTTTAGGTCATCATATTAACCTTATCGTTTTTATTTAACTCATATTTAAATAGTTTGACATTTACCATGTCACTTTGTATTTTTATATATATATGGTTAATAAACATACTATAAACATCCAAGAGAGACCCAAGTGGTTCATTAATGCCATATATAATATTATTTAATCCCTTTGGACGAACCTTATATTTTTTGAATATAATACCAATTCATAATATAATATTTTGTTTAAAAACTATTTTATGTCAATTTTGACCCAATTTGGTATTTTGTTTTTGATAACTTTATAACACCATTATTACATCGAAAAAATTCATTTAATCCAAACTAACATTTAAAATTATCTTATAAAATTTTTGGAATTCCTTATAAGTCTCAAATTAGATTTATTTTAATATTTATAATATCAATTACTTTAATATTTCATTAATAAGGTAATTACAGCACCATCATTGCATCATAAATATATATAATTATTTAATGTCTTAAAATTATAAATAAAAATCCATTATTTTGGAAATATAATTATATTTATAATGAATATATATATCTGAATTTATCTTATGTATAACCCTATATTAAAAATGGTTTACTTATTAAACATTGATTTTAACTCTTTTAACTCTTCATTAAATAAAATAATAATAAATGTTATAATCAAATTCAATGGGATATAAAGGAAAATATTTTTACAATAAGGTTGTTTTTGGTCGAATTACACTTATCCAATAGAATTAGGGCTTGTTTTAGGGTTATTATGATAGCATTTTTACCATTAATTACCCTATTTACTTTTAACCGTGGTAAATAAAATTATGACGTTACTATTCACCAAAAATTATTTTCAACTTATTAAACAACCTTTTACTTACCGATAATAATAGTTGCTCTCAGATTTTTGAAATTCAACTCACAAAAATTTTAAAATATTTTTTATACAAATTTTCAAATGCACCTAGGAGGTGGGTAAAATGCGGTAAAAAGTTCAATAAAATTTTTATATATCTAAACTCATTATAAAATTATTCCAGAGAATTAAATTGAACATATATAGGTATTATGTATCTATTTTGAAAAAAATAAATTTACATAAGATAAATAATTATTTAAAAAAAACTCAGTTTAAAACAATAACTCAGTGTTTTTCACTATTCATCAAAAAATTAAATGTTTTCAAAAAAAAAACCAAAAATTCACCCTAAGATAATTTTGATATTCCGAATCCAAAAATGTAGTCAATTTTGAAATATAATATTTATAAAATTTCAAAAATTGGGGATTAATATTCATAACATCTAGTATGATTGGTTGTGGTGTGTTTGATCTCAATGTTACGTACAACACAAACTATTGTATTATTCAAAGGGAAAATTACTGTGGAATCTTGGGGTGTTATATTATCACCTCCTTAAAATAATTTTGTCCTCAAAATTTATTTAATATTACTTAATAAAAATATTTGGGTGGTTCTTCATCATAATTTAATCGGGTTACCACATATCCTCTTCAATCTTATGATTTCTCCATTGAACTTTTACCAGTCGAGTCATCCGGGTTCTCAGCACTTGGTCTCTAGTATCAAGAAATTGACAGGCTCTTCACAATATGATATATCTGGTTCCAGTTCAATTTCCTACCAGGTGAGAACATGAATTGGGTCAGGCATGTATTTTCTCAACAGTGATATGTGGAATACATCATGAACATTGGATTGACTTCGAAGCATTGCCAAACGGTAAGCTACAACCCCAATTTATTCTAGAATTTCAAAAAATCTTATGTACCTAGGACACAATTTACCCCTCTTACCGAATCTTATAACTCCCTTCCATAGAGATACCTTCAAGAAAACATGATCTCCTACTTGAAATTCCTAATCCTTCCTTCGGTTATCGGAATAGCTCTTCTTCTTATGTTGTGCTTCTCTGATATGGGTTTGGATAACCATTAGCTTTTCCATACCATGAATGTCATGTGAGAATGTCATGTGAGAAAGATCTTTACATGTCATATAAGGTTTGAATATTCCATTCTGATTGTACAACAATTTGATGGTGGTAGGAAGTGGTCAAACGATGTTTGGTATTAAGGTATTTTTGAATACATTTCCAGAAACATGATGTAAAACGGGTATCACAGTCATAGGAAATCGATAAGGGTACTCCATGAAATCTTACAATATCATTAATATATAGTCTTGTAGACGTTCAAGTGGTAAATCTTCTCTTATAGCAAGAAAATGTGCAGACTTGGTAAGATGATCAACAATGAACCATATTACATCATTCCTTCTAGGATTATTTGGTAGCCCCATGATAAACTACATCATAATATTATCCCATTTCCACTCAGGTATGGGAAGAGGTTGTGTGACTCCTCCAGGAAATTTCCTTCCATCTTTCACTTGTTGACAAACCATACATCTTGACACAAAATCAGCAATCACCCTCTTTATGTTGTCCCACCAAATATGTTCCTTCAAATCTCTATTCATCTTGCTGCTACCATAGTTTATAGAGAAATTGGAGCTATGAGAATCATCTAAAAATTTTCTTTTTAGATATGGTATATCGGGAACACATTGTCTATTCCCAAATTTTAAAATCCCATTATCATATATGAAGTCACTAATCTCCATTCATTTACAGCTTTAATATTCTTTTAAAACTCCTCATCCTCATCTTGAGAACTTATTATCCTTTCTAGTCAATATGGTTTGGAATACATTTAAAAAAGTATTGATGTTTCACCTTCCATGATTATTCCCATATCCATTTTCACTAGATCCATGAAAATATGATTCTTTTCAACTATCATATTCTTCAAAACTCTGTGATCCTTTCTGCTCAAAGCATATGCCACATTATTTTCCAACCTTGAGTGGTAGTGTATTGTGAAATCATAATTCGTGAGTAGTTCAAGACATTGCCTTTTCCTTATGTTGAGTTCTTTTTATGAGAAAATATTCTTCAAACTCTTGTGACCAGTATAAATCTCAAAATTTTCACCATAGATATATTGTATCAATATCTTCAAAGAATAGATTACGGCTGAAAACTCTAGATCATATGAAAGATAGTTTTTCTCATGATTTTTAGCAGCCATAATGCATAGGCATCAACTCTATCATTCTACATAAGGAAACAACCATGTCCTTTCTTTAAATAATCACTATAAATAACAAACCCATCATTCCCTGATGGTAGAGAAAAGATATGAGCATTGAATAATATTCCCTTCAGTTCGTCAAAACATTCTTCACATTTATTTGTCCAAAAAAATTTAACCCCTTTACATGTGATCTTTGTTCATGACTTAGCCAATCGGGAAAAATTCTGGACGAAATGTCGATAATAACCTGCTAAACCAATAAAACTGTGTACCTCAGTTATACTAATCGGAGCTGTCCATTCATGGATTGCCTTGTTCTTTTAAGGATCAACATATATTCCATCCTTAGAGACAATATGGACATGAAAAGAAATCTTTTGAAGCCAGAATTCATACTTTCTAAATTTCCGATATAATTAATTTCCTCAAAGAGACTTTAGAATAATTTGAAAGTGATTTTCATGATCTTCATAGATTTTGGGGTATACCAAGATATAATCAATAAATTCCACTTCAATTTCATCAAGATATTACTTGAAAACTATATTCCTTAGATCCATGAAGACAGATGGTGTATTAGTCAACCAAAAAGGCATTATTGTAAACTCGTAATGCTCGTACCTAGTTCAAAATGTAGTTTTTTGAATGTATTCCTTATTCACACATAACTGATGCTATCTAGGTCGCAGGTCAATCTTTGAAAAATATTGAGATCCATGAAGTTGGTAAAATAAATCATCAATGTGAGGTAGGGGATACCTATTCTCTATTTTTATAGCATTGATTTCCCTGTAGTCAGTGCACATCCTCATAGATCTATCGTTATTATTAGCAAAAAGAACATGGGATCCCTATGGAGAAACACTAGGGTTAATAAATCTCATGTTACTCAATTCCACTAGTTGTTTCTATAGTTACACGGATTCCAATGTGTCCATTTTATAAGGGGTCATTGATATGGGCGTTGAACTAGGAATTAAATCAATGGAAAACTCAATTTCTCATTATGTAAGATATCTACGTAAATATATTGGAAACACATAAACATATTCTTTCACAATAGTTACATCCTGCATTTGAACATTCCATTCCTCACCCATAGTTATTTCATTCTCTCCATCCACAATAATTGAATTTATTTGAGCTACTTGGGGTGGATCTAGATAAGAATCATGAGGTGGTATTTCCGCTCTAATGATAAGGTACTCCTTATAATCATCGTGAATTGTAACCTCCTTCTTCTTAAAATAAATTTTCGCATCATGGTATGAAAGACAATCCATACCAAGGATTATATAAAATTCAATCATGGGTATGATGATGAGATTAGTAGATAAAGAACATATAAATGTGCTAATGGGAACTGATTCACAAAATAGTGTTGCAATGGTACATCCCTTATGTGTTTTGACTGACAACTCCCTTGTTATGTCAATTTGAAAATATCTTATTTTCTTAGAAAATTTGGAATATATGAAACAATGTGAAGATCCAGAATCAATTAAAGCAATTTTTAAACTCGAGGAAACAATTAAATTACCTGCCACCAAATCTTTAAAAGCTTCAACCTCAACATTATTTTTAACATAAGCTGTCCTTGATCCCTTGGAATTTTTGGATGTCAGTTTCCTTGGCACTTAGGGCAATCATTTTCATAATGTCCCCTTTCTCTACCATTGTAGTATTCAACATTGACAACATATGTATTCCCATTGCAAACACTGGATTTGTTGGACTTTTTCACCACACTTATAACATATTCACATTCCCTTCAGGCAAGTGCCAAGGTGTTTCTTCCCACATCTACTATAGGATGGATATTCAACTTTTCTCTTATTCCCTTAATATCCATTTCCAGAGTGCTCAACAGATCTCTTCTTATGTTTCTTTTCTTTAATGTTGTAAGACATAGAGAATTCCTTTTATGTCTTGATAGCACATGAGACAATATCCTCATACGATGAGAAGGATTGTAGGCTAATTATCGACAGAGAAATGGTTTTAACCCATAAATAAAATGATCAATATTACTTATTGGGTTATGTATAAAATATGTAGCATGCCTTGCTAACCTTGTAAAGTTATGCTCATATTTTGGACATTCTCATCCTCCTTTTGTCTCAGACTCAACAATTGCATTTCCATATCTGGTCTATTTTAATGAGGAAAATATTTCTATATGAAAATATATTTGTACTTCCTCCATTACATAATTGATACTTCATCATATTTCTTTGTGTTTTGAATCAATGACAACCATTGATCTGCATCTCCCGTGAGGCAATAAACTTCCCAGACAACTTTTTCCCAATCACTTATCCCTAAAGTGTAGAATATTTTGTCTATGGAACCTATCCATTGCTCAATGAGAAATGGATTTTTAATCCCATTGAATGTTGGTGGTTTTTGCCTCATAAATTGGTCTAACATTGATCCTCTGGGATGTGGATCATGGTGCTCTATACAGGTAAGGTTATTATTCATAACCTGAGTGAGTTTTCCATGTATGGTGATAAGCTGATCAGCACCAGTTGCATCACTAGCTCCACTATAATTATCTTTATTATTAGGGAAATCCCTAAATGTATTACGTGCATTGATACCGTTTCCTTTTCTTCCACTAGGTGCAATTTCTAATCAATGGAATAAACTAGATTATTTTAGGAATCGCAATAAATAATTCCAGATATGTAAAATAGTAAACATAATTTGAATAGTTTATTTATATAATCAATAATCATAAAAAAAATTCATTGAAGAAGTATATACTCATAAACCCTTCATAATGGTTTTTAATGAAAATTAGAATGATCATAAGAATATCCCCTAGGAGTGTCATAAACTAGAGTGTAACAAGGCCCATTGTCGTGCACCAGTTCTTGTTCGAGTCTAGCTCAAAAAAATGTTTTTGGGTTTTACCCCTAGGTACATTTCTGCAAAAGCCACCGCTACCTACTAGTACCCACACAGGGATGTATTTCATGGAAAACTCACAAAATCTCTACAATACCAAAATTATAGGAGGTTCTTCAATACTAATCCTCAAAGTCTATCTTAGGGTAATGTTCTCTAATCAGATTTTTTCTAAATCTTTATTCCAACGTTTGTACTAAACATCCTCTGATACCAATTGTAATGCCCCGAACCTAGTTACCTAGAGTCAGTGCATTATTAAATAATATTTTCAGGATCACAAAAGATAAATTCAAGGAAGACCGATTAGTGTAGCCTTGGAAGTACTAGATAAATTTATAATTTTTACATTACATTATAAAATAAAAAACAAAAACAACATAGTCTACACAGGCCACACTTATATCCTATAGACTATCCCACAAGTTATGTTAAAATATACATCTTCGCATCCTGGAAAAAAATAAAACATAAAAAGTGGTGAGCTCAGATGCTCAGTTATGATAACAATATAGCGGAAACATTCATAAATAATCATAAACATTTGAGGGAATGTATAAGACTAACACAACATCATTTTTAACTTGAAATTTAGTATAATATTGGAAATATAAAATCAAATATTAAATTTAATTATTCACATGGATATTATACTAGTCTAATAATCACATGCAATATCAATAGCCACTTTCATAATGATGGAATGGATAATTCACGACTTTATAACCAGATAGTCAAGGTCTTGTCCTAAGAATACAAAGAATATTTTGTCAAGGCTTTGTGCCAAGATAGTAGATTGTCTCATGAGACCTACCGATGCATTGAGGAACTATAGAAGGCTCCACCCATCACTTACTAATTCCAATGTATTCTTTATATGAAAATGTTTAAACATAACATAAACATTAGTATTAAAACTAGAATACAAAATGTCAAAACTTTATCCTTAAACCATGAATGGTTAAAAAATAAAACATCCATAGTAAAACATATCACAAATCCTTTAATACAATATGGAAATTTTTTATCATAATAAATCAACTTCAAATAAGCTTAAAGTCCATCAAAGGATGTTGACATAGATGAAATAATAACATTTTTAGAGAAACATTAATTTCTATTATGAAATCATATAAAAGTAATATAAGTAAAAAAAACATTTATTTTTTAAAATATTCTTATAAGCTTGTATGGGATGATTCGACGATGTTATAATGGTGGAAAATAGCCGCACCTGCCGTATAAGTTAAAATAACATTCTTACCTTAATTTTGTCAAAAAGGTCCTAAAGTACCTTATTTGGAAAACAATGAAAAGATTCCTTTGGAAACATATAAGGTCAAATAAGGTTATAAATGAATTTAACCCATTGTCTAGTAAATGGTAAAAAATTTTGAAATAATTTTATTTAAAAAAACATGGATGTGGATGATAAAGATGTCCCAGTAGATACTTACGTAAAAACAATCTCAGATAATAAAGAGATTGTGAAATTAACCATTAAATTGTACAATTACATGTTTGAGGGTATGTTAACCTCATGTATAATAGGTAAATCATTTTTATTAAATTATACAAAAAATATATACATAAATATGATATCATATATGGTCTTATAATATTGCATTATTAATGTTATTTCAGTAGTATCATCGTTTTGGGTGTTAACTGATTCCTTTTCCATTATATGATTTGTTCTGTAAGTAATGTTTTTTTGGATAGGATGTATCTTATTAATATTCATAATGATATTAAGTATTTAAAAATTATTTTTAATCATCAAATAAAAATTAGTCTTGAATGGATACGATGGGAAATGAATCTCATCGCGTTCGTGGAGACAGTAATCCGTACGTACGGTCAAGTGACAATATCATTCTTCTGATAATAAAATAATATATAATTGGATGGTATATTGTATATACAGAATCATTATCATGAGATATTTATTATTTACATCAGTTATACACATTATTATACCCATCCAAATGATGAAGTATTTGAATAACAAACTACACCATGACGTGGAGAGGGTAATCTGTACATACGCACGCATGGTGACATTTTCATTTATTGGATGGATAAAATAATGAATATGGTGTTTCAATTTTTATAAAAACATTAAATTATTTAGAGGATACTACAGTTATTATTTTAGAATGGAAACAATAAAGAAAGAGTAAGTGGATGAAGAAAATAACTTGAAAGAGGTGTTGAAATATTTACCTCTTCATTGGGTTCTTCCTTTTGATTAGATCAAAAGGGCTCCATAGGTTTTCCTTATGACTAATTTATGGCCTCTTGGATGAAGGGAGGAAAGTTGGGAGGATATTTGGTCAGGTTTTGGCTGAGCCAAATGGCTTTGATGGTGTGAATTTGAGAGTAGGGGAAGTGTCCTTTTATAAGAGAGGTGGGGTTCACTTTAGGAAAAGCTTGAAATATTATTTTGCAATGAAGTCATTTTCAGTTTATAATGGCTCCAAAATGAATTATTTAATGGATAAGGTGGGGATGGGTCGAAAATATCTCTATAAAAAGATTTAATATAGGTTTAGGTCAACATATTAACCATATCTTTTAGATTTATCTCTTAGTTAAATTGTTTTTCATTTACCACGTCTCCTTGTATTTTTATATTATATGGTTAATAAACATAATATAAACTTACATGTGAACCCCAAGTGATTATGTAATGACATACAGTATATTATTTAATCCATTTGGCCTATCCATATGTTTTTATCAATAGAATAACAATTAATAATATAATATGTTTTTTTCAAACGCTTTAAGGTCAATTTTGACACTATTTGATTTTTTTAAATTCCTAACAACATTATTACTTCGAAAAAAATTCATTTAATCAACCCTAACATGTCATATTAACCTTGAAAATTATTTCAATTCATTAAAAGATTCATATTATTTTTTTATGGATATTTATAATATAAATTATTTTAATTTTTCAATAATAAAATAATTAATGCATCATCATTGTGTTATAAATAAATTTAATAATTTAATTAATAAAATTAATACATAAAATACCATTATATAGGAAATAGTTTTATATTTCTAATGAATCTTTATAGTCAAATTTATCTTATGTATAACCCTATATTAAAAATTGTTATTTATTAATCTTTTATTTTATCTCTTTTAACTCTTCTATAAATAAAATAATAATAAATGTCCTAATATATTCCAAGTGGACCTAAAGGATCATATTTTATTCCTAAGGTTTTTTAAGACGAATTACACATATAAAATAGAATTAGGACATGTTTTAGGGTAATTATGATATCATTTTGACCCTTAATTACCCTATTTACTTTTAACCATGGTAAATATAAGTAAAAAGTTACGATTCACAAAAAAAATATTTTCATCTTATTAAACCACATTTTACTTAATGATATTAATAGTGTCTCTTGTATTTTTGAAATTAAACTCATAGAAGCGGTAAAATTATGTTTTATACAAATTTAAAAATGCTCCTTGGTGATGGGTAAAATACGGTAATATGTTAAATAAAATTTTTATATATCTAAACGCATTATAAAATGATTCAAATGAATTAAATGGAACATATATGGTTATTATTCATCTATTTTGACCTAAATTAAATTTAAATAAAATAAATAATTATTTAAATAAAAATTCGGGTTTAAACAATAACAGAGTGTTTTTCACTAATCATCAAAAATTGAATGTTTTTAGAAAAATAGCAAAAATTCACCCTAAGCTAATTTTGATATTCCAAATGAAAGATGAAGTCCATTTTGAAGGATAAAATTTAGAAAATTTCAAAATGTGGGTATTAATATTCATAACAGTTAGTTTGATTGGTTGTGGTGTGTTTGAACTCAAAGTTACGTACAACACAAGCAATTGTATTATTCAAAGGGAAACATATCATGGAATCTTGGGGTGTTACAAAGGCTTGAGTGAATTTTTACAATATATATAGGCCATAGTGAAGGTGATACCAATCTATTGGTTACTAGAAAAGGAAGTATGGTTGGAAAGGTTGGGGCATAGACCTAGTAGTATGCCCATATATGGTGAAACCAAGTGAAGTATATAAAATTATGGTATACAAGGAAACCAAAAAGATTATATTAAATAAACGTATATGTAGAATGGATAGGAACACATGTATGTGGCTTGGGTGAATTAGATCCTATGTTGGATACTTGAGTGAAGTAGATGCGTAGGGATGGCCCCTGGATGAATTAGATCCTAATTATGGGTCTAGAGAAATGTGGAACCCTAGTATAAGTCAATGGAGAATGGGTGGCCACGAATATGACTTGGGAGAGTGAGCTAAAAAATATGAAGGAATGGGAGAGGTTTCTCTTTAGTAGTTAGACCAGTGTAAGGGTAATCCCTAGTATAGACTCTAAGGAAATATCTCTCCCAAGTGTGTAGGATTGGGAGTTATTTTACCCATGTAGGGAGACCTGAATGATGGTTTTATATAATAGTGAGGCATGGGTGATGGTTTTCCTTTATACAAAGCCATGAGTAATGGTAATATGAAATAGGAAGTCCCATGTGCTAGTTTTCCCAAGAACAGAGGCATAGGAAGAAGTTTCCCATGTTATCAAGGCCTATGAAAAGGTTCTCTATTATTGGAAGACATTGGTGAGGGCTCTCAATAGTTGTTAAGATTAGGAAATGGTTATCCTTAGTAAAATGTCTAGAGTTAAGGTTCTTCCAAGTAGGGAGTCCATGGAAAAAGTTCTATCTTTTAGGGAGGCTTGGATATAGGTTAATCCAAATTGGAATACCTATATGAAGATGGACACTATCAGAGAGTCTTGGGTGATAGTTATCCCTAGTAGAGAGGTGTGAGAATACTTTAACCATAGTAAAGAGGTCTGATCGATGGTTTACCTAGAATGGTGGATTGGAAAAAATGTTTCCCATATATTGAGTAAACGGTGAATATATTTCTACGATTGAGACTTCGGAAAATTCATGCACATGTTGGCTATTGGGTGATTAGGTTGTCGGGATTGCATGATATTGGGTGCTTAGGTGGTCACACCTAGTTGGTGGCGATCCAAGGAGGTTTGGTGTCCAAGTGGTGGTTCCCAGATTATTAAGAACACTATTGGTGTGGTGCCTAGGTATTAACTTCTATTTGGAATGTATGGGTTTGAAAAATCTATCAGACCCGCCATAGTTGTTTTTGAAAATCACCATAAAGATAGTTTTTTAAGAATTGGGATCTTAATATGGATTTAGTTTCCTTTCGGTTCTACCTAACTAACATTTATGTCAAAATGGGAGGAAATGGGGCATATTAATAGGCCATATTTAAGGTTCTAATTTTAACCTGACCAGACTCATTCTGGGTTAGACCAGGGCATGTTGGACAGCCAAAAAATAGGTTCCTAGAGAACTATTCGCGTTGGTCCAGGCAAGCCAGAATAACCCTATGATGTGGTCCGAGTACAGCCTCATGCAGGCCAAATCTAAAGGATGAGGCTGGGATTTTCTTATTGCCCCACAGGCAGGCCCTTTTGGGAATTTATAATCATTTTGGAAACTTTTTTTAACCTTTTTTTAAACACAACTATCAAATTATTTTTTTTATTAATTCTAGAATACGCATTTGTAATACAAGTTTAGAAAATGTTTAATTTGAGTTTTTTCTTCAAAAAAATATTTCAATTGTTTTTTAAGAATATTTTTTAAATATAGGATTTTAACATTTTTTTAAAAATTTATTTGGAGATATTTTTTCAAAATGATATTTTTAAAGGTTTCGTAAATCATTTTTTAAAATTTTTGAAAATATCTTTTTAACAATATTTAAAATAGTTCTTAAAAAAATAATTAAAATTATAAACATTTTTAAAAAAATATTTTTAATCAAAAATTTATAAGTGATATTTTAAATAAAAATTTAAATATATTTTATTAAATAGTTTTTAATATTTTCTAAAAACCTTCTAATGGAAATATATTTTTAAAAATAATGAATTTTTATGAAATGTTTTTTGAAGACATTATTTCAACTATTTTTTCAAAACATTTTTTTAAAACTTTTTTTTGAATCTTATTTCAAAAATGTGTGTTAAAATTATTTTAATCATTTTTAAAATGAATTTTAATGTTTTTGTAAGATGTTTTATACAATTTTTATATAAAAATAATATTTTCCTTTTTTATTATAATTTTACAGTTCAATTGTATTTCATTTAATTATTAATCAATGTATATGTTTTAAAATGTTGTTTTTCTTTTGATTAACATTTTTGTAGTCAATAATTTTTTTAATTATTAAAAATTTTACCAGATTTTTTTAATAATTTTTAAAAAAAATTTATAAAATATTTTTAGATAAAAAAATATTAATGTTTGTTAATATTTTTTCAAAATGTTATTTCAAAAACAAATTCACAAAAAAGTCATAAAGATGTTTAATTTTTTAAAAATATTTTACCAAAAAGTTCGTAAAAAATTCTTTTAAAATTTATTTGTAATTTTTTATCTTTTTTAATAACATTTTATTTATATTTTTATTAACATTTTACAGTTGAAATTATATACATATAATTATCTATAATTTCACATGTTTTAAAGTGTATATTTTTTATTAATGTTTTATATTCAAATTTTTTTCAAAATAATCATCAATCATTTTACATGATTTAAATTATCCACATTACATGTTTCAAATGAACCCTCAACCTAACATTCATATTATAATTTCAGAATTTTATGTAATTTGATAAAAATATAAAATATAGGATAATTGGAATAATATTTAAGGGTCAAATAATCTATTTGAAAACGTTTAATTTACAAAATGAATATTCAGTGACATCCCTATTTAAATAAAACTGAATCATCATAATATATATCATTGTAATAAATATAAATCATTAAATAATTAATATCAGGTTATTCTAAATTTATAATTGAATGATAATTAATTAAAAAAAGAATTGAATTTTCATATAACCATTTTTACCTAAAAAAGATAGTATGAAATGTCATATATATATATATTAAAGAAAATAGTTTAAAAATAGGTGCACTGCCGAGACCAGTTTCTTCTTGTGCAACCTTGGAATCCTTTTTAGTGGAATTGAGTCTCTAAACTACAATTTTCCATACTATATTTTAGGATAGATGGGATTTTGTTGTCTAGGAATTATACAGGCCAATATGTAGTCTCGAGAAGGGTGGGCCTGATCTAGATCATGGCCCTCTGCACGAAACCCATGCCTGACCCGTTGAATAATGTACATATCCCTAGCTCAGATCATGACATTTAGGTTTTCGGGTTGCTAATGAAAAATTATATGCCTATCCATGATAAACTAGGGCATGTGAAGGAAAATCTCGAAAGGTGGTTTGTATGGGAACTAGGGCATGAAAGATGAAAATCAAGGTGTGTTAATGAAGTTGAGATATGTGAATGGATTTTAGTTTAGAGGGCTGGAGTGAAAGGGTGCTATTCACAGATTGAATTATGTGTGAGGTTAAGTGTGCATGTATAGTTCTCATTAATATAAGTTCATATCATGTAAAAACATCTTCCAACATCAAATGACCATAAATTTTGATTTTGTTCTATATTTGGATCTGTGGTAGTCAAATTGAATATTATGAAAGAAAATATTCCCATGGATATGATTTTTTCCAATAATAGGAGTTTTTAGGAAAAAATTACATAAAATACCCTAAAATATATGTATCATGGTTTTGAAAATCATTTTCATCGATAGTATATGAAATACATGGTTTGATTCTAATAGAATTTTCTCACCACTTCATCACTATACTGTGAATGATTTTTAAGGGATCTCAGTCCCTAAATGTGTGAAGAAAAATGTAGATTATGGGGAACCCAATTTCATATTCTTTCCATAAGAAAGAAACTATTCTACCCATTGTTGAGTTGATTCATCTGAGTGAGGACTATATCATCGATTCCATGGAAATGTATTTGTCATATATTTTTAGTACCAACAATATACACATCATTGGAATTATAATTTCTCAAAATTAAAGAATACAATTTTAAAAAATCCCTGGTCAATTTTCTATATTACTTGGTGAATTGGTAGGATTATATAACTTTGAGTGCAATGAGAGGATTTCCCCCATGAAAAGGTTCTAGAACTAAGGCGTTGGGACTCTAAGAGGATAACCTAAACTCATGTTGATTGAGTTATCATTACGAACAACCATTTTATTTAATTTGTTTTCCTAAAGAGGAATAATTTATTAAATGATTTTTATGGCTCCAAGAGGAATAAACAATCAATGAATTTGGTTTATCCAAGTGGAATAATCAACTGAATGAATTTGAAATCCTAGGATAGGGTTATCGATGAAAATAAGAATTGAATTTATAGGTCAAAATATTAGTATATTAAGGTGAGTGGAAAGAGTTGTATTTGTTGCTGGACCCAATATTGATTATTTTGACATCAGTAACTACCTTTCGAGAATAATAATATATCTTGACATTTTTTTTAATAATAGGAATTCCTAAAAATGGGCCTTGTGAAATAGAGAAAATATAATTCTTTAATCCTTATGTAGGGAATTTGGGAATGACCTGACATGATCAACTAAACATGTGTGCTAGTAACTCTTATATTGATTTGGTTAATATGTATGTCAATTTAAGTAGTCTACAAATTGATAAATTTTTTATTATTCAATTCATCTTATTCCCTAATATTCATTATAACACCCATGTTGACACTATGATGATTATTTTCTATTTTAATAATTATGAGGTCCATTTTAATTTTCCATAGTGTTTTGGATTGAAACATTGAAATTAAATGTATTTGTTACTATGAATTATTTTCATAGATGATTTTGTTGAAATCATTCAACACACCCTTCTCTAATGGTTTTCCATGTCATTTAGTTTTGTGGATAGTTTTTCAGAAATGGTGGTTCATGATTAATTCCAAACCATGTGATTTCTATCTTAAATGTGTGGTAATATGATGATTTTGGGATATTGTGCCATGATTTGGCACTATTCGGTAAGAAAGGCGACATGCCTAATAATTGTCCCTAATATTTGATAGTGACAGTTTTCATGGATGGGGAATAGTTTTCCTTACCATGTTGTTTCACTGTATGAACTATTCCAGCGCTAAATTGTTAGGTAGTTTTCTATGCAATGTTGGAAAATAATTTGAAAAACTATGTGGCCAAACCCTACATCCATCATAGTTTCATTGAATGTAGAAATCCCAATTCTACCCTCACTGAGTTAAATACTCTAAATCTCATTTTCTCCCCCTCTTGCTTGAATTTACATGATTCCCCCTCATTCTTAACTTCATCCCTCCTCTAAATTTAATGACATTCAACCTTGGATTCAAGTGGATTCTATCATGGTATGCCCTTCTATACCACTTTGTCTCTTATATTATTCATTTCTCCTTTGATTTATCACCTTCCATGAACAATAATCTTAATTTGGGATGATTTTATGGTGGTAATTGATTTTAATCATGGGTATTTGTTCATGTAGAGGTTGTAGCTGGATTTTTATGGCTTGGGGGTGTGTATGTCATCTAGTAAAAAACTATAGATATGATTATCAACGAAATAAGGTAGGTTTTGGTTCGTAGTTTCATTATATTACCTACCATTGAGTGGATGTGGTTTTAAAATGTGTAATTAATAATTATATGCCAATATATATGAACCATGTGTGTATAATTGTTTTATAAAGTTCATTTAAAACATGGAATTGGATGATACTCCATGAAAAGTGTTTTTTGAAATACCCAATTATATTTTTAAGTATAATTTTTGTTTTAATATATAAGAAGTACATTTTATTGAAATTTTTATATGTTTTGATTACATTGATGACCTTCAATCCAATATTTTATCCATTTTATATTTGATATAAAAATAGTTTTCATGAGTATTTTAGTTCTTAAATGGTTGAGTTAACCCTTATGTGGTATTTCAAACCTTTCTATTAACTTGTTGATTTATAAACCACAAGTTTGAGGTGTTTTTTTTTTAATTTTCATATTTATTATTGAGTTAGTTGAAACAAAAAGAGTTGGTTATCTCTTCTGGTTTATATTTTGAATCCTTAATGGAATTGAAGGATTTCAAAAGTGTTATGTTAAATTTTTTCTAAAGAAGCGATTAGGGATGTTTTTTAAAGAGGATCACATTTATTGAATTTCAAGCATGATTTAAATGAAATGGAATATATGGAATTTTATAGAAAACATGTTTTCAAAAAATATGTGAGACCCTTTTGAGACCATTATAATATTGTATGCATGTTGTGGCATGTGATCCCATGTTGGGATGTTTATTATTGATTTATTTTATATTGAACTTATTTGTTGATATTATGGGGTTGTTTTTTGTGAGGGTGTGGGATGTGATGTGTGTGTGTGATTCCAAATTTTTTGGTCTAAGAGATAATTATTATTTCTCACCTACATTTAATTTTCATAATAGACCTTGCTCAAAGATGGATTTGGTCTCTTAGGTAGTTCATAACCTATTTTTGGTTATTATTAGATTAAGGGAGTTTCCTCATGATCGAGTGAACTCATAGTTAAAATGTTCCCCAGGGGATCGATTAAGGTAATTAGAAGTGAGGGACTGAGAGATCCTTAGTGGAGAAAGAGAGAGCCTGGGGAACACTATGTGAGATTCTAATTCAGATAGAAGTTTTGTTCCTAACACTATTTATGTATAGGGATCCATCATCCTAGCATCACATATTTCATTCAATGCATTCCTTCTTTCCAATGACAGACGACCATGGCCACTATGGTTGGTGATGTCAGTTCCTTGATTGAAAATAGATGATGGGATACTAATTCCTCCTTCAATGGTTTTCTCCTTTGAAAGGATCACTTAGTCCAAGTCTCCCTCTTAGATTTCAGAAATGTTCATGAAACTCATTCCAGGTGCCGTATTGATGCTGATTTTGGTTAATTATGCTTCGTCTATGTCTATATGGAATAATCCTTCGAGCAATGTAGGTGGTAACATCAGTAATTTCTTAGAATCTCTAAACATTGGGTGTATTGGGAACCATAAAATTCATCTGCTTTTGGATTCAGGGGAATCTCATATAAAGAATATTTAACAAAAATCCTAAGCCATCATGTGTCGCCAATGTGGTAGTTAATGTGAGGCCTGTAAGACTTTCAAGTCTTATTTACCTATGAAATCTCAAATTTATTTCATGTGGTAGAGATTTTAGATAAAGTTCTATGGTTATCATATTTTGTGAATGGGTTGGTCATAATGTTCACATAATGTGCGGACAGGTGATTGATTGTGTCCCTGGGGGGGATGATATCACACATGGGGTTTGGTTGAGTGTGTCCCCCTAAGGGGGGGGGGGATTTCAAACAAGGATGATTTTCAGAGTGTGATCCCAAAAGGTGGGAGATTTCACACATAGATGTGGTGGATTGTATCCATAAAAGTAATATTACATAATTTTATGTTGTTATGAATATGTTCCCATGTGGGGGAAGATTTCACATTGGGATTTGGTGTAGTGTGTCCCCCGAGTGAAACAATTTCACACTAAGAGGTTGTCATGATTGTGTCCCTAATGAGGGAATATTGCACACTTGAATTTAGTGGAGTTCTTCCCATCTGGGATATGATTTCAAACTAGTAGGTTTTCAAGATTGAATCTCATAGATTTTTCAAAGGTAGCATGTTATTAAAAAATTATCAAAACCCATGTAGTTTGATTCCATGATTTAATGTCTTGTGATAGGACCGGTTTGTGCAGATTAGCACCATTTGGTAAGGATTCTCATGTTGGGGAAAGAGGGTCGATGAGGGATGGTGTGGTGAATATATGATATATCTCCCTGGGTGTTTCTAGGAGTAGTGATGATGTGAATGTGGCTTATGTGTGGGAATTTTCATGCTTCCATTACAAAGTAGAAATGATGTTAATGAGGATGTTGTATAGGAGATTCCAGTGTGTCGCAATGGAGAAATAATGATATGAATGGGGATAATTCATGGGAGTTATTAGGTTCCACTATGGAGTAACAATTATATGAATGTGGCTTATGTGTGGGAGATTCTTATGTGCCTCAATCGAGTAGTAATAATGTGAGTGTGGATTATGTTTTGGAGAAACAAGTGTGCAGTGATGGATCAACAATTATGTGAATGAGGATTAAATGTTAGAGATTACTCGGTGCTACTATTGAGTAGTTATTATATATATGAGTCATATATATAGGTTCATCCCTGGTGAAGCTATGTATCACCAATGATCTTAATGTGCCATATGCATGGGAGTTTACCCAGATGCTGCAATGGAGTAGCAATTATGTGAATATGGATTATGCATGGGAGGTGTTAAGGTTCTATTATGGATTATCAATGATGTGAATGATGCATACACATGGGAGCTTAGAGGGTGTTGGGGAATCATGTCATGCATATTAAATGATGAATGTCATGCTTCTCACATGAAAATCCTTCACATATCATACATGACATCCTAGTTTCAGTTCATAAGTTAATTTTATAGTTTACCATTGTGTGAATGGATGTGGTGTGAAGGGATTATGAATTGGTATTATCATCTTTTCTAGCTCGTTTTGGTTTAATAAGGAATACCATATTCATAGAATAGGGTATTGATACAATTTAATTTCAAGTCAAAGGATGTGGTGTTTGAGGTTTATGCATTGAGTTTTACAACATTTCTTCCTCATGTCTTTTTAAGAGGTAATCTCGATATTCTCGTGTGTAGAGGAATATAATTAGGGATTACAACTAATGTGGTGTCCCATGGGGGATTCATGGGAGTAGTAGGGATACGTGTGGATCTTGCACTCTAGGAACATACGACATCTGAGATTTTCCAAAATAATTAGGGATTACAACTGATGTGGTGTCCCATGGGGGCTTCCTGGTTTTGACCACTATACACACATTTTATTACTTAAAAACTTTAAAAACCCATTTACAGTCATAACGGGAAAATGGTCACTCAGAATGGCATGATATCCGTTCCAACATTTCATGATTAACTCTACATTTATTTAACGCTCATTAGGTTAAACTAAAGTCATTTCCCTTGTTTTGAAACCCCCCCTAAAAGGGTTTTAAAGGATTTCTTTCAGTTTATTTTGTTTTAGAAGGTATTTCGGATCACAATTCTTATCAATTTGATGTGTGTTATATGAGTACACATAAGAAAGAAGTAAGATGTGGTTCTCCCCTGATATCAGGAAAACCTAAAAATAATTTCTTAGCTTTTTATGAAATCAGGATAAATTTTTTATTTTAAAAATCTAAATATGAATTTGTGGACATTTTGGGAAAACTACTATTTGGAATGATGTGTTGTCTATTCCTACATTTGAAAATTTAACCTATAGTCACTGTCCCATGATATCAGGAATATACTATGTCATTTGACTAGTTTTTACCATTCCATTCATGATTTAGAGTTTTAGAAAATAGAAATTGTATTTACTCCCGTAATGGGAAAACCATCATTATGGATGGAGTGAAATCAGTTCAAACAGTTCATAGTTAAATTTACTATTGTTTACCTTTAATTTTGGATAATAAGAAATCATTTTCCTAGTTTTGACAATTCCAATAAAATTTTAGTGTGTGAAAACATTAGAAATATATTTACAACTATAATTAGAAAACCATCACTCTTAATGATGTGTCTCCAATTCATAAATTTGAAAATAAATCTATGATGGTTTCCACTGATTTCAGGAAAAAATAATGGATTTTTTAGTTTTGATCATTCTGTGCATGTTTTTGTATTTTAATACACCAAAACAACTTTACAACCATAACAAGAAAACTGTCATTCAGAATGACATTTCAGCTGTTAGTACATTCCAAATTTAAATCTATTGTGATTATCCCATGATTTTAGGACAATACGAAATTGTCTCCCTAGTTTTGACATCTAGGCACATGTTTTTAATGAATTTTTTACCCTTAATAAATGTTTTCCGAGTAATATTGCTCACACGATATGTATGATTGAGGTGTTGTATACGCATATGGAACAAAACAACTAATAATTTGTTTTCACTGGATTTCAATACTATCCAAAGTAATCTTCATGTGTTTATGATTTCCTAGATGTTTTAGTATTTAAATACACTAAAAATTCATTTACATCCATAACAGGAAAACCCTCAACCAGGATCACATTCCACCATTTCCTACCTTTTAAAATTAAACATATATATGTTTTCCATGATTTCCAGGCAATATGATGTCGTTTTTTTTGTTTTGACTGTTCCACACACATTATAGTGTTTTAAAAAACAAAAAATGTTGTTACAACCATAATGTGAATACCATTATATGGAATGATGTTTTGTTACTTCATACAGTTCACAAAAAAATATGCAATCATTTTTCCTTTATTTCAAAACAATTTAATATTGTTTTCTTGGTTTTTACTATTCCATGCATGTTTTAGTGTATTAAGATAAAAAAATGTTTTGGGACATAAAGGGAAAAACATAACTCGAGTTAATATTTCTTCATTTCAAAATATTAAAAACTAAATCTGTGGTGGGTTTCAACTGATTTCAAGAAAATCCAATGTCATTTTCTTGGTTTTGACAATTCTATGCACATTTTTGTATTTTAAAATAATAAAAAATTGTTTATGCCCATAATAAGAAAATAGTCTCTCATAATGTCACATAGTTGGTAACTTCCTTTGAAAATTAAATATACTATTTTTTTCCATGATTTATAGATAATCCAATGTTGTTTCCCTAGTTTGGAACACCCTACACATGTCTTTATTGGCTAGTGTAGCTTTCAGAAGTGATTGCTTAGTCATTCCATCCACACCACACGTTAGATTGATATATTGTCAGGGCGTACTTGTGAAAAAAAACTAAATGGAGGATTTCCCTTGATTTTAGGAGAATCCTTCAGTTTTTATATTTTATGCACATTTTATAAAAGAAAACATTGAATATTTTTCACACCCTTCATATAGATCTTGTTTTCTATCTTTAAATTATTAATAAAAATCATTGTTGGTGTAATAGATATTATAATAAAGATTAACCATCTATATATCGAATGAAAATTCTATTTATGTATACATAGTTGGGACATTCTATTATATAAAACCATGCACTTAATTTAACAACGTTTGAACTGAATTCTCCCATTTCATGATAGTTTGAATTTCATTGACAGTATTTTAATTATTTATAATTTTTATAATATTAGATTTATGAATCCAAATCCAATATAAATATCACACAAGAATCATTCTCAATTTAAAATTCTCCTATAATTCGTTTCAATTATTCTATAGCTTGAATTTACTATAAGGACACTAAAAATTTATTCAACCATCAACTGATTGGTTTTAAATTTCATAATATGAAAAATCAACCAATCCCCTAGAATACTGAGTTATGTTTTGAGGTATGTTAATCCATATTTTTTCAATATTTATTGTATAGTATTCTCTATATACAATCAAAAATAAAGATATAAATGTTTAATCGAAGGTGTACAATCATAATTGGAGATGAATCTATAAGGGTAAGAATAAGACTCATGATCATGGTATTTTAAGATAGCTACACATTTGAATAAATTAATATTTTATGATGGAAGTGTGGAAAACAACTTCTAAAATATATATAGTAATGATGTATCAATTTGTTATATTTTATAAGTAGATGATATTATGTGAATGGGGCAGGAAAATAATAGTGTATTCTACTGTGGTGTTGTAACTAAAGAGGGCTCATTCCTTTGAAAAATAAGCTGCATTGATCAATGTTTGAACCATTTACTATTATCTAACTAAGTCCAGGACCACCCCATTAACAATTTTAATGAGAAATATTCATTATTTTTATATCAAACACTAATTCATGGCTAAAATCCATAAACACTAAAATTTTAGGTTGTTATATGTACCTATTATTTATTCTACAATTTTAGGTAATTTTATATATGCAACACAATCTCATTCAATACTAGACAGGGATGGGAACATTTTACTTGAAATTTAATACACATTAATGGTAAAGGATTTAAAAGAAAAATATTTAAAATTCTTAAATTTATTCAATGTGATAAGTAATGATTCCTAAAGCAAAGTCATGCTTTTTGGAACTGTTACAAGGTATCTAGTGAACGTAGATGACTATTATGGTTGATAGATTAATACATGAAATTTATCACACTATATTTTTTTCATTTTAACTCTTTGTGATTGGTGTTTTTATAATGGGAATCTTCATATTATACAATGGTGATCCATGAAAATTCTATTGAGGGTAATGACATTTAATCAGGGAATTAAACTTCAATAACAACCCCAAAATTAAGAATTTATTATGGACAAAAAATAAATGAAAAATCAATGAATGATGTTACAAAATCTCATTTATTATACTATGTTGTGTAATGATGATAAATTAGGAAAAAAATCATAGTGTGTGCATTTTACATTAAATTATAGTGGTATAAACAACTGTAATTATGCCACAAATTATTGTGAAAAAAATAAAGATAAATCACAATATTCTATTTATATATATTATGACTAATAAAATAATTTTTAGGGATGGAGGCCATAGTAAAATAAAAATTTAGAAATATCATTTGAATGTTACCTTGGTAACTCAAATACTATCTCATCATAAAGTCTCTATATTCAAGGTAATCAAACATTTGTTCCTAAAAATCTATACACACCCATGGATGTTATGAGTTTCTTTTAAAGCTTCTATTAAGAACCAAAATAGATTTTAAAATTCATGAAATCACATAATAAAATAAATTATACTATTTTTTTTCAAATGTTTGGTTTCAGTGGAAGTTGAACAGGAAATTTAAAAGAAAATTTTTCAAATAAAAAACTGTTTCATTTAATGGAAAACTAGAGAAACATGTGTACCCAATGAAATATAATTTTCTAAAATGGTAATAATTTAATTAGGAGTCTAATACCTAGATTAAATTGGGATTAAATTAGTTTAAATTAATTTAATGATCAATGTAATAGAGAAATCTAAAATTTTATTTTCCACTTATACAACATGATACAATAAACCCAAAAAACATGTCCAAACATGCCTTAAGAGTCTTGGAGGAGGAGAACTAATCCTGTGAGAGGGAGGCCAATGGGGGTGGGCTCCACGTTACCACTATGGGGGGGGGATAGGGAGAGGAAGGTCGGAGGGGGACCTTGATGGAATCCACCGAGAAGAGGGAGGTTGCGGGGGTTGCAGGGGTCAGGGACGTCGTCGAGGATAGAGGAGGGAAGTCGGAGGGTGGGGTGGGGTGGGGGGTTCTACAACACCGTAGGGAAGAGAGAGGTAGGATGGGGGCGTGCATCCCCTCTGGGGAGTGGATTTTCAGAGGGTGGGGGGTCATGGGGTAGGGGTCACATTAGGAGAAGGGAAGGGTAGGGGTTAGGGTTGGGAAATAGAGTTTGTGGGGGTGGGTGATTTATAGGTTTTTTAAAAACATTTCATGGTGGTTTAATAGAAATCGATGTAAATTCTTAAAATTAAAAAAATATTTTGGATGATTGATGAAACCACTACTATGTCAAATTTTAATAAGAAAAATTAATTTAGAAGTGGTTAATATAATTTCTCTAAAAAATATAGGTAACCAATGATTTTTTTGTAGACTATTTTTCATAAAGGTTATTCTACATTTTATCTTTATATAGCGAGGACTATGGTGGTCATCTCATGATCATGGAATATGGAATCTTATGTTTGATGCATACGACATCTAATGTGTATCACAAGATGCATCATATGTTTTTCATAAATGGTGTACTACAATATAATATCAAATCATTATGACTAAGTGGGCTAACACATGATTCATTGGCCTCTTGAAAATTTTGTATTGGAAAATCTACAAACATAAAATAAATTGTAATATTGTAAAAAGGGTTTAACCCTATTAAATGACTATGTTCTAAGTGATAAAAAGGGAAACATTAATCAAGAAAACTCATGTTGTAGTAAAAGATGGTTATAAAGCAGTGCTAAGAATGAAGATTTGTGTGACTGTGAAAATGAGTGTGAGTGAAAAAAAGAACTAAATATAAAATATCAAAAAAGAAAAATAGAACAATTAGTGGAAGAGTAGGGGTAAATATATTTCACATTTTTAATAACGATTTACATTTATTCATGAATTTGAATTCAATAAAAAAATTGATTCAAATAGGATTACTAGATCAATCCTCAGGTCATCATTTGGCTGAATAGCCTATACAATTTATGAACTACAAAGATCATTCGATCAATGAGGGAGTATAAAATCAGTTTTCACTAATAATAATTTTAATGTTAAAATTTGTGTCCTACTCCCCATGATCATTATTTTAATTTATGTGAAATGCTCATATTAAAGAATGTATAAATTAAAGCATGATAAAGGTCAATGTTCACTGATATATAATGTTTTAGTAAGAAATTATTATCCAAATAGATATATATAATTAAATTAGTGGGGACAATAAAGGAACATAATAAAATAAATAAACCAGATCGTCTTATTCCCCAAGTGGTAATGATTAATAAACAATGATTTCCTAAAACATATTAAGATAATTTAAATCAAAATGATTTATGTTTTAGATATGAAGAAAAAAAGGATAGAGGAAAAATTAATCTCTCTTTTCAATCCGCTGGTTGATTTCCAGTAGCAGCTCTAAATATTAATTCTCTCTTATCAACTCCTTCCTACTAGAAATGGTGTATGGTCCTATGGTCTATTGTCCTACTCCTAGATCTACGAGTGTTATGTTCTTATAGACACATCCATTTTTTGTCTCTGGTTTCCTCCTCCTCTCACAAATCCTAGATGATATCTCTTTTTTTCCATGTGGAACATTCATTGTGCCGAATTCTCCTCAATGGTGACAAAAGAACAATCCCCATACAACATAATTCGTACCACTGTACCATGAAACAATAATGATCCCAAACCCAAATTATCTATAAATGGATTTTTCAATAGCCAGGATTACTGAGTGAGGACGCATGAATCTTCTGACCATGATTTTATCCCCATGATATCCTTCGCCCAATTCATAAAAATTGATTCAACCATGAAATCTTAAAAAAAATGAACCATGTTTTGATACAATAAAATATAATTTCGAATGTAATTTTCCCCATTCTAATTTGAGATTCTTCCAGTTTGAATAAATTGTTGATATTTAAATTCCCTGCCCACCCACCCAAAAAGTATAAATATTTATTAAGTAATAATATAGTAAAATATTTAATTATATATATATAAATAATTTTTTATATATGTATACCAATTAATATTAATATTATATATATAAACTAATATTATATATATTATTTATTTATTTTATTTTTATTTTTAATTAGTTATTTATTTTATTTTATTTATCTCATATGCTCTCCACAGGGGTCTTATTCAACATTAGAGTTCGAACATCGAAGATATTCATTCACACAATGTCGGGAGAGGTATTTTTAAACATCAATATATGACGACATTTATAGAACATCAAAAGGATAAGACCTATGTTCACTTCTTCAGTAAGGGAGGCAACATTGGTCAGGCTTCATCCCTAATAACCATTGACATCATATTTCATTAGTGGTGTGGGTTTGGGTTGGATCGTATTCTTATTTATGTAGTGGTATGTGTATAGAATGGTAGATAATGATATATTGGTGGAATACTAGTAGACAATAATTAACTTGTGGTAACCAATAGATCCATAGTGACGGTGGATGGGAGGACTCATTGTTGTAGACGGATACATTTTCATTTCCTCAGTTCCCCCTTGGCATCCTTAACCAGTGACCAAGTTCATCCTTCTAAGATCTATAGGATTATTTTCTTTTAGATTTATTTTTCATCGATGGTTCAATACTAACCTAGGGTTGATTTTGGCAACATTCAAATCCACTAGACAGATTTTGTTCATCATCATCGGGTTTGAATTTCTTCCTTGTAGTGGTGTCGATTAGAATTTATGGTGGTTGAGGTCTGTTTTGTAAGAAGATGTGTGATTTTTGGATATGGATCATAAAATGGTATATCTTGGGTAGGGGACTTGTAGATATAGGATGGATGTGGTTTTCAGACTGGTAGATTGAAATATATCGGTTGTAGGTTGCTACTAGTAGATCGGAATGGGGGCTAGTGGTAGATCAGGAGAGGTTTGGTGCTAGATTTGGGTTGGGAAGAGGATGGAATTGAAAAATAATTATGTATCAGTGGATAAGATATACCGATGGCGGGGAGGGTGCTGGCGATGGATGTTATGCTACTGATGGTGGATGCTTTGTTGTTGAAGGTAGATTTGTGACCAAAAAAAGCCTTGGTGGTAGCATAATCAAAACATTAATAATCTAAAAAATATATATAATAAAAATATATTCAATGATTCATGGAATAGAAAGATTAATTTATAAAAATGAAAATGAAATAAATTCATGAAATTCTAAAAAATGATTTTGAAAATTTGTATAATCAATATAAAAAATATTTTTTCAGTAAGAAATCACTAGATACTACTTCCATGACAATAAAATAAATTTTAATGTCAACTAGAAAACAAATTTTAAATAAATATAAATTCTCAAAAAATATTCATTAGAAGATAATGAATGAAATTAGTTCATAATTTTTTTCTGTTCTTAATATTTTTAAAATGATATTTTAAATGAAAAAACAAAAAAACAATTATATAAAAACAATTGACAATAAGAAAATATATTTTTTTCAATTCATATCCCAAAAAAAAACATTTTATTTATACATTAAAATAATTTAATATATAATTAAAATTTAATAAATGATAATATATACTTAAATTAGAGCCCATATTTATATCAAAATATCATTTATTCCATCAAAATGGATTAGGAAAAGTGTGTAAACACTAACCACATCAAACTCTCCGACACATAAATGTTTGTTTGTCATTAATATAATCTTAAATGTTTCCTCCAAAATACTTGCATACATATTTTATATATAAAACCAAAAACATGATTTTTCATCATTAGATATAAATAAAGCATGTACAAAATTGTAATTATAATCAAAAAAATTCAAAGGTGGGTTTGAATTTTAAAAAAAATGTTCATTGTAGGCCAAATAAAAATCCAAATACACAATTGAAATCAAGGGAGAATAGAATCATTCACTATTGAAGGATTAGTGCCTCCTATAAGAAGTCACTCACTACTCTAAATTAGTTATAATTCAAATATTAATCATATGTGTGATGAAAAGTTTTATGTAAGAAGAAATACAATCTTAAAATAAGAAAATTTAGTAGTAACTCTTTCATAGATCCCCAAAAAAATATATGTTCGTTTTTTATCACTTAATTGATATAAATCAAATGGTATTTTTATATGTCTGTTTCCCCCTTCTTCATTTGGGTATAAAATTCCCCTCACCTTAATGATGTCATTTTTTAAAATGCCCATTATATTGAACAATTCCTAGATAAAGTATTGTTCATAACATATTAAAATTAACATAATTTTTTCCCTTTTATTTATTTATAGAGATACACCCAGTAGCCTAATCTCATAGTTTAATTAGGGGATACAAATTTTCCCATTTTAATTTGGTTTCAATGTATGAATAAAACTATTATTTATGTCATATCTCTAATGATATTATTGTTTAAAAAGGTGTATCATCTACGATCTAATTCGAATATCCATTTTCTAGAATATTTGATCATAATTACACAATGATCTATCATATATCACCCCTTTCTCAGTTCAAAAAACTAATATCCATAAAAATATTATGTATCATCACTAAGGAATTATACAACCATGAAAATATGATTAATAGTGTAACCCTAAACAACAAGTATGTTATTATCCACTAATAATGACAATGTTTTGGTGAAAATTGAAGCCTAAATACACTCAGGATAAAACATAATTAGAAAATTTTTGACCTTTAAAAAAATCTATGTCGAATTTGACATTTCCTAAATTTAATTCACAACTTAGTATAGAAAGCCCCCTCTATCAGACACTTCAAACTCAAAATTTTCACCATTTTAGATTTCTAAATTAGTAGAAAATTTATTTTAAACCACATTGTCAATTTATTTTGAAAAATAATGTGAAAGGAGTTACATTAATGTTCAAAAAAATAAACATATATTAAAAGAAAACGTTTTTTTGAAGATACATGCTTTTTGTTACTTTACAAATAAAAAGGAATTTTCAATATAGCTCAAAATGTTTCACAATAACCATTTTTTATAGTAGTATTTGAAATAAAGTAATAATAATGGGTGAAATTAGATTTCACAATAATGATCAAATTCATTTTTAACTAACTAGAATTGAATAATCCAACATCCTAGAATGAAATTAGGTTCAAAATACTCAAAACATCGAGGGGAATTGCATCACAACTGATTCAAAATATTAGGCAGTAAATAATCAGTAGATAGTAGGAATAGATAACGAAAAACAACACTTCCTCGAATATAGGAGATTTTACAATTGTATTTTATTGAAATGTTCCTACCCTGCATCCCTAAGTGAAGTGCTCTAGTTTTCCTTCTCAACTTCTAACAATGAAAAAAATAGGAATAAGAATCTGTAATTTAAGGTATAAAAAAATTCATCCAAATGATTAGTGAATGGATATTTATCTAGATGATGTAGTGTATTTCTCCCTTAGGTCCCTAAAATAATATTGAAATTCCACACAGTACAGTACCAAGAATACTGATTAGAGTAGTATTCCAAGGGATCACATTTTGTATAGTCCACAGTAGGCATTTTCTATATTGAAGAAATAATAGAAAAATAATACATAATAATAATAATGGATTTGTTCCCAAAAAATTATATTTTTATAGACCTGAGATATACTTGAGAAAACATTATCCTATAAGAATAGAAATTACAACCAATCCCTTTGGATTACCTTAAAATAAATGATTGATCCTATAAACAATGAGAAATAATTATATGTTTTCCTCTCTAAATAGCTCCACGACCCAATTAGCATGAACTCATAGAATGGTGAATGGACCCGACCCCATGGTTTTCTATTTACAAGCGACAAGTTTCGACCTTGAATTCTATAGTAGGTTCTTTTTACCAACCCGAAAATACCTGTTATAAATTATTGAATATTTAAAATATTCATCTTTTCTTTATAAATTTCATCATTCTCAATAGATTCCCCATTAATTCCCTTAAGCTCACACATGTCCACCAAACTTCTCTTAGGATTTGAATTCCATTCAATTTTAAGGTCCTTCACTTCCTAAATATAAATTTGATGTAGTTCCATGGGTTAATGGAATGAATGTCCAATGAAAATTATGTATGGGAACATATCTATGGAAGTCATATAATTAGTTCTATAGGCCCAAAAATCCATATCAAACATTATTGATACATCTTTTTTGATAGTATAAATAATATTATCCAAAATATGTTTCAGGTATATACTAGACACATCAGCCTTCCCACTCTATTTTCAGTGCCAGGTGGTATTAGTTCTTTTAAAAAATCCATACATGTCCATTAATTTTAGGGACATGTAATTCTTGAAATGGGTTACATTTTCTTTAATGAATTATATAGGAACTCTAAACATGGAAATTATGCTTTCATGATTAATTTCAACATATTAAAATCAATACTATTGGTTAGATCCACATCCTGATCCTACATGGACATAGATTCCACAACTAATGAAAGATATTCATTTCCTTAAGTGTATGGTAACATATAAATAATATTCAATCCCCATACATTGAAAAAATCATATGGATGTAATCCTATATTGGTATATATTCCATTATACCAAAATTTACTTGTATTTTTCACTTTTCACATATAATCAGTAAAATATTATCATCATTGAAAAGTGTGTTCTGTTATAACCTTGATTGTAATTATTTTTGAGTAGTTCTTTCCCCTATTTAGTGTCCACCCCAAGGTGATTAATGGAAACTTCCAGTGAAGGGAAATATTTCCTCCCCAAACATAGATATCCAGAAAATACCATTACAACATCTACAGAAAAGAATGGTCAAATCCTATAAGTAGTATTTCAAATCACATATAATCCTCTAACATGGATCTATGAGATGACCTTAGGAATGAAACCAATAGCCCGAAAATTATCATAATATAAAAACAGTTCATATTGTCACCAAGAATATGATTATTAATTTTTATATTGGAATGAGTTATTTATCTCCCTTGGATCCTCAATTTCAGAATTAGGTAGCATAGACAAGTGATTAGCATCAAAATTTTAAGCCTTTTTTATCATTGGTAACCAGTAAAAACTCTTTTTATTGAAGTGTCTACCTCAAGAGCATTAAAATTGCGTCCTTGTTAGTGAGAAGGTCATTCAGATTTGAAAGGATAGAAAAAATTATCTCCATTAACCCTATCAAGTAATGTCTAGATTTTTAAAGTGAAAATACAAAAACAGAAAACACTTTTTTTGTGGTGGAATAATTCATCAAAACATATTCCTCCAGCTCTCTTACATAACAAATGAAATGAAACTTCTGATCGTTCACTACCCAAAAAACACATATAGTTAGGTCACTAGCTTCACATATTACTTCGAAAGGGAAAATATTCTCTCTATAAGTAATCACCAGAAGAGTAGTTAGCTTCTCATTAATAATGTTAATAAATTCATGAATTTTTCATTAAAAATAAAAGTAACGTCCTTAACAAAAAAGATAATAGTGGCCTTGTAATTTTGGAAAAATATTTAATGAGACTCCTATAAAACCAAACATAGCTAAGAAACTACTTATTCACTATACATTATCTGATAGGGGATTCTTTTGGATAACATCAATTATTGAATTATCAGCATATAGTTCATTATTAGAAGACATCTTTTCAAACCTAACATCTTCTTTATCCTTAAAATATCACTTTTTCCAATTTAAAATAAAATTTGTCTCTTATAATATTTTCAAAAAAGCTTACATTTTTTCAATGAAACGTTCAAAATCACTTCCAACAACAAAAAAATTAATACATGAAAACATGTATAATCATTTAAATAATGTATGATATTTTTTACATCATTCATCTAATAAAAGTGGTCGGAGCACCCCAATTTACAAAGGGTTTCACCAATATGAAAATGACAAAAATGGATTGGTGAAGGTGTTCCTCTTTTGATACTTAGATTAAATAACAATTATGTTGTTTCCAGAGTATCCATTAAGAAAATAAAAATACTCATTATCACCCATACTCTCTAGAATTTGGTCTAAAATTGTAGGGTGGGATGATATATTCTTCTGGAAACATTTACTCAAGGACGACAAGAATAAGGAATTATTATCCCATCATCAAGAAACATGATCACTTCCTTTTGGAACACCTCTATTATGCATGGGATATGTATTCTTCTAGATTCTAGTCTTGGTTTACACTTAGGATCCACTATTCTTTTATGAATACATATGGATGGAAGTATACCATATATAGCTGCAATTTAACAGCCAATAACATACTTGTATTTCCATAAAACACCCAATGTAATTTCCTATTAACATCACTCTAGTTTGGATGGTATAATTATAGGTAGTGAAGAGCAGTCACCTCCAAACTAATATTTCAAATGTGATCGGTGGGATTGAGTTCCATATATGTTGGTACATGGATTGAAAGAAGAAACTAGGGTTTGGGTGGAAAAAGGTCTTCATGATTCCTCTTAATAATGGTTTTTATGAAAGCATTATCTTCATCAATATTATTTCCTAAAAAAATTCCTCACATTTAGAAAACACTACAGTCCTCTATAAGACAATAAGTGGAAAACAATACAAGGGATATCTATTTGAACAAAAAATTTTGAGAGATTATATATAATATGGGATTTGAATTAACTCTTCGAAGAAATTGAATTTATGTTTCTTTTTAACAAAATTGAGAAATTTTAATAACACATAATATTTTGTTTCATTTATAATTATTTATTGAAAAGGTATTGTTGATGATTAGTTCCTCAAAATTTTGTGCATCCCTTAATCACCCTATTCAAAAGTATTCTTACCTTTATTTTTTTATTTTTAAATACATTTTATTTAGTTGGGACATTAAGATTATTAGTGTTTTTAGTTATTATGTCTAAATTTATAGATTCATTATTTTCTGGGATTCATTTTAAATATTCAGGTAGTTTCTCTTTTTCAGAACATTGGGGTAGTTTCATAGAATTGTGGTCTATTTTGATAAAACATTTGGAGGTTAAATCAATTAAATTTTCTATATGGGTGACATTAGTGGTACTTGGAGGCTAACCCATGTCTCCAAGGAAAATTTATATTCCCATCTACCCCATTTGAAATCCCAAATTTTTAATCATTGTATTCTTTATTACTTATCAAAATCATTTTTATAATATTTTTCATCACAAATACATATTAATGGATGGAACATACCTTTTAATTCATCTTGTGAGAGGGTTTATTAATTATTTGGTAACGCCTAGAACATCTTCCTAGGTTGTTTCTGGAAACCATGGGAGTAGTAGATCAAAGTACTCTATACCCCCCCCCCCCCCACGAATGATTCAGGTAGTTTATATATCATTGATCTTAAGTGTGTGAATATGGGTCATCCCTATGATGCATCCTAGGGCTATTTCCATAAAAAAATGAATTCATGGGATCTTCATATGGAATGTTAGAATTGGTACAACTAGTGTGTAAGTGCCCAAACATGACACAATAGTGGCACTACTACCGAAGAATTTATTTTGTTATTTTCATCGAAATAATCAAGTAGATTGTGAATCAGATTGTTGAATTGTATTGGTTTCTTTCTTATAATGGTTATTCTCCTAGAGAAATTATGTTATGAGTATTGTTCTAACATGTTCATTTTTTTAATTCAACAACAATTCTATCATTGAAATCCCCTATTGTAGATTGATCCACACATTTGTTGTAGTAATGTTTGACACTATTGTAGAATGTTTCCATGATGAATTGGGCAGTTTATTGGATTTTCAACTATTTTCTAATGAATCCCTTGAACGTATCCCAATATTTTTGAAAAAAAAACTTCTTTTCTCTATATACATATTATTATAAATTGATTTTAGAATCCATTAAACTAGGGTAATATATCATAATTAATTAATTATAAACATGATCCCATGGAAAAAATATTTGCCCTATTAACTAATAAATCCAATTCATGGCATTTACCTTGAGTCAAAAAGGAAACACTCTTATCTTAATCTCATTCTCACATTGTTCTATTAGTTGTAGCTACTGGACACTATAGTAGAAGTCCATAATTAATTCAATAGAATCTTAACCAGGCTTTCAATAAAATGTAGGAATATAAAAGAACATGGATTCAATTATTTCATAATTTATAGGCCTATTTTTGTGCCATATTCATGAAATAATTATAGAGATAGTAGGAAACAAAAACATTCTCATACTATGCCACCCAATCACCTCAGGATCAGGTTTGTTTTTATTTTTAAGTGGTTGATTATTATCTTTCTCTGCTTCTTTATTTCCCCAAATTTTTATTTTATATATTTACTTTTTTAAATATCTATGGAGTCTACCAATTTTAGGAATGAAAGTATCTATCTTCGTATGTTTAGAACTATTTTTCATATAGAAATAATTTCGATTTTTTTTCAGTTATTGGATTGATTTTTTTTTGTTTTTCTCCTTATTTATTTTATATATATATATATATATATATATTATCATTAGTAACATGAGCCATTACTTAAAATAGATCCAAAATTTCAAATGTGCATAATTAGACTCATGAAAATTTAATATTTATAAACTATCATAATAAAATTAACTAATACAATTATAAGAAGGGAGATTAGACTTTCGATAAGAGGTCTCAAAATTCAAAGCACTTATCTCACAAAATTCTCAACGAGGTCTTATAAAATTTAAATTGATGATGACATTGATGGAACATCAATAGGATTAGACTAATGTTGTCTTCTTCAACATTAGAGGTTCCTTTGGTGGGGAATTGGTCTCATAGGCTTTTTACATTAGAGTTCACCCATGGTGCCTGTTTGAGATGTATTCTATGCATATAAATTGTGTGTAATGGGTATAAAATTGTATATCTAAGTAAAATTGTATGGGAGTAATCGTGGTGGTGGAGGAATACATCATATTTGGTTCAGTTCCTCATTTCCATCCTCAAAATTGATTGAAATAGTTGACTTATCCATCCATTTATTGGATATATATCATCTTAATCAACATCATATTTGATCCTCATTGTAGTGCTTAGTTTTTATCTATGGTCGTTGTGACATGGTTTTGGTATATATGGTGGTTGAAAATAGTAAGTTGGTATAATGGATGATCTAGTGATGGAGACCGATAGATTTCTATCTATGTTGGATTTTCTATTGGATGATTGAGTTATACTAGTGGGAGGATGCTAGTGGAATATTAGAATAGGGGCCAGTGGTGTACTATCAGAGGGATGTTGGTGGATTTTGGTTGCTGAGAGGATAGAATTTGAAAATTTGGGTAGACGAGAAGAAGAAATGTACTAGCGGTAGGGGTGGTAAATGGTGGGGGATATTCTTCTAATAAATTTGGATTCTCTACTACTGATGGTAGAATTTTGGAAGGGGTAGCAATTCCTGGTGGTAATAGATTCAAAAAATTGGAAATCTAATGAATGAATATCATAAAAATATAGTCAATGATTAATTAAATTAAAAATTGAATTAAAAAATTTAACAATTTCATGAAATTATGAAAAAATGCTTTCAAAATTGTATAAATTAAATTATAAAAAATATTCATCTATTACAATTCTTTTCAATATACTACTAAGATAAAGAAAATAAATATAAATATTAGTCAAAAAATTTCAAAAATCAATGATTCCCAAAAAATATTCATGGGAATAAAATTATATCAATATTTTCATCAGTGAATTTCTATTTCAAAATACTTTTTAAAAGATTCATTCATAAAATAGATAAATTATTGTACATATGAAATAGTTGAAAATATGGTGACTATTAAATTTTTCAATTAAGCTCCCAAGAAAGAAATTTTAAATAGATTTTCAATAATGTAACCTTTAATAAAAATTTAAAAAATATATAAAAATTAAAAAAAATTATCACCTATTAATATCATAAATTAAATTATTCCCTGAAAAATTTTGTATAAATGACTGTAAATACTCACCTCATCTTGCGTAGTCTCAAAATTTTGGCATGCAGAATCCTATTCTTGATGAATAAGGTGTCCCATTTTTTTCAATGGAGGATTAATATTCTTTTCATATATGGTATAATAAAATTTAATGTCATGTAGTGTGGACTATTAGACAAAATATGACTAAAATATTTGGTGTTGTACTTATGAAAGAGTTTCCATTTTGGGTTCGAGCGATCTTGGGAGTCAGGTGGTGGGGATTTTCGGATGGCTTGAGGAGTGTCTTAACTCAAGGTATTCCATGAATCCAAGTGTATTATTTTAATATGTGAAATGGGAATGGGAAAAAGAGTATCATGTCAACCCAATGTGTTTATAGGAGTGTAGAGGTGTATCCTTACTCATTATATAGTATGGGGTGGACATTGAGGATGTGTAGGGAGATACCAAATTGTTCGTCATTCTAAATCAAAATTTTCCTGTGAAACAATTCAATTTTCATAGGGGTCAGTGACGAAGGCGAAGTGACCAGATTAGAGGCCCATGACCATAGAATAACTATGATCCATCGAAGGGGTGTGGGGTTGGTATATCCATTGTATGGATGAGAAGAAATGAAGTTATGAGTTTAGTGAAAGATATGTCTTTTTCAAAGGTGATCAACATTCGAGAAATTATTCTTGGTGAAATGATGGGACCAAATGGGTATTGAAAAATGTTATTTTTTTGAATATTTGTAGTTCCCCAAAAATTAGGGTCTCATAAGGTATGAACATCTTACATATATAATGTTTTTCAGGGATAGATGTATCAAAAAATGTTCTAAAACACTATGCTATATATAGAAAGTCTTGCATGGGGGAAATTTTAAAAGATTTCATATAGAGAAATTACTAATGTAAATTCATTAAACTCTTAGTAATTTCATGAATTATGTTTTTTAAGTAATGACTCTGTATTTCCTATCCCTCATATAATGATTTGAGGGGGATTTTTATTAGCTCACCTGAGGAATGGGAAATGGTTTAATGAAATATAGAGGCTTCGGTCGAAGATTGTGATCTTCAATAAATGATGGTATTATTGACAATAATGTTAAGATGAATGAAGGATACCACTACAAGCTTCATGTGATCGAGGTATTCCATGAACCAAACATTAGAGAACGAAACATATGTTGTGTCATGGTTATTTCTTAAAGATTCATGTGTCTAGGGACTTACATGAACTAACAATTCATAATACCGACTATTATTATGTAGAGGTTATCTTCACTAGTGAAAAATTTTAGTTTTATAGACAATGTTTCACTACATTATACACATTTTTTTAAAAAATATCCCTTTCAAGACAATTTCGGTAGTCTGGCTTCAAATAGCCAAAAAAATTGATATGTATGTCTGTTCATGCTCAATGACCGGTTTAAATAAATTCAACCAAATGAAATATTCTCTTGGATAATGTTTTACAGAATTGGGTCCATCATTTGCTTCATTTATTCACACCAACACTTTTCTAGTGATTGAGAATATAAGGTCATTAAATATCATGGTTTAATTCATTCATTAGAGTCTATTTGATAGAGCCATGACATTGGGATCATTATTGGCATCATTTTGGGGATTTATCGTTATGTTTCAATTATATGCTATATGATTTATATTATTTATTATAAAATATGATTTTCAATTTTTTCCCCTTATTATATGATATAACTTAGTGGTTCTTAATTGTGTATATTATTCCTTATTTCTGTGGTTTAATTTAAAATGATTTCATAAGGGGTTATGGTATATTTATAAATAATGAAAAAATTAAAACATGATTTTTATGTGTTTTTTAATTTTTTTTAATAATGAGTTAAAAAAATTTAATAAAATTTTAAAAGTGATATTTTTTTAAAACTCATGTATGCATGAGTTTATTATAGACGAGTTTTGGTGGTTATTCCTATTTTGAGGAATATAGCTTGTTTTCAAACATATTTTATAAAACCACATGATAGATGGAATCCAATATGAGTTTTGAAATGTGTATTTCCAAAAGGATTGGTTATGTTATTATTTTTAAGAGACTCTGTAGAAAGTTTTTTTGGAGAAGATGTAATGGAAATGGGAGAATTTGTTTTTAATTTATTTGCTTTCATTTAAAGAAAATTCTAGAAATGGTGTTTTAACAACATTTTTCATGTGATGTTTCTTCTTGAAAAAACTTATAAAGAAGGTTTAATTTTCAATTTTATATAAAAATATAATTTTATGATGTAATTTGATTTTGAATTCTTATAGTGAAAAGGTTGTGGTGACCTACTATTAGTTTATCTCATGCCTATATTTTAGATGTTCATGTTCTATATGGCTTGTTTTAATTCTATTGGATCCTCTATGAGGGATATATGGTCAGATGATGAATGGGGAATACACAAGGTAATTTTTCTGTTTTTCTAGGGCTTTAATTTCTATTGATTTTGTTTATGACATTAGTCCCAATATATTTTATACATTATCATTTGTGTATCAATTTCCACTATATATTAAATTATGTATCAGTCATATCCTATTTGGATGATGAGGTATGTCTATCTCATGTTTCATGTATATTTATGATTCCTTGGTTTTTCTATGTCGGAGGGAGAAATCATTACATTGGTTCATTATGTGATGCTAAGGTTCTAGATTCCATCTCATGGGGATTTGAAATTATATTCAATCCACGAGGTAGATTTTTTTAGAAGTTAGGTTAGAGGGCATCCAAATCCAATTAATTACAATGTGGTATGAGAGCCTAGGTGCTCAGTGGGACAATGAATTTTTAATTGCCTCTTATTATTCAGGGAGTGGGTAGTTTGGATATAAGGTGTTTTAGACCTAGGAGGTAGGTACATATAGAGTGTCGCGATCTATTTTTCTCCATTATCTGTAATTTTAAATTTTCATTTGGTAATTTTTTCCTGATTTTGTTTTTTCATATGAATTCAATGTTCGATTATGGTTTGATGCCTATGGTAGCATTGTTTTGATGATAAAAGGCATATATTGAATTTTTTTCAGAGTCATATGTGATGTTTGGGATGGTGATGAAGAAATATGTAATGATGTGTGGTTGGTTTACAGTCCCAAAAAAACTATGCAACAACTAAATTCTTGATTCTATTTACGATTAAGGAATTATTTAATAACTAGCATGTGGATAACATGAACATGGTAATGTATCACAATTTTCATTTTATTTAGAACACTTGATATTTGGATTTTCTATATGTTATGAAAAATTGATAAGACTCATGGTTGGTCTAGTGATATATTGTAATCCTTGGATGAATTATTTGTTTGAGGCTCATTTTAGAAATTTGATTGTTCTATTTTGCATGTGGTATGAATTTTTTTTATGGGTGAAAATGGAATTCCTGATAATCAATATTTCTATATTAAAAATAGACCTTATGTATTATTTGTAATTTTATAATGGTTTCAATAATTGTTTTTATGTAGTTGGTTTTGTTTAGAATATGTAAATAAATTTTAAGTGAAATTTATTTTATAATCTGTTAAAGATGGTATTTTAAAAGAATATTTTCCAATTTTAAGGTAAAACGAACTTTTAAAAACTTAATTTTGTATCATATTTTACCCTTTATATGTTTTAATAAGGGTATGGGACTCAAAATGGTTTCAATTCAAAAGTGTATTTTTTCTTATAAAAACATATGTTTGTTTTAAATCTAATTGACGTGTTTTAAAATAAATTTTTTATATTTTCTAAATTGATCTCATTGAGAGAGGACATGGGGTTTCAATTTAAGAATGGATTCCATTTTTTTAATGGGGGAATTAAGGTATCTTCGGTGTTCAAAAAATGATTTTTGGACCCATTATAAAGTTTTGTGGTTGTAAAAATGATGTTATCCTTATTTTGATAAGTCTTTTGTTTTCTTTTTTCCCTTGTGTATTTTGGAAAACATGGTATGATTTTCGTTAAATGATCATGTGAGGGTCTATGCCTTATATAAATTTAAAAAAATCCTATAATAATGTTCTAGTGTGTAAGTAGGCTTTTTATCTAAAGGTTTCTTACTCATTTTTCATAGCACATCCCATGATCTGATTAAAGTGACCTGTATGGTTAACTTTTGGGAGAGTTTTAATTTGGATTTAGGTGATGTATTTTTTATTTAGTGGAATATTTATATATTTTTTTGTTTAATGGTTTAGAAACGTGAACTTCTATTTGAGGGTTGTACTAGTGAGGATATATTTTTCTTCGATAATCTTGTGTTAGATTGGGTAAATTGTTTCCTTGGTCATGCATGGAAGAGTTTAATATCTTATGGATGAGTGTCCATTGTTTTGTGAATCCTTAGGATATTATGTTGTGTCTCTTTTGGATGATGAGTAATATTTGGATTTAGGTTTAATTATTTTAGAGTTTTTTTTATCATTTTTAATTATTAGCCAATGTTATCTTGAGTTCTTCTTTAGTTTTCCAATATTTGTGGTTTTCCATTTAGGAAATTTTTGTACGTCATTATTATTTAGTGTCTATTTCTTCCCATGTATGGTGTATGGAATAGGTGTGTATTTTTTTCTTGATTAGGCATTTGAAGAACCTTATGTGCATACATAGATACTTTAGGGTTTATCATTTTTTTGGTTGGATCATAAATTCAGGATGATTTTGTTTTGTATTTGTATCACTATGTGATTTTATTAAATGGAATTGGTATTTAAAATCCCTTATTAGTAGAATTGAAATAATTTCTTATATAATTGGAATTTTTTATCATGGAATATCTCTTTTTTTATCCTTATCTTCATGTCATGGATTGGAAATCTAGTTTATTTATCTGTTGGGATGTTTCTTAGGTAGTGCTATCCTTATGGAATCGAGATTATGTTTTTGGTTTGATATGGAAATTGAATTATTTAAAATTACCTTAGGCGATTCTCTGAATGTGGTTTCTACTTGTTCCAATGCCATAGATTATTTATAAATTTTGGGGTGACCAATGCTTAATATATATCTATTTAGAGCCTTATTTAATTGGTTATTGACCGTTTTTCTTGAGGATTCTATGAATTGTTTGAGGGTATCTGATTTACATAGTAGCTTTCATAATATTCATTCTTATTGACCTCTACATCATCTCAACATGTTCTTGGGTAGAAACTACAATGTTGGGTATATTATTTATGTCCTCAAGGTCACTATTGAGTTTTTTATATTATATTATAATATTTAAGGCCATTTTTGGTTTCAATGTAATTTCCGATCAAAACATGGAAATATTGAATTTTTCTTCTTGTAAATGGTTTACATATACAGTTCAGAGGGAATTGTTCATCTCACCACTCATTGCTAGTATTCCAGTTTTTTTTTCAATGCATGGTTGTTCCATTTTAGTGGATAAAAATTAATTTTAAAATATACATTTCCCAGGATTAATTGCCCAGACTTCTGGTTAGTCTCAGCTATAGCATGCTACTTGTGCACATATTAGTAAACTATGCTACAAGAATGGAAATTGAATATAAAAAATTATGTGTCCATTTGGTATGATTGGAGCATGATTTTCACCATCTTTTGACATCCTAGGGTAATCCATTTGAGTGAGGTTTGTTTAGTAAGTGTCTTATACATGGTTGGAGTATATTTTGACAAACTGTTGAACCAAACCATGACACCTTCCAAGTTTCATTAAAATTATAAATCCCACTTTTTACACTCTTCATATAAAATTTAAAAAGCTCATTTATCACCAGTATTACTCGAATGGACCGGGTTCCATATCTTATGGAGCATACACCCTCTAATTTCTATCGCATTCTACCTTGGATTCAAGTGGATTCTTCCATTATATCCCACCATAATCCTCTCCCTCCCTTATATTATCTATTTCCCCATGATTTCTAATCTCTCATGATCCAAAATCCCCTTGTGGGATGATTTTATAGTGGTAATTGTTTCAAATCATGGTAAATCATTCATGTATAAGTTGTAGATGGCACGTATTGTCTTGGGGTAGTGTCCACCATCATCGGTAATGATTTATGGAATGATATATGTTAGTACTAGGTTAGTGTTTAGGTGTTTTCTCTTTATATTAAATACCACTGAGATTTTTTGTTTGATAAATGTTCCCTATTAATTTAATTCCAATGTTCATGACCCTTGATAGTAAAATTTTTAAAAGTATATGTAATCCTTGTCACGGGATTGGAATCCATGCCATGTGTGTGTAGAAATACCCTAATGAATTTTTAAGAATTATTGTGGTTTTAATGGAGGTGGTGAACATTGAATTGAATTTTTAAAAAGTGTTCTTGAGTTTTATGACTTTCAATCCAAGTGCATGGGTGTGTTTAAAGTGTCAAAAATGATTTTCTGGAATTGTTTTTGTTATTAATAGGTCGTTTTAAACCTTGGGTTCTGTTTGAATCCTATCTATAGTTGTGGTTGATTTCAAAATCAAATGATAAAGGTTTTTAAAAATTTTTATATTTTGAAATGAATTGATTTATTTCAAAAGTGATTGTTATAACTTCTGTATAACATTTTTAGCCCTTTTTGGATTTGAAATAATTTCAATGGTGTTTTGAATATATTGGTCCCATGAGATGGATGGAATGGTTTTGGAAAACATCATGAATTCTTCGAATCCTATTCATGGTTTGAAATAATTGGACAGTTTGGATTATAAGAAAAATGAATTATCCTAAAATGTAGGAGACAATATTGTTCCCTTTATTATCTTGTATGATAATGGTAGCTTGTGACCCCATGAATTGATTTCTATTAATGATTAATTGTAAATTTAGATTATGATTTGAAATTATAGGGATTATTTTTTGTGAGGGTGTGGATGATAATTCTTGTGTGATTTATAATGTTATATATATGGACTATGAGATACTTGTTTGTGTTCCTCTGCATTTTCTAGTCATAGTAGAACTTATGGAAATTTGGGTAGGTGGATTTGGGTGTTGATTCTATGTCAAAGGTATGTTTTTGATTAAGAGCCTTGCCCGACCACCTAGTGATCCAATAGTGGGGATGTTCCCCAATAGGTTGAGTATCATCATAGGAGGTGAGGGACCATTGTAGCCCCAGTGGGGACTGTGATATCATAAGGAAAACTATTCTAGTATACAAATCTAGTAGGAATGTCCAATGATACAGGAACCTAGGGTCATTCTATGCCATTTTCGAACCCATTTTTTAGAGATAATTGTATAGATCAATTATAGTAGTATAGTTTTTATATTTTTTTATAGTATTTATCTTTGTGGTTAAATTTTATCTCCTGTTGATTATATTATTTTTTATAATATTTTATCTTATCATTTTTCACCTTGTTGCATGACTTAAAATTATTTATATTGGACTATGCACATCCTTACTTCTTTATGTGTATTTGTTTAAAAGTTATGAAAATGGATTTTGGATGGTTTTTAAAAAAAAGAAAAAGAACGTGTTATTTTCAAATGTTTTAAATCTATTTTATTATGTAGTATTAAAAGTGTCCTCAAAAGATAATGGTTAGGAAGGTATTTAATTTAAATTTCATGCATGTGTCAGTTTTGAAAACTATGTTATAAGATATTGTAAATTGTTTTAGGTAAATGGTTGTTTTTCAAACATGTTTTATAAAACCATTTTATAGTTGAAATCTTCTCTAAATTTATAAATGTGTTTTCCATAAGGGGGAGTTTTTTAAATTATTTTAATGTGGTACTTTATACATGTGTTTTATTCAGTAGTTATTAGTTATGAAATAGTGTTTTACAAGTTATTGTTTATATCTATGGAAAATTCTACGAAAAAAATTCTAACACCCTTCAAATTTTGTTTATTACTTTTAAAACATTAAATAAATTTTATACTTTATTATTTTGATTCAATATAGTTTTTTAAGATGTAATTATAAAGGGATTTATTTGATTTGGAAGTTACTGGTGACCTACTAGGATTTTATATCATGCCTATATTTTACATGATCATGTCCATTCCAACTTATTTCCCTTCCTTTTTATCTTATGATTTGGATGTATGGTCATATGGAAGTTGTCAGATATATTATAGATTAATTGATTTTGTTATGGGGATTTACATTTAATTGAAATTATATAGGCTGTCTAGACCATTATATTTTATTCTCTAGAATGTGCGACACTCTTCATGTTGTACGTTAATTTTTGTATTAGTCATATCCTGTTTTGATGTTGCGTTAATTTATCTCAAGTTTCATTTTTAATTATTTTATCATCGATTCCATGTTTTTTATATTTACAAGGGAGAAAATGATCCCAATTATTGTTCTATGATTCCCATAAAGTAGTTTCAAACATGTAGGGATTGAGATCTCCCATTGGTCCATGTGAATTATTGGATTGGGAGTTGGGTTCGGTGTGACCACGGGTTGGTTCAATAAATTTATTAATTTAATGAGTTTTATGAAATTTTATAATTATACTAATAGTTCATATTCTGTTTCAAATAATATTTTCAATGGGAAAAATTTGAATTTAATATACGTACTTGAGTTTTGTATTAAAATTAGTGGATAAAAACAACAAATCATTATCATATTATTGTGAAGGCATAAATAAATTAATGTGAAATTAGATGTCATCCTTTATTAGGTGGTTAATAATGTAATTTATTATTCTTGAAGGATAATGATTGAAAAAACTTCTAAGATAACATGAATAAATGAATTTTTAAATGATATTATCATGAGTAGTGGTGCTTATAATTAGTAATTACTCATTTTTTATCATTGTAAGAGTTCTTATGATAATCCATATAGTCTTTAATAACCTTTAATGATTTATATTTTTTAATCTAAATCCAACTATAAGAATCACCTAGGGGTAAGGATGAATGGCCTATCATAAGGACGATTTCCCAAAACATTGAATGGACATAAGAATGGATGTCTATAAGTATGATTTTTGACATTATAATCAATCTGGAACTCTAGAAATATCAAACGAACATTGTAAACATGAATTTTCCCATTCATAAACATGAAACTCAATATTTGTGAGTATTAATGACCACATAATTATCATTCCATTTTTGGAGATTAGACTCCATAAATATGTTTTTTTTATTTATAAGGATGATTTATACCTTAATAAAATTATTTGGGCTTCCTCATCAATATGTTTACAATTATATCCAAAGAGGAAAAAAATACTATGTAAATTAATACCAATCATAATTATAGAAGTATGAAACTACATAGGAAATTTCAGATTTTATCGTGATACAGAGTTCATCGGGAAGTTGGAAGGATTAAAAAATTTCAAATGAACAAGGATATTAGAGGTTTCACTCTGAATCTAAAAAAGGAATGATACCAAAGGATAAGCGGTTGGTATTCCTAATGATTTATTGGAGGGTTAGATGTTGAAATTAGAATAAGATATGGAGTATTTTTATTTATGCTTCCTATATGTTATTGTATAATAAATTTCAATAAAAAATACCATTATTGTTTCCCTCTATGTATATTTTTCTCTCTCCCATTCACCTTGATGTCATCACTATGATCTTATATACTCATGATAATGAGTAAATAACATAAAAATGTTCTCATATAATTATTATATTTTCACACCAATTATTAAAATATAAATACTTTAAATGTTTCATATCTTATTAATTCCATTGAGGGGATGATATGTATTTGTGATTAGTGATATTCTGTAACCACTATGTGTATTATAGGGGGTATTTTACCCATTTAAATATTTTCCCTCACATCTATGTCCACAAGGGAATCTGATAGAACCTTCTTGATCTTGTTCTAAAAAGTCATGATAAAATACTAGGATGGGGAGTTAGAGGGTGATCTTGATTGATGTTCCCAATAACATACATAACACGTGTATTATACTTGATGATCATTATGTGTATTTTATATTTAGAACTGGGGAATATGTAATGATAAGAAAAAATATGGTGTGTTTTTATCATGTTGATAAGAGACTATCCATTAGATAATAATTGTTCTATAAGGGTGATTTTTTGGTGTGTTTCCTTACCAACCATATTAAATATGTCTATATTTTTATCTTTATGTTTCATTCCTATCTTTTATTCCATATTCAAACTCCTTTATTTTAATTTTATTGTTATAAAATATTAAATGAAAAAAATATAAAAAGTGTTTTGGTGAAGTGATTGATTGACTGTGAAATATACAAAAGAAGGATGACCTTTCTCCACAATATTACTACATTAGGAAAATATATATAATATTTTGAAACACCCTAATAAATGTATTTCAATTTTTTGCATTATATTCTAGGATTTGGTGAAAATATATTATCTTGAAATTTCATGAATAAATCTTCAACTAACCAAATATATTTTATTATCTTTGATGTATAGATAAACATGCTATCAATGGTGAAAAATTATAATTACTTGCCAAATTTTAAGTGATTGATCTAATATACTTGAGTGAAACTTCTTGTAATCACTTAGAGCATGTTCCCATGTAATAATTCCTCATTAATCCTTTTATAGATCTTCCTGACTCATTCTTAATAATTAATTCAATCGTATTTCCCTTACTACAAAATATAATTATTTTTAATTAAAAATATATGTAATCAAATTATTTATGATGTTTCATGGTATTGAAGGTGAATACACCAAAAGTGCATCAATGGGATCACATTAGATGGAAAAAAATTTAATCCTAGAAGAGTGGAAGAAGATAAAGTCATAATTAGGGTATTCGTTTTTTAATCGAAGGAGAATATAGGGAGTTTTTATATAATCTATAACAAGTATAGTTACATGAATATAATGAATTACAAGGAGGAATCCTTCATATATTATTCTCCACCTCTAGAAGAACAACCATTTGGAATGAGATTTATTCCATCATACTGGTTATGGAGTAACTCTTTATGAGTATGTAATGAGTCTCCATATTCTTTGTTAATGTTACCCATACCAAGACATCAATGAAAACCATTTTATTGTCTTATTCTACCATGGGATACATGACTGTGACATGACCATACAAGATGAATATTCCAGATGAGATTTAATAGTAAAATCACAGGAATAGGCCAAGGGAATCATTGAAATGTTAACAAGAAAATAAAAATATTTTTTTTATGTGGAATATAAAAGATTGGTTTACATGAGGTAAGGTCTTCAGACTCTTCTCTTGTTCTAGAATCAAATAATGAGGAACTACAGAATCTTGTTAGAAAAATTGTACTGACGAAATCTGGGGAGCATAAGCCACTAGTAAATGTATGTGGTTTATGTTCATCACCAAAACATTTTACTAATAAGTGTATAGAGTTACATGGAATGGAAAAATAAAATACTAAATACCAAAAAAATATAGTTTCAATAGTAAAATTTTGGATGGATAGAGCCTTCCAAAGTATAATATGGATCTGGATTCTAATAAAATTATTTGAAAACCCTTATAAGTAGTAATTCATGAAATATCAACCATTTTAATATCCATAGAATCAATTTTATAACAAATAAATCAACCACCCCATATTTTATGAAAATATATAATATAAAAAACACTCAAATATTGTGATCACATAGAATGTTTTTGAAGAAGTGACCAATGAATTTGTGGCTATAGTATTGAATAGGGAGCCATATTTTCTTCTACCCCTACCTCAAAAATTAGGCCTTATTGTATTGTATAGGCACTTGATATAATAAATACATGCTATATTTTTACAATAAATTATAGATGAATCACATTGGACGGAATGTTGTATAATGGTGTATCTCAAATAGTCTCAACCCACAAATGGAATTTAGGTGACCAGTAGAACTCAAAAAACGGGTCTATTAAAAACCTATGTATCACTTGAGGTTTAAACTAATATTTATTTGAAATATATCATTTATATTCATATATATTTTTATTTTTTTTAGTTTAGTAAATTTATAATATTATATTTGTTGGATTAAATTGTAGTGTTTCATTGGGTGGAAATTTAAGGATTTACTCAAGTGATCACTACCAATAATCTAGGATGTATTACTATGTTATACTTTTTTTTCATTATAATCATAGTAAATATGAAAATTTATTTGATTATTTATTAATAAAAATGGGTACTAACAATCTATGTGGGTCGGGGGGGGGGGGGTGTAAAAATATATGGAGGTTTTTAATATTATGTTTTCTATTTTAAATTTTGGAATGTTTTTAGGAATATTGAGATATAATGAACACATTTTTGAAAATGGGTCATTCATGGTGTTTTTTTAAAATACACTTTATTTGAATTTATTGTTTTTTAAATGATTTATAAATGGTTATTTTTTTATAATTTTCATTTGATTTATTTTGTAGAAATATGAGACTAATGTGCACTAGTGCTTCCTAAAGATTTCATTTTTCTAAAACATGAGAGGTTAATAAAATTCATTGAAATATTCCATCGATTTTATATTTTTATTTCTAGAGACTTCAATCATGTTTTGAGAAATAGAATTTAATATTTTATCATACTTTTTTTTTATTAATTCATTAATTGACTAAAAAATTATCAATACAACATTTTGAAATACTATTTTTATATATAAATAAATTTCTATCCCGCACTAACTTAAGACTATTTTATGAAGACCTAGATTTCCATGAAATTCCATTGAATGTAGTTATATCAATATAAATATATTCATATAATCCTTTACAGAAAATTTATTTCACGAATATGGTTAAATTCAATTTTTGGAGAGGGAGAATATGATTTATGCATTGTTTTGAAAAATCTATTCAAATAGGGATGGATGGTCTTATTCTTCTATTTTTCCATTTTTTGGGATGAAATTTAGTTTTGGAATATGTGAGAATGAAAAAATATTGTTCAAATAAATACTAAGATTTAACCTCTATATAGAAATTAAATTTGATTCTCTTTCACTCAAAAATTAAATTCTTCAAAAAAAATATGGACCTGAATTAAATTCGAAACAATTCCACAAAGGGAGAAATAATGTAGATATATTTTTTTTATGGTGGTAATTATAATGTGGAGGATGACCAATAAAATAAATAGGTTCTCAGTATACATTTTTTTATATAGAGGGAGCGATTGAGGATCCACTCTTGAGTTAAAACTATTTCATGCATTTTACTTCATTTTATAGCCAAGACGTCTTTATTCTGATTTTGATTTTTAAAACAGTTAAAACCCACAACCCTTTAGATGTAGAAAAACCCTTGTTGTTTAATCATGATTGAATCATTTTTATGATTATGTGAAGTTGATATTCTAAAAATTCATCAATAATATGGAAAGCATTCATGCTCTCCATAATGATAGAAACATCATTTTGAAATCCTTGTGTAAAGAGATATACACAACACATAAGTTAAGTAAAAAATCCAAGATAATTAAAAAAATGTTTAATGAATTTTTGATCAGTGAGGAAAGAGATAATTAAAATCTATTTATGATGCATGATATTTCTTAGGTTTTTTTAATTTAGATGTGATGTATATTATATAATTATAAATATTAATTAACCATAGTATTTATGATTTTTGAGTAGTGTAATGTTTAAGTGTGGGGGAATTAAGAATTTCTATAAATTAATAATACTTTTTTAATAATCTATTCATTTAATTCCATCAAATTTTTTAATTTAATATATTTTTTATTATAATAATTAATTTGTTAATTCAATTGATGTTGATAATATAGTTTACGAGAGAAAATTGGGAATTTAATTTACATAAGTCAGTTTGGAAATAAAATAAATGAATATATAAGGATTATTCTTTATCATAATATTTTGAAGACAAAGAGCATGGAATCTGGAAATAGATTCCAGTCTTGATAATGTATTAAATATAGGAAGTGGTGATGCTTTGATGACTATTTTGGATTCATATATTAAGATAGATTAATGAATGGTATGTCTAATTAGTCATGGAATGAGGATTGTTGATTGTAATTAGAAACTAATAATTTATATGACATGTAGGAGTTTAGTATACGATCCAGGAAGGATATAAAAAAATTTCTGTCTTTTTCTTCCAATCCATGTTCTTCTATAAGAATGTACTACATGTAAGGATGACTAGATTTATTTAAGGAATATTTAGTATAATCATGCCCTACATTTATTTATTAATGACTTTACATAATGAAGATTCCATGTAATCACAGTTTTCTTGAAATAATGCAAGGTTTTAAGAATATATTCACCCATAATAATCATTGTGGTGCTATGTGAGGATCATCTTACAACAATAAAATTGAATTTGAGTCTTTTGAAACATGCTTCCAAATACCAATAATGGTGAATTACCCAGTTATAATCATTCCATTATTGGATTTCAGACTCTATAAGAACCAATTTTCAAGCTTTTTTAGGATCTTCAATACCTTAAACCAATGATCAGGGATTCTAGATTAGTATTTATGCAAACCAGTGACTAGAGTGCTTATCGATTATGTTGAATAATATCAATAAAAAATATTGAAACATTTATATTATTTTGAAATTTTGAATTTTTAATATATTTGTAATTTGTAGGAAAGTATGGAATAGTAAATATTTTTGAAATAACAAGGATCTAAAAAGTTTGAACACAGGTCTTCGAAAAGGGGATGAGGTAAATGGAGAAGGGGTTGACATGATTTATGTTTATTATGGATTTTTATAGCATTTAAGAATAGTATCATCAGTATTTTTATTTCTATATCCTCTATATTATTGCATACTTATTTTCAATAAAAACCACTCTCTCATATCTGTCTAAATCTCTCTAATTCACACTCTCACACATTAAACTTGATTTCTTCCACATGATCTCTTATACTCATGATAATAAGATACTAAAATGGATAATTTCTTGGGGGATGAATATGATGTTAATACCAAGTCATCACACATTCATATTTTAAATATTTCCAATCTTTTTAGAGTTATTTTTCTAATGATCAGTATTGGGAAATGATGATAATATGTCCCCGCTATGATTGTTATAGTGGTATCATTTTTCTCTAAATTATTTTCCCTCACATTGAGGTTCACCATCCCATATTAGTGAATCACTATGATCTTGTGACGAATGGGTGTGATAGCATACTAGGATGTTGAGTTTGAGAGTTCTCTCGATTGATGATCCCTTAACTTCCTAACCATAGAAGAGCTGGATATGTAATTTTCATAGAAATCATATGGTGCACTTTATATTGAAAACTGAGGAATAAGAGAATAAAGGCAAAAATGATGGCGCGTGTTCATTAAGTTGGTAGGAGAATGTTCCTGATATAATAAAGGTTATCACAAGATTATTCGTTTAGGATTGTATTTGTTCTTATAGACTCCATTAATTCTACATATATTTTCATCTAGAGGATTATTTACTTTAAATATTCCAATTTCAATAAACAATGTTTTTATTTATTTTTATAAAATCCAAAAAAATATAAAAATAACATTAAATAAAAAGTGTTTATGAATGGTGTGTGATTGAATACAATAGTTCCCTAAGTGAGGAAACCCTGATTAGCCACTATGATTTATTAGGTAATCATAAATAATAATTTTAACACCAAAAAAGGTGTTTCATGAATAAATTCATATATAATAGACATCTCAATGTTGGTTAAGGTTTTTTCGAATATACCATTGAGTTATGTAGTTTATGTTAATGTGATGTGGAACTTGTACACTTATATGGGTTTTAAAACCAATATATTGTAGAGACCCAAAGCGTGATGTACATATAAATTACATTAAATTTTCGGAATACTTAGTACATAACAAAAACAAACAAACAAGGACCGTAATAGTTTAGTGTCTTTTGAAACATGGAACATAATATTCTATTCGTGGTGAAAGATCTTCAACATCTCCCATGAAAATCATCCCATTTTGGTTTACATACCTAAAATCTTTCTTTTAATCCTGCGGGAAAAGAAAACATAAAAAGGGTGAGCTCAAATGCTCAGTAAGGGTAAGCATGGATAAAATAAAACATACCATATACATTTGGACTTATTAAAAACATGAACATTAAAAATCTTGAGCAACGACATAAAACATGGAAGTACATATGGAATAGATCATAATGGAACATAAATCATGATAAAATAGCATGTGAATAAAAGATGTAATTGTGTCATCCATTAATCACATGTAATGATTTCCATAGTATCCAAGGAATTTCTCCCAAGACCATCTTAGTGGACAAAGTCCCTTTCTGAATCGAGTTCACTCCTCGTTCCAGTCCTGTAATACTGAACCAGATTAACATACCGTTCTAGCCATGTCTATCTCATGAGATATAAATCTTTACCCAATGCATTAGAGGGAGATAAAGGTCCCACCCATCTCATGATGAAATCATTCCTACTTGTGCCACAAAATAAACATACATCATTCATAATAACCCTATGAATAAAATAGGTTTCATAAAAATCATCCCATCATAACATAATCCATATAAAAGAAAAGGATATAATTTCATAATAAGAAAAGTGAAACCATGTAAATCATAGATACATTATACTTAAAACATACTCATATGAAATAATTTCATTTTAGATGTAATATGGTTTTGATAAAACACTTGAAATGAATTCTTGAGGAAAATATCCTTTCTTCTTTAAAATCATTTCTATTCACAAAATGTAATGAATTTTTAAAAGAAAAGGATTTTATTGAAAATATTCATGAAATATTATTGAGGAATCTTCATGAAAATGAAGCTTTATAAAACCGTAAAAATCCGTTCGTGCCGTATAAGTTAAAAAAACATTCTTCTCTTACTTTTGCCGGAAAAGTTAAAAAGTACCTCGTACGAAAAACGAAAAAAGATTCCTTTCATATCCATTACTAAAATATCACCGAAGGTTAAAATTTGATTTAAAAAATTGTAGGCAGATGGAAATAATATTACATATTGAGGGAACATGGATGTGGACGATAAAATACACCCCAGTAAATACCAAAGTATAAACAATCTCGGATAAAAATGAGATTGTGATATTTTCCCTTACCTTAGGTACGATTTGCTTCGTACGTATCCAAACCTCCTGTATAATGATTTAAATAATGTCATTTACTTATTATAGAATCATATTCATTGTTATTATATCATATATGGTTCACTTATGACTTTATATTACCCGTTCTTTTGTAAATTCATGTTAAAGTAGTCTTTTTGGTAAAATCGTTTCATTTGTCGTTCGTGTTTTAACTTGTACTTATTCATATGATTAATTAGATCATGATTTCTTAATTCTATAATTTCAAACATTATTTATATATAATATATATTCAGAATATACATATATATAACAGATCGATAAATGGAACGAAATACATCGTTCATGGAGACGGTAGGCCATACGTACGCATGAACGTTGTTTTCGTTTCCTCATTGAATTGAATTGAATTAATTGGATGACATAAATATATATACATAAATACAATAACATTATTATGTCATATATTTCATGATTAATTATTATATATAATTTATAATCATTTATGAATGGTTAATCATTGAGAAGTAATCTCATCGCGTCGTGGAGACAGTATTCTGTACGTACGGACGAGCGATGATATCGTTCCCATGATCGTGGAATTTTATTGGAGTGTATGTATACTATTACAGAATCAATATCACATTACAATAATCAAATATAGTTATTATTTACACAATTATACCCATCCAAGTATGGTGGTGGCGGAAAATAGATTACATCACGGCGTGGAGACGGTATTCCGTACGTACGCACGTGCGGTGATTTCATTTTCCGTAGGATGGATAGATGGTGAAATAGGGTTATTTAATACTTATAATAACATATCAATATATTAGTGATACTTATTTTATTACTTCATAATTAAATCACATATGAAGAAGAAGTGGAATAAGAAATAAATTTTAAAGAATTGTTAATGGACATTACCTCTTCTTTGAAGCGCCTCTTTGAGACCTCCTCTTAGGGCACTAAAATTCGTCTTCGAAGAAAACCAGGACCTCTAGGATGTTTTTATGGAAGTGTAGAAGAGAATTTGGAAGGGGTTGGCTGATCTTGAAGACTCAAATTGGTGTGAGGAGGAGAGGGAGGATGTGCCCTTTTATAAGGGAGGAGAGGGGCACCTTTGGAATTCATAAAAATATTAATTTATAATAAATATAACCCCACTTAAAAACCACCAAAAATGACTCGTATTTGAAGATTAGATGATATAGGGTTGTAATCTCATCAACCAATCAAATTTAGACATTTTTTGATCTTATTTTAAACCTTATCATTTTGATTTATCCTTATTTAATCTATTTAAGTTTATTTTTGGTAATAAAATTCTAAATTTTAAATGGTTATAAATAATAACTTATGTGTTGTTAATTTTACATAATTGGATACTTTATGAAATTTTAGACTATATAAATTTCAATTTATAATTTTGAAATATTTTTGTGATTTTTAAACAATTTAATAATATGTTATTTTTATAAAATAATAATAGTGTCAATTTTGACACTATTTATTTATCTGAATTTAAATAAAATCTAAAAAGAGGTTATATTCGAAATAAAATATTTAATAGATTCATTAAAGTTCATATGGAACTATAAAATTAGTTTATCACATTAAATAGTTCATATATTATTTATTTTATTATTTTTAATATCATTTATTTGGTTTATCTCTTAATAAAATAAATACTATAACATTTTTGTATAATTATTTAATATAGTTATTTTTGCATAAAAATTAAAAATAAAATCCTCTGATGAAGATAAATCTATTAAATTTCACAATAATACTTTTACTCAAATTATAAATCTTAAAATCGCAATATTTAAATTGTTATATTTATTAAATTATGAAGGAGACAACTTTTCCATCATTTAAAATAAAATAATATAAGTGTCATAATCGCTTTTAAAAGGCTCAAAATTGTCAAATATTAGACCATTGGATGATTATGGTTTACATTTACTTGAACAATATGTTTTGGTCTGGGTTTTGTGCATTTTATTGTCACTATTATTTTAATAAAAACGATATTCTGGATTTTTCAATAGATAAACAATTTCTGCATCACTATTGTGTCATAATTAATGATAATTATTTAATCCCTAAAAATTATAAATAAATTAATTTGATGTAGATAATTTTATTATCTTTCTTGAGACTACTCATGTTTGATGTTTCATGAAGTTTATCACTAAATTAAAATTATTATACTTATAAGATTTAAGAGAGTGACATGTTGTCACTTTCTTTGGTTTTAATAATAATTAAATTATTTTCATGGAAAAAAGTCCATTAAATGAATCTAATCCGACCCTTTGGTGATATGGGTCGACTGTTAGTCATGAAATAGAATTTTTTCATGTGTTGGGAAATTTTATAATATTATATTTACCCTTAATTACCCGATTTACCTTTAACTATGAAAAATAAAATTTACCGTAGTTACTATTCATAATTTCCAAAAATAAAAATTTTCCTATTAATATAATTTGGACCTACTGAATCCAAATATGGAATCCATCTTTCTAAATTCAATACATAATAGTTTCCGAAATTAAATTAAAATTAATCTCGTTGTCGAAAGAAAACGGGTTTTTGTTTAAAACATTGCAAAAGATTGAATTGATTTAACCTACGAATTCATTGTAAAATAAATTCTAATTACATAAATTATATTAAATGGTAAGAATATATTCTATTTATACATTAAAACCATTCAATATTATAATTTAACCATATAAATTATTACGATGAAAAAATTTGTTTTTAATTAAAATATAGCGTGTTTTTACTATTCATTAAAATATGAATGTTATCAGAAAAATATCAAAACATTATCCAATGTAAATTTTTATATCCTGATTAAAAATAAGAATTTTATTTTCTAAAATTGAACTGATAAACCTATCAAAAACTAGATTTAAAGTGGGTGCGCCATCAAAAGGCGTGAAAAATGCATTTTTTGAGAAATACTTATTTTACCCGAAAAATTTATTTTGTTCACATACCATGTTCTAGAAAATGTGTAAGATGAAATAATATGTTTATCACATTCAAAATTTAGTTAATACTATTCATAACAGCTAGTTCAAAATAATATTATAATACTATATCGTTGTTTAGTAAAACCCGGTATTGCGTACAACACATGCTATCGAGGAAGGTCGCGATTGTGTGTAATCCAAGCCAAGTCAGGGTTGCGTGTTGTGCAAGAATCCTTCATTGTTTCGTATAACAGAATCCAACCATATTTCATTTATACATTTAATATATATATATATATACACTCAATGTTGCGTAGAATGACTATTATAAAACGAATTTGAAATTGTGTGTAACACGATCCAAGATTAGTGTTTGGTATACTGCAAGCTAATACGATGTTGCGTATAGTGCAAGATAATCTTGGTGTAGAGTACAACAGAAGGTATGAATGAAATTAAAAAGAATATATCTTATAAAATATCGAGTTTTTATATTCTACCAACCTTAAAATGTATTTCTTCCTCGAAATTCGTCGGGGTTATAAATCGTTTACTATTCATAGAAACCCACATCGTATAAAGGAATACTAAAAGATAATTTTAAAAACTAAAGTATGAAATGCAACGATTATCCAATGTAACTCATCATTGGGTTTCCATATTAGAGAACATAGGTGAAAATATGGATATCGAAGAAAAATCTAACCATCATGTTCTGATGGAGAGTGGTAGAGGACATTGCTATGAAAAAGCCAACAATCACAAAGCCATAAATTTGTGATGATCTAAGGTACCATCTGATTCATTGGATATAAGAGCACTAGGACAACATTTTGGGTTTTCAGGATCATTTCCCTAAAGTTGATGAATTTAAATAAATACTTACATGAATTTGGTACAAATTCACTGTTGTTCGTGAATTGAACAATTTCCACTTCATCTCTTAATGAAATAAGTTGAATTTGTTATTCATGAAGTGTTAGCAGATCATGTGATAGAATGATGGGTCATTCTATCTATTTCAAAGAAAAGCTTAGCAAAAGTTATCAAACATACATAAGTCCATATATGGTGAGGTTAATCATATATGATTCCAGAAATGATCATATACTTCATATATAATACCGCTTAATAAAATAAAACTAGTTTCTACTGACCAGGGACTTCTTGTACGCGAGTGGTAGGCGATAAAGGCTAGTCGCACTTCGGTTGTGTGTTCGATTCCCATGGCCTTGTCCGAAGCGATGGGCTTTCGCCTGCCCTGCAGGTTGTCCTTTTTCTAAAACTACATTACTATAACATCCCATCAATAATATCGAAAAAACTTCTATCCTTAAACAATACTAACTTATGTCCAACAAAATCCTTTCCAATATTTAGGCTTATCCATAATATTGCAGTCCACTCTCATATTATAGTGAAAAAGATTACCAAAGATTTCATATAACAAGCTTGTTAATACCATCGTTGATCCCCATATATCATAAAATATGTCTTGTTGGTCACATTCCAACCATTCTAAGGCCTTAATCATGTATTCTATTGAAAAAATGAATACCCATTGAACCTTAGTGAAAACATGAATGCAGTTAAAAGTTTACATTTTCCACATACCAAAATCCTCAAAATTCTATATACTCAAACCATGATATTACTTAGTCCTTATATCAATCATGAGCTCATGAATACTTTCAAACATTTCATTTTCTCCTTATCCCATCATTATGCACATATCATCTGCTTTCCAAAATATATGAATCACTTTTCATGGTTACCGGTACCATAAAATTATTGAAATCCAAAATAGACTAATACAAAAATATTCTAATACACCATAAAAGTACCTCAACAACATTATTTTTGAATACCAATACATAAACACATCAATCCATACTCTTTAATTATTGTCCTGGAATAAGTTCTTCCATGATTTAGAAGTAACTTTTTAGGTCAGGGCATTGAGTTGGGTAATGCCCATGTTCTCCAAAAATAAGACATTGAACTACATAACGGTCTATCAATCTATGTCCCTTTTATCCACATAGATAACATATGTCCCTCCATTTGAGGTATTCCTCAAGGTTCTTCTTCCCTTCTTTATAAATCCCAATCATCCTTTCTTTATGCTCCTCTACATGCGAACATGCATAAAAGTCTATCTTCATCTTATTTGATGAATTAGGCATACCACTAAATTTCACCTTGTTAATCATATATCGCGATGAATGATTTGGAATAATCACAATATCATTTTCTCTAGGCATTACAAAATTTTGTTGCTCATTGTCACCAATTTGTCCATTGGATTCAATGTTAACCGAATTCCTTCTGGTTCCCTCCATTGACTAAAACACAAAAAGAATTTTGTGAGAGGAAAAAATCATACAAGGAAAATAACATAATCAAGGGGAATTACCTTCCACATCTAACATCCTAGGTTTAATTCTAAGATCGTTACCGTAGTTCTAGGAAAATATCCTATATGTATACTTATTCATAGGGACATCCCTAGACATACCTTAGAAATATCTCTAGGGATCTCACTAACGTTTTCGCATCCTAGTTTCCAAAGGATGACTAAACCTTTCCTATGATACCAACTGTAGAGACCCAAAGCTTGTCGTACATAGACATTAAATTACTTTTGCGGAATACTTAGTACATAACAAAAACAGACACACAAGGACAATAATAGTTTAGTGTATTTGGAAACTTGGAACATAATCTTCTATTCGCGGTGAAAGATCTTCAACATCTCCCATAAAGATCATCCCTTTTTTTCCTTACCTAAATTCTTTCTTTTAATCCTGGGGGAAAAGAAAACATAAAAAGGGTGAGCTCAAATGCTCAGTAAGGGTAAGCATGGATAAAATAAAGCATACCATATACATTTGAACTTAAAAAAACATGAAAATTAAAAATCTTGAGCAACGACATAAAACATGGAAGTACATAAGGCATAGATCATAATGGAACATAAATCATGATAAAATATCATGGGAATAAAACATGTAATTGTGGCATCCATTAAGCACATGTAATGATTTCCATAGTATCCAAGGCATTGCTGCCAAGTCTATCTTAGTGGACAAAGTCCCTTTCTGAATCGAGTTCACTCCTCGTTCCAGTCCTGTAATACTGAACCGGAATAACTTACCATTCTAGCCATGCCTATCTCATGAGATATAAATCTTTACCCAATGCATTGGAGGGAGATATATGTCCCACCAATCTCATAATGAAATCATTCTTACTTGTGCCACAAAATAAACATACATCATTCAAAATAACCCAACGAATAAAATGAGTTTCATAAACATCATCCCATCATAACATAATCCATATTAAATTAATTGATATCATTTCATAATAAGAAAATTGAAACAATGTAAATCATAGAGACATTATACTTAAAACATACACATATGAAATAATTTCATATTATATGGAAAATGGTTTTGATAAAACACTTGAAATGAATTATTGAGGAAAATATCCTTTCTTCTATAAAATCATTTACTTTTCACAAAATGTCATGCATTTTTAAAAGAAAAGGATTTTCTTGAAAATATTCAGGAAATGTTTTTGAGGAAGCTTCATGAAAATCAAGATATATAAAACCGTAAAAATATGTTCGTGCCGTATAAGTTAAAAAAACATTCTTCTCTTACTTTTGCCGGAAAAGTCAAAAAATACCTCATACGAAAAATAACAAAAGATTCCTTTCATATCCTTTACTAAAAACTCACCGAAGGGTAAAATTGGATTTAAAAAATTTAAGTGGATGGAAACAATATTCCATATTGAGGGAACATGGATGTGGATGATAAAATACACCCCATTAAATACCAAAGTATAAATAATCTCGGATAAAATCGAGATTGTGATATTTTCCATTACCTTAGGTCCGATTTTCTTCGTACGTATCCAAACCTCCTGTATAGTGATTTAAATAATGTCATTGACTTATTAAAGAAACATTTTCATTGTCATTATATCATATATGGTTCACTAATGACTTTATATTACCCGTTGTTTTGTAAATACATGTTAAAGTAGTGTTTTGGGTAAAATCGTTTCATTTGTCGTTCGTGTTTTAACTTGTAATTATTCATATGATTACTTAGATCATGATTTCATTGTTCGAGAATATAAAACATGATATATATATAATATATATTCATAATAGAAATATATATAATAGATCTATAAATGTAAATAAGTATACTGTTCATGGAGACAGTAGGCCGTACGTACGCATGAATGTTGTTTTCGTTTCCTCATTGAATTGAATTGAATTAATTGGATGACATAAATATATATATATATATATACAAATAAATCAAGTATCATTATTATTTCATATATTTCATGATTAATTATTATATATACTTTATAATAATTTATGAATGGTAAATCATTGATAATGAATCTCATCGCGTCGTGGAGATGGTATTCCGTACGTACACACGAGCGATGATATCGTTCCCATGATCGTGGAATTTTATTGGAGTGTATGTATAATATTAAAGAATCAATATAACTTTTCAATAATCATATATAGAATTTTATTTACACCATTATACTCTTCCAGGTAAGGTGGTGGTGGAAAATAGATTACACCACAGCGTGGAGACGGTATTCCGTACGTACACACGCACGATGATTTTGTTTTCCGTAGGATGGATAGATGGTGAAATGGGGTTGTTTCATACTTATAATAACATATCAGTATATTATTGATACTAATGTTATTACTTAATAATGAAACATCCTATTAAGAAGAAGTTGAAGAAGAAATAATGTTGAAAGAATCGGTAACAGACATTACCTCTTCTTTGAAGCGCCTCTTTGAGACCACCTCTTAGGGCACTAAAATTGGTCTTTAAAGAATACCCGGACCTCTAGGTTGTTTTTAGGGAAGCGTAGAAGTGAATTTTTCATGGTTTGGAAGAGCTTTATGGCTCAAATTGGTGTGTGGAGGAGAGGGAGGAGGTGCCCTTTTATAAGGGAGGAGAGGCGCACCTTTGGAATTCTTAAAAATATTAATTTATAATAAATCTAACCCCACTTAAAAACCTCCAAAAATGACTCATATTCAAATTTTAGATGAGATATGGTTGTAATATCATCAACCAATAAAATTTAGACAAGTTTTGATCTTATTTAAAACCTTATCATTTTGATTTATCCTTATTTAATCAATTTAAGTTTATTTGTGGTAATAAAATTCTAAATTTTAAATGGTTATAAATAATCACTTATGTGTTGTTAATTTTACGCAATTGGATACTTTATGACATTTTAGACAATATAAATTTCATTTTATAGTTTTTAAATATTTTTGTGATTTTTAAAAAATTTAATAATATGTTATTTTTATAAAATAACAATTGTGTCAATTTTGACACTATTAATTTATTTGAATTTAAATAAACTCTAAACAGAGGATATATTCGAACTAAAATATTTAATATATTCATAAAAGGTAATATGTATCTATAAAAGTATTGTATCACATTAAATAGTTCATATAAAATTTATTTTATTATTTTTAAAACCATATATTTGTTTTATCTCTTAATAAAATAAATACTACAACATTTTTTTATAATTATTTAATTTACTTATTTGTTGCATAAAAATTAAAACTAAAATCCTATGATGAATATATATCTATTAAAATTAACAATAATACTTTTAATATAATTTATCATCATAAAATCACAATATTTAAATTGTTATATTTATTAAATTATGAATGTGACAACTTTGGAATGATTTAAAATAAAATAATATAAGTGTCATAATATATTTTATAAGGCTCTAAATGGTCAAATATTATACCATTGGATGATTATGGTTTACATTTACATGACCAATAAGTTTTAGTCTGGGTTTTGTGCCTTTTATGGTCACTATTTTTTTTAATAAAAACAATATTCTTGATTTTTCACTAGATAAACAATTTCTGCATCACTATTGTGTCATAATTAATGATACTTTTTTAATCCCTAAAAATTATAAATAAATTCATATTATATAGATAATTTTATTAGATTTCTGGATACAACTCATGTTCTAAGTTTCATTAACTTTATCACAAAATTAAAATTATTATACTTATAAGATTTAAGAGAGTGACATGTTGTCACTTTCTTTGGTTATAATAATAATTAAATTATTTTCATGGAAAAAAGTCCATTAAATGAATCTAATCCGACCCTTAAGTGATATGGGTCGACTTTTAGTCATCCAATAAAATTTTTTCATGTGTTAGAGTAATTTAATAATATTATATTTACCCTTAATTACCCAATTTACCTTTAACTATGGTAAATAAAATTTACCGTAGTTACTATTCACAATTTCCAAAAATAAAAAGCATCCTATTAAAAAAATTTGGACCCACTGATTCCAAATATGGAATCCATTTTTTTAATTTCAATACACAAAATTTGCAGAAATTAAATTAAAATCAATCCCATTGTCAAAAGAAAACGGGTTTTTGTTTAAAACATTACAAAAGATTGAATTGATTTAACCTACGAATTCAAGGTAAAATCAATGATAATGACATAAATTATATTAAATGGTAAAACTATATTCTATTTATACTTTAAAACAATTCAATATTATAATTTAACCATATAAATTATTACGATGAAAAATGTTATTTTTAAATAAAATATAGCGTGTTTTTACTATTCATTAAAATATGAAAGTTATCAGAAAAATATCAAAACTTTATACAATGTAAATTTTTATATCCTGATTCAAAATAAGAACTGTATTTTGTAAAATTGAACTTATAAATATTTCAAAAACTATATTTATAGTGGGTGCGCCATCAAAAGGCGGCAAAAATGCATTTTTTAGAAAAATACTAATTTTACCCGAAAATTTTATTTTGTTCACATACCATGTTCTAGAAAATGTGTAAGATGAAATAATAATGTTATAACATTCATAATTTAGTTAATAATATTCATAATGGCTAGTTCATAATAATATTATAATAATATACCGTTGTTTAGTAAAACCCGGTATTGCATACAACACATCCTATCGAGGAAGGTCGCGATTGCGTGTAATGCAAGCCAAGTCAGGGTTGCGTGTTGTGTAAGAATCTTTCATTGTTTCATATAACAGAATACAACCATATATCATTTATACATTGAATATATATATATATATACACTCAATGTTGCGTAGAATGACTATTATAAAACGAACTTGAAAATTGTGTGTTACACGGTCCAAGATTAGTGTTGTGTATACTGCAAGCTAATACAGTGTTGCGTATAATGAAAGATAATCTTGGTGTAGCATACAAGAGAAGATATGAAAGAAATTAAAACGAATATATCTTATAAAATCTCATGTTGTTACATATATAAGTGGAAAAAATGAGTCCAATAATATTTTCCAATGTCGATAAACCTAGACAGCATGAATTAATTTTTACTAGTGATGAATGGGGTTCCTTATTCTATTTATATCTCTTAATATTTTCTCCATAAATTTTTCATGATCCATTAATGGAGGTTCTTAGTAGTCAGGAATTCATATTGTACTCTGGATTTCTTCTATATGTTTTTTACTTAGCATGTTTTTCACATATTCTATTTTTAGATGCTCAAATATTTCAAATGTTATGTTAGGTGGATTCTTGTATAGTTAAGAATAAACATTATCTTGGGATAGCATTATGTGGTTCTAAATATAAAATCATAATATATCTATTTCATTGGAATGTTTAATGTCATAGAAGTTTGACAAAGGATTTTTTGTGTTTATAATTATTTATCATTGAAAAAAATATGAGAAATTCTATATAGAAACATTGGAATATTCATCTTAATGTTAATTTAAGTATAATATCACTTATATAGACAACCTTAAGGAATGGTGTATGATGACTATAGTCATAATTATTGGAAAAAAATTCACTGATGTTTACAATACGATATATTTGACCAAAGGGTGGGAAGTCTATATAGTCCGACAATAATGGAGATACCAATACGAGTATAGATGATATGGAGGATGGGTGCATGATGTTTAATGTCATAGCAGCTAGTTTAATGAATTATTTGGTTTAGGTTCATGTGATTTGGGCCAAATAGTTAACAGTGATATTAAAACAGGATAATCTCAACATAATTATTTAGGATATCCAAAGGGAGTTCCTAAACTCAATTAATTTGAAACTTTATAGGAGCTGAGGACCATGATGAGAAATGGATGAAAAATAAGATGCCATATCATATCATTGAAATTGCATATGTTGCATTAATGTGTAACATGAAAGGTATTTGTATGTACATGAATAGTTTGGTTATGTAAAGAGTTAATTATTAAATTAGAATGTTTGAGTCAATGTGAAATGGAGACTAGTGGGAGTGGGATAAAAACATGAAATACAGAAATTGATGATGTGATGTTGAGGAATAACAATAAAGAATAAGGGAGACATTTCTTATGGGAGAAAAACAACCCATACGGGTTGCTTAGTATCTCAAAGGAATGTGTTTTTTACACAATCAATCCTTGAAGGGTCTATTTAGAATAATTATTCAATGTGTTTCTAATATTTATAATTAAGGTGAACCATAAGGATAATCTCAGTATTATTGAATTCCAATGGGGAATATCTACTAATGAATTTTATTTGTGATGATTTAAAAGTAAAATATATAATGTTGGTTTATATAGAAATAGATATTCAAGAAGTTTCTATAAACCCTAGGGGTTACACTACCTCATTGTAAACACGTTTTTAGGGATAAAGGATATAACATGAATTTTGTAGTATAATAACATAAGAAATTGTTTTATTAAATGTGACGACGTATTATTTTTTAATATTACAATGTAAAACTAACTGTCATTTGTATAGGGAAAATGAGATTTGATCTAAATTTTTCATATATCGAGGTCGTCTAGTGAGTTGGCATTGAATTTCTATAGCCCAAGTGTTCCCTGATAAAATCATTATTTATTATTTATTTTATGTTATAACATTTTTATAATCCATATGATTAGAATCATTATTTATTGGATTCATAAATTTTTTATATGGGCATTATTAAATTTTTTTAACTTAACAATCCTTTTTCTATTATTAATTTTAAATTTAAGGATGTTCAATTTGGGCCAATATTCAGTGACTAAAGTTTATAGTCATAAAAATTTAAATGTATATAGATGACTTTTATGGTGGAATTGATTTGAATAAAAGTATAGGTATACTATATGTTATTTTGTTCAAATCCCACCTAACATAGATTAAGAACCCAATATAGGTATAGAGAATATCAAGGATACATTCATGTAGTTAAAGGTCATGACACTCAAACAATGTTTGGGGTTGTGCCATGGATTAAATATCTAGGAATTTATATATATCCCAAGATATTAGGAATCAATCCATACATATTTCTATGAAATTAACTACTATATATGAACACCAAGAAACTATAAAATACATTGTGTAATAGCTCACATTACCCACACAGAAATAATTATGTGTATTATGAAATATAATAAAAATAATAATAAAAAAATTGAAAATTAGATCCTATACATTATATTATTATGTACTAATAGAAATAAACATAATATAAAAAATATGTATAAAGGTTTTTTTATTAAATTTATTAATTATTGACGAATAATATATAAGGTCCAATTTTTAGTAAAGTTATTTTATGCTTTAAAAATATGTTTTCTAAAAAATGTAAAATATTTAATTTTTTAGATCAATATAATTAATTTATTCCATTTTTATAAATAGTATTATATTTAGTGAATATAATTTTTAAAATTGGTAAAAAAATACTTTCTTAAGGGTAAATTTTAGGATTTATCTAAAATAGAATTTTTTTAGTAAATAGTGAAAAATATATATTTTTGTAGAACTGTCCTTTCTCTTCATGTATAAGTACCATTATGTTTTCAGTTTTATCTTAATTTATAATAAGTATATTCTAATTATAAACGATATAGTTCATTACATATTAATTATCATTATAACTGATTTTAGTATAAGTTTATTTTTTACCTTAATTTTTTTTTCTAGAAACAATTTTATATGCACAATGTTATTTTACTGTAATAAATTAATATAAACAAAATTAATGAATTGTTTAAATAAATTTATTTCTTAAATATTTAACATACACATTTTAACATTCATCAAATAGTTTTTTTAATTAACCGACCTTAGAAGCCTGATGTTGATGCCTTACATTATAATATTGAAATTTTTAGAAGGAATCAAATCCCGAAGGATCAATCAGTCTTGATGTTTTAGAAAACTATATTATATTCAAGGAACCCATTTGAAATTCATAATAAAAAACATAATTATTAATAAATTATTCCCATCATTTAAACTCATTCCAAGAATTCTACTTCACACCTAGAAGAAAGTAAAAAAAATATAGGTGATCTGAAATGCTAAGTAAGGGTAACATATATAATAATCTACCATGAATTAATAATGAATAATGAATAAGAAAATAATTAAAATATGATCGAAAAATTATATATAAATAATCACATAAACCTAAACCATGACCATGGATATTCCAACTAAACAAATTATAATATAAAATAATAATAATGACAGAATGAATAATGTTAGTGGTCTGCTCTATCGAGATCTATCCTTACAATAGTTAATATAATTACCAACCCTCAAGATAGTTTATGTATGTCGATAGAAACCTGTTCGATTTGTGTCACTATCTATCTTCATGACGAAAAAAAACTACTTGAAAAAAACATAAAGGGTTTATTTCTAACCGATTGCATCTCATGTGACTTCTGATGCATCAATGGGCCTACATTAACTAGTCCCCAAAACATATACAACATTTCCAAAACGTTACTCATATATTGAAAATTAAATCAAAATCATAAACAACGTAGCATATTTAATATACTCATTTAGTAAAGGAAATAGAATTATCAACAATACCCAAACAAAATCATATAACATTCAAAGTGAAAACCATATTTAAAAATGTTATAAGGTTTAAAAAAATAATAATACACATCATTTAAGAATATATATATTAAAATAAATATAATTTCCTATGAAAATGGATGACAAAAAGTTATTGTTTCAAGAGAAAGTTAATAATAACCAAAGAAAATTAGATTTCAAAAAAACATTTACCACATTGAAATTCTCAAATTGAAACTTATAATACCATGAAATGTGAGTGAATAATTATACTAAATTACAAAGGGGTAGAGTATAGATCACACAAAATATACAATTTTTTAAAATGATGTATGCCTCACAGATGAAAAAGTGAAACCTAAATCCCAAACCTTGAGTCTGGCATGTCATGAGTGTCATCATATTACTAAATAACAAATGTGTGTTAATTATTTATATCCTATAAACCCTTTTATAGTTTTACTGATACTTTTAATTCAATTTTTAAGTTGTTTTATACAACTAATTATAGAATTAATTTTATGTCTTGTGTTTTGACCAAATGTGGTTAAGGTCTTAAAAACAACTTTTGTAAGTCGACTATGGTGGAAGGGGTCATTATAAAATCATCACCATAATATAAATCATGAAATAATTTTTATATTATTTGTACTTTTAAAACCAACCATGAAATATTCTTTTGAAAAATGAACTAATGTTATAATCATTGAGATGGGATGCCATACACACACCTAGGTAACATTCCAATTTTTTGATGATCGTTACATAAAAAAGGTAAGTGACATTTTATATTTCAATAATGATAATTATATCATAAATAATAAGTTTTTTATTAATAAAAACTTATATATATAATTCTGAATATCTAAAAGGAATCACATTATGTCTAGGATGTGGTAGTCCACACGCCCATGAATGACATTATCACTTTATTAGTGTGTTAAATGGGTAATAATGAAAATGATATATTAAATTTCGATAGAGGTAAATATTTCATGAACATCGTATATAATCATTTTATGCAACAATTTTTTAATTAAGCACATCTTTATTACATACTTTGTAATGTGTGAACGTATCACATCACTTTGGGGAGATGGTAGTCCACACGTCCACAAACGAAGTTATCATATTCCCAAAAAATAAAAGGCATAAATTTATGTGTTATTTAAAATTAATGAGGCAAAAATACATATTAAATATAATATATATCATATAAAAATGTGTCTTTCATAATTCCTAACCATGAGAGGTGGTAAATAAAAAACAACATCACTTCGTGTGGCGGTAGTCCCTCGTACACTAGAATAATAATTTTGTAACCCATTTGATGGAAGAATGTGAAGGTGTAGTTTAAACCCCTAATATAACAACATATCATTATATTGATTATATTTATGTTATTATATAAACATGAAACAAGAAGAAAATGTACAATTTGAGAAATAAATAAATAAAATGTGATTGATTAAGAATGGTACCTCTTCATTGGGTAACACCATTTAGTTTTCAACAAAGAACTTAATTGGATTTATTTCTATAAAAATTTATTCTTATAGGATTAGGGGAAGGAATTTTGTAGAATATTTGGTTTTTTTATTAGTGAATGTGGCTTGAGATTTATGAATAATTGGTGGATGATTGAATGATTTTTCATAGTTGCGAGGGAGTGACATTCTTGTAAATATAAATAAAAATTAAATATTTGGAGGTTTCAATTACCTTATGTTTCACAAAAATTGAAAAATAATAGATTAAATTTAAATTATGATAGATCCAAACCGCCACTACAGGAAATAGTTCTTTTTCATAATTTTTTTTGAAACAACTATTTTTTTCTACATTAACCATTATGGTTTGTATTATGCTATCTAGTTGTATAACATAAGTAATTTAACCATCAAGAATAAATAAATGTTTTATTTATTAGAAAATATAGAGCTCATGAATTTTAAATATTATATGAAACGTAAAAATTGAAAAATTTATGTATATTTGAAATTAATTTTAACATAACCATATGTAACTTGAATTAACATAGCTTCAAACCACAATGTTTTAATAGTTTTTTTTCTCTATTAACGGGTAATTGTATTAATTTTAATATATTATTTTGTTCACAAATTCATTGTATTATATTTTTATTAACATTTTTAAAACAATTTTAATAAAATTGGATATTTATGAAATTTTAAATGCTTATATAAAATATCATTTATCATAAAATGGAATTAATGTCAATTTTGACGATATTTACTTATTTCAAACATAGAAATATCATGATAATGATTAAATTAATATATATAAATTAAAAATAGATTAATCACGAAATAATTATCTAAAAATATAAGTGAAAATAAAAATTAATTTCATTTTTTTCACTTTTAAATTTTTTTGTATCATTTATATTATTTTATTATTAACTAAATAACCACTACATTGGATTTTCATAAGTGTTTAAAATAATTATATAATCTATATAAATTAATGTTAAATTATCATGATAAAAAATAATCTTTATCATTTAAAAAAACATTTATTCCCAAAAAATGTATCTTTTTCCATACAGCAATGCTCTATAGGTATTAAAAGCAATGAAGACACATTTTTTTGTCTTTTTAATTACATAACATAATATAAGGGTCAAATTCACGAAAATGTGTCCCACTAACTCATGATATTACAACAAAATGGGGTATATTAAATAAATATTAGTATAAAATTTATTTGGAACATGTGTATATTCTATTTTTCCTACTAAGATTAATTTTCAACCCCTAAGTGAACTATTTTTTTCATAATTACTGTAATTAATTTTAATTACATTCACTAGTATATATGGTCGTAAACTATGTTATTATTATTATACTATTAATATTATATTTAAAAAAAACCTTATATAAATATTTTTCCAAATTCAATTCATAGATATGAAAATAATAAATTTAAAGCTACTCCCACAGATGTGGAGAGAAAGTAGGGTTTTAAGGTGAAAATGGTAAAAATTTCATTACATTTTTATATCTACATTAATTATAAAAATTATTCCAATGTCATAAATATTATTGATATATTAATTATTAATCTATTGTTACATTATGACTAAATTTAAATATAATTTAACATTAATAATTAGTTAATATAAAAATAAATTTTCAACAAAAGTGCATTGTTTTTCATTATCAATCACAAAATGAATCTTTTTAGAAAAATTCCAAAAATGTACCCTATGAAAATGTGGATAATAAGAATTCAAAAATTATTTTTATTTTGAAAAAGGAAATTAATAAATATTTCAAAATTTATTTTAAATTTAGGTGGCCCATTAAAAGGAAGTGAAACTTGGTCTTATGGGTAATAAAAGCTAACTTAGTATTGTGTTTATAATAAACCTAACATGGTTCTAAATAGTAAATATGATAGAAAAATACGAAATTAATAATAAAATGAAAATATTGTAATTTCATGGGGTTCTACGTTCTCCCCACCTTAATTAAATTTCATCCTCAAAATATAAACATGAGATCAGTAATCGATGGTTGTATTTTTGAAATTACAGTTGTGGGAAAACCCACATCATAAATATGGTAAATAACTAATATTTTTAATATGATGGATAATAAAATGTAAAATCCACCACAAAACAATGATTTTTAATAATATAACATTAGTGAAAATGTGAACATGGAATAAAAATAAATATATCATGTTCCAAATAAGAGTGATATAAACATGTTAATCTTATAGGTAATGACCAAAAATATTTAAAACACAATTATGAAAAAGCTCCCTTGATATCTTAAAAAATGATTATCATAGGACACCATTTTTCTTGCATGACTATTTTTCTGAGTGTTGCTGAATTTTTTCACATTCTAAGAATATAAGTAATTTAAATTTATATTTACTAATCACACTCTAATCCTATAGTTGTTTCTAGAATGATTTATACATTAATTATTATCACAGGTTTCATCATAAGTTGATGTGTTACATTACACTCTATAACCATTTCCAAAGACTATGTTAAACAATTTCAAAAATTGTTAACATTATGTCCCAACCAAAATATCATAATGTAATGATTTATAAGTTAAATAAATAATTTTTCTTGGTAATCAGTACCATTGAACATAAACCTTCATTTCATTCATTATAATGCACTATATAACAATCCTTATACATTTTATAATTCTTAAAACAAGAATATCATTGATTTAAAAACTCGAATAACAAAATTATTTAATCTAAACACAAGAACATTAATCACTCTGCTTCATAAATAGAAATAACATAATCATAGAATTTATCCTTTATCTTCTTATAGGATATATTATCGTGGATATTGAATAAATAATTTTCATTGTTCCGTAAATCCTTATATTTTAAGCAATAAAAATTATAAAATTATTTCATTACCATATAATCCTGATCATTGTGGTCTTTTTCTACACACTTTTGGAAAATCCTTTCCCTATTAATAATAAAACAATTTGTTTTCTTCCATAAGTTTCACATGTAGTAATATCATACTTCCCCTTCTTCCATTTATCAAAATTTTTCTCTACTATCCACTTATTTTATTTAATCCCTTTGATTCCATAAGAGTTAGATAATTCTTTCACTATCTCGATAGCACATATAACTATTTTATCGTATAAAGAATATGTTGAGCCATCCATTCCATTTAGGGACATAGCTTAAGACCGTGAATGAATGTATTAATTTTTCAATGCATGTTTCACATTATATCCATAGAATACCTTGTAAACTATGTAGAGGTAGGTTCACACAACTAAAAACAGTCATCCTTATTTTTATTTAATATATTTTTCATTATATTAATATCAGTTTGTTACTTATAAGAGAATTATTTATCAAATAATGTAACACTAAAATATTTCCATTGCATGTGTTATAACTTTCATCCCACCACCAATATTTTTGATCAATGACCAGTGTTGATTGACATAGTCTTTGTGAAAATACACAATAAGTGTAACCATTTACTTTTCACTACATCCATATTCTGAAAATATCTCCTCCAATTACCTAATCATTTTTTCATCTATAATTGTATTTTTATTCCAGATAAATTATGGGGGCCTCCATTGCATAAAATGATCTAAATTAGGATAATCTCATTTGGGAACAAGTTTCTCCATCTATAAAAGGTTTTGTGTCATAACATGAATATTTTGTTCTAATATATCCAATACATTAGTAGTTATAATAATAGCTATATCAACTTCCTCAGTAGGGATTCCTCCACATTTTATATTAGTATTGATATATTTCTTCCTCCCATCTGTCATCTCTAAACTAGTTAATATATTTGATTATATCCTAAAACTATGTAAAAGATTGTTTAATCCCAAAACATGTGAGATACATAACGTACAATGAAAAAATTATGCATATCTGACCATTTAATCATAAAAATGATTTTTAGGAAGTTTATCTATTATTATCATCAAAGTATAACTTAGCGTTATGTTCCCTAATATAAATTTTATAATTCTAGTTTCCCTGACTACTAATAAACTAACATTAATACCAAATGATTTTCCCAAACCCAAGAAACTTGGATTCGAGGCCTTAATTTATAAAACTTTTATGATTACAAGGTATAAAATTCAAATTTACCAATCCATTTTTCAGTTTTGGAAAATAATATTACATATATGAAACCAATTTTAAATTAGAATTAAAATTAAATAATATATAAAAAAATGAAATGTTCATCATCCTTGAAACACGTACCATGAATTCGTCTCCATACCCTAGGGAAAAGAAAAAATAAGGCTAATTTCAAAATATTAGTATGGGTAAAGTGTAGTGGAAGACAATAACACATTATTATTAATAATCAATATTAAAAGAATAAAATATCATCAAATAGTTCCATATAAATTATAACATGAATGAGAACACGACCACATATATTGAAACTAATCAAATAATCACATGGATTAATAATAATGACTAAATGTATAATGTTTCTCGTATGAAATATAATGATCTATCCTCATGATATTTAATGTCATGATATATCCATTTTTCATTTTATATTTTTGGGTAGAAACTCATCTTATTTATGTAAGGATCTATCCTTCAGACAAGTAAGAATAACTTATAAACAAATGTGAAGGGTTTATCACCAACTGATTTTCCATGGATAATACTAGTGCATCATGGACTAGGAATCAACCTATCCCCATAAAATTTAATTTATGTCCAAAACCTGCCTCATATATTTAAAAATTATCTTAAATTATAAACAATGTACCCTATCAAATATCTTTTTTAGTAACGGATACAAATTTATTAATATATCCCCAATATATCATATAACATTCAAAGTGACCACTGTATGTATTAATGTTACATGGTGTAGGAAATAATAATATTCATTATATATGATTATGGGTTTTAAAATTTATATAATTTCCAATAAAAAGGATTATATGAAAGTGATTGTTTAAAGATAATGTTAATAACCATGAATGAATGTTTATTTCAAAGATAGCTTTTACCGCGTTTAAATTTTAAAATCATACCCATTGGATGGTATAATTGAAATTGAATCATATTATAACATTATAGAATATTTAATCATTATATTAAATGAAAATGATAAATAATATACACCGTACCGAATAAAAAAGTTGTAAAAATGGTGTATGCTTCATGGAAGAAAAAGTGAGATAAGATTCCATTACCTTGAGTCTGACTTGTCACATGTGTCCTTATATTTTAAAATAATAATATTATGTTAATTATTTACTTTATTGACTGTATTTTTCATGTTCATTATTTCTTTTAATTCAATCATTATAATGTTTGGTACCACTACAAAACCAATTATGATTACTCTCAGAGTTTTTACCAAATTTGGTTCATCTGTTACAAATGACTTTGGTGGGTGAAAAATGGTCAAAGGGGAAATTATATAACCATATCCATAAAAGTAATAATGAAATAATTAACATATTTATATATTAATTATACTTCGAAATCAAATCATGAAATATAATAATGAATAATGAACCAATGTTACAATCATAGAGATGGTAGGTCGTATATACACATGATTAATGTTCCCATTTTTCAATGATAATTATAGACTGAATGAAAGTAAAATTTTATCATTTTAAAATAATCATTATATCATAAATAATTTTAAATATAATTCTTGTTATATAAAATAAAACACATCACATTGAGGAGGTGGTAATACACATGTTCACAAATGACGTTATAAGTGTTTTTATGTGTGAAAACTGTAATAAAGAAAACTATATATAATATTTAATGAATGTTAATTATTTTATTAAAATAATATATATTTCTTGTATTTAAAATACATAAAATTAAAATCATCCTTAACATTTTCCATTTAATGTGTGAACATATCACATCGCATTAATGAGGTGGTAGTCCACACGTCCATAAACAATGTTATCATATTACCAAAAAATATAAAGCATAAAGGTACGTGTTATATAAATTTACATAAATAAACAGAAATAATAAATTTCATATTAATCATATAATATCAATATTTACATCATATTTCCTACCCATAAAAGTTGTTAAGTGATAAAAGAACAACATTATTTGGCGGGTCGGTAGTCCTCCATACACACGAAAGGTAATTTTTCCCCATTTAATAGAATCATGTGTAGGTTTAGGTCAAACTATTAACTTAAAATCATCTTTGTATAATGAGGATATTATTTTATTATAAAATTATTTAATAATAAATTTAATGGACTGAGAAAGATAAAAAATAATAGTGATCGTTTGAGACTTTTACCTCTTTTTCATGTAACTCCATTTTATTTTCACCAAAGGATTCCCTTGGATTGATTTATGTCAAAAGTGAGGCATCTTGGTTGATTTGATGGATCATAGGAGATAATTATGGATGGGTTTGGATGAGATAATGTGGATTTAGAGGTCTGACTATTTGGTGGGGGTTGTGAATGCCCTTTTATAGTGGAGCTGGAGTGGCATTCTTGTTAATATAAAAAGGTATGCACTATTGGGAGGTCTAACATAACTCATATTCAAAAAATAATGAAAAAAATGAATCAAAGTGAATCAATATGCTATATAAACCACTTAAAAAAATATGATCGTTTAATAATTTTTTCCTCAACTTGTTCATTTCCCCACATTTACCTTTTTTGTTTTTTATTAAGGTAACTAGTTTTCAAACATATGCAATTTAAACATAGATACTGAATTTATATGATTTTTATTATCAAATATATAACAAAAAATTTCTATATCTAATATATAATTTAAAAAATAAAAATATCATGTGTTTTTATATTTATTTTAACAGAAGAACATGTAACATGCATGGATAATTCTTTAACTCAAACAATTATCACATTGATTTAACTATTTAGGGGTAAATATGTTCATTATAAAAGATAAATTGGTTAATTAATATGTATAATTATATAATTATTAACCTTTTAAAATAAGTAGGTATAATATATGAATTTTTATTTGATTTAAATCTTTAAATAATCTATTATTTATTATAAAATTATACTATTGTTAATTTTGACATTATTTACTTTATTTAAATTAATACATATCAAGAGAGTGATAAAATTAAAATATATTATGTTCAAATCAATTTAAAAAAAAATATTCATCTAAAAATTTTTACAGAATAATTTATTTAGTATTATTTACCTTTAAAAATTTTAGAAACATTTATTTTGTCAAATTATTTATTAAACAATAATTTTTCTGAATTAATTAAGTTTTTAACATAATTTTATCATATATAAAAATTGTAGATAAATTGCAGTGTTAAAAAATAATTAATATCTCAATGTAATGATTATAATAATAATATCTACCATATTATATAATCCAAATCTTTATAGGAATTAAAATCAATGAATTTACCTTTTTTGAGTTTGTCGTTACTTAACTTATTATATGGGTCATCTTCATGAGCATGTGTCCAAATGACTAACAAAATTAAAACACTATAGGGATATGGTCAAACTATTGGCATTAAATTTCTTTTGGAGATCTTTATAGGCCTTTTCCCACTTTAGAATAATGATTATCTACTAAGTAAACAAATTTTCTCCATAACTGTTGAAATTAATTTTATTTATTTTCAATAATCACTTTGGTAAAAAAATTTGATATTATTAAAATATTTATATATTAATGATTAAAAAAATTTATATACATATATTTTTGGATTCAATTTATATAATTAGAAAATAAAACTTAACGCTAATCTCGAAGACGTTGTGAGAATGAATGTTCTATAGGTGAAAATGTTCAAATGTTCATTATGTTTTTATATATAATATTTTGTATTTTTCACTATTCATAAAAAAATGAAACTTCTTCGAAAAATAAAATAAAATCAATATATGATAAATATATAATTTTGAATCAAAAAATTTTGTTTTTTTGGAAAATAATATTTATAAATATTTCAAAACCTGGTTTTAAAATATGATTTTAATTAATATGAGGTAAAACTATGACTTGAATGTAATGCAAGTTAATTTAGCATTGTGGGTCTCATAACATTATCATGGTTTTGAGTATAAATAAAGATAGCCAAAAAATTAAAGTTATACTGAAATTAAACTGTTTTAATTTCTTCATGTGTCACACATATATTTCAATGAATGATGGTCATCTCAATTTTGTGCTTAAAAATGCATTCTAATAAAAATTATTTTCACTATGTTTTGAGTGAATATTTTTAAATAAATTTATTCCAATTATATAAATTTAATATTTAAAAAAGGGCTTAATAGTTTTTACAGATATTATGAACATAATATAATAATTTAATCTTAATTTTTGGTCAAAATGAATTTTAAATATCGTAAATTTCTTTAACCTATGTAAAGGTTAAAATAGGTTGATGGGTGGCTAAATAGAGAGATATGGGTGATATTTCTACATAAAGGTGAATAAATACTGTTTTATGGAAATATTTCTACACATATCTCCATATTTTAGAAATTTAATTGTTTATGGGCCACTTTTCCATTACGATGACATAATAATATTTTAATTCATTACAATATTAAAGTTGTGTCTCTCCCCCTCCCCACTTATAAAGAGGACAACCAGTCTATTTTTATTACACCATATTTAGAAATCTAGCTTCAACAAACCATAAACAATTCTATTATCTAAATACTTATCCATGTACTAGAGTTACTGGTCTTATTAGAAGACAATTCCAAGGGTCATTAAGAAAGGATCTAAAGGAGCCCAACCAAAGAAGAGGTAACCATCTTACCAAACCTAATTCAATTAATTTCTTTTTATAAAAAATTTAAATATATTTTTTTCAACATAAAATAATAAATTCAGTATCCTAAAAATAAAGAAATTTTTATTTTTATTATACAACCACCACTTTCAACCCTCTTATCTAACAAATGGGAAATAAAGTTATCACTCATGCATACGTGTGGACTACCACCACCACACAATGATATGATTAATTTCAAATCACCATAACTCATGATTGGTTGTTTTGATAGTTTTAATATTTATATATGATATTTATTTCATAATAATACTTCATTAAATATAATATCATATCTACATTCCTCCAATAACATCTATTAGAAAATGATAATGCTGGTCGTGCATATGTGTGGATTACAACCTCCACAGAGACATCTAATTCTTTTTTCATTTTCACATTACATGAAAGGAAATGAGGAAACATTTAATAGGTATATTTGATAGTTATTATATAATAATGGTTTTAGAATGGTTAATTTTAATTCACATTCCATTATTATGAACATCGAAATGAGGAAACATCACTTATGTGTACATATAGTTATATAAATCATTATTACAGAAAAATTTATATGGATAATTATAAATGAATGTATGATGAATAAATATCATAATTATGCTATGATATATTTTTTGGATTAGATTAATCCTTGACAAATCTGCATGTACGCAATCATATGTTATGTCAGAATATTGTTATACAATATATTTATAATAAATCTATATTTATTATACATGATATTATAACGTGTAAAAAGAATGGCGTAACGTGATATAATGGTTTCTCATTTCACTTTTATTTCCATGATACATATTTCATGTTCACCAGTTGTTTCTTTCTAGAGTTCTATATACTGACCCTTCGATATGATATATCATGAATCCCTTTATATTCATGGTATTTAATGTTTCATTTAATGTTATTTCATTAATGGGGTTTATAATTAAAATTATTACAAAGATATAAGGGAATTATGTTTCAATCCCATATTATCCTGGATTGTGTATTCATTAATTTACAATATATAATTTTTATAATCCTTATCCAATAAAACCCTTTCATTTTTCTTGACAAATAATTTTTTTTTGATTTTTTTTACCATTTTCACTATTTGTTACTCAAAATGATTCAAAAAAATTTTCATGAAATGATTACCTTAGTCATCATATTTAGATTGGAAAAACTTTTCCTTCCCTGAAAATGAATTCTAATAAGGTATCAATAATTCATTTTACTACTCTTTAATTATTTTTAAAGTCATTAATTAAAATTAATTAATTTAAAAAAATATTATAAATAATAATATTATTATATTATGAACAAGGACCTTTTTACTAATGGTGTGAACATAAAGTTTGTATTATCAATGAAAACATGAACTGAATTTATATCCATGAAGAGTTCTTAATGTTTTTAGTTTCCTTTACGTGTTTAATTGGTTATTTTCAATGAAAATATTCTCCATAATATTTAGGAAATTTTTTTGAATATAAATAAGTTGTTTCAAATTAAATACTCGATTTTCCTCAATAAAAATTCCAATTATATTTTAATTAAATATTTCTTATATGATGAAATCCTTGGATATTACTTTTTAATTAATGTGGATATAATCCAATGACACCATCATTATTTTTTCTATGGATGGTTTATGATTATGAGTTTGAGTTTTTCATAGCACCCATTTAATTTTTATGGGTAGTACTATCTTGACATGATGATCTATTTTTGAAACATGTTTCCTTTCCCCTTGTTATGATATAATGATATGATGCATGTTCTGTGATCCGAAGGAACACATATATATCATTTTAATTATGCTAAATTTGGGACCAAAATTATATATCCCTCCAATGAATTTGGTTTTTAAGGACATCAAATGACATAATAGGGAATGTAATATGTATTAAATTCAGTTATGGAAGGCACTATATCAACTAAGATAGTCTTTAGAGTGAACATTAATTAAGGAAATTAATGAAGCAGGAGTGAATCAAATCTTCTATAATATCCTTGGATGTGGTCATTGAATAAGGAAATGATTTTATATTCCTATGTGTATTAAAATAACTAATGTATTATGATTATCATATATTTTAGTTGTTCATGATTGATTATTTATGATTCCACACCCTTATTAAATACATGTTTTGATTGAAAAAAACATATTCCATGGTTCATGATTATAGATATTTGACTGAATATTGATGATTATTTTAAATCATGATCTTGTTCTCATACCATAATTCCTATATTAGGCATTCTTATGATCCACAATTGGTATCTCCTATGTTTACCCTTACTGAGAATTTAATATCACACATTATTATATTTCCATTACCCAAGTATTTGAAAAAGGGTTTTATATATGAAATATATAACAAGTGTTCTAGTTGTGAAGAACTAGGTGGGGTATGGTATAAATATTTTATGTACTAGTCTTTTTGTTCATGATTATAGTGAAAATAGAATTTTATGGTTCTGGAAGGTATTATAATGTTGAGTAATAAAAATTCATATAATAAGATATAACATTTATGTATGAAAATTAAGGGTTTCTGTAATGGGCATGAGGGCAATGTTAAGTAATATTTTGAAACTAGGATGAGAAAAATTTAGTGAGAAACCTTAATATAAACATAATTATAATATAAAATCCTAATTTATGGAAAAAATATACTGTAGTCTTCATAGAAAATACATACATGTGTAGATATAAACAAGTTGAATTGGCTATGAGATAGATTCACTTAGGTGTAATAAATCCAAACGAGGATGATTGGGTATTAAATTGATAGTCAACATTGCACGATGACTTTGAAAAATACTCAAATACCAAATAGACACACATGTGGTACATATTTGGGTTAATTTACAAATGAGTTATAAATAACTATGATGGATTTGATTCGAATATGACCATAGATGGAATAATTTAAACATAATGTGTCATAGAGTGAGAAGAATGTGTCTTAATTTAGACATCTATTGATTGATTATTCATGATTTCCCACTATAATTGTTGTTCCTCATAGTAATATTTTTGCGATAGTTAACAGATGAAACTAGTCAGAACCCTGTTATCACTGGATATAATAGAAAATGAAATAATGTTCCTCTTAAGAAACTAATTGGAACGTGAGATAGAATATGAATTTTTCTAATTATGATTAATAAGATATCTCAGTATATGATTAACAACCTCAACTAGGTTTAGTTTAGAAACACAAATAATAAGAGAAAATAAGAGTTTCATGGGATTTTAGTTGATAAATTGCATTATGGTAAGAATATCCAACATTCTACGTGTCATGAATATGGGAAGAAGTACCAAGAGAAATCAATCAATGGAATGAAAAGATGTTTTATGTGTAGAAAATAATTGCACAGGGTAATTAATTGATAATGAAAAATGAAAGGTTTCATGGAGGAAAATTATGTTCATCATGTGGTACTATTTATATTAATATTTATTATATGTGGGGGACATGGGAATTATTAGAGTCAATGACCTAATATAATGTCTAAATATTAAATTATGGAATGAACCATCCTATTCCAATCATTGAATATAATTGATTGAAGTGTTTAGGTTTTGGGATCCGATAATTATGTTGTCAAAGTGTTGTATCAATGATAGTATCATTATATGAAATGGGAAACATCTAATTTTTTTTATATATTTGTTTTATTTATGAATTTATAAAAATATATTGAATGGTTTAAATAAACTAGAAATGTGATTTGGTGGTAAACTAATTTTTTATTAATAGAGCATGATTTTGGAATAAATATAATCTATTATATTCTTTATATTTAGATAATAACTTCTTGTTTGGATAAATTGATGTTTGATCTTGATAAATTAATGTGGATAGTACTAATGTCAATTGAAAAAATTATTGACTAAATAAAAAAGTTGTTATATTATCCTTGACATAAGGTTATTTAATTCATGAATTAATTGAATATATATGATACTATGTAATTTTTTTAAGAATAATTATAGAGTTAAATTTAAAGATAATTTATTTTTTCTTTGAGGTCTTATGATGATTCAAGTTATTATTGGAAAGGAAGAACATGTGTTTAGTGAATAATTTAGCACGGTATTCATTTATTTTGTGTGTGATATTATGAGATAATTTATGTTGTATAGTGATTAATGTTGTGTTTATTTTGGAAATCCGGTGACATTATTTTTTAAAAAAATTTTAAATTAGAAAAGCATATTATTGAGAAATAGTATGTTTAAATAATAATGGAATAGTTTATGTTGAAATTTATTTGTTATTATTTCGGTTTACACATTAATATAGTATTTTATCATATGAAGAACTTTCCATATTTGGTAAAATGATATAACCAATTTGGTTTTAGAATATATCTAGATATATAATTAATAACATAAATTTATTTTATAGATGTTATGACCCATTAAAATTTAATTTTAGTGATTTTGGCATTAAAAAATTATCTTTAACATTCATCTCTTGGAGTAAGAGATGAAGTGGAAATTTATCGAAGCATAACCAAACGATAATGTTGTTCTTATTAAATGGAAATAAATAATGTTTTCAATTTTTTTTCATATTCTCTATAATGATAGTAAAATAATCCCTCAAAATTCGGAGAATTATCTTCAAATGAATTTTTTATTCTATTAACATTTTTCTTTTCAATTTATTTTATTTTCACCCCTTTGTGATTTATGGTTTTACGTTCAATATCATTATAATGACCAATTTTTCTATTACTCAATATTAATCCTAAAACAAAATTTATCTTCTACACATATATATTAAAACATTCCCCAAATTTTCATTTTATTCAGGAACCTGATTATTTTTTATTTTAGGTAATTTTATGATTCCCATTCAGCTTTTTTAAATGCTGTTTTATTATCCCTTTGTATGATGTGGGATTAAATAAAGGTATTTTAAAATATTAAACATTTAATGAAGGAGATAATGTTTTGAGTACATAATTTTGTAATATTTTATGGTGGAAATAATTCAACACATATTTTTTATAATAATATGCTTTATATCTTTCTTAACACACAATACCAAACTCTAAGAAAATTGTATCATTCTATGAAAATAATATTATTAAAATTTTTCATTTATAACCTAAAAAATAAATGGTATGTTATGAAAAAAAATTACCATATTATAAAAAACATGAATAAGGTTTTTTGAAATTAAATTTTATTGATGGAATTATAATAAATAAGTACTCAATTTTAATTATATTCATTTTATGCTTCAAAAAATGTTTTTCGTCTAAAAGGATTGTTGTATCATATTGAGTGAGTATATTATAATAATTTTATAAAATTTAAATAATTTCTTCTAGGGAATTGATATCTTTTTTAAAATCATCATATGAAAATTATCTTAAAGAAAAATATTATGAATTTTTTGAAAAGATTAATTTTCAAGAATATAGTCAAAAAACTGATTCTAGTAAAACTATCATTTAATTTTAGGAAAAAGAACCATTATAATTATAATTTGTCATAAGGTAACATTATCTGAAATAAATTAAAAAAAATATAATTAAATACATATGAATCATAATTATGAATTATTTTTAATAAGTTGTTTTTTTCTTAAAAACATATTTCAAAAAACGGTTTTTATATAAATATTGTATTTTTAACTTAATAAATTTAATTAATAAAATTTTATTAACAATATTAATGAAATTTTTATACTGTATATTCAATAAAATATTTTACAATTCATATAATAGTTTTTACTTTGAATGTAATGAAGTTAAAGTAAATTTTATTCTTAAAATTTTATTTTTCTAAAAAAGATTACATTGTGTTTTGAGGGATTATTTTAAAATTAATTTATACCAATTATAAAAATTTAATCCTGTAAAAAGGATTAAATATTTTGAACCTGATTAATTAGTATAATATAATAAGGTTAACATAATCATTTTTCATAAGGAGTAGTATAAATAGTAAAATTGTGTTACCACTATGAAGGATAAAATGGGTCTATTTTGGGTTTAAACTAAGAGATATGGGTTATATTTCCACATAAAAGTTTATAAATACTATTTTATGGGCATATGTATACTATTACCACCTTCGTATTGATATTTTTATGGGAATATTTTATATGAATATGGCCTAATAATATTTAAATCCTATAAAAAATTCATGGTGTAACCCATTGTGCACTTATAAAAAGGAAACCCATAATTTTTTTTATTTCAACCTTATAGAGAAAAATATAACCTAAAAATAAAAAAAAAGCTTGTGAAAATTACTTTAAACAAATTATAGATAGTGGCCTTTTTATATAGCCATTACTAGGGTCCATAATAAGAGATATAATGGAGGATTATCAACAAAGAGGTAATCATCGTAACAAATTTCATTTAATTTATTTATACCTCTACCAAAACTAAATCTATGGTATAATCATAAAATAAAAAATTGTGTATCATAATTATATTAAAATGTTTTCATAATAATAAAACAAACATTATCCACCCTCTTTTCTAAAAAATGGGAAATGAAAATATCGCTTTTCTGCACATGTTGACTACCGCCTCCATGTAACGATGTGATTCATTTTTCAATCAATATAACTCATGGTTGGTTATAATTTTATATTTAATATTTATATATGATATCTATTGAATTAATATTATTCTTAAATTATAATATCTTATCTAAATTTTTTCCATTTCATCCATTGAAAAATAATAATGTTACTTTTGTGTATGTGTGGATTACCACCACCAAGATGCGATGTGATTGAGTTTTCATTTTCCCATTACATGGGTGGAAGTACAATTGGTTTTAATGAATATTAATGAAAATTTCTGTATAATAATTATTATATAAAGGGAAACAATTATTTATTTTTCTTTCTTTTCAAACATCCTATAGTAAAAACATCACACCTGTGTATGTATAGATTATTTTCATTATGATGTGATGTAATTCATTTTTCATAAATAATTTATATAAATAATATAAAAAGTGAACATAATGAATAAATATGATACTAATTTAATTAATAGGATTTTTTAAACAATTAACCCATGATAACAATGTATGTTTATATACCATCAAACAAAATCATTTATGGTAAAAAGATATGTTTTCACCCAAATGCTAATTTTAATGAAGAAATTGTTAATAAAAGGATAATTATAAATTATAAAGTAATGATACATGGTATTTGGAAGTTTGATATGTTTCTATAATTAATTTATGAAAATTATATATTAATTATATAAGATATTAGAACATGTTTGAAGAAAGACAAAACATGAGGTTAGGGTTTCTCATCTTACTTTTATTTCTGGGAGACATATACCATATTCACCACTTTATTACTACATGTAATGAATATAATTCCACTATTATATAATATATCATTAATAAATTTATAATTATGGTGTTTGATGTTTCATTTTATGTTTTTTATTTTTTTATGGTTTTGATTCTATAGATACCAATGTGGTAATATATTTTTTCTTCAATCCCATTTTAATTAGGATTATTTGTGCTTGAAATTATATTGAGAAAATTATATGATCCATATATTATAAACCTCACTATGATTTCTTATCCATTATTTAATTCAATAAAATGTATATATTATTATTAATTTCCTCTCTTTGGTACTCAAATTGGATGATTAATTTTTTTAATGAAAAACAAACCTCATTTCTACTCTTTCAGTTGATTTTTTATTCTATATCCATGTTTTTTATAATGTTTTTTAATATTACAAAATGATTGGATTGAATAATTTTGAGTAATTTTGGAATTTTTATGAAAATATTTAAAAATAATCTTCTGATAATTCTATTAAAAAGGTACTTTTAAATGTAGGTGTAAACTAAATATGTGTTCTTATGGTTACAAAATGAATGAAATTTCCTAATATCATGTCGGATAAACGTTTTAATTCTTAAATTATATATTTACACATGTTTTTTAAATAAAAAATTTCTATAATATATTTAAATATTAATATTTTAGTTAAGCTATTTTAGAAAGAAATGTTTATTTTATCAAGAAATATTACAATGATTTTTAAGGCATTAATCATCTTTTAAAATAACCATTGATATTAAATATTATTTACATGAGATATGATTTAATGATTCCATTTTTATTTTTTTAGATGATTTATTATTATTATAATGATATTCTTACAAATCAATTTATTTTATATTGATTATGATATGATTAAATGAAAGAATGCTTATGAAACTGGTTTCCTTTACATTGTTTATGATATGATGATATGATGAATGTTCTATGACATTTTAGAGCACATATGTTTGGTTTATATTATGAGATAGGTGGTTATAAAATAATATATTCTTCTAGTGCACTGTGTATTGATGAATATATCCATTGATAATGAGGAATGGAATGGGTAGTGATCATAGTTCAGAAATAGACTCTTTCCTCTATTATAGTCTTTGGATTGAACACTGATTAATGAAATTAGGGAATGAGGAGTGATCTAAATCAATTTTGATAGGCTTCGCAATGATCCATGAGTAAGGAAATGATTTTATATACTTTTTTTGTCTATAAACATATCTCTTATGTTTATGATGTGTTCTCATGGATTATTATTGATTATTGATTATTCTAAACTCTTATGTCATATGAATTTTCACTAAAAAACCCAATTTCCCGATCCATGATTAATGAATTTTAATGTATTGGGTAAGATTAATTTGTTTTATGGTCATTTAGTGATATCTTGAAATTTATATTATGTTTGTATATAATCATAAATTTATATCTCATATTATTACTATTACTAAGATTATCAGATTATACTTAATTATGTTTCGATTTCCCCAAGATATAAAGATTAAATTTATGTATGATATTTCCCTAAATTGTTCTAGTTGATAGTAAATAAGTTGGAAAGAGTGTATATATTTTCTATTCAAATTTTATTTGATTCCAATTCTCCAAATACACTTAATCGTTATGATTCTAGATTGGATTACAATTTTATATATTGAATATTAATCTTATAAGATGTAATATATATGCATGAATAATATGTGTCGTTATAACATAGATCATCCTTATTTGTTGAAAGGGTCATTCATATCTTATTACATGATTGGATACTAGGAAAACTCTATTTTGATCTCATAGGATAACATATTTAAGGTTTCCTTTTAGGTAGAACATTCTATGATTTCTTTTTTTTTTGATAGAGACCATATACTATTCATAGTTACATGGATCCGACACACATACATGGGTGTTGGATCGTACCAAATATGTTTTTTTTGAGTCGTTTAAGGTCATACATTGTAAACTATGAGTTTAAAAAGTAAACATTATGAGACCATGAATAGTATGGTATATATTTAAAAGTTATATTATAGGGAAATTTTTTAAGAATCTACTATGTAGATCTTTTACACATGTAGAAAATGTGATAGCTACATCTTAGTGCCAAACCCATAGTGAAAACCCAATTTTAATGATAAGGGATCATTCGTTAGGATAGATATAGTGTTTAGAATTGTTTGGTTTATATTTGGGAATATGACAGGAAAACATGAAATCACTGTGTATCATATGAAAACATGAATCAATCCAAAATATACATTTTTAAAATATCTCTATACAAATATGAATCATGTGCAGGGGTCCATGGTATTGAATTGATCCTAGAATTAGAATAGATGAAACTCAACATGAATATATCCTCATAGCTAGAGCATAATTAAGAATATAAATTGAATTTATTCTATGGCCTGAGATGAGAGTTTTGGGTGTTCATACATATCTAAAAAAATGTAATTAATCTATTTATAGTTGTTATTGAAAATGAATCATCTCAGATAGAGTCTAATATAAAAATACATGACCTGAATGAGGAGACTATACAATAGGAGATGGATGTGAATGTAAATTAAAATTTTTTAACTGGGTTTGAGATATATAATTCAAACATCACTATGTATCATGTATTAATAGTAATCATACCACACATTGCTTTGTTAAAGGGGGAATTTTCTTTCACAGTTTAGATTATCCACTACATTTGGGCAGTCTAGTATAACAAGAAAAGTGAAGTCCCCATGAAAAAAATAATCATGAAGATAGATATAATAAATATATTTCAATTTTTTTATATCAAACTTAATAGCCATATTCAATTAGCATACATTCCAACACAATAGAAAATTGAAAACAATTTAAAGTGTTGTGGGATGGATTGTGTTTCATACACTACTAATTTTTACAACAAGGTATCAGATATCATAACACATTATGAAAAAAAAATAGGACCATTTAAAATTATTTTAGTCAAAAGGATTTTGGACTTCTGAATCTTTTATTTTTGGGTCAAAATAATTGACAAAATTTTCATTAGGTTTATTCTTATTGGATTCGGAGCCACCTCGATATTGTCTACAACTACTAAATTCATATAATATAGAGATATTTCAAATCTTCTCATATATAAGGAGTTAGATAATGTAAATATTTTCTTGAAATATCTAAATCTTAATTAAAGTAATGATGAATGGTGGGATTAGATTAACTATTTCAAATAGAGAAAATGTATTGTATTATTTGGGAAGTTGTGCATGGGGAATTAAGAGGGTCTTTCCCATAGGAAAAAAATAATACCGTAATTGTTAATTTTTGGGTGATAGGAAAATTTTAATTTCACTATTCAAATGGGGTCAGTTTGAATCAGTCAAGAACCCAATTACCAATTCTAATTAGATGGGAAAGCAAGAGTATTTCCTACAAGAACATGGGATGAAAAGGGGAATATTTGTAATTGAGATTATTTTTTGATGGTGATTTAAGAATCAAAAGGATAAAATTAGGTTGGGTGGAAGATGACAAGCCCATAAGGATCTATCATACTCTTTAATTATCAAATAATTTTCAAGAATATTTATTTAGGTTACATGAATAAACCCCAATACAAGTTGAAGGTGAATTAAAAATCTTGAGAAATGAAGTCAGAAACCAATGGGTGAATATTAGTGATTGGATATATAAGAATGAGATACTAATGAAAAATCTCCCGCCCCCAACAATGGAGGTAATTGAGGAGTTGAATGATCATTTATGATTGAAAACTATTAGTATTTTATGTTTCTTTAGAATATATAACATATCACAAAATTAATGGGCATGTGATGAGGACCTCATTTCATGCAATTTAGGGTCTTATATCACGGACCTAATATAATTTACTTTAGAGACATTATATATGGTTTTTTTGTCTGGTAGAATAGTTTCATATGATGAATACATTTAATGAAGAGTTATTGTGAATATTTATATCATGTGTGAGATAAAATTAGATTTATACTTCATAAACTAGACCTATAGAGGAAAAAACAACAAGAATTTGAGGTTCCAAACATTAAGATGGTATAATATTTTTTTGGATGAGACTAACGACTAGGTAAATAGTTAGAACATCACTATGCATATAAAACAAATAGGAATCAAGCTGAACATAATTCTAAAAAGGTCATATCATGGGGACTAATAAATTTAACATATTGTAAAGGAAGAATAACTAAATACTAGGATGGTAAAAGTGAGGTTCAGTCATAGGTTAGGTAAGCTATGACACTAGAGAATGATTTTATAGTCACACCAATTTAATCACTAAATATAGAAGAGGAACCCCATGTAGAAAAATTTCTTATTGGGTGGGGGTCATTTTATAATCATAGGTACTTAGAAAATAGAATATGGTATGGGTTTCTATGTATATATGGTTAGTATACAAAGAACACAGTTCATATATAATGGAACTATATATAATGTTTAAGATCTTTTAGTTTGGACTATATATCATTCATTTTAACATTATATGAAAAGGGATTACATGTTGTGTAGTTTATCATCGTAACACTACGATTAAATTATTTATCGTTTAAAGTCATGTATATGGGACTTATAAATTTTTTTACATCAGACATGATGGTATTTTTCAGATTGTGAATGACCATTTATAATGTATCATAAATATAAAGAATTATCTAAAACAATAAATCCTCAGTATAACTTATTTTATAGATAGTATATAATGAAAAAGAATCATTCAATCATATATATCCTAAGATTCAATGTTATTTAAAATAAGTGGAATGTTCACATATAATTTCTACCTATTTTATTTTGATCATCATATGTTTTAAATGGTTATGGACTTATGAAAATGTAAAACATTTAGGTACATTATCAATCCAAAGGAATGTATATTTCATCTATCACTCATATATAGACCGCATAGATTCTTTTATACTAAATTTGGGTTACTCGCATTGTTAAAAATATTTATAAAGCATATATTTTGTTACCACTAACTCTGTTATCCCATCTTAAATAATATTTTAATGAAAATACTTAATGTTGATGAATCATTTGATTGCATTCACTAAAAATTGATTGTAATGGAAGATATTGTTAGGCTCTACAAAATATTCCTCCTCGGGTTACCTAATATTTTAGAACATTAGATATTATAATTATGTAAAATAAGAAATACTGGGAAACTTTCTATTTTTGGAGGAATATATATTGATTCACCTGTCATTAATAGATAAATAAAAACATTACTTATATTGTGCAACACATATAAGTTGATCAACCTAAGAACATGGATGAATTTTAGATTTAGTATGTAGTTTCTTAATCTTGATAAATTTTTGGGTATATGTTGAAGCTTTTGATTATTGAGACATTGAAGATTCTATCTATAGACTACAAAATTCTAACAATCATGGGGGATCCATGGTGATAATCGAGAACAAATGATTCATTAAATTCACTCGATAAAGGGGTTTAATTATTTGAACATTTCCGTAGTTCTATGGGATGAGGTACTTCAGAATTAGGAAACCATGTATAGTATGATGTCGAAACATCATCATGGGGGAAATATCCAGGAAGAAACTCTAAAATTAGTTCATAAAGATTCTAATTTTCTCCCTGAAAGTGAGTGATCTATTACTCAATATATATGAACCTGTGAACATCAAGGGGCTGAATAGAAAAAAGACATTTCTACAACCTTTTATTTGAATATAATGATGGGTTGATTATGATGGGATTCGTAATGTAGACCCTAGTAACTTCATATAAAACTAAAAACAGTAAAATTCTCTATCAACATTTCATTTCATGGAATTAATTGGGTTTAATGTGCATCTTTTTAGTGGAAGGTGGATATATCACCAAGATATTCTCCACCAATGTTTAGATTTATTGATGGGAAAAATGTTGTACGTTATATGAATTTTAAAATGTTAAAACAAATATGATAACAGATCACTCATTGAAACTAGGTGAAAATACTTTAGATCTGGTTGATATAATACTGATGGAAATAAAGGCATCAATTTTATAAACTAATTTTTCATAGTGTTCTTTTAAATTTATCAAATATAATTACTTATGTTAAACTATTCATCTTTATTATAATTGTGTATCTTTTAATTATATGGTGCACATCGACTCATTTAGTGGGGGTAGTGACCATTTTCACGTTTTATGGGAGGGTTCAAATTCATTTTTTAAGAACGAAGAAACTCATTAACACATTTAATGGGATGATTCCCATTAATTAATTTGGTTGGATTATACCAATTTTCACATTTGGTGGACGAGAGCCCAATTATTGTTTTCGGTGGGGTAACAAATATCTCTTTTGGTTGGATGATTCCTATTTACTCATTTGGTGTGTTGAGTACCATTCATACATTTGGTGGATCAGTGCACATTCTCCAATTATTTTGGGAATATAGTACATATGAATAAGGAATTATTTTTGAATACATAAATATTCCTGTGTATCTTTGTTTCATTTATACAAATTATGTCGTGTCTTTATAGGCTAAGAAGTGAAATATGTTGCAATATTAGCCACAATTGGAATTGGGATCTTCAATTGCTGATTCAATGATTCCTGGATGATGGTATGTATATGTTATATTTATTTCTAGATAATCCATTAATTATTATCTAATATATCCCCATATGGGAAATTTTCCTAATCATATTCATTTTGGAGAATGTTTTTATGGGAACCTAGTGGATATGTAGTAGATATTGATCATCATAGACCAACCATTGAAATATATCCTGAAAGAAAAAGAAATTGTGGATCATGTTACGTAACATATGAAGGTAATGGTAGTATTTTGGGGTATCATTTAACCCTAATTCATTTTTATTACTAAACATTTGAAATGTAACAAGTTTTTTCTTGAAGGCAAAGATAAAGTAAGCTGGAACATGATCATTATGGAAGGATTAAATCAACTTCATTTTGATTTCCTGGTCATGTCTCCTCAATATTTCTTCCTTCAGTGTAATATTAACTATTTCTTCTTCCCCATATTTACTTATTCATGGTTTTGGTTTTTCATCATCCATTTCTTTATTTCTTAAAATAACATCCTCAAGAAGTATTTCCATGGATGCTAACTCTCAGAACGCACGTGGGAAATTATGGGGGGTTGGAATGGTTGACAATCAATCCTATAAGTTCTACACATAGATCATTAGTAATATTTCTGGGGAATGTTTTATTTCTAAGGGTAATATTAAACCCCGTCTATATTTTAATGAAATCCATGAATCTCTCAATATCATATTGCTTAAAATTACAGAGGTTAATAATTATTGTTCACCTCAATGTAATGATGAATTGGAATAATAATTAATGATAGTTATCCTACTAATTTTTAATAGACCTATAATAATGATTATTATAATTATAAATTATGGTACCCTCTATGAAATGCATTGAGAATTTGATTTTACCTACTTATTACTGTTATAGGGTTCCCAACATGGGTTGCACTAGGATGAAAAGTTGGAATGATTTTGTTCCACATCTCCCAACTCATTGAATATCAAGATGTTAGAAATCATAAAATTTGGGGGAGGAGGAATCAAATTCACTAGAATAGGGTATGAATTCATATCTATTTTTAAATTTTCACTTTATCCTTTCATATCCTCCATTTGATCAATAATACCGCCTTTTAATTCCTTGAACACCACATTCTGAGTCATACTTGGGTGAATTTCCTGAATTAGAAATTTGTGTCTCTATAGTGGGGAGAATTCATGATAATAAATAAATTATTTAGAGAAATGAGATAATTAATGTGATCTTGTGTTTATGGGAAATATTTATTTTTCATTTTTGGGGTGAACAATCCCCCTTATTGAAGAGGACCAAACCAGAGTAGGTATGAACTTGAAATAATAATTTGACCCTATGGGAATGATTTCTCAATGAAATAAAATATTTAATCTCTCAAGATATTATAATATGTAATAAAACTATGAAATATTCACTTTCATTAAAATTTATTCCCTATTTTAGGTGGTTGGTTGGTTTTTAATGTGGCCAGACCATTTCTTATCATATCATCACTAGCATATAGAGCACCAATCCTTGTATATGTCTCTTTATTTCCATTATCATAAATATTATCAGTTATACAATAATTATGATATTTTTTATATGAAAATAATTGAAGGAATCATTTATTTAATTATATTATGCATATCTATAGTGTTGGAAAAAAATAACTTTGGTAATTGGAATTGATTGTGTTTATCGACAATTAAATCCAGGCTTTAATTTTTAAGAAGTTTGAATAGAAGAGATATTTTTTGGACTATTTTAATGGATTCATTGAATATATTTGTTTTTAATATGGTGTAGAAATTAGTTTGAGACCAAAATTCTCAATCATAGAGCAATGATTTATTCCATAATTTATATCCACAAAATATATCTATGATATAAATAATAATCTACACTTGTTTTTCTAATAAATAAAATTTAAATGTCACTAGAATTTCAGTGGTTCATATGTCATGTACGAAAAACTAAAAATGAATATAAGTATAGGAATGACCCTATAATTTTGAATATCACTATAATTATAAAGAAGCCTATACCATGAAAAACAATTTCACTTCCATAATGTTGAGTAGAGGATATCCATGTTATATACATACCTTATGTTATGGAGGAGTAGATAAAGTTGTTTAGAAAAATTGGGGATCTAAAATCCTATAGGATTCCACACAATATCATTAATGGATTAAACCATTAGATGTCAAGTGTTCAATGGAAGATGAAGAAATTATTTCAAGGTCATCATTAGGTCAGGGAGGAGATTAGTGAATAAGATTTGTGGACTTAATAACACGAAGTTACACCACATTGTAGTGTACCATGGATATATAATTTTATTGAATCCTTATTATACATCATAGTGAAAGAGATTATTCCATAGGAAAAAAACATGAAATTAGGTGAATGTGCAATGGGATGTGTTATCATGCCATAACAAATCAACTATTGTATAAAATAGAGATTTTTTGTTTAACAGACAATGCTCGATATTTGAGGGATTTAATGAAAAATAAATGATCCTTAAATAACCACATTCAAGGGAGGATAAAACATTTCATTATTATAAGAGGATTTGATACTTTTAAATGATGTTTTTGGTGTATTTCCGAGACTAGGGTTCCAAGTATTAGCAATAACTCCATTGTTATCACACAAAAAACCCAATTCCTCCACAAGGTTAGGAACCACACCATGTAAAGTGATTAATTTTTTATATTTTATTCTTTTTCAACATATGTTGAAGTGATTTACTCATCAATTATTTTATTGTCCACTATAGTGTTTTATTTAGAACATTTCCATAAAATTTCTCAACCATTGATGAAAATCATTAATATTAATTGTGATCTCAGATCTTCCTTGATGATTTGGAAACTAGTATAATTGTATCCCAATATAATGATATAATCCTCACAACTACATACCAGTAACATTTACAGATTCATTGTCATGTAATAATGGATATTAATGACAAAAATCTAGTTTTTGTTATATAGATTGGAATGATATCTACCAGACATTATCAGAGCATATGTGACATATTGTTGAGTACATTGCATGACATATATGATAGATCCTATAATAGATGTATACGGAATATTAGTCATCCTCTCTTAATTTTTTAAATACTGTGAATATTATTGTAATCCATTCAAAAAAACATTGTTAAAGATGCCTTATAAGAGTTCTATATAATAAAACTCATTACAACTTTACCAAAAAATGTGTTTTAATTTAGTTTAACAAACACATTTTATCTATATCTATAGATTACAATACCAAGTATGCTGGATGATTCTACCATTTATTTCATCAACAAAATCATTCAAAGAAACTCATTATTATAGTGTAATGTCAAAATATCATTTCAAATGAGAAGTATGTGATAGATTTTTTTATAAATGAACTAGAAGAATATAGTGGTTTATACACTATCATGATCTGTCCTTAAGTGCACCAGAACATACTATGAGATTATTTTTTGTGGTGTTCCATTCATGGAATTTTTATATTTTGAGATATCATGTGGTAATCACCCCAAATATTCTCTAAATTACATAATAATCTATTTTTCATCTTCTGATGATAATTGTGAGGATTTTAAATGAATTACATAAAATTTTAAAGGTCAAAAATTCATTATAAGTTTTAAAAAATGGATACAAGGTTTTTGAAACATTATAATGTTTGGTGAAACATACAATCAATATACTATGAAACATTTGGTTCATGAAGGATTTTAAAAATAAACTAAGCCCTCTTGTTTGATTAAAAATATCCTTATAACTCCATGAAATAATTCACTCATAGGAATCATTATCTATCACATTTAACAACTGTTCTAGATGATCATTTTGTTGAGATGGGACATTCCCAAGCATCAAGTTACTCCCATAATCTATTAACATATATGGATGAAGGATTATTTTAGCTGATTCATAGTGATATTGATCACTTTTATGTAAATATATTCAATAGGATGAAAACACTTCTGTTAGGTATTTAGTTTATATTTTTGTTTATTTATATTCATTCCAAATGTATATAGAGATTCAATATTTTATTGGATTTTTATGTTATTCACATTTTATATTTTATATGATAAAAAACATTACAATGACTACGGGTGGTATTAGAATAGATCGATCAATCTTTATATTTTTTTGATTGATAATGAAAAAAATAAAAATGAATTCTAGGGGAAACAACATAACAGAAGTCAAAATGACTATTTTTTTCATGAAAAATCAAAACCACGGATCATTCCAAGTAAAAATTGGCATGCTGGGAATTAATTCAATATTTTTTTAAAACATATTACATCTTAGGATGAGGACCATCACTATTTACTAGGTGTGTCTCTACAATAATTGATCTCCACCAGGTGTATTTTTATTGCCATAAACCATGTTTTCTCAGGAATTATGATGCCTTGTCCAAAATGGCATACTCCACATATAGGCTATACTATAACAACCTACAAAATAACATTAGTCTCACTAGGTCAATATTTTCCACTACATGGAAGACCAAAATGAGGTGTATTCAATTTTTATAGAATATTAATAAATTTTAGGGGTATTTTATCCTAACCAAATCCAATTTATTATATTTTATCTTTATTTAGAGCAGATATACGTGGTTGAATAATTTATAAACTATTTATAATTTAAAAAAAATTAAAATATAAATGAGTTGATATTTTTTATTAATAGTTCATATATTTAATTATAAAATTTTTAATATAATTCCTTATTTATAAATTTACTTGAATCAGTCCTAATTGATTTTTGGATGTTAATATAATATTCAGTTTTTATAAAATTCAATGTCTGTTTTTCCATTTTAGTAATGAGTATGAATAAATAATTTAATGTTTATTATTGTATAATAAAAGATTTTTTAAAAATATTTCCTAATTTAAATACAAAGGATATCATATTAAAACCCTAGAAAATTTAATATCAAATTCCAATGTTAGATAAAATTGAATCATTCAAATTCTTCCTCCAAAATTGTAAAGAATTTATTATTTTTTTATTGATGAAAAATTCATAAATTATTTATATCATATTGAAATATATGAATTGATTATTTATTAATTTATTCCCTATATTATTCATAAATATAAAGTGTTATATTGTAAATTATGATTTATTATTTTGTTTGAAGTGTCAAACTATTATATTATATATTTCATAAATGCATCTAATGATCTACAAACTAGTATTGATAATGGATATATTTCGGTTATACCATGAATTTCTATTGTATTAGGTTATGATGATGAATTTAAAGGTAAATTATAGATTATATATATTATTATATATAATTATTAATGAATTGTAGTCTCTCATTGGTATAGTATAATTGGGTTGATGGAATTTTTGTTATCACTCTCAGTAACCTGTAGTTTTATGATTTTTTAAAAAAAAGGTATGTTTTTATCCAAGCTTAGTCATGTGTGTGTTTATGATTTAATTTTATTATGAGACTTTATATTAATGAGTTTAAATAACTTATCCATTATATGAATTTATATATTTATAAATATAAATACATTTTAATTTTGGTTAGTAACACAAGTTATGAGTCGTTTAAAGGGTTATCAATCAATATAGTTTGAACATATATATTTGGTTAAAGGGATATTATTTCTAAATAAATAATTATAAATATGTGTACATGTAATATAAATATCATGAGACAATATAGTGATATTAATTTTCCTTTAAAATACTATGTGTTAGATTAAATCATTAGTTAAAACATTTTATGACCTTAATCAACAAACTAGGCGGGTTAATGCTAAAGTTAGGTGTACATGGATTATAAATATAAATATACTCACCATCATATATGAGATAAGATGGTGTTTATTAGTAAGGGAGCTGATTTTATCCCTATGATGTATAGGAAAATTGATTTTATTATCAACCTTCCATGATTTATATTTGATATGACTGGAATGATAGCCAACCAAAATAGTTAAGTGTAAATACAAACAACAATGTAGACTCATTCATAGTGATATATAATTCTTGGACCACTAATGGATATAATGAACTTTAAAATATTTCATTATTTTAAAAAAAATTAATAAAATCCATTATTAAACTAATTTAATACATGATAATAATACAATAAAATATTCTATTGTAAATAAATTTCATCATTATCTATCTTGAATTTAATATCAATACTAGATAAAAGATTATATTAATGTCTGAACACATCTTAGACTAGTACAATTATTAAAAATAATTATTAATAAATAAGATTAAAAACAATTTGTTTGATCTAACCCATCCCTATAAACTTATTGAAGATGTTGTTAATCATAGGAATATAGATACCTATAAAAATAAATAATGGAGTAACTCAAGGGTTAAAATGAATCAGATAAAAAATATCCTAACGTACATTAACCCCCACCCACATACACAATATTATTGTGTGTGTTAGTGATTTTGTGAAGATATATGATTATTCAAGGGTTGTTCTACATATGTAATTCATTAGGGAATCATTATAGGGAATTTTTTAAAAATGTTAATGTTTATATGAAATATTTGACACATACTTTCAATGTTTTTAGTGTGTATGAGGTATGAACTATGTTTTCTAGGTTCTGATACTATATTTATAGTATAGGTTGGTAAATTTTCAAATTAAAAGAACAAAATTTAGTTAATAAGTACAAAAATGTTTCTTTAAAAATGATCTAAGGTTATTGAATCACAAACATTAAGTCATGAGAGGTGAATATTGTTTCCATATGATGAAATAATCTACAAACCATAAAAGATATTGGGAAACTCTGTAGAATTCCCAAGTCACGTATTAGTGTCATATAAATAAATTGTATATTTTTAGGGGTATATAATACCAACTGTATGTTTTATATATTTTTTAGGAATATATGAGGTCAAATTAAAGGTATGAATTGAGGGAAATTGTATTTTGTAATTATATAATGAAGAAAAGTGTTGTAAATATATGGAATTTAATTCAATATAGAATGGATGTTATGAAAATATGAGTATTATAATATCATTATCTTATAGGATGAGATACATTGATTATTAAAAAGAATTTTGTTTGAATAATATGAGTAGTCGTGTTTAATACACATGGTATTGGGTTCATTATATTATATAACAAACATGAGAAAAAAATAATAGTTAATTTTTCTTATACATGATAAAAGGGTTTGTCCATATATTTTTTAAAATATATGGGGTTTTATTTCACCACCACCAGTGACACATTTTAAATAACACCATATTTATGTTGAAAATTCGTTAATAATGTACAATACAATATATGATATGGATAAAATAGATTATTTATTAAATATTACCACAAATGAAAACAAGCGTTACTTTATAATAACTGATTTTATGTCACAAATTTTGATATTATGAAGTGAATTTAGTATATATGTGGCTATTGAGAACATGTTTTCAACATAAAGACATTTAAAATTAATAAGTGAAATATTGTAGAACCTAGTTTTCAACGTGAATATCACTCAAAATCATAAATGATTTTAGTGTATGTGAGTAATGAAAAATAGAAAGAGGTAAATTTTCTATCAAAATGATGTAAAATCAAAAATGTGTATATAAGTTCATATAATTATGATTATGATGAATATAAAAATAGTTTTATGTTGACGGTGAATGTTAATAACAACATAAAAATTTATATTGATATGCAAAGGGGTTTAAATTCATGGTCAACCAGTTCAACATTATGAATATTATTTCTATGTCTCACTATTATTCATGTTTTTTTTCCAAATAGATGTTACCCAATAAAATAATTTACTTTGAGGGTTTTATCTTGTGTCAACATAGAGATATATCATAAATTTCATATGGCTATATTGAGTATAACGAGAACAGAACATTGAAGCAAACATAATATTGATTAGATAATCTATCATTTTTGATATTATTATATAGATTTCTATGAATTATTTTAATGTTATTTTAGGGGGGTAATAATACAAAATTGATCATTTGGTAGATAAATTCAACCTCCACCTTATCATATTTTCACCTTGGATATATATATATATATATATATATATATATATATATATATTTCATGAAGTGAAATGGTAAATGACCTCCCAAAAGTTCTTTATCCCAAACTAAAGATAATCATGGAGTATTATATATTTTTATGATATTTTATTTTTTACATGGGTAATATTCTTGTATCATGATTAAAAAAATGATCATGGGGAACAAAATGGGTTTCATATAATGAATAACACAATAAGTCTATACAATATAGAGTTTCATAAGCATTGTATTTATTGTACTAGGGATGATTTTTTATAATGAATCCCTATACCCGGTGTTATATAGATTAATATCATGAGAATATTAATAATCCTATATGTTTCTTACTCAATCCAAATGGTTTATCTAATAAATTGGTGGTAGGGTATGTTGCTTATCATGTTATTGATTAGATCTTACACAAGTAGTGATTTTCCCATTCATATGATGGGTATGAAGTCTATTCCCTCGATCAAAATTGAAAAGTAACCATATTTTCATAACTAGATATTAATTATGATGTGATTATCCATTTTGATAAGGGTAAAATGATGTGCCCATTTTCTAAGACGAATTACATGTGATGAATTTATTGACATCGTCAATCAATACCCATATAATTGAGAAAATGTGAGTAACTAAATGGGATTTTGATTGAGAAAATATTTTCATAATTTTAAACATGTCAATATATGATTTATTCCCACCAAATTAATTAATATTAGATTAATTTCATCACTTTTTTTTTAGTGTGTTTTGGGATAAAATGTGAAAATTTCTCAAATATATAATTTTAACTAATTTTTATCACTTTGTAATGTAGAAGAAAATTTTTAAAATATTGTTCCAATTGGAGTAATTATTTATTTTTAGAATTAAATAGTTCATGGGATTCAACTTCTTCTTCTAGAGCTATAGAATATTCAATCTTCCATTTTTCCAAAATAAAAATAAACTTGAAAAATCATTCAAGCTAAAATAATGGACCCCACATTAGTAAACAAGGAATAAACCCATATAAATTCTTCCATTATAGAAGATTAAAATGGATTTTAAATTGGAATAAATGATCAGTTTTAACATTGAATATTATGAAGACAATATTTAATTAATATAGTAGTTTAATGCTCCACATTGGATAATGATTTAGGGTATTATTGGCTAGAAAATGTTTGAATTCTTAATTATTTCATAACATCATATAGACATGTCAAATGACAGTAATATTTTGTTGTTCGATAGAGAAAATAATTTAGTAAAAAAAATAAGTAACATGCATTAGAGAAGATTTTCAATCATATATGAATAACAAGAGCTAAATTTTTTAGGATATATTCTAGAAGAGAACATATTGTTATTCCACTTTTGTTTTATTTTTATTCTATTTAGTAACATTTTTTATTATTTATTTTAATAATTTTTTTTACAAAATATATTTAGTAATGTCTTCCAAGTATTCAATAATATTTTATTTTTCATATAGTTCTCATTAATTTCTTATTTTCTAACAACATTATTAATATTTTTTTCTTCTTCTTTATAAATTTATTTATTTTATTTATTTTATTAATATCTCTCCATCTCTATTCAATTATTTTTTTATTGTATTTTCTTATTCATCTACTATTTATTTTCATTCCACGTTGACATATTACCATAAAGTAGTGGTTATCTTACAGATTAGCTCGAGTGAGGAAAGTGGTGTTTCTATTTCATTATTCTATTAAATTCATAGATTTTATTATGTTTTTGGTGAGAACGAGATAAGTAAACATGTGTGGATATTTTACATCATGAAACTGAGCTCAAAATCAATTTTATATTGTATTTAAATCTTTACCCTCACATCCAATAAACAAAATCACATTACGATATGATTTTATTCTTTTTATAGAGTTGGGTTCTAGCAGATGTCACACTTTTGACTGAGGTGTTTCATCAACAATGATTATTGGAGGAGGTGGAGTTGATATTGCTAAAATATTTTATTATTTGACACCAATAAAATAATAAAGGTTGATTTAAAGCATAGTTTCATGATTAAATTATCAATCTAAATTCAAACAACTATATGGATAATGATGGAACCGAGGAACCAAACCACAAATGTCAAGATCATTCCTTAAGAGGAATTTTTTTCATTCCATATTACTTTAATAATTATTCTAATATAATTTATATTACAATAATATTATAAATAAAAACAAAAAATAATAATTACTTTAGGTGTACTAGATTATGTAGGAGAAAAACTAAGAAATATCCTCATGTGAGACGTCCCTGGTCATCCTTTGTGCTACATTAGAAAAATAAATTTTTATTTTTCGATACCCAATGATTGGCATGCATCAAAAATCTTGTTGTTTCCAGACATCCAATTAAAATTCATCTTTATTTCATATATTTTAATAGATTATAGTTTTTAAATATCATTAAATAACCATAATTTTTTTCTCAGGACGATTTAAAATGGTCATTTTTATAGTTTATAGACGAATTACTGACAAGTGAAATAATTTGAAATAATCTATACCATGGAAATACTCAAATTAAGGTTTGATTCCATTATGATAAGGTCCGAGAATAAACCAAAAGGAATAGTGCCAATAATCACACCTCATGATTTTATGATTGGTTGATGAAATCTAAGATGACATAAATGATTCGAGGACGAGAAGGAGGTTCCCTTAGAGCTGTCTAATTTTATTGAAGTCATAATTTATTTTGAGTCACAACTCGAGGAATATCAGCAGCCCAAATATCAACAGATGCATATTTAGGATGAACATTACGAGCTAGAGTGGGTTCCCAATAAGGAATACTTGCCTACTATGTTGAATATGGGAGATCCAAATGATGAAGATGAATTATGAAATGAGTATATGGTACAATAGGATATCCTCTATCCCTAAAATGTAGAAGAGAAAATACGATTTCATGTCACTCTGTCAATGGAGTAAGAAGTCAAAATAGTGATATAATTTGAGGAAAATATATATGAACCTAACTACCTACCTCCATCCACTATGATTCACCCCCAAGTGGAAGTTAACATTGATGATGTTAATGAATCCAAACCAATATAGGGATATGAACCTTTTAGGAAATATGCCTTTTTTGAGTTCAGTAAAAATAATTTTTGTATCACTTCTTATGGTTTGGAATATCCATATTTAAACAATCTCAAATTTTCTTTAGTGTATGATAAATAATTTGACCATTCTCCTATTAAGGAACAAGTGGACCTCCATGATTGTATTGAATATATATTAGAGGATTTTGGTGGTGATTTCCTTGTAATTTAGTACCTAGAAATAATTACATAGGATCCATATATATATATATATATATATTTATAATTATTAATTTAAATTTAAATTTTATTCAAGTAAAAATACAAGTTTATTCTCCCTTATATTAATAAATTCATTCATCCGAGGTTAATCTAGCATTGAAAAAGAAGGAGAAGGTTGTACAAGTGATAACCAAGGAAGAGGAGGATCAATACATCATCCTAAACCTTCTTGCACGTAGTACCTAATTTTAAAGGGGGTGGATTATGTATACTCTATCTATGAGTCATTCATCATCAAAAATTAAGAAAAAAATGGGAAAATATACATGTGGTGGTTCAAGTCAAAGAAGATCCATCCACCATCATACATTAGATAACAAAAATACAATAAATTATTTATTTAGTAGTGGTTTTTAGTTTTGGTTTTCTAATTCCATATAAAATAAATAATATATTTCAGGATAGTTTTTTATAAGCCGCCACTATATTTTCAATTTTTATTAAATCACCCATTTTCACCATGCCCCACCCTTCTCTCTCCCACGAATCATCTCCCTCTATATCTTCTGCAACGTGACCACAAAAACGAGCTCGACAGTACTAATGAACCATCTATAATACCGCACCATTTCCACCAAGACCACCTCCCCATCTAACCCAATCCCAATCACCCCCACCCTCTCTAGCACACCTGAGAAATAAACCATGCCCCCATCACCGATCCCTATAACTACCCCTCCCTCTACAACACTCTTGAGCCCTTTGTTGCACCCCACTCATCTACCCCATGTTACTCTTCTACCCCAACCTTGAACCCCAACACTAATGTGCACCCCTAGGTTGTTCCTGGGAATCTCCAAATCCATCAAACCCCATTCCCCAGTATCCCTGGTCATAACTATGATCACAACCCCCTAACCTATCTCCCCCACCCATTATGTAACCAGATTCATTATCCTCGCCTGAGAAATCTCTATTCCATTTCCATCACTCATGTCCACATCGTACATGAGTCATATGAGATTTATTTCTATCCTTATTGAGAATCATACATTATGGTGGGTGTTTTATGCATTTTCTATAATTATCATTTAATTATGTGATAACTTTTTTTAATGTTTGTTTATAAATTTATTTAATATTTGAGAACCATCATGTTTTATAAGTGTTTTATATAGATTCCACAATTTTCATAAAGGTAATTATAATAATTTTCTAATTTATTATGTGATTTATAAGTGCCAATTGTTTGATAAAATATTAATATGGTTTATCTAATTGAATTTATTTAATAAAATAGAGTATAATTTGATTGGATCATGTAATGTATAATGTGTGGCATTCAAATATTAATGTGTTATTATGTATTTTTAAATGTATTTAAGGAAAATTATAATTTTTTAGTAAATTTATTTTATGTCTAGTTATATATGGATTTTTTGAAAAATTTATTTTACATGGGAGATTTTAGGTAGTGGAAAATGATCTTTAATTTCAATTCCATTTAAAAAAGGTATGTTTTACTCTTAATAAATGATATCTTCATGATATGCGTGTATTTCCCATTTTTCCCTCTTTTTTAATCTACATTATATGGATTTTATCCCCCCCAAGAAACATGTTTTATATTATTTAAGATATCTTGTATGTGAAAGCTATTATTTCTTATAAGGTAATTGGAGGATAATTCAGACTCATATACAGGCTTCTTATCAACTGTGTTGATCATATGATTCATTTATTTTATCACATATGGTTATAGACTACATGAGAACCCTAGTATTTGATCATTATAATGAAACATGAAATCACATCCACTTCAAAACATCTATTAGTGAAATAATGAGAAAACACCAAATATGGAAATGTGACACATGTAATATTCTAAAACATTCATGTGATGTATATATAAAATGGTTTGTATATAGAGTGTTAGATAAACATTCCCATAAGGAAATCAATATTTTTAAATTTATTTTATATAAGACATTTCAAAAAATCATAGTTGTACACAATTTATATTATATGTTTATACCGAAAAATGTGTTTGTAAAAAAATATAACAGTTTCCCCATTGAAAAATTAATCACCCCATTCCATACCAATGGGGAAAAACATTTTTAAAAACATTAAATTAGCACATTTGTAAATTAAAATGTTGATTTTGAACTTATTAAATTAATAAAATATTCATTTCATTAAAAAAATTCTCTTAAATCCCTATTTCATAAATCAAAAATTTTACAAACTATTTTTATGTTGTTAGTTTATATCATTGTGGTACATACCCATAATAATTTAAAAGAAATATTTTTTAGGTTGTGATATTTTTTTGGTTTTTGGAAAAAATATTGTAGTAGATATTGTTAAAGATAAATTATTGGATTTGATTTTTAAGGAAACACGTTTTTATGTTTCCATTCCATTATAATTGATATTTAATGGAGACTATGATCCTCCATAGTAAATGGTACTGATTGTGTAATGGTTCTTAAATATGATGTAATATCTTTAACCATATTAATGATCAAGTGAAAATTTTAGTTGTTAGTAAATGTGAATGATCTGATGGATTTCAAGGGTGACAAAAATTTTATGGAAAAGGGAATAGGTATTTAAAATATTTATTAATTGATATATTTTCATTATGGTGTCCATAAATGGGGTTGTATAGTTTTAACATTCATCACGTGTTTTAAAAAATAAAAATTTATTAATTTTTGTGAATACGAAAATATTTGTTAATACATAATCATTATATAACATAACAATAATTTTTTAAAAGTACAAAATTATTCAATGGTTTATTTTTCAACCCCAAGATTTATCCTAATTCCCTATAAATTATAAAAAAATTATAAATCTTTAAGGATGGGTTATTTTCATAAATGGCATGAAACAAATTTATATTTTATATTAGTTATATACATATCCTCTTTATATGTAGGAAATAAATATAACTCATTGAGGGTATATTTTATTAAAATTAATTTTTTCAAGACATTATATTTTTCTTGTTAGGATGATTTTGATCAATGTGTAATTTGATCCAGAAATTCCCTTTATAAGGATTGTGTTAAAAATAAAAAATTAAATAAAAAATTTAAATTTGGATTTTTTAGCACAAATTATGGTAGTTCTCAATTCTGGGTAACTACTCACTAACCAATACCCCTATATACCCCTATATTTTAGCAATTCATTCAATGAATTTACAATTTAATTCAAGCACTAAACTATAAAATTCTTAAAAATTCCACATTAACATATTTTAACTTTATCAATTTTCTTAGATAGTAATAATTATGTGTGTTAATTTTTTATAATTATTTGGTACTTTTTGATATCTATGGATAACAGATGGATCAATGTGCTGAGGAACACACCTAAGTATGCTAATGGTTTGGAGGAGTTTTAAGATTTTTCAATTTCAAATCAATCTGTTGATTGGAGAATAAGATTTCCAAGTCCTAAATGAAAATTTAAAGGAATTTGAAGAGATATGATGTTTAAGAACAATTGATTTTGATGAAATTATATACTGAATATTTTTTTGGATTTGGGATGGATAATCAAACGTTACAAAAAGTTTGATCATTGATGCTAATAAAAATAATTATCTCCCAACATCATCGAAAATATAAAAAGAAATGAAATACCTTGTAAATGATGAATTCAACATTTTAAGACACCAACATCAACGTCAAAACATTTCAAGTAATCCAGTTTAGGGTGCTTCAAATAGAAAAATGAAAAATTATGTTCTTGAGACAATAAGACAATCAGATCCAGATTGTAACATATTATTGGATCATGCTCCATTATTTTTGGAGACTAATATAAGAGAAAATATCACTAATAATATAATTGTATTTCATAATTTAGTCGTCGATGGAAATAAAAAGTTTAATAGAGGATGTTTAAATATTTAGAAAATTATTTTTCACTGAAGTAGTACCATATAAACTGATAATGTGGAATTAGAAATAAGGCAATGTTTGGGATAATGGAATTATTTCATGATCCATTTCTTGAAATAAATTTCCCTGAGACATTTTAGTACAAGAAATAATATGTTAACAATATTGTTTTGAATTATAAAAAAAATACAAGAATGTTCCAATTATTGTAATCGTTATTTGGTAGTGGATTCAAGAAGACCATATTTCAAAAAAAATAAACTTCTAGATGGGAATCAATGGGAGATTTATGAATTTATGAATTAACATACATCTATGAAGAAGAAGAAAAATAACACACCCTCGGTGTTTTGACATTATTTTCCTTTAAATCCATGAATGTAAATATTATGCATGCCATCAAAATCCATATAGAACATGAAGTGAAATTATATAGATAATAATAATAACGTGTTAATGTGACATCAAAGTGATTCGATATTGTGGAATACATTTGATTCATTATATAGAGATTTGTCATCTAATCATAGGAATATTCGGTTGGGATTAGATAATAATGTATTCAACCAATTTTGGGGCTCTAGGCACCAGTTATATCATTTGGAAAATTGTTTTGATCCCTTCTAATCTACCTCTGTGGATGTGTATGCAACTAACCCAATTTATCATTTTGATGATTGTTACTAGAAACAATTCTAGGAAATGAAATTGATGTATGCTTTCATTCTATAAATTTATAATTATAGGAGTTATGGACCAACAAGGTTGTGACATATGATGCATCTTCTAGAAAAATGTCCAAAATAGAAGTTTCATTAATGTGAACCAATAGTGAATTCTCTACACATGGGAATTTTTCTAGTTGCTATACATAAATGGGTTTGTTATATCCTATTTGTAACATTGATTTTGATCATGAATGACTAACCCATAGTAAATAATGGTTCTTCTTGGGTTATCAATGATTTCATCATGCATATCATATATTTTAGTTGAAAAAGTAAAATCTCAAGCTTTCTATTGATCATATATTACCTCCAAAGTTGTCAATAGGTTCATCAATATTGTTACAACTTATAAATATTTAAAACTAAATTTGGGGAGGTATCATTTGAAATATATATTGAAACGTTTTTTAAGGTCCTCTTCATGTGAAATCGAAATAGTATAATAGAATAAAGCATTATCACTAGCTAGATGAGAATGGAATGTATTCACAAACAATTTTTTCCCTGAAAAATTGGGATAAACATATAGTGCTTCAAATTTAAAAATAAGTGACTGTACTTGATGGAAATTCAGGTAACATATCAATGGTTTTTGATATAAAAATCTTAGATTATACATATTAAAAATTCATTATTCACATATTTTGTTATAAAATATAATACCACATCCATTGCATACATTATTGCATGAAAATGTTACTGTTGTTGTATTCCAATATTGCAATTTTTTTAGAAAATATTAGAGAAAAAACTATATCCATTAGAACATTAAATCCATTTGGAGATATTTTTGTTTACAAATTGTGCAATTTAGATGATATTTTATATATCATTTTTTTACTATCAGGATGAATTTGACTATGCATTTACTCAAGGAAGCTAAATTAAGAGGCCCAATACATTATCGATGGATGTGTCCAATTGAGATGTAAATTATTTATTCTTTTTAAATTTAGATAAAAAATACATATAAATTCATTATATGAAAAATTAGGTTGGATTTTATCTTATTTAAAAAACATATTTGTCAATTGAAATCATACATGAAAAATAAATGTATGCCTGAAGCTATATTTCTGAAGACTATTTGGAAGCGGAGTGTCATACCTTTTGTTATAGATATGTGGATTATATTGAGAAAAGTATTAATAATTATTTACAAGATGATAAAACATCAAACCAATCTAAAATACAATGGAAATCCAAACCCATTCATCATATTGGTTGATCCATTAGGAGGAGCACAAATTTTACATCAACATAAATGGAAATATTAAAGGAACATTGATGTTTTCTAATAAATAGTTAATTTTCAAATCCATTTATTGAATTATTTAGGGTAGAAAAAAAGAGATTAATGAGAGGCCAAACATTAAAATATTATTATCTATAAAATTCTATTATTAATGATATTTTATAATGGTTTTCACAATGTGAATGTTCTTTAATATTGCAATGTTTACAAATATTAGGTTTACATATATATTTTGTAAATATGATATTGTATATTTCATTTTTTAGATCATGAATACTGATACTCGAGATGAATTATCATAATATTAGAAGTTTCTTATTCTAGGTCATCAAAAGAAAGATAGAAAGTGAGATGCGTGTAATGTAAATGGCATTAAATTTCATATCATAAATCATGAAGAGGGTTTGAAAACCATAAAATAGTGGTATATTTATGTTCTATAAAGTGGGATACTATGGAATGTTGAATGAAATTGTCTAATTAAACTACCATGTTCATTTTTTGTAATTTCATTCAAATTCAATTGAATCGATATTATCAGGGGTGATGTAACAGATTCTTCACAATTTACTCATATAAACATATTTCACATATTGGATGTTGGGGACCATGAATTATAGGATCCAGTTATCATAAAATCATATGAGAAAATGATGTATTATATAAGTGATTTACTGGATAAAAGGTGTAGTGTAGTTTCTCATGTAAACCTAGATGACTTTTATTATATGGGTGATGATGTGGAAGATTTTAACCCTGACATTGAATCCCATGAACATTTTGAAGAAAGATATTTTTTCATCTTGATATTGAAAATATTAGTCTTAAAATGTTATATGATGTATATTAAGTAATTATTGAACCTGGAATCAACCTGATTGAAGAAAAAAAATGATTATATGTGGTGTTATCCATTCATTTATCAACAACTTATGTTCTTTGTGTAGTCATTCATTATCAAAGCTACACATATATTATTTTTCGTACTGTGCACCTAATGTGATTTATAATTTTTTCAATTAGTTTTTTGTTTATATGATCTAAGGTTAGTTTTATTTTGTTGGATCAGAGAAATGTGATTGAGTAATCACTTTTTAGATTCTAGTTGACTCTCATTCAAAGTTCCCTCGACCATACTGACATATGATGATCCATCAGTCTCCCTCACTACTGTATCTGAGACGCCCTTCACATTCACCATACACTATCTCTCAGACCCTCTATTATGTCATCTTCTAGCACACCCTCCATCAGTATACCATTAGCAGTTTAGCCAAACCCTACCCATTCAGTAGGCTCAGTAGTTAGGGAGCAGGCCGTCATTCTATTTTCATCATGGGGATATTGGAGGGAGGCAGTTATAGGATCAAATTTTAATATGATTAATGTTATTGAAATATTATATAATATAATCTTTTTTTTTCATAAATGATGGATAAAATTATACTATTGAGGGAAATATGAAATGTTCATATGTCTTGAATCTATATATAATGAACATAGTAGTCCCATTTGACTGATATGAGGTCCATACAGATGACACCACAAGATTGTTTTTCCATATTATAGGATAGGTAGAGGTGAAGCCGGTTACCCTTACGATTTCTTATTCTGATTTGAGGAATATGCCTCCGACAAGGAGAAATTAATTTTTTTATTCAATGGTATGATTAATTTTAATACTTTATGTCATAAATAAATGTAACTATGTTACTAAATTATAATTTTTTAAAATGGAATATCTTTTTAAATATGTTTTTTTATATTCCCATTAATTATATTATAGAATGAAAGATGCCATTAAATTATTTTAAGAGATTATAGTTTTTTAAATTTAGATTATTCAATGAATTCGATGATACTTCATTGAGAACTAATAAAAATTATGATATGGTACCCAATTAGGTACTTATAGAGAAATTGAATGTTTTTTTTGATAGCTATCATCTTAAGAAGAACGTATTATTTAAATATATATTATTATATTAATTTATTATTATATTTATACATGAATAAGAAAATGACAAGACATTAAATACATTACTATTAAATTAGATGTTATTTATTTCAGGATATGTCAAGGAAGAATGCATCGATTCGTGATAAGAAAACCATTCCTCATACTTCCGCTTAAAAATTTTTTTCTAGATAACAATCAACTCGGGTAATATTTAAATTTATTTAAATAATTATAAGATAATATTATCTATTTCATATATTATATTTTTTATTTATCTTTGTTGAATGTTTTTATTTAATTTAGGGAACTATGTATCAGAAACAGAATTTAGGTTGGATGTTAATAACAAATAAGATGGGAGTGATGTTAATGGTTATGCTGGTGATGTTGGGTTATGAATTCATTTTTCATTATAATAAATTATTATATTTTGTAAATATTTTAATATATATATATTAAAATAGGAATAATATTTCATTTATAAGTAATAATTAATGAACTATCACCTGAAAATCATTCTGAGTCCTTTTATGTGTTTAAGGATGATACAATTGGTAATGTACTTGGGAATGAGAAAATGGGTAGAGTGTGAAGGATGGGTTTCGGAACATTGACATTTGTAATATTTTTAGGCCATTAATGATTCTAGATGCATCTGCATCTTGTTATTGTCACACCATACCCTGATATCCTTAAAGTGTGTATGTTTCTATTCAATGAACAATTCCAGAACATGGGCTTAGATATCCACTTTTTAGAATTTTTGGTCAATTTTTATCAAAATACGACTGAATCTATCCCCGCGAACATTGCATTGATGAATTTTGGTGAGTAGGTAAACAAGATAACATAAAAATATTTTAGTTTATAGTATTTTGTTGTATTAATTTTTAAATATAAATATACCACTCTATTTTGTTTTTAATATAATTGACTTGTATGTGCCGGTGGCAGGAAGTAGAGACAACGATGGAGATAGTGATGAGTATATTTCATCATCAGGTAGTGACTACTGGTCTTTTTGATCTCTTGGACCAATATGGAATTATAGGGTTTATTCATGTATCATTTTTAGTATAGAGTATTCATATTTCATTTTCATATTTCCCATGATTGATTATCATATCACCTAGACTATGATCATGGATGGTTATTTAAAGAGGATGGAACATTTATATCACGATATTTGGAATAATTGTGTTTTGGAATGTTCTGGTTTATTTAAAATGGGAAGGTATAAATTTTATCTATACATTTTTAGGGATTGTTTTTGGCATTGTTTTTTTATTCATGGGTTGTTCTAGTCCTATAGTGTTTGAGGAAACCTTTTTTTAAATAATCATTTTCCTGTGGTTTAAACCACTGCTAAATATTTCAAATTTTTATTATCAGGGGTTTAGTATGATTATACAAAAAACGTTTTTTGGTTGGTGGTTTAAACCGCCTCTAAATATCCCATATTATTATTTAGCGACTATTTTGTCCATTTGTTCCGTGGTTTTTTGACAAAAATATATTTATGATTGAATGGTTCTTTAAATTGCTCATAAAACAAAAAAAATTCCATAAAAAAGCTTTTAAAATTAATAAAAAAATATGATAAATATATGTTTTCTGAAAATTAGAATTACCTGTGACTAAATAGAAGGAACTGTTGTGAGTTGGAAACTGACACCAACTTCGGCGGTGTGTTTTTAAATCATTGTAAAAAAATATGGAGGAGGTGTAAAATGCTACAAATAAGAAATTTTATTATAGTACAACTAGTACTTCCCTATGTATGTAGTAAATGTTCATGTCCTGCTTGGGGGATCATAAAATTATTTATCATTACTTTATTTCACCAAAATTTCAATTTATTTCATTGAATTATTAGAGCATTCATCCAAACTCCATTTTATTTTTTTAGAATTAATGGCATGTTCAATGGGAATAATTGAATAAATTTAATATATAGGTTCTTAATGGAAAAAGTTAGTCCCAAGAATTCCTTAAGGAAATCTGAGAAATCATCATGGAACAAGGAGTTAATTATTATGTTTTTTATGTATAAACTCCATATGATTTTATTCAAGATATATTTCTAGAATTAAATTGGAAATTGCATGCACGTGCATCAATTTATGATTTACATTACATTTCCAGGAGACAAAACTTTCTAATATATTCTATGATTCCATGTTTTAGATTTTAATTTTTATTAAATTTAATTCATTAGATAGAGATATAGATGATTAATTTCATAAATGAATATTAAAATGAGGAATTTTAATTTTTAATAATTAATTGATTCATGTAAATGAAATTTCACTAACATTTTTTCAGGCTTTCAATTTTTGAAATCCATGTAAATTAATTTATTGTTAGTATTAATTCTTTAAGTGATTTCTAAATATCATATTTCTATTATTTCGTGGTTTTTTAGACCAAGTACATCTTATTTATTCCTGGGATTATTTCTTAATTGATCATGGGATATGTCACCTACCAAAACATTCATCTGAACTTGTTAAAGCTATGACTATACAAAACCACATTTAAAATGATTGAGGCATATTTTAAAAATCCCTTATCATATAAAACCACATTTACATCAATCCATGTTTATCCTATAATGAACGAGAATTACCTTTTTAGGGATGATCCATGTTCGAAGACATTTTTATCAACTCATACCCTACTCTTATTATTTTCTTGATATCTTAAAGATGAAGTGTGGGGTTGAAGGGAGTCATGATGAAGGGACAATCTACATGATAATGAAAAATTGTGTGGGTGATATAATTTCATTTTTTGAAACTCTTTTATTTATTCATTGTATCTTATTTTTTTGTCATCTTGAATAAAAAAATAGAAAATGAATAAATAATAAAAATTGTAATGAATTTGGTGTGACTTTGAAGAATATAAAATCACCAGAACATGACAAATAAATTTTTAGAATATGTGTATAGGTTCTTTATTTTAGGTTACTTCTAAGAATTACAATATAAAAATGAATAAAAATTAAAAATGATCTAGGAAAAAATTGTATAAATGTTAAAAAAAAATTCAAGAGGGTACACAAATCACTCAGTATACTTTACTTTCACCGGGAAAACACATTAGGAAAGGGAAAACTAGGAGTTATTACAATTTTAAAGGGATAACTACAATACACATTTATATCTAATATCATAATTTATACATTAATAGAGAAATCCCTTCTTTGAGAAATAAGTTTTAAAAATCAATTCCTACCATCCAAAAGACTTAGAGTAATTTGATACATTATTGAAATGACCTCATTATCTCATCTATTTTTTGTCTTTACAAAGTGTATAATTCTGTTCATTTACAATCCAATAGATATGGATAATTTTATCATTACCTTATCAGAACTCCACTTAAATTTCATCATGAATGATGAGAGAAAAGAATCCATTGTGACGTAGATTATGATTTGGAATATTTCATAATAATGAATGGAAAACGGTAAATAAAAGAAAGGAGAAGATCCACCAAAGTGTAAAAACAATATTCATTAATTTATTGTTGATTATAAATTTTGGAAATTAAATTTATATTTTTTTTATATTTTAAAATTTTAATTTACATTGAAAACTATCTCGTTTTAGTTATTTTAATTTGGATATTGTTAACATTGGTGCCGTCTAAATTTCTTGTTTAGATTTTATGATTCAGAAAAATCATGGTTTAAATGTGGGAAATTGATAAAGATAACATTTTCATCATTTTTCAAATATAAAAAAATTATTTAATCCATATCATTTATCAAATTGAACTGATTTTCATCGTTTTTTGATTTCTGGTGTTTTTTGGGCTAAAATGTAAAATTTTATTAATTGTGGAATTTAAACACATTATTATCACTTTGGTATTTTATGAATAACCTTAACAATATTGATACAATTGGATTAATTTATTTTTTTATTTGTTCTTAGGATTCATTTTTATCTTCATGATCGAGAGAATATTCGAACATCAATTGGCCAACAAAAATTGGTCATCCGAAAACTTTTTTCTAGCCAACAGAATGGAATCAACATCAAAAAATGAAGTATAACTCGGTCTAAAGACCATAATTTTAGGAGATTAAAAATTTATTTTAAATAGTAATAAATTATTAATTTTAAAATATAATCTTATATATATTATTTAATTAATAATTTCGTTGAACACTCCAAATTTTATGAAAATTTATGGAATCATTTTCCAATAAAAGAAATTCTCAATAATTATTTCATACAATATTATATATGTGTCCAATAACTATGAAATTTGGTGGTTAATTAGAATAATATATTTACAGAAACATAAGAAAATGAAACTTTTTTGATTTTTAGCCATCTATTGGGCATATTAGTTTCCAAATATTAGAGGTCATATTATAAAGGATCATTTAATTTATCTTTATTCAGTTTAGTTTGATTCCATTCATATATAATTTTATATTTATAATTTAAAAAATTGATTCATTATTTTTTTCATATGTTTTCCACCTTCTATACTTCTCTTTATTCTTCTCGATATTTTTATATTTTCTACTTGTTTTATTTTTCTTTTTTTGTTCTTCTTCTTCTTCTAACATACGTAATGTTACATTTTTTTTCTTCTACATCTCTCTCACTCTCTCTAAAATTATTATTATTTTATTATTTTATCTTCTTCATCTATTATTTCATTTGTTCCACAATGAAATATTACATTAAAAAATACGGGATAACCCGATTCTTATCAAGGTGTGGTAAGTGATGTTTCTAAATAATTCAATGATTAAATTCATAAGTTTTATTATGTTTTTAGTGAGATAGAGTGATATGAATGGGTGTGGAGATCATCCACCATGAAACATAACTCAAAATAAATTCTATTATTTATTTAAAAATTTTCCCTTCTCAAAGCTAATCATAATAACTTCATGTGATGAATTTGATCTGTATAGTGGAAGAAAATATATATGGTGGATTTGGGTCATCAATGGTGCACACTCTTGATTGAGTTATTTCATCAACCATGATTAGAGGATGAGGTGGAATTGATATTTCATAAATAATAAATGATATTACCCAACAAAATAAAATAATATAAGTTTAAATATTACATTTCATGATTAAACAATCAAAATAAATAATTAATACCAATGAAAAGTATGATTGACCCCACTGACAAAACCAAAATGTCCGAGTTCATTATTAATTAAACCTGAAGTTTTCATTTCTAGTTAGATTAATATTTAAATTAATTTAAATTTCATTAATATCAATGAATTAAAGAAAATAGAAAAAATATGTAGATTATGTTAATTAGATTATGTAGGCAAAAAACTGAGAAAGCTCCTCATGTGAGAAAAAACTATTTATCCTTTGTGCGGAATTAGAAAAATATATTTAGTTTTTTATTAACTATAATAATAATGATATATATTTACATAAACTATTTCACATGGTTACTCTATGTATTAGATAAATGTATTATATGATTATACACACATGTATATGATGCATCTAGAAGAAACAAGAAAGGAGATCAATATGTTTGATGGATATCAGAAGAGATCCACTTATAAGATAAATTAAATTGAGTATTTATAGAGGATGTATTTTTCGTACATTTATGATTTCATGGATAAGTATTTCCTTCAATTATAAAAGGTAATATGTATTCACACATTAGGGTTGTTCATATGAGGTTCTGTTTTATGAAACTTTTACAACTACCAAAAAAACGGTTTTAGAGGATATCGTTAAATAGTTCAAGATATGTTTTAATTGGTTTATATATATAGTTAAAATGTATGATAGAATTTATAAAAAGAGTTTTAATAATATCCCACATTAATTTTGGCACTGATTTCACTATTTATATGATGTTATATATAGAAAAATGGTATAATTCATGGTAGAATTAATGTAATTTGGTGATTAATAGATCTATGCAATAAAAGAACCACCATAAGAAATTGGATGAGACTATATTGTAATAATTCCTTGAGAATTCCATAGTATAATGTGACACATTTTTAAATGGAGGTTCTTTTAAGGGATTATTTTATTGTATGATTCCCTATAAGAATCAACCCATGTTGTCTCTAAATTCAATTATATTTTCTCATCATTTGTTGATGATTTTTAGACATCTAAAAATATAACCTGAATATTTATTTTCAAATAATTCCATATAGTGATTAAATTTTATTTTTAAGGGATTTGATATTTTATAAGTTTTTATTAAATGTACAATCAATATATGACAATACATTTGGTTCACAAAGGCCTATATAAATATGTTCAACATTCATTCATGGTTACATTCAACATTATAACACATAAGACTTATTTTTCAAAAGTTATCATCCTCTCTATCCTTTTACTAAGGGCTCAATAGACAATATAGTTGAAAGAGTTCATACCCATGAACAAATGAATTCAAACAATTCATGGACACCTCTTAAGTAACGAGGCCTTCAACTATTTCTTAGTGATCTCAATCAAATGTTTTCAAAGTGTTTCAAAGTGATATATTGGTCGGTGTATGGTACACAATTATTGTTGTTGTAACTCCCCAGGTAAATAAATAATATTACATTTTAATATTTATCCATATTTGTGAATAAAATATTAATATGACTTTAAAGGGGATGCTATGCTCGATGGCGTACCCAACACTCAACAACGAGTTTCTTGGGAATCTTACATTGCACTCTTATAATAAACTAATATTATTTCAAATGGTAGTTAACAAGTAGCTGTTGTATTGAAGGGAATGGATAGAAATAACTAAAATATGATTATATATGTTTTTAAATGTTTTTACATTTATCCAATAAAAGATAAAGGCTTAAAATACGGAAGGAATTCAATTTTAGGCGTATATGCCCTAGTTTTCACTAAAGGTTAACTTATCGCCTTTTGATGGCAAACCATCATTAAATATAGTTTTTTTTCACTCTTATAAATTATATTGGACCAAATAAAACTCTTCTTAATAATTGGGACATCAGAATTTACTTTGTGTAAATTTTTGGTATCTATCCGATAAAGTTCATTTTTTAATGAATAGTGTAAAATGTTGTATTTTAATTCAAAACCTCTTTTTAATCTAATTTATTTATATGATTAGATTATATTTTGAATTCGTTTTAAAGTAAAATTAGAATGTATTTTTACCATTAAATCCAATAGTGGTCATTGGAATTAATTTCACTTTGAAATCAGACTTAAACTAGTGTCAATCTTTTGATACTTATTGTTTCATACAAACACGCTATTTTCTCGGACAACGGGAATTAATTATTAATATAATTAATGTGACTTATATGTTTTTAATTTTGTAAAATAGACTTCATTTTTGAATTTGGAATATCAAATATAGCTTAGGGTGAATTTTTTGGATTTTTCTGAAAAGCACAAATTTTTTATGAATAGTGAAACCACTAAGTGGTACTTAATAAAACTGATTTTTCCGTTTAAATGAAATTTTCCCATATTTGTGTTTTGAATTTCAAAAATCTAACATACATGGTTGTCATTAAGAAGTAAAATTTGGTTCAATGGGATAAATATAATTTTATGGTGAATAGTAACTTATTAAGTTTTTAATCACGATTAGAGGTAATTAGTGTAGTTTATGGTAAAAATAATGTTTTAATAATATGAAATGAACTTGAAACATGTCCTAACCTCATTGGATGTGTCATGGACGACCAATACAACCCATGGGTAAACTTGGGGACCCCATGAAGCCAATTTGGTTGGGAAATGACATAAATATCTTTTTATTTAATGTTAAAGTAAAAATGACACAAACATGAGATGTTTTAATAAAATAATTTTTACATGGGGTTATACAAGTCATATTTTTTACTATAAATATTAATTAGAAAGTTAAAAAGATTTCATACATCATAGTAGTTTTTTTATAATTTTTAGAAATTAAATAAATAAAATTATTTATGACATCATGATGATGCAGCGATGACCTCATTATTTAACAATTTAAATAAAATGGAAAGATAATGTAATATATAAGACCTACACATGTCCAAAAACTATTGGATGAGTGGATTTATAACCCTTATCACCTTATCCTAGAAATAAATCAATGTGGGACCTTTAAAATCCGAAACTCTTTTGAAAATAAAGTAACATTTTGTAACATTACAAGAGTGCCCCTCCTCTCCTCTTATAAAAGGCCCCGACCTCTACCTCCTTACCCACACTTCAAAAGCCTTAGGATCAGCCAAACCCTGCCAAATTTGTCTCTCAACATCCCTATATTACTCCTTGAAGCCTCACTTTGGGCAGATGTCTTTACCAAGGAATCCTTTGATCTCAAACCAAAGGGAGTTACCCAATTTTAAGGTAATGTCTTCACTTGTGTTGTTTTGTTTTATTTTGATTCTCCAACCCCCTAAACTCTTTTTATTCATTTATTTTGTAAAAAATACAGTATCATAAATATACTAAGATGTTGTTATAAGAAGGATTCGAGCTACACTTTCACACACCTACATCTAATGGTTAAAGAACATACTATTTCTCTGGATGGCGAATTTCGGCCTCCCGAAACGAAGATTGTTCAACATTATTTTAACACCTTCAAAGGTGGCCATTAAGATGAAACTATATTTATATATGATATATAATATGTTAAGATTCTGTATTTTTCATTTTGGGCATACCTTTATGGTTTCCATTATGGGTAAACGTGATATCTTCATTTAAGGAAGTACGGACTACCACCCCCTCAAAGTGATGTGATTTGTTAATGCCATATGTGGGACGTATAAATGATGGATTTAATTATATTATATATGATACCATACTGGAATTAAAATACTATTATGTATCATTATGTTTTAAATCCATTAAATTTGAAATAGAAATGGAAGTAGCGTTCATGCGTACGTACAGCTTACCGTCTCCATGAACGGTACATTTCATTTTTCTTATCTCAAAATGTTATGTAATATTATAAGTACATATATATAATGGATATATATGTAATATATTACATCTAAATTATGGATATCATTCTGGAATTATAACATATATATATCTCTCTCATTTTGTTTAATTCCATTAATATGACAAAAAAATGAAAGTAGCATTCATGCGTACGTACGACCTACCGTCTCCATGAACGGTGCTTTTTGTTTTTTTATCTCCAAATGATATGGAATAGTATAAAATGAATATTTACTGGATACATATGATATTTTAATCATTAATAATATTCTGGAAATTATTTACTTATAACTACATGGGCAATCTTTTTTCAAACAAGTTCATTTTTGACTCATGTACCAAACATCGGCAAAAATGTCTGATATAAACTAACATTATTAAACAATTATTATAACATTATAATATGTGATATGAACTGAATAATAATCTCTAAAGGAGGTACTTAGGCAATTATTAATTGAAAAAAGTTTATTATTCAGGAATATAAAGAAACGAACAAGACAAGTTGGACTTGAGGTAAGGGATCTTACTCCTCTCTTTCTTTTTAAGTACACTCTTTTATGTCATTCCCTCTAAAGCTCATATTTCTTGTTATTGGGAGGTTATTTTATATTACAGTTACGGTAATTATTATGTTCATGTGATGAGAGACCCTATTCTCTCTCATCAATCCATTTTGGAAGTTTTGAGTGGCGCCGTTAGGCTGCCGAATTTTCGTAAGAGATCTAACCTCTCTCTTTCTTTTTAAGTACTCTCCTTTATGTCACTTATTTTAAGCTCCTCTTTGTTATGTTGGGGGATGTTCTTTTATATTACTCTTTCTATAAACTTTAAGTTAATATGATGAGATACCCTATTTGATCTCATCAATCCATTTTTGTAAGTTTTATGTGGCGTCGTTAGGCTGCTGAGTTTTCGTAAGGGATTTTTCATCTCACTTTTATTCCCATGAGATTTATGCTACATTTTCCACAATTTCCTTTGAGTGGTGTATGTACTGCCCATTATTCTACTCTTTTTGTAATATAAATTCGTTTATGAGTGTTTACATCAATGATTTATTGTCCTTCTTTCATGGGGTGTATGTTTTGAAAGATACCCAAGTCGGTAAGGGAACCATTCACCCTCCTCTTTTTTAAAAGACTTCATTTGTTGGGTCTTTTAATTTAAATATTGTTATGTTGGTATATGTTCTCATATATCGTTATTGATTTAAATTTTATGTCCAAGTGGTAAGATACACTTTTTTTATCTCTCATCAACTCATTTTGATGTGACGTCGTTAGGCTGTCAAGGGAACTTCTTAACCGAATTCCGATTTCATTGGGTTCAACATGTAGTTATTGAATATGTCATCCTTTGAATATGTGTGAATGACCTTTGATTATTTTACACTTAATATCCACTTATATTTTGTGTATTCATTTGTCACACATAATTATGTAATTTATTTATCCTTAAACCAAGGATACCGTCTTTGTAAGGGACTTCGTCTCAATCTCCATTCATTGAGGGATATTTTGTTTTATACACAACCTTCTTTTATACGGTGTATAAACCCTTTTTACTTTTACATTTATCCAAAAAGGAATCTTTTTTATAAAAAGTGTTTTACTAAATGACAAGAGGGAATGTTTTTGTCATACGTATGCGGCGACAACGACTTCTCCGCCTCCGTGACCATTATTTGAGTTTCGGCTTCTTCAGCAAGCCATACATTCTTTTTAAAAGAAAAATAAATACCATGTTTTACTTTTCTTTTATTTTGGTATTGAAAATGGTTTTCATAATGTTTTTGTATCAATGTGTTGTTTTGATATCTTATTATTGAAATATGTAAATGTTATGTTTCCTTTATGCATGTTTTATATAATAATATTATATTATGGTTCTTGGGCATTGTTATGAAGATGGGTGGTTCCGTGATAAACTAAGGGTGGGTGAGCCCGATATAGCTCTCCAATGCATTGGGTATCGCGAAGGAGTGTAACGTTAAGGTTTCTCCAAAGAGTTTTAGGGAATATGCTGTGATTGGTATTCCAAACATAACCAAGAGGGTTAATCCCTATGTAAGAATGTTATGAATGCCTCAAGTTACCTTTATGTCTTATGATTTCTATGATTTATTCATGGTTTGATGAGGTATGTTAAAGTGCCTATGTTTTATGGGTAAAGTATGATTTCATTCTTATGTATATATGATCTCATGTTTCCTTTCCATATTTCTATAACCCTTACTGAGCTTTTTATGCTCATCCAAAGTTTTTGAAATGTTTTTCACAGGTCAAGGGAAAGGTACAAGATTTCATGATAGTGTCAAGGATGTGTCAAGAATGAATCCATGTTTTATTTTCAATATGTTTCCATTGATGGGAAGAATGAATACTGTCTTTTGTGTAACCACTTTGTTTAAATGTGGAATGTAATGTAGGTTTCATGATCTAATTCTCTAAAACTCTAAACCTAAAAAGATCCTCATTGTGTAATCTTGTAATATCTGAAGATTAAGTAATGTTTAAGGCTGGGGCCTTATAGTTGGTATCAAAGGTCGGTTTAGATAAATTTAGTGGTTAGGGTATTCTATAAGCACAAGTGACATTACCATAATGGTTAGGATTTCAGAAAGAGTCCTAGTTTTAGATAAAGTGAATGAGAAAGTATATCTTAGTGTTTATCTTCCTCATTAGTACATGATGGTTATGTTGATATACTCACACTGACCTTTTTGGTTTTAGTAAATGTCTAGATCTAGGAGGCACCAAAGTGACAATGGGTTTGAAGGAAACTATGGTGGCTCTCTGATTAAGAGACTGGATGAGATGGGGGATTCAATGAGGAATCTCATGGTTGTTCTAAACCAACTATCAAGGAGTCATGATCAACCACTTCAACCTCGGTGAGTTCTCTAATGCATCATGTATGAGATGACCAACTCATTTTGGAAATTCAGGTAATAATTATAAAGGTAACCATTAGAGTTTATATGATCCTTACTTTTGAGGTAATTATGGGTTTTTATATGATATGCTGGAAAATGAAAGGCATGAGATAATATTGAGGTTAAAATATGTTATTATTTTTTTGAAGATTTTATCTCATTTTGGGGAATTCTTTAAGAATTATGTAGTTTTGGAAAAAGGACAACACGCAGACCGTGTGACAACCCGTCGCGTCAGACAAAGCTGCGGGAATCGAACCCACAACCAAAGTGCGACTAGTATTTATCGCCTACCACTGGACTACGTGAAGTCCCTGGTTAGTTTGACTGATTCTTTTTAGTTAGATGATTTTAGGAATCAAGAGTAAGTCTATTTTGGGTTATATATGGAAATGATTAACCTATCATAGAGGATATGTGATTAGGTTAATTACTTTTCAATATGAGAATTTAAGAGCAACTGATGTTATTTAGAGATAAAAGTTAATTTGTACCTTGGAAGACTATGTGATTAAATCCTTCAAATATTTGGGTTTCAATCCTAGTTTGGTTTAATTTGAATAATTTTATGGACAAATTGATTATAGAATGGTCCTCGTTGAACTTTGGGTTTTGTTGGACAAATTTTGGAGATTAAGATTAGATTTTATTTTTATAAAGGGTTATCCTTTTCTGGATTATCTGATCTTGTACTATCCTTTTTGGTTTTGGTTATGGTTAAAGTCTAAAGAAATGGGAAGTATATAGTTATCTTTGGTAGATTAGGTGATTCTCTAGAAGTTGATTATACTACTCTTAATGCGAATAAGTCTTCCTAAATACTCGTCTTTTGGGAAAAATTTGAGTTTGATTAAGGAATCTTGTAAAATTTGAAAGTCAACATGATAAGTGATTATGTTTCCTTATGAATAAATTCCTCAATAAAAAGTAACTTAAAACAAAAATGTTGTCTATTAACTTTTCCTACTGTGGAATCGAATACCGTTTAACCCATCACAAGTTTGTGATTTTCTTGTGGTTAACTTTATCATAAACATGTTTTCTATCACTCTCCATCAGAACATGACCCTATGTTTTCTCCTCCATGTCCATATTTTCATACTTGGAATCCTAGTATGGGTTAACTCGGGTGACCTCTGTACTTATCTTCCTTTATTTTAAAGTGATTGTTTTACCAACTCTTGTTCCGATGTGGGACTTTCAAGGATGTTTCCAAGCTCAATTTAAAAAATTGCGAGGACGCAATTTCCAATAGGGGGGAAGGATGTAACACCCCACGTAAATAAAGAATATGAAATTTTAATATTTATCCATATTTGTGAATAAAATATTAATATGACTTTAAATGGGACGCTATGCTCGATGGCGTACCCAACACTCAACAACGAGTTTCTTGGGAATCTTACGTTGCAGTCTAATAATAAAATAGTATTATTTTAAATGGTAGTTAACATATACCCGTTGTATTGACGAGAATGGATAGAAATTACTAAAATATGATTACATATGTTTTTAAATGTTTTTACATTTATCCAATAAAAGATAAAGGCTTAAAATACGGAAAGAATTCAATTTTAGGCGTATATGCCCTAGTTTTCACTAAAGGTTCACTTATCACCTTTTGATGGTGAACCATCATTAAATATAGTTTTGTTCACTCTTATAAATTATATTGGACCAAATAAAAATCTTCTTAAGAATTGGGACATCAGAATTTACCTTGTGTAAATTTTTGGTATCTATCCGATAAAGTTCATTTTTTAATGAATAGTGTAAAATGTTGTATTTTAATTCAAAACCTCTTTTTAATCTATTTTATTTATATGGTTAGATTATCTTTTGAATTGGTTTTAAAGTAAAATTAGAATATATTTTTACCATTAAATCCAATAGTGGTCGTTGTAATTAATTTCACTTTGAAATCATACTTAAACTAATGTCAATCTTTTGATACGTATTGTTTCATACAAACATGCTATTTTCTCGGACAGCGGAAATTAATTATTAAAATAATTAATGTGAATTATATGTTTTGAATTTTGTAAAATAGACTTCATTTTTGAATTCGGAATATCAAATATAGCTTAGGGTGAATTTTTGGGATTTTTCTGAAAAACTTCAATTTTTGATGAATAGTGAAACCACTAAGTGGTACTTATAAAAACTGATTTTTCCGTTTAAATGAAATTTTTCCATCTTTTTGTTTTGAATTTCAAAAATCCGACATAAATGGTTGTAATTAAGAAGTAAAATGTGGTTCAATGGGATAAAGATAATTTTTTGGTGAATAGTAACTTATTAAGTTTTTAATCGCGATTAGAGGTAATTAGTGTAGTTAAAGGTAAAAATAATGTTTTAATAATATGAAATGAACTCGAAACATGTCCTAACCTCATTGGATGTGTCATGGAAGTCCAAGAAAACCCATGGGTAAACTTGGGGACCCCATGAAGCCACTTAGGTTGGGAAATCACATAAATATCTTTTTATTTAATGTTAAAGTTAAAATGACACAAACAAGAAGTGTTTTACTAAAAAAAAATTTACATGGGGTTATACAGGTCATATTTTTGACTATAAATAGTAATTGGAATGCTAAAATGATTTTCCCACATTATAGAAGTTTTTTATAATTTTTAGACATTAAATAAATTAAATTATTTGTGACATTATGATGATGCAGCGATGACCTCATTATTTAACGATTTAAATAAAATGGAATGATAATGTAATATATAAGACCTAAACATGTCCAAAACCTATTGGATGAGTGTATTTCGAACCCTTACCACCTTATCCTCGAAATAAATCAATGTGGGACCTTTAACATCCAAAACTCGTTTGAAAATAAAGTAACATTTTGTAACTTTACAAGAGTGCCCCTCCTCTCCTCTTATAAAAGGCCCCCACCTCTACCTCCTTACCCACACTTGAAATGCCTTTGGCTCGGCCAAACCCTGCCCATTCTGTCTCCCAACTTCCCTATCTTACTCCTTGAAGCCTCACTTTGGGAAGATGTCTTCCCAAGGAAGCCTTTGATCTCAAACCAAAGGGAGTTACCCAATTTTAAGGTAACGTCTTCGCTTGTGTTGTTTTGTTTTATTTTGCTTCTCCAACCCCCTAAACTCTTTTTATTCATTTATTTTGTAAAAACTACAGTATCATAATTATACTAGGATGTTTTTATAAGACGTATTAGAGCTAAACATTCACACACCTACATTTAATGGTTAAAGAACATACTGTTTCCGTGGATGGCGAATTTCAGCCTCCCGAAACGATGATTGTTCAAAATTCATTTAACACCTTCAAAGGTGGCCATTAAGATGAAACTATATTTATTTATGATATATAATATGTTAAGCTTATGTATTTTTCATTTTTTGCATACCTTTATGGTTTCCATTACGGGTAAACGTGATATCATCATTTAAGGAAGTGCGGACTACCGCCCCCTCAAAGTGATGTGATTCGTTAATGCCATATGTGGGACGTATAAAGGATGGATTTAATTATATTATATATGATACCATACTGGAATTAAAATACTATTTTGTATCATTATGTTTTAATTCCATTAAATATGAAATAGGAATGGAAGTAGCGTTCATGCGTACGTACGACTTACCATCTCCATGAACGGTACATTTCATTTCTTATCTCAAAATGTTATGTAATATTATAAGTACATATATATGATCGATATATATGTAATATATTACATCTAAATTATGGATATAATTCTCGAATTATAACATATATATATCTCTCTCATTTTCTTTAATTCCATTAATATGACAAAAAAATGAAAGTAGCGTTCATGCGTACGTACGGCCTACCATCTCCATGAACGGTTCTTTTCATTTTTTATCTCCAAATGATATGGAATAATATAAAATGAATATTTACTGGATATATATGATATTTTAATCATTAATACTATTCTGGAAATTATTTACTTATAACTACATGGGCAATCTTTTTTCAAACAAGTTCATTTTTGACTCATGTACCAAACATCGGCAAAAACGTCTGATATGAACTAACATAATTAAACAATTATTATAACATTATAATATGTGATATGAACTGAGTAATAATCTATAAAGGAGGTAATTAGGCAATCATTAATTGACAAAAGTTTATTATTCAGGAATATAAAGAAACGAACAAGACAAGTTGGACTTGAGGTAAGGGATCTTACTCCTCTCTTTCTTTTTTAAGTACACTCTTTTATGTCATTCCCTTTAAAGCTCATCTTTCTTGTTATTGGGATGTTATTTTATATTAAAATTACTTTAATTCTTATGTTCATGTGATGAGAGACCCTATTCTCTCTCATCTATCCATTTTTTAAGTTTTGAGCGGCGCCGTTAGGCTGCCGAATTTTCGTAAGAGATCTAGCCTCTCTCTTTCTTTTTAAGTACTCTCCTTTATGTCACTTCTTTTAAGCTCCTATTTGTTATGTTGGGGGATGTTCTTTTATATTCCTATTTCTATAAACTTTAAGTTAATATGATGAGATACCCTATTTGATCTCATCAATCCATTTTTGTAAGTTTTATATGGCACCGTTAGGCTGCCGAGTTTTCATAAGGGATTTTTCATCTCACTTTTATTACCATGAGATTTATGCTACATTTTCCACAATTTCATTTTAGTGGTGTATGTACTGCCCATTATTCTACTCTTTGTGTAATATAATTTCTTTTATGAATATTTACATCAATGATTTATTTTCCTTCTTTCATGGGGTGTATGTTTTGAAAGATACCCAAGTCGGTAAGGGAACCTTTCACCCTCCTCTTTTTTAAAAGACTTCTTTTGTTGGGTATTTTAATTTACATATTGTTATGTTGGGATATGTTCTCATATATCCTTATTGATGTAAATTTTATGTCCAAGTGATAAGATACACTTTTTTTATCTCTCATCAACTCATTTTGATGTGACGCCGTTAGGCTGTCAAGGGAACTTCTTAACCCAATTTCGATTTCTTTTGGTTCAACATGTAGTTATTGAATATGTCATCCTTTGAATATGTGTGAATGAACTTTGATTATTTTACACTTAATATCCACTTATATTTGGTGTATTCGTTTTTCACACATAATTATGTAATTGATTTATCCTTAAACCAAGGATACCGTCTTTGTAAGGGACTTCGTCTCAATCTACATTCATTGAGCAATATTTTGTTTTATACACAACCTTCTTTTATACGGTGTATAAACCCTTTTTACTTTTACAATTATTCAAAAAGGAATCTTTTTTATACAAAGCATTTTACTAAATGACAAGAGGGAATGTTTTTGTCGTACGTATGCGGCGACAACGACTTCTCCGCCTCCGTGACCGTTATTTGAGTTTCGGCTTCTTCTAAAAGCCATACCTTCTTTTTATATAGGTAATTTTGTTAATAAAAACTGTGTATGTTTTCTTCATCTTCCAAAATCATTATAAAATTACAATTACGTCATTCCCAACACCATATATCATATAGTGTCATTATGTAAACATTATATAGAACAATATTAAAGAAACAAATCTATAGTTTCTATATCATTAACCCAGAGTGATATAAGAAGAACACAATAACTCATCATTGATTGAACCAAGTCTAATAGAGTTTTATTCCTCCTTTTATACACACAAATACCTTATGATTATCCATTAACAATGAGTAATGAGATAATTCCACAATATCTTATATTTTAAATAATTGATTGCTTTGTTATTCAAATATCTATATAATATAACAATATTAATAAATTTTCCCAGTTGATTTTATACATCAATTTTTAGAACCATGAACTTTCAAAAGGTTTGAGAATTATAAATCACAAGAAACACATAACTATACAGAATAAAATCAACATTAATGATTAAAACATATATTTAACTTCCTATTACATGAGTACTAATTGATCCGTCTATATAACTATTTATAAGAACAATATTCCATTAGATCTATCATCAATTCCACTATAATTTGTTATGTTCATTTTTCTTAATAAATAAGATTTAAGACTTTCTAATGAATCTAAATCAAATGAGTGAAACAATGCATATCATTATATTCGTTAGTTGTGTATCTCATTTATATGACCACGGTAATAATTCAAAGTATAATTTGTTCTGTAATTATACTTGACAGTCCAATCATGAATGTTATGAATTGGATTAGCCAATATAGAACACATAAATCTTTAACCATATTACGAATTCATTAAAACACACCTTTATTATATATTGAATAAATCTTATTTTTAATAAGTATTGAAGGACCATAATTGACTAAACCTGATACAAAAATAAATATTTTATTTGTGGATGGAACGTTGTAACCATTTATTCAATTTTAGAACTAATCTTCTAGGTAAACTGTTTCAAATTGAACTTGGATTCCAACTAAACTAACACATATCCCATCCTTCAACTATTTATAAAGGAATTATTTATCCCCAAAGAGAATTAAATTTTTCATAGTAATCACATCATTGTCATTTTGAATTATTTCACGGTTAAATTAGAGTTATAATGAAAACAGATCATGTATCAAAAATCCAGCATGCATCATCCATATATTAGAAGTACACTCTAGGAACAATAATCCGAAATAATAAATTGATAAAAACAATGAATCATAATCAAAATATTTTATACAACACATTTATATAAATATACCATCTTATCTAATGTATATAGAAAAATTATAATAACAAAAGAAACTAAGTGCATAATAAATAATATTCTTGGGTGATTCATTGATCACGGAAAATAATATAAAACACAAACTAAACTACATTAGTACCTCTATGAAACACAAGGATTTAATCCTCACACTCATAACCATTGTAAAGTTAAAATATATAATAAAACAAAAATATATTCTAATCCTTGTTAAATATATTTAGTCATGAGATAAATATCCTAGTTGGTTTACACCAATCAAATCCATGCTATTACATCCATATCACATTAAATATATTCTTGTTTTAAATTCATTAAAAATACATAACATTATAAAAATTATTTACATAATAAAACTAAAACACATCATTGTTTTTATAAAGAATTTTTTTTCTTAGTTTCATTAAATGAACAAATCACATGAAAATTGATTTTCCTCTGTCGAAACTATCATTCAAAACCACCCCTAAAAATTCCACAAAAAATTCATAAATAAAAAAAATTGAATTAAAATTTAAATAAACAAAATAAAATTTTCAAACCCACATGGTTTTCCAAAACATCCCAAAAAAAAATTTCTATGTAAACCAGAAACATCTTCCTAAAACCCATTTTATAAAAACCCACACACTGGAGTAATCAATAAAAATATATTCAAACACCATTTTGAAAAATAGAATTTAAAATTAAAGTAATAAAAATTTCATAAACCCATTTATAAATAGTTCATAAATGTAGAAATACAATAATTAAAATGGAAAATAATAAAAATTAGGTTCCATGGTATTAATCGATAGGGGAAAATGAAATCAACCAAAAAATTATGTTACACACGACCATAAAATGTATAGGGGATACACGAAAGCAAGAAATGGAATCACTTAAATAATCTTTGAATGGATCCTAGAATAATGAGAGTCTTCTATGGGATCAAGTAATAAGGATAAAAAATGGGGATAAGAAAACTAGGGTGGCACTACTGAACCTATGTTGTATTAGTGGATATGGAAATATAACTGGGGTCCATCATAATTATTGTGCTAAAAGGAAATCACTATGCCCTTGTAAAAAATTTCAGTTCAATGGAAACATCTTGTTATATCAATTGGTCTAACTAAATACCTTACCCTTTGTTTAACATGGTGTAAAATAGGGTTTCACTCTATTAGTTCACTACCCAACCCCTTAAAAATCCAAATAAATCAATCAATGGGGGGGGGGAGAATGCATCAAAATTCATTAAAATGGAATAATAAACATCAATAAATTTATCAAAATATTATAACCACATCTCTTTTTACCTTGTAGAAAACAACCCCTTTTTTATCATCACCTAAAAAACACATACATAAGAAACCTCCCATAAATTGGAATAATGTACATGGGGCATAATATTTTCAAATATATTTCATTGAAATCAATATATATTAAAGTTACAATTGGTCCTTTTATAAAACATTCATTTATTGTAAATCCATATAACACTGTTTGAAATACCACTTCATATAACCTTAAGAAGCCAAATTGTGATGGTTTTTCTTAAAATACATTTAGAAGTCATTACATTATTAAAAACTACCATTGACTTTTCTAAATCCAACACAATATTCAAAATGTAACATGGATAGGCCAACACACCCTTTTTAGTAAAACTACAGTTATTGAATCATGATATATCTTAATTAGAAACCATTTTGTTTAAAACACCCTTATAAATCACTAAAATAATTCCAAAAAAAATTTTATAATCATTTAAAAACATTACAAATACACTTGGTAATTTGTAAAAACACTTGGACTTGAATCCCATTCCATGACTAAGGTTAAAAGTACATTAAATAAATAATCTACCATTAGAGAAATACATATAATTATAAAAGCTGACAAAAATAATTTTTTAAAATGATGTATCCCACAATATGTGATAATAATAAATGGAATATAAACACATATATAATGAAATTCATAATCTAGTCACCTATGATGAAGAAGTGTATAACAATATAGAAACCATCCTCTCTATGTAAAAATGAACCAAAACTCAATTATTGGAAAAACAATCCCTAAATATATCTACAATAGTGATTAAGGTTTTTTGAAAAAAAACTTTGATGGTAAAAGTATGGGAATTATGGAGAGGATGAAATGATATAAAAGTAGAAGAATTTCCTTTTAAATTGTTAAGATGGAGGAGGGAAAAAAATCCAAATCAAAAGGGAGAGTGAGGTCTGGGATCTCCCTTAAACCCCTAAGATCCATCCACATGAGTAGGTGGGAGGATGTGTGAGTGTGGTATATAATTTGAAAGGGGTTGGATAGTAATTTCATCAATATTTTAAACCTAGATAGACTATATGTTATTTTAAACAATAGATCAATTGTGAAAAAATATAAGAGAAGGGTACAACTACAATGTTTCTAGAGAAGGAAGCATAGTTTTAAAATCCATGATTAAATAATTTTCAACTACACTTTCAAAATGTAGTCCTCTTATACACAGGTTCTATATTGTTACTCCTAAACACTAGTCAAACAATGATCATCCCATAAAACCATAAATTTATTTTCAATACTTATTTAAACTATTGGAAACATAAAAAAACTATTGGACACATAAATTAATACAAAATATACCCAATAATGACATGAAAGGTGCCACATAGATTGAGATTATATGTGATGACCTTTAATTCCACTAACAGTTGCTCAATTTCAAATAAATATATCTACGTTACATTTAACTAATTCAATCGTATATTAGAATTTATTCTTACCAACACAAATAGATAAATTATATCTAATATCTATGAATAGGAAGTATGGAAATTGATTTTAGTAACATTCAAATCTATATATTCAGAATGCTTCTCTTTCATAACAATAAATAATATTATATAACAATATCGGCCATACATATAAGACATATTAAAATGATAATCAAGATATATTACATCATCTACCAAAAATTCATATAAATTAGAGAGGATCATGTTTTAAATATTTTATTTAGGTACATTTAATTTTATTACTCCCACTAAACATGATTACCCATATAACTTATCCATTTAGTAGGAAAGGATCCACATTTCACTAAATATTGGGTTTCTTTGAATTTTTCCTAACATTTTCCTATTTAGGTAGACTAGCATGCCAATCATATCATATATGAATCTTAGGTAAAATTTAGATAACTCCATTTCCAGGTTCATTATAGAAATTATCCCCTTTCAGTACCTAATCCAATTGAGGTCACTTATCTATGTGTGTCCTAAAACATATAGTCAAAGATGGGCACATATTACTATTAGATTCACCCATATTGATCATGCCTTATAGATGATAATCCTTTTGAATCATGGTGTGTCTTCAAAAAAACCCTTTATATCACATGTAATAAATTTATATAGCACAATTCTAGTGATTTAAATTTATAATATCTATTCCTTCCCCAAAATTAATTTATTTGAACCATATTTATGTGTAACTATTTACAAAAATAAAATATTATATTGTTAACTAAAAAATAGAATCCCAATATATTAACACATATCTAAACATATATCATATATAAGGTAAATGAAACCTCTTCACATAAATAATTATAATCATATGAAATCAAAAATTATTTCATGAGTAATCATGTGGTGATAGTTTTTCAAAATATACTTTTCTTGAATAGATTAAAATCCTAGGAAAATGATCATTAAGAACCATATTCTCATCCCATGGATAAATTTATTTATAATTCTAATAAGAAATATTTATAAAATTTAATAAACCTTGAAATTAATACATATAATGTCATAAAAATTAATGTCAAGGTTGAATAATACAAAACTTTATATTGATTTACCTATAATATTTATTTTATATTCATGGTATGGAGGTTTATAAGATGTATTTTATTTTTAAAAAAAATCATACAAAATTATTAATATAAAATGTTTATATACATTAATTATTAAATATATATTTAATAATTAAATGAATAATTCAATTAATTAACAAGATATTTAAAAAATTAATACAATCATAATAATAAAAATTAATTTTTGTTTTCTCCAAATTTATATGGAATTTCCACAGGCCATATGGCCTTTCTCTTGTGAAACCTTTAAAAAACATTTTATTGTTTTTTTAATGATTATGAGTTTCTGACATAACATGGTTGAACTATCTACACCATTTTATAAAATGTAATCCTGAAAAATTAAGAAAAAATGTATAGCCAGATGCTATTTTCGTTTTATGGTTACACAAAGAATCATGTAATGTTATCATACACAATAACATGGTTAGTATTCATGGTGGATTTTCTATGACATAGTTTTCCAATAACCATTATTTGGTGATGTTAAAAAGTATAATTTGTTTTATAATATAATTAACCATGATATTTTACATTAAACCAAATTGTTTCCACTATAAATATTACCACACTATGAAACTAATATTGATATCCCTAACAAATTTTTATGAATAATTTTTTTCAATTATTTTTTTATCAAATTATCAAATACAACTATGTGGTTTATAATCCAATAATTTTCATTTAAAATCACTCAAATAAACTGAAATAAAAATTTCAACTTATTGATTCATCATTGTGACGTAATATGAAACAACTTCTATCATTCATGATACATCATCATGGCTATAAGAAGTAGAATAAAATATAAAATCTCATGTTAATATCAACTAGTAGTTCCATCTATATGGTGAAAAAAGACACGTATAAAATTTATATACCTCAATATCAATTATTTTGATCATAATTCATATGGAGTTTAATCAAATTCCATTAATTTACACTAATTCTTCTTTCTCATTAAGTTATCCACTAGACACTATAATAAATAAATACATTTGTGAGACCTCTTCATTATATTGGTTTTCAAGAACTTCCTTTTCAAACAAAAATTACGACAAATGAAACTGAGATAATTTTTGACAATATAGAGTAATCTCCCATGTCTCTAATGAGGTCTAAGAATCTATAATTTATTACCCTAAATCATTCAATTATATATATTAGTGGAGTTTTAATGGTCTATATATTGTTAAATTAACGAACTTTTTCAATTTCACCTCACATAAAAATCTAATTGTTATAATATTTTAAAATTTATTATTTATTAAGACATTATCATATGAGGACCTAATAATCCAAATAATCATGATAATAAATTTTGTAGAGTCAACTGAATTATAGAATGAATATTTTCACAAGGGAATCATGATGTGTATCTAAGAATCATGAAAACACAGTAACCATGGACTTGTGACATTCACTATGACCCAGTGAATTATTTAGTCTATAATATTCATCGTTCTTAATGAACCATGATGGATGTAAGATACCTAGTATTTGTTTGGTGTACAAATACTTTTTTTAGTTTATATGATTTTTATGGCCTAATGTGAATGCCTGTTGAAGTTGTTGGGGTATCAGAGGTGTCTGGGGATTGTTCGGAACCTGAAAAACATTTTTTTAGAAATAGAATGTTTTCACTGTTACTAATAACCATGTTGGGTAGTATATATGGGTAATTATAACCATGCATGGTTGTATAGTGGGGAGATATAGAACAAAAAATGGATTAAATAGTGCAGATGGAGGTGCATGCTCATGTGGTGGCCTCTGAGGTTTTGGAAGTGGGATGAGACAAGTTTTGTGTATAGCTTTTCAAATAATTCATACAGAATTTGTGAAGTGACCCTATATATAGCTGTGGGGACTCACTTGGCACAATTTTTGGCCAACCATGCAGCCAAACTATTGGACCCATGAAATCAGATAAAAATTTCTGATTTTCCCTTAATTTAACAAATAACATGATTTTATATTTCAAATTCCTCCTTCCTTGGACAATAACCATTTGAGATCCCTTATGAGCCAAATTAATTCCTCTAATCATGTTCCTCATTCCAATCATGGAATCGAGCATCGATCATCTCATTGGATCTGTATCGGTGTGTATTAACTCATTTTATAATGTGCTTCATTCTTATTTTTACGGATCGATTTATTTATGTTCAAGATAATAATCACTAATTTCACGTTCATTGACCATTTATTATTTTTATTCTTATATGAGTTGAATCATATGATGATACTAGATGACCACTCTACTATGGACCTAGGATAGGTGGTCAATACTTTCCCTTCTGGTATGGATATGTAGTAATCTAGTTGTCATTATCCCACCCACAAGAATATCTTTCACAAACATTAAGTTCAAATGAATAATTGAATTATATGAAATAAAACTTGTTATGAATTCCCTCTTATTTCCCATTATATATGATTGAGGTTTCTTCCCAAACCAAGGTCTCCCATGGGGTTTGCCTTTATAATTGACATTGTTGATCCACCCATGTGTTGAGTTTATATGATTTAATAGTTAAAGGAAACATTTTATAAATGATTTGAGTTGAATGAATTAATTTGGAGATGTTCTAACTCCTTTTCTATGTAGGGAATTATGTGGAATTTATATTTTATTTATGTGTGGTTATACTCATGAGACATGAATGTTTATTGTGGAATGGTTACATAGGATTTAATGTTTGTTTTATCTCATGGGATACCAAAATGGTAGAGAATTCATTATACTTATATGCTCATTGGATTATAATTCAATGGGATGCCTTATGGAATTCTACCCCCCTGGATCGGGATTTTAATGTGCTCACATTGGGCATGGTCGATAGAAATGTTCCTTGGACAATATTTCAAGAATAACCAAATTTCCAACAATATAATCAAATGTTTTTCAAGGATCCCTTGTCACAAAATAAATGTGATTTATATGATTATATGGGTCAACCAAGGTAAATGTGATATGCATTGTTATATGGCCTAGGCATGGTTGTTCTAACAATTATGGTTATACTGAGTGGCCATTTTTAATATGATTTATAGATTACATGGGAAGTTCATGGTTGACATGATATGTATGGATGTACTATAAGGTTGTGTTAGTTATTTCTGTATTAATTAAATCTTCCTTGTTATAGGAGCTTAACCATGTTTTGGAGTGATCCTTGTGGGGTTATATAGTATAACCTATTATATTATATATATTCCATGGAAACATTCCTTTTATATCTGCTTACTTGTGATATAAATTGCATGATTCATTAGCTCCTTATTTTGTGCAACCATGACTTATTATGGACCATTGGTTTGTTACCTTATGTAATTGTATTTCCCACCAAATTCAGGCCTCCGTTATTTACTAGGAGAGAAAATTTGGATGTAATTGGGCTCCATTGAAAGTTCACACAGTTTGATGTATGATATTTTACTATGCTTAGAAGTAGGGGATTACAGGACCATGATGAGGCTCAAGTTTCTATCTGGGTAATTTTTAATATTTTTTATTTAGATACATGTATTATACTAATTCCTTGTATAACTATTTTAATTATTTTGTAGACACCTGATTGGTTAATCATTTTATATGAGATACTCATGGAATTAGTTATTTACCCCTTCATTTAATATATTATATGACTATTATAATGCTTCCACTATTTAATTTTATTAATATTCTTCTATGTTACACTCTCGTAATGAGGGAATATTCTCCCCACAAACACACTCTAAGCCGTCACTACTAGTTGGTGTCCTGTAGTATTTAGGTAGACAGACTTTAGGCAATGTGGACAACAGAGCATAGGGGATTTTAAAGTGGAATACATATCCATGATGTTATAATGTTGTATCAGAGCATATTATTATCTGATTTATTATTTGGCGAAAATATATAGAGATATGATAGATTTTAAAATTGTCAATGAGATGTGCATGGGCATAGTTATCCCATGTATAAGAAAATTCACAGTTTCCATAAATGTAATTAATCTTTAATGGATTTATCCTATTATAGTTGAATTTATTCCACTGTTGTTTGATGACCATGAAATTTTATGTAATTATTTATGTTATTGTAGGTTCTATTTTTTTGTGACCAAATGAGATGAGGGAATACCATCCCATCAATCATTTTATGCACATGATATAAATCTCATTCCATGTATTATGAACTTCCATATAAGATACATTTCCTATATTAATAATGTTATGATATGTTTCAATGTACATATACCTACAATTTTGAAATAATTATGTTGTGGGAATTGAGAAACACATTTGGTACTTAGAGTGCTTGTCGAAACCTATTATGTGTTTTCTGGATTAGGCTACAATAAACACAGTAAGAACCAAATTGTGGGTTGGAGAGTCATCAAACATGAGATGTATGTACTGGAATTTGTTATCGTGCAGATTAGGTGGACACCGTATATATGATCCTGAGGAGTACGAGCCCTTATTGATCAAGAATTGTGGGCCATTTTGTTCAATTATTTAAAATTAGATATTAAATTAATATGAAATTTAAATGGAACCTAATATGATAAGAAGATAACATTACCTACACAACACATTTGAGTGGGAAATATGTAGTTTCTATAGTGATTTTTTTGATTCATTCCTTTATACAGTCTTGGATATAGGAGAACGCTTTGTGGTATGACTTGGTTATAGGATTTTTTTGACATATCCGCCACTTTTAATCTGATAACATTGATATAATTCTTATGTAAGGAGTGTGTTTTGAATTTTATAAGAATTAAACCACAACATCCTCTAGTCATATGACATAAATATGGAGACAACCATGATCATGAGGTTGTCTTCAATGTGATACTAGTGCATCCTACTTTAATTTTAGCTACGATACAATTCATATTACTGAACACAGTTTTCGAGTTGTAGTTCTGTGATGGGTGTTCCACATCATACATAATTTTCAGGGAGAACCACAACAAGACTTGTCTATGTATGAGATAAAGTGTATGTTCAAGAAGTAGCATCCTCCCACGGTATCGGGTAATGGGGGTCCACAGGATTTTGGCCTATGATATAAGACTGCAACTTCATTTTTCAAATATCTGGAGACCCCACTTAGTAGGGGAGTGAATATGATGAATTATATGATATATTGAGCATAAATGAGATTGTTAAATATTCCGAACAAGGATGGTAGGTTGTGATATATGGTATGAGATGATTTCCACAGTAGGATTTACAAAAAAGTTTACCCGGAGACTCATATGGGAGAGTGGGTTAGTGAGTTCATGTGTCTAGATTAGGGTGCAATGATGGTTATAAATTACTCAAAATTCATTAAAATGTTGCTAAATTTTTCATAGGCACACTTCACTAATGATTTATCTAGGGAGATATTCTTTGAGTAAGGTATCCAACATTTAATTTTATATTAGGTTAATGTGTTCAGGTTGACCTTCATTACTGAAGTGGAAAATTAGGGGCTGATTACTGAACATAACGTAAGTGAATTTGGGAGATCATAGTAGAGCAGTATAGCCTCTCAACCTAGTAGTTCATCTTCAAGTGGTATGATGTGATGTTTTAAGGATTACAGTGAGATGAGTACCATACATCCCACTAGTTATAGTAGGGTATTTTTCAGTCATCAGCGTGAAAGTCGAGGACAGATGCGGAATCGATACAATCACAAACTACTCGAGTGTCGAGCTTGATGTTGAATGGGAAACAAGTATTGTTTTCAAGACCATCCCTCAAATAGTTAATTTTAGAGGGATTGAATTGACAATACATTTATGAGTAGGTTTCTTATCTCTATGACATGCAAATAGATAATACTGTACCATTCAATCAGTCCGATGTGGTGGTGGTCATGTATGAGGCGGTGATGCAGTAGTTATACAGATAGAATAGATCTAGCTTCCATCAGGTAGTAAGGATGTGTCATAGGGATGTGGATCTGGAAATATATATTCTGTATATCATACCCTAACTGTCAAAGAGGGATACCATCTTCAGTGATATGTACGATATTAGTAACCTCAACTCTTCTATCTTCTCATTTTAACATTGTTGGATTTCATAACTTTATATCTACTTCTACAATGGAGATCCATGGCCTCGTGGTATAATTTAATGAATGTTTTATGACACTTACCACCCTTTTGGGGGTCAAAATAGAAGATTTATGTCAGTTTAAGGAGTTACCCCATATAATTTGTGGGTTTCACTTTATAATGAATCTATTTTCCCATAATATGACTTTGTATGATGTCAAAGTCAATATAGACTGTCTACTAGCTTATCAAACATACATTGACTTATATCAGGAGAGGGTGATTTTACATTACTAGAGGGAACAATTTATACTCTCATGGTTTATAGGATGTCTAGGAGATTTGACTTTCACAACAACATCATGATCTAGGTGGGATGATATCCTAAATTTATAGTTTTTATCATGTTAATCAAGGAACACATTAGGTGGACATTCCTCCAGTGGTTGATAATTTTAATGATGTTTTCTAGGAAACAATTTCCAGGTAGCCTCCTAATAGTTATGGTGATTTATCTCTAAATCTAGTACAATGAGGTGGACCAGAATTGATTCCTTTTTATAGGATGGCTACGACAAAGTTATATGATATTAAGATGCTACAAGTGGATTTGGAGGAACACTAGGGTTTTAATCCCATTGCATCTCTAAGGGAATCGTTGGTCATTTTTGAGAAAAAAACATGATTGTTACACATAGGCTATGTGTGTATTTTATGGAGTTAAACAAGACGATGTTTATGAACTGACATCCCATTACGTGGATATATGACATGTTTGAATATATTCGAAATGCTCTGGTGTTATCAAATATATATTTGAGATCCAGATATAACCAGGTGTGTGACGGACCTGTAGAAATATTTCATATAGCTTATAACAGTAGGAATGGTGTATACAAGTAAATTTTTTATATTGTTTGATCTCAAAAATGAACCAGAAGCTTTCATGGCCGTAATGAACCAAGTTTTCATTCTTTATCTAGATTAATTTTTCGTGGTTTCCATGGATGATATATAGCTGTATTCTCACAGTTTACATTACCATTCCAATCATATTGAGATCATTTTGGATATACTGAGAGAGTATTAATTATAAGATAATATCACAATGAGACACTTATAAATGAATAATATTCAGTTCATTGGTGAAATCTTTCTATGGATAGATGTATCAGATGAACCCTAGAAGGCAAGTGATGTAATTTCCTTATAGAATCACAAGAATGACTATATCATATAATGTTTCTTTTGTCTTGATAGAATTTACAAATATTTCATATAGGGATTTTAATACATATAAGCACTAATGATATCATATACCTTGAGGGTCATGACATTTGTATGGTTAGATACCTATGAGAACAACCTTTTAGGATTAGAAAATGTGATTGACTTCAACAGTGGTCCTTATACTACGAGAGTATAGTAGAAGCTACACTATGAGTTGTGAAACATAATGTATTGAGTTAGGAGATGTTCTGAGGTAGGGGGGCTAATTTTTGGTGTATGGGTCTCAGCCTTTGAGGCCACACTAGAAGATCTACCCAATTTATTTTCTCGAGTGAGATACAGTTTCATGCTATGAGTTTTTTGAGAAACTATTTACAAGGTGAACATTTCTTTGTGTAAAAGGTGTAGAAAATCCTCAGGTATAATTTATACATCATGATATATATATAAATAAGAAAAGGTATGTTGACTTCTTATATTATTTAGAATTTTTTATTCCATACATGACTAAATATGGAAATAAGTCATTATCTTTATTTATTAGGGGGACTCACATACATGATATTTAGGAGTCCAATAATGAGTGGATGCTTAGGGTTTTTTTGTCTAAGATACACATGGATGTGAAACATAGTGTGTTGTTGACATATCATTCATCCTTATTTGTGACCTTTACCCTACATGATATAGTGATAATGAATAAGATATCAAATTACAAGGGCCTAGTACTATGTGAGAGTGTTGAAAATGAGGATCAACCTCCAAGTTCGACCCCATGATATGACGACATCCATCATATCCAGGGTCGCATATGGGTTCCAGTGGACATATGTGAGGAGTTGACACAAATTTTTCTTTCCTCAGTTTGGGCGGTGCATCCCATCATTACCAAGATGTACCATTTACTATTCCATTAGTACTAGTGGCGGAGTATGAATCATGTAGTATTTGGTTTTTTTTACGAGGTGTTCCATGTATTAGAAGGTGAAGACAGAACATCAACCACCAGCTGAAATGTTATCATATTTACCTATTCCTAAGTGTAAATAAGACAACTTCACAATGTATTTCACGATAGGCATACCAAGGTTGACTCAAGGGAGTGATTCTATGTGGGTTGTTTTTGGAAGGCTCACAATTGATTCATATTTTATTCTGATCAAAGAATCATTTACTCTGTATGATCCTGAGTGGTTTTATATATGTGAGATTGTATTGAATCATGGTGTCTAATGCAACATCATTTCTAAAAGGGTTTCCTGGTTTACATCTCATTTCTAGTTGTGTGCATATATTGAAATGGGTACATAGGTGATACTAATAACATAATAACACCCTCAGACTAATGGCTAGTTAGAGATTATGAGAAAAGTTCATGAGGAAATGATGTGTTCATTTGTACTATATTTTGAGGGCTCTTGAGATAGCCATGTACCTTTTATTATGTTCTCGCTTGATAATATTCATGAGGAAACAATACATATGGATCCTTATGAGGATTTATATGATTGGCCATGCAGATTACCCCTCTGATGGTTATAGGTTGGGGGGAAAATATTAGAAAGACCACGTCTCGGGTAGGAGAATTCTGTGTAGGTTTAGTTTATTAGAAATTGGATGGATACAACATAATACTTGAATAAATCTTATTTAAATCACAACATATGACCTTTAGAGTATGATGTGGTGGATCATGTATTATTTATTGTTTTTTTGATGATGGAAAACATAATGATCAGGAGAATGTGTAAGATCTCACTATTATATGTTGGGATGTTTGAGATTATGGAGAGAGTAAGGTCATTATCCTATCAGTTCTGTTTACCTCATATGTACTGGGCCATGCATGATGTCTTCCTCACATCACAAATACACCCTAATCACTAAGAACCATCTTATGATTTTTATTCCTAAGGAGGATCAGTTATACATAGTTTCATATTTTGAGGAGCATGTGATTCTTATTTTTGAGAGGGGCATGAATGATCTATGAGGCCAATCAGTTCCTTAAGTACGTGTGTTGTGGTATAAAGGACATTTACATGACGAGACTTGGTAGTGTGAGGCCAACATACATGCTCATGGGCCAGATTTATTCTTTAGTAATTTTTGAAAACCGTTTACTGTTCAATTTAGAGAAGAACTACTTTAAGGATGAATATTGTAAGTTCATGTGATTTATTATGATGTATAAAACATTCTGTTTTTGGATTAAATTATTTTTTATAGTGAAATTGTAATACAATTTGATGTTATCTAGGAATTAATTATGTAAAAGGATTTTTTGGATCCCAAAACCCATTATTTTGGAAAAAGTAGACTGGTCATATGGATAGTTGAAATCGTGTGGGGAAGGTCACACAATTACATATAACTGAATGATGCAAGACAGAAGGGAGCCATAGACTGGATGGTTTGGAAATCCATGAGGATGGAGGAACATTCCCAGGTGTTGGCCACTATAGTTTTTGATATTGGGTTGATACTTTTTTTGTGAACAGTTAGTCAAACCATATGTGTAAACAATTCAAAGTTCCCCTCCATCTAATAGTGGGCACATGTTTGTTGCACAATTTTCCCAACCATTCTACCAAACTGTATGACCAAATAAATCTTTAAAAAATTCCTATTTTATTTTAATAAATCATTTAAACAATTTTTCTGTTTCATATTCATATTATGTTGGAAAACATCCATTTGATAGCTATTTTGTTCCAAATTTTATCCGTGGATCCCATTCCTACATATGATCTCGTTGTTGAGAATTTATCATCTCATTATATTCATATTAGTGTGTAAAAAATCAAATTGTATCATTCATTATTTTTCTATGTACTGAAGGTGTTATTTATGTGAAACTAATATATTCCTAAATTCCAGGTTCTTTATATATTCCTCATTTTTCTTCTGATCTTGGTTGTATCAAAATATGAAATTGAATTAATATTCTACTAAGAACCTACATATGGCGGTATATACTTTCCTATGTAGTTTAATGATTTATTAAGATATTTTATTTTTTTCTTCCCACCAAACATTATAGTGTGAATCAAATAAATGAAATGAATAATTTAAATAAACGAAATAGAACCTATTATGGATTCTTATTATTTCCTTTGATTATTTTTTAGGTTATTTCCCCAACCAAGATCACCCATGTTGTGTTCATTTTATATTTCTTTTGTTAAACCACACATGGGGTGAGTTTTTATGAATTCATAGTTAGAGGTATCCTATTATAAATTATTTAAAATGAATTGATTAATTAAGAGATGTTCTTCCTCAATTTTCATGTGATTCAGAATGTTGTATTACATAATTTTTTTTGTTTATGATTTGGTTAACTCAAAGAAATTGAATGTGAATTGTTGAATGGTTAAATAGGATTCCATGAATGTGATACTACATGGGTCATGGAAATAGTAGAGAAATAATTGGTCTTATATGAATCATGGATTCAGATTTCTGTGGATGATTTTGTCCTTTCTGACCCCTTGATGTAGATTGTCTTAGGTTTGCCGTGGACATGGTTTGCAGATATGCTCCTCAGTCCCAAAATAAATCCTAGCTGAGTTTCCATCAATTTAAAATTGGAACATGATGAGGATTTATTTGTCCAATATATCATGGCTTAAAACTCAGGGGGTATTCCACCTTAATTATATGACAAGTCTACGGTAAATGTTATATTACTAGTTATACAAATCTGTCATTTTTTAACAATTCTTGTTGTTCGGCATGGCCATTGTTAATTTTTTGTATAGATTATATGGGATGGACATGGTTGACAAGATATGTATTTATGTATGGAGATGACAGGATAATTATTTTTATATTGATTATAGCTACCCTATTATAGGATCTTGATCATGTTTTATATAGATCCTTGTAGGTCTATAATGTTTCACCCGTTCTATAGTATACAAGACATTTAAAATTTACTTTCAGAACATCTTATATATAATATAAATTTCATGATAATTTAGGTTATCATATTTAATATACATTACATATAATAGACCTTATGGTGGTTATATATAATATACCTATTTCGGTCTTTTTGTAGACATAAAACATGTTCATAATTGTATATGAAATTCTACTAGAATTGTTATTTATTCTTTCTATTTATCTATTGTCTATTTATTATTCTACTTTCACTATTGACTATTATTGATATTCTAGTCTGTTACACTATGGTAATACAAGAAAAGTTTCCCCATAGATTCACTGTAGCCCCTCACTACTAGTGAAAAGCCTACGAGATTCTAGGAGATGCACTTGAGGCCATGTGTCCAACTGGTCAGGGGGCACTACTATGTGGAATCTAGGTCTAATACAATACAATGGAAATATTCCCTGATATGATTGAATTTTTCATGGAAATATTTATTTATTATATCTTTTTCAACTAAAACCATTTCCATAAATTCTAATCAAAGGAAACTTACATGATCTATAATGATAAAATTTTAGACCAACAGGATAATAGAATCTAATAACAATGTTTCTCAATAGTGGAATATTTACATTATTCAACCCTAGGCTTAGCTATAGGGATTTAAATCTTAAAATGAAGTGGTAAGAACTATATATTGATATAATAGTATACCCACAAGTATTTTCAATATTTTTTATTGAATGATTATTTTTTTCAAGGTTAATTTCAAACACCTAATACTTTTTAAAACAACAGATATGATATTTGACATTAAATAAATTCATTTAAAAAGATGGATTGTTTTTCAGGTTGAAGATATTAAACGTAGAGCTAACGAGGATGAAATTTGAAAGACTTTTAATTTCCCAATTATTTATTTACTCTCAATTTATTCATGTTTTTCTTTAACATAAACTTTTAAAATAATTCCGAACTACAAATTATAATTCATCTTGAGATGTGGGGAAGCAGTTTGAGGTTGAGATTCAAATTTCCTCATGATTGGGTCTTTCATTAAATTTAATATAAGAAAATATTCATGAAAACATCATTGGAATTTGATGATACTTATATAAACATAGTAAACAATCCAAATAATTATGAGAAATGTGGACCAAAAATATTGTTTTTTATATAGTTTTCTACATAAAGAAATAATTCTTATCTCTTAGTGGGATGAAACCCATCACTAATTCTTTTAAATTGTCTTGGTTTGTAGTTAGTTTTTTAGAAATAAAATATCAGGTGTAGATGTTTTTATTTTTCCATTAATTTTAATTTCATTTTTTCCTCATACATATATGTTTTCATTTGCATGATCATATTCTGTAGTTTTTTATGATATGAATAGGGTATGTTTTATCACTATTATATATTTTTTTATACATTATTTTTAGTGATTCATGGTATTTAGATAGTATCACCACTTGTAAATAAGAATACATAAGTATATGTTACATTTATTTTTATATTTTATTTACCCATCCAAATCAACATGTAAAATGAAAAAATATAACAAAATACATAGAAAATAAAAAATTGGTAACATCTCTCTGATCTCTAAATCCAATTTTAAGCCAATAATATTTCTAATGTAACACATTAAGTGACTTACCACACTTGTACCTTGTCAAAGTCTATGAAAACGACTCTTTACATTAATTTATTTTATCTCTTATACCCATGATAATATATGATTAATTATATTATCACATAATTTTAAAAAATAATTGGAATCATTTTTTTGGGCCACCTATTTCACTCATACCTTTATTTTCTATCCAAAATCATATTTTCATAAATAAGAGGACATATAACCTTTAATATCACTTTTTATTAATCTTTTTTTTCCTCAAAGGTATTTTATAGAGAGTATTTTACATCCATAACATTCCTTTTTTATCTACCAATACTCTAGGAATAATGAATGATGCATTGAAATTATTGGGGATAATGTTTTTAATATTATTAATTCATTGACTGAGTATACCAACCATATTTGTTTTAATTTAAAAACCATTATAAATCATGAAGAATCATATTTATAATGAGATCTTAACCCATACAACTCACTACCATTTTCATGGATATTTACATAAGTGTTTTCCGTCTATGTGGGTGGAAGATATATATTCATTGGGATAATTGTTTTTGGTAAATTGAGACATTTTATGCACTTGTATAAACATTATATCATCATTTTATACATGTTCTTTTAATGGAATCACCATTAATTAGACATGTGTATTTTTAATTGAAATATAAAATTTATTTTGTTCAAAAAATGAGTACATTTGTGGTTATTACATGGTAACCCTAACTTTAATAAATACCTATAAAAGTCATAACCCAATACAACAAGAGAAACCAATATATTATATAACATAACTTCACTAAGATTATATATATTATGAGTTATTTGTGATATTTTTCAATGGGATATCATTTTTTATATATTTCATAGGGTTTAAGAGTATCCACAAATTTTTGTAATTCTTATAATATTTGAACTAATGTTCTCACCATTGATCATCATGTAAGTATTGACATAATATTATTTATGGTGATAATAATAACATTAATTGTGGGGGAGTAAGGCTTCTCAAAATATATTTGTATTGAAAATTATCATAATTTTAAAATTTAACAAACCATTTCTCAAAATTTTAAAATTTTAATATAAAACACCATCCCACAACCCCAAAGGTCATTTCAAACCAATGTATAATATCTTAATATTATTACAATACATTTATTTACAAATATTTAATATTTTATATTCATTTCATTAAAACAGTTAACATTCACATGGATGAGTTTTAAGCAGAAAGTTTACTAAAATTATCTCCATCAATGAGAGTGGTGTTGAGGTGGGTCCCAATAATGCACGAGTATAGATATTTTTGACAAGAATGAAAGTGGAAAGGTGATGTGTACTGAAAATGACTCAATTAACTATAACAATACTCAAATTAGACCACTTTACAACATTAGGATAACCATTCATCCATCATAGGATGATGGGTGGCACTAGGTCATTAATAGAATAATTTTTCCCATTTTAGAAAAATAATCCAATTAAATAAGATAAATATTAAAAAAATCAAATTAATGTCCTAAAATGGAATAACACATTTCATGTATTACGAATAATATAATTTTGGCTATAGGCACACATTTTTATGTGCAAAAAGCAATCCATAATCTTTATCTCCAACATCAGGTGGAACTTGACCCATACTAAAAAAGATCATCCAAAGGATGAAATAGAAATCCAAATATCGTTAAGAAATTTTAAGTACATTTAATATATACCATGGAGATATATGTTAACCTAAGTACTTGTTCACATTTAGAGTATGATATACTCATTAGGAAACCACTATGGTCAAAAAATATATGAAATATACTACAATGTGCGATTTACATAAATATACTCATTTAGATAAATTTATATGATAATAACTTTATTAGTAGTTGTAAATAAATGCATATTTACAATATATAACCATCCATTATATAGATAAATATTAACTATAAATGATAACATCCCATTCCCAGAGGATCCATACATGTCGAACATAATTCATGCCTCAACTGAGGATCTGAGATTAGTAGGACTAGGATATATTATAGTTGTTTTAAATTGATAAGAATAAAGCAATACAAGTGAATTACACATTGAATAGAGGTTAATGAATCATTTATAATTGAATCATATAAATCCTAAACCCCATCCTATATATTAAACAGATTTTCCTCTATGTTGATATATTTATATAGTTTAATTAATAGAAATACCATTAGAATCTATAACTGCGAAACATTAATATAAATACATGATAATACCCCTTAATTTAAAAAAAATATATTTATCGTATTTAAAATAATTATCCACACTCAGGGATTTTAATTAGATACACAAATCAATGTTCACTCTATCGAAAATTAAAAAACATGCTTAAAATATCATAGTTATGTCCATTTTCATGTAAAAATCCATAACAAAAAAAGATTACACATTACTTGGAAATTAATTTTTATACATTTAAAATTTTCCATAGCTATTAAATCAACAGTACATAAATTCAATTAATTATTTTTTTTGAAATATAAATGAGAAACCATAATAACATTATGGGCTCCAAAAAAGTATACAAAATTAATCCAAACATTGCAATAGTTATGAAATAAAATTACCTTCATTTTTTATAGAATAATATTAGTTTATGAATTTCGTTTTGATGTTTATACCCTTTATATATTTTTATATTCATAACTAAGGTTTTATTTAGAGTTAGCACTGAGTTTTGAGGTTTACATGATCTCAATAATATTTTATTAAAAATATTAAACATATTAAATCATGTGCATGGAAAATTTACGCATAAATCTTTTTCCAATCTATTAGATTTTTCAATTGTAAAATTAATACATCATGTGAATCCAGAAAGTGAGGTTTACCCTAAGTGTGCCATGTGATTCATATTCATCATGTTTCATGATAATTAACTTTCATTAATAGATTATAATAAATAAAATTAATTAATTATTAATATTTTTTAAAATTTATTAAGGTACTATTAACCCCTATAAAATCCCTTTTACAGAAAATAACTTATTTTAGTCACATAAACCATAGAGATTGAGAGGTAGAGGTCACATCATCATGGGGAATAACCTTCAGCAATAAAAAATAGGAACTCTAGATTGACATCATGTAATCATGGATATTTTTAAAATTAATGGAGAATATAGATAATTATTCAATGAAGTCACTAGAGAACATGGTCTTCACAATGGATTGAACTTTTATTAAGGTAGGTATTTTGTTTTTTGATTTCATCCCCAGTTATGTTGTGATTTTGATGTAGCTCCTAGAAACTTAATAAAAATCGTTCATTTTTTAGACCATTTAATTCATGATTTATATCATGATTTATAAATTAATAATTATTATAATTTATCCATCAATGATGGAGGATAAACTAGATATGATCATCAATAGTTCTGCAACTTGGTGTTTTATGGTCCACTCTATATCATCTAAGTTATTTTATTTCTGATATTCATTTAAAAAATTGTTCATCCATTTTTGGGAACTAAACTTTTTGTTAATTTGAAAATTGGATCTACGGATCATTGTTGTAGGTTCATAAGATTGGTTTAATGTGTTTTGAAGGTACATTGTTGATAAGGGGAATCTTATAAAGGATTAAATACTATGGTTTTTTGGACAAGTGCACATGGATCAAATGAATGTTGATGATTGACTATTTTATTATGAAGAACTATCAAAATCCATTGTATAGACATGCCTTGACGAAGGTTAACTTCTGTAATAGGAATTTCAAGCATGATTCGTGGTTGAATCAATATGAATGGTGAATTATTGATGATCAAGGAGGCCATAATTTACTATTTTATAAATGTCTAACTAGATTTCGTGTGTTATATAATATCACATACCACATAGTTTGCATTCTATGGTGACTAGAGTTTTTATTTAAGTAAAATATCAAACTAGAACGTGGCTGTATCACAAACTAAATAACCATACATATCTAGGAGATCCATGTATGGGGATTTCCCACATGGTACCTCAGGTTGTCTCACATGCATTGTCCCATGGGTCAAACACAACATATGTGAGCTTCAATATTTTCAAAGGACCAGGTGGATACCGATAAACATGGACTTTGGTGTGCACAAAGGTACAAACCATTCAATTATCTATAAATTTTTTACCACTCATATTTAATCATTTAGGACTAATATTTGGCCCTACATGTAGTCCATTGTTAGTATAAATCAATATAGGATTCAATGGGGGCCTTTTTTTAACACGTAAGATATGATTGGTGTTTAAGCGAGTGGGACACATATATCCACGATGAATGTATAATTAAATGGATCAAGTGTCATCATCATAGTTAGGATAGTGTCGGTAATCCCCTAATGGTTTAATTTTCATGGGTTTGGTTCACTAATATTGTATGGACTAGATAACTCGATAGTCTATCATATTATTAGGGTTCAGTTCATCTATTTGTGGAGTTTCCACTCCACCATTATTGATATTTTTGGGGATATGAATGCCAACTTTAGTCATTACTCCATTGTCTATGGAATTTTATTGAATGGGATGGTTTCTCCATTTTAACAATGTGAGGTTTAACTGGGATACAATCATTGGGAAAACATTGGCTCTTAGAACTACTAACAAACTCAACATTCTTAGTTGGTTATAAAAATTTATTTTCCTATCATCGACTGGGGTTTCTTCACCTAGATAATATATGTTATTGGGTATTCCTTCCCCTCATATTATGGGTCTAGAAAAATCTATTGTTATTGTTTCTCCCTATGTGTTATTTATCTCATTCTACATTGTATGTATATAATCACCTCTATAGAAGTTGTTCCTGCACATGTTGTGTGTTATGTTGATGATATGTAGCTAGGTGGAGACTTTGGTGGACCTATAGTTGTTGGGTTTTAGTTTTACTTGGAGATTGTGACAACATTAGAGGGTATGTTCCAAATATTATAATGCAATATATTTCATTCTTCCTCGACAAATTAGTCAGGCTCCCAAACATTCTATTTTGTTTGGTGTGTATTTTTCGCTTTTTTGTAATTTTATTATTTGTGGTAATATAATGTTTACCTAGTATTTTTTCATATATATTTTTCATTTACTAGTGGTTTTAGATTTTATTATTATCCTTGAACTATTTTATGGATATGTTTTCATGTGTATAGGTACTTCAGGACCAGACCTCCCATTATGTGAGATATACCTACAGAATTCTATTTTCTATCCACTTGCCTATTAATGCTCTTATTGGGGTGTAAATTTTGGGTTACTTCTAGATCAGGACATGACCCAATGTGTTAGGATGTGAAAATTTATATCATTGTTGGTCTATCCTAGTAAAATTTATTAGATATAAATGTGTTGTGATGATTGTATTGAGAAATGAGGGAAATTGTGTTGAAGTATCTAATGTTGGACTCTTAGTCTAAAGAATCGATTGATGGTGTGGTGGATGGCATAGCTATATAAAAACAATCTAACATCATGATTTTATACTCATAATAAAGAAGATCCAATTTCATTAAATCCAATAATACATTTATCATCTAAAATAGGTCTTTGAATTTAATATACACCATGTGTTGGCTCCTATATTTGATCATCTAAACATTACATGTATTTTTAACATTTAAGACGCCTCCATGATGAAATCCAACTTGGATAATCTGATAGGGTCATGATGATTACTTTTTGAGTGATGGGGCCTTCATGGAAAGACCTTTCCATGAGGTTTTCACACTATGAATGTAGAGAGTGATACTCCTAATAGATGAATGTCGCATGGACCCATCCCTGGATGTTCATTCCAATGTTCATCTATGTATTAAAAATTCAATTAATTAAGTAGTAATATATGATGATGAAAATAATAAAATTTTATTTTTTGAGTTCTATAAATATTTTATACTTAGGAATCATGAATATCCAAACCCTCAGGAAATGTATGATGGGATTGAGTTATTGGGTTGAGTTTTTGGGTTAATTAAAACCCTGACTGAATTGATAGTTATTCTTATGACTAGAATTATTCATATTGTATCTTGAAATCTGTTGTGTTTTTTCAACCAAACCCATTATGAGGTTACACTTTAGTGTGATGAATTATAGTTCGTGTTCTATAAAGAGTACCACCAGGTGAACTTTCAGTCTTTATATATTTTGAAGATTTTGGATTTAGAGAACGGTGATTTGACTATTGTGAAGTTTGAATTGAGTTTCATTAACTACTCTATCAACAATCCCAATATGGTATGAGATGAATACTTCTGATCATGAAAGATAGAAATTTCATTCATAGGGACATTCGAGCTAGTGTGGTCTCAATATGAATACCCACTTTTTTTGGGTCATAATGTAAGCGTCGATGATAGAGAGCTTCCTTGTAGAGACGAATTAGAATGACAGATAAGGAAACATGCATCTTAGATTAATGTGCTATAATAATTCTAGTGGACATAGGACTACATCATCTTGAAAAAGATGGTATAATAATATCTGGAATCATACATGAGGATCTATGACACAAGGATCATAAATAGGATCCCATTAGCATAATGATAGATGATGTAATTTTTGTAGTGGTCTGATTCAAATGGATCTTGATTTCATAACATTAATTTTCAAATATGGAAGTTATATAGTATATAGACCACCGCATCAGAGGAAATATCATGATCATGTTTTTTTAGAGGTGGCTAGGATGTTTACAATGGAATCAATTCTGGTAGAGGGGATGGAGGATACCTTAAATAATGAGATACATTTGGAGGATGATGTTGTGTCTTACAAACACCACCACCTATTGTACCTCAATAGAGGGACCAATGAACGGGAGGTAGATGGTGTGGGTAGTTACATGTAATCTATGGATATGATTTTGCTATAAATCATATGAATCAAGGTATAATCTATGTCTTCTCAACTATTTGTAAAATATTTGTAATCAAATACATGAATATTCATTCATATTTGTTAATATTTTATAGTAAAAATATATTCCTATAGAGCCTTTATCCCATCATTTGTTTCTAATGTTTATCAAGGGATGTAATTTTTTTATTTCAATCATCTATAAATAGTGCATGATGGTTCTTAGTGGAGTGAAATTTCATTTGGATATCAAGGCCACTATAATAAAATCATACGATTTCATCATGTGTGTGGACTAGTTATCTATATTTCATTCTCATATAGGCTATCACCATATGATAGTTAGTTTCCTACTGAATTATGAGACAATATTCTTCTTCAGTGGTGAGAGAATCCTTTTGTAAGAATGAGTGGAGCTCATGAGAAGAAAAATAAAACCTATCTCCCATCCATTAGAAGGTTTATCCATTGATGCAGTGGGTCCTCAGAACATATAGATTCCTATGGTGGTGTAGAATTGTATATAAATATTCCCTAATGATATCCTATGACTAACATTGGGGTTTTAGAGAAAATTTATTGTTGTCTCATACCCGAGGATCACACTTATATCATATATTGAATATTGAATGGAACCTAATGAGATATAAGAGATGAGAGTGATGTTAGATGAACTTAAACAGAAGTTATTTATTAGACCTGGTGTGTCTTATAGGGTGGAATCAATGTTGATTATTAATAATGATTATATGAGATTCTGGTTGTGTGTTGATTACCCATTCCTAAAGAAGGTAACGCTCAAGAATGAGTACCCTTTTTTAAGATCTTTGGACTATTTGACAAATCTAATGGAACAAGATGTTTACCTAATATTAATATAATGTATAAATACCAAATTTGGATGGTTAAATATGGGGACATTCCATATATATTATTTGAAGTTCACTCTAAGCCTTATGAGTTTTCGATGAAGCCCTTTGGTGTGACGAATTCCCCCACAGTTTTCAAATAACATATGAACTGAATAATTCATCCTTTCATAGACTGGATCATGGTTCTCTTTATTGAAAATATTTTTAATTTACTAAACATTAGAGGTTTATCACACAAGGAAATTGATAATGTACTTGGATAGACCTTAGATTCCCTATTTATATGGTAAACTATATAAGTTTCGTTTCTATATTAGAGAGGTTCACTTTCAAGAGAATATTTTCTATGAACATGGTGCAGACATGGACCTGGTAATGTTATAGGATATTATAACTTTATAACCCCCTATTATATTTTCAATGGTATGGTGTTTCATCGTATTTTCGAGGTACTATTTCTTGTTTATAAAACAATTTCACAGGATTGCGGCCTCTTTGATGTCATTGATTTTCACAAGGAAATTGTTCGACTAGACCAAGATATGTTAAAAAGACTTAATGGAGTTGAGGAAGAGGATTAAAAATTATCTTATTCAAATAATATATCTCCCTAATACTATTAATCCATGGATTGTGTCTACTTTACTATACTAGAAAAAGAAACAATTTATTAAATCACTAATGATCAATCAGTCCAGTGTTCTGGTAAATCTAGATACATAAACAATTGTAATATTACATTACACTTATAAAAAAATTTCATAAAGAATATTTTTTCATCCATGAAATCATTTATAATATACTATATTTTTTACTTTGGAAACGGGAAAAAGGGTGATCTCATATGCTTAGTATGCGCTACGTATATTGAATGTTATCCGGAGTAAATGAGTAAAAATTAGCACAAAAGAGTTCATAATCAAAATACATTCCATGAAATATAACACCTGTGTTTAATGAGAATTCATCGCTACTATAAACAATGAAAAAATTTTAAAATGAATAAATTCATAATAAAGGTAATACATAATTCTAGACATTGAGGATCATGTTTTATCAACCTAGAAACAATAAATATTACCATAAAATCCTCTTGACCAATAAATTATCATTTCATGGGTAAACATATACTAAATACAAACTTATTAGGAAATGATATTCCTGTGTTTGCTTATATATCATGCCAACGTATTATATCTCATGAGTCATATAAATGCATCTAAGAGAAATCTATAATCGGTCCCCACCTATCATTTTCACACCATAGGTGTTCCCCACATTTTTATTGATCAATACAATTCATTATCAAAATGCCTTATAAATAATAAATTATTCAAATTGAATCAATAATATAGAAGATCAATATGTCATATCATAAATCTTCCATACAAATATTGTAGATGATATCATTTAATCATTTCCCCAAAAAAACAATGAGTATTTCCCTAGAAGAAAATAATATTAAAAGATCACATCAAAATTTCTTGTGGAGATTACCTTTTCCATTTTAATAAACACTATTTAGAAATATAAAAATATCTAGAATATTAAGAACTCATTTTCATTTAAAATAACCATATAAACTTGTAATGTAATCTTAAATGAAAAATAAGATATGATGGAAAGAAATTTCTTTCATGTGTGTGGGTTAAAAAATATATTTTATTCACACATTTCGTAAAAATACCTCAAAATATTAATGAGAAGAATATTAATTTTGATCAATTTTTTATAAAGTAAACCATGGTTAAAATTAAATATAATAAACCATTGGGAAATAAAAAAAATTTTCTTTAAAACATTTAATATAATATATGGACATGAATGATCATTATTGGAAGAAATTCGTTAAAAAATATTTTTAAAAGAAATTATCTTTCGTGTAACACACTTATTGATTCATGATCCAACTAGAGGAGAAATGAAAAATTAAAAATTAAAACTCAAATATAACCATATGAGATGACCATATATTGGTATTAAGATTTTATGATCATATAATTTTTCCAAACGAAATTTGAAATTAAATATTACCAAAATTAAATGACAATGTAAATGAAATCCCTTAAAAATTTCATATCTTTTGAATCATAACCACCATGATAGAAATAACTTCAAATGAATCCTTAAATACAATGATTAAAAATGATTAATTATAGAATATATTAAAGGGGTAGTATATACACAACATAAATGCAACAAGTGGTGTAAATGTCACATGTTTCATATAAAAAAACTCATATTAAAATCCCTTAATTATTGTTCAATATGATTTTAATTGGTTTCATACACATATTCTTCTATGGAACTCCCTTAGATCCATTATTAAGGAATCTTTAAAAATTATTATATGATTAAATTCATATAAACATCATGGATTAATAATTTTATATGATAATTGGTTGTGGTTTGGTTGAGCTAGGTTTCACAATGAGGTGTAAAGAAGAGAGGGGAAGGGTGTCCTTTTATATGTAGAGGAAATATACACATGGAATTCATAAAAATATTTAAATAAAATACAATAATTTTCATGTGTAAGTGAAACCATGTTGAAATAATTTAGAATCTATGATATTATTTGGTTTTAATACTTTCAACCAATAAAAATTCCATAGTTTTATGTGTTATTTTATCCTTATCTTTTTAAACCCCATTTTAATCAATTTACCCATAACCATGATAATTAATGTTTCAATATTAAAGTGTTATAATTTTACCTATAAGGTTATAATTTCTTCATAAATAGAATACTGATGAAATTTAAGAACATTTATAAATGAATATTAGTTTTATCATGTTTTTATGATTAATAAATAATTTTATTAAATATTGTTTGACATAGAATAGTATTAATTTCATTTTAATAACTATTCACATATTTTTAGTTTAAAAAATAGAAAAAAAAACAATTTAATTTTACTATAAAACATTAAAACAAAAACAAAAAATTATTATTAAATATAAAATTACTTTGGAAATAAAATTCTCCCAAAATAAATTAAATTTATAATTTTTTAAAAATATTTACTTTGATTTTTCAACTTCTTTCACAAGCTCTCCAGCAGCATTGTATATTAATTAAATGTAATTTTATAATCATTAAAAATTTTAAATAAATTATCATCATTAAAATAATTCCATTATTCTCAAAAAAACCTTTAATATACATTTAAATCATATTTTTATCCTTATGTGAAACTGAAATAGAAATTTAAAAGCAAGAGAGTGACATTTTTTATTTTTCATTACATAAAATATTATATGGGTTATTATACATTAAAATTGATCCAAATAGATATAATTTATAAATTTATATGTTTATGGAAAAAATAAACTCATAATATCGGCTATTGTATTGTTTTTGTTATAATTTAATACATTTTTTTACATTAGTTATAAACTTAACTTACACAATTTACCCTTTTACCATAAAAATGATTTTTATGTTTTACATTTTTTTAAAAACAAAATATAAGTATAACTTATTAAAAAATATTAATTAATATCATTTAAATTTTGTAATCTAATTTGGAATATTAAATTTTAATAAGTGAAATAATTCATTTTCAAATAAACTCGCAAAACACATTGAAATATGAATTTCCAATAATGGCTTTTTAAGTCTAAAAGTATTTTTATACCTACATAAAGTATAATATTAATTAAAATGGTCTATGTAAAATTATTAAAAAAACAAAACTAATTAAATTTAAATACAAATAAAAATAGAAATAATTCATCAAAAATACTATAACGAAATTAAAATTATCTTTAGAAATCAATATTTACAGTATTCACCTAGAATTTAATTTTTTGATAAAATTCCCTTGAATTCACCCTATGATAATTTTGATATGATGATTTCAAATATGAATAAAAAATTATAGAAAATAAATTATTAAATTTCATGTAAAATAATTATAACTTACAATCACAAAATGTAATAAAAACCATTTTTGATGAATATATATTTTTAAAGTGTAAAATGACATCAGTAAAAATAGGGAAGTTATTTGATAAAAAATAATAAATATAATTGTATTAAATATAAATATTATAAAAAAAATCATAATGAACATTTTCAAATACTTACCCATGAATTAAATGACTGTGTTATAACAAAACACATAAAAAATTATATTTTTATAATATATCTCAATTTGATTAAAGATCGATGTTTTTGTTCAAGAAACAGGTAATTTGTTTTATAAAAAAAATGTTGTTTTCTTTACATATACTAATAGAGTATGTTTTTAGGTACAAAATATTATTCAATGCCTCTTGATTTGGCCATAGGGGCTTTTTGATGCGGAAGTTGGTACCAAATTGTTATTGCTCGATGTAGATGAGAACCCATGAGTATAATTACTAGACCGAAGATTTAGTTTTATAAAAATTACCCTTTTCCTTATTTATATAGAGGATTTATCTTCTAGGTGAGTGGTTTACAATTTTACTCAAACCACCAAACTATCCAATATATATTTTATCATTGGGAACATAAAATGAGATAGAGATATTGGCTAGAGTTCCTACAAGATGATGTCATTGAGATAATCAATATTCCATGGATGGTAAATGTGGGGGAATATTACATTATAAAAAATCACAGTCTCATTTATTAGAGGAGGTATAAAAGTAGCTTGCCTCATTGACGATTAACCTAATGAAGAAAATAGGGACACCAAATCTCTAATCGATGATAGTGACCCACCACATCTCCATAGTGTTAGAGAGTCTCATATTGGAAAATTTTATTTTAAATTTAGACGTGAAAAAATTTCATTATAATATTCAAATAGCTATTTTTTCATAGGTGGGCATCATATAAACCTTTTTCAAGGACAAACAATGGTTCTGATCACATTTCTGGAGGAGGTGTTGTGGGAAAATCATACCACTAACTTGGTTGTACATCCTAGAGTATAAAAGAGGTACCATGATCATTAGTCATATTTTTTGTGGGTTAGCATGAGGAAATGTTGTTTCAAGTGTATTTATCAATTCCCTGCTTTAATGAATGAGACTTAAGAACATTAGGATTCAACGGGATTGACTCACGAGATCCCAATATTGATTTGGGATGAAATATTACTTGATTTTGTAATGGTGATTCACTGTAAAGTGAGAGGAAATTATACTGTATTGTTGATTCTCAATCACCTAACAAAATCAACCAACATACATGGTATAAATTAGTATAGTTTCATAGAGATCTTGGGGTGATTATACATTTAGCCGACCAACTTGATTAATGTGGTACCCTCAAATATTATCAGTAAATGTGATTCAAAGTTCATTTCTTGGTTAAAGAGAGGTTTTAAGTATGAATTTAGGACCAAGTTACAGATGAGTTTGAAATTTCAACCCCAATAAAATAGAATAACTAATTCGTCCATCTAGGTTTTGAAGGATATGCTGAGAGCCTATGTGTTGGACATTAGTCATAGTTGGGATGATCAATTTCCATTAGGTTAGTTCTCTTTAAATAATTTCTACCACTCCAATATCAACCTGGGTATATTTTATGCACTGTATAGGATATCTTTAAGGTCACCATTTTATACGATATATATAAGGTATTCATCACATATAGGAATGAAGCTGGTGAGGTAATGATTGAGAATGTACAAGTGATCCATGATAGAATGAAGAATGATTAGAGTCATTAAAAATATTCTTCAAACCAATACCATTTATCCTTGGAGTTTTATAAGGTAGGATATATGTTCATAAATTCCTCCCCAAGTAGATGTTTTTATAGGTTTGGTGGTGGTATCAACATGTCCTTAAGGATTTTCGGGCCACACTAGATTCTTAATTGGGTAAGATAGGTTTCTTATATCCTATAATTACCCCTAAATATCAACCAGGTGCATGGTGTACTCTACATGTATCAACTAATAAAATATGTGTATGACCCATTACATAATATTGACTGGTAAAAATAGATGTCAAGGTATGTGTATCCTTTTGATATTACACATTTTCTACCATGGATCGACTGGAGATGATCTATTTTTGAAAAATAAATTCTTGGGTTGTGGGCACATTGGATGCATATTAACCTCTAGGAAATCACATTAGAGCATGATATCAAAATATGAGCTTAATACTCATAACTTTTTATGTAGTTTTGTTCTTTTTTGAGGTGAAAATCCATCATGGTTGGGATAATGTAATGACTCATGTTTTGATATTTCTTCTATTCAAATATTTCTATATGTATATGTTAATTGTTATTTTAAATTTTCATTGTATATTGGCTGTCATAGGGGCCTAAAATTTATATATTTAAGATCTTAAATATATTAAACAACATACATGAATACATTCAATATAAATGGTTTTCCCGCCAATTAGAGTATTCAATGAAAAATGTATGGTTGAGTTGAATCCAAAACGTGAAGATTAGAATATGTGTGACATTAGTTTCATATTCATTGGGTCTTAGTATGATGTGATTTCAGGGAAATAATAAAATTAATAATATCAGTAAATTAATATTATTTTTTTCAATTTCATATCCTAGAAGTGACCCCTATATAATCCCTTTTATATCCAATCTCAAAGGTTATCCATATCACCTAGGTTGATTGAGTCATAGAGGTGACATCATAGTGGGGAAGGACCTTTGACGGTTGAACAAATATATAATTGAGTGTCAACACTATGTGATCGAGTGGGATTATAAAATGAACAATGAAAATGTAGGATTAATCAATGACATAACTAGAACAAAAATTCTCCACAAATAATGGATCCATTATTGAGATAAGGATTATTTTAGTAATTTTCCTCTATTTTGAATTTTTTTATGATTCAGGTGTATCTCTTATTAACTACCAGAAAAGTTTTCATTTCTATGACCATTTAATTCATGATATATATCTGAATTTATATATCAATAAATACAATTCATTATCCCTTAATCAATGATTTCCATCATAGTCACGATCTTTGATAATTATTTACTATTGGGTTTTATGGATTTATCCCTAAATTCAACATGGATTCATACATAGTATTCATTTTAATGATAGTTTGACCACTTACAAGAACCAAACCCATCATGAATTTCGATTTTTGTTCCATGTATAATTATTACAGGTTCAAAATTGATCTTTTTATAATGATGGGGGTGCGTGTGGATCATGGGAATCTCTAATAGTATTGATGATGATGGTTATTTGAACCAGTTCATGCACATGACATGGGAGGATATTATATGCATGTTTATGGTAAATAAACAAAAAAAATCAGATATTAGGAAATCTCTTTATGATGGTTAAATTGGGGTGTGGGAATTTTGGGCATGATTTTTGATAGCATTATCAAGAACAGAAGATCTTTCATGATACATGATACAAGAATTTATAGTCTATTAAATTCCCAAATACATCCCCTATGTTCTAAAAAAATGTTGTGTACTCTATTTTAATGGTTTATAGGGTTTCAATACAAATTAAATACCACATGGCCATGTTTTGGGACCACATTTAATGTGAACCTACCTGGCCAGTCGTGTTGTGTATAAGGTGTACAAAATTGGGACCCTTGGTAGTATAAAATGTTGTATCCCTTGGGTTACACATTTTGTATGTGAACATCCTCATACATTGTAGATAAGTAATTCTTGGGAATACTAGGAATTGGGAGTACTCCACATGTATTCAATGGAACATACTATTTACATGTCTTATATGGTTCTAACTCTAGTCTCTATTAATTATAGACTTGTATATAGTCCTATATGTAATAATTTTTTAGTAGAATTATATTTATTATGGGGTGGTGGCCTATGTTATGACACCTAATATATGATGAGAGTTTCTCTGAGTGGAAATGTTTTGTGAATGATGCATGTAAAATGATAGGGCTAAAACATGATCATTAATGTTATTCTAGGGTCTGCACTCAAATGACATTTGGGTATTCAATGGAGAAGGTCCCCCATATTATATGTACTAGTGTATTTATTACACTCCAAATTACAGGGGAATGAGTCATATAACTGTGGAGTTGGTAATCCCCCATCATCATGCTATGATGAAGACCAGGTTATCTACATGAACCAATATTCCCATGAATAATTCATCTTCCAAAGAAGAAAAACTCCTCCATTATATTCTACTAATCATTCACTATTCTAATAGAATAAAAAACACTTGATATTGGTTCTTTAAAAAACCCATCATTCTTATAAGGGTATTAAGGTCAACATTCATCTCTCTTCTAACGAGGTTTCATTATTTTATGAATAAATATTGTTGGGGTATACTTCCAATCATTTATTGTGGGTAGAGACGAATATATTCATATCATTTATCACTATATGTTGATTAGTATGTCCTACAGGGTATTTATATACTTACCCATACACGGGATACAACCGAACATTCCAGGTCATATAAAAATGATATGATATTTGAAAGGGACTATAGAAGACAGAAATTAGGTTTCTTTTTGTTGTACAGAGATTCTGTGATAGCATATGGTGGTCAGTCCCAATGATCATGATCCAGTAACTCTGATTCTTCATAAATGTTTTATTTATCTTGAGTTTTGTTATTTTTTTAGAATATTTTCCCCATATTTTTATTGCATTGATTGTTTTCTAAACTCTAATATTATCCTATATTATATTCATTTATTTATTAATATTCTATATGTTTCAACTTTTATTATTATATCTGTGATGTTTTATGGAGATGTGTCTTTGTGTACAAATACATTTGTAAAAGGCCTCCCATCAAGTAATATATGCCTACTCATTTCTAGTTTCCATACCTTGGATAATTGTAGGTGGGGTTGCGGTGTCAATCAATGTTTACATCTAGACCAAGTAGGGCACCAATGGGTTAAGCACAGACATATTATACCAAATTACTATATCATGTACAAATCAATTCATGTTTCATTAACATCTTAAAAAACAAGTATTTACTCTTACATGGGTAGTCAAAATGGTGAAAAATTATATTACTAAGGGATATTACTTATATAGTTTTTTTCATGTCTAATACATATTGAATGTAACCAACAATTTAATTATTAAAGAAGGTGTAAGTGATTAACATTTAATATTTTTGTAAATATAAATTTTCCTAAAAAAGGTTTTTCATACAAATAGTCACATAATGGAAGACACAAATTTAAATTTTAGTGTTCTTAATGTTTTAATTTAAAAATTACACCAATTCGAAAATAGTATAAAACATTTTGTAGAGAGGTTGTGGTTTTCTATAATTATATTTTGATTAAAGGTTTGGTGTAAAATCGAAGATATCTTTATAACACTAAGGAAAAGGAATTATATTTTCTTTGAAATATAAACCCATCAATTTTGGGTAGGAACATAGATGATAAAACTAATTAATTGTAAATACCACATCATTCCATCCCACAAAGGTAAACGAAGTCACCACCTTACCACTAAGGAAACAATTAAATAATGTTAATCTGGGATCCTGACTTATAGCCCATGTTGGTTAAAGAGGGAAGCATTTTGTTATTTAATAATGGAATCCAATTTCATGTGAAATGATATATATATTAGAAGGTAGTAACACTACACATATTTCTTAGTATACATTTCCAAATATGATATTCTCATAGTCATAATGGTTTTCTGAGGGTTCAGGAGGACTACTTGAAGTTGTATGGGAAATTGAATATCCATCACAAAGTATTGTTAAAAATCTAGAACAAGAGAATTATATACACTATTAGTGAATAAGAAGATATTTCATTATTTTAATTATTGGTTATTAAATATTTCTTTAATATAAATGAAATTTATAATCAAGGATGTACAAAACCACATTACTAGTCCCATTTTGGATAAAACATACCCCTAGTAATTCATGATTGATTGTTTAATTAGTTTCCTCAATGAGATTTCTACTTTTGGTTAATATTCTGAAAAAATGGATGGTGATTAAGTTCAATTTAAACATCAAGAATGTACATTAAGGCTAAAAATATTAGTGAAAATATCCATATTTACATGTTCCAAAAAAATAATTCATGACATAGAACTATAAAACATATCAAAAATCATAATAAACAAAAACATTAATAGAAAACATGTAGATTAAAAAAATTCCAAATTCCAAATATTTCTTTAATAAAAACAAATTTATTTTTAAAATCAATATATTCATTGAAAATAATTGGTTTATGTCTTTAAAAATTATAATATTTTAATTTAATAGTTTCTGACAATTAGTGAGATATGAATCCAAAGAAACCCCTCGGAGGATAGGGTTTGGAACCACCTACAAGTTAAATAGTCTTGATGAGTCCATGCCGACACTCCAAACACATCATGACATCCCTTAATAATCATTTAAACATAATACACAAACATTTTAATGTATTCCATAATAACCAAAATGACTATATTGAATACACAAATGAAAAATAACTGATATCAAATCTGTTAAATTAAACATATAAAAGTCCTCATGTCAGATTTGTTTGAACCTTGGTTGTTTGAGGATAATAATGGAGTATGGTATGTGTTTTCTGTCAATATACACAAGGCTGACCAGTGAGTTTTTAAGGAATTTGGTCATACAATTAAGGATGAGTGCAGTATTTAGGGTGGAACTATTTCCCAGTGTTCTCCAAATTCTTCAGTATAAAAATAGGGAATTTTTCATAGGGGTGAACGACATGAAGAACAGTGAATAAAAATGGAAATAGAAGGGAACCTCATAGCCTGAGACATAGACAATGTACCATGTCTGAGAATGGTTCTTGGACCACGTACGATACAACGAGAACTGTATGCAGAGTGGTTCATCAAACCAAAATTAATTCATGGTGAAGGTATGCAGGAGAAGGGGTTTGGTAAGTGGAAGGCAGGAGAATCACAAGATATATTTAGTTCGTGTGATAGGATTGATATACAGTGGAGGTTGTATGTGTTGAATGTCTGTGCCCTAGACCCAACTTGTATTGTACATTTATTACTGTTACAGGTATCCATTTTTTTATACATGTGTTTATCTTTCCATGATAGTGTAGATACTTCTGCATCGACTTTGTTTACGGAAATTTCCTTAGATTACCTGTCACATTAAACTGTTACAGCAGATCCTAGGCTATAATGAGAACTATGAGATTCCATGATAGTAATATTAAAGTAACGTCCTATGGTCCAATTACATCATTTTAAAAGGACACAAATGATGTGTGATCATCAAGTGCTGGGGGCTCATAACCATTGAGACTTCTTCTCATCATGTTCACACATGATTATCTCTAGTAATTGAGATCATGAGGACATGCCCAATTAATCAGAACACCACATGTTTCAGGTGTCATTGGTCATTCCTATCTACGGACATGTGTAATGGTCTGCTGACATGAGATCATTATAAATGAATGTCATTTAATTACGTACATTTTATATAAGGAGAAAACCATGGAAATAAAGTCGTGGGGAGGTAGTTTGTATCGGGTATGTCATTAATGGCATGACATTGATTTAATGATCGAGAAAGGATTAGTGTATTCTGGGTTTAGGAAGAGATATCTCAGGCCTGGTTGATTAGGATGGTTGCATCTACAAAAAATCAATGGCTATGGTAGTCGATGGAAAGACCATCCGGACAAATCAAAAAATAAAATAAATAAAAATAATGAATAATGACACTAGTCTACACTCTGATTTATTGAGATATCGATGATGAAGAGATTATAATACAGAGACCATGTTCATCGGAAGGCAGTCCTTTCTATGACTTTTCCTTATCTCAATATGGGCCTCGATGGGTTGCTAGACCCCGCTCTTGTTCAGTGGATATTATTTGCTACTATTGAGGTAAGGGCCTAGAGGGTCACACATCATAGAACCATGAGAATCTTCCCTATTCTGGAAATAGGAATATAGATCTCGGTCGGCCCCGCCAAAGGGTCCGAGCATGATCCAAGTTCTATGGATCACCATAGAGTAAATAAATTCATTAATTATTCGAGTTTGGAATAATTCTTTGGATATATTTATAACGTGTATTTACAAGTGATATAGTAAATAAAAGTGTTAATATTATTCAAATGGATTTAAATATGCTCAGTTAGATTAATATTAGCAAGAGGAATGAGTCAAGTTGAAGACTAAAATTTAGCATGTAATATATTTATATATTATAAGTGATAAATTATAAATATAATTTATGGCATAATTTTATTTTTCATAAATATTTATTCATATCACTTATATAGTGGACGTCTATCACACAGGGGTCGGGAATCTATACCGCATGTTTTAAACACTCCCTATATAAGTAAGAGAGAGGCTCTCCCATGATTACTATTCATGTGTCCAGATTGAGAGCATTTCCCTCCTCCTGGAATTTATAGATAGAGTCTCTCAAGCAAAGGAAGATCTTCAAGTTCATCCTTCACAGATTTAGTCTTCTTCCATTGCAGGGATCATCGTTGCGCTGGAGTGATCATCGAAGATCTGTGCTAGCACTAAGATCTTAACGAATGATGTGCAGTGGAAGCTTGGTGGGCCCATAACCCAACAGTGGTATGAGAGGGATCACAAGGTTTTTCTGTGTCAACAAAATTAAAATCCATTAAATTTAATTGCGGGGTGTTGAAACTGTTCATTCGGATTCGACCGCGCATTGTTTTGTTTTAAATGATCAGGCTACGATCATTTAAATTAATTAATCGGATCGACGTAGTATTTTTTCATTCATTTGTTGTCTATCTCAAAATGAGAATTAAAATAAAATATATAATTTATTATTTTAAAAGATTTTATTAAAAAAATATTCCACAAAGTTGTGTGGAAACTTTTTTAATAATAAAAATAAGAGGGAAGGGGACCAAGTCCAAGACCCCAATTTGGGGTCTTCATGCATTTAAATAAAAAAAGGAATAGAAAGACCCCAAAATGGGGTCTTCTCCATTTATTTTAAAAAAAGTGGCTTTATTTTTTCTAAAGTCCCAAAAAAAGGGAAGACCCCAAAGGGGTCTCCTCTAACGCAGCACATAGGGGAGGAAAACCCTAGACGACCTCCCTCCCGACGGACCTCCTCCAGCCGGGTGCCACAAGCATTGTCGGCCTCCTCCTTCACACTTGACCACGCCCATAAGGCCATCCCGACCCCGCACCGGCTTCCTCCTCCACTCCGGACTGCTTCCGGCCAGCCGCCCAGAGCTTGTGTCGGCCTCCTACTCTGCGTCGGATCGCGTCCAGTCAGCCGCCCCGAGCCCGCAGCGGAATCCCACACCAGACCGCCTCCATCCGGCCACCCTAAGCCCACCATCCATACTCGTGCCGGACCGGGTTCTCGGCTCGCCGGCTCACCGGAGCAGTGGGATGTCGACCATGTGGTTGGCCGTCTTCTTTCCCGGCCTCCTCTCGCTCCCCTCGGACCATGCTGGAAGATACAGTCTTCACAGTAGTCGTTGGACGCCACAGTCACGCCGCGATCACGCCGCGATGAGGCTGCAGCCAATCTGAAGAGAAGCCACAGTCATGCTGTGGTACCCTGTTCTAGGTTGACATCCCGTGGCGGTATGCAATCCTTCCAGACTCCTCTCCGGCTAGAGGTAACCCTGCATTAAATTAATTTTAATTTATTTGTTTTTTAAATTAAATCAATTGGAATTAATTTAGTGGTTTAATTTTTATTTTAATCCTAAATATTAATTTCATTTAAGACTAAATCAAATTCATCATTTTATTTAATTTTAGAATTAAAATTATATTATACAAATGAACAAATAAAATAAATTATTTGAATTTAATGAAATTTATTTAATTTATTAGAACACCCCCTCATTTTTTAAATTCATTGCAATTATGTATAAGGGACCGCGTGTCCATTGAACTAGTTGTATTTTGTACCCCAGACCCCCTCTCCTGCGTGTGAGTATATAAGTAATTATATGGTGACGATAGGAGAGCCAGACACCGCCATGTTTAGGCGGTAGTCCAGACAGGAGTTGGTCACTTTGCACTGGGGCCAGCAGCGACATGAGTGATGTATTGACTCAGGTTTGGATGCCCCTAGGTGATGATTGATCAGTTATCGATCGATCATTATAGAATTCTCAAGACCAATTTGAATGCATGATTTTCTTTATGCATAGTTTATTATTTTATGCGTATGCGTGATTATTGCGTGATATCATGGAATAGTAAACAAGATAAAATGCATAATGTAGTGACAAATAATATTCTATTGATTGTTCAGTTGTGAGCATGACAACCCAGTTTGAACATAATAAATAGAAATGGATTATATACGTCAATTTATATGAAAAATCCCTCAACGATATATTAAGTTTAATGCCTTCCATTTCTCCCATCTAAACAAAACCAGCTATTTGGGTGCTCGTCAGCCTTAGTTGTGAGTGACTCTTACTACCGAGGCGTTTTCATTAGAGAAATGGGTCTACTTAACTAAACTGAGTAGTCAAGGATTAGCCTTAGCTAAATTGATATCACTTTAGAGGAAATAGGTTGTGGGGATCATGTTTAGATTCCAAATGCTTGGACTTTACTCAACAACACAAGGAACCACAAGAACAAGTGGTTAGCCAGCATAGAGCCTACCTTGTAACCCTCCTTGTAGTGGAGTAGCCCTCGCTTGTAGACTACGAGGGAGGTTTTGAGGATACTTTCCACTAGAATGATCAAGTGATAGAGTATTCCGAATCTAATAGTGAGGGCAATTAAGGATTGATATAATAGTGAGAGACATTAAATGATATAATAATTTATTAATCATAAAATATCATAAGGTAATCAAGACAAAGTACTAATTGCTAAATATTTATCTGATGTAGATTGAAAATAGAAATCACCAACACCACAAGTACTTTTTCACTACGATCGATCATGGATAAAAAAAATATCCTGATCGGCAATAACTTCCAGTAGTGGTACAGGCGCTTGCACATATTATTATGCCAAGAAAGGATGTTATATGTGCTGGAATCCCCAATTCCTGGCGAGCCTCCATAGGGATCAAGCAAGAAGGAAAAAGATAATTGGAGAATGCATGTAGACGATGCACTTGATGTACAATGCATCATGTTGTCATCCATGTCATGCCAATTGAAATAAATTAATGAGGAAGAGTTCGCCTATAAGATGATTTCACATCTCCAAGAACTCTATGAGGAGAGGGATAGGCATGTAAGATATGAGATCTCAAGTTCACATTACAAATGCAGGCTAAAATAAGGGAACTAAGACAGTCCTCACATACTCAAGATGATTGGGTATATTGAAAGGCTTGAAGCCCTTGAGTTCAAACTCAACAAAGAACTAGCAATGGATCTTATTCTTGCCTATTTATCGTCTTTCTTCTTAAATTTCATTGTCAATTATAATTTGAATGATATGACAAAGTTTCTCCCATATCTCTTGGAATTAGTTCTCCTAGCTTATAAAGACATGAAAAACACCAATTCCACAGTCCTTATGGTGAACATGAAAAACAAGGGCATGGGAAAGGGGTCTATGGCCATGTCATGGACAAAGACACCAATGGATCATCCTATAATGAAGCCAAAGATTCAAAGGCAAAGTAATGAGATGGAAACTGCCTGCATTGGAAGTGTCAAGAAAGGCCACTGGAAGAAGAATTGCAGAGGTGGGAATAAGAAGTAAGCTGACACTTCTACTTCAGGTATTTTTGTCATTGAATACAATCTATCTTTATCTACAAGTTGGGTATTGGATACGGCATGTGTCTCACACATTTATATTCATTTATAGGAACCAAGTAGGTTCATGAAGATTTCAAAACGACAAGTGGATCTCCGAGCTGCAAATGGTACAAGTCTGGAAGCCTTGGAAGTGGGAGACTATCACTTGAATTTATCAACTGTTTTTGTTATTGTTCTAAATAATTGCTATTATGTACTATCTATTACCAGGAACATTATCTCTGTGTCATGTTTAGACACTATGGTTTTTTATTTCATGTTTGGAAATAAAGGTTGTCTCTTTTATAGGGATAACATTTGTTATGGTATGGTGCATCTTAACAATTCTTTATATATGCTAGAATTAGATATCTCGGTAATGGAAATCAATGAAAAAAATATCCAACATGACTTAAATAACACCCAGCTATGGAACATTAGGCTTGGTCATTAAACGAGAAGTAATTACGAAGATTACATCAAGAAGGGTATCAAGACTCGGTACAGTTAAAACCCTTAGATTTATGTCAATCTTGTTTACAAGGAAAGATGACTGAAGCACCTTTCTCAAGAAAGGGAGAAAGAGCCAATGTAGTGATGGAAATAATACATATCGATGTATGTGGTCCATTTCCAGTAGAGGAAATGGGTGGTTTTCTATACTTCATTAATTTTACCGATGATTATAGTATGTATGGATATATCAACTTAATGTGGTATAAGTCAGATTCCTTTCTTTTCATTAAGGAATACCAAAATGAAGTAGAAAACCAACTTGGTAAGAAGATAAAAGCACTTCTCTCAGACTGAGGCGGAGAATATCTTAACCAAGATTTCATTGATCACATGAAGGAGTGTGGGATAGTATCCCAACTCACTCCTCCTTATAAAACACAATGGAATGGTGTTAGTGAAAGGAAGAATATGACCTTGCTTGACATGGTCAGATCAATGATGAGTCCTACAACTCTTCCATTATCCTTTTGGGTATACGCCTTGCAGACAGTAGTATATACCCTTAACCGAGTACCAACAAAAGCTGCAGATGGAATTCCATATCAGTTATGGTATGGAAGGAAGCCTAATATGACACACATGTGTGTTTGGGGGTTCAAGATATTTTTCAAGACTTTACCAAGTGACAAAATAGCATCCAGAAGCCCTAAGTGTGTATTTATAGGTTATCCTACAGAAACTAGAGGATACTACCTATATAACCCTTCAGATTGAAAAGTCATTCTGGAAAGATACACCACATTTCTAGAAAGGGATCACATTTCTATTAGAAATAGTCGGAGAAATATTGGCTTTGATAAAGTTAATTCTCCAGATGCACAAGAGTTGGTAGAGGAACAATCTCTACAAGAGAATGTGGAAGAAGAAAATATTCCTGAGACATAGATACTACGTTGTTCGATGCGAGAGGTTATAGAACCATAGTGTTATGGTTTTCTTGTCACCGAGTCAAGTGACAAAATAGTCCATGAGGATGATGAACCTCTAACATACAAGGAAGCAATATAAGGCAAAGAAGCTAATAAATGGAAAGAATCCATAAATTCTGGGATTGAGTCCATGTACGAAAATCATGTTTGGATTTTGGTAGACCTTCTAGCTGATGTAATCCCCATTGTATGCAAATGGGTATTCATGAAAAAGATGGACATGAATGGTATGGTTAATACCTTTAATGAAAGACTGTTTTCAAAGGGTTCCAGACAACGTCATGGCGTTGACTATGATGAATCCTTATCAGCAGTGGAAATGCATAAATCCATCAGAATATTGCTTGCAATAGTAGCCTTTCATGATTATGAAATTTGGAAAATGGATGTCAAAACTTCTTTCATAAATGGGATGTTGGTTGAAGATGTCTGTATGAATCAACCCGAAGGGTTTGTTATGTCAAAGAACGCTAATAAAGTATTCAAGTTGCGGAGATCCATTTATGGATTGAAGTAGACATGAAGATCATGTAATGTTTGCTTTTATGTGGCCATAAGAGATTTTGGTTTTGTCAATAATGAAAGTGAGCCTTGTTTCTATAAAATGTTTTAAGGGAATGCTATCGTTTTCCTAGTTTAAAATGTTGATGAAATATTAATCATGAGAAACAAGGAGCAAGTCTTACAGTGAGTTAAGACTTGGTTAAATGAATGCTTCTTCATGAAAGACTTAGCTGAAGAAGCCTACATTCAAGGGATCAAGATCTATCGAGATTGATCTCAAAGGCTGTTTGGCCTATGTCAAAGTACATATATTGACAAGGTACTCAAAAGGTACAATAAGGAACAATCCAAGATAAGATTGTTACCTAAGTCACATGGTGTAAATCTCTCCATGAAAATGAGTCCACAAACATAGGAGGAGATTGACAGAATGAGTAGAGTCCAATATGCTTTTCTAGTGGGTTCTATCCTGTATGGCATTCTATGTACTAGGTTCTATGTTTCCTTTTCTTTAAGCATGGTGGGTAGATATCAAGCCAATCCAGGATAGATACACTGGAGAGCTGTTAAAACTATCCTAAAGTACTTAAGGCGTACTAAGGATATGTTCCTGGTGTATGGAGGAGATGATGAACTAGTTTTGAGGGGATACACTGATGCTAGTTTCTGAACACAGCATTATGATATGGAATGGCAGTCAGGCTACATCTTTTGGCTGAATGGTGGTGCAGTGAGCTGGAGATGCTCAACGTAATATGTGGATGTTGATTCTACAATAGAGTCCGAATATATTGCATCTTCCGATGCAACACATGAAGCAGTATGGATACATAGCTTTATCATAGACAATGGTATTTTACCTAGAACTATAGACCCTATTCCAGTATATTTTGATAATATTGTTGTAGTGGTTCTTGACAAGGATCCAAAGTCACACCATAGGAAAAAGAATATTCTTCAGAAGTCTCACCTCATGAGGTATTTTTCTCAAAGAGATGCAGTGATAGTTAGAAGAGTAGCCAAAGAGGACAACATGGCAGACCCCTTGACTAAATCCATTACTCAGTAGAAGCATGATTCATATGTTAGACCTAGAAGATTGAAACCTATTAGCATTTGGCTCTAGTGCAAGTGGGAGTGTTGAAAGTGGGTGCCCTAGACCCAACATGTATGGTACTTCGATTACTATTACATGTATTCAGTTTGTTTTTATACATGTGTTTATCATTCCATGATAATGTAGATACTTTTTCATACACATTGTTTATGAAAATTTCCTTAGATTACTTTTCGCATCAAAGGTTTATTGCTGGTCCCATGCTATAATGAGAACTCTGAGATGCCATGATAATAATCTTAAAGTAACATCCTATGGTCCAGTTACATCAATCGTAAAGGACACAGATGATGTGTGACCATCAGGTGTTGGGGGCTCATAAGCATTGAGACTTCTTATCATGGAGTTCACACTTGATGATCTCTAGTAATTGATATCATGAGGAAAGACCCTCTTAATAAGAACACCACATGTTTTAGGTGTCATTAGTCGTTCCTATCAACGGAAATGTGTAATGGTTTCCTGACATGAGATCATTATCAACGAATGTCATTTAATTACATACATTTAATATAAGGAGAAAACCATGGTGAAAAAGTCTTGGTGAGGTAGTTAGTATCGGGTACGTCATTAATGGCATGGAATTGATTGAATGGTCGAGAAAGGATTTTCCACTTCCGAGTATAGGAAGAGATATCTCGGGAATAGTTGATGAGGATAATTGCATCTTTAATAAATCAATGGCCCTGGTAGTCAAAGGTAAGATCGTCCGGATAAATTAACAAATAAAATAAATAAAAATAAATAATGATGACACTAATGTGCGTTTTGATTTATTGAGATATCGATGATGAAGAGATTATATTTCATAGACCATGTTCGTAGGGAGGCAGTCGTTGCTCTGAATTTGCCTTATCTCTATAGGGGCCTCGATGGGTTGCTAGAACCCACTCTAGGTCGGTGGATATTATCCGCTTCTATTGAGGTAAGGGCCTAGAGGGTCACACATCATAGTGCCTTGAGAATTTTCCCTATTCTGGGAATAGGAATGTAGAACTTACTGGGCCCCGCCAAAGGGTCCGAGCAAGATCCATGTTCTATGGATCACCAAAGAATAAATAAATTCATTAATTATTCATGTTTAGAATAATTCATTGGATTTATTTATAGCATTTATTTATAATTAATATAGTAAATAAAAGTATTAATATTATTCGAATGGATTTATTATCCTAGTTTCGATTAATATTAGCATGAGGAATGAGTCGAGTTGAATACTCAAATTTATCATGTAATATATTTATATATTATAACTGATAAATTATAAATATTATTTATGGCATAATTTTATTTGTCATAAATAATTATTATAATAACTTATATAGCGAACATCTAATACACGGGGGCCGGGAATCAATACCGCATGTTTTAAACACTCCCTATATATGTAAAAGAGAGGCTCTCCCATGATAACCAATCATTTGTCAAGATTGAGGGCATCTCTCTCCTCCTAGAATTTAGTGACGATGTATCTTATGAAAATTAAGATCTTCAGGTTCATCCTTCTCAGATTGAAGCCTCTTCCTTTGCGGTGATCATCATTACACTGAATTGATCATCGAAGATCCACGCTAGAACCCAGATCTTGACGAATGATGTGTGGGTAGAATCGAGAGGCATGTGTGGATGATCTAGAGGGCTTCAACATCGTAGTCTATGAGCAAGGAGCGCCAGTATCATGCGGCGGACTTTCACATGCTAATTCCTAAGAAGGTACATGTTTAATTTATTTTTGTGCTATGTTTAAACCTTGTCAGATCCTCGGACCAAGCCGGGACAAGATCACCAGATTTGACAGGGTTATGTCACTCTGGTAAAGCAGAATATTTTTAATTCCCGACCCACCGACTTCCGCTGCGCAGTCCTGGTACCCAACTGTACGAAATTAGATATTTGTTAAAACTTGGATTAGTAGATTTTCCTGATCCATTTCTCCAATATGAGAAGTAGTAATCCACTTCGTTTAAAATAAACATAGAGTAAAAAACTAGGTGGAATTGGAGAGGTCCATAGCAGTTTTTGGGAAGACAAATCCACATAGGAAGGGGTGATTTGTGAAGAAGAAAAATATCCATGGAAGGGAGTGTGGTTCACGAATAATGATCTCATAGTATATGGTGAAGTGAATAAGTACGCAGAGAAAGCAAGATTGTATATGGAGAATAGGTAGTATACAGAGCTAGCAGGGTTTTATAAAGAGTTGAGGAAGTACCCATTTTAAGGGATATTGGATGAAGGTGGTTTGGAGGGGAAATATACAGAGATGGTACATGGAGAACATGTGGAATGTAGAGAATCATAGTACATGGAGGAAGAAGGTCTATTTCCATATGTGTAGTTCATGAACTATTAGTGTATGGAATAGATAATTTCATCTATGGGTAATAATCGAATGTCAAAAAAACATCCAATTAAAGTTAAGGATTCATGATATAATGAAAACCTATTGATGTGACCTTAATTATGATATAATGATATCATAATCATCCCAATGACGTGAGAATTAAGGAGTCAATAGAAGTATTCTAATCGATGGAGTGATCTATCCATAAAACCATGTAAAGGCAGTGATCCTAGAATAGAGTTACTATACTAAACATATATACTCCAAACTAGTGATGATTAGTGGAATTTGTTATGACCGAAAACCTATTTGTTTATGCTCATTGGACTCTCACGAACTTCTTTCCTCATGACGAGGGAAGGGGTAGAAAAGTCCCATTCCATTCCTTCTTTCAAATGGAGGATGGATAATGAACCTCGAGTCCTGTCTTCATAGTTCTTAGATTGGTGACTAGCAGCAAGGGAATTGAATCTCACACATAATGGAAGGAATTACCCTTTTCAATGAAAACATGATCAATTGAAAATTTGGTAAAAATCCCATAAAACACAAAAGAAATTTATAAATGAAACCAAAATAAAAAAATTGAATGATATGATTATAATCTATGAAAAAATTACAACCAAAGCACCAAAGAAAGAACTAAAATAAAGATACTGAGTAGAAAAAAACAACGGTATCGATGCCTGAACCAGTAATGTCCAGTGTTGTCCCCAAAGTCGTCCTTAAAACATGAAAATAGTTTTACAAACATAGAGTGATTAAAATATTATACCCAATAGGATAACTAAAACTACCCATTCACAATTGGGGAAACATACTACTTCCCATGTGAGAGAAAAATAAATCCTCAAAGAACCTATCTAGGAGTACTGACCAGCCTAGCATCGGCTAGTCACACTCACTTTATAACGCATGTCAAGTAAAGTTGTAGAATAAGCACATTAATATTTGGGTACCCCACACCACATTCCCACTGGTTAACTTCTCATTCATAATAACTAATGTCTTGATGCTACCACACTTCCAAATTGTAGTCACACTGCCTCAACATTCCTACACAGACCAAGGACGCACACTAAACTCAATTCCCACACGTAGACACTTGGACCATAACTACACCTCACATCATTCCCAAGGACACCTAGTCCACAATATCCATGCCTCTCGCCTGAAGACACCTGGGAATCATCACGAATACTCTTTGGAAAAAATATTGGCCTGCAAAGAACTTGGACCTTCATCGACAAAAAAACATTCTCAATGGATCTTGGACTGTGGTAAAACATTATCCATCACATCCACCCGGATATGCTCGATTGGTAAGAACCAAGAAGAGGGTTTGATGAAGAAAGTCAATAACCAGACTTCTGTCATCCCACTAGGATTTTGGGTAAGACACCCTCCCCCATGTAGTAGTGGATTTCAGCACATGATGGTCAGTAGGGGTGGGGTGCATATAGAAATCAATAGGAACTACATTATATATATATAAGTAATAAAACTCAAATATGAACAGATTGTCCCGAAAAAAAATAGCAATCCCACCAAAACTAATTTTAATTCTACCCTAATATTCACAACCACACAAACATCCATTTAAAAAGCATAAACACAACCCATATTTCATAAAACCACTTACCATTAATTAATTACTGGGTTCACATTAATTAATCCTATCACTACCCATGGAAAATTCCATGCACAACATCTGCAACCATTCATAGAAGGTGAAGATAATAATTAACTATACACAATACCACCAACTCACTTCATTCCTCGGTACTACCAACATTGAACAACAGAAGATGGAACAAGATATATAATTTCAATTTTGACACCCATTCATAAAAACAAAATAGAACTACCAATTTGCAGTCCCCTTGCATGCCCCCCTCTTCCTAGACACTCGTTCAACAACCACTACGGGAAATCGTTGTATTTAAGACGGATTATTTGTGACGGGATCCCGTCGCAAATAAGCTTTATCGACGGGGCCCCGTCGTAAATAATGGTATTTGTGACGAGAAACATCACTGTCACAAATAAGTCTCTGATTATATGTATTATTTATACATAAACATTTTTGTGATGGGCCCATCGCAAATAATTTTTGTGACGAACCCATAGTCCCGTCGCATTATATATATATATATATAACGTTCTGCGACATGCCCATCGCAACAAATTATTTGCGATGGGTTAGTAGTCTCATCGCAAATATGCATTTTAAAAATATTTAGTCAGACTATTTTCGAAGGGGTCCTGTCTCAAAAGGTCCCATCATAAATAATAAATTAATATAAAAAAATAAATTTAATAAAACTACGATTAATGAAAAAATAATATTACTATTAAAAAAATAAAAAAATAAAAATCCTCAATATTCAAAAAAAATTCTTAATATATTATTATTATTGTTATTATTATTATTAAATAGAAAAACATTAAAAAATATAATTCTAAAAAATATATTTAATAAAATAATAATAATAATATTAAAATAAAAAAATAAATATATTAAAAATTCTCAATATTCACAAAAAAATATAAAAATAATAATAATATATTAAAAATTAAATTATATAAGATTTCCACTGATATTAAAGATAGAAAATTTAAATAATTCATATTACAATGTTAAATTCAAATGTTTTTAACGTAAAAAAAATCATTGGGAGTCATCTTCTAGAGGAGGTGGAGGAGCTGAAGGATCTGGTGGAGAAAACTCCATCCCTAAACTACAAGTCAGATGGTGAATGTACTCCATCAGCTCGTGATGCTACTGGTGCCATCGATGCATCTCCTCCTCATGATACTGCTGCTACTGCTGCTTCCATCGACACATATACTCCTCGTGATATTGCTCCTGCTGCTACTACCGCCGAGACATCACTTCTTGATACTTCTGCAAAGTCTCTATAAGCTTAGCATGAGCTCGCAACTGCTCCTGATAATGTGATACTAAAGATGATTCCTCTCCAAAAACTCCTCTCGAGCTGGATTCCAACATCGCAGAAGTACCATAATATGTATCATGAGTCAAATGAGAGCTGATACCAACTACTCATCCCTTCTCAAAGCTGTAGCGAGTCACCTGCATCCATGCTGCCTCATCGAAATGGCGAGCACTGCTCTTCTCAGTCGTCTCATCCTGACCCTCAGCCGGTGTCTGGGAGGTCGCAGCATCATATGACTCATTAAATTCCAATTTAAAATTAATATTGTGAAAATATTATATATAGTTAATTGTCAAACTTAAAAAATAATACTTACCACGATCTGACGTTGGCGATCACCTCTAATCTCTCTAGTGGCTGGATCACTATACATCCTCCGATAAATGTCGAACTCTGTAATATCAGGATGCTCGAGTGCCTACAAAAATATAAAATAAACTATTTATATTTAATGTTATATAAAATATTTAAATAATATACTTACCAGATGATCTCTATGCGAACTGAATGTATGGATACCAGCTCGATGTGTCACCTCCTGTCTCCCCTTGTTCTACCATCCCACTGAAGATCTCCTCTAAAATCCACCACCCAACAGTGTAAACATAATCCATCCCAAACATGAGATGAAATCTACTCTGGTCAGTGGGCTCTACACGACTCATCAAATTCTGTCACTCTAGCTTTCTTAAGGGTTATCCTTCTCAAACTATGCAAAAATTGACAGAAACGGTCATGCATAGAAAACTATCGTGCTACGTGGATAGCGTCGTGCATGATATCATCGATAGGATACCATAAACCCTAAAAATAATTTATAATATCAAGTTTTTAATAAAATAAATTTCAAAATAAAAATTATTTATATATGTACCATCCAATGATGGAACATGGCGCGTTGCACATCAATGAGAATCTTTTCCCATGTGATCCATGGATGAGAGAAATAATTGCGCAATATAGCGCTCCCCTGTCAAATAGATTCATGCTCAAAGTTGTGAAAATGGAATAAATAATCAAACAATTAGAATATATGTAAATAAATTAATTAAATCTAACTAAAATATACAGGTTACAATACCTCTGTGTGCGTGGATCAAAACCAATATGTGGACGTCGCTCGGGGATAGGGTCAGGAATCATCAGTCGCGCAAGACCGCACCCCATCCGCGTACCTCCTTAACCACCAGTAGGCTGTGGGTTAGATGATCCCACATCCCCATAATCCAAAGGTTTCTCATCCTCCTCAAACTCACGCAATAGATTAGAGTCCATCTGACATCCAAAGGATTGTTTTCCCAAAGACATCAAAAAGAAATAATATGATATGGGTTGTGTTTGAATGACTGACCATGACTTCCAATTTTATCTCTATTCGGGTAGTCCTTTTTCTTAAAAAACATGAAATGATATACAAGAAGGAACTGGTGAGACTGAATGGTGTTCCACTCACAATTCTCCCTGATCATGATCCAGGGTTCACATATAAATTTCGGGGGAGTCTTAAACATGATTTGAGTACTGAATTAAATTTCAGCATGACCTATCACACCAAAACTGATAGCCAATATAAAAGGACTATTTAGCCACATGAACACTTGTTAATAGCATGATGTATAGAATTAAAAGGTGGATGGGATCAGTGTCTCCCATTGGCTGAGTTCTTAGACAAGAATATCTCCCGCTCGAGTATTCAGATGGCCCCATATGATGTTCTGTATGGAAAGATATGTAGAAATCCAACCTGTTGGGATAAAGTTAGAGAAAGGAAGATACTAGGACCTTATCTTGTGAAAGAGATAAGAGAGAAGGCTCAAGTAATAATGAATCATATAAATGTTTCAAGATATAAGAAAAAGAGATATGATAACAACTGTCGAAGGGACTTGGTGTTTGAGATGGAGGTGAAGTCTTCCGTTGAATAACACCATGGAAGAGAGTCATGGGGTTTGGAATGAATGGGAAGCTTTGCCTAAGGTACAATTTCCCCATTTAGATCCTAGACCACATAGGGGTCATGGCCTATCGATAGGAACATCCATTGAATATGGCTCAAGTTAATTATGTGTTTCATGTATTGCTCACGAGGAATTATATACCAGATACCTCACTTGTACTGAACTAAAAGGTGGACGTCTATTACACAGGGGCTAGGAATCTATACCGCATTTTTTAAAAACTCCCTATATAAGTAAGAGAGAGGCTCTCCCATGATTACTATTTATGTGTCAAGATTGAGAGAATTTCCCTCCTCCTGGAATTTAGAGATAGAGTCTCTCAAGCAAAGGAAGATCTTCAAGTTCATCCTTCTCGGATTGAAGATTCTTCCATTGCGGTGATCATCGTTGCGCTGGAGTGATCATCGATGATCCGTGCTAGCACCTGGATCTTGACGAACGGTGCGTAGAGGAAGCTTGGTGGGCCCATAACCCAACAGTGCTATCAGAGGGATCACAAGGTTTTTCTGTGTCAACAAAATTAAAATGCATTAAATTTTATTGCGGGGTGTTAAAATGGTTCATTCAGATTCGACCGCGCGTTGTTTCGTTTTAAATGATCATGCTACGATCATTTAAATTTTTTAATCTGATCGACATCGTGTTTTTCCATTCATTTGATGTCTATCTCAAAATGAGAATTAAAATCAAAAATATAATTTATTATTATAAAATATATTATTAAAAAAAATTCCACAATGTTGTGTGGAAAACTTTTTAATAATAAAAATAATAGGGAAGGGGCCCAAGTCTAAGACCCCAATTTGGGGTCTTCATGTATTTAAATAAAAAAATGGGAATAGAAAGACCCCAAAATGGGGTCTTCCCCCTTTATTTTGAAAAAAGGTGGATTTATTTTATCTATAGTCCCAAATAAAGGGAAGAGCCCAAAGGGGTCTCCTCTAACGCGGCGCATAGGGGAGGAAAACCCTAGACGACCTACCTCTCGCCGAAACTCCTCCAGCCGGCTGCCCCAAGCATTGTCGGCCTCCTCCTTCGCGCTGGACCACGTCCATCTGGCCACCTCGACCCCGCACCGACTTCCTCCTCTGCGCCAGACTACTTCCGGCCAGCTGCCTAGAGCCCGCGTCGGCCTCCTCCTCCGTGTCCGATCGCGTCCAGCCGGCCGGCCCAAGCCCGTGCTGGAATCCCAAACCAGAATGCTGCCGACCGGCCGCCCTGAGCCCGCCGGCCAAGCCCGTGCCAAACCGGGCTGCCGCCTCATCCGCTCGTCAGAGCAGCGGGCAACCGACCATGTCGCAGGCCAGCTTCTTTCTCTGCCTCCTCTCGCTCCCCTCAGACCACGCTGGAAGATGCAGTCGTTGCAGGAGTCATTGGACACCGCAGTCACGCCGTTGTCACGTCACGATGAGGCCGCAGTCAATCTGTGGAGAATCCGCAGTCAAGTCGTGGTACCCTGTTCCAGGACGACATCAAGTGGCGGTACGCAATCCTGCCATACTCCTCTCCTACTAGAGGTAACCCTGAATTAAATTAATTTTAATTTAATTTTTTTAAATTTAATTAATTGGAATTAATTTAGTGGTTTAATTTTTATTTTAATCCAAAATATTAATTTAATTTAAGATTAAATTAAATTCATCATATGATTTAATTTTAGAATTAAAATTAAATTATACAGATGAACCGATAAAATAAATTATTTTAATTTAATCAAACTAATTTAATTTATTAGAACACCCTCAAATTTTTTAAATTAATTACAATTATGTATAAGGGATTGCGTGTCCATTGCACTAGTTTTATTTTGTACCCCAGACCCCCTCTCCGGCGTGTGAGTATATTTGTAATTATATGGTGACGATCCAAGAGGCAGACCCCTCCATGTTTAGGCGGTAGTCCAGACAGGAGTTGGGCACTTTGCATCCGGGCCAGCAACGACATGAGTCATGAATTGACTCAGGTATGGATGCCCCTAGGTGATGATTGATCAGTTATTGATCGATCATTATAGAATGCTCAAGACCAATCTGAAAGCATGATTTACTTTATTCATAGTTTATTATTTTATGCATCTGCGTGATTATTGCGTGATCACATAGAATAATAGACAAGATAAATGCATAATGTAGTGACAAATAATATTCTATTGAATGTTTAGTTGTGAGCGTGACATCCCAGTTTGAACATAATAAATAGAAATGGATTGTATACATTAATTAATATTAAAAATCCCTCAATGATATATTAAGTCTAAATGCCTTCCATTTCTCACATGTAAACAAAATCGGCTATTTGGGTGCCTGTCAGCCTTAGTTGTGAGTGACTCTTACTACCGATGCGTTTTCATGTGAGAAATGGGCTGACTTATCTAATGTGAGTAGTCAAGGATTAGCATTGGCTAAATTGATATCACTTTAGAGGAAAGAGGTTGTGGGGATCATGTTCAGATTCCAAAAACGGGGACTTTACTCAACAACACAAGGAACCACAAGAACAAGTGGTTAGCCAGCATATAGCCTACCTTGTAACCCTCCTTGTAGTGGAGTAACCCTAGCTTGTAGACTACGAGGGAGGTTTTGAGGATCCTTTCCACTAGAATGATAAAACTATACAGTATTCTAAATCTAATAGTGAGGGATATTAAGGTTTGTTAAAATAGTGCGAGACATTAAATGATATAATAATTTATTAACCATAAAATATCATAATGTAATCAAGACAATGTACTACCTGCTAAATGTTTCTCTGATGTAGATTGAAAATAGAAATCACCAACACCAAAAGTAATTTATCACTACGATCGATCACGGAAAAAGAGAATATTCGGACCGACAATAACTTCCAGGAGTGGTATAGGCGCTTGCGCGTAGTACTATGACAAGAAAGTAAGTAATATGTGCTGGAATCCCCAATTCCTGGTGAGCCTCCACAGGGAGAAAGCTAGAAGGAAAAAAGATAAGTGGAGAAAGCATGTAGACTATGTGCTTGATGTACAATGCATCATGTTGTCATCCATGTCTAGCTAATTGAAAGAAATGAATGTGGAAGAGGACGCCTACAAGATGCTTTCACATCTCCAAGAACAATATGAGGAGAGGGAAAGGAAATGAATGTATGAGATCTCAAGTGTACTTTATAAATGCAAGATAAAAGAAGTGAACCAAGACATTCCTCACATACTCATGATGATTGGGTATATTGAGAGGCTTGAAGCCCTTGAGTTCAAACTCAACCAAGAACTAGCAATGGATCTTATTCTTCCCTATTTTCCTTCTTTATTCTTGACTTTCATTGTCAATTATAATATGAATGATTTGACAAAGTCGCTCCCATATCTCTTGGCATTAGTTCTCCTAGCTGATAAAGACATGAAAAACACAAATTCGACAGTCCTTATGGTGAACATGAAAAACAAGGGCATGGGAAAGGGGACTAAGGCCATGTCATTGCCAAAGACACCAATGCATCATCCTACAAAGAAGCCAAAGATTCAGAGGCAAAGTAATGAGAAGGAAGATGCCTGCTTTGTATGTGGCAAGAAAGGCCACTAGAAGAAGAATTGCAGAGCTAGGAAGAAGGAGTATGCTTACACTTCTACTTCAAGTATTTTTGTCATTGAATACAATCTATATTTATCTACAAGTTGGGTATTGGATACGGCATGTGGCTCACACATTTCTATTCATATACAGGAACCAAGTAGGTTCAAGAAGATTGAAAAAGGTCAACGGGATCTCCGAGCTGTAAATAGTACAAGTCTGGCAGCCTTGGCAGTGGGAGACTATCACATGACATTACCAACTGGTTTGGTTATTGTTTTAAGCAATTGCTATTATGTACTGTCTATTACCAGGAACATTATCTCTGTGTCAAGTTTAGACACTATGGTTTTTTATTTCATGTTTGGAAATAAATGTTGTCTCTTTTATAGGGATAACATATGTTATAGTATGGTGCATCTTAACAATGGTTGATATATGCTAGAAATAGAATTCTCAGTAATGGAATTCAAGGAAAAAAATAGCTAACATGACTCAAACAACACGCACCTATGTCACTTTAGGCTTGGTCATTAAATGATAAGTAATTATGAAGAGTACATCAAGATGGGTATCTGGACTCGGTATAGTTAAAACACTTAGCTGTATTTCAAGCTTGTTTACAAGTAAAGATGACCAAAAAACCTTTCTATAGAAATGGTGGAAGAGCCAATGTAGTGCTGGAAATAATACATACTGATGTATGTAGTCCATTTCCAGTAGAGGCAAGGGGTGGTTTTCTATACTGCATTACTTTTACCGATGATTATAGTATTTATGGATATATCTACTTAATGCGGTATAAGTCAGATTCATTTATTTTATTAAAGGAATACCAAACCGAATTAGAAAACCAACTTGGTAAGAAGATAAAAGCACTTCGCTCAGACCGAGGTGGAGAATATCTTAACCAAGATTTCATTGATCACATGAAGGAGTTTGGGATAGTATCCCAACTCAATCCTCCTTATACAACACAATGGAATGGTGTTAGTGAAAGGAGGAATATTACCTTGCTTGGCATGGTCTGATCAATGATGAGTCCTACAACTCTTCCATTATCCTTTTGGGTATACGCCTTGCAGACAGCAGTATATACCCTTAACCGAGAACCAACTAAAGCTACAGATGGAATTCCATATCAGTTATGGTATGGAAGGAAACCTAATCTGACACACATGCATGTGGGGGGGGGTGCAAGAAATTTTTCAAGACTTTACCAAGTGACAAAATATCATCCAAAATCCCTAAGTGCATATTTATTGGTTATCATAAGGAAACTAGAGGATACTACCAATATAACCATTTAGATTGAAAAAAATATTGGAAAGATACACCACATTTCTAGAAATAAATCATATATATATTAGAAATATTGGGAGAAAGATTGAATTTGATAAAGTAAATGCTCTAGATGCACAAGAGTTGGTAGAGGAACAATCTCCACAAGAGCATGTGGAAGAAAAAATTATTCCTGAGACACAAATATTGCGTAGGTCAATGTGAGAGGTTAGAGAACCAGAGAGTTGTGGTTTTCTTGTCACCGAGTCAAGTGACACAATAGACATTGAGGATGATGAACCTCTACCTACAATGTAGCAGTATAAGGCAAATAAGCTGCTAAATGGATAGAATCCATGAATTCTGAGATCGAGTCCATGTATGAAAATCATGTTTGGATTTTGGTAAAACTTCCAGCTGATGTAAACCCCATTGTATGCAAATGTGTATTCAAGAAGAAGACAGAAATGGTTGGTATGGTTAATACCTTTAATGAAAGAATATTTTCAAAGGCTTCCAGACAACGTCATGGAAATGACTATGATGAAACCTTCTCAGCAATGGCAATGCAAAAATCCATCAGAATATTGCTTGAAATAGCAGCCTTTCATGATTATGAAATTTGGAAAATGGATGTCAAAAGTTCTTTTCTAAATGGGAAGTCGGTTGAAGATGTCTATATGAATCAACCCGAAGGTTTTTTTAAGTCAAGGAATGCTAATAAAGTATTCAAGTTGCAGAGATCCATTTATGGATTGAAGTAGACATCAAGATCATGGAATTTTCTCTTTTATGAGGCTATAAGAGATTTTGGTTTTGTCGAAAATGAAAGTGAGCTTTGTGTCTATAAAATGGTTTAAGGGAATGCTATCATTTTCCTAGTTTTATATGTTGATAAAATATTAATCACGAGAAACAAGGTGCAAGTCTTACAGTCAGTTAAAACTTGGTTAAATGAATGCTTCTTCATGAAAGCCTTAGGCGAAGTAGCCTACATTCTAGGGATCAAGATCTATCAAGATAGATCTCAAAGGTTGTTTGGACTATGTCAAAGTACAAATATTGACAAGGTACTCAGAAGGTACAATATGGAACAATCCAAGATAGGATTGTTACCTAAGTCACATGGTGAAAATCTCTCCATGACAATGTGTCCATAGACACAAGAGGATATTGACAGAATGAGTAGACCCCCTTATGCTTCGCCAGTGGGTTCTATCATGTATGGCATGATATGTACTAGGTTTGATGTTTCTTTTTCTTTAAGCATGGTGGGTAGATATAAAGACAATCTTGGATATCTACACTGGAATGATGTTAAAACTATCGTAAAGTACTTAAGGAGTACTAAGGATATATGCCTGGTTTATGGAGGAGATAAGGAACTAGTTGTGAGGGGATACACTGATGCTAGTTTCTGAACAGAGAATTATGATATGGAATGGCAGTCAGGCTACATCTTTTGGCTGAATGGTGGTGCAGTGAGCTGGAGATGCTCAAAGTAAGAAGTGGATGCTGATTCTACAATAGAGTTTGAATATATTGCATCTTCCGATGCAGCAAATGAAGCAGTCTGGATACATAGCTTTATCTCAAAAAATGTTGTTGTACCTAGCATTTCAAACCATGTTCCAGTATATTATGATAATATTGTTGTAGTGGTTCTTGCCAAGGAGCCAAAGTCTCACCAGAGGACAAATAATATTATTCAAAAGTTTCATCTCTTGAGGTATTTTACTCAATGAGGTGAAGTGAAAGTTAGTAGAGTTGTCGCAGAGGAAAACATGGCAGACCCCCTGACTAAATCCATTACTCAGCAGAAGAATGATTCACAACATAGAGCTAGCGGATTGAAACATGTTAGTAGTTGGCTCTAGTGCAAGTGGGAGTGTTGAAAGTGGGTTCCCTAGACCCAACATGTATTGTACTTTTATTACTGTTACATGTATTCAGTTATTTTATACATTTTTTTATCTTTCCATGATAGTGTAGATACTTTTTCATCCACTTTGTTTATGAAAATGTCCTTAGATTACCTGTCGTATCAAATGTTTATTGCAGGTCCCATTCTATAATGAGAAATCTGATAAGCCATGATAATAATCTTAAAGTAACATTCTATGGTCAAGTTACATCAATATTAAAGGACACATATGATGTGTGACCATCAGGTGTTGGGGGCTCATAAGCATTGAGACTTCTTCTCATGAATTTCGCACTTGATGATCTCTAGTAATTGTGATCATGAGGACAGACCCGCTTAAAAGGAACACCACATGTTTTAGGTGTCATTGGTCATTCCTATCTATGGACATGTGTAATGGTCTCCTGACATGAGATCATTATCAATGAATGTAATTTAATTACGTACATTTGATATAAGGAGAAAACCGTGGCGACAAATTTGTGGTGAGGTAGTTTGTATCGGGTACGTCACCAATGGCATGGAATTGATTGACTGATCGAGAAAGGAATTTTCGAATCCGAGTATAGGAAGAGATATCTCGGGAACAGTTGATGAGGATGGTTGCACCTTCAATAAATCAATTTCCATGGTAGTCGAAGGTAAGATCGTCCAGATAAATTAACAAATAAAATAAAGAAAAATAAAGAATGATGACACTAGTGTGCATTTTGATTTATTGAGATATCGATGATGAAGAGATTATATTTCACAGACCATGTTCGTAGGGAGGAAGTCGTTGCTATGAATTTTCCTTATCTCTATAGGGGCCTCGATGGGTTGCTAGACCCCACTCTAGGTCGGTGGATATTATTCGCTGCTATTCAGATAAGGTCCTAGAGGGTCACACATCATAGCGCCTTGAGAATTTTCCCTATTCTGGGAATAGGAATGTAGAAATTACTGGGCCCTGCCAAAGGGTCTGAGCACGATCCAAGTTCTATGGATCACCAAAGAATAAATAAATTCAGTAATTATTCATGTTTAGAATAATTTATTGGATTTATTTATAACATTTATTTACAAGTTATATAGTAAATACAATTATTAATATTATTCAAATGGATTTAAATATCCTAGTTTCGATTAATATTAGCAAGAGTAATGAGTCATGTTGAAGACTAAAATTTATCATGTAATATATTTATATATTATAACTGATAAATGATAAATATTATTTATGGCATAATTTTATTTTTCAGAAATAATTATTATAATAACTTATATAGTGGACGTCTATTACACGGGGGCCGAGAATCAATACCGCGTGTTTTAAACACTCCCTATATATGTAAGAGAGAGGCTCTCCCATGATAACTAATAATTTGTCAATATTGAGAGCATCTCTCTCCTCCTAGAATTTAGTGAGAAAGTATCTCAAGAAAATGAAGATCTTCATTTTCATCCTTCTCGGATTGAAGCTTCTTCCTTTGTGGTGATCGTCATTGCACTGAAGTGATCATAGATGATCCAATCTAGAACCCGGATCTTGACAAATGATGCGTGAGTAGATTTGAGGGGCGTGTGTGGATGATCTAGAGGGCTTCGACATCGTAGTCTTTGAGCAATGATCGCCGGTGTCCTGCGGCGGACATGCACACACTAATTCCGAACAATGTAAATGTTTAATTTATTTTTGTGATCTTTTTAAACCTTGCGAGATCCTCGTACCATGCCTGGATAAAATCACTAGATTTTACTAGGTTATGTCACTCCGGTGAAGTAGAATATTTTTAATTCACGGCCAACCGAATTCTGCTGCGCAGTCCCGGTACCCAACAGTACGAAATTAGATATTTGTTAAAACTAGGATTATTGTATTTTCCTGATCCATTTCTCCAATATGAGAGGTAGTAATCCACTTCGTTTAAAATAAAAATAGAGTAAAAAAACTAGGTGGAATTGGAGAGGTCTAGACCAGTTTTTGGGATGACAAATCCACATAGGAAGGGGTGATTTGCGGAGAAGAAAAAAATTCATGGAAGAGAGTGTTGTTCACAAAGAATGATCTCACAGTATGTGGTGAAGTGAAGAAGTATGCGGAGAAAGTAGGGTTGTATGTGGAGAATAGGTAGTATACAAAGCTATCATGGTTGTATAAAGAGTTGAGGATGTACCCATTTTAGGGGATATTGGATAAAGGTGTTTTGAAGGGGCAATATACAGAGATGGTACATGGAGAACATGTGGAATGTAGAGAATCATAGTACATGGAGGAAAAAGGTCTATTTCCATAGGTGTAGTTCATGAACTATTAGTTTATAGAATAGAGAACGTCATCTATGGGTAATAATCAAATGTCAACAAATCCTCCAATTAAATTTATGGATTCACGATAAAATGACAACCTATTGATGTGACCTTAATTTTGATATAATGATATCAGAATCTTCCCAATGAAGTGAGAATTAAGGAGTCAATAGAAGTTTTCTAATCGATAGAGTAATCTATCCATAAAACCATGTAAAGGCAGTGATCCTATAATAGAGTGACTATATAATCTTATGTACTCCAAACTAGTGATGATTAGTGGAATTTTTTATGACTAAAAACCTGTTTGTTTATGCTGATTGGACTCTCACGACCCGCCTTCCTCGTGACGAGGGACGGGGTAAAAAAGGCCCATGCCATTCCTTATTTCAAATGGAGGATAGAAAATGAACCTCGAGTCCCGTATTCACATGTCTTATATTGCTAGCTAGAAGCAAGGGAATTGAATCTCACGCATAATGGAAGGAATTACCCTTTTTAATGAAAACATGAACAACTGAAAATTTGGTTAAAATTCCATCCAACACAAAAAAAATATATAAATGAAACCAAAATAAAACCCTTGAGTGATTTGATTATAAACTATGAAAAATTTACAACCAAATCACCAAGGAAAGAACTAAAATAAAGATACTGAGTAGAAAAAAAACAACTGTATCGATGCCTGATCCTATAATGTCCAGTGATGTCCTCAAAGTCCTCCTTAAAACTTGAAAATAGTTTTACAAACATAGAGTTAGTAAAAAATTATACCCAATAGGAAAACTAAAACTACCCATTCACAATTTGGTAAACATACTACTCTCCCTGTGAGAGAAAAATAAATCCTAAAAGAACCTACCTAGGAGTACTGACCATCCTAGCATCGGCTGGTCACACTCACTATATAACGCAAGTCAAATAAAGTTGTAGAATAAGCACATTAATGTTTGGGTACCCCACACCACATTCCCACTGGATAACTGCTCATTCATAATAGCTAATGTCTTGATTCCACCACACTTCCAAATTACAGTCACACTGCCTCAACATGCCTACACACACCAAGGACACAAACTAAAATCAATTCCCACACGCAGACACAAGGACCATAACTACACCTCACATCCTTTCTGTGGAAACCTAGTCCACAATATCCACGCCTCTCGCCTGAAGACACATGAGAATCATCACGAAGACTCTTCAGAAAAAATATTGGCCTGCAAAGAACTTGGACCTTCATCGACAAAAAATCATTCTCAATGGATCTTGGATTTTGGTAAAACATTATCCATCACATCCGCCCAGATATGCTCGATCGGTAAGAACCATGAAGAGGGTGTGATGAAGTAAGTCAATAACCAGACTTCTGTCATCCCCCTAGGATTTTGGGTAATACACCCTCCCCCGTCTATTAGGGGTTTTCAGCACATGATGGTCAGTAGGGGTGGGGTGTATATTGAAATCAATAGGAACTACAATTTATATATATATGTAATCTAACTCAAATATGAACAAATTGTCCCGAAAAAAAACATCAATCCCACCATAATTACTTTTAATTCTACCATAATATTCACAACCTAACAATCATCCATTTAAAATGTATAAACATAACCCATATTTCATAAAACCACTTCCCATTAATTAATTACTTGGTTCACATTAATTAAACCTATCACTAACCATGGAAAGTTCCATGCACAACATCTACAACCTTTCTTAGAAGGTGAAGATACTAATTAACTATACTCAGTACCACCAACTCGCATCATTCCTCGGTACTACCAAAATTGAACAAGAGAAGATGGACCGAGGTATAAAATTTCAATTTTAACACCCATTCATAAAAACAAAAGAGAAAAACCAACTTACAGTCCCCTTGCACGCCCCACTTCCTAGACACTCGTTCAATAACCACTACTAGAAATAGTTGTATTTACGATGGCTTATTTGTGAAGGGATCCCGTTGCAAATAAACTTTATCGACGGGGCCCCTTCGCAAATAATGGTATTTGTAATGGGAAACATCACTGTCACAAATAAGTCTCCGATTATATGTATTATATATACATAAACATTTTTGCGACGGGCCAGTCGCAAATAATTTTTGCGACGGACCCACAGTCCCATCGCAATATATATACACACACACACACACAGATATATATATATATATATATATATAACGTTCTGTGACAGGCCGATCGCAATAATGTATTTGTGATGGGTAAGTAGTCTCATTGCAAACATGTTTTTTAAAAATATTTAGTTAGACTATTTGCGACGGGGTACCGTCTCAAAAGGTCCCATAATAAATAATAAATTAATATAAAAAAATTAAATTTAATAAAACTACGATTAATGAAAAAATAATATTACTATAAAAAAAAATAAAAAAAATAAAATTTTCAATATTCACAAAAAAAATTCCTAAAATAATAACAATAATAATAATATTATTATTATTAAATAAACAAACATTAAAAAATATAATACTAAAAATATATTTAATAAAATAATAATATTATTATTAAAATAATAAAAAAATAAAAATATTAAAATTCTCAATATTCACAAAAAAATATAAAAATAATAATAAAATATTAAAAATTTAATTATGTAAGATTTCCATTGATATTAATGACAGAAAATGTAAATAATTCATATTACAATGTTAAATTAAAATGTTTTTAACATAAAAAAATCACTAGGGGTCATCTTCTGGAGGAGGTGGAGGAGCTGAAGAAGCCTGTGGAGGAAACTCCATCCCTAAACTACAAGTCAGATGATGCATGTACTCCATCAGCTTGTGATGCTACTGCTTCCATTGATGCATCTCCTCCTCATGCTACTACTACTACTGCTGCTTCTATCGACGCATCTACTCCACCTGATACTGCTCCTGCTGCGGTTGCCGCTGACACATCTCTTCTTGCTACTTCTACAAAGTCTCTATAAGCTCAGCCTGAGCTCGCAACTGCTCCTGATACTTTGATCCTGAAGATGATGACTCTCCACAAACTCCCCTCGAGCTAGACGCCGACATCGCAGTAGTACCATAATATGTATCATGATTCAAATGAGAGTTGATTCCAACTACTCATCCCTTCTTAAAGCCATACTGAGTCACCTGCATCTATGCCGCCTCATCGAAATGGCATGTACTAGTCCTCTCAGTCGTCTCATCCTGACCCTCAGCCAGTGTCTGAGAGGTCGGAGCATCATATGACTTCTTAAATTTCAATTTAAAATTAATATTGTGAAAATATTATATGTAGTTAATTATCAAACATAATAAATAATACTAACCACAATCTAACGCTGGCGATCACCTCTAATCTCTCTAGTGGCTGGATCACTATACATCCTCTGATAAATGTCGAACTCCTTAATATCGGGATGCTTGAGTGACTACAAAAATATAAAATAAACTATTTATATTTAATTTTATATAAAATATTTAAAAAATATACTTACCAGATTATCTCTATGCGAACTGAATGTATGGCTACCAGCTCGATGTTTCACCTCCTGTCTCCCCCTGTTCTGCCGTCCCACTGATGATCTCCTCTGAAATACACCACCCAATAGTGTAAACATAATCCATCCCAAACATGAGATGAGATTTACTCTGGTCGGTGGACTCTTCACGACTCATCAAATTCTGTCACTCTAGCTTTCTTAAGGTCTATCCTTCTCAAACTGTGCAAATATTGACCGAAACGTCATGCATAGAAACCTGTCATGCTGTATGGATAGCATCATGCATGCTATCATCGATAGGATACAATAAACCCTAAAATTAATTTATAATATCATGTTGTTAATAAAATAAATTTCAAAATAAAAATTATTTATTTAGGTACCAGCCAATGATGGAACATGTCACGTCGCACATCAACAAAAATCTTTTCCCATGTGATCCATGGCTGAGAAAAATAATTGTGCAATATAGCACTCCTCTGTCCAATAGATTCATTCTCAAAACTGTGAAAAAGGAATAAATAATCAAACAATTAGAATATATGTAAATAAATTAATGAAATATAACTAAAATATACAGGTTACTATACCTCCATGTGCGTAGATCAAAACCAATATGTGTACGTCGCTCGGGGATAGGGTCAGGAATCATCAGTCAGGCAAGACCGTGCCCCATCCGTGTACCTCCTGAACGACCAGTAGGCTGAGTGTAAGATGATCCCACATCCCCATCATCCAAAGGTTTCTCATCCTCCTCTAACTCTTCTCTATAGATTTCAATGTCAATGTCTTCATATTCCTCCTCAGCATCATCAATATCCATATGAGTTTCAGTTTCAGCAACTCTTGTCATTTCAAATTCATTTGTAACATAATTACCATCTTCGTCACCATCAATCCTTAATTGGGGGTGTCATCATCAATATTCATATCTCATTGTGAATCAGATGGATTTTGAGTGGTCTCTTGAAAAATTTCAATTCCTTCCGCTTCAACAGAACCCCATTTAGTTTGAGTAAATTTATTTTCCCGATATTTCATTTTTATTATGCACCACCAATAGCTCAAGTCTCTTAACGTAGCACATTACTTTGCATAATAAATTTTATGTTCTTGTTGATCCGGTAAAAATGGTTCATTTACTGCAAGAAGAATTTTATATTTAATATCGACGATTGCATGAGTCAGTTGAACACACAGGACTCTCTTAGTATCCAAACACTGATATTTAAGCATTGTTATGTAATTCTTTCCTAGATAACAAAAGTCAATAATTTCATCCAAAATGTCATAATAGTCAACTTTAGTTTCTTTGTGATGTGATCCTCTCAAGAAAACTCCATTTTTTATTGTTTTTTTGGATTCCCTGTATGCATGTGTATGAAATCGATAACCATTCACTATATATTCATTATAACATTTAACCATTTTGGATAGTGGGTTACTCAATATACATAGTGGCTTTTCAATTGTATCAACATATTGAGACACTTGAAAATTTGTAAAACAATTATCAATATAATAAATAATAAACATAATTGATATTAAACCATCAATAATTTATGTTACCAGTTTTTGGAACCATTGCGAATTTTTTCTGCATTCTTCAAGAGAAGTTGTTGTATTTTGTGGATGTTTTTTATTGATATAAATATCATATAACCTACAAATAAAATAAGATTAAATACTATAACATAAATTATAGATTATGTGATAGAATCACTCAGAGGACAAATGATGTCATTTCTTCACAGTTGAACAGAACATATGTATGAGATATGTGATGTTCATCATCTGAAATCCATTGTTTATGATCTCCACCAAAACCATGATTTGGCTGATTAAAAACTGTTAATTGATTGTCCATTTCATCATTAACGTTCCCCTCGTTTCTTCCCATGTGATTGTGTTTTGAGGGATATTGAGATTCAAAATATTGAGAGCAGAAAAAAGATATTTCCTCTTGCAAATAAGCTTCAACAATTGAGCCTTATACTGAGGCTTTGTTACGTACTTTTTTCTTCAATTTCTACATGCATCTCTTGAATTGGTACATCCATCGAAACTGTATTATTCCTCCACATTTATCTTCATGTGGAAAATGTAATATCAAATGTTCTATTGAGTCAAATAAATCCGGTGGAAAGATTTTTTCAGTTTACATATAATTATAGAAACATCTTCTTCCAGTTTTCTTAGCCCATCATAGTCGTTGTCACATCACAAATGTCTCGAAAAAAATATGATATGTCTGTTATCGAATCCCCAATCATAGAATTCAACAAACCTCTGAATCCAATCAGCATAAGTCGTTCCATTATAACATGAAAATCATGAATTTTTAATCAAGTAATATAACCATTCTTAACAAAATTTTGCCAAATTGGAAGAATAGACATCTAGAAGTCCCAAATCAACAATCCACTGACAAAATACTAAGCGACTCTCTTTGGACAGTGTATAAGCTTCTTTGGCTTCATTAACCTCTGTGATCTGACATTTTTAAATAGATCACATTCTGGTCACCTTAAAATTTGGGCATGATCTAATCGTGTGTTTATAGTAACTTTTGTCATACCTGGTGTATCCAAAACTGTATGAAATAAATTATCAAAACTGTTCTTCGCAATATGAATAACATCCAACATCTGGCGGACCAACAAATCTGGCCAATACGGAAGATCCCAAAAAATGCTTCGTTTTATCCAATTTTGTTCTTTCCCAAAGTAAAGAATTTTCTTTTGGTTTACTGTTGGTCCAAATGTGATGGGGGTAAAGAATATACAACTGATTTTAACTTTGTACCTGAGATCATCTTTGGAGGATCATCCCTTTCAATTGTACCTTTCCTAATATGAGATTTGTTCCTCCGAAACGGATGATCAGTTTGAAAAAATCTACAATGACAATAAAAATAGCAAGGTTTTTTTCCATTGACGAGCATAACGACTTTGTTTTCTTTCATACAGTAAGGACATGATTTCAGACCATGTGTAATCCAACTAGATAAAATGTCATATGCTAGAATTTCACTAATAATACACATCAATGTAGCTTTTAATATGAAATTTTGTCTTGTAGCAACATCATATGTATTAACGCCATCACTCCACAATGAATTTAACTCATCAATTAATGATTTCAAATGAACATCAATATTATTTTTTGGAAGTCCTGGGATTAATAGATTCAAAATAATATAAGGATCCTTCATCAACATCCATGGAGGAAAATTGTACGGAGTTTTAAAGACAGACCAACATGAATACCGACTACCACAAGAATCAAACGGATAGAAACTGTCAGTAGAAAGACCCAATCACACATTTCGGGCTTCTATAGAAAAAGACAGATGCTGGTTGTCAAATTTTTTCCATGAATCACCATCAGATGGATGATTGAAGATTTTATCAGTTGAAATTTTGGTTTTGTGTCATGATATCATTGACGATGTGTTCTGAGACATAAATAAATGCTGCATCCTTGGTGTAAAGGGGGATGTATCCCAATTGTTTTAATAGAATCGATCTAGAAATCCCTGTTTGAGCTTCATTATCCCTTGATTGTCCACATGTGGGACAACTATCCAATTACTCATTTTTATTGAATATAAGTTTCAATCATTTGGACATGCATGAATCTTCCGATAACTAAGGCCTAGATTAAGAATAAACCTCTTTCTATCATAGTAATTTGCATGCAACACATTTCCCTCAGGTGACAGTGATTTATCCAAAGAAAATATTTGATCAAAAATATTGTTTGACATTGCATTATTTGATTTAATAGCCATAAATTTTGCAATCACTTCTAATTTTCTTATCTTGCACCAGGGTATAATACATCCTCAGCAGACCTTAACAACTCATAAAATTCGGATGGTGCCAACTCAGGTGTTAAATCAATATCATTGTGAGTTTCAATTGGTTGCAAAGATGGACCTGCAACATCATGTACTAAATTTTGAAATCGTTTTGGATTAGAAATCAAGTTATTAAGATCTTCTCTAGAACTGTGTTCACTGTGTTGATACCAAAAAACATAATCTGGTTGAAGACCAAACCACAAGAAATGTCCCCCAACCTTATCAAATGTGTCAAACGTTCTCAGAGCACATTTTTTACAAGGACACTTAATTGTTCCTTATAAAAAATATTCTGGTTTTGATGATGTGAATGCTAAGAAAGCCTCAACACCCCCAATATATATATGATTTAAAGTAGAACCATTTGGATTTCTGCGCTGATTTATCCAAGCACGATCATTTAATAATGACTGATGTCAACTTCCACATTCTATATTTTTCTACATAAAATATAAAATCATCACTATTTTTGAATAACTTGAAATTATAAAAACATTATCTAATAAAAGAAGATAAATAATTACAACTACATAATAATTACCATAAATTGAGGGCATCACAATTTCTAGTTGATTGACGACTACTCTATTGTCTGACATCTCATTTAATTGAATCTTTCTCACATTAATTATTTCTAATTATTGCAAATTATTGATAATTATTCCTAATTATTACTAATTATATCTAATTATTACTAATTATCCCTAATTATTCATAATTATTCATAATTATTTCTAATTATTGCTAATTATTCCAAATTATTCCTATTATTATAAATTATTACTAATTATTATTAATTATTACAATTTATTACAATTTATTACTAATTATTACTAATTATTACTAATTATTACAATTTATTGAAAATTATTACAATTTATTTCTACTTATTACTAATTATTAAAATTTATTACAATTTATTACTAATTTAGCAATACTTAGCAATACTAACCAAAATGAAAACAGCTTGAATAATGAAAGGAAATTTGGTAATCATCGTTGTGGAGATGATTACGAATTTTCCCTTCATTATCCAAGAATTTTTTGTGTACTATTTATTACTAATAAAAAAATTATATTATCAATATTTAGGAAAAAATATTAATATAATTAAAATAATAAAAAGTTTATCAAATATTAAAATTATAAGTATTCTCAACAGACTTTGCTCTATTCTTAACATGTTCAAATCTCAATGTGTCGCCAATTATCATGTCATGCGCAACAAAAAGTTTGTGGTAAGTCATTTCCAATGAAAACTCAATAATTGAACATTCATGGTTGATCACCTCGCAAGTAGCATCGCAATAGGACAACCAAATTAATTTCATTCTCGTCTCTAAGAATCATCTCGCCCCCTTTACATAGATCATTCTTCCTTAAAAATTTGAGGGGACATCAGTATCATTCCCATAAATTTTCAAGGAAGAATGGTCCATGTAAAGGGTCATGTGAGATAATTCTTATCGATGAGAAGGGCATGACTTGGGTTGTCCTATTGCAACACTACTTGCGAGGTGATCAACAATGCATGGATAATTATAGATTTTACATTAGACATGACTGAAACAAACTTTTTATTGTGAATGACCTGAAAATTGGCGACCCTTTCTGATTTTAACATGTTATGAATAGAGAAAATCCTATTGCGAATATTGATAATTTTAATACTTTATAAAATTTTTATTATTTTAATAATATTAATATTGTTTTTTCATAAATATTGATAATATTATTTTTTATTACAAATTATTATTAATTATTTCTAATTATATCTAATTATTACTAATCGTTACTAATGAGTACTAATTATTACTAATTATTACTAATTATTACTAATTATTACTAATTATTACTAATTATTACTAATTATTGCCAATTCATAAAAATTATTACAAATTATTACAAATTATTACTAATTATTACAAATTATTACTAAATATTACTAATAATTACTAATTATTACTAATTATTACTAATTATTACTAATTATTACTAATTGTTACTAATTATTACTAATTATTACTAGTTATTACTAATTATAACAAATTATTACTAATTATTACTAATTATTACTAATTATTACTAATTATTACTAATTATATATAATTATATCTAATTATTACTCATTATATCTAATTATTACTAATTGAATCTAATTATTAATAATTATATCTAATTATTACTAATTATATCTAATTATTAGTAATTATATCTAATTATTACTAATTATTACTAATTATTACTAATTATTACTAATTATTACAAATTATTTCTAATTATTACTAATTATTACTAATTATTACTAATTATTACTGATTATTACCAATTATTACAAATTATTACATTTTATTACAAATTATTACTTATTAATACTAATTATATCTAATTATTACTAATTATATCTAATTAATACTAACTATATCTATTTTTTACTAATTATATCTATTTAGTTGTAATTATATCTAATTAGTACTAATTATATCTAATTATTACTAATTATATCTAATTATTACTAATTATATCTTATTATTACTAATTATATCAAATTATTACTAATTATTACTAATTATTACTAATTTTTAATAATTATTACTAATTATTACTAATTATTACTAATTATTAGAAATTATTACTAATTATTACTAATTATTTTTAATTATTACTAATTATTCCAAATTATTCCAAATTATTACTAATTATTAATAATTATATCTTATTATATCTTATTATATCTAAGTATTACTAATTATTACTAATAATTACTAATAATTACTAATCATTACTAATTATTACTTATCATTACTAATTATTACTAATTATTACTAATTATTACTAATTATTACTAATTATTACTAATTATTACTAATAATTACTAATTATTACTAATTATTACTAATTATTACTAATTATTACTAATTATTACTAATTATATCTAATTATATCTAATTATATCTAATTATTAATAATTATATCTAATTATTACAAATTATATCTAATTAGTAATAATTATTTCTAATTACTATTAATTATTGATAATATTACTAATTATATCGAATTATTACTAATTATTACTAATTATTACTAATTAATGATAATATAATTTTTTAATTAGTAATTATTACTAATTATATCTAATTATTACTAATTATATCTAATTATTTCTAATTATATCTAATTATTACTAAATATATATATTTATTACTAATTATATCTAATTATTACTAATTATTACAAATTATATCTAACTATAACTAATTATTACTAAATATTACTAATTATTACTAATTTTATGTAATTATATCTAATTATTGAAAATTAACACTATTTATTTATAATTATCATTAACAATATCAATTTCTTAGTAAAAATGAATATAAATAAAAATCAATTGAAATCTAATTTAATTACAACTAATAAACAACAACTAAAATTAACATAAAAAATAAATTAAATATAAAAAAATAAAATATAAATACCAAAAACATTGATATTCTGAAGATATTGGCGCCCTCCAATTGCTCTCGTATAAAAAAAATCTAACGAAAAGAAATTTTTTCCTTTAAACTAAAGTATGAAAAGAGAGAGAGAGAGAGGAAGATCTGAGTGATTTGGGAAAAAAAACAGATGAGGGTATATATAGGTAAGATTTGTTGCGACATGGTTATTTTCAATGGGGCCTGTAGGAAATAGTTCTTGCCGACACTCTTTTTGTGACGGGATGACATCCCATCGAAAAAAGCTATTAACCGCTGCCGAGTATTTGCGATGGATACAGTCGCAAATACTCTTGCGCGGTTTGGCACGAATGTCGCGCGGTTTGGCGTGCAAGTCGCGCCAAACTATTTGCAATGGGAGACGAAAACCCTTCGCAAATAACTTCCTGTACGGGTTATTTGTGATGAGATTTATTCCCGTCACAAATAACCCACCGCAAATATTGATTTCTCCCGTCGTGCACAGCCAACTATCGTTCTTCAAAGTTATCCTTAACAATCATACCCTTGCAACCAAACATAGTATACCCAATGCACAAAATCACCAAAAATGAAACACCTATAAACATGATGTCACGAAACAACCAAATCATGTAGCCACGACACCCAACCGCGGCCCAGATGCAGTCCTAGAACACAACATGTTCTACAACTACAACAGAAACCAAAGGCAGTCCCACTTCATTCAAGTTTATCAATTCCATAATCAGACAATCTCTGAAAAAGAGATACCAACACAACACTCGTACCACCCCATACACAATTCCAACAAAAGGGCCATTAAACCATAACCCCACTACACACACATGACACACCCTTCACATAAAACCTACCCATCTATCCACCACTGTTCCCATAGCCATTCCTCCCGCAGTAGCACCACACAACCCACGTAAGGCTCTAATATAATAAAACACATCATACAACCACACCATCAAGATAATAATATTCATATTTAGCCAACAAGGGTTCATTAATTTCATTTTAAATAAAAGGGGTGGTCACAGAACAAGTGTTATCCTGGGGAATCCATTTATTTACCCAAGTATATATGATTAATCAGATTTCATGTTACAACCATTTGTCAATGCATCACACCAAAATCCAAAACACCACTAGTGAGGAAGAATAGACCACTAATGACCATGATTTTTAGCATCCATACGGCCATGAAAGGTCACATCCTCAAAGATAACAATTAAAACAAATGACGGAAAATCAATATCTCCCTTGTACCACATTTATTAATTCTCATTATCTTTGTTAAATTTGGATTTATCCATTCTCACAAAAAATCATTAGTACTCCCACTATGCATGATAAAAAAATAAAGGGAGGCAGAATAATCCCAACATGAAACAGCAGGCGACCAAAACTTTTCTTTGCGCCAAAACAAGGGATCATGCATGCAGTATGAAAATACAAGAAAATTGATCTCGAGGGGGTTCTATAAATTTCTGATGAATCTTTTAGAGAGGCAGGATTTAGGAACACTAAGATGGAATTGAATCACTAGGAGAATGGAAGATCCCGATATTGAAGAGAACGATCCTATATTAATAGAAGAAACGTTTCAAAATTAATTAATGTCTGGTCGTGGTCAAGATCATGCATGTTGAATATAACAATGTCCCTGGAGCATTAGGATATTAAGATATAATTAATATCCCATGACACTCCTTTAAATATTCCCAATGAAGGCATAAAAATTTGTTTACATCAACTAAAACGTAAGACGATAGAATCAGGAAGAACTCGGGAAACATGAAATTAAGGAAAGGGTGAGATCCCATTTGGTGTGGCACCATCATGGTGCCACCCTTAAGGTTCCACCATTTTGGTGAAACGAGATTTCATACAAACTCCAAGAAAAATCACTGTAACCCCCATGAACACCAAATGCACTAGAATTTTGTAATGGAATTGACCGGGGAAATCCATGTCATTACATTAGATACCTCTCAAACAATTCTCATCCGTGATTATTTAATACCACACATAGTAAAATAGGGGTCCGAACAACCACCTCATAAGATACATCTCAGGGACAAACCACTCTGCATTGTTTGAAAACTAGACTGAAAACCCCGACAACCAAGAACATCTAATTGAAATATATCTCCAGAATAATTGTAGAAACACTAAGCCCCCACATCCTAGTCATATGGATAAGGGAATTTATTCTTCCATGTTAAGATACACTCTTCTCTCTGTGACACTAACTCACTTTCATGGGTTTAATCACATCAACATTAATGCATCTTTATTAGGGATCAGGTCCTCTCTTCTCCACATGTTGAGATCTTCCACAAAAAACTATGAAAAAAGGACAATGCATATCATAATTAAAAATTTCATGAATTAAATCATAAAAAAGATCATTAAAGACAAACAAAAGAGAAAAGCTAAGAATATCTTACAGTACTAGGTACATATCTGGGCCCCTCACTCCCAACTACTCTCCTTGAGGCCACCATGCCTCCATAACACATGATCCAATGGAATATTCCATCCATGAAGAATCTTCTCCTCATGATCCTCCATTCTAGGTGGTTGATCCATGAATGTCACGTTATCCTTGATATCCCACTCTCCCCAATAAATTACCTGGGAGACATCGGGTAGATATCGATCCAAGTGAAAGACATGGATGAAGTTATGGATTATTTCCAATCGTGATGCCAATGCCATCAGATATGGTACCACGCTAACTCATCCCATCACCTCAAAAGGTATGATAAAATGAGGATAAAGATTAATTACTCTTCCAAACCTCCACTTTCCATGTCGAGAGGAAACCATCATTAAAAACATGGTCCTAACTGTGAACTCCAATGGCCCCCTCATATGGTCAAAATATGACTTTTATCATTCTAGTGTTGCCTTCATCCTCTCTCAAAAAAAGACACACCATCTCTGCAAAACTATGAACCACGTCTGGACCATGATTAGATGCCTACCCAATTTTTTTCTAGAACCTGGGCGAATGATATGACCACCCGTATAGATCTTCGAATGGATCCAAACAAATTGATGAGTTATATATATTACTATAAGAAAACTATAACAAGGGAAAATTTCACACCCAAGATCCACTAAAGTCTAGAATACATGCCTGTAACATGTCCTCCAATGTATGGATTCTCTTCTCTATTTTTCAAACCATCTTAGGTAGGAAAGTAGTGTTGTGGTGTAACTGAGTGACAAATGCATGTTGTAATCCCCTCCAGACACGCAACAGAAAACATGTATCCTGATATGAGAAAACTGATCTTGAAACTCCATGTAGCTACCCCACCTCTTCCACAAACTACCGGAAACACATATGTTGTTCTTGACTCCTTGATCATGAAAAAATGAGAGAAATCATCAATTGATAAACTAATACCAAAAGTGTATCTCATCCTCCCGAAGTCATGGGTACTACTATGTTGAAATCCATTGATATGTCATCCCAAATCCACTAGGGAATTTCTAATGGATGAAATAGACCAATGGGATCACGGTGCTCAACCTTCACCTGCTGAATCATGGGGCACGTTTACAAAAACACCACCATTTCATGCATCACAATAGGCTACCAAACATAGGCCTCAGTACATTTTAGAAACTCTTAGATGCACCGCTAGGGGTGATCCAAGGAAGTAAAAGAGAACTCTCTGGAACATTGCCACTTGGAAAACAACCTCCCATGGAATAACATCTGATTCTAAATATCCACGGACCATCCCTCTGGTGAATCACCTAGACAACACGACAAACATAAATTCATCCTTTAAGTATCCCCGTCGAAACACATCCACCTATCACACCTAGGAATAGTGATTTGTCATCTGAAATAGACAACATCTGCCACCATATACCATCGCATCCAAATGGAACAAGGCCAACTCCTCCATTACCTTCCAAGCTTCCATGGATTCCTGAACATTCTGCTTATATGACTTACTTCATTAGGAATCTTCCACCATGTTACCATTAACTGAGGTGTAAGAGACCAAGAAGACGTTGTCCTAGAGAAATTCCTTCCACTATCGATGTTGCATGTTAATGTATCACTATGAGAAGATATTACACAAGCTCTTGTGATCTTCAAAGGCCACAAAGAAATCACCTATGAGGGAATGTGGCCATTACAGTAGCATGAATATGACCGATGCAAGCCCAAGATCATGGGTGTAATAGTTATGTTCATGTGGATGAAACATCCTAGACCCATAATAGATCAATCCATGATGCTGCATCAGCACACATCCCAAACCTAGACCATAAGAGTAAAAGAACACCTTGAATGTCACCCCTTCCACTGGAAGCATAGGAAATATAGCACTCACCAACTTCCCATTCATGTAGTTGAATGATTCCTGACACTTCTCACTCCACATGATGGCTTAGTAATTCTTGGTCAAAGATGTCAATGGATCTGCAACTTGTGAGAAGTCTGGTACAAACCTATGGTAATTGAATTCTAGACACAATAAGCTGCGAATATCTAGCTCATTTTTCAGTTATGACGAAAAAAATAGTAGCCTCATCCATTTATGGGTCCACTGTGATCCCTTGTTGATACACCACATTCCCAAGAAAGTGAACTTCTCACATACATAACATTCAATTAGACAAATTCATATAGAACTAGTTGTAACGAAGGACATCTATGAATTTCGTAAGGTGATCAAAATTCTCCTCCTATGACATTGAGTAAATGAAAATATCATTGATGAACACAATGAAGAACTGCTCATGGAACTTTTGGGAGAATAATTCTGTCTGCCATATAACCACGGTTGTTGCATTCATAACACCAGTGGGAATTACCACAAACAAAATGTGCCAATACCTCCACAGAAAATTAGTCTTTGGGATTTCACCATCCATTATCCTCAAGAGGTCATATCTAGATAGCAGATAAATCATTGAGAAACAACCTCCTCCCCTCATGTAGTTGAAGAAATCTTCTATCCTCGTAATAGGGTAACATTTCTTAACTATCACATATTTTAGTCTCGGGTTGTCTTTACAAAGCCTTAGACCATTGTTTACATTATTCAAGACAATGGTTGGAACACCCAAAAAAGAAAAACATATCCCAATAAAATACTTTTTCCTCAGTTCATCACCTTGAATCCGTATCTCCCGCATCTCAGAAGGCGTCATCTTATATGGAGCAATTGAAATTGGAAAAGCACTGGGTTTCAAGTCTATTCCAAAAACAACGTGATTTCAATGGATTATAGTCCCATGATTTTCAAGGGAAAAATTCAGGAACTCCTCAAAAACCCCTGGACCTCCACCATTTCATCACCTGTCGACCCCTCTTACATCATGGATAGAAAAAAAGAGGATACACACACCGACTTCCATCCTAATGATTGTGCTCAGAAATAAAAGAAACAAACTAGCCATCCGAATCTGAAAACATGAATCTCCTTCGAAAGCAGTTTATAACAGAATTCATAGAGAAATAACAATAAGATTCTTGGATGGAATCAAATGGATGAATATATAGTTGTAGAAGATCCAAACTATAATGACGTGTCCCCAACATCAATGTACTTCCCCATAAAACGTAAAAAAAAAATTTTTGACCTTCAAATGGTGTTCTCAACACCATGGGAATGGAATGTCTCTCTACATCTAGTCCTAGAGAATTGACTGGACTGGGTATAATAAAAGAGTGTAGAACTCCTGAATCAAACAAGGAACACAAAATTGTACTAAACGGTCTTTTCATACCTCAAACAACCTTTGGCCCCAGTAGAACTGCTACCTCTATAGCTTGAAACTACCCATGACAAAATCTTATAAACCAATATTATTGAATTTCTCCCCAACCAATCCATTTTAGATGTCCTATAAGAGTACCCTGAGGTTGACCTCCTCCAACATCATCTACCTTAGGTGGAGTGGGAGCTAGTTGCCCCTATGGCTGGAATGGTCTTACTGGAAACTATTGCCACTGAGGTGGGAACTGAACATTCCCACCCAAAATGAACATATCTCAAACTGATTACTATATCTGAAGATTTCCATAGCCTACAATGAAAAACCACCATTGTCCCAGACCATTGTGGAATGGGATAGGACCATGAGATCATAACTAAAATTGGTATGGAAAACTACCTACTAGCCGAAACCTTGAAGACCCTCGCACTGGAGACCTATTGCTAACTTCCTTCTCCTCCAACGAACTCGGCTCACTCCCCTCTCGTAGTACACCTCCCTTACAGTTAATCCTCCCCACTACTTCATATTTCTTTGGAATTTCTACATATGACGGTAGGGAAATGGGATTAAAGTTATGCTGAAGAGAATGTAGTAGTTCCTATTCCAAGAATCTCGCCTGCGACTCCTAATCTTGGAAGATATCAAGAGAAAAGATTGGTAGAACCTTAAACATTATCCTCAGTTACCTCACCAACATTCTCCCCTACTAGACAGAGATATTCTCCTACAACTTCTTAGCCTTCATCTTCGAGGAAAGAAACTCAGCCCGACAATCATTTTCAATGCCATCCCATGCGACATCAATATCTATACTCTCACCTAGTAATTGCATCCACCACTAACATGATGCTCCTCACATCTGGGTAACTTATAAAGTAACCCATTACTCACACATATCATGTATAAAGTTATATTTTATTGTCAACACCTCGAACAATACCTCCCTTTCTATGTCTGAAATGATTCCTTTTTTCGTCCTTAGTGTCTACCATAGTAATGAATGAAGGGTATTTTTCTAGATATCCACTATCTCTTCTTGATTGGTCCTCCACTAATCAACCATGTAAGCCTAATGGGCCTCAATAACTCATATCACATGTGGATAATGCTCTGGTACCATAGCTGTAATGCTTATACAGGTAACTCCTAAGCCTAAGTAGTATGAATTTTTTTTATAATTATATTAACTCTTAATTTAAATTAAATTCCCAAAACACCAAAGACACACAATAACACAATTGATTATAGTGAATATAAAATTCTTAGGGAACCTAACCTAAAATTAGTGTAGCCTCACATGGTTGTTTATTAGGACCAGAGTTTATGCAACAGATTACTAGGCACCCTAAATCCCATGACCTATCTAGTCTTCCCAGGCCAATTTCAGACACCACGATTTCATAACACCATATCCCTATCATCCCATGCAATCCCCACTATGTATTACCTTAAACTCCATCATATAACTCAACCACCGGGCTCTAATAACAATTTTCATGACCTGACTACCTCCTGTTGAGGGATGGGGTCGCAATGTGCCATGTGCTTCCTTCTTCATGATGTAAGAGAGATAATGACTACCGTGTCATGCCATAATATTCACTAGAGTGGAATCTATCACCAAGGGTGTATATCTATACAAATAAAGGAATGAATAAATTTTTTAATGAATATAGGATCAAGATATAAGATGGAAGAAAACCAAATCAACACAAAACAATTATATAAAGGAAACCAAAATCCCACACATGCATGTATTGAATATAAACTGCAAAAAAAAGTACAAAAAATACAGCAAAGAAATTACCAAAAGAAAGAAACTAATCTACACAACGACAATTATCATGATGCTTTAACTAGTAATGTAAATCATTTTCCTCAATGTCCTCTTAGAAACAAGAAAATAGTCATAGAAATGTAGGGTTAGTATACAAGTATACCCAGTATGAAAACATAAACAATCTATGAACAAGTGTGGGAACTTACCAATTCCCTTGTGAGAGAACAATTATTCCTCAATGAACCTCCCAATGAGTACTAACAATCCTAATATCATGAGGTAAAATCACAAAATAATACATGCCTTGTAATGTATTAGTATAGGAACATCGACATTTGGGTAAACTGACTGACATTCCAACTGGTTAACTACTCATTCCTAATGGGTAACGCTTTGACTCTACCACTCTTCCAAAACAAAGTACCACTGCCACAACCTGCCCACATACAAATAGACCTCACACCACACACAATTTTATCATGTAGTCACCTAGTCCACAAACACACCACACATCCTATCCATATACACCTGGTCTACAAAAGCTACACCTCTCGCTCCAAGAAACATAGGTTTCATCCTAATGTAACAAGGGAAAAAAATACTGGCCTACAACAACTGGGGCCCTCATCTACAAAAAAACTGGCCCAAAGGAACATGGAATATGGTAAACCTCAATCCATCACATCTTTCCTAGATATGCTTGAGCTGTATGAACCCGGAACAGGGTGTGAGGAACAATGTTCGTAACGTGGCATTCATCTCCCCACCGATATGTTTGGAAGAACACCCTACCCCATGAATTATTTTGTGTTTGAAACATGGTTGTATACATGGGTGGGTGATTATAGAAATAAATAGAAATAATAATTTATTAATATAAGTAAAAATACTAATCCCACCCTATGTGTCTCAAAACAAGAAACCAACCCTCCCAAACCACTTTTACTACAACCCCTATATGTGAAACCACACAAACAATCACTGCCAAAGAATAAACCCAACCCCATTTTCCATTTAACCAAATTACATTCAATAATTAAGGTTTTCAATTTAATTTATCCCAACAAAATATAGGGGATCTACCAATTACAACATCTCCAACCGTTATCAAAATGGGAAGAGCCTGATTAACATAACAAACAACAATCAAACCACTCCTTTCTTCGGTACTACAAACATTGTACAAGGGAAGAGGGATCAGGGTAAGAAATTTCCATTTTAATACTTATTTATAACAACAATAGTGAACAACCAACTTGTAGTCCCACTGCACACCCCACTTCGTCCTAGTTAAACGACCAACAACTTCTAACTGTAATTATTCAACATTATCCAACTGAATCATGCCCTTGAAACTAATCCTTGATGACCCACTACAAAAAAACACCACACCAAAAAAATATTAACAGGATGTCATGAAACAACCTAGTCTTATAGCCAGGCCACCCATCCACTGGACAGATGCAGTCCCACTGCACAACAAGTTCTACAAACCACAAAAAAACCAAAAGTAGTCCCACTACATAAATGTTTATCCAATACACAATAAATAAATCTCAAAAACAGAGATTCCAACACACCACCCATACCACCCCATACAGAAATCCCACAATGACCAGCATTAAATATTATCCCCACTTCAGACACATGCCACACCCTTCTCACAGAACCAACGCCTCTATCCACCCCAATACCCACAATTGTGCCTCCCACAATGGAACCACACAACCCACAAAAAGCTCAAACCTAATAAAACACATCATTAAACAACACCATCTAGTTGATCATATTCATATTTAGAAAACAAGGTTTATTTAATTGAACATTAAATGACAAGGGGTCACATAATCGGTTTGACCCTCGGATATCCATTTGTTTAATCAAATATACGTGATTTACCATATTTCATGTTACATTATATTATCAAAGCATCATAAGTAAATATAGAACACTAGTATTGAAAAATCAATGACCCCAACAACCATGATTTTCAGAATCCATACAGCCACAACAAGTCACATCCTCAATGATAAAAATTAAAACAAACAAAACAACATCAACATCTCCCTCATCCCCAATTTATTTCATATCATTATCCTTATTAAATTAATATTCATCCATTATCAATAATAATAATTTGGACACACACCCTACATGATACAAAAATAAACGGAGGTATAATAATCCATACAAGAAAAAATAGGAAACCAAAACTCCTCTTCGTTCCAAAATATAGGATTGTGAGACCAACCTGAAACTCCCTGAAAGCATATTATGAGAGGGATCTAGAAAAAGCGCACTACTCATCTAGAGTGGAAGGATTTAGGTACACCAATAGGGGACAAAAAAAATGAGGAAGGAATGTTCCCATCATTGAAGAGTCATATCCTAGAATAAAGGTAAAATGGTTTCAAAATCCTATATCGTGGGATCATGGTTACGATCCAACAATTTGAATATCTTAATGTCCCCATAGTGTTAGGACACTAAGATATACTTAATATACCATGAAAATCCCTTAAAAATTCCTAGAAAAGGCATTATACTCAGTTTATGTCAAATAAAATGTAAGAGGGGAGAATCTAGAAAAACACAAGAAACTAGAAATTTTGAAAAGGGAGAGACACCGTTAGGTGGGGAATCATTAAGGTGCCTCGATTTTGGTGTGGCTCTATTTCATGTGTTCCACTATCACAGTGCTATCATCATAGTTCCACCATTTCAGTGTTCCACCGTTTCGGTGCCACCATTTTAGTGTTCCACCATTTGGGTGTGCCACTATTTTTGTGCCACCATTTGAGAAACCGTATTTATGGAGAACACATAAAACAAACTATTGTGAAATCCAATGACACCAGAAGCACTATATTTTCTCAAAGGAATGGCATGGGTAAATCATGTTCATTGCATGGACATAGACAATAGTGGGGAACCAAGTAAAATTGACGTGTCTTAACATTGCATGTCACTATATGTTTGCTGCATAATCTCATCAGACCAGTTTACCAGGTTCCTACCAATGTGGAAAAAATAGAAAAAATATTAAAATTAAAATTTGACACTCTAATTCACCCCTATTCTGTTATGGTGTTACGGTGTCCTTCAAGTGGAATAAGAGGGTAAATGTTGTTGGTGTTAAATATTTCCTACTTTTCTCAGATGGAGAATACAATTAATGTAAGAGTAATTCTTCAATTTTATGGAATTAAATTTTAGATATGGAATAATATGTTGAGATCTCATTTATGATCTCTTGGAATGGATTTACTTTTCTCCACTTCACACGGAATATAGGTCCCTTCACCACCATGTTTATCTATGATAGAAACAGATAGGAAAATGTTTGATGCTAATGATAAATCACATAGTTCCCTAACTGTAGTTTTTTATAATAAAATATATTAGAAGGTGATGAACTGTACATCCATAATTTCTATTTGGAAAAAAATGGTGAATATTTTTTAATGTTACAAAAAAATGAAGGAGGCAAGACTATATATTTTTCACAAGTGGTTTAATGATCTGAAAATTCTTCCTGATGAAAGTGAAGATAGATTCATCAATCAAATTACTCAAGGTGTGGGAGAAACATGAGTACCGGCTGAAGAAATAAAACACATTGATGTTGTGAAGAAAATATTGATGAGACTTCCACCACTTTACAATGAAAAGGATTCAGTACTCTTGGAAAGGGATCATTCCAAACATTATCTTGATTATTTTCTTAGTATCCTGGTGTCATATGAGATGGGAGTCAACTGAAAACATGCATTTCATCATGTTTTAAAGGGAATGGAAATCATGTCCATGGGAAAATGGGAAATTTTTGTAGATAGTGTTCAGGATGATGGTGAGGAAAAATAAATTCATTATCTCATACCCATTAAACACAAAAAGTGAATAAGGAAATTTGTAGTCAATTAAATATTTATTTTTTTTTGTTATGGAAGAGTTTTTCACATTCACTCTCGATGGAAAATAATGTTAAATGCTAAAGAAATAATATTTGCAGACATTTAAAATCCTTAAAAATGATTTTAAAAAGGATAGAAATCAAATATGTAAACAAATTTCTATGAAAATGTTTTGTCTGTGAAGAATATGACGATGAATGTGAACTTATTAAGGAAGTGGAAGCAGAATTTAAATCTAGAAACAATGCTTCCATGATGTCTACAATTGATAAATCCCAACCATCATAAGATAAGGCTAGAGATAATCATTTGACCACAAAATGTCGATCCCATGTTGAGAATTATGGATTCATTTCGTAATATTAATAATCAATGTAAGAGATGAAATTAGTGTTGAGAAATTGTGGATGAATCATAAAAATATATGGATTAGATTGAAAATGAAATTTAATGAATTGAATAAGTTATGAAAGTGTAATCTTTAATCCTTGAAACAACCAAATACGTTGTTGAACTAAAATATAAAATTGATGAATAGGGAAAGGTCATCGATGAACATACCTACATACTACATGATATTTGTATGAATGTTGAGGTTCTAGAGGAAGAAGTTGTTACATTTATGTGTAAACCCCAAAGTGAATAAATTATAAAATAATCAATGATGAATATACAATTTGGAAAATTCTAAGATGTTGAGATGCTAGAGAGAGATCCGCATGGTGATAATAGAGTTTAGATGACTTTGAATGACCAATGTCATCTGTTCATGGGAAATAGTGGAATCAGTTGCGTTGATGAAACATCAAATGACGGAAATATGATGAGACAAAATAAAGGAAAGATAAAACATGTAAAGGTAAAAAATCCACCAGATGTGCTAAAAAAGAATCATTCAATTCAAACTGGTTTGAGAACTGAAAATTATTTTCTAGTATCCTGAAATAGTAGGTAATATAACTACCCTAATAATAAAATTGAAATGAAAATGAAGAGATGTTAAAAAACATTTTCAATTATGAAATGTCTATTTTTTGGCTCTTTGGACCATACCATTTCATAATGCAAAGAGTCACACAAATACTTGAATGTGGAAGATCTAGGATGTCAATAAAGGTGAAAGAATTCATATCATAATTCTGATAGAGGAAAAAGTTTCTAGGGATATTGTTTTTAGTGTTCTCTCATTGCCAATTAAGTTGTTGATTGTTGGTAGAGGAATGAATGAAACAGTTTTTATAGAATTCAAAGACAAGTAAATAATCATCAACCAGACACTTTTTTCTTTCAAATAGTTTATGACCTCTATAAGGATAGTACGAGTATAAAAGTACTATGCACATGGAAAATAGATTTCAAAAACTACCTTTATCCTTCACTCAAACTGGTATTTCCTAGATGTAGAAGTGGAAAGTTGAAAACTCTAACATTGAATAAGTAACTCCCAATAAAAAAAAGAACATTAGAAATTGGATTCTTGATAGTGGATGCTCATCCCATATGACAGGAAATACAGACCTATTAATAAATATCTAGAAAAATTCAATAGAAATTGTGGTTCGGTAATGATGGTGCTCTGTAGATCTACGGTAGTGGAAGTTCTGAACTGGCTAATGGTGAGCTAAAGTAGATTGAAGTTATTTATGATTATGGAATGTGTCAGATTCTTTTACGCGTGAGTAAAATCTGTGACTCAAGATATATAGTAACTTTTAATCTAAAGGGTTGTACTATTAAAATAAGGATAATGAATTCTCTCATGATAGGACGTAGAAAAAATGGTAACTTATATCATGTTGATAGTAAAGAGAACATTTATTGCATGATAGTTAATGAAGAAAAGATTATATCACACAAGAGGTTGGGCCATATCAATTAACAAGATATGGAAAAGGTATCTGACTTGTTTATTTTAATTGATATCCTCAATCTAAAGAGTCAATGGGATAAGACTTGTGATGATTGCATGTGAGGAAACAAAGTTTGCTATTAATAACATCCAAATAATAAAACAACATCAAACATTCTAGATATCATTCATACTGATGTATTAGGTCTGATAAATGTTGCAAGAACATATGGAGAAATTTTCTTTGTCCATTTCATCAATGATATGGCATTTGTGATATTCATACATATGAAAATTCAAGTTCTTGATTACATGAAAACTTATCACTGAACAGTCGATAATGATACTGGATGGATAATCAATGTTCTATAGTCTTAAAATTGTGGATAATATATTTCTTTTGGGTATAACAATTACTTTGATAATCATGGAATATAGCATGAGGTGTCTGCTCTGAGAACTCCACCAAAAATTTGAGTTGTTGAGCACCTAAATCAATAGGTGAACAATATGGCACAAACTATTATGAATGAGAGTTGTATCTATCAACATTACAAAAAAAGAGGTTATTGGAGGTGAATATTATATTCACAACCAAATAGGGATTTATAGGGGAATCCAAGGCACCCTATGAGTTCCGTATGGAAGAGAAGAATTCATTGATCTATCTTCAGTTTTTGAATTTATGTTCTTCATATAAAAAACTTAAGGAAAACACAAAAATAAGGTGATACTGTAGATGAATGAATTTTCATCAGATATTCAATGTATAGGATATCATACTAGTATTTTAATAAGAGGATTGGAAATATTATGGAAAGCAGTGATGTAAATATCCTCAAAAATAAATCCACAAATTCATCAAGGAATCCTTATACTGATATGATAGAGGATGAGGAAGAATGTGTACATATGTGGGTTTCAAATAGAGATGTAGTCGAAGAAGTAGAATATATTGAAGAGACTTAGCATAATATTGACTTAGAAGACGAATCCGAAGAGGAAACGTTCGCTGGATATAATTCTAATAAACCACAAAAGAGAAATAGAAGATATGAATTTTTTTGATCCAACATTATTATTTATTTGAATTCTCCTACACAATATTGGGTAATGAGGAACAATACTCAATCACCCTTCAATTCTTTTGCGGAACCGTCCTCCTTTGAAAAAGATTGAAAGGATGAATCATGGGTTATGTCCATGAATGAAGTGTTGGATTAGTTTGAAAAGTAGAAAACATGGGATCTAGTCAAGATACCCAAAAATAAAAATGTTATTGGTATGAAGTTGTTTTCAAAGAAAATATTTGATGGTAATGGAAATATGATTAGAAAAAAGGCATGATTTTTGTGTAAAGTATATTCTGAGGTTGAAGATGTGGATTTTGAATAATAATTTTCCATGGTGTATAGAATAGAGTAAATTGGTCATTTAATTTCCATGGAAATTGAAATAGGATACAAAGTGTATCAATTTTTTGTTAAAACATCTTTCCTAAATTGAGTTCTTGATGAAGAAGTTTCCTAAATAGGTATTCTTATGGGAAATGAGAAAATGATGGTATGCACACTTAATAAGAGTCTATATGGTTTGAATCAGGAACCATGAGCATCGTATTATCAAATGGTTTCTTACCTAAAAATCATGAATTTAAAATAGGAGGAATGGATCACAATATCTATGTGATGAATTCTCATAAAGATCAGTTCATGGTACTGCTCTTTGATAATGATATTATTTTTAAAGGAAGCTTATAGGGATCAATTGTTGAACTTTACAACAACATGTAATACGGATTTAAAAAGTCTATGATTTGTTAAATCAAATATTTCATTGGACTACTAGTGATTTAGAGGAAAGACTTCACTTTAATCTCTTAGGAAAAAAATCCAAGATATTTACTTAATATGTACAATATTAAAGACTCCGAAATAATGACGACATTGTTTTCAGTTGGGATTAAATTGGGGAATCATAAGGATGGAACATCTGTCGATCCCATAATGTACCAAATATTAATTTGAATATTATTGTACCTAATAGAAACATGACCTAATATTGTATTTGTAACGTTCTTAGTGGCCCGATTTCAATGAAATCAAATTGAATACCATACAACAGAAGTGATGAGAATCATGAGGTACATTCAAGGTACACACAATTTTGGGTTATAATGTACTCTAGGATTAGTTAGTAAATTATAATCATTTTTTGACACTAGCTGGGATAAGTTATTTTGATGATAGAATGTCCAAGATTGGTAGAGATTTATTTATTAGAATGAAACATGTAGTCTTTTAGAGTAAGAAACAAGAAATTACTTCTCCTAGTACAACATATGTTGAATTTATCTACATTGACAATTCAAGAAATCAACTACATTGGATGAAGAAACATCTGACTTATATTGGGGATAAGTTGAATCAACTAATTGTGATTCATGGTGACAACTGTTGGAACCATGGTCTTCTATGAATGATTTGGAGTATGGTTTGTGTTTGTTGTCAATTCTCAGTGGAGGTTCAGAATGTGTACCAGCAAAGATACCATACAGTTCAAGCAGACAACAGTATTGTAGGTGGCATAGTTTCCCAGTGTTTGCCAAATTTTTGGGCTTGAAAATCGACAAATGGAGAAAAGTTTTTTTTTGGAAAAGAGACTTGTGCGCCGTTTACTTGAAGGAGAGGAAACTTGCGCGCCATATGCTTTTCAATATCAGAACATGGGAAAATGGCAAAGGGATAAGGGTCGTGCAAGTTTTGGGCTGGTCGCGCAACTGACCTGCTCGCCGTGAAGAGACTTGCATGCCGATGCCTAGGAGGATTGTAAACTTGAACGTCAATTTTTTTTCAAGATTATAACTTCAAAATATGGAAAATGAAAGATGTTCGCTCAAGTATTTGTGTGGTCTCGCATGTGAGTAGCGCGAGAGAGGCTAGGAAGGATGAGCTGCGCAGCAGAACCTATGCACCGAGGGAAGACATGCGTGCCACCGCACAGGGGGTCCAGTTTTCCTATAAATAGAGGACCCCTCTTAATTTGGTATGAAGTTAAAGACTTAGAATCTTTTCGAGCTCTCGTAGAGCAAGAGGTTGAGTCGCACAAGTGGTTTTTGAGTCGTGCAAGTAGAGGTTACACACCGGTTTTTGGCTGCGCGTCCAAAGTGTTCTGGGATTTAGAGGCGCTAAGTCATGCAAGTTTGGTGTTCAGAGAGGAAGTTTCAGACAAGTGGTTTGGATTCACCTGTGCGCCGAGTTTGTACTGCGCAAGTGACTTGCGCGCCATTATTTAAACTTGCGCGTTGTGCTTGGAGAAGCGCGCCAGGGTTGTTAAAGTATATATGTCCTTTTGAAGCTGCACGAAAGCTGGATAATCACCCAGTACCCTCAGCGCAAAGTGAGATTTGTCCTCTGGTGAGAGTTGGACTTCAACAGAGCATCTACATACAGCAGAGGATGAATTATTATGCAATGATGAAGAGACCATCACGTCTATAAAGTGAGTGTGACTTCCCCAAGGGCAGTGAGCCAGGGGGAGTCAACAGGAGTGACCTGTGGGAAGCAGTGAGCTATCCCTGAACCTTTGTAAAGGCAGTGAGCCTGGTATAGAGTGATTTTTCCCAAACCTTTGTAATCCACATCTAGTTATGATTAGTGGAATTTGTTACGAATTAAATCTTGTCTGCGTATGCTCCTTGGACCTAGCCCTTAGTGGTGAACCAAGTAAGAAGTGTTGTGTCTTCTCTGTGCATGTGAATGTTTGCTTTCTGATCATATTCATCATATAGGTTCAACAAGATACTACCAACTTGGGAACAAGATCTATCACATTAAAAGAAAAAGTTTTCACCCTGATTCACCCCTCCCCTCTTAGGGTGTCCCGGGGTCCTTCAAGTGGTATCAGAGTGTAAAGGTTGCTGGTGTGGAATCTGTCCTTTATCGTCCTGTAGAATGAAATCAATGTCAGGGGAGTCCCTCTCTTTGACGAAAGTAATTTTCAGATCTGGAAGAACATAATGAGATCTCGTCTAAGATCTCTTGGAATGGAAGCTCTCTTTTCTACTATGCAAGGAATACAAGTCACTAATCCAACAGGCCTAGCTATGACTGAAACAGATAGGAGAATTCTTGATGCAGATGCTAAAGTAGAAAATGCACTCACTGTAGCGCTTTCTGATCAAATCTACCTAAAGGTGATGAATTTCACCTCATAAAAATCCATGTGAGATAAACTCGAGAATATTTATGAAAGAGATAGCAATGTGAAGGAGGTGAAACTTCAAGTGTTACACAATTGGTTTGATGATCTGAAGATGCATCCAGACGAGAATACAGACTCATTCTTCAATAAAATTACTGAAGTGGTTGGAGAAATTCTGGGTTTAGGCGAAGAAATCAAATACATTGATATTGTAAAGAAAATATTAAGAAGACTTCCACCTCTGTACAATTCAATGGTGTCAGCCCTAGAGGAAATAGATCTATCCAAACTTTCTCTAGATGATCTACTGAGCAGCATGGTAGCATATGAAATGAGATTCAAACCAGAAGATGCTACAACTCGTGTGAGCATGGAAATTGAATTCAAGGACATGGATAAACTAAAAATCAAAAAATATAGTAGCGGTGAAGATGATGAAGAAAAATAAATTATTTCTCTCATTGTAAAGAAGTTCTAGATGGGAAAAGGGAAATTCAAAGGGAAGTTACCTATCGCATGTTTTCGTTGAGGAAAAGTAGGGAACAAAGCCTCTTAGTTATTAAGAAAGATCAATGATGATGATAATAAAGATGAAAGCTTCGATAAGCCTCAGAGAAGGTTTTTTAAAAAGGGAGACTTCAAATAGGGAAATAAAATGCAAAGTAAGAGTTTTGTCTGTGAAGAGGAAGAATATGATAATGAATTCTGTGATGAAGAAGAACCAGAATTCAAAACTGGGAACCATGCTTCCTTGATGGCCACTTTTGAAAAGTCAGAAGATACTGGTGGAGAAAAACAACTGAGAACTTATTTAGATCCCGAGATGTAAATTAAGTATGCGGTTAGTAAGCTTATGATTAAATATAAGAGTTACTATAATTGGAAATCAATTGTAGAAGAATCAACTGAATTCATTGATCAACTTGAAGCTGAAATTTAACGACTAGAAGAATTTGGGAAGGTACGGTCTAAAATAATTGAAATCAATTATGATGTAGTGGATCTGAAGCTGAGAATTAAAGAGCAGGAAAAGGTCATCAATGAACTCACCTCCAGACTAGATGAAAAATCCAAGACTGCTAGGGTCTTGAGGAGGAAGTTGTAACTATAAGGAGTATACGTGAGACTGAATCAATTACAAAAGAATCGAGGAAGAAAATACAGTTTGGAATATTCTCATATGCATAATTACTAGCAACTTCCATGTGTGGTTCAGATGGGGTTGGTTAAATCATGAGTGATCAATGACCCGCTTGCATGGGAAAGAGTGGAATTGGTTGTGAGGCTGAGACATCAACTACTGGAAGTGAAAAGATCCAAAAGAAAGATAAGATGAAAGTTGAACATGTTGAAACGTTTTCTAAAGTGCTGAAAAAGGAACCCTCAATCCAAACTAAAATGCGAAATGAAAATTATCCTCAAACATTCATAAATGACAGAAAATCTAACTATTCTCACAAGGGAGAAGGTATGAGGAGAAATTCAAGTGAGAAGACATTTCCTCTCATGAAGTATCAGTTCTATGGCTATCTAGGCCATACCATGTCTTCTTGTGAAGAGGCAAGAATCCATCTGAATGGAGAAGATATAGAAGTTCAACAAAGGAGAACAAATTCATATCATAATTCTTATAGAAGAAACAATTTCTATGGATATTGTTATCTTTGTTCTATCTTTGGTCATAAGGATGCTAATTGTAGGTAGAGAAGAGACATGGATACCTCATAACGATGTTCAAGAAAAGTCAAGTCTCATCAGCAATACAATGTTTCTCTTTCAAACAGGTTATCTACTCTCTAAAAAGATTTCGACTATGAAGTACCTGGGTATGCAGAAGAGATAATTGAAAGGCCAGCCGTACTATATACTCAATCCAATGTCTCATGGAAGGAAAGGAAGAAGATTGAGAAATACAACCATGCAGTGGTGGCCCTCAAAGTTACAAAGAACAACAGTGCCTGGATTCTGGATAGTGGTTGATCATCTCATATGACAGGTAATGCTGGCCTGCAAATAGATATCAAAAGGAAGGTTGATAGTACAATACGATTTCATAATGATGGAGATCTGAAAATAAAAGGGAGTGTAAGTACTAAATTAGCTAATGGATAAATAAAGAAGACTGATGTCCTTTACGTAGATGGCCTATCTCATAATCTCCTCAGCGTGAGTCAACTCTTTCACTCAGGACTTATAGTTACTTTTATTCATAAAGGATGCACTATCACGGGAAATACATGCAATTCACTTATGAAGGAATGCAGAACAGAAGGTATATTGTATCTGTTTTATAGTGAAGAAAATGTCTGTTACATGACTCTTGAAGAAGAAAACAATTTGAGGCATCGAAGACTGGGACACATCATTCAACAAGACACAGAGAAGATATCAAAATTGATAATTGTCATTGACATTCCCAACCTGAAGCGTGAACGTGAAAAATCATGTGATGGTTGAATTCATGGTAAGATGGTCTGTAGTTCATAACGACCAAAGAAGAAAAGGTCATCTCACCTTCTTGATATGATTCATACAGATGTATGTGGTCTGAAAAATGTTGCTAGAACTCATGGATAAAGGTACTTTTTCCTTTTCATAGATGAATATAGTAGAATGGCATGTGTGATGGTCATTCACAGGAAACGACAATTCCTTGACTGCATGAAAACATATCGGCAAATTGCCGAAAATGATACTAGACGAACAATCAAAGTGTTGATATCTGACAATGGAGGAGAATACACTTCCATTGAATTTGAAAATTATCTGGAGAAGAATGGGTTACAACATGAGGTAGCTGCTGTGAGAACTCCACAAAAAAATGGAGTAACTGAACGTAGGAATCGACAGGTGAACAACATGGCATGAACTATGCTGATTGAGAGTCGTATTCCATGACATTACTGGGAAGAGGCTGTTCAAGTTTCAGTGTACATTCAAAATCGAACCGGACTTTATATGGGTGAGATGAAGACACCATATGAATTGTTGCATGGACGGAAGACCTCTTGAAGCTACTTTCATGTCTTTGGAAGTAAATGCCTCATGAGGATCAAAGAAGGAAATCAAGGGAAGTATGGTGAAAAATTTGATGAAGGAATTTTCCTCGGTTACTCAATGAACAGAAAAGCCTACAACTGTTTCAACAAGCATTTAGGAAGGATTGTGGAAAGTAGTGATGTTTAGATAATTGAAGCGAAAACCAAAAATGCTTCAAGGATGGCATATGCTGATGTGATAGGAAGTCCAGAAGAAAGTGAACGTGAAGAAAATACAAATGCAGAAATAGAGGAAGCAGTAAAAAACACTCAGCAGTCACATCATAATGTTGGCTCGGAAGAAGAATCTGAAGAAGAAACTGTGGTTGAAGAGAATGCAACTGAACCTCACGGGAGAAATCGAAGAGCTGAGATTGATCCATCCAACATAATTGGGGACATGGGTGTACCCACTTCAACAAGAAGGATGAGGAATAACATGCAATCTATATTTCTATCAGTTGTAGAGCCATCCTTATTCGAAGAAGCTGCAAATGATGAATCTTGGGTGAAAGCCATGAATAATGAATTAGATCAAATTGACAAGAATCCGACATGGGATCTTGTCCAGAGACCCAAAGGTCACAATGTGATTTGTACCAAATGGATCTTCAAAAATTAAGTTTCATGAGCATGGAAGTGTCATCCGAAATAAGGCATGATTGGTATGTAAAGGATACTCCCAGATTGAAGGCATTGATGTTGAAGAAACCTTTTCTCCAGTGGCTAGACTGGAGTCAATCAGGCTTTTCCTTGCCATGGAACTCCAAAGAGGATATTAAGTGTTTCCAATGGATTTCAATACAACATTCATGAATCTGGTACTCGAAGAAGAAGTCTACATTGAATAACCAGTGGGCTTTGTTTTGGGTACTGATGAAACAAAGTTCTGCAAACTGAAGAAAGCTCTATATGGTTTGAAGAAAGCACCATGGGCGTGGTACTCACGGCTGGATTCATATCTCAAGAAGCTAGAATTCAAAATAGGAGAAGTAGATCACAATATCTATGTGAGGAATTCTCCAAAATATCAATTCATGGTTCTATTCTATATTGATGATATCAAATTTTGTGGCAGCATGCAGAAATCAGTGGACAAATTTTCTAACCACATGAAATCAGAATATGAAATGTCTATGATTGGGGAGCTCACATATTTCTTGGGGCTTTAGGTTATTCCAAAGATGGAATACACTTTCATTTGTCAAGAAAAGTATGCAAGAGAGCTGATGAAGAAGCTTAATATGCAAGACTCTAAACCAATGTCAACTCCGATGGCAGTTGAAACTAAAATTGGAAAGCATGAGGATGGGGCCTCTGTTGATCCCACCATGTACAGGAGGATCATTGGGAGTCCACTGTACCTGATAGCGAGACGACCAGATATTGTCTTCTCCATAGTCCTTACGGCCTGCTTTAATAGTAATCCAAAGGAGGAACATATGACGGTAGTAAAAAAGAATCATGAGGTACATTCAAGGTACACATAACTTCTGGTTATTTTTTGCTGCAGACAGGGACAATGAATTATCAGTATTTTCTGATGCTGATAGGGCTAGTGATGTAGTAGACAGAAATTCCACTAGTGGTGAAGCCATCTATATTGGGCAGAAATGTGTTGGCTGGTTGAGAATGAAACAAGAAATTACTTCTCTTAGTACTGCTGAAGATGAGTATATCTCTGCCACAAAGGCATGCACTCAACTACTATGGATGAAGCAAAAATTAACAAATATTGGTGATGAGGTAAAGAAACCAATTGTGATTTATTGTGATAACAAGAGCGCAATTGATCTTACGAAGAATCATGTTCAGTATTCCCGTACGAAACATATTGAAATCAGGTATCACTTTATCACAGAAAAATTTGAACATGGGGTTATTAGAATGGATCATGTGGGAACTGATGAGAAAGGGGCCGATACACTGACCAAGCCACTATCAGTGGCTGTATTTGAGAACCATCGATTGACCCTCAGTGTTTTTTCACCTCCCAGTTCATAATGCGGTTATGCAATACCCCTCTCCCCGATTATGATAACTGTTTTATCTGTTTATGGATGTTATGTAGGTTTGTGGGGGAGATACCATCCAGGGGGAGTATGGTTTGAGCATAACGTTGAACAAATCTCCAGGCTTTGGGTTTATTGTCAATGGGGTATAAAGGAATAAATTCAGGCATTTTTAGACTTGTAATACTCCCGTGACACAATTCGAATTTAGTGTCAATGACAGGATGAGAAGGATAAGAAGGATTTCATCAGTCTTATAATGATTTTTGTAAATCGTTGAGAATTCCAAAACACTGGAACCCAATTCCAGCTTCCTCTCTTGTTTTATACACCGAGAATTGCTCACGTAGACTTAGAGTGTTGGCTTAGTTGATTCTTTTGTTTTTGGTCTGCACATGGATGGATATCTATTAAATTTATTTTCTGATTGCCAAAAAATCCAGAGGGGGATATTTTTGGAACCATGGTCTTCTATGGATGATTTGGATTATGGTTTGTGTTTGTTTTGAATCCTCAGTTGATGTTCAGAATGTGTACCAGTAAAGAGATCATACAGTTCAAGCAGACAACAGTATTGATGGTGGCGCCGTTTCCCAGTGTTTGCCAAATTTTTGGGCCTGAAAATCGACAAATGGAGAAAAGTGTTTCTGGAAAATATACTTGTGTTCCATGTACTTGAAGGAGAGGAAACTTTCACGCCATATGTTTTTCAAGATCAGAACATGGGAAAATGGCAATGTTATAAGGGCCGCGCAAGTTTGGGGCTGGTCGCGCAAGTGACATGTGCGCTGTGAAGAGACTTGTGCGCCGATGCCTAGGAGGATTGGAAACGTGCGCGTCTATTGTTGTTCAAGATTATAACTTCAAAATATGGCAATGTAAAGAAGTTCGTGCAAGTATTAGTGTGGTCGCTCAAGTGAGTAGCGTGAAAAAGGCTAGAAAGGATGAGCTGCGCGCCAGAACCTGTGCGCCGAGGGAAGACTTGCACGCCACCGCGCAGGGGGTCCAGTTTGCCTATAAATAGAGGACCCCTCCTCATTTGGAACTAAGTTAAAGTCTTAGAGACTTTTCAAGCTCTCGTTGCGCATGTGGTTGAGTCGCGCAAGTGGTTGTTGGGTCGCACAAGTAGAGGCTGCACGCCGGTTGTTGGCTGCGCGTCCAAAGTGGTTTGGGTTTTAGAGGCACTGAGTCGCACAAGTTTGGAGTTCAAAGAGGCAGTGTCACGCAAGTGGGTTGGAGTCACCTATGCGCCGAGTTTGTACCGCCCATGTGACTTGCGCACCATTCTTGAAACATGAGCGTCAGTCTTGGAGAAGTGCGCTATGGTTGTTAAAGTACATATGTCCTTTTGAAGCTGCACGAAAGCTGGAGAATAACCTGGTACCCTCAGCGAAAAGTGAGATTCGTCTTCTGTTGAGAGATGGACTTCAACAGAGCATCTACATACAACAGAGGATGCATTCTTATGCATTGATGAAGAGACCTTCACATCTATAAACTGAGTGTCACTTCACCAAGGGCAGTGAGCTAGGGGGAGTCAACGGGAGTGACCCGAGGGAAGCAGTGAGCTATCCATGAACCTTTAAAAAGGCAGTGATCATGGGACAAAGTGATTGTGCTCGATCCTTTATAATCCATAGCTAGTGAAGATTAGTGGAATTTTTTACGACCAAAAACATGTCGGCGTATGCTCCTTGGATGCTGCCCTTAGTGGTGAACCATGCAAAAGGTGTTTTGTCTTCTCTCTGCAAGTGAATGTTTTCTTTCTGATCATATTCATCCTACAGGTTCAAAAAGTTTCTACCAACGTGGGAACAAGATCCATCACATTAAAAGAAAAAGTTGTCACCTGGATTCACCCCTCCCCTCTCAGGGTGTCCCGGGGTCCTTCAACAATAAGAGTGAAACTGATCTTATGAATAATACTGTTAATGACTCACTTACAAAAAATATGTAAATCAGATATCACTTTATTGAGGAAAAGTGGAACATTGTGAGATTAAAATTGATCATATTGGGATTGATGTCAAAGTGGATAAAATTTGAAACAATACACTATTAGTGGTTGTGTTTGTGAAACATTGATTGAAACTCTGTGTTCAACCACATCCCAATGCATGGGGAGGTTACATAACTCCCCACTCCCAAGTGGTTTATTTTTTTTAATATATTTTTGGCAGTGATGTAGGTTTATGTGGGAGATATGATCCTGGGGGTGAATGTTTTTTTACCACTACAGGTTAATATTTTGTTTATTGGGTTTATTTCCAGTGGGGGAGGTAGGATAAATTGACTATGTGTTGTAAGAGAGTGACATTATTCATCCTCGATAGAGGAAAGATGGAGTATTTAGAAAATAAAAAATTAAACAATGGGGGAGAAAAGAACAACATGAGAAATGAATTCATGTCAAATCACTTTTTTAAACACCGATCATTGATCTCAAAGACATAGAGTTTTGGATAAATTGTAACTTGATGTTTTTAGTTTCAATTTTGGCTGGGGATTTAGCGAATTTTTCTGGAGATTTCCAACAAAACCAAAGGGTGAAATTTTTGGAACAAAGACTGTTCAATGATAATAATGGAGTACGGTTTGTGTCTGTTTTCAATCTACACATTGATGACCTTAGAGTTTTCAAAGAATGCGGTCTTATGACTGAGGATGAAAAATGTATTGAAGGTGGCACTATTTCACAATTTTATCTATATTTTTGGGCCTCAAAATCATGAATATGTTCATAGGAATGAATGGTGTGAGGAATGGTGTACAAAAGTTTAACAGGAAGGGAAAAACGTAGCCCGAGACATGGACAACGTACCATATCCAAGAATGGTTTGACGAACTTATATGGGATAATGGAATTGTACAAGGGCAGGATAGCGGAACAAAAATCAGTTTGAGGTGAAGGTATGGTGGTGAAGGTGTGTTGTACACATAAGGATATAGGTTTTTGGGAAAGATATGATTTGTGGTGCTGGATCAGTAAATGGTGGAGGATGTACAAAATAAAAAATTTGTGAAATCATGGATATGTGGACTCATCAGATCAAATTTTCCTATATATGGACAAGTAGTCCCCTCCTTTTGAAAAAATGGAACTGAGATTAAAATTCTAGGAAGAATGTGGTGATTTCCAGAGTGGTTCAGGGGAAGAAAACTCTACATAAGATGATTTGATCTATAGAGGAGATAAAAGTTTGTGGAAGAGAGTGTGGTTCACAGAAGAAACTCTTGCAGTATACGGTGGAGCAAGGCAGTATATGGATAACATAGGGTTGTATATAGAGGAGAGGAAGTATGAAGAACGTGTAGGGTTTTACAGAGAGCAGAGGAAGTATGCTGAGAAGGGGATTTTTGTATAAGGTGTTTTTTGGAGGCAGTATACTGAGCTAGTATGTGGAGAACCCATAGTATGTAGAGAAGTGTATTATGTGGATTAAGAAGGATGGCTCACAAAGGAGAAGTTTTCCAAATATCTGTGCATAGAAAAGTGAACATCATCTATGGATAGAAAGGAACTTTAACAGAGCATCAAATAATAGTTAATGGTGCCTGATTTAATTCCAATCCATTAAAGTGAAATACATGTCAATAAAATGATATCATATTATTCCCAATAGAGTGAGAATAAGGGATTTGACAAAAGTTATCTGAGGGATGTATTGATCTATCCCTAAAATAATGTAATGGCATTAGGCATAGAACATAGTGACTGTGATAAACTTATATAATCCACAACTACTGAAGATTGGTGGACTTTGGTATGACTGAAAATCTTTCATCATATACTCATTAGATATCTCCCTTATGGTGAACCAAAAAAATTGATGTGTACTCACTTTTCTTGTGATTTTTTGTGGCAACATATTTCCATTATAATTTTTTAACACGTTACTACCTAACGTTGAACAAGATCCATCAGATTAAAAAACATTGACACTGGGATTCACCCCTCCCATCTGATGGTGTTTTAGAGTCCTTCAAGATTCATAAGTGAAATCATGAAAAAGTATCAGATGTGGGAAATTTATAACAAAATATAAATTTGAGGTGTTTAATGTGATTGACAATGTTAATGGGTACTCATGATGATTATAGTGAGTTGGATCTAAGAAAATCAATAATATGATTGTCATGGATACAAGTTTAATTGGCAGAGTACTATTATTAATTAGTATTGTGGGACATTTTTTTATTTGAATGAGAACATTATCTTATATTTAAAACCACAATAAAAGTGTATGTAGTGTTATCCTAATGGATAATGATTCTTGTTAGATCCACATAAAATATAATTTAGTCATTTTTCATTTTTTATTATTTTTATCAAAAAATTCTGATCTAGGGTGTTATAGGGATAGTGATTCAGTGTCATAACATTAGTAAAATTTTCATTCATGTTTCGGTTCATTGATTAAGTGGGTACATTCCTAGTAATTTTTAGTGGATAAATTATATATGTTGGAATTTCATTCCTGATAATAAAAAGTGGTATCAGAGATTCAGTTAAAGGGTTATAGACAATGAGACCTTGGTGAAGGTGATTCATAGCTCAGTTTAATATTAACATTCAACGTAAGGGATGTGGTTGGTCCATAGGTGGTGGAAGTCATTAAAGAATTTTTTTGGGGTGGATCATTGAATAAGAGAACTTTCTCATCCATGGAGGTTCTTATTCCGAAGATGAAGGATCCTATTGATATTAGTAATTGTTGTCCTATTTTTCCATGCAATTTCTCCAATATGATATTTGGAAACTATTATTTCAAGTTGGTTGGTGGGTTTGTCCCAGGGATGGATTCCAAGGAACAACATGGGATTGTCATGGGGTGGTGCATCCTTAGGGCACTTGGGATTTCTATTGAACATGTGAATTCCATCCATAAAAATCAATGGGTTCACATGCCTTCATCAATGTTGATATGGAAAAGGCTTACGAAAAAAATGAATGTGGTTTCATCATTCGTGTTATGAGGATGTTTGAGTCCCATGAGTGGGTTTCTGTCCTTTTCATTATTTTCTATTCATATCCTTGGATTTTATTTTCTCTTATCCGGATGAATTTTGGTTTCTATAAGTTGGTTTGTGGTGTCCTTAATGGGGATACATTTTCTCCAAGTATTTTTATTTTGGAACAATATTCCTTTTTCCTGATTCTTCTAAGAGGATTAGAGGAGGGAAGACTATTTTCTTATATTTGTCGGCGTAGTATGGTGGGTATTTCTAATTTAATTTTTACGTAAGATATTTTGATTATTTTTAATGGATGGAATAAGTCCTTGATCATCCTTATTGATATTATGTATGTCTATGGCCATTTGAGTGGTCAGAATATCGATGAAATGAAAATCCATGTCTTTATTTCCAATAGGTTCCCTGAATGATGATGTAGATCTATCTAGAACATTCTAGGTTTCCAATAGATAAAATTTCAGTAGTTATATCATAGTGTTCCAACCTCATATGGCCGCATAAAGATACACTACTTTGAAGATATCATAAACCATATTTTTGGATGTATTTTCAATTGGAAAACATGTTTCTCCCATTCAAGGGCTAGGATACTTTGATTAATAGTGTAATCTCCCCTATATCGATGCTCATTTTTTCAATCATCAAAAACACTCAAAGGGGTCATGGGGAAGTTGGAGATGATCTCCAATGTGTTTCGATGTGATTACAACTAAACCAGATGAAGTCACAAGGCCACCTGGTCCCTTTTTGATAATCCCTAGGTCGTGGGTGGGCTTTAGGATCTCAATGACTCCTTACAGGGAACACAAGGCTGGTATGAATGGGATATTATTGTTGAGGAGTCTCTCTGGGTGGAGTTATTATGGGTGAGTTATGGTGATCAATGAGAGGTGTATGATTCTTGAGGTATATAACCTTATGGCCTGGCATGATATATGTTTTCTCATATGGAAGCTCATAGAGGTGCCAGATGGGGGATCATAAGGAAAAGCAACGTCATCTTCTAAACAACCAACTAGTCTGGTGAAATTATGGCTTATTTGAGCTTCCCTTATCTGAATATTTCATTCAGTGAGGAAGATAGGAGCAATGATCTCATTCATGAGGCCCTAACTACAGACTTGATGAATGTTTTCAAGGTATTTTTATGAATAATGAAACAAACAAAATTTGATTCATAAGATCCATCTCAAGATGGATTGTATCATGGTATTGAAGAATGTTTTTGCATGCAAAAAATTTTCCAGATGAATTTTCACCGAAGGTATGGTGCAATGTGATTCCTATCAAAATAAACCTTATAGTTGTGAACATCATGAATAATGCTCTTCCAATTGATGAAAACATGCAAAGTAAGGGAATTCACATGGTATCTCACTTCTTAATTTCGAGAATCTGAAGACAGAGTCTACTTTCCATATGTTCTTTAAGAGTAACTGGGTGACTTGCCTCTGGACCATCTTCACACCTCATCACTTCCTGGTCGACAATCCATTTTCCTTGCATGGTTTTCTATAATCATATTTTCACGGTTGTAAAATAGATTTATGGAGGTGAAAGCATGGACTATTATCCTTTTTTCTCTCTTCAATACCATTTGGGAGCCTTGTATCCCAGTATGACTTGGCTCTAGTCAATCCCTTCTCATTATTCAGATTAGATTAAAGTTTCATGTCACTGAGTTAGGTTTTTTTTTGAATGGAGGTTAGTGGTCCCCTACAGTCATCAACCTTCTCATTAAACCCTACATGTTGGACAAGGACATAGGGAGTTAGATGAGCTGGGATCCTCCTATCGGTGGCCTGGATGTAAATGTGGATAGCTCCTTTATGAATAAGGTGAGGGTGGGAGGGGGAGTTCTCCAGGATTCATGGGGTTTAGTCAATTTTGGTTATAGAACTTTTTACAGTCTAAGAAAAACCATAGGTCAGAGGTGAGAGCACTTCATTAGAGTCTACTATTCTTTAAGAGAAGAGGACTCCCAGTGGCTTAAATATAATTAGGTTCAATGTTTCTTAGGATATCTATTCAATGTTGTCATGTGGTGCCTTGGGAGTTGAACTATATGATTCACAGATTCAATATGGAAACAAATCAGGGGAAACTTATTCAACATAATTGGTGGGATTCTAACTTCACAACAGACTCTCTAGCTAGCATGGGGACCCCAGATGATGAACAAGTAATTTCTTTTAGTATGGGTTCCCTTCATGTAGAGTTTAAGGTGGTCATTCATGTATACTCCCTAGGTGTACATAATTTTCCCCCCATTATGGATTTTTGGCTTGAATTTTTTTCCGTTACGAAGTTCAATAAAAATTTAATTTTTAGTCAATATTATTATCCTACTCATTCCTCATATGAAAATTCTGGTAAGAGGATCTTGTTCTCTATTTCATGTTTTAGAATTTAATGTCAGTTCACAATCTCCCAAAATCAATTGAATCCGATAATAGTAATGTCAAAGTGGATAAATTTATTGCGAATTGTTTTGGGTTAGGATGATGTAGATATATGATTATCTACATTAGAAGGATTTTGATATTTTTTAAAGTTATTGAACTGGAATTTATGGGTAGGGAATAATGGGAGGGGTTGGATAATAAATAACTATAGTTTATTGGGATGAGATAGACCGATGTTTTCGATTATAAAATTTGGGAAGTTAAAAAAACAAGAGAACTTATGAATACACTCACTAATATATTTAGAGATATTTTAGAAATGAATAAATTATCCCTCCTAGGGATTTCGTTATATATAAGGATTCAAAATCTAATCAAATGGAATTTCAAATCAATGACATAAAAATAATTTAATGATTATTAAAGGAAGTGAATGTGGACATCATAGATCCTAAATGGGAAATGCTAATACTTTCATTACTCATGGATTCTTGGGATGTGATGCATACCATGGTTAGTAATTCTAGTGGTAAGGAAGACTTAACTTCAATGAAATTAGAGATATTATATTGAATAAAGAAATTCATCAAAAGGGTATCCTGACATCTTTTAGAAATAAATATACTGCAAAAGGAAAATATTTTTTTTAAAACTAAATAGTTACAAAATGGGAAATGTAGGGAGAATATGGAGTATTAGTATCTTGGTTAATGGTGGTTCCATATACATAAATTATGGGTAAAGAGTTCACCTTAAAAAAGAATATTATTATAGGATATTCAACTCTTAAATATATTATTCCAAATGTGGATCTATTAATCAAATATTAGAAGATACAATTGGTATACTAGTAAGTTATTATATATCAATTGTGTCATGGGTTATAGACTCTATAGATTCATTTTAATCATCACACAAGAGATGGAGTATGAGGATCAAAACATCATAATGTTTTTTTAAAATGATCATGATGACGATAAAACTATCAATATTTTTGGAATGGTTGATGTCTCCATACAAACAAGTAATATAAGCTTTGTTGAATTACATGAAATGTTACCTATAAAAAAACTAAGTAATAACAAAAAAAATTTTGATTGATATATACAGAATTTTTATGGATTAAATTTTCAGAAAGAGATTGAAGGATAAAATGTTATTCAATGGTTATGGTCAAAGGAGTGAAAAAAGAACTTCGTAACTAATAGGATTTGAAAAAGGCGTGATTCATGTTAGAAAATTAAATTCCATAATGTTATGGAAGGACCTTCTCAGTTACATAAGTGAGATAGAGATAAAATACTAGATTATAATTTAATACTAAATATCAGAATCATGGAGTAAATAATATGTGAATTTTTTTTACGAAATAAAATACTAGGATTTCTTATAAATGATACTTGTGATTGAAAAAAAAATTAGAGTTGGTTTATATGGGTATATGATGGTTATATCTGCCACAATCCATCCCCCATGGAGAAATGACAAAATATTGTATCAAAAGAAATTCCATTTCTATAATTATGTCATATAGTCATATGAAATCAAAACACAATGAACTAATAAGTACTATGTGACCTTTAAACACAATATTGTCACTTTTGTGTCTTAAATTTTAAAAATATGACATGCACGGTTGCATTCAGGGTGATTTTTGGGATATGATGGAATAAAAATTAATGGTGGTGTATAGTAAAATATGCTTACATATAGTATCCTACCCTTATGAATATTAATATGAAATTATGAATATTCACTCATCCAAAATAATATTAGCTTCACCCATGGATTTAAAAATAAAAATTTGGCATCTTAGAAGTGATAATATAACCATAGGAAAAGTATTGGTATATTTGTAAGTATTAAATAATTAATCACAATTAATTAATTAATTTGAAAAAATAATTATTTTCTTAAAATGTGATATTAAATTAAGAATTTTATGTCTCCAGGTTCGAAGAAAAGTCTATAAGACCTTATGTAATTATCGAACGAATTATAAAATCAGTTTTAAAATCCATCTTATTCAAATAAATTATGATTTAAATTAAAAAATAAATTAGTCATATATTGAATTTTTTTTGAAAAAAGGATTTCATTTTTGTATTATAAACATTGAAAAATGATTAGGGTGAATTGTTTGGATTTTTCTAAAATACAAGAATTTTCTATGAATAGTAAAATATGATAATTCATCATAAATGCTAAAACCGGGATTTCGACACTATGCATGAGTCATGGCTGATGTAAATCACCGTTGGTTCAAACTCATATGTAAATATTACTATTTTGAGTCACAAGAATAATTATTATATCTTGAATTATGAAAAAATAATAAAATAATGATTAACATATTAAGAAAACCCTCATCCCCTCCACTTTACAAACAACCTATACTCCCCTAATCAATTCACTCCTCTCAGGAATTGAGCCTTACATAAATCACTCCCAAATCTCTACCCTATATCCTCCCACAAGTCTAGTAGCCTTTGGTCTCCTCAACAGTCCAAATCCAATTCCCTTACAAGGCTCTCATGGTAGATTAAATCAAGAGGCAAATTCCACTGTTATTTTCTTTTGTTTTCTTTTCAAGTTCCATTGTTCTCTTCTCATACCTAACGTATCCTCGTACAAATGGTAATACAAATATATTATCATGAATGTAATATAATTTTTTTATTCTAATAATATAATTCATTATCATATCTACTTTCCCCTAATTTTATACGAAATAAATGACAACATCATCTAAGATGTGTTAATTTATCACAATCAAGGATGAAAGGTTATCAATTTATATTACCATCATCAATTATGGTCATGAAACTTATTTATGGTTCAAAAATACTATTAAATATGTATTTTATTTTATTTTATTTTCTGGAATCCTTTTTCACACATGATGTAAAATAATAATACCAAACAAGTTAATTATGAGAAAAATCTACAAATTAATCCAAGGGTTTATCATTAAAGTTTTACATAATTATTCACATACACATAAAATAACCAAATTAATTTTATAACCATGTATTATAATGCATTTTCACTAATTTCATATAACTTCAATTATGGAAATCCTCTCTCAACATACGTGTGCATCTGATCTTGAATATAAGTGAACAAATCATTAAAACCAAGGAAGAAAACACTCCCAAACAACGAAATTGAACCACATAACCTATCAAAATTCTCATGAATGAATGTAAAAAGGTTATAATAAATAATTTACATATATAATTGGTTCTGGAATTATTAAATAAAGAACCTAATTTTATTATTCAGGTCTTTAAGATCATGTGGCGAACCCCATCAGGCTTAAGGTAAGGGATCCTTTCTTTTACACATTTACTCAAGAATGTCGTAAACATTATTCCCTTTTATGTGAAATCCCTAATAATGGGGTATGATTTCACACCTCTCCCATAATTCCATCATAATTTATAAGTGATGAAAAACCCTTTCTCTTTCATTAATCCTTCCTAAGTACACCTGATACCATTCTCATAATCCACAAGGCATTGTACCCAAACCTCGTTAGTTCCTTTGGGTTTCCTTATCTTCCTTTTATCAAAATGAAGTTATCATATAATTTTTATAATATTATAAATGATTTATACATGTAAAAATTTAACTTATAATGTCCCTTTAATCATTATATTTCAGGGATATACATGTTTTTATGTGATTCCCTCCTCAACACTTCCTGATAAGAAAACTTGTTTTGAGGAAACATCCTGAATTCTAACCTGATTTCAAGTACACACTATCTTATTTTAAAAGAAACCGTTTTCATTATAAAATAGGACTTTTTATTATGGAAACCTTATTTTTTCACTTCTATTTTTATATAATGTATTTGTTCCCTTTTTCTTTTTAAAGGCCAAATAGTATTTTCCATAAAACCGCACATAAATGTTTTAATGCTAAAATTTCATAAATTATTTTCTTACATGATGTCACATCTACTTGAAATCACATACCATGATACCTTACTATTTTACCTTATGAATTACCATGTATATTTTAGTTCCTTTATTTCATGGACATTATATTGATAATCTTATTTTTTATGCTTTATGACATGATTATGGTACCCAATTCATTCCATATGTCACCCATATATTTATGTAAGATTGATTATGTATGATTATTTTTGGGTAAAATATATTCATGGCTCTTTAATATGGGTTCTATGAGATATATTTCCAATTCATTGGGTAAATTTGAGACTAATGAGACATTATGTGTGATGGTCTTGGCGGTTATCCATGGCTTGTGCTACCATGTTCAGCGGTCTTGGTAGTTAGCATCAGTATGAACTACCATATGCAGCAGTCTTGGAATTTAGCGTTGAATCATTCTAATGTAATATTTTTTTCTTCTTCCACAATTCTATGAATACATTTTTATATGATTCCATGTTTATATGTTATGATTCCATATGTTACATGCCTCTTTATATCATCATTTCATGCCTTATATCGCATGTTCTAATGCTTTGTTCTTATGGTTATTCCATTACTGGAATTTTAGGTCATCCCATTGTTCATGTGATCCCCAGGGTACCATATGCAGATGTGTGGTCTCAAAAAAATTTGGGAGATCTTTATGATGATTAAATAAAGAAGTGTTTTTAGTCCCATGTTTTATGTTTAATGTACCAAGTCTTCAAAGACACTATAATCCACGATCCTTGGCTTGTACTCTGATATTTAATTATTCTTAAAATCAAGTAATATTATATTTAAATGCCTATGGTCACAATAATTGTAATCATGGGATGTTATAGTTATTTTTTGAGATTATGAATATATAACATTATTAAGAACCTTAAGGATGATACTTGGTATAAGAAAACACCCCTAATTTTTTTAAGTATAGAGTAAGTGGCCATTCAAGACAACAAATCCCTTTCTGGATAAAAACAGGTAGAGGAGGCTCTGGAAGAAATGTATCTAGTGGTAAATCTTGAAAGCACCACTTTTGTAAAGAATTTAAAGGGATCTGTTGCACATAAATACACCTTTCAGAATTCTTGGTTTAACACTCCCTAGGGATATGCATTGGTAAATTAATAAGCTTGGTAGAAGACATTATTATGGAAATGAAAAATATCATAATAATTTTCGTTGTTAAATAGATAAAGGATAACCTATATTGAAACAAAGGGAATCACAAGTTAGGATATATTTCTCATTTACAGGTCTCTCCACTTATGTTAAATTATTCCTTTTTATGATACATAGTTCTATATTCATGCCCTCTAATTTTATGTTCATTTTCTTAGTTAATGGAAGAATATAGAAAAACACCTTCCAAAACTCTATGTTGTATTGAATGTGATGATTTATGTTATTATATGCCTAATATGATGGGTATAGGTGCTCAAAACATCGTGGTAGTACATGCTCAGGTGGATCAATTTATTAATAAAATCATGAACCATGTTGAACACCCTTCTTAACCATGAAAAGAGCATGTTATCGTTGAATTGTTCATACAGAATATGCCTCCCATGTTTTAATGGATCTTCTGACCCCTCCTTATAGAAGAGTAGATTAACACCATTTTTAAAGATACTCTCTATCCGTAATTTCATAGAAGAAGGGATATTCATAGTAGTGGTTTATCAAATTAATGGGAATTATGATCTATGGTGGAGACTAATCCAGAATAAAAATCCCAAATAGGAAATTGATTCCATAGATTGGGAGGAATTCAAGAGAATTTTTTTCAATAAATATTTTTCCCCAACCCTCCATCTCAAGATGGAAAGAGAGTTACTTGGTCTAAAGAATATGGAATATGAGTCAATCGGAGAGTAAAAAAACATTACAAGGATTTAAAGGTATTACCTTAGCTTCTTCATGGACACCGAAATCATAGTAGGTCTCTTCTTTAGTGGACTAATGTCGAGTCTAAGAAAAGTGTTGGCGATTCAACACATTAATAGTTATGATGAGTTTTTATGTTGTACCCACATGGTTTAAATGGATATTGGAGACTCTTAGTGGTATCGTTGGCCCAATGATAGGTAGATGAAATTGGAATCTAATTTGGGAAGTCCCATAAATAAATTGTATGATGGAATGAATCCTGATCATTCATGTTTAAAAATTGTGGGAAGAAACATCCTAGGAAATATCTAATGGGAACCCAAAATTATATCAAATGTAGAAATTTGTGACATTAAGATAAAAATTGTCGATGTCATAGGAAGAATCTAGAAAATGTGGAAGTATAAGGGAAGGGTCATATCGAAACTCTACTTGTATTTCATTGTTACAAGTGAATGGACAATGAAAATTATGAGATCAATGGCCCTCAACTGAGGGTTGTCAGAGGCAATCAACAACAACCACCATGAAAATAAGGTATGGCTCATGCAATCACTACTACTGAGGTAGACCCTGAAAATGGTGTCGTGATAGTTACACTAGTTATTGTTACAATAATAGAGAACAAACAATTTTATTCGTGTTTTATCCATTCTTTCATAACTTGCATGTTTAGTAAATATTTTCAAACAATACCTCAAAACTTTGTGGATAAGTTATCAATGAGAATAGTGAATGAGGATATTTTTGCATACATGGTTTATATGTCCTCCCTAGTTAACATTGGTGGATTGACCCTCCAATCAAATCTCATCATATATCCTTTAGTGGAGTTTTATGCAATTTTGGGCATGGATTGGATATCATTATACAAAGCCATCATCAACTTTCAGGAAACGAGGATCACTCTTCACATACCAAAGCATCCTCCAATTTATTATATATGTTAGAAGGATGATGGAGCTCCTTATGAATCAGTGTCTCAAGTGGGATATTAATTCCTTATGATCTGGCATGTATATCTCAAATGGTTGATAAAAATGAGATAATCATGCTTGATGACATTCCCATTGTGAGTGACTACACTGATGTATTCTCTAAAGAGTTTCATGGTCTTCCTCTTGATCAACAGGTTGAGTTCATAATTGAACTTATTCATAGCTCCCTAAATATATCAAAGAAACCTTATAGAATGTCCATTATAGAACGATTGGAGCTGAAGATTTATTTACAGGATAATCTGGAGAAGGGTTTTATACACCTTTGTACTTCAACATTTGGAGTGCCAATCCTCCTCGACTAGATGAAGGATAGATAAATACACCTATGCATTGATTATCATGAGCTCAATAAAATCTTGATAATGAACAAGTATCCCCTTCCACATATAGATGAATTGTTTGACCAGCTTCATGGGGAAAGTTATTTCTCTATGGTGGATATTCAGTTGTGAAATCACCAATTAAATGTTGAGAAGGAAGATATTCCCAAAAATTCCATTCGAATGATGTATAGACACTATGAGTTCATAGTTAAGCCATTTGGACTCACTAATTCCCCATCAATTTTGATTGATTTAATTGATAATGTTTTTAGATATTACCTCAACAAATTTGTGGTAGTTTTTATTAAAGATATTATGATATACTCTAAGATATTGGTGGAACACAGGGAGAATTTGAATACTGTGCTAAAGACATTGCGAAGGGAGAGTATGTATGAAATGTAATGTAAATGTGAGTTTTGAATGGAGGAATTATCATTATTAAGGCATGTTATAACTATTAAAGGGATATATGTGGACTCTTCCCTGACAAAGGAAAATGAAGAGTGGCTGAAGTCATCATTTGTTACAGTGATCCATAGCATTCTGGGTCTATTCGGGAATTATTGGAGATTTGTGGTGAACATTCCATGATTTTCAAACCCTTGGACCATGTTAATAGGGATGGGAGTGATTTTTGTATGGAATCAAGAATTTGAAGACTGTATTAAAGAGTTGAAAAAGCGGATAATCACTACACTAATACTCACACTCCAAATAAGTGGAGATCTCATTGTGGTGTAATGTGATGCATCAAAGAAGGGATTAGGTTATGTGCTGATGAAAAATGATAATGTGATAGAATACCCATCTAGGTAGATGAATATACTTGAGAAAAACAATCCTATGCATGATCTAGATTTGGAAGCTGTGATATTTGCATTAAAAATATAGCAACATAAACAATGTGGGGAGAAGTTTGAGATATATAGTAATCCAAAGAATCTAAAATATATATTCAAAAACTAATATACTTATATGATCCAGTGAAGATGGGTTGAGCTCATCAAATATTATGACTGATCAATCCACTATCATCATGGTAAGGTATATAATGGTGGAGGATTCTCTGAGTAAGAAAAATCCAGTATCATTATCAATGATGAGAATTGAAATGGATCTGATCTTAAGAGATTTGAAGATGATTGACATGGGAATAATTTAGAGAGGAACATCATAAATCCTTTTTCAATGAATTTATCAACCATCCCTCCTAGAGAAAATAAAGGATTATGAAATAAAACATTTATCAATTCCGAAAACGGTGGAAAATCATACCAATAAAAAATTCATATAGTTTAACATTGACGAGGAAGGAGTTGTATGATTTGGGTCATGATTATGTGTACCATCTAATCTAGTAATAATGAAGAAATATTTGAATGAAACACATATCTCAACCTTCTATATTCACCCATGGAACAAATGGGTGAATAGAGATCTCTGAGAGAACATTTCATGGGACAAAATTAAGAAGGATATGGTTGATTATATATCAAAGTGACTGGTATGTCAACAAGTGAATGCTGAAAGATAGAAGTCTAAGGGGATGACCCAAATACTACCCATACCTATATGGATGTGGGAGAATATCACCATGTAATTTTTCACTATACACCCAAGGACATCTGTAGGACACAGTGGTCTATGTGTCTTTAGGTATCTTCTTTCAAAGATAGATCAGTTTATCACGTTTCGAGAGGACATCTCATTGGATCATCTATCATAGATATATATATCAAGGATTTTGTAAGGATTCATGGACTACCACTCACTATTGTATACGATAGATATCCAAGATTCACCTCATTGTTCTAGAAAAGTCTACAACATGTTCTGAGCATTGAAATCTACATCAGTGTGGCCAATCAACATTAATATGATGACCAATTTGATTGAACTATTCTGAAACTAGATGAAATGTTGATAGAATGTTCTATGGGCTTCAATGGAGAATGGGACCAACATCTTCCACTGGTCAAATTATTCTTTATCAATAGTTTCCAATCAAGATCTGAATGGAACCAAACATATCCCTTTATGGAAAAGGTGAAGAACACCGGCGTGTTGGGATGAATTCAGTGAGCGTAAGCTGCTAGGACATGAAATGGCCGTTGAAATGGTGGTGGAGGGGAAATCCATTTAGTAGTAGATCATCACAGCCTAAAGTCGACATTAGAGTTATCTGAACTATCTTCGAAGAGACATTGAGTTTAAGGTTATAGACATGTTATTTCTAGGCATATATCCATGGAAGATGGTCAGGAGGTTTGGGATGAATGAAAAGCTAAGTCCCAAGTACATTGGCCCCTTCAACATTCTTGATCATGTCATGTTTGGGGCCTATCGAAAAACACTTCCACCTACCATTTCTATGGTACATGATTTCATTGATGTTTCACAATTATGGATGTACATACAAAATCCTTCACATGTACTCTCTTCAGAGGATGTATAGTTGTATAATGATCTTTCTTATGAGGAGAATCCAGTGAAGATCTTGGATTGCAGAGATAAATCTCTATGTATCATGACAGCTCACCAGGTCAAAGAATTATTGCAGAAACACATGTATGAAGAGGCAAAATGGGAACTCGAGGTGGCAATGATGGAAATCTACCCGCACCTGTTTATGGATTAGAATGTAAAACCAAATATCGAGGGAGAATTTCAAAAAGGGGGCATAATGTAAGAACCTGATATATTATCAATGGAAATTACCTTCTTATAATTATTTCATATAATCACATGAAATCACAACATAATGAACTACCATGTACTATGTGATATTTAAACAGAATATTTCCAGTTCTATGTGTTAAATTTTTTAAATATGAAATACACGGCTGCGTTTGGGTGATTATTGGGGGCTGATGGAACAAGTATGAATTTTGTTGAATAGTAACCCACCCTTATGAATAGTAACCGACCTTTCTAAATAGTAATATGACATTGATTAATATTAAATGGTGTAAAATAATAGTAGCCTCACCCATGTATTTATAAACAAAAAATTTGGCATCTAATATGTGATAATATACCCATAGTAAAAGTAATGTTATTTTTGTATGTCAAAAAAAATTTATTACAATTAATTAATTAAAATAAAATTTATTTTGTTCAAATTCATTCATAAATTATAAATTTTATGCCTTCTAGGTTTAATAATTTTTTATAAGACATTATGTAAATTTTGTAATCATTATAAAATCAGATTTAAAATTTAATTTTTTTCATGTAAATTATCATTTTATTTAAAAAATAAATTAATCATATATATAATATTATATTTGAAAAATGGAATTCATTTTGGGATACTAAAAATTCATTAGGGTGAATTTATGGTATTTTTCAAAAATACCTGAGTTTTTTATGAATAGTTAAATATGATAATTCATGATAAATGCTAAACCCTAAATTTATGCATCATGCTTGAGTCATAGATGATATAAATATATATTTTTTCAAACACACATGCACATATTACAATTATGGGTCTCATGAATAATTTCTATTTCTTTTCATATGGTAAAATAATATACTAATGATTAAATTATTATGAAAACTCTCCTCCAATACACTATAAAAACCACATATACTCCCCTCTTCACTTCACTCCTCTAAGGCCATGTTTATTACCTAAATTCTTCACAAATATATCGCCAAAATCCATCCCTCAGTCAAGAATCCTTTGATATCCTCAAAATTCCAAATCCTCTCACCTTAAGAGGCTCTCAGGGAAGATTAAATCAAAAGGAAAATTCTTCTTTTCTTTTCATTCATTTTCTTTTCATGTTCCATTATTCCCTATTCTTTCCTAACCTCTCCTCTTCCATATGGTATGAAAACTCTGTCTTCATACAAGTACTGTAATTTTGTTATGATAATGAGATAATTCATTATCATATGTATTTTCCCCACATTTTATATTAATGAAATGAAAACACCATCTTGGATTTTTTAATTTATCACTTTCAAGGATGACGAGTTATCAATTTATATATCAACCTTAATTTTTATTCATGGACCCATTTATATAGTTGAACGAGACAATTAAATAATTTTTTTATTTTATGTTTTAAAATCCATTTTCACACATGCCATAAAATAGTAATACAAAAGCAGCTAATTAAGAGTAAAATGACCAAATTATTCCAAGCGTATATTATTAATGATTTATATAATGATTTACCTTCCCTCCAAATAACTAAATGATTTTTATAACCATTTAATATTCTTGGGTGATCACTAATGTCATATAACTACAATTCTGGATAACCACTATCATTATAAATGTGTATTCGAACATTAATATAAGTGAACCGGTCATTAAAATCGTGGAAGAAAACACTCCCAAACAATGAAATTGAACCACTTAACCAATAAAAATGTCATGAATGAACATAACATGTTATACTAAATCATATATATATATATACGTGGTCATTTAATTATTAATTACTGAAAATAATTTTATTATTCCGGTCATTATGTTCAAGCAAAAACACGATTGGGCTTAAGGAAAGTGATCCAATCTATTACAATGTTATTCAAGAATTTCTTCTATGTTATGCCATTTTTGTGTAATACCTAATAATGGGGTATAACATAACTCCTCCCCCATACATCACCCATTATTTATAATTTATTATAAACCCCTATTTATCTCATTATTCCCTCTTATGTACACCCAATACCATTATGAAAATTCGTAAGGAATTCTACTCAAACCTCCTTTGTTCAATCGAGTTTCTTTATATTTATTATACCAAAATAATGATATCCTATATTTATATGTAAATCTTATAATGTCTTTTTACATTTAAAAAATTCATTTATCAAGACCCTTTCATCATTCTCTTTCGGGAATACACATGTTTTAAGTGATTCCATCCTCAATACATCCTGATTTGGAAACCGTTTTGGGAGAACATCAAAAATTCATTCCCTCTTTCATGTTCACTATATCATCTATTTTATTCGCCAATATTCATTATAAAATCAGTTTTTTATTATGAAAACATTCATGGTTATCTTCTGGTTTTATATGAAGTATTTTTCCATTTATATTTTCAAGGCTCTATAATATTTTCCTTAAAACCACACCAAAATTTTTTAATACAAAAGTTATTAAATATGTTCCTTAAATATTGTCACTTCTACATGAAATCTCATTAAATTACACATGAATATTTTCCCTTATGAATTTCCATGTATAATTTAGTTCTCTTCATTCATGGACAGTTTTATAATTCACTCATTTTTTATTCTTTATGACATGATTAGGATACCCAATTCATTCCATGGGTAACCCTTATATTTTTTTAAAAGGGATTATGTATGAATTTTTATATGGAAAAATATTCTTGAAATGGTAATATGGGTGCACCCATATATCACTCCAATGCATTGGGTAATGTTGAGTCTCATGAGAGGTTATGTGTGACGGTCTTGGCAGTTAGCCTTGGCTTGTGCTACCGTGTGCGACTGTCTTTGCTGTTATCCTTGGCTTGTGCTACCATATTCAATGGTCATGGTGGTGATCCTTGACTCGTAATGAATTCATGTTTTATGTTTCATACACGTTAGTTTCACACCTTGTTTATATGATTCCATTTTTATATGTTATGATTCCATATGTTACATTCATTTTTATATAATCATTTCATGCGTTATATCCCATCTGATATGGATTTATTATTATGGTCATTCCCTTACTCGGCTTTTATCTCATCCCTCTTTTAATGTGATCCCCAGGGTATTCTATGAAAATGTAAGTGAAAAAGTAATTATTTGAGCTCTATATGAAGATTAAATAAACAATTTTGTAGTCCCATGTTTTATGTTTTATGTACCTAGTCATCAATGACACTAGACCTCATGGTCCATGGAATGTACTGTAATGTTTAATTTTTATTACAATTATATATGGTTATATATAAAAGTCTAGGGTAATTATAAAGGGATCATACTGTGACTACCCCAAGACCACCTTCCAGAGGCCAGGCGCTAGTGACTAGAACCAAGTAGGAATATCACAATAAGGGAAGGAACTTATTTTAAACCTGTACACATGTAAAAATATGAAACTATGGAATGTATAAACAATGTAACCCAAAAATATCATTGAAACAAATAATGAGAGTACAGTACAAACTGAATGTACTACAGGGCCCAAGTACAATCCCACAACCAAAAATAAAAGTAAAACTTCCACATTTCGTCACCTCGAGACCCTACATGAAGGGAAGTTGAACGGTAGTTACCTGTAGCCGTAGTAGTACACCGGTCCATCCGGTCTCACTGAGTAACACTTGGTCTCAGACCACCAAGTTCTTCATCAAAGCGTCTATCACCTTTATGAGACATGACACGTACGAGAAAAGCTCATGAAAGGGCGAGTAAAACAATACTCAGTAGCGACCAAAAACAACAAAGGTAAGACCACAATACATGACAACATGGTAAACTCAAGAAATACAATTCATTTCAAAGAAGGTATAATGTAGTGTATAGAAATTATGAAGATCATTCATAAAGATTAATCATCATATACTACTAAGATACTTATCCCCGTTGATTCAAAGAGGTCTACTCATCTACTGGACCATGAAGGTCCACTTTGCTAATGGACCATTGTGGTTCACTCCGCTAATGGACCATTAATGTCCCGTCTAATACTAGACCACTGAGGTAATCTCAAACACATGACCATTATGGTCCACTCTAATACTAGACCACTGAGGTCAGTTCATCCAATATACCAATGAGGTCCACTCTATGGTTGGACCACTAAGGTCTTCTTGGCCAAGGGGCCACAGAGGTCCGCTCTACTATTAGACCATAGAGGTCCATCTAGACATATCCTTCATGTAACAACCAGGTATAGGATACCTCCTAGTAGTGTGGTTGATTCCGGGATAATATATCACTGAATACATCAGTTTCATCTCAACTACCATAATGTCTCAGATAGATTATACCCAAAGGATCGTCTCGTCATAAGGATCCCTATGACACATGTTGTGTGTCAATCGAACACCCACTCTAAAATTATGGGTGTTTTAGTTACTAGCGGCTGGTTGCATCCGGGAATGGTTCGATATGGTCATATCGACCCAACTAACCCACACAATGGGTCCATCATGACATCACCCTGTTTGGGTGACCCGACACAGGAAGGTGGGGTTTGGGCCCATGAGGTCCTACCATTCCCATTGGACATTACTATAAATGATATGGGTTGGCTATGAGTGCACCTGTAAGGTCCCCTAGTGACCCAATCCATATTATTCAGCCTAGTCCGACAGGTTCGGACCGGTACAACCCCATCGTGTTCCCCAGTGGCCCTGTTTTACACCCAACCAATCCTATAATGGAGGGTTGGTTCTCACCAAGCATGGGCCACCCAGTGGGCCAGTTCACACCACCGACCCATCCAGTAATGGTGGGAAAATTATCTCCACCATCGAGTACACCTTCTGGTGATCAGTTCATGCGACATGCAGCAGGTAAATGATGACTACTCCCTCTATCTCATAGAGTCTCTGGACTGTGTGTCTAGATCAGCGTTGCAGTCAACCCACGGGTTGACTTCTCTTACGCGGAACCAGTTAGCACCACTACCATGATCCACTACATCCAGGTCAGTCATGGCCACTAGCACCTCGACCCACCAATAAGATACACAACCTCCCATCAATGGCCACCACCATCAGTGCTTGTGCGACATCGGACCCCTCTCTAGGCCACCAGACTCCATCAATTTTTCATTTTCTCAATCTGTCTACACCTATGGGATTCTTGGGGTGTCACCATCACTTCTATGAAATAATCTCTATTTTTTCACCACATTGGGTTTCAAACATCATTTGGACCTCTCACCCCCCAATAATGATCCAACGCGTCCTCAGGGGTAAGTATACGGGAGAGAGGGGGTATCACAAGGAACACCCAACAAATAATCAGGGCCATTGATCATTTTTATCTAGATATATATTTGTTATTGGGGTCATGAAACAAAAATAATTACCTATGATTTTTATCCCCAACATCAACCCACTATATTTATTCCAAATCTCATAAGATAAAATCATCCATGGATCAACTAGTTAGTTATTTGATCCATGTTCAACATTTGAAAGGGAAGAACAGGGAAAAACAATCACACAGATTTAAACCCCTACCTAGGAAAATAGATATTGGTCTAGGATGATAATCCATCATAATTCTTTAATCTCCAATCCCAAATCTACAAATTTTACGGCATTCTTCGTTGGAGTGGTTTCCTCCATTGTTTTTCAGAGTAGTTCATGGGTTTTTTCATCAACCCAGAATCCCTATTTCAGTAAAAAACGACAAGACATTGTGTGTTGTAGCATAACCATTATTAATCATTAATTAGGTTCATTAATGGATTCATCATCACCTCATCGATTCACTGTAGTGTTTAAGATTCACTAAATAATGAAGAAAAACAATAACAAAATAATTTTTTTTAGTTATTTTATTTTTCGTCCAAAGAGTCCGAAAACTATATTTTTCAGTCGAATCACACTGGTTGATGATAAATCCTGTCAAGGATAATCCTGATGCCATGTGTTCAACCGTTCCATTTGTTTTTTGATCCGAGCACCGATTTAAAAGTTAGAAAAAACCGCATGCCTGAATATATAATGAACTTTGAAAATTGTTCAGAAATAAATTCCAACCACTCCAGGTCTATGAATCATTTATCGTCTTAGATACTAGACCCAAAATAATCCCATTTAATATTAATATATATATATATATATATATATGGAATTTTTGACATTATATTACCTCCATCATTAGGGAATTACATCCTCGTAAAACAATATATGGGATAACCAAACAAATGGGGGTACTATGAATGAATCTAAGCCTCACACTCCCTTATACTATACTGAAGATCCACATGCTTCCAACTAATGTGCACCAAATTAATTAACCATCCACAGTGTATCTTCTCCTATCGATCCTCTATCTCAACTGGATACACCACGAATTTCACCCCATCATCAATCTCCACCACACCATGGTTGATGATGTGAAAATGTTGATGCATGTTTCTCCTCATATAGGATATGTGGAAGACATTGTTCACCCTCTCCAACTAAAGCAGTATAGATAAGAGTTATTCCACCTATATCACTCTATGAATTATGGGAAATGTTCTAATTAACATCAAACATAAATTGTCATCCTGACCAAATCTCTGTATGGTTTACTCTGTCTAACCATTTGTATGTGGGTGAAATGTTGTGCTCAAGTGTAGCTGAGACCCAAACGCCTCCTATAATCCATTCCAAAACTGAGAGGTAAATTGTGAAGAATGATATGAGAATATTGTAGATTGGACTCCATGTATTTGAACTATATAATACATGTATAAGTGTCTTGTGACCTCAATTGAACCCTCCTCTCAAATAGGTTGCATTTGGGGCGACTTGGTGACTCTGTCTACGACCACCCAGTTGGTATCGTTCCCCCAATGGGTACATGGTAATACCATCATGATTTCCATTGATATCTCATCTTATTTCCACTATATTACCTCAAGGGGTTGTTTCAAACCTACTGAAACCTGGTCCCAAGCCATCACTTGCTAACAAGTGAGGCATTTCGAGACAATCCGTACCACTTGTTTTTCATCCTCATCCTCCCATACTAACATCAGTGGACCTGGTACATCATCCCCACACCTAGATGTACTTTGAAGTGGATTCATGAAACTCAATAAATACCTCCTCCCTCAATGTCAGTGCAACTATGGTGTTTCCTTTAAAAATAATGATGTGATCCCCACCATTATAACATCCATCAGGGGCATGCCTTATGGACATTTGGGCGTGTGTAATCTCACAGTTGGCATCTCCGAGTTGCTCCTCCCTTACTCACTATAATAGTGAAGGGGTAACTAAAATTTCCTGAAGAAAAGAAGTCCAATATCTATCCATGAAGGATATATGAAAAGATGAAGACTTCTCTGAGGCCACTTTATGTAGCTGTGAACTCAATATCCTTCTAAGAGAATCTTCCACAATGTTCCCCTTCCAGGGAGTATATAATATCTCGAGATCTTAGTCCCGGAAGAACTCTATCCATTGTCACTGTCTCATATTCAAATCCATCTTTGAATAGATTTACTTGGGACTATTGTGGATATAGTATATGATTAATGATTCTCCCATAATGTAGTGTCACCACATCAACAGTGTGAAGACTATCGCTTACAACTAAAGGTCATGAGTTGCATAGTTCTTCTCCAACGGTCTCAATTTTCTTATCCATAATCCATCACTACTTGGACCTACATCAGGAGACAACCATTTCTAGTTCCTGGTGTGTCATAAACATATCCTAGTCAGTGCCATCCTCTGGAAGCCTCAAGATAGAAGCACTCATCATGCTCTTCCTCTACTAGTGATAGCTCTGGGGGCATCATTATGTTCGCATAAAGGGTTTTCACTTATTATTCAATGAAGTAAATGGTTCTAATACTATAGAGAAGTCTGGTATTGAATATGATTGTACCTTGACCTCCCATGGAAACTCCACACCTCAGTAATGATCTTTGGTGGTGCTCAAGAAAGCACTACCTCGATCTTCACTAGATACACTGCAACTCTAGCCTCTGAGATGACATCTACTAGGAAGCTGAAATATTGTATCTAGAAAATATAAATTGAGATCTACCCATAATTATGTTTCTCTCAGATAGTGTCTAGAAAAATCCTGAGGTGTATCATGTGCTCCTCCATAGGCACTGAATACATCATGATGTCATCAATGAAGATTACTATAAACAGGTCTAAGTACGTCTCGAAAATCGTGTTCATGAGTACCATGAACACTTATAGGGCATTTGACATGCCAAATGGCATCTCTATGTACTCGTAGTGGCCGTAGAAGCATCTAAAATTCATCTTGGAGATGTCCACATCTTGTAATCGAAGCTAGGGATAGCTTGATCTGATGTCTATATTCGAAAACCTTCTTTCTCTCTTCAGCTAATTAAAGTGGGCATCAATCCATGGTAGACGATACCTGTTCTTCATGGTCACCTGGTTCAGGTCCCAAAAGTCCCAACACAACCTGAAGCATCCATCTGCCATCCTGAAAAAAATTCACTAGGGCAGTCCATGGTGAAACAATGGGCCTTATGAACCCCTTCATCTATAAATTCTCCAAATATTCCCTTAGACCAGGGATCTCTATCTAATCCATCCAATATGAAGGTGTAGATATTGGTGTTGTCCCGTGGTATAGATAATTGCTATATTCTACCTATATGTGAGGAGGTAGTCACTGGACATCATCTGAAAAGACATCATTCTACTCATCCACCACCACAGGAAACTGTGGACACATCTAATCCACTGCATTGGGGTTCATGCTAGCCAGCTAATGAGTGAATGGATTCACCCTCCTACATGTTAGTCCATCCCTTGCTACTATGTTTTCTTTATCATTGATAAAGTAAAATTGGTTCCCATATCCACTGATACACTACACCACAGGCCTAAAAAATTCAATCTATACATGAACCCAGAATAACCAGTTCATATCTATAATTAAATCACAAGGATTCGACACTACTACAAGAATATCCCCACTGAATCTCTCACCACAAAGAGTAAACTCATACTGTCGTCACATGTGTGTTGATGTTGAATCCTCTCTCGTAGGAGTCTATAAATGTAATGATTGAGCCAAAGACTCAATCAGAAACTCTGAACTCTGAACAAGGTCCATTTAAAGGAAATAGTGATTGGAAAATGTGTTTATAATAATTGTAGCTACATTTGAGAAGACACATATTGTACCTCAAATCATATCATGATTGTCAGGACAGTGGGCCTCTATAATCTAAAGATGATCCTTCCCCTGTCTGCCTACATATATATGCCATGGTGGTCCACCTGGGGTGGTGGTGGTGGTACCGTGTGCCAATACCAACATCCATCTACTTTTCCCTCCACTCTAACATGTCTTCTACCAAGCGGACTACCCTGTTCAGATCTCTTCCACTACTGCAATAGTCCCTCGACTGTGTTTCTATCATTTCTGTGGTGACATTGGAAATTTGAAACCATGTTCCCCTTTCTAATGCATGCATAGCATACTCTTTCCCATTGATGACTCCCTCTACCCCATGATCCTCGTACCACAAACCCAGAGTCCTAGGCTAGTCCTCCGAGTGGTCTACACTACATGGGTGACTTTATCCTCTATCAGCTACCCACCACAAATAACTCGGCCACCTATCACCCGGTGGTAGCTCCCATTGTTTGTGTCTCCTCTACGAGGAAGCTCTCCACTATGAGTCCTCACTCCAGTACCCCATCCTATGTAGGGATGTTGAGAGAAATTATCGATGCCCTAATCTCATGTCGGTGTCTCTACACAAATTTTCCTGGCCCTGAAGAAAGGGTTTTGTACCATATCTATAGAGTAATGGGAGAGGATTGTGAACCTCGTAGAGTACTCAACCACTATCAGGATTCCCTATTATAGGTGAATCAACTACTAGCTATGCACTTAGTGTGAATTCATGTGGAATAACTCATTCATAAAATGTTACTCAATGTCATACATGGTGAGGGTCCCCTCCATGTGAGTATTTATGGTAAAACTCTATAATCTCCATACTGATCCCTATAGAAGGCTCACTGCTAGAACCACCATCTGGTCAAGTGGTTACCTCCCTATGTGGAAGACTAGGGTCACCATCTTTAGCCAATCCTCAGTGGTCTGAGCATTTTTCTCTCCCCTAAACTTGGGAGTTCTCTATATCTGGTACTTGTGTAAGGTATTATCCATATGTGTGTTCTCTACCGGTAGTGTTGGTAGTAACTTCATACCAATGGGAAGTGGTATCACTGGGATCTCGCCCGATGTTTCCATCTTGGGAAACATTCCATGTACTAAAACCTCGTATCTTTCAGAACAATCCTCATAGTCTTTCCCCAAAATCATGGCTGGATGTATGTGTGGAGGAACCCTGAAAGAGATCAGGATGAACCATGGTCAATAGATTATACCTTGTTTGTTGAATCTCACTCAATAAGATTATCATAACACATTTAAGGACACATAAAACTGGTTTTTTCTTATTCAGAGTTGGGAAATGGGAATTTAGGGTCCTGGTGTATGGATACATCATACACCACACGAACAATGGACTCCTTAGCTAGAATGAAAAACTCGAATCATTTGACACAGTTGCCCCAACAAAATTTATAGACTCATAGATATTTTGTTAGAAACGACCTCCATCTGATCCCACTTTTTCATGATCCCTCACCCATGGATCGTGCCATAACAACCCCATTCTTTCCTTCCATAGATCATAAGCTAGAGACTAGCATCGAGTAGATACATACCCAAAAGTAAAGGAATTACCATTTAACCTGTACACACATAGAAAGATGAAACTATAGAATGTAAACACAATGTAAACCTCAAGAATCATTAAGACAACTAATGAGTGTATAGTAAAAACTAAAAGAACAAAGAGGCCAGAATATAAGCCCAAAACAATAATGGAATGTACATCTTCAAGGGTCTGTCTTCCTGAGACCCTACTTGAAGGGTAGGTGAGGGGTAGCCGCTAGTATCTGTACAGTTATGCCAGTTTTTCTTGTCCCACTGAGCACCACCAAGTCCCAAACCACCAAGGTCTCCTTCAAATCATTGATCACCATCATGAGATACGACATGTACATGAAATGATTGTGTAGGGGTGATTAATAAAACACATAGTGTGGTAACTAAACCACAATGGTTAGACTGCAAAGAAAGATCACAAGGTAAACTCAACAATGAAAAGTCATATCAACCTGGGTTTAACATACCGTATTGAATTTATTATTATTAGTTGTAAAACATAATAATATTATATTGTTTAGGGACACATCCCTGATATGTCACTAAGGTCTACTTGAATGTCATATGACCAAGGTCCACTATAATACTAGACCGACGAGGTCCACTACCCTATTGGACCACCGTGGTCCTCTCTACTCCCGGACCACTGAAGTCCACTCTCCCACTACACAACTAAGGACCGCTCTTCTACTAGACCACTGAGGTCCACTCAACCACTAGACCACCGAGGTATTCTCTTATACTGGACCACCGAGGTCTACTCATCCTTTGGAAAACTAAGGTCCACTCTTCCACTATACCACTGAGGACCCCCTCGTCATATCCTTTGCTTGATAGATAGCCATATTATTCATGCTCATATCACACTTGATTCTAAGGGATTCTACCCCTCAAGAAATCAATCATATCTCCAAATCCATGAAATACAATATAGAGTATACCCAAAGGACCGCCTCATCGCAAAGGGTACCAACTCAGCAGACAACACCTCAATCGAAATCTTGGTCAGAATGATATTGGTGTTTTTGTAAGCAGGGGCCAGTTGCATCTTGGCCTGGTCTGACAAGGTGAGACCGACCCGGACAACCTAGCCAAGGGGTCCCACATGAACTGTCCTAGTTTTCCTATCCAAACCTGACCCAATTGGTTTGGGGCTAACCTTGTCCAACCTAGCTAATTTTAAAGGCCCGTTAGTCTTTTCTAGACCCGGACCCGTTCGGTCATGGTTACAGCTCACCAGGTCACCCAGTGACCAGATCTGCATTCTCCAACCCGTTCCAACTTATTCAGACATGTACTTCCCCACTGGCCCACCTAGTGGCCCGACTTGCAATGGCTGGAAGGTTCTCCTCAATCTCCGGGAAACCTAGTAGCCTGGTTCACTCCACAAACCAGGCCTGTAATGGTAGTTATATTCGCTCCCCCAACACGAATGTGTGATGGTGTCTACTTCATCTCGCTCATAGACAGAAATGGTGAGATTCTCCCTCTATCACAAAATGGCTTCATAATGTGTGTCCATATCAACATCATGGAAAAGCTATGGGTTAACCGCACTATCATCAGGCAGGTTGGCATTTCCACCAGGCTTCGCCACGACCTGGATAGTCGTAGCCTCTTAGCACACCACCTCCCTGCCGTGGCCTCCTCCATAGGCCACCAGAGTCTCTTTGGAGGCCCATTTCTTAATCTGTCTATGCATCTCATCTTCTTGCGGGGTCATCATCACTATTGCACACTCCTCACCATTTGAATCCACTCTAGGGGTCTGGCCTCTTTTGGAAAACCACTCCCCAACAAATATATCAATCAACCTCATGGGTTTGTCACTGAAGAACAAGAGGAGAGATAGAGAAGGGCGGTATCACAAAGAACATCCAATGAATAATTCGATCCTTTGTTCTTTTTGGACCAGATCTATTCTTGTTAGCAGGGCCACGAAGCATAAATAAATCACTATTATTTTTGTCCCCAACATCTTCCTAAATTATTTATTCCATTCCATCAATAATAAATCATCCACATATCAATCAGTTAGTGATTTGATCCATGCTCTTCATTTAGAATTGACGAACAGGGGAAAACAATCAGAAATAGTTAATCCCCTACTTTGGATAATAGAGATTGGTTGAGGTTGAATGTAAATCATCATCTATCGATGTCTGGTCCCGAATCCACACTCCAATGTGAATTCGCTACTCTATAATTCTCCAGATTTAGTCGTTGGGGAGGTTTTCTTTTGTCGTTCATCAGAGGAATTCCAGGTTTGTTCATCAACCTTGAATCCATGTTTTATTAAAGGTGGAATACGCGATGTGAAATATTGCATCACAACATTGAGTCATTACAAAAGTTCATTAATGGACACATCATCACCTCATCATTGCACAATAGTGCTTACCAGTCACTATGTAACAAAGAATAAAATATAAAAAAAAACTTTTTATGAATTTTTATTATTCTTCTGAAAATTCAGAAAAATATATTTTTTGGTTGACTTGTGCTGATTGATGTTATGTCCTTTCTAGGAGATTCCTAATGTTATGAGTTCAACAGTGCCCTCATATTTTAAATCCATGTACTAGTTTAAAATATAGAAAACCCCACTTGAATGATTATTTAATGAACATTAAATATAGTTTGAAAATAAATTTTAGCCACTCAAGGTCTCAAGAATCACATTCCATCTCAGATCCTTATCCCTAAATAATCCCATTTAATTTCCATAAATTTTACATGGAATTCAGAGTCATTACATTACCACTACCATTTTGGGTTTACATACTCATATTCCAAAAAATGGCCAACCAAAAAAATGGTGGTGTTGGGCATGAATGTGAGCCTTGTTCCCAAATGTGATCTCTAGAAGATTCCCATGCTTTCAAAGAATGCACACCATAGGAATAAACTATCCACAAAGGTTCCTCTACTGCCGAACCTCTATCTCTACTAGCTACTCCCCAAAAGTCACCAGGTTGTCAATCTCTTGCTCATTGTGGTCGATGATGTCAGAAGGGTTGTGCATGTATCTCCTATGATTGGATTTATGGAAGAGGATGGCAACCCACTCTAACTATGCTAGTAAAGCAAAGTGGTACACCACCTAGCCCACTCTACAGAGTATAAAAAAATGGTCTAATGGACACCAAAGATAACTTTACACCCTAGTAAAATATATTCATCCCTCATCGATGATAGAATTTTTTGAATATATTGTCCCCCCATGAACTCCAAGGGTCTTTGTCGCCTATCAGCATGGGACATTTTTTGAGAATGTGAAGTCTTCATCCTCTCTTAGATGACCTGAACCTTCTCAGTGGTATCATGTACAATCATTGAATTGATGAGTGATGACTCCCCTGGGATTGTCCAGCATTACAGGGACCTCCATGGTCGTCCATACAGTTCCCTGAATGATTCCACATCTATGCAAGAGTGGTAGTTGTTGTCTTACACAAAATCCACTATTGGTAGGTGGTTCTCCCATATGTGCCTAAAATCAGGAATGCAAGCATGAAGAATTACTTCCTTGGACATAACGGTTTGCTCCGTCTGACGATTTTTCAATGGGTTAAAGGAAGTTCTCCAGTGAATTTATGCCTCAAACGACTCTTATAATCCCCTCCATGATGAAGATGTAATGCATGAATCATAATATGAGACTATTTTAAATGAAAACAATTAATCACAATATCACGTTCTCCCCATGAATGTACATGGTAAGCCTGTAACGATGTCCATCTATATCCAATAACATTTCCAATCGAGATCATTGAGGGGTTCTGTCAAATCTAATAGAACCTGGTGCTCATCCTTCACTTGCTGACAACATAGGTATATCAAGAAAAACTCTTACATTGCCTTCTTCATCCCCTTCCACCAGCACTGAAGTTGAAGGTCCCAATACTTATTCTCCACACCTTGATATAATACAAAATGATATGCATGGAACTCCACCAACACCTCCTCACAAAATTCCACTTGTTCAATGGTGTTTCCTATGAAAAGGATGATGACACCCTACCATTAGAATATCCATCAGGGGCATTCTTTTTTGGCATATGTGCTTGTGTATTATCATAGCCGGAATCTTAGAGTTGTGCCTCCCTGAATCTCTGTAAGAGTGGAGGGGAAACTGCATTTGACTGAAGAAAATCAGTCTCCTCTCTATCCACAAAGTATATCTTAAATGAGGATAACTACTCTGAGGCCTCATTCAATATACGTGAACTCAATCTGAAGTAGAGAGTATCTTCCAACCCATTCCCCATTCATGGAATATAGAGTATATCTAAGTCATAGTTCTGGAGAAACTCTTCCCAACTTCACTACCTTAGATAAATATCCTTATAGGGAAAGAAATACTTTATTCTCTTGTGGTAAGAATTGACAATGAACCGTTTACCCATAAGGTATTGTCATCAAATATTTAGTGCGAAGACTACCACTACCAATTCATGGTCATTAATAACATAGTTATACACATATTGTATCAATTTTCGTAGTCATATGAAATTACATCTTTCCCCAACATTTGAACACAACAATTTCTACTTCCTAATGTGTCACAAAACAAAACTTAGTTGCGTCCCTCATCTAGAATCCTTAAGACATGAGAACTATTTATGCACTTACACAGCTATTAAAATCTCTACTAGAATTTTTTTTCCACATGAAGGGTTTTCACTTATTTATCAACACCGTCAAGGGTGAAGCTACTCTAGAGATATCAGGTACAATCTACCAATAGTTCCCAACCATCCCAATGAAACACTATACATTGTTTTGATCTTGTGTGGTTCCCAAGCGAGAAAGTCCTCAATCACAAATGGATCCACCAAAACACCAGCCTCTAAGATGAAATTTTCAAGAAGATTGACCATTCATATATAAAATTCACACTTAGAGAGATTCATGTATTGTCAGCTATCTAGGAGTGTGTCCATAACCATCCTCAATTGTACTGCATTCTCTTTCTTAGATTTTGAATATAACAAGAAATCATCAATGAAGACCAATAAAAATCGATCTATGTATGACTGTAGGATCTTGTTCATGATTCCCATGAACACTGTTAATGTGTTCTTCACAGAAAAAGACATAACTATGTACTCATAGGGGCTATAACAACATCTAAAAGTCATCTTTGAGATGTCCCCATTCCATACATGAGGCTAGTGATATCCTGATCTGTGGTCTTTCTTCGAGAACCATCTTGTTCCATTCATCTGATCGAAGAGGTCATATAACCTCGGTAGAGGATACTTGTTCTTCACGATAAATTGGTTCGGGCTTCAGATGTCAACACACAACCATGAACATCCATATTCCTTCTATAAAAACAACACTAGGGCTTCCTATGGTGAAACACTGGGACTAACAAAACCCTTACTCTGAAAATCCTCCAACTATACCCTCAGCTCCCAGAGCTCTTTGGGATCCATCTGATATGAAGGTGTATACATCTGTAGCACCCTGAGGTATTGCTAAATGATGAAGTCTATAACATCCCATTATTTTATGGGATATATTGTTTTAAATTTCATTGATTTCTTGTGTAGTACGCTACACAAAGATTAGGTTTCTCAGTACGCTACACAATATTAGCTTGTAGAATACGCAACACTATATTTGTTTTGTGTTGCACATAATTTCATGTAATTTGGATAGAATTTATTTCACGCAACACTATGTATATATGTTTTTCAATGTATAAATGATCTATGTTTGGATTATGTTACACCAAACACCAAAGGAATCTTTCACTACAGGCAACACCGACTTGGCTTGTGCCACACGCAAGAGCGACCGTCCTCGATAGCTTGTGTTGTACACAATAACGAGTTTCACTAAACAAAAATATATTATTAAAATATTATATAAACTATCCAATATAAATAGTATTAATAAAATTTTTTATTTTATATAACATTATCATTCATCTTACCCATGATATGAGAAAAACATGAATTTGTTCAGAAAAAAAAGTATTTTTCAAAAAAAATTATATTTTATCACCTTTTGACGGCACACATATTTTAATTATAGTTTTCAACACATTAATAAGTCAAATTTCACAAAATAAACATCTTCTTTGTAAGCGGGACAAAAAAATTTACTTTGGATAAATTTTTTGTATATTTTTAATAACTTTCATATTTTCATGAATAGCAATGATACACTAAATTATAATTACAAACAATATTTGTCATCAAGATTATTTATACGGTTAAATTATAATATTTAATAGTTTTAAAGTATAAATTGAATATATTTTTTACCATTTAATTTATAGTATGGCATTGGCATCAATTTTACATTGAATTTATTGGTAACAACATTTCAATCTTTTGAAATATTTTAACATTTAATACTCATTTTATAAACAACAGGATTAATTTTAAATTAATGAATGCATGTTTTGTTATTTGATTTTTAAAAAATGGATTCCATATTTTTAATCAGGGGGTCAAAATTATATTAATATGTTACTTTTATTTTTTGATATTATGAATAGTAACCATGGAATTTTTTATTAACCATAGTTAAAGGTAAATTGGGTAATAAAGGGTAAACATAAGATTATAAAATTACCCTAACACCACCCAAAATTATATTAGACAAATAAAAGTCCATCCATATCACTTAATGGTTGTAATAGATTAATTTAGTGGACTTTTGTCCCTGAAAATTATGTAATTATTATTAAAACAAAAGTAAGTTACAACATTTAACTCTCTTATATTATATAAGCGTAATAATTTTAATTTTGTGATAAAATTCATAAAAAATTGATAGTATATCTTCAATAGAAATATAATTAAATTATCTACATTTTGTGAATTTTTTTATAAATTTTAGATATTTTTAAATTATCATTAATGGTGACACAATACCAATGTAGAAATTATTTTATTGATATATATATCAAATAAATGGTTTTAAAATTTTTAAATTAAATATGATATGAAATAATTAATGTGCTCCACGAATTTTTTCGATGAATATGACATTTAAGGAGTGTTTAAAACATTTTGGTTAGAAATCATCTTCAATTTATATTTTATTTAAATTCATATAATTGAATATTGTCAAAATTGGCTCATTGGATATTTTATAAAACTAACATATTATTAAATTGTTTATATATCACGAGTATATTTAAAAATTTCTAATTTAAAATAATATATTGTAGAATTTCATAAATTATCCAATTATAAAAAATTTGTAAAACATAAAAAAGTATTTATAACCATTTAATATATAGAATATAATTACCAAAAAAAATATATATTAAATATGGATAATTCAACATGATAAGGTTTAAAATAAAATAAAAATTTTCTAAATTATATTGGATGATGAGACTACAACCCTATCTAATATCTTCATTGACGTTGAGTAATTTCAGATGTTTTTAGATTGGTTTTGATTTTATTATAAATTAATATTTTTGAGAGTATCCTAAAATGCCCCTCTCCTCCCTTATAAAAGGGAACCTCCTCCCTCAACACTTCACTTCATTTTAATCCTTAAAACTCATCCAACACCTGCCCATTAATTTTATAAACTTCTCTAGTTACATTCTAGAGGTTTTTATCTTCTCAAAAGACCAACTCTCGTGCTCTAAGAAGAATTTTAAAGCAGGAACATCGAGGAACAGGTAATGCCTTCTATCGATTCTTTTAAATTACGTTATTCTTATACTTCCTATTAATTTGTTGGTTAATTATAAAGTAACAAAATAATTGTCACTAATATAATGAAATGTTAGTACAAACATGAAAAAACCCAATTTCACATTCTATTCATTCTATGAAAAATTAAATCATTGTGTGTGCACATGTACGACTTACCGTCTCCACACCGTGGTGTAATATGTTTTTCACCACCACCTTACATGGATTGGTATAATGGTGGAAATAATAACTATATTTGATTATTATAAAATTATACTATTTATGAGGTATTAAAAACCTTCCATTTCAATAACATTAAAAAATTATTGGAATGATATCATTGCTCGTGCGTACGTACGGCCTACCATCTCCACGATGTGATGCGATTTTTTCTACATAATCTCTATTAAAGAATTATTATATAAATGAAATAAATGAATAAATATGATATATAATATACTAATACTATTATTTAAATGATATAATTATACCATAAATATATGAATAATATTATATTCGACAAAACATGCATAAGAACATAAAGCAGTTAATACACGAGTAATGAGTAACAATGAAATATTTCTAACAAACAGATGAAAATATGTTCCGAAATGTTATATTAAAAAAAATTATGATTTTTAAATAAATTAGTAACATTATTCAAATCATTATACAGGAGTTCCAGATACATAATAAGCATATTGAACCTATGGTAAGTGGTACCTTTTCTTATCTCGTTTTATCCGAGATAGTTTATTCATAAGTATCTAATGAGGATATATTTATCATCAACGTCCATGGTTTCTAAAAATATTATCATAAAACATTTTATATTCTTATATGTTTTTAATGACATTTTTACCCATTTTGACTTTTACTACATGGTTTTTAAGAAATCTTTCTTTTTTTAACATACAAGATACTTTTTGACTTTTTCGCAAAATTACAAGGAGAATGTTTTTTAAATTATATAGAATGAATGGGTTTTTACATATTCATAATGCCTTATTTTCATGAAATTTCTTCTACACATTTACAAATTTATTTTCAACTAAATTATTTTCTTTTAATATTTTAAGACACTTTTATAAAAGAAATAATTTTTGAAGGAAAAATGATATTTTCCTTATGAATGATGTTCATGTGTTTTTATCCAATTTATTTTCCATCTATGATGATTCTCTTAAATATATTTATTATTATAACCCTATAATTACATTGATGTCATTATTTTATTCTGGAATTGTTTTTATGACGTCAATTAATTTTATATGGATTGTTTTATGATGGAATGTTGTTTATGAAAACCCATGTTATTTCTTGGGTTATGGTATGATGAATGATTTATGTTTTTGTGGAATACCTATGAGTGATTTTTTTATGAGATGGGTGGGACATATATCTCCCCTAAATTCATTGGGTAAGGATTTATATCTCATGAGGTAGACATGGATGGAATGAAAAGAAAATAATTTTCCTTAATACAGGGTTGGAATGTCAAGTAATCACGGTTCAGTAATGGACATCGTCCAATATGATGGTCTTGGAATCAATTTCATGGCTACTATGTGAATCACATTATGTGCATAATGGTTTTAAAAAAATCCTAGAATTATTCCCATGCTATTCTATCATGGTTAATGTTCATTTTTTATCAATTCCATACGTACTGTCAAGATTTATTTGATGACTGATGATTTTGATATTTAAACTTTATGTTCATGTTTTTTACATTAAAATTTTTATAGTTTGTTTTATGTTCTCCATGATTACCCTTACTGAGAACTTGAGCTCCCCCTTTATATGTTTTCTTTTCCCTAAGATATAAAGAAAACATTTAGGTAGGAAAACTAATGGGGAAGATCTTTATGGGAGTTGTTGACGATCATTCACCAATGTAGAAGAATGTGTTCCAAGATTCCAAAGACGCTAAATTAATACGTTCATTGGTATTTTTTTCATGAATTATGTATTAAAAAAAGAGTTTTAATTTTCATGTACATCAATCAAGGGTCTCTATATTTGGTATCAAAGTGAAGGTTTAATCAATAGTTGTAAACTAGGATGCAAAAAAATTAATGAGATCCCTGGAGATATTGGGAAGGTAGGTAGAGGGATGTCCCTATGGTTGTGTATTAGTATAGGAAACAATATAATAATTTTTGTAATGATCATGAATAAAATAGGATTAAACCTAATATTTTAGCGATTAAAATTACTCCCCCTTGAATATGTTGTTTTCCTAATATGATTTTTTCCTCTCACACTATTATTTTTGTGTTTTAGATTATAGTTGGGTCCTAACAGAAGTGTGTTAATGATCAATGCACTGAGAAATGAAATGATTGTCCTCCTGAACAGCCAAATGTTAGTGTATATGAAGTGAAAAAACATATTTCTATACTTATAGAAGCTATGAATCATTTAGGACATCCAAATGAGTTGATATAGGAGAAACATTCTATCAAATCCTTTAGGAGGAAACACCCAACTTCTTTTAGTGGGTCTCCTAATCCACTTATTACTGAACAATGGATCAGCACAATTGAAATTATATTTTAAATCATTCTATGTTCGGAACATGAAAAAGTCATTTTGGATGTTTATCGTTTAGATGGTGAAGCAAACCAGTGGTGGAATCTAATTAACAATACAAGGCAGCAAGATGAAAATTAATCCATGGGATGTGATGAGTTCAAGAACTTATTTTATATTAATTACTTACCCCATATTCATCAAAAAAAGATGGAAAAGGAGTTCCTTGAGATTAAGAAAAAGGATGCTAAATCTGTTGGAACAGACAAGGAAAATTTTACGTGACTTGCAAGGTATGCTTATGGCTTTATCATCCAAACTGAAAGTAAAGTTAATCAATTCATTAGTGGCTTAAAACCAAGTCTTCGAAGGGAATTAACTATAAGAGACTTTAGTAGATATGAAGATATTGTGCGTTTTGATTTCATGGTAGAACTCAAAGTTGGTTTTACATATCCATCTCATGGTTTTGAAAAGAAATGAATGATTGAGTTCAAGGGAAAATATAAAAACAATCTTGAAAAGAAGATAAATGTTTCCTTATGCTCAATGTGTGGAAAGAATCATGGTGGATATTGTCTTAAAGGGACTAGAAAATGTTTCATGTGTAGAATACCAGTTCATAGAGCATATGAGTGCCAAAGTAATGTGAAAAAGGTTTCTAATGATGTGAATAGAGAAAAGACTACATATAACTAACCACAAACACATCAATGCGACTAGTGCAAGGAAATGGGACATTATGCTAACAAATTCCCTTAGACAAGTGTTAATGATGATCGACATCAACAACCTCTTAAGGAAAAATACAAAGGGAAGTCACATGTGATCTCTATTAATGATGTTGACTATGAAAATGTAATTCTTGAATGATTAAGTGTTTATGTAATGGGATTTAAAAATAGTGTTGTGGAATCTCATTTATAGTATTATAGAATATTGGAAAATCTATGTATTGGTTTATTGTGGATTTCAAAAAGTATATGGTACCAGTAACCATGAAAAGTGATTGAAATATTTTTATAAAGAACATGTTGAAGGGATAAGGAGATAATGGTATGTTTGATAGTATTAATGTTCTTATATAATGAAAAAGTGATATCTTGGTTTTACTTTTTGGTATTTTTGGTGTGTAAAGAGTTAATTTTGATCGAATTCATTTTTTCACAAAGATTCTATAGAAAATTATGTTATTATCATGTTTAAAAAGAATCCATGATTAAGGTATTTACATGTTTGGAATGTGACATCCAAGAAGTGTCAAATGAGATATGGGAGACAAATGTTAAATCGATTTAGTTCACCTCTTTCTAATGTTTTAGATTTTTAGTTTTTAAGGATTTTAATGTTATCCATTAATGGAAATTAAAAATAATATTTTGGTTGATGTTTTTTATATTAATTAATTATCTCACTATAGGTTTAATTATGCATATATGAAAACATGTTCTACCATTTTGTTGAGACAAATCAAAGGACCTATAATTCCATCGCATGATCTGATAACACTTCAAGAACTACATATTCAACCTCATTTCTTTAAATATTAGATAAAGTGGAAATTTTCCAAGAAACGAGGGATGGTACTAAAATGAAGTAACTATTTATTCTTATGATATTTTTTCCATATTAGGCAATGGATCTTGAAAACTAAAAAGGTAATCCTAGTACATTATTATCCAATGAATCAGATGCTTTATTAAATCATCATAGATTTATGGATTTCTAATAGTTAACTTTACCCAATCCACATTCTCTGTCAATATCAATCATAACATGATGATTAGATTTCTCTTCCATATATGTGTTCTCAATTTCCAATTATGTTATCATATGTGTAAACCCATTGATGAGTTACTTTGGGTAACCTTTATGTTTCTAAATTTCATTTTTAAAATGAATATTTAGTATTCATTTTTTTAATGTGGGATTTAATGAGGGAATCATTCATGTAGTAAACCGTTTATAACCCCCAATGAATTTCTAGGGATAAATTAAATTGAAGGGGGTATATTGTAACTCCCTGATATTTTATGGGAGATATATATATTTTTTAATTTCATTGATGTATTGTCTTCTATGATACAACAAGATTAGGTTGCACTATACAATAACACCATATTAGCATGCAGTATACGCAAAATAAACTTTTTCTTTGGAATAGGACATATAAATATAATTTAGATAAATTTATTATATTTTTTTGATGCCTTTCATATTTTGATGTATAGTAAAAATATACTAAATTTTAGTTACAAACAACATTTTTCATTGAGATAATTTATATAGTTAAATTAGAATATTTAAGGGTCTTGAAGTATAAATTGAATATATTTTTACCAATTATTATATTATATGTCATTATCAATAATTTTACATTGAATTCAAATGTAAAAACATTTCCATATTCTGAAATATTTTATCTTTTAAATCATGTTTTCTTATCGATGAGATTAATTTAAAATTAATTACTTCAACTTCTATGTTTTGAATTTTTAAAAATGTATTCCATATTTTGAATCAGGGGGACAAAATTATCATAAGAGGTTAATTTTATTTTTTTGATATTTTGAATAGTAACTACACTAATTTTTCATTACCATTGTTAAAGGTAAATCATGCAATTAAGGGTAAAATAAAGATTGTAAAATTACGCTAACACCTTTAAAAATTATATAGGATGAATAAAATTTGACCATTATCAATTAATGGTCAGAATATATTCATTTCATGGAAATTTTTCCATGAAAATGATGTAATTATTATTAAAAAAAAGAAAGTTACAACATGACACTCTCTTATATCCTATAAGTGTAATAATTTTATTTTAGTGATAAACATCATAAAATATAGAAAGTAAATAGTAACTATAAATATAAACAAAATTATCCACAAAATGTGAAATTATATATAATTTTTAGAGACTATTTAATTATTAATAATGATGTCACAATAGAGATGTAGAAATTATATTATTTCTAGAAATATCAAATTAATGGTTTTCAAAATATTTAAATAATTATCAGATGAACTAATTAATGTTGTCTAAGAATCTTTTAGAAGAATATTACAAATTATTAGTGTATTAATTTTTTTTTAATTAATATTCCATCTAGATTTTATTTAAATTCATATAAATTAATAGTGTCAAAATTGACTCTATAGGTATTTTAAAAATAATTAAAAAATAACTAAATTGTTTAAAAACAAAAAAAAAATTGTTTAAAAATTAAAAATTTAAATTTATACTGTCTAAAATGTTAGAAAATATCCAATTATGTACTATTGACCACACATAAGTGAGTATTTATAACCATATAATATTTAGAGTATTATTACCACAAAAAAAATTAAATAGATTAAATAAGGATAAAACAAAATGATAAGGTTTAAAATAAAATTAAAACATGTATAAATTTTATTGGATGATCATATTACAACCCTTTAAAATTTCATATTCTATTTTGAATCATTTTGAATTTTTTTATGTGGGTTTTCAATTTATTATAAATTTATATTTTTTGAGATTTTCATAAAGTGTTCCTCACTTCTCTTATATAAGGGCACCTCCTCCCTCACCTATTTAATGCATATTAAGCCATCATGCTCGTCCAAACCCTACCCATTCCACTTCTAAACTTCCCTATTTACATTCTTGGGGTTCTTGGGTTTCTTAAAATACCATCTCCAGGGCCCTAAGAGGAAATTTAAAGGAGGCATGTCGAGGAAGAGGTAATCTCTTCTACCAATTCATTTAAATTTCATTTTTTTCTACATCCTATTATTTAGTCATTACTTTATAAAGTAATAAAAAAAGTACGCTAATTCAAATATTAAAAAACCCTATTTCATATTTTATCCATTCTACAAAAACAAAATCACTGCATGTGCGTACGTATGACTTACCGTCGCCACACTGTGGTGTAATCTATTTTTCACAACCACCTTACATGGATGGGTATAATGGTGGAAAATAAAAAATATACATGATTATTATAAAATGATACTAATATTTATGTATTATAAACCTTCCATTTCAATACCATTCAACAATTATGGGAATTTTATCATCACTTGTGCGTTTGTACAGCCTACCGTCATCCTGACGCTATGTGATTCGTTCTACATAATCATCATTAAAGCATGATTAAATAATTGAATTTAATTAATAAATATGATATATATTATATGAATACCTTGATTTAATTGATATAACTATAACCTAAAAATTTAATTATAACATAACTGACAAAACATAAAAAAGAACATAAAGCAGTAAATTCACAAATAACGAGTAATAATTAAATATTTCTAAAAAAGGATGAAAATATGATCATAAATTTTATCATAAAAATATTTATGATTCTGGAATACATTAGTAATATTATTTAAATCATTATATAAGAGTTTTACATACATATGAAGCAGATGAGACCTATGGTGTGGGATTACGTTTCCATTCTCAATTTATCCAAGATAGTTTATTCGTAATTATCTATTGGGGATTTATTTATGATCCACATCTTTGATTTATTAAAATATTCCCATAAAATTGTTACTATTATTCTATGTATGTTTATAGTAAAAAATTTTCCTTTTTACTTTTACTACATGTTTGAGAAGGAATCATTCTTTTGTTTAACATTCAATGAACTTTTTGACTTTTCTTGCAAAAGTATGAAGTGATGTTTTTTTACATATACATCATGAAGGGGTTTCTACATATTCATAACGCTTTTTTTCCATGAAGATTCCTATACACGTTTAAAATTGTATTTCTAACTATATTATATTCTTTTTAAATTGTAAGACATTTTGAGAAAAGAAATCATTTTTAAGAAGAATGGATATTTTCCCAAGGAATGAAATTTAAGTGTATTATAAAAATTATTTTCCTTCTAAGGTGATGATGTAAAATTTGGTTAATTTTATGTCCATATTATTACTTTTATTTGATTATGTTATTATGGAATTATTTTTATGAAGTCCATCTATTTTATATGGATTATGTTATGATGGAATGATGATTAAGAAAACCCATATTATTTCATGGGTTATGGTATGATGAATGGTTTATGTTTTTGTGGAACAAGTAAAAATGATTTCATTATGAGATGGGTGGGAAATATATATCCCTCAAATAAATTGGGTAAAGATTTATATCTCATGAGATATAAACATATGGAACATAAATTAAATCTGGTTCAACAATACAGGGCTGTAATGATAAGTAATCTCGGTTTAGTAATGGACTTCATCCACTATGATGGTCTTGGCAGCAATGCCTTGGCTTCTATAGAAATCATAATATGTGGTTAATTTTTTTTCACAATTTCATGATTTATTACCCTTCTATTCTATCAGGGTTAATGTTCTTTTTTGATATATTCCTTATGTACTGTCAGGAATTATTTCATGACTCAAGGTTTGGATGTTTAAGCATTATGTTCATATTTTTTACATTCAAATGTTTATGGTTTGTTTTATGTTATCCATTTTTTCCCTTCCTGAGAATTTGAGCTCATCCTTTTTATGTTTTATTTTCCCTAGGATATAAAGAAATGTTTTATGTAGGGAAACTAATGGGGAATATATTTAAAGAAGATATTAAAGATATTTCACCATGATAGAATAATGTGTTCCGAGTTTCCAAATACAATAAACTAATGCGGTATTTGGGATTTTTTTCAGGTATTAAGTATTATACAAAAGAAATTTAATGTTAATGTATGTCGGTCTTGGTTCTATAAAAATTCTACCACTCTACAATGAGGTAGTCCTGGAACATTCTTTAAAAGGATCTCCTCGTACTCATCCACTACCGCATGAAATTATGGACTCGTCTCATCCATGACACAGAGGGTAGTGGTACACCACTTGTGAGGTATTGGCTTCACCCTCCAACGTGAGATTCCATCCCACACCAAACAATTTTCCTTCTCTCTGAAAAATGAATATTGGATCCCATCTCCTTTTATTCATTGTAGTATGCACCAGAAATAGTCATTTAGATCATGAACTGTGGATATCCTGTCCATAAACAGAAAGAAATCATAAGGATTAAATGCTGCTACTAGGAGATCCATGTCGAAGCTCTCACCTCCCAAAGTAAGATCACACTATCATATTCATTGTTTGATCACTGAATCCCCTCAAGTTGAAGTCACTAATCTTAAGGATCGATCTAAAAGATCAATCATAATGTTCAAGCTCCGAACATGGTCAATGGAATGGAGAGAGTTCTGGAACGTATGTTTATAAGAACTGCAACTGAGGTGGAGAAGATATAGATCATACATTGAATCATTTTCAGGGCATCTACATTGTAGGCCTCTATCATCTCTTGTTGATCCCACAATTTTTTGCCTTCTCCTGGTGGCCATGTTGGACAACCTAGTGGTGGTGGTTGGAGAACCTCACACCAATGTCCACCTCCTACCACTCGTCCCACTCCTCTACCACTTCTGCTACCTGGAGGACCACCCTCTACCTATTTCATCCACTACATTGGCGTTCCCTCGACTTTATATCGGTCATATGCATTTTGAGTCTGGAAATCTCGAGTCATGTTCCCCTACACATAGCATGCATTGAATACTCTCCTAATCTAATGACACTCTATGGCCTGGGAGACTCATACCACTGACCTACAGACTGAGGGTCATCCTCTGAATGGTCTATCCAACATTTCTCTCCACAAAATCTGTCTGCAACCCGCAATGGATGACTCAGCCACTTGTCTCCCACCGGTAGATACCACTGATAGTTCCTAATCTATAAGGATGATCTCCACTAGTAGAGCTCGCTCCAGCACCCCATCCATCATTGGGATGTAGCGGGACATCATTGATTCCCTGATACCCAGTCAGAGTCCCTTGTCAATGGTCTGACCCCTGATGACACGGTCTCGTACCACATCTGTAGTGTAATGGGAGATGTCGGTGAACCTTATAGAGTACTCGACCACTGTTAGGCTTCCCTATTGTAGGTGGTGAAACTCATGTATATTCACTAAGAGTAATGTCGCGGGGATGAACTCCTCCATGAAAATTCACTAGAAATAAGACTAGGTGAGTGTCACCTCCTTGGGATTCTCTATGGTCAAAATTTACTATTTCCACGCAAATCCCTACTGAAGGTTCATGACTAGAACCACCATCTAGTCAAGTGGCATCCACACTATGGAGACGACTCGGGTCACTTAATCTATCCAATCCTCTGCGACCTCAGGATCTATTTCTCCCGTGAACCTAGGAGGTATCTATCTCTAGAACTCATGTAAGGAATTAAGCCTATGTGCGCCCTCTACCAGAAAAATCAGAAGTACCTAATAACCAATGGGTGGTGGAATATATGGGATACCATCCAATGTTTCCATCTCAAGAGACAATCCACATTACAAATCCTCATCACTCTATAGACCATCCACATGGTCATGCACTGGAATCATGGTTGGCTGTCTGCTTGGAGGCATCCAAAAAGAGGTCAATATAAAGCACAATCAAAAGATTATACGTGGTGAGATGACTCTAAATGAAATAGATCATGATAAAACATTAAAGGATTGATGAAAAAGTGTTTTCTTGTACTGAGTTGGGAAGTAGAATTTTGGGGTCTGTTGTATAGATACATCGACCACAACACCAAGACTCGAGTCCTTAGACTGAAAGCCTAAGTCAAAATAGTTAAAAATGTTTCCCCAGAATAATTTATAGACTCTTATTTCTATTGATATAACCAACCACCCTCTGATACCACTTTGTCATGATCAATGCACCAAGGCCCCTACCGTGACTACTACAAGCCCAAATTTTATAAGCCAGGGGATGAAGACTATCATTGAGTAGTTATATCTCAAAAAAGGAAGGTAATTCCTTATTGCTTGTACACACACACAAAGCTAAGACTAAAGATATAAACACAAAGTAAACCAAAACTGTCACTGAGACCACTAATGAGGGTATAGTACAAACTGAAAGTACAAATGGGCCAGAATGAAAGCCCAAAACCACAATTGAATGTACAACTCCCATGGTCCATCCACTCGAGACCCTACATAATGGGTAGGTTATGGGTAGCGGCCTGTATCCGTAGAAGTACTCTTGTCCATTTGGAATGTGTGGTAACAACCTAGTACCATACCACCAAGCTCTCCATCGAAGCATCGATCACCTGCACGAGAAATGACAAATGCAGGAAAATCTCGAGTAGGGGTGAGTGTAACAATACTCAGTAGGGACATCAAACCACAATGGTAATACCACAAAGCAAGGCCTCAAGCTAACATCAACAATTCAAATTCATTCACACATTTTATAAAATAGATTATAGAATGAAATATTATCAGTTGTAAAGTTGAATCATATTATATAGCTAAGGGACTCATCCTTGATGAATCACCGAGGATAAATCTTTTTTTCCAACCACTAAGGTTAACATTGCTACTAGACCACTATGGTATGCTTCACTACTGGACCACTGAGATATCCTCTTCTACTAGATCACTATGGTCCACTTGGCCACTGGACCAATGAGGTCCACTCTGATACTAGACCACAGAGGTCCTCTCAGCAACTAGACCACTATGGTTTGATCTACTATTTGACCACTGATGTCAGCTCATAAACTGGACCACTGAGGTCTGCTCTCATACTGGACCATCGAGATCTCACTTGTGATATCATTCACGTCACAACTAGATGTGGGATTCATACTGGTAGCAAACATGATTTTGTGATAATATAATCCTCATGCCATTGTTCACATCTCGACTGCCACGAAATTTCACTTGGAGTATATCTAAAAGATTACTACGTCACAATGGTCCCAACACCGCAGTCAACAAGTAAATTGGATGCTCGATCAGATCGATATATTCAATTTAGTAAACATGGGTAGATTGTGTTTGGGCTTGGTCTGACATGGTCAGACAGACCCGAACACCTGACCAGGGGGTTCCCACATGACCCAACTCAGTTAGGCCAACATGACCTGACCTGGTTGGTTCAGGACTGACCTGGTTCGGCATGACACATTGTCTAAGCTAGTGGGGCCCTGATTGACCTAGCCTAGTTTGGTTGTGGGTCCATCCTACCAGGTTTTCCATTTCCCTGGTCTACATTCTCTGGCCCTGTCTAACATGGTATGACCGGTACAGCCCCTAAGGGTCGCCCAATGTCCATGTTTTCATCCCAGACTTGCCCACAATGGGGGACAGTTCTCCTCCAACCCAGACCACCTAGCAGCCCAGTTTTCTCCACATGGCCAGCCCACAATGGTGGGCCTATTTACTCAACCAGACCGAACACCCACTAGCATAGTGTTCGTGCCATATACAGCTAGTAAAGGATATTGGATACCCTCCTTCACACATGTTTTGTAGACTGTGTGTCCAAATCAGCATTGTTTTCATCCCATGAGTTTTCCATGATGACACGGCACCGGTTGGCACTACCAACCCACTCTGTCGCAACCTCTACCACCTTCGCGCACCTACTATCTCCTCTGCGGGTCACATGACTAGATTCTGTGGTCTGTTTCTTGATCCGTCTACTCCTCTAGGCTTCTTGGGGCATCACCATTATTGTTTCACTCTCTTCTCCATTTTTTCACCACTTCGGGGGTCTTACCACTTTTTTAAGACTCAGGAAAAGATCCAACATGACCTCATGGTTCCATTGGGGAAGAACAATTGTAGAGAGAGAGAGGGAATCACAATGAACACCCAACGGACAATCTAATCCTTTGTTTGTTTTGGCTCTGATATATTCTAGTCAGTCGGGTCACAAAGAATAAATAAATAACTATGATTTTAATCCCCATCATCAACTAGAAATATCTATTCCCATTCATGCATGAAGAAATAATTTTTTGATCAACTAGTTAGTGATTTGATCAACGTTGTTCACAAGGAAGGGAAGAACGTGGGAAAAAACCACACCGATTTAAACCCATACATAGAAAAATAGAGATTGGTCGAGGATGATCATCCATCGTCTTTCATCGATCTCTAGTCACAAATCTGGTCTCTAAGGTGTCGTCACCAATTTCATATTTTTTGAAATTTGTCATTGGAGAAGAATCCTTCATCATTCATCATATGAATTCTAGGGTTTTTCTTTATCCCTAGATCCCCATTAAATTAATGAAAGATGATGTGTTGCGCGTTGTAGCGACGCCAGGCTATTTAATTAATGATGTTCATTAATGGATTCATCATCACCACATCATTGCACCGCAGTGCAGACTAGTCGCTGCGTACCAATGAATAAAATTTAATAAAATAACTTTTGATGTTATTTTATTTTTTTGCAAAAATTCCGACAACAATTATTTTTGATCGATCTGTGCTGGTTGATTTTAGACCCTTTCTTGGTGATTCCTGACACAATTAGTTCAGCAGTACCCTCAAATTTTTGATCAAGGAACCATTTCAAATGTATGATAACCTACACGCACAATTATTAAATGAACATTAAAAATAGTTTTAAAATAATTTCTAGCCACACGAGGCCTTGGATCATGTGCTGTTGTGGTGTTTGGTATGTAAATAATACCATTTAATTTTCAAAAAAAAATTACATTGAATTTTGGGACATTACAATATCCTTATAATTCTCTTGGTGGGTCTCTATAATACATTTTTTAAATTTATGATTAGATAGGGAAGGTGAATGTGTTACTTCTCAAGTATATTGTGACCCAAGTATTTTACACGTATTATCACATGAATTTTGATAGAAAAATCAATTAATTATCACCCAAATATCATTGATCATACTGTATTTGATGACTAGGTTCAGAATGCATTGAAAGAATTATAAAACATTACATAATAATATTTTTCTCCATAATGAGATAATGAGTACATTTGAGCTTCATAAAACTAAATAGGATAACTGGGGTAATACATCAAAGAATTGAGTGATCTAAAATGCTAAGTGAGGGAAGAAACATGACAAGGAAACACAATCTCCGAGTCAAAGTTACAACATGAAATTAGAAAATAAAAGGCTCATAAGTAATCACATAGTATAATACCATAAAAAATGGTATCATATTATCATGGTCATAAGAAAAATGTGGTAGAAACATATTACATGGCATAAAATGAGTAAAGGATAACTACATAGACAATATTAGTTGGTTTAAAAAGTCCCATAATGGATTATGTTTACTCCTTAATCCCAAACATGATTCCTCGAGAGACTATAGATTAACCCAATCTGTTGGAGTGCTATTTGGGTGCATCCATCATAACTTTTTAATGACTTATTTGTTGAACATAAAAGAAATCAATCATAATTTATAAGAGAAGAATTATATATGGAATGGAAATGGGATGCGTAATTATTCCTCATACCACTATAAAATGGAAATTTCATTATGAAGGAATTTGAGAAATGAGCATAAGGCATGTATTAAAACATCAGAGTAAGGGAGAAAATGATAGCTATATATGTTAGATATATATATATAAATATTTTAGTATAACATTATAACATTAATAAGTGAGATAAATTTACTAAGAGAGATAATGGTCATAACCCAAAAGAAATAGTGGTTTAGAGAGATCCCTTTCCCAATGACCAATTCCCGATGTGTGTCATTTATCATCCTAAAGAATAAATGTAAATTAATTTTTCAGTTTATTAAGAACACTTTTTAAATTTTTAATTCCATTTATTTTATTTATTACCTTGTTGTCTTCAATTAATAATCATTTATGTCCATGTCTACGGTTTTGATGCTATATGGTGAATATGCCAAAAATCTCTTGGGAATATTGATAAAGGTCCAAGAGATTATTATTTCATCATATCTAGAATTTTAATAATTAAATAGTTATTATTTTTTACACTAAATATTATTTTAAAATTTATCATGAGTTATGATTATGAAAAATGATGTAGGATACAATCATGAAGATGGTAGGCCACCCACACACAAGTGTAAAATTTCCATTTTCCAATGATAATAATGGAATGAAGTTATGAAATATATTAAATTTATAGAATTATAATTATATCATAAATATAATATTAATTATTTAAAAAAACACAATCATGCATTCATATGATGTGGTAATAAAAACCGAATCACATTGTTTCATGTGGTAGCAGTCCGCTATACCCCCAACAATGATATATTTCATCAATGAATGATTATGTAAGAAGACATATGATATATTAATTTTCTATAATTTTATAATTTAAATAATATGATATATAAATATAAAATTCATCATAATTAATAGTTGTTAGATGTGATTTCAAATGAATTATGCTAGTTCATGAGGCGGTACTCCACTGTACACTAGAATGATGGTTTTGTTTCACATTAGAATGAAGTGGAGATGATTTTATGTTATAAAATTAAAATATTTGCTTCAAAATATGTGGTATGTAATTATTGTTTATATCATTATGGGTGAGAAATATTTCATAGGGGTGGAAGAAGAAACAAAACAAAATGGTTCAATTATGAATGATACTAATTATTCGGAAAAAATAATTTAGTTATAACTAAAGCCTCCATAAATTGGATTTACAATAAAAAAGGCCTCTATAATATGGTTATTGAATAGAGATTGGTATTTATGTAGGTATTTGCTTAAAAAATTATCTTTATGAGTAAAATTTATTTGATAGAAGGTTCCCTTTAATAAGTGAGAGAGAGTGTGGGATTTTTGTAAATACGTAAAACAATTCATTAATGGGAAGCCACTCAAATGAAATGTGCCTCCAAAATTGATAATGAAAGGAGTGAAGGGATGATATGGTCATAAAACCCATCCATTATTATTAAATACACATGTTTTAAATTTGTCACTTCTTTTTCCCAGTTTATTTCAACCCCGAAGTAAACGAGTTTTACCATTACTAATGATAATTGATTTTTGTTGTCTTTACTATTCATTATGCACAAAATTTATGATAAAAATAGTAATTTTTTTAATTATTATAATTAAAAATATGGAATCCATTTTACCTAATTTATTTCAGTTATGTTTAAAATTTTAATTAAAATGTAAACCCACAAAATGTTTTTGAAAACTGATTTTCATGAAGTTGTTTTTTCAAGCATAAAATGATCATACATTAACTATATGAGTATTAATAATCATTATATGAATATAAATTTATTTTCATATTTATATATATTCTATTAATATCCATTTAAATATTTCCACACCATTGGTATTTATAATTAATTAATATCGATTGACATTATGAACATAAAACACTTCTTCAAAACCCTATTTTTTATCTGAAAAAGATAATATTTTACCAAAATCAAGAAAATTGTTGTCTGAAATGAAATTAATCATATTATTCAAATTCAAATTTATAATATTTCACATTTTTACCAAATAAAAAATAAAAATCAGTTTTAAAATTATATGAATTAATGATAAAAAGTGACCATATTTAAAAAAATATTGGGTTTCACTATTCATTGAATAGTCATACATTCATTAAAATTGAAAAAATTCACCCAAAGTTAATTTATGATATATTAATTTAGAAACTTGATTTATTTTTTGAAATAATATTTTTATGATTTTCTTAAATTAATTGTTATATTTTCTTTCAAAAACAAACAAAATCATTTTTGAAGGAATTGTATTTTTTTGATGAATAAAATGTTATTATTAAAAATTGAGTACTTATTTCCAAATAATTTATCCCACAATATTTATCTATATGATATTATTATATAATTCATTATTTAATAAATACTATTCATACAAGCCAATTTAATATCTATGTTAAATGTATGATGAATAATTATGATTTGTTTAGGCTAGATTTTTCATGTCTAATACAATATCAAGAATAAGATTTCCTTTTAAAAACTCAGTGTGTTACATTCTTCCACCAATATAGAATTTCCCTGATGAAATTTTATACTACGTATTGTTGTGAAAACATTTGAGGTCACTTATACATCATGTATTCCACCAGTTCCAATGTTTCTTCTTCATATTTATGGTATCACTATAGTACATTGACATGGGGAGTTGTTTTATTTTATACAAATTTATCTCTATAATCCAAGATGATAACTAGTTTCTCACTATAAGAGAAATAATAATACAACTACACTACAAATGAATTTAGTACATGTGAGTGATATGATATGTACATCTTCAAGAGGTATACGTTAAATAAATTGTGTACATGAGAAAGGGTAGGTGGGAGTTCCAATAAGTAATCCACCCCTCCAATGTGATCGAGATTCTCAATGGGACTGTTGAACCATGGATTATATTCCCATTTTTATCAAATATCATGGCTCTATTACATTTATATATGTGGAGAAACACTTTATCACTGACCTTAATACTGAGGTCTCATCACCCATTATAAGAATATCTCTATTATTATCTTTAGGTAGTCCTCAAATGTTATCAAATGGTCTTAAAATTTTCATCCATCTCATAAACAATTCCAGATCCAAAAATCATATATTAATTTATTTACCCCAACATGTAGGTTTTCAACATTTCTTACCATAATGGTATTCAAATATAGCCATTTGGATTCTTGAGTGGATATTATTATTATATGAACACTCAACTTGAGGAAGGTGTTTTTATCACACCCCTTCTAAGACCATTAAGCGTGTTCACAACATTTCTTCCATTTTTTAATAGTATACTTATATTGGCTAGTAGTTTGGGGTTGATAGTCTATATTAATGTTCAACTCATTATTTATATCATATTGGAGGCTCTTATAGAACATAGAGGTAAATACAATAACTCAACCAAATACAATCGATCATGGTGTTCAACGATGTCTCACTACCACTCTGTGGTATACCCTAGAAATTTGATTGAGTGAAAAGTACACATCAACTATAATGTAGTGATCAATCATTGCAAGATTATCTGACAAATCCCATATAGTATTTCTTCCTTATAATGACTTTATAAGATTAGTGATGGAGACTATGTTGATGTTATCCCAATTGCATTTGGAATTTGTATGGCTGCATCATCCCCTTAGAATGATTGATGTTAGAGTTTAGTTTTTGGTATACCAAACACATTGATGTATATTCAGTGATATTATTGTTATTCACATTGTTCCACCCTAGTGTCTTGTATATCTCAATACAGCATCGTACTCCCTATGTTGTTCTAAGAGGCCAAACTATGTGCATCATTCCAAATATATTTTTTTTGTTCTCTATATTTGATGGTAGACATATTCGTGACCCAAATCATAAAACTCCTTCTTCATCAATTACACACTCTTAAATTTTATCATTTTATAAATTTTCTACCTTCTAATGAATTTAAACATTACCTATTCGATCTTCCTGTATCACCTTCATAGGTAATGGTTTATAAATCATTTGAAAAAGGAATAGTGAGATTCCTTAATTCATTATTCATATGGCCACCCATTTCATATCTATGAAAATTGGATCCTTCTAAAATATCATCATTGATAAAGTCACAACATCCTTATACTAAGAACATCTCTTACATTATTTGATTTACTAGGATTGAAATGGACTGAGTAGTTATAGTATTTGATCAGTTCTAAATATTTTTTATAGTTCATGTTATTATCATACTATTTGATTATATATTTTAGGATATTATGTTCCATGTATTTTTAAAACTTCCTCCCAAAGAGATAATGTCCTCATATTTTCAATGTAATGGTCATTGAAACCAACTCTATGTCATAAGTGGTATAATTATACTCATAAATGTTCAGCTACCTCATGGTGTAGGCTACAAATTAGCATTTTCATCTGTGCACATACTAATACCTTCTTTTAAGCATCATTGATTACAAAAAAAAATTCATCATTAGAAAGAAACACAAAGACTTGTGTTGTGTTAATCCTCATATTCAACTCATTAATGATCTCTTCACATTGATTGGCTACTAAAAACATTACCCTATTATATGTTAACTTTGATAGTGGGTTTCAAAACCAAGATAAGATTATAAAAAATAATTGTTAATTCCAATCTATTCTCCAAAAACTATGTATATCCATTAAAGAAGTCAGTCTTGACCTGTCCTCAATTAACATTATCTCACAGTGGTCTACAAATATTCATTTTGTAGTCATAATATTCTCATATAATGGTACTTACTTGATCCAAAAGTAAATTATATTATAATTTTCATAAGTCTTATCATTTTTCAATGCCTCTATCATAGTAATCAAATGATTCTATTTTTCATTGTTTATTTTGGGGAAAATTAGAATATCACATATAAACACCAATATAAATATTTCAAGGTAATATCTGAAGAATCAATTAATTACATCAATAATGATATCTAGAAAATTATTGAGTCTAAAATGAATCACTGTTTACTTATAGTGTGGATAAATATTTTCAAAACTATTTTTGTTGATATATTTGTTTTTCACCATCACTTGGTGATATCCCTATAAAAGTAATATCTTTGAGAAATAAAAGGCTTAGCATAGTTGATCAAAAAATTCATCTATCTATTTGATGGTTTACCTATTATTCATCATGATTTTTGTGAGCTCATGATAATCTACGAGGAGGTGAATTTAACCCTCCATCATCTCAACGTAGAGGATCAGTTCCCCCAAACATGAAGTACTCTACCATATAAAATTATTTTCATGATTCTCTATAAAATGATTTTGCATCACATACAATTAAAATGAGGAAATTATATAAGTATTATTTTATATGGGTAAATAACTAGGTATATGTTTGATTTCAAACTCAAAATCTTGATTAGGAGGAAGGTTAGACAACTTTTAGAGGAATACATCATCATAATCCATCGTAATTAGAACATCATTAAGCACAAATATATCATTTTTCTCATTAATTTTGTCTAGAAATGTATCCTAACAAAGGAATAATATCTAAACCTCAATAAAGGATTCATGGAAGAATTCACATTCTTCCTTACACTATTATATAATCAGAGGATGAATTGGGACATGAACTGGGTTCTCCCTCCACCGAAAGTTAAGGTTGGTTTAATAAAAATGAAGACAATCCATGTCCAACATGTGATCAAAAACTTATAAAAGAGGTAAGATTTTATTTTATGGTTGATTTACTCAACAATAATTATCTAAGGATGAGTCATAAACTTGGTATTCAAGCATTTATCCATTTTTTTATCACATATATCTCAACACCCATATTTTTTTGTGGTCTTTGAATAGATATTCTAAAATTTCATGATATAGTTGAATTCCTAGATACATAATAAAATATTACATTTAATAATACTGAATTAATAACTAGTGTACCATTCACCACATCAATGTTGGAATCCACCAATGTAGTAGTGATTTCATGTACCATGCCTTCCTCTCTAGGCATTCGAGGTTGTTATCATTTATTATCTATAACAACAGTTGGCTTAAGGCATTGGCTAGCATAATTCTCATGTTCATTGATGTTGAATAATTTCACCATATGATGAGGTTCTATTTGAACCTTATTTTCTTCTCCAAAATTAGTTTGTTTCTCCATTTCTCATAGACACTTAATAACATGGTTCCCCCGTTTACAATATTTGACGCATCTCTTGCTTTCGATCAAATGGTTTCAAGATTTAAAATTCCCATGATTTTTGAATGTGGTATATAGATTATATTTCCTCCATGGAATTTACCAATTTATGTTATTGAAGAAATCATGATTTTACATTGTTTTCCTCTTGTACTGTGAGACAACTAGGATTTACCAATCTCCATCTCACATTGATGGCACAATAGAGAGTCTCATCGTAAGATTAAAAGTCTCAAATAATTAATTTTTTAGACAAGGATTTATACCACTATTGAAATGATTCACCATTATTATTGTGTGAATGAAAAAACCATATATATACCAAGCCTTGTGATGTTTTCCTTATGTACCGTAAAATTATCATCTTCTTTTTACATCAGACCAATGAACTACCTCTACATTTAATGAGAGTGTGTTTGGGGAAAATATTTTTTCAAACATATTTTATTAATGTCTTCCCTTTCCATGGAATCAATATACTATTTAGACATGGTGTTATTCATCAGTGTCTACCACTGATTGTTTTAAACCTAAATGTGATAAACAACCATCTAAACATTCAATATATATATGTATTGTGTGGTAGAGAATATATATTCAATGTAGTTAATACATTATTATATAATGTGGGGATAATAGGATCCACTAATGGTATTAATACTTTTCCTTATAAAGGATTTAATTTAAAATTTATCAATCTCTATATAATGAGGGTGTTTTGCCTGATTGACATAATTATTCATAATTTAAGTTATTTAACCTATTTCTTCCATGAATTACTTATCCACCTATCCTATTTAGTTTCAAATATAATTAGGGTAAACATCACAATGCCTATCATGTTTGTTTTTAGCATAGTTTCACATAATTCAATCCATTAACTAAAAAACAATTTAATATTCCATTTACATAGAAAAGGGAAATTTATAAACATAGTTGGAATAACTAATTAATGATAATTATATCCATAAATATGAGTCTCTTGGAATAAATTTAGACAATCCAAGGTAGTTTTTCCTATTAGGATCTATAACATGAACATTTTTCCAAATCCAATATAATGGTTCATATAGTGAATATGAATTTCTAATGCATTACCCCCGAAGTGTTATTCAAGTTGAATAGTAAAGATCATTATCATGATCTAGGTGGAGATTGAGTCCAACTCAATATTTACTTCATAGAGCTATTACCCCTAGGTAAATTGTTTCCAGAGGTACATCTAACTGTAATATTTAAAAAGGGATTTAATTTCTCATAAACCACTCACTCTATCGCTCACTAATATTCCACGAAACATTCTCTTATATAGAATTATACATGACTTATCCTTAGGTTTATCACTAAATTTTTATCATCCTAGTATCCAATGGCTAAATAAACCATTTATCTCATTTCAATTATAGTGACCAAGCCATTATAACACTCGGTTCATAATACATGATAAGGAAACAAAAACATATTATTCACTACATAATGTGATCCTATTTAAATTAGATATTTAAATTGCATTATAAAACCTATAGAATATATCAATGGAATTGGTGAGATAAAAATACAATTAAGGTAATAAACATGACAAGGAAACATAATGAGTGATTCAAAGGCACAACATGATGTCATAATAGAGAAGGCTCATGAATCATCAAATTGAATCCTAAAATATAGAACATTGTATGATAAGATCCAGAAATCATAATAAATGTTGATGAAACATATAGAATAACATAAACATGAGTTATGGATAACTTTATACAAAATATCACAAGCTGGACAATGTCACAGAATGGATTAGGTTTTCTCCCTAATTTTATGCATAACACCACATGAGGATAAAGATTTACCAAATGCATCGAATAAATATATGGACACACCCATCATAAAATTATTCTGATCAATGTGTTAAACCATAGGTAAATCAATCATAATCCACAACATAAAATTTAACCATATAAATATAATGGGTTGCATAATCATTTCTAATACCAAGATCAAAGGAAATATTGTAATGAAGAAATTTGAGAAATGAGAATAACACATGTATTGCCTAATAAATGTAAGGTAGAATAAGCACGGTATATATTTCAATGACCTATATATATAATATAAAATAATTTTATAACATTAAAGTGAAATATAATTTGAGTTAGAGAGATAACTATCAAAACCCAATGGAAAGGGTAGTTCAGAGAGATCCCTTACATCATGCCTGATTCATCAAGTGTGTTATTTATATTAATTAATTATAAATTTATGATAATTATTTACATTCTAGAGAACCTTACTAAATATTATTAATCAGTTTATTTTATTTGTTATCATGTTAAATTAAATTACTTAATCATTTATGTTCTTGGTATACATTTTGACAATGTTTACCTCAGATCTCCAATATAATTTTGGAAGTTTAACAGAAGTCAAAGATATTATTCTTTATCAAACACAATATCATAATTGTGAAATAATTATCATTTTATACATCAATTATACTTTTTAAAATAACATTTAATTATGATTATGAAAAATTATCTATATTAAAATCATTGAAAAGGGTTTTCGTATGTACTCATGTGTAATGTTTCCATTTTTCAATGATCATAATGGAAAAAGGTAAGTGATATTTTGTATTCACATAGTGATTATTATATAAAAACAACACACTGTTTCTTTAAATCCACTTATATATATCATCCATGTGACATGGTAATAAACAGAAAATCACATCACTTTGTAAGTAGGTATTTCACTGTACAGACGAACAATGTTATCTCCTATCAATATTTGGAATTGTAAGAAGGTGTATGATATATTATCATTATATAATGATTTATATTTCAGAAATATAATATATAGATAGTAAATATATCAACATGAAATTATCTGAGTTGAAATGATGAAAAATGGTTTACATCGGTTTTATAGTCCGCAGTCCATCATAGTCATTAATGATGGTTTTGTTTCCCAATTAATGAATGTAGAGAAGGATTTAGGTAATTTTAATAATATAATATAATATTATTATATGTAATATAATTATTTTATTATATCATCATGAATGAGTACTATTTTAAGGAGGTATAAGAATAAATAAAATAGATACTCTCAACAAAGAATGACACATCTTCTTGAGACAGTCTCTTTAGGATTATACCTAATGCCTTCCTAAAATGGATTTCTGATACAAAATTGACAATATAAAATTTTTATTGGACTAAGGAAGTAATTTTGGAAGTTATCATAAAATAATAAGTTATATAGAACTTTATAATTGAAAGGATAGGATGTTCCCTTTTATAAGTGAGAGGGAGTGGCATTTTATTAAATACAAAAAACTATTCAATAATTGGAATTTATTGTCTATCCTTGATCATCAAAATTATTATATTATGTATTCAAGGGTTATATGGTATAGAATAAATTCCATAATTCAATGATAAACAATTTTTAAACATGTTACTCCCTTTACCTCTTTTGTTTATCCCCATTAAACTTGTTTTGACATTAACCGTAACACCATATTTTTCTATTTTTATATTCATTATGACTAAAAATTATGTTTAAATTAAAATATAATAAAAATAATAATTTATATTATAAATAAGGAATAAATATTGTATACTTTAATTCATAGAGTTTTCAAAATTTAAATTATAATGATACCCATAAATGTGTTCAGAAAATGTTTTTCATGAAAAGTAATTTTCAAACAAATGATGCAATTTAATTAACAATATGACTAGTAATAATAATTATATGAATATTAATTAATATAATGAGATATATAATCTATATATTTAGCTTATATTTTATATTAAAATGGAATATTTAAATTATTTAAAATGGATATAATTATTCACACAAAAACAATTTACGAAAAATCATTATTTTTAATCATTAAAATTATATTTTACAAAAAAAAATAAATATTGATGACTCAAATATAAAAAATGAAATTATTATAAGTAAAAAAGTTTAATATGTAACACTAGTACTAAATCCAAAATACAATGTATCTTTTCAATTACTGTATTTTGTGAAAAGAAGTTATTGAATTAGGAAAATTGATAATTTTCACTATTCACTAAAAAAAAGAAATGAATTCAAAAAATCCATAAATTTCACACTTGGTTAATTTTGATATCCTGATTTTAATAATGATATTTATGTTAATAAAGTAAAATTTCGAAAAAGTTCCATAAATTAATTATAATATTTTCTTTCTCATAACGAATTAAAAAACATTTTAGAATGAAAAATATTTTTTTGAAGAATAAAATGTCTTTACTAAAATCTGAGTTCTTATTTATTAAGTCTTAACCACTAAATATATATCGATTAGGTCCATATATATAATTTATAAATTTAATAATAATTTTTATGACCCCTAATTTAATTCCTAGGTTAATTTTATCATAAATATATTTTTTCATTTAGGAGTAGTGTTTTGTGTATCATATGCTATAAAGAACAGTATTGTTTTTAAAAAAAAATGAGTTTTAATACATTGTTTTTTATGTTCATTTTTCCAATGGGTTTCCATTTATTAAATAATATTCCAACATAAAACGTCAGTATTTGAGTTCTAATTATGGCGGGGAGTATAGTAGTAGAGTGTTTGGAAGGTTTTGTTGGGAAAAGAGAATATAGTTTAAGAAGATCAACCAATGTAATTCAAAAAATAATAGATTTTTATAGAGGATGAATATGAATTTTTTGAGAATAATATAATCTTTAAAATTCATGTGTGTTAATCTAAAGGGGTTTTGGGGGAAATTAGTGAATTGTGAGGCCTACTTGATCAACATGGGTTAATCATATTTGTTAGGGTCGGTGCATAGAAAAGTCTATTGTTTTGGAAGGAATGTTGGACATACCAATACAAAATGAATTAAATCACTCCCCTATATAAAAAATTATAAATTGAAAATGGGAATGATAGAGGATAAGTCCCAAGAATTTTATTGTTTAGGGTACGGTGATGAATATTTTTTAACATTGGGATAAGAAGTCACAAAAGGTTTTTAGAAGATAAAATGTGATCATCAATGCAGGGATCTAACAGAATAACAGGAACCAAGAATACACCACTGATATGAAGAAATTATAATCTCTGAATGAGGATTTATTATATATGATTTTATAATAAATGGGTTCTCTATATAATTCATTGAATATTATAGTACCAAAAACTACATACAAAATTGAGGATGTTCCAAAAGGGAAACAAGAAACAATTGTACTACCACAGATAGATGTTCCTAAGAACTCATGGTCAGTGGAAGCGTTAGTAAGTTCTCTATGTGGTGGAGAACCTTATGTAGTTGATTCAAAAGGACCTATTCCCTAGTGAGAGTTTTATATATCTATCGGAGTAAGGTTCTATGTGACTATATATGGAAGTGATCTACATTAATTGATACAAACTAATTTTATGGAACCCAAGGTCCCATAAGGGGTTTTGAGTTTGAATGACTTGATATTGTGGGAGTTAACCATTATTAGTGGGTTAGAATTATTACATGTTTTTAGAACATGAGAGATAAAAATAATAATTTCATGTAAAAAAATGTTTCTCAGTATGTGGGTTTGTTGGATTAATGAGAATCAGATATTAGGATGATTTTTAAGAAAGTAATGGTCGTGAAATGTTATAAATAAAAGAAGGTCACTATTTCTCAAAAATATTCTCTTTATTTATTTAATTTAACACTATTAAAATATTTCTCAAAAAGGGTTTTATGGAAGGAATTCATTTTGAATTGATGGATGTAATGAAAATTATTTATCATGGGGATTAGAAGAAGAAATTTACTTAGTGTATGTAGAATGTTTCATGGAGGAAAAAACATGAATCCTATGTAGAAGTTGAAATTAAGTATTTCTACATCGAATAAACTACCATGGAAATGGAACCAATTGTTCAATGATATTATAACTAAACATAAATTCATCTAGAGAAATTATATAATTTTTTTTACATGAATGTGTTCAATGATGAGAACATCATCATTATAATTCTCCATACTAATGATATACACATTTCTAGACATGTGAAGGATATTATTAATGAGTTTAAATGAGAATTGTTATTAATTTTTATGAATAAGAGTCATAGAATAGAAAAATGGAAAATGGGGATTAGGATCATATGACACATTGTTTGGAAAACATTCATCTTCACTGTGTCAAATTAAATTTGGAATTTATTGGAGCACTTCAAAATGAGTGTGGTGAATCCAGTTGATATAGTCATGGAACAACACATAATTTTGATCATAGAGAATGAAATATGATTGATATTTTAGGTAGAGTACATGGATATTCATCTATAGGAATTGGAAATTAGATTCTTGATTTATGTCCCAATTTTTACCTGAGTGGACAATGTGCATGTTGTGGCAGTTGTCAGTAGATTTATATGAAACATCATATGGTGTCATCAAAATTAATGGAAGTGTATCCTCTAGTATTTGATGGGTTTCAAAATTTATCTCTTTTTGGTGGAATGAATGAACTGTTGAAAGGGTTTTAAGAATCATACAATGTAGGGAATTTAGATACAAAAAATAGAACCGTAGGCTATGTATTCAAGTTTTTTTGGCATTAATGAAAGTTAATGTAGAGACCCATATTCCTGTAATATTTTGAATATTTATATAAATTATTCTAGAGATGGGCTCTGAGATGAAGTGAAATTCTAAGTCATGGTGTGCATGAAAATAACATTATAAATACATTAAGAATATTTTTTATTAATCACATAAAATTTATTTTAAAAAATGGGATAAATCATAATTTTTTTACCAGAACAGATATATGATACCACATCTTGGTCCAGAACATGGTGTTTCCCATAAGTGCGACTTCAAATGAGTTGGAACAGTATGTTCAAACCCCTCTCTCATTAGCATAATGTTAAATGGAGTAATTAAATTATTAATTAGGTCATTTGAATTCTCAAACCTGAATAAATCTCATTCAGTGACTCATATGTGAAATATAAGGCCACTTTTGAGGTCATAATGTGGATTTTACACTATATAGGGTATAACCTTTGTTAGAATCAGGTGTTCAGCTTATACTCCTCATGTGAAAATTAATAAATAATTAACTAATTATTTATCTAATTATTTGATTAATATTTTTTACCTAATTAGATGTTATAAATATGAGGCTATAGTGTTTGGCCTCATAATCCCTACAATTAACCAGTAGAAACATAAACCTTTTCTGGAAGAACTCATCCCTGACAAAGAAGTACAAAATATTAAAGGAGAAACCTTACCTCAAGAGGATCGAATGATGGATAATGTGACTGATCATCCTCCTCCATCAGCCAACACATTTTCCAACAATGATTGATCCAATATTGAGGTGGTAATTATCATTGTGTATTCCTTACCCTGGTTTAATTTACATGACGAATGAGAATTAAAATAGGGATTCAATCCAAGGGTCAAAAAGCAAATGGTTGAATAAATTTCTTTTTTTTATTTTGAAATCGAAATTCTTGAAGTATGATAATTATTTATTTTTCATTTCCTCATGATCATGATTCTTAGAGATGATGTCCAAAAAAACAAGGACATTAATCCGTAGATAGAAAATGACCTTTTCTTATTCATTCTTCACTCAAAATTCACACGTTCTTCCTCACCAAATAATTATGCATGAAAAAACTCAATGATTTATTGAGCGCATCATACGAATGTGCAGATCTAGAATTGAGGATAATGGATCCATATTCTTCTCATTATTCCATGTTATATCAGATAAAGAATGGAACACAGAAGGATCTTCAGTGAAGGTTCTGGCAAGGCCAAGGAAGCATGTGATCGCAACAGTTCAGCACAATTATAGTAGGTATCTAACATGGTTGATCAGATAGAGCAGGAAGAGGTGGACGATGACTAAGGTAGGTAGAGCCCACTGTTTCGGGACATGTAGAGTAGCTACTTGAGGTGGCAGAGCCGGGAGTCAGTGGTGTCGATAAAGGTCGTGAGTACGAGACCAGCGATGAAGGACTACCACGTCAGGGTGGCCAGTGGTTGGCGATGCCGATGGGGGGCATCTACGGCGTGCAGGTGTGTAAACCGTGCGAGGAACATGGGGGAATGGGGATACCATAGGGGAAGGGTAGAATGAAAAATAAAATAAAATATAATAATAATAATAATATTGTTATAATAAATAATAATATTGTTAACTTTTTTTAATCCCCTATACTCTTTCTCGGGATGTACAATTCACAAGAAACCTGCAGCGGTATGACCCCATCAACAATACGGTCTTTTAAGGACTACTTTAGAAAATTTGATCTAACTCATGATATGTGCCAAGAAAACTCCTGAGAATTTATAGATTTAATATTATTATTAAATAATTTACCCGCCATAACTCTTGCGTACGATGTTTGATGGAAAAGCTGTCCACGGGAACATAGTCATGTTTTCAAGACGGTATCTTTTAGAGCGAATCTGGGCCCCTTCTTTGAGTTGCGGATTAGGCCCCCAAAATTTGCTAATAATAATAATTTTTTTTATTATTAATTCCTTGACAAGCCATAATATCTGCATGCAACGTATAATTGATGCGATGTCAGTGGTGTTGTGATCCTGATATCGGGAAGAATATTTTGATTTCAATATCAGATATTTATGTCGAGGTCAATGTGTGAGCCCCATGATGCCTGGTTTGAACATGTTGTAGTGAAACAAATCTTTTCCACGAAGTAAATATTTTCTATGAATGAGCATTCCATATCATGTGTTTTTGCAGGAGGATCTCAATGGTCGAATCCATATATATTTTTTTTGGAATGAGGCATGGGTCACATGGGATGACTTTAAAGTATAATGAAGGGATGTACAACTTTTCAATCGGGGGTCTGATTTGGGAAAGTGAATAGCCTACCTCGCATGTTTTCCCTCAGGTATTAGTATGGTGTAATCCATTTGGATGTGTAGTTCCTTATTCGTCATCTCATTAAATGTGAATGTTTCTAGATGATTAGATCTCCTCAATGCTTTTCTGAGAAGTAAATTCCAGCATGGATAATTTGTGTTCTTCGATGATTTTTTGATAGGTATAATCTTTTAGGGATTACCGAAGTTCCTCAATACTTTTCCATGAGGTACTATCCATCACGGATGATTATATTTCCTCGATGATTTTTTGAGAGGTACCATACAGGAGGGATGACCAGAGTTCCTCGATGATTTTTCAATAAGGATCTTCTTGAAGGGATTGATTGATTAGATTTGGTCTTACCCTCCATCAGGGATGGAGGGTGGCATTCCCTGACGATAATATTGCGATTACCCACCAGTTTGGTAGGGAGGTGGCATTCCATGACTATAGTAATAGGATTACACACAAGATGGGCTAAGAAGTGTTGTTCCAAGATGATTGTACCAGGCTTACCCTCTAACTAGACTGGGCAGTGGCATTACTCGATGATAGTATTGGGCGTACAATCTTGTTGGTCTGGATAGTTTGGTCCCCATATGATCGTGTTGAGTTTACCCTCTAGTGGGGCTGAGATGTGGTGTTCCATGATGACTTCCCGAGTTAGACCCTCATCTTTGTGGCACAACGAAGATGAGTGGTTGGTCCTACCTAAGGACTCATGATAAAGGGGGTTACATTCCCCAGAGATATGCATTTGTGGGATGTGACCCAAAACTATGTGGGCGAGTTAGTGTCAGCCAAAGCACACCGTATCGAGGTGTGGTGACTTGATCCCCTTTGAATTGTTCCTCCTAGGTATTTGTAACCAGATGTGGGACATCGTGGATTGTTTTTACCAAAAGGTATTATCTATACTCACTTTCATGGGCTAAGATATGTGATGAATATCCATGTACACCCATCATTTGGGTTTCTTTGAATGATGATATCTATTATTTGGTGAAGATTTACACTTATGTTCACTTTTTATTGTACCTTGTTTTTTCTACTACTATTATTCTGTTATATCTCTTACTAATACCATAATTAGTACATATATTTATTCTCCATCGATCCATGGAGGAATTCTACTGAGTATTATTATAGTCAACACTTCAAGGGCTTTTCCCGCATTTGGTGTTCCCTTGCAGATGAAAGACATGTTGATCGTGATTTCAGATGAGTTAGTGATACATTGTTCTTTGACCGCATTTGGTGGTCGTATAATAAGTTTCATTAGCTGGACTCTCACAGTTTTTTTTAATTTTTCACTAGTTACCCATTTGTGTCACTTTTCTATTTGGGTTTGGATTTTCCAACATTCTATTTAATATTTATATTTCGTGTGATTTCACTTGTTATAGGTCGATGCATACATGTTCGTTTCCTTTTTTATTGTAGTGTTGTATATATTTTTCCATTCCTTTTCACATATGGATTGATTTGGCTCTGCATGTGTGTAAAGTGTGTCAGCCAAAGGCCTCTCTTATTTTATGTGCCATCGCTGATAGTCGCCAAACCCTAATCTTTTGAGGCATTCTTGGGGTTATTGCGGCTCAAGCATCGGTATGGGTCGAGTGGTGAAAAACTTGTATCATAGGTGGTTCGATCCTTGGGATGTGGTTTTGGTGTTTCCCTAAAATATTCATGGTTGGGTTTAGGGAAACATTGTCGAATTGTATCGAGAGTGTCTCTTAGGCTATGGAGTCAAGTGATGGTACAGACAAAAGACATATCCAATCACTATGAATCCGATTACCCGCTTTCTAACTCATCTCCCTGAGAGCACTGTTGCAGGGAACAGTGGTACATACATAAAATATTTTTCAGTCACTGACTATCATTATGAAGTCATATTTTCATCGTATTTGATATATATAAAGGATTATCTGACCACTGTACTATAAAAACATTCAAGATGTATCTATGATGATAGGTATCCAGGATACTAGTTATAGTTCGTGAAGAAGATCATGTGAGTGAAAAGGCCCTATTTCAAGTCCCATCATGCGACCCCCATTCTATATTTGGGAAGAAAGTTGTACCCATGCCTTATAGATATTTAGAGGGCTCAGGTAGAGAAGGATGAGGATGTGCAGAGGTTGAACGCACTTCCAATGTTCTAGTGCCAACGACTTCTGAGGTTCTACGGTGATCCAGAACCTGAAACATAGAAGTTTTGTCTTCAGTCGGTGGTTCACCTCTTTAGGCTTTTACAGACAACATCAGTTCAGATGGTGGATTTGGCAGCCGTTCTTTTCCCTGAAGTAGATCGATATTTGTAGAGATTGGTTACTCAGATACATGATGAGTTAAAATAGTCATGGCATGACTATAAGCATCTATTTTGTGAGGTGTTCTACCCCTATTATTTTTTCTCAATTCAAAATTAAGAGCTCCTCCAGCTATGATAGGGATCGATGATGGTGACTAATTATGCCACTAGTTTCACTGACCTAGCACAATACTCTCTGGAAGTGATTTATAATGGCTACTTCCATGCACGGATGTTCAAGCATGGACTCTTCAAAGAGATTCATGCGATCATTGTACCCTTGTGCAACCCCACCTATGATGGGGAGTTAGAGTATGAATTGGTCATAGAGACATTTTTTCAGATGAATTATATAGAAACTATTGTGGTAGTGAGTGAAATATTGTTGAGACATCTCTCATAGCTAGAAGACGTTAGATGATGAGATCAAAACATAGGATATCTTCTCATGATCATTCTCAAGAACATGTTCATATGGGGCCCAAACAGTGTGTTATAAGCATGGTGTAAGATTCCCTATTACTTGTTCACTCAAAACACGATTCTGTAGAAGATGCCTTTAGCGGGAAGTACTGGATGATCCAGGATCAACTATTTCACGATGTTTCAGAGTAGTTAACTTCCCTATAGATGAACCTTGTGGAGTTGTAGGGTACAAATTTTCTTCCGTCGACGGTGTTGACTGCATTGCTTCTCGAGTGTGTAAGGTATTCTATGTTGTGATACACTAAATTTGAAATCCTACATTACCATATATCCTTTGACTTTCCACCATATATATATTCTAATGGTGGAAATCACAAAAACCTTTTTGAGTGACAAATAGTGATTCTAGTTGTGTTGTGGGGTGTAGAGGTTAGGCCGGGGAGGGAAACTGTCCCCAAAGTCCTATCAAACATTTTGAGGCCATGCAAATACATTTCAAGGTTTCCTACTGCCTTACCAAACCCTAAATAGATGGAGTGGGTACATGATGTATTCCACATATTTCAACTGAGAAGTTATGTGTGTGTTCCTACACATTTCACCAACTAAAGAAAACCTTGTGAGGGTGGGCAATCCCATTGGTCCATGTGCTTGGCCAGCATGAAAATATAAAGGTTTCCCACGGAGAAGGAGATCTAAGTACATGCTTGATGTCCCAAATATTTTCCCATGCTTTTTAGTCCAAGGAATAAATGCATGATTTAGGGAATAATGTAGAGACCCTGGATTTTCCTTGTCTTATTTTGGAATATTAATGAATATTATTCCAGATCAGGGAGCTGAGACAATGTGCAATTCTGAGGCCTGGTGTGCTCATATATGACTTTATAAAAATATTGAGTATATTGTATATTACACACACACATTCGATTAAAGTAAATGATATGACTCATAAATGGTAGATCAGATAAGATATCTGAGACAACAGTTGGGTTTGTAATGTGGGCTTTCCCCGAGACGTGACATAAAATGAGTAGGTGAGGGAGGTTTGGACACTTCACTCATTGGTGGTATGTTAAATGGATGAATTATATTATTAATCTATTCATTTAATACTTCAGACCCTAATAACTAACATAATGGTACTTGGATGAGAAATATGTGGCCATAAATGAGTTTATAATGATGGTTTAACACTATACATGGTATTACCTTTGTCGGTGTTAGGTGATCAAATTATCTTCCATCGTGGGAAAATATTTAAATAATTTAATGATTATTTATTTAATTATTTGATTAATATTTGTAATCTAATCATAGGTTATAAATATGATTTTACAGGGTTTTGGACTCATAATCCCTACAATTCACCTGTGAGATCATAAACCTTCTTCGGAAATACTCAACCCTAAAGAATAACGTAGAACACTTGGCTCAAGGAGGATTGAACGACAATGGACACTACTGATCATCATCCTCAATCAGTAGGAATGTTATTCATCAATTATCTATCCAAATATGAGGTAGGAAATATCTATTTGGAATCCTTACCCTTAGGGAATTTTCAGAGTAAATTCGAATTAAAAGAATGATTTAATCTGAAGATCAAGAAACAGTTGGTTGAATCAATTTCATCATGTTTATATTGAAATTGTAATTCTTGAAGTATGATAAATATTTATTTTTCATCTCCTCATTTTCATAAGTCTTAACGATGATGGCCAAAAAAACAAGGCCATATATCCACACATAGAGCATGATCTATTCTTATTAATTAATTCGACTTTCATTTCATGTTATTCATCGCCAATTAAATAAGCACGTCAATAACTCAATATTTCATTGATCATGACATACAAATGAAGAGATCTCGAATTAAGGATCTTGAGTCTTCTTTCATGACTTCATTTTGAGTTCGATCAATTGCATAATGTCACACATAATGATTATATAGCGAGTGATCCAGTGAGCACATGGAAGAATGTGACAATGGTGGTCTTACTCGGCTCTAGTAAGCATATGATGAGGCAGACCAGATTGGGTTGGTCGAGATGGCTGATGGCTGAAGATGGTAGAGGCTACGAGTACTGGTCATGCAGAGCAGCTGCATGAGGCAGTAGAGCCAGGAGTTAGTGGTGCAACAAGAGGTCGCAGGTATGAGTCTGGAAAGGGAGGACAACAGTGCCATGGTGGCCGGTGACAGGCGAGGTGTGAGGGCGGTGTCCAGGTGGTGCAGGTGCGACAACCACGTGAGGATCCAGGGGGCATGGGGAAACACTAGGGAAAGGGTAGCAGGGAAAAAATAAATAAGAAGATAAAAAAATAAATATTAATAATATAATTAATAATCATATTATTAACTTTTTTAAACCCCATAACTCTCACTTAGGAAGTCCAATTCCCGAGCCACCATCAGTGGTGTGACCCCATCGATGATACTGTCTTTTTAGGACCACATCGGAAAATTGTATCCATCCCATGGACTCGAACAACAAAATTCCTTCCAATTTATAGATTTAATATTATTATTAAATCATTGATCCACCATAACTCATGCATACGATGTCTGATGGATGATCCATTTGATGTATTCTGATATAATTTTCCAGACGGTCATTTCATGACTGAATCTGGGTGCCTTCTTCGAGTGGCATATGGGATCATCGAAATTTCATAATAATAAAAAAATTATTATTATTAAAGCCTTGAACCATCATAATTTCCACATACTACATCCAATAGATGTTCCATTATCATTGTAGTTATCATCATATTGAGGTAGATACTTTGAAACCAATTTCAGATATTTAACTCAAAGTCAGGCATGATCTCCATGTTGTCCAATCTGCATGTGTTGTAGAGAAAAACATATTTTCACCTGGAAACTATTTTGGAGATTGATAAGTCCATCTTCTGTGTTTTCTTCGTGAGGATCACAATGGTGCAATCCATATATTTTTTTTGTGGCCGAGACATGGTTCCTAGGTGATGTATTTCAAGAGAAATGTGGTGACATGAATATTTTCCATCAGGGTCATATTGGGTAGAGTGAATAGTCTACCTCATGTTCTTTCCCTCAAGGATCACAATGGTGTGATCCATTTGGATGTATAAAGACTTATTCATTATCTCATTAAATGTGGATGTTTAGGGATTATCATAGTTTTTCGATGTTTTCCCAAGAGGTACTATCCATCGGGGTTGATTAGAGTTTCTATATGCTTTTCTGAGAGGTACCATCTATGAGGGATGACCAAAGCTCCTCAATTCTTTTCCTAGAGGTACCATCCATCAAGGTTTATCATATTTACATGATTCATTTCCTATAGGTACCATCAAATAGTGATGATCAGTGTTCCTTGATGATTTTTCTAGAGGAATCGTCATGAATGGATGGCTAGAGTAGATTCCGGATTACCCATCTTCAGGCTGGGCAATAGTGTTCCCAGAAGACAGTTCTGGGCCTACCTTCTAGCTGGGCTCCGAAGAGGAATTCACTAAGGACAGTACCATTCTTACCCTCTAGATGGGATGGATATGGGAATTACCCAAAAATTGTACCGAGGTTACCCTACTGTTGGACTAAGGAATGGAATTCTCTCACCCCAATACCGAGATTACCCTTCAGTTGGGGTGGACAGTGGTGTTCCCGGATGATTGTGTCAAGTTTACCATCCAGCAGAGAAGAGAAGTGGTGTTAATCACTGACTAATAGAGAATAACACTAATTTTTGTAGAAAAATTATGAGGAGTGGTTTGTCTAACTTTATAAATCATGAAAAAGAGGGTTGATTTCTCCACCGAGACGCATTCTTGTGATCTGATCCAAAACTATGGGGGTGAGTCAGTGCCACCAAAAGAAGACAATATCGAGTTGTGGTGACTTGAGCACCATTTACATGTGCATCTGTGGATGTTGTCATGAGATTCATGATAACATAGATGGTTTTTACCTTGGGACTATTGGCTACTCACTTTCATGGGATGAGCTGTGAGATGACGATCCCCTAACCCCGTCACTTGGGTATCTTTGAATGATCATGTATATTATTAGGTGGAGATATACTCTTATATTCACTTTTTTACTATATAGTGTCCATTATAATCGTATTCTTATTTTATATATTAGATTTATCCCCTCTTTTGTACCACTCTTTTTGTTCCCTTGTGCCTTTGTGGAATCCTACAAACTATTCTTATGGTCCCCCCTACTTGAAATTTTCTGACATTTAGTGTGCGCCCTTGTAGATGATGGACATGTTGATCCTGATTTTAGAGGATTATAGGGATATGGGTTGCTTGAAAAATGTGTCCTGGATGTATCCTGGGATTCAGGAGTGGGACTCTCCCATATGTTTTACTTTTTCACTGGTTACCTGGTTGTGTCACTTTTCATGTTAGGTGTGGATTTCCCCCTTTCCCTTTTAGCTTTACTTTTCTTGTACATGTACAGGTCATAGGTCAATGCATATATGTTTTTTTCATTTTTATATAAGTGTTTTATGTTTCATTATTTAACTCCATTATTATTCATTGAGTTGGTTGTGAAAGTGTTTATAGTTTCATAGGCAAAGGCATCCCCAACTTTGTTGTGCCATCGGTGCTAGAAGCTAGCATGTGCCCTATGGAGGGGGGCATCAGGTGGTTATATATCTGGCTGATCCCCAACTCTTTTGTGATAAGTTATACCCCTCCTTATTATTCAATATTTGACATCAAGAGCTCTTACCATTACAGCAGGGAGGGATGATGGGGACTGAGTATGCCACTAGGTTCATAGGCAAAGTGCACAATTCTTTCGACATGCTCTATAAATCTTACTTCCGAGCACAAAATTTTGAGCAAGTTATCTTCAGAGATATTAGTACTACCATTGTACTATTTTCCATCCCCACAAATGTTGGGGTACTAGTGAAGGATTTGGTGATATATATATTTTTGTCAGAAGAATTCCATATAGCTTGTTGTGGCCGTGAGTGCAACAAAGATGAGACATTAGCTGCAGCTAGAAGATGCAAGACAACGAGATCTCAATGTAGGATATCTTCTCATGACTGGCCTTTGGAATAGGTCCATATGGGGACCATACAGTGAAACCGATTAGTGGTGGAATAATCCCTCCAAATTGTGCACTCATGGTGAAGTTGTGTAGCATATGCCCTTAGCTATATGTGCGGGAAGTCCGAGGCTCACCTAGTGTGGGAAGATTCAGAGTATCTATCTTCCCTACTGCTGACCCATGTGGAGTAGTAGGGTATAATTTTTTTTCGGTAGATGGTGTTGACTCATCCTCTTCTCAAGAGCCTATGGGAGTCTTAGTTGTGATGCACCAACTATGAAATCTTGCATTACATGATATCCATGGGTGTTTCACCATATATATATTCTGAAGGTGGGAATCAGAAGCACCATTTCTAGTGAAAAATAGTAATTCTAGTTGTGTGGTAGGATGTAGAATTTTGTTTCGGGAGGAAATCAATCCCCCCAAGTCTGATCGGGCCATTCGAGATAGTGCATGGAGATGGTGAGGTTACCTACAACCTTGCCTTACCCCAAATAGTTGGAGTGGGTACACGGCATTTCCATATGTTGAAACTAAGAATATACAAGTGTGTTCCTACATGCGTCATCAAACGACTAAAACCTTATGATGTTGGACCATCCCTTTGGTCCACATTATTTGGCAGCAGGAAAATGTAAAGGTTTCCTTGGGGGTGATAGAGCTAAGTACATGATCAGTATCCTGAGTTGTATCCCTATCTTTTTCAATTATAAGTAAAAAAACATGAATTATCTAATATTTTAGAGACCTTGGTTTTTCCTAGATGGAATTTTAAATATTTGTATATATTATTTCAGATTTGGGCACCGAGATGACATGAAATTCTGAGGCCCAGTGTTCCCGGAGTTAACTTTATAAAAATATTAAATATATTTTGTATTACCAACATGTAGTTTGTTAAAAAAAAAATAACTATTATATGATTGATTGGATCAGAAATCCAAGACCATGGTTCAGTTTAGAATGTGGTGTTTCCCCTAGGTGTGACTTAAAATGAGTCCGTATGGGAGGTTTAGACCATTATCTCATTGGTGGTTTGTTAAATGGATGAATTAAATTATTAAATTATTAATTTAATCACTCAGATCAGAATAAATCATAGATGGGGACTCATAGGGGAATGATGATTCCACTATTGAGTTACAAATGTGGTTTTTACCCTAGATAGGGAAAAACCATTGTCAGTGTTCGTTGTTAGGCTTTTGCACCATCGTGGGAAAATAAATAAATAAATAAATGATTATTTATTTAATTATATGATTAATATTTTTAACCTAATCCGAAATTTAAATATAATACTATATGTTTTTGGCCTTATAATCCTTATAATTATCTAGGGACAGTATAAACCTTCTCAGAATGAACTCATCCCTGACGAAGAATGGGGAATGAGGAACAGAGAACCCTTGGCTCAAGGTGGATCGAACGACGATGAAAATGACTGATAATACTCATCCATTAGTAGGAGAATTCATCAATAATGATCAATCCAAAACATCAGTAGGTCATATCATTGTGGATTCCTTAACCCGGTTGAATTTTTAATGAGAACGTGAATTAAAAGTATGAATTAATTCACAAATCGAAAAAAAAATTGGTTGAATCAATTTTTTTATTGTTTATCTTGAATTTGATATTTTTGAAGTATGATAAATATTTATTTTTCATTTCCACATGTTCATTATTCACAATGATGATGGAAAAAATAACACAGCCATCGATATCCACATAGACCATTATCTTTTCGTACTCCTTCATTTCATGTTCTTCACACGTTCTTCAACTATAAATAATTATGCACATCAAAAGATCAATGTTTCCTTAAGGGAGACAAAGGAACAAAGAGATTTCGACTTGGGGAAGATGGATACAATTTTCTCTCTTCATACTGAGTTAGATTGAAGATGGAATGGCACGTAGGAGGATTCTTTGGTGAGGGATCAGGAATGCCCAAGGCAGAATGCTACGACGGTGGTCTGGCGTGGTTCCAGAAGGTGTCCAACGAGTCAGAGTAGACAAAGTAGGCCGAGGTGTCTAATAGATGTGGTAGGAAGAGGATATATGTGATAGTCATTCGAAAAATCTAAGTGAGGTAGTGGAGCCATGAATCATCGGTGCAGCTGGAGACTTTAGGTTCGAGACCGGAGAGGGGTACTATGGCACTAGGGTGGCTTGCGGTACGTGAGGCGAGAGGGCGGTCTCCTGACAGTATAGGTGTGATAACAGTGTGAGAGATAGGGGGTGTGGGGAAACCCAAGGTGAGGGTAGAAGGAAATAAATAAATAAGAAAATTAAAATAAAAATAAAAATATTATTATAACTATTAATAATATTATTTATTTTGTTAATCCCCATAACTCTTGATCGGGAAGCCCAATTAATGGGCCACCAGCAACAGTATAAAATAATCAATGATATAGTGTTTTTAGGACATCTTCATACAATTTTATTCGACATGCGAACTGGAACCACAAAAAGGCCAAAAATTTATATATTTAATATTATTATTAAATAATTGACCCCTTATGAATTCATAGAATGATGTCCGATGGATGAGCCTTCTGCGATATCATGATCATATTTTCAAGATGGTATTTTCGAGACAGAATATTGCAGCCTTCTTTGAGTTGCATAATGGGTCCATGAAATGTCATAATAATAATAATAATAATAATAATATATTATTAATATTAAATCCTTGACCTGCTATATTTTCTGCATGCTACATCAAATCGATTCACCATCAGCATTGTTGAGATCTTGATATCGAAGCGGATCCCTTGATAATAGTTTCATATATTTGTGTTGAGGTTGAGGTTCATGCTTCACATGGACCAGTTCACATGTGATTCGGGGAAAACAACTTTTTCACTAGGTAACCATTGCGGGTGAATAAATATTGAATATCATGTGTTCGTCTAAGGGGATCACAATGGTGCAATCTGTATATTTTGTTTTGGGATTGAGGTGTGGTTCTAATGGGATGTTGTTCATGGTGAATGTTGGGATGTGAAACTTTTCCATTGTGGGTCTGATTAGGATGAGTGAATAGTCTAACACGCCTGTTATCCATATAGGATCACAATGGTGTTATCTATTTGGATTTGGAGAGCCTTATTTGGGATCTCATTAAATGTGGATATTTTGGGATTTTATATTTCCTCTATCCTTTTGTGAGATGTACCATCCAGCAGGGATGATCAAAATTTATCAATTCTTTTCCAAGATGTACCATCCAATAGGGATTACCAATTTTCCTCGATGAATTTCTGAGAGGTAGCATCCAACAAGGATAATCATAGTTCCTCTATAGTTTTTCAAGAGTTACCATCTAGCGTGGATCATCAAAGTTCATCGATTATTTTCTAAGACAAACCTTCCAATAGGGATCTACAGAGCAGATTCAGGATTACCTTCCAATTGAGATGGGCAATGGTGTTCCCCGAAGACAGTGCCTGACATACCCTTTACATGGGCTTTGAAGTGGGATTCCCTAGAGACAGTACCAGACTTACCCTAAAGCTCGGATGGGTAGTGGTATTCCCCTTAGACAATGTCGGGAATACCCTCTAGTTGTTATAGGTTGTAGCATTCCCTGATGATAGTACCAGACTTACAATCGAGCTGGGATGGGCAGTGGTGTTCATGGATGGTCATGTTATGTATACCCTCTAGTGGGGATGAGAAGTTGTTTTCCTCAATGACAACCAGACCAGGACCCCCGTATGTGCAGTATAGTGACAATAAGAAGTTTTTCTTACCTATGGATTCATGAGAAATACGGGCGGTTTTCCAATGAGACATGTACTTGTGATGCAACCTGAAACCATGCAGGCGATCTGTACCACCAAAAGCGGATAGAATAGAGGTTTAGTGACTTGAGAATGTTTTACTTGTGCCTATTAGGTAGTTTTAGTGAGATGTGGGACATCGTAGATTATTTTTACCTTGGGTCTGATGGATACCAAGTTTCTTGGGCTGAGCTATGAGATGAAGATCCCCTTACCCCCCTGAATTTGGGTTTCATGGAATGAGTATGTCTATTTTTGGGTGGAGTTATTCTGTAATGTTCACTTTTTTCCTATACATTTTTCATTCTATTGGTCCACTTATATTGTATCTCTTAATCCCCCACCTTCTTTAGTACCTCTCTTACTTCCCCCTCGAGCCTTTAGGGAATCCAATTGATTCATTTTATACTCTACCCTTATTGAGATTTACCCTCATTTGGTGTGCCCTTCCCAATAACAGATCGGTTGGTATAGCATCACGCTTTTTTGTCACAGAAACTTTCATTACATTACACAAAACTGAGGATCTTTATGGTTTAGTGTCTTGGAAACCAGGAATATAATACATGAAAACAACATAAAAAATTATTCTTAAACACTTGAAAGGCTTCTCCTTAAGTCCATCCTAGGTTCATTACTGCATCTCATAACCTAGGGACATACATCAAAAGAAAGGGTGAGCAGAAGGCCCAGTAAGGGAAACAAGAGAAACATTTAACATGGGAACTTGAGATACATCAACTATGTCATGAAAAGAAATTTAAGGCATGAGAAAGAAATCATGTGGAATATCATAATAAAAATAACATTTTTCGGAGCTTTAAGATGTGGATATATCATTTAACATATACAATGATGAACATATCACCAAGATCCATCCCCAAGGTGTCATTTTAAAATTACTAAGGTTATTCACCAAGATATCGTGAAAATTGTAATCTCTAGTGGTTACATCATTACTCAATGAATTGGAGCGCTATTAGGGAACAACCCTAAATTTGCATTTATTATAATGTGAGACACATATATCATCATCAAAAATTTCATAAATAACCCATATAGCATAAAATAAATGGTTTTCATTTCATAATCATAACGTTTTAAAAACTGCTTCAAAGACATGATCTTTACATAACTTTAAACCCATGGAAACGGAAAGTGGGTTTCATATATGTAAATCCCAGAATTTAAAATAGAACATTTTGGTATATATGTGAATACCCATATTTAAGAGAGATATTTGATTATTCACTTAATAAAATAAAAGAGCTTTAGAAAAAGAGAGAGACATTTTGAGATGAAAATTCTGCAGTATAATAGCTATGTTACAGGGTTTTAGAAAAGATTGAAAAGAGAGGGGACAGGGGTCAAACATTCATAAATGACCCATAAAACAGTAGAGGGACAGAATATAAGGGATTTAAGAACATGGTAATGAAATTTCAAAATCTACCATGTGAAATGAAGAACATGAAAGGAAGACAAAAATAAGATTTCTCTTATGAAAATTCGGCAGCTTAATGCCGTCACATAATCTTCAAAAAAAGAATTGATGAGATAAAATTGGGTCTATCATAATATGAACAAGAAAGATCAGTATGATAGATATATATATCATACCGCAAAATAATAAAAAGTAACTTGAAAGACTTTACATGAAAGTAGAACTTCAAAACGAGAAGGGTGAAAGAACCACTTAAAAATTCGGCAGCCTAACGGCGCCACTTAAAACTTCAAAATACATAATTGAAGATATAAAATGGGGTCTCTAATCATATGATCATAAAATATCAGTATTATAGATATAGTAATCATACCCCAACATAATAAAAAGGAACTTGAAAGACTTGACAAGAAAATAGAACTTGAAAATGAGAAGAGTGAAAGAATCCGTTACAAAAATTTTGGCAGCCTAACGACGCCACTTAAACATTCATAAAATGAAATGATGAGGGTAAGAGGGGGTCTCTCATCATATGAACATAGAAAGAAAATTATAATGAATATAAAAGAACATCCTCCAACAAAAGAACATGGAGTATAAAAGAAATGACTTAAAAGAGAGCATTTGAAAAGAAACAGAGAGTTTGGATCCCTAACCTTAAACGTAACTCTTAAAAATCAAAGGTTGGGACCTTGAGAGGCTTGAAGGAATCTTGGGAGGACTACTTGGGAGGTAAAGAGACCAGAACATCATTGAGAATGATTTTGGAGTCCAAATGATGAGAGAATGGCTTGGTATTTATAGGGAAAGTGAGGGGACAAGGTTTTAATGGCCAAGGGACAGCTCATTGGTGGTTTTGGAAAAACCATGGGCTTGCCCATGATATTTTCCCATGGTATTGGCCACATGGGTACCCCCATACAATAATATATCACCTTTGGGCGGCCAACCCTTAAAATATCTCATGAAATCATCATGACATAGTTATGATGTCATTAAACATACTGAAACCCTAAAAGAGTATTTTCACTTTCATCGAAAATTCATCTTTCTCAGAAAAATCCCAAAATTTATCCTTAACCAAATATCAATGCTCTGATTTCAAAAATGAAGTGCATTTTATAAAAATAATTTTCTAAATATTTTTAACTTATTTTAAAAATAAATACACTATTCACAGAAAATTCATTTTTTTTTCAGAAAAATCCCCAAAAAATACCATAAAATAATATCGATGCTCTGAGTTCAAAAATGAAATCCATTTTATAAAAATAATTTTCTAAATATTTTTAATTTAATTTTTAATTAAAATCCCTATTCTCCCGAAAAAACTAATACTTGAATAATAAGTTATGAAACTGTTATTTAACAATTTTATTGAATCACATTACTTAATCAAGATGCCTAGATTATATTAATACATTATTTAAGTGAGATTACTAATCCATTTGGTCACATTAAAAATCCTAAGCATAAAATCACTATTCATAATTTATTATTCATAAAAAATTAAGTTGATCTTATCAGACTCTAAATTTCGTACTGAACATAATTGTAGAATACCATTTTTTGAAAATAATTTCACATTTTTTATTATTTAATGTTTACATAAACATTTTTAAAATATCCTTTCTCTAAAATTCATCAAATAAATATGCATACTATATTAATCCGGATATTTGAAAATTCATAAACTTCATCATAAAAGAGATCAAAATTTTTATTTAAAAAAAGGATTACACAAGGTAGTTACGGTCTCCTTACATAGCCCCATATCACACCGGCAAAGGACCTAAGTGTATGGTGTGCAAAGGTGAGGGAATCCAAGGGAGCCTCGGGCAACATCACACGAGTAGTAATTTCTATCAGTTGGAACTTCTCGCGAAGGCGATTCCATTCTAGTTTCACACGATGAAGTTCGGCTTGGGTTTGGTTCAGAGAAAAGCCAAGTGGTGCTACCTCCTTCCCAAGTTCTGTTTGATGGGCTTCGATTGGTCCAAGAATACTGGTTGAGGCCATCAAATCTCCTTTCTATATTAATTAATCGAGGTCACTTTTATTTAGAAAGAAATATCGAAATGTTTAGTTTTTAGCAGTAATATTGACCAATGGTCATATAACAGTCAAAACCCAACGGTGTCATTTTAATTATACTCATGTTATTAAATGAAATAGTTTTGTTGAGTATAAAAAAAATAACACACAAAATTAGGAAACATGATTTAATAAAAATTTCGGGTCGTTACAATCTTCCTCCCTTAAGAAATTGCGTCCTCGCAATTTTTAAAATTGGGTTTTTGAAACTTCATTTACTGTCCCACATCAGAAAAAGAGTCAGTAATACTATTACTTTAAAAGAAAGAAGAAGAAGTAAAAAGGCCACACGAGTTAACCCATACTAGGATTCCATTTAGGAAACATAGATTTGGAAGAAAAAACAAAGGGTCTAGTTCTGAGGGAGTGTTATAGAAAATATTATTTGGAGAAATTTACCCACAAGAAAATAACAAAATTATGATGTGTGAAAACGGTTGTTGATTACCCAGTAGGAAGCTTAAACCAACAACGTTTTTGTTTTACATTCCTTTTTATAATTTTGAGCAATTCATTTACTACATAGAATAAAAACATAAGGAAATATACCTACCTTCCAGTAGAGTTTCATCCTTTAATAAGTCTCTAACAAAAATAATATTTTCTCCAATCTATGAGAACTCAAAAACACTTGGTCTCATTAAAATCACAAGAATCATCTTCTAGAGAATCACATAATCCACAAAATATTAACTATCTATTTCTTCTATCTTTAATCATTATCCAAATAACAGAAAGGGTAAGGTAAAACAACTCTTCAAAAAGAAAGAATCTCATAGGAATGGAAACTACTTTTAAATCCTAAAAGTTCCATGGTACTACCCAAAGTTCATCATTGACCATTCCATAAATAATGGTTCTTAAAATTCATCAAAATAAACCAAACTAAGATTGAAACCCAAATTCAAGAAGGATTTGATAAAATAGTCTTCCAAAATAAACATCATTGTTCATCTCCAAACAACATCAACCACTCCTAACATCTTATAAAAAAAGTAGCTAACATAATAATATTTTACCCAATATAGGTTAATTATTTCCATAAGTAACCTAAATTACTATAATATCACCTTAAATTCATTGATTCTTCAAAATATAAGTCAACCTTTACTCTTAAAAGAAAATACTGTAGTAATCTATTTACCTTGATCAAATCGGGTTCCCAAAATAGTGAACATCTTCCAAAATAATAATCATCTTTTAATCCCCTAATCGTCTCTATCATATTAATACAAAAATCGTCACATTTCTTATCTCATTGGTTGCTGGGACATGTTCTTCCATTTCCCACCATTAACTAAGAAAATAAAGTACAAATAGGGGCTTAAATACTTAGCCAATAATCATGAAAAAGAGCCTAAAGCATAGAAGGATAACTTGTAGAAGAAAAGTATACCCTAACTTGTGATCCCCTAGGTTCCAAACTTGGTTATCCATGATCATATATTCTTATTGGAATCTTTATTTTATTTTATCTTTGTTCCTTTAATAATGGTTCATATTATGCTTATGAATTTACCAAAGAATATCCCTCGGGAGTGTTGTAACCAAGAGTGAAGCAAGGCCCATTTTCGTGTACTAGTTCCCATTCGAGTCTAGCTCAAAGTGGTGTTTTCGGGTTTTACCCCTATGTAAATTTGTGCCAGAGCCACCTCTACCTGCTCGTATCCAGACAGGGATGTATTTTCTTGGCAACCCCTTACTAAATACTCACCAAAATACTAGGAAGATTTCCTATATTTAAACATTTATATAGGTTTCTTCCTAGAGTTTTAATATCCTAATCTACACAATTAAATAAACCATCCTTTGATACCAACTATAGAATCCCGCTTTTTTGTCACATAAACTTTTATTACATTACACAAAACTGAGGATCTTTATGGTTTAGTGTCTTGAAAACCAGGAACATAATATATGAAAACAACATAAAACATTCTTCATAAACACTTGAAAGGCTTCTCATTAAGTTAATCCTAGGTTTATTACTACATCTCATATCCTGGGGACATACATCAAAATAAAGGGTTAGCAAAGGCCCAGTAAGGGAAACAAGAGAAACATTTAACTTGGGAACTTGAGATACATTAACTATGTCATGAAAAGAACTTCAAGGCATGAGAAAGAAATAATGTGGCATATCATAATAAATTTTTTTTCATAACATTAAGATGTGGCTACATCATTTAACATAGACAATCATGAACATATCACCAAGGTCCATCCCCAAGGTGTCATTTGAAAATTACCAAGGTTATTCCCCAAGATATCATGAAAATTGTAATCTCTAGTGGTTACGTCATTACCCAATGCATTAGAGCGCTATCAGGGAGAACCCTTAAATTTTCCTTTATTATCATGTTATACACATATATAATAATCAAAAATGTCATAAATAACCCATATAGCATAAAATAAATGGGTTTCATTTCATAATCATAACGTTTTAAAAACTGCTTTAAAGACATGATCTTTACGTCACTTTAAACCCACAGAAAGGGAAAGTGGGTTTCATCTATTTAAATCCCAAAATTTAAACTAGAACATTTTGGTATATATGTGAATACACATATAGAAGAGAGAGATTTTATTATTCAATTAATAAAATAAAAGAGCTTTAGAAAAAGAGAGATGTATTTTGAGATGAAAATTCTACAGCATAACGACTATGTCACAGGGTGTTAGAAAACATTGAAAAGAGAGGGGACATGGTTCAAACATTCATAAATGACCCATAAAACAGTATAGGGACAGAATATAAGGGATTTAAGAACATGGTAATGAAATTTGAAAATCTACCATGTGAAATGATGAACATGAAAGGAAGACAAAAATAAGATTTTTCTTAAGAAAATGCGGCAGCCTAACCGCTTCACTTAAACATCAAAAAAATGAATTGACGAGATCAAATAGGGTATGTAATCATATGAACATAAAATATCAGTATGATAGATATAGAGATAATACCGCAACATAAAAAAAGGAACTTGAAAGTCTTGACATGAAAGTAGAACTTAAAAACGAGAAGGGTGAATGAACCACTTAAAAATTCAGCAGCCTAACGACCCACTTAAAACATAAAAATACTAAATTGAAGAGATCAAATGGTGTCTATAATAATATGATCATAAAATATCAGTTTGATAGGTATAGATATCATACCCCAACATAATAAAAAATAACTTTAAATAGTTGACATGAAAATATAACTTGAAAATGAGAAGGGTGAAAGAATCCGTTACAAAAATTTCGACAGCCTAACGGTGCCACTTAAACATTCATAAAATGAAATGATGAGAGTGAGAGGGGGCCTCTAATCATATGAAAATAAAAAGGAAAGTATAATTAATATAAAATAACATATTTCCACAAAATAACATGGATCATAAACGAAACGACTTAAAAGAGAGCATTTGAAAAGAAAGAGAGAGTTTGGATCCCTTACCTTAAAAGCAACCCTTAAAACTCAATGGTTGGGACCTTGAGAGGCTTGAGGGCACCTTGGGAGGACTCCTTGGGAGTTAAAGAGACCAGAACATCGTTGAGAATGATTTTGGAGTCCAAATGATGATATAATGGCTTGGTATTTATAGAGAAAGTGAGTGGACAAGGCATTAATGGCCAAGGGACAACTCATTGGTGGTTTTGGAAAAACCATGGGCTTGACCATGGTATTTGCCCATGGTATTGGCCACATGGGTCCCCCAAAACAATTATTCATCACCTTTGGTCGACCAACTGTTAAAATATATCATGACATCATCATGACATAGTTATGATGTCATTAAACATACTGAAACCCTAAAACTATATTTTCACTTTTCATCGAAAATTCAACTTTCTCAGAAAAATCCCAAAATTTCACCTTAACCAAATATCAATGCTCTGATTTCAAAAATGAACTCCATTTTATAAAAATAGTTTTCTAAATTTTTTTAATTTATTTTTTAAATAAATACACTATTCACCGAAAATTCATTTTTTTCAGAAAAATCCCCAAAAATTACCATAACATAATATCGATGCTCTGAGTTCAAAAATGAAATCCATTTTATAAAAATAATTTACTAAATATTTTTAATTTAATTTTTAATTAAAAAACACTATTTAAAAGAAAAAACTAATACTTTAATAATAAGTTATGAAACCGTTATTTAACCATTTTACTGAACCACGTTACTTAACCAAGGTGTCTAGAATATATTAATACATTCTTTAAGTGAGATTACTAATCCATTTGGTCACATTACTAATCCTAAGCATAAAATCACTATTCATAATGTACTATTCAGCAAAAATTAAGTTGATCTTATTAGACTCTAAATTTCGTACTGAACATAATTGTCGAAGACCATTTTTTGAAAATCATTACACATTTTTTATTATTTAAGGTTTACATAAACATTTTTAAAATATCCTTTCTCTAAAATTCATCAAAAATATGCATACTATATTTATCTAGACATTTGAAAATTCATAAACTTCATCATAAGAAGAGATCAAAATTTTTATTTAAAACAATGGATTACACAAGACAGTTACAGTCTACTTACATAGCCCCTTATAACACTGGCATAAGACGTAAGTGTAAGGTGTGCTAAGGTGAGGGAATCTGAGGGAGGCTCGGCCAACATCGCACGAGTAGTAATTTCTATCAGTTGGAACTTCTCGCGAAGGCGATTCCGTTCTAGATTCACACGATGAAGTTCGTCTTTGGTTTAGTCCAGAGCAAATCCCAGTGGTGCTACCTACTTCCCAAGTTCTGTTAGATGAGATTCGATTAGTCCAAGACTACTGGGTGAGGCCATCGAATCTCCTTTCTAAATTAATTAACCAATGTCACTTGTATTTAGAGACAAATATCAAAATGTTTAGTTTCTAGCGGTCATATTGACCAATGGTCATATAACAGTCAAAACCCAACGGTCTCATTTTAATTATACTCATGTTATTAAATCAAACAGTTTTGTTGAGTATAAAAATAAAATAAAATAACACCCAAAATTAGGAAACAAGATTTATTCAAAATTTCGGGTCATTACAGTTGGTCATGATATCCATGGAGCATTGGGATACCTGGTGCAAGGACCACATGCAGTTCTTGTAGCTTGGGATTTAGGAGTGGGACTCCCCAAGTGTATTTAATTTTTCACCAAATGACAGGTTGTGGCACTTTTCTATTTTAGTGTGAATTTTCCGATATTTTCTTTCAGCTTTACTTTTCTTGTACATTTAATTATTAGAGGTCAATTCATAAATTCCTGGTTCACTTTTTATAGTATTTTTGTATATTTTATTCTTTTCCTCTACACTTTTGAATGTAGTTGTCTTCATTTATGGGTAGAGTTTCAATGGTAAAGTCCTCCCCTAGTTTTGTTGTCCCTATAGTGCTAGCCACCTGCCCCTGGCATGTGAAGGTGGGATTGGGGTAGTTGTGGATGAAGCCTCTTTATGGGTTTGGTCATGAGAGTTAAATAAAAAAAATTAAACTATTACATGAACATTCAATAATAAAATTAGAGTCCATTGCAATAATGGATGCTAGGATGGAGTTGACTTAGATGAAGGGGCTATTGTAAGATCTCAAAAGAATGATGGAAATTTAAACATTGTTATGTTGATCAAAATATGAAATCCACTTATCTATGAACTCAATAAATTATTCTATGAAGAATAAAATTTTGTTAATGTATCACATCATCTACAAGTTGTTGGAGGAAAAATCACCAGATTTATGAAAGATCACAGAATCTCAAAATCTTGTAGACATGATAAAAAAGGATATTGTTCATGATGTGATAAGGTGGAATTCGTAATCAATGAGATTGGGGTAAATGGAATCATAGTGGGGGAACCATACATATATAATAAAAATTTTGTTAATAGCTGAGGTGTTGTGGGTTCCAATGGTGGACATAATATTGAATCCTAAATATTGATTCTCAAGTGGTTGATTGTTAAGATCGGTTGTGAAAACGATTTTTTAAACAAATAATTATATCTTCATGAAGAGTGATTCAAAAAGACTAACTTCTAATGTTCTTATGGGAAAAAGGAAAATAGAAGTGGATAATATCTCAATGAATAGATTAGATTGATAGAATACATGGAACATTATGTTTCATAGTTGGAATATATGTACTGCTGGACACTATGAAGGTGGATTGGGGAGATTTAAATGGACATGTTTAAAGGTTAATATATGAATATGTAAAAGACCATTTGAATTTTACATAAGGCTCATTCATTAATGGTTTTGTGGAAAAGGAAACACCTAAAATACATTAATGGTAATGTGTAATATTTGGCATGAAAAACTATCAGATGTTAGAACTCTGTACTTGAAGATGGATTTTAGGTGGTGATGGTCTTTGACATTGTGGAGGGGTACCCAGTAAGATTACAGTAAGGTAGATCAATAGACTATAACTATAGTATGGTGGTAGCTACATATTTCACCAACTAGGATCCAATAATTATTATTATGGTGGAATATTTTTTATTGTGACTAAGAAAAATATCATATTATACTCTTCTTAACAAAAGAGTTTACCAATTTCGCTTTGTGGAATTAGACTAAAATCCAATCCAGGATTTTTTTCTCCATTATATATTTTTTATTTTTATCATTGTATTTCATATATTATTATCTAGAGTGTTCAAAAGTTATATATATAGGGTAGATACTTGCGTGTATTTGTCTTCAATGTTTCGGTGCATTGAGTATATGAGATCATCTAGTATATTTTTTCTACCAAATATTATTTACTAAAGCATTTTATTATATGAAAGGTAGTACAATCTAAATATATTTCAACATAACCATAGTTAAATTCAAATATGGATAATCCGTATAATATAAATTAAATGATGAAAAAGAAATAAAAAAGGTAGGATAGTGATATAAATGGATTAAATAATATTAATATTAAATAAATCAAGGAATCCCAAACTTGATCTTCCAGAGTGGTGAAAATAACATGATGAGTGGAGATAGATATCCCAAAATTGGTTTTTGTCTGTAGAAAATTGAGGGGAGATGGAAATAACTTCAAAATGTAATGTGATTCAAGGAAAAAATAAAAAAATATCAATTAAAAACCTTCTAAAAACTACTTCGGAAGCCACTATCAGTTTGGTGGCCACCGAATATAAATTTGGATGCAGTATAGTGGCTATGTATCCAATATTTTACCACTAATATTATAACGGACCCCCAACAGAGTATTAATCGTCCCCATTTCACCAAATTCAACTCACCTCCCTCTTCTGTCCACTAAAAATTGTCATTCAAACTCCTCTCATAACAAATTAATTTCGAAAATAAAAATAATGTATTTAAAAAATTCAAAAATAGCCTAACCCTCAAACAAACATAATAATTAAAATTTTATATTGCATTTCAGAATTAAATTTCTTAAATAATTAATTAAAAAGTAAATGTTTATTATAGAATGATTTTTGAAAACTGAAATTTTAAGTAAAACATAATATTTATTGATATTAATATCAAATGAAATTTGAATTAATGATTTTTTTTTATTTTGTTTATCAGTGGGTGAATTCATGTGATTAATTAATTAATTTATACTAATGGGGGTAATAATTTTATTAGGTGGGATTTGATATACAAAAACTATTACATAAAATTTTTTCCACACAAATTTTTCATTTTTATATTTGGTTAGTAAGAGAGTTCTTATAATTTTATTTAATTTTGACTTTTATGTGTTATTTTAAATACTGTGAAAAACAAATTCCTCATCAATTATAATAATAATCGATAGTAAACCCTCCAAAATGAATCATCGATGGGATTTCCCAATCAGTTATAAAATAATAGATGTGCAAGTTCATTTTTTTAGATTGTTTATTTTATTACACAAGTATAAAATACCATATTCAAGGTCAATTATTTTATAACAAACATATAAGAAACTCTCAAAATGAAAATTAATGGTAATTTATATCTCAATTATAAAACACATGTCATAAAATTTTTTTATTTTAGGTTTGTGAAATAATCATCAAAATCTATTTTGGAATTGAATTTTTCAATTGTAAAAAAAAACAAATGATGCTAAAAATGATTATTTATTATTTACTGAAAAAACATTCCAAAACTGTAATAGAATAAGGATTATAGAAAAATGTATAAAAACCTAGTAACAAGCTACATCAATTAACATAAAGATCATGTATAATAATATTATAAATATTGATTTCATAATTTTTTAAAAATTAATCAACATTAAAATTTAATATAATGTTATAAATTAAAATAAGAAGTATAAATTGAGAACCTATAAATGAATAAAACGTTCAGAATAATAATCCCATTCTCCACATATATTATTTATCGTATTTCAATTATATGGACGAGAATAATTAAAAATATTTTAATTAAAAATATTTTATTCGACATTCATAATTAATATAACTATATGTTAAATAAAAGGAAATGTTTTACTAAAATAAAACCATGTAGAAATATTTATATATACTTGTCATATTTATTTTATACATAATTATAAAACCATAGTAGATAGATTCAACTATTCCTTCTTATGTAAGGAAAATTTATTCTAAAATAATTTATCAATTGAAGAAAACATTTTATGTATCCCCAAAATTGTATTACTTAAAATAGAAATCACCTTTGAGAATGCATAATTGTTTATTTTTTCCCATTACTTTTGATTTGTTATATTACTTCTATTCCAAGTAAGTAAATAATATGTATGGAATAAATTCAATAAATATTTTAATATTGAAGTACTAAAAAAATAAAAAACAGAACTATAATACAATTAATTTTTTTTACACTTATCCTGATGTATGGATCACAACCAGTAAGTAATCATTATATAAAGATAAAAAAGGAACCAAAAAATTTCCTCTAAATTACAAATATAAAATATATGTGTGTTTTTAAATATTAAATGTTCATTATTGTGAAATATATAATTCATAATCATCATTATTTGGATGAATCCAACATTTAATTTCTTTATTCCAAATCATTGAGAAACATTTTATGTTCTCTCTTCTTTATTCATTGAATTCATTATTAGAAAAATAATGTAATGTTTGATGATTCTATAAAATTATTTCATATCATACTGAATATAAAATTTATGGAGATATGTAATAAATGAAAAATATAGTTTGAATTCATGATCCAATCGATATAAATGAAATTAATATAATAATTGAATTGCTTTGAAAAGACTTGTATCATTGAGAGGCTCCCAATATCTAAATGTACAATCTCTAAGATATATATATTAAAAATTATCAATATATAACCATGAAAAAACATTATCACTTCATTTGAATCTTATAAACCTATAAAAACATAAATTCATACAATGAAAATTTATAAATTCCATTAGAATAAGTTTGCATGAATATTTGAAGGAGGCATGACTTGCTATTTTTTTCAATAAAATATGTCTTTAGCATTAATGTATCCACATGATATATATATATATATAATCATATTAAAAAATTAACACAAAAATTAAATAAATTATATAATCCTTGTATATGTTATAAAAAAATCAATATGAAAAATGTAAAAAAACATAGAGACTTTTCCCTTCTATAGAAACCGCATTAGTAGTGACTGAGACTCTAACCACGTATCTCAAATATGCTTTCACAATACCCTAAGCTAATGTATTTCAACATTATTATTATGTATGGTATCCAAAACATAACCTATGTTCCCATATTATAAAATACGATATTGGGATCATAAATATATAACTCAAGGTAGATGGGAAACAATGGTGGGGGAGGTAGAGGAGTGAGATATGTTAGTGTAGGTAGAGGAGTGGGGTATTTAAGTGGAGTTGGAGGAGTAGGACATGTACCCTGAAAAAATATATGTATATATTCAAACACTGACTTTACAAAGGATTTAATCATTTTTTCTATCACATCACATGTCTTATGAGATTTATCTTTTATAGTGTCTATTAATTATTTATATGCATCCTCATTAAAAGATGTTTCCGAACAATTGAATAATTCTTCTACAAATCTGCCTACATCATACCCTAATACACAACCATGTTGTTTTATCTTTCCAAATTTATCTTCCAAAATATCCTTCCCACCCTTGGGTATGAATGTCCCCAGGGTTCACATCTCTTCAAGGGTTACCTATAAAATATATTTAAAAACATTATCTGAGACTAAAAAATAAAAATTATTTAAATAACATAAATAAATTCTTCTTATATTTTTAGCTATAACATTAAGATATTATATATTTTAAATTGACTTTTTATACATCTATTCAATTTTTCTATTATTTGTGTGTAGTTGGGGGGGAGGATTAGTCAATGTTGAACTTGAAGACTGAACTCTCATGTTTTAATTTTTTTTTACTTCATTATGTATAAAATTCATGATATGAGAAACATTATAAGGGAATATGTTTTTAACATTGATATCCAAATGAGATATAATCAAATACTTTTAGATAAGAATAAAAAAATCATTAATATTATAATTTTTACAGATTATACAAATAAATACATTAAAAAAATTATATTTAACTTAATAAAAAAAATTAATTCATTTTACACTCATCAAAAGTCATCCATGTATATTCATATCAAAAACCATATTTTTTACGTTGATCTTCATTTTCACTTCAATAAAAAATGAACCCCAATGTTAGAATTGATTTATATTCTATCAATATCCCTATAGAAAATTATAATGGTATCCTCAAAACTCTTTCTGTGTTAAGAAAATCATATTTCATTTGATTAGAAGTTAAAAATAATTTATATTAATAAAAACATGTCTTCATTAAAAGAATAATAATAACCATGGTTACTAAAATGGACTTTGGTAGCTAATATAGTTTTATATGGTTGACATAAATTTTATGGGAAATAATATTGTATAATTTTTATAGTGCTTGTATAGCCACAATACTCTTAATGTTATTCGAATTTGGACTGATTGGATTACCATTACCAAAAAACTCATTATATTTCCTATGGTTCGTGATTTGATCAACTTATAATTTAGGTAATATAGTGCAACCATGTAAATAACCCTGGATGATTATATGGAGTATGGTTGATTCTTCTTTAATCAAAATCAAAAGTATTACTTTTCTATTGCTTACATGTATAAAAAAATCCTAAAATTGTGATACCGTGTTAGTAACCCAAGAATACATCCCTTTACCTATAGATGTCGAATGACCATGTTTATAGGAATGAGGAGGCTCTGCAACAGAAGTATATAGAGTGTCCTCCATAGATGATATAGATAACTGATTTATTTTATCTAACATTATTTAAAAAATATAATTAAATAAAAATTATTAAATGACTATAAAAATCCAAATATTACAAAAAAAAATTAAATAAAAAAATGATGCAACAAAAAATAAAATAAACAAAACACACTTTTGATCAAATTTGTAAGAGTAGTTAACTAAAATGATATAAAGTGTTGAAAATATTAATAATACAAGGAAATATAATGATATAAGAAACCAAAACATAAGTTAAATATTATTCAAAGCTAAAATTTACATATAAAAATGAAAAAAATTAGAAAATGATTCAAAAAACAAAAATAAACTAAACAGACTCATTATATTAATTTTTAGAGTAGTTAACTATAATTGTAAAATAAATAAAGTAAAAAATTATTAATCTCTTAGGGATAAAAATATATTAAAATAAAACATCAGTATAATTTTATTCAAATCCAAATATTAGATAAAAAATTTAATAATTGGAAAATAACAGAAAAAACAAAATCTAACATGCTCTATTGTCAGATTCTTTAGATTAATTATCTGTATTTTTTAAAAAATAAATATAACAACATATATGAGACATGAAATAATATATATTGATGAAAAAACATTAGTAATATTTAAAATGATTAAAAAATAATAATAAAATTAATATATATATATATATATATCATTTTCAAGTACTAAATAAAAAATTTATAATATCTATTAAAATATGTTTCTTAAATAAAAAAATTGAAATAATATATGTAACATTTTTTAGAACATTAAAATTTAAATAGATAATTAATATATAATACCTATAATATTTGATATTAATATTGTATTTTTTTCAATATTCCTCTTTCATGATTGTTCTATATAGAATAATCAATTTCTATACAAATATCATCAATTTCCATTTATAATATTTCAATAGAAGTATGAATATCATACAATCCTTTATCACAATCAATATTTTCATCACCAAAATATTGTCTTTCCTTTGAAAATTACAGACCACAACACATTTGATGAATCACGAACATAAAAATTTTGTTTCATGTGTGATTGCATGATAAATGGGTAATTTTTGTATTTAAATCCATTCTAATCTACAAGTTTCAAAATAAATTCAATGTATTGATATTATTATTACCAACAACCCATTTATAATTAAACAAGATAACTCAACATTTAATATAATCAATATCCAATATTTATTTGGATAAAATTGTAATATAAACTTGACCTATAGATTGTGTATTTTATTTTTCACTAAAAAATGTATTTATTAAGAGAACTCCAACATACCACTATTCTATAATTTTACATATAATATCATTTTCATTGGGATAAAATGAGTATCTATTAATCTCATACTCGAACCATGTCATAACATTAAATTTTTTTTATAACGATATCAATGTTTTTGGAACACCAAATATACTATACAAGGTCTCTTCAAACAATGGAATTTTTTTTCTTATTCTCAGTCATTACCCATATATTTTTCTTCATTGACAAATTTTTAAACATATTAATATGAAATATTATATAGGACTAAGAATAATCTATTTTAATCAAGATATTTAATTGTAAATTCACCTGTCAGTTACATTATTTTCGTTCCATATAACCTATTTTCCAAAATAATGGACTCATTCATACAGAGATGTACACATGTCAAGTTTCTCCACTATAAAATTTGTGCCTATACAAAACAATTACATCACCTAAAAAAACATTCTTTTCAATAATTCAGGATTTAGATCAATATCGTTTCTTAACATACCTTGTTAATATCATCATATACCTTTCAAAATGATACATCCCACAACGAAATAGAGAATCACACATCTCTATTTCAAGCACGAAATAAAATATTAAATATGCCATGATATCATAATAAAAATTATATAATGTACATTTCTAATTTTTATACTTGATTAATTTTATTAATCTACAAATTTTTTATTTAATTTTGAACCATCACAATGTTAAAAATGGAATTGAAACATAACACACCGTGATGATAATAAATCTCACATAGATGGGTAGTATTCCATATAATACATCTTCTTGGTATTTTTTCATCATAGAATATATTATTCCATGGAAATAAAATTTTATTAATTTCCTAATAATAAAATAATATTCATGAAATTTCATTCTTATAACTTAAAATTTTATATTTATTTTTTCTTCATTTGAAAAATAACCCTCATGAATTATGAATACTTGGTGGAATTTAAAAAACAAAATTTTCACTCTTAGTTAACATAAAATAAAATTGTGGAAATTACATACATTAACCTTCTTGATTTTAAGCTAACTAAAAATGTATTCTCATTGATATTAAGTCTAATCACGAATTCAAAGCATCCTTATTCTTACCATTAGTATCTAACAATGTTTGAAAATACTATGACATATATTTTTCAAAACAGGAATCACATTAATGTTAAGTATGAACTCAAGATAACTCCATTATATACAATAAAAATATATTTATAATCTATTATAATTATTTAGGTTATTAAAAATGTTTTATTTATTTTCATATATGATTTCAATGTTACTCACCCTCTCAAAATGTTGATCGGTTAAAAAATTACAAGGACAAATATCAATTTCCAATGAGTCAATGAATGAATTTATTTATTCATATATAGGTCTGATCCATCAAAAAAATTGGTGAATTGTGTCAATTTTATACTCCGATAATCCGAATAATGAGAAAAATTCCATTTTTAGAAAATTTGATAAAGAGTATGCTTATTTACATTATAGAAAGACAAAAGTTGATGTGATGGGAACTCATTTATAAAAAAATTAAATTCCTGGAATTGATAATGTTCCTTTATATATGAATTTTACACTCTGATATGTTTCTCCCATATGATTTTTATATCATCAATAATTGATGATAAGGAAGCATAATTATTATTTCAACGCTATTTTGTTCTACAAATCATTAAACAATGAATGATATGTTTTTTTCTTCATAAAACATTAATGATATAAGATATAAACAACCAACATAAGAGTTCGGGAAATACATTTTCAAGTATGTACCTAATATATATTATTTCCATATATGAACAGTCCATGTATGATATTTCTAAATATAATTATGAATATAATAACTTTTTTTGATTTTATACCATTGTGAAATTTCAACTGGTTGAAGTAATTTTCCATTATATATTCACTCATATATATATAATATTAATAATTTTTCATTTTAATTTTAAAATATAGGTTTTGGAAATTTAATTATAGGAAGATACCGAATATACAATGTAGGGGTCTTGGTAATTTTCATAATAGAGAAATCAATCTTTTATTGTTTCGTTCAATTTAAAATATGATTTCCCCTATTTAGAACACTTTAAAAGGCATTCATATTACATCCTATATAGTACCCATTTTTTGGGTAGAAAAGTTTCATTTGATACCCAAATCCCTGGAGGGATAATATTTTTTTTCATTTTATAATGTGAATATGTTAGATCATTATCTTTACAAAATAAAAATTTCAATAGATTTAGAAAATCATTAATACTCCATTAACTCCATCAATTTATGACATTCATGTCAACCAATCATAAAAGTATAGAGAAAAATATAATTTTGAAATAACATAGAAATATTATTTTTCAACCATCACATATAGCTTCCCGATTATTGACATTTTTTAAATTATTTCTACATCCGTATCATGAATCAATTTATTAGTTTAACAACAATTATCATCTTGAGTATATCATTCATTATTTCATCTTGAATGTTTCCAAATTTCACCAACACAAATATAATCATTGTACTCTATTTTTAACCATTGAAAATTAAATAATATTTTATTAATCTACATTGAAAGACTATCAAATTTAGAAATTTCAATCATGGGTAGAAAAACATGATTTTTTAATGTTTTCTTTTGAAAATTCAGAAAACAATCAACCCTTTCCATATATTCAGCACTTGTTCTGTGTATAGAAAATAAACTACAATAAATTACAACCTATAAAAATATTATGTATTGAATATAAGTTACTATATCATGAAATTTAAATACAAAAGTACATTTATAAAAAAAATTAATTTTTTTTTAAAAAATTATTAATAATTATAAAATAAATTTAAAAACTATTGTTAGTGATAAATATATTATATTTTAAAAAATAATAATTTATATATTATTATTCACACCATGATTTATCAATAATGAATTTTATATGAAATAAAATATATCTTTATTGTATATATTTATTAAAAAATAATAAGTATTAATATAAAAAGCATAATTTTCAATCTAGAGAGAACATATGTTCATTATTTAATAAAATTAATTTATGAAAATATAAAAAAATTAATAACAAAATGTTTTATTCACAAAAAAAAAATTTATTTTAATTATAAATTTGAAATAATAATTTAAATAATTTTCTTATGTTGAATACCAAATAATGGTAAAATGTTTCTTATGAAATATAGAATTCACAATTACGGATTGTAAAATTTATTATAGATAACATGTTACAGAAGTAAGATAACTTGAAAAAATATTAATTAAATGTATGGAGAAAATTTTTAAAATAAAAAAACCACTATAATTATCATTTAAATGAAAATATATTAACCAAAATGATGAAAATGGACAATGAAAAACCCCTAAATTACCACAAAATTTGTTTTTTAGAATTAGTGGAAAAGAAAAAAAGTGATAAAACCAAAAGAATTGAAAATAAAAAACTAGATATGTAGTGGATGAAAATATGGAGAAGTAGAGGAAGACAAAAAATAATGCAGAGAGGCTGAGGGTGGTGGTATATGATTCATTAATTATATTGGTGGCCAGTATGATCCTCAAAAAATGGGTTAGTGTTTCATTAAGGAGAAAATTTTGATATAGGGCATTTGACTAAAATGAAATAAAAATATAGGGCTAATATATCATCAAATTTTTAATGAATTTAAATGTTGGTTATTATTATCATTGATGTTGTAAATAACCATTACATCGGTTATTTAATAAAAGAAGTTGAAAATTGATTATAAAAAATGGTATAAATAAATGATGTTATAAATGTGGAATCTTCAATAGTTTTTTCTAGTGATATAAATTTTGAAAAAACAAATATATATATATATATATATATATTAACTTCCTTTTAATTTGTTATTTGAAATTTAATAAATATTGGAATGTTTTTGTATATTATTAACATTTTAGGAATTTTATTTATTTATGTTATTTATATTTTAATTCCATATATTATAGTTATTATTAGTGTATATATTTATTTTAATAATATATAAGTTATTAAATTGTATTTTATTACTTGAATTTGTATTAGATTATTATTATTATTATTATTAATCTATTGGATCCTTCCAAATCCCTCTAAAAATATATTAACACGGCGATTGAAAAAAGATTACCTCTGGTGACAAATAAGATTATATCATTAACCCAATTGAGATTCATAAAATTCCAAATTATACATGATTTCCTCATAGCTACCTCCAAATGTGTAAATCATCTAACAAAAATCAATAGGCTTGGTAACATTTTTATGAAGATGGATGTCAGGAAGGATTTTGATACCGGGATTTGAGGATTTATATTCACAATCATTAAAAAAGATTGGATATTTGTGAAAGATTCTATTTCTTGGTGAGAACTCTTATCTCCTCAACCAATGTTTCTAGGATTTAGAAAGTATCACCCAAGGTATATTTTTAATGTTATAGTGTTATTAGGAAAGAGGATAATTTATTGGAAATTATATATATTGGTTCAACAGATTATCTCAATATATATCAATAATATTCTAAATGTAGGGATTCATAAGGTTAAATAAGACAATAAGGGTTTAACAACTCCTTACAAATTAATCAATATAAATGATCTTATTATATAAATTCATGTGTATATACTGAGTATCATAATGATCATAATCATTTTCAAACATTATTAAGAGATCATTGGTTGATGAATTAATTGTAAGAAATATTATACTTAGTTATATGTCTATTAACAATTCTTAGGAAATACAACATTCTAAAATTTATTGTAATCAAATAGGGTGTACTTGGATTTATAAATTTAAGACTTCTAATGCTCTTGGTGTGTTTGTCACAATGAAATACCATCTTTCTAAATAGAATGGAAAATCGGAGTCAGTGCGTGGAAGGATATATTTGTTCAAGTTTGTGATTGTCTCTATGTTTTCTATTATGTTAGTGTGTATAATTGGATATCCATTCAGCTTGAGGGACATAATAATTATTTTAAGAATATCTTTGCAGTGGGTGTATCTATAAGAAGAATCGTTTCAATGTATCATGGAATGATTTATATAGGACTATTAAATCAAGTGTATTTTGGATAAATATTATATAAAACATCAAAAAATCACTTCAGGTCCACATAATATGGAGGTTATATACTGAGAAATATGTACTTTTAATCATTATAAAATATAACTTTATTAATAGTCTTAATTTTGGATCTCTACTCTTTATTTTCTCCTCAATAATTATAGTCTCAATGAGAGGATAATTCAAGAATTGTATCTCACTCTAAATGATGAGGGAAAATGGAATAAAATCTCATGTCATGGAATGGTATCTTGACTGGATTCCCTAGAATTATCCTGATATAAAATACATTCAATATTTCTGAACTAAAAATATATATAAGGGATGATATAGTGGAAAAATGTTGAGTTACTAACATTGATTAAATGAGTCATAGAAAATTACTCATTATGGATTATGAGGATACACTCATCTAGGAAAATTTCAGGTTTATAAAACTCAATAACACCATTTATTATATTTTTACAACAATAAGTTATAATCCTAATCTATGGTGGCTTAAATAATACAATAATATATTTATTAAACCATAACAATTATATTAAATATGGATTATTCTTCATATAATATTCTAAACCGCGAAACGTCTAGAATATCTTGTCTTTCATTCATACAATATTTGTATTTCTTATAGGTTAGTATCTAAAGATGAATAACATCAATGATGTTACTGATCTTTCAGCCAACCTGTATGGAATAATATCTTCAACTAATTTGAAATGACTTTTATATAGTCAATTATCCAAGAGACAATTCTACCATTTCCTTATATAGATAAATCACCGAAGAAAACAACATAACCATATCTATATTTCCTTAATGTAAACATGTGGGTTCATTTAGAGATACAATAATAGTGAAATCATTAATGGACATCCCAGTTCAATCAAGGATGTCATGATATTCCTCATTAGTAATATAATTGAGGAAGATCAATTTCAATTTTTTTTTGCAACCTTCTATATTTGGGACTTCCTCTTCAAAAATGGATTTGTAGTTATTTCCATATATAAACAATATAAGGTAACAACTGACATTTCATGGAATCAAATATTTTAAGGATGGGTGAGTGTTAACATCAATAGATAATATTATGTGAATCATGTTGTGGAATGTTTCCCTGCAATATTTAGGAATCAGAAGGGATATTTTATTTGTTTCTATTATGAATACAATGGAAACACCATTAAACATGATGTAGAGACACTTGAAGTCATTGACACTATTAAAATTTCAATGTAACATGAATGTAGAAACTCATGTCGTGAATTTGATTGAATTTATATTGTGTATTCTATTTAGAAAATTCAATTCAAACTATTGAGAACTACTTGCACAGTGGGGATATTTTTTTAAGTAATTTATATTCCCTAAAATTTTTATCACACATTCTTTCATGGAATATATTTCTATTGAATAATTTGTTGAAAATAATGTTGGATCATTTAACACTTTAGTGTGGATGGACATAGTTCTACACTACATGCATGATATCGTGGAAAGAGGAAATATAAAACTCACATCCAAAGAATTTTGTAATATTATTTATTCTAATTTTATTAGATATGGTTATTGAATTTGGTATCCTCTTCCAATTATTATAATTATAATTATAATTATTATTATTAACCCTAGGTGTTTGGTGGGATAAGAGTGTCCTTGTAGGGTCTTAGAGATGTCTATTGTTCGAGACTCGTTGGGTACTTTTTATATGTGTCTGTGTAGATTTTATTTATAGTTGTTTAGGTTCCCTACCTAAATATAGTAATTTTTTATTAGTATCCTAATTAATATTATGTAACACTTCAATAATTTATGATATTTTTAATTAAATTTATTTTCTTCGATAGATTTCTTTACCTGAAATATCAATTTAAAACAAAGACGTGGTCTTTTACCAAAATATAACATGACTATTATAACCCAGAAATTAAAATCTTTGGCTAGGAATATAAATTATTAAATTATGAAAAATCAATATTATAAATGTATAATATGAAATAATTTGTTGTGAATTGATTTGAAATAAAAATGAAAATAATTTTAAATAAAAAAATGTTTGTTTTGAAAGTTAATTTATGCACACAATGTGTTTTATCATAATAAATTATATTGATAAATGGTTGGGTAAAATTTTAAATAAATTTAGATGTTATATATTTAATCAAATTTAATTCATCGTATTAAATGATTTATTGGCATGAGGTAGGAAGAAATATAGTCTTATGCTTAATATTGTATTTTTTATAAATGTAGGGTATGATCATGTTTTCACACCTATTGTAAAATATATTTAATCCAATTCAATTTATTGAATTTTATATAATTTAATCCATATTTTGAATTACGAGGGAAAATTTAGTAAATAGGTCCCTTTTATTTTTAAGCAAAATAAATTGTAGGTGTGGGGAAATTTATAACATTTGTAAAGTGTAAATAAAGTTATATAATGTTAAAAAAAGTTTTATGGTCAACATTTCCTTTAAAAATTATTATTGGATGAATTTAATTTAACCCTTATCATTTTAGGCAAAAATATAACAGTTTAAGAGACATTATTCCATGAAAATATTATATACAATATTTAAATCAAGGAAAAATAAAAATGATCGATCTATTATATTAAAATATATATTTTATTTTCACATAGATATGAAATCATGAATTTTTGGAATATAGATATTATTTTGAGAATAATAAAATTATTTTTTATCATGTTAATTTATTTATAATTTTTAGTTAATATATAATTTTAATAAATAATTTGGCAACAACAACATATTATTTATGTAATTAATGGATTAGAAAACTAAATGACATTAAAAATATTTAAATTAATATAATTTGAATAAGTTATTATGATATTTGATGTTTTATTAAAACATATCAAATTTTAGATATTTTTAATCTTAATATTCTAATTAAAATTATTTATTGATGTATTTGATGTAAAATTAAAGGAGTAGTGTCAAAAATGACAATGAGGATTTTTTAGGAATATAATATTCTATTATATTGGTAAACAATGATTAAAATGATATAATACGAAAATAGAGATAATATATTGAAAAACATGTCATCCCTTTTCCATTTATGATCTAACTTTCACATTATAATTAAAATAATAATCCTATAAGTGTGATAAAGTTGTTACCATTTTTAATACTAAAATTAGATAACTATGGGGTTAAAATAAAAGATAAGTTTTAAAATAAAACATAAAAATGTCCAAATATTATTGTTTTATTAGATTCAAACCATATAAATCCTTATTTTATAAAATATGTTCATTTTGAAGCATTTTTCTTGATAATTTGGTTGTTATATTTTAATCCTTTTAAAAATTACAAGGGTGTTCATTCCCTCCATTATAAAAGGAAATTCCATACAACTTTTCATCACACCACGTTGAGAAACGTAGCTTGACCAAGAACTATAAAAAGTCTCTTCTAAACATTCTTATAATTATTTTAGAGGTTTTCGTCTCCTCAAATGACCAACCCCAATTCCCAAAAAAATAGAATCTAAAGGAGGTCTCTTGAAGATGGGGTAATCATCTTACCCTACCACTTTCAGTTCATTTATTTGATTACATTCTATAAATATATGGTATTTATCAAGTAAATAAAATAAGTATCATAAATATACTAAAATGTAAATATTCTTATAAAACCATAATTATTTACCTATTTTCCACCAAATAGAATGTTAATGCATCCCTTATGCGTCAGTACCTCTTACCGTCTCGACGGAGTGTAACAATCAATTTTTCTACCGCATATTTTTGGATGGGTATTATGATGGGTTTAATATTTATAGATGATTTTAATTATATAACTATCCTTATGAAATTATGATATCCAGTCTACTTTATTACCTTCCAATAGGTTGAAAAATAATATTTTCCATTTTCCATACTTGTGGACTAACACCTCCATGATGCAAAATTTTATATATTTCATTTCAATTTTATATGTTTGGTAATAATGATAAATTTAATTAATATATATGATTCATCTATTATAATAATTATTTTTTAAATATGAATTTTTATTAACCTTTCCTTCATTCAATCTATCAATAGTGAAGGAAACATTAATGTGTACGTACGACCTACTGTCTCATGATTAATATAATTCATTTTCTATCTATATCATTTATGGATCACTAAATATAAATATATAATGAATATATATTATATTTATATCATGTTTAAAATTATGAATATTATAGAACCATGATAATAGTAATGGTACTAGAATTATAAAACAAAATCAACATGAAAAACAAATTAGTTATTAAAGCAACATTGATTTTAACAAATAATTATTAATAAACAGGTGGTAAAAGAATATAATTAAAAAATATATGGTATGATATATATGATTATGTTTATGGAATATATTTATAATATATTTATTTTTATTATACCGGAGGATCATACATATATTCGAAAATATCAAACCAGAGGTAAGGGTTTAATTAACAATATCATCATTATTTACGATTGTTTATGTTTATGGTTCTGACAAGAAAATTAATTAATATTTCTATCTCAAGAAAAATATATTTTTTTATATGTTTTTTTTAAAAATTATATTATTTAATTTAATTTTCATATCTTTACGTACTCAAGATAACAAACGAACATTTTTGTAATAAATCTTACATTTTTTTTCTACTCAGTCAGTGAATATTTCACTTAAATGTATATATTTTAAAAAAATCTATTAAATAATATTTTTAACATTATGAAATTATTAGTTAAATAATGTTTTATACAATTATTCATTAAAAAAATTTATTTAAAATGAATCTTCTTTTTATTATCTGAATGTGGAACTTTTTTGACCTTTGTTCAAAAGTGTGAAAGGAATTAATTTTACTTATAGAGAATGAATAAAATTCCCCACAATCGTGACCACTCATTAATTTGAATCATCATTTAAAATTTTAGAATGTTATTTTTCAAATGAAATTATTTAATTCATGTGTAGGGAAACTTTTAGTTATTAAATAATTGTATTTAATGGGAAAATGTGTATTTTCCTGAAGAAATTTTCTTGTGAGTTATCGAAAGTATTTCCATCAATGTAAAAATAAATTATTGAATATTATACATTACTGTGGTTATAATCTTATGATACCATATATTTTATTTATCTAGATGGTTTATAATTTTCTAACTAAGGAAATTATAGATATTTCATATGGTAGTTCATCCATTATGAACAATTATTGATATTTAGGCATGTTGATTAAGTTTTATATTTTTATTAATATTATTTATTCATTAGACCTATTATGTGATAGATGTGGACTAAAATTATACATCCCCTAGATGCATCAGCAGTTCTCATGAGATAAAATAGATTGGGTCTTTGCTTATGCCTCAACCAATTATGTAGATGTCTTGGAAAGCTTCCTTGAAATTATTTTTAGATGTTTTGGAACATGGAATAAAAAATAAAGTTTAGATGACTAGAATTATGAATTTCATATTTTGGAAATTGTTTATTAATGTCCATTAGATTATTTTAATAGTTTTTTATTATTGTATTAGTTTCAAACTTATGTGATTATTTATATGTAGTTATTTTATTACCATTTATTATTTTCATATTATTCATTCATTATTAGGATTCTAGTATATTGACTTCTTTACTGAGAATTTTACCTCACACATTTCTTATATTTACTTTCCATAGGATTCTAGGAAATTTTTTATGACTCATATGAAGAGATATTATGTTTGGAAGAAGAAGATCCAAAAAAAATATTCTGTGATTTATGTTTTGAAATGTAATGTTGAATTCAATTATGTATCTATCATTCCAATACTAAAAATCTATTTTTTATTTAATCTAAAATAATTATATTTAGTTTAATGTAATGAATTAATCATTGTCTATCAGCTAACATGGATGGTTTCATTACATTTATTATCAAAGAATGTTTATTAGAAACCTTGGGAACTGGATTTAGGAAAAAATAGATTTTTCAACATTACCCTATGAAATTCATTGATAATATTTCCAAGGAAATGAAGAATATGATTTTTTTATTATTTATACATAAATTTTATATTATATTCATTGTTATACTAGTTTTGAATTTATACATTAGGATTCATAATGTTATGATCAATTTTATTGTGTCTCATTAGATTTATAAATAACCTAATAGAAGGAATATAAATTGTATCAATGCATGTAATCCATGATGGGATTCCCATATTGATCAGGATAATTACGTTAGATTTATAGATGGTGAGGAATAAATTATATATATATATATATATATGGGAAGCTGACTATGTCTATGGCCAATAAACATAAACATTTGGAGTATACTAATGATACACAATGTGGTGAGAAAATTTTAGATCACTTCTTGCATCAATAATGTCTATCCTTCAATAAGACTAAAAATCAGTTTGATATTGAGATATTAATAACTTCACTAGTGAAGTTATTTCAATATTAGGGAAGTAATAGATGGGAAAAAAATTTCATGATAGTTTATCATCTCTTAGGGTATCCAGTTCAATGAAGGGAATTTATTTGAAACAATAAGGATGAAGAGGAAATAGTGTCCTTTGAGTGGATTTATTTGAAGGATTTTTTAGAAAAATATTTTCCTATTGATCAATGATAAGATATGAAGAAATATTTTTTTTGGTCTATGAAAAATGAATATGAAACTGTTTCTATATATGATGCTATCATTGTAGGGTTCATATGTCCTATCACGAACAATTTACATTTCTTAAAGATTAAGACTGAACATTATATTAATTTGTTAAATCAATTATATCAATGGGAACTTGACTTCTAATGATTTTAATCATATGAGAATATATTATTGTGTGATATAAATATAGATAAATAATTCTCTATGTGTTATGAATTTATTGGAAAGTAAGATAAGATAATGTCAGAGTAAGAAATGGTTAAGGTGAAGAAAATAATAACGAATTTTCTAATATTTGATACATATGGAAGTAAAGAAAATGGTAAATGAATAAAATGAAAATGAGTTTTCTTCAATAGTAGTGAAAAAAGATAATCATTATCATGAATGAAATGGTATGAGAGAATCCATCAATGAAAAAATATTTAAATATATTGATATGGGGAGCTAATCCAACAAAAGCAACAAATATCAATGGAACATACCAAAAAATAAGATAAGGTGAGATGGTTAAGAATATGGAATTACTATAGCTGATATAGAAGTTCACAGGGATGTGGTGAATGGTACACTTATCATCAAATCTAACATTGAAAACACCCAATTGATTCTGGTTCTACACCCTATTTTATATCAAAATAATCTTCTATGTTTATCATAGCACCGACTAAATGATTATATATTAAGTTGTTAGTGAAAACTCCCAATGGTAAGATAACCATATCTCAAATCTATAACACCTGTCAAAAAGTAGTTTGTGGAATGGTTCTTCCTATGAATCTTTTTGTTCTTCCCCTATTTGAATTTGAATTTATTTTGTGTATGTATTGGCTCTAATAGTATAGATACCATATCAATTTTCAATGAAGGGAAGTTATATTTGATATTTTGAATCATCTTTCAATTATCTATAAGTGTAACGATGAACATGAAAGCCTAATGGAAATTACATCCACAAAATAGACATTTCTTCTTATTCTCAAGGTATATTTTTCTCTGATGGTCGCCGAGAAGATCATCAATGGACATGTGCTTAATTTTTGTGAATATGCTGATGTGTTTCATGAATAATTTCATTGTGTTCCTATAAATTGTGAAGTTGTGTTTTGTATAGAACACATACCTAGTGATATAGCTATTTAATATATTCCATATATAATTTAAATGATTGGGTTTTATTAATTTAATATGAAACTATATGAGAATATAGATATTGGATTAATTCAACCATGTGATTCCCCACTGTAGAACCTACCCTTTTTGTTAATAAGAAATATCAGTCAATTACTCTATGCATTGATTATCCGGTACATAAAAAGATAACCTTTAGGAACAAGTATATTCTACCCCATATTCATGATTTTAATTGTCAATTATGAGTATATATTTTTTTTCAATGATTTTTCTTCAAACTGAATATCATCAATAATGTATCCAAACAGATGATATACCCAAGATGACCTTCTCATTGATGTACGATCAATATGAATTAATAGTAAATCTATTTGGACATAAACATTCACCAATTATCTTCATGGATTTAATTAATTAAGTATTTAAAGACTACAATGATCATTTTTTGGTATAATTATTAATTGACATACATATATATTCACAGAGAATGGAGGATCATAATATTCTTTTTGTAACTACAATTAAGACCCTTTGGAATTTTTTTTTGCTAAATTCTCAAAGTGTGAATTTTGACCTCAAAATGATTCATTCATGGGCCGTATAATCACATGGGAGGATATATAATTGGAACCTTCAAAGAAAAAATTTATTAAGAAAGGGGCTAAAACAAACAAAGTATATGAAATCCAAAGATATCATGGGATGGATAGATACTACCTAATTATTTTGATATATTTATCACAGCTATCTAGTACACTCAATATGTTGACTCGAAAGGGGGTCATGTTCTTGTTGATATATGAATGTTGATAGAGTTTAAAATAACTAAAGGGAATGGTGGTTAGTGACTTTTTGGTTTCACTGCCCCATAATGGAGAAGAGTTTTTATCATTAGTGATGCATCAATGAAAGGTCTGTGTTGAATCTTCACGTAGAATTATATGTTGATAGATTATTCCTCAATTCAATTGAAGGATCATGAGAGAAATATCCCAACACATGATTTTGAGATGGAAAATGCAATTTTTTCACTCAAAATATGGAGGCATTATTTGTATGGATAATGTTATGATATATGTACTACTTATAAAAAAATAAATTATATATTTTTATAGAAATAGTTGAATATGTTCTAGTGAATATTGTTAGAATTAATAAAAGATTATGATTTCCTGATACATTACCACCATGGGAAGGTAAATAAGGGCGATGATGCTATGAGTCTGAAATACCAATCATGATTCTCCAGGATGGGAATTCAAAATAATTACAATATGCATGAATTTGTACAAGATGGACCATGAAATTATGAGAAAAGATGAAAGATATTATCTTTTTCATTTGAATATTAAACCATCCATCTGTGAGATGATTAAGAAGGTGTTAAAGGAAGATGTAGATTTATATAATAAAAAGAATAATGGACCTAATTTCAACTATGACCATGTTGTAAAGATAACTTTCTATAACTATGTGTATGTCACATCAATATCAAACATGAAGAAGGATCTGTTGGATGAGGTATATGGTTCATCATTATCTTTACATCCAGGAAGTATCAAGATGTATATTGAAATAAAACATTATTTTTGGTGGCATAACATAAAAAGATTTATATCATAGTATGTATGTATATGCCTAGATTTTTATCAAGATATGCACGGTAGCACGAAGTATAAGGTAATGTTACCACCATTGCCCATACATGAATTAAAATAGAAAAATATCACAATGCATATTCTCATCTAGAACCCCAAAAAACATAAGGATATAATCATACATTGGTTATAATCGATCACCTTATATATTTGTCACACTTCATTGATATTAGAGAATATTTCCCTCATGAAAAACATTCTAGAATATAAATTAAGGTTGTAGAAATTTTTCATGGATTACTATTATTTATTGTATCTGACCAGGATATGAGGTTTACTTTGATGTTCCAAAATCGTCATGGGTGAGTTTTGGATATAGAATTGAGTTTTAGTACAATTTACCATCCTATGATAATTAGTTAATATTAGGAGACCATTTGTAATCTACACATAAAAGTAGCTTAGAGTTGATATAAAAGTTATGTAGAAAATTTTCAACACGAATACGAATGTAAAATTTTAAAAAAATGTTTCACTTAAAATTTTACAATGGAATAAGGTTATGAGATCCAAAAATAAGGGAATGAATATCCCATGGTATGTTTTCCCTCTCTAGATTCTTGATCGAGTAGGTATGGTATCATATCTGATGGTCCTTTCACAGAAACTCTATAATTTTCATGATGTGTTTTATCAATATCTCATTAGAAAGTACATAAATGATGCATTAGATGTACTGAAATTAGAGAATGTACCATTGGAGTAAGATATTTATTATTATGAAGATACGGTATAAATACTAGATCATAGAGATATAGTGCTACTGAAAAAGATGAATCACCTGGATAATGTTCTCTAGTGGAATCCAAAATTTGAAGAAGCTACGTGGGACCCTTGGGAAATAATGAAAAAATTAAATCACCATTTATTTGTATTAGGATTAAGGAACTAGAAGAGGTTAAATATTTTTATGGGGTGTATAATTTAACACCATGATAATTTTTTATTTATATATTTTGAAATAAATTTAATATATTTGATAACATGCATTAAAAAAAATTTGGAGTTTAAATGAACCATGATATACAACTAAAATATAATATTACTATTATTACATAGTAGTTGAAATGTTAATATATTCAAATGAATAAATAATAATAATTTATTTAATTTAAATGTACAAATTGAATTCATTGGTTATCAATTAACTAGAAATGAAAATAAAATATCAATTGAAATTGAATATTTTTTTGAAATATTATTTTCTATATGCGTAATTTGCTTTTATCTTAAAAAATTTATTTAATTATAATTTTGAATGAATTTGATGAAATTAATATTATATATATTTGGAAAAATTATATTCATTTAATTTAATTTCTTTAGACATGTGATATGAATTAATCTATTTTATGTTTAAAAAATATTCATTTCTAAAATGTGGATTTCATTCTATTTTATACAGTTGCTATAAAATTATATAATGAAAATTATTGATATTAAATTTTAGAAAATGTATTACATGTTGGTAATTAGTAGTTTGAAAATTTTTAGATACATAAATTTTATTTTTAGGGATTATGAATACTAGGCGTTGTAAAATTTATCAACAATGTAAATGCTAAATAAGGATAATCTTAGTTAAAATTTAGTGTTACAGTCACAATTCCCAATAAAAATTAAAATTGGATGAAGTAAATTATAAACTTATCACAATAGGATAAAAAATATAATTTTTAAAGGGACAATATTCCTTGAAAATTAGCTATATTATATTTAAGGAAATATGAAATTAAAAATGTCACCCTCATACTTTTATATACCTCTTATGTGTTCACAAATTGTAAATTATAAGTGGTGAAGGAATATATATTTTATTTCAAAAATTTTAAAATTATTTTCATGATGGAAATTTATTTATAATTTATAGCTAATCTATATTTTACATAAATTTTTACAAAATATTGAAATAATATTTATTCAATTATTTTAAAAATAAATTAAATTATTTTTGAAATATTAAAATTATTATTATTTAGGTTATTTATTTTGAACAAAGAATTTTATAGATAAATATAAAATATGAGGTATATTTTTTAGTTGTATATTCAAATTAAATCATTGCCGTGATTTATATGAAATAAAATTACAATAATATTTTCAAAAATAAAACTAATGAAATTTTATGGATATAATATATTATGAAATTATTTAAAAATATTTAAAATATTTAATAATTATAAAGGGCAAATGAAATGGTTAAAACATTAATCCATTTTCCACTTATGATCCCATCGTATCCTTTTATGAAAAATCATAATCATTTAAGAGTGATAAATATGATACCAATGTGATGGTTAAAATATGTTGACTAATTGGTTAAACAAATAGATAAGGTTTAAATTAACACTTAAAATACTAAAATTTAATTCACCCTAATTTCCCAAGGCTTAATTTTTATTGATTTATGATAATCCCCTTTTAATGTTTGATGGGTATCCTTTTACATAGTCAGTAGACTCAAAGGTATTAACCCTTGAATACATGGACATTTTTTAGTGCAAAGAAAACCCACACCACAATGTTGACCATCTCAACATATATATATTTTTGGTCACACTCCCAATATTTTGTTGGCTGCATTGAATTAATTTCTCTATTCTTTCACAGCGGTTGGTTCTGATGGAAGATGTCATACCCTCTCAAACATCCACTCTAGTAGCCCTGTAATTCTAGGGGTTAATGGATACAACCCAGATGGATATGCAACATGTGGAAATCATTGTATATAAATTTTTTACTCTTCATGGACCATTACAATGTAATCCTATCTTGTACTATTAACAAACAACCATTGAGATGTAGTCGAACATCATCGCACCTCCCATTGTTATTTCGCACTATGTCGCATCCTCCATCATAGACACTGATCACGTATCTTGCAACTCGTGTTGTGCCACCGAATACCACATGCACCCCTCACCATTACTACTAACATCCCTATCTTCATCCTTTATCTCCGATAGTCATCCTACATCCCTCCCCCCTTAGTGCAACCAAATATCCCCTTGGTCCCTCTCATCTCTAACACCGACCTACCTCTCACATCCCATGCTCCATTGTCCCCGAGGAAATCCCAGTGACCGGACTTTTCTCCGACCCCTAGTGATAATCATCCTCCTGCATCCCATGCTCTTCTATAGAGACAATCCCATCAACACACCTTTCCTCTTACCTCCATTATTTACCAACATTCAGCCCCCCCCCCCGATCCCCATAATCCCCAAACATGGGGCTAGTATGATTTGAAACACGGTGAGATGGAGGCTAATGTGGTTTATTTAACACTTGGATTGTACCCTAGATCCCTATTAAAAATTAATAAATGATTAAATATCAAACATATTATAAATTACATTATAATATATTTCAAATTTTTAATCATTTTCTCTGAGAGTATGATAGTTTTATTTTAATGTTTTTAAAAATTACATGTGTGTCGTTTCCTTCCACTATACAAGGAGACCCATTCCTTCTATTCATTACTCCACATTGAGATACCTAAATTGATGAAATAATTACCATTTATCATCTCAAAATAAATTAAATTTTATAGAGGATTGGGACTCCATAAAATACCCAAACAAGATTCCATAAAAAATAATCTAAAGGTGGTCTATTTAAGAAGAGTTAATTTTCTTACCCGAACACATTAAATTAATTTCTTCTTAGACATCCTATGATACTATTTTATTTTTCAGAAAATAATAAATTAAGTATCCTAAATATAGTAAAATGTAATTTCGATTATGAAACCATAATTATCAACTATATATTCCAGCAAATGGAAGGTTAATGTATCACTCATGAGTACCTAGGACGTACTATCTCCATATAGTAATACAATTCATTTTTATCCCCATATTTTATTGATGGGAATTATGATGAAATTAAATTTTATATAATATATTTATTATGAAATTATTATTCAGTAATAAAAATTTCATGATTACCTTCTTACATTCTATTTTTTGGAAAACAATAATATTTCTCATGTGTATGTCTAGACTACAACCTCCATAGAGGGACGTGTTTTGTTTTTAATATCTATTTTATATGGATGGTAATAAGGACGTATTTAATTAACATATAACTTTAATATGTTTTAATAATGATTCTAAATATTTTAATTACTATATTACTTTATTTGATTCTATATTTCAAAATTTTAAACAATGATCATTCGTTTGTACAGCCTACCATCTACATGAACAGTGCAATTCAGTTATATATATAAATTTATTTTATTACAATAAATACATATTTATTGAATATATATGATATTTATATCATGTATATAATTCAGTATATTATAGGAAAATGACAATAGTATAGTGAATAGAATTACCATGCCATTGATTTAGTAAAAAACAAAGTACTTATTACCCTAAACCATAATTTTTATGAACAATTTTCAATACACGTGTGTTAAAAGATTTTATATAAATAATATGTGTAACTAAAAATATGATTATGGTTATCCAACATATATATATATATATAATGAATCTATATTTATTATAATTTACGTTTAGACACATAAAGAGGAATTTGAAATATATGTAAGGGTTTATTTCTCTGTTTCTTCATTATTCAGGATTGTTTAGGTTTATGTCTCCGCTGGGAGAATTATTTGATATTTATATATAAAAACCATTATATATTATTCTGATCTGGTTTTTTAATAATTAAAGGTTTTCTTTTAATTTTCATCATTTAAAGGATAGAAGATACCATACTAATATTTTATGGAAAATCGACTGTGTTTTTTACTCTTTTAAGAATATTTCTCTTCAATGATTGTTTTTTTCTTAAAAATGTATTGAATGATGTTTTTAAAATTATTCAATTTTTTTAATAATGATATTTTAACCATTTTTTATTTTTAATATATTTTTAAATGTAATTATATTTTAAATTTTCCGAAATAGGAACTTCTTGTTCCTTATTACTAATGCATGAATGGGCAGGTTATTAACTTATATGACATGAACATAAATTTTTAAAATCATGAATAATCATTCATTTTAAATATATTTTACAAATTTTAAATGTTCTTTGAATATATAAGGTATTTTTAATTTTTGGGAATCTATTATATTTTAAATAAGTGGTTATAATGTAAAAAAAATTAATTTTCCAAAAGAATTATTTCAGAAATATTTTGAAATCATTTTCTTATATGTTAACATAATATGAAGAATAAAATTATTTAATGAAGTTATACTCTTTTGATTTGATCATCCATATTTTCCTAGATGATTTATGATCATATTAACATGGGGAATTACTAATATTTCTCATGATATTTCTTCTAATAAGAATATTAATTATTTTTAAGGAATATATATAATTTTATATTTCTTATTTATATCAGTAATGCATTAGAATTATTATGTTAAAAGTGGGGAAATAATTATATAGCCCCTTATTTTATTGATAGGTCTACTGAGACAAACCAGATGGGGTATTTTTTAAGGCCTTACCAAATTATTTAGTTGTCCTATCATGCGACCATAATGTTATTTTTAAATTTTGTGAGAGAAGGCCTCAACAACAACATTCAGAAGTCCAATGTTATGAATTTTTAAATTATGAAATTGGTTGTTGATTTACATGATTTTCTATTGGATTTTTATCCTTGGATAAAACTATAAATCATGTGAATATTTATATGGAATACTCAGATTTTAATTTATTCCTTCCATATTAATTTTTTCTGATTTAGCTTCTCCCGTATGAATTCCCATACTAAGTATCTAACCTCAACCATATCATATGTTTCATTTCCCCACAATTCTAGGAATTTTTTGTGATTAATATATATTGAGATATTATGTAAGGAATATAAAAATCCCCAAAGAAAATAATATGACTTCTTTTATATATTGAAATGAATAATATAAATGATGTATTTATTTGTATTAAATATAATATAAAACTATTCAGTACTTTGGGATGCGATTTATTCTTCATAGTAAAAATATAATAAATTAAACACTTGATATAGGCTACTTTTTTTTGGGGTCTTTACATATTATGTATCTCACCAACATATAATCAATGAAAGTTTAAATTTTGATGAAGACAAATATCTGAGGTAATGTCAAATCATTGTAGTAGTGATTGTAGAATATATTGTAGCATATTTGAAAACAATTGAAATGTACCATTGGTCCCTATTTTTAGAGGATTCAACTCTTGTTTTTTGACTATTTGGTGTTTAGATGTCATCAAAACCTAGTGTAATAAAATGAGTTAAATTATGTGGGTCATCCTTTTGTAGGGGGTAGGGAACCGGTCTAATAAGCCCCTATACAAAAACCCAGAGGCCCTATTTTGAATCATGAATGTGATGAAAACTTTAAGTCACTAAGTAAGTTTTATAAATTTTTACTATAGTAGAACCATAGTGGTCCATTGAATAAGGTGAGTTACAATGCCAACATTGGTGCGACATTACAACATTACATTAGTGGATGATTTCTAGTGGAATTATGGAATGAATTTTTTTTGGGATACATTATAGAAATATAGAAGTGTATTTGGATGGTTTTAACTACTTTTGGATGGAATTTTAGGTATTTGGATGCCTCTAGTAAATTGATGTTGGTTAATACATTATGGTATAGGCTAGTTTGGCCCATCATGAAAAATAACACGTATGTATGTATTCCGTTGAACTAACCTAAAATATAGTGGTAATTAAATATAACAAATATATCTCCATATAACACATGAATATGAGAACTCTAATATGAAACTAGACACAAACTAACCATAACCTGTCCATGATATCTCTCATGGGGTCCTCAACATCAAACAAACTACATTATCCTCCACTAATATATTCCCTTCATTGGATACACTCAAAATTAATCATTATACTCTCTATATATTTGCACCCATCTCCACACAATCCACTTAGATAATTTTTTTTCAAGGATCCCATGTAGTATGCTATATCAAATTCCCATGGACTAGCACTGGGAGCCGTATCCGCACCCCTCATCATCCACCTAACTGTTTTAAGAACCTAAAACCACCATTAGTAAACCACTAACCTAATCAAGAAACTCATGGATCCCAATCCCACTTTACACATCCTTTTTTATATCTCGCACTAGGTATAATCATCACACCCAACCAACACCATCCCTGCTCAAACTATCAAACCCATGGTTCTTTGGATTAGTGTATTCCTTCACTAGTTGGACAACCACTTTCCCCTTTCTATGTTTGAGTGAGAGGTTGCACACAACTATAATAATTTTCTTAATATATAAGGTAAATAAAAAATCCCAATTTTTAGAAATTATTTTGAAATATATCACTGTATTATGGTAGAGAGGCCGTAAATGTCTAAAACAACATCCTCTTTGATTTTTTAAATATTGAACCATTAATTAAAGATCCAACATAAAAAAAATTCATGTAAGACGATTTATTATACAATCCATCATTATAATCATTTCCGGAAATCATTTTCCAACACATCTCCTTATATTTTATAAAAATTTTATTTTAATTTTTTATAAGATATATATATATATATTAAAATTTTATTTAGAAATTTATTATTCAACATTATTATAAATAATTTATTTTTGAAATATTCAATACATTAAACCCCCACCCAATACTCCCATTTGTAAATGAATCCTCCATTACATCCCATTTAGTTTTTCTATGTGGGATCCAAAATCCCCCATTCTAGAAAATTTAAGATACAATATGATATTATTAATATATAATTAGTAATAATTGAGGAATATAAAAATTGAAGATTATAATTGTGATTAATAGAAAATATATAATTACTTATAATTACTTATAATTATGTAAATAATAAGTAAATAATTATTTAATAAATAATTATGATTCATAAAATTAGTAATTAAAGTATAATATTAAAAAATTTAAAAACAAAATGATTTGTAATTTAATAAGAATTATAAATAAATTTATCAGCAATATAAAATATAATTAATTAGTGATTATTATAATTAAGTCAAGGTGGCTCAAGAAACATGCGTGCACCGACCTAAAACTTATTAGTGAGAAAACAATTGTAGTACACAATGTTTTAATGCCAAATCATGTGGTGAAAAAGCACAACCCCACAAGTCTAAGAAGATTGGATCCCAAAACCCCATCTAAAAACATGCCAAATTTTATATTTTTTTTGTTTCAATTTCCCCTTCCATTAAAACCACCCTCAGATTCTTGGTGTCAACCTCTCCCCCATTGGAAAGGTTACCTGTCTATTATTCTATCTATATTTGATTCCTATTTTTTTCTCACTGTGATCTTAATTAGGTTTCTATAGAGATCATAGATGTGGATCCATTCATTCTTCATGGAATTTGGTTTCATCATTTACATACACATCTTGTGGAGAAGAATATGTTTATCCCCATTTCCCTAGTGTAGATCCTAGATAATTACCTTATCCATCATTCAAGTCCTATCTCTAAACATTTATATCATGGGATTATAATACCTTTGTGGGGTCTTTTAAACTTCTCAGGGTGACACGTCATCCAATTTTATTGGAATATGTCCCCAATAGATACCTCTTGAGCTTTAACCTGTATGGTTATAACAAGTATAATATTAGACAAACAATATAATGGATGTGAGGATCTAAACTTGTTATTTCATAGAATACTTTCAAGGATTTATAGGTATAGAATATCAAAATAACATGATTTTTTTGATTATCACATTTAGAAGAATATACGAGAACTGTCTCCCCTTTTATTAAGGTTTTATGACATCAACTGTGACATTCCCATTTCTTTATCCAAAAAAAATGAATAATGTCTTGGAATTATATACGAGTTATCCCAACCCATAATTGGATACATCATTAACATCATTATCTATTTCATCCTCATATGTGGGAGCATGTTTTACAAATCTCTATGTCTAATCATTTCATTCAACATGGGTTACATGACCTCGTCAATCACCTATTGAGCAGTTCCTGAGAGGATCCTATTTTGATTTGTGGTAGGAGAAGTCACAATCTTTTCTAGAAGAAAATTACCAATATCATTTATCCTTTTCATGGAATCATCATCTAGAAATTAATATATTAGATATTTTTGTAGAAAATATATAGCAACTTCCATCTTTTGAATCCGTAGTTAAATAGTAAATAATCCCACATTGATAAGGGATTTGTTTCCATTTATAATTAATTAGCTCATATAAAGATAATCTGGTAAATATTATGAACCATTAAGAAATTATCATTCCTTATTTTCAAATGATTCCTCACATTTTATTATTTTCTCATTCAAGTTATGAAAAATAAAACTGGATTTTCCCCCTCGAAAAGGAAAACTAGATGGAATCATATGCGGGTCAGGTGTTTTGAAATCCATTTCAATTTATTTTTTTATCTTATATAGAGAAAAAATTACTTGACGAACAGAAGAAGTTTCCCCCATAAATTTTTTAAAAGATACACCCTGTCTCAATAGTGAAAAAACACATTTTATTTTCATCTCCATCACACTTCGACTAACTCTATTATCCTTCACATTATTTCGAGGGGTATTTTTTCCTTCCTAGATTTTTTAGGACTATTTTCTGAATCAATTAGGTTTATTAATTTTTAAGGTATTTTTTAAGGGAATTTAAATAGGGAGTAACATAAGGGGGTCCTACATTTGACTGTTTATCCCCCATAGCTGAATTTTTTATAATTGAGGAAGTTATTCTATTCGATTTTATCTTAAACATAAATTTTTTAATAAAATGACCTATCTTTTTACACATTATAAAAAACATGTATCTATGATGAATTTTAGAATTATAGCATGTAAATTTTTAGTCTACAAGGAAATTGCGGTGGCTTCCCATACTCGAGTGAAATCTCAATCTAAAATTGAGAAGAAACAAAAACATACTCAATTAATGTATAATAAAGATTAACATCCAACAAAACTGTTTCTATATGATTTTTTATTCCCTCCAATTAAGAATATTCAAAATTAAAAAATTATTATATATCTAAATATAAGTATTATTATACCAAAATGTTAATTTATGGAGAAGGTGGCCAAAACTCATGAATTTATTAGCCTAAAAGATACATTCGATTATGTGATAATCATAGGCTGATGAAAAGGAAAAAGGTGTAGTTGAATATCTATAGAAGGGATCACTAATCTCTTTTGGAAAGTCCTTCTAATCTCCCAATGGCACCTCAAAAAAATAATGGCTATATCTTATAACCATTTTCTACTATATATGGGTAATATTGGTATGAAAATAGAACAAGATCTATCGCAACAATTTAACAGGATATAATGATGGTTCTATATTATGGTAATAGTTATATAGTTATGGTTGTCCACCCTGGAAATAGGGATATTTCCATTGTTTTACACCATATAAATAGACCTATTTCCACAGTTTCATAGTAATGGAAAAAACCATATTAGATTTCCACTATGGATATAAGCTTAAAAAACTATCTTGCTAGATTTGAACCTTAGACATCAATTATTGGAAAAAATTATATTAAACACTAATCTATTGGAAATTATTGGTTCAAATATATATATTAACACATATATTTTTAGAATCCATGGAAATAGGTGGAAAATCAGGGATATTGGTTTTCCCACACCCTTCTCACAAGAATGTTTTCCCCATGAAAATTTGGGAATCATATCACCACAACATACATGTGTTGTGGATTTCGGTATGCTCTAAAACCAATGTTTTAGATAATTATCGATATACCATCTTATCAATGACCCATAAAAATATTTTTTATAAAAACTATGGCCATAAAGATATTTTTTCGTGGTGTTCATTATCAACCAAAAGGTATAATATTCATCTTTTTGTCAGTCTATTGTGGAATTTAATATCATGGAGGTATCATAATCAATATTTGCACTATAAAAATTTTCATTTGTTTAAGAAATTGGTTGAAAAATAATTGGGTACCCATAATGCCATATCAAAAGTCATCATTATTGAATACATATAGTTGGTCATGACATGAATGTTCCAAACCGAAAAAAACACCTATAAAAGACAAAGAATCATTATCTGACATAATCAAATCACATGTCTATAAATCATTCAATCATCCAACACTATAACCCAAAAATAACTATATTTAATTTAAAAAAGAGCTTCCAATATAACTTATTATCATATAAACAGTGGATCCTAGGTCATAATATTGTATTTTTTTGAAGAGTTGAACACTGATGTACCGAGTTTGATATTTAAATCATGATAATATAATTATCAATCCATTTTTAATCCACAATCAAATGAAATGACATTATTCTGATACCAAATCATGGTAATGAAAAAGAAAATAATATTATGTTATCATCATCAAATATATTCCAGTGAACATATATCCATATATATTATTTGTCAGAAGGATTATAACTAAACTTCACATGAAAATTAAAACATACTTCATAGAAAATTATGAATAAAAAAAACTACTACATTAGTTGAAAACTATTTCATAGAAGATAAATAACCTAAAAACCATCATGTAATGAAGATCATTTATAAATCCAAGAATATGTGAATTCCAAAACATCCCTTTCAAAAAACACTTTTATATAAGACACAATGTAATTTCACTGTGAATATAAATATCATAAATTTATATTTGAATCTGTGGTAGATGATTAAATGAATTCTATATTATATCATTAAAATAAATCAATTACCAAATTAAAATCAAATGTTTTAAATAATACGATATCTCAACAATAATAGTTTCATTTTTTATTTATAGAGAAATAACCATTCAGAACACTCAAGTTGTGGTATATTCAAACATTTATCTGAATTTTTTTATTGTTCTTGGATCAACCTCTAGTGACACTTTAATTGGTGAAAACATATATGTACTAACTATTGAATGAACAAAAAATCCTTTAAAAGTAATGTATATCATAAGTAAATAATTTAAAATTTAAATCAATCCATAATAATTTATAAGGTTTTAATTATATATATATAGAATAATTTATCATCCTATTTATAAAATATATTCTAACTACCTTGTAATATTATTATTATATGATTATCTTACCAACTATTTTAGAAATCCACATCTATGAAGTTTCATGATATCTATGTAACAACCTTCCATTGGCTACCTTATTCTAAAAATGTTATTTTGGAAACACTAATGTATGAAATATAATTTAAAAATCAATGAATAATTTAGATTTTCAATGTATAAATATATTTATCACCTCAATTATCAACATTTCTCTAAAAATTCAAACTCACTATCACAGTATAGGATATAAATATTGGTAGATGTATCAACAAATTACCCTATACAAACTATCCTCAAGGTCAATGAAGTCAATCACACATATTAAATCCTAAAATGAATTGAGAGTATGAATACTCTATCATTAATATATCTTATAACCCTTATTTTATGTAATTTAGTTATTTTACAGATAATATGATTTCATGAATTGGAATGTGTCGGTTTCCACCCCATATTACAATGTTACTTGGTCATACTAAAATTAAGCTAATTAAATAAAATTGTTGTCTTAGTTCCTAAATAAACCCAACAAGTAACTATATTAAAAATCCAACCAAACACTTTAATATAAGCCTATCTTATTTTAGCTCACTGTTAAGTGAAATCCCTATGATCACCTTTAATAGGACTATAGATAATTACTATAACAGAGATATCCACATAAATTTATAGGAATTAATACCACTAAATATATCTCATCCCATAATATAATTAAAATACACCGCCCATGTTATAAATGAATAACGAATAAAGAAATGGAAAACATGTATATATTACAGACATCACTATAATATAATATAAATTAAACAAATAATTCTATATAGAAAAATTTATCAAAAAATATTGATGCAATGTATTATAAAACTAAAAATGGAAAACTGAATTTTAATCAACCAAATATTGTTTCCCAGACATTATATACCATATCTTCATCCAATATCCATCATCTAAGATCATCCACCATCTACACACATATATTTTCATATATAATAGAGTATCCATGTGCATGTGTACTGAGGTGAGTAATAATTTATATTATATACATCTCCAATAGTGATATGACACCCAAAAACAATATTAAGAACTATTTTAATAAATTAGAGTGTTAATAAAACCAATTAAACTTAAAAAAATGTCAAATAGAGGGTACATGAAAATTTATTCTAAAGTTGAAGTCATTTCTTAATTCTTATTAAAATTTGGGATAAATAATCATTTAATATTTTTTAATCTCTTTATTGATCATAATTTAACTGCAAAAATAAAATTTTCCATAAATAAATACAAAATTAATTTAATAAAATTTAATGGTGTGATCCCACATAAATGGATAAATAGTAGATATCAAGTAATATTGTATTGATTAAGTGGTAAGGTTATTTATAAGGGCTTACTCCTCCCATTTATAAGGTTTCGATAGCGAAGAAAATACTAAAACAACTAAAAAGGATTTATGGATTCATGGAGAAGATATTAAGAATATCTATGAACATCTTGAAGATACGTACACAAATAAATTTAATATATAGACTATACTATTTTAGATTTATTTATATAAAATTATATTAAGTATTATAGTATCCTATGAATTGATAAAGTTTTTATAAATACTCATGATTCGTGAATAAATTTTTGATGTAACTGAAGTAGGATTTATCTACTGTATAGATAATTAAAAACTACTTTTCCCATAGAGGAGAGAGGGAGTATTTTTTCTGTGGAGAAAAAATGGGTTTCTTGTATCATGGATTAATATTAATTGATATTTGATTTAATATTTAAGAATTTATGTGTTAGTTTTATATCATTTATGTCATTCAATACACTAACTTCTGAATTAGATGAAAATTTTTAGTGTTATTCAAAGGAATTTAGTGGCATGGGAAGAAAGAACACAATTTAGAATAAATTTTTAGGAGGGAGTGGTCTGGACATTAAAAAATAGGTAAAAATTTAAAATAACTAGAATAAAAAAATGTATATTAATATTATTATGTAAAATTTAAAAATATTAAAAATACTTAATTAATTTTCATTTATTTTATATTTTTTCCCAAATAATCATTGGGTGTAACCATTAAATTCTATGATATGTCTTGTAAAAAATGAAAAAAAATTTCATTCAATTATATTCTATTCCACTATATTCTATATCAATCCATTTTATTATATTTCATTAATGACCATTTATTTATATTATTGATAGTGATTATAGGATTTATAGAAGACAATGTGAATCATGAATACATGCCCTAAAGGGAATCAACCCTTAAAAATTGAGTGCATGGTTTATTTCTAGAGTAATCTCATTTTCATATGGATAAATATAATGTCCGTGATAATGTTTTTTAAAAAAATGAAAAAAATCTATATATCTCCACTTATGATACATGATTTTTCTTGGTGAGTCTATTTGGCATAAGAAAATTTTAAAATCAATCATTGTTAATTTGAAGGTTACAGGTTAACCTAGAATAAACAATTTATTATTTGTGAAGTGGCTTTAAAACATGGATTAAAAAAATATTCTAAATTTAATTAATATTGGGATGAAAATAAAAGGTTAGTGGGGATTCCTTATACAAAGTTTTTCTCAAAAGGTATATTTTATATCAATATTAGATAAATATCAAAATTTACTATTGGGTGAAGATGAAAGGATTGAAATGTTTGTAGGTTATTATTGGGATATTTATTCTATAAAATAATGGTGAGCTAGATAAAGGAATTAAAAAAGAAATTTTGACAAGTTGATGACATGAAACATAATTGATGGTATAAAAATTTACATATATGGATATTTTAATGAATTTGATTTGATAAATAATGATAGAGGATATAGGATACAAATATAAATGTGTTTTAGGGTATAATGATAATTCTAAATGAATATTTACCCATTAGATAATAGTTATTAGACATATATTTAATATTTAAATTATAATAATTGATTTATGAAAGAAGATGGATTAATGATACTGACTTCCAAATTTTAATATTTACATCCCAAAGATAATGAAAAATGAAAAATATTAAAAAATCATGCAACCTGGTCAATTTAAAATATAAATTTATATTTTATAGAGTTTTAATGTTGATCTAATGAGAACGATATACCATAAAAACTAATCATTTATAACAAATATATTTTTTATCCTTAATGTATATAATAAAGTGAATTATCAAAATTAAATGATAGTGAAAATTATAATAACAATTACATATTCTATTTCCAAACAATTTTTTTTATTTTATTAAGAATTACTTTTAGGTTGAGGGAGAATCTACAATACAGACTGGTGTCATTACAAACAATATTCATATACACACATAAAATACAAACCCCGAGTGGTATGAAATCAAACCACAATTTTTACACTCGATCCTAGGAACTCCAAGTACCCATTGAAAGATGAGAATACATCCACAATCGACTCCAATGAAACAATAATTCTAAAATCATGTTCAATTCATCATCTATGTCATCATATCCAAAATCACATTATCTTTTGTATCATCCTACCCTCAATGTCCAGTCCAAATATTGTCTTCATTGACATAACCTTGTGTCAAGATGAACCATCCGATCACAGAACCCTAATCCAGTCTTTTTACTGACACAACAATCGACTCCAATGAAACAATAATTCTAAAATAATATCAAAACACATCTTAATCACCAATAAAGGAACTATAAAAATACCTACATCACATAAAATGATATCCTAAACACAAAAAACAAACCACAAACATAAGAAGATATGATTAATTAATTTCATGGAATTTTGTTTTTAGCAAAATGATTTATTTTACTAATATATGTAATTTAATAAATTAGTTTTTCGATTCCTAAAGTCATCATTTTTCATTACATCAATTTTAGTTAGTACTATCCTAAATCTTTCTCTTCATTATAACAAAAATAAAATTAATTAATAGAATGAACCCATTTGTCATCTCTGTTATAAAATATGTATAGATGATATTATCATATCCCAAATAATCTTCCATTGCATTGGTTTTACACCTTTATTCATTACATATATCACTGATAAAATTGGTAAAATAAATATAAACTCATCACAATGTAAAAAATAAATCCAAATAATTTATCCACGAGAAAAAATATCATTCAAAATAATTAGACCAAATTTTACCCATAATTGACCACCCTTTAAATGGATAATTAATTACATAGAAACATTCACAAGTGAAGAATTCATCAAAAGATATGTATATGAAATGATATTTTAATAATGAATCAAGAAAAATATATAATAAAACTAACATAAAAAACCTCAATACAATGCATTTCCATATGATTTATCTAGGTGCCCAATATTTATATAATGGTAAACATATCACAAAGTGTTCAATATACCCTTTTAAACTAAAATTATTAGAACTAAATACTAAATTCAAAGATTAACATTATATGTTACAATGTAACTCAAGTTTCACTCAGGATCTCTCTACCTTTTATCCTCTTACCTATTTTTTATTTTCAAAATCATTACGTGTCATGGTTTGATAATTAGACTTCACTATAATTTATATTTTCACATAATGAAAATAAAATATCCTAAAATAATGATGCAAGATTGAAATATTTTTAAATATATTTTGAAATTCAAATATATTGTTTTATCACGATGCATTGTAATGTGTCAATAATTTAAGTATAATATAATAGATGTTCCTTTTTTAATTATTCTCATAATGTTTTTACATAGTTATCATCATAATTTTTTGGTCATTACTTAATCATATTTTTTTTCAATTTTAATCATAATAGAGCTTTATTCTTAACAAATATTACTCACAATATAATGTATCCTTAATTATTTTATGATTTTACTCAAACACAATCACTATGGTGTGTGTTAAATATAATTTATCTTGGTTCTTTTGAATATTTGTTCATTAATTATTCTTAAAATAATCAAACTATAATGAATGTTGATTTGTTTTTGCCTTTCTATTTTCATGATTAACATTTTCCCAATCATCTCTAATGTCTTCCAACAGATCCATTTAGAAAGAAATCCTTTCAAAAATAATAATCATCTAATAATAATTTTATTATTAATGAAAATCTTGGAAAAGGGTTATACACATTTTAGGATTTCAAAATTCCCCTACATATGAAAATTTTATTTTCCCAATTTAAAATATGAAAATCATATTAAAAAAATCAATACTTTAGTCTAGAAAAAACTGAATTTGTAATAATCATAAAAATGAGTCATAAATCATGATTTTAAAAACAAACAATTCATCCAATCTATAATTCTAAAATAATTATTTTAAAAATCCCATTATAAGATCCTGAAATATTACACATACATTATTATACTTTTTAACTGTACACACGAAACTTATGATCTAACTTATCATAATATTTTTTCACTCACCACTCATGATTATTTAATTGGAGTAATGAAATCTCAAATGTATATGAAATATAGCCATATAATTTCAAACTAAAAAAAGATTAATTTTTAAATAAATAACACTAATCTCAATTAATTCTTAATGGAATTTATTTTCTGGATGGTAGGTGGTTAATTATATATAAATTAAAATAAAAGACTTAGGGATGAGGTGGAATTCATAATATATAATTTATGATTTTCAAATAAAGAACAACACGTGACTTTCCTCCTTAATCTGTAATGACCATCAACTACAAAATTTCTTTTCTTATCATTTTTAATAAATTATAAATTTTCAAACTCAAATCATTGATAAAATTAATCAATTTTTTTAAAACAATTATTATATTTTTTAAATGGGATTTACTAAAATATCATGTAGTGCATACTCCAATTTATCTTTGTTTAATCTTATTCAATCATATATTTTAATATTTATAAAAAATCATAGGTCTAGATGGAATGATAATACAATAATCCATGATTATTCCATCACTAATATTTCAAATGATACAATGTCGATAAAAGAATAATAAATAACAATCTATTAACCATTCTCCCAATGACTAAGAGAGGATTGTATAATATTTTATTTTCATTATAAAACATCCCAATAAAGAAATAATCTTCCCATATTCATCATGTTATGTAAATAAATATACTTCAATAATTACAATTCATTAGTGGGGGAATTATAATGTGACTTGAAATGTGATTCCAATAATGTAATTCCATGTCTTTATGAGCATAACAATAATCAGATATACAATATGTATCTAGAGAAAATAGACTAAAATTTTAATAATTATGAACTTATTCATTTTATTATTGTTCTGTGTATTGAAAAAGATTAAAAATAATTTTATATTATTGATATATATCCCAATACTATTACAATAAATAATATACAATAATGATATTTTAAATAGTGTTTATAGTGCCTTTTGAGAATGGGAATAACAATTATTGATCTGTAATTTCATTAAATAAATAATAATAAAATTTTATAGTAATGAAAATTTAAATGATTAAGAATAAATAAATTCATAATAACACCTATCAAATTATAACCAATTGAAAAATAGAATGATCATGAAACATTATATAATTTATACTTGTATAATTAATATTTTTGGACATGAATAATACAAAACTTACAAAAAGGTAGAATTTATCTCCAAAATTATGATGTATCGTAGAGAAAAAAGGAGCAAAAATTCAAGTGGATCCCAATATACCACAACATATATTTATTAAAAATAATTATCAATGTTTCACCAATGTGAGTGTTATTCAAATAAAAATGCTCAAATATGTTGCAATGGAATAAAATAAAAATAAATAAAGAACGAAATGTTATTTTGTATACTGGAAAACTCATTTTACTTGATAATTGAATGTAATATTTTTTCTATGTTATATATATAAGATTAATTTTGGTAAAATTAAAATCTAGTTTAACAACATCTATTTACTAGGAAATCATTTATCCAAAAGAGACATTCAACATCCCAAAAATTTGAATTTATATTTTTTGAATGTTTTCCTATATATAAATAGATAAGTTTTAATTTTATTAATTTTATATTATTCATAATAATTTAATCTTATACTTTAGGAATAACTATAAAATAAATTTTTTCATTAAATAAAACTCTAACAACATAAATTTATTTCATGTATAATTGATTGTTATAAAAAAAGATAATACATAAGGACATGATAAATATTTAATTTCATTATCACAGTCAGTACATAAAAAGGATAAGTGGACATTAAAATTAAAAATAGTATAATAGGATATTAGAAAAAATAACATTTGTAGACTATAGAAATACATTAGTTCACGGTCCCATAAATATATCAGATACATGAAAAAAAATTAAATATGAAAGTGAACATTAGAAATATGAATGTCAATTTGTAAAAGTAGTATAGAGTACCAAGATATAAAATGGAGTGAAGGATGAATTACAGAAATATTAGTTTTTGATAGGATGTTCAAAATAATATTAACATTAGAATTATCACATATATAATATTCAATCAACCATTTTTGTCATACCAATGTTATGTTAACAGAGAAAACAACATTAGATCAAATGATGCATGAAAATTCTAAAAAATATATGAAAAATTGATTATAATAAAATATTTCAAAGGAATAATAATAGTGTATACAAATTAATTTTTTAAAGTAAGTGAATAATTGATATAATGTTACTGTTTAATATTTCATATGTAATATGAAGAATGTTGGGCCATCTGTTAAAGGAATACTTGTCTCAATCATATTTTAGCAATATTCTACCACTTGAATATTAATATTATAATGAAATTAACATATCTAATATTATTAAGAATTATATATATTTAATTATATTTTTAATATTCTGTCTATGAATTCATTCCTACATCATTTGATACAATATTTTTAAAGGAAAACCTTATTCTATAGTTATATATTTTAATTTATGATTTCAATTTCATCCCTTTACTAATAAATTGACTAAATTATATCAATATATATTCCTAAATTCATTTAATTCAATATCATTTCTTTTTTCAAGATATATAAATCTTTTTTTATTTTCATTAAAATAAATTCAATCAAAACAATAATCATCCATGTATATATAGGAAATTTTTCAATAATTTTCAATAATTTTAATTAACTAATACATTAATGATTATTTTCATATATTAATTTCTAAAATCCATTATTATATATAACAAATTAAGGATCCCTTCTAAGTTTTTTTGGAAAAACCATATACATATTATTACTTGAAAATTCAAATTTCAAATCAATTTTAACTTTGGTAAGTGATCCTATCTCAATATTTACTTTGGTATTCTCTATCTCTCTGTATAATATAAATTCAAAAATTATTATTTATTAAAAAATTATTTATTTCTTATTTACCGTTTTTTATAGATATTGTTACATTATCTAAATAATTAAATCTAAAGTCATGGGTTTGAATATTTGTAACAGCCATTGGGTGTGAATCATTTACCTTTAAATCATGTGGTCAATTTTTTAATCCTTGTATATTTATTTTATGAAATTTATTTATTTCATATCATTTTCATTAATTATATTATTTTATTTAAATTTATTAGATAATATAATATTTAACTCTATTAGTCATGAATTCCATATATTTCATAATTCATTTTGAAAACTATTTACCTTGAATGTTAAACCATTTGTCTAACACCACACACTAGTTCATGTCATAGAGGAGGGCTACACAAGACCTATTGGAGCTCAAGAAGTAGTTAGAGAAATTATAGGAAAAGGGTTTCATCAGACCCAATACTTCTCTTTAGGGTTCACATATTTATTTTCTCAAGAAGCCGGATGGTTCCATTAGACTATTTATGGATTATCAGAAGATGAACCAGTTGATGGTTAAGAACTAATATCAATTGTAAAGTATTGATGATCTCTATGATCATATTTAAAGGGACCATGTTTTCTCAAATATTTACTTTGAGACGATTATCATGAGTAGCACATTAGACCATCAGATATACCTCTTATAGTCATTTGGAGCAGGTATGGCCTATACAAGTACATGGTTATGCCATTTATTCTCATGAATGTGCTAAGAGTTTTCATTGAACTGATGAACCATGTGTTCCTAAATACATGGATTCTTTTATGGTAGTCTTTTTCAGACGATATATAGGTGTACTCTCACATTCAACTCTACCATGCCACGCATCTTGAGATCATTTTGGGTACACTAATAGATCCTCATTTATATTCCAAGATATCAAAATTCCATATTTGGATGGACCATATTCACTTCTTCAGTCATGTTATCCTAGAGATAGGTGTTTCAGTAGTCCCAGATAAAGTGAGACCAGTAGTTTTCTAGGTGCTACCTAAGAACATATTTGAGGTACACTGTTTTCTGGAGATCTCTATTTACAATATTAAATTTATTTAGGACTACCCACTCTTAGAATCACCATTTATGGGCCTGACTATGATGGGTGAAATATAATTGTTGACAGATTCCTATAATTCAGCCTTTCAGAAGCTGAAAGGGAGATTGACTTTATCATCAATACTTATTTTTCCAGGGCATAGAAAGAGTTACAAAATTTTTTGCGATGCATACGGTATCGGGATGGGAGAAGTGCCTATGTAGGGGTACATAGTTGTTTCATATAGATCATAGTAGTTGAATACACATGAGAGTAGGTATGCGATGCACGATCTAGAGTTATCAATAGTTGTGCTAGATTTACGTTGTTGGAGACATTATATATTGGTGGAGAATTTTGTGGGTTTCACTGACCACAAAAGGCTCAAGTATATCTTTAATCATCATGATCTATATTTGAGACAATGAAGGTGGGTTGATTACCTGCAGTCCTTTGAAATTGGGAAAGCCTAAATGTAACGCCCCGACCCTAGTTACCCAGAGTCGATGCCTTATTACATAACATTGGAATGATCACACGAAAGATCAAATCTCGAAAGACCGATTGGTTTAGTAGCCTTAGAAACACTAGATATATTCATAATGTTTTACATTACATCATGAAGTGAAAAACTACAACAAAAACATATTGTCTCCATAATCCACACTATTATCCCCTCATAATATCCCAAAAGGTCATTCATGATTTACTTCTTCACATCATGGGAAAAATAAAACATAGAAAAGGGGTGAGCTCAAATTCTAAGTAAGGATAACAATATAGAGGAAACTTTCATAAATAAGAATAAACATTTAAGTCAGTGTATAAATAAAAAAAATGCCTTTTAAAATTGAACTTCAACATAGTATGGCAAAAATAAAATGAAATAATTCCATTTACTTATTCACATTGATATGCTACTAATCGAATTATCACATGCAATATCAATAACCACTTTCATAATGATGGAATGCATAATGCCAGACAATCAAAACCACATAGCCAAGGCCTTGTTCCAAGAATACAAATAAGATTTTTCCAAGGCCTTGTTCCAAGACACTAGTTTGTCTCATGAGACCTACTGATGCAACGAGGAGGTATAGTGGGCTCCACCCATCACATATTAAGTCCAATGCATTCCCATATGAAAAGGTTTAAACATAACATAAACATTCGTATTAAAACTATCGTATGAAATGTCAATACTTTCACTATAAACTATGAATGATATAAAAATAGAACATCAATAGTCAAACATATCACAAAACCTTGAATACAATATAGAAGTTTTGTATCATAATAAATCAACTTCAAATAAGCGTAAAATCCATCAAAGTATGTTGACATAGATGAAATCAAAACTCTTTTTAGAGAGATCTCTCTTTCTATTTTGAAATCATTTAAGAGTCATATATTTATATAATAAAACATTTTATTTGAAAAAATTCTTATAAGATAGTAAGGGAAGCTTCGACGATTTTATAACGGCTTAAAATAACTGCACCCACAGTATAAGTTAAAAAAACATTCTTACCTTAATTATGTCGACAAGGTTAAAAAGAAACTTGTTTGGAAAACGACAGAAAGATTCCTTTATAAAACTCTTATAAAAATTCAAACAAGGGTATAAATGACTTTAAATAGTATTATTTTAAATATTAAAAATGTTTTGAAATACATTTTTAAAAACATGGATGTGGATGATAAAGAGATCCCAGTAGATTATTACGTATAAACAACCTCGGATAATGAAGAGATTGTGAAATCACCCTTACCTTGTACTTTTTCTTGGTTGGGATAGGTTAACCACCTGTATAATGGTGAAATAATTGTTATTAAATTATACAATAATCATATACATTAATATGATATCATATATGATCTTTTAACATTGATTTGTTAATAATATCTTAGTATTATCGTTGTTTCGGGTGTTAACTTACTCGTTTTATTTTATATGTTTTCTTATGTAAGTCATGTTTGTCCTGGATAGGTTGTATATTAATCATATCCAGAATTATATAAAGTCCTTATATACTATTATTAATTATCAACTTAGAATTATACTTGAATGGATACGATGGAGAATGAATCTCATTGCGTTCGTGGAGACGGTAGTCTGTACGTACGCACAAGCGACAATATCATTCTTTTGATATTTAAATAATATATAATAGGATGGTATATCATATATACAGAATCATTATCATGTTACATTTATTATTTACATGAATCACACTTCATTATTATACCAATCCAAATAATAATTTATTGAATAACAATTACACCACGACGTGGAGATGGTAAGTCGTACGTACGCACATATGGTGACATGTTATTAAAAGGATGGATAAAATACTGAATATGATTGTACCATAGTTATAATAACATCATAATATATATAATATACTGGAGTTATTATTTTAGAATGGTAATAACAAATAATGAAGAAGTGTAAGGAGAAAGGAACTTGAAAAAGGGTGGTGAAATCATTACCTCTTCTTTGGGTTCTTCCATTTGATTTGATCAAAAGGGATCCTTAAGATGGCTTTCTGACTAAAGGATGGCCTCTATAATAAATTGAGGGATGTTTAGAGTGAATTTGGGCAGAGGTTGTCCGAACCAAAAGGCTTTGAAGGTGTGAGTTAATGAGAAGGGAGAGTGCCCTTTTATAAGAGGGGTGAGGGGCACCTTTGGAAAAGCTAGAAATATTATTTTATAATAAATTCATATTTAGTTTCTAGTGTCACAAAAGTGGATTATTTAAATTTAAATTTGGGGATAGGTCGATAACCACCCAACCAATAGAATTTAGACAGGTTTGGGTCATTATACTAACCTTATCTTTATGTATTAACTCTTAGTTAATTAGTTTCACATTTACAATGTCTCTTTATATTTTTTTATTATATAGTTAATAAACATACTATATACCTCCAAGATACCCCCAAGTGGTTCATTAATGATACTCATATCATGATATAAGTCTCTTGTCTGGAATTTAGATTTTTAGGAATTTAATATCAATTAATAATATAATATTTGTTTTAAAAACTAGCTTCTGTCAATTTTGACACTATTCAATAGTTGATTTTTGTAAAACTCATAACAGAATTATTTCTTCGAAAAAAGTTTATTAAATCATTACTAATATTTCATATTAACCTATAAAATTAGTGTAATTCATTAGAAGTCTAAAATTATATTTATTTGGGTATTTATAATATCAATTATTTTAATTTTTCACTATTATGGTAATTACTGCATCATTATTATGTAATAAATAAATTAAATTATTTAAGGTCTAAAAATAATAAATAAACTATCATTATGTAGGAATTTTTTTTATATCTAATTAATATTTACAATAGAAAATCAAACATATATAACCCTATGAAAAAATTGTTTTTCTAAAACATATATGCTTGTGTCATTTTTTTATTCATTTTAACTTAATTAAACTAAAGTGTCCCTATCACTTACAAGTGGCACCATGGGGTCCCGAAATCGACCCAATGATGACCATGGTCGGACATGTATCAACCAATAAGGTTAGGAAACGTTTTAGTGTAATTTTGTATTATTATAATATTATTTTTTAACCCTTATTTACCGGATTTACACTTTAACCATGGTAAATAAAATATATTCCGAAGTAATTATTCAAAATGTCTAAAAATAAAATTTACCTATTTAAACAATTTGAACATCCTGATTACATATATGGAATCCATTTTTCCAAATTCAAAACAAAAAAGTGGAAGCAATTAGTTTAAAATTAATTCCCGCTGTCAAAACAAAAAGCGTGTTTTTATGATATAATAACTATCAAGATATTGATACTTTTTTATGTTCGGTTTAATTGTGAAATTATGTCCAATGATCAAAATTGTATTAAATGGTAAAATATATATTCTAAATATAATTTAAACCCACTAAAATTCATAATTTATCACTATTAATTATTTTGATTAAAAAAGTTGTTTTTAATTAAAATTTAGTAATTTTCACTATTCATCAAAATATTAAAGTTATCCGAAAAGTACCAAAATTTCACCTTTGGCTAAATTAGATACTCCGAATTGAAAAATGATGTCCATTTTGAGAGATAAAATTTCAAAAAGTAGGTATTACTATTCATAACAGCTAGTTTGATCGGTTGTGGTGTGTGTTAAACTCGAAGTTGCGTACAACACATGCTACTGTATTATTCAATGGAAAACGTACCGTGGAAGCTTGGGATGTTTCATTTAAAATTTTTGATGTCCCCATTTAGTCATAAAGTTTAAAATATTGTATTTAAAATGGGTTCACTATTAAAAGTTGGTGAAAGTGCAATACTGAAAATGAATTTGTTCATACATTATGTCTAAGAAACTCATAATATGGATTCTAAAATTATAAGGATTATATAATGTTTAAAATTTAGTTAATACTATTCATAACCTCTTTTGAACGACTTGTTTGGTAAGTCATGGTGCTCTTGAACTCGGTGTTGCGTGTAGTGCAAGTTATTGAATTATTTTTAAGAAATAACACACTATGAAATCTTGGGGTGTTACATTCTCCCCTCCTTCAATAAATTGCATCCTCTCAATTTGAAATTGTTCTTAGAAAATAAAAGGTTGAAAATAGAAAATATCATTGTGGTAAAACCCACATCTGAAATTGGGTTACTAAAATTTAGTCTTAATATGAGGAAAAGAGAAATGAAAGGGTCACCACCAAATTATGATTTTGATTAGGAGATCATTGGTGGCAATTAGAGACATATAATTGGAGGGAAAATTTAAATATTTATAGTTAGTGATTGAGGTCATAAATCACAAACAAGTGTAAAACTGAGGTCCTTAAATTCATTAATCTCTGATGATTTGAAATACCATCGGTTCAACAAAACATAGGGTATTAGGATAACACATTTTTGGTTTTAGGATTCCTTAAATAATGCATAAAAATTAATTTATTCATAGAATAAGAGAATAAGAAAAATATGTTCATGACAAGTAGAGTTCCATCCTTTAACTAATTTCTACCACAACCTCATCTTTCACTCCAAAAGATATTAGAATGTAAAAACTAATATTCTATTTATTCTATTCGTATAGGGTTTAAAAAAAATGAATTTATAATTCATCTACCAGATCATTTAAAAAAAACTACATTATTTAATCCCGGACATCACATTGGTCAGTGGTAGGTGATACACCCTTGTCGCCCTTCTATTGTGGGTTCATGTCTCACGGCCTTTCCGGACGCGACGGGTTTCCGCCCGACCTCCGGGTTGTCCTTTTATGGCAATCCAAAACAATCCAAACTATAACTATCCAAAATAATTCAGTCCAAAATTTATAAGGAAGGTAAACACAATAAAGATCCTTTTTCCGCGTAATTACAGGTGAAAACCTTCAACATGTATTATTTTAAAACACTTCAACATCCTGAATTACCATAAAACCTTATTGATTACATTCATGATCCCTTATTCCTTAAAGAATAATAGATATACTCCTTCAATCCAAAAATGTTTTAAACCCCAACAATGATGGAATATACAATTCATTAATCAGTTTCAAGGTAGTCAAGAATATCCAATATAATTTATCCAAATCAATCTTGTATTATTCCAAAATCACTACCTCGGTATCAGAACTATATTATGGTTTATCATTCTCTCAACCATATATTATCCAAACATTTATACTGATATTGAGTCACTTTTCTTTGTTCTACACAATCTCATGTCCTTAATGAAATAGTATTGCAGTACAATCCTTATATACTCCATAATTATTATAACAAGTACATTGTTGATACAACACTCAAATGAGATAATCAACACAAGAACTCTAATCATTCCTCTTAATCTGTGGTAGTATCATAACTTGATATTTATCCAATAGCATCATTTGCGGCATAGTCTGATGACTCGGACATAGGTTCATGTAGTGTCCAAAATCCTTGCAAATGAAGCATTGTACATTTGAAACCATTTTCTTACCCTTGCAGTCACGTACTTTGTTCCCTTTTCCTCCACACTTATAACAAACTCCCATTCCTTTCAGGCAAGTTCCAGGGTGTTTCTTCCCACAGTTATCACATATGGGAAAATTCTTCTTTTCCCTCTTCCCTTTATCCATCATTCTCTCTTCCATCCTGTTCTTCTCTTGCATCCCTTCAAAGCCATATGACTCAGTAAACTCTTTACTTATCTTATCAAAACATGATATTATTTCTTCATATGTTGATAATACAAGGGAGACTAGTTCTCTTATAAATTCTGGCTTAAGACCACGAAAGATATGATCCTTCTTTCTCTTTGGATCATGTGCATTGTTGGAGTTCTCATTCCTTCTACCGGGCTTCATTTCTAAACAATGGCATACACTAGATTAGTTTATGAAAAACCATACCTAATCCCAAAATTGTAAGACACATAACATAAATTAATGGGTTTATGGATATAATCCATAATCATAAGAATTTATCCTTTGAGGAAGTATATACTAATAAACCCTTCATAATGGTTTGTAAAAAAATGAGAATTATCCTAACCATATCCCCCGGGAGTGTCGTAAACAAGAGCGCAGCAAGGCCCATTGTCGTGCACCAGTTCCCGTTCGAGTCTTGTTCAAAGAGGTGTTTTCGGGTTTTACCCCTAGGTACATCTGTTCCAGAGGTGCCTCTACCTGGTCGTATCCAGACAGGGATGTATTGCTCGGAAAACTCACAAAATCTCTACAATACCAAAATTCTAGGAAGTTCTTCTATACTAATCCTCGAAGTCCATCTTAGGACTACGCGCTCTAATCAGAGTTTATCTAAATCTATCTTCCAAGGTTTGTACTAATCTTCCTCTGATACCAACTGTAACCCCCAGACCCCAGTTTCCCAGAGTCGGTGCATTATTACATAACATTGGCATGATCACAAGAATGATAAAATCTCGAAAGACCGATTGGTTTAATATCCTTTGAAACACTAGATATATTCATAAAGTTTTACATTACATCATGAACGGAAAAACTTATACAACAACATATTGTCTCCATAATCCACACTATTATCCCCTCATAATATCCATGCAGGTCATTTATAATTTACTTCTTCACATCCTGGGAAAAATAAAACATAGAAAAGGGGTGAGTTAAAATGCCCAGTAAGGATAACAATATAGCGAAAACATTCATAAATAAGAATAAACATTTAAGGCAATGTATAACTAAAACAAAAGATTTTTAAACTTGAACTTCAACATAGTATATCAAAAATAAAATGAAATAATTCCATTTACTTATTCACATGGATATTCTACTAATATAATAATCACATGCAATATCAATTACCACTTTCATAATGATGGAATGCATAATGCCAAACTATCATAACCACATAGCCAAGGCCTTGTGCCAAGACAACAAATAAGATTTTGCCAAGGCCTTGTGCCAAGACACTAGTTTGTCTCATGTGAACTATTGATGCATCGAGGAGCTATAGCGGGCTCCACCTGTCACATATTAAGTCCAATGGATTCCCATATGAAAAGGTTTAAACATAACATAAACATTCATATTAAAACTAGCATACAAAATTTCAATAATTTCACCATAAACTATGAATGGTATAAAAATAGCACATCCATAGTCAAACATATCACAAAACCTTCAATACAATATAGAAGTTTTGTATCATAATAAATCAACTTCAAATAAGTATAAAATCCATCAAAGGATGTTGACATAGATAAAATCAAAACTCTTTTTAGAGAAATATCTATTTCTATTTTGAAATCATTTAAGAGCCATATATTTATAAAATAAAACATTTTCTTTGAAAATATTCTTATAAACTTGTATGGGAAGCTTCGACAATTTTATAATGTCAGAAAATAACCTCACCCTCCGTATAAGTTAAAAAAAACATTCTTTCCTTAATTCTGTCGAGAAGGTTAAAAAGCACCATGTTTGGAAAACGACGGAAAGATTCCTTTATAAAACTCTTATAAAAAGTGAAAAAAGGGTACAAATGACTTTAACCCATATTATTTTAAATACTAAAAATGTTTTGAAATACATTTTTAAAAACATGGATGTGGATGATAAAGAGATCCCAATAGATTATTACATATAAACAACCTTGGATAATGAAGAGGTTGTGAAATAACCCTTACCTTGTAATTTTCCTTGGTTGGGGTAGGTTAACCTACTGTATAATGGTGAAATAACTGTTACTAAATTATACAATAATCATATACATTAATTTGATATCATATATGATCTTTAAACATTGATTTGTTAATAATATCTTAGTATTATCATTATTTCGGGTGTTAACATACTTGTTTTCTTTTATATGTTTTGTTACGTAAGTCTTCTTTGTCATGGATAGGTTGTATCTTAATCATATCCAGAATGATATCAAGTCCTTAGATACTATTATTAATCATCAACTGAGAATTAGACTTGAATGGATACGATGGAGAATGAATCTCATTGCGTTCGTGGAGACGGTAGTCCGTACGTACGCACAAGTGACAATATCATTTTTTTGATATTAAAATAATATATAATAGGATGGTATATCATATATAAAGAATCATTATCATGTTACATTTATTATTTACATGAATCACACATCATTATTATACCCATCCAAATAACAATTTATTGAATAACAATTACACCACGACGTGGAGACGGTAAGCCGTACGTAGGCACTTATGGTGACATGTTATTCAAAGGATGGATAGAATAATGAATATGATTGTACCATATTTATAATAACATCATAGTATTTATAAGATACTGGAGTTATTATTTTAGAATGGTAATAACAAAGAAAGAAGAAGGGGAAGGAGAAAGGAACTTGAAAAAGGGTGGTGATATCATTAACTCTTCTTTGGGTTCTTCCTTTTGATTTGATCAAAAGGGATCCTTAAGTTGGATTTATGACTAAAGAAAGGCCTCTAAGATGAATTTAGGGAAGTTGAGAGAGTATTTGGGTACAGTTTGGCCGAACCAAAAGGCATTGAAGGTGTTAGTTAATGAGAAGGACAATGCCCTTTTATAAGAGGGGTTAGGGGAACCTTTGGAAAAGTTAGAAATATTATTTTATAATAAATTCATATTCGGTTTATAATGGCTCCAAAGTGGATTATTTAAATTTTAATGTGTGGATAGGTAGAAAACCACCCAACCAATAGAATTTAAACAGGTTTGGGGCATTATACTAACCTTATCGTTAAGTATTAACTCTTAGTTAATTAGTTTCACTTTTACAATGTATCTTTGTATTTTTATATTATATAGTTAATAAACAAACTATATACCTCCAAGAGACCCCCAAATGGTCCATTAATGATAAACCTATCATGATATAAGCCTCTTTTCCAGACCTTAGATTTTTAGGAATTTAATATCAATTAATAATATAATATTTGTTTTAAAAACTCTTTTATGTCAATTTTGACACTATTCAATTGTTGATTTTTGTAAAACTCATAAAAGAATTATTACTTCGAACAAAGTGAATTAAATCATTACTAACCTGTCATATTAAACTATAAAATTAGTGCAATTCATTAAACGTCTAAAATTATATTTATTTTGGTATTTATAATATCGATTATTTTAATTTTTCACTATTATGGTAATTACTGGATCATCATTGTGTCATAAATAAATTACATTATTTAATGTCTAAAAATTATAAATAAAATATTATTATGTAGGAAATATTTCTATATTTCTAATTACTATTTACAATCGAATATTAAACATATATAACCCTATTTAAAAATTGTTTTTCTAAAAGATATATGCTTGTGTCATTTTATTATTCATTTTAACTTAATTAAAATAAAGTGTCCCTATCACTTACAAGTGGCACCATGGGGTCCCAAAATCGACAAAAATATGCCCATGGTCGGAAAGGTATCAACCAATAAGGTTAGGACACGTTTTAGGGTAATTTTGTATTATGATAATATTTTTTTAACCCTTATTTACCGAATTTACCCTTTAACCATGGTAAATAAAAAAATTACCGAAGTAATTATTCAATATGTATAAAAATAAAAGTTACCTATTTACACAATATGAACATCCTAATTCCAAATATGGAATCCATTTTTCCAAATTCAAAACACAGATGTGGGTGAAATTAATTTAAAATTAATGCCCGCTGTCAAAACAAGAAGTGTGTTTTTAAGATATAATAACTATCAAAATATTGATACTTGTTTATGTTCGGTTTAATTGTGAAATTTTGTCCAATGATAAACATTGTATTAAATGGTAAAAATATATTCTAAATATACTTTAAAACCACTAAAATTTATAATTTATCACTATTAATTATTTTGATTAATAAAGTTGTTTTCAATTAAAATTTAGTAATTTTCACTATTCATCAAAATATTAAATTTATCCAAAATGTACCAAAATTTCACCATAGGATAAATTTGATACTCCGAATCCAAAAATGAAGTCCATTTTGAGAGATAAAATTTCAAAAAGTAGGTATTACTATTCATAACGGCTAGTTTGATCGGTTGTGGTGTGTGTTAGAACTCGAAGTTGTATACAACACACGCTACTGTTTTATTCAAAGGAAAATGTACTGTAGAAGCTTGGGATGTTTCATTTTAAATTTTTGATGTCCCCATTATGTCAAAAAGTTTAAAATATTGTATTTAAAAAGGGTTCACTATTAAAAGTTGGTAAAAGTGAAATACTGAAAATGAATTTGTTCTTACATTATGTCTAAGAAACTCATAATATGGATTCTAAAATTATAAGGATTGTATAAAGTTTAAATTTTAGTTAATACTATTCATAACTTATTTTGAATGGCTTGTTTGGAAATTTATGGTGCGCTTGAACTCGGTGTTGCGTGTAGTGCAAGTTATTGAATTATTTTGAAAAAATAACACACTATGAAATCTTGGGGTGTTCCACTACATGCCAAAGAAAGGGAATGTAGTGGATAACGTATTGAGAAGGACGACTCAGATACAAGTAGTTCATGATCCTAGCAGTAAGTGGTATATTATTTCTCTTTTCTATGATATGCATTTGGAGGTGAACGATAGATAAGGGTAGACATTTATTTCATCTATATTTGTTACATATTATCTACTGGATCAAGTAAGAATGAGGTAGATATAAGATCATAAAGGCCTAGTCCAACAAGAGAGTGTGTTTGGAGGGGACCCTACGCCTAGGTGGACCATATGTGAGGTTGAGGTTCTTCATTTTCATGGAATTATATGGGTGTATGCAGACATACATGAGGAGTTGATGTAGGATTTTCATCACTCAGTTTGGGAAATTCATCTTGGTGTCTTCAATAAGTATCGAGATCTACATCATCAGTATTGGTGGCCAAACATAAAGAATTATGTTTCTTGTTTTTTATGAGACATTCCACCTATCAACTGGTGAAGGGGTGCATCAGTAGCCGGATGTACTTTTACACCATTTAACATTTCCCGTGTGGAAGTGGAATGATGTCACAATGAATTTTGTGATTGGTTTATTGATTTATTATTAAGGGAATTATGATGATTGGGTTGTCGTTGATTGACTCATGAAGGTTTCAAAAATCCTATCAATAAAGGAAAACATTACTGTAGATGATCATGGAAGGTTGTAATTCAGAGATATTGTATGTTTTCATGGGGTTCTGCACTCTATCGTATCAGAAAGGGGAACCCATTTATCTTCTGAATTTTGGTAGGGACTATGAAGGGATTTGGGAACAAAGGTTCTTCTATGTACATCTTACAATCCTTAGATATATGGCTAGTCTGAGCACTCGATTCAGGTTTTTGAGGATATGATCCGAGCATGCATCATATATTTCAGGGGTTCATGTGTTAGAAACATACACCTAGTGGTATTTTCCTACAATAATAGTTTTCATGTGATGATTTATATGGAACCTTAGGAGGCTTTGTACAGTAGGGAAGGTCGATCACCCCTATGTTGGCTGTTGGCAAGAGGGGTAGCTATACATGGACATCATCTTGTCCAGGAGGACACTATGTAAGTAGAGTTCATTAGAAAGATAATGGATACATTACTTTCTAGGATGAAATATTATGTTGATCGATAGAGACACCCTCTATAATTAGAGGTTGGAGATCAGGTTTTATTACGTGTCACATCAAGGCATGGACACAAGAGGATTAAGAGAAAGGGAAAGCTTTCACCGAGATAAGTTGGGCGATTTGAGGTCTTGGAGAGATTCAGGATGATTACATATTGGTTGATGTAACCTCATAAGTATTGGGATACGCATGACGTCTCCCATGTTTCTCAGTAATCATGTTACTTTTGAGACCCGTCTCATGGTTTTCAACACATGGAGGTCGATTTGGAGGTTCATGCTTGCTTTGATGAACACCCCATATAGACTGTTGATCATATCATGAAGGTTATATGTGGACGATATTTTCATTTAGTAATAGTTCTATAGAAGTACATGATAATTCTTGACGAGGCTTGGGATAGGGTGTCCTACGTATGATCACAGTGGACAGAGTTGTTTTACAATTCTTCTTCACCACCCAAGGAAGTGAAATTTGGGGATGAATTACTTTATGGGGGATGTTTATAAGAACCCAGATCTTCATTTCATGTATGGATCATTATTTTAGGTAGGTTTGATGGAAAATGATGAATATGAAAATATTCTATGTGCAAGTTGTGTACTCTTGACTACACACTGTGTATCGGGTTTCCATAGGCACCTGTTTACTTTTCATTAAACGGCTAGTACATGGATATGTGTGTAACCTGGATGATTTCCTAACGTGGGGGCCCATTGAGGATATTACGCAACATATACATTTAAGAAAGACAACAAGTACAATACTTTTTATTTGAATAATAGGACCAGGATCATTTCTAATCTCCATGAGCATATACTTCTTCCCTTCTCTCGTATTGGAGAGTGATGTAGGGCTGAATATATCCATGAACCTCTTGTTCCTCTGTAGGAGCTCTATTTTAGGAGCCGTTAGGTGTGTTGGATTCTCCCAGGTGACTTCTCTCTTTTCCTAAATCCTCTCTTCATGATTTATATTCACTTTTGTGTTATCCAAGGTTGAACGATTTTGACCTTATTGTAGATCTACGTAGTTCTAGGATAATTCGAGGGGAGACGTTCATGATTTTTCGATGTACAACATCGAGGTTGGTGGGTTTTTCCTTTAATTGGTTGCCTTTTGATTATATATTCTCAAAATGCCAAATACACTTATTTAGGGTATTGCGTATTTTGAAATTCAAACCTTTATAATAACTTTTAAGGTTTTTGGATCAAGAAATGGTTATTTGGTTAGGCATAAGGTTTAGTACCAAGATTATGTTTGTGTTTCCCATGAATGTTTAGTTATGGATGTGGGGTCATGTAACCATGATCGGATGCTTGTTTTCCATTACTAGTATTGTTAGGATGGATTTGTGTTTATATGAGATTCATGTGTTTCAAATTATGAATGTATGACCAAGGGTAATTGATTTTGAGATGTTACCGAAGTAGGGTATTTTAATTATGAATTGTTGTTATTATTGACTTATGGTATTGAATGTGAGAGCTAAAATGGGTCATTGACTACAGGGGTTAGACCATGTTAGCTAACTATATGGTCTTTAATAAATAAATGTTAGACCATAGGTCATATACTATGAGAGCTTTCAAGGGGTTATTATAATGTAGACCAAGGAGGTATTGACCTTGAGAGCTACCCGATTGGTTGTTTGTATTTGATTAGTGCTATGTGGGACCAAAGGGGTTAGACTGTGTGAGATTTCCCATAGGGTCATTATTATTGTTGAATGGGTGATATATGAAACCAAAGGGGTGTATACTTTGAGAAAATTCTTTTATGTTCACATTGTGAATTTTTGACTGATTTTGAGGAGCCTTCCAACCCAAATCACAAGCTTAGACTCGGCCTTACTTGATTATTAATATAATATATTGAGATGTCTATTTTTATTGTTATAAATGGAGATACAGAGCTTAGTCTATCTCTCAAGGTAAAATTATACAATGGTTTGAATAATTAGAAAATGTAAAAGAATGATACTGAAAACATCAGGATTGTTTACTTTTGAGTACTTATTAGTTTATTACTTATTTTACATATTTCCTTCTATATATATTCACTGATAGTTAGGCACATATCGTTTGGTGGTTGCCTACTGGGATTCATTTGAGACCCTATTTGGGTCATTCTTTTGGGCCTAAATAGATTATATGGATGAAGGTATAGAAACGGGAAAGTTCCCTTATTCATCAGGTACATGAGTGTTGTTGGAGATGGAGGGCATGGGATCACATTAAGGCTTGATATGCTGATGGATTTTAATATTTTTTGTACTTTGGTTTCTGTATTATATTTATATAATTGTGAATTTTTTAGATTCTATACTAGATACATGTTACATGCATCATTTATTTGTATATAAGATGTAGTTGTTGTTATTATCAGTATTCCGTTGTTTACATATATTGTATGGTATTACTGCTTCCGCTACTACTTACTATATTTGTCTACTGTATTACTCTGCCTACGAGGGAATAGTTTTCCACTATCACCGCCAAGGCCCTCGCTACTAGTCATCAGCCTATAGAATTCGAGGAAATGCACTTATGGTCATGTGACCAATCGGGTATGGGTCACCTTAGGACGACACCCAGAACCGGGATGCTAAAATTATTTCTTGGAGCAATCCAAACATGTAATTTTTTTAATAAATTTGATAACACTACAAGATTAGTTATTTTTATGTGCCACTAATTTTATGCAGTTATATATATAAATTAATTAAAGTAAAATGTACCCATTCCCATAATAATATGGAGATGAAAAATTAAATTCTAAATCCTAAACAAAAAAATATCAACTTCCAAAATATAGTTTAAAGGAACCTATTGCCTTTTCCCAAAATTACATATCCATTGGATTTTTTAAAACTGACCAATAAACACATAACAACCTCAGATAGTGTAGGTCAGTGAAAATATCATATAATACATTTTGGGATATCCTCTACCATTATGTATCCCTCCCCTTGGGGAAGAGTGATATATCTCTAAAATTGAAACTATATATTCCTCAGGCAAAAAAATTCATCAAGATACAATCAATATGCCTTAAAACTAATAACAGAACATCCAAAAAGTATAAATTAGGTCATGAAAATATTTTTTTCATTGAACTTATGTTATATAAGTTTTTATAACTCTTATAACTATAATGTATAAAATGTTTTTAAACAAAGGGATTTTATTCCAAAAAAATAAGAAGTTTTTAATATGGAAATGAAGAATTAATCTTTATTGGGTTACTATTTCAAGTAATGTATAACATTAACAGGTGATAAAAAACTATATTTTCAACCCATTTCTTATCTTTAATCACTAAAAAATGACAGAGGATTCTATCCAAATAATGATTCTTAGTTTCCCCCCGTTATTGGTTATAATGTACTTTAGGGAATAATGATTAGTCATGATGTTTATTTTTACCCAATAATGAAAAGTGTAAATATCTCAATCGGTAAAAACTGCAATAAAAAATTAATTTTTAGTTGTGGTTTAATTCCTTTGGGAGTCATATAGAAGTGTACTAGTAAATAAACCACATGCAATTTATTCTCTTTTCTCTACGCGAAAACAATTTCCACAACAACATCACTAGAATCACATATAATATCAATGGGAAACATCTAATATGTATAGTAATGACGGGTGAAGATGTAGCTTTTTCATAACTATATTGAATGATAAAATTTAGTTTTCATAAAAAGAGGGAACATACGTTAGAAAAAGGGTACATTGAGGACTTTTGAGGAAAGATATTTAATGAATACCTAGTAGAAACAATCATTCCCTAAAAACAATTTAACAGATTTTATAGTTTTAGTAAGTCTATCATTTAAATTACCTCAATAATATAATTATAAAATTCTATTTTCATTGAATACACCTTTTGGAGAAGAAAAATCCCCCTTAATGTCCATAAATTTATATTTATCCAATATTAGAATAATTGTAGGGTCCTAACACCTTTTTATGAAAAAATCTAGATTCCATAAAAAAAACCCAAATTTATTCTCATTGGTTGAGAAATTAATCTTAAATAAACCACTAATATCCTCGTAATCACATTTCAAAATATTACCATCACGAATATCTTAATGGATTTCTGATCAAAACATAATTCAACTAGAAATAACATGTATGAAAATATTCTAAAGGGACATGAGAATGTGGCCTATTATTGATCACCAAGATCTATGGGTATCTATTTGTAACCATAATATTCATAAAAAATCAAAAAAGAATTTATTTTCTACAAAGATATCATGAATAGAATTTTGAAATGGAATTATAAAGTGTTTTTTTATGGTTAAATGTAGATTCCTATAATGATAAAATATGTCTATTTGGTAACTTTACTATACTAAATTTCTTTATAATTTTAATTATAAACCACTGTGACACCTCACTTATTAGGTACACACGAATAAGGCTAACTAATTATATGTTTGGATTAGACAAATAATTCCAACATTTAATAGTTTAATAAATCATTCCTTAACAAACTCATTCCAATTGTGATTAAGTATCCTTTTTACATAAACTATTGGTTAGTTATTATGCTCCATGGATATCCTCTTCATGAAAAATGATGGACTTATCCCATTAATGGAATAAATGGTATAGTCTAATGTTGTTTTATACCATTTGAAAACAGAAAAAAAGGAATTTCCTCATAATATCCACTTAGTTTACATGATATTATGATTGGTAGTGTAAAACTCTCATCTAAGAAAAAAAAATTCATGTGAGATGTTATTGGTTTCAGTTCCATATATAGTTCATACTAACTACAATGAAGATTTGTGGGTATAGGATGTCCAAAATATATAATATATCTATTCATGTAATTGTTATAACTAAAAATAAACCATTTTATAATACTTTCCATATAGTATAACTCTATTATTTCATATTTTAGATATGTTCTAGGTATATTCTCCTAAAAAATTCATCTAGATGTTCCAGAAATTCACCCTCACATGTATCAATTTTTTCATCCTCCTTATAAAAATTAATTTCCTCAAAAGATTATAAATTGCACGGTTTTATTTTATCATCATATATTAATCCTAATGATTCATTTACAAGATTATCAAAAGAGTCATCATGATCGAACAAACCATGTTTTGGACAACTTTGTATTATGTAGTTCCCTTTTAATTTTTTCAAAAAAATTAATTTCATTTAAATTTCCACTAAAATTGAATATATATTTAGCATTAGAATACTCAATAACATCCTACAAGTGGAAAATAACGGCCTTAAAAACTGATATGGACCTCTTTATCACATTATATATATAGTATTAGAAAAACAGAAAGTAAAAAATTGATTTTGAACACAAAAAACTAATCGATCAATTCACCAATTGGGGTGAGTGATGGAGAGGTCAACCAACTGATTAACTATTGTAGAAGTATTGAATTATACTAATCTTGGTAGTTCAAATAATGTGAAATGGCTGTATTTAATTATCTCACCATGGTAACATAAATAGTTCAGTTGACAATTACTTCCTAGTTTTCTTTGGGGTTATAAGTGTACAATGTATCCCTTAATGTATTTTTTGAAACAATATTTGTCATTATTTTTATCTATGATTGAAATTTTTAATTTTTTTAAGGAATAATAAATTTATATTAACCTACATAAATAGGTCAAGAAACATGTGAAGTTTAATTTCATGGTTATGTTTCACTATTTTAGGGAAAATGAAGGGTTTTGTAAAATTCAGCAATGCAATGTGTATTCCATCTAGTTATTCATCCACATTTTACCGTACTATTTGAGTTTTGGATGCAGTTTTATCATGTTAAAAGGCCTAATATTTTCATATAAAAGTGGGTTTTTAACTTTATAAAACGCCCTATCATTTTTACGCAAATTGGAGTGATTATTATGGTGATAGAAAATAATTATTATACGAATGAAATTTTATCCTCAAGAAACTATCTTGGAAAAATAATCCATATAATATTTTTTATCTATTATTAAGAAATATTGAAACATCATCCTTACAAAAATTATTAATCATCTATATGAACATTGACAAATATAAAGAAAAAAATTACCCAACATCCATATGAAATTATTCCTTTTCCAAATTCTGCTCCAATTGGATAGAAAAATAATCATTAAAAAAACTCATGTAATATTTATGAAGATAAAATGAACCTTCATTCATGTAATTTTTAACTTACAAAAATCATCTAAAATATATATTTTGATAAATAAGGAAAATTATACATTTAATGTGTAAAAACAACCTTCATGAAATATTAAACATCAAATTTCTAGATTTTAAAATATAAATAATAATTTGTTTATAATAATTGATATTCTATATAAAAATATGGGAAATGGTAATATCAATTCAATATATATAACCCTTTTAGAACCAACTGAAAATATTATCTCAAATAATTTTTTATCCAAAGTATTCTTAATATGAATTCATAAAATATGGAGAATTTAACATTTATATCATTAAATAAATTACGGTAAAAAAATTAATTTCAATAAAATGTGAAAATAATTAAATTTTACACTAAAAAGTATTAGAATTCAGTTAGTTAATTATTTAACAAACATTTAGACGAAAAATTATTAGAAATTAAATAATAATGATATGGAAAACATATATGAAAATAAATCCACTTCAACCATGAATAAATTCACTTAACATACATTGAGTTGAAGTCGATTAGGATTGAGATATGGATGATTAAGGCTTGACCTATGTGGAACGTTCATGTAACTTTATATATTTATACTATTTAACTTGTACTTGGGGGTGAGTAATCCACCATTCATAGAATGTTTTAATTTAGTGGGTACGCCTTGGTTTAGGATTGTGTATGGGTTAAGTGTGAGAGGACATAATTAGATTGAATTTAAAATTGAGATGGAAACTATTCCACCCCTTAAGTAGATTTATATTAATTTTTTAAATTCATTGATTAAACCAGAATGAGTTTATTAGTTTTGTGGGACATTATTCTAATTGTGTGGAAGATAATATAGAGGTGTTGGGAATTATAATGGGAACCCATGGGGGTGTCTATTCCATGTAATAACCTCGTATTCCATGATATGTATGCTATGTTCATTCATCTAAAATTAAGCGATAATAATAAATATTTTACATGATGATTGTCTTATATGAATGAGGTTTTCATAATTTGTTGTGTGCTTGAGGGACCATCCAAATGTCAGGTGAAAGTATTTTTCGATCATATTGTTAACCCAAACATTATTTGTGTGAGATATGAGACATTGAGAATTTTATTTTGATTATGTTATTAATTAATTAATTATGTATATTATGTGAATTATTATGTTGACATGTATATGGACATGAAATTAGAAGGGGTTTAGTGAAATACAAACATTTCATATATTAGGTGTATGGTTAGGGATTGGGGTTGGTTATAATGCCAATCATGGATTAATTAGGTAATGGGTTAGGTGTAATTCCAACTAGGAGTGGTTATATGGTTGGGTTGTGTGTATTTACAATGGTGGAAGGTACTTTTATGGTTATATTAATATGGTGGGGTTTAATGCCTACCTCAAAATTGTTTATGGAATTAGGTGGGTGAAAAACTAACAAGACATGTTTTATATTTTTGGAAGGGAATAATGACCACTATGAACAAATTAGGAATGTGTATCAGTTGTTATGTAAAACATGATTATTCTTGGGTTATTTTTTTAAAATCATACTATGTAATGTTTTATTGGGTGTGTTGGGTGTACAAACAACCATCAACATGGTTGGTATCATATTTATATTTATAACCAATAGGTGATAGAGAGAGATATTGTGATAGGATATTATTACATTTGTAAATATCATATTATTTAATAGTGCTTATTAATCAATTTTAAAAAAACTATGACAGAGGTTGAACTATGTATAGCCACACCGAGGTGGCATTGTATTACCCATGGATTTGAATTATTTCTTTAATATTATTTCTTTTTTGGTGCCTTTATTTACGATAATATCAATATTCCCATGATATATATTCAATGGATATGTTTTGGGACACCATTGGTTGTGGTCTTCTATGTTGTACTCGCACCCATCTCGACTACACTAGTGCCCAAGAAAACATTTTGGTTATAGGTATGGGTATGGGTAAGGTACTCAAATTGGATATTAATATATATTTTTTATTGTTGTTAAGATATAGGACTAGGAGAAGACACATGACTATTTTTATGATGATATTTATTTTTTTACATAATCTGGGGTGTGTGATATGTGGTGAACAAATGTGAGATCCTATTAATGTTTCATGATACATTAATATTATGGATACTCATTATGGTATAGCACAAGTTATTTTTTTTACATACTAATGACATATATCCATGATGACTATATTATTTCGTTTATCATAGTTTGGATATTAATACTTCTTAAAACAAGATTTTTGGTTTTCTATACCAAGGATATAGTCTCCCAATGATATTTCATAGATCATCATTTTTAGTCAAAAACAGACAATATACTCGGTTGGATTCCCGAATTTATGTAGAACTGTTGGTCCTATTACATATTGAATATGATTGAATGTGGATTTATTATATTTTTGATTAGTGATATGTTGAAAATCCATTTACCCCATTCTTTCTATATGACAAAAACATTGGACTATGTATGTGATGTGTGAGGCTTGAAATTATATATCACATTGGTTAATAAATAGGTCTCATGAGACTAACTAGATTTGGTATCCAGTCTATCCCTAATAATTTATGTTTGATTTCTTTTTACAAGGAATTTAAAATATGAATATAATTTCATTTCACAAATCCTAAATGGTATTGTTATGATGTATGAGATTATATATTCCATCATTGTGAGAGTTTTTATTTTTATACATGTGATCCAATATTTTTATACTTATAGGTATTTTATTCATTTATTTTCATTTTTTATAATTTATATTTTTATCTATACATTCAATATTATTCATGTTATGGTAATTCTTAGTTATATTTCACTATATCATATCCCTATCTAACCATTTTAGCACAACCATTTTTATTATTTTTCTATTTCCCAAAAACTATGATGATTAATATGTATTATTTAAGGATAAATAATATAGGAATAAAAAATATTTATGAGTCTTTATGGTATAATTAATAACTCAATGTAATATAATTACCAAATATGTATGTTGTATCTAGATACTACTAAAATTATGTTTCTAGAAGTTTCTAATGTAAAAAAATTATTGTCAGCTCTGGGTAGTTAGAATTTAGATTATTATAATATATGTGTCTTGCAGACTAAAAAATGTAGTGGTATTAAATAGGCTTAATATACCATATATTTCAATAAGATAATATAGATATCAATTGGTAATAAGATCAATAATAAATAGAAAAATATGGGTAGTGAAAAATCAAGAGTAAACATATTAAAAACGTAGGCTCATAGCATAAAATTATGGAGTGAGAAAATTTATGACTCATGGGTGTTCACCTCATCCTAACCAATATCTAACAAAATATCAAAATTTATATACATATATATTGGTGATTATTACAATTAATTCATATCCAAATATTATTTCCACTAGGTTTTAACCATTCCTATCTCTCTAAATAAACTATTGTTCTTTTCCAGAACTGAAGGACACTATTGGGTGGTGAGTTCAATGTTGATTTTTTTGTGTCACTTGTAAAAAATGTATCCATGTCAAAATCATGATGAACATAAATTGGAAAATTAAAATAAAAGTATATCAGTGGAATTTTATATACTAGGATGGCATAAACTATATATGATGTGTTTCATCGCTGGTAAATTCGTGAATCCTATGACGTAGTATCCTCAGTGGTGCATGCCACCATTGTAGAAGAAATTATCACAGGATTAGCATATAAAGTGGGTGAAATATAACATGGAATAGCCTCTAAATGATATGTACTAGCCTATTTGGTTAGCATCTCACATGTTGTTATCATCTCCTTGATTAAGAGGGATGTTTATTGTCTGGTAGTGGGATTAATAATTGGAATCATTGTAGGGGCATTAAATAAATTAAATTTACCCTAATTAGATGTAATAATTTTCAACTACCAATGCTATTGAACTAATATTTGGGAATCAATAATCTCATGGAATGTTGGGACTGCATTAATTGGAGATGTCCTTTGAGAGGGCTCTGGTACACGGGTTGGGGTGGTATGAAATAGGTGATGGCTGCTAATAGATGAGAGGGGTGGCTGTTTTTTATTAGTATTATCAGAGTAAAATATTATATGGTAAATGGAAGTACGTTTTAGCTTTATGTATGGTGTATTTGTATGCCTAAAGCACCATGATGTACACTTATTCGTTCTTTATAAAATGAAATGCCCCTAGATTAGTGATTTTTATATGAGTTTTTGAAGTATGAGTAGTTCAATATTACGGTGGGGGAAGATATTTATATGTGAGTAATCTTGAGAATTCTCCTCATTGACCTCACCCCATCATTACAGTTTAGAAAATTCTCCTACCAAAACATATGTATTACTTTCTATCAATATTACCCCATTGTTCTAAAGTAAATTTTATATTCAATAGAACCTTTTCAAATACTTGGGAATGAAGAATGGGAGGGTGGAATGAACTAGGGTGCTTGGTGAGGTGCGTGATAAAATTCCTTCCAGTATTATACATATAAAATCCAATAATTTTAAAAGAACATTATGTTCATTAGTGTATACGACATATCACATGAAGCCAAATAAAACAAAAAAAATATTATTATATGGCCATTAAAATCTATCCATGGAATTGGTGAGTATGAATAAATTTAATTGAATGGTTATATATATATAAATGACATAATTAATGAGAATCTGTATATTAATTCTTAATAAATAAGTACTCAATTTTCAATAAAGATATTTTATGCTTCAGAAAATAAGTTTTCATCAAAAATTTACTTTTTACGCTTTCTGTGAGAACATTTTGAGTTAATTTTTTTAAATTATATAAATTAAATTTTCTAAAAAATAGAAACATTTATTAAATAAAAATATTAAAAATACCAAAGGGTGAAATTTTCATATTTATCTGAAATGATTTTTCTTTAGTGCATAGTGGAAAAGACAATTTTTTCTAAACTTATATTATTATTTTTACTAAAATATATCATTATTATTTGAATATTTTAAAAAATAACCATAATTAGTATTTAATAATATATAATCTAATTAAAGTTATTTGAATCATCATTTTATTTTATTTTAGTATTAGTACATTTTTGGTATTAAAAAGACATATTCTATATACTTTTTTTATTGCATTTTATGCATTTATATGAAAAGTAATTTCATAATCTTAATGAAATTGAACCATGAAAACTATATATAATATTTTCACTCAGTTGAGAAATTTTTTAGAAATAGTCCCAGTTTTTTAGACATTATGACTAGAAATTTTAGTAATTTTATTACCATGGTAATGTATAAATCGTGTAATTATGGTTAAAAATAAACGGTTATGGAAAAATATTGACCATAACACATTAAATAATTTTATTGACTGACTATATTTCATCTATAATAAACTAAAATACAAATATATATATATCTTTTTTCCATTTCTAAATTGTTTTTTCACTTTATATAAGTTTATATAAATAAAACTATTGATTGCCTTTATATATTTTTATATTTAATTTTTTTACACTAGGAAAAATAGAGGATATACTGGGTTCAAGATATAAATTTTAAAATTAATTTATTTATTTCAGAATTTTAATTTATTTTTACTTTTTAGTGAATAAATATTTGCATTCAATTCTTTTGCAACACAAATAAAAAAATTATATTATTAATGGAAACTTAAAATAAATGATTTTATAAATAATAAAACTAAAATAATTTGGATGAATTAATTTTCCCTAGTAATTTATATATATCTGTATAAAATTATAGGGATTTATTAAGGAATTTTATTCAAATTAACCTTCTGTCTTGATGAATTTAAATTCAAATTAAGTAAATAGTGTCGAAAATGACATCAATGATATTTTATAATAAATAATATTTTCATAAATGACTATAAATTCCCAAATAGCAAGTATTATTCAAAATTCATGTTATATTTTTTGAAACATCATCCATTTTCTATGATGGGAATTTTTTTCATCTTATAAAAACATTGATAAACTTTAAATGTTAGAAAACATTAATATTAGTATAATTAGAAAATCTGTTAATAGGGGGGGGGGGGGTAAAACCATAAGATAACTGTGACAAAATACCTAAGAAATTTTAAGAAAATGTATTACACTATATTTAAATATAGTCTTATTTTAATTTATTTACATCAACTTGTATGCATTTGGTTTAGAAAAATAATTTATATAAATTAAATTGTATATGAAATTTCACGAATTCCCCTCCCACCACATATAAGAGGTCACCCTTAATCTCAATAATTAACCCAAGACTGAGCCATATAGACCAACTAAACCCTACCCACTTATATTATAAACACCATTATCTATGTCCTATGGTAAATGTTCATTCAAAAACACGAACCATAAGTCCCTTAAGAAGAGATCTATTGGACTTCTACCAAAAAAGAGGTAATCGACTTGGATGAGTCCATTATGTTTATTTAATTTCAACATATTATTAAACTATTGTAAACAAAAAAACATAATTAACTAATTTTCATTAATATACATTATGTTATTAAAAAATATGGGAAAACAAAATTCCATTTCTTTTTCATCATATGAAAAAAACATGGGTCTTGTGAATGTATGACTTACAATCATCTCATAGATGTGTAAATTATTTTTCAACAACATTTTACATGTTTTTTATAATGATTAATATAATTAATATGTATGATATTTCTTACATAAGTAATTGTATATTGTTATAATATAATATATACCTTCTTATTTTTTGTTTCTTCAGAAAATGATAACATCGCTCATGCAGACGTGTGGATTACCACTAGCACGAAATGAAGTCATCCATTTGGAATTTTGGATTTATATGGATGTTTATAAGGATATATTTAATGAATATATTTTATATTTAATTTATAATAATTATTCTATAAATTTTATCTTTTTTACCAATCATTAATTCCATCAATAAAAAATTGAGAACATCATTCACCCATATGTACGACCTACCTTCTCCTAGAATAGTGTAACTCATTTTTCAATTCATAAATGTTATCGATGACTCTAACTTTGAATTTAATGAATATATATGAAATTTATATCATTATATAAATTTTGGTGATTATGGAACTATTTTAAATGTATAACGACAAAAACCATTGATCAAACACATCAAGTAATAATGTTGTCGTTATTACCCAGAACATTTACTTTAGTGAATAAAAGATCATAAATGGGTGATAAAATATTATAATTAAATAATATATTGTATGATATATATATCTATGGTTAAAAAATATAAAATAAATCAGTATTACTTATAAATAAGTTTCATACACATGTGAAGGAGGTGGAACCTATGTCAAGGGATTCTCAACTCACTTTTATTTCTATGAGACATATTCAATATTCACCAATAATTTATTCTGTGGGGTGTATATACTTCCAATTTTATATTTATTATCATTAATATGTTTTTATTTATAGTAGTTAAAATTTTATTTTATGTTATTTCTTTTGTGGTGGTTATGATTCAAAAATACCATTGTAGAAATGGGGTATTTCACAATCTCACTATTATTTATGATTGATCATGTTTAAATCTATCACAGATGAATTATTTGATATTTATATATTTAACAAAAACTATATTATTTTTTGACATTCATTAATAAAATTTTCAAGTAATAAAATAATTTACCTCTCTTTTTTTCCTAATATCACTGATAAAATGACTTTAAGAAATGCGAATATTATTTTTCACTCGAGTCAAAAATTATTTTAATACAATATATATGTTTTATTAAAATATTTTCAGATTTTTTTTTTAAATTTTATAAAAAAATTATTAAATAAAATTTTACAAATATTTAAATTTTTACAAAATGGATTGAATCGAATATTCATTTCGTTTTCATAATGAGGTACTTTTTTAACATTTTTATAACAAAGTTAAAGGAATGATTATTAAAATTATATAAAATAAATGTAATTTTATGCCATCATAACTGATCATTTCATTAATGATTAATTTAAATGTTTAAATGTTTCTTTAATTTGAAAATTAATTATTGTATATTTTGGTAAATTTTTTGATTTTAAATAAGTGTTTTCAAACTAAAAAGTGTAATTTCCTCATGAAATCACCCTGTGTTATTTTTAAATAATTTCAATCAATTTCGATATCCTTTTTTTAATATTATTCATTACAAATTTCATACAATTATGATACCAAATACTATATTTATTTTAATGGGTATGATCATATTTAACACGTAACATTTGTATATTACATTTTCTAGTTCTTCCAAAATAGAAAAATATTAAATTTTAAGGCATATTGAATAAGTTGTATTTTTCATACATATGATGAATGTTTTGTACATAGAATGTGATATGTGGGCCCAAAAATATCCCTTCGATGCATTAGTGGATCTCATGCGACAAAATAAATTTCTTTTTGGACGATTCCTTACCCATTTATATAGAATCATTTGTTAATGGCCTTGATGATATTTTCAAACGTCTTAGCATAAGAAAATTATGGTATGTTTTATATGTCTTTCATCATACGTTACATTATTTTTAATTCAGTTATTAAAGTCCAAGTTATTAATAAAATAAATTTTATGTCCACATGTATTTTTTTAGCTCATGTAATTATATGTATATCATTATTTGAATATCATTTTTTCCTTCCATATTATTTACGCCTTATTAAGCATTAATTGTATGCATACCCTTAATCGAATTTTCATATATCCCCTTTTTTATAATTATTCCCCAGGATACCATTCGGTGTGTTTTAATTAATATGCAAGGATATACTAAAAGTAATAAATATAATCTAAATAAAATACATTGATGTATTTTATATTTTCAAATGATATTTTGGATTTAATTGGGTATCATGTTTACCAAAACTACTAAAGTATTCATTCAATTGGGAAATGGTTGGTTGTATTTGATACCACTATAATAAAATAAAAATAGTCTCTATGATACTCAGTTCATGGAACTTATAATGTGTATCTAATAATGCTTAGTATAATCCTTTGGAACCTGATTTAGGAGAACATAGTTTTGGAATCTATATCCATTGATGAACTGTGATAATATTGCAAATGAAGAAAAATTTTATGATTTTGAGATTACTTATACATAATTTTAATTTTATGTTTTCTGTCTTTCTATTTTTGAAATTATATATTATGGTTCATAATGCAATAATATAATCATGTGTATTATAATCATTAGAAGTGGTACCCATGTGGAGCAATGGAACCTTTATCAAAGCATATAATCCACATAGGGACTACCCTCACGGTAAATAAAATGAAGATGAATATGAAACTACATCTGGGGGTGAACAAATTATATCAATATTGGGGAACAATACTCAGTTTATGAGAAATAACCATTCTTTTATGGAGTATCATGTTGATCCATAACCATATTTGAAAATGTTGGACTTTTTCATGAATCAACTACATACATCATTCTATGTGACTTCAAGACATTTTTCATATGAACAATGGATGAATTCCTTATAGAAGATATTTATTATATTGGGATATAAGGATCTGGAGGAGGTTCCTATAGGATTTTATCATCTCTAAGGTGATACAAATCAAGGGTGGTAACAAACTCAAACACTAAGGATGAGGAGTAAATAAAAATTATGGAATGAAAGTGTTTTATGTAAATTTTCATTGAAACATATTTTCCATACAAACAATAAATATATACAATGAGACAATTCATGAGTAGGATATAAAAGGATGATAATAAGGTTTCTTTGTATGAACATAACATTATAGTTTTATCAAGAAATTCTAGGAACTATTTACGTAATCCAAAGTGCGTGATTAAAATTTTATTTGATGGGATTAAGCTAATACATTAAATGGAAATAGTCTCCCATCCAATCTCTTCAAATGAGGAAATTATATCATGTGCTAGGAAAGTAGAGAAATAATTATCCATATCATATGTGGTCGAAGGAAAGTGAGATAACAAAACGAAGAAAAATAAAAAAATTGATTAAGGGGAAGAAGGGAAATAATGATTTTACCACATCTGATAATTTTAGAACGAAACATCCTTGTACATGCATAATGGTAATGGGTGTTTTTAGAATGGGTAGAGAGGAAGGAAATTAGGAACATAAATTAAAATCTAATAATGAATATTATAATAATGTTTTTGAACTATAAGGAGTTGAGGAAGTACTCTAACAAATTTCCTAATCATCGGGAAATAATATTTTAGAATAAGCAATGAGATACTGCTTAACCTTATGCTATTACTATTTCTAATGTAGAATATATAAAGTTATTATGTATTTTTATTCATGAATTATGTTGTTAAAGTTTTTTATCAATGATATTATGGTTATTATAATGAGAATATGTATAAGGATTATATTATCATATTATATCATTATGTATTTGGAATAATATGTTAAATTTTAATGACATCAAAGAAAATTGATTAGTGGTAAGGTGATATTCTTGTAGAATGTAGGATTAAGGGGATGAAAACAAGTAAAGTGTTACAAATGTTGGTTTAATAATGATTAGTAAGAATATATATAATATTTAAATTGGTCATTTTAATGGTTATATTATTGGTGACATTGAAAATTGTTAGATATTTTATTAAAAATTGATTTGTGATTGAGTTTACCACATTTCTGGTTGATGGGATACATGAAATAAAGGTAATGTTAATAGTGATTTTGAAAATTATGTATATGTGATCAAGGAGTTCACATGTTTTGAATCTGGCATTATCTACATCTTTATGTTTCTAGTTAAAATTGATTGATAACTTTTTTTGGTTTGGAATATGTCTGAAAATATTCGGAGGGGTCATTAGGTTAATTACTTATGGAATGTATTAACTTCCGCATAGAATAATATTGTTTGTGGTTATAGTATGATTTTTTATATTTAATAACCTAATATAATAGTTTTTATATTTGTAAATATAAATAGTCTGAAGGAATGAATTATGGATCTTATGATTTTGAAAAAGTTCTTCAGATATGAAATAATAATTCATCCCATTATCCATTGCCTCTAAAAAGATATGATGTGCACATTGATAAATGAACAACCAAAGGGTGATATTGTACTTATGATATGGAATGAAATCAATTATTTTTATTTTTCTGAGTTTATTATTTGGATAGTAATACAATTACTCAGATTTAGGAAAAAGGAACATGATATAATAATATTAGTTGTCTACATTTCTTACTCCCAAATCAATGACCTTTTAAACTATTAATGTTTTATGGTTTTTTGATGGTTTAAATTAACAGGACTATGTTCTCTATCAATCTCTATTAATCCTTGGTAGTTATTTTTCAAATCCACGTAAATAGTTTCACTTCCAACTTATGTTATTTTATTTTTTAACCTTGTTTTATAGTGACCTATTATTTGCATTCCCTCATTTATGTGTAATTATTATAAAAACTTATTATGATATTGGTTTTCCATGAATAATATTCAAATGAAAACACTTAATCAATAAAAAATATTACAAATTATATTAATTTTGATTATTTAAGGGGATATTATGTAACAAAAATTGATTTTTAAATAATTCCATGTTCGATAACATATATAACACGGAACACCGAGCCTATAAAAACGACACGATATTATTAGATAACCTCTATAAACTAGTCATTCAATTCGACGTTATGTGTATTATTAACCAAATAATGATATATATATATATATAAATTACGAAATAAATATATATTTTATTAATTCTAAAAAATTATGAACTCATTTTTCAGTAAATTTAATTCTTGCTTCAGGTAATACATTTTATTCAAAAAGAATTTAATTGATTTTTGTGAGAAAACATTATAAATAAATTTTGGAATTTTTTATATTATATTTTTGAAAATAATAAAAAAATTTAAATTATAATATTATTCTTTTCTTCAGATGATGTGTTCATATTTTTCTAAAAGGAATGATTTTTCTGTAAATAGTGAAAAATTCTATATTTTGGAACCCTATAAATTTATTTTCAATAAAAATTATCATTATGATATTAATATAATCTCGAATTTACATATGTATTATTTAATTTTATATACTCTAATTATCTTTATTTGAATCATCATTTTACCATATTTCGGTATAAGTGCATTTTTATCATAAACACATTTTTCTAAAAACCTTTTTTTGTTGCGGGTGTGATTTTATATTAATAGAATGCTTTGTAACTTATAGAAATTGATAATTAAATTTTTTTTTCATTTTTGGAATTACCAGGTCTATATTTGTAAATAGGTCCTTAATTTTTTGGAAATTATGAATAATAACTATAGTAATTTTATGACCACGTTAAAGGATAAACTATGCAATAAATGTTAAAAATAAAACAATGAGGACTAAATCATGATGATAACACTTGAATAAATATAATTTAATGATTATATATGACACATAATCATATATAACTCTAATTTATTTCATTTTTTTCCATTTGACAATGATATTCACAGTTTATATTTTTATATAAAATGAAAATTAAAGAAATTTCATTTACATTGGATTATTATATTTAAAATTTTGACATATTGAATAAAAGGGGATATGTTCAGATTTAGATATTAATATGAAATATGAATTAATTTTTTCAACATGTTAATTCATTTTTAATTTTTATTGATGATATAATTAACATAATTACTTGCACAACAGTGAAAGAAAATTATTTAAATTGTAGAAACTTATAATAAATGAATTTAAAAATAATGAAACTAATATAATTTGAATGAAATAATGTGTACCAAAAACATTAGATATATATATGACATGTTAGGAATGTATTAATGTATTATATTTAAATTTTATAATTTTATAGATTCATTTATTGTAAATTTATCTAAATAATATGAAAAAAAGAAAAAATGATATTTCATAATATATATTATTTAATTAAATCAATTTAAATTCATAAATATCGTAAATTCTCAACATTAACGTTATATGGTTATAATAATATTACATGATAAATTTATGTATCGTTTATCAATTTATTGTTACATTATTAACCCTTAACTTGTAGAATTGATTTATATTATATTTATTGTAAAACGTGATAACATGAGGTTAAAATTATAAGGGTGTAAAAATACCGAAAAAATATCCAAAATTTATTATATTCTATGATTTCATATTATAATCATATTATATTCTAATTATATCAATTTTGAGTCTTTATTCAATAAAATTAAATTTCTTTAATTTAATACTATAAGAAATTCAAATAATTCCCCCTCAATTATTAAAGGACAACCCTTCTCTCAAGTATTCACACCACAATGAGCAATATATATTTCCAAAACCCTAAGAATTATATCCTATAAACAACATTATCCATGTTTTAGAGTTTCTTTCTATCTATAATACCTATCCTAACTATGTTAAAAAGAGATATGCAAGAATTCAATAGAAGATGAGTTAATCCTTTTTACTGAGTCCTTCATGATTATTTATTCATTTACTTCCTATTAAAATTGGTACCCATAAAAATATAATATCTAAAATATAACCAATATTATAATATTTTATTGTGAATATTTTAACACCACATTCAATCTCTTTTCCAAAATATAAAAATTGGAAACAACGCTCGTTTGTACGTATAGCTTACCATCTCCATGTATCATCGTAACTCATTTTTCATAACCATTTAACTTAGATGGTTATAATTATATAACCAAGTAATATATATTATATTTATTAAATAAATATTTCTCTTTTATTATAATATCATATATAAAATCTTACATTCCATTTTGCTTAAAATGATACTGTTGCTCATCCATACATGTGGACTAACACCTTCAGGAAGCGATGTTAGTAGTTTTTCATTTTTGTTTTATGTGGATTATTAATAAGGATATATATAATTAATATATATTATGTATATTTTATAAAAATTATTATTTTATTGTAAATTATTATATATCTTTCATTCCTCCCATCTATCAAAAAATGAAAGAAATGTTCATGCATACATATGATTTACTATCTCTAGGAACCGTCTAAATCATTTTTATATTTTAAATTTTTTGGCTGAATATAAATATTTATATAATGAATAAATATTATATTTATATCCTTATTAAAATCATTTAGATTATGTTTCCCTGATCAATGTACAATTACTGAAACCGACGAACCAAATCATGCATGAAAAATGAAGCAGTTTTTACCCAGAAAAATTCTTTAACAATGATGTGTTAATAAAAAAAGATAAAATATTAAAAGTAAATAATATATGTAAATTTATTTATTTTTATGTTTTTTAAAAATATAATAAATATTCAATTATTATAACAATTTTTCAAACACATAAGAATGAGGTCAAACCTATGGTAAGGGTATCTTGTCTCACTTTTACATTAATGAGACATATATCATATTCACCAATTATTACATTTATATGGTGTATATAATAAACATCATATAATTAATATCTCAAATAAATTTATAAAAACTTTATTTAAATTTTTATTTGAATTTATTTCTTTCATGGGGTAGGTGATTCAAAATTTATCAAAGTAGTTATGGTTTATTTTACAATCTAAAATGTATTCATGATTATTTATGTTTAATTATTACATGGAGATATTATTTATGATTTTTATCAGGAGCCCAATTAATTATATTATCACATGGTTTATAGATACTTTCATGAGATAAAACCACATTTCTCTTTTTGGAAAATAAAATGATTGATTTTTTTATGAAAAGAGAACTTTATTTATCCCTTCACTTGAAGATCCTTTTTTTCATTATACATGTTATCTGAAAATATTATGCAGAATGTTTAAAAAATTAAAAATTAATTAATATAGTAATTTATTTCAATGATTAAATTTTTATTATATTAATTTAATAGAATCTTCTTGTCATTTTCTGAATGAGGCACATTTCAAAATTCTAACAACAGTCTGAAAGTAAAGTTTTTTAACTTATATAGAATGAAAAGAATTTAACAACATCATGAAAACTCATTAAATTGAATAAAAAATTAGGTTTTTTGATATTAAAATATAATGTTACTTCATATTTGGGAAAATATTTTATTTTCATGAATGGGATTCATTGTTGAGAAGTTAATTTTTCTCAATAAATTTTCTTGTTATATTTTGAAATAACTTAATCTCTATCGACATATTTTGCTGAATATTGTGAAATACAAGGGTTACAGACTTATAATACCATCCACAATATTTATTTAAATTATTTATGATTGGATTTATGGTGGATTGTTTTGATATTTTGTATACTAATTCTTCGAATATGAAAACATATTGATTTTTATGGGTTGTTGATTAAGTTGTATTATTTATGAATATGTTGAATGTATTAGTCTTATTATATGATGGAACAAGCCAACTATATCCCCCTAGATGCATCAGTTGGTCTTAGGAGACATACATTATTTGTTATTGGATATGCCCTTACCAATTTATATAGGTATCTCGGCATAAGGAATTCAAGGTATTTTCAGCTTTATTGGTACATGGCCTAAATGGTATGTTTTAGATATCTATAATTTTACATTCCATAACCATGAAATTAGTTATTTAATTCCATACGATTATTTGGAATATTTTTATTTCCATGGTTAATTATTTATCTCATATTATTATTTAGTTTAATTATTTGGTAATCATTTATTTCCATCTATATTATTCATTCCTTATTTCGCTTCCAATGAATGCATTCCCTTACTGAGAGTTTTATCTCACCTATTTCATATGATTATATTCCCCATAATACCATAAATTATTCTTTTATTGATATTAAAGGATACACTAGATGTTATAATGAAGATCCCATAGAAAAAATATTTTTGAATTTTATTACTTCAAATTAATTTTAGATTTATGTATGTATTTAGTTTACCATAAATAGTAAAATATTTGATCCCTTGGGATTCAGTTTCTTGTAATTAGTAAAAATTTAATAATGTTACCACCCTCTATGAGAAAATATGGTTAGGGTAATTATAGTTGGTATCAGAGTAATTTTAGAAGAAACCATTGAAACTATAGTTATTAAAATATAAATTATGGAAATTAATCTTATGAAAAACCATGAGAGTATTCCCAATCAAAAAAAGACAATTATTTTGTTACTAGTTATATATAAATTTTCAATTAACATAATGATTTTTTTTTCTACTTTTCAAATTATAATTTATTATTCAAAATTTTATAATCCAATCTACTATATGAAATTTTTCAGAAATGGATCATAGGGGATGAAATGAAAACCTAATCAGTGTACATAATCAATGTAGGGATTTACCTCCTAGTAATGATACTAATGTTGGAGCTGGAGAAATAGGTGTTGGTAACAAAAATATAGTAATATTATGGTAGATGTCTCAGTATATGAGCAATAAATATTCTTATATAAATCATCATGATAATAAAAGGGACTAGTGATGCGGTTTTTTGTTTTCATCCTTACTCGAGGATGAGTACGAGATTTTGGATTTCTTATTGGGCTTTGTTTAGGTTTGGATGATTCTAGAGTAATATTAATAAGGTATTTATGTTTTAAGAATATGCTTATTATCATCGAGAAGGGTAGTTTTGGGTAACATAAATGATTACATACTATTGTTGGTAGGAAAAATTTCCTTCATGAAACACATGTTCTAATAATGAAATAATTAGATTTGGGAGTGGTTGAGGTGACTTTTTATAGGATTGTGTGGCTATTGGTGAATGGATATAGTTGTTTGGTTGGAAAAATAGGGGAACATGTTATTTTTTAGTGTATTATCATGGTTGATGTATGTGGATTTAGTTAGTGGTGGATAAGGGATTAATATAAAAATTATTATAGGATGATACCTTATTGATCTGATTGGATTATTGTAAAAAATCAACAAAGGATACATATAATGATACCCATTTCAATCTTATACATGTATTAAAATTCATTCCCCTTCACCAAAGGTCAACAAAAAATTCTATTAAAATAGTATTGATACCCAATCCCTTTACACAAATTAATAAATTATTTTAAACATAAATGTAGAATAAATACAACCATAATATCACCAAGATCAGTTTCATTAGAAGAATAGGTTAATAATTAATAAAATGGAATGAAAACATGAAATCTTCATTTTATTCTCCATAATTATATCTAAAATCCATTAGATCTCCTAAAACTTCATTGAATAAACTAAGGAGTTCATAAAATAAAGGTGTGAGCTAAAAATCCATTTATGGGAATAAAAATAAAAATTAAACAAAACATTTGAGTTAAAGGAATAACATTATATCAAAAGAGAGATGTATATTGAGTGAAAATATTAATCATAACATAAATAAAATTGTATCATATGATCGTAGAATCATACGAAATGTAGAATAAACATATAATATGACATAATTTAGACTCAAGGGTTTCTACACAAATAATATCAAGTGTTGTAAAAATTACCATAAATTATTTGGTTGAGTCTATAATATAATAGATAATATCTCATGGGGAAAAATAATTAACCAATTCATTAGATAAAAATATGGGCCCACCCATTATAACATGTACAAGGTTATGTTTTCCATAAAAGTAAATAAATCTTGAGTAATAAAAAATTAACCATTTAATTAAATGGGTTGAATTTAAGAAAAAAACATATAGAATGTATTACCCCATCAATAGAAGAGGCAATAAGAAAAGTATATTAGTGATAGACATATATATAGAATCAATAAGCATTCCCTAACATTAAATAGAATGATAATGTGAGTTGTAGAGATAATTGTCATAACTTGATTTAAAATGTGGTTTTGAGAGACCCCATACCTCAAAGATGACTCATCATGTACATTCCTTATAATATAGAATATTAAAATCATGTTAATTATTTAACATATTAAGAAACATTCTCAATTTTATTATTCTTTTTATTTTTTTCTTGTCAAATTAATTTACCTAATGAATTTATATCCAATAAAACCTTTTGATGATATTTGTGTCATATGTGAAAAATGACATCAGAAGGATTATAATGGTTAGAGAGGTCATTATTATATAACCATAAATAATAATAATATTAAATAATAATTATTTTTATGTAATAATTATACCTTTTAATCCAATTATGAATGGCAGTTAAAAAATGAACTACATAATGATCATTGAGATAGTAGGTTGTACGTACCCAAGAGTAATTCTTCCATTTTTAAATGAACACAATGGAAAGAAGGTAATAATTACCTTATATTTAAATAATTATTATCATATCATTAATTTCATATTATTTCTTTAGATAAACTTATATATTCCATCTATATTTTGTGTGGATAAAAAACAAATCCATCACTTCATGGTATTGGTAAGCCAGTCAGATGAACAAACAACATATAATTTTTATGTGATTAAAAAGTTAAAAAATAATTGATATATTAACTTTATATAATTATAAATACTCAATGAATATAATATATATTCATTGAAACCATCATCACAAATAACTATGAGAATATATGACGTAAAACTTATTACATTTGTTTACAAGGAAGCAATCCACCATACTCACAAACGATGGTTTTGTTGAAAATTTGATGGAAGGGGATATAGATAAATTAAATGAAATTAACATAATAACACATAATTATATGGGATATAATTATTTTAAATATATTCATGGTTAAATAATATTTGTCTAAGGATTAATATGAAATAAAAAAAATTCTTTTTTTGAACGATACTTATTCTCCACATAACCTCATTAGGGTTTAATTAAAATCCATCCATTGAGGGATTTATAATCAAACCAAGGTCTCCAAGACATGTGAATGGATGTTTTAATGCTATTTTAGAACGAATTTTCTAATCGAAATGTATTTTTATGTGTGATTAATAATGTATAGGATATTATCTTTTATAAGAGAGAATAAGTTACATTTTTTTAAATACCCAAAACTATTTGATAATCGGAGGTCACTCTCAAGAAATGTTCATCCAAAAATTGTAAAATTAGGTAGTGGTGGGATTATAAGTTAAATAAATACATTCACAATTTAAACTGAAACAATTTTCAAACATCTTATTCCCTTTACTCTTATGGTTACTCACTTGGCAATTTTAATTTTCACCCCCATAACTAGTTTTTTACTATGATAATTTTTCATGTAAGCCTAAAAAATGATATTTATTAGATAATTTGGAATTTTTTATCCTAAATATTATTTATCAAATAAAATAACCCTGATTTTATAAAATTAGTTTTAATAAATTCATATGTAACACACATAACCACATATTTACCTTTACCATAGTAATTATTCTTTACGGTTTTTAATACTCATTATGACCAAAAATTAATTTGAACTTATTAAATAAAGAAATTATTCAGATTAAAAATATTGAAAATATTTTATAAAATATAATGACAATTTTAGAGTAATTTAATTTAAAATTTGAACAAAAAATGTGATGAAAATAGTGTTTTTCAGAATATGCATTTCTATGCCATAAATGTTCTAATTTAAATCTATGGCAAGAAAAAATCATTATTAGAACTTCAATTAATGTAATTAAATATATTAAATATATTTTTAATATAAATATTTATCTTTTAGGTGTTATTTTATTCAAATTAAAAAGATTAAATTTTTGCACTTGAAAAAGTGTGCAAAAAATCTCAAATTTTAGATAAAAAATAAACTCATACTAAAATCATAAAAATTGTTGATTCAAATGAAATTAAATATTTATGTTGAATAAAATGGTTTATATCGCAATTTAATAAAAAATCCAAAATATAATGGTTTTTTAACATACATGATTTAATGAAATGTGATGAAAATATTTCAAAATTCAAAAAAAATCACATTTTACTGAAAAATAATTTTTATTGAAAAATACAAAAAATTCACCCGATGAAAATTATAATATTATGATTTCAAATATGCAGTTCAAATTATCAAAAATATTTGATAAATTTTATAGAAATTTATTATAATATTTCCTCTAAAAAATAACAAACCTTTTTGAAAAAAAAATATTCTCTTAAACAATAAAATGTTCTCCATAATTATTGAGTTCTTATTTCGTAGTCATTTATCAATTGTTTTTTATTAGGAACATAAAAAATATTTTAAAATGAAGTTATGTCTCTAACCAACTCTTTTCATGGCTTGAGTCACAACTAGCCGAGGATCACCTCCTTTGGCACGGGGGTGGCGACTAGCACCAAATGGAATATCCTAAATGTGGGACTTTTCCTAAAGTAATTGTATTTAAACACCCAAATATATAAATATATCAGTGTATAGGTTTGTTAATAAAAATATTAAATTTTTATAAAGTAAACCGTTCATTAAAACCCCATATGGTGTACAAGAGTGCAATAGAGAACATCTAGATGTAAAGGGGAAACATACATGCCCAACCAGAAAGATGCACCAACCTGATAGAATTTGAAAGTAAATTTCTAAGAGTGTCCAAATCCTGATATCCCTGATATGATCACCATACATGGAATAAATAACCATGTATCCATAATATCTTTTAAATTCACCACTTCCCTATCCATCATCTCTATAAGACACATCGCGAGTGGGGAAATCCCATTCAAGAGTATATATATCCATACCCATTAAGATGCCCCAAAAGATGAATTTGGAATAATAAGAGATACATTATGAATAAAAATATTGAAGATAGTAATCATGAAGAATATCAACCTAAAAAAATAGAAATCTTATCCTCATCCATGAACATGCATCTCAGCACAGTGTGGAGATCGACTACACATCGAGTCTTTATGCACATAGTAAGAGAGTGACCTCATTTAACCACGAGAATAGAAACATGGAAAGCACATGGAATTACCCACATGTCCACGCAACCCATGAAAGGATAGTAGAAAAATCCAAATGTAAAAATAGACATTTATAAATATAAGATCTGAAAAATAACCCAAATGAGAGTGTAAGGGGATCCCTATCACAACGTTCTTCCCGTGATAAGACTCACAATGAATTAAAGAAATCCATCAATGATGCCTAACATCTCACACATCTTCCTAGAAGTAACTATGTAAAGTCCCACACCTCACCACTATACCACATAGTTGAGTGGGAACAAAACACAATTAAAGGACCCACTCCCTAATGCATTAGGGGGGTTCCACTATGGTGTAATGTGGGTCCACACCCCATACAAAAAGTGGTTCCACCAAGTAGAGAGATAAACTATGCACAAGTTCAAGGGGTTCCACTATAGTGTAATGAGGGAATTCACCATATCAAAAAAGTGGTTCTTCTCATTATATAGTGGACCCTTAACCAAGCTTATGGGGGTCTACAATCTATATGTTGAAGACCCATGACCTGGTGTGATAGGGTGTTACACTCTAGTCATTGAGGACCCTCTCTATATCTGATGAGGGGTTCTACTCGGTAGGTAGAGAACATACGTATAACATGATGGGGGGGGGGGTCTACTATATAGTACACTAGTGTTCCTCACCATAAGCACTTGCATCATTAGGTATCATCTAAAAAAGTGTCATTCCGATAGTATTTCACATCGTATATTAAAATCCACAATGGAAGGTTCCATTAAATTCAACATAAAAAATACGTAGGAAATGATACTTGTGGGAAAAAATATCAAAATAAGGATATATCGGAGCATGAAGATTACTAAATAGAAACCAAGGGGTACATGGAATGTTAGGGGACCCACATGTTGTGTGATCATGCCCCATCATATTGTTGTTTCCTTAGAGGATAATATATTTATAATCGTTCAGGTCTACAAGTCATGTAGGTGGTCCACACGACATCACAATGCAACAAGGTGTCCCATTTATGTGTTTGGTTGTGTTCATGTATCCAGTTACTATATTTGTACTCAATCTATGTTTGTATACTCGACACATGTCATGAACCAAGCCATTTTAGTGTACTCTTGTACAAAAAATGCCTCTTTTTATGTATTCCCACATGGGTTCTTTCCCATTTTATGTGCCACATAGCTTGACAACTCATAGAAGTTGTACACTTCGTGTTTGAGGGAAACATGTTGTGCCATCTATTTAAAATTTGAAAATCATGGAAATCATAACATTGGGGATACATTATGTGTGTTCATCATGGTATAGCGCATGTAGCTTCATTTTCTCCAAATTATCAAATTGGAACTCTATGCACCAGATCAATCTGTTGAACAACAAATTTAACCTCATCTCCTCTAAAAATGGAGGAATCATGATCTGAATAGTGACATCCCTCCCTTTTGTGACTAGAATCTGAATCTGTTTTTATTCTGTGAAAAATTCTACGCATCCCTCGTACCATGAACAACTCATTTCTTCCATCATTGAAGATTTGGAATCTGATCAATAAAATGATCCCAATCAACCCAAACACCCAACATATCTATCCATAGGTTTTTATCCATACATCACACAGGATTCTTCCATAAATCAATGTGTCCAATCTAGCTCGATACTACCAAAAAATTTCGAACTGAGACCATGGGTTACAACCATTAATGAATAAAAAGAAATTGTTGGAGGAATGAACAAAAAAAATTATTGATAGATTCTATGTGTTCATGGACAATGATCAAGAATGGGAATATCCAAAGATATAAAATGGTTAATAGTCAATTTCATTGGGTTATATGAGCATTCAATGGATCAAAAATTGTTAGAAATAATAAACAAGATGATTATGGTCAATTGATTTAATCAAAATGGGAGAAATATATTGTTTGATGACACTTAACTAGATATTGGATCATTCTTAATTCAAGAACGGGATCACAATAGAATGGAAGAATTCACTTCAATCAATACACTCTAATCTACTTAAATGTAGATATTCATCATCGATGGATGTGATTCAACAACAGATGGAGGAATGAGACTTTCATGAGATTCACATGGTTATAAGGCTAACCGGAGGAAAATCACCATATATGTATTCAAATAGGATTCCATTTTGTTTATATAAAGTTATTTTCTTATTTAATTAATTAATCAAATGAATGCACCACTAATGGCTATATATCCAAACACCATGTGCCAACCCATTTAATCTCATGCCTAAATGTATTACAGACTCAAACATTGTCTTAGATTTCTGATATAAGCTTCCATTCAAGTGTTATCCCATTTTCATTAAGAAACATAATAAGTCTAATATAAAATATATTTAATATTTAATTAAATTCATTCTAGGAAAACTAGGCCTTATAATATCCAGTCCACTCAGTGCCTATCCAGAGAAATATATATATATAAATATTTCATAGTTGTACAAGGAAAAACATTTGGTCTCTACATCATTTAAACATTCAATATATTCATCCTTGAAAAGAAAAAATATATACACATTTCAATATAGAGAGCGTACATTTGGATCTCCTACTTCAGTGAGTTATCCTGCACATTCTCATTCTTCCACAACACAGAAACAAATGGGATGACCCGTCTACATGGGATCCTCTCCTATCGATCCCCAATACCCATTGGGTGCTCTATAATGGGGGATTCATACATGATGTCCATCATTCCCCAACCGATGAAGTGTGTAGGCTCATGAATATATCTCTTTTGTGGTGAAATTTGGAAGACGCCATGATCCCTCTCCAACTATCAGGGCAGGGTGAGGTAGAAATAAACCTCACCAAGCATCTACAGGATCTTGAATGGGTCGATGAACCTCAGGGATTTCATGCCTCCCAAGATGGACCTCCATAATCCTCATTATAGGGAGAATCTTAAGAAAATGTGTCCTCCATACTCAATCATCAATGGAATATGATGGAAATATGTGTAGGATATCTTCTTACTCTATGCCATCCTCATCCACTCACATATGACACAGACCGTCTTTTTCGTCACCTCCATAGACTCTGAACCCATAAGATATGTCATTCCAATATTTTTATAGAACAAGGGTGACATATAAAGTCCCCCATACATGGCCTAAAAAGGATCCACAATGATGATAGAGTGGTAATTGGAGTTATATTAAATCTCTACAAAGAAAAATTGATCCTCATAGATATGTTTAATGTTTAACACACAAAACATATACATATCCTCCAACACTGGGATAGTGCACTCAGTATACCCATCCATCTGGGTGTGAAAAGATGTAATCATCCATATATGGGTCCCAAATACCTCCTGCAGGTCTCTCCCCTATTGTGATATAATTTTTGGTAATTCTTGGGGAAAATCGTCAAGGGGACCCTAAGGAGGCGAACAGTTTCTCGTACATACAACTACCAAAAAATATCCACCAATCTCTGCTCACAGACAGTAACTAAGTGTCACGAATTCCTGATTTAGTCATCTATCACCCCAATGATGTCATTTCCTTTATTTTCCATGGAATAACTGCAATACATTCAATGTATATGCCAAACCACTTCCACTATGGAATATAAAGGGTCTACAATAAATGTGCTACAAATTGATGCTCAACCTTCACCTATTATAAGGTCTGGCACCGAGAGATGAATTCATTCATAATCTATCTAATTCTAGATCCCCAAAAATAATAGTAAATGTCACTATAAATATTCCCCACACCAGGATGTACAACCAAATGGCGGTCTGGAACTCTCTCATCACCCACCCACACACCATGACTCAAACCACTATTCATCCCTGGAAATGGATGACATGATTCACACCCTTAGAATATCCATATAGTGAGTCTCATATGGATATCTAGACATAAAATTTCTTCACATTCAATTTCTCTCAATTGAAACTCTATAACATTCTTGAGAAGAAGATATGTTTACACCAACAACTAAAGAAATAGTGCACCCTCCTACTCCACCGGGTCAACTACATGGAACCCATCTACTCAGAAGCCTCATGCACCAAGAGAGAATAAGTATTCCTACTAAGGTAAACTACTACTATGTTACCCATCCCTATATTATATACTACCATTATGTCAAAGTACTATTGGAACTCCCACAATCACAACTATCTCTTGTTCATGAATCTCTATGTGATGACTTACCTAGGAAACTGATAGTCAGTGTAAACCATGAAGTTCTCCCCCTTAAGATATTTCCTCAGCATCCTCAGGATGAAGAATGATACTACTATATCTATGTTTTCATTTCCATAGTTCATCTAATGGGGTCTCAACTACCTCAGCACGCATGCACTAACTGCCTGCCACACCATCAACACACATCTGATCCCAACTCTTGAGGTATTTCAATACACTACATACTCCATTCACTCCACCAAGAGTCCCAACACAGAATCACTGGTCGTCCCTTTCCTCAAATCCTTAATGTCACTCTGGAACAACATTGTCTAAGAAAAGAACATCCAATTCCACATTAGAGCAGTCAAATGGGTTGCAATCCTAGATAAGTCTTCCACAAACCTCATGTAGTACCCTTCCAAGAAAAAATATTCCGAGAACCTTTTAAATTTCCTTGGGTGTCTCAAATTACATCGTTTCGTGAGTGTTTTCTGGGTATACTGGTAAATCGTGATGAGAAATGAAATTCCCTTGAATGTGAACACCATTAATCCAAAACATGAACATCATGATATTTCCATAATTTTTTTTCTCTCAATGAAAATCTAGGACCATACTCAATTGTTCTACATGAATCTCTTATTTCATAGAGTATATATCTAACTGATGAAGACTACCACAAATTATCCATGAATGGATAGAAAACATGTTTTATTAAATATATAAAAATTGTGTGGGAATTCATCACACCTAAGGGAATCACTAAAAAATAATATTTCACTTAGAGACATTAGAATTAAATAATTTAAATATAATCCTTACAATTCTTTAAATTATGGTAGTTGGCTCTAAGATCGTTATTTGAGAACCAATGAATTCCATGAAATATGTAAAAGATTTTATAAATCCCCATCATGTCGTACATGTTCCTTATAATTACTTGGTTAAAGAGACAATAATGAATGAAAATCCACAATATCCCATCATCCCTCTCCATGAACAATATTGAACCTGCCCGTGGAGGCACACTAGTCCTCATGAAATAATTTTTATAATGGTCCTATAATGGTAAATAATGATCTTTAGAGTTTAGTAGGGACCTTCTAATATTACATAGAGGATATCAGAGTGGTCCTTTAATTAAATTCAATAAAAAACTCTCTCTCTCTCATCAAAGGTATTTTAGGAATATCATCGTGAAAGACATCCATAAAATGTTCCACAACTGATGGATTAAATATGCCTAAAGAGCGAGTTAAACCAAGGGAAATACGCACAAAATGATGGGTGATGGGTTATAGAATCCTTATCAGATACCCATTTATCCTTCCAAGACAACACTCTTTATAATAAAGGTTAATATTGTCCCATCCATGTGAAGAAATTTGAATCATCATCGATGACAGTCAATCTAGGCTCATACCATGGAAAATAAATCCATAAACAAGATGAAATCATATGGTTACATTTTTATGACCCCCAAAATCCCTTATGAACCTATCATGAGCAACATATTTCTATCACTATCATGAAATAAAATATATTGAAGAAGTGTCCCATGTATGATCGTCAAGATCAATCTCCTAGGCTAGCATCTCAACTGAGAGATTCAAATCTTACACTAAGAGCATAAGGATGAAGGAATGACTAGAACATATGTATAAAAACACTAAATCATGAATATAAAATAAACATACAATATCTCTTATCATCTCTCATTTCAAATGGTCATAATCCTCTAAATCTTATAGCTATCTGAGTCACTGACCTCCATCTTTCTGAGCCAAATGTGTGCTTCTTGGTGGTGGTGGTGGTGGAAGGATATCACAGAATAATCCACCCCCAATATCCCCTCTTACTCCTCTATCAACTATGTCATCCATAAGGACTCCCTCCCCTCTAATAGGAGTTCCATGATCATGATGTTGTCTCTGTTGAGGCTGCCTATAACCAATTTTCATCTGCTTTTTCATTCGTCTAGATGGGAATTCTCATGCCATGTGACCATGACCATCACAACAGTAGAACAAATGCTATATGGGATGACCTGGTCCTATATGGTTCTCTTATCCAGGTGCTTAATTATGACCATGGGGAGGTCTCTACTCTAAGATCCTGTTGACTAATGTTTCTTAGATGATGTAGATGACTTAGCCTTATAACAACCACAACAATCTCTAGCATCCTAGCATCCCTCCGGCAGGGAGCTCTCTATCACTATTTCCAACTCTAACACCCAAACATAACTGAATATTTCCATTACAGCCATGTTTACATGGATCTCTCTTTGGATTCCCTGATAAAACATATGTTCTTAGGAGTTTTCATCCTAGATCATATCCCTGGACTATAGGGATTGGTATGTGATCCTCATTGCATATTCGAAAACATTCATCCCTCAATATTACATCACTTGAAGATGATTAATATGAACCAAACATGAATAGGAGGGGTATTACTCCTCATGGAACAACTTCTAGAAGTCAGTCCATGGCAGTACCGACTCCTCGTGTATTTAGGTAAAAATACTCCACCAGCACACAACTCCTCCATAGAAAAGCATAGAATCCATCAAAATGACATTTTTTATTGGTGTCTGGATAAGACCAAATATATGGGAACTAACGCTTTCAAATACTCTACTTCCTCAGGATATGGTTATCCATTGATCTGTAATGTCCTGTTGCATTGGAAATCATAGAGTGTTCTAGCCCTGCACACATCCCCAGTCTTCTCTTATAGGATGATCTACTAATCAACAAGTGGATGTGATTCTACCTTACCATGAAGATGAAGAATCTCATTAGATATACCATAAAATGAGGTCCCATAACTAATCATATTGTTTTCAACATATATAATTCTTATCCTAGACGGTTGTAATCATGAAGGAATCCTAAAATTTTAAAAATGAAATACCGTAGTAAAATGATCGTATATATATATGGGGTGTTGAATCAGGAAAGAAAATCAAATACTCTATCTATATGATGCATGTACTATTTATCCCTTCAACCAATGTCTCAGTATTCAAATTCAAGAACCATCAAATCATGGTCTTGGTGAACTGATATGTTGACCTCATATACCATTAATGTATTCCCTAGCTGTAAAGCCTTACTCGATACACTTTGTTATAATTTTACTAATCCAAAACAAAATATTCATAAGTATACCACTGTAAAAAAAATACAAGGAAATGAAATTATATAATACCAATCATAAATGACTAGACCCTTATCGGGGTTCATACCAAAACTATACCAAACCCACCTCTATATGAAAGTGGCTGGAAACAAGTGCCGAATGACATATAATAAATAGGATTAATTTTTTCTAACGTAATTATACATACACACCCGACTATCTCAATACTAATTTAAAGAGGAATAATAATATAAATATAAGTTAACTAAAATGTAAATCATGAAAAAAAAAACCTCTATGGTGTGTAAGTGTATGACAATACAAGTTGAAAAGTTAGGTGAAAAAATATTCGCCCAATGAGAAAGATATCCTAGCATGAAAAAACTATATTGTAAACATCTGATATATCCATGATCCTAATCACTATGAAATGAACATCTTATATGTTCTATAGAACCTAGAATCCCTATATTCCTCAGATGTCTTCTCTAGCATATCCAACAAATGAATAAGACATGACACGTGCCGAAAAAGCCCATGTTGGGGTGGTTAAATATATACCCAATAGAAGGCCAGTAATTCAAAAAGAGGTATAATTAATATATATAATAGGAATATAATGATAGTAGATAGTAAAATAGATATATTGAACCTTGTAAAGTTGAAGTGTGTCAGTGTCCATCCACATGGGGTCCACACCATGTGTAGATGGTAGACATGTTGAATCATTTCCACCCATATTAAGAGATTGACCTCATCCACACATGAAAATCTAAACATGGAAACCACATGGCATACCCCACATATCCTCAAAACACATGGAAAGTGAGTAATTAAATCCAATTGTACGAATTCATTTTTTTGTATGTATTCTCAGCAAAATAGTCACAAACTAGAGATTAAGGGGATATCCATCTAATAGATAAACCAAGGAAAAGATACCTAACCCATTCTAGAAGCCCATCAACAATTCACAACATCTCACAGACCTATCTAGAAGTAACTGGGTGAAAAAACACACCTCACCACAATGCCACATAGTCAGGGGAAAAATATCAAAGTGAAGAAACCATACCCTAGTGAATGAGGGGGTTATAATATAAATGTTTTTGAATCAGAATTACAACCTGATGTGCTAGGTGGGTTCCAATATTCTATCATTAGTACTGACATCGTATATGAAAGGGGGTTCCACTTGGTAGATAGGGGACTAGCACCGAAGCTGATGGGGGTGGGGGGAGGGTTCAATATAGTTTAACAATGACCCACAACTTATTCGATTGGGGTTCCACCCATTAGATTGTGGTCCCATGCCTATGCTAATGGTCCATTCCACTATAATGGTCTATGACCCATTCCCTAGTGTGATAGGTCAATCCACTCTAGTCATCGAGGTCCCACACCCTATATTATTGGAGGTCCACTCAGTAGGTAGTGGGACCACACACAAGATAATGGGTCTTTCGATCTATTGTTCAATAGTGATCCTTTAGCTAATCACTATCGTCATCGGGCATTGCCAAAATTATCACCATTTTGTGGAAATTTCACTACATATATCAAAATACACAATAGAGTGCACTATCACATTTTAAATGAAAAACATTGAAGATAGGATACTCGCAAGGGAAATACGTGATAAAATGATGGAGATATGATATCAATAGGTTTCCTCAAATGAAAAAAAGTATCACACTATGTTTGAGGGGACCCACATGGAATGTGTTCTCACTCCATCACCCAGTCATGTCCATAGAGGTAAACAACTCTCTAACAATGTAGGGATACATGGAGTGCAGGGGGTCTACACTACATGACCATACCACATAGGATCCCTCCTATATACTTGGTCATTTCCATGTATCCATAATGTTTCTATGTACACTATCCATGTACAGGTAATGAAAAAATTCCATGCAATCGGCCATGATTGTATACTGCAATACACAATAGGCCTCTCAACATATCTTCCCTTATAGGGCCCCCGTATGTTCTCTACCACACAACTCTTGCTTTTGGGGAGGCAGTAAATGATTTTTTTGAAGGATACAGATTGTTTCAAAAATATTAATTACCAAATCAATTGTTTTTCAGAGTATAGTGGATACACACCCTGTGTTCATAACTGTACATGGTGTATAGTCACATTTTTCAAAGATTATAAAATTTGAACTCCATGCTCCACATACAGTGCTTCAAAATTTGTTTTGGACATTTATCCTCTTGAAAATCAGGGATTTTAATCCAGCCAGTTATTTTCAATTCTATGGGGGAAAGAAGCTGAATTTGGTTTAATTTTGAGTGAACCCATACCCACTACTCACACCACATATGGAACGACTCTTTTATCATTTAATATTATGTAGATGATCATTAAAAAATATCCCAAACCTGTATGAAACCAAGAACAATCCATGGTTCATTAATATATCCTACAAAAATTATTCTACCCAATATTTGGGAATCCTCATAGGCTCAGTATCTACAGAAAATGTCTAAAGAAGACCGTAGTGTCCAATTTTCTGTGATAATGAATAAATTGTGGATGGAAAGTACAAAAACAAAGGATTATCAATCACTCCAACCATTAATGGATAAAAAGAATGAACCAAAATTTTTATGGTTATAAAATTGTTCAATAGTAAATTTAACTAAAAAATATAAGTATTCCAAGGATAAAAATTTAGTATAGATCAAATTTAAGACGATTTTACTCAATCAATATAAACAAAACATGTGATATCAATAGTTTTGAATATCATTCGTAGATATTGGACTATAAATTGTCAAATTATGTTATTAGTAATGAATTGAAGATGTATTATCATTCTCTATGCATTGATATTCATTGATCCAAATATTCATCTTCACCGGATGATATTCGCCAATGGAAGGAAGAACTAGAATCTCTTGATGGTGCTAGTGTTATGAAATTAATCCTAGGATAATTGGTATATCAATATCCTAATAAAATTATGATTAAGAATAGTAAATTATTTAAATTAATTAACCAACTGAATACCCTTGAAACATACATGTTATATGAAAACCCCATGATGTCAAATTTTAGGTTTCCCCATGGGTAAACAACACATTCCAGAATCAACTGTAGTTTTAGATTTCATTGTTGATATTTTTTTATTTGTTATACCATTTTCATTATGAAACTATGTTTTTATAATATAAATTATATAACATATTTTTATATTATAAATTCCGGGAAGACTAGGCCTTGAAATCATAGACCATCGTAGTTCCTAGTTGTGAAAATATATTCCAAAATATTTCAAAAAATTAGAAGAAAAATTACTTGTCTCTAAAATTTAATGCTATTCATATATTCCAATTTATCATCTATGTTATAATGGTTATATTTAAATAATCATTTTTCATTTTGTATCTGTGTTACATGTTGTATACTCCATTGAAGAGATTTTTCTATTTTAAAAACATCGTTTTACATTCATCCCCCCTTAAGGAATTTCAAACTCAAATTTTTGTATAACATACCAAGGGTAAAATAGGCGAGGTTGTTCCTTCTTCAAGGCTTCATCAAGTCTGCAGGTTTCCACTCTATATTTATGGACATGTGATAGTATTTTACCCATGTGAGTTGTATTTTTTTAGAAATTTATCTTTATAATCCATGATATTCATCATCTTCTCCTCATACGAGTGATCATTTTCATGTTATACCACCGCTAATTTCCCAAAATTTGACTGATATGTTAATGAAAATACTCAATAGAGATACATGGAATATTTCATTTACATTATAATGGTTTGGTTCAAGTGATAGTAGATTATTCAAAACTCTGATGCAATTGAGATTCAAAAAGAGGATAATGTACCTAGGGAGTATCTTTCCCTTCTTACCATATCCAATGACAATTTTACATGGATATATCCTGAGAAATTCTTTATCCCAAATCTCACACTCTTGGAATCATTGACGACTGTTAGCATTTCACATTTTTCGACCTTGAGTAGTCCTGATGTGTTGTGGAAGTTTCTCGAACATTTACACCATTTCCTCAAGTTTTTCAAGTCATAATATCTTGCATTCTTTAACATCATCCCAACACATAGTTGTTCTAAAAAACATCCCATAGAGGGATTTAAATGGACCCATTTGGATGATTTTGTGAAAATTATTATATTAAAAGGACTCAACTATAATAATATGATAATCGCATCCACCCTTCTTGTCTATCGAGCATTATCTCATATTATCTTTTAGTGTATGTATAGTCTTCTCATATTTGACATTTTTTGGTGGCTATAATACATTATAAGGTTAAAATCCTTATTCACATCATTTTTTAGGATCTTCCAAAACATTGTGGTAAATCTTATATCTCAATCAAATAAAATCTGTTGGGGTGTTATGTATATCCTCATCATGACTCAAATTTATATATGTTCTTGTTTATTGGTAGATAATTCCTCTTGAATTTCAATTAATTGAGAAGTAATTTTATAAATATCCACCCCAACCTATATGGAATTATTTCATCATGATATATGTAGACCATGAGTGACAATTTCAATGGTGATATTTTCTAATTTCTATCTAGTTATGGGTAATGTAAGCATCATCCCCTTAGAATTTATCCTTTCATCCATTACATACTAACATTTATAATCATTGATGTAAATTCAATAATATTCTTCTTCATATTATTCCACCAATAGTTCTACTGGATATCTCGATACATATTTTTTTTTAATTTTATGGATAGAGAAAGTGGTGATATGTGTATCATTCAACATCTCTTACATTATCACTATATTTGATGGTACAAGTATTCATGACCAAAATTTTTCAAGTACATTATCAATTTTAAACTCCAATAATTTTATTATTCTAAAATCATCCACTTTCATTTGAAATCTCAAAAAATGTTTTTAATAATAATTTATATTCTCTAGAAAGGATGGTTTAGAAAACATTTTATTAAGGAATGATGAGGTTAATTCCTTTATGACATCCATGTCAATTATTTGAACATCAACTAAGTTTCAACGCTTTTATGTTACCATCAGTGAGGTTTTTGGTGGATCCTTTTTACATAGTGAATCTTACACTTCATTTTCATCATGGGATTGTAAGGGATTGGAATGTTATAGTCTCTGATCATATCTAGCAATACTTTATCAGCCATATTATGCTCATTTAATATGATTACATATTTTAGGATCATATAATACATATATATTTCAAAATTTTACCCATATATCTAATGTCACAATATTTTCAATTCAAAGATTACTAAAACTGACTCTAGACCATGGGTTGGATGGTTCTATTCTTGAACATTAAAAATTATTGACGAATATGCTATCAATTTACCATTCCTCATTAGTACACATCCCAAAACCATCATAAGGCATCATTATATACCATAAAAAGTTCTTTTCTTGAAGAAAACATAAAGACTAGTGCAGTGAGAAGTCTCTTTTTCTACGCTATAATGTTCTCTTCACATTATTTGGTATAGAAAATCAATACTTCCTTCCAATTTATCTTGGTTAGAATGACTAAAAGTCATGTTATTTTTTTTTCACAAATATGATGTAATACCAATCAAGTGTATGGAAACTATAGATATTTTTATGTATATTTTTTTAGCCACACGTCTACTAGATTTTTCTTAAAATTGTCCATATATATATATATCATTTATAATGATAATATTACCAAAGAATTATAAATAAATCATCAAGAACTAACATTTATTTTAATTTTCTAATTTATTCTCTTTTATCACTGTATTTATCATATTATTCAAATAATTGTCATTTTCCTCCTTATTTTTGGAGTATATCATAATGTCATCAATAAATACTATCACAAATTTGGAGAGTTAATCCATAATATATATCTTAATTACATCCATATCATTGATAGAGAGTTAGTGAGTCCTAAATTATTCAATTTGAACTTGTAGATTCTATATGCTTTTTAAAAGATTGTTTTGGGAATATATTCCTTCTTCTCCCTTCATTAATGATTTCTTGACAAAAGGTCCAACTTTTATTAATAATGGGCCCCACAAAATTGATTAAACAAGAAATTTATATATATTAGGGGGTACTTTATCATTATCATTATTTTATTAGGATTATGATAATCAATGTTGATGTGAATTAAACCATCATTATTCTTGATAAGGAGGACGGACACACCCCATGGTGAAGCACTCATACATATAAAAACATTTCTAAATTATCTTATAACAATTTTTTTCATTTATTCTAACTCAAAATGAAAATTATTTAAATAATCATAAATATGGTAATTTATTATGTATAACATTTATTGAGACCTCAAACCATTTTTGAATAGAAAATTTAAGAAACTCTTTAATTAATATATCATTATAATCCATGTAATGGGCATGTCCTCAATAATTATTTCTCTTTTTTCTCCATAATATTAAATAGTCATTCCTGTTCAAAATGAAATAATATCCATGAATGGGAATAATATTCTATTGAAAGTTCTATTTCCTCTTACACTGATATAGAATTTCTGGATTTCTTGATATATTAAGAGTGATAAACCTCTCTCCACATTTGGTGTTATATTTATATAAGGACATACAATCCCTTCCCAATATAGAATCAATCTCTAAGAATGTAAGTAATTTGAGATTTGATAAAATATTTTGCCCACAAGAATTGACTTGGAAGGAGTTATATACATATGATGCAATAATTTCGCAAGTTGTTGTTCAAATAGAGATATCAATCCCCAAGATTCTATTTTGTGTTAAATTAGTTTCACTAAACATGAAAGGTATGAAATAATTCATAGAACTATAATCAAATTGTACAATCACTATTCAATAATAAATAACATGAATACATGTCACCCATTATTATTGGGATCTACATAAAAAATTGAGATAACATATTCCCTTCCATGTTATCAAGGTCATGGAGGTTATTTCCATAGATTGTATCTGATAATTCTTGGATTAGGGCATTCAATTTTATAATTTTCTTATTCCATGTTTATGATACATTGCATGAAAAACTGATTTTTCTCATAGAACTCCTTTTTTTCAACAATATCAGTGGGTTTATTTATTACCCATTGACACATATTAGTCTAATACCACTCATTCATCATTTTGAATACCATTAGGTTCCCTTGAGAATGTTTTTTCATTGCTTCTTCCCACACTATTGTTGTGTCTATTATTGTTTTTTCTTTACTCCTTGAGATTTATCTATTGATATTCTTAAAGGGAACTCAATTATATTTTTTTCTTTATATGTTACAATGAATCTTGTCAGAGTAACCAATATCCTTCTCAAAATTAAGAGAATAATGTAAAATATCATCATAACTGTCATTTCCCTGAATCATTAATCATTTTCATACATTCATCTTTAATAGACAAAATAATTGATAAGTCTTACGTTCATTAGTGATGACAAAGTTGGGGATTAAATTTAAATGAATTATTGAATTTTCATCACCTGACCCAATAGAAACATCTTAATTTTCATTCATATTGATAAAATCCCTCGCCATTTTTAGTAAAAGAGTTCAAGGAATATATTTATTGAAAAGTATTTGATTGATTCCATTTCTTTCTATGGAATTAATATAATATTTTTATATTGTTATCTTGATCAGTATCCACAACTGATTAAATTCACCCTCAACATGAAAATGATTTAACAAAACATTATCTCTATTGTTTTAATTAGATGAACAATAATATCTTATTGATAGATTTAATCCATTTTTCATCGATTAGGGGATTATAATATCCACTAAATGAAGGATGCTTTTGTCACATAAATGTATTGACGGATACATGCACATTCATAAGAGGTAGAGGGAGTTCTACATGATTCATGTAATTATTATTAAATTGATCAAGTCGATATAGTACTTTGATGATGTTTTCACCTCCCACTCATATATGGTTATCCATATACATGGGGAAATCATAAAATTTCCTATCACATTTGTTGTTGTGAAATGTTCTCTTATTTTCTAATATTATCTAATAAAATAAAAAAACAAAGAGAGAATAAATTAAAATAAGAAAGGGAAACATATAATCTATTATTGAATAACATATAAATGATAACTATATATTGCATTGTCAGTATAGAATTTAAAATATATGTTATCCATATTAATGAATGATACTATTCTATCTAACCTAAAAAAATTTCATGTACTTTAAAATAGTAGAAAAAGTATTTGTTAATTTCCAAACCGTATCACCATGTTGATACAAACCAACTATGAATCAACGAAACTTTTTCATGAACTAGGTGATGATTGAGTAAAACCAAAATGCACCCTCTTAGGGTTATTATCATTTGTTAGAACTATAACTGATCCTCATCCTATAATAGTTTGCAGATAGAGATTTAGTTTCGTTGAAACCACTCACTCTATCCTTCACCAAAATTATAGGATATTTTAATAAGAATTGAATTACTTGTAGGGTTCTAATTGATTTATTATAGTCCTAATTTAATCAATATCTAGGAAATTTTCTGATACCATCTATAGATACTCAATCCTTTTACACATATTAAAACATGATTTTGAACATAAATATATAATATGTACAACCCAATGATAATAGAAGACTAATAACATTGGAATAATACGTTCATAATACATCAAAAGGAAACTAAAACATGAAATAATTATTTTATTCTATCTAATGATCTCCAAATCACATTTTATATCCAAAAACTGCATAGGATAACAAGGAGAAAAGACAATAATGGGGTGGGAAAAAAGACCAAAATGGAAATAAACATGGTAAGGAAATATAACATGGGGGTCAACGATATTACAAGATATCATAAAATATTAGTATAATTATTAATATAATTAATAATAACATAAATAACTTGGTATCATAATGTCATTACATCATATGAAATGCGGTCAAAACATATAACATGACATAAACACATCTCAATTCGAACTACTTAAACAATATCAGATGGGGAAAATTCCCATAATGGGTTAGGTTTAAACTGTAATCCCATACATACCAACTCATGAGGAAATGTATTTACATAATTTGTTGGAGTGAAATTTGGTTAAATCCATTATAACATGTACATGATTAAGCATGCCATAAGAGGAAGCCAATCTTATGGAATAAATATAAAAATTACCCATGGAAGGAAATGGTTTGTGTTTGAGAAAAGAACATATGGAATGTATTTCTCCATCAAGGTAAAGAATATATAATTAATACCTTTACACATAATTTGGAATCATTCCATATCATTGAAGTTAGTTAAAGTGATTTATGGGGATAATGAATGTAAAATTGATAAAATGGTGTTTTATAAGATTCCTTACCTCGATCTCGATGTGAATTCAATAACATTATGAATAATTCATTCATGAATAACTAAATATTTATTAAAAAATATTTTCATTTCAATTTTTAACATGTCATATTCTATTTAATAATCAATTAATTTCACATATGATGTTTTGACGGCATTTGAATCATATGTCCAAAATGACATCAATATTTTGTTTATGTTAAAAAAGGTCATTATTGCATCATTTATCGACTAATAATTATGAAAACAATTATCCTTTCTATAGATCAATTATAATTTTAAAACCAATCATGAAATATGGTTAAGAAAAATGAACTATGTTACAGTCATGTAGATTTTATACAGTTCATACGCATAAGTAAAGTTTCAACTATTCATGGATCATGATGGAAAGAAGTTAAGTATTATATTATTCATGAAAAATGGTAATTATATAATAGATATCATATTAAATATTTAAATGCACATATATATTCCACCCACATGATATGGAAATCAAAAATGAATCACATAACGTCGTGAAGGTGGTAATCCACATGTACTCATTAATGATGTTATCATTTTCATATAAATTTAAATGTCAGATGATATTTAAAATATTAAATTTACAATATTATTAATAATTCATGAATATGTTACATATAAATTAAATCCATGATGTTAAATATTCATGATAGGATAAGCTGTTAAATGTATTACATTGGTTTGCAAAGAGATAATCCACCGTACACACAGACAATAGTTAAATATCCCTTTTGATAGAAGTGGGTATTGATGTAGTTTATGAAATTAATATAAAAATATTATATTGTGTGAGATAATTATGTAATTATATAATTATTTTTGTCTAAAATTTCATATATTTGGAAGACTAAATAAAAAAATTTCTTGTTTGGAATGATACATATTCTTTCAACAACATATTTAGGTTTACAGAAAAAGATTTCCAATGAGATTTTTTTAATAAAAAAATTCTCTAATACATGGAATTATTTGGATGGTATTTCAGTTGGTCTTGGATAAGAGAAATTATATTTATGTTTCAATGAAATAGGAAATTATGTACACTTTATTAGTGAGAAATATTATAATTTTTTTCAAATAACCAAAACTAGTCAGTAATGGGATATCATGATCTAGGAAAATACCTCCAAAGTTGATAAATGATATAGTGGATGAAATATTATTATGTGAAAAGTATCTTTTTGAATTTTATATTCCATTTGTTTTGGAAATGAAATAGTCTTTAGTAAATTCTCAATTACTAACTCTTTTATGTCCAAAGAATTTTAAGGATGATTTTATAAGAAACCATATAATATTTTGTCATACATTCATCAGGAATTTTTTTAGGAAATAAAACATATATAATTATGATTTTAATAATTCATATGATTATAATAATACTCCGAGAATTCTCAATAATTACTCAATCAATGATTATTATAAAGAGAATAGGATATTATTTACATCATACCCATTTATTAGGATTTATATCATACACATTGTCTAGTTTTCGTATAAAAAATATAAATCATTCTGAAACTCATAATGATAATCATTATAATAATCAATTTTTATGTTCGTATCTATATGATTTAATCACAATGGAAGAAAATTGTTTTAAAAGAAAACTATATCATGTAATATATGTTTAATCAAAACAATGTCATGATTTCTATTATCATATGACTGCTGGAGTGCCAAGTGTCAATGTACCTATAGAATTTTTTTGGATACAATACAACCATTTAAGTCCAATATGACCATTAGGATGAAGCCATATAAATACCTGGTCATTTGAAAGAGATCATTACATATGAGATTTGGGAAACTGTGTGACAGAACAGCTAAATTTTCTACTTGTGAAAGCATTGAAGCTTACAAGTTGAGAACTTTTTATTCCCTAGACATGTAACTCTTAGGAGTTTGTTTTTCTTTGTGAGACACAAAATTTTTTAGGAAAAAAATTGAAGGACAATAAGGATTGGAAGACAGAGGATCAGATCACCTTTTAGATTGAAGGCTACTAGGGATAGGAAAATTGAATGAAGATGATCTTCATATCAAGGTCTTGCCCTGCTGTGGGTAAGGAAGACATTCTTGAAAGTATAAATCATGTTACGAGTATCCTAGATTATTGGATACCCTTCTCATTGTGTAAAAATAATTTATTCATTTATTTGTATTTTATTATACGTACTGTTATAATAGATTGTAAATTATTTTTTATATTTATCTTTCTATTTTTAATTTTTTTGATTATGATATTTTTTTAATAATTTTCAATTGTGATAATTGTATTTACAATTTCTGTGAAAATTATTTTCTTCACCTACTTAGCATGATTATTTTTTCTGTATGATATAATCATTTTTTTGTTATGATCATCAAAACCACTATGATTACGATGCATACACTTCTTATAATGAATATGATTATATTCTATATATTACCTATGGAGTACATATTGATAATCAACCTATTTTATGAAATCTTCATAAATGAACAGAACAGCTAATAATAATCAAGTTATAATTCAAAAATATTTTTTATAATTCATTTATTTTTAATCCTTTAATAATATATTATTTTAGGGATAAAAAAAGTTTTTAAACCTACAATTCACCGCATCTTGTATTTTTTCATCTTCATACAAATTTTGATACAACAATTGGTATTATAGCAGAATTACAATACTCATAAATATATTTTTTTTCCTCTCATTTTGAAGTTTGTTTATTTCTTTTATGAAATTTTTTTATATAAATACTTGTTACACTAACATGTATTCTGTAACAATAATTTTTGATTTATTTGAAAGATGTAAAGACAAAATGTTAGATCAATAGAAAATATAAATTCAACAAGACAACAAATTTTTGATGGAAATGAATATGAATACTAGTGATATAGAATGAAGTCTATTGTAATAAATAATGGGGTTCATTACATTATAATGATGACTGTGGACTATAAAATTCTACGAAAATAAAATAGATTCTTTACCTATATAGAGAAAAAGGAATATCAATTGAATTATAAGGTACAAAGTTCATTACATTTTTTTATTATATATATATATATATATATTATATATATATATATATCCATATTTCATCATTGAAACCATTCAAAATGATTTGGAAGATGATAGATATTACTCATTTCAGTACTTAAAATGTTCTTGAAACATGAAGAGTCATCCTAATAGAAGAATATCAGGAGTTTGAATTACCATAAGATGAATCGGTTTCTATGGTTCAAAACTTATTCATGACTATTCTGAAAAATTTACATGGTGTAAGAGGGAAAATATTAGAGGATGATATCCTTTTATAAAATATTATAGATATTATTCCAAATTAATGGGAATAAAAAAGAATTGTTTTTGTTGAATAAAAAATTGTAACGAATGTTACTCTTGACATGTTGTTTGGAAATCTTTTGCAATACTAGAATAGATTGAATAGAGATACTGAGAAATATAAAAAAAATAATGGTGGAGTTTATTTTACCACTAAATCAAATAAGATGAAATCTAATACTAGTGTGAATATAGATAAATCAAAAAATAATAATTTTACAGCTAAATCTGAATCATGTGATTCAAATCATTCAGAGATTTAATAGGAAATTATTGCTCAAAGAATGAAAAAGAATGTGGGAAAGATTTACTTTCAGTATAAATTTAGAAAAATTAAGAATGATAAGATGGACAATATTGGTTCTGTAGTTAAATTTTATGTATTCTACAAATCCTATCCTATGATTGATGATTTTGAAAATCTCAAAATAAATCTTAAAATGAAAATCATTTATGAGAAAAAAAAAGTATTATAAGTCCAATGGAAATATCTTATTTAATGAAAATGTCTTAGGGAGTGCTATTGGTGGAAACTGTTTTGATGAATCATATGAAATTTAGTATTCAAGTAACAAGAATATAAATCTCCATGAAAATGTTTCTTTTAAGAATCAATATCTTATGGATAAGGTACACATTTCAGACAATTTAACAAATATGTATTTCAATGATAATTATCATTGTCATAAAAATTCTATCACATCGGATGAAAAATCATCCTCATCTAATGATAATAATTCATTATGTTCTTATGAATATGTTTCTAGATTTTAAAATTTGCGTGAGGTTAAAAAATAATAAATCATTAAGAAACATGGAAAATAAAATTCAAGAATAAATGTATTGAAAATGGAAGTATCATATACTTATAAATATCTTGATAAAAATTATTTTGATTTTTTTATTGCTATATTCCTTGAATAATAATATTTTGTGAAGGATAAGATTTCTATTGATTTTGAAAAAGAAATTTCTGAAAAATATGTTTTATAAATAAATATCACTTATAATAATAATTAATTTTGAGAATTAGTATTTTGTTATAAAAAAAATTTGAAACTATTTCTCATAAGAAAGTCCTATATAATTTTTCAACTAGAAAATAAAATTTTGATTATATTTTTCAAAAACATCATCCTCATGGAAATAGTTATGGAATGAGTTACCTTTATTCCAAAAAGATTTTTGAAATAATTTTTTTGTTCCTAAATGTTTTCCTTTTGGTACTACATTTCAATGTGGGGGACATTGGTTTAAAAATTATTCCTTAAATAAATTTTTTACATATTATTTAATAAAATATTTCTTTTTAAAAGGTTGATTCAAATGATTTTATTTTCTATCATTTCCAGATCCAATATATTTTGGTTTCCAAAAACAAATTTTTTATTTTTTCAGGATAAAAATGATGTACAAAAAACTAGAATACATGGTACATGGATAGTTTATGTTCTCGATTTATGGATGGTAATAACGAATTATTTTATAATATTATCAAGATGATATGTGTAAGAGTTATCTTATGAGAGAATTGTCAAGATAAGATTATTGGTATAGGTAATTTTGTTCCTCGTTGAAATGAATTTTTTTTAAATGTCTTATTTTTAAATGTTATTAAGAAACACATTATAATAATATTTTAATTATGTGATGAAGGTTTCCCAGTGAAATTTAGGAATGGTAAATGTATACTACAAAATTCTAAGGAACAATTCATTCACTCTTCCCATCATCTTATTAATGATTTCACAATTAACATAGAAGACCTTAGGATCCAAGACATAACATGCCATTGTGAAATTGAAGATCAATATTGGTTATGGAATAGAAGGTTATGTCACAATAACCCTATGAATATATTTTTATTGAATAATAAAAAGCATGTTAACGATATATTAGAACTATGATTTGATTCTTCAAAATCTTGTGACCCATGTCAATATGGAAAGCAACAGAAGTGAAAAATTAAATTTTTTAGTGAAGTCTCAACTAATTATGATTTATAGTCAGTTCACATAGATCTGTTTTTGTCATATAGAAATTGGATGTATTTTTGGAAAATGTTATGTATCTATTCTAGTTGATAATTACACTATATATTCATATTTCTATTTTCTTATAGGTAAATGTGAATCCTTTTGTAATTTAAGAAACATTATTACCAACGATATAAATGAGAAAAAACATACATTGATAATTGTTCATAGTGATCATAGTGAAGAATTTCATTGTTTAGATATAGAAACATATTTGTAGTAATAACATAGTTTAACGAAACTTTTGAAATACAAAAACTCCATAGAAAAATGGTGTTGTTAAAGGAATAATTTGTATTGTTTAAGAAATAACAAGATCAATGTTTATTGAATACTAAATTTATAAACATTTTGGGGGTAAAGATATTAGTACTTCTTGTTATATTATAAATCAAGATTTAATTAGGAAATTTCATAATAAAAAACTTTATGTGTTATGGATAGGCCGGACAACAAACGATTCATACTTCAGAGTATTTCGATGCAAAGTAATCACTTTGAATAAAAATATAATTTACAAAAATTCACACCCAAAGATGATAATGGTATATGTTTGGATACTCCACAACTTTTAAGGAATATATAGTGTCTAATGAAAAATTTTATACTCTTAGTAGATGTCAAATTTGATGAAATTGATCCTTTTGTTTTCTATCATTCCCAACATACATGTTATGATGTGTTTTCCAAAACTGATTATCAACCTATGATAGAAGACATTTATAATAAGGAAAGTACCCGAGAAATTGTCTCTTAATTATTTACTCAGGAATATGTTTTACCATATGTTGATGAACTGGTTTTACAATACCAAGTCTAATATTTCTTAGGAATCATACTAATGATATTTTCAATGGTGATATATATCAACATATAAGGACTAGATGTTCATTTTGACAGAAATTAGAAATTATTTTGTTCATTTCTCAATTCGAACCCAAAATTCATGATGAGGATTTTAGTGATGAATATTGGATTATTGAAATGCAATATCAACTAAAAGAATTCAAAAGGAACAATGTCTTTACCATGATTGATAGAAATAAATAACCCTTTTCAATTGGTGTAAAATGGGTATTCATAAAATCATGTGATGGAAAATGAATATTTGTTAGAAAGAATGAAACACTTGTTGGTAAAGTTTATAATCAATAAGAAGTAATTGATTACGAGTAAACATATGTTTCGGTAGTTATACTTGTTTCTATTCAAATTCAATTAGCCTTTATAGAATTATTTAATTTCAATCCTTTTTAAATGTATGTGAAATATTATTTCCTTAATGGATTTGTTCAAGAAGAAATTTTTGTAGAAAAACCATTCGGTCTTGATGATACACAAAATCCTGAAGATGTTTATAAACATTCCAAAGCATTATATGGCCATAAACAAGCCCCAAGTGAATCGTATGATAGATTAACATGATTTTTGTTAAATAAAAAACATGTTAAGATAACTGGTGATCCAAATATTTTTGTAATTAATGAAAACAAAAAATTTTATATTGGTTGAATAAATTTCTATGAAATTATATTTGGATATACTCATCAATAATTGACATATTAATTTGCAAATCTTATGAAATATGATTTTGATATGAGTATAATGGGTGACTAACCATTCATTATTAATTTAATTATTTTTAAAAAACCAAAAGTAACCTATATATCTCAATATATTTACATTAAATATATTATTAAAAATTATAGATATAGAAATAAATAAAGTATTAGTACTCCAATTGGTACCTCAAATACAATTTATCTTAATGAAACCGGGAAACCGATTTATTAGACTTCTTTTAATTGAATACGAGTAAGTATTCTATATATAATATATAGTCTTCCAAAAAAAATGTTTTTTGTATTATTATGTTCAAGGTATCAATAAAATAATAAATAATCTCATTTAAAACCATTAACGAGATGTTTTTGTTTTTTAAAGGGAACTATGGATTTGAGACTTTTCTATTCTACTAGATGTTATTATAAATTTAAATTTATTTAGATTCTGACCATGGTGGCTATAAAATGGATATAAATAGTACAATAAGAACATTTCAGTTCTTTGTATATTAATTAGTTTCATGGTCTTGTATGAAATAACACTCAGTAGAATGCTCGGATATTGAAGAAGAATATATGGTAGCCCGATTTTGCTGAACTCCAGTATTGTGGATGAAACAAAAACTCACTAATTATGGCATGAGTTGTACTAAAACTCAAATACAATGATATAAAAAATTTACAATAGATTAATTTAAAACCCTTTCACATCAGCCTAATTAAAAAATCATTGATATTTGGCATCACATTATTAGGGATAACACACATAAAACTGATATAATTTTATAATTTATAAGAATGCAAGAGTAACATGTGGATATATTTACAATACAGTTACGTTTAGATAGATTATAATACTTTAAACAGAAGCAATGAATGATCACATAAATATAATCTTTCATTAATAATTTTTGATTAGAAATTATCCTTTCATTATTTTATACATTTTTAATGGGGAGGTACATATTTTTGAGTTTTTATAAAATCATTTCTAAATTTTAATCATACTATGAATGTTTGTGGTAAATTTTTTTTATAATAATATTTTCTTGAACTCAGAATTTTTGGAATAAATTTTTTTCTTAAACATAATTATTTTTTACTCATAATGTTTCCATACTCACATTGTTTGATAAATATTTTTCTTTGTCAAAATATTATTATAATAGAATACTATATAATAAAAATTTCTATAATTAAAATATTTTTCGAGAAAAAAATATCAAAACCAATAGATCTATCCTGAGAATCTAAAATGTAAAATATATTATAACTTACAATTTTCCAATTATAATATATTTTTTCTTTATTTTTCTATGAATCCATTATCGAATTCATAATGAATATGAATAATTTGTTTTTCCTTTTTTCCAAAAAATAAAAACCTCAATAGTTAAAATCCTTTTAACTATCAGATCTTTTTTTTTCAAATCAGTCGAGTATAATCTCAACAATATTATTTCACCACATAGATGGATGGACACACTAACATGTCCCACATCCGTTATCCCATAATTAAGAAAATTATTATATTCCAATCAAGTAGCTGAGTTCAAAATTTATCTTGATCAAATAATTTAAATGTACTCGTATCAGAATCAAGGACATCATATCCCAAGAAACTAGAGCAGATATATTTATCATCCATAGATTTTTTTAAATAATGGTATGTAAAAAATGATTTTTATGAAAATAATGATCCATATTTTAAATGAATTATCAAATTTGAAGGATGTGAATCAATTAGTTCATAAAAACCAAAAAAACATAAAGATCATATTCTTGATGATGAAGTTAGATTGTTTCATTGTTTTATAAAAATTGTTAATGATTCAAATGTATCATTATTCATATATGGATGAGATATAAGCATTTCATTATAACTAGTCTAAAATCATCTTAGTTGACTGTTAGAGGATGATTCCCTTTTCTCTTAACATAATATTCTAAAGGAAAAAAGGAACCTTCATTAAGAACCAAGCAGAGTAATACCTTTTTGAAATTAATGAGTATAAAAGAAAAGTTACTCCTCACTCATCTGATAATCATATTATATCACACTTCTTTAATGGAATTTTGATTCCATGTATGTATTATAAAGAAACCCTAAATTTATCAAAAAAATTTATTCTTCCATATTTTGATAACATGAGGAAGCTAAAATTGATGGGTTATAACTTTTTAACCATCAACAACATAATTTATGATGCAATTATTTCTTAGTATATTTTGATTCTTGGGGTTACGAGTAAGTTTATTACTGAATGTCTGATTCTTTTTTATTTTTCACTCAATTCATTACCAATGTATAAGAAATTATCATGGATTAGTGATAAAAAATTGGTGAAGATTTATTTTAAGTCAGAATCAAAACAATTCATGAAATATTCTAAATATGAAGCATCAAAATATGTCTTTAGAGGATGTGATATTATTTCAAATGAACGAGTTCCAATTACTTCTAATATACAAAATAAATCCTCTTCTAATTATTCCATAATGATAAACAATTAATGAAAATCAACTGAAGTAGTAATTATTGAATTGAGAATAATTCATTAACAAGTAAAATAAGAAGACCATCATTTTGATCTTAAGCCTACTCGATCCCTAACAAAAACAATACGTTCAGTGTAAACCCTTAAAGAAGATGTGAAGAATATAATAATGAAAAAGAGAAGTCTAACTTATTTTATATTTATAACCTATTGAACGTTTTTTTAAAATGAAAATGCTATAATCGTTTTTATGATACCAATTGATGTAGGTATGAAAATTACACAACTCTAGGTATTGGAAAAATGAAAGAGAATAGTTGGTAAAAAATCAGCTCCACAAAAGGATTCATAAGGAAAACATTAAGAAGAAAAATAGACAGTGAAATAAGGTAAATTGATGATTATCTTGGTTAAGAGTTATAAAAAATTAAGAGTGTAAAGTGAATAAAAAGATAGGAAAAAGGAAAAGATGAAAACTAAAAAAGAAAAACAACAAGTAGATTAGAATGAAGAGAAATCCTTTCCTGAATAGAAATCTCATTCCAGTGTAATAAGAGTGACATAATCATATGAAACATCCGGAAAATAACCATCTCTAGGGGTAGAGTCTTCAATGAAAGATAAATACTGGACCCAGGTGGATAATTTCATTCATATTTCAGATAAAGAGGAGGAGACCTAGATCAATGAAAATTTGAACCAAATCATGGAATGTGATGCTACAGGAACACAATATGGAGATCATTTTTTATTTTTTGGGATGGACTAAAATTGATAATAAAATATCCTTAAAAATATATTATTATATTTTCCAGGATCTAATGATAATTGAGAAAATTGTTCCATATTTCGTGAGGCATGAAGTAAAGATGGATTTTGTTTCAAAAAAACAAATTAAAATATTAGATTCAATAAAAATATATATATAAAAGTCCAGTCAGTCTTGATGAAAATTTAATTTGTTTAAAGAATGTACTCTGGAACACTAAAAATATTTCAACAATGTCATTAAGTGGTTTTATAATGCTGATGCAGTTATCAAAATTCCTTAAGATTTAAATTAAATAAATAATAAGTCCTATGAATGATGTCACTATTTCTTTTAGAAAATTGGCTACTGATACTGCATGAATAGTAAAATAATTTATAAATCACATGATATTCCATTAGAAGAAATTGTGGACATAAAAAAGAAGTTGAATGTCATTCAATCAAAAGTTTCAATGTTTATGTTATACCAAGATGAGATAATAGACTTAAAAAATAAAAATGTTTTACTGAAAGATAGAATTTATGTTTAAGAACTAATAAATAAGTCTTAGGAATAATGATTTAAGATTTAAGAATTAAAAAGAAAATCCCATGAAGATAAGTTTCGTAGTCTGGAATAGAAAACACAATCTCCAGTTGAAATGATTTGTACCACTGATCAATTATTTTCAGACCATAATGAGAATCTATTGAATCTGTAAGAAACTTTTTAAATGGTGATGGATAATAGCAAAGTGTTTAAGAAAATCATGTCAATTGACATAGACCACATAAATAAGGATAGAAAAATGAGCTTTTTTTAAATTTTTGTTGGATTTTGAAAATAATAATGATTTTTTTGTCATCTACATATAGTTAGATTGAATGTTTCCCAGGTATTTTTTTATTAAGATTCTTTAATTTATTATATAAAATAAATTATTTTATTCGTATAATATTTCCCAATTCTATTTTCAAGTATTAATAGGGTATTTTTTCCCTTTTTGTAAATAAAATGGAGAGGGATAATTTATAACTCTGTATAATGTATTATAAAATGGAATAATGATTCATAAAAAGATTAATTATTTACAAAGGGGGACAAAATTTTAGAAAATAAATAGAATAAAATCATTAGGGAAAATGTTTTACTAACACAGAGTTATACATGTTCAATACAGAATTCAAAATGGTTTTCAAACTCAAGGGGAGATAAGTATAATTTTTACATCCAAATATGAGTGTTCATTAAAATTTATTTTGGACCTATGTTCTACAATGTAATTTTACATTTATGTCTTGTGGTTTGTGAATTCCAAAATGGGGGATATTGATAAGTAAAATGTCTATTTTCCTTTTCTATTAATTCTGTTTCTAAAATCCTAAACTTTTTCTTCAATAATCAATTATTAACTATTTCACATCCAATGTATTTTATGATTTTTTATGAAATCTTATAATATCTTATCATACATTCATAAAGATTTTGATTTAGCAAAATAAATTCATATCATTGTGATTTTCATAATTAATTAGATAATAATTATACTCAAGATATTTTCAATAATTAATAGTTCCACAATATCATAATGGGCATAGGATATGATTTACATCGCACACGCTGAATACAATTTATATCGTACACATTGTCTAGTTTTTGTTGTGAAAATATAAATTGCATCGACTCCCATAATGTAAATCATCACACACATCTATATTTTTGTTCATATCTATAATACATAATCATAAGGTTTGGAAATTATTTTAACGAAAATGATTTTGTGTTTTGTATGCTTAATAATAAATTTGTCATTCATTCAGTTATCATATGATTGTTGGAGTGCTAGTTGTCACAATCCAATTGGAATTTTTGGATAAAATAGGAATTTTAATGCCTAATATGTCTCTTGGATGAATAAATATAAATAAAATCTCATTTTAATGATCTAATTACATAGAGAAACTATGCGATAGATATTATGAATTTTCTACGTGTGAAAACTTTTAAATTTTCAAGTTGTGAACCACATGTTCCATATACATGTAACTCTCATGATTGTTTTTCATTATCAAGAAACAATTGTTTTTAATAAAATTTAGTGCTTCTAGGTATATAATGAAATAGGTAACGATCACCTTCTTGATTGAGGGCTGTTGGGGATAGGTAAACACAAGGAAAATGATCTTTATATTGAGGGATTACCTACATGTGGGAAAGATATATATTCACGAGTGTATAAATAATAAGAACATTTTCATGGGCTATTGGATATCATTATCTTTGGGTTAAAAGAGTTTTTTTCATTATATTTTATTTAATTTATATTTCCATTATAATATAAAATTAATCATTTATTATATTCATCTTTCTATTTTTTATTTTTTGATTAATAAATTTTTGTAATAAATTGAAATAACTATCCTTGTAATTAAAATATATATTATTCTGATTTCTTACTCACTCAGTATGATTTTCTATGATTTATTATTTAATCATTAATTTTTTATTGTAGTTATCATAACCACTGTGATTACAATACGTACAATGCTTACTATTAATATGATTATATTCTGTATAGAGCCTATGGAATACGTATAAAAATTAATCTAATTATGATATCATTACAACCAGACTCATGGTCTAGTACAATTACTATTTTAATTAATAAAAGCATTTGTTAATTAAATTAATTTAAATCCTTTAAACTCTATACTTTTATAGATGAAAAAAATGTTTTAATACTACATTTCACACCCTCTTGTGTTATTCCATCAACATATACATTTCGATTCGTCAATTGGTATCATAACAGGATTCTATTTCTAAAAGATATATTTTATGTCTTTGATTTGTGTGACACAAATAGTTTTGGAAAATAAATAATGGATTCTATGGATTGGAAGACTGAGGATCTGATCAACTTCCTGATTGAGGACTGTTGGGGATAGGGAGACAGACTAATGATGATCATAATATAATGGGATTACAATTTTGTGGGAAAATAAAATTTTCTGAAAGTATAAACCAAGGTATAGTTATCCTAGGTTATTGTATTCAATTATCTTTGGTTTTAAATAATTTTATTCTTGTACTTGTATTTGATTTATGTTAGTGGTTTAAAGGAATGTTATTTCAATTTATTTTCATATTTATATACTTTATTCCATGATTATAGTATTCTTTATAATACATATATTTTGAAGAAATTTTTAATTATGATTTCAACGATTAATTTTTTTTCACTTACTCAGTATCATTACATGCTCTTTTTTATAGATTCTATATTTTGTTTTTCTATGATCATCGTAAGCACTGTGATTACAATACATACCATGATTTCTATGAATACAATTATATTCAATACAAGATTAGTGGAATAAATATTGATATCAACCTGATAATGATATCTTAATAGTCGGACGCAAGGGCCAAGGGGATTATTATTTTAATTCATAAGGGAATTTTTTGATTTAATTAGTTAAAATACCAAAAAACTAATTTTTTTTAATGATAAAAAGGTTTCTATCCTATAATTCACCCCTCATTACTTTTTCAATATACATATACATTTCAATACAAAAAATATAATGTATATCCAAATATACATAATTAAAAATTAAAATTTTTTAATATGTTATTCCTTTTACATTTATAGTCACTCACTTTTACCATTATAGTTTTCACCACGATAAGTAGTTATTTAATAAGATAATTTAACCAATAACCCTAAAAATAAAGATAATATCATTAGATAATATGGATTCAATGATTATAAAAATTAAATCCAATTTATAAAATAATAAAACAATGTGTGTGAGAAATTAATTTTAACATAAGCGCTTGTAATGCATAAAATCCCATTTTAACCTTTAGAAAAATAATTAATTATTATTATTCTTCTGTTTTTGATATTCATTATGAGAAAAAGATATGTTGAACTTAATAAATAATACTACTTTTTATTAAAAAAATGTGTAATTCATTTTATCAAATACATTTTTTATAATTTCTAGACTTTAATTTAAATGTAAACTTGAATAACGTGATGATAATGGGTTTTTTTAAAAAATGAAATTTTCAGGCAATAAATTATAATAGAATATTTATATAAAATTGATCAAAAATTATATGAATCTAAATATTAAAAATTACATATATAATATATACATTTATTTTAATTTTTCCCTTACTATTTGTTATTTTATTTAATTGAAATTGATAATCTATGTCAACATGAAACCATTTTGTTGAAAATACTATTTTCAGCAAAAAATTAACCATACACCGAAATAATGAAAATTATTCATTAAAACGAAATAAATTATATTAAATTAAATAAAATGGATCATATATCTGTTTGATAAAAAATAAAAAACATAAAGGGACTTTTAAATTACTTCATTTATGGAAAAGAAACGATAGCTTTGGAAAAATTATTATTTTTTACAATTCCAAAAAATGAATTATTTTATAAAATCCCAAAATTTATATCTAAGATAGTTTTAATATGATTATTTTAATAAATATCCTCATATTATGAAAAAATGTTTATAAATGTAAAATAATTTAATTATAATATTTTTTCACAAAAATAAATAAAACAAATATTGGAAGAAAACATATTTTTTATAGAATAAAATTTATTTACTAAAAATTGATTACCTATTTCCTAGTAATTTATAGAAAAAAATTTATTTATTATGAAATTAATATATATTTAAAAATCTATTAATACTATTCATACCAAAAAAATTAATGTCTAGGTTATAAAAGTCCTATTGAAATAATGGATTATTATGCTTGATGTTGTGTATAGTTTACGCTATCAAAAATAATATTATTTTAAAAACATGGGGGTTTGTAATTTGAAAATAAATATTTTGAATATTCCTTCTTTAAATTTTGTCAATATAAATATAATCCTTTGATTTATTCCATAAATATGACTTGATGTATCCATAAATATTACATTCCATGAAAAATAAAAATAAGGAGTTCAAAAAAAACAAGACCAAACAAAGAATGAAGAAAAGTAAACTACCAAAATAAGAAAGAGCAGTAAAATTACAAACATAAGAGTATTTCATAAAATATGGAACATAATTATTCATAATATATGAAACGCAAAATATAACAGTAAACTAAAACTAAGATGAATGAGAAATAATGCCCCTATAATACACATCCAAAATGAAAACCCAAAATATACTATATCCTTATTTAGGAATCATCTTAATGCTACCCTTGGTAACCTCCACATAACATTATATATATTATCTAAAAATAAGCATTTAATATCCTCCTATATTGTAACAATATCAGAATTACCTACTTAAAGGATAATAAGACTACACAAAAATCATGATGTGTATGTACAGTGTGTGCAAAATATGGGTAGAATACCACCAAGATTCTATACCATTCATTTTATTTGGAAAACTACCATTGAATGTTTAAATATAAAAAATTGTAATTTTTTTATGTATGTATTAGTGTTGAGAAAAAATTGCATTTATATTAAATATTTTGAAATCAAACACAAACTAATAAGATGAATCGAGTATAAATGGAAAATGAAAAGCTCAGATAGTAAAAAATTTCTTTGATTTCATTTTAATTGATAGATTATCGAATGTGGATCCTGTTATTTTGGGTACAAAATAATTGTATTTGATTAAGCATAATTAATATAATGGGATGAATAGATTCCAAGAAAAAAATATATTAATGTTCATATAATAATTAACTATATGTGAAATGGCATAAATAAAACATCAAAACATTTAATAATCATCCTAACTCAAGAATTGCATAATACTGATTATAATGATATAAAAAATCATAATAATTCATTATATTCAAATATCAATTATCATCATAGGATAATACCCTTGGTCCTAATGATATTATATGGGACATGGATTGGATAAAACCATCTTCATTAATTTGATGTGAACCTATGACACATATTAGTACTTACTATGACTACATATATTGGGTAAAAAACCAATAGAATGAGAAATATCTGAATTAGGGAAGACTTGATAATTTATATTATCAATTAGTATAACACTCAGCAATAAAATTCATTCTTATTTAACCATGGGTTATAATGATATTTTCTAAATTGAAATATTGTCAAATATCACCATATTTAAATAAAAAAAATCACTCCAAAAAAGAAATCAAATAAAATATATATATGAAATCTCATGTTATTACCACCATTCATGAAAATAACATCTCCAATGTTTATACAACTCTATTCCAGAACCACATGATTCACCGATTATAATATTCATAGCAAGGGGAATGTTCTTGTATATATGAGTATAATAAGAAAACATGAATCACATACCCAAATAAGACTTGATAATCCAATATATATGTTTGAATACCATGAAAATCAATTTTATAAATCAACTATAAAAAATATATATATATTGGAGATAAAATAAATTATACAAAATTTTTAAATTCCTTTTATAAAACACATGGTGTGCGTATAGTATGTGTATATTTAAAATAAAACTATTTTAAAAAATAATTTTTTTATATCAATAAAAATATTGCAATTACAAAAATTCCTTTAAATTGACTTTGTGGATATCATATAGAAAACTTATTTGAATAGAAAACAAATATAGAAAACCCAAACACTCTAGATTTTTCCAATATATTTTATGTAATAGAACCATATACCATAGAAAATTGAAAAATATTCATATTATTAAACTAACATAATATAAAGTATAGAGTAGGTATCAAGACACTCAAATAATAATAATCTTTATGTTTTCCCACCCTAAAAAATGACTCACCCATCATAGATGGTTCGGATTAGATAAAGGGAAATAATAGAACATTGAGGAGGTTATATTCCATAACCAATGATTTTAAAGATGATCCACCAAGAAAAAAATCATAGATTCCCCTTAGAAGAGTGGTATGAAGGAAAAAACTACATCATATCTCCAAATAGATATCCCTTGAACAACCTATATGTAATAATTGGGAATTTTCGTATTTTTTTTAATTATTTGGGATTATTACGAGTTTATGAAAATTGATGGAATGTGGTTTCAAGGACCATAGAGCCCAGAACGTAATTTTGAACCTTTTTAAGGTATGTTCAATAAACACGTGACAAGTGATTTCTATCATTTGTAAGGGTATTTAGATTAAGAGTATGAGAACACCATTGAATTCGTAGTAATGGGATTCTCTTAAGTGAATCATATCATCAACTGACAAGGGTAATATGAAAATTTTAATTTTAAGACTTTACAAAAAGAGTAATAAAATAACTCCATGAGTTATTTTATTCTTTCTTTATAACTGTTCAGTGATTGTGGTAGGATCTCTGAGGTATCTAGTCATTTAATGACCAGTTACAATAGGTTTTGTAACCTCACCATTGGAAGATTAATTGGTCCATTAATTATTCATTAATGAACAACATATTTCTATGGAGAGGTAAACTCCTTAATTATTTTATTTAATCAAGTCGTTGGTGTGGGTTTTCAGAATCCATTGGACAACTCTTGATGAATTTCTGGCAATGTCTTCCTACAATGAAGAACAAGTATTCGATTATTCCACTGAGAATTCAATCCAGAGATCGAAAAATTCCAATGAACATGTTCAAACGTGGACCCTTCTACCTCATCTATAGCATCTTCCAATGAGTTCAAGGTAGGGGTTTTGTTTACGAGTTTTATGATTCATTTACCCTTGAATATGTCTCAATTCATCCCAAACTATAACTCTAACATGGAGGCAACTGGCTGAACGAAACAAGGCCAAAACCATCCGTCTAACATGCATTGGATGTGTTCTTCATGGGAGATCTAGAAACTCAATGGAAAATAAAACTTGAATGTGGCATAGTGTAGGTGGTGTCCTCGTAGTCCTGTAGGTGTATATGGGAAGAAATCTAACCATCGGAGCTTCACTGTTACCCATCACAAAAGCACTACCGGTGCGGTGGCACCAGAAACTAGAGGATATCTCATTCAGCACTTGTCATCTATGAAGAGGTGGTGGCCCCCGAAGGAACTGTTGTAGTCAAAGGGGGTTTCCAGACATCGACATCTTTGTTGGAGAGGGATACGTTCCACGACAACATGGCATAGAGGAGTTATCGTGTCTCCGAGCTGCGACAGAGGTTGAACCTGGTCCTGCGGGTCCCAAAATTGACTGGACCATGTGGACCGGTCAGGTAGAGCGTCCCCTTACTGGAACTGCTGGTTCTCAAGCCAAACATAACATAATCCGTTCGGGAGGGGAATCATGGGCCACACCTAGTTGGTGGGCCGCACCCAACTAGCGGGCGCTGCTGATTCCCTGGACTGGTGGGTCGCGCCCTTCGAAATGGGCTAGGCCAAGCCCGTGGATCGGTCGGTTTGGGCTGTGCCTGACCGAGTCCATTGGGACGGGTTGGGGCGGGTCGGTTTGGGTCGAGTCGGACATGACCCAGACCCATTTAGGCCCAATTTCACTAAATGGGGCATTTGTTCTAATCCTGCCGACCGTTTGATGAACCATCTCTGGTTATAGAACCCATAAGAAGAGATGATCCTTTTTAGTTACACCAAATGAGTTTTGTAGAATGTTGGAATACAGTTGGTTTGATCAAACACGAATGCAACAAGTGCCTCACTATAAAAATGAAAATAACTTACAGGTCGGGCGTCTGATTGATGCGCCCTCTGTTTCATTGGATCCCTTATGTCATGGTAGTTGTTTGGGTTATTTATTAGTTTGAATTTTTTCATTTTGATTCGTGACCTTTACATTGAGGAGAGGATCATCCCAGCATCAACCCTTCTAAGTAAAGGAATCCAATAGCTGGCTGTGACCTGAAGATTAAATAGTGAACATGTGTGTGTCAGTTCCTAAAGATCCTATTTGGGTTAGCACATAGAGATACAGTGTGTGTAATACCCTTTAGATACTGTGTGGTTCACCGCTCAGGGATCCTCTATGGGTCAACACCTATCAATCCTGTGTGGGTCAGCACTAAACAATCCATTGTGCTTCAACGCCTATCTATTCGGTGTGGGTCAGCCCTCAGCAATCCTGTGTGGGTCAACACCTATCAATAATTTGTGGGTCAGTACATAGTGATCCTATGTGGGTCATTGCATACCGATCCTATATGGGTCAGCATCTATCGATCATATGCAAGTTAGCAACAGATCCTCTTGAATGAATAAGATGATCTATCTTTAAGACTAATCAACTTTACTTCTGTACTTATGTTACACCTCAGGTGAGCTGTCTTTTAATTTATGCTTTGTGATTGAGATCATTGTTTGTGGTTTTACCTTTTTGGAATTTTGTGAGACCATCGAGGGTCTCGGGTTCCCAAAAGGGTATTCTTATATTCACCTCGGCATGGGCTTCAGCCGCACCTTGTTGTGTCTTGTGCAGATGATAGAAAACCTTGATTCGGATTTCGACGCCAGGACTCTATGTAGTAAGGAGGTGACCGATTATCATGGAGAGCTGTAATGATGAAATGTACCTAACCATTAGGTTGAATCCCTTGTGGATGACCTCAGGAGATGTTTTTATTTTTTTCTATACTTTCTTTTATTTGTTTTTGTATACAAACCCATTCTACATCAATTCACATTTTACATACAGTAGTTATACAATGTGGTTTGATCTTATTGTGTACCTATTCTGTGTATTTGTAGGTTTAAAGGCAATGCCTTACCTTTTTTAGTGTTATGCCTTAGCAGTGCTAGTCTCCAACCATTGGCCAATGGAAGGTAGGCTTGTGGTAGTCACGACATGGGCCCTGGGGGGTGGGTCTTGACAAAGTGGTATAAGAGCGAAGTTGGTTCTACAAGAATAAATATGAGTCAATGATTTTAATAGAGTAACAATGCTTAGGGTCATAAGTACGATTTCAGTTCTGGGAGTCTGGTGTTGGTGTGGCAACTAATTTATCCATACAATGGGACCATAAATCCTAATTTCTAACCCAGTACATGAAAACACTAGTTGTGTGTGTTCTGAAAATGTTTTTTTTTTCTATTGATCTCTTTATGTCAGCTAACCATATATATCTTATTGACTTTGACACACCTATTTATTTATAGGATTCCACCATGTTGACAACCGACTAGGATTCCAGAGAGAGATCATGATGATGACCCACCGAGTGATGAGGCGTCGGTGAGGGGAACTCTTAGAGCGATAACAAATTTAGGTGGTGTTCCAGTAGCACCACCATCAGTAGGGCATCTATTTTCACCAGCTCCACCAGTAGACCATGAAGTCCGGCTGAGCACGTTGAAAAAGTTTCAGAGACAGAGGCCTTATACATTTCTAGGTGAGAACAATCTATAGGGAGTTGATGAATGGATGGAGGCTGTAGAAAGGGTTTTGCACTTGGTCGGCACAGTATAATAAAATATGGTGATCAAAGTTGTTGGCCTCTTTCAAGGCACAATATATAGAAGGTGGAGCATAATCCTCTAGATACATGAGTAGGTGACTCATTCCTGGTTATACATTGAGAGTCTCTTCCGAGCAGACCTCGTACTAGTGACATTATGCTCTGTGCATATTCTGGAGCTATTTCACATAAAACAGGGAAGCCTGGCAGTGGCCCAGTACATGGAGAGATTCACTGGACTCTCTCACTAATCCACTGATAAGGTATAAGTTCCTTTTTTAGGGCCCAGAACTTTGAGCAAGGTCTCTGATAGGAGATCAGATCATCAATTATATTGCTCAACATTCTGACGCTAGCAGGTGTGCAAGATTGAACATTATTGTTGGAGAGAATCCTAGATGAGAAGTCACCAACAGTGAGAGAAACCATTGTATGACAGGTAGCCGAGTCATCTGAAACATGCAGTTGCTAGATGATGTAGTGATCCAGGTGGGAAAAACCATCTGAAGGATGGCCCTATGATGTAGGGTTGGAGGATTGGAGATCATGATAGAGAGGGGGTCAGCAGATGAGCAACCATTGCTACATGTCCAGCAGGTATGGTCACATGGCTCATGACTACATGACCCTCCATACTGATGATCAGCAGACGATTGAGGGACTACTGAGGCATCAATATAGGATCAGAAGAGGAGGTCCATTGGGTGGCAGACATGGGAGAAGATCATTCCATGTAGCATAGGGTGATTGAAGGATTGAGGTACTACCACCAGCACTATCAGGGAGTCCACCCCGACCATAGGGAGTGGGTGGACTGAGGCAATCACAACATTAGATGGTAGAGTCCAATGACCACGACACTCCAGATATGATTTGAGGTATGATTTGTTTCTACTCCACCATAGATTTAGTTATTAAAGACACAGGTTCTAGTCACTCTTTAATTTAAATAGCTCTCATTTAGAGCTCGGAGATTCTAATGGATATATTGTCTTGATCCTTACGTTTAGAGTCTCCTAAAGCAGAGGATTCGATGAAAATTTTTTGGTGTAGGATGTGTAAGCATACTCTTGGTGCTGAGAGCCTCGACTCAGATTTCCTAGTAGCAGCATCGAGGCCTTAAAATTTAATCTTGGGTATGGAATTTATATCCATTGTCCATCCTCAGATTGACCATTTTAGGTGAAAATTGTGGCGTATCCGCATGTATGGGACCAAGATTTCCTTCACCAATGATAAGGAAACCTTTGCATCAAAGGATGAAATTTCTTGAAGGAGGGTGCAGCTGATCACACATCAGTTGGCTAGCATCACCAACAATGTAGTGGATGAGAGGAGTTCGAGCTATCATGTGGTGGGGGACCAGTATTCCAATGACTTCCTTAACGATGTTCATGGATTCCCACCTCATAGAGAGGTATAATTTTACATCGACATGTAACCCTAGACGACACCAATATCTACATCATCATATAAAATGTTTCTCATGAAGCTTCGTGTGTTAAGGGTATAGTTAGAGGACATATAGATAATGGGGTTCGTAAGGACTAGTGTTTCTTCATGGGTAGCCCCAATTTTGTTCATTAAGAATGCATATGGGAGTTTGTGGCATTATGTGTACTATCGGTGCCTAAACCAGGATACCGTGATGAACAAAAATCCATTAATGATGATTTTTGATCTCTTCGACTAGCTAAAGGGAGCACGATGGTTTCAGAAGATAGGTCTCAAATTATGCTATCATCATCTCAGGTTTCCGGATTAGGACATACTAATGACAACCATAGATATTGATATAGCCCCTACGTATTCTTGGTGATTCCTTTCATCATAACAAATGTTATGCCAGTGTTCAAAGGACTCATGAATAGGATATTCCATCCATACCTTGATCACTTCGTAGTGGTATTCATTGATGATATGTTGGTTTACTTAGCGAAGGAGGAGTATCACTCCATAGATATGTATATAGTTATAGATAAACTCCAAGAGAACTTAATTTATGGAAAGCACTCGAAGTGTGAGTTCTGGATACTAGAAGTCGACTTTATGGTGCATGGTATCTCAGAGGAAGGAGTTAAGTGGATCTGGAAAAGATAGCGGATGTTCTTTCATGAGATCCACCAAAGAGTGTTACTAAGAGTCCATGTTTTCTGGGATTGGTTGGGTACTACCAGATATTTGTACCAGAATTTTATAGAGTAGCATCACCCTTTTCATCTTTAAAAAATTAGGGAAACCCTTTCTTTTGGAAAGAGAGATTCCACGACAGTTATGAGGAGTTGAGGCGAATATTGACGAGTACCCAAATCTTGAGGCTACCAAAAGAGGGTGTTGGGTATATAGTATACAATGATGCATCAGGGGGAAGACTTGGATTTGTCCTAATGCAGGAGTGAGTGATGATTGCCTAAGGATCATGATAGTTACGACATCTTTAGAAACAAAAAGCTACACATAACCTAGATTTAGTATCCATGGCCTTTTCCTTGAAGATGTGGGGACACAACTTGATGGATGAACAGTTTTCAATGTACTCTGATCACAAGAGTCTCAAGTATATCTTTTAATAGAAGGAACCGAACCTGAGACAGTGTCCATGGATGTAGTTTCATCAACAAAGTGAATTTGAGATATTCTAAACTCTTAGGAAGAGGAATGTTGTAGTAGACCTAATCAGCAGGAGGTCTGGTTTATAGTTGTTCAGTGAGGTGCCAGATCATCTGTCCACGTTGCAGATGCCCCTTGTGGATAGTGATGTAGTAGCATACCATTAGTCTATAACTGTCACTCCTACACTCCTTAAGTGAGTTTGGGAGGCAAAGCTTGGGGATATGGACTGCGAGACCCAACGTGCTTAGATATCCTCATGGAAGGATCCTAAAGGATTTTCTGAAGGTGGGGAGTAGATCATCATTATTAGAGGATGCACCATTTTACAAATTATGCGACAAGAGGTGGTGTTGAGTGAGTTCCACACATCCCATTTGGCAGTATATAAGCATGTGATGAAGATGTACTAAGTCCTCCGGAATCAGTACTGGTGGCCAGGGAAGTAGAAAGAAGTGTTAGAGTTTGTATCACGATGCCTCAATTGATAGCATGGGAAGGTCGACCCTTAGGTTTGACCAGGATTCGCACAAACACATGATGTTATGAAATAGAAGTTGGTCGGTGCCTATATGGAAATCATTAAAGGGAAGCCACGTACATCCAGGGTCCAAGATTCCATCTTGGTTATCGTTGAACAACTCACCATGTTGTCCCACTTACTACCCATATGAGAGTAGGGATCAGTAGATGGCATGAGGTACCTCTACATATAATGGATTTTATGGCTTCAAGGGGTTCCATCAATGATCTTCTCTAATCGCGATGCTTGTATTACATCCCGAATGTGAAATGGATAGAAGGTGGAGTTCAGGACTCATCTACACTTGAGCACCGCCTTTCATCCTCACACAAATGGTCAGAAGGAGAGGACCATACAGACACTTGAGAACATGCTTCATTAATTCGTCCTAGATTTTTGCATTTTTTGGGAGAACCACCTTCCACTAGTTGAGTTCGCATACAATATCTATTATGACTCCCCCATCATCATGGCTCTATTTGAGGCCTTGTATGAGTGACCATGAAGATCACATATATGCTGGATAGACCTTGGGGAGGAGGCACTTATTGGTCCATAGTAGGTATGGACAACCACTGAGAAGGTGCAGAACGTCCAGGAGAAGATGAAGACTGCATAGAGTCAACATAAGTCTTATTCCAAAAGGTGAAAAAGAACCTTGGATTTCGAGGAGGGAGACCATATATTCCTACAAGTCTCACCACAACAAGATTACATAGATTTGTCTTAGGAGTAAAGTTATCTTTGTGGTTCATCAGACTGTTCTAGATTCTCATTAGTTTTTGCAAGGAGGCATACTACCTTGATCTTCTCTCACTGATGCACCTGCGCATAATGTTTTCTATGTGTTGTAGCAGAGGAGGTACATGCATTATCAATATCACATTATAAATTGGGGAAAGATGGATATCGATGATTGGGTGAAGTTCTTGTAGTTCACAGAGGAGCTAGTGGATTGACATGAGCAGGTCCTTTGTGGGTGGTTGATTCCTCTAGTACGAGTTCAGTGGGAGCATGGGAACCACTAAGAGAGAACATGGGTTCGGGAAGCTCAGACACATGCTCAGTACACCCTTTTGTTTCCATAGTCTAATAGTGTCATTCATGGACATAAATCCCTAAGGTTGGGGGATGTAATGTCCATGTATTACAGTATAATTTTTTAAAATAAATTTGGATTTTTATGAGTATGAAAAAATTGAGGGAATGTGATTTTGAGGCCCAGAGATCCTGAAAATGAATTTTGATCTTTTTTAATGTATGTTCTATAAACATGGGAGCATTGATTTCTTTCTTTTGAACCAATGACCAGATTAAAAATTTCAGGACAACAATGAATTTGCTGAACCAAGATTCAGATAGGCGAAGTATAACATTGAACAACAATGGTCAGATGTAAAGTTTATTTATTGTAATTTAAAAAGAATTAATAAAATTTCTCCATGATTTATTTTGTTCTTTCCTTGTAACTGTAGAGTGACGGTGGTGAGACTGCAAAGTTATCAGGTCATTTAATGACTGGTCACAATTGGTTGTGTAACCGCATCAACAGGAGATTAATCGGTTTATTAATTATTCATTAATTGACCACATATTTGTGTGGAGAGTTGAACTCCATAATGATTTTATTTAGTCATGTAATTTGCATGAGTTTCCAAAATCCATGAGAGAACTATTGAAGAAGTGCTTGAAAAATCTTCCTCTAAGGAAGAATAGATATTTGGCGATGAAATTGAGGATTCGATCTGGAGATTGACGAACATCGACAAACACATTGAAACATGAACAATTCTTTGTCATCTACAATATCATTCCACGAGTTCAAGTTAGGGGTTTTGTTTAAGAGTCATGTGATTCATCTACCCTTGATGATGTATGAATTCTTCCCATTCTATAACAATAAAGCATAGGGTGTTGGGTGAACTAAACAAGGCCCAAATACTCCATCAAACTTGCTTCAGTAGCATTCTTCGTGGGCGACTGAGAAATATGGTTGAAAGGAAAAACCTAGGGATTCAAATTATAGGTGGAATCCCGGGAGGCCCGTAGGTGCACATGGGATGAAAATTGGACCACCAAAACCACACTAGTGGCCCGTGGAACCACCAACAGTGCTGCGGCACCAGTGACTGGAGGAGGGGGAAACCGACTCTCTCCATCTGCGATGGGAAAATGGGGTGTCTGACTATGTGACTAGACATCGTCGATGAAATTATAGTGGTTGGCATGTGACGACAGCGTTCCATGGGGGAGTTGCTATAACTCTGTGTATCAGAAGAGGGTGGAAGCGCACTAGAGTGTCCCATTGTTGACCAGTCTACATAGATCTGTATGGTAAAGCAGCACCTTTTTGGCACCGCTCGTTGACAAGCTGAATGGATCATAGTATTTTCGGGAGGGGAATCATGGTTCATGCCCAACCAAGCGGGCCGCACTATGCCCACGGCCCAGTGGACCATGACGAGACAAGCCTTAACAATCCTAACCTAATCAATTCAGGTCTAGCCAAGCGGTCTGGGTTTGGTTGAAATGTTCCAACTCGGTCAGACCCAACCCATTTGGGCCGAGTTTCTCTTAAAGGGGAAAATTTTCTAAACCAGATGTTTGTTCGACGAACTGTCTATGGTGCTGGAAACCATAGGATGAGGCGGTCCTTTTGGGATACTCCACTTGAGTTTTTGTAGAAATTTGGAATATGGCTGGGTTGGATCGAACCTGAATCCAACAGTCCACTTGTTACTAAAATGTATATAACATATAGACGAGATATCCAAGTGACCTTCCATCTGTTGCATTGGAATGATTATGACATGGCGGTTCCTCATGTTACATCTTCACGGGACATCATCATGTTTGAGGTACGACTTATGGCTTGAGAAGTGGATCCTCCCCGAAATCAAGCGTGCTAGGTGAGGGAATACAATATCAGGCTGTGATGTGAAAATTGAATATTGCACATGTTTGGGTAAGTACCGAACGATCCTATGTGGGTTAGTGCTGAGCGATCAAGTGTCGGTCAACGCCTATCAATCCTGTGTGGGAAAGTGCTCAACAATCCTGTGTGGGTCAACGCCTATTGATCCTGTGTGGGTCAGCACTCTGCGATCTAGTGCGGGTTAGTGAAAATCTATCTTATGTGGGTCATCACTCAGTGATCCTATATAGGTCAACGCATATCGATCCTATGTGGGTCAGCAATCCACGTTCTTGTGTGGGTCAGTGCACATGGATCCTATGTGGGTCATTATCTATCAATCCTATGTGGGTCCTCAGTAGAGTTACATGAAAGAATAAGATGGTCTATCTTTATGACTTATCATTTTAAATTTTGTACATAACTTATAAATGGTGTGATCTATCTTTTACTTTGTTCATTGTGATTGAGTTCATTTTTTTTTTGATTTTATTTATGGAATTTTGTGAGTCCTTCAGGGTTCTCAGGTTCCCTACTGGGTATTGTTATACTCAATGATGCATAGGCTTCACACACACCTTGTTGTGTCTTGTTTAGATGATGGAAAACCTATATTGAGATTTGTATGTCGGGACTAGATGATGTGCTGAGGTGACCGGTTGATGTGGAGGGCCACAATAACAAACTTTACCTACCCTACATGTTGGATCCTTGGCAGACGACATCTGGTGCAATTTTTTCTTTGTTTTGTACATTATTTTAGTGGGGTTTGTATACTAGCTCATTCTTCTTTAGTTCACACATTTATATACATCAGATATACTATGTGGTTTTCTATTGATGTGTACGTAGTCTGTGTAATTTCATATCTAATGGAATTTCCTTCAAATTTTTTGGGATATGACTTACCGGTGGTAGTTTCCAACCCCTGGCCTATGGAAGGTGGTCTTCAGGTAGTAATGGAACGGGCCTTGGGGGATGTATCATGACACTATAATCCTTCTAAAGATTAAACTTGACTAAATGATCAAAAAATAATAAAATATCAAATTTATAGGAAAATTCTTGCATCACCAGAACAATCAATTGATTTGTGAATTGGTCATTTAATAGAGTCTAGAATGTTTATCACTCTATGCATAATCCTCTATTATGTTCCCTATGACCATGAATTAAATGTGAATCCTATGATTTCTCTAATATTTCAAAAAAACTCTTAAAAATGATTAAAAGTAAATTATGTATATAAAAAATAAATATAAATTCATAAAAATGAAATCATGTTTGTCATTATTAATGGAGATTTAGGAATAATTTAGCTATATAGGATGAATAAAAAATAGATAATGTTATGGGTGGTTAAAACACATGTTAGGTTTCTTGATCGAATTTTATATATGTTTCTTACATTGTAGTTTGATGTTTCAACATTATGCTATGATTTTGATGTGCACTATGAAAGCATAAGCCTACCTTTTCAATATAAATTATTATAATAGTTTTTTGAGAATCAATATTTTTAATGGTTGAAATTTTCTGACGTTGTTGGAAGACTCTTGATTAGTTATTAGTTTGGGACACCATTCATGCTAGCCATGTAGTATAAAATTTCACAAAATTAGGTGATTCACAGTATATAAAGGGATTGATAAACCATGCACAGTGACCATGAATTACTACAGTGTTGACCAACTATATTTTCCCTATATCCTTTTTATTAATAGTCACCATTATAATTTTTTTAATTATTATAAAGAAAATTTTAGGAATTTATTATGGTTATAATTTTTCTAAAATATGTTTCAGCATTCTAGTTAAGTATTTATAAAATAGATGTAAAATTGATACGTTTTTTATAGATTTATAAATACTCTATGTTATAATTATAAGATATCTTATATTGGGATGAAATTTGAAATTATTATTTTATATGTTATTTGAGTTAGAAATTATATAATATACATATATATAAAATGGGTTATAGGTATTTTAATAATTAATATATTTATTATTTTTATTCAATTTAAATTTTGATATAATAATACGAGGGAACCTTTTTTCCCTATTTTCAACTGATATGTGAAGGAGAGAGGGAGATATCCACTTCATAGTTTTCTTAGATACAGTTTCCTATAATGTTCATGTATTTTTTTGGGGGTTTATATCCTTATAATCATATTCTTATCATTATCTTCATTATCTCTAATTATTTTATAATAATGTTTCTTTGTGTAGGGTTCATGGGAGCATGAGTTTTTTCTATGTTAGGGATTGACACACAACAATCCATGGTTATTTTATTGTTTTTGGTGAGTGAGATAATTTTCCATTCCAAGTAGTGCATTTTTGGTAAAGGATTCATTGTTTCATTAATTATGTGTGGTAGGTCCTATTATTTTTTTTTGAAAAATCCATTTGTCACGACCATCCCTTATAGATTCCCTTCTTGGGATGATATTGAAGACAAGTGTAAACACTAAATAATACCTTATTTGGGCCTTATGTTTGAAAATGGAATTGTGGAAATTAATAACACATCATGTTTAACCAATTATTAACTAATAACCCTAAATTTATTAATCACATCAACATTTAAAACTATAACAAATAAATTACACCACATCCATTTCTAGCCACTACAATTCCACATAACTGCCTTCCCTAATTTAAATTTAGATATAAATAATAATTTCATTTACTATTACTCCCTTATAATCAATTTAATCTATTATTTATAACATAGTAGTTACCCATAAAACCCAATTCCACCTTCAATAAATCATTTATATAGTTATTAATTCGGGATATATCTTTATGATAATAAGACATGTCCAAATAAACATCTAAACATTGTTTCATCTATCAACATCTCCATCCATTGAAATATAAACACTACCATATTAAAATATTCTATCATCCAAATAGTAATTTTCAATGGTTTTTTATTTTTTATCAACCACCATATATGTTTTCTACCAATTGAAGTATGATGTTTATTTTCATTATCAAAACATCAAATATTTTGGCCGTTTTTAAAAGATTTTTTTTATTGTTATATGTAAAACAAATATCATACGTCAATACAATGTGATACATAAAAATGTGGATCAAATAATTGTAAATATGATGTGGGTGAATTAATGTTTATTCCATGATAAAGGAGGACAAAATGAAACCCAATTTCTTAATTATATTCCAAATAAATATGAGAGTAAACCTCACAATAACCTGATATGTGTATAAATATATTTAGAATAAATAAGTTTATGTTTCTCACTAGGATGTGTCTTGTGAGAAAGGTTCATAGAACAACAAAACCTCAATAAAAAATTTACATTTACAGTCCAATGATTAAAGGAGGATTATTTCATAAAGGATAATGTTGAATCATGATAGAATTTTTCCCAATGTAAATTGATTTTATTCACCCTGACGTAGTGGAAGTTGAGACATTTTATATTTTATAAAACATATATCTTACACCATGAAAGATTTATTATTCCTTAATATGTCAATTAAATGTGTTTTATTTTAGTATCACTACACCATGAATGTATGAGTAAAATCCACGAGTCTTTGTGGTAGATGGACATTGCAATGTAGTGAAAATCATTAAGCTGTGAGGAAAAATATTTAACACAGGAATAATTATTTTGTTTCTAGGTGAAGGACGGAAGTACACCATGATTCTAAGGGTTATGCCACAACAACTTTGTGTACTAATAATTTTCCAATATTTAAATTTCCAATAATTTTTTCATTATATGTTATCATAATTTAAAGGGGTATGATTAAATATTTAGGTAGATTTTAAAGACCCATCATTTAGTGTGAAATGGAATTTGAGTTGATGAAAATAATGGAAAACATACAGATAAAATAAGGCAGAAACATATGGTTTAATTAAAATCAAAAATGATATTTTGGAAAGAGTTTTCATTAATAATAATGAATAATTCATGAATTTGTACATTCATTAGTATAAGGAGTCAAAAATGGAAAAAATTAATTATTATAAAAAAATTTACATGATTGAAAGATGATAAAGAAAATATAAGTTGATAATTTATGGATATATCATTGAAAAAGGTTAATTTTGTTAGATATGGAATGTAATGGTGATTAATCAATATAAAATATTGGATATGTGGTTATGGTGATCAATTTGAGTCGATAATTTTAGGAATCATTATCAAAGGATTTATGCATGTAAGTATAATGATTTATCCATGATATCTCTAAACATTAAATAATGATATATTTATGTAATATCTAGATAATATTTGAGATGAAATGTCACTTGACCAATTTTCATCAAATTTTAAAAATGTTGATGTGAAAATATTCCCATCATTATCATGGTTAATTTATTATCTAAAAATATGTAATATAGGATAATTCGTCTTAAATTGAGAAATTAAAATTATGGAAGAGGAAATTATAGAGAAATATATTCCTAAATTATGTACAGATTTTCACTATGTAATGGATGAAAAATTTATTTATTTTGAAATATTAATGAAAATAAACAGTTCCAAAAAGTAAAATAATATTAAAAAAATAACATTTGTTGAATATTTTTTCAATAAAAAAATGATTCCTTATTCCTTGATGACTCATTAAATATCATAATGGAATGTGAAAATATGTTAATGGGGGATTTCAAATCTCAAATGATTAGAGGGGATGTTATGCGTAAATCAAAAATAATTACCTTTATTTGGTGAATCAACCATGATATTAATGTTATAAATATGAATTATTTCATTCCAAAGTGTTTTCTATAGTTGGTATATGAGAGAAGAAAGAGTAGTGATGGAATGAACCATGGGAGGTATTATATAATTCCTAAATATTATAAATTGTGTGAAAATTATCCTGTATTGACCTTTCCTAAACCAACAACCAAATAATATATCTATTGTATTTTGGTATACTGGTAAACTACCATTGTATGTTCTATGTATATATTCTAATATTGATGGAACAAATAAACATCTTATGTCTTGTGTGCATACTTTAAATCATTTATAAAATACATGAATCCACTATTTCATGTTCTTTATTCATTAATAAATTTTGATTAATGAAAATATAAGTTAACTAAAATGAAGATATATGTGGAATGATTAATTTAATAGTAATCATACTAATAATGATCTCAATATCATTTATTGTGGTGATGTTATGAAGATTAAGTTTCTTAAAATGTAATAAGAATCATACAATGATTTTCCCCTTTTAGAGAATCTCCCACTAAAGACCCCTATAGACATAACACGTGGTATTAGATCATAGGTTTTTCTTAATGTATTAATTTTTTATGAATAAATTTATTTCATTATTGGAGTTTTTAATTATTTTCTAATATTACTAACTTATAATTTATTAGTGACATGTCAAAAAAAAATAGAATGTGAATTAGGATAAAAGATCTAATATAATACCAAATAATGTAACTGTGTTAAGAAATATTGATATTAATACAAAAAATTATAAAATATTTTTTATGGATTGTATGAAGGATTCTGATTATCGATCAACCATGGAATTCAAATATTCTACATGATTGTCTATGAATTATATTATCATAGGTAAAATTAGATTATTAATGGTGAAGATCTATCATGGAACATGATGGTGGAAAATAATCAATTATTAGTGAAATTTGATCAATTACTATGAAAATAAGTAATGAATCCAAAGAAAAAAAATGAGACACATGAGATCCAAGATAGAGTCTTGAAGATTCAGGTAGACAGGTTGAAACACTTAAACCAAAGGTTTGATAATGAGGATTTTTATCTATGAGATAATAATGAAATAAATTCAACTAAATTGAAGGGTATCTATATCAATATTAATAATATTAATTATGAGATTAACGATAATGGTACTTTCTTAAAATATATTCAACATCTAATAGCCAAAAAGGATGATTATGTTATAAAAATATATGAATTAGTCAATGATAATAAATGGTTGAGTCAAGACTATTTGAGACATAAAGATTATAGATAATGAAAAAACACTAAGATGATTGAGCAAAGTGACACACTAGATTAGTATTCCAATTCATTGGAGAGTGAAATACCTAAAGGAAAGGTGCTTGAAGAAGACATGATAGGTCAATTTTGAGAAAGAAGAAACACAATCCTTCAAAATTAGGAAGATTTGATATTGGTTACTAAACAAATATTACAACCAAATGTTTAAGGTAATCATATTTTAAAATATTATTTTCATATATTATTTGATTATCCCTTGGTAGTTTATAATGACACAAAGAGTTATTATGATAAATAAGAAGATAATAATAGTAAATTATTAATATCATAAGTGAATTATTCTATTAGAAAACTAAATGTATGATATGATTGAATCCATTAAAATTGTATGATGAAGATAACTTTGGGAGTTCCCAAAAAAAAGGAAAATTTTAGATATAATCCAAACACATGAAAGAAGTTCCCTTCAAGTGGTATGTATAAATGGATGAATTTTAGGAGGATGTATGGAGGCATATGATTCTATAGTGGAATGAATTTCATATTTCTATCCTTTAATATAGATCATTAGAATATATTATATACAATGAATTGAATTATATTTTTGTAAAACGGTGTTAGTAATAAAAAAAGATCTATATATTATTCTTTAATAAATCAAACTATAATAAAGTTTATATTAATTGATATATTATAAAAAAATCCTTCTAGAATGAGTAGATAAATCATTAATTCATTCATGGAAATAAAATTATTTGAATAAATATATTTCATGGGCTAGTTAAATAAGATCTCCATGCTAAAATTTGTTTGAAGAGGAGATACAAATATTTTATTGAAATAAAAGATTCTTTAAAAGATAAGGAGAATATTTGAAAAAATAAAATAAGATCATGTAATAGAAAGGATGTATCCAAAAACAAGGCGTACATTATGAAATATAATGGGTTTTTATGGATAAAAAAGGGAGAATATGGTTTAATAAAGAATTGTTTAATCAATGATGTGTGTAAAGATATTTAAAATAAATAAGAACCATGGAGGAAATGTTTTGGAATTGTGATATGAATATATGGAAAATCCCAATGGGATTAAATAATCATTGTCTTATATTAAAAAAATTCTTTATATCATGATGGATTCTAAATTGAAGTATTGAGGGAATGTGGTGGAACATAATGACTCATTTTATTCCTAAACATGATGAAATTAAAGGATCCCCTATCAACATTTAATAAAATTATCTTACACTTGTTTAAATGTTGTAGGCATTATTGTATGATATGAACTACATAGAGATTTAATTTAAAAATTAATGTGGTATTAAAAAATGATCTGGAATTCAAATTCGTATTGGATAAGTACAAGTTAAATCATATATAATTCAGAATTGAACAAACATAAGTGGAAGAAGATGTGTCATGGGAATATTATTGTCTATTATAAATAGTCCATGTAGATGAATGAATACTCGTCGATGGGGAATGAATAAAAAATGATTTCTCAAGATGTATTTGATTCGATATAAATTTTTAGATTAGATTATTTATAAGATATAAAAAGGAATTACATATGAATTAATATCATTCAAAAACATAATTATATATTTTGAGAGAGAACAAAGATATTTACCTGATGTTTTTATTTTATGATCCAGAAGGTGTTATCCATATAAAAAATGGAATAAAAATAAGTTAATGAAATAAGTAATATGTGTTATAAAAATAGTTTCTAGAGATGATCACTGGAAATTAAATATGTTGTGACTCAAAAAATTAGTGGTTAGTGTTTATTAATTTATGTTTTTATTAATGTGTGATTGACCTAACAATGTATCACCTTGGTAGAAGTTAATTTCCTTGGGTACTTGAAACTAGTGGAAAAAAGTGAGCATAATGGATGTCAACGACATCATTAAATTAAAATATGAAGTGTTTGAAACTGATGATAATTCTTATAGCGTTGTAGACTAATGTACACATTAAAATAGATTATGATATATGTAGGGGCCTTCGATCTTCATAATGGATTTCAATATATAGGTCCTTTGGAAAAAAATTATAATGGGCCTCCTCTGGAGTGGGTAAAGCATTATAGGTGGGAGGGTGTCCTTTACGTACTAAAAAGGGTTATATTTAGTGTTTCCATTAAATATAAACTCCAATGAAATAATAAATAAAAATTAAGAGATATTTAAAATCCTATATTATGAAAATACTTTTGAAATATTTGTGTAAGCACAATAAGAAAAAAATTGCTAAAAACTATGTTTAATAGATGAACCCTCTGTAACAATAGTTCAAGTAGATATCACCAAGAAAAATTGATAATCTTATGACTCGCAACTACTGTGAATGAACAAAAAAGTTCATTTGGCCACTTAGGGTTAGAAATAGAATGGATAATGTCAAATGAGAGAGGAATGAGTATGAAATTATTAATAAAATTTATGCATTAGTGTGTTTGAATGAGCTATATAGATTCACCATGTTGTTTTGAATCATATTAAGATTTTTCATTGTAAAATTTTCCATTCGACTGATTTTTTATTTTTTTAATAAATCATCTCAATATAAGTGATGGAAAACTTTCATCGAGAATGGGTGAAAAAATGTGTTTCAACCCACTATATTTGGAAGACTTTCTATACATCATTATGGGTATGGATAAAGGAGAGATAAGTCCCACAAGATATTAAAATGAAAATCCACACATTGGAAATGGATTATGAAAGGAGGTGCTACTACCTATGAATATATAATAGAAAAAATTCTAGATTTTGGCTATTAAAAAAGAGGATTATTGAACTGGGCCTTATGAAAAGAGATGTGCTAAATTTTTGAATGTTCTATGTATAATTTTTCCAAATGATGTGATACAATGAACTAATCCACTGATTCCGACTGGTCTAGTGGAAGAATGGGCTTCTAAAACCTCAATCCCACCTTCCTAGACAAGGGGATAGATAAAACCACTAAAAATACATAACTAAATTGATAGGAATTTGGTGGATGTTCTTGTACGCACACACCCAACAATCTACAGACGTAGGTGAAGAGGAATATAATTTAATTATTGTTACATCTAGAGATAATTCGTGCATGAGATAAACTATTGGTAATATATCATTGTAAAATAGAATAAAAAATTGTTAAAATAAAAATAATATAATAGGGAACGTCATTGTAAACTGATATGTAAATTTGAAAAATATACTACCAACCAGAAATGTTTCCAAATCCTAAAAGAAACTTGAATAAAAAAATATGACATAGACTGACACTAAACTATAATAATAGACCACAATACAATGTAAAATGCACCCACATATCCTTAGTATCCACTAAAACAACTACGGGCATGTCCTTAATCTGCTTAAGACACGACACGTGATGTAAAATCCCATGTAGGTGTGAGTATATATAGACCTATAAGGACAAATAGAAAACTAATATGGGAGAAATAGAAGACAATATAGAGGTAGTCATATCATCATAATTATGTTATTCCAATTTGGAACTGAGAAAATAATCATTAACATCCAGATATGCTTCATAATCATCCCAAAAAATGAGATAAAGGTGATCAAAATCTCTATATCCTAACTAAGAATGATGAGTATTCTGACAACTAAAAAGGATCACATACCATTCCAAACATCATTCACAACCGTGTAAGAATGGATGGGGAGGGGCCTACACATTTAAACATTTTTCACTCTAGTAGAGGGATGAATGACTATAAACCATGAATCTCACATATCCTTCATTGGAATAGAGTGTAGGGCCTAAAACCCTAAAATTGCGCTCAACAAATGATTGATCCAAAACACTCATATAGGACCCTCATGCCTCGATATCCCAAATATAGGAGAGTTCCAACACATAGGTATATAACCCTTTCCCTTTAGTAGTTAGGAGATTTTTAACCCTAACAATGTGATGAATATGGAGAACCCAGGCCTTGGTATGATATGGGAGTATTAAACCCTATAACAAATGTAAAAAGGATATGCTGAACCTGTAACCTAGTTTGATAGGGGAGTATTGACCCACGAAACACATGTGTAATGGATATGGGAACACATACACAAGTATGATTGGGGAGTATAGACCCAGATAATAGCATAGTGGTCACAGCCAATTTTCTCCACTGTCAAACATCATCGGATGAATTGTCATGATTAGAACATATCAAATCTTATATATAAAAACAATAAAAGGACACTATCACATTCAATGAGGAAAAAATGTGATTGGATACTTCCATGCCAAAATTCGAGTTTCTCCAAATGGATTACAAGCGAAGGAGGCTAATCATTGGGCTGTCAGGATAAAATTTCAATCCAATTATAGGTCATCATAAATAGACATGAATTGATAAATGGATCACACCATTTAAATCCCCACAAAAACACTATTTATATGATATTTTATTTCCCAAAATGAGCACCCATTGGAATAGAACATTTCATTGTAACAGATGCATATGTTTCTTCGTTAGACTGATCTACGAGTAACGAAATGGTACCCAACATTTTTTTGGAATTTACCTCTTCAATTCTATGTTAATAATTTTATAGATGGATCATCAATATGACACAACATGAAGATGTCACTATTGTATCAATGTAATAATAATAATAATAATAACAACAATGTTATTATTTTTAAAATAAAAAACATTTAAATAGTATATAAGTCAAGGGGTCCACATGGGATCCATCCCCACCCTCATCGCATGAATGATGCAAATAACACCTCACCCTTCATTTTTTTTAATTTCAATTATCATTATAATTGAAAATAATAACAATATATGTATACATGGTATAGAGTATCATTCCCACAATACATAACATGTATTGCATGGGAGCCCCATCATTTCATGATTCATTTATTGTTTTCATTTATTTTATATCTCCTAATAATAATGAAAAATAAATTTAATTAATGATTATATATTCAATGGGATTCATGGTGTAATCCCCCAACTATCTCCACATTGGGTCATGCATAATATCCCCTACCTCTCTCAAAGTGGTTCCCCACAATAAATACTAATGTTATTTTTTAGAAAAATTATTATTATAAATAATAATAATGATTAAAAATTCAATGTTTTCATGAAATAGGAACATAAATGTCCAATACAACTCGAGGAACCTCACCTATCATAGATTTTTCATACAAGATTCGTTAGATTTATTGTATTATTCAAATAATTTTACTATTAGTAAAAATATTTGTCTCACCTCCAAAAATATTAATATAATTATTAATAAAATGAAGATGTTATTTTTATTAATAAAAATAATTATAACACTCAACACCATCCATTTATGGTTTGAAATAAGATTTAATATTTTCATTGCCGGAAAACCATACACATCCATACAAAATAGCTGCATGTCCCCAAACGTGCCTCCTAGGTTTCTGACGCATGATCTCATATCCCCTTCATATCCAATATCCATGGAGTATCAATTTATTCATAAGTTTTTCATCAATATGTCTCCAAGATATTTATTAGAGTGTCATTCATGATTCCATAATGGATAGGGGTGTTCAATGGCGATCAAACTCATCTCGATAATGTCAAATCATGACAACATTGGCCAATAGTTGAAGAATTTAATGAAAAGGGAGGGGAAATTAAAAGAATAAAGTGAACCAACATTGGAAAAGTGTTCCTGGACAACAATTATATAATAATTAGCATAAAAAAGGTACATAATAAGTTTAATGTATTAATTTCACAACTTTTCATATATTCTCATATGAAGGAATAAATAAATCATAAATCAAAAGCACTTAATCCATACATTTTAAATATTTTAATCAAAAGGTAGAATCCCATAATTGAAGATACCTAACTCAATTATGGCCATATCATTGGTGATGAATACATTCACTAGTGAAGGGGAAGAAATGATTTGGTCAATACTTGTTGATCCACATTTAATTGATCGCTAGTATTTGTTTGATGTTGACTATCCAATGATGAATGATAACCATTAACTCTTAGATCTAGAATGAATTATGTGGATAAACCATAGAAAATTTTTATATGAGAGTATTTATATATAATTTTAATTTTGTAATTTAATAATATAATTAAATAAATAAATTATATATTTTAATTAAACACACCTATCACCGGCTGCAATACTCAGGCGTCTGGCATCGAACAAATTTGGGGAATGCTTATAGAAAAACATGAATTTTATAATCAACTGTGGTATCATATATCAAATTTAAGACAATATTTGGGAGATATTACACTTTGTTTATGGAACCTCTGTGCATGAGATATTAATATATTTAATATTTTTATAATATCAATTCTGGTATCATCAGGCATCAGAATATTTCACCATATCAGTATCTCGAATCGAATCTTTTCTTTGAAATATTCTAATATCATAAATGGAAAAACTAGAGGCTTTTAAAGTGATGATATAGTTATAGTGGACAAACATAGAATCTGTTATAATAAATTTTAAGAGCTTGATGATTGGGGATATTGAAGATCCCAATATATTGGAAACTATTTAATGGTACTTTATGATTGAGGCTTCTATGATCTATGTTATTTGATGTTGGATTGTGTTTTGAAGTAATTTTTTTAGTTTGGATAGAGTTCATTTAAAGGATCCTAGATCTTGACTTATAGAGGTTCATTATTAGAGTTTTATAATGGGAATTTGGTGATATAATTTTGGTGTATTTGTCATTTGATTCAGTGTTGGTTTTATCTATAGTAATATATGTGTGTAATAAAAGGAGTGTGAGTGTATTTTTAATCAAAATATATGTCATTTTTGACTTGTTTAGATGTCATCACATATGGGTGTAAGTGTCATTGGACACTTAGGGAATATTTTTGAAAAGATACTATGTGAATTACATTAAGTATTGATTTAATATTTGAAGTGTGAATTTAAAATTGTACCATACTTTAATTGTTCTACATGTTTTCAAATGTCACAAAAATCCAGAATGTTTTTGGATTCAAGACATTAAATATATTGAAAATGATATCCAATCATAAAAGATGGGTTCAATGAAAGAAGAAAAATAGATATGAGAAGTTGTGTAATGATAACATTACCTGCACACAATTAATATCAAAGAATTAAATAGTATCTGTAAATATATTTCACGAATTTTGTCAATGATGTTATAGTTATTAAGGGATATATAATGGTCATCATGAACTATTTAATGGTACTAATGGAGTTTTGAGACCTATATAAAGGTAAATTCATAAAATGTAATGATTAGTACTAGTATTGTTATGGTAACAATGAATTATGTATACATTCATATGTGTAATCAAGGACCAATGTAATGGACATATTTTAGAATCAAGAGAAATAAAAATGTCAGAATATTTGAGAATATGATATTTATAGATTGTTTGTTCAGAATGTAATGCTGTGAATTTTCATAAAATTTTGGACCACTAGATTGAGGTTTAAATTAATTTATTTGGTCATAATGATGATTCCTAAGGGATTAATGTAGGTATCAGAGGTTGAAGGGGCTCATTAAAATCCCAGATCCCTAAATGCCTAAGAAATATACTTATCCTCATGGTAAGTATTAACTGTGCAGTGAAGCCCACACAGTTTACCTAAAAAATTCTATTAAAGAAAGTTTTTTAAAGGCCGCACATTTTTTCTGTAATTGTGAGACCCCACATGAATGGCTAGGTTGTGATGCAATGTGTTGGGGTTGAGAACCTTTGCACTTTTGGTTCACGGTTCGACCAACCATGTGGCCAAACCATGATCCCATGTTTTTCTGGTGAATACCCAATATTTCCTTAATGAATTTTTTATTTCACCCCTCTACTTCCTCCCTTCGTTTCATGTATGATTTTTCCTCCTTCAAACATGATCAATCCTCCTCTCTTCCCATGTTCTTTGATATATATTTTATCCAGATACCAAATATATCATAATAAGATGTTCTTGAAGGCTTTAGGTAATATATTTCATCCACTATTTTTTATTTCATAGTTCTTCTATCCTTTGGATAAGTATTTAGGTGTGAGTATTTTTTCAATTTCTGAGGAATTGGGTGATTTTGTTTTATTCTTTATCATTTAAATATTATATAAAGGAAGAGTGAAGTTTTACTATATTGTGGAAGGATGTCAAAGACTTTCACACATATTTCATCACTTTTTAAATGATATGCCATTATTACATGATGGATACTTCAAGGGATGCTTCCAATTTGTTATATAAATAAATTTGATTGGTTTGAAATGTATTGTGTGACCCTACATAGTGGAAAAAACCATCTTTGCACTACTCAACAAGTTGATGGCCACCACATTCGTTGTTCCCACCCTATTTTCCCATTTATTTAAATTGTTAACCACTTTATTATGTGTGTTTCACCATAGTTATATGCCTTAATATACAAATTATAATGAAATGAATTATATTCCATTATTTAGGCCCCTCCTTAAATTCCCAATTCTTTATTCATATTAATTTTCCACAATATTTATGCCTAATTTCATTAAAATACATTTTTTCTCTATTGTGTGCCATATACATATACTTGTCTATTATTTCATGTACCATAGTGGGTTTCCTTGAATTTTATTACATGGATACATTTTTATATTGTGATATAGAGAATCTTATTCAAGACATGGAAATGTATATTCTATGCCTTCTGATATATGCATTTGTTTCATCAATTCACCTACTATATGCTGGGAGAGAACATTGGTTATGATATATGGACATGGTGGATTAAATCATCCTGTTCAGATTGGACTAACTTGATACACATGGATAAATCCCTTCAAATTCCTTGGAAGCGCTCTCAGGTTGGATTACAGAATACTCAGGAGTGACACCAGTTTTCTAGGAGAGCAACTATGGATGGACTCATTGGGAATAGGGTTTTTTCATGCCTTAGGTGGTACCTATTCCCTTATGTAATGCCATTGGTGATACCTGGTCCCCATATATAGGGGAATCCCAGATTTCCTTGGATTGATAAATGTAATTGTTTCATGATCTATTGCAGTCTTATATATTTTCCCATTAAGGGACATATTTTTTTTATTTTTATATGAGTGATTATAATATTATAATGGAATTATTTTACCATTTCAAATGATATGATAGAATGTGAAGAACGTGTCAAACTAGGAGCCACAAGATTAAAATTCTTTAAATTATGACATAACATATCTACTTTTAGCATGCATTTCCTAAATTGCATGTTCTTTTTGCAGTGTGGGATCATTATATAATTAAATGTGCCAACATTTCGTATATGAATAAAAAATAGAATAAACAAATAAAGTGTAATCATTATCCAAGTAGTGTTTTCCCATACAGAATAAAATTGACAACATATGTTCTTAGTTGTGGTATGTTAATACATTGACCATTTGTATCATGTCCTAGGATGTGTTATGGTTAGACTTATGTGGGATCCATATTTCTGTTTTTCAGGTGTATGGGTCTTTATAAATTGTAAATGGTTATCCATATAATCTAACCATTGAATGGGAATATGAATACATATCTTAAATAAAAAGAACATTAGCGTTATAATTCATGGTCACCTTTTATAAAGATTGTCACTCATATAACACAACATGGACATAGAAATGGGTAGTAGGTTGTGTCTCCTATGTTCTTATGTGACCTTTTATATCAATGATACCTAAATATTGGTGTACATAGAGTGGTGTCTTTTTATAATAGGGATAACTTTTAATTTCCAGTTCCTTGTCAATTTACTTATATTCATTTCATATCTTCTATAAATCCATTCTGAGGAATTATCTTTGAAATTGTATTGCTATGACTCCTTGAAATCCTCATGTTGTATGAAAAGAGAGTGGTGATTAATAGACAATAGAGGTGGTGGGCCCTGATCCATCCATGAAATCTATCTTTATGATCTTCCACTAGTCTCCAATGCGGAATTTTGTGATAGATTTATTTTGTTTAAGCAAACTATTCAGCGAGCTCCCTATACTGCTCCTATAATGGAAGAGTTGATTCGAATCATTCATCCAAATATCCTCCCACCATCTTATGGTATATTGGACCATAGGATATTGATTAATGGTAAAATTTAGGTTGTTAATCTATTACAATCTTGATATGCCTCCAAAGTGTAGGGTCAAACACAATAACTATTTACTACATCATTTCTCCATGGTTTGGTTGAATAACATATTATAGGCCATGCAGCATCAGGTTATGGTCAAGATAGACGTCCATACAGCCTTCTAAAATCACTTATTTAAACAATTTCTGAGGTAGATCATGCTTAGGAGTTCATTATCTTCATTTGGGATCTATGACAATGTTGCAATATTGTGCACACTTCACCATGCTCCAAAATTTTTCCCTATTTTAGACTGTTGATAAGTAGATAACTATGATGTTCTTAGATGGTCGTCTTTGGTATATAGTTTGATTTCAAGTGAATGTCTTTTTAGTAACTATCATTACATAAAATTTGAACCAAAACCATTTTACAAAAATGAATCTCGGAGAATCAATAAATCTGATCCCAGGTAGTTAAATTCGGAGGTAGGAAAAAAATTCTTGTAGTACAATGACTCATATCTAGGTTCTCATGGGGGAAGTCCTAGTCAGGTTGAATTCCTTGACAGATCTATAAAATATCACATGTGTGGAAGTATAGTCCATAAAATCAACAGTACATGAGAAATCCAATCGAGTGCCGATATTGTGGTAGGATGGTTCACCTTCATCAGGTCTACTGATCTTCCCCACTAACATCCAGTGATAGCGGATCCATACCCAAACCATTATCTCGTACATGCTTGGTGAATCCATGTGAGGATGGGATATGGTTTTCTAGTGTAAAATCTGACTGAGATGGTAGTGGTCACTGTTAAGATAGCTGGGACCAAGAGATTCTTTGTCAGCAGAGTTCATCTTCTAAGTCTAATCAAGATGTATCTTAGTGTCACAATTCATGCCATATTTATTCTGGGAAATTTGCACCCGATAACCAGGTTCTAGGGCCATCTATGATTTGAGTTACTATTTTGGTAGGCACTATTTTAGTTTCTTCCCATTTGATAGAGGTGTATATCAATTTTTTATATCCATTATAATTGTGGAATGTAGAGGACTTTCAATAGAGTAATTATGTGTAATCATGTAACTCAAAAGGAAATTAGCAATCATATTAGAGGGAATACACCAGTCTAAGGAGTTCCCGCTTGAAATATGTCAGGGTCATTTCATCTAGAGTTTATTCATCCTCAAAATGAATGGCATCAACATAATTCTTATACTATAATTCATTATTAATTATTGTTGAAAAGTGTAATACTATCACTATCTTTTTTCAATCTCATGATACAAAGGAATCACTTATATCGATGAGGGTGAATGGGATATTCAGTAATTTGGTGCTTGACCCTAGAATACTGGACATGGTAGAGTGACTGCCAAGCTCATTGGTCTCTTTATGAGTAATCAAAAGTTGTATCATGAAGTATTTTTTTCTGGTTGTGTTTCATTTTAGGGACATATTATCTGCTGATTTCTGTAGATAACCTTATGAGAGAGAGGTTTATTTCAACATAGGTCCATTTCTAATGTAACGTTGCAAATATTAATCAATGAATATTCCTCTTGAACTAATTAAATTTATTATCATAGACATATAAAACTTTTTCACATACTTGGTTTTATGATTTTTTATTTTTAAATACCATTATGAATTTTGATAGTTGAAAATATAGTTATTGAACACTGATAACATGATTAGTATAAATAGAGTGCTTTAACAAATCCAATTTTCTCAGACAAATGAAGTGGTGGCATCATCTAGTGGAATTTCCCCATACGACACCCATTTTTCATAGCTTGGAAAGCAGGTGCTATAAGTGGACTTCTCTCTTGACCAAGCCAAAGTCTAGATTCAACATGTTAATCTCGAATAGAACCATCATTGGGAGAAGAGGAAGTTGATAGTGATTACAACTCGAGTGATGTGTTCCGAGTCACCCCAAGAGTCTGTCACCATCATTACCCTTACCATTATGTCTTATACGGTTGTTTTTAAGGGTTTTATAACAATTCCATATCACTATGATTATGTGAATTATTTTTTTATAGAATAAATAATGTTCATTTTTTATTATTTTTACGTTGTATATAGTTTTCAAAGAACAAATTGTATTTTTAGTTAGTATTTAATTAAGAAATAAATTTTGATGAATTAACTGATTTTTTATTAAATAATAATTTAATAAAATGTTATTAATAATTTAATTTTTATTAAATATAAATTATTGTATAATTTTTATGAATACAATTGAGATTTTTTAAGGTTTGAAAACCGTTTTTTCAAAACCCCTGAATTTTTTATAAATGTCAGTTTTGTTTTAAAAGAAAAATTTCAAATATTTCGAAAATTAATTAGATAAAATGAATATTATTTTTGTAATCGGGATGTCGAAATTATCTTATGGAGATTTTTTCTTAATTTTCTATGATAGTGAATTTTTTGGGTAAAAGTTAAATACTATTTAATTAAATAATGTGTTTTATAAAATCATATTGACCCAGTAGTTGTGTAATAAAATACTATAAAATGGTTTTTCAGAAAATATATATTTGAACATTTAAATAATTTGATTTTAGTTTTATTTTATTTATTTTACAATGCCTAGTGGACCATCCATGATTTATAAAGCATTTTATCATTTTAAAATGATTTCCTAGAGAGTGTCACTCACCTACAAATAAGAAAGCCTAATAATTTAATAAGTTAAGCCATTGGAAAAAAAATTTCTTTCCACTACCCTTAGGAAGAAACTATGGTAAAAAACCATGGGATTGTTTTTTGTGTTGACTAGTTTAATGTGTAGGGTACAAATCCTTATTAATAAATATTTCCCTCCCATTTCCTATATAAACCCACCAAATCTCCAACTACTCTTCACTAAAAACCCATCGAGCACATACCTACTCTACCATCCTCTCTACACTATCCTCCCATGGTTCCCCAATCCCCCATGAAGCCTCTCTCAAGCCCTTCCCAAGCTTTTGGCTTTACCCTTCCAAGTAAGGGATTTTTCCATTCTCATTTTTGTCCAAATGCCTTTTTGTTGTAATGGCCTTTTATTTTAAACTAAAAATGTTGGGGCATGATTATTAAAATCCATAATAATTTACAATGTATGTTTTAATGAAGTGATATCCTTTTCTCTCTCATAAATTCCTCTTATTTACACCCATTCCATGCTGAAATTTTGTAAGTGATTTTCTTTGCTCATTTACATGCAAGCTATTCTTTTGTTTTATGAATCTAAATTCCATTTCATATTTTGGGAAATGTATCTATATGACCCCCTTACATTAAATTTCACGTAAATATGATAAGAAACCCATTTATCTCCAATCAACCATTTTTTATGAATTTTTATGTCATTTCGTTGTTCTACCAAAATTGTATCATGATTTTCCATGCGAGAGTCATTGTGTAGTGAATACCAAGCCCATTTATCTCTCATTGGAATTAACCATTATGAATATTTAATTATTAATTATTAGGATTTATGTATTAATTCCACATTACTTTATCATGGAATAAATGAGGATGTTTAATGAATCCATGTTATATGATGCATGTGGCACACTTATGCATGTAATGAAATGATTAAGAATGGTGCGCCCATATAGCGCTCCAATGCATTGGGTAAACATTAGTATCATGACACCACAAGTGAAATGATGGTTTAGACATTATAATTAATTTTCAATGAGGGTTTAATAATACTCTATGTGAAATTATCCTTGGATCATGCTAATACCATGTTAAGTGTTGTTTCCACATTTCCATGTTATAATAATCATGCTATATCTGGCCTTTATGTTGATGTATCACTTTTTCTCAAATGATATGACTATTTACTAACATGTAATATATTCTTCATGTAATTCCTTGTTCACTCCCTTATTAGTCTTTATATCTCCCCTCTTTCTTATGCATGTCGTTAGGTTATCCCTTGAAATGTAAGTACAATGGAATATTGTGGTCATGTAAAATTCTTTTTCAATAAAGATGTTGTGTTTTATGTTTTAAGTTGTTATGTAATGTTCCTAAGCCATAATGACACTAGACCTAAAAATATTCCATTTTGTATCAATTTATGGTTTTATATATTAAAATATGTTTATGTTTGAAATAATGATCAGGGTTGTTATATCCAAGTGTAGAACCAATGTCAATTTCTCCATATAGGATAACACATATGGACTAAAAATGAACTCCAAAGGGAGGATGAAGATCTATAAGAAAAGGGTTTTATCAGACCTAGAACAACACCAAAGGGATCACCTGGATTTAATCATATAAGTAAGATGGTACCCTTTGATTGTGTGTGGATTACCACATACCAAACAACATTACATTAATGAATTTATAGCTAATTCCATGTATAGAAGATCTCTTCAACTTGCTCTATGGATAAACTATTTTCTCCATGAATTATTTGTGGTTAGGTTAAAACTAATTTTATGTGAAACTATCAAACATACCATGTAATATTTTCTATAGTTGGCATGACTTTGTCTGATAATTTGGTTATTTCGTTCGTTCTAGAAAATGTTGTGATAGTATTCAGGTAATTTATGAATCACTTATTTTACCCATATTTTGATTCCATTGTGGTGGTCTTCATATATGACATCTTAATTTAGTCATACACTAGACAATACCATGAAACCCATATTCATATTATATTGAGAACTCTATGAGAGAAACGACTATATATGAATCATTGTAAATGATATTTATTTATCAGTAAGGTTCACTTCATGGGTCATATCATTTAAAATGCAGGTTTATTTTTTGATGCAATGATGGTGAGAGCCATGGTTTCCTTGGAGTATCCAATGAATTTGTTTCATATATGAATTTTCATGGTTATATCAAGCTAATATATTCTATTCATATAATACTTCTCATGTATAGCAGTGCTGGTTAGGGGCTTGTCCAAGAAGGGTCTAAAATTTGATTGGATTAATGCTTGTGAGACATGATTTACTCTTTTAAAGGGATAAAAAACATCAGTTCTAATCCTGATCATAACTGATCTAGAAATACGTTTTATAATATAATATGATCCATTAGGAGTGGGTCTAGGTTTAGTTCTAATGAAAGGTGATTGGGTTACGGTATAAGGGTTCAGCTAGATGAGTCCTCATTATTATAATTATCGTATGCATGAAATCAAGAAAAATTCCATGGTTCATGATCATTGGTTTTTGAGTAACTATCTATTTAGGGAGATATTAATTTCATCTATTGATCAAAAATTTCTCAAATAGATCACCACATAGTTATAATTGAATATAAGGTTGTGCAGGTTGGTTGATTACCTATAGTTAATCAATATTGAGTATACATTACCACCTACAAAGGGTAATGTAGTGGAAAACTCCATGTTCTAGGAAACTCTGACCCACAATATCCTAAAGGCCATAAGTGACTATAAGATATTAGATATGTTTTTTATGTTGCACCATGCAGTTCTAGAACAACAGGGGATACCCGTCTTAAACATTTGGAAGTGACATCCTCCCTACTGGGGTGGGTCCAGATGATATAGTTATCTAATTCATAGGGCATCATTTTGGGGGATAAATTAACATTAGATAACTCAAGTCTTAACTGGGATTTTGATGGAATTAAAACCCTACACTTCCATGTCCATGTATGGGTGGCATCATATATACATGAAGAGATGTTGAGGGAATATCATTCCACTTTTTGCGATGTTCATGATTGTCTCGGAAAAATTTACAAAGATGTGAATCATTAGTACTGGTGATCATGTATGAACAGGAATATATAAGGTTTCATATCTCGGTGATTCACCTATCAGCATGTGATGGAAATGTAGCAATGTCATGCCAGACATCTATATCCCCTCCCCAGTCATGATTGGAAGTGTAATTACATCACAATGGATTTCATGACATTATTTCGAGGACCCACTAAAGGTTTCGATGTTATATGGGTGATAATTCATAATTTAAGCACACTTTCACACTTCCTACTAATCCAGGAGACCATCTATATTTATTGGATATAAAGGTTTTACATCAAGGAGATATTTTTCCTTCATTACCTTCCCCAATTTGGGGTTTTTGATTGAGACTCCCATGTCACATTACAGTTTTAGAAATGTTTATAGAATATACTATATTTGCAGGATCACTCGAGTACAACTTCTCACCATTAGACTAATGGGTAGTCCGAGTGAACTATATGGGCATTTAAGGATATTCTTCGAGCCTACATCATTGATTTTGGAGGATCATGTGGAAAGGATTTTTTCTGGTAATGTTTTCGTACATAATTTTATTTTTTAGACAATTTTGATTCCTCCGCACAATTAACTCTAAATTTGACCAATACATTCATTTTTTTCTATTTAAAGGCATATGATGCATCCCTACTACATCATTGTCTCTTTTAGGAGACTTCAATGAAATACCTTATGATTCCGAAATGTATTGCTACAACCTAGTCTATGAAGAATACATATACCAGTAATCACTATAGAACTCAGGATTTTTAGGTGGTACATCAGTTATTTCTATGTGTATCACCAATAAGTGTTCACAAATTAATTCAAATAGGGGAAATTGTTTCGCCTTAGTATGTTAGGTATTTTGAGATAGTGGAGAGTGTTGGGTTAGTAGCCAATTGGGTGTTGTTACTCATATAAACCATGATATGAATAACATATTAAATATATCACAACATCAATGGTTTCATCCTGACATGTCCCATTCATTTGACCCCAAGGATATTTAAGTGGAGATTGATGTGTCCTTCTAGGACCATCAGATAAGTATTGTTCATCGAAGCACGAATTCTATCTGAGTTAGGTTTTTTCCTTAAGACTGCGTGTTATCGAAGCACATTTGTGTACAGGATGAGACCCAATAGAAAGGGTTTGATTTAATTTCTAAGTGGATCAATCTTTTCTCAGATAAAATTTTACCACTCCCATACGGGAAACTTGGTGATGAGTTGTCATATGGAGGGGAGGTTATAATTTTATAGCTTTTCATAAAGGATTGAACAATATATTTTTTATTTCAAATCCATTTATTTTCCTTAATAATGATTAATATGGGATTAAAAGTGTCCTTTGCTGTGTTTGATAAATTTCGAAGCCTATAGATGCCAAAATTTAGGAAACAGACCAGGTCACAATGTTAGTATAATCTGGGCAGGCCAGCCCAAATGGTATTTCTAAATTTTGTAGCCGCATAATGGGGGTGCTGGGGTACAAAATATTTTACAATTGTGTGACCCCATTTACATGTTTGTTTAGTGCTTCATAGTTTTGGAGAAGAGCCCATTCAAATATTTGTTTTCTGTTTTTTCATATTTTGTGTCCATACAGTGCATCCTTGTTTTGACGTTGAAATACCCATTTCCCCTTATTTACTATTTTATTTCACTACCATTCCTAGTCCCCTCTTTTCCAATGGGATTTATCCTCCTTCTTTAAACATGATCCCTCATTCTCTCCTCATAATTATTTTGATATCTCCTCCATACTAGAAACAAATTTCTCATCCATAGATGAAATAAAAAGCACTTTTTAATATTTTTCATTCTCTCTCATCATTTTGTTTATTATTTCATTTTCATTATTTAGGTGTTACCAATTTTTATTTATTTTCAGGCTTCTTGTGTATTTATTCAATTTCTCCCCATATAACACATTTCAAGATTCAAAAATATATGTTTAGAGTGCTACTACACTGAGGTAGGTGGTCTAGGTCTTTCCCGCCTGTTTCTTCACTTTATAAATGATAAAAAGATATTCCTCACTTAGGATCCTTACTTAGACACATCAAATGTGTTAAATAATTTTTTTGATTTATTCCCCAATTTATGTATTACCATACCTTTCTGGAATACCATTTCTGGGTCGCTCTCCTAGTCGTTGGCTATGTCTTTGGGTGGGCCCACCCAAATGGACAACATTCCCAATTCCATAAATTGTTAACCCTTTGGGTGTCTGTGTTGAATTTTGGTTAAATTCCATAATTTATAAATTAAATTAAATTAAATTTAGATACATGAGTAAGTCCCCTTTATAAATGATTAATTAAAAATGATTATTGATTGGCTTCATTTTTTACGCCTTAGGAAATTGATTGACATTTATAGATTATTGTGAGCCTTGAACATTATCTTGTTCCATGTTTCATGTTCCATAGTCTATTTTATTTAATTGTATTCCATGGATAGCATTTTATCTTTTGGAATAATGAATATTAATGATGACATGTGAATGTATATTTTATTCCTTTGGATATGTTGCCTAGTATCATTGATTCACCTTTTACAGGATGGGAGAGAAAAAGGGTCCCATCTTATGGACTCCATGGATAGACATCCCATGTTCATTTTTTATTTACGTGATGCACTAGTAGTGGTCATTTGGATAGACATGGATGGGATCTCTAGGTGAAATACATTAAAATTATGAGTGAAACTGATTCCTTTGGGGAGAAACCATGGAAGGACTTATTTTCTAGATGGATACACCATTCCTTGGGAGATACCAAGTCCCCTATTTGAGATACGTGGTACATACTCACATTTTACCATTCCAAGAGTGATACTAGGGACATAATTATGGGTTTCATTGAATAGACTCTATGTAATTTTTTATATAATAGACTCATTTAGTGAACCTTGGGATTTTTTATAAATCTCATTTTATGGGATCATGACTACAACATTAGATGAAAATAATTTCATTAATATGTCATAAGTTATGTGTATTATTTATATTAGAAGAATTCTTGTTTGTTGACTATGATATGTGACTTCCAATACAATGAAAATGATTATGGCCTACCTACCCTGGTGTCTTCATTCATGATGGCCTATGAATTTACCATATCACTTGTACATGTACCTTGGTATAGATATCCAGCTTTTCCCAAGGTAGATAGTATGGGGTTGTTGTCCATTAGTAATTCTGAACAAAGTATTTACTTATTTATTTCCCACCATTTATTATTATGGAACACTATTATTTATTTAATTTCTGAAATTGATTGTTCTAGACACCATGGGTGGTGGGATTTTGAGATTGTATGTCACACCCTATTCAGGATACCTTTAGTACCCATTCATACTTCATAATTCCCTGTGTTGATGAAAGATACTGTGTGACTCTCAATGATTGATTTATTTAAATAATTATGATGGATTGTTGTGGAAGAGGACTGAAAATATGCTCTAGATTCCTGTTGTATAAGTTTTTTTTTTCATTTTGGTATTTTATATCACATGTTGTTAGTGCATGAATCCCATTTTTTCCCTATAATCTTATAGTTCAATTATATCATGATCATCATCATATTTGATATCCATTCGGTCCTATTTTCACCGATTGGTTACTTATATTTCGTGGTTTATTTCTCATTTATACTACTATTTTCTATTTACTAATTCTACTTCATCCAATTATTACTTTTAAAATATTACTTATTACATATTACTTATTTCTTAATGTTTTGTTAACAATGATATATAAGGGTATAGTCTCCCCATGCGACCACCCTAGGACATTGATTCTAGTCAGTAACCTCTGGTGTTCTAGGAGGTGTGAATTTGGTCTTGTTGATAATGTCTCTAGGCACCGTTAACTAACACCTAGTGTGGGATGCTACGCTACAAAATAATAAAATCAAATGATTTAGTGATTTCATTATTTAATGTTCAAAAAATTAAAAGAAAATTATATTCAGTGTTGGAATGAGATGTTTAAGAGTCTAAAATAAATAAACATGTACGTTATAATGTTCTAAAAATGGTTATGTTTAATAAAGAGATGTTATGCTACATTAGATATTCAATGGGATTTGTCACACAGCCATGGAAAAAATGTAGTATGAGATTATCCAATATAAATAAATTGATATCATACCCTGGGAAGGTTTGATATGATGGTGAAAAAAAATATTAAATTTTCTAAGGCCATTTCACAAAGCATTTCATGAATGTAATTCACTTATGTAAAATAGCAAATAATATTACACCACAATAATTTGTAGGTGATACCTATGATTTTTAGAATTATCAAAATAGTGACCTCTAAAAAAGAATATATATTATGTGATTATATGTTATGGTAGAAGATTGAAAGAGGTGAGTTATCACTTTTTGAGGATTAAGTTGAGTATTCTGATATAATAAGATGAGGAACATGGACCTCCTAAAAGATTAGAATATATTAAGTCAAGATAAATTAGAAAATATAGGATAAAGAAAAAGAATGGAATCTCTTGGAATTTATGAGGATAAAACCATTGAGTGAAACATAGAATGGATATTGTGGGAGCCAAATCATGTAAAAATATAGTGAGAGGAAAATAATATGTAGATCATGGGAATGTAATCATATTCTGATATTCTATATTTTATATATAGAAATTAGTATTCTATGTTACCAATATATAAATGTAAAAAGATTAAGGGAGCGATGAAGAAAATTTTGAGCATCTGGAGCTATTCCATGAGAAATATTTAAATCAATCATGATTATAAAGAAGTATGATATGGCATTGAGAAAATTTTAATTATTATTGTGTATTGATGTTTCCATAAGATTAAGGATACCACTATTCTATGATCGGATCAGGTGTGCCAAAAATATGATACGTAAAATAAGAAATAATATAAGGATAGATTGACACTATCATTTATGTTATTCTATTTTTTATCAATACATTTAGAGAGTGAGACTGCTCTATATGTATATGATAATATATGACCATTGAGCGAGACAACATAGTGAACATATATAGTTAATGTTTTGTGAAGTTGATCTGTGAGTAGTGTCCCCGATTTAGGTATTTTTTTTAAGACCTATTTGAATTTAAAGACACTAATATTAATTAAACATTATCATTGGTACATTTTTGACTGAATTATAAGGAGGATATGAAAAACCGATTTCATATACACGGTGAAATGTCATAAAATTTATTCCACTCAGTGTATATAGGAAAATCGTAATATAAATATATGAATGTGATGAGATGCTATAGTGAATTATTCCTATAAGAATCATGGAGTTTTATGCACGATCAGATGTTTTATATTTGTGAGATGCTCCAACCATTGTAATCATTACATGATTATATTGAATAATAAATAATTTTGGAAAATAAATAATCAATATAGGGAGCATTTTTTCATACCAATCCATGAAAAAATAAAACATGACTTTTATCTTCTTTAATATTATTCTTATGGTTGATTATTAAGTGGTTAAAAAATATATCCCTATAAACTAACCCACACTAGTGGTTAAATATAAAAATTGAATAAAGATTTCAAAAAATTTGGAAACCGGTAAAAATTAAGCAAATATGATTTACCCATGTAATCATGTTTCCTCATAAACGCTTTTAGGTATTTCAATTAGTATCAATGAAACAATATCATCTCGTTTGATCTATTTATGAAGACCCATTAAATTTAATTTAAATTAATAATGTTTCCATTTGAGATTTGTGAAGAGAATTAGATGGAATGTTATGAATATATTCATGTTGTTACACATGTGTAATTATATACCAAGACTATAGAATCAAGGAGAAATAAGTAATCCAATAAATTTTTTATAATCTTATTAAATAAATAAAACACCCACTAAATGATGGTAGTCAAAGCGGTGTTAGTAGTTCAAGGTATAGTGAGAGTCATGAATTAAATGATATTGATATAATCTATTATGAGGTAGAATGTTATTGGATGTAATTTCCTAATAAAAATATTTTACATATATTTGAATTTATTGATGATCTAGATGATGATAAATCAATGAAAATAGAATATAATAATACTATGAAAGATTCAATTTTAGGACGGTTTGAAAATTGAAAATTTCTCATCAATGAGTGGATAAATAATAATAAATCCCTACATATTAATAGATAATAAGTAAAATTGGATAATTGAAACAATTAATTATATAATTATGAGCAATTTGGGATTTTTAAATTCAATGACAAGATATCCCATGAATTGGAAATATCTCACAATGCCACACCTAATGTTAAGGAAGTTTAGTTGAAAGTGAACGACAAGAGAATCAAATACCTTGAAAAATATATAAAAGAATTTTCTATGATGCATGGATATGAGTTATAGAGTATGATAACATCTGGAGAATCCTCCTTCCCACCATCATCTTAGAAGGTGCCCCACTACCTAGATAAATATGTGAGTCCTAAATGTTGTTTATCCATATGTACTGAACAGATGTCAATTTATAGACAAATGTTGGTGACCAAAAATTCTAGTAAATAGACTAAAGTATCACGCATATTAGTAATAATGTTTAAAATGTGAAACTCCACAAAATAAGTCCTTAAATTTATAGTTGTAGTATGTTACTAAGGATGGACAAACTGCATGAACATGAAAGGGAATATGGTTTTTTAGAATTTGATGGTACTATCAAATGTTTATAAATATTTATAAAAAATCAACGAATATATGTAAGTACAATGAGTTCTATAAGGTTGTACGTAAAGGGTTTCAATTAATTAGAAAGGAAATAAGAAACTTTTCTGAGATAAAGATCAAAATATAATAAGAAAAACTATAAGATTATATATGATTTTCCTGAAACCATCTATGTATTTTCCAATATATATAGAAAATATTATGAAAATTCATAAATATTATAATTAGATGCATCTCTTATACTAATAAAAGAATAATTCCCCAACCAAAGATGAAAAGGTTAAATATAAATGATGTTAATTTTTTCTTGGGGAGTGAGCATGATAACAATGTTATAAATTGTAGTACCGTGAAGTCATTGAAGAGAGTTTATTAGAAGGATTTGAAACTAAATAATAAAATATTTGTTTAATATGGTAGTAGTAGGATAATTATAGACCATTTTAATATGACCATCACAATTAATAATTGTTTTGGGAGTAATTAGGAAACAAAAAATATGTTAATCAAAGATATGCACAAGATGTTCGTAATGGTGAAGGACATAATAAATGATGATATTGAGAGTTTATCCAACGAGGGTAAATTGGGAGTTGATTAAGAGGTGTGTATAATGTGAATCCTATTTATATTCACTCCCAATAATTACATGACTCAGATTCCATGAAAAAATGAGTTTAAAGATAATAATGAAAAATAGCCACTTATTTCGATTTCTAGAATTGTTGCATAACAAAAGTAGTCCACATAGATAATGAAACAAGTTATTCAAGCTAAATATATGTTTATCATAAGGCCATATTATGTATTTTAGTGAAGAATATAGAATAATATTTTTAAAAAATATTTCTGTACATTTTTCGGAATCTAATCCATTTCTAGCCAATAAGAAATTTGTCCTTTGGAGAGTACTCAAGTGGCGTGGTGAATTGAGTATGTATAAATATTTATGATTAAGGATTGGTTTTTTGAAAAATTCCTCAATTAAAAATATAATCCATGTCAGTTTGTAGTGAATTTATATGTGACCATAATTTTCAAATAATATCTCAAGTGATTGATTAGTTCTTAGGAATATTAATGAAAATATTAATAAAACATTTTTAACTAATCTACTAGTAAAAAACTGTTAGAAATAGTTGCTAAAATAACCATCAGAGTGTAAATTTTTCTGAATGAAATTTTTAAAAAAAATAGTAAAATAAAATATAACTAATAACAAAAAAATTTAAAGAAATAGGTTCAGAATCAAGCTGAGAGTTAGTCCCCTCCACTTGGGGATAAACTACAATAAATCAGTTTAAATTAATAGGAAAATTTTATCCACATCCTAGATCGATGTTCTTAGTAGCACAGAAGGACGTCCAAGTCACGCATGACCTCTAACTATGTTCTTCATTGGGAAAACTACAAACAGGTAACACATGAAATCATCCACATGTCGACATGGGATACCAAGCGATAAATGGAGTGTGAGATTCAAGATATCGAGAATCCTCAAGTTATGCACATGAGTCAGGGTCTATGTAGTAGACTGATACACACAGTACTCAAAAAATTAAATCAATGAAAACACTAGAGGTAAAGATTTAATGAAAGGATTATAATTATATGTGTTTTATGTAGTGCAGTTCTGGACTCAATGGATGTAGTTGAATTGAAGTTTGAATCCTCTTCTAGATGTTGACTCCTAAACAGAGTGTCGTAGCGTCCTTGTTCTGGCTTCTAGGAGAACAAGATTATAGATTATGGAATAAAGGATGTTTATGTTATCTCATCAGGTTATCGTTGACTTCATGATCTCCCCTTATATTCTTCCTTTGAGTTATTGTTTTTGGGAAATATGCTCGAGAGATGCCAGTGTTTTTAGGTTTTTTCATTCTACTCTTCAGCATGTTTTGAATGATCCAGCATGTTATCCATTTATCCTTCAAGGTTCAGCAGACTTAATGCTCTCCCCATATGCATGTACATCAAACTATACTCCGAATATCCTAAAAACAACATTAATTTATTTCTAAAGAATTAATTTATATAAATATGACCGTAATATATAAATTTGAAATAATAAAAAAAACACTTGTTTTGACTATATGTTAGTCATAAGTATTGCCACGTCATAATCATCAGTCTATCTACATCGGTGACAATCTCTATCAGGGTGTCATTTCAATCGGTATTGGTGACTCTAGGAACAAGTTATTCATATGTACTATCGGTCTGTCCAGGCATCGATGAGTTGCCATAGATGGATCATTTTGAACTATCGGTGCAACACCCATCGATGAATCGTCGATAGGTAATTCCTCTACACTATCAGTGCACTTCCTATCAGTGAGTCTCTTGAAATGTCAGTGTGACTGATCATCAATGACTTGTCCAAGGGTGTGTAGTTTAATCTATCAGTGAGTCCTATATCGGTGTATTCTTCTATCTATGAGTCCTCATTGGTGAGTCATGCATTGGTGACTCCTTTGAAATAATCATTTTTTGGGACTTTTAAAAACATAAAAAGTGTCATTCTTATATATAAAAATACCAACTTATATGAAATTCATAATTACTTTTAAATATTCACCTATAAATATATTGAAACATAAATATCAATAATTTATTGTCTTATTGAAATGTATTACCCCCTGTGACAAAATTTATTCATTTATAAATACTCATTGACATGATTAACATTAGTTATAACATAATATGTGAATTATCATGATTTTTTAATTGGAATTATTTGTGATTATTAAAACCACTATCTTAAAAAGGTTCCATCAATCTCCCTATTTTTTATAATTTCAAATCGCGACATTAATGATTTATACATGTTGTTAAGGAATAAAAATGACTCCACTTAGAATACCAACATTGAGTATGAATTATCAATATAAATATAAGGTATATCCTTTTATGTCATCCCTTAATAATTGTAGGAGGGAATATATAGTAGGATAATACAAAATAGTTATATCAGAGCACATTAATGCTCCCCCATAGTAAGTTGATTACATGCCATCATTCCAATGCTAGAGTTCTCCCCCTTAGGATAAGATTTTATGCCATCCATAAAATTCTCCCCATTTAGATATTATCAAAAAGGAAAAAAGAAATAGAACATATTAAGAAAATGACAAAAATAACCATTAATTATAGTGATGTAAAACATATATTTATGAATTTATAAAAGTGTAAAAACAAAAAAAATAAACTCATAAAAATGTACATACCTTTATCAATGAATTATCCACATCTAAGGGTTGGTATTTCGAGGAGAATTCCTATTGTATGAAGGATCCATATTGGGTTCCATAGGTGGTGTTCTTGTTGTAGTAAGGACTAGTCAGATGGTTACACCAGGTGAATCATTATTTATATGAACATTAAATGATTAGATTGGTCTCTACCCTGATAAAAAAAGACATTGAGGATACTCTTGGCGCATTGTCCTGATATGAGATAAAGCATGAAACACTATCATCTAAGTTGGAGGATGTGAACCAGATTTTATGGAAGTAGCTGTATGGAACACAATAGCCTTAGACAATACATGCTGGTAGGGTTTCAAAAGTTTGATCAAATCATTCAGGATGTCACCCCCATACGGCATGGCCTTCTTTAAATCCTCCTTATGTTACATGAAGTTATCTAAAGTGGTAGTAAACTAATTCAACAAGCTCACTTTTTCCATAAATTTATTATTCACTAGTGGTATATGGAGGTTCACATCAATGTAATTAATGTTGTTATTCATCAAAAGCATTTTGCATATTTTAGAGATATACTAGTCAACATTTTCTCTGAACTCTTTTTTAGCAGTAGTTTCCTCATTTGTACATTGTCTCACCAGGTTTTATACATGTTCACTATTCCTTTGCCCAAAATAAAGAGCATATTTATCAGAGTCATTCTAAATGGACCTCAAATGTTCTCTTATCACAGTCTTAAAGGACCCCATATCTGTAAAAGGCCACGTAACTCTAGAACTGGATGCACCAAAAATCATTTTTCCTATATACTCTATCAAAATTTTCAAGTCAGCATTCAGTAGATGAGTAAAAAGGTTCCTCAGAAACTCCATAACACCAAAAAGATTTTTTATAAAATAATTATACAGAAATATAAATTCCAAATTCATTTTCTTCACTTCTTCTCCCAGCAATAAATTATTTTCCAACAATGTTCTCAGCTGTAGTGATATTATTGGGTTGTATTTCTTGAATTACCATTTTAGTAATTCGAGCAGCATATGCCTCAAAAATACTCCCAGATGTAGATGCCTAATTTCAGATTGTAACTGATGATCTCATTGATTCACAAACATTATCCTTGAATTTTTCTATGTCGGCCTTGGTGACATAATCACTTGGCACTACTGTTAAAAAAAACTCATCACTAGGGGAAAACTAGGTGAAGTAGGAGTAGTTGGTTCCACATTAGCTTATGGAGAAAAAAGACATGCCATCTCCTCATCTGAATCATAATTCATCCCAAACATGATATATCTTGAATATATATTCCACTCCCTATAACAAGTCCAATATCTAGGCTCCACGATATCAATTATTACAATTCTACCTTGAGGCACAGGTACAATTTGAACATTACCTTCTTCCTCTTATTCTCCATCCACATAAGGCTCTCCCTCATTCTATAGAATAGGTACAACATGAGCTTCAACTTATTCCTCTTGTCCTCCTTACATGATAACAATATGTTCCTGAATGATTCTCTATGAAACATTAGGGTGGTCATGTCCTTATTTATTGCCAACATCTCCATCATCATGACCATTAACATTAACATCATCAACCAGTATTCCAGCCTCGACATCATCACTATCCACAGAATCAACACTTGAACAGACTACATAATGTCTATCTTTTAGTGAGTTACTCACATTTTCACCATCATCCCCCTCTTCCTCCTCCTCATCCTCATCATCATTATTATTTCTCACATAACCTTCAACTCCAGATACATTTTCCTCTTCCTCATCATCATCTAATAATGTTTTATTCAATTGTAATTACAATGGTGGACTTTTAGGTACATATAAAATTTCTCTAGGGATTTAAACAATATCTATTTCACTTCTATCATCTATAAGAGTCCCATATTCTCTTTGAAAAATAGGATCAACTTTTTCTTCATCAGAATAAACAACATACACACTATTTTTAAGACTTATATTAGCTCGATCCCTTGGTCTGGTAGGATTTTACATAAGATTACAATACTTATATAGTTTCTCCCCATCTACCATCCACATTCTCCTCAATGGGTTCAAAAATATTTTCATCCTTCTGCAGATTTTTTTGTGCAGGTAGATACCACTACATGCGGTAATCACCACATCTCCGACCTCAACCCATCCTAGATTCTTCAAAATTGCAGAAATCATCCATTGATAATATAGAAAATTTTCCTTTCAAGATGGTTTGATAATTTCAAAAATATGTACGAAAATGTACCTACACATTTTAACATTCACCTCATTCTTCAACAAATAAATTAGAAATACATCTCGATACTTTAAGGAAGAAATATCTCCCTTCCTTGGGTAGATTGTGTGTTGGATGATCTTGAAAATCACTATGGTCTCTCGATCTAATTATGAAGCTATCAGCCTCCTTGTCTCCTCATTTAAATTCAACTACATTGAAACATTTTAATACGAAAATAAATCTAATGTTGTTGTAAGGTTACCCATGTAGTCATTAAATATTCCCCCGTAAGGCATCTTCAAACACTCAGTCCACTCTCTTAAAGAAAACAAGATCAGCATTCCCTTTAGCACTAATTTCATCTGATCCTCCTCAGATCCTTCCAAAAATACATCCAAATATAAATAAAATTGGTGTACCGACATTGTAATGAATGGTTTCTCAATGTCTTCAATCATGCTACTCCATCTCTTTTATTACAAAACATTCAGTCAGTGAGACTTTCTCGAAAACAACCATTTGGAGGACACTTTTTTCTCAGGAGATACTATGGAACTTTCCACCTCATGATTTACTGAACATGTGGTATCATCCATTCTATAACATAGTTGATAATGATTTAATTGTTCTATACATTAAATTATTTTTCCTTTCAATTCTGAAATATTGGGTTCCAAGAAGGAAGTCTAAAGGTCGAAGGTGATAAGGAATAGTTAATAGTTAATAGCAGAAGTGTAGAAGTATTGTGGATTGATTTAAATTTACCATTGTTGGATTTTATATTTTTTAAAAATGTAATAGAATAATGGTAAAATAATAAGAATGAAACAATTTTGTTTTACATAAAATATAGAGACAAAAATATTTACAAAAACGTCATTATCGTTATCAGTTTCACGTGATATGTTTCATCTGGTCAGTTTCTTATAATCTATTTCATCTGATCGGTTTCATCTGATTGGTTTCATATAATTTATTTTATTTGATTAGTTTCACATAAGCCATTTCACTTTATTTGTATCATATGATTGGTTTCATTTGTTTGGTTATATCTAATCGGTTTCAAAAATCAGTTTCACCTAGTCAGTGTCACACACAAACATATTTATCGAAGGGGATATGGTTGGATATTCAATATAGAAATATAATTCGTAGTTAATTTATGATGTATCTCATTATCTCGTTTTTTAAGGGTTTGGAAAAAATTCATCAAGATGATGTTCAGTCCCAATAAACTCACGATTTATATCACCTTTTTTATAATGGTCTCTCAAAAAGTGATGTCTTACATCAATATGTATTGTTATAGAATGAGAAATTGGATTTTTTGAAATGATAATAGCACTTTTATTGTCACAATTTATGGGTATTTTTCTAAATCGAATTCTATAATTTAATAAATATTGTTTCGCACAAAAAATTTGAGCACAACAACTACCAGCAGCAATGTACTCTGCTTTAGAAGTTGGTAATGCAACCAAATTTTTCTTTTTACAACAACATGGAATTAGACAATTTTCTAAAATAATACATGGTTCAGAGGTTCTCGTTATATCTAACATACACCCACCAATTTCACCATCAAATTAACTAACAATATCAGAAGGTTTTCATATGGGGTGGAACAGTCCTAAATTAGTTCTATATTTGAGGTATTTGAAATCTCTTTTAAAAGAATTTTGATACGACTCTTTTGGTTTTTCATGAAATCTTTCACACATACACACATAAATAATGATATATGGTCTACAATAAATTATGTAAATCAATCTCCAAATCATTTTTTTATAATTAGTTTGATCAACTGATATCCCATTATCATAAAGAACAAACATACATGTGGAACTCGTAGGTTCTTTACTACACTTAATGCCATAAAATCCATATCTTTTCAAAAGGTCTTTAGTATATTTACTTTGATTTATAATAATTCCTTCATTATCTTGAAATATTTTAAATCCAAGAATGTTCTTAAATTAACCCATTAAACTCATTTCAAACACACTTTACATCATTTTTGAAAAATCATTGCATAAAAAATTTTAGAAGATCAAAAAATAATATCATCTACATATATTTCAGATATTAAAACATCATAAGAAATTATTTTTATAAATAATGTAGTATATGGAACTCCTTTTGTAAAAAAATTAGAATTAATAATGTTACTTAAACTATCATACCAAGCTCTTGGATCTTGTTTCAAACCATATAAATCATTAGTTAAATCGAAAACATGATTTGGAAAATGTGGATTTGTAAACCATAGGGATTTTTCAAAAACAAATCCTCAATTATATAAGAGTTTTTGAATGATCATTCGACATCCATTTGATAATGATTGAATTCCTAGTGTGTTGCATAGGAATGTAAGATTCTAATGGCTTCAATGTGACACCCAAATATTTCATAGTTTGTTAACTCCTAAATGTAATTCAATAGCTTCCATCACACACCACACCGAGTTCAAGCGCACGACGACTTGAAAATCTAGCTGTTCAAAATGCATTTATGAATAGTATTTACTGGATTTTTAATTTAATATACACCATATAATTTTAAAATATGTATTATGTGTTTCTTAGACATATTATAAGAACAAATTCATATTTTCAGATAAAAGAAGTATTTTCAAAAAATTATAATTTTACCACCTTTTAATGGAAGACCATTTTTAAATACAATATATGATAGTTTTATATATTCAATTAGAAAAAAATAATATTCTTCTTTAGAATAATGACATCAAAATTTACTTTTGATAATGTTATGGTATTTTACTAATAATTTTCATTATTTAATGAATATTGAGAAAAGTTGTATTTTAATTCAAAACTTATTATAATCTAATTTTAATATATGGTTAGATTATATTTTTAATTGGTTTTAATTTTTAATTAGATTATATTTTTACTATTTAATATAATTTTGGTAATTGGTAGTAATTTCACTATGAAATTAAAAATAAACAAATGTCAATATTTTGATAGTTATTATTTCTTAAAAACAATGTTTATGTTTTGACAATGAGAATTAATTATAAATTAATTAATGAAACTTATATGTTTTGAATTTGGTAAAATATTTATCATTTTCTAATACATAATATTAAATATATCATAGGCTTAATTTTTGGTATTTTGCTAAATAATTTCATTTTTAGATGAATTGTGAAAGCATTGAGTAACATTTAAAAAATCGACTTCATCATTTAAATAATGTTTTACCTCTTCTGTGAAATGAAATTAAAAAATATGACATATATGGTTGTTATTAGTAAGTAAAATTTTGTTCAATAAGATAAAAATAATTTTTTGTTAATTGTATGTTATGACATTTATTTACCACAATTAGAGGTAAGTAAGGTCATTCAAGGTAAAAATAATATTCTAATAATATTAAATTACCCTAACATGTGTTATAATCCTATTGGTTGATAAATTTCCGACCAGTGGCATCCTTTTGTCGATTTTGGGACCCCATTGAGTCACATAAGAGTGATAATGATGATTTATATTAAGTAATTTAATGTTATGACAAAATGAAATAAAAATATATATTTTTGCAAACAATTTTTAAATGGGGATATATAATATATTTCTTCTATTATAGATATTTATTTTAAAGAAAAAAATAATTCAAAATCATGGTATTTTTTCATAAATTTTAGACCTCATATAAATAAAATTATTTATGACACAATAACGATGTAGTTTTTACATCATTATTAAATAATTTAAATAAATATGATTATAAAATTTAAAACAATATCCAAAACATGTCAAATTATTATTGGATTATTATATTTCAAACAAGATTCATATTATCTTCTACATTAATGAGTTTTGGACCTTTAGAAACTGATGATCATAATATAATAAAATAATATTTTAAAAGTTTCTTAAGAAACCTCTCATCCACCTTATAAAAAGACGCACCTCTAACCAATTACTCACACCTCTCAAGCCCCTTGTCTCATCCAAACTCTACCCAAATAATCTATCACGATCTCTATCTTCCTCTTAGATGCGTTACCTTATGCATAAGGAATTTCAAGAAATACTTTTGGTTCAAACCAAAGGCAGTTACCTGATTTTATAGTGACGTCTTGCCTAAAGTTCTCTTTTTTTAATTCTCCAAACCCCTAAACTATTTTGTTAAATTATTTTATAACAACACCTAATCCTCAATATACTATTTTTTATGATAATTATTCGAGCTACACATATAAACACCCCCATATAATTGGAAATGAACATACTGTTTCTTTGGACGACGAACTACTACCTCACGGAAAGATGATTGTTCAAATATCTTCTACCGCCTCTTATGGTGGATATTAAGAAAGATCTATATTTATATGTTATATATATTATATTTATATTGTTTCTATTCTTCTGTATTTTACATTTTTATAATACCATTATGGTTTCCGTAATGGGTAAATGCGATAATTTAATTTGAGATAGTGCGGACTATCGCCTCCTCAAAATGATATGACTAGTTCATGCCATACGTGGATTGTATAAAGTATGTAGGTAATGAAATTATATATAAAATTATACAAGAATTATAATATTCCTATGTATAATTAATTACTCATTGTATTAAACTACGAAATAGAAATGTATGTAGTGTTCATCCGTACGTACGACATACATTCTCCACGAAAAGTGAATTTCATTTCTTATCTCCAAATGTTATGTACTATTATAAAAATACACATATATATACTGTATATATAGGATATATATGATATCTAAATCATGAATTTAATTCTGGAGATAATTTACTTTTGAGAACATGGACAACATGTAATTATAATAAGTTTAATTTTGACTCAAGTACCGAATATCTACAAAACGACTGTTATTAACTAAAATGAGTATGTAATGATTATAACATACTAATAAGTGATATAAAAGAAATAATAAATTCAAAAAAGGTTACCAATTATGTATAAATTAACTTTTGTTTGTTATTCATGATATTAAAGAACAAATGGGTCATGTCAGACACAAGGTAAGGGGTTTCTTACCTCATTCTTAATTCTGTTAGATTTCCATTGTTCACCCCATATTTCATGCATGTGGTGTATTGTGTAATTCCATTTGATATATATTATAATGATTCATTCTATAATCCTGGAATCCTGTGAATCATTTGGTGGTTATTAACTTTTTGTTATACGGCTTGATTGATTACAACATAGTAAGGGGTTTTCATGTTAATTATTATTCCAGTGATATTCATGTTATATTTTCCACTATTTCATTTTGTGATGAATATGTACTTCCCATGATTGTATTAATTTTTTAATATTAATTAATTTATGGGTATTTCAATATTCATTTTATGATCTTTCTTTCATGTGGATTATGTTTCGTATGTTTCGAAATCAGTAAGGGAATATCACAATTCAATTTCGACTCATTTGGTTTTACAAAAATTACATTGATTATTTTACTCCAAGATTATGTGTGAAATCACAATTTATTAACTTATGTAGTAATATCCACTCCACTTGGTGTGGATATTATTTTTATACACATCATCACTCTATTTATAAATTCCCATTCCATTGATATGAACTTGTTAAGGGTAATCTTAACACTACATTCACTCATTGAGTAAAACATCCAAGTCATTGGTATTGTTTTTATAAGAATATTTCTGAAGGTCCTCTTATTTATTTACACTTAATATCCAATTATATTGAGTGTATTTATATTTTTCACACATATTTATTTCATTGATTTATCCTTAATATAAGGATACAGTCCTTATATGATATTTCATCTAAATTTACATTCCATTGATATCTCTCTGTTGTTATGCACCAATTAAAAGTTATATGTTTTATATACTGAAATTTGACATATAATATCATGAATCCCTTTATTTTAATGATATTAATATTTTTTCATAAATGTTATTCTTGAATTACATATATTCATGTGTCTCTAATTTGGATATGAATTATTTAACTAAAATATCATTTTAAATATATTAAAGATTTATTCATCTAAATCATTCTCATTAATGTCCATGTTTTAAAAATGGTTTCATGTATTTATTAATATGTACATGAATGTTTTGAATTTAAAATTCCATTCAAAAGTTTCAAAGTGGTGTGGTACAATTTGATTCCAAAATCTCTTTTAAATGAATTTTTGATAAATAGTGTAACTTTTAAACATTTTTAAGAAAAGGGTATATTTATCTTAATTAGTTTTACTGAACATTTTCATTTATGAAAATATCATTCATTGTATTTTATTATTTATTAGGGATTATATATTGTAATACAATCTTCCATATTGTATTCAGTGAGTTATTTTTGATTGTGGATGTGTTATTTTTATACCATTCAAGGATTATGGTAACAATATTAACATTTCATATGTGAGTTTTAAAATTAATGTTTATGTTATGTTTCAACTTTTTCATATGAGGATTATAGTGGACATTGTATGTGATGGCTGGAGCCCGTTATAGCACATTGATGCATTGGTAGATCTAATGAGACAAACTATGGTCTTGGCACAAGGATTTGAAAAAACATTTATTTGTAATCATAGCATGAGGCCTTGACTATGTGGTAATGATGTCTGGCATTAGGCATTCCCTCATTAGGAAATTTGTTATTATATGTTATTATTTGACGAGTAGAATTTCCATGTGCATGTTTAAATGGTAATGTTTGATTTTCTTTTTCCATATTACGTTCATGTTATGTTAAAAAAGGATGTTGTTCTTATTTCACATCTTGCCTTAAATGTTTATAGCTTCGGCGAAATTATTTACCCTTACTGAGCAATTGAGCTCACCCCATTCTTAAGTTTTTTTTCCTGGGATTTAGAAAAAGTTTATTATGATTGATATGTATGGTTAAGCTGAAGGGAATCATGGTGTTCTGAAGGAACCATCTATGCTATATTTTATGTTAAAAATTTAATTTGATGTCTATGTATGTAATCTATTTCCAAAACAGCTTTGGTCATTCGGGGCTTTAATCCATCAAATCATGCCAATGTATTAAAATAATTCACCTACTCTAGGTAACTAGGGTCGGAGAGTTACAGTGGGTATCAGAGGATGTTTAGTAGAAATGTTGGAAACTAGATTTAGAAAAACACTGATAAGATAACATTTACCTAATATAGACTTTGAGTATTAGTAAAGAATAATTTCATAGAATTTTGGTAATTTAGTGATTTTGTGTATTTTTCAAGTAGTACAACCCTGTCTGGATATGATTAGGTTGAGTCGACTCTAGTAAAGATGTACCTAGGAGTGAAAACTCCGAAAAGGAGTTTCTAGCTTGACCAGCTAGTACCCATCAATGGGCCTTACTACACTCTTTATTTTGACACTTCCAAGGGATATTCATAAGATAATTCACATTTTCATTACAAACTGATCAGAAGGATTTTAATATAATATTCTAATAAATGACCTTGCTAAATCTTAAGGTGTTTCAGATTGAAAATATGGTGTCATGATGTTCTCTAAATGATTTTATGAATCACACTATGCTTTCTGTTTTAAGTCAAAGTAGCTGTTTAATTACAGGTTATTAATTTTTTTATGAAAATACAATGTATGAGATAAAATTTAGGGTTAAAATATGTTAGGGTTATTTTTAGGAATTTATCTCATTTTTGGGAATGTTATAAAATTATATAGTTTTTGAAAAAAGACAACACGCAGACTGTTTGACAACCAATCTTGTCAGACAAAGCTGTGGGAATCTTACTCACAACCAAAGTGCGACTAGGTTTTATCACCAACCACTAGAATAAGTAAATTACCTATTTAGTATGAACAATTCATTTTAGTTAAATGATTTTATGAATCAAGAATATGTAGATTTTGGGAACTTATGATTTATCCTTAGTATAGGAAAATGATTTGGTGATTAAGTGATAAATTTAATTTTAGAAGACATTGGCTTTTTTGGTAACACTATATGCCTAAGGAAATTTAAATACTATGGGATTCCATTATAGGAGTAAGAGTTTATTTTTTTTTTATTTTGGACGAATATTTTTTTATAGTAGACTTATATCAATTCAGTTTGTTTACGAAAATGATTAACCAATAATAGAGAATATGTGATTAGGTTAATTAATTTTAATTATGCGACCTTAAGAGTAGTCTGTGGTATTTGGAGATAAATGATAACATTTATCGTAGCAGAATATGTTATTAAATCCATTTGAATTTTTTTTTCAAACATTGTTTAAGTTATGTTTGTTAATTTTTAGGGAAATTTATTTTTTTGAATGGTCTATGTTGAACTTAGGGTATTGTTTGTTTAATTTTGGAGATTAAGAGTAGTATTTCTTTTTATTATAGATTTTCCTTCTGGGGAATCATATGATCTTATACTAACCATTTTGGTATTGGATTATTTCTATATAAAAGGGAAATATATAGTTCATCTTTTGGGGTTTATGTGATTCTCTATAAATTTATTCTCTCTCTTCGGGTGTCACCAAGTCATCTTGAATACTAATCATTTTCAGAAAAGATGGATTTATGGTATAAATTTATTAAAGGATGAAACTCTACTTGTAATTTAAGTATATCTCTATATGAATTTATTTAATCTCATAAATAAATTCCTCATCATTATGAAACGGATCATAAAACAAAAACCTTTCCCTTTAATTTTTCCAACTCGGAAATCAAAAAACATTCAACCCATCCCAAGTTTATACCTTTAAGATCATTAACTTTCTCCTAGTAATATTCTCAATCACACTCCATCCGAAACTTTGGGTTATATTTCTCTTCCATATCCACGTTTTCTAACATGGAACCCTAGTATGTGTTATTTTTAGTATCTTTCATACTTACCTTTCTTTATTTTAAAATTCAGGCCTCATTAATCCAATTTTCGATGTGGGATTTCAACTAAGATATTTTGAAATGTCAAAACCCATGTTTACAATCCTAATCTTAAACATTAAGGATACAATTTTGTGAAGGTGTGGAGATTATATCATCCTAATATTTCATAGTACATTATCTCATTAAAGTAATTCAATAGATTTCACCACACACAACAACGAGTTCCAGTGCACGACAACTTACCAAACTAGCCGTTCAAAATATGGTTATGAATAGTACTAACTGGATTAATAATTTTATATAATCCATGTTATTTTATCATTTTTATTGTGTTTTTCTTTGGCATATTAGAAGATCTAATTCATCTTTTTAGATAAAATTAGTATTTTTCAAAAAAATGGAATTTTACACCATTTAATTTATAACCCTTTTTAAATCCAATATTTGACACTTTTAAATATTCAATTTGAAAATATAAAATTCAACATTAGAATTTGGACAGAAAAATGTTCTTTGGATGATGTTTTGTTATTTTTCTCATAATGTTCATTTTTATTGAATAGTGAGAAATACCATATTTTAATTCCTAAATGATATTTAATCTAATTTATTTATATGGATAAATAATATTATTCATTTATTTTAAAGTATAATTAGATTATATTTTTACTATTTAATCCAATTATGTTCATTTGAATGAATTTTGATTTGAAATTGAATATAAACAAGTGTGAATCTTTTGATAGTTATTATTTATTAAAAACATGTTTTTTGTCTTGATAGCGGGAATTAATTATAAATTAATTATTGCAACATATATGTTTTGAATTTTTTAAAATAGACATAATTTTTGAATTCGGAATATCAAATATAGTTTAGGAGGAATTTTTGGTATTTTTTCTGAAAAAACTCAATTTTTCATTAATAGCGAAAACTCTGAGTGGTAGTTAAAAACCGACTTCTTCATTTAAATGAAATTTTACCACTTCTGTGAATTGAATCTTGATAATCCGACATACATGTTTTTTATTAGTAAGTAAAATTTTGTTCAATAATATGCGAATAATTTTTTGGTAATAGTATCTTTTGACTTTTATTTACTACAATTAAAGGTACAAAGGGTAATTCAAGGTAAAAATAATATTATAATAACATTAAATTAAGCTAACATGTGTCCTAATCCTATTGGTTGATACATTTCCAACAATGGGCATCCGTGGGTCGATTTTGGGACCCCATGAAGTCACTTAAGAGTGATAATGAAACATTATATTAATTAATTTAATGTTAAGAAAAAAATTACATAAACATACATCTTTTAGTAAATCGATTTCTACATGTGGTTATTTAAGGTATCTGTTGGCGCCAAAAATATGGCCCGAAAGGAAGGAACGAAAAAGGCAGCCGGCGCGCTGCCTCGCGAAGCACAGCCGCGAAGCACAGCCGCGGAGCCCGTCCGCGGAGCCCCGCCGCGAAGCGTCCCGACCTTAGCGGCCCCGCGAAGCTCCGGAGGCGGTAATCCTCCGCGAATCCTTTTGACGTTCGCGAGCCGCCGCGATGCTCCGGAGGCGGTAATCCTCCGCGAATCCTTTTGACGTTCGCGAGCCGCCGCGAAGCTCCGGAGGCGGTAATCCTCCGCGAATCCTTTTGACGTTCGCGAGCCGCCGCGAAGCTCCGGAGGCGGTAATCCTCCGCGAATCCTTGTGACGTTCGCGAGCCGCCGCGAAGCCCAGAAGGCGGCGCGCGAGCCCTGCTTCGCGGCGCCCCTTCCCTATAAATACTCGACTCCCCCTGAGTCCCGGAGGACGGACACCCCGACCTTTCGGCTTCTCCTCTCCCGAATCGCGAAGCAAGCTTTGCCCCGGGAATCATGAGCTCCGCGAGGTATTTCTACTTCGCGAGACGACTCTGATTTGTTTCGTCCTGAGCCCCTCTTCCGAGAGGGATGCCCTTCGCGAAGCCCAAGGGCGTTCGCAAAGGAAGGGGATTCCCAAGGGAACCCGGGAAGCCGCGGAGCACTTGTGCTTCGCGAAACACCCAACCCATGCTAGTAATCCCTATGCCAAGGCAGGATAACTATGCATCGCGAAGCACATTGCTTGGCAGGACCCTGCTTCGCGAACCACTCCTTCTTCGCGAGGCAGTGCTCCGCGAACACTGTTCCACTTCGCGAAGAACCACCCACTCCCACCTATGCCCCATGCTAAGGCCAAGGCACCCCACTTCGCAAAGCACACTCCTCTGCTTAGCGATCCCTCCTCTCGTGCGACCCTCCAGGTTTGCACGATGTGATTTCAAAGTCCCATGGACAACACCTCCCGTAGCATTGCTTCGCCCAATGCTTCTTCGCATAGGCACGCTAACGGCTATTGCTTCTTCGCATAGCCACGCTAACGTGGACCCCTCGGTGGTTCCTCCCTCGACCCCCCTCTACCATGGCCTTACTGGTACCTTCCCTTCCCCAAGGACCAGAGGGTACCGGTTATGTAAGCCCTAGGGGTGTGGAGTGAACCCACCTCGTCCGAGCTGCAGGACGTTAAACAGCCAAGCACCGCGTCCTCAACACATGACGTTAAACTGTGACCCAACCTCGTCTCCCTAACGAAGGGTTCCCCCCAGCTCGAGCATTCATTACACCGCTCGTCTCCACGGGAATGGAACTCTTCCGCACATCGAATGAGATCCTCCTTGTCGGAGTGGTGTATGTTCGCAGGGGAAGGGTCGCCTCAGAGCGTAAATCCCTAACCTTTGGTACGGATGATTGCACCCGTGCATCTCGGTACTCCCCCACTACCAAGGTCAGTGAGGAACGTGATAGGGAACGAGGCACCTCCCACTGTCGGACCAAGGTCCATCTTTCCCGCGCTTTGTCGCACCATTGGCCTCCATCCTGGAGTAAGTCCCAACACCATGGGCCGCCCAACGCGTAAGCCCCTCTTCGCTTCTCACGGACGCACCCTTCGCGACGTGATCGTCAGGTCCTTGCAACCTCTTGTTTCTCACACCGAGCATGACTCACGTGGGCTTAGAGTGAGCACCGACCCTGACAAACCCATTTGAACTACGAGGTCTTTGATCCATGTCAAGGCATGGTACGTAGGAAGCCTCCATGAGGTTCAAGCCCAACATCAGTGGACCAAGGTCTACTTTCATTTGAACTACGAGGTCTTTGATCCATGTCAAGGCATGGTACGTAGGAAGCCTCCATGAGGTTCAAGCCCACCATCAGTGGACCAAGGTCTACTTTCGTTTGAACTACGAGGTCTTTGATCCATGTCAAGGCATGGTACGTAGGAAGCCTCCATGAGGTTCAAGCCCACCATCAGTGGACCAAGGTCTACTCCCATTTGAACTACGAGGTCTTTGATCCATGTCAAGGCATGGTACGTAGGAAGCCTCCATGAGGTTCAAGCCCACCATCAGTGGACCAAGGTCTACTTTCTTCTGAACTACGAGGTCTTTGATCCATGTCAAGGCATGGTACGTAGGAAGCCTCCATGAGGTTCAAGCCCACCATCAGTGGACCAAGGTCTACTTTTACGTCGGTTCACCGACACACCCCCCCGTCGCCCTTTCACGTCGGGTCTCATCCCGGTCCGGTGGTAAGCCATTGCGACCAAACCCATTTGAACTACGAAGTCTTTGATCCATGTCAAGGCATGGTACGTAGGAAGCCTCCATGAGGTTCAAGCCCACCATCAGTGGACCAAGGTCTACTTTCATCCGAACTACAAGGTCTTTGATCCATGTCAAGGCATGGTACGTAGGAAACCTCCACGAGGTTCAAGCCCACCAATAGTGGACCAAGGTCTGCTTTCACGTCGGTTCACCGGCGAAACCCATTCTGAACTACGAGGTCTTTGATCCATGTCAAGGCATGGTACGTAGGAAGCCTCCACGAGGTTCAAGCCCATCCGTCGTTCATTCACGTCAGTGTTCATTATCGTCCCGCATGACGTTAAACTGTATCATTCGAACTACGGGGACTTTGATCCATGTCAAGGCATGGTACGTAGGAATCCTCCCAGAGGTTCAAGCCCAAGTCTCTTCGGACTAAGGTCCAGCTTCACGTCGGTTTACCGGCACCATCCCGAACTACGCGGACTTTGATTCCCTGCCACGGGGATACGTAGGAAGTCTCTTCAAGACTCAAGCCCAACTTCACTGTCGCCCCCCCCCCCCTGCGATGGTCCCATTTCATTCTCAACCGTCTCTACTAGACGTTAATCTTACAACATACCCTGTGTTGAACATGGGAAGCTGAGGAAAACCTCAGATACGTGTCTATGACATGTAATTCCCTGCGCTCGATGTGGGATGCCTCGGGCTTCCACGCCCTCGAGAAGCCTTATGATTGAGGATAACAGACAGACATGCCAGGTACCCCAGCATCCAGACACGCTACTGATGCCTCAAACGTGATTACTCCCCTGACCGAAGGTTGCTGCCCTGACTGGACCCTTTGGAATGTCCCGACAGAAGCAGTGTAATTAACCGGCGTCCATGGAAACATGACACCGGGAAGAGTTTCACGAACTACGTATTAAATCTATAAGGGAGACCCGGACTAGGTGACGAGTTCTGAGGAGGAATCCACAGGAGGAAGAACCGACATCCCATCATCCCGTTTCGATCAAGGAGCAGACGTACCTGAACAAGGAACGAATGCCGCCCGCCTTTGGAAAGCGGGAATGCGGGGCAACAAAGCCGCGCGCCCCCCTCCCCCGCGGACGGATGCGCGCGCGCCCCGGCGAAAGCGTCGGAAATAGAAATGGTGAACCCGACGTGAATTTCTTCTCCTCAGCATGGAGATTAGTAGCGTTCGAGACACCAGTAGATTGACGTGTCACCGGATTCAGATATCCGTTGCCTGGTCCCGCCAAGTAAATGGCGGGCCTGTCATGGAACTCACCAGAGGTCGGGGTAGTAGAACGTGGGGCACTCTGCTCTGCAGCGTGTTGGCGTGGATCCTTCTCACAAACATGGAGGATGGAGGAACGCTGGGGCACTGGCTGTCAATCCTTTTCCTCTCAGTACTGATGAGTTGATCCCTTCGTTTGCCAGGAACCAGGTTGCTATTGCAGAGATGCGGTCACCATCCGCTCCTCGCCCGCGCAGGGGCAGGGGCAACACCACTACGGCCACTCCACATGGCGCCATTACCGCCACGACGGCTGCCACGTCACGGGATGCGGGACGTCCACGTCCCCTTTCCCCATCAGAGGTCATCCAACGAAGGGTGATCAACAGCCTCGTGCACAGGTATGAGGAACAAGGGGTCATCCCGACCAGGGATATGGCCCGTTTGGACCTGGAGGCTTCCGGGCCCCGCCGTCAACGCCGCCCCAACAGGCCGCGCAGGGAGCCTCCGCTCCCCACCCAGACATTCAATCGCTTCGGGAGCCTATCCCCGGAACGCCTTGACGAATCTTCGCCTTACGCTGAAGAGGCAGGTGTTGTCCGGCTCAGCCCGCTCAGGGCCCCGACCCAGGGCCCCCAGGCGAGAGCTCCCGTCCGGTCACGTCAGCGCCGCCGTCCGGCCCCGCAGGAAGAACATGCAGACTATGTCCCTGCACCACCTGCACCGGCCCGCCTGACCCGACGTCAGCACCGGGCCCGGGCTGAGGACGCTCGCCTAGCCGCGTCCACATCGACAGCTATGGTGGCCCGAGCCACCGCCGACGTACATTATGAAGCCCCCACCTACATTGAGCAGGGGCACCCCTTCGCCCAACCAAGATTGAGACCCCAGCCGCCCCATGGGCAGGCCGGGTTGACGCTCCGGGTTGCAGGCCCCAGTGATGATCATCGCGAACTAACCCGCGGTGATGCCACTCCGTACGGAGGTCCTCCCCGTACCACTACTCCACAGAGCGTGGGCCTTCCCCGCTCCGCGGTTCGTCGTGGAGGCATGCCTCGTGCTGCCCCCATCCTGCAGGAAGACCTGCCCCGGGGCAGTGATGCTCAGCGCGGAAACATTTCCCGCGCCCGCTGTACAGGGTATGAAGTCCATCCTTTTGAAGTCACCGTCCATCCGGTCCTTCGACGTGGGGGCCCCCCTACGTCCTCTCTGCGACTGGCGAAGATCCTTCTCGCCCCAGCAACTCAAGGAGTGAAGGTCAGCCTCGCTCCACTCGCACCGACCATGGAGGCCTTCCCCATGCTCCTGCCGGTTCCAATAGAGGCCCCGCCCACGTGGGTACTGTTCATGGAGGTCCTCCCCATGTACCCTTTGATATTTTCCCTGGTGCCCCCGGCACCCCGGCTGTCTCAAGTGGGGTCCCTCTCCGCCACGGCGCTAGTGCCGCCCCAGGGCTGCCTGATAGGGGTCAACCCTGTCCCGAAGAGCCACCCAGGGGCAGAAGAGCGGGTCGTCGCCACCACAAGAAGAATCCTGGGAAGGCCCAGGGGGAAATCAAACCTGCCCGCTTCTCTGATTCGGAAGCGGAATGCGATTCAGCGATGGAACCTTCTCCCAGCTCCTCCGTGTCAAGGACTGGGGCAGGAACCAGACGCGTCAGCCTCGTTCTCCCGGAATTTGAGGTCCATCGGATTCCCGTCTCTCTCCGCAGGTACATCCAGGAGGAAGAAATCCTGGGAATTCCGCAGGTTTCGACCGCGCAGTCACCGCCACCGTCACCCGAAGCGCCCTCTACCTCTACTCGGGATCACGAGGAGCTATTTTGGGGGTCAACGGTGGTAGATCCACGACATGACCGGACACCGGTAACGGAAATTCCCGTACCCGTAGCAGTGGCTGTTAGCCCGTCCTATCGTGACATTGTGGTCAGGTCACCTCGCTCTTCAGAGGAGGGCCCAGAGTACGGTGGCTAGTCTGCTCGCTCGCCGTATTCTCCACCGCCGAGTTTGCTATCCCAGAGGTCCGTCTCGGTACCGCTACCGGTCCCTCAGCCACCCCCGGTTGATGAGTGGGGAAATGTAGGGCCGAACCCCGAGGACGAACCCAGGAGATTCTGGAGTATTCTTGCAGCGGACTACTTCCCAGAGAAGTTCTGGCCCACGGCGACGCTAAATTTTCGCGTACCCGAGTCGCTTACCCCTGAAGAAGTGGGATGCTTTTGTCGGACCCTGTGGGCGACGCACTTCCGCCTCCGATGGGAACGGGTAGTGTACCCCAGGAGTCGAGAGCACTTTGAGGAGATTGGCAAACAGTGCCGCATAGTTGATGCAGCGGCGCTCCTTGTGGCCCAGCACCCCAAGTCGCCCGATCACCAGAGTGCCCTCCAACGAAAATGCGTCCAGAGTTTCAAGGCACTCCGCAAGATCGTCAGGGAAGCCACCCCCCATGTGCAAGTCCGTGGTTGGGGACGCTATGCCGCTCTCCTCTTCGACCCTATCCGACGACAGCCCGATTCGCTATGCGACATTGAGGATATGCCCTCAAGAGGGGTCACAGTCCACATGGCCGACGTTGTGGATAAGGAAGATGAGCTTGAGTTCCTTGATGGGGACTTACCATCCGAAGGCGTACCGCCACTGCTCGACCCATCAGGGAGAGTCACCCGTCAGCAAAGGAACCTGCTAGGCCTCCCCGTACCCACCGAGTCACTGGCACTCGGTCGAAGCACTGGCAAGGGTAAGGAGCATGTCGGGATAGTCAGGCACTCCGATCCATCCGCCTCCGTGCAGAAAACGGACGAAGACCCTGAGAAGGCCACGTTGCGCCAGCAGCTTGCTGAGCAGAAGAGGCTGGTCGACGAACTCTTGGCTGAACGCGCCGCAGAGCGACGACCCGACTACGGTAATCCCAGGCCGGGACAGCAGGGGCAGGAACAATTTCCCCCCGATGAGATGCCTCCGGGCAACCCTGATCATGCTACTGCCGCGGACAGGGCGGAAGCCGGAACGTACGGAAAGAGGGCACGATACGTCTCGCCAAACCCCCCTGAGCGACGGGGCAATCTGATGAACCCAACCCGGGTTCCCCCGGTCGCCCAACAGGTCGTCCCACCAGTCAACCCGCGAGCAGCAGAAGCCGTCTACCGTGTCGAAGAACCTGGCAATGCGCTTGTGGTTAGGGACCCCCATCAAGACAGGGACCCCCACCCGGAGGACCTTATTGCGGCACTCACAGCCCGCCTCGAGGCGTTGGAGACACGGCAGGTGGCGGTCCCACCGGATGGCAAGCCTTATCCCGCGTGGGTGGATGATATGCCCGCGCCTCCGGGTTTTGGGAACCCCACTTTCTCGCCTTTCAACGGGACAGGGGACCCACCCCAGCACTTGGCTCATTTCTCTTCCAGGTGTGGCCCCATGCTGGGGACCCCGGCTCAGCAAGAAGCCTCTAAGCTCCGATGTTTTGTACAGACGTTGGAAGGTCCGGCATTCGTTTGGTACAACCAGCTCCCCATCGGGTCAGTGACCGGCTGGGAGGATCTTCGCCGGCAGTTCTTGTACCAGTTCAGCTCCACCACGCGGAAGACCAGCATCGCGGACCTCTTTAAGTGCAAACAGAGGCCTGATGAGCGGGTTGCAGACTTCATCGCCCGGTGGAAAGGACTTACGTATTCTCTCGATATGCCGCTGACTCAGGAGCAATTACTGACGATGTGTGTGGGGAACGTAAAGACAGAGCTGGTACCCTCCTTGATTACCCAGAACTACCCTGGGGGGTTCAGAGACTTCTTGGATAAGGCCCAGCGCCTCGAGGAGGCCCTGCAACAGGCTAGTCAGGCACGTTTGCTGCCCCCTATGATCCCAGCCAGGAGGGCCGCCAGGGCTGAACCCGCCGCAGTGGCTCAAATAGAAGCCCCGAGGCAGCTGGAATTGTTACCGGCGGCACCACCCCCGCAACCCCGCAGAGGTCCTCCACCTCAAGCACACGCTCCTGCCCAGCAGCGACCGCCTCAGAACCGACAGGTTCCCCCGCGCAACGCGCCACCGCCACCTAGGCGAGACAACCAGGCGCCGCCCCCTCGGCAGGCCCCTCCGGCCCCTCGACAGGATCAGGCCCCCAGGGCCCCTTATCCGGAAATAAAGTACCATACCTATTAGTTTAACGAAAATCAGGTCCCTAGTTACTTCCGAAGTGCTCTAGAGCAAGGGATCGTGCGTCTGCCTGAGTGCAGGAGGCCGGCAGAGGCGCATCTCACTGATCACCCCAACTACTGCCCTTATCATCGGATCCTGGGGCACACCATCAAGCGATGCTATGTGTTTAAAGACTGGCTTCAGGACCAGGTCAACAACAACATAGTCAAGTTGGGCCCAGCGCCAGCGCAGGTGGCAGGCGTCTTTGCGGGATCGGAAATCGGCAGTGACAGCGAGGGTGAGTGGCAGCAGGTCCCTAGCCGCGGGTCCCAGAAATACGGCAACTGGATGGCTCGAAAAACTGTCGTTCGTGCCGAGGGTATCATCCGGGCACGCCTGAAGCAGTCGGAACCTTCAGAAGAAGTAGTTGGCGCCTCAACATCGTCTTCACAGTCGACCTCTGCCCAAAAAGGCAAGCAGCGGCGACGCAAGAAGAAGCAACGTGCACCGCCAGTGCCGTCGTCGTCCCGCACTCTCGGCGACTTTATGCCTCCCGAAATGGGCATTTCCCCCAGAATCCGCCCAGCGGTGGATGACTCTTCGAGTGACAGTCAAGGGTACGCTTCGGTTAACACCGTGGAGCTGGTAAAGCCCTATATGACCCCCGACGAGGGGGAACCCCAGGCAGACCGCCCCAACGTTCCCAGCCGACGTCGACGTCAGCGGAATCGCTATCGCGCCGGTCACCGAGGTATGTCAGCAGGCACTTGTGACCAAGCCGTGCACGCTACCGAGACCAGGCAGCAGGCTCAGCGCAGATCTCCGCATGCGCAGACCCATCCAGCGCCCTTGGCTCTACCTCCACCGCCGTTCGTGTTGCTGGATCAGGGAGAGCCGCCTCGTTCGTATCACAGCCAGTCTCGCCCGGCGACGGGCCAGCCCCTGCTGTTCGATCTTAGCCCGGCGACTACTCTCCAGGCTTCTACTAGCAGGCAGCAGGATGTACCCAGTGCTAGCCGACCGCCAGTTCAACCAGCAGGACCCGCTATGCCTCCAAATGCCGAAAAACCCCCTGTAAGCAGAGGTTCGCGTTTGGCACGCAAGTATGATGTCCTAAAGCACCTAGCCAGCATTCCGGCGAGGCTTTCCATCCTTGAGGCCCTGCGCTTGTCATCCGAGATGCGCGAGGCACTTACCGAGGCCCTAAGGATCCCCCTCCAGTTCGAGACGGAAGTGGCAGCCGCAGAGGCCTTCCATACCGAGACGATTGAAAACGCCGAATGTCAGGCGGTTATCTCGTTCTCTGGTGAAGATGAAGACCCCCCTATATAGGGGCACATTCGCCCACTGTATATCACTGGCCACTTTAACGGTGTGGAAGTCCGTCGCTGCCTCGTTGACACGGGTTCCAGAATCAATCTAATTCCGACCCGGACGCTGTGAAAGCTGGGTTTGTCCGAAGGTGATTTGACTCCCTCTGACCTCAGGATCCAGGGGTACGACAGGACAGAGCAAACCCCGGTCGGCAAGATCCTTCTGAAGACCCAGTTCGGTGGCTTAATTGCCAGCACCGAGTTCATGGTTGTTTCTCAGGACACCGCCTACAACGCATTGATGGGCAGGCCATGGCTCCATCTGCATGCAGCGGTTACCTCGTCGTATCACCAGTGCCTTAAGTACTTGCTCAACGGTCGAGTAGGCGTGCTCCAAGGAGACGCGTCCCCTTTCGCTTCTTGTGAGGCCCGCTATCTGGATGCGGGTTATTACAAAATTAAGGACAAGCAGATCCTGGTCAGCGAGGATGAGCCCGCCCCAATCACAAGTGATCCCTGGGCGAGCATGGACGACGCCTACATCCTCCCTATCCACCGGTTGGAGGCCACGACCCCCGACATGGGACAATGTTTCGTTGTTTCGGGTACGCAAGGAAGGCATGTTCCCGCGTCCAAGCGACGGCGGAAAATCACCTCGTACTCCTACATCAACCAGGCTCGGGTCATCCCGGAATCTCCTACCCCTGTACGGTACCGGGATGTCAAGCTCATGACAACGGCGGTGCGCCATACGTGTCTATTTCGCCGGGCCGGAATCAACCGACTCTGGCCGACACGTCACCACTACTTTGATATCATCAAGCGTGGCCCCTTAGGCCGAAGGCCGGATGGGATAGGGTCAAATGCATTCATTGCTATGGTCTCCACGACGAGTGAGTCTCCTGATGTGATGACCGCTGCTGCCCAAGCCGGCACCAGCTGCCCCTCGGGTCTTGAGAGCCCGGAAGTACCTTCCGTCACGGGAAATCCCCCCACGGCTGGGGAGGAAGACTTGGAGGATGCTCCCCCAGCCTTTGAAGAAGGCGTCTCTACCACGGTCGATGAGCTGGTACAGGTGAACCTTGGTAGCGAGGCAGATCCAAGACCCACATTAATCAGTGCGGCCATGTACCTCGAGGAGCGGCAGCAGTATGTAGACTTCCTCAAATAGCACCACGATGTGTTTTCCTGGAGTTACGATGAGATGCCAGGGCTGGATCCCCAAGTGGTCGTCCACCGTCTGGGCCTCCCAGTAAAACATCGTGGGTTTAAGCAGCCGCCCAGGAAAATGCACCCTTCCCATGGCGCTATGGTTGAGGCCGAAGTTGATAAGCTAATCAAGGCCAACTTCGTCAAAGAGGTCCAGTACCCCAAATGGCTCGCCAACATTGTGCCAGTCAGTAAGAAGAATGGGCAGATTAGAGTCTTCATCGACTTCCGCGATCTCAATCGCCACTGCCCAAAGGATGACTTCCCACTCCCGGTGACAGAGCTGTTGATTGACGCCACGGCCGGGTTCCAAGCCCTCTCTTTCATGGATGGGTATTCCGGGTATAACCAGATCCGGATGGCCCCCGAAGATGAGGAGTCCACTGCCTTCAGGGCTCCCCTGGGCACCTTTTGCTACCGGGTAATTCCATTCGGTTTGAAAAATGCAGGTGCCACTTATCAGAGGGACATGCATCGCATATTCAAACCGATCCTCGGGACATTGGTGGAATGCTACGTGGATGACCTTGTAGTCAAATCATATCAGCGCCAGGACCATCTCAAAGACCTTGAGAAAGTGTTCGGTTTCCTCCGTTCCCGTCACCTGAAGATGAACCCACTGAAGTGTGCCTTCGGGGTCACCTCCGGGAAGTTTCTGGGCTTTGTTGTCAGATACCGAGGTATCGAGATCGACCCGGAGAAGATCAAGGCCATCAGCCAAATGCCTCCCCCGAGCAACATTCGGGAGCTTCGAGGCTTGCAAGGCCACTTAGCCTATATACGCCGATTCATTGCGAACCTTGCCGGCAAGTGTAAGCCCTTTTTTCGGCTCATGAAGAAAGGCGCCGCCTACGAATGGGATGAGGAGTGTCGGATCGCCTTCGAGGAAATCAAGCAGTACCTGCTCCAACCTCCAGTCTTGATGCCACCCGTCTCTGGAAAGCCGCTGGTCCTTTATGTGACCGCCCTGGAGAGATCCCTCGGCGCGCTGCTCGCCCAGAAGAATAACGAGGGCACTGAGAACAGTCTCTACTATCTCAGTCGCATGCTTCTCGATACGGAAGTCAGATATTCCCTTATCGAAAAGAGCTGCCTTGCGCTCGTCTTCGCTGTGCAGAAGTTGCGACACTACCTGCAACACCACGAGGTGCAATTGATCTCTCGGGTGGATCCGCTGAAGTACATCCTGAACCGCCCCATGCTGACCGGCCGGCTAGCACGGTGGGCGGTGATTCTCCAGCAGTTTGACATCAGGTTTGTGCCTCAAAAGGCCGTCAAGGGACAGGCATTGGCAGACTTTTTAGCTGCCCATCCAACCTCCGCGGATCAATCCCTGGACCTGGATTTTCCCGACGAGACGATCCTCTCGGTTGATCACGCTGTCCCGTGTTGGCAAATGAATTTCGATGGAGCCTCCCGGAGCCCCACTGGTAGAAGGCTCAATGACCCCAAGCTCAACAGAGTGGGTCTGGGTATTGTTTTCATTACCCCGACGCAAGCCGTCCTGCCGTACTCCTTCCTGTTGTCAGAAGGTTGTACGAACAACGAGGCAGAGTACCATGCTCTCATCACCAGCCTCGAGTTGGCCCTTGAGATCCATGTACCCCATCTACATGTGAAGGGAGATTCTGAGCTGGTGATCAAACAGGTTAATGGCGACTACGTCGTCAGGAAGCCAGAGCTTGCACCGTTGCTGGAGTACACCCTCCTCCTAATGGCCCAGTTCTCTCCTCGGCCAGAGGTTACCCATGTCCCGCGGTCGCAGAACGGCCAAGCGGACGCCCTAGCTGGCTTAGCCGCATCGCTCGCAGAACCCGAGCAAGATGATCTGGTCATACACGTGGCCCACCGTAGAGTCATTGCTCCCGTCACCCAAGAGGACCGTGATAGCCTACGGGTAAGTCATCTCACCGCCGGACCCTCCGTATCAGGAGTCCCGGGTTCGTCAGACGCAGTGGTTGAAACAACCCCCGATTGGAGAGCACCTTTTGTCGATTATCTCCAAAATGGCCAGCTCCCGGACAACCGGGCCGAGCGCGAGCGAATCCGACACCGCGCACTTCAATTTACCCTCCAGAGCGGCCCCAGTCTTGAGCAGACCCTCTATAAACGGAGTTTTGATGGTGTCCTCCTCCGTTGCATCCAAGGAGCAGAGATACCTCAAGTTATGCAAGAGGTTCACGCCGGTTCCTGTGGCGCCCATCAAGCTGGGCCGAAGCTGTCCCATCAAATCCGGAGGCTAGGGTACTTCTGGCCCTCCATGATCCACGATTGTATTGGATACGCCAAGAGATGCCACGCGTGCCAAGTGCACGCCAACTTCTTGCATCGGCCGCCAGAACCCCTCCACCCCACCAAGTACTCTTGGCCATTTGCGGTATGGGGACTCGATGTAGTGGGACCGTACCCGCCGGCAACAGCCCGCCAGTGTAGGTTCATCCTGACTGATACAGACTTCTTCTCCAAGTGGGCAGAAGCAGTTCCGCTCAAAGAGGTCAAGGCCCGTTCCGTCGTCGACTTTGTGAGCTCCAACATCATCCACCGGTTTGGGGTCCCTCACGCCGTCCTCACTGACAACGGCACCAACTTCCGAGCAGCTGAATTGAAGAAATTGTACGCTAAGTACGACATCCGGTCAAACCATACCTCCCGCTACCACGCACAGGCGAATGGACAGATCGAGGCATTCAACAAGACCCTCTCTAACATTCTGCAGAAGATGGTTGGTCAGAACAAGAAGAGTTGCCCGGACAAGCTCCCCAACGCCCTTTGGGCTTACCGGACGACGACTCGCAACTCTACCCAGGTGACCCCATATTCCCTGGTGTATGGAGCTGAGGCCGTCCTACCCATTGAGATCCAGCTGCCGTCGCTACGCACGACAGTTTATGATCACCAGACATCAGATGAGGTAGCCAAGATCCGTCTAGCTGAGTTAGAGGCACTGGACGAGAACCGGCTTCGTGCCCTGCACAATCTGGAAAGGCATCAGGACAAGATGGCAAGAGCTTTTGACAAGAAGGTTCGTCTCCGCTCTTTTCTACAGGGTGACCTGGTGCTGGCCCTGCGAGCGCCAATGATTCCCGGTAGGAAACCGCCCAAGTTAGAACCCAAATGGGAAGGGCCTTATATCATCCATAAGGTTTACCCCAATGGAGCATACTACTTGGTGACCACAGATGGAGAGCGTGTAACCCCCCCCCCCCACCAATGCCAGATTCCTCAAGCGATACTTCGCCTAGGGCAAAACTGGTCCTGCATGACCCTAAACTGCGAGAGGGTCCTGCATGACATTAAACTGCAGTGGTCCTGCATGACCCTAAACTGCGAGAGGGTCCTGCATGACATTAAACTGCACTGGTCCTGCATGACCCTAAACTGCGAGAGGGTCCTGCATGACATTAAACTGCACTGGTCCTGCAGGACCCTAAACTGCGAGAGGGTCCTGCATGACATTAAACTGCATTGGTCCTGCACGACCCTAAACTGCGACTTGGTCCCGCATGACCTTAAACTGTATCTCCGTCCTCATTGCAAGACGTTAAACTGCAAGTCAGTCAGTTATTCCTGACCGAGGCTCAGCCTCAGGCCCCTCGGCCTCTTTGGGCCCCTGGCCCCGTCTCCACCGAGGTCTGGCCCCAGGCCCCCCTCGTGTCTCTCCGACTCACCCTCTTACGGGATTGTACGGTACAGCGTAGGACTACGTTCTCACGTTGGGATCATGTACCATGCCGCACACATCCCCGAACGAGATTCCCCTCGTCCCGCATGATGTTAAACTGCATGTCAAGAACTACGTACGGCTTGATTCTCATCCTTATGAGATACGTAGGAACGCTCGGACGCCTTGTCTCGAGCCCAGCCCCAAGCTTCTCTCTTCCACTATTCCCCCTGGGAATGGTCTCCTTGGAGGATCTTTGTGTAGCAGGGCGTCGGCCTTCTTGGCCCCGCTCATGCAACACCACTCACGCAAAGATTGTAAAGGTTGCACCATGTGCCCACTCCCGTTCTTCTACCCTCCCACGTCCTCACCGCATGACGCTAAACTGCATGGCCTTCAAGAACTACGTATGGCTTGATTCTCATCCTTATGAGATACGTAGGAACGCCCGGACATTTCGTCCGTTGGCCCAACCCAAAGCCAAAATCTTCCCCTCGGGTCAAGACACGGCAGGGTGCACATTTTTGCCCCGACCCACGTCGAGCAAGCCTCGACCCGGCTGCACATTCCCCCCCTGGAGGTGTTTGCCCCCTTCGTGGATGGATTCACACCCGGAGGGGCCCCCAAGAACGGCCTGGATACAAAGCCCAAAGGCTCTCCTACCGATACGGGCCAACGCCCCCGAGGGTTTCTCAAGCAACAAATCGAAACAAGTCCCGCGTTGCGAATTTGGTCAGCGGTCGACGCTCATTTGTTGCCCCCATGCGGGTCACCGTAGGAACACTGTGTTTCGAATATGGTCAACAGTGATTCATTCTGCCCCATCCTGAGGTGACAAACTTCCCCAGGTGGTGCCAGTGATCGGGCCCACAGCCCAGGATTCCTCACCCGGAGCGTACGGTGTGATGTAGGACTACGTCCTCATTCACGTCGGGATCATGTACCATGTCGTACGACTCCCCTTCCGAGGCTCAGCCCCAGGCCCCTCGGCCTTTCCAGGCCGCGGCCCAGGACCTATCTTATAGGATTGTACGGCATGGCGTAGGGATATGTCCTCAAGTCGGTTTTTCGCCATACTGTACACCTTGCTTAGGGATATGTTATTCCCCTCCTCGTCCGGTATGACGTTAAACTACATTTCAAGAACTACGTATGGCTTGATTCCCATCCTGATGGGATACGTAGGACCACCTGGATGTCCAAGATCCGGGTCCAGCCCCATCCCTCGGGAATCCTCATCCCATCTTGGCCCCTTGGCCCATCCTTCCTCCATGAGGAGATCATATGGTGCGGCGTTGGGCTATGTCCTCATTCACGACGGTCTCGTAGTGACCACACCATGTTTCCCGCACCACTGAGCTGTTTCGTCGATACCTCTTTTTCGGCGGCTCTCCAATGTGCTTAAGAGTACTCTGGTTCATTACCTGGAATGCCAAGCTTTACTCGGACACGTCTGCACCCGCTTTCCAGGCTTTGCGTATCCCCGCATCAGGGCTTTCACCATCTTTCACACCCGGAGGGACCCCCAAGAACGGCCTGGATACAAAGCCCAAGGGCTCTCCTACCGATACGGGCCAACGCCCCCCAGGGTTTCGGATGACAAATCGATAAAATCCCGCGTTGCGAATATGGTCAGCGGTCGATGCTCATTTGTTGCTCCCACCTCAGGCTAACGCGATACAGACGCTGTGTTTCCTTCATGGATAACAGTTTTCCTCTGTCGTCACGCCAACCCATTAAGCCCAAATGCCGGGTACACAATTCACACCCTTCATCACTTCATCGTGTCCAAGTAGAATTTTGGGACTCCTGGTATCTTTCCCCCGTGCACGTCTGCGCGTTTGAGGAACAAGCTACATCAAAGGTGTCCTTCGGAACTCTCTGCTGACTCCCCTTTAATGGATGCCCCAAGTATTGCGATAAAGATCCCCCCCTTGTTTCCCACACCGAGTTTATCTCACGTGGGCTTAGGGATTGGGTTGACCTCTGTGCTTGCTCGGGAGTTGTCACCACCCATGGTCCGAGCTCTAAGACCATAAACTAAGACTCTCATCTGGAACTACGTTCAAGACCCCTTGTCTCCGAACCCAGCTTGAGTTCAGCAAATTTACCCCTCTAATCCTGCCTTCAGGACCCTGATCACAGGACTGCGTGGCGCAGTGTAGGACTACGTCCTCATTCACGTCAAGTACGCAACAACTGCACCACGCACGCCCCCATTCTGAGGTTCAGTCCTCCTATCCCCTGTCCTGCATGACATTAAAAGGCACCATTTCAGAACTACGTGTGGCTTGATTCCCATCCTAATGGGATACGTAGGACCACCTGAATGTCTAAGATTCGGGTCCAGCCCCACCTCGGGGAGATCTCCTGATTTCCCGGTCACCTAGGCCACTTGGTCCATCCCTCTCTAGCATGGGGGTGCGTAGGTATGATACGAGGTTGTGGGCATCATGCCCCCCTTCCCCTGGGAATCTGCCATCTCTCGATCACCCTCACGGTTGAGTCCCTTGGCTCCCTGTAGTGGTTCACCCATGTATTGAGAGTACTCTGGTCTAGGACCAAGAGTGTCAGATTCAACTTGGTCAAGTTCCTTCCACTTGTCAAGCTTCGTGTTCCCCTCTATTCGGACTTCCATCATCTTTCACACCCAGAGGGACCCCCAAGAACGGCCTGGATACTACGCCCAAGGGCTCTCCTACCGATACGGGCCAACACCCTCCAGGGTTACGAACAACAAATCGATAAAATCCCGCGTTGCGAATATGGTCATCGGTCGATGCTCGTTTTGTTAGTCCTCATTTCAGGCTAACGCGATAGGATGCTGTGTTGCGAATATGGTCAGCAGTAATCCCCTGTCGTCACGCCAGCCCCTTCAGTCTTTGAATGTTGGTTGCATGATTCACATCATTTTCCACCCCATCATGTCCGGGTGGAATCTCGACACTTTTGGCGCTATCCCTCAGTACACCTTTGCATGTTAGGGGGACAAAGCTGCAATCTGGCGCCCTTTGGGGCTCCCATGGTCCGAGCTCTAAGACCATAAACTAAGACCCATTCGGGACTACGTTCAAATTCCCATCCTCATGGGACACGTAGGACCGCCCAGACGCCCTGTCTCCGGGTACAACCCATTCAGGAAGCCAGTCTCTCTCCCTGTTTTACCTCCGGATGGCGTACAATTTGATGTGGGATCATGTCTCTGTCAAATGTGTTTTATAAACACTGCGCACATTTCCCGCCTAGCATCGTCTCTACTACCTCTGCGCTGCATGACGATAAAATGCATGCTGGGTCCTATCATACGACCTTAAACTGTGACATTATCGTCCTGGCCGCACGACGAAAAACGGCACCGCATTGTGGTGACCTCGCTGTAGAGGACATCACGTTGGGTACTGGCCACGCGCCATGCCATTTGTCAACGCCCATCACGGCTTGATTCTTGTGGCGACATCACGACCTACAGTCCTAGGCCTGTCGCTTCACAAAAAAAAACCCATTCACCTCAAAGAACAAACAAGATACATCAAATTCCGCTTCTTTTAGTGCAAGGGCCACGTCTGCACTTCCCCTTTCCCATGGCACTGGTACCCTACCCTGCCACCTTCGAGAACTACGTATGGCTTGATTCTCATCCTTATGAGATACGTAGGAGCGCCCGGGTATTTCCCCGCGGGCCCAGCCTAACCCTGGTGTTCGGTCCCTCGACTCGAGCTCATTCACGTCAGGTTGTGATGTTATGCGTCCCCTGATCCCTTTTTCAAATCCATGGTCCGAATTCTATGACCATAAACTAAGATTTCCCCAAGGGAAAGGAATCTGCTCCCTCTCTCTAATACGTTTCGTTGACGTATTCAGATGTGTTTTGACAAAAAGCCCGAAGCATGGGATTTTCACAGGGACATTCCCCTCATCCCATGACCAAGCTTCGTGAGCTCACTATTTGGATCCTCATCCTCTTCCACATCCAAAAGGACCCTCGGACGACGTGGATACTAAGCTTAAGGGCTCTCCATGAATGCTGGACCTAAGGGCCCTACAATCGTTTCGGGCCAACGTCCCTGCGGATGTTCGACAACATTTGTGACACGGTCCCGTGTTTCGAACATGGTCAACGGTCGACCCTCATTTGTTTGTCCCCATTTCAGGCTAACGCGATAGGATGCTGTGTTGCGAATATGGTCAGCAGTAGTCCTCCATCGCCACGCCGTCACCATCGTGATCCGAATCTTGAGCGTCATGATTCACACATTTCCACTCCCTCATGTTCAAGTGGAACTCCACCATACTCGGCTCTTTCTCTTCGCGCATCTAGATGCGCTGAATGATCGTGTTAGTGTCATTGGGCCGGTAGTCACCGAGCATCCCTTTGCCCCAACCTGCCCCTCTCTGCGTCGGGAAATTCCCACCACTACTACTTGTTTCCCACACCGAGCACGACTCACGTGGGCTTAGTAGTTTTGGCCGGATGTGTACCAACACGGTTAGGCCGCTCCTCGTTCAGTACGACGTTAAACTGCGCTTCCAGAACTACGTGCGGCTTGATTCCCATCATCACGTGGGATACGTAGAGACGCCCAGGCATTTCGCCTAGGGTTCAGCCCCAGGAATCACAAAATCATGTTCCTCCTCATTTCCAGCCCTCTGGCCTGACCCCTCGGGGAGAACTATGTAGCTACAATTTTACCCTAAACAAGTTCAGGATGCCCCAAGATCCCATTGGGAAGCGATAGATACCCTCGCCAGAGAGGCCCTGTCCCAAGAAGGAATGATCCGTGATCAGGCCGATGCGCCCATCTGGCGTGCTCCCTCCGCGGTGGTGCAACTACCAAGCGCCCCTGGTGTCGCCCCGATCGTGCATAAGAGCACGTTGGAGAAACGGTAATTCGGCTATCCTGGAAGTTCCTCCTCCGATCAAGCCTTCCCCATCTTTCGGGAATCTGGACTGGTTTGAGGGAATTGTCGTCAAACGTCCCGCAAACATTGCAGGGATGCAACAAGGCAATTCAATAGTGGAAATTGTGCATACTACGGAACTCAAAACAAAGGAGAAAGAAAGAGTTGGAGCACAACAGTGTTAATAAAAGCTTTTTTTTCGAGTTCGCTACAATACTCGGGGGTTGACTTCCCCCATGGACGGGTTGACTCCGTCAAAAGAGCGTTGCAGTTCCGCCACCCGTTGACTTGCGGCGTCCAGAGCCTGTTGCCGCTGATTTAACTCCCCCTCCTCTTCAGCAGCGGCGGGGCGTAATCCGTCAACCCTGGCCTGGGCTCTTTCCACCTCGGCCTGGACGACAGCCATCCTTCCAGAGGTCTGCTCCATATGCTCCTCAGCCTCTGCCAGCTGGGCCTTCAATCGTAAGACCAGCTCAGACTGTGCATCGAGAGTGGCTGAAAGCTCGTTGGCCCGGATCTGCATCTGTTGGACCTCGCCTTCAGCCTCCTGGAGCTTCCTGATGCTGGTCGCCTTCCTCCGCTGCCATCCCACGCTCAGCCCACGATCATGCTCCCGGATCTTCTCAGCCATGAGGTCTCGGATGAGCGCGTGAGGGCGTTGGGAATCCACTCCCCCGGCACACAGTTCACGCAACCGTGAGCGGAGCCTATTCATTTCGGCCAGCCATTGCACTTGGGGAGTGTCCCTGATAAAGCGCGTGATCAGCTTCCACGACTGGCGGCGGACTATGCTGCTGTCTTCCTCGTCAGAGGCTGTTTCATCCCAATCCGCGCGGTCAGCGGGCTCGTACACAGGATATGCCTGCAGGAATTCCTCAGCGGGATCCACATCTGGTGTTGAATCTGGTACGACACCTGACGCCGGCACAGGCACGACAGGACTGGGACTGACCGGTTGATCCTCTTCCTCGGAGTCCACCTCGATGACTTCAGGTATGACCCTGCTGGTGGTCCCGCCAGTGATGGTGTGCGCCGCAGTTGGAGGAGGTGAAGGCACTATCGTCACCATCACCGGCATTCCCCTGGGAGGGACGCCGCCAGACATCCCAACTAGCGTCGCCGCAGCAGCCCACGCCAGTCGGAGAACTGTATGACAGAAAGAGACATAAAAGTTAGTCGACATGGCCCACGTGTGGCAACGAAGAGACCGGTGGAGGAGGCTTACGAAGATTGACCTCCGAGCGCTGCTCCCGGACCGGTACCGATGGGACTCCAAGACGAGGCCCCCCGTATACTGTTGGAAGGGCTGGAGAGTCCAGAGGAGCCACCTCAGACCCCCTGGTCCCACCAGATGCAGAACTGGACGCAGCCATAGGCGCGGGTTCTGAAGGTCCCGCATCGTCACCCGCCAAGGAGCGAGAACGAGGCCTACGAACAAGTTCCTCCTGCATGACCCAAACATTGGTAAGAAGTCCGTAGGGATTCAAAAAAAAAGGGGATTGTAAGAAGAGAAGTTCGGAATGTTACCTCGAGAGCCTCCGCGAAGTCGTCGGATTCTGAGCTTCGGTCTCCGACCTCGCCCTCGTCCAACGGGCTCCCTCCTCCAGCTTCGTCCCCCTAAGAAGAGTCCCCTGATTCCTCCGGCAAGGGGAAGCGCTCCCTCAGATCGGCAGCCGATGGCTGTGGAGGGACCGTCTGGTTCAACAGTACCCTCACCCGGTCTGTCATTGGGCGAGGGGCACCACTGGAGTGGATGTAATCCTCCAGCTCGTTCAAGTATTGCTCCGCCTCCGCCGGAGACACCATGAATCCAGCCCGGACTGGGCCTATGCCCGGCAGTCTCATCCCGAGGCGATTCAGGTGGGCCCACATCTCAGATGGGCTGAGGAATTGCCGGTTGACGTCCCAAGCTTCCGGAAAGACAGCATCTTCCGCCATGTCAATGTGACGCAGCCGCTTCCCCGGAGCCTGAGCGGATACCCGACGGAATCCCCTCGGTGGCCGCCCCTCCGGATGACCTTGCTCTCCCGAAACCACCGGATCCGCCACTGCTTCCATACCCTCGTCCGGTGCGGGTCTCTCTGCCATGGCAGCCCCGCTGCCACGGGCGGCCCTAGCTGCCCTCCGACCCCGACCTCGAGATAATGGAGGCCCACCGTCACCGACCCGGATTGTTGGCTGCTTCAGCATCTCCCCAGGATAAGCGGCCTCCCAGCTAATGGCGTACTCCTTCACTAAGCCGAAGGCGGCGGTGGGTGGAGGTAATGTGATCTGCATCTTTCCATCCTCACGTGTGAACATGAGCCACAGCTGCCTCATCACACACGGGTGCTCCTCGTGATGCACCTCCCAGTATACCTGCGGGGTCAGCCGCTGGAGGCACCGGAATTGCCTCGCAAAACGGTGTGGGGTGTACGGTTCACAGATCGGCTCACGATCTATCCGAGCCACCAAAACTCCACCTCGGAAGGCCAGGAGGTAAGCCCGATGCTCTTCCGTTCCCCGTCCATCATCAGTAAGTCTTCCCATCGGCAGTGGAAAGGGATGAAAGTTGAACTCGTCCGCCCTCCACACCCTATTCAGCACCATCGGAACGGCCAGTTTGAATGGGAAGCTCCCAACTGCGTTCAGGATGGAAGGGCGAAAGTCTGATCCCGGCGGCGAAATGGGGTTTGGATACTCGTAAATCCCCCTGATGTGCGCCGCGATCCACCCATACAGGAGGTGGAAGGGCCCGCATATTCTTGGCGGCTTCTTGCCCTCGCTGATACGTCGCAGCATTCTGTATAGCTTGGCGAGCATCGGGATCCCCAGGTTGATCCGCTGCCCCATGGCCAGCATCGACGCCATGATAAACGAGCTGGGCCTTACCCCCATGCTTATATCTCTCACTGGTAGGATCCACCCACATATGAGAGCCGCGATGAACGTCGCCAGCCTAACTATTGGCTGTTGCTCGGTGCTGACGCTGAAGCCCCAAGTCTTCCATTGGCTGTCCTCCAAAACCTGCCAATACGAGTGCCCCTTACCCCGCTGGGCTGCCCTCGGACAAGTTCGAGGCCTTGGAGGGAACTCCCGATTCTCTGGAAAGTTCAGGAAACACTTGAACCACCTCTTGAAGTGGACGTCCCTCACGGCCTCCTTGTCGTCTGCAGGGACAAGCGCCATCAGCGCTGACACCAGCCGTGGCATTTTCTCAGCATCTCCCCACGCACTGATGACGGGGAGGAACTCGTCGTACATGGCCCCCAAGATCGGGACCCCGGAAACCTGGTGGACATCCCACAGGCTGATACCCACCTCCCCGTGATGCAGATGAAAAGTGTTGGTCCTGGACGACCATCTACTCAGCAGTTCCGGCATCAGCTGCTTTGGCTGGTAAATGTGGAACTGGGAGGCCCATGCCGCCTCGTACAATCCCACTCCCCTCAGCTCAGCCTCGAACTCCTCGCATGAGGCGCCTACCCAGTAGGCCCAGGCCCAGTCGTCCGTAAAATTCCCACCCTGGCGCAGGTCCCACTCATCGGACCATCCCTTCTTCGGATCCTGCAGAGCCGCCTTCAGCACGGTGCGGTAGAGAGGAGGGGATGTCTCCGGTTGCAGTGGCCTCCCGTCAATGTCGTTCACATGATTGTAGAGACAATCGGCGGTGACGGGTGTGAAATCCTCCCGTGCGTGACCATCGGCCGCCCTGAACCATTGGTGTTGGCACAGTGTGCTCCTGAACCAACAAGCCGGTTCATCCCTTCCCGCCTCAGGGATGAAGACGTCATCTCTCAGCCCGAAGCCGTACAACGGCAGCTTTTTGCACTGTGGATAATCCTTCTGACCTTCCGACAGCAGATCTGTCAGAGAAGTGTGGTCTGAATGGCTGTGAACCATTTCCCCCAAGCCTGGACGGTTGGCCATCTCATCCCGGCGAGCAGCATCTGCGAGCACTCCCAGCAGAGATTCTTGATGGGCCATCCTTAATGTCGACCCTTAGAAAAGTTTTTCCCCCTGGATCGCGAAGCTCGGTCGCGAAGCTCGGTCGCGAAGCTCGGTCGCGAAGCTCGGTCGCGAAGCTCGGCCGCGAAGTCAGATCGCGAAGATCGGCCGCGAGACGAAGCCGCGAAGTCTGACCAAGGCAGACAGAGGTTAGCTTGGCGCGGACGCGGAGTCGGAGACTCGCGGTTCGCCGCGAAGCTCGATTCGCGGAGTGCTGTCGCGGAGTACGCGGAGCTTCGCCAAATCGAGAGCGCACAAAAAGACAAGACGCGTGAAGACAAAAGAGGGCGGACCCCCTATTTATAGGCGATGACCTCGGAGCATCGCGGCGCGCCTCACCCACGCGAAGCATCGCGGCGCGTCCGGATCCGCGGCCCCGATGAGCATCGCGGTCCCCCTTCGCGATGACGCATCGCGAACCACCGACAGTTTTTGGCGATTGTCCCTCAGACTTCGACCCTTCGCCCTCCGCGGCTCCAAGTCTGAGGGGGGGCATTTGTTGGCGCCAAAAATATGGCCCGAAAGGAAGGAACGAAAAAGGCAGCCGGCGCGCTGCCTCGCGAAGCACAGCCGCGAAGCACAGCCGCGGAGCCCGTCCGCGGAGCCCCGCCGCGAAGCGTCCCGACCTTAGCGGCCCCGCGAAGCTCCGGAGGCGGTAATCCTCCGCGAATCCTTTTGACGTTCGCGAGCCGCCGCGAAGCTCCGGAGGCGGTAATCCTCCGCGAATCCTTTTGACGTTCGCGAGCCGCCGCGAAGCTCCGGAGGCGGTAATCCTCCGCGAATCCTTTTGACGTTCGCGAGCCGCCGCGAAGCTCCGGAGGCGGTAATCCTCCGCGAATCCTTGTGACGTTCGCGAGCCGCCGCGAAGCCCAGAAGGCGGCGCGCGAGCCCTGCTTCGCGGCGCCCCTTCCCTATAAATACTCGACTCCCCCTGAGTCCCGGAGGACGGACACCCCGACCTTTCGGCTTCTCCTCTCCCGAATCGCGAAGCAAGCTTTGCCCCGGGAATCATGAGCTCCGCGAGGTATTTCTACTTCGCGAGACGACTCTGATTTGTTTCGTCCTGAGCCCCTCTTCCGAGAGGGATTCCCTTCGCGAAGCCCAAGGGCGTTCGCAAAGGAAGGGGATTCCCAAGGGAACCCGGGCAGCCGCGGAGCACTTGTGCTTCGCGAAACACCCAACCCATGCTAGTAATCCCTATGCCAAGGCAGGATAACTATGCATCGCGAAGCACATTGCTTGGCAGGACCCTGCTTCGCGAACCACTCCTTCTTCGCGAGGCAGTGCTCCGCGAACACTGTTCCACTTCGCGAAGAACCACCCACTCACACCTATGCCCCATGCTAAGGCCAAGGCACCCCACTTCGCAATGCACACTCCTCTGCTTAGCGATCCCTCCTCTCGTGCGACCCTCCAGGTTTGCACGATGTGATTTCAAAGTCCCATGGACAACACCTCCCGTAGCGTTGCTTCGCCCAATGCTTCTTTGCATAGGCACGCTAACGGCTATTTCTTCTTTTCATAGCCACGCTAACGTGGACCCCTCGGTGGTTCCTCCCTCGACCCCCCTCTACCATGGCCTTACTGGTACCTTACCTTCCCCAAGGACCAGAGGGTACCGGTTATGTAAGCCCTAGGGGTGTGGAGTGAACCCACCTCGTCCGAGCTGCAGGACGTTAAACTGCCAAGCACCGCGTCCTCAACACATGACGTTAAACTGTGACCCAACCTCGTCTCCCTCACGAAGGGTTCCCTCCATCTCGAGCATTCATTACACCGCTCGTCTCCACGGGAATGGAACTCTTCCGCACATGGAATGAGATCCTCCTTGTCGGAGTGGTGTATGTTCGCAGGGGAAGGGTCGCCTCAGAGCGTAAATCCCTAACCTTTGGTACGGATGATTGCACCCGTGCATCTCGGTACTCCCCCACTACCAAGGTCAGTGAGGAACGTGATAGGGAATGAGGCACCTCCCACTGTCGGACCAAGGTCCATCTTTCCCGCGCTTTGTCGCACCATGGGCCTCCATCCTGGAGTAAGTCCCAACACCATGGGCCGCCCAACGCGTAAGCCCCTCTTCGCTTCTTACGGACGCACCCTTCGCGACGTGATCATCAGGTCCTTGCAACCTCTTGTTTCTCACACCGAGCATGACTCACATGGGCTTAGAGTGAGCACCGACCCTGACAAACCCATTTGAACTACGAGGTATTTGATCCATGTCAAGGCATGGTACGTAGGAAGCCTCCAGGAGGTTCAAGCCCAACATCAGTGGACCAAGGTCTACTTTCATTTGAACTACGAGGTCTTTGATCCATGTCAAGGCATGGTACGTAGGAAGCCTCCATGAGGTTCAAGCCCACCATCAGTGGACCAAGGTCTTCTTTCGTTTGAACTACGAGGTCTTTGATCCATGTCAAGGCATGGTACGTAGGAAGCCTCCATGAGGTTCAAGCCCACCATCAGTGGACCAAGGTCTACTCCCATTTGAACTACGAGGTCTTTGATCCATGTCAAGGCATGGTACGTAGGAAGCCTCCACGAGGTTCAAGCCCACCATCAGTGGACCAAGGTCTACTTTCTTCTGAACTACGAGGTCTTTGATCCATGTCAAGGCATGGTACGTAGGAAGCCTCCATGAGGTTCAAGCCCACCATCAGTGGACCAAGGTCTAATTTTACGTCGGTTCACCGACACACCCCCCCGTCACCCTTTCACGTCGGGTCTCATCCCGGTCCGGTGGTAAGCCATTGCGACCAAACCCATTTGAACTACGAAGTCTTTGATCCATGTCAAGGCATGGTACGTAGGAAGCCTCCATGAGGTTCAAGCCCACCATCAGTGGACCAAGGTCTACTTTCATCCGAACTACGAGGTCTTTGATCCATGTCAAGGCATGGTACGTAGGAAACCTCCACGAGGTTCAAGCCCACCAATAGTGGACCAAGGTCTGCTTTCACGTCGGTTCACCGGCGAAACCCATTCTGAACTACGAGGTCTTTGATCCATGTCAAGGCATGGTACGTAGGAAGCCTCCACGAGGTTCAAGCCCACCCGTCGTCCATTCACGTCAGGGTTCATTATCGTCCCGCATGACGTTAAACTGTATCATTCGAACTACGGGGACTTTGATCCATGTCAAGGCATGGTACGTAGGAATCCTCCCAGAGGTTCAAGCCCAAGTCTCTTCGGACTAAGGTCCAGCTTCACGTCGGTTTACCGGCACCATCCCGAACTACGCGGACTTTGATTCCCTGCCACGGGGATACGTAGGAAGTCTCTTCAAGACTCAAGCCCAACATCACTGTCGCCCCCCCCCCCTGCGATGGTCCCATTTCATTCTCAACCGTCTCTGCTAGACGTTACTCTTGCAACATACCCTGTGTTGAACATGGGAAGCTGAGGAAAACCTCAGATACCTGTCTATGACATGTAATTCCCTGCGCTCGATGTGGGATGCCTCGGGCTTCCACGCCCTCGAGAAGCCTTATGATTGAGGATAACAGACAGACATGCCAGGTACCCCAGCATCCAGACACGCTACTGATGCCTCAAACGTGATTACTCCCCTGACCGAAGGTTGCTGCCCTGACTGGACCCTTTGGAATGTCCCGACAGAAGCAGTGTAATTAACCGGCGTCCATGGAAACATGACACCAGGAAGAGTTTCACGAACTACGTATTAAATCTATAAGGGAGACCCGGACTAGGTGACGAGTTCTGAGGAGGAATCCACAGGAGGAAGAACCGACATCCCATCATCCCGTTTCGATCAAGGAGCAGACGTACCTGAACAAGGAACGAATGCCGCCCGCCTTTGGAAAGCGGGAATGCGGGGAAACAAAGCCGCGCGCCCCCTCCCCCGCGGACGGATGCGCGCGCGCCCCGGCGAAAGCGTCGGAAACAGTATCCCATCGACTATAAATATTTATTTGAATGATAAAAAAATTCCTACATCAAGGATGTTTTTTTATAATTTTTAGACATCAAATAAATAAAATTATTTATGACACAATATTGATGCAATTTATACATCATTATTAAATAATTTATATAAATCAGATTAATCAAATTAAAAAAATATCCAAAACCTATCCAATTATTATTGGACGATTTTATTTCTAACAAGAGTCATATTATCTTTGACTTTAATGAGTTTTGGACATTTAGAAACTGAAAATCATTATATAATAATATAATATTTTTAAGGTTTCTTAATGAACTCATTCGCCCCTTATGAAAATCACTCAACTGTAACCCATTACTCACACCTCTAAACCCCATTGGCTCATCCAAACACTGAACAAATAAGATATCAATATCCCTATCTCCCTCCTAGGAGACTAACCTTAGGTATAAGGCAGTTCAAGAAATCCTTATGGTTCAAACCAATGGGAGTTACCCGATTTTAAGGTAACACCATCCCCAAAGTTCTCTCCTTTTATTTTACTTCTCCTACCCCCTAAACTGTTTTATTACTTTATTTTATAAAAAAATCAGTATCCTCAATATACCAGGTTGTTTTTATAAGATGCATTCGAGCAACACTTACACACACCACCATCTAATGTGAAAAGAACATATTGATTATGTTGACGACGAACTACTGCCTAATGAAACAATGATTGTTAAATTATCTCCTACTGCCTCTTATGGTGGCCACTAAGACAGAACTGTATTTTTATGATATATATATTATGTTTATATTGGTGATATTCTTCTGTATTTTTCATTTATATATTAATTATATGGTTTCTATAATCTGTTAATGCGATAATTTCATTTGAGGAAGTCCGGGAAACTGCCCCCTCAAAGTGATATGACTCGTTAATTCCATATGTGGAACGTATAAAAGATTGAGGTAGTAAAATTATATGTGATATTATACTGGAAGTATAACTTATTTATCATTATGTATTCACTCCATTAAAAAAGTAAATATAAATTAAAGTACTGTTCATTTGTACGTATGACTTACTATCTCCATGAATGGTGCATTTCATTTCTTATCTCCAAATTTTATATACTATTATATATATATATATTAGATATATATGATATATATGATATATAAATCATGAATATCAATATGGAGATAATGTAATTTTGACAACATGGAAAACATGTAATTATAAGACGTTTACTTTTAAATCAAGTACCAAATTCCAACAAAATGACTGTTATTAACTTAAATGAGTACATAATGATTATTACCTAATAATAAGTGATATAAATGAGTTAATAAAATTTAAAAAGGATCTAAATAATTTATAAATTACCTTTAGTTTTTTATTCATGTGACTATTGAATGAACGGGTCAATTCGGACACAAGGTAAGGGGTTTCTTATCTCACTTTTAATATCGTGAGATTTCCTTTGTTCACCACTTATTTCTTGCATGTGGTGTATTTTGTAATGCCATTTTATATATATTATCATGATTATATCTATATTCATGTTATTTTGTGAATAATTTGGTGATTATTAATATTTTTTCATACGACTTGATTGATTACCAAATAGTAAGGGGTTTTCATCACAATGTGTATTCACGTGAGATTTGTGCTATATTTTCCACTATACACTTTTGTGTGGCATATGTACAGACCATGATTGTATTCAATGTGTAATATAATTTAATTTATGGGTATTTACAACTTCATTGTATGATCTTTCTTTCATGTGGGGAATGTTTCGTATGTTACCAAAATGGTAAGAGAATATCAAATTTAAATTTACACTCAATCAATTTTATGAAAACATCATTGAAAAAGTTCCTCCATTATTGTGTGTGAAATCACTAATAATTTAATTATGTAGTAATTTTCACTCAACTTTGTGTGGATATACCTTTTATACACATAATCACACCATTGAAAAATTCCCATTCCATTAATATGAACTTGTTAAGGGTAATCTTAACTCAATTTTCACTCATTGAGTTAAACATCCATGTCATTGGTATTGTTTTTACTAGAATATGTGTAAATGTCCTATGATTGATTTAAAAATAATATCCAATTATATTCAGTGTATATATATTTCTCACACATAATTATTTCATTTATTTATCCTTAAAATTAGGATACAGTCGTGATAAGGGAATTCATCTCAATTTACAATGCATTGAGACCTATTTGTCGTTATGCACCAATTCACTTTTATATGGTGTATATACAGTACATTGACATATTATATAATTAATTCCTTTATATTCATGATATTGTTATTTTTTTGTTAATTTTATTCTTAAATTACTAATACTCAAGAGTCTCTCATTTTCTTATGAACTCTTTATCTAAAATATCATTTTAAATGTTTTGATAATATATTCTTTAAAATCATTCTCATTAATGTCCATGTTTAAAAAATGGTTTTAAGTATTTATTTATGTGGACATTATTGTTATGAATTTAAAATTCCTTTTAATAGTTTCAATGTGGTATGGGACACTTTCATTCAAAAGTCTATTTTAAATGACTACTTAGATAAATGGTTCGAGTTTTAAATATTTTCAAAAGAAGTGTGATATTTCACTTAAATGTTTTTACTGACTATTTTCATTTATGTCAATATGTTTAATTTTATTTTATTCTTTATTGAGTTTGAGTTATTATAATAAAATCGTCATTATTGAATTGAATAAGTTATGTTTTACTATGGATGTGTCATTTTTATACAATTCATGGTTTGTGGTTAATGTAATTACATTTATCATGATAGTTTTAATAAGAATTTTTATGTTATGTTTCAAAATATTCATATGAGGAATTAACTGGACAAAGTATGTGATGGGTGGAGCCCGCTATATCTCCTCGATGCATCGGTTGATCTCCTAAAAAAATCTAGTGTCTTAGAACTTGGCCTTGTAAAAACATTTATTTATTGTCTTAGCGTGAGGCCTTGAGTATGTGGAAATGATGTCCAACGTAAGGCATTCCCCCTTTATGAAATTAGTTATTAAATGTTATTATTAGACTAGTAGAATATACATGTTCATGTTTTATGATAATATGTGATTTTTTTTCATATCATGTTCAATTTAATGTTTTAAAAGGGTGTTGTTTTGATCACACATCTTGCCTTAAAAGTTTGTAGCTTCTGCTAAATTATTTACCCTTACTGAGCATCTGAGCTCACCCCTTTCTAATGTTTTATTTTCCCAGGATTTCAGGAAGTGTATTATGATTGATATTTAGGGTTATGCTAAAGGTAAAAATGGCATTATCAAATAACCATTTATGATGTATTTTATGTTTGAAATTTTATTGTGATGTTCATGTATTTAATCTATTTCCAAGACTACTAAACATACCGGTGCTTCAAAGCTTGAATCCATGTATTCAAGAAAATGTAATAAAATAATGCTCCGACTTTGGGTAACTAGGGTCCGGGCATTACATTCAAGACTAGATACTAGTGCAAATGTCTCCTCATAATCATTTCCCTCTTCTTGATTATATCCTTTTGTAAACAATATAACATTATTTCTAACTATATTTCCAGCTCCATCTACATTATTCTTGAACACCCATGTAATTATTATGTTCATGGTGTCTTTTTGTCTATAAACATGCTTCCAGACATTATTTATCTCAAACTGATTAAGCTCTTCCTGCACATCATTCAACAAAAATTTATCATTGATTTCATCCTTGATATTTCCAGTTTCAAGTTGTGAAAAGAATTCTTGATGTTCTACCATATTATTCCAATAAGCTATAGTTTTCCTCCTACCTAAATATCAATCCACAACATCTAATTTAATTTTTTTAAGGGTTCTTGTAGGTCTAGAAAAAGTTGTTTTAGCTATTTTAGATTTATCACTTGGTTCTAGTTGATCATAGCAAGAATTTGGGGAATTTCTAGAAGTTGATGTTTTAACTGAGTTCATTATAATATGGTTTGAAGGTTCTCAATAATTTCTATATTGTAAATATCCTCTTCATTTTTCCATAGTGAGGTCTTAGGTTCATGTGGAACTATTTCATCAAACATGACATGTAAATATTTATCCACACATTTGGTTCTTTTATAAAAGACTATATTATTTTCTTGATGTTAAATATCCAAGGAATATTCATTCATCACTTTTAGCGGAAAATTTATGAAGACTATCATTAGAGTTAAGAATATTAACTTAACATGAAAATACATTAAAATAATTTACCTTGGGTTTCCTATTATTCCACAACTAATAATGATTTTTCTTAATGATAGTTCTTGTTAAGACTCTTTTTATTTTATGACAAGCTTTATTAACAGCTTCATCCTAAAACAATTGTAGGTCATATTCATTGATCATATTTTCAGAAATTTCCAATAGGGTTATATTTATTTTTCATCTAAACCATTCTATTGAGGTGTCCACGGGGTAGAGAAGTTATGTCTACATATATTTTGTGTGAAAAAAGATTCAATATCTTGAATTTTAAACTCAATACCATGATCAATTATTAAGGAATTTATTTTATGTCCACTATGATTTCCTACAGTCATTGCATACTTGGTAAAATATGGGAAATATTCACATTTGTGACAAAAGAAGAAAGTCCATGTAAACATAGAGAATTCATCTACAAGAATATCAAAATAGTTATTACCATTGAGACGTGAAACCCTCAATGGTCCAATGAAGTTAATGTGAAAAAACTCGAGAGGATGAGAATTTAAAACTTATTTCATTGGTTTGAAATAGATTTTGTGTTTATTTTCCATTTGAAAAGTATTACACACTCTATTGTCTATAAATAGTAGTTGTAGAAGAACATACCCTAAAACATTTTTTCTCAATCTCTTTAGGGAGTTTAGATTACAATGCCCTCATCTTCTCTTCCAGATCCATCCATCATTGTGAAAGGCACTTAGAGAGGAAACATTTTGATATGCTAGTGTGCCAAATGTTATAGCATATACATTATCATTTCTAAGAGCATTAAATAATGAGTTATTTATTTAATAAAAATTATGGCATGAATAAATTACAAATTTTAGATTATATCCATAATCACACATTTGAGATATGCTAATAATGTTATATTTTAATCCATAAACACAAATTAAATTGGAAATTTAAAAAGAGTTAGGGTTACCAATCTGGCCTAAGACAATGATTTTTCCTTTACCATTGTCGAAAAGGTGACATGTACTCCATCAATCCTGATGTGATTCATAAATATTGAGTAATCTCTTTTCATGTGTATTGAACTACCATTGTCCAAGTACCAAATATTTCTATAGGAACTCTTTATGCATTTTACCTATAAAAAAATTCATCCATGAAAATATTTTGGTACACATATTTTTCTACATCCCAAAACATTATTAATAAAGGCTTTAGGAACCCACAATTTTCTTATGGGTTTCCTATAAATATAATGTAAAGTAATTAAAATATAAATATTATTTGGTCCAGAAAAACAAGATACATTAAATGAATTTTCATAATAGGAACCTTCATTGATATCATGATTTTTGGATATAGAAGAATATTTTCAAGATATACTCATAAATTGTGCATTAGAAATATTTCTTAATCCTGGATAATATCTTAGTCTAGTATTATACCTAATAGATATCTGCTTATAAGGTAATTAAGTAACTGTGTTTTTTCAATTGGTAAAATTTTCCAGATCCTTGTTTAATATATCGGTAGATAACATTATGCCATTATTTTCTTTTAGTAGTTGTGCATTTTTCTCTTTCTCAAGAGAATGTTCATATTTAATATTTTTAATGATTTCATACAGTTTCTTTAATTATTTATAGTTATCCTTCAGCTCATTACATGTTTCTTCAATCATATTAAAATACCCAAACTGGTCATTATTTGTCATATTTTCGAATTCATATTCATCTCAAGAATAATATATATTAGGAGCATGAGAGTTTAAGAATACCTCTAAGGAATTTTTCATAAATCACTTGATTTCCATATCATCTTTCTCAATACGAGAAGAAGAAAATTCTCTAGAGTTGTCCTTAGATGCACAATAGGTGGACTTCATTTCTTTTCTATGTTTCCTATCATTATACTCATACTTCTTTTTATACTTCAATTTAGGATAGAAAACTTTGACATCCCCTCTCCTTTTTCATTCATAGAAAACTATTTCATCTGATTTGTTAGGATACATCCTATCCTTTTTCCAATTACCATTTTTGTCATATTTTATATTATAGTTTTGTTTCGTTAATAACATTTTGATTATAATTTGTTTTAATCTCTAGGAAAACTATCCCATTTCATCATCACTTTCTGAAGCTGACTCTTCACAACATGTGATCTCAATACAAGTGTGAACTTTCACATAGTATTTTATCTATGAAGTGGTAGTCTTGAAGGCTACAAATGTTCTCTTTGGAACTTCCTCCTCTTGATTCACATATTATTATTCATCATATATCAATAATTTTATAATTAGTTCCTTCCCTAGAAGTTTATCAATGTCACATGAATCTCTTATGTATACTAATTTCCAACACCATCACTATGATAAGAATTGTATAATCCTCATTATCTTCTCGTTTGTTGTGATAAATCTTACTAATGAAATCGTGGTGTCACAAATTCATTGAACCCGAGATAAATGTTAAAAATATATTCAAAATGATACATTCTAAAATTTTCATATTTAATAGTATAATTATTTAATCTCATCTCATTCGCATTACTTTTTTCCTCATGGGAAACACATAATGTGTCCCAAATCTCATGAGTATTTTACATTCCAAAATGTAATCAAATTTATAATATCCATGTTGAAAGTATGAATCATTTATAGATTTAATGTTATTGTAATTGTTTTTCTGTGTATCCTTATCCCATGTGTTTATTACAGTATGAGGGTGTGCATATTTACTTTCAATAAGAGTCCATATTTCAAATACCATACATTCAAAATGTATTTTCATTTTATGCATCCACTAAGTATAATTTGTTCCATTGAAATAAGGGGTCTATTTGTAGCATATAAAACTAATATATTTTCGATAATATAACTTTGGAAAGGATTTCAATGAGATTAAAATTTTTTATTAACAAAAATTTTATGATCTTTGAAATAAAACTATAATCACAGTTGATTTTTTTTTGAAAAAAGCATTGAAAACTAAAAAATTCCTAGCACCTCAGATAAAAAATGTAGGTTGTAGTTTAGTACTAAATAGGGGGGTGAATTGAGTATCTATTTAAATATGTGTTTATAGATTGGTTCATTGAATATTTACCAAATTGAAAAAATAACCCAAGTCGATTTGTAGTGTATTTATAAGACTGTTGAATGTTCAATTAATTTATCAAGTGATTTTTTAGTTGTTTCCTATACTAATCTAAAGATTAATATAAATTAAGAAACTAATCTATAGGTTCATATCTATTATAACACATTCCAAAATAACATTCACATTGAATCTTTTTTGGAATGAAATTTATTATAAAACAAAGTAAAGGAAAATAACACTATGAACATCAAAATTTAAAAGAAAAGGTTCTGTCACATGCTGAGACATAGTCCAATCCACATGGTGATCACCTAAATCCAATCAATTTAAATTAATAAACATGTTTTATGCATACCCTAGATTTGGGTTCTAAATAGTACACATGGATGTCTAGGTCACACTTGACCTCTACCATAGATTATCATGAAGAAACATCAAACAGGTCACCCATGACCTCTTCCATACTTCTAAATGGGATAAAAATGGATATATAGAGTGATATTGATGATATCAAGTAATCTCCAGTTATGAACAAGAGTAAGTGTGTTTGTAATAGACAGACACAAACACTGATTAGAAAAGTAAATAAATGAACACGATATACCTAAAGATGTAAATAATATTTTGGAAGTCACTGTGAGTTATGCAGTGCATCTCTAGACTCATTTGATGTAGTGGAACAAATGTTCAAGTACTCTTTTGGAAAATGACTACAAAATTGAGTGTCGTTGCCTCTGTATTATGGATTCCATGAGTATTATATGGTTATCTTCTTGTTCAAATGATTATGAGGTTAGATCGGCAGGTTCATCTTGACCTATCGATCTCCACATATGTTCTTACATTGGTTTCTTGGGTTATGGAAACATGATCAAGAGTTTCCCGAGTTCATAGGGTATTTTTTCTTTAAACTCTTCATCATGTTTTGAATGATTCAGGTTTTTATCATTTTATCCTTTAAGGAATAGAAAACATAATGATCTCCCCCTGTGCATGTACCACATACTGTCCTCAGAATATCCTACAGAAAATATCATTAATTTCAGAAGAATTAATTTATCAAAATATGACCGTTATATATAAATATGAATTTATAAAATAAAAATAATTTGTATGACTATAGTATCGGTCTATCAGCTTTAGTGAATCTCTGTATCGGTGAGTCCTTTCCACCATTATTAGGGAATCTAGTATCAGTGTGTCATTTTTACTATTAGTCTATCCACACATCATTGAATCATCATCAGTGACCCATTTTTAACAATTGGGGCAATGTCCATCGATGAATTATCCATCAGTATGTCCTTTGAACTATCAGTGTGTCGCCCATCATTGAGTCGCCTATCGGTGAATCACAAGAACTGTAGGTGTGATCGATCATCGGTGAATATTTCATCAATGTTTCATTTTTCATATATTTGAGTCTTGTATTAGTGTCTTATTCGATCGGTGAGTCCTCATTGGATAGTTATCCATTAGTGACTCTGAAACAATCAATTTTGGGGACTTTTAAAATATAAAAAGTGTGTTTCTTATACAGAATAATGCCAGATTTAGTGAAATTCATAATTACATGTAAATATACACTTGTAAATATACTTAAACATAAATATCCATAATTTAATTATTATTTAAAATTATTATAACATGATGCATAATATATTCAATTATAAATATTCATTGACATGATTATTATTAGTTAGAACACAATATATGAATTATCATGAATTGTAAATTAGCACATGTTTTGGTTATTAAATCAACTGTCTAACAAAGGTTCCATCAAAATCCAAAAAATAAGAGGATCTCAATCCACAAAATTTTTTCATATCTATAATGTTAATGGGAAGAAAAAATTTGAATGGTCCAAAAAATTAGACACCTCATGATAGGAGTCTCTATGGTTTATGTAACACCCCAAGCTTCAACGATACACTTCTCATTCAATAATGCAATAGCTTGCATTGTACACAACTTCAAGTTCTAACACACCGAAACTAATCAAAGTAGCAGTTATGAATAGTAATACCCACTTTTTAAAATTATATATATTTTATATTACAAAATGTACTTCATTTTTGTATTCGTAATATCGAAGTTATCCTATGTTGAATTTTTTGTAATTTTCTGAGAACTTTCATTTTTTTATGAATAGTGAAGAATACTTAAAAACAACTTGTTTAGTCAAAATAATTTATAGTGATAAATTATACTATTGAGTGGTTTTAAAGTATAATTAAAATATATTTTTACCATTTTATCCAATGGTGTTCATTATAATTAATTTCACTTTGAAATTAGACATAAACAATTGTCAATCTTTTGATATATATTGTTTCTTAAAAACACGCTATTTGTTGTGACAGCGGGAATTAATTATAAAATTAATTAATGAAACTTATATGTTTTGAATTTTGAAAAATAGACATCATTATTGAATTTGGAATATCAATTATTGCTTATGGTGAAATTTTGGCACTATTCTGAAAAACTTCAATTTTTGATGAATAGGGAAACCACTAAGTGGTAGTTAAATAACTGATTTTTTTATCTAAATGAAATATTACCACTTCTGTGATTTGATTTTCAAAAATCCGATATAAATGGTTTTCATTAGGATGTAAAATGTGGTTCAATGAGATTAAAATAATTTTTTTGGTGAACAGTAACTTTTAAGTTTAATTAATCGCGATTAAAGGTAATTAGTGAAATTTAATGTAAGAATGATATTATAAAAATATGAAATTACCTTTACACTTGTCCTAAATCTATTGGATGAGTTATGGCCGACCAAGACAATACATGGGTCAACTTGGGGACCCCATGGAGCCACTTGTTAGAAAAATGACATAAATAACTTTTATTTAAAGTTAAAATAAAAATGTCACAAACATAAGTTGTATTACTAAAATAATTTTTAAATGGGGTTATAGAAGTCATATTTTTGACTATAAATATTCATTAGAAAGATAAGAATCTTTCCTACATCATGGTATTTTTTTTATAATTTTTAGACATTAAATAAATTAAATTATTTATGACACCATGATGATTCCACGATTACCTCATTAATTAACGATTTAAATAAAATGAAAGGATAATGTAACATATAAGGCTTACACTTGTAAAAAACCTATTGGATGAAGGGATTTAGAACCCTTATCACCTTATCCTTGAAATATATCATTGTGGGACCTTTAGAATCCGAAAATAATTTCTTAATAAAGTAACATTTCATGACATTCCATGAGTGCCCCTCCTCTCCAATTATAAAAGGCCCCCACCACTACCACCATACATACACTTTAAAAGCCTTTTGGCTCAGAAAGAATCTTCCCAAATACTCTTCCAACTTCCCTCCATTACTCCTAGAAGCCTCACTTTGGGTAGAATTCTTCCCAAGGAAGACTTTGCCTCAATTCAAAAGAGTTACCCGATTTTAAGGTAATGTCTTCTCTTATGTTATTTTGTTTTATTTTTCTTATCCAACCCCATAAACACTTTTTATTCATTTATTTTGTTACAAAACTATTATACTCAGTATACTAGTATGTTGTTATAAGAATTATTCGAGCTACACTTACACACACCTACATCTAATGGTTAAAGAACATATTGTTTCTATGGATTGCGAATTTCTGCCTCACAAAACGATGATTGTTCAACACTCATATGACACCTTCAAAGGTGTCCATTAAGATGTCAAACTACTTATATATGATATATAATATGTTTATGTTTTAATTAAGGTTCTTTATATTTCATTTATGTCATACCTTTCTTGTTTCCATTATGGGTAAACGCGATATTTTCATTTTAGAAAGTACGAACTACCGCCCCCTCAAAGTGATTTGAATCGTTAATGCCATATGTGGGATTTATAAAGGATGGAGTAAATGATATTATATATGATATTATACTGGAATTATAATATACCTTTATATCATTATGATTTCTTTAAATATGAAATAGAAATGAAAGTAGCGTTCATGCATACGTACGACTTACCGTCTCCATGAACGTTGCATTTCATTTCTTACCTCTAAACATTATGGAATATTATAAATGCATGTATATACTGGATATATATGAGATATATTATATCTATATCATGAATATAATTCTGGATATAATGGATATTTCACCACATGAACAACTTGTAATTATAAGAAGTTTTTTTTTGACTCAAGTACCAAAGATCGACAAAACGACCGTTATTTACTTAAATAATTAAATAATGTTCATAACATGGTAATAAGTGATATAAAAGGAATAAAAACTTGAAAAAGGTTATTAAGAAACTATAAAATAACTCTAGTTTATTATTCAGGAGGTTAAAGAACGGTCGAGTCAAGACAGGATGCAAGGTAAGGGAACTTCTTAACCCAATTTCCATTATTTCGGTTAATCTCCTACTTTCAAATTATGTCATTATATTATTATGTCCTATCATGAATTTGTACTTTCTTTATGTGTACATATATTGAATACACATAATAGATATATTTTATTTAAAAATGATCTTTTTAAGGGACTTCGTCTCAATCTCCATTCATTGAGGCATATTTTGTTTTATACACAAATTTCTTTTATACGGTGTATAAACCCCTTTGACCTTTACGTTTATTCAAACAGAATCTTTTAATACGAGCGTTTTACTAAATGACAAAAAGGAATGTTTTTCATGTCATACGTATATGGCGACAATTAATTCTCCACCACCGTGACCATTATTTGAGTTTCAGCTTCCTCTACAAGCCATAACTTTTTTAAAAATGAAAAATAAAAACCAAGTTTTAACTTTCATTTATTTTGGTATCGAAAATGGTTTTGATAATGTTTTAATATATCAATGTGTTGTATTGATATCTTGTGATTGAAATGTGGAAATTTTATGTTTCCTTTATTCATGTTTTATGTGATACGATTATGTTATGGTTTATGATATGTTTAAACCTGTTCATATGAGGAATGCATTGAAATTAACAAGTGATGGGTGGTGACCGCTATAGCTCCGCGATGCATCGGCATGTCTCATGAGACAAACTAGTGTCCTGTCACGAGGCCTTGACAAAATCTTATTTGTAGTCTTGGCATGAGGCCTTGGCTACGTGGTTATGATAGTCTGGCATTATGCATTCCATCATTATGAAAGTGGTGATTGATATTTCATGTGATTATTCGACTAGTAGAATATCCATGTGAGTAAGTAAATGGCATTATTTCATTTTACTTTTGCCATATTATGAGGATGTTCAAGTTTAAAAGGCTTTTGTTTTAGTTATACATTGCCTTAAATGTTAATGTTTATTTTTGAAAGATTCCTTTATATTGTTATCCTTACTGAGCATCTGAGCTCACCCCATTCAATGTTTTAATATTTTCCAGGATGTGAAGAAGTATTTTATGAATGACCTGCAGGGATAGTAAGAAGAGGATATGAGTGTGGACTAAGGAGACATTGTTATTGTAGTTTTTCACTTTAAGAAGTAATGTAACATTTATGAATGTATCTAGTGTTTCAGAGGCTACTAAACTAAACGGTCTTTCGAGACTTGATCTTTTGTGACCATGCCAATGTTACGAGGTAATTCACCGACTCTGGATAACTGGGTTCGGGGCGTTACAGTTGGTATCAGAGGTAGTTTATTACTAACCTTGGAAGCTAGATTTAGATAAACTCTGATTAGAGCACATATCCCGAAGATAGACTTTAAGCATTAATATAGAAGAACTTCCAAGAATTTTGGTATTATAGAGATTTTGTGAGTTTTCCGAGCAATACATACCTTTCTGGATACGAGCAGGTAGAGGCGGCTCCGGCACAGATGTACCTAGGGGTAAAACCCAAAAAACCCGCTTTGAGCTAGACTCGAACGAGAACTGGTGCACGACAACGGGCCTTGCTGCACTCTTGGTTACGACACTCTCGGGGGATATGCTTAGGATAATTATCATTTTCTTTACAAACCACTATAAAGGGTTATGATTATATACTTCCTCAAAGAAAACATTTCTTTTTATGATTATGGATTATATCCATAAATAGTTCAATTTATGTAAAGTGTTTTACAAGTATGGAATTTTGTATTTTAATTCACAAACTAATCTAGTTTGTGCCATTGTTTAGAAATGGCGCGTAGTAGAAGGAATGGAAACCGTATCAATGAACGCACTACATGTAGGGATTTCCCTCCTACTCAAGATAATTATTGTGGAGTTGGAGATACAACTAGTGCTGATCAACTTATTAACATACTGGGACAACTCACTCAGGTTATGAATAATAACCTTACTCGTATGGAGCACCCAGATCCGCAACGTGGAGGATCAATGTTAGACCTCTTCATGAGGCAACAACCACCAACATTTAATTGGGGTACAAATCCATTAGTAGCTAAGAAATGGATAAACTCTTTAGAAAAAATATTCCACACCTTGGGGAGTAGCGAAAGGGAGAAGGTTGTCATGGAAGTCTACCGCCTCACTGGAAATGCCGATCAATGGTGGTTACTAATTCCAAACACAAAGGAAGATGAAGAAGTATAAAGTATGGAATGGAGGGAGTTTAAGGAAATTTTCTTAGAAAAATACTTTCCACATGACCATCGAGCAGATATGGAAGGGCAATTTCTGAGTCTGAGGCGGAAGGAGGATGAGAATGTCGCAAAGTATGAGGCTAACTTTACAAGGTTAGCAAGGCATGCTGTAGATTAAATACGTATTCCAAGAATTTAGATTGATCGTTTCTTTTATGGGTTAAAACCATTTCTCCGTCGATCTTTAGTATCACAATCTTTCTCAACATACAAAGGTATAGTCTTGTGTGCTATCAAGACAGAAAAGGAATTCTCTAAGTCTTATGACAATAAATTAAAGCAAGAGAAGAATAGAATGGTGGTACAAGAGACGGATAAAGGGAAAAAGGGAAAGAAGGATTTTCCATTATGTGATAATTCTAGGAAGAATCACCCTGGTACTTGCCTAAAAGGAATGGGAGTTTGTTATAAATGTGGAGAAAAAGGTCACCAGGCGCGTGATTGCAAGGGAAAGAAAGAGGCTACCAATGTTGAATGCTACAATTGTAGAGAAATTGGGCATTATGAAAATGAATGTCCTAAGCGTCAGGGAAACTTACCTCAAAAAAGTCCAAGGGATCAAGGCCAATCTTATGCTGTGACTACAGTTGATGTGGAATAATTAATGTATTGGTACTTTTGGACTCATGGATTATATTATGGTTATTAGAATAATGTGATATATATATAAGGATTGTATTGTAGTACATGTTGATTTCATTAAGGTTTTAATATGATGAAGGCAATCATATTTTTTTATGTGACAATAAGAGAAACTTTACCTTGTCTGAGGAACCTGATGATACAATTGATTTTGGAATTTAGAGACCATTTAGAGAAAGTCTGGGCAGAGGTATTTTGGATAACTATAATGGTTGGAATGGATTAAGTTGAACCTTGGATAGTATAGTATAAGGTTAAAACATTTCTGAAGATTAATTTTGGAATATTATAATACTATATTTTCAGGAAAAGGACAACCTGCAGGTCGGAGGATAACCCATCGCGTCGGACAAAGCTGCGGGAATCGAACCCACACCCATAGTGCGACAAGCCTTTATTACCTACCACTAGCCTACATGAATGTAACACCTCGAGATTTTATGAAAAATATTCTTTTTAATTTCATTAATGTCTTGTGTTGTATGATACACCAAAAGGAGCTTTCCCAACACGCATCCTTGACTTTGCTTGCATTACACGCAATCACGACCTTCCTCGATAGCGTGTGTAGTACGCAATACAGAGTTTCACTAAACAACGATATTCTATTAAAATATTATTAAAACTAGCCGTTATGAATAGTAATAACAAACTTTTAAAATTTTAGAAATTTTTTCTCTCAAAATGGACTTCATTTTTGGATTCGGAGTATCGAATTTAGCCTAAGGTGAAATTTTGGTACTTTTCGGAATAACTTTCATATTCTGATGAATAGTGAAAATTACTAAATTTTAATTAAAAACAACTTTTTTAATCGAAATAATTAATAGAGATAAATTATTAATTTGAGTGGTTTTAAAGTATATTTAGAATATATGTTTACAATTTAATTCAATTTTGGTCATTGGATGTAATTTCACATTTAAACCAGTTATAAACATGTGTCAATCTTTTGATAGTTATTATCTCTTAAAAACAAGCCATGTGTTTTGACGACGGGATTTATTTTTTAAATTAGTTAATGTAACTGATATGTTTTGAATATTGTAAAATAGACATCATTTTTTAGTTCATAATATCAAATATAGCTTAGGCCTAATTTTTGGTATTTTTCTGGAAACTTTCATTTTTTAATCAATAGTGAAACAACTAAGTGGTAGTAAAAAAATTGATTTTTTCATAAAACATAATTTTACCGCTTCTGTGAGTGGTATTTCAAAAATCCAAGAAACATGGTTGATGTCAGTAAGTAAAATGTGGTTCAATGATATGAAAATAATTTTTAGTAAATAATAACTTTTTACTTTTTTTTACCACAGTTAAAAGTAAATAGGGTAATTAAGGGTAGAAATGATATTATTATTACCCTAAAACGTGTCCTATTTCTATTGGATAAGTGTAATTCGACCAAAAACAACCTTAGGAATAAAATATGACCATTTAGGACCACTTGGATTAGATTATGACATTTATTATTATTTAATTCAAAGAAGAGTTCAAAGAGTTAAAATCAAAGTTTATTTACTAAAACATTTTTAATATAGGGTTATACATAAGATAAATAAGATTGTAAATATTAATTAGAACTATAATAAGATTTCCTACATAATGATATTTTATTTATAGTTTTTAGACATTAAATAAATTAATTTATTTATGACACAATGATGATGCAGTAATTACCATAATAGTGAAATATTATAATAATTGATATTATAAATACCCAAATAAATATAATTTGAGACTTTTTATGAATTAAACTAATTTTCTAGGTTAATATGACATTTTAATATTGATTTAATTAACTTTTATCGAACTAATCATTCTGTTATGATTTTCACAAAAATCAATTACTAAATAGTGTCAAAATTGACATAAAATAGTTTTTAAAACAAATATTATATTATTAAATGACATTTTATTCCTAAAAATCTATGTTTCGGCAAAATGACTTTGATAAGGTTATATATTTTAATAATAAACAACTTTGGGTTCGTTTGGCTTGATATAGTAAGTTTAATAACCTTATAGTGTAAGAAAACAAGAAGACACGGTAAAAGTTAAATTATCTAACTTAAAGTTAAATCTAAATGATAAGGTTAAAATTGATACCTAAACTTGTCTAAATTCTATTTGATAAGAGGATTTCTACCCCTACCCACCTTATCTTCGATATATATCAATTTGGAGCTATTAGAAACCGAATTTGACTTTATAATAAAATAATATTTTTAGTTATTCCAAAGGTGCCCCTCTCCTCCCTTATAAACGGGTGCCTCCTCCCCCTCTTCCTCACACCAATTTGAGCCTTAAAACTTGGCCAAACCTACCCATTTATCCTCTCCACTTACCTAAAAACATCCTAGAGGTTCTGGTCTTCTTTAAAGACCTATTTTAGTGCCCTAAAAGGAGGTCTCAAAGAAGAACTTCAAAGAAGAGGTAATGTCCATTACAGATTCTTTCATCTTTATATCTTCTTCCACTTCTTCTTATTTAGTTGTTTAATTATTAAGTAATAATATATGTATCACTAATATACTTATATGTTATTATAAGTATTAAACAACTCTATTTCACCATCTATCCATCCTATGGAAAACGAAATCACCGCGCGTGCGTACGTACGGAATACCGTCTTCATGCCGTGGTGTAATGTATTTTCCACCACCACCTTACTTGGATGGGTATAATGGTGTAAATAATAACTATATATGATTATTGTAATGTGATATTGATTATGTAATAGTATACATACAATCCAATAAAATTCCATGATCCTGGGAATGATATCATCGCTCGTGCGTACGTACGGAATACCATCTCCACGACGCGATGACATTCATTCTCAATGATTAACCATTCATGAATGATTATAAAGTATATATAATAAGTAATCATGAAATATATGACATAATAATGATACTGGATTTATGCGTATATATATGTATGTCATATACTTAATTTCATTCAAATCAATAAGGAAACGAAAACAGCGTTCATGTGTACGTACGAACTACCGTCTCCATGAACGGTGTATTTCTTTCCATTTACTGATTTATTATATATATGTATATTATGAATATATATTAAATATAAATCATGTTTTATATTCTGAAATTAAGTAATCATGATCTAAGTAATCATATGAATAATTACAAGTCAAAACACGGACGACAAATGAAACGATTTTACCCAAAACACTCTTTAACATGGAATTTACAAAAGAACGGGTAATATAAAGTCATATGTGAACCATATATGATATCATAAAAATGAATATGATTCTTTAATAAGTCAATGACATTATTTAAATTATTATACAGGAAGGTTAGGACACTTACGAAGCAAATCGGACCTAAGGTAAGGGAAATATCACAATCTCATTTTTATCCGAGATTTCTTATACTTTGGTATTTACTGGGATGTATGTTATCATCCACATCCATGTTTCCTCAATATGGAATATTTATATCCTTATACAATAGTTTATATCCAATTTTACCCATCTGTGAGTTTTTTGTAAAAGATATGAAAGGAATATTGTTTCGTTTTTCGTACGAGGTACTTTTTGACTTTTCCGACAAAAGTACGATAAGAATGTTTTTTTATCTTATACGGCATGAATGGATTTTTAAAACATTATTTAAAAGAAGCATCCTTTTCAAGATTTCAAGTTGATTTTTAATCAACTTCTTTTAGTTTAAAATTGTATGACATGTTATGAAAGGAAAATTGTTTTTGAAGTAGAAAGGATATTTTCCTCCAGAACGGAGTTCAAGTGTTTTATCAAAATTATTTTCCATCTAAGATAATATAGGGTTCTGTTTTTATCCCTATTATTACATTGATTTGATTATTTTATGATGGAATTATTTTTATGAATTCCTTTATCTTATATGAATTATTTTATGATGTCACGATGTCTAAGATTCCCATATTTATTACATGGGTTATGCTATGATGTATGGTTTCTGATTTTGTGGCACACATAAGAATGGTATCACTATGAGATGGGTGGGACCTGTATCTCCCTCCAATGAATTGGGTAAAGATTTTATATCTCATGAGATAGACATGGCTGGAACGGTAGGTTATACCGGTTCAGTGAAACAGGACTGAAATGAGGAGTGAACTCGGTTCAGAAAGGGACTTTGTCCACTAAGATAGTCATGGAAATGAGTCTTGACTAATAAGAAATGATTATATATGATTATGTGTGTATGAAACAAAGTTTAATGTTTTATGTTATGATTATTGGGATTACATTTCACTACTATGATTTAACCCATGTTATGAAATTATGATCTCTTTTGCAGGTGAAGATTTCCAAAAAATATGTTCTTATGAATATGATGTGATTGATATTTCTTTTGTTTACCCTTACTGAGCATTTGAGCTCACCATTTTATGTTTTCTTTTCCCCTGTATATAAAGAAATCATTTAGGTTTAAAAAAAAGATGATCTTTATGGGAGATGTTGAAGATCTTTCACCAAGATTATAAGATTATATTCCGAGTTTCCAAAGACACTAAACTATTACGGTCCTTGTGTGTGTGTTTTTGTTATGTACTAAGAATTCTGCAAACGTAATGTAATGTCTATGTATGTCAAGCTTCGGGTCTTTACAATGAAGTCCCTGTTTATTACAAAATATTTTTCCTAATCTAAATGGTATGTGGTAATATTTAGAACCTTATACAATTAGGATAAATAGAATATTTTTGAGTTCTGTTACCATTTGGAGTGAAAGATGGGTTTGTGGTAAAAATTTATTAATGAATGAAAGTATACATAACAAGTATGTAAATCTCCTAAATAAATTCCTCAACTTTATAAAAGGTAACTTAAATCAAAAATGTTGTTGGTTAACTTTTCCAACTGGGGATTCAATGACCATTTAACAAATCAAATGTTTGTGATTTTATTATGGTTAACTTTATCCTAATCCAGTTTTCTACAACTCTCCATCAGACCATGATGGTTTGTTTTTCTTCCATATCCACATTTTCAGAGAATCCAGGTATGGGCTATCTCGGGTGACCTTTGTACTTCTCTTTCTTTCTTTTAATGTTATATTTTTATTAACCTTATTTCCGATGTGGGTTTTCCAAAAAGGTATTTTCTATTTTCAACCTTTTATTTTCAAAGAAAAATTTCAAATTGCGAGGATGCAATTTATTGAACGAGGGTATAATGTAACACCCCGAGCTTCCATGATACACTTCTCATTCAATAATGCAATAGCTTGCATTGTACGCAACTTCAAGTTCTAACACAGCGCTACTAATCAAAGTAGCTGTTATGAATAGTAATTCCCACTTTTTGAAATTATAGAAATTTTATATTTCAAAATGGACTTCATTTTTTTATTCGTAATATCAAATTTATCCTATGTTGAATTTTGTGTAATTTTCTGAGAACTTCCAGTTTTTTATGAATATTGAAGAATTCTTAAAAAAAAAATTTTTAATAAAAATAATTTATAGTGATAAATTATACTATTGAGTGGCTTTAAAGTATAATTAGAATATATTTTACCATTTTATCCAATGGTGTTTATTATAATTAATTTCACTTTGAAATTAGACATAAACAATTGTCAATCTTTTGATATATATTGTTTCATAAAAACACGATATTTGTTGTGACAGTGGAAATTAATTATAAAATTAATTAATGAAACTCAAATGTTTTGAATTTTGTAAAATAGACATCATTTTTGAATTTGGAATATCAATTATATCTTAGGGTGAAATTTTGGCACTATTCTGAAAAATTTCAATTTTTGATGAATAGTGAAACCACTAAGTGGTAGTTAAATAACTGATTTTTTCATTTAAATGAAATATTACCACTTATATGATTTTATTTTAAAAAATCTGTCATACATGGTTGTCATTATGATGTAAACTTTGGTTCAATGGGATTAAAATAATTTTTTGGGTGAATAGTAACTTTTAAGTTTAATTAATCACGATTAAAGGTAATTAGTGAAATTTAAGGTAAAAATGATATTATAAAAATATAAAATGACCTTGAAACTTGTCCTAAACCTATTGTATGAGTCATCGCCGACCTAGAAAATACATGGGTCAACTTGGGGGCCCCATGGAGCCACTTTGGTAGAAAAATGACATAAATAACTTTTATTTAAAGTTAAAATAAAAATGTCACAAACATAAGTTGTTTTACTAAAACAATTTTTAAATGGGGTTATACAGGTCATATTTTTTACTATAAATATTTATTAAAAATATAAAAAGATTTCATAAATCATGAATATTTTTTTATAATTTTTATACATGAAATAAATTAAATTATTTACGACACTATAATGATGCCACGATTACCTCATTAATTAACGATTTAAATAAAATGAAAGGATAATGTAAAATCTAAGGCTTACACTAGTCAAAAACCTATTGGATGAGGCTATTTAGAACTCTTATCACCTTATCCTCGAAATATATCATTGTGGGACCTTTAGAATCCTAAAATCATTTCTTAATAAAGTAACATTTCATGACATTCCAAGAGTGCCCCTCCTCTCCACTTATAAAAGGCCCCCACCACTACCACCTTACTCACACTTTCAAAGACTTTTGGATGGGACAAACTCTGCCCAAATACTCTCCCAACTTCCCTCCCTTACTCATAGAAGCCTCAATTTGGGCATAATTCTTCCCATGGAAGCTTTGGCTCAAATCAAAAAGAGTTACCCGATTTTAAGGCAATGTATTCTCTTAAGTTATTTTGTTTTATTTTGCTTATCCAACCCCCTAAACTCTTTTTATTCATTTTTTTGTAAGAAAACCAGTATCATAAATACACTAGGATGTTTTTATGATATGTATTCGAGCTAAACTTACACACACCTACATCTAATGGTTAATTAACATATTGTTTCTATGGGTGGCGAATTTTTGCCTCACGAAATGATGATTGTTCAACACTCATATAACACCATCAAAGGTGGGCATTAAGATGTAACCCTATTTATATATGATATATAATATTTTTATGTTTTACTTAAGGTTCTGTATTTTTTATTTATGGCATACCTTTATTGTTTCCATTATGGGTAAACGCGATATTTTCATTTTAGGAAGTGCGGACTACCGACCCCTCAAAGTTATTTGAATCGTTAATGCCATATGTGGGATGTATAAAGCATAGAGTAAATGATATTATATATGATATTATACTGGAATTATAATATAACTTTATATCATTAGGATTTCATTAAATACGAAATAGAAATGAAAGTAGTGTTCATGCGTACGTACGACTTACTGTCTCCATGAACGGTGCATTTCATCTCTTACCTCTAAACGTTATGGAATATTATAAATGCATGTATATACTGGATATATATGAGATATATGATATCTATATCATGAATATAATTCTGTATATAATGGATATTTCACCACATGAACAACTTGTAATTATAAGAAGTTTATTTTTGACTCAAGTACCAAAGATCGACAAAACGACTGTTATTAACTTAAATAATTACATAATGATCATAACATGGTAATAAGTGATATAAAAGGAATAAAAACTTGAAAAGGTTCTTAAAAAACTATAAAATAACTCCAGTTTATTATTCATGAGGTTAAAGAACGGTCGAGTCAAGACAGGGCGCAAGGTAAGGGAACTTCTTTACCAAATTTCCATTATTTGGGTTAATCTCCTACTTTCAAATTATGTCATTATATTATTATGTCCTAAATTTAATTTGTACTTTCTTTATGTGTACATATAGTTAATACACATAATAGTTATATTTTATTTAAAAATTATCTTTTTAAGGGACTTCGTCTCAATCTCCATTCATTGAGGCATATTTTGTTTTATACAGAAATTTCTTTTAAACGGTGTATAAACCCCTTTGACCGTTACGTTTATTCAAAAGGAATTTTTTTATATGAAGCGTTTTACTAAATGAAAAAAAGGAATGTTTTTCTTGTCATACGTATATGGCTACAATGACTTCTCTTCCGCCATGACCATTATTTGAATTTTGGCTTCCTCTACAAGCCATACCATTTTTTAAAATGAAAAATAAAATCCAAGTTTTAACTATCATTTATTCTGGTATCGAAAATGGTTTTGATAATGTTTTAATATTTCAATATTTTGTATTGATATCTTGTGATTGAAATGTGGACATTTTATGTTTCCTTTATTCATGTTTTATGTGATACGATTATGTTATGTTTTATGATATGTTTAAACCTGTTCATATGAGGAATGCATTGGACTTAATAAGTGATGGTTGGAGCTTGCTATAGCTCCTCGATGCATCGTCAGGTCTCATGAGACAAACTAGTATCTTGGCATGAGTCCTTGACAAAATTTTATAAGTAGTCTTGGCACGAGGCCTTGGCTACATGGTTATGATAGTCTGGAATTATGCATTCCATCATTATGAAAGTGGTTATTGATATTTCATGTGATTATTAGACTAGTAGAATATCCATGTGAGTAAGTAAATGGCATTATTTCATTTTACTTTTTCCATATTATGCTAAAGATCATGTTTAAAAGGCTTTTGTTTTAGTTATACATTGCCTTTAATTTTAATGTTTATTTATGAAAGATTACGCAATATTGTTATCCTTACTGAGCATCTGAGCTCACCCCTTTCAATGTTTTAATATTTTCCAGGATTTGAAGAAGTATTTTATGAATGACCTGCAGGGATAGTCAGAAGAGGATATGAGTGTCGACTAAGGAGACTTTGTTATTGTAGTTTTTCACTTTATGATGTAATGTAACATTTATGAATGTATCTAGTGTTTCGAAGGCTACTAAACTAATCAGTCTTTCGAGAATTTATCTTTTGTGATCATGCCAATGTTACGAAGTAATTCACGAACTCTGGGTAACTGGGGTCGGGGCGTTACAGTTTAGATGAAGTATCATCAATATTTCTATAGTCAGAGAATTATTTTACTATCACATGACCAATTTTGATATGTTTTGTGAAGATCAATGTTGGTTCAAAATATTTACTTAAAATATCTTTTTATATCCACTACAATTTAATGTTTGAGTTTGTATTACGTTGAGAAGTGTGTATGGGAATATTTTGTGTTTTGGTTATGAACTCTTGTTTTTTACATTGATTTTAACCACATAGAAATAGAGTTATTAAACTGTTGGTTCATTACTAATAATTATGTGGTTTAACCATAATTAATATTTAATGGAAAATATCAAAACCATGTGGGATAATGTTGATGTGTATGGAATCAAGTGGATCAGTGCAGCATTACTATAAGGGGGTGGAAATATTTTTCCACAATGAATTTATTTTCACAAAGAGGGGAGAGGAAAATTGTATTTCAAGTAGACAATTATCATTCATCCGATGTGTTTAGATATTTGTTGTATTGGTAAAAATATAATGGGGGAGATTGAAGTACCAATTGTACTTAGTTTTTATTAGTTATTAATTATGCATGTCAATATGGGTGATGGAGAAAGTGCATAGAGAATGTGAGATGGAATGAGATACCATACACTATACTTGGATGTCAACCCAAAGAAATTATGGTTAATTATGAAAATTATATGGCTACCAATATAGATAAAATGGAATATTCATATGTTATCAATGGAGTATTGTAAGAGGTTCTACTACCCATAATGATTAGATGAAAAATAATTTATATTGTAATTATTATATAATATTTTTTCCAAATAAAAATCTTGTTGAAGACATGTCATATGTATGAGAATGTATTCTCAATAATAATCCCAAAATAGTTGAGGAGCTTCCTATAATGTGTAGCATCAAAATTAGTTATAACAGTTGTTTAGAGATTATCGATTGTGGTGATTAGAGACCCCATGAGTTGGGAAACAATTGAAATGACATTTTTTATCAGTGATACTATTATGAATTTTATAGGATTTTTGATGATTTTTAAGCCATTTAATGTTTTTTATTATGGATGGAATCATTTCATAATCCAATATATTAATTAAAGAAGTTGTAGAATATTAGTTTTTAAGTGAAAATTTGGTAATGGAATTCGAATTTATAAATTATTTGATTAACTAAAGGTGTCATATAATAAAATATATATGTTCATGAACCTCAAAATATGTGTTTATTTAATCAACTTATGTGTAAATTTTCACCTATGTTGGTGTCATTATCAATAAGCATTCATGCCGTTGGACACTTAGGGAGAAGTTGGGAAAAGTTATAGTCAGAAATTCTTGAAATTGATATATACAATCTAAATATAGAATTTAATGGTTGATCATACCTGAACTATTCCACACGGTTACAAACATAAAAAATCATGAAGGATGTGTGATTGATGATGTAAATTAGAGATAATGAAATCGTTAATATTATGTATATGTTACATAATGGTGCATATGGGGCCCTGAAACCTATTTACAGGTAATAGATTTCTATAGAAATTCCATTAATAGTAGAAAATTTTAACATCGAATTACATAGAAATAATTATTATTAATTGAGTACCCATGTAAAGGAACCATTGAAGAATAATAATAGTTGAAAAGTTCATGTTTTTTTAGAATAAGAACATTACAGAATGATTAATTTGAATATTTAGGAAATAAGATGATGCTAATAATCACTTTATTGAAGTTTTATATAATAATGGAAAATGTTATTTAAGTTAGGAATGATATTTTCAATCTATGGTATAGTCCATGAAAAATATACATGTATTTTTTGAATTTCTATGATCTTTTACAACAAAAGAAGATGTGTCATGCCAGACTATAACATAACTATCATTTTGTGTCATTTATCATACTACTAAGGAAGAAGATATAGTCTGAGATTATACATGTGAAATAAATTGAGACCACACTGTAGGGATCATTGATATGATGGAATATAATATATATTTAATTTATGTTTTTTATTGATATTTATTTATTGAAATCCACAAATCTAAAGTAAAAAATCATGATATATGTAAAGACGTGGAATTTCAATATATATATTTTTTAAAATAAATGGATATTTTACGAGTCTTCGAAAGTTGACGGCGTGTGATTCCGAGTCATGGACTGCCCAGAATGAATTTCTAAACTTTTTTTCGTGTACATTTAGAAAACTTGTTAATGGGTTTTAATAACTTTCGAATCGGTGCTCAGAATAGAAATATGATGGTACCGTTGAACTCGCATCATCGATATTCACTTAAAGAGACTTTCACCACGACGGTAGTTGGTCGAGGGTGGAAGTTAGTTTTTGTGTTTTTCATGAAAAAATAGAATATAAATAAAATTGAACAATTTTTTATTTTTATTTACAACACCCATGTGGGTGTTGGGAGGTGGGTTCCACTGGAACTAAAACCTCCATGTTGAAGTTGAGAAGTGAGGAACTTAAGACCTTGACCTCCCATGAGAGGTTATGGTGGTGGGGACCACCCAAACCTAACCTCCCATGAGAGGTTAGGGTGGTGGGGACCACCCAAGGCCTAAACCTCTTGAACTCCCCTCATTATAGAGAGAAACCTCTCAAACCCCCTCATTAATATGGAGGAGGCTCTTTACATCCACCAAATTAATTGTGCCTACCCTTGGTATCCTCCAATTTGATTTTTATGCCAACACATCCCATTTGTTGTTTCCAATTAATTAAGACAACTTTGATTGACAAAAAATTAAATATATAAACATATTTTATTTGGTTGGATATTCATTTATTGGAAATGTATTAGCAAAGGAGGATTGGGAGAACTTGAGAGAAAGCTCTCCAATGATGAATGCTTTTCCAACAAAGAACACCGACCTCCTTCGACCATCTTTCTCAGGACATCATTTGATATGGGACGTCCCCATCTATGGAGAATAGGCTACCATACTACCTTCTTGCACCAAATTCATCAATAAAATGAGGTAGGGGTTATTGTTTAACACTTCCAATGTTCTCCCTTTCTAGTTCTTTTGCGGGATTGGGGAATAGAAATTGATGAGGGTGGCGGGAAATGATGTTTTAAAATATCTTCCACACACGTTCATGCTTCATTATTTGTGAACCAATTTCTATCACTCTAAACACGGAGGGCGCGGGCCAAACAAACATGGCCCGAACCCTCCGCCGTTCTTCATTGATGTGTACTTCGAAATGTAGGAAGGTGATGAAGGCAACAACACTGCCACCCGTGGCCTCTGCGACCCACGCCACCCAATGGCGCTTCACCTTACTTGATGAACTGGCCCCGCGCCGGCCGAGCCACCAGTGGTGCGACCGAGCCGTTGCGCCGCCCTGGGCCGAACCCGCTCGCCGCACCGCCCCCATGTCGAGCAGTCATGCTGATATGCCGCACCGCCGTCATGCCGAGCCGTCGCGCCACCCTGGGCCAAACCTCCTCGTCACGCCGCCGTCGTGCCGCGCCGCCCTGCTACTGCCTCCCGCCTTGTCGATCCGCCGCGATGCCACCTTCCACCGAGCCGCGCCACCATCCTCTGAGAAACTCTGATGTCCGGGCCAAGCCGAGCCACGCCACGGTAGTGTCGAACCACTGTCCGGACCGAGTCGTGTTGTGTCGCCGCCGCCGCCATGCCCTCATTATGGTCCTCCGAGCCTCCTGAGCTACCCTCACTGCTGAGTCGTTTCGCAGTTGAGCGACACTCTCTACCGAGCCATACCGTAGCAAAGACATTCCACGGTCTCACCGTTCCATGGTTGAGTGGCACTCGCGGAACCCTTCGAGGCTGTGAAGAACTTGAGGCCCCTCGCGGTCGTCGGGATGAACCCTATGGGTCGGGCCACCCAACGGTCCTAGTTGCTGTCTGGACCGAAGCGAGCCGAGCTGACCTATGGGCAAGCTGTTCCGCGGCTATGCGGGACTCGCGACACCCTCCGAGGTTGAGCCGGCTCCGTGGCCCCTCACGGTCATCGTGCCGAACCCTACAGGACATGCCGCCTAGTGGGTCGGGCCAAACATAAACAGCTAGTCCGCACTGCAGACCGGTCCAGACCCAACGGGTCGAGCCGGGTCAGACCAGATCAGGGACCACTACGACACTTTTTCTTTCTTTTGGACTAATCTTTGGCAGCAGACGTTCGTTTTAAAAACCTTCAGTGACGTTGGGAACCATGGAGATAGTCCCTCTCTTTGAGTGATGCCCCACTATTTTTTGGATTATGATGGTGAAAATTCAGGTTGTATCGAGCACAAATCCAGCAGGGCCCTAAGACTAAAAGTATAATAACACACAGGTCAGGCGTCTAATTGACGCGCTATATGTATGTTGAGATCCATCTGACGTGGAAGAACATTGAGATAATTCTTCATGAGACTTCATGGAAGTTGGAATATCGACCAGTATTTTGTTGAGCGGATCCTCCAGGAGATGTGTGAGCATAGTGCAGAGACCTAGTGGCTGGAAGAGACATGATGAATGCTGAACATTTTGACTCAGAGTGACTCGACATGCCCAGGGGGGTACCTTGGGGAGGCGGAAGACCCACGTTGGGGAGCACCTTGGTGACACGGCAGACCCACGACACTCGACAGGAGGAGTACCTCAGGAGGTTTTGAGGCCGATCACCTCTGTGTGATGCGGCAGACCCACATTTAGGAGTGTCTCATTGTGATTTGAATGACCCCTGGTACTTGATAGGAGGAGTGCCTCAGTAGTCCAAGGATAGTGGTAAGTGCCTCTGTGTGACATGGCAGACCCACTGTACTCGATAGAGGAGGAGTTTTCCAGCAGTCGAGGTGTTTGACGTTGTGTTTAGAAAGTTACTTGATACTACACGAAGAATAAATCATGGTTTGATCTGAGTCAGTTTTTCTATGTTTCCATCATGATTGAGATGGATTACTTGATAACATAGGTATATGTGTTAGAATATACCTATGTAGGGTTATCTGTTGATTTCGTAATTTTTGTATTATCATTGTTGTATTTTGTGAGTCCTAGGGAGTCTCGGGGTACCTACTGAGTATTATTATACTCACCCCTGGACGGGCTATGCCCGCACTTCATTGTGTTTGGTGCAGACGATAGAAAGTGCTCATTGAGGACAAGAGTACCAGGATGGGATGGTACCCAGAGTTTTACCTTACAAAAAGTGGTTACACAGAGGAGACGGATAGACGAGGTGTGATGAGGAAGAAATATATACCTACCCATCAGGTAGGAACCTCCAAGGATGACCCAGTTGCTGTTTTCCTTTTTCATTAGTTGTACTTGTACATTCAGATTCTTGTACTTTACTGTTGGGATTTTATTCTGGCCTCCTTTTACCTTCATCAATCTTTTGTTATATTATTTTACTTTGTGATTTTTATCCAGTTGTGTTCTTGGTCACATGAGTTTACAAGTTATAAATGCAATGACTTCCAAGTTTTAGGTATTATGCCTTTTGGTGTTAGTCACCAGCCCCTGGCCTATGGAAGGCTAGCTTGGGGTAGTCACTGCACGGGCCCCAGGGGACATGTCATGACAAATTGGTATCAGTGGAGTCGATTGTACTGATGAACTAGGACTCTGATCTTTTCTATGAGGCAATAGTGTTAAGGATAATGAGTGATGTTTTCAGTTCAAGGAGTCCGGTGTTGGTGTGGAAGACAACTTATCCATACACCAGGACCCTGAATTCTTATTTCCTTCTCAGTTCACGAACACACTGATTGTGTTTGTGTTTTCAAGATTCTTCTTTGGGAAGTCTTCTATTCAGCTCACCAGGTCACCTCAGCAGGAATATCTTTCTGACTGTAGCACACCAGTTTCTTTTCAGGATGCCTCTATGTAGCTATCCAGCTAGAGTTCCGAGAGTTGTACGCATATATAGCCCACCGAGTGACGAGGCTTCGATGTAGGGCCCTCTTGTAGTACTAGCTCTGGAGGAGGCACCAGTGGTAACATTACCCATTGGGCCACTGATGAAACCCACCCCAGCAGCAAAGGGTGCACGCAACTTGATCAAATTGCACAGGTTCCAGTGCCAAAGGCCACCCAGTTTCAGGGGAGATACAGACCCACATATGGCTGAAGAATTGATGGAGGCCTTGGTGAGTGTTTTCTGATTGGTAGGGACACTATCAGACCTCATGGTGATCCTTGTTGTCATCCTTCTACAGGTAGCAATAGGAAGATGGTGGGGCATGATGCACTAGGTTCATGAAGAGATTACACTTCTCTGGACAGTCTTCGAGAGCCTGTTTCGGGTAGAGTTTGTTCCAGCTACTCTTCACGCAGTGAACATGCATGAGCTTCTTTATTTACAGCGGGGCACCATGGTTGTGGCTTAGTACTCAACAAGGTTCAATGAAATCTCATTCTACTCCACAGATATGGTGTGTGACCCATTATTTAGGGCCCATCCCTTTGATCAGGGAATCAAGAGGGAGATTAGAGATTTGATGGTCTCACTCAGCATCCCAACGTAGGCGAGGTTGTTAGAGAGGGCCCTCTTTGTGGAGAGTTTCCTTGCTGAGTAGTCAATAGAAGCGAGACACACTACTATTCATCACATTGTCGAGTCTTCTACAGATAACATATACATATGTTGCAGAGTTCCAAGAGGACCAGACCACGAGTTGGGCAACTGCATGACTTAGGATGGGATGTGCAGAGCACCCGAGACAGAGCCAGTCATTCTAAGAGAGAGCAGTGTTACGCATGCGGCGAGTAGGGTCACAAGTCTCATTATTGTCCGACTTGTCATACGGATGATCAGCAGATGGTCGATGGACCTCCCATGTAGAGATAGAGGTATGACCGAGGAGGTCTGCATGGAGGAGGCAGACATGGAAGAGGAGATGGCCGTGCAGCTAGTGGTGGATGATGATTTGAGATGTTACTGCCACCACCACTAGGAGGTCCACCAAAACCATAAGGAGTAGGTGGACATGGGAGAGCTCATCTCCAGGTAGGTGAGGCCTATGATCATGGCGCTCCAGAGATGATACGAGGTACGATCTGTGTCTACTTCACTAATATGCAGTACTTATAGACAAAGGTGTCTGTCATTCTTTAATTTCGACTAACCTCATTCAGAGCTCGTAGATTCCAATGATGTTGTTGGCTTGATCCTTATGGATAGAGACTCCTACAAGAAAAGATTCAATGATTACACACTGGTGTCAGAAGTGAGAGCTTACTCTAAGAGGCAAGAGATTCGGCTAGGATATCCTAGTAGCGGTGTTGAGTCCATACAACATCAACTTGGGTATGGAATAGTTATCGACATTCCATGCTTAGTTTGACTGTATGAGGTAAAATGTTTGGTGTGTCTGCATATATGAGACCATTTTTAACTTCAACGGTGAGAAGGGAGCCTTTGTAGTGCAAGACAGACTTACCCGAAGGAGAGTGAAACCGATCACTCATCATTTGGCTAGAATTACCCATGGAGTGGTTGATGTGGAGAATCTGAGATATCCTATAGTGGTGGACCAGTACGTAGATGTTTTCATTGATGATGTTCTGGGTCTACCTCCTCACTGATAGGTGGACTTTTACATTGACTTGTAGCCAGGGATGACACCGATATCTACACCAGGGTATCAGATGGCTCCTGCAGAGCTTTGTTAGTAGCGGGTATAGGTAGAGGACATGTAGGGGAATGGATTCATTTTTCCAAGTGTTTCTCCTTGGGCAGCCCTGATTCTATTCGCCAAGAAGGGAAATGGGGGCTTGGGGCTTTGTTTTTACCATCATCGCCTGAAGTAGGTGACCATGCAGAACATGTACCCACTCTCGATGATTGAAGACCTCTTCGATCAGATAAAGGGATCACAGTGGTTCTCAAAGTTAGACCGCATATCAAGCTATCGCAAGCTCATAGTAAGAGAAGAGGATGTGCAGATGACCGCCTTCAGGTTTCGGTATTACCATTAAGTGTTCATGGTCATGACATTCGGCATGACCAATGCTCCAGTAGTGTTCATGGGACTCTCAAAAATGATCTTTCAGCCATACCTTGATCACTTTGTAGTAGTCTTCCTTGATGACATTCTGATCTACTCGACAACTGAGGAGGAGCATACCTATCATTTTCAGGTAGTACTGGACACACTCCGAGAGCACCGGTTTATGGAATGTTCTCGAAGAGCCAGTTTTTGGATCCGAAAGGATCAATTTCAGGGACATGTCATATCAGAAGTTGGAGTTTCAGTAGATCCAGAGATGATTGAGGTGGTACTTGCTTAGGAGCCACACAAAAGTGTGAGGGAGGTACAAAGTTTCTTGGGATTGGCTGGATATTAGCGATGGTGTGTTCCCTACTTTTCTAGATATGTAGAACCACTTTTAGCCTTGACGATGAAGGGTAAACCCAAATTTTGGTAAAAAAAATGGAAGTAGAGTTTTCAGGAGCTGGGGCATAGGCTCACTAGTGGCCCCATATTGAGACTTCTAGAGGAGGGAGTAGGGTACTTAGTCTACTACGACGCATGAGGGACCAGACTCGGATGTGTCCTGATGCAGGAGGGATCAGTGATCAATTATGGTTCTCGAAATCTAAGACAACACGAGTAGAACTATGCTACCCATTGCCTAGAGTTAGCAGTAGTGGTCTTCACCTTGAATATGTGGAGACAATATCTTATGGGGGAGCGTTTTACCATGTATTCTGATCACAAGAGTCTTAGGAATATCTTCTCTCAGAAGGACCTGAACCCGAGGAAACGACGTTGGCTTAAGTTTCTCTAGGTCTATGAATTCAGGATATCCTATACTTCTGGAAATGGGAGCGTTGTTGCAGATGCACATAGTAGGAGGTCTGGACTACAACTACTAGGAATGGCGACGGAGCAGCTGGCTATGTTACAGATATCCATTGTGGATAGAGACAGATCAACTTTTATACAGTCTCCGACTGTCACTCCCCCAATTCTTCGGCGAGTCATGGAGGTGCAACGTGGGGACACTAACTTCGAGGCTCAACATTCATAGATGTCCACAGGGCAAACACCTTATGGATTTTCTGAAGGTGGGGACCACTTCATCCCCTTCAGAGGACATACCACAGTATTAGTGTCACTTCAGGAGAATTTGAGGAGGGTGTTCCACACATCCCCTCTAGTGGTACATCCATGAGTGCTAAAGATGTATCAGGTCCTCCAATTATAACACTGGTGGTTGGAAATGAAGAAAGTAGTTGCAGAGTTTGTCTCATGGTGCCTCACAAGTCATCAAGTGAAGGCAGCGAATTAGGTACCAGTAGGAATGGTTCAGCATTTAGAGGTCCCAGAGTTGAAGTGGGATGTGACATCCATATACATCGTGACAGTACTTCAACGTACATCTAGGGGACATGACTCAGTGGGGGTGATCGTTGAACGGATCACCAAGTAGGCCCACTTCCTACCGATCAGAGAGTAGGGTTTAGTAGAGAGCATGTGATGCCTTTATGTGCAAGAGATTGTGCAGATACATGGAGTATCATCAATGATGGTCTCTGATCGTGATGCAATTTTTACTTCCCGGCTATGGAAGGGGTTTCAGGTGGCTTTCGGGACAGAACATCATTTGAGCACCACCTTCCATCCTCAGACGGATGGCCAGACTAAGCGGACCATTCAGATGCTCATGGACAAGCTGCGTGCTTTTGTCTTCGACTTCAATCGCACCAGGGAGGATCACTTTCCTATGGTGGAGTTTTCATACCACAACTAAAATCACTCCACCAATAGAATGGTACCTTTTGAGGTGTTATACGGGCGACCAGGAAGATCACCTTTGTGCTAGACAAACCCAGGAGAGTCAGCACTCATGGGACCAGAGATCATATGAGTTATCACAGAGAAGGTGCAGATCATCCAGGAGTGGATGAAGACTGCACAGAGTAGGCAGAAGACGTATGCCGACAGGAGATGTAGAGATCTGGGTTTCGAGGATGGCGACCACGTATTTCAATGGGTCCCACCACGAAAATGTTTGCAGAGATTTTTCTAAGGCAGTAAGTTATCTCTGAGATTCATCAGACCTTTTTAGGTCCTCAGTAGAGTTGGCGAGGTTTCTTATGAAATAGCTCTTCCACATCAGTGGCACCGGGTGCATGACGTCTTCCATGTGTCCTAGCTGAAGAGATACACGTACAAAACATCTCACACCATCGACCATGGTGAGCTAGACATTGATGATGGGGTGAATTTTAAGGAGGTTCCAGTTGAGATTGAGGATCGACAGGAGCAGGTCCTTTATGGATGATCGATACCTGTAGTGTGTGTTCACTGGCAGAAAAAGATCCTCTAGCAGAGCACATGGGAGAGGGAGGATCAAATTCATGCTCAGTACCCCCACATATATACTTAGTTTGAGATGTGTTTTATGAGGACATAGATCCCCGAGGTGGGGAAAATATAACAGCAAAGAATTTCCATTTAATTTTTTTATAAAATAAATGGTAATTTTTTGAGTTTGCAAAAATTTACGATGCGTGATTCTGAGGCCCGGAGTGCCCAAAATGAATTTCGAACCTTTTTTTCTGGTACTTTTAGTAAATGTGCAGTGTGTTTTTCTAAATTTTGAACCAGTGCTCAGAATTGAAATCTGAGGGCACTATTGAACTTGTTGTGTAGGTATTCACTTAAAGAGACTTTCTACTTGACGATAGTTGGTCGAGGGTGGAAGTTAGATTTTGGGGTTTAAATGAAATAATAGAATAAAAATAAAATTGTAAAACATTTTTTTATATTTTAAACACCCGTGTGGGTGTTGGGAGGTGGGTTCCACTGGAATTAAAACCTCCATGTGGAAGTTGAGATGTGGGGACCACCAGACCTTAACCTCCCTTGGGGTGTTATGGTGGCCAGGGCCACCCGAACCTAACCTCCCAAGAGAGGTTATGGTGGTGGGGACCACCCGAAGACTAATCCTCATGAACTACCATCATTATGGAAATAATCCTCTCAACCCCCTACATTAATGTCGAGGAGCCTCTTGAATTATTCCATATTAATTTTGCCAACCCTTTATATCCTCCAATTTCAATTTTATTCCAATACAACCAATTTATTATTGAAAATTAATTAATCCAACATTTATTGCCATCAAATAAATAGATAGACATATTTTATTTGGTTGGCTATTCATTTGTTGGAAAATTACTAGAAAAGGAGGATTGAGAGAACATGGGATAATGCTCTCCAATGAAGAAAGCTATCCCAATGAAGAACGCCCACCTCCTTCAACTTTCTTCCTCGGGACTTCTTCCAATGGGGGACATCCACATCTATAGAGAATCGACGACCGTACTACCTTATAGAACCAATGTCATAAAGAAAATGGGGTATGGGTTTATTGATTAACACTTCCCATGTTCTCCCCCTTCCAATTCCTTTACGGGATTTTGGAATAGATATTGACGAGGGCTGTGGGAAATTATGTTTTAAAATATCATCCATAAACCTTCATGCTTGTTTCTTTGTGAACCACTTGATATCACTATAAACGCAGAGGATGCAGGACAAACGAACATGTCCTGACCCCTCCAATATTCTTCTTTGATGTGTACTTAAAATGGAGGAAGATGATGATGGCGATGAAGGAAATGGAACCGGAACCCGCGGCCTCCGCGACCCGTGCTGCCCCACGGCACTTCACCCTCCCAGCCAAACCGGTCTGGCGTCGGCTGAGCAAATGCGGAAGGACCGAGCCGCCCTGAGCTAAAACCCCTGATGCACCGTCGCAATGCCGAGCCATCGTGCCGAGCCGTCGTGCCACCCTAGGCCAAACCCACTCGCCGCACTGCCGCCATGCCGAACCACAGTGCTGCCGCCGTCCGCCATGTCGAGCCACCGTGCCACCGCCATCGTCCGAGCCGTGTCACCGTCTACTAAGCCGCGCTTCCATCTGCTGAGCCACGCCGCTCTCCGAGCCAAGCCGAACTGCACCGCCACCATGTCGTACTGATGTCGAGACCGAGTTGAGCCGCACCGTTGCAGCCATATTTCCCTCACTGCGACCCTTCGAGCCACTCTCTCTGTGGCCATGTGAGATGCCTAGAGTAGAGCTGGCCCGTGGCTGAGCCGTTCCACGGGTGAGCCGCCCTCACGACACCCTCTGAGGCTGAGCTGCCTTCGTGGACCCTCATGGCCGTCGGGCCGGCCATACGGGTCGGGCCACCAAGCGAGTCGGGCCAATCCCAATGGGTTGGGCGGCACTGTGGACTGGGTCGACCCGAACCACGTCAGCCCAGGTCGGGTTGGGCCGAGTCAGTCCGACAGGGTCAGACTAGACCTGGGCCCACTACGACCCATTCACATTCTTTTGGCCATATCTTTGGCACCTTACGTCCATTTGACGAACCATTAGTGTCGTTGAGAACCTTTGAGCGAGTCGGTCCCTTTGAGTGATACCCACAGTGTTTTGGATTAATATGGGGAACAATTAGGTCGGATTGAGCACGAATCCAACTAGGCCCTTGTGACTAAAAGGCTAATAACTCACATACCGGGTGTCCGATTAACGCACTGTCTGTTGCATTGAGATCCCATTGACGTGGAAAACATTTTAGATACATATTCATGGGACATCATGGATGATGATGTATTTACTAGTAGCTTGTGGAAAGGATCCTCCTGGAGATGAGCGATCATAGTGCGGAGACCTAATTTTTGGATGAGAATTGACGACTGCTAACTGTTAGACTCGGTGTGACTCGACAGGCCTAGTGAGGAGCTCCTTTGTGACGATTCAGACCCACATTGGGGAGAGCCTTGGTGACGCGACAGACCCACGATACTCGGCAGGTGGAGTACCTCAGTAGGCATTGAGGGGGAGTGCCTCTATGGGACTTGGCGGACCCACAGTGGGGAGCGCCTCTGTGTGATGCGGCAGACCCACGATACTCGACATGAGGATTACCTCAGCAATCCAAGGTTAGTGGAATGCACCTCTGTGCGATGTGGAATGCCCACTGTACTCGATAGAGGAGGAGTCCTCTAGCAGCCAAGGTTTTCGATGTTGTGTCTAGAATGTTACATTATACTACCCCTAGTATAAATCCTGATGTGAGATGAGTCAGTTTTTCTATGTTTTACTGATGATTGAGATGGATTACTTGATAACTTATGTATATGTATGGGCATATACCTAAGTAGGGTTATATGTTGATTTCATACATTATGGTTTATCCTTGTTGAATTTTGTGAGACCTAAAGGGTCTCGGGGTCCCTAAAAAGTATTTTTATACTCACCCCTACATGGGAAATGCCCACACTTCGTTTTTTTGGTATATAAGATGGATAGTGCTGACTGAGGACGAGAGTACCAAGACGGGATGGTACCTGTTGGTGGACCTTACGAAGAGTCGGTACCTGTAGAAGATGGATAGACGAGGAGTTCTAAGGAGGTGATCTAGACCTACCCTTTAAATTGGAACCTCAAAGGATGACCCAGTTGTTGATTTCCATTTTCATTAGTTGTACCTGTACTCTCAGTTTCTTGTACATTACTGTTGGGCTTGTATTCCAGCCCCCTTTTACATTCAACACCCTTTTGATATACAGATTTACTTGGTGATTTTTATCCAGATATGTTCTTGGTTACATGAGTATAATTTTTATAAAGGCAATGCCTTCCTTGTTTTAGGGATTATGCCATTCGGTGCTCATCACCAGCCCATGGCCTATAGAGGGTGGGTTTGGAGTAGTCATGGCACGACCCTGGGGGACAAGTCATGACAATATTTCATAACCATTTTTCATTGATTAATTTTGATGATGGAGGTTTATCATAGTGTTGTCCACATTTAATGATATATCATGAGATACTATGTTAAATTATAATATTTGATGTTGTGAGGTATTTTTGTATAATTAATGAGATGGGAAATATATGAATAAGAATATGAGGAAATTAATACAAATAAAATATTCTAGAATATATTAATCTTAGGGAAATGAGAAAATAAATGAGAAAGAATAATATTGGGAAATCTAATAAATTACAAGAATAAAACCATTGATTTATAATGAGAATTGATATATTGGAATATAAACCACATATAGATAAACTATGAGAAAAATTAAATCAAGGGCATCAACATATAAATGGATAAAGATAGAGAGGGGGTTAAATAGAATTTTGAACATATTAAAGAAATATTTTGGGAAATCTTGAAATCACTATAATGTAAGATGATGTAAGATCCAATATTATCATAAATATAATTATCACTAGGTTTTTTAGATCATGTATGATGAATCCAACCATTATTCATAGATTACATCAAGTGTGCTAAAGGCATGAGAAGTATAAGTACAAATATGACAAAGAGTGAATTAAATTCTCCTTATAGTTATTATTATTTTTTCCTAATGCATTTATAGAATGTGGAGGTACTTTTTGTTGAATATTATGTGATATACATGTGCATGAAAACATTGATAACAGATTCAGTCAAATTTCTATGGAGTTCACATATGAGAAGTGATTGAGCTACAAGTACTATCCTTGAAGACCTATTAGATTTTATTGAAATTGGTGTTTAGTTAATAGAGAATATTTTAGATGGATGTAGTGACGTAATGTGAAGAATGATGATTGAATTCTTGGGAGGATAATAAATAAAAATATTAATATACATGGTTTTAATCCACGCAACCTCTGTGACTCAGGGTATGCTGGTAGATCATAATATACCTCTGTGAAAGTAGTGAACATACATTGTGAATAACTGTTGTGAGAAGAATTAATTTTTTCGCATGGTGAGATGTTGAAATTTTTTGAGAATTACTGACCATTATAAGATACATTTGTTTATAGTGGACAAACTATGATTAGCAATAATAACCAATCAAGGAAAAGACTTTGTCTTAAAAAAAATTTAAATATACAACATCTGATTTATCTTTTTTAATTTCAGGAATTTGGATGATGATTTATTGTTTAAAATAAAATTAATTAGTATTTACTATGCAAAAAATATAGGTTAAATATCCAAATAGGGTCATTGATTTGAAGAATATTTATAAAATGGTAAAAATTAGGCAACACCTAATTCACCCACCCGCCACTTATGTGTCTTCACTAATTCTATTGTTTATTTCACTAATGAATCTCCCCATTCTATGAATAATAATAATAGACTTACATGGGGCCATTTCGAATGGCTCCGATGACATGCAACATACTATTTTCATACACACATGGGAATAGAATTTCACGGAGTAGTAAGAAATTCTAAGAAAAGGATTGCTATGATCATTATATAATACCCCATTTATGAATCAAACCACATTTATTAAGTAAAATATTTAACTTTACAATGATTTTTTATTCTCTAATAATCCAAAATCAAAAATCCTAACTCCAAAGTACAACCAATATCATCCCCAAGATTCTAAACACCCTAAAATCATTGGGTACATGACCTAGGAAAACTATAGACTCTACATTAGCTACCTATCAAACGTTTTTAATCCTAGAGAAACTAAAAAACACAATAATAAAATTTAGGAATCCATGAAAATAAAAATAATGCATTATATTCATCTCAAATAGGTCTCTATCAATAAAAAAAGAAACATTTTGTGTAATAGGTGGATACACATCCATCATATCATCAAAAAACGTATATCCAATTGAATAATGACATAATAATATCTTCACATACTATGAATATATATGAAACTCACATTCACACAAACCCTCCTCAATATCTCTATGTCATCACCCCATATAAATATTTTTTACGGATCATGAATCTCAATAGTATACTCTATAAATATTTCCACATCCTCAGCATACAAATCACCCAAATCATTAGGATGTGAGTCATCATGAAGATACTGATGAGGTTTTTACACATTGAAGACATCGTGAACATTATTTTTATATAGAGTAAGTGGTATAAAAAATTTCACTTCACCAACACACACCAAACAACTTAAATGTGATGGCCCACACGAGTATATATCTATTGAGTCAGAGAATGTCCAAGATCTAATATGGTAGAAGTAGGTAATTTTTAAAAACATTTAATTTATATTAAGAATAGTAATTTAATAAATTTCATGACTTGGTTGAGTGCATGTTTTTGAGGTTGTAGATCACGTACATGGGGCTTTAACATGTTTTTGGGGATAGTTTTTGGAGTCATTCTATGTCTTAGGTTGAGGATCTTTTATAGGTAAAAGTTCATATCTCATCATATAGTTTAATTCTAAAAAAAGTTGTATATGTAAGAATAATATTTTATGAATGTGGTTGGTTGTGATATTAAAATAGAGAAAAATAGTTGTGAGCCCTATAAAAGTGTATTTTTCGAGAATTTGGATGAAGGAAACATTGATGTGTAAGGACAAGAGACATATATAGCTCTATATAGGAGTAAATATTTGGAAAAATTGGATTAAATATTTCTATGGGTGGTGGGTTGTTTTTCAAACCATAGTCTTCTCCATTAGGTATTTGTTAAGGGGGAATGTGCTCCATCATTAAGATGGTGTGTTGCACTATGTATCTATGCTAGTAAGAGAGAACTACATTTTGAAGGTTCATGGTATTCCATGAAGGATTGGGTAATTTTTTTTGGGTTCATCCCTATATTATGATTCTATGGTATTACTATATAAGGGGGAAACACATGTGAAAAACAAAAAATCGAATTAGGATTTGACCATTTTGGTCATAATGAAGGGATCTTTTTGGGCAGTTCAATATAAAATTATTAATATTAAATGTTCATTATATTGATTTCGATAACTCCTCTTAGAGTTCGTGTGATTTATCTAACCATATAGTGGTTTATACAAGATATTATTCCTCTCATAATCCATTCATCATCCCATTTATGTTGGGAGTATTTGGTGGAACTTCTTTAATGATCTGTGGTGGGATTAGTTCGTTACTCCTCTTTATCTATTCTGCATTATTATTCTCTAATATATGGTTGGTTGGATCAAGGGTCTTGATTCAAATTCTAATTGACCATAGTGTAATCATGTCCAAATAGCAGGGCTTTATAATAATGTGGATACAAGAGATCTCAAGTGGAATAATGATTGAGTATTCTTGTGGGTTCACATGATTTAATCCTATAACATGATTTATTTTTGGGGTTCAATAAAATTTTAATGTATTTTGTTAAGGATAAATGTTTGATGTTAGGTTATTCCAAAGTAGTAGTCCCATTCATGTGTCGATCATGATCCATGCTCCATTTTATGACGTTGTTTTTTATTATTACGCTATTATATTATCTATCTTTTTTTTATAAGTAATTGAATGAATTTTATTAATTAATTGTGATTTTCACTGACTAATTAAATGGATATTTAATTTATTTAGTTCCTCATGAGGATGGATGATGGATGCTGGAGCTTAATGAAGTTTGGATTAGCCTAGGTGATTATGGATCTATATTTTATAAGGGGACAATGTCATGTTGAAGTTGGTCATCACTAAAATCTCTCAATGAGTTAAACATTGTTTATGAGAAGTGTGATATGAGGTATCGCCATAATTTTTATTTTACCTAAAAACAAAATTGAATTGTTCTTCTATGAATCAATTGTGTTTGGAAAGAAAATATATTTTGTTGAGGGTTCCTTTGAATGTTATGATTAATTATAAAACCATCCATTTCCTTCATTTTAAAAAAAATTTATTTATCATTATACTCTAGATCTAATGGGGATCCCGTTGAGTTATTTTTTGAGTCTTATAACCATTATGAAGTTCCTTCATCTCATTATACATCATATTTATGTGTAATTAAGATATAATTATATAATCCATTATTTTTTTAATATCGACAATTGAGAGAGACAATATATACAAATAAATATATGGTCCGAGTTTCTTTTATCGCATCTTCTTGTATTGTCCACCTAAGGCCTTTGGGTTAATATAAACAATTTTCGAATTATGGACTCTAAAACAAATAGAAATGTATATTTGGTTTTATTTGACATATTAAATATGGAATAGGTTCTGTTAGACACCTCAATGTACGATATATGCATGAGTATGTGAATATAATTTGAGTCTTGACCTGAATGGATCATCAGTCATTCTATGTTAGCCTTTTGAATTATATGACTTATGTATGGGGGATAGATAATCCCCCTTATGGATTTTAGTAGATGATAATTGTATACCTTGGTTTTAAATTTGGATATGGGCTGGGAATGTCAGGACCAACCAGTCCAAGACTATTGTTGGTTGGTCATGATTCCCAGTAAATTATTTTTGACTTTGAAACTGTTTATGAACTATTTATTTTTTCCCTTATGTGTTCTATTTATTTTGAGGGATGCTCTTACCAGATGTATTATTATTGAAATGTGGTGGATTTGATATTCCTTTATTAATATGTTTTTTCATGTATTATCTATCATCTTTATTCTTATCGATATAGCCTAAGGACGGGGAAGACATGATCAATTTTTTTACAATTTATTCACCATGGAATGACACACCCAATGTGAAAATTTAACATGTGGGAGGGGATTCACTACCCATTCACCATATGGTAACATTTATTGGGATGATATTCCACTTATTGCATATTCTTGTGGAATTGGATACACTACCTAAGTACCTTGTAATCCTCATAGTACATAATTGAGGGATGTTCTAACCATTATGTGATGAGGCCATGAATGGTGGATATATTCTTATGGTATTGAGATTTTATTTTCACTAGTCTATGAGATATATAGCCAATGTGGTCCTGAAAATGTTGTTTTAGGGATATAATTCCTGATTCTTTGTTATTACTCTTGGTAATGGGATTTTATACATACAATTTTATTATCCAATTTAAAGGTATTTATTTCCCAAATGATAATGAAAATGGTTGAATGTGATGCCTCATATCAGGTGATGTGTCCTAGTTCATTGGACACTCATCCCTTTGGAGAATATACCCTTGAATTGGAATGATATACCCTCCATTGGTCATATTTTTATTCCTTTATTTAAATTAATGTATGCGGATTTGGGTACCTTATGAAAATGGATATGACTATGTCATAGGGATTTAATGCCCATGTATCAACTTTTTTGTTACCCTTAGGATGTTATACCCATTATTCTACATATGTATTTTGGATGTGCTTACAATACATTGGTCATTATATTATAATGGGATGTTATTCCCATTAACTTTGAATTCGGAATTGACTCTGAATTATATGTTATGTGACATGTTTAGATGCATCCCCACATTAGCTACAATATGTATTGTCGTAGATGGTTTTCTATGTAGCACCCATGGTTTTGACATATTTATTTTTTCTACCATTGAAAATTGTTTTCCTTATAATCAGATCACATTATACATTAACCTACTTATTGGAAATGTTATGGTCACTGTGGGTGGTGGCCCAACATAGTTGTATTTACACCATGCTTGAGTTCCATATTACCCTATTAGTCATTATGGTTTGTATTATAGTTACATTTTAAGATCCCACATTTGATAAATATGACATGATGGTTTATATAACCTTTGATATGGGAGCATGCATGAAATTTGAATTTGTTTTTCTGTCACCTCTAGTATTTAACTACTTATAGAGTGTATACTATGTGAATTTCCTTTGTGTGATCCTAATTATATATTTACACCTAAATGAAAATTTTTTTTCTCAATTTATTTTATCATGGTAGTTTTTATTTAATTGCTAAAATCTTACAACTCTAAATTTTTATTTTATCTATGTTTATCTAATGATAACTATTGATTATATTTCCTCCACTATGTTTTAGAACTATATATAACAATACTCTATAGTATCCCACTGATTAAATAGACCCTCTCCCTTTGTATTCATGATATTGTATACAAGGAGGCACACATGAGGTATGCGGCATCGGGTTTGGTCAATAAGAAGATGAACTAGAACGTGGAAGGTTCATTGTCATATCATAACTATATTTTTCATTGTGGTACTAAATGAAATATAGTAGAAGATAATAAAAATGGTAATAACATGGTATATACTATATATTTTATACTTGACTATGGAGTGGGTAAGTAAAGACATATCTATGTAGAATGGATCTTTTTCGAAATATATCCTATATGGTTTGTGATGATTTTATGGAAAACCCAGAGATGAGTGAGACATGTACATGTGGACACCTCCTAGATAAAAACAATGAGAAGGTTTTTGTATGGATGGTATGATATGATCATCATATGATTTATATGTGATCATTTTTTATGTTGGGAAAAAATCCCTCAAGATATCATTGAAGCATTTTTGAGGTGATTGTGTATGTTAACAAAGTGTACATCTGAGTAGTGATTGTTGACAAAGAAAAACAATGACATACAAATTTGTTGACAAAGAAGATTTCATGGTGGAATGTCGAGTTCACGAACTGAGTTCAACGATCCATGTTTGATTCAAGAACGTCGATAGAAGGAATGGATGATCTGGAGGCGGTACAAAAGAACAGATACAAGGTGGCGCCGTTTTCCAGTGATTGCAAAATTTTAGGGCCTGAAAATCGGCAAATGAAGAAAAGTGTTTTTGGAAAAAGGACATGCGTGCCGAGGACTTGCAGTATAGTAAATTTGCGCTATATGTTTTTCAATATCAGAAGATTGAAATATGGCAAAGTAAAGAGGTTCGCGCACGTTTGAGAGTTGGTTGCGCAAGTGTCTAAAATGACAGGGTACTTGCACGCCGAAACTGGGTCGCGCAGGTGACTTGCGCGCCATCGCTCAGGGTGGTCAGATTGCCTATAAATACTGGACCACCCCTCCTCATTTTGTACGGAGTTCAACACTTTGAGAAATCAGTGCTCCCGTCGCGAAGGTGTGGTGGTTGCGCAAGTGGTGAGTGTGGGTCGCGCAGGTGAATTTGCGCGCCAGTAGTTGAAGTTCTGCGCCGGTGTTAGAAGTTACGCGTCAGTCAGCATGCGCGCCAATATTGGTTTGGGCGTAAAAGGAAGAGAGTCGCGCAAGTTTGGAGTTGAGGAAGATTGAGTCGCTCAAGTGTCTGAGGAGGACTTGCGCACCCGTTGTGACTTGCGCACCGATACTTGCGCACCGAGATTGACTTGCGCGCCAAGTAAGGTTTTGTTCCAGCGGTGCTTCTCGGACTGCGTGGAAGCTGGTATGTTTCCTGATACCTTTGGTGAAAAGAGATATTCATCTACGGGTGAATGTTGTACTTCAACAGAGCATTTACACACAGAGGAAGATGCATTCATTCATGCAAATGAAGAAACCTACAGGTCTATAAACTGTGAGTGGATTCCTTCCAAGAGTAGTGAGCTTAGGAAGAGGAAGAAGGTGATCCTCTCCACCGGCAGTGAGCCAGAGAGAGAGAGAAACAGGGAGTGACCCTTGGGAAAGCAGTGAGCTGACCCTAAGCATGTAAAGGCAGTGAGCCTGGGCTTAGAAGTGATCTAGCCCGAACCTTGTAATCCACAGCTAGTGAAGATTAGTGGAATTTGGTACGACCGACAACTTGTCGGTGTATGCTCCTTGGTCGTAGTCCTTTGCGGTGAACCATGTAAAATTGTTGTGTCCTATGCATACTTCGCTTTCTATTTACTTTATGCAACAGGAAAAAGAGAGAAGAGAGTTTTGCTCAACAGCGAAACAAGATCAGGAAGGGCATTAATTTTAAATTAGTCATACCCTGATTCACCCCCCCTCTCAGGGTATTCAGCCCTGTGGACCTAACAATTGGTATCAGAGGGAAAGGATGAAATTTTTTCTTCTCTCAACGGAGGTCACCAATCATAAAGGTATTCCGATATTCGACAGATATAATTTTCAGATATAGAAGAATCGGATGCAACACTATTTCCGATCCTTGGGAATGGATGCGTTTTCAGCGGCTATGCATGGTAGCACAACTGATATTAATAGTGGTGCTTTAACAGAACTAAGCATAGAGAGTTGGATGCTGATTCCAAAGCAATCAATGCCTTAGGGGGATCCCTTTCCCATCCCATTTACATGAAGGTGATGTCATGCAAAACGTCACATGCCATGTGGGAAAAGCTTTTGAATATATATGAAGGGGACAGAGATGTTAAAGAGGCAAAGCTGCAGGTGTTTTGGAACAAATATGAAGATCTGAAAATGAACCCGAATGAGTCAGTTGACGCATTCTTTGACAGGGTAAACGTTGTTTTGGATGATATGTGAGGTCTTGGAGAAGTCATTGAAGACATAAAGATTGTAAAGCGCATCTTGAGGAATCTTCCACCTCGGTTCAATCCGAAAGTTTCAGTACTAGAAGATAAAGATCCAAAAGAGCTGACATTGGACAATTTTCATAGTACCTTGATTGCATATGAAATGAGGAACGATGATAATGAGGCTGCGGAAAAGGGGAAGTCTAACGAGGTGGCATTTAAGGCCATGAAGAAGCTCACCATTGAAGATTCTAATGAAGAAGAAGAGACAGATGAGATGATGTCATTTATTTCTTCAAATATACAAAGAGGAAGAGGAAAATTTAAAGGTAAACTTCCACTAGCATGTTTTCGATGTGGAATGGTTAGTCATCTTGCGGCAAGATTCCCAAAGAAGTTTCAAGATGATTATGATGATGATGTTGGAATTCCCAAGAAGAAAACATCAGCTTTTGTGAAAGGGAAGAATTAATTCAAGAGAAATTTCTTCAAGAAAAATAATCTTCTCTCACAAGAACTTGAATGTTCAGATGAGTATGAGGATGAAGAGGTTGAGGAAATTGAAAATTGCAGAGATCATGGGGTAAATGCCTTTGTGGCGATTGTTGGTAGTTCTTAAAAGGGAGAAGAAGCTGATGCTAAAGAAGAAGAAGAAATTGAAGGGAGAGTTGATATGGAAGACGAATTGGAAGTAGCTCTTGAGGAGATAGACGTTTGGAGAGCCAAAACGAATAAATCCAATAAAGTGGTTCGTGATGACAAACTCTATATGCAAAAACAAGATGAAGAAAAGTCTGAGATGTAAAAAGAAATTGAATGACTAAAATCCTCAACACCAGAGAACTCAGAAAATATTGTTGAGTTTAATCTTAAAGTTGAGGAAAAAAAGAAGGAAATTTATTGTTTGACCAACACAGGAAAAGATCAGGTTAGATGTATCAAAGAGCTTGAAGAAGAAGTGGTCAGTCTGCGACAAAAACATATGGATCAAGATAAACTCTTGACCCCCAATGTGATATCCGAAAATCAGGCCATTCAGAAGACAGATAAGATGAAAGTGGAGCCTAGCAGTTCAGTAGGGAAGAAGTAGCAATTGAGCTCAGATGTTAAGGTTGTTTCTGGGCTTAGTCAAGAACAAAAATTTGCGACAATTTCAGTTAGACTGCAAGCACTCATCCCGAAAGTGAAGGTTGATTTGGGCACAAAACAGAATCGGAATATTCAGAGATCTCAAAGGGAAAATCATAGTGCTGAAATATCACAAGGGAATGCATCCTATATCAGGTGTTATTGCTATGGGAAAATGGTACATTCACATTATGTGTGTTCCATAGCCAAGAGATACAGAAGGGAACATGAACATAGATGGTAGCCAAACAGAGAACGGTTTTCCAGAACACATTTTGAAGGACACTGTTTTTGGTGCTGAGGATTTGGACACATGGCTAGGTATTGAACTTCAACCATTCAGAGAAATGTGTCAAAGCAGAATCAAAATGTTCGCAAGCAGCAGATCAATAAACCAACAAGTGAGTTAAAAGTTCAGAAGAGATTTGCAGCTCTGCAAGATGAGGGTGGTCCATCATACTCTGAGAAAGAACAGAAGTCTCAATCCATGCTGAGTCTGAAAGAAAAAGTATGGACCAAGAAGAAGAAAAATGAGAAGGCTGTGGTGGCGGAAACTGCCCTTAAAGCATCAGATCGATCTGGTGTTTGGATCCTTGATAGTGGTTGCACATCCCACATGACGGGTAAAAAGGATCTTCTTACATGCATCAAATATGACAAAGAAGGAGTTGTCAAATTTGGAAATGATGAAGGCCTGAAGATTGTTGGCTCAGGGAAAGCCAAGTTTGGGGGCAAAGAGATGAGACGTATTGATGTCTTGGTAGTATAGGGTCTCAGTCATAACTTACTCAATGTTAGTCAACTATGTGACTCTGGGCAGCCTATCCAATTTACCAGGAAGATGTGTGTTGTGAAAGGAAAATATGGAGCAGCTGTTCTGTAGCGGAAAAGGTCAGAGGGAAATCTCTACCTTGTAGGTGGGGAAGAAGGTACTTGTCTTTTATCCAGAGAGGAAGAAAACCAGTTGTGGCATAAGCGACTTGGTCATCTATTCCAATCATCTATGGAGGATCTCGTAAAATGTGATGCTGCTAGAGACCTTCCCAAACTATCACGTGATCGCACTCATACGTGTGATGCTTTCCAACAAGGGAAGATCATCAGAAAGACATATAGGCCAAAGGAATAGAAATCAACTAGAGTGCTCGAATTGGTTCATGCTGATGTATGTGGACCTATTTCACAACGAGCTATAAATGGGAAAATGTACTATGTTCTTTTCAATGATGATTATAGCAGAATGGCCTGGGTATTCATCATTACCCATAAGACAGAGGTGTTCAGTTGTATAAAGCAGTATATGAGGGAATCAGAAAAGATGCTTGGGCAGAAAATCCTGAAATTTCGTACTGACAACGGTACAAAATTTACAAACAGTCAGGTTGAAAACTATCTCGAGAAACATGGGATAAGGCATCAAGTATCATCAGTAAGAACTCCCCGAAAGAATGGAGTGGTTGAAAGAAGTAGTCGGATCATCAACAATATGGCGAGAACAATGCTTATTGATAAGGACCTACCAGAGAAATTTTTGAAGGAAGTCGTTTTAACATCGGTCTATGTTTCAAACAGGTCTCTATTGTGTCTGAAGCAGGGGAAGACTCCGTATGAACAATGGTACAGAAAGAAGCAAACATTGAAATACTTTCGAAACTTTGGAAGTAAGTGTTTCATTCTCAAAAAAGAAAATAATAGGAAGTTTGAGGCACGAGGAGATGAAGAGATATTCCTTGGCTACTCAGGGAAAAGTAAAGCATATAAATGTTTCAACAAGAGGCTGGGAAAATCATCGAGAGCAATGATGTCACTATTGTTGAAAATGAACAGAATTTTCAATGATCCAGTGAACAGTTCATGGATGAAAGTGATGATGAGGAAAGCAACACAGGGGGGCAGAAGTTGCAGAGGCTGACTCAGAAGAAGATACTGATGATGAACAAGAAAGTGTCAAGTCTATATCTGCAAGGAAGCCAAAGAGTCGAGCTGAAATTGATAGGCAGAATATCATTGGTGACCAGACATCACCAGTTCAGACTCGAAGAATGAAGTCATTACATAAGACATCATTTTTATCTCAGGTGGATCCGAAATGTTTTTCCGATGCCACTGAAGATGAAAACTGGGTTCAAGCTATGAATGAAGAGCTTGATCAGATTGAGAAGAACCAGACATGGGAGATTGTTTCGAGACCAGCAGACAAGAATGTCATTGGGAATAAATGGGTCTATCGCAACAAGATGAATGAAGATGGAACTGTGATTCGAAACAAACCACGACTAGTGTGCAAGGGGTACTCCCAGACCGAAGGAATAGATGTTTATGACACATTTGCACCGGTTGTAAGGCTGGAGACAATCAGATTATTCTTGGCCATAGCAGTGAAAATAAAGTTTAAAGTGTTCCAGATGGATGTCAAATCCGCGTTCTTGAATGGGGTTCTGGAAAAAGAGGTGTGCATTGAGCATCCAGATGGTTTTCTTATTCATGAGGATGTGAACAAAGTTTGCAGGCTGAAGAAGGCTTTTTATGGGCTGAAACAAGCACCACGAGAATGGTACTCAAGGCTTGATCACTATTTGAAGAAGCTTGGTTTTCAGCGTGGAGTTGATTAAAATCTCTATTTTATTAATGAAAGTGATCAACGGATGATGGTGATGGTTTATGTTGATGACAAAATATTCGGTGGATCAGATAAAGCTCAATGCAGAAAGTTCTCTGAATTCATGTAAAATGAGTTTGAAATGTCAATGATTAGAGAGCTAACATTTTTCCTCGGTTTACAGGTGACACAAGGATGTAATGGAACTTTTATTTCTCAATAAAAATATGCCAAGGAGGTTCTAAGAAGGTTTGGAATGGATAATTCCAAGGAGATGAAGACTCTGGTTGCTACCCGGATGAGATTATCAAAAGATGGGGATAACGAGGCAGTTAATATCACAGAATATAGTCAAATTATCGGATGTCTGTTGTATATGACCGCGACAAGGCCTGATATTTTTTTCACCACATGCTAAGCAGTGATATATCAAAGTAATCACAAGGAAAGTCACATGCTTGCAGTGAAAAGAATACTTCGGTATATCAAGGGCATAGTGGACTTAGGGCTGACATATAACAACAAGTCTCGGACAGAATTATTGGGATATACTGATGCAGACTGGGCCGGTTCAGCAGATGACAGGAAATCAACATCTGGAGGTGCATTTTCTCTTGGCGGACTATGTATTTCTTGGTTGAGCATGAAGCGGTATTTCATTTCATTAAGCACCACAAATGCTGAGTAATTGCAGCCACTCAAGCATGCACACGGTTATTGTGGATGAAGCAGCATCTTGAAGATATGGGAGTTGAAGTGATGTCTCCGATCAGAATCCAATGTGACAACTCAAGTGCTATAAATCATTGCAAAAATCATGTCCATAATTACAGGACAAATCACATTGAGATCAAGTATCATTTTATCAAGGAGAAGGTTGATCAGGGCATTGTGAAGTTGGAGTATGTGCCTACAGAGCTACAGGTTGCAGACATTCTGACAAAGGCCTTACCCAAGGAAGATTTTGAGAGGCATCGACTGGCTCTGGGAGTTCAGTCGATTCCCCGCACTTGAAATAGTGTGTATGTGCCCCCCCTCTCACCGAGGTATGATGTCTTTTTCCCTAATGTGCTGATTTGTCTTATCTACTCTGTTACAGACTACAAAGGAGTGACCTTTGGGTTCGTTGATAAAGGGGGAGAAAATAGTGTTTGTTAAAGGGGGAGAAAATAGTGATTGGGAGACAGTGTGGCTATTTGAGAAATCATGACAGATACGGGGAGAAGCTGACAGGTGGAGCAGCCAGAAACGGGGAGCAATGAGAAAGGGGGAGTGTATTAAATCTGACGATGCTATAAGTGATCGATCAAAGAATAGATATCACGACAGCTGAGGATCATGATAAAAGCAGAAGAGTGGTGTTGGAAAGTGGTAAGACTATTTCCAAACCAAACATTGGTCTTCCAACAAATCCATCAACTATTGGTATCAGTTTAGTATAAATTGGTATCAGTTTGGTGTCAACAGTGGATTTCAGAGATAAAGTGATTCATTGATGAACATTTAATTTACTCTTGTTTCTCACGCCGAGCATTGCTCATGTGGGATTAGAGTATGTGTTGAGTAAATCCTTGATCGCTATCAGAATCGCAATGAGGCGAATGGAGGCTGAAGAATCAACGACGTATCTTTGTTTTGGATGATTTGTCAACAAACCCAAAGGGGGAGATTGTTGGGCAAAAATCCCTCAAGATATCATTGATGCATTTTTTAGTTTATTGTGTTTGTTGACAAAGTGGACATCTGCGTAGTGATTGTTGAAAAATCAAAACAATGACATACAAATTTGTTGACAAAGAGGATTTCATGGTGGAATGTCGAGTTCAAGAGCTGAGGTCAACGATCCATGTTTGATTCAAGAACATCGATAGAAGGAATGGATGATCTGGAGGCGGTACAAAAGAACAGATACAAGGTGGCGCCGTTTTCCAGTGTTTTCCAAATTTTAGGGCCTGAAAATCGGTAAATGAAGAAAAGTGTTTTTGGAAAAAGGACTTGCGTGCCAAGGACTTGGAGTATAGGAATCTTGCGCTATATGTTTTTCAATATCAGAAGATTGAAATATGGCAAAGTAAAGAGGTTCGCGCACGTTTAAGAGTTGGTTGCGCAAGTGTCTAAAATGACAGGGGACTTGCACGCTGAAACTGGGTCGCGCAGGTGACTTGCGCACCGTCGCGCAGGGTGGTCAGATTTCCTATAATTACTGGACCACCCCTCCTCATTTTGTACGGAGTTCAACAGTTTGAGAAATCAGAGCTCCCGTCGCGCAGGTGTGGTGGTTGCGCAAGTGGTGAGTGTGGGTCGCGCAGGTGAATTTGCGCGCCAGTAGTTGAAGTTGTGCGTCGGTGTTAGAAGTTGTGCGCCGGTCAGCAGTTGCGCACCAATATTTGTTTGGGCGTAAAAGGAAGAGAGTCACGTAAGTTTGGAGTTGAGGAAGCTTGAGTCGCGCAAGTGTCTGAGGAGGACTTGCGTGCCCGTTGTGACTTGCGTGCCGATACTTGCGCGCCGAGATTGACTTGCGCGCCAAGTAAGGTTTTGTTCCAGCGGTGCTTCTCAGAATGCATGGAAGCTGGTACGTTGCCCGATACCTTCGGTGCAAAGAGATATTCATCTACGGGTGAAATTTGTACTTCAACAGAGCATCTACACACAGAGGAAGATGCATTCATTCATGAAAATGAAGAAACCTACAGGTCTATAAACTGTGAGTGGATTCCTTCCAAGAGCAGTGAGCTTAGGAAGAGGAAGAAGGCAATCCTCTCCACCGGCAGTGAGCCAGAGAGAGAGAGAAACAGGGAGTGACCCTTGGGAAAGCAATGAGCTGACCCTAAACTTGTAAAGGCAGTGAGCCTGGGCTTATAAGTGATCTAGCCCAAACCATGTAATCCACAGCTAGTGAAGATTAGTGGAATTTGGTACGACCGGCAACTTGTCGGAGTATGCTCCTTGGACGCAGCCCTTTGCGGTGAACCAAGTAAAATTGTTGTGTCCTGTGCATACTTCGCTTTCTATTTACTTTGTGCAATAGGAAAAATAGAGAAGAGAGTTTTTCTCAACAGTGAAACAAGATCAGAACGGGCATTAATTTTAAATTAGTTATACCCTGATTCACCCCCCTCTCAGGGTATTCAGCCCTGTGGACCTAACATTTTAATTAGATAGGAATAATTCCATTATTTATATTGATATGGAAGCACATATGATGTTGTATATAGTGAGTTGAAAAATATACATGTAATTCATAGATGTTTGTTAACTAGACTGACGATCACAGGATAATTAAGATGAAAATATTGATTTTGTGAGAATATTTGTTTTTTGATTTTATAACACTAAGGGGTGAAGCCTCTTGGTTTTTCATTTTTTAGCAACAATTGTATAAAAGTAAGGCATCCTTAGAATGAGTTTTATGTCCAACGTTTTTTTAGGTAGGAGGACGTTCTTCTATACTATTCATATGGATTTTGGAAAATGATTTCATCTATGATCGATATTTAAATGGTGTACATTGAGTTCTTTAGGTGTGGTTGTTCTTGTATAATTATTTGGATATTGAAACAGATATATTTTGGAATCTCTCCATGTTTGAGGTGTAGATAATTCAGGTTGGGTGACTCTTGGAGTCATGTCATGGTGATTTTTTATTACTAGTTTTTCTTTGAGACTTTCCTTATATGTGATCCTTCCTGATATAGATACATGTTTAGTCGCTCTATTTATGCATGTTTTTTTGGAAATTTTGTGGTACTTATGTGTTTTGATGGGGTTTAGGATTCCTTATATTTCATGAAATCGTTGGGGTAGGAAAAATAAAAATGATTAACAACATGAATAATTACACTTGTAGCATGATCTGGTATGAGATGAGTTTGGAAATGTGTGAGACATCACAAGTAATGTAGGGGCGTTAATCATTGATATTATTATTTAAATTTACTATTTCAACAGAGTTACATATTGCCAACAATATAAAGAAGGAACAATTGATGTTCTAGATATATTTTTCTTGACAATGAGTTTTTATGAGGATCAACATGATTAGTGGTTACTTGGGTGGTGCATTAACTATCTATTGAAATTGGGAACCATGAATATATAAAACATTAACGAGATACAGATAGAATTCGTAGAGGGTTAGAAAATGAATATCATTTTGAAATGAGATATATCAATAGTTTGGGGCATATTTCTATTGATACCAAGTATGTGATAGAGGATCTTATGTATTTTTATCATCATCTATGTAGAGAATAACATTTTCATTGGACATAGAGAACAACTCATGGGAAGGGTCTATCTAGATAAAGAATGACGGGACTCATGAGTATCACCATTAAACTGATTATGTGATATTAGTATGTCAGTATCTTGGAATAAATATGCTAGAAATTCTATGGTGGGGTCCACCATTGAGGTAGTGTCAAACTAAACCCTGTTTGTGTGGTGTATAGTGACAGTCAGTTGTAATGTGTCTGATGATCCTATAATTTTTCTATTAATTTTTTTTCCATGGACCATGCATTTGAGAGGCTTAACTATGTATATACACAACTATTTAGTGGATGGATAGTAGTACTTGGTATCAGATTATGTAACATGTCTTGGTAAGTGCATTAAATGTTTGACTAGTGTAAGTTAAAGAGTTAGCATGTTTGATTACAAGTTATGTTGGTGTTAGTATATTATGTAGTACACCAACATGTGAAATGGTTAAAGTTTGATGTTTTAATAGAGTATAGAGTGTGAGATGGTGTTTTTTGGATGTCCTCAAGTGTAGTTTTGGGAGTGTTAAGGTTTGTTTTAGACAAATGAAATCAACTATAGGTGTGTGAAATAAGTTATTTTGGAATTCATAGATGTCTCCGACAGTGGGGAATCATCATGTAGATTGTGCATTATGTGGTACCATAGTTCATGGGTCATGTGGAATTTTAGGTCAGACCAGTTTAGTGTGGTTCTACACAACACCATTCACGAGTGATCAATTATTATGACTTTGGTAATGATCTATTATAATTGCTCATGAAAGTACCAATGCATGTGATGGACTATAAAATGATGCATCAATATTATATGGTAGGTTTTTTGGTTCATGTGTGGTGTGAGAGTGATCATAACCGGTGATGGATATGGATTTAGAAATTGCATCATATTTTATAGACTAATTTGTTTCATGAGATAAGGAAATGGAGACATCATAGGGAAAATAAGTGCTACGGTAGAAAGGATGTAACAAACAATACATGATTGTTTTGGTGTAGTTTGTAAATTCCATGTCCCAATGTGGTTAATACCATGTTTTCATTGAATTATTTGATTAAGTTTGAGATTCTGAATTTATAGAGATGTCTGATATGGTTGAATCTTTGTGTCTAAGGTGGTACATGTGGGGATGATGACTGTAGAAATTTTTAAGGTCAGTTTCTGATGTCAGCCATTGGTTTAGGATAATGATTTTATTTTGGTCAAAGACCACACTACACTATATGGTGTTTCATAATTTGTAGTGAAAAATGAAAGATTAATATACGATATTTGGGGGTTTTCACTAGGAACATATGATATTTTTCAAGGTAGATGAATAATTAATAAAAGTTTTTGTAGATTTATTAGGAAAAATATTCCACAACATATGGCCTTGCGACATAAATATGGATATATTGGAGTATCTCTTCCGAAATATAGGATTAAATAATTATATGGGTGGGAGGTAGTGCCAAAACCACCAGGATATTCCATATGGGATTTATAATTGGAAAATATCTCCAAACATAATAGAGGGGTGATTTTATATGATTCCTAGTTTTTGGGGTAGTGTTGCTTCATGATGATGGAGGTTTTGTAGTAAAGTCCTAGTGCTAATAACTATGGGTTTCATCTGGATCAGTGTGTTGTGTCGTGGCTAGTGAGGTTGTGTCAGAAGATTTACTACGGTAGGATCATTTATCCAAGAAGATTTTGTTAACACTTTGTAACGTCCCAGACCCGGGTGCCACTCAACATGTGTCGTGAACCCGGTTCGCCATGTGACCTCAAGCTTATTTCCCCAAATTCCAGAGGCTGCCGACTAGCAGCGAGGGCCCAGGTATGATAGTGGGGAAACTATGTCGTCATTTGTCAAAGTGTAGGGCAGTGGAATATAAATAAAACATTCAACAAATAGCAGAAGCAGTAAACCATACACAACTGAAATAATAAACAGCAGTGGATATAACCAAAAGTGTATAATAATGATGTTACATGTCTCAAGTTCTAAGAAAACAGCCAGAACATGTTATACATCAATACAGTACGACTGAAAATAGAGTTCAGCAAAGCAAAGCAATAGCTGGCAGTGGCATCGTGAGCCTAGGCTTGGTCCCATTCCCTCCTACTCCTCAGCAATAGTCAAGTCCCTGTATAGGGACTCTTTCCCCTATCTACACCTGCAGAAACGTAATCAGTTTGGGCCGAAAAGCCTGACCCAAACAGGGTATGAGAAATATATCTCAGTAGGCACCCACCAAAGGCCCATGCCCAACTACATGCTAACATGAAACAATAGTGTGTAGTGGTAAAATTCAATATAGTAAGCAGTACTAAGAAGTAACTATCTTAATAGATAAATTTACATTTAATTATTCATTTAATATATTTTATATAAGAAACCACTACAATACATTTCTAAGTAAACAACTAGTGTCCTCGGAGACGTAAACTCCTACCCTCGGGTAATGACTATCCTTCAAAAGAATCTTCCCTCAGGCATAACAGATTTTTCCCTCTGGCGTAGGTAGTGTCGCCCACATGCATAGAGTCAGTTGCCCACAGGCACAGAAGAAATTTCCATCAGGCCGAAATAACTACAGCCCTCGGGATAAATAGTGTGGTGCCCACATGCTAATCACAACAACACCCTCAGGATAAACAGGTAACTGGGACATGCCCAACATGCCAAAATGCAGTAAACACAATTCCTCTCAAGGAAATTCTACAATTAATACATTAAAGGCATACCCTCAGGTATCCTGGCCAAACGACTAAACAGTGGAACACACCCCTGGGGTGGTTCTAGATGCAAGCAACGTTCCCAACCAGCATTTTAATATCATAATTTAATACCTAATAAATTATAGGTTTTTAATATAGCAATGGCCTCAGCCTCACGACACCCCAAAATGGGTTCTTGGCACAAAAACACACAAAACACACCGCAGCTGGAAAAATTAAAACCAAGCCACCTACCTTATACGCCAATGAATGTTATACCCGAATGTCGACTCTAGAAATTCCCATGAACGGCGTAGATCTAATGAATAAAAAAACCATTCAAAGGTAAATAACATTCCCTTGGGAAATAATTGGTAAGAACGGTACCAAGAGAGGAGAGGGATGACCCTTGAGGTTCCAACGAGATCGTCTGACGCCGAATCGAATTCCAGACGAACTCCTGGCGGATCTTCAAAGGGTTCGTCGTCCTCCTTGGCTCCAAAATGGTTCAAACACCTCCTCTTCCAAATGAGGAGTATAGTACCTATTTTAAGCCGAAAAAAGTACATGGCGTGTAATTCTGAGTACATAGCGTGTACTTCTTTCATTTAACTATTCATTTGGCGACACCGCCACACTGTTCAACCGTCGACATGAGTACACGACATGTACTCTAAAGTACATGGCGTGTACTGTCGCCTAGCTGTCGGGTGCTCCACCGACATACTGTTTAGGCCTGCCGACTGACTACACGGCGTGTAAGGTACCACTACCCGGCGTGTAGTCGGTTCCTACACCCTTCGTCGTCGGCATGGCTATAGGCCCTGTGTACTCATCCCCACACGGCCAGAAGTACACGACGTGTAGTTCCAAAATTTAGGATTTTTCCCCATTTTCCACATTTTCTCAAAAATACTTATGGAAAATGGAAAAGAATAATCCCGTACCTCAAAAATAAGAACCAGGTTCTTACAAACATCCCCCCTTATAGCAATTTGTCCCCGAATTTCCCTTCCTAGGGTGGCGAAGATAATGCTCAGAACAGCTCTGGCCACTGAGCCCATACGTCGACCTCCTGCTCCAAGATCTCGTCCTGTACTCGGCTATGCTGCCATAGCACCCGTAAGAGAGGAACTGACCGGGCTCGGAGAACCTTCATGCTCCTGTCAACGCTACGGATCAGATTCTCCTCAAAGGACGCATCATTCTGATGCTCAACCTCCTCAGGCTGAAATACGTGAGACGGGTCTGAATGATAGAAACACAACTGAGACACGTGGAATACGTCGTTCATGGCTCTGTACCGCTGCGGTAGCTACAACCGATAGGCAACCAGCCAGAATCTCTCTAGAATCTCAAATGGGCCCACATACCTCGGTGAAATCTTACCCTGTCTCCTGATCCTTTTGTGTCCCAGCCTCGGCGATACGGGCAAGAAAACATGATCCCCAACCACGAACTCCAAAGGTCATCTTTGGCGATCATCATAATACTTTTGACGAGACTGTGCGGTAGCCATTCGCTTTCGAATCAACTGGACCTACTCAGATGTCTCCTGCACGAGCTATGGTCCCAGTAAAGCTACCTCACCTGCCTCTAACCAGCACAAAGGTGAATAACATGGCCTACCATATAAAACCTCGTATGGTTCCATCTCAATATTTCCTGAAAACTATTGTTATAGGAAAACTTGACTAAGGGTATATTCATCTCCCAAGAGCCCTCAAAGTCTAGGACGCATGCGCGCATCATGTCCTCCAGCACCTGTATCGTCCGCTCTGACTGGCCATCTGTCTAAGGGTGGTATGCTGTGCTCAGAAGCACATGTGTACCCCGCACCCTCTGAAAACTCTTCCTGAAACGAGATGTAAATAGGGCATCCCTATCTGAAATGATATACCGAGGGGCCCCATTAATATGTACGATCTCTCGGATATACATCCTTCTGAGCTCGTTCACACCAATGGTCTCCTTGATCGGCAAGAAGTGAGCTACCTTCATGAGTCTGTACACAACAACCCACACGACGTCATTACCTCGAGGTGAACTCGGAAATCCCGTCACGAAATCCATCATAACATCATCCCATTTCCACTCTGGAATGGGAAACTGCTGTTACATCTAAGCTGTCCTCTGGTGCTCTGCCTTCATCTGCTAATAGGTGGAACACCTCTTAACAAAACTAGTTTTCTCCCTCTTAATACCCGGCCACCAGTACTGACGCCTCAAGTCATGGTACATCTTGGTATCCCCGGGATGAACTTCCCAAACTTAAGCCTGAAACTCCCGCATCAGCTCCTCGAGTATATCCCCTGGAACCCATACTCATACCTGGAAACGCCAAATCTCATCATCACCTATCTTCCAACTGGGAGGAGGTTCCTCAATTGCCACCGACTCCCATTGAACTAGTCCTTCTGAATCAGATAGTTGTCTCATCCTCACTTTGTCCAGGAGGGTAAAAGTCACATGTAATGAAGAAAGATAAGCCTGCACCTGACTGTCGTGCACCTCCAGATGTATATCAGAGAACAAAGAAATGGGCTTCGACTCACCACATGCCTCCTTCAATGCCTGTATCTGAGTCTTCCTACTCAGTGCATCAGCTACTGCATTACCTTTACCAGGTGTATAGGCACGCTCAAAATTGAAGGACTGTAGGTACTCGGCCAACCTTCTATGTCTCAGATTCAGGTCACGCTGAGTAAAAATATACATGAGGAATTTGTGGTCGGTGAAAACCACAAAATGATCTCCAAATAGATAGTGTCTCCAACGGTGAAATACATGAACAACTACAGCCAACTCGAGATCATGAGTCGGGTAATTCCTCTCATGTGGCCTCAATTATTGAGACCCGTACGCAAAAACTCGGTCGCCTTGCATCAAAACGGATCCCAGCCTAATCCCTAATGCATCACAACAAACTTTATAGCTCTTTCCCTGCTCTGGGAGTCTCAGGATTAGTGTTGATGTCAACCATCCCTTCAGGTCCTGAAATGTTGTCTCGCATGTTTCTGACGAAACGAACTTCACACCATTCTTAGTCAGACCCGTCAATAGTGCTTCTAAGTAGGAGAAGTCTTGTATGAAGCATCTGTAGTAACCAACCAGCCTGAAGAAACTCCGTATCTCAAACACGTTCTTATGATGCTCCTAGGAAAATACTGCTCTCACCTTCTCTGGGTCTACAGCAACTCTTGCCTCTGAGATAATGTGACCCAGGAAGTGAATCGGATCCATCCAAAAGTAGAACTTTGAGAGCTTAGAATATAGCTGATGCTCTCTCAGTGTACTCAATACAATATCATGATGGGTGGCATGGTCAGGTTGAGTGTGAGAGTACACCATGATTTCGTCCATGAATACCACCACAAAGGAATCAAGATACGGATGGAACACACAATTCATCAGATCCATGAAAACCACTGGCGCATTCGTGAGTCCTAAGGGCATAACCAAGTACTTGTACAGACCATATCTGCTCCAAAAAGCTGTAAGCGGCATATCCTATGGTCTCACGCGCAGTTGATGATATCTGGATCTCAAGTCAATCTTCGAGAACAATCGTTCTCCACGAAGCTGATCAAACGGATAATCTATCCTAGGCAAGGGATATCGGGTCTTAACCGTCAATTGGTTTAGCTTCTGATAATCCACACACTGTCTGAGGGTACCATCCACCTTCTTCGCAAAAAGGACCATAGAACCCCAAGGAGAAGTACTGGGTCGGATAAAGACCATTACTTGTAACTCCTCTAACTACCTCTTGAGCTCCTGCAACTCAGGCGTGGCCATCCTATAAAGAGGAATGGACATCGTTGCTGCTCCTAGAACTAGCTCAATAAGTAAATCCACCTCACGCACCGGAGGTAGACCTGAAAAGTCATCTGGGAAGAAATCCCAGAAATGATCGACAACTAGAGGGAAATCAATTTGACAAGTCCCCTGATCATCCAGATATAAGCTCGCTATCTGAGTTGTGACTCCACCTCACCAATGATGCTCTAGTCCATCTCCACTCGCCTGAACATCCCATTTTCCCTTGTATAGAAACTCCCCGCCATCTGGTGATGTGAAACGCACCCTACGATGGTAGCAGTCTACGAAGGCTCGGAAGGGAACCGACCAGTCAATCCTGAGAATGATATCATAACTCGTCATCTCCAAGACTTAGAGGTCCCAAAGGAAATGAATCGCACCACCCTCAAGGGGGAACTCCTTGTACTGATGCACACTAGCTGTCCTAGTCCCCAACGAAGTGTCTAGAGTCATGATATCAGAAGAAGTAGAAACACAGAGCCCAAGGCTCTCCACAATGGGTAAAGATATGAAACTACATGTAGCACACGTATAGAAAAGTACTGAAGATAAGACATAAGCTACTAGAATAGTACCTCTGACTGTCGAAGGTCCGGGATCCTACTCTTGCTAGGTCTGTTGCACTGTATATGCCTTCCCAGTGTCACGGCCTTGTGACACAGCCTGGCTACCCTGAGCTATCTCGCCATGCTGCCTTCGAGATCCTGGCATCTGGCTACCACGGCCACGACCATCATCTCTACCTACTCACCCTAAAGTATTACAGTTCCCTAACAGGTAAGAATCCACTAGTCCTAATCCCCCACGCTGAGTCTTCACAGAACCCCTCTCACTAGCCGCTTGTGGAAATTCCCTTCAAAAGTGTTGCAGATGACCCGTCTTGCCGCAATCTTGGCACTCCACTGGGTCTCGTGGACACTGTGGTCTCTGGATTGGTTGCACCAAAACTGGCCAACTGAAGCATTCTTCTGACTGGTACTGCCTCCCTAAGATAAGTCCATCTGTCTCTTCCACTTGCCAGCAGAAATAATACTAGTAACTGGGGCTGAATCGCCCTGGCCCACACTACTCGATTCTCGCGGGTTCCTCTCTGTAATCAGCGCCTGGTTCACAATAACGTGTACTGAAGTCAACCGGAAAGCATTCACCAGCGCTCAGATGTCATACCGAAGACCATCCTCAAAACTTTTGGCTCTCAACGTCCCATCACCCACCAGCAGGGGTGAAAAATGCTGAAGCTCCATAAAACGAGCAGAATAGTCCATCACCGACATAGCGCCCTTCTGCAAATTCATGAACTCTCGAGCTCTATCTGCCCTCACCGTCTCGGGAAAGAAGAAGTCATAGAAGACTGCCTAAAAATCATCCCATGCCATGTCTCTGTGATGCTCTGAATGGGAGGTAACATCCCACCCCCTCATGGCAGATCACGCAGCATGTAAGTCATGAGCTTGACCCTCCGCCCTAGAGGTGTCTCAAGAGGCTCGAAAATTGTGTGCATCGATCCTAGCCAAGACTCCATAGCCTGTGGTCCTCCATCCCCTGAAAACGTATGCGGATGGTGCTGCTGATAGATATGTGTCAGCTCGGCCATAAGTGTCGCAGCCTACGGTGCTCCCTGAATGGTTTGCATGAACCGCATAAAGCCTTCATGGAACTGTGCCTCCACGCCTGTGTCTGGTATAGCCGCTGGCGCCGCATCTAGCTCTGCTGGTGGATTAACTGGTAGCCCATAGCCCACCATCTCTGGAGTATAATTGTCGCCTCTCTCCTGGCAAAAAACTCACGGTCGTCTCGGTGGCATGAAACTACAAGGTCAAAATCATGCCTCAGATTCAATATTATTAAGACCGAAAAGATTAGGAACCACAAAGGAAACAAGAGGATGAAGGCATGTATAATTGGCCAAAGAAGACTACACGGTGTGTACAATGACTACACGGCCTGTACTTGACTTCCCTTCCCCTACCTGGGTCCTTCTAAACTGATAATACACACGGCTTCCATCAAACAAAACTAAACGGCGTGTATATTATCTACACGGAATGTAAGGTGTTTATTTTCCAACTACCTGTGTTGTCTGTGACACGGCCGACTACCTGGATTGACACTACACGGCGTGTTACATCCGCACACGGCGTGTACACCACCCTGCTTCCCAGCCACACGGCTAACCCCACATGGTCTGTCCTCGGACAAGACTATATGGCGTGTCCCACAGGTACACATCTTTTTCAGGGAGAGGTGACATCAGCCCGTGTTGTTAGATACATGGTCGAGTCCCCAGGTCACACTACACGGCGTGTCTATAAGAGACACGACATGTTATGTCAAGGAGTTCACCGACCCGTGTTGTTAGTTACCCGGCCGGACTTCGGGTCCCACTACACAACGTGTCCACTCGGTAAACGACGTGTTTTACCAAAGCGTTTCCCTACCCAGTGTCGCCGCCCACACAGTTTGGGACATGGGAAGAGACCACACGGCGTGTACTCAGGGTACACAGTGTGTACCCAAAAAGTTCATTTTTTTCTTCCCGAACAGAAGAGCATACACGGAGTGTATAAAAATATTACATGGCGTGTATACTGGGTTTCTAGACAGTATGCCTCATAATCTTCCCCAGGACCCAGAAAATACTAAAACTAACACCTAAGTGTCAAATTCCATCCCGTGGGAGCCCATACTCCCCACGAATCAACGTTTGGCATCTTATATGTGTTATAGCCAATAAACAGTCAATGATCCACCAAATTCCGGTCAATGGGGGACCATACTCCGCAAAAACAAAATTTGGGCTTCCATTATATAATCATGTTCAATCAAAAATACCATATCACAAGGTAGGTATTTATCGAGCAGCTATCACAACAATATTCTTTATTAGCACAACAACTATCACAACAACATGAAAATTATAATTCACCTATATGGCAAGGAAACTATGCATGGAAAGTGATTTATATCATGTTCCTATATGATGCATGATACGACATACCCTCATCTCATCAGGTTACAACTAAATAGAACCCATAGATAAAATATAAACTGCACAATCTCAAAGTGTGTCACCCAACGGTGAAAACATTCAACTGTAAATTGCAAAATCAATAAGAATGCAAAATACGAGGTAGATTGGCTTTTCCCTGTGTATGGGGTAGCTACGCCCATGCACAGATTATTACCAACTACCGTTCCATCTAATCCCTGACTACGACTCCAAATAGTAAGTCAATGAAATGAAACGCCCTCTAATACCACTTTGTAACATCCCAGACCTGGGTGCCACTCAACAGGTGCCCCGAACCCGGTTCGCCATGTGACCTCAAGCGCATTTCCCCAAATGCCAGAGGCTTTCAACTAGAAGCAAGGGCCGAGGTCTGATAGTGGGGAAACTATGCCATTATTTTTCAAAGTGTTCCACAGCGGAATATAAATAAAACATACAAAAAATAGCAGAAGCAGTAAACCATACACAACTTAAATAATCAATAGAAGTGGATATAACCAACAGTGTATAATAATGATGCTACATGTCTCAAGTTCTTAGAAAATAGCCAGAACATGATATACATCAATACAATACATCAGAAATGAGATTACATCAATGCAAAGCAACAGCTGGCAGTGGCATCACGAGCATAGGCTCGGACCCATGCCCTCCTACTCCTCAGCAATAGTCAAGTACCTGTATAGGGACTATTTACCCTATCTACACCTGCAGAAACGTAATCTGTTTGTGCCGAAAATCATGAACCAAACAGGGTGTGAGAAATATATCTCAGTAGGCACCCACCAAAGGCCCGTTCCCAACTGCGTGCTAACATGAAACAATAGTGTGCAGTGGTAAAACACAATAAATTAATCAGTACTACAAAGTAACTATCTTCACAATTAAATTTACATTTAGTTATTCATTTAATCCATTTTATATAAGAAATCACCACAGTGCATTTCTAAGTAAAGTACTAGTGTCCTCAGGCATGTAAAATCTTATACTCGGGTAACGAGTATCCAACACAAGAATCTGCCATCAGGAATAACGGATTTTTCCCTCATGTGTAGGTAGTGTCGCCCACATGCACAGAGTCAGCTTCCCACAGGCATGGATGAAATTGACCTTAGGCAGAAATAACTACACCCCTCGGGCTAAAAAGTGTGGTGCCCACAGGCTAATCACAACAACGCCCTTATGGTAAACAGTTATCCAGGCCATTCCCACCATGCCAAAATGCGGTAAACACAATTCCTCTAAAGGAAATTCTACAATTACTACATTAAAGGAATACTCTCGGGTATCCTGGCCAAACGGCTAAACAGTGGAACACACCCCCGGGGTGGTTCCAGATCCAAGCAACAATCCCAACCAGCATTTCAATCTCATAATTAAATGCCTAATCAATTCTAGGTGTTTAATATAGCAACGATATTGGCCTCCCGACACCCCAAAATGGGTTCGTGGCACAAAAACACACAAAAGACACTGTTGTTGGAAAAATTAACACCAAGACACCTACCTTATATGCCAACGAACGTTATATCTGGATGCCGACTCCAGAAACGCCCAAGAATGGCGTCGATCTGACGAAGAAAAAAAACCATTCAATTGTAAATAACATTCCATCAAGAATGAATTGGTAAGAATGGTACCATGAGAGGAGAGGGCTTACCCGTGCAGTTCCAATGAGATCATCCGACACCGAATCGGATTCAAGACGAACTCCCAACGGATCTTCAAATGTTTGGTCGTCCTCCTTGGCTCCAAAATGGGCCAAATGCCTCCTCTGCCAAATGAGGAGGATACTACCTGTTTTATGCCGAAAAAACAAAGTAAACTGTGTGTACTTCTGAGTACATGGTGTATACTTATATCATTTAATTGTTCATTTGGTGGCACCGCCACACTATCCAATTATCGACATGAGTACACATTATGTACTCTAATGTACACAACGTGTACTGTTTCCCAGTTGTCGGCTGCTCCATCTCCTTACTGTTTAGGCCTGCCGACTGACTACATTGTGTGTAAGGTACCACTACATGACATGTAGTTGGTTCCTACACCCTTCGTCGCTAGAATGGCTACACGCCCTATGTACTCATCCCCACACGGCCATAAGTACACGTCATGTGGAAATGTACACGGCGTGTAGTTCCAAAGTTTAGGATTTTTCCCCATTTTCCATATTTTCTCAAAAATACTTAAGGAAAAGGGAAAAGAAGAAGCTCATACCTCAAAAATAAAAAAAGGGTTCTTACATACTTCCAGTCATTTTTCTGTAGTTTCATTGAATTAAATAAATAAAATGTCCATTTAGGGTTTTTTTGAACTCCTTATGGGGTTTATGTGATTCAGCCAAGTGAACAGTGGACGATACACATCCCACTTCCTCTAATCATTTATCCTTCTTCCATTTGATTTTTAGTGCACATGTAGGTGTTTAATCCTTGTTTTTAGGAAGGTTTGGTTTCTTATTTTTATTCATTTATCCCTCAATTTCCTCTATGTTTTAGTGGTTCACTCTAGAGACATGATACCAATTCCACCAAATCATGATGAAATCATGTACAAATAGTTGTTTTGTAGTTATTAATTAATTGATGAGGTTCTTAGAGTATTAATGCTCTTGATATCAAATGTTTTCTCTGAGGTGAATATTATTATATAATTTAATTTTATCCATCAATTAAAGTGAATGGTTATAATGTAATGGATTACTACTTAATTTTAGAGATTTCATGAGTAGTGGTCTTGAGAGGTGCGATAGGAGTGATCATCAACCAAATGCTCAGGTTTTTGGAAGTGTTATATTATATGTAGAGCTATAAATAATTTATTAATATTTGAATTAATTATGGAATTAATTGTATTAATTCATTGTAATTGATGATAATTAATTAAATGAATGTTTTTTTTGTAGTTTGGGATTCTACATTCTAGATGATGTTAGATGATTATTAATCGAGTTTTTTAATCATATATGATGGCTGAATAGGGTCATGTAATGGGATAGCTACGTGTTAATGAATTGTGTAGCGAACATCTCTAAATGTTTTACACATTGTTCATGAGAAATTTGATATACAGTCTTGCCACAGTGTAATATTGACCTAAAAACTAACGTTAATTTCATTACAAAGAATTTTATTAGTGGGGTATGAATATATACATTCATTATAACCATATAAATAATATAATAGATTATTTTTCCACTAATATTAATGTGATTAATTTTAATTACGGTTAAAAATTAAACTTAGTACCTAATAGTGATGTCCTTGAGTTATTCTATGATGTCTAACAACATTATTAATTTTTCCTTCATTAAAATGGTTTAGTGATAGATGTGTAACTAAGTGAAAAGTATGTAGGTTAATAAATAAACAATTTCCTTTTAATATCTAATAAACATTATGTTCTAATAATTCTATGATTCGACATATTTTCATTCTATAATTATTCAATTTATAATGAAGGCCATTATGTGACACCAATGTGTAGATAATTATCGACTATAAAAATATAAGGGGTGATTCATTAGTTTCCCTTGATTTAGTGAAATTTAAATTTGATACCTTAAACTCATTAGATTAATTTATGTTTTTGAGTATATAGAGTAATATTGATACAAGATCATAAGGGTACATTTTTGATTTCTTGTTATATATTTTGGATTAAATGACTAATGTATGGGGTTATCATTCCTCCCCATTCAATCTTGTGGTAACCAAGATGGATATACGATAATTTTTAATTTTAATGTTGTCTAGACATTATTGGACCAACATAGACAAGACACAATGTGATATAGATGTTTTTCTAACCTAATTCTTCTTGCTAATATTGATCTTCACAAACATTTAATTATACAATCATGTGTTTTGTTTACGTATAATGATATTATAACTTGTTATATTTTTATATTATGTGTATCATATTACCCTTAATAAATATGTATTTCATGTGTAGGAAGACCTAAATAGTTAATACAAATTGGACCATGTAATAGATGTCATTCCCAATAGTGTGATGGTTCCTAATATAGGAAATTAATTGATTATATTTTATATATATTAAGTTCATTTTATTCCCATATATTTATTACTTATTTTAGATGAAAAATAATTTAGAATTAATGTATTATTTCTTTAGAATTTGATAGTATTTATTGAAATGTAGAAAATTTCCATTAAATTTAATATTCTAATTTCTTGAATAAAATGAATTAATTGATATATATAATCCCAATATTTTTTATTTTGATGGTGAAGGAAATGGTTATCTGATATTGTGAAGAAATTGTGAAAACTTGGAAATGTATTGGTAAAATTAGAGTGTGATACATAATATATACGTGTGATATTGGAGATACTCAAATAGATGCACATGTGTTTTTAGATCATACAAAAGAAATACTTTTTGGTATGCAATTAATTTTACCATACGCATAATGAACATTCCTTCATAGATTAGAGGTATGAAGATGATATTTCCAATGATAAATAAAATGTTTTTCATAACTACATAAGATACATAACAATTATTTGGTGGTATTTATGATTATTCATCTCATGTGAAACATGAAATAAGTATTATAAATGTTTTCTCGAAACATGTAGTTGATTTTTTGGAACTCATGTAATGATATTCCCTTTCTGAACATGAGATGTGAACGATAATTGGATATTTCCTAAGGTTATAAACTATGATTAATTAAACATGAATATATATATATATATATAAATGTCATGATATTTAATATCTCATATAATTATAATCTAGAAGAATGGATTTTCATGAGATAATATTTACACAAGAAGAAATTCTCCATTGTAGACCATCATGATGTTATGTGGATAATTCTGAGTGGACTAGGATAAAATATTCATATGTTAATATTTTATTAAACTATGAAATAATTGTTCAATAGGATAGAAGTATTCCCATACAATAAATATAACATTATTGTGAGGATTTAAATGAAACCTAAAATATTGGAGTAAATATCTAAATCCCTTACGACGTTATCTCACAAACCATGCTACACATAAAATAATTATTGTTATCAAGGATGGAAGGAATGCGCTATTTAAATAGCTCTTAGATAAAAGTATAATAACTTTTGTTGAAATATTAATCTTACTAAATTTTATTATTTTTATTTTTATTCTGCTATAGATTTTATTGTTTCATAAAGGGATAAAAACATTTTATTGATGGGGATAACATGGAGGACAACCTCAAATTTATACATGAGTCCAAATATCAATATTAAATTCTCATTATATTATTTTATCTTATTTATTTATGTGGTGATATTTAATTGGATTTGAAGTTATTTAGTTTATATTATCTATTGATTTTTTTATACTTGTGTTGAGAAATTCATTTCTCCCTATATATCATATTGGCTATATAAAATGGAATGTGAATTATTTATCAACGAAGTAATAAGAGATTGATAATTTCTGTGTTGAAGGTAGTGGATCACATTTTAAATCTTAATAGTTCCTTCATCTAACAAATATTTTTTTCTACAGATTAAGGGGAGATCATTATTGATATATTAAGTCATACCTCGATATCATTCCACACACATAGGAAATAGGTTCATTTAGATTTGATCAAAACCTAGTTAAATCTCATATTCACTGTCAAAAATTAATTAGTGAGAATATATTATGTATTAAATCTTTACAAAAATAAATAGAATAATAATTATTCAGTTTAATATAAGAATGATAATGTATTTAGAAATCCAACTCAGGTACCAGTCACATAATACTTTTATAAAAAATCATATTTATGATAAAATTCTTTTAGTTCTCAAAAATTAAAAAGATGGAAACCCCTTTCTAAATAATTATAAAAACATGAATTGTCACACCTATTTGTAAAAATATTTTTGTCCTCATAGTTCTATATAACTAACAAATTTTGTAAATTTTTTTACACACATAACAGTCCTTGTGTTAATGATTTTGCAACATTTTTAGGGATATTATTTCAAATACATAACACTAAACTAAATAATTTCATTACAATATCTCATACTTTTCATCATTTCAGTATTGATCATGATATTAATTGAACTATGCTATCTAGGGTATTGTATATAAGAAACACTGATAATATTTTAAAAAAACTAAATCACATTTCATGTATATACTCATGTGAAACTGCATTTGTTCACTATGAATCTGACATCATATATTGAAATCATAACCAAGATCATAGAGATAATTGCAAAACTTATTCTATAAGATACAAGAATAAATTATATATTCATATCTTACACGATTATATTGAACACATAACATGATTTATTAAATGTTTCCAAAAGTTTCATGGATTAATTAGAGAATATGTAAACATGAACATTAAATAGTTCATGATGGTTTGAGAGACATTGAATCCAATAGGATTGGTTGGGGAAAAAGTAAAGTGGATAAAGTCTTATTTATTTTTTTAATTTTTGGTTAAGAGATTGATATTCATCCTACAACCTAAATAAATCAATGATTTTCATAACATTAGAGATTTTTTCTACAAAGGTTCTTTCTATATTCGGGGAGGACAACCCAAAAAAATGAGATATAGGGAATCATATATTCACCATGAGATTAAATTTATGATTATTGGGAATAATTTAAGAATATAAATGAATGATACAAACATCAGGTATTAGATATTCACTGATTAATAATTTTCTCATATCATGGAATGCATTATTTTGATATTAATTATATAAATGTATCATCTGTAAGAGATTTTATTGAAAATATACAAACATAATCTGGAGGAATAAATTAAAATGTATTTCAAAATTATCTATTGTTTATTGTAAAAAGGTTCTTGTATAATATGATTGCTTGAGGTATGATCTACTATATACCTTTTATATGAATCAAAACATTAGGAAATATCTATTTTTTTAGGAAAATGTCTCTTATGTAATTAAATGGTCAAATTTTTCTAGTGATTGTATATTGTCTTTTTTCATCCTAAAATCATATTACAAAACATTTTTTGTGCTATTAAAATTTGAAATTATTGTTACATCGTATCAATTATTGTAGTTTCAACAATCCAAATAACGATGAAGAGATAATTTTAAAAAATACTATTGGTTTTGAAATAAGTAACCAAGGTAGACCAATATACTGTGAGAAATTATTCCAACCTCCATCATTCAAAAAAAATATAACAACTGTATAATCTACCAACCATTCAATCTAAAGCCTTAAAATATATTAAATATAAATATAATCTTTAAAATAGTTTAAAAAACAATACAGAACCCACTATAATAAATAATTATGGTGGTGAGAAATGATATGGGGAATCTTATATTGTATTAGGAAGAATTATAGAAATAATGGATAAAAATCTGGTGAAATGCCAAAAGAAATCATTATAAATCTATAGAGTAATTCTGTGTGCTAAAAACCATTATTAGTAAGAAGATATTTTAAAACCCAAAAATAGTTATGGTATAGCCTAAGTAATCCATTGAGTAATAGACAAAAAATATTGGGAGAAAATCAATGAGTTAAGATTAAAATATATTTAATGAAAAAAATAAAATATTTTCCCTCTGTTTCCCTCCATAATGATAAAATAGTGGAATAATCATGTGTGATAAATCCAAAAATAAAACCTCAAAAAATTTATTATTGTGGAACAAAATACCAATTATTAAATTTATTAAATTTATTATCAAATATACTATGTCTCTTAAGGAATTATACACCATGAATATGATACATTTATTGAATTAGAGATTCAATTTAGGAATGAATGAATTAGAATTAATTGCACAATAACATTCTACTAAATTTCAATCCCCATGGACATTATTTATTCGATGAACTATTAGATCCTTGTATTTAACATATTTATAAGGTTATTTATGGCCTTTTAATAATTTAATGACTCATTTTTATTTTCTATTTTTTATGTAGGAGAGATAAAAATAACAAGGCTGGTTTTCTAACAAACAAAAACATACACTTATTTCCCCACTAGTTTTCTTGGATATTTAATGGTATGATTACAAAATATGATCTTATTACCTCATTTTTGAATGATAAAAATTGAGGATGACAAGACACCATCTCAGTCACAGATCATATTAGGATGGACATACTTAAAAATAAAATGGAAAATCATTAATTTTCATGCAAGTAATTTTTTTACTAGTGTATGGATAAAAATTGTAAGGGTTGGTATCCTGAGAACCAACTGTTTTGTACATTGATTACATGAATGTTCACTTATTATATATTGTTCATTGTTCTACATGACTATAAAACAATAATGTCTGAGAATATTTTTTTCATTAATATGGTCATGGAAGATCCCTGCTATGATGAGAACCTTGAAATTATATAATAATATTCTTAAATAAAGATTTAAGGATGGATGACACACTATGATATGACACATAGTATACAGACTGTCATGTGTGAGTACATGTATGAAATGGGACTCTCTCTCATGGAGTTCGTACATGGTAATATCCAAGATGGGAGATTATGAGATCAGACCCACCAGTAGCAATTCAGCATGTCTTGGTGTCATCATACATTGTTATCTACGAGCATGTGTAATGGTCCTAAGACTGGAATATTATCATTAACTCATGTCATGACTCGCACACTTATATTTTCTGACGAACACCGTCACGCAAATAGTTGGTGGGAATTAGGGTACGTTGGGTGCGTCACGAGTGAAATGTTTTTAATGGATAAGTCGAGGAAGTATTTGTCCCTTCCATTTATGGAAGTTGATATCTCAATCCTTTGATTGAAATGGAACTGTCGCATGAAATTTAATGGCCATGGTGTAAACGATGAGTTTATTTCAGGTAGTCAAAGAACGACGTATCAAGCATATAGGTTTATTACACTGCCATGAAACCTGCTTGATTAGATATTGAGACAAAGGGATTAAATTACATAGTAAGAATTCGTATGTGGTGATACGTCAATGTGGCATCAACTTCTTTCTCTTGGGTTCCTTGACCCGTTGCTAGACAGTAATCTTGGACTTTAGGCAAGCCCGTCTAATGCCAATGAGAAAGAGGCCTAGAGGGTCACACACTAAGTGTATTCAAGTATCTCATGTAGAATAAAGATTATTCCGGTACGTGGTTTAATAATTATTCAAGGAAGGCTGGATCGTTTTAATGATTGGAGGAAGAAGGAAATGAAAAACAAGATATACTATATGTGTATTAAAGATTACACGTCGTGTAGTTTTTCATGGAAAACAAGTACTTGCCATGTATTAATTATTACATGCCGTGTAGTTTTCATTATGCAAAAGAAATGAATAAATGAAAACACGATATACATGCCGTGTACATTGAATGTACACACCATGTAGTTTTCAACGAAAAAAAGTAGACGCCGTGTATTTATTAATACACGCCCTGTAGTTTTTCCAGTCGGTATTTTGAGGATATAATATTATCTTAAATGATATTTATTATAATCTGTGTGGGAACATGTCAAGGAATTAATTATTAAACATGGGGTTTTAAATAAGATTCAATTAAATAAATAATACGTGTAACTCATTTATTTATTGTCATAACTCTACAACCTAAAACCTGATTATAAATATACTCACAAACCCAACTCTTTTCCGACACACAAGAGAATCATTGTGCACAGCAACTCTAGAAAATTCTTTCAAGGCTGAAAGAATCTATTCCTCCAAAAATGCTCTCAAGACCAAGATAGTTCATCTTCCATCAGATCAAGAGGATCTAAGATGGACAACACAAGAAAAGGTTTCTCCGCGCTAGCACATGGAGACTCCTTTGGCGACGTCCTAAGATAAGATGTACATGTGTGGATCACCGCTAGAGTAAGTCTACATTTGGATTCCATGATGCAACAATGAATAACATCGGAACATGATCAATAAAATCAACGAAGAAAGAACACACAAATGGTATTTCTTTTCAATTGATTAAATTAATTATAATCAACCTATAATGATCCTACTTTGTGGTTCCGGGACTTTCCTTTTCTTTTTCCATTTCTGTGATTCAATCCGTTGGGACTGGCGTTTATCATCGTATTGATCCCGGATTGATCATTGCTAATGACAAAAAGCCAAGTGGGCACATCCACCCACGTGCTTCCGCTGCGTGTAAAACCTTCAATTGGTATCCGAGGGAGGTTACAACGTTGATTATAGTTATTTAATTTTCATTGATAATTTACACATTTATATTAGATTCATATCGAAATATATCATTCTATTAATCTGAATAGATGAGATCTATTATTCCTCCTTCGTTTTTCGATTCATATCACAGAAACAACCTTTTAATTTTAATTTTCGATTAAAATAAAAAAAGTGGAACTGATCCAGAGGAGCCTCACTTTCTGTCTGTACAACACGGGATTACATGACGTGTAATTAAAACTATATGTCGTGTACTGAGGTTCAACGAACCGGCACAGGTCCTCCAAACCAAGCCGTGTGAATTGAATATAACTAGGTATTAATCATACAGTGTTGACCATAACTGATCGCCGCATGGAAATCGGAATACACAGTGTGTATGTTGGATCAACACGCTGTGTAGTCCATTCCGGACCAGGTGATACCGTGTACAAGGATAAGCCGCATACTGCGTACACGGGATCGTCAGGCAGGTTACCGCATAACAAGGATGTATACACCGTGTATGATTTATCTACACGCCGTGTACTCCAAAATTTCCAAATTACAGAAAACGCGCCAAATCCCCCAGCGTGTACATTGGATAAAGAGTGAAAAGAAATACACGCCATGTAATTATAAACTACACGCCCTGTACTTTCCAAAAATGGAATTTCACCAGTTTTCCTCTAATGTACAAGGACCCGTACAAGGAATATGGATGAGTAGAATCTCAAGGAAATTCATAAAGGAATTAATGACAAAGAATAGATTAATTATATGATCATAATTAATTGAATTCAAGCATGAATTATCATAAATGAAAGAACTATTAAAATAATTCGAATTCAAAATATGCGTAAATGTCGTTGCAAGCTATGGATGATCATGAGCTAGACCAAAGACCATTTCTATGAGTATGGTTTCATTAATTTTTATTTAATTTAAATTTGTTGCCCTGCGAGCCTTCTTCCAATAAAATGTAGGGAGTGTGTGCCCATGATTTATTTAATGTAAACCCATTTAATGGAGGATCTCCCCAAGAGAGAGGAGACAGTTCAAATCCCAAAGGTGGGGTAAAACCAATGCAAGAAGATACAAATGTGGATAGGTGGGAGCTGCAAAACATGAACCATCAGGATCAAGGTGTTTTTCATTAGGTCAGCGTTAGCTTATCAAAACCTCTAGATAAGCTAACCAATAGAATCTCATGATAATGCTATACTATTTTATTTCTGTCTAAATTTCATTGTTTATTTATTTATCTATGTGTTTTCATGATCACATAGTTAATAAAATGAAAATTCATGCAAATATGGAATAAAATAAAAACTGGACAATGCATAAAAATTATCAGAAAATGGTTAATCACTTAAGAAAACATCACTTAATATTAACAAGCATGTGATAATGAAAAACTACCCATAAAAGATTAAAATCCCTCAATACCATTTTAAGTCATACTTAGCCTTCTATTACCTGATTAAGGGAAAGAATCAATAAAACTATGTGTTTGACCAACCCTTGTTGGGACACTTACTTTTATAAAGGAAGCCATTATGAAAGGTTTCTAGTTGACTTAACCATATTACATCAAGAGGAGTAGCCCTTTCTATACTTGATGTAATATTAGAGGCAAGAGTTGAGGAAATCTAAGTCTGGATTGGGGAGTCCACTCAACAGATCAAGGAACTGTAAGCTCACAGTTGGCAAAGTCCTACCTACCTAAATACCTTCAAATAGCTTGACCAACCCTTGTTAGGGTTATGCGAAGGGGAATATGGATCTTTTCCATTCGAATGTCAATGCATCTGGAAATTCTGAGTTCAATGGTGAGGTCCATTGGGACATGATAAAACAGTGGTAGGATTAATAAATTAATTTATTATTCATAAAATGTAACGAAGAAAATACTGATAAATATGCTCTTTTAAATTATAGAATCGATATGAAAAACTCATCAGCCACCTTTTCTCTGTGACCAATTCTGGATAAAGAAAACATCCCCATCAGCAGTAACATTCAGGAATGGTTTAGGTGCCTTCGGGATATCATACGCCATGAACGAAAGTTTTACGTGCTGGAGTCCTCACTTCCCGATACCCCTTCCCAAGGGGTGAGTGATGAAGATTTCATCGTATATGATCAACATTTGAGTGATGCAGTCAACGTTCAATGTTTGATTCTGTCATCTATGTATAGTGAGCTCAGGAAGTCTCATGAAGACATGGATGCCTACAGCATGCTCGAGCACCTTCGTGGTCTATACTAGGAGAGAGCTAGACAGGAATGGTTTGAGATTTCCAAGGCTCTATTTCAGAGCAATCTTGGAGAGGGTTCCCCAGCTGGGCCTCATATAGTTAAGATCATTGGCTACATTTTTCATGACATGTCCTTAGGGCTCGTTCCATGACCACCCTAAGCCCGCCTTCCATAGGCCAGGGGCTGGAGACTAGCACCAAAGGTGTAAATCCTGAGAAAAAGGGAAGGCATTGTCTTTAAAAATTAAAAAAACACCATATAGTATGCATGATGAAGTAAAAACTAAGTAAAATGGGTACAAAAGTAAGTGCTGGAATGTAATTAGGCCAGAATACAAACCCAGACTGAATGTCATGTACAACTGGAAAGAAAGTACAACAACTGAAAGTAAAGCAGCAACGTCGAGCCGTCCACTAGAAGTCCCACCTGATGGGTGGGTACAGATAGCCTCCTCAGCTCCTCGGGTCCAGCCGTCCACTCCATGTATGCCCCGCCTAGTCATCCACCTCCAGGTACCAACTTGCTCCACAAGCCTCAACCATGATCAGCATTGTCCGTTGTCTGCATCCAACACAATGTAGTGCGGGCATAGCCTGTGTAGGTGTGAGTATATGCTACTCAATAGGGACCCCGAGACCCCCAAAGGTCTCTCAGAATCCACAAAGGATAATCTAAAAAGGAAATATACAATCACGAAGTAACATCCAACACTACTTAGGTATATGCGCATACATATACTTAAGTCATCAATTCCAGTTCGGCTCCAACATCCGAGCCCATGTTCGATCACGTCCACAAATGATAGTACAACCCAATCAACACAGAATAACACAACCCAATCCACATAGGAAAACAAGTCAATCAAATCGAAGATATTGATTGAAAGTACAAACTCATCTAACACTGGTATACATCTTTGTAATGTGATAGAGATGATCAGATATATCCACTAATTCATCTATGCTGGGACCCATGTAGGATACTAAACCAGCTAAGCAGTCGGACCCACATAGGATACAGACCATCTACTCTGCCAGACCCACGTAGGATAGAATGAATAGAGTCAAACACTGCCAGACTCACGTATGATACAAGAACAGTAGTCATCTCCATCGAACCCATGGAGTATTTCAGTACTGTCTTCATCGCTGCCGAACCCATGGAGGATTTCAGTGTAGTCTTCATCGCTGCCGAACCCACAGAGGATTTCAGTGCAGTTGTCATCGCTGCTGAACCCACTGAGGATTTTAGTGCAGTCTTCATCGCTGCCGAACCCACAGAGTATTTCCGTGCAGTCATTGTCACTACCGAACCCACAGAGGATTTCAGTGCAGTCGTCATCGCTGCTGAACCCACGGAGGATTTCAGTGTAGTTGCAGCCAGCTCTAGGGTTCCCGCACACAGCATGGTCGATTCTGGGAGGGTCTTCTCCATGATCCAAGGGGTCAATACATCCAATTTCATGTAGTCTGGAGTTGATGTATCCCAATGTTCCATCTTGAAAAAAGGAACTCAACGTGATAGAAAGCGCGTCAATCGGACGCCTTATCTGAGAGTTATTGGCGTTTTCGTTCCAGGGGATCGGTTGGTTTTTATGTCAAAACCAACCCAACGGTAGTCCAACTGCATCCAATCCTCAAGCGGAGTAAGCCAAAAGGTCAGTCTCTCTAAGAGTCATCCAACAATGTCGACGGCACGTCAATCATACGTTCGGAGCTTAAGTTATAAGCGTTTCCACTCCGAGGGCCCAGTTGGTTTCGAGCTCGAACCAACCCAGCCATACATAAAGTTTTCTGAAAAGATGAGTTTAATATACTGAAAAGACCGTATCTATCCAAGGATCTCATCGCAACTGACGGTGCGTCAATCGGAGGTCTGTAGCCCATGATATGGGCAATTGAACGAACATGTCCGGTATAAGGGGGTTTTGGGCCTGGACCGACCCAACCTGAGACCCCTTGGGTCGGCACGAACCGGGTCGACCCAAACCGGGTCTGGGCATGGCCCTTTAGGGCACGGACCGGACCCTTCGGCATGGCTCGGCCCGGCCTAGTGTGGCCGGTCCGGCCTGGGCGGCCGGTTGGCCTAGCGCGGGCACGACCCTTGTGTGGCCAGTTCGGCGCTGGTCGAGCCAATCGTAAAGGGGGGGGGGGGGGTGCTTCTCCCATGATGGAAATCACGGCCCAACGTGGGGGCCGCTCCATTTCAAGCCCGAGGTTACGACTGTCGGTCTTCCTTCTGAAACGGTCATCCCGGCCCGGCCAGCCGGTGCGGCCGCCGCGGGACCCCGCGGTCCTACCCCACCGAGGTACCGGCGGCCAGCGGTTCCAGCCGCCCTGCCTTGCACCGCCGTGGATTTGATCCGCGGCCTTGTCTGACCGGCGCGGTACGACGGTGCCGCGGCTTTGTTCATCCTCAATGATGCGGCGCGACGGTGCCGCGCTTCTTCGCCCATTCCTCTTGCTTCCGCACGGTGCCATTGCACCGCGCTACCTTTGCTCGTGCCGCAAAAAGTACAACGTCAAAGGGGGAGGAGGGTCAGTCGTGTTCGTGCTGTCCAACCTCCTCCTGTTATAATGTTAACAAGAAGAACATGAATAATAGTTGATGAACGACAAATAATTCACGAACAAAAAAACTTAACCCCTACCTCATTGTGTTGTCGAACGAAGGTTCGTCACGGGAAAAGGACGTCGCGGAAGATGGCGTCACAGAAGGAGGATCTGTAAGAATCGTCGATTTTGTGGTACACGGCATTGCGTTGTCGATCTCCGAGGAATTATCATTCTTCATTGTCCTTCGGCGGAGGTCGGGTTTCTTCATCGGTGTCGGTGCGTTCTTCGTGTTCTTTAAGGAGGAAGATGATGTTCTTTGTGGAACTCTCCCTCTCAACACAACGAAGCAACCCCTAATGAAATAAGACTTGTTTTATTTAATTAACACACACAAGCCAATATTCCATTTGAAAATCAAAATAATTCATTAAATTAATTGAATTAATTGAAGAGTCTTAACAGTCCAATTAATGTTAGAGTTGACTTGGCATTTAATAAGGGGGAGTGGGTGTGTTACAAAATAATGGGGGGTTTGAGGAATTTAAAATGGTGGGGATCATGTGGGGCCCACGTCACTAATATCCTATCAAGAGGGCTTAGATATAGTGGGTCCCACCTCAACATCCATAAGTAGGATAATAATTTTAAGAACATAAAATAAAAATTGTTGCACAACTTTTATTTTATTCATTAGTTAACCTTTTTTTAAATAACCACACCCGAGAAAACGCAACTCCAGAAAATTTGTTCCGAAAAAATTACAAGCACTGCTGTTTCATTGGTGCCCTCAGATTTTAATTCCGAGCACCGGTTCAAAAGTTAGGAAAACCCGCTCATTCGTTCACTGAACGTACCCGAGCTAAACATCAGAAATTGATTCCAGGCACACCAGGCCTTAGAATCAGGTGCCATCAGAAACTGCGTTTTTGTAAAATGCCAAAGAAAATAAAGAAAAAATTTTCCCTGAATTTTACTGGTCTTTAAATTACTCTCACCTCAGGGATTTACATCCCCGTAAAGATACATCATAAACTAGGGGAACAAATGTGGGTATTTTGAATGCATCTGAGCCTCCTCCTCCCAAATGCTTTCCTGGAGATTCATGTGCTACCATCTGATGCGCACTAAAGGAATCGACCGCCCACGTAGGACCCGCTCCTATCGATCCCCGATCTCCACCGGGACCTCCGAAAAAGTCTCCCCATCGTCAACGTCCAGCTCCCCATGGTCGATGATATGTTTCGGGCCATGCACGTTCCTCCTCAGTTGAGATACATGGAAGACGTCGTGCACCTAGTGCAACTGAGGTGATAGAGCCATGCGATAAGCCACCTCACCTATCCTGCTGAGAACCTAGAATGGTTCAAAGAAGCACGGAGATAACTTGCCGCCCCGGCCAAATCTCCGTAATCCATGTCGAGATGAGACCCGCAAGAAGACGTGGTCACCATCCTTGAACTCTAGTGGTCTCTGCCTCCGGTCAGCATAAGACTTCTGCCGGCTCTAAGCTGTCCTCATCTGCTCCTGGATGACCTGGACCTTCTCTGTCATGGCCTGGACCATCTCTGGTCCCACAAGTGCTGACTCCCCAGGGTCTGTCCAGCACAGAGGTGATCTGCAAGGTTGGTCGTACACTGCCTCGTATGCTGCCATCTCGATGGTGGAGTGGTAACTGTTGTTGTACGCGAACTCCACAAATGGAAGGTGGTCCTCCCAGCTGGGACCAAAGTCGAGGACACATGTATAGAGCATCTCGTCGAGAGTCTGAATATTCCTCTCCATCTGACCATCCGTCTGAGGGTGAAAGGTTGTGCCGAGACGTAGCTAAGGACCAAATGCCTCCTACAACCCCTTCCAAAGTCAGGAAGTAAAGCGATCATCTCGATCGGAGACGATAGATGATGGCACACCATGAAGCCGTATGATATCCTGAATGTAGAGGCATCCCAAGCTCTCCACTGAGCACTGTACTCTGATGGGTAGGAAGTGAGCCGACTTGGTGAGTCGGTCGACAGTCACCCAAATGGAGTCGTGACCTTTGGAAGTATGTGGAAGTCCAGTCACGAAGTCCATATATATCCCATCCCATTTCCACTTCGGGACCTCCAAGGGCCGCAACAAGCCTGCTGGAACCTGGTGCTCTGCCTTCACCTGCTGACATGTGAGGCATCGAGAAACAAACTCAGCTATAACCTTCTTCTTACCCGGCCACCAGTGTTGTCGTCTGAGATCCTGGTACATCTTCTCCACTCCTAGAAGTACCACTAAAGGGGAAGTGTGAAATTCCCTCAGCACCTCCTCCTTCAAAGCAGCTGGTACCATGGTGCGTCCTCTAAAAATGACATCGTGCTCTCCCTCTATAGAGAATCCATCAGGTACATTTCCTGAGGAAATCTGTGCACACTGCGTCTCACATTGAACGTCCCCGCGTTGTGACTCTCTGACCTGTTGTAGAAGTGGAGGAGTGACTAAGAGTGACCGAAGAAAGCCTGCTCCATCTCTATCCATGATGGATATCTACAAAGCAGCTAGCTGCTCCATTGCCTCCTTGAGTAGCTGAATGCCCATCCTCCTGCTGAGAGCATCAGCTACTACGATCCCCTTTCCAGGAGTACTGACTATCTCAAAGTCATAGTCCTGGAGGAACTCGATCCATCACCATTGTCTCAGGTTCAGGTCCTTTAGTAAAGAAGATGTACCTGAGTCTCTGGTGGTCAGAAAAGAATTTAAAGCGCTTGGACATCAGATAGTGTCACCATATCTTCAAAGGGAAGACCACTACTTCTAACTCTAGGTCATGGGTAGCGTAGTTCTGCTCATGCTGCCTCAACTTATGTGATCTATTGGCGGTCACTTCCCGCTCCTCCATCAGGACACATCCGAGTCTGGTCCCTGCTGCATTGAAGTAGACTACATAGCCTACTCCCACCTTCTGTAGCCTCAAGATAGGTTCACTGGCCAATCTCTGTCTCAGCTCCTGGAAGCTCTGCTGACATCTGTCTGACAACATGAAGGGTTTCCCCTTCTTCCTTAACATTCTGCAAAGCTACAAAGATTTCTCCTTTGCCGAAAAGAGAAATCTGGTCTAATCCCCTAGATGAACCATGTTCCTTTCCTAATATAGTCAATCTCTTCATGATCAGTTAATTCATGACATGGATGACGTCTTAAGGACTCGATGCTACTACCAAGATATCCAACCATTACTCTCGCCTCCAAGGGTTGAGTCACACTGTCGGCATCAGTGTGTGGTCACTGGGTCTCCTCCAATAGGAATCTCATATGTGAGGGTCAAGTCAATAGTTTTTAACTGGAAACTCTTAGTATTAACAAACAAAAGACAAGAAAGAAAACATCACTATTGCAAGTGTCTTTTATTACATCAACTCAATGTAAAAGGACACAACGCAACACAAACAATGAAGCTAGAGGCATTATGGGAAAAGGCCTCCATGCTTGGAGCTAGTCCCGCATTGGTCCACACACTTTCAGAGCTCCATGATCGTAAGTATCAACTGCCTGAAGCTATTCTATCCCACGTGGTTTGGGTGGACCTCTGGGGGGTGGTGGTGGTAGAGCCTCAAAATGCCATCCACCACCTGCCGCTCGACCAGCTCCTTGGCCTCGTCCGCCTGCTCCCTGTAGACTGCCATGGATGAACCTCTGCCTCTGCTGGGTGGTCCCTCAACCATCTGATGCCCCTCTGCATGGCGGGTCAGGCAGTCACGAGCCATGTGGCCCTACCCGCAGCATGCATAGCACTGTCTTCCACTCGTAATACTGGTCCCGCTGCGTGTGCCCCGCACCTCCGAGCCAGTAACATGGGGTCATCCGCCTGATGGCCTAGTCCGCTTGGACGTCTGCGACATCTGTCTACTGCCGACTACAGAGGACTCCACAACATGCCGCCCTACGGTAGGTCTCGCTGCTGGTGTAGGCTCAGCAAAAAATTCTCTATATGAGAAGGGATTACTCCAGTACTCCTTCTTGTGTCGGAATTCGAAGGGAGATCGTCGATGCCCTGATCTCATGGCTCAGTCCCTGCTCGAAGGTCCGGGCCCGGAAGAATGGGTCACATACCATATCCGTCGAATAGTGCGAGAGATCGGTAAATATCACCGAGTACTGGGTGACCATCAGGATTCCCTGCCACAGATGTAGTAGCTCCTGGATGCGCACCACACGGAGGGTGGCAGGGACGAACTCCAAGTAGAAGAGGCTCTCAAATTCCATCTAGAAGAGAGATGTCTCGTCGTGTACCTGGAGCATCAAGCTCCACCATTTTCCTGCTGCCGCATGTAGGAGGCTCACAGTAAGGATCACCATGAGGTCAGCTGGTGTCCCCACTAACATGTAATCTCGAAGTACAGCCTCCAGCCAATCCTCGGCTACGTGAAGGTCTGTCTCCCCGCAGAACCTGGGTGGTCTCTGACGCTGGAACTTGTGTAGTGCACTAAGGCGACGTGCAATCTCGGTGGTTGGGGCTGGTGGCATCAGTGGCACAGTGGGTAGTGGTACATACGGTGCCTCCGCTGTAACAGGACCCTACACCGAGGCCTCGTCGGTTAGTGGTTTGTCGTCTCGCACAAAGCTCAGAACCCTAGCTGGATTCCATCGTGGGGCCATCTTGAAAATAAACAGGTGTACCACGGTCTAGCAGTATACCTGGTGAGCTAACACAATGTAATCACAAAGAAAACTTTTGAAACACACATGCAATCAATGATTTCGTGCATTGAGTCGGAAATCTGAAGTAAGGGTCCTGGTGTATGAATACGTCGACCGCCGCACCAACACTGGACACCTTGGACTGATAACCACACTCAATACCCTTAACACTATTGCTTCACATAGAAGAAAGATCAGAGTCCCGTGTTCTGTATCAGAACCGAACTCCTCTAATACCAATTTTTCAGGACCCGTCCTCGGGGCCCGTGTCGTGGCCAGTGCGGGCTGGGTTGGTCCGAGCCCAAAACCCCTAAAACCGGACATGTTCGTTCATTTGCCCATATCATGGGCTACAGACCTCCGATTGATGCACCACCAGTTGAGATGTGATCCTTGGATTGAGACGGTCATTTTGGTATATTACACTCAAGGTTTAGGAGAACTTTGGGTCCGGATTGGGTGGCTGGTTGGCCTGGCGCGGGCACGGCCCGTGTGTGGCCAGCTCGGCGCTGGCTGAGCCGAGCGGAAAGTGTGGGGGGGGGGGGGGGGGGGGGGCGCTTCCCCCCTGATTGAAACTGCGGAACCATGTGGGGACACTCTTTTTGCAGCTGGGGGTTACGACCCCCGGTCTTCCTTCCGAAAAGGTCGGCCCGACCCGACCGGAAGGTGGTGCCGCCACGGGACCCTACGCTCCCACCCCTCCGAGGTGCCGGCGGCCGGTGGTTCCGGCCACCCGGCCTTGCACCACCGCGGCTTTGAGCCACGACCTTGACTAAACGGCACGGCGCAGCGGCACTGCGGCCCTCCGCCAAAGCCCCGCTCCGGCCGCGGCCTCTTCGTGGTTCTCTGGCGTGGAGCGACGGCGTCGCGGCTTTGTTCGGCCTCAATGACGCGGTGCGACGGAGCCACGTTTCTTCGCACGTTCCTCTTGCATCCGCGCGGTGTCGTTGCACTGCACTGCCTTTGCTTGTGCCACAACAAGTACAATGTCAAAGGGGGAGGAGATACCAATTTGTCACGACCCGTCCTCGGGGCCCGTGCCGTGACAACCCCAAGCCCGCCATCCATAGGCCAGCGGCTGGCGACTAGCACCAAGGCGTATATCCTGGTAAAAAGGGAAGGCATTGCCTTTGTAAAGTAAACAAGCACCACATAGTAAGCAAGCGGAAGAGTAAACACTAAGTGAAAATAGAGTACAACTGTAAGTGCGGAAAAGTAAGTGGGCCAGTATACAAACCCAAACTGAAAGTAAAGTACAACTCGAAAGGGAAAACAGAAACTGAAAAGTAAAAGCCGCTACATCGAGCTGTCCACTGGAAATCCCACCTGAAGGGTGGGTACAGATAGCTCCACTCCTCCTCGGGTCCTGTCGTCCCCTCCAAGAATTTCCCGCCCAGTGGTCCACCTCCAGGTACCGTCCTACTCTGCAAGCCTCAACCACGATCAACGATGTCCTTCGTCTGCAATCAACACAAAGTAGTGTGGGCATAGCCCGTGCAGGGATGAGTATAAGCTACTCAGTAGGGACCCCGAGACCCCCGAAGGTCTCCCAAAATCCACAAAGGATAAACCACAAAGGAAAGATAAAATCACGAAGTAACAACCGACACTGCTTAGGTATATGCCCATACATATACCTAAGTCATCAATTCCAATACGCTCCAACCTCCGAGCCCATGTACAACTCAGTCCACAAAGGAAAGTATACGTATTCCACACAGGAAAGAAAAACGTAATCCACACAGGATAGCACAAAACAATCCACACAGGAAAGCAAACAGGTTTTAGCTCACACAGGTATACATCTTCGAAGACGATAGAGATGATCACTGATCCATCTAAGTTGTCGGACCCACAAAGGATTGATAGGTACTAACCCCCGCAAAGACCCACACAGGATCGGTAGGAAACTAACTCCCGCAAAGACCCACACAGGATCAAACCCACACAGGATCTGTAGGCGCTGGCTCACACAGAACCGCTGAGCACTGACCCACACAGGATCGGACACACATAGGATCGGTAGCAATGATCCACATTGGATTGTTGAGTGTTGTAGTCGTCTTCGTCGAATCCACTGAGGATCTCTGCACAGTCGTCGTCGCAGTCACAGTAGCAGTCGCAGCCTGCACTAGGGTTCCCGCACACTGCAAGCTCGTTTGGGAGGGTCCGATCCACAAGCCGAGAGGCTGATACATCAACTGTCACATAGTCCAGAGTTGATGTATACAAATGTTCTGTATCATCAACAGGAACTCAACGCAACAGACGACGCGTCAATCGGACGCCCGATCTGAGAGTTATTGGCCTTTTCGTTCCAGGGGCCCAATTGGTTTTTAAGGAAAAACCAACCTGACCATACTCCACCTGCGTCCAAACCTCGGGCGTATTGTGCCAAAAGATCCGACTCACTAAGAGGAACTCAACAAAGTTAACGACATGTCATTCGGACGTCCGTAGCTCAATATACGAGCGTTTCAGCTCCGAGGGCCCGGTTGGTTTCGTGTACGAACCAACCAGGCCAAACTCAAAATATTCTGAAACCTTGAGTGTGATATACTAAAATGACCGTCTCATTCTAAGGATCACATCTCCACTGACGGCACGTCGTTTGGAGGTCTGTAACCCGAGTTATGGGCATTTGAACCCAAAAAGTCCGAAAACGGGGGTTTCGGGCCCAAGACCGACCCGGCCCGAGACCCCCCGGTTGGCCCGAACCGGGTCGACCCGCCCCGGACAGGGTCGGCCCGGCCCGGCACGGCTCTACCATGCCGGGCCGCATCGGGCCGGGCCGACCCTGTCCGGGGCGGGTCGACCCGGTTCGGGCCAACCGAGGGGTCTCGGTCCGGGTCGGTCCGGGCCCGAAACCCCCGTTTTCGGACTGTTTGGGTTCAAATGCCCATAACTCGGGCCACGGACCTCCAAATGAAACGCCGTCAGTGGCGATGCGATCCTTAGAACGAGGTGGTCATTTTGGTATATCGCACTCAAGGTTTCAGAATACTTTGAGTTCGTCCGGGTTGGTTCGTACACGAAACCAACCGGGCCCTCGGAGCGGAAACACTCATATCTTGAGTTACGGACGTCCGAATGACGTGCCATCAACTTTGTTGAGTTCCTCTTAGTGAGACGGATATTTTGGCATACTCTGCCCGAGGTTTGGATGCAGATGGAGTATGGTCGGGTTGGTTTTGCTTTAAAAACCAACCGGGCCCCTGGAACGAAAAAACCAATAACTCTCAGACCGGGCGTCTGATTGACGCACCATCTGTTGCGTTGACTTCCTGTTGTCGATACGGAACTTTTGGATACATCAGCTCTGGACTATGTGAAAGTTGATGTATCAGCCTCTCGGCTCATGGATCAGACCCTCCAGAACGATCTTGCTGTGTGCGGGAACCCTAGTGCTAGCTGCGACTGCTACTGTGACTGCGATGACGACCGTGCAGAGATCCTCATTGGATTCGACGATGACGACTACAACACTCAGCGATCCTATGTGGATCAGTGCTACCGATACTGTGTGGGTCCGATCCTGTGTGGGTCAGCGCTCAGCGGTTCTTTGTGAGCCAGCGCCTACAGATCCTGTGTGGGTCCGATCCTGTGTGGGTCTTTGCGGGGTTTAGTTTCCTACCGATCCTGTGTAGGTCTTTGTGGGGGTTAGTACCGATCGATCCTTTGTGGGTCCGACGACTTAGATAGATCAGTGATCATCTCTATCGTCTTCGAAGATGTATACCTGTGTGAGCTGAAACCTGTTTGCTTTTCTATGTGGATTGTGTTGTGCTATCCTGTGTGGATTACATTTTTCTTTCCTGTATGGAATACGTATACTTTCCTGTATGGACTGAGTTGTACTTGGGCTCGGAGGTTGGAGCATATTGGAATTGATGACTTAGCTATATGTATGGGCATATACCTAAGCAGTGTCAGTTGTTACTTCGTGATTGTATCTTTCCTTTCTGGTTAATCCTTTGTTGATTTTGGGAGACCTTCGGGGGTCTCGGGGTCCCTACTGAGTAGCTTATACTCACCCCTGCACGGGATATGCCCGCACTACGTTGTGTTGGTTGTAGACGACGGACATCGTTGATCGTGGTTGAGGCTTGCAGAGCAGGACGGTACCTGGAGGTGGAACACTGGGCGGGACGTGCTCGAAGCGGACGGCGGGACCCGAGGAGCAGTGGAGCTATCTGTACCCACCCTTCAGGTGGGATTTCTAGTGGACAGCTCGGTGTAGTGGCTTTTACTTTTCAGTTGTTGTTTTCCCTTTCGAGTTGTACTTTATTTTCAGTTTGGGTTTGTATACTAGCCCACTTACTTTTCCGCACATACAGTTGTACTCTGTTTTCACTTAGTGTTTACTTTTCTGCTTTCTTACTCTGTGGTGCTTGTTTACATTACAAAGGCATTGCCTTCCCTTTTTATCAGGATTTATGCCTTGGTGCTAGTCGCCAGCCCCTGACCTATGGAAGGCGGGCTTGGGGTAGTCACGGAACGGGCCCCGAGGACGGGTCGTGACAGGGTAGGCCATGTTCGTGCAGTCCGAACTCCTCCTGTTATAATGATAACAGGAGGCACATGAATAATAGTCGATGAACGGAAAATAATTCACGAACAAAATAAATTAACCCCTACCTCAAGGTGTTGTCGAATGAAGGTTCGTCATGGTAAAAGGACGTCACGGAAGACGGGGTCACAGAAGGAGGCTCGGTAACCGTCATCGATGTCGCGGTACACGGTGGCGCGTCGTCGATCTCTGAGGAATTATCATTTTTCTTCTTCCTTCGTCGGAGGCTGGTGTTCTTCATCGGTGTCGGTGCGTTCTTCACATTCTTTAAGGAGGAAGATGAAGTTCTTCATGGAACTCTCCCTCTCAACACAATGAAGCAACCCCTAATGAAATAAGACTTCCCATATTTAATTAACACACACAAGCCAACATTCAATTCGAAATTCAAAAGAATTCATTCAATTAATTGAATTAATTAAAGAGTCATAACAGTCCAATTAATGTGAGAGTTTACTTGGCATTTAATAAGGGGGTGCGGGTGTGTTACAAAATAACGGGGTTTTGAGGAAGTTGAAATGGTGGGGCTCGTGTGGGGAACACCTCACTAATATCCTATCAAGAGGGGTTAGGATATAGTGGGTCCCACCTCAACTTCCATTAGTTGGTTTAAACTACTTATAACATAGAATAAAAATTGTTCCACAACTTTTATTTTAATCATTAGTTAGCCCTTTTTTTAAATAACCACATCTGAGCAAACGCAACTCCAGAAAAGGTGTTCCTAAGAAATTATCGGCGCTACGGTTTCATTGGTGCCCTCATATTTCAATTCCGAGCACCGGTTCAAAAGTAAAGAAACCCTGCTCATTTGTTCACTAAACGTACCTGAGCTAAACATCAGAAATTGATTTTGGGCACATTGGGCCACAGAATCAGGTGCTGTCAGAAACTGCATTCTTGTAAAATCCCAATAAAAAAAAGGAAAATCTTCCCTTGAATTTTAGTTGTATTTACAACATTGAGCGCTTTGAGGTTATAGGTTTTAAACTCTCCAAAGAACTAGGTACCGATCTCATTCTTGCATCACTCCCCCAGAGATTCTCAAACTTTGTTGTGAACTTCAACGTGAACATCATCGAGAAGTATTTGTCTGATCTTATTATCCTTATTCACCATGTGGACAATGACATGAGGCATGAAAAGCCTTCTGTCGTCATGGTGAATAAAAGGAAATGGATGGTGAAGTGCATTAATCCCAAAGCGTCTTCAAGGCCTTCCATGAAATGGAAGATCAAAGGGGAGGAAAGGGAACATGATGTTGTTTGTTTTTCATGTGGAAATAAGGGCCATGAGAAGAAAAACTGCACCCAGCCAAGGAAGCTAGGGGAATCTTCAGGTGCGTTTGTTATAGAATTCAATCTATATATTTCTACTAATTGGCTATTTGATACTTCTTGTGGTGCTCACATATCTATCCAAATACATGAACCAAGTAGATTCAAGAAGATTGATTGAGGTGAGGTAGATTTACGAGCAGCCAACAGAGCCAGAATTGCTATTGTAGCTGTCGAGGACTACCACCTCACATTGCCAACTGGAATGATCTTGGTGTTAAAGGGTTGTTATTATGTGACTTCTGTTACTAAAAACATTATTTCAGTATCCAGATTATATACTGATGGATTCATGATCATGTTTGGAACTGAATGTTTCTACTTTTATAAAGACAACATTTGTTTTGGTAGGGCACATTTATATAACGACCTTTATGTGTTAGAGTTCACAAACCAAGTAATTGCGATCGATGACAAAGTTATTTCACATGACTCATACCACACCCAATAATGGCATCACCGGCAAGGTCATGTCAATGGGAAACGTTTGAACAAATTACATCAAGATGGGTATTTAGATTCTTTCGAAATAAAACCACTTAGTGTATGTCATGCTTTTCTACAAGGAAAAATGACCAAAGCTCCATTTAGTGGGAAATGTGAAAGGGATAAAGTGCTTCTAGAATTTGTTCAGACAAATTTGTGTGGACTACTTCTAGTTGAAGCATGTCTTGGGTTCTCGTACTTCATAACTTTTACTGATGATTTTAGTAGATATGGATATATATAATTAATGAGGTATAAGTAAGATTATTTGGGGAATCTATATCAACTCACTCCTCCTTACATGCCATAATGGAATGGTGTAAGTGAAAGGAGTGACCGCACCCTGTTGGACATGGTGTGATCAATGATGAGTCATGCGAGTCTTCTATTATACTTTTGGGGATATGCATTACAAACAGTAGCCCACATACTAAACCAAGTACCAACTAAATCGATAAATGGTATTCGATACGAATTATGGAGTGGATGCAAAGCCATGTTATCGAATTTACATGTTTGGTGTATCGAATAATTTTTTAAGGCCTCTTGAGGTAAAAAACTTTCACCCGAGGCACAAAGTGTATCTTTATAGGATATCCCAAGGAAGCAAGGGGATATTACATATACAACCCCTCAGACAAAAGGGTTATAGTGGCAAGACACGCCATATTCTTTGAGAGGGAGCACATCTCCAAAAGAGATGGTGGGAGCGAGATAGACTTCGATGAAGTCGATGCTCAAGATATTCACGAGTTGTAACAAGAACAAATTCTACAAAGCCCCGTGGATGAAAAATCCATTCCAGATACACAAGAACTGCATAGGAGCATGAGAGAGGTGAGAGAACCAGAACGATATGGTTTTATTGTCACCGAGGATGGTGACTCATTATTTGTTGACAATAATGATCCTCTTACCTACAAGGAAGCAGTTGAAGGCATAGACGTAGACAAGTGACAAATAGCCATGAATTCTGAAATGTATTCCATGTACCAAAACCAAGTCTGGATTTTGGTAGATCCTCCAGTTTTTGTAAAGCATATTGGTAATAAATGGGTATTGAAGATGAAATTGGACATGGAGGGGAAATTCAGCACCTATAAGGCACGACTGGTTGCAAAAGGTTTTAGACAACGTCAAGGAATTGACTATAATGAAACCTTTTCACCAGTTGTGATGCTAAAATCTATCAGAATCCTATTGGCTATTGCCGCTTACCATGAGTATGAAATTTTGAAAATGGATGTCAAATTAACATTCCTTAATGGGATCCTCCAGGAAGATTTCTACATGACACAACCTGAAGGGTTTGTGACTCCAAAGGATTCCAACAATGTATTCAAGTTGCAGAAATACATTTATGGATTAAATCAAGCATCAAGGTCATGGAACATTCTTTTTGATGAAGCTGTAACAAAATTTGTCTTTGTTAAGAATGAATGTGATCCTTGTGTCTACAAGAGGTTTAGTGAACGTGAAGTCGTTTTCCTAATAGTATATGTTGATGACATATTACTAATTGGAAATGAATTACCTGTCTTATAGTCAGTTAAGGCATGGTTGCATAAATAATTCTCCATGAAAGACATGGGCGAAGCAGTATATATTCTTGGGATCAAGATCCATCCTGATAGATCCAAGAGAATGCTGGGCCTGAGTCAAAGTACATACATTGATAAGATACTGAAGAGATTCATTATGGAAAATTCCTACTGGGGATTGTTGCCAGTATCACATGGCATTCATATTTCCAAGAAAATGTGTCCTCAGACACATGAGGAATGAAAGAGAATGTCAAATATCCCTTATGCATTCGCGATTAGGTCAGTCATGTATGTTATGCTATGTAGGAGGCAAGATGTTTCTTACACATTAAGTACGGTAGGTAGATATCAAGCTGATCCAGGAGACCGCCAACGGATGGTAGTCAAGACTATACTTAAGTATCTAAGGCGTACTATGGATATGTTCCTGGTTTATGGAGGAGATGAGTAACTAGTCATCAGAGGACATGTAGATGCATGTTTCCAGACTGATCAAGAAGACATGAAGTCGTAGACTGGATACATTTTCAGTTTGAATGGAGGTGCAGTGAGCTGGAAGAGCTTAAAGAAAAGTGTGATGGAAGATTCTACAGTGGAGTCCGAGTATATTGCAGCTTCTGAGGCAGCTAAAGAAGCAGTATGGATGAGAAGATTCATCCAAGAGCTGGATGTAGTACCGAGCAGTAAAGATCATATCACACTCTATTGTGATAATACTGCAACATTGGAACCTGAAAAAGAGCCAAGGTCACATCAACGGACAAAGAAAATATATCATAAGTGTCATCTCTTGAGGGATTTTTCTTAGAGAGGTGAAGTTGCATTGAGATGTATTTCCACGGAAGATAACGTGGCAGACCCCTTGACTAAAACTTGACTCTTCAGAAACATTATCATTTTGTGAGGTCTATCAGATTAAATGTCATAGGTAGTTGTCTCTAGTCCAAGTTGGAGTTTTTATGGGTTGGTGTCCTGAGAACCAATTGTTTTGTACTTTGATTACATGAATGCTCACTTATTATATATTGTTCATTATTCTTCATGACTATAATATAATAATGTCTGGGAATATTTGTTGCATTGATATGGTCATGTAAGATCCCCTCTATGATGAGAAACTCGAAATGCTATATAAATATTATTAAATAAAGTTCTACTTTTGGATGACATACTATGATAGGACACATAGTATACATACCATCACGTTTGAGTTCTCGTATGAAGATGAGACTCTCTCTCATGGAGTTCGCACTTGGTAATGTCCAAGATGGGAGATTATGAGAACAGAACCGCTAGTAGAAATTATGCATGTCTTGGTGTCATTAGACATTGCTATCTATGAGCATGTGTAATGGTCCATAGACTGGAATATTATCATTAATTCATGTCATGAATCTCTCACTTAGATTTACGGATGAAAACCGTCATGTAGACAGTTGGCGGGAAGTAGGGTACGTTGGGGGCGTCACGAGTGACATGCTGTTAATGGATAAGTCGAAGAAGGATTTTTCCCTTCCATTTATGGAAGTTGATATCTCAGCCCTTTGATTGAAATAGAATTGTCGCATGAAATTCCATGGCCATGTTGTAAACGAAGAATTTATTTCAGGTAGTCAATGAACGAAGGATCAATCATATAGGTTTATGACACTTCCATGAAACCTGATTGATGAGATATTGAGGCAAAGGGATTAAATTACACAGTAAGCATTCGTATGTGGTGATACGTCAATGCGGCGTCAACTTCTTTCACTCAGATGCCTTTACCCGTTGCTAGACAGTAATCTTGGACATTAAGCAAGCCCCCCTAATGCCAACGAGAAAGAGGCCTAGAGGGTCACACACTAAGTGTATTCCAGTATCTCAATTAGAATAAATAATATTCCTGTGTGTGGTTTAATAATTATTCAAGGAAACATTGATCTTTTTAACGATTGGAGGAAGAAGGATATCAAAAACAAGATATACACGCTGTAAAGATAACAGGTCGTGTAGTTTTTCGTGGAGAACAAGTACACATCATTCATTAATTATTACATGCCCTGTAGTTTTCTTTGTGGAAAAGAAATAAATAAATGAAAACCAGATATACACACCGTGTACATTGAATGTACATGCCGTGTATTTTTCAATGAAAAACAACTACACACCGTGTAGTTTTTCCAGTCAGGATTTTGAGGATATAATACTGTTTTAAATAATATCTATTATAATTAGCGTGGGAACATGTTAATGAATTAATTATTCTACATGGGGTTTTAAATAAGAGTCAATGAAATAAATAAAACACGTAATGCGTTTCTTTATTGTCATAACTCAACAACCTCAAACCTGATTACAAATATCCTCACAATCCCATCTATTTTCCGACACAAAAGATAATCGTTGTCACAACAACTCTAGATAATTCTTTCAAGGATGAATGAATCTCTTCCTCCAAGAATGCTATCAAGACCAAGAGAGATCCTCTTATATCGGATCATGACGATCTAAGGCGGACAATGCAAGCATAGGTTTCTCCACGCAAGCACCCGGAGACTCCTTTGGTGACCTCCCGAGATACGAGGTACACATGTGGATCATCGCTAGAGGAAGTCTACACTTGCCTTCTGTGACACAACGACGAATCACATCGGAACGTGATCAAGAACATCAATGAAGAATGAAAACCGAAAAGTTATTTTTTTTCAATTGATTAAATTAATTATAATCAACCTCTAACAATCCTACTTTGTGGTTCCAGGACTTTCCTTTTCTTTGTCCATTTATGTGATTCAATCCATGGAGACTGTTGTTTATCGTCGTATTGATCCTGGATTGATCATTGTTAATGACAAAAAGCCAAGTGGGTACATCCACCCACATGCTTCCACTGCACTCGGAACCATCAAAAATAACTTTTCCAAATCACACATTCTAAAAATACAATTCTAAATGAGTAAAAGAACATCTTAAAATAAATATTAAATCTATGTAAAAACAAATAATCAAAAAAATGCGATTTTTTTAAAATCCATAGATCACGATATGGCCAATGAAGGTTGAGGTAATTTTTTCTTTTGTCAGTTGATTTAATGTTTTCTAAATAATCATGGTATACATACATACTCTATTATAAATGATATTCATGATGAAGAGGTATGTGGACCCATGATGATGTCTTCATTAACTATTTCCCATAATCTTGATCTAGAACCATTTTACCATATTAAATTTATATTTTAATAAAGAAATAAAATATTTTTATAGTAATTGATGGTATAAAATTTCCATCAGATCATGAAAAAAATGAAAAAAACTATTAAAAGTGTATCTATGAGCTATATGGTAGAAATTTGGTGACATTCATTGTTTTAGTTCATTAATATATATAGACATTTTTTTGAACATGATGAATACCCAATTAAGAAACATCATTGTAGTCATAAACCAATAATGATGGATGTTGTTAAGGAATAAAATAAAAAACTATAATATTTTAAAATAATTTATCAAATTGTAAACTCATAGATGGTCTTCCCAATTCATATTGTACCTAATAAATCATGATTCACTTTTGTGAAGAATAAACATAATGAGATAATCCTAAAGATAATCCAAAATAGATGGATTGTTTTCATTGACAATAAAAAAATAAATATTTTGATAAGAAAATATCATTTTATCATTCCATTTTGGGAGATTTTTTTAGACTTCCAAGAAAGACCAAATAATAGATTTTATATGGAGTCACTAGATACTTATAGGCTCCAATACACATAAAGATAAAAAATATATAAACCGCTCCATATCATAACATTTTTATAGTAGGATTATACATGGATTATTAAATACTCTAGGAAAATATCAATGATTCATGGTGTAAAAATATGGTTTGCGGGTTAAAAAATAGTTCCAAATACTAAGGACATATGTTACCTCTAGTGAACCTCCCTGTATGGAAGAGATTTTTGATTGGCCGCAAGGGAATAATCCATTCCATAGAGGGACTATTAACATGAATAAGATAAAAAAATAGAATACAGCTAAACAACATCCATCGCAGACATTAGAGTATATAAAACCAATAGCCAAAAAAGAAATAATACATTAAATGTAGTTTCATACAATAATACAAATGATATAGAACAGAATTAGGATGATTAAAATTACACAAAAAATAATGGAATTCAAATAAACAAACTAACCCTACAACCATCCTCGGGCCACACTCTACTACTAGTCTCTTGATAGCCATCGAGATTTATCTATCCCAATCCACAACATGTACATTTCTCTTACATGGATGAAAACATAAGGTCTACACATACTCAAGATTTATCATGTATAGTGTGAGAATATAAATTATAAGGGTCTTACCAAACACCCCTAATATACATCCTCATATATGTGTGTATAAAAGTGGAAAATAAATAAATAAATAAACATACTCATTTAATCATCATGTGCTAACAAATCCACCCCTACACCTATTGAGGTACAAACACCCATAAGGCCATAACATGATAACCAAGTCCATACCTACTTAAAATCCATTATTTAATTAAATTCTCACATCATTCCACACAATATGACCCATACCCAAAAACTCAGTATAGGGCCTCATCAAAATAATAAAAAGCACCCACTTCAATGTTGGATCTTCTACCAACCTATTGATCCATTATTCTATCAAGGAAAAACAATAATATAACACTAGAACTCTGCCAAATTTTTTAAGGAGGAGTCTATATATCTAAATCCACATCACATTTTATCCAAACCTTCTATCTCAAGGAGGCACCATTTTTTGATCCCATAACACATCACAACCTGGAATCCTTCTCACTGAAGGAAGTTATATCATTAACATATCACTATTGTTAAGATTATTAATTACATTTCTTTCCTAACTGGTGCCTTCTCACTCAATGAGTGATCCATGATAATGCCTTCTCACTCATGGTGAATCCATTTGATATCAATCCATACCTTCTCAATCAGGATTTCACTCGACCTTTTTCAAAATAAGGACTCCATATCACTCATGGTTGCGTATCCAATTCTATATCACTCCTAGGATGACCATACCTTAGGAAACAATACCCCATAAATAAATGAAACACTATTCCTTATTGCCCAAAACATTATATGCATGAAACAAAAAAATGGGGATCAAAACCTATCACTTGGATCACAAGCCAGTTATAGGGGTCTACGCACTCAAGACCCATCATGTTATCTTAAATTGATGAAACCAACACTTGGCCATCACACCACTATGAATCTATAGCATTTATGATCTTCAAACCCTGGTCCCAAATTACAAGGTATAATTCCTACCGAAAACACCCATTGGAATCCTGATCTCATGTCCCTAGAAAATTACAATAACCCATATGTAATTATCATTTTTTATCTTCAAAGGGAGGTAATTAATCCCATTACCTATAGGAAAAACCAATCCACCACTAATTCGAAGCATCATTTGACTTATCATACCTATATCAAACACCGAAAAAATTCTAAATCTTTAAGAGTGAGTTCTATATCACTCATGATATGTAAAAAAATCCCACTCAACTTCACAAGGCTCTTAGCCCCAACACATTTCTACTAACAATAGGAATCCTAGCTAGGCTATCCCAAAAATAATCTATCACACAAAGACCTACCCCAAGTCATCATGAAAAAAAAAACGACAATTTTCCCACGTAGAGACATAGTTGATGGGTGATCCCAAATACATAATTAAATAATGGAAAATTGTTATATGACTAAGACAACCAACACTATCCTATATCTTCATATGAGGACACAAATATACTATAATTGTCTAACCTGAAACCCATTTATTATGTAAACATTCACACTCACGAAAAAATATATATTAAATTGTATCATAGGGCCCACCATCCTTGAACACAATGTTATCCACTGACGTAGCACCCTATCGTTATCATGAAATCTATTATATGATTTTGGGCACAAGGAAATTCAACTTCTTAAAAATTGATCCCATCCACATGCAATCGACTTTCCAAAACATCATCTGGACTCTGTATTCAAAATCCATAGAATTCCAAGATATTTACACTAGAAAACAATGAAAGCCTCTAATAAACCATAACCAACTCCCAGAAAGTATTGTGTGAAATGAAGGGCGCCATGAAGAAAAAAATAATGGAAGAATTTACCACGAATTTTTAGAGGAACACCACCAAAATCACCTCCCAACACTGAGGATCAATTGAGAAATAGGGTGGGGAGATAGGATCAATTTATTTTCTCATGATTTCCCTTTAATTTAAAATTAAAAGGGTTCAAATAGATATTTCTATAATATGTGCCCATTTTTAAAAAATTGAACCAGGCCTTGTTCGTATTGTGCAAGGCATGTTGTAATGGGAAAAACATCATCTCTTGATAATTTCTTGGTGAAACCAATGGGAACATAGTGTGAAGCACTTCTACTTTGAGGGGATTCACAACCTGTATCCTTCAATAAGAGACTACATATACCTATGAAGAATAAAAAACTATAGTTTTCTGTTATATCATGAACATCGAAAATAGAATCATTTCAACTAGTGCATCAGGAATTTCATTAATAGAAATATGAGCACCTATAACCAAATCAATACCTATTAAAAATTTAAAATATCTTATAATTATGATATATTGATAAGAATTAATTAAAAATCTAAATTCATTGAATAAAATCCAATATATGAATAAAATTCATACTCCCTTGAAAGGCCATGACCCATAAATGTTTTGGACATTACAAACTCCACACCATAACACTTATCATCCTCGATAATCCCTAGATGTTATCCAGGTGAAAAACCCAACCTACCATGACAATCTAAAAGCAAACAAATTTCCATTTTCAATTACCAAATACTAAAACAATCCTATTTTAATTTTCTAAGCACTATAAAAAGTATACATTAAATATAATCCTCCTACTCACCACCATTCCAAAATTAAGATGTGTGTTATCCACACCCATATCTCTTAAATAAACGTAGTGTTTTAACCTATTCATTTTGTGGCTTATAGATCTACCCTACACATGTCTCTACCCAGAATTTTTTATTATACATAATTGTACTTCCCACTATAGGAATTAGTTTCCATATATGTGATTCCAACCATCACAGGTCCACTGACATGCTCGATGTGGTTTCACATCACTATATATAACTCTTTTAAAACATCAATCACACAACCATTAAAAGAATTCTCCAAAAAAATTATGGACAAAACCCAATGTCATGTCATCAACCTATTTTTGGTTATCATGATGCCTTAACACCCAATGGAATCAAATAATATACCAAATAAATAAAAAAATTGAACCAAACACATGGTCTAATTCCATAGTCGTGTAAGATCTCATACATCATTAAGGTTTTAAATTGTATTTAATTTTGTGTTTAATCCATTATATTTTGTTAATAGAATTAATATCATGTTTTTAGGAGGTTCAAGATGGTTTCATGGGTTCAGGAATCAAAATAAGGGAAAAACTCCAATGTAGTAGACATTACATGGTTGGTTCACAATTAGTAGTAACTATGCACCTTAGCTATGCGTTCATGGAGAAAGTGGTTGATTGTTGGTAAAACTGTGAATATAGAGGGATCAAACTACATGGGATTTGGAAAAGCCATCCTTCATGGATACCACACCATTTTTCAAACCATGCGGGCTCCCTAGGAGACCGTTCACTAATTCCACCTCTTGGACAGAGGGCGAAAAATGGTTGATGCTTAGTTTGGAAATTTCTATGGCCAAATCATGTGCCTAATTAAAATGTGGAAATTGAAAAAAAAATTCCAATGTAATTATGTTTTCTGACCTGGTTCTCCCCCTTTATTCTTTAAATGACCAATGGCGATGAACCCTTTCTCTCAAACATCCTATGCATAAATATCCCTCTTTCCTAGGTTTCTCTGAGCATCATTGGGTGTGGATCACTGGTAGGGGTGCGTATCACAGTCATCATTTTCATTTTTCAGGATCAGATATTTTTGAATAATTATTCTTTTTTCAATGACTTAAAACCCAATTTTTTTAGTGGACCACATGTTGGAGATTCAAAGAGTGTTTGACTTTGAATCCATGACCAATGTTGAGTGAGTGTTAATATATAAAATAAAGGTTTTTGGTCTTCATGTTATATCCTATGATCAAGAGGATTGATCTATGTGTTTGTGACTCTGTATTGGTGCTATTATGCTTTCAATTTTATTTCAACAGTAGGAAATGTTAAATTGGATGGTTAAATAATGAATTTAACCCCTCAATAACCCCAAGGGATGTATTGAGGTTGATTAGTCAAGGATAAAGGCCAACCATGGGGTGTTCAACTCCATTAAACATGGATGTGGGATTTTAAATAAGTAATTAGGGGCCTAATAAGTTAGAATCCATGACAATTATGTTGACATATTAACATTATTTGTGGAATGAGTCTAATGATAATTATGTCTACTTGTTAACATTACAAAAGGGGTTCTTTTATATAATGTGATTTTGTTTAATGTTTTAAGGCATGTAATTAGTATATATATTAATTTGTTAAGGTGTTTATATTATAAATATTCCACTGGGTGATGGAATGTAACTAGGAAATATGTTAATGTTTTATTTCATGTAAATAGTAAATGTTTGTTTGGGATAATAAATGAAGATGGTATTTGTGTTGATGAGATATGGTATGTAAATGCCTTATGTCTTAGGGGAGCTATTATTGGTAAGTGTTATATGTGTAAAATGGTTATAGAATAATGTGTAAATAGATTAGTGATATGTGGGGGGGGGGGGGTTGTTGTTGTCTTGAGGATCTACCCACGGGTTGTGTTAGACCGAGCCTCTAAGCCCCTCACCTATAATTCATATGTTAGAGATTTGGACTAAGGAACTTTTCCACTATAAAATTCAAGTGATATTAATACCTTGACATGGGATCCAAAGTAAGTGTTATATATTTTTTCTTATATTGATTCCTTCTGATAAAACGAATTTGGTAATCCCCCTTATACATAGTTTATATGACTAGAGTAAGTGAAATTTTATTTCAAAAAGATGGATAACCTAGGGAACAAATGATGAAGGGGATAATGTGAACCTTATTAATTAATGGGACTAGGTTAAACTTTTATTGATCTTGTTATTCATTATGTACGTATATATACTATCTGTTTGGATAGGATATTTTTTACATATTATTAGTGGTGGCCTACTGGGTTATTCTCAAACCACTCCTGGGAATCCATTATGTGACCTAGTATACTTCATGGATATGGTGTAGTTTAATGGGAAATGGTCACTGACAGAAGGGTGATTTGGATGTGGGATGTTAATTTATGAGTGCTTCAGAAATAAAGACAATAACCATTGTTGGGATTCTATATTTTGTCTTTATTTTTGGGTTTCCCTTACACATGTAATTGAATGAAATTTCATTGAATGATTACTACTTGGTAATGGGTTTGTACGACATTTTTTGAAATGGAATTGAGATGTAATTTTATTGTTTTCTTGTTTTTATATTTCCTAATTTAGCTGTCGTGACTTACTCGGATAAATAAGGTATGGTCACACCATGTGATTCATTATATTTTCACTATTAGTTGGAAGACACTGGAATATGTCGATGCACACAAGAGTCATGTAGTGATCCGACATGTGGCACCGAATTAGAGGAAAATGGGTTGGGACATTATAGTTGGATACTTAACCAAAAATCAAACTGATACACTCTCTAATAATACACCAATGAAAATAGAAAACCGACTCACACTCAAATTACACCAATTCCTCCACATGACCAATGAAAACATAAAAAATATAATGTAAATCACATCTGACATCCCAATCTGGTATTTCATACGGATTAATATATTAATGGATCTTACCACACTCCAATATCCTGATGTCACTTCGATCATCCACCCACTAGTATCACCACCTCCTTAAATCTTATGACATGATGGTTTTAAACCTATGAATAATATGATTCTCCAATCCTATGAGTATCCTTATCATCCCACCACCAAACCAAAACATGAGTCACTATAGCCCATGATCTGTTAATTACGATAAATAAATGACGGTTTGTGGCTACCTCAAACATTTCCATGTGCGAACATGAAATACCAACTACCTCCCATTCTAGTTTCACTAAGAACATCAGCCTCAATATTTTCCAAACTCAACCTATCCTGATAAATCCTATCACGAACCAAAATCTCAATCCATCATGCTTGCATGGATCGATCTTCTATTTTTCCACTATAACAATGCTAGGTTCATCGACAATCTAAAAATATCTCATGAAAGAATGATATGGCCCATTTCTTAGTCCAAAATGAATAAGGGGATCCATTCACAACTAGAAAAGTCATTTCATCACACATAAATTCATTTTTCTATAGTCTTACAAGTTATCACTCTCCTTTATATTAGGAGAGTGATCTATAAACGGTACTTCTCATATGCCCTTACGACAAATCCAACTCGAACACACCCAATCCCAATAATTTTATGTTATTTAATAGTTTTGTCACACACCATAATTCAATCATGAATGAGTATATTATCATCTATCCCAGGATTACGTGCCTAACACTATTAACTATCTCCTTATTTATGTTATATCATTAATCATACAAAGGCATCATTCTCATTCCATGTTAAAAAAAAAGATCACCCATCACCTGGGTGTCCTTAAAAAATAATGATCTACTAAACACTCTCCTGCCATAGAAACTAAATGTAAAATAATAACTAATAGTTTTAGACATACTACTGATTCATTTCTCTCACATAGCCTCAATACTATTCATAGTGAAATTCACTTTACTTATTTCAACCCACTAGAGGTAAACCTGGCACTCCCCGATACATTTTATAGAATTCAACCTAGAAGATATAAGAGAAAACACCATATATGTTATTGTATTAACATTAGGTAACATAACCACTCATATTCAAGGAAACCAATTCCCAGTCATGGATTAAAACCCCATGAATTAAATGCCCAATCCAAACCCTCTTGGTTTCCATTTTCAAGGCCACAAAAATGAACATCAATAGACTAAGTGTTTCTATACACACCTCGTATGAAATTATTGTATATTCATCCATATGGAATAACAAACACTAATTTACATGAAAAATCCCTAGGTAGTCTTCTAGTGAGTGAAAAAAGTATCCCATCTCAGTATAATTCCACAAAAAAGATATATGGGTAAATTACATATATGTATTTTTAACAAAATAAAAAAAATGGATTGATTGGTGTGAAATTTTTAATTTTTTTATGTATTTTAATGAATATATCACCAAAAATAATTGCACTAAAGTTAAATATCATAATTTTTTTATATTTTAATGAGTTTTGAGCAGAATTTTGAAAATTCTATTATTCTAAAATTTTAAATTTTTTTAACACTTTGATGGTTTGGGAATATATATTTTCAATATTAATACAATTGATGAAATATATTTTTATGAACCTTTTTATCTTAGTACTCATTTATTACAGTCAAACTATGTGTTGAATTGATCATTTGGAGGCCCTAAAAATCACATTTTTTAGAAAATATTGTTTCTTCCATAATTTACCAACCATTAAAAAATGATGCATATCTTATCCCATAGGCATCCAAGTGAGGTGAATAATAAAATATATGAATGACGAATTAATATTGAAAATTTATTTAAAAACTATGTTTAAATTAGTTCATAAGACTATTATTGAATTTATTAAACTGGAGAATGATGATGAGGGGATTTGTCCCAAATATTATTTTTTTAATTAGTGTAAAAAATTTAAACAATATGTCCAAAAGGTATTTAAATTATATTGATAAAATATATGATTAATAAAATAATATTTATGAATGTAATCTAGTTATATTCATTGGTTAATAGTTCTAAATTTGATAAATCCTTTTGGGTATTTAAATTTGACAATAAATCTAATGCAATATTTTCCTATAAATTTTCATAGTCACCCTCATTCCAATGGATGGTTGTAAATAGGGAGTTCTATTTTTTATAGAATATATTCTTGATTATAGGATTTATAATGAAGATATTAATTCCATGAATGGATAACCTCTATGATGTGTTGGGTAGCGATGATCTGATGGCATTTCCCATAAGTTTTTTCTATTTTCAATGTAAATTATATTCTTTTGAATTATAATATAACCCATTTTCATTATTTAAGGAGGTATCATTATTTATTTTTCAAATTTTATTCAAAATGATTATGTATTTTTTTCAACATGTAAATGTAAAGTTGTTAATCTGATTTATAAAATTTTGTTAGTGAGGTATCACCTTTTGAGCATAGTGTTTCCAATCTATATTGGTTGTCAAGAGGTCTTCTGGTAATATTATCCATTTTATAAGGTAATTGACACCCATATTTGATGTCTCCATTTGTTTTCTAGTTAAATAGGTGTTTTCTATAATGTCTCAATATATAAATTTCATAATTTAATATAATTTGTTTTGAATATGATAATGTGAGAATCGAAGGATTGATGTTTTTCCAATACTTCAACCTTTAGTAAAAACATTTCTATCCATATTACTTGTGTTTTATAATTAATAAAATTAATTAAATCATAATATTAAAATTTATCTTTCAAAATAGTATATCTCCATTGATATAACATATTTTAGTTTTATGTGTAACAAAAAAATTAACAAAGTGTGAATTTTAAAACAATCTCTGCAACATCCCCATGAAAAAACCACATTATTATCACCATGGTAAATTTTGAAGGGGAAAATATTGACTTTTCTAACATGACTAAAACCTAATCATCAATTTGGTTCCATTTCAAGGGAGGTTGTCAGTATTTTTTAATTCTGTTTTAAAATTTATTGACTTTTATCCACTAAATTAAGGTATATTAAAATTGTATTTTCAATGTGACATTTTATATATAGCTCATGACTATAAAAAATTAAAGGTGTCTAGTCATGATTAAATTTTAAAATTTCAATTAATATAAAATTATGTCACAATAAATCAAAATGGTTTAGAAATTAAAATAAAACATTTTACGATTCAATATTAAAATAAAAATATTTAGAATCAATCCAAAAATTTATTATAATTGGAATAATTAAATATTATACAAAATCAATGGAAAAGGAATATATTTCACATCTAGATTTTGATATTATAGAATCATATTTTTGTGATTAAAAAAATGAATTTGAATATATTTTTGAAAATATAAAGTGATGAATTATCCCTAATTAACCAATTATATTGTATTTTAACAAATAATTTTATTTATAATTATTAGGATGAGTGTGCTATAAATTAAATTAAATGTAAAGCCCCAATTTTTATAGTTGTAAATTCAGAGTTTTTGTCCCAAAATATGGACAAAGAGGTAGTGAAACTTCTATAAGTATTCAATGAATATAATATGGAAGAACATGGGTTACTATCAAATTTGAACACAACTTTTTTCACTTGAAAAAAAATATAGGAATTTAAAAATCCATATAAGGACGTCTCAAATATTGATTTATTTTTACAGATAATTTGGATAATAAATTTTTGAGTACTTGTCCGTATAATGATGTAGTTTCCATTACATCAGAGTGGACTAATTTTTTTTAGGAATAAGATATAAAGTATGAAGTTGAAGTAAGAATGAGTTACCCAATTGAGTAGTTAATTTTTAAACGTGAAGGCAGTCTCGCTAATCAAATATTCCATGAAGATAAAACTTTTTAAGATAAAATTGATGATTAAAAATATATATTAATAATATTCAACAACTGTTTGAGTAATTTTTGGATTATAAATTATTTAAAAATTGTTTTTCATTTTGTTCCCCCTTCCAATACATCATTGTAAGTACAAATAAATATAAGCGAACAATAAATAAATATTATTTTGGAATATTTTACTTTGTAAGTGTTCTGAAACACATTTTATAAATTTCAGTATTACTATTCATAATGATGAAACTAATAGACTTTCAAAATGGCGATGATAACCTAGAAAAACATAACTTGGGGATGTGATATCCAATCACCCAAATGGGGGATCAAGACATGGATATTTTCCATTCTCTTAATTTTTTTTAATTTACCTCAATAAATTGGGATTGATTTAATTTATTTCATGTAGTTTTACAAGTTATGACTTTATCGAGGTAAAATAAACTATGTTACGGAAAATAAAAATGAGGTTGTGTCTTTCCATCCAACTTTTTTTATTCTACATTTTCATCCTAATATTCTCTTATAATATGAACAAAACACAATGAAGATATTTTAATTTCTATTTCTAGGGGTAGGGTCATCCTTGTATATATTAGGATAATTATACCTTTTTTTCTATTTATAGCTTTTCATTTCATTTTTATGTGTTTTATTTCAGGATTTTATGTGTTAAATATAAAATTTCTTAAAAATCCCATAATATTCAAATTAACAACCATTGTGTTTTTAAATATGATTTCAATGAAAGAAAACCATCATGATTCACAAAACTAAACATAATTGATTCTTAAAATGTAATGTTTTAAAAATTAAAATTGGGGGAAAATCATGAAAAGACCATTGAATTCAGAATTATATTCCATGAATGTTTTCCAATATTGAAAATCACTTACTAATGAAGGCTCTAAACCATTTTTTAGTTTACATTACAATAAACCCAGTTCGTGATTGAACAAAATAAATATTCTTTTAACTAGAGTATCACATTTTTTAATCCAATAATCATTAAGGATCATGTGATAAAAAATATTTACAAAATTCCATTTTTATTGAAATCCGATTTATGAAAAAATTTAACAGCCTTTATTCAGGATAACATTTATATTATACTATAATGGTGTTTTATTTTGTTGATTCACAAAATAATTATTGGTCTAAAATGGGGAGGAGAAAAATAAAAGGCTAGTGATAAATGTCTTGATATAAAATGTGTTTTCTCTCTAGATTTTTTATATGAAATTATATGGTGCCTTTATGGAGCACGCAAATAAAAATAATGAATAAATTTACCCCTTTCAGAACCTTAAATAAAATATAAATGTTATGAATGATTTTTCTGTCATTGCTACAGAATTATAGATATGGTTGGATATCTAGGAAATAAATTTTGATTTTATTTTAGATATTATTTTATATAAAGAAGAAATAGGATATGACCATTTTTATGTTTAAACAAGAATAATATAATCTTACTTTAATAAAGAGTAGAGTCATCTTTTTCTTCCTTTTATTTTCTAAGATATCAAACATAAAAATCATAAAAACCTAGACAGAAACATTATAATTGGTCATGATGAATAAAATTCATTAAATATATTTGGGACTGATCTATTAATTAATAAAACATTTAGTTTCCATTTCATTTATTTGGATAATGAATTCTTCTATTAAAATAAAAATCATGGGATGAATGAAAAGGTTGAGGGATGAATCCTTTTACATAGAAGAATGAAATAAATTATAATATATTGAATAAAAATAATGATAAATTTATAATTGAAACTATTTAAAAGGCATGATTGGTTAGTTTCCATGATGTCCATCTTTGAAATTTCATACAAATATGTTTTATAGACATCATGAGGAATTTATTTTGACTCGTAACTTACTAAGAATTCAAAGTGTTATCTATTGGGAAATTGATATAGGTAATATTTTTTATATTTATAATTTATTTTAACGAATACATACCAAAAAATCATACATTTTATAGAAAATTGAATCATCTTTTGAAATTAAAAGTGTTTTGTGAGAAATTTTGAATGTTCTATAATTCCAGAATATTAATTGTTTTTATCACAGTCATGGTTTTTTAATATCATTTTTAATATTGATCCAGTTATAAAATTTATTTTCATACGAAACCTTTGATTTGGAGTTGATTTCTCCTAAATAGTCATGTTCTAAATTGTCTATTTAGTTTTTTTAAATATAAATAAATTTGAAAAATATGTATTCATTCATAATTTACCTACATTCAATAAATGATGCATATATTCTCCCAAAATTTTCCAAAAGAGATTATAACAACTGGATAATGAATATGACTCACCAATGATTCTCTTAATTAAATATCATATATAATTTCACTAATTTTTGGTATTATTCATTTCATAAAATTAGTAGAATTTGAAGATACACTTTATCCAAGAAGATATTTTTGTGTAATTATGATACAAATATTCCCCCATGTGTCCATAAGAGATAATTTTTTGTGGTGGATAGAGTAAAATTTTTATAAAAATATTTAATAAGGTACTATAGTAAGATTAAATAAGAAAGAGAGCCAATGTTGAGTAAACTATTGGTGCAACGAATCAAAAAATCAAGTATGCCACCCCATATCCAATATATTTTCATCTTCACTGTTATTTCCATGGATGGTTGGAAAGAGGTAATAGGATGTGTGTAATAAGATATACTAGATAATTGGATTTATAAGGGAAAAAATAAATCCCTAATGTAATAAACACCATGTTGTTGAGGTTAGTGATGTTCTGGTGATATTTTCATTTTTATTTTTCACTTTTTGTTATAAACTATTTTTTAAATAATTATTATAGAAATTTTGATCTAGATTATTATATATCACTTTTTTATGGTTTGAATTTTCTTATAAATTATTCTATATTTTCTCAACTTTTGAAAATAATTTTTTTATTGTCATTTTTATTTTGTTTGGGTGAGGTCTCACTTTTTTGAATAGTGAGTTTAATCTGTTTTGGATTATCAAAGGATATCATGTAATCAGAACACTTTCATAGGGGGATTGATACCCATATTTGATGTCTCAAAATAGTGGTTAATTTACTTAGTCATATTGATTGAGTTCAGGAAGTATACATTGGATAATCTAATTTGTAAATAATTATTTACAATGATAAATGGAGTTTACGAGGATTGATGCTTAACAACTACTACTACCTTTATCATGTATTTTTCTATCTATCATGCTTCAAATTTATAATTTGTAACATTAATTTTTAGTCTTAAATATATTTTTAATAGATTAAATACTTTAATATCCTTAATTTTTGTAATTAATTTGATAAAATAATATTAAAAAAATGAAAATTTTAAATGTTAGTTTCCAACATCCTCAAGAGAAAACATGTAATTGTCGGATTCTAGTAGAATGATAGAACAATCTATTCATTATAGTTCATGACCATGAGCCTGTAAAGGGTGCTTTGACGCTAGGGTTTTCACCCTGTCACCGATTTCTCCTCTCCATATATCGACATCTCCTCTCCTCGGCGTTCCTGCTCAGCAGACCGTGGTGTGTGGATCGTGGCTTCAAAGGCTCCTAAATATCAACGATTCCATTGCTAACCCGGATCATCGGTGGCTCGGTGATGATTCGGTGCTCGAGTCCCTTCCACCACGGGTTGAAGCCTTGGATATTTTTCTTATGTGGTTCCGTTGAGGGATTTGATGCAGGTTTGTGTAGTCCAATGGAGGCGACGGGATACCTGTGTCAGATTCCTTCTTCCAGTGTACGGTGAATGTCAAAGGTGATGGTTTTCATTTCTAGTTTTTATGATTAGCATGTTGGTTTGGGTGGAAGTCTGCTGTGAGTTGTGCTTTTTGCGCAATTCATTTTGGTGGATTGAATTCTGTGATGGAGTAGTGTTTTTGATGATTGCTGGAATTTGGGTGTGATTTGGATTTTTGTTTGAAGACCGTGAATGCAGTGAATTTTCGATTCGTTTGTTTTTCTATTTGGTTGGTTTTTTTGTTGCTTGTTTTTGACTAGGCTCGGGGGTCCGCGGTTCAATGGATTTTGCAATCAGATCTACATGAGGCTTCTCCAGATGAGGATTAGGGATAAGAGTTTCCACTATACCAATACATTATGAAATTGAATGTTTGAGAGGGTATGGATATGTCCATCGGTACCCAGCCTGTCCAATTTTGCACAGGACAGCTAGCCAGTCGGCAGTGGAAGGTGGAAGCTTGATTTCATGTTTTTGATGCTTGGAGGGGCTTTTCTCAACTAGTGTGGGTTGTTTGTTCTTGGACTTTAGAACTGTTGGGGTCCTTTTGACTTGTTTATATCTTTGATGTCATGACGGTTTCACCACTTTTCCCTTAAAATGGGGTCTATCTTAATACAAAAATGAATTTTCAATCAAGAGAGAACCATGTATTAACCAATATGTTATTTTATAAATGGGAAATTATTGACGGAAGGAAAAAAATGAACCCTCATCATCATAGACCCCAGTTGTTAGTAAAAAACAATCAAACAAAACATTTTTTTTATTTTGAATCCCATGTATCAAATATAATTCATGTTCCTCATCCAGTTTCCAATGAAAAAAGTTCCAAAATCATAAATAATAATCTTCATAACTACATAATATTTGAATAGAAATTATAATAATAATAGTGAAAAATAAGAACATCAATCCTGCCATTCAGGTATGCATTACTTCCCAGCGGAATGTTAAGGTCCATCAAAAGATCAAACACAATCCAAGGAAACCAGTATTCCATCTCTCTAAATATTAAAAAAAATCATTAATTCTGTATTGTAATGCCTTATTCCTCAGGCTACTAAAAAGTTTCCCGGACCATGGATAAAATTAACCTAAAGCATGTCTTCTTATATTCTAGTTTCTAATGGCTAATGGAAGGGGACTAATCCATATTATGGGAATACTATAACCTCAAATCATTGTGTAACAACAATGGAAAATAACTAAATAATATCAATCATAAACATCAAAATAAACATAATAAATAAAAAAATATAATATTAAATACCATTTAAAATCATAATACCATATAATAAAGTTTATCACCTACTAGGATGAACAAACCAAGAGAAAATGAATAATGTAAACAAAATACTATCACCCATCCTAAATATGTACATGTGCCACACTCGACTCTGATACTCCAGATAGCAATCAAGATACCCATCATTATCTACATAAAATCTATTTCTCTCACTTGAATGTATATTTTAGTATTTAACATTCCATATGCTTCCCATGTAGGGTGTGATCATATAACTAAATAGGGTCTCACTATGAACTCAAAATATAATTCTTTATATTAATTTGTATTCATGAAGAAATTAAGTTCCTAAATAAACATGCATTATGGTTTTTAATGAGGTATTTAAAAAAAATAAACAAGAAAATGTACATTTCCCATTTAGGAAACTATGTTCTTACCACGCCACCATGGTGCTTAACCATAACTACATCCAAAACGTTCTGAAAATCTATAATCACCTCATTTGACACATTCTGATCTGTATCTAAAGACTCATGGAGGGGCATCATATGAATCCCGACCACAAACAACCTCAGGGTATGGTCCAATACTATCCTCCAGATCAATCACTAACTATAAGAAGACTATACATCTGTTGATCCACCTCATCCTTACCCCTCAAGGTGGAATCTATATATTTATATCTATATCACCTTCAAAATTTACCATCTCATTTATGATATCCCCACTTTTTGATCCCATACCACATCACAAATTGCACCCCTTCTTGATAAATTTGGTTCAAATGCAACCATCACAGTACAAGATGGTCAATTCATCACAACATTATCCATAACACAACTCACTACTCAAATAAGGGTTCATGAGAACACATTCTCTACAATGTCCCACCCTGAGTCACTATAAATCTACTGATCATACAGAATGACCATATGGCTTCAGGCATACCTTTCTATATTATAGAGGCTACCAACTACAAGAAAATGTGTAAGATGGTATAGTAGGGAGACTATACAAACTATATCATAGTGTAAAATAAATAAAAAACAATATATCATCATTCAGGGAAATAAATAATCAAAGTATACATAAATGAATAATATCTATTAAAAATACATTGAATGTGGTAATAACATTAATAACCATTCTAAAACATAAAATAATCATCCCACTGGGTCAATTAGTAATATAATCCATATTAATGTAAAATAAAACAAAAGGGGTATCCTACCTCACTAAAAAAACCTCATATAATATCTAGTGAATAACTGAGCTACACTCCTCACCCATGAAAACCCAGGCCACATTCCAACTAAGCGCCTAAAAGGAAACACAAAAGAAACTATTGGGTATAGAATTCAAATGGAGACCAATGTTGGGTGTGAGTAAAAACCCAGTTGGCCACCATAAATAGTGTCTACAAAAATATGAACTAAGTATACAGTGCATTAAATAAGTGAAAACCAGGGATATTAAATTAATGAAAAATATTACTGTATAGAAAAAAACCCACTTACCATCGAGTTAAAGGTTGATACATGAGGTCAGAAAACTTACATTGGAACATTATTTGTTATTTTTCCAACATCCCAACACCATGGAAAAATTGATACAAATCACCTACATTTGAATGATTCTAGATATCACAAATCACATCGTTGAACCATGGAAACCATTTCCATAAACCTTCCAGGGTATAGCCCGTAATAAATATAGGAGAACTAGGGATAGCACAATAAGAATTACAACCTAACTGGGTGAATAACTATAATTATTATAACACAAATTATCGGATCGAAATATATATTCATTTCACTATAACATAGTTCAACACTTATATATAATCATTTTATTGTTATCGAGAACATGTCCTAAATTTAAGAATTTCAGCACATCCAAGAGGAATCCCTATATATCATAATTGCAGCATCATCCAGCGAATGCCTGAAATATATAAATTTCAAGTTATAATGATGAAAATCTATATATATCATTATTTCAACATAATCTATTTCAATTCCTTTATATATGAATTTCATCATACCTTAGCACAAGACCTATATATAACCATTTAAATAAAACTATTAACACTTCATGTATGTCAACATTTCAGCATACATGAGAATATGGTAAAAATAAATGAATTTCAACATACCCAGGTGAAAGACCTATATATCAACATTTCATCATATCTAGGTGAATTCCCTATATAATAGAATCTAAACATATCCACACAGAATGAATAATAAACCAATCCTCACATTACATAATGATAAATTATTCTGACTACAATTTATATAATCATTGATATTTCTGAAGATTAGTGTTTTCAATCATCAACATTATTGAATTAAACCATATTTTGATTATAATTTTAATCCCTAAATCTGAATTATCCTAGTTTATACATTACTCATCAAGCAAACAAACCAAGATGGTTATATGACATATAACTAATTTTTTCCATATTATAACATCTCATGAAATCACTACAATCCTAGACTTAATACATTCATATAAATACACCAATAATAAAACAATTTTATAAAAATTTATATGTGTTCACAAATCCAACTGACCCAATATCAGTAATTCTTAAGGCATCACACATATTTTGTGTCGATAGGGTCCCAGTATCAATGAAAATAGAACCAACATGATCTAATCGGTGGTAAATACAAGAAGATATAATCAACATGTTATTATTCAATTAATTAGGTCTGAATCCCATCATTTTAGTTGGAATAAATATAATGCACACACTGTGAATAATCACATAAGACAATGGATATTTTTTAGACCACCATCATTTTCCTGAGGTTTTTATCACTTCAATGGCAAGGGATATAAGCTTCATTATGGCCCACTCATCTCATTCATAGTTACTGTTGATTAATGGAGTTTGTCTCAAATAATCAATTTTCTATCTCATTCCATATAATCATAATTTATTAATTTTAAATATTTTAATTAATTAACTCATTAAATTCAAGCTCAACATAATGTCAATTAATTCACGAGGTCATTTCATCATGAAAAAAAACCTTGAAAACAAGGTTTGTTCTACCCCAGATATAACGACCCATACTTTACATACATTGTTAATACTTCAAAATTGAAGCACACTTATTACAACATATGACAAAACCACAAAGGACCGTATAGGTATAGTGTCTTTAGAAACTGGGAAACATAAACAACTGGTTCATAAATCTTCTACAATGTCTCCCATTTATTTCATCATATCTAGGGTCCCTTTTAGCATATTCTACTTAATATCCATCTTCCTGACCTGGGGAAAAGAAAACATAAAAGGGTGAGCTCAAATGCTCAGCAAGGGAAAATAAAGGAAATAAAAATCATATCATATCTTTTTGAAAATCATAACCTGCAAAAGAGATCATAATATCTTAACATGGAATAAATCATAGAAGTGAAAATGAGATCCCCATAATCATAAAAATGAAACTTGAAACGTTGTGGCATGCACACATAATCATGGAAAATCATTTCTTGTTAGTCACGACTCATTGCCAAGACTATCTTAGTGGACAAAGTCCCTTTCTGAATCGAGTAACCCTCGTTTCAGTCCTGTTTCACTGAACCGGTATAACCTACCATTCCAGCCCTGTCTATCTCATGAGATATAAAATCTTTACCCAATGCATTGGAGGGAGATATAGGTCCCACCCATCTTATAATGAATCTTTTCTTATGTGTGCCACATAATCACAAATCACACATCATCGCATAACCCATGTAATAAAAATGGGATTCTTAAACAACATGACATCATAAAACTATTCATATAAGATAAAGGAATTCATAAAAATATCACAACATAATCAAATCCATGTAATAATAGGGATAAAAACAGAACCCTTTTATTATCTTAGATGGAAAATAATTTTGATAAAATACTTGAACTCCATTCTTGAGGAAAATATCCTTTCTACTTCAAAAACACTTTTCTTTTCTTAACATGTCATACAATTATAATCTAAAATAAGTTGATTAAAAATAAACTTGAAAACTTGTAATGGAAGCTTCTTTGAAATAATGTTTTAAGAATCCATTCATGCCGTATAAGTTAAAAAAACATTCTTCGTACTTTTGTCGGAAAAGTCAAAAAAGTACTTCGTACGAAAAAGCGACAAAAGATTCCTTTCATATTCTTTACTAAAAACTCATCAAAGGGTAAAATTGGATTTAAACTATTGTAAGTGGATGGAAACAATATTTAATATTGAGGGAACATGTATGTGGATGATAAAATACGCCCCAGTAAATACTTACGAATAAACAATCTCGGATAAAAATGAGATTGTGATATTTCCCTTACCTTAGGTCCGATTTTCTTTGTACGTTTCCGAAACTCCTGTATAATGGTTTAAATAATGTTATTGACTTATTCCAGAATCATACATATTGATATGATATCATATATGGTCATATTCTTAGCTTCTTGTTAGTAATATTTCATTTTTACTTGTTACTCGGGTCTTTATTGCCTTTTGTTCTTATGCGTGTTTTGCCGAATACATTCTTATTGTTCATTTAAGGTTATAGATACCTTATATCCAGAATGGTATTAGTGTAACATATATCATATTTATTCATTCAATTCATTTATATAATTACTATGTAATGATGATCATGTAGAACGAGTCGCATCACATCGTGGAGACGGTATTCCGTATGTACGCACGAGTGATGATATCGTTCCTATGATCGAGTAATTGTATTGGAGTATATATATATTATTTTAGTATCAATATTACTTTATAATAATCATAAATAGTTACTCATTACACCATTATACCCATCCTTGTAAAGTGATGGTGGAAAATAGATTACACCACGGCGTGGAGACGGTATTCCGTACGTACGCACGCGCGGTGATTTCATTTTTCCGTAGGATGGATAGAAGGTGAATTAGGGTTGTTTCATATTTATAATAACATATCAGTATGTAAGTAATACTGATGTTATTACTTCATCATGAAACAACTAAAGAAGAAGAATTTGAAGAAGAAAGAAATTGAAAAGATCGGTAATGGATATTACCTCTTCTTTGGAACGCCTCTTTGAATCCTCCACTTAGGGAACTAAGATTGGTCTTTGAAGAATACCAGGACCTATAGGATTATTCTAGGGAAGTGTAGAGGAGAAAATGGCAGGGGTTGGCCGAGCTTGAGTGGTCAATTTGGTGTGAGGAGGAGGGGGAGGAGGTGCCCTTTTATAAGGGAGGAGAGGGGCACCTTAGGAATATCTCAAAATATTATTTTATATTAAAGTAAAAATCGGTTTATAATGGTTCCAAAGGGTCTTATTTCGAAGCTAAAGTGGGGAAGGGTCGAAATCCTATCCACCAATAGGATTTAGACAAGTTTTGGATATTATTTTAACCTTATCAATTAGATTTAACTCTAAGTTAAATAATTTAACTTTTACCATGTCTTTTTGTTTTCTTTCACTATATGGTTAATACACTTAATATAACATGCCAAACGAACCCCAAATTGTTTATTATTAATATATATATCCTTATCTAAGTCATTTGGCCGAACCTTAGATTTTTAGGAATAAAATAACAATTAATAATATAATATTTGATTTAAAAACTATTTTGTGTCAATTTTGACACTATTTGATATATGATTTTTGTGAAAGTCATAACAGAATTATATGTTCGAACCAAGTTGATTAAATCAATACTAATATATCATAGTAACCTAGAAAAGTAGTGGAATTCATAAAAAGTCTCAAATTACATTTATTTTGGTGTTTATAACATCAATTATGTCAATATTTCATTAATAAGATAATTACTGCATCATCATTGTTTCATAAATAAATTAACTTTTTTAATGTCTAAAAATTACAAATAAAATACCATTATGTAGGAAATCTTTTTAGCTTTCTAATGAATATTTATAGTCGAATTTATCTTATGTATAACCCCATATTAAAAATGATTTACTTATTAAACTTTGATTTTAACTATTTTAACCCTTCTTTAAATAAATTAATAATAAATGTCCTAATCTAATCCAAGTGGGCCTAAATGGTCATATTTTATTCCTAAGTTTGTTTTTGGTCGAATTACACTTGTCCAATAGAATTAGGACATGTGTTAGGGTAATATTAATATCATATTTACCCTTAGTTACCCTATTTACTATTAACCGCGGTAAAAAAAGTAAAAAGTTACTATTCACCAAAAAATTATTTTTATCTCATTGAACCACATTTTACTTACTGATATCAACCGTGTCTGTCGGATTTTCGAAATTCCATTCACAGAAGCGGTAAAATTAAGTTTTATGGAAAATTCAGTTTTTAACCTACCACTTGGTGGTTTCACTATTCATCAAAAATTGAAAGTTTTCAGAAAAATACCAAAATTTCACCCTAGGCTAATTTCGATATTCTGAGTCCAAAAATGAAGTCCATTTTGAAAGATAAAATTTATAAAAATTCAAAAAGTGGTTATTACTATTCATAACAGCTAGTTTTAAAAGCATATTGTTTTTTTAGTGAAACTCGGTATTGCGTACGACGGAAGCTATCGAGGAAGGTTGCGATTGCGTGTAAAGCAAGATAAGCATGTGTTGTGTAGAAAAAGATTCCTTTGATGATTTATATAACATAAAAGTCTCGGGAGTTACATTATACCCCCGTTAAAAAGAATTTCGCCCTCGAAATTCGTCACTTTGTAACAAACAGATGAGGATACTTCTCCCTCATCATATCCTCAAGCTCCCATGTAGCTTCTTCAAGTTGGTGGTTCCTCCATAAAATTTTCACCAAGCGAGTGGTCTTGTTTTGTAGGACTTTTTTGCTACGATCCAGAATCTCTATCGGTTGTTCTTCATAAGAAAAATCTTGCTCCAGCGGTACAACTTCTGAGCTGAGTACATGTGAAGGATCTGGTATGTACTTTCTCAGGAGAGATACATGGAACACATCGTGAACTTGAGAGAGATTCGGTGGAAGCGCCAATCGGTAAGCTACCTTCCCAACACGATCCAGTATTTCGAAAGGACCAATATATCTAGGGCTCAACTTCCCCTTCTTTCCAAATCTCATAACCCTCTTCCAGGGAGATATTCGTAAGAACACTTTATCACCCACTTCAAACTCTAGGTCTTTTCTTCGGTTGTTGGTATAACTTTTCTGTCGACTCGGAGCTGCTCTTATGTTTTGTTGAATAGATCTAACCTTTTCTGCCATTTCATCAACGAGATCAGGTCCTAATAGCTTTCTTTCCCCAACTTCATCCCAGCAAGTTGGAGTCCTGCATTTCTTTCCATAGAGAGCTTCAAAAGGAGCCATCTGAATACTGGAGTGAAAGATATTGTTATAAGAAAATTCCACCAAAGGTAGGTGTTGATCCCAACCTCCTTTGAAATCCATAGATCAAGCTCTCAACATATCTTCTAGGGTTTTAATTGTTCTCTCAGACTGACCGTCTGTCTGGGGATGATAAGCAGTGCTGAAACTCAACTCTGTATCCAGAGTATGCTGAAGACTTCGCCAGAACTTCGAGGTAAATCTCGGATCCCGATCAGATATAATAGAAAGTGGTACTCCATGTAATCTTACCACTTCCTTTACATATATCCTGGCAAGCTGATGTAGAGTGAAATCCTCTCTAATAGCAATGAAGTGTGCAGACTTTGTAAGACGATCAACTATGACCCAAATAGCATTATTGCCTTTGGATGTTTTAGGAAGTCCTGTGACAAAGTCCATAGTGATGTTTTCCCATTTCCATTCGGGTATGGGTAATGGTTGTAACATCCCCTTAGACTTCTGTCTCTCAGCTTTAACTTGTTGACAAACCAAGCATCGAGAGACATATTCAGCAACATCTCTTTTCATGCCATCCCACTAGAAGTACTCTTTCAGGTCCCTATACATCTTCGTGCCTCCAGGATGAATAGAGAATGAAGAACTATGAGCCTCATCCAGCAGCTCCTTCTTTAATTCAGGGATGGGAGGAACACAAACCCGATTCCTGAACTTTATTATCCCATCACAATCAAGGTTGAATTCAGGAACATTTCTCACCTTCTTTTGTAACTCGACATCTTCTTTCTGTGCCTCCTTAATCTTCGCATGTATAGATGGTTTAACATTCATTTGTGAAAGATAAGATTTTCCCCCTTCCATTATAATTCCAAGATCCATCCTTTGTAAATCCAAAAATATTGGATCTTTTGTGATCCTCATCATGGATAAACTAGCATGGTCTTGTCGACTTAATGCATCTGCCACCTTGTTTTCTTTCCCAGGGTGGTAATGGATTGAGCAGTCGTAATCCTTAATCAGCTCCAACCATCTTCTTTGACGCATATTCAACTCCTTTTGTGTGAAAATATACTTTAAAATTTTATGATTAGTATAAATATCACACCTTTCACCATAAAGGTAATGCCTCCAAATCTTTAATGCAAAGATTACCGCAGCCAACTCCAAATCATGTGTTGGGTAATTTTGCTCATGGATTTTCAACTGTCGTGAGGCATAAGATATCACCATATCATTTTGCAAAATAACACACCCCAATCCCTTCTTGGATGCATCACTGTAGATCACAAACCTTTCTCCACTACAAGGCAGTGTGAGCACAGGTGCACTGGATAACCTTCTTTTCAACCCCTTGAAATTCTCTTCACATTCCTCTGTCCAGACAAACTAAACTCCTTTCCGAGTCAACTTGGTGAGTGGATTAGATAATCGTGAAAAATCTTTTACAAAACGTCGATAATATCCAGCCAAACCAAGAAAACTTCGGATCTCAGTTACTGTTGTTGGTCTCGACCATCTTTCGATAACCTCTGTTTTTGCTGGATCCACAGATATCCCCTATTTTGAGATTATGTGACCCAAAAATGCAACTTTTTGAAGCCAAAATTCACACTTGGTAAATTTGGCATAAAGCTTCTCCTTTCTCAGGGTCTTCAATATAATTCTCAAATGATCTTCATGCTCTTCCTTGCTCTTTGAATAGACAAGAATATCGTCTATAAAGACTACCACAAATTGATCAAGATAGTCTCTAAAGACTCTATTCATTAGATCCATGAAGATAGCAGGGGAATTAGTAAGACCAAATGGAATCACTATAAATTCATAGTGTCCATACCTTTTACGGAAATCCGTCTTTGGTATATCCTCCCTTTTGACCCTTAATTAATGATACCCTGAACGAAGATCAATCTTGGAAAAGTATTGAGCTCCGCGTAGTTGGTCAAATAAGTCATCAATGCGTGGGAAAGGATATTTGTTCTTGATAGTGATCTTGTTAAGTTCTTGATAATCAATGCAGAGTCTCATTGATCCATCTTTCTTCTTAACAAATAGAACAGGTGCTCCCCAAGGTGACGCACTAGGGCGTATGAATCCCTTATCAAGATTCTCTTGGAGTTGCTTCTTCAATTCCTGCAACTCAATTGGGGCCATTCTATAAGGTGTCTTTGAAATTGGCAAAGCGCCCGGTACGAGTTCTATTGAAAACTCAACTTCACGATTTGGTGGAAGACCCGGTAATTCCTCCGGAAAGACATCATCAAACTCCCGTACAATGGGCATATTCTTAATCGTGAGTTTCTCACCAACCATTTGAGATAAATAACCTTCATTTAGTGGAATCAAGACTCATAAGATGGAAGGAATTTCCACTGGAAGGTTATGTTCATCCTTGCATTGATATATGATCGTAGATTGATCTGGAATTTGAAATGTGACTTCCCTTCTATGGGAATTGATATGAGCTCCATGTAGAGAAAGCCAATCCATGCCAAGAATCACATCAAATTCCACTAAAGGAAGGATCACAAGATTTGCAGGAAGCACTTTCCCACAAACTTCGATCGGAGAAGAATTATAAACTTTTGATGCGACTGTTGTGCCATTAGGTGTGGTCACAGCTAACTCAACATCTAATTGTTGAGGTAATACGGTGATACCCTTAGAAAATTATTTAGAAATAAAAGAGTTTGTGGATCCAGAATCAAATAAAACATTTGCTACTTTAGAGTGGATGGTAAGTGTACCTTTCACCACTTCGTTATCGTACTCCACATCGCTGATAGAAATTGCATGTGACTTTCCTTTGTCTTTAGCCTTAAGATTTTGTTGACGTCGACCATCATCATCAACCCTTGGATTTGGGCATTGATTGGCATAATGCCCCATCTCCTTGCACTTGAAACATTGAAGTGTAGTAGGTTCATTCTGTGTATCCCTTCCTTTGTTTGCATCATTAGACATCTTCTTCCCATTATCGCGGCATTCAAATGCCCGATGTCCTTCCTTTCCACATTTAAAACATTTACTTGTCCCTTTAAGACAACTTCCTCCATGTTTCTTTCCACACTTTGAGCATAAGGGAAAGTTCATCTTCTTTTCAGTGTGCTCTTTAGATTTTTCTTTGAATTCCATCTTCCTCTTCTTATCAAACCCATGTGACTGATGGGTTATTCCAATCTCCATCTCGACTATGAGAGCACATCGAACGATTTCCTCGTAGCTAAGGAAGTCCCTTATGGCTAACGCCCTTTGAAGACTTGGTTTTAAGCCACTAAAGAATCGATCGATCTTACTCTCAGGTTGGATAATAATACCAGAAGCGTACCTTGAAAGTCTTGTAAAATTTGATTCATAGGTACCAACAGATTCATCATCCCTTTGCTTCAGTTCAAGAAACTCTTTCTCCATCTTTGTTCGGAGAATACGGGGGAAGTACTTATTGAAAAATAAGTTCTTTAACTCGTCCCATTCCATAGACTCAATTTCATCCCTTTGCCTCGTATTCTTAATAAGATTCCACCATTGATCAGCATCTCCTTCCAAATGATACACTGATAGGATGACTTTATCATTCTCAGAACATTGAAGAACTGAAAATATCTTTTCAGTAGTACTAATCCATTGTTCAGAAACTAATGGATCAGTAGACCCGCTGAAAGAAGGTGGACGCTGCCACATGAAGGATTCAACAGAATGTTGCTCCTTCCTTTGCTCGTTTGGAAGTCCTGCATGATTCATAGCTTGAGAAAGTTGTGTGAGCATGGCTACAAGATTTTGCATTCCAGCTCCCATATCATTTGGTTGCTCAGGGGGGCAATCATTTCATTGCCCATCACATTCCGCATTAACACGGTTCCTTCGGGTTCCAGCCATTGACTAAAACCAAGAAGAATAGTGTGAGCAACACTAATTATAATAGGAAAACCACATAATCAAGGATAAAATTTCACACTTAAGGTTTTATCCTAGGGTATTCATGGCCATTTCTAAAACACTAAGATTGTGTTCTATGCTTAGACTTATCCTTAGGGTTCTTACTAAGGCTTTCACATCCTAGTTTCCAAAGGTTGACTATACCTTTCCTCTGATACCAACTATAACGACCCATACTTTACATACATTGTTAATACTTCAAAATTGAAGCACACTTATTACAACATATGACAAAACCACAAAGGACCGTATAGGTATAGTGTCTTTAGAAACTGGGAAACATAAACAACTGGTTCATAAATCTTCTACAGTGTCTCCCATTTATTTCATCATATCTAGGGTCCCTTTTAGCATATTCTACATAATATCCATCTTCCTGACCTGGGGAAAAGAAAACATAAAAGGGTGAGCTCAAATGCTCATCAAGGGCAAATAAAGGAAATAAAAATCATATCATATCTTTTTGAAAATCATAACCTGCAAAAGAGATCATAATATCTTAACATGGAATAAATCATAGAAGTGAAAATGAGATCCCCATAATCATAAAAATGAAACTTGAAACTTTGTGGAATGCACACATAATCATGGAAAATCATTTCTTGTTAGTCGTGACTCATTGCCAAGACTATCTTAGTGGACAAAGTCCCTTTCTGAATCGAGTAACCCTCATTTCAGTCCTGTTTCACTGAACCGATATAACCTACCGTTCCAGCCCTGTCTATCTCATGAGATATAAAATCATTACCCAATGCATTGGAGGGAGATATAGGTCCCACCCATCTTATAATGAATCCTTTCTTATGTGTGCCACATAATCACAAATCATACATCATCGCATAACCCATGTAATAAAAATGGGATTCTTAAACAACATGACATCATAAAACAATTCATATAAGATAAAGGAATTCATAAAAATATCACAACATAATCAAATCCATGTAATAATAGGGATAAAAATAGAACCCTTTTATTATCATAGATGGAAAATAATTTTGATAAAATACTTGAACTCCATTCTTGAGGAAAATATCCTTTCTACATCAAAAACACTTTTCTTTTCTTAACATGTCATACAATTATAAACTAAAAGAAGTTGATTAAAAATAAACTTGAAAACTTGTAAAGGAAGCTTCTTTGAAATAATGTTTTAAGAATCCATTCATGCCGTATAAGTTAAAAAAACATTCTTCGTACTTTTGTCGGAAAAGTCAAAAAAGTACTTTGTACGAAAAAGCGACAAAAGATTCCATTCATATTCTTTACTAAAAACTCACCAAATGGTAAAATTGGATTTAAACTATTGTAAGTGGATGGAAAAAATATTAAATATTGAGGGAACATGCATGTGGATGATAAAATACACCCCAGTAAATACTTACGAATAAACAATCTCGGATAAAAATGAGATTGTGATATTTCCCTTAACATAGGTCCGATTTGCTTTGTACGTGTCCGAAGCTCCTGTATAATGGTTTAAATAATGTTATTGACTTATTCCAAAATCATACATATTGATATGATATCATATATGGTCATATTCTTAGCTTCTTGTTAGTAATATTTCATTGTTACTTGTTACTCGGGTCTTTATTGCCTTTTGTTCTCATGCGTGTTTTTCCGAATACATTATTATTCTTATTTTAAGGTTATAGATACCTTATATCCAGAATGGTATTAGTGTAACATATATCATATTTATTCATTCAATTCATTTATATAATTACTATGTAATGATGATCATGTAGAACGAGTCGCATCACATCGTGGAGACGGTATTCCGTACGTACGCACGAGTGATGATATCGTTCCTATGATCGAGGAATTGTATTGGAGTATATATATATTATTTCAGTATCAATATTACTTTATAATAATCATAAATAGTTACTCATTACACCATTATACCCATCCTTGTAAAGTGATGGTGGAAAATAGATTACACCACGGCGTGGAGACGGTATTCCGTACGTACGCACGCGCGGTGATTTCATTTTTCCGTAGGATGGATAGAAGGTGAATTAGGGTTGTTTCATATTTATAATAACATATCAGAATGTAAGTAATACTGATGTTATTACTTCATCATGAAACAACTAAAGAAGAAGAAGTTGAAGAAGAATGAAATTGAAAAGATCGGTAATGGATATTACCTCTTCTTTGGAACGCCTCTTTTAATCCACCACTTAGGGAACTAAGATTGGTCATTGAAGAAGACCATGACCTCTAGGATTATTCTAGGGAAGTGTATAGGAGAAAATAACAGGGGTTGGCCGAGCTTGAGTGCTCAATTTGGTGTGAGGAGGAGGGGGAGGAGGTGCCCTTTTATAAGGGAGGAGAGGGGCACCTTAGGAATATCTCAAAATATTATTTTATATTAAAGTCAAAATCGGTTTATAATGGTTCCAAAGGGTCTTATTTCGAAGCTAAAGTGGGGAAGGGTCGAAATCATATCAACCAATAGGATTTAGACAAGTTTAAGATATTATTTTAACCTTATCAATTAGATTTAACTCTAAGTTAAATAATTTAACTTTTACCATGTCTTTTTGTTTTCTTTCACTATATGGTTAATACACTTACTATAACATGCCAAAAGAACCCCAAATTGTTTATTATTAATATATATATCCTTATCTAAGTCATTTGGCCGAACCTTAGATTTTTAGGAATAAAATAACAGTTAATAATATAATATTTGATTTAAAAACTATTTTGTGTCAATTTTGACACTATTTGATATATGATTTTTTTGAAAGTCATAACAGAATTATATGTTCGAGACAAGTTGATTAAATCAATAATAATATATAATAGTAACCTAGAAAATTAGTGGAATTCATAAAAAGTCTCAAATTACATTTATTTTGGTCTTTATAACATCAATTATGTCAATATTTCATTAATAAGATAATTACTGCATCATCATTGTGTCATAAATAAATTAAATTATTTAATGTCTAAAAATTACAAATAAAATACCATTATGTAGGAAAGCGTTTTAGATTTCTAATGAATATTTATAGTCTAATTTATCTTATGTATAACCCCATATTAAAAATGATTTACTTATTAAACTTTGATTTTAACTATTTTAACCCTTCTTTAAATAAATTAATAATAAATGTCCTAATCTAATCCAAGTGGGCCTAAATGGTCATATTTTATTCCTAAGTTTGTTTTTGGTCGAATTACACTTGTCCAATAGAATTAGGACATGTGTTAGGGTAATATTAATATCATATTTACCCTTAGTTACCCTATTTACTATTAACCGCGGTAAAAAAAGTAAAAAGTTACTATTCACCAAAAAATTATTTTTATCTCATTGAACCACATTTTACTTACTGATATCAACCGTGTCTGTCGGATTTTCGAAATTCCATTCACAGAACTGGTAAAATTAAGTTTTATGCAAAATTCAGTTTTTAACCAACCACTTAGTGGTTTCACTATTCATCAAAAATTGAAAGTTTTCAGAAAAATACCAAAATTTCACCCTAGGCTAATTTCGATATTCTGAGTCCAAAAATGAAGTCCATTTTGAAAAATAAAATTTATAAAAAATCAAAAAGTGGTTATTACTATTCATAACAGCTAGTTTTAATAGAATATTGTTTTTTTAGTGAAACTCGGTATTGCATACGACGCAAGCTATCGAGGAAGGTCGCGATTGCGTGTAAAGCAAGCTATGCATGTCTTGTGTAGAAAAAGATTCCTTTGATGATTTATATAACATAAAAGTCTCGGGTGTTACACCAGAAATGGTACTATATTTAAAAAACACAAAAATTCATAATAGAATTTTCAAATTCAAAATCCATATACAAATAGTTCAGGGTAGACCCATTCAGAAAATAAAAATATATTCATACCTCAATAGATTGGAACATTATTGCTAGTGGAATTAATCATGTGTTCCCCTCTTTCATGTATATAAGGAATCCCTGATGAAATCTAATGACTCCAACATCCTTCTAAGAATACATCAATATTAACTAAAACATTCATATCCAAATTCAATATAACTGAGATAGAAACAATGAGGAATAGTGGTGTGGTAAGATCTTAATGACCATTGATGTAAAATCACAACAATAATAGCCATGAAAGGTGATGAAATGAGGGATAGGGAATAGATCATGCCCCTCCCAGGTATCTTGTTTTCCAAATGAAAAAAGATGAGTTAATCCCCCATATTTTAAAAAATAGTTTTATAATGGGGAATTTTATGATGTGAAACATGGTTTTGTGTCTTTAATATTGTGACTAAAGGCCCTTACTATGTGTGGCATGCCTATGGAATAGTGAGACACATGATGTCACACCTTGGAAATTATAGATATACCTACTATAATATTTTTTCACATCTTTTACTCTCTTGGTGTCACCCCATGAATCTAATTCACATCTGCATCATTTTGAAGATGTGAATTTCCTATTGAATCTATTATGAGCATCTCGATTCATTCATTCATCCATCAGTTTTTACTAGGACCCATGATACTTACACCAAATAATTAAAATCAAATGAAAACATCATATTTGAACATTAATTCCCACAAATAACTACATTGATTACAATATTTCGAAACCACCCATTCATCATAGGATAAATTCAACATTCTCTAGGAAATATTGACTCATAAGACCATGAGTCAATACAGTATCCCCACCATAATTCTTCTCAATGAATAGAAGCCTCTTTAGAATTTACTATATATACACAACCTACATGGGATACTCAATCAAACATAGATAAATATATTCCACTTTTTAACATAGAAATATTTTTCATTACACAACTCAAGACATAAGGTCATTTATTCACCAAAGCCTAATCCACTACTCAGAATAACCACTAAAACCCTAAACACTTCTCTCGACACTCACATATTTCTAAAACACATTAATAGCAATATCAATATCAATAGTAGTTTTATGGTGATACCAATCATTTAAAATAAAATTATATGACCTCTTCCACTACACAATATTCAACACCATTGATGAGACGTTATAAAACACAACCTCATGGTCTAACAACCCAGTCAACAATGTTTCCATCCATCTATGACTAAACATGAAAAACAACATACTATATAAAGTAACATAAATTATCTCTAATTAGGATCTATATAGAATAGTATTTATTTCCCATGTAAAGGGACCTCATATTAAATTCTCCCCTCTAATGGTCTCATCTAAACCTTGGAATAATTCCTTCATACGCAAGAAATTTTTCACCAGCCCTTTCTATAACTTGTTGAGATATTATATGAATTTATCCCACAAAAAAACCTCCATCACATTCATCACATGTTCTTACCATGAAACATGTCATGAAATATATCATCTCATGTTTCATAACACAATTAATGTTGGGAAATATGGATTCGCCCCTTGTAGAAAAAACTGAAATTGGTTCTCCCCTTGGACCAAGCACTGGATCATGGAAAAAACCATGAAACATGCCATGAATGATGGATCACACCATTAATTTTCATCAATACACACTATAATATCCTATGTTATATTCCTATGCAATGAATCCATCTAGTGTCTCGAATAAATTCCAGATCTGATGATTCCAAGAGACCCAATAAATTAGACATTACAAACATCCTACTCTGAAAGTAAACCTGAGGGTCCAAAAATTAATGTAACCAATACAATGAACTTCTAACAAAAGGACTATATTGTAATGGCCTATTGTGGTCTTTCTACCATAAATATTCCCCTATACCACTCCGCTAGTACAACACCATGTAGTGAATTCATTCAATAATCAATGTTTTTGGTTCTAAGAATATATGAAATGAACTCTTAGTGTACTATGGAAAAAGTCGAGATATTAGTTATGATTGTATCCGAATTAGGAGTAAACTAAGATTTCATTTATGATTACCATCACAAGCTCATCCATTTTCTATGTCACCTATTATCGAAGGTGTTAGGAAAACTCATTTGAGTGTCAAGAGGCACCCTAACTGCTTGAATATCACTAACATATAACTACCAAGATCTAGAGGGACTTATTTTCAAAACCATACACATTCTCCAGGACTCTCTTCCAACCATCCATGAACTATAGTCTATTTCAGCACAACCACCACCTTACTACCCGGTTTCATCTATGTCAATTCGAATTATTTCCAATAGATGAAAAACATATACATCACATTAATCCAAAACCATCGTTCACAACATAATCATCTGAAATAAACTTGGTTTGACTGAATAAAAACCATGATTAACCCTGATCCACCATTAAAAAACACCAAATAGAATTTAACACCCCTAATTGGGTATAACCATTCTATTACCATTAAAAACATTGAGGGAACACACATTTTAGAGACCATTAACTAAACCCAACTACAAAATCACATGATTCATATTTCTATGGAACTAGGATCAATTCCTATTAAATCAACTCACCATGACTCTTATTCCATATTCTTCATCACACTATACTTTCCCTTACAACTCATATTCAATATAGAAACATCCCTCATGCCATCATTGTACACACGATCACCTACCTCATGATGTTGTTCTAGCACCATAGGTTCTCATACATAGATAATTGTGTGTCAAGATCATCAATATGCTTGGACATCACTAGTAAGTACTCATTTCATGATAATAAACTAGTGTTCTTACATTGTTAACCATGTGTGTTCTACCCAAAGTACCAAACATCACCTTGGTCCTATCCCCAGGGCCACACTTTGATTCCTAGATCACCAACATAGATGTTGATCGTCACCCAAACACTTGAACACTTCATGTGAATCAGTTTAAAAATCCAAAAATTACACAACATTGCTGCAATTACTCACACTTTTGATACAGAAATGTTACCACTAAATATATGAATATTTATATTACAAAAGCCGACATAGTATAATCATATTAATTTAGTTTCAATGGAAACTCGATAAAAATTCATAAAATGTATTCATTTCCTTCTGATTATTCCATCATTAGTATAACTATTTTTGAAATATCAAATCTATTTAGATATTCAGATCCACGAGAAAATAAACATCTAAAAAGGGTGATCACAAAATCTTAGTTACGTAAAATAATGGAAACTTGAATCATAATATAAACATAAGAGTGTAATAATATGAACATAACATTTCAAAAATCATACCATGCATATAAAAACAATAATATTGAGTCATAGAATAAATAATAAAAAAGTATAACGAAAGACCAAGAAAGTAATTAATTTATCATAATGTGTGGAATTCGGGAAAACACAATATCTTATAACATTGTGAACATGCGTTAATAGAGACTGTATTACTCATTATTTAAATGACATGAAATCATGCCCTTGCATAAAATTATATACCTGTATGAAGGTCCAAACAAAAAATTATAAACATGTAATTTGGTTCATGAATTATATTGTGAACATATAATCTGGTTCACACATAACATTATGAACATGTAATTTGGTTCACATATTACATTGTGACCAAATTGTCAGGCTCATTCATAACATTGTGACATGTAATTAGGTTCACACATACCATATAAAATCATGAGTTATATATCATTACCAAATGATATTGAGGAATATATGGGTCCCACCTATCACATAATTAAAACCATAAATATGTCTTCCAGAACATATTAAATCATATCACAACCTATAAAAAATTGGATTCATAAATATTTTAGCATTGCATCACCCATGGACAAGAAATGGCTTTGATATATATAACCATAAACCAAAAATAAATGAATAAGGATAACTTACTTCAATAATATCCCCAATAAATCATAAATAACTTCAAATAATTTGATCATAGATGGAAAATAATTTTTATAGTTCAAAATCCATAAAATATTATTTAAAAACCTTTTTACAATCATTTTTTAAAAAATTCATTTTTTAATAATAATTTTTTTGATCAAATTGTGAATAACAATATATGAAACCACTAATATCATTAAAATAATTATAATAATAATAAAATATGTAAAATTTCAGTATATATACCTCATAAATTATTATATGTGCATTACACAACATGTGTCTCAATGAAATAAAATTAGAAAAAAATTACCACACGAATTTGGTAACTTTTGAAATGAAAGGACCGTAAAAGATAAATACTAAAATGTATATGTAAAAACACATAAATTTAATTTTATGAATCATATTATGAAAACATGTAAGGTATATAAACCAATCAAATTAAATGAGTGGTTAATATGGAAAAATTCTTATAGAAATACAATTAGTACAAGAAATACCAAAAAATACCATATTGTTGAAGTGATAATAATGTGAATTAATGATTTTTTTATTATCCATAAAAACAAATATAATATATTTAAATAACACATAAGATTTATAAATACTATTTTATGAAAAATAATATAATAAAACAATTATGTAAAATTATACTTTAACCCAATGAGTGGAAATTGGGTTAAGAATTCCCATAACAAATTGTAATCGGTAAAATCATATACCCCATTAATGTAATAATTATAAAATTAAATAATGAATAAAATTATGAAAATGATATTTATGATATTATATACCCATTTTAAGAAAATAAACCACTTACAAAATTGTATGTCATGAATACGGTACATTTCTGACAGATGAAAAAGCATGAAAAGATACCCCTACATCACACATCCCTTTCGTTTTTCATACACAAAACTCATATATATTGTTTTAAAAATTTTATTAATTAATTATAGAACCATATTCATATTTATGATACTTTATATGATATTTTTATGACATGTTACGATGCATTCATTAAAAATGTTACATTATTTTCCTTTTTTCTATTGCATTGGTTTCATGGTTTTCATATCGATCTGTTTTGTTATAATTATAAATAATTGTAACGATTGGAAATAAAACTCCAGAAGTTATAATAAAAATTATTTAATAAAATAAATAATTTTAAATGATCCCATGTATAATTTTTCATTTTTACATTAGGATAATTTATTTCATAAAATCCTAATGAAAAATGAATAGTATTTTTTGTGATTTTTTTGATCATCACAATCTAGTTTATTTATTCATTATTTTGAATGCATATATCTTATAGAACAAAAAATATGTTATTACATACCTATTAAAATAATATTTAAACTGAATAATAGTTTTTTACTATCCATGAAGGAAGAATGAAAAAAAATTATTCATGGAGGTGATTAGCCGACATAATTTGGTAAATAGTTTTTTCTCATTAAATGATATTATATAATAATATAGAAAGATATAATATATTAAATTAGAAAATAAAATAAACTATATACATGATTCTATATTTATTATTTTCTTTTGAATGTAAGGGATGAGGTGAATGTTGAAGAATAAATTAAAATAATTGAGTTTTTATTAAAATTTCCTCTAGAATGTCTTCTCCTTGAGGGCCCCTCAAGGATACTGTATTTAGTATTTTGGTGATAAAAAATAATATTTATATGGGTAAAATTATCAAAATGGGTTGGGATGATATTTTAGGAGATCCATGTATTTATTGGTTCAAATTTTATTGTTATTTTGGTACTTATACTTGCGGATATGTGGGTTTAAGTGATTAAAATAATGATTATTTAATATTTATAGCCAACCACATTGAGGTGGAATTAATTTCCACCACATTGGATGGAAATAAATATTTTAATGTATTTTTATTTTTGATAAACACCTCAACCAACCATTAAATGTTGTTTTTTAGGTATTTTAATCCTTTACCTTTTTAACATTAACATGTTTCATTATTTACCTATATTGTGATAAATAATTTTTTTACCATGCTAAATTTTTTAAATAAACTTGAAATTAACATAAAAAAATACTTTTTAAATTATGATTCCAAATATAGATGATGTTTTACCAAATCCATTTAAATAATTGGAAATGTATGATTTAATATTATTCTCGTAGACCCAAGGAAAAAACATGGTTTTAAATTGAAATGATAAAAATAATTTAAATATTTTTTTTATCCAATTTCGATTTGAAATTTATTTGAATGAATAAAATTGGATTTATTTCTATATATTTTAATTAATTGTATATAAAAAAGATTTGAAATATAATTATATTATATAAATAAATTATGTAAAATTTTATTTTTTAGTTAAAATTCAGTGTTGTTCACTATTCATAAAAAACAACTTCTTTGAAAAATATAAAAAATTCACTATAGAAAATATTGTTATCTCTATTTTAAAAATGAAGGTATCTTTTTAATATAAAACTAAAAAAATTGTAAATATTTTCTTTTAAAATATTAGAACCATTAAATATCAGCAAAATTACCTTTTACTAAAATATATCTTTTATGATGAATATAGGGTTTATTAATATCTTATTCTTATAAAATATAATTTATGAATTAAAAAAAATTGATTGAATATATAAAATATTAATTTTATTAATACATTTCACTAATAGTGATTATAATAATTAATAATACAAAATGTCATTTTGTGAATAAAGATATTTAAATTATCAAAACACAACCATTATGTTCAATTGGTGGTAATTTTTATTTCTAATTAATTGGTGAACTATGAATTAATTTTATAAAGACGTGTAAATAATATTTTCATCATATAGTTTATATCATTCATTAAAATTATTCAAATGGATAGGAGATTATTGCAATAATTAAATAGTAATAATTTGGACTTTGATTACAGCTATGGTTTGTTTAAATTATTCTATTGAAGATACTAAATTTATAGCAAAAAGAGTGATAGATCATGTAAAATCCAGGGGTCTTATATTCTACCCCCTTTAAAATGAATTTTTCAATTTAAATTCATTACCCGAGAATAAATAGTAGAGAATACATCTCCCACATCAGATCTTATAGTTCCCACAATGATTCACCAATTTGGTGGTTTCTCAATTAGAATTTAACTTTGTGAGTGATCCTATTTCATTCTACATTATCTCTTTGAAATATAATCTATACTTGTTGTTCATTATCTGAATTACGATTCTCTTGTGGTACGAAATATGAGTTTCGTACATGTAAAGGATCATGTGTGTACTTAATCGGGTGAGATATAGGGAACACATAATGAACAAGAGAGAAATTTGGTAGATGAATAAATCAATAAGTTACCATCCTAACACAATCATGAATTTCATGAAATTTCATCCTAGGAATTTGAACATTCACATTGAAAAACATTGAACGATGTTTGAAAATTACTTTTCTAGGAATCCCACATGGGGGAAGGTTCAATAAAACATCCTATTTAAAATTGGAAATGTAATATGAAAAGATCACTACATAACATGAATATAAATTATGAAAACAGTCTTGAAATTTAACAAAATGGACATTAATGATAATTCTAAGTATATATTTTTTATAATGTTAATGAACAATAAAAATAAAGACAAAATATGTCGGAAAAAGTTATTAATATCATTGTAAATAATGATAATAGGATAGAATTTTGTTTCAAAATTATTTTAGAAGATATACATACTTGATTCCATCTCCAAAGTAATATCTCACACATTGTTTCACCTTAATCAATTTCTAGTTTATTAACTATTATTTAAAATGGTGTCAAATTTGAAGTGGTTACAAAATTAGTGGATCATAAGATATGTAATGGGAATAAAAGTCAATCACTAGGTCTCTTGTTATCAGTATACCAAAAATGGTTAGCATAGGTTGTTCAATATTCCAAAATTGTGATATGGTTAAGTAATAAATTAATCTCTAATACATCATCCAATGATCAAATAAAAAAATTATCCATTTTAACCATCCCAAAGATTTAAATCTAAAACAATTTAAATAAGGATACAAAATTTCCATACTGACTTATCATTATTATCCCAAAAAACATGTTGCAACTATTAATTTTCACATTCAAATCATGTGAATGAAATCATCAATTCTCTTGAAACCTGGTAATAACATGAATTACTATATAACCTTATTGAAAACATGCACGGTTTTAAAAATTACATCATTCCTATTACCATAAATCCAGAATTCTATAAAAATATTCCACAAACCATCTATTCATCATAAATTAATTCCAAGTTCATCAATAAAACACCTTTTATTTTATCACAATCAAACAACTCTTTATCTCATCATTATCAGGGCATCCTTTCCAAATTAAAGGATATTATTCCATTAATTTTCTGCTCTCAAATAATATCACCCCATTCTTTTTTTTGTGGTTACATGTCCAATTCAGGATATACATTCATATAAAAAAGGAAAAACCATTATTAAACAATCCTTATAAGTTTTATTATTATTTAATTCATATAGAGGGAAGTAGTCATGGAGAATTTCACTAAAGGATGAACATTAAGATTTCTATAGTTCTCACTTATGAAATTACCATCTAAGGAAAGCTAACATGATTTTCATCAACCATTATGACTGAATATCCCTCTCCCTTTGTCCTTTTCCTTCATAGGTTATTTTGGATTATCATTAATAACAGCCCTTGTATTTTTTCATTAACTCACATAATTCTTTAACACCATTCATTTGAAACCCTAGAGTGTGGGTGGTTCTTTCAATTGAGTTATCTCTCCATAGACTATACTAATTTCATTACTACAACATTCTTTTTCTAGATGGTGAGGCTTCCCACACATTAATTTTTTTTGTTCCATTGATATATTCTAATGAGGACTCCATTATAAATTTTGTAAATTGAGGGATGATACATTTTTTTCCCTCCATGTAGAGATCCTCTATATTTTCAATGAGGTACCATATTTCAATTATTAACACTAGAATCATAACGATGTTTGGTAGTAATTCCTATGACGAAGACACAATAGGGGGTGGGTTGTGTCCTTTTAAATTATTTACAATTACACCACTTAACATCAACACTAGATAATTCTATTGATGTTTTTGTATATGATTTTGTGCAGCTGGAAAATAGAAAATAGAGCACAAAAATTTGTAGTATTCTAGGGCACAAAGATCCCCTAGTCCACTCCAACAATCACATCTCTATGGGCCAAGTGAATTTCACTAATTAGGTCATCTTCTCATAATACCGATCCAAAACTGAGTGGTGGAAATTGTCACACTTAAAAACAAGTATAAAAACAGATCCTTCTTGTTCTTTAAAGAAAGAACTAAAATATCTATATCTTAGAACAACAATTTGACACTACACCATGACTGAAACCGAGCAGTGGATACTAAAAAGAAATTGATTTGATAAAATACTTTAAACGTCAATGTTGCAACAACATGAAACTGACAGAAGGTGGATCTTTGGCATAAAAAAACAATAATCATTGAAATATGTATGAATAGATTTAGTTTCAAAAAATATCATTGATTTTAATAACAACATACAAAACATAGAATCACTCCTAAAATATTTAACAAGTATATCTATAAAATTTTGCACTTGTTTCTATGATGCTTGATCACTGTAGCCCTATAAATTAATTTTCACAAGAACACTCAATGAATAAAAATACTACCAACACACCTGAGAGAACTCAAAAACATATGATTTAGAATTATATATATATATATATAACGATATATATCACATCATGATTTTGGATCCCCAAAAGATGCCTCATATATTTAGATAATTTAAATATAAAAAATATAGCTCAGAGTAGTCATAGCTTACCTTAAGAATATGAGATTAAATATTCACTGAATATGATCCTTTAAAACAATTATAACAAACTTTTTATTTGTTGAAATTGAGCTTTAAATTGTTGTTATATTCTACAAAGACTATTGTAGAGAACACAAATAATGATTTAAATTCAAAATTATGTTATTGAAAAGTCAAATGTATGGTTCCATAAGAAAATGAAAATATTACAAACGTAGGGTTCAACTACGTAGAGTTGATTCTCCGAACGTAAGGTTGAAAATGTAAGGTTGAACAAAATTGTATGTTTGATTATCCATATATTGGATTCTCAAACATAGGGTTCCATACTAACATAGAGTTCATTAACCATACTTTTTCCCTTTGAAAGACGTATGGATTACTTCAAATTTACTATTCATTAACCATATGTTTCATCTAATATAATAATGATAAACCATATTTGTTGATCTTTTACCATATTATTTAATACCAATTTAGGGAATGTTTTTAATGTTATGTTATTAATTGTTGGAAATGAACAGTACTTCCAGAAAATGAAAAATCATGATGAGTATTTCCACAATATACTTAAGAGTGTTCCAAAAACTTTAAAAAATATTTCTCACAAATAAGTACTTGAATATTATTTCTAAATAATAAATATAATGAATATAAACAACCTAAAATACACTTAAACTAAGATCCATAATAAAAAATTACGTTATTTGTGAGTATCAAAATGAATAATATATATAGAGTATTGTTGAGAAAATATGTGCCCAACAATATCTCTGTTTTACATGATCAAAAGTACCATTATTTAAATCTGCAATTGTAGTTACATAATTTAGAATTTTTGAAACATAATTTTTTTATTTGACCTAAATATTTCGATAAAAATAAAATTTTGATTCTATCAAAATTTCTTTCCAAATATTTAAAAATTGATAAAGGTTGTGTTTATCCAAATTTATATCTGTTTTTATTGGATCCAAAATCAATTAAATAAATATATTAATACACTTTTAATTTTGGAATGATTTTTAAGTTAATTTTATAATAAACAGATCATGATAATGAAGACTGGATGTTTGAATATTAGTCAAAAATAGAAAAGAATATAAAAATAAATTACAAAAAATAGAAATGAACACAATTTCACTGATTTGAAAATGTTTAAATACAATGTCGATGTGATTAAGAAGAAGAAATTTCATTTTCATAATATGGATAAAAGGTTGGTCAAGGTTGGTTTCAAACAATCCAAAAAAAGGATAGGGATTGGTTTGGTTGGAATTATGAATAGATTAAAAAATATCCTTCAACTCATCCATCTGCACCAAGAACTTCTACATGAGACTATCACCCATGTGTATAATCATAAGTCTACAATCATGTGTAACAAGAAAATTCTCCTCAAGATTTAATTTAAAAATGTCATTTAATCTCTCCTCTTTCTTCATAAATTTCTCCAACGTTTCTGTAAATCGCTTCAGAAGCAATATGATAACAGGTTCTCCTTGAGTAAACTGATCCCCAAGAAATTTTCATTTCTCCAAAATTACTATAAGATGTGAATTTCTATATTGAATGTCATAAATAATATAATTCATTTCATTCGTAAAAATTAAAATTTCCTAAAATATTCTAATCAGATATGGACATTTAGTAGGAGTAGAAGTAGTGGTACTTGTCTGATTTACTGATCTTTTTACCCATTCAAACTGACTTCAGAAGTACAACTTCAAATCTTCAAAATATATCTTGGAAATAGCTTCAAATCTGATCCTCCAAATGTCATTTCACATTTCTCATTTTAAGGGATCACAATCCTTTTTATAAAGAGTTTTCTGATTTAGTGAATGGATCTCTTTCTTTGCATTTTCAATATCCTTCCAAAGAGTTTAATTATCTTCATGAGACTTGTAAAACACAATCACAATTTATTCAAATTGATGAGACAATGAATAAGATGTTCCTTTTTCTATATTCATTCTCTAGTCAAAAACATTACGCAAAGTATTATCAACTGATATCTCCACATATTTTTTAGTTGAAGGTGACTGATTTTCATGTACATTAGTTTGATATCCAGAATCATGACATGGATTTTCCACATATTGATTCATATCCTAATATTTAACTTCAATTACTGTTTGTATAAAAAAATATTCTTGAGAAGCTTCATTATTAACATTTTCATCATGAATATTCACTTTCTCTAGAATATTAAACTATACTTCATCACTAATTATAGGTACAATAGAAATCTCTCAAGATTGACTATCCACTAGTATTTGTTCTTGAATAACTAGTACATATAATGAACTGAACAAGTTTCTTCTCTAGAAGAAAAAAATATTCTCTTCAACCTTTTGAACATATCTATTTTTTGGGTTTTCAACTAGTCCCTCATAACATTGTTATTCCTCAATATCCTCTACTTCAGTATTATATATATATGAAATCCCTTAGATTGTTGAGAAACTGTATCATTTCTTGACACAACAACACCCTATATTTAGAAAGCTCCTTTCTCTCACAGAGTGGAAGCACATGTGCTCTATTATTCTAAGGAACCAACTAGTAAAATCATTCCTTTAATTGTACAATATAAAAATCCAAATTTCCATAGAGTTCCATTTTTTAAAACATTACTATGATGACACATCAACATTGAAACTAGTAATCAAATCATATACATATTGAATAGAATTCATGAGATAATTTTCCAATTAAGATAGAAATTCATCTTATTATCCATTTTATAGAAGTAATACATATATTGATACATATACAGCGAAAAATTCATCATAATTTCATATATAAATAAAAATATGATTTACATATCAGGGTACAACATTCTCTCCATCTCTACCATCCTGGGCGTAATACTGATTTGAATGAACATAACTATGATTTTATGATCTACCTCAAGATTCTTAACAAACGTTTTCCTAATGTGTGTCAATTTAAATAGTAAAGTCAAAATGTATTTGGAGGATATCTTCTTGACTCTATTCTATTGATGATAAAAGTGAAAACCCCATTCATGAATGAATTATATGATTTTTGAAACTTAATTGAAGAAATCAAAAAATCTATATCTTGAATAAATGGAAACATCATATCCTCAAAATCAAAAATATTAAAATTTAAAAACATATAAAAATTGTTTAGTTCTACCTCATAAATAAATTCCAAATTGATGTCATTGAAATCAGTTTCCAATGCTTGAAATTTTAATACCTGTTTCAGGAGTATATTCTTCTCATATAACCAATAAAAATCAACTACTTTTCATTTATGAATTTTTCTTCCTGTAACACGCTGTCACTTCGGATCACTTGTGTATCTTTCAATGACTCGCTTGGTTTTTGTTATTTCTTAAAAATATGATGGTCTATGGTTTTCAGCTTCCAGAGTTTGGAATGAAAAATGAGGGTTTCAGGTTAGGATAAATGGTATTGGTAAAATAATGGTATGGAATAAGAAGGGTTTTGACAGGTGATAGATATCCTCATTTCCAATGTCACTGAGAAATTATGATTTTTTTAGTAATTATGCGCTGTATATAAATTTATGATAAAATAAAATAACTAAAATATATAATGCTAAAAATATGAAAAATAAATTATCATTATAGTAATAAAAATAAGATAAAATAAATTAAAAATAAATTAAAATAAATTAAAATAATTTTTTAAAAAATTAAATAAACCGAACTCCCCCTTAATCAAATAAAAACATGATATGGGAATTGGTTTAGTAAAAATGTCATCTAGTTGATATTTAGTGTTAACAAATTCTAAATATATCTCTTTTTATGAACATGATCTCTTAGAAAATGATGTCTAATATCAATATCCTTAATTCTAAAATGACATATTGGTTTTTTACGATTTATTGCACTTTTATTATCACATATGATAGGTGTAGTGTTAAAATTAAGTCCAATGTCCATTAGTGTGTTTTGTATCCACAACATATGAACACAACATATTCATGAAAAAGCATATTTAGCTTCAGCTATTGATAATGCAATAAATTGTTTCTTCTTACTTGATCATGACACTAATGATTTTTCTATGAAATTACAGGTTCTTTAGGAGATTTTTCTATCTAGTCTACAACCTTGAAAATATTCACCTGAATATGATGTTATATTAAAATCCGATGTTTTTGGATAAACATGCGATTGAAAAATAGTTCCAATTAAATAGCTATTTTTTCAACAATAAGATTGGATTCTTTAGGATATGTTCGAAATCTGGAATACAAACATATCCAAAACATAATGTCAAGTCTTCTTGTATTAAGTTATAATAAAATACCAATCATACATCTATAAAACATGGTGTCCATTGGTTTCCCAACTTCATCCAAATCATGATTAATATTTTTACACATGGTAGTTGAATATGTATAATTGTTATCCAGACCAATTTTTTTCAATAAATCTGTATTATATTTCCTCTGTTTTAATACATTTCCACAATCCTTTTGAAATATTTGAAGTCCTGAATAAATTTTTTTATTCTCAAATCACGATCATTTAAAATTGTTTTTTCATGTGTTCTGAAAAAATCATTATAATGTTTTTTATTTGTTTATCCAAAAATAAAATCCTCAACATATATTTTAACTAATAATAAATTAGAAAAAAAAATTTCCTAAAAAATGGATCGATCGGACAAAAAAACAGTAAAACCTTTTTTAGGAGAAGTAAAATTTATCTTTCATTCCAACCTTTGGTACTTTCTTAGGTACAAAAAGAGCTTTTTAATGTTTAAAAAAATGGGTTTTCGTAATTTTCAAATCCAAAAGGTTCCTTGACCTAAACATACATCATTAAATAACCTTTTAAAAAGGAATATTTAACATCAATCTGATATAATTTAAAAATCACATTAGATTAAAAAGGTAAAATGATTATAATATCTTCTAATCTAGCTACTGGGGAAAAGTATTCATCATAATTTGTTCATTATTCCTGATTATATCCTTTAGCTACTATTCTAGCATTATTTCTAGTTATAGTCCCTTAATCAACATTCTTATTTCTTAATACACATTTTGTTCCTATAACTAGGTAATTTGATGTGCTATTAACTAATTCCCAAATTTTACTTCTTTTAAACTAGTTCAAATCTTCTTACGTTTCTAACATCCAACATTCATCATCTAAGGACTCTCCAAAATAATTTGGTTCATGTTTTGATAAATAGTCAGATAATTCAACTAGGATTCCTATATTTATTCTACTTCTTATTCCTATCTCTAGGTCTCCAATAACAATTTCTAAAGGGTAGTTCTCTAGAGTAATAAATTTTCTAAGGAGAAAAGTTTTAGGATCATTAGTATCTTGTTCTTCTGAATTGGAATGATTTTTTTTTCAATGTCATTTTCTAGGTTTTCAAGTCTCATGTTGTCAGATGAGTCAGCAGATTCATTAGTTTGACCATTCTATTTATTAAAAGGGTCAGTTTTCTCAAAATTCACAAGAACTAATTCTTTAAAAATATAACACATTTTATAAAATGATCTATAATATTTTGAAGTTAGCGAATATCCTATTAATATTCCTTCATTAGCTTTTGTATCGAACATTCCATTATTATCAATGGTGTTTAGGATATACAATGTGTATCCACGAAACATTAAAGTACATTACCTTAGGCTTTCTGTTATTCCAATGTGCATAAGGTGAATTTTTGAAAATATTCTAAATTAAAACTCTATTTATTATATAACAAGTTTTTATTACATGATTTTCACATAGATAGTTAGAAAGAATATATTCATTTAGTATTGACCTAGAAATTTCTTTAATATCTCTATTTCTTATTTCAACAACACCATTTTGTAGAGGTGTTCTTGGTGCAGATAAGGTGTGTTTAATACCCATGTTTGAGCAGAATGAATTTAATTCTTTATTCCCCAAATCTCCACAATGATAACATCTTAATGAAATTATTTTAAAACATTTTTCATTTTGAATACTTTTTCTATAACATTCAAAAATATTAAAAGCATAATTTTTCAATTTTAGAAAATATACCAATGTTAATATAGAATAATCCTCAAATAAAACAAATACATAAAATTTTCTATAAAATCTTACTACTCTAGATGATCCAAATAGATCCATGTGGATATGTTGTAGGGAATTTGATCTGGTCATATTGTTAATAAATTTCAAGGCTGATTTGAGTTTCCTTCCAATCTAGAATGCATAACAGAATCTATCACTGCCAAACTTGAGACTATGTAAAATTGAAACGAATTATTTCATAGATAATTTATGTAAATAATTAATATTTCTATTATAATGTCTTCTATTACAAATCCATGATTCATTTATGTAAGCAGTGAAACAACTCACATTATATTTATATAATTAATTTAAGTCTAAATTTTAGACATTATGTCTTCTGGGTGCCCTAAACATATGAAATTTATCATTAAATACAGAAAAAGAATCATTAGAAAAATAAACATCGTATCCATTATCACATAGTTGAGAGGTACTTATCAGGATATTCTCTAATCATTGTATATACATTACATTATTGATTGATACAAACATAGGATATCTAAATGTTTCATGTCCAATTATCTCCCCTTTGGTATTATCACCAATGGTGACTAGACCTCCATCAATCTATGTAAATATATTTAAGTTTGATGGATTTCCACTCATGTGACTAGTGAATCCACATTCCATATTCCATATAGCTTTTCATTTTCTGGGACCTGTTATATTCATTGAAAAATTAAAAAAATTATGTTTTGGTACCCATATATTTTTAGGTCCAGTAGTGTTATATTACAACGATTTAGGAATCAAAATATTCCTTATTTTTCCATGATTTATGTTTCTTAACATAGATAAAATCTATGAAATAAATTATAATTAAATCACACTTATTTGAGGAATTTTCAAGTTGTTGTTTTTTGTTTTATGTCCAATTCCAAAAAAGTGACTAATAGAATATTTTTTATTGGTATCAAAATATTTCTTATAAACTTTGGATTTTTCACCTTTACTTACTATAGAAAATAATTCTATTTTTAAATAAATTCTTACCAATATTTTCAATCAGAAAATTGATATCTTTTACAAAAATAAGAGAATCATTTTTGTGAAATTCTACTTCATCTTGTGGTGTTTTAATATTAATATCATTATTTGTATATTTATTTGTAGTTGATTTAAATTTTTCAACTAAATATTGATGTTGTTTAATTGTTGTATCCAATTCTATTAAAATTTTATTTTTTATATTCATTAAATAATTCTGTTTCTTTCATAGTGAGTCATATCATTCTTGTAGAAAAGTAAAATAGGTAGTCAATTTATCATTTGATTATCTAGAATCAGAATCAGATGAATACTAGGGTTATAGCTTCTTATTTAATCTACAATGAACATATTATATTTTAGATTCAATTCTTCCTTCTCTAATTCAGATATTGATGAGATAATGGTGTCTTTAGAAAAAACCCAAGTATCCTTCAATGTTCATTTTTCTATTTTTTTGTAATCTGAATTTTTCTTAAACTTCTTTTCTAACTTCCTCTTATAACTTTTTAATTGAGGACAGTCAGGTCTTATATGACCGAACATTTTACATTCGTTGAATCTTACTTCCGGTGAATCTTTATCATACATTTTGAAGGATTTTATGAATCCTCTCCTCTTCCTATAGAACATTCTAAACATTCTGGTTAATTGAGACTACTCAATTTCATAATCAGATGAGTTTGGGTTTATTTATTCATTAACATGTTGTTTAATTTTTTTGTTCTACATTTGAGATGTAACCTTTAAATCAGTTTTATCCTTTTTCACTAGGAGTTTATGATAATCATCTTTATATTTTATTTCAACATCATGCACTATTAATGTCACAATCAATTCTCTCATTTTCAGATTCTTAATATGTGTCGATTGGTGAATTGCAGCTGAAATTCCACTCCACTGATTAGGAAGGGAACTCAAGACATTCAACACATGATTAGCTTGATTGATATGTTCACATAATTCTGTAATTTTGATTATAATATCTGTGAGTCATCCATTCATTTGTGTAATAGTTTCTCCATAAAAAATCTATAATTTATCAAATTTCAATTTTTTATGATACCTCATATGTCTTAAATTTTCTTTATCTTTATAAGAAACTCCTTTAGTCAGACACATTTCATAAGCTATAGGGAATTATGAGATGTATTTGAATTCATCATGCCGATGACCATAGATGATAGCGCCAATAGCTTTAGGATTCAGGTAATAATCAATATCTATAGAAACTGTCTAGGCTATGGGGTTTTCAGAGATTTCCTAAGGAGTAATGATTTTTGAGTATACATTATAACCAAGTATTATCAAGTATATTATCGTATGGGATTATGATCATTAAAAGTTATCACTATTGTAATATGCAATGCGAACCATTGAAAATACTTCATTGATATTTTACATTAATCTTCATCCTAATATTTGAATTTGGTTTTTTAGAACCAAATAAAATATGTTGATCCCATCCTCTGATCACAACTGTTATGTGGAATGTCTGTGATGATGAAACAAGAGGGGATGCATTGTGTCCTTTTAAAATTTTCACAGTTATGTTTCTTAACATCATCAATAGATAGATGTAGCAATGATTATATATGATAGTATGTGTAGCGGAAAAACAGAAAACAGAGCATAGTAATTTATAGTGGATTGAGGAACGAAGATCTCCTACTCCACTCCACCAATCACCCTCTCTCTGGGCTTATTGAATTTCACTAGTTAGGACCTCTTCTCATAAGACTGATCCACAACTGAGTAAAAAATTTTGTTACCCATACAAAAAATGATAAAATAAAATCCTTATGGTTCTTTAAATAGATAACTGAAATATCTAGAACATAGCACAAGAAGCTTACACACCACCATGACTGAAACCGAGCAGCTGATACTAAAAGGAAATTTATATGATAAAATAATTTAAACATCACAGATGCATCCACATGAATATTACATAAGATGGATCATTGAATTCAAAAAAAAAATATCATTCAAATAATATTGGAGAGATTGCGATTCATAAAAGATCATCAGTTTTAAGAACATCAACAAAAATAGAGTAATGTTCTTCCAAAATTGAACATGAATATCTCCAAAATGTAGTCCATCATTCTAAGATTCTTAATCCCTATTATATTATAAATTATTTTGAACACAAAAACTAGAACAATAAAAAAACTATTAACATATATGAGATATCTTAAAAACGTCTGGAAAAGATTGATATATATAACAATATATCTCATAGGAAGATTTAAGATCGTCAAAATATGAATGATAAATTGAGAGAATTAAAATTCAAAAAATACAGATAAGTGTAGTCATAACCTCCCTTAAAAATATACGATAAAATATCCACTTAATACGAAACATTAAAAAAATTATAATGAGATTTTAATTAGTTGAAATCGAGCCATAAATTGCCATGATATTCTACAAAGTCTTTTGCAGAAAACTCCGATAATTTTATAAATTCAAATTTTCTATGATGAAAATTCAAACATAAGGTTCCATTAAAAAATGTAAAAAATACCAAAAGTAGGTTTCAACTATGTAGTGTTCATTTTAAAACTTAAGGTTTAAAATATAAGGTTGATCACAAATGTAAGGCTGATAAATAATATGTTTTCTTCTCAAATTTGGGGTTCGATACATATATAGGGTTCGTTAAAAAAACTTTTTTCCCATTGACATAAATAAGGTTTCATTAAAATGTAATGTTCTTTAACCTTATGTTTATTCCAAATTAATGTTGATAAACCATATGTGTTGATCCTCTACAAAAATCATTAATTAAAACAATGTACATGTTATTTATGTTAAATTCTTCAGTGTAGGAAATGATCACTACTTCCACAAAATGAAAAACTATCAACTGTGTTTCTAGAATATGCTTAAGAGAATTCCAAATGCTTTAACAAATAATTTTCATGAATAAATAATTGTATATTATTCCAAAACAAGAAATATAAATAATATAAACTCCCTAAAATACACTAATATTAAAATCATTAGTAAAACAAACATAGGTAATTGTGAGAATCAAAATTAGTTATATTTATAGAGTATTGTTGAGGTAAGATATTTCCAACAGATGGTTTCTAGCTTCCATTTCCACTTTCAGTTCACATCGAAAAATTTCTTCATAAATTTCAAAGTCGATTATGGATAATTCCTTTTTAATACTTGGTTTCAATATGATAACGAATCAACAAATTTTCCATTCAGGTCTAATAATTATACCAATATCATACATTTATAGCCTTGTTAAATAATCCCCATATGTACAGACGGGTCTATTATCCCTTCACATAAAATCCATAATCTCTTTCTCTATATGTGTACAAAGGATATTATGGAAAACAGTTCATTGAAATATCCCCTTAAACACATCACATTATATTTCATTAATTAATTCTTATTTCCTTGTATTTCTTATAATATTACACTATTAATCTGTTTCATCTTTCCAATTATAAATATATAGGATAACTTTTCCATTTACAAAGCACTATAGAATATAAAATAATTTCTCAATGGTGTTAATCCATTGATCAGCTACTAGTGAATCAGAAGATCCACATGAAGAAGGTGTATGTTTCCTCATGAAGGATTTAATATAATGTTGATATCTCCTTTGATAATTTTGATGTTTAGTATGATTCATATCTTTTATGAGTATAGAAATAATATTTTCCCTTCTATATCCCATAACATTTGGTCACTTAGTAGAAAAATAGTTTTATTGTCCATCACATTCATCATTAAGAAGGTTTCTTTGGGTTCCATGCTTTAACTAAAACCAAAAATATTTTTGTGAGAAGTAGTAATCATAATAGTAAAACCTCATACTAATGTAAAATTACTTATAAAATTTAATCCCATACTTCTTAGGTTTAATCCTTGTTTATTCATGATCGTTACAAAAAAACTTTGATTCTATCATTGACATAAACATTCTATTCTATCAATGATTTTTTCATAATATTTTCTGAAGGATAACTATACCTTACTCTAGTACCAATAGTAAGGACCCAATCTTTTCATATAGAGTTATTATATATAAATATAATATTGTTTATATAATAAAATACCAACATCAAAATGTTATCGGATTAGTGGGTTTGAAAACATTAAAAAAAGCACTAGTTCATATATTATTTAACTTATATCATGCATATTCCATCATAACATATCTAATATAATACCATTATTCATGCCTTGGGGAGAGAAACATTAGATATGGGTGACGAAAAGGTCTTAGTAAGAATATATAGTGGATATAAAAAACATTTCATTAACATAAGGGTGTAATAACATAAAAAAGAATTTGAAAAATCATACCCTGCATGTCAAAGATCATAAAATTGAGTCATGGAATAAATAAAAAAAATCATAATACATGAATCATAATAGTAAAATATTGGCATGAATCATGGTACTTTGGAAAACACATAAACATATAACATTGTGAACTTGTGTAAATAGATACCTGATCACTCATTAAGTTATGGACATGAAATTATACCATCTTATAGACATGAAACTATTCCCACATACTATATTGAGATCATGTAACTAGGTTGACACATTAAATTGTGATATTTTATGAATGTGGAAATGTAACAATATGAATAAGTAATAATGTTCATCAATAACATTCGGTACATGTAGTCAGGTTTGCACATAACATTGTGAACATGCCATCAGTTTCACTCATAAAATATATATTATTGAGTTATTCATCATAACCCAACTCATTCGATTGAGATATATGTCCTAATAACCACATAATTAAACCCATAAATATGTGTTTCACAAGTATATAAATCATATCAGATCCTATAAAAAGAAATTTCATTCATAAAAATTTCATCATAGCATAACACACGGATATGAAAGGGGGTTCATATATAAAAACATAAACCTAGAATAAAAGGATAAGGATAATTTCCTGGAATAATATCCATATTAATGAATAAGTAATTTCAAATAATGTTATCTAATATGAAAAATAATTTTGAGAGACACATGAAATAATTCTAGTTGACAATATATTTTATATTTTTTAAAAATATTTTTTAAATCATAAAACAATTAGAAAACATTTTTAATTTAAAATAAGCATGAAAATTTATAATTTAATCATTAAAAAAATCCAAAATCATTGAAATACCATTTCCTTGAAAATTTATAAAAGAATATTTAATTGGATTTTGAAGAACATTTTTAGAAAAAAATATTTATGAATAAAAAAATATGATAAAAGTGAAAATAACATTAAATGAATCACTTAAAACAATTAACAGATGTATATTCATGATAAAACATTTTAAAGTGATTTATATAATCATCATAAAATAATATAGGTGCATAACATGACATGTGACTCAAGGATTAAAAATTTGAAACAAATTTACCTTACTATTTTGGTATCTTTTGACGCATAAACACCATGGAAGAGACAAGAAAAAACAGATTTCCAAATTCTCATAAATTTAAGGATAAGGATAAAATATTACATTATTGGTGTGTATATACACAACACAAAATAAATTAGTGTTGAATATGTAAAAAGTCTCAGTGAAATATTCATGAGACTAAAAACACCCTTATGAATATCATATCATTGAAGTGAGAATTAATAAAATGAATCGATTTTGTTTATTCTATTTAAATCAACCTAAAAAATTATTTATAAAAAATAAGATAATATGAATTAATTTGACAAATAATTATTTACTTACATAATAATGGTTATAATATATTAACCAAATGAATGAAAATTTAGTAAAAATTTCTCTCAACACTTTGTAATCAGTCGAATCGTATGACCCATAAAATTAATAGTTATCAAATGAATAATTTAATAAAATTAATGTAAGGATATTTATAATATTATATATCAAATTTCATTAAATACACCGCACATAAAGAGTAATTGGGGAATAATCACATAGATAATAGAAGAATAGGTGAGATGATAAACCCTTACCTCATGCTTCACTTTTCATTAGAATAAATTAAACCTATGTATAATGGTTTAAAGAATGTTTTTAAGTAATTAAAAAAATATTAATATTTTAAATACCTTATAATATATATTTATTATTTATAACAACCCTTTCATTAATAATATTTAGTGATATTTCTTTGTTTTGGGCGCATTTGTTTCGTGGCATTCATGGTCAATTCATTCGATTATAATTATGGATTTTCTTTTCCATTGGATAAATAACTATTGAATTGAAATGAAATTGTATTAAATAATTTAAATATGTTTAAATGGTCCAATATATCTTTTTTATTTCTAAAATTAGAATAATTTGTTTTATAAAATGTTAATTATAAATGATTAGTTCATTTTTGGCGATTTTTGCGAACATCAAAAACGTTGTTTTAATGTTATATATATACATATACTAGTCTTATAATATTAAATATGTTTTTATATACAAATTAAAATATTATTTAACCATGATAATTGTTTTATGACAATCCATGAAGGTGGTAGTTCATAATGAAAAATAACATTGTCCAAGGAGGCTATTAACCGACATAATGAGGACTATATTTTTGATTCATTGATGAAGAGGAGGTAATAAAATAGTGGATATAAAACATAAAATAAGTAACATAAAATTATAATATGTAAATTTTAACGAAATATTATTCCTTGATGGATTATAAATATTAGGGGAATATAGATTAATATTAGAAAATAAGAGAGGTTTTTTAAGATAATTACATCATTACTATAAGCTCATTGAGATTCCCTTGAGGACCTTGGATTTGAAATTTTTGGTTAAAAGAACAACTAGAACCTAGAGATAGTGATGGGGAGTGTTTTGGACTTATAACTTCTTATATTAAATGCTTCTTTATGGAAATGGGATAGGGTTTAGTGATATTTATTCTTGAGGAGAGGTGGGTTTAAGTGATTAAAATAATAATTATGTTATATTTAAAGCCAACAATTTTTAGGTGGTATTAATTTCCATGATAATGGATAAAGGTAATATTTTATATTATCATTTAGGATTATAAATTCTTCAGCGAACCATTAAATTATTTAATTTTTACAAATTTTACACCGTTACCTTTTTTACTTTAACCTGATTTATTTTTTACCTATTCTGCTGTAAATATTTATTTCACCATGGTAAATTTTTTAAAACTAAAAATGAAAATGAATATAAAATCTGATTTGGAAAATATTTTTTACAATATTGAATACATTTTACCTAATTAATTTCATATAATTTGAATATTTATATATTAAATTAATCTCAAAGACACCATGAAAACTCATGTTTTTAAGGTGAAATGTTAAATTTTTTGAAATCATTTTATCTACAATAGAAATGTAAATTGATAAAAATCAGCAAAATTTTATTTGATGATTTATTATTTTACTAATTATATATTAAAAATAATTTATTATGTAATTTAACTATATTAATAAATTATATGAAAAATTTGTTTTCAATTAAATAAATTATTTTTTACTAGTCATAAAAAAATAATATTCTCTGAAAAATTTAAAAATTTCACCCTAAACTAATTTTTATATCTCTATTTCAAAAATTATGGTTAATTTTTCAAATAAAACTAATAAAAGTATCAAAATTCAATTTTAGTATCTGTTATCAAATAATGGGTGGAAATTTGCCCTTAAGAAAATTGAATCTTTTTTCTCTTGCAATTAGATTAATTTGATACCTATTCCTATCAAACACATTGAAGGAATTTGAAAACGTTTTATTTAACATATAACATATAAATTTCATTAATATATTTCACTAATAGTGATTAATTTAATTTATTAACATAAAATGTCATTGTGGTTATAAAAATATTTATTCTTATAAAAAGACATCCTTTATATTCATTTGGTTAAAATATTTATTTATTAATAATTGGAAACAAATGAATTAATTTTATAATCATTTGAAAACTATATTTCCATAATTTAGTTAATGACACTCATTCTTGCTATTCAAATGACTAGGTGATAACTATCATAATTAAATAATAATATTTTGGATTATGTTTACGCTCTTGTTTAGTGAAATTTAAGCTATCAACGAGATTAAATTTATATACAAAAAGGGACACAGTTCAAAAAAATTTGGTGTTAAAATTGAGGTATTCCCTCTAACAAGTCACAGACATAAAAACCAATAACACTGACCAAATTTGTCAAATGTCCAAACTACATGCCTCTAGGCTCCAACATATCCCTTCTAGTGTAGTCTCATGAAATTCATTAGGTCCAACAACCATGTAATCTAGTAATAATCTAAAAAGGTAACAATTTATGAATAAACATATATGGTCTCATTCCAAAAATGTCATGAAATAAAAATATCATGACATCTATCTCCATTTTCTCACAAATCAAAGGCACCAAAATACATACTAATTTCCCCCAACTACGAGACTCCTCCTCTACAAGCACAAAAACATATGACTACTCCATAAAGGACAAGTCCATTCCACCAAAACTAAAAAAACACACACAAAAGTTCAAATTAATAGGTAATAAGTCAACACTAACCCATCAGGTCAGTTTGCATAATTTTATCATGGATCATATAATCATTGTTCTCCTTGGGACATATCACTATAAATTCACAAGGACAACCATAAAAGAATCCATATTCATTTTTTCCCAATCATGTAGTATTACACCAAGTGTTGATACAGGAAAAATTTATATGCAATTTGTTCACAATTTAGGAAACTCTAAATCTATTTTATATGAAATCTAAAAATAAAAGGGCTATATTTAATGATAATACTAAGATCCTAATATGATTAATTATGGACAACATTCCATGAAATCCCACGAATCATAATTAACTCACTCAACACTTTATAATGGTAAAAGACCAAAATATTAATCCTAAACCAGATATCCATGTCCAATATGCATCATCCTTGGAAAAACTAAAATTAAACTATAACAATTGTAATGAAAACAACAACCCCATTCCATGGTAACTTGACTTCCTACCAAAAGAGGTGTTCATGATAAACCAACCAAAAATCCCTCACAATGTCAAACAAATTTCTAAATATTCATTTTTGAAAATATAAAAAATCATATGAAGAAAATTAAAGGATTCTCTGACACCCATTTGTAATCAACCACCACAACACACTATATAACCAATGGCATGATCGATTCACCATAAGACCTCAAATATGAAACCCCATTATCCAGAGGATAGTGAATAGAAGTGGTGGTGGAAGATGGTGTAGTGGGAATACAATAAACCCAATATTAGTGTAAAAAATAATAAATAAATAATTAATTACACTAAATAGTAATAAATAATTATATTACACAATAAAATAATATCTAGTAATATTAAATTGAATGTGGGGAATTCCCAAATATATATGATGAAATGTACAACAAACCACCCATTGGGATGGTCACTGATACATAAAAATGTGAAATTGAAATAATAACGAATAGGTTTATACTACCAAATCTAGATGATCCTCCCCCAAAAAATTGTCACCATATGATTTTTCTTCCTGGGAAATGATAACATCAAAAAAATCCCAACCATGTGGCTAATAATTTTATAAGTTCTTTTCAGCACTCAAGTGAAATGGAATCCTAAGTAGGGTGCGAGTAAAACATACTAGGTCCCCAACAATAGGTTTTAAAAAAATACATACTATGTATATATTACATTGAATAAGAAATAAATAAGGGTTTTAATTAAAAATAATAATACAAAAAAATAAACCAACTGACCCTTGAGTTCTTGGTTGAAACCCACAGTAAGACAATCCTACAATGGTACATTGTAAGGTTTCTCTTAGCATGTCCCAAGAAATACTCAATCAGTATCAAAATCACATACTTTTCATGATTCTAGATATCTATAATAATATCAAAGAATCTTGCCAACAATTTTTTATAATCATTTTAGGGTTTATCTCAAAATATTCACTATAAAATTAGGAATATCCCTATAAGCATAACCACATAACTTGGACAATCACTATAATACTTATAGTATAACTATGTCAAGACCTATATATACAATTGTATAACAACTAGTCATAATACCTATATATAATGATTCAATTATAACCCATTGAAATATCTCTATATTAGAATTCATCATAATTTAGTGAAAGCCCTATATATGAACATTTTAGATTAAATGGTGCAATAACTATATATTATAATTTCTACCTATGAAGTCACAAGCGCTATATATAAGCATTTCATTTTTATTAAGCATGGAAATAATATTTAATAATTTCCATATAACTGGATGCAAGGTCTATATATAATCTTTTCATTATAACAAGGCGCAATCCCTATATATCCGAACTTCAAAATAAATGGGTGTTGTCCCTATATATCAACATTTCGAAATAACCAGGCACAATCCCTATATATAAGAATTTCAAAATAACTAGGAACAATTCATTTATATCATTATTTGAACATAACCAGGAACGACCCCTATATGTATGCATTTCCTCATAAAAAACAACAAGCACAAGAATCCTATCCCCACATTCCCAAAATTGTAAATTCACCCATATTACACATTATCTATCCATTTACATTTTTGAATTTTATTATTTTCAATCATTAATGTAGATACATTAAATTTAGTTCCAATTTTCATTTTAACCCCTAAATGTTTAGCCAAGTAAATTATCCCCATCTCATCAAAAAACATAACAAACTTGTTATATATATTTTAAATAATTTATTCCATGTGATTATGACTGAATAAAGCCCCAAAATATACCTATAATGAAATTATATAAGAATACACCAATAATTAAAAAAACAACTTGATATATATATGGAATCTATAATCAAACCCACCCAATATCAACAAGACCAAAGGCATCACACATGTTGGTTGTCCACAAGGTCGCAGTCTCAACGCCAATTTATCCATAAAAATTTAATGGGGGTCAATAAATGAGGATATCATTAACATTGAATTATCCAATTATTTATCTTAGATACCCTATGTACTGGTGTGAATGAATATACTGCACTAACTAATATTAGTCCAATCAGATAGTAGGGATATATTTTTGACTAACCACCTTTTACCGAGGCTTTTCCCGCTTTGATGCTAAGGGCTTGAATCAACTTCTATAATCCACAACGATTTTCCTACATTGATCATCACCAACTTATCTAATCTCAATGATCCATGTTCCTATGTCATTCCATGAAATTATAATAAATTAATTATTGATATTGTAATTAATTAATTAATTATTCAAATTCCTGAATTGCATACATCTGGTTTACTTGCAAGGTCATTACACCATGCCAAAACCATCTACAGTATTGTGAATTAAACCATAAACACCTCACCACATATTGGATTCACAAAATACCATGTTTATTATCCTGATTCAATATCAAAATAAAATAAATTTAGAGGAAAACATTTAGAAAATTTGAATGATGTCATACGTTGATGGTTCGGCATGTGAACACATGATGATTTCCTCTCGGGGTCCACCCTATCATGGTTTCATGGAATCCCTATAGAAATTAGGCAACTCCATCATCCTTTATTGAATTAAAAAATTTTACATTAAATGAACAGTTATATATTCAATGAAAATGACGGGAAAACAACTTTTAATGATGGAAGGTAATGATATTACCAACCAACACCATATAATCAAACTAATTATTAGTAGTAATTATAAAGAAACAATTGAGGGAAAAAATAGTTGATACCCTCCAATGTGTCTTGATTTCCAGATGGAGGAAGAGGGGACCCCCCCAAACATCTATAAAATAAATGAAATTGATCTAGGAAATTTTATTATGTGAATCATGGTTTTATTTCTCGAATTTAGTGACCAAAGTCCCTTACATGTTCTATCTATCTTGTGGGACAGTGTGACACTATGTGTCATTTAGTAACTTATTGGTATATTACTCTCATTACCATTTTTCATGTGATGTAGCCTCTTGGACACACACCATGAATCATATTTAGGAAATGAATGACCTACTCAGGTTGTTTTTTAAATCTGGTTTGTCCGTACAACCTCTAATGTTTACCAAAACCACTATGATTACCATAAAAACATAAAAAATTTCTATAAACATAATTTTATAATGTTAAAACACCCAAAACATCACTATACTTCCTGGATTTAAAAAATAACCTTCCATCAATGGAGAAATATTAATTCCCCATGAAATCAGGATTCAGAAGAACATAATTTTTTATATTCTCACTCACGGTGAAACCAATTCGCATCAATCCATACCCTCTAACTCAAATTATTCCTAGAATTCATTTATAATGAGAACTCTATCTAACTATTGGAATTTCAAGAAGTTCCAACTCACACATAGAGAGGCTATAACTCAAAATTCACACCACCACACTGAAATTCATCCAATTTCATGGGAGTATAGTCATGCATTAAAATAAAATAGGAAATGGGGGCCTATATCCCATAACACGTATCATTAGCTCATAATTGTGAATTAGTCACTCAATATGTAACCCATCATACCAAATATTAGGCACCAAATCATTCATGTCTCCCATAAATGACTAAATGAACAATAATATCAACCTAAACATGGCCTCAATAGGTAGGATCAAATTCCTATCAAATCCCACCCATGGAATCCTAATTTAACACTATTAATAAATTTCCATCACCCAAACCTGGGTTTCATCTAACACCCTCTAAAGGAACACACTTAGCATTGCACATAGAGGGATACCTTCACTATGAGATAATATTTTCTCCAAAAATACTAATCTCTGTCGTTTATCAGAACAAGACTCTCTTCCAGTATTATGAGGGAGATCCAGGACACCTGTAAGATGTATGGTTATATCCCTCATCATCACTATCTTCGAATCCCCTAACGCATACCCATTATCCACAGTAACACATCCTTTGTGATCCAACATAGAATATCACACATTGAGACCAAACCAAGGCCTCAAGATAACATATGTAGCACATTCATCCCCATGTTTATATTGTAAATAGGTGATCCAAAATAACTATGTATAAAATGGTATTCAATAAATATTATTGCTAACAAAATCTTATCTCTTCTTCAATGTTCACCCTCAATCCCTAAATTTCTAACCCATAGTCCATTAAATATAAATAAAATACATTAACATGCATAACCAATATTAAATTTATCATTGGGGAAATCAATATCAAACATGATGTTAAACCCTCGTTAATATTCCCTTTTCCTCAAGCATGATCTCCTACACTTCCAAGTACCATGAAATGATGGTTCACTAAATCAAACCCAAAATTTATTGATCAAACTTTTGGTATGTTATCTAGCCTTCTCACATGAAATACACATAATTATAGATTATTTCTTCCATTATATAGTGTTAATAATTAATAAAACCTAACCAAAACTACATAATTTTATAGGTATATTATGGGGGAATATAATGGCAGGAGAATATAAAGATGTTACCTAAATAACCACATGAACACCAGTAATACATTTCTAAAGCATTGGGTATCTATTAAAGAATATGGAAGGAAAACTCTATATAATTCAACTATATCATGATACCCCTTTCCAATAAAATATGTAGGGTACTCAAAGATAAATTAGAATTATTCGTCACTTAAAAAACTAGTTCATGATTTTGTCTAAAATGAGTAGGGGTATTATGATTCAATACCCCCAATCGCCCAACAATATTACATTAATACCATGGGGTTCATGATGTTAATCAGTCATAATGGCCCAAAGGCCTACATTTTTTTTATTTTTGATAAATATTCTTTCATGGGATGAGGTGGAACCCTTACAAGGCCCGAAGGATCAAAGAAAATTACATGACCCATAGGTCTTAGAGAGAATCACCCTGACAAGACAACTTGGAACTGCTCCTCCCCAGCATGTGTCATGATATTAGCACTCCACATTCACAGATCTAGTCACCATGCTATCGTATGAAAAGTTGCACAGGCCCGGTACTAATGGAAAAGCCATACCCTCTCATTCTACTAATTCTGGTTAGCTCTGATCCAGTGAATCTGCCTACCTAGAATCCTCCTCTGAACCCTAGTTCCTTGTAGTCTAATTGTTACATATGCATTCATGTGGCCCAAAGGACTTGGGGTGGCCCAAATGCCTTAAGGTGGCCCGAAGGACATGAGAAACAACTGGCATGAAGGATATGGGTGGCCCAAAATCCTTGTAGGACCCGAGGACCAAATCGGTGGCCCAAAGGACCAGATGGACGAATAGTTCTGGATGCTACAGTGCCGAATAGTGCCAACTACAGTACTTGATACAGTACGGAACAGTAAATGCTAAAGTGACTCCTATAGTACTACACCAGTACTTCTATAGTACCCCAGAAATAAGCCTCTACCCAGATTTGATCTTGGGTCTCTTGGATGCACCTATCGAGTCCTCACCAACCGGGTGGAGGCTCACATGCTTCATGATGTTAATCAATCTAACGTAGGGGATGAATAATTTCATGTCTTCTTCATGGTGAGACACCACACCAACTTTTGGCATGACACTATATAAATCCATCATGGTATGACCTATTTATCACAACATGACATTTTATTACAACAATATTTATGATGGTCCTCTGAGCCTTACATTGATTATTATACGAGCACATCTTGTAATGCCCCAACCCAAGTTACCCAGAGTCGGTGCATTATTACATAAAATTGGCATGATCAAAAAAGATCATGTACTTAAATAACGATTAGTTTAGTAGCTTGTAAAGTACTATATACATTAATAAGGTTTACATTACATTATAAAATGGAAACTACATCTACATTGTTTCCATAGTCAACACTAAAACCCATAGACTATCCCTATAGGTTAGTCATAAAATACTTCTTCACATCTAGGGAAAAATAAAACATAGAAATAGGGGATCTCAGATGCTCAGTTAGGAAAACAGTATAGAGGAAGCTTTCATAAATAAGCATAAAAATTTAAGTCAATGTATAAAACTAAAAAAAATCCCTTTCAATATAAACATCATCATAATATGGAAAAATAGATCAAAATAATTTCATTTACATACTCACATGGATGTTATACTAGTCGAATAAACACATGCAATATCAATAGCCACTTTTATAATGATGGAATGCATAATGCCAGACTTTTATAAGCACATAGTCAAGGCCTTCTTTCAAGACAAAAAATATGTTTTTTTAAAGGGATTGTGCCAGGGCACAAGTTTGTATCATTATACCTACCTATGCATCGAGGAGCTATAGCGGGCTCCACCTGTCACTAACTAAGTCCAATGCCTTCCACCTATAAAAATATTTAAACATAACATAAACATTCGTATTAAAACTAGAATACGAAATGTGAATACATTATTCATAAGCCATGAATGGTGTAAAAATAACACATCCATAGTCAAACATATCACAAAACCATAAATACAATATGGAATTTTTGTATCATAAAAAATCAACTTCAAATAAGCTTGAAATACATATAAGGACTTTGACATAGATAAAATCAAATCCTTTTTTTGAGAAATATCAATTTCTATTTTGAAACAGTTTTAGAGTCACATAATTAAAAAGAAATCATTTTTTTAAATATTATTTTATGCTTTCAAGGGAAGCTTCGAAGTAGTTATTATAGCAGAAAATAGGTGCGCCCATCGTATAAGTTAAAAAAACATACTTGACTTAATTTTTTTGAAAAGGTCATAAATTACCTTGTTTGGAAAATGACAGAAAGTTTACTTTCAAACCATTTTATAAAAATTCAAAAAAGGGTAATAATTACATTAACCCATAGTCTAGTAAATTGTAAAATTTTTTAGGAATACATTTTTAAGAAACATGGATTTGGATGATAAAGATGTCCCTATAGATAATTACATATAAACAAACTCACATAATGAAGAGATTGAAGAATTAACACTTACCTTCTACTTTTCCTTGGTCGAGGGTAGGTTGAACTACTGTATAATAGTGAAATAATTTTTATCAAATTATACAATAATCATATATATTAATATGATATAATATATGATCTTTTAACATTTCATTGTTAATAATATCTTAGTATTATCTTTGTTTTGGGTGTTAACCGATTCGTTTTCCTTCATATAGTTTATTATGTAAGATATTTTTGTAATGGATTGGATGTATCGTATTCATATTAAAAATGATATTAAGTCTTTAAAAATTAATTTTAATCAACTAATGAAAATTATTCTTGAATGGATATGATGGGGAATGAATCTCATTGCATTTGTGGAGACGGTAATCCTTACGTACCCACGAGCGACAATATCATTATTTTGATATTAAAATAATATATAATTGGATTCTATATCATATATATAGAAACATTATCATGTTATATTTATTATTTTCATCAATTATACATCATTATAATACCCATACATTCAATAATTTATTGAATAATAATTACAACATGACATGGAGACGGTAAGTCGTACGTATGCACATATGGTGACATGTTATTCAAAGGATGGATAGAATAGTGAATTTGGTTGTACCATATTTATAATAACATTGAAGTATATAGAATATAATGGATTTATTATTTTAGAATGGAAACATCAAAGAACGAGGATGTGAAAGTAGAAAGGAACTTGAAAGAGGTGATAAAATATTTACCTCTTCTTCGGGTTCTTACTTTTTATTTGATTAAAATGGATAAATAGGTCAGCATTATAAATAAATGAAGGCCTCTAGGATGATGGTAGGATAGTTTAGAGGGTTTTTTGGTTTGGTTTGGCCGATCCAAAAGGCACTGATGTTTTGAGATAGAGAGAATTGGGAGTGCCCTTTTGTACGAGGGGTGAAGGGGCACCTTAGGAAAAGATAGAAATATTATTTTATAATAAAAACATTTTTAGCTTCTATTGGCTCCAAAATTAAATATTTAAAGGATAAGGTGAGGATGAGTCTAAAAACACTTAACCAATAGGTTTTAGAAAGATTTGGGTCACTATATTAACATTATCTTTTAGATTTAACTCTTCGTTAAATAGTTTGACATTTACCATGTCCATTTGAATTTTTATATTATATGGTTATTAAACATACTATTTACTTCCAAGAGAACCCCATGTGGTTAGTTAATGTTAACAATATATTATATAATATTTTGGAAGAACCATTGAATTTTAGGAATATAATATCAATTAATTATATAATATTTGTTTTGAAAACTCTTTTAGTTCAATTTTGACACTATTTGGTATTTTGGTTTCGCTAAATTCAAAACAACATTATAATTTCGAGAAAATTCATATAACCAACCCTAATATGTCATATTGACTATTAAAATTAGTGTAATTCATAAAAAGTCTCAAATTTCATTTATTTGGATATTTATAATATCAATTATATCAATATTACATTAATTACGCAATCACTACATCATCATTATGTCAAAAATTAATTAAATTATTTAATGTCTAAAAAATATAAATAAAATTCCATTATTTGAAAAATATTTTTAGATTTGTAATGAATACTTATAGTCGAAATTATCTTATGTGTAACTTTATATTAAAAAAATTTAGTTATTAAACATTGATTTTAACTCTTTTAACTCTTCTTGGAATAAAACAATAATAAATGTCCTAATCTAATCCAAGTTGACCAAAGAGGTAAATATTTTATTCATATGATTTTTTTGGTCGAATTATACTTAATCAATAGAATTAGGACATGTGTTAAAGTAATAATAAAATCATTTTTACCATTAATTACCCTATTTATGTTTAATCGCGGTAAGTAAAAGTATGAAGTTACTATTCATCGAAAATTATTTTCATCTTATTGAGACACATTTTACTTAATAATATCAACCGTGTCTCTAGGAATTTTGAAAATAAACTCACAGAAGTGGTAATATTACGTTTTATGTAAATTTACGAATTCTCCTAGGAGTTGGGTAAAAGACAGTAAAAAGTTCAATAAAATTTTTATATATCTAAAATCATTATAAACTGACTCTAATGAATTACATTGAAAATATATAACTATTTTGTATCTATTTTGACCAAAAATAAATTTGAATAAAACAAATAATTCTTAAAATAAAAATTTTGTTTTAAACTATAACTTAGTATTTTTCACTATTCATAAAAAATTGAAAGTTTTCAAAAAAATACCAAAAAATCAACCTAGGATAATTTTGATATTCTAAATCCAAAAAATGAAGTCCATTTTAAAGATAAAATTTATAAAATTTCAAAAAGTGGGTATTAATATTTATAATGGCTAGTTTTATTGGATGTGGTGTATTAGAACTCTATGTTGCATATAACACACTATATTTTATTATTCAAAGAGAAGCGTACCATGGAAGCTTGGGGTGTTACCTTATAGCCCATTTCAAATAATTTCGTTCTCCAAATTTCAAAATTATTATTGCGTAGAAAGACTCAGGTGATTCTTCATGACAATTTCCTCAGTTTCCCATGTTGTGTCTTCCATCTTATGGTTTCACCATATAACTTTTACCATATGAGTCGTCCTGTTTCTCCACACTTGTTCTCTTGTATCAAGAACCGTGACATGCACTTCTCAATAAGACAGATTAGGTTCTAGTTCTAATTTCTCATAGGTTAGTACATGTGTTGGGTCATGCAAGTATTTTCTCAAAAGTTATACATGGAATACATCATGAACATTGGAGATACATGGTGGCATTTACAAAAGGTACGTTATAACCCAAATTCGTTATACAATTTTGAAATATATGATAACCCTGGGACATAATATTCCAATCTTACCGAAACATATAACACCCTTCCATGGATTTACCTTTAAGAAAACATGATCTTCTATATGAAATTCCAAATTCTTCATTCAGTTATTAGAATAGATCTTCTGTATACTTTGAGCTTCATTGAAATGGTCTTGGATTACCTTCACCTTTTCCATCATTTCCTCCACATGTTTTGGGCCTACAAGTTTTCTTTCACAAAAATCATCCCAACAGGTTGGTTTGTGACATCTTTTTCCATATAACACTTTATATGGTGTCATCTAGACACTTGAATGGAAGCTATTGTTATAGGAAAATTATAATAGAGGTAAATATTGATCCCAAAAACCTTGAAAGTCATGTGATCATGATCTCAACATGTTTTCAAAAGTTTGAATAGTCTGTTCTTATTGTCCATCAGTTTTATGGTGGTAGGAACAACTCAAACGAAGTTCAGTATCAATGGATTTTTGAAGACGTTTCCATAATCATGATGTAAAATGGGGATCATGGTAAAAAACACTCCATAGTGGTTCTCCATGATGTTTTACAACTTCATAAATATATAGTCTTTATAAATGTTGAAGTGGTAAATCTTCCCTTATAGAAAAAAATGTGATGAATTTGTAAGACGATCAACAATGACCCATATTTCATCATTCCTTCTATGAGTTTTTGGTATCCCCAGGACAAAGTCCATCGTAACATTATCCCAATTCCTCTAAGGTATGGGAAGAGTTTGCAAGACTCCTCCAGGATGTTGCCTTCTAGCTTTCCCTTCTGGAAAACCATACATCTTGACACAAAATCATTGATCTCCCTCTTCATGTTGTCCCACCAAAATTGTTCCTTCAAATCTCTATACATTTTTGTTCTCCCAGGGTGTATAGGGAAATTATAACTATGAAAATCATCCAAAAATTCTATTTTTAGATCAGGTATATCAGGAACACAATGTCTCTTACCAAATTTTAAAATTCCATCTTCATATATGAAGTCACTCAATCTCCCATCATTCACAGCTATAATCTTCTTTTGAGACTCCTCATCATCTACTTGAGAACTTTTTATCCTTTCTAGTAAACATGGTTTGGAAACCATTTGAAAAAAGTATTCATGTTTCACCTTCCATGGTTATTCCCATATCGGTATTTACTAGATCCATATATATATGATCCTTTTCAACTCTCATCTTGTTCAAAACTCCATGATCTTTTCATCTCAAAGAATCTTCCACCTTATTTTCCTTCCATGAGTGGTATATTATCGTGCAATCATAATCCTTGAGTAGTTAAAGCTATCTCTTTTTCCTCATGATGAGTTCTTTCTATGAGAAAACATACTTCACACTCCTGTGATTAGTATAAATATCAAAATTTTCACCATAATGATATTGTCCCCAAATTTTCAATGAAATTATTATAGTTGCTAACTCACGATCATGAGTAGGATAGTTTTTCTCATGATTTTCTTGGTTTCATGATGCATAGGCAATAACTCTATCATTCTGCATAAGGACGCAACCAATTCCTTTCTTCGATGCATCACTATAAATAACAAATCCTTCATTCCCCTATGGTAGAGTCAAGATAGGATCATTTACTATTCATATATTAATTTCTACAAAACATTCTACACACTCTTTTGTCCAAAATTTTTTTACCCCTTTTCATGTGAGCTTTGTTAATGGGTTAGCCAAATGGGAAAATTTCTGGACGAAACATCCATAATATCCTGCTAAACCAATAAAACTGTGTACCTCAGTTATACTAGTCTGTACTGACCATTCAAAGATTGCCTTTGTCATAGATGTGTCAATAGGGATTCCATCCATGGAGACAATATAGCCAAAAAATAAATCTCATGTAGCTATAATTTACACTTGCTAAACATTCCATAAAATTCATGTCTTCTGTGAGTCTTTAGGATAACGCGTCATTGATTTTCATTATCTTAATATATTTTGGTGTATACCATTATATCATAAATAAATACCCCTACAAATTCATCATGATATTCCATGAAATTAGATTCATTAGATCCAGGAAGAAAGAGGGTTCATTAGTCAATCCAAAGGCATTACTTTAAACTCGTAATGCCCGTACCTGGTTGTAAATGATGTTTTCGAAATGTCTTCATTCATCACACACAACTGATGATATCCATATCGAAGGTCAATCTTTGAAAATTATTGATCTTCATTAATTTTGTTGAATAAATCAGCAATGAGAGGTTGGGGATACTTCTTCTTTAATGTCATAGCATTGATCTCCCTATAGATTATGCACAACCTCATAGATCCATATTTTCTCTTAACAAAAAGCATATAGGCTCCCCCTAAAGAATCACTAGGGTGAATAAATCCCTTATTACTCAATTACTCTCATGGTTTCTTTAGTTCCACTAATTCCACAGTGGCCATTCTATAAGGGGTCTTCGATATGTGTCTTGAAAGTGGAATTAAATCAGTGGAAAACTCAATTTCTCACTCTGGAGGATGTCCACGTAAATATTTTTGAAACACATCAACATATTATTTCACAATAGGTACATCCTCTTTTTGAACATTAATTTTCTCACCCACAGTTATTTCATTCTCTTCCTCCCCAATAACTGAATTTAGTTGAGCTATTGGGGTTAGATCTAGATAAGAATCAGATGGTGACGATTCTTCTCTAAAGATATGGTGTTCTTTATCATCGTCATGAAATATTGTAACCTCCTTCTTCTTACAATAAATTTTCGCATCATGGTCCTAAATCCAATACATAAAAAGGATTATATCAAATTCAATCATTGTATGACAATGATATCAACAGATAAAGAGAATTTATATGCCATAATGGGGACTAATTCACATAACATCGTTGAAATGATACTTCCCATTGGAGTTTTGAATGACAACTCCGTTGTTAAATCAAATTGGAAACATAAAATTTTCTTAGAAAACTATGAAGATATGAAACAATGCGATGATCTAGAATCAAATGAAGGATTTTCTAAACATGAGCAAACCATTAAATTACCTGCCACTATGTCTTTCGGAGCTTCAACCTCAGCTGTTGTGATAGCATAAGCTTGGCCTTGCTCCCTTGGCATTTTATGAGGTATGTTCCCTTGGTGCTTAGGACATTAATTTTCATAATTCCCCCTTTCTCTATAATTGTAGAATTCAATAGTAACATCCTCTTTCTTCCCCTTACAATCATGATCTTGGTGTCCTTCTTCTCCACACTTCTAACATACTCCCATTCCCTTCCGCAAAGCACCATGGTGTTTCTTCCCACATTTACAACAAGTTGGATATTCAACTTCTCCCTTATTCCCCTTATTTCAATTTCCAGAGTGTTCGACAGATATCTTCTTCTCATTATTTTCATTAATGTTGTTACACTTAGAGAATTATTTTTCTATCTTGATAGCACTTGAAAAAATATAATCATATAAAGAGAAGGATTGTGAGACTAATGTTCAACAGTGAAATGGTTTTAACCCATCATGAAACAATCTATCTTTCTTCATGGGTTACATATATAATAAGCAGCATGCCTCTCTAACTTTGTAAGTTAGCCTCATACTTGGAAACATTCTTATCCTCTTTTTTCCTCAGACTAAGAAATTTCCATTCCATATCTACTCGATGTTCATGAGGAAAGTATTTTTCTAAGAAAATATCTTTAAACTCCCTCAATTTCATCATTGATTCTTCATCATCTTATTTGGTGTTCTTAATCAATGACCACCATTGATCAGCATCTCTTCTGAGGCAGTAAACTACCATGACAAATTTTTCCCCTTCACTACACCACAAGGCATGAAATATTTTAACTATGGAATTTATCCATTGCTCAGCCACTAATGGATTTTTACCCCCATTTATTGTTGGTGTTTCTTTCATCAGGAAGTGATCTAACATTCATCCTCTATGGTGTGGATCTGGGTGCTCTATAATATTGTGTTTATTATTAATAACCTAAGTGAGTTGTCCCAGTATGGTGATAAGATGATCAACACCAGTTTCTTTAAAAAATTTCCTATAATTCTCTTGAGTAGGAAGGAAATCCCTACATGGAATTCATGCATTGATACAGTTTCCATTCCTTCCTCTAGGTTCACCTTCTAAACAATTTCATAAACTAGACTAGTTTATGAATCGAAATACATAATTCCAAACATGTAAAACACTTAACATAAATTGAATATTTTATGGATATAGTCAATAATCGTATACAATGTTTTCTTTAATAAAGTATATACTCATAATCCCTTTATAATGGGTTGTAATGAAAATGAGAATTATCCTAAGCATATCCCCCGGGAGTGTCATAACAAATAGTGTAGTAAGGCCCGTAGTCATGCACCGGTTCACGTTCGAGTCAAGCTCAAAGCAGTGTTTTCAGGTTTTACCATTAGGTACATATCTACAAGAGCCTCCTCTACCTGCTCGTTTCTGGACATGGATGTATTTCTTGGAAAAATCACAATATCTCTCCATTAAAAAAATTCTAGGAAGTTCTTCATTACTAATCCTTGAATTATTTCTTAGGGTAATGTGCTCTAATCAAAGTTTACCAAAATCTAGATTCCATGGATTGTACTAAACTTCCTCTAACACCAACTGTAACACCCCAACCCTAGTTATCTAGATTCGGTGCATTATTACATAACATTGGAATGATCACAAAATATCATGTCTCAAATGACCAATTAGTTTAGTAGCCTTGGATGTACGTGATACATTCATAAGGTTTACATTACTTCATATAATAGAAAAATACAACAATGTTGTTTCCATAGAAAACACTGAGATCCCATAGACTATCCAGACTGGTCAGTCATAATATACTTCTTCGCATCTGGGGAAAATTATAACATAGAAAGGGCTGAGCTCAGTTGCTTAGTAAGGATAAAAATATAGAGGAATCTTTGATAAATAAACATAAACATTTAAGGAAATAGATAGAACTAAAACAAAACCCTTTTCAACATAATATTCATAATCATATGGTAAATATATATCAAAATAAATTCATTTACTTACTCACATGGATATTCTACTAGACTAAAAATCACAAGAAATATCAATAGCCACTTTCATAATGATGGAATGCATAATACCAGACTTTCATAACCACATAGTCAAGGCCTTGTTCCTAGACAACAAATAATATTTTGTCTAGGCCATGATCCAAGACACTATTTTTTCTCATGAGACCCACTGATTCATCGATGAGCTATAGAAGGCTCTAACAAACACTTACTAAGTCCAATGCATTCCTCATATGAAAAGGTTTAAACAAAACATAATCATTCGTATTAAAACTAGCATAACAAATTTAAATACTTTTTCCATAAGCCATGAATGGTGTAAAAATAACACATCCACAGTCATTCATACCAAAAAACCATCAATATAATGTAGAAGTTTTGTATCATAATAAATCAACATCAAATAAGCGTAAAATCCATGAATGGATGTTGACATAGATGAAATCAAACCCTTTTCTAGAGAAATATCTCATACTATTTTGAAACCATTTAAGAGTCACATAATTATAAAGAAAAAATTTATTTTGAAAATATTCTTATAAGATTTTAAGGGAGGCTTTGATGTGGTTATAACGGCAGAAAATAGACGCACCCACCGTATAAGTTAAAAAAACATTCTTAGCTGAATTCTGTCGAAATGGTCATAAATTACCTTGTTTGGAAAACGACAGAATGATTCCATTCACAACAATTTATAAAAATTCAATAAGGTTATAAATTTATTTAACCAATAGTCTAGTAAATAGTAAAAATGTTTTGGAATACATTTTTATGAAACATGGATGTGGATGATAAAGAGATCCCAGTAGATAATTAAATATAAACAACCTCAGATAAAGAAGACATTGTAGAATTAACCCTTACCTTGTAATTTTCCATGGTCGAGGTTAGGTTAAAATCCTATATAATGGTGACATAATTGTTATTAAATTAAACAAGAGTCATATAAATTAATATGATATAATATATGATCTTTTAACCTTGCTTTGTAAATAATATCTTATTATTATCGTCGTTTCAGGTGTTAAGTGATTCATTTTACATTATATGATTTGTTACATAGGTAATGTTTGTTATGGATTGGATGTATCTTATTAATATTCAGAATGATATTAAGTCATTAAACATTATTTGTAAACATATAATAAAAATTAGTCCTGAATGGATACGATGGGGAATGAATGTCATCACGTTCCTGGAGATGGTAATCCGTACGTAGGCACGTGCGAAAATATCATTCTTTTAATATTAAAATAATATATAATTTGATGGTATATCATATATATATATAATAATTATCATTTTGTATTTATTATTTAGATAAATTAAACATTATTATTATACCCATCCAAAAAATAATGTATTGAATAACAATTACACCACGACATGGAGACAGTAAGCAGTAAGTACGCACGTATGGTGACATGTCATTTGAAGGATTGATAGAATAATGAATACATTTGTACAATATTTATAATAACCAAACAATATATCGAAAATAATGGAGTTATTATTTTAGAATTGAAACAACAAAGAAAGAAGAAGTGGAAGAAGAAAGGAACTTGAAAGAGGTGATGAAATATTTACCTCTTCTTCGAGTTCATCCTTTTGATTTGATCAAAATGGCATCATAGTATGGTTTTATGAATCATGTAAGGCCTATAAGATGAAGGGAGGATAGTTTAGAGGGTATTTGGGCAGGTTTGGTAGAGCCAAATTGTTTTTATGTTGTCAATTAGAAATAAGGGGGAGTGCCATTTTATATGAGGGGTGATGGGCACCTCAGGAAAATCTAGAAATAATATTTTATAATAAACTAATTTCTGGTTTCTAATTGTTCCAAAATTGATTATTTAAAGGATATGGTGGTTATTGGTCGTAAAAGACTCAAAAAAAATGATTTAGAGTCGGTTGGGTCACTATAGTAACCTTATCTTTTAGATTTAAGCCCTATTTAAATAGTTTGACCTTCACCATGTCTCTTTGTATTTTTATATTATATGTTTAATAAACATACTATATAATTCCAAGAGAACCCCAAGTGGTTAATTAATTATACACCTATCATTATATATGTCTCTTTTCTAATACTTAGATTTTTAGGAATAGAATATCAATTAATAATATAATATTTATTTTAAAAACACTTTTATGTGAATTTTGACACTATTTGATATTTTGTTTTTTCTAAATTCATAAAAGAATTATTACTTCAATATAAAATTCTTCTAACTAACCTAAATATTTCATATTAACCTATAAAATTAGTGGAATTCATAAAAAGTATGATATTACATTTATTTGGATATTTATAATATCAATTAATTAAATATTTCATTAATTAGGTAATTACTGTATCAATATTGAGTTAAAAATAAATTAAATTATTTAATGTCTAAAAAATATAAATAAAATACAATTATGTAGGAAATATTTTTATATTTCTAATGAATATTTATAGTCTAATTTATCTTATGTTTATCCCTATATTAAAAATTTATTAGTCATTAAACATTTATTTTATCTATTTTAACTCTTATTTGAATTAAATAATTATATATTTCTTAATCTAATCCATGTGGACCAAAGAGGTTCAAATTTTATTCAGACAGTTTTTTAGTTGAATTATTCTTATCCAATAGAATTATTAATGTGTTAGGGAAGTAATAATATCATTTTTACCCTTAATTACCCATTTTACGTTTAACCATGGTAAATAAAATTAAAAAATTACTATTCACCATAAATTATTTTCATCTTATTGAACCGAATTTTACTTACTGAAATGAGCCATGTCTCCCATATTTTTGAAATTCAACTCACAGAAGCGGTAAAAATATGTTTTATGTAAATATGCAAATGCTCCTAGAAGGTGGGTAAATGACTGTAAAAAGTTTAATAAAATTTTTATATAGCTAAAATTATTATAAACTAACTCCAATGAATTACATTCAACTTATATAGGTATTATGTATCTATTTTGACCTAAAATAAATTTATATAAAATAAATAATTATTTAAATAAATAATTTGGTTTTAAACTACAACTCAGTGTTTTTCAGTATTCATCAATAATATAAATTTTTCAGAAAAATACCAAAAATTAACCCTAGGATAATTTCGATATTATGAATCCAAAAATGAAGTCCATTATGAAATATAAAATTTATAAAATTTCAAAAAGTGGGTATTACTATTCATAATAGCTAGTTTGTTTGGTTGTGGTGTGTTAAAACTCGAAGTTGCATAAAACACATGCTATTGTATTATTCAAATAGAAGCATACCATGGAAGTTTGGGGTGTTACACTTCTAGACCAATATTCCTCATTCATCAAACAAAAAAATAATATTGATATGCTCTAATGCTCTAATTTCACATTGACATCTCATTCCTCCTAAATATCACTTATATGAGACAATATATCAAACTTCCCACAAAATGTAATGACTATAAAATTCATGGGTCACTATACATTGTATGATATTTCTATGATTTAATTATTGATTTTTTAAATTCATTATAAGTTATTTCATAATTTTAGGGAATTCCTATAATTATTTGTTTGAAAATATACATTAGGTCATTAAAACTATCATTTTAAACATTCATGTACTATACTGTAAAAAATTTCACTTCAATTTTGAAAGAGGAATTATACATGTATATATAATTCCATAACAAGGGTTTAAGTTTGATAAATATAAAATTTAATCACCACTGATATTCATTACTTATCGATGGTGGAACATTATATATCCTTCAAAGAAAATATATGTTTTTACCAAAGAGTCATCAATGATTTTAGTGAGATTACCCTACCACATACAAATAATTATTTTAAATGATTCATAATTAAATTTTGATTATTATTTTTGGAAATAATTTAATAAACAATTTGCAAAGTTACTACACCACATATTATTCAACCACCCAATTGAGGTAATCCAATCATGAAATATTGTGATTCCTCAAAGCATGTATTTGGAGTAGTTTTGTCTTTGAAAAATGTTTGAAGAATAAATTTCATTTCTTATAATTAAAGAACACTAAATATAGATTCAAATAACTAAAACACTAATGGAAAAATATATCTTAGCATTTTTATAACCTAATAACTATCATAAATTTTCTACTAAGAACAATGGTGACACGATTATTTGACTATAAAGCCCTTAGGTTGCATATAAATATTCTAAAAGAAAATACAAGGATCATTATGTTGATATTGTTACAGTAAGAATTTTATTTAGTGACTAAATAGAGTGGAGGAAATTATAAACATATACAAGTTCACATTAGAATGATGATTCACAAACAAAATGTATAAATTATAGAAAAAATTCATATTAGTGAGACAATTCAAGTTAAAAAACAATATTTGGTTAACTAAGATATAATATGGAAAACTGATACTATTAATATTCTGGTTATATCCCATGTTCCATCACATGTGATCCAAAACAAAATTAGTCATAAAGATAAATACATAATTTATCTTCAAGAGTTTTCATATCTTTATAAAAATATAAGTAAAAAATGGTTTGAATATATTTTCAATTAAGTGAACTAGATTATTTATAAATGTTTATTAGACCATAGATTATAGTTGAAATTTTTTACCCAAATGAACTACTAGAAAATTCTTGGAATCTGGAATATTATGGAAATCATTATTTATGGATGCCTATGTTTTTTATTAAAAGAAGTTAGAAATGATTAATATTTTGAAAGAAAAATTAATGGAAAACAGTTCCTTAATAAATATTAATTTTTTATGAAATAAATGAAGTAGGTGGAATATAATTTATAGGAACCTTTAACATGTAATTTTTAAATTCATATATCTTATTTAATATATAATATATTTCAATGTTGATGGCACCCACAATCACAAATACAAATAAATCATTTATAAATTGTTATTTTTCTAGAACTAATGTATTTTGTAGGTTTTAAATCCATAAATTAATCATTAGTAACACATGAAAACACTTTTTCAATAAGGTCATGAAATATCTAGATATGAGATATGGAGTTATGTACAATACATCAACCCCTTATCAACCACATAATAATGGACATATAAAAGTTTCAAATTGGGGAATAAAATGATTTTTTTAAAAGTATATAAAACCAAAAAATGGATCCAAATAATTAAAGATACTTTTTGTATTATTTAACACCTTACAAAACTCTAATTTGATTGATTTCATAATAGTTGAAATAAATGAAAATTCATTATATTCATTAGGTTCTAGAAAACCAAAAATATTCTGTATTCGAATAAAATAATTTGGAATTGGAAAAAATTTAAATTAGATTATATTTTAAATTAAATAGTTGGATTAAATTGGGATAGAATCATTTAAAAATTCTCAAATTTTCATTGAGAGAATAATATTGGAACATGAAAATCATATTTAACAATAATAATTACACCAAGGGTGCCTTGTAATACTCTACAATTAAATAATTCAGTTGATTCTTGGTAAAATTAATTGTATATTAGAAGGTCTATTTACCATCACAAATTTGTATCCTTTTGTTTCTATATATATTACCATATAAGGATAGAATAAACCATTCATATTCAATGAAAAATGTATATTGATTTATTTTAGACATTTTATGGACACACTAATAGAGGATTTCTCACTCCCCCGACCACCATACTAGTCAAAATACTATGATATTCATTTCCATAACCATGTCAATTTCATTCCAAATTTATAATTTTCTAAATATAGTCATAAATATTTAATGCATATATTATACTTCATCACTCATCTTTAGGGGATGGAAACCTTATAAATTTTAGGGATTTTTTGGTTTTGTAAATCTTTTTTATGTGTTTTAGTTTTCTAAGTTATTATTTTTTGAATAATTTTGAGATTAAATTTCATGTCGTTGTTATTTTGGAAGCTAGTACAATGGTTATGACCTAATATTACACATGGTCATAAATCATAAATCAATTTTAAGTGAAATTAGTTTCAAATTCAAATTTCAATAAATTCATGTAACGAACAATAATTTTTTAAACCCATTACATGACATATGTCCCACTATTAGATTAGTAATTTGAGATTATTATAAACAATTTTTGATAAATTTTTTACAGTTCCATGATTTAATGATAGAACGAGTCCATGTTTGAATGAAAAAAAATTTATATGAATTATTATTCAACATAATGGGTGTTTTTTGGATTAATTTATAATAACTCATTAAATGGTTGATTGGATAAGAACAAAACATGTGGATTTTTTGGATAAAATATTATTTTGTATATAAAAATTATTGATGCAAATTTCAATCATCAAAAAGGAATATGTAAGGAATCATCCAAGAATGATATATATTATATGTTTATGAATGTATATAAATTTTTATCATATTTATAAATTCCATGGGATATTTTATGACATGTTTCCTGAATGAATAAAGTGTTTTTCATTAATTATAGATTTATTCATATTTAGAAATTATTAAATATGTTGTTCTATAGTTTTTGTCAGTGGAAAATTCCTTATGTGTAATTTTTTTATGAATTGGTGTCACCTAACTCTCCATCTGCATGAATATCATTTGTTTATATTTCGTTTTGAATCATTGTATTATTGTGATGAAGTTGACTTTGATTAATTATAATTAGTTATATGATTTATTTAAATAGTTTTTATAAGTTTTTTTGAAACATTTCATTATAAAATAAAAAAATGAATGGATGTGACCATGTGAGTGTATGAGTTATTCTCATTGTAATGAAATTGTGTACCCGTCATTCCATCAAGAGAAACCATTATATGGTTTTCTTAAATGCCAATATAGAATATGATAAGGATTATCTAGATTTACATTTCCATTAATTGTGGTTTTGTAAGGTTCATTATACTCTAAAGAGTCATTATCTAGGTATTCAAAAGGGTCACTCTGTTATTTCATAATGATCACTCTACATAATGATGAATTTGGGTTTCTATATCGATTATTCTTTGTTTCCATAAATATTTCTATGTATGAAGATGATCTATGGTATTTTATGGAGAAACCCTTATTATATTTTATGAGGCTATCCTTGATGATAAGGTTCTATGGAATTTTATTAATCATTAAATATGATTAAAAAAAATTGAAAATCTTTAAAGACAAAATAAATCCATTTTTCAAGTGAGAATCAATCAATATTAAATCCATTTTTAATTCATAATTATGGTTTATTTTTTAGAATTTGACATATCTAGACAAAAAACATCATGGACAAGGAAATTAATGACATGGAATTTAATATAGCTTATGTAAGGTAAAATATAAATGATTTATTTTTTATTATTTTTTTCTGGGATGATATATTTTTAAAATATAGAAATATCAAATATTGAAACATCATTATATAAATTTTAATTGTTAGGGGAGATTGATTAAAAATAAATTTCCCAGTTGATATTAGAGAAGCTATCTCATATTTTAAAATATTAAAATTTTGAATGTGCATGAAAATTCCTTGTGCATATTGGAACAACATAATAGAAAAATGATGGATAAAGGAGTCTAAATGAACATTACAAGACATATGTATATCGAGAGGTTTGGACCTAGAATTGCATGACACATATACACATCAATGAAGAAGGATATTTTCACTAAAAATTTAAAAATTTGAATAACCTTTATCACTTCACAAATATTTATAAGTAAAAGAGTTATTATAGTGAAAAAAATTCCAGTCATTATATATGAGTAGATTGAAATAAAAGTGATTCAAGAATTATTAGAGAGATGAAAGAGAATTTATTCACTACCACATCAGGTAGATGAAGAAAAAGTGATATTTCTATTATGTAGTAATGGTAGGGAAGTTACAATCATGAAATTTAATGGTTCATTATGTTCTATATTTATACTAGGAAGGGTGAAGATAAAAAACATCTATAAAGATCAGGGGTTAAACAAAACGATATATTTTTTGATGATAATGATGATAACTACATATCACTAAACCATGTGGGTTCTTTACCAGATATATGTAGTAATTAAAATAAAATGTTGTGTGCCTTAGTTAAGGAATGATTGATCCCTTAACACATTTTGAATGTAGTGAACCTTTGACTATAGTTACTAAGACCATATTTCATCAAAAAATACTCTGATTATTAGTTTATTTTGGAGCATTAATATAATGTAAATTTTTACTCTATTGATGTATCCATGTGAGAGTGAACCAAATAAAAATAATTGTGTCTCTTTCATGATTCATCTACTATATTCAGTTGTGTGATTTTATTGAGGTTATGAGTAAAGAACATGAAAAAACAATTGAACATAGTTCCATCTTACATGGGAAAAATATTTATCATTGAAAAGTGTTTAACTGTACTACACCCTAATTTACCCCACTCTAATGGTGTCCCGATGATTTAAAATTCTATTCAAAACATTTTATATTTGAGGAAAATGTAATATAATTTAATGAAGAATAAAATTATTTGAATAAAAAAATATTCAATAATCATATATTACAAAAATATTTTATATTTCAGATACTAATTATCCCCAATAAAATAACAAAACAATTTTTAAAAATCTATTTTATAATATTGGAATCTCTAACTATCTAGGTCTTTAAGTAAATGAATGATTAAAGTCAATCATAATTGTGTAGAATAATATTTTTTTGGATGATCTCTTCATAATAATAGAATATGGGAAATATGAATTTGAAAATATCCTTTATAATTGAGAAAGTTATGTTCACATAACAATCATAAGTTAATATATTATTGTCTATCATTATGATAAAATTATGGTAAAAATTTAATATAAATAAGATAAAAACTATTGATGGAAAATTTTAGAGTAAATATTTAGTGTGGTAATAAAATTTATTTTTAGACCATTCAACGAGAATACAAATTATTTTGGATGTAAAATAAGGGAGAGTGAGTGGGGATATTTCTTGAATGAAACCCGTTAATCATGTACTTCTTTGAATTCAAGATAATGTTTCTCATTCTACATTTAAAATTTTTATCATCAGCACAAACTATCCCATAGAATTAGAACAACGTATTAATTTACAAATAATAGATGAAAGTACATGAATCATTGGGTGGAGATTTAGAAAATAATAAATCCATTGATGACTTTTATAGGGGCTTGAAATGGAATTTTTTTTTTGAAATACATACATGGTGTGATGAGAAATGTTTTTCTTATGATGTAGCTATAAATGAGAATAGGAGAATGAAAAAAATTAGAAATGACCTGAATAAACTTAATGATTAAATTAGAAATAATATTATATACGATGAATTATAATATTGAGTAACGAAGTTTTTTAAAAGTAAAATCATAGTGTATGTTATATTGAATTTTACATCAGCAACATTTTTGACATTTAGTTGTCTAGGATTCAAAGGATTTGTGATTTGGAATTTATAGAAGTAATTAATTAATTATATATTTTTTATATTTTTTTATATTTTAAAATCTCACATTTACTAATTTATTTACTTTTATTTTTTAAATAAAGTATCATTTCATTGAATTTGGTGAATATTATTTTAAATGGAAAAAATTGTGAATGTAGTTGTTTTTGTTAATTTTTTGATAAAATGACTGAAAACCAATTGACTATACATTTATTAATTATTTTTAAGGTGAATGACACGGTCATGTGACGTAGTTATGAAATTGGGTAGAATATGCAATGTGTTGGGAGACCGAAATAGACATTACTGATTCTTTGGTTTTTTAAAGGGATGAATTATACTGACTATTTGAGAATATCAATAATATTAAAGTGGATAAGATGGTAACATTTGAGAACCCATATAAAATCACACCCATATCTCCAAAGATTCATACTAGTTATATTAGTGGGTCTTTCATATTCCTTATAATCCATTCGCGATTCCAATCTCCATACTAAAATCATGGTACACACCGTATTTTGTGTTCTGCTCAACGGTGTTAGGAGCCAGAGGTGATAGATTAAATTATGTGGGAACAAAGATCTAAATACCAATATAAGGTTAATCAGACCAGTAATTTAGATATGACTTGTGAGGAGTGAAAGTTGGTTTTGATGGACAGTCCGCAAAAGCACTAGATGGAAATAGATCACACCCAGCTCCTCCAAGTTCAACTTCTAGTGAGTTTCCCCATTAAAATATGGGGAATTTATTTGAACCAAATTTATTCCATTTGATTAATATATATTTTGATATTCGGCACATACTATGTTTACTATATGATTAAGGATAATGACCCTCCTAAAGTGTTGCTCCCATTTTATTATGACATGCCATCTAGGCTCATAGTTTGACCCAAATTGGGTGCACCCAATGTAAAAATAAATTTCCACTACCAGTACATAGATGATACCCAATTGAGAGAGAATTAACATTGTAATATATGTTATAATAATATAAATTCTATAAACGATCACTTTCTTAGAACCCATTGATACATAAGTCGATCCCTCCCGCGTCCTCCAAAATAGGTTCTCCAAAAGTGTTCGGGTCCATGTCACAAGTATGGGATCCACATGTGAATCTGTAAAATACTTCAGTGATATAAATTCTTAGGTCACCTACTTGAAAACCCCATGACCCTAGGTCAAATATTTGGCTGATGAATTCACCCTATTCATATACATGGGCACCCCACACACCCAAGTCACCTACCTAGTCCCTCATTTACCTTGGTTTCCCACCATGGAACATCATTATCCCAAATCCCCTACCTGGGAACCAAAATTCATATTCCTACGCCAATAAAACTTTTAAAACAATAATTAGTTATAATTTCTCATTATCTCTTATTTATTGATGTATTCCTTCAAAATTGTGAATCATTAATCCCATGAGGAAACTCTTCAAATTTTTCCTAAATAAAACACGTGTTGGTTATAATTAATCATACATTCCAATGATTATAAGGGATACCATAATTAGTTTATATGAATGAACACCTTTGGATTATATTGGTATTAATTGATGTCTCATATAATTTATGTCATCCTATCGATAATATAAATACCTCGGGATGCATATATGGGCCTGAAACTAAGATTAAGATTAACCAATATCCCCATTGATGATCTTGTCCATATAACCTATATCATTAAACCCCCACAAATATGAGAATTATTTTAATTGTAAGACCCAACTGTACCCTCTATTTTATACTTAAAAATAATAAAAATGAGCCATAAATGGTTGTTAAAATTTAAACCCTAGAAAAAACAATGGCCCTTAGTCATGATTCTTAGGAATACACTTTCACAAACCTAGAGCCTCTAGTATCCAATTTTTAAATCAATGGTATTGGAAGACAAGGTAAATAGCTCGATCGAGAATATATATTTATCCCGTGGAATTCCATCGTATATTAAACCCTTCATAATTTCTTATCATTGATGTTATAAAAATAATATAGGTATCTTTATGTCCATATTAAACCTTTGTGATATCAAATCATTACATCATATCAATGCTTTCTTATCGTAACATAGGATGGTGGGGTCGGTTTGTAACATCTCCGCCCCCATTTTTAGAATAAAAAAATAGCTTTACCATTTTTTTAATTTGATAATGAGATCAACCTAGAGATCCGTATATTTGTTGTTTGAACAAGGACACCTAGGAGGAGTTACTGTCGAGGGTAGCTGGCCTTCAAATCCAAAGATATGGATCATATATATTTTACTATTAACACTAATTAATATATTATAATGGTTCATCATGCGAAATCATATATCCATGTATACATCAACACAATGTAAATTCATTGAAATGTTGTGGTGGAAGCCAATATGTATCCATTGATTCATGTTTCCTTCAAAACATGGGATGTTTTTTAACATTTTGTGGAGATGGAAATGAGCATGATCACATATTAATTATTGTAAATATTATTTAATTTATTCTAAATGTATAATAAGAGTAGGATAATAACCATATTCCTATAAACACCAAGTAATATCATCAAAATATTTTGATAGAAACCATGGATCCACCTATTAGGGATCCAACAAGTAAAGGTTACTAGGTTCTAACCACACAATCCCAACTAAGAATGTCTAAAAGGAAGAAACACTATGGGAAATATATTTTCTAATAGTGGGTACCTACCCACATGGATATTGATATATTATAGGTAAATTATCAAATTATAAAAATTTATTAAGGATCATTTAAATTTTTATTTAAATAAGAGGGTAGTTTTCCCCTGATGTCTCTCTTCGAGGTAGAATACCCAACAAATATGGAGTTCATCTCCTTAGTGTATTCGTGATGTTATTCCCTAGGAAGACAAATATATTATCCATTAATGTCATATTCATTGTTAAATATTAAATGAAATCAATAACTGAGTTCTATCCCTTAGTCTAATAAAACCGAGTGGCCTTGGAGGTCCATCTGGGAGCAATTAGTACACCGGTCCACCTTGTGGAAATATGAGGCTCTATCATGAGGATACTCATTATGAATCTTGTTTTAATGATCCTACCCACTTCATGAATATATAATTAAATTATGGACCTACCTTTTCCAACTAATTAATAAAGGGTGTCTATGGATGTCCTCCACATTGAAAAGAATCCATCAACCCAATTGGGACTCTCCATAAAATTTACTATTGATGTTATCCATATGACAAAACATTAATAAATAATGAATGTCCCACTCATGATGTGGATTCAAAAATGAACTATATAGTTATTTCTAATGGTTCAAATTTTTATTTTACTCCTTGAAATAACTTATCTTCTTTTCATTGAGGTCCTCCTCACGTCAATTATATTTTGGGTAAACACATATCAAGAAGTACATGAGAAAACAAGGAAATAAACAATATATTCTACATAATAAATGTATGATAAATCCTCCATATTAAAATTTAAATTCATAATATGATGATCATATTTGAATCCATCAAACCAAGTATTATTTAATATTACTGATGATACATTACTCCTCTGAATAGTCTAGAAAATAAAAAGGTTGTGGTTGGAGCATGTTGAAGAATCACTTACTGAGAATGGGGAGAGCATTATTGTCATGTAGAAAGTGGTGGTTGACGATACATTACTAGTAATGATCTAGCATATAGATACTTTTTATTTTGAAATTATAGTGAAATAGAAAGAGAAGTACATACAATACATTTATCAGAACATTTTGGTGACTCGCTATCATCCCGAGACCAAATACATATCTTAGGTGGAGTACATTAACTATATAAATGTGATTCATTAAATTTTCCATCAGATCAACATTGATTTATTTTCAGTGGATTGGGACTATATGTCAATGAAAAAACATTAGTGTATCCTACATTCCTACGTCAAAAGTATAAAGGAACTCCACCAAAAAACTGTAGACACCCTATATAATTTTCATATATAATAGTGGAGAAATATGACACCATGTGTTTTATTCAGTTGTTGTCCAACATGCATTATTGAGAAAAGACACATGTGAATTAATCTCTTTGGACCCTGAAACTGGAATTGGGTCTTTATATACAAGTTTTTTATAGTGAATTCCTTCCATTTCCAAATCATAGAAATGACGTAAATTGTGCGAATAGTCTATTAGAAGAATTTTCCACCAGGTTACCAATAAGATTAACTAGGATTCCCATTTTAGGGAGATGAAATTTTCAATTTCTGAAGAATACATTGTAGATTGATGTTATTTACCAATGATGGGGTCACATAAAGACAATAATACGATAAATGACAAAAGTCTAAGAAGGCCACTTCAACATTATTAATGGGAATACATGGCCAACACTATCCCATGGTGCTAGGAAATTTTTACCTCCACCATCAGCCTTAAAATCATCAAATTCAGACTAGGGAATGTCTATTATCATTTTAGACAAAAACTAACTCTAAAAAAATGTTATGGGTTCATTATTATAGCCTCATTCCCCAAAATAGTTGGCTTTTTCAAATATCGGGTCAACTTCACAGGAAACACCACCACTATTTCATCCACTTCATGGTTTATTTCCATCAATGGGAATATGTTCGGTGAATGTAATTGTAGAAACCATGAGGAATACCATCTAAAATCTTCTTTTGATATATATTAATTTAAATATGGTGAAAAAAGAGGTCTAAAAGTCAAAATGACCACCAAGGGATAATTCACCAAGAAGGATTCTGATATTTACCTACTATGATATATAGGTAATGGATGATATTATTACTAATCTAGTGTAGTTGAGGATATAATCCATGGTTCATGATTCACATTGATTAATGTCATTATCATCAATTCCTTTTATAACATTGGACAAAAAATAATTCAAATTAATATAATGAGGATGTAACATTATGAAATGATTCACACAATGAAATATGAAAAAGAGTACACTCCCAACACCGTAAGAAGACATATGATCTTGGATACCCATAGATGATTTCTCCACCACTCAATATGTGAGATTCAGTTAAAAATAAATTTAAGGTTAAAACTATATCCACATCCCAACCAATAAATGAATTATGTGGGAACATTGGTTCCAAATAAATAATTTCCCAATATGAAATTGAGTTAGAGATACAAATGGGAATCTCTTCCTAATTACACATAGAATATATTCTAGTATATTGAATCTAACACAACATGGATAGTATCTATCCTCTACTGAAGCAACATGGGTATGAGGTGAATGATCATCTAATGAGAGAAGATTCAAAAAATAATACCATCATGGGTAATAGAAAACTTTTCTCTCTATCCCCAATAGCTGTGGACTATCAAAAACTACATTCCATGGGGGAAATACCCACTGATATTACATGAATGTTTCTATAGGATAACTAAAGTTAGATATCAAATTTTTCTTAAAAAATATGACCATATTAAGATATATCTACTAAACCCACTAATGTATTGATCCTGAAAATATTCCTATTAGACCTACATAACTCCATTGAATCTCTTTCTTTTTATATTTAATCCATGGAGGGGAGACACACGCTATTTCTACTAGAGAGGAAACTATATTATGAGTATGAAGAAATCTGTCATCCTCTATCCAAAATTTGGAATCCTACTATTCTTATATTTAATATTGTGAGATATCTTGAGAAGTAACACACAAATGATATGTCTTCATATATCCCCATGATGGGAGAACCAATGAAACAAGAAAAAAATCCATCATTTTTTATGAAAACACTAAAGGGACTCATATTTGGTTGGAATAGTAATAATTCAGATGGCTGTATCATTATCTGGGATGATATTTGATGAAAATTAATTTACTAATTCTTCTACACCGTAAGGATTATATTGATACTCATATTTAAAATTAAAAACAATTTAAAATCAAGATAGTTATATACTTTATTTCTAGGTGGAAGGTTTTATGCTATTCACTAAACATGAATCATTTGTAATGGAATCTACAAGATATATTTATAAAAAATTTATAAGATGAGTATCATACACCCCTTATTCTAATAGAATATATTGATTTCTTTTAAGAGGTTTCAATCATAGAAAAACATTCAGAAGATACTATTTAATTTTATAAAGATAAGTCTCAGCTGATGCCATCAGTATAATGGAAGAAAACTACTAATGTTGAGACTGAGGTGATGAAGAGAAAACAAGATTTGATAATATCACGAACCATTATGTCAGCTCAATATAATGAGGTCCCTTACCATGATCAATAGTGGAAATGAAATTTCCCTTATTAAGAGAGGAATAAATGAAAATTATTTTCAAAACTCAATGATGATAAAAATATATTTTAATATATAGGAAAATAATATGGTTTTTTATTCTTCATTACAAACATATATAATAACATTGTTAAGATTACAAATATTAGTAGACCTAATGCATGTGGTTTAAATGATCCCCCAATCGTCTGCCCCATTCCCTCGGTGTTAGGATATGATGAACAAGAATGATAAATCTTACTTAAGGATATACACTACCTGATTAATTAATATTTAATTGTAAATTTGGTTAAACCCAAAAAATAGAATTTTGGGTTTCTATTCCATTACTAGAATAATTTCTATAATAGAATGAAATGCTGAATAGGAAATTAGAAAATTTTGATGATTAGATGACTATAAAATTAATTTTTTGGGTGAATGAAATACTTATGGAACAACTAAATCTACTATCCAAGACCACATTTCCCCCATAATACCTAATGTGGAATCATATTTATCATAGTTATTATACCCATTTTTGAAATTATCAATAAATAAATAGGTCACAATATTAATCTCTCTTCCCATCACTCATTCCATTCCAAATTTGGACTTCATACCTCTATCATTGGGAGGACAAGAAGTCCCCCAAAAAATAAAAACATCACCTAATAAGGATTCATAAGAAAATATAATCAATTTCAGTCACTTAATAAGCATATTGAATAATAAAATATAATAATATGAACTTGAATCCCCAATTCCTTACCAGAGTAGTCGTTGTAGAGGCTGACGATGATGAAACCATGGTGGAACATGAATGTAATGGATAATTTAAATTGAGGATATATATATAGTTAATACTCAAAGATACTTAATCTAAAAATATTATTAGGAATATCATTATGATAAACAATTATTTAGGGATAATTTTAAACCAATCATACTGGAAGACAAAATAGAAATCATTCAATAGTCTTTTACATTTTAGAATATAAGAAGCTAATTCTTCATAACATGTATACCATAAATATAACCCCCAGTTTTAGTCATAGAAGGGAGTCACTGATATATGAATAATCAACCTATAGTACCCATGATAGGGGGAATACAATTGGTATAATTTGTATTCACTTAAATTAAAACTACAATATTATGATGATTTTTGTTTTTATCCCAACTGAGTTAAAAATCAATAAATCCCATTAACTCAAAATAGAAATCATGGAATCCGTTATTGAGTATCTTTTAATCACTAGACTTTTCAAGAATAATTTTAAGACAAACTTCATATAATTAAATTGATTCTAACACTATTGTGTTCCACTTGATCATTTCTTTAAATAAACAAGGCATAAAAGTTCCCATATATGGGAATAACAGGCCCATGTACATGTCCAAATATATTTATTATACTAGTTTCAATCGATCCAACATAAAAAATGGTTCATCGACTAGCATAATCTTGAACAAAACCATTTTATCTCTTGACTATAGTGAAACCAACCTATATCCAATTAATATGATAATTCCATGGTTTAATAAGAGAAATAAACAATATATTAAATTAATGAGTTTAGACACTAATTTTGTCATCATATTTCTGAAACTATATTAATTATGGTTTGAAATGATATATATTTAAATACATTTCTAAAAAGTTCATGATTCCATATTCAAATATTAGTGCCCCTGACAAATCACCAACGCATAAAATACGTTATTATTGTGAAAGTTAGAGTACGTAATGTTGAATGTTCCCCTTCAAAGTCTAATAAATATCGATGGCATTATATGAATTTAAAAAAAAATAGAAAGTAACGTGGCTTAGGGTAAATAAATCTATTCAAATTACTACATTAAATTTCATGGAAATGAATCTTATCAGTCATTGATGAGGTCGTGGTGAAGACTATGTATCCTATCAACTGAATTGTGGTGGAAAATCATGATTTGGGGTGTCATTGAGTCATGTGGGAGACATTTTCTAATAAATATAACCCTTTAATCACCTTCATTTATGATGATATACAATAAGATTATTCCAGTTTTAATTTTCCATTAATATATGTGAAAGACACTGTGAATTCATTTTGTATTAATCTTTATCAGATTTTTCATTACTCATGTGTGGGTAGGAAAAATATTTTATAAATAACCAATGATCTACAATTGACTAGACATGTAAAATAGAATAAGATCATACATTATAGGAATTTTTTATTTTATTCTCATGATAATAGCTACAAAAGATGAATCTAACCATCCAAAAGAATTATTTAATCTCATTCAATGTGATAGATTACCAATTACATATTCCAGATACCAAGATGCCAGTTTTTGTCCCCCCAAAATAATGGTACATATGAATTGGAACAAATTTGGGATTCTATAATAGAGTTTGAGGCAACATTGGTGAAATAAAATATGTTAATAATAGAATGGTTGAATATTTACAATATACAGTGATCATTAATATCATAAATATCTATGAATAAAATTAGTACATATTTTTATTTTAAAAATCATGATGTATTTTCCTAGGTTTATAGAGAAATTCCCTGGTTGAATCATTAGGTGGTCACCCATAAAATGTGTCTTCTAGATGAACTCCATGTCTATAAATATAAACCAATGAGAATTAATATTACCCTTCATACTAATGCATAATATAACGTTGATAAGATGGTAAAATACAACACTATAATTTTTTTTGTTACCTAAAATGGCCAACTAACATTATTATTATCATAGAAAATAGCAAGTACATTAGATTCTATACTGATTACATTGATCTCAACCAACAAACCAAATAAAAAAATTCCCATCCCTAATCCATGATTACGGAATGAGGTAATAAATGGTGTATAGAAACTTATTTTGTAGATGATTATTCTAGATATATCAAAATATGAATGGATCTTGGATATGAGTAGATAAATATATTAACAAAACACTATGTCTTATACATTAATTAAATTATTACCTTAGTTCTATAGAAAATTTAAATTTATTAGAATCATTCCTTTATTCATATTATCAATTAATTATAGGGTATCATTGTGGTGTGATATGATGTTGATCTGGTTGTATAATCTCATTAATCTTTTCATCATCTTATGAAAATTGAGCATGCATTCATTGAACTGTGGGAACACAACATAAAAATGATCCCACTAAATTTTGATTATATGGGGGCAATGTAGGAATTTCAAATATTCATGTTAAACAATCGAGGCATTTAAATTGACCAGGAGAAGACTTGAGAGACACTAGACATGCCACCCCAAGAAACCATAAATAAGTTAGAGTACTCTAGAGGAATATCAGAAACATCTTGGGCTTCAAAGAAAAACATTCCTAAAAAAATATCACAAAAAAATGATTTTCAATAATGAACAAACCTTAAACATATATACTTACTTTTTATCGAATTAAAAAATCTAAATATATACCTCTAGACCAATTATCTTTTATGCCATCATTAGTTGGGAAACCACACATCCATTATGTGTCCAACCAAATGTTACCATTTAGTTCTCTCCTTTATTAGAACAATGATGTGGAAAATGGTAAGAGTATATGTTATCTTAATTGGGAAATTATGGAGGTTTATATATTATATTATGATATCAAAAAGAAATTATTTACATTAATCTTTATAGTGTCGAATGTAGGATAACTATTAAAAGGACCACAAGGTCCCCAAGATCTGAAGGTTCAATTTAATCAAATATATTCTTTTTTTCTCAATGATAATAGAACATTAAGGATGGTGGGAAATCAGTCTACACTACATTGAAATCCTAGTGATTTCTCCAAATGTGACTAAAGGAATAGAGTTAGCATATTTATTTGTTCTTCATCCTATCTTGGAGAAGTAACAGTTATACATGATGCTCCTTGGTGATAATGTTTTCTCCAATAGTGAAACGTCAAAAAAGAATAAAATGTATATATATAATTCCATTATTAGTATAAATGGTATAAACAAGGATAATTCAAATCATAATAGGTCCAATTGGTGAATTTTGATTATCTCTCATGAAAAAATTATTTTTCATGACTCTTTACCACTGTTTGGTGGATTCGGTAACTGTAACACCCCGAAATTTTATGATAAGTATTCATTTTCATTTTATTGATGTCTTTTGTTTTATGATACACCATGATTATCTTGCATTGTACGCCACACCATATTAGCTTACAGTATACACAACATTATTATTGTCTTGTTTTACACACAATTTCATGTTCTTTTGATTGAATTCAACACTGAATATTGATTTTTTTAAATAAAATAAGATTATATTAGGTTATATAAAACACCAAATAAATCATCCACACAACACTAACTTGGATTGTGTTACATGCAAAAGTGAACTTCCTCGATGGCTTGCATTGCACGCAATACTGAGTTCCACTAAACAACAATATATGAGTATTATGAACTAGTCGTTCTGAATATTATTAACCGGATTTTGAATTTTATTACACTATAATTCATCTTGAACATTTTATAAAATATTATATGAGATCAAAATCAACTTTTTCGTAAAAAGGAAGATTTTTTAAAAAATAAAGCTTTGCAGCCTTTTGATGACGAACCCATTTTAAATCTAATTTTTTAAAAGTTTATAGGTTCAATTTGATAAAATAAACATATTATTTTGAATCAGGATATAAAAATTTAAATTGTATAAATTTTTCATATTTTTATGATAACTATCATATTTTGATGAATAGTAAAAATACGGTAAATTTTACTTAAAAGAAAATTTTTTCATCGAGATAATTTATATGGATAAATTATAATATTGAATTTTTTTAATGTATAAATAGAATATATTTGTTTCATTTAATATAATGTATGTAATTATTTTTTATTTTACATTGAATTTATAGGTAAAACCATTTCAATCATTTGCAATGTTTTAACTATTAAAACCCATTTTCTCAATAACGGGATAAATTTTATATTAATTACTGAAACTTAATATGTTTTAAAATTTGAAAAAGGGATTCCATATTTAGAATCAGGAGGTGAATTTTTTTTAAATAAGTGGCTTTCATTTTTAGACATTAGGAATAGTAAATACGTCAAATTTTGAAATATTTTTTTTATCATGTTAATTTATTTGTTATTTTTAAGAAATATATAATTACCTTAATAGATTATATCGTATTGATGTAGAAATTATTTATTTAGTGAAAAAGAAATAATATTTTCAAAATTAAATTAATAATACCAATGAAAAGTCTCAAATACTTGACCAAAAATTATTGGTCGAGTATATCTACACCATAAGCATCCATGTGTTGACTTTTGGACAATTTGGTGCCTTATAAAACAAAATACGACATTTATATTATTCTATTTTAAATGATTTCAAAGTTGTAACCTTCATTATTTAGTAAAGATAACATTTTAAAAGATGGTTGTTTTAGACGATAAACACTACATAAAGTGTTATAATGAATGATATTAGATTTATCTTTATCATATTGTTTTATTTTTAATTTTTATGCAACAACTATGTATAATAGATAATTATAAAAAAAAATTAGTAATTATTTTATTAAAACAAATATCAAATAAATGTTTTTAAAAATATTAAAATAAATATTATATAAACTAATTAAAGTGCTTCACGAATTTTATAGATAAATATGACATGTTAGAAATCTATTAAATATTTTGGTTCGAAAATATCTTCTATTTAAATATTATTTAATAGTTTAAAAATCACAAAAATATTTAAAAATTACATATTAAAAAATATATGGTCTATAATGTCATAAATTTTCTAATTATGGACAACTCACAACCCATAATTATGTATTTATATCAATTTAAAATTTTGAATATTAATTACCACACATAAAAACAAATAGATTAAATAAGGTTAAATAAAAATGATAAGGTTTAAAATAAATTAAAAAAATGATAAAATTTTATTAGTTGATGATATTACAACACTGTCTCATATCATCTTTGATGTTGATTCATTTCGGTGTTTTTAATGTGGGGTTTGATTTTATTATAAATTAATATTTCCGAGATTTCGAAAGGTGTCCCAATCCTCTCTTATAAAAGGGAACCTACTTCATCTCCCCTTCACTCGATTTTATGCTTTCAAACTCGACCAAACCCTGCAAATTTAACTTCTAAAATTTCCTAGAAACATTCTAGAGGTCCTGGTCTCCTTTAAAGTCCAACTTTAGTTCCCTAAGAGGATGTTTAGAAGAGGCACATCAAAGAAGAGGTAATATCTTTTACCGATTCCTTTAAACTTATTTCTTCTTCTACTTCCTCAATATGAGTTGTTTCATAATTAAGTAATAACTACGGTATCACTTCTATACTAATTTATTATTATGGATATTAAACAACCATATTCCTTCTTCTATCCATCCAATGAATAATTAAATCACCGCGTGTGTGAACGTATAGCTTACCGTCTCTATGTCTTGGTGAAATCCGTTTTTCATCACCAACACAATTTTATGATTATGATTATGGAAGAAATAATAATATATTTATATTTTAAATTATATTTATTCTGGAATATTATACACCAAACACTTAAATAAAATTCCACAATCATGGGAATGATATCGTCGCTCGTGCGTACATACGGCTTACCATCTCCACGAAGCAATGCGATTCATTATCCATTTTAACCATTCAAGAATGATTATAATTTATATATAATGAATAAACACGAATTATATGAAATATTAATGATACTGGATTTATTTATATATATATACTTAATTTACATTAATATGGAATCAAAAATTGTGTTCATGCATACATATGGTCTACTGTCTCCATGAATTCCATGTTAATCAATTATATATATTAATATATTGAATATATATGATATATAAATCATTTTTTCTATTACTAATGTAATTAATCATGATCTAAGTAGTCATATGAAAAAAATTACAAGTCAAAACATAGACGATAAAAGAAACGATTTTACCAAAAATGCTGTTTTAACATGGAATTCACAATTGAACATAAAATATAAAGTCATAGTGAATCATATATGATATCATAAATATTTTTATAGTTCTGTTACAAGTTCATAATATGTTTAAATCCAGTATAAATGAAATTCAGACATGTATGGAAGAAATTTGACATATGTTAAGGGATAATTATTCTAATCTCATTCTTAACCGTGATTGTTTATTCATATGTATTTACTGGGGTTATATTTATCAACCATGTCCATTTTTTATAAAAAATAATTTTCATAATGTTTTTTCTTTTCTTCCATGTATGTTTTATTTCGTGTTTATTTGTTTTTGACTCTTACTATGTTATATGGAAGAAGTCTTTCTTTTGTTTAACATACGAGGTACTTTTGGACTTTTCCGAAAAAAGAGAATGGAGAATGTTTTTTAACTTATACATAGTGAATGGATTTTTACAATTTCATAACCCCTTATTTAAATAAATCATCTTCAATAGTATTTAAGGATTATTTTCCACAAATTTTTTTTTTAAAAAATTGCACATCATTTTGAGAAAAGAAAATGATTTGATAGATGAAAGGATGTTTTCCTCAAGAATTAATTTAAGGTGTTTTAACAAAACTATTTTCTATATATGATGAAATTATTTAATATTTTTTAGGTTTCAAGTATAATGCCTATATTATTTACATGGTTTTATATGGATTATGTTATGATGGAATGATGTTTAAGAATCCAAATTTATTAGTTGGTTTATGGTGAATGATTTATGTTTATTTTGTGGCACATGAAAGAATGATTTCATTATGAGATGGGTGAGACCTATATCCCCACCCCAATGTATTGGGTAATGATATATATCCCATAATATAGACATGGATAGAAAGGAATGTATATATAGTCATTAATACATGGCTGTAATGGCAGGTAAACCCGGTTTGGTAAGGGACTTTGTCCACTATGGTGTACTTGGCAGTAATGCCTGGGGTATTATGGAAATCATATCATGTGATTAATGGTTTTCCACAATTACATGTTTTATTCCCATGATATTTTATCATTATTGATGTTTCTTTATGATCAATGCATTATGTACTGTGAATATTTATTTCACAACTCAATATGTTGATGTTTAAACTTTATGTTAATGTTTTTAAGTTCAAATGTATATGGTTTGTTATATTTTCTCCTTGATTACCCTTAATGAGAATTTGAGCTCACAATTTTTTTTGTTTTCTTTTCCCCGGGATATAATGAATGGTTTTAGGTCATAAAAAAGGGGAACATATTAATTGGAGATGTTGAATATCATTCACCCTGATTAGAAGATTATGTTCCGAGTTTCCAAAGACACTGATCTATTATGGTCCTTAGGTGTCAGTTTTTTTTATGTATTAATTATTCCAAAAAAGTAATGTAATTTCCATGTACGTTAATATTGGGTCTCTATAGTTGGTATCAGATGGAAGGTTTAGTCATACATTGGAAAATAAGATGCGAAAACATTAGTGATATCCCTAGATATATTTCTATGGTATGTCTAGGTATGTCCCTTAGGTTAATTATAAGTATATGTTACAATCATAGAATTATGATAACAATCATTAATAACCTTTAATTAAACCAATGATTTTAGAGATTGAACGTACTCCTCCTTGATTATGTTGTTTTCCTAGTATGATTTTTTCCCCTGACACTATTATTTTTGGGTTTTAGATAATGGCTGGAACCTAAAGGAACCATGTTAATGATGAATGCACATGGGAATTCAATTATTGTTCTCATGAACAACCAAATGTTATGGGAAATGGAGTGAATGGTCTTATTGATAAACATACACAATCTATGAATTATTATGGACTTCCAAATGAGCAGAGAAGGGAACAATATTCTATTGAGTCCTTCATGAGGCTACATCCACCTACTTTCAGTGTTTCTTCTAATCCAATTGTTACTGATCAATGGATCGGTACCATTGAAACGTTATTTACCATACTTAGTTGTTCGGAAAATGAAATATTCTTTGTGGTTGTTTACTGCTTATAAGGTGAACTAGACTAGTGGTGGAATATAATTAAGAATACAAGGCCCCATGATGAAATTGAATCCATGGAATGTGACGAGTTAACGAACATGTTTTTAAATTAGATCATCCCTCATATTCCTTGAAAAAATATAGAAAAGGAGTTCCTTGAGATCAATCAAAAGTACGATGAATCTATTGATATATATGAGGATAAATTTTCATGTCTTTCAAGTTATGCATCTGTCTTAGCATCCATCATGAATGTAAAGTTGATGGATTCTTCAGTGGCTTAAAACCAAGTCTTAGAAAGGTATTAGCTATAAGAGACATCAGTATCTATAAAGAGATTGTGTGTTGTGCTATCAAGGTAGAACTGGTAGTTGGTGTTGCATATCCATCTCAAGGTTTTGAAAAGAAAGGAAATATGGAGTTCAAGGAAAAATCCCAAAAAAATGGTTAATAGAATATGAATGTTTCGTTATGCTCAATGTTTTGAAAGATGTGTATTGTATATTGTCATAAAGGGACTATAAATTTTTTACTTGTGGAAAAGAAGGTCATCGTGTAGCTGAGTTTCAATGTAATGGAAAAAATGTAGCTAATGATGTTAATAGAGAAAAGAGTACATAGAATGCACCACCAACACTTCAATGCTACATGTTCAACGAAATGGGGAATTATGCCAACTAATGCCACAATCCATGGGTTATTGATGATCAACATCAAAAACCACTTAAGGAAAAGGAAAAATGGAATTCACATGTGATCACTATTGGAGATGTTGAATATGACATTGAAGTGGTGTAATGATTAAGTGTTTATGTAATGGAATTGTAAAATAGTGTTGTGGAATCTCATTTATAGTATCATGGAATTTTGGATTATCTATGTATTTGTTTATTGTGGTATTTAATAATTATATGGTATCGATAACCATGAAAAGAGATTGAAATATTTTAGGAAAGAAGATGATAAGCGCATAATGAAGGGATAAAGAGAAAATAATATGTAGAATATTATTAAGGATATCATGACTGATATAGAGACAAAGTGATATCATTATTTGAGTTTATAGAATTTTTTTGATTTTGGTATGAGGATGGAGTTAACTTTTGACAGCATTCACATTTACACTAAGTTCCTATAGTAATTCATGTTTCTAGAATACATGATTTAGGTATTAACATTTTTTGAATGTGACCAAAAAGATATATCTTATGATATATTTGGATAAATGATGGTATTCACATGCTTGTTATATGACATTTTTTGTAATCGTAATCTTTATTATGTGAGTTTAGACAGATTTATTTTGGATAAGACTAAAGGTTGGAATGGATTAATTTGGACATCAGATAGTATTGGTTATGTCTAGAACATTTATTTCAATATTATTTCTGTAATGTTATAATGGTTTTGTTTTAGAAAAAGGACAACTCATAGGACAGGAAACAACCCTTCGTGTCGGACAAGGCTTCAAGAATCGAACCCTCAACTGTTGTGCGACAAGCCTTTGTCGCCTACCACTATCCTATAAAAATTCCCTAGTTAGTTGAAATTAGTTTTATTTTATTTAGTGGTATTATAGATGATGTACAAGTCCATTTTTGGAACCATATATGATTAATATCACCATATATAGACTTATGTACATTTAATAACTTTTTCTGTCCTTTTTTGAGATAGATGGAATAACCAATAATTATACCACATGATCTGCTAACACATCATGAATGAAAAATTCAACTTCATTTCATTATGATATGATGTGGAAATTGTTCAAGGAACAACCAATAGTGAGATTTTACCAAAACCAAGTAAGTATTTCTTCTAAATAAACATTTTTAGAATTAGGTAAATGATCTTGAAAACCAAAAATGTTGACCTAGTACCCTCATATCTGATGAATTAGATGGTACCTTAGATTGTCACAAATTTATGGCTTTGTGATTGTTGGATTTTTCATAGCTATTTTCTCTACCACCCTCCATCCGAACATGATGGTTAGATTTGTCTTCCATATCCAGGTTTTCACCTATGATATCTTATGTTGAAACCCAGTTATGAGTTAATCTAGTAAACGGTAATGTTTCATACATTAGTTTTTAAAATTATATTTTATTAAACCTTTTTATGATGTGGGTTTCTATGAATGAAACTTTTAAGAAGTAAACCATTAAAATCCCCAACAAATTTTGAGGGCGAAATCCATTTTTAGGGGGGTAGAATGTAAACCACAAAGATTTTATGAGAAATATTCATATTAATTTTATTTATGTCTTGTGTAATATTCTACACCGCGATTTTATTGCATTGTACACATCACCATATTAAGATGCTATATGCGCAACACTATTATTGGCTTGTTTTAGGTAGAATTTCAAGTTCTTTTGACGGAATTCAACAATAAATATAGACTTTGTTCAATGAAATATGATTAAATTATGTTGTACACAACACCAAAGTAAATATTTCATGCAACACTGCCTAGGATTGCGGTATATGAAAACACGACCTTCCTTGATGGCTTGTGTTATATGTAATACTGTGTTTCACTAAACAACAATATATTATTATTATGAACTAGCTGTTATGAATATTATTAACTTCATTTTTAATTTTATAAAATTATAATTCATATTACACATTTTCTATAACATTTTATGAGAAATAAATAAATTTTTCATATGAAGGTAGTATTTTTTATAAAATGTAGTTTTGACGCCTTTTCATGACACACCCATATTAAATCTAATTTTTGACAAGATTATAATTTCAATTTGAAAAAATAAACTAATTATTTGAATTTAGGATATAAAAATTTACTTTGGATAGATATTTCATATTTTTATGATAACTTTCATATTTTGATGAATAGTAAAAATATGTTAAATTTTACATAAAAGAAAAAATTTTCATCGAGATAATTTATATGGTTAATGTATAAGATTGAATACTTTTAAAGTATAAATAGAATATATTTTTACTATTTAATATAATTTATGTTTTTTGAATTAATTTTACACCTAATTCCTAGGTAAAATAATTTCAATCTTTTGCAATGTTTTAACTTTTAAAACCCGTTATCTCAGCAATGTGATTAATTTTAAATTAATTACTGAAACATCTATGTTTTGAATTTTGAAAATGGATTCCAAATTTGGAATCATGAGTTCCATATTATGTAAATAGGTAACTTTTATTTTTAGACATTACGAATAGTAAATACGGTAAATTTTATTTACCACAGAGAAAGGTAAATCAAGTAATTAAGGGAAAATTAATATTATAAAATTTCTCTAACACTTGTCTTAATATAATTGGATGATTATATTTTACCTAATATATAATTTGGTAGAAATTTTTTTTTTGAACCCACATGTACGAGATTAAGATATTTTTTTTATTTCAATTACTGATAAGATAAATATGTCTCACTCAAACTGTAATAATTAAATTATTTTTAATGTAATGTTATACTGAATATAAATTCGATTTTAAATACTAATTTGAAAACTAAAATGTTTTCTTTATCCTGGTAATTTATTTTCAATTTTTATGATATATATAATTACCTTAATAGCTTATACAGTAATGATGTAGAAATTATTTATTTAGTGAAAAAGCAAAAATAATATTTTTTAAAAAATTATAATATCCATCAAGAGGACTAAAATCCTGGAAAAAACATATTGGTCGGTTATATATGCACCATAATAATACAAGAGTCTCCTTGTGGACCATTTGGAGCCCTATAAAATCAATTATGACATTTATATTATATTATTTTAAATGATGTCAAAGTTGTCACTTTCATAATTTAATAAAGCTAACATTTTAAAAGTTGTTTGTTTTAGAATATAAATTAGAATAAAAGTGTTCTTGTGAAATATATTAGATTTATCTTAATCATATTATTTTTTTAAACTTTTATGGAAAAATATGTATAATAAATAATTATTCAAAAATGTTGTAGTAATTATTTTATTAAACAAATACCAAATAAATGGTTTTAAAAATATTAAAAAAAAATATTATACGAACTAATTAATGTGATCCGCTAATTTAATAGATAAATATGACATGTTTTAAATCTATTAAATATTTTGGTTCGAACATATCTTCTATGTGGATTTTATTTACATTCAAATAATTGAATAGTCTCAAAACTGACACTATTGGTATTTTATAAAAATAACATATTATTAAATTGATTGAAAATCACAAAAATATTTAAAAATTACAAATAAAAAATTATATGGTCAAAAATTTCAGAGTGTATCTAATTATGGGCAAATCACAGTAGATAATTAATTATTTATAACAATCTAATATTTAGAATATTATTACCACAAATAAAATCAAATATTTTAAATAAGGATAAATCAAAATGATAAGGATTAAAATAAGTTCCAAACATGTCTAAATTTTATTGTTTGATGATATTACAACCTTATCTCAAATCATAATTTATATTGAGTCATTTTAGAGGTTTTTATGTGGGGTTTTTTTTATTATTATAAATTAATATTTCTGACGTTTCCAAAAGTTCCCCTCTCATCTCTTATAAAAGGGAACCTCCTTCCTCTCCCCTTCACTCTATTTTGAGCTTTCAAACTCGTCCAAACCCATCCCATTTCCCTTATAAACATTCATAGAAACAATCTAGAGGTCTTGGTATTATCCAATGAACAACTTTAGTTCCCTAAGAGGATGTTTAGAAGTGGCACATCGAATAAGAGTTAATATCCTTTACCGATTCATACTAACATATTTTATTCTTCTACTTCCTCTATATGAGTTTTTCCATAATTATGTTATAAAGACATTATCACGTGTATAATTATATATTATTATGGACATGAAACAACCATATTCCATCTTCTATCTATCGTATGAAAAATGAAATCACCAAGCGTGCGTATGTACGACTTACCATCTCCACGCCATGGTGTAATATGTTTTCCGTCACCAACAAAATTGGATAAGTATAATTAGGAAATAAATAACTATATATGATTATTGTTAAATGATATTTATTCTGAAATTTTATACATCATACACATAAATAAAATTCCACAATCATGGGAATGATATCGTCGCTCGTGCGTACATACGGCTTACTATCTCCATGACGCGATGAGCTTAATTCTCCATGTTAACCATAAAAAAATGATTATAATGTATATCTAATAAATTATCATTAGATATATGAAATAATAATTATTCTGGATTTATGTATATATTTATATTTATATGTTATTTAAACTAATAAGGAAATGAAAAAGTGTTCATGCGTACGTACGGACTACCGTCCCATTTAACGGTGTAACCATAAATTATATATATTAACATATTAAATATATAGGATATCTAAATCACGTTTTAAATTCTGGAATTAATTAATCATGATCTAAGTAATCATATGATAAAATAACAAGTCAAAACACATACGATAAATGAAACGATTTTACCCAAATCATTGTTTTGACATGGAATTGACAAATGATCGGGAAATATAAAAGTCAAAGTGAATCTTATATCATATCATAAATATTATTATGGTAGTATTACAAGTTTATAATATGTTTAAACCCACTATATATTAGTTTCATAGATTTAAAGATGAAACTGGACCTATGTTGTGATATAATTATTCCAATATCATTTTTATCCGAGATTTTTTATTCGTAAGTATTTACTAGGGTTATATTTATCAACCATGTCCATGTTTTATAGAAAATGTTTCTAATAATGTTTTTAATATTCATATGTATATGTTTAAAGTCATATTTATCTCTTTTTTAATTTTACTATGTGGTATAGAAGGAATCATTAATTTTTTACCATATGAGGTTCTTTTTGACTTTTCCAGAAAAAGTACGAGGAGAATGTTTTTTTAACTTATACGGCATGAATGGATTTTTATGATTTAATAACGCTTTATCTTCATAAATCATCCTCCATAAGAGTTCATGATTGTTTTCAACAAATTTTTGTTTTTATATTTTACGTAATTTTTAGAAAAGAAAATGAATTGAAAGAAAAAATTATATTATCCTCATGAAATCATTGCAAGTTTTTTATCAAAACTATTTTCCATCTATCATGACATTAATTAATATGGTTATGTTTCAAGTAAAATGTATCTATTATTAAAATTGTTTTTTATGGATTATTTTATGATGGGATAATTTTTATGACACCCATTTTATTCATTGGGTTATGATGAACGATTTATGTTTATTTTGTGGAACATGGAAGATTGATTTCATTATGAGATTGGTGGGAGCTATGTCTCCCTCCAATGCAATGGATAATGATTTATATCTCATGATATTGACATGGATGGAAAGAAAAGTAAATCCAGTTCAGTAATACATGTCTAGAGCTGTAGCTAAACCTGGTTCAATATTTGAATCTATCCACTATGATGGTCTTGGCATTAATGCCTTGACTAATATGGAAATCATATAATGTACATAATGGGTTTCCAAAGTTACATGTTTTATTCCAATGCTATTTTATAATGCCTGATGTTACTTTATAATCTGTGCCTTACATACTTCCATGATTTATTTCACAACGCAAGATTTTGATGTTTACACTATATGTTCATGTTTTTTAGTTCAAATGAATATGGTTTGTTTTATTTTATAAATGCATACCCATACTGAGCATTTGAGCGCACTGTTTTTTATGTTTTTTCCCAATATATAAATAAAATTTTTTGAAAATAAAAAAAAATGGGAAGATATTTATTGGGGATGTTGAAGATCCATCACCGTGATTAGAATATTATTTTATGAGTTTCAATAGACATTAATATATTATGCTCTGTGGGTGTCTGTTTTTGTTATGTAATTACTATTCTACAAAAGTTTTGTAATGTCCATATATGTCAAGCTTGTGTCTCTATAGTAACAATGACGTAGAATAAAATACCTTCATTAAAACCATGGAAAACAAATTAGTGATCTGATTAAATGACATGGGTTATTCAGATTCACTGATCAATAAATTTAATGGTGAAAATTCCATCATGGAATAAGTGTTGATTCCATATTTTGATTATGTGTGAGGATAAATGGTTAATTTCCACTCAGAGAAAACACTATCTCACATTAATTGTTTGAATAATTCCCTAAGGGATGAATAAGAAAATACATATACCACAGTGAATGATATATATTAGAATGAAATAGTCATTGATATTACACATCATTTGTTAGTCTAACAATTCATCAAACATAATTTTAGAATTAACCAATAAAATCTATCCCAATATAGATCAAATTGATATTTTCCATTACAAATTTATACAATAATTGTATGCTTTCATACCACAATGGTATACCTTTAGAAAGGTATTTAGACACTAGGTTGATCCAAGAATGAATTGTTCTGACAAAAGGGAGTGAATTTCACCATTAATATGATTTGAATCCCTCGAAGGTCCCCAAAAAGTGATACATTGACTGGTCCTAATCATGTGCAGTAAAAAATTGATTCCCTCAATATTATTTAGTATTTACATGATGGAACCTATAAAACCAATTATTCATGAAACAGTAACTCCCCTTAAATTAGGTAATAATTTATTTATTTCCATTGAGTACAAATTATTCCATTTTGTTAAAAAATATAACCCAATCCTTCATTATATATTATTGTTTTATTAATGAACAGTCAATGTTGTTGAATACTTTCAAATACTCGTTGAAATTTTCAATATAGGGGATATATGTCTTTCTTATAATCCCTTAATCCATATACAAGTAATTTATGATCATCATTAAATTAAAAAACTTATTCTCAAAATGGTCTATTGTGATTCCACTGAAATAACTGAGAATAAATGTTGTTATCAATTTCACAATGTCTAATATCGTCACATGAGATAGTGTTCCACACAATTTTAATGGTAAAATACACTAAAATTTTTTATTTAAATTTAATATGGTATAATAAAATTAGAATATATAATCTAACCATTCACCTCACTATAATGTGGTGACCAATGAATATATAAAATAATTAAGGAAAGCACTATGTAGGATGCATTAAAAAATTGTAACAAGGATGAGAAGTATTGGCCAGGAAAAATCCTTCATGGTTTGTGGGATTACATCATAGAAAACTATAATATTACATAGAAAACCACATATATAATTGGGTTTGGGATGGATATCATTTTTCCTATTGAGGTTATGTATCCCTCACTATATATTTATATTATAAAATAATTTACTAGAGAGGAGTAGTCACATATTCAACAAGATAAGTTTGATAAAATCGATGTTAAAAGGTTGAAAACACTATACAACTAAGTGTTTTATAATAATTATTTAATTAAAAAAATCAATAAGATTTAATTACACCACTCATTTAGCCAGTGAGAAATAAACGAAGCTCTAAGAACCCCCATGTTATATTTGATATAACCTCTCATGTTTTATCAGAAATGGGAAGGGCTTTACGCCATATATATGTCCAACAGTAATGTGGAATACTACCTAATGAAAATGGTTTTATATCATATCACAACTAATACTAATATTTTTTTTATAAATAAATTTCATTGTTTCAAAAAATATACATTTATCATAGTTTCATGATGTTAAATTACACAAAATTAAACTCACTCTACATTACAGTTAACTACATTGAACTAGTCCTCATCGCATGTTGTTAAATTATGATACATTATGGTACCTACTAGAAGACCATAGAATAAATATATTAGTATATTATATATGAACTAATTCTTTTATTTATGTGTCATAATTGTATAAGGGTTTCTGGTGTATGGGTTTACCATTTTACATCAGGTTTTAATCAACAAATATATACTTAGATGAATCCTTTTTGTTATCTTATATGCATGAGACTAAAAAGTATAAGAATTATATATTTGAAATAATTATTGAATATATTTATTTATATAAATATAGGTAGGGAAACTTGGATAAATTATCCCATACACACTCAAAAACATCACTTTTATCCAAATTCGTATAGTGTATAGTCCCTTTATTCACATCTTGTTTTCTACATAATACACAAATTGGGGAATTATCTACTAAGAACTACATGTGTCTTGATTATTGTTACTATATGACACATTTTATTTAATGATGTTGAAAACCAAGGTACATCCATAAATTCCATGATATATAATCCAAGTGATCACTCTCGTAATCATTTATGAATATTTTATCATAATAAATAAAATTGGGAACAGGTCACCTCAAATTCAATTATACATGATCTATGTATATGCATGTGTCCCTTCACCTATAATTATTGGTGTATTTATACTTATTATATAAGGATTATTAATTATATTAATAGTTAATGATCTTGGTTTAACTATATATCACAACAACTTCGAACAAATATTCTACCCATGTTTTTCAGTCCCTCTTATTCAAAATAATTCATTAAATAGCCCTGTATTTGGATTAAGGAATTCTTATCTAGAATATCATGAGAAATGATTCCTATTATTACATGAAATATAATGACATCACACATGTCTATTTTGGAATTATATTTAGGTTTCTCACCTATAAATTACTAATTATTTTTGTTGTCCAACACTTCAATATTTCAAATTGGGTTTTTGTGAAAAATTTTACATTAAAATTAATCCATATTATTTTTTGAATGATCTAGATCATCATATAACCCTATATATAATGATCCTCATTATGTTGACCCAAAATTTTCACACATAAATTTTATATCTTAATAGATGAATATTCATTACATAACATAATGATCCATGAATGAATCAATTACATCTAGTGCCTTTGGAACCATTGTCACAAAAACAAAAGGTCTTTCACTGAGCAACGTCATATCCAAATAATTACATGATTAAACCCAACATTTTTAGGAATATAACACATATTATATTTATTCATAACCTAGGGATATTAAAGATTACTAAGGAATACCTTAGATTCATTGTATGGGTGTATAAAGGTAATATCAACAAAAAATTAGCATAATGTTATGAAAACATGAGAATAATATTCGATAAAAACCATACCCTACATAACATAAATCATAAATATGATTCATGGAATAAATATTGGTAGTTAATAAAAAATTAATCCAAAAGTAATAATAGAAAAAATTTGATGAGGTCATTACATTGGGATAAGATACTGTTTTTTGGCATAACCATTAGTATATAAAATCTTATGTCAAGGGTATACCCTAGGAAATTCATAATATTTTAGGCTTGGGTTGTCAATATTTTTATGTTCATTGAGAATGGGACAACCTTCTGTCTACCATAATTTGGGAATGGGATTACCTCCCTTGTACCCTCATTTAGTCTTTGGAAAACCTCTTTTTTACACATTGAGAAAATGTATCATTAATCATTACAAATGCATTATAGAGAGATATAGCTTCCCCCCGTCACATAATCCATACATTTTCACACAAAATTAAAATATAAAATTTATCATATAATAACCCATAGAATTAATATGGGTTTCATAGACATTTCATCATATCATAACCCTTAGAAAATATATATTGTTAATAAACATTTAATCATTTGAGAACACATTAATAGGAAAATAGATTCAAAGTGATATCATTTATTAATAATAGAACAACCCATATAAAAGGAATTAGTTTCAATAATATCTCATCATCATAATAATATGCCATCAATTGAAACAATAAGGATGTTACAAATGTATAATTTACCTATTAAATCACTGATATCATCAAAGGATTTAATCATTTATTGAAAAAAATTCAAACATCATTTAGAACATTTCTCGAGGAAAATCAGATTTATTTGAAAACCATTATAATTTTAAAAATAAAATTTTAAAATACTGTGATGATCATTTTGATTTTAACAAAAAATTAAAATATATAAAGGTATATTTAATCACTGAGTATCCATGATAGAATTAAATTTCATCAATGTCATACATGTTAAAACATATATTCCTTCCTTATTTCCAGTAAAATCTGAATAGGCCTTATTTGGAAAATGACATTATGGTTTTTTTCAACGGAAAATTTTTCATTAAAACCATATATTCACATTAAAATATTCATGAAATCCTTTTTATAAAAAATTGATTTGGACGAAAAAATAATTTCTACTGTAGAAAGAAATAAAGTTGGTTTCTTAAAAAACATTCATTTACAATATTGAGTCTACATGGAGAGGAAAATAAATGGAAAACCTATATTATCAAGTTATTAAAATAAAAGAATAAATTTCATTATGTTATTGATTAATAGATCATAAAATTTTATCATAGAGATCATAATCATTAACATTCCTGATAAACAATGAGATTGTAACATCAAACCCTTACCTGATTTATAACATTGGAATCATATTCCCAATTAAATAATTACCTCAAATTTAAAATTAAATATAATAAATTTAATTATATTAATTATATAGAATGTAAAATGTGATGTTTATACACCTCATAAAATATGATATGTTGACAGCATAACTATTGTCTCAATGAAGTCAAACTGTGACAGAAATTACTTACCTTAAGTCTCACCTTCCTTATTAAATCATCAAAACACATTTATAATAAATATATTTTTTATAAATATATAATAAAACTATATTCATATTTTTAATACTATAAATGAGTAACATAAACCATTTAATTTTAAATTTATTAGCATTTCTTTATTAGAATCACGTTTTGGGTGACATCATTTTTAATGTAAGATTTGGTTTGGTATCTTTGGTCATCTCATTTTGATAATGGCTCCATAATATGTTGTATTTTAAAAATAAAATAAATATCACATATTATCATTATATAATTATTTATATTAATCCATTAATTATAGAGATATAAAAATAATTACAATGTTAATAGAGATTATAAGCCATACGTTTGTATGGACATGATTTCCATTTTCATGATAGATGAATCAAAATGGTGAAGAGTAACATATTAAATTAAAAAACAATTTTATTCAATATTTATTAAATATACACATAAAATTTATCCTTGTTACCTTCCATTCGAAATATTATTGAATGAAGAATCACATTGCTTCTTGAAGCGGTGGCCATTTATACAAACGAACAACATTATAATATCCCCCATAGAATGGAATGTAATAAGGAATATGTGATATAATAATTAAATAATTATAATTATGTTAAAAACATTTTATATATTTTTTATATATCCTCATTTCCATCCAGGTAAAAAAACAATGACAAACCCATCACATAAGTATGTGAGGCGATATTCTACCGTACAAAAGAATTAATTTTTTTATCTAACATGTTTGGAGGTAATTAGGTAACGTTAATTTATAATTTAAATGTTATAATAATATAAAAAATATCATATAAAATTTTTTATACATTATTATATCTTATAATGATTGGTGGTGATTTAAAATGAATGACATCAGTTCAGGAGGTGGTATTCTGCCGTACTTACGATCAACAGTTTTGTTTCCCATTTAATGAAAGAGGAGATAAATGTAGGTCATTACATAAAAATAAAAAAATCATAAAAAATGTGTGATAATTATTTTATTATATTATCATAGTTGAAGTATATTTTCGGAAGTTGTAAGAAGAAATAAAATAACACCTGAATAATAATTTTACCTTTTCTTTAGAGTACCTCTTATGTTCATTATTAAAACCATATTAAATGTTTTTTATAACAGAAATACGTCATATTGGCCATGGGGACGGAATAAAGGAAGATATTTGAGATTTAATATTCAAAAAAGTGTTTTGGAATCATCTGTATGATAAGATATTAGGGTGGCATCTATAAGAGGGGGAGAGGACACACATGGAAAATATAGAATAATAATGTGTACCCCTGTTTTTCACCGTCCAAATGGATCTAAAATGGGTCACTATTAATATTTTGTGTTGATAATTTCTATATATTTTAGTAAAAAAATAATTTGGATAAGTTTATAGTTTATTTTACCCCTTATTCATTTAGATTAACACCCATTAATCATGTTCTACCCCTAACCGAGGTATGACATTTTTAATGTTTTGACTATTCATTTATAACAAACATTAAGTTGAAATAATTTTAAAATATTAATTATTATGGAAAAAATATATATTGAAAAATTTAAAATTCCTTTCATATATGCTTCAAAATTTAATCTAAAATTAAACTCACAAATTCTATTGTTAATTTGTTTCTAATGATGATGTTATAAAAAGTTTATAAACATTTATTAAAAAATTAAATATGAAACTGATTCCAATAAAGTATATTGGATTAATTATAATATAGGAAATCAAATTTTAATTTGGGAAAAAAAAATTCTTATGAATTATTTTCATTAAATGGAATTTTTTATGAAGAAATCATATTTTCATCCTTTATTGGAAATTTACACTTAAGTGAAAAATACCAAAAAATAAACTTCATATTATTTTGACAAGTTTATTAAAAAAATGTATTTAATTTTTTAAAAACAATATATCAAAAAGGTCCCAAAGATAATTATATTTTTTTTAACACACTCGAATTCAAAACAACTTTTAAATATAATGTGTTTTTCCAAACATATGAAGTCTTTAATAAAAATTTATTAGCTTTATATCAATATGATTTATTTATATAAAATATTTATAATTAATTTTTAAATATTTCATTCCCATTCATTCCTCAATGTATAATTTCTATTAAACAAATAATACGATTAAATAATAATAATAATAATATGTTTTCTTCGTTTATTAAATCATGGTGATGCATGTGTCTCAGTCAATCCAAAAAACTATATTAAATTGAAAGAAAAAGTTCCTAAAATTTATAGTGTCATACATTTTATCCCCCCGAAAATTATTTTCATTATGGAAATTCACGACTCTAATATAAATAACTTTGATACTTCTAAATCATCATTCCCATGGTTTTAATCATGATTTTTCAAAAACAAATTCACCATTACACGTTACAAGGTTTGAGGTCTTGTTTTGATGAACATTCTATGTGTGATCCAAAATCTCTTCCAGTTCGTCCTTAATTGAATTAAAATGTTCTAGAAAAATAACCTATCAGGTCATAGTAGTGATGTATACGGAATATTCCACCTCAATATAAATACAAGGAACACATCATTAACTTTAGTTAGATTTGGTGGAAGCGCCAAATGTTAAGCTACGATATGGATTCATTAAATAATTTCAATGGGATTGATATACCTAGGGATCCGTTTTCCCTTCTTGATGAATATAATTACCTTAATATGTGGATAAATATTTCCATCCACCTTATCACCTACATAATATTCAATTTATTACTCGTGATTGTTAGAATAATTTTTATGGACTCTGTACTACCCTAATGTGTTACAAAATGATCTAATATTATCTTCAATTATTCAGTTAACTCAAATGCCAATATCATTATTTATAAAATATCATTCCGGCATGTTGAATCTTTGTAATTCATTCCATATAGGGATTCATGATGATCCATCTGTATACTCATGTGAAACTTTTTGTTGTATGAAAACATGTCAAGAGGAAGGTGTTGATTTAAACCACATTTGAAATCCGTGTATAAAGACATTAACATAAACTATAGGGTTTAATTTTTATATTAGAATAAGAATCTATCAGGGGAAGAAAAACTGTATTGAAACCCATCTATGTATCATGGTATTTCTACAGAGTATACTAGAGCATCATGTTAATCCTCATATCTCGATTAGATATGATAGAATGTGGAACATGATAAAAACTTACCAATACATTAATTTACATATTATGGGGATAAACAGGAGAAAACTATTCTCTATTAACAATGGAGTGTACTGAAATTTTATGTTGATTTACAATAATACATATATCACTATATACTTTAGATGTTTTAGGGAGTCCAATGATAACATCCATGGAGAAGTTTTTCTATTTCCATTCAGGTATATATAATGGTTCTAGCATCCTATTTAATGAATTTCTATCAGGGATAGCATGATGATGTAACATGAACCCTTATAAATATTCATCAATATCATTCTACAAGTTGGAAAACATGAGATATTTTTTTACCATAGGCCATTTGTATGCAATATAAATTTTTTTCCCTTTGGTTATGGGTTCATTCTTGACGACCTTACTGGGTGAAATAGGTTGTCGATTGTTATGTAGTATTTTATCAAAATTACTATAACATTAATAAAATTAAAATCATAATTATATCAATGTAAAATATATGATAACCCCTAACGGTGACCAAAAACATTAATCTCATATCCACAAAGATTAATGCCATTCCTCGAAATGAACTATTTTGTAGAAAAAATAGAAATCCAAAGTGTTTCATTTCCCTAAATGTCTCCCAAAATATCCCTAATATTAATAAAATACCATCATATAAAACCACAAAAGTGGGGGGGTCTAAGAATTTGAAATTATGATCACTATTAAAATCACACATCTCTGATGGTTTCTATAACCATTATGTTAATATTATATGGAGACATCTACATTTCCAAAATACAATTCAAACATTATTCTTTGAATGAAATTTACCCTAGAATTTTGGGTTCAACCTTGCATCAATTGAATATAAAATCTTAAATCATTATTGTAGAATCCATGAAGAGGTATAAAATCAATGATCAAATTATCATAAAATTGCAATAATATACTCATTGTGCTTATTCATAAAAAATCAACCATGAATTTCTCAACTAAAGAGTGGAGTATATGTGTTCCCTATATATCATGATTCACATAACCATTGTTATTTAATAATATTTCAGAATTTCATTTGTCTTCCTATGATTTTTTGGATTATCATTCAACATAAACCTTTGATTGTTCTATTGATTCTAATAATTCTAAAACTCCTTTCACTTGATGTAATATAGTGTGGCTAGTAAACTAGGGTGATATTTCTGTATATTTTTATTATTAAGTAACATTATCTAATCACATCATCCATCATCCTATCAATGAACTTACCTTAAAAACATAAAATATTTATTAGTCCTCAAAAGAAAATTTCCTCCATGTTTTCCCCCACACTTATTCCATGAATGAAACAACATTTTCATCAATCCATGGTTTACATGTGTATTCTATTTATCCCATATTTTTTTTCATATCAAACCCAAGAGATTAATTAGAAACTACAATCCCAATTTCTACTTTTATAGAACATTTATGTAATTCTTCATATCTACTAAATTATATTATGGATAACACCCATAACAAAATTTTATTTAAACAAGGGGAGAATCAGTAAACCATAAATTTCGGTTATAGGATAATATTAGAATCATAACATAGATGTCTTATAATATTTTCTTCATATATACCAACAAATTAATAATAATAATATTTTTTTCTTAATGAAATATTTCTAAATTTATAATGAAAAATACTGGTAAATTACTTATTAAATTTTTTTATTAAAACCATCCCACTATATGATGTCAATTTCATTAAATTTCTTACTATGTGTCCTCTTTTAAAATGATTTGCCCTTCAAATTATAGACAACCTAAAATAATTTTTCTTATTCTAAAAAATTTAAAATGACAAATATATTTTCATTAGTAAAAATCCATTTCACATCAACTAATAAGACTGTGTATGCACTAAAAAGGGTATGTGTATCCTCATAATGGAATAAAGAGAAAATTGTTCCCTATTATTCTCATTTGGATGTCAAGAATGATTAATAGATACAAAAATTAGTATGAGAATAGCAGTAATACTTTTCATTCATTTGAACAAATAAATTTGTTGGAAAATCATTTCATTATCTGTCAAATTAAGTATTAATATGATTCCTTTGAGTTCTAGACATCAACTAAAACAAAAAAAACATTGTTTAAGAAAAAAATCATAATCATGAAAAATAATTTAGAATATCTCCAAATCATGACAAATTATATTTAATCTATGATACCCTTGGTTTAAATATGCTCATTCAAGTTCATCATCTATTTAAATAATTCATTATGATTCATAAAAATATTATTAATTTCCATTAAATATCTCCTTGGAGTGACAAACATGGTGCACCATAATTCTCCTTTCCATATACCGTGTAATTATCGAGTTACGTTTGACGTGCCTTTTCATAGTATTTACCCCAAGGTAAATCTATTATAGAACCAGATCAACCTGTTGTATACATTAATAGATTTAATTTCATTGAAACATGTCCTTATATCTTGCTCCAATATTGAAGTATATTTTCAAATATGTATTATTATTAGTACATATATCCTTACATATATCCCTACGGATCTCACAAATGTTTTCTCATAGTAGATTCAAAATGTTTACTAATCATTTATCTGATACAAACATTAATGAAATATAATTATCATACATAAATAATTATTCATTATATGGAAATATTTATTATATAAAAAAAGGTCCCCAATAAAATTGTGTACTTTTAGTTCCCTTAGAAACATAAACGTATAAATTAATTGTCTATGATTGAGCTATGTCATCTCTGATTATGTCCTTAATAAAGATCAATCTTTTTAGAAATATCATACTAAATAAATTTCTTTATTATATGAGGAATATAAATATATGAATTTTTTTTATTAGATACGTAGTAATGATAAACGAGGTAGGTATCAATATAGCATGATCATAGATGTATCAATATAAGAGAATAACATCTAAAAAAATCATACCCATATTATCATAGATCATAAACATGGGACTTGGATAACATATTAACAATTCATAAGACACGTTTCATAAAGGAATCAAATAACAAGATCCATTAGATCATAAAATTTTAATAATATTTATATTTTTTGCATTGTTAGAATCAAATAAAATATTATTTCAGGTCTATCCACTTAGACATTCATAAAAATTTAGGATTGGTCTAACCACCCATGTACCTTCTTTGGTCTGGGGATAACCTCCCATGTAAACTCTTTCAGTCTTTGGATAAACTCATGTGTACCATAATGTGAACATGGGATAACCTCTCATGTATCATTTCAGATCATATGACATTAATCATTACACATTGAATTTAATTGAGATATAGGTCCCATGCTTCACAAAAACCATACATTTTGGAACCACAGATGTTTAATAGTTTATCATATAATAAAACATATATTTTAAATAGATTTCATAAAAAATAATCATAAAATAACATAAAGAAAGGAAAAAAATTTCACAAACATTTTAGTATAGAATTACCCATAGATAAGGAATCAGTTTCATAATAATATCATAAATTCAGTATAGTAAAACCCATGAAAAACATAATGGGATTCAATAACATATCTTAATAATGATAAAAAAATCTATATATATAATAATGATGCATCAATTAGATCATGTTTGATGTAAATCTTAGTTATCACCAATGGATTTCATCAAAGATGGAAAACTGTTTGAAAATATCCCCAGATTCATTTCATGTGGAAAATAACATTTCATTGAAAATAACCTTTTTAATACCATAAATTCATAAAATATTAGGGAAATAAATTTCATTAAAAATGAAAACTATAAATTATAAATAATGTTTTAAAACATGCAATATTCAAAATTGTTGGATATTTTTTTTCATGTCCTACGCGTCAAAGTAAATATTCTTTTTACATTTTCGGTGAAAGCCAAATGAGTTATGTTAAGAAAATAACATGTAGATTTATTTTATATTTTTTATAAAAATGCATACAAGGGAAACATATAATTTAAATAATTATTAAATAAAATTAAATCATTCATGGAATCATTTATATAAAATATGGATATGAATGAATAATTAATATTGAATAAAGGTAGAAATATTATCGATTTTCATTAAAAACATTATATTGACATATTGTCTACAAAAAGAGTGGAAAATGAAGGTAATCTTGTATTATTAAGTAATAAACATAGAAAAATAATAATAATGAATGTATTGATAAATATACCATAATATATCATCATCGAATGAATAATCCATAAAAATCCTGATTAAAATGTGATCGTAACAATAAACCCTTACAACTATTGAAGCTTTTTAATCATAATACCCATTAAAGAATAAAATAAAATAAAATATTAAATATCATGAATAAAATTATATTAAGGATATAAAATGTCAAATGGTTATAAGAAAAACCTCATAAAATAAGATCAATGCATAAGATTACATATGTCTCAAAGACGCCAAATTGTGACAATCATTCCTTACATTAAGTATCAACATACATTTTCCAAGATAGAAAATCATATATAATAAATATATTTTCATTAAAAATTTATATTATATAAATATAATAATATATATCATACCATATATTATTTACTTGTTACCTTTTGTTACCCTTTATTTAACAACTCCTTATTAAAATCACGTTTCGAGTAATAACTTCTTCAATTTTCATGTTTTTTTTGGTATCTTCAGTCCTTTAATTTTCATCAGGGTTCCATTATTAGATGATTATTAAACAAGATATAAATAAAAAAATATATACATTATATAAGAATCAGGAGTAATCCATTAATGTTAGAGATAGAAAATTAATTACATTATTCAGGGAAATGGTATGTTTTATATACACATGAATGAAATATCCATTTTCTCAATAAATTTAAATAATGGAGGTAAATAATATATCACCATAAAATAATATATTTTATGTCATTTATATAATATATATTCCTTAAATTTACCCACATTACCTTCCCTGAAATTCATTTGTGAAAAATGAATCAGATCTCTTAGCATGGTGGTAGTCCATCGTACACACGAACGATGTTTTTGAATCCCCCATAGAATGGAATATAAGAATTTATATGTGATTTCATAGTTAAAGAAGAATATTTATGGTAATAACATCATATATAATAATTTAATTTGTAATCATTTACATTAGACTAAAACATTAATTTAAAACACATCACATCAGTTTCTGTGGCGGTAGTCCGTTGTACACATGAGTGACGATATTGTTTTCCAAATAATTGTTAGTTAAGAATATAAATATGGTATTATAGTTATAAATTTATAATAATTGAATAAATATCATATAAAAAATTTTAATCCATATTTTTATTTGACCATGAAATTAGGATATGGAAAATGAATAAGATCATATCTTGAGGAGATAGTCCTCCGTACAAATGGTCGATTACTTCATTTCCCATTTTATGGAAGAAGATATATATGTATCTCTGTATGGTAACATAATAATTTAACATTAAATTTAATATATTCATGATATCATATCTTCATTAATTTAATAATATTTTAGGTATGAGGAAGAATAAATAAATCAAAAACTCAAGATTATGAGTTTTACCTTTTATTGAGTGAACGTATTTATATTTATAACCAAATCCTTCATCAAAGGGTTTCATAATAAATATAAATCCAATAGGAAGTGGATATGGAAATAGGGATGTTATATGGGATAGTATTAGTCTATCTAATAGGTTTTGGAAGTGTGTTGGGGGGGAGTACAGGATGTGGTTGTGTATTAGTGGGGAAGAGGACAAACATGGATGATTTGAAATGAATAAATCTAATATAAGTTTTTATCCTTAACAAATCACCAACATTAATAATTATAAAAACTTATCAGTTATAAGGTATAAATATTTACATGAAATTAGTTTTTTAAAATTGTATACAACATTTTAGCCCTTATCTTGTTAGTTTATACCACTAGTCATGTTATTTTAAAGATAAATATGATAATTAATTATTATAGCTTTTAATATTAATTTTATCCAAACATTTAGTTGAAATTATATTATAATATAAAATAATGTGATTAAAAATATTTAATCCATTTTTCAATATTCAATTCAATGAACCATAAATTTTTAATTTTAAATAATACCAACACTCATGATGAAGAAGAAATTTTCAAAAGCGAAATTTCTGAAAAGTTTAACTATTTTTTACCAAAAATCAAAAAATAATGATTAATATTGACTATATTGGATTATGTATAATAAATTTATCTAATATTACATTTTAATAAAAAATTGAAAAATATCAAACCTCAAAAATTTTATAAATGAAAAGGCACTTTTAAATAAAGAGAAGAATTTTTCACTATTCATCCAATAATTTATCATTTTAATAAAATATCAAAAATTCACTATAATATAGTATTTACATGTTTATTTGAAAAATAATGTTAATATTTTTATAAATATATATAATTCCAAAAAATTAAGTTATTACTTTTTTAGAAATTGAAAATCAAATCATTTTTTGGGAAAAAATTTAATTTTTGAAACATAGAAATACATTAATAAAAATTAAGTACCTTTTTATCAATATTTTTTTTAATATAGAACCATTACCATTAATTTTCTTAAATAATTTTTATAATTAATTTTTCCTCATTTTACTACTACATAATAATTTTCATGTATAGATAATAATATTAGTAGTTTGTCATGGTTCGTTATAACATAGTTTTTCATATAACATAAGCTATCAAAAAAATTAAATTTATTGAAAGTAAAAATAATAATATTATTAGGGATTCACAATAATATTGAAACCATATTATACATAATCACTGATTCAGATTATAATTAAGTCAAACAACGTGAAATATTGTCCACATGACCTGACCTTTAAATTTCATAGACATGTCTATTTTCGATGGTAAAATTTTCTTACATGGGAGGTTGACCCGTGTATGAAATCTTATCATGATGTTTATTATTCATAAAAGTGTAATATGGTAATATTATCCACATTCTTAGTATATATGTCAATGATCATGGGAATTTTTAATATGTTTCATAATTTACCATTCTATTTCACAATCTTAGTATGACTCTATTATAACACTACCTTATATAGGAGTTAGATCCGTGTACATATTTCTCCCAAATGACTACATGTGGATTGATTTCTTGTGTTTTGGGATATTTTTTAATATCTATTTCACATATCTTGGAACCAAACATACAATTTTCCATGGTAAATTATCTATGTGTGTAACTACTATGAATATTCCATGTAGCAACATGAAAAAATTCCTTTATAATTTCTAAAAAATTTATATTGTACACAGTGTAGTTAAATGGAGGGTGTCCCCTTTATGAGATAGAAATAACTAATAATGGGATTCCATTATATTCTAAAAATAATGAACTCATAATAGATCACATTTATTACTGTTATTTTAGTGCAACTAAAGGGTTACCTTTATCAGAATATTAATTTGAAATAATAAAGGCCATCATGATACAAAATGCAATTTGTATAAGAGTGCACCTAAAAAAAATGTAATGTCACACCCAACAAAATTTATAATTTAATTGAAATAAATTTCATGTCATGAAAAAATTAACTACTACATATATTATATTTTTTTTTATATATTACATATACAAATATAAAAAATCACTTAAAACATTAATGTTTCATCATTTGGGGCCCATGATCCCTTATCAAAATAGTCTATATGTGAATGGATTCATTAAGAATTTTTTAATTTAATAAAGATTAAAATTAATCATTAATATGAATGGATTCATTAAGAATATTTCAATTTTTTATTAGAAGGAAATTTTGGAGTAATATTGGACACACCATTTTTTTTATTGAGGTGTTTCTAATTCATACTTGTCGGATGTGAGTTATTGTTAATTTTCCTAATGTATAAAAACAATAGAAATATGTTTTCTCAATTTTAAGTATTTCACTTGAAAATATTACTAAAATTATGTTCAATTATAAAAAAAGACACATTTAGAGTTAGACTGATAACAACATACATTTGATTAAGGTGTTGATGATTTAAACACATCAAAAAAGTATATGTATAATTTTCATAAAGTTTCAATCAAATAACAATGTGTTTCTTACATTTTTAGAATGACTCTTGTTTTTTAAGATAATGTCATTTCAAATGGGATACACACATTTTTAGTCATAAAAATCACATCATTTTCCTGTTTGATGTGGTAATTCTTCATTTTTGTGAAAAATTACTTTTGAATTATTTTCCTAAATTATCATGTCAATTCGAGTGTGTTTTCATTATTTTTAAAGAGTGAAATATTTTTTAAAATAAAATTAATATATTAAATTGAAAATATATACTTTTATTAATATCACTCACAAAATTAATCTAATTGTGATTTGATTGATTCTTACATGTCACAATTAACTCATGGTTTACCTTCCTAAATAATCAAAATAATAGAAAAGTGATTTTTATGTTTTTAGTATGTAAATATTTATCTTTACTAAAATTTATGTCAAAATTAAATAAAAATACATAGTTGGATTCATACCAGTATAAACATTCATCTTATTGAGGTCTAGGTGATTCCTACATGTAAAAAATTTGATTTGGATTGTTTTCATAATGTATCATAATAAAACTAATGTGTCTTAACAGTTTTAAATGTATAACCTGTTATTTTTGATAAAAATAATTTCAATATTAAATAAAAAGCTACTAGTTGAGTCATAACGTTCACTCCATGCATCATATTTTGGTGTGGTTGAGCGCCAAAATGAGGTAAAATTTACTCAAACATGTGATAAATGACTTATGAATCATTTTCCAAAATTATCAAAACATTTTAATTGGGTTCTCTCGGTTTTCAGTATGTAACTATTTTTGTAACAAAGAAAATGTCAATTTTAAAAAAATAGGCATGATATGAATTTCACAAGTCACACCGTGGATTGGATTGAGGTGAGTATGATTCCTAAACATAAAAAATTTAATCGGGATAATAATCTTAAGTAAAAAAGAAAACATTTTTAATGAATTTTATTTTTTAAGTATTACAAATATTCATTTCACAAAAAAATGACAATTTTAAGTAAAGACACAATTATAGTTATACCAGTCAAACTATTTTTCAGATTGATATGTTGTTGATCTATATATGTAAAAATGAAATAAGTGTCATTCTCCTAATTTATCGAAACAATAAAAATGCATTTGATCAGTTTTTAGTATTCCATTTGCTTATTTCACTAATTTTTTTGTAAATTTTAGATAAATTGACACACATGAATTTATACAGGTCACACTCTATATCTGATTGCCTATGAATCAAAAATTTCTTATGGATCATTTTCCAAAAATATTAAAATAATCAGAAGGTTTTTTCTTTTTTCTAAATATTTCACTTGATATATTTTACTATTACACATATCACTTTTAAAAAAGTCACTCTTTTGGTTATAGCAGTGACACAATGTATTAGATTATGTAGAGGATGGTTCATACACTACAATGTTGACCCATGTGTCATTTATTTAATGCATTAAAACAATACACATGCATTTTCTGTGTTTTACTTAAGTCAGTCATTCTTTTTACTAGAATTAATTTAAATGTTAAATAAATGGAATCACATGGAATTATTGTAGTCCCACCGTGCATCTGATTGAGGTGAGGCTAATTCCTATGCATCAAAAATTAATTTGGATCATTTTCCTAAAGTATGAAAACAATCAGAATTTGTTTTATCTATTTTAAGTTTTAACGTTTTTTTTTACTAAAATTAATGTCCATTGTAAATTAATTGTTGTCTATTATGTAATACTAATCTCATAATGAGTTGTATTGAGGTGAGGTTGATTTATACACGTAAAAAATGACTCCTGGAACATTGTCCTAATGATTGAAAAATTTAAGAATGGTTTTGGTTATATTTTAGTATGTAAGTTATTATTTCTACTAAAATTAATGAAATTTTTAAATAAATAGAGGCACATGGAATTATATCGGTTGCACCATGCATACGATTGAGGTTCAGTGGATTAGTGTAAATAAAAAATGACATATGGATATTTTTCATAATATATCCAATCAATCTAAATGATTTTGATCTGATTTTTTATGACTGGTTTCCTTTTTATTAAAATGTTATTTGAAACTTAAAACATGATACAAGATTTATAACATTCAAATTGTGTGTCAGTTTCAATGTTTTGATATAAAATTTCATCTTTAAACTGATAATATACACATTTATTCATATCAGTCACATTGTATGACAAGTTTCTATGAAAATTATTCCTACATGAAAAAAATTACATGTGGATCACTTTTTTAATGTATCAAAACAAAATAAATGTGTTTTATTCATTTTCAATATGTAAATTTTTCTTTTTACTTAAATTAATGTAAATTATTAATAAAAATACACAGTTAGAGTCCTATAATTCAAACCATGATTTGGATTAAGGTGCAGCTGATTCCTATAACTACGAAATAAATTATTAATTGTGTTAAAAAATTAAGAATAAAATATGAATGTGTTTTCTCAACATATAGTATGTCATATGATCATTTTACTAAAAATGATTTCAATTTTAAATAAAGAGACACATTTAGAGTTATAATGGTGACATATTGCATCATATTGAGGTGTTCTTGGTTCCTACACGTAAAAATGACTTATGGAAAATTTTCTTAATGTAACTATAAATATCCAAAAGTATTTACATGGCTTTAAGTATGTCAATTGTTATTTTTACAAATATTAATTTCATTTTTTAATTAATTCACAAACATTGAACTATATTGGCCGCACAATTTTTTTGATTGAGGCACAAATAATTCCAACACATCACAAAAGACTTTTGTATCATTGTCTTAAGGTATCAAATCAATATTAATATGTTTCCTCAGTTTTGAGTTTTTCAGTTTTCTTCTATATGAAAATTAATGTCAATCATAAATAAAATGAATAACATTGAGTCATACCGGACACACTATGATTCTTATTTAGGTGATAATGATTCTTAAAACTCCAAAAATACACTAATAAAACCTAAATTCCAATGATACCATTATATTTATTGGATTTCTTAGTCGAACTAACAACAATGTATATTTAAATTATGTTCTTATCTAAAATTTTTTTATACCTAACAACATCCATTCAATATTCATTATTAGAGTTCACAAAGAAATGAAATGGAATGTGTGGTTACATTAGAAAAAAAATAACATTTATCACTTTATGGATTGTTGTAAATAGTTGAAATAAAAATATGGCTTCCCAAAATACTTGTGAAAAAGTAAATAAGTATTGTATAATAATTATAATGAAATTGTCATAAAATAGTAGATAAAACGATGAAATTTTAATTAAATATGTTGTTGGAAATACACTTTTCATGATGGCCATATGAATTATTGACTCATTTTCTATTATTTATTGTATAAGTTGCGCCTTAATGTCGAATAACTCATGAGTATGAGTAGCTTTGGAAAAACCACCCAAACTCAATCAATATAATATACCAATATATGAAACCAATTTTCAAGAGTATTACTAAAAAATAAATTAAAAATAAAGATTGAAAAACACATTAATTATATTAAAGTAATTTAACTATGAAAATAAAAAAAATACCTTTGTGATTTAGTAGTGGATATAAGTCGAAGGAAACATATAATTTTGAACAGTATAGGGTTTAAATGGTTTTTAGGGAGATGATGTTTGTGGATGGATTTGTTAATAATGGAATAAAATATATAAATATATGATATAAAATAAATGAACTATTTTTGGAATTTTGAATATTAAATCAAAATTTCAGTATATAATTTTCAATTAAAATAGACATTGTATGTCACAACATTTCCTTTTCAAATTCCAAAAGAGTTTCCATTATTATAGTATGTTACCTCACAGGATTGGTAAAATAAACAAGTGACGAAAACATTGTTTTCAAGAGTAGAGAGAAATTTAATGTAGATTATGTTAATTTATTAGAGAATAAATTTTATTATAAGGTAAACATTATATAATAATTGAAATAATAACCACATCCATTCTATTTTTGTAAATTGTACCATCAAGTATGGTTCCATTTCATTTCTTAAAAATATATATCTTCTATTGAATACAATTTATTTCAACCATAGTAGTACTATAAAATTTTAATAGAAAAATGATTACTAAATATAATAAATGAAATAGATATTATCTTTGAAAATACAAATTTATAGATACTAGATTGATGATGTTATATGACATCTATCCAAAAATTACAATCATAAAAACCATAATATTTTCTTTATTTTTTAATCAAGAACTACAGATGCATTGTAAAAATATGTAATTTATTTTGATATGGGTTTGATTGTGAAATATTATTACATATTCCCTGATACATGTCTAGTTGTAGAACATGTCAGGATCCTAGGACACATTCGAAATTTGCATGCCATGATTTTTATGATATTTGTACACCACTATATCATAACAAACATATCATTAAAAATAAAATAAAATATATAACTTGAGGATTAGTTTTAAAAAAATGGATGTAGTGCCTTAAAAGTCGAAAAATTTCATCATGTTTTGTTAGTTAGTTTGGTATCCATGCAGTGAATCTAGGAAATAATCAAGGGAATATCAAAATTTACCCCAATGAGTGTCCAATATATTCGAAAAAACAAAAAATTGTAAGTAATTACTTAAATTAAAGTATATTTGATATTATTATAGTATAGATTTTACCCATGAATTTTTATAATTATGAAGATTTTATCATCTACAAGTTTTAATTCACATGATTTAGCCAGTTTTGTAACTATTTCATTCATTTTTTAATATATTCCTATTTATTTTTTAGAACTCTCATGTAGACTAATGTGTCAAAATTTATGTTCATGGGGTAATCCCTTCAATTGGTGTTTATATATATTCAGGAATAAAAATTAAATGTATCTAGTCATTATTAAATTATTATACATGATTTTTGAAAAAAAAATCATGAAAACATACCTCATGTGTACATTTACAATGGAGTCTGCTATCCATTTATATTTAATGATTTCACTTACACTATCAAGAGAAATGTAGTCTATATCATTTTCTCTATATAATTGATCATCTTAATAAACTGTGTGACAACTACAATTTTGTAATATTGTATTTTTATAAACCCTTAATGATAGAAAATGAGGATATTGAATGGTTATGATAAAGGTTATTTGGGATGATATTTTTGATTAGTTGGATTATTTATTATATTGGTTTGACTTGAAAATTCCTGTCAGCAAATCCCTTTGAATTTTCAAATAGCATTCATTATTTTCAATCTATATTCATTAGTTGTCAATGGTTAAGTATAAAATATAATTTCTTAATGAATAACTCTTTTATATACATGTTTCATTATAGGATCTCAAGGGAATACAATGAATTTTCCTAAAGAACTATCAAATGTATGAATATATTCATCATCAAACAGAACATGTGGATAAGTGCTTAGATAATGATTGTTTCAAATATACACTCGCACATAACCTATTCTAAGTGGATAGTTTTTTAAACGTTTATCATGGATATTGAACATTGTAGACCTCACTACAATGCAATTGGTTGGTGTTGCTAGATATAAATCACAACCATTTTCACCATATAGAGTATCAATACATGTAATGTATCAATATCTATCTGGATCACATTTCATTGAAACAAATATTAAAATATTTAATACCACTACTATGATAGCAATTTGAGGTGAATGACTCAGCTCAAATCTAGGGGGTGAGGGGATCTTCACGTGATTATTAATCTTTATGTGTTTCTTCTCATTACATCTTCCCATAACAGTTTCTCAAAACTCAATTTCCCATTGAAAATTTTCTTTAAGGGTATCTTGTCTTGTTTTCATCTCTTCTATTTCATTGTATTCATCCTCATGATTTTTATTCTCAAAATATGTTCGAAGTTTTCCCCAAAACCCTCTCCTTTGAAATGGCCATACTGTTCTATTCAATTCAAGTTTACTAATAGTTTGTGGTCATCATGTACAAGTGTTGATGATTCCTATAACTAATTCATATAGATAATATTGGAAATCATGTAATCTTTCTTATGTAGTAGGGATTAAAAGAAAATGTAATTTTTATTATGTCATTATTACACTTGTTTCCTACACATTAACAGTGTTTTCAAGTATAATTATCACATAATTATTTACATGTGCCTCCATCCATAGTGCATGGCATGACATGGACGTGGCTTTGGATTTGGATTCATCAGTCAACATATAAATAGCGAAACATAATTATAATAAAATTTCATGTCATAAAAAATTATTATGGTATATTTAAAATTTGTACCAATTTTTTTGAATTGAATCATACATCATCAATGATTTATAGTTGGGGTACATTGATTTTTCTTCCAATTACTTATTTCTATCAATCAGTTGTTTGATTAGTAAAAAATTATAACTAATGGTGATGAATACACATATTTTAAAACAATTTATTAGAAACCACAATATACCTAATGCTACATCTTCGCATGAAATCCAGTAAATGCATCAATGCTACATCGCTTCTCAGGTGTTCATTCATAAGAGGTGGGTAATGGTTTACTATTAAATGATCATATTTATGATGAAATCTCATTAAAACTGTTTGTATACCTTTTTAAATCCATCCACAAGAACCAATTAAAATTTCTTATGGGAATTTTCTACAGTAAATGCACTATAAAAAGAATTATAAAGTGTAATTCAATGATTCATTTTTTTTGTTTTTTAAGAAAATAATGATAGGATATCAAAATGATACAATAATTTCTTCTCAAATGTGTTCCTTAAGAATGCCCATAACATGGTTCCACAAGTCTACATCAATCAACATGCGATGTTGAGTGATGAGACCAGTGTAACAACTCAACATGCCATGTTAGGGTTAATTGTCTAGAAAACTCATTCCATCTTACCTTTAATTTTATGTCTTTAATTTTCACATTATAATTTTTACGTACATATTTACACTATAGAACTCCTATATTTTGTGATTCATTGATTCATAAACACATACAATTTACATAAATTCAAAATCACTAGTACATTTTTTAGTCTGTATTTGTTGTCTTGTCATTTGAAAAATGTTTTTTTACCGCTACACTGAGTGTATCAGTAGGTTGAGAAACATTTTTTCCATAGGATTTGGGAGCACCATCATATGTATTAGTTCTTTGTTCCTCTACACTGGGTGTATTATCATGTTGAAAACCCTTTTTTCCATAGTATTGTGAGGACCAACATGTGCCAAATTCATCATATATAGTAGTGGTTTAACATTTAATTTAGATTACATAAAAACAACAGTAAAAATATTATAGCATGATGTAATTAAATTTATATTACTAAAAAATAATATGATTATTGATCATTATTTTTTAAAATTCTTAAGGTATTTGACCCCTCTACCAAGTATCCAAATCCCGTCATTGTGGTCTCCTATGATATAATCTAACCCATATACATTTGGACTACTGTGAAATAATTGAGATGTCCCTACGAAAGGATCATCCTCAATTGAATTTTCATTTGAGCCTTCAATGTTTTTTCTTCATAACAGATCAATTGATGACATTTTATTTGTGGTATCTAGGACATAAAATAATTATAATACCAATGATGATATTATAAAAAGTCATTATTTGTACCCTTCCATACTGACTTCCACTTTCAAGAATCACATTTCATCTATTTTAGTAGAACTACATTTATCAAACCACATGCATTGAAGAATTCACACTTGCAATGTTTTATAATCCATCTCACATATTTTTTTGATGATGCCAAAGTGTGGAATTTAAAAAAATATTGGATTTCGATCATTTACACCAGAAACCTGCATTGCATCATCCACTAGTGTAACTCAACTACTTTTTGTGGTATTTCCATCCACATTTCCGTTTTTTGGATCATATAACCATTAGTTACATAATCATTTTAAGATAGTACATACAGAATTGTTCATATGGATATCCATCAATGTTGTTCCGAAATTGAATCTAAATTTTCACCTAAATCCATAAAAATATATCCTGAAAAAAATCCAATAATCTATTTATTATGTTTATTTTATTTCCATCTATCATCCCTTGGTGGATTTAAATGACTAACAATTTCATTAATGGTTTCAAAATAGGGGTGAACAACTAAAAAGTTATGAAAAATGTAAAGGTTATAATTTTATCGATCTTGAATATTTATTGTGAATATATCTCTTCCAGAAATTTCTTCACCCACAGGACACCCAATGTGATGAGATTTTGGTAGACCAGTGCTTTCCACACCAGGAAGGAAGTTGGTAATAAATTGAACTTCTTCCTCCACAATATACCTCAATACAATACAACAGTATAGAAAAAATTTATTTTGGGCATACCCTTTAATAATATTCATATACCATATGGTGGTTCACCTCCATCGATAATGTAAGGGACTAGACAGTCAAATGTCACTCACACTATGAATAATAAACTAAATCATCATATCAATGAATGTCGAAATTTTCCAATTAAAATAATTTGATGGAATTATTATTTTCTGTAATTGAAATTTTTTTGGTCCCTATAAATTTATTCTATATTGAGTTGAATAAGAAAAATATCCTAGGTATTATATGATAGGAATTCTTTGAAAAAAATGAAATATAAAGAAACAAGAATTAGATCTATAATAGAAACATGATAGTAATGATATTTTAGTTCCTTTATATTTATGTTAGTCATATACATGATATTCTTGATATTATTTTAATATCACTTGGAAAAAATTTATCATTCAAGAAGTTAAAAAATTGGTATATCTCTCTTATGTAAAGTGTGTGAGTAGATGGATGAAGAAAGGATTATATTTCATTCTTCAGTGCTTCCAAATCACCCTGTATTCCCATGTCAACCTTGTTCAACATAGCCCTAATTACATCATTTATTTTAGCAGTAGAATTCAGCAACATGATAATGACACTATCACCTACTCTTTTTCAACATGAATAACATCCTGACGATATTTGTTGTACAAACCACCTGTTTGTGGAGATTTTGTTGTACATTGTAATTAACATCAATAAAATGATGTTGTCTAAGATCATTACATATGTCATTGTGGATTAAATATTTGATGTACTATAAACAGAGACTTCATTGAATGTTTCAACCTAATTGACTATGTACATTATTTGAAATCGGGACACCCTTGAGTTCCGTTAATTATATATCATTGAAAACCTTCATAAGTAGAAAATATATTTTAATCCAATAAAACATTTCTCTCAACATAATGTATTCATTTATTCATGGGTCACATAATGTTGCACCTGGATCCGTGAATAATTTCAAATCATGGACCAATGGAACCAAATAAACATCAAAATAATTACCATGTTTTTTGGTCCTGATAAAAGCATATAAAAAATAATGTATATTCATTTAATGAAAAACCTCAGTGGAATGATATAATTTACTAAAAAAACTATCCTTGTACTTTGAGTGGTTCTTTGACAACCAAACAGATTAACTCCATATATAGATAATGAAAGATGATGGTTTCTAATTTTATTTCCAAATTCAGGGTACTCATGATCATTTCTATCCATGATAGATATTCTACCAAGTAACAAATATTCCCATATTTTCTCTTATATATATGTTCCATGTCAATTACCTATCAGTATCTTAACATCTATATAGACACAAAAACATATAATGATTGAAATTTTCCATAAATCATTTTATAGTACCAAATTTAATCTTTCTTGTATCGAGATGAACGACACTTTTTCCCTTATTTGCCAGGTTTTTGTTATTTTATAAGCATTGTACCATCATTTTGTAAAAAATGTATTCTTTAATATATCATAAACATAAAACTTATCATTCATTTAGTATCATTTGTTTGAATAGGGAGCTCATTATCTTTTTGGAGAATATCATTCAAGTGAAATGTATTTTAGAATAAATTGTATTACTCGATATTTTTCTATCTTTTAAATTATATAGCATTAGTATAAATGAAAATTCTCTATATTTTTTACAACCAATATTCAATAGAGTCTTTTAAAAACAATTTACATTCTTATATTTTTTTTAATAATCATGATTTTCATATTCAACATAAATATTAATTTACTCAAAACGTTCTTCATCATTATTGAACCATGTAATTGCATCATCAATATAGCTTTGTTTATTTTTCATAAATGTAATCATATCATATGATCCATAAGATTTACTGTTATCAAAGTCACTAGATATATGTGATTTTTCCCGATGTATATTCCATCATTTAAAACATTGATAAATTCCTTGATAGATCTATTGTTCTTCCAACTCCACTGGAGTAATTATTATTCAATATCGAAAACATAAACATGTAAAATATTTTTTAGAAGGGTCATATAAATGATCTTTTTCATACTTGGTGTACTCTTTCATCACATCTTCAAAATATTTTATCATTTGATTGGAATCCATCAATTTTCTTTTCAAATACATCCTCTAGGATATGTAAATATTAATATTTAGCAAAATAAATACACAAAATATGATTAATTAAAGATAGATATAATGGATTTTGTGAAATAAAATGTTATTATTGAAACATATGATATAATCCCACAATATGAAAAACTAAAAAATATTGAAGGAAATTTATAAATACAATGGGTGATACTTAACTATTAAAACCCTTTTATAACATCATATTTTTATTGATAAAAACACTTTCATATTAGTTTAAATGAATTATAAAAACACATTAACATTATAAAAATAGTTGAAACATAATTATTTAATGTAATAATCAAAATTAAAAATTATAAGTAATATTATTGGAATACTAAAATCATTGTGGAAAATAATGTTATTGAATATAAATATGGATATACAAAACAAAATAATATATTTTTTAAAATAATTTCAACACATAAATGAGTTTATTTAAGAATAAAAACAGTAAACTATTGATAAATTGAAAAAAAATACAGGTATAAATGTATAAATTATATATGTATATATTTTTTTATTAATATATAAAACAATAGAATTATATAGAAGTATAACATTATAGATATTTTTTAAAATAATAAATGTTTCAATGAAATATAAATAATTTATAAGTATATATAAAATTATAAACGTATATAAAATTACATATATGTTATAATAGTATACATAATTTATAGAAGTTTATAGTTTTAAAAATTTATAAAAGAATAAGAATATAATATATAAAATTAAAATAAATTAAAGTATAAAAATATTATATTTTTTCAATTGATAAAAATCATGATCTTGATTTAACAATTAATACTAATAAATTATGTTCATATTCTGAGTCTCATAATGTTCCATTTATAGGTACCAATGGATTCAAATTAGTTTTTTTGAAACTCTCTCTATATTGATGCGAGTTGTTCAGGGAAATTATTTGGGGAATAATATATCCTAAATGATGTCAACTTTCATAATATATGATTATTTATATTCTCTCATATTAATAATAAGCACCTACTATCGTTCTACATCACCATCAAAATTCTAAATTTCTATTTATTTATTTGATAAATAGTTGATTAGTGGAACCAAAAATGTTGTGGGAATTTCCCAATGAAATCATCCGTAGAGAGTTGTTTCATAGCATTATCAAGAGTTTATATTTTTCATATTATTATTAATTTCATGATAATTTTGATTAAGTATTATCATGATATTTTTCACTCTATCTCTCTAACCATTTGGTTTCCTACGTAGACAGTCAGCTCATTTTCTATTACACTGATTATTATATTAGTTCACCTTGGATCCATCCTATAATAAATCCAAAACCATAAATCATGTGAAATAAACAATAATATATCCAAAATATGTCTCTAGATAATTATTCCTTCTAAATTAAATCTTGCATATGGTTCCCAATGTAATGGGGAAACAAAACGATGAGTGAAATCAAATTCATAGCAAGGGAGGACATATAAATTCCACATAATGTGGTTACATCCAAATCAAATGAGGAATTTTTAATAAAGATATTGAAATCATTTTGAATGGAGATGTTGAACAATCTAAATCCATTGGCTTAGACACTGTAGTCTAAAAAATTATACTGGAGAATCAAAAAATGATCTTACAAAATTTTAAGCCCCTAGTTATAATCATAGTGAGAATCCTGAGGACCATATATATATGATAAATTATTAACACTATAATAGTTAAGAATATGGTACATATAGTAGATTTCATGGACCTATTAATTCTAATATAGCATTTTTGGAATTTTAATGGAGTTATTATAGACCAATATTTTCAATATTAATATTAAAATGTATCAACTCTACATATGATTTTACCAATTTTTTATTCAGAATTTTTTAATTAAAAAAATCGTTACCCAAATTTATAAATCATTTGGAACTATTTTAACTATACCCTTATAAAATCTCAAAAAATCCTCCTTCATGTATATGAATGTGAATTTTTATTTGAAATAGGTTTAATTCTCATATAATCTTTTATTTGAGGAAATTCCATTATTAGTTTCATAAAAATAAATCTTATGTCAATTTCAAACCTAGTGTAAATATTCCATTATGATTATAATCTAACCAAGTTAAACCATCATCTCCACTACTCCATTATTTTTCCTTGAATGTGTTGTGTCTTCAGATATTATGTACACTAGTACTAAACACCAAAACCATTATAAGAGGCCATATACTAAAGACATCCGGATTATTATAATTACTTGTTTAGTTTGCTGAATACATATATTAAAAATTATTTACTTTTTTTTCTTTCTTATATTATGAATAAATAGAAATCCATAGAACATTAGTCTGGAACTAGGGTGTATAAAAAATATGATTCTCATTTCCATATTATCCAACATAACCATACTTATATTCATTTAATAAAAATGAAAACCATAAAAATAAAAGAATTTTTGTAGGAACCCATATTTTAATGAGATCAGCTAATTTTAATATCTGATTTTATAAATTAAACCATTTATAATAATTTATAATAATTTTTTATAATCTATTATAGTTGATTATGTTATCATGATTCAATTATTTTGGACTAATTGTCATTCCCCCTCCTTCCACCAAAAATGTTTGAAAATTTATTAATTATTCACAAAATACAATTTGAATAAGAATAATTTTTTATAAATAATATAACTGAGGTCAACTAGAATACCTATAAATGATTCAACCTATAAAAAATCCCTTATATTTTCTTTCTTCGTCCTTCGTGTTCTCATATTGTTTTTTATGTACAACTTATATTAACCAATTGACATTTATAGTATTTTTTATCAATGACTGTTTGGTCTAATCCATTATTTTTATTATTGTACTCATGCCACCTTGATACTCCATGTGAACTAAGACACGTCAGCACCCACATATAATATTGAGAAGACACCCTTCTCTGGTGTCCAAACCACTAGAAACCCCTTTTGAACAATGTTTCTTTAAATAACCCATCCACTAAATACAATATCAAATTTCTATTGCGAATTCAAACCAATATATAAAAACATGGAATTATAAAATTTATCCAGTCTTGGGAAATTATAAAAAAACCACCATTGATGATTCATTGTATATATTTACCATGAAAAAACATTAGGATTTCAGAAACAAGCAACTAAAATACAATGAACAACCCCATCATCAATGAATCCTAATATTAAAAAAATGGCACCAGCATCCCTATGACATTACTAAAACTGAAATTATTATCATTGAATGAAAATAGAACCACTACACCCTAACACATCGTCATCACTGAGACAATTCAAAAACTAACTCCATTGAAAAATCAATTTGGACCAAACATCATCAAGTGTACCACTCCTCTATCCTACACCACCAAATCTCATAGTCATCATATCCCAAAAACAGTACTATCTAACTCTAATAACCACTCTCATAAACTTCATACTTCAACCCATTACACCTCCTGTGAATAAACAACTCCATAGAAAACCTAAAACAGAGTATGGAGAGAGGAAACGTTCCACTGTATACTAGTAGTAGGTTGATATGCTGATGCCAAAAAATACACATACGACCAAGGCCCCCACCTTCACCCCTACCCATAGTCTTCTTATTCATACCACTTTTCTAATTGATATAGTACAAGAAATTTTTTATTTATCAAAACCAAATTATGTCAAACATATGAAAAATTACCATACCTTAGAGAAAAGATGAGTCTTTATTGAAGAGTAGAGAGGGTTTTGTTTGGAGCAATGTTTGTAAGGAGCAAAGACCACAATGATGAATCAGAGAGATGACGATGATGAAGTTTAATTCGCTGAGTGATGGAATGGTGAGTAATGGTGGAAGCACTACAGTTCATTGATTTCTTGAGGTGTGTGGAGGGTGACACTATAAGGGTTTATTTCATAACATCACATAATTCTTTTATTGGTGTGTTTAAAACATAGTTGATAAAAACTACATTTATGAGTGATAATATCGAAATAAATGATAAAATTTGCCTTTATCAACCCTTTTATTGATGAAAAAAATTCCCCATTATAAGGACTAAAAAATTTGTGATATAAGATTTATTGATCATTTCTAAATTTCCATCATTGATAAAGACATGTTTTATAAGTTCTTTTTAGCACTCATAAAGGGGGTCTTTGTTAGTGCTAAAATAGTGCTGATATTGGTATAATAATAATAATAATTTATTTATATTATTATTATATATATTTTTATAATATTATTTATATTATAAATGAATTTTTATATTTTTATGATTATAAATAAAAAATAAATATTTTTTTATAATTTTATATATAATGAATATATATATATAAATATTTTTATATATTTATATAATTATATGTAATTATGAAATTATAAATATACTAAATAAATAAATATTTATTTATAAATATAAAATTATAAAAATATATATATTTATAATATTTATTTATAAATATTTACAAATATTTTTAAATATATTTATAGAAATATATATTTATAATACCATAAATATAATAAATGGTTTAATTTAATTATATAATTATTTATATATATTTATATATAGTCAAACATTTCCAGAGGATGGTGGTCTGCTATAAAAAATTTATTAAAAAGATATATGTGAAAAGAAAGAGAAAGGAAAAGGTCAAACAAAGAAACATGCCCTTGTCCAAAAGAAAACTACAAGTCCTGAATAGATTCATTCCCATAATCATGATCCGAATAATTTGAGTCACCATCAATCTCCCACTCTCACTAAGGATTCTATTGATTGAAAAGAACTGAGTACTTCTCCCTTAGCTTTTGCTTCTCTAGTGAGATCATTTTTGAACATATTTAAAAAGTGTTAAAATATAATTAAAAATCTATATTATAAATATAATAAATATATTAATTATTTAAATATAATTATTGTAATTTTATAAGTATTTATGGTTATATAATATGTTAATGGGTATAATATGAATGAATAAAATACATAGTAATTTATATATCATATATAAAAAATGAGTCCTCACATATATGGAAAGCATGAATAATATGGGCGTCAATTGCTAAATGAACATTCATGATGATTACAAAACATATTAATGTGTCTTCATTATATAGGAAATAAAATTAATTGGAACACATAAACCCACAATCATGTCCACAAAATAAACTTATGATCATATATCGTCAACTATACCCACACATCATTATATGAATATAAATAACTGTAATAATGTCCATTATAATCGTCCTTATCTTTTTAAATATATAAATATATGTATGTATTTATTGATTTATAATCTAATAAAATTCAATAGGGACATATATTTATATTAATATATATTTACTTATTTATAAATATAAATATAAATAAATGTATTTAAAAATTATTGATATATATTTATAAATAGATATTTAGAAATATATATTGATAAATATATAATTATAAATATAATGAATATATTTTTTATTTATTGAAATAATTATAATTTTATAATTTTTTAAAAATATTATTATTAATTTATAATCATATAAATTTTTTAATTTAAAAATTACATATATTTTAATTACGTAAAATATATATATTAATATATCATATTTATATAAATTATAAACATTAATATTTTAAGTAACACATCTAAATTATCATTATTTTTTAATATACATATAATAATTATATATATATATATATTAATATTTTTTTTATTATAAACATTTATCATCACTATCATTATCATTGATAAAGATTACCAATAAAATTAATGTTAGATACAATTAATAAAGGTAAGGCTTTTTTCATCCCTTCTTTCATAGTTCTAAAAAATGGAAAGGCTTCCCTTTCTCTGATCTGGGGTAGTGTGTATGGATTACTCATTTTCAATGTCTTACATACAATAAACAGATACTGAGACATTATATAGTAAATTTGTGAACTTCATATATTAGGTATCAAAAATAGATCAATCCTGGTTCCAATTGTGTACAGAATTAATAAATTTTCCCTCATATATACATATATATTGATTCCAATTATGAAATGATACATAGTGTTGCTCAGATCAAATTACATGGGTCCAACCAGATGGCCTTATTACCCCTGCATTCTAGTATAGTTTTTCTCCTCATTCATGAAGGACCATCTCTAAAGGAAAAACACTTGGATATAACCATTTTATTTTTCCTTTCTGCGTGAATTAGATATAAAAAGAGAAACTATATAATGAATACAAATGGATTGATTAATATTATAATTGGATACATAATAACATCTAAAAAAATCATAGACCCAGTCATATATCTTCATCAACATCCACTCCCTTTCAACATTACAAAGTAGACTAACCTTGGTTTGTTTTCCAATGGAGTGTTATAATCACTTTTAAATATCATCTCCACATATACAAAACTTTATTCCTTATGTTTCAGTATCACTATAATTATTTATTGGAAATTAATAATGAATTTATTTATTAATAAAATCAAACCAATACTTTGTAGTGAAAGACAATGCATGAATTTGGATAGCTGAAAACATGTATGATTTTTTCTAAAAAGATGTCCCTTTATCCCCATCTTCCCATGAAAATATTTACGAGGAACACATCATTTAAATCATGTCAGTAGTAATTCTCATCATAAATGACCAAAATCATTAATCCTTATATCAAATACCATACCTTTTTCTTTATATCATTTTCACTATTTTTTAATTGCATAAGATCATTGTATGCTCTTAAGCCCCATTGGTGTGGTCACATAACAATTTCCTATGGTAATATATATTAACAATATCCTCTTAATAAACATATAATTTTCATTACCATTTATATATAGACCATATCAGCATTTGGTTCAAGGCTATATGACTTAAACCTTCAACCACACTTCTTATGTTTTTTTGCCATAAATTATAGTTTTAATAGTTTTAGGATCATGGAAATAAACTATATTAACCCTTCTTGAAGTTGGTCTGTATAATATTTATATTCTCAATTTAAATCGGGTTAACCTCTCCTATCCTATATAGACCACATCATCTTCTCTCAATGATGTACCACTGTAAACCCTATTTTTTTTTTCAAAGGTATCATAACATAAAATTGTACTCATGCATTCTCATGATTTTATAAATTATCATTTGTATCTAAATTCACATTGTCCAGAACATAATATTTCAATAGATACCATCTCACTTTTCAGGTAATGTTGCTCAGCCTCAAGCACATGGTTCATTGTTCTGAATAAAAAGTCAATAAAATACTAAAGGAATCAGATATGGTACTTTTTAGGTTGAAATCACATAAAAGGAATCTTAGGAAAAATTTCGGTTTACACTCAGTAGGTATAAATCTAACATAGATTATATATAATATTGAGTGTTTGAAAAAGGAAACGATACAAAACCTTTATTGTTAAAAAAACATTAAGGAGTTTACATGTGAAAATTATGAGACCATACCTGATTAGAATCTCCTTTTTATCATTTTGGGAAAATATAGTGTTAAAAGAAAATAATAAATAATATTTTTTGGGATATTATTTACCATAAAAATTTTCAAGCTATGTTTCATTATTATATTTGTAACACCTTATGTTTTTATAAATTATCTTTTTCAAATAAATTTAAATTATTTGATTGATTTCATTGCAAACAACACCATGTGAAGTTTGTGCTAAACTGTATATTGATTTTATATTTTGGTACATGAAACACTGATTCTATTGCACATTACAAAAAATACCATGTTTATATTGAACTTCATACAACACTGAGCATATATTTCATTACATGAAATTTCTATGTTTAAATGAAACATAACATATTAATAAAATATTACTATAGTTATCACCTAGACCATATAATGGAATGTGTGAAAAGGAATAAAGAAATTATTAAAATATTTTTTGTTAATGTTTTTAAAATGAATATATTTGTAAATAGTTTTTTATAAATTAAATCAAAAACTATTTTTAAATAAATAAATTCCAATCATGAAAAACTATTTTTATATGTGAAATTTTTTTTAATCTCAATAAATTTAAAAACAATTATTTATGAATTATTTTAATGAAATTTTTATATTAGAAATAAATAAACTTTATTGTATTCGGCTTATTCATTTTTTATAAATGGATTACCAATAAATTCAATTTATGCATAACATATTTATTTTTCTAAAATGTATTTTTAACATATTTTAATGGAGAAGTTTTATTAAAAATATATTTTGAAAAATTTTAAATTATATTGGAAAAAATAGACATTATATTGGATCGGGAATGTAAAATTATCTCAGGGTGAAAACTGATAATGGTACTTCAGTCACATCAAATGTTTATAATTCATCTTTGGTTAATGCTATTTGGGAAATTTCTTCTTACAAATCTTGTGATCTTTCCTTTATTTTAATTGAATCTAATTATTGTTGTGGATCATCTTTATCTATATGGATCACATATCAATTTTTGAGGAAAGGATGTCTCATTTTATATTCCAAATGAATATATGATCATTTATTGATAGAAGGATGAATATGATGTTGTAGTGGAAATTAATTACATATAATGGTTCTTCATTTCTATAAATAATGTTAATATATCTCAACTGGTTGGGGAGAATCTCACAATTAATGATTCACCTATTTTATTAGTGTTCTTATAGTTTATTGAGAATAAAATATAGGTCTTCCACAGATTAATGATGTTTAGCTTTCAATAGAAATTATATTGGGTTCTTTGATTATTTTATAGACTCCTTATATAAATCCACAATATAGTTTTTGGAATTTAAAAAGACACTCCATGAGATTCATTACGTGGGATTAAAATACCCTAGTGAATAAACATAGGGTGAACATATTAATCTTATTATGAAGAATGATGGATCAATGATACTTTCCTTTATTTTAGAGAACAGAATAAGATAATTATCAAGAAAATATATCATACTGATTGTATTTATAACTTATTTGATCAATTACGTGGACATAAATTATTTTATTGGATTGATATTCATTTAAAATATTATAAATTAAGGGTAAATAAAGTGGATATATCCAAGATAGAATTTTACTCATTTTATTTAAATAATGAATTTATAGTGTTGTCATTTGATCTTACTGATTCACCCACTATATTCATGGATTTAATGAATCGATTCTTTATAGATTATATTGATCACTTTAAGGTAGTATTTCTAAATTTTATACTTTTTTATTCAATAAGAAAGGGAGAATATAAATATCATTTCATGATTATATGAAAGAAAATTATAAAGGATAATATGCATTTTAAATTTACTATGTTTGAATTTTGGTGTCAGCCTATTTCATTTTTAGGTCACTTAGTCTTATAAGAGGTTATAAATTTGGATCTAGGAAATATAGAAGTTATTGAATGTTAGCATAGACCAACAAAATTAACTGAGATATAATGTTTTCTTGGTTTGGAAATATATTATCAATAGTTTTTGAAATATTTCCCATGATTTCCTAATCCAATAACAAATTTTATATAGCAATTATTTATGATCATATAGATCTATGAATTTGAAAATAATTTCAATGATGTCAATAAAAGGATAGTTAGTTTACCTATTCTCAAACTACCGTATAGTGGAGAAAGATTTTGAATATAAATTGATGAATGAAAGAAATGGATACAATGTTTTCTCATGAAAAACGATATATTGAAAGATTATGCCTCTTGATAACTAAACAATTACACAAAATATGATATGGAGGTAGTTGTGTTAATTTTTTTTATCAAAATGTAGGAATTATCTTTATGGAGAATGGTGTGTCATATATAGTTATGGATAATGTTATAAATATATATTCATTCAAAATAATTTGAATATATTCTAATGAATATGGATATAGATGATTAAAGATTGTGACTGATAAATACATTACAAAATTTAGAATGTGAACAATGTAGTTGATGCGTTGAGTTGAAATGAACCTGCTAGCATATCTATAGTAAGGATAAAAACAAATAAATTATTTATAAACTTTCATATTATGAATTTGAAAATCATAATGAAAGAGTAGAAATATAATCTTTTATAAATTAATTTTAAAGAATATATACTAGTTCAGATTAAGGAGGCGTATGAAGATTTTCTAGTACTAGAAAAGAAGGACACTAATGTTATTGAGTGTAAAATTGATTATGATGGAATAATAAAGTTCATAAACTTTGTTTTTTCCTTCCCAAACTATATTTAAAGATACAACTATTGGATAAGGCTCATTTTTCATCATTCTCTATTCACTATGGAATCACCATTATGTATAGTGACCTAAAAAAGTATTCGTATTATGATTACATGATGAGATATAATTTTTAGTATGTTTCTTGGTGCATGGTTGGTCTGTAGGTTGAGACCAAGATACATACTACAAATTGGAAGACATCACCATTGATTTTGTCTTTGAACATTACAAAACATTTAAAACCCATAATATTATATGAGTTACAATTCATAATCTTACCAAGACTAAAACATCATTTTCTATTATAGAATATTTAAATTTTAATCAGATTTCTAGAACTTATATTAAATAAGTGGTGAGATTTCATGGAGTAACACTTTTCCTTTTATCTAATCAGGATTTGAGGCTTACCTCAATGTTCAAGAGACGTTATTTTGTAGGCTGTGAATATAGAGTTATGTTTAAGAATTTATTATCAAACTCAAATATAATGGTATTTCTAATATACCAATTGAATCTCTAGAATATATTTTTAGATATTTTTTTTAATTTCAATGTATTTTGGGATTGAAACCTACAATTAATATAATTCTCTTTCAAAAGTGGTTTTCACTCTAGTATTCAGACGGGCCACTTTGAATCCCTCTATGGTAATAGGTGACGATTTACATCATGTTGTAATTGTATTGGGAAAAAACATATTAGGACTAGATATATTTTAGAAAATGGATGAAAATATCAGATCATTTCAACATCACATAAGAGTAGCTCTTAAAAGACAAATAATGCTATATTTAAAATCGATGAAAATTCCTAGAGATTGAACTGGGTGAAAATTTATTTCTATTAATATCTTATTAGAAGAGAGTGATGTCATTTTTAAATAAGGTAACTATAATACCTATTTATATCAGTCATTTTGAAATTGGTTATCGAATTAGGATGGTAGCTTAACGATTAGAACACCACTTGAACCTCACTCAAGTTCATTATGTGTTCCATTTATTTCTTTTATGCAAGTAGATACCTCATCATTCACATGTACTAAACTCAGAATTAATAATTCTAGAGTGTGATATTTCTTATGAAGAAAAACTAATATATATTATGTTTCATGGTCAAAATTTATATGAAACAAGACCACTCATTTGGATAATGTTTTATTATAGAACCATCAATTGGAGGAAGATATATCTTAACCTGCAGATGTAATGTGAAAAAGGTTTCATTATTTATTTGTGACCATGAATGTAATTCCAAGGGAGAAATTCATTTTTAGGTGGGTTCTAATGTAACACAATGATATTTTAATAAATATTTTATGTTAAATAATTTTATTTCATCAGTAGCATCAATAGAATCTATAAAAATATTTTTTCTTCATAAATGAGTTCTTATTCTAATGAAATAATGTTAATTTCTAGAATTTCTAAAAAATGGATTATAGAAAATCACTTTTTTAATTCATTATGTCAAAATTATCATTATTTTACATTTTTAACTTTTTTAAAAACATTTTAAAGGAATACTAAAAATACTAATTTTAAATAAAAATTATATTTTATTTTAAAGTATTTAAAATGAAAAATTATTTTAACTAAAAATTATTATTTTATTTTTTTAATTATTATTTAAAATAATAAATTTATTCTTTTTGAAATTTTTGTTTCAAACAAATTTATTATAAAAACATTTTAAGTTTTAAAAAGGGAATTTTTATGAAAACTGTTTTCATTGCATTTTGGATTCAAATTAAATTATGATAACTCTATATAATGATTTCAAAAAAATGGGCAGAAAACGTTTTGTCAGAATATTCAAATTTAGTGAATGTTTCCATTTGAGTTTTTTTCAACATGAATAGTAACCTTGGTAAGTTTTGTTACCACGTTAAAGTGTAAATTGGTAAATTTAGTTTAAAAAAATATGATAAGGACTATAAAATGACCCTAACGCATACCAAAATTTTACTGGAAGAATATAAGTATACCCATAACACATAATGATCAAAATATTGTTTTTAGTGTACATATGTGCATGAAAGAAACTTAAATAATATTTAAATCAATGAAAGTTAGAAATTCCACTTTTATTTTTTTTAAATATCTCTTATGTGTACACATTTAAAAAGGAATGTTATGAATCAATAAAAATGTATATTTTTAACTAAATTAACAATTTTTCATGATATATATTTATTTTTTCCATTTTTTTCCAATTAATTGAGATTTTTATATTTATAATACATTATTTTAGAAAACTTTTGAGATTCCACATTCATGTTTTAAATAATATGTCATTTTTAATATTGGGTTAAAATAAATATATATGTGACAATAAAAAATATTCTAAAATATAGAATAATTATATTTATCATGGTAATGTATTTTTATTATTTTTAGTGAAATAAATATGTTAAATAATTATACAATGTTTTTGGGGTAATTATTTTGTTAATATAAATAAAAAATAAATGACAATTAAAATATAAAATTAAATGTATTTTTGAGATAATTAATCTGGTTAATGAATAATATTGTTGACAATGACAAATTTGGATAATGATAAAATTTTTTAAAATTATATTATTATAATGATAATTTTAAATCTCCATGTAATGAATAGTATTAATATTGACATTAATAATATTTTATCAGCATAATATTTTATTAAATTATTTTAATGTCATAAAAAATCCTAAAAATAAAAACTAATTATTATATGGACGAAAATGTTATAAATTTTTAATTTATGGTCTAATATAGATAACATAAGTAAAAATTATAACTTTTTTTATTGAACAATTTATTACCATTATTAAATTTAAAATAGGTAAACTAAGGGTTAATAAATATGATAATGTTTTAAAAAATAAAAATCCATGGATAAAATCTACTAGTTTATGAGGTTAAAAATATATATCATAATGTATTCCATTTTATTATCATTTTGATGTATTTAGATTTTTGTTGAATTTTTCATAAATTGATATTTTTATAAATTTCAAAAGCTCTACTCACTTCAATTATTCAAGGGATCCTCCTCTCCAACTTCTTCACATGATATTGAGCCCTCATGATCGACCATCCTATAAAAAAATTTCTTTTAAACATCCATGGAATCATTTTAGCGGTTATGTTTTCTCAAAATATCAACCCCAGTATTCCAAATAGGAGATCTAAAGGAAGTATGTTCAAGAGGAGGTAATTGTCTCTATTGAGTCTTTTAAGATTATTTCTTATTCTACTTCCTCTAACTATTTTTTATTTATAAGACAATAACTAAATTATAAACAATATAATGGGATGTTATTATATTTATGGAACAACTATATTTTTCATTTTAATCATCCTATCAAAAGAGCACAATGTCATCTTATGTATGACTCACCATCTTCGTGTCATGGTTTACAGGTTTTTCTCAATAATTTATTTTGATTGGTATAAATATGGAAATATTATATATATATATATATCATTATATTTATTTAAAAAAAACATACCATCAACATCCTTAAAATTTGTCCTTTAAGGGAAAATGTGCCATCACTTGTGTGAATGTTGGACCCACCATCTCCACGATGTGATCTAATTAATTTTCCATGTCCATGATTCAGAAAAGATTATATAATTTATATAATGACTATATATGAACTATATAACCTCAATATCATTATGTTGATGAAGGAACTATATCCTATGAAAAATAAACCATACATATACGATAAAACATGCATATGAATATGAAGTCGTTAACACCCAAAAAGACACGTAATATTGAAATATTATAAAATATGTGTGATATGATGATATAAGGGAATAATTTCTGATATTTTAAATATTAATATGGTTATTTGAAAAATTAATAACATTATTTAAATAATTATACCAGATATTCAAATACCTATGAATGAAATTAGACCTAATGCAATCGTTAGTTTCATAGTCTTATTTTTATTTCGGATTGGTTATATGTAAGTATTTCTTGGGGAATATTTCCCATTCATTTCCAGTTTTCCAAAAAAAATCTAACATATTTTTATATTCTTATATAATTGTTTAAATTAATTTTACCACATGTGTTAATTTTTACTATACAGGATGAAAAAAAATATTCTTTTCATTTTCGAAATGAGGTTCTTTGAGACCATTCTCGAGAAATTAAGAAAGGAAGAGTTTTTTAGAAAATAAGGAATGAATGAATTTTTACACTTTCATGATACCTCAATTCCATGAAAAATCCATTATATGGTTACAATGTAATTTTCAATGATAACATTTTCTTTTCAAAATGTGTTGAATTTTAATAATTTTTTTTTCAAAAACAGAACGTAATTTTTTATCCGGAATTATTTTCAAGTAATTTCTAAAATATATTTTCATCTAAGATAATATTATTTTATGGTACATATTCATTATAAATTTTTTTTAAAGAATACTATCCTTATTAATCTTTTGGTTGATTTATGTATATAACTTCATGATATTTATCAAACCCATTTAAATTAAATGGGTTTTACTATGATGAAATGTTTATGAAACCTAGTTCATTTCATAGTTTTTGATACGATAAATGATTGATGTTCTTTTAGAACACATGTTTATTATTTTCATCATTTGATATGTTGAACCTGTATCTACCAACAATGTATTGGGTAATTATTTATATCTCATGAGATAGACAAGATTGGAATAAAATGTAAAAATTGTTCAATAATGCAATACTGGAATGGGAGTAATCTCAATTCTGTAATATATGTCATGAATGATGAATAAACTCAGTTCATTAATGACATTTTTTCATTATGATGTTCTTGGTAGTGAGCCTTTACCAATATGAAAATGATATTATATACTAATGTACATGACATTATTTCATGTCTTATTTTATAATCCAAACAATTATGATCATTGATTCTTTTATAATACATTTTTATGAACTTATTTTATTTATTCCATGAAAAAATATCATAATCCTTCATAAGGATGACATAATTTACTAATGGTCATTTCATGTTCTTATAAACATCTGATTATTTTATCTCCCTTGACTAACATTATTGAGAATCTAGGCTCACAGATTCATATGTTTCCTTTAATAAGGATAGGATGAACTGTATTATATAAGATGTTTTCAAAAAAGGCATTAATTATGAATAAATTCACAAATACGATGTAGATGTTTTATAAACAAGTAGTTTGTGTTCAAATTTTTTAAAAGAAAGTAAACCATTATAGTTTTGGTGTAATATTTTTATGTTATATAATGAATATAATTCTATATAAATGTAATATCTTTGAAACAAGAATATGGGCTATTATATTTTGGATTTTTAAATTATTTTATAAAATATTATTTTGATAAAATAACATTTTTTTATTTTGACATTATTCATTTAATTTGATTTCAAATACATTATGAAACTATGAGAGTATAAATATAATTATTTAAAACCACTTTAATATTTCATTTATATTTTCAAAATTAATTTTACACCCAAATTATTAACATATATCAATATTAATATTTTTAAAATCATTTTATTAAATAAATGTTCCATTAATATTGTAGACGAATTTATGGTAATTATATAAATAAAAAAATTAAATAAAAAACTATAATGAATATAATATCACTAATCAAAAAAAATTCATTTAGGTTTGTTCATATCTTTTAGTTTTCCTTATATAGACACAAAAGTGATATTAAAAACAGAGTGACATTTTGTAACTATACATGGCTGGAAACTATATAATAAATTTTCATAGAAAAGTGTCAATTAAAAAACTAAATTTCAGACCTAATTTGTTAAGGTAAGAATATCCTTCATGCAATAAAAATTTGGATGAAAATTATTGCCCCATCATTATTTTTAATCTAGATTTACCTGATTTACCCATTACCAAGTTGATAAGTTTTACCATGGTAATTATTTATAATATCTAAAAATAAAAAACATCCATTTAATAGATTTCTGCCCGATGATTAAGAATAATGAATTTAATTTATCAAATTATATTCCTACATATCGTGTAATTTAATTTTAAATTAAGATTCCTAATCTCAATAAAAATCACATTTTTAAAATGATGTTTTAAATAATACTACATGATGTATTTTTTTCACATTCAATTTAACAATATTATATAAATATTATAAAATATAATGACTATAGAATATATAAATTTCATTATAATTATTAACCAATACTAAATAATTAAATTTATTATGAAATAAATATATCTCCTGAAGAAAAATAATTTTTCAGGAAAAAAATTATTTTAATTTTATTAAATTTCAAGTTAGAATAAATAAACATCCAATAAAATGTTTTTATAAATTTATAAAGCTAATATTTAAAAAATATTTCTATTTATAACTTCCAATATAACAACAAGGTTATAGTAGAATTATAATAATAGATTATGGTTCATTCGAACACAGTGTTACATGCAACACAATCTATCAAATAGATTATATTTATTTTAAAAGAGATATACCATAAATATATTAGAGTGCTTATATTTGAAAAGAGATATACCATAAAAGAGATATATATGTGGTCAATATATTTCAAGGTCATGGTACTCCAAATGTTATTGTATACATAAATATTTAATATCTTATAAATAAAATATAATAAAAACCTATATATAAAGACGATAAGAACATGCACAGTAATTGTTGTTGTTTATATTGATGAATTTTTTTTAATAATTGTCTAATGAGTATTTTATACATAAATATTAAGGTTATTTAAAAATTATTTTTGAAATTAAATGATAAATCTTCCCAATTTTTTTATTGATATAACATTTTTTATATTTTATGGCTAGAAATGATAGATATTTATAATGGAATTAAATATGGAAAAAATACGAGCAAAAGGATCATTCTCTTAATGAGCGAAGTGATGAGGACCAACACTGTATTTTACAGGCTGTGAATGGATAATTTATATGGGAAATAGTGAGGAACTAATGAACGATATGATCTGGGTAATGAAATGTAAGTAAAATTCTTTAATCACCAGTAGATGATGTGTAGCATCATTTCGGGACATGCTAAAAGCAATGAAGACAAGCCACTAAGAATTTCAAGCCATAAATCCATTATATTATGGGATCAACACGTAAACATCATTTACCATTTGAAATCATATTTTTTATGGAATATCATGTCATGATGAACTAACACAATGTGACAGGCACGCACACGTCTTGAGGCACTAGTACATGACGTGATATTAGTCAATGGTCAAAACTCGGTTACGATATTCCCATGAGATTCCCATAGGTGGAGTAAAAACTAGATCGATAGTATATGATGTGTACCCAAAGTACTTGTCATGATGGGAGTTTGTAAGTTCATTATTTAAGCTTATAAATAGAGGAACTGTATACATCTAGAGATCTAATAAATTTGGATTCAGAGACACTTGGAGTAAGAGGATGCATTTTTCATGGACCTCCCAAAGTTCATTTCATTTCATTATGTTTTATTTTTATTTTCTATTTTTATTTAATCTAATAAACACTGGGATGAGGGGGTGAAACCTCCATTTTCTAGGGTAATTTAAACACATGGGAAGTTATATGTGGATTTAAATTGTTTTCATGCAGTTGGTTTGCATAGATTCGTTCATCAAATTCCAAACCCTTTATTTTTATTTTATCATTACCATGGATAAATTAATTAAAAATGAAAAAATAAATGGGGAAAATGACTACCATATATATGGAATGAATATTAAAAACATTATTTTAAATCATTTTTAAATATGGTATTAAAAAACAAGATTCAGAAAAATCCTAAACTACAAGATCAAGGGAACTGTGGAATTTGCTGCGTCATTGAGGGGATTATATGACCATTGGATCTTCTTCATATTGACTTTTACACCAAATCATTAATTAATCATCCTATTGACTCCAATTTCACCTAAACCTAGAATTTACAAATCCTTGACATGCTATCAACAATCTGATTTCACAACCAAATAATCTATTGTTCTCTTTCGTCTATCATCTTCCACAATCAACAAAAACTCATCATATAACATCACATTATTAGTTTAATAAAATTAAAATTTTGAACTTATAAAAAAATAATTCGTGGTCTCTGTGGGTTAGACAACTAAAATTCCAAATAATACATTTTAGATAATTGAGTCTCATTTTTTATGTTTTATAAATTTTTATTTTCATAGATCTGTATGTAACTAACGAAACCCTATGGGGATATCAAACTGGCACCATTTTCCAAGATGGTATACCATTATTTTTTTGGATTTCAATTTTTAATATATTTTTTTTGATTACTTTTTTTATGATGGGTACATTCGTACTTTGAATTTATAATTTTTTATAATGTACACTTACAACACTTGAGAAAATGGAAAATATATCATCGCATCAACCAAGAACTATGAGTAAAGTCAATGAATCAATGAAATCATATGAGAAAAATCATGAATGAGTTATAGAAAGAGATTAGAGGTGGATAAATCTTTTTGACTATGGGTTCCCATCCGAAACAGGACTAAAAACAGTCATCTAGGCTCCCACCATCACTGCAAACAACATGAAAATACAACATACAATCATCTCCAAGATATCAAACATCGTGAAATTCACTATAATTATTCATGAATATCTAAAAAATCATTATAGAGAATTCCTCATGCTCTATTATACTTTCCAATTAAAAAATACTTCTAGTGACACATTTTGAATTCATCCTTCCGGATTTTCATTATGTGATTGAGCATAATACTAGATTTAGAGCATACCTGCACATTCCATCCCCAAATGGGATGAGCTGTCTAGGATCATCCTTACCATATTCTTTCCACAATATATGTCAATGTATATATGAATTAAAATTCTATTATTTTTCCAATATAATGCCAAATCATTGTAATTTTCATTTTAATATTATGAAGTTATGACTTGTATGTTTCCACATCATGGAATATATCATTGGATACTAATCCAAAATTTCTATAGGGGTTAGTAATAGGGAATCAAGTCAATACTGAAAACTATATCTTGGAGGATCATTGATGACCAAATTTCATGAAGAAATCAATATCCTGTTAGATGAGATGGAAATAAACTGTTTTTAGTGGCAGAAAGATGGGGGAAAGAGGAAAGCTGTCTCTGGAATCAAAAATAATGTCAGGATGGTATCACAATTGGACTCACAGACCAAGAAAATATACATCATAATGGGACATTAGTAAAAACCCCAATTTTGGTGTGTAGAGGATGTAAATTAATACAATTATACTCAGGGTAATCAATTTTAGGGATGGAGTCCTCAACATCAACTATAAGGGAAAGGATATCATCTATGCCCATAGTTGTTCCAATAGTAGACACCATGACGGACCACATTGACAAGCTAAGTCCATTCCATGGCGGATACATTGGAAACATTCATATATTCATTGGGGTATTTACTAGAGGATATATGAGAATAATCATCTATACAAAAGGCCACATTTTAGGATCTACAGCTTCATGTTGGCTAAATCAATAAGACACATAGAGAGAGAAAAAGAGGAGAGAATCTATGATTCACTAAAGAACACACACGTGAAGCTTTGAGGGAAATAGATCTCATAAATGTGGAATAACAAAAGAAATTGGAATAAAGTATTTAGAATGAAAACTAGTTTAAAAAAGAGATGATGAGGCTGACACAAAACTTGAAGATGAAGAAGAAGAAGAAGAACCACCTCCATTCAAAAAAAGGAGGCCATTTCTACAATAGATGGAGAAAACAATGAAAAAAGGCACATAGTTATGATTCATTATCATTTTAAAAAATTTCATATTAATATAGATTATTCAAAGGATCCTGGGAACATTTCATCTTATGAAATATTAATAAAAGAACTTGTAAGAAACATGAATAAGCTAGATTATATTGGCTCCATCTCACTAACATGAGAGTGTTTGGTAGTGGTTTCAATTGAACTACCAATGAAGCAATGAGAACCTGGAGGCTCTTCAATCACCATATTTATAGGAGCTAAAAAATGTGAGAATTATTTGTGTGACTTAAGAGCATGTTTCAATATAATTTCGTACACGACATTCAAGAGGTTGGGACTAGATGGACTTAATCCTACAAGAGTATGGCATCATCTAGCATATTCAAATGTGATATCATCTTGAGGATTCATCCAATATGTAATGATAAATGTAAAAAACAATTGAATCCCGATCAACATCTTAATGTAGGATATGGAAGAGAAATAAATCCCACTAATTCTTGAAAGAACATTTTTAGCCAGAGGGCATGTTCTTATTGAGGTTCAAAATGGAGAAATCATTTTTAGACATGGAAGTGGTCATGTTAGATTCATCATCCACCAATACTTGTTGAAATTTGTTGGTAAATAGAAAAATGTTATCTGAGGTAGATAAGTAGATGAATCTGAGGATGTTATTGAGATTGAATAGTTACATGAGTTATAGGATTCTATTGTTCAATTAGATGTTAAACTGAAGATGAAAGAGAAGCTGAAGACCATGACAATGGGTAGTAGAAGAGATACCAACTACACCACATTTTTTTAATGGAAAATAGGTATGTATGGTAAATAAAAATCCATTTAGATCATCAATGTTGAAAAAAATGGTTGATCGGTCCAATGGAAATCAAGAATGTACAACCATATGAACGAATCAATTTATATAGTAAAAATACATAGGGGCAACCAATGTAGTCTGAAAAAAACAAAAACCACTAATGGAACCCGAAATGGTAAAAAATTTCCAGTCATTTATTACATGAGGTGAAGCTAAGGTAGGTCAGTTTGGGCCAATAATGTTAAAACAGTGTGCTTTTGGGAGGCAACCTGAGTGTTTTGTTTTTATATTTTTAATGTCTATTTTTAGACTCATGCATTCTCTAACTCCAAAAATTTAAACATTTATCAATAATGTACTATGATTTTACCTTACTTTTTTTAAAATTTAGGACCACCATTACCATGGAAACAACAAGTAATTGGAATCAAAAAATAAGATTTTCTGACATTACATGTTTTGTAATTCAAGTACATGGCGTGTGTCTAGAGAAGGAGAAACCAACCCAACCAACATTAAAAAACTTATTCCAATGGTAGTATGAATTTCAATTTATAGTTTTTCTACTAGAATCCAAAATTTTAATTATAGTTTTAAATACAAATTTCATACCTCTCACTATAATAATTTTTTATTAAAATGATCTAGGAGACATAAACTACACAAGAAAATTATCATTCCATGAATTTTAAATTTAATTACCAATAAATTTGAATGATAAAAATATAGAAAATAATTACCATATATAATCTTGATGATTTTTATTATACAATTAATAATTTAGTGAAGCATTTTAATCATCCTAAATGATATTTTTGTATGTATTGGTCATGTTTTGAATTTCGTATATTTTGAATAATTGATTTAATTATTGATATTCATTTCCATAAGTTGTTGTCCAAACCATTCACCTATTTCCAAATAAACCCAATAATCAAATATTTTACATTTATTCTAATTTATATTTTATGAGAAACTCTATTATGTTTTCTTCTTGAACATTCACAACATCTTATCAAATCTATGTCTGAACAGAATCATTTTTAATATGATAGAGGCATTATTTTTGGTTATCCCTTATATATATACCCATATTTTTTATTCAATTTTATGAAAATACAATACATTAATTAACTCTTTTGGATTTTTGACATATTATAATCCTATTTTATTCATTCCTACCCTCCTCAAAAATTTCTGAAGTATTATTTAAAATAATAAGTGTGGTGTAGCAATACTTTTGGGTGTACCAAGATATTAACCACAAGGGATATTATTGTTTGGGATTTTCATTATCATATAGTGGGAGGCCATGAAATAATTCATTGTATTAAATTATTCACCCTTATAGATTAAAATAAAATGTTTATAAAAAAATGAAAAAATTGGGTTGAATTTGGGAGGATAAAAAATCACCATTTTCTATAATAACGATTTATAATCGTATATAGTTTAGTGATGGATGTGATATTTTCCCTAAGAATGTATTTAAAAAAATTAAAATAGGGAAAGGGAGGTTGATTATATAATTTTACATACATGAACCATGATTCTACATTAATCTTTATTGGGGGAAGAGAGATAACATTTGTAAAGGGAGGATATCAATGAGATTATTATTTTGTTATCATGAAATGTGCTTTAGAGTTGATCCTCCTTTTTCAGATTTACATTTTACCTCATTTACCTACCTAAAATGAAGTCTCAAATTCATTTGATCATTATTAGTAAGTACCTCATGAATAATATTGACCTCTATCTTTACCCAGTGTAGATGTTTCATGCATTGAAAGCCTATGGAATGTTACATTTTTGTGAGATATATTTTGAATTCAATTTGAATTTGTACCCTGATGATGAGAAAAAAATTCATGTGAGGTATATTTCAAGTTTCATGGATAATAATAATAAAATGGAAAATGAAAATGTATGATAAAAAATATATGGCTATTTTAAAACTAAAGAAGAAAATGTTTGGTTATCTTGTTTCATTAAAAATGATGAATTTATGTATTTTATACATATGATGCTCAAGAATTTATCTCTGCACATGATCAATTTCTTTTATTGAAATTGAATTTAAATCATGGTAAGTTAAACATCCTTTGAATTATTTTGAGATTCCTTGAGGAAAATTCTGAATTCAAGTGTGGGTGGATTTGATAAGTGTTTTTCTTTAATATATTTTACGGTGTTTTAATAAATGAAATTTTGTATTTAATGATAAATTTTACCATTTTGTAAAAAAATTAACTTGTTTTATATTTTAAGGTAGGAAGTGAAAGATATTAGAAAAATTATTGAAATGTAGTGAAATTCTATTCAATAGGACCCTTCATGCTGCAAGAAATGCGAAAAGGCACAACACCTGACTTTTAGGATGATCCTGGAGATATTATAACAGAAAATGTGAAGAACCAAGGAAAGATAATTCTAGAGAGTAGAAAAGTATGTACATGTCGTGAATCACTTGTACATGACATGTTGTATCTGTTAGTGACATACTCGAATCCGTGAAGACATGCCACAAAAATATTTCAATCCATGAAGCCAGTACATGACATGATCAACAAGTACATGTAGTGTAATAATAGACTTAATATTTCCACCACCAAAACTTGTTGTGATGAATATATAAAGTCTAAAAGGTAGGTAAATGTCATGAGGCCCCAGTTCACAATGTGATATTATTCAATGGTCAAAACCAGTGTACGAGATTCCCACGAAATTTGTGTAGGAAGAGGGGAAAAGTAGATCCTAATTACACAACGTGTACCACGAGTACACGTTGTGAAAGAGGTTGGGTACAACCCAGTTTAATCGTATTAGTATTGGGGCTTGCTAATGCTTGAGAGTATTTTAACATTGATTCAGAGACACGTGGATCAAGAAGGTTTATTGCGCATCTCCCTCCCCATGTACTTTTCTTTTCTTTTCTTTATTATTATTTTATCATTCACTCTAAACATATCATCACTAGGATGAGGGTGTGAACCTGATATGTTCTAGGGTGTTGTAACCAAATGGGGAATGAGAAATTATATTTAATTCATTTATATTACACATATAGTTGGTTTGAGAAATTTAACTATTAAACATCTAATCCCTTTAATTTTATTTTATCATGACCATTGCTAATTTAATTAAAAAGGAACATTTAAATTGACCAATTTACTACCCTAAAGATGGAATGACCGTTTTCAAAATTATGGGAAATCTGTTTTAAATATTGTATCAAGACAAACACGATTCAAAAAAATCCAGAACTACCAAACCATGGAAAATAGGTAACTTCTGTGTCATGGAGTGGATACCAATGCAATTTGATCTTACTCATCTCAAATCATATACAAAATCATCGATTTAGGATAAAATTAAATAAATTTTCACGTGAACATTGATGTTACAAAACCCTAGTATGATTTCAAAAATATGGTTTCACTTCCAATAAATTTGAAGTTCTTTTTTTCATATTTCTTTTTCCAAAATCCATCATATTTCGTCTTTTTTCATATCATTATCAGTTTAATAAATTTACTCTTAATTATTTATTACAAACTAATTCACCATGTCTGTGGGTTTGAACCATAACATGCCTAATATAATGTTTTAACTAATTTAGTATCGTAGTATGGGTTTTATAAATTTTGTTTGTCATAGATCTGTAGGGAAATTATTATTCATTATGTTTCTATCAGTTTAATGGAGTATACTTTTCAAGAATTTGAATAAAAAATGATGTTCCATTTTGAAATTTAAATTCTAGGAGGGATGAATTTCCTTCTGGGATTACAAGTAGTATAGATTGAAAAATACATCATCTTGTCATGTGAGAAATACATTGAGGAATTATGGAAAAAATATTCCATGGAATGTTCTAATGAATTAACAACACCCTTGAAATATTTTATAAATTGAGTAGAGGCTATGAATAAAAATGTGTGAATTATAACAACCTAATGAAGAGAATTGTAAGGTTTATTTTTGTAATATTATCAAGAATACATATTAATTATGATGCACCACTATTTAAAATATATCAAATTGATTCAATGGTATGACACATATTATTTTAATGATAACTCAAATATATATTAATGTCTTATTCCCTGATGTATAAAATATATGTGGAATATAATTTGATGGGATACAATGGTGTTTCATTTGATGATGATTGCAATGAATTAAAATCAACCTCAATATGATATTTTTTTAATATTTTTTGTGGGATATGGAATATTATTGAAACAATTTACATGATTTTGAGTATATAAAATATTAAGTTTTTAATTTCTTTCCAGAATGTACATAGATTTTGTTGATAAAAATGTATCTATAATACTTGATGGAAATATTTTATAAACCATTGTGAATATATTATTAAAATAAAATTGTAACTAAACTTTTTAAGAATCTAGTACATCACTATAGATCCATACATATTGATATCAAAAACATTTTCATCAAGGATAATGTTTCTAACATATATGCAAGGTTACAGAATAATTACAATTTTTTTTATTGATATGTTAACTAAATCTATATTAAAGGAATTATTTAAATAATTAAATGTGAAACATTAAGTTAGAAAAGGTTCTTATATATATATATTATAAGAATTACCACATTATTATTATATTTTTATTCAATGGGGATAGAACTATAGAACACCTTTTAGAAATATATATTATATTTTTTAGTCTAATGTTATTGATTATTATAAAATAGGGGAAAAATGATATGTTATTTTATTAAGGGGATATCAAAATCATGGGACATGAATTATTTATCACCGAAGGGTGGAAATATCATAGAAATTTTTTTAATCTAGTAGACTGGCATCATGAATCATATAATTAATAAGTTACATGAATTGATAAAAATATAAGATTTATTGGAGTTGAAAATAGAACCCAAGGGTAATATTAAAGTACCCATGGATTTGAGGATTGTTTTTTATTTTGTGAAAACATTTAATTATGACTTTGTTTTTATGAATATTTAATGACGATGTGAAGAATTCTAGAAGGTGAAATTTTGATGAAATGATTCCCGATTAATGAATTGTCTGTCTCCATAAAAAATAATATAGTTTTTTTGGTGGATTAATTCTTTATCGAAATGTTTCACAAGTTCTGTAATGGGAGGAAACATATATAGAGAATGATATTCCTATGGTTGATGAGTTACTAATGATATTATATTATAAAGGAATATTTCCATATATAAATTTCCATATCTAATATAAAGAAGATACATCTTTGTATGATAAAAAATGTTTTTAATGTTTTCATAATGTGTAACTAGAAACTTAAATAAATATTGATTTTTGTATGTGGATCATATTTCAAATGGTGAATATGGAAAAACTAAAATCTGATGATTCATCACTTTTCATTCAAAGAATCAAATATGATAGAGGATTGGGAATAAAAAATTATTCCAATTTATAAAAATAGTAAAGTCCTATGATGATCTATAAATAATTTCAAGAAATTTCAATTACAATAGTTTACTTGTTAAAACAGATCAGTTCCAGAGGTTTGAAGCAAAGGAAACTAGAATTTGAAAAGAATTTTTTTGAATTAATGACAAAGATATTCAGTAAGCTCAAAAAACAATAAAATTATGACTGTGGTTTTAAGATTATAAATTCTAATTGAGTTCATGAAATTTGGGTAGATATGATTTCTTTTTAATTGAATGATTTTTAATCCATGACTAGAATAAATTAAGATGAATGTTATGAATGAAAATAAGATAAATAAGTGACTAATGTAGAAGGCTTCATTAATGAATGATGAACCTATTAAACCATCGGTACTTGGATTTTGTTTTTATAAGTGGCATATTAACAATGAATGAGATGTTACTTGAGTTAATGAATTAGAAAAAATAATTTGGAAGATTTAACTGGGTGATAAGAATAGAAGTCAAATTACCTGGGTAAAGAATAAATTTTTTATAGAATCTGCAAATTGAAGCAACAAAATCAAACAACTGATCCAAAGAGAGGTGAGAAGAATATTGGACAAGTATTTTATTTGGGAAGTATAATTATAAGAGTGAGATAAATTATCTTGATGGTTGAGTAGTGTATAGTAAAATTAAGATCTAAAAGATTAAGAAGATTTAAATCCATATAATAATTATCATAAGTCTATAGATGATAGGGGAATTAAAGATTTCCACACATAATGATACTTCACAAGACATATATGTGAATTCAAATTTTGTGTGAAATTGTTGATATTCAAATCAATAAATAAGAATAAATTTACTTAAGATGTTATTACATATTAAATTTAAGTGAATGAGATATAATATGGATTAAGAATTTAATAATATGGAGTCATGATCAAGGTATGTTTTTTTGGAAAGTATATATGTGTTTGACAGAGTATTGAGTTATTGAGAAAAAATATCAAATTTTAGTTCTTAGGTTCCTCATTTTTTTCATAGTAAGGAAGGTTATATAATGGGTGACTCATTGAATGAGCAGGGATTATAATTCTACATAAGATCGTAAGAGATGTTAACATGTATATGAGCATATACTGGATAATTTTATTCAAAAGGCTTTGAGGATTTTTATCCTTTATTACTGAGGAAAAATAAATACAAAGATTATATTTCCCATTCTATTTGTTGGTATATTTTTAAAATAGAGGGAACTGGTATAATGGGTTTTAGAGAGTTTGTGATTTTTATATAATAGTGAATGCAAAAAATTCCCTATGATTTATTTTTAATTAAAAATAATCAAGTGTATCTGATGATTAAAGGATGATAACTTCTAACTTACTATAACCACTTTTCTTCAAGTGTTATAAAATATATGTCTTAAACTCAACCAAAAAAACAATTGTATATACCCACATTGTGATCAAACTATGTAAAAATATTGTGAACCTTTTGTTAATATATATATGTTTCTATTTTGTATGTGTATGGGTGAGATATAAATCATGTGAAGATCAGGACAATATCATTTTACCAAGGATAATTTCATATAACAGAATAACGAAATAGAATTCCTAATTAAGCATCCCTTCTTAGTGGTGCATCATATTCTCGTGAAAATCAATTTAGTTTACAAAATATCGTTTCTCTAATGAAATGGTCATGGTTTAAATAAACTATAACTTCATTTGTCCATAATGACATAACTAAAAAAATATTATTATATTATATCTAAAATTTCATCAAAAAAACTAAAAATATTTATACCAACATTAATACAACAAAAATGGTCGTGGTCATCCCCTTATCATGATTTTTCAGTTCGGTGGTAGACAAAACCATGTTAAATATTGAATACAACCATAACTATCAAATGATTAAATAAAAAAATTATTAGAAACACCAAAAAATATTCTTTGGTGTGATCTAGTGTTTAATACATTGAAAATCATTTTTTTTGAAGATTTGATGTTTGATTAAAGCTGATTATCATTGACTATAACTTATGAAATGTTTTTAAATTATTAAATATGAAAAATATAAGAGTGTTTATGTTTTTTTAAAATATTATTTTTTATTGTGAATATAAAATTGTTATATTGAATAGGATTATTTAGATTTTATTTAAACAATACCAAAAGGATTTTCGTATGACTAGATCAATGGTTTTAAAAAATAAATTTGTACTATTTAAATAATGAATTATATTAATATAAAATATACCATTTTTATATGATTATTAATTTTGTCCTTTATTTGGAATTTTACTTGTATTAAATCAAATACTGTTAAAATTAAGAGTATAAAAAAGTTTATATTAGAATGAATGTGAAATTATAATATTTTTCCATGTTATGGAATGTAAATATGAGCATCCAAAAATTATGTATTGTTCAAATTTTGATATATATATATATATATATATATATGAATTTATCAAAACAAATTACGTATAAATTAATGAAATGTTATTTTATTTATTTAATTCCATTTTTTAAAAATTTATGATTATATGTGTTATATTATAAATTTATTTTCATTTTGATATAAGTGTTTGAAGATATTTTTAATTGATTTATGATTTAATTAAAAAGATAACTAATGATTTTATATATTATGTATTGAAATTTTCTGGCAATTTAAGTCTATCATGATTAATGAACCCTGAGTAGAGGAAATTTGGGTCAGACTGATCAGTGGATTGGGATCATAGGTTCTTTCTAGTTAACATAGGGTTGGTTACCAATCACTCTATGATTAATCTTATGTGGTTTTTTATTTAATATTATTCTATGAAATTAAATAAATATTTTTTATGTGAAGTATTAATGAGATGAATACTTATAAGTAGTAATATAGATGTGTTTAAATATTAGTTATTACCAAAAGATATGAGTGCAGAAAACTGTCACACAATAATATGATTTAAGGATATTAATTTAGTGTAATGAATAAAGATATAAAAAATAATAATTATATGTGTTCATAGATATAATGATAATTCATAGGATATTGTAGTGAGATAATAAATCCGCATAAAATAATATGTTTCATATTCTTTTTTATATTACACATGTTAGGACCATGATCATACAACCAAGTAGGTTTATAACAAAATATAATGTCCATGGAATTTCATCTATATGATTCTAATCTTATGTGTCATCCAAAAAGTTAGGCACCTATATTGGGAAAATGCTTATGTTTACACTTATCTTGGATAAAAATTGAGATCAATTCCATGGGATTAGTGTTGAGTTTATCTATATGATGTATTCAGTAAGGATTTATCTACTAAATAGATAATAATAAAATACTATATGAATATCTCGATGACATACCTAAATATGTGATAAATGAGAGTAATTCCATAGTGGGATCATTAATTTAAAATTAGTTCATGGACTTCCAATGGATATGTTTTAATTGATAGGGTTTTATAATTTTTATTGGGAGAACATATAATTAATGATTATATTAAATGAATATAAAACATTATATTAAAATGTTATAAGACATTTTGTAGATAAATTGGTATTGAATCCTTGAACATGACTTTGAGAGTAAATTTTTTAATTTAGATGTTTAATGAAAGAAACTTCTTATATTGATAGTAAAATATTAGAATATTTCTCTAGAAAGAATGTAAATTTTATTTATTAGTTTAACTCCTTGAATTGAAATATTTTTTATTTTTTTTAAAAGTTGATTTTTCATTTTTACAAGATTTATAAAATGATTCGTATGAGAATTCAAAGGTATTATATTAAAACTAATATAATGAGATCTAGTATTCTTTCATGAGAAAAATATGATTGTGTATATTAATGACATGGAGATAATGGATGTTTCTAATAATGATTTACTGATGGAATTCATTTTAGAATTTTTATAGGAAATTCTTTAAAAATATAAATGTATTTAAGAAATCATTCCCCAAGAAATTCAATTCGCTGAGGATAAATCGCATGTATGTGGGATTTTTATGATCATTTATTATATTAACAGTTTAAATAGGCAAATATTTAGGCTTGAGGAGTAATATTGGGTGGTCTAATTATAAGCCTAGGTTATTGAAACCTAAAGATGATATCATGAATATGGGCCAATATTTACTTTAGAATAAATTGCCTAAAATAACTTAAGGGGTTTATGGTTCTCCACTGAAAATAAACATTAATCATTATTTCTATAAAAATGATCTAAATAATGGATATTTATTTTTATCTAATTTCGTTTATATAAACAGATAATTATATTTTTAAAAAAGTGTTGTTATACATAACATGATCTGCTGGTTTTAATTCAAATTGTTTTTTATTTAGTCTAATTATATGATAGGTTTGAAAAGAATATTAGGGTAAAAAATGATTTAACGAGGATAAAAATATTTATACATGATATTTATTCAAATGTAATAGAATGAGTTACCACCATACAAACATTTTAGAATTTAAAAAAATAATGTATTATTTTAAATATAGTACTCAAAACACATAAAATACCATGTATTAAATGGATAAAATAGTTTATTTGAATAATATTCCTACTAAACGATATAATTTTTATTTCATTTCAATATGGATTTTTTGTGTATTATTGTAATATTAAAGAGAGAATATAATTTCTTACAGGATAGTGAATGTAAATGTGTACATAAAATTTTAAAATATTTAATAAAAATATTATTGTTCCAATCTAATCCATATTAAATTCCTATTTATGTAATAAAAGTGTTTATGATGTTTTATTAATGATATTAATATAAAAAGAGACTTTTTATGAAAAAAAATGAGACAAAAATATTTCATTTATAAATTTCCAATAGCAATGTTGATGAAATACATTGAATGTGTTATAAGTTGAGAATATAAGTTATTACAATCATACCATATGATTTTTTAAATTAACGAAGCATGAATATATTTTTCAATTTATTAGAAATTATGAATATGATTTTCATGTATAGTAATTACTCAATAGAAATTTATTCATATGTGTTTCCAAATGAAATTATTTGGTGTGTGGTCATATCATATTATCCCATAGAGATATGATAGAAATTACATATAGATGTAGTGATTTTTCCAAACACATACAGTAATGAAAATATAATCCCAATTTAGATTTCTATTATATGGGATATGATTATACACAATTTTTATGTTGTTTTATCAGTATTTTCATATGATTTTTTAGAATAAAAAATAAAATATGTTACAAAAAAGGAAGTAAAAACATTTCTATTATTTCATGTAAGTTGTATATATCTTGATACATGTTCAAATTATTTTTCTCTGAAATTATGACTTTGAGTTTTCCATAATTGAGGTCTTTTTGGAGTATTGTTTTTTCAGATGACATTTTTTAGTTTAACATTGATATGATTTCATAAAGAGGTATAAAATATGATCATGAGAAATAAAACACGTATTTTATGCTAGATGGCCTACTTTTACACCACATTGAGTGGAAAATATTCTGTATTAGGTAAGATAAAGGTGAATATTTCATATTGAATCTTCATACTTGATCATGGAAATATACCTAGCATGAAAATCGTGATACATTGCTATAATTATTACACTATCATTGGGAAGGAGAAAATTAGAGAATGGTATGTTAGGTTTCTGATCATTTTATCGGTTGAGACATAATAATGATGTAATTTATCCTCTTATATGATAATTATGAAATATGGGACCTAAATTTTTATAGATTGATGAATGGTATCTCTTTATATATATGTGTAATAAGTTGTGTGGTTATATATTACGATGAATGGTATGCGAAGTTTTCATTCACATTACACAATGACATGAGATGTGTTCCCCCATATAATCAACCTATACTCATATAATTACAAATATTTGAGCTATATATACAGAATCGGAATACACAATGTACCATGTCATTCAATCTCTATATAAAAGGGACTATTATTATGCATACTTCTATGTGATGTAATTGGTAGGCATATGTATGGAGAAACATCTGTTTGATAGATATTAAGTCAAGACCATTTATAGAATGAGTAACATTGTCACTTTACTGGAGTTTTTTAATTTATTACAATTATTTATTAGTAAATTTATAATTTATAGAAATTATTTAAATTCACATGTGGTGAAATATTGTTGTTTCCTGAATTGGTATTATGTTTTGTTATAAATCATTTATAAAAAAACATGGAGGGCTACCCAAAAATTATTTTGGAGGATATCACAATGTAATTTCAGATGGATTAGCATAATTTGTTACTTATGGTGTAATTTTTGGTGAAAATGAATGATAGTTTTGATAATTTACATCTAGGATAAAGGAATCATTTAGAGGGAGATGGGGTCAATTTGTGATAAATTTTTCTTTTACGATTCCTTGATTTTGAAATAACAATCATCTCATATTAAATATATATATCTATTATAATATAAAAACTAACACACAACCACAGGAATACAGGTATATACAAGGATTACTTCTCAATAAGAGTTTCTAAATCCTCAGCATCGTTTTAATATAATCCAATACCACAAAATCCCCTAGAAACAATCCATTGGTGTGAATATTGAAAATTTTGATATGACATTATACTTCTGTTGCACTATGATTAATGAAACAGTTCTTGTGCTTCCCTTAGAAAAAATGATGTAATAAATGTGCGTTCAATTAGTAATGGAATATTCCCATGTTATCTAAAAAAATATTATTTTTTTCTATCTTGTCAAATTCTAAAATAAAACCATAAAAACACAATTATTAACATTCATATCTAGAATCAGGTTGAAGAAACCTTCATAAAGACCCTCAGTCTAAATGATTATTCTGATTCTTCAATCACATTGCTTTGTCTGATTCTTCTGTCTGATTTCATATTTTAGAAATATAACTCTACCACAATTTGATTGAAAAAATTATAAACCTAGCACTTCTCATTCTATAAATTTTTTTGTCTAATTTCTTTGTCTGATATAATAGTCTATTTTGAAAAACACCGATAACTTACTATATTCTATGTACTAGACTTCCTTGGGAATGCTCAATCTGGAAACATGTTCTCTTAAAAAAACATATATCACATTCCCCTTATCTCTTCACCATTATATAGTACAACTTTAATAAATGACTATATAATTTATACTATTTATAAGTGTGGAAAATGTTGTTTGGATATACATATAAAATATTTGTCCAGAATTACGAAATTTCTCAAAACATAAATTTCCCCATCATTTCAGCTCCATCATTGACTTCTTCAACTCTTCTTCATTCTTCTCAAAAACTTATCGAATCGTTTCAAAACATCTCCATCCATTGAACTTTTAAAATATTATTCAGTCCTATTTCATTTTAATTCTAATATCATTGTTATGATAAATATATATGTTTAGTTGTATAATATTGGTAACGTTACTCTATACAAATTGACTGTATGAAAAGAAAATGAATTATCACTACAATTCACCATTCCAACTAAAAAAATATTCATTTATATGCTTTAACAACTATTAGACATAAGAAGTTGAATCCATTCGACCAAAAATACATATTCTACATATAATGATATCAAAACTACTTTGATTCACATAAACGACATATTTAAAACCTCCTTTGAAAAACACATACTCTAAATCTCATTTTATTATTTTCTTCAGACCAATGACCTCATTTATATTGAATGTATTGGTACAATCCTTTCTTTGATTGATTGATCTCTCCCTCACTATGATGGATCAGTATAAGCACATATCTAACGAAATGGAACCACAACTTATCTGATGAATCTTCACCCAAATATCAAATTGAGTAGAGATCATTTTTATCTAGTCCCAAAATTAATACAATTCAAAATAATAAAAATTTGTGACTACAGTTTTCATCATCATTAGGATTATTGGTGAAAAACATTCCTTGTTAACTTATCACATTTCCCCACAATATCCACATAAAAAATTCTTCCACTGATAGATCAGTGGAACCTAGAGTCCGATGGAATGGTTTCAATTGTTGAACAATGTCTGACATTAGCATCTTCTAACATACACATCCTTTAGTCAGTTACACATCTAGTGATATTCACACTAATAACATGATAAATAAAATATTTGTAATTTCATAGTTTCATCTTCTATAGAAATTTACTTGTAATGATGTATTCCTCATCAATTTGATAACATATAATATTCGAAAAATTATATGATTTCATATGAATATATTCTAAGTCTGCTAAAATTTATTATACCAATCAAAACAATCTGTCTATACCCAGTGTGAGTTTGAAACACAACTTCACCAATAAAACTTCTGTATAACTAAAATCCAACACTATGATACTTTCTTATCAAAAGATTGTCTAGTATTCTCATTATGATTCTCACATTTAATCCCCATCTTCTGATCATCAAAACATAATAAATTACTGTGATTTCGTTTTGTTGACACCAAAATAAAAAATAATCAAGAAAAAAATATCTTTAAACATCCAAACATATTCCAGCCAACATGGACCCGATCATCTCACCACTTTTGATTTTTTTGTCAGTGAAGCTTTATAAATCACTAAAATTTGTAAGTATAATAAATTTCTTTGGTATGATTAATTCTATGCCTATGTGGGTGAACCCTTTACAGGAAATATGAATCATTGATAGAAAAACAATGTTTTACAAATGTAGTGACTCATGAAACTTCTTCATCAATCCAATATGTATTCCCATATTCCATATCCTCTTTATTTTCATTATACAGGTACCTATATGAACATGATTCATATAGCCACTCCAATAAAATGTTATAATAATTCAAACTCATACAAGATGAGTTCATAGCATACCCACAAAACTCACTAAATACTTTCTTCCAAAACAGCTTTAGCACACATCAATGGATAAATTTATGAAATATTACCCTCATTGACAACACAATCCAAATACAAGATAATAGAGGGGATAAAATAACATACTATAACCTTTTAATTAATGAGGATTGATTCCAATGTTCAACCTCTTATTGAGAAATGAATCATTCATTAACGTATTATTTAAAATGTATTCCACTTGTTTTGATGTAGGAAAATAATATTGATTCATTTCATCCTTCCACACATGATCATTGATCAAATTTTTTTGAAAGATAATGTTTCAATGGTATTTCTATAAGGTTGATGAAACTCTTATTATCATAGCCCAAAAGAAAGGGTAACATAATTTTATTAGTACGTCTTCTAGATGAGTCTTCGTCCACATAATATGCTTAGAATCATGAGTGGAAGAAGGTTTATTATTATTTATCATTCATATCTGATTCCTAAATCAAATGTACCTTTGATATACCAATGAATTATTTTCCCTTCCAATAGTTGTAGTTATTTTTAATTACTATGTAATCTTTCACATAAGATACAAAAATAAACAATATTTTTTTTTATGGTAGTCAAATACTTTAAAATTCCAGTCTTTTAATAAAACTCATTATAGTCAACTATCTTTCCATATCTATATTTTGTAAACATGGATTCCATTGAATTTTTTTTGTAAATAGGATTTATATTTTTCATGAAAAATAGATTGATATGTTCCATATAATACTTTTAATGATTAATAAATATGTGTTTCTTGTTTATTATGATTTTTAACCCAATTAAGTATCCATTTCCCCCAGCTTGTAAATTTCATAAAAAATCATCATTTATTTGTCAAACCATGCACATGTTCATTCATAATTCCAAGAAATGGTAATATAATCAACATAAACAAATATGATGAGGTAAATCTATATAATTTCATTGATGTACATATTACAATCAACCCTACCTTTCATAAAATATTCCTTTCTTATTTATGTGTCCAATTTGGAATACTATTCCCTCAGAGCTTGATTTATCCCATACAATGATTTATTTTTCTTGAAAATATAACATTCATGATTACCGATAACAAATCCACATAGTGGTTCAATATAGAAATCCCAATGATGTTCACCAATAAAAAAACGAACTTCACATCCATCTAAATTTTTTGAAACTTCATTGTGTAGAAATATTAGGAAATATTCTAATTGTATATAATATAGTCACCTGAGATAAAGTCTCATCAAAATCAATGATATGAATATATGAGTTACCATTTCATACAAACCTTTGGGTTTTTTTATATAATTACTATATTAATTGAACATGTTAAAAAAAACCCACATTTTATAGATAACATTTTTGTAATTTTTTGTAAGGACCCAAAGATTCATTAATGGAAAATCCCTCTTGATCATATTAAATGTCACTTTATATAAAATGTTTTTATAAAATTCCAACTTATTTGGTTTTATGTTATGAATTTTGACCATTGCTAATATAGCCATTGAACATTGATCACATGATTAGTATAAATATAGGACATTAAAAAATCCAATTTACTCAGAAAAAGGAAGTGATTGCCTCATCCAGTAGAATTTCCCCATAAAAGCCCATTTTTCAGATCTCGGAAAAGAGGTGGCGTCTTTGGGCTTGTCCCTTGACCAAGCCCATGCTGAGCTTCATCATGTCAAGCTCAAACGTGACCGTCTACGGAAAAAGTGGAAGTTGATTGAAATTACCACTCGAGCGATGTTATCCGAGCCACCCCAAGAGTCTGTCACCATCGCACACCTTACCCTTAGGTCTTATGAGGTTTTTTTATGGGGTTATGTAACAAATAAGTAGCACTATGTTCATGTACATTATTTATGTATATAACAATTAATATAATTTCTAGTCATTTCTGATACATTGTAATTACTTTTTAAAGTACTAATGGTGTTTTTAGTTATTATTTAATTAAGAAATCTATTATATTAAATTAAGAGATTTTTTAATTAAATAATATGTTAATAAATAATATTATTAGTATTAAATTAATCTTTATTAAACATAAATGATCTTATAATTTTTTGAATGCAATTAAAATTTTTATTAAGGTATGAAAGCCATTTCTGTCAAAACCCGTGAATTTTCAATAAATATCTGTTTTTATTTTAAAAGTGAAAATTAAAATATTTATAAAATTATTTAGATAAAATAAATTTCATTTCTGGAATCAGGACGTTGAAATTATCAAACGGTGAATTTTTCATAATTTTCTGAGACAGTCAAATTTTTGGGTAAAAATTAAATACCGTTTACAAATATAATGTGTTTTAGGACATCATAATGACCCAATAGTGATGTAATAAAATACTATAATATTTATGTTGGGCAAAAACATGTTTTACCATTAAAATAATGTGATTTTGGGTTTGTTTGTCTTACTTTTCAACGCATTAATGGACCCCTCAAGACTTATTCAACACATTGCCTTTTTAAAATAATTTCCATTGGAGTGTGACTCACCTCCACATAAGAAACCCTAATATTTTAATAATATCGGATGTTGGCCTTATAAAATACTGTTTTCCACTTCTCTTTTCCAAAAACCATGGGAAAATTCCATGGGATGGTTTGTGGTTTGGATTAATTTAATGTAAGGGGACCCAAACCTAAATAATAATGAATTCCCTCAACTTTCCTATATAAACGCACCCAAGCTCCCACTACCTCCTCACTCAAATCCCATGGAGTTCGTCCAAACTTGGCCCTATTCCCTCTAGAATCCTCCCAGGGTTCCCCAATCTCTGAAGAATCCTCTCACAAGCCTCTCTCTAGCCTTTGGAAGCACACATCCAAGTAATGGTTTTTTCTTCCTTTCTAATTTTTGTCCAAATTTATTTAAGTTGTTTTGCCCTTTTATTTTCAATAATGAATGTTGGGGTATGGTTTTGAAACTCCCTCATACTTCCCTATTTATGTTTTAATTATGGGAGACCCCTTTCTCTCTCATTAAATGCCTCCCAAGTACACCTGTTACTATGCTAAAATTACGAAAGGAACTTCTCTCTCTTATTTTACATTCAAGCAATACTTTTGTATCATTAATATAAATTACATTAAAATTGTTAGGACATGTATCTATATGACCTCCTTACTGTCGATTACATTTAAATATGATGAGTAACCCCTTTCTCTCTCATCAACCATTTTTATAAATTCTTATGTCACGCTGTTACGCTGCCGAAATCGCACTGATTTTCTAAGACAATGTCATTGTGTAGTGAATACCATGACCATTTCTCCATAAAGGGAATTCACAATTATGCACATTTAATTCTTTATTACAAAGAATAATTTATGAATTCCACATTCCTTTATCATGGAATAAATGATTATGTTTTATGAATCCATGTTTTATGATCCATGTGGCACACTTATGCATGAAATGAAATGTTTATGAAGGGTGAACCCTTATAGCTCTCCAATGCATTGGGTAATGTACAGTATCATGATACGTCATGTGAAATGAGTGTTTACTAATTCTAATTAATGTGCAACGAGGGTTTAATCGTGCTTTATGTGCAATGAGGATTTACTCATGCTCCATGTGCAATGAGCCTTGGCTCATGCTAATTCCACGTCAAGTGTTGTTGCCACATTTTCATGTTATTATTATCATGCTTTATCATGAATTTATGTTCATGTTCATATTATGCTCTATTTATATGCCTATTTCCTAACATGTATTATACTCCTCATGTTATTCCATGTGTATTCCCTTACTGGGCTTTATAGCTCACCCTTTTCTTATGCATGTCCTCAGGTTATCCCATGCAATGCTAAGTACGAGGGAATGTAATGGTCATGTAAAGCATGTTTTCAATAAAGATGTTGTATTTCATGTTTTAAGTTTTTATGTAATGATCCTAAGCCCCAAAGACACTAAACCACTCGATCATATTTGTTGTATCAAGTGAATTTTTATGTAATAAATCATGTTTAAGTTGTAATAAAAAGCAGGGTTGTCATAGTTGGTATCAGAGGATAGGTTTAGTTATTTATGGGATTAAGAATCCCTAGTAAAGACTTAGATACAAGAATAAGTATAATAAAAACATCCCTATGTTTTGGTATGTACTGAGTAAGTGGTTTATCAAACAAATACATCCATGTCTGGATACGAGTAGGTAGAGGAGGCTCTGGCACAGATTTATCCTATGGGTAAAACCTAAAAGCACCACTTTGAGCTAGACTCGAACGGGAACTGGTGCATGACAACGGGCCTTGCTGCACTCTTGGTTACGACACTCCCAGGGGATTTGTTTTCATAAATTCAAAATCTTAGCATGAAACCTTATTAGGGGAATTAAAAAAAATTCCCCTATGAATATATGTTAGAATGTATATCATGAAAAGCATAGATTAAAGCCTATAGACTCATGAGGGAAGGAAATGACAGTTTATTTATAAGTCACCAACTTTTTTCTTTGGATTACCCTTTATGTGTTACCCCTAACATTCCTTTTATTCCAGCCAATGGCCAGTAATAGGAGGACTCGGGCTAACAACCGTTGTGAAGATCAGTGTGATGACTATACTAATGAGATGCCAAATCCAATGGGAGCGGGAATCGTGAACTTTGTCACGCATCTCTCTCATCTAACTCATGTTTTTAATAGAAACATGGGTCAAGTGTAATGTTCAACCCCCTAACAATGAACAAGTTGATATCGAGAGCTTCATGAGACAAAGTCCTACTACATTTAGTGTATCATCAGATCCCATGATCGCTGAACAATGGATCAACTCCATTGAAAAGATCTTCCCTATCCATCAATGTTATGAAAAAGAGAAGGCTCTTCTGGCTGCTTATCGTATGGATGGTGAAGTCGATCAATGGTTTACATTGATAAAAAATACGAAGCCTGAGGAGGATATCGAGGCATTGGAATGGAAGGATTTCCAGAAGATGTTTTTCGATACATATTTTCCACGCACCCTCCGGCTTATGATGGATAGGGACTTCCTTTCCCTCAAGAAAAAAGATGAAGAATTTGTTGGAGTGTATGAGGCAAACTTCACAAGGATTGCATGATACACTTCCATCTTTGTCGTTACCCCTGAATGCAAGGTTGACCACTTCTTTAGTGGGCCGAAGCCTAGCTTGCGGAAAGCGTTAGCGATACGTGACTTCGACTGCTATATGGAAATTGTCTGATGTGCCCTCAAGTTCGAAGTCGAGATCGGGGAATCAAAAGTGTATCATGGGGACAAGAAGCGTATGTTGGACTTCAATGCTAGTGGTTCGATTGATAAATACAACGGTGCTAGGAAGATCCAGCACCCCACTTGCCAAAAGAGCGGAAAGAAGCACCATGGAAATTGCCTTAAGGGACAGGGAAATGCTTCAGGTGTGGAAGGGAAGGGCACCTAGCTGTTAACTATTGTAAAAAAATACCCAGGGATACGACAGAGGATAGCAACGCTCCGTTCGAACCACAACGTGTTGTTCAATGCTACAAATTCAATGAACTGAGTCATTTTGCAAATCAGTTCCCTAATCCAACGGTTTTCAGAGACAACCAATAACCGCCAAGGAAGTAAGGAATAGATTTTGCCATCACTTATGTCGAAGTGAACCCCGAAAATGAAGTGGTTATAGGTATGCTAGTTATTCATTCCTGAATATTGAACATAATTTTTGATTCAGGTTCTACGCATTCTTTTATATCTCTAAAATTTATTAGAACAATCCAAACACCAACACAAATCATGGAAGTGAAGATTTCGGTGAGTACGACAAATGGGGAAATAATTTCATCCCATTATTATAAGTCCTCCCCTGTTATAGTCTGTGGAAATAATTTCCTGGTGAACCTCGGCATACTCCCTCTGGTGGAATTTTATGCAATTCTTGGCATGGATTGGCTTCCCTTATATAGAGCCAATATAAATTTTTGGGAGAGGGAAATCCCAATCCATATGGAGAATCGACCCCCGATTCTTTACAAGTGTAAGGAGGAAGATGAATCTCCTTTAGCTCCATCATCTCAAGCATGGATATTACTGACTTATGAGCACGCATATCTGGATTAGATGATTGAGTCCAAGGAAAAAAACCATCCTTGAAGAAATGCCTATTATGAGGAAATCCGCAGAAATGATTCCCAAGGAACTGCCTGGTCTTCCTCCTAGAAGAGATGTTGAGTTCTCAGATGAACATATACCAGGGGAATTACCAATATCCAATACTCCATATAGAATAGATTTTTATGGGCTTCATGAGCTGAAGAAACAACTACATAAGAATCTAGATGAAGGGTTTATATGCCCAAGTGCTACACCATGGGGTGCATCAGTCCTCTTCATCAAGAAGGATGATGGGTCAATGTAGCTTTGCATCAATTATCGTGAACTTAACAAAATCGCGATAAAGAACATGTATCCTCTCCCACAAATTGATGACTTTTTCGATCAGCTACGTGGAGCACAATACTTATCCAAGGTGGACTTGCGGTCGGGATATTATCAAGTAAGGGCGATGAATGAAGATGTCCCCAAGACTGCTTTTCGTACAAGATACGGGCCCTATTAATTCATAGAAATGCCTTTCGGACTCACCAATGCTCCAACAATCTTCAGGGAATTGATAAATAGAGTCTTTAGAGATTACCTAGAAAAATTTGTGGTAGTCATTATAAATGATATTCTAATATACTCCAAAACCATGGAGGATCATGAGGAGTATTTAAGAACTATTCTAGATACTTTGCGTAAGGAGAAGCTCTATGCAATGTACAGCAAGTGTGAGTTCTGGTTGATGGAGGTCTCATTTTTGGGCCATCTCATCACAAGCAATGGGATATCGGTGGACCCCTCCAAAACAGATGCAATTGAGGGATGGAAGAGGCCAACATCGGTAACAGATATCCGTAGCTTCTTGGGGTTAGCTGGATATTATCGACAGTTTGTGAGGAATTTCTCACGATTGTCCAACACTCTTACCAATCTAACTCGGAAGGGAGTAATGTTTTATTGTAGTGATGAATTCGAAGAAAGCATCAAGGAGTTGAAAAGGAGGCTTATCACTACACTCGTGCTCACTTTACCCACAAGTGGGGAGCCTTTTGTGGTATTCAGTGATGATTTGAAGAAGGGCTTAGGATGTGTGCTGATGTAGAATGATAAAGTGATATCCTATGCCTCAATGCAGTTCAAAATCCATGAGTGAAACTATCCAACGCATGATATAAAGTTGGTGGCAGTGATCTTTGCCTTGAAAATCTGGCGACATTACCTCTATGGAGAGAAATGTGAGATATATACTGACCACGAGAGTCTTAAATATATATTCACACAAAAAGATCTTAATATGAACCAGAGAATATGGATAGAGCTCATCAAGGATTATGACTGTTTAATACATTACCTCCATGGGAAAGCGAACAAGGTGGGAGATGCCCTATGTAGAAAGGATCCAACAATTCTATCAGTGATGATAATTGAGAAGGATCCAATCTTCTTATACTTGATGAAGATGGACGTGGGAATCATAAAGAAGTGAACATCATCAATCCATTAACAAATGATTGCTCAACCATATCTTTTGGAATGGTTAATGAATTCCCAAAAGGATTTATGTATTAATTCAGGAAAAAGGGGAAGCTATCAAAAAGGGAAATCCTCAGAGTTTAATGTTAATGAAGAAGGAATTGTGTGGTTTGGGAAAAGAATATGTGTTCCATAATGTCTGGAGCTGATGAAGGAACTTTTGGATGATGCACATAGTTCAAATTTCTCTATTTAACCAGGGAGCACAAAGATGTATCGAGATCTCTGAGAAAATTTTTGGTTGGATAATATGAAAAAGGAGATTTCTGGATATACATCAAAGTTCCTGGTGTGTCAGCAAGTGAAGGCAGAGAGTCATAAGTCTAAGGGGATGATGCAACCATTGCCTATACCAGAATGGAAATGGGAGAACATCACCATGGACTTTGTCACCGGAATTCCGAGGACAACGAAAGGAAACAATGCAATCTAGGTTGTTGTGGATCGTCTTACAAAGACTTCACACTTCATTGATATTCGGGAGGATTTATCTTTGGATCAACTGGCACATATATATATATCAAGGAAGTGGTATGGTTGCATGGTGTACCACTATATATTGTGTCTGACTGAGATCCAAGATTCACCTCTATGTTTTGAAAGAGTCTTTAAAATTCTATGAATACTGAACTGAACTTTAGTACGACCTATCATCCTCAAACTGATGGTCAATCCGAGCAGAATATCCAAACACTTGAGGATATGTTGAGAGAATGTTCAATGGACTTGAAGGGAGGATGGGATCAACATCATTCCCTGGTTGAGTTCTCTTATAATAACAGTTTACACTCAAGAATCCAAATGGAACCATATGAAGACCTATATGGTAAAAGGTACAGAACACCAACATGATGGGATGAGGTCGGTGAACGTAAGCTTCTTGGACTAGAAATGGTCGAAGAAATAGTGGAGAAGGTGAAAACCATTCAGCAGCATATCAAGGTAGCCCAGTGTCGACAAAAGAGTTATGCAGATAATCATCAATGATACCTTGAGTTTAAAGTTGGAGACATGGATTTTATATGCATATCTCTGTGGAAGAAGGTCACGAGGTTTGTAAAGAAAGGGAAGTTATGTCCAAGGTACATCGGAACCTTAGAGATTCTTGATCGTGTCAGGGCTGTGGCCTATCGACTAGCAATTCTGCCTACTATGACCAAAGTACATAATGTCTTTCGTGTATCCATCTTAAGGAAGTACATACCAGACCCTTCAAATGTACTCTCTTCTGAGCTGGTACAATTGGAAGACAATCTTTCTTATGAGGATCAAACAGTGAAGATCGTAGATCATAGAGTAAAAGTTCTACGAAATAAGACAATGCCCCTCGTCAAGGTATTGTGGGGAAACCACAAGTTTGAAGAAGCGACTTGGGAATTGGCGGATATGATGAAGCTGAGTTATACACATATGTTTTAGTGTGGGAAAAGGAAAATTTCGAGGGCCAAATTTCTTAAGGGGGGAATATTGTAACGAACCAAAGTTTCATTAATGGAAAATCCTTCTGGGTCACATTAAATATCTCTTTATATAAAATGTTTTTATAAAATGTCATCTTCTTTGGTTTTATGTTAAGATTTTTGACAGTTGCTAATATAGCTGTTGAACAGTGATCACATGATTAGTATAAATATAGGAATTTAACAAATCCAATTTACTCAGACAAAGGAAGCGATGGCCTCATCCAGTAGAATTTCCCCATACGAAGCCCATTGGTTCGAGCTCGGAATAGAGGTGGCGTCTTTGGGCTTCGCCTTTGACCAAGCCCAAGCTGAGCTTCATCATGCCAAGCTCGAACGTGATCGTCTACCGGAAAAGTGGAAGATAATTGAAATTACCACTCGAGCAATGTAATCAGAGCCACCCCAAGAGTCTGGCACCATCTCACACCTTACCCTTAGCTCTTATGCAGCTGCTTTAAGAAGTTTTGTAACAAATAAGTAGTACTATGTTCATGCACATTAATTTTTTATATAATAGTGAACATAATTTCTATTTTTTTCTGATACATTATAATTATTTTTTAAAGTACAAATGGTGTTTTTAGTTATTATTTAATTAATAAATCTATTATATTAAATTAAGGTATTTTTTAATTAAATAATATTTTAATATATTAATATTATTAGTATTAAAATAATTTTTATTAAATATAAATGATCTTATAATTTTATGAATGTAATTAAAATTTTTATTAAGGTTTGAAAGCCATTTCTGTCAAAACCCTTGAATTTTCAATAAATGTCAGTATTTATTTTAAAAATAAAAATTAACATATTTAGAAAATTATTTACATAAAATAAATGTCATTTCTGGAATCAGCACGTCAAAATTATCTAACAGTGAATTTTTCAATATTTTCTGAGACAGTCAAATTTTTGGGTAAAAATTAAATACCGTTTAAATATATAATGTGTTTTATGACATCATAATGACCCAATAGTGATGTAATAAAATACAATAATCTTTATGTTCGGTCAATACATGTTTTACCATTAAAATAATGTGATTATGGGTCTGTTTGACTTACTTTTCAAAGCATTAAAGGACCCCTCAAGACTTATTCAACACCATGCCTTTTTAAAATAATTTCCATTGGAGTGTGACTCACCTCCACATAATAAACCCCTATTTTTTAAGAATTTCGTACCCTGGCCTTATAAAATATTGTTTTCCACTTCCCTTTTCCAAAAACCATGGGCAAAAACCATGTTATGGTTTGTTTTTTGGATTAATTTAATGTTAAGGGGACCCAAACCTAAATAATAAAGAATTCCCCCACCTTTCCTATATAAGCCCGCCCAAGCTCCCACTTCCTCCTCACTCAATGCCCATGGAGTTTGTTCAACCTCTGCCCTACTCTCTTTAGAATCCTCCAAAGGTGCACAAATCTCCCAATAAGCCTCACAAAAGCCTCACTCTAGCCTTTGGAAGCACACTTCCAAGTAAGGGTTTTTTCTTCGTTTCTCATTTTTGTCCAATTTTCTTTAAGTTTTTTTGAAATTTTATATTCAATTATGACTGTTGGGGTATGGTTTATCACCTCCCTCATAATTACATATTTATTTTCTAATTATGGGAGACCCCTTTCTCTCTCATTAAACGCCTCCCATGTACACCAGTTACTATGCCGAAATTCCGAAAGGAACTTCTCTCTCCTCTTTTACATTCAAGCAATAATTTTTTATCATTAATATAAATTCCATTACAATTGTTGGGACATGTATCTATATGACTTATTTACTGTCCATTATATGTAAATATGATTAGGAACCCCTTTCCCTCTCATCAACCATTTTTATGAATTCTTATGTCACGCCGTTATGCTGCCGAAATCACATCGATTTTGTATGCCAATGTCATTGTGTAGTGAATACCATGACCATATATCCATCAAGGGTATTCACCTTTATGCACATTTAATTATTGATTAAAAAGTTTCATGTATTAATTCCACATTATTTTATCGTGGAATAAACGATTATATTTTAGGAATCCTTGTTTTATGATCCATGTGGCCCACTTATGCATGAAATGAAATGTTTAAGGAGGGTGCACCCTTATAGTGTTCCAATGCATTGGGTAAAGTATAGTATCATGATACGTCATGTGCAATGAGTGTTGAATCTTGATAATTCAAGTGCAATTAGGCCTTAATCGTTCTTTATGTGGAATGAGTATTTACTCACACTCCATGTGCAATGATCCTTGGCTCATGCTAATTCCATGTTAAGTATTGTTGCAACATTTCCATGTTATGATTATCATGCTTTATCATGCCTTTATGTTCATGTTACTATTATGATCTATTGATATTCTTATTTACTAACATGTATTATACTCCTCATGTTATTCCATGTGTATTCCCTTTCTGGGCTTTATAGCTCACCCTTTTCTTATGCATGTCCTCAGGTTATCCCATGCAATGCTAAGTACGAGGGAATGTAGTGGTAATGTAATGGAAGTTTTCAATAAAGATGTTGTATTTCATGTTTCAAGTTTTTATGTAATGATCCTAAGCCCCAAATACACTAATCCTCTCGATCTTCTTTGTTGTATCAAGTTATGTTTTATGTAATAAATCATATTTACATTGTAATAAAAAGCAAGGTTGTCATTTTTTTAAGGTATGAGTTCCCAAATATCATTCTTTACGATCTAATCCAACTCTTTATTCATGTCCTGAATCCATTCCAGATGCTCTAAATCATCATTAACATCAATTTGATGAACATTTTAATAAGAATAACTATTTTTAATAACTTTTTATGTCTTTATTATTTAAACCGTTTTATGTTTATTACTGATTATGTTTGGAGCATCCACATTCCTTCAAATCCTATCATCATATTTATTTTGATTCTTCATCTTCACTAGAAACATTTCAGTATTATTATTTTTCTAGTGTAGGAATATTGTTGATTTATACATTATTATAGCTCTAAAAAAATTCATTCATATTATTTATCTTCCTTATATGAATGATTTTTTCTATCTTCTTATTCATTTTTTTCAATGAATTTCACATCAATGGAGTCATCTAATCATGATGTCTAATTATATAATCATCTATTGAAGGTTCTAGGGTTCAAATTGGAAGCCATTGGGATGGATATTTTTAAATTTTTCTTCAAAACAATGATGATAGTTGTCATCTATGATAATTTCTATCTCAGTAAAGTATGACGATCCCACATATATTAAAAAAACTTGAAAAATGTAAATCGAAGCTGTACATTTATCAGATATGAAGTTGTGGTTGACTTCTTATTGTCTCCAAAGATCATTTCAGGAAGGATCAAAATCCAAATCCCTCCAGATTGTCTATACTGTCTTCAAAATTTCATTGAACATCGATCATTAAAATTTAAGTGGAATTGTAAAGTTCAGATGACTCCTTCATTGTCATGATGATCACAACATTTGTGAAACATCGATGTACGGACATGAAATCAATCTAGAAGAAAGAATAAAGAGAATAACTATCTATAAATTGGTAGGGTAGGGAGAGGTTCATGAAATATCACATTTAATAGTAAATGTTGTGAGACTCTATCTTCCTATTTTAAGTGGACGTTTGAAATACTTATAAGGGTTCCGTAGCCCCCATATTTTAATTTCAACTATATAAATATATATTCCAACGTCTAGTACATTAATATTATTTATTAGTTTATCACATAAATGTGACATATTTAAAATAAATATTATATTATAATTACGAGCCATTAAATCAACATGTAATTCCTATTTAATATAAAATGAACATAGAATATTAAAATATTTTTCATTCAATAAATATTTTGTTGTATTTAGTTTAATTTTAAATAAATTTAATAAATAAATTAAATTCCAATTTTTCATTACATTAAAAATATGAATTTATTAATTCCTTTGGTGATCTATAACTTGGAAAACACAATGAACCTATGGAGGGGCCCACCATTTTATATATACATACTCAACTGAATAGGGGGGATTTTAGAATACAATAATTGAGTAACTCTCTAGGCCCATATATGATTTGCAATGAATAATAACTATATACATAGGGTAAATTCTAGAAACTCATCATCACTCCAAATGAAATATGGGTATTCATAGTAATTACAATCAACCTATGGACATGCAATGTGTAATATAATCTCTTTGTCCTTAGATATATCATAAATCAGGATGAACTCTTCAGTCATCACCATTTTCATACATTATAATTTGTTGATCAAACATCATGGTTTTATTTTTAGACTACCATGTACATGAATTTACCTTTAATCATGATCTCACTACTTTATACAACCATACAGGAACATCATGACAAGAAGCCTTAATGCGTATGAGCCTCCATCACCTAATAGTCTGAAATCTTTTGTGCCCAATTGGTAAGAAGAATCTAGGACATAAGACTTATATTTATGATGAATATCATAGTATCTAGAGTTATCATTCTAGTCTGGGATCAGTTATAACCTTTTGACATGAAAATTAACCTGTGGACATTACAATTAATCATTGGATGGGGAAATGTATACCCTATAATGGTATGAAAACATTACGTATATAAAACTATATACATGATGTTTTAATGAAATTTATGAAATATTTATGTCCAGAAACCTACTATTACAACAGTCCCACATGCACTAGCACCAACTTTCTAACAAATATTGTATTCTCTTTCATGATAAATACAATGTTTCTATTGAGTAATACCATTAGTTTTTGGGATGGGAAAATTTCCACTACATGGTTATTATGTTATATGCGACCTCAACCCCTTGATTAAAACATCCCAATTTATATTATAAACAACTATTTCCATTTTTTCAAATATTAAAACAATATATTTTTTCTTATACTCGAAAAAATTTTATGATAATTCTTAATGGGTATGTGTGATTTCATGAACATGAACAAATTGTTGCATTTAAATACTAATTCATAGCTACCTTAGAAGCTGTAATGTACACCATTTTAGTAGGTCTGAATTACACTATCTTTTATGAGATTTTTTGAATCAACACCTTAGCCTATCTAGGATATTAGACCAAAATATTCAAACAAATACTGCCTTGTGTCCCACAAAAAACCTGTATCGTTTCTTCTCCACTTACTAGTTTTATATCTTCTGTACTTTCTGAATTATAATGAAATAGTTTAGAATTCATTATTGTCGTTCCCCAATATATAAATAATATTTTCCTAATTTATATTATATGTTGGAAATACCATTTTTTTGAAAATATCTAGGAATATGTGGTTAATAAACTACTTAATCCCAATGAACCTAACTCACTAATAAATCTCCAATTATGACTATGAATTTTTACATAGAGATATTTATTCACTGTCTAAATGGAAATAATTATACTCTTGAATTGTTCTAACTTTTATTTTTCAATTTTATGTTAGTATATATATGATATACTGGGTATAAGATGTGGGTATATCAACCTCATTAGATCATGTTCCCTATATCAGATATTGAAAATTTATTTCTATCAATAGTGAAATGAAAATTGTCAAAGTCTTAACTAACTGTAACACAAATGGTTATTTTCTATATGGTGTCAAAAAAAGTTCCCTTGTAAAACTATGGTGCTCCCTTAAAACATATATTAAAACATTGAAAAGATAAATTCCAAATGAATATTATATTATCTTATATATAATTCTTTAATCCAATAATTGATTCGAAAATATTAAACCATTATTTTTATTTTGTGACATGATGATTCCTTTCTGATTGAATCTTATAGAAACCTTCATAGAATGGTGGTTAAGACATATAATTCAATATAAATGATCATAATAATTATCTATGATAAGTAATGTTATAATTAATTTAGGAATAAATAATTGGTAAAACTTATCAAGCCTTATAGGAATGACTCTTGTACTATCTATGTATCATCTCATTTTTAATACCCACGTTAGTATTCAAAACAAATTTCACATCTCTCATTGATACATGGAATAAATTATTGAATATTAATTAGTATTGTGATTTTTTTCTAAATCCAATATAATTATTACATGATGGAATTATTTTTTGAACTAAATAATGTATCTATTCTTGGTGAATATAAAAACATCACTATGGTTTTAGACTTCCTACATAGTATGTGTTTAGGGAACATACCTGTTCCACATTAAACTGGGGAACTAGTTCCTATTAGAACTTTTTTTTTATAAAACATTGACTATACTCAAGTCAGTATTTCCTTGACTATAACAAGTAGAAATATGAAGCTGTGTATAGAAATGTAATCTATTACATGACAACCATTCTTCTTTGTTAAGGATTTGTGTCATATCCAAAATGACCATTAGAATTTTATCATAGAAGAACAATATGTTTAAATTGATATATGTTTGTTCAAAATAATTGAATCTAAACATATTTCATATGAAATAATGGATTTCCATCTTACTATGACCCATATGATAACCATTTTTCATTATATTTGGCATGTGGTTATTGCATATCATAATTATTTATAGAGTACATCTTGAAATATAATGTGAGTTTCTCCTCGATTCAACATTGATATTACTTACATAATTACTCTAATGTAGAACATCTATGTTTATGAATTTCTCCATGATATATTTTTTTTTATCAATTTTAACATATAAAGAATATCATTGATCATCCTTTTAACATCAATGTTGTGACATAGATAAGGTAGTGTATAGTTTAGAATTACTCCATTCTAAGTTATCATGGTAAATTAATGCTTTTTCAATATATTATTTGGAATTTCATCCCATATTAATTCATATATTCAAGCAATGTAAATTAAATACTTAACCTCAATATTCTTTAAATACATAGAAAAATCTTATGAAGCATATCTACCACTAGACGAAACTTTAAACAGTACATTCTCAAAAGCATAACTAATTCACTAGGCTTTGTGGAATACAATTATTTATAAATGATTTAATGTCCAAACTAAATACATAGATAACACCAAATGTGTTTAGTTTTAATGCATCTAAACACCAAATTTGGTGTATTCTTGACCTCTACATTTATTTTTACTAGAAAAAAAATTATCTTTCCACAAATTGGTATATAATTCATACATTTTTCAATTCATCAAGTATTTCCTATTTATTTAGTGTCATTGAACTATTAGTTTATTATAAGACACCATAAAAAATTCTTCCCAAACCAATAATAATGTCTCCTAGTGTCCAATGCACACATGATAGATTGGTTTTGGTTATAATCAACAACATTTTGTCTTATATTATTAACATGAAAATTAGAAGCGAGGTGTTTCTCACTGTTGACATAAGAATCACAAATTCATAACCACTTAAAAAATAAACCTTAAATCTAGTCATGTTTCTATAACTTATTTATTAACTGATTTTCAATACACATATGTGAAAGGAATATAATATTTATTACCAAAGTAGTATATTAGAAAAATTTAATTTTATATGGATGAGTACACTATGAAAATAACTTGGTCATGATTATTTAATTTAGTTCATTGAATTTAATCTTTTATAGATTTTTTTCATGATATACTATGAAAATACCATTATATTAATACCACTTATATTTGAAGGAAATTTCATTGGTGTCATTCTCATTACTTTTTTCATTACCATTATCGCCATTCCATTTAATTTCTTCACCATATGAACTAAATATTTACATATCTTTCATATTAATATTATTTGGCGAAGATTATCATAAAGGTAATAAAGTGATTATTCCTTCCTTTTCATTTTGTAACCTTAAATTAGACAAGTGTATGTGGGTGTAAAATATGTAATAGTGGTATTCCTTGAAATATCGTTATGCATCATTCATATTTACCCAATGCCAGTGTAATTATCACTCAATCATATTTCTCTTCATATTCTACTCATAATCTTAGTGGAGAAAAAAAAACGATAGTAATCATTTATCTCTAATTTTTATAACCACAAAAACAAAAAAAGTTGTTGATTTCCTTATGAAAAAACCATAATAAAATTCAAACATTTTCCTTCTGTGTGAAATATTACACCCTCAGATATTGTGGTAGTTTTTAATATCTATATGGACTCCAGAACCTTGAAATTATTATATTATAGTAGTATCTGAATGTACCTATACTACTCTTAGAAATTAATTATACATTGTAAATTTACTTTTTCTATGAATATCATAGTGTTTTTCTTGCGGGGTTTAGTTCCATTTTCTAAAAAAAATCTATCCAATTGTACATTTATAATATTTGTAAAATTAGTTATTATTGATTAATTAATTAATTTTTTAATGTATCTTCAATAATGTTTTAATTTATAGGAAACTCCAATACTGTATTTGGAATTCGCAATCTCTTGAGTATTATAATGGAAATGATCATTAACCTCCCCTCATAGTATAAAATGATGGGCTATGACACTTCTAAGAGAGTTGAATGATGGATTTTGGCAAGCCAACTACAATAACATGTGGCTCAATGATCAAAAGAATAAATTCCCAAATTCTCATAATCATAAACTTGATTTCCTCAAATCCTTCTTCTAATGTGATAAAATGTTATGTATATATAATAATTACTTCAATTTTACTTATGTGAACTCACCGTTCTCATAGTAACTCCCCAATAGTAATAGACACCCTATCCTATGGTAGACAGAGAACCCCAAACACCATGTTGTTGTCAAATTTATGCGATGGAAGGTAGTTAGCAACTTAAGTTTTATTTATATATATATTTTTCTATAAAAAATGTAATCTATTTCTATTTGTATTTTTTGTACTATTTTTTCGTTCTCACAACCGATCATTAACAAAAAAAAATGTTCGTAACTTCTTTATGAATTGAAAAATTTATTTTTTATGTATTTTACTGCAATTAATAAATTCATAAAATGATAAATATAATCATAAAGGTAATCAATAAGACAATTCATATTAAAAATCAAAAACATCATAGCGGAATCATAACTTATTTATCCCTTGACTCGTGACACTACATGTCCACATCCAGTGTTTCTTGTCTAGATTGATGCCTTCTCATGGCATTGTATGCATCATAAACTATCCTCCTCTTGGTAAGTTTCACATAATGTTTGCAGCACCACCACATCATAGTGGGTTCCACATCACAACTTGCATCATCGTGATCATGTATAAGAGAACTCACACTTAGGTAAGGCAATTTAAGGGTGTAATCAACACTAGATACAATGGTAATACATACTGTTATAAATATTTATTAATGAACAATGATATGCCGACCTTTTTAATTAATTACAAACATCTCATTCAGTTAAATGATTAATTAAAAATATAAATGATGATATAGATAGGTCAGGCCTAAACAACCATAAGTAGTTATAATTAGGTCATAATACAAAATAAATTAAAATAAATTATTATAAAATTATATTGAATTAAAATAAATTCAAATAATTTAATTATATTCTGTCTCTTGTTGAATGAATTTTAATTCTCGAAAAATTATTTAATTAACTGAAGGTAATACTATAACTGAATTAATATTATTTTTGGATATTAACATATTCATTTTAAAGCCTTATGTTAATATATTAATTTATTTAATTAAAAATGAAATGAAATTAAATAATAAATTTTTTAAATAAAATAACAAAGGCCCCAAAACTTAGTGCAGAGCCTGTTCAGGTCAAACCAAAGACACAAATGCCCATTCATGTCATAAAAAAGCATGTACATGGCTATTCGAGGCCAGATCTTTCTTCCGAGACACATTTCGGGCCGTGAAGACCCACCATAGCCCATTTTGGGACAATTTGGGTCTACTAGAACACATCAGGGGTACCCTAAATCCCACTTGATATTGTTCAATAACTGAGGTGGTGAACATGGGGGAAGGTTAATCAGATCTATGATATAGGATCCCTTCTCGAGAAATCAGATAGGGTTGTCCGGTAGGGGTTATCTGGTTATGTGCTACACTATGACAATGGTGGGTCCGACAATGTGTCTTGCAACATGCTACAAGGAAGAGCCGACAGGTTGTCCGGGTAGCGGGGTGGACTTTATCTACTACTGTGGCATAGACTCTTAAGTGGCATCATATCCAGTTGTCCCGAGTGGAGGTGGTTTGTGGTAGGACTGAAGGTGGCCCATTCCAGGGTAGTGGATGAGGATGAATCCAATATTCCTAGGTATTCCAATCACTGTGTTTATAAAGGGAGAAGAGGCTGGTGGTAGAATCATGTAGCTTGGTGGCCGATGGTTGATCGGGAAGTTAGAAGACTCTCCCTCTATGTTTTTAGGCAGTCTTCAGTGGGTCTTAATGTGGGATCCATGTGGTAGGGTGTCCCATGGTTTCCTCGATCTAGGTGAGGCAATAGAGGTGCGATGAGCCACTACGGTGCTTGGTTGGCGATGGTAATGATCTGGTGAAGGAGGATGTGGAACCCAATGGTGTACCATCTGATCAGGTATGTAGGGGGCACCCCTTTAGGTTATTCTATAGTACAGCAAAAATGGCAGGGTCTAGGTGGAACCCCTTTGGATGATTTTTATGGTCAACCCCTCCACTTTGTTTTTTAAAAGTTATGCCACTTTAAAATTTGAACAAAATTTTTCTAATGGAAAAATCATATCTTATTTTTAATAATAAAATTATTATTAATATTTATATTATAAAAAGATATTTATTATTAATATAATAAAATAATTTTTTTTTTATTTCTTGTAATTCATAATTGAGATTTTCCTTTGATGGATGAAGAATATTTGGCGACTCGATTCCGGTTGAACCTAACTTGTATCTCAGTAGGATAAGAATCAGTCACTCTAATATGAATGGATACCTATAATACATATATGTTTCAATTTAAAATAAAAAAATAATGAAATAAGTCCATGTTATGTCCATCCGATGAACATAACATGGAAATAAAAAATCGGATTGAATCTCCCTCACTAGCATTGTGACTGAATTTAAACCCTCCATAAAAATATAAAGAATTTTTATTAAGGCTTGGGGAATTTACATGATTTATTTGTTACATATTAATGGTATCAAGGTCACAAGGGATGCTAAGGAGTAATGAATTTTAATGTTTTTCATCTTCGGGATGATGATACATGCCATCCCTGATTACAAAATCCACATTATAGTTTAAGGATCTCACAATAATTAAAAAGAGTAGAAATACGTAAAAAAAAATATAATTTTAAGATAAAATGTTGCGGCCAACATCTTCTTGTCACCAGTGATCATTTCATAATGGATCTGAATCAAATCCTTGTAGATCATCCACACATGCGTCAAAATTTGCTCGAATGTTGATCAGTAAATTCTGGGTGATAGCACTGATATCTGATGACACCTTCAACGTCTTGATGATAACCTCATAGACATAACATCAATTCATTATGATGAACATGATCTAAATACCATGATCGGGATTCTCACTCTCTAAAAAGAGGTAGATGAGGGAGAGGCTCTAGAAATCTCATAGTGAATAGTACATGGTGAGAGTCACCCACCTACTTTTTATTGTGGGTTTTCAAAATACCCAAAACGGTTGCTCGACCCCCATTTTTGTAACACCCTAAGCATAAATGATACAATTCTTTTTAAATAATTCAATAGCTAGAGTTTAATGCTACACCAATTTTGAGCACACCATGATCCTTCAAAATAGGAATTTAAAAAGAAATTTTAAATAGTAATGACCACATTAGGAAATTATTTTCCATAATAGAAACAATTTTTGTATTATAAATATTAAAATTATCATATTGTGATATTTCATAAATTTATCAAAAGTTTCAATATTTGAGCGATAGGGAAATATACTACCTTCTTATTGATAACACATTTTTTTCACTAAAATTATTAATTTACATTAATTTTATTTGAAAACAAGTATACAAAAAATAATACAAATATTAACCCAATATGGATCATTGCAATCATTTTTATTACAGAATTGTATATAATAAAATATTGAACTTTTGAACATCTCTTTTACCCACCTTCTATCAACATCTATAAGATCATCATTAACCATAATTATATCACATCTTTGAATTGAATTTAAAAAAATGGATTCACATGGTTGTAATCAGTATGAAAAATATTGTATAATGAGATCAATGTATTTTTTTTTGGGAGAATAGAAACTTTTAAATTTTTATTACCACAATTAAAGGTATATAGAGTAATTATAGGTAAAAATAATTCTATAATAATAAATAATTACCCTACAAGTTGTCCTAATTTCATTTTATAAGTTTTGATGATACTGAAATAATTTTTATGTATGAAATATGATCCTTTTTTTCCACATTATTCAGATTATGACATATATTAAACTTTATTTAATGAAGAGTTAAACATGACTTATTGAAATATTAATAATTATAACTTTATTAATATGAGATTATATATGTGATATGGTAAAGTATATATAGAATTTAGGAAGAAAAAGTTATTATCTACATAATTTTTCTAATCATAAAATTTTCAGGATAAAAATTAAAGTAAATGGTGACACAATGATGATGTAGTTATTGATTTACTAAAAGAAGACACAATTAAATGATAATGATTATAATAAAATAAAAATAATTTGAAATATTTTATGAAATAAATGATTATCATGATGAAATTAAATTTTTAATGATAATATAATGAATTTTTATTATAATCATGTTGTAATGAATGTAAAAAAATCATGTCTCAAAGAATGTCAGAATTAACATAAATGTGATTTTAATTAAAATATAATTTTATTAATTGATATAAAAATCATAGAAATATATGATTAAACAAAATAAATTATATATTTATAAATAATTAATAAATTATAAAATTGGGGGTTTGTATCATTTTTAGGAACTATATTAATCCTATAGTTTAAAAATACTAGTAGACACCATAAGATATATAATTTTTTTACTATGGGTTATATAAAACAAATAATGTTTCATTTGTGACCTAAACATGTATAATAACCATTTAATGAGTGGATTTCTACCCATCCTAATATTATCTTCTAAATAACTCACTATGGAGATATTTTAAATGAAAATCAATTTATATTAAATTATTATTATTGGAGTTTCCAAAGGGGTCATTCCACTCTCTTAGAAAAGGGAACCTCTCCTTCTACGTTATTCACACCTATAAATCCCTTTTTATCGGTCATAATATACCATTTTTCCTCTCTCAAAATGCATAAAATCATCATTGATTCCTTACTCTAGGTGGAAATCCATCCTAAGGAGTCATTTTGTTCAAATCAAAATGAAACACCCGAAGAAGTGGTAATTGTTTTATCAAACATTTCAAAGATCTTTTTTTCTTATGCTTCTTATTCATATGATGTTATCATTCAAAAGTAATAAATCAGGTATCATCTATATAATGAGTTTTTATTATGATAATTGGAGAACCAAAATCTTCATTTCACACATCATATGAAGTACATGGATACAATCCGTGCATACATACGACTTAACCTCTCCACGCCATCGTGTAATTGTTTTTATCACTAATATAAATGTATGTGTATAATAATGAATATAATTGTTTTATGTAATGAATTTTATATGTTAATGATTATATATAATTAATATACCATCTAATTACATACCATTTTACTATTAAGGGGACGATACTGTCGCTCGTGTGTACGTATGACATACTATCTCCACGTCTCGAGGAGATTCATTCTCCACATTAACCATTAAAAAATTATTATAGAATTTATAATATGTGTAAATATATTACTTATTAACATCATATTGTTCTGGATATGAATTAAATATATCATATTCATAAGAAACATGAGTTACAGAACAAAACATGCATAGTAAAACCATGCAGTGGACACCAGAATGAATGGGAATACTGATATATGGTTAACAAAATGAAATAAAAGAAGCATATATGAAATAATTAATAATGATATGGTCATGTTAAGATTTAATAAAAAAATTAACCTTCATACAAGTGGTCAAATCACCCTCAACTAAAGGAATGTACCATATAAAGGACAATTTTACAATCTCATTATTACCCTAGTTGGTTTTTATGTAAGTATTTGATTGGAGACCTTTATCATCCATGTACATGTTTCCTAAAAATATATTTATAAATATTATTTAAAATTGATTAAATTAGTTTTTCCCATGTTTTTATCTTTATACATAATTTCATAATGAATATTTCCATAATTTTTCCAACATGGTACACAATGACATTTTTAACAAATTACAAAAGAATGTTGGTATAACTTGTATGGTTCCAACATCAATTTCCACCATTTCGAATACTTATATTTGTTAAGCTTCCCTTAAAATAGTACATTGTTATTTTTAAATGAAATTTTTGCTTTTATAATTTTTTGGATTTTAAATGTCTTAATATATAGAAATGGATATTTCCTTCAATGAGTTTTAATGGCTTTATTTGATTATTTTCTTCAATTTCAAAATACATTACATGATTTATTGTTTAATTGAGGTTAATTTTTATGATAAAATATTCCATATTGTAATGAAAGGTTAATGGTATGTTTGAATATGGATGTTCAATGTATATAACATTCATGGTTTATGGATACGTTATTAACATTTTGTAAGATAGTTTTAATATGAACGTTTCTATTGGTTATGTTTTACAAATTTCATTTGACAAAATAATTTGAATTATTATGTAATGGGATGGGGACAACATAATGAATACCATATGTATTTGGGACTCGTTTGTGAATGCACCTTGATGAATCAATAGTTCACATGAGACAAACTAATTTGTGCTTTGACTTATATTTTACCCGCATTTGTATGGTCTAGGCATGATGCCTTGATAATGTCGTTGTGATGTCTGACATTATGAATTTACATAATATTATATTATTTATTAGTGTTTCATGTGATTTATGGACAATTAGAATTTTTAGTTAAATGTTTAAATGGAATTATTTGATTTATTTTTCCATATTATGCTAAGGATATGGTTTAAAAGGTGTATGTTTTTGTTTTAAACATTTCATTTAATGTTTATATTTGTTTCTAATAAATTTTTCTATATTTTGTTATCATTAATGAGAATCTACGATCACCAATTTATGATGTTTAATTTTTCCCCAGGATGCGAAACAGTATATTATGATTGATTTTCATGGACAGTTTATGGGATATGATTGTTTTCCAGGAGAAATATTGTTGTTTTTTTCAGCATGTACTATGAGACATATGTTTATATATAGTTTTTTCAAGGATTATAAATTGATCATTCCTTTGGGATTTGATTTTTTACGATCATACCAATGTAATACAATAATGCACTGTAACTGGGAATCTGGTGTACTGGAATTATAGTTGGTATCAGATAATATTTTGTACTATCTTTGGAAATTAGACTAAGAAGAAAAAATTATTATGGAATAGTACCCTATTATATAATTTGAGGATAATGGTTCATAAAATCATAATATATTCGATAATAAAGTGATTTTGTGGGTATTTAATGAAAATACATCTCATTATGTATACTACAAGTGGACTTGGTTTTAGAATTGATGTACCTAGGAATTACAACTTTAACAGTGTCTTCTGAACCTCACTCGGTGTATCTTGGTATAAGACAACAAGAATTACTGAACACCTAGTTTGACACACCCATCAGAAATTATTAGGATAACTGAAATTTCCATTACAAACCATTATGATAGATTTATGATTTAATGTGTACCAATCAAACCATATATTTATTATGGAATTAAATAAGCATAAATTTTTCTATTTATTTTATTTATTTTATTAGTTTGGAATTATGGATTATAATTCATTACCTATTTAATGTATTCCATTGATTATAAATGCACTAAGTGGACTGAATTGAAAAAATATCAACATAGGTAACCCATGTAGGGATTTCCCTCCTATGCCATATAATGATAAATGTGTTGGTAATACAACTTGTGATGAATATAATATAACAATACTGGGACAACTGAATCTGATAATTAATAATAGAATTACCTATATGGAGTAGAATGATACAAAATGTGGAGGAACAATTTTAGACCACATCATGAGATAAAAACATCGAACATTCAACAAGACTACGTATCCATTTGTTGATAAGAAATGGATAAGTTCGTATGAGAAGATTTTTTTTCATTGATATGTAATGAATGGGAGAATATTTTATTGGAAATTTATTGCCTCTTCAGAGATTTGTATCAATGGTTTTCATTGATTAATAACATTATAGAGGATGAAAAAATAGAAAATATGATATGAGGGGAATATTGAGAAATTTGCATTGAAAAATACTTTCCACGTGGACTGTGAAAATGTATTGAAATAAAATTTCTATGACTGAGGAAAAATGAGGATTAGAATGTTTCTATGTATGTAGAAAACATCCCAATGTTATGAAATCATGCTTTAGACTATGTGTGTAACCTAATAAGAAATATTGATCGATTTAATGATGGGACAAAACAATTCCTCCATCATGTACCAGTCTCGCAATATTCCTTAATGTAGGAAGATATAGTCTCATGTTCTATCAAGAAAAAAAGGAATTATCTAAGAAATTTTTCATTAAATTTAATAATGAGAATAAGAGGTCTTGTGAACACACTAGAAAATGAAATAAGGGGTTGATGGGAAATGTTTACATTCCACCCTACTATATTAATGGGAAGAATTACCCCAATACTTTCCTAAAGGGGGTGAGAGATTATTACTGGTGTGGAGAAAAATGCCACAATGATCATGATTTAATGGGGGAGAAAGATGATATGAATTTTCCACTATAAAATTTTATAATAATTGGAAATTATTCAAATTAATTTTCTAATTGTCGAGAAATTTCACCTTTGTAACGGAAAAGGATGATAGGCCCTGGTTATGAGATCATAACTACTGATGTTTATGTTCTAATTAATGTGGTGGAAGACACTTAATAATCTTTTCATAATTTTCCAATTCATTATTTGATTTTTTATCATCGAATTATTTATATAATAATATTTTTCTATGAAAATTTTTCATTACCCTTTTGATTAAACAATTGATTTAACATTGAAAACTCTTAAGTAAAGTCTAACTGTAACAAATATATGTCTAAATGATCACTTTACGACACCTAAAAATACTTTAGTTTTTAACCTTTTAATCATCCTTATATTGACATCTATATAACCATCCATGTGGATTGTATTTTAAAAGGGGATAAAAAAATTTATTGAATGAAGAAAGAAATTATGCTATATGAGGAAGAATAATAATACCTTATCTTCAAATAAGAATATCTATCCCCTGATTGATTCTAAAATCCATCCCCATTAGATTTACAAAATAATATTATTGGGGATGAAGTGAAAATAACATCTAGGAATAAATAAGGTAATCTTAAAGTTGATTATGTTCATATTGTATTGGAATATATTGTTGTTTTTTCCAATGATTTTACCTAGACATCCCTTAGTGCATGAAGTTGTGTTTTTAATTTAATTAATATTAGACGCAACACCAATATCAATGACTCATCATATAATTACCACTAGGGAGTCAGTGGGGTTAAACACACAACTATATGTGTTGGGTAAAAATTTCTTTATTCTCCCTTGAGTTTCTCAATGGGTAACCCCTATTCTCTTTGTCAAGAAAATGGATTGATTTAGGAGACAATGTATTGATTATTGTAAAATCAGTGCCATTAAAATTAATAAAATTGTATCATCTACCTTGTATTGATTATTTATTATATCAATATGTTGGAGATCTATTATTTTAAAAGACTATCATTTGATCTTGATATCATCAATGAAAAGGAAAGAAGGAATAAATTCCAAATGCGGCTTTTCGTGCAAGGTATGGAATTTTTGAATTTATAAACATGATATTTTGATTAACTAATTCACTATTATTTTTTATTGTACTCATGGATAGAGTGTTCAAGGAATACCTATATAATTATATTTTTGTATTTATTGATAATATTCTCACATATTATAAAAGCTATAAAGACCATGGGAATCACTTTTGAATCATTATTGAGACTCTCATACGGGAAGAATTATATGATGAATTTTAAAAGTGTGAATTCTGGCTTTATAAAATTTATTTTCATCTCCATATTATCTATATTGATGAGTTCATTGAAGATCGGGAAATGAAAATGGCAATCTATGAATGTACATCACCAAAAATTATAATTGAGGTACATAGTTTTATTGGTTTATCTAGATACTTTATGGATTTCATCTAAATTTTTTCCAGATTGTTGAACCCTATAACCGAGTGCTCATGTAAATGGGTTAAATTTGTTTGAAAAAAATAGTGTGATCATTGTTTTGAAGAATTTAAGATTATATTATTAAATCCTCCCATTATTACATTAAAATCTAAAATTGATGGGTTTTTACTTATAGTGATGCATTAAATAAAGAACATGGTATTTTCCTATTGAAGAATGGTAGGCTTATTGGATAAACATAATGAAAATTAAAACCCATGAAAGAAACCATCCAACTGATGAACATGAGTTATCTAATCTAATATTTTCTCTGATTATATAGAGACACTATATATATGGCGAAATATGTGAGATATATATTGATCACAAGAGTTTCAAATATATTATCTCACAAAAATAACTCATCCTCAGACAAAGGATGTGTCCTTAAATATTAAGAGATAATGAATTCACAATACACTACCACCCAGGGAAATAGAATAAGGTTGATGATGCTATTATGGCACATCCCAAAGGTGTTAGTGCCACGACTATCAATTCCCACATCAATAGGAAATGGGTAGGTGACTAAAACTGAGTAGGCATATCACTAACATGGTAGGAAAATCCTATGTACCTGAAAAGACACAGAAATATCCATGCCTTGAATGTTTAAATACAAAATAAAATCTAAACCATGCATGAAATTGAATAAGGATAAAAAACTAGAATGAAACCTGACTGTAAAGTAAATGGGGTGACTGGGGCCAAAATACAAGCCCACTAAATGAAAAACTAAAAACAAGTGAATGCAAGAGTACCGAAAATTAATACATGGAAAACTCTACATGAATGGTAGGTAGAGGTCAATTTTCTGAAGTAGTAGGAGAATGCTTTGTCTGTTTGATCTCACTGGTAACCACCTAGGTCTCTATCTAAACATTTTTTGTCTTTACAAGACATGACATGTGAGAGGAAACCCTGCAGGGGTGGGTAAAACAGTACAAATTAGGACACCCCAAAAACCACCATGGAAATATCATAATGGAATGTATGCACAAAATATTGTTAGCTCACACATGTATAAGTCTATTATAATAAAAGTATGAATATCAGTCGCAGTCTACAATACTCCATGTATCACTGACACATAGATTCCTGATGAGACACTCAATCACGATGAGAAACTCTGCACTAGTGATACACATTGTCACAATGATATTCCCATTCATAATTAGTCTCTTAGTTTTATTGATATACCCATTCTTGATGAGACACCTAGTCATGATGAGACACCTACACTCGAAATGTCACGTAGAATAGTAGTCACATAGTCTCTGACTCATAGGCAGCCACATGATTCCACTCGTAACGAACATGTTATGGGAGAGATTATATTCAAGAAAATGTTCATCTAGAATCATCCAAGAAAGATCCCTTAGAGTATATCATAAGGACCACCAATTTCATGGGTTCAACCAGTACAGATGGATAGTCCAATGGACACACAGTTTCAACATTAGAGGAATTATGGTAAAAAGGGGACGGTTGTGTCCAGGTCTAGTCCAACCAGACCCAGGATTTAAAAATTGGACCTGATCCGTTGGGTCTATCCGACCTGTTGTGCCCGACCATCTAGCTCTAGCCCAACCCACATGACCATAATAGTTCAGTCTACTTTGATGTTGTGGATACCACATCTTGATGGTCAACGTGGTTGGCTACACATCCCATACGCATTCTGCCATACCCCAAGCCAAGTGTTCGATATGAAACTCTTACGCATTGATCATCCACATCACTAAATCCTGCAATGGCTGCTGCCCCCATTACTAAAAGCATCCATGTTGCCGCAACCTCCTACAACCACCACTCGTTGAGTCGGTGTCCTCCTCTGCCTCCACTCACAACCCCCTACCACGGGTTGTCCTGCCATCATGGTCCAACTGGACCATGGTACACTGCCACAGCAGGATACAATGTCGGAGGCCATTTGTCTTACCCATCCATGTTGACTGACACTCTGTTGGTGGCCTCTTCTTGTCGCGCTCCACCTAGAAAGTATGGAGCCTCCTCACACAACCAAAGTCACAGATCTGCCTTTTGATCATTGTTCCCAATGACGAATGAGGAGAATGAAAAGGTTAAAGTGGAAAATCACAATATCACACAATGTGTATGAATATGGAATTGTTCATGTAAGACTCAATCCATTCATGTTAGAATTTAATTAAAGGGAGGGGAGATAGAAAATTATATACTAGTTTCAATTATAATCATGGATTAACCTGGATTTAATCCCTACAAAATAAATCCAAACACCACACAGAAAATGACCCGTGAAGCAATCCATTTTTTGATTTATTCATGTTCATCATTGGGTAAATATAAATGAATTGTGAATGAATCCAAATAAAATCACATGCCCTATATAGTTTTTGGATTTATTGATGATTATTTGTGAATCCCGAGTTCATCATTCATCAATCCACTGATTCCCACTCTGAATCTGATTATCGATCCTCCAACATTCATCATCACTCACCAATGTGGGGTTTTGTCAACGTCTTCCCAGATTAGTGACTGATGTTAATTTTTATCTAAGATTTTCAATATAACCATGTATCCCTATTCATCAACTATATAGATAAAACGTGTTTTTTCATCACCATTTGGATTTTGTTTTTGTGTCTTCATGCTATTTCATTTATGAAAGGAAACAAATTTACCCATCGTTGTCACACAGTGTCATTGTGTCACTGCGAAAAGTTTAAAAATAAATAAAATAATCTTCTTTATGTTGATTTTATTTTTCATTGAAATGTACACAAAATTATCATTTACCATAGACCAATTCCAATTGTGTTTAGTCCCCAACTAAGGTAAACATGATGTTCTGGACAAAGGAGTGGCCTTAGAATGTTGATCTGGGCACCATCATAGAATTTAACAAGGATCAAAAATATCCTCTTGATAATTATTAATTAAAATATGAATATTAATCAAATTTTTCATCTTGCACAATAGGCATCATAATCTCATGAAATCTCAATGAATGATTTAAAAATATTATCAATTAAATTAGAAAAACAATTCACCAAAACATCTGTGTCATTACATTCTCCACACCTTAGAGATTTACGTCCCCAACATCCATAAAAGGTATACTAAACAAAAATGTAAGGGTACTAACAATGAATCTAAACCTACAACTACCAATAACGATCCTATAGATTCCCAGGCATGCATTAAATGTGCACTAGAGGAATCTACGACCCATGAAGGATATACTATATTTGATCTTCTATCTCAATAATGAAATCTGTAAACATCTCCCCATCATCAATGTCAACATCTCCCAAGTAGATGATGTGAAATGGATCATTGACGTACCTCCTCAACTACAACATGTGATAGACATCATGCACCCGATGCATATTTGGTGTTAGATCTAGGTGGTACTCCACTTATCTAACTCTACTACAAAACTGAAAAGGGCCTATGAATCTTGGAGATATCATTTTGCCCCATCCAAATCTCAACAATCCTCATCGAGGTGAGACCTGCCAGAAAAAATGGTCTCCCTCTTTAAAATCCAATGACCTCTATCTCATATATTCTTATAGTTTCTACCTTCTATTTCGAGTCCTCATCTACTTCATAATGATCTTCATCTTCTTGTTGGTAACACAAACCAACTCTAGATCCATGAGTCTTGAGTCCCATAGGGTTTTCCAAAATAGGGGTGGCCTATATCGTCACCCTTACATGGACTTGAATGGTTCCATAAAAATGGTGGAGTGGATGTTTTTGTTGTAAAAAAACTCTACAAAAGATAGGCGATCATCCCAACAATGGCCAATGTACCAGATACAAGCATGTATCATGTCTTCCAAAACCTAGATAATAATCCCTATCTGTCTATCCGTTTAGGGATGAAACTTGAATCTCAAGGGAAACTGAGCCTTGAAAGCCTCTTGCAATACCCTTTATGGCCTGGATGTTTAGTAAGAATCATAGTGTAAAAAATTGATGAAGGATCCCCATGATTTGAACTATATTCTTAATAATGTGGCGTCCCTAGAAATCTACAGAACCCTACTCTCAGATGGGTAGGATGTTTTTAGATTTGGTGAGTCACTCAACAATCAACCAGATGGTATCATGTCCCCTAGATGGTCATGGTAAACCTATCCCGAAGTACATCGACATTCCATCCCACTTACACTCTATAATCTCAAGAGGCTAAGTCAATGCTGCTAGAACCTGGTGCTCTTTCTTCACTTACTGATAGGTGAGGAACTTAGAAGAAAACTCCCCCACTTCTATATTCATCCTATGCCAGCATATCTAACATCATATATTCTAGTACATCATTTACAAAATTTTATATACCATCAAATGGGATGTGTGAAAATCCCTTATAACCTCCTCTCATAATATCACTGGTACAACATTTCTCCCTATGAAAAGAATGATGTGCTACCCACCATTGGAATATTTAATTGGTGATTTCTCTATTGATAACTGAGCATGTCGGGTCACATAGTTGACATCCATAAGTTGTGCCTCCCTAACTCATTATAAGAGTGATTGAGTTACAACCATCGACTGGAGGTAAATTTCTCTATCAACATCAACGAAGGATATCTATATCACTGCTAAATGCTCTAATTACTCACATAAAAAGTGCATGTCTTCTTCCCAACTGAGTGTATCTTCCACCACGTTCCCCTTCCTATATTTATAGACAATCTCGACGTCATAATTCTGGTGGAAAACTATCCACTACCTATTTCCCATGTTTAGGTACTTCTTGGAGAATATATACATGATACTTATTTGGTCTAAGTAGATGGTAAAACACTCTCCCATCATGTAGTTATGCCACTTATTCAATGAGAAGACCACTAAATCTAATTAAAGAACATTGGTTGTGTATTTATACTCATACTACCTCAATTATCACCATCTATAGGCTATCACATCACGCCCCTTCATTAAGATAAAAACTAGTCCCATCCCTAAGGAATCATAGAACACTACATACCCAATGCCCTCCTATGGTAGTCTTGGAATGTGGGTGATTGTTATCCTCATCATCATTTCCCAGAAACTCTAATGGAACATATCTATGCACATGAAGGGATGTCCCTTCCGCAACAATGGAGATAAAGGTGCTGCTACCCTGGAAAATCCCGGCACGGTGCTCTAGTACTATCTATCCATTCTAAATAAACTTTATACCTAAAAAAAACTATTGGTTGGCTCCCAAGCATGCACAAGATCTATCATCTTCAGAACCACTTTGACTCCATCCTCTGAAATGGCGTGTATTAGAATGTGGACATACTGAATGGAGAACTGACACATAAAGAAATTCAATTAAAGATGGTGCTCTCAGTGTGTTTCCAGGACCATCCACAGGTGTGAAATGTGCTCCTCCTTTAATGTTTGATACACTAGGATGTCATCAATAAAGACCACAACGAACTGGTCAAGGTATGTATAGAAGATCCTCTTCATGAGTCCCTTGAAAAGTACTGGGTTATTGGTTATGCAGAACCGCATCCCCATGTACTCATAGTGGCCATACCAAAAACATAAGACTATCATAAGTATATAATCATATCGTACATGAAGATGATGATAGCCAGATCAGGGGTCTATCTTCCATAACCACCTCAATCCCTTTTAGTGGGCGAATATTTCGTTAATTCATGGGAGAAGATACTTGTTCTTAATGGTCACCTAATTCATTCCGGTGTAATAGACTCACAACCTCATGCTCCCATATTCCTTATTGGCAAACATTATTGGGCCCCCATGGTGAAATATTGGGCGTCATGAATCCTATTCTCTTATAATCTTTTAGTTGTACCCTCAATTCACAAAGATCCACCAGAGCCATCCAATATATCGATGTGGATATCAGTTTCATCCCATGGTATAGATAAAAGCATAATTAAACCAATCTATGAGTAGGTAATCATGGAACATCATTTGGAATGTTTTCCTCGTACTCACCCACCACTATAGGAAAATTGTGGACTCCTCTCATTTTCCACACTGAGTGTAAGACTAGAAAACTGGTGATCAATCAGCTACGCTCTCCTCTGTGAAATTTCATCCTACACTAAAAGCATTCCCATATCAATGGTAATGGAATACATGGTCCCATCTCCACAAACACAACACACTTTGTACCTAATACAATCAATATATTCATAGAATAATGATAACTAGTCCTTAACCAGAATAAAATCATATGGTCATGCTTCCCCTACTAAGAGATCTCATCCAAAGATCAAACCTCCAATAGTAAGCTTAAACTGCTACAACTAGTGGGTGGTCATTGAATCCCCTCATGTAGGAGTCTCTAAAGATAAGGATTAATCCAAAAACTCCATCGTAATATCCATGCTCCAAATAAGTTACATTAAAAGGAAAGAGTATCAAGAACTAGTGTCTAAAATAACTACATGTGTGGTGGAGAAGAAAAAAAATCATACCACAAACATCTATGTAGCCCCGGGGTAATTGTCCTATATAACATGAATCATGGAACACTATTTTCCACCAGCTATCAAAGCCCATGGTGGACCATAATGGGTTGGTGGTGGTGGTAACTTGAAAATCCTCCCCCCAACTACAATTTTACATGCCCACTGCCACATCCTCCCCCCCTACAGAACACCCTCAATGATGATCTGCCTCTTCCTTGGATATCCCCTATAAGTCTACTGATTATCTATATGGTGACACATGTAATCACAACCCATGTGTCCATGAACGCCATATGTGAAGAATAGCCTATTCTTATTATGACTTCCTCTACCCTTGGAGTCTCGTACCACAATCCCTAAATCATGGGTTTGTCCCCTTGAATGGTTGACCCTCTTGGGTCCCTTTCATCTTCTACCTACTACCCACAACAGAACACTCAGGTACCTAGTTCCTGTTGGTAGCTCCCATTGTTGGAGCCTACTAATCTAGGAATATCTCATGAGAAGAGATCGCTTCAGTACCAAAGAATAAGTAAGAATGCTAATTTATATCAACAAAACACTGATCTCATAGTGTAGCCCCTTCTCAAAGGTCTTATCCCAGAATAACTGGTCTCACACAATGTCTGTGGAGTAGTGAGATAAGTTTTTTAATCTCACTGAGTAGTCTACTACCATATGGTTTCCCTGATCTATATGAAATATCTCTTGAATACACATTGAGTGTATCATAGATAGGTTGAACACTTCTTGTAAGTGTTTCATCAATGTTCACCCATGTGTGTGTCACATTCTCATGTGTATTGATCACTAGGCTCCACCACCATCCCACTGAGCCCTAAAGAAGGATCGAGACTAGGACTATCTTCTGGCCCGAAAGTGTCCTTACAGTGCATTAGATTCATATTAATACCTCCATTCAATCATTAGAAACCATGGTTCCAGTATCACCCCAGAACATGGGATTTAGATGTTGAAATAGTGGGTGCCCGAGACCCTACTATTATGTGATTTTGATTACCATATCATGTATATAGTTAACTATGCATGATGTAATCTTACCATTATAGTGTAGACTTTTTTGCATCCACTATTGAAATGGTAATGTCCAAAGATTAATTGTTGTATCGAATGGTTATATCAGTTCCCATGATATAATGAGAACCTCTAGATACAATGACATTAATCATAAATATAAGTTCTATGGTCTAGATACATCTTACTAATTAGGTATAGTATATGTTTGACCATTAGGTGTTGGTGGATCATATGCATTAAGACTTCTTACCAGGAAGGTCTCACTAGGTGATCTCTAGTAGTGAGATCATGAGAACGGACCCGCCAATAGGATCTCCACATGTTTTGGGTGTCATTGGACATTCCTATCTGGGATCAACTGTAATGGTCTCTTGACTTGATATCATTAAAAATGAATGTCATTTAATTACGTAATTTGATGCAAGATGAAAACCATGGAGATGATTTTGTGGCCAGGTAGTTTGTATCGGGTACGTCATTGGTGGCATGTCATTGGTTGAATGGTCAAGAAAGGATTTTTCGCTTCCGGGTTATAGAAGTAATATATCTCAGGCCAGGTTGATATGGATGTTAGTACCTTCATAAGACCATGGTCGTGGCAGTAGAGGGTAAATCCATCCAGTTACATCAACAAACTATAAAGAAAGAAAAGGACGGTGACACGAGAGTGCGTCCTACTTTATGAGATATTACAGGCAATGATATTATATTACACAGTGCGTGTTCGTAGGTTGGTTGTCGCTGCTGTGACAAATCCTTATTTCTTCAGGGGCCATGATGGGTTTCTAGATCTTGTTCTTAGTCTGTGAATACTATTCACAGCTGTCGAAATAAGGGCCTAGAGGGTCACACACAATAGCGTATTCAGGAATCTACCCTATTTAGTTGAATAAGTTTTTTGGACATGGTGGGCCCCACAATGGGGGTTTGGGATTTGTCCAATGTTAAACAATCACCAATTAAATAAATAAATTCAGATTATTTGAGTTTAAAATAATGAGTATTGAATTTATTTATTTATTATATGTATTTACGAGTTTTATGTAAATACAAGAAAAAATATTAATTGAAGAATATTAAATTATTCAAGGTTAAATTAATATTTATTGGAGCGAAGAGTCATGTTAATGATTCAATTATTATAATGTAATATATTTTAAGGTATTAGAAGTATATGATAATGATATTTATGAATTAATTTAGTAGTTATAAATGTCATTGATAGTGTGTTAAGTATTTGGGGCCGGTGAGGCGATACCAGGTATTTTAATTTAGCACAATAAATAGAAGAGGAGGGGAATTTGTCAAATACTATTCATGGAGCTTCCCTCACCACTCCTCTCTCCCACATTCTAGGGAGAAATTATCTAGATCCAAAGAGCTCTCTCTCGGGCATCACTAGTGTTGTGATGCGGTGGTCGTTGGAGCGTCGATAGCATCGTCGAAAATCCGCGCTAGCACCCGGATTACGACGAACGGTGCCCTCACGGATTCCTTGAAGCACGTGTGGATGATCTAGAGGAATTCGAGTTCAGATTCTTTGACAACAATCACCAACAACTAGAAGATGTCATGCATGACTTCATATTTAAACCATCTATTTTATGGTTTAATTTTTTTCTTAAAATCCTCCACGTGTAGTCCTCGGTTAATACTGGGCTTCTCTACTCTGACGTCGACAAGTTTACATCGACCGTCGGTAAATTTCATTTAAGGCCCACCTCTTTGGGGCTTCCTCTACATGCCCAGTTCCAAAATTAGCTGCCTCTAGAACTCATGTAATAGACTTGGCCTACGTGCATCCTCTACTGGTAGTGTTGGTAGCAACCATAGTTCTGTGGGTGGTGGCATCATTAGTGCAAGACATGGTGGGGATATGTCCAATATTGTTCCCTATATTGACACCTCATCTCTAGGAATACCATCCTCGTTGTCGAACTATGGAATCAAATATGGCTTTCTACATGGCAGCGTCATGAAATAGATCAAGCTGATCCATTGTAAATAGAGTATACCTGGTGAGCTAACTCAATAACGATGTGAGGACACACTCAAAAATCCAATATGATGCATATACACTCAATTTCACTACAACCAGTGTTTACATGTACCAAGTCAGAAAGTCGATGTCTAGATTCCACGTTTGAGGATATGTCAGCCGCCGCACAGACACTACTGTCCCTAGCCAAAAATTTAAACTCAAAACAATTACCACTAGTTCCCAAAAACAATATAATTGTCTCCTAGTCCTAACATGAAAAGGACCCCCATTTATACCACTCCATCATGACCAGTCCCAGAGGGGTCTATTCGATGACTCCCCAAGCACACCAATCATATGACAGGGGTTGGTGACTACCTCCACGTAGCAATATCACTAAAAACAGAGTAATTTCCTATGTACCTGAACAGCCACACAAATATCCAATCCCACGATGCTGAAACGTGAAACACTGAGTAAACCATGCATGAAGATCATAATGTAAAACACAAACAAAGTGAAACATAAAGGTAATTTACAAGGGGTAACTCAAGATATTAAACAAATCCATCAAAAATAGAAATTAAGATAATTCAGGAGTTTCTAAATCCCATTCATAGAAAACCCAACACAAATGGTTGGTGTAGGGAAGCTACCTATGGTCAAAGAAAAGTCACAATATCTATAATATCACTCTGGATGACCTGGTCTTGGATCAAATAGGTCTCCATATAAACATTTGTCATTTTCAGAAGACATGACACGTGCGGTTACATCACATGTAGGGGTGAGTAAAATTGTACTCAATAGGACACCTTGAAACCACAAAGGAAATAACAAAAAACGAGAGTGCACATGAAATAATTTCGTCTCACATGAAATATTTCAATGAAACAATATGTAATATTATCAGGCGTTGTCCAAAGAAAATATAATATTGATGTGACACATAGTCTGGGTGACACACTCATCCCTGATGAGACACTAATTCCCGATGAGACGCTATGTATGTATGAGACACCCAATAATAATGAGACGTGTTTCAGATGATAAAGATTGTCCTAATGAGTCACATAGATTGAGTATGTCACATAGAATCATAGTAACATAGAATCCAAGTAATTTCATGCTATAAGATTCCACTCTTAGGGTTCTTGTTCTAGGAAATTATAATCCCCATATGTCAACTTCCACTAAAACTAACATACAGTATCTCAAAAGGAACAACTTTTAATAAGGGTTCCATATCCATAGAATAATCATCAAATAGAGGAATTGTTTGAATGTTATGAGAAATTAATTAAAAAGGAAAATGGTTGGTTCGAGGTTCGGTCTGACCCGACTTGTTCTACCGGCCATGCCCACTGCCATTCCGGCCCGCTACCAGCCCGACATGCCACCTCCAGCCCGACCCGTATGAGTGGGCCAGATCAATCCACCCTGATGTAGGAGGTACCACATCCCGCATAGTCCTCACAATTGGACTCATGACAAATGCTCCACCTACACCCTATCCACTGAACTACATGCCAGCTGAATGACATGGTACTCTCCCATGTTGTTGGTCCACACCATTGCAGCCTTCCCTTCCTGTAGACCATGTTGCAGCCTATAGTAGTGACACAACGGGATGTAGATGCAACCGGCCATTGAGCCAGTGGAATCCTATGTCTCCACCCTAACCCCTTACCACAACCTTCTCCACCACTATGACTACATTAGTATGCAGGTTGCCGCCACCTCATACTAGCTTTCGGGTAGCCAAAAACGCTTCCCGGTTAGTGCTACCTCTATCTTCGTCCACTCCAACGATGACCTCCTTTCCTAGGGATTTACCTGAAAATACCAGAGCCACCTCACACTACCACCCTGCCAGATCCAACTCCAGATCATTTCACCCAAATAAGAACAACGAGAATGAAACAGAGGAAGATGTGAAGCACAATAACATCCAAAATTGTATGGATCTGGGTATTTTTCATGTCGGCTTCAATCAATCCACACTATAATTGAAGTATGATGAGGGGAGATAAAAAATATATGTATTTATCAATTTTAATCATGGATAAATCCCAATCCATTCCCCACAACATTAAACCCAACCGTACATTATGTCTGTCTCATGAATCAATCAGATCCTCGATTGATTCAAGTTCATTGAAGGTATAAAAATAAAAAACAGGGAATGAAACCAAATAAAATCAAATTCCCTCCCTAGAATTCGGATCGATTGTTGATGAAGAGTGAATCATGTAGTTTTCATCCACCATTACACTGATGCATGTGCTAAATCAAATCATTCATCCACTGATGTTCATCATCCCTCACCAACGAGGGGTTTCACCAACGTCATACCTAAATAGAGCCTACATGGTTGTCAATATAACCTCGTATCCATATTAATCCATGAAATTGGAAAACATGTTTCAGCATCTCAATTTCCCTTTATTGCAGCATCACCACACTTGTTCATTTATGAAAGGAAATGGGTTGAATCGTTGTTGTGTCACTAGGAAACATTTAAAAATAAACTAAATATACTTCCTTAACATTATTCAATTTTTATTTCAGATGTCCATATATTAACATTTACAATCAACCTATGATGGTCACGGTTAGGCTCCACATAAGTTTAAATAATTGCTCATGATTCAATAGTAGTCTTTCATTTTTGGTATGGGAAACCATTTAGATTTTTTTACATTTCAAAGTAACCCACACGAGAATTTTTAATTAACAACAAAAAATTATCCAATGACTTATCCGGGGCACAACAAGACTCATAATCTTGTGTCGTCTCAATGCATGGTCAGATAATAATTTCAATAAAATTTGTAAATATAATTCCGAAAAAAATGAGAGTTATTACAGATCCTTTGAGCAGAATAGACCATGGTGTAATAAACAAAATTAGTGTTGAAAGGGAACATAATTTCATTGATAAATTAAATATGGATATTGGAATCATCATATTTGGTGAAACCTCACTAATTTTTCAAATGGATGTCAAAAAACATTACAGGAAAGAATAAAATGTTATTAGATTGATGATGAATATTTTCAGAAGAAAATTAAATCTCTGAATGATAGGATATTGATTTAATTTTTAAATGAAGATGGAATTATGATATTCGGGAAGAGTTTTTTGTAACCTCAATACATGATATAAAAAGTTATTTAATGGATGATGCGCATAACCCCAATTTCTCTATACACATTTGTAGAGATTTGATTTATAGATATTTTAATGAACATTTTTGGTGGGACTGCATAAACAATGAGATTTATAATTATGTGTTGAGATGTTTAGTTTTTCAATAGGTGAAGGCAATATGCTAACATCCTAGAGGAGTAATGGATGCTATTCCTATACCTGTGTGGAAATGGGATGATGTTGTGATTTCTTTGGTCATTGTACCACAAAAGGATCTTAGAATAAATTATATTATATGTGTTATTGTTGATCATATTACTAAATTGGAACATTTTATTTCTATAAGTGAAGATTTACCACATGAACCTCAAAAAGAATTATACTAAGGATGTTCTATGACATTGTGATGTTCCCCTATTGATTATTTCTAATGGTGATCCACATTTTATAATAAAATTCAAGAAAAATATTCACTAGTCCATAGACACTGAGCTATGATTGAGCTATGCCTACCAGAATCAAAATGATATATAATAAAAAAATAGTATTCATAAAATTTGAAGAAATTTTGATATCCTACCCACATTACATTCAGGAAATATGGGAACAATATTTACCCTCGATAGAATGAGATTTCAAAAAGTGCATCTATTCAAGTATTCAAATGACAATGTATGAAGTGTTATATAGAAAGAGATTTCTTACACCAACTTGTTATGGGGATATTGGGGAGAGGAAGCCTATTGGATTAGAAAATGTTGAGGAAACAATGGAAATTGTGAATATTTCTCAATCCCATATCAAAGTCTCTCAGAGTAGGCAAAGGAGTTATGTCAATAACCGAAAAAAGGATTGGGAATCTCATGTGCAAGATCATGTTTTCATGAATTGAACTCCAAGGAAGGGTGTTATGTGTATCAGATATAAGGGTAAATTAGGTCCTCGATACACCAAAACTTTTGAAATTTGGTAACGAATTAGACCACTAGCATACTGTTTGGAAATTATGCAATGTCTCTCATATGATCATTATATTTTCCACATATCTCTTTTAATGAAATGCATGTCATACCAAACAAAGGTACTCCCCTATGATGAAATATGTCTAGAACCCAATATATATTATTTTTAATATCCTATCAAGACTATTGATACAAGATATATATTATTGAGTAATTTGATGACTCAGTTAGTAAACGTTCATTGGAGAAACAATAATATGGAAGAGGCGACATGTGTACCTGAGGAAAATATGTGGAAAAGAAACCCAAATAATTTTATGAATAAATATTCTATAGATATTGAGGTTGGATTTATTTTAAGGAGGGAATAATGTAACACCCCAAGAATCCATCACACACTTCATTTTAAATTATTAAATATCATTCAATGCACACAGCATTGATATTAAGAGCCCCATGATCATTCAAACTAGCCATTAATGAAGAAATTAAAATACTATAAACCACATTATGTAATTTATTATTAAATAAATAATCATCTTGGAATTAAGAAAATAAAAATTAGATTGGGTTGATTTTTTGAAAATTTTATGTAAAATTTTAGTTTTCGATGAGTAGTGAAAAATTCTCTATCGTTGTTTAAAAAATGAAATTTAATTTAAAAAAAATTAATTTATATTTATTTTAAACTAAAAATATATTAATAACACATATATTCTCCCATTTTTGTTCATTGGAATCACTTTTTCAATATAAATAGATATAAAAATTTGTTGATCTTTTGAACGTCTCTTGTACTCGCCTATTAGCTACATATGTGGGAGTTGAATTAAATGAAAATGTACCTCTTCTGTTAATTGAATTTAAAAAAACATCCATAAATGGTTTTAATGAGTTTGTAAAATGTTTTTTAATTGGGTGAAAGTAATTTTATGTGAACAATAACTTTTAAATGATATTTACCAAGTCTAAAAATATATATGGTAATTAAGGATAAAAATAATATTATAACAAAATAAAAATACATAAAAAATTGACATAATATCATTTTATCAATGTGTTTCATCCAAAATCATCATTAGGTAAAAAATAAGATTCTTTTTATGAATCATATTTCTGGTTAGGACATATATTATATTTTATGTAATGAAGATTTAAAAAATTAATATTCACATTTTATTAACTATATAATTTTTAATGTCAGGTTATATTAGTGACATGGTCAACTATAAATCCAATGTAGGACTCTGAAATTATTATCTATGTAATGATAATTTATTTATAATTATAGGAAAAATAATAATTAAACAAATTGTGACACAACAATGATGCAGTAATAGATTTATTAAATGAAGAGTCAATTAAATGATATTATTAACATTAAAATCAATAGATTTTGGGATATTTGATTCCATCCACGAATTTTTTTGATTACATTGACCCATAATGATGAGTTAATTTAGTTTTTTTGAATATATAATGTTGTTATGATGTTAAAAAAACATGTATTAAATAGTGTAAAAATTGACATAAATGAGATATTTAAATAAATATTATTTTATTAAATGATATAAAAATAATAATAATTAATGGTTCATCTAAATAAAATTGATAGTGTTAAATATATAATTGATGATCCAATTAGGGGTTTTTTGGGATTTTTATTATCTACATTAACCCTATAATAAAAAAATAAATGTACACATAGTAAGAGTTAAACTGTTTTTCTATGGGTTAAATCCAAAAATATAACTCTTTTTTTAAAGAAAAACATGTATAAAAATAATTGGTTTAGAGGATTTGAACCCATAGTCATATAATCCTAGAATTAAATCACTTATTATTGATTTAAAATCTATAATTAATGTTTGTTAATTTATTTATTTTGGAGTTTTTAAAGGTTTCTCTCCCATATATTATTAAAGGAACATATCCTCCTCTTTAATTCACACTGATAAAGCCCTATGTAATCAAAAAACTCTTACATTTTAGCCTCCCAACCATATTCATATTATCCTAGATGCAATTAATTTTTAAAAAATCGGTCCTATGGTGTCATTTTTTTCAAATAAAAAGTAAGCACATGAAGAAGAGGTAATTGTTTTATCAACACTTTCAAAGTTATCTTCTTCTTCTACTCCCTTTACCTATTTTATTCTCATACCAAAGTAATAACTAGAAAATAATCTATATAGTTATTTTTTATTATGATTTTGGGACAACCATTTTCTACTTTTTATCCATATTAGGAAAAACATTAACACTATGGGTGCACATGTATGGCTTTTGTTATCCACACCGTGGATTAAATTATTTTTCAACACTATTTTATATGGATGGGTAATATGAAAAATATAATGGATTTATATAATAAATATTAAATTATAATAAATCTTCATAATTGTTAAGCTATCCAATTACGTACCATTTAACCATTAATTGGAAGATAACATCACCCATTATTACATACAACCTACAGTCTCCATGAAGTGATGATGTTGATTCGTCGGGATAACAATTCTAAAATGATTATAAAATTTATAATATGATTAAATATAATATATTTGAACTTAATATAATTATGGATATGAATTAAATATATCATATTCATAAGAAGCCATACATACACAACAAGACAAGCATAGGAATGTGAATATGTTTATAAAAAAACAATGGTAATACTAAAATATTGTTAACAAAATGATATAGGAGGATCACATAAGAAAACATAAATAAGTATATATAACATTTATAATTAAGTAACATGATTTCACCATCATGAAAGAGGCTAAATCATTCTATACTGAAAGAAAGTACAATGTAAGGGCTAATTTTGCAATCATATCATTAACTAAGAATGATTATACCTATGTATCGACTGGGATACATTTATAATAAATGTCCATATTCCCTAAAAAGATTTTCAAAAAAATATTGAAAATTGATTGAAGTCGTTTTTACATATTTTTTAAATTTTATAAATTCTTTTGAATGGAATATTTCAATCATTTTCAAAATGAGGTACTTTTTGACCTTTTTCATAAAATTGACAGATAAATTTTTTATTTAACCTATACTACGTCAGTGGTTGTTTCATCCATCATGATGCCTTAACGTTTTGAATATTTTCTTAAAAAATAACATGTTGTGTTTTAAAATGAATTTTTTCTTTTATAATTATGCGGTTTTTATTTTATTTTTAATGTATATAGGGATATCTCTCTCAATGAGTTTCTATGAATTTATTAGAATATTTTCATAATTTTATACATCCATTGTTTGATTATTTGATTAATTGAGGATGATATTTTCTGATCGAATCTTCAATAATGTATGAAATGGTGTATGATATGTTTGACTATGGATGAGATATTTTTATACCATTCATGGTTTATGGTTAATGAATTATCACATGATATGATTTTATAAATATGAATTTTTATGATGGTTATGTTTAAAAAATTTCAAATGAAGAATGCATTGGACATAGTAAGTGATGGGTTGGGAACTATTTAATGGAATCCCCTTGATTAATCGATAGTTCACATGAGACAAACTATTTTGGTTTTTGACTGACATCTTACCCACATATGTATGTTCTGGGAATGAGGCCTTGAAAATGTGGTTATGATGTCTGGAATTTTGAACTATCTCATTATTATATTACTTATTAATATTACATGTGATTATTAAACTATTATATTACCCATGAGTATGTTTAAATGGATGTATTTGATTTATTCAATCCATATTATGCTTAATATTATGTTTAAAAGGATTTTTCTACAATTTTATACCTTTCTGTAAATTATTGTGTTTTTTATGATATATTCTTCTAAGGTATTGGTCCTTACTAAGAATATATTATCACTACATTCTTATGATTACTTTTTTCCTAGGATGAAAAGATGTATATTTTGACTGACATGTTGGGATAATCAATAGAATGTGAGTGTTATCAAAGGATAAACTATGTTGTTTTTCATTGAAAGATGTAATGAAAATCATCAGTTCGAAAAATTTATTTCAATGGAAACTAAATAGATCATTCCTTTAGGATTTTATTTCATTGATCAGGGAAATTTAATAAAATAATGCACTAACTTCTGAAATCTGGGGTTGGGGTGTTATATGTTATTTGTGATCCACTAAATAAATAAATATAATGAAAAAAATTGTTCGAATATTATTTATTATTTTATAACATACCTATAACATATTTAAAATATATATTATGTTATAATCCCTAGTAATTAAATTGACTCGTAATTATTGATTAATATTAAACAAACCTGGAATTTTAAAATAGTATTCATCTGATTAATATTTTATCATATTTATTGAACTTGTAAATACATTAATCAAATAAATTCACTTTAAACTATTCATCAATTGAATAATATGAATTTATTTCTTTATTTTTTGGTTGATAACTTGTAAAAACACAAAACCCTTAGTGGGGAACGAGTATGTCCAATATACATACTCAACTAAATATTGAGGATTCATGAATTCAATATAGTGTCTTCCCATATAAGAAATTATTTCGATAATTGTAAATAATATCCAATGTCTTATAGAATATTCTAGAAAACAATCAAAAACCCTGAAGAGATAACAATATTCATAGCAATGAAAACCAAAATAAGCACATGCATAGTGTAATATAATCTAATTCACAATAGATATCGCATAAAGAAGGACGCACACTTGTTTAATCACCATTTCCACGATTAGTTATTTATTTATCTAACTAGATAGATTTTCTTTTGAACTTCATTTCCATAGATTTATTATTATATTACCATGTAGATCAACAAGGTCCGAGATACATAAGATCTTCAACCAGGAAGTGAAAAATTCTTTCATCACCATTCAACCAATGTCATACCACCAATAATGCACCAAAAAGAAGCACAACACAATGACTTCATTATCATTTATTTTTCCTTGAATCAAAATAAATGATTAAATTGGAAAAAATGGTAATGATATCAATTCTAGATATCAATACAAATTTCTATAGATCGGAACAAACAATGACAACAGAATCATGTGGTGTTTTTATTGACTAACCTTTTGTCGTGATCTCACTACTAGAGATCACCAAGTGGAAACATGATGAGTATATTTCATAATATATATGAGCCCCCAACACTTGGTGTTCAATCAAATATGGTGTCCAATCAGTAATATGTATCTGGATCATAAGAAAATTAATTAAGATTAATATCATAATATCACAGGGTTCTAATTAACAAATTAGATCTTCTATAACCTTTTGATATGAGAACTAATCAATGAAAATTACCATTAAATAGTTGATACTGAAATACCTACACTATAATAGAATTAATAAAACATGTTCAACTAACTATATACATTATATGGTAGTCAAATGTACTTAATATATAGCACTATGGAACCCACTATTATAACATATATATCCTATTAAATCTACAGAATATCTAATAATTATTCAATCTTCAACTATATAATCAAAGTTTCTATGGTTTCTACCAATTATAATTATGATTCAGAGTTTCCAAAAATACTATTAAGTGTTTCAAAAATGGATTTTTTTCATAAAATAGTTCCTAACGATTAATATATCAACATAGACTATAGAAACACTAGATTTGAGTATAAAAATATATACTTTTATAATTTATCCATAAGTAATGAAAAAAGACCACGTTCATGTTAAATTCTATGCCTAATTTTAGCAAGACTACTATTATTCATCTTAGTGAAACAATTTGGTAGAAGTGTATATGGTTTACTAAACTCAAGAATAATTCTATTTTTATTAATATATCATATAAACCCCTAATTCTTGTACTAACCACCATTATGAGTTATCTTCTTCTTCAAAAAATACCCACATTCTTCTCATCCATTCTTCAAAAAAATTTAATCAACATTACAGCGTCTCACATATGTTTCAACTATATAGCATAATTAATGTGAGAAAATTCATCATTAAAAGTAATGAACTAATTATCTCTATGAGTATTTTTTCTCATTGGATCATGAATATTATAGTAAATATATTTTTAGGGTTGTGTTGAACTAATATCAACATTCCTATTAACAGATCATGTAAAAACATCTTTCTAAAAAATTATGCAACACAAGTCTCTTCATCTAGACGAATCAGGAATACCATAAAAACTTTCCCACATTGATAACTTGCTCATTATTCTATGGTACAAAAGTTCCAAAAAATTATTTCAACATTTATTTTCATCCATCATGTTCAATAAATATAATTTTTTCACATCACCAACTTCAAAAAAGTTGCATTTTTTGAGTTGGCCTCTTATAATATGGAATAAATATTCCTATATTTTCATAAAAACCCCATATTTTCTAAAGAAACAATTATTAACATCATAAAAAAATTTCATACACTTGAAAAATTGTGTTTCAACCCATGAAACAAAATAATTAAAAGATTTCAGATCTTGTTCCCCAATAATTGAATATCCAACTACTTTGATTTTGAGGGATTCATTATTTTAAAATGTCATGGTTCATTATTTGAATTCATTAACATTATTTAAGATTTTTACTTGTGGAATAATTTTAGAAGATGGCCTATAATCCATGATCCTAGTTCATTCTCCTTCTAGAGCTCTGATAGCGGTTTCTACTACATGAGATTTTTCTTTTTCTTTGTCTTCTTTCAATTCAAACTTATGAGAAATGTTGTAATCCTTTTTTTCTGATGACAAAACAAGAAAACATATTTCAATAATTTTAGGTTACTCATAACTTTCAAAAATATATCAAATGGTTGGAATATTTATTAAACTTTTAAAACATCCTTCTCAAGTTTCTGCAATTTTTCATCCAAGGATTTCATCCTATGAGAGGATTGAATCCCCCTCATCTTTTCCCTTCTATTATTTATGGTACATTTTTATTTTTTTATTAAACCTTGACATATTTTTCGTATGCTGGAGTTAACCACAATACCATTAGTTTCCAAATAAATTATACATTCCACTGAAACATCCTTTTTTTTCTGAACTTTTGAACATGTTTCATAGAAATCCTCGAATATTTATCTTCAAACATTTTTTGAACGCTGATGTTTCCCTGTCAGTATCCAAGTTCCACTAATAGGGGTGGGGATGAATCAGTGATATATTTTTCATTAATGTTTCTTTAGTTTTTAAATATAATTTTCCTCATATCAAATAACTTCTTCCCTGCTCAACTATATCCAACATACAACCATAGAAACACAAGAATTTACAAGATTCACTACCCAATAAGAGTAGCTAAATCCTTGGAATTTTATGGAAACAACCCAATACCAGACAATCCACTAGAAAACAACATTTTTATGTATAATAAAATGATTAGGATATTCCGTTACAAACATGTATAACATTGAAAACAATATTCATATGTTTGTGCTCACTCTTAGTACAAATAGGGTAATTGAATGTTTTGGTGAATCTTGATCCGCATTCACAAATTTTATCTTTCAAATTAATTCTTCTAATTTCAACCCAGAAGCTGGTAGAAATTTTTTCAGTCCACGTTGAACTTACCACCATCCTTTTTGAACATGCCTATCTCATCTGTGTACAACCTTTGTCCACCACATACCATGTAGTGGGAATGCTACGCGGATATCTCTACTCCCGTGAATTGCCACTGCTCTAAGAAATGATTCTAATTATGCATAATGCATTCACACATCACTTCAAATTCGGTAGAGTCCCTTATTCCATGCAATGATCCCCCTAAATCCATGAACCGTATAATCCTCCACGTACAACTTCATCCTATATGAAATCTCTCTTCTATGAACAACTTCTATTAATGGAATTTCTTCCCATGATCCCTGTGCTAGGTGATATCCTCTTCTAAAAACTCTTCGTACTAGTCCAAATTTCTTCCAGAATAATGATAACTTCTTATAAAATTCACTCCAAAATAATTAAGGGATTATACTCCATTATATATAAAAATAAATATGTGAATTTCACTAATTCGTTATACAACAATTTTAATTGTGGTAATGTCTTCTCCACGTTTAGAGCTTCTCCTACATACTACAATTTTCCGATGACCCATTTTCATCTTCCTACTATTTCCATATTCAATATGTGTACTGACTTATACATTCATAGTAGCTTAAGAACAAACCTTCCATGTACAATGTGTCGTCACCCACACACCATCACCATGAACCTTATTTCATTTCTGTGAACTACTCTTTGATCCATTCTCACTACATCATACGTGATCATGAACCATTCTAAGTATATTGTATGTGGTCAATGTTTCAAGGAATGAGGTTCACTTTCTTTTTCGATTTTCTTCACCGATCTTCATATCGTTCAATCCTACGAGGAAAAACCTTACATTGCTGATAACAATTTCCCAATATTTAGGGACAAAAATTTAGGAAAAACTCGGTACCATTCCACCTTTGAATCTGATTTGTCAAGAATAACCATGCATCATCACTATCATTTGGATTCTTCTAAAATCAACTATTTTCATTATAATCCTTATCTCTCATGATATTTAACTATTTATTGATCACCTTTAGCAACTTCAGATTTAAAATGGAATTTATTGAAACACACAAATCTTTCAGCACCATCTATCATTCCAATCAAAATATAATATGAATAGAATAACTTTTCTCCCCATTTCCATTATATGGAATTCATCAATGTTTCTCTAAGCATATGATATTTTTAAAATAAAAACAAGAAAACCATCATCTTATTTACCAATATTATAACAATGTTTATTAGTTTATCATATTTTACTACAACAGAAAACACTCTGTGTAAGAAAACTCATAAACCTTCTTTATCCATCCAACTTGGTCCCATAAAATTCCAACCTTTCTATTATCATGCATAATATTTTTTTCCGAATCAGATTTATTTATCCCCTTTTTGGATCCATATGTTGTAGAAAACTTACCAGGCTATGAATTTGTCACAACTTTTGAATTATACACTTTATTTTTTTGGTCCACATCTATTATATTTCCAACATTTATCTTCTCATAAATGATTTAAACATTCTTTTCAAGCATTGATGTTAACCTTCAATCCAACACGTGTTCACCCTTTTCATATCATTATACAAATTTCGGGATAATTTTATTCAAATTTTTTAGTTATTATTCATATTGATAATATTTTTGTTCAAAACATCAAACTCTTCATCCTTTTCCTCCAACTTAACATAAAGATGATCATTTTTATAATTTTTGTTCTCGAGAGAGTTCATTACCCAATAATATTCTTCATGTAACATAATATTCTCATTAGGAGGACATTATTGAATGATTTTGTCAATACTTTCCTTCTTTACCTTCTTGATTTATTTTTCATGTCATATAATCTTCCTCATACTTTATTTTAACAAGATCTTAATACAAATATCATTCAATGTGTCTCGTTTAAACTATTATATAAAAACTCTTCATGATTAACTATTGAAATATAGGTACTTTCTCCAGCAATATCAAAAAACATTTCATCATCAACATTACATTGTTCATCTTATTAATCATTAGAAAAAAATATTCTCTGTTTAGAATTATAGAAATTTTTATCAATCAAATTTTAAAATTCATTTAAAATATCACCATGATTCTCCCAAGACCATATCATCATTTTAACATCTTAATAACTATTTTCATAATTATTTCATTGTATGAAATTCACATAAAACATCCCAATAGTCACACATTCAAAAAATTTCAAGGGATGTTTCACATTATACTTTTCAATACCTCTTTTGACATTTTTTGAAACAAAGGCTAAAAACTCCACAATATTTTTACATAACCCATTTTTAAATACATAATAACCATATTCTTTTAATTCAAGAATATTATTAGGCATTCCATTCTTGAAAGTCTTCATTAACAATTCTCGATCATCTTTTACATTTCCTTTCATAATGATCTCGTATCTCATCTCATATGTTTAATAGTAATTTTAAGATCATCGATGTATAGGCTTTCTAGATATCTATCATTTAGGGATGAAAACATGGCATCAAACATATAAGTAAAAATTATCATCATATTTTTAGTAACATTTGAGTTTTCCAACTTTTCACCAATAAATCTTATGGTGATTTCTATATCAATAAACCTTGAAAAGAAGTCACCATTATATTCGTACCCACCAATTTTCATATCATCATACATCATCCTTGAGATTTGTAACTTATATTTCATAACCTTTGTTTTGTCTTTATAAATTTTTTCCAATTGTTCCTAAATACCATTGGTATTACAACACCATTCACTCTTAGAAAATCATGTATAGAATGTAAAGAAAATAATGTATTATAAATTTTTCCATCATTATCAAAAAAATTCGTATCCACAAATTTGAAATGAAATTATTCATCAATATGATTAATTCAACATATAGGATCATCCAAAACATCATACAGAATAAAAATATGATAAGAAAACATTCTATCATTCCAGATATGACTCTTAATTCCATCGAATAATTGAATCCCACTACATTTCTCGCTATTTAGATTCTCCACAACAACATTTCTTCCAAAAAATCCATAATGATTAAATGAAGGGAACCTTAACTCTAATAATAATATATATTTCCCAACTATGATCAAGCTATCGTTGAGAGGGGTATAGGATGAATAAGTTATATATTTTTCTTTTAAGTATCGTTTCATTTAAAGCTACATTCCCATAATGTTAATGATTTATAACATTGATTAAATAAAAAACACAGATCCATAAGAAAACAATCAATTACAAGGTTCACTACACTAAAAAGGAGTTATATTCTTGGAATTGTTAGTGAAAAAATCCAACAACACTCAGTCCACTAAAAAAATTCATTGTGTGTATACAAACATGTAGGAAATACCCTCACACATGTGTATCACAGTGATCAATTCAAAATCTCATGTGATTCTATTATCACAAATGATTTAATAAAGGTTTTTTATAAGAAGTATTGAAACCATAACCAGTTGGTTAAAACGAGTTCATTTTATACCTTATCGAATTCCATAAGAAATCATTCAAAACATAAATCCCCACTTTCCTACCCAGATGTTGGTAAATACAACCTTCATATAGATGTTATGTCTGATGGCAAGGTCCAACTCTTTTTATTATTCGTTAGAAAAATTATTTAGTCTCATATCTCTATCAAAAACTAAAAATCTTCCAAAATACTGCAGAAATAATTCCAAATTTGTCGATCCCAATCACAAAACTATCAATCCGAGTTATTTGTGTGACAAACCAATCTGATATGAGAAACTATGATAACATAGTTTCTTATTTCCGGTAGACTTCCTCATAAACGATCAATCTAGAAACAACTTTTCTCTAAAAAACATCATCACATTCACCTTCTCTCGTCACCCATGAACAATAAAATTCTCAAATAGTACAATGTACTTCATTCTATTAATAGGCGTTGAAAATTTGTTTGGGAAATAATATAATTTTTTTTCAGACCAACCAAACATCCTAAAGATTCAATTTCTCCTTCATTTCAGATCCATATTTGACTTTTTGAACTCTTTACCCTTCTCCTTCAATCATATCAAATCTTCTAGAAAATTAACCTTAATTATTTATTTCTAAAGACTCTTTAATATGATTCCATTTTCAATGTAATTTCATAATTATGAAGGTGAAATATGTAAAATATCATATTAATAATAATGTTTCTTCATAACAACTCATTTTACTAAAAGGAAATTAAATTTTAATTGGTTTGTCCTTAACAACTGAAAAAAACATCAACTATCGATGATCTATACAAACTATTAGACCTAAAACATTCAAAAAAATCTTACATAATTTTTTTTCTATTTATAAAGATACCATCATTGATTTTAAGTTCGTTAATAATAGATTCCAAACCCCCATTTTAAAAACAGTACAAAAAAATATTCAGCCAACTCTTCATTTCATATTTTCACCTTACTAATGATAATGTGTCCATTGAATATATCAGTATCATATTACATCTGATGGATTTTTATTTATATCACTAGGATGAATCAGTATCAATGAAACTCTAATTATTCCGGAAAATCTTCTTTATCCAATGAGTATTGAAAGAAATGAAAAGGAGATCAGAGATCCTATTTCTATTGACCCAAATGTAAAAAAAATAATCCTCATAAAAATGGTTCACTACATAGTTCATCATCCTCTAGTTTATTGGTACAAAAAAATTCATGTTATCTTATCATAATTAACCACAATCTTCATTCAGAAAATTTCTACCTCTAATGGATTGGTGGAACCTTGAGTTTGATTGACCCATCTGGGAAACTAAAAAATCAAAAACATCCTCAACTTCTACATTTTCAAGTATTAATACAATACCATGTCCATTGATCTTTAAACCAATATCGTGAGACTGGATGTCATTGACCTCAAAGAATTTCTTCTTCCAGAAACTATTACATGTTACTATGAATTCATAATTACATTGAGAACTTTTAATACCGAAAATGTATCATCTGACTTGGTATGGATACTTTTAGACTATAATAAAAAATCTTATATTGATTAGAAAATTCTTTCCAGACCTTGTGTAAGTCTGAAACACAACATCATCGACAAATATTCTTCAAAATAGATATCTGAAACTATCTTTCGTTATTATGAAAACATTGCCTAATATTTTTAATATTATTCCACCATTCATCTCTATCATCCAATCAATGATACTGTTCAATGTTATGTGATTTATTTTTAATGAAAAAAAGGAAAAATAATTTTCACAAACATCATTTAGAATTCGAAAAACTTCTATCCAAGTAGGTTCCAAATACATTTTCCAATATATAATATATAAGACACCATAATGGAGTTTCTGACAAGGTTTTTCATGTTGTAACATCTAATATGAAATATGATAAAATTCTACCATGTCTATGAGAATTTAGGTAATGTTTGATATTTTCTAAAATATTCAAAAAAAGTAAACACCATTATATGATTCTTTAGACTTAATCCTTTTATATTCTAATTTTTACAATGATATATAAATTTTCACTATGTCAAGGTTCTTTTCATGATTGTTTTACGTGATTTACAATATCAAATGGATTATCCTTATCTCATATTATAAAATATAATGATTAGTTTATATTATTGTGAATATAATCTATATGATTTTATATGCACCAAATAATTTGTTAAACCTTAAAAATGAGAAATAAATTAGAATCCAAGAGTTTAATATATTATTTTTTATGAAACAATTCATTAATTATAGTTGAATTTAATTAATCCTATAGTATCAATGTATATCTATATAAGTTGGTTCATAGAATATTTTAGAGTTGAATAGAATCTTGTAAATGTCCCCAATATAAATTTCTATTTCTCTCTCCCTCTCTCTCTTTATCATCTTCATTAAATAGGGTTATGAGAACCCATGTGGAATAAAAAATCATTCCCATGTAATGGAACACCCTCACATCATATTAAGACCCATAGAGAAAGGATTATCTTGGATAATTATTAGTGAATTCTATCAAGAACATATAGTTAAGATTGAATTTATATTTTTTATTCTAATAAAAATAAAAAATCCTTCGTTTTATAGGGTTTTTATTCTTTTCACCACCATTGAATAATTATTTTCCCTCCAAATCCATTCAACATAAATTGGAATTCATTGTATTGAATTAGTGAAATATTACATAATTATAACACACTCTTAACCTCACGTATTATATTTTGTGTGTATATGATTTATTTAATAATATAGTGGAAGGAAATGATACTATGTTCAACAAAACTAGATTGTAGGATATTTTTTCAATGTGGTACGTGAAAGTTTTTTACCACACTTCCATTGGGTTTTTTGATATCCCAGATGACAAGTATTGGCCTTATGAAATTATTATAAAGTGTCAATTATATACAAACATATTTCCCACATTATTGATGGTAAAATTTTTCCATGAAGAATATTTTTAAATTATATGTTTTGAAGTAAAATAATGATTTTCTTCACTTATACGTAGATATTTATTTTCATTATGGGAAAACTATTCCACGATGTTTATGATTATTAATTGAATAGTATTTTCCAACATCTATTGACTAAAAAACATGATTAATGAAGTGTTACTATCTAGTATGGATAACATCATTATAGTCTCATAGCATGGATGTAGCTAGTTTCTATAGATATGTCAATTTTTTAATCTAATTCATCATAGATAAAAATTGACTCCACTGTGCATAATTTTAGGAAATGCGATTATTATACTTTTTTTAAACTTTCGTATTTTATAAAATGGGTTATCAAAAATAGATTTTACATTTTATAGAAAATATTTTTATTTTATATAATATTTCATATTTTTTTATTATGTTTAATATAAAAAAATAAATTAAGTTCATTTATAAATGAGGTTATGTTATGTAATTGATTAATATATTTTATTTAATATTTAATTTTAAAAGAAAAAAAAATTATTTTCTAGAGGGAATTTACATTTCTATTTCATGTGTATGTAAATATATTCATGTACAAAAACATAATTACAAAAAAAATATGTATCTCGAAAAAAGGGATCCAAATTAGGACCATAGTATCATTACATATATCTTGATATCAACTATGAGATCCTAATAATAATGGTAGGCTCAGATTTTGTTATGATCATGTCTATATATCATCAAATCAGAATGGAATAGAAACCAAACGCTCCATCATGGACCTAAAAATCCTTACAAAGCATTATTAGATAATGGGAATGTTCAAATTATATTAGGTTCAATAACACACTGGTATCCATAAAACATATAATGTGTCACATGAAATGATATAAATTCATTACGATTAGTTTGGGACCACTAGCCTCAATACAATTAAATCCTACTTATCAAAAACTCGTGATGATATTTCTATAATTAAGATAATTCCAAAAACCAGTAAAATTAAATAATATTTTCATAAATGGAAAAAATTTTATATTAGGGAAATAAACTATATGAGGTGGGATGTCAAGTCTTGTCCTAATTCTAGTTGACCCCTATTATGAATGGATTGAAGAAAACACAATAACCAAGGAAGAAACCTCAAATAGACATGGTAAATGAGAGGGAGAGAATAGGAATATGATGGTTGTATGGTCACCCAAAATGCGTATATAAAATCATATTTATGAATTTAATAAATTATTATTATACTGAATAAAAAAATTTAAAAATAATATTTGAGACCATCAGGTATAACATCACCCATAACCACTCAATGATTTTTTTATTTTTCAGAAATAATGTAATATTTTCGATAATTTTCATTTCACATAACATGGAATAAATATTTTATAAAAAAACCCTAAGATTTTCATTCGTTATATGAAACACCAAGTTAATCATTCAATAAGAAAAACAAATATATTAGCTTGTGGTACACACAACTCTAGGTTTTTCTTGTGTTCCCAAAATACAAGGTCTATTTAAAAAAAATTATACGCAATGATTTGTTTTACAGAAATAAAATATATTATTAAAATTAATATGAAATTACCATTACAATTATCACCTAGCCCATGATGTAAAACATATAAATGATGATAACTAAATAAATGAAAAAAATTTACTCTTTAATAAAAAATTAATATATTTCTTATCATTTATTAAAAATGAAAGTAAAAAATATTTGAAAATGATGAAATTCCTTTACATTGAATTAAATTTATTTATGTACAAATTTTTTTTATCACAACAAATTAGAAAACCATATATTGATAAATGAGTCTAATAATATATATATATATATCTGTATTAAATAATATTTATTTAACACCCATCCAATATGTTTGGTATGAATAAGATAAGAATAAATCTAATTTATGAATAAAAAGTTGTATTTTTCTAAAAGGTATTTCTACTAATATTAAAGGGTTATCTAATATTAAATAATTTTTTATAATTTTATAATTAAATTTGAAATTAAAAACTTCATTTTTGAAAATATAATATCTAAATTTACTTTGGGTGAATGTTCAAAATTTTTTATAGAAGTTTCAAATGTTGATTGGTAGTCAGAAAACAAGGAATTTTAATTGAAAACGACATTCTCATCTTACATATTTCTATTGTAAAATTATGCATTAATAGTGTTTTAGTGAATAATTACATAACTACTAAATAAACTAATCCAATTTATGTCAATATTACCAATTTTACATCAAAAATGAATATAATAATATGTGAAAATTTTGGAATTTTTCACTTTAAAAACCAGTAGTCTCATCTCATCTACATGATTATTTTTAAACTAATTTCTGGCACATTTGTTATTATAAATTGGAAAAATGATATCCACATTTATAATAAGAATATTTTATAAATTTTAATATGGTTTTATTAAATTATTAAATTTTTTTTTAGCAAAATAGAATATAATTATTTATAATAATTGAGGTAAAAATGTTTTTAATTAATGGCTAATCAAAGAATACATGGTCTAAAAATGACCCTAAACTTTTCTAAAACTTATTTTATGGCAATATTTAGAACCATAAACCTAGTTTTATATATAAAAATTTAATTCTAACCCATTTGGGACAAGTAAAACTTGGGGAGCACTCAAATCATTGCAATAATACCCAATGTGTCCATTTCCCCAAATATAAAAGGCCTCCTCTCCTCCTCCTCTCATACGACCTCTCGCACCATTTTGGATTTTTTCAATACCTACACAATTCAAATAGCAACACCATAATCTTATTAATAGAAGATTCCATTTTTTAATAAATACAACCAATTAACCCCTTTAAGGAAATCGACAATGAGTTACCCAAATAAGAGGTATCATACTTCAACAAACACGTTTGTTTAATTTTTTTCACCCCTTAAATTTTTCTTATTCCATGATTATATAAAATCATCATAATCCTAAAATTACTGAGACGACTTTATTATAATGGTTAAACATACAATCATACTCACATCCATCAAACTGGATACACAATCATCATTCTTGTGTATGAAGTACTAAAACCTCAAAAACTTATGTTGTTGGTTCTTCCATTTCCACCTTTGAAGATTGGGAATAATGATGAAAATTTTATTTTTATATTATATTTATGATATTTATAATTTATTTATATTTATATGATTATTATATACCACATAACTACATGCTTTACATTTTTTTTGTAAATAAGATAACTTTATTTATGGATGTGTGGACTACCACACCCTCAATGCGATTGGATTCATTCAAACATTACATTGAATATATTAAAAATAAGTTTATTAAAATTATATCATATATATGAAATAAAAATTACACATTAATTTTATTATATATATACATCATTAAATGTATTTCAATTCATATGCCAAGAAAATGGAATCAATGTCCATTAGTACATGCTACCTATTATCTCCCTGAACTGTGTATTCAATTTCATATTTCTATATTTTATATATTTTTATAAATACGTCTATACATAATATATATTGTATTTATATAATTTTTTTCATTTTGATGGTGACTAAATAAAAATATAATTAAGATGACAAAAAATATAAAAATACCAAAACACATTAAATACTCAGTTATTACACAAAGCATAACATTAATTAAAAATATTTAATTAAAGAATAATATAATGTAATAATAAAATAATATATTCTATTATATATAATAATATGTATCATTGGTAGTTTAAAATTTAAAATATATTTATTATATAGGAGTTTTTAACACGTATTAGGAAAATCAAGACTTATGAAAATGGTTTTCTAGACTCACTGATATTTCTATGGGATATATTCTATATTAAAAACATATTATTGTTTGGTAGTAGATATAGTAACTTATTAAATGTGATATAATGTATTTTAATTATATAATGATATTAAAATATTAAAATAATTTTATTATTTAATAGGTATCACGATTCAAATGATACTCATGTCGTCAGGGGATTTCTTGTCTCACTTTTATTTCGATATGAATTATTCCTCATTTACAACTCTATTATTATTTATGATCTATATATTTCTATTTAATGTATTCTATGATAATACATTTATTTTCATGTATTTACATACCCATTTTATGAACACTATATAATGTTTTTATGGTACAAATTTACCAAATCTGTATTGTGGTTTTGTTTTAATTTCTTTCTTTGAGGAACATGTTTTGTTATGCAATAGTTTTCTTTTACGAGGTTTATATAATTCCATTTTAAATATTATATCATGTATATCCATATTTTAATAAAATTTAAAGCTTTATGTAATTTATATTTCATACATGGGGAGTTTTATTCAATTTTACAGAAGTGCTAAGAGTATATTTCAATAGTCTCATCATTTACCGTAATTGTTTATGATTAGTATTCCATTGATGAAATCTTATCATACAACTATCAAGAAATGACATTATTTTTCTTATCATATGGTTATTTTTGATACATTAATGTATTATTAAGATTTTTTCATTCATTGGTAATTAAGATAATTTAGAAATCAGTTTAATAAAAATATGACATTATTTCACATTGTAGTAAAAAAGTTGTTTCATTTAAAAAACCTAATTTTAAAATAATTAATTTTTTTAAGAATGTTATATTAATCTTATTTAAATGAAAAAAGGGATTTAATTTTTTTATTGTTTCAAATAATCCATATTTTTTTTCAATACTGATTTCAATGAAAAAGTTTTTCAAAAAAATTTCGAGCATTCTTTATTAAATTTGAAGGTATTATCAAATAATACGGATTTATAAATGTTTTAATGATTTCTTTATAATATATCAATGCATTTTAAAAGAAAAAGTTTTTAAAATTTTTCAAGAATCCTTTTTATTTTTTCAAAGTTTTTTCAAATTTAAAAGGTTTCGAATTAGTTTCAAAATTCATTTATAAATTTTCCAGGAATTAAGAAAAAAACAGTTTTCAAAAAGGTTTTTTATATTTATATAATAGTTTTCAATGTGTTTTATAATAAAATAGTTCTTGAAATCATTTCAAACTACCATTATAAATTTTATTTTCAATATAAAAATATTTTAAATGATTCATTTTTCATAAAACATTTTTTCCATTTCATCAATAACTGTTTTAAAATGATATTTCGAAATAATTTCATCTCTATGATGTCATATGTTGGTAACACTCATGGATTTCATGGGAAAAGATCCAACGGTTATATTCTTATTTTTTTTATGAATGTCTTATGTTTTTATGTCATGATGGTTATAAAACCTGTTTCTTTTTCATTGGTTTACTGTTTATAAAACTCATTTCTCCTCCAAGTGTTATATGATTATGATACATGATTTATTTCATGTTATATGATTTGGTAAATGATTATGAAACCCAAATCTTTTACAAAGGTTATGGTATGATGACATTTTTATAATTCCTATTTAATTTCATGGGTAATGGTATGAGTCTTATGAGATCCATATTTTTCTTGGTCATCATATGATAAATGTTTTATTATCTTGTTGAACGCGTTTTTATGATTTCTTGTTTGTTTGTTGGGACATATACCTCAATAGAATTCATTTGATAGGGATTTATATCTCATGATATAATTATGGGAAAGAAGTAAATGGTATTGATCCACTATGTGAATAAAGGAAACCTGATCTACAGTGGGAAGAAGGGGAAACCTGATCCACTATGGGAAGAAGGTGAAACCAGATCCACTATAGGAAGAACGGGAAACCTGATCCACTATCGGCAAAAGGGGAAAAGAGAACTCTTATATGGAAATGAATTTCACTATAGATGGGGGCGTCTCCCTCCCATCAATTGTAGTCAAAATTACATTCCATGGAAAATAGCCTTGACATATTAGGATTGATATTCCATGATTAGGTGTTTTCCATAATTACATGTCGTAATAATATATTAGGATTTCATGGAATTAATTCTTGAATCCCTTATGATTCATGTCTTATGAACATTAAATATTTCTTAGATGACCGATATGTGTGATCTTTTACATTCATGGAATAATTTTTTAATTTTATTATCTTCTTCTCATACACTTAATCTTATTTTATGTTTTCATATCTCTATTATTTACCCTTACTGAGAATCTGAGCTCACCCTTTATTATATTTTCTTTTCCCATGCTAAGAATTATGGTTTTAAGTATAAGTACTAAATGGAATTATATTTTTGGGAAACACATAAGATAAATCCCAAAGTTATAATACCGTTTTCCATGTTTCAATAGACACAATTCCATGGTATTCCAATATAATTTATTATTGTAATGTGAGGGAAATTCATCTAAAATGATGTAATATCCTTGTTATTTAATCCTTGGAAATTTTAGTTTGTATCAAATGAAATTATTAGTCAACCTTTAGAAAATAGAATTATAAAACATATGTGAGATACATAGGGATATTTCAAAATAGATTTTTAGGGATTTTTATAATGATAAGCCTAAAAATTTAATGATTTAAAAAGGTTTCGCGATTTAGGAATCTTATAGATAGTTATTTTTGATAATGTGGTTTTTTGCAATGATAATTGTCGCTCACACTATGATTTCATGTATTATACAATATAAATAAAAAATAAGGAACATGATTATCATTGATTGTTTCATATATGGACAATATTTTAATTACAAAAATCAGCTTTCCTAGTGGAAATATCATTATAATATTAAAGAAGGTGGCCTGATTATTGTTTATACTTCTGAAGATAAAAAACTATAAACAACATGTGATGTTACTGGATGTTCTTATTACATTATTGTTTCCATTAAATGTAAGAATAAATATTAAATCATGGTTTAGCAACCTTAACAAATGATTCATTTTTCATATTCCATAATAGTTGTTTTAATTAATATGATATTTATTCCAACATAATGTATTAAAAATAATGTTGCGTGATAAAATTTTATATATATTTTAATTCATGAATAATGTTATATGAATTATAATAAATATGTTTTCCATGTACGATTTCAAATAAATTAATGTTGCTGATGACATAAAAATGTGATTTACTAGAAATGTGATATTTTGATTATGGTATGGAAACCCTTAATGTGTTATTGATGTCAAGAAAGTTGTATTTAGATGGGATAAAGATATTATTGATATTGATATAGTAAATTGGATAGTAGTTATTAACATGGAAAATATTATTGATCAATTGAAAATGTAGTCAATGTCATCATGGATGAAATTTAAACCATATTGGGTTTATGAAATATATCCAATACACTATAGAATAAGGAATGATTTATTTTTAAAATAAGATATTATGTTAATTTGTGTAATTAATATGTTATAAGAGAATACATGATTAAGGTATTCACATGATTGGTTTGTGGAAAAAAATAGATACTATATGATATAGGAAGAATCAATTCTAGTTAATTTTTTTAAATTTAGTGTCCTTATTTTTAAATATTAGCATTTTTAGATTTTAGAAGGGATATAAGGTTAAAATTTTATGGAATGTTTATTTTAAACTATGGATTATGGTTTTGAGATTAATGTATTATATTTCCATATAAGGGATTATACAAATTGGAAAACATCTAGTAACCTTTTTTATGATTCCTATAATTAGATAGATTGTATTATCAATAATTCCATTGGTTTCATGATCCATTACTGATTTTGGGATTACAAATTCAACTGCATTTCTTAGAGTAAGAGTTAAATTTTTAATTGATAATTGAACATGAAATTGGTTATATTATGAATATGAGAAGTACTAAAATAATGTAATTATATTTTTTTGTTATTATACAATAAAATAATTCTATAACTATAGGAAAATTATATTGATAAATATTAATTATAATACTATTTTTTTTGTTGACACAAAGGCATTATAAATCAAAGTTTATTTATGATTTTTAGGGCAATAAATTTTCTTTCATTATTCACTTAATTGAAATCAAGGACCTCAATCATGATCTATAATTATTTATTGTTTTCTTCAATACTAATCGTTTATTCCAACCTATGATATTCTATATGGATACCTAATTATGAGTTATTTTGGGTAGCTCTATTGTATCTAACATTCCATTTTTAAAGGATGTTTTAGTATTAGATTTAACAATGTGGGTTTTTATGAAAGTTACTTTCCTATATTATCCCATTGATAACCCAAAAATAATTTCAAGGTAAAAATTAGTTTTATGGGTGGTAGAATGTAATTTCCGAAGATTATTTTATTTTTTTATTTAATTTATTTTATTCAATAATTTTCATTTCAATTCCATTGATTATTGATTTTATACGAAGTCATTTATCTTGGCTTCTACTATATAAAACATGAAGTTAATCATTCACTACAAAAAATAGTTATATAATTTTGTGGAAGATGAAATAGTATTTTTTTCTTGTATAACACACATTTACTTTTACCTTTTATAACTTGTGTTGTATGAATGATTGATTTTTAACGAACTTCAATTTACCATTAATATTATTATTAAAATATTATTAAAATTTTCACCTAGGCTTTGGAATAGAAGATATAAATGATATTTTAAAAATTATGAAATTATTATTTGACATAAATATAAAAATAATCCTTTGGTTATTAATTAGTTAGGAATGAAAGTATGAAATATTTCAATATAATGAAATTTCATTACAAGAAAACTATTTTTCTATGTAGAAACATCATTTTCTATCAATAAACTAGAGAAACCGCTATTGATGAATATTTTTAATATATTTTCTATATTATAGATTCCATCCAATTTTTTGACAGACATCTATTTATTTATAGGATAAAGATAATAATAAATTTAATTTGACAAATAAAATGACTTATCTTTCTAAAAATTAGTTTTACCATCATTTAATTGAGAACACAAGTTAAATAATTTTTAATAAAAGTTTATATATTTCAATTGATTAAATAATTTTACAATCTTCCTCTTAGTGAATCAATTTTTTTGAAGTTTATATTCTATTATAAACAGAAGAAATATTTCATGGTTATCTAGATAACGTCTAAACCATTGATTCTTGTATTAACCATAATTATCAATTATATTCTTCCTCAAAATATAAACACATTCTTTCTCATATTTTTAGTGGAATCTTTTAGAAAATGTTAGAGTGTCTGAAATATGATTCAACAATATAAAACACATAATGTGTGTACATTAATAAAAAATATAATGAACTAATTATCTCTATGAGTTTATTATGATCACATTGGATCACAATTACTAGAAAAAAAATATTCTCATGGTTGTGTTTTTCTTGTATAGGCATTCCTATTAACAAAGTTTTTATTCTCCAATTTTTAAAAAATTATGTTACCTGAATCTCTAATTTTTAACATATCAAGAATACAATAAAAAAATTCTCACCTTGATAAATTTATCATGATTATCTGAGACAAAAGTCTTAACCATTTATGTCACAATTGATTTTCTTCCATCATGCTTATGAAACATGAGTTTATAAGTTCACCAACTAGAAAATGGTTTCATTTTTTGCATTTCCATTGGTAAAATGTTTTTCACGATCCTATATTTTCACAAAAAACCCCATATTTTCTAAATAAAATGTTATTAACCTCATCAAAATGTTGTGAAACACTTGAGAATTTTTGTTTCATCACATTAAAAAAAATATTTCATAGATTCAAACTTTTCTTCCCCAATAATAGTATATCCAACTCTGTTGATTCTAAGGGATTCATTATTTCAAAATGACATGGTTCATTATTTGGAATCATTAATATTATTTTAAAATTTTAGTTACCCCATTATTTGAGAAGAAAACCTACTAGACAATATCATTGATTGTTCTCCTTAGTTAGCTATGATAGCAGTTTCAACCACAAGCGAGTTTTTTCGCTTTGTATTTGTTCATTTCCAGCACATGAGAAATGTTGTATTCCTTTTTTTAAGATAAAAAAACAAGGAAACAATTTTCATGATATCCGAGTTATTAAAATATTTCAAAAAAGTCCAAATATTGGAATCATTATACAACATTCCGAACATCCTTCTTATGTTTGTTTCAAAACAACCTCTTAGATTTCTTCCATTTAGATGATTGAATCCCCCCTTCATATTTTACCTTCCATAATTAATGTAATTTTTTATTTTTTTATTAATCCAATACATATTTTTTGTATTATTGAATCCACCACAATACCAGTAGTATCCATATAAAAATAAATTCCACTGTAACATCCTTTTTGTCTGATTTTTTGAACATGTTACCCAAGAATATTCTAATATTTATCTTCAAAAAATTGTTGAATGTGGAGTTCACCCATTCACGATCTATGTATAACTAATTGAGTTTGGGGTGAAGAAGTGATGTATTTTTCATTTATGTGTCTTTATTTTTGAAACAACCATAAATTCCTCTGAATGATATTCTTCCATGTTCTATACAATCTAGCACACAACCACATGAACACATTAATTTACAAGTTTCACTACTCAAAAACAGTAGCTACATCCTTGGTATGGTATGGAAATAATCCAATACTATACAACCTACTAGAAAAAATTCCTTTGATGTCGAATATAACTCGTAGGAAATTCAATTATACTCGTGTTACACTTGAAAAACTATATGATAGAGTTTTTTCTCCCCCTTTGCAAAAATATGGTAATTCGATGTTTTGGTGATTCTTGATCAAAATTCCAAAATTTTATCATTCAAATTAATTCTTATCTTTTCTACTAAGAAGCTGTTAGAAAAATATATTATTCCATGGTGAATATTCCAGCATCTTCCATGAACTTTCCTACCTACTCAATATATTACATATGTCCTCCCTGTACTGTGTAGTGGGAATATTATGTGGACAACTCCTCTACCACAAACATCAACTGCTCTGCATACTACTTCTAATTACCGGTATCTCATTTGAAAATCCCATCCACTTCTATAGAGTCCCTTCTTCTATGTAATTCTCCCCCATAATGTGAAATCCATTTTATTATCTACATACCAATTATTCTTACATAGAATCACTCTTCCATGAACAACTTCTATTCAAAGAATTTATTCTCATGAACTCCTTTCTCTGTGGAATTCTCTTCTAAAAACACTTCATACATCTCCAAAAACACTTCCATAACGATGATCTATACTCATAAAATTAACTCCTATATAATTAAGGGAATTGGATCCATTTTATCGGCAAACAACTCCAGGAATTTTTCCAATCCTTTTTACAACAATTTTTTTTGTCGTACATCCTTCACCCCATTCAGAGCATCTCTGACATACCGTAATTGTACATTGAACCATATTCATCTGTGCAATGTTCCTATATGAAATATGCATACTACCTTACTCTTTTGTATAGTTATAAATAACTTCTATCCATGTACATCATGACTTATCCCACACACATTTTTTGTGAACTATTTTTAGTTTATGTGAACAGTTCCACGAACTGTTCCTAGTGCTTCGTACGCAGTCGTGAACCGTTCATGGAACATAGTATGCGGTACGTGTTCTGAGTTGCATGGTTCTTTTCATTTTCTTAGTTTCATCACTAATATTCAAATAATTCACTCATATGAGAAAAAAATAACATTTCAAATAACAAATTCATGATTTTGAGGCGTAAATATTTGGGATACACTGGGAATTGATGCCACCTTTGAATCTGCTTTGGCAAAAACACTCATGCATCTTCACGGTCATCTAGTTTCTTCAACAATATACTGATTTCATCCTGATCCTTATCTATCATGATGTTTACTCAATGAACTATCACCTATAGAATTATCATATTTACAAAGGAAAGTATTTTAACTTCCCTATAATTCCACAACATATGTCTTTCAAATCAAAACAGAATATGAAAGGAATAACCTTTTCTCCCCCTTTCCTTTATAAGTATTTATTCACAAGTTCTCCAAATATATTTTATCTGTAAAATAAAAATTATAAATGCATCATTTTATTTACCAAGGCCTTTAAAATGTGGTTTTATTTATCCTCAATGACAAAAAAAAGACAACACTCTATAAGAGATTACTTTGAAAACTTCTAGCTCTATCGGACATGGTTTCCTCAAATTCCAATAATTGTGTTATCACCTATAATCTTATTTTCTGAATTAGATGTAATTATATTATTATTTGAACTATAAGTAGTAGATAATTTTGTAGTCTAATATGTTTTTCACACTTATGGATATTAACATTATTTTTCCCCTTATATCACATTTCCGACATTCCTCTTCTCATAAGTGATACCTGCTTTATTCTCAACCATTGAAGGTAACATAAATTCCTTCTCCGGTTCACCCATTATAGAATATTTCGAATATCAAGGATAGTGTTTTTCAAAGTTGTTAATTTCTTCTTATCATTATAACACTTATGTTGAAAAATGACCAAATCATTTTCCTTTTCCATAAACTTAACATCAAGATGATCATTCCCATTATTTTCCATCAAAAGAGACTTCTTTATACAATCATCTTCATAAATTAACATATCATTCTCATTAAGAGTACATTAATGATTTAATTTTTAATACATTATTTATTGACATTGTTTATTTCATTTTCATGTCACATAATATTTCTCATACATTATTTCAATTATCTATTAATATGAACCTCAATCTCAACCATACCTTAGGACTATTACTTCCAAACACTTCATGATTAACTATTGTAATTTATGCACTTTATCTAGAAATCTAAATGAACATATCATCATGAACTTTACTATCTACATATTAATCATCATTAGATAAATATATTAGCCTTTTAGATTAGTAGAAAAAAAATTCTTTCATTTATACATCGAATTAAACATTTCACCATGTTTCTTCCAAGATCATATCATCCTTTTATCATCTTAGTCACTATATTCTTCATTCTATCTTAGTGTGAAATTCACAAAAAACTTCCCAATAGATCCACCTTAAAAACATTTCAAGGGAAGTTTCCCATTATACTTTTCAATACATCTTTTCACCTTTCTAAAAATCATGGAAAAAAACTTAAAAATATTTTTACTTACATATTTTTTAATTTATAATCACTGTATTCTTGTTATTAAATAATATTATTAGACATTCCATTCATGGAAGCCTTCATTCAAATTTCTCAATATATATTTACTTTTTATTTCATAAAATTATCTCTTGTTACCTCATAAGTAATAATAGTAATATTAAGATCACTCAAAGATATGATTTCATGATATATATTTTCTAAGGATGAAAAATTGGAATCAAACATATCAGGAGGAATTATGATGATTTATTAGCAACAATTTAGTATTCTAACTTTTTTCCAAGACATATTATGGTGAGTAAAATATCATTCAACCTTGTCAAGAAGTCTCCAAGAGATTCATACTCACCCATTTTCATATCGTCAAACATTAGCCTCTAGATTTGTAACATGTATTTCGTCATCTTTGTAATTTCTTCATAAATGTTTTCAAATATTTTCCAATTTCAACTAGTAGTAGAAACTACATTCACTCTTAGAAAACCACATTAATAAAGTGATGAGAATAAATTATTATTACTTCTTCCATCATTCTAAAAATTCTACTTATCCACATAAGTGACAGGAACATCATCATCAATATCAGGAAATCCACCTATAACAACTTCATAAACATTATACCCAAAAAAATATTATATGGAAATATTATGTTATTCTTGATGTGAAAATTCCTTCCATAAAAGACTAGAATCCCCATACTTTTCAAACAATTTAGATTCTTGAAAATAGTTTCTATTCCAAAACATAAGAAAGAGTAAATGAATGGAACCTTCCCTCTAACACTCATTCCAATGCCATTATTAATGTATCACTCAGAGGGGTAGTGGGTGAATCACATATATAAATTTTTCTTTTTATTTATCTTTTCTTTTAAGAATACCATCACTTCTTGTTAAACATTTATCTCTTTGATGAAAATAAAAACACATCCACAAGAAAACAAATATTTACAAGGGTGACTACTCAACAAAAGTATCTACATCATGGAATGGAATGGAAGAAATATGATACAACTCAATCCATTATAATGAGATCAATGTGTGTATACAAACAAATTACATATACCCTAACACATGTGTATCACTATGATCCATACAACAGGGCATGCGCTTCTCTTTGAAAAAATGAATTGATACATGTTTTTTAGAATATGTAATGAATCCTAAACTAGTTGGTTAAAAACAATTTATTTTTCTACCATATCAACTTCCATAATAAAACCATCAAAACATAAATCCTCACATTCCTATCCAATAGTAGGTAGAAACAACCATCATACAAACATTGTGCCTGATGGCTTAGTCTAATTCATCATTTTCATTGGCCAGTCTAATTCTTTTGTTTAATTGATCTGTTTAGAAATAAAATTCTTCATGAATACCGCTAAAATAATTCTAAATTGGTATTTTTGAGTCCATAATACTATCCCAATAATGTAACTGTTTGATGGAAATGTCTGATCTAAGAAACTATGATAATTCATTTATTCTTTTCGGTAGACATATTGAATAATATTCAATCTAAAAGCCACTTTTCTCTAAAAAACCATCAGCACTATCACCTTCTCTCTTCACCCATGGACAATATATGTGTCAAAAATTATAGTGGTCTTCTTACAATTTAAAGGTGTTCCTAATGTTGTATGTGAAATAATCGAAAAATGTTTTCCAGATTATCCAAATATCCTAATGTTTCAATTTCTCCTTCATTTGAACTCCATCATTGAGTACTTCAACTTTTCACAATTATTTTTGAATCATATCAAATATTTTCAAAACATACTCTTACTTCATCCTTTTTAAATGATCTTCTCTCTGATTCCATTTTAATTATAATTTATTTATTATTATGATGAAATATATACAATGTCATATTATTCATAATATTTCTTCATACAAACAGATTGTATGAAAATGAAATTATTTCTCAGAAGGACGGTCCTTACCAACTAAAAAAACATCTCATTATAATTCTCCATACAAACTACTATATATAAAACATTTAAAGCATTAATCCATAAAAATTGATTCTAAATTTAATGATATCATCACATCATTGATGCAATTTATCAGTGATTCCAAACCACCCTATAAAAAATAGTATGACAAAAATATCCAACCAAATCACTTTTTCTTCTAATCCTCAGAACAATAATCATGTTTCCAATGACTTTATTAGTATCAGTTTAAGTCGGATGGATCAGTCTCTATATCTCTATAATGGCTCAGTATCAACACCATTCTAATTAATCAGCACCACTTCATACCCAATGAGTATTGACCCAATGATAAATAGATCAGAGATCATTTTTCACTTGACACAAATGAAATAAAATTAAACTAAAAAAATGGGTGACTTCATTTTTGATCAACCACTAGATAATTGGTCATAAAAATTCAATGTTATCTATTAATAATTTGTATAAATATCCATTAAAAAATGACACCTTTAGTGGATTGGTGTAACCGTAAGTTCGATTAAATTTTGAGAAACTAAAAAATAAATCACTGCAACCACGTCTATCTTCCCACGCCTTTAGATAGTACCATTTCCATTGTTCATCATAGTGATAACCTTAGTTCAGATGACATTGACCTCTCAGACATTCTTCTTCAAAAAAATTCAACTTGTAACCATTAATTCATTATAATTTTGAGTACCATTAATTCTGTAAATTAATCTTATTATTTATAATATAGGATTTTAGACTCTAATACACTAACTCATATTGACCAATACTTTGTTTTTAGAACTAGTTTGTGTCTGAAACGAATCTTCATCCATAATCCTTCTTCAGACTAGTAAACTGAAACTATGATACATTCACATATAAATTTTTCCCAAAATTTTGATTATGATTCTCCTTGTAGTCTTTATCATCCAATCATTGATATTGTTTAAAGTAATGTGATTTCTTTTTCTTGACAATAACACAAAATTGTCAGTACAAACTTCATTTAGCATTCGAACAACTTCCAAACAAGTTGGTTCCAAATTGTTTCTATAATATATGTTATATGAGATATAAAAAATGAGTTTTGGATAATGTTTCTTATGTTGTAACTTATAATATTATATATGATAAAATTCTACTATGTCTATGAGACATTAAATAATGTGTGGTATTTTTGGAATTTTTCAATTAAGTAACCACCATGAAATAATAGTTTAGAGTGCACCATTGTATATTCTACAATGATATAAGGTATATAAAGGGGTATTATGTCATGGATCTCTTCTTAATATATTTAAATGATTTCAAATATCCAATTAATTAGCCTCCTTCTCCTTCTCTAAGCTATAATGATTAGTTTATTATCATGCGATGATAATATATGTGAGTTGAAATGAAAAATAATTTTTTTTTAATAATAATAAATCAATTATAAATTATAATCTAAGAGTTACAAAATATAAATTTCAGGAAAAATTTCATTCATTATGATTGAATGTAAGTAATCCAATGGTATCAATGTATGTCTTTATATGTTGGTTCATAGTTTATATTAGTGTCGAATGGAATGTTGTATATGTACTCATGATATATTTCCCATTCTCAATCCCTATGTATCCCTCTCAACCACTTTAAATATGTTTCTAGGTGACCATGATAAATAGAAAATCATTCCCATGTAATGTAACACTCTATCAACATATGAATACCGACACAAAATGGTTTCTGTGGGTTAAATTATAGTTATTTCAATCAATAACATATAAGGAAGAATATATTTAATTTTTTATTATAATGAAATGAGGAGTTAATTTGTTTCATAGGTTTTTTTATTCTTCACATCACCGTTGAATAATTTATTTCTCTAATAGAACTCACCAAAAATTATAATTCATGGTATTGAATAGGGGAAATCATACTTACATAATTAGAAAACACCCTTACCCTCAAGTATTATAGTGTTCGTGTTTGTATATATATGTTGTTTTTAATTATATAGGCAATGGAAAAGATATTATGTTCATCATAACTTTATCATAGGAGATTTGTTCAATGGTGGATGTGACCATTTTTTATGATACTTCTTTCGGGAACTTTGATATCCTAGATGATAGGGGTTGGTCTTCTGAAATTTTTATCATCTCTTAATTATATAGATAAATATTTTACCACATTTTTTATGTAAATTTTTTTCTTTAATGAAAATTATTAAATACTAGTTTTTGTTATAAAATAAATATTTATTTATTTACACAGAGATGTTTATTTTAATTAATATAAAATTATTCCATAAGGTTTATGTTTATTCTCTAAATTGTATTTTCCATCCTCTAGTGACTGAACAAAATGATAAATTCCAGGCTACAATCTATTTTGGATATCAACATCATTGTTTTAAGGTTTTTTTATTGATGGGTTTCATATATTTCTCAATTGTTTATTGTAATACATCATAGATTGACATTAAGCCCTTTTTGCTTAATTTTAGGGGATGTGAAAGATAAATTTTTTTCTAAATTATTTATTTTTAAAATTGGGTTATAATAAAATTATATTGTATATTCAACATTATTATTTTATATAATATTGGATAGATTTATTCTTTAATATTTAATATGAAATAAAAAATTAATTTAATTTATAAATAAAATAATGTTAAGTAATTAATTAAAATTTTTTATTTAATATTTACATTTAAAATTTCAAATTTATTGTAGGGATGGATTTTAAATTTCGATTTCATGTGTATATAAATATAATCATGTAAAAAAATTAAAAACAATAAATATGTATCTTGAAAAAAAATTCATAACTAATTTTAATTATTTATATAAAATATTATAATATTGATAAATATATAATATTTTTAGTAGAACATTATACATAAAATGATAATGAAAAAAACATTTATTATGTTAAAATTCTTAACATATAAATTTATTAAATTTCAATAATATACATTATAATGATAAAGAAAAAAATGAATATTAGAAATTAGTATAATATATAATAATAGAATATTTATTCCATGACCCTCGACCCACAGGAACCACTCTCGGTATAACAGAAATGATGAGTGTGACCATAGAAGCCTAAATAAAACATGCCACTTTTTGGAGGCTAGTACAAAGGGTTTAGTGTTCCTTCCTCAAACTGGGACTCAACTATGAAAAAACCATGTTCCATATAACTTAAGCAGACATCCTCGTATTTTAGAGTTTATTAACCAATAGTTAGTATAAATATATAATGTGGTGTGAATATACCCTCTACGGTATAAATATCTACAATTCATAATGAATGTAAAATAATAATATCCATAACGTAAATATATAAAGGAAACATCATCTCAACTACATTCCATATAAAATAAAAATAATAATACTCATGCTATAAAAATATGAACAACATCAATTTCAAGTATTCAAATCGAGCTTAAATAAGACAACTCATGTTTTAGAAATACTGGTAACAAGAAAGTTATCCAAATATTAGAAGATATATGAAAGATGGTCCACAGTGAATGAATTGTACCAAATCCTAAGACATACCAAATATTACATCTTAACTGTCAATTATAGGGCCCTTAACTATAGCTAGAACGTGAAAACGTGGAATTTATGGTTACTTAGGCATTCGAGTAGGGTGTAAGTAAAACTCAATAATCCACCAAAAACAGTTTCCTTTAATATATATAGAACTTAAAGTGTATATAGTGTGATATAATTGTAAATTATGTATATTTTCATAGGTAAGACTAATAAAATACAATAAAGTTGTGGGTAATTTATTTTCATGATGTGTGATGGATAAATATTTCAACTAGTGTTTGGGTGTCTCTAAAAAAATCAAAAAAACATGAATTGTCCATCTTAATTGAGTAACATCCCAAAAAATTATAACAATCAATATATTGAATTTACCTCCCAATGTAATATCAATAATTTTGTGAATATCAACCATGTGATAATAGGATTCCAAGACATGGGTTTATATCTCAATAGCATGTCCGTCACTAAGGGAATATTTTCTCTAAGATAACATGATCTCCAATACATGTGAATATTTTATCCAATTGTACATATACAAGTGGAAATCATTACATAAGGAAATTAAAATGGAAGTAATAGCTTCCATATCCATGGGTATAATATTATATAGGATGAATTCCCCTAGTTCCAACCCGCATCTCATTAGAAATGGGCATATTGTACCCCTAATTCCATACTCATATGGGAGTCATCACCCACCTTGGAAGCATATAAACATGGGTAGTATATCCTACCTCAATTGGTTATAATGGAAAACTAATAATAATATCCCATTGTGATCTTCATCACATCCACATGTGAATATTCTCCAATAAATAGGAGCTTAAAAACCCAAATATAAATTTACTACATAATGGGAATAGTTTCAGTAATAATAATAATTTTGTAATTAGTGGGATTACACCCCAACACTAGGGGCATATCATCTGAGTCACAAATATTCAAACTAAATGGAATAGAATCCCAAACAATGATAAATGTGTTATAAGTGGGAATAATAAACCCCCTTTTCCATCACAATGAACATGAAAAATCTATCATTATTACATAATTAGAATCATAATAATGAATATTTATCAATTTAATATTTCTAAAAAAAAATTAATTGTGGTTGTTGAACATTCTAATCTGATTTAAAAGATAACTGAGTCTGTATATATGTAGTATAAATAATTATATTAAGGTAACTAAGGAACCACATACATGGTTGTACTAGACAAATGGGAAGAATAACACATTGTAGTTTAATATAACTATCAATAGTCTACAAGTTAACTAAAGTATATTAAGATAACTAAATCGTTATAATCTGATTTAAAAGATAAATGAGTTAATCTATATACACTATAACTAATAATATTAAGGCTACCGGGGAACCACCCACATGGTTGTACTAGAATATGGGTATTCATCACACACAATAGTTTATATTAACTATACAAAGTCTATAGGCAATAAAAGTCTCTATAAATTACTTAAATATCCTTTCCATGCTCAATTAGATCATGTGAAAAATTTAAAATTAATTTACATTCAATCAAAAACTTATAGCTAGACCAAAAATATCATGTCCACAGAAATGAGGTAAAATGATTTGGATTATATTTGGAACACATAAATCAATAAAATTTAATCATACTTATAAAAAACTCAATATGATTTTATTCTAATTAGTAGAATTCCAAAAGTCTAGAAAAATTGATTAATTTATCCATAAATATAAAATAATGTTATAATAGTGAAATAAATTATTTGAGGAGCGATGATGAGTCTTGTAATTACCCTAATTTTCCACATATGATGAATGGATGAAAGAACAACCAATATACATAGGGGAAACCACACATAGAAGTTGGAAATGAGAGGGATAATAAGGGGATATCACATCGAAAAGAAAAACTGAAATGAGTGTAGAGGATAATTTTAAGGAATTTTATAAAACATTATTATTTTTAATAAAAATTAATAAACAAACTAGGATACCGTCATGTAACATGTCACCAATCAACATGTAACACCCTGGTATTTTATTAATATTTTTTTAATTAATGTAATATTTTAAAAAATTTAATTTCACACAATACTGAATAAATTGTGTTACAAAAGCACAAATATTGCCATGTGGTATACGAAAAAAGAATTTAATCTTGCACTAAAATCAAAAATTAGATTATATTTATTTAACCCACAAAATTTGGTTTGTATTGTGTTACCCAATATATTGAGTCTCTTAAAAAATATTTTTTATACGAAATGTCGAGTTTTACAGAAATAAAATAAAAAATTAATTTTATTATTAAAAAATTATTATAATTATCACCTAGTCTCTGTAATAGTATATATTAATGATATTGAATAAATTATGAAACAATAGTTCACACAATAAAATATAACTAATCCTTTTCTTAACAATTAGTTAGAAATACGAGTAATAACTATTTGAAAATGAAGAAATTCCATTTCTTAGAAAACGATATTTCTATGTACAAAAAAAATATTATCACAATAAATTAAAAAAAAAGTTATTGATAAATTTTTGTAATAATATATTGAAATTATATATTAATTTATTTATTTTTCACCCCTCTAATAGGTTTAGTAGGAATAGGATAAGAATAAATCCGATTATATGAATAAAAATAAGCATTTTTCTAAAAAGATAATCTACATATTTTGAAGGGCATTCCCATTTTAAATGAATTATTTGATAATTTTATAATTAAATATGAAAAAATAAAATTCATTTTATAAAATATAATATCAAAATTTACATTGGGTAAAATTTGGAAATTTTTAAGTGAAGTTTCATTTGTTCATTAATAGTGAAAAACTTGGAATTCTAATTGATAACTGATTTTTCATCTAACATACTTATATTTTAAAATTATGATTTATTTTTGGTTTAAATAAAATGAAATAACATACAAATAAATTAATCCAATGTAGTTAAACAATACCAATATCACATCGAAAATGTATATAAGAACATTTCAATATTTTTGACATTTTCACATTAAAAATCAATAGTCTCATCTCATCTGTGAGATTAATTTTAAATTAATTTCAACCAAAGTTGTTATTGGAATTTGGAAAAATTAATTCATTATTGGGAATAATAATAATTTTGAATTTCTAATATGTGTTTATTAATTTTTTTAACAAAAACAGTAGTAAGATAAATTAAAATTATTTAGAGTGACTGAGGTAAAATTGAGTTTAATAAATGATAAATCTTGAAACGTACAGTGTAAAGATTACCCTAATCTTTTATAAAAATTATATTCTAGACATATTGGTTACCATAGACCTCTAATGTTATAAAATATTCTAGTTTTAACCATTTGGTGATGAGTAAAACATATGGATCACTCAAATCATTCCTATAATACCCAATGTGTCCTTTACCACACTTCTAAAAGGCCTCCTCTCCTCCTCCTCTCATCAAACCTATTAAATCCATTTGGATTTTCCAATACCAACCTAATTGAAATACCAACATCTCCTAAATCATAATAGAATACTCTATTTTGGAATAAATACAACCAATTAATCCCTTTAATGTAGTCCAATTGAATTTACCCAAAGAAGAGGTAACATCCTTCCACAAACACTTTTGTATAATATATTTTTCCACCAGATAAATAATTCATATAACATGATTATACAATATAATTAATATCATAAACATACTGATATCATTTCATGTTAAGGAAAAAATATACAATAATAAACACATTCATTAAATAGGATATTCAATCATCAATCGTGTATATGTTGGACTACAACCTCATGAACTGGTGTTGTTGGTTTTTCCATTTCATCATTTCATGATTGGGAATAATGAAGAACATTATATTTTTATATGATATATACTCTATTTATAATTTGTTTCTGCTTCTAGAATAATTATATAACAAATAAATTCATCACCCCATTTTTTCTAAATATGATAACTTCTTTAGGGATGTGTGGACTACCACCTCCTAAAAATGATTGGATTCATTCTAAAATAACATCGAATATATTAATGATGAATTTATTTAAATTATATGATACGTGTGGAAAAATATTTCCACATTAATGAGAATATATATATATATATAAATGTTATATAATTAAATTTATTTCTCTTTGTGGGACAAGAAAAAGGAAACAATGTTATTTAGTATGCATGACCTATTATCTCCATGAACACTGTAAACAATTTCATATTTATATTTTTTATATATTATTATAAATGCATCTAAACTGAATATAAATTTTAATCTTATTATTTTTATCTATCTAGTGGTGACTAAATCATGATATATGTATAAAGACCAAAAATATAACAAATCAAAACAAATGTGAAAAAACCAGTTATTACACAAAGCTTATCTTTTACAAATTTTTTTAATAAAAGGGTAATATAATTTCATAATAAAAATATTTCATTCTATTATATATATTAATATGGATCACTGGTAATTTTTAAATTAAATTATATTTAGTATACCTGTGTTTTTAACACATATTAAGAAAATAAAAAGATAAGAAAAGGGATCTGTAGTCTCAATGTTATTACAATGAGATATATTATATATTCACAACTTATTATTATTGTGTAGTGTATATAATAACTTATTAAATTTTATATAATTTATTTTTTTTATTTAATAATATTAAAGGTTTCAATTTATTTTATTATTTCATAGGGATCTAGATTTAAAAGGTAATCATGTATTTAGTGGATTTCTTGACTCAATATTATTTCTACATGAATTATGCCTTATTCAACAGTATTATCTTTTGAATGATTTATATATTTCAAATTAATATAATCTATTATTAACTTAATTTATGTTTTTTGTATTTAAATATAAAATTTATGACATCTATTTTATGGGGTTTTACAGTTCATAAGTTACAAAAACAGTAAGGTAGTTTTGTCTAAATTTCCTTTGTTGATATGCATGTATTGATATGGACTACTTTTCTTTCATGAGGTGTATATAATTCCATTTGACATGTTATTTCATAAATATCAATATTTTAATGCAATTTTAAGCATTCAGGTAATGTAATTTTCTTACAAGGGGAGTTTTATTCAATGTTACCAAAGTGTAAGAGTTTATTTCAACAATCTCATAATTTATCAGGATAGTTTATGATTATGTTTCCATTGATGAAATCTTATGATGTATCTATCATGAATAATCATTAATTATTTTACGATTTGGTTATTAATGATACATTTATGTATTAGTACCATTTTTTATTTCATTGTTACTTAATATAATAATGAAATCATTTTTATGAAAATATGACTTTATTTCACTATGTATTAACTCATCTGTTTTTTTCAACAACCATGTTTTTTAGAATGTATTTTTAAAATATTTCATAATATGATTTACAAAAAAGTGTATTTTTAATGTATTTATTGGTTTAAAACAATATTTTTTATGTTTTCGAAGGTAATTTCAATGAAAATAGATTTTCAAATATTTTCTTGATTCTTTTATTTGTTTTCAAGGTATTTTAAAACAAATATTTATAAGTGTTTTCATAATTACTTTATTTGTTTTCAATGTGTATTAAAATAACATTTTTTTAAAATTTCTTTAAAAATCATTTATATATTCTCAAATTATTTTAATATAAAAATTTTATCCATTTTTTTCAATATTCCATATAAATTTTCATGGTATTTGCAATGAAAAGGGATTTGAAATTTTTTTTATTATTTATTTAAATATTTTAGAAGTATTTTATTAGAAAAATGTTTTTGATATTTTTTTCAAAATTCCTTTCTATATTTTATTTTTAAAGAATTATTTTTTCAATAGGATTTATGTTTTGTAAATAATTTTTCTAAATATGAAAACATATTGTCTTCAATATATGTTTTTAAAAGATATTTCAAAATCATTTTTGATCTATGATGTCATATATTGGTGCCACTGAGGAATTTTAGGGGATATAATCCAAGGGTTATATTCATATTTTTTAACTAAATAGTTTATGTATTTATGACATGATAGTCAGTAAACTCATTTCTTTTTCACATGTCATAAGTTTATGATACTCATTTCTTCTCCATGGGATATATTCTTATGAAACCTTCTTTATTTCATGGGAAATTCTATGGTAAAATTATTATGAAACCCACATCATATCCATAGGTTATGATATGATGAAATGATTATTATTCTTATTTAATTTCATGGGTCATGGTATGAGTCTTTTGAAAAACATCATTTAAAAGGTCATGATATTATTAATGTTTTAATATCTTGTATGACTGGTTTGTTTGATTTCATGTGTGTTAGGTGGGTCTTATATATCCATCCAATGTATTTTATAGTGATTTATATCTCATGATATAATGATTGGATACAAGTAGATGTGATTGATCCACTATGGGAAGAAGGGGAAATCTGATCCACTATGGGATGAAGGGGAAACCTGATCCAATATGGGATGAAGGGGAAATATGATCCCCTATAAGGAAAGGAATTTTAATGTGGATAGTGGTTTATCCTTCCCATCACGTGTAGTCCTCATTAAGTGGCATGATATTTTTGGGAAAATAACCTTCACTTATTGGGATTGATATTCCATGTTTATGTGTTTTCCATAATTCTATGTCATATTCCTATGTTATGATTTCATGGAATATTATATAGATACCCTTATGATTCATGTATTATGAACTAAAAACATTAATTACATGACTCAGGTATGTTATCTTTTAATGAAATGGTATAATTTTATGTTTTATTATCATGTTATCATACCCTTATTATTATTTTATTCCATTGTATCACCTTTAATTACCCATACTGAGAATCAAAGCTCGGAGTTTGTTATGTTTCCTTTCAGGATGGGAAGAATAATGGTTTTAAGATTAAGTAGTAAAGGGAATGATATTTTATGGAAACAATAATGATCATTAACCAAGGTAGAATATTTTTTTAAATGTTTCCATAGACAATATTCTCTTATAGTTCTCTAGAATTTAATATTATAATTTGATGGATACACATCTAAAATGACGTTATATACATATTAGTTAATCCTTGGTCATTTAAATCGTTATCAAACGATACGTATAGTAAACCTCTTGAAAATAGAATGTAAAAAAATTAGTGATATCCCTGGGGATATGTCTAAGTATATTTCTAAGACTTTTTATAATGATAAGCTTTAAAATTTATATATTTGAATGTAGGTGTAACGAATTAGAAATCTTATAGATATTGTTTTTCTGATTATGTGGTTTCATTCTTTGATAATTTTTCTCACACTATGCATTCTTGTCTTGGTCAATATAAATAACTATAAGGAACAATAATAAAATTGAATTAATCATATATAAGATGAATATGAATTATTAAAAGATGTCTTCTTAGTGGAATTCTCGTGCTGAGAATCACGATGGTGTTATGAGTACTGGTTAAACGTTCAAAGGTAAAAAAACTAAAAACAAGATGTTATGTTATTGGATTTTATAATTACACTATTATTTACATTATGTGTAATAAAAATGATTAATTTGTGGTTGAGGAACATTAACCACTGATTCAATTGTAATATTCCATGAAAGGTATATTAAGTAACAAGATGATGATTCCTAAAAAAATTTTAAGAATAAATTAATATGGTTCAATTATATATATATATATTTGAATTTATGATTTATGTTGTATGAATCATAATGTATATGTTTTTTCATTATGTATTTAAAAAAAATGAATAGTGCTGATGAAAATGAAAAGTGATTTATTAGAAAGGTGATATTTTTATTATAGAAAGGTAACCCTTAATTTGTTATTTATGTAGAAAACATTGTGTTTTTATTGGATATATGATTGATATGGATATATTAAATTGGATAGTACAAGATACCACAGAACTGATTATTGATCAATAACCAAATTGTTGATGTTATAATGGATTTGGTTTGAATCATCTGGGATGTATATCCAATAAACATCATAATAAGGAATGATTAATGTTTCTAAAAAGATATTATGGTAATTCATGTTATTAATATGTTTCAAGAGAATAAGTTATTAAGTTATTTAAATGAGTGATATGTGAAAAAATAGTTACTATATGATATAGGAGGCAAAAATGCTAGTTAATTATTTATAATTTAGTGACCATTTTTCAAGAGATTAATATTTTCAGCCTTTATACGGCGTATAATGTTAAAATTTAATAGAATGTGTATGTTAAACTATGGATGAAGATTGTGAAATTAATGTATTTTCTTACAATATGAGGGTTTATACATATTGTATATCATATGGAAACATTTTTATGATACCTAGAAATAGACAGAATGAATTATTAATCATTCCATGGGTCTCATGTTCCAATAGTGATTTGGGGATAAGAAATTCAACTACATTTCACGGAGAAAGAGATAAATTTTAGATTGATCAGATCCCAAACAAATGGGGAGATTTTTCATATGAAAAGGATTAATAGCAAGTAATTATATTTCATTACGTTCTTATACCACAAGTAATTCATCAGCTATATGAAAATGATATTGAGAAATATTTTTTCTAAAACCTTCATTCCTATTGAACCCACGATATTACAAATATTCATATATTTATGGTTTTGAGGGATAAATAGTTTCATTCATTATTCACTATTTTTGTTATCAATGACCTCAATCGTGATCTATAATTATATATGATTTTCATTTCGTCCCATTATTTCATCATACCAATTTCTTCCAATGTGGAAACCTAATTATGATTTACTTTGTGTAACCGTTATTTTTGAAACATTTTATTTTTAAAATAATTTTTCGTATAAAATTATACAATGTGGGTTTCTATGAATGGAATGTTAATATATTAACCCATTGATAACCCAGATGAATATATGAAAGAAATTCCTTTTATTGGGTGTAGAATCAAATTCCCTAATATTTTTTAGTTTTTTTTTGAATTAATTAAATAAATTTGATATTTTTCATTTCGAAGACATCGATTATAGATTATATACGAAGTTACTAAGTTTTTCTTCAGTTATATGCTACAAAATGTTAATATTTAACTACCAAAAATACTTATATAATAGTTTTAAGATGAAACTCTATGTTTGTCTTATGTTACATACAATTCCATGTCCTTTTGAGAACTTGTGTTTTGTGAAAGACATAGTTTTGCCGAACTACAACATAAAATTAATATTAATATTAAAATATTATTATAATTATCACATATCCTTTGGAATGGATGATATAAGTGTTATTGAATAAACTAGGAAACTATGGAATACAGTTTAATATAAAAAAATCTTGTGGTTATAAATTAGTTAGAAATAAATGTATGAACTATTTTAAGATAATGAAATTTTTTTCTTTGAAACCTAGTTTTTTTTGTAAAAACAAAATTTTCTCTCAATAAACTAGACAACCCAGTATTACAGAAATTTTTTAATAAATATTATATATTAAACATTCAATCAATTTTTTTGACACTCATCTATTCAGTTTTATAGGAAAAAGATAACAATAAATTGAATTTTATAAATATAACGATCTACTTTTTAAAAACAAAATTCCACCTATTAATATGGATATCATTTCAAATATATTATTATTGATAATTTTATAATTCTTATATGAGGAAATAAAATATATTTTTTAAATAATAATCTCAAAATTTAAACTTGAGAATTTTTTGGTATTTTTCATAGATGTTTCATTTTTTGTTGAATAGTTAGAAACACAGAATTTTAATTGAAAACTACATTTTTATGTGAATTATTAATATAGTTAAATTATATTTTAAAATTATTTAAAAGTATATTTATATCAATTATAATCCATTTAATCCAATTTAAGCCATTTTATCCAATTTCACATTGTAATTGGATATAAAATCATTTCTTTTATTCGAATAAATTCACATTAAAAACACGTCATCTTATCATGTCTACGAGATTAATTTTAAATTAATTTATGCCAATTATGTAATAAGAATATTGATGAAAGAATTATATAATTTTAATAATAAGTATTTAAAATTTATAATAAGGTTAAATACATTTTCTATTAAAAAAATTTATTCAATCTAATCAAAATTAATTACAGTTATTAAGTCAAAACAATCTTTACTAATGACCAACCATAGAATATAAGATGTAAAAATAACCCTTGACATGTATAAAATATATTTTACTCCATATTTAGACCATTAATGGTATATGGATTATTAATGCTCAATTAGGAACCCTTAGGGGACTGGTAAAATTTGAGGACCACTCAATCCTTTTTAGGACTACCCAATATGTCTTTTTCCTCACCTGTAAAAGAATCATATCCTCCTCCCCACTTCTCAGCTCTCAATCAATTTTCTCTCATTAAAAACCTAAATACAACAACTCCCAAATTTCATACCTTCAAAATATATGACATATTTATTGAAATATCCAACCAAGGAATTTCTTTGGTGAAAACCAATAGATGTTGCCCAATGAAGAGGTAACATCTTTCAATAGGCACATTTGTTTTATTTTGTTCTACACCCGTTTAATTATTATTATTCCATGATTATATAATATCCAGATTATCATAAATATACTGAGATGTTTTTATGAAATTTTTTCTACCTACACAGACACACACATCCATAAAATTGTATGTGGAATCATTGATTGTGTGTAATGTGGACTACAGCCCTGCGAACTGATGTCATTTGTTCTCCCATTACAACCGTTCAATGTAGGTAATTATGATTTACAATCTATGTTTATATTACATATATGTTATTTATGGTTTTTTTATTATTTACAATTATTAAATTACAAATACCTTTATGCTTTCCATTTTTGGAAATATGATATATTCATTTGTGGATGTGTGGACTAGTACCTCTTTAAAGTAATTAGATTATTTCACACGATACATGGACCATATTACGTGTGATATTATTAAAAATATATGATATATATGAAATAATAATGTTACTTGAATTTGGATATATATATATATATATATTTCATTTACATTATTTCTTTTAATGCAACAAGAAAACATAAATAGTTTTCATGTGTATGTACGACCTATCATCTCCATGAATAGTGTATTCTGTTTCGTATTTATATATTTTATATATTATATTAAATACATATATTGAGAATATATTTGATAATTATATCATTTTATCATTCTGTATGTGATTAAATCATGATATAATTAAAAAATGAAAATACAACTAATCAAAACACATACAAAAATGCAAAATGGTTATTACCAAAAATTTATCCTTGGCATGGAATTGTCAATTAATAGTTAATATAAAATCAAAGTAAAATAATTAATTATATTTTATATAATAATAGCATTTGGTTTTAGATTTATAATAAAATAATATTTTGTAAACCAAATGTTTCAATGTGATTAAATAAATATATGACATAAGGTATGTGTTTTCTTGTATTACTTTTATTTCATTAAGATATATTCTATATTCACCACTTATTCTTGTTGTGTGGGGTATATAATAACCTCTGAAATTTTATATAGTTAATTATATTTATTTCATGATATTAGAGGTTTAAATTTATGTAATTCTTTCATGGGGATCATGATTTATAAGTAACCAAGGTAGTGTGGGGATTTCTAGTCTCAATTTTGTTTCTACAACACTTATGACTTATTCACTAGGAGTTAAATTTTGGGGTGTATATAATTCCATTAAATTTTATATATTATGATTATAATTTCATTTATGGGAATTCTCATACACATTTTATGATCTCTACTTCTAGTGTTCAATGGTTCAAAATTTACAAAATCAGAAACGTAGATTTGTCTCAATTTCCTTCATTTAGAAAAAAGATTTATAATACACCAATATTATTTTAACAGTATAATATACTAGCATTTTATAGGATTTATCATGAATAATCATATTTTAAGCTAATTTTATGCTTTATTTAAATTATTTTATTACATGGGGACTTTTATTCAAATTTACCAAATTGGTAACTTTTTATTGAAATAATATTATCACTTGTCAGGATTGTTTTTGATTATTCTTACATTGATGAAATACTTTGATCCATATAATAAGAAAACCCATTAATTTTATTACCCTTTTCTTATGCATGATATATTCAAGTATTAATAAATTTTTTTTACTCTTTGGAAATTAATATAATTAAGAAAATGCTTTTAGGAAAATCTAAACTAATTACTTTCTATAGTCAAAAATTTATTTTATTTCATAAAACAATTATTTCCAATATCTTTTATTAAAATATATACTATGCTAACTTTAATGGAAAACATATTTTTAATTTTTTAATGTTCTCAAATATTCCTTTATAAATTATCAAAGACAGTTTCAAATTAAAAGGTTTTTAAAAAGGTTTCAAAATTATATTATATGTTTTCATAGTTTTTTCAATGAAAATTTATACAAAATGTTCTTAATATTCCATTAGGACATTTCAATGTATTCGAAAATTAAAATGTATTTAATAATATTTACCATATTATTTTATAATATTTTATTTTATTTTAGATTAATTTTTTTAAAATTTTTCCTATATTAAATTATATGTTTTTAAATTATTTTCAAACAAAAAAGGGGTTTAAAAGGTTTTAAATATTCTTTTATATGTTTTCATGTTTTTGTAAAGAAAATGGTTTTCAAATGTCTTTTGTTTTTAATAAATAATTTTATATGAAATAACTGATATTTTCATCATGAAATGTTCTTAAGAGGTATTTATAAATCGCTTTCCTTCAAAAATGGATTCAATTGTTGTCACTCGACTGTTTCTCTGAATATGATCCAAGGGTTCAATTCATATTCATTCTCAGAATTGTTTATGTGTTGATCGTAATATGGTAGTGAATATTGTTTTTATCATGGGTTATATGGTTATGAAACCCATTATTCTTCCACGAGTTATATGATTGTGAAATAAGATTCTTTTCACAGGTTATGCTTTTGTGTGATTATTATGAAACCCATATCTTTTTTATAGGCAATTTTATTGATAGAATATTTACAATACCCATTTCCATCCATTGGTTATAATACGATTTCTATGAGACCAATCTATTTATGGGTCAGGATATGATGAATGTGTTATTCTCCTTTGGAACATAGATGTAAGATTTCATTAAGAGGATGGTCAGAACTATATCTCTGTCAAATTAATTAGGTATTAATTTATATTTCAAGTGATAATTAAATCAAACAAGTTGATGAGGTGGATATACTATGTGATGATGTGGAAACCTGAACCACAATTGGATGAAGGGGATAATCAACCCCTTATAAGGAAAAGACTATGACTAGGTATGGGGATGTGTGTCACATAGTATGTATGGTTACCATTATGTTCTCTGATATGTTTTGGAAAAGGGAATTGAATTATTGATAATGATATTACATATATTTTGTTTCAACCATACTTCCATGTCTTATAGATATATAATTTGTTCTTAGATTATTGTGATGATTCCGTTATTATCCATGTCTTATGAATTTGAAATATTTTTTCTATGACTAATTCATATTATCCTTGATATATAGGGTATGATTTTTACTTGTTATTATCATGTTATCAAGCCCTTATTCTAATGTTATGCATACGTATTTACATCATATAACAGTACTGATAATCTTTGTTCACATTTTACTATGTTTACCATCCACATTTTATGATAATAGTTTTTATGTAGAGTTACTAAATTGAATTATCTTTCACCAAGTCAAAATATTCTTTTCCATTTTTCTAAATGAACTATATTATTACAATCCATAGGAATGTAATTTTTTAATGTGTTAAATATTTAACTAAAATGATATAGTATCCATGTATGTTACGCATGTGTCACTATACCCTAGTTATGTGGTACGCCACTGTGTACCCACTCTAGGGAAATCAAGTGGTCTATTACACATATATAGCTATATGATTCACTACCATACCCATTAGGTACCAGATACAAAATCACCATGTAATTTGTGGAATCTTTCAATTGACAGTTGTCCTAGTACCTAGAATGTAATACAAAAAAATGATCCATGAACATCACACCAACACCTCAAAACCTTAATTCATTAAAATATAATAATTTTGGTGAAAATTACCACATATAAATGTGGTTGTTACAAATAAATCATCATTAATGTGAGGAATATCCCACAAAAATAATAGGAATAAGAGATAAACCACATATAACCTCTATAGATATTAAATAATAGACAACATTTAATGAATATTCACACATAAAAAATTAATTATTAAATCTTATGAGCTCTTAGGGAAGTGGCTCCCTGAACACCATGTGACACCAATGACCACTAGAAGTTAATAATGTCTAGAACCATCAGAAATTCCTCCCACATACATATATATGTATACATATATATATATATATATGAGTGGGAGGTTATGTATACTTCGTACGATCATTAAAAAAACCTTTTATGTAAATGTGGTTGAATAATACCAATTCCTTAGTGAATAATTTTAAAACCACCTCAATACATATTCTAGGTACATTAGTTTCCCAAACATTACCAATCCACAAGGATAAATTTCATCAAAAATATCTTAATATGATATTGATGAAAATATATAACATAATGTACCCTAAATACACTTCTCTATTCAACTAGTTACCATTATTCCATAAAGACAATCATATTTATTCTCCAGTCCGCAACATATCAAAATAAGATTATAAATGTAATATGTATAACCATATGAACAACAAAAAAATTATATTACTTAACCCCATTACCATGAATCTACATATCACAATCATATATCCACAGGGTAATATAGTCATAGAGGATATGAATGATGTTCACTCTTCTTCTATTGTATGCCCCTCACCGTGTTCCCATATCACAACTATTTCCTTCATCCATTACGTACTATACATTTTTAGGAAGATATTATATAAAAGGGGGATTATTAGGTCATCTATATCCTATAAATCATTGGGTTTAGGGAAAACACCTAGAGCCCAAAAAGGAATTTTAATGTTGATTATGTTACCCTACTCTGAAGGGTATGTGTAAAAATATTAGAAGGTATAATGAATGTATAATAACACATTTTTAAATCCCAAGGGTATTCAACCTAATATTAAGGAAATAAGATTAGAAACATCGATACCATATATCAATATTATTTCCACATATAACACATTTTACCATTAAACCACTTCAACACAATCTTACCTTCACAACAAAGCATCTTTTTCTCATTTCATAATTAACAATTAATTCCAATTATTCAATTTCGAATACTGATATATAATTCTATATTAATAACATTTCATACTCAATTTAATTCATACTTTAATAATAAATAACATTAAAAAGTAATTTAATAATACCTTAAAAACATATCACATTACCAGTACAAATTCCTATTACTTAATTTATTTATACAATACCATTCCATAATTCTAGGTCACTAAGACATAACCACATATATTTATAAATGTCACTTTAACACCAATTAGTCACATCACTCAAATTTCATCAAAATAACACCTTAATGTTAAAAACTACAAGATCTCAATCTCACTGCCTCAACATCAACCTAATAAAAACCCAACATATACCACATCATAACCCACATAAATTAAATAATCCACTACGACATGAATAAAATACCATCTGATATACATTTTCACAACAAACCATCCATACCATAACTATTCAAATTAAAAAAAGGGGATAAAAATTATAACTATAATGATAATAAAAATCTCTAATATAAAAATATAACAATGAACAACTGCTATCTAATAAATTTATTTGTACTATAATAATATTTAATAAACTCTAGAATATAGACAACAATCGTAAATTCCATATTTCATAAAATCATTTTCCATTACAATTTTCAATTTATTATTCAATTATGAATTTTTTAAATTAATACATATCAACCATGATATCAAAATATCATGTAAAACAAAAAATCTATACAATAACAAATAATCAACATCTTGATGAACATAAAAAACAAGTGATGCACATTCCACATGATAAATTATTATGACAATTTCATTATATTTTTTGGTTAATTTCATTTCTAAACCCAATGAAAACAAGATCATGATAATTATGAATTCACATAGAATAACATGGAATGCTTTGAAATATATTCCTCAACCAGAACTTCAAACAATAATCTTAAATGAGGGAGAATAAATAGATGGTTGATCACCACTGAGACCATGAGAAATCAAAAAAACAAAAAATTAACTACAAAACATTAATCCTTAATAAAAATTCCACCAATACCAACAAAAAAATATTCAACAATCTATGAGAATAGAAGAGATCATAAAAAATCCTAAATAGTGACGGGAATTAAAAATCAAATAAGAAGAATTTGAGAACACAAATACAAGAAAAAATGGTCAAAAAATAGAACTAAGAGGATGTCATGATGAACGAAAGATCACCAAGTGTTTCAGAAATAAGTGTTCAATTGAATATAATTCTCTGTTGAATAAGAATTTATATTAAAATCATAAAAATACAATAGGATGGAATTTTCATTCTGTAGTGATTTCAATATTCAATAAACATTCCACGATCCTCCCCGAATCTACTGGACACATATTGTTCAAAATTTAAATAAATATAGAAGGTTCACAACATTAGGGATAGTCATTCCACTGTAATTGGACACTAATGAATCATGTCATAAACCACAAATATATCACTCAAACATGATCTACCACAATAATCTCAAATGATTATACTCTTATAATAATGTCAGAACGATACAAAAAATATAGGAATAATGAAATCCCAAAACCAAGATTCATACAGTGTGACCCCCACCCCAATCACACACACAAAGACACACACCCAAAGTATAATAAAAAAACCATTCCATAATTCAATTTCCATATAAAAGTTGTCCATTATTTAATAATTTCCATAAGAATCATAATACTCACCACACTATAACCCAATGCACTGGTCCACAATAGTTTCCCAACACCTCAAAATGTAAACATTTAAAATTCATCAACTAATCTACACATGGTATCGAAAAAATCTTGTTTTTACCTTATGGACCAATGGAAACACAGTAAAATATAATAATACTTATTATATATCATATAAATCATGCCTCAGTAAACATGACCATAATTTATTTCCTATTTTTCACTGAAATTTTATAAAAATCATTATCCAACCTCTCATAATCATAATCAATCATCATCCCAAAAACCTTTAAATTAAATATAAATTAAAATACTGTTTTTATGGTCCAATAAATTATACTTGATAACTATAAAATTATTTAAATCCTCTAAAATCAAAAAACCATGGATTAAAATAAACATAAACAAATGTAATCATCCGATGAGATAACACTCATATAGGAATCATTATGTCATCCATTTAAAACAATGAAATAAAGAGGTAAAATAAATCATATAAACATATAATCAAACATATAAACAATAAAGAAAAAACAACACAGTGTATTAAGAACCCTTATGTGAATGTCATTCCAACATAAAATCCTATAAGACAGCTTTCCTCTACAAAATATGAATTATTAGATTATTTTAGATCTGAAACATCATCCCTTTATGTTCATAAATATAAAATATCCACTCCATGAATTATATTTCATCCATAAAATCCATCTCACCTAGATAAATAAGATGAGATCCATCATGAATATATCGATTCATTTTTTATTCATGGAAAAGATCACTATTCTGATCCAACAATGTAGGAAGTGATATATGATATACCACCGCACTAATACATTGAAAAATCAAAATTCTAATTAAACCAATGGGAAATATTATTCCTATAACAAAATCTAATTTCCAAATTTGATGAGAACCATTTAAGAACAGATTATCCCAAACCTGAAACTACTGAGGTGTCCTTTAGAAGTCTATATTGGACTTGTGATAGTTCTGATAAACCTTTATCAACTCAAAAATCATCTTCACCTTCTCCATTATGATCTATGAAAGATATTATACTATAATCACAAAATATAAAACTATGGTCCATCACAATAGGGATATACAATACCACCAATACTATATATTGAAAAAAACTATGCCAAAGGGTGAAAAACATTATTGTTATATGAAAACACAATATAAGTTATTTGTTTTTCCCCTGAACCTCTAAAATCAAGAATGAATACACCAAAATTTTTCTCATGTGTCAAATAACCAATTAATACAACCATATTTCTATGGAATGACTATGTTTTAAAGTCCCAACTAAAATCCAAATACATATTAGAATTTATTCGATACTCCCGAGGTAAAATGAGGATCACTATTAGAGATGATCACCCCTAAAACCTAGTTAAAATACATAAACTCATTCATATATTAACATAAAAATCATTTGATACACATGACTCATTGATCACTAATAAATGAGACAATATCATTTACCAATCCTTAATCAACAAGATAAATTCAAAATCACTGATTTATTAATGGAAACCAATAACAAAATCAATCATGCATTCTTATCAATTCAAGAGACTAGAATCTAACATATGTTGTAAGATATAAGAAACCTAATGTTTATACATGACATTATGATATATTTTCCTTCAAGGATCAAACTATATTACATAACTATTCATTTTTTCGGCCATATTTGACTCTTCAATGAAAAATAAATAATATTCCCAATAAAATTATCCACTAAATACAAGATATGATAAGCATGTTGAACCACCTCACTAATCCCAATTGAAATTAACAATGTCTCTGATAACAATAAACATTATCAGACATCCTTTGACAATACCAATGAAGAATCTATATAACTGAAAATATAATTCCAAAACAACAAATCAAGACTTCCCCCTAGGATTCCTCCACTAGCTTCACTAAAAATAATTTCACTATTATTGAGTAATTTAACACTCTACAACTAACCTCTGCTATAACAAGACACAACTGTGCATGATCCCCCATCACTCTCTTTATATATCATGAATCGTCACAAAGATCACCTTGAGAAATTTTCCTCCTCACTTAAAATGTCACATTCACTTCCTTTTCTGTATAGAGGATCATGAGGTCATACACCTAAAAGTACTTCATCCACTATTAATAAAGAAAATTGAAATCAGAAATTGATACAATTTTCCCTATTTGTTGGGATACATTAATACCACGATGTATTATTCAATAATATAGTTCTTATACAACATCAATGAGTCCCCAATGTTGGACGATCTATATCATAGGTTGTGTAGTTATGTTTATGAGGTAGTAATTTTCGGTACCGATAAGTGATGTATACTTTATGTTTCATCCATGAAAACCAATGATATGGTGTGCAATATCATATAATGACAAAAACATGGTTCCCCCTCTAGAAAATAATTAATTGGAGGTCTAATTACCTTCTTCTCTGCGAACTCCAACATAGACTAACAGTTTTCTGACCACTTGTTGTATTGAACTATCCTAATCAAGGATGATAAATGATATAAAATATGACAGAAATTTGACACAAAAATTCTATAATATATAACGTGACTCAGAAAACTATGAACCATTATAATATTAATTGGAGACATAGATGAATCAAATACCTCAGTTTTCAAAGGATATAAAACAACATCCTTTTGAGATATAACATGCCTAAAAAAATTACCTCTCAAATCCAAAAAAATGACATGGATAGATTCCTATAGAGAAGATTCCATTGAAAATCACTAAATCATATCTCAGATTCTATGTGTGATCCACCTCAGATATCAAATACAAGAGGATTTAATAATTTAACAATACCATGAATTTTTCTAGGAACTCAAGAATCATTGAGTTCGTAAATCTCATTAAAATAACATGTGTTTTTGAGGAACCTAAAGGAATGTCCATGATCTCTATATTTTCATAGTGAAAATTGAATGTTATTTTCATGATATATTTCTCCTTAACATGAATATAATGATACCCCATTAATAAAAATATTTTCAAAAAAATTATATCCCTTAAAAATATCCAATAAATCATCAATTATTAATTTATGACAGTGGTTATTCCCCTTTACATGATTCTATTGATTTTAATTGATTCAAAACATTAAATGGTCATCTACTATTTTTTAAAACAACATTAGAGCACTCTATGGAACCATGATGGTCTAGATGGAACTCTTTTATAATAGGTCATATATAAAATCCTATGATTCTTAAATCAAATGACATTATTTGATAAGTACCCATAAAAAATGTAGAGACATCATACTATAAATTTATCCCAAACATGAGAAAACATTGAGTGGGTATTTTCATTTATTCTTCATAAAACTAATTGATGAACTACTCAGCAAATTTTCGAATCACATCCACAAAAACTGACATTAAGGCCATCATATTCTCCACTAAAGGGAATGAATGTGGCTCCACAAACCAAAAACCCATATGATTATCTCACTCACTAATTATCATGAAATACTAACATCTATCATCAATAAAGAGAACTCATATATGAAATCAATATGCATTATCTTACACTAAGAACATCCAAATATTGTCAATAATTACAGTATATTTTTGAATCAAAAAACATATGAGATCTGTAAATGACCGATGTTTCCCAATAATATTCTCACAACTAAGACACACATCATACAAGGTAAACTATACTCCAACTGGTGTACCAATCTCCTAGGGCACTATGACTACCTACACCTAGATTCAAAGTGATAAAATCAAGATGGGTGAAGTGAAAGAGTTCAACTACATTGATCCAAAAAATGATAATATACCATGATAAAATTTAAATGGATGATACATGGTTCTACTAAGAATGGATTCTCCATAGACATCATTCAACCACACAATTATTCTGGATACGTCTTTACTTGATGATGGAAATCAATATTAGCATGCATATATTTATATGTTTATAAGGTTGGGAGACATCATAGGTATGTCCTCATCTTATATTAGCCCCTCCCTATAGATCAAAAAACGACTAAAAATGATACTATTACTGATAATTCGTTGCTGGAAACTACTACAAAGTCTATACCAAGAGTGGTTTGTCAGGTATGTAAATCCTTGTGGTCATTAGATTATATCCTTAAGAGTATATATAGTGGAAATAAATAACCAAAATTAACTCACACCAACTATATACTATAACATAGAATACATGTTGTACATAAGTAAATTTAATACAATAAACCATGACACATGGCAGAAGAGGAACATGTATAAACATCTTGATATAGTGACACATGGTTTTGTGGGTGATATAAACTTCTTGATATAGTGATTTTGAAAAGGTTGGGCTTGGTTAGTCAAACTATGCATCCATCTCATTTGAGGGGGTTCCCTAATAGTACAGATGGCAGAAGGGGAACATGTATTTTTCAACCATGTAGTGAAACTATGTGGAAAATTAAATATAATGGAATTATTATTTTTACCACAAATATTTCTTTCTTTGAAACTCTATTTTTATCCTCTACCACACGTATCATCTCACATAGGGTTCCATCAGCTCTCCACTTAGTCTTGAATGCCTTTGCTTCCGATGGGTTCAAAATGATCTATCATTATTATTGTTGGTATGACTATGTAAGTTCTTATCTCCCCCTTATTTCTTTTTTTTCATTCCATTGTTGACACTATATTCAATTAAGAAAATTTTCCCTATTTTAATGGTGTTTGTATTTTTCTTCATTTTCTCTCAATCTGGGAAATAGAAATCATCAATACAGGATGGGTGGAGCATTTGGGTATATGGTTGTATCCATATATCTTTTTCCATAAATTCTAGAATGTTTTTAAATAAATTATTATGAAACATACTTAATTATTGTTGTGTTTCCATTAAATTTTTGAATTAAATATGCAGAACATAATTTCGTAAAATAAATTTTCCATGTGTAATGATTTTCATTAGAATAGGATTCTCACCTCATCCTGAACCACACCTTTATATGAGATTCAAATTTTTCCAAACCCTAATCCCCTTATTAGTAACTAGTTCACCCAATTAGTGTTGTCTCATTTCATCATGTTTATAATGCTTTTATTTATTCTCATATTGCTATTATGGAGGGTAAATTTAAATTCATTTAATAAAACATTTGTCTTATACATGGAATATCCTTCTAGTGGTGTTAAACTAGTCCATGTGAATGTTATTATTTAATTGAGTTAAATGAATTATCTATGGAAAATTTCATGTATTCTATTCAAACAACCTTCTAGGGTGTATTGTATTCTAAATGAGAATGTAAGTGATTAATGTTTTAAATCATTCATGGATTTGTAGTAGGGGTGTTTTCCATGTAATTTTTAATTATTGCTGAATTTAATAGCCTTCTTTTTTATTTTTCATTGAGATGTGTCTTTAAATGATTAATTATATTCCCCTTATAATTTATTAATTTAATTGTAAATGGAAATGTACCTGATTATATACATGAGTTGTGATGAATGTTATGAGATTATGATTGGTAAACCATATTTTATACTGATATAAGAGTGATAATATTGTTCCAATTTCAGGATTCATTTTATGGGCTCATTTTACTATATAACTATAATTTTTTCTGAAATGTAAATATATAGAGATCAATTCTTCTAATTCCTTGGATTGTACCCATGCATTTCACACTACTCTACATGAGTGATACTGATTCCATGGGGGATACACTGTTGACTTACTTGGATGATATATTTTTATACTAGGATGTGGGTTATACTTATTCTCCTATATGAGATTCCAATGATAGGCATGGATGGTTTTTTATTTGTTCCATGATTAGTGTCAAACTTAGTATTACATTTATGGATCAAATTTAATGTAATATTATGGTATTATGAATTTTTTTTGTGAGAATCCTTTTTGGATCACCATGGATGTGATCGGGGTTCCTCTTATTAAATTCCAATTACTACTTTTATATTAATTTCTAAAAATGCATAACTATTATCCTGTGATTCATCTACAAATACAAATGACATGTGTGGGGTTTGATCTATCTTTTGGTTCTTTTTTATGTCTTATTATTGGTCCCATAACATATGTACATATGTTTCCTTCCATTCATAAATATAATTTATAGGTTAATGTAGGTAGTGATGGTTTTGTATCCCATTTGGGACCTAGAACAATGTATTTATTTATTTATCAACATGAATTTATCATTATTCATTCATAATACAATATTTTACAATTAAACATTAAATTACACATTAGTCACTATTGGTGGTTGCCTAATGAGTATATATCACACCGACCTTAGGTTTCAATTGAAATGGATTACTCTATTAGGTCTCATTTTTACAGATCCATGGATAATTGCTTTTGATTTTCAATGTACATGGGAGAATAGGACCATAGTATTGATAATGTACAAAGCATTGTCTAGGATATCGATGATGAGTATATTTTTTATTCTTCATTATCAATATATTGTGCAATATTTTTTTATAAATGCTACCAATTTATTGATTATAGAATCATATAGAAATTCATGCATGGTTTTCTTTTTTGGCATTCACCATGATTATTCACATTATTATATACTTCCACTAACTAGCATTTATTAATATTAATTATGTTTTTTTCTATTTTTTATTTATTATCACATAGTGGTTATACTTCTATAATTGTGATATAGTGTACCCATAAAACAACAAATAGACCTTCATTTCTATTCTGAATCCTTTAGAGTACGTGGAGACACACATGAGGCCATGTGGCATCCAATCAAACTACCGATTTTATAGTCATTCGGGTAGGGATGTCAAAAAGTCATATAAGAGCTATTTTATTTAAATTATTCTTAATATTTTTGGAACAGTATACGAGAAACTACGAATGTATTCATTCTTGGTAAAGATTCATTTCCGGGATTAATCAATCCATGCATGGGTAAAACTCCATGTTTCCAAGAATGGGTTTATTGTTCATGATATTTTTTATTTCTGTTGAAAATTATTTTGACATTGAGTCATTGGTTTTCCATTACAGCTTATTGATTTATTAGATTTACTATATTTTTTCCCTTGGTCCGGTATGGAATGGATAAAGTATTGTGGGAATAATTATAGGCACATAGGTATTCACAGTCCATGAATATTCCATACAACATTTATTTAAATACTTTCCCTTTGAGATCTGTTGATTTTTTTTGTTTGTTTATAAATGTTCCTCTACTATACAATATAAGATATTTTAGTTACATGATTACTTTTATACCTAGTTAGGTATTTCATTTTCGTCCTTGTTATATGAAATTGTGTGTGATTTATTTTGTAAATTTTATGGTACATCACGATTCTATAATTCGGGTGTTATGTTTAGAATGTTTACTCATATACCATGTTTTGGTGAATAGTTCTTAATCAATGGCTTGTTATTTTTTTATTCATTTTGTTTATTTTTAATTTTCATGGTTTCCTATATATACTTATTGGAATTGAATAGATTTTTATAACTATGATGTACAATTGAATGTTAATGTGTCAGGAACAACCTAAACAGTTTATTCCCAAATAGTTTAATGGTTTTACATTAACTAAACAATCAGGACATGTTTCTTCCATAAACCATTGGTTCTGTGTGTGGAAATATAATGGTTTTTCATAAAGGGTATATAATTTGCAATTTTTTTATGTTAAAATTTTAAATTGGAAAATGGTAACCCATATCATCGATATATTTTTTAAGAGGATGATATACATTGAGAATATTTTTTTAACACCCTGAGCTTTCACGATACACTTCTCTTTCAATAATTCAATAGCTTGTATTGTACGCAAGTTCGAGATTCTAACACACCGCGACCAACAAGAGTAGAAGTTATGAATAGTAATACCCACTTTTTTAAATTATATAAATTTTATATTTCAAAATTGAATTCATTTTTGTATTCGGAATATCGAAATTATCCTAAGTTGATTTTTTTGTAATTTTCTAAAAACGTCCAATTTTTTATTATTAGAGAAAAATAGTAAAAAACAACTTTTTTAATCAAAATAATTTATAGTGATAAATTATACTATTTAGTGGTTTTAAAGTATAATTAGAATATATTTTTACCATTTTATCCAATGGTGTTCATTAGAATTAATTTCACTTTGAAATTGGACATAAACAATTGTCAATCTTTTGATATATATTATTTCTTAAAAACACGCTATATGTTGTGACAGCGTGAATTAGTTATAAAATTAATTAATTAAACTTATATGTTTGGAATTTTGTAAAATAGACATCATTTTTGAATTCGGAAGATCAATTATAGCTTAGGGTGAAATTTTGGCATTGTTCTGAGATACTTCAATTTATGATGAATAGTGAAACCACTAAGTGGTAGTTAAAAAACTGATTTTTCGTTTAAATGAAACATTACCACTTCTGTGATTTTATTTTCAAAAATCTAACATACATGGTTGTCATTAGGAAGAAAAATATGGTTCAATGGGATTAATTTTTTTTTGGGGAATAGTAACTTTTAAGTTTAATTAATCGTGATTAAAGGTAATTACTGTAATTTAAGGTAAAGATAATGTTATAATATTATGAAATGACCTTTACACTTGTCCTACCCCTATTAGATGAGTCATGGCCGACCGAGACAATCCATGGGTCAACGTGGGGACCCAATGGAGCAACTTTGGTAGGAAAATGAAATTAAAAACTTTTTATTAAATGTTAAAATAAAAATGTCACAAACATGAGTTGTTTTACTAAAACAATTTTTAAATGGGGTTATAAAAGTCAAATTTTTTACTATAAATATTAATTATAAATATAAAAACAGTTCCTACATCATGATAGTTTGTTTATAAATTTTAGACATTAAATAAATTAAATTATTTGTGACACCATGATGCAGCGATTACCTCATTATTTAACGATTTAAATAAAATGAAAAGATACTGTAAATTCTAAGACATACACTTGTCAAAAACCTATTGGATGGGTATATTTAGAACCCTTAACACCTTATCCTAGAAATACATAATTTTGGGACCTTTGAAATCTGAAAATCATTTCATAATAATGTAACATTTCATGAGTTTCCAAGAGTGCCCCTCCTCTCCTCTTATAAAAGGCCCCCACCACTACCACCTTACTCACACCTTCAAAGACATTTGGCTCAGCCAAACTCTGCCCAAATACTCTCTCAAATTCCCTCTATTACTCCTAGTAGCCTCACTTTGGGGAGAAGCCTTACCAAGGAAGCCTTTGAGCTCAGATAAAAAAGAGTTACCCGTTTTAAAGGTAGTGTTTTCTCTTGTGTTCTAATGTTTTATTTTGCTTCTCCAACCCCCTAACCTCTTTTTATTAATTTATTTTGTCACAAAAACAGTATCATAAATATACTAGGTTGTTTTTATAAGAAGTATTTGAGGTACACTTACACACACCTACATCTAATGGTTAAAGAACATATTGTTTCTTTGGATAGAGAATTTCTTCCTCACGAAACGATGATTGTTCAACACTCATATAACAAATTAAAAGGTGGCCATGAAGATGTAACTATATTTATATATGATATATAATATGTTTATGTTTTACTTAAGCTTATGAAGTTTTCATTTATTTCATAACTTTATGGTTTCAATTATTGGCAAACGCGATAATTTCATTTTAGGAAGTGCGGACTACCACCCCCTCAAAATGATTTGAATCGTTAATGCCATATGTGGGATGTATAAAGGATGGAATAAATGATATTATATATGATATTATACTGGAATTATAATTTACCTTTATATCATTATGATTTCATTCCATTAAATATTAAATAGAAAGGAATGTAGCGTTCATGCGTACGTACGGCATACCGTCTCCATGAACGGTGCATTTCATTTATTACCTCTATATGTTACGTAATATTATGAATGATTGTATATAATGGATATATATATGATATATATGATATCTACATCATATATATAATTCGGGATATAATGGATATTTCACCACATGAACAACTTGTAATTATAAGAAGTTTATTTTTCACTCAAGTACCAAAGATCGGAAAAATTACCGTTATTAACTTAAATAATTACATAACGTTCATAACATGGTAATAAGTGATATAAAAGGAATAATGGAAATGAAAAAGGTACTTAAACAAAAATAAATTAACTCTATTTTATTATTCAGGATATTAATGAATGATCGAGTCAAGTCGGACACGAGGTAAGGGAACTTCTTAACCCAATTTCCATTCTTTGGGTTAATCTCCTACTTTAAAATTATGTCATTATATTATTATGTCCTATATTGTATTTTTACTTTATTTATGTGTACCTATATTGAATACACATAATAGATATATTTTCTTTAAAAAAATGATCTTTGTAAGGGACTTCGTCTCAATATCCTTTCATTGAGGCATATTTGGTTTTATACACAACTTTCCTTTATACGGTGTATAAACCCTTTGACTTTTACTTTTATTCATAAAGTTATCTTTTTATACGAATCATTTTTACTAAAGGACAAAAGGAATGTTTTTTCTTACATATATGGCGACAATGACTTCTCCACCGCTGTGACCATTATTTGAGTTTCAACTTCCTCTACAAGCCATGACTTTTTTTTAAATGGAAAATAATTACAATGTTTAAATTTTCATTTATTTTGGTATTGAAAATGTTTTTGAAAATGTTTTTATTATATCAATGTGTTGTATTGATATCTTTTCATTGAAATGTGGAAATGTTATGTTTCCTTTATGCATGTTTTATGTGATATGATTATGTTATGGTTCATGATATGTTTAAACCTGTTCATATGAGGAATGCATTGGACATAATAAGTGACAGGTGGAGCCCGCTATAGCTCCTCGATGCATCGGCAGGTCTCATGAGACAAACTACTGTCTTGGCATGAGGCCTTGACAAAATCTTATTTGTAGTCTTGGCATGAGGCCTTGGATACGTGGTTATGATTGTCTGGCATTATGCATTCCATCATTATGAAAGTGGTTACTGATATTGCATGTGATTATTCAACCAGAAGAATATCCATGTGAATAAGTAAATGGAATTATTTCATTTTACTTTTTCCATATTATGTTGAAGTTCATGTTTAAAAGGCTTTTGGTTAGTTATACATTGACTTAAATGTTTATGTTTATTTATGAAATCATCCGCTCTATTGTTATCCTTACTGAGAATCTGAGCTCAACCCTTTCAATGTTTTAATTTTTCCTGGATGTGAAAAGTATTTTAGGAATGACCTGTAGGGATTGTCTGAAGGGGATATGAGTGTGGAAAATGGAGACTATGTTATTGTTGTTTTTTTACATTATGATTTAATGTAACACTTATGAATGTATCTATTGTTTCCAAGGCTACTAAAAAAATCAGTCTTTCGAGACATGATCATTTGTGATCATGCCAATGTTACGAAGTAATGCACCGAATCTGGATAACTGGGGTCGGGGCGTTAGAGTTGGTATCAGAGGCAGTTTAGTTCAAACCTTGGAAGCTAGATTTAGATAAACTCTGATTAGAGCACATATCCCAAAGATAGACTTTGAGGATTAGTATAAAAGAAATTCCTAGAATTTTGGTATTATAGAGATTTTTTGAGTTTTCCGAGCAATACATCCCTCTCTGGATACGATCAGGTAGAGGTGGCTCTGGCACAGATGTACCTAGGGGTAAAACCCGAAAAAACCGCTTTGAGCTAGACTCGAATGAGAACTGGTGCACGACAATGGGACTTGCTGCACTCTTGGTTACGACACTTCCGGGGGATATGCTTAAGATAATTATCATTTGCTTTACAAACCATTATGCAGGGCTTATGAATATATACATCCTCATAGAAAACATTTTTATGTTTATGGATTATATCCATAAATAGTTCAATTTATGTTAAGTGTTTTTTAGTTTGTTATTATGCATTTCGATTAATAAACTAACCTAGTTTATTCCATTGTATAGAAATGTCACTCAGTAGAAGGAATGTGAACTCCATCAATACGTATGATGCAAAGAGTAAGAAGGATCATATCTTTCACGGTATTAAGAAAACATTTAGAAAGGAAATAGTCTCCCATGTGTTCTCAACATATGAAGAAATAGTATCACGTGTTAATAAGATAAGTAGAGAATACTCTGAGTCTTATGGATTTGAAGGGATGAAATAGAAGAAAAGGATGGAAGATAGACTGATGGAAAAAGGGACGATGGAAAAGAAGAATTTTCCAATATGTGATAACTGTGGGAAGAAACACCTTGGAACTTGCCTGAAGAGAATGTGATTTTGTTATAAGTGTGGAGAAAAAGGACACCAAGTGCTTGACTGCAAGGGTAGGAAAAAGGTTTCAAATGTATAATGCTTCATCTACAAGGAGTGGGGACACTACGCAAACCAATGTCCATATCATCATTGTTTGACCCAAATTATGTTATTGGATAATAATAATGTTATGATACTACCATAGATGAGGAGGAATGATTAGAGTTCGTATGTTTTTATTAAATAATTTTGTCATTTGAGTGTTTTATCAATGATTTATTGGTTATAATAATTATGGGGTATATAAGGATTGTACTACAGTACTATTTCATTAAGGACATGAAATTGTGTGGAACCAAGAAAAGTGACTTCACAACAGGTTAAATTTTTGGAAAATATTTGGCTGAGAGAAAGATAAACCATAATATTGTTCTGATACCAAGATAGTGATTTTGGAATAATACATGATTGATTTGGATATATTATATTGGATATTCTCAACTTCCTTGAAACTGATTAATGATTTGTATACATTTTTGGATAGAAAGAGTATATCTAGTATTCTATAAGGAATAAGGGATCATGAATGTAATAAATAAGGATTTATGGTAATTCAATATGTTGTAGTGTTTTAAAAGAATACATGATGAAGGTGTTCACATGTTGTTACATGGAAAAAAGGATCTTCAATATGATTACCTTCCTTATAAAATTTGGATTATGAGTTGGAAAGATGTATTTTGGATAACTATAAAGGTTGGAATAGATTAAGTTGATCTTTGGATAGTATTTTTTAAGGTTAATACATTTCTGAAGAATATTTTTGGAATATTATAATACTCTAGTTTTAGGAAAAGGACAACCTGTAGGGTGGGGCATAACCCGTCGTGTCAGACAAAGCTGCAGAAAATCAAACCCACAACTATAGTGCGACAAACCTTTATTACCTACCACTAGCCTACATGAAGTCCCTGGTTATTATAAAATAGTTTTCCTAATCTAAATGGTATGTGTTAATATTTTGAACCTTGTACGATTCGGATAAATATAATATTGTTTAGTTCTATTATCTTTTTGAGTGAAGGATGAGTTTGTGGTAGAAATTAGTTGAAGGTTGAAACTCTACTTGTCAAGAATAAATATATATATATACCTATCTCTTATTCTATGAATAAATTAATTCTTAAACTTTAGTAAAGGGATATTAAAACAGAAAATGTGTTATCCTAAAACCTTATGTCTTATTGAACTGATAATATTTTAAATCATCATAGATTGAAGGCTTTGAGGCCCTCAATTTTACACTTGTTTGTGATTGATGGCCTCAATAACTCCCTACAAATATTTACGTTTTCCTCTAATTATATGTCTCTAATTTCCACCAATGTTCTCCTTATTGAGATCATAATTTGGTGGTGACATTTTCATTTCCATTTCACTCTTATTAAGGCTAAATTTTATTAACCTTATTTCCGATGTGGGTTTTCTACAAAGTTATTTTCTATTTTCAACATTTTATTTTCAAAGAAAATTTTCAAATTGCGAGGACGCAATTTATTGAAGGAGGGGAGAATGTAACACCCCGATCTTTCACGATACGCTTCTCTTTCAATAATTCAATACCTTACATTGTATGCAAGTTCGAGATTCTTACACACCGCGACCAATCAAAATAGAAGTTTTGAATAGTAATACCCACTTTTTGAAATTATATAAATTTTATATTTCAAAATGAAATTTATTCTTTTATTCGGAATATCGAAATTATCCTCAGTTGAATTTTTTGTGATTTTCTGAGAACTTTCCAATTTTTTATGAATAGTGAAAATACTAAAAAACAACTTTTTTAATCAAAATAATTTATAGTGATGAATTATACTATTGAGTGGGATTAAAGTATAATTTGAATAAATTTTTACCATTTTATCCAATGGTGTTCATTAGAATTAATTTCACTTTGAAATTGGACATAAACAATTGTCAATCTTTTGATATATATTGTTTCTTAAAAACACGTTATTTGTTGTGACAGCGGGAATTAGATATAAAATGAATTAATAAAACTTATATGTATGTAATTTTTTAAAATAGACATCATTTGTGAATTTGGAATATCAATTATACCTTAGGGTGAAATTTTGGCATTGTTATGAGAAACATCAATTTTTGATGAATAGTGACACCACTAAGTGGTAGTTAAAAAACTTATTTTTCATTTAAATGAAACATTACCACTTCTGTGATTTGATTTTCAAAAATCTGACATAAAAGGTTGTCATTAGGAATTAAAATGTGGTTCAATTGGATTAAAATAATTTCTTGGTGAATAGTAACTTTTAAGTTTAATTAATCGCGATTAAAGGTAATTAATGTAATTTAAGGTAAAGATTATGTTATAATAATATTAAATGACCTTTACACTGGTCCTAACCCTATTGTATGAGTCATAGACGACCAATACAATCAATGGGTCAACTTGGGGACCCCATAGAGCCACTTTGGTAGGAAAATGACATTAATAACTTTTTATTTAATGTTAAAATAAAAATGTCACAAACATGAGTTGTTTTATTAAAACAATTTTTAAATGGGGTTATACAAGTCATATTTTTGACTATAAATATTCATTATAACTATAAAAAGATTTTCTACATCATTATGGTTTTTTTATAATTTTTAGAAATTAAATAAATTAAATTATTTGAGAAACCATGATGATGGAGCGATTACCTCATTATTTAATGATTTAAATTAAATGAAATGATAATGTAAATTATAAAACTTACACTTGTAAAATACCTATTGGATGGGTATATTTACAACCCTTATCACCTTTTACTCTAAATATATAATTTTGGGACCTTTGAAATCTGAAAATCATTTCATAATAATGTAACATTTCATGAGTTTCCAAGAGTGCCCCTCCTCTCCTCTTATAAAAGGCCCCAACTACTACCACCTTACTCACACCTTAAAAGACTTTTGGCTCGGCAAACCTCTACCCAAATACTCTCTAAAATTCCTTCTCTTACTCCTAGAAGCCACACTTTGGTCATAAGTCTTCCCAAGGAAGCCTTTGAGATCAAATCAAAAAGAGGTACCTGTTTTAAAGGTAGTGTTTTCTCTTGTGTTCTAATGTTTTATTTTGCTTCTCCACCCCCTAAACTATTTTTATTCATTTCATTTGTGACAAAAACAGTACCCTCAATATACTAGGATGTTTTTATAAGATGTATTCGAGCTAAACTTACACAAACCTACATCTAATGGTTAAAGAACAAACTGTTTCTGTTGATGGCGAATTTCTACCTCACGAAACGATGATTGTTCAACACACATATAACACCTTAAAAGGTGGCCATTAAGATGTAACTATATTTATATATAATATATAATATGTTTATGTTTTACTTACGCTTCTTTATTTTTCATTTATGTCATACCTTTACGGTTTCAATTATTGGTAAACGCGAAAATTTCATTTTAGGAAGTGCGGACTACCGCCCCCTCAAAGTGATTTGAATCATTAATGCCATATGTAAGATGTATAAAGGATGGAGTAAATGATATTATATATAATATTATACTGGAATTATAATTTACCTTTATATCATTATGATTTCATTCCATTAAATATGAAATAGAAATGAAATTAGTGTTCATGCGTACGTACAACTTACTGTCTCCTTGAACGGTGAATTTCATTTCTTACCTCTATATGTTACGTAATATTATGAATAAATTTATATACTGGAAATATATGATATATATTACATCTAAATAATGAATATAATTCGGGATATAATGGATTTTTCACCACATGAACAACTTGTAATTATAAGAAGTTTATTTTTGACTCAAGTACCAAAGATCGACAAAATGACTGTTATTAACTTAAATAATTGCATAATGTTCATAACATGGTAATAAGTGATATAAAAGGATTAATGAAAAAGAAAAAGTTTCTTAAACAAATATAAATTTACTCGATTTTATTATTCAGGAGATTAAAGAACGATCGAGTATAGTCAGACACGAGGTAAAGGAACTTCTTAACCCAATTTCCATTCTTTGGGTTAATCTCCTACTTTAAAATTATGTCATTATATTATTATGTCATATCATGTATTTTTACTTTATTAATGTGTAACTATAGTGAATACACATAATAGATCTATTTTATTTAAAAAAATGACATTGTTAAGGGACTTCGTCTCAATCTCCTTTCATTGAGGCATATTTGGTTTTATACACAACTTTCTATTATACGGTGTATAAACCATTTGAATTTTACTTTTATTCAAAAAAGGAAACTTTTTATATGAAGAATTATTACTAAATTACAAAAGGAATTTTTTTTCTTATGTATACGGCGAAAACGACTTTTCCTCCGCCATGACCATTATTTGAGTTTTGGCTTCCTCAACAAGCCATGACTTTTTTTAAATGGAAAATAATTACAATGTTTTAATTTTCATTTATTTTGGTATTGAAAATGTTTTTGAAAATGTTTTTATTATATCAATGTGTTTTATTGATATCTTGTGATTGAAATGTGGAAATGTTATGTTTCCTTGATGCATGTTTCATGTGATATGATTATGTTATGGTTTATGATATGTTTAAACCTGTTCATATGAGGAATGCATTGGACTTAATAAGTGACGGGTGGAGCCCGCAATAGCTCATCGATGCATTGGCAGGTCTCATGAGACAAACTAGTGTCTTGGCACGAGGCCTTGACAAAATCTTATTTGTAGTCTTGGCATGAGGCCTTGCCTACGTGGTTATGATAGTCTTGCATTATTAATTCCATCATTATGAATGTGGTTACTGATATTGCATGTGATTATTCGACCAGTAGAATATCCATATGAATAAGTAAATGGAATTATTTCATTTTACTATTTCCATATTATGTTGAAGTTCATGTTTAAAAGGCTTTTGTTTAGTTATACATTCCCATAAATGTTTATATTTATTTATGAAATCTTCTGCTATATTGTTATACTTACTGACCATTTGAGATCACCCCTTTCAATATTTTAATTTTTCCAGGATGTGAAGACGTATTTTAGGATTGACCTGCATGGATAGTATGAAGGGGATATAAGTGTGGAAAATGGAGACTATGTTATTGTATTTTTTTTACATTATGATGTAATGTAACACTTATGAATGTATCTAGTGTTTCCATGGCTACTATGCTAATTGGTCTTTCGGGACTTGATCTATTGTGATCATGCCAATGTTACGAAGTAATGCACCGACTCTGGGTAACTAGGGTCGGGGTGTTACAATTTTAAATATAGATGTTATTAATTTTTTATTTTTAAATTAATTTGTTTCTTTTATTAGGGCTTTTAACTCAATGACATATGTATAGTGACCCATATGTCTAAATTTGTATATGTAAAACTGGACCCAATTATATTTTTGGGGGATGTTTCTTATATTATAAACCCAATAAGGGTGTTTAAAAATTTATTGTTATATAAAATGTTCTGATTGAATTTATATGAACCCATAGGGGTTTTATGGAACCCTTGTAGGTCTCCTTTATTTTGTTATGATTTATTATTTATCCCCATGGGGGTATGTTATATTATATTGGAATATTCATTTAATGTTTATTCAACTGCTTATATGGGTTTACATGTAGATGTATGGTATAATATTATTTTACCATCCACATAATTAAAAAATAAAAGACCTATTTTCTACTTTGAGATGTACTTATGTATGCAATTAGTTAATTAAATTGTCAATTTCAAAATAATGGGTGTTTTCCTTTATAAACGTTTATTGAAATATTCTTTATGAAATCCAATCATGAATAATTTTGAATAAATAAATGATGTTTAAAATGGAGTTTATAAGATAAACTCTCTAAATACGATAAGACTTTTCTTAAATATTTAATGATTGAAAGGAAGGTAATATGACATTCCTATGTTTCATTGTGGTGTTATCTAAATAAAATACCTTGTATATAATTTTTTCATAACATGTACACGATGTGAATATTGGGAATTTAAAATTAGTAATGAATTATAGGTGAATATTGGTAATTAATTAAAATTGAACCATCTATGATGATTATAGTTTTAAGCCATTTGTATGGGTAGTTTTAGTCTTCCTTGATCATCACATGGAATGATAATGTGATATTTCCCATAAGAATATTCTAACATGAATGATAGGTGGTAGTTCCGTGTGACCTTTCAGGCATGGAATTTTAATAGTGTCAATGCTTCATGCTTTTGTAAGGGGATATAGCCCAATTTCTGTAGCTCCTATAGAATTTAAAGGTATTAATAAATTATAGGGTGAGTTTTCTGATGTGTGGTACTTTTTAGAGTTTTTTTTCAGAGTAGGACTCCTTATTATGTAAAATGACACCCATTTTGTATGGGAATTAGTTTCATCTATGGACCCTCTTACATGCATGTGAGTCATTTAATGCTCAATTTATATGTGTTAGACATTTCTATGTCATGTTTTGATGCTTGGTAGTTAATGTGACCCTTATTTTTCTTCCTCTATAGTGTTGGAGGAATCAAGATTTCCTTGACATAATTTATAATCATATAGGTTATTATGAAAATGAGTTAGTATTTTTCATGTACATTTAGATTATGGTATTTATAGGGATAATAAGCCTATGGATAGTGTCAATAATGTTCCATTTCATTGATGAAACCATGTGGTACAATGATTTGATAAATGTGAGACTAAAAAAGTTGGAAAAATGTTATAATGAACCATTTCAGTTCGGTGATACTCATTTGAACATTGATATACTATACCTGATTCACATGTCAACTCGAAGATATAGTGACCTATGTATTTAGAATGAATTAAAACTCATTAGAATTATCAGGATGATGTCGTAAATGGATATAGTTTTTGAACACATCGATAAGTTGTTTTTGTCATTTACACTTGATTCTATAACATGTGTTGACATAAATCGAGAGGACTTTCACATGTGAAACTATAGTGAATCTAACCTAGTGCACACGTAAGTGTCTAATCATTGTATTATTTAGGATTAACACATTCTTAGTCAAATTTGGTCATGTATATGACCAGAATTCAGTGGTCGATGGATATTGTTCCATGTGATTTGTTCCATTTTCATTTAATAAAATGATAAGTACACTCCTATTGTTTTAATTATCACATCGATTGAAGAAATTTTGTTTCATTTTAAGTGAATGAAATATAATTGTTGAGGAATATTTGAATATTTACAGTTTTCCATAAATTCCATTGAGTCTAGTACTCTTTGTAACATATCGAGTCTTACATGGAAGTATGTTGATGAATGGTAGGTTGTGTATGAATCATTTTAAAATAGTTGTAGTCAATGATGTATGTTGGTTGTGATGTGTGACTGATCATGATGTTTTTTATACGGTAAAAGTATTTTATTTAGTAATGAGGAAATGTTGGAAGGTGTAGTTATGCTTCTCAATGAGTCGGCAGTGGTGGTTTGAATGTCCTTTTATTGTGTGGTTAGGTATATGTTGTTGGGGATTGTATTGAAAACATAGTTATGATGTATAAAATTTTTCTAAAATAAATATATAAAATAATTCAAATCCTCTTACTGTACTCTATATTTATTGGTGATAATGTCCCCTCTGTTGATATCACCCAGGGTGCACAAAGAGGGCATTGGTTATGCAATAAGGTAATAATAGAAGTTCTTAAATTACATTGGTCGATGTGAGTGTACTCCAAATGAGTTACGATTCTATAGCATTCATGTTATAATGGCATGGTTTTTATGAGTAATACAAGGCATTCAATGAAATGGAACCTTTATAAGACACATGGACACCAAAAAATTCTTTTACATGACTTGCACTTGTTTCATTCGATGTTCTTGATTCTTGGACATCGACTATGTACCAATATCTCAATTCTAAAAACTAGATTATGCACTACCCATTTTTATCTCTTGGTAATCTAAATGATGATTTCGAGTTTACCCAAGACTTTAGTTGTTCTCTGAATGGTTATTTTATTGGTTGATGATGTATGAACCCAGACTTTCTTTTCTGGTATTTTTTTCCTTTTCTGGTCGTTTTTGAGAAAAAGAGGATATTCTAGAAATTTTATAAGTACATGTCATGTACTTTATGAATACATTCCATGTACTTCCTTACCATAGCAGGACATATGTTGGTCGTGTAGTAGCCACACACACAATCGTGTGGGAGTGACTTAGAGGCCACATAATGCAGAGTACATAAATATCAAGTACACTCTGTGTACTCCAAAATAACTTCCCATTTATTTTGTTTTTTTCATTAAACACACCAAGGTCACGTCTGATGGACATAGAACCCTCCTTCTAGGTCTCGTTCGTCCGAGAGAGTCCATACGGCCGTAGATCATCGATGTGCCCCCGAGCCTCTGTACGTCCTCTAATTAGAACACAATTGATTTCATTGGAATCACATCGGTGAGTTCTCTCTTCTCCTAGAGAATCGTCTTTTATTTTCTCTTCTCCCGTGAGATATCGTGGGTTGAACTATTTAGATGTTTTCATAGATCTAAAATTTTATAAGGATATTAAATGATTGAGGGTCACATATAAAAATCTCTTAACCCGGGGTAGCTGGTTTGTGCCTTTCTGTTGAAAGAATTTTATTTTTCAGTGAAAATGTTCCCAATACCCATTATGAGGTATTGAGCGATTAACGTTTTAGCCCTAGTGTTTCTCTACTATGCTGGTATGCTTGAGTAGATGATAATTGTTGTGGATATGGTGAATTTATGTGCTTTTTATGTGTTTCCCATGCATGTATTGCTATTTTGATCTTTTGGCCTAGTTTTCCTGTTAGGCTGCTGTTTACATTCCCATGCCTAGTATTATAGGATGGTGTGACTGTTGATCGGTTATGCTGTTGTATTGTAGATTTCTAGACAATTAGTTCTTGAGGATTACCTTTACTATTATGCACTACTATACTTTCATGACTTATACAGGGTAATGATAACCTGGTGTAAATACCATTGGGAGAATGGACATTGATGGCTTCTCCAGAGTGTCAGTCCATATAGGATGCAAGACCACATGGGGAAATGACATTGAGTGCTTCCCCAGAGTGTCCATAATTCTTCGACACGATCCATAGGGGGAATGAGACATTGAGTGCTTCCCCAAAGCTCCTTTAGCACCGTTACACGACTATATTGGGAATTGACAGTGAGTTCTTTCTCAGATATTCTATGCTTATGCTGAAATAGAGGGGTGATACTAAGTGTACTACCAAGAGGGTTTCTTGTACTTACTAGGTAGTACCAGAGGTGATAGGATGTGAGTACATCCCATAGGGTTACCTTTTTTCAGCATCTTGATTGTGTTGCTAGGTAGGACCAGAGGGGATATGATGTGGGTACTTCCCAGAGGGTTACCTGTTATGTTTATCTTGTTGATTTGATGTGTCATGTTGTGTGGGGATTTGAATGCATTAAAACTGTGGATATTTTACTGCTGAGTACTTCCTTGTTTACTATCTTCCATATTTTACCTGCCATATATTCACTGACTGTTAGGCACAGAACATCGGGTGGTTTCCTACTGGGATTTAGTCTCACACCCTCTTTGGTTCATGAAATTGGGCACAAAGATATTCTATTATTGCAGGTATAGATAAGGTCAATCTCCCATCAACCTTTGGTACTTGATTGTTGTAGATCTGGGGAGCATGGGACTAAGCATAGGCTTGCGATACTGATGAGTTGATTATCATTCTTTTTGTACTTTGGTTTAGGAATGATTTTATTTCTATCATTGTGACATGTATGGATTCTTTCCTAGACATATGTATCATGCATAATTTCATATATATATATATATATATGTGTGCTCCAGTTGATTATTATTCCAGTCTTATGTTTTTTACTATTGTTGGATATTTACTACTTCCGCTCTTGTATGTATTTGTTTAATTCCATTTTGTACTCTGATAACGTGGTCATAGTTTCCCCACTACCACACCCAAGGCCCTCGCTTCTAGTCGACAGCCTCTGGCATTCGTTGAAATGCTCTTTAGGCCATCTGACTAATAGGGTACATGGTGCCTCTAGGTGGCTTCCCGAACTGTGAAATTACAAAATGTTACTAGAGGAATTAATTTAACTTCATTTACTGTTTGGAGCCTTATCTAGGGGTAGGATATAATGGGTACTTTGTAATATGATGTGCTCAAGAGTAGCTAACACATGTACAGTGAAAAGCCAATCTACCTCGTTTAATTACAATCTTTCTAGTTTTGCAATTATTACAGTTGATCTGATTTCAACATTAGTGATTCACATGATTTGTTCTATTTTAATGATATTATTGATGTTTTATTTTTGTTGGAACTCGATGAGATGTGGGTATTCCATCTCATGGATCATATAGGTTCTTTCTAGAAATCACATGTCATGCATTTTTTCCATGCCATCTAGGATGCATTAGAGATTGCATGTTCATGTAATAGATGATTCATAAAATATTAATGTTGTTCTGATAGTTTCATTGATTAAAATTCATGATGTTTGATAGGGTATTGTTTTGTGTAGATATTTTCTTGAATGAATGCCAAAATTTGGTTCTTGTGGTGTTATGGGCCCCCAAGGAATATGATTTGGTGGATCATTGCGTAGTTTTACATGTTATAATTTGTACAAGATTCCAAATGTTGTTTCACAGAGAGTGTGGGCCCTCACGCGTCATAATTTGGAACATTAAATGATTGATTTAGTGTTTTCTAGGTTCTAGAGATGTTTCTGAGGTTTATTGTCTGGAAAAACCCATAATACACGCTGTGTAATGTTATATACATGCTGTGTGTTCTTCTATTTGGGAAGAAACTATTTTTATTAAGTACACATCTTGTACATTATGTACACGTTGTTTAGTCTCTAACCATGTCATAGGCTATGTGGGAAGAGACACCGAAGGGGGAATGTCTGGTTGGAACATGCCGTGTACCCCTCAAACACACCATGTAGTGTCGACCCTAAGCCCACTCGTGTCACAAACAATACAGGTTGGTCGAGTCGTGTCTAGTACACGCCGTGTCCTCTTTGAACATATTGTGTAGTCTGACCCTGGTACCCGGCCATGTCACAGACAACATGAGTTGGTGTTACCCATTCACGTACATGTCGTTTCCACCTTGAACACGATGTGTAGTCCTACATAGGTACCTAACCGTGTCACGAACAACACGTGTTGGTTTTCCCTTTCACGTACACGCTGTTTCTACATTGAACATGTCGTGTAGTTTGACCCAGGTACCCAGCCGTGTCACAAACAACACTTGTCGGTGTTATCCCCTCTCATTCATGCCGTGTCCATCTGGAACATGCCATGTAGTGTGAGCTATGTGTTAGGTCGTGTCACTAACAACATGGGCCATGTGAAACTTATCTAGTACACGTTGTGTCTATAATGAACATGCAATGTAGTCTTTCCTTAGGATAGACGTGTAGCTAAACAATTTATAAGGAATTGGGAAGGGAAAGAGGATTCATGTACATGTTGTGTATTAAGACAACACGCCATGTGTTAGGGGTGTTACATTCCCAATTTATGCATGAGTACATTCCCATGTAAATGACTTCAGGGAACACGTTGTGTAGGAAATGTACACAATGTGTTGTCATGTTTTGTAAAACATGAGTTCTTTCACTCCTTTATTCACTTCATGCAATCCTTGTTTTCAGTCCGTGATAATAATAATCAATGGTGTGCGTGTGACCTAGGAGATCCATTCCACTGAGACGTCCTCATGTTGTGCCAGTCTTGGCCCCTGCCGTCATTCCGGACATAGGTGCAGATGCACAGTTCCGTGAGGGTTTTATAAGGTTCATGAAGATCAACTGGGGTGGTGGGATGCATCTTATGGTAGCCGGGTGGTGTGCTACCAATGTGGGAGAAGTGGGAATGCGTGGCGAAGTTTCCCGATTGACCCAGTTCAGTGCCGATCTTACGTCATGATGGGTCACCGTCAACGCTTTTTCAGTTCTTCTCACTAGAAGCTGGTGACATGGGTTCTTCTATGACTCCTCGTTCAGGAGCAGCACCATGAGTTTCTCACTAGTCTGGGAACTAGAGTTCTTCTTGAAATTTGGGAAGATTTGTAGGTTGTGGTCATGGCATCCAGTTGCTAAATTTAAAGAGACATCAGGTTGGATCACCTCTGAGTGGTTATGCGGGTTCACATTCCCACAATACAGGCCAGAATTTTGCGGTGGAGGAGACCCAGCAGGAGGAGGATCCCACACCTTCTTCTGTTCAAGGAACGATCTTAGTGGACCCAATTTTATCTTTTTCTCCATTTGATACAGGGGCTTCCCATAGCTTTATATTTCTTGTTGTCGTGGGGAGCCTCGGGCTCTGCATCTTTTCTTCTGCAGATTTCTTGACGCTAGAAACTCTGTTGGGGACTAGAACGGCTACTGTACGTCAGTGTAAAGAGTTCCCTCTACAGGTTGGTGGATGCCACTTTCTTTGGGACCACTCTTTCTTAGAGATGACAGGCAATGATGTCATTCTCGGGATGGAATGGTTACTTCTATTCTAGGTAGTCGTCGACTGTTATCACCACAAGGATAGTTTCATATCACTGGAGGATAGATCTTTTCTTCATAGGGGTTAATGGGATGTTTAGGCGAGTAGAGCGAGTCTCGAGGATCATGTGTTAGGTGGAGTTACAACTCGGATTTCTAGTCTATATCTAGATGACCAGGGGACTTCATATTTATACTTTCTTCAAGTGTTGGATCATTTCAGTGATGTCTTTACAGAGGAATTTGCGGGTTTTCCTCTGGATAGTGTGGTATAATTTCATATTTATCTTGTGCCAGTAGTGGCATCGGTGTCCATTAATCCTTATAGGATGTCTAATCATGAGTTTAATGAACTCAATATTTGTGTGGTCTATGGAGGTAGACGGTACCCTCAGGATTTGTGTGGTCTATGGGATGTTGAACCAGTTGACGGTCGAGAACTGCTATCCCTTGTCGAGGATTGATAATCACTTTGATCAGCTTCGAGGATACCAGTTAATCTAGAAGATTGAATTGAGGATCAGTTATCAACAGATGCGCATTATAACATTAGATATACCTCTTATAGCCTTCTAGTGTAGGTATGGTCTATATGAGTATTTGGTTACGTTGTTCGGTCTCCCAAACGCACCTGCAGTTTTCATGGCACTAATGAACTGAGTGTTCCATCCATACATGAATTCCGTCTTAGTGGTATTCAGGGATGATATCTTGGTGTACTTTCACACACAACGAAACCATGCTACCCATCTTGAGATGGTTTCCAGTACACTGAGGGAGCATCAGTTATATGCTATTCCCTCAATGTGCTTTTTTTAGATGGATCATATTCCCATATTGGATCATTTTATCTCAGAGGAAGGAGTATCAGTGGATCCAAAGAATGTAAGGGAATGTAGTTTACTGGGAGAAGCCGAAGAAACTCTTTTTGGTGCGGAGTTTTCTAGTGCAGGATGGATGCTACGTACGTTTCATATAAGACTTTTCACACACACCATCACCGCTGACAGGTCTGACAAAGAATGGTGCAAAATTCATGTGCAAAGATTCTTGTGAGTCAACCATTCAGGAGATGAATGGGAGGTTGACTTCAACACAGATACTAGTATTTCCAGTGCCAGGAAAGTTCTATATTGTTTACTGTGATGCATCCGGTATCGGTCTTGGAGATGTTCTTATGCATGAAGATGGAGTAATTGCATATGGGTCTCAGCAGTTGAGTCCACATGGGAGAAATTACCCGATGCACGATCTATAGTTGGTAGATGTTGTTCAAGCTCTACGATGTTGGAGACATTATCTACTGGGAGAGATTTTTGTGGTTTTCACTAACCACAAGAGTCTCATGTACATCATCACTCATCGTGATATAAATTTGAGATAGCACGGGTGGGTTGAGTACCTACAGTCCTCTGACATTGAGTTTGCATTTACGCTTGGGAAGGGCAATACAATGGTTGATGCATTGAGTAGGAGGACTAAGATAAAAGCATTAAAGGATGAAAACAGTGAATGGAAGCATATGTATCTATTCTATGAGATGCATTTGTAGGTGTACGACAGTCAGGGGGAGATGTTTCTTTCTTCTGTAGCGAATACCTCGACTCTTCAGGATCGAGTTTGAATAATGAAGATATCGTATTTTGAAGGCCTTTTCCTAAGGGAAATCGTGTCAGGAGAGGACCCTATTCTTGGAAGGAGCATATGAAATGATGAGATCTTGTGTTTCCAGGGACGCGTATGGGAGCCAGTGGATATACATGAGAAGTTGATGAGGGATTTTCATTCCTCAGTTTAGGAAGTTTATCCTGGTGTCACCAAGATGTATCATGGTTTACACCTTCAGTATTGGTGGCCAGGTATGAAGAGGGTCATTTGTGGTTTCTTCATGAGGTGTTTCACTTTTCAGTAGGTGAAGGTGGAGTATCAGCGACCAGTAGGGCTTTTGCAGTAGTTACCCATTCCCAAGTGGAAGTGGATTGATGTTGTGATGGATTTCATGACTGGTTTTTCGAGGTCACCTCGAGGGAATGACACAGTTTGGGTTGTCATTAACAGACTCACGACGATTTCTCAGTTATTTCCGATCTAAGAGACCTTCAGTGTTGATGAGCTGGAACAGTTGTAAATATGTGATAATGTATGTCTTCATGGAGTCCCACACTCCATTGATTCTGAAACGGATTCATGTTTGAATTTTCGGGTCTGCAGGGGCTTCAGAAGGATTTGGGTACACAGGTACTTTCGATTACACATTTCCACCCCTATATGGATGGCCAGTCTGAGGGTACGATTCAGGTGCTCGAGGACAAGTTCCAAGCATTCCATCAGGATTTTGGAGGTTCTTGGGGGAATCATATACTTATTATGGAGTTTTCCAACAACAATAGTTTTCAAGGATCTATTCAGATGGCACTTTATGAGGCTTTGTACAGTAGGCCATGTTGATCACCATTATATTGTCTTGAGGCAGGAGAGGTAGCTTTGCTGGTACCTAATCTTGTTCAGGAGACCACGCATTATATTGAATTGATTCGGAAGAGGATGGATACTACACAATCTTGAAAGATGTCTTATGCTGATCAGTGGAGCCGACCTCTGGAGTTTGAGGACGGGGCTCAGGTTTTCTAGCGTGTCACACCGAGGTTGGGACAAAGGTGGATTAGGAGACAGGGTATTCTTTCACCGAGGTACATCGAGCTGTTTGAGGTTTTGGAGTGATTTGGGCAGGTTGCCTAACTATTTCAGTTGCCTCAGAGGTACCATGCTATTCATGACGTCTTCCCCGCTTCTCAACTCTGACGTTACTTTTCAGACCCATCTCATGTCTTTCAACCTTAGGAGGTTGAGCTTGAAGGGGATGCGTCATTTGAGGAACATCCTATCTGGATTGTGGATAACAGTAAAAATGTTCTCTATGGTTGGTCTGTTCCACTAGTATGAGTGCTATGGTAGCCCGAGCGGGTGAAGGTTGAGACTTGGGAGAGGGAGGCCAATATAGTAGCACAATGGCCAGAACTATTCGAGGATTCTTCTCCTACGCCTCTATATGGAAATTTGGGGATGATTTTCTTTAAGGGGGGAAGTTTGTAAGAACCCTAAAATTTTTTTCCAGGTATGTTATTCCTTTTCTGGTCATTTTTGAGAAAGAGTTCTAATTCTGGAAATTTTCAAAGTACAATTCATCTACATTATTAGTACACATCATGTAATTCCTTGCCGTAGCAGGCCGTGTAATAGTCACACACACGGCCTTGTGAGAGTAACTTGGAGGTAGCCTAATGTGGAGTACGGATTTCGAAAGTACACTCCATGTACTCCAAAAGTACAAGCTGTGTATTTTTTTCATTAAATACACCAGGTTCACGTCTGATGAAAAAATCACCCTTCTTCTTGGCCTTGTTCTTCTAAGAGAGCCCGTATGGCTGCTAATCTTTAATGAGCCCTCAAGCCTCCATCTGTCCTCCAATTCAAACACGATTAATTGCATTGGAATCTTATCGATGAGTTATCTCTTCTCCAAGAGAATCATCTTCGGTTTTCTCCTCTCACATGAGATATTGTGGGTTGAATATTTTAGGCTTTTTCTTAGGTATACAACGTTCTAAGGAGATTCAAGGTTCAAGGTTCACAAATAGCGATCTTCTAAACCCTATGTAAGTGTTTTGTTCCATTCTGTTGAAATTCTTCGAGTTATATGTTCAAATTTTCCCAATACCCATGAACGGGGTATTTCATGCTTACCATCTTATCCATTTTGTTTCCCTCATATGCTTGTATGCTTTAGTTGATTATAATTGTTGTAGATTGGGTGAATTGTTGTTCTTTGGATATGTTTCCCATGCATGTATTTCCTGTTTTTTCCATTGGGACTAGTTTTCCTGTTAGGTAGATGTTTACTTTCCCATTCCAAGTATTGTTGGATGGTGTGACAATTGTTCTATTATGAGGTTGTGTTGTAGAATACTTGACAAGTAGATCTTGAGGTTTACTTTGGTCATTATGCACTTCTGCACTTTCTTAACTTACACAGGGCCATGAGAACCTGGTGTAAGGACCATAGGGAGAATGGAAGTTGTGGGATTCTCTAGAGTGTATGATTACATATGATGTGAGAGCACCAAGAGAATTGACATAGAGTGCTACCCCAGAGTGTCTTTAATTTCTCAACGTGGGCCACATGGGGAATGAGACATCAAGTGCTTCCCCAGAGCGCCTTTAGTACCGTTACGAGACTGTAGGGGGATTTGACGGTGAGTTATTTCTTTAGAGAGTCTATGATTAAGACGAAATATAGTGGTTAGACTGAGTGTACTACCCAGAGGGTTGCTTGTACTTAATAGGTTGGACCAGAGAGGGTAGGATGTGAGTACTTCCGAGAGGGTTACCTTGTTTTAAGAAACTTGCCTGTGTTTTTAAGTAGGAACAGAGGGGATAGGCTGTGGGTATACCCCAGAGGGTTACCTCTTGTGTATATCTTCTTGATTTTATGTTGTATGTTTTGTGGTGATTTGAATGCATTGGAACTATGGATTGTTAACTACTGAGTTCTTCCTTGTTTACTGTCTTCCGTATTTTACCTGTCATATATTCACTGACTATTGCGAACAGATCATTCTGTGGTTTCCTACTGGGATTTAGTCTCACACCCTTTATGGGTCTTACTTTTGAGCCCAAACAGATTGTATTGTTGCAGGTATAAATATGGGCAATCACCCTTCTGCATCAGGAACATGATTGTTGTTGAGTTGGGGAGCATGGGACCAAGCTTAGGATTGTGATTCTGAGGATATGTTTATCTTTATTTTTGTACTTCAGTTTAGCACTATTTGTATTTCCAAAATTTTGACTTGTTTGGCTACTTTCATACGCATTTGTATCATGCATAGTTTCATATATATATGTGCTCTAGTTGTTTATTATTCCAGTCTTCCGATTTTTACTGTTTTTGGGTATTTACTACTTCCTCACTTGTATGTATTTGTTTACTTCCGCTATGTGCTCTGGAATTGAGGGCATAGTTTCCCCACAATCAGCTACATGGCCCTCGCTGCTAGTCAACATCATATGGCATTTGGGGAAATGTGCTTGAGGCCATGTGACAAATTGGGTATGGGGTGCCTCTGGGCGGCTTCTAGAACTGGGATGTTATAGATGATCGTAGTGTGTTTGTTTGGGAATGCACCCATGTTCGTTCATTGGAATGATAGCTATAATAATATTTTTGGCCTGAGATGTCTTTGGAAGTTGGTTTGGGGATTTGGGGGATGTTATTGAATAAAATGAAAGGTGCCTAGGCTGTATTAATCATGTTTCAGGTTGAGTTACATCAACTATCTATGTCGATCATTTTTTTTGAATAGTTATCAAGAAGTGGAACAACATTACTCATGGTGTTTATGAATTTGGTTAGTGAGGTATCATTTGGGAAATTTCATTAGGAAACGAATTGTGAAACATAAATTTTATTAGTAACGTTCAAATAAATATTTTTGTCTTGTTTCAAAAATGAGAATTACAAAACATATATAAATGATTACATGATTATATAATCTAATGTAATTGGGATTCCATGTGTAATAATAATTACGGGAGCATAATTATAATACTAAGGGAATGCATTGATAGAAAACTCCTACAGTTTAGAGCACCATAACTCAGGATTGGTCATTAATTTCTCAATCCTATTGGTGGTAATTTACACATTTTAATTAAGGAAATTGATGATGAGGATATAATGTATTGAATTATATGTTCATAGGTAAAAATATATCATGATTTTTTGTTTATAGTATGAGAATTAGCTCGATTTTTATGGCTTTTGTACCATACACATAAAGTGTTGCTTCAAAATGGGATGATAATTTTGAAATGAAATTAATTAGTTCAAATGAAGCATAATTACTAGATTAGATTAGGTTAATTCATGTTGTTTTCTCCAAGTATTTATGGGGACGATAAGTTCAAAGTTGTGGAGTATGTAACATCCCTTGTTCTTTATAGTATTGAAATTTTCTTGCATGAAATTTAATTATGATATTGTTGGATGGTCTGAATTGTAAACATAGAAATGAAATGAAATCTGTTGATTTGGTAAATATAATTATGTTTAAATTTTTTTTATTTCCTAAGGGGTTTATAGTGTGTTAAATTGATTTTTAGGAGCATTTGGCTCTGAAAACACCATTTCATGAAGAACTATAAGAGGCACACTGTTATTATGAAATTGTACTGCCATCAATGAGAAACCCTGTAGAATGTCTTGAAAGACTATGGGTGCCACACTATTTTTTCTAATAATGCCCACTAGGATGCATGGTAGTGCATGTTTTGTAGACTTCTAGACATAGGTATTTTTCATTGGCTACACAAGGTTAGAGAAACCAAATGGCCAACATATGTTTGGGGGTTCCATAGGAAGTGCTAAATGCATGGTTGGAATGTGGATTAGCCAACCATGAAATTCATTAAATGGGGTGAAATTCCCATTCATCCCCACCATAAATTTATTATCCACTTCTCTATTTTTCATATCCTCTTCTACTCATAAGATCCCATCATGGCTTCCCTCTACTCTCCTCATAGGTATGGTTTCATTTCTATCATCTAATTTTTAAATTAGGTGTTGTCCGTTTTTTAGTTAGACATTGGTAAGATATTAACTCATCCTCCATTCATTAATTTATATCAACTTCATCGAAATTATCTTAAATAGTGATAACTCACCTTATTCTTAGGTATTTGTTTCACTCTAGAACAAATCATTTCTCAATATTGGATGACCTAACCTTTTTTGAAATAAGTTAGGTGGTATATAGGTTTCTCATAAATTGTATATAATTTATTAAATACATCATTGGGACACATGGTAGATTATCTATGCATCACCCATAATTTTTTTAATGAAATATTAATAACCTAATATTTTAAATTAAATTTCCCTTACGTAAATATTTACACCGGAAATGGATTCTCACCTCAACCCGAACCAACCCATTAGGTGAGGCACATGTTACTATGAACTAATACCATTCATGGAAAAAACATCACCATTATTATTGATGTTTCATGTTGTCATGATTATAATGATTTTTATTATACATAGACCACCATTTTTTTTGTTTTATGTTAAATTATTTTAAGAGAACTATTTTCTTATTCTTGGAATCTCCATATAGGACTGTTAAATTATTATGCATAAATGTGAGGCTTAAATTGTGATCAATTAATTGTATAGGGAAAATTTCATGTTTTCTAATAAATCCACCTATTTGATTTAATTATTCCAAACTATAAAGAAATTTATTTTTATTTTAAATTATCATTGTCTTTATGGTTATGTAGTTTCCCATGACTTTTTAAATTACTATTGAATTTAATAGACATCGTAATTATATTGTATTTAGAAGTGGTGTGGAATGCCTAAATACACTGGCCTTATTATTCACTAATTTAAATGGTAATGGATGTGGGCCACATTATATAAATTAGTTGTGATGAATGGTTTGTGATCATGATAGATAATCAATAATTTACACATAGACAAGGGTTACACAAGTGTTTTATTTTAATGATGGATTGGATGGTCTCATCGTTATTTATAATTAGAATTGATTATGAAATGTAAATAACCCAAAATTGATACATGTAATGCAATGAAAATGTAATCTTGAATATGAATTTCACCCGTATGGATGATAATAGGTCCCTATGGGAGACACCATAGATTCTCTTACTAGAAAAATGGTTATATCAGGCCCCAAGTATCACTCAATCCCCTTTTTTAGATACCCTGGATGGGATAAGAGGGTTGTCTCTTCGTTATTTGATGAGAGTGGTCACATGGATTCCATATATGGATCACCTTTGATGGACTCTTATAGTATTTCATATTATAGTTCCCCTTGAGTGATACATGGTAGTCCTTTTCAGGTCACCTTGGATGGGATATGATTACCCTTATTAAATTCCAATGATAACTTTTTTAAATGAATTAGAATGGGTAGTTGTTATCCATGTTCATGACATCCATAAAAATAACCTAATTAGGGTTATGTCCATCTCTTGTTATTGATTTTATGATGAATTATTATTACACCCATATCTTATCTAAATAGGATTTCTTCCCTCAATACATATCATGCTTTGGCCAAAGATGGTAGTGTCGGTCAAGTATCCCATTCGGAACATTGACAACTGTATTTATTTATTTGTTTCCATTCATTTATCAATATAAATTCATAGGACTATGCCTTATACTCCCATACTACATTATGATTTAGACACTATCAATGGTGGACTATTGTGTATTTCTTACACCTAGCTCAAGCCTCCATTTGATTAAAGTACCTAAGAAAATTGCATGTTCATAGGTCCATAGATAAATGTATGGGTTGTGTATTGTACATGGGAGATTAAAAGCCTCAGACTGAGCTAGTGCTCAATATGCTTGAGGATATTGTCTTCTAAGATTTTTATTAATTTTACTTATCCATGTATTGTACTATATTCCATTATTTACATTTTACTTACATATTGATTACAGCATCATTTTTACGTTCATAAATTTTTATCTTAATGTTCATAGCCATGTTTATTTGGTTTATTGTATTCCTTCACTACTAATCATTTATTATTAAGAATTATTTTGTTGTTTTCTGATTCTTTATTATTATAAAAATATAATATTTTGATAATGGAGGTTTATTATCCCCATCGTACCACTATTAGATCCTCATTTCTAATCAGTAGCCTCTTGTATACAAGGATGTGCGCTTGAGGCCATGTGGTGACCGGTCCGACTACTAGTTTAATATTTATTCCGGAATTGTTGTTATAATTACATCAATTGAGGGAATGTTTCAATACTTTTATTTAATTAATATTATATAATTACAATCAAATTTTAATTCAAAATAATTCCACCACCATAAAAAATATTTTATAGACAAATATGATCATTAAATTCTACCACCTTCTAATTTTTTTTAATGTTTGGATCCATAGATCTACCCATTATGGGTATCCCTTAAAATAGATAAATATATCTATCATTTTAACTCCTCCTTTATGTTAATAGTGTATAAATATATAAATATCCTTAGTTTATGATTAAATAATTTTATAAATTCACTTAAATATCACCACAGTTAACATTTTTTTAATTCATTTGTGTATCTTCCCATCCTCCTAATATTTCAATGATAGCTTCAAAATGACTACTTTTGGGCTAAAAACTACAAAACAACTAAATAATAGATTTTTTTTGTATTATATATATCCAAATATTGGAAATTAATCTTATAGATTAAATTATTTTGTAGTTCTAATCACCTAATCAGAAAATAGTTTTCACATGATTGATCTTAATAATTTCCGACATGATAATAATATCCATACATCACCATCAACTCTGCCATTAGTATCTGAAGAAAATAATCCACTACCAAATATCCTTGAATGTTACACCATTCCTCCACCACACTTCTTTTCATCCCAAGCTGACTAAGATACAACAAAGCCTCACAACATCCCTAACTATAACCTTTCAAATCCATCTATCTAGATTTTAAACTCTATCCACCATTAATAGATCATGAATAGAATACAATTTAATTATATATATGAGGTAATTTTTAGACCTAATTTTCATTATCCAATATTAAAAAATTAAATTATTAGCTACTTGGATCACACATTTTGAGTTACATAACAACATCCCAACATCCTACTTTCATATGATATATTATGCCAATATATTATTCTATAAGAACTACTTATAATACCCAATTAGTGAAATATAAAGAACTTCTATTAATTGAAGTGAAAAAACTAACAAAAAATATAAATCTAACTCATAGTAATTACTTTAAATGTTAACATATGTCTTGTGGTTATCTTCTTGGTACCTATATCGCCAAAATTTTATATATGTGAAAATAATTAAAATGAGTCATCCAGTTTGAATCAACATGTCATTAATTTTGAACATTTAAGACGTTTAAGGATTTACTTTATCACATCCCAGTGTTCACTTATGATATTCTCCATGAACTTGTTCAATACTATCATTACATGTGTAATGACATGTAGTTTAAAAACTATGGAATTCAACACGCTTCAATCTACTTGTTCGAATAGAAAATTTTCCATATAAATTGGCTCTAAATATTATCAGGTTTTCCAATCCTTTCAAAATTTCATATGTTATGCTTGAGGAGGGGAAACATGGTTCATATTTCTCATCCCAAAATTTTCAACTACCATTTGGCTATAGTCATATTGAGTTTGGTAAATTGTTCCACAAATTAAATTTTATTACCTTCCATATCCCTGAATTCAAATTTACTATACTATGATCCTTCATCTTATAACTTATTGAAAATTCCAACATCATCTCATAAACCATTTCCATTACCGAATGAAAAATAATCATTTCTCCTCAAAGAAAATAAATATTATTAAACTCCCATCATGAAAAGTCAGCAGGTAACAAAAATTATTATCATTTCTATCCATAAGGATTTGTTCCACTATAAAGTAATTAAAATTTATTTTCAACTATCGTGGATGTTGAATTAAACTATAAATGATTCTCACTATCATAAACAGAAGATATTTATTCTGTTTCTCCACAGAACTATCTGGATCCTCTGTTTTAGTTAATTCTTCTAAAATTCCATAATGAAATACTATCTTCATATATAATTACACTATATATAACCCATTCATTGAAACAGTATCAAGGACCGCCTGAATAGTCATGTGTCTAACAACTGGAGAAAATATCATAGATAAATCCACACATTCTTTTATTGAATGATCTTTATGAAAACCATTACCGTATAGCTTATTATACTCTCTATTTCTTCCTTCAACCAATAATACAAATTATTCAAATGTGTGTTTCTTCCAGAAAGGGGTTCAATTATCTCCTATGTCCTAAAAATATGAATGAAATTATTTTCATACCCCATGGATAACTAAAAAAAATTTGACATCACAAATTATATCCTATTCTATGATTTTATCATATCTATGATCCATGAGAATCATATTGTTTAAGTAACCTTCATAATTAAAAAATTGAATCTATATCCCGGTAGACCTATGTAACTGGCCTTCTGGCTCTTCTTCTTCTTGATCTACTTATTCTATAAATCATGTTTCTAGTGGTATTCATTGATTTTTTATTGTCCCATATATTTTTTCTACTTTTGTACATAGAAACACCATCCAAACCTGACTACATTGGAAATATTATTTCATACAATCTCATGTTTCCAAAACAAACACACTACATAAACATTCTAGATTCTTTAGATCTCTTGATCTTACATTTAGTTAAACTTCTCCTAGTTATGATAAATTTTGATCATAAATAATTTCCTCTATGTTTCGATCCTTCAAAAATATCTATTGATTGATGATATCATTGTGGATTCGGAAAAACATTTGAGAGTTATCAAACCAATTGTGAAATTAGAAGACTTGCTCACCCAATCCAACAAAATAATATTTTTTGACTAAGCTGATAGCTTTTCCATTTTCATGGAATCAATGTAGTTGTGAGTGGCTAAACAGATGACTTTGAGATTGTAATTTTAAATATTTCTTATATATCAAAATATTTTTGAAATTTATTAACCTTTTAGAGAAGAATAATTCATTGAAATTTAGTAGGGAAATAAATTCATTGCATCTATTGAATAATCCTTTATAAATATACCATTAATCTTCATGATTCTTGCTTAATCAACTAAAATTTGATTCAACTATGCCACAAGTTTGTTTTTTTTACAGAGTAGCAGTTCTTTTATTAAAAAAATATACTCCTTTCCATAAAAAACCATCAGAACTCCCTACGTCTGTATTACCCACCATTTTAATGCTCAAGATCTTTTTGTTTACAATCAGCCCAATTTTTAAACTTGGATATCCACTGAAAGAGGTTTTTAAAACATTGGAATTTTTATTGAGAAATAGAACATAAAACATCTATGACACATCATTGATGAAGGTAACATAATATAATTTGTTTTCTAGGATATAAACAAAGACACAGACTTGAGATGGGGTGAATAGTCTTCTTTATAAAATGTCATATGATATAAGGATACATTTAAGTTAGAAAAATGATTCCAATTTTTTGATTAATTAATCATGAATAAATAAATAATTTAAATATAGAATGACCTAAAATGTTTATATAGTGCTTTAGTGATAACAGAACAACCCCAAAACAACTCTACCAACTCCAAATACAATCTTCTCGATTTTATATCATATACTTTTTATAAAACCAACAAATAAGTGAAATTAGTTTCTTTAGTATAAATATTTTATCAATACACTCTACCCTTTAACCTGGGACCTCTAAATTTATGAATAAGTAATTGAAATTAACCATATCTAAGTGAAAAATTACAAAAAAAATTCAACAATAGATTATACAGAGTTGATAATTCAATCTACAAATTTGTATAAATATCTAAAACTTCTTTCATATCTAATTACAATTAAATTAAACATCATGTTGTTTTATATGATATTTATATTTTTAATATCTTATATTCACAATAGTAATTCAAAAAAATATCTTTTATATGAATGTTCCTTGAGGTATGTAGAAAAATTCAAGTTGTTTCTTTGAATTGTGTCCCGTTGTAATATGATCTTTAACAAACAAAATATAATAAATAAGTGATATTCATGTACTCACATGATTCTTTCTACTTTATATTCTCCTCTAGATAATAAAATATAATATAGAATTATAAAGAAAAAATAAATTAATAAATGTATAACTTTTTTTAACTTCATGATTTTTTTTATTTTTTATCACTTCTCTGAAGAATTTAAAAAATATATATATATATATATAATAAATAATTAATGAAACCAATTGTTTTCTTAATTTGATAAATAATAATAAATAATTCAATGTATTTTATAATATTCTTCTTGATTGTAGAATAGTTCTGACCATTTTTTACCGAAACTATATATCAATAACATCTTGAGTATATTATATTTCATATTCTTTGTTATATTAGATTAATGAAGTCATAATATCTATTTTAATTTGTCTAATCCAATAAGTATTAATTTATTTATTTATACATTTTCATAATTCAAAAAATCTCTTATAATCTTTCATCAAAAAATCCTAAAATCATAATTTCAAATAAAATTAAACATAGAATAATACATGTAACTAATATTACTTGTAGGTGATAATAGATAATTACCTATGAAGAATTATATATAAAAATATCATTATTTTTAATCTTTCAAGGATATCCTGGTCTTGATTTTGTCCCCACATACAAACTAAAACATCATTTAAAATGAGAATTTAATCAATTGAATATTTTTTATTCTCTGATTTTAATTGTAGTTTCCATTATTTCCTAAGAGTTACTTTAGTAAATAGGAATCATCCAACCATTTAATAAGAGTTTACAATTTTTAAGAGTTTATTTCATATAAGTTATAACTTCAATGTGTAAGGGTATATACTATTTGAAAAATATATCTCTAAATATAACATCACAAAAATTTGGTGAACTATAATTCTAAAATCTCTAAGCTAATAACCAATGTTTTTATTTAATTTAAATTTACTCATAATATTTATGACATTAATATATTTCAAAAAAATATAGTCTCAATATTCAATATTCTATTCTAAACTCTATGATATTTACTATATAATACTAGGATAAAATTTTGATTCTTCAAATACATAAAATCATTAAAAACAACCTATGTAATATTTTATCCGAAGCTTATAATAAAACATAAAATAATATCTATAACATTCAAGGATGTGTAAAAACATTTACTTAGGTAATTTCTAAATTAATAAATATATATTATATTTTCAATGTGTGGAGAGGATTTTTAATATAACATAATTTCCCAAATCTGAAAATCCATGATTTTCCCCACTTTTGTAATATTTTTATCTAGACATAATATTTTGTTCTTTTTCAACTACCAAAATATATGTATATTATCCTTTTGTATGTTATTGACATGGGAATATCTTCAGCTAACTCAAATACATATGAAACATGTCCTTGGTATGTAATATATGCATCATTTTCTTCATAATATATATAACATACAATATATAGAAAGATCATCAACATGTAATGTCCATTCCATGTTTCTTCTCTACATAAAAGAAGTCTTCTTAGTAGTATTCCTAAAATATAAAATGTGAGATATTTTGGAATACTAATAAAAAAATGATATATAATTTCAATGTATAATTATTATAGAATATAAACATTGGATTATATGATCAAAGTAAACATATGAAATAAAAACCTTGTAAAGTAATTATTGAAACATAAATGATGAGGAATAAAAAGTATCCAATCCTAATTATACCATTTTTAAATAATTAAAAAGATCATACACATAATAATTTAAATATATCAGACATAATTTCTTATTTTATAAGGATAAATCATTATAAGATAAAAAAGGACCTGTCATGTAAAATATATATTTTTGAATCTCCTATAAAATTATTAGAACATTAATTATATGGGAAATGAAAACATATTCTCATAATAATGTGCAAATAGAAATTAAATCACTAGGGTTATGCATAGGAATTAAATAAGAAAATTTATAAACCATCAAAACTAGACATATTAAAATAAAATTCCCCCTTTAATACTATTCCAGATTTTGTGATCACTGGTATGAATATTATATGGTCACAAGGAAACCATGTAAACTTTATATCCAATATTAATTAATTATATAACATTTTAGAATTCCAAAAATCAAAAATATTTTTTTTAGATGAGGGTATATATTCATATGAATACCTTCTCCAAGATGTACGATATGTTTTTTATATTTTTTATATAGAATCATTATCTATATTTTTTAAGGATCAAAAGAATAAATATTTAAGGGGTATTTGATAAATACCAAGTGCTTATATCTATAATATGATAGTATTATGAAATAAAACCACTTTGATACAATATACTATTATCTGTCGGAAGAGGAATCTATCTTCGTGATTCAACTGTCAAATTTAATTATTCAAAGATACCATCTATGACACTGAATTTAACCTTATATAAAAATGATGATAAAGACTATAAAGGGTTGCTTGAATAATATTTGATAAAAATTATTGGTGGAACTAAATCATTATAATATGATAGTAAATATAACCTTCTATATTAATATAGTAATTCAGTAGAAATAAATAAAGTAATGAGAGTAGTACATGAATGGTTTTATAGTGGTTTCAGGCTACAAGAACATCCCCTCTTCCACTCCACCAGTATCCAATGCAAACATTGTGATTTTATAATTTTTTTTCCAAAGGAAATGAAAACAATGTGTAAGAAGATATCACTTCATATACGGAATTTACATTACATACAAATTATTTATATGAGGACCTAGATAATTATATAAATTTATATGACACATTACCACATTTGAGTATAAAAAATTTAAATTATCTCTAAAATTTAGTACAAGTAGCTGAAACATCATTATATAGCTAAGGGAAAAAGCATCCACGTCACCGATAGCTAAGTATAGGTAGCTTCATCTTCTTGTGGATATAGATGATATGAAGATAGTGAGAATCTCTAATAAATTGTTTCAATTCCAAAATCTGATAATACGTTATTCTTCCTCTAAATAATTATTAAAAATCAAGGTGTGGCTCTAAAGTGATCATTCCAATAATGTGATCTTCCAAAAACATAGTAGCAATGGTAAGTGATATTAAGTTTTTCACAGGATTCCTCCTTATCATACTTCTTTTCATAGACATAAAAAAATATAACATTTTATAATGGATTTCATAGCACATTTTTGTAACATTTCATCTATTCGTGAATTCAATGAATTTATTAACTTCTCCAAAAACTATCAGAATGTATATATTTAATAAAGAAATAATTTTAATCATTTATATAATCTTATACCTTTATTAAATAAAACTAAATTAGTCAAATTATTGTATAATTTTGTCCTTGAATATATCATAATCATTTAACATTTCTTCACAAAATAAAAATCATTGAATAACAGCATGTCTAGCTTCTCCCTCTCATCAGAAACTAAATCAGAATAATTGATTCATAAATATTTTTTTATAAATTACTCCAATTTAATTATATTTTATGTCTCCACTTAAACCAATGAATCCTTTTTGATATCTCATATAATATTACATAAAAATATTCATAAATCAGAACATGAAATATAATGAAATACAGATCGTACTATACTACAAAACTAGGTTTATCCAGTGCGAGGAATTTAATAGCGCAAGCTAAAAATGTATGTAAAGACAACCTTTGTAAACACTAAAAAAATGTTAAAGGGGGTCGTCAAAAACTCTTTTTTTTGTATTGTTACAGGGGGACCTTCATCAGCACTTTTTTATAGGCACTCATAAATGACCGAATATATCATCATTTGTAAAAGACCATAAGGGGTGGGTATCACCTACTATTTATAAGTGTTGATAAAGACCCCACTCTATCAGTTCTTTTTTAAAATTACTAATAAATTTATACTTCAAAAAACTTATATTTCATTAAAAATAATATATTAATATATAAATATATTTATACTCATATAAATATAATATATATTCTTTAAAATATGATTTAGATAATGTGAATAGGCTTTTAGAGTTGGTATTGAAGTTATTTAGTGATAACAGATTCAAAACCAATTAAAAAAATATTATTCATCACTAATATTCTTATTATTATTGAGTAGTAGTCATTTAATATCAACCTATATATGAAAAATTGGCAAAATTAATTAATGATATAAAATTATTATAAAATGTAACTCGAAATTGAAACGACCAGAATATCTGATCCATTTGTCTGTTAGGACTATACCACATACCATATCACATACCATTTCATTATATTTGATTTGAATAGTTTTGGCTCCAAAAAAGATGTCTTGGATCAAATTATTTGGCCATTTTAGGGTTTTAAGGGTTTTAAGAGTTTCATAAATATTTATGAATTTATTGTTTTATTTTCTTTTATATATATATATATTTATATTTATTAATAATTAATTAATTAATTTATTATTTAATATTTATATTTAAATTATTAATTATTAATTATTAATTATTAATTAAATAATTAATTATTAATGTAATTATGATTTATTTTTATTTTCTATTTTTTATTTTAAATTTTTCATTTTTCATTTTTTATTATATATTTAAATAAATAATAGTACATATATATTACTCCCACAAACATATATTGTATAAATGTACTAAAAATAATAACATTTATATGTGTAAATATATATGTAATGATATATATATATATATATATAATATTTCACTAAACATACGAAAAAACAACATGGTGTAGTGGTAATGACATTCCATCTTCAGTGGAGAGGAGTAGGGTTTGTATCCAGGCTAGCTCACAGGAGGCTAAAAATTCAAAAAGCTCTGATAATGGGGGGGGGGGGGTTAAAAGCAAAGATAAAGGCGTGGTAGAGAGTTGTTGAAGGGGTTGTGTATGTGCTGATAAAGGGGTCCAATGCTAATGGGAATTCGAAATTTTTTCCCCTTTAATATCATTAAAAAGTTCTTTTAAAGGATCCCTTTAAGAGCCCGATTTTTATCACTTTTAATGGGTGCCATAAAAGCGAATTCTTATCATTGAAAAGGGTTTTGGGATTTTAACCATTCCCAAATTACTAGTTCATTTTTAGTAGTTATAAAGCCCTATTCTAGCATTATTAAAGGAATTTTTTTACAAGTGGTATTAAAAAATAATTTTAATGTAGATGTGAATTATCAATTAAATATATATATTAATACATACCTTCCTCATCATTGGAACTATCTTAGTCATCATGTTCATGAAAATATTTTCAATAAATAACATGATCATCATTTGAAAGGAAACATGAATAAATAATAAAAGTAACATTCTAAAATCATATGATTAATTTCCATTGTTTTTTTAGAGTCACTTTATATTTTAAAAGTCATCCATAAATTTCATAAGATGATGTTTCAAATGATACGATTTTGTTAGAGTTATATGATAAATTCATATGTGTTAGTACATTTTCAAAAAATTCATCATTAAAAATAACATCTCCAAATATCCATAAAACTATCAATCCAAAATCTCTAAATATTAAAATGTATGGTATTAAACAACGTTATTTTATCTATAATATGTATGGGTTTATGAAACATTTAAACTTTTAATCCTCATATAAAAGATTATAGTCTAAATATTATGATGTGTATGATAATAGAATTATCCAATTTTTTTATTCTTTTAATATGTAAGAACATCAACAACATCATACATAATAGAATTTCACTATATTCTTAGAATATAGAATATAATTTATCAAACATTAAACGATATGTAAAAATTTTTAACATAAGAAATTAATAATATCATCAATACCTTAGATATTTTCCTACTCCATGTAAGAACAATAAAATTATTTAATTTTATAATTATCAATACTTAGGTTTTTCTCATCCTATGTATGACATTCATCCATTCATATCAATCTTTACACCGACAACAATTTGGGTATAAATTTATCATCCATTTGTAAGATATTAGACGTGGGTAGACTTCCGAATAGCTCCAATATAAAAGAAAAATATATTTGATATGTAAAATATGTTTTTACCTAATAATTTACTATAAATATTATCCTTATAAAATATTTAAATATAAAATGAAAATTAAATATTTATCTCTAATTTAAAATACTATTTTAAGTAGTGTTTATATCACCATATAATTTTAATTGAAGAAAAGGGGATTTGGTCAAATATATTATATGAGACTGAGATATTATATTTTAATGTAATACCCAATGATTCTATTATATATTTATTTTTTAATAAATTCATTTTCTTTGCTAGATTTTGATGCATGCAACATCGGGTTTAATCAAAACACAATACTCTTTTAAAATATTATTTCATAAAATACGATTGTTATATGTATGAAACTACATATCCATAATAAATATAAATACATTATTAAAGAATTATATGGTTTATATATTGTTATTGATAATATATTTATTAAAAATAAAAAACATTTGAATGAAAGCCAAATGTTCTCTGAAAAATCATATATTTTTAAATTTTTTTGTCGCGTTTTTTGCACCTATTTTAAAATCATTTGTCAAAAAAATAATTAAATTTCTTCTAAAAATAATATTAATATTTTAAGTGCACAAGTCAAAAATATCTCCGGGTGATATTTTTGGATTTTTTTTAATTTATGACTTTTATTAGAAAAGAGAAAAAATGATTTCTCTAAAATCTCCCTTTTCATTTTATGCATTTATACTTCCAATTTTTTAATCAAATTGTTTTAATAACAATATTTCAAATATTGTATAATTAATTTTAATTATTTATTGTAATAAATTTCATATTTAATTACAATATAAGATAATTTTATGTTTTTCTATGTTTTTACATTGGAAAACCTTTTTTCCATTGTGTTAGAAAGTTAAAAATTAAATTAAATTTTAAAAAAATATATGAATTAAATTTTAAAAAATTGATTCATTTTTTTGAGTAATAAATTTTTTTAATATATAATACTTTAAAATTAATTTTCCATTTTTTATACTTTTGGAATGTTTAAAACATGGGTAAGTGATATTAATTTTAAAAAATCAATGTGTTTCTTCTCTCCCACATAAGAAATGTCACTCCCTCCCTCCCTACACTTATTTTCACATATTAAGATATTTTTATTGACCAATCCTAGAATTAATGTCTCCAAGAATTTCATAGAATCATTTTTCCAAGTACGTATTCCAAAAAACCAACCATAGGGTCCTTGAGAGGATATCTGAAGGATGTATCTCGAAGAGAGGGTAATCATCATTATGAATATATTACATTTTATCTCTTATCTTATCATAATAAATTATGTATCGACACATATAATATAAATACTATATTATGAAACATGAATTGAGATGTTATTATTTTTATTTGATAATATTTATCCATCTCTTACACAGTCAAATGGGATACCAAATCATTGATCGTTTGTAAAGGGTAATACCTCCATGGAAACCAATATAACACATTTTACATCAACACATCTCACAATTGTTTATGATGATAGATAATATATATATATATATATATATATATATTTTGAATTATAATATAACATATACCATATTACCATCCATACGAGTTAAAAAGATGATAATGCCCCTCGTGTGTACTGGTGACGCCCACCTTGCGAAGTGATGTAAATAGTTTTTCACTAAAGCCTTAGATAGAAGGATATAATGATAAATTTAATTTGTATACTTTATATAAATGAAATTATATAAAACATTAAAAATTCATATAAAATATGGGTCCATACACTAGTCCATATAAAGGTAATGATATCATTGATCATGAATACATATGGTCTACCATCTCCATGATGCAATGCAATTCATTTAACATTTACACCCTTAAATATTTATTATAAAATTTTATATAATGATTAAATATTATATAAGGTACATTAATATAATTATGGATATTATTTACCTATATCCAATGAATAATAGCTAGAACAACCATGTAAAAACATGCATGAAAAACAAGGAAATTATCATCCAAATCATTGAATATAATGAAATATTAATAACAACAAAATTCTAAAAGTTATTATATTGTCATATATATAATCATAGATATTAATATAGTTTTTTTATAAATTATTTTTTCTTAGAATAATTATTTAATATTTTAAATCATGTCAATCCAAAAGGAATCATGAGGTAAGGGACTTTGTATCACTTTCCATTCATTGTGGCATATTTTACTGTTATGAACTTAATCTCTCTTACAATATGTATATATTGCACCTTTTACATGTAATATTATAATTAATTAATAATATAAGTTTTATAATTTTTAATTTCTACTATTTTATCAAAGGATAGTTTACATAAAAGTTATCAAGTGGTAAATAATTTCATAACTCAATTTATTTTTATTAGGTTATATTAATTCGTTATTGTCATTACTATTATAATATTATGTTTTTTATTAATTTTTACTATATTATGTTTTATATCATATTTTATAATGCTTAATAACACTTTATACACATTATTGATACATTTTCCAACTCTCACATCATTGTTATGATCTTTGTAATGGTTTATCTCACAATATATTTTTAATCTGGATTGTTTGTATTTGAATTTACATTTATTGTAAGTATTTTATCATTGGATAATAAAACCATTTCATTTAATTATTATCGGGTAGTTCATGATTTTTTGATTAATATTTCCATTTTTATCACTTTGGTAATATAATTATTGAGAAATTATTTTTTAATAAAATCAAACACCATTTCTCACCTTGATTGAAAATAATAATATATCACAAACTATAGTTGCTAAATTTGTTTTCAAAAGAGTTTTTATAATGACCCATATGATTTATTAAAGAACATTTTAACCATGTTTTATGTTTTTTTAAAAATTATAATGGAATATTCATTTTGATTTCATAATATTGATGGTATTTATTTTATCAAAAATGTGATAGGAATGCTTCTTTTAACAAATATGGAATGTACAATATTTCCTGAAATCATGATCTCTCAATAATTTAAAGTATCCATGAAAATTATCAAAAAAAAATTCAATGAAAATTATTTTCAGAATATTTTTTTTTTATTTTTTCAAATTTAAAAATGATATTTCCATCAAAAAAATTAATAAAATTTTTATAGTATTTTTATCCAAACATGTCAAAAACCATTTATTATAATTGTTCTACACAAATTATATGTTTTATTGTTACAATATGGATGTTTTAGGATCAATTTGAACTAGTAAAGTAATGACATTAACATTCATGATACATTTTTGTTTTCATTATCATTCCTTTGAAATATTCACTTTAATATGATCATTGTATATAAAATGTACCCTGAATTTACATATTTTATATCATCAAAATTCTTATTTCTTATTAGATATATTTTTTCTACAAAAGTTGTTCAATATTTTATGTAATTTTATTGTCTATGTAAATATTGAAAAATCTATATTATTTAGACGATGCGAATATTTTTTAATAAGGCACCTTATTCAGAAATTAAATTTTTTTTATTTAATATATCAGAAATTCATTGTATAATAATTTATTGAATAGGATCAGTTATAGAAATCCCTTAGAATTAATGTTGGTCTCGTTAGATGATTCAGTGGAATAGCCAGAGTTAAATGTGTTTTCGTTGTATGCATACCCATCATTTTAAGACTGACTATTCAAAGGTCATGATAGTATAAGAATCATGATGCATGTAATCATGGAATGTAACAATTAATCATTTCAGTCATTAATAATTTAGTTATTATTATAATTAAGATATCTGAAATAATATTATTTCACTATGTATTTTATTCTCTATTTATTTTTTTAGTTATTTACCTTTAAATATATAATATTCTTTTTGAAATCATGATAGTTCGATTATTTGTTAAATTTAATTTTTTTATAATTTTAACTTTCCATATTGATTACACCTTCTCTAAGAATTATAGTAAGGATATTTATTATATTAAATGTGTGTTCAAATATTAACATTTCCATATTTATTATACCTTATCTACTCAGGATAGTTAAATATTTTTAATGGAATGTGTATTAAATTACAAACATTTCCATTTTGATTCTGCTTATTGATTCTTGAAAGCTTCCAATTTAAAAAACACATGCGGATTTTCTAAGCTCACCCTTATTTTTTTTCATTTTCCATAGATATATAAATATTTCTGTAAATAAAATGAATGTATATTTTTAATTTAAATAATATATTCTCTAAAATTTTTATGGTGAATTTTTTTTGTTAAAATGTGATGAGGAACTCAATTTCATATCTAGTTCACTGAGACTACTAAACTATTTGGTCCATCGAGATGTGATAATTTGAATATAGTGATAAGTTAGTAAAGTTATAATAGGATCTAGTCTACTAGGGTCATGATCATTAATTTTGATATTGGAGGGAGTGTAGTATACATAATGGGACCTAGATTAACGACAATATATATTAGGGAAAACATATTCTAATATTATTTTATGATTGTATATTACAGAATCCAAATGTTTTACCATTATAGGGATGAAGTGTTTTTCATAGAAATACATATCTGATGAGATAATTCTAGTGGATGTTTTTCTATATCTTATGTAACAGGGTTTAATAAATCTGAAAATGTGTATCAGTCATGGATAAATCATTTCCTTTAATATAACAGTGGGCCTTTCTGTGAAACTAGTTTGAAACTCCCAAGGGATATTCTTTTGATAATTCAAATATTATTTACAAACCATTACTATTGATTCAAATGGACGAGGATAGTGAATGAACTAGGTTAAATATATGTTTTCATGTATTGGAAATAAGGTTTAATGATTTATAACTTCCATAAGTTATTCTCTTGGATTTTATTGTTTCCCACTAGGATTATTATTGATCATTCTATGCATTTTGGTTTTATTAAATGGATGAATTCCAAAGGAATCATGTAAACATTTAATATAAAGGATAATGGGGTGACTATGTGAAACCAAATGGGTTTATGAATGGATTTAAAGATGTCACAAATATTATCAAGACCCAACCCAAGATAGAAATTGATCCACAATTAACCAAATCCCACCTCCATAGGCCAGGGGGTGGTGACTAATGGTGAATGAATAACTATCATGGGGAGGCATTTTACAATGTACCATAATTCACACACACATCAATTGAGATTAATTAGTACAGAGGTAATGATTAAAACAAACACAATTGCTATATCATAAACCAATCATTCATAACCACTAAGGGGTACAAGAGTACAAAAGTTAAAATTCAAAAGTAATGTGAAAAAATTCACACCAAATTAGAAATATGTCCCAACATAATAATCATGAACTGTAAACTACTGAGATATCCCAACTCCTGTATCTCATGCTATGATGAATGTTGGAATTCCAAAAGCACACAGTATCTATAAACTCCTCTGAAGTTATCACTGGAAAGTATGTCATCTTCATAATACATGACATGTTTAATAAAAGTCCATGTAGGGGTGAGAATAAAAATACCAAGTAGGATTCCCCAAAAGATAATGGGGGTTAGTAAGAGATGTAACAGGAAAAGAATGACCGTAGATTCAAGAAACCATCAAATACAATATCTCACCCAAAACAATTTTAGAAGTAACCTTATCCAAGAATAAGGGGCACAACGTAGTGTGTAGATGAACTACACATTGAGTCTTCACCATTATCAACTGGAGTGTATAATAAAAAAACCAAGAGAACCTAAACATGTGAAGTATATGACACACCACTTGTGTGTTTATTTCTCATGGAAGAAGAGTAAGCATGTCTATGGATAAAGATATATAAATATATATATTTATTTGTGTGTGTGTGTGTGCTTAGTCAAAATAAGAACAAATGAATTATTAAGGGGGTCCTATTAAATTGATAATACCATGAATAAGAGTCACCTAAAATTCAAAAAGTCCATCATTGATTCCCAGCATCTCACATGTTTTCCCATATGTAATCGTGCAAGTCAAAACATGCCTTATCTATTTTCCACATAGTCAAGGGGACAAAAAGATGAATTACGGGATCTATACCGTGGTACAATAGGAAGGATTCACTCTGGTAGCCATTGAGGACCCAATATACAACTCTATTGGAGTGTCAGCATGGTAGTCTTCAAGGATTCTACTACCCAACTCCAATATAGGGTTGACTCAATCTACATTGAGGACACCACTTCCATGCTCTACTAGAGGGTTGACTCATTAGTTTTGATGGACTTGACTTCCCACATCTATTAGAGGGACGACTCATTAGTCATTGAGGAAACCACATACCAACTCTATGGGATGGTCAAATTAGTACTCATTGAGGACTCCATTTCCCAACAATTCAAGTGGGCCAATTCAATTGCATTAGATAACTCCACTCACCAGTTCTACTGGAAGATCAAATCGGTAGTCATTGATGACTCCTCTTCCCAACTCTAATAGAAGGACAACATGATATCCATAAAATACTCCACTTCCCGTATATACTAGAGGAAATACATGGATGTTTTTAACGACTCCACTATTCATCTCTACTAGAGGGATCTACTTGAGGGTCAACTTGGAAATTTCTGGTGATCCTGCTTGATCACTTCCATCATCATGAATCACCTAAATAAGATTCATATCTGGAACATTCCATATCATATCATTAAAGCCACAATAGAGGGAACCATAACATTCTATGTGAAAAAAAACTCACGATAGGTGACTCGGAGGCCATAATCTAAGTTCAAACAATGGAGATAAAAAACGTTGATGTTTTACAATAAGTGGCCAAGGAGTAAAGAGTGTCTGAGGGGACCAACATGGCATGTGGTCCAACTCCCCCACCCAATCATGTCCCTAGAGTAAAATTCCTCCCAAGCCGTGTAGCGTAACATACTATGTAGCTGGACAACATGGCCTATCCAAGCCAGGTTGGACCATTCGTGTCATTCTAGTTAGTCGGTGTAATCAATTAATTTTTGTGTACATGGTACCCAGTGTGTGGATTAACACGGGGTCACACCCATATTCTGTAGACATGTTTGGGTACATCAGTACACATCTATGTTCCTAACGTTTTAATCCTATATGGTGGCCCGCATGTGTGACCCATCACATGGCTTTTCCACCAAAAGATGAGGTACATGGTGAGTGAGTTGGATAGACAATGTGTCATACTTATCAATATAAAAAAACCTATCAGATGCACATATTTGTCTATACACCATGTATTCATCCATGCTAACGGTGTGTTATTGTGGTTTCTCTAGATTTCCAAAATTACGAGAACCGTGATCTACACTCATATTAATGTCATACCACCACATAACCTTCCTCAGATTCATTGGAAAATTATTTATCTAGTAGTTGATCATAGTTTATTGCTACCATTCACAATAAACCTATCTACCATCATTCATCGATGGCACATCACACGTCCCACACAACAATATGATTTCGATTCCTAATTTATTGTTCACTGATCGTCAAAAAGAAAATCATTTCCTCAAAAACATCTTATATATGTTCTTTCTTCATCAATATGATCTTCATATGTGATCCTTGTGTGATTCATGTGGTCTTATTGGGATCGTTACTGCAAAATAATGATGAACTGGTACCACTGGGTCATACCGCTGAAGAAAGAAAAGATAATTTGTGATATAAGACCAATAAATAATTATTTAAAATTGTTGTAAAAGATTTCATGGGAAAAAAATGAACGGTGATATTGTGGATTGAATCTAATTGAATAAAAAAATTTAATCTCGTAAAATATCTCATGTGGAGGCCACAATTGGTGTATATGCAAGAAAATGGATTGATCTGACAAATCTATTTAATCAGAGGGTGTAAACCACCAACGGACGATTCCTACTTAGAGATTCTATTTTATTAATTTAATAAAAGGCTCACCAATTATTCAAGGGTTCTTTTGAATTCATTGCGCTCTGATTTTCTTCAATCGGTCATTTTAGTTACATCAACGTTGATTTGAAACGAATGGACGAAAGAAAAGCTCTCAGGGGATCCTAGGATTATGAATCTAACCCTAGGTGAGTCTATATTGATGTATATTTATAAAAAAAATTTGGATTAAAAGTAATGAATGAATGAATTTAATAATTAATTATTTCAATGAATGTAAAACCTATGAGAGATGTGTTTGAATGCCCTACCCCAAACAATTTTATGTTCCACCAAGGGTAAAGACTGCTTTCTGGATTAAATGATTGTCTCATATTTCTGGTCTGAGATTCCTTTAATGTGTTATCTCATTTTAACTATGAAATAATTTTCACACAATATAAAATATGTTTAACATTATTTATATAGTTAATTTTGGATACACCTGGGCATATAATCACATAAAATCTCCATGCCAAGATCTTGAAATATATATATTGAAATATTTCACCATATTAAAAGGAAAAAACTTTGTCCGTACATGATTCCATACATCAATGTTTTTATTCACTAAAAGTTAATCAAAAAAAACAAATCAGGAGACTAAGCCCTCACTTAGCTCTTCCTCTCTTAGGAACTCTCTTCATATTCTCATATTTCCTCAACACATGGACCAAGGGGATGGTCCATCAATGAAGGTTCCTCGCATGTCGATCCTTCATTGGAACATTATGCTTTGTAAAGGTGGATCTATCTTTGATTTCCAACTCACCCCATTCGATAACATTTGTTGGTTAATGAATGTATCTCCTCCGTTGTGACACATGTAAGACATTGTTCAATTTCTTGAGCTTTGGGGGTAGGTTGAGGTGGTAGCAAACATTTCATACCGTCTATATGATCTCAAATGGCCTGATAACCTTGGTGATATTATGCCTCCATGGAAATACCACATCAATCCTCATTCTGGAGATACACTTAGGGAAATGGTGTCTCTATGATCAAACTCTAATGTCCTATAATAATAATCTATATACGATTTATGTATACTCTAGTCCATTATCATTATCTCATTAATGACCAATAATATTTCTATCATCACATGCCCTTTACCTAGGCCCACAACATATGTCTCTCTATCTAATTATTGAAACTTTTTGACCTTCATGGTCTCGTGTATAGAGACTCAAAAGGTTTCATATCGATGGATGAGTGGTACTTTTTGTTGAATGAAAAATATACCAAGGTAATGTTATCCCCCAATATTTTACCAATATATAACCCACAATACCTCCACATATCCTCCAAAAATGAATAATTTTCTTGGTCTACCCATAATTATGGGGATGGAAGGATGTACTCATCATCATTTGGGACCCAAATTCTTCTTGTAGGATACTCCACAATAATAAAGTAAGCCATGTGACTTGATTAGAGAAAATTTTCACGTAAACCCATGAAGGTTAATGATCCCTCATTCATACTAAATCCACAAAATCACTACAAAACATTGCTCCCAGATTGTAATGAAGAGTTCTAACAACATGATTTTTTCAACTATCCCCCTGATGGTAACATGGACAGTAGTTGTGTCGGAAATCCTTTTCACAATGTCCATGGATATATTTTTCCATTTCCATTCTGAGATATCAATATGTTAAAAATAACCTAAAAACATGATTCTCATCCTTCACTTACTAATAGGTGAGACAACAGTAGTTGATCTCATCTATGAAACATCTCATGCTGAACCACCAAAACATTCATATAAGGTCTCCGTACATCATCCCAAAACTGGGATATACAGCTAGTGTAGAAGTGTGTATCTCTTGCATCACCCCCATGAATCATTATATGAACACCCATCCATCACAAGAAAAAGATATCATAGTTATATTTTTCAAAATATCCATATGCTGAGTCTCCAGTGCATATCTATGATGGAGTTGGTTCCCTAGAACCCACAATTGTGTACATTATGATGAAATTATACACATGGTTTTGAATAATAATAAATTTATTTTCTCATCATGATTGTTCTTCGACATGATATATCATGTTCTAATGTCCCATGAGTAGTTATATCATTGAAATTTCATAGTTGTTCCCCGTTATGATGATATCCTGGATGTCCTATGACACTATTTTGGAATAAATTTTCTATTAGAGGATCATATTATTTGAAGTGTCATAAATAATAAATGCTATCATGTTTTGAGACTAATAGGACTTTAAGGAAATTTCTCAAGGTGTATTCCCCTCTTAATATCCCAGAGGATACAAGGAGAACGAGACCAGATAGTTTGAATCCCGCATTTCTAAGTGTCACTAGATGTTCCTATCTTCAGACATGTGTAATGGTCTCTGGTCATTAATATTATTATTAATGGATATTATGAGTCATTTACTTTGATATATTGAAAACAACCATGTTGAAATATTCTCATGGTGAGGTGGGATATGTTGGATGAAACTTCAGTAATATTTCATTAATGAATAATGTAATAAATGATTTATCCCTTCTATTTAACACATGATAACACCTAAGGACCTATTATGGAAATGATATATCCTAAATAAATCCATGGACATGGTTTTCTCTAGGAATTATCTCTTTTCCATAAGTCAAAGAATGATATGTCAAGCATATAGGTTAATGAAACTAGCATGCAACCTGCTTGATTGGAGATTTTGTTATAAACGGAATATGTTACACGGTAAGCATTTTTTTGTGGTGGAATTTAATTGTAGAATTAAATTATATCTCTATAGGTGAATTGGAATGTTTATAGACAGTAACCTTTGATTTATGTAGGTTTCCCTAATTCCACTGGGAAATAGGCCTAGATGGTCACACACTAATTGTATTTGTATTATCAGTTAAATTATTTATTATTCAATGGGATTAATAAATACATTTCACTATTGTATTTTAATAATTATTCAGGTATTCCTGATATTATTTAATCTATCAGAATTAGTTCAAGACAAAAATTTGTGAGTGAAATATTAAGTAAATATTTATTTGATATGTTAGTGAATAAAATTTTTATTTATAAATTGTTGAATATTTAATTTAATTTTTTTAATGAATATATATCATTATTCAAGGTATAATAAATATTAAGAATGATTGGTGGACCATGTTTATGGTTCCGGTGAGAAATATTAAAATTAAATATTACATGATTAAAATAATATTTAATATGACTCGCATGTTAATCACATGTTAAGGTATAATAATGTCATTGTTATTATTGAATGTGGGGTTTATCTGGGATTAATAATTTAATAAAGGCACTTGTTCATTCTTTATTATTACCTAGTGAATTAAATTCCTTGTTATATTATTTTCTTATTAGCTAAGGGTGGAACCTACATTCTATCCAAACAATTTTTTATAACATTTGGAGAAATTATGAACCATTCAATAGAGTACTTTCATCTCCAATAACGTCTTAAAGAACAATAGTGGTCCTCAACCATTGGATTAGAGAACTATTTGGAATCATTTCTCTTGTTGATTGAAGGTGTATGAACCAAGCACATGGCTCTTCCATGATATCACATGCAGACTCATTTGCCGTTATCCTAAGATTCTTGGATCATATGTGGATCACCACTTGAAGTGATATATCTTGGGTCGCTGAAATTAAACGATTGTGCAGTGTAGATCTTTAGTTATACCCATCAATAATGAAAAAAAACATGGAGGTATTTATTTATTTTAATTATAATAATTATAATGAAAAATATTTTGATCCCCTCTTTTGGGTTTCAGGTCCCTCCCTTTCATTATTTAATTTAATGATTCAATAATGTGGATACTGGACTTCATAATCTTATTGATCACTAGTTGATTATCAAATTTGGAAAAATCATTGTTTGGCCTCTTCCCTCCTGTTAATAATCTACACCCGGAACCTACAATTATTCCCAAACAGAATCATTTTATTGTATATAATTATTTAAAAAAACCATGTTGATTTATGCTTTAATAATTTAGTTTGTCAGTTAATGTTTTAATCATTCTTGTAATTTATACTTCTTGATCTATTCTTCCTCTATCATTCCTCACAGATTTAAGTGTAACAATAAATTTTAGGATTAACATTAAATTGCGGATCTCATTCGAAGGTCCCCAAGATTTTTTTAAGTTACAGAACAATACAAACCATCTAATTATAATCACACTCCTTGTAATCTTCCATACACACTGTGTATACAGGATTAAACAATGTGTAGTTGTGTTTAGTGCATGAGGTGTACATTTGAAATCACACAAGGTGTGTGTATTTATGAAAATTGGTATAGTTAATTCTTACATTTCATGTTTAATATGATATATAGACTCAAAATTATTAGATTACATGCTATGTTGTCCACAAAACATGAAGTGTAGTCCCTTTCGACTTAGGGATAAACTGTGGATCCCATACAAGTCTACAAAGACTAGTGACTATGTAAACTAGAGACAACAAGACATGTGGCCCACTAGACACATCATGTTGTCTGAGAATTCCAAAGTACTCCTCACACCATGAGTCCATTGGAATCTACATCAGGTAGAATTTGAAGGTAGTACACAACGTGTAGTTGGAACTACATGTCGTGTAATCTACCAAATTACACAGGAAAAACTTAATATTTACTTAATGATTAAGTCAAAATATCATTTATAAGTCATTTAACATGTTGTTACTCATGTTCATTGAAGAATAAAACATGGCCAAAAAAATAAGGTTATTCATTTAATCATTCATGAGGTACACATTGTAATTGTAGGCACTAAATCATTTCTTTCATATGTCCCATGAGTTAAAAAAATATGTGTATAATGAATTTCTATAGATTTGGAAGGGTATTAACAATTTTTTATAAAAGGTTCATTTATGTACGTGGTTAATAATAAATGAATTTATTTTGTTAATAATTATAACAGATGTTAATCTCAATGAAATTCAGTAAATGGTTAATATAAAAGGGAGGATTTATTAAAGACAATAATTATTTTTTGTGAGAGTGATTTTTCATAATATTAAAGATTATTGAATTGAATGGTAGTTTTATTAATGCATAATTCATTGAATATACGTGGTTGATCATGATCTATACTATAACAATGTATGTGATTGGTGCCCATTTAATTTATTTATTAAATTAATTCATTGTCCTGCATGCCTTCTCCCCTCATTAAAATGTATGGTTGGTTTGCTTATGGTTGATTTTATTTAAATCCCCTTTTACTCATCACCTACAATTGAGTAAAAGAATATTAAAAGGATTGAGCTCCCATGATATTGGAGGCTATTCAATTTATGAGATGATGCGTAACCAATCCTAGGAGATACAAAGCTAGACATGTCGAATGTCATGAAGATGAACCATAAGTGGTTTAAGGTGATTTTACCCTAGTTATGTGTTTCTTTTTCAACTTCTAGATAAACAAACCATTTTAGAAGCTCATGATCATAACCATTATTTTATTTCATTCATTTTCATGGTTATTCATTATAGACGTATTTTACAATCATATAATTAATGATTTTACAGGAATGAAAATTTCAACTAATATAAACGGTCTAACGTGTAAATATACTCAATAAATGTTTAATCACATATCTATATCACAGATAATAGTAACATGCATGTAAATAGATAATAATTTTAAAATTATAGATAATGGATAACATTACTTAATAAAATGATTTATCAGTATAGATTATGTTACTTCTATTAGAATCAATGTTATAGTTTAAAGTGGTTATTAAGCTAATATTGTGGTGATTTAAATTCTTGGTGAATTATAATAAGAGAGTATTGGATGAAATTACTAGGATTACTTCAAGGGTTGACTTTAAAGTAGGACTTGGTATAATTGAGAGACAAATGGTGGGGAAATCCAAATTAAGGATTTCAGGATTGGGGAGTCCACTCAATGGATCAAGGACATACGAGTTAATGTAGTTGAAATTTGGAATACTTAACTAAAACCATTCGAGTTTCCTAACCAGCCAAAATGGGGTGATGATAAAGGAATATGGACCATTTACACAAGAATTTTTGGGAAATGATATTTTCTGGAACCAATGTAGTGGGATATTGGGGTTCAATAAAATAGTGGGAGATGAAAAAATATTAATTTATTTTTCAACCTAAATTTTTTCAAGACCTATTAATAAAATAAGATTTATATTACATTTTGAAATTACAAAAACAAATTAATTCTATCATATAATTTTGATCCATACTCATGAAGGAAAACCTTCTCACAGACACTAATTTCTATTAATGGAAAATGCACTTATAGTTAATCCATTGTAATTAATGTAAACTATATGTGTTGGATAAACCTTTACCAATTGTTCCTAGGAATGAGGTGAGTGATGAATAAATCTCATTGTTTGAGAAACATCTGAATGATTGTATAGATGTTCAGTGCTTTATGCTTTCATCCATGTCCAATGATCTCTTAAAGCAACATGAGGAAATGGATTCTTGTAGCATGATGCGTCATCTTCGGTATCTCTATCAAGACAAGAAAATATAATAGAGTAAGGTGATCTCCAATTATTTTTTCACTACTATGATTAGAGAGTCTATGCCTTCTATGAAACATGTTATTAAACATAATGGCTTCATTGAGAATTTTTACTTCATAGGGATCATATTTTTGGATGATTTGAAAATAGATCTCATACTATCATCACATCCCAAGTACTTCTCTAGTTTTATAGAGAATTACAAAATTAATATTAATGATAAGTTCCAATAAAAACCTTTGACCTTGATTTTCCTATTTCAAAACGACATGGCGTGTGAAAAACCAACAATCATTAATGTGAATAAGAAAACGAAGGAAAAGGAAAAGGTCCTATGATTTATAAACTATCTAAATCACTCAAATATAATCCTTCCACTAAGTGGAAGATCTATAGGTAGGGTAAGAAAAATGAGGTAGTATGCATTACATTTTGAAATTCATGCCTGTGGAATATAAATTGGACCCAAAGGCAAGGGAAATCCAATGATTTGTTCATTATGGAGTGAAATATTTCAATTTCTAACCATTGGTTATTAGATAAATAATTTCATTATCACATATATATTAAAATTTAAGAACCATTTAGATTTTGGATGATTTCCAAAGGAGAGGCAGATATTCATGCTACCAATGGTTCAAGGCAAGCTGCTCTTACCTTTGGTGACTACAAACATTCATAACTGATGAGGATGATATTTCATTTTCATGAATATTATTATGGATCAACCCTTACCAAGAACATAATTTCTGTATCATGTTTAGATTGAGATGAAATTTTTTTCAAATTTTGAAATAAAAATTGTTTATTTTATAATGATAACATATGTTTTTGTATGGAACATTTAAAGAATGGTATGTATGTATTAAAATACCAAAAAAAATTAGGAATTCCAAAAATATTCTAGTTCACACGACTCAAATAACACCTAGTTGGGGCATCACTATATTGGTCATTTAAATGATAAGTGAATGAAAATCTCTGTCAAGAAGATTTTTAAGATTCTTCAAGATAAAACCTGTAACACCCCAAGATTTCATAGTGTGTTATTTCTTCAAAATAATTCAATAACTTGCACTACACACAACACCGAGTTCAATCACACCATGAATTACCAAAGTAAAAAGCCATTCAAAAGAGGTTATGAATATTATTAACTAAATTTTAAACTTTATATAATCCTTATAATTTTAGAATCCATATTATGAGTTTCTTAGTCATAATGCAAGAACAGATTCATTTTTAGTATTACACTTTTATCAACTTTTAATAGTGAAACCTTTTTAAATACAATATTTTATACTTTTTGACTAAATGGGGACATCAAAAAATTTAAAATGAAACAATCCAAGCTTACACGGTACGCTTTCCTTTGAATAAAACAGTAGCGTGTGTTGTACGCAACTTCGAGTTTTAACACACACCGTAACCAATCAAACTAGCTGTTATGAATAGTAATACCTACTTTTTGAAGTTATATATATTTTATATTTTAAAATGGACTTCATTTTTGGATTCAGAATATCAAATTTAGCCTAAGGTGAAATTTTGGTACTTTTCGGATAACTTTCATATTTTGATGAATAGTGAAAATTACTAAATTTTAATAAAAAACAACTTTTTTAATCAAAATAATTAATAGTGATAAATTATGAATTTGAGTGGTTTAAAAGTATATTTAGAATATATTTTTACCATTTAATATAATGTTGGTCATTGGACATAATTTTACAATTAAACCGAACATAAACAAGTGTCAATCTTTTGATAGTTATTATCTCTTAAAAACACGCTTTTTGTTTTGACAGCGGGAATTAATTTTAAATTAATTTCTGCGACTTCTGTGTTTTGAATTTAGGAAAATGGATTCCATATTTGGAATCAGGATGTTCAAATTTTGTAAATAGGTAACTTTTATTTTTAGACATTTTGAAAAATTACTGCGGTAAATATTTTATTTACCATGGTTAAGGGTAAATCCGGTAAATAAGGGTTAAAAAAATAATATTATAATAATACTAAATTACCCTAAAACGTGTCTTAACCCTACTGGTTGATACATGGTCGACCATGGGCATCTTTGTGTCAATTTTGGGACCCCATGGATCCACTTTTAAGTGATAATGACACTTTATTTTAATTAAGTCAAAATGAATACAAAAATGACACAAGCATATATCTTTTAGAAAAACAATTGTTACATAGAGTTATATAAGTTGGATTTTAGATTATAAATATTCATTAGAAAGATAAAAATATTTCCTACATAATGATATTTTATTTATAATTTTTAGACATTAAATAGTTTACTTTATTTATGACACAATGATGATGCAGTAATTACTATAATAGTAAAAAATTAAAATAATTGATATTATAAATACCCAAAAAAATATAATATGAAACTTTTAATGAATTAAATTACTTTTCTAGGATAATATGATATATTAGGATTGATTTAATTGACTTTTTTAGAAGTAATCAATCTGTTATGAGTTTCAAAAAAATCAACTATTGAATAGTGTCAAAATTGACATAAAAGAGTTTTTAAAACAAATATTATATTATTAATTGATATTAAATTCCTAAAAATCTAAGTTTCGGCCAAGCGACTTATATAAGGATAGGTTCATCATTAATGGACCACTTGGGGGTCGCTTGGATGTATATAGTAAGTTTATTAACCATATTATATAAAAATACAAAGAGACATTGTAAAAGTGAAACTAATTAACTTAGAGTTAATACTTAAAGATAAGGTTAATATAAGTACCCAAACCTGTCTAAATTCTATTGGTTGAGTGGTTTTAGACCTATCCCCACCTTTACCTTTGAATAATAAGATTTGGAGCCATTAGAAACCGAATATGAATTTATTATAAATTAATATTTCTAGCTTTTCCAAAGGTGCCCCTCACCCCTCTTATAAAAGGGCACTCCTCCTTCTCATTTCTTCACACCTTAAAAGCCTTTTGGTTCGGCCAAACTCTGCCAAACCACTCTCCCAACATACCTCAATACAACCTAGAGGCCTTAGTTTGATCAGAAAGCCAACCTAAGGAGCCCTTTTGATCAAATCAAAAGGAAGAACCCGAAGAAGAGGTAATGATTTCACCACCCTTTTCTAAGTTCATTTCTTCTTCCACTTCTTCTTCCTTTGTTCTTACCATTCTAAAATAATAACTCCATTATCTCACATATACTGTGATGTTATTATAAATATGGTACAACCATATTCATTATCCTATCCACCCTTTGAATAACATGTCACCATACGTGCGTACGTACGGCTTACCGTCTCCACGTCGTGGTGTAATTGTTATTCAATATAATATTATTTGGATGGGTATAATAATGATTTGTAACTCATGTAAATAATAAATCTAACATGTTAATGATTCTTTATATATGATATACCATCCATTTATATATTATTTTAATATCAAAAGAATGATATTGTCGCTCGTGCGTACGTACGGACTACCGTCTCCACGAACGCGATGAGATTCATTCTCCATCGTATCCATTCAAGTATAATTTGATGATTTAAAAAATGATGTTTAAGGACTTGATATCATTCTGGATATGAATAATATACAACCTATCCTTTACATACATGTCTTACGTAACAAAACATACAAAAGAAAACAAGTAAGTTAACACCCGAAACAACGATAATACTAAGATATTATTATCAAATCAATATTAAAAGATCATATATGATATCATATTAATGTATATGATTCTTGTATAATTTAATAACAATTATTTCACCATTATACAGGAGGTTAGCCTACCACAACCAAGTAAAAGTACAAGGTAAGGGTTATTTCACAATCTCTTCATTATCTGAGGTTGTATTATACGTAATAATCTACTGGGATCTCTTTATCATCCACATCCATGTTTCTTTGAAATGTAATTCAAAACATTTTTACTATTTACAAGAATATGGGTTAAAGTCATTTATACCCTTGTTTGACTTTTTATAAGAGGTTTATAAACGAATCTTTCCGTCGTTTTCAAAACAAGGTCCTTTTTAACCTTTTCGACTGAATTGAGGTAAGAATGTTTTTTTTAACTTATACGGCGGGTGCGGTTATTTTCCGCCGTTATAAAATCGTCAAAGCTTTCCATACAAGCTTATAAGAATATTTTCAAAGAAAATGTTTTATTTTATATGGATCTTAAATGATTTCAAAATAAAAGGAGATACTTCTTTAAAAAGAATTTTGATTTCATCTATGTCAACATCCTTTGATGGATTTTAAGATTATTTGAAGTTGATTTATTATGATACAAAACTTCTATATTGTATTGAAGGTTTTGTGATATGTTTGACTGTGGATGTGCTATTTTTATACCATTCAAGGTTTATGGTGAAATTATTGACATTTCGTATGCTAGTTTTAATACGAATGTTTATGTTATGTTTAAACCTTTTCATATGGGAATGCATTGGACTTAATAAGTGACGGGTGGAGCCCGCTATAGCTCCTCGATGCATCGGTTGGTCTCATGAGACAAACTAGTGTCTTGGCACAAGGCCTTGACAAAACTTATTTGTAGTCTTGGCACGAGGCCTTGGCTATGTGGTTATGATAGTCTGGCATTATTCATTCCAACATTATGAAAGTGGTTATTGATATTGCATGTGATTATTCGATTAGTAGAATATCCATGTGAACAAGTAAATGGCATTATTTCATTTTACTTTTGCCATACTATGTTGAAGTTCAATTTTAAAAGGCTTTTGTTTTAGTAATTCATTGCCTTAAATTTTTATGCTTATTTTGAATGTTCCGCTATATTGTTATCCTTACTGGGCATTTGAGCTCACCCCTTTTCTATGTTTTATTTTTCCCAGGTAGTGAAGAAGTAATTTATGAATGACTTGCAGGGATATTATGAGGGGTTAATAGTGTGGATATGAAGACTTTTTTGTTGTAGTAGTTTTTCACTTTGAAATGTAATGTAAAACTTTATGATTATATCTAGTGTTTCCAAGGCTACTAAACCAATCGGTCTTTCGGGATTTGATCTTTCTTGTGATCATGCCAATGTTATGTAATTAATGCACCGACTCTGGGTAGCTGGGGTCGGGGCGTTACAGTTGGTATCATAGGAAGTTTAGTATAAACCTTGGATGCTAGATTTAGATAAACTCTGATTAGAGCACGTAGACCTAAGATGAACTTTGAGGATTAGTATAGAAGAACTTCCTAGAATTTTGGTATTGTAGAGATTTTGTGAGTTTTCCGAGCAATACAACCCTATCTAGATACGAGCAGGTAGAGGCGGCTCTGGCATAGATGTACCTAGGGGTAAAACCCGAAAACACCGCTTTGAGCTAGACTCGAACGGGAACTGGTGCACGACAACGGGCCTTGCTGCACTCTTGGTTACGACACTCCCGGGGGATATGCTTAGGATAACTCTCATTTTCTTTACAAATCATTATGAAGGGTTTATGAGTATATACTTCCTCAAAGAAAACATTTTTATGATTATAGATTATATCCATAAATAGTTCAATTTATGTTAAGTGTTTTATAAGTATGGGATTATGTATTTTGATTTATAAACTGATCTAGTGTATGCCATTGTTTAGAAATGGCGCCCAGTAGAAGGAATGAGAACTCTATCAATGCACATGATACAAAGAGAAAGAAGGATCATATATTTTATGGTCTTAAGCCAAAATTTACAAGAGAAATAGTCTCTCATGTATTATCATCATATGAAGAAATAATATCATGTGTTGATAAGATAAGTAAAGAGTTTACTGAGTCCTATGGCTTTGAAGGGAATCAAGAGAAGAAAAGGATGGAAGAGAGAAAGATGGATAAAGGGAAGAGGGAAAAGAAGAATTTTCCCATATGTGGTAACTGTGGAAAGAAACACCCTGGAACTTGCCTGAAAGGAATGGGAGTTTGTTATAAGTGTGGAGAAAAAGGGCACAAAGTACGTGACTGCAAGGGTAAGAAAATGGTTTCAAATGTACAAAGCTTCATTTGCAAGGAGTTTGGACACTACACAAACCTATGTCCCAGTCATTAGACTATGACGCAAATGATGCTATTGGATAATAATCAAGTTATGATACTACCACAGATTAAGAGGAATGATTAGAGTTATTATGTTGATTATATCAATTGAGTGTTGTATCAACAATGTACTTGTTATAATAATTATGGAGTATATAAGGATTGTACTGCAGTACTATTTCATTAAGGACTTGAGATGGTGTGGAACAAAGAAAAGTGACTCAGTAGCAGGTTAAATGTCTGGAAAATATATGGTTGAGAGAAAGGTAAACCATAATATGGTTCAGATACCGAGGTGGTGATTTTAGAATAATACATGATTGATTTGGATAAATTATATTGGATATTATTGACTACCTTGAAGCTGATTAAGGATTTGTATATTCCATCATTGTTGGGGTTTAAAACATTTTTGGATTGATGAGGTATATCCAACATTCTATATGGAATAAGGGAGCATGAATGTAATCAATAAGGAATATGGTAATTCAGGATGTTTCGGTGTATTAAAAGAATACCTGATGAAGGTATTCATATGCTATTACGGGGTAAAAAGGTTCTACATTATGTTTACCTTACTTATAAATGTTGGAATGTGAGTATGGATAGAAGTATTTTGGATAGTTCTAGTTTGGATTATTTTAGATTGCCATAAAAGGACAACCCGGAGGTCGGGCGGCAACCCGTCTCGTCCGGCAAGGCTGCGAGACTTGAAGCCGCAACCGAAGGGCGACAAGGGTGTATCACCTACCACTGGCCCACGAGATGTCCTAGATTAAATAATGTAGTTTTTATTACAAGATCTTGTAAATGAATTATAAATTCGTTTATTTTGGAACCCTATACGAATAGTGTAAATAGAATTTTTTTTACATTCTATTATCTTTTAGAGTGAAAGATGAGTTTGTGGTAGAAATTTATTAATGGATAAAACTCTAATTATAAAGTAAGTATATCTCCTTATGATATTAGTCAATCTCATAAATAAATTCCTCAATATTAATAAAAGCAACTTAGAACAAAAATGTTTTCCTAGATGGTACCTTAAATCATCACTAATTTATGGCTTTGGGATTGTTGGCCTTTTCATAGCCATGTTCTCTACAACTCTCCATCAGATAATTGATGGTTAGATTTTTCTTCCATATCCATATTTTCTTACATGGAACCCTAGTATGTGTTATTTTCGGTAATCTTCATACTTTCGACTCTTTATTTTAAATAGAGGCCTCGTTAATTCATTTTTCGATGTGGGATTTCAACTAAGATATTTTGAAACGTCAAAAATGTGTTATCCCAATACCCTATATTTTGTTGAACCGATGGTACTTCAAATCATCATAGATTGATGAGTTTAAGGACCTTAATTATACACTTGTTTGTGATTGATGACCTCAATCACTACCTATAAATATTTACGTTTTTCTTCCAATTATATGTCTCTAATTTCCACCAATGTTCTCCTAATAGAGATCATAATTTGGTGGTGATCCTTTCATTTCTCTTTTCCTCATATTAAGACTAAATTTTAGTAACCCAATTTCCAATATGGGTTTTCCCAAAAAGATATTTTTTATTTTCAACCTTTTATTTTCGAAGAACAATTTCAAATTGCGAGGATGCAATTTATTGATGGAGGGGAGAATGTAACACCCCAAGATTTCATAGTGTGTTATTTCTTTAAAATAATTCAATAACTTGCACTACACGCAACACCGAGTTCAATCACACCATGAATTACCAAAGGAAAAAGCCATTCAAAAGAGGTTATGAATATTATTAACTAAATTTTAAATTTTATATAATCCTTATAATTTTAGAATCCATATTATGAGTTTCTTAGTCATAATGCAAGAACAGATTCATTTTCAGTATTACACTTTTATCAACTTTTAATAGTGAAACCTTTTTAAATACAATATTTTATACTTTTTGACTAAATGGGGACATCAAAAAATTTAAAATGAAACAATCCAAGCTTACACGGTACGCTTTCCTTTGAATAAAACAGTAGCGTGTGTTGTACGCAACTTCGAGTTTTAACACACACCGTAACCAATCAAACTAGCTGTTATGAATAGTAATACCTACTTTTTGAAGTTATATATATTTTATATTTTAAAATGGACTTCATTTTTGGATTCAGAATATCAAATTTAGCCTAAGGTGAAATTTTGGTACTTTTCGGATAACTTTCATATTTTGATGAATAGTGAAAATTACTAAATTTTAATAAAAACAACTTTTTTAATCAAAATAATTAATAGTGATAAATTATGGATTTGAGTGGTTTTAAAGTATATTTAGAATATATTTTTACCATTTAATATAATGTTGGTCATTGGACATAATTTTACAATTAAACCGAACATAAACAAGTGTCAATCTTTTGATAGTTATTATCTCTTAAAAACACGCTTTTTGTTTTGACAGCGGGAATTAATTTTAAATTAATTTCTGCCACTTCTGTGTTTTGAATTTAGGAAAATGGATTCCATATTTGTAATCAGGATGTTCAAATTGTGTAAATAGGTAACTTTTATTTTTAGACATTTTGAAAAATTACTGCGGTAAATATTTTATTTACCATGGTTAAGGGTAAATCCGGTAAATAAGGGTTAACAAAATAATATTATAATAATACTAAATTACCCTAAAACGTGTCTTAACCCTACGTGTTGATACATGGTCGACCATGGGCATCTTTGTGTCAATTTTGGGACCCCATGGATCCACTTGTAAGTGATAATGACACTTTATTTTAATTAAGTCAAAATGAATACAAAAATGACACAAGCATTTATCTTTTAGAAAAACAATTGTTACATAGGGTTATATAAGTTGGATTTTAGATTATAAATATTCATTAGAAAGTTAAAAAGATTTCCTACATAATGATATTTTATTTATAATTTTTAGACATTAAATAATTTATTTTATTTATGACACAATGATGATGCAGTAATTACTATAATAGTAAAAAATTAAAATAATTGATATTATAAATACCCAAAAAAATATAATATGAAACTTTTAATGAATTAAAATAATTTTCTAGGATAATATGATATATTAGGAATGATTTAATTGACTTTGTTCGAAGTAATAAATCTGTTATGAGTTTCAAAAAAATCAACTATTGAATAGTGTCAAAATTGACATAAAAGAGTTTTTAAAACAAATATTATATTATTAATTGATATTAAATTCCTAAATATCTATGGTTCGGCCAAGAGACTTATATAAGGATAGGTTCATCATTAATGGACCACTTGGGGGTCGCTTGGATGTATATAGTAAGTTTATTAACCATATTATATAAAAATACAAAGAGACATTGTAAAAGTGAAACTAATTAACTTAGAGTTAATACTTAAAGATAAGGTTAATATAAGTAACCAAACCTGTCTCAATTCTATTGTTTGAGTGGTTTTCGACCTATCCCCACCTTAACCTTTTAATAATAAGCTTTGGATCCATTAGAAACCGAATATGAATTTATTATAAATTAATATTTCTAGCTTTTCCAAAGGTGCCCCTCACCCCTCTTATAAAAGGGCACTCCTCCTTCTCATTTCTTCACACCTTCAAAGCCTTTTGGTTCGGCCAAACTCTGCCCAAATACTCTCCCAACATCCCTCAATACAACATAGAGGCCTTAGTTTGATCAGAAAGCCAGCCTAAGGAGCCCTTTTGATCAAATCAAAAGGAAGAACCCGAAGAAGAGGTAATGATTTCACCACCCTTTTCTAAGTTCATTTCTTCTTCCACTTCTTCATCCTTTGTTCTTACCATTCTAAAATAATAACTCCAGTATCTCACATATACTGTGATGTTATTATAAATATGGTACAACCATATTCATTATCCTATCCACCCTTTGAATAACATGTCACCATACGTGCGTACGTACGGCTTACCATCTCCACGTCGTGGTGTAATTGTTATTCAATATAATATTATTTGGATGGGTATAATAATGATGTGTAACTCATGTAAATAATAAATCTAACATGTTAATTATTCTTTATATATGATATACCATCCATTTATATATTATTTTAATATCAAAAGAATGATATTGTCGCTCGTGCGTACGTACGGACTACCGTCTCCACGAACGCGATGAGATTCATTCTCCATCGTATCCATTCAAGTATAATTTGATGATTTAAAAAATGATGTTTAAGGACTTGATATCATTCTGGATATGAATAATATACAACCTATCCTTTACATACATGTCTTACGTAACAAAACATACAAAAGAAAACAAGTAAGTTAACACCCGAAACAACGATAATACTAAGATATTATTATCAAATCAATATTAAAAGATCATATATGATATCATATTAATGTATATGATTCTTGTATAATTTAATAACAATTATTTCACCATTATACAGGAGGTTAACCTACCACAACCAAGGAAAAGTACAAGGTAAGGGTTATTTCACAATCTCTTCATTATCCGAGGTTGTATTATACGTAATAATCTACTGGGATCTCTTTATCATCCACATCCATGTTTCTTTGAAATTTATTTCAAAACATTTTTACTATTTACAAGAATATGGGTTAAAGTCATTTCTACCCTTGTTTGACTTTTTATAAGAGTTTTATAAAGGAATCTTTCCGTCATTTTCAAAACAAGGTCCTTTTTAACCTTTTCGACTGAATTGAGGATAGAATGTTTTTTTTAACTTATACGGCGGGTGCGGTTATTTTCCGCCGTTATAAAATCATCGAAGCTTTCCATACAAGCTTATAAGAATATTTTCAAAGAAAATGTTTTATTTTATATGGATCTTAAATGATTTCAAAATAAAAGGAGATACTTCTTTAAAAAGAATTTTGATTTCATCTATGTCAACATCATTTGATGGATTTTAAGATTATTTGAAGTTGATTTATTATGATACAAAACTTATATATTGTATTGAAGGTTTTGTGATATGTTTGACTGTGGATGTGCTATTTTTATACCATTCATAGTTTATGGTGAAATTATTGACATTTCGTATGCTAGTTTTAATACGAATGTTTATGTTATGTTTAATCCTTTTCATATGGGAATGCATTGGACTTAATAAGTGACGGGTGGAGCCCGCTATAGCTCCTCGATGCATCGGTAGGTCTCATGAGACAAACTAGTGTCTTGGAACAAGGCCTTGACAAAATCTTATTTGTAGTCTTGGCACGAGGCCTTGGCTATGTGGTTATGATAGTCTGGCATTATGCATTCCAACATTATGAAAGTGGTTATTGATATTGAATGTGATTATTCGATTAGTAGAATATCCATGTGAACAAGTAAATGGCATTATTTCATTTTACTTTTTCCATACTATGTTGAAGTTCAATTTTAAAAGGCTTTTGTTTTAGTAATTCATTGCCTTAAATGATTATGCTTATTTTGAATGTTCCGCTATATTGTTATCCTTACTGGGCATTTGAGCTCACCCCTTTTCTATGTTTTATTTTTCCCAGGTAGTGAAGAAGTAATTTATGAATGACTTGCAGGGATATTATGAGGGATTAATAGTGTGGATATGAAGACTTTGTTGTTGTAGTAGTTTTTCACTTTGAAATGTAATGTAAAACATTATGATTATATCTACTGTTTCCAAGGCTACTAAACCAATCGGTCTTTCGGGATTTGATCTTTCTTGTGATCATGCCAATGTTATGTAATTAATGCACCGACTCTGGGTAGCTGGGGTCGGGGCGTTACAAAACCACTTTATAGATGTCATGATTGTTTAAAAGGTAAAATGACTGAACCAATGTTCAGTGGATAGGATAAAAGGGACTCAGAGCATCTTGGAATGGTACACATTTATTTTTGTGGACCATATGTAGAAGAATATATTGGTGGATATTCTTAATTCATAATGATATTGATGACTTTAGTAGCTATGGATATATTTAATTAATGTGTTATATGTCTTAGTCCTTTGAGATATTCAATGAATAAAAGAGTGATGTATTTAATCATCATGGTAAGATGGGAAATAAAATTCAATTAAATTGAGGTGTATAATATCATAACCAAGAGTTCATCATCATCCTATGGAGTTTGGGATCCTATCTCAACTCACTCCACCTTATACAACACAATGGAATGAAATTAGTTAATGGATGAATAATACCGTGTGGGTCATTGTGAGGTCAATGATGAATCATGCATATCTTTAATTATCCTTTTGGGATATGCATTGAAATCCATGACATACAGATTAAACAGTTTACAATCATAGGTGGAAAACAAAATCACCTTCAATATATGGAGTGGAATGAAACATGTTTTATAACATACCCAAATAAGAGGTTGTGAGGAATTTGAGAAGGATTTCTCTATCAACATACTAAAACCATGGAGTACGTAGTGTATCAATGTATGATATACTATGGGAAAAAGGTACACTACCTATACAACCCATCATACCAAAATGTGACTATTTTCAGATAGGTCTTCTATCATGAGAGGGATAGAATCTTCAAAAGGGATTGTGGGAGGAATATTTACTTAGATTAAGTTGATTCTCAAGGTATACAAAATTTTTTACATGAGAAATTTACATAGGTCCTCATTGATGATGTAGTTCATGAAACATAAGTACTGTGTAGGAGAAAAATAGAGGTATGAGAACCTGAGAGATATGGTTTTCTTTAAACTAAGGATGGTGACACAATATTGTTGAATAATTATGAACCTATATCATATAAGGAGGTAGTATAGATCACAGTAGATACAATATGAGTATAATATATGAATTCGAAGATGGATTGTATATATTAGGACCATATTTGGGTTTTCTTCAATACCATAGTTGATATAATGCTTATTGGGTTTAAATTGGTATTCAAGAAGAAACTATTATAGAACGGTAAAGTATGTACCTATAAAGAAAGTATAGTGGATTATGTCTTTAAACAACTTCATGGATTTGACTATGATTAAAAATTTTCACCAGTTTCAATGTTCAAATAATTATTAATCATACTACCCGTAGCTACTTACCATGACTATGATATTTGGAAGAGGCATGTCAAAACTGCATTTCTCAATAAGAACCTTTTAAAAGATGTCAATATGAAACAACCAGAAGGGTTTGTGATACAATGTAATTCCAAAAGGTTTTTAAAGTTGATAAGATCCATTTTTTATTGAAGAAAGAATAATGTACATGGATCATTCAATTCAATTAATCCATAAAAGAATATGGATTCTTCAAAAACCATTGTTAGATGTGTGTTTACAAAATGGTTTAATGTTATTTTTTTCATTATCTTAAAATTATATGATGATGACATTTTATATAATGGATGAAAAAACCAGTATTATAGTCTATCAAGGCTGAGTTGAAAACTTTTTTCTCAATTAACAACTTATGTTAAGACCCTATATTCTAGCGATCTAGATCATTAGTGATATATCCAAGGGCCTACATGGACTATGCCATAGTATATACATTTACAAGATACTAAAGATATTAGGTATTGAACAATCCAATATGGGATTGCTACGAGTTTCATATGGAATACATCTTTCTATGAAGTGTGTACCAGAAAAATCATGAGAAAAATAAAATTATTAATATCACATATGTTTCATTGATAGTGTTAATAAAGTATGTAATGCTATGGATAAGGATTGATGTTTCCTATGCACAGAAAATGGGAGGGAGATATGAAGAAAATATAGGAGAACATCATTGGACTGTTGTTACGCCTATCATTAAGCATCTGAGAAGAAAAAAATTCTATGTTCATTGTGTATGGAGGATATGAGCAGATTTTCATTGGAGGGTCTGCTAATACTTGTTTTCTGAAAAATTAGAATGATATGAAGTCACAATCAGGATATGTTTTCTATCTCAACGGATGAGATTTGAGCTGGAAAAGTTCAAAGAAGTTAAATTTCACTGATTCTATAGTGGATTCTATGTATATAAAGTCTTGTGATGTATCCATGGAATACATTTGGCTCAATAACCATTTCTAAGAGGTTTATGTGGTGCCTAGTAGTAAACAACTAATTATATTTTATTGTGATAATAATGAAACATATGTTCTTTCAAAATAGACAAGGTCACATCAACAAAAAAATCACATACATAAAATGTATCTCCTCTTGACAGATTTTAATCATAGGGGTGATGTTGTAGTGATAATAGTTTCTATGATATAGAATGTGGTGAACCCATATACAGAAGTTCTGTCTTAGTAGAAACATGAGTAATATGTGATATCTAGTGGGCTGAATGTTGTTAGTAGTCGGATCAAGTACAATTGGGAGTTTATTAGATTTGGTAAACTAGAACAAAATTCTATGTAAATTATGAGAAAATTATATTCACTGTTTCTTATATTAAAATATTTCTCATCATAACATGATAGTTCTCATATGTGACATGTCATTTGATAATGTACCATGAGTATCATATGCATTGAAAGGTTATATAATTTCCCCACTACGATCAGAACCAAGAAGTGTTAGTCCAAATTTTTTGAATAAATATTCTAGGGTTAGATGATAATATTTTATGGGACACAAATAATAATGGCTATCAAATGTGGAGACACATAGGACATTAAGGAACCTTATCATGGTGATTTCTTATTTTAATATCTAGTTTGTAATTATGAGAACGATACCCGAAAGTAGGAAATCCACATTTTTAAGTGTCATTAAATGTTCAAATTATGTTCTTGCGTAATAGATCTTATAATTAATTATTATTATTAATTGATATTATGATTCATGAATTTTAATTTACTGACAAAACGATGACACAATATGCTTACGCAAGGTAGGAAATATTTGGTGCATCATGAGTAAAATTATATTAATGAATAATGTGAGAATGGATTTATCACATCTATTTAATGGAAGATAACATCTCATGCTATTTGATAGAAATGATATATCCTAAATAAATCTATTTTAATGGTGTACTCTTGGTTCCAAAAAGTCAAATAATGAGATATCGACCATATCGGCTAATGAAATTGGCATTCTATCTACACTATTGGAGAAATTATGATAAAAGAATTATATTTCATTGTAAGAATTCATATGAGATAGCATGAAATTGTGTCATTAACTTATTTCTATATGGGAAAATTGTCATGTTGCAAGACACTAACCATGGATTTTTTAGGCCTTCCTAATGCCATTGAGAAAGATTCTAGAGGTTCACACACTATGTATATCCAGAATCTAAGTTAAATAATTTATTATTTAACGAGATGAATATATTTTAATCATATTAGTGTTTTAATAATAATTCCAATATGACTGATATTATTTATTTCATCACAATTTGTTTGAGAGAATATGATGTCGGTGGAATATTTAATAAATATTTGTATTTGGATTTAGTGAATAAAATATTTAATTATTTATCAAATGAATAATAAATTTATATTTATTTAATTAATAATAGTCATTATTCATGTTCCATTAAATATTGGGGAGGATTGATGAACTAAGTTTAAGGGTCTGTAGAGAAGTAATAATATCAAATATTATTTTGTTAAAATATTATTGAATTATAACAATCAAGATATATATGGGATAATATTTTTGTTTTTATTCGACATGGGGTTTCTCTAGGATTAATTAACACTAGTGCAGAAAATGTTTTTTACGTCACCATTTTTTACGTCGGTTATATAAAACCGACGTCATAATATGTAAAACGAGGTTTTTTACGTCGGTTATTTCTTAACCGACGTAAAAACCTGTGTTCGGTACACCTTTCATGTCGGTTATTTTTATAACCGATGTTATTAATCGCGCACCTTCGTTTTTTACGTCGGTTATTTTTATAACCGACGTAAAAAGCGCGGTTTTCGAAGGCCTTTTTACGTCGGTTATTGAATAACCGACGTAACAAATGCGGTTTTTGAAGGCTTTTTTATGTCGGTTATAAAATAACCGACGTAAAAAAAGAATCCGCAGATGTTTTTGACGTCGGTTATTCCATAACCGACGTAAAAAAATGCGGATTTTGAGCCCTTTATAACGTCGGTTATTTTATAACCGACGTAACAAATGAATCGGAGGAAGGTTTTTACGTTGTTTATTTAAATAACCGACGTTATAAATGTTTTTAAAACAATTATCACGTCGGTTATTGAATAACCGACGTGATAACTCATCTAAAAATTTACCCAGACCCGTGGATTGTCATTCGCGAGTTTACCTTCGACAGTCGCGACTCGTCTCTCTCGCGCGTAAACCCGAATTGGCTCGTCCATTTCGTTGGTTTAGATTCGTTTTGCGATCATCGTTTCTCATATTTAATCTCCTCGGATCAATCATCTAAACTCACAGCACTCAGGTAATCCTCCCACTCGTTCGTTTTTTTTCGCGGATAGTATATATATATGTGTTGTGATTTTTTTGTTGAAACTAGCTAAGATTCTTCGATTGCGAACCCTTTTAACTCGTTTTGGCACCATAATCTTATTTATCATCCTAGATCTATTTGTTCGACTTGAAATATTGAGTAATTTTATGATTTCACTAATTTTTCATCGTTTTCTATAAATCCCCGAGAGGGTTGGGGCGTGTCCATTTGGATGGGTTGCCCTTTTACAGTTGTTACTACTTTATTCACACACAACCATGGCATAAGTGCATGGATTTGGGGTCGAGGGGTGTCCATGGGGGTTTACAAGGGGGTGGGTGGGTGTGGGGGGCAGTCCAAGGGTGTGGGTGGGTGTTGGGGGGTGTCCAGGGGGGTGTCCAAGGGGGTAGGGGGTGGGTGGTGGTGTTTAGGAGGGTGGGGGGGCTGTCCAGAGGGTTGGGGGGTGTCCAGGGGGGTGTCCAAGCAGGTCGGGGGTGGGGGGTTGTGTCCAGGAGGGGTGGGGGTGCTTTCTAGAGGGGTCGGGGCTGTCCAGAGGGGGTCGGGGGGTGTCCAGGGTGGTGTCCAAGGGGATGGGTGGGTGTGGGGGGCTATCCAAGGGGGTGGCGGCCTGTCCAGAGGGGTCGGTGGGGTGTCCAGGGGGGTGTCCAAGGGGGTGGATGGGTGTGGGGGGCTGTCCAAGTGGGTGGCGGCCTCTCCAGAGGGTATTTGGGGTTGTCTGGGTGGGTGGGGGGCAGTCCAGAGGGTTGGGGGATGTCCAGGGGGGTGTCCAAGGGGGTAGGGGGTGGGGGTGGTGTCCAGGAGGGGCGGGGGCTGTCCAGAGGGGTCGGGGGGGTGTCCATGGGGGTTTACAAGGGGGTGGGTGGTGTGGGGGCTGTCCAAGGGTGTGGGTGGGTGTTGGGGGGTGTCCAGGGGGGTGTCCAAGGGGGTAGGGGGTGGGTGGTGGTGTTTAAGAGGGGTGGGGGCTGTCCAGAGGGTTGGGGGTGTCCAGGGGGGTGTCCAAGCAGGTCGGGGGTGGGGGGTTGTGTCCAGGAGGGGTGGGGGTGCTTTCTAGAGGGGTCGGGGGCTGTCCAGAGGGGTCGGGGGGTGTCCAGGTGGTGTCCAAGGGGATGGGTGGGTGTGGGGGGATGTCCAAGGGGGTGGCGGCCTGTCCAGAGGGTCGGTGGGGTGTCCAGGGGGGTGTCCAAGGGGGTGGATGGGTGTGGGGGGCTGTCCAAGGGGGTGGATGGTGTGTGGGGCTGTCCAAGTGGGTGGCGGCCTCTCCAGAGGGTATTTGGGGTTGTCCGGGTGGGTGGGGGGCTGCCCAGAGGGTTGGGGGATGTCCAGGGGGTGTCCAAGGGGGTAGGGGGTGGGGGTGGTGTCCAGGAGGGGTGGGGGCTGTCCAGAGGGGTGGGGGGCTTTCCAGAGGGTTGGGGGGTGTCCAGGGGGGTGTCCAAGCAGGTCGGGGGTGGGGGTTGTGTCCAGGAGGGGTGGGGGGCTGTCCAGAGGGGTCGGGGGGTGTCCAGGGGGGTTTACACATCGATTTGTTTTATATTTCAAAATTGTTTACATTAAAATTATGATTTTTTTCATATAAACATATATTTGTCTTATCTAAATAATATATATATTTTTGCTATTTGTTATAGGTAATAATGAGTCGAAGTTGGATTACGGCACATCGAATGAGCAATGAATATGAGGAAGGTGTTGATGCCTTTTGGAATTTTTCTAAACGAAATGTTCCAAGTAGTGACATTTTTTTCTGTCCATGCCTGAAATGTCTAAATATGAAGAAGTTGAAAAGTTATAGAGATAAAAGATCATCTGATTTGTCATGGTTTCAATCCGAGTTACAACCCTTGGGTTTGGCATGGCGAAACTGGACAGAATGTCACTGATGATAATGAATCACAAGATGGTAACTCCGATGGAATTAAAGAAACGATTCGCGATATTGTAGCAGAACAAATTGAGATAGAACCGACAGTTGCACGTCTATATGGTGATGCCGAAAAACCATTATATCCTGGTTGTACAGATTTTACGGTTTTTCGGCGGTGTTAAGATTGATTAACCTGAAGGCGAAACAGGGATGGAGTGACAGAAGTTTTACAGAGCTGCTACAATTGATTGAAAGACATTCTTCCAAAAGATAACGATCTTCCAGATTCACATTATAAGGCCAAAAAAATATTATGCCCGATGGGATTGGGATACAGGAAAATACATGCCTGTCCGAATGACTGCATTATATATAGGAAGGAATATGAATTTCTGAAAGAGTGTCCTAAATGTGGGACATCACGGTATAAGGTGAAAGAAAAATCACAAGCTGATGTAGAGATTACAAAGCTCCCTTCAAAGGTATTTTGGTATCTTTCTATAATTCCTCGTTTCAAACGTTTATTTGCTAATTCACATGATGCAAAAAGGTTAAGATGGCATGCTGATGAGCGGGTATGTGATGGAAAAATACGTCATCCAGCTGATTGTCCACAATGGATGAAAATTGATGCCCAGTACCCTACATTTGGAAATGAAATTAGAAATCTGAGACTAGGCTTGTGCACAGATGGAATGAATCCATACCGAACCCTCAGTAGCACACATAGTTCATGGCCTATTTTATTGGTAATTTAAAACCTCTCTCCTGAAGTTTGTATGAAGCGCAAATATGTCATGTTGAGTATCATGATCTCTGGTCCAAAGCAACCCGGCAATGATATTGATGTATACTTGTCACCGCTGATTGATGATTTGAAACTGTTATGGGCTGATGGTATTAGGGTGTATGATTCTTATAAAATGGAATATTTTCAACTGCATGCAGTGCTTCTATTCACTATAAATGACTTCCCAGCATATGGAAATTTGTCTGGATACAGTGTTAAAGGGCATAAAGCATGTCCAATTTGCGAACAACAGACGTCATATTGTCAATTGCATCATGGGAGGAAAACAGTGTACATGGGTCATCGAAAGTTTTTGCCTATGGATCACCCTTATAGAAGACTAAAAAAGGCATTCAATGGCTCACAAGAATTTGATACTGCTCCTCAACCTTTATCCCCAGAATTGTATTTTGAGAGGGTGAAAAACCTTGATGTGACATTGGGAAAGACACAGAAATCTGGTAATGATAGACATATTTGGAAGAAAAGGTCAATATTTTTTGAGCTACCATATTGGAGGTATCATGAAGTCAAACATAATATTGATGTCATGCACGTGGAGAAGAATATCTGTGATTCTTTGATCGGAACATTGCTAGATATTAAAGGAAAGACAAAAGATGGGTTGAATGCAAGGTTAGACCTACTGTCAATGGGAATATGTTTGGAGTTAGCTCCCACTCCTAAAGGAAGACGAACATTTCTTCCCCCGGCTTGTCATACATTATCGAAGAGGGAGAAAAGTATCTTCTGTCAGTGTCTTCATGATATCAAAGTGCCTCAAGGTTATTCTTCAAATGTAAAAAATTTTGTCTCATTGAAAGACTTGAAGTTGATAGGTATGAAATCACATGATTGTCACGTCATGATGCAACAAATTCTACCAGTTGCACTACGTGGAATATTGCCCATCCGTGTCAGAAAGACTATAATGAGGTTGTGTTATTTTTTCAATTCAATTTGCAACAAGGCGATTGATGTGAATGCTTTGAACATTTTGAGAAAGGATGCAATTTTTATACTTTGTGATTTGGAAATGTATTTTCCTCCAACTTTTTTTGATATGATGGTGCATTTAATGATTCATCTGGTTCGAGAAATAAGGCTTTGTGGACCTGTATATCTACGTTGGATGTATCCTTTTGAAAGGTATATGAAAATATTAAAGGGATATGTTAAGAATCCATATCGACCTGAAGCCTCCATTATTGAAAAGTATATTTCTGAGGAGGTAGCAGAGTTTTGTACGAGCTACTTGGCTACGGCGCAACACATAGGTTTGCCTCCATCTCGCCATGAACGGGTTAATAATGAGGGAAAGGGGATTCGTGGCTTGAAAGTCAAATCACTGTCAGCTGAACATATGAAGAAGTTAAAATTATACATCTTGAATAACATAGCTGATGTTCAACCGTATATCACATTGCATATTAATGAGTTGAAACAATGTCATCCAATGAAGAAAGAAATGTGGATTTTGAATGAGCACAACAAAACTTTTTTGCCATGGTTTAAAAAGACCTTGCTTGGTAGATCAGATGTATCAGAGACATTAAAATGGATAGTGGGTGGTCCATCTTTAAATGTGGTAACATGGTCCGCTTATGACATTAATGGCTATACATTTCATACGAAAGCTCAGGACAACAGAAGTGCAGTTCAGAATAGTGGTGTATTGGTGTTTGCAGAAGCAATGCATTTTTCGAGTGCTAAGGACAGAAACCCAATTTTGGCATCAAGTGCATATTATGGAGTGATTGAAGAAATATGGGAGGCTGATTACTTTAAAATTAAAGTTCCTGTTTTTAACTGTAAATGGTTTATCGGTCACAACATTGTCAGAAACGATGAATTTGGAATGAAACTTGTTAATCTGAATAGATTGGAAGACACAGCTGATTCTTTTATAATGGCAACACATGCCAAACAAATTTTCTATGTAGTAGATCAATCAGATATGCAGTGGGCTGTTGTTTTAAAAGGGAAAAACCAATATGTTGGTGAGGATGAATTTGATGAAGATGCTGATTTATGTGAGATCCCTACTTCCATGGAAAGATTAACAGAAGATAATGATGAGTATGTTGAAGACATGGTTTGTTCCATAAGGAACGATCACGACGAAGGAATTTGGGAAAACAATCCAGCTGTACATTCCTAAAATTACCGGTAACACAAGTTTATTTCTTGTTTACATTTAGTTTTTTCATATAATGTTAGATACTGTAAATTTTTTACTTATTAAAACATGTATCAAACCAAAACGATAAAACAATAAAAACCGTAAAGAGGAGAAGTCATGGGCGCACCGGCTGGCCGGTGGTGGATCACCGGTTGGCCGGTGGTCCAGAACAAAGCTCTGTCTGGTCCACCGGCCGGCCGGTGCTGAGCCAGCGGCCGGCCGGTGGTTCAGACAGAGAGGAAGGCTCTCTGTCTGGTCCACCGGCCGGCCGCTGGATCACCACCGGCCGGCCGGTGGACCAGACAGAGAGCCTTCCTCTCTGTCTGGATCACCAGCGGCCGGCCGGTGCTGAGCCAGCGGCCGGCCGGTGGTGAGCCAGCGGCTAGCCGGTGGCACTAGGCAGTGGGCAAGTCTACTGCCTGGGTCCTCTGGCTGGCCGGTGAGCTCACACCGGTGGACCGGTGGACTCAGTGAGTCAACTTTTCAGCTTTTTTGGGCCAACTCCTTGGCAACCTTTTGCCTGTGTTTACCATGTTTATCATTGTTTAACATGATTACCATATTACCAATGTTTACTATTATGTAATTTGGTACACTTTTCTATTTGTGAACTAATGTTTGTTTTTTTGATTTTAAGGAAAATGACAGATCAATCAGTTGATCAGCCACATGATTCTGGAGATGAGCATATTGGTCATACATCTGGGGAGGAACATTCACATGCTCCTATTACGAAAAAGAGTTCAAATGTTGGTAAGCGTGGGTGCACACGTTTACCAAAATTATCACTTGCCCGTACGAAGGAGGAGAGGATAGTCGTGGAGTTTGATGATGATGATCTTCCTAGAGGTCCAAATGTTAAAGATTTTAAGGGTTTTGTAGCAACTCAGGCTAAGAGCAAAGTAAGCATTCTCTATGATGATTGGAGAAGTGTGGATAAGGCGATAATTTCTCAGCTGTGGGAGACCATTTTGGTAAGATCTTTTTCTATTGTTTGACTGTTCTTTAAATGTTTCTAGTATATATAATATTTTTAACCTCTTTTTTATCAGATGACATTTGATATTCCTGACACTGGAGGAGTCAGGAAGAAATGCTTATCGTTGGCTGCTAGGAGATGGAGGGATTTCAAATCAACCCTCTCATCTGATTTCATTTATGGTCATAGGAGTCGTGAGAATCCATGTCGTATATATCCTTTTATAGATGAAGACACATGGAGACAATTTTTTGAAAGTATAAGAAAAGAATCATTTTTGGTAAGGGAAATGTAAACTTTTATAAGCATTCTTATATAAATGATCTTATTATTGTTTTTTTAATGATTACTTATTCTTAATTTACAGCAAACAAGGAAAGCTCATCAAGAGATCCAATCTAAAAATGTATACCCTCATAGTTTATCTCGGGGAGGGTATGCATTATTGGAAGAACAAATGATGGCAGAAAAATTTCAACAACTAAGAGCTGAGTCTTCAAGCTCTGGAGAGGTGGCCCCTCCATCCCCTCCATCTAGACATGAGAAATGGAAAAGAGCTCGAAAGGGCAAAAAAGGACAATATCTTTCGGAAGAATCGAGACTCGTAGTTGAGAGGATTGTAAGATATCTATTTTATTTATTTAAGTTTACTATTTTCGTCATATATTTCCAATCATTATAGAAATGTTCAATTAATTATTACAGGACTCTCTTGAGGAGCAGAGTTCACAGGGGACATTTACACCATCTGGGAGGGAAGATATTTTATCTGTGGCATTGGGAAAGCCCGAACATCCTGGCCGTGTAAGAGGATATCCGGCAGGTGTATCGGTAAGAAAAGTGTTGCCACGTTCCTCAACTTCTAACGTTGAGGGAGTTTATAAAAAAAATAGAATCCTTGGAGGCTGAAGTCCATAATATTAATGCGACAATGGAGGACAAGATTAGAGCATCGGTGCAGTTAATGTTTTCAGACTTGCAAAGACAATTTCAGGGTGCAGCTCCCACTCCACCTCTCCCAGTAGCTCCCACTCCCCCACCTCAGCCTGCGGACCCCATTTTTGATCCTCCTCCTCCGCCGCAGCTACCTACTTATTGTGAGTTGTATGTTGATGATCCTCAACATCATATAGTTGCATATGGGATGGTATATTGTATAGGAGATACAGTTCATCATCAACAGTTAGAGGTAGAGAATCAGAGGGTCACTGTACAGGATATTATAGATAGATCAGCTCGGATACCATTACCTACAAATGAGGTGACGACAGTTGGACATAGTATCGGCCATTTTTTACTTTGGCCATCCATACTTCTTCGACTCATTACCATAGAGGTATGGATGTTATATCTTTTATTTTATATTTTTATTAATGTTTTATCATTTGAAAACTAATATATTTTTCAATTTATTTTTACAGGAATACTTCAAAGGTAAAGAAATACTGTATAGACAACAACAAAGACAGATAGCTATGACATCAGATGCAGATACTAGCAGTCTTGACAAATTGTCAAGATATTCAAATTTGTTGGCGGATCATTATGACTTTACAATGGAAGCTCATGTCTGTGGATGTGAACTATGTGTGGGGATTATGAAAACTGATATCATGGAGTTTGTCACTGGAGATAAGTTGGGCATCAACGTGGTGCAAATTTTTATCATGTAAGTCTTAACACCTTTTCCTTGCGTTATATTTATTAAAAATGTATACTTATGTCTGCTTTGTATTAGGTATCTGTATAAAATTTGTGAGAGGAATGAGCTGACAGATGTATATGGATTCGTGGACCCACAATTGATTTCCCCTGAAGCATGTGCATTGGATGAGGAACAAAGAATGCTTTATATTGCTGAAAGATTTGAAAAGAATGTAATCACACAGTGTTGGACGATGCCTTTTTGTGAGAGGTATGAAACATATCCCTCTCAAAGAGTTAATTATCTTTTAACATAAAAAACCACTAACGTTAAATTTCCTTTTATCAGGGATCATTGGATGTTAGGGGTTTTTTTGCCCTAGGGAGAAAACACTTTATTGGATATGCTCTCTCCATGATGATGTGCGAGAAAGTTTTAAGAATATATTGGAAACATATGTTTCAATTTCACAATAGTTTTATATATTATAATGAATTTTAAATTTACCCCATTCGTATTATTTTCTAACAGGGCATGGGTCCACTTTCGAAAAAGCGCAAAGAAAAGGAATTTCAAGATCAAATACGTACATGCGAAGGTAAATATCCATTTATAATTTGTACATTTTGATTTATTACATAAAAATAATATATTGAATTTACACTCATTCAAACAGAAATGTCATGAGCAACAAGGCATCATCGAATGCGGATATTACATGTTAAGATTTATGTATGAAATAATAACAACTGGGACAGTTCTGAGTTTTGACCTGGTAAGATTTCCTCTTTCTCATAATATTTCAATTTGATTTATTCATTATACACGTTGACTACTATCCATTTCCTTTGAAGCTTCTTGATGACCCTCAACCCTTTACTGCTGAAGATATCAAACACTTACAAGTGGAGTGGTCAAATTATTTTACAGGTTTGATTGACTTTTAGTTGTTTGTAATGTAAAATGTAATTTTGAATATTGTCAATGTAATTGTGTATTTCGTAGTCGTTTAGGTTGGATTTAGTTTTTTTTTGAAGTTGACAGTGTAAGTTTTGAATGTTATATAAGTGAATGTTTAATTTTTCTCTACTTCTTGTTTTGGTCTACTGTTGATGGTTTTTCTGGTCTGGATTTTGGTATGGGGGGAGAGGTTCCAAGGGGGTGGGTGGGTGTTTGGGGGGTGTCCAAGGGATATGGGAGGGGTGTCCAAGGTGTGTTTGGGGCTGTCCTAGGGGTCGGGGGGTGTAAATGAGAGTGGGGGTGTCCAAGGGGTGGGGGGTGTCCAAGGGATATGGGAGGGGTGTCCAAGGTGTGTTTGGGGCTGTCCAAGGAGTCGGTTGGGTGTAAATGAGGGTGGGGGGGGGGGCTGTCCAAGGGGTGGGGGGGTGTCCAAGTGGTGGGGGGGGGGGGTGTCCAAGGGATATAGGAGGGGTGTCCAAGGGGTGTTTGGGGCTATCCAAGGGGATGGGGGGGGGTTTCCAAGGGGTAGGGGGGGTTTCCAAGGGGTCGGGGGGGGGGGTGTCCAGGGGGTGGGGGGATGTCCAAGGGGTGGGGGTGTCCAAGGGATATGGGAGGGGTGTCCAAGGGGTGTTTGGGGCTGTCCTAGTGGTGTAAATGAGGGTGGGGGGGGCTGTCGAAGGGGTGGGGGTGTCCAAGGGGTGGGGGGGGTGTCCAAGGGATATGGGAGTGGTGTCCAAGGTGTCTGGGAGTTCTGTCCAAGGGGCAGATTGGGTGTAAATGAGGGTGGGGGGGCTGTCCAAGGGGTGGGGGGTGTCCAAGGGATATGGGAGTGGTGTCCAAGGTGTCTGGGAGTTCTGTCCAAGGGGCCGGTTGGGTGTAAATGAGGGTGGGGGGGCTGTCCAAGGGGTGGGGGGTGTCCAAGGGATATGGGAGGGGTGTCCAAGGGGTGTTTGGGGCTGTCCAAGGGCTCGGGGGGGTGTCCAGGGGTCGGGGTGGGTGTACAAGGGGTCTGGGAGGGCTGTCAAGGTGTGGGGGGGGGGTGTCCAATGGGTGTTTGAGGCTATACTAGGGGTCTTGGGGGTGTAAATGAGGGTGGGGGGCTGTCCAAGGGGTGGGGGTGTCCAAGGGGTGGAGGGTGTCCAAGGGATATGGGAGGGGTGTCCAATGGGTGTTTGAGGCTGTACTAGGGGTCGTGGGGGTGTAAATGAGGGTGGGGGGGCTGTCCAAGGGGTGGGGAAGGGTTGTGGTGGGGCTCCAATGTGGTGGGGGAGGGCTGGCCAGGTTGTTAGGTGGGTATAGATGAGGGTGGGGTTCAGTTGGGGCTTGGGGGAGGGCTGGCATGGTTATTTTTGTTTGGTTTCTGGTTGCTTTTTGGTGAGAGCAGTGCAATTATATAAAAAATAATAATTTCTTTCACGTCGGTTATTTTATAACCGATGTGGTAAATCAATCGGTAGGGCTTTATCACGTCGGGTTTTTCTAGAACCGACGTGATAAACCGTTCCCGGGGCTTTTATCACGTCGGTTCTTAATATAACCGACGTGCTAAAAGGCCTGGGAATCGATTTACCACGTCGGTTATTGGATAACCGACGTGCTAAAACGTTTCCCAGGCCTTTTTATCACGTCGGTTATTTAAGAAACTGACGTGATAATAGGCCAGGGGAAGGGTTTATCACGTCGGTTATGACATAACCGACGTGATAAACGATATCCCAGGCGTTTATTCACGTCGGTTTAGGGAATAACCGACGTGATAAAGCCCCCCCCCCACGCATATATATCACGTCGGTTATTATATGAACCGACGTGATAACCCCCGTGATGTTAGGGATATTATGTCGGGTTTTAAATAACCGACGTAAAAAACGTTATTTATAACGTCATCCATATTAACGTCGCCTAAAAATCGACGTAAATAATAAAAAATAACCGACGTAAAAAATGTTTTCTGCACTAGTGTAAATAATTATTGGACTTGTGAATTTAATTTTATTGTTACATATTGAATTAAATTTCTGGTGATATTATTCTCTTATTATCCATGTGGGAAACCTATATGGTAGCCAATCGATTGTGAACAGCATTTGGTGAAATTCATCTTAATCCTAGGGAGTTCCTTATACTCTAAGAACATTCTCATGAATGAAAATTGTCTTCTTAATGTGGATTAGAGAATTTACTGGAAGCAATTATCATGGTAATCGATGGGTGAAAATGTATGTGCAAGGATCTTCAGTGCTAGAACCAGGGGATTCCTTCGCCGAGGTCCATAGTTTCTCAGAAAATTTGTGTATCACTACTAGAGGAGATCTATCCTTATTCTCTAAAACTCAAAAAACCTACAACATAGATATGCAGGAAGGTGTATAAATGAATAACTAAATCCATAGAGGTACTTCCTTGATTTTATTAAATTTATTATATATAAAATATTATGATCCTCTCTTTTCGGTTCTGGGTCTCTCTATTTCTTTTCTAATTTATTGATTAAATTCAGTAAAACTTGTTTTCATTATATTATTTATCCTAGATTGAACATTAATTACATAGAAAAAATTAATGTTGGTCCATTTTCCTCTCACACTTTTATTTTTCCTAGAACCTACAATATTGTCATTTGATAACTCGAAATCGATTTCACCCAACTGGAATTCTCTGACATTATCCAAAAGTGAACGTGTCAACACTGTTGAGTAAGGATAATTTGTAACATATTTCTTAACTAGTTTACTCTATAGGGATTCCAACTTCTTTAAAGCCTCCAGCACCAAACGTCCTTTGGAATTAAAACTACGGGCATATACTACAAACTTTTCTTTAAACGGAATATATATTATCTTTAAGTCATAGTTCAACAAGAAATCCTACCATAGTCATTTTATAAGGTTCATTTATCCCTACCTAAGCACATACTGAATACTCAAGTAGTTTTAGTAAACAACAAAAAACTCTCTTGGAATCTAGTCCTTCAATGTCCTCAAGGCGAAGACCACCACTTCACGATTTAGGTCACAAGTCATGTAGTTCTTCTCATGGGGTCTCAACTACCGTGACCCATATGTGATATCTACATTCCTCTACAAGAAAACGTTGTTGATATTGACTCAATATGCATCAAAATACACTAAGAGATCCATGCCTTCAACTGGTTGTATCAACTTCAAAGCACTATTGAGCCTAAGACTAAACTCTTCGTTGGCCCTATGGAACAACATAGATCAGGTAAACAACTACCCTTTTTAGATCAAACATGTAAAATGGGGTATAATTATAAATAATTACACTACAAACCTATTTTAGTACCCTACCACACTATGAAATCTCCACACCTCTAAAATTATTTTAGGTGCCCCCAATAAATAACAAAATATATATTTATTAGGTCCTTATGTATAACATGTTCCGAAATGAAATTCCCAAAAAGGTAAATATCATGATTCTAGAACTAGATCATAAAAAGTATTATATAATTCTATTGATCTTGATGAAAATATAGAACCATACACATGTTCTATGCATGTACCTCCTATGATGTACATTTGATGAGTGTTTTGTTGATTAATATGCCCAACAACTTGTCCATGTATGGATGGAAAACATATTTCATCAAAGACAAAAACATGGTGGGGGGATTTTTCACACCAATGGAAATCACCAGGAACTCATAGTGTTAATTGAGACATCAAAATTCCAACCATGGAATATCAACTACAGGAACCATCACCTGGTTATTATCGATTATGAGATTGATCATCATGAACTATTTCATGCCATGAAACTAGTCAAAGAAGTCATAAATTCTCATAAAGTGGTACTTTTTATTTATCATGTTTATGATCAAGTAACAATAATCCATTCAAATCAATAATTTCTACTATGATTTTTTCAATAAAAATACCGGAGTTTCCCAGGGGGATACACATAGTCAGATGAAACACCTCCCTTGAAGGTCCTCAAACTGTAATTGTTGCTCCCAAAGATTACTAGGGGACATAAATAATTCAATTTAAATATAAGAGTTGTGTTAGGATGGTTGTTGATATAAAACATCATCCCCAACATCAGAGGAAGTCCTAGAATGTCCTTGAGGAATAATTCCATATAATCCACTACATTTGAAGGAAAAAAATTCATAAGGAACATGCTACACCAATGGATACACTCTCCAAATGAGGGGTGATGATTTGAAAACTTTATATTGAAAAACAATCTTACCATTACATCGTATATCTCTCACCGAAAACGGGGGATCACATCCCATAAGTTCATAGGTAACAACCTTGTCTTCTGTTACTTTTGATTTGGGTTGTAACCAAGGAAAATCAATCCATACCTAAGATGATGTCATAAGGTTCCATCATGATGAATAAAATTTTACAAGCGATAATATCCCCACAAATAAATATCTCACACTACCGGCAGATAGAAGATACATAAGACGAATTCCCTATATAGACCTTCAAGTAATGTTTTTGTGCTAACACCTAAAATGGGAGACGGAAATCTCAAATTATGATTATAGGGATAATGTCATGATTGTAACCGATGTCTTATAATACCAACCCAATATTAGAAAACACATAAATCATACCTCTTATCATATCATTCATTCCTAGGTCATAATATTAGTTATCCTACAACTTTCAACGACCCTAACTACTCGATCCCTAATCCTGAAATGGGTCACCAAGTTGTGTTGGTGGAAGGAAGAAATAATTATTACAACATAAAATGATTAAACTACTCCAATTATAGCTCTAACTCCAATGGGACCAATCTTTCCTCTCATGTGTGACTTAAAATCACTGTGGTACCTCTTATATTGTTGTCTAATATCAATTTACATGTACTTCTCAACATGATTGGTATGGTAGTCCCACATTCTTATAACATTTAAATCACAATAAAATAACCATCCCTCACTGGAATTACATGGTTCTCTACACTGTCCCTATACATCATGACCTTTGTTGTGATTATTATTTTGAAATGTCTTTATGTGAATAGATCCCACTGGAGGACACTTGAAATCAAATAGAGACGACTCACCTCTGTGCCACCCACAACCAGATCCATCTATTTGGAATACCTATAAATGAAATATCTATATAAAAAATCTCTCTCTAGCACCATGACATAGCAAGGGATGCATAAGGGTACGGAACTGGAATTGATCTCTCTGCGGATTCCCTTATAAAACTTTCATGCATGGATGTATCTTTCCAAGATCTCGTCAACAATGTATTGCATAAGGTTTGTCAACCTCACTATATAATCGACCACTATCATCCATATCGGCTGAATATCCAGTAGCTATGGATCAAAACTGAGCATAGATATGAGGGGAATTAATACATATTAAATTTATATTTGAATTCATCCTATGAGAGTGTTGACTCATTGTGTAACGTTGTTTGAAATATCTGCCAGCACCTGACTGATCCTTGGAGAATGATAGATTCTAGTGCAGCCACCTGCTATGTTGGGGTCTGAATAAGACTAAATTCATGTTCTACTGACTCTGTCCAATCCTATCCTTCATCATGGTATATCTCCCCTTGTAATATCATTGTCCAATGGCTCTAGAACACGCAGAGCACAATTACCATATGGGCTTCCTCATCCTACTCTTTATGAATGATCTTTTTCATAATAGATGGACATACTGCATCTTGTCGACCTATAGGAAGGAGGTCGTTGGATGGACCTTGAACTGATGACTTTCCTCTCATCAGACCATCTTTATGATTTGGAATAGGAATATTGGATTGTTGTCGTCATGGAGGCATTCTGAGATTTATCAATACATACTGTGATTAGATGAGCATGTATATATATATATATCAACAAAAATGCGGATCCGAGTCACAATGGATAGTCAATGATTCTATCTTATATGAATCATGTACCATATCTCCCAAAAATGAATGTCTTTATATGTCGAGTAAATAAGAAGGTATTCAATTTCATGGTGAATGGGTACATTGGTTGCTCGCACCATTACTAGACACCCAAGCCGAAGTGTTGCACTCATGTCACATTGAAATTCTTGCCCTAAATCTCATCCAAATATTCATATGGGGACTAGTCCGAACAAAATCCCAATTAATGAAAATGTTGTAATACCAATTTATCATGTCCCAACCCAAGACGAGGCATGAGACACTCTACTACAAGACCCCCTCTATAGGCCAAATGGTGGTGATAGTAACCCAAGGCATAAATAACATGGTGGGGCCTTTTCTGATATAATTTTATGCACACACACATTTACCCTTATGAAAAATTGAAAATTGAATGAGTAAAATATACAACACTACTAGAAAGTAAAACAGACATGCAAAACCACTACTATGAATTGGAGTACGATAGTACAAATAGAAATTTAAAGTGTTAAAATACACACTAAACATGAAATATGTCCCAACTAGAATAAAGAGGAAAATTAAGTTTCCAGGATATCCTATCACTAAAATATTATGATACGGCCACTATATGCAGTCCAAAGCACCCATTATACCTTAGTATCATTGATTTCACCAATAATCTTTCCAAAACATGTATAAAATATTAGTTGTGTGGGAATATCCCCTGATGGTTGGTGTATGTACATACCAGGTAGGATTTCACGAATACTCAAGGGGTGATGTAATAGATTCAATAGGAATAGGAAATGAGTAAATTCCAAATACATTAAAAGTTAACAGCTCATCCCAAACCAAGAGTACATGTAACCTCATTATAGCACAAGAGTCTTGAAATGGTGATTAGATGAACTAAATTTCGAGTCTTCACTATCTATTTTAGGATATTAGACTCATCCAAACATGAAAAGATAATCACGGAAAGCACGTGTCATACCTTGTGCAACTTATCATTTCCAAGAAGTAGAGTAACCAAATCCAACGATGTTAATAAAGAAGAATATACATATGTGTGTGTGTGTGTGTCTATATATATATATGTGTGTGTGTGCTCTATCAAAAGAATCCCAAACAAGAGAATAGGGGTATCATCATCCAATATCTCATCCCAAGAATAGGAGTTTCCAAAAATTCCTAAATTCCATCAATGATACACAATATATTATGAATCTAACAAAAATTAACTATGGAAGACATACTATTCCTCATCACTGTGCCACTCAAATAGAGGGGACACAAATTTTATGTATAAAACTGATGACCTTGTAAAATGAGAGGGATCCACTCATGTAGCCATCGATGACCCACTAGCTATATCTACAAGATGGTTAACATGGTAGTCTTTGAGGAAACCACATCCCATCTCTACTGGGGATTCAAATTATTTTTTGATGAGGAATCCATTAGCCAACACTACTAGAGGGTTGACTCATTAGTATTCAAGGAATCCACTACCTAGCTTCCCGGGATTTTTGACATGGTAGTCATTGAGGGCTCTGATGGACAACTCTACTAGAGGGTCAATTCAGTAGTCATCAGGTAATCCACTACTCAACTCTACCAGAGGGTCCACTTTATAGGCGTCCTGGACAAAAATACACATCAGTACCTAATGGTTGAATCAATAGTCCTTAAGAAATAAATTCTCCAAAATATTGGAGGGTAAAATTGGTAGTCGTCAAGAACACCACTACCCAACTATACTAGAGTTTCAACTAAATATTTTTCAAGGACTCCACATCACATCTCTACTAGATGGTTATCTAAGTAGTCATTCACGAATCCACAACCTATCACTACTGGAGGTTCCACAGATTAGTTTCCAATGATCTTAAATGATCACTATCATTGATTGTAATATCCTTAATATGCTTCATTCTCAAAAAATTCAACATTATATCTACAAATTAGTAGTTGATTGTACCACCATGTTCTATGTGCAAAAACTCTTAGGATAGGCTACTCTTAGGATCAAATTTGAGGTCAAAAAAGTAAAAATAGAACATTGATGTTTCCATAAAAGAGGAAAATGGGTACAACACATGTGATGGGACCGACACAAAATTTCTTTTAACTCGACCACATGGTTATGTCCCCTGATGTATATGGATCTCATATCATTTAGTTGTACTTGACTTATAGGTAAACTACACGGTGTTTCCAAGCCATCCAAATTTGGTCCATGTCCTTCTTGTCGGTCTGTTTACTGAAGATGTGTCTATGTACTCGGTACATGGAATGTAGTTTAACATGGGTTTGTGCTTATGTGAACTATTTATTTTTTATTACTTTGGGACATAGTTATGGGTCTGGATGTGTACTGTTATATATAGTCCTACAAATGTGACCCATCTCACTAATCGTCCACATAGGGACCAGGTACACAACAAGAATGAGGTCTATAAGCTTTGTCAAACATATATATCTCCAAAATCCTAGAAGCATAGCATGTGTCCATCTATGTACAGAGCATGTAGTTTAGTGTTATCTAGATTTCCATAATTCCTAGATTCAAGGTTTATGCTATGATTTAGGATGTTCCACCACAGATCCCACCTTGAATTCACCCAAAACATATAGATATGGTCATGGATCATGGTATCTTACAACTATTCTATAGAAATCGGTCTATGTTTGTTTTTCAGAGGTTTGTACCATGTCCACCATTCCACTAATCCTTCATTAAACAATGATTTTTTCCCAAATTGTAAAAAATACCATCTTTTTCTCAAAGAAATACCATATTTTGGATTGATTCATCTATTCCCTCCTTCCATGTGATCTTTTTGTGATTTTGAGGATATAACTGAGATTTGTACCACCTAGAAATAACAAATTGGGACCATGAGGTCGTACATGTGAGTAACAAAAAACCACTTTTTGGGAAAGGCTAAATAGAAATTTTATAACCACCGTTAACCAACCATTCATGTTCAATGATCAAGAAAAGTGATACTATGGTTAGAAACAAATTTAAATTTAGTACTTAGGTGCATTCATAGGACACAATTGTAAGAGATCAATGAACAAGGATTGGTATTCTCAATCAATTTAATATAAGGACAAAAATCACCAAATGAAAAGTCATGCCAAGATATATGATATTTATTTTATAAAGAACATGCTCTCTAATGATTGAAGGGTGTCGTTTTGTTCGCTATGCTCTGATCTACTTGGATCTGTCATTGTTCCATCATCCAATGTGATTCCCTAATGAATGAGGATAAGGAATCTCTCAACAGATCCCAGTATAAGGAGGATAACCCTCATAAAATATCCATTATATGATATTTATAAACATTTCGTTTTGGAATAAAAATATTTAATTAATTAATTTAATTATTATTTATTTCACTGAATGCACCTCCATTGATCGAGGAATCATAATTCCCCACATTAAACCATTTTATTTTGGGGTCAGGGTAAAAACACATTATAGACTCAACTACAGTCTCTAATTTCTAGTACTATATTCCATTTAAGAGTTGTCACATTTTCATAAAGAATATGTTCATGTGTAATATAAAATATGTATAATATATTTTATATATTTTATTTCTAGAACACTAAGCCTCATAATAAAATCTATTCTCAGTGCATATATATATATATATATATATATAATTAAAATCCTTACAAGGTAAAAAATTGTCTATACAATTATACCTAATCATTTTCCAAAAATATGATTAAAAACCAATTCCTTATCCAACTTGATGAATCACCAATGAAAAAACATACAGTTAACTATGATCATTAATAGATGAGACAATGGAGGAATGATGCCCTGATGACTTTCATGTCAGAAATGTGGAATGAAAAACCCCAGAAATATTTTCAAAGGAATATTAAAAAGATTTCTGTTTAAAAAAAGCAGGATAATGAAAGGTATTTTCAATGAAAAATGAACAATACTATGGAAGGAAGTAACATTCATCATAAGGATCCATTTATTGTTTAAGGTCCTAAATTTGGGGATCCTATGATTGGTCTTAGTCAATTACCATTACAATACAATAAACCCATTACCAAGGAAGGTCATATATTTCAATAAAATTATTGATTTATTTAAGTATTGGGATTCCAGAATTATATTTTAAAGGAATTTAAACCAATGGTATTTTGGTTATAAGATTAATGAAGAATCTGAGGATTGCATTACATTTTATAAGTATATATGTCTTCACTAAACTAATTGTTTTTATAACATAATGGGATTATGATTTTATAGTTGATTATATGTTCAAATTACTAAAAAAACCTTTTTATGTTTTATGATGTATGACTGTACCAATATTAATGTTATTTTTGAAGACAATTATAGAAATACAACCAATTGGTTTAGTATATTTTTTATGAAAAATGTTATATAAGGAATAATTCCCTTACATTTGTGGGAATAAGTTAAATGGTGTTGGTACCCATTAGGGTTTATCATATCATTGATGTTGTTGTAATTATGGGTCATCATAATTTTTGAACATTAGAATAACCTTAATATTATTTTTGAAAAATTATAACTCGCAGTATGTGTAAAAACCTATTGTGTTTAATGAAATTTATAGTTTTTGAAAAAACAAATAATGGAATATATGGGTTTAGTTCCTTCAAATTTCCTACATAATTTTCGAGTTAATATATTATTCTTTTTACATAAACTAATTTTTGAATAATTATTAATGATGAACTAGTGGTGTTAGTGATGAGGTTTAGAAATAAATTTATTTAATTGGTTAACCTATTAAAAGAATATTGGTTTTAAAAAAATATTTAGATATCGTTAGAAGGACATTACACTCTTTCATGGATTTTATGATATGTTATAATGTTTATTATAGTGATTCATGCAAAAAAATACATTTTTTGATATGCATTTAATATACTAAGAGATGAATTGGAAATTTAATGAAGTAAAACCATAGGATGAAATTGTTCATATGAAATTGAAATATATCAATTATATATATTTCATTATGTTCATAGTTATGATGGGAAAATAATTCATAATGATTATGAAAATGGATTTTGAATCAAAAAAATATATCTTATTACATTCATATCTAAAGAATGAAATGGTCCTTTTAAATAATCGTAGATTTATATTTTTGCATATTTTTAACTGTCTATTGACTAGTCACATTATTGTGATCAATTACCACTCTCATGCTCTATAATAATTTATTCTTTTCTTCTATGCCCATATCATCTCATGACACCTCTGTTGTTAAATTTAGAAACCTAGAATGAGTTATTTCACATGACATTTTACCTTCTTATTCTCTCTCATTTTGTGGATGTTTTATCAATCTTTTTTATAATTGGGGTTAACAAAAAATTATTTTTGAATTTCATCCCCTTTATTACGAAGATCATGACTAAATTATGCGGTAGAAATTTAATTTAGGGGGGAAAATGATACACCCAAAGAATTTAAAAGATGAAAATTTAGCTCAATAATTTATACGAATTTTAAACCAAGCCTAGATGATAATGGAACTCCATGTGAATATAAGATATACTACTTTTATAATAAACCAAATCTCTTCAATTTCTTGCAATGTATTCAATACCTACTACAAAAAACAATATTCTCTTAAAATATTATTATTTTTAAAATGACCATTATACACTAGTGGTTATGTTATTGGGTATAAATAGTAAAAAAAATCTTATTAAAACATTATCTTTACATGTTATCATTAATTATCTTTTCATTATAAATAAAAAACATTTGATAAAAAAATTCTTTATGAAAAACAATATTTTTATTAAAAGATTTTTCATTTCATTTTCCATAAAATATTTATTAATAAAATTTAAAACATTAAAAAAATTTACATGGAAAAAACAACATCATTTTTTATATTATAATTTATAAATAATCATATAGTTAATTTTTTGGGATTTTTTTTGAAAAGTAACATTCCTTATGAATAATGTCCAATATTAATTTCTGTTAAAAATTGAATTTTTGGATAAAGCATTAAATTGATTATTTTTTAAAAAAAAAAATTAAAAAAAACTATATCCATTATATAATTATTAAACAGATTAATCCCATTGGAATCAATTAAATATTTATTTTTTAAATAAAATCATTATTAAATTTTGGATGTTTTTACATTGAAACACCTATTTTTTAACATGTTAGTGGGTTTAATTGTAAATTGATTACAAAAGATTATGTGAATTGAATTTAAAAAAAAGGAATCCAAATTTAAATCATTATAGTTTATATTATCTAATAATATTAACAAAATTTATTACCTTAATGAATAATGAAAACGTAAAAACTATGTACCACAATTAAGGTAAAAATTGCTTTAATGAGAATTAAATTTAGATGAAAATGGATAAAATGACCTATAACTTGCCGAAAACCCATTTTAGGGAAATATTAAAAACATAAAACTTCTATGGTTCTGTAACATATTATTTTTGAGAATTTTTCAATGTGTAAATTCTGGTTACAAATTATTAATTTCAAAAATTCCTATTGTGTCCTCTCCCCCACTTATAAAGGGTCACTCTATCTCTTCACATATTCATAGCACTAAATCCCTTTGTATCATGCAAAACATACCCATATATCTCTCCACAATACTTAAATGAATATTATATCTATTTTTCTAACCAAAAAAGTCCTTGGGGTCCTTAGGAGGATATCCAAAAGTTGGTTCTCTAAGTTAAGGTAATTGTCTGAATATAGTTATTTCATTTTCTTTCTTCACTTTCCTCTGTTAATTATTTATTAAAACATAAAATAATAAAAATAAAATTATATAACATATTGTTAGATTTAATTATGTTTAATCAAAAAATAATAATTCTTCTCATCCTCCATAAAATGGATCCCAAAAGTTTTTATAGGTTGTACGGAGGATTATCCCCTATCGCACCGATGTAACTCATTTGCCATCAACATTTCATGAAATTGTATATAATAATGGGTTTATTGTTAATATATATATATATATATATTATTTTTTATATTATTATAATTTTATAATTATAGTATCTCATATACCTTATTACATTTCATAAAAGTTAATAATATGATAAAGTTGTTGTTGTGTACGACAGACTGCCATCTCACTATGATATGTGATTCATTTTTCACATACTCTTTACATGGAAGATAATAAATACTATAATGAATATAAGTTTTATATATGAAGTTTTATTGTTTCTGTAAAATTAACACAACATCCACATCCATACCCTTTCACTCGTTAAGGTAATGATATTGTTTCTCGTGCATACGTACGACCTACCTTCTTCACGAAGCGAGGCAATTCATTTTCCATGTATAGACATCATGAATGAACAAAAAAATAATCTTATGAATACTAATTATATTAATAATAAAATTATAATTCTCTATAATATTTAATAATATACTATTGAAACGTTTTTCTCCTAATTTATTTTATATGCTTTATATACATCCCTATAAACAAATAATATCATCATTAATTAATAATTAATTATATGTTATGTTTCAATTTGTTTAATTTCATCGAATTAGATTTTACATCAATGTTACCAAGTAGAAAATAATTTCACAACTGAATTTCATTTCATTAGGTTATATTACAACATAAATTACCTTGATATTGTCATATTATATTTTTGATCAAATTTGAATATATTTTGTTTTATGTTTACATGTTTTATTAGTATTTACATTTGGAAAACATAATCCATTAATTGGTTAATTCTCACATAAGTGTTATGATCATTATAAGGGTTCTTTCCACAATCTCATTTTAATTTGGATTGTTTTTGCTTGAGTATAAATTAAATAGAATTATGTAATAATTGGATATTAATACCCTTTTAAATTTATTATCCAATTTTAATTCACAATTTCAATGAAATTGTATACTTTTTCACTCATTGATACTTAAAATTATTGAAAATTATTTTTAATAATACCCTATGTCAATTCTCTCTACAATAAAAATTCATTTTTCATCCAAACCCATGTTTTTGAACAAAGAATAAAGAAAATTTTATTAAATTATTTAAATATGTTACTAAAGGCATTATAAACCACAATTTACATTTGAAAATGAATGGAATAATTGTATTTTCCAAATAAGGCCCGTTTGGAGTTTAGTGAAAATATGGATGGAATCTTGATTTTAAAATTGACAAGAAATAAAAATATTCCCACCATCATTACCACTCAATGTATTAATGATTATATAACTTGGTTCAAATGTTATATATAATAGAAATATTTCTCAAAATATTTTGTCATATTTTAGTTTTAAAAAGATTAATAAAAGTCATTTTTCAATAAGAATGTTTTAATGGAATTTTTATGGTTTTTCATTTCATCGACAACAAAAACCCAATATTTTAATTACAATAAACTAGAGATTTGTTGTATTGATACCATCCTTATACTTTATATGGATGTATTATGACCATTTTTACTATATAAACTAATAACATTCACTTTCTTGGTTTATTTTTTTATTGATTAACTTTCACTTCAAATATTCACATTCCTATGATCATTGGACAACCAATTTCCCCAAAATATACATATTATTTATCTTGGATAACGTTATTTAATAAGAAATATATCATTTATATATATAATATTCTACATTGAAATTTTTTCCGACTATATAGGGAAATATTGATAAATCTATATTCCTTAATCAAGCTGGATATTATTGGATAAAACACATTTTCCTTGAATTCTATTGATTATTCGTTATATGATGAATGATTTATCCATGATTTTGTTAGGGGGGACCAGTTATAGATGGCCCCTTGATCAATAATTACTCTCATGACACAAATCATTTGGATAACATTAGTTAAATGGGATTATGGGATTTAAATACCTATTAATTTTAAACTACATTTTGAAAAGTCTGGATAGAAGAGGTGTCATGATATCTCAGATTATAATGTCTAATAATTAATATTTTAATATATTAATAATTCAGCAGTATTTATCCTTGGAAATTTCATAATGATGTTATCTCTTGGTGTATTTAATTCACATTTTATTGATTAAATGGATAGTGTTTTTAGTTGTTTACCAAGCAATATTTATTATGCCTTATTTAATCATGATAGCTAAGTTGGTAATTATATTGTATATGTGTTATGATATTTAATATTCCATATTTTTTAATCCTTATCAAATCATGATAGTCAATTTTATGATTAAATAGATTTATAGATCCAAATATTTAACTTCTCATCTTTATTATCCCATATCTTTTCATTACTGTAAAATTATTTTAAAGGAATGTGTGTTTAGTTAGTTAAGTGTACATGTTGATTAATTTTATTGATTCTAGGTAGCTTCCAATTTTTTTTAACTATTACTAATTATCTATGCTCACCCTTATTCTTTTATAATTCCTATGAATCCAAGAAGAGTACTTTGAATGATATAAAAGGATATTCTAGAATGAATAACTATATTCTCAAAATATAATTATGTTTTTATTTGTCTTATCAAATGTAATGAAATACTCAAGTATGCTTCTTATTTACCAAGAATAATAAACTATTGAATCATTTTGGATGAGATTACTTATATATTTCTCCAATGTAGTAAGTTAATCAATGGCTCTTGGATACCGGGGTCAGGGTATTTTCAATATTTCTTAGACACAAAATTTGACAACTTTGAAAATACTATTAAAATAATAAATTCAAATTATTGTAGTGAGTATATCTTCTAACATGTCAATGTAATATAATAAAATCAATATAAAATATATAAATCAAATTGATGGTGAAGTCATTATAAAAACATATAAGATGAGGAATGGAAATGATCCGGTCAAGATAATGATCTTATAGGATAATGAAAATGGGTTTCCGTCATATGTCCTTATGGACATGTTCTGACCTTAGTTACCTGGGTTTCTAACATTCTTTCTGGAGTAAAAAATTATATAACATTCTATGGATGAATTTTTTTCAAGTTCATAACTATATGATTCCAATATTAAACATTTTGTTGTCAATAAGAATTTTCATACCTTTAACACTAATGATACCCATAAATTCAGCCAATAACATTGTAGATGTTATTTGTATAAAATTAATTACACATGTGACACCCCTATCCATAACCACAAACCATACAAGAGTTCCACTCGGTATCATGTTATCCTTACCATATGATAGATATTTCCTACATGTAGTGAGGGAAAAACATATATAATGGGAATACAATGACTTAAAATAAAAGTCTTAAACTATAGTATAAATGACCAAAATCATACATATCATATCAAAGGAGGATGAGATAATAAATACATCCAATATCATACACGATGTAGTCATAAAAATTATACATTAATCTCTCACTTTAATGGTCCCATGATCAAAATAAAAAAAACATAAACTATCACTATTAACATCCCCATGCATTATCCCATTCCTAGTCACCAATACTCATCACTCTACAATATCCGGATCTACTAATTGTCTCATCCCATATCTTAATGTAAAAAAATAAGGTCTAACCATGCACCTGAGTTCATATGTATGGTTTGATCATTTTATATATTAGGGTCACACCATGAACCCCTAATATTCATTTTCCTATGAATTTTAATTCAATAATAAAGTAAATTCAATAAATAAATATGTTCTCCTAGATTTCATTTGTTAAACAGGCCATTATGCCACTCGACAAGGTATGAACACACATATTTACATCAGGAACAAACTATGACACCCTAGTACCTAAATATTTGTATTTAAATCCAATTTTGGAATCCCATAATTACATTACACACAGATCATCCAAAACATGAATAATCAAGTTAGTGATTTATCCAAGTCTCAAATGCTACCCAAAGAGGATGGGTAGTGTCTTCCATTGAGGCTCTTAACTAACCTTATCAATCAAGGTGGTCCAACATCCAAACTCATCCTCAACCTTCTCACTAATGGTAGGTTACATCCATCTATTTTCACATCTTCTATAAAATCCATATCACTCACAGTAGTCCTACAATCACATGCGACATCACATCGCTTCCTAAACTTATTCTCAGTCATATTATTCATTTCATTCAGTATTGTGCCATCACACCCTGGTCATGGACTATATATCACTCATGGAAGTCCCTCTAATACAATCCCAACAATATGAAGTCCCAAATGATCTTAATACAAACCATATGACTCATTGTTGACATGGAATCTTCAAAAGTATCATAGAATTCATCACACCTTGGTAGTCCCCCCATGGTATCTATATCATAGATGATAATGGACATAATACCCATCCCTCACATCGAGAACTATCACATGAAAAAACACATTCCAAAGAAAATACAAACGTGGATAACTACTATCACCTTGATCACTAGATAAACACATCCTCACATTTCTCATATCTTGCATTTAGAAGCACACCACATCTTATATTTTCCAGTAGTATATCCATTAGGTTATTTTGACTCCTATCAATATCTAGTCATTGATACTAGCTCAGAAACGTCACTAATATGTGACATAACAGATGGTAGGATGCAATATACTTTTTTTGAGTATTTATTTTGAATATATTTTAATTTTTTTTTGGAGACATCCTTGGAGAAGACAGAAAATTCCATTGCCCTGTGTGGCTCATTGTTGTTGTAATAGAAATATTATATATTAAATATCACATGCACACAGTTTTTATAAAACATTATAATAAATCCTAAATATATTCTGGGATCATTAATAAGATATCTCCATCAAAAAAATAATGTATGTTTTCCCTTCAGTGAGACATAATTTATTTCCCAATGATCATTTTGTTGAAGCATAGTCGCTTGCATAAATAATAATATTTATTTTTTAATATACTTATTTTTATTTTTTAATGTTGGAAGTAATTATCCCTATATATTAGACCAAATAAGTACACTATATTAGGGTTATCTATATAACACGATGGATCAAGAGAGGTCCATTCATGGGTGATTCATGGATTATCAATGATAGATCATGATTTGGAAATCAATATGCCAACATAGATCATGCATCTCATCAATAAAAATGGTCTGGAACAATTATTCATCAATGGTACATCCAAGATCAATGTGGGATTTTATTTAGGTATTTTAAATCCTTTTTTATTATCTCATATTTAATAAATAGATTCTTTTAAAAAGTATTATTATTTTATCAATGGATGATATTAAATTATTTCTCTATCTTCCCAGAATAATAAGAATTTATATTTATTTGTAGGTAATTTTTATTCCTAACTCATAATTGTAATGAAAAGAATCATGGAAATCCTAAAAAATAGATGAGGTTCATTCCATAAATTTTCTATGGCCCCAATTATATATATGGTTATTAGCTACATTAATTTTTTATTTAGGTTCAATGAATACTTTGAGATGTATTTTTTTCATTTGATCTTTCTCACAATGGATTTTTTTTCACATGTGAATATTTTTTATCAGTGATTTCATCAAGTAACATAGAAAACATTGATTTTTTGGATTGATATTTGGAGATCCCCATTCAATATATTGGAATCATAGAATATAGGTGCAACTAAAAATGTCTTTCAAGCTGATTGGTTGCCAGATTTCACTCACTGGTGATAGAATGGTGTTTTTTTACCTTAGATATCGGTTCCACATTGACTATTTGGGATGACTTGGTGGTAAAATAGGTGTGGGGTGTGTTCATATAAAGAACAGATGGTTTCATGGAAACTAAGGACAATATGACATGCAATATAAATGAAAACACTCCATGTATCCCCTTATGTGGCTCTTGGGTTTCATAAAGAGAAATGCACAACATGTCGTCTAAAACATGTCACACATTGTGTAACCCATGGATAGAAACTCTTCATGTACCCTAGGTGAACATATGAATGATCATGGTAAGGTGAATATGAATATCCAAAATACATGGGCATGACCTTGAACTAATACACAACTAGGTACGTGATCATTAACATAGTACACAGGCATGTCCGAATTACATAGGTTAGACCATAAGAGCCTGTTAAAGCACTAACAAACATAAATATCCATACTGACCTCTACATTCTATGAATCCCAAATAGAAACATCATGTTTGTGGAGAATAACATGTTTTGTGTGAAGTTGAGAAATAGGAATATCTAGGGAAGTAAAGATATTCCTTGTATTTCATCCATGGAATGATAAGGCCCTTCATCTATTCAATTTGGATTATATTTTATTTGGTGTGCCGCTTCTAGTCCATATTAAATAGGTTATAGTGAGGCATTACACCAACTCCTTGGATCATGATTTACATTTTGAAATTATTTTTAGATATATTTTTCATGAATCCCTCCATGATGCCCCAGGTGGGACCCTCAACTATTTTTTCATCCCTATGTGGGTTTTGAGGAGTCATCGTTAACAAATTACATGGGTGAATGATTCCCTACAATGAATGTTATTCCATGTTAGGTTTTTCTTGTCCCCCATTATCCCTGGGTGTTATCCCCTATTTTTATATCAATCTATTCGGAGTTCAAGTGAGAAATTATTTTTTGGTTTGGAAAAATGAGCCTGACCACTAAGATGTGAACCACCCATAATTACAAGGCACATAGAGTGAGATATCCCAAATGAGTGTTACCTTGAAGCATCAAGAACAATCAAGTGGCTAGTAGAATGGATGAGACATTTTTGAGGCTTTGATTCTATTATGAGTATATGATGACTATTTATATTATGATGTTATTGTTTTGTATCCTATACTAATTGGAATATATTCATGATTATGATAAGACTATTAATTTAATTATTTATGTTTTGTGATTTTAGTCTGTCCTACTAGTTTTTTTATACTCACCCATGCATCAGATATTCCCATATATTTTATGTCTAATTTATTAATAATCATATGTATGGAGTCTTTGGAGGATAATAAGCAGGTGGAGAATAATTTGTACTGGAAATACTATGGTTGTCCCAGGTGTTTCTTTTGATATATTTCCCTCATTTATAGTATTTTTGAATCTTTTATCAATTTTGTGGGCTTGTATTTGGACCTTTATGCATTCTAGTAAACTTTCCGTACTCTATTTTAGGAATGATATAATTTATTTATTATGTTATAAGTTGTGTTTTACCATTTTTCCTCATTTGGGTATTTTAGATATGTGATTGTGTGTACAGTTACCCTGTTCAATCACTACATAAATTTTTGTATTTTACCAATTGATAATTAGCGACACATAAAATATTTTATAAGTAAAAATTATTAATTCCAATAGATATTGAGTTTTGTCATTATTAATTTCAACAACCAACAATTGTTTTTACTAACATGAATAAATGTTTGTATAAACTATCAAAAACCAACATATCGTTCACTAAGGGATAAATCTATTATTTTTTCATAATAATAAAAACATTTTTCTAACAACACATGAATATTTTATTAATTCCTATTATTACCAACAAATATTTTATTTTTAGCAGTTTTGTTCTAATAAAATGTTTATAAAAAACGTTATAAAATAATTTAATATATATATTTATACCAACAAATAATTTTTAATAAAAATACATATATATACATATAATTACATTAATTTTTAAATGAATAATATTTGTTGAAATGAATACGTACATACATACATAAATGCATGCATGAATCCACACAAACACGCATATATTTTTGTGTGTATCTATTAACCTGTTACCCAAGTATTTTGAAACTCACAACAAATTAACATTCAACTCACTAATGATGGAAAATAATAATGTATTGTAGTGTCAGATGACCTATTATATTTATATTTTTATTATTATAATTTATCTTATAAAAACACCAAAAGAGATAATTTCAATTCCATTCTAAATAATTTTTTAATAAAATATACACAAAAATGAGAAAAATTAATAACATTCCATCTAAAAATATTAGAATTTAGAATTAATTTAAAATATATTTTCATTAATAATAATAAAAATAACATGTAAAAACAAAATATAAGGTCTTATCCTTAATTTTTTGATGGAACACCCTCCACCGCCTCTATGTGTTCTGCCTCCCATACCACAGCCTCCCCACGTTCAGCCTCCCCCACCACAGCCTCCCTGTGTTCTTCCTCCCCACCATTGGCCTCCCCATGTTCCATGTCCCTATGTACTGCCTCCCCTGCCACCTGCTGATGACATTCTTCCGCCACTCCCACCACCTCCCAACGTTCCACCTCCCAACCCAATGCCACCATGTGTTCCTCCTCCCATTCCACCACGTCCCGGTGTTCCTTTTCCATGCATTTTGCCTCCCTGCATTCTGCCTCCCCTACCACCACCTCCCGGTGTTTTTCCTCCCTTATCATTTCCACCCAATGTTCCAACTCTCTGGGTTCCACCTCCCAGTGCTCTGCCTCCCTTTCCATTACCTCCTAGCGTTCCACCTCCCTGCCTTCCTGTCATAGTTATCCTCAATCCTTCCCCACTGCCATTGCTTCATGTTATTACTCCTTATATGATCATTTCCTCACAAATATCTTACCAGCTTCTATGGATTAAATTTCTATTGTTCATTCTTTGATGATTATCATGCTGATTGAAATGTTCCTGCATTACCTCGGTTAATGAATATTCAGTCTCATCTTTCAATAACTGGTCACCTATTTTTGAATTTGGTCCACTTTTATTCTTGAAAGGTCATCAAAATTCATTTCCATTATTTTATTTGGAGGTTTCTAGGATCCATTGATTAAAAGTTTTTTTTTAATTTGATGTTAATGCTTTACTATGTATTTACTAATGCTAGTAAAGGATGATCATTGAATCAATTTTGAAGGAATTTAATGCTTGAAGCTACTCTGTGTAAAGAAATTAACTTAGTTGATGATCGTTCAGTTTCTTATTTTAATACTTGATCACTAATTTAAGAATTTGATTCACTTTTACTCATGAAAGGTCATAAAATTTTGTTTCTAACATTGTATTTGGAAGTTTCTAGGGTCAATTGATAAATGTTTTGTTTTCATTTGATGTTAAATTTTTTACTACGTATTTCCAAATTCTAGGAGAGGCTTCTCTTTGAAGCTATTTTGTAAGAATTGAATGTCTAAAGATGCTATTGGTACTGCATTATTTAAAATCAATTGATATGAATTGTTACTTGTATTCGCTATTCTTTTTTACATGATTAGCTTGATGTGGAGAACTTGATGTCTTATTTTTTTAGTTTTTATTTTTCCATGAATGATGATTTGATCTAGGTTTTTGAGATTCACTTATATGACTTCCCCTTTATTGATCAATCATAAGTCTCAATTTCACCCAGGTGAAGTGTTTTTTGAAATATAATTGATGTACATTTAATGATAAGTTTTACACCTGAATTTATTTTACATTTATAATAAGGACCAAATCATATGGGGGTGGGGTGGGGGCTGTGTAGGAATCTTCATAGGTTTAATTGCAGCAATGAGGGTTGTTGTTTAGAGAGTTTCATTTTCTAGCATATAGGCAGACGGGTGTACCGTATCGATGATCGGGTGGGGTCTGCTGGTCCTCGTTAGTGTTCATGACTTTGGCACTGACTCTAATGCCGGATACATATGTGGTCAGGTCTTGAAAATGAGATTGTTCTCAACTGAGGGGTCATGAAAAGGATTTGATCATGGAATCACGCAGAAGGACTATAAGCTTCTACATGATTGCGTATTTGGAGAAAATATGAAGGTAAGGATACCTCTTTATTTTTTCTTCAACTTTTCATGGAGTTAGTAACTGGGATTAATAAAAATCCTAACAGTAGTGGGCATAACATATAGCTTCCCAATCTTCTGATTCCTACATCTTCCTGCCACCTGTTTTTATGTCTTATTATTTTAACCACTATTATCCATCTTCAACTTTTTCCATCATTATTTTCCTTGATTTTTCATGGACCCACCTTAGAATGAATTGATACCTTCCAATAAAGAATGTCAATAAGGGCCGAACCTGTTTTGTGAAGTGCATGTAACTTTTTTTGGGGCATCAATGGAAACACATCTCTCTAATGTTGTTTTTGGATGGAATGTTTTCATGAGTGGTATATAATCACAGAGGATTAGTTTTGAGATGAATAAATTTATAATTACATCATACCTTGAGTTTTAACTATTCTCCTCCCATGGATGACTGGTGTAGAGATTGATGAACTCATATAATTTGTTGTTGTCATCAGCTCTTCCTCTTTGGTTCCATGAGTTAATGTTAAATAAATGCACAATATATATATATTTGAATGGGTTAAATGTATGGTCGAATAGTCCCTTATTGTAAAACTATGTATATTTATAAAGGAATATTTTTTTCATATTTAATTTATATTACATATACTTATATAATGCGCTATTGGTGTGCTTGTGTAGGTTCTGTAGTGGGTTCTTGAACATCTACCCAGTTTTATAGGAATTGAAGACTTTTAGAATTATGGTGTGCATAACCTTAGTCTCACACACACTGATTGATGAATCTGTTATTATTACACAAACAAATGTATGTAAAAGTTGTAGTCACACATAGATGCTAATGTAATTGTAGCAGTCACACAGACTGTTGTACATCATATATATTGGTAGCAGTGTAATATACAAGTTGTAGTACTCTATCAAGTTATATGATAAGTGAATGTAATTTGATTATTCTACTAACATGACTCTACTTTTATTACAAAGAATGTAATATGATTTATATCCAACTGAGCTACTGATACTGCATATTTTAATTGATGCATTTCACTTTCTTCTAGATTTTCTGTTCAAATAATTTAATATGATTCGTCAATCATAATATGAGCCTACATAAAAAAGGTTCTACCATTAATGACGTGTTTCTGAACTCTCAAGATAATTTATTTTGAGATTAGGTTAAAAATCAATAACATTCACATGGATTTTTCCATCATGGATGTTGATGCTCCTCATATTTTCTATTGATATATCTTCATGAGGCTTGTGGATTGATGCTTATAATATTTATACAGTGAGAATTCTATAAATTTAATACGTTTTGAAATGTGTAAAATTTGTGTATTCCAATTTGAGTTTATTTTTTTATTTTTTTATTTTTTAATCTAATAATATATATAAATCTATTAAATAAATTCAAATATCCATTATAATCACACCAATTTATGGTTAAGTAACACAACTACAAATTCACATATATAAATTTAAAAAATAACACACATAAATCTATCTTATAATTATAATAAATATCTCTACATTGAAATAATCAATTGTATATCATTACAAGAAGAATAAAAATCATTGAACTTGTGGGAATTTGGTCATGAGTACTTTGGAATTTATGAATGTATTCTTTTTTTTGTTATAATTTGTTATTCAATTCTCTTATTCTAATTATAACAATAGAGATTTCTATCTTTCCTTCCCACATAATTCTGATTATCATATTTCAACCCTTGCTATTTATCAGGGTATCTAGGATTATTCGTAAGAAAAATACAGAAATGTTGTGGAAGACCTATGTGGACGATCATATTTGAATGTCCTTGTTAGGTATCCATGATGGTTATTCAAATGTTTCCATGTTTATATATTTCAATGTTTTCATGTTAGAGGATTACATGTTTTTATATTGATTGTTTTAATAAATTTTAGGATGCAGGTTTCTAGGCATCAGGTTCCAGGTTTGTAAATTGATGGTTGGGTTTATAATATATTATGTTTTATGTTCAATAGTTTGTGTTTTGTGGTAGTCCCTTGTACGTAAAAATAAGTTTGTAGGATTGAACAAATAGGTTTATAGTTTTCAACAAACTGGATTGTAGTTTTCACGAACATGGTATCGCAAACAGGTTTTCAGATTTTCACAATTTTATTTTTATTTTGTTAGAGCCCATGTATGCCCATATTTTAACAAATAGGTTTTCACAAACAGGTTTTCACAATTTCATTCTCCCCCAGCAAATGTGCTTTCTACTAATTTTTATTCAATAGTTTGATGTTTTAAAAAACTTGTTTGTAGGATTATATTTTTCTTAGTTATGGTTTTCAATGTTACTGGTTCAAAAATTTCAAGTTTTTCAGTTTGTATGTCATCAAGATAAAATTTAATTGATTGTAGGATTCAGTTTTGTAGGATGGTATGTTATAGTTTTACAAGTTCCTTGATTATTTGTTTACATGTTTCTAGGTAATAATAATTATTAATAGTGTTTTATATTTTTATAGGTTTTATAGTTTAGGTATATATTATTAAAATTTTACATGTTATTCAGCTGATGTTTTTTTTATTTTCAGGATTATAGGGTCATGTTTTCGGAATTTAATATGAAGGTTCGTATTTGGACTACAAAACAATACCAATTATAGGTTCACATTTTCTTGATTTTTAGTTGTGACCCATTCTAAACACATCCACGACCTTGTGACTTCATCCATGTTTCCAGTAATGACTCACTCATTAAATATCTAGTTTCTAATAATGGAAGGTATATCCATTACACAGTTAATGGATTCTAAAAATTTTGTTAAAATTGTTCTTTCTCACCCATTGGTTTGTGTTTTACTCTCTTGAAGCAATAATTATACTATTAAGATCCTGGTAGAGGATGGTGATAGTGATGCTTGGAATTATATTCAGACATTAGGTTCCTTGAGAAGAAAAATCAGATATCATGGGTATATTGCATGTTATTATACCAAAACTAATGTTTTTTATTATATATTTTCTAAATAAAAGTAAATATTTGAATGTCTATTTCCTTTTTGTGAAGGTACTACCTTTGATGCATGTAAAAATAATGTTAAACACAAATGCAGAAATTTCAACACAAATTTTTAGTTATTGTTGTGAAGGTACTACATTTATCTCTATCATGTAACTATACTTCGATCACATGATTAGGTACAAATTCTATATGATTTGTTTTATCATATGTTTTTGCATAGACTAGAGATTTGCATGGATGTGAAATATACCAGGGATGTCATAGACTTAGGCTGGCATGGATGGGCTAGAGATAGAATGGACTAGAGCTGACATAGATGTGGATAGAGATGGATGAGCTAGAATATACTGGAGCTATCAGCAACGTGGATATATCTATCATGGATGAGATGATTTTGGAGATAACATGTATTTATTAGAGCTGCTGGTGGTGGAGTCACATATGATGATGGGTTGGAGCTGATACAGTGGTTGATGCTTTAGGGGATCAATTGGTGTGTAGGGTTGTCCAGAATTGTGGAGAAACCCTTGTGGGGATCCAAGAGGTTCTGTTGGTAATGAATTTCATTATTATTATAATTAATTCCTGTCTAATTTTGAAGAAGAGTTAAAATAATCTTCGATTTAATAATTAAAACATATATATTATATATCATAAATTAATAAATATAATATAAAATATTACTGGAAATAAAAATTTATATTTATTATTTAAATTCAATTTATAAACAAATATTATATATAGGTAATATTATTACCTACAAATAAATTTGTCACCAAAACCTGGTTCTAATCACTTTAACCAACATATATATTATCTGTTCGTATTTTTATAATTGCAACTGAACAATTTTTTCTATAGAAAGAACAATTAGTGAGAGAGTTTTTACCAATAGTTTAGTGACAGAGACATATAAGTTGGTAAAACGGTTTACCAATAGAAAATGCACTTTTATGAATAGTTATGTCCCTGTTGGTAAAAGTGAAATATTTTTTAGTTTAACGTCTCTAATGTGGGTGATATTCTTACTTGGTTTTTTTCTTTATCCCCTATCCTATTAGAGGTGTGATTTGGGTGCCACACTCAGCTTGCCACTAGCTTGGTCGGCCCTTGTGGGTTTGGTTGTGATGGAGTAGTATTACAATTGTCTTTATCACAGAACTAGTGTGTGGAGATTGTCTAGTTTTGAGTTTGGTTTTGGGAAATAGGGAAAGAGTATTAATGTGTCTCATGTTTATATATAAATACATTAAATCTAATTTTGGTTTAGTGACCAACACATCCATTCACCCTTACACTGAATCCCGACATGATGAATCAGTATTTATAATCACTAATAACAAAGAAAACATTGGTACATAAATCATATGGGAAAGAGTTCTAGTTTCTATGTCCTTATTCATCATTCTACCAATATATAATCATTTACTATGGTATACTTTCTCCCCTTATAAGTTGTTTCCAAAATGACATAATGTGATGTTTGCGTAACATAGTCTAGTGGGAAACCTGATTGGTGATGAGGTCCCCTATAAGGGGCTTGGTCATAGGGAGGTTTTTCAACGTGGTGTACACAATTGTTTCTACCATAACAATATTAGTGCATTGAATCATATATAGTGGTTAATGTTGATAAATGACAAATTAATGATCCAAAATGGCTCTGTTGGAGCTGGTTTATGGCATGTCATGCTGAGCATGAATCATGATCTTCCATGTTAGAGAACATTGGGGTATACAATGAGCAGGACCAATTTGAAGATGTTTTTCAAAAAAAATCATGTAATAATAGGACGTTTAATTCATGGGGTCCTTAGGTATAACTAATTCTAATAAGGTAGAGAATTTATTTTCTTATGATGTATATGGATATGATGTGTTGTACTTTCTTACAAAACATGGATCATAAATAGATATTGTTGATACAACGCTCTAGAAGAGGGATTAGTTTGAGAAGGGAGGTCCATATGGTGTAAAATTTGATAAATTAGTTGAGATAGTAGTATGATGTGGCTGGATATTTGGCCAATTACCACCTCAAACACCCACAAGTTGTTCAATCCAGATTGGGAGCAAATGTTCATGACTAGGATAAGCTACGAGAACCATAGTCTAATGAACCAGAGGCTTCAAAAGTTATATGAAGAAATATCTATGTCTTTTATAATTTACCTACATTTTTCATAGACATAGATGCGAGACAATACTTTAAATAATAATCACTTTTGTGAAACCAATAGATTTATTATAAAGATAATTACATAACCATTAATATTGGAGGCTCCTACTAGTAATGATAGTGATTAAACAATTATGCTGATAATTTGACATAATTCATTGATTAGGGAGTTTCTCATTGAACCTTTTTTTCATCGTGATAAGACCAATCTATGTTAACCTTATTATGGACTACCTCTTGGAAGTTCATTCACATATTAGCAATATTAGATAGAAGACATGATGCTTTTGAATTAATGTGAAATCGATTTACTTTTTCAAAGTGAATGATGGGTAGATAGGGCATGGTGTGCATCTATCTAGGTGATTCATATTATTACTCACTAGTTGGATATTATCCCCCTTGTTTTATTGGATGTTGTGAGCTTTCAGTTCCCAATAGTGGTGGTAGAGTAAGAGTAAAAATAACCAAACGATATATCAGGATTTCCTCCCTACTAAGAGATAATGTTCTATATTTGATTAATCATTGGTATGAACCAAGTATGTGAACCCTCATATCATATGGATCCTACATATTTTCATCAGTTGAAGATGTAAATGGAGGATTTATAGATGAAGGGATTTATTAGACCTAGTGTCACCCCTGGAAAACCCCAAAATTATTCACTACGAAGAAAAATGGGAAATTGAGGTTTTTTTGCTGATTACAATCTCCTAAACCAAGTGTCAATGAAAAATAACTATCCACTACTAAGGATCAATGAATTATTAATAAAATTAAGAGAAGACATATTCTTCTCAAATATTAACGTCATGTCGTTTTATCACTATCTCTATGTTCAAAGGGATGATTTATCGATGACAGTATTATAATGTCTCTAGGGATATTGTTAGTATACATTAATGGATTTTGGTATAAAATATCCCCCACCAGTGTTCTGGGGACTCATGAAAAAAATATTTCATCCTTTCATATACACATATGTGGTGGTTCTCAACATCAAATTCTATTAAAATTGGTGTATTAATAGGATCATGTGGGATACATGAGAATAGAATATGACATACTCCAAGATCACCAACCTTATATATATGACACAATGTTTCGGTTTTGGATTTGATTTTTTCTTATTTCGTAGAAATTTCATCTTATATTAATTTTTGGTTCTTGTCCCAGTGAATGTTGATGTACATTTTACTTGGGTTCCAACCTTAAGTATGATGGAGGTATAGAGCTTCCTTGGTTTGGTAGGTTACAACTATAGATTCATTCAAAATTTTCCTAGGATATTATATCTCTCAACTATATTGAGTTTAATGGTAAATTATTTAATGGTAAATGAGAGTTTCCAATAGTATTTTCAGGATTTTTAAAAGAGGTTGATGAGCAGCCTTAATATTGATACCGCTGAAGTGGTTGTTTTATAAGTAGTGTTCAATGATGCATTTGAAATTGGTCTCGTTTTTTTTGGGTGTAGAGGTAGGTATTGATCACCTATGGGTCTTGAAAATAGTTTCATTTTAATAAAAATAACACGACTCGTGATATATAGCTGGAAATGGTTTTATTTACCCAAAGGTTTTAGAAAAATAATCTTATGGGTGAGTGGTTAATCATCTATTCTGGTCACAATAGTAACAATTAGAGATTCTCATATAAGGATATTAACATGAAATAGAGTATGTGGCTATATTTACTCTAGGAATTATGACTTCTAGATAGTCTACACTCATAGTAAGAGAAATATTGTGGTATACAATCCTAATAGGATAACACGTTTGTATTTGTTGGTCGAGGCATCAGAGTAGTTTATCTCATTGTTGTTGTCTTTAGTGGATGATGATGGTGTGTCTTTCCTCCATTCTATGGTTTTTACCCCACTACTAATAAATCAATTTAGGGAGGCTGAACATTGAGATAACAACATTGAGACTTTCTATATTCAGATATCCATTGAATGCGATCCTAATTGATTTTTTGATTCTTAGGATCATGTTATCAATTTTAATGGATGAATGATAGTACCCACAAAATTTCATGAGGATGTTTGGACGGAGTATTTTACATTTACCATGATAGTGAATCCAGGTGTAGTAAAGATGTATTAAGACCATTGAATATAGTTCTAAGGGATATTAAAGATGATCAATGTAGTGGAGTTTGTCTTTTGATACCTCACTTGTCAACAAATTATGTATGAACACCATGTTATATTAGGTTTACCTAAATAGATTATAGTGTTATGGAATAAGTGGATTATATATCTATTGACATAATTATGGGTCTCCCCTAATCTTCTCGGGGATTTGATAAAATATAAGTTATCAAAGACTAACTCACCACGTCATCCCACTTCGTAGTTATCTAATGTCACTATTCAATAGAGATATTGGGATGCAATTAAAAACTAGAGATATTCCATCGTCAAAACGTTCCCTTGATGATCTTTTCAATCCTTTATACTCACTTCAAGTCATTATTATGTATAGAATTTCACAACGCCTTTGTGAATCTATTGGGTTTCTGTATGGAGTTTCACACCCCATAATAGCAGAAAAATGAGCTAACCATTAAGGTTTTAGATAACATGTAACAGTCATGAATGTTGTACATTTTATTTAGTTGTGATAATCAACTATCCATAATGTATTTTGTCATAAAATAGAATATATAATTCAACCATTATCCAATTACCATTTGAAACCTTTTAAAAGAAACTCTATTTGTATCCATAATGTGGGACTGATCTAGGTGAGTCATCACTCATTGGACTAGAGATTGGGTGATTGATAGAACAAATGGTACAGATCCCCCATGGGAAGATGAAGACTACCTATAGATATTATGAGTATTACGTGGGTCAGTGATTGAGTCCATTGGATTTCAAAGAGGATGAACATGGTTTATAGAAGAAAACACATTATCTATCCCATTATTTTGAGCTAAGGTTAATGCATAGATAAAAATATGACATGGTGTATCACATGTGTCACACAACTTGTGACATTTGGATGGCGGTTAAACTTGTACCCTTGGGGTACATATGATAAAATATTGTCAGACAAACGTGCAAAAACAAAGTGCATAGGCATAACCTGGTACTCAGGCATGGTAAGGTACAATGTAGATATTATAATACGTGGGAATATCTAAAATTGTAATTGAATGAATTAAAATAAATAAGAAATGGATGAATTCATGTCAACTACCATCTTATCCACTACATGACATGTTTCCCAAATGTACATGTTCTGTATGTGGAGAAGAATATGTCACATGAGATGGTGATAAACAAGAATATCCATGTTCGACATGACATGTTGTGCACTACAAGTACATGTCATATAATATTTATACGTATGTTTGTATCCATATGTCCCTTATGTATGGAACATTTTTAGTGTGGTTCCATAATTCCATATCCATCAGTGTATAGTGAGTAATTACTTTATTAGTATAATATTATGATCTTCATTACATGATTATTCTCAGATAGTGTTTTCATGAATCTGTTCATGAGGCTCAAGGTTGGATCCCATATAGTATATGCTTCCCTATGAATGGATTGAGGAATCATTGTTACCAACATACACATGATTAAAATTCTATACGTAAAGAGTTAGAACATATTTTGTTTGTGATATCCCCCTTAAGCAATGGGTGTGATCCCCAATAAATTTATTGATATTTTCTGTGTTTTAGTGATTAGATAATAATTGGAAAGGCCTGATGACACTGGCCTAACAAATTTGTGGTGGAGTTGCTACCCAAGAACCAACATATTTTTATTCAGGATAAACATGTATTCATAGTTTTTAATACTAAAAAACATCTTTTCAAATAATTATTAATATTATACATGACATTTTATGTGATAATTACCCATGAGTAGCTATCACACTAAAAGTTCATAGTAGTTTCCCGTTATGATGTGCACCTGAGAGTGTTATGGCATTATTCAGAAATATATGTTGTACTTAAAGATGATATCATTTGAGTGTGAAAATGATATAGGCTGTTAGGGTTCGAGAATCATAGGACATTGTTCCCCATCCCATAGACTATGACCTTGGTAATATCAATTAGGATATTATGAAAATGATACCCACAAGTATGAAATAAACATTTCTACATTTCATTGGATTTACATATTAATGGAATTGGGTCTTGGTCCCTAGACTCTGAAATTATTATTTCGGAATATTATGAGTTGCGTACTTTGATAAATTAATGAAAAGAGTGATGGTAGATATTCACATCGTGGTAGGATACATTGCATGTGTCATGAGTAATATTTCATCAATGAATAATGAGGACAGTATTAATCCCTTATGTTCATCAAAAAATGGTAATATATTTGTTCAATTTATAAAAATTTATATATTATAAATAAATCCATGGTTCTTCTGATCTATAGGAAGTTTCTATTTCATGGAGGTCGAAGAAAGAGATATCAAGCATGTAGTTTGAAGGAACTTTCATGAAACCTAAAATATTAGAAATATTTTGATAAAGAAATTATATTACATAGTGAGCATCAGTATGAGGTAACATGTCATTTTGACATAAAATTCTATCTATATGGGTGCATTGGCGTGTGGGTTATGGCTGGGCAAGGACTATATGTTGGTTCACCTGATTCCTTTGAGAAAGTGGCCAATAGGAAAAAACACAATGTGTATCAAAAATCATAGTTAATTAATATATAATTTTTTATTATTTAAAATGTTCAATAAATATTATTCCCACACATTTTTTAATAATTATTCATATATGCTTGATCATATTTCTTCCATGACTAGTTATTCAAGAGAATATATTATGAGCGGAATATTTAATAAATATTTATTTTCTTTTATGTGAATATAATATTTATTTATCTTTTAGTGAATAATGAAATGATATTTATTTAATAAATATAGAGTAATTAATCAAGGACCAATAAATATTGTGGAAGAATGAATGTCCAACTTTAATGGTTCGGTGAGAAAAAATAAATAATGAATTTTATTTAATTATATATCATTTAATTATAATACCCAAGTAAAGATAATGTCTAAAAATAGTAATAATGTTATTATTATTTGACATTTGGTTTTCCTATGATTTAATAAAATTTTTAATATCACTTGTGCAATCATTTTTAACCATAGAAATATATACCCATTTATGTTTTTTTCTCCAGGAGATCCAATTAATTTTTTTGGTTATTCATAGAAATCTAGGAGAATCCTCTCGAGTCTAGAGTGAAAACTTTTTACATGAATGATACCTGGATTGGTGAGAAATCCACCTCCACTGGATTGAGGACAATGATTTTGAAGTGATTCTTGAGGTGATAAAAGGCAGATGATGTGAGTGTAATGAATCTCTATGCTAGCACGATGAGAATCTTTCGGTGACATTTGGAGATTCTAGAAACATGTTTGGATAACCTCTATAGGAAATATACACTTGGTTTCTAAAACTAGATGACGGTGGATGCAGATCATTTGATAGATTCATCAACGATGAGATAATTCCACATAGGCAATTATTTGTTTAATTAATTTTGTTATAAAAAATATATGGTGATCTCATCTCTCTAATATATAGAGTTCTATCCCGTTTCAATTTCATTGAATTAATTCCATTGATAATTATAATTATCATGGCATTGATCTCAGATTGATCATTGATTATATAAAAAGTAAGGGGGACACCACCGTTACTCAGTTTCTAATGTTATCAGAACCTACAACTAGTATCAAATCTAGGAAGAGAATTGTTTATAACTATTTTAAAAAAAATCATTGGTTTACACATTTATTATTTAGTTTTAAATTCTCGTTTAGTTGTTCTTCGATTATGAATTGTGATAAAAATTTATTTGTAATTCGTTTCTCATATACATAATAGATGTATTTAATTTTTTGATTAAAATAAAACCGTTGAACTCATTCGGTGGTTCCAAGGATTCTCACAAGATTAAAAAAAACTAAATGTCATTTAATCAGAGTTAAATTCCATGTAATCATGTTCAATGCATGAGAAATTATTTTGGAAAATAAATATTATCATATTCATTGAATTCCTGCATCAAATTTCACAATGTGTTGAGAAAATTGTAATGGTGCACAGTAAATGAGAGGATACACCTTGTATCACACATACATGTCATAAAATCACTTTGAGTCACAGATTTTCTGTGTATTTAATACATGTCCTACCTCACTGTTGACAATGTAACAAAATGGAATCATAGAATATGGCCCATTGGACACAACATGTAGTCCATATTTACTTTGGCACTTTCTAACAATCTATTTTGTAGGAGTATGTATTAGACAGATAGTGAGTGTTTTAAATTCCATGTTGTATGGATCTAAATTCCGTATAATTTTATCAATTACTCAGGTTTAATATTTATTTATTTTCTTATGTAAACCTGGAGACATTTGTTTATTTGTGGCCATAAAAATATGACACCCAATGAGATAAATATTAATTAACAGAAATGTTTAAATAATTAATTAATAACTTCATAATGTTATGATCTACATATCAGGAATAATCATATTAAATATTTTTACTCTATGTGAATAGATTCAATACACATGACTAAAAAATCATCCAATTCATGTAATCATCTGAGGAGTACACATTATTAATTTACATGATAAGTCATGTAAGACATATCTCACAAGAATAAAATAGTATACAAGTATAATACATGTTTGTTATATTTGGATGGGTATTCACCATGTTATAAACAAGGTACATTTATGCACATGATTAATTTTAAATGAATTTATATAATTTTTTTAAAGTTATAGTTGGTGAGTATCTTTGGGAATTTAAGATATGGATTAAGATAAAAGAATTGATTAATTAAAGATAATAATTAATAAATTCGATTGATATTTATCTTAAATAAAAAATATTAATAATTTAATCCATGTATTATTAAATTTGTAATTCATTCCATGCATATAGATAATCATGAGACAGACCAAACCATTTTTATGGTATTGTTTTCATTTCATTTATTATTAAATAAAGTTGATGGCACGTGTTCCCTAAAACTCCTTTATTTATGTAGGCCCTTTATTCCCATGATTTATTTTATATTACCCATTTTTTCTCCTCACCTACGTGTGAGTAAATGTATTATATAATTGATGGGTCTCCGAAACATGTGGGGGCAGTTATTGTTTGTAGGTCAGGTAAAACCAATCTGAGGAGAAACATAACTGGACAGGTGGAATGCTACAACAAAAATCTTAATTTTTTCAATGTATTTTTATCCTATGTCAATAGTTACTTTTCAACCTCAACATAATCTAACTCCATCTAATAGCTCATGATCATATCACTTCGTTGTTATACTTTTGTTAGTTTCATTGTTCTTTCATAATATTTGTCTTTTCATGATCACAAAAGTAATTTATTATCTAGCATAAAAGATAGAACTATAATATACTAGATTATAAAAAAATAATTTCTACAACATGATCAATCAATTAATTAATCCTACCTAATATGTGAAAGAACATGACAAAGATAATATTTTCCAATTTGTTAATTAAATGATAAAAGTCTTCAATAAACTATTTACTATGTATTAGCATCCTTTATAGTGGATAAAATCCATTCATAGTTCAACGTGCTTGACCAATCAATGTTGGGGTGAATTTAATTATATGATAAATATAACAATAAGTTTTTGGTTGAAATAATTTTTTTCATATCATGGGTTGACTTCCAAAGAAGAACATAGTGTAATAGAGAGTAAAAGATTGAAAAAATATAAATTATTGATTTTCAGATTGGGTATTCCACTCTACAGATCAAGGAACTGTGAGTTAATGTTGTTGGAATTTGGAATTCCTTTCTAAAACAATTATATTTTCTGGAACAACCAAATATTTGTTATGTAGAAATAGAATATGGATCATTGGAACTAGAATAATCATGCTACATGATATTATGAAGATAAAGGTTAGGGATATTGGGTTTTGATATAATAGTGTGGACCAACAATATAAAATTTATTGTTTTTTCTAAAATTATTAGATAAGGTACTAAAATTTAGATCATCATATTTTTTATAAACAAAAACAACATAAAATCAAACATATCATTGTGATCCATACGTAATAAGGAAAACCTTCTATCCGGCATGAATCTCAATGACTGGTAAAGGAACCCATGTGTCATCCTTCACTATGAAAGGAAATTGTATGTGTTGGAAGAAAAATTACCAGTTGCACGTGGAAATGAGTCATGTGATAATGAACTATAATTATATGATAAATATCTTGATGATAATAAAAATGTTCATTATTTCATGCTATTGTTCGTGTATAATGATCTTTTAATGAAACATGATGATATGGATTCCAGAAGCATGATGTATCACCATCAGGATCTCTATCAAGAGAAGGAGATAAAATAGAGGAATGAGATCTCCATTGCTATTTTCAAAACATGGAATATACAATCTCTACCATTTGGGGCTCGTATAGTAAATCTTATCAACTACATTGAATGAATGGACATATAATGGATTAAATTATCATAAGATTTGTGTATATATCACATACTTTTATCATGGACCAAGACCTTCTATAACTTTATTATTTATTACTATATGATCAATAGTGAGAAGAGTAATCTGAAACCTCAACATTAATTTTACAAGTGGATAAGGGCATGGGGCATACAAAACTAACAGTCCCTATCCTGAATAAGAAAATAAGAGATAAGGAAAATTGTCCCATGAAATATAAAAAATCTAAAGATCCCCAATATCATCTTACCAAGACGAAGAATCTATAGGAATGGAAAGGAAAAGTAGGCAGTATATGTTTTATGTGGGCTGATAGGCCACCTAAAAAAGAACCATACCTAGAATCAAGGTGAAGATAAGGGTCCCTTCGTTATCGAGTGTATTATTTCCATATATACACATTGGGTATTTGATATAGCTTCTGGGGCCCACATATGTATCGAAATGCCGAAACCACGTATATTCCAAATGATTACTCAAAGAGTGGTGGAAGTGATAGCTTCCAGTGGAGCGAGGTAGGATTCCATAGCCATTGTTGACTACAACCATTAATTTCCAATACCATTGGTTTTGGTGGTATGATATTATTATTATGTACCTATAGTTACCAGGATCATTGTTTCTATTTCATGGTTAGATATGCAAGATTTTTTGTTAAATTTGGAAATAAATGTTTTTTCATCTATATGGACAATGTATGTTATTATATGATTCATATAAATAGAGATGATTATGTATTAAATTATGAAAAAAAGTGTTGGAAATTGATAAGGAATCATGGTCACACAACTTATATAACACCCTATTGTGGCATTATCGTCTTATCTAGGTAAATGATAAGTGTTTGGAAAAGCTATATCATTATGGTTTTGTATACTCTTCTAAGATAAAACCACTTGAAGGATGTCATGCATGTTTACAAGGGAAAAGGACTAAACCACCATTTAGTTAATGGGGTGAATGGGCCATAGTGCTTCTAATATTTGTACACACTGATTTGTGAGGTACATTTCTATTAGAAAATATTGGTGGATATTATTACATCAAATCATTTACTAATTAAATGAATACATATTGATATATTTACATGATGAGATAAATTTATATGCCTTCTAATACAATCAAGGAATTCAATAATGTTTTATAAAATAAACTTGGTATGAATATAATAATTCTACAATCAGATCACGGTGGTGAATATATTAACAAAGAGTTCATCATCATTCTAAATGATTTTTTGTTTCTATCTCTACTAACTCCACCATACACACTACAGTACCTTGGTGTTAGTGAATAGAGGATCCATACCATGTTATACATAGAATGTTTTATAAAGATTCATAAAAATTATCCATTATCATTTTGGCTATACTCATTACAAATGAAGCAATGCACATTTAACCTAGTTTCAATAGAAGTAGAATACAGAATTCACTTCAATTTACGGTGTTGAATGAAACCCATTTTATCACATTCATGTGTATGGGTTTGTGTGGATTTTTTTAAGGCCTTATTAGGATGAAAACTAACACCCGAGTGAGTGAGGTGTATCACTATAGTGTATCCCATGGAAACATGGGATACAACCTATACAACCTGTCAAATAGGAATGTGATTGTTTTCAAAAATGTTGTCTTTCTTTACAGAGATAACTTCCTCAAATAGGATAGTGGGAGAGTTCTTGACATTGATGAAGTTAATTCCCATGATACATAAGTGTTGGTACATGAATAGATACCATAGGTCCCTATAAAAGAAATATTTCATGAAAAAAAGTATTATGTATCATCATAAGAGATGTAAGAGAACTAGAGTGATATAGTTTTCTAGTAAATGAGAATGGGGTGTCATTTTTGGTTGACGATAATGGACCTCGCACATATAAAGAGGTAGTAGAGAGCTCGAAATCTAAAATATGGAATGAATACGTGAATTATAAATTGGATTCTATATATCAAAACCGAGCTTGGGGTTGGGTTGATAATCTAGGTGATGCAGTGATCATTTGGTGGATATTGATATTCAAGAGGAAACACGACATGGAAGGTAATGTTAATACCAATAAATCATGTCTAGTGGATAAAGGGTTAAAACAGTTCCAAAGTAATAACCATCATTAAACCATTTCTCTTTTTTCATTTATTAAATACATTAGAATTCTACTTACTATTGAATCTGACCTTGACTATGAGATTTTGAAAATGGATGTCAAAACTGCATTCCATAATGGGAGCATTCATAAAGATGTTAATATAACAAAATGAAATGATTTTATAATGCCATGTGAGTCTAGGATGATTTTTATGTTGAAGATATACATTTATGGTTTGAATCTAGTATTCATGTTAATGATAATTTGATTCTATGATTCCATAATATAACATGTTTTCATTAATAATTAGTTGGAGCTATGTGTTTACAATATGAATAATGGGAATGTAGTAATTATCCCAGTAGTATATGTTGATGAAATATTTCATGTTGTAAATGACATAACATTCATACATTCTATTATGGAATAGTTAAAAAGTTCATCTCCATTAATGACATAGGTGAAGTAGCCTATATTCTCAGAATTAAGATCTTTCTTGATAGATTTAATAGGCTACCTGGAGTATTTCAAAATCTATATATTGACTAGATACTAATTAGATTTAGTAATGAACAATCTAGGGGGGATTGTTTCCAGTGTCACATGGTTTACATCATTCTAGGAAGTTGTGTCCACATACACAACAAGACTATGACAGAATGAGTAAGATCACATACACTTTAGTGATAGGATCAATCATGTATGACTTGTTATGTAATAGAAATTATGTTTCCATTGCATTGAACATGGTGGGAGCATATAAATCATATCCAATAAAACATCATTGGACTCCTATTATTGAAATACTTAAGTATTTGGGAAGAACTAATGATATTCTCCTTGTCTTTGGAGGAGATTTGAACTGGCCATTAGTGGCTATAATAATATATTTTTTAGATAAATCATAATGATCTGAATTTGCAATCAGGATATGTTTTTTGTAAAAATGGAGGTGTTATGAGCTAGAAGTTTTCAAATAACCCATCAGCCGATGATTTTCAGTAGTTTCCATGTATGTAGTAGCTTATGATGCAGCCAAGGAAGTCATTTTGGAATTGGAAACATTTTCCAGAAGCTTAATGAGGTGTGTATAAATAAAGGCCCAATCAAAATATTTTTGATAATATTCCCGTATTGTCTCGTGGAAAAAGGACAAGGTTTCACCAACAGAGAAAGAACATACTGAAGAAGCATCAACTCTAGATGGATTTTTATCTAATGTGTGATGTTTTAGTGAGTAATGAACACACAAAATAGAATATGGAAAACCTGTTGACTAATGGCCTATCATAGTAGAATCTTGAGTATCATTTGAGATCTAGTGGACAGAAGGTTGTTAGTTTCTGATCTAATGAATGTGGGAGACTGTTGGAGTTGGTTTCCTATAACCAACTTCATTGTAGTTTATGATAAACATGTACTCATTTTTTTGAATATTAATAAACTATATATCATAAAATGAATTTTATTCTACATAAAATTTTATGTGATAATGATCCAATTGTATTTTTAACTCTAAAAGTTATAATAGTTCCCCACTATGATGAGATCCCGGAATAACTACGACAATATTCCAAGATATATTTTATATTGCTAAATGATATCATTTTAAGGGCACAAATGATACATTCTAATAGCTTTGGAGACTCATAGAACATTGAGGCACGTTCTCATTGTGTACTCCCTTGGTAATATATAGTAGTATATTATGTTAATGAGACCATATAGTATGAAGTCCACATTTCCATATGTCATTGGATGATCCGATCTGTGGACATGTGTATTGGTGCTTATAGTTTTTTTATTATTGATTTAAATTATTAATTTCATAAGACTATGAATTGATGAAAACCATGATGATTAAACTTCATTTCAGGATAGGATATATTGGGTGCATCACGAGTAATATTTCATCAATGAAAAATGTGATAATGTATTTATCACTTTTTTTTATTAGAAAATGATAATAACTCATTCCTTTTGACAGAAATGATGTAGCTTATGTAAATCCTTGTCCATAGTTTTCTATAATTAATTTCTATTTCTTTAAAGTCAATTTAATAGATATCAAGCATATGGGTCGATGGAACTGGCATGAAACCACTCGATTAGAGATATTGTGATAAAGGTAATATATTACACAGTGAGTAATTGTATGAGGTAACATGTCATTTTAACATTAAATTCATTCTTTATGGGTTCCTTTTTGTGTTTCTAGACATTATTCTTGTAAACTAGGATAGTTCATCCAATTCCACCGAGAATGAGTCCTAGAGTGTTACACTATAGGTGTTTCTAGAATCTTAGTTAAATAATAAAATATTATTCATTATATATGAGCATGAATAAATATTAATTCTGAACATGGTTTTTTAATTATTAATGTATGCTTGATTATGTTTATTCCTTCCCTATGAATTTATTGTAATATATTGTAAGTGGAATATTTAATAAATATTTATTTGAAATTTCATTAATATAATATATATTTATTTAATGGAAAATAATGAAGTGATATTTATTTAATAAATAAATAAATATTATTCAAGACCCTATAAATATTTGGGATGAATAGAGGACCATGTATAATGGTCCCGTGATAAATAATAAATATTTAATTTTATTTTATGTAATAATATATAATTACAATTAACATGTAATGTTCATGGAGAGAAATAATAATATTATTGTATTTATTTGACACGTACATTTTTCCTTGAATAAATAAATTAATCAAGGGAACATGTGAAATTATTTTATATTAATCCTAGTAATATTAATTCCCAATTATGTTATTATCTTTTGGTGATCCAATTAATTTAATTAGATGTGAACAACCATCTTGTATAGTCCTATTAAAGAAAAAGAGATTCATTCATCATAAATTCTCCCATGAATGTTGGGTAATCCTCCTCCACCATTTTAATGATAATGCTTTGTAATCAATTATTTAGTTGATCAGTGGTGGAAGATACATGAACAAGAATATTTTTTTAGCATGATGGGACTCCATCAACGACATCTAGATATTCCTTAGACAATTGTTTATTTCTTCTTCATAAAATAAAACATGGATTCTATAGCGCAATGATGGTGCACCACATAATTATCACCAGATTAATTAATGATGAATGAATTCTTTTATGGTAAATAATTATTTAATTCAATTAATTATAAATAATATTTTTTTTCATCTCTCTTTAAATTCTAATAATTTATCCCTTTTTATTTCCATTGATTGAATTATGTTGATCATTGTTTTCATCATCACAGAGATCTCTGATTGACCATTGATTATGGTAAAATAATATATTGGAAGCAGCCTTCATGTGCTTCCACTATGACCCGAACCGACTATGTGAACCATTAGTGAAATCATGTTATGTAGATTCAGATCTCCTAGATGAGAATTTACATGAAGCCTCAAGTAGAATCTTATGGCTAGTAGTATGGATGAGACTTCATTAAGACATGGAATCCATTTTGAGAACATGGATGTTATTTTTGTTATGTTGTTTTTGTTAAATCTCATATTCAGATTGAATAATATTTTTAATGATGAGAACATTTGACTATTGATAATTTTGGTTTATGATTTATTGGTGTCCTACTCGGTATTATGATACACACCCATACATGGGATCTTCCTGCAGATGACAAGTCTTGTGCTGATGGCATGACATTTAATTGAGTGCTTGGATGAGCAGGAGTAGGATTATCATAGTTTGGTATAGAAAGACCACGGTTCTATGAGGTGTTTATTTTGATATCAATGTCCTTATTATTATTAGGTTATAATATTTTATTAGTTTCGATGCTGTTATATTTTCCATTTATTCCTTATAGTATGTCAGTCATAATCTAATACGGGATAGATAGTCAGCATGCATTATTCTACAATAAAAATATAAATTTTCAAAATTTTATAGGTATTTGGGAGATGTGATCTGGCCTATATTTACGTTAGGCTAAGCAATCTAATGTGTGTGATTTTCCAAATCATCACTATTCACCATCCCTTGACCGATTTTAGGAATATATTAGGGTATCAAACTCATCTTGTCACTATTCATGCCAACCACGGTGGTTTGGGTTGTGACAAAGGCTCCTAACTCTATCAACTTTTTGTGGGGTCAAACCTCATGAAGATTCCCCATCACTCCCATTCCCTCTACCAAAGGACCACCGCAATCTACCCGGATTTAAATTCCCTTGGATAATAATATTTCACTCAAAAATATCCAGAATATTTCCTAGATATTTTCTCTATAATATTTTTTTCACACAGCCATTGCAGAATATATTTATTTTATAATTATTCTGGAAAATTGAAACAGATAAATACTACTTTTAGTTAGTTAAAATGTCAAAAAAATTGGGCATCTTGTAAAATATAAATTTTCACAAAAATAAATAATCTGATGTAATGAATTTTTGTTATAAGATACCATGAGATATTAGACATGTGGTATGTTTACTTACCCTGAAATTAAAGCACATATTTAGTATAGATACTATGTGAAAAATTTCATTCTGCAATCAATTACTTATGATTTTTTCACCATAGTAACATGAAATTTTCTGGGAATATTCTTGTGGTAACTTAATATAGATTAATAGTTACATTAAATTATAACTCACAATAACTTAAAAAATTAAATATCGGTAATTTAAAATTATCACCATTCATTAGACAAAATTTTTTGTATAATGTAACATTGAAATTTGAACATGGTTGGTTGAAAATACCATGTTATATTCACTGTAACTCATGGTAGGATCAAATAGTCACCACTTTCTCACTTTGTAATGGATTTGATGGTAGATTTGGAATTATAATTATTATAGCTATGGATTTAGGGTAACAATAAAAAATATGTCATTGTATCATTAAATATAGATTCATGATAGTTTCCCAATATGCATCATATTAACTCACATATTATTCAAGGTATTTCGAAAATATTATTCCGGAAAACGTCCAAAAGTATAGAAGGTTCAAGAAAAAAAGTAAATCCATGGTGATAGTAGCCATTCTAGTGTTTCGTGAATGAATAGATTGATGAAGGTAGTGCATAGGAATAGTGTGGATCTTAAAATATAAGAAGAATAGAAGAAATCCATGTAGCCATTTCCAGAGGAGATGAAGGGTTTCACATGAAGTGAATCTATGTTTATATAATGTACTATAGCTCCGATTGAAGATGGTAAAGATGATTTATAGACATGAAGGAGACACAAAGCTGGCACCATGATTGTTAGGCATACTATGAATTTGTGTCCTATTGAAGAGGATAATTTTTATAGAAAGATACATCAAAAATGATCATATGAAGGGATATGTCTGTGACACATGTATGAGATGAAGATCATACTCGATAAACGTAAGTCATCACTAAATCTTCTGAGATATAGAAGATGGGCAATAGATGTAGCATATTTGAAAAGGGAGAGGTGTGCATAATTAATGTTTAATATATATATATATATATTACAAATTAAAAAATATATATACAATGTATTGTTAATATTATAACATTGAAAAATTAATTAAATAATATTAAAAATGATCATGAATAACATAAAACGTAATAACTTTTGTTACCAAAATAAAAGTTGATAATTAATATAATTGAATAATAGAAATTATATAACAGATAAAATTTCATCATAAACTATCGAAAACTATTATAAAAATATTTTCAAAATTAATAGGTGTAATATTATAATGGGAAAAACAACTCAACAAAATGAACATTTATCAACTTAAATTATGAAAATATAGATGTTTAGAAAAATTAATTTAAATAATTAATAATTATAATATTATAATTAAATAAATAAGGAGATATTAAAATTTAAATGATTTTAAATATATATTTTTTAATGAATGGATTAGAATTTATCAAAATAATAATGTTAATAAAAACATAAACTCCCAACTGAATATTGTTTTTTTACCAATTGATAAAATGTAACCAAATTTTTATTTTTAATGAATCTAAAATATTCAACCCCTTTTTGAAATTTATCAAAAATGGAAAAAGAAACTAAAAATAAAAATATTATTAAGATCAATATTAAAAAAATAAAAAAGGGGTACGTTCCCATAAATTTAATATTCCTTAAGACATATAAAATAACAATAAAACATAGATTATCAATCTCTCAAAAATTAAATCTATATCATCCCTTGTTAAAACATAAATTTCTCAATCCTCATAGAATCTAATTTTTAAAAAAGATTTCTAAAAGTTGATTTTATGTTTGAAAATTTTCAAGAATTATATTTTATTTATTACAATGCACTCCTAATGATCAAAATCTGTAATAAATAGTTTTTACCAAGAATACTATAAATAATTTTTAGATATTGAATTTGTAGATGTGTTTCCATAATATGTGATCACTTTTTATTAATGTGCATTGAAATCAGATAGATTTTTCATAACAAAATGACATTATTAGAAAATTTTTAGTAATATTGTTCATGGACATATTGAAGGAATACATGAGTTATAATATATTTTTGGTGCTACATGATATCAAACATTTTTAAAGTAAGTAGCACATGCCTGATGTGATTTTCTTGTCAAGTCTGTAACCTTAAAAATTAGAGTAAAAAAATTCAATAATTTGATACTATAATATTTGGATTATAATAGAATAGTTTTAACAGTTTATTTTACATATCTAATTTTTTTTCACAACAATTAAATTATTTTCATTCATATTATTGAGATATATTTTACACATGCATTTTGAAAATGAAAAATCAGGCCTTAATTATGTCATGTAAAGTAGGCTTATTGTTATTACTATATTAATTTTACAATTCATGTATATATCATATACTTAAATATTTAGTTTATAATATTTATTAATTTTATTTCTCATAATATTATAAGAATCTAGATTGAAATTTTTAACCAATTTGATAGCATATTTTCTTTGATTTCAAAAATTCTATTTTTTATTTGTAAAATTTAAAGACCAAGGAAATTTTTTAAATTACATATTATTCCCATGTAAAATTCATATTCTATTAGATTCGAAAACAAACTACGCATTATTTCCATATTGAGTGATTAACAAAATCCTATATATAAATTAAACCATTTAAGAATGAACTTTTTACATCCATTCGATATAAATTTAAATTTTGAAAATTAAAAAAGCAAAAAGAATATGAATGGATAATATTATTTATAATGGTAGAAATAAAACATCAAAATATATATTTATTCATGTAAATAAACATGGGATAACTTTTTATCCTAATTTATTAGTATACCATGTGACTCGTCCATTTTATTTTAAAAAAATTATATTTGGTTTGCATGTACTATATATCTAAAGAAAACTAAATAATTTTTTTGGAATTTCGTAATATCAAACTAATGGTTTTCTTCATGCATTAAATTAATCAAAATTTATTCATTCATTGCCTCTTTTAGATTAATTTAAATAAAATCATCGACAAAGTCGGAATTAACACATATATTCAAAGATACGTTTCTAGTTCTTATTCAATATTTATAATTGCCAACATATTGAATGATATTTTAGTGTTTTCTAATTAATTGGACCAGATTTAGAAGAGATTTAATACCACTTAATTGATGCATTATAATCGCGAGGTTTATATTCATTATCTTTTAACACTTTAAGTTCATCTACATGATTATTAGAATCAACAATCTATTTTCATTATTTTCAATGAACGTTACATTCATTGATTCCTCCATTAACATATATCACGTTTTATATAGAATATAACATTTAAATTTATATAAATTTCTTGAAAAAATATTTCTTCTCATTTATCATAAAACTTATCCAACTTATGTTTTGTATTTAAAATATAAACTCTATAACCAAAAACAATAAGGTTTCCAATCTTATGTTACATTTATCTAAATATTCATATGGGGACTAATTTACATGGTTCAAATATAAACTCTATTTATGATATAGATATCATTCTTAAACAATTCAGTAAAAAAAATATATTGGTATGTTCAATTAATTTTCAATAGTAATTTGAAATTTTCAGTATCTATATGTTTCCCATTTATAAAACCACTTGGTTGTGGTGGTCAGGAAAAAAATTAAGGAAATAAATATTTTCTTCAATAAAATAATCAATTTCTTTGTTAAAAAATACCCCCCATTACCACATCTATCAAATATTTTTAAATGACCAATTTTATTGAATATAATATAAAAATCAATAACCTTTTTTTGGGTTTATATTTTATGAGATAAGAAAAGAGACCAACTGAAACTACTAAAATCATCTAAATTAACAAACTTATATCTCTTAGTAACTAAACTATAAGTTGTCAAGGGTATGAATAAATAAAGATGAAATATATCTAAACATCTTGTAGTATTAACATTTTTTCAAGGTCGTTTTTTGTATAACAAACCCTTTAGACCAGAATGTCATAAATAATACATGATTTAAATCATGGATGTTCTCAAACCATTCCTTGATTTACTAACATGTAAAATCATCAAATATTAACATGTCCCAATCTACTTTTCAAAACAATATGTTCTATTTCTACAAAATTTAATCAATTTTCTTTTTTCCCGGATAGTTCTACAAAATCAATAATATAGATATTCTATTTTCTATACCATAATATAAAATATTATTTTCCTTATAAAAAATATATTTATCATCTTCAAACATCAAAATCATTCCACTACTAAAAATTTTCGAGATACAAATTAATTTTTTTTGTATTCGTTTACATTAAATAATTTAAAAATTATAGAACATTTGAATATTCCGACTTATCCAAAACCTCTAGGACATCCTTTAGTGTTTTCACTGAAAGAGAAAATTACACCATTACATGAATTAAAATATGAAAAGTTAGTAATTTCACCAGTCATATTCCTGGGGAACCCACTATACATATAAAATGTATCTTCAGAAATATTTATCTAGGATTCACATAAAATAGATTAAAAGGATAAATGTTTTGGGAAACAAGAAAATTTGGTTCCATCTATATTAGTAATTAATATTTTAAGACCATATATTAAATTAAGACATTTATTATAAGTTAATCCAAAATGTATATTCAAAGAAATAAGTTTTTCTAAATACTAGTAACTCAGTGAATCTTAAAAGGGAATTTATTTTCATTATTCCATATTATATTACATATAATGCATGCAATAATTATGACTATCCATTTACATCCTTTAATAAAAGTATTTGTATACATATTAGGAATGTGATTATTATAACCAAATCTAGTTTTATCTTTATTTTTTTAGTTGATATCCATAATCTTATTAATTTTTTCCATTGTCATGAATAAAAACAAATAATGATTTATTTACTAAAATAATTTCCCGTTTATGATTTTCAATCTCATTTTGAATAACTTCTACGTCATCATATATTTCCACATTTATATATTTTTCCACATTTTACAATTTATTATTATTTTTTATTTGAGCTTGTTTAATTCCATTTCAATGTTTTCTAAATACTTACAAACATTAATTAAATCTAATTTCTTGATCTTTATTAGTTTTTTATAATAAATATTTTATATATTAATTCAAAAAAAATTAGCTTTATCACCTAAAAATCATCAACCCTTTTCTATTCAATAATACTTATAATTGAATCATATGGTTTTAAAATTTATTATATAACTTTATTATTTCAATTTTCAATTATATATATAGTTGAACCATTCTAAAAATATCCTTTTGAATATTTTCAATATTTTGTTTCAATTATTTTAAATTAGTTAATGTGTTAGTCTCATAACCTAAACTATAATTAGAATCAATGTTTACCTCATTCATTCTTATATCCATAAAAATTATATTTTTTGTTTCTTTCCCACTCTCATAATAATAACATACAAAGTATAACTCCTCTATGATACTCTACGTATTATGACATTAATAATTTAACTCCACATTATATTTCTTATCATCACCTTTTTATTTCAATTTTGGAAAATCTGATTTGAAATGTCCCCATTTCCTATACATGTATAATATTAAATTTTAATCATTTTATTTACTATTATTAAAATTATTAGTTACATTTTCTTCATCATTTTGATCATGTTGCTTTTGAATGCCTCTATTATTTGAATGTACTTTTAAACTCTTTTAGTAAGATTCTCAATTTAATATTTCCCACGTGGATGAAAATTTGAATAAAATAAATAAGTATAATCATATATATTATATATTAATTTTATAAAATTACCTTTTTCATATTCATTAGCATTTACATTATTAATCTCCAGATCATATTTAATAAGAAAACATACCACTTAACTGATTGAATACTCGTTAAAATCCTTAATATCTTCAATTGTAGCATTCATTGAGTGACAATTTTTAGGTTCCACGTGATGTATTTTTTCAATATTAACATTAACACCATGAAATTTTAGAATATTAAAATATTATACTATATAATATCATAAAAAATCATTAATAATGCACTAAATATTATTATTTAAAATTAATCTCATTGATTGCTTACAGAACATGAAACATTGGTCTAAAAGAAATTTTTTGTTGTGTACCATTATAACCAACCGGCTAAATTTGAAGGTATACATAATTCTATCTAAATTATGAAAATTACATTTTTATAGATATAAAAATATCATTTTTTATCTAATTATTAAAAATACAATAATAAAAAACTAAAAGAAAATGATAAGACTTCTGAAAAAATTGAACTTTTTCTACAAGGCTGTTTAGTCACGCTTTGTGGACAAAATATAAAATAAATTTATAACAATTATATATAATTAATATAAATAATAATAATTTTGGATCATGGAATATCAAAATTATCTTAGGTCAAGATTTCTATATTTTTATGAAATAATAAATTTTTCAGTGAAATAATTAAAATGCCTTCTTTTAATTAAAAACATAATTTTTGGTTAGATTACTAAATAAATATTTTTTAACTATTTTTAAAGTTAAATTAATTAAATTATATATATATATTAATAAAATTTTGTTCATTATAATCATTTTCATTTTCAAAGTATTATATATAAATGTTTTTTACTATTGAACATTTTCACTTTGCAAACCCGATTTCTTGTATTCTATGTGAGATTAATTTTATATTGAAATTTTCCTATTATATATATTTAATTTTTGAAAAGGGATTAAATATATGAAATAATAACAATTTATAATACGTAAAAAGTTCATTTTTATTTTTGAACATAATTAATAGTAAATAAGCTAAAAATTAATTATCGCTGCTATGATAAATCGGATTTTAATATGGGATAAATAAAAATAAAAGGGTTATAATTAACTAAAAACATTACTAAAATATATTTTATTTCAATATATATACCATATAATTTCTAATTCTAGATAATAATTCTTTTTAGACCCTTTTTCATTTGAAAAAAAACGGTACACCATTTATTATCAAACCATAAAATTTTTCCATTAACCTGCCTAATAAAATGTTCCCCTATCCTATATTGTTCACACCTTCAAACATTTTTTAATATCCCAATACTGACCCAAATTAACTGAATACATACATCCCCTCAACCTAATGGCCTTTTTAAAAAAAAAAGTAATCCTATTATGGAGTTTTTGTTCAAACCTAATTATGTTACTTGAAGTAGAGATAATGTTCATCAATGACAGCTTTTATTTTATTTCATCCTCCACCTCCCATAATAATTATTAAAATAATATGATTTTATAACCTAAAAATATTCCAACTAATCAGATTTTTTATGTAATTCTAATGACCTACACCCATCCCCACTTCAATTATATGTTTTACGAATTCATCATTCATGTGTACGGTAGACTCCCACCTTTTGAACCAATATCATTCATATTTTCCTTACCGCATCTGATGGATGGTTTTATAGGTGGATATAAAGTATAATTAAGACATTTATTAAATAATTTGACCAATTTAAAAATTAAATCAAATATAAATTTTTTACATTCCATTTTTAGAGGATATGAAAACGTCACTCGTCTGTACGGTGGACTACCTCCACTTCAAGTGACGTGATTCTTAATTCACTAACACTTTTAATTTAAGTTCATAATGGCATATTTAATGAATATATGAGATATAAATGACATAAATATTATATTCATGACATATTTATCATTCTTAAAAGATAATTAAATATTTAATATCTTACTTTTTTACTCACTGAATGTTTATAACAATGTTCATGTTAGGGTCATCTAGAACCTTCATTAGTCGATGTGAATCTATTTTCATCACCACACAAGATAAATGGTAAATATATAAGTATATTTATTGATATAATATGGTATATATTTTAATATTATCACTCTTTCAATATAAAATATTACATAACATCATTCCATAATGATCATTTAAAATGGAAACATTACTCATGTATATGTATGACCTACAATCTCTACGAATGTATCATAATTCTTTTTTCATTTCCATAATTCATGATTATTCATAAATGTATCATTTAAAAAAATATGATTATTTTTAAATTAATTTTATTCTAGTTATATCTAAATAATGAAAAAATTTACTATAGTCAACCTACAATATTAATTTTAGACCCACAAGGCTAATATCATCGAAATATCCAATATAACCACAATTGATTAATTAGTAATATATAAAATTAAAATAATTTAAATAAAAAGAATAATAAAAATGAAAAAATTTCATTAGAAATTAAATAATTGACATATGTTTATTATTCATGATGATATAGAATATACACGATGAGTGAGACACAATGTAATGTTTTCTCATCTAATTTTTAATTCTATGAGACATACACCATATTCACCACATGTTTATTTTAGACAGTGTTTACACAACATTTTTAGTTTTTTATATAATGAATTAATTTATTTTGTTTTATTTTAATTTTCATTTAATGTAATTTACTTCATGGGTATTATGATACTAATGTTACCAATGTTGTAAGGGTTTATTTCACACTCTCAAAATTATTTGGGATTGGTTTCTTTTATGAATCCCATAGAGGAATTATTTTATATTTATAAAAAACATTCAATATATTTTCTACTCGAATATTTACTAATGGATGTTTTAAATTAATCATACCATTTTACATTCTTTGGAACTGAAAATGATTAATAAAATGTTTTAAGGAAATATAATGATAATTATTTCTTCGGTTGAAAGTCCTTTTTTATTTCAAACAAAATGTTTCTAAAAATGTTTTCAAAATTTTTTTAAAATTATCCAAATGATTTATAATAATCATTTCTACACAATGATCAATTTTTATTAAATGGTTTTAAATTTATATTCTTGTTTTTTACTAAATGATGAGCTTTTTAATATTTTCATAGTGTAAAAGTAATGTAATTTTTTAACTTATAAGGTATGCACAGAAGTACCCATAGTCATGACCATTAAATAATTGAATATTCCTTTAAAAGCTCATCAGAATATGTTTACATAATTTATTTTCTTAATTTCATTAAAATTATTAGTCCTAAATATAAATTCTCAATGACAAGGATTTTCAAAATAATTTATTACTTTTCTAGTATTAAAATAAAATTGGTTATTGTCAATGAATGGTAATTTTATTCAATGAATGTTCCATGTTATCTTTACAAATAATTATACATCTGATAAGACATAATTCAATATTACTAATTCTTTATGGGAGATATAATCCAATGAAACCATCCTTATTATTTTTATCGATGTTTTATAATCAGTTGACCAGGGATGTACTATGTTGATGCCATTAATTTACTCTATATGAATAATTATTAATATTATTAATTTCGTTAATTGTTAACATTATTATGTTAATTTTTTGATAAAATGTTTATTTTGACTGTTTGTCTCCCAATTCATATGATAAAGTCAATAGAAAAAGTATGTGATGGGTGGTGACTACTATATCCCATCTACGCATCTATAGTTCTTATGATACAAATTAAACTGGGTTTTAACTGAGGCCTTACATAGTTTTATATATTTCATGGCTTAAGTCCTCATCAGTATTATATGTCTTCTCATATGGCCTCGACCGTGTGATTTAGATGTCCAACATTATTCATTCCATAATTAGTAATTCAACTATTTATATTCAATGTGATTATTTTATTAGTTAGAATATATATGGTATAGTGTTACATCCTGGACCAAGATTCCATACAACGATGCCCGGAGCCTGGATGGTAACAAGGCCTCATGGGAATATCCCTAAATTCCAATTGTTGTTAACTTGTAGAAAGGGACTAGGTGAGATAGTTGGGAGACTATGCCCTCCATAATAGATTATCACAACATATGTTGAAAATTAAATAAATAGAAGAATTGAAATAATAAAAAATCAACTAAAAGTTTGACAAGGTAAGAATACATATAATTATACAAAAGTGTCTCACATACAAAATGAAGCAGATTGTACAAGTAATTAAAAAGAATCCATTACAATACATGGTAATACAATACTATACAAGTATCAAAAAATAGACCAAAAATTATATGTAGCATCCCCATCCACATCATGTTCCTATTCTCCCCTACTCCCAATCAATAATCAACAAAATAATAGAGGGTGTTTTACACTATCAACACATACAACCATGTAATATGTTTGAGTTTATGAGGAGTCTAATATAGGGTGTGAGATAAATATCAATATATGCATCCTCCTATTTCTATTCATTTCTAATATCAATATACAATGTCCTAGAAAGTTTATAAAAAAAGTAATCCAAGTGCATATTCCCACAACAGAAGTCTACTACAATGCGAAACTAAACATTCCTCCAGGATACCTACAAAAAAATCAACTCCTAAAAAGGAAGCTATATGAAATGTGTATAAGTCACATAGACACTCTGTATATCCAATTGTATGAAGAAAACCACAACAACATTTTATAAGGAAGTCATGTTTCTCATTGCCACACTATATACTGATTTGTGGAAGTACCAAGGCAACACAATATAGTGTAGTGTAAACCCTGAAGGCAGAATCTAAGGTGTCATGTATCGTGAATCCATATAATATTTCTATACCATGATGGGCCTGATCAAAGGAGCTCTTACGAGACATCCACATGAGGACCCATGGGCATCCCAAGTGGAAACGTGGTCTAGGTAGTGGTTGGGGTAATAGGAGCATGGAAATGGAATGTCCTACGTAGGCCCAAGAAATCCAGATCCATAGGGTAGCAAGGCCCAAGGAATCCCATGGAATCGAGACCCAAGGGTAAGAATCAGCCCAATGTGTCCACTAGAACGTTTCATACCCCTAGAGAGTAGTCTATGGAATATATCCAACCATTCATTCAAGAATTAAAATAATACAAGCATTCTATATTTGTATACCAACTCACATCAACCCACAAAATCCACGAGTATACTCACTCATGAAAACCGTTTATCATATCAATTTATATTATCCTACCCTCCCATATAAATTATTTAATAGCCATTAATCATCATATATAGGTATACCCACCCATATTATCAAGCTAAATTTAAGAAAAAATATCATAATAAGCATGGCATAAATAGATAGAAAAAGGAAACGAGGAAATACATCAACTAGGAAATATATTCTACTCATTTAAGCATTAAAAATATTCCTCAAACTACACAAGAACAATCACACATCCCTTGGTTTGTTTATACAAGCATTAACATGTTATGTTTTTAAGGTGCACACAGTGGGTGACCATTAACAATGTAATGGTGTACAATAAACCTAAATAGAACCTATGGGAATCCTTAATAGCTCTTACTAAGCCTACGGCAAGAATCTCGCTAAAAAACGAGGCCTCACTGATATGTCTAGTTAGAGGTGAAATGGATGAACACCCAAAATGTACCCAAAAAGCTGAAAGAATGTATAAACCACCTACTACATCATGTTAGTTGAACTCTCATCTAGTATCATGTCCTAACTCATCCTTTTTTATATGAAATATTAAATACAGATGAAGATTGGAAAATTTGGTCATTTGAGACTAAATCCAAATATCATAGTTGTTGTTCCTACGAATCAAGAACGATTAAAAACGAATCAAGTACATAACAATTTAGTTACAACATGACTAATTTTATATGAAATTAAGTCCATATTTGAATCTTATAGTCAAAAATATCCTTTTACCACATTGGAGATGTTGTGTGTGAATGTGGGGGGATATGGGTTCTGTTTATAAAAAATAAGCAGTTACTTCCACCATTTAATAAAACCATGGAGCATAGGTACATGACGTGAACCCCTAGTACATGATGTGTACATCCATATTATTTTTTTGATCCAAAATTAAACTCCAGATGAAGGGATAGTAAAAAATGTGTTCTACATGCACCCAAGGGGTAGGACATGTAAATTTTGTTTACGCTGCCTATAACCAGCTTCCTGCCTTTTCCCCCTTCATTCCCAAAAACAACCCAACTAGCGTATGACTGTTCATAGGGTCTAAGCTATAATTTAATGTAAACAACATTTAACCCAACATAAATGATACATACCACAATAAAACACCCAATATCATACAATCATCCCACCTTAGTGAAATTCAACCAAGAATTTCAATCCAAATGGTGGTAAAAATTATTTTGAAAAAAACAATTGTCACTGAGCACATACATTGGCCTCTACCTCCCATGTATGATCCTATAAACAGCTATGGTGCCTAACTTCCCATACTAGATGAACTGACCCTCCTCATAGAACCTTAATGATCTTGTTAATGATATGAATTGAATTCTACTAAATGGATGAAATGACCTAATGATCAACCTCCTTTGGTTAAAAAACATGGGACATGTGTGAGTTATATTGGAATTTCTGATATTTGTAGAAGACATCATGAATGGATCTGTACCTATGATGTATCTGAAACCGATATGCAACTGACCCAACATATCTTAGTGAATGCTTACCCAGTCTCTTGATCTGCCAATGTCCCAACCTCAGTGAAACATGCATTAAAGCTCGAACCCCAACCTCGAAGTCTATAGGTCCTCTGTTGTGATTAGTGTATGATTTCAGATGAGACTATGTTGTTGACATCCACATTAGAATCAACTAGACCATCTTTATAGTCTCCTTCATGAGATGTGGTACCAATACATCTACAACCCCTGCCTTTATCCAGCACAGGGGTGAACGAAATCGCCTACCATAAAAAGCCTCATTTGGTTCTATTGGTATCGTCGCATTATAATTGTTATTGTAGGTGAAAACCACCAGGGGAATGCGCCTCTCCCATGAGCCCACAAAATCTTTGATGTGTTCTCGAAGTATGTCCTTATGCACCTATATTATACCCTATGGCTAGCCTTCAATCTGATGGTTGTATGATGTGCTCAGAAGCCCCTAAGTACCCAACACCCTCTTAAAACTACACCAGAAAAGAGATGTAAAGTGTTCATCCAAATCTAAATTGATATTGTGTCCGTCCCCATGAAGTCGTACCACCTCTATTATGTAAAAAATTACAAGATCATCATCACTGATGGTCTCCTTGATAATCATGATATGATAGACCATTGTAAGCCTCTAATCTCAAATGCACAAATCATCACTACCTCAAGGTGACTTCCAGAAAACTACCATGAAATCAATTGCGAAATCATCCCATTTCATCTCTGGGATTGGTAACTAATGTAAAATCCCTATTGGGTGCTGATTTTCTACCTTCACCTATTGATGGGTGGAATAATTCTTAACAAAACCAACTATTTTTTTAATTCATATCCAGCCACTAGTACTAACACATCATGTCATGATACAACTTGGTGACTTCGGGATATACTTTCTGTGTGGAATAATGAAACCCTAGAATCAACTCCTAACATATATCAATTGAAATCCAAACATGTCCACAGATTCGTAGGATTTCATCGTCACCCATCGTCTAGCAGAATGAGTGTCCTCACCTACCACACACTTCTATTAAACTAGGTTTTTTGAATCTGATATTTTCCTCAAACTAACAATTTATAGTTGGGTAGAGGTCATAGTTATGTATTAATGATATGTTTTCCCATACATGTCATGAATCTCCAAATGCATCTTAGAAGATAATGCCATAAGATACCACATGCTTCTGGCCTGTCACATTCCACATATATGAGTTCTATTTCTCTTTTCATTGGCAACTACATTTCCAATAACAGGCATATAGGTAAGCTCATTGGTATTAAACCAAAGGTATTCAACCCACCTTCTATGTCTGATATTCAGATTTCAATTTTTAATGATATACTTTGCAATTTTTATGTTCATATAAAAAAACTCTCTACGAGTAAATAGTGTCTCCAAAATAACAATGCATGATCAAATATAGAAAAATCGAGATTGAGAGTAGTGTAATGCATCTCGTGAGGCCCCAGATGATGAGAATCTTATGCCATGACACGATCTCCCAACATCAGTACATCCCCCCAACAAAATACCTAATGAATCCTAGTACACTATGTGACTCATTCCCTTTTCTAGATGTGTCAGGACAAGTGCGGAAGCCAACCTCCATTTCAACTCTTGAATTCCTATCTCACAAGACTCTGACCGCACAAACAACACACCCTTATTAGTAAATAATGTCAAATGTGCTGATACGTGTTAGAATTCCTTTATAAAGTCCATGTATAAGTCAAATATACCCATGAAACTCCATTTGTAAAAAACATTCTTGTGTTGTTCCCAGGAGTATACTACTCTCACCTTCTCTAGGTCTTTGATATTGCTATCTCTGAGAATATTTGACCCGTGAAGTAATTATGAACCCTAAGAAATGGCACCATATGAGCATTGAATATAAATAATCCATTTTTAGTGGATTAAAAATGATCTAAAGCTGGATAGAATTGTCATTTATATTGTAATAATACACCAAGATATTATCCATGAAAAACACCAAATATGATCCACGTAAGTATATAACAATTGGTTCATCCACAACATGAAAACTGCAAGCACATTCGTGGGACTGAATATACTAACTAGATACTCATATAGACAAAACCTTTTAGGAAATGATGTATGATGTATTCCTATTGGAAGAAAACATACCTTCTGATATATTGACTCCATGTGGATACATGAGAACACACGAGATCCTCAAACATGAACAAATAGGTCATCTTTCCATGGAGTGTGATACTAGTTTTAAATGTAAGCTTGTTCAGATTCTGATAGTCCATGAATAGAATAAGAGTCATATTCACCTTTTTCTCAAAACGACCAGCAATCCGCATGTTTAATTACCGAGTATGATAAACACATTTTCCACCAAGTCCTCTAACTGCCTCTTGAGCTCCTGCAACTCTGTCGTAGCCATCTTGTAAGGATTAATTGACACTAGATCAGCTCCTAGAACAATATTGATAGATAAATCCTCCTCACCCCCATGAGGTAAACTATAAAATTCATCAGGAAAGACACAAAAAAGTTCTCAACCACAGGAGGAATGGCTTCCTGACATACTCGCTAGTCGTCCTGAAACAGACTACTAATCTGGGCTGTCATCCCGCCAAACCAATGATGCTAGGTTCCATATCTACATTCTTGGACATCCCATTTACCCTTGTGAATAAACATTTACCCTCTAGTTAAGTTAAACATACCCTCTCGTGATTGTAGTAAATGCATGCATGATAAGGTTTGATCCAGTCCATTCCACGAATGATGGAACACCATGTTATATCAAGGACCTAAAGATCATAGATGAAGTGACACACCCCAAACTCATATGATCACTTCATACACAAGCGTATATATCCTTTTTTGACTCCCAATGGTGTGTCTATAGTCAAAAAAACCCTCAGAAATAAGAACAACCAGCGAAAGGATTTTAACCACCCATGTAGATATAAAACTGTGAGAGGAACTTGTATCGAATAGAGATGATGCAGTAGTATAATCAACAAGAATTTTACCTCTCACTGTACACATTCTGGGATACTAGTCATGTGGGGGCGATTACACTGCAAATGTCTAGAATGTACTATGGACTTGTGACACTACCTCGCTACCATGATCTAGTCCACCCTGCTCTCTCTGAGAACCAGGTGTCGGGCTACCCAAGCCACAACCACCAATGCCTTGGCTTGATCATCTTACATTACTTCAGCTCAAAACATGATGTAGATACAAGGAACCGACTCTTGATCATGAGTTTGGAGTTCTCCCCTACCACTCATAGCATGAGGGGATGTCCTACAAAACTATTTCATGTGCGCCATCATGCAGCAACCTAGACACTCGAATAGGTTGTGATCACACTATATTTTTAGGTGACATTTCCTACCACACTGTTATAAATACACCGTGATTCCCACAATCAAATCATGACTATAAGTCACACCACAGGAATCCTCAAAATGGTACTTTACTTCCTAAATATGTATATCTACTATGTCACAGAACAACACCCCTATTTTATACACCTCCAACATCCCTAAAAATTCACTCTATAATTAGCCCATGATTGTCAATCTTAGTGATTGAATGTCACATGAAAATGTTGTCCTGAGATTGGATATCATTTATGATACATTCCCCAAATTATATGTCCCTAGATTTCATTTCTATAAGATACATATTTGAAAAATGTTGTAGCTATTTACAACATTCCAAGTATTCTATAACAGTCATAATGCCCTGAACAAGAAACGTGAACTCTCTATCCCACTCTGATCAATGAGTCACATGGTAAAAGTAGCAGTAGAAGTGATTGTGGAATTTAGCCCAACCCATATCTCATAGACCATCAGCCCAGTTCAATATGTCACACCAGTGCTTTGTCGCTCCATGTACCATATAATTAACGATCTTGAACTTTCACTCCATAAGTGACTCCAGATGCTCAACATTATCTAACATGGTCTCTAAAAATAACATCACAGCCTATAGACTACCATCTTATGAAAACATGGGAGGACGATTCTACTGAAATACATTTTTCACATAAACAATAGTCAAGTATTGATGTGGTTCTCATAATAATGAATTCATAAATCATTAGAGACCATCATTGAACTACATCTCAGCACCTGTGTTCAGAACAATGTCTTGTGCCATAGTTGGCACTAAAGGAGGATCAACCGGTAGATCGTGGCCTATTTTCTCTGATGTATTGTCATTTCCTTCCTCGCAATGTACAATTAGTGTTCATCATGGTGGAATGTCTCTATAATTCCAAATATATGCCTCAGAAAAGAACAACATAAATGTTTTCACAGCTAAAAATCATAGGACATGTCAAAACCCTCATAGAAACCAAGTCAAACCCCATTATTTCTCCTAATACCAAGACTATATAAAGAGAGGTCATTGAACCACTAGAAACTATACCTCTTCACCACTCAAAATCTAGTTCTTGTTTAAGTCTCTATAATTATTACAATTTTCTACATCCATTTGACATTCAGTTATTCATTAAATTCCACCATGGGTTTACTAATGTTTGAATCCATGAGGGCCCATAACATCCTATAACCCCAAATCATGGGTCACATTCTAACCATACATATATAATATTCATTTATTATTTTAATTACATTGGTGTGTCATTTCCCATTTCATAAAGGCACATACTCTTTAATAATTGAAATATTATTTCACTCATTTATCTACTGCACCCAAATAACACAATTGTAGGAACAATTGTCACATAAACTATCACAACAAAACAAAATATCTAATACATCCTTGATTTCATTGAATAATTCATTTAATGAGATTCTAATAAGTGTATGTGTGATGCATGAGATGGAAAACCCTCACCTCATCAGGTGTCAATGGAAATAGAACCCAAAATATCATCCATAGTAATAGAAGAAATCAAATGTGTCACCCAACTATGAAATCAAAACAACTATAATAGTCAAAATGGAGAAAATTAGTACTCAATTTGAGGGAATTTCGTTTTTTTCTATACATGTGGTAGCTACTCATGAGCACATATTTCATTTACCAAATCACATTTTCTTCATATCACAATATATCATGACAAAATATTAAAGAAAACTAGAGAAAAAAACTAATGATACCACTTTATAACATCCTTGGGCCGGGTGCCATCATACAGAACCTTGAGCCTGGTTTTTCACAGGCCCTCATGTGCATATCAACAAATTCTAGAAGCTGACGACTACCATAAAGGTCCAAAGTTAGTATGTGGGGAGACAATTCCCTCAATACTAAATTATCACATCTAATTTAAAAAAATAGGAGAAGTGAAATAACCAACAATAAACTGAATGTATGATAAGACAACAGTACAAATCCATATCCCAAAGTGTATCATATAAAAAACTGATGCAAATTGTACAAGAAACTATAAAGAAGACATAATTGTACATTCAAATTCAATATATTACAAGGATCCTAAAATGAATAAAAGGATAAAATGTTTCTCTATAATTGCAAGCCACAGCTATGTCTTATGCTCCCCTTCTCCCATGCCAAAATCAAAAACCTATACCAGGTAGATTTCACCTGTCAACACCTGTAACCATGTTATTTTTTGGGTCCCTAAGGAGGCCCAAAAAGTGTGTGAGATAAAATTACAGGAAGGTAACAATCCATTTCTATAAATTTCTAATAGAATTTAATGTTTTAGAAAGTTTAATGAAAATAGTAAAACAAGTTCATATGCTGATGGCATAAGTTTACTACTATGTGAAACTGAACTTCCCTCAAGGATAACTACAAAAATATTCATCTCCAAACAAGGAATCTATAATAAAATTAAACATGTCACACCACTACATCATACAACCATCTATATCAAGAATCCCACAACAACGTTTTATAAATAAGTCATGTTTCCCATGGTCACTTCGTATAACGAAGTGTAGAAATCCAAAAGCCTAGACGTATAGTGATGTTTTGACCATGAAGGTTGGATCTAAGGTGTCAGGTAACTGGAATCCAAATTATATATCTATACCATGAGTTGATGGTTCCATGTAGCTGGTCAATGGAATCCACATCGAGTCCCATGGTAATCTTTGGAAGAAACATTGTCTAGCTACTGTTTGGGGTCCTAGGAGCATGTAAATGGCATGTACAATGTAATCCCATGTAATTATAATCCATGTGGTATCAATTTCCAAGGAATCACATGGAATCAAGACCCAATGGAGAGAATCAACACATGGTGTCCACTACTGTGTTCCCGATCAATGAAGAGCAGTCTTTGAAATCTATCAATCCATTAATTCAATTGTTAAAATAAAACAGATATTATATGTGAGTATACCCACTTTCATCAACCTCAAAAAACCTTGAGTATACACACTCATGCAAACTGTTTATCAACTACACAATATATTTCCCTACCATATCATATAAACTATTCGACATCCATTAAACATTTTATATAGCTAAACCCACCCACATTAAAAAATTACTTGTAATCCAAACTATCAAAACATCCACGACATCAAATGATTTAATAAGGAAAGGGGGTAATACATCAACTAGACAAGTTATTCAATTCATTCAAACATTAATGGGCTTTCCATGGGTGGTTTTAATAGGGAAAAAATTAATTCCATAATCTTTACCCAATGGGTTTCATTGAAATGAGTAACGGGTGCCAAAACACCTAAATGGATCCTACAAGAATCCTCACTATGTCTGAATAATCCTACGTCAAGAAGATCACTCATAAATGAGGCCTGGCTAGAAATTCTGATGAGTGGTGAGAAGGTCGAATGCCTGAAATACACTCGAAAAGATGAAAGAAATTATAAACCACATACACTAGCATAGTAGTAGATAGGTCTTCTAGTATTATGTCCTGATTAATATTGGATTGGATGAAATCTGTAGAATAGAAGAAGAATGAGTATGATCCTAAATCCAAATAGTGTAGTAATTATTGCAAATAATTAAGATAAACTAAAAACAAATTGATTACATATATGTGTATCAAATGTGAATGAAGATGGACTAAACTGAGTCCAGATCTAAAATCGGTAGAAAAACTACCCTTGGGCCTTTTTCTGCACTATTGTGCTTGAAAGACGGTGTTTAGGGGTTCTTACCATCAATAATAATAGGATTCTCCCACTATTTTTAAAAAACACTAGTTGTCATGTATTGTACATGTGCCACCTATACATGATATGTATTGCCCAATTGTTTTCTCTGAACCAAAAAGGCTACACTTTGTTACGGTACATTGCATGACCTATATTGGAATTACACAACTTGTAGGTCATGTACCCAATGTGTACCTAGCCTTTTTCAGCACCCATCCTTTCCACCTTATTCCCCCAAAACAACCAAACCATCCCACATCATGGAATAGGGTGAGAAAAATGGGAAATTAATAATTATTTAACCTGAATGAAAACATACATACCACAATAAAAACTCAAGATCATACATATTGTTTTATGATCACGTTATTATTTATATAGAATTATTTTATCATCATTAATTCCTATCCTTTTATACGTAAGGTATTGAATAAATGAAATTGTATTTATATATTTACCTTTTAATATTTATTAATACTTATTTATTCATAGATTCCCCCAAATTCTTATCGTTATTGATCATATATGCCCGCCCCTTACTAATTTTTTATTTTTCACATGAAATGTGGTAGTGATTTATGAATAATAAATAGGGATACACAAAGGGGGATAATTATATACTTAATGATAAATATTTTTGTATTTGATGGTTTAAAATTTATTATGAATTTCAAGAATGTGTCTTGTTTACCAAGACTAAAAAACCACCATGTCAATCAATATGTCATTCCTTATAAATTATGACAGTATAACAAAGTAGAAACTAGATATGGCCCTTTGGTGTCAACGTATCTATATTTGGATGTAATGGTTTGTTGAAACATTGGGAAAAAATTTTTTTAAAACATATTTCAGATAACATAACCTTGTGACAAACACGGAGGGAAAGTATAGAAGAGCATCCTAAAATTTTGGCAAGGAATATATTATGTCCTTTTACTAAACTAAAATATAGGGTTTTTCCATTTCTATTTCTTTAATAGCACTATAATTGTTTTTTTAATGACCCCGTCTATTAGTGCTAAAAAAATAACTATTAAGGGGGGCTTTAACAATGATTTTTTTATAATTATTAATGGTGTCCCTTTCTTAGTTCATTTTAAAAACGTGTTGATAAAGGAAAACCATTTGTGCACTAGAAAAAAGCACTAATAACAGTTTTTCCTTTATCATCACATTTAAAATAGATCTTATAAAGGGGGTCATTCATCAGTTCTAGAAAATATTCATTTAAAGGAACCCCTTTATTAGCACTTTTTTAAAAGAACTAATAAATGCCCACATTTTATCATTGATTTGTCTATAGAACTGAGAAACGGTATATTTCATTAAAAATAATATTTATATATATTTATACAAAATTATATTGATATAATTATTATATATATTGTTTAAATATGTTTAAGACAAGGATAAATAGAAATTTAGACTTAATATATACAATATTTTGTGAAATTGATTATAAAATAATTAAAAAGTAATTATAATAATTTTTTTATTATTCAGTAATTCTCATTAAATAATGTGTCGATTACCTAAAAACTATATGATTGAATGAAGGGTCTAAGAAATGTGAAAAAACATGTATTGAAGTTCATAGGACTATAAATTATAATCCATGTGTTCGATTGGCCTCTACAACATATGAAATCAAAAATTGTGAAGAGATATATGCACTATTTACCTAGGGGAACCCTTCCTCACATGTTTATTCCAAAAAAATGCACAAAATGACCCCAAAAATGGGTTTCTTTTCCAGGTACCCCTATTATTTAAGAGTAGATGGAATTGCAGCCTCGATTATGGGGGGGTCTTTTTTCCCATTTTTAGTGGCGATTGAATTTATTCCCACGTCATACATTAATATTGATAATTTGGTTTTGAAATTTATTCATCTTTTAAAAAATAGTTTCTTTTAAAATTAAATATATACATATTTTATAATATTTTCATATAATAAATGACTGGTAAAAATACATATTTAAATATATTTACAAAAAATATGTATTTTAAATATATAAAATAGTTACTCCATATTTATTTTATTTAAGGTAAAAAATTACACTTTTTAACATATTCTAAAGCAATAATATGAATAAATATACCTATAAAATAATTTTATATATAAACATGGGTGTGCCAATAATTACCAAATAAATTTTTATATGTATATTCTAATATATGTAAATAAATACATATTTTAGAAATGTATTTTAAAAATTAACTAACCACTTTATATATTATAAAAATATACATATAAGGTTTATATTCATATATGTGTGTATTAATAAACATATATATAATTTAATTTTATTATAGTACATGTAAGTGAATATAATATATAATATAATTAAATAAAAATATATTAATATATATATATATCACACAAAGACACATATATTTTATAAATATATTTAAAAAATATATATGAATATATAAATAAATAATATATATTTTCATATATAAATAAATAAACATAACAATATGGGGTTGTGGTAAAGGTGATATCTATTAAAAGGAGTGGTTCCGGGTTAAAATAAATTCAAGCATAGATTGTTGGAAATTCTAATAGCACAATTAAATTGGTGGTGGGGTGAAAGGCACTGATAAAGGGAGGTGGATAACTATTAAAGGGGTCTTGGAACAATGATAAAGGGTTATAGATTATAGTTATGGAAAAAAATTACTTTTACTCCCTTTAATAATGATTTTTCTGAATAGAAAAAAGGGGTCTTGTATCAATTCTAAGAAAAGAGTTGTTAAAGGCCCCCTTTACAAATTTTTTTGAGACTGTTGTTAAACCCATACAACTAATATATCTCATATAGATAAGGAATTATAAGTTTTTTTAAAGGAACATATATAACATTGTTGAAAACCAGTTTTGTATTTGTGCTAAAAAATAAATATTTTTCAAGATAGTAAATGAACACATGGTTCAAGAATAGATGTACCAATGTGTAATAACTCTAAAAAGGGCCCATTAAGATTAACCTAGTCATCACCTGGTGCATGAAAATATACCATACAATGAACCTTGATTGACATGTTTGGGGGATATGCTTGGGTTAATTAAAATATTTTGTAAAATCCATTTTAATGTATTTAAAAATATTCTTATGATTTAAATCATTTCTAAGAAAACCATTTTTATGATTATGAGATTATCTATGAATAAATTATTCAATTTAGGTTAATTATTTCCTTATTATTGAGATTATAAATTATGTTTCATAATTATGTGATCGAATCTTTTATACTCCATCAATTATAAGTTCATCTTAGGTTAAGGAATAGAAACCACATCAATGCATGTAATCTAAAGAGTGGTAATGATAATTTCATTTATGGTCTTGAGATAATCATTAAAATGTAAAAAGTATCCAAAACATTCTATTCAAACCGGGATAAAATATCTTGTCTTCAAATGATATAGAAATAATTTACTAAATTTTACATCATTGATGTGATGAAAGAGTATAAGAGGACTGAAGAGAAAATGATGGATAAAGGGAATATGGGAACAAATTATTTTCCTACATGTGATAATTTTGTTATAAAACACTTGGGTACTTCCATAAAGATAGTGGTATATCAATAAAATTGTGGATAGAGAGGACATCATGATATAGATTTAATGGGTTTGAAAAAGTGTTCCAACATTAAATGATTCATCTTTAAGAATATGAGGAACAATGAAAATCTATTCCCTATGCATAAAAGTAATATACCTAAAAAATATGATAATGGATCCTGTTCAATATTAATATATTTCCATATTAAAATCTGAATGATTAATTTTCAGGAGTGTAGATTCATGATTTAATTCATTGATTATTTTATCAATGACACCCAACTTATAAGATCGAATAACGTTATGTGTATTGTATTGTTGAACTTATTCATTAAGGATTTTAATGTGCATGTTGAATGGTACTGATGACCAATAAAAATGATTTAGTGTACATTTTATATTTTTTAAAACACATTATGGAAGGAAACGTTTCCCTTAATATGATTTGGATGTCGATATAAGGATGTTGGGATAAAGAGATGATTAATATTGATAAATTAAATTGGATGTCACTAACTACCTTGAAAATGATTAATGATTTATTGATATTGTAGTTTATTCTTCCACTGATGGAGTTAACATCATTTTGGGATTTAAGGAATATATCCAACAATCAATGTCTTATTTAAGGAATAAGGAAGCATTCATGTTTTCAATAGGGTTTTATGAAAGGTCATATTATTACAAAATATTAAGGGAATACATTATAAGGATATTAATATGTTTTTCATATGAGGATTAATATATGCCATATGTTGTTTGGGAGATTAATGATAAGATCTTATTTTAATTTAATAACATTATTTGAAAATTTTAGATAATAATAATTTGGAAGGGTTAAAAGGATAAACAATTAGGAAATAGATCCAGTTGATATTAGGATGTGGAATTAGGTATAAATGTATTACATCACCATTTGGAGATTTGCGCATACTGGGTAAACTATAGTAAATATTTTTTTTTCAAAAATATCAAGAGATCCATGAAACAACATATCATTCTATAATGGATCTTAAAATCCATTAAAATATAATTTTAGTGATTCATGACTAATAAATTCATTTTTAGACATTCATTTTATAGAGTAAGTGATGAATAGTAAATTTATCAAAGGGCATCCAAAGGATGAAATTATGCTTATAAAATATAAAAATATCAACTATGTATATTTCCATATATTCATATACAATAAAATAGTTCAACAATATTAATAAAATTGTCTCATAAAATTATTATATTACCTTAAAATATAATAAATTTGACGATCTTTTATATAATGACATATTTATGGGTATTTAGGTCTTTAACATTTCCTTAATCAGTCACTTATGTATGATTATTGTCCTATATCACCCTCAAAAATTATTTCTTGTTTTATTTCCTATACATATCATCACCTTAAACCAATGTTCTCTTATATAGAAAACTAGTTATCTTTAATTCTTTATATCTATTTTACCTTATCGCCTATCAAGAGAATGTTTTATTAACCCTTCTAATGAATTTGGATTTAAAGAAGGATAGTTTCAAATGTAAAACACTTTGATTATTGAGATGAGTTTTACATTTCATGGATGACATTTACTAAAGTGGGTAAAATGCAACACCCTTTGATTTTAAAATATAATGTTTTTATTGGATATTATATTTGAAATTAAATATTGAGATTTAAAACAAAAAATATATATTTCCCTAAATTTAATAACTTTGATTGCTTTAAAATCATGCAACACTAAGTCCAAATGAACTATTATATAGTATATGGTTATAACCAAACTATTAAATTAGTTTATATTAATAGTAATAAAGAAATTATGAAAATAATATGTTTTACACATTTAAAAACATATTCATTTGTTATATATTTAATAGATGATAATAACAATCCATTAAAATAAAAATAAATTTATTCTAAAAGAATATATTCTATTTAAAAGAATATTTAATTGAACATTGAGACTATAATTTAAAAATAATTATTACACGTTTTAGAAAATTTTAAATAATAAAAACAACGTTTTTTTTAAATCGTATTATCAAAATTATCTTAGTGTAATTTTTTGTAATTTTTCAAAATTGTTTCATTTTCAAATGAACAGTTAAAATAAAAAATTTCAATTGAAAATGTCCATTTCATTTAAATTATTTATAATTATACATTTTATTTTAAATTTGTTTTAATATAAAATTGGTTCAATAATTCATATATTAAATTAATTTATTTAATTTTATTCACTTTCCTATTTAATTTAGATATAAAAACATTGTAAACTATTAAACATTTTCCCTTTAAAAAATTTCTATCTCATCATGTATGTGAAATTATTTTTAATTTATACTTTTCAGCATCCATGAATATAATTAAACAATATGGATAAAATATTTGGATCAGAATAATTAATATTTTATAATAAAGTCAAATTATTTTTTTAACATAATATGTAACCCTATTTCGAAGGTAGTCAATAATCTTTAAAATTCTGCACATTTTATTAATATCAAAGAATATTTCTCTCTTGACCAACACTATAATATTTATATATGGGATCTGGTAATAACACATGGAGTTTAACTCTATATTGTATATGATAGAGACATAAGGATTACAGTAAGAATATAGAGAATCCATTAACAAATGTTTGATATATTTCTGTGATTCATCACAACTTATCATCCAAATATGGATGGTTATTCTAACATAACCATTCAACTTCTAGAGGGAATGTTAAAATCGTGTTCAATGTATTTCCAAGGTTTTTGGGAGAAATATCATCTCCTAATGAGTTCTCATATAAGAATAGTTCTATTATAGAATTAAAATGGCACATTATGAGGATCTATATGGGATGTGGAGTGAAACTATGACATGCATCGATGATGATGGAGAGAAGAATCCCACGGTACATGTTCTTATCCAAGAGATTATAGAGAATTTTCAATCCGTTAAGCATCATATAATATCCATATCAAATGTAAAAAAAATAAATAGAGACAAATGTACATAATATTTAGTGTTTCAAGTCGTATATAATATTTCTGTTAGATATCATCATGGAATATAGTCTTGAGGATTGGGGGAAGTGAATGCTTAACCCTAGATACATCAGCCCCTTTTGAGAACATTGATCACATCGGAGCAGTATCCTATCAACTAGTACTCCCACATAACATATGTAAACTAAATGATGTGTTACATGTATCCCTATTGAGTATGTACATAATATACCATTCACATGCAATAAATTTGTTGATGGTGCCATTGGAGAATGATCGTCGAAATTTGGGGAAGTCGATGAAGATCGTAGTTTACATAGACAAAGGACTATGAAACAAGGAAACTCACATAGTCAAAGTGTTATGGTAGAACCTTATTTTTAGGGAATTGACATGGGTACATGTAGAGGTGATGAAATAGAGGTAACATCATCTATGGTTTTGTGTTAAATTAATATTTTGGGGGTAAAATTTCTAAAGGTGGAATATTATAAAGACCCAAACATTTACAAATAAAATTACCACGTTTTACCAAATAAATTCATTATTATGTAATCATGTTATAGAAAAAACATGAATTATTATAGATATTATAAATAGTTATATAGTATATCTAATTTAAATGAATTTATGCATAACAATCGTCTGAAATATAACCATTGACCAGTAACCATTACGATTAGAATATTCATGGTTATGGTAAAATTAAATTGATATCGAAGAACTAATCAATGGCTTTGACCAGTATAGTTATACCATGTGAAGCCAACATATCAATGGTTTCGATGAAGTTAACATCACTAGGATTTTTCCTTGATCATAAATAGACTATTATTCAACCACTAAAACAATATTGAAACTATTTATTTTAGATATTCAAGATCATTGAGATCACAATCCAAACCATGTCTACAAAGACACCCCATGAGAACCTCACCATCATGTACCTTATCCTTTGGGTGATTTCAAGTGTAATAAAGTGGTATGTATCTCGACCCTAAGATTATGGATTTGAATATTTTTTAATAATATAATTAATATAGTATTTATCTTTATTATAAGTGATTAAATATTGATTTTGGTAAAGAGATTGATTTTAAAATCTTGTAAAATTTTGTATTTTTGGGAAATCCCTTGTTTCAATAAGGACACTATTTTGGTGAATTCTAAATTTATTTTAATAAAATTTATTTTAATAAAAAACTATTATTAAATTATATTTATTAATTATATATTATATATAAAATTTTATCATGTCAAATATAAATTTTATAAGTGTCATGAAACTATTATTATAAAAAACCAATAATTTAATTAAAAGTGGAATTTTGATTTAGATGCTCATATTCTCATACATAGGGAATTATTTCGAAAAAATAAATATTAATTTAGAAATAATTGTGTTTAAATTATTAAATGGTGATTTGTTCATTATTTTTGGAGACAAATGATTTTTTTACCAATATTATACAGTATAATTATATAGTGTGTATTATTAAACCATAATTTCCAATATGAGATGTAATATATTCTACAAAAGGTATACAAGACCGAATATATATTTCCCCTTTAATATAATGTGTTTTTAGGTTGTTTTATTAGTTTCATAAACCCTTAAATATTCCTTCAATACATATATTATTTTTTATGGTTTTAAAAACAATCCTATGTAAGAATGTCTTACATCCACAACAACCAGGGTATTATTTAAATAAAAGAAAATATTCATATTTTAAAAATATAAAAAGCATTTCAATTTTTTATAATCAATGGGAAAACCATGGGGGTTTTTTTTGGTTTGAAAATTTTTTGTATAGAGTCCAAAACACAATTTATGAAATTAATTAATATTTCTCCTCTTTTTTTCTATATAATCCAACCCAAAAACTCATTCATCGTCACTAAAAACCTATATCATCAAATTACTCATATGTTAGCTCTCTATTGACCTTCCATGATTTCCAAAAGATCTAAATAAGAATCTATAAATATTTTAGATGCACCCTCTCATGGTAAGGGATCATCTCCTATATATTGAAGCACCTACTTTATATTATGCCATTTTTTTTTACAATTTCTCATTTTTGGATATGATTTCACACATAACTATTAATGAAATACTATTTTAAAATTTGTTACATGAACCATTCACTCTCATTAAGAACTCTGATTAACAATTTTTTACCCCTGTAATGCTTCTAGAATTATAATTTAAATTTCCATGATATTTTTATGAATTTTCATCCATAATTCCACTCAAAAGTATTCTACAATATATACCTATAATTCGTTTATTGTTTAGTTATATGTATATATCCCACATCCTTTAATCATGATATTAAAACTGATGAAATATATCTTTATGTTGTATGATTCTAGTGTCACAATTATGCGTGTTCAATATATAAAAATTATGGGTTAACCTAGATTGAACTATAATGAAATGGATAATTATTTAGTCTCGGAATACATCATGTATGAGATTACAGAGTAAACCTAATTAATTAACAATTTTCCATATTTTATGATGTATTTTTATTTATCCTAAACCTATGATTATGATTTCATGTTTAATTTCTTTCATACATCCCCATGTTGACTTTATGTTAACATGATATATCATGGGTAATTATTCAATATTATGATTTTCACCCCTATTATACTTCCTTGACATTCCTATTGAATTACATGTACTATTTTAACAAAAGGTATTCTTTATTTATTCCTTTACTATGATTTATATAACACTCATTTTCATGTACATCCCTAGGTTATCTTATGTAGTTTATGATGAATGACGGAATTTTAGGATGATGTTAATGAGTTTTTCATGAATTATATTGTTTTCCTGGAGAATATAGTTATTATATATACCTAATTTTCCCTGTAAACTAGACATTATAAAATTTTAATATTTTATTATGTGTACCTTTATATAGTAAATCATGAATAAATTTTATTAAAATATGGGTTGTCATATAAAGGTTGAGTCTGGTTTTGGGTTTTTAGTAGAGATTTATTGGAGTATCATTGGTTGATTTTGTAGCCACTAACATGATGGTGGTGTGGGAAAAATCCACTCCACCCACCAAGACTCACAAGACAGCTGGTTATCCTTCCCAAGATGGTCAATGGGGCAGAAAAAAATTATTTCTTTTAAAAAGACTCAATGACTAGCATGTGAACCCTGACCTGCTGATCGTTTGGGTGAACTAGGAAAAAATTATATAGCGGTATATTAGTTAATTTTGGACAATAAATCACCTCATAATTATATTGTATTGATCAATATTTTTAATAGAATTTATATTTCTATTCATCTATTCCTCCATTTGTTTTATCCCTTCAATGTGGGATGAATCTAGGTGAGATCCATTAAAAAATCCGAGAAATATCCTTCATTCTTTAGAGATTTTGGAACATTTATTCATTTTTTGATTGAGTATTGGAATTTTATTCATCATTGATGGTTTTTCATCATAGTTAATATAACTTGAAATATTTTTTATCTCAATTCCCAATAAATCATATTATATTTGGATATCTTGATCATGAATTGATTTTTAGTTAGATCATAATTAGAGAATTTTATCACAATTCCACCTTATCTAGGTGAAAATCTATCGTAATTAAGGGGTCTTGTATCATCATGGATAGAGGATGCCTCATGAATAGGAAGAGGTGTCGTGGTTAAGATATTTAGTGAAGGCATGTATCATGGTGGTATATTTTATGGTTTTTTTGTCAATATAAGTTATATTATCCATATTAATGTGGATTTGAGTTGAGGATTTTGTGTGTCTTAGGATCAAGAGTGTTCCATAAGTGGGTAAACTCTGTTATACAATGTTGATGATATGGTAAATCAATTGGTTTATTTATTATAACTATTTCTATTTAATTGTTTTAAAATTTCAATTTTTCTTGTGTAAGGTATTTCATCGTAATATGTTTGACATATGTTTTTGGACCCTCCATGTATGGATGGTCATGGGTCTACCCTAGAAGTGAAATCCATTCAGTATATCATCATTTATTCCTTTTATATTTTCTAGTTATTTATCCTTTTAATCATGTAATAAAATATAATTTTGTATTAATTATTTGTTATGAATGTTGGATATGATTAGAACCACATGTTCATTTATGGAAGATGAATGGACTTCAATAAACTTGTTAAAAGATGTTGGGTTTTCCTTGGTTTGTGGTTGACTCTATTTGGGGAATGTGGTCCTATATACTCTAGACTATGGTATTATGCAAGGTTTATTTTCAGGTGGAATGAAATTCCCCCCTTCGTATAATGAACCATAAATTCATAATATTATTTACAAATAAAATATAATGATTTGTTAATTAATTATACTTAAATATTAATTAATTATTGTTAGCGAGTGTAATGAACATGGATAATGTTCCATGGCCCCAATTGACCCTTATTAACTATCTTGATGCTGGTCGCTGATGTTATAGTCTTAAACAATAATGAGTAAGTTTATAACATGTTGGCCAATGTGTATCATGTAAGGCATTGATCGATGACTTGATCACATGTTTGTGAATGTGAATAGCATGAGACAATAAATATTCATTATTGTATGGGTGTGACTATATATCCATGAGACCATGGTTGATGCTTGATCTCATGTGTGTGCCCTTGGAGAATGTGATACCATGTTAATGGTTAATAACATGTTTGTGTGTGTACCCATGAGATCTTGTTTGATGCCAAATCACATATATGTCATTGGCTATCCCATGAGATCATGATTGATGTTACATAAAATGTGTGTCATTTTGGATATTAATACTTATTTTTAGCACGACAATCCTTTACTTATTTAAGTGACAACAACATTTCCTTGTGTTGTATTTGATAATATGTTACGATATATTTATATGATTACACTATCTTATTTTTTGATATATAAAATTTCCATTGGATGTATTCTTATAGTATTTGATAAAAAGAGGAAGGTAGATATATGAATACCACTCTGAGGGGGAGTGCGCATGACATATGATGATGGTGATGTTGATGATGGACCTATTAACAATTAAGGGGTATGATGGCCGTATGGACTAACATTAGATCTAATTATGGGTTATGATAGGCTAATGGAATGTCCTAGGGGAGAGTCGTTCTATGAAGGCCTTGTGTCCAACCTCGTGATAGTGACATGGTAACATGATGCCTTGTGGATTCTGAGTGACATGATCACCAAACCTTTGGTTATATTTTGATCACATATGACATCTATTATGAATATCCTTCCAATATATAGTTGGAGAATGTATGGTTGGTATTTCATTATATTTTGGAAAGCACATTGCCTCATGTCATATGGGTGTTTGATGTTAACTTATTCCTTAGTGATTATATGATACACTTGATTAGTTTATATATTTCTTGTTTATATTATATTTAGCTTATCACTTGTGCATATACTAAATTTTTTACATGTTATATACTATAATTCATTGTTGGTTCATGAAATTTTTTTACTCACACACTTCTTGTGCATCCATTGAATTTGGTTATATGAACATCCATAAATTATTGTAGGTACTAGTTGTTTTGGGTCCTAGGTTATTCATCTAGACGAATAAATTTATATAATTATAGAGACCATAAGGTGGTTTTTCATAGTGTTGGATGAAAATACTATTTTTAATTTTTTTTCTTTTATTTATTATTATATGTGATCGTCTTGGTGGGTGATCAGTGTCCAATATTGATGTTAGAATTTTCAGTTCTGTTTTTATACATTCATTCTTTACTGATGGTATGATATTGTTTTATTCTTACTCTAATTTATATCATTACATGTTTTCATATTTATTTTTTATATTAAATTTATTTTCTGTTATAGTCTCCCCATGAAATTACACATACAATCACTAATATTTAGTATCCTATTTTTAAAGGAGGTCACCCTATAAATATGTGTCATATATTTTCATACCTGGTGATTTTTGATATGATGATATATTTTCTTTTACATTATCCATAGTGTAACATGGAATGTACCCCATACCATTATCCAAACCACTTTACCTCTTTTTTCCATGATTAAGTGATTTTTGGATTTAATTATTTATGACGATTTCAATAGAGAATGGTGATTTTTTCTGAATCCTTCATGATGTTCGTAAAATGAATTTTTTCTATAATCATTCATTGTTTAATTAATGTTAAATCATTCCATATATTTATTAAATGTTTTCTAATTAAATTAATCTAAATTATTTATGGAAATGCATCTAGAACATAGGTTTTTGACCAAATTTTTTTCATGTTTCTCCAATGGGTCTCCCATTGCTAGTTGCCTTTTGATCCGGTGTGACATGACTACATGTTATGTTTTCCCCAAATATTCCTAGTTTTAGTTTAATTTTTTAATTTATTAAATATGTTAAGATTAATTATTTTTGTATTATTATAATTGTTTAGGAGCGTGATTGGCTAGGAATGTAAGGAAAAGTCAAGGAAGGATCTCAATGGGCCTTGGATTAGCTACAAAACCATAGAAATAAATTGGAAAAGATCTTATTATCGATTGTGTTCATATTATAGCACTATGTATATGATGGTTTTTTTCAATGGAAAGTGATGTGCATTCCTTCCACTATACGAATTTATGTTCAATAAAATTTAATAATTTTTAATTGAATTAAATAAAAAATTAATCTTATTAACTAATTGAATTTCTTGGGAAAAATGAATGATCAGACATGCCATGTAGGTCCAAGGCTATGGACATGATGTATCAATCACTAATTGTTGAGTCCTTATCCTATGACCCCCCCCAAATAGATTTCTACCCCTATGAGGGGGGTCTATCTGAAGGATTGAATAATTATAAATTAATGTCTAATGAATTAAATACTTTTACACCCATATAAAGGTCTGAGGTGAATACATCATACACAGCCTTATTGGGCCATGATTAGAACATGTTATCCCTTCATGACTTATAGTTCATTGTGATAATATGGGCAGTGAGTGAGACTCTACCTTATGACATGACTAGCCCTAGGTGAATGTACCTTTGATAGGTTAGTGATGTGTTGGTTGAGTATAATGACAACTTGATTTCTTGATAAATGAGTTGGGTCACACATCATTCATTTAACCATTTCCTATATATGGAAACTCTTGTGTTTAGTTAGGACATTCTAATCTACTAATGATGTTGATGAGTGTTTTTCACTCTAAGAATAAGGTGTTGTTAAAAATTTTTTATTGTGATTGATGGACCTCATAATGGTACCTATGATGTATTGTATCTCAGGGGACCCAAGTGGGTACCCTATTGATTGTCCGAACCTATGTGGGCATGGGTGTTTGTGTAGTGATTATTACAAGTTATCCAACAAATATGAACTGAAAAGTACGTCAGATGGTACTATGGTGAAAATGGTGTGAATGAAAATTCATTCATTACCTATTTTATATTTTCTAGTTTATGTTTTTAATGATGAATACTGATTTTATAGGATTCCTACGAATCAATCATAGGTTTTATCACTGATTTTATATTCCAAGATGTTAGGAAACACAAGTTTTTAAGTTAATGAGTCAATGATTCAGTGTATTTTGGATTCAATCACATAGAATATTAGGGGGATTCCATGTTCAGCTAGCATCCATGGATATAGTCGATGCAATAATGGAAACCATGTGGTTTTAAGAAGGATTTTCCATTTGAGAAATGTGATTGTGAACATATATGAATACCAGGATTAGTTGGTTTTCTTCTATTACAGTAATACCATTGAAATGTCTCAAGAATCCTAGGATTCTAATAGAATTTGAATTAGATAATTGTGAATGCTTTGGTTACCCAAGATTCAAATAGTGGAATGAAATTATATGTGGGAATTTACTTTTATGAAATTATGTTAGACATCATGAGGTTGGTTGTTGAATCTATTCAATCAATTCATTGGATACCCCACTATGATTTTTGATGAACCAGTGATGATTTCGATGAGGATCCATAACATATATGATGCTTTGGATAATAATAATCCGATATGGTAGGATAATTACCATCGTACTGTCTAGGTCATCTTAGAAAAAGTAACACATAAATGTATAGGATTTCATTGGACCTCCCCATGAAGGAATCAAAAATCTTAATGAAAATGAGACTGATTTGGAACTACTATGGGTATCATCATGAAAAATTATAATTGGGGGATTCCTAGTGATTCATCATGATATAAAAAACATAATTGGAGGTCTAAGAATGGGATCCCTTGTGAGTGTATATCACTTCCACTAATGTTATTCTCATGCTTAGAGACACTACGACACTACATGAAGTGGATTTTTTTATCAGGATCATGGAACTAAGGACAAATGATAATTAAAGGGATTAGGATGACTTATATTACTCTACTTATAAGTTGTTATAGATTGTAATGTCCCAAACATTCATTAACAGAAATTCCTCTCGATATAATTAAATTGATCATTATGTAAAATGCATATACAAAATTTGAACATCTTTGATTTTATGTTTGTGGATTTTAAAATACCATTACAAATTGTGAACATTTCAAATATACTCTTTGAATAGTGAGAACATGATTAGTATAAATATATGGCTTTAACAAATTCAATTTACTCAAAAAAAGGAATTGATGTCCTCATCCAGAAGACTTGCCCCGTATGAAGCACATTTATTGGAGCTCCGAAAGGAGGTGGCGTCAATGGGATTCAGTATTGACCAAGTTGAAGATGATATTCAACATGTTATGCTCAAAATTAACCACCTATGAGATCAGTGGAAGTTGATAGAATTACCACCTGGGCAATGTAATCCAAGCCACTGAAGAGTCTGTCGCCATCGCACACCTTACCCTTCAGTCTTATGATGGTGTTATAATGGGTTATGTAATAAGACATTATCACTATGAATTTGTGCATTATTTTTGTATATAATAATGAATATATATTTATTTTATTATTTTAACTTTGTAAATACTTTTTAGGGCCCAAATAGTATTTTTAGTTAATATTAAACTAATAAATCTATTTTGATGAATAAATGGATTTTTGAATTAAAAAATATTTTCTTAAAATATTATTATTATTAAATATATTTTTATTAAATATAAATGATTGTATAATTTTTTGAATGCAATTGTATTTTTTATAATATTTTGAAACCTGTTTTTGTCAAAACGCGTGAATTTTCAATAAATGTTAGTTTTTATTTTAATGTGGAAATTCACATATTTAAAAAATTATCTAGATAAAATGAAGATTATTTTTGATTTCAGGATATCAATGTTATCAAATAGTGAATTTTTCTTAATTTTCTGATACAATTGGATTTTGCGGTAATAATTAAATACCATTAAAATATACAATGGGTTTTGTGACATCATAATGACCCAATAGTGATGTAATAAACTACTATAAATAATATGATCAGAAAATATATGTTTCACCTTTAAAATAATGTGATTTTTTTTTGTTTTATTTATTTTAAAAATCATTAGTGGAACCTCCAGGAGTTATAAGACATTTTGTCTTTTTAAACAAATTTCCTTGAGAGTGTGACTCACCTCCACATAATACACCATATTATTAAATTAAGAACAGACATTGGAGTTATAAAATATTGTTTTCCACTCCCCATTGGAAAAACGCATGGTCAAAACCCATGGGCTTGTATGTGGTATTGATTACTTTAATATGTTGTGACCCAAACATAAATAATGAAGAAATCCCTCTACATTCATTTATAAACCCTCCCAATCTCCCTCTCACTCTTCAATAAAATAATTTTGAGTGCATCCAACATCTACCACCAACTCTCTATAATCCTCCCAAGATGCCCCATGATTCCCCTCTCAAGCCTCTCTTGATACTTTGGGATCACACTTCCAAGTAAGGGATTTCCACTTTTCTCATTTTTTTCTCAATTTCATTATGTTGTTATTCCTTATTAGCTGCAATTAAAAATGTTGTTGTATGATTTTGCACCTCCCCCATAATTTCCTCTTTATGTTTTAATTATTAGAGACCCCTTTCAATCTCATTTAATGCCTCCCATGTACACTAGTTATTATGTCGAAATTTCATAAGTTATTTTCTCTCTCCTCATTTACATTCAGGAAATTATTTTGAATTATGAATACAAATTCCATTACATATGATTAGAAATGTATCTATATGACCCCATTACTGTCCATTTCATTTATCTACGATGAGACACCCCTTCTTATTTCATCAACCATTTTTATGAATTCTTATGTCTTGTCTTTATGCTGTCGAAATTGCACCGATTTTCCAAACCAATGTCATTATGAACGGAATACCATACTCATTTCTCTATCAAGGTTATTCAACTTTATGCTCATTAAAATATTGTGTAAAATGATTCATGTATGGTTTCCACACTGTTTTATCAGGGAATAAATTATGGTGAATGATTCCTTGTTTTTTGATCCATGTGGCACACTAATTCATGAAATGAAATGTTTAAGAAGGGTGCACCATGATAGTGCTCCAATGCATTGGGTAAAGTATAATATCATGATAATTCAAGTGAAATTATTGTTTACTCATAGTAATTAATGTTAAATGAGTGTTTACTCGTGCTTCATGTGCAATAATGGTTTACTCATGATCCATGTTCATTGAGCTTTGGCTCATGAAAATTCCATGCTAATTATTGTTGACACATTTCCATGTCATGATTATCATGCATTATCAGGAATTTATGTTTATCTTTTGCTCCATTGATATTCCTATTGTCTAACACTTACATTATTCCTCATGTTATTCCATGATTATTCCCTTACTGGGCATTATTTCTCACCCTTTTCTTATGCATTTCTTCATTTTATCTTATGAAATGCTAAGTAAAAGGGAATGTAGTGGTCATGTATAGTATTTTTTAATAATGATGTTTTATTTCGTGTTTTATGTTTTTATTTAATGGTCATAAGCCCCAAAAACATTATAACTCTCGATATTCCATGTTTTATCAATTGATGTTTATGTAATAAATCATGTTTAAGCGTGTAATAAAGAGTATGGTTTTCATAGTTGGAATCAGAGGATAGGTTTAGATAATTTTGGGATTAACATTATAAAATCAGAGTAATTCCTTAGAGAGAAGACTTGGTAGAAAGAAAATTTCCCTATGTTTTTATTATTATTTAGTAAGTTGTCTATCAAAAAAATACATTCCTTCCTGGATACGATCAGGTAGAGGTGGCTCTGGAACGGATATACCTAGGGGTGAAAACCTCGACATGGAGTTTCCGGCTTGACATAGGGAATCCTAGTATACGACAATGGGCCTTGCTGCATTCTTTGTTATGACACTCTCGGGTTATATGCTTTGGTAAATTCACAGGCTTAGTATGAACCCTTATTTTAGGAAATAAAAAAATAACATTAATAATATATGAGAGAAATTAGATCTTGAAAAGCATAGATTAAAGCCTATGGATTCATATGTTAAAGGAATTTACTTTAATTTATATGTAATTCATTATTTTCAATTTATTACACTGTTATGTGTTACCCCTAACTCTAATTTTATTCCATCTAATGGCCATAAATAAGAGGAATGTGTATAATAGCTGATTCGAAGGGCAATGTGATGAATGTCCCAGTGATATTCCCAATCAAATGGGATATCAAGTTGGACATATCTTGATTATGACAAACCAGCTATCAAAAATCATGATTAACAATTGGTACTTTTTTGAATTCCCAATGACATCAATGAAGAGGAAGATGACATCTCATGAAATTCCATCTGATAAAGGTGGTAAGGGAAAGAAAACCCAATTTCTTTAGGTCAAAAAGTGTGGAATGTGGCACCATGGGAAATGTCACATTGTTACTCTAAGATGCTTTATGTGTGGAATGGAAGGGCACAAAGTATCCAATTTCCATGTTATAATGGATAATGTGATAAATGGAAACAAAGCTCCATTGAAGGCATCTTACATAGTTCTATGTCATAAATGTGGATAAGTTGGGAATTATCCATGATTATGATCTATTTAAAGTGTTGAGAAGCATGATGAGCATCAACAATCTCATTGATCAAGGGAGCACGAGAATTCCTTTTCTAAGATGGATAATAATTAATGAATTAAATGTAACAACTACTTCAAATTAGTGTATATAATATTGCATTTCAATTCATATACTATTTGTATATCTTTTATCATTTCTATAAACATCGATTCCCAACAATAAATGATATTAAATCATTAGGGAAGACTTCTATATGTGTTATATAACATGTTGAAGTTTGTATGACTGTTCATGAAAATATTATAAGACACCCTTTCAGGTAATTTCAGGAAAAATGGACTATGTTGTTTCCAATGCCTTATGGCAGTACCACACATGATCTAGAGTTGGATTCCGGGATCATTGCTTTCAAAATATTGTGGCATTACCTATTTCGGGAGAACTGTGAAATATACACAGATAACAAAAGCCTCAAGTATATATCTACAACAAAGAGTTAATCATGTGACAATAAATATTTTTATAGACTATAAAATACTATGATTTATCAATCCATTATCACACTGTAAAGCATACAAGGTGGCAGGTGCTCTAAGTAGAAAGGATCTTGCATCTCTATCATTGATGCAAATTAAAAAGGACCCAATATTTTTAGATATGTAGAGGATGTACATGGGAATCATCAAGGGAGGAATATCAGCAATCCTTTCTCAAGTGATTTCTCAACCATCCCTCATGGATAAAATAAAGGATGCTCAAAGAAAGGATCTGGAAATATTGAAAATGGTGAACGATATCAAAAATGGGAAATCCTCAGAGTTCGTGGTTGACAGGGATTGAATTGTGAGATTTGGGTCACAATAAGTGTACCATCCAACCCAAAGATAAAGAAGGATCTTTTGGATGACTGACATAAGTCATCCTTCTCTATTCACTTTTGGAGCACAAAGATATTTCGAGATCTCTGATAAATTTTTTTTGGGACAATATGAAATGGGAGATTGTAGAATATATATCAATGTGCCTAGTTTGTCAGTAGGTGAAGGCTATGAGAAAAAATTCTAAGGGGATGATACAACAACTAACCATACCAACATGGAAGTAGGACAAAATTACAACGCAATTTGACTCTGGACTTCCAAGGACATCCAGAAGAATCAATTCTTTATGGGTCATTGTGGATTATTTTTCCAAGATAGCTCACTTTAGAGTGATTCGAGAGGACTTCTCCTGGAATCAACTTGCACAGATTTACATCAATGAAGCGGTAAGGCTGCATGGAGTACTCCTATCTATTGTATTTGATCATGATTCATGATTCAGCTCTATGTTTTGGAAAAGACTTCAACATTATATAGATACTGAACTAGACTTCAGTAGGGACATTCATCCTCAAACTAATGGCCAATACAAGTGGACTATCCATACACTGGAGGACATCTTGAGAGCTTGTTCAATGAACTTCAAACGAGTTTGGGACCATCATCTTCCACTGCTTGAATTCTCCAAAAATAATAGTTTCCACTCAAGAATTAAAATGGAACCATATGAATCCCTTTAGGGAAAAAGGCGTAGAACACCGGCATGTTGGGATGAAGTCGGAAAAAATAGGGTGCTAGGACCTGAAATGGTTGAAGAAATTTTGGAGATGGTGGAAACCATTTAGCAGCATATCAAGCCTGCCCAGAGTAGACCGAAGAGTTATGAAGATAAACATCAATGATACCATGAGCATAAAGTTGGAGACATTTTATTTCTACACATATCTCAATGGAATAAGGTCATGAGGTTTGGAAAAAAATGTAAGTTATGTCCTAGGTATATTGGCCCCTTTGAGATTCTTGATCGTGTCAGGGTTGTGGCCTATCTACTAGAACTTCCACCAACCATGGATGAATTACATTATGTCCTTCATATATCCCTATTAAATATGTAAATACAAGACACATGACATGTACTCTCTTCAAAGGTGGTACAATTAGATGATGATATTTATTTTGAGGAGAAACCAGTGAATATCATAGATCATAGAGAAAAAGTTCTATGAAATAAGACAAATTTCCTTGCCAATGTGTTTTGGAGAAACCAAATGTTTGAATAAGCGGTGTGGGAATCATAGGAAATGATGAAGTAGAGTTACCACATCTGGTTTTGTGTGGGAAAAGAAAATTTCAATGGTGAAATTTCTTAAGGGGGAAAGATTGTAATGACCCAAACATTCATTAATGGAAATTACTCTTGATCTAATTAAATGTCTAATTATGTAAATTGTTTATATAAGATGTGAAATTATTTTATTTTATGTTTTTGGATTTTAATATTACATTATGAATTGTGACCTTTTCTAATATTGTTGTTAAACAGTGATCACAAGATTAGTATAAATATTTGGCTTTAAAAAATTTAGTTTACTCAGACAAAATAAGTGATGGCCTCATCTATTAGACTTTCCCCATATGAATCCCATTTTTTGGAGCTCGGAAAAGAGGTGTCATCATTGGGAATCTCTCTTGACTAGGCCCAAGATGATCTTCAATAGGTTAAGCTCGAATTGAACCTCCTTAGAGAAAACTGGATTTTGATTGAGATTACAACCCGGGCAATTTTATTTAAGCCACCCGAATAGTCTGTCAACATTGCACACCTTATTCTTCGGTCTTATGCTGGTGTTATAAGGTATTATGTAATAAAACCTTAGCACTATGAATATTTGCAATATTTTTGTATATAATAAAGAATATACATTTATTTTATTATTGTAACATTGTAAATAGTTTTTAGAGGGATAATAGTATTTTTAGTTAATATTCGACAACGAAATCTATTTTGTTGAATTAAAGTATTTTGGAATTAAATAATATTTTAATAAAATATGATTATTATTATTAAATAATTTTTTAATAAATATAAATGATCATATAATTTTATGAATTCAATTGTAATTTTTTATGGTTTGAAAGATGTTTTTGTCAAAAAGCATGATTTTTCGATAAATCATGGTTTTTATTTTAAAAGTAAAAAAAATATTTTAAAAAATATTTATATAAAATGATTATTTATTTTTTGGAATCAGCATCTCAAAATTTTCCGATGGTGAATTTTTCAAAATTTTATGAGAGTCAAATTTTTGGGAAAAAATTATATACCGTTTAAATATATATTGTGTTTTATGACATCATAATGACCCAATAGTGATGTAATAAAAAACTAAAAATTATATTTTTGTCCAATAGACGTTATACTAGTAAAATAATTAGAATTTTTTTTGATTTATTTTAAAAAATACTAGTGGACCCTCCACGAATTATAACACATTTTGTCTTTTTGAATAAATTTCCTTGATAGTGTAACTCCCCTCAACATAAGCCACCATATTATATTAAGAAGGTAGGCCATTAGACATATAAAATAAAATTTTCCACACCCCTTTTTCAAAAAACAATGGGAAAGAACCATGGGCTGGTTTGTGTTATTGATTAGTTTATTTTGTGCTGACCCAAACCGAAATAATAAAGAATTCCCTCCCCTTTCCTACATAAACCCACCCAATCTCCGACATTATCTTTTCACAATTCCATTTTAGTTAGTGAAACCTCTACTATCCTCCCTCGTTAATCCTCTCAAATAGCCCGATGCTCCCAATAAGCCTCTTTCAAGCCTCTCCCGAGCATTTGGGATCACACTTCCAAGTAAAGGTTTCATCTGTTCTCATTTTTGACTCAATATCATTATGTTTTTATACCCTACTAATTTCAATTACAAATTTTGTTTTATGATTTCGAACCTCACCCATAATTCCCTATTTATGTTTTAATTATGAGATAACCCTTTCACTCTCATTTAATCCCTCCCATATACGCATGTTATTATGCCGAAATTATAAAATGAGTTTTCTCTCACCGAATTTACATTCAAGCAATTCTTTTGAATTATGAATATAAATTCTGCTAAATATTCCAAGACATGTATCTATATAACCACATTAATATCCATTTAATTTATATATAATGATACACCCCTTCCTCTCTCATCAACAATTTTTATGAATTTTTACGTCACATCGTTATGTTGTCACAATTGCACCGATTTTCAAAGACAGTGTCATTGTGTAGTGAATACCATATCCATTTCTCTATCATGGTTATTCACCTTTATGAACATTTACATATTGATTATAAATATTCATGTTTGTATTCAACCTCCCTTTATCATGGAATAAAATATGGTGACTGATTCCATGTTGTATGATCCAAGTGGCACAATTATGAATGATATGAAATGTTTAAGAAGGGTTCTCCTTGATAGCACTCAAACCCATTGGGTAAAGTATAGTATCATGATACATCATGTGAAATGTGTGTTGACTCATGCTAATTCAATTGAAATGAGTGTTTACTCGTGCTTCATATGCACTGAGGCTTTACTCATGCTCCATGTTCAATGAGCATTGGCTCATGCTAATTCTATATTTAGTGTTGTTGCCTAATTTCCATGATACGAATATCAAGATTTATCAAGACTTTATATTTATCTTGTGCTCCATTGATATTCCTATTGTCTAACATGTTTTTTATTTTTCATGTTATTCCATGTTTATTCCCTTACTGGGATTTATATCTCACCCTTTTCTTATCCATGTCTGCGGGTTATCCTTTGCAATGCTAAGTATGAGGGAATGTAGTGCTCATTTAAAGGTTGTTTTCAATAAAGATGTTTTATTTAATGTTTTAAGACGTTATGTAACGGTCCTAGGCCCCAAAGACAGTACAACTTTTGATCTTCCATTTTGTATCAAGTGATGTTAATGTAATAAATCTTGTTTATGTGTGTAATAAAGATCAGGGTGGTCATAGTGATACTATTAGTGCATGGTAATAGAAACTAACTCAGATACAGTAGTATATAAATCAAAAAAATATATTGATGATGGTTTATTTTACTGATGTATTATTTTGTTTATTTAAGGATTATTAGTTGATAATTTCATATATACATAACATAGCATTTATAGTTATTAATGGGGTTGCATTGGTGTTACACAAATAAGATATATACTCACATCCAATAAGGTTTAGAATTTCATGTGGGTACCAAAATAGAACTCACATAGTGTTTATATGACTAAGTTGGGTCGATGCCTATAATTAGGCATTCTATGGTCGAGCGGGTTTTCTCAGAATAGATCAAGAAATAGGGTTGGGGTATTTCTTTCTTTTAGAGTATATCTAATGGTATTTGTTAATTTATTTATCTATTATATACATGTGATAAAACAAGTTAGTGAATGGAATGTATTTACATTTTTTAGCATGACTATTCGCATTGTATGATCTATATTATTCTGATATAGGATGACATTTTTATATTTCATTAGTTATACCCTTCATTTTATTTTGGGTGTGATAATTCTTTATTTTCCACTCTTTCATACTATAATTTAGTGAGTATAGCCACACAGTAGTACCTCCTCAAACCCTTACTGCTAATTGATAGCCTCTAGAATTTGGGGAGTTGTCCCTAGGTTCAAATAGTGCTCTTGTCATGATACAATTTTATGTGAGATTGGTCAAGGAATTATAAATTTCTAGAAATGGGATAATTTTTTATCTTTTACATTATACATTAGGATTTTGTTGATTGAATAAATAGATATCTATCAAAAATTGTGATAGATCATTGACTGGTATATCTTGAACACCACCTCTGGGGGAGTTCTAGGTTTCCATAGGTGCGAGATTGATGTTATGGACATTAAATGTTACTTTTTCTTGACTTTATACTAGTTTGATGCACATGATAGTTGACATTGATGAATTATCAGGGATTTTGGATCATTTCCTATATTAATGTTATCATTTATTATATATTTTCTCACTTTTCCTTTATAGAAAGTGGTGTCTTATAGATCATATTTGGTATATAGGATTCACATGATATATAAGACTAATAATATGACGATTTTTACTTATTACTATGTATTAGTTGATTAAATTGTCAGAATATTCTTATATTGAATTTTATATATATATATAGATTTGAAAAATTTACTCAGATGGAATGACCTGTGTATATATATATATATTAATTTGATGTAAAGTATTATGTATCATCTAGTGAAATGGCTGATGATGGTGTAGAATTCCAATCCCTCATTACTAGGGCCATATAGTAAAACTAGTAGGTCAATGAAGTCATTTTATTCCTTGATAATATATCCACATGGGTGATTGATTAAAAGGCTCAGTTATTTAATGTTCTAGTTAGAATATATATATATATATATATATATATATTGTTTTAAAAATGGATTGGATTGAAATTTTATCTAGACAAACCTCATGATTATTGTTTCAAGACAATTATAACCTTGAATGATTTCATGGGGATCATCATGAGATTGTGGTTCTAGCATGAGAATTCTTGTTAGAAGATGCTTGTTGAAAACTGGAAAACTGGTAGGCTATTGGGATTTTATTTGAGGACACTACGTATACAACACCCTTGAGATTCTGTTAGAATGTGTGATTCCATTTTTTTATAGATGATAACATGATATATTTCTAGTGAGATTTACCCCTAGTGAAATTTTGGTGTGGTATGAGTGGGTGGACATATATCCCTTGAAACATGGATTATTATTTAGTGAGTTAGTGAGTTTTCTTTATGTGAGTAAAAAACCTGAGCGGGATTAACTCGGTATTTCTATGAGTCGTAGAGGTAGAAATCTTATCTTAGTTATAGATTTATAAATTGATAAATAAGTGGTAATATAAATTTTGTTGAATGGTTAGGGTTACAACCTATGAGTTCTTATGAAAATCACCTTGAGTGATAATGCTTCGGAATGTGATGCAACTACTGTGTTTTGGATTCTAAATTAGTTTCAACGGAAGGAATATTTGGGTTCCTAAACCAACTATTATTGATGAATTTTTGTATGTGGTTAGAGCCTGAGTAGATACATGTGAGTTATATTATTCTCGTACCAAAGCATAAAATATTATGGATCATGGAATGGTTTAGATGTCATTCCATTGAATGGGTGAATATGGAATTATATTGGATTGATGATTAGACATTTTTTACAGCATGATCAACCTATTATTAAGTCATATGACTTGTAGGAGCATGAGTTGAGTTATAGAATGGGTGACATGGCATTGTAATCCCACTTCATAGGATCATATGGGAATGGTACACATTTTATGGGCATAATAACCATATAAATTAAAAATATGTTACTGTCTTGGTGAGAGCCTAGGATTGATGAAATTACTGAACTAGTTATAAACTTTATATCATGGGGTTTGATTAAAAATGTTATTTCCCTTGTGGTAAGGGATATTTTATAAATGGAATGGGTAATATGACATGGTCAAACAGGGAGTGATTATAGTAATGTGTTTGATAGTATGAGATGAGCATTGCATGACATGATAAACACATTAGAAGTGATAGAAACTATTGATGAGGTACACGAGGAGCCGTAGAAAGTATTCCATGTTGTGGGGAGTTCTATATTATAAATTATAGAGTGTAATAATCATTATGGTTTTAATTTAATAGGGTTTTGATGATTATGTTTCAGTGATTTGAAAACATGAAGCAATTCCTTATTTCACTAATGATCAGTTGTGTCTGGGATGGTAATGTATAGTCATAACATGTGGTAACATAGAGTGTAATGGATTTTTTCATGTTAGTACCAATTGGTGGATGTTTCTATTGGAATTATCTTTCTAAAAACCATTATTGTTCATAAAAATAGATACAGTATCTTGTGGAGTCTGATCAAGGACATTAGAATCGAGTAGTTTTATTATTTTTTAAATGTGTTGGAATAGATATGCATCACTACTCATAAAAATTGATTTGGAATTATTCGATTGATGATCAATTTATGAGAATCACACCAGGCACAATATATGGAAATTGGGCATGAAGATATGATCAAGGGATGCCTTTGAGATTAATAGCATTGTGATCAAGTAGTTTTGTAATGTTTTTCGGTTGGAGCCAAGTGTTTTCCAGAAAGGCCAGCTATATGTGGTAAAAACAATGTTTTTGTAATATATAGGATGTTTTGATATATAAAATACCTTGTTAACATAATTTTATTCATTATAGGTGTGTTTTTATAATTGTTTTGGACTTTCTTGGAGAATGTTGTGGGTTTAGGGATGTCGTGTTTGGGAAATGTGACCCATCAGTTTTTGTAGAAAATTGAGAATGTGGGGTACTTCTGATGTTAAAGGGATTATTATTGTGAGTTTTGGTTCAGTGATTTGGAAACCATGTTTTCTGGATTATTGGAAGAAAATTATATTGCGTGAAAAGGGAATATTGATGGTTGAGGCACATATGCATTACAAATGGTAGATGTATGCTAAAGCTCATAGTGGGGAGAACCATAGTCAGAGTGGAAAATTGGAAAGAAAAATATCGGTGCATTCTTGGGTACAATCTCAGGATGTCTCCAACATGGTGCCATTGATAATGGTTAATAAGATAGGCACATGGATTAATGGGTAAAGAACTATAATTTTGAGTTTTCACGTTAAAACCACATTCAACAATTTGAGTTACGATGTAGTCAATTGATGATGTTTGGATGATTGATGAAGGTCGGGATATATGTTTTAATGGACAATGTGACTTTTAGAGGAATACTATTTTTATGTTCAAAAGTTTTTATTTCCCCTTAACCAAACATTAATTTTTAATTTTGGGTAATTTTGAAATATTTTTTTGGTGAAAGAGCTATATTTTTTGTGATCATTAAATTGGAAATCAAAGAATTTTAATTTCATAAACCTGTATATTTTCACATGAATCAAGGGTAAAATTTAGGTTGGAGATCATGGGTTGTTGTGATAGGTATATTGAGTTGGTCAGTCTACAATATTGAAAACTGTAGTAGTTGATGTCAGAGGTAACCTGGAGTTGTCAGGCAACTCTATGGAAAACCTCAATATCCACTAGTGAGCCGAATACATGCTAATTTCACCCTAGTATACATGGTTTCCACTATATATCTCATATTAAACTCTTCCCCACTTCTTATAACTAATTAGGATAAGTTTTGACTAATCGTTTTTTGTTTATTTCAATAGATAGCAGCGAAATATTATGAATCCATGAAGAATTTCAGGCATCCTAGATAGAGGAAGCCTTGATATGACGTTCTATAATTTTTTTCTAATTTAAATCACACAATGGATTTATTTACAGTTTTATATTAAAATTAAATTAAATTAATTATTGTAATGGTTATGAAACTTAGGTAATGGGCCTGGATTGTCACTGTTGGTTTGCTACATTCCTTCTATTATTGGATGGCCTTGGTTCTTGTGTGTCATGACAACATGTTGAGTATTCACTAAAATGAACAGTATTAATTTAAAAAATTAATAAATTATATTTTAACTAATTAATTTTTTGAGCATATCTATTCGAGTTAGGTATTTTGTTGGTCACAAGACCATGAACCTGGAATGGATAGATATTAGTAGGCCTCGACAGAGCCATCACTCCATTGAAATAAATAGGTAAATCACGAATTGAGGCAGGTGTTATTGTATTCTAGTCCTATAGTTGTTATGCTTATGTGATATGGCATGAGATTTGAAGTTCCTTCAATATATTAAGTTACCTCATGTGAAATTAAAATATTTTAAATTGAATTAAATTGATAAATTAAAGTAACTAACTAATTGAAATCCATATGTTAAATGAAGCTGTTTATAGGCCATGTTGGTTCTAAGTCAACTATATAATGAATAATTTGTCAATGGAAAGCACCTTGACTTGAGACCTCATGAGACATTTAGACACCCCAGAGAGGTTTCCATTTTATGAAATATATAAAATTGATTAATGGCCAGTGATTTGGGAACCAGTATACCCATGTAGGGGTGAGTGATGATCGATACATCCATTGTTTGAATAAGTCATGATTAGAACCTATGACCCTAGAGAGTCATTAGGTAAATTGATCTATTCTTGTGAGAATGTGGCCCTCTCCCTTATTACATGACTTGTATGGGGTGGATAGATCATATGTATATTATTACGGGGTGGGGATATAATACTTACCTAGTGATAACATGAAAACTAATATGGGTCAGGGGTCATCCCCTAAACTATTTCCTATGTGGTGAAACACTTTTGGATGGAGTTTTTATTATACCCTATTGTTTATGTTAAGAAGTGTGACATATTCTTAGTATTCGTTGTCTAGATGAGACTTTTTTGGGTCTGAGGGACTTTATATGTGTGACTCTGATGTACTTTGACTGAGTGGACCCATGTGGGAACCTCGTTGATAGAACATCCCTGAGCTGGTGTATGTTGTTGGTTAGTCATAGTGCTAGGTGCCATCATATAATCCTAATTAATATATAATCCCAGCAGAGACATGACAGCTATAATGGGCATGGCATTTTATAAATCCCATGTTATATATTTATTTATTTATTTATGAATGTTCATGATGACTATGGTTTTCTTAAGATACATGGGAATAATCCATTTGGAATGGAACTGATTTGATTTCTGGTGATTCGTGGGAGTCACTTGTTGTGTTGGATAAGACCCAAATATTCCATTACTGTTTGGGATTTGGACTCATTGTATATTGGGGGAAGATAAATTGTTTAACTATCATCCAATGATATGGATGATACCAAAGTGGAAACCCAATGGCGGTACCTAGGATCTAGAATTAATTCTATCCGATAGATAAAATATAAAAATTCTTAGTATATATGGAATTCATATAATTCATTTAATCCATTTTGAATTCCTGTGAATCCCAGGATTCAAATGGAAGTAATATTATTACATTGTGAATTCATAGGATTCCAAGCCTTCCAGTGGAGGAATGAGGTTCCATGTGGGAATATATCCCTAATAATAGATACCAAAAATCCTTAGGGTAACTATTAGATCCCCTTAATTCATTCTTAGGATAAACCTTAGGGTTAGGTGGAAAACCCAATGATTTTTTTGTTAGGGATATACTAGATATTGGATTCCCATCAGTCTAACCATGATATATTGAAGGGTATTAAGAATTCAATTATCTTTGTAGCCCATTAATAGTTCACACAAGAATATATATGTTTTCCAAAGGTTGAACTGTCCATGAAATCAGATGTCTTACAAGAATTGATAATTACCATGTACAATAATGGGGTTCATTCAAAGGGATTAAGGATGAGTGGTGTCATGTGACACCCCAAGATATGCTACTATTTGGTTGAGGTGTCATCATTGGATCCTTAGTGGATGGAAAGTGGTTCCCCTATGATTTTACTCATGCTTAATGACACAATTGCACTGACTGAAGTAGGTACGGTTGATCGATGTCATGAACCTAGAGATCGATGATAATTCATCGGGATTGCATAAAATACATAAGTATATCCATGGGAAAATTTTGATACTATGGAGGTAAAATCATTTTGACATACATAATAACATTCCTAAATTTGTTCAAAGTAGGTATTAATCGAGGTGTATTTATTTTTATGATATATAATTTAATTAATGATTATATGTTAAACATATCATAGAATTTTGTGTTACGTATGAGACCATATCATTGGTTCCATATTTATTTATATACACCCACCCTACCCATAATTTAATTGTATATATTTTTGATAATAGATCACACATGGTTATTATTGGAACATGTAGATCTAAGACTTGGGATTTTGCTTATCTCTATCGAGTGAGTCAATTCCGAAGAGATTAGGAGATTGGGATGAGGTATATATTAGTGGTGTAGGATATCCCAAAGTCATTATTAATTTATTTAATTATTATTTACAGTTGATTATCCAAGTGGTTGATGGGTATGAATTAACGGTTCTGAGCATGATGGTCAGAAATATATTTTCCATTTAAATTTTTTATAGGTTGACTGATTTTTATTGATTTGTTTGTAATGTTTATTTTATTTTGGCTATGATACTTGGAAATTTTTATGATTTTAATTAATCTAATACCTATGTTATATCCTCCCCATAGTAACTCCTTTGAAAAAAATTAACCACTGGCCTTTGGTATTTAGGGAATAATACCTTTACTCATGTTCCATTCTTTTCTAAATACTTTTCAATGTGAGAGGGGATGGTGTGGTACAATAGAGATTTTATTTCTAGGAAAACCACTAATTATATTATTAACCAAATTTTCATTATTTTATCCAATAGGGTGAGTTATACCATAGATTTACACATATATTTTTTACTAAATTTATCTAATCCTAATACATACAATATTTAATATTACGTGAACTAACATTAATGGTTATATATAACTTTGAAATTATGATAAAACATAAGTTATCAATATATAATGACATATACGTCATCATTTGATAACATCATAATATTTAAATTCATCTAAAACCTAATTTTATTCTAGTTGTAGTGTTGTGGACTCGCCCCCCCAAATCTAATATATAGAACACACATTTTTCATACTAGATTCAATATAATATATTGATTCGTAAACATAACTATCCCATAATTATGAGAAATTATGAAAACAAAATCCTCATATACATTTACAAGAACATTTACTTTTATAGGATTAGATAATTAATAACAATGAAAACTAATAAACCCTATAACTTTCTTAACTAACTGACATTTTTTCCACAAGATCAGAAACATCATAATCTCTAATATGTAATCAAAATCTCCAATGAATTCATCATAATGAAATCCTATTAGACATTCCATGTGTATATATTTTCTTCATAAGGTTAGGAAATTGAGACATAAGAAGGGGTGAACTCAGACATTCAATAAGGATAAACATAGGAGATAATAATAAAATATCAAAAGTCTACGTAAGATATTCATAAATAATTTGACAAGAATAAATAACTAGAAATAAAACCAAAATATAATGAAACAAAAGAATAATATTTATAAAGTTTATAATAAAAATGAAAAGATAACCTGGATAACTATAATTGGTTCATTAGGGATGAAATTCATAATGTGGAATAGCTAATTTCATTACCTAAGACAAGACATCGAGATCTTACCATCAATGCCATAATTCTAGAAAATATTTTTTCATGGAAAGTGTACTCCAAAATAATCAAGCTAGTTTTTCTCCTAATACCTATTAATTCATCAAGATGATATATAATATCAATACCCAATTATGTATAATTATATATATTGTTTTCATAATATGTTGGAATGAATAAACTATACAGTACATTACCAACATTCCTTAGTAATCAGTATACATCAATATTGAAATAAAATGTATTCAAATTGTCAGTATTTTCAAATCATTAAAAAAATACTTTTATATTTGATCATCCCAAAAATAACAACATTTGAAGTTAGTTATAGATTTTTAACTCAGTAATAACCATAAACAATAAATGTATGGAATCTAGGTAAAAACTCATCAACTAAAGGAATAAATATATTGTTTTCACAAAGGGAATACAAATGGAAGAAAAAAACATTCTCATAACAAAGGATGACTAGGAAATACATATACAATTATTGATTACTATAATTTACGTACCCCAGAATAAAATACTATGAGATTATTTATAAATTAATCTAGGGGAAATATATGCACCCTAAAAAATGAACACTTTTTTGAATATGATTCATATACTAATAAAATGAAATTGAGATTCATACACACTAAATGTAATTGTAACATAAGAATAAAAGGTGTTTTAGAGGAAGACCATGAAATAGACATTTAAATATTAGGATATAGAAGTTCATTCATATAATAAATAATAATTTCTGTGAAAATTACCTATAAAAATAATGGTGGTGTACAATATCAATTATGCCACATGTAATTTAAAATATATACAAATAACCCCTTAGGCAATAAGTATCATCTAAATAAAAACACAGGAATTATAAAGATAATGAAAGAGAATATAAAATAACTTGAAATATATTAAATGGTATATTGAAACAAATAGATAATATATGCACCATATAAAACTAAATTAGTTCATAAAAGGATGAATGTCACAACCAATAAGAATTGAGACCTGGAAACCCCTTTAAATAACATAATCATCAAGGTGAGAATTCTATGAAAAATAGATAATAAGAAAATAATTTAAAACCAAATAAAAAATGAATGAATTAAAATAATCAGAATTAAGTATTCATAATAAATAAATCTTTGAACAATAGAGTTTCAATAAGAAATTTTTAACTCAATAGAATTAAATTAAGATACTGTATACCCCTACCGAGTTCAAAATATTTTCTACACAAACACCAAACATCCTGAAATATAAAAAAAATGTTTATAATAATCATTTCTAATATATATTTTATTTTATAAAATATATTTATTATAATATTCTATTTAAAAAAATATTTCATATCTGTTATGGTGCGGATGTGTGTCAGGTTTCTATCCCGACGCTGTTCCACCAGGACGAGTTCGCGCGTGCGCCCGTCGACCAGAGGGGATGGGCACGCAGCTCGTGGCCTCGCAGTCCCGCTTTCCAACGGCGGGCGGCATCCGTCCCATATTTAGGGACGTCTCCTCCTTGATCGAAACCGGGATGATGGGATGTCGGCTCCTCCTTCCGTGGACGTCTCCTCGGAACTCGTCGCCTAATCCGGGTCTCCCTCATAGATTTAAGAATGTTCGTGAATCTCGTTCCCGGCGCCATGTCTCCAGGGGCACCAGTTAATTACGCTGCTTCCGCCCGGATGCTCCAAGGAGTCTGGTCGGGGCAGCAACCGGCGGTGAGGAGACCGGGTAGCTCTGGGTGTTGGGGGCGTGTCTTAACACTGCGGCTCTGCATGTCTGTCTTCCGTTCCTAATAGGGATTCTCGAAGGCATGATGGCCTGAGGCATCCCACGCTGGGTGCGGGGAACTGCGTTACCTGAGGTTTTCCTCAGCTTCCCATGTTTAACACGGGGTATGCCGCGAGTTTAACGTCCAGCGGAGACGGCATCAGACTGATCAACACGAGGAGTGGATCAGATGATAGGACCCCTTGCGGGGAACCTCCGACGCTGGGGCCAACACATGGGCGGCTTCCCGAGTAAAGTGGAGTGGAATGAAATGGCATGACCCCACCAGGATGTGGCGGCCCGGGTAAGGATCAGGATGGATGATGGAGAGAAGAGCTTGGACCCCATAGAGGCTTCCTACGTACCGCGCGTTAGCGCGGATCAAAGTCAGCGTAGTTCGGATATACAGTTTAACGTTATGCTGGACGTTGGTGAGCCGACTCACAAGGAGGTCGAGGCTACCGGGCGGAGGATTGAACCGAACCACCTCGCACAGTGGGGGATGGAACAGCCAGGTGGATCACAGTTTCACGTCATGCTGGACGCTGAAGACATAAATAGAAAAAGGCAGTGGGGAAGCACAATGGAGATACACATGTGCAGTCCCCCACAAGGGCGGATTCATAGGTGAATTGACGCGAATGTGAACCCGGGAGGGGTCCACTGATGGACGAACCGACGTGAATACGACCGGGACAACCAGGTGGTGGGCTTGAACCTCAGGGAGGTTTCCTACGTACCCTGTTTAGGAGACAGGGATCAAAGTCCACGTAGTTCATTCTGTCAGGGCTTACGCACTGAGGCAACCTGAGTGCGGCAAAACTCAGTTGGAGGGGGACTCGGGCCGGAGGTGAGAGACCTCGATCCCTGTCACGCCCTCCACTGGCTTCGGCAGTTGGGAAGCACCATGGAGATACACATGTGCAGTCCCCCACAAGGAACTAGGGGTTTGTAATGCCCTACCCCCGTGGGCGAAGGCCACTCCAATCCCGACATCCCTGTAGAGACGAGCGGGTGGGGGCCACATCCAAACCGGGGGGGACCCTGCGTGCGAGGCACGGGATCGGGTGATGCGGACGGTTTAAAGTCTTGCCGGATGAAGTACAGTTTAACGTCGTGTGTTGAGGATGAAGCAGATGGTTTAACGTCTTGCCGGACGAAATACAGTTTAACGTCGTGTGTTGAGGACGAAGCAGACGGTTTAACGTCTTGCCGGATGAAGTACAGTTTAACGTCGTGTGTTGAGGACGAAGATGCTTGGCAGTTTAACGTCTTGTTGCGCGGACGAAGATGCTTGGTAGTTTAATGTCTTGTCGCGCGGACGAATATGCTTGGCAGTTTAACGTCTTGTCGCGCGGACGAAGATGCTTGGCAGTTTAACGTCTTGTCGCGCGGACGAAGATGTTTGGCAGTTTAACGTCTTGTCGCGCGGACGAAGATGGTGCCGCCGATGGGTCCATGTCACTTCGCGCAAGCCTGGAAGGCTGCACGGGAAGACAATGCACGGTGCGGGCACCCGGGATGAAGATCATCGGGCGCCACGCAGGCGGGTACCCTCAGGGGGTCAAAGGGGGCGACCCTGGCGGTTTGCACGCAAAAGGGGAGCATGGCGCGCAATACCGCGGGTCGGCGCGCAAATGGGCGGGCTGGCGCCCAATTGGGCCAGCGCTTTGTGCGCGGAAGATGGAGATTGCACGCACCGGGCCTCTAATAGCGCGCGGGGGCAACGGCCCATTCTTTAACGAATGGCCACTTTAGGAAGGGGGGTGCATGCAATCGGGTTGGATTGTGCGCACCCGGGGGAATTGCGCGCAAGAGGCTTCTTTTGCTCGCGAAGGCTTTCAGGTGAGGAGTTAATCAAAGGAAAGGAGCCAAACGGATTGTGCGCGAAGGCGAACCCTGAGTCTTTCTTGCGCGAAAGAAAGGAGGTTACCTGAAGGTCGTCATTGCGCGCGGAGGGGGTTGGATTGTGCGAACGAGCGCCCCTTCGAATTCCAGCAACCTACTTCCAAAAAACCAATCTTTAAAACGTCGGGGGTCACCTTATATTTATAGGCATCCCCGGGCGCGGAATCTCGCCACCGCCGCGCAATTCATGGCGCGGGCGCGGAATCGGGGCCCCAGAGCGCAAGGGAGTCGCGCGGGCAGCGGGCGCGCAAAACTGCGCGCCGGCCCGGCGTTTTGCGCGCAACCCGGGAGGATTGCGCACTGCACTGCAACTTTGCGCGCGGACCTCCAAAATTCCGCGCAAGACCTCCGGTCCTTTTGAAACGTGCTTCTGACTCCAAATATGACCTCGCTTTCTGCATCCAGAGCTTCGTTTGGGAACAACGGACTTTTCTGGCGTCTACAAAATCCCCCTCTCGGAATCTGATCGGCGAGAGGTCGCAACGATCGGGTTCCGAGGGAGATGCCGGAATGCCGAAGTCCTGGGTGGCGTGGGACTGTGGCGCGCAAAAAAGGGTGTCGGGCGCGAAATTCGCTGTCTCTGTCGCGCAAAGCGCTTTTCGCGCAGCGCGGACACCCGGCCTCGCCTATAAATAGGGGACCTGGGTCCCCCGTACCGTACACTGGCATTCCGCGCGACAAGCTTCCAAGCTCTCGTTCGCGAAATTGTCGTTGTCGGCGCGAAATTCACCCGGTCGTTGCGCAAACCCCTCCGGATTTCGGCCTGTTTTTGCGCGAACACCAGGGGTTTTACGCGACATACTTCCCAATTGCGCGCTGTCCATTAGGATTGCGAGCCAACCCTCAAACTTCTCTACCAGCCTCTTCCAATTCCGCACGCCTCATCCCTTAACCCACACGACTCCCGGAGCTTCTGAGATGGCCGCGAATCAAGGGAATGAGGGGGATGCCGCCATTTGCAGAGCTGAGATGGCGGCGAACGGGGAGGTCTACGGAGCTAAGGAGATTGTTTCCAACAATCAATCCTTGTTCGACTTGCTGACGCCGGCCCAGAAGACATATCCAGTGTCGGACAACCTGCCGCTCTGGAACTATGGCATCCTGGATGAAGTTCCGGTGCCAGGGTTCGAGGTTGATGCGCCACGGACCTGGGTGACTCGGGAGGACGAGCTTCCCCGCTATAACATCACCAACAATGGGCATCCTGCCAGGGAGACCAGGCACTTAGATGTCTATGTCCTAAACCCGAGGATGCGAACCATTGCCGGGAGTGAGCCTACTGCGGAGAACTCTCCAGCACTCTACTCGAGCACATACCGCCAGAGTGTCACTGAAGACACCAAGGGATGGGTGAAGGACTGGGACTTTTGGTCTGGGGGAAATTTCACCAGTGAGTGGGCCTGGGCGTTCTGGGTACGCCACACCTGTGATCACATCACGGAGGAGCTTCGGTACATCGGCCTGTTTGAGGCGGTGTGGACGTCACAGTTCCACTTCTACCAGCAGTCCGAGCTCGGGCCGGAGCTGTTCACCCGCTGGTCCCCGGATACCAACACCTTCCATCTTCACCATGGGGAGGTCAGCATCGGTCTCTGGGACATCCACTGCATCGGAGGTATCCCGTTGGAGGGTTACCAATATGATGAGTTCCTGCCTCCGAAGAACACCCGGGGCGACAGGTCACAGACTCCCATTCTGACATGGCATCTACTGGACCTGGCTACACAGCGGCTCGGGTTCAAGGACTTCCACAAGGACATAGCCTACAAGGAGTGGTTCGGCCAGTTCTTGGAGCATGACCGAGCGGTCAAGATGCCAGGCAGGGGGAAGCGGTGCCCGACCGCGGCTCAGAGGAGCCGGAACGGGTCGTACTGGCGGGTCCTGGAGACGGGCGACTACCGCTCATGGGGGTACCGCGTCATCGAGGCCCGGGACCCAAATGTCTGGTACGCGGCGTTCCTGGCCGCCTTTCTGAGTGGGTGGCTCCTGCCGGTGCGGGACGCGAGGATGGGCGTCCGCCCGGCGACACTGGTGATGGCGGGCGCCATGGCCGCCAACAAAAGATACAACCTTGGGGTCCCGGTGCTGGCTAAGCTGTAAGCCATCCTGGGATGCATCTCGCGAGGGGGGTCGCCACGAAGGATCTGTGGGCCCTTTCAATTCTTCCACGGCTGGGTGGCTGCTCACCTCGGTGGGTACACGTTTCCAAACGTCGTCATTCCTCTGGGCAACGGCCTGCGACCCTCCCTGCTGAACTTCGCGGGGGTTGCTCTGATGACCCTAAATGATGAGGGCGTGAGGATTCGGATTGGCAATCACGCCAATTTCAACTTCAGCCTGTTCCCCACTCCCGTTGGCCAGATGATCGACAATGGGCAGGGTCCGCTGGAGCAGCACGAATACTTCCTGAGCATGCGGGGCGGGGTGCGCGTGGCTCGGATCGACGGGAGGGTGATCTGCGAGCCCTACGTGCCAACCCAGTTCGCCAGGAAGTTCGAGTGCCTTCAACGGATGCCGAAGAGGGTATTCGCTGCTGTCCGGGAGGAGATGAACCCTTGCGTCCTTCGCCAGATGTGGCTAATGTTCGCCGCTTTCGGCTCTGGCGACGTCATCACTCTCCCTCCTACCGGGGTCGACGCAGGCTTGGCAAACGAGTATGCCGAACACTGGGCCATCGCGTACCCCGAGGGGATTCTACGGAAGCCAGTTCGGCGGCTTGAGGTCACCCGTGCGGAGACCGGGCGTCAAGGAAGGAGGCGAGGCACCGTTACGCGGGGGAGAACGGAGGTGCGCCAAGCAGCGGAGCCGGCGCGGGTAGGGACTTCGGCGGCGGGCACATCGCAGGCTGTCGCCACGGACTCAGCGCCCAGAGAGGGGGCACATGCAGCGGTCGGGGAATGGCCCGGGAAGCAGATAAGGCGTCTGCTCGAACCCTCCCATGATGTAGTCTTCCCAGCGCTGTGGTCGGTCTGGATGACCCTGCGGCAGTCACTGGGGACCGAAATCATCTGGCAGAAGATAACTAGAGAAGGGATCCATCTGCCAGAGGTCGGGCGCCTTCAGGTCGCCGACAGGGTGAACTTCCACCGGAGGTATGCGTATCTGACAGCCATGGACGAGTACGCGCACCAACGTGGTCAGCGTGCGGAGCCGTCCCTTCTGGTGAAGGTGATGCTCGGTCTAGAGCCTGCTCCAGAACAGATGCCGCCGGAGGAAGGTGATAGTAACGATGACTCCGAGGAAGAGGAGGAGACGGGGGAGGATGATGGCTCAGAGGGAAGGTCCCATCCGGGGATCCCGCGGGAGAGCGGAGAGGTGGCTGGCTCTGGCAATATTGATATCACTGAGCTCCTCGAGGTCCGCTTCTATCCCTACTCAACCCGCTTCATCCATTCTCTTATGCAGCTTCTAACCCATTTCACCACCTTTCTCAGGAGTGCACGGATGCTGGTCAGGCATCCTCAGTGGGAGTAGGAGAGGCGCCAGCAGGACAAGGTGGGGGCCAGACACCCATCATTGAATTGACAAGCGCTGAAGGGTCCCCGGCTGCAATTGCTCCTGCGGCGGCCGGGACAGCGGAAGATGACGCTCTGGCTTCCCGTAAGTCTCCTTACCTTACAGTTGGTGCTTGCCGTTGACGATCCGTGACTAACCACGGCATGCCCTACGCAATGATCTCAACACTGGAGGCTCGTCAGGCTGTCGAACCCGGGCCATCCATGAGTGGACCAGTGGCAGACATGCCGCGTCCTCCGGAACAGACTTCCCACACCGAGCCGGCCCCACCAACTGCTGATCAGTGGGCAACGGACGTCGGCGGTGCTGACATCAGAGAGAGGTCGGGGGCTGACTAGGGTGTCAACGCCGCTGGGGCGAGAGAAGAAGGTCGCCCAGACGTGGGGGGACCTATCCCCCGTGAGGACATCCCAGGGGCGGACCCTGCAGCAGACCTGCTGGCTGCCTTTCCTGCCTACCGGCCTGCCGACCCCGAGGAGATGGACGACTCGGACACGGAGGCGGTCGAGGAGAGCCGGATAACGCGTCGCAGGGGGTGGAAGTGCATCCAGCTCTTCCTCAAGCGACCCTCATCGGAGTGGCTGGGGCGCATGGGATCGCTTCAAACCTTGCTGCGCTTCCTGTGTGCCGGGGGAGCTGATGCTCGACGCCTCCATCTGACGGTCCGTGATTTCATGGCCGAAAAGGTGCGCGAGAGCCGCCGGCATGCCGACGTCGCACAATGTCGGGACATGTCGGAGAGCACACGGGCGCTCCTCGTGGCGGAGCAGGAAGTCCGACGCTTCGAAGGGCAGGCGACAGAGAAGGAGGCCTTCGTCGCAACGTGCACTGAGCTTGTGGAGCAACTAACGGCCCAGCTGGTTGACGCCCAGCTACAGCTGACGGAGGCGGGCCAACAGATGGTCACACTTCAAGTGGAGCGGGAGCGTGCGCAGGCCAGGATCGGCGAGCTGGGTGATGCGACTGCCGACGAAGAGAGAGCACGCAGAGAGCGAGAAGCAGCTCTGGAGGCCGCCAGCCAAAGGGTAGCGGCGTTGGAAAGACTCATTCAGCACGCTAATCCCTAGGGGCTTTGTTTTTTCCATTCCTAGAACATTTTGCTTCCGCTACTCAATACTTCGATCCATTTGTATGAATCACCATATTTATCTGCATCTTTTGGCTTAACATGCTCAACCACAATTCATTGTCTCGCGGGAGTGTTAACCAAGTTTCAGGCATCCATAATTGGGCCTGCATTTCTAAGGAAAAGAGGGAGGTCATTCCTAGGAAAGGAGACCTCAGACCTAATCAATGTATCATCCCCCCAACTTGTTCCGACACACGAGCGGGACAACGCTAGGGGCGTTGATATTTTACCCGAACATAGGGAAATGAGAAAGGGTGAATCGCGTGTCCCGAATTCAGAAATCCACGACGGTCGGCCTTCCAGGAAATGCCCAAGACGGCAAGCGGACAATGGATCAATCGACCATACTACTGCAATAGATGGACCGAAGGTCATCATTCATATTGCAGGAGGCGGATCACATGTTATCATCAATACCGATTTGGGGGTTCCTTCAGGCACAAGGGTGGAAATCCGGATCAATAGGGCATGCGAAGCATGGGGCGAAGTGATGATTTGTTCGGACAGAATCTAACACTCCCAAAATTGCGCCACCGTGGGGAAAGCGTATTAGGCGGATGAACTAATCTGGCCGTGAATCACCCCAATTCTCAGACAGAACCTCTTTGACGAGGAAACTGTCGCTTCCCATCATTACAATGGGGCATCCCGAGCTGAATCGGGGAGAATATCACAACTGCACCACTCTACCAGAAGCCAGGCCAGACGGCCGGCAACGAGGAGGGGCGGGACATAGCGATCCCTGAGGCTGGACCCGAGTCGAGATGCCCGGGCGTTCCTACGTACTCCATCAGGCTGGAGATCAAGCCACACGTAGTTCTGGGAGTGCATTTTTAACGTCATGTGGGACGTAGAGCCCCGTTTGGGGAGATCATAGTTTAGGGTCGTAGAGCTTGGACCATAGGGGCAGATCTTAGTTTAAGGTCTTAGAGCTCGGACCATAGTGGCAGATCTTAGTTTAAGGTCTTAGAGCTCGGACCATAGGGACATATCTTAGTTTAAGGTCTTAGAGCTCGGACCATAGGGACAGATCTTAGTTTAAGGTCTTAGAGCTCGGACCATATGGACAGATCTTAGTTTAAGGTCTTAGAGCTCGGACCATAGGGACAGATCTTAGTTTAAGGTCTTAGAGCTCGGACCATAGGGGCAGATCTTTGTTTAAGGTCTTAGAGCTCGGACCATAGGGACAGATCTTAGTTTAAGGTCTTATAGCTCGGACCATAAGAACCTCAAAGTACGCCACATCGTGGTCCTATCCCCTGGATATGTGAAGATGCACTGAGGGATAGTGTCAAGAGTGTCGAGGTTTCGCCTAGTCAGAATGGGAGGTGGAAAATGTAATGTGAATCATGCGGCCATTCACTCAAGGACTGGGGGCACCTGCGTAACGATATGGGAGTACTGCCGACCGTGGCGGAAAATCAGCATCAATATCGCACTGACCGTTGATGGAATGAGGCAGCAAACGAGCATCAACCGTTCAAGCACAGGATTCATATCGATTTGCTTCCCGAGGCCCTTGGGGGCACCAGCCCGAGTCGGTGGGAGAGCACTGAGGCATTGTGTCCAGACCGCTCACGGGGGCTCCACCCAGGGCGTAGGTGATGGGTCCGAATGAAGGGGAGCACGAAGCCTGAAAAGTGGAAGGAACCTGACCAAGATGAACCTGACCCTCCTGGCAATAAACCAGAGTACTCTTGACACCGGTGGACCACTGCAAGGGGTCGAGGGACACGCCTTGAGGGTCACCCGAAGGCGGCGGATTCCCCAGAGAAGGGGGAATCTCTAAGAGGTGGGGGGCTGGACCGGAAGTTTCAAACATCCGGGCATTCCTACGTATCCCATAAGGATGGGAATCAAGCCACACGTAGTTCTTGAAGTGCGGAACAACACAATCGGGCACCAGCGCGGGGAGGGGTGCGGGCCTAGCCCTCGCACCCAGAAGAAGCGGCATTTTATATTTCTTGTTTGTCCTTAAAGGTGGATGGTTTTTCTTTGTGCAGCGACAAGCCTGTGATTGAGAAATCCCTAGCGTCGCCACAATAATCAAGCCATGAAAGGCATTGATAAGTGGCGTGGTTATTAACCAGCGCCCAACGTGAGTTTCCCCTGAGGAGAACATCACGATGCAGTGTCGTTTCTCATCGGGCGGCCAAGACGATCACAGTTTACGGTCGTGTGGTAGGACCAGGCAACACAGTTTAAGGTCGTGTGGTTCGGACCATGGAGAATCCGCTTATTGCGATACGGCGGGCCCAGCGGAGGTGGGGACACATCCCAGCCCTGCGGTCACGCACGATTCCAGGAGAAGGATCCTGGGATAGCGGCCTGCGTATGTCCATCACCCGAGGGGCAGAGATGCTAGCCTCCAGCTATACTGGGCCCAGAACGCGATTTTTTGGGCGACTCCTTCCTCCTTATGGGGACGAGGGTCCAGCTACACATGGCCCTTAGGGAGGACATCAACATATATCCTTGGTGCTCAGATCGTGGGAGCCTCGAAAGACACCATTACCCTGGTTGGCCTGCCTAACATGTAGAGGTGTACTGAAGGTCAGTATGAAGAGAGTGTCGAGATTCCACTACAACGCAGAAAGGCGGAGTGTGATGAGGACTCTGCAACCAATGTTCAGAGCCTGAAAGAGCCGACATGGCGATCAAGGATGTCACTGACCATGTTCGCAACACAACATCCGATCACGTCAGCCTAGGATGAGGCAAGAAAACGAGCATCAACCTCTCAAGCGCAGGATTCATATCGATTTGCGGCCCAGGCCCCGCCGGTAAATCGACCCGGAGCGGTAGGAGAGCACTGAGGCATCGTACCCAAACCGCTAACGAGGATCCCTTTGAGTGAAGGCTCGAACAAGAGGAAGCGCGAGGCCCGACAAGCAACACAAGACTTGTCGGGATTGAATCTGACACTACGGGTCATAGACCGGAGTATCCAAAACATGTTAACAGATCATCAGAAAGGGTCGAAGGACTCACCCTGAGAGCAACCAAAAGACGGAAGATCCCCATGATCAACCAAGAGATGGGGATGGACCTGAAACACAAGCGTCCAGGCGGTCCTACGTATCCCATAAGAATGGGAATCAAGCCGTACGTAGTTCTGGAGAGGCAGTTTAACGTCATGCAGGACGATGAGGGGTGTGAGGTAGTCCCACACACGGGGGAGGCGTACGGCGCGGCCAGGAGACCGACGTGAATGAGGACATAATACCTCGCTCACGCGTTACGCCTCGCACAAAAAGGAGGGGAACTTGGGCCAGAGGCCCAACGCGGGATAGAGATTCCCGGGAAATGGGGATGGGCCTGAAACATGAATGTTCAGGCGGTCCTACGTATCCCATAAGGATGGGAATCAATCCGCACGTAGTTCTGGAGAGGCAGTTTAACATCATGCAGGACGATGAGGGAAAAAGGGGGGGGGGGGGGGGGGGGGCGGAGCGGAAGGCATCCCCAAACGTGGGGGGCGTACAGCGTGGCGAGCAAACCGACGTGAATGAGGGCATAGCCCCGCGTTCACACCATACGCCGCATACCCAGAGGAACTTGGGCAAAGGGCCCGAGATGGGATGGAAATTCCCGAAGGATGGGGCTGGGCCTGAAACATGAATGTTCAGGCGGTCCTACGTATCCCATAAGGATGGGAATCAAGCCGCACATAGTTCTTGAGGTGCAGTTTAGCGTCATGCAGGACGAATGTTGAACAGTTTAACGTCTTGTAGCTCGGACGTGGTGCAGTTTAGCGTCATGCGGGACGATGTACAGTTTAACGTCATGTTGGACGATGTACAGTTAAGCAAAGTACTTCTTGAGGAACCTAGCGTTGGTGGGAGGTGTGACACGCTCACCATCCACAGTCGCTAGGGAGTACGCGCCATTGGGATAGACCTTGTGGATGACAAAAGGTCCCTCCCACTTGGGCTCCAACTTGGGTGGCTTCCTGCCGGGGATCATTGGTGCTCATAGGGCCAATACTAGATCACCCTGCAGGAAGGAGCGGAGGCGAACCTTCTTATTGAAAGCTCGAGCCATTCTGCTTTGATGCCTCTCCAAGTTGTGCAAAGCGCCAAGCCTATTCTCATCCAGTGCTTCCAACTCGACTAGACGGGCTTCAGCAACTCTGTCCGGCACTTGCTGGTCGTAGACCACAGTGCGCAAGGACGGTAACTGGATCTCGATGGGTAGGACGGCCTTAGCTCCATACACCAGGGAATAAGGGGTCATCTGGGTGGAATTGCGAGTCGTCGTCCGATAAGCCCAGAGGGCGTTGGGGAGCTTGTCCGACCAACTCTTCTTGTTCTGACCAACCATCTTTTGCAGAATGTTAGAGAGGGTTTTGTTAAACGCCTCAATCTGTCCATTCGCCTGCGCATGATAGCGAGATGTATGGTTCGAGCGAATGTTGTACTTGGCGTACAACTTCTTCAACTCGGCTGCTCGGAAATTGGCTCCGTTATCCCTGAGGATAGTGTGAGGCACCCCATATCGATAAATGATGTTGGAGGTCACGAAGTCAGCGATAGAACAGGATTTGACGTCTCTGAGCAGAATCGCCTCTGCCCATTTGGAGAAGAAGTCTGTGGCGGTCAGAATGAACCGGCACTGGCGAGCTGTCGCCGGTAGGTAAGGTCTCACAACGTCCAGTCCCCAGACTGCAAAGGGCCAAGAATACCTGGTGGTATGGAGAGGCTCCGGCGGCCGATGCACAAAGTTCGCATGAACCTGGAACGCATGGCATCTCTTGGAATACTCGATGCAGTCATGGATCATGGAGGGCCAGAAGTATCCCAACCACTGAATCTGGTGGGACAGCTTCGGCCCAGTCTGGTGGGCACCACATGAACCATCATGAACCTCTTGCATGACTCGTGGGATCTCAACTCCCTAAAGGAAACGGAGGAGAACACCATCAAATCCATGTCTATAGAGGATCTGCTCCAGGCCGGGACTGCTCTGGAGGAAAAACTGCGATGTGCGGCGTCGAACTCGCTCGCGCTGGGCCCGATCCGACGGGAGAATGCCATGTTTGAGGTACTCAACCAAAGGCGTCCTCCAATCATGGGCTGATTCGACTGCCATATCTGGGGTACTCGGGGCTCCGGGCATAGGGGTAACCGTGGTGAGATTACTTACCGACGGGCCGCGATCTCCCTCCGAGATGATGGGAGCGATGAGCCTGCGGTGTGTAACGCGGACGATCAGGTTGTCCTGTTCAGGCTCTGCGAGTGACGCAGCAAGGCTGGCCAAAGCATCTGCTCGACCGTTCTGCGACTGGGGAATATGGATAATTTCTGGCCGAGAAGGGAACTGGGCCATCAGAAGGAGGGTGCACTCCAGCAATGGCACAAGTTCCGGCTTCCTGACAACATAGTCACCATTGATCTGATTAACGACCAGCTCGGAGTCCCCTTTCACACACAGATGGGGCAGGTCGATCTCGAGAGCTAACTCAAGGCCAGTGATGAGGGCATGGTATTCCGCCTCATTGTTGGTACAACCCTCTGACAACAGGAAAGAGTATGGCAGCACGACTTGCTCCGAATTAATGAAGACGATACCCAAACCCACTCTATTGAGCTTAGGATTATCGAGTCTTCTACCGGTGGGGCTCCGGGAGGCACCATCAAAGTGCATCTGCCAGCATGGATTGGCACGATCGACCGGGAGAACGACCTCATCAGGAAATCCTAGATCCAGCGGCTGATCCGCGGAGGTCGGGTGAGCAGCCAGAAAGTCCGCCAATGCTTGCCCTTTGATGGCCTTCTGAAACACATACCTGATGTCGAACTGCTGGATAATCACAGCCCACCGCGCTAGACGGCCAGTCAACATAGGCCGGCTCAGGATATACTTCAACGGGTCTACCCGAGAAACCAACTGTACCTCGTGGTGCTGCAAGTAGTGCCGCAATTTCTGTATAGAAAATACGAGCGCCAGGCAGCTCTTCTCGATGGGGGAATACCTAACTTCCGCATCGAGGAGCATGCGACTGAAGTAATAGAGGCTATTCTCCGTTCCCTCGTTGTTCTTCTAGGCGAGAAGGGCACCAAGGGACCGTTCTAGGGCGGTCACATAATGGACCAGCGGCTTCCCGGATACAGGCGGCATCAGAACCGGAGGTTGAAGTAGGTACTGCTTGATTTCCTCGAAAGCGGCCTGACACTCCTTATCCCATACATAGGTGGCACCTTTCTTCATGAGCCGAGAAAAGGGCTTACACTTGCTGGCCAGATTCGTGATGAATCAGCGTATATAGGCTAAGTGGCCTTGGAACCGTTTCAGTTCCCGGATGTTACCTGGGGGAGGCATCTGGCTAATCGTCCTGATCTTCTATGGGTCGATCTCAATACCCTGGTATCTTACCACAAAGCCAAGAAACTTCCCGGAGGTGACCCCGAAGGCACACTTCAACGGGTTCATCTTCAGGCAGCGAGACCGAAGGAAGCCGAACACTTTCTAAAGATCTTTGAGATGGTCCTGACGCTGGCGCGATTTGACCACCAAGTCGTCGACGTAGCATTCCACCAGTGTGCGGAGGATTGGATTGAATATGCGGTGCATCGCCCGTTGATAGGTGGCACCTGCATTCTTCAGGCCGAAGGGCATGACCCGGTAACAAAAGTTACCTTGGGGGGCCCTGAAGGCAGTGAACTCCTCATCCTCAGGGGCCATCCGGATTTGGTTGTATCCGGAGTATCCATCCATGAAGGAGAGGGCTTGGAACCCTGTCGTGGCATCAATCAACAGCTCTGTCACTGGAAGGGGAAAGTCATCCTTCAGACAGTGGCGGTTGAGATCGCGGAAGTCGATACAGACTCTGATCTGCCCGTTCTTCTTCCTGACCGGCACAATGTTGGCCAGCCATTTGGGGTACTGAACTTCCCTCACGAAGTTGGCTTTGATAAGCTTGTCAACTTCGGCCTCAACCATGGCACCGTGGGATGGGTGCATCTTCCTGGGAGGCTGCTTGAACCCGCGATGGTTCGCCGGGAGACCAAGTCTGTGGACGGCTACCCGAGGATCTTGTCCCGGCATCTCGTCATAGCCCCAAGAGAACACATCACGGTGCTTCCTGAGAAAGTCCACATACTACTGCCGCTCCTCAGAGGGCATGGCGACATTGAACAATGTGGGTCTTGGATCTGCCTGGGTTCCAAGGTTCACCTGTACTAACTCATCGACCGTGGCGGAGACGCCCTCCTCAAAGGCTGGGGGTGCGTCTTCCACGTCCTCTCCACTCGGGAGGGAATCGTCCACGGGAGAGACTGCGTTGGAAACTGCATTGGGGATACCAGATCCTGCTGGGCCGCTGGTGCTGGCACGGGTGGTCGCGGTCATCTCATCAGGAGACTCACAGGCCGTCGAGACCATGGCTACGTCCAACCGTTGAATCGGGAGGACGTAAGCTTCATCCAAACTTGCCCAGGGATCACTTACAACAACGACAAGCTCAACCTCACCTGCCAGGATCTCCTTATCCTTTCTCTTGTAATAGTCCGCATCCAGATAGCGGGCTTCACATGAGGCAAAAGGAGAGGCATCTCCCTGAAGCATGCCTACTCGACCGTTGAGGGAGTATTTAAGGCATTGGTGGTATGACCAGGGAACCGCCGCATGAAGATGGAGCCATGGCCTGCCCATCAATGCGTTGTACGCAGTGTCCTGAGAGACTACCATGAATTCGGTGTTGGAAACCAGGTCACCGAACTGGGTCTTCAAACGTATCTTGCTGACCGGAGTTTGCTCGGTGCGGTCGTACCCCTGGATCCTGAGGTCAGAGGGGATCAAGTCATCCTCAGACAACCCCAATATCCGGAGCGTCCGAGTTGGAATCAGGTTAATCCCAGACCCCGTGTCGACAAGACAGCGCCGGACTTCCAGACCATTGAACTGGCCAGTGACATACAGCGGACGAATGTGCCCCTGTATAGGAGGGTCTTCATCCTCACCAGAGAACGAGATAACTTCCTGACATTCGGTGTCCTCAATCGTTTCGGCATGAAAGGCCTCTGCAGCCGCAACCTCCATCTCAAACTGGAGGGGGCTCTTCAGGGCTTCAGCGAGCACCTCGCGCATCTCAGGTGACAGGCGCAGAGCCTCAAGGATGGAGAGCCTTGCTGGGATGTCGGCCAAGTGCTTCAGGACATCATACTTTCTTGCCAATTGTGATCCCCTGGTTGCAGGAGGTAGCTCTGCGGTTGGAGGCATGATGGGCCTTACCGGTTGGACCGGTGGCCGACTGGTGCTTGGAGCATCTCGCTGTTCACTGGTTGCAGCCCGGGAAGTGTTCACCGTACTGGGGTCCGGAGGCCGAGATGGACTCGTGGCAGGACGGAGCTGGTCGCGACGCGGCTGAGGCGGTTCTGCCTGGTTCTACACCACAAACAGTCGTGGAGGCAAATCCGCCATCCCCGGATGGGGGGGCTGCGCATGCTGAGCTCGGTTTTGAGCCTGCTGCCTAGTCTCAGTGGCGTGCAAGGCCTGGCTGGAGGTACCAACTGCTGTGCCCCAGCGACTCCTGTTGTTGCGGTTCCTCCGACGGTGGTGACGACCGGGGACACTAGGGAGGTCCACCTGGTGTTCTTCAACGTCGGGAACCGAAAATGGATTTACCAGCTCGACGATATTAACTAAAGCGTACCCAACACTGTCATCGGACGAATCATCCATCACTGGGCGGATCCGAGGAGGGATCCCCATCTCCAGGGGCATGAAATCACCGAGAGTGCGGGATAGTGGCGGAACTCGCGGGTCGCGCTCTTCCTTCTTGCGCTGCCGCCGTTTGCTCTTCTCGGAAGAGGCAGGCTGGGACGACGATGCCGAAGCAGCACCCGCAGATTCTGGGGGCTCAGGCTGATTCAAGCGTGCACGGATGATTCCATGGGCACGAATGATCGTCTTGCGGGACATCCAGTTATTATACTTCTGGGATCCGCGGTCGGAGACCAGCTGCCATTCATCTTCGTTGTCACTATCGTCATCTGATCCCACGAACACACTCGCCACTTATGTTGGAGCTGGGCCCAACCTGATTACATTGTTGTTAATCTGGTCTTTGATCCAATCTTTAAACACGTAGCACCACTGGATGGTGTGCCCCAGAGCCCGATGGTAAGGGAAGTAGCGGGGGTTATCCGTGAGATGCACCTCCTCTGGCCTCCAACATTCAGGCAGTCGCACAATCCTCTGCTCCAGGGCGCTCCGGAAATAACCGGGGACCTGATCCTCGTGGAATGAGTAAGTCAGGTATCGCGGGCCCCTTGGAGCGTGGTCTTGACGAGGGGCTGGAGGGTCCTGCCGAGGAGGTGGACCCTGATTATCTCGCCTGGGATGTGGCGGTACATTACGCGGAGGGGTCGGCCGGTTCTGGGGCTGCCGCTATTGGGCCGGGAACTGAGCCCGTGGAGGCGAATTCTTGTGAGGCTGTGGAGCTGGCCTCACCGGTAGCAGCTCCAACGGCCTGGGGGCCTCTATCTGGGCAACAGCAGCGGGCTCAGCCCTGCTGACTCTCCTTGCAGGGATCATAGGAGGCAGCGGGTGTGCCTGACTGGCATGTTGCAGGGCTTCCTCGAGACGTTGAGATTTGTCTGAGAAGTCAATGAACCCTCCGGGGTAATTCTGAGTGATCATGGAAGGGACCAGCTCGGTCTTGACATTCCCGACGCACATTGTCAGCAACTGCTCCTGAGTCAATGGCATGTCAAGGGAATACGTGAGACCCTTCCATCGGGCGATGAAATCCGCGACTCGCTCATCAGGCCTCTGCTTGCACTTGAAGAGGTCTGAGATACTCGTCTTCCGGGTCGTGGAACTGAACTGGTAGAGGAATTGTCTACGAAGGTCCTCCCAGCGAGTTATCGCCCCGATGGGGAGCTGGTTGTACCAGACAAATGCTGGCCCTTCCAGTGTCTGGACAAAGCAGCGAAGCTTAGCGGCCTCCTACTGTGCCGGAGTTCCCTACATAGGCCCGCACCTCGAGTTGAAATGGGCCAAATGCTGTGGCGGATCTCCAGTCTCATTAAAGGGGGTGAATGTGGGGTTCCTGTATCCCGGAGGTTCCGGCATGTCATCCACCCAGGCTGGGTATGGCTTGCCGTCCGGTGGGATTTCCACTTTCCGAGTCTCCAAGGCTTCCAAGCGGGCGATGAGTGCCACCATCGGATTGTCCGGACATGGGTTCCAGTCCTGGCGAGGATCTCTCACCGCGAGCGCATTGCATGGCCCTTCAATCGGGTCGTCGACCGGGTCGCCGAACTCGGAAGCTCGTGGGATGGCGGGCGGAGCAGCCCTTGGGGCAGCGGGAGGAATCCGAGCGGGGTATCTCAGGTAGTCACGCCGCTCGGGAGGGTGTGGTGAAACATATCGCGCCCTCTTGCCATAGGAAATGGCCTCTCCCCTGTCGGCAAACACGGCATAATCACGGTTGCCCGGGAGAGTCTCGTCGAGGGGTGGTTGTTCCTGTCCCTGCTGTCCTGGCCTAGGATCACTGTAGTCAGGCCGCTGCTCTGCAGCACGCTCGGTGAGGAGCTGGTCAACCAGCTTCTTCTGCTCGGCGAGCTGTTGACGTAGCGTGGCCTTCTCGGGATCCTCATCTTCCCTCTGCATGGAGGCATATGGGTCGGCGGGCTTTATAGCCCCGCCGTGCTCTTTACCTTTGCTGACGTTTCGGCTCAACGTCAGTGCTTCAGTGGGCGTGGGGAGACCTAGGAGGTTCCTCTGGTGACGAGTAACTCTCACCGATGGATCCAACAACGGCTTGTCTTCGGGGGGAGAGCCCCCGTCGAGAAGTTCCAAGCCGTTCCCCTCTCCCGACAGGTCAGCCATATTGACCGTTTCCGTCCCTGGGGATATACCCTCAGGGCCACCCAGTGAATCGGGCTGTCGGCGAATCGCACTGAAGCGTAGGGCAGCGTACTGCCCCCATCCACGGATATACACGTGGGGGGTGGCTTTCTCGATAACCTTGCGGAGTACTTGAAAACACTCAACGCATCGTTGTTGGAGGTCCTCGTGATGCCCAAATGACCCGGGGTGCCGAACCACGGGGAGCGTGGCCAGGTCAATCTGACGGCACTGCTCACCAATATCCTCCAGGTGCACTTGACTCCCGGGATATAGCATTTGTAGGCGGTGAAGACTGGAGTGAGTCTCCCAGAGAGTTCGTCAGAAGCATTCGAACTCATTCGGGGTGAGTGATTCGGGTGCATCAAAGTCTGGTCCTGCGACTGGCCAAAACTTCTCAGGGAAGTGGCCCTCTACAAGGACGGTCTAGAAGCTCCACGACTCAAACTCGGGACCCAGGTCTCCTTGGTCCTCTTCAATGACTGGGAATGGACGGGGAACCGGCAGTGGTGCCGAGGCGGGCCGTCGGGCCGACGGGCTGGCCGACGGTGAATACGGCGAGCAGGACGACTGTCCTCCATATCCCGGGCCGCTCTCTGAGGGTGGAGGTGCCACGGCTACCACATCACGATAGGACGGGCCGGCGAGCGACATCCTGCCGTGGCGTCGGTGCTCGCCGAGGGTGCACTAGATCGTAGTTCGACCGTCGGTCCCCAAAAAAATTCTCCGGCTTCTCCGATCGAGGTGGAAGGCGCTTCCGGAGGGGCCGGTACCAACCGCAATCTTGATCCTTGGGGGTCTACCAGGCCCTCGCTACTCCGGATATACCTTCGGAGAGAAGCGGGGATCACATCAATCTCGCTCTCGGTGAGTACGAGGCTGACGTGCCGCATTCCTACCCCTTCCCTTGACTGGCGGGATTGGGGGGAGGGCTCTGTCACCGAATCGTACTCCGCCTCTGTATCAGAGAAACGAACCGGTCAGATCTCTCTCCGGAATTCCCTAACATTCCTCCCTCGGCGTCGACGCCTCGCCTTCCTGCCCCTGGGTGGTTCTTCGGGGCATGGCTGATCTCTGTCCTGGCGTCCTCCGGCCGCACCGGTACCGGGGCCGAGAGGACTGGAAACCAAGGTGCGAGGAGCACCGGGACAGATATCAAAGGGGACGCGGGGAGAGATGATTCCGGGCAGGCCTCCGGGCCAGGATCGGAAGGTGGGATGACCCATGCCTCTTGGATCGGCCACATGGAGCAGACCCTGCCGGTGAATAGTGCTACCGTGAGGTGGTCTGCGGTGGCTATTGCCTGTACCAGCAACCGGGAGAGTCGACCCAACCTGCCTTTGGGGAGGTCGGGGCCTCGATCCAGATCGGGCATAAAAGTGCCCCTACTCAGGATGCGCAGGGGCCTGGTGACTGGAGCCAGCAGTGGCTTGGGCCAACGCGGCCGTTGTTGCTAGGGCCCCAAGGCGGGCATCCTCTTCCGCTCGTGCCCGACGTTGGCGTCGGGACAGACGAGTCGGGATGAGCGGCGCGGGCAGGTGGAGAGCCCGTTCTTCGACTTGAGAGGCCTGGCGGCGATGTCGCTGTGGCCTGACAGGAGCCCTTATCGCGGATCCCTGGAGCGAATCTCGGATAGGGTGGTCCCGGGCATCTTCCACCTCATCCGCATAGGGAAGGGAGCTGTCGGAGCGTTCCGGGGATAAACTCCCGAAGCGGTTAGACGTCGGGGTAGGCAGCGGTGCCTCCCTGCGCGGCCCTCGGGGGCGGCGTTGGTGGCGAGGTGCAGCTTCCTCGAGGTCTAGGCGAGCCATGTCCCTAGTGGGGATGACTCCCTCTTCCTCATATCTCCGCACCAAATTGTTGATCACCCTTCTCTGGATAACCTCCGAGGGGGAGAGAGGGCGTGGTTGTCCCGTAGTTGCGGCTGCTGGGACGACTGTGGAATGGGCAGGACCACGCGGAGTAGCCGCGTCGGTGTTTCCCCTACCCCCGCGCCAGTGGGCGGGCGGAGATCGGGCACTGGATCGGGCGACCTGATTCCTGAAAGCAGGGAGAATAACCCATTAACACTGACAGGAAAAGGAATCGACAACCGACCGTTAGTGCCACGAAGCCTTCCGCGGGGGGGACCCAGGCCATCGACGTCGTGAGACGGAGTGCCCGATTTCCCTTCCCCAGCCCCTGGCGGGTAAAAACTGAATGCTCGGCCGGGCAACATGCGAGTCTTCCAACACCTCTGAAAGCCATCGGTCTTCATATTGAGGAGAAGAGATTCACGCCGGGTTCACCATTTTTCTGTTTCGGTGCGGATGTGCGTCAGGTTTCTGTCCCGACGCTGTTCCGCCAAGACGCATTCGCGCGTGCGCCCGTCGACCCGAGGGGATGGGCGCGCGGATTGTGGCCCCGCAGTCCCACTTTCCAAGGGCGGGCGGCATCCGTCCCTTATTCATGGACGTCTGCTCCTTGATCGAAACCGGGATGATGGGATGTCGGCTCCTCCTTCCGTGGACGTCTCCTCGGAACTCGTCGCCTAATCCGGGTCTCCCTCATAGAATTAAGAATGTTCGTGAATCTCGTTCCCGGCGCCATGTCTCCATGGGCACCGGTTAATTACGCTGCTTCCGCCCGGACGCTCCAAGGAGTCTGGTCGGGGCAGCAACCTGCGGTGAGGAGACCAGGTAGCTCTGGGTGTTGGGGGCGTGTCTTAACACTGCGGCTCTGCATGTCTGTCTTCCGTCCCTAATAGGGCTTCTCGAAGGCGTGATGGCCTGAGGCATCCCGCGCTGGGTGCGGGGAACTGCGTTACCTGAGGTTTTCCTCAGCTTCCCATGTTTAACACGGGGTATGCCGCGAGTTTAACGTCCAGCGGGGACGACATCGGACTGATCAACACGAGGAGTTGATCAGATGACAGGACCCCTTGCGGGGAACCTCCGACGCTGGGGCCAACACATGGGCAGCTTCCCAAGTAAAGTGGAGTGGAATGAAATGGCATGACCCCACCGGGATGTGGCGGCCCGGGTAAGGATCAGCATGGATGATGGAGAGAAGAGCTTGGACCCCAGAGAGCCTTCCTACGTTCCGCGCGTTAGCGGGGATCAAAGTCAGCGTAGTTCGGATATACAGTTTAACGACATGCTGGACGTTGGCGAGCCGACTCACAAGGAGGTCGAGGCTACTGGGCGGAGGATTGAACCGAACCACCTCGCACAGATGGGGATGGAACGGCCAGGTGGATCACAGTTTCACGTCATGCTGGACGCTGAAGAGAGAAATAGAAAAAGGGAGTGGGGAAGCACAATGGAGATACACATGTGCAGTCCCCCACAAGGGCGGATTCATAGGTGAATCGACGCGAATGTGAACCCGGGAGGGGTCCACTGATGGACGAACCAACGTGAATACGACCGGGACGACCAGGTGGTGGGCTTGAACCTCAGGGAGGCTTCCTACGTACCCTGTTTAGGAGACAGGGATCAAAGTCCACGTAGTTCATTCTGTCAGGGCTTACGCACTGAGGAAACCTGAGTGCGGAAAAACTCAGTTGGAGGGGGACTCGGGCCGGAGGTGAGAGACCTCGATCCCTGTCACGCCCTCCACTGGCTTCGGCAGTGGGGAAGCACCATGGAGATACACATGTGCAGTCCCCCACAAGGAACTAGGGGTTCGTAATGCCCTACCCCCGTGGGCAAAGGCCACTCCAATCCCGACATCCCTGCAGAGACGAGAGGGTGTGGGCCACATCCAAACCGGGGGGGACCCTACGTGCGAGGCACGAGATCGGGTGATGGGGACGATTTAACGTCTTGCCAGACGAAGTACAGTTTAACGTCGTGTGTTGAGGACGAAGCAGACGGTATAACGTCTTGCCGGAAGAAGTACAGTTTAACGTCGTGTGTTGAGGACGAAGATTCTTGGCAGTTTAACGTCTTGTCGCGCGGACGAATATGCTTGGCAGTTTAACATCTTGTCGCGCGGACGAAGATGCTTGGCAGATTAACGTCTTGTCGCACGGACGAAGATGCTTGGCAGTTTAACGTCTTGTCGCGCGGACGAAGATGCTTGGCAGTTTAACGTCTTTTCGCGCGGACGAAGATGCTTGGCAGTTTAACGCCTTTTCGCGCGGACGAAGATGGTGCCGCCGATGGGTCCATGTCACATCGCGCAAGCCTAGAAGGCCGCACGGGAAGACAATGCACGGTGTGGGCACCCAGGATGAATATCATCGGGCGCCACGCAGGCGGGTACCCTCAGGGTGTCAAAGGGGGCGACCCTGACTGTTTGCGCGCAAAAGGGGAGCTTGGCGCGCAATACCGCGGGTCGGCGCGCAAATGGGCGGGCTGGCGCGCAATCGGGCCAGTGCTTTGCGCGCAGAATATGGAGATTGCGCACACCGGGCATCTGATAGCGCGCGGGGGCAACGGCCCATTCTTCAACGAATGGCCACTTTAGGAAGGGGGGTGCGCGCAATCGGGCTGGATTGCACGCACCCGGGGGCAATTGCGTGCAAGAGGTTTCTTTTGCGAGCGAAGGCCTTCGGGTGAGGAGTTAATCAAAGGAATGGAGCCAAAGGGATTGCGCGCGAAGGCGAACCCCGAGGCTTTCTTGCGCGAAAGAAAGGAGGTTACCTGAAGGTCGGCATTGCGCGCGGAGGGGGTTGGATTGCGCGAACGAGCGCCCCTTCAAATTCCGGCAACCTACTTCCAAAAAACCAACCTTTAAAACGTCGGGGGTCGCCTTATATTTATAGGCAACCCCGAGCGCGGAATCTCGCCGCCGGCGCGCAATTCATGGCGTGGGCGCAGAATCGGGGCCCCGGCGCGCAAGGGAGTCGTGCGGGCAGCGTGCACGCAAAACTGCGAGCCGGCCCGGCGCTTTGCGCACATCCCGGGAGGATTGCGCGCTGCACTGCAACTTTGTGCGCGGACCTCCAAAATTCCGCGCAAGACCTCCGGTCCTTTTGAAACGTGATTCTGACTCCAAATATGACCTCGCTTTCCGCATCCGGAGCTTCGTTTGGGAACAACGGACTTTTCCGGCGTCTACAATATCTTTAAACGAAAATTTATTTTGTCTCATCTTATTACAAATATTATAGTGACCAAATATGATATTTTAATAATAAGTTAAATACATAATATAACCTCTACAGAAACATAAATCAATAGTTATATTAATATTAAATTTTAAAAATATTAATATTTATGTTCTCATAGTCATCCATGAATGGGTATTATTGCACTGTTCAAATTGTTTATTAAAGAATCCAAAATAGGAACACCCTCTTTTTGATTGGTATGTATTTTTAAAAAAGTATACAATATAATTAAAGGATAAAATAATGATATTATTTATATATTTTTTATGATTTAAAAATAATATTTTATGTGGTTTTTATGAATAAGGAAAATCAATATGATAAACTAAACATTTTACTTAGTGGAAGTGGTAGTACCCAGAATGTATGGTTAACATTATTTTTTTTTAAATGGGTTGAAAGGATTAAATATGGGTTAATATGTTAAAATAATAAATATTATGGTTCCTAATGTTACATAATTCATTGTATTAATTTTTATACGGTAGTTTCGGTATATAAATATAATGAAGCAAAAGATCACGATTAAGTAACAGTCACTTTTGGAACTTAAACATTCTCTTAAAAGTATCCTTAGAAAATAAAGGATTAACAGAACTAATTTAGACAATTGGATTATAAAACTATTATTGGGTTATATAAAGATAAAATCGAATGCGTTTCAGGAATAAACTCTACGGTATGAGTATGCCGTGAATTAGTGTTTATTTCCTCTTTTATAAGTGATGAAAAATGAAATTTTGTGAACACTCATTATTTTAAAATAAATGAGAGAAACTATTAAAAGGTCAATGGTTTTAAAATTGGGAAATAAGTGATTTTGGGGATATATTTATTTTATAATGTCAAAAATAGTTATTTAAACACGTGTTTTAATAATTATTGAATTCATTTACTCTTATAGGTTTACCATTAACTTTTTTTATGTAACCTATGTTTACCCATGTAAATTATTTTTTGCTAAACATATATAATAATACAGTTAAAAATAATGGGTGTGGTGAACCTAAATTTCATATCAATTTAATCTAATTAAATTATTAATTGATATAATATTAACATTATATAAACTCATTTTATATATAGAAAAAATTATTCTGTAGAAATAAAATTGTTTCAATATTAGGGGTTCTTAATCTAATGTAGTGTTGATTACTGATTGAATAATGGATAATTTATTAATTATATTAATAAACAAATACTAATATAACTTTTGAGTAGTGATTAATTTATTTTATTAGATAATAATTATACAATTTAAATAAATAAAATCTTTTAAAATAATAGTTTTACTACGATCATGGTCATTAACTTATAAAAATGGTGGTATTTATAATAACCACAATAGTATCTTCCACACAAAGAGTCTTCAGTGTCTTAAAAATATTGATATAAATTATGAAAATATTTTATCATAAAAAATAGACATTTATCTTTTAAAATACATAACTTTAAATAATTAATTAAATAAAAAACAAAATTTGATTCCAACATCATTAAACCATTATAAAAAATTATATCTATCTAAAAAACTCATGAAATAATTTCCAAATTCATCTTACCCTTTAGTCAATTTTAAATTGAAAATAAAACTCAATTAAAAAATTTACTGGGTACTTAAAAGCCCTAAAATTTATGTGTAAGAATTTTATGATAAAAATATATAATTTCATTTATTGATTTTGCATCTAACTTATTACTTTTTTTATATGAAATGGTTATATTATAATCTCTCCCAACAGGTGGGAAACCAACTATTATAGAAATAATAACCCCCAAATCATATAATAGTAAAAAATACAGAAACAAATTCCTTCATCCTTGAATGATTATTCCATTGAAAATAGGGGCTTCCCAGTAATTCACAAAATTTACATTTTCCATGTTTCCACCTTAAAGTATTATGATCTCATAGGGAACCTAAGTTTATTTTATTCCAAAAGAATTTACTAGTTTAATTGGATTACCATTGTGAGGCGGTGAATTAGTGGTTCATGTTTTAAATATTAATTTTAAATATATCACTAAAAAAATTATTGTTCTGGAACACTTATATAATAATTCACTCACCCAATGTGTAAGTATAATGTAAATAATACACAATAGACCAGGTTATTACAAGCTTAAACCACAATTTGAGACCATACACTTTTATAGGTTCAAGTTGATATCTGAGACACATATTATCAATAAATATTATATTGACATTAATAGATTGGTTATATTCTTCCTTTACTATTAAAACATTTTATATACTAGTATAAAAAGGGAAATATCCATCATTGGGAATTGTATAATGGTAGAAACAATGGTCCATTGTCTAATCTATAACCATGAGTGATTTAGATTATTTACACACTCTTGATCATGAATAAGATATTCATTTTTTAGGATGTCACAATATCAGAGAAGCATCTTGAATGATTTCCTTCTTAATCAATTCTTCATAATAATCTCTATGGAATATTCTATGAATAAATACAATGATATTATTCCTTCTCAAAATCAATTGATTTGATAATTAATAACCAGATCTATTTTCCTCGATTCAGTTATAAATCACAAATGCATAATAGTTCAATCAACCTATATTTCCCTTTATTTGATGAAAAAATTATTCAGTATAACAAGGTATCAAAATAGATTACTAATACATGAAAAATACATTTTTATCCATTTCTACCTTCAATATTCCTACCATAAATATGAATATTTTTTCCATAACAGAATAATTGAAAATCCATTCATATTTAGCTAAAATATATTATGGGGTCAAGGACACCCTAAAAAAGGGCGCCTTTGATTACAAATAATAATTTCTAATATTTGAATTTGAAATCACTATGATTTTATCCTCATTACCCAATAATTTAATAATATTTCAAACATCTACAAAAACCTACTTGAATCATGGATTTAACCATAGTTATAGTTTTTACTATTTTTAGTGTAGATAATATTTATTTAAATAAATTTGTTATTTGACATCATCAAGAATTTCAAAAAGTATATGCACCTCATAAACTTCCTAGTGCAGTTAAATTACACCATACATTTATTATAGATTTAATTTCCTTTTGTATATTTTAGAAATTACTCCATTTGTAAGGGTAGATCACCATATGAACTTAATAATGGTATTTTTCATTTTAATTTTTTTTAAATTACAAACACTATAAGGTGAGGTTCACCTTATGACCTTCAGGTATTACCATAAGAATCCTTAATCTCACCTTACATGCCTCATAAATCACATTATAAATTTAAATATACATAATAAAATCTCCCAAAAATCTCTTTTCCATGTCCAAGATATAATTATTTTCAATATGCTCTACATGGATCACTTTATAAGGCCTTAATCTCACCATAAACGGTTTAGAACGAATATATGGCATCCAAAACTTATCCATTTTCACCATAACAATTTGTTATTAAAATTCCCCTATATAATCATAAATAATTCAAATTCATACATATCAATATCTAAATATTTAAAAAACATATAAAAAATATTCATAAATATTCTTCTTAACCACTAACAAATGATTAAAAAAATTAAACCCCATTATCAATTCTGTTGGATGCATTACTTCCTATAACATTCTTGTAAATGTTCTATGCAATAGATCATCCCATGAATTCCACATAGTAAAAATTTCTTATAGATTCTGGGGTCCCCTTATAATGAATTTAATTCTTAAAAACAATATTCTAAATAACTACTAAGATTCATTCTACATTTCCAGAAGATTTACTCAATACGGTGACCATCACATACAATTATTCCAGGACTGATGAATGTAACCACAATACCTAGTCAAATTATATTAATATCATTGTTAACTATCCAAAAAAACTTCATATCATGTTGAATTCATTGACATGATAATCCACTATCTTCCCATGCAACATTTTTCCATCATAATAGCCTTATCAATAAGAAAAACATTTCTTCAAAATTGGATTGAAGTATATATTTTTAATAATAATGACATGTTTCGATGATGTATTTACCTCTAGAATGTTATAAACTCTTAAATGATAATGGTAAATATGCTTTCATTATTAAATTTGATTTTTTTTCTAATAAACAGAACATCTATTTCCATCTGTAGTATACTAACCTCAACCTGTATCTTATATAATATGAAATTGTTCCCATAAAACATATCCACCATGATTATACCATCATCCAAAACCATTACTTAATGTATCATTAAACAACAACTAAATATGAAAAATTTTAATTTGGATCAATACCCACTTACAATATTTATTTTACAATGGATAGTGTTGCATAACGCTATTAACCAATATATTAAACACTTTTTCTATGATATGTCCATCTGTAAGTCAATAATTGAAACTCGGATAACATATATTGGTTATAAAATACTCTATGACACTATAATTTATCCACGTGATCATAAATAGTTGAAAAAATAACTACAATTTATATTTGAAAATTTTGTACAAAAACATAAAAGAAAAGTCTCACCAATGTAACAATGCCATAAAACACACTTTGAACCCGACCAGACAAAATCCTATAAAATAGAACATTTAAAACAAAAAAGGGAAATAGAATAAACAAAAGTATTTATGTGATTTTTACTACATCTTACTCTATAGGGGGGATCTAAAATACTTTTATTTAAGTAATATAAGACGTATATAATCAAAATGACATTCCAATGAATACCTGCACTATATAAAATTTTGTAGACCACAAATAGTGAAGCCAGTTATACCATCGTCAGTTCTTCATGGAGGTTGTTCACATTTGGATCTGATCTTTCCGTATAAAAATTCACATTATCAATGATATACACCTCCAAATATATTCATTCCATTGAATAGTTCCCGATTCAGGATATTCAACAATTTTACTATAATGTAACTGCAGAATAACCCTTACATATCACTGGAGTTAATATATATTGATGTTATTTTAATTTCCATATATACTCTTTCAGAGTTTTCAAGGATAGATTCTAAAATAATAATTCAAGTAAACTAACTTCTATACATTTGGGTTTTTATCACTTTCTCTAAATTGTCATCAACAAGACATTACACATTAAACTTTTAAAATAACTCCTATCATTAGACCAATCATTTGGAAAAAATTTGGATTTCATAAGCCAAAATGAAACACAATCCAAAAGATTTATACTGGGAACCATGGAAATTCATAAATTGAATCTTATAATGTAAATGATATGTATTAGAAAATAAAAAAATGCCCAGGTTCTTGATAGAGGCATAAGAACTGTTGGCTTAGATTAGGCAATGAGGGGGTTGTGCCTGACTCAACAGAGGGGGAAACATTAAATACCTAAAAATTTGAGGACATTCAGTTATAGATATAGTAATTGGTTTATGTTTGTGAATCCTCTACTAAGATGAGTTAGACTACACTAATATATTCTCGATTAACTCTTCCTTATTGAGTATCATGATATATATTGGAAATATAAATAGGGTGAGTTGACAATAGATCTTAAGGCATGAAGCCTCCTAATAATGTAACAGTCAATCCTCCTCATTAGTAGTAAGATAATATTCATATTAAATATCATCCTTAATGAAAATTATAAACTTCAATACATTTTACCTGTCATATTAGTGATAAATAATCTCATTACATTATGATTCTTAAAATTTGTAAGAGAAAATCATGATATGGAACTAATTATTGAAATTATCTAAGGTCACAATTGTGCCCCTTTATCACTAGGGAACAATATCCACCACTAACGATAAGTTAATCATAGTAAATGTGATTCATCATAATATAATGAAATTTTAATAATCGAATAATCTAAAAGAAATAATGTATGGATTGAATAATCTCACTATAACCATACTAGACATAGAACCCTCATATTTATTTATGAAATGATTCTATAACTCAAATAATTTCATTCTCTAAGTATCATCCACATGAATATAAACTAAAAATAAATTTCCTAGAGAATCCTATTGCACCTCATAATCCTTAACCTCATGAGGACACTAACCATAAGTAATATCTATAAGTACATTAATGACCCCTCATCCAATGAATATATATTTTATTATGTCAATTTATTTTAAATTAATTTTAACATTATTATCACCTTTCCTAATTAAATTATAAGAACAATAATGATGATTCATGAACTATAAATAGTTATTTGTGCCACAATAAATATAACCTCACATGGTTTTTTTATAATGGTTACATTCCTTGCACCGAATAAAAGTGTAATATCTCTTTTGAATTACCTAATATCCCATTCCAATATAACATGATATGTTTGACTAACACCTTTTCCCAACCAAAACCATGTAATCTATAATTATCACAGGCTCAAAAAATTATCCCAACCTTCAACAAAAATCATCGATTCTATTATATCATGTCCTTTACCTAAAATATCACTTCTAGGGATGGTACACAAGATGAGTGTGACCCTCGATGTGTACCACTAATAGGTCATGGTTTGATTATTAGAACTCTGGTTAAAAATTCATCAAAATGATATATTCTCCTCTTATATCACAATACTGAGAGATAAATCTCTGATCAAGTAGATAAATCATAAATAAACCACAATACAATTCATAAAATTTCAAAACTAAACCAAAATAAAATATGAAATTAAATTATCATCTCCTATATTAGTGATTCCATGATGATTGGGTAACACCAATGACCATTTTGAGCTTATAAAATCTTTCCTAATTTCTAGTTCTCTCAAAAAAACTCAAAATATTTTTAAATATATTATGGTGAGAATTCAATTATACATAGTATGATCTTAAATAAATCATCTCTTGAAAATAATGAAGAAAAATAATAATATCTCAGGGAATAAATAAAAAATCCAAATAATTAATTATAACTGGTCAGCTAATTTTTCAACTATCACTAATGATCAATCACCCAATATCACACATAAATATATTAATATAATATGATGGAAAATATACAACTAAAGGTAATCTCCTTCTACTTCCTCACTAAACTAATCAACAAAATTCCATAATAACAAGTTTCCTAGTGTTATCATCCCCTTAATGTCTATATTACTACATAACTATAAGCCACATAACTACAACCACAACTACAAAACCAAATTCTATAGCCTCATGTCTACATATCAATGTATCACAATCACAAATTGGTAGGGTAGCATTCACGTAATATTATTGTTATGTTTTTCCATCAAACCTTCTAGATTATATAGAGAAATTTATACACATAATAATTAATATAGAAATTTATTCATCACATTAAACTACTCGGAATTGTATCCTTCTATTAAAAACATGTTATGAATCGTTAGAAGGGACACTTTTTAAGAACTAGAGAAAATACCTATGAAAAATATTTAACTTCAAATTATAAAAAAACATTCATGAAAACCCATACCTTGTAATTCCATATACCATTAGCTCCTTCCTATATCTAATAACCCTATTTATTCTGAAGAACTATCTTTCATGTTGGGAATTCTATTAGCTCATATATTTCAAAAAAATGTATGGAATCTAATTCATCACTATACATTATCTTCCACTAACATGAACCTTTTAGACGTATAAAAAAATCTAGGATAATAGTATCTCTATCATATATGAGAATAAAATAGTGGAAGTCACATAAAAATCAATTAACATAGATTTCAATACTAGTAGACCTACATAATTATCCCTATAGATCTTCTCATTCTAGAAGAAATAGTTCCAAAACATCACCTTTTGGGTATCTTCAATATGATTTTGTACCCCTTGATACATCTAAATATTCTATCATACGTAACACCATAAATACATGAATATCATCTAAAACATATTCTAGATAGTCTTGTGATTCTAGAACTAATGTACTTCATAATCAATCCTCAATATCTACATCTTTGGACTTCTATTCAATTCAACATTTATTTTTTATGATACATTTATCTTATTTAATCCTCTTCATTGTTATGATATTTACACAAGATCTATTCATATAAATTTGTATTCTATCTTCTAAAAACCTTCTACACCATATTATTCTAGAGTATAAATCCATATTTTTTATCATCATACTCTATATGATAAAATTTGTGGAACTTAGCTAATAACTTGTCCCATTGTTTGGAATAAAAAATTACTTAGGTAAGAAAATTAATGTATTTTATGTAATAAATTTCAAATTACCATTACAACAATAAATATTATAATATCTTAGTCCCATATGGTATAATTTCATAGGCTCACCAGGTAGGAAACACAATTCATAGTTTCCTCCCAAAACACCTTCGGAAATCCATCTTTAATCCTCATTTTTAATTCCTTTAAACAAATGGATAATACATCCTCTCAAGGGAAATGTTTTTTTTCTACAATATTTATTATAATCTTAAAAAACCATATAATTTTTTTTAAGAACATTCAGATCTCAATAATTTTGTATTCCCAATCATTTTCAGACTTCAAGCATTTTTATATTCATCTACTCTAATTTTCAACCATGGATCTCAACTAAATAATGGTTCTAAATAATAAATACTATTTATTGAGATATAACACCCACTCCTTTTATTCCATAACATCAATAATGGTATCATATTATAGTGATCCTGTATGATAATGTGATATAATCACCCCATATACATCTGTATAAACAATCACAAACTTCAATCCCTTGGAAATCATGGTCTCCTGTTGAGAATAACACCTTCTAGTACATTATAAATATAAATTCCCCTTATTTTATGAACATAAATTGGATGAAATTAATCATTAATTTTGTATCTATAGTTTTTATCCCATTATTACTTAATAGATTTATATATTCATGTCATAACATTATAGATATTTTTATTATGGCTTATATTTTAACTTTTGAAAACGCCATTGGATAAAACTGTTTATCCATCAGTCCATTGGACAACATCATGGAACTAATTGGGACCTTTCTTGCTTTATCTATAATGGCCATATAGAAAACCACATCATTTTACTGTCTTACTGAGAACATTATTTTTATTAACCTCTTTATGTGTCACTCTCCTTGAAAATCAAGAATGTATATGTTGTTTTTCTCGATGGAAACATTATCCTTTATCAAAATCTCTATAGATTTACCATATAAATGATATTCCTTATCATATATCTGAAAACTATAATTACTCACCCCGAAAATATCATATATTGAGTATAGTTATAAAAACATTTTTTCATTAATTTTTATAAGAAATTATTATGATAAAAACATAAAAATAATGAAATCCATAATCTAAAGATATAGTGACATGGGAAAATTAGGTTTATAAAATATAATCAGTCATACAAAATTTATAATATTTTAATCCTTCATCACAGTATTACAAAAATAATTAATGCTATTTGTAGTATATGTGATCACATAAGGATTTAAATCAAATAATGGATATGCTAAAATACTAGTAAGGGAATTTATAAGAGGATATAATATTTGGAATAAAAAAATAACCTAGGTGATTAAAATCATCATCATCATATCATGATAATTGGATAATTATTATAATCATATGAAAATAATATTAATGATTAATTAAATTTGATATATGTTTATTAATGAAAAATTATACATTTCAGTTGAATCTAACACATCTTTTATGAACGAAGCTAGTATCATGATCATATTTAATATGTGTCTATAAATCATCATTTCAAAAACTGTAAAAAAATAGAATATTGTTTATTCATCATACATAAAATGTCATGAGAAATATCACATTAACTAATGAATTATAGTGTTATATAATTACGGACCCACCAATAAAATTAAAATATACACATTAACATGGATTTCATATAAAAAGGAAACATTTATCAAATAAGGACATCAAATAACCCCATGAGAGAAAAATATTTTTCATTATAACATTGTATGGGATGTATGAATTAATAAAAAATGGATTTTCCCTAAAGTAATATTGAAGAATATCAGTTTAGTTATTATATTTTTTTCATTTATATGGATAATATCATGGATCTTCAGGAAATATGAAAAAACATTGGTTGTATTAAGGAAGGACACTGAGAATAAAAACTATATAATTAATCATGAAGGTGTCTTAAAATAATTCCAATTAATTAAGAAAAAAATATTTCCATAGTAAAGTTAATATAAATTTATATATAATTATATATAATGGGGTTTTATAAGTATCATAGTCAAAATATAGAAAAAATAGGTTAAATCCAAAGAATAGAGTTTTGTTCAAGTGCCACATTACATTAGGTCTAAATATATTTCATTTTTTACGTCAAAAGTATAATAATATCATTTATATTAAAACATATATCTAGAAGTAGTTTATATATTTTTTTCACTCTTGAAAAATTGTAATCATTGATTTTTCTAAAATCTTCTTTGTTAAAGGTGAAATGGTTAGGAAATATTTTTTTGATTATATTATTTTTTATTCATAAGATTTAATTATTTTGATTTAATTCAATTTATATATTAGTATAATTATTTTTAAAAGGATAAAAAATTATATTTTTAAATATCATTAATAATTTATTCTACCCGTACATATAGATAATGATACGTAATTCATTGGAAATATCTTCTAGGCATGTGAAACTGACCATTGATGTGATGTGTCAAAAGTGGAGAGATATACATAACATATAATTATACTGTAAATTTAATTTTTAAAGGAAATTAATATTATTAATATAATGTTACATACATATTAAATATATTTAGAAGAGTATGTATGATTTTGAGTGGAATAATTAATTAATGGGATAAGTGTAATGAATGGAAGAGAAGAAATTAATTTGTTTATAAGGATTCTTCATTACTACTATCTTATCACCGTAAAAGGCCTTGAGTATCGTGACTCTAGTACATCACTAATATTACTAATAGTATTAAAAGAGTTAAATTGGTTAGAAAGTTTTCTATGATGATTTTATTAGACATAGTTTTCCAATGAATGGGAGAGGGGGTATTCCTATATAATGGGTGGCATATTATTGGGATAAAACGTTGAATCAATGATATTTTTCATTGTAAACATTTTGGCAATGATATGTTATATATTATTAATAACATTTTATTAAAAATATTTGTTTTAAGGAAATTATTTCAAATTATACAAAAAAATTATTATATTATACTGAAGGAATGATGAAAATAATGAAAATTTGTTTTTTAAATGAATTAAATTACATTTGAAACGTTAAAAATTAAATTTTAGTTTTCAATTTGATTTTATTTGAACATTTAACTTTTAAAATACGTTTCTGGTTAAGATAAAAAGTTTATAATTTATTATTTAATTATTACATTACAAATATTTTAAATAAAACATATAGTTTACATAAAAACTTTATTTTCACATTTCTCAAAAAAATTGATGATTTAAGAAAATTACTAAAAAATCCCTTATAGAAAATTTAAGAGATAAAATTTTTAATATGACATTAAATTTTTCAAAATAATTATATAACTTTGGTAATTTAAATTATTTAAATAGATTTGATGGTTTTTATAAAATTTGTTAAAATATACTTTATTAGATAAAACACCTATAGTTTCTTGTATATTCTAATTTAAATACACATTCTTTGGCATTCAAATGTTTTTAATCACTTAATTTATTTATCTAATATATTAGATATGTTTAATTAAAATATTTTATTGAATACGTTATTATTTTAATGATCGAATTACTATTCTAATGATAATGTTATTATTCCCAAGGATCATATTTCTAATACTAACTATCATTTCACTATTCCAATAGTCATATTATGATTCTAATGTCAATATTAGTTTATAATTCCTATAAATAACTCTTATTTTCTTCATTCATCACTCACTTCAATTCCTCTTAATGTTCTATTTTCATCATTTTTAAAATGCTGATTACGTCTCTCATATTTTATTTATTTTTCATAGTATTGTTCACATGTGTGTTTTTTATATTTGATCAAAATGATTCAAAATTTAAAGTACTTTTTATTATTTTTTTATATTGTTTCATTAAAACAATTTTAATTTTATTGGGTATATTTATTAAATAATTCCCTTAATTAATGAAATACGTATTTACTATTTTTATTATGTACTGAATGCATTCTAAATATGACCAATAATTTATTTAAATGTGAATTTTTATAAGTAAAAGTTTTTGTCTATATTATTTCCCCATTTGAATAATTCATCGTATAAATTTCAAATTATACTCATTGTTTATAATAAATAAGGATGATTAAATTTTATTATATAATTAGGATTCTCTGTTTCCTCTTCTTACTTATGGTTCCACCAAAGTACAATCACACATTGAGTTTTCTTATTGTGTATAACATCACATCTATGATATAATATCTTTACTTGTCTCACATTATAAGATATTCCATAATTTTTTTATAGCATCTAGATGTAGTGAAGGTGAGGTATCATGCCTGAACATCCTTAGTAATGATACACTGAATACATCATGAACTTGATCAGGGTTTGGTGGAATTTCATGTGAATATTCCACTACTCATATGTAATCGTGGATATTAAAGTGGAAATATACCTACGTCTAATATTTCCCTTATCCTAAACTTAATAACTCTCTTATTTCGGGAAATATTAAGGAATATGTATTTTTTAACCTCAAACCCCAAATATCATCATTTATTGTCATCCTATATCTTATTTAAATTATATGTTTCATTAATGTGTTATTGAATGGATTGAACCAAATATATAATCTCTTGAACAATTTTGTTTCTAAACATCTTCCATTCACTAACCTTATCCCACTATGTAAGAGTTATGATTCTCTTCAAATATAGAACATCAAGTGGTTCAGTTTGATTACCTGAGTGTGTAGTCCCCATTCCAGGTGACATCACTAAGTGGGAGAGGGTTTAATTAGTGAAACCTTTTTACATTTTTATAAATTAGTCTAATAAATACAACCTTTGTGACTCACTATGATTTTGATCCACCCTTCTTGTACTCCCCCAACCTAAACCAAATATATAGAATATAAAAAATTAAAAAACAAGGAATAACAAGATTCGACATTCAATACCTATTACATATTATTAATAGTCAGTAGCCACAATCATGAATTATTTTACAATTAACTCATGTAGTTACACAACACATAAATGTAGCACACTTACATTTCATCCAACAATATGGTCCAAAATCACCCAATATGTCTTTATTTTTTCTTAAACAGTCTAATATCTCACTAATTATTTATCTCCTCTCATAAATAGTACCCCTATCTAGTAACAATGACTTTTCACTATCATTATTCCAAAATTTTCTTCCATATCCTCCATGTAAATATGTATCTATCTTTTGAATCTTCTTGTAGTAGAATATTCTCCTTGTTATCTTTATGTAGTCATGTTTGGAACTCTTTAATCATTTGACCATTCTCAAACTCACTATGACAGTGAATCACAGTGGATCATCTTCTACTTTTCACTCATCTTCTAGGATATAGAAATTTCCTAGGCCTTGTCGCTATATTAAAACAAGCAATGACTCCTAGAAAATTCACAAATTCCTTATTTTGGATTAATGATCTTCATTAAGGACTCAATGATACTAAAGGGTTTTCAAAACACAATCTATCATCCATTATATACTCTTATATATTTCATAAAAATAATATAGAGGATATAATTTTGATAATTAATTAAGGAAAATGATTTTTTTTAAATGAGATACTCTTCATTAAAACTGTTGGATTATTTCAAATTTTAAATTTCATTTAAAATCATCATTGAAATCAAGCCAAGGTAATCCATTATAATTGAGTGTTTCCTATTTGTGATAATTCAAATATCACAGCCTTATATATCTCTACAATAATGTAAGGATTTACATTTTTTTTGAAATATCCATGTATGAATGAATGTATATGTTGATGATTTGTCATTGTGGATAATAGTGATATAAATTTCTCTCTCAATTCAAGTCCTCTTCAGATAAATCCAATCACAATTCGTGAATCAAAGTCAATTTTTTATATTGAATACATGAAAATTGTTTCAAATAATCATCTGATTAGATTTCATCAATAATTTGAATATTGGAATTAATAGTATCTCAAATACTTTATTTTTTTATTGGACTTAATATTTTTTATGGAATTACCAAGTTATACACCTCATCCTAAAAGTCATGTACTCAATTTGTAAATCGTAAAAGGCCCGAATAAATGTTTTACATTATAATTGAGATTCATAAATTTATAGTATTGTGTTGTCATTTTCATATGATGAAGTATAATTCCTAATTAATCAATGACTAATGTCAGAAAAGTTTATACGATATAAGCTAATAATTCATATACTCAATGTCATGTTATGAAAATCCATGAATGGGCTTTGAAATGTATTATGGAAAAAATGGATTTTGTATCCTAATGAATGATTTACATAACAACTATCAAAATCATATGCACTATAAATTAAGTGCAATATATTTCAAAATTATTCAATTCATATCAAACCCTATTATAGTCGATTTGCATCCACATCAATTGTTTCATAATTTCTTTAAAAATAATCAAAAGGAATCCATCTTCAGTTAAATTAGTTGTCATGCTGAGTTTTGCATGCATTGATTCATTAACTCATAAACAATTCATTTAAACTCCATGATATCCTATTCCTTTTAAACATATGTCATTAATATATATATATTTATTTATCTCATCAATGTTGTTAGAAACTTGATGTAGATTTTGTTACTTTATCCATCAACACATATCATTGACTTTAAGATCACCTCATGCAATCATTACAATCAAGGGATTCATGAATATATTCATGAAGTATCTCCACTTCTGCCTATTTTAATTGGTATATACAATAGATGAACCTCAACATAACTTCTCATATTTCTAAAACACATATTTATAAATTCTCACAACTTACATATTAATAATACATACAATCCATTCAAGGGAAGCTCAATATCCCCCTTTTGTTTTTTTAGTACCACTAAATAAATAAAAGTGTCTCAACGTAACATCTCACATTTATATAAATCATATTCATAAATTATCACACATTACATATTTATAATAAATATAATCCATTCATTTCTAGCTCAATATCGCTATTTGAATTTTTTTTCAATACAAATAAACCCCTCCAAATTGAGTATGGGTATTCATTTATTTCTTCACAGTTATTAATACGAAATAAAATTATCTTTTAGGTGTTAAAACTTACTCTATTATTTTTTATTATATCAGATAAAGGGGAAATATCCACCCATAGTCATTGAAATAATTATACCTATTTAAATAAAAAATTTATCCAAATTCACTCTTGAGAGAGGGATGGTATCTCACATAACTTATTTAATAGCCAATAGTTGGTATAATCTATATCTATATGGGCTAAACAGATGTAGAAAACAATATTGAATATACTATGACAATAAGAGTCAACAGAAATCATTTTCTATGTGATACCATTTAAAAATTTATCAATTTATAGGTTTCTAAACAGATTTAAAATGTATATGTGAGTATTTCACTCATATTGAAATAACATTAAAATAATATTAATGTAAACCAATTTACTCTCCATTTATCCTTCAAAAATCATCAATCAACAATCCACATTAATTAAAATATTTTATGAAATAAAAATACGGGTGACAATTGAAATTGGAATACCTTAACAATTAATCTTTTTAGGTTAATATAGAAAAAAAAATTTAACATAGATTGTAATTTTTATTATATCACTTCATTTTTACTCTACTATGAGAGATTTACTTCCAATTTCATAATTAAAGAGGTGATAATACTCTATTATGTGAATATTTATTTTATTTTCCAACATTGAAAGCCATATAATTATCTCCAATTAATTTCTATCATCAATTACGTAAATGTTGGAATACATAAAATGAAAGGGAATAATGATGTTTTTAGATATGTTCAATATAGAAGAAGAACCATGTTTACATTTTTCACTTAACTATTGTCTTTTAATCATTTCAACGCTTTATTTGCGGAAACCTTTCATCATAAACTCCTAATTTCCATTAATTGTCAATTTTTCATCAAGAATAATCATTAACTCATTCTTCAAATATCCAATTTTTGTGGGTACTTCTTTATTTTTGTCATAAAAGAAATTTATTCCTTAGATAATATCTTCTTCATATTTATCATGTTTTTTCATTTTCCCAAATAGGAATTTCATTCGATCCGTTGTATTAGGGAAAGTGTCCATATATCTCCCACATATATTCTTTTTAACAACAACATTTACTCATTTTCTTTCTATATTATGATTATTTAGTTCTTCTGTCAACTCTAAGCTTTTTATTGTACCATTTTGAGTAGATTTAACAAATATGAATTGATCCATATCATCTTTAGTAGTATATAGTATTATATTTTTAGACTAATCAATATCATATTTCTATTTTCTAAGATTGATACTATTTCTAAGTGAACTTATTGTTAATTTTTTTGGACATTTTATCCTTAGATTCATTCAACTTCCTTGGTCATAATATGTTTTTCCAATAGAAAAACGATTTATGATTTGAAACTCTTTATCACTAATTATACCCCTAGAGCTTGATCATTTAAAATATTGGATATTCTAAAGAAGAAAATTATATTCTATTCTATGCTGGTTTAAGAGACTATTTAGCCTTATCAGTGAGGATTATTCATTCTTATAAAAAACTATAATTATAATTTATTTTTGAGTGACCTTATCAAATATTTATTTAACATATAAACGTTCAATTATATAATTTGAATCTATATTTTCATAGAATGAAAATTCTATGTCGCTAGAAAATTTTAAAATAGTTTCTTCCTTTACCATAGGTTTTTTCTTCATAGAAACCTTAGATGATTCATTCTAAATCACTGCTTCTCTAAATTAATATTAATTAATCCTAATCATGTTAATTTCATCATTAAGGAATTTTGATTATTCTTCATTTATCCTTTTATTTTTTCATCCATATTATTAGTATGTTCCATTAATATTTTTTTCAGTCTCAGAAATTATTACCATTGATGTTTTAATATATTTAATGAGATAATTCTCCTTTTCCTTCACCATTGCTCCTTTTTTCAAATTCATTTTCATTTTATTATTGATTTGGGTGTTTTACTCTTGTAAAACATGATGATATATTCTAAACATGCACTCATTATTGGTATTTTCTCTTCCCTCATCACTGTTTGAGGGAATCTATATGTTCCCTAAAATGAGTAATGGAGGTTTTATGTTTGTTAGAAATATCATCATATTTGGATTGAAAACTTGATTCGAAGTCTTTATATCAATATTTATACATAATATTTATCTTATTATTTCATAAAGATATATTTTTATTTCTTGATCACCTTTTAGATTTCATTTTTGGGATCATCCTCTTGATGAATCCTTAGTACTATAGGTTTCATCACATTTTTAATAATATTAATTTCTTCAATTTGGCTATGATGTAGTTCCCACAATAAGTTATAAAAATTGAAGGAAATTTTTTTAAAAATATCAAGATACAAATTCTCTATAATAAAATATGACTATTTTAATTTCAGGATACAAACTATAGACTCAACTCCAATATTGGCTAGAGTATTGAGAATTATATTCCCCTCTCAAAATATGTAGGTGCCCAAAAAATTTAATATAATTGGAAAAACTAAAGTATTCCTCTCATACAACATTTATCCTCCATGACTGGGTGGTGATTCCATGTTTGATAGATTTAACAATGAATTGTGATTCTATATCTAGTTATATTTTTCTCCATTTGTTGAATATGAAATATAAATAGAAATTATGACACTATATATCTCGACTTCATTTAAAATCACATACCCATCGTCTTTATAAATTATATAAAGGGTTACTCCCCTTGAGTCCCGGAAGACTCCACCAATGCCTTCCCATGTTAGGTTACACTTTTAGGCTCCATAATTATTGATTTTTATCCATCCTATTATAGTTGATACCGGATAGTATGTAAAAACTATTATTGGATTTTAAATTACCTCTAATTTACAATATATTTTAAATTAATAACAACTTTATATAATTTAGATCCTAAAAATATTTCATAGTGGAATAAATCTAGACTGCATATATGATATTTATAATTACAATGTTGATCAAGATATAGATCCCATGAATCATGTTAAAATTTCTATTACATCGGATTAAGTACAACACCTCTAATATAGTTTTTTATAGAATTTATTTGAATTGAGAATAACAATCTTTTATGTAGATTTTTGAAAAAAAGCGGCTATATAATTTTAGATGAAATTATGCACCAAAAATATTTTAGAAAAAACACACAATAGAGAATTATAAAAAAACATTGATGGAATACATATGAAAGGGAGTCCTCCCCAGCTCTAGGAGAGAAGCCCATTAAATATAGTTTGTAGTTACCCTTACTAATGTATTTAATTATATCAATACATTTATAGACTCATCTCAAAATGATGATATAACTAGAGGGGTGATCAATGTATTAAAAAGTGGTGACATAAAATATACAACCATCATTGGTTTTCTGATGTTTAAAAATAAATTAGTCATGAGGGTTCCATGTCTAGAGGACTATCATATAAGGATACCCACCATTGTCAAATTTCAATATAGATTTCACTAACACATCCTCCTTACTTCATCTACGATTTATTGCTTGATTAATTTAGTGCTTCCTATTGATCAATTCATTTGACCACTATGTCTATGGATCACGGGGACTTCAGGAGAACACTTCATGGGTAAGATTACCAGATCATACCATAATTGAATTATGTGTAATATTACAATAACATCCAATTTAATTTAAAATCACATCAATTATTTGTATTCATGGAAATATCATTGGTTGATATCTTTGGTTGGATAGTAGGACTTAGGTCATATTCCATCTGATTTCTCCCATTATTTGTATTGAAGTCGATTTGTCAAAGTCTCTAGTGGAATTGTTGTCGGATTCTATGGGTGAAGAGTTATGTTATAAGAAACTGTCTAATTCTTAATCATGGTTTTTCTTTTTTATGTTGTGGAATATATTGGTTTATACTATGGAGGTTTGTAGGAGTGGGAAGAAATTGATGATTGAGTCATACCTGACTACTATGTAGATGAGCTTGGTTCTAGGAGAGGTTTTAGTTATTGGTGTTATTTCATCGGTGGAGGATTGTAGTGGAGCAATAATATGATGTGAGTAGGATGATATTAATCAACCTATAAACCAATTTGTTGAGACACTTAATTTTTAGGAGGAATTCCAGGGGGTGTCAAAAAAATTGCAATGGAATGACTATGGATTTGAAAATTTGTGAAATTATTAGTAGGATGAAACATGATCTATGGTTCAGGTTTTCTTCAGGTGTTGTGGAGATTTAGGGTGACGCAATGGGTCCAAGTGAGGGATCTATAGGATTTCATATCATGGTGAAGAATGATATTGATTTGGGGATTTATATAGATTGTGTGGTGATTCATGGTGATGTAGAGGCCAAAGGTGAGGTAATTGTTAGGGATTCATTTCCAAATGATAGTGTGGAAGATTAATTGGAGGTTGAAGGAGTTCCCAGTACTATTTTTGATGTCTCTTATGTGGAGGAAGTCTAGTCATGGGAATATTACATTGTAGGAGGATAGGATGAGTCCCCTAAGGATCCCATCAGATCATTCCCTATAATGGAAGGGATTGATATTGAGCTCAGTAACCATTTTGTGGTCATCATAATATTGATCCTATGTATGAGATTGAAACCAATCATATCAGACACTCTATGGTTGAGCATTAGGCCCCAGGGAATATGAAAATTGATCGGTATTAAAGGGGTATCATTAAATAGTGTAATGATTATTTATATTTTCTACCTCCTATGCTTACATGTTCAGCAATGTAATTAAATGTCATGAAGATGGACATTTATGTTATTTATCAAACCTTTGAATTAATTATGAGATCAGTTGAATAAATAATTGAAAAATTATTTCTTCTTAACAATATTAAATATGAGGTTTCAGGAGAAATGGGGAGGTCACTGAGGATGAATCTCCGTAAGGAGTAGTATAACTGAATCGATAGGCAGGACTTGATTTTAGTCGTGGGATTCATCAATAGAAAGATCATTGTTAAGGAGTACATTCCAATTTGGGACAAACAGACATTTAGAGGTGAGGATATCTTAAGGGTTGAAAAAGACATGTATGTATGAAATATCTTTGGGAAATTATTTTGGGATCTAAAATCAGGTCGTTTAAAATTAAAATTTAAGGGTTTGGGTATTTTCTATTGTGTTTGAACCCATGGTTTCTCATTTTTACTAAAAATGTGTTTGAATAAAATTAATAATTTGTTTAGTTAGATTAACTCTCTTCATAAACCTGAAATAGAGAATAGATTCCATGATTTTAGTTGGTGGATAATCATGTGGTTGGAACATGACTTCCATAATCAATGAAATAATGTTTAGATCATTACAATGAATAATATCATCTTGGGAAAGATTATCTGAATTACATCCATTTATTATTTCAACCCATATACAATATCCTAATTTTATGTTTAGTTTTTATAAATGTGTTTCATTTTCTTATAGTTATAACACCTTGGTGTGTGTTTTCCTATGTACCTACATTTTTCTTTTTTGAACTACTTTGGAATGAGAGAAATAACTCTCTTGTAATCATCTTCTTCAAAATCTGACTCACCAGATATAACATCCCATGTAATTAATGAATAATAGATATTTTTATCTATGACTATTAATGAATTAGATAGTGTTTTAGAGGCTTAAAATGAAAATAAATTCAATCTTAAGTACGAAATACACTAACATTTTTAAAAGATTGTTTTACTGCCTTTTGATGGCAAACAATTTATAAATCTATCTTTTGAAAATTTTATAATATATTTTTTTCAAAATAAACATATTCATTATGATTGGGACATTGAAATTTACATTGGATAAATTTTTGGTATTTTTCTGACAATGTTCAATTTTTAATGAATATTGAAAAATACTGCATTTTACATCAAAACTACTTTTTCATTTAATTAAATTATATGGTTAGATTATACTTTTAAGTGGTAGTAAAGTTTAATCTGAATATATGTTTACCATTTAATCCAATGGTGTTCATTGGAATCAATTTGACTTTAAAATTGGACTTAAACTAGTGTCAATCTTTTGATACTTATTGTTTCATTAAAACCCGCCATTTGTCATGACATCGGGAATTGATTATTAAATTAATTAATGTGACTTATATGTTTTTAATTTTGTAAAATAGAGTTCATTTTTGAATTCGGAATATCAAATATAGCTTAGGGTGAATTTTTGGTAAATTTCTGAAAAACTTCAATTTTTGATGAATAGTGAAACCACTAAGTGGTACTTATAAAAACCGATTTTTCGTTTAAATGAAATTTTACTACTTCTGTGTTTTGATTTTCAAAAACTATGACATAAATTGTTGTCATTAAGAAGTAAAATGTGGTTCAATGAGATTAAAATAATTTTTTGGTTAATAGTAACTTTTAAGTTCTTAATCGCGATTAGTGGTAATTAGTGTAGTTTAGGGTAAAAATAATGTTTTAATAATATGAGATGAGCTTGACACATGTCCTACCCTCATTGGATGTGTCATGTCCGACCAAACAAACCATGGGTCAACTTGGGGACCCCATGGCGCCACCTTGGTTGGGAAATGATATAAATAACTTTTTATTTAATGTTAAAGTAAAAAATGACACAAACATGAGTTATGTTACTAAAACAATTTTTATATGGAGTTATAAAAGTCAGATTTTTGACTATAAATATTCATTATAAATCTAAAAATATTTCCTACATCATAGTATTTTTTTTATAATTTTTAGACTTTATATAAATTAAATTATTTATGACATCATGATGATGCAGCAATGACCTCATTATTTAACGATTTAAATAAAATAGAATGTTAATGTAAAATATAAACCCTACACATGGACAAAAACAATTGGATGAGTGTATTTCGAACCCTTATCACCTTATAATCTAATTATATCAATGTGGGACCATTTGAATCCGAAACTCATTTTAAAATAAAGTAACTTATCTTTACTTTCCAAGAGTGCCCCTCCTCTCCTCTTATAAAAGGCCCCCACCTCTACCTCCTTACCCACACTCCCAAAGCCTATGGCTCGGCCAACCCCTGCCCATTTTGTCTCTCCACTTCCCTATCTTACTCTTTGAAGCCTCACTTTGGGCAGAATTCTTCCCAAGGAAGCCTTTGATCTCAAACCAACCGGAGTTACCCGATTTTAAGGTAATGTCTTCTTTTGAGTCCTTTTGTTTTATTTTGCTTCACCAACCCCTAAACTCTTTTTATTATTTTATTTTGTAACAACTCCAGTAACCACAACATACTAGTATGTTGTTATAATAAGTATTAGAGCTACACTTACACACACACCTACATCTAATGGTTAACGAACATACAGTTTCCGTGGATGGTGAATTTATGCCTCCCGAAACGGTGATTGTTCAACATTATTTTAACACCATCAAAGGTGTCCATTAAGATGTAACTATATTTATATATGATATATGATATTTTTATTTTCTCCTTAAGCTTCTGTTTTTTTTCTTTTTGGTCATACCTTTATGGTTTCCATTATGGGTTAATGCGATATCTTCATTTAAGGAAGTGCGGACTACCGCCCCCTCAAAGTGATTTGATTCGTTAAATACCATATGTGGGACGTATAAAGGATGGAACTATGATATTATATATGATATTATACTGGAATTATAATATACCTTTATATCATTATGATTCCATTCTATAAAATACGATATAGAAATGAAAGTAGCGTTCATGCGTACGTACGGCTTACCGTCTCCTTGAACGGTGCATTTCATTTCTTACCTCTAAATGATTATGTATTATTATAAATGCATGTATATAATGGATATATATGATATATACATAATTATTATAATTATAGATATAATGGATACATGAGCAACAAGTAATTATAAGGGGTTTATGTTTGACTCAAGTACCAATGATCGTTAAAACGACTGTTATTAACTTAAATAATTACATAGTGTTCATGAGATGGCAATAAGTGATATAAAAGGAATAATGAACATGAAAAAGGTTCTTAAAGAAGTATAAATTAACTCAAGTTTATTATTCAGGACATTAAAGAACGATCGAGTCACGTCGGACCCGAGTTATGGGACTTCGTCTCAATCTCCTTTCATTGAGGCATAGTTTGTTTTATACACAACCTTCTTTTATACGGTGTATAAACCCCTTTGACTTTTACCTTTATCCAAAAGGAATATTTTTTATACGATTTGTTTTACTAAACGACAAAAGGGAATGTTTTTGTCGTACGTATGCGGTGACAACGACTTCTCTGCCGTTGTGACCGTTATTTGTGTTTCAGCTTCCTCTACAAGCCATACCTTCTTTTTAAAAGAAAAATAAATACGATGTTTTAATTTTATTTTATTTTATTTTATTGAAAATGGTTTTCATAATGTTTTTATATCAATGTGTTGTATTGATATCTTGTGATTGAAAGGTGGAAATGTTATCATTCCTTTATGAATGTTTTATGTGATACGATTATGTTGAGGTTCTTGGGCATTATTATGAAGACAGGTGGTTCCGTGATAAACTAAGGGCGGGTGAGCCCGATATAGCTCTCCAATGCATTGGGTAACACAAAGGAGTGAAACATTAAGGTTTCTCCGAAGATATTTAGGGAATATACTATGATGGGTATTCTAAACGTAACCAAGAGGGTTACTCCCTAAGTAAGGATGTTATGAATGCCTCATGTTACCTTTATGTCTTATGATTTCTATGATTTATTCATGATTTGATCAGGTATGTTAAGTGATTATGTTTTATGGGTAAAGTATGATCTCATTCTTATGTATATATGTACCAATGTTTCCTTTCCATATTTTTATATCCCTTACTGAGCTTTTTATGCTCATCCCAAGTTTTTTTGAAATGTTTTTCACAGGTCAAGGGAAAGGTACATGATATGATGATAGTGTCAAGGAAGTGTCAAGAAATAATCCACGTTTTATTTTAAATGTGTTTATATTGATGGGAAAGATGAATACTAACTTTATGTAACCACTTTGTTTATATGTGGAATGTAATGCAAGTTTTGTGATCTAATTCTCTAAAACTATAAACCCTAAAAGATCCTCAATGTGTAATCTTGTAATAACTCATGATTAAGTAAGATTTAAGGCTGGGGCCTTATACCAGAAATATCATCTTCATCATTTATTATTATTTTATCATGAAAATAAATACCATATATTCATTTTGATTCTAATTTAAAGCATTATTTCATCATATAATTATTGAGTATGGTATTATATATCTCATCTAGAGATAAGACTCTAATTTTTTTAAGAGATGATATCTTATGATCAAATCTATTAGGTAAATTCCTCATTATCTTCTTAGAAACAATTTCATAATACAGGTTATCATCAAATCCTATCATATGAATTACTATCCCATTAAACTGGATAAATTAGTAATTAATTTTCACTTTTTATCCATATGAATGTCTTAATATATTTCTCTACACACTAAAATTTTTTCTTCTTTGATATTCAAAATTCATTTCTACATTTTTCAAATTTATCCCAAATATCATTTATTGTACATAATCCCATAACCTTGGCTTAGAATTTAGAAAAAAACAATGAGATGATTGAATTCCTAACCATTCTATCCGCATATAGATTTCTTTTATCACTAAATGTCATGGTATCCTCACTTCCACGTAAAGTAAAATCTGTTATAACATCATCAATAACATCTATACCTTATGATATAATGTTTGGAATCATTATACCTTTCCTTTCCTGAAAAAATATTCCATTTAATAAAGGATTATCTCAACTTTTAAGGAACTATATTTGTCCATATTACAATTTAGTAATGATTTTTTCTTTTAGTTGGAGTATATGTTTTCTATGATACCGGTTTTAGTTCTCAGGAAATGTGATATCACTGATAGGGGGAAGCGATGAATCAATGATCAGTTTTTCCTTTCTTAAGAATTAGTCTACATAATATAAATTTTTTGATTAGTGAAGATATATATCAATATTTCTTATTATCTCTCATCATTTACCAAAAAAATTAATAGAATAATTATTATGAATTTACAATGTTTTTCATCAAACATCTACTCCTTTTCATGAATGGTTAGTCACCCAAATAAAATATTATACTATTATTAATGAAAGTTGATACACATCATTGACTCACACAATTAATACACTAAATCTCACCATATTTTACAGCATTGCAATTTATATATTTATACTACCTCACATTGCCCACTCTCCCATTGATTTTTGTTGCTTTCTCACATAGATCAACCCTATCAAATAGTATCAATTACATCATATGGTCTTTTTTCTTCAAGGCCTTCCACAACCACGATGTGATCAGGTATTATAAGTCAATCTACTAATGCAGAATTGTATCATCCTTGTCTCATTTAAGTATACAAATTTAACACTCCTAGAAAGTTTGGCTTTACTGAAACTCCGTCTTATAATGAATCATATTGGATCCTCTTCATCTTCTCACACTACTAATATGATATATGACAATACTAGGCATTATATTTCTATCATAGAAAATATAGAATAATTAATAGGAATAATAAAATGAGTTCATTTTCTATGATGATTTATACTAATTTACCTTCTTTTATAATATTATGATACCCATCATTCAAACTAGTTGATTATTTACATATTGAATTCACATTAAATACAATAATTTGACTCAAGCCAAGTACATATTCAAACACATGTGTTTAGATCACATGATAATACAAATATCACAACCTATATTGTCATCATCTAATCTATAGATTTAAATTTATCTAAAATCAACTTGGGTGTATATAAGTGTTCTTTGGTTATATAGTATTGTGGCCCCTAGATTGATAATTTTCTCTCAAATTTTGTATAAGTTTCATCATGACCCATTAACTCAGAAATAATATCAATCCCTTTATGATATTATTTAAATTAATGTTGGTTCAATGAATCATTTTATTCTATTCAATCACAACTAAAATATTATAAATATGAATTCCTCAAATAATCTAGTTCATTAAATTAATTTATAAGTATCCCAATGTAACTATGTAAAAATCCATCTCATTACAATTATTCACCTGTTTTCTATGTCTTATATTTCTTGAAGAAAATTCTTATGCAATTTGTGAAATTATTTTGTGGGGATTCTCACAATGTAAAATTCATACCCATAATTCTGATGACTAGCTACTCAAAATCATATATTAGGTAATGTCTTATGAGAGAATTTGAGAATTCATATGCTCAATGTCATGTTTTGAAAAGTCATAAGTGGACTTCACAAAGACTTATTCAAATATATTGTCTTAAATGGCCTGATTAAATTATTTTAAAGAATCTCTCAAATGAAAACATTTTAATGACAAGAATAAAATGTTGAAACTTCCCTCAAACTATTTTACAACCACCTAGGTTCAATATATGGCCATACCAAACACTTAATAGTTTATCTATACATTATCCAATGAAATTCCCACACCATATTTATAATTTTTTATTCGTGGTGGTACATGGATGGTTTCTATAACAATTACAAATTTCATTACAACTCCATGATAGTCTCCAACTATTAAGTTCCAGTAATAAATCTACCAATTTTTTCCACCTCTTCTATATCCATTGAAACGTGATATAGACGGTGTTCCTTTACATATCATCATATTTCATTGATGTGAAAGTCAGTTAAAAATTATGAAAAATTATTTAATTCTAGAATATATTTAATTATCATCTTTAATTCCTCATTTTACCATTTCTATTATAAAATCATGGAACTAAAACACAACATTACTTTTTTCTCCAACTCATATTAATAGTATCTCACACATTCCTTATTGATAATAAATATAATCCATTCATATGAATATTATAGTGGAAACTGTTATTGTATAATAACTCTACCAGTGGATGATATTGAACCTATGATTCTTGGAAGTGAAATTAGAAATAACCCAATGTGTCTTTAAGGGTTTGAATGGTCTTTCAAATTCCGAATCAATATGACTGTGATAGGCTATAATGAATCTCCACTCTGTATTTATATAATTTTTATAACTTCCCTATAACTTACAGTTGAACAAAGGATCTCAACTAGAATTTATCTATAGTGGTTACCCGTATAAAATCACCGCTTATTATATATATCTATATATCCTAGAAATTTGATCTAATGTTAAATCATCCTAAGTAGTAATGAATTAAGAACCCTTATTGATTCGGTCCATTAGAACACATTTTAATTTTGTAATTCTAGATGTATATATACGACCCATGAAAAATTTCATGATGATATTCTGTAAAGACACGTAAAATTCAAGGGAAATTTTTTCTAAATTTTCTTTGGAATTTACAAGAATGCAGTTTCTGACGACACCTGATTCTGAGGGTCAGTGTGCCCAAAATCATTTTCCAAAGATTAACTCAGGTACGTTCAGTGAACGAACGAGTGGGTTTTCCTAACTTTTGGACCGGTGCTCGGAATCGAATTCTGAGGCACCGATGGAATCGCAGCACTTTTCTTCGCTTATGAGGACTTTCACCTCGACGAAAGATGATCGCATTTGAGAGTTGGATTTTTAGGTTTCACGTGGATTAATAAAATTAAATATGTGACAACTTATTTTATCTTTTTTGAACCCACGCCATGAGGATAGTGTTGGTTAAATGCTCCCCATGGGAGTTGGTGGTGGGACTGCCACACCCTAACCTCCCATGGGAGGATAATTAGGGTGGGGACCACCCAAGCAGCATAACCTCTCACGAGAGGTTATGACATGGTGTCCACATGGGGCTTAACCCCCCATTTAATTGGAGGGGAGGAAATATCTCAATACTCCCCCATTAATGAGGGAGCGCCTCTTAGACTCTAACTCCCCTCTTAATGGAGGAGAATAAAACCTCCTTATAACCCCCACCCCATTTAATGGGAGGAAACTCCTTGACCCTATCCTTGTTAATTAGGTGGGGACCACCTAGGCCCCTGAACCCCCTCGAAACTCCCCAAATTAATTATGTCATCCACTCGGGCAATTAATTAGGCGGAGCCTCTCTACTTTTTGAATTTTGAATTATGCCAACCATCATGAACATAATTAAGTGGGGGCCACTTAATTAATTTCCGCCACCAAGAATAATAGATTATATTCTATTATTTTGGGCACGTTCTTGCGCCTTTTGGTGGAGAGCTTGATAGAACTTCTTTCCCCAGTGAATAATGCGAAGATCGTCGGTGATGCTTCTTCCCCAACCTTCTTCGGCCTTCTTCCTCGGATCCCCCCTTTCTGACATGGTGCATCTCCGACGACCCTCCTTCCTCCCTCCTTGTCATCAACGCACCGACGCACGAACTCAGATGTTGATGCGTGTGGTGAGTGACGTCATCATCATTCCACGATGAACCATCATTCGACGACACCTTGATGTAAGGTTTAATTGTTTTACCTGTGAATTATTTATTTTCTATTTATCGACTTCTATTTGGGCCTCCATTTATCGTAATAACAGGAGGAGGTCGGAGCGCATGAACACGGCCGACCCTCCTCCCCCTTATTTGATTGTACTTGTTGCGGTACAAGAGAACGCGACACGGTTCAAAAACACCGCGCAGAATCAATGGAGAACAGGCAAGGATGTGTGACACCATTGCGCCGCTTTATTGAGGCGATTCGAAGACTCCACAGATTGTTTATTTTGACGGTGGATCGATGGGTGATGACGGAACGGGCCATAGAGGCAGTTTTATTATTCCACAGTAATGTACGGGACCCGAGATGAACACTGGTGCAGAAGGATTTGAAAACGGACCACGGGGGAAGGTCTGGTGGCCCGCGGACTACACCTGCGGTGCGGGTCGCCAGCACGGCAACATCGGTGACTGGAGGCGGCGGTGACGTCCCAGCGCGCCGCCAGGAGGGACCGCCGTGGCTTCAGCCACGGTGGTAGGCAACCGGCCCCGCAGCCATGCGGGACCGAGGGAGACATGGTTCTGGTCCACGTCCTCTAGCAAGGAGTGGCCCGAACACGGTGGTCCGCGACATCAATCAAGGGGGCAGCTTCCCCCTTGCGCGTCTGCTCGGCCGTCGCCCAGCCAAGCCCGCTCGGCCAGCGCCTTGCCGCCCCGGGCCGGACCGGCCGCACTGGGTTGGGCCGCGCCCTCCGGGCTGGGCCGTGCCCGAATGGGTAGGATCCTGACCCGGTTAGGGTCGCCCCGATTCGGGCCTACCCAGGGGGGTTTGGGGTAGGGTCGGTCCGGGCCCAAAACCCCATGTTTCTGGACAGTTCCATTCAACACTCGTATCATGGGATTCGGACCTCCGATTGACGCAGATTCAGTTGTGATGTGCTCCTTGGATTGAGGCGGTCGTTTAGGAATATTACACTCAAGGTTTCGGAGATCTTTGGGTACAAACGGGTTGGTTCGAACACGAAACCAACAAGGAACTCGGAGTGGAAACACTTATAACTAGAGCTCCGAATGTATGATTGGCATGCCGTCGACTTTTTTGGATTCATCTTAGTGAGACAGACCTTTTGGCTTACTCCGCTCGAGGTTTGGATGCAGTTGGAGTGTGTTCGGGTTGGTTTTGACTTAAAAACCAACCAGGCCCCTAGAACGAAAAAGCCAATAACTCTCAGACCAGGCGTCCGATGGATGCACCGTCTGTCACGTTGAGTTCCTCTTGTCGAGACAGAACATTGGCATACATAAACTCCTGACTAAGTTTCAGTTGATGTATCAACCCCTTGGATCGTGGAGCAAACCCTACCGGAAACGAGCATGTTGTGTGCTGGAACCCTAGAGCTGGCTGCGACTGTGCAGACGGCACTGAAATCCTATGTGGGTTCGGCAGCGATGAAGACCATACTGAAATCCTATGTGGGTTCGATGGCGATAAAGTCTGCACTGAAATCATACATGGGTTCAGCAGTGATGAAGATCGTACTGAAATCCTATATGGGTTCGACGGTGATGAAGACTGCACTGAAATCCTATATGGGTTCGGCAGTGATGAAGACCGTACTGAAATCCTATGTGGGTTCGACGGTGATGAAGACAACACTAAAATCCTATGTGGGTTCGGCAGCGATGAAGACCGTAGTGAAATCCTATGTGGGTTCTATGGCGATGAAGACTGCACTGAAATCCTATGTGGGTTCAGCAGCTTGGCTGGTTTAGTATCCTACGTGGGTCCCAGCATAGATGAATCAGTGGCTATATCTGATCATCTCTATCACCGAAGAAGTATACCTATGTGAGATGAGTCTTGACTTCAATCAATATCTTCGATATGATTGACTTACTGTCCTGTGTGGTTTAGGTTTTACTCCTATGTATACGTGATCGAACATGGGCTCGGATGTTGGTGCCAAGATGGAATTGATGACTTATGTATATGTATGGGAATATACCTAAGTAGTGTTGGATGTTATTTAGTGATTGTATCTTTCCTTGGTGGATTATCCTTTGTGGATTATGGGAGACCTTCGGGGGTCTCGGGGTTCCTAATGAGTAGCATATACTCACCCCTGCACGGGCTATGCCTGCACTACATTGTGTTGGATGCAGACGACAGACATCGCTGATCGTGGTTGAGGCTTGTGGATCAAGTCGGTACCTAGAGGTAGACCACTGTGTGGGACCTACACGGAGTGGATGGCTAGACCCGAGGAACTAAGAAGCCTACTTGTACCCACCCTTCAGGTGGGATTTCCAATTGACGGCTCGGCGTTTCTTCATTACTTTCAGCTACTGTACTTTCTTTCCAGTTGTAATTTTCATTAATTTTGGGTATGTATTCTGGCCCACTTACATTTCCGCACTACTTATGTACCCAGCTTTACAACGTATTTACTTCCTACTTGCTTACTCAGTGGAGTTTTTTTATTTTATAAAGTCAATGCATTCCCCTTTGTCGGAATTTACGCCTTGGTGCTAGTCGCCAGCCCCTGGCCTATGGGATGCGGGCTTGGGATAGTCACAACACGGGTCCCGAGGACGGGTTGTGACAAATTGGTATCAAAGGAGTTTGTTTCTACCGTAGAACTCAAGACTCCGATCATTCTTCTATATGAAGCAATAGTTTTAAGGCTATTGAGTGTGGTTATCAGTCCAAGGAGTCCAGTGTTGTTGCGGCGGTTGACGTATCCGTACACCAGGACCCTGACTTCTGATTTCCAACTCAATGCATGAAAACATTGATTGCATGTGTGTTTCAAAAGTTTTCTTTGTGATTAATTTGTGTCAGCTCACCAGGTATACTGTTTGACCGTGGCGCACCTGTTTTTTTTTTCAGGATGGCCCCACGACGGCAGCCAGCTAGGGTTACGAGCATTGTGCGAGACGACATCCCACTGAGCGACGAGGCCTCAGTGCAGGGCCCTTTGACAGCGGAGGCACCAGCGGTACCACTACCAGTCGAGCTACCGATGCTACCAGCCCCAGCCGCTGATAGTGCACATCACCATAGTGCGCTGCACGAGTTTCAATGTCATAGAATGCCCAGGTTCCACGGGGATACGGACCCCCAGGCAGCCGAGGATTGGCTAGAGGCGGTTGTCTGAGTTTTCTGGTTATTGGGGACACCAGCTGACCTCATGGTGATCCTCGCAGCGAGCCTCCTGCATGAGGCAGTAGGCAAATGGTGGAGCATGATGCTCTAGGTGCATGACGAGGCATCACTCCTCTGGACGGACATTGAGAGCCTCTTCCATTCTGAGTTCATCCCAACCACCCTCCATGCGGTGCGCATCCAGGAGCTTCTATAGTTGCGCCATGGCAGCATGACGGTCTCCCAGTACTCGGTGAAATTTACTGACCTCTCGTGCTATTCTACAGACATGGTATTGGACCCATTCTTCCAGGCCCGGACCTTCAAGCAGGGACTGAGGCATGAGATCAAGGCATCGATGATCTCCCACAGCATTCCAACATAGGCAGGAGTACTGGAGCGATCCATTCTCATAGAGAGCATTCTCGCCGAGCCTACACCAGCAACGAGACCTACCGTAGGGCGGCACGTAGTAGAGTCGTCTGTAGCTGGAAGTCGATGGATGTCACAGGGGTCCATGCAGACCAGACCCTCAGGCAAAAAACCACATGACACTGGCTCTGAGGTGCGGGGCACAGGGCGTAGAGCTAGCCTTCCATGGAGAAGACAGTGCTATGCATGCGGTGGGTAGATCCACATGGCTCGTGACTACCCGAACCTCCGTGCAGAGGAGCAATAGATGGTTGAGGGGCCACCCAGGCAGAGGAAGAGGGTCGACCGTGGCGGTCCTCCGAGAGCAGGCGGACGAGGCAGGGGAGCTGGCCGAGCAGTAGGTGGTGGGAGACACTTTGAGGCTTTACCACCACCACCACCATGATGTCCACCCCGACCACAGGGAGCTGGCGGTCAGAGATAGGCTCAGCTTCAGGAAGCGGAGACCTACGACCAAGGCGCGCCAGAGATGATTCGAGGTACTATCTGTGTCTACTCCACCCTTGCTGCTGTTTTTATAGATACATGACTGAGTCATTCATTTATTTATGCTGCCCTTGTTCGGAGATCGAAGATTCTGACAGATCTGTTGGCTCGATCCTCATAGCTAGAGACTCTTACGGGAGAAGACTCGACGATTACACACTGGTGCCGGGAGTGTGATCTTACTCTAGGAGGCACGAGCTTCGGCTGGAATTTTCTTGTAGCGGAGTCGAGGCCTTACGACGTCATCTTGGGCATGAATTGGTTATCTACAATCCATGCTCAGATCGACTGTATTAGGCACAAGGTGCGGTGTGTACGCACCGACGGGAGTAGGTTCACCTTCACCAGCGAGAAGGGAGCCTTTGCAGCACAGGAAAGACTCACGTAGAAGAGAGGACAACCCATTACTCATCAGTTGGATAGCCTCATCCTAGGAGCAGTTGACGTGCAGAGTCCTAGTTTTCATGTAGGGGTGGATCAGTATGCGGACGTTTTCCCTGACTACGTTCCAAGACTATCTCCTCACAAAGAGGTAGACTTTTATATTGACATGTACCCCGGGACAACCCCGATATCCACTCTAGCATATCGGATGGCCCCCGCTTAGCTTCGAGAGCTATCGGTACAGTTGGTGGACTTGCAGGGCAATGGATACATTCGACCCAGTGTTTCACCCTGGGTTTCCCCAATATTGTTCGCCAAGAAGGCGGACGGGACCTTGCGACTTTGTATCGACTATCGTCGCCTGACGGGAGCACGGTGGTTCTCAAAGATAGGCCTTAGATCAGGCTATCATTAGCTCAGAGTTCAAGATGAGGACGTGCAGAAGACATCTTTCAGGTGTCGGTATGGCCACTATGAGTTCTTGGTTATGCCTTTCGGCGTAACCAATTCTCTAGCAGTGTTCATGAGTCTTACGAACAAGATCGTTCATCCATTCCTTGATCGATTTGTCATGGTCTTCATCGACGACATATTGATATACTCTACCACTGAGTAGAAGCACTCAAAAACTTGCGGGTTATACTAGACACACTCCGAGAGCACCAGCTTTATGGAAATCTCTCAAAGTGTCAGTTCTGGTTACGTGAGGTCCTCTTCATGGGACATGCCATCTCTGAGGCGGGAGTTGCGGTGGATCATACGAAGATTGAGGCAGTACTAGCCTGTGAGCCACCCAAGAGCATGACAGAGGTGCTGAGTTTCTTGGGCCTAGCTGGGTACTATCGAATTTTTGTGCCAGACTTTTCCAGAGTTACAGCGCCACTCTCATCTTTGACGAAGAAGGGGAAACCCCTCGTGTGGTCAGACAGATGTCAGCAGAGCTTCCAGGAGCTGAGATAGAGATTAACCAGCGCGCCTATCTTGAGGCTACCGGAGGAGGGAGTAGGGTATGTAGTCTACTGCGATGCATGAGGGAACAGACTCGGATGTGTCCTGATGCAGGAGCAGGCCATGATCGCCTATGGATCACGTAAGTTGAGGCAGCATGAGCAGAACTATGCTACCCATGACATGGAGTTAGCAGCATTGGTCTTCGCTCTAAAGATGTGGAGATACTATCTGATGGGAGAGCGCTTTTGTAAAACCCCATGCTTCTACAGTACACTTCTCTTTGCATAATGTAATAGCGTGTGTTGTATGCAACATCGAGTTCTAACACACCATAACCAATCAAACTAGGCGTTATGAATTGTAATACCCACTTTTTGAAATTTATAAATTTTATTTTTCAAAATTAACTTCATTTTTGGATTTGGAATATCAAAATTATCCTATGGTTAATTTTTCGTATTTTTCTGAAAAACATCATTTTTTGATGAATAGTGAAACCACTAAGTGGTCGTTAAAAAAACTGAATTTTTCATAAAACTTAATTTTACCGATTCTGTGAGTATAATTTCAAAAATTCATGAGAGAAAGTTAATATTAAGGAGTAAAATTTGGTTCAATGAGATTAAAATAATTTTTGGTTAATAGTAACTTTTTACTTTTATTTAGCACGGTTAAAAGTAAATAGGGTAATTAAGGGTAAAACAGATATTAATATTACCCTAATACATGTCCTAATTATATTGGACAAGTGTATCTCGACCAAAAAACAACCTTAGGAGTAAAATATTATCATTTAGGTCCACTTTTATTAGATTAGGACATTTATTATTATTTAATTAAATGAAGAGTTAAAAGAGTTAAAATCAATGTTTATTTACTAAAACATTTTTAATATAGGGTTACACATAAGATAAATTCGATTATAAATATTAATTAGAAATATTAAAAGATTTCATACATAATTATATTTTATTTATAATTTTTAGACATTAACTAATTTAATATATTTTTGACACAATGATGATACAATAATTACCATAATAGTGAAAAATTAAAATTATTGATATTATAAATACAAAAATAAATATAATTTGAAACTTTTTATGAATTACCCAAATTTTATATATTACTATGACATGTTAGTAATGATTTAATTAACTTTTTTAGAGGTAATAATTCTGTTATGACTTTTACAAAAATCTATTTTCCAAATAGTGTCAAAATTGATATAAAAGAGTTTTTAAAATAAATATTATATTATTAATTTATATTAAATTCATAAAAATCTATGTTTAGTCCAATAGACTTATATCATGAATGTTTTATCATTAATGGACCACTTGGGGGACTCTTGGAGGTATATAGTATGTTTATTAACTATATAATATAAAACTACAAAGTGGCATGGTAAGTGTCAAACTAATTAACAAAGAGTTAAAACTAAAATATAAGGTTAATATTACGACCCAAACCAGTCTAAATTATATTGTTTGAATGGTTTTGGACCCATCCCCACCTTAACATTTAAATAATCCACTTTTGAGCCATTCAAAACCGAATATGAATTTATTATAAAATAATATTTCTAGATTTTCCAAAGGTGCCCCTCACCCCTCTTATAAAAGGGAACTCCCCCTTATCATTAATTCACACCTTCAAATCCTTTTGGTTTGGTCAAAAACTACTCAAATACTCTCTAAACTTCCCTAAACTTATCCTATAGGCCTTCCTTTAGCTATAAATCCAACCTATGGATCCATTTTGATCAAATCAAAAGGAAGAACCCGAAGAAGAGGTAATGATTTCACAACCCTTTTTCAAGTTCCTTTCTTCTTCCACTTCTTCTTTCTTTATTATTACCATTATAAAATAATAACTCCGGTATATTATATATAATTTGATGTTATTATAAACATTGTACAACCATATTCAGTATTCTATCCATCGTTTGAAAGACATGTCACCATACGTGCGTACGTACGGCTTACCGTCTCCACGTCGTGGTGTAATTGTTATTCGATAAATTATTATTTGTAGGGGTATAATAATTTTGTGTAATTCATGAAAATAATAAATATAACATGGTAATGATTCTGTATATATGATATACCATCACATTATATATAATTTTTATATCAAAAGAATGATATTTTCGCTCGTGTGTGTGTACGGACTACCATCACCACGAACGCGATGAGATTCATTCCCCATCGTATCAATTCAATTATAATTCTAATTTTTTTATTAATAATAGTATCTAAGGACTTGATAAATTTCTGTATATGAATAAGATACAACCTATCCATGAAAAACATGACTTATGTAACAAAACATATAAAAGAAAACGAGTATGTTAACACCGAAAACGACGATAATTCTAAAATATTATTAACAAATCAATGTTAAAAGACCATATATGATATCATTTTAATATATATGTTTTTTTTTATAATTTAATAATAATTATTTCACCATTATACAGGAGGTTAACCTACCCCAACCAAGGAAAAGTACAAGGTAAATGTTTATTTAGCAATCTCTTCATTATCTGAGGTTGTTTATACTTAATAATCTACTGGTATTTCATAATCATCCACAACCATGTTTCTTAAAAATGTATTTCCAAAAAAATTTACAAATTTCAAGAATATGGGTTAAAGTCATTTATACCCTTGTTTGACCTTTTATAAGTGTTTTATAAAGGAATCATTCCATCATTTTCCAAACATGGTGCTTTTTAACCATTTCGACAGAATTTAGGTAAGAATGTTTGTTAACTTATATGGTGTGTGCGGCTATTTTCTGCCATTATAAAATCTTCGAATCTTAACTTACAAGCTTATAAGAAAATTTTCAATGTAAATTTTTTATTTTATAATAATGTGACTTTTAAATGATTTCAAAAAATGTATATTTCTCTCAAATAGTTTTGATTTCATCTATGTCAACATCCTTTGATGGATTGTAAGCTTATTTGAAGTTGATTTATTATGATACAAAACATCAATATTGTATTGAAGGTTTTGTGATTTTTTTGACTGTGGATGTGTTTTTTTATACTATTCATGGTTTATGGAGAAATTATTGACATTTCATATTCTAGTTTTAATACGAATGTTTATGTTATGTTTAAACCTGTTCATATGAGGAATGCATTCGACTTAATATGTGACGGGTGGAGCCCGCTATAGCTCCTTGATGTATCGGTAGGTCTCATGATACAAAATAGTGTCTTGGCACAATGCCTTAACAAAATCTTATTTTTAGTCTTTCTACAAGGCCTTGGCTATGTTGTTATGATAGTCTGGCATTATGCATTCCATCATTATGAATGTGGTTATTGATATTGCATGTGATTATTTGATTAGTAGAATATCCATGTGAATAATTAAATGGAATTATTTAATTTTATTTTAGCCATACTATGTTGAAGTTAAATTTTAAAAGGCTTTTGTTTTAGTTATACATTTCCTTAAATGTTTATTCTTATTTATGAAAGTTTCCGCTATATTGTTATCCTTACTGGGAATTTGATCTCACTCATTTTCAATGTTTTATTTTTCCCAGGATGTGAAGAAGTAAACTATGAATGACCAGTAGGGATAGTATGAGGGGATAAGAGTGTGGACTATGTAGAATAAATTGTTGTGGTTTTCATTTTTATGATGTAATGTAAAACTTTTTGAATATATCTACTGTTTCCAAGAATACTAAACTAATCGGTATTTCGAGATTTGATGTTTCTTGTGATCATGCCAATTTTATGTAATAATGTACCGACTCTGGGTAACTGAGGTCAGGGTGTTACAGTTGGTATTAGAGGAAGTTCAGTACAAACCCTGGAAGCTAAATTTAGATAAACTCTTATTAGAGCACATAGACCTAACATGGACTTTGAGGATTAGTATTGAAGAACTTCTAGAATTTTGGTATTGCAGAGATTTTGTGAGTTTTCGGAGAAATACATCCCTGTCTGGATATGAGCAGGTAGAGGCGGCTCTGGCACAGATGTACCTAGGGGTAAAACCTGAAAACACCACTTTGAGCTAGACTCGAACGGGAACTGGTGCACGACAACGGGACATGCTGTACTATTGGATACGACACTCCTCAGGGATATTATTAGGATAACTCTCATTTTCATTAAAAATAATTATGAATGGTTTATGAGTATATACTTTCTCAATGAAAACATTTTTATGATTATGGATTATATCCATAAATAGTTCAATTTATGTTAAGTTTTTTATAAGTATGGAATTATGTATTTTGATTCATAAACTAATCTAGTTTATGCTATTGTTTATAAATGGCGCCTAGTGGAAGAAATGGAAACTGTATCAATGCACACACTCCATGTATGGATTTCCCTCTTTCTTAAGATAATTATAGTGGAGTTGGGGATGCAACTGGTGTCGATCAGCTAATCACCATACTTGGACAACTCGCTCAGGTTATGAATAATATCCTTACCCGTAGGGAGCACCCTGATCCACATCGTGGAGGATCAATGTTAGATCTCTTCATGAGGAAACAACCACCAACGTTCAATTTGAGTAAAAATCCCTTAGTAGCTGAGCAATGGAAAAATTCCAAGGAGAAAATATTTCAGGCTTTGGGGAGTAGTGAATGGGAAAAAGTTATCATGGCAGTTTACCGCCTCACTGGAGATGCTGATCAATTGTGGTCATTGATTCAAAACACGAAGGAAGATGATGAAGTATCAAATATGGAATGGAGGGAGTTCAAATATCTTTTTTTTAGAAAAATACATTCCTCGTGACCATCGATCAGATATGGAAAGACAATTTCTGAGTCTAAGAAAAAAGGAGGATGAGAATGTCGCAACGTATGAGGCTAACATTATAAGGATAGAAAGGTATGATGGAGATTATATATGTAACCCAAGAAGTAAGATTGATTGTTTCTTTGATGGGTTAAAACCATTTCTCCGTCGAGCCTTAGTCTCACAATCTTTCTCTTTGTACGAGGACATTGTATCATGTGCTATAAATACAGTGAAAGAATTCTATAAGTCATATGACTTTATAGAAAAGCATGAGAAGAAGAGATCTAATGATCAATCTGGGAATGGAAATAAAGGGAAGAAGGGAAAAGTTGAATATCCGTCCTATAGTAAATATGTGAAGAAACACCCTGGTACTTGCTTAAAAGGAATGGGAGTCTGTTACAAGTGTGGTGAAAAATGCCACCAAGCTCATGATTGCAAGGGGAAGAAGGAAGCTACCGATGTCCCGTACTACAATTGCAGGGAGATGGGACATTATGAAAATGAATTTCCTAAGCGTCATGGGAACTTACATTAGAAAAGGGCCAAAGGATCAAGGCCAAGCTTATGCTATCACTACTACTCAGGTAGAAGCTCCGAAAGACGTGGTGGCAGGTAATTTAATGGTTTCCTCAAGTTTAGAAAATGAATTATTTGATTCTAGATTATCACATTATTTCATATATTTCCAGTTTGGTAAGAAAATTAGATATTTCCAATTTGATTTAACAAGGGAGTTGTCAGTTAAAACTCCTAAGGGAAGTATCATTGCAACCATGTTTTGTGAACCAGTTCCCATTAGAGCACATAAATATTCTTTATCTGATGATCTCATCGTCATACCTATGATTTAGTTTGATATAATCCTTGGTATGAATTGGATTTTGGACAATGATCTGAAGATTTATTGTAAGAATAAGGAGGTTACGATTCTTGATGATTATGATAAGGAACACCTTATCTTTAGAGAAGAATCGTCACCACCTAATTCTTATATAGATCCACCACCAGTAGCTCAACTAAATTAAATTATTGGGTAGGAAGAGAATGAAATGACTATAGGTGAAGAAAGGAATGTTCAAATACAGGATGTACCTATTGTGAATGAATATGTAGATATATTTCCATAAGATTTACCTGGGCATCCTCCAGAATGAGAAGTTGAGTTTTCCATTGATTTAATTCCTTGATCAAGGCCTATATCGAAGACCCCTTATAGAATGGCCACTCTAGAATTAGTTGAACTAAAGAAACAACTTGAGGAATTGAGTAATAAGGGATTTATTCTCCCTAGTGTTTCTCCATGGGGATCCCCTGTTCATTTTGTTAAAAAGAATGATGGATCTATGAGGTTATGTATTGACTCCAGGGAGATCAATGCTATTACAATAAAGAACAAGTATCCCCTACCTCGCATTGATGATTTATTTGACCAACTTCATGAATCTAAATACTTTTCAATGATTGTCCTTTGATCTGGATACCATCAGTTATGTGTGAAGAAGGAAGACATTCTGAAAACAACATTTCGAACCAGGTACATGCATTATGAGTTTACAGTAATGCCTCTTGGATTGACTAAGGAACCCTCTGTATTCATGGTTTTGATGAATATAATTTTCATGGAATATCTCGATGAATTTGTGGTGGTATTTATTGATGATATCTTGGTATACTCCAAAAGCTACGAAGATCATGAAAATCACTTGTGCATTATCCTGAACACTCTTAGAAGACATGAATTATATGGGAAGTTTAGCTAGTGTGAATTCTGGCTTCAAGATATTTCTTTTCTTGGCCATTTTGTCTCTAAATGTGGAATATCTATTGATCCTTCTAAGACCAAGGATATCCAATAATGACCAGCACCGATGAGTATAACCGAGGTACGTAGTTTTATTGGTTTGGCAGGTTATTATCGACGTTTCATCCAGAATTTTCCCCGGTTGGCTAACCCATTAAAGAAGCTCACATGTAAAGGGGTTAAATTTTTTTGGACATAAGAGTGTGAATAATGTTTCGATGAACTGAAGAGAAGATTATTCAATTCTCCTATATTGACTCTACTATCGGGTAATGATGGGATTGTTATTTATAGTGATGCATTGAAGAAAGGACATAGTTGTGTCCTTAAGAATAATGATAGGGTTATTGCCTATTCATCATGACAGTTGAAAATTCATGAACAAAACTATCCTACTCATGATCTCGAGTTAACAACTGTGATCTTTGCTTTGACGATATGGAGGCACTACCTCTACGCTGAAAAATGTTAGATTATACTGATCACAAAATTTTGAAGTATATTTTCTCACAAAAAGAACTCAACATGTGGCAAAGGAGATGGCTTGAAATACTAAAGGATTATTAGTGTATGATACACTACCACCCGATGATAGAAAACAAGGAGGCAATATGCTTTGAGTAGAAAAGACCATGGAATTTTGAACAATATAAGTGTTGAAAGGGATCCAATTTTCATGGATCTAGTGATGATGGACATGGGAATAACCAGGGAAGGTGAAACATCAATGCTTTTTCAAATGGTTTCCAAACCATCTTTACTAGAAAGTATTAAGATTTCTCAGAGCGATGATGAATAATTTCAAAAGAATATTAAAGCTGTGAATGATGGGACATTGAGAGACTTTGTCTACGAAGATGGAATTTTGAAATTCGGGAAGAGACTTTGTGTTACCAATATACCTGATCTAAAAAGGGAATTTTTGGATGACACTCATAGTTCCAATTTCTCTATACACCCTGGGAGCAACAAAATGTATAGATATTTGAAGGAACATTTTTTGTGGGACAACATGAAGAGGGAGACTGCTGATTTTGTGATAAGATGTATGGTTTTTCAACATGTGAAATCTGGAAGGCAACAGCCGAGAGAAGTCATGCAACCTCTTCCCATACCGAAGTAGAAATTGGACAATATTACGATGGAATTTTTCCTGGGGCTACCAAAGACTCCTTGATGGAACGATGAAATATGGGTCATTGTTGATCGTCTTACCAAGTCAACACATTTTCTTGCTAAATGGGAAGATTTACCACTTGAACGATGAGCATGACTATATATTAATTAAGTTGTGAGAATTCATGGAGTACCCCTATCAATTGTTTCTGTTCGTGATCCCCGTTTTACTTCAAGATTCTGGAAAAGTCTTCAGAAAGCCTTGGATACTGAACTTCATTTGAGCAATGCCTACCACCCTCAAATAGATGGACAATCAGAATGAACTATTCAAACCAAAGAAGACATGTTGAAATCATGCTCACTTGACTTTCAGGGTATGTGGGATTAATATTTACCTCTGGTAGAATTTTCTTATAACAATAGCTTCCTTTCGAGTATTCATATTGCACCATATGAAGCGTTATACGGAAAGAGATGTCGCACACCAACCTGTTCGGATGACGTTGGTGAAAGAAAACTTGTAGGCCCAGAACTAGTGGAGGAAACGATGGAAAAGTTGAAGGTAATCCAAAACTATATCAAAGTTGCTCAAAGTAGTCAGCAGTGTTATGCCAATAATCGAAGGAAGGATTTGGAATTTCAATTCGGTGATCATGTTTTCCTGAAGGTATCTCCATGGAAGGGAGTCATACATTTCTGTAAGAAAGGTAAATTGAGTCCCAGGTACATCGGACATTTCGAAATTCTAGAACGAATTGGGGTTGTAGCTTACTGATTGGCTATGCTGCCAAGTCTCTCCAAAGTTCATGATGTGTTCCACATATCTCTATTGAGGAAATACATTCATGACTCGACACGTGTACTCACCTATGAGAAATTGAAACTGGAACCCGATCTGTCTTATTGCGAAGAGCACTTCATGATTCTTCATATGAGAGAACATGTACTGAGAAACCGGGCGACTCGTCTGGTAAAAGTATTGTGGAGAAACCATAAGATGGAAGATGCAACGTGGGAACCCGAGGAACTTATGATGAAGAACCACATGAGTCTTTTAATGCGGTAGTATTCTATAAATTTTTTGGATGAAATTTTTTGAAGAAGGGGAGAATGTAACCCCCAAGCTTCTATGATACGCTTCTCCTTTAATAATGCAATAGCGTGTGTTGTACGCAACATCGAGTTCTAACACACCACAACCAATCAAACTAGCCGTTATGAATATTAATTCCCACTTTTTTAGATTTATTAATTTTAATTTTCATAATGGTCTTCATTTTTGGATTAGGAATATGGAAATTATACTAGGGTGAAAATTTTGGTATTTTTCTGAGAAACATCATTTTTTTATGAATAGTGAAACCACTAAGTGGTAGTTATAAAACTAAATTTTTCATAAAACATAATTTTACCACTTATGTGTGTGTAATTTCGAAAATCCGAGAGACACGGTTATTATCAAGGAGTAAAATGTGGTTTAAGGAGATGGAAATAATTTTTCGGTGAATAGTAACTTTTTACTTTTATCAACCACGGTTTAACGTTAATAGGGTAATTAAGGATAAAATTATATTAATATTACCCTAACACATCTCCCAATTCTATTGGAAATGTGTATCTCGACCAAAAACAACATTATGAATAAAATATTATCATTTAGGTCCACTTGGATTAGATTATGAAATTTATTATTATTTAATTGAATGAAGAGTTAAAAGAGTGAAAATCAAAGTTTATTTACTAAAACATTTTTAATATAGTGTAAAACATAAGATAAATTAGATATAAATATTAATTAGAAAGATAAAAACATTTCCTATATAATTATATTTTATTTATAATTTTTAGACATTAAATAATTTAATTTATTTATGACACAATGATGATGCAGTAATTACCATAATATTGAAAAATTAAAATAATTGATATTATAAATACCAAAATAAATATAATATGAGACTTTTTATGAATTACACTAATTTTATAGGTTAATATGACATGTTAGGAATGATTTTATTAACATTTTTTGAAGTAATCATTCTGTTATTATTTTTACAAAAATCAATTTTCCAAATAGTGTCAAAATTAAAATAAAAGAGTTTTTAAAAGAAATATTATATTATTAATTGATATTCAATTTCTAAAAATCTAAGGTTCGGCCAAGAGAATTATATCATGATTGGTGTATCATTAATGGACCACTTGGGGGTCTCTTGGAGGTATGTAGTAAGGTTATTGACTATATAATATAAAAATACAAAGTGACATGGTAACTGTCAAACTAATTAACTAAGAGTTAAAACTAAAAGATAAGGTTTATATAATGACCCAAACCTATCTAAATTATATTGGTTGAATGTTTTTCGACCCATCACCACCTTAAACTTTAAATAAAACACTTTTGAACCATTAGAATCCGAATATGAATTTATTATAAAATATTATTTCTAGCTTTTCCAATGATTCCCCTCACACATATTATAAAAGGGAACCCCCCCTTATCAATAATTCACACCTTCAAAGCCTTTTCGTTCAGCCAAAACCTGCCCAAATACTCTCTCACCTACCCTCAATTCATCCTAGAGACCTTTATATAGTCAGAAAGGTAACCTATGGAACCCTTTTGATCAAATCAAAAGGAAGAACCCGAAAAAGATGTAATGATTTCACCACCCTTTTTCAAGTTCCTTTCTTCTTCCACATATTCTTTCTTTATTATTACCATTAAAAAATAATAAATCCAGTATATTATATAAATTTTGATGTTATTATAAACATGGTAAAACAATATTCTGTATTCTATCCATCCTTTGAATGACATGTCACCATACGTGCGTACGTATGGCTTACCATCTCCACATCGTTGTGTAATTGTTATTCAATAAAGTATTATTTGGATGGGTATAATAATGATGTGTAATTCATCTAAATAATAAATATAACATTGTAATGATTCATTATATATGATATACCATCCAATTATATATTATATTAATATCAAAAAAATGATATTGTCTCTCGTGCATACGTACAGACTACTGTCTCCACGAACGCGATGAGATTCATTCCCCATCGTATCCATTCAAGCCTAATTCTCATTTGATGATTAATAATAGTATCGAAGGACTTGATATCATTCTGTAAATGAATAATATACAACCTATCCATGAAAAACACGGCTTACGTAACAAAACATATAAAAAACTGAGTAAGTTAACACCTGAAACAATGATAATTCTAAAATATTATTAACAATGAAATGTTAAAAGATCATATATGATATCATATTAATATTTATGATTCTTTTTTAATTTAATAAAAATTATTTCACCATTATACAGGATTTTAACCTACCCCAACCAAGGAAATGTACAAGGTAAGGGTTTATTTCGCAATCTCTGCATTATCCGTGGTTGTTTATACATAATAATCTACTGGGATTTCTTTACCATCCACATCCATGTTTCTTAGAAATTTATTTCAAAACATTTTTACTATTTACAACAATATGGGTTAATGTCAATTATACCCTTTTATGAATTTTTATAAGAGGTTTATAAAGGAATCTTTCCGTTGTTTTCCAAACAAGGTGTTTTTAACCATTTCGACAGAATTAAGGTACTAATGTTTTTTTAACTTATACGGAGGGTGCGTCTATTTTCCACCGTTATAAAATCTTCAAAGATTCCCTTACAAGATTATAATAAAATTTTCAATGTAAATGTTTTATTTTATAATTATCTTACTTTTAAATGATTTTAAAAAAGGGATATTTCTCTCAAATAGTTTTGATTTCATCTATGTTAACATCCTTTGATGGATTTTAAGCTTATTTGAAGTTGATTTATTATGATACAAAACATCCATATTGTATTGATGGTTTTGTGATTTTTTTGACTGTGGATGTGTTATTTTTATACCATTCATTGTTTATGGGGAAAGTATTGACATTTCGTATGCTAGTTTTAATACGAATGTTTATGTTATGTTTAGACTTGTTCATATAAGAAATGCATTGGACTTAATATGTGACGGGTGGAGCCCTCTTTATCTCCTCGATGCATTGGTAGGTCTCTTGTGACCAACTAGTGTTTTGGCATAAGGCCTTGAAAAAATCTTATTTTTATTCTTGGCACGAGGTCTTGGCTATGTGGTTTTGATAGTCTGTCATTATGTATTCCATCATTATGAAAGTGGTTATTGATATTTCATTCGATTATTAGATTAGTAGAATATCCATGTGAATATGTAAATAGAATTATTTCATTTTATTTTTTCTATACTATGTTGAAGTTCAAGTTTAAATGGATTTTGTTTTAGTTATACTTTTCCTTAAATGTTTATTCTTATTTATGAATGTTTCCGCTACATTGTTATCCTAACTGGGCATTTGAGCTCACCCCTTTTCTATGTTTTATTTTTACCAGGATGTGAAGAAGTAAATTATTAATGACCTGAAGGGATAGTATGAGGGGATATGATTGTGGACTATGAAGAATATGTTGTTGTATTTTTCATTTTTATGATATAATGTAAAAATTTATGAATATATCTAGTGTTTCCAACGCTACTATACTAATCGGTATTTCGAGATTTGATCTTTATTCTGATCATTCCAATGTTATGTAATAATGCAATGACTTTGGGTAACTAGGGTTGGGGAGTTACAGCTTTAAAGTCTACTCTGACCACCAGAGTCTCATGTACATCTTCTCGCAGAAGGACCAGAATCTGAGAGATCGGTGATGGCTCGAGTTCTTCCAGGACTATGACATTGAGATAGTCTATAATCCTGGGAAGGGGAATGTAGTAGCTATTGCTCTCAGCAGGAGGACGGGCATTCAGCTACTCGGGGAGGCGACAGAGCAGCTATCCGCTTTGTAGATATCCTTCATGGATAGAGATGGATCAGCCTTTATTCATTCAGTCACAGTCACTCCTCCACTACTGCAGCGGGTCAGAGAGGCACAATGTGGGGACACTGACTGTGAGATGCAGCGTGCGAAGATATCCTCAGGACAGGAACCTGATGTATTCTCTATAGGAGGAGAGCATGACGTCCTTTTAAGAGGACATACCATGGTGCCTGCTGCATTACAGGAGGAGGTGCTGAGAGAGTTTCACACTTCCCCTTTAGCGGTACATCCAGGAGTGGTGAAGATGTACCAGGATCTCAGACGACACCACTGGTGGCCGGGTATGAAGAAGGCTGTGGCAGAGTTTGTTTCACGATGCCTCACCTTCCAGTAGGTGAAGGCAGAGCACCAGGTACCAGCAGGCTCGGTACAGCCCTTGGAGGTCCCAGAGTGGAAGTGGGACGGGATATCTATGGATTTTGTGACTTGACTACCACATACTTCTGGAGGTCACGACTCCATTTGGGTGATTGTTGACCGACTCACCAATTCGGCTCACTTATTACCCATCAGAGACCAGGGCTTAGTAGAGAGATTGTGAGGTCTCTAAGTTCAGGAGATTATACGGCTTCATGGTGTGCCATCATCTATCGTCTCTGATCGAGATGCTCACTTTACTTACAGGATTTGGAAGGGGTTTCATGAGGCATTCGAGATGCATCTTCGACTGAGCACCACCTTTCACCCTCAGATGGATGGTTAGACAGATATGACCATTTAGACTCTCGAGGACATGCTCCATGCACGTTTCCTCGACTTTGGTCGCAGCTGGGAGGACCACCTACCCTTGGTGGAGTTCACTTACAACAACAGCTACAACTCCAGCATTGGGATGGCACCATACGAGGCATTGTACGGCTGACCATGCAGATCACCTATGTGCTGGAAAGACCCCAGGGAGTCAGCACATATGGGACCAGAGATGGTCCAAGCCACGATAGAGAAGGTCCATGTCATTCAGGAGCGGATGAGGACAGCTCAGAGCCGGAAGAAGTCTTATGCTGTCAGGAGGCGGAGGCCACTGGAGTTCGAGGATGGTGACCACATCTTCTTGTGGGTCTCACCTCGACGTGGATTACAGAGATTTGGCCGAGGCGGCAAGTTATCCCCATGCTTCATCGGACCATTCCTGGTCCTCAGCAAGATAGGCGATGTGGCTTATCGCCTAGATCTACCACCTCAGTTGCACCGGGAGCCCGACGTCTTCCACATATCTCATCTGAGGAGATACGTGCATGAACCGATGCATATCATCTACCATGGGGAGCTGGACATTGACGATGGGGCGACTTTTGCAGAGGTCCCGGTGGAGATCGTGGATCGACAAGATTGGGTCCTACGTGGACGGTCGATACCTCATGTGTGCATCATATGGCAGCACGAGAACCTCTAGGAGAGAACTCGGGAGTGGAGAGGCTCCAATTTGTGCACAATACCCACATTTGTCCCCTAGTTTATGAAGTATCTTTACAGGGACGTAAAGCCTTGAGGTGGGAGTATTGTAAAGACCCGTAATTTTGAAGGGAAATTTTTAATTAATTTTTTAATTGAGATTTTACAAGAACGCAGTTTCTTGACAACACCTGATTCCGTGGCCCGGTTTTCCCGGAATCATTTTCCAAAGTTTAGCTCGGGTACGTTCAGTGAACGAACGATCGGGTTTTCGAAACATTTGGACCGGTGCTTGGAATCGAATACTGAGGCACCGATTGAATCACAGCGCTGGTCTTCACTTAAGAGGACTTTCACCTCGACGGCAGATGATCAGATTTGAGAGTTGGATTTTTTGGGTTTCACATGGATTAATAAAATAAAATAAGTGACAACTTATTTTATCTTTGTTGAACCCATGACATGTGGATAGTGTTGGTTAAAAGATCCAAATGGGAGATGGTTGTGGGACCACCACAACCTAACCTCCCATGGGAGGATAACTAAGGGGGGGACCACCCGAGCAACATAAACTCCCATGATAGGTCATGAAATGGGGTCCACACGGGGCTTAACCCCCAATTTAATGGGAGGGGAAGAAATATCTCAATACTCTCCCATTAATGAGGGAGAGCCTCTTGGACTCTAACTCCCCACATAATGGAGGAGAATAAAACCTCCTCATAACCCCCACCCCCCTATTTAATGGGAGGAAACTCCTTGACCCTCTGCTTGTTAATTAGGTGGGGACCACCTGGGCCCCTAAACCCCCTCGAAACACCCCAAATTAATTATGTCATCTACTCTGGCAATTAATTTAGTGGAGCCTCACCACTTTTTTAATTTTGAATTGTGCCAACCATTGTGACCTTAATTAAGTGGGGCCCACTTAATTAATTTCATCCACCAAGAATAATCGATTATATTCTATTATTTTGGGCACGTTCTTGAGCCTTTTGGTGGAGAGGTTGAGAAAACTTCTTTCTCCAGCGAAGAACGCGAAGAACGTCGGCGACGCTTCTTCCCCGACCTTCTTCGGCCTTCTTCCTCGGAGCCCCCCTTTCTGACGTGGTGCATCTCAGATGAACCTCCTTACACACTCCTCGTTGTCAATGCACCGACACACGAACTCGGAAGTGCAAGCGTGCGGTGAGCGATGTAATCATCTTTCCGCTACGAACCTTCGTTCGATGACACCTTGAGGTAGGTGTTAATTGTTTTACCCGTGAAATATTTCTTCTCTGTTTATCGACTTCTATTTGCGCCACCTATTATCGTAATAATGGGAGGAGGATGGACCACACGAACACGGCCAACCCTCTCCCCCCTTTGTTGATTGTACATGTTGAGGTACGAGCGAAGGCGGCGCGATGCAACATAACTGCGCAGAATCAATGGAGAATGGGCAAGGAAGCGCGGCGTCGTCGCACCGCGCCGTTGAGGCGATTCGAAGACTCCACAGATTGTTTATTTTTAAAGCGGATTTATGGGCGATGACGGAACGGGCCGCAAAGGTGGTTTGATGATTCCGTAGTAAAGTACGGGACCCGAGATGAACACCCGGGCATACGGATTTGAAAATGGACCACTGGGGCAACTCCAGTGGCCCGCGGACTACACCGGTGGGGCGGGTCGCCGGCACGGTGGCGCAGTTGACCAGTGGCGGCGGCGTCCCAGCGCGCCGCCAGGAGGGACCGCCGCGGCTGAAGCCGCGGCCCTGGGTCATGTCCGCTGGCAAGGAGCGGCCCCTACATGGGGGCTGCAACTTCAATCAAGGGGGCAGCCGCCCCCTTGCGCGTCCGCTCGGCCCGCGCCGAGCTGACCCTTCTCGGCCAGCGCCATGCCACCTCGGGCCGGACCGGCCGCACCAGGCAGGGCCGCCCAGGCCGGGCCGGGCCGCGCTGGTGGGGCCGGGCCACACCCACCGGGTCGGGACGCTCCCTAATGTGCAGGACCCGGACCCGGTTCGGGTCGCCCCGGTTCAGGCTGACCCAGGGGGGTCTTGGGCCGGGTCGGTCCGGGCACAAAACCCCTATTTCCGGACAGTTCCGTTCAATGCCAGTATCATGGTATATGTACCTCCAATGGATGCACTGTAAGTTGCAATGCGATCCTTGTATTGAGACAGCCGTCTTGGTATATTACACTCATGGTTTCGAAGAATTTTGTGTACGGCAGAGTTGGTTCGAACACGAAACCAACCTGGCCCTTGGAGTGGAAACACTTATAACTTGAGCTCCAGACATCCTATTGACGTGTAGTCGACTATGTTGGATTCCACTTAGTGATATGGACCTTTTGGATTACTCCGCTCATGGTTTGGATGCAGTTGCAGTGTGGTCTGGTTGGTTTTGATTTAAAAACCTACCCGACCCCTAGAACAAAAAAGCCAATAACTCTCAGACCGAGCGTCCGATTGACGCGTCGTCTATCACGTTCAGTTTCTCTTGTCGAGACAGAACTTTGGGATACATAAACTCTGGAATATGTGTCAGTAGATGTATCAACCCCTTGGCTCGTGGAGCAGACCCTCCTGGAAATGAGCATTCTATGTTCGGGAACCCTAGATCTGGCTGCGACTCTGAAGAATGTACTGAAATCCTATGTGGGTTCGACAGCGATGAAGACCGTACTGAAATCGTATGTGGGTTCGTAGGCGATGAATACTGCACTGAAATCCTATGTTGGTTCGGTAGTGGTGAAGACCGTACTGAAATCCTATGTGGGTTCGACGGCGATGAAGACTGCACTGAAATCCAATGTGTGTTCGGCAGTGATGAATACCGTACTGAAATCCTATGTGGGATCGATGGCTATGAAGACTGCACTGAAATCCAATGTGGGTTCGGCAGTAATAAAGACCGTACTGAAATCCTATGTGGGTTCGATGGAAATGAAGACTGCACTGAAATCCTATGTGGGTTCGGCAGCTTGGCTGGTTTAGTATCCTACGTGGGTCCCAGCTTAGATGAATCAGTGGCTATATCTGATCATCTCTATCACCGAAGAAGTATACTCGTGTAAGCTGAGTCTTTACTTCAATCAATATATTCGATATGAATGAATTACTATCCTTTGTGGTTTAGATTGTACTCCTATGTGGGTGGGATCGAACTTGGGATCGGATGTTGGAGCCAAGCTGGAATTGATGACTTATGTATATGTATGGGCATATACCTAAGTAGTGTTGGATGTTATTTCGTGATTGTATCTTTCCTTTGTGGATTATCCTTTGTGGATTTTGGGAGACCTTCGGGGGACTCGGGGTCCCTACTGAGTAGTGTATAATCACCATGCACGGGCTATGCCCGCACTACGTTGTGTTGGATGCAGACGACTAACAGTGCTAATCATGGTTGAGGCTTGTGGAGCAAGTCAGTACCTAGAGGTGGACCACTGGGTGGGACGTACACGGAGTGGACTACTGGACCCGAGGAGCTGAGGAGGCTATGTGTACCCACCCTTCAGGTGGGACTTCCAGTGGATGACTCGACATTTCTGCTTTACTTTCAGCTATAGTACTTTATTTCCAGTTGTACTTTACTTTCAGTTTTGGGTATGTATTCTGGCCCACATACTATTCTACACTACTTTTTTACCCAGCTTGACATAGTATTTTCTTCTGCTTGCTTACACTTTGGTGTTTTTTTTACTTTATAAAGGCAATGCCTTCCCCTTTGTCGGAATTTATGCCTTGGTGCTAGTCGCCAGCCCCTAGCCTATGGGAGGCGGGCTTGGGGTAGTCACGACACGTGTCCTAAGGACGGGTCGTGAAATATTCACCCAATTACATATTATTATTTGTAATGGTTATATCATCACTTATTATTTTAATTCTTTAATTTTTATTTCTAATATACCATGCACTTTGATATTTACTCAGCAAACATTTTCTTCATGTAATCCAACCAAAATTTTTGGATCATGGCACATCATAGAATTAGTAGGATGGATTTAAAAAAATAACATATGTCAATCATACAAAAACACTTTATTTATATTTGGTGATTATGGAACATGTAGAATAGTTTGGAACAAATTGAATCTAACTTTTTTATGGTCAATTCCTAATGTTTTTGTTTCATTTCTTCTCAGACCTTGTTTTATATGAAACTATATTTCCATTGTGACTCCTTATTCTTATCCTTGATATATGGTTGGGAAATGATTTTGGTAATTTATGATGCCTTTATTAAGGATTAAGGAAAATACATTTTGAAAAGATAATACGAAAAACCATTTATTTGAACATTGTGTTCACTGGAATTTCTTATCCTCAGGGTCGTTTAACATAGTGTAATTCTAAACTACTTCATCATCCACCACATTAATTGTGTACAAGAATTGGGGGTCAACAAGAACTCTAATAATTTCTCAAATGATGAATGAATAAAATATAATAAATAATTCAAAACACTATAGAATGAACATCATTTTTACACAGTTCATATTTTTGTCATACCTCCATGGGTGAACACAGAAAAATATTTTGTATTAATGAAATTATAGTTTTAAGAACACTATAGATTGATATATAATGTTACAATTTTAGAAAATAAGTTAATATAATCCAATTTATCATAATCTAGTCCCATATCATTTTCTAGAGGATCAAGGTCAGTCAAATATGTAACATTGACCTCAATGATTTGCAGTATATAATTCGTTTAATTCATCATTCAGTTGAGAATTACACTAACTCAATCACCCCATATGGTACATGTGTTGGCACGCCCAATGAAAAAAATAACCCCACATCTTTTAAAATTATGTGATATTATGGTGTTCATACCCATTGCTGAAGGTTCTTGTTACCATATTAGTGAAAAATCAGAATTGAAATATCAAAGAAAAAAAAGTTTCTAATTGAACTTTTGGTAAGATGATCATTATATTCTTTGAACTTCAAATCCTCATAATAGTCTTCACATCCAAAAAATATCCCATTTTATGGATAACATCATGAAACCATATTTTTATTATCAATTTTTTTTGTAAACCAACTCTTTCTTACAAATTCATTGAATAGTTCTCTATTCTTCAATCATTCAGTTGAGTCCTGCTAAGGTACAATGTTGCCTCATGATTTATTAGACTATGAGATCTATAAACATATTAGCTAGATTTTTGTTATTTGTCAACTTCTGAAGTTATATTACATTAAACTCTATAATTTTTTTGATAAAAAGGTATTTCATGTAACTTTGTTTCCTTATGGTATAAAATATCATATTCTTGTCAAGGTGGATAGGTCTCTAAAAATAAAAAAATGTCCTTCCTCTTTTTGATGTTTTTAATGTTACTTCTACAAGAACATTTACTTGATCAACTAATTCTTAGATTCAATAGATGCACTATACACTACTAAAGTTTTAGAGAGAACACGAATGGTTATCATCATGAGAAATAGCTAATATTTGTTCCACCAAAGGTAAAAAAAACCATGTTCCCTTTTTATGATTCTTAATCACCTTCAAAATATGCATCAAATAAATATTTATGGAGTATCATTGTCCTCAATAAACAATATCATATATATCAACACATCAATATATCATATGATCAACTTCATATCTTCTAGTTTTCCTTCTTAGGTTTAGACATGAAATGAATTACTAATCAAACTAGAATGTACTATTTGGTTCCATAATGACAATCACATATATCAAGAACCCCACAACCAAAGCATAAAGAACATTTTTTATGTGTCCAACCTAATCATTCATTTAAGGATTTTGTGTCTCGGATAACATGAAATGTTCGGCAATATATGTAATGAAATATTTACATATGATCATTTGAAACCTTTCAATGAACATAAAGAGATACTATTTCTAATATAACTCCAGAGTACCATATTAGTGCTGTCATGATATCCTCATCCAATATATTTTTTTCATCTTAGTCAATATATTTCATTTAAAATCTTCAAGATAGATTACCATTCATCTTATCAATCAGCTAAATATTTACTCCTTATAAAATTATTTTATTCCTATAGAGTTTTATTATTATGTATTTTAAGACATTATTGGACATTCAATTAAAAAAATTATTAGATTCACTCCTCCCGATTGCTTCATTAATGTTAAAACCACTTAACATTCATTTCTTCTAATGAATTTCCTCTTTTAATCCATATATAATTTTCTTCAGTTGAAAATAAAAACCATCCTATTGTTTATATATACACCCATTGGAATGTAACATGTAAATAATCTCCACTAAATCTCCATGTTGAAAGGTGTATTGAAATCGATCCAATCCATGTGTAACCCATTAGATGAAAAATTTCATCAGAATATTTGAATTTTACAACTCTTTACTTCCAAAGAAATTTTGCTTGAAAAATTTATTCCTTTATTATATTAGAATCATTTCACCACTAATCATTACTTATATCATATTCTATCATTCAATTATTATTTTATATTGGAAACCCAGTTGTACGATAGTTCCTGATTCATCTTTGATAGTTCTTTCCACTCCCATATTCTACCGATCCTTAAAGAATTCATCCCTTCCTCCCAAGATGAATCACACTACTTGGTGTAATTGAGTTATTATACCTCTTATGGACAATTAGGTTCCCCATAATCTATTAAAAGTAAGACTTTTTTGGTGAACCAATATCATTGTACTAGAAATATTACTCTAAAATATCTCCATATAGAAGTTTAATCACTGATAGAAACCTCAATTTTTGATTCATGAACTTATGGTAATCATGTTTCCAATTGTTCTCTTGCGGGAATATTTCCTAAAATATTTTTTTTCTTATTAATTTAGGTACATATACTATAGTTTAAAATTATAATTTGTTTGTTCAAAAGTATTGAATCACTACTATTTGTGAATTTCATGTGTTTTAAACCTAAACAATGTATACTACAGTATTTAACATTTTATTTTCTCAACATCTAATTTAGTTAGGTTAAAATCATTCCATGGGATCTTCTCATTGAAGACAACATCTTGACCGATGATGAGCATCTATTGATCATCACTATATCTTCAGTGTCCAAATTGAATATTTTTCATTACGTGAAAAAATAGGCCTTGAACATTGCAACTATATTTTCTATATCCTTCGAATCAACAAGAGAATGAGAAATGAAACTGAATATTTTGAGGTGTGAATCTTCTGGTATTTTATCAGACTAATGTTATTTAGTTATACGTTGTATAACTAATATAGTTGGACTTCATTAATAAAATTATTCTCATGTTAATTTAATCTACCTAGATTGACATAGGCATACCAGGGTGTACAATGATGAATCAATCCTTATGCATTGTATATTGGATCATCCTCTCTAAAACTCTATTCTATTGTGTAGTTCCAGGTATAATTATCTTAATCCCCATCCCATTATATTGATAGAATTTACCAAAATATCTAACATTGTATTCACCGTCATTATCATATCTTAATCACTTTAATTTTTAACTACATTCCAAGTCCATCAAGGATTTCCACTAAACAAAGTCATCATGCACATAATATTTTTTTTAATAAAATAAACCCATAAATTACTTGTGAAATCAATGAGGAATTTTATGAAGTAGCATGATTCATCATGATATTGAACTGATGTAAGTTTCCATGATTTTTTTAAACAATATCTAATCTCATGGATCTTGGATTCTAGCAATTAATATTGAATAAAACCATCATTTGTTTTATAAACACATATATCAGATAAATTATGATAGATTTATAATCAAGATTTAGAATTCCCTTCCCTAATAGAACCTTCTTGTTTATCTCACTAATGTTTCTCAAACCATAATTATAAATATCCATAATTTCAATGGATATAATTCCATCTATTTATCTTCTACACGAGCTTCCAGTTAGATATTTCTTTCTGAAATTTACTCAACATTGAAAAATCATGAATCGTTGAGTCACATTCCAGACTCCATTATTGAGAATAGTGTTGAAGACTTTGCCATTCAACTACACCATTGAAATGAGATTCCACCCACGACCTAGTATGTGTCTCATTGTTTTCATCCAAAGAATACTCCCAATATATATCCACAGTGTTACATATATCATTCAAACCACATATAAGGAATCATTATATTATAAATGAACTTACCAAAATGTTATAGTTACATATATTTTCATGAATCATTTATCCTTTGATGTGTAGAAGTATGTACTATAGTCAACAACACAAGAATCCATCAGATCTTGAATAGTGGTTATCATATCACTGACATATTTTATTATGTTTATGGATGTTGAAATTTTGATTTTTATTCATCTGGTATTTCCTATAAATGTTCTATTTTTCCTGTGAGGATATCCTTGATTTCCATGATTTCATATATTAATCCACGGACCAATAAAATTTCTATGAATCTTCTCTATGATGTTTTCTTTTGATTTTCAATGAATCTCCATATGATGTCAGAATCCAAAACCATTACTATTCAGAGAACTAGTATATGATTCTTGTAATTCACTTCTCATGAAATCCTTATTGATTATCAAATTATATACATATTAAAAAAAATCATATCTCTGAGAGTAATTATTTACCATAGTAACTATGTCATCCCAATACTCAACTAAACATGAGAGCAGTATTATATTTGACACATTATAATCAAAATTCACCTTTATTGACTAGATATGAACTTAGATAAATTTAAAATTTTACACATGGTCTTCCGATGACTTTAGTTTTAATTTCCTTGGGCCAAACAAAGGTATCATAAGGATTATTTTTTTAATTATGTATGTCTTTATTCACCACTTATGGGGCCTCAATAACTGAAATAATAGAAATTTTCCCATTAATAATTCTAGATCAATTTTTTCTCTAAACTAATAGATGTTTGGGATCATTCTATATTAGATAGTCATTTGTCATTGTCTTCTAGAAAAAAAAAGTCAGTTCCGTTGAACTAATTGTTATGAAACATTCCTGCATCTATTTTCATATCTTATGATGATATTAACCAACTAAAATTTAGTTTGACTCTATGGAATGATATGATTACCTATTGTGTCCTGATTTAAGTATCACATTGATAACACATATTGGGGAAGAGGACGAATTCATTAAGAATATTTGTTACGAAAACCTAATTATTTAAACCGTGAGTTCACCAAAAGTTTAAATCCACCATTAGTACATAATAATGGACTATAAAAATTTCATATTGATATTAGGAAATATATTAGTAACATAATCACCACCAAAAATACGAATCACACACTCACATGTATATGTATAAAATATTAATGGAATAACACCATATGTTTCAAAAAATATCCTACATTAATTGGAGAACACTGAAAATGGATTTGTATTGACATAAGTCAATATTTTTTTAAAAATATATACTAGAACTACATCATTAGAATGTTTATAATTCCTCTATTGTAAAACACATAGTTATAAGATGAACCAAAACCATTTTATTCAACTAGGTAACATTATCCCCATACATTTTTAGTCAAGAATCTGTTGAATTATGGCTTCAGTTGAGACTTCCACCAACACCACTATCCCAAAAAAAACATTCACCACACCCAAAGTCCTAAATACACAAAATAAATCCAATGTATGCCCACAACCCCTGATCAAACCCTTATTTTCAAGTTTCAAACTACTACGGAATTGAAAAAGATGAATCAAACTATCGATGACTGAACTATCAATGTGTGAACATTTAATGGATTGAACATCAGATGATCTAATCTTATAATTATATGAACAAGGATTCAAATACCAAGATTCATCCCTAAATTTAATATTTACAGAACCATCAATTGATTATACATGAAGATAACCCACTAGAAAAATGACCTATAGACACAGATCTATAGCTGTTTTTTTATAAGTCCATGGATATAGGTTAATTTATAGCCACACCAAACATAAAACGTTTTTCAATTATGGTTTGATCATCAGGAATTTACTCTTCTCCATGATACCCCCTCACATTACCATCACCTCTATGTGGCCCTCATTCCCCTATAGTGTCCCTTGCAATATCTCTTCTCCCCTGACCCTCCTCCACCGATGGTTCCCTCACGACACATCCCTCGTGACGTTGTCCTCGCGATGATTCCCCTCACTGCAACCCCACTTCGAGCTCTAATATCCGACCATCCTCCCCGAATTTTGCCACATAATGTGAACACCTCAACTCCCCCCCACTAACGCTGCTCCTCAGTTTCCACCCCACCTACTCCTCTGGCGCACCTCCAACGAGGCCACCCCCCTCCCGATGATCCTCCACCACCTTGCGGATTTCGTCCAGTCACACCTCCAAAATTTTCATACCCACAAAGGTATTTATGGTTTTATCTTCTATGATGGGTGCATCAAATCTCAACATATCTTTTGATTTATCTTCTCACCAGTCATATTCATGTAAAAGGAGAGAAGGGTCATCTTAGGGAACACTAGTTTTTGGGATGATACATCCTGTTAAATTCCATGATGGAATAATGAAACCGAATAAGGAATTTGTATAATAACAGACTATGTGAGAAGTGAAAACAAAATGGTAGATATTAAACAATGTAATACAACAACATGAGGATATCTATGTGATGATTTGATTATGTTACCTCATGACACAACAATATTCCCAAATCAAATGATACAGGTATGATGTGAATGCATGATTATCATGAAAATATGATAACACAGATCGGTGTTGTTGGAATATATCATGTGCATGTCTCTTGTTTAATTACATTACGAGGAATTTTCATAAATTATTTCTTATCTTTCGTATGTTATGTTTGAAAAATAATTTTAAAATATTTAAAATTATTATATTATGTTTTTTTCAAAGAATAGTTTTTCTTGATTACATAAATTTGTCAATGTTTTTTATGTTGATAATTATAGAATACTTGAATGATGATTTGGGTGACAGTTTATAATTTGAAACATCAATTTTTCTAGGATATTATTCTCTTTTTTGTTCGAGGATTATTATAATTGGTCTATAAAAATATCTAATCGAGCAAAAATGCATGGTCGTACTATAGTGGATGAAGAGTTGTGGAAGTAGGTTGGGTGTTTTAAGCATTATGTGCATTGGAATCAATTCAAATAAATATTATATAATCGATATTCATTTCCATAATTACACAATTGGGCCTTGTTTCTAAATTGTTTTTTTCTAAAATTTATTCACTGTGAACATTGGGGTTGGGTAAAAGCACATCCAAATAAAGAAAAAGAATACTTATATGTGCTCTGAAAGCACAAGAATGAATTTCTCTTATTCGATGATGAATATGGCAATGAAATTGATCTTTCATTCCGCAAGAGAAAGATAGAATATATAAATAATTGGGTTCGGCATATTGAGGTTTGACTTTGACATGTGATTTCTAGGGTTCAATGCAACATAACATATTATATTATCTTTTTCTGTAGGCTGGAATTTACCATGATCATAAGTAGAAGAATATCGAGTACAGTGAACGAAGAGTTGATACTATTTTCAATGGCGGACCATCAATGGTCAATTATGTCAATAGTCATTGGGTTAAAGTTGGGAAAAGGGATATTCTCTTCTACTCTTTCAAGAAGAATCTTTTAAAGGAGGCGAATGTTGACCAATACGCTGGTTATGTGTTATAACACTTAGCTTATCATCATGGGGAGACCAACCTTACTGGTACCATAAATGGAATGGAGAGAGATTATATTGGGAGTAACAAAATTAACTTGCATCAACAAAATGTTTATTTTGGTATCAGAGACAAGGTAAATATTTTTTCAATTTTACTTCATTTAAGCACAAATTATGTCCAAAATCTCACTTTTTTAGACTTTTGTGTTTTATCCAGAGATAAAAAGATCATGTTAGTGCCAGATATGTCTACACTAGACTATCTCTGATCAATCATTTCTTATTCATGATGGATGTTGATATTCTCCTCAACTACTATAATTAATATTGACAATCTATTGAACCCACATGGTAAGTAAGTGATTACAGTGATATTATAAAGATTGTCACTAACATTCTTGTGGTAATATTATGGTATATACTGGTGATACCAATGGTTTTGGTCAATGGGATTGAAGGGATTAGTACTTGGTGGATCATACATGTTGTAAATTATGATTCTAGAGTCATTTTAAGAAATTTGAGATGCCTTTTAGATGGACAAATGATTAAGCCCATAGATCCATGGTACATGGGATTTCAGGGGACTATTGAGAAAATAACAACCAAAGAAGGTGGGGCATCCTAAACTATCAGTGAAAATATAGATGAAGTGGATGAAAAAACCATGAAAATTACAAAATCTAACTATTAGAATGTAGACTCTAAATTACAATGAGTTTTTGGAATCCATCATGATAGGGAATGAAAAAATAAAGGATCTTGTAATTAATGTCGGCATGCCCAAACATTGGTAGATCCTTTCCTTATCCATGATGTCTCTAAAAAATGTTTTTTTCTTAATAATAATGGATTACAAGAAGCACAATGATTACACCACTGTTCATTTTGAGGTCATCAAGTGCAAGGATATCTTTCCCATGGCAAGGCAGGAGAGGTTTTTAAAAAAAATTAAACTAACAACCTTTATTTTCTCAATTAATATTCACCTATTTGATTCAAATAGCATCATTGAGATATATGATACAATAGACCGAAATATGCTCACCCTCAAATCCTATTTTTCATTTTTCAATGATGATATTCAAGTATTTACATTGTTGTTTTCCTTACAGTTCTAGACAATTACTTTCACCTATGATGTGAATTAAATGAGAAGAGAAAAGTAATCTCGGATCCTCTGAAGTGTGGATTATATATAATTTCCATCTATAACTGAAATATGTTACAGATCCTTCTATGCAGAGTGTGCTACTAGATATTATTGAACTGGATATGTTGAAATTGGATAACAAGGATCAGTTTATTCTATTGGTGGTGAATGGGAAGATAATTGTGAGCAACATGAAGAGTATATGAAATGTGTAACTAAATTGTGAATCATATTTGAATGTCCTATTTTTTCTTTTTTAATTCCTATTTTGTTTTTTGTGTTGAGGTTTTGTTCATGTTTATCATGAAAAATATATGGGCTTTCAACTTATTATATGTTGGTCAATTGTGGATGCTTTTCATTTGTTGAAGGAGTGGGTGGCTAATAAGATTTATGTATATAAAGGGGAAATTTTATCCGTAGATGGGAAGAGAATATTAATATACATAGTTTAATTGTCTCTTAATATTTTTATTATACTATGAATTCATATTTTACTAAATATGTTTGTGATTTTTTTAATTATTTTATTTCTAACTATTGGTGGGGAGGAGAACTAGGTAGAAGACCTCTATACAACGGTCAAGTGGGAGGCTATAAGTCATGATATGTATTGTGAGAGACATGGGATGAAATACATTATTGAATTTAATCTAGTTATTTTGGATAATAAAGGTTGATTTCTTCTGTTTGAACCAAAAGACCATTGGTGTAGAGTAATGAAAGAAAATTTCATTCCATGGACTTATTTTATTTTAGTACATCTCTGGTTGAAACCATAATATATTTGGATGTGGTTTATATAGTCTCACGCGACCCTAAATAATTTTTTTTTGGATGGTGGAGTATTGAAGGAGTATTCATATGTCTGTTTGTACAAAGAACATCCCTTTCCAACTATTTAGGGAAATTTTTCTTTGGGGTTGTTCTGATAGTGATATAAGGATTTTAGAAATCCTCCACAAAAATGATCACCATGTTTTTTTCTCAATTATCAGTTGCATGTTTTTACCATTAATGACTAATTTTATTATTAATATTCACTTTGTTATTATTAACACCACTAAAATTATGATTTGGGATCCTTATTCTATAGTGTTTTTTTAGTTAGTTCTTCTTAATAAATGTCTTCGAAAGGGCTGCATCCACCAGATCCAACTCCAAAATTCTACTTGGGATTTTGAGAAGGAAAGAGATTCAATTTAGAGATATCTATCATTTTAATCCGAACAAATGATGTCAAAAACTCATTTTATTAATTAATTAAACGGAATAGTTGACATTTAAAACAGAATAGGAAGTAAATTGTGGTGGGACACATAGGTTTCATGACATAATGCCTCTACAAAACCGACCTTGTAATGGGGCCCTTTGAGTCATGTCATGACATATACCCACTAGTGTTATCTCTTGAACCTAACGCCACTACCTAGGACCATGTTACGACATAATACTTCCATTCAAAATGCAATCACCCTTTCTGTCTAGGGCATTATGGAGCAACACTTTGGTTCATGGTGTGATCCACCTTCAGTTCAACATTGTATTTTACTTAAGAAGAATTAATACTTAATAAAACTATCACAATTATGCAAGGTCCTTGGCTATAGCATGGACCTTCAATGGCCATAAAAAATCTATATTTACAAAACTACACATCATGTCATGGTTCTCTTTGATGTGGTGTTACCATTCCATTCCTATAGAATTTTAGCCTCTAACCCTATCAAAATTCTTAAATCACGAGTCTTGGTGTATGCCAGCACCTCTAAAACTATGAAAAGGTCCCAATAAACCTCTAAAACTGAAAAGAGGTTCAAATACACATGGTTAGTTTATGATTTGACCCCAATTACCTCACTTGTGATCATGATCCATTATAACCTCCCAACTATATGACTGCTTGCTCCCGAGTTGTATCTAGTTATGACAATGACCAACCTCACTATTTAAACCCGATTTTTTCTATATAACACTCCCAAAATATCAAGATGAGGTTGAACACATCTATTTATACCTATTTACCTTGAAAAATAGGCATGATAATCCTAAATCCATCCAAAAAAACTCCCAATCATAAGTGTTATATAGTCTATTGCATCACTACAAACTACCGAACACATTGATTGAATAATACCTATGATCATTCCACATGAAACCAACTCAAATTTAATGTTTTATTTTATTTTATAATCTATTTTTTACCATTAATTCTCATGTTCGGTGTCATGATTTTTTATCAAAACCATGCATTATTTCATTTTTTAGAACCACACACTACTTCATTTCATTCATTTTATGTCATCCAAAAGTAAGTAAACATTATTTGATGATTCATATAGATAACTGTGCTGTTTTGGATCTCCCAATAATGATGATTTTGGTATAACATGCGGTATGATGAGCCTCAATCTTGATTTAAGGATTTTTAACCACATGATCCAGAATGACCTACTATTAAAATGTGCTTCTGAAATGCTTAAAACATATGAATGATTAGGTCTTTATGAAGTTATACTCTGATAAAAAATTTGGAATCCCTTTCTATTTGAGTTTTTATCTGATCAGGTGATCTATTTGATGGAACATCACAAGAATCTGATGTTTTTGAGAGTTGTGCATGAGACATTCTCTATAGTGATGGTAGATATGGGACATAAATCTTCCAATCAGGAAATAATGTGCACCTTTATAATATCCAAGAATCAAAGGTAAATATTGTATTCATTTTTTTATTCCATGCCAGTTATGATGAAGGATTAAAATTCTTGTTTAATGTTCTTGTTGGATTGTGATATTATTTATATTAGCTTGTCTCCACCTAGTTAAATTTTTTTACATTACCATTATTTTTAGACAAGATGACCTTGATCAATAATATAATTCGAGCCTTAAGGTTTATAATAAAATATTCATGTGATCCTTCCTATTAACAATACTGGCCTATTTTTTATAACATGTTGCCTCAGTGGGGTGATGTCCATCCATGTTAATTTCATAATTTTTTTATTTAATTTCATAATACTTTAAATCAATATATTGTGGAAAAGTGAAATATAACTGTCTCCAGGAAGGTGATTGGATCATTTAGGTCATCACATATGAGGTGTAATGTTTATTGTATCATCACAATCAGATCAATTTATTATATCACCAATAATGACCTAATGGAATCACTCACTCTTCAATAGTGTGTTGATTTTTTGTCTCATTATCAATATGGGTAGGACCTCACTATCTCACCACTAGTGAGTTAACTTATTAACTCATCACTAACATTGGTGTGAGCTTACATTCATTTCAAAAGTAGGTTGATTTATTTCTTAATAACAAATAAGGATATTAGAATATTGTGTTATCATTATTGGGTTGATTTATTATCTTCTCACAAATAATAGGTGAGACCATACATTCATTTACCATGTTGAAAGATAACATTGATGGACATGTGATAAGATTCATATTTCTTCCTTTTAAAGGGTTACAGAGATGACTAATGGTGTTCCATTACAGGTTATTTAATCAGTGGAACATTGTTCCTATATTTTAGGGTTCCTTTATTGAGTTTGGGAATAATTGTAAGGATTTGAACCTGACTATCATGTTTTAGTGTATTTACCCCTCCCCATCCGATAATATTTATAAGTTGCGTCCATTAGATCACACACATGTTCGTCCTTCAATTGTGAATATTTCTTGGAGATTCTCATTGAGGAAGATGGTGATAGGTTAACGTAGACAAGAAAATTCAGTTATGCCTCATATCTATCCCCAATAAGATTGTTTCATCCCATACAATACATTAATTTTTCCAAAATATTTTAGACCTCATTTTGAGTTAACGTTGAGGGGAACTGCTAATGCTTTTTGAAGAAGTAGCTAAGACAACATCCGTATTTTTCACATGCCAACCTTGGGACTTGTAGCTCCCAAAAAAAACAATGTGTTCATAGCCAATTTGAGAGTCTTTTGTGGTAGATCTGAGCTCACTTTAAGAAAATATAGATGTCTTTGAATATCATTCTTCCTATGTTGTGAACTTTTGTGAGTCATTTATCACAAGGAAAATGATCCACCACGTCACTACATTATTCTTGGGTTGTTCATTGAATGGTGAAGCATTCTATATGGTCACAGTAAATAGTAGGTCATTTGTATTCCTGCAATTCACGACAATCCTTTATAGTGGAAAGAATGTTAGGACTCACCACTGCTCTAGAAATATGTTATATGTACAAATCTACACCCAACTCTTACATACTCGACACTGATAAGATATCTCATTGAGTTACCATACCTATTCCCACATGTTCTACTACTGATAATGGTATTGTTCATGCACCCATGAATGGGATTTGAAAAATGTTAGTAGTTCTTGAATCTTGACAACCTATTCATGGAACAACTAATCAAACTATTACTACTATGTAACCACTCTAGTAACAATTCTAGTAGGAAAACAACAAAAAAAATAGTGGAAATCAACTTGAACTATTACACTACAGTAATGAAAATATTTGGACAGTCTTAAAAAGAATCATATCTGGACCTTTGCCTCTTTCTATGTAGTACAACAATAACTGAATGTTATCACAACATCCTCTTAATGTTTGGAACTCAATATATATCACACACACAAAAATTTGGTTTCATGAATTTATTACAACTTTTAGCCAATATAGAAGATTTTTGGTATAGAAGATAAAATTTCTTGGAAGCTGGCATCGACTTGGATGTATAAAAATTATGTCTGTAATCACATCATGCAGTAGAATTCATAGATAAATACTCTTTTTTAAGTAATGACCTTGTGTGATCCAAAAAAAAAATGGCCCTCCACTTCATTTTTCAAGAATGTATGTTTTCACTATGATTGCATGCACTCAAACAAAGTCACATCTCAGCTATGATTGATCTTTCACCATGCGTTAATTATCCAAGAAGTAGCGTATATCCTCAAAGAATTCAATGAAAGCACCAAATTTTTTGGACTCTATATAAAAATGGACACACAGTAGAAATAGTGTAAATGGAATGGAAATTTGTTTGGCATTCACAACAATGTCACCCTTTTTAGTAGATTATTATCTCCAAATGTCTATTATCAATGAGACTTCATAATTTTATAATATTTTTATATTATACAAGGTTTATATAAATTAAATTTTTTTGCTAATTTTTTATTGTTCATTGATATATTTTAAATATATGTTAGATTCAATCTGGAATAGAAAACATTATAATTATTTCAGGTAATTTTTATGCTTCCAATTATATCAGGAACCTTCTACACCATTGAATTATTCTGACCTCATACATTTTGAAATGTTAACACCCTACGTAAGTCTGTTTCTCTTTGTTCACTATTTAATGATCTTAATTTTTTGATACCCAATTGGATTTTTTTTAATTTTGACATTTCATATTACAATTAAATGCACTATGTCACTATTCTTATCATAATGTATGCCTTAGTGTACAATGTTTTGATAATATCCATGTGGCGCTCTTTTCTTGTTTTGTGCTATATAAATTTGAGTTTTAGTGTGGAGAAGGGACTATGTTTTTGTCTGATGTTTTGTTTTGTTTTATTAGAGAGCAGGGAGTAGGGAGTATGAGGCAGGATGTAGGAGGCATGAGGCAGGAAGCAGGGCATAGAGGTAGGGGTTGGGAGTAGAGTGAAGCGATTGAGCCATGGAGCTGGGGTGGTAGGGAGTAGGGAGGTAAGGATGGGGGAGCAGGCAAGAGAGAGGGGGAAGGGGGAAGGTGAATGGGGAATGGGTAAGAGGCAGGGTGTAGTGTTGAGGCAGGGCGAAGGGAGTAGAATTGAGGTAAGGGGCAGCATTTGAGAAGGGAGTAGCATTGAGGCAGGGAGGCAGGAGGCACGAAGGGAGTGAGGGAGGGAGTAGGGGCATGAGGGTCTTTTTTTTAAAACACAGTTGTTGTAGACTATATTTTTCTTGTAGATTGGATTTTTGTGTGGCAGTAATGGATTTTTTTCTTGTATACTCCATAATGTAGCCATAGTTGGGTACAGTGGTAATTGGTTTATTTCCACTGTTATAAACGGTGGAAATTGTGATATGGCCACAGTTCTAAACTATGGCTATAGGATTTTTCTTCTAGCCATGCCAATAGGCGCCATGGTCAATGAAATCGTGGCTATTACCTATATCAATGGTTTTGGATTCTATAGCCATTGTTTTAACCTATGGCCATTTTCATGTTTTCTAGTAGTTTTAGGGTCTTTCTCAATCCTTTTAATTAATCGGACATTATATTTATTTATAAAAATAGAATAAACTACATCATTTTCAATTCTAAGAGGGTATTTAATAGTGAAATAATAATTATGGATTACCTCCAACAATATCCATTAATTCATGGTCATAATCATCTATGATAATTTATAAATTAAACCACTTTTATCAAAAAATATTTAGAACTATTCTCCATAAATGATATTACTAATGAAAAAAATAAATGGATATTTCATCATTTTAGATGAAAACATAATATATTACACAATAATTCATGATGATAATCCATACCTATTTAAGGACTTTTGAGACTGGATACATAATAAACATATTTCATAAAATATATTTAACATTTAACAACAACCAAAAATATCTTATCTAATTTTTCCTTTCTTGTACATATATTACTTAACTAATTTCCTCATAACGTGGGGGAAATGGAATCCTAAGTAAGGGTGATATTATATGCTCAATAAGGGTAAATGTGGAATATTCATGTCAATGATAATATATAAGATATAATAATCGTAAGTTGATGAAATCACGATCATAATTTATAATGTTCATACACAGTTATTCATATATCATAAATCATGATTCATGGAATAATTCATTAGAATCTCAAAATTCATCAGTCAAAAGAGTGAGGAATCATCGTTAATAAATCATAACCCATTAGAGAATTTCATAGAGTTAACAATATGTAATAATAATTCTAATGCAAACAGAATCTTGTAAAATCATTCCATTATTCAAGGATGACTATAAAGACAACCATCTCATTACGTGAAAAAGTATCATAATTTATTAGATTCACTCCCCATCATATTTTCATTAATAGAATGGGTTAACCCTCAAACCCCCTGTATAGTATATCATGAGATATCAATTTTTACTCAATACATGGATAGATTTAATAGAACCATGTTTCACATAATGAAAACCTCCCATATGTGTGCCATAATATCATAATTTCATTCATTGTTTCATTATAGCATAACCAATAGAAAATAAAGAGGTGTCATAAATATTTTAACATCACATAATTAAAATCCATCAAGAGAAAGAACACGGTATGTATAATTATATCATATGGTAATGACCCAATATTTTAATATATGTTTTCCACTAATTAATTAAAATATATTCTATTGTTTCACCACACACAACATCGAACTAAAATAATTATGATACGTCTTGACAGTTAAATCATAAAAATTTAATCTGTTCAAAAAATATATGTTAAATAAATATGAAATAAATTAATATAAATGTTCATATATGGTTTATTTTTTAAAAAATTACTTAATTTATTATTGTGTTTACAAACATATAATTTTATGAAATGTGACTTTCATTGAAGAAAACTATTCATATTATATTTAAATAATGATTTTAATAAAATATAATATTTATTTATTAATTCTATATTTTTTATCTATTTTATAAAAATTTAGAATAATAACTACAAGTTTTTAAAATAATTAATTTCCTTTAAAAATGTTTCCCATTTATTTTTCTTAATTTAATTAAAATTAAAAATTAAAAATAATATAAATTTAATTTTAAAAAAAAATAACATTTTTTGATATACACTATCAGCATTAGAATTAGAATCATTTTTAGGTTTTTTTAAAAAAATTCATTATTAGGTGAATAGTTCAAAAGACAATTTTTATTAATAAAATTTCTTTTTTAAAATTATTATTACATAATTATGAATTGGAAATTTATGAGGATATTTTATAATAAAAAATATTTATCTTATATTTTAATTTATAATTTTTTAAGAATTTTTTTCAATTTTTTAAACAATTATTTTTAAATTTACGACATCAATTTTAGATTTCAAGAAAATGTTTTTATTACATTATATATATAGTATTTTAAAATTAATTTTTTTCACATTTTAAAATTGAACCAAATGAAATGGATTCCAATTCCTGAATAAGTAGATCGAGATTATATAAGAATTACCATTTTAGTTTTTCCCAAAAAGGATATGTTTCCGTATGAAAAATCAATTTACAATAGTAAAATATTAAATGGTAAAAGTAAAAAAAGTCATGATAATGATTTGACAACTAGTTAAAAACACATTCTATAATAGTTGATTGATGCCGGTAGGTATTTAAATCTTCCATTATTTATTATTTTTTTGTTTTTCCATCACTTTAATTGAGTGTTATTTCCCATTAATGAAAATTTTTAGGTATTTACAAAAAAAGATATCCCTTTTCACATATAAATGGTGCATTAAAATCCTCACTTACCCTCACAAAAAAACACCTTAGATCATAAACAATACTATCCAAAACTAACTGACACATTCATTCACACCCACAAGATATTTTGTTCATCACAAAATACTATCCCTCAAGGGATTATTACCTTTTAAAAAGATATAATCCAATATGTGTGGTATAATCTGGTAACCGCTCCTTCATTATATCTATTTCCTTACGCGCACTTATATTTCTTCAAATTCCATTATAAAATCTAAAATGAAAAAATAGTATAAATTTATGTTATTATAATTATGTTATATGTGTTAACTGTCTTTCTAAATTCAATTAATGTAAATGACATCCCTAATCCTTTGTACATGCGTATTACCGCCTCCTTAAAGTAATATGAGCATTTATTTCCCCACCTAACATGGATTTAATGAATATAGAATTTAATATAGAATTATTATATATTAAATTTATTTAATATTCTAAAAGGATTAAAAATATTACTCATATCTCCTATTCTAATGAAAATGAAAGCACCACGTTTTCATATATGTATATTACTTCCTCTAGGGAATGGTGTGTTCTATTTTTCATTTCAACCATTCATGGATTAATTTTATTAATGTGTTTAAAGGATTAAAATATTGTTTATATAATGATATATTTATTGTCGGGATAGACTTAACAAAGTATTAATTATATGGACAATAATTAATAATTAAAAAATAATCTTCTTAAAACTAGACCTTTAAGTGGATAGTGGGAATTTCATTATAATTAATGGAATTTTATAAAATATAATATCTTTATAATTATAAAAAAATTTGACATATTAAACTTCTAAAAATTAATTAAGTTCATTATGCTCCATTTATAGTTATATTACAAATGATTCAATTTATATCCGTCAATTAAATTATAGTAGGTTTTTGATCGGTACAGTTTGATAACCCACATAAAATATGATATAAAATAATACCATTAGTAAATGTATGAAAACGATAAGTGATAATATATGATAAAAATGAGTAAATAATGACACTATTTTTTTAATGGTAAAATTGATGTCAAACTCTTTAATTTAGATACCACTATTCGTTTGATAAAAATTATTGAAACTTTCTCGTTGTAGATTTCAACTTTAAGGATCATAGTATAACTCTGATGGAATTGAATTATAACATTATCAATAATTATAAAAACCCATAAATAGAAACAATAATTTTATAATAATTAATAATTTAGGAAAATAAAAAATATATACCATTATTATAAAACAAGTTCAAAATGACCAATATTACTCTCACCCAACAGTAAAAATTGTCAAAAAAATTAACGAATATACCCATAGATAAAACATTTAAATGAGGTATTAAAATGGTAATATTTATGATTGATTTTATAAAATAATTAATTTAAATTGGTATATTTTATAAGAATGAGGCAAGAGACTATTAATGAAAATCAAAATTAATGCTACGTGATCCCAAATTAATAACCGATCATTGAGGCATGCTTTGATACCATTCACTAAAACTATTTTCCATTGTGTAACTACTAACCCATTGATTTATAATATAAAAAATTTATATTTAACATGGAAACATCAATTCCATTAATTCACTTCCTATTGTGGGCTATGAATGATATTTTTCCTAAAATATAAGGGTTTTATATAACTTAATATACTTTACATACCTATAATATTTCCCTTTAATGTATTAATTTAATTTCATATGGTATAACCTATTTCTACATTTCAAAATAAATTTGTTTTAAAATATTAATTACTGATTAGTTATCTTCCTTATTTTAAATTTATATATGTTATGTATAATTATCATCTTCTTAAATGATTGTTTCCCCTCTATGTCCATAATTTATCTTCTAACAATTTTTGTCCAATTTCACTCAAAGAATAATTATATGCCATCTCATGTGAAAATCATATCACCCTAATCTTCTTTTAAAAAGATATTTCTATCATCCTTTAATTTTGTGGTATTTCAAAAAATGTGATTTTAAAACATAAAAATGGAACCCAATAAAATATAGTTTCATGACAAGTGTCACCTCCATCAAATTATATTCATCATAAAGAGTTTTAAAACCATTATTTTTTATGGTAAAACCTTATATTTTAATTATAGTATAACAATAAATCATATAAATTTTCCTTCCTTAAATTATCATATGCTCATTTTGAAATGTGCAACTTATGTAGTTCATTTTTACATCTCCCGGATCATTATAAAGACTTTAAATAAAATAAATCTCAATTTTTAGGGTATATGTTTCTTTATTAAAATAAGAATAATCAAAAATGATTTTATTTATTCTTCTCTTAGGAATCATTATGTTATACACATTTATTATTATTTGTTACAAGATTATAAAATATAATTATTTCTCATGGGTAATATCATGTATATGATTTATAAACCATTTTTTCCATTTTTAGAACATATATAGACATACATATTATGATTATGTGATATGTAGCCGTATAATTATATATCCCTCCAATGCATTGGGTAACGATTTAAATATCATGGAATGTTATGTATGAGATAATGGAGTGAACCTAATTAGTTATGGTACTTTACCCACTATTTTTATGGAATGGGGGATTAAACTCTATCCACCATGAGGCTATATCTACATTGATAGTCTTCGTCATGATCCTTGACTTATGCATAGGATTTCATATATTATGTTGTTCCACATATTCCATGATCTTATTATTTGATTTACTTACGTAATTTTCACATTCTTATGATCATTCTAAGTTTTGGGTATGAATTAAATATTTTTGGTTCATTTTCCTTACGTAAATTCTCCTAATAATAAGTTTAACTTATTATAAATTATTATATTTTATTGATATCACATAAGTTTCCCTTACAGAGAATTTGATCTCAACCCTTCCTTAGTTTCAATTTCTATAAGTTATGAATAAAAATATCACAGATGATATGCATAGTATAATAGATTGTGTAGACAAATTTTTGGAGATATTATAGAATTGTTATGGATTATGTAGTTTCTTATATGGTGGGGAAAATACACTTTTAAAAAATAACATGGGTTGTGTTACTTTTTTCTCCAAATCCTCTAAATCTCTAAACCAGGTTTTTTTGGAATGTATTCAATGGAATTTATTCTCTAAGGAATGTGATTCCTAGATGGTTACGTATGGACTTCCATATAAAACATAAAATCCATAATTAGATAGCTTTTGTTGTTATTATTTTAGTTGCGGATAATTTAAGGGATGATAAGTTAATAGTGTACATCATTTGAAAGGAATACACAAATAGTTAGGTTATTTGAATTAATAATGAATATTTATTGGATTAAAATGAGTTATATTTAGTGAAAACACTAGGGATATGACTATGTATTGGATAATATCCTTAATTTTTTGAATGGTTTGAGTTTGTAGTTTTTTCTAGAAATGGAATCCTTATCTGGATACAAAGATTAGAAACAAGATTAAGAACATATTTATATAGTGGTAAAAATAGGAAAATGGTGGATTTGATACAAACGAAGTTGTGTTCTATTACATGAAAAAGATGACCAATTTCATAAGGGGACTGAAACTCTTAGGGGATATGATTTGGTTAATTATATGCTCTTTATGAGAAAAAATGAAGGACTGATTTCCATGTAAATTGAAGTATTTGTTTAAAAACTATGAGGAAATTAAGCCTAAAGTATTCTAAGTTGAATCAAGAATGATATATGGGGAACTAAGAGTGAGATAGGATGATCAAAAATAAATATATTTTAACACGATAGTATCATAATATTAGTATTCTTGTTGTAATATATTTCTAATACCATTTATGATAATAATATTATAATTTCAATTATTAGTTACTCATGATAACCCCTTTTGGTTTTATATATTTCTAGAACTAGATGAAACCATGTCTGATAGGTATAATTCAAAGACTAACTTCTTGAAAAACCCATCGAAATTGGAGATAGAGTGAGAAACCATGTGATTATACAGAAAAAAGCTATCACAAAATATGATTAACAATTTGAACATAGTCAAAGTCCAAAACCGTTAAAAGAAGATAGTGATAGAGTCTCCCAGATGTTCATGTGATAAGGATAATGAAGGAAATAATATTAAATTTCATAAATGTACGAAATATAGAATATGATATGCGGAAATTTCATTATAAGGATGTGTAGAAGCTAAAAGTGTGGAGATAAATGCCATTAAACTCGTCTGCGTGAGTTAAAAAAAGAAAATATTGAAAATCATTTCTTAAATTGCAAGGTAATTAGACATTACATAAATAAAGGACTAAATATAATGGATAATGATGAAAGAAGGAACTGAAAACCACTTAGAACATCTGAATAAGAAAAAGCCTATGCATCGATATTTATTGAAGTAGAATTTGATTTTCAATTTATATTTTTTATCCCTGATGTTATGTATGCATTAACATTTGATATATTGAATTATAAAAAAAAATTATGTGGTAAAATTTTTATATCCATATTATTAAAATATTAATAATCTATAGAAGTTATGTCGTGTTGATTTATCTATTCTTTACTTATTAGTATTCTATATATAATGGGCTATCAATTTTTACAAAGGGATCATATCAAATATCATAGAGGGAAATCACACTACAAATCCTAATTCAACCTATGATAATCTACCATTGTATGGTTAATTTAGATCTACTTATTGAAATTACTCTTATAATATGAGTTCGGAAATTTTAAGAATTCAATTTATTTATGGGATATAATTTAACAACAAAATATTATAATATATTTTTCCTATAATTAAGTATGATATGTTCTACAGATTGATACAAATATGACACTGATCTAAAATAAAACCTTTTAATGTTTTTAAACTCCAAAAACTCATAATTGAATTAGTATGTATGAATAGGAGTAACCAAATTTCAAAATATATATTGACATTTATATATATATGAATATTATTTTATAAAAATTTACATGATTCAATATTCTATTTAAGAATCAATTTTTTTATGCACTATTATTTATAATAATGAAAACTAAGTATATTATATATAAATGATTGTTTTATTAAAATATAATATTTATTAATTAAAACTATCTCTGATAATTTTTTATTGAAATTGATAATTTGAAAAACAAGTATTTTTTAATTGTTAATTTCTAAAGTAAACAATTTACCATTGTATTTTATGATATTATTTTAAATATGGAACAGAAAATTGGATGAACTTAATTTAAAACAATTAATAATTTTATTAATAATTTAAATATTATTTTAAGATAAATTATTGGATTTTTTTCTAACATTATTTATTTTTCTGTGAATAATGAAAAATATCTTTTTTATCAACAAAACAAATTTAATGGCGTTATTAGTATATATGATTGATTTTCAAATTCAATAAATATTTTTTATAAAAATAAATATGTATTTTATAAGTGAAATTGTTGTTAATATAATTATTTTAAAAACCCATTTTTAAAATTTTGAAACATAATTTATACATTAAAAAATATTTTTTAATATATAATACATTTTTAATATAAATTTTTATGAATTTTTGAAATTCAACCAAATAATGTGAATTTAAAATTTTCAATATACTGAATATATTTATTTAATAATTACGAATTTATATTTTTCATAAATGATAGAAACACTAGGGAAAAACAAGTTACCGAGGTAAAATATGCAATGGTAAAAGTGAAAAATATAATGGTAATGAGTAACAACATATTAAAAACATATTCGGGATTTAGTTTCTGAGGATTATATTACCCTTATATCATTAAATTTATATTATTTATATATTTTCGGTCACTTTATTTAGATTGACCTCCCATTATTGAAAATCGTTAGTGTAATGGCCCAGACCCTCTTGGCCCCTTACATTGCCAAAACAAGGCTCCACCAAAACAGTGGCACCGTGACGATGGCACCGTGTCCTCACATAGCCATCAGTTTTATTTCTCCAGTCCTGATCCCGTGATGTAAATTTTTGACGTAAATTAATTCTTTTACCCTTTTTAAATCCATTTAAAGCCCATAATTAATTCCAAAAACACCTGAGAAGCCTCCCCGATGAGGGGTATTAAATAACACCTTAATATCATCTTGTGTAACTGCCCACCCGCATAAGAAACCACGATGTGACTCTCCAGGCGTTCAAAATTCCATATCCCTTAAGTCTAGGATCTTCTCTTTGTACATCCTTCTAGAGGTTCCTTTTTTTTCTCCTCGACTGGTCTTCATTTTTCTCCCTAGTGCGCCAGGAGTTTCTCTCTTCTCATGGATTGTGGTGTGCATCTTATGGAGATTTCTGTACCTCTTGGAGTCCACAGAATTCCTCCCCTACAAGCCATGCAACCCCTATTCTTGGCGCATGGTGAAAAACATTGATCCTTGATCATCCAGGTATGGATTTTCCTTCGTCTCTCCTTACTATTTATCATACGGGGTGGGTACGCTATTGTTTCTGTGGGGATTGACGAAACAAAACAAAATGGAGATAATAATCTGACCTTTAATGAATGAAGGGGGGGGGGTGTGATAGATGTTATGTTGTACTCTTTTATGTTGATATGTGTTGTGAATTTTGCGGGCCTATGCTCACTAAAAATGTGGTCGTTGGTGGTCTTCCTTGCGCACTAACAAACCCTTCTATTCTGTGATGATTAAATGACTGTAACATTTAAATTGGTTAATCACATTAACTCGGTGGATTAAATGGATACCCAGTAAACATAAAACCTTGTGTGGTCACCCCATATAACCTACAGAAAAATGAAAATAATGAATGATGTGGTTGAACCTGGAAGTTTCCCTACTCTATTTTGGTGGTTGGTGGTTCATTCTTTTTGATTTCCCATGGGGTGATGTGGGTGAGAATGGGAGCCTCTTTGATGCGAGTCTGAAGAGTGTGGTTACTCTGTCGTGACACGAACATGGGTGGGATCTTCTATTGTTGAGAAATTGTTGGTTCCTGGTATTGATGACACGGGGCTATGTCTCGAGGTTTTATTTATTTCTAGTACATCGAGGGATCTCACTTATCCCCTTTTTGTGAGGTTTCACTGGTTCCAGTACATTGATGGATCTCACTAATCCCCTTTTGTTGTGGTAACTTTACAAGAGAACCGGGTGTGAATGTTTAAATTGATGTTGGATGTTTCTCCTTTCCTCTGGCTTTTGGTTATGCCTTCTAGTTTCCCAGTACTGTATATTTTACTTAAATGAGTTTGATTGAACATGATTCCAGAATGGTTTAAATGAGTAATTGGTTTTGGGGATGAATTGTGACTTGGTCGCGAGTGTTGTGATTTTCTTTATGAATGAATAGTAACGAGGGTGTTTGTGCTTTGATTTTGGAGCCCCTAGGTTTAGAAGAGTGCATGTTTCCCATACAAATATTGTATTTATTATGTTTTTTATTTGCGCCCCCCCATGTTGAGCACTTAGTTCCAAACACCCCTTTTTATGTGGAGGGTGTTTTTTCCAAAACTCCTATGAATGGATGGTTATTAGCTCCTTTTCGGCTCCCTTTGACGAATAGTCCAATACACATCGGGAAAGCTGTGATGGCCTGAAGTCCATTATTAGCCCAAGAATCGTCGGGCAGGGTAGTTATGGTTGTTGGCCCAGGTGTTTGCGGGAAGGTTGTTTTCAAAGTGTCTTCGGGATGAGGCTCAGGTGTCTTCGGGCGTGGAAATATTTGTTCTGACCCAGGTGTTTGCGAGTGTGGTTACACATGTTGATTGTTGCCCACGTGTTTTCGGGCAGGATGGCGGTTATGGCATAGGTGTGTGTGGGCAGGGTTTGGCAGTGGGACTGTGGTGAGCTTATGGCCCAGGTGTGTGCGGGCGGGGTTTGGCAGTGGGACTGTGGTGATAATGGCGGGATTGGTTCAATGCGTAGGATATCTTCAATAACCACTGGGAAAGTGGGACGGGGTACCCAAATATCGATGTTCTATTACTATACTTTACTTGACATGCATTATTTGAGGAGTGTGATTTGGTGAGGCTTGGGTGGATAGTTTACCTCACTAGATGTTTTGGTTATCTCTTTTCTCATAGGGCGATTGAATGCCTCTCCACTTGTGCACGAGAGATTTTTGTTTTCCCTACTGAGTATACTTATATGCTCACCCTACATATATAAAACCACTTTCAAGTTTCCAGGAGGACATCAGGGATCATGCGTGACCGTAGTAGCTCGGAACTTGGGGCAGTTGATGTAGTCATTTTCCTTTTCTAGGTACTTACCTATGGATTTTTTGTGGCTTGTATCATTTACTATTGAACATGTATATGGTAATGGGTAACTTTTGGATTTACCTTTACTTTCTTCCATGGTGTTGTTGGGGTTTCTAACTTATCTCTCGATCCTATAAAAATAAAAAGGGTAATGCGTTCAATCTTGTTTTTGAATATATACCCTTGGTTCTAGTCGCCATTCCAGGACCTAGTGAAGGCGGGTCTTGGGTGGTCATTATCTCTCTATCAACTTGAAGAAGGAAGGGTATGGCAATCTGATGTCCCTTCCCTCATCTTGGTGAAGGTGGGTCGTGATAGAATGGTATCAAAGGAGTTAGTTTGAGAGGTAGGATGGAGTCTGGAGTTTGGCACAGTGAGGATTGCATGGGGTGGTAGGGCAACAGTGTTGGGCAACATTGGTGTGTGAATTAGGCCAGGGAATTCTGGCTAGGTCCCGGAATTTTAGGGCCCCCCATGATCCGATGTAAGGAATCTAGACCTACCAAACGACCAAGTGAGGCTACACTGATTGTAGGGTAGAGAACCTAGGAAAGGTACATGCATCATAATGACTTGTGTTCTTATGTTTAAGGGGTGTCTTCGGGATTCAAAATAAATAAATATGTCTAAGAATATTTAAGAACAATATTATACACTACTCGATCTTAGGAATTCCTTGTTTACCTTGCAGCTATGGCACCTGGGAGGCGACCATGAGTAGTGCAGGCGATCGAGGCCCAAGAGGTTGACATGGACTGTTGGCATAGGACCCACCTAGAGGAGGAGGATGATTAGTGGAAGAAGACACTTTGAGCCTTTCGGCGACAAACCATTGGGATGTACGAGGGCATCATCTCAAATATGGAGACAAAGAGCTGGCTAGAGGAGCTAGTGACATCCTTCAGTTTGATCTGGGCTCCGACAGAGTACTGGGTTTCTTTGGATGTAACCCAGATGCATGGAGAAGCGCGTCAGTGCTGGAATCTTCATTATGGGGAGAAGAGGAAGACTGAGGTGACGTGGGCTAACTTCGAGAAGGAATTCTGGGTGGAATTCCTCTCTTCCACTCTGAAGGCATAGAAGACGTAGGAATTACTCTCCCTACAGCAAGGGAGTATGTCAGTGAGAGAGTTGGGGATCAAGTTCATGGATCTCCTTCACTTTTCTTCTGACCTCTTTGCGGATGAGGAGTCTAAGGCAAGATGTTTGGAGGAGGCACTTCGACATTCTATTTAGTACAATTTTACTCCCTACACCCTACCGACCTACTTGGAGGTCCATAAGAAGGCTGATGTGGTGGAAAAAATGCACACGCTGGGAGGTGTGTTGCGAGAGGGAATCCATTTGGGCTCGTTAAAGGGGAAGGCTGTCAGCAGTAGGCCTCCAGCATCAGGACCCTCAAGGTTTCGACCAGTAGGGAGTAGGACTCAGTAGTTCCATTTCCTACCTTCCGGCCATTTCCCTTTTAATTTTGGCCCAGTGAGGAGATGATTCATCTGTGAAAGACATGGGAACATTCCGAATCAGTGCCCGGATAGAGTACAGTACAGTGGTGGTGGGAAGGTCCATCACCAACCTCAATAGTAGCAGTTCCCAGCTAGGCCCTTTCAGCAACAGCAGCAGGGGTAGTGGGATCCCGATCTGCCGAGGGTAGACATTGTAGGAGGAGGCTGACCTCAGGGTGCTCCCCAGGGACCTAGACCCGGGCCTGGTTGAGGAGGTGTCCAACAGCCGAGAGGCAGAGGAGCTGGGCTTGGGCAGTTGCATTCCATGAAGTTAGCAGTTTCAGCAGGGACATAGGTCGTTCGAGGTATGATCAACTTTTTTAGTACTCTTTCATATGACTTGTTTGATACAGGAGCATCACACTCCTCTGTTACACGATGTATGGCCCATGTTCTAGGTTTAGACGCTAAGAGATTTTCAGTGCCCCTGGTGCTGAGCACACCAATCGGAGGTCAAACCGATTTGTTGTATGTTTGTTGAGGATGAAAACTGATGATATAGCCACATCAGTCAGTCATGGATCTTCTACTATTGCATATACAACCATACAGTGTCATCCTAGGTATTGACTAGTTGTTCTCTTTATGTGCCATCATTGACTGCTTCAGAGGAAGGGTTATTTTTTCAGACTTGGGCGGCTGACAGGTGACTTTCATCGGCGAGCGGAGTTTCCAAGGGATTAGCAAGCCAGGGGAACCCCTCATATCCTTGTTAGCTGAGATATTAGTGGAGTTGGTGGATGCAGAGATGGTTTAAATTCTAGGGTTCATCATTTAGTTTATGGACATCTTCCCTGAAGAGGTGACAACACTACCCCCTCGACGTGACATTGAGTTTGGGATAGACTTGCAACTTGGTGCTCAACCAATTTGGATGGCCCCCTATCGGATGGAACCTTCGGAGCTACGGGAGTTGCGGATTAAGATTGATGATCTGATGAAGAATGGTTTTGTTCAACCAAGTGCTTCACTGTGGGGTGCTCCACTCTTGTTCACGAGGAAGGAAGATAGTGGTCGCAGGCTGTGCATAGACTACCAGAGACTGAATCAGGTAACAATCAAGAATTTCTACTTTCTCCCAACGATATATGATCTCTTTGACCAGTTTAAGGGGGAAGGATGGTTCTCTATGATTGAAATACTGTTAGGATATCACCAGTTGAGGGTGCTGGTGGGTGACATCTCGAAGACGACCTTCAGGTGCAGATATGGGCACTTTGAGTTTGTGGTCGTGCCATTCGGTGTCACGAATGCTCCAAGTGTGTTCATGGGGCTCATGAAATCCGTATTCCAAGAATATCTGGACTGGTTAGTAGTTGTGTTTATTGACAACATCTTGATCTACTAAAGATCATATGAGGATCACACTGAGCACTTGAGAATGGTTTTAGAGTTCCTCTGATAGCACCAAATCTATGGGAAGTTGTCCAAGTGAATGTTTTGGATGAGAGAGGTGCACTTCCTTGGGAATGTGGTGTCTGAGAAGGGGATAACAGTGGACCCATCAAAGGTCGAGGTGGTTGATTATTGGGAAGTAACCAAGAATGTGGCAGAGGTTAGTAGTTTCCTTGAGTTGGCAGATTACTACGGGAGATTCGTTCCCAACTTCTCTTGAGTTTCAACACCTTTGACAGCTTTAACCAAGAAGGACCAGGCATTCATGTGGGATGAGAAGTGTGAGGCAGAAATCAGTTATTTGAAGGTTATGTGGGTTAGTGAAACAGTAACGAGGTTTCTAGAAGAAGGGGAAGCATATGAGGTGTTTTTTGATGCTTCAGGAAAGGCCTCAGATGATTGTTCATGCAACGGCAATGGGTGATCTCCTATCGGTCTAGACAGTTACGACCCCATGAGTGTAAATATGCCACCCATGATCTGGATCATGTGTAACTCATGTTCATGCTAAATTTGTGGCAGATCTAACTCGTCAGGAAGTGCATCGTGGTCTTCACCGATCATAGGATCATGCAGTATGTCTTCTCCTAGCAGTACCTGAAATTACAGTAGCGGAGGTGGATGGACTTCCATCAAGACTACAACATCGATATTTCCTACACCTCAGGAAAGGGGAGTGTGGTGGTTGATTCCATGACTAATAAGTCGCAAAAGGTTGTGGTTTGAGAGTTGGAAGATGCTTGGAAGGAAATGGAGGAGTTGGCTGCCTTGCACCTGGATGCAAGGGTGGAAGGTGGAAGAGGTTTCCTGTATCAGATGACAGTGCAATCTTCTCTATTGTGGCAGGTGGCAGAGTCTCAGTCGGGAGACTCCGAACACAAAGTGGTGCGTGACCTGGTTAACCAATGTGATGCTCTGGAAGGGTGGACGATGGATGGTCAGAATTAGGTGCATTTTTGAAGAACACTATTTTTTCTAGAGGCGATGCGCGAGAGAGTTCTTAGTGAGTTGCACAACTCACCCCTAACAGTGAACCCAGGAGTTTCCATTATGTACCAGGTTTTAAGGAGATAGTTTTGGTGGCCTGGGGTGAAACAGGCAGAAGCAGGGTTCATAGAAAAGTGCCTAGTGTGTCAGCAGGTGAAGGCTGAACACCATGTTCTAGGCGACTGGTTGCAACCTTTAGACATCCACGAGTGGAAGTGGGAATACATATCGATGAATTTTGTCATGGGGATAACCAAGGATCAGGGAGGCTGTGATGCTATCTGGGTATTTGTAACGCCCTGGCCCCAGTTACCCAGAGTCGGTGAATTATTACATAACATTGGCATTATCACAGGAAAGATCAAAACTCGAAAGACTGATTAGTTTAGTAGCCTTAGAAACACTAGATATATTCATAAAGTTTTAAATTACATCATAAAAATGAAAACTACAACAACATATTCTCCATAGTCCACACTCTTATCCCCTCATACTATCCCTGAAGGTCATTCATAATTTACGTCTTCACATCCTGGGAAAAATAAATATAGAAAAGCGGTGAGCTCAAATTCCCAGTAAGGATAACAATATAGCTGAAACATTCATAAATAAGAATAAACATTTAAGGCAATGTATAACTAAAACAAAAGCCATAAACATGAACGTCAACATGGTATGGAAAAAATAAAATGAAATAATTCCATTTACTTATTCACATGGATATTCTAATAATCAAATAATCACAAGCAATATCAATAACCACTTTTATAATGATGTAATTCATAATTCCAGACTATCATAACAACATAGCAAAGGCCTCATGCCAATACTGAAAATAAGATTTTGTCAAGGCCTTGTGCCAAGACACTAGTTTCTCTCATTAGACCTACCGATGCATCGAGGAGATATAGCGGGCTCCACCCGTCATATATTAAGTCCAATGCATTCCTCATATGAACATGTTTAAAAATAACATAAACATTTGTATTAAAAATAGCATACAAAATGTCAATACTTTCTCCATTAACCATGAATGGTATAAAAATAACACATCCACAGTCAAAAAATCACAAAACCATCAATACAATATGGATGTTTTGTATCATAATAAATCAACTTCAAATTAGCTTAAAATCCATCAAAGGATGTTGACATAGATGAAATCAAAACTATTTGAGAGAAATATCCCATTTTTTGAAATCATTTAAAAGTCACATAATTATAAAATAAAACATTTACTTTGAAAATTTTCTTATAATCTTGTAAGGGATGCTTCAAAGATTTTATTACGGTGGAAAATAGCCGCACCCGCCGTAAGTTAAAAAAACATTCTTACCTTAATTCTGTCGAAAAGGTTAAAAAGAACCTTGTTTGGAAAATGATGGAACGATTACTTTATATAAATCTTATAAAAAGTCAAACAAGGTTTTAAATGACTTTAAACCATATTATTTTAAATAGTAAAAATGTTTTGAAATACATTTTTAAGAAACATTTATGTGGATGATAATTAAATCCCAGTAGATTATTACGTATAAACAATCTCGGATAATGAAGAGATTGTGAGATAAACACATACCTTATACTTTTCATTTGTTGGGGTAGGTTAACCTCCTGTATAATGGTGAAATAATTTTTATTAAATTATATAATAATAATATATATTAATATGATATCATATATGATCTTTTAACATTTCTTTGTTAAGAATATTTTAGAATTATCGTCGTTTCAGGTGTTAACATACTCATTTTTTTTTGTTACGTAAGCCATGTTTTTCATGGATAGGTTGTATCTTATTCATATACAGAGTGATATCATGTCCTTAGATACTATTATTAATCATCCAATTATAATTATACTTGAATGGATACGATGGGGAATGAATCTCATCGCGTTCATGGAGACGGTAGTCCGTACGTACGCACGAGTGACAATATCATTCTTTTGATATCAAAATAATATATAATTGGATTTTATATAATATATACAGAATAATTACCATGTTATATTTATTATTTAGATGAATTAAACATCATTATTATACCCATCCAAATAATAATTTATTGAATAACAATTACACCACGACGTGGAGACGGTAAGCCGTACGTATGCACGTATGATGACATGTCATTCAAAGGATGGATAGAATACTTAATAGGGTTGTACCATGTTTATAATAACAGTATATTATATATAATATAATGGATTTATTATTTTATAATGGTAATAACAATGAAAGAAGAAGTGGAAGAATAAAGAAACTTGAAAAAGGGTGGGGAAATCATTACCTCTTTTTATGGTTCTTCATTTTGATTTGATCAAAAGGGTTCTTTAGGTTGGCTTTATGACTAAAGTAAGGCCTCTAGGATGAAGTGAGGGAAGTTCAGAGAGTATTTGGGCAGGTTTTGGCCGAACCAAAAGGCTTTGACGGTGTGAATTAATGAGAAGGGGGAGTTCCCTTTTACAAGAGGTGTGAGGGGAACCTTTGGAAAATCTAGAAATATTATTTTATAACAAATTCGTATTCAGTTTATAATGGCTCCAAAGTGGATTATTTAAAGTTTAAGGTGGGTATGGGTCGATAACCACTCAACCAATATAATTTAGGCAGGTTTGGGTCATTATATTAACCTTATCTTTTAGTTTTAACTCCAAGTTAATTAGTTTGACATTTACCATGTCACTTTGTATTTTTATATTTTATAGGTAATAAACAAACTACATACCTCTGAGAGACCCCCAAGTGGTCCATTAATGATACACCTATCATGATATATGTCTCTTGGCCAATCCTCAGATTTTTAGGAATTGAATATCAATTAATAATATAATATATCTTTTATAAACTCTTTTATGTCCATTTTGACACTAATTGGAAAATTGATTTTTGTAAAAATCATAACAGAATGATTACTTTGAAAAAGTTAATTAAAGCATTCCTAACATGTCATATTAACCTATAAAATTAGTTTAATTCATTAAAAGTCTCAAGTTATATTTATTATCGTATTTATAATATCAATTATTTTAATTTTTCACTATTATGGTAATTATTGCATCGTCATTGGGTCATAAATAAATTAAATTATTTAATTTAAAAATTATAAATAAAATATCATTATGTAGGAAAAATATTTACTTTTCTAATAAATATTTATAATCGAATTTATCTTATGTGTAACCCTATATTAAAAATGTTTTATTAAATAAACATTGATTTTAACTCTTTTAACTCTTCTTTGAATTAAATAATAATAAATGTCCAAATCTAATCCAAGTGGACCTAATTGATAATATTTTATTCCTAAGGTTGTTTTTGGTCGATATAAAATTGTCCAATATAATTAGGACATGTGTTAGGGTAATATTAATATCATTTTTACCCTTAATTACCCTATTTTCTTTTAACCGCGGAAAATAAAAGTTAAAAGTTACTATTCAAAAAAAATTATTTTTATCTCATTGAACCACATTTTACTCCTTGATATTAGTCGTGTCTCTCATATTTTCAAAATTCTAGTCACAGAATTGGCAAAATTAAGTTTTCTGAAAAATTCAGCTTTTTTTACTACTACTTAGTTGTTTCAATATTCATCATAAAATGATGTTATTCATAAAAATACCAAAAATTCGACCTAGGCTAATTTAGATATTCCAAATCCAAAAATGAAGCCCATTTTGAAAAATAAAATTTATAAATTTCAAAAAGTGGGTATTACTATTCATAACGGCTAGTTTGATTGGTTGTGGTGTGTTAGAACTTGATGTTGCGTACAACACATGCAATTGCATTATTCAATGAGAAGTGTACCGTAGAAGATTGGGGTGTTACATTCTCCCCTCCTTCAAATAACTCCATCTTCGAAATTTCTAGAATACTACTGCCTTAAAAGACTCTGGTGGTTCTTCATCATAAGTTCATCAGGTTCCCACGTTGCCTCTTCCATCTTATGGTTTCTCCACATGTCTTTTACCAAACGAGTCGTCCGGTTTCTCAGTACTTGTTCTCTCATATCAAGAATCTTGATTAGATCTTCACAATAAGACAGATTGGGCTCCAGTTCTAATTCCTCATAGGTGAGTACATGTGTTGGGTTAGGCATGTATTTCCTCAACAAAGATACATGGAAGATATCATCAACTTTGGAGAGACTTGGTGGCATTGCCAATCGGTAAGCTACAACCCAAATTCGTTCTAGAATATCGAAAGGTTCGATGTACCTGAGACTCAATTTACCTTTCTTACCAAAACGTATGACTCCCTTCCATGGAGATACATTCAGGAAAACATGATCACCGAATTGAAATTCCAAATCCTTCCTTCGATTATTGGCATATCTCTTCTTCCTACTTTGAGCTTCTTTCATATGGTTTTGGATTACCTTCACCTATTCCATAGTTTCCTCCACCAGTTCTGTGCCTACAGGTTTTCTTTCACCAACGTCATCCCAAAAGGTTGGTGTGCGACATCTCTTTCCGTATAACGCTTCATATGGTTCCATATGAATACTCGAATGGATGCTATTGTTATAGTACAATCCTACCAGGGGTAAATATTGATCCCACATACCCTGAAAGTCAAGTGAGCAGTATCTCAACATGTCATAAAATGTTTGAATAGTTCGTTCTGATTGTCCATCTATTTGAGGGTGGTAGGAAGTTCTCAAATGAAGTTCAGTATCCAAGGCTTTCTAAAGACTTTTCCAGAATCTTGAAGTAAAATGGGGATCACGATCAGAAACAATCGATTGGGGTACTCCATGAAGTCTCACAACTTCATTAATATATTTTCGTTCTAGTCATTCAAGAGGTAAATCTTCCATTATAGCAAGAAAATGTGCTGACTTGGTAAGACGATCAATAATGACCCAAATTTCATCGCTCTTTCTAGGAGTCTTTTGTAGCCCCATGAAAAAGTCCATCATAATATTGTACCATTTCCACTCCGGTATGGGAAGAGGTTTCATGACTCCTCCAGGGTGTTGCCTTCCAGCATTCACTTGTTGACAAACCATACATCTTGAAAAAAAATCCGCAATCCCCCTCTTCATGTTGTCCCCCCAAAAGTGTTCCTTCAAATCTCTATATATTTTGGTGCTCCTAGGGTGTATAGAGAAATTGGAACTATGAGAATCATCCATAAATTCCAGTTTTAGATTAGGTATATCGGGAACACAAAGTCTCTTCCCGAATTTCAAAATTCCATCTTTATACACAAAGTCTCTCAATCTCCCATCATTTACAGCTTTAATCATCTTTTGGAATTCATCCTCATCGGTCTGATAACTCTTAATCCTTTCTAGTAAAGATGTTTTGGCAACCATTCGAAAAAGCATTGATGTTTCACCTTCCCTGGTTATTCCCATGTCCATATTCACTAGATCCCTGAATATTGGATCCTTTTCAATTCTCATTTTGTTCAAAACTCCATGGTTTTTCTGCTCAAAGAATCTGCCACCTTGTTTGCTTTCCACGGGTGGAAGTGTATCGCACAATCATAATCCTTGAGTAATTCAAGCCATCTCCTTTGCCTCATGTTGAGTTCTTTTTGTGAAAAAATATACTTCAAAGAATTGTGATTAGTATAAATCTCACATTTTTCACCATAGAGGTAGTGCCTCCATATCATCAAAGCAAATATCACAGCTGCTAACTCGAGATCATGAGTAGGATAGTTTTGTTCATTAATTTTAAACTTTCGTGATGCATAGGCAATAACCCTATCATTCTGCATAAGGATACAACAAAGTACTTTCTTCGATGCATCACTATAAATAACGAACCCATCACTCCCCGATGGTAGAGTCATTATAGGAGGATTGACTAATCTTCTCTTCATTTCTTCAAAACATTATTCACACTCTTTGGTCCAAAAAAAATTAACCCCTTTACATGGGATCTTCATTAATGGGTTAGCCAACAGGGAAAAATTTTAGACGAAACGTCGATAATAACCTTCCAAACCAAAAAAATGGTGGACCTCAGTTATACTCGCCGGTGCTGGCCATTCTTGGATTGCATTGGTCTTAGAAGGATCAACAGATATTCCATATTTAGAGACAATATGGCCATGAAAATAAATCTCTTGTAGCGAGAATTCACACTTGATAAACTTCTCATATAATTCATGTCTTCTCAGAGTCTTCAGGATAATGCGCAAGTTATTTTCATGATCTTTATAGGTTTCGGAGTATACCAAGATATTATCAATAAATACCACCAAAAATTCATCAAGATATTCCCGAAATACACTATCCATCAGATCCATGAATACAGAGGGTGCATTAGTCAATCCAAAAGGCATTAATGTAAACTCGTAATGACCGTACCTGGTTTGAAATGCTGTCTTTGGAATGTCTTCCTTCATCACACATAACTGATGGTATCCAGATCGAAGGTCAATCATTGAAAAGTATTGAGCTCCATGCTGTTGGTCAAATAAATCATCAATGCGAGGTAGGGGCTACTTGTTCTTTATTTTAATAGCATTGATCTCCATGTAGTTGATACATAACCTCATAGATCCATCTTTCTTTTTAACCAAAGGAACTGGGGCTCCCCATGGAGAAACACTATGGAGAATAAATCCCTTATTACTCAATTCCTCTATTTGTTTCTTTAGTTCAACTAATTCTACAGTGGCCATTCTATAAGGGGTCTTCGATATAGGCCTTGATCCAGGAATTAAATCAATGGAAAACTCAACTTCTCATTCTGGAGGATGTCTAGGTAAATCTTCCGGAAACACATCTACATATTCTTTCAAAATAGGTTCATCCTCTATTTGAAAATTCATTTCGTCACCTATAGTCATTTCATTCTCTTCTTCCCCAATAATTGAATTTAGTTGAGCTATTGGGGGTGGAAAGATATAAGAATTAGGTTGTGACGATTCTGCTCTAAAGATAAGGTGTTCCTTATAATCATGATCAAGAATCATAACCTCATTCTTCTTACAATAAATCTTCACATCATGGTCTGAAATCCAATCCATACCAAGGATTATATCAAACTCAATCATAGGTATGACGATGAGATCAGCAGATAAAGAACATTTATGTGCTATAATGGGGAATGATTCACAAAACATTGTTGTAATGATACTCCCCTTAAGAGTTTTAACTGAAAAATCCCTTGTTAAATCAAATTGGAAATATCTAATTTTCAAAGAAAAATGGGAAGATATGAAACAATTCTATGATCCAGAATCAAATAATGCATTTTCTAAACATGAGGAAACCATTAAATTACCTGCCACCACATCTTTCGGAGCTTCTACCTCTGCAGTAGTGATAACATAAGATTGGCTTTGATCCCTTAGCCTTTTCTGAGGTAAGTTCCCCTGATGCTTAGGATATTCATTTGCATAATGTCCCATCTCCGTACAATTGTATCATTGGACATCGGTAGCTTCCTTTTTCCACTTGCAATCGTGAGCTTGGTGGCCTTTTTCACCACACTTCTAACAGACTCTCGTTCCTTTTAAGAAAGTACCGGTGTGTTTCTTCCCGCATTTACTGTATGATGGATATTCAAAATTTCCCTTCTTCCCTTTATTTCTATTCCCATACTGATCAGCAGATATCTTCATCTCTTGCATTGCATTAAAGTCATGTGACTTAGATAATTCTTTCTCTGTCTTGATAGCACATGAGACAATGTCTTCGTACGATGAGAAGGATTGTGAGACTAATGCTCGATGGATAAATTGTTTTAACCCAACAAATAAACGATCAATCTTACTTCTTGGGTTACGTATATAATCTCCATCATACCTTTCTAACCATGTATAGTTAGCCTCATACTTTGCGCCATTCTCAACTTCTTTTTGTCTCAGACTCAGAAATTGTCTTTCCATATCCGCTCGATGGTCACGAGGAAAGTATTTTTCTAAAAACAGATATTGGAACTCCCTCCATTCCATATTTGATACTTAATCATCTTCCTTTATGTTTTGAATCAATGATCAGCATCTCCAGTCATGTGGTAAACTGCCATGATAACTTTTTCCCTTTCACTACTCCCCAAAGCCTGAAATACTTTCTCTAGGGAATTTATCCATTTCTCAGCTACTAAGGGATTTGTACTCCCATTGAACATTGGATGTTGTTTCCTCATGAAGTGATCTAACATTGACCCTCCACGCTGTGGATGAAGGTTCTCTATACGGGTAAGGTTATTATTCATAACCTGAGTGAGTTGTCCAAGTATGGTGATTAGCTGATCGGCACCAGTTTCATCACTAGATCCACTATAATTATCTTGAACAGGAGGGAAATCCCTATATGGAGTGCGTGCATTGATAAGGTTTCCATTTCCTCCACTAGGCGCCATTTCTAAACAATGTCATAAACTAGATCAGTTTATGAATCAAAATACATAATTTCATACTTATAAAACACTTAACATAAATTGAACTATTTATGGATATAATCCATAACCATAAAAAAATTCTTTCAGGAAGTATATACTCATAAACCATTCATAATGATTTGTAATGAAAATGAGAGTTATCCTAAGCATATCCCCCGGGAGTTTCGTAACCAAGATTGCAGCAAGGCCCGTTGTCGTGCACCAGTTCCCGCTCGAGTCTAGCTCAAAACGGTGTTTTCGGGTTTTACCCCTAGGTACATTTGTGCTAGAGCCGCCTCTGCCTGCTCGTATCCAGACAGGGATGTAGTGCTTGGAAAACTCACAAAATCTCTACAATTCCGCAATTCTAGGAAGTTCTTCTATAGTAATCCTCAAAGTCCATCTTAGGTCTATGTGCTCTAATTAGAGTTTATCTAAATATAGCTTCGAAGGTTTGTACTAAACATCCTATAATACCAACTATAACCCACTGACCCCAATTACCCATAGTCGGTGCATTATTACATAACATTGGCATGATCACAAGAAAGATCAAATCTTGAAAGACCGATTAGTTTAGTATCCTTGGAAACACTAGATATATTCATAAAGGTTTACATTACATCATAAAAATGAAAACTACCGCAAAATATTCTCCATAGTCCACACTCTTATCCCCTCATACTATCCCTGCAGGTCATTCATAATTTACTTTTTCACATCCTGTGTAAAATAAAACATAGAAAATGGGTGAGCTCAAATGCCCAGTAAGGATAACAATATAGCAGAAAAATTCATAAATAAGAATAAACATTTAAGGAAATGTATAAATAAATCAAAAGCCTTTTAAACTTGAACTGCAACATAGTATGGAAAAAATAAAATGAAATAATTCCATTTACTTATTCACATGGATATTCTACTTATCGAATAATCACATGCAATATCAATAACCACTTTCATAATGATGGAATTCATAATTCCAGACTATCATAACTACATAGCCAAGGCCTCGTGCCAAGACTACAAATAAGATTTTGTAAAGGCCTTGTTCCAAGACACTACTTTGTATCATGATACCTATCGATGCATCGAGGAGCTATAGCGGGCTCCACCCGTCACATATTATGTCTAATGCATTCCTCATATGAATAGTTTTAAACATAACATAAACATTCGTATTAAAACTAGCTTTTGAAATGTCAATACTTTCTCCATAACCATGAATGGTATAAAAATAACACATCCAGAGTCAAACAAATCACAAAACCTTCAATACAATATGGAAGTTTTGTATCATAATAAATCAACTTCAAATAAGCTTAAAACCCATCAAAGGATGTTGACATAGTTGAAATCAAAACTATTTGAGAGAAATATCCCTTTTTCTAATTCATTTAAAAGTCACATAATTATAAAATTAAACATTTACTTTGAAAATTTTCATATAACATTGTAAGGGATGCTTCAAAGATTTTATAAAGGCGGAAAATAGCCTCACCCGCCGTATAAGTTAAAAAACATTCTTACCTTAATTCTGTCGAAAAGGTTAAAAAGAACCTTGTTTGGAAAACGATGGAATGATTCGTTTATAAACCTCTTATAAGGAGTCAAACAATAGTATAAATGACTTTAACCCATATTATTATAAGTAGTAAAAATGTTTTGAAATACATTTTTAAGAAACATGGAAGTGGATGATAAGGAAATCCCAATAAATTATTATATATAAACAACCTCGGATAATGAAGAGATTGCAAAATAAACCCTTACCTTGTACTTTTCTTTGGTTGGAGTAGGTTAACCTCCTGTAAAATGGTGAAATAATTGTTATTAAATTATATAATAATCATATATATTAATATGACATCATATATGGTCTTTTAACATTGCTTTGTTAATAATATTTTAGAATTATTGTCGTTTCGGGTGTTAACTTAATCGTTTTCTTTTATATGTATTGTTACGTAAGAAAAGTTTTTCATGGATAGGTTGTATCTTATTCCAATCCAGAATGATATCATGTCCTTAGATACTAGTATTAATCATCAAATGAGAATTTTACTTGAATGGATACGATGGGGAATGATTCTTATCGCGTTCTTGGAGACGGTAGTCCCTACGTACGCACAAGCGACAATATCATTCTTTTGATATTAAAATAATATATAATTGGTTGTTTTATCATATATACAGAATCATTACCATGTTATATTTATTATTTACATAAATTACACATCATTATTATAACCATCCAAATAATAATTTTTTGAATAACAATTACACCACGATGTGGAGACGGTAAGCCGTATGTACGCACGTATGGTGACATTTCATTCAAATGATGGATAGAATACTGAATATGGTTGTCCCATGTTTATAATAACATAATATTATATATAATATACTGGAGTAATTATTTTATAATGGGAATAAAAAAGAATGAAGAAGTGGAAGAATAAAGGAACTTGAAAAAGGGTGGTGAAATCATTACCTCTTATTCGGGTTCTTCCTTTTGATTTGATCAAAATGGCTCCATAGGATGGATTTCTGACTAAAGTAAGGGTTCTAGGATGATGTGATGGAAGTTGAAAGAGTATTTGGGCAGGTTTTGGCCGATCCAAAAGGATTTTAATGTCTTAATTAATGAGAAGGGGGATTTCCTTTTTATAAGAGGGGTGAGGGGCACCTTCGGAAAATATAGAAATATTAATTTATAGTAAATTCATATTATATTAATAATGGAACCAAAGTTCATTATTTAAAGTTTAAGGCTGGGATGGGTTGAGAAACACTAAAAAAATTTAATTTAAACAGGTTTGGGTCATTATATTGACCTTATATTTTAGTTTTAACTCTTAGTTAATTAGTTTGACACTTACAATGTCAGTTTGTCTTTTTATATTATATAGTTAATAAACTTACTATATACCTCCAAGAGACCCCCAGGTGGTCCATTAATGATAAAAAAATCATGATATAAGTCTCTTGGAAAAACCTTAGATTTTTAGGAATTGAATATCAATTAATAATATAATATTTGTTTTTAAAACTCTTTTATGTCAATTTTGACACTATTTGGGAAATATATTTTTGTAAAAATCATAAAAGAATTATTACTACGAACAAATTTACTTAAATCATTCCTAACATGTCATATTAACCTATAAAATTAGTTTATTTCATAAAAAGTCGCAAATTATATTTATTTTTGTATTTATAATATCAATTATTTTAATTTTTTACTATTATGGTAATTACTGCATCATCATTTTGTCATAAATAAATTAAATTATTTAATGTCTAAAAATTATAAATAAAATATAATTATTTAGTAAATCTTGTTAGCTTTCTAATTAATATTTATAATCGAATTTATCTTATTTGTATCCGTATATTAAAATTATTTTAGTAAATAAACTTTGATTTTAACTCTTTTAACGCTTCTTTTAATTAAATAATAATAAATGTCCTAATCTAATCCAAGTGGAGCTAAATGATAAAATATTATTCTTAAGTTTGATTTTGTTCGATATACACTTGTCCAATAAAATTAGGACATGTGTTAGGGTAATATTAATATCATTTTTACACATAATTACCCTATTTACTTTTAACCGTGGTAAATAAAAGTAAAAAGTTACTATTCACCAAAAATTATTTTCATCTCATAGAACCACATTTTACTCCTTGATATTAACCGTATCTCTCGGATTTTCGAAATTGCACTCACAGAAGCGGTAAAATTAAGTTTTATGAAAAATTCAGTTTTTTTTACTACTACTTAGTGGTTTCACTATTCATCAAAAATGATGTTTTTTTAGAAAAATACCAAAAATTCACCCTAGGATAATTTCGATATTCCGAATCCAAAAATGAAGTCCATTTTGAAAAATAAAATTTATAAATTTCAAAAAGCTGTTATTACTATTAATAACGGACAGTTTGATTGGTTTTGGTGTGTTAGAACTCGATGTTGCGTACAACACACGTTATTGCATTATTCAAAGAGAAGCGTACTGTAGAAGCTTGGGGTGTTACTGTATTGGTGGATCGGGTGAAGAAGTCGGCCCACTTTCTGGTGATCAAGGAGTCGGGCACAATGGATACCTTCGCACAGAGGTATGTGGATGAGGTGGTGCGGTTACACGGAGTTCTGAGGTCCATAGTCTCAGATAGAAATGTACGGTTTACCTCACGAGTCTAGAGGGGATTGTGAAAAGATTTTGGCACCCAGATACGACTTTGCACTACCTTCCACCCCCAGACAGATGGACATACAGAGTGCACCATCCAAATGTTGGAGGAAATGCTACGGTCATGTGCCCTAGATTTTGGGGGATCATGGGTGCGACACTTGCCACTAGTAGAGTTTTCCAACAACAATATATATCACTCTACAATTGGTATGGCTCCGTTAGAAGACTTGTATAGGAGGCCTTGTCTCTCACCCGTATGCTGGACAGAAGTTGTGGAAGCAGGTGTTCTTGGCCTGAGGCGGTGCAGAGCATGACGGAGAGGGTTCAACTTATACGAGATAGGATGAATGCGACTCAGGACGAACAGAAGTCATATGCCGATAACAGGAGGAGACCCTTGCAGTTCGCGGTCAGGGACTACTTATTCCTAACGGTCTCCCCCCCCTGGCGTGGGCATAAGAGGTTCGGTAGAGGGAGTAAGCTTTCCCAAGGTTTGTCAGATCGTTAGAAGTGATGCAGCAGGTCAGCGGTGTGGCTTATCAGAGAGCGTTTCCTCCACCGCTGTAAAGGGTGCATGATGACATCCACATGTCTCAGCTCCGACGATATCTACATGACGATTCACACGTCCTTGACTGGGGAAATCTAGATATTGGGGACAATTCAATGTTAATAGAGCTACCAGTGATGATCAAAGGTCACGAAGAGAAGGTGCTTCGTGGATGAACCATTCATTTGGTTCGTGTGTTGTGGAGGAACAGTGGGCTTGAGAAGAGTACCTGGGAATGGGAAGCACAGATGCATGCCCAGTACCCATATTTGTTTTGAGATTTGTGTTGTTCTGTTTGTACTTGTTTGTGATGTAATGCTTTACCTTATTGGATATGAAATATGTGGTTTTCCTTATTCTCTAAATGTGTTTGAAATTTCCTGGCTATGTGGAAGGGACGACATGATCCCTAACCAAGATGCACTAAAGTGGATGTTATTAAACATGTGTGGGTGAGTCAGTGCCGCCCAAATCAGATTGTATCATGACATGGAAAAAGAGACTCCCCAACCCATATACCTAGGTAGTTTGACCCTAGTTTGTTTCCTGGTTTCATGAAGGAGAGGTGTTTCTAGATGATGATGAGGTTCACTCCTGAGAGGTATCTTTCGAGGTGGTTGTTTGGACCCTCTCTTTGCTTCTGGTTTTTTATTCTCGAGGGATAGAATAGTTTGAGAGGTATCTAATGTAATGGACCAGACCCTCCTGGCCCATTACTTTGCAAAAATAAGGCTCCACCAAAATAGTGGCACCATGAAGGTGGCACCGTAAGGGTGACACAGTGACGGTGGCAGTGTGTCCTCACCCGACCCTCCATTTTCTTTTTCCAGTCCCTCTCCCGTGACATTAATTTTTGACATAAATTAATTCTTTTACCCATTTTAATTCCATTTAAAGAATATAATTCATTCCTAAAAATCCCGGGAAACCCCACGATGGGGGGTATTAAATAACACTCTCTAATATCATCGTGTGTAACTGCCCACCCGCATAGGAAACCCCAATCCGACTTTGCAGGCATTCAAAATTACATATACCTTAACTGTAGGATCTTTTCATTATACCTCCCACAAGAGTTTATTTTTTTTCTTCTCGGCTGGATTTAATTCTTCTCCCCGGTGCGCCTGGAGTTTCTCTCTTCCCATGGATTGTGGTGTACCTCTACTAGAGCTTTCTGCACCTCATGAAGTCCATGGAATTCCTCCATTACAAGCCGTGCAACCCCTGTTCTTGCCACGTGGAAAAAACTTCGATCCTTGATCAACCAGGTATGGATTTTCCTTCGTCTCTCCTTACTGTGTATCATGCGGGGTGGGTAATCTATTGTTTCTATGAGGATTGATGAAACCAAACTTAATAAAGATAATGAACATACCTTTAAAGAATTAAGGGGGGTGTGAATGATGTTCTACAATACTCTTTTCTGTTGATATGTGTTGTGAATTTTGTGGGCCTATGCTCACTGGAAATCGTGGTTGTTGGTGGTCTTCCTTGTGCACTAATGAACCCTTGTCTTATTTGATGATTAAATGACTGTAACATGGAAATTGGGTAATCACGTAAACTCGGTGGATTAAATGGATACCCGATAAACATAAAACCCTTTGTGGTCACCCCAGATAACCAAAATGAAGAATAAAATAATGAATGATGTTCTTGAACCTGGATATTTCTCTACTCTGTTATAGTGGAGGGTGTTTTGTTCTATTTTATTTCATATGGGGTGATGTGGGGGAGGATGGGATCATCTTGATCGTGAGTATGAAGTGTGTGGTTACTCTATTGTGACACGAACTTGGGTGGGATCCTCTATTGTTGAGAAATTGTTGGATTTTGGTTTTGGGGACACGTGGCTATGTCTCGGAGTTTGATTTTTTCCAGTACTACGAGGGATATCACTTATCCCGTTTTTGTGAAGTTTTCTATGGATCCAATACTTTGAGGGATCTCATTAATCCCATTTTGTTGTTGTATCTTTACATGAGAACTGGGTGTGAATACTTAAATTGATGTTTGCTTTTTCTTTATTCCTTTTGCTAGTGGTTATACCTACTAGTTGCCTAGTAGTGTAGAATTCACATAAATGGGTTTGATTGAACATGAACCCAGAATCGTTTAAATGAGGAATTGGTTTTGGGGGTGAGTTGTGACTTGGCCGCAAGTGCTGTGCTTTTATTTATGAATGAATAGTAAAGAGGGTGTTTGTGCATAGATTTTGGAGCCCCTAGGTTGGGAAGAGTTCCTGTTACCTATAAATATATTTTATTTCTTTAGTTTCTTATTCGCACCCTACCCAAGTTGAGAACATAGTGTCGAACACTCCATTTTATGGAGAGTGTGTTTTTCCCAACACTTTTACAAGTGGCTGGTTATTAGCTCCTTTTCTGCTCCCTTTCCCAAATAGCCCAAGACACTTCGGGTATGCTGTGATGGCCTGAAGTCCATTATTAGCTCAAGAATCTTCGGGCGGCGTAGTTGTGGTGGTAGGCCCAGGTGTTTGCGGGCATGTTTTTTTCCCAATTGTCTTCAGGATGAGGCCCAGGTGTCCTCGGTCATGGAAATAGTTGTTCTTACCCAGGTGTTTGCGGGTGTGGTTACGTGTGGTTATTGTGGCCCAGTTGTTTGCGGGTGGGATGGCGGTTATGTCCCAGGTGTGTGCGGGCCGGGATTAACAGTGGGACTGCGGAGAGGTTATGGCCCAGTTGTGTGTGGGTGGGGTTTGGCAGTGGGACTACGGTGATAATGGAGGTATTGGTTCGATGCGTAGGATGTATTCAATAACTAGTGGTAAAGTGGCACGGGGTACCCAAATATCGATGTGTTATTACTATAGTTTACTTTACATGCGTTATTTGGGGATTATGCCATGGTGAGGCTTGGGTGGACAATTTACCTTGATAGATGTTTTGGTTATCTATTTTCTCACCGGGCATTAGAATGCCTCTCCACTTGTGAAAAAGAGATTTTGGTTTTCCCTACTGTGTATACTTTTATGCTCACCCAACGTATATAAAATTGTGTTCAGGTTTCCAGGAGGACTTCAGGGAATGTGTGGGACCGTACTAGCTCATACCTTGGGGCAGTTGTTGTTGTCGTTTTCCTTTTCTTGGAACATACCATTGGGGGTTTTTTGTGTGGCTTGTATCATTTACTGTTGAACATGCATATGGGAATGTGTTACTTTTGTCCTAACCTTTACTTTCACCTTTGGTGTTGTTGGGGTTGTTATCTTATCTCTTGATCCTATAAATATAAAAGGGCAATGTCTTCCATCTTGTGTGTGATTATATACCCTTCGTGCTAGTCTCCACTCAGCGACCGATTGAAGGCGTGTCTCGAGAGTCATTATCTTTCCTTCAACTTGAAGAAGGAAGGGTCTATCAATTTGTTGTCCCTTCCCTCATCTTGGTGAAGGCAAGTCGTGATAGTGAGGTATTTACAGAAATTTCAACACATTTCACATATAGAATGGATACTCATAATCACATACCATCACACCAATACTAAATTATTTCATCCCAATCTCTGAAAAAACAATTCCACTACATTATTATACACATTAAATATATACTTTTAATGATAATACTTCAGATATTTATCCATTTGAAAATAACATAATACAAGAAGTGAGGTATAAAATTCTAATTGCTCCTTCCTCATTTCAACTTCTTTATGTGAAGTTATACATTATAAAGTCCCATTATACCATCATAAAATAATAATATATGTATAATTTGTATTAAATTATATCATTGTAAATGTTATACAATAATTAACCTCCATTTCTGTTACCATTATAAATAAAAAATCATAAATCATGTGTATGTGTAGATTACTGCCCCCATGAAGTCACATGTTCATTTTTCTTCACCACATAATATAGATGGTTTAAGAAATTCAATTTAATGACTTTTTATTATAAATATAACATATTTAATATTATATTTGTTATATTCCATTACACCTCTCTAATTTTATAAGGAAAATGAAATCATCATTAATAAATATGTGTAGATTGTCACCTCCTTGGAAAAGTGTGTTCTATTTTTCTTTACTGACTTTCATGGATTGATTTATGAATGGGTTTAAAGTATTAATATGTTTTTTATTTAATTAATAATGTTATTTTATGTGAAATTTAGTAAACTATTTATGATATTTCAAATAATAAATCATTCTAAAATTAACCACCATAAAATAAATATACATAGAAGAAAATGATATTATAATTCTATGTAATTGAATTATATATTCTAAATAAATTTCATAAAACATTAGTTATATAAAATATATTAAAACTAAATAATATCATTATTCATTTAATTTAGAGATATTCGAACCTAACCACTTCATAATCATCCATTAGTTATGGTATGTTTTGGTTTAGGTCAGTTTGACAACCCACTTGTAAAATACTATAAAATAATGTCATGGATGACTATAAGAACATGAATAATGATAATATATGATAAAAATGACTAAATAATTTTATAATTTTGGTATTTAAAATGTTACATTAATATTAACCTCATTATTTGATATACCAACATTCATTTGTTAAAAATCACCAAAACATTACAATCACAGATTTCACCTTCATGGATCATAGCCAGAACACCCTTGGAATTAAAATAAAAATTTATATACAATTATAATGAATCAATTAATCTAACATGTTTATTATATCAATGAGGTAATTATTTAAAATAATATATACTTTGTTATGACATTATTTTAAAATGATGAAGATTACTCACACAAGGTATTGAAAATAGTTAAAAATTAACTAATATACAAGTCAAGAACGAATATAAATTTGTGTTATGAATGATAATAGTTATGAGTATGGCCAAAAATTATGTAAATAATATATTTGATATTTATATAGGATTTTAGAAGACCATTTATTGAAATCATGATAAAATTTAACTATTTATATCTCAATCACCCTTCATTAAGTCATGCTTTGATATCATGAAACAATATTCAATTTTATTTATTAAAAACATACCCATTGATTTATAAAATAGAATATTATTTTATAACTATGAAAATTCCCTCAAAAAAATGTTATTCATGGTTTTGGGATATTATTGATATCATGCCTAAAATATAAAGAGTTTTTATAAATAAATCTAAATTCTTTAGTTATAGTGTTTCACGTAGATCATAATCTATAATTTATTATGGTACACCCAATTTATATATTTGGAGATCAATTTTGATGCCAACATTAAATATTCATGATTTATATTAATCATTTAAAATAATACTATTTGATTAATGAATCACATCCTCTCAAAGGAAAGTTTCCCCTCCATGTCCATAATTTCCCTTCCCCCAATGTTCTCCTTTTAAATTGGAAACATAATTATGTCCTATATTTTATGACCTTCATATCTCCCTTGAAATATTTGTAAAATATTATTATATCATCTTTGTTATAATTTTATATTACAACATAGATTTTTTTATAACATAATAAGGGTACCTTCAAATTTCATATTTCATGACATGTTTCACATACCAAAAATGTTTTCAAAAATGAATATATTTTTAAATCCCTATTTTTATGTAAAATAATCTATTTTTAAAATTATTATAAATGGAAATAATAATATACATCAATACATAAAAGATCATATGGTAATTTGAAAAATCCTCACCTATTAGTTCATTTTTAATTCTACATTATAATTTTAAATAATTTACCCTAAACTGAATTACAATATTAGTATATATGTTTATATATTAAAATATATACATTATAAAATCATTTAATTACTTATTCTCTTGGGAATCCTTATGATATTTTTTTAGGTTATGATTTATTAAATGGTTATGAAATCAACTTCATTCCCATGTGTTTTACAATTCATTTGATTTATGTATGGTTTTGCCTTATAATGTGGAACATGTATTAAAATACATATTATGATTTTATGGTGGGTGGTATAGAATTATATATCCTCCAAATTCATTGGGTAAAGACTAATATCTGATAAGATTAAATTTATAGGATTATAGTGTGAAACTAATCCACTATTATACATTTTCTCTATGGTTATGGGTTTGGGGAGTGAACTTACTCCACCATGGTACTCTCTCCATTAGTATAGTAAAGGTTTTGAGCCTTCAATTATTTTCATTATGTCATGTATTATGTTGTTTATACTTCTTCCATAATTCCATTATCTTATAATTTCATTTATTGATGTCATGTTTCCATGTTATTATAATTATCTATATTTAGTATGAATTCTATATTTAATGTTCATATTTCATGTGTAGTGTCTCATACCAATATTGTTAAAATATTCCCACTAATTATCATTGATTATCATCACTTATTTTTACTTTTACGGTGCATTTCATCCCACCCCTAGTTATATTTTCATTTCCTTGAGATAAAAAAACATCACACATGATATATATTATTGGTTAGATTTTATCAAATTTATTAGGGATATTTTGATGAATTTTTATTGATTAAGTATTTTATAATATATTAGAAAAAATCATTTTAATATAATGATATTAGATTTTTTTACTTTTGATTTTTTACTAATCCTCTCAAACTCTAAACCTACAATGTATTGGGATTGTATAAAAGGCAGTATTTTCATTCCTTCGTGTTATTATCAGATAGCTAAGTTTGGGATATCCTAAATGTACCAAGTAAAGTATAAGAAATATCAAATTATGTTGATATACATGATAAATTCCATCATAAGAACATTTAATAAATTCATTGAAAATATAAGAAAATATTATTTCTATTGGAAATATATTAAATAACATTTACCAAAATATTCATAAAATTATTTTATTTAAAAATATTAATATAAATTTATTCAATAAAAATGTGGCCATGATGCTATTATAAATCATTCTTGTTGTAAATGTTAAAATAAATATTCATTTTATGATTCTTACAAAGATTCATAAATAGACTATACATAAAAAATTACAAAAATTTATATTAGAAAGTTTGAAAAAATATGAAAAAATGATAAAACTTTATTTTTATTAATCATTAAAATTTATAAAATAACATTTATTAATTTTATTAAATATCATGGATGTGGAAGAATATTTTCAACATCTAAAGAGGAAATTATGTCTTATTTTCTTAATAAATTTTTCTTCATATTTTTATATACTAAATAGAAAATAATGAATGGAAACATGAAAACACAAAATATAACAGGAGTATAAGAAAATATATGGGTTTTATGATATAATATCACATAATCCCCCCATATTATATTCACGAACATAAAATACTTAAAAATATCATGGCAACATAAACCCTTATTTGAGGTTCATATTTTTATCCTATTAATTATTATATTCATTAAAAATGTATTATGATTTATTATTAATATATACCAGACCAATATGTATACTTATTTTTAATTATAACATTATATTATAATTTCTAATTACACATTTATTAACAAATTTTCATTAATAACCATAATTCAGGATGATAACTATTTGGTTTATCATGCATGTTTTGGTTTGACAGTTCCAGTACATGCACCTTTTTCATGATTCATAATATCAATAATATTTATCATGTTTTACATATTGTATTTATTTTTTATATAAACATTTATAATCATCCATATATGGTGGTGATGATCAATGGATTACAACACTTTGTGGAAATGTTAATCGTTACATATGTGTGAGTAATGATTTCATTTTCCAATGAATGGATATAAAGAAAGGTAAATAATAATATTTCAAATAATAAAATAATAATAAAATAAATATCCTAATTCTAATTAATGAATTATATATTAATAAAAATTTATGGAATATATGTGAAACATAATAGATCACTTCATAGAGGTGGATTTCCACACATACGCACGAATGATGTTATCATTTATCATAGGATGGAAAGGAGTTAGAAAATTGATAACAAAATATTATTAAAACATTTAAGTATATTAATGATACTTATTACATTATTTTAATATGGTTTTATAATATTTTTAGGATATTAAGTAGAAAATAAAGTCGAAATACATTGCTAAAGTCAATTACTTATTCATTGGGAAACCTCCTTCGACTTACAACATAATCATTATTGGTTTGGTCTTAGGGGAATACTAGAAGATATAGGATAGGGGAGGGATGTTAGGAATATATTTGTGTAATTATTTTAAAGTATATATGTCTCAAAGTGAGTGAATATGTGAATAAATAGGTGTCCCTTTTATAAGTGTGGTAGGTGGCACACATGTAAATACATAAAACATTAAAATATAATAATGTAATATTCATGTTAATGTAGAACCATGGAAACCCAAATTCAAATATAATATAATTTTTTGTAGAAATAATATCAATTAATCATGTTTACATTTTTTTATAGATAGTTTATACATTTTCACTAATCCTACCCCCTTGTTAATTCATTTAACCCACACCATAGAGCAAACGTTTTCCGATGATTACTATTCATAATGAAAAAAAGATATTAACATATTTGTAAAATTTTGAAACAATAATTACAAATATAGAAACAATTTTATAATATTCAATTCCTATAATGGTAAACATTGCATTTCAAAATAATAACGGAATCCACAATAAATACCAAATTTTTAAAAATTCATTTTTAATCAGGAAACTAAATTTATTCAAATTACATAAATAGTCAAAATTTTCAATGAATGTTAAAATATTTAATTAAATAATATATATATATATATATATATTTCATTAAAATATTTAATCAATAATGATTAATTTAATTTCATAATATTATAACATATTCCATGCGTAAAAGTGGTTTTTTCATAAAAAACATCAATTTTTTCATTCAAATTATTTTATTTTAAAATCTATATAATTTATAACCAATGAATAAATTATATATTCTGTATGAAATAAAATTTTAAAATATCTTTTTTTCTGAATTAATTTTAGAATAAAATATGTAAACTAAAAGTTATGAACATAAATAAAATATTTGATAATAGTATTTAGAATTCAATCCATTTTCCATGTAAATATATCTTATTTATAACAATTATATTTTAGATGAAAATTGAAAAATATGATTCATTTTATGATGTATAATAATTATTCACCTAATTTTATAATGATGTTCATAATAAGTTATAAGAAAATTAATTTAATAAGTATATAAATATTATTAAATCATAGATTGTTACATTCCACCCCTCATAAAAATTGTATCCTCTAAATTATGTCACATAGATGAAAAAAATCTAAGGATTCATATAACTCATATTTTTTATAGATTATTAAATTCCTTCTTATAATTTATTATTCCTTTGGATAAACATCACTCATTTAGTAAGCATATTCCATAGCACATTATCACTATAATCAAATATTTATATTGGTTTATCATTAATAGAATGATAATGATATATCAGTATATAAATTGTGTTTAATAGATGTTAAGGATCTATTATATACATTCTCCAATGATATACATGTTACATTCCTTGAAATTTGGAGACGTTCAGACTAATTTCCAACAAATAAAATATCATCTCGATACCATAAAAAATATCATAGGGAATTATTTAACTTGGTATTAAAATTCCCTTATTTATAAATATCACAACCTTCATCCTAGGATATGTTTTTAGGAACAATTTATCAGTAACATTGCAATCTAAATCTCAAAGATTATTGACATCACATATTTTCGATCAACTATGATATGTCCAGATGTGTTACTGATTGACTGTAACCATATATTTAATTTTCACACCTAGTTTAGGTCCCAATTGATTTTGATATCCAACTTCATCCCAGAATATTGGAGATACAAACATCTTTTTATAGATTGGTTCATAAGAACACATTTGAATTCATGAGTTAAAGATACCATTGTAATAACATTTGACCAGATGAAGCTTTTATCTGAACCACATTTGAAATACATAGATCTCACTCAATGCATATATTCTAGTTTTTAATGATCATATCATATTAATCATATATCAGATGATGATATATAGTGTTAAATATCAACTCCATAGTCAAATATTAATGAATAACATTATAGTTATTTGATTTATACCTTATACATCAATTGGATATGATTTAATGTGGCACTGCATGATGGCATAAAACTTCATTAATGTATATATTTGAATGATTATAAATAGAGAAAAACTATCTGATAGTAATGAAACATGTTTATTTCTTATTCTAATAAACTACTTCCCAAATAGCATTGATCCCTTTAGATTCCTTGGGGAGTCCGATTTTGAAATCCATGGTGATGTTTTACTTTTTCAACTCATGAGTGGGTAATGGTTTTAACACCCATTTAAAATTATATCTATCACCCATAATATCTTATTATAAAAATCACTAAGATATATACTATACAGTGTCTCTCTTCCTGATGGTCTACTAAAAAGTATCTTTAATATATTTATAAACAATAATAATTCCAAGATGAATACATAATGATGAACAATGATCTTCATCCAAACGTTTCTTATTCAATTGTTTTATTGATGGGATACATACTTGGTACATGAATTTGATATTTCAATCAAGGTCACGGTTAAAATGAAAAAAAATTCTAATCTTTTTCAATGCTTCGAATCCATATTTTATGCCACTTTAATCAACAGATAAATCTTTTGTTGAACATTTAAATGAGAAAGACATCATTTTAATCATTTAATTGTGATTTCATGGTCTATCCACTACAAATATTTAAATATTATATATTGATTAATATATATCATAGAAACAATAAATTGTTATTTTTGACCTAGATAATTGTCTACCTTTTTCACCTTTCAAAGGTGGTAATGTATTGAGTAATCATAATCATTAATTACATCCATCCATATTCGTTGGAACATATTCATATCATTATATGAGAATATGTACTTTATTATTTTATTATATTATATATGTCACACCATTCACCATAAACATTTTTCCTACATGTATTCAAATAAAAAAATTCTATAGGTAGTTCCAAATAATGAATTGGAAAAAATTTCTTAGGAACCTTTAACTAGTTGGAGGAATAATCAACAAAAGAGTCCTTTTTATGTGAATACATACAAATACATTCTTTTCTACATCATTGTAGATAAACCCCTTCTCTATTGTAGGATATTGTAATCATGAAAACACCAATATACCTTCCCCATAATTACCTCAAATGTTCTTCACATTCATGTTTTTCTATGGAACATGGATACCTTCCTTGTAAACATGGTTATTATATTTGATATCAATGGTAAATTTATCATTTTTTTTGAAGTATTTATCCAGACAGAAAAAACTAATGTTATCATTCACTCTAATTGGATTCGTCAATTTCTCGGTAACTTATTTCATTGAGGGATCAATCAATGTCCACGGGCTTTTGATTACATTTCCCAATAATGATATATTTTTTATCACAAATTCACACTTGATGAATTTATTAAATTGGTCCTTAATTCACATGGTTTTTAAAACGACCATTAAATGTTATCCATGATCTTTCATCATCCTACATTATATAATAGTATCATTTATGAATACTACAACAAATTTATCTTGAAAATATATAAAGATACTATTAAGTGTATCAATTCAGATAATAGGGGAATATGTATGTAAAAATAGAATCACTATAAATTCATAATGACAGTGCCATATATTTATGGATTGTTGGGATATGTCCTATTTTTTTACACTAAACTAATGATACCTATATTGAATTTCAATCGTTGTAATGTATTGAGATCTTGGTAGTTCACCAAAAATCCACAATATAAGGTATATTATACTTTTTTAAAATGATAATTTTTTTCTATATAATATGTCATTACCCGCCTCCCCGGTCCATGAACCTTATCATCTGACCCCATGGGTCTCATATAATACCTTCGTTTCCTTCGAAGCACCCCATAGGATATTACTCACTAGGGTCGCTTATTAGACTAATGATTGTCCCCACAATGCAACACATGTTCTTTTTGTGTGTTTTTTCCTCACTCACACACTCCCTGGGTAACATCCCAGAAGGTCACCAACCATGATTACTACTCTCGGCCAAGCATGGTTAAATGTGGAGTATTAATAAGGTAGGCTCCCAAAAAGAAAGGTTCACCTTATTGAAATGGGTAGTATCATTTATCCTTTTAAGTATCACTTTTTTAGTGGTGTTACATTACCACCCTTCAATGCACAGCACCCACATTGTGGACCCAAATCCTCAAATCCAGGAATTGCCTAAGAACTTCTGGCTGTGTATTGTCTCTTATTTTTTCAGGACCCGTCCTCCGAGGCCCATGCCGTGACTACACCTAGCCTTCCTTCCATAGGCCAGGGGCTGGCGACTAGCACCAAAGGCATAAATCCATAAAACTAGGAAGGAATTTCCATAATAATCAGAAAACACACACAAACTAAGAACAAACTAAATGAAAACAATAAGTAAAAAGTGTATACAAAAGGAGTACTATAAAGTAATGGGGCCAGAAATTCAAGAACAACTGTAAAGTACAAGGAAACTGAAAAAAAAAGAACAACTAAAGAAAATTAAACAGCTGCTGAATCGTCCACCAGGAAGTCCCACATGAAGGGTGGTACAGAAGGCCTCCATAGAACTCTACTTACGTACATATCCTCCATGTACCGTCACACTGTGTGGTCCACCACTGAGTACTGTCATGTCATATCCCCTCAGCCTCGATCAGTGATGTCTGACATCTACAACTAACACAACAAGGTGCAGGCATTGCTTGTGCAGGTGTGAGTATAATGATACTCAGTAGGGACCCCGATACACTCAAGGTCTCACAAAATCCAACAAGGATAAACCAAAAAGTATGAAATTAACGGATATCCAATGCATAGGTATATAACCATATATATACCTAAATTATCATGTAACCCATCTCATCCATGTGGAAAACCCAAAAGTCACTGTCTCAGCTCACACAGGTTTACAACCTTTGTAGAGTGATAGAGATGATCAGATGTAATCACTGATTCATCTATGTTGTCGGACCCACACAGGATCCAGGACCTTCTGTTGGAACTGTCGGAGCCACACAGGATCCAAGAATAGTAGTCAGAGCTATCAGGCACATATAGGATCCATGACCAGCTAAGCAGTCTAACCCAAAGAGGATCGAGGACCAGCTATTCTGTCGGACGCACATAGGATCTAGGAATAAATGTCAGAATTGGCGGACTGACAAAGGATCGAGGAATAGTCATGAGGGTCAACCAACCGTAGGGTTTCTACAAGTTTTCTTTATTCTATAGTGTTCTTCTCTTCAAACCAAGAAGAAATACTTCAACTGCTAGAAAGTCCCATGAAGAAGTGTCTCAAAATTCACCCTCGTAAAATCGGTCTAAACGCAAAATATTGTGCGTCCATCTGACGTTCGGCCTATGTGTTCTTAGATTTTCAGTCCTGAGGTCCCAGTTAGATTCGTGTACGGTCCCACCTGACCATATCTCAAATTTACCGTGAACTCCAGTGGTTTTTTCTCAAAGGGATCGTCATTATCCATGATTACCAGTGACACTTACAGTTCATCAAATGGACATCTGGTGCCAAAGATATGGCCAATGGAAGTAAAGGGTCAGAAGTGGGACTGGGTCCAGTCCGACCCTGTCTGGGTCAACCTAGTATTGCCTGATGGGTTTGGCCTAGCCAGCTGGGCCCAGCCTAGTAGGCCATGTGGATGGCTCACCCCTTTCTTGTGGCCATCTCGGCCTAGTGAGTCGCGACGGCGCGGTTTGGCCTGGCACGACCCGAAGGGCGCAACTATGCCAGTTCGACTAGGGAACCGCGAGTGGGCCAGAAGGGGCCCCGGTTTGCTATCTCAGCTTAGAGGCCGCAATAGGGGCATCCATTTGGCCGATTTTGCAAGGGTGCGACCATCATGGGTGGCCATGTGACTTTCAGGCGGGCCATAGGGATGTTGGCCAGGTGGGCGGCCAGCCGGCTTCCAGCCGGGCGGCCAGGAGGGCGGCGGGACAGGACGGCGCGGGCCGGTCGGGGCGCGTTGTAGGCACAGTTATCTGGGAGGCCAGGATGGCATAGGCCCAGCCGGGGGCTGTGTGGAATTCTATAGGGGAGACTTGGTCCACGGAGGTCGCGGGTAGCGCGTCCTTTATCGTTTTTCTACATCGCCTCATCATTGTTACATCGCCACACCAAAGAACAAAAAGAAACAAAATTGTCGGAGGGTGTCGGGCCATGTTAGGATGGCCCACACCCTTCGTGTTATGGGATGTATAAATTGTCTCATCAAAAATAAAAAATGATCGACAAAACATCGGCAACAATCCATTTTATCTTATGAAGATGATAAGAAGAAGGGTATAACATCATCAAGCAAGAAACCCCCTACCTTTCTCATAGTTGGTTGACGTTGGCACTAAAAGGAAGACATTGTTCATTGACAGAGTCACAGAATAAGATGTAGAGTATAGTCATTCGTTGCATCCTCCAATCACTTCCAAACCCAATTTGCTTCGGCTCGTTGAAAAAACTCCACGACAGAAGGATTTGAGTAAAGAAGTCGAATAAGAAAACGTCATCGGCGTTCGTTGCGTTCATTGTGGAGGAAGCGTTCTTCGTTGGAAAGGTTGTCTCCCATATCTCCTCCCAATTCTCTAAACCCAAGCCATTCCCCAATTCCACCACCATGAAAAATAAATAGCCAATAAAAAATAATTGGCATGATTTAATTTTATGTTGACAAATAAAATTAATTGATAGCTTTAATTTTATGTTGACACATAAAATTAATTTGATAGCAATTAATTTTATGTTGACACATAAAATTAATTATAAGTATTTAATTTCATGTTGAAACATAAAATTTATTTGAATGAAATTAATTTTTTGTCGACACATAAATTTAATTGAGGGTGATTGAAAGTTTTCCCCTCCCTCCCCATTAATTGGGGGGTTAATCCTCGTGTGGTCCCCATGTCATAACCTCTCACAGGAGGTTGTTCTTGTGTGGGCCCCGCCAACATAACCTCCCAAGGGAGGTCAAGGTGTGGTAGTACCACCTCTAACTCCCATGTTGATGTTCTCACCACCCAACCACCACATGGTGGTTTATAATAATAAAAAAGTAAAATCTCACGTTATATTATAAAAAATTTATAAAAACCAAAAAACTAACTTCTACTCTAAACCATCTGTCATCGAGGGGAAAGACTTCTTAAGCGAATATCCGCGCTGCAAGTTTAACGATGTCCTTAGATTTCAATTCCATGCACTGGTTAAAAAGTTACAAAATCCCACCCATACGTTTACTGAACGTCCCCGAAAAAAACTTCAAAAATTACTTCTGGTCACACCGAGCCTCGAAACCATGCGTCGTAAAAATTTCACGGACTCATAAAATTTAAATTTATTTTAAAAAAAATCAATGGGATTTCCAGGTCTTTATATTCTCCCCACCTTAGGGATTTACTTCCCAATAAGATACAACTCAAACTAAGAGACCAAATGCAGGTACTGGGCACTCATCTCAGCCTCCTGCTCCCATGTGATCTCCTGGAGGTTCTCGTGATGCCATCATACACACACTAGAGGAATCGACCGTCCTCGTAGGACCCACTCATGTCGATCCTCAATCTACATTGGAACCTCTGTAAAATTTTCCACCTCATCGACGTCCAACTCCCCATGGTCGATGATGTGTGAAGGGTCATGCACATATCTCCTTAGCTGGGCTATGTGGAAGAGGTCGTGCACCCGGTGCAACTGAGGTGGAAGAACCAGGTATTAAGACACCTCACATACATTGCTGAGGACATGAAAATGTATGGTGAACCTTGGAGATAACTTGCCGCCTCTGCCAAATCTCCGCTAACCTCATCAGGGTCAGACCCGTAGAAAAACGTGGTCGGCATCCTAGAACTCCAGTGGTCTCTCTCTCCTGTCTGCATATTACTTCATCCAGCTCTATGAAGTCTTAATCCACTCTTAGATGATCTTCACCTTCTCTGTGGTAGCTCATACCATCTCTGGTCCCACTGGTGCTAACTCCCAAGGGTCTGTCCAGTACAGTGTTGATATTCAAGGTCGACCATACAAGGCCTCAAAAGGTGGTATCCCAATGGTTGAGTGATATCTGTTGTTTTAGGAAAACTCCATCAATGTTATGTGATCCTCCCAACTACGACCACAGTTGAGGACACAAGCATGCAACATGTCCTCAAGGGTTTGAATGGTCCTCTCAGTATGGCCATCTATCTGTGGATGGAAGGCGGTGCTTAGACGAAGTTACGTCCCGAATGATTCCAGAAACCACTTCCATAGACGGAATTTAAAGCATGCATCACGATCGGAGACTATAGAAGAAGGTACTCCAGAAATCCACACAATCACATTCACATAGAAGCGTCCCCAGCTGTCTACTGAACCCGACTCTTTGATCAGTAGGATGTGGGCCGACTTGGTGAGTCGGTCGAAGATCACCCAAATCGATTCATGACTCTTGGATGTACATGGAAGACCCATCATGAAGTCCATAGATATCCCATCCCACTTCCACTCTGAGACCTCTAAAGGCTGAACCAGGCATGCTGGTCACTGATTATCTACCTTTAATTAATGGAAAGTGAGGCATCGAGAGAAAAACTCCATTACCACCTTCTTCATACCTGGCCACATGTGCTGTCATCAAAGATCATGGTACATCTTCGCCACTCCTGGATGTACCGCTATAGGGGACGTGTGGAACTCCTTCATTACTTCCTCCTGAAGTGAAAATACACCATAGTACATCCTCTGAAGAGAATGCTATGCTCCCCACCATCATAATATCAATCAGGTGCCTATCCAGTGGATATATGAGCACGTCGTGTCTCATAGTCAGCATCCCCATGTTGTTCTTCCCTAACTCACTGAAGGAGTGGGGGATTGACTATAAGAGACTGTAGAAAGGCTATCAATATCTATCCACAAAGGATATCTTTAAAGTGGTCAGCTAATCTGTTGCCTCACCTAGTAGATGTATACCAGATCTCCTACTGAGTGTATCTTCTACAAGATTCCCCTTCCCATGGGTATAGACTATTATGAAGTTATAGTCTATGAGGAACTCAATCCATCGCTGATGTCTTAGGTTCAGGTCCTTCTGAGAGAAGATATACCTGAGACTCTTGTGATCATAGTACATGGTAAACCATTTCCCATCAAATAGTGTCACCAAATATTCAAGGAAAAGACCACTGATGCTAACTCCAGGTCATGGGTATCATAGTTATGCTCATGATCTCTCAGCTTCCGTGAACCATACATTATCACTTCTCACTCCTCCATCAGGACAGACCTGAGTCATGTCCCTGATGCGTCACAGTAGACTACGTACCCTACATCTTCCTCTAGAATCCTTAATATGAGACACTAGTCATAATATCCCTCATATATTGAAAGCTATGTTGGCATCTCTCCGACCATACAAATGTTCTCCCCTTCTTTGTCAAGGATAATAGTGGTGCTACAACTCTGGAGATGTCTGGTACAAACCTCCAGTAATATCCATCAAAACCCAGGAAACTCTGAACCTCTGCCACACTCCTTGGTGGATCCCAAGGAAGTACCGCCTCAATCATCACTAGATCCACTGCAACCACAGAATCCAAGATAACATGTTCGAGAAAGTGAACCTCTCAGATCCTGAACTGGCACTTTGAGGGCTTACCATAATGCTGGTGCTCTCGGAGTGTGTCCAGTGCCACCCACAAATGGTAGGCATGCTCCACCTCAGTATTTGACTAGATTGGAATTTCATCAAGGAAGACTACAACAAGAGATCGATGTATGGCTAGAAGATACTATTCATGAGTTCCATGAACACTGCTGGAGAATTGGATAGTCCGAAGGGCATAACCAAGACTTCATAGTGGTCATACTGAAACTTGAAGGTCGTCTTCTGCCCATCCTCATCTCAAACTCTGATATAGTGATAGCCTGATTTGAGGTCTATCTACGAGAACCACCATGCTCCCTTCATCAGATCAAAGAGGCAGTCAATCCTCGGGAGTGGTTACTTGTTCTTCACGGTCACCTGGTTCAGGTGAAGTTAGTCGACACAGAGCCTCAAGATCCTTTCCACCGTCTTGGAGAATAGAATCGGGGCTGCCCAGGGAGAAACAGTAGGCTGTATAAATCATTTCCCATGCAAGTCCTCTAGCTGTACCCTCTTCTCACAATGCTCAGTGGGAGACATTCGATATGCTGGTGTAGATACGAGTGCTGTCCTGGGGTACAAATCAATGTAGAAGTCCACCACTCTATGAGGAGGTAGTACTAGGACATCCTCAGGGAAAACAATTGTGTACCGGTCCACCACTGTAGGATTTCTCGGACTCTCCACATCAACTGCTCTCAGGGTAAGTCAGACCAACTAATGAGTTGTCGGCTACAGCCTCCTTCGAGTATATATGTCCTATGATGAAAAGGCTCCCTTCTTGCCGGTGAAGGTGAACCTGGTGCCATTCTTGCGGACACACCGCACATTGAACCTAATACAGTTGTTCTAATAATGGACTGTAGAGAACTATTCGATACCTATGATGACGTCATAAGGCCTGGATGCCACTACAAGGATATCCCAGCCGAAGCTCTCTCCTCTTAGAGTAAGCTCACACCGCTGGAACTAGTGCGTAGTCATGGAGTCTGCTCCCATAAGATTCCTTAGCCAAAAGGATTGAGCCAATGGTTCTGTCGAAATCTCCATGCTCCGAACGAGGGCATTGGAAACGAAAGACTGACTGACACCTGTGTCTATAAGAACTAAAAATATGGTCTAGTAGACATGGATGATACCTCAAATCATCTCCAGAGTGCCGTTATCGTAGGCCTTAGCTTCCTGGAGCTGAGCTCTCCACTATCCACCTTCTCCCTGTGGTCGGGTTGGACATCCTGATGGTGGTGACAGTAACACCTCAAAACATCACCCACCACAAGCTACTTTACCAGCTCCTCTTCCACGTCTTCCTTATCCCTACAAACATCCTTGATCAGATCTCTGTATTTTCCTTGGTGGTCCTTCGACCGTCTTCAGATCATCCATGCGGCAGGTCGGGCAGTCATAAACCATGTGACCCTCCCAACCGCATTAGAAACACTACATGTTCCTCACATGATTGGTTGTGTCTCTTGTGCCTCGCACAAATGAACCCATGTCCGGAGGTCGTCTATTGGATAATCTGGTCTTCTTGGACCTTTGAGACATTTGTCTACTGTGTGCAATATCAGACTCCGCTACGTGATGCCCGGTGGTGGGTCTCGCTGCGGGTCACTTCTCAGCAAGGAAACTCTAAACTAAGAGGGATCTCTCCAACACCAATGCCTGCGTAGGGATGCTGAGGATGATCATCAAAGCTCTGATCTCTCACCTGAGCCTATGCTCAAAGGTCTAGGCCCTAAAGAATGGGTCCCACACCATATCTGTGGAGTAATGCGAGAGGTCAGTGAACCTCTCTGATTACTATTACACTGTCATACTACCCTTATGTAGATGAAGTAGCTCCTAGATCCACACCGTACGTAGGGTGGCTGGGAAAAACTCTGCCTGAAACAGGCTCTCGATGTCTGCACAGAGAAGTGTCACCTCATCATGCACCTGAAGCAATAGGCTCCACCATCTGTCTACTGCTCTCTAATGGTGACTCGCTGAAATGATCACTGTAAGTTCTATTGGGGTCACTACCAGAATGAAAACTCTAACCACAACCTCTATTAAATCCTAAGATGCCTCTAGGTCCATCTCTCCCCTGAACCTGAGCGGCCTCTGATGTTGGAACTCGTGCGACGCGCTCAAGAGGCTTGCACTCTCTACAGATGGGGCTAGTGGTATCGGTGGCCCAACGGTTAGTGGTACCACTGCTGCCTACACTGTAATAGGGCCCTCCACCGAGGCCTTGTCGCTCATTGGGTTGTCATCTCGTATAACTCTCACAACCCTAGATGGCTGTCTGCATGGAGACATCCTGAAATGAATCACATGTGCCATAGTCAAAATGTTATACCTGGTGAGCTGACTCAAGATATCACAAGAAAACTCCTGAAAACACATACACAATCCTTTTTTTCATTCAATGAGTTAGAAATCAGATGTCAGGGTCCTATTGTATGGATACGCCAGCCGCCGCACCAACACTGGACTCCCTGAACTGAAAACAACATTCATTATCCTTAACACTATTTCTTTAGATAAATGAATGTTCAGAGTCCTATGTTTTTCTGTAGAACCGACTGCTCTGATACCAATTTTTCATGACCCGTCCATTGGGGCCCATTCTGTGACTACCCCAAGCCCGCCTTCCATAGGCCAGGGGCTGGCGAATAGCACCCAAGGCGTAAATCCATAAAATTGGGAAGGCATTTCCTAAATAATCAGAAAACACAGACAAACAGAGTACTAACTGGAAGAAAACACTATGTGAAACTGTATACAAAATGAGTACTATAAAGTAAAGTGGCCAGAAATACAATCCCATCTGTAAAGTACAAGGAAACTGAAAAACATTACAACTAAAGAACATTAAACAACTGCTGGATTGTCCATCGAGACGTCCCACCTGAAGGGTGGTACAGAAGGTATCCCCAGCACTCCACGTTCATCCGTCTCCTCCGTGTATTGTAACGTCGTCTGGTCCACCTCCGAGTACCATCCAGTCTAGTCCACCCAGCCTCGCTCATTGATGTCTATCATCTGCAACCAACACAACAAGGTGAATGCATATCCCATGTATGGGTGACCATAATGATACTCATTAGGGACCCCGATACCCCCAAGGTCTCACAAAATCCAAAAAGGATAAACCATAAAGTAAGAAATTAACGGATAGGAAATACTTAGGTATACTCCCATACATATACCTATGTTATCACGTAACCCATCTCATCCATGAGGAGATCACAAGAGTCACTGAATCACCTCACTTAGAAATACAACTTTTGTAAAGTGATAGAGATGATCAGATGTAGTCACTGATTCATCTATGCTATCAGAACCATAGAGAATCCAGGACCAGCAGTTGGAACTATCGAACCAACATAGGATCTAGGAACAGTAGTCGGAGCTATCAGACCCACACAGGATCTAGGACTAGCTATGTTGTCGGACCCACACATGATCCATGACCAGTTATTATGTCGGACCCACATAGGATCCAGGAACAGTCGTCGGAGTGCAACAAGTTGTAGGCTTTCTACAAGTGTGCTTGACTCCGGAAGGATCTTCTCTACAATCCATGATTTGATACATCAACTGCCACAATGTCCGATGAAGAAGTGTCTGAAAATTCTTCCTCGTCAAAAGGGGTCTCAACCCAAAAGACTGTGCGTCAATCGGAAACCCAGTCTGTGAGTTAATATCTTTTTAGCCCCGGGGGCCCGGTTGGATTCGTGTACGATCCAACCTAACTGTTTATCTACTTTACCTCAAACTCTAGGGGTGTTTTCATAAAGGGATCAACATGCTCCAAGATTAGCAGTGCCATTGATGATTCGTCAAAAAAATGTCTGGTGCCAAAGATATGGCCAAAGGATGTAAAGTGTCAGAAGTGGGCCTGGGTCCGGTCAAACCCGGTAAGACCGACCCAGCACAACACAGTCTGGGCCGACCTAGTCTGGGTCAACCCAATCAGGCCTGTTGGGTCTGGTCCAGCCCGCTAGTCCCAGCCCAGCCGTCCGTTAGGGTGGATCGGCCTTGGATTGAGGCCAGATCCTCCTGGAGCGTTGCGAAGGCATGGCTCAGCGTGGCACGACCTGAAGGGAGAAATTGGGCTTGTTCGATCAGGGCACCGCGAGGGGGCCAGAAGGGGGGGTCGGTTTTCTAGCTCGTCTGGGAGGCCTCAAGGGGGGACAGCTAGCGGCCGGTTCGGCTAGGGTGTGGCCAGCGCAGGCGGCCAGGCAGGCGACTGGGACGGCGGCTATGAGGGCAGCCAGACGGAGGCCGGGTGGGCTTCCAAGCGGGCGGTCGGTCTACCGGTTGGCCGAGTCGGTGCATGCCGGACAGGGCATGTGAGAGGCACGGTCGGCCGGGAGGCCTGGCCAGCACGGGATCAGCCGAGGCGCATGGGAGGCACGGCGGCCGGGAAGCCGGGCCGGTGCGGGCTTGGTCGGGGGAGGTGTGGAATGTCATAGGGGAGGCATGATCCCCGGAGGCCGTGGGTAGTGGTCCTTGGTCATTTCTATCCAACACCTCATCATTGTTACATCGCCAAGCCAAAGAACACCATGAATGAAAATCGAAGGAGGGTGTTGGGCCATGTTCGGTTGGCCCGCACCATCCGCATTTCGGGAGGTATCAATTGTCTCATCAAGAATAGCTGATGATCAAAAACACATCCACAACAATTTCTTTTTATCCAATGAATAAGATAAGAATAAGGGTATAACAACATCATCCAATAAACCCTCTTCCTTGCTCGTATTTGGTAGAAGTTGGTACCAAAAGGAAGATGTCGTTCGTTGACAGAGTCATGAAAGAAGACGTATATGATCATTGTTCATCACGTCTACCATGCACTTCAAAACCCGAGTTGTGTCGGCTAATTGGCGACGCTCCACGCTGATAGGATTTGATGATTGAAGTCGAAGAATAAAACGCCACCAGAATTCGTCACTTTCTTTGTAGAGGAAGCGTTCTTTGTTGGAGATGCTTTCTCCCAGAGCTCCTCCCAATTCTGTAAAGCCAAGACTTTCCCCAATTCCCCCACCAAGGAAAAGAAATAGCCAATAACAGAACAATTGGCATGATTTAATTTTATTTTGGAAAATGAAATTAATTGACAGTAATAAATTTTATGTTGACAGAAAAAATTAATTGATAGCTTTAATTTTATGTTGACACATAAAATTTATCTGAAAGAAATTAATTTTATGTTGACACATAAAATTTATTCTAAGCATTTAATTTCACATTTACACTTTAAATTAAATTGAAATTAAATAATTTTAAGTTGACACATAAAATTAATTGAGGGAGGTTGAGAGGTTTCCCCTCCATCCCCATTAATTTGGGGGTTAATCCTCGTGTGGTACCCACATCATAACCTCTCATGGGAGGTTATGCTCTCGTGGGCCCCACCACCATATCCTCCCAAGGGAGGTTACGGTGTGGTGGTCCCACATCCAACTCCAATGTGGAGGTTTTAACCACCCAACTTACACATGGTGGTTTAAAATAAAAAATGTATAAGATCACATTATTTTTTAAAAAATTTATAAAAAACCAAAAACTAACTTCTACTATCGACCATCTTCCTTCGAGGTGAAAGTCTTTATAAGGGAATACTAGTGCCGCGAGTACAACAATGTCCTCATATTTCAATTTCGTGCACCAGTTTAAATGTTATAAAATCATGCCTGTATGTTTACTGAACGTACCTAAACAAAACTTCATAAATTGATTCTGGGAACACCGGGCCTCAGAATCATGCAACGAAAACTTTTTGCGGAATCATAAAATTCCCATTTATTTTTCTAAAAAATCAATGGGATTTCTAGTTATTTACATAGTATATGAAATTATTCCTGAAACCATCAATGTTCTTAAAAAAAAAATTGGTGCACCCCAAGGAAATCTTCTTTTCCAAATGAATCCATAATCAAGATTCTCTTAATGTGGTTTTATTAATTCATACATCTAAATCAATGATATTCTATAGTTATTATTTGAAATATATATATCACTAGATATAAATTCTATAGATAAATCATATTCATGATTTAGGGGAAAACTAGGAAACTCCATAGAAAATATATTGACATATTCCCAGAAAATGGGAATATCCTCAATGTTCAGTTTCTCCAAAATCATCTGAAATAGATACCCCCATTAATTGGTAATAATTACCATTAAATGGATGTAATTTACAATATAATATCATATTTATCGTCACAAAAATTAAAATCATAAGTTTATTTAAAATATGAAAGATGGCATCCATAACTGAGTAACTGATATGATATCTTTATTAATATAGCCATTTCGTGCCAAAAATCACATAAAAATAGACAAGAGGAATAACAAGAGAATTTGAAGGAAAAATATCCCCACAACACTCCATTAAAAAAGAGTTATAGACATGATATGGGATCATTTTACTGTTATATGTTATCACTGATAATTGAACATCTAATCATTGAGGTTGCGATGTGATACCCATAGAAAATTATTCTAATATGAAAGAGTGTGTATAATAATAATCAAAAAAGAATCATATGGTCCTTGAGTGGATTAAAAGTGTAACTTTTACCAATTTATTCATTTTACGAATTTTTATAGTATTGATCACATGATATTTCAAATTATCTCTTATATTAAGTGGTTTCTAATGTAAATATTCATTTTTAACCCTTAGATCAATATATCTATTGTCATATATACTATAGTATTAATAGTTGTAAAATTGAATTTTAGGTGTGGTATTTTGAAAATATATTTTATACATACTTTTTTTAGTCATTACTATTAAAATATCTACATCATTCACATTCTTGATTTCCTTACCATGCTTAAAACATTTTCCATTCCGTTAGAGTTAATTTTCCCCATTCTTATTTGAACACTTTTAGAATAAATGATGATTCATTTTCTTTTCTAAATGGGTTATATTATTTGATCTCATCCCATTCTTGGGATTCAATGTCTTCTTATTGAATCACATTCTTTTTTATATTTCATCATTGATCTGGTTATCATTCTAAATGATATTCCATTGCAAAAAAAATTCCATCATTGACAATTGGATAATAAAAAATATATTTTCAGCAGAACTAATTCATTACCAGGTCACTAGTGGTTAAGAGGATCCAGTAGAAGAAGTCCAATGTTTCTCTATGAATGAATCAATAGTGTATTGGTCCCTCCTTTACTCATTTAGATGCTTAGTATGATTAATTTATTTTGGGATATTCATGAGCATAACATACTTATATTCATTCTAGATCACATTCCATTCAATTGATCTAAGAGAAAATATTAACATTTCCTAACACAATCATTTTTAACATTATTATTCCTGAGAAAATAGATTTACTAAAATAGAAAATTCGTTTTAGTGTCATTATTTTACAATAAATGTTAGAAATCGTACAATCATGAAAATAACTTCTGATATGTTTTAAATTATATCATATCCACATCAAAAAGTGATACTTTTATGTTCACCCTATATCAAATTATATTCATCATTTTTTATTAAGTTATATCCTCATATAATTCAATATTTTATCACAAAAAATAACTAAACCCTTACATACCACCAATTAATCTATCCCAAGAAATACAAGCCCAGATATTTTATCAATTTAGATGAATACATAATATATTACAAAATAATTCACACCTATGAACCATAAAGTTTTAATTTCATTGGATATTAGATGAATAATTAACAAATTTCATGAATGGTATTCAAAATCTCTTAAAAATATTTCTGGCACAACACTATTTTTTGACATATCCATCATAAACCCTTTCTTCCAAGACAAGGGAAAATAGAAACATAAGAATGTGTAAATTAAGATGTTGAATATAGGTAAACATGCGATATGTCTACTGAAGATCATATAAAATAATAATATAATCATAATGGAATGAGATCTGGAACATAACATACATTTTTCATACCTAATCATTGGTTTATCATCAATTATGATTCACGTCATAATGCATTAGCATTTTTAAAGTTATGAGTCCTATGTGTGGGGAATCACATTTAATATATCATGATTGATGAAAAGATTTCAAATTAATTCTGGCATAATAATAATCATATAAAATAATTTCATTTGTCAAGGATCACTTAAAATACCTTTATGTCAAAGTGGACATAGTCCCATAATTAATTGAGTTTATCCCTAACATATTTTCATTCTTAGAATGAGTTTACAACCCACCTCTTTTATATGATATCATTTGATATCAATCGCTACCCAATTCAGTAGTGTGATTTAATTGAACAACCCATCCCAAAATTAAAATTTTACATATGTGTACAACAAGAACGTAAAAACATTCATCATTTATTCAAAACATAACCCATGGAAAATAAATGGTTTCTATACAGAATTAAACATTAAATAATAATAAATCCATTATATTAATTACCTATCTAGTATAATTATACCATATACCCATTGAATCGAAATAATCATGAAGTTGGTTGACATAGAAGAAAAATATATTTAAAATAACATTCAATCAATTTATTGAAAACATATAAAATAGATAAATTCCTTTTGATTAAATAGTAAATAAAACTCCCAAAATTGTTTAAAAACCGAACCTATTTTATAAGAATCTTGGAAACTTTTGAATAAATGTTTGGAGAAAAGTTTATCAGGATGGTTGAAAAAACCATTCGTGCAATAAATATTAAAACAAATATTCATTTCACATTTTTTGTAAAAATTCATAAACAACCTCTTCAGAAAAACATTATAAAAAATAAACATAATACTTTGAAAATAATGTAAATATGGTTGAAAATAAATTTAAATAATAATTAAATGATAAAATATGGAATTTTTAAAACATTTTTAAGAACATAGACATGAAAGAATTTTATGTTACCCAAAGAGGGAATTACATTGAAATTACACAAAAATATTTTCTATATTTTTTTATATTCAAAATTTTGAAAAAATGAAATTAAAAAAATCTATCTATAAATAACCATACGATAAGAAAATATTTTTGGATTAAGAGTTAAATAAAATATCATTCCCTTAAATTATATTCATGTATAAATAGTATTTGTGAAAATTTATATTTCAACATAATCCCTTACCATAGCTCCAAACTATCATATTATGTGTTATTAATATCATGTATAATAAATTATAATTTGTTATATATCTATATAATAATAATAATAATAATAATATATTATAACATTCCATTATAATATCGAATTACCCATTTACAAACAATTATTCAATAAAATCAGCATTAAATGTGTTAGTTGATCTGTTTCCCATGCATGTCTTCATTTTCCAATTCTGGTACATACATATTTTTAATGGTTTCATAAGGCAAAAAATATTAATTAGGGTATATTTATCATATCAATTCATTATATACTCTTTTATAATCAATTATTTAGGGTGGTGATTAAAAATTCTTTACATCATATCGTGGAGATATTACACTTTATTTATGCATGTGTAATGTATTCATTTTTAAATGAATAAATAGAAAGAAAATTAAATTATAATATATATATATATAATAACATAATATATATCATATAAATTTATCAAATAAATACATCTGACAATACTTGCATCGTTGACAAGAAAAACAAATCACATCACTTCTTGGAGATTGTTATTCACATGTATGCATGAACGAAGATATCATTTCACATAGGATGAAAAGGGAGTAGAAGTGGGTTATAAAACTAACATAAAATCTCTTTAAATATACTAATTTTACCATTTTTTTCTTTTTATTATGGTTATAGATGATTTTGAGGATGTTAAAAAATAATGAAACGCACAATTGATCGGTAATGGTAATTACCTATTCTTTGGTAAACCACTTTTTGATTAAACCGTAATCCATATTAGTTTCGTCTTATTAGAAGGAAAAAGTTCTAGGATAATTTGATGTCATATAAGATGATATTTGAGCTGTTATTCATCACTATTTTGGGACAAAGTGTATGAATAATGTAATGGAGTGGTGCCCTTTTATAATTGCAGTGGTTGGAACTATTTTAAATACAAAAAAAATTAAAATATAATTATCTCATATTTAAGTGAAAGTGCTACCAAAAAAATGAATATAAGATAATGTTATATATAAATACCTACAAATAATCCCATTTATCTATTTTTTAGAGAAATTGTATGCCTTATCTTTATGTATACATGACTTCTAATCATTTTAACACTTGCTATTGTAATAATGTTTTACCAGGGTTGCAATTCATAGTAACCAAAAAATAAATTGACCTATTTAAAAATTTTGTACCTTTTGATTCGAAATATATAACAATTTTATCAAATTCAATTATGATAATTGGATGAAATTATTTTTTAATTAATAAATCAAATGACAACAAAAAATATTTTAATTAAAATATATTTTTTGGAACAATTTTATTTTAATCATGTTTTTATCCCTCTAAAAACCATTATATATGTTAATATATTTTAATTAATTAATAATTTAAAAGTTTCCTTTAAATTATTCCTCAATAGTGATCATTTTGGTTTTTTAATATAATAACACATTGTGCAAATAAAAGTATTCTTTTTAAAATAACATCTATTTTTTCCATTGAATTATTTTATTTTAATTTGTAACCAATTAAAAACAAAGTAATTCATTTTATAAATGTTTAAACATAATTTTTTAATATATTTAATAATATTAATTAATTTTTAAATGAAATATATTATAACAAAACAATTATCATAAAAAATATTAATTCAAAATGTTTTTTAGGAGCAGTAGTATTTCCTAAGAGAATTATAAATTATTTATAAAAAATATATTTGATTTTAATATAATATTATTTTATAATTTTTATAATATATAATAATTATTCAGATAATTTTAGCATTTTTTTGCTCCACAAGATATGGAACACATTTATTTAATAATGTAAAATACATTCTAAAATGATGGGATGTTGTAATAAAGGTAGTGTCACCAAATTTCCAATGAAAATATTATAGGTTATCAATATAATTCATGTTTTAGGTAGATAAACTCATAGAAAATTATTTACCATTAGTTATATGCTATCAATTTATCATTGGACTTGACTACACAAGCAATTCCATTCATTAAAGCATTACTAAATATACTAAATTCTTCTCCACTTTAGGATAGTGTTAGTAAATATTTAGGGAGTATACACTTATTGATATCCTTAATACATTCTCAAATTCATCTATTTAGCCATATATTAATCTTTTCATTGTCAATATATATAATTGATAGGACAACCATGAGAAGTTTCTCACAATCCATCAATAGTGTAGAGCTAATTCATGGAAACTACAGATCCCTATGACACTTGTGGGTTGGACCCATTCATTAACTTTATTAATCATTAAAGGATATATATAGATTCTTTCACCCATAATAACATTCCTAGAAAAAAGTGTCTTCTTGCATCCAAATCTAACACACAATTAATTTATAATAAAACTTTTTCTTGATTAATTTCTTTATCTCATTACCTACATTATAGTAATTTTAATTATTATTGTTAGAGTTTATGAGAAATCCATCAATAAATATTACCACATATTTGTTGAGGTTGTCACTAAATTATATATTCATCATCTGAATAAATTTTGGAAGATTACAAATGGTATTATAAATAACTCATAGTGTTTATATATTGTATAAAAGACCATGTTTTAATTATCCTCCGTCTTTACATTCAATAAATGATATCTAGAAAAAATATCCACATTTATTAGTACTAAACTCCATGAATTTGCTCAAACAAGACATCAATCATTGGTAGTACATAATTTTTCAATACAGTGATCCTGTTTATCTCCTTGAGATTGATCCACAACCATATTGGCACATCCATCCTCACAAAAAAGGGAACTAGTTCACCCCATTGTGTTGTAGTATATCATATGATCCCTTTATCCAAATTATAATTTAGATACTTTTTTAACTACTCTATTTCTATAAAAGGCATACTATATGGGATTTTGATATAATTATGTATTATATTTTGATTACTATGGGTAACATAACACAAGGTGTAGGAGGTATATAAGAAATTCTCCTAGAAATACATCTACATGCTCCATCACAAAGGGAATTTTAGCAAGAATGATTCTTTCCATTAACTCAATGATTGGAGAAAGATATTATTCTTCATTGGGTATCAACACCCACAACTATGACATATTTTGTAAAGGGTATTCATAATCTTTTTTTGGTTTCTATACAAATATTGGATGGTTCCAAATATGGGAAAAAAATTTGTCTCAATATATGATGGGTGATCTATATAATGGGATACAATACACTCCCAATATTGTATAAAATTACAAAAATAAAAAGGATTACTAGATTAACAAGAAAAATATTTCCATATATAATTATTGGGGATGATCCCAATACTTGGATTGACATAATTTCAACACTATGTTTTTTTAAATATATATGTACTTCCATGTATCAAGGAGATGATTCATTTGTTTTAGAAAACTTATAAGATATAAATGAAAGCATAGAGAATTAACCAAACAAGACCATATGCATTATTGATTGAATAATAAGTGTACCTTTTATGAATTCATTTTATTAATCCACCACAATATTCTATATGGTGTATGTTTTCCCCCACTCATTAGACATAGGTAATTGCTAATGTTGATTCCCATAAGATATCCTTTATTTGGTGAAGTAGATTTTATAGGGTCTATGTTCCTTGTAGTTGAATCATTACACTCGGTGTGGTGCCTTCGTGGTGAAATTATTTATGCTTTCATGTTACTCATATTCTTCATGTCTCTTCAACATTAAAAATATACATACCCTTCTACACACATTAATAATCTCTTTACAAAGTTAATTAAATTCCCAGTGTGAATTTTCCAATAATATTAACATGTTTATGGTTGGATCTTTAGGCCATCATTATCATTTGATCCCGCATCTTGAATCATTATATGTCTCTTCATATCCCCATATCTATAGAACAATTATACAAAAAACATATATTTTTTAAGATCACCCCAAAGAACATATTCCCAACTCCAAAGGTCTAATAAATCTACATCCTTTCAATAAAGTGGTTTTAAACCAATAATGTGTTTATCTATTTTTCTATCGCTATTGATAACTAATATCAGGACATTCGAGGAATTCCTTGAAAAATTAACTTCATAGGTTGTTATAAGATTGTTTTACATATTAATATCAATAACTTATCTCTTCGCCTTTTTGTTATGAGTGCAAGTGGAATAATTCTTAAGAAATATATTATTAAGGTATTCAAATTAAATTATTCATGTTTAATCAAAAAATAATGTTTATTGAAAAAGGGACACAACTAATCATCTTTTACCTCAAAATAGATGAAAATTATACTAAATTTATCTTTATAAGAATAATGAATCATAAAAGATCATTTCAAAGGATTTGATCCATTATTATAAAATAATTGGATCATAAGGCCCATTGATTTATGTTGGACTTTGGTGCATAAAGGGACATTTAATTAGTATCTCTATCTCCAGTTAAGGTAGGTTTCACACAATGATCAAATTATTATTTTCAACCTATGAAAAAGTGTTATGTACATCTATAAGGATTTTAACTCCACCTACAATTAGGTTGATAATTCCATTTAAACAGTCATATAATTTTGTATCACAATTGTTATTGGTATGGTTTCTCCTCATTCCCACCAATTTTTTAAATAAGTTAATATTTTATATTAAAACATAAGTCAATATTGATGAATAATTCACATGTTCACATGTGTATATATATTCTAATATCCTATCTCATGGGATCTCTATGATTATCATATATTATATTTTTATATCCGAATTTCCAAATTAACAAAAAATTTATTTGATACCAATAATAGAAGCATACCTTTTTAATACATGATTATCACATAATTTTAATACATTAAATATAATAATAGTACCCTTTTTTTAATGATTAAGTGTCTTGGGAAATTTCGGTTTATACAACATAATCATACATAAAACATAAAAATATTGTTTATTCCTTCATCATAGTCCTCATAAATTATTTCATATTCTCCTTAGTACATCCAATTACATAAGTAAATACATAAAAAAGGTTGAGATAAAATATGATTAGGAGTGGGAATAAGAGGAAAGAAGAAGAGTAATGAATAAACATAATAATATAAGTGAATCAAATCATCATCATCATATCACTGTCACTAAATCATCATCATAAGAATACATGAATCATTTGAAAGAGTGATGGAATGCGAGATATCTGTAATATTGAAACATCATACCCTTAATGTCAAAACACACACATAATATATGACTAAATATTTTATAATGTTCAAACATAATATATGCATACAAAACATCATTTCATTAATTAAAATCAAAATTATAATTATTTGTATAATGATTGCACTTATTCTCTTATGACATATAACATTAACCCATAAAATGGAGGGATATATAATTCTATGCTAACATGAAACATCAATATATTCTCATTATCTTCACAGATGCATAAAAAGGAAATATTTATCAATCATGGGAATCAAATAAATACATGATAGAATCATGAGTTTCATAATAACATCATAAGGAAAATATTAATGAGAAAAACATGAGGTTTCCCCAAAATAAGAAAAAATTGAATCATTTTAGGTATTAAATGGTGTCAACGGCGATGAAAATATCACGATTCTATGAAAATAAAAGAAGAAACAATAAAATAATAAAGAGATAAATTGAGAAAAATCCTGTGATTGTTAATTATTAATGAAATAAAATAATGTATAAACCAAATTCAATGAGTTGGGTGCAAGAAAACCCTTAACATTACCCCTGTTATATTTCAACACATTTATATATCTTCTATAATAAGATTGTGTATTTTAAAATATTAATCTCTAAGTGAATTATATTCTTTCATCTCAATATTGATCAATTATAATCACCAGTTTTATTTTCTTAATAATCGTTGTTTATGGTGAAATTGTTTAGAGTCATTCATTCTTTAAATTATTACATCTTGTTTCAATTTCCTATTTTTTATTCGATGGCATACATATATCAGTGAAATTATATATACAATCCTAAAATTACATAAAATTTTATGTTTATATATTTTAAATAATTTATTATAATAATCCATGCATGCGGTGATAGGTAAATAATTGGAAATATCTTATGGGTGGATGAAACCAACCATCGAAATTGTTTGTATAAATATAAATAAATACATATATGATATATAAATATTTTAGAAAAATCTAAAATTCTAGAACTATATTGTGTGGAAAAAATGGGTCGATAATGAGGCCATAAGAACACATCTCCATACACCATAGGATGTCAACTAGTAGTGGAGGTGTTATGAATATAGTGGGGAGACTATACCCCTTGTATTGAGATATAGAACAATTTAACATCAAATAAAAATAATCATAATATTAGAGTAACAATGAATAAAATAAGTCATATATTATACAAATTTAATGTAATGGAGAAACCAATAAAAATTTAATCATGAATCTTGTAATGAAAAAAAGAGATGTATCTAAATGTCAAACTCAAAGTAATATAAATAAAATAATTAGATGAAAAATTATAATATTAAAATTACCAAGTCCCAAACACTATTTAGGAACCATATCCAAACTCCATCCCATCTATCAAGTAAAAAATAAGTAATTAAGTCTCTTTCCCTTGTCCAAACCTGCATACATGTAATCTTCTCAGGTTCAAAATAGTGGCCCAAATTGGGAATGAGTAAAACTCAATAGGAAAACACCACCGTGTCTAATAAAAACCTATTTGATAATAATTGCATGAAACAATGGTTGAAAATTAGTATTATTTAATCAATTAATACAATACATAAATCAATATAATTTGGCACCCAGTCGCAATGTCTCTAAGCTTGTAGGAAAACAATGCAATCCATAACCCGAAACCATGTTATAATCACATAATTAGGACGATCCCTTTTCATTATAATTTCATACTTTAGGAAAATACCTATATATAATAATTTTTGCATGTATCACTGGGATATGTCTTCTATATAATCATTTCAACATTTATCACCCATTCTAGGCCTCCATACAAGCATTTCATCTTGTATAACTAATCCATGTACACTACATAAGTACATCAAACACCAAGAAATACACATATATAATAATTTTAGCATATATAAAAATACCAAGCCTACAATATTAGGATTTCATCCTTCAAGAAAATCCCTATATATAATCATTTCAGTATCAACTTAAAAAGACATATAATAAAGGATAAACCAATATCATATCATAATATACAATAGTTTATTATGTGAATTACCATTTTTAATTCAGTTATGTTTTTATTTTTACATCTATTTATCAAAATCCATATTAATATCCCATAATATATTACTAGATTGATTTTATATCATGTAGTCACCGGCAATCTCATGTAATATAAAAACACTTAACGTCATTAACCAATTTAATATTACTCTTGCATTATCTCACCCAATGGTATCCACAAACCAGGATAAACATAAATTGAATTCAATAGATCCATTTAATAATCCATTCCATAATTTTTATACATTCATTATTTAATTAATCAGTGTATAAATTATGGTGGCACAATCCTAGTATTTCATATACTTAATAATTAAACAGACTGTAGGGTTAGGTCTAGACTAACTACTTGTATCTAATGATTAACATAATATTTCCAAATGAAATATTCAACATGAATGGGGATAAGGATGTTCACAGGAAGAACATACATCAAACTAGATCATGATAAAATCCTAATAAATAAAGTCAATATACTTACACCACAATGACGATACATAATAGAGGAGAATGGAAACCACATCATACAAATCATCAGGGATCAAATGCATCAACCGAATGTATGGAATGGAGGAAAGTGATCAATATTTTTTTGGAGCACCTTAGGTTTTGAGAGGAGGAAGGTATACAATAGTTTATTGAAAATTATAAGCACACATAACACATAAACCTACTAATCATGACAAATACACAATATATTGTCGGCTTTTAGATCGTGTATTAATATTTTTAAGAGTTATTCCAAAAAAGTGTTCCATCAACATAAATTAACACTATTAAAACATCACACATTTTGCAATATGGATTCACAGTGTGTATCTGGTTCAGGTCATGAACTGGTTCTGGGCCTATAAACTTTTCACATATTCTACACAACAGTAGTAACACATCATGTGACCTATATACTTATTGTGTAAATTCTTATTAGACAGCATTCATCTCAGCTTCTATGAATGCTCATTAAGAACCTATGAATCCTTACAAACTCATGGGAAACCCTTGTAAGCCCATTAAACACATTTACATCGAGACTCCATTAATTTAAAAAATAAATACATCACTGAACTCTAGGCCATTTTACCCACCTATGTATCATTGTATCTAAACAACAATTATACACCAAGGTTTAATGATAAAGGAATACAAAAAAATGGTGTTTATTGAAAAACACATAGTGGTATGTACCTGGAAAAAATATGAGATATTACAAACTCCCCCTCATGTAAGATCTCATCCCCTATCTTCTCAAAGCATCACTTTGGGGTCTTTAAGAATAACTCTGGACATTGGGACCACATATCAGACTCCCTTTCCGCAGTCTCCTACTGAACATACCCATGCTGCTGCTAAACTCGATCAAACAGCATAATCCTACCCCAATAACACATATCACTTCCATCCAAAATCCATATCATAATCCTCTTAAAGTATTCATTGGCACAAATATCCAAATCCTCGATGTCTACCACATGAAAAGTGTTAATATATTATGTTAAAATTTGTGATATTGGAAACAAATCATTCATGTAAATATAGCATTATTCAAGGGATAATCTGTATGCCACCAGGACAATCCTATCCACTATATCAAATAGACTGACAACCATGGGTACTAGCTTTCCTGGATTCCAGATATGAAGTTTACCGAAACTAGGAGATGCCTAATGGAATGCAAGATGACCTACCGAAAACTCTAGAGATCATATAAAATTGATTCCATATAATTTCATTCAATTATTCATAGTCACCAACTACATCCTTATCAACTGAACCTGCTAAATTGTATTCTACATGATACTATGTCCAAAAATCCATGGATCACCCTCCAATAAACAAGAAATAGGTGAATGGATCACAATCCATCAAAACCCATAAATGGTTCCATATGAATCTCTTCCTAGATAATGTTATTATATGAAAACATCAATATTTTCATATGTTTCTCCCATGAACTATTGAAATCCAAAACCTAACATTATAAAAAATCCTCCAAAACTAGTCTAGTCGACTCAGATTGATCATTGTTCGGATGATTATATGTTGTTATTAAGAAAACTAGTGAACCTAGAGCCTTCTAAAGACCCTGGTATAACTAAGATGTGAAATAAGGGTCTCTATCATTAGTTATACTCTTTAGAAGTCTGTACAACTATACAATCATGTGCATGTAGTGACTTACGAGATCATCAATGGTGAAAGTCTCTATAAAAGGAAATAAGTTTGCTAACATGATATTTTAATCCATGATTAGTAGAATGTCATTATTTTTATGGTTTTTTCTAAGTAATATTATCACAAAATCTTTAGTTACATTATCCCATTTCCACATAAAAATGGGAAGAGGTTGCAACAACCTAAATGGTATCTGATGCTCAGCTTTCACATGCTGATAGGTAAAAAATATTACCGCAAATCCCAGTACGTCATTCTTTACTTCTAAACATTAGTATTGTCCATATTTATTACAATAGAAATTTTTCAATCCCAGATTTACCCATATTCAAGAATCAGGAAATACACTCATCAAGTCCTCGCGCAAGCCTATAGGCCCCATATTAAGCGACAGAAAAATATTGAATTGTCACTACCATGACACCATCCCAATGGTGTCTCCCAACCATATAAGATATATATAAAAACTAAACCATTTAGATTTTTTAACATCTCTATATTTATCCAATCCAAAATCATATGTAAAACTGATGATGAAGTCAGAGCTACTCATCAATGGGACTCCTGCACATTTACATGCGTTTCTGAAAGGAGTGTAATCATCTGCTACTTTTTTGAAGGATCTAAAACTACCTCTATCGGTGCATTATATCTCAATGAATCAGAAGAAATGTCTATCTTGGTTAGTGTATAATCCAAATCAAATTCAGATATCTATAGATTCTCAACCCACCTTCTATATCAATGGTTCAGGAATTACAGTGAAATGGTGTACCCCATGCTCTAATGGTCCATGTATACCACAATCCTCTCACCCAAAAAATACTGTCTTTGGTATCTCAAGGCATGTACCATCACAGTTAACTCTCAGTTTTGTATAGGATAATTCCTCCCATTTTGTCTTAGCTGTGTAGAGCCATGAAAGGCCCCTTGATCCAGTAGCATAAAAAATGCTCTGATTCAAACATTGTATGTTTCATATTACTTGACATATGCCTTACATATCATAGGTATAGTGATGATATGTGCTAAGGTTATACAATTTTTCAGTTCCTAACAAATCTCCCTCACAAGTATCAGACTAATCAAAAATCATCCCTTTCATGGTCATCCATAAAATTTTAATCTCAATTATATTCTTGGTCCACTCAAAAGATATCATTAATATCAATTTCTCTAGGTCCACTGACACCCTTTCCTCTGAGATGCCATAACACATGAAGTGCACATTATCAATCTTGAAACTACATTTTTTGTGTGTAAATCTAATACTCTATCAATGTAACCAAGAATATGTAAATATGTTTTAAATGTTCATATAATGAATTCAAGTACACTAATATATCATCAACAAAAATCACCACAAACAACTCTTGAAATGGAATAAATATCTGATTTAACAATGAAATTAATACCTCCAATAAAATTTTCAAACTAAATGATTTCAATACAAACTCATACAATTCATACCATCTACTAAATTGTTTTGAGATATGTATGACTGTTTCACCCAATTAGGGATATATAGATCTAAAATTGGCCTTGGAAATTATATTGAAACCTCTCAGAAAGTCAAAGAGATCATTGATTTATTGAAGGGGATACAAGTTCTCAACCTTCATCAGGTTCAATATCTGATAATTCACACATAAGGGAAAGTATCATCATTTTTATTGGTAAAAATAACAAGATAACCCCATAGAGATGTAAAAGTCCATATGAGACCTTTTTCATCCTAATCATTCAAATAAACTGTAAAATCCCAAATCACGTAAGGTCACATCCTATATGGAGGGATAAAAATAGGATATACAATCCACACCAAATCAATCAAGAAATCGACCTCTTACATAGGTAGTAAGTCATAATACTCATTAGGAATAACATCATAAAAATTGTACAGACTATAAGAATAGTATCATTATTCATTCCTCCATCATATAGAACACAGAATTCTATCTAAGCCAATAGATTATCTAATCTGCACTGAATTGGTCCAGCATTACCATACTCTATATCCCACTCACCCCATTGAGAATATATGACACATTCAATAGGTTGATAGTTAACTCTCCACTAGTAATATTGAATATGATCCTAGTATACTAATAAACATACCATACAAAGAATCAAATCAAAATATACCTTTTCAAGTATGAATATTTTACAAAATATTGGAAACAGCCTATTTCTAGAGAACACACCCTAGAATTCTTAATATTCTCTAAAATAACTCACAGTGGTTTGTTAATAGAAAAAATGATTTCCAATTATTTAAAAACAAATCCCAAAATATTTTTACAATATAATAGATAAAAAATAATGTTATTACCTTATTTCAAACCAAATTCAGGAAATGGTAGATGATATAAGAATCATTCCTCTGATGCTAGATGAAAAAAAACCACAATACCTGTAGTAGACTACCAAGTGTACAACTTACCATCCCCTCTCCCATGAGATTCAATATGACTCACATAAGCTATCCCGTCTGTAAGCTACTATATTTCTTTCATTGGGGTACCACGTCCGCTACATTGAACTAAACATCCAAGGGAATTCCATCAACCTCCCTACTAAGGAGTCTATGAGTCCTTCCCAAAATCTAGTGAATCTATTGTTCCCCTTCCACTACTCGGTACTGAAATGATCCAATAAAACTTCTTAATATTACATAGCATACCAAAAGCATGGAAATCCAATGTGGTGTACATAAACTATGGGTTTTTATCACAATATTTCACATAGATAACAATATAGTAGAACCTAGTATCGATATCGATGATCGGTGCACTAACTTATCTTCCTGGTATTTTATTGGTGCAAAATGACCTATAAATGCTTCTATCCCAGAGAAAAAGAGCTCTGAGATCACCCAAGTGAAACCACCTTGCCACATACTAGGGTTCTCTAGAATTCCCATTCATGATGAATGCAAGATTCATCTAATATGAAAGGCCACATAGGATTATAAAATATTGAACATTTTGATGAACTCATAGAGAATCCTATATAGAAACTGTCTCACAGAAAAAATCTCATCATCTTCTAAAGATAGAGAATAGAGATGCAGGACGGTGAATTGTTCAACGCATTCCATCACAAAAATGTCTTCCTATTTTAGATGTATGAACTCATGAACCTAAACATCACACAATTCCTCTAGATAGAAGTATCTCAAGAACATCATTGTGATGTATTTCCAAGATCACTCATCCTACTTCCCTACCCAATCTATAATGTCTGAAAAATTCTTGCAATTTCCATTGGGAATACACGTTTTTTGATTCATCTTACTATCTACTGGTGTCCCAAGGTTCATGAAGATCAAATTGAATGACTCAATATAGAACTCAACTTCCTAGGGTCCTGCCTACCCATTGAATTTAAGGTGGATGCTATAGTTGATGTTCCCTTGTAAACTCATATATTGAAATCATAGTGCGATCAATCACCCAATCCGTGGAAAAAATCACCCTAAGAATGATTTTATAAATCTAAACATCCATAAGATCCTCAAGATATATTGGATGTTTTGAATAATATATGTTAGGAGTGGTCTTATTTCCATCCTCCTACACTCATCTAAATGATAATGAGGTGGGACGTTTCTCTACATGTTTTCCACACTCTTTAGAACACTTTATATGACAACATGGTCAACCTCAATAGGTGAAAAAATATAGAATTACTAACTCATAATATCTCCAAACATAGATTATAAGTTTTTTTCATGACATAACCGTTATGAAATTTCATTTATTAGATATAATACATTTCTCAAACATGAGTTAGATAATACCATGGGGAAGATCATTACCATTTTCCATCACATCATAGTCTCTGTTATTCCATTCCCTAATTGTAAATCAATTGAAAAGAAATACCAGCTTCCACATATACCACATTGTAATGCCCTAAAATATTGCACTCCGTCATATCACAAAAACATGTTGGTTAGAGGAATTCATGTGTGTCTCCATATACACCATATGATGTAAACTAGCAGTAGGGGTGTGATGAATATAATGGGGAGACTATACATCATATTTTACTATTAGAACACATTAGAATAATAGAATAAAAATAAAATATATGTGTAATGAATAAAATTATAATCTATATATAATAAAACTAAAGAGTAATAGAGATAAAAAAACCAATAATGAGGAGTTGTGTAATGAAAAATTGATATGTATCTAAATGTAAAACTAAAATAAATTAAAAATAAAAGAATTAGATGACACAATATAATCTCAAATGATCTTCATCACTATCCCCAATTAGTAATAAGGTTCCTAGACCTTGTAAAAACCAAAATACCTATAATCTACTCAGGTACCTAATTGAAAACTGAATAGGGTGCCTATAAAACTCAGTAGGTCGACACCATCATGTCTATAAATAACAGTTGTAATAATAAGTTTCTGAAATGAAGAGATAAAAAGATGTATTAATTATTCAATTAATATGATACATAAAATAACTTTATTCATCACCATTTAATAAGGTCATTGTACATGTTATATGACCATTACAACCATAATCATAAACCATATAATAATCCAATAACTAATAATATTTCTTAATATAATCATTTCAGAATCTGGGAACTGCCCTATAAATAAAACCTTTGGTTTGTATCATGGGATCAATCATTCTATATAATAATTTCTATAGGTATCACTGGGCCAAGCCCACTATATAATCATTTCAATATATTTTACTCTATCAATCCAACTATGTGAGCATTTCATCCATTGGTAGAATCCCTATACATATGCATCTCAACTAGTATCATTGGGACAAGACCACTATATAAGACCTTCACCATCTGGGAAAAACCTTATATATAATCATTTTAGAATCAACTAAACATGTCATACTAGTATGGATATCACAATGTCACATCATATTCGTTAATGGTTACTTGATTAAAATTACCATTTTTATTTCAATTACACATTCATTTATATATCAATTTATCGAAAAAAATATAAATAAAAAATAATTTATCATCGTAGTGATTCAATATCAAAAAATCACATGTAGTCTCATTCTAGGATAAATACATTTAATGTTCGTAACCAATTCAAAATTATATAATGGTTCACTCACTAAATGGTTATCCACTAGCCATGTTGCAATATAAATTGAATGAAATATATGCGACTAAAAATCAAATCCATAATTTATAATCATTCATAATTTAATTAATCAATTCGTACATCGTGGAGTTGAAAGCTAAATAGAGAACATATTCATGAAACCAATATTAATCAAGGGTTGGGTATCCACAATCCATGTTGCAACATTAATTAAATCCAAGGGATCCAAAGAAAAATCTAATCCATAATTTTTCATCATTTTATGATTAATTAATCAATATGCACATCATTTTAGTGAAAATTAAGTATTTATCACACTCAAAAACTAAATACTCAATAGGTTTAGGTATAGACTCCCTTCACATATCTTACAATTAATGAAATACTTTCAACTATAATTGAAAAAAATAATAGAAATGGAGAAGATCCCAAAAAAGAACGTTGATCATACTAGATCAATATCCACACCCCAAATAAACAAGATCAAAGTATTTAAACATCAACAATGGATAGAAATATAATAGAGAAGGAAACCTAATTAACAACTCACCTAATATCAGATTCAAGAAAAATATGGCTAGGATGAAGGAACAGGGTGCAAAAAATCCTAGAGCACCTTAGATTTCGAGAGGAGGAAGGGCTGCATTAGGCCAATGAAAGTTATACTTAAAAAAACCCTTGTAAAAACACTGATCGTGAGAAATACCTGGCATGCAACCCACTTTCACATTGTCTATTTCTTATTTAACATTTTTTACAAGCATATGTGTTACCTTAGCTTAATTTAACCATTCTTGAACATTGCGCATAATGTAATTGTCATTCAAGATGTGCAACAAATTCATGTCATGTACCAATTCATAGCTTATAGCATTTTCATGATCTCATCTTAATGGATGTTACACAATGTGTAACCCATTTACATGGAATGAAAATTCTCTATAGAAATATTTCAATTCATGTCCCTTTAAAGCGCCCAAACCACCTCCAAAGCCTTCTTAATTCATGGGAAAACATCGTAATAATATTTAACACAATTAAACCCAAATAATATTAATTTAAACAACCATAAATACCATAAAATATGGTCAATATGCCCAAAAAATCCATATAAGGACCTGAACATAAACATTAATAAATATTGAGATAAACCATTAGTTTTAATTTAATTTACATCCAGGATCTTTTCCGGATTAGAGTTTTAGATAATTAGGCCATAACAATTACATAACAACTCAAAATTTATAATGTCCACTCTCCCACTCACAATAAATCATATTTTTTCAAAAATAAGTCTCTTTATATTAAATACTAATACTTTTCTTTATAAAAAATTCTCCAATTCTTCAATTATCCTACCCTTCATTATTCCCTGTGAAACCAATTTCTAAAATGTGGGATGAGAAAAAATATCAGTAAGGGAAAACTAATGAAGAAATTTACATGTTATCTTGAGAGATATAAATAAAAACATGGGGACTTTTATAAAGTCATGAGAACGAGTAGTATCATAAGAATAAGAACATGGATCATAACTTGGAAATGTGGCAACAATATTTATTTTTGGAATTTTTAAGCATACCACCACAGTCAATCCCCAAGGTTTCATATCACCAAGGTTCATCAATAAGGTGTCATAAACATTAAATAGGTTATTCACCAATATATCATAAAAATTACCATTGTTATTCACAATGGTATAGTAAAAATTACAAAGGTTATCCATCAAGGTATCATAAATTATTCCATACCTATATATTAATATTATTACCAAATTAATTGGAGTTCTATTTGGTTGAACACTTAATATACCTTTAATTTCATGTGATCCACCAATATCATAATAAAAAATTTCATAAACAACCCATAGAGGTCTTAATAAATTGGTTTTATATAAGTCATGGAATTTTAAAAAGTGCTTAATAACATGATCATTATATCATTTATAACCAACTAAATTATAAAATTGGTATTATGTTATTCAATTAGAAAATAAAATAAATAATTTAACTTTCTTTTTTATTACACCTAGAAGAGAAATATTTTTAGGTAAACACATAAAAAATAAAACATGTTATTGGAAAAAAAGAGAGAGTGATTTTGAGAAAAAATTATACATCATAATGGTTATGCAACATGTTATTAGAACACATTAAAAAGAGAGTGTAAAGGGATAAAATATTCATAAATTACTCATAATATATTATAGGTATATAATAAAATGGAAATAAGAACATGGTATGGAAACATTAAAGGAATACCACATAAAAAGGGAGCTTGAATGACAAAAAGGAAGTTGATGATTCCCTCACCACATAAGAAACACTTGAATACATATCATTAAAAAATTATATTATAAACAACATTAAATATCATGATAAAATACTAATTTATTATATAATGATTAAAATAGTTTTATATACCCATTTTATGAAAGTAAAGCTGCATAACATCAAGATATTCCCCAAAGAGAAGAGATTGAGACAAATTCATTTACATTGAGTCTGACATGTCTCATTCATTCATTATATTCTGGAATAATAAACATGTGTTAATTTATACTTATTTTATAAATTTTTTATTTTTTTATTCATACTTATTACCATGTAATAAAAATTACTTAATTATTTAAGTTCATATTGGAAATTTGGTTGGTATTCGGTACTTGAGTCCCAAATGAATGTGTTATGATTACAAATTGTCTATTTTGTCACAATTCCATCATCTCTAGAATTATATTCATGATTTGAATATCATATATATCCATTATAAATTTATTTATTATAGTCCATAACATTTGATGAAATGAAATGAAATGTAGTGTTCGTGGAGATGGTTGGTCGTACATACCGATTAATGCTACTTTCATTTCTTTATCAAAATAATGGAGTGAAATCTAAATTATAAAAATGTATATTATAATTCCAGTACGATATATATGTTATATATGTTACATAATTTAATTATTTCCATCCTTTATATGTTCCATGTATGTCATAAATTATTAGTACCATGTTGAGGGGGTAGTATTCCACACTTCCTCAAATTAAATTATCATATTGACAAATTATGGAAAGAATATGTTATGTTTTAAATAAAAATTAAATAATTATAGAGACAATATTAATATGTAAATATATTACCAAAATAATGGCCACCTTGAGAGGTGGAATGTGATAATTCAACACTCATTGTTTCGTGAGGTAATTGTTCGTCGTACAGAGAAACTATATGTTTCTAAATACATTAGACTGAGTTGTGTGTATTTTTAGGTCAAAATATTATAAAAAAATACTAGTATATTTATAATATTTTTTTTATAAAATAATGGACTAAATAGTGTTTAATTGGACAGATGAGGAAAATAAGGGAATTGAGCTTTAGAGAAGACGTTACCTCTTAATCGCGTAACTACTTCTGATTTGAGCCAAATAGATTCACTGAGATACCTTATGCCCATGATAAATATAATATGTGCAAGGGAAGGATGTTGGAATGTTATTATAGAATAATTTTTATGATACATGGGGCGTTCATGTTCAACGTAAGTTGGTAGAGGTGGATCCCTTTTAAAAGAGGGAGGTGGGGCACTTTATGAATGTTATGAAATATTATTTTATTATAAATTGATTTTTGAAATATAATAGTTCCAAACTGATATATTTTGAGGTTAATATAAGTATTGTTCAAAATCCTATCAACCAATAGGTTTTAGACATGTTTATCTCAAAAAAAATATCCATATCTTTTAGCATTAACCATTTGTCAAAAACATTAAATCTTACAATGTCTTCTTGTATTTTCATAATGTATGGATACAATATTTACTATAAAACACCAAGATAAAAAACTGGATTATTAATGTATTTATAGACATTATATATGTTTTTTTGTTGAATATTAGATTTTTTGGGATATTATATCATTTAATTAAATACTAGTTGTTTTTAAATCTAGTTTATGTTAATTTGGACACTATTTAGTGACTGATTTTTGTTCGTTATAAAAACTTGATTCCTTCAATCCAAAGGAATTAACACATCCATAACATGTTATTTTCCTTCAAACAATTAATTTAAGGAATAAGAATGATTAAATTATAATTATTTTAATATTTATAACATCATTTATTTGATTATTTGATTAATAAGGTATTCACTGTATAGTCATTGTGCCATAAATATATATATTTATTTAATATAAAAAAATATAAAAAAATACTATGATGTAGGTAATATTTTTAGATATATAATTACTATTTATTTTTTAATATATAACTTATATATCTCAAATTTATTTTGTTTTAGTAATAATATACCTTTTTATGTTATATTTCCCTTAATTTTTAATTAAATGTTATAAAATTTCATTATCTTACCCATGTGGCACCAAAATGAAAAATCTTCAGCCAAAGGATTTTTATCGTCACCCATTAATCATCAAATATGATTTTTCTGGTTTTAGGGTACTTTTATATTATTATAATATTATGGTCACCCATATTCACTTAATTTATCTTATAACATTTTAAATAGAAAATATTACAGAAGTAACTATTCTCAATTTCCAAAAGGAAAAGCAAAAAATTTAAATAATATGGTCCTTCTGATTCCAAATATGAAACCAATTTTTTCCTATTCAAGAATTATATTTTTTTGAGATTAATTTAAAAATAAATCTTATTGTCAAAAAGAAAAAGTCGGTTTTTAAAAGTTAAAACATAGTAAATGATTGACATGTTTTTACATCTTAATTAAAAATAAATTTAATATCAATTAAAAAAATTATAATAAATGCTAAAAAAATTCAATTTATATTTTAAAACCATTAAATAATAATATTTAACCATATAAATTATTTAGAGGGAAAAAACTATTTTCAATAATAAATTATCGCCTTTTTACTATTCATCAATATTTGATAGTTATCAACAAATATCAAAAAGTCATCCAAAGTAAATTTTGATATTGTGATTGTAATGTTGAAGATTATTTTTTCAAATAAAACATATAATGTTACCATAAACTCAAAATAAAAATGGTTCACCATCAAATGGAGGTAAATCGTCCTTTTTAAAAAATATTAGAGTATTTTATTCATAAAATTTGATTCATTCTCATTTTACGAATCTAATTTTTTTATATAAATGTAAAAACATTTAGAAATATGTTTTATCATAATATATTTCATTATATTAATTCCTTCCAATATAATGGCTATGAGTTAATTTCAATTTAAAATAATAATATTATTATTGTGTTATCTTTCTGTTAACTCAGTGTTGCGTGAAATGTATGATTTTAGAGAAACCTGTTATTGCGCTTCACATAGAAAATTATAAATATTTTCCCCTTTAAACTAAAATTAATTTTAAATTCAAATATAATAATAGATCTAAAAATTTATTATTCGATAAATACCTTTGATGTTACATCATTCCCCCCTTTTGGAAATTAGGTCCTCGATATTTTAAAATTGGGCATAGAAACCTCATTGAAAATCCCACATTCGAAAAAGAGTCAATAGTAATATCACATAATAGGAATGAAATAGAAGTAAAAAAGGTCATCTGAGATAACAAATAATAAAATTCCATGTAGTAAAACATGGATATAGAAGAAAAACTATCCATCTTTTTCTGATAGAGAGTGATAGAAAACATGATCAGGTGATAGTTAAAAACTTAATAACCCTAAACTTGTCCTGGGATAAACAATATTTTATATACCAATTTGAAAATAAAATTGAATTTTTTTTTGATATCATTTTCATAAAGATAATTAATTTATTTATGAAATTTACTAAGAACATAAGGAAACATACATACTTGTCATGTAGAGTTCCATCCTCTAATAAATATCTACATCAAACAGTCATTTTCTCAAAACTTTAAGTACTTCAGAAGACTTACTCACGCCATATGTTCTATAATAAACTTCTAGAGAATAACCTAACCCTCAAAAAATGAACTATACATCTCCTTTGTCTTTATACATTTACCAAAACCATAATGGTTTGTACAAGATCAGGTAATCACCCAAGAAGAATAATCCATTATAATAAGAATGAATAATTTTAATATCCAATAAAAAATAGTGATACCCAACTTCAACATATGCAATTCACCAAAAAATGTCATTAAATTTAATCAAAATAATACAAACTATGATTGAAAACCAAAATTCAAAATTATTTGATCATATAGTCATCAAAGATAAATCCAAAAAATTTTCTCCAAATAAAATCGACTACTCTTAAAGTCTCAATCCAAAAATTAATTAACCTAATCACATAGACTCTATTATAGGTTATTCATTTCCATAAATAACCCAAATCATAATCTGTCCACTATTAAAACATCGATTCTTCCAAAATAAAAATTCAAGCATTAATCATCAAATGATATCCCATATTATTCTATTTTTTTATAGTCAAATAGTTTTTGTAAAATAGTGAACATATTCCAAAATATCACTTCTCACCAAATCACCAAATCATTTTCCCATACAAAGGATATTAATATGATAAAACATAAGTCCCAAAATTTACTTATTATTGATCCATAAAACCATTTATCTAGAAAAATAACTCATAATAACCAGGAACTTAATGTATGATAGTGGTAGGAAATGCACCCTTATTACCCTTTGATTGTGGGTTCGATTCTCACGGCTTTGCTAGACACGATGGGTTGGCACCCATATTATAGATATTCCCTTTTGATCTAAAATTTTCGTAACATGTTTTAACATTAATGGTTGTATTATACCTTTCATTTTCATCCCAACTGATAAAGACCTCAAAGTCTTAATTTGTGATGAGATATATATATTGACATTTTTTTAATTTCACCTCCAAATGATATAAGAAAACTATTCGCAATAGAAATAAATTCATACCTTGATCGTGGTGTCCACCTGGTTTCATTGCCATCTTTTTCATGTAGATAGATGGAACATGCATTACAAAAGTGATTTATAGATCCTTCAAAATCATTTCATTCCATTATACAAATACCCCTTGTACAACTTTGGTCATATGGGTGTTCAGAAAAAATATATTCTGAAAATAATAGTGGCTAAAATATAATTTAGAAAAAATCGGAAAAACATGATTATTATAAAATAGTTTCACAGAGTTTGAGTTGAAACATTCAATCAATGGTACTTTTAAACTACCATTACTATATACTTAATGACAATATTTGAAAAGTAAATAGAAATATATTATGCTAAGGTCTCCTTCATCAGCACATTTATCAAAATCATAATATGCTTCAAAATATTTTGATTAGGAAAATTATTTTAGAATTCCAAGATAATATTTACCTTTTAAGAAAATATAAGAAAATTGAGAAAATAAGATTTGATAAAATAAAAACCATGATCTATGATTGTATCATGGTATAGTGGAGGTGTTTAATATCCCATACAACTACTTGTAAGTGAGTGTTATGTTAGTAAATGGTTCACAATCATCTGATCATGACTTTGCAATAATTATTGCATGAAGGTCATTAGGAAGAGATAGGAATGATGTTTCAGGTCCTCCTCCAATAATGTGTTACCATCTTTCCATAATCTAATGAATTTATAAAATAAGTATGTTTTTGAAAAAATCCCACCAATGTGTCCTCTGGGTATGTTTTGGATGTGATTTTTTTATTTACACGGCCATGTAGTGATGTATCCAAGAAATCCCAATGAGAGAAACATGATTGTAGTGAAAATAATATTTTGGTATGTCAAGGGAATATTGGATTATGGATTAATGGGAAATTAAAAATTTCAGCTAGAGTTAATGGGATATATAGATGTAGATTGGGCCAGATCAGCAGATGATAGAAAATAAACATATAGAGTTGCCTTTTACCTTGGAGGATTCTGTATTTTTTGTTGATAAATAAACAAGACTTCATTTAATTAAGCAACATAGAAGCCAAATATTTTGCAGCTACTCAAGATTGCGAGAAGCTATTGTAGATGATAAAGCAATTTGAGGATATGTGAGTTGTAGTGAAATATCTGATCATAATTCATTGTGATAATTAATGTTCTATAAATCTTCATAAAAATATGGTCCATCACTCAAGGAAAACGAACATTGAAATATAATATAGTTTTATCATGGAGAAGGTGGATCATGGGATTGTGATGTTGGAGTATATACCAACAGAACAATATGTTGTAGATTTTCATACATAGACCTTACCCAAAAAAGTATTTGATAGTAATCGACAGACTATGAGAGTCTAGTTGACTCATTTCACATGAAAAAGTGTGGATCCCCCCCTAAGGTATGATGTGTCTTTCCCAAATATGCTGATATGTGTTTATTACCAAGTCGTAGTTAACCGTGAAGTGATATTCGGTTCGTTGACAAAGCGGGAGAATGTGTGAATATTACAGGGGGAGAAAAGACACAACAAGATGATATTAGTGGGAGTATTAAATATAATGATGCTAGAATTGATTGATCCAAGATTACATATCACGATTACTGATGTTTGTAATGATATAAATAGATTGGTTTCAAAATTTTATATCAGGAATGAAGTGATTAATTTATACGAATTTCATTATACTCTTTATTCTCAGGACGTGGAAGGATTGTAAGGGATTAGAGTTTGCGTTGAGTAAATATGTGATCACTATCTTAATCTCATGAAGTGATTTCTGATTAAATAATGTCAGTGCATTAATGAAGATTCAAAATGATAAGAACTATTATGAGAATAGTTTTCTAAAGACTTAAAGGGGGTATTTTTGGAAAAAATCCTTCAATGTGTCATCTAGGTATGTTTTGGATGTATTTTTTTATTAATTTATTGATTTCTTAATAGGACTAAACGATGATATGAGTGGATAAAAAATTTCCAAAATAAGAGAAATGTGGATTCTGGGACATGGATCGCATACCATGTCCAGTAAGGGTTCATGGTCATGTTCCAAGTTGTGGGAATAGTATGTGGGGGTAGTTCACAGAAATAAAAAATGTTTGTAATGATGGTTTTTAATGAAGGAAATGTTGTATGTTGAAGGAATTATGGTTCGCTGAATAATATAAGAGAATGGATCCACATAGGAGAAAAGGCAGTACATGGACCGCCAATGAAAAATGGTTCACAAAATAGGCATGGTATGTGGTAGGAGATTCAGTATACGGTAGAGGATTTACTAAATCAAGGAACTGCTAAATCTTGGAGTAGACGATTTTGTAGATATCATTACCCATATAAGGAGTGCTAATACCATTGATTAGAGGAGAGATAGAATATCATTTCAGAACATATAATTACTCTAGGAATTCTGTGATGACCAAAGGATGTTCTTTAGGGAGAATTTCGTAAAGGATGAAGAGGTTTGCATGGAAGTAATTCTACTGAATATTTTTTGTGGGGCGTTGTAGGCCATAAAGGAAAATGTCCACAGAAGAATAACGCAGTACATAGAGAAGTATATCTAGTACATGTTGGTAAAGGTAGTATGAAAATAGAGAATATTTGACCGACAAAGGGTGGTTCGCATAGTAGGCTCAGAGAGTCGCTATGCGGAGGTGGTACGTGATATCAAAGGCAGATGAAGTTAATGAAGGGAGGATGATTCATGGAAGTGGTAGAAGTATGTAGAGGTTGTGATCTGTGTACCATACACATTACATAGTATGTAGAGGAACTATGTGGTATAACATTTCCATACAGAATCTTGAAAAATCATAAAACTCGGGTGTGAAATTATTTTCTAGTATCTAACAGTACCTGGGAAGGTGGTCTTAATCTATTGGTTAAAAGGGAACATCAACAGAGCATCTACATATAGTTGAGGTGGTAGGAATTCATGATAATTAAGGGACCTATATGTTCATAAGCTATTTTTGAACTACAATTCTATAAACTATTTGTGGATTTCATTCCAATAGCTGAGAGTTAAGGAAGAGGAAGAAAATGACCTTTACACTGGAAGTGATACAGAGAAAGAGGCATAAGGAGTGACTCTTGGGAATGCAGTGATTAGAACGTAAATTTTGTAATGTATGTGAGCATGTTCATAGAATATCTAGCTTGAAAATTGTACTCTTTACTTGCAATGAGGCTTAGGGAATTTTGAACAATTTCATATCATTGTTGTATTCTCATTGGATGTAGACTAGTGAGGGTGGACCAAGTAAAAATCACTTTAACATGTGGATTATTTTATATCTGTTAATATATTTCATTGGGTGGAAGATGGAATTGTGTTTTTTTACAATGAAACATGATCTCAAGGGGTAAAAGTTTTAATCTTTCATACCCAGATTCACCCCCTCCCCATCTAAGGTTATTCGACCTTATTGACCAAACAAACAATATAACTGAAAGAATATACAGATATTCTGGCCATGTGGTTATCCAAAACTAATAATCCATAATGTTATCTAAACCTTTAATTTGATACTAATTATAAGTCCATAACCTTAAACATTAATTAATATTAGGTGAATTTAATAAATTAACATTAATTCAAATGAGGGATATTTTCATGTTTATAGTTTTAATGAATTAGGAAAAAACAATTTCATAATAACTCAAAATTTAAAAAGTTTACTCTTGCACTCACAATAAATTTATTAAACAAAATAAAACTCCTTAATGAAACCATGAATTATTTTCTTGATAAAAATATTCTTGAATTATTCCTTTCTAATACCCTTCCATATACCATGTGAAAAACATTTCAAAAACATGGGATTAGCATTACAATCTAAATAATAGAAAATAGGGGAAATATTTTACATGTGATATTGAGAGATATAAATTTGATCATGATAAAATTTATAAATCTATTATAAATAGTAATATCATAAAAATAAGAACAGGAATCATAACATGAAAATGTGGCTAGAATATTTAATTTAGAAATATATAAGCATTTCAACATGGTATATCACCTAGGTTTCATATCCTAAAGGTATATACCATAGGTTTCAACAAAATGGCCATTGATATTCACCAAGGTATCGTAAAAATTATGAAGGTTCTTCACCATGGAATCCTAAAAATTACCAAGGATATTAACCAAATTATCAAAAAACATGACATCTCTCAAGATTAATTTCATTACACAATGCATTGGAGAGATATCAAGGATCACCCTTAATATGTATTTATTTTCATTTGATCCATATATATAATAATCAAAAACGTCAAAAATAACCGATATTGATCAAAATAAATTCGATTCATATCATAATTATGGAATTTTAAGAAGTTCTTGAAAACATTATCAATATTTCTTTTATAAAAAAATAAAAGGAAAAACATGATTAATGTATATTTATTATAGAATAATATAAACCATTTATATTTCTTTCTGAATACCAATTTAAATTAAATAGCTTTGGGTAATCGCATAACAAAAATAAAAGGTGTTATTTAGAAAAAGAGAGAGATTATGAGATGAAAATTATACCCCAAGACAGCTATACCACATGTTTTTTGAAAACATTAAAAAGAGAAAGGAGAAATTTTCACCCATTCATAAAAGATACATAATATAGTATAGGTATAGAATAGAATATAAATAAAAACATGGTAAGGAAACAGTAAATACATAACACATAAAAGGGAAGTTTAATGGAAGAAAGAGAAGCTTAGAATTCCCTTACCACATTAGAAACACTTTATTACATATCATTATGGAATTACATTATAAAAAACATTAAATTTAATTATAATATAATAATTCATGATATTATGATTCAATGGATTTTATAAGAACCTTATATGAAAATAACGATTCATAACAATAATATATGCCCCAAATAGATTTGACTGATATGAAGTCCCTTACCATCAGTCTGACTTGTCTCATTCATGATTTATCTTCATAAATAATAAACATAAGTTAATTTATAATTTTTATTGAACCTTTTTCAGGTTTTTTATTACATTTATATCACTTCATTCCATGTTAAAAAAATTACATAATGATTTAAGTTCATATCGGATGTTTAGTCGATATTTAGTACTTGGGTCAAAAATGAACATGTTATGATTACAAATTGTCCATGTGGTCATATGACCATCATATCCTGAATGATATTCATGATTTAAATATAATATAGATCAATTATATATGTATTTAAAATATTACATAATATTTGGATATAAGAAATGAAATTCACCGTTCATGGAGATGGTAGGTCGTACGTGCACATGAACCCTACATTCATTTCTTTGACAAATTAAAAGAATTAAAACTAAATGATAAATAAGAATATTATAATTCCAGTTTAATATAAAATTTATAAATGTTAAAAAATATCATTAACACTATCATTTATAAATTACATTTATTTCATTAATGAGTCATTTCACTTTGAGGGGGCGGTAGTCCACACATTCTCAAATAAAATTATCATATTTTCACATTATGGAAAGAATAAAGGTATGTTGTAAATAAAAGATAAAGAAGAATAGAAAAAATATAAATTTAATATATATAAATATATATATGTAATATATAAATGAATTCCATCATAATGACCACCATGAGAGTGTGGTAGGAGGAAATTGAACAATCATCATTTCGTGTGGTAATAGTTTGTCGTAATCATAAAAAAATGTTCAAAATATATTAGATGGATGTGTGTGTAAGTGTAGGTTTAATTCATATCATAAAAAGATACTATAATATTTATAATATTGTGTTTTTTATAAATTAATGGAATAATTTCATCTATGGGGTTGATAGGTAAAATAATAGAAAGGAGATTTCTAAAATATGTAACCTCTTAATCGGGTAACTACTTTTCATTTAACATAAAGTATTAATTGAGTTTCCCTCATCCAATTTTATTGATTATAGGAGGATTTTTGGGATCATGGGAGCTTATTTGGGTATATTTTTAATGAGCCATGGGGATTTAGAGGTGTGAGTAAGTGGGTAGAGGTGGTGGCCTTCATAAAAGGGGGGAGTGGCACATTAATAGAATACTGCAATATTATATTTATTATTAATTGATATTATAATAATTATTTTTATAATGTAATATATTTATAGGATATTATTATTATTGGTCAGAATTCTAAAAAATAATTTATTTGAGACATGTTTTGGGAACTAAATTAACATTATCTTGGATCATTAACCCTTAGATAAAAACAATAACTCTTATCTTGCCCTCTTGTATTTTCATAATATACTGTTACTATAGATACTATAAGATGTCAATAAAACCATACGTGTATATTTAATGAGGTATTTAACATTATATTTGTCAGTTGGCCAAATATTAGTTTTTATTACTATTATATCATTTAATAAAATAGTAGTTGTTTTTAAAACTGATTAATGTAATTTTGACACTATTTAGTAATTGATTTTTGTTAAATTCATAAGAAATTGATTCATACGAATAAAGTCATTAATTTATCCCTCACATATCAATTGTGTAAAAATATTTTGTGTATGGAATATAAATGTTCAATTTATATTTATTTTAATATTTAAATTATCATTTATTTGAATCATTCAATAATAAGGTAATCACCACATCATTATTGGGTAATAAAAAAATTTATTTATTTAATCACTAAAAATTATTAAAAAAATAACATGATGTATGAAATATTTTTATCTTAACAATTAAAATTTATGGTGGAATTGATCCCATGTACAACCCAAATTAGTTTCTTTTTTGCAATAACATACGTGTTAAAGTTATATTTCCATTAATGTTAAATTAAATGTTATAAAATGACATTATCTTTACCAATTGGTACCCAAATGCCAAAATTTAAGCCTAATTATTGTGTTTTCCTCCCAAAACCCATCCAATTTGATTAGTACAATCGTTAGGGTTGTCTTATATTATTATAATATTATTTTTACCCTTATTTACATAATTTACCCTTTAACCATTGTAAATAAAAATATTTCTTTAAGTTACTATTCATAAGGTCCAAAAAATAAAATGGATCTATTTACATAATTTAGACCTTATGAATTCAAATATGTCTTCCATTATTTCCAATTCAAAACTCATAATTTGTAGAAATTATTTTAAAATTAATTTCAATTTTTAAAATGGGAAAGAGGGTTTTTAAAAGATAAAACATTACAAAATATTGAAATTATATTACATCAGAATTCAATATAAAATTACTAAAAATTACCTACATTATAATAAATGCTAAAATTATATTTAATATATTTTTTAATACCATTAAATAATATAATTTAACCATATAAATTATCTCAATTGAATAATTTTATTTTCAATTAAAATTTTGCGTATTTTTACTTTTCATCCAAACTTGATAGTTATCTAAAAGAAATCAAATATTCATCCAAAGTAATTTTTTCTATTCCTCTTGTAGATAAGATGTTTATTTGGTCAAATATTAAATTTAATGGTGTCAAAAATTAAATTTAAAAAGTGTTCTCCATCAAAAGGTTGGGAAACAACCTTTTTAAAAATATTAAAGTGTTTTAAGCATAAAATTGGATTTATTCTCATTTTAATCCTCTAAAATTTGATGAATAAATATAAAAACATTTATAAAATATGTAAAATAATAGTATCATTAATTATATTCGTTTTCACCAACACAATATCTAGGCATTAACTTACAATTAAAATAATATTATTATTGTCATTTTATTTTTCAATATAACTTTGTGTTGTGTGAAATGTATGATTTTGTAGAAACTCGTTGTCGAGTGTTGGGTATGCTATCATAAACCGTGTCCCCTTTAAACAAAAATTAATTTTAATTCAAATATATTAATAGAAATGAAATATTTAATATTCTTGAAATAACTAGGATGTTACATCATCACCACCCCTAGAAATTTCATCCTAGTAATTTTAAAATAAGTCTATGAAGATTCATTGAAAATCTCACATCCGAGAAAGTTTATATAAAAATATCACATGAAAAGAAATATAGGAAGTAAAATATTTCACCCAAGACAACACATACTACGAGTACATATCATAAAACTAGGATATGGATGAAAAACAAACCATCATGTTCATATAGAGAGTAATCAAAACCATTATCAGGATAACATTAGCTACCATAAAACCGTAAACAAGTGACGGGTTAAAGAGTAATTGATTTCCCAGTAGGAAAAGTAAATGGAAAAAGTTTTTTGTTTAATATAAATTTCATTATGTTATGGATCTTATTTATGAGCATGACAAAGAATGATAGGAAACAAATTTGCTCATTATGTATAGTTTAACCATTAATAAACATCTGCCACGAACTCTCCTTTTCTCTAAATGACGAGTATTCAAGATGACATGGTTACACCTGATGTGATAGAATAAAATTTTGTAGAATTACATAACCCACAAAATAAGAACTATATATTTCCCCTATCTTTGTAAATTAACCAAAACCAAAATGGTTAGTACAAGATCAGATAATACCCCACAGAGAACAATCTGTTATATGGTGAAGGACTACTTTTAATATCTAAAAATCAATAGTAATACCCATGTTCTACATAGACTATTCAACAAAAAAATGTCCTTAAAATTCAACAAAATAATACAAACTATGATTGAAAAAATAAATTTAGAAGAATTTGATCACATTGTCTTCCACAATAAATCATATAATTTATATATAAATAACATCAACTAATTTTAAAGTATCATATTGAAAAGCAATGATCCTAATCACATAGTATCCATTATAGGATAATCATTTCATTAGATAACCCAAATCGTCATATTTACACAATAAAAACATTTATTCTTACAAAATAAATAGTCATTTAATACTCCTAAAACGAATTCCATAGTATTCTGTTTTCAATAGGCATATAGTGTTCCCAAAAGAGAAAAAATATTCCAAAAAATCATTAATAAATTAATCCCTAAATAATTTTTCTATACTGAGGACATCCATTTGATAAAAAACAAGTCCCTAAAATCAACTTATTCTTGATCCATAAAATCATTTAACTAAAAAAATAAGTCATAATAAATAGGGACATCACACAGGCTTGTTTCAGGAAATTGGACATGGTTTCCCTTCGGTTGTGGGATCGATTGCTTTGGAATTTCTGAATGCAACAGGTTGTCACAAATCTTGTAGTTTGTCCCTTTTTATAAAACTCAAAAATAACACTAAAATTCTTTATCCTCAATGGTTATCTCATATGTCTTGTTTCTTTCCCAAATAATAATGACCTCACCATATTAATTCACGAATTCTTATATATATTGAAATTTTTTATTGAACCTTCATATGATAAAATAAAACTATTCCCAATAGAATAAACACCATACCGTGATCACAGTGTCCACCTGGTTTCATAGTCATGTTGTTCACATATATAGATGGTCCATGCATTGAAAAAATGATTTAAGGATCCATAAAAATCATTTTCGTCCTTATCCCAATCCACCTTGTACAACCTGGGTCATATGGGTGTTAATAGAAAATAATTTCCAAACATAATCATGTCAAACATAGAAGTTTAAAACATCTAATAAAAAAATATTTTTATTAAACATTCAAACAGAGTTTAAGATGAATATTTTAATCAATGATCCTTTTAAAATTCCATAAGTTTGTATTGGAAGACTATATTTTATAAGTATATATGAAGAGGTCAAACAAGGGTCACCTTATTCAGCACCATTTTAAATATTATAATATGCTTCGAAATCAAGTGATAATGTAAAATATTGTAAAATTTCTTGATTATATTTACCTTTCTTGAATATATGTCAATATTTAGAAAATAATATTTGATTAAATAAAACAAATAACCCATGGTGTAATTTATGTATAATGGAGGTGTTTGATATCTAAAACAATTGAATAAAAGTGAGTTCTATGTTAGTAAAATTTTCCTAATCAATAAATCATGACATTATAATAATTAGTGCAAACAAGTCATTATTAAATGATAGGAATGGTGTTTGATATCCCCTTCCATCCATTTTTAACTCACCTTCCTTAATATGAAAATGTTATAAAACAAGGATTTAACTAAAATTATATACAAATATACATACCATGTTTTCATTCAAAAATAATAGTCCATATAGTGTCATAATACTTTCCTATGATACTAACTATAAGACCCCATCCTTAATCATTACTTAATCTTGAGTGAAGTCTATAATTTTACGTTAATTCACATCGAGTATCAATTTAGTTTTACAGTTTTAGAGAATTCATTAATAACTATTTTATAAAAAATCAAATTTTAAAAATTGTACTCTTCCACTCACTATAAATATGTTTCCATAAAATGAAATTCCATAAATAAACCAAGAATTATTTTCTTGAGAAAAAAATTCTTGAATTATTCATTTCTCATTCCATTCATTATACTAGATGAAAAACATTTCCAAAACATGGGATGAGAAAAAAACTCAATAGGGGAAATGAAGGGAATCATTTACATATGATCTTGAGAGTTATATATACGATAATTATTACTTTCATAAAGGCATGAGAAAGAGTAATATCATAAAACTAATAAATTGTATCATTACATGAAAATGTTGCTACAACATTTAATTTAGAAATTCATAAGCATTTCAGTAAGGTCCAACCCAAATGATTCAGATATGTATGGTCTATCCCCATGGTGACTTAAAAATAACCAAGGATATAAACCCAGGTATTGTAAAAATTACCACGGTTATTCACCTTGGTATTTTAAAAATTTCCATAGTTCTTCACCAAGGTATCATAAAACATTCCATATCTAGAGATTAATTTCATTACCAAATGAATTGGAGCGCTAATAAGGTGAACCCTTAATATGTCATTATTTTCATGTGATACACATATATCATAACAAAAAATTTCATAAATAACCAATATATATAAAAATAAATTGGTTTCATATAAAATTATTGGTGTTTTAAGAAGTGCTTAAAAATGATAATTATTGCATATATATCCAAGGAAAAGGAAATGTTCGATTTATGTATTTCAAATACAGAATCAAATAAATCAGTTTTATGTTTTTCTAAATACCCATGGAAATGAAATAGGTTTGGGTAATCACATTACATAATAAAAGAAGTTGTTAAGAAAAAAGATAGATATTGAGACAAAAATTCTAAAACCTGACGACCACGCAACATGGTTTTAGAAAAACATAAATTGAGATGGGACAAGGGTCAAACATTCTTAAAAGACTCATAATATAGTATAGGGAAAGTATTAAATATAATTAAAAACATGGTACGGATACATTAATGGAATACAATATAATAGAGAACTTGATGAAGAGGTCTAACTCATTTGGGTCCCAACAAAAGAGAAAATGATGGATTAAGAAGATTATGATACACAGATAGAGTGTATTTCCTAAGACTACTATGGGACACTACAAAAATGACCTAGATCAAACATGGTACACTAATAGGGGTCACACAAAAAACCACTAGGGGAACCACAAACCCTATCTGGATCAACATGCTATATTGGGTATCACATGTCATTGATTCCACAAACGATACCGATGCGGTCCACTATAAAGAATATCAATGACATATTAATGGTGGTTAGGAAAATTCCACACACTCCACTAAGTATTATATAAAATATCACTGTAGTCTCATTATGGGAATCAACAACTCTATCTGATAATAGACTTCTTGAGGGGAATAAAATCCAGTGGTGTTGATGTAATATTGCACTGTACCATCTAGGAAAGCACCAATGGAATGAAATCAACCTATAATGGTCCTAAATAGTAAAGTAAGGGCCTTAAATATTAATAAGGTACATAAAATTGGTCAAATGTTGACCTTCATAGTATCAGGTTAACACTACCATTGGTGAAACTTTTTTTGGATGCTTCGTTTGGGATTTAAGATGTTTAAAGAAAACTCGCCACAGACCAATCTGAGCCCTACATACCTAATGCAGTAGTAGGTACAGCTACCACCATGGCCATCCTCTGTAGTCAGCCCACCTACCACATGGAAAAAATTCCAATGGACTAACCTCTCCAGTAATTCCACATACACTTCCATCCATGCCAATACAGACGTTCTCCACGGTTGCCCCGGATCAGACCTACGTCAAACCCATCCTGCCTGACCTGGAAAACCGACTTGGCCAAAACCACATGTCATGTCCTTCTCCATATCCTTTTACACCTCCCACATCCATTTCCAATATCCAACATCCACAGTCATCTCACAGAGTCACTACCATGTCTGCCTCTATCGTCTCTACCGTTGCACATCACCACCTATGTTGTTCATCGGTGAATCACACCAGTGTTACCTTCTGCAGACCACCATGCCTTCTCTGATAACCACAAATCAAAATGATAACATATCGAAGGTCCTTGTGTCATGTTCTACACTGATTCAGCCACAATTTTCTAGTATCCCCACGTTTGGCAGTCTGATTGAATGCATAACCTCCCGATAATGTCGAGTTGAATCCAAAAGGACTCAATTGGTAATGAATTCAAATAAAGGAGGGATGAATGCAAATGAACAACGTTTTATCATTTTTGGCCAATAATTATTGTACAATGATCTGGAATAGGGGATTTTTGTAAGAAAAAAAGATCAAATAAATCTTGATAATGATTCAAAATAATCCCATCCCTCAAATTAGATAGATCTTTTGGATTATCTATTTATGTATTAGTCCAAATTGATTATAAAAATTAATAAAATTTATGAACTAATTAAATCAAAATTCCTACCTCAATTATCATTCGTCGTTAATAATGAAACATGATATGCCTCATTCATTGGAGAGATCCCTCAATCGGGTCTCGCAGCGATCATCGATCATTGATTTGAAAATATGTCCTCAATGTTCTCGACCCATGAGTTATCATCTAATGCTTCAATGGTACTCCCAAAATTTACAAGGTTATGTTGTTAAACATATGAATTTTTCATTACAATTCATTTAGAAAGAGAATTTGGTCGATGTATCAAATTAATTTTTATTAATTATTTTGTTCCTTTACATGTATACAAAAAATGTTTCAAAGATGACCCATGTCGACTAATGTTATGTCACACCTAGGGTAAAGACATTTTTATTAAATCAACGGTTCCATTGTATTAATAATTTCAAAAACCATTTAATATTTTTTATATTGTTTTCAAAAAACTGTGTACATGTGATATGAAGTGTTTTTATATTTTTCAAACATTTATTCTGGACACACCAGTCCTTGTAATTTCACATTGTCATAGATAATGGTATCGGAAATAATTAATATAATATCTACAAATAATACATTAAAAATACATTATGATACATCCCCCCATCCTTGGAGATTTTCGTCCCTAAAATTCCAAAATGCGGGCTACCCAAAGAGATGGGTGTATTGAGCACAAATGTAAGCCACCCTTTCCCTTGTGCACTCCTAGAGATTCTCATTCTACCACATGACATGAAATAAAGGAATCAATATCCCATGAGGGATCCTCTCCTGTTGATCATCGATCTACACCATGTACTCAGTAAATTTTCCCTTATCCTTGATTACCAGCTCACCCCAGTTGATGTCATTCAATGAGTCATGATCGTACCTCCTCAGTTTTGAAACATGGAAGACTTTTTGTAGCATATCTAACTGCAATGGTATAGCTATGAAGTATTCCACCTCACCAACTATATGTTGTATCTGAAAATGGATGATGAACCATAGAGATATGTTGTTGCCCCTGACAAATCTATACATTCCATGTCAAGGTGAAACTCGAAGGAACAGATGGTATCCTTCTTAGAAGTCCATATTTCTCCAGCACCTATCAGTATATGTCTTCTGATGAATCTGTATAGCTTTCAACTTTTCCCGGATTATCTTCATCTTCTATGTAGTTACTCATGCCAACTCCTATCCCATTAATGATGACCCTCCCAGGTAAGTCTAGAAAATTAGTGAGCAATAAGGTCTCCCATACAAAGCCTCTAATGGTTTCATATCAGTGATGGAATGATTGAAATTGTTTTATGTAAACTCCTCCAGTGATTGGTGATCCTCCAAACTATGGAAAAAAACCTAACATCCAATCCCACAACATGTCCTCCAGAACCTGAATGGTCAGTTCAGTATAGTCATTTGCCTATGGGTGAAATGATGTGCTCAAGGATTCCTAGGACTAAAATGCCTCCAGAAACCACTTACACACTCGAGATGTAAATTGAGAATCTCCCTTAGAAATAATTGTTTGTGTAACTCAATGGAGTCTAAAAATATCCTATCCGTAGAGGCACACCATGCACTATACTGATATCGTCTGTCAGATGGATAGAAATTGGGCTGACTTGGTGAGTTATTCAATGATCACCAAGATTGAATTGTGTCCCCTTGATGTATGAGGTAAACCCAATAAAAATTACAATGATATCACTTCACAGTGTCACTTTGGAACATTAGGGGGTTGATCTAAACCTGTGGGATCCAAGTTTTTTTTAAATGTGGTGACATGAATTGGTCTCCCAATTCATTCCCCAAAGAAATTTATTAAAAACAAAAGTAGAATTAAAAACATGAGGTTCAATGAATTTTCACCATCTGAATTTTGAGAATTACAAACTATGAAACACCAAGGAAGATATATTAAATGTCATGAGGTGCACTGACCATCAGAGACTCATCCAATCCATCCGAAAGGGATGATATTGGAATAACTGATCATGATTGAATCTGAATATCCAGAGTGTTTCTCGACATTTCTTATTTATCAACGTGAGATGCTTCTCTCACACTGCTAAACCATGGTATGGGCAAAGGTGAAACCAGCATCACAAAGTCATCATCCAGTAGATGGTCATGTAGCAATGAAAAAAACAGCCAAAAGAGGTCTCTGATAACAGTCAATTTGTTCTTTCAAATCCGGATCTTCAAATCTACAGTCCATCCAAAAAAATCAGAGACCTATCCTATTGAAAAGTTATAGCAGCCCGATCCATCCTCCTGTGCAGTTAGCATGAACTGCTATAAACCATGAATAGAATAGTTGAAAAAGTGGGTTAAAATTATAAAATAGAAAGTCAATATAGAGTTCCTTCCCTTGCTAAGCCATCAAACCAGCCTTGAGCAAAGAAAATCCAGCACAAAAAACAAGCTAATGCTCAGATCCTCTAGTATTCAGTCTAGGCCAGATCAAAAAAACCCAATCAGATCAAGATTGAAGCAACATTGCTTCCATAGATTCCTTTCCACTTCCATCAAATAGGCAAATGGTCAAACCAAATAATCAGATAACTTAAAACCATCACATTAAGCTGGTATAACAAAAATCAAAACCCACTAGATTCCAAGCAAGAACAAACTGAAGGTCTAGAATATCCAGGCCTTAGTGGCGTGTAAATAGCTGGAAAGGAAGATCAATCAAGGACTTCAGTCCTCAACCATACAACCTCTATCATAAGGAGTAGCAACATCATGCCAGGATTGAGAAAACTGTGTCCTTCAATCCATGACAGAAACAAAAATCAGGGAAGAAAAGACAATAGCATTAGGAGGATTTCATGCATAACGATATTTTCTGGTTGAGGTAATATCGCTTCACACTGTGATATCTCTCTTCTCAAATCTCACCCTGTTGAAATTTTTGAAGAGATATCTGCATTTGTTCCTCCATGTAAGAGAGTTGTTGTTTCACCTTGTCAGTTTATTGATGAGGAGACTCTTCATTTGATTGAACAGTAGTATTCATGTCTTCTGGATTCTGAGAATAACCTTTCTTAGACACATCCATAGAGCGTGTGACTATGGTCCATTCCATTTGAGAGTAATAACTATGCTTTCTTGTCTTTTTCGGATTTGGAGTGATGAAACCATTAGCATCCAACATAGGCTTTTTACCTTTTAGGCCATTGAATTCCTGCATGTTTCTTCAATCTGAATAGGTTGATCTGCCTCATCGTGAGAAGAATCACTAGTGTCTAAGTCATACTCTTTATTCTTATCTTCTAAAGAGTGCAGCAAATTATTTTGTTCGTCAACTGTAGGGGGTGGGGAATCAATCTCTTTACCCTAAAAAACTCCAACATAAGAATTTTCCTCATGAGTGGAAGCTACATCTTTGTAGGTATACTCATGCCCAATACCATCCATGACAGCATTGACATAGTCATCAATATGATTTTCAGGTGAAAACATGTAAGGCATCGAGAAATAAACTCTGAAACATCTTTCACTATCCCAACCCACCAAAAATGAAATTTTATGTTCTAGTATATCTTCAACAAACTAGGGTGTACCAACAAAGGGTGTGTATGAAACTCCTTTAGAACCACTTCAGGAAAAGTCATTGGTAACATTGTGGATCATGGTAGATATAAAAATTCTTCTCTCCTTCTTTAGTATCCATCAAGAGTGTAAACAATAGATATCCATTCATATGGGGTCTCTTAGTCTGTAACCCCAAGTTGTGCCTCCTTCAGATACTGTAAGAGTTGAGGGTTTAAAACTATAAAATAGAAGTTTGCTTCTCCATATCCATCCAGAAATGATATCTGTAATGAGGCCAACTACTCTGATTCCGCATTCAGTAAATATGAAAGGGTTATCCTACTATGAGAATATACTACTATGCACTCCTTCCCTGGAAAATAGACAATCTCAAATTCATTGTCCTAGAGGAACTCTACCCATAACCAAGTCTCAATTTATGGTCATTCTGAGAGAAGATATACATGAAACATTTATAATTGGAGTAGATGAAAAACAAATCACCCATAATGTGTTGTTTCTACATCTTCTATGAAATGAATACCACTAATAATGTAATATCATGGCTTGTGTAGTTCTTCTCAAGTGGCATCAACTGGAGTGATGCACACCCAATCACCACATACATCTGTATCAGGAAACAACCAAGATTGGTGACCAATACATCACAAAATACCATGTACTCGATGGCTTCCAGTCGTAACCTCGGGTTGGGAGAACACATCAACTTATTCCTTAGAACCTGAATTCATTTACCTATGGTCAAACATTGAGAACCATTATTCCCCACTCGACTAATAAATAAGTTGACATCAATCCACTTTATTTGAAACTTTTTTAATAGTAACCCAGTTCATGAGCTGGTAGACCACACAAAACCATAATCTCTTATATTCCTTTTAGTTAATCCACACTAGGGATACCCATGGTGAAACAATGGGCCTCACGAATCTCATCTTCTGTATGTCCTCTTGTTGCACCCTCATCATGCAAGGCTCTGTGTAATCCATCTGATATGTCTGTGTAGATATTAATGACATAATGAGGTGTAAACCAAAATAGATGACTATTTCTATGTGGGAATTTATTCCTAGAAAATATTCTGAAAATTCATCCTCATGATCTTCTACCACAATAGGAAACTGAGGACTCATAACATCCAATACATTGTGGGTTATGGATCAAATTGATGAGTTATAGGTTCCACCCTCCTATGAGATATTCCATACTATAATGCATGGGATTTATTTTCACTAACAAAGTAAGACATCCTTCCATCACAATGAACCGAACAAAATATTTTCCTAAATTATACAATTTGATCACGAACAATTGATAATAAATGTCTTCATAAGGAATAGACACCACTACAAATAGATTCCAAATAAAAATCTCACTTCAATTAGTTAGGATACATTATTGAAAATAGTATGTGATCATTGGGTCTCCTATGGTATGTCTATCCAAGAATGAGGGAGGATTCAATGGTTCAAAAAGAATATTAGTGTATAGAAAAATATTCATTGAAAAAAATTATTGAATATCACCTCTATCTATCAATACAACATCTAAAGTAAAAAAAATACATATCATACCTAAAATCATTCCTACAGCTCCTTGGGTCATATTACAAGAACACTTTAGGATTTCCCCACCACATTCCTACACTTACCTAAGGCTAGTGTGGACCACCTAGGGATGGTGGTGGTAACATGTCGAATAATCGACCACCAACTTCGGCTCTCCCAACTCCTCTTCCATGTCTACTGCCCTATGGATTTTTCTACTATGGTTGTTGTCATTTCCATGGTGGTCTATCCAATGTCACCCTATTAGTAGTATGGTGGGTTTTAAATTATTAGGTGTGATGTCCCCGACTGTCACTTGAATAACACCACCTCTCTCCAAGATGGTTTGAAATACCCTGTGAGCCTTGAACATCAAATCCTTTGTCCTCAGACCTCCTTTACAAATGCATCACATGTCTATGTCCCTGAGACTAACTTCGGCTATCTGTTTCCTAGGTATCATCTACTTCATTCCCATTACAGAAAATCATGGGTTTCATACTATTATACAAAAAAAATTTGACCACCAAATCCCTATCAAAAACCACATCATATGTAGTAATTCTCATAGGGATAACACTGTCTCAAATGTCCCTATATAGACCTCAATGTATGGTTCAATCCCAAATGCATTGATTGTGTATAATATCCATCAATTACCTGGAAAATTTGGTATGCCATGATGAATATCAGATAGTGACATGTAATCATTATGAAGCTATATAATCTGTTGGATATTTTTAGTCCTTATCATATAAGGCGAGAAATCATATCAAAAGGGATTCTCAAACATTTCCCATGGAAGAGTCGCCTCGTCTTAAGTTGGTGTAACCAAAACTCACTATTTCCATATATAGTTGTGTATAAGGTTCTATAATAGAACCAACATCTGATCTACTGGTGTCTTGGCTAGATTGAAAACTTAGGTCACATTCTCCATACCGTCCTCAGCTTCCTATGGATAGGGAAAACCTTGGAACATGAGGAGTTTCTACTATTGGAACATGTGAAATATTCTCAACCAATTCACATAATCCGCATTTACTGAGGGTATAGTGTGAAACTCAAAAATAGTTGGTCTGGATGGTGCACCATCTTGAGGTGTAATATCTTGTCCAAATGCCTCTATCGATGCCTCATCGCCTGGAGGTTCATCGTCATGATCACGCGATGGAATTGTAGCTGGCTATCTACATAGTATTGTCCTAAAATAAAATAAGATGTACCATATTCAATTGAATCTATCTAGGGAGATGAATCAAGAAGGAAATGAAAAACACAACCATTCCTATGTGATGTATATACCATTTCTTTTTCCATAAACTAGTGGAATAATGTACTGAGTCAAAAAGCAGGTTATCATGGTCATGTTGTATGTATATATCGATCGTTACACAAACAATATAGTCGTTGCCTGAAATTAAAACTCGAAACAAATAACAATATTTCCCCAAACCAATATCATAGACTCCAATCCCTCGTATAGAACAATCCATTCTTGTAAAACACTATAATGACCTAACCCACTGGGGTTCGACCCCTGACTACCCCAAGACCACCATTAATAGGTCAGGGGCTAGTGACTAGCTGTCAGTAGCAATTTCCCATATATCGGGGCATTATCCTAATGTACCTATACACACACATCTCCTTGGAATATAATTTTTAATTAAAAAAACTAATATAATGCTTGCGTAGAACTATGATCAAACAACGAATGTACAACAATAAGTTGATGAAAAGTAATCTTAACCAAATACAAGCCCACCACAAAGAGTATTAATACGAGTCCATTGAAATTATAGATGTCCAACCTACTCCAAGGGAAATTATTACATCCAATGTATGATCACAATAAAAACCTCAGTCATCCAATATCCATCTATGCTCCACCAGATTATAGTCCTCCAAGGACACAGTCATAATGGTCTTCATCTATACAAGACCTGACATTTGAAGGCAAAGCCCGTACAGAGGTGAGAATAGAAATACATAGTTGGACACCCAAAAAACACTAAAAATGAATCACCGAGAATGTAAGATGAGTACTAGATGTTAGAATATATGTATAAAATATGATAAGAGAGAAATAGAACCTAGATATTCTCAAGAGAGACACCACGCCATCAGGCTATGATTTCCAATTTTCAGCCACAAGATTATATTTTAAGAAACCCTCATTACTTTAATTCACACTCCACATTACAAGATGTCATTAGAGAAACTTGAAGAAGAGGCCTCACTCATTTAGGAACCATCCAATGAGAACATTTTTTTAACAGGACAATTATACATAATTAGGACTCACACCCTAGACTGTTGGGGGATATTACAACTCCGATTTGGATCAAACATGATACACAAATAACGGTCATCAATATAACTGGTGGGGGATTCCATGATTCCAATCTAGATCAACCATCTATGTAGGGGATCACATGCTAATGATTCCAGAAACCCTACTGACGTGGTCTTCTAGATAAATCATCATTTCCAAAACTATGGATGTTACGTCGATTCCACAATCTCTACTAGGGATAATATAGGATCACACTCTAGTCCCATAGATTGACAGCACAACCCTTTTTGAGAATCAACCGCTAGTGGGTATTTCAATCCAGTGTTTTAGATGTAATGTTGTGCCGAATCCTTGAGGAATGTACCAAGTGAATGTAGTCAATCTATAGAAGTCAAAACTAGTAAAATAAGTGCTTCAAATCCAAATAAGGTACCCAATATTGGTCATGAGTCGACTGTCTTACAATCGAGGTCATGAAACGACCATTGTCATGTTTATTGGATTCTCAGTTTAGGGTTTAAGACCACTTTAAAAACTTTTGGCTGACCTAGCGGGTGGTTGTAGACATACACCCATAGTAGGCCCATAAACCACTACGTTATAACACCACGTAATACCAACATGGTTGTTCCACCTACTATGTGGACGGACCACCACATTTGGTCCACATGTCATGCTTGACCAACCAATGTGGTTGATCTCTATGTTTTATTGTTGTTGAATGTCTTGGTAGTGGCTATGCTCTTTTGTATCTCCAGAATTCATGGCATCACTATCGACTATGGAGGTTGATCTTAGTATTTTACCATTAACGATGTCTTCCCGGATTTCCCCGAATCTGAATCCAGTCCACCCCTGAGTGGTCCAACAGACTAGTCGGACCAGACTAAATGACCTGGCCCGGCCCACTGACCTGGAAGGACCCTCTTCGCTCGGCCTTCTCTATGTCTTCCATCTCCCACATTATCCATTTCCAATCCACATATATCATAATCTCTCACAGTCTCTTCCACATCCCCCTCTACATGCCCTTTCACTCTAATGACTACACATGGATCATAGTTGTGTGGCACCACTGGCGCCTGTGGTACCTCCCTAGGACCACCATGGATCATCTGATATCCTAAAATCAAAAAAAAATTCAAAGATCTGAGGTCTTTGGGACCTTATCTAGAATAATACATCCTTTATTTTCGATATTCTTAAAATCTGCGGGTTAGATCTAATTCATAACAACCCAGCAACATCGATCCGGGACCACGAGGATCTAACCAGTGAATAATGCGATGAACAGATGTAGGAATTCACATTAACAAATGTTTATCATCATTGGCCAAGAAATCTGGGCCAACAAACCAGAAAAGGGGATTTTGGTTAGATAAATTTTTTAAATAAATCCTGATAAACCCACAATACAATCTCTTCCCTAAAAAACGATCAATCTAAAAACTAATCAACTTATGGATTAATTATCATTCATCATAGGAATAATAATTTGGAATAGTAGATTAATTCAAAATCCTTGCATCAATTTGGATCAATCGTTTAGAAAAAAATTTGTGTCATCTGTGTTGGCAAGATCCCTCAATCCCATCCCGCACAGATCACAGATCTCGGATTTTCAAATCATTTATCGAGGTGGTCCACCCATGGGGTCTCCTCCAGCGCACCATTGGAACTTGTCAAATTTGAGTTTTTGCATATAACCTTGTGAATTTCCCATTATCTTGTATTTAAAGAGAGAATTAGGCTACTGTGTAATTTTTTTTATTAAATTACTTTTTTCACTTTTTATGTTCATGCTAGTTTTTTTACAGAGGACCCTTTCCGACCATTGATAGGTCATTTTGAGGGTAAAAAACGATTATGAACTCAATTTTACCATTGGTTATACGATTCGATCAAACATTTATGTGATATTCAATTTTTTTGGAAAACCACAACTGCATTCTATTAAATGTTTTAATATTTTTCAAACATTTATTCTGGGAACACCGGGCCTTAGAATCACATGTCGTCTTAGCACATGGTCTAAAAAATACTTCATATAATTTCTAAAAGTAATACTTGTAAAATCAATGACATTATAATTTTCATTATTTTTAAAATATTTACGTTACTAATTATTTTTTATTTAGTGTTGTTCACAAGTGTTGTATTTCAAAGGTAAAATATGATCCAACTTTTCCAATTCATTTTTATAGTCCCATTGTAATATTTTCAGTATGATTAGGGAATATAATCCAATAATGTTTTTAATTAATGAAATGTGTATAATGGGTTTTTATTGTATGGTGCTTATGTTAAAAATATTATTTATTATTTCTTTAAATATAAATTCTTATAGTGAAAGGTCTGGTTTTCAACAAAAATAATGCTCAAAAGTCTATAATCTAAGACTCAGGTTAACTGTTGGCACTTTGTAGAAAGCTACTTGTATATTTTAATATGGGATTTCGGAATGAACCTATAGAATCATATATTCTACAATTGACTCTTTCATTTCCTATAATCTTTCATTATATATAATTTATTTTCATAATATGAACATATGGGGAGACATTTAATCGAGATATTTGGAATCTGACTTATCCTTCCATTTCTTTAATTTTGATAAATCCCGAATGTGGGATTTCCCTTACCTTCCGAAACTGTATGTGTTTGCATTATATGATTGTATATCCTTTTAGTGAATCTACTTAATCAAATTTAGATCCTTAATATCCAATAACACTGAGAATAACATTTTTCTTATGTTAATCATCAAAATAAACATGGAATCCCATGATTCTAGTGGTAATGGGAGTAAAAACTGTTCCCAATCAAAATCCTTGATAGCCATCATCATTAATTTAATGTGAAATTGAATGATATTCAAGATAATGATGTGATAATTCATTGTATTTAATGTGAAATTATAATTCTAAATTACCTCTATAATAGTAACACACTTTTTATTATGGATAGATTCTAACATATATCAGTTAGATGATTCATATGTTAAGAATCTATTTTCTCCACAAAGTTGTTGTAGGACATGTTTTTGTCTAGAAAAATTTGGCTCATTACATGTTCATTGTTATCCATCATTTCTCATTCTTCCACATTCCTCATATATGGATTGGTACCTATTAGTGAAATATCCTAATCTTTCTATAGTGGAAACCCCTTTATCTAAATCATCCTAAATCCAAAATCCCTCTCATCAATCTTCTTCATTAAGACCTTACCCTATTCCAAATCCATTAATTCTAGAATAAATAAACTCCCAATAATTAAATAATAATATAGAGGGATCAATAACTAAATATTATAATTATTATATAAGGCTAATGACATTTTTATGCTACTAAATAAATCTCGGAATCTCCATTGAAAAGGTCTGGTAATCTGAATCTCTATAACTGAGCTCTAATCCACCATGTTGGGTGTGATAAAATTTTTAACAACATAAAATATTTTCCTGTATAATATAACAGGTGGGAAAACGAACTAGAATAAACCATCACTAATTATTATCTAGAATAAAAAAATCACACATGACATCGAACTATAATGCACACCATGAAACAAGACCCAAAAAAACATATATAAGAAAAAATATAGAGAAACAATGGAAAAAAGAATAAAAATTTATATACATCATACTAACAGTTTATTTAATCCATGGGGGGACACTGAAAATAATTTTACATTCGAAATGATGGGTCATTAAAATAAAAATTTATTGTACTAAGAACAATTATCACCACACTAATAAATAATGTATAGTATTTCCAATGAAACCAATTCCACATTCTCCTTATTTTTATGATAATTTCCACATATATATAAAATATTTATGGGCACCCCTTTTTCTTGATAAAGTATCCCACCACCTTAACTTCCACTTCCAGAGATTATTTTCCCTTATAGAATACTCAAGTGTTTAATCTCTCCTTTCCTTCTAAGGACCTTTATGTAAACAAATTTAATTAGAAAAATTAGTAAAAGATGATTATCTAACATCATAGATGGACGTTCCATATTCCTATAGTTAAATAATACTTAAAGACTCTTACATATATAAATATACACCATTATTAATGTCAAGGTTGATTTCCTACTTCTTGTTAGACTATTTTTGAAATTTAAAATGTTGTAGTTTCCTCTCCATAATCACCAACCATATTTTGGAAATTAGGATTCCAAAATCAAACCTTCTGTTAACCGTAAATAGTTATCCAAAAATATATTTCACATGACTAAACCTAACGTATATTTCATCTTTAATAAAAATTAAATAATATATTTAATTCATTATTTAATGATAAGTATCATAAAAAAATCATCTAACATTTCTATGATTTCATTTAAAATTATCATAATGGATCCCTATTACTTAATAAATTTATTCATTTCCATTCAATATTTGAAGGTTATAAGGACACAAACACTTATAATTTTAAACAACATCATAACAACAAAAGATCAGTTCATAGTAACATCATCTCCATAATTCTGAAATAGCAATAAAAACTATATATCAGGCCCAAAGCCCCATCCTAAATTCCATCACTACCATGAATCAATCACATCATATCTCATATCAACATCTATAATAATAATATATCATTTGAATATGATTTACCATTATAACCCAACCATTGTTAAACCATTAAAAATCATAATAATGGGATAAGTAAAATAATAATTTGAGTCGAAATAAACATATGAAAAATATATATCTAGTATAAAATGTCATTAAACTAACACATTTAATTATACCACAATAATATTTACTAAATTCATTCATACCAACTATAGTCAATAAATCTTGATTTAAAAAAATCATTTTCCTTACAGGCGGTTGAGTGATCTAACAAAACTTTTTAAAAAAGAAATAAAGATACCCAATCTAAGATCTACCATATAAATAAGATGTAAAACAAATGAATATTATTGTGAAATTATATCACAAATCATTCATTCTACTATATTTATATATTATTTTCATGATGAATATCACCAAGATAAATCTAAATTAAATACCACCACTTTTGTATTGAAATGATAAAAAAAATTATGTATTATAAAAATTTTACTATACAATCATTAATACTGTATAATTAGCTGATAAAGTAAATGATTAATTATAAAGAGAGCATTGCGTAAAAAGGTGTTTTACATAATAAAAAATTGGAAATAATAAAAAATCATTGAATCATAGTTTGATTTATAAATCTCACATGGATTCTCCTTGAATGTGAACACATATTTTTGGCCACCTTTTTAATCATGGCCAATGTTATTCATACCATAACTCACCATATGAAATAGGTAATCACACCCAATTAATTTTATTTGTAGTGCCTTATTATATAAATAAATAGAAAAATATTACAGGATGTTTTATTGGAATGAAATAAAATTTCAAGCCATAAAGTATAAATTAATAATATAATATTACATGTCATGTTTCGTCACATATAAAAGGGATATAAGGTATATCTCCTTCAGTAACACACTTACTGTAACTCTTAACATAATTATTTTATTTCACCTTATATAAAATCATATATGACAACTTATGAATCTATATCTAAAAATACTTGGATATATTCCAAAAGACTTTAGTAAATTTGTCATCAACATCACGTTGTATCACATTATATGTAACACTTTGTTCAGACCAATCAAAAACTATTTTTTATTAATTGTAAAATACTTTTAGTTCATCTCTCTAAGACTAACATAAAACTATATTTGGAAACCTCAAAGAGTCACCCCATATAGCATTTTATCATTGAAAAAATGTTAATCACCATATTCATAATTGTAATCAATTAGTGGCCACTAAATGTAATCAATGATACTTGTGCTATAGAGACAAATGTCGTGATCTTCATCAAACACATGTATCTCCATACCTATTTCCACCATTTTTATCACATACTTGTGTTATTTCGCATATATTTGTTTTTTCTAAGACATCAAGTTATTATAGGACCCATATTATGCCAATCCCTTATAGACAGCTAAAACGTTATCAATTCTATAACAATAGACTGGTTGGGGTAATGAATAAATCACATGTTATTAACATTTATGGATAATAACATCACATATACCTCACATTAATAGATAAGTTCATTATATGTTTTATTAAGTAGTGGTCTCAAATTACTATATCTATTTACATCAAGGGACTATATGTCATATTTTTAATTAAATAGTAAAAAATTTATCTTAGTTGAGAACCACCTAAAAACATAATCAGTAACACACGCAACCACCACAGATTATATAATCCCCAAGGATTTTATAAGAAATTTATCAAAGTATAAATGTTATCAACCTGGGTATCTTCCAATAATTTGTAAGTGGAGGCTTCATATATGACCCATGAACTAATACTATCTCAAATACATAGTGTATGGAACTCCATATAGTATACATAGAGGGTCAAAAAACTCAAAAAAATATTTGGTACCTCATCAGATTATTTTATACCTCGATAGAGGAATCTAAACCATTATGAATTTAACATTTCATCACAAATATAACACACCACGATGAAAATTGGTTAAGGATAGCTCAAATTCATACTTTGAGATTTCAATTATCATTACACTTCAAAAAATTTATATCCATATATTTATATCTCCAACATAAAATAATGATAAAGTAGAGATTGACTTTTATTTTCCATTTTTTCTTCATAAAAATCTTTTATGAATGCTTATAAAATAACAACAAAATAACCTATCTTTAATGTCATATATTATATATTTTCAAATCATACTTTTGTTTGTTTCACTTTATAGGGTTTTATTAACTCTTACAATTCATTTTATTATTTATCATTATAAAAAAGAGCACATTCACGAGGGTGGTATCCTAATAAAAAGCATTACACCCAAAAAAATACCTTAGGTGGGAAAATAGTCATTCATAAAGATTTTACTAGTTCCCTTCACACACATAAAATTAATTATTGTCACTAAACATGTAGATAATAGATGGTGTATGATTATGTACCCACATAATGTCATAATTTTCCTATTCTAAGTATATTATTTTTCTTTTAATCATGTTATCATTCCCATTTCAATGAGCCAAAATCCCAGACCTACACCAAATCCCCATCCATATCAAGTACACCATAATTAATCTACAATAAAATATATAAATTAAAAAATCTTTCTATGGATGATGAACTGAATTGAAATAATTTTGGATCACTTACATCAGATGGGTGTAAAAATACTTCTATTGATCCCTATAATTTTGTGTTTTAAAACTAATTTCCACCATAAAATTTATGTAATTATAAAACACTTCTTCATAAAATTACCCACCTAAACATATCACTCCTTTTAATATTCATGTTTATATTCATGGGTATCCTTATTTTATGCTGGAATCTTATCCCCATAAAAACAATACCTTGACTCTTGAGTGTCCCATTTTGATTAAGGGTTTTTGGATCCCCTCTTAGTCATTTTCTTGATTATAATTCTTTTAATGATTTTCAATATATAGTTCATGAATATACTTAGAAGTTATTCTTAATATAGAATCCTCCTCCTCAACCCTGATACTATAAGAACAATCCAAAACCACTTGATGATCAAACCCCTCATTTCCATAAATATCGAATGAACAATATTAGAATTATAAAGGACTGACTGATTATCCTTATTTACTTCACAAAATACCCCATAACTTTTCTCAGTGGATCATTAATGATGAACATTTTTAAACTTTTCATAAATATAAAAAAACACATGTTCATATAATTAGAGGAAAGCTTCATTTAACAGTGAATCCTATAAATACCATTTATATGCTATCAGAAAATAAAACCCTGATAGAATCCATTAGGAATTATGGGAATTCATCTAGTTGTGTATCCCTTTTCATGATTTCTCTAAGAATATTTATCTTATTCATAAAATATTGATGGGTTTATTTAACTAGTGACTCCTGTAATTGAGAAGAAATGTTATTTTCGATGTCCCATTTTGTAATGGATTCCCAATGGTCCACTAAAATCATAATCATAGTCAAAATATGAGGAGGGATGAAATAGACAAGTATTCATGAAATTTCCTTCCTTTTTTCTATTATGAAAATAATTTGGTCAATATTCAAATGATACCAAAATTTTGAATCTATATTCACCAAATATTCTAATCCATACAATTTCATAACATGGTTTCACAAGATCAACATCTATGTATATATGATTACATGATCATCAGAACAGTAAAGAAGAATGAAAATCAGAATATAAGAATCTTTAGAATGTTTTCCTGAGTGGACTCAACACCAAAGGGTTGAAATATAGTTAGGGTAATACATGCATCCTTATCTAATCAATAATTGGAGATAGATATTGTCCAATGTGGAAATTAATGGATTGTGAAAAGATGCTGATATTTTTGGGATCCATTGAAACCTGAAGACTATGACCACACCTTCATAAAGTCATACTCCCCATGATAATTAATATTGAATTTCTAGTAAATGGGAATCTGTATTAAAAATAAATCCTAAAAATTCATAATATATATTCTTATGATTGGAAAATTCTTTAATTGATGAGAATGAATGAACTATGTGATGGATCAATGAGAAATCAAGGAGTTTTGATGCCTTTGATAATTCTAATGAAAAAATATATAACACTAGGAGACTATCCACAATACTAGAACACTATTTCCAATATCAATGGTCAGAAGTTCAAATGGCCTCAGGATCAAATTATGATCCTACCATGGGAGAGGGAATAATGAAAAGAGATTATCCCCTTCCTCCAATGGAAAAGGAGGGAAAATTTAGTCCAGTATAGTGTGTTATATCATTAAGTTGGAATTTATAGAGAGAGTGATTGAAAAATTATGTGTTTTGTTAATTGATTTCATATATACATATATATATGTAATTCCTACAACATCATTAAGTTTCCTTCTAGTAAATCCATCCCAATAAACTCTTTCATGATTAACATCAATAAATGAGCCCTTTTTGAATAGTGGTTATAAATAAGAACCATATTCGTAATGTTAAATTCTTTAAACATATTTAAACTTCATAACTCAAGAATTAAATTTTATGATGTCATATTTCAATATCTACTTATAATTATTCAAATAATAACATCATTATTCCTGGAATCTCTTCTATCATCAATGTCCTTGAAATACATGATTAAATAATGTAACTATTTATATGATCACTTATTGACACATCCTATAATTCTTTTAAATATTTTGACATTCACTTCGTTACAGTAACTTAATGTAACTCCATACATTTCTCTTTACTTACATACACTATAACTCATTAAGGATTCATATAGAAATTATCATTTTATTTAACAAATGAAATACATTAGAAAATAGACATATTCACATTCTCAAAATAACTAAATTATCCTATTTATATATCTCCATACAATAAAATATCTTTAAAACATTATAATATTAGGTGGAAATGACGTTAATTTTAGACTATTATAATCTTTTATTTATTGACATTTAACTTTTGTAACATCAAACACAAACCTACTAGCCTCTTACATATTTTATTCTCTTTAGAATATCATGATAAGTAACCTGAAGTACATTTTTTTGGTAAATAAATCATATTTTTTTAGTTGAAATATTTATTTAATAAACTATGATTTCTATATCATATATGGTATCCTACGTGTTTGGAGATTTTTTCTTTTTGAAAATAAGCCTTTATTCTTTAAAATTTACCATTGATTTGTGATGGGTTCCTTCTCAATATTTTTACAATCCTCTAGATAATCCTTTTATCCTAAATAAAATATTAATAACCTTCACATATATTTTAAATAAGTAATAGAATCAAATGAATCATTATCTATGTCTGTTAAATTCCACATATCATATTGTCCATAACAATATTTTTTTGATAAAACATTTATCTTCTCATATAAATGAAATTATATGATTATCCATATCTTTTACATAGATCCATATGATAATAATTTAACCTTGTTCATTCAAATATATAATTTATCTAATCTTTTCTTCATCGTATTAAAAAAACTATAAAATCTCTCAATTCATCAAAATATTTTAAACTATTATAAAATTTCAACACATTAAAAATATAAATTAGGTATAATATACAATTCAAAATTGATGAATTAATTTATATAAAACCAAAACATGAAAATAAAATTCCTTATATATTCAAACAACCCTATAGTTATCATGGATAATTCAATCCTTTGTAATTATTACTCCTACATTCAATATTTTAACATTATGTTTTCATGACCTTAACTAGTTACATGAAGGGAAAATACCGGACTCTCTAACATAATGTTCTTATTTTAGTTTTAATTTTTACCCACATGTACAATATTCATATAACAACAACATAAACATCACATGACTTGTCCATATATTCTCGATACTTAATAATAGTGGTCAAATATTTCTAAAATTAAATTATCTTGTTAGAATATAATTATTAATGATACAATAAATAATTTCTAAACGTGAATAATCATTAAAAAAATATATAGTCTCATCAAGTCATTAGTATACTCATTCATTTTGTTTATTATTAACTTTCCCCATCATATTTAGTATGTGAAACTAAAAATCCTTTTCGCATTTTTCAATTGATTCCTTTAAAATACTAATTTAATCATTTTTTTCTTTACTTGAGATACTATGTTCATGAGTTTAAGAACTTCATCTATTATTTACATAAGAATTTGATGATTCTTTATGTAAAATTTGACCTCATTTAAGAACATTTCATCTGTTATTGGGCTAATAGGTTACTTTCGTTGTGCTTTTTCTCCTTATTATATTGATTACAAATATATATTTTATGATGATGATGATGATATTTATATATAATATAATCTTTTATCATATGAGTATCATGTCTTATACATATATAACATGGGATTTAGTTCATGTGATCCCCCTAAAATAATGAAACATTTTGAAATAGTCATATATATTATTTGTCTGAGATCCGTATTTAACTATGGAATGAGTCTTCATTGGTGTTCCAATCACTACATAGCTACCCAGGACATGAATGATATCAATAATATCTTATATGAATCTTGGATAATTTATCAGACAACTCTGTCCAATCCAAAATATGGATAAACCATACTCTATTCCATTGGTTTCCTAACTCTTCGGGCATCTAATCGATGTATAATAAGGAACATGAATCTTAGGGTAACTACAATATATTAATTACTTACAAAAGACAATCTATGTGCACCTGGATTTGGAATAAACCTACCATGTTAGATGATCTTGATGTTATCAGTTTTCGATTTTTATGGAATTTAACACTTATAATTTTAAATGGGGTTTAATTTCACTATATTATCTATTATTATTCCATTTACATTTTCATGAATATAATTATTGACATTGGAATCATATTCATTTAAATAAAAAATATGTCCAAACCATATTGATGTGTGACGCTTTACTAATCCAATAGTTTGGGTTACTCTCCCAGAAAGAGAATACAATAATATTTTTAGATATATAAATGCTTCATATGTATAAAAAACTTGAACTTTTCATATAATGGGTAAAAATGGAATGATTATAAATATCTACATTATTAAGTCTAGAGCCATAAATAATCATCCCTTGACATTTTAGATTACGACATAAGCCTTCAAATACAAGGATGTAAGATCTATAGTCCCTCTACCTAGAGATACATTATTCAACAATGTTTTGAATTCATCTTATCACTGACACCTAATATGTATAAACAATATTTGACCACTAAAATAAATCTAATAATTTTAAATACAACCCAAATTCCATGTATATGGAAACTGAATCCATTAATATGCATTGCATTTAACTCCTTATATTATTGTATAATATTATATATAATATGTTTGAAAATTTAAACTAATAAATATATATATTTATATTATGAAGAATTTATATACATGGATAATTAATAAAGGGAATAAATTTTCAATAAATGAAAAACTCACATATTTAAATATGACATTTACATTTATGAACATTTATTAAATCAAAGATAATCATAAGAATTTTATAATTTTATTTATTCATTGTTTATATTCAATAATCATGAATATAAACTCTTTATATTCATTTTTTAATATAAAAAAATTCATATTACCCATTATGTGACATTTCATTGTAAATAAATGATATCAAATAAAATATAACAATTTTATATTTCAATCTATTATACAAAATATTTACATAATATAAATGACATATATTTACATAATTATTCAAATCTCTATCAAATTAATCATTACATTTCATTTTATTTTGTTCAAATAATATTCCAAATTACTCCCTGAATTTAAGAAATTTAAATTAAGTATTTTGAATAATTCATAATCTTAAAATATAAAATCTTTATATACTTCACTTATTTTGTAATTTATAAACACTTTATAAATTACTCTTAGGATGTATAAATAGAAACTTTGTATAAAATTGATACTGAATTCTATATAATTTGGAAAAGGCTTGTTAATATTAATATATAATATTGTAGAATATTTATTAATAAATTTTAAATTGAAATTTAATTAACAAAATATGAGATATTTACTTTTAATTAATTTTTAATGACTTTATAAATTAATAAATATCCTCAAAATACATTTCTCATTGGTTATAAAAATTTTATAATTAATATAATTCAATTCATAAATGAATTTTTTAAAATATTTTTTTTTCAAAATGTTTTTAACGATATAATTTTAAATCATAGGGTACAATACAAATTTTATTTCATAATCCAATTGAATTAGTATAACATGATAGATAAGTAGTGGTTCTTAAACTGGTTAATCACTATCTGTCAAAATTTCCGGAAAAATTATATATCATATTCTATGATATGATAGTTAAAGTTAGACTCTTAATTAACAAAAAAATATTTTATTGTATACAATGATATTGTACTGGGGATACGATACTCTATTTTTTTTAAAAACATTATTGAATACTATCATGGAATATGATATCTAATATCATGTGCAAAAATTAGTACAAATCTATGGACTTTTACTGAATATTTGTCTATGATATTCCCTTATCTCAATCCATGATTCCAGCACACAGAAAAAAAAATTAATCATGTTTTATGATAGGATATATAAAAGGTAATACAGTTTAAAAATATTCATTCTTTGACAAGATATCATGAATTGAATGGAATATTAATGACTTCATACCACATTTTTTTATTCATCTAAAAAAACATACTAACATATAGATGATTAAATAAATGAAACCCAAAAAACCACATATAATAATGTTGAAGTCATTCATATTATAAATTAGTGACCTTGTGGATGTTTAACTTAAAACATTTATATCATTCCATTATCACATAATTGAATTGAGGAAGATCCCATGAGGTATCCAAATGAAATCACTCCGAAGGAGGTATCCACAGATTGAATAAAAACCACTCGTTATATGAGTGGGTTAACCTTTCACCTATGGTATACTAGTACCTAAATATGAAAACATTTATGGAAAACAAGATCTTTTGGTAGGAGGTATATTTAGAGAGGAATTAATGATAAATCTTAACACACCATTACATAGTTGTAGGATTTATAAATCAAGTTAGGATTCTCCTTAGGTAAAGCTTCATTTACTCATGACTTATGATGAATGAGTAAGTTACACTCTCCCAGTTTATACATCAATCATAGAAATGAAACCCCTTATACATTTTCATCTTAAGAAATAGATTTTCAAATGAAAAGGAAACATAGAAGACTCAATAGAATGTTAACCATTAAAATTTATGCACCAATTCATTCATAGATTTTTGGAATACATACATGCCTCACATTACAACATATCTAGTCATGCACTATGACTTCCATGAGAAGAATTATGAGGTCTATCAACCGTAAAATATGTTCAAATATTTTTTTTGTGAAATTTCATTACATTAATTGTGATTTTTTCGGACTATGTTATGAGTTTGGGAATAATATTTCTTTGAGGATGTTTTAGAATAGTTATGAAAAGTTAATACTGAATTAGATCCTATGGATTTAAGATATTTTCAAGAGATATTTCAGAATGCTTTTACATTGATTATTATTATTATTTTTACTATTACTGTTAATAAATTAATAAAATTCAATGTGAAATAAAAACATATTTATTATTCAAGGAGATGGATTTTTTAAAATATTTAATAGGTTGTAAATATTTTGTGAGTATTTGGGAAGAATACAGGAAATCGAGGCATAAAATTATAATTGTAAGGGACATACAGAATGGTCATCTCAGCAGCAGTGCATTGGTAATCTTTTATTCACATAAATAAAACTCCATATTTATACAGGCTACGTAATCATAGGAGGAGTGTTGTTGTGTAATTTTCCTAGGCCTTTTCATATTATGGTATTTCAAAAATCATGAATGTTGTGTAAAGGTCGTGATGAAGTACAATGAGTTTTATAATGGTATTCTTCGGGACGAATAATGGTATTTCAATGATTCTTCATTCAACATAAATGTATTATTAGAGATAATTTTATATAAAATGTTTATTATAATATATGTAGTTGTAACATGAAAATTTTGGACTCTATGTAAATGTACAATACCAATATATGCGTTATTAAGACATGCATAAAGGTAGTTATGAAATAATGTAAATCTAATATGTAAATGCATAAAATTGGATACATGATTCCATACCTATTTAAATGTTAAGGAAATTATTGTAATGGAAATTAGAGTTTTCATAAAGTTTGGAATGCCTTATTATGTATTCTGGTTATTTGGTAGGAATTATATATTATATGATGACTTTAGAATTAATAGAGTTAGACTTTGATCATTGTGATATTTCTATTGGGAGAGTAGGAATTTAAATTTTGAATGGATTATGGGTTTCTATATGAATTTTAGAATATTTTATAATAAATATAAGGTATTAAAAAAATTCTAATAAGACGCCATAAAACATAAGAAATATGAGATTTTTTATGACATTAAATAATGAATTTCAATGATAAGATAAAATTAAATTAGAAAAATAAAAGTGTGTATTTGTTTATTAAAATAAATATCCAATAAAATTTAATTTTTCGTGTTGTTCCTTAAAATTTCAACTCCTAAAATAAGGGTGGTGCAATGTGATGATTTCTAAAGAGATTAATGATGTAATATTATGAATATCCATAATCATGTTTTTATTCAGTTTATTTATATAATGTTACAAGCCTATTATTTTTTATATTTATTAAAAATGGAAAGATAACGACATGATAATATTATCATGGAAGAGAAGAAGAATCTGTGATTGAGGGAATTGGAATTTAAATTACAAAAAAAATAAAAAGATAAATATAAATTAAATAATGAGAAATATAGAGATTACTATTCACAGATATATGAATATATATTCATCTTTTGAAAAGAAATATTTTTTGGTGCACTTTTTCAATAAAACAATTGGGTGTGTAGGTTGTGATGTTCACAGTCAAGAATGTAGAAGAAGAAGTTATTGGTAATATATACATATTGTAAAGAACACTTTTCATGATAGGGATATAGTCAGCCAGTGATGTTGTTGCATTTAGTATTGTGCATGAAAACTGAAGGGAATCATTTCTTCTAGGAAGTAATAGAAATGAAAGAAATTCTCACCACATGATCAACATGAAAAATTTCATCGATGGAAGTAACCTTAGATTTTACGCATTGAATATTATTGTAATTTTGTGGGATTCAATAACTATAAAGGTTACAAAAATATTTTGGAAACATTTAAAGTGATTTATATGGTTTTCCCCTACACATTTTGGTTCACATGATTTTTATAGTGGATAATTTAATCAATGGTTTTATTTTTCCTACAAAGTATTATTTATTAATTTTGAGTAGTAAACCGAATAAATTTTCTATTTTGTGTATTTTTGGGATTTTTTTTTGTAATACAGAAAATTGAATCACTCTATCATGTGATTATGTTTATTAAATGGTAAAAATGTCAAATTTAGAAAACAATATTTCAACCAAAGTTTTTTCCCTAATGAAGTCGCACTATAATGGGTATCAATTATTTGTTCCCTTCAATCCTGTGTCCCAAATCCTGTTTAATGAATTTTAGTTTCTATTTGGTTTTATATTTTTAACTGACATCATTTACCTTTTTTGAATTGTTTTAATTTAATGAATGGATTGTGTATTTCAATATTTTATGGCTAATGTTATTATATATCAATTCGAAAAAAATATATACCTTCATTATATCAATTGATATGTATTGAATGTAGAAATTGGTGGATTTCCCGCATATAATTATGGTAGTACGTTAATAATGGAAGAAAGGGAAATATATTTAATTTTGATCATCCAAGAAATGTTATTTTTTAATCCCTTTTAGAATGGAAATTTATAAAATTTAGTTTAATCAAAATAGAAAAAGAAATTTAGGAAAACTGTGAAATATATTCTATAGGAGAAATCTTGTTAAACAAGATAATATATCATTTTAGAGGATTTAATATGATTATATATATATATATAAATAAATATATATATATATATATTAATTATGATTACACAATATAAATATTATTAACAAGGGTTAATTGTTTTGGCATGATTAGGGGCTATGGTTGTTGAAAACAACATGAATAACTTTCGTGATGTTTTTGAGGAGAATATATATGCTTTGGAAGAAAAATAAGTTGGTGATATATGACTAGATTTCATACAAGTTATTATTGTATCTTTTTAAATTTGGAAATATGAGACTATTATGAAAAATGTAGTGGTTGAAATTTAAATTGACTTTATATCATTAAATCCTTAGAAAAGTAAAAAATGTGTTTGATCAGATGATGATGCTTGTAGTTGGAATTAATATTTATAAATGTATTTGTTTTTTCATTTAAATATTTCACTTATATCTAACAGTGTGAGATGTTAAACAAGTTTATTTTAAAGGTATTTTTTCACTAAAATGGTTTAATTTTGGGGATGCTAAACATTATCATCAAATTGTCCAAAATTGAATGAAAATGAAGCTAATTCTCAAGAAGTATAACGATCTATAAAATTATCAAAGAATAATATATCGAGGTAAAAAATTGATTCAAAAATAAAACTAAGAAATTATCAATGGTAAAAATGTGTATCTTTATATGTATGATTGAAGAAGATAATATTATTAATAATGAAGAAGAGGTTGACATTGATATAGATATTATTAAAATATTATCCACTATAATTTAAATGAATAATATTTAATTCATAATGGAAGTTACAACTCTGGTAGTAAAGATGAGGAAACACAAATGGGGTTTATAGTAAAGAGGTAATTTATAGAATGCCTCTAAAAATATCAATTCTTGAAAAGGAGAAGAAAAACTAGATGAAGGGTTATTAATATTCCATTTGTACAATATCAATTTATAAAGAAGTATAATATAATGTAATGAAGGATATTAATGATATAAGGGATATTATTATTTATTATAAGGAACTTATTATCTATTTGGAATAAAAGGTTAAAGGGATGGAATGGAATCTTGATCGTATTCAACAAGAACTAGTTAATAATGAATAGGAACTGAACTTATCTATATTCAATTTTCAAAACTATATTGAAGAAGTTGGATAATGTTCAGCAAAGGATAAGTCATGATTAAATAAGATTAATAATCTTCTTCAGATGATAATAATGTTTAAAAGGCTGGTAAATAGTTGAGATGAAAGATAAAATCAAAATGACCAATCTTTAGGCATAAACAATTGAGTCTTATAAATTTATAAATTTTGGGAATTAAAATTTTGATTTAATTAATACAATAATTAGTGACTAAAAAAGTAAGTATGTAGACTATTGTGAATAGTAATATTTCAATACTTTATCAAAATATTTGTTTCACAAATAGGGGAAAATATTTGTTGTTAAATAAGGATAAAAGGAAGAGACATTATAATAAAAAAATAAATTATTATAGGTAAATATGTTTTATATGTATAATATTAGTATTATGGTGGTTTTGAGTATATGTAGATGTTTTTTTAGTTTGATTAGAAATACAAAAAATGAGTCCAGAAATTATGGGAGATAGAACTTGAGCTGGATTTATCCCACTCAATGATGATAGCTCCAGAGACAATCTAACAAATCCTGATTGATTTTTTTCATCTTATTTTATCTATTAGTAGAGGGTTGTGAATTATTTGGCCAACCGATTATCTATTCTAAATGATGTATCATAGTTCAACCATTCGAATAGAGGTAAAATTTTCCATATTTAAATGATAAATTTAATGAAAAGGCTCTTGTTTTTTAAATTTAACGAAAATATTCTATGTAGGGTGTCTATAGATGTCGGAAATTTGGTGATATTAGCATAAGATAAGATAAATGATGTTGCTAAAGGATATTAAAATTGGTAGGGAAGTTTATATTACCTTTGGATATGATGGTTCACTCAAGATAAAAGGTTAATGTTCTACATTAATTGGAAAACAAAAATTAAAATATAGTAAATCATTATAAATTTTTAGGCTCAAACATAACATGTTGAATTTTTCATAGCTTTGTAATGAATTAAATGAGTTATTTTCCGGAAAAATTGTATCTTTTTTAAATGTTTTGAATATTTAAAGTTTGTGATCAAAGGAAAAAAACATTGACTATTTTTAGGTTGGATATGAACAATATTATTTCTACTTGACTATGAAAGAAGAAAATAAACATTATAAAAGATTGTTTTTCATCTTTTAAATGTAATATGGGAAATATTACACAATGTGGAATTTTTATTAATTTTCAAAAGAATGAAATTGAATTGTTTTTATATTTAATTCATAATGGTATGATTTATAATTCATTGCATATATTGGTTTAGATTCACACATATCATCCATTATAAATTATATATACTTACATCTATGGGCCCATGAGAAAGTAATAATCATGTAATGATAAGTATTTCATGTTCTTTATTGATGAATTTTGTCATATATCTCACACTATATTTATAAAACAAAAAACCTAGGACCTAATTAAGTTCAAGCGTTTCAAGATAAATGCTGAAACATAGTGTGGTAACATCATGAACAAAATTTAGAGAGATATTAGTGTTCTGTAAGAAAATAAAAAAATTATGACATATAGAAAAAATATTATAATTTTTAATGAACGCAGTGAAATATATACACCATCACAAAATTATGTGGCTAAATAGAAGAATAAATGCATGGAATAGATGACTGAAATGTTGTTTACTGAAAATAACACCCCTTGATATATTTATTGGAAATCTATTTGGGCAATATTTTATGTAAAAATTCATTATTTTTATAACCATATTTTAATATGACTTGATAATAGATTATCTTTTAGAAAAATAAATGTTTTAGATATATTATATAGTTTGGAATCCAATTCATCATCAAAATAAAAGGTAAAAATATGGGTAATTTTGAGTTAAGTGGATTTTCTTGAATTTTTTTATTATCCACTAAATAGAAGGGGGTACTACATTTATAATAATGATATTATAATAATTAGTTATACTTATTATGTGAATACCTAGGATAATAAAATGAAATATTTTTAATATTATAATGATGAAAATCCCAAAAGAGATATTGATATAGTTTTTATTAAGTTACCTCCTGAAAATATAGGCATAAATAAAATTTTTAATAAAATACAGAATAGATAAGGAGATTAATCCATTTCAAGATATGGGGAAAATATAATTAATATCATCCAAGAGTGATAAGGAATGTGATGCTCCAAAATATCATTAGAAATAAAAATCAATAGGTATAAGCTAGGAGAATCAATGAGATAAATAGTCATACATCAATTTTCTCCAATGTTCAACCTATTTATATTAAATAAGAATTGAATAATCAATATTTCATTTATTATATGAATGAATAATTGAAAAAAAACTAAAATAGTTAATCCTATAACTTCCCACCTTTTTATCACATAAACATTCATTAAATTTTACAAAACCGAGGATCTTTAAGGTTTAGTGTCTTGGAAACCAGGAACATAAGACATGAAAACATAAAACATTCTTCATAAAAACATTAAAGACTTCTCCTTATGATCATCCTTGGTTCATTACAGTATCTCATAACCTGGATACATACATCAAAATAAAGGGTGAGCAGAAGGCCCAGTAAGGGAAACAAGAGAAACATTTTACATGTGAACTTGAGATACTTCAACAATGTCATGAAAAAAACTTTAAGACAAGACAATGAAATCACGAGGCATATCATAATAAAAATAAATTTTTTCATAACATGAAGATTTGGATACAAAATTTATGAAGGACAATCATTTCCGTTTCTCCAAGTTCCATCCCCATGTTGTCAATAAAAATTACCAAGTTTATTCACCAAGGTATCGGTCAAAATGGTCATCTCTGGAGATTAAGCCTTTACCCAATGCATTGCAGTGCTATTAGGGTGCACCCTTGACATATATTTATTATCATGTGAGCCACATATATCATCTTAAATCATTTCATAAACAACCCATATAGCATAAAAGGAATGGTTTTCATTTCATAATCATAACGTTTTAAAAAACTGCTTTAAAGACATGATCTTTACGTCACTTTAAACCCACGGAAAGGGAAAGCGGGTCTCATGTATGTAAATACCAAAATTTAAAATAGAAAAAATTGGTATATATGTGAATAACCCTATATAAGATAGATATTTGAGTATTAACTTAATAAAATAAAAGAACTTTACAAAAAGAGAGAGACATTTTGAGATGGAAATTCAGCAGCATAACAGCTATGTTTCAGAGTTTTAGAATAAATTGGAAAGAGAGGGGACATGGGTAAAAAAATCATAAATGACCCATAAAATAGTAGAGGGACAGAATATAAAGGATATGAATCATGGTAATGAAATTTGGCGGACATACAATTTGAAATGAAAAACATGTAAGGAAGAAACAAAATAAGATTTCTCTTATGAAAATTCGTCAACCTAACGACGTCACTTAAACTTCAATAAAAATTAATTGAAGAGATCAAATAGGGTATCTCATCATATGAACATAAAAGATCAGTATGATACATATATTGATCATACCACAAAATAATAAAAAGGAATTTGATATACTTGACATGAAAGTAGAACGTTGAAAAACATGAGAAAGGTGAACGCATCCCTTAAAAATTCGGCAAGCTAACGACGCCACTTAAACGTCAACAAAAAATGAATTGACGATATCAAATAGGGTCTATCGTAATATGAACATAAAATATCAGTATGATAGATATAGATATAACACCCCAACATAATAAAAATATAACTTTAAATACTTGACATGAAAATAGAACTTTGAAAAAATGAGAAAGGTGATTGAATCCCTTAAAAATTTGCAGCCTAACGGAGCCACTTAAACTTCAACAAAAATGAATTGACGAGATCAAATAGGGTATCTCATCATATGAACATAAAAGATAAGTATGATAGATATAGATATCATACCCTAAAATAATAACAAGATAACTTGAAATACATTACATGAATGTAGAACTTGGAAACGAGAAGGGTGAAAGAACCACTTAAAAATTCGGCAGCCTAACGGCGCCACTTAAAACATCAAAATATTGAATTGAAGAGATAAAATGGGTTCTCTCATAATATGATCATAAAATATCATTATGATAGAAATAGAGATCATACCCCAACATAATAAAAAGATAACATGAAAGACTTTACATGAAAATAGATCTTGAAAATTAGAAGGGTAAAAGAATCTGTTAAAAAAATTTCGGCGGCCTAACGCTGCCACTTAAACATTCATAAAACGAAATAATGAGAGTAAAAGGGGATATCTCATTATTTGAACATGAAAAGGGAAGTAAGAGTAATATAATATAATATCCTCCAACATAAGAACATGGAGATAAAAGAAATGACTTAAAAGAGAGTATTTGAAAAGAAAGAGAGAGTTTGGATCCCTTACCTTAAAATGTAACTCTTAATACTCAAATGTTGGGACCTTGAGGGCTTGGGGGAATCTTGGGAGGACTCCTAGGGAGGTAATGAGACCATAGAATCATTGGGGGAGAGTTGGGAGTCGAATGGATGAGAGGATGGCTTGGAATTTATAGGGAAAGTGAGGGGACAAGGCATTAATGGCCAAGGGACACCTCAGTGTTGGTTTTGGAAAAACCATTGTCCTTCCCATGGTATTGTCCCATGTTATTGGCCACTTGGGACACCTCATACCTTATCTTACTATTCATAAGTCGACCATATTTATTACATACTTAATACATAATTTAATGATGTCATTAAACACCCGTAACTTAAAAACTGTAATTTCACTATTCATTGAAAATTTAGATTTCTCAGAAAAATCCCAAAAATTCACCTTAACCAAATATCGATGCTATGATATCAAAATTGAAATCCATTTTATACAAATATTTTTCTAAATATTTTCAATTTAATTTTTAAATAAATACACTATTCACCGAAAATTCATTTTTTCAGAAAAATCCCAAAAGTTACCTTAACATAATATCGATGCTCTGAGTTCAAAAAATGAAATCCATTCTATAAAAATATTTTTCAAAATATTTTTAATTTAATTTTTAATTAAAAAACACTATTCACACAAAAAATCTAATATTTGACTAATAATTTATGAAACCGTTATTTAACCATTTTATTGAATCACATTACTCTATCAAGGTGCCTAGATTATATTAATAATTTTTTTAAGTTAGATTACTAATCCATTTGGTCACATTACTAATCCTAAGCATAAAATAACTATTTATAATTTATTATTCATCAAAAATTATGTTGATCTTATTAGATTCTAAATTTTGTACTGAACATAATTTTAAAAGACCATTTTTTGAAAATCATTACACATTTTTAATTATTTAAGGTTTACATAAACATTTTTAAAATATCCTTTCTCTAAAATTAATCAAATATATTCATGCTATATTTATCTGGACATTTTCAAATTCATAAACTTCACCATAAGAAGAAATAAAAAAATTTAAAACAAAGGATTACACAAGGCAGTTACGGTCTCCTTACATAGCCCATTATCACACAGCAAATGTCCTAAGTGTAAGGTCTGCTGAGTTGAGAGAATCTGAGGGAGGCTTGGCCAACATCGCACGAGTAGTAATTTCTATTAGTTTGAACATCTTGCGAAGGCGATTCCATTCTAGCTTCACACGATGAAGTTCGACTTGGGTTTGATCTAGAGCAAAGCCCAGGGGTGCTACCTCCTTCCCAAGTTCTGTTAGATGGGCTTCGATCAGTCCAAGACTACTATGTGAGGCCATTGAATCTCCTTTCAATATTAATTAACCAATATCACTTGTATTTAGAGACAAATCTAAACGTTTAGTTTCCAGCGGTCATATTGACCAATTGTCATATAACAGTCAAAACCCAACGGTCTCATTTTAATTATACTCATGTTATCAAATGAAACAATTTTGTTGACTATAAAAATAAAATAACACACAAAATTAGGAAACAAGATTTATTCAAAATTTCAGGTCATTACATTCTTCCCCCCTTAAGAAATTGCGTCTTTGCAATTTTTAAAATTGGGCATGGAAAATTTATTGAAGGTCCCACATCAGAAAAAGAGTCAGTAACACTATTACTTTAAATGAAATAAAAGGAAGTACAAAGGGCACCCGAGTTAACCCATACTAGGATTCCAAGTAGGAAAACATGGACATGGAAGAGAAAAAAAGGGTCACGTTCTAAGGGAGAGTGATAGAAAACATGATTAGGAAAAAGTTAACCACAATAAAATCACAAAATTATGATGTGTGTAAACGGTATTTTATTACCTAGTAGGAAACGTAAACCAATAAAGTTTTTGTTTTACGTTCCGTTTCAAAATTTTGAGTAATTCATTTACTACAAAGAACAAAAACATAAGGAAATATACCTACCTTTAAGTACAGTTTCATCCTTCAATAAGTTTCTACAAAATCTAATCATTTCTCCAAACAATGAGCATTCAAAACACATGGCCTCCTCAAAACACAAGAATCATCCTCTTGAGAGTCACGTAATCCAAAAAATATTAACTATCTATTTCTTATATCTTTAAACATTATCCCAAAAATAGAAAGGGTAAGATAAACTGACTCTTCCAAAAGAAATAACCCTAGAGTAAGGGAAACTACTTCAAATCTTCAAAGTTCCACGGTACTACCCAAAGTTCATCATAGACCATTCCATAAATAACTGTCCTTATAATTCCTCAAAATAAACCATACTAAGATTGAATCCCAATTAAACGAATGATCTCATTGAATATCTTTCCAAGATAGACTTTATCATTCATCTCCAAACAATATCAACCACTCTTATCATCTTATAAAAAAAGTAACTAACCTAATCACATTTTCCCCATGATAGGTTAATCATTTCCATATGTTACCTAAATTACTATAAGTTCACCTTAAATTCATCGATTATTCAAAATATAATTTAACCTTTACTCCTCAATGAAAATACTGTAGTAATCAATTTACCTCGATCAAATAGGGTTTCCAAAATAGTGAACATATTCCAAAATAATAATCATTTTTACTCCCCTAATCACCCATTTTTTAAAGAAGAATAGCTTCACTACATCAACATGTGATACATAACAATATATTTTTTCCTTAATGATATTAAATCATCTTAGGTAGTTACTAGATGATCATAGAAAACATAAAATATATGCTCATAGAGCATGAACTAAAATACACAAATGACATCAAAAAATATTGCGAAGAAGTTACATGTACTTCAGTCGTCATGATCCATCTCAGCATAGGAATTGCATTGTTACCTTGTCCTCAGAGATTGTTGATGCTCATCATGCTTCTCATCCATTCCAAGAGAGAATTACCTTGGATAATGTCTAACTTCTCCACATTTACGACATCGAAATGTATAAGGTACATTAGATCGAACCTTATCTCCATTCATCACATTATCCATTTTTTTAAGCAATTGGCTACTTTATTCCCTATCTTCCCACACATAAATCATCTCCTAGTTCCTTTGTGACATTCTCCAGTTGAATCTTCCCACACTTTTTGCAAAAATGAAATTGGGTCTTCTTTCCCTTATAAACATTATCAGAAGAACATCCTTGAGACATTGCCTTCTTCTTCCTTGATGAATATGGGTATTCAACTAGGTACCAATTATTAATTGTGATTTTTGATAGCTTTTTTGGAATAATCACAATATGTTCAACTTGATCTTTAGTCATATATGTCACATTAATAGGGAAATAGTCACATTTCCTATCACATTGGTTGTTGGGACATGCTCTTTAATTTCCTGCCATTAACTATGAAAAGAATGTATAATTAGGGAGCTTAAATACTTATCCAATAATCATGAAAAGGAAACATAAAGCATAGAAAGATAAACATGTAGAAGAGAATTATACCCTAACTTGCGATCCCATAGGTCCCAATCTAGGTTATCCATGATAAATATTCTTATGTGAATCTTTATTTTATTTTATCTTTGTTCCTTTAATAATGGTTAATACTAAGCTTATTAATTTACCAAAGCATATCCCATGGGAGCGTCGTATCCAAGAGTGCAGCAAGGCCCATTGTCGCGTACCAGTTCTCGTTCGATTCAATCTCAAAGAGGTGTTTTCGGGTTTTACCCCTATGTACATATGTGGCAGAGCCACCTCTACCTGCCCGTATCCAGACAATGATGTATTTTCTCGGAAACCCCTTACTCAATACTCACCAAAATAACAGGAATATTTCCTATATTTAGACTTTTCTATAGTATTCTTCATAATGTTTTCATATCCTAATTCCCACAAATAACTAAACCATCCTTTGATACCAACTATAACATCCCACCTTTTTATCACATAAACATTCATTACATTTTACAAAACTGAGTATCTTTAAGGTTTAGTGTCTTGGAAACCAGGTACTTAAAACATGAAAACAACAAACATTATTCATAAACACTTGAAAGTATTATCTTTATGTTAATACTAGGTTCATTACTGCATCACATAACCTAGAGACATACGTCAAAATAATGGGTGAGCATAACGCCTAGTAAGGGAAACAAGAAAAACAATTTACATGTGAACTTGAGATACTTCAACAATGTCATGAAAAAAACATTAAGGTATGAGAAAGAAATGAAGAGGCATATCATAATAAAAATAAAGTTTTTCATAACATGAATATGTGTCTACAACATTTAACAAGGAAAATCATTTCTGTTTCACCAATTTACATCCCCAAGGTGTCAATAAAAATAACAAGGTTATTCACCAAGGTATCAGTCAAAATGTTCATAGCTAGAGATTATGTCTTTACCCAATGCATTGGAGCGCTATCAGGGCGCACCCTTGGCATGTATTTATTATTATGTGAGCCACATATATCAACATCAATCATTTCATAAACACACCATATAGAAAAAAAAAGAATGGGTTTCATTTCATAATCATAACGTTTTAAAAAACTACTTTAAAGACATGATCTTTACATCACTTTAAACCCACGGAAAGGGAAAGCGGGTCTCATGTATGTAAATACCATGATTTAAAATAGAACAAATTGGTATATATGTGAATACCCCTATAGAAGAGAGAGCTTTTAGTATTCAATTAATGAAATAAAATAATATTAGAAAAACATAGAGACATTTTGAGACAGAAATTCTGCAGCATAACATCTATGTTTCAGAGTTTTAGAAAACATTGAAAAGAGAGGGGACATGGGTCAAAAAATCATAAATGACCCACAAAATAATAGAGGGACAGAATATAAAGGATATTAATCATGTTATTGAAATTTTAAGTACATAACATTTGAAATGAAAAACATGTAAGGAAGACAAAAATAAGATTTCCCTTATAAAAATTCGGCAGCCTAACGGCGTCACTTAAACATCAATAAAAATGAATTGACGAGATCAAATAGGGTATCCCATAATATGAACATAAAAGACCAGTGTGATAGATATAGAGATCATACCCAACATAATAAAAAAGAACTTGAAAGACTTGACATGAAAGTAGAACTTCAAAAAAAATTAGAAAGGTGAACGAATCCCTTAAAAATTCGACAGCCTAACGGTGCCACATAAACTTCAACAAAAAATGAATTGACGAGATAAAATAGGGTCTCTTATCATATGAACATAAAATATCAGTATGGTAGATATAGATATCATACCCCAACATAATAAAAGGTGAACTTTAAAGACATGACATGAAAGTATAACTTTGAAAAATTGAGATAGGTGAACGAATCCCTTAAAAATTCAGCAGCCTAACGATGCCACTTAAACTTCATAAAAAATATATTGACGAGATAAAATAGGGTCTATAATCATATGAAAATAGAATATAATTATGATAGATATAGAGATCAAACCCCATCATAATAAAAATAGAACATTAAAGACTTGACATTAAAGTAGAACATGGAAACGAGAAGGGTGAAATAACAACTTAAAAATTCGGCAGCCTAACAGCGCCACTTAAAACATCAAAATGCTGAATTGAAGAGATCAAATGGGGTATCTCATCATATTATCATAAAATATTAGTATGATAGATATATAGATCATACCAAAACATAATAAAAAGGGAACTTGAATGGAATTACATGAAAATAGATCTTGAAAAATGAGAAGGGTGAAAGAATATGTTACAAAAATTTCGACAGCCTAACAGCACCACATAAACATTCATAAAACGAAATAATGAGAGTAAGAGGGGATCTCTCATTATATTAACATTAAAAGTGAAGTAATAGGAATATAAAATAACATCCTCCAACATAATAACATGGAGCATAATAGAAATGACTTAAAAGAGAGTATTTGAAAAGAAAGAGAGAGTTTGGATCCCTTACCTTAAAATGTAACTCTTAAAACTAAATTTTTGGGACATTTAGGGCTTCGGGGAACCTTGGGAGGACTCCATGGGAGGTTATGAGACCATAGATTCGTTGGGGGAGAGTTTTGAGTTGAATGGATTAGAGGATGGCTTGGTATTTATAGGGAAAGTGAGGGGACAAGGCATTAATGGCCAAGGGACACCTCATTGGTGGTTTTGGAAAAACCATAGGCTTTCCCATGGTATTTTCCCATGGTATTGGCCACATGGGACACCTCATAACTTATCATACTATTCATAAGTCGACCATATTGATTAAATACTTAATACATCATTTAATGATGTCATTAAACATCCGTAACATAAAAACTGTATTTTTACTAATTATCGAAAATTCAACTTTCTCAGAAAAATCTCAAAATTTCACCTTAACCAAATATCGATAATCTGATTTCAAAAATTAACTGCATTTTATAAAAATAATTTTATAAATAATATTAATTTAATTTTTAAATAAATAATCTATTCACCGAAAATTCATTTTTTTCAAAAAAATCCCAAAAATTACGTTAACATAATATCAATGCTCTGAGTTCAAAAAATGATATCCATTTTATAGAAATAATTGTCGAAATATTTTTAATTTAAATTTTAATCAAAAAACACTATTCACCCAAAAAAACTAATACTTGACTACTAATTTATGAAACCGTTATTTAACCATTTTATTGAATCCCATTACTTAATCAAGGTGCCTAGATTATATTAATACTTATTTTAAGTGAGATTACTAATCCATTTGGTCACATTACTAATCTTAAGCATAAAATCACTATTCATAATTTACTATTCATCAAAAATTATGTTGATATGATTAGACTCTAAATTTCGTACTGAACATAATTGTAGAAGACCATTTTTCAAAAATCATTACAATTTTTTAATTATTTAAGGTTTACATAAACATTTTTAAAATATCCTTTCTCTAAAATTCACCAAAAATATGCATACTATATTTATCCTGACATTTGAAAATTCATAAACATCATCATAAGAAGAAGTAAAATTTTTTATTTAAAACAAAGGATTACACAAGGAAGTTATGGTCTCCATACATAGACCCTTATCACACCAGCATAGGACCTAAGTGTAAGGTGTGCTAAGGTGATAGAATCTGAGGGAGGCTCGGCCAACATCGCACGAGTAGTAATTTCGACCAGTTTTAACTTCTCGCGAAGGCGATTCCGTTCTAGCTTCACACGATGAAGTTCGACTTGGGTTTGGTCCAGAGCAAAGCCCTGTGGTGCTACCTCCTTCCCATGTTCTATTAGATGGGCTTCGATCGGTCCAAGACTAGTGGGTGAGGCCGTCAAATCTTCTTTCTATATTAATTAACCAAGATCACTTGTATTTAGAGACAAATCGAAACATTTGGTTTCCAGTGGTCAAATTGACCAACAATCATATAACAGTAAAAACCCAACGGTCACATTTTAATTATATTCAAGTTATCAAATGAAACAGTTTTGTTGACTATAAAAATAAAATAACACACAAAATTAGGAAACACGATTTATTCAAAATTTTGGGTCATTACAAATCCTGATAGTTATTACCCAAACATGAAGACAATAAGGTCATAAGAACTGTGTGGGTCCTCCAAAACAATATAAAGGAAAAGGGAAATGTTGTGAGAAACAAAAAAAATGGTGTGTAAAATATATTTGTGGGTTGAGGGTCTGTACTTTGATGAAACTAGGGGAAATTTTTCTTGGATTAAACCAATTATAATTTCATATTCTATCGTATCACGAATGTAATACAAGATATTTTATATAGTTTTTATGTCTTCCTTCCTCACTGGTGAGTTTAATAGGATGTATACATTGACTAAACATGTTGGTTATTTTTTGTAGAAAAACATAATTATTTTTTCAATAAAATAAGTCTTTATATTGACTTCAACAAGCACTGATATTTTAGAATTATATTTTGGACACCATCATGAAGAATATTACTTTGAAAAAGGGAACAGTGGATAGAAATTTCCACTTCAAATATGACAATGTGGTATCTCCTATTGTTATTGTTTATATAGATGAAACATAATTATTATAAATATTGAATTAATGAGGGATGATTTATCTTATTAGCTTAAGAAATTATTATTAATACATACTCATAGAGAGATAAGTTTCATTCTTGGATTATAAATGTATTAGGAGGAATATCACATCTTTCATTCTCAAAAGATGTATTCTTGGAATCATTTCAAAATAATTCGTATGGAAGATTAATATCTTGTCCCCCACCCATTTGTAGTGGGATAAAATATATCCAAAGGTGATAATGGAATGGATGTAAATCCTATGGAATATATGAATTTAATTAGAAATCTATTACACCTAATGGATTCTATGATAACTTTAATATATATTTCTACTCTTTTTTCTTGTATCAAATGCACATTAATGGATCAATGTGCACCTAAATAGTCCCATTTTATATTAGGAAAATTGATTCATATGTATAAACTAAGAATAATATTTTTTTTCACTTGAAATTTGATAGAAAATAAAATTAGGATCAATTTAGATATGAAATTGCAGATTTGGTGGGATGTTTTGGTGACCGAACATCCAAATCTGCTGTATTTTTCTTACATGGTTATAGGTGTGATTTTTACCACACATAGAAGCACAATTATATCACTTTAATAATGGATCAAGTAGAATATATATATAACTCACACAATGACATAGATAATGTGAATGAAGACACACATTGACTATGTGAAGGTTAAATTTATGATTCTACTTCATCATGGATGTGTTAACAAATGTGAAATCAATTTTTCAATGAATTATATTCCACATTCAAGAATCAAGTACAATGATATCAAATATTTAATTTTAAATTTGTTTTTTGGTGAGAATTGAATTATGTTTTAATATTTTCTTACAAATGATAAAATAGATATTGTGTTCACAAATCCACTATCAAAATATGAAATTCAAAATATGATGTTGTTGTTAGGTGATAAAACTCACCCATCCAAAGGCAACGGTATTGTTTCTATTCCCCTCAATCATCTTGTTATTTGTATTATTTTGTTAAATTGGAAGAGAAGATAATATAAATATAATAATATGTATATCTCTTAATGTATAAAGGGGGAGAAACAATATAGGTGAAGTAATCTATAATTAATTATTTAACCAATTAAGAGGATCATGTATTCAGATAGAGATATTAAAAGGTTTATTATATAAATTCATTATATATACTTGTGTGATATATTATTATAGTTTTTTAAATTCATGTTAGAACATATTTTATTATAGGTTTCATGATGGTTTAATATTGATTGAGTTTTTCTTTTTTTTTGAATATGAATCAATATTTTTACAAATATCCAAAAATTATTATTAAAAATTATTGTTCCATGTAATGAGTTCAATCATAATCTTTGAGTTCTATAGTAATGGTTAATTTATGTTATTTTTGATCATGATATATATTTATGTTCATTGGTTGCAATAAATTCTAAAAGGGAGATTATTTATACTATGATTTTAGTTTGTAAAGATTTATTTGAGGATATTATAGAAAATATAAAAAATTAAGATTTTGAAGAAGTTAATCTAGATTTTGGAACATTTCTACAAATGTTGATTTGAAAATTATTTATTTGTATTAGTTTAATTATGTTAGATTGAGTTTCAGATGAATATATCATAATCAAACTACTATATTATTATGTTTATTATGAAATTGGATGTATTTTTGAAATATTTTAACTGGTTAAAACAAAATGGATGTATTTTGGAAGTAATATAAATTATGGTATTAAAGATGTTAACTGAAAAGAACCTATAGAAAGATCATATTAGTCGAAGAATAAATGATATCTTATATTCATTTATATGTAACTACAAATTTATGTAGGATACATAATGTAAAATCCGTGAAGGATTAAAAATACATAAAGGGTACATGACTTTTTCAAAGGAGTTTTTCTAAAATAAAAAAGGACATATGAAGGTAATAATGAAGTATATTTTCTTATGTAAGGGTATTCTTGTTGATCTTTAAAGGCAATTCATTGATTTTTTCATCTACTTAAGAAAACAATTGTGGACCAACATCATTATACATTTTTCACTAACATGACAAAAGGTATATCACTGCCTACCTAAGGGTTATTAATGACTTAATAATGGTAGTTCTGGACCAGTGAATATTTTATATTTAATTGTATAAAGTTAAATTATTAATTCCATTCCAAAATACATGTCAACTAAAATTCATGTCTGTTTCATCATACTATTTTTTATGTTCATCGGGTTTTCATTTATCTTCCATGATTTTTTCATAAGACATTCAGAGCATCATATGACTATTGATTTGAAAGTGTGATCCTTTGATAAACATATGAATTCTATGTGGAGTTTGAATTTTAATTTTGTATGACATCTATGATTCTATATCACATCCGTAATATTTAATAATAATTTAAATTGCTTATAAAATCTATTTATACCTTGTAAAAAAATAGGATTTCTATTTCTTAGGATGGAAAAGAATGAATGTCCCGTAATGAGTAAAAATTAAATCTAACAATTCCATGTAAGATGTTGTTCAGCAAAATAAATTATTTTGATTTGTGTTTTTATTAGAATGTTCAACATTTAAAAGATGGATTCTATGACATAATGATTTTTGGAGATATTTTTTCTTTAATTTTATAAAGTTTTATATCAATTGTTTTATTAAATCTATTTAAATATCGATAGGATTTTATTGTTTCAAATATTTTTTTAGATAAAAATATAAAGACATTATAATATTATCATGTATGAGAAGAAGAACATTAGTCATCTAGGAATTCCAATTTTAATTCTAAAAATAGTAATTAAGATAGATATTTCATAAAAAAGGAGAAAAATGGGGATTCGTCTATGAATATATAATCTTAAAGGAGAATAATTATGATGTGTGGTGTAAATTATGAATAAAACAAATGGGTGTGTTGGTCCTAAAGTTTACATTACTAAGAGAATAAGAATAAGTTGTAAATTCCAAATACATATTCTAAGAAACTCTTTTTAGGATAGATATTTAGCTATTATGTGAATTCATTTCATGAAGTGTTGTGTGTGATAATTGAAGATATGTATTGATACTAGGAATGAATGGAAGATATAATATCTTAGTACATGAAAAACATGATAATAGTCAATTTATGTAGTATATATAGTTTTTTACCCATTAGTATCGTAATAGGGTGGGTCGTACTGACGTTATGGTATACACAATTTTTTTTTGGAGACATGTAATGTGAGTTATAAGGATTTTCCCAACTTGTAGTGGTTCGCATTATTTTTCTATTGGATCATGTGATCATGGATATTAGCAAATCATTCCAAGGATTAGATTCTCACATTGTGTTATGACCATTGTAAATCATTTGTACATTGTATATGTGTTCTTATGTGTGGTAAGAATGTAAATAAGTTCACATTAACAAGTGATGAATGTTATTTAATGGGAACAACATGAAATTGAAAAACCGTCGATTCACCCCCTCTAGATACTTTATAATAACATATATAAATATTAAATAATTTTAGACATATATTATATACATCTCAAAATAATACATGTCTATTAAGAATAAATGTTTAGTGTCTTTAGAGACTGGATACATAATCAAATTAATTCATGAATGATCTTCAACATATCCCATAATATTCTTCTCACAACATACCCTTTTAAACTATTTCCGACATAAAGCCTTTCTTTATATCATGTGGGAATATAAACATTGGAAAGGGTGAGCTTAGTAATTCAGTAATTATAATCATAAAAGATATCAATCAATGATCATAAGTGATAGTAATATACGAAAATGGGTTTAAAAACATGATCATAACTTCAGAAAACATACCTAATATTTTATATACAATAAATCATGTATCATAGATTAAATATTTTTCATAATAAATGTCATTGGACATTAGAGTTGAAAATCTTCATTAATAAATCATGAGCCTTAAGAGAATATAATAATCATAAGACATAATTTTTTGACATATTTATAATCATATAGAATCAATTCCTTAGTCAAGGATCGCTACCAATACCATCTTCAGAGACAGAGTTCCATAGTATATTGGGTTACCTAATTATTTTTTAAACATATTCAAAAGGGTTCTATAATAGATTTGGTGGAATACGTTTCCACATTAATATCATTTCATGTTATATACATCATTTCCCAATGCATTATGGGTTCATATAATTCTATTCACATACATTATATAATTAAATCCATAAATATTTGTGTCATATGATCATAAAAGAATCCATCATTTCATCATAGCAAAAATATCCCATGGTTATGGAACAAGTTTAAAGAAAATATAATTAGAAGAAAATTCCCATGAGCCATATAGAGAATGAAATTGGATGGTACCATCGGAAAATATACCAATTAAATAATAACTATAATTAAAGGATGTTAACAAATATGAAAAATACTTTTGTTAATGATTTTTCAATTTGCATTGATAAATAATAGAAAGCTTCCATTTATTATAAAAAAATTTATAAACTACAAAATCAAATAATAATGGGAATATTTTTTATTTTAAAACCCATGTAAAATAATAAAGGGAATTATATTATAAATATAATATTTAATGGTATGAAAATCTATTCATGTAGTATAAACTAAGATAACATTGTTTTTAAACTTTTATAATGGAATTCAGAAGTGATCCATACAAATTACATTTTAAAGATTCATTTTAATACTTTATAAATAAATTAATGTTTATTAAGAATAACATTAATGATAATTTAAAATTGTATAATGATTTCTATAATTTTTAGGAACATTGATATAGATGAGAAATATTCTTGATGAATCATGAGAAATATTGTTAGTTTCTCATATAAAAATCCTTTAGTATCATAGAGTACCAAAGAGAAGAAAATGAAATTTAAATATAAATTGTCTACAAGTAACTATAGAAGAATAATATTGTTGGGTTTTAATAGATATATAATGGGAGATAAAAATATTCCACCAATGTAAATTTAAACTTGAACAATCCCACGTAAAAGTCATATTGCAACATAAACCATTACCCAAAGTCCCAAATTCATTTTTATTACCGAAAAACTACTATATAAAAAAAATTATATTTATTATACATATATTACCTAAATATCTTTATAATTATTACAATTTATCATTTCCTTATAATCTCTGATTACCCATTTATTAAATTTTGTTTAGTGAAATCAACATTCAGTGTGATAACAATTCAGTTTCCAATGACTTTTTTTGGTTTGATATTATGGTACTTGTACCTTGTACATGGTTTAATAATAATAATAATGTAATAAATATTATATATATTCATTATATACTCTTTTAGGTTCATCCAAGTAATATGGTGATAAAAAATGGAGTTCATCGCTTTCTAAAAATGGTATTCTGTATGTATCCATGGTCGATGTTTTCATTTCCCAATGAATAGAAATAATTGAGGTTAGAAAGTACATTATATATACATAATCATAATTATATCATAAATATAACATATATTCATTGAATTTATCCACATGACTGTCCATTTTTTTAGAACACTAAAAATAAATCATGTCTCTTTGTGGTGGTGGTGGTCAACATGTACGCACGAACGACATTATAATATTTAAATGGATGGGAGGGTAAGAATATAGATGATATTTTATCTTTATATAAAAATAATTGTGTTAAAATATTCATATATTTATATATTATATCCATATTTATATCTATCCATGTGAAGTGGTGATGAAAAAAAAACACATCGCTTGTAGTTGTTATATTCTGCACGTGTGCATGAGAATCATTTAAATTATTCATAAGATGGAAAAGAGGTATAAAATAGGTGTTAAATTAAAATAATGTATTTAATTATAGTAAATATACTTATTTAATTATGTCAATATCTTCATATAATATTTAGAGGATATAATATAAGAAATAAATGTGAAAGATCTTGGTTAAGATGCTTATTTCTTTCTTGGGTATCTTCCTTTGGATTTCACATTTGGACTTCATGGGGGGATATTTTGTTGAGTTAAGAACCTATAAAAAATGTGAAGGGGATATTAATATTTATATTTGAATATATATATTGATATATGGTTCTTAGTTAGTTTTCATAAGTTGTAATATGAGACTCCATTTTATAAGTGAGGAGAATGGAACCCTTTTAAAAATTAAAAACGTTAAAACATAAGAAAGTCACTCTAATGGGAATATGGATCCAGAATATTAAATTTTGGAATATAATGTTATTTATGTCAAAATAAACTTAATTAATGAGGTACAATAATTTCTTATGTGTTGTCATGAAGTTTCGTCCCTTTATTTTAACTCTTATAACTCTTTTTAGCCTAAACTATGTTGACACCTTTTTTACCATGGTATCTATTCATTTTGTATTTAAATGAAATTTTAATTATTAAAATATATGAATAAGAAAATTATAAATATAAATATATTTTTGAATATTTAATTCGAAGAATTGGTAGAAACTAATTCATATACAAGGACACAAGACTCATAAATATTATTTTTAGAAGAAAAAATGTTTTATATGAGTAAAATAAATTTATACCATAGGAAAATGATTCATAACAAGTGGTTATTTAAATGAAATTTTTTCATGTAACTAATTATAACATTGTTAATTAATCTAAAACGAAAAAAACCTTCCAAATAAGGTATAAAATTAAACAACCTAAGAATAATTGTTTATTATATTTAAATATAAAAAAGGATTCAAAAAGTCAATCATGGTTTATGAATTCAAAATAATAGTTATAAATTATTTAATATAATTCATAAAAAATATATTTGGTTGATCTAATGGTCTCAAATGTTTGTAGTCGTTTTCATATTATAATGTGGATATCAATATTTAAGAATTTGTAAAAATTTTATTTTTTATTATTCACTAAAAACCCATGATTTTCAATAAAAATACTATTAATCACCCTAAGATAATATTTACACGATGAATTAAAAAAATTATGTTTTTTAAATAATATTCAAATATTTATATATTTATCTATCCAATAAAATACATAAAATATAATATAAAAACAATATTTGTGAACAAAAAAATTCTGTTGAGCATTGAATAATTAATGTAGTTCTTATTATAATTCATTTTAATAATTATGTAGCATTTAATTGTCTCATGATATATTTATTTTCGTATTATAACCAATAATTATTCACTTTTGTTCAATTTTTTGTGCATTAAAATATTTAAAATTCATACAATTTATAAATGAAAAATATATTATGAAATTAGGGGGTGTTACACTGAATCTCATTATAATAATTTCTCCCTATAAACTATTTTAAATAGATGAAAAAATGAGGATTACTCTACCTAATTACTATTTGGGTTCCCATGTAGCATCCTCAAATTTATTATTCATCGATAGAGCCATAACCAAGTGAGTGGTCTTTTTCGAGATAACATTATCTCTACCGTCTAATATTTCATCCATTTTTACTCACATGAAGTATCATGCATCAACCATATATCATATGAGTTAAGTACATGTTAATTATTAGGTATGTACTTTATAAAAATAGATACGTGGAACATATTGTGAACATGGGATAACATCAGATGAATCAACAAGTGATAATCTACGATCCTGATAAGATAAATAATATCCAAGGGATAATTAATCCCAAGGATCATAATTCCCATATTTCTAAATATCATAAACATATACTATGTATATATTCATTGGAATGCCTTATCACAAACTTCAAACTTTAGGTCTCTCCATATACTATCAAATTTTCATTTATGTCGACTCTAAGATTCTTTTATCTGATAGAAATAAAATGTTATGAATTTATTAGGTGATGAAATAAAACCCAAAATTTTTAAAAATATCACCATTGAAATTTTCTCCCTCTAATATCGATAATATATTGAGTAGTCATAATTCTTAATAAACAATAACTATCTCAGATAAAACGTATTCATCTATTTCAATGTTAATATATAATTAATAAGTTTATGAACTTTATATATGAAAGCATTCACATTATAGATAATAACTCTATATTTTTTAAGAATAAATTTCCATTTCCAGCCCCAAATCATGAATTGGGTAATTATTTTCATAAAAATTTAATTGGAAGAAGCTATAATCTATAACTATGTAATTAAATTTAATAACACATCTCATTAAATTTTTAATTCATCATTATAGATCACAAACCCTTATCCATAATAGGGAAGTATAAGAAAGGGTGTAGTTATCAACCTTATATTTAGTTCTGATAAATATTATTATTCTAAATTTATCTTAAAGAACCTTCCACCATTTCCTGTTAACTTGGTTATAGGATTTGATAGTTGTGAGAATATTCTTACAGAGTGTTGGAAGTATCCATCATTCCGAAGAAAAATGCCAATCTTAATTATCATGGATGGTCTAGGAATTCAAAATAATCCTCAAATGATCTTCATGAACATACATTATATTATATTATATTATATTATATTTTTCAAAACACCATCTATATATACTATAACAAAGTGTTCCTGGTAATCTCAAAGGTTATATTTATTAGAACCAATAATATAGAGGGGTATTAGAAATTACAAATGATATTAATATAAATTCATAATGTCCATACCTTATATAGAAGGATATCAGGATTATATCCTCTCGTTTGAACCATAACTGGAGATATCATGATTGAAAATCAATCATGGAAAATTATTGAGCTCTTCACAAGTCATCGACCAAGATCTCAATATGTTGTAGAGGATACCTATTCTGGAATATTTAATTTTTTTGAACTATATAATCAATGGAATGATTCATTGGCCCATATTTCAAAATAGTAATTAATTAGGTTCACCACATAGTAATTTAGAGATTATAATGTGTCCCTTTTCTATATTCTCTGAGGGATTCTTTTTAAATTTTTTTAACTCAATTAGTTTAATTATATAATGAATCTTTCAAATAGGTGTAGCCCTGGGTATTATTTCTATTAATAATATAAGTAAATGAATTAGTTTATGGCTATGTATCTCAAGAGGAAATACATATCAATATTCCCACCCAATAGGAATGTATTCAATGTTGAGTTTTTACCAAATCATTTAAGATAAATACCCCCCATAAATTGGTATTAAGACCCATATAATGGAATTTATTTCCATTATAATTTCATGTGTATCCTCACACTAATAAATAATCATAAATTATATTCAAAATATTAAATGTCCCTTCCCTTACATATTAATTGATATTGGATCTATATATAGATAGAAAATCCCTTCCAAAAATACAATCAAATTAACTAGAGTAATAATGAATTGTTCTATAGGAATCATATTCAGACAAAATTATATCATATATGATATATAAACAGGGGATGTAAAATTTATACCATTTGGAGATTTCAAGGAAAAATAAACAAATAATTATTATGGTGGTGACGTGACATTCTTAAAAATTATTCAAATATAAATGAATTGTAACGCCCCGACCCTAGTTGCCTAGAGTCGGTGCCTTATTATAATATTATTTTTTTTAACCCTTATTTACAGGATTTACCCTTTAACCATGGTAAATAAAATATTTACCACAGTAACAATTCAAAATGTCTAAAAATAAAAGTTACCTATTTAGACAATTTGAAAATCCTGATTCCAAATATGGAATCCATTTTCCGAAATTCAAAACACAGAAGTGGCAGAAATTAATTTAAAATTAATTCCCGCTGTCAAAACAAAAAGCGTGTTTTTAAGAGATAATAACTATCAAAAGATTGACACTTGTTTATGTTCGGTTTAATTGTAAAATTATGTCCAATGACCAACATTATATTAAATGGTAAAAATATATTCTAAATATACTTTAAAACCACTCAAAATCACAATTTATCACTATTAATTATTTTGATTGAAAAAGTTGTTTTTAATTAAAATTTAGTAATTTTCACTATTCATCAAAATATGAAAGTTATCCGAAATGTACCAAAATTTCACCTTAGGCTAAATTCGATATTCCGAATCCAAAAATGAAGTCCATTTTCAAATATAAAATATATATAATTTCAAAAAGAAGGTGTTACTATTCATAACGGCTAGTTTGATTAGTTATGGTGTGTTAGAACTCGGTGTTGCGTACAACACACGCTATTACATTATTCAAAGAGAAGCGTACCGTAGAAGCTTGGGGTGTTACATTGTCCCCTCCTTCAAATAATTGCGTCCTCGCAATTTCTAGGGTATTACTGCATAAAAAGACTCGGGTGGTTCTTCATCATAAGTTCCTTGGGTTCCCACGTTGCCTCTTCCATCTTATAGTTTCTCCACAAAACTTTTACCAGACGCGTCGTCCGGTTTCTCAGCACTTGTTCTCTCGTATCAAGAATCTTGACGGGCTCTTCGCAATAAGACAGATCGGGTTCCAGTTCTAATTCCTCATAGGTGAGTACATGCGTCGGATCAGGCATGTATTTCCTCAATAGAGATACGTGGAACACATCGTGAACTTTGGAGAGACCTGGCGGCATTGCCAATCGGTAAGCTACAACCCCAATTCGTTCTAGAATTTCGAAAGGTCCGATGTACCTGGGACTCAATTTACCTTTCTTACCAAAACGTATGACTCCCTTCCATGGAGATACCTTCAGAAAAACATGATCACCGACTTGAAATTCCAAATCCTTCCTTCGATTATCGGCATAGCTCTTCTGCCTAATTTGAGCTGCTTTGATGTGATTTTGGATTACTTTCACCTTTTCCACCGTTTCCTCCACCAGTTCTGGGCCTACAAGTTTTCTTTCACCAACGTCATCCCAACAGGTTGGTGTACGACATCTCTTTCCGTATAACGCTTCATATGGTGCCATCTGAATACTCGAATGGAAGCTATTGTTATAGGAAAATTCTACCAAAGGTAAATATTGATCCCACATACCCTGAAAGTCAAGTGAGCAAGATCTCAACATGTCTTCTAAGGTTTGAATAGTCCGTTCTGATTGTCCGTCTGTCTGAGTGTGGTAAGCAGTGCTCAAATGAAGTTCAGTATCCAGGGATTTCTGAAGACTTTTCCAGAATCTTGAAGTAAAACGCGGATCACGATCAGAAACAATCGATAGGGGTACTCCATGAAGTCTCACAACTTCATTAATATATAGTCTTTCTAGACATTCCAGAGGTAGATCTTCTCTTATAGCAAGAAAATGAGCTGACTTGGTAAGACGATCAACAATAACCCATATTGCATCGTTCCTTCTAGGAGTCTTTGGTAGCCCCATGACAAAGTCCATCGTAACATTGTCCCATTTCCACTCCGGTATGGGAAGAGGTTTCATGACTCCTCCAGGCTGTTGCCTTCCAGCTTTCACTTATTGACAAACCATACATCTTGACACAAAATCAGCAATCTCCCTCTTCATGTTGTCCCACCAAAAATGTTCCTTCAAATCTCTATACATTTTGGTGCTCCCAGGGTGTATAGAGAAATTGGAACTATGAGCATCATCCAGCAATTCCCTTTTTAGATCAGGTATATTGGGAACACAAAGTCACTTCCCGAATTTCAAAATTCCATCTTCATACACAAAGTCTCTCAATCTCCCATCATTCACAGCTTTAATCTTCTTTTGGAATTCTTTATCATCGGTCTGAGAACTCTTAATCCTTTCTAGTAAAGATGGTTTGGCAACCATTTGAAAAAGCATTAATGTTTCACCTTCCCTGGTTATTCCCATGTCCATCTTCACTAGATCCATGAAAATTGGATCCCTTTCAATTCTCATATTGTTCAAAACTCCATGGTCTTTTCTGCTCAAAGCATCTGCCACCTTGTTTGCTTTCCCCGGGTGGTAGTGTATCGTACAATCATAATCCTTGAGTAATTCAAGCCATCTCCTTTGCCTCATGTTGAGTTCTTTTTGTGAGAAAATATACTTCAAACTCTTGTGATCAGTATAAATCTCACATTTTTCCCCATAGAGGTAGTGCCTCCATATCTTCAAAGCAAAGATCACAGCTGCTAACTCAATATCATGAGTAGGATAGTTTTGTTCATGAATCTTCAACTGTCGTGATGCATAGGCAATAACTCTATCATTCTGCATAAGGACACAACCAAGTCCCTTCTTTGATGCATCACTATAAATAACGAACCCATCATTCCCCGATGGTAGAGTCAATATAGGAGCATTGACTAATCTTCTCTTCAGTTCTTCGAAACATTCTTCACACTCTTTTGTCCAAACAAATTTAACCCCTTTACGTGTGAGCTTCGTTAATGGGTTAGCCAATCGGGAAAAATTCTGGACGAAACGTCGATAATAACCTGCCAAACCAATAAAACTACGTACCTCAGTTATACTCATAGGTGCTGGCCATTCTTGGATTGCCTTGGTCTTAGAAGGATCAACAGAGATTCGATCTTTAGAGACAATATGGCCAAGAAAAGAAATCTCCTGAAGCCAGAATTCACACTTGCTAAACTTCCCATATAATTCATGCCTCCTCAGAGTCTTCAAGATAATGCGCAAGTGATTTTCATGATCTTCGTAGGTTTTGGAGTATACAAAGATATCATCAATAAATACCACAACAAATTCACCGAGATACTCCTTGAAAACTCTATTCATTAGATCCATGAATACAGAGGGTGCATTAGTCAATCCAAACGGCATTACAGTAAACTCGTAATGCCCGTACCTGGTTCGAAATGTTGTCTTCGGAATGTCTTCCTTCTTCACACACAACTGATGGTATCCAGATCGAAGGTCAATCTTTGAAAAGTATTGAGCTCCATGCAGTTGGTCAAATAAATCATCAATACGAGGTAGGGGATACTTGTTCTTTATCGTTATAGCATTGATCTCCCTGTAGTCGATACATAACCTCATAGATCCATCTTTCTTTTTAACAAAAAGAACAGGGGCTCCCCATGGAGAAACACTAGGGCGAATAAATCCCTTATTACTCAATTCCTCTAGTTGTTTCTTTAGTTTTACTAACTCTACAGTGGCCATTCTATAAGGGGTCTTCGATATAGGCCTTGATCCAGGAATCAAATCAATGGAAAACTCAACTTCTCGTTCTGGAGGATGTCCAGGTAAATCATCCGGAAATACATCTACAAATTCTTTCACAACAGGTACATCCTCTATTTGAACATTCCTTTCCTCACCGATAGTTATTTCATTCTCTTCCTCCCCAATAATTGAATTAAGTTGAGCTACTGGGGGTGGATCTAAATAAGAATTAGGTGGTGACGATTCTTCTCTAAAAATAAGGTGCTCCTTATCATTATCATCAAGAATCGTAACCTCTTTCTTCTTAAAATAAATCTTCGCATCATAGTCCGAAAGCCAGTCCATACCGAGGATTATATCAAACTCAATCATAGGTATGACGATGAGATCAGCAGATAAAGAAAATTTATGTGCTCTAATGGGGACTGATTCACAAAACTTTGTTGCAATGATACTTCCCTTAGGAGTTTTAACTGACAACTCCCTTATTAAATCAAATTGGAAATATCTAATTTTCTTAGAAAACTGGCAAGATATGAAACAATGCGATAATCCAGAATCAAATAATGCATTTGCTAAACTTGAGGAAACCATTAAATTACCTGCCACCACGTCTTTCGGAGCTTCTACCTCAGCAGTAGTGATAGCATAAGCCTGGCCTTGATCCCTTGGCCTTTTCTGAGGTAAGTTCTCCTGACGCTTAGGACATGCATTTGCATAATGCCCCATCTCCCTGCAATTGTAGCACTGAACGTTGGTAGATTCCTTCTTCCCCTTGCAATCATGAGCTTGGTGGCCTTTTTCACCACACTTGTAACAGACTCCCATTCCCTTCAAGCAAGTACCAGGATGTTTCTTCCCGCATTTACCACAAGATGGATATTCAACCTTTCCCTTCTTCCCCTTATTTCCATTCCCAGATTGATCAGCAGGTCTCTTCTTCTCTTGCTTTGCTTTAAAGTCATAAGACATAGAGAATTCCTTTTCGGTCTTGATAGCACATGAGACAATGTCTTCGTACGATGAAAAGGATTGTGAGACTAATGCTCGACGGAGAAATGGTTTTAACCCATCAAAGAAACGATCAATCTTACTTCATGGGTTACGAATATAATCACCAGCGTACCTTGCTAACCTTGTAAAGTTAGCCTCATACTTTGTGACATTCTCATCCTCCTTTTGTCTCAGACTCAGAAATTGCCTTTCCATATCTGCTCGATGGTCGCGAGGGAAGTATTTTTCTAAAAACAGATCTTTGAACTCCCTCCATTCCATATTTGATACTTCATCATCTTCCTTCATGTTCTGAATCAATGACCACCATTGATCAGCATCTCCAGTGAGGCGGTAAACTGCCATGATAACTTTTTCCCTTTCACTGCTCCCCAAAGCCTGAAATATTTTCTCTAGGGAAAATATCCATTGCTCAGCTACTAAGGGATTTGTATTCCCATTGAACGTTGGTGGTTGTTGCCTCATGAATCGATCTAACATTGATCCTCCACGCTGCGGATCAGGGTGCTCCATACGGGTAAGGTTATTATTCATAACCTGATTAAGTTGTCCCAGTATGGTGATTAGCTGATCAGTACCAGTTGCATCACCAGCCCCACTATAATTATCTTGAGCAGGAGGGCAATCCCTACATGGAGTGCGTGCATTGATACGGTTTCCATTTCTTCCACTAGGCGCCATTTCTAATCAATGGCATAAACTAGATCAGTTTATGAATCAAAATACATAATCCCATACTTATAAAACACTTAACATAAATTGAACTATTTATGGATATAATCCATAATCATAAGAATGTTTTCATTGAGGAAATATATACTCATAATCCCTTCAAAATGATTTGTAAAGAAAATGAGAGTTATCCTAAGAATATCCCCCGGGAGTGTCGTAACCAAGAGTGCAGCAAGGCCCGTTGTCGTGCACCAGTTCCCATTCGAGTCTAGCTCAAAGCGGTGTTTTCGGGTTTTACCCCTAGGTACATCTGTGCCAGAGCCGCCTCTACCTGCTCGTATCCAGACAGGGATGTATTGCTCGGAAAACTCACAAAATCTCTACAATACCAAAATTCTAGGAAGTTCTTCTATACTAATCCTCAAAGTTCATCTTAGGTCTACGTGCTCTAATCAGAGTTTATCTTAATCTAGTTTCCAAGGTTTGTACTAAACTTCCTCTGATACCAACTGTAACGCCCCGACCCTAGTTTCCTAGAGTCGGTGCATTATTATAATATTATTTTTTTAACCCTTATTTACCGGATTTACCCTTTAACCATGGTAAATAAAATATTTACCACAGTAACTATTCAAAATGTCTAAAAATAAAAGTTACCTATTTACACAATTTGAACATCCTGATTCCAAATATAGAATCCATTTTCCTAAATTCAAAACACAGAAGTGGCAGAAATTAATTTAAAATTAATTCCCGCTGTCAAACCAAAAAGCGTGTTTTTAAGAGATAATAACTATCAAAAGATTGACACTTGTTTATGTTCGGTTTAATTGTAAAATTATGTCCAATGACCAACATTATATTAAATGGTAAAAATATATTCTAAATATACTTTAAAACCACTCAAATTCAAAATTTATCACTATTAATTATTTTGATTGAAAAAGTTGTTTTTAATTAAAATTTAGTAATTTTCACTATTCATCAAAATATGAAAGTTATCCGAAATGTACCAAAATTTCACCTTAGGCTAAATTCGATATTCCGAATCCAAAAATGAAGTCCATTTTCAAATATAAAATATATATAATTTCAAAAATTAGGTGTTACTATTCATAACGGCTAGTTTGATTAGTTATGGTGTGTTAGAACTCGATGTTGCGCACAACACACGCTATCACATTATTCAAAGAGAAGCGTACCGTAGAAGCTTGGGGTGTTACATGAATCAGTTGAGATTGGATCTAATATGTAATATTTAGTTCTATAGTGGATAATAAGTGTACCTTTTTATAATTAGTTTTCAAGAACAACATTATTAATTATAATTAAATATGTATTTCATCCATCCCTTGGAATATGAGGTTTTTTACGTCAATTTTAATCATTAAAAATTGAATTCAATAATTGAATATAATAATATACATATTCAATGAAATTTTATCATTATAGCAAGAGTGGTGAATTATATTGACCGTTCTGTCCATTCATTTCACTGGTTATCCTCATTAGCATGAACATTTATTAGATTAAATTATTTTTAATGAAATAAATATAGTTATCTCTAAATATATCAGTATAGATAAAAACTATTATCATCCACATAACCCTAGGTATATTTGAGAATATAATTATCCATTCTTCATCGGCAGGCCAGGATCAGACAACCAATGTCATCATATACAGGTAGATCAAGAGGCAGTGGGTGAATCAGATCTTCTTCATCACTGAGAATTCATTCTTCAGTGATTATTGATCATTCATAATGGTTGGGATCATTATATAAGTATTTAAACCCTTTAATATTTTAAAATTATTGATTTATAATTATCCTCTTATTGATATTTGATATTTTATCTTCCTATGAGCCTCCTGACAATATAGTTTAACTAAAATGATAAAATATAACATCCATGTTCTTAATTACACATATAAGCATGATTTATTACATAATATTTCACTTATGAAAACCTTGACGATCAAGGGGTTATCTGTATTTGGTGATTGGGAACATTACATAACAACATAGAACATAAAACACAACATCTTTATTAAAATATTTTTTGAAATTATCACTACATTCCCTCGTACATAGATTTTCATGGGATAACCTAAGGGAAAGCATAATAAAAGTAAGGGCTATAATGCCCAGAAAGAGTGTAAATAAGGATTGGCATAATGAATACAATACATGTAAGGAAATTGGCATAACAATGGAGCCTAAGAGAAACATTAACATAAAGGCATTATATAGCATGGTTATCATATCATGGAAATGTGGCAACATCATTTAACATGGTTTTAGCATGAGATAAGGCTCGTAGAACATGAAGCTTGAGTAAACCATCATTTCACTTGACATATCATGATACTAGACTTTACCCAATGCTTTGGAGTGCTATCAGGGTGCACCCTTTAAATCATTTCATTTCATGCATAAGTGTGCCACATGAATCATATAACATGGATTCATTAAACATCAACATTTATTACATGATAAATGAATGTGGAATTCATAAATGAAACTCTATAATCAATAGGTAAATGTTCTTAAAGGTAAATACCATTGATACAGAAATTGGAATGCTATTCAATACACAATGACTTTGGCTTGGAAAAATGCGATGCAATTTCGGCAGCATAACAGTGTGATGTAAGAATTCATAAAAATGATTGAAGAGAGAAAAATAGTTATCATATCATATGTAAATTAAATTGAAATTAATTTTATCATATAGATAAACTACCCAACATATGTAATTGAATTTAGAAACAAAATAAAAAATAATTTCTTGAATGTAAATGAGAAGAGAGAAATTCCTTACAGAATTTTGGTATGGTAATGAATGTACATGTGAGGAATTAATGAGAGAGAAAGAGGTATATAATAATTTTAATCAAAAGGAGGGAAGTATGAGGAATGTTTCAAATAATACCCCAACATTTATAATGGAAAATAAAATGGAATCACAAATTAATTATTTTTAGGAAAAAAGAGAAAGAAATCTTGTACATGGAAGTGTGATCCCAAAGGCTTCATAGAGGCTTGAGAGAGGGTTCTTGAGAGATTTGGGAATCTTGGTAGAATTCTAGAGAGATTAGGTCAGAGGTTGGATGAAATCCAAAGGCATTGAGTGGAAAATAATTTTTAGCGTGGGTGGGTTTATATAATAAAATAGATGGCATTTTTTATTATTAGGGTTTTGGACCATAAAAGTTAAACTAATCAAAACCAAAAAACCATACCATGGTTTTTGCCCATGGTTCATTCAAAAGGGTATTGGAACACATTATTTTATAAGTCCAATGAACTAACATCATAAAATATTGGTCTTTCTTGTGTGGAGGTTAGTCACACTCTCAAAGAAATCAAGTTAAAAATTTAAAATGTCTTATAAGTCTTGGAGTGTCCACTAAGGCTTTGTGAAATAGATAAAACAAACATAAAATCACATTATTTTAATCCTAAAACATATATTGTCCTAAAATCACATTAATATAATTTTATTACATCACTATTTGGACATTAAGTTTTCATAAAACACATTATATAATTATAAGGTATTTAATGTTTACAAAAAACTCGACTATCTCAGAAAATTATCCAAAATTCACTATTGGATAATTTCGACATCCGAATTCCAAAAGTAATATTCATTTTAATTAAATAAATTTCTAAACATGTCAATTTTCACTTTTAAAGTTAAAACTATCATTTATAAAAAATTAATGGGTTTTGACAAAAAAGACTTTCAAACCATAATAAAAATCACAATTACATTCATAAAAATTTTACGATTATTTATATTTAATAAAAAGTAATTTAGTGATAATAATATTTTATAAAAATGTTATTTATATAAAACATTCTTTTAATTCATAAAAATATATTTCCTAATTTAATATTAACTAAAAAATATTATTTTTTATTTAAAAAATATTTACTATGTAACAATAATATAAATTAAATGTCTATCATTTATTTTATAAGAAAATTAATTCAAATAATAATAGTGTTATGGATTTGTTACATAACCCCTTCAAACAACTGCATAAGGCCTAAGGGTAAGGTGTGAGATTGTGACAGACTCATGGGGAGGCTCAGAATACATTGCACGTGTGGTAATCACTATCGACATCCACCTCACCCATATACAGTTTTGTTCGAGTTTAACATGTTGATGCTCAGCTTGGTCTTGGTCAAGAGTGAAGCCCAATAACACCACCTCCTTTCCAAGCTCTGTTAAATGGGATTCATATGGAGAAATTGAACTATATGAGGCCATCACTATCTTTTTTTGAGTAAATTTGATTTGTTAAAGAACTATATTAATACTAATCATTTGATCACGGTTCAACGACAATATTAGAAACAGTCAAAATTCGTAACGTTATTTTAAAATCCAAAAACATAAATCCAAGGAAGTGCATATGTTATATATGATAATTTCACATAATAATATATTATATTATGAAAAATTTTCATTAATGATATTTTGGGTCATTACAATCACCCCCCCCCCCTCCGTAAGAAATTTCTCCCTCAAAATTTCTTTTTCCCACACTAAAAAGTTGACGGTAACTCTGCATCATCACATCCTTCGATTCACATGTTGCCTCTTCAAACTTTTGGTTTCATCACAACACCTTAAGGAGGGGAATTTTCTTATTTAGTAGAACATTTTCCATACGATCTAAGAGCATCACCAGCTTCTGTTCATCATAGAGGTTATTCTCCAGTGGTACCACCTCTAGATTGAGTAAATGTGATGGGTCAGGTATGTACTTCCTCAAGAGTGATACGTGGAATACATCATGTACTTGGGATAGGTTCGGTAGAATTTCTAGTAGATAGGCCACTGCTCTTATGCGATCAAGTATCTCAAAAGGGACAATTTACCTTGGACTAAGCATTCCCTTTTTTCCAAATCTCATAACTCTCTTCCATAGAGATATTTGGAGGAATACCATGTATCCAATATCAAACTCTAGGTATTGTGGTGGATTATAATCATAGTTCTTTTGTCAAATTTGGGAAGCATTAATTTTCTTCTCTATGTTCATAAAATTATCCAACATTTCATCAACCATCTCAAGACCTAAGAGTTTTTTCTCCCCAACCACATCTCAACATGATGATGTTCTGCAACTCTTCCCGTACATGGATTCATAAGGATCCATTTGGATGCTTGAGTAGAAACTATTATTCTATAAGAACTCAAGCATAGGAATATTTTAATCTCATCATCCTTTGATGTCCATTTAGTATTCTCTCAACATGTCCTCATGTGTTTGGATAGTTCACTAAGATTTTCCATCAGTTTGAGGATGATAAGTCATACTGAAGTTTAGCTCATTATCTAGAGTATGTTAAAGAATCTTCCAAAACATATAAGTGAATTATGGATCTCTATCAGATAAAATCGATAATGGTACTCCATGAAGCCTTACCACATCTATTATGTATATTCGTGCCAGATTATCAAATTATAAATCCCCCTGAATTTCAATCAAGTGTCCAGTATTTGTAAGACAATCCACAACAACCCAAATAGAATTTTTTCCTTTGGATGTCTTTGAAAGTCTTGTGACAAATTATATGGGGAATTTCTACCATTTATATTCTGGTATGGGTAATGGTTTCATTATCCCCTTAGAATTCTTCCTCTCAGCCTTCACATTCTAACATACCATGAATATTGATTTATATTCGATGATCTTTTTCTTTATGTTATCTCACCAATAATGCACTTAGAGATCTCATTACATCTTTGTGTTTCTTAGGTGAATAGAGAAATTTGAACTATGTGCATCATCCAGAAGTTCATTTTCTAACTCTATATTTGATGGAAAACATAATATTTCCCAAACTCTCGCAGTTCCTTCTTCATTAACATTGAACTCCAAGGATATACTTTTTCCAATAGTTTCCAAAATCATTATAATTCCAACATCATCCTTTTGATCATCCATTAACGTTTTCAAAATAGGTGGTTGAGAAATAATTTGTGAATGGATTGATTATGTTCCATTATTTATGATTCCCATTTCCATCTTCATAAAATTAAAGAAGATTGGATCCTTTTTAATTCACATCAATGACATAATTGTCAGGTACATTCTACATAGAGTTGTTCACAATCTCAGGGTGGTAATGGAATGAGCAGTTATAGTCTTTGATCAGCTCTAACCATCATTGGTGGTTCATATTCAACTATTTTTGTGAGAATATATACTTGAGACTTTTGTGGTCCGTATATATTTCACACTTCTCCCCAAAGAGGTAATGTCACCAAATTTTTAAGGCGATGATCACCAAAGCCAACCCTAGATCATGTGTTGGATATCTCTTCTCAGAAAAATTCAATAGCCTTTAAGCATAGGCAATTACATTGTCACTTTTCATCAGTACATATCCCATGACCTTCTTAGAAGAATCCCTAAATACCAAAAAAAATTCTCCACATGTGGGTAAGGTGAGCATATGCGTAGTGATAAACCTCCCCTTTAACTCTTTGAAGCTCGTTCGTAGTCATCAATCCATGAAAACATGACGCCCTTCTGAGTTAACATGGTAATAGGTTGGGAAAATTTGTCATAAATCAGTGATAATATCCATCTAACACCAATATGTTACGAATATCCATAACTATTGTTGGCCTCAACCATACCTTTATTATAGTTGTCTTGGAGGGATCCATACATATCCCATTGCATGGGATGATATGAACCAATAATGAGATCTCCTCCAGTCAGAACTCTCACATGATATACTTTTCATAGAGCTTCTCATTTCACAGGGTATTTTTTAGAGTGCTTAGATACTTCTCATGATCCTCCTTGGTTTTGTAGAATATTAGAATATCGTATATAGCAGCAACCACACATTTTTCAAGTTAATCTCTAAATAATCTATTCATCATGTCCATGAAAATATCTAGAGTATTAGGGAGTCAGAAAGGCCTTACTAGGAATTCATAGTTACCATATCTAGTACGAAAAGTAGTCTTGAGGATATCTTACTTTTCACCTTTACATGATAATATCCTAACTATAGATCCACATTAGAGTAGTATTATGATACATGTATCTGATTTAACATTTCATCAATTCAGGGCAGAGGATTCTAGTTATTTATCATGATTTTTTTATGCTCATGATAATAAATATACAGGCGCATTGACCTTACCTTCTTATTGACTAAGATAACTGGTGTACACCAAGTTGAAGCACTTGGGAGTATAAACCCTTTATCCAGATTATTCTATAGTTATTTATTCAGATCCTCAATATCCAAAACATCATTTCTATATGGATTAATGGATACTGTCAATGCCCCAGTTATAAGGTAAGTTTTGAATTCAACATTTCTTCTAGGAGGAAGACCAGGCAATTTCTTGGTAAACACATCAGGAAATTCCCTCACAATAGGCATGTCTTCAAGGATTGTTTCTTCCATATAATCATTAATCTGATCTATATACGTGTTCACATAGGGATTTAATATCCACGCTTGAGAATATGGAGCTAAAAAAGATTCATCCCCCTCCTCACACTTGAATAGGATCAGTGGTCAATTCACCAAATGGAGAGTGATTTCCCACTCAAGGTAATTTATGTTGTCTCTATATAAGGAAAGCTAATCGTGGCTGAGAAATACATCAAATTCCAGAAATGGGATTATGATGAGCTTCACCGGGATGTTAAATCATCAAATTATAATAAGGGAGGAGTTATATTTAGGGGATGCAATTATTTCCCAATTTTCGGTAATCATTGACATCTTTATTTCCATGATTTGTGTAGTGTTGAGAATATTCTACTAAACATTCATGATATAAAAGATTGTGTAGAATTATAATCTAAAAGTGTGTTCTCTATTATTGAATGTATAACTAGCATACATTTCACCAAATCATTGTCGAGGATCACTTATGTGGTAGTTATGGAAAAATACCCCCCTTTCTACCTTGGCGGTTTTTGGTTTCCTCTGAAAAACCTTCTCATAGGGCACCAGTTTGCAATGTGCCCTTGTTATTTGTAGTTTAAACAATGAAAAACATGTTGAGGTTTGAAATGAGTATTCCTCTCCTCTGTCGCAGCTACGGGTTTCTCATGTTGGTGATTAAAATCTAGGTTTCCCTCTCTTCCACACCTAAAGAATTTCATCATCCCATTTGGGATATTTCTGGGGTTCTTCATTCTATTCCTTTGGAAAGTGTGGTGCTGGATTATTATAGCACTGTTAGATTTATCCATCTAACCACTAGATTTTATTTCCACCTTACACTTCATATCCCCATGATACCATTGAGATTCTATGATTTCCATTTTGACTTTGAGGGCACATTAGAAAATTTCTTCATAGATATTTAAGTCATTGATAACTAGATATTTCTATAGCCTGGGTTTTAGCACACCAAATAAGAATCCAAACTTACATTTCTGGGTAATGACAAAACATGTGGCATATTGTCAAATCCTTTGATGTTTTCCTCATTATTTTCAATGGACTCATCATCATTTTTCTTAAGGGAATGGAAGTCCCATTCCATCTTATGTCGAAGTGTGCTGGGAAAATATTTATCAAAAATCATTTTCCAAAAATCATTCCATTCCAACACCCGGATCTCCTCCTCAGGCTATGTATTTTTCATCAATTTTCACCATTGACCAGATTCACCTTTCATATGATAAGAAGCTAAAATAACCTTCTCTTTTTTGGAATATTGAAGGATAGAGAAGATCATTTCAATGGAGTTGATCCATTGTTTGGAAGTTGAGGGATCATATGTTTCATTAAAAGTAGGATGCCTTTTTTCTCATAAAGCTCTCTATTGTGACATTTTCTTTCTTAGAGAGGGTCTAAATGTCCCCCTTTACCCATACTTCTATTCAATACATGAGTTAACTAATAGAGTATGCTGACAAAGTTCATGATTCACACTCCCATCAGATTGGGCTTCTCATTATAATTACCATCACATTGATCATCGTATAGTTTGTAAACCCGAGTCCTCCTATTATAGGCCATTGGATAGAAGAAAAGGAAGTTTAGGGGTAAATCATAAAACGGTAAAGCAATGAAAGAAACTGGAGACATTTAAATTACTTTTATTTCCTTAACGTGTGAATTTATAGGATTTAATCAATGTTATCCATGATCTACTTCCCAAAATATATTCTTAGGGGCATTTTTTATTCCCATAACAATGGTTAATACTATGCTAGTGAATTTACCAAAGCATATCCCCTAAGAGTGTCGTAACCAAGAGTTCAGCAAGGCATGTTGTTTTGTACCAGGATACACCGGGTCAAGCCCAAACCTCCATATCAGTGTTTTCACTCCAAGGTACATTTTTTCCATAACCACCTCTACCTACTCTTATCTAGAACATGATTAATTTTCTTGATAAACCACATAATCAATACTCACCAAAATTTTGTGATGTTTTTATTATACTTAGTCTTATCACTAAGGATTTCAACAGGGTTTTCTAATCTTAATCCAAAATATAACTACATTTATCCTCTCTTACCAACAATAACAACCCTTCTATTTATTACACAAATAAACATGATTTATAACATAATAATGAACATAATAAAACACTGAGCATCAATTGGTTTAGTGTCTGTGGTGCTTAGGAACATTTACTTACAACATAGATCATAAAACACACTATCTTTATTGAAATATTCCTTGACATAACCCAAACATTCCATCATACATAGCTTTTCATGGGTTAACCTGAGGGCATGCATAAAAAAATAGTGAGATATAAGGCCTAGAATGGGAGAAAACAAGGAATAACATGAATAATACAATACATTTTAAGAAAGAGGAATAAAAATGGAGCATAATATAAACATTAACATAAATGAATGATATTGCATGGTTATCATAACTTAGAAATGTGGAAACAAAATTTAACATGATTACTGCATGATCCGAGGAAAATTGAACATTGAGCGTGAGTAAACCCTCATTGAAATTGAATTAGAAAGATTAAACCCTAATTTCACCTGAGTTATCATGATACTAACCTTTACCCAATGCATTGGAGTGATATTAGGGCGCACCCTTCTTAATCATTTCATTTCATGCATAAGTGTGCCACATAGATCATATAACATGGATTCATTAAAAAAATAATTTATTCCATAACGAAGGAATGTGGAATAAATAAATGACAATCTATAATTAATAGGTAAATGTCCATAATGTTGAGTACCCTTCATAGAGAAATGGGCATGGTTTTCACTATACAATGACTTTGGTTTTGAAAAATGTGGTGCAATATCGGCAACATAACAGCGTGACGTAAGAATTCATAAAAATGGTTGAGGATAGATAAAAGGGTATCTCATCATATGTAAATTAAATTGAAATTATGTTTATAATATATATACATTCACCACGATATTTAATTGAATTTAGAATCATAATACCAAAGAATTTCTTGAATGTAGACGTGAAGAGAGAAATTCCTTATGAAATTTCAGCATGAAAACATGTGTACATGGGAGGCATTAATGAGAGATAAATGGGTCTCTTCTCTTTTGAAACATAATTAGGGAAGTATGGGGTAGGGGAGAAATCATACCCAAATATTTTTAAATAAATATAACAGGGCATAACATCTTAATGAAATTTTCAAAAAAAATGAGATAGGGAGAAATCCATTACATGGATGTGTGATCGCAAAGGCTTGGGAGAGGCTTGAGAGAGGATTCGTGGGAGCATGGAGCACCTTGGGAGGATTCTAGAGAGAGGAGGGAATAGTATTTACGAACTCCAAAGGCTTGAGTGAATTGGAATTGCGATCTAGGATGGGTTTTTATAGGAAAAGAGATAGATTTCATTATTATTTAGGTTTGGGACCACACACATTAAACTAATCAATACCACAAACCATCCCATGGTTTTTGCCAATTTTTGTATCCAAAGGGGAGTGTAGAAAATTATTTTATAAGGGTGATGTCTGAAAATCTTAAAATATTAGGCTAGCTTAGGTGGATGTGAGTCACACTCTCATGGAAATCAATTTAAAAAGAAAAAATATTTTATAAGTATTTGATTGTCATCTAAGGCTTTTTAAAATAAATAAAACAAGCATAAAATCATATTATATTAATGGTTAAACATATATTGGCCGAAAAACACATTAATAACATTTTATTGCATCACAATTTGGTCATTATGATGTCAAAAAACACAATATATATTTAAATGGTCTTTAACTTTAACCCAAAAAATCAACTCACTCAAAAAATTACGAAAATATCACTCTTGTATAATTTCTACATTTTGATTCCAAAAATATTATTAATTTTTTATAATTAATTTCTTAAATATGTTAATTTTAACTTTTAAAATAAAAAATGAAGTTTTAAAAAATTCATGGGTTTTAACATAAATGGCTTTCATAACTTAATAAAAATCACAATTGCATTCATAATAATTATACCGTCATTTATATTTATTAAAAAATAGTTTAGTGATAATAATATTTTATAAAAATATTATTTAATTCATAATTCCATTACTTGATAAAAATATATTTTATAATTTAATATTAACAAAACAATTCTATTTTTCATTTTAAAAATAATATACAACTTAAAAATAATAATATATGAATGTATATTGGTTATTATATAAAACAAATAATTCACATAATCAAAGTGCTAGGCTTGGGATTGGTAAATAGTGAATCCCAATGACACCAACTCCGTTCAGAGATCAGAAAAATGTGCATCACTTGGAGCAATTTTGCTGGATGAGGACATCACTTATTTTGTCTGAATAAATTGGATTTGTTAAAGCCCTATATTTATACTAATCATGTTATCACTATTCAACGGATATATTATTATCAATCATAATTCTTAAAGGTATTTTAAAATTACTAACATAAAACCCAAGAAGTCCATACGTTGTATATTACCATTTCACATAGTAAAACATTTGATCATGATGAATTTTCATTAATGAATGTTTGGGTCAATACATAAAATATTTATTGCATCAGATCTCACCCTGGAACATCATATTTATATGATCATTGACTGGGAACACTAGGAAAAAGATGGATTTACCATTTGTATGTGCATTTCCCCTCTTGATTCTCCGAATTCTTTTTCATTGGCCCATGATAGCATTGTTTGGCATTTCCAAGGTAGGCTTGAGCACAATTGGACCCCCAGATTCGTGGTAGATGTAAAAAAAAATACAAGGATTGATGTTTTTCATATGGATTGAGATTCATGGGGATATGGGTCATGAATATATGGATCTGCGATCTGAAGTAGTGAAAGGCGGGGATGTGAGGTACTATGGGTTTTTGTGAATATATAGATTATGATTTTTCCACTAATGAAATTAAATTTCCTCATGGAGATGACCCATCATGATATTAGGTGTAAAATTGATATTTTAAGTTGAGAATGAGGATATGGGATCCACATGGAGGAAAATGGGAGTTTGCAGAAATCTATCTACACACAGTGTGCACTAGAGAAACGCACATCATGAATTCTATGTCCTAATGAAAGATAGTTTTTTATCCATGTTAAGGAACATACACCATATGTTGTGGCCCATACATGGTCTGACCATACGAGGGAATCCAATCAATGTGATCAGTTTCACACATCCAAAACCACACGCTGGTGGACTCACATTGTACTCTAGGATTACATGGGATTTGGCATGACCAGGTACAAACCAAGGTACACAAGAGCAACCCGACGTATTTGGCCTTACCAAAATCCCATAGAAAGACCTCATGGGAATGAGACATGTCATGTATTGCACAAAAAATCCAATTATTCTGACATGGATTATCAGGACATGGATCAGTGAAAAATAACCATGAGTGGTCAGACACATTGTAACCCCTCGAACACACTGTGTACTTCTCCTAGTAACTTCAACACTATTTATCATTTTCTTCTAGACTCATATTTTATCTAATGAGTATCATTTCCTGTGTAATTTCCAACATAGAATAAAATGGTAACCTTATTTTGGGCTTTTGATATTTGAAATGAGGTATTGAGAGCGTGACTCATCTATATGAAATGGTAGACCTATAACAGTTATTAGGCATGATCATTAGAGGGGGTAAGGGGTAGGTAACTCCCTATTACACTAGGGTATATATCCCCCATACACTATTCACTGGTCGATTGGTACCCCTAGATGTAGTAGGGTGTGTGTACTTTACTGGAGATTATTCCCCTCAATTGTACAATGCAATGGAAATGGTGTGGGTCCTCCATCTAATGAGTGTCACCTCTGATAACACAAGGGTGTGGTTACTCTACTGGCCTACTCAATGGACCCCCCAAATACACTAGGGATTTGGTCCTCAATATTCCGAGTTAAACCCCTATAACTCACTAGGGTTTGGGTCCTCTATCTGCTTAATATTCCCCCCCCCCCCACACACACATTTCACTAGGGTGTAGGTCCTCTATTAGAGATCGTTCCCCCTCAAGATGAGGAGTAGTGGTGTGGTGAAAGTCCACTAAATGTATTTCTCAGATAAACACGTGATATGTTGGGCATCGAAGATGGAACTATGGTTTTATAAACATATTCATCATCCTTGGATTGGATATAGAGATAGAGAACTCATTTCACCTTTATCTGAGTTTATCAATAGCATATATATCAGTGGGTGTGTGTTTGTAAGTATCCCTATTTCTTTGGGTCGAACTAACTTCTTTTTTATCTTTTTGTTGATCTGGTTGTTGTTTTAGGACATTCTATTTGATACGTATATACCGATCCAAGCATTGGATTTATCCTCACATGTCATGTCTTATGTAGAAAATAGGTAGTTTAATGGTGAAATTGGTGGAGCAAAGTGATACTCAGGTGCATTGGTCGGGTACAATGGATGAGCATGGATATCAAGAGTCTAAATCTATTAGCATTCTTTTATTCCATTTGTTTTTTGGTTGGGATTTCAATTCTATATGGGAATGTGTTTTTCCTCTTCTCAAATTGGTTTTATTATATTTTACTATGATGCATTCCCTAGAGGTTATTTCATTCCTGATTTTACTCTACATGTTACAACCCGTTTTATTATTCCTCAAGAAAATTTCATGGATATTGTTGGGTGTGTGTGTAAAAGTAAATTATGAAAAAGCCTTTGATTTCAGTTATCTCTTCTTGGTGCATGTCACCAGCCCCTCGCCTTTTAGAGGTGGTCTTGGGTTTTTCATTCCAAAAATTCAATCATCTAGGAAGGTCCCACTGAAACTATTGAGGCATTATGATTAAAAATATTGAGAGTTTATAATATTAATAAACTACTTATCACATCATAATTTACTTTTATATGACATATCTTGTGATAATATTCAATGATCATTTTTCACATTGAAAGGTTATATCGTTTCACCGCTATGATGAGAAACCAAATGTATCATAGAAATTTTCATAAATATATATGTTCTATTGATAGAAAAAATCATTTGAGATACATAAATGATATATTTAATCAATAGTTGAGTTTCATAGGACTTTGAGGAATCTTCTCAGGTTCAAAACCATTATAAATTTCCATTACTTGTGATTATATGAATGAGACCTATCTGAAGGGAATCCAAATTTATATTTGTCTTTTTATGTTCCTATATATAAACATGGGTATAGTACCTTTGAATTTATGAGTATTATTAAATTATATTATGAGTCATGTGTTTCTATGCATTGACGAAAACCATGATAGCATGTTTTCATTACAATTTAGGAAATTATGAGTGCTTCATGAGTAATGTTTCCTTAATGAATAATGCAGGAAATGATTTTCTCCTTCTGTTCCATCATGGAGGATGACATCTCATTTCGTTTGATATATATGTTATATAATAAATAAATACATCTATGTGATGTTCATTAGGAAATGTAAATTGTTGGAAAATTCCAATAATGATACAAAAAACACATTCGTTTATGATATTAACATGAAACATGGATGATTATAGATATTTTTATAAGATATTATAATATAATGTAAATGTTTGTTTGATGTATTATATTATTTTGACATTAAATTATTTCATTATCGTTGTCTTGGGGTGTTTCTTGATGAAAAAATTAGAATTTTGGATACTTCTCCTAATTCCACTAAGAAAAAGGCATATAGGGTCACACATTAACTATATCAAATACCTTAGATAAATTTTATTTTTATTATTTATTAAAACTTTTAAAGTAATATTTTTCCCACACATTGTTTAATAATTATTCATTTCTTCTTAGTTGCGTATATAATGTCACTAGATTTTTGATAATATTTAGTGAGGATAATTTTAATAAATATGTATAAATTTTTTAGTTATTATAATATTTATTTTTTTGGAAAATAATGCATTTATATTTATTTATTAAATAATAAATCATTAATCAAGGCCCGATAAATTTTTTGGAGAAATTGAAGATTTATTATAATGGTATTGAATCAAATAATATATATTAAATGTTATTTTTATAAATAATAATTAATTAATTCTTTGTAATTTTTCTTGTCGAGAATTTATAATATTATTTTTATTATCATAGACTTGGGGTTCCACAAGGAATAAATAATTATGAAGTATTCATGTGAAAATTTTACATTCTATACATACTACTATTTAAACCAAATTATTTTATTTGTTAATTGTTTTCATTTTATTTGAGGGCACACAACTACATCTAAAGAAATATCTCAAATCCAATGAGAGCTCACTCTCCATGTATGTTCCCAAGAATGGAGGGTGATTCTCCTCCACCATAATGCTCGATTCTAGACAGTTCAATGGAAATCATTCCTAAAGAGATTCTCAAGGTGATCAAATATTAATGAAACAAGTGTTTGTATATACCATGATAACACTATAAAATTCATACGATTATGTTCATCTATTTTAATGGAGTTTGTGGATCCTATATGAAGGGAATATACTCATTATTCTTACAATAGAATGACTATACAATGTTGAGTAATATTCAGATTCATCAATGCATACTTAATTCAATGTAAGGTAATTCATTAATTTCATAAATTAATAATAAATATTTACGTGATGATCTTTTCATTTGATTCTGGAGGTCACATATCAATTAAAATTTGACTCAATTGTTTGGTTAATGAATTTTATCGTTGATGTACATCTTATATTAATAATCTATTTTGATAAATAAAAAAACTGGCAATGTCGTGCAGGTGCTTATATTGCACCCGTAACATATATCTCATTTATGTAAATGAATGATGGATCAATTTATAATGATTGGTCACCTTATATTTGAGGTAGTGTAGTGAAATCACATTTATATTATAAAGATGGAACATGGTGTGTAAGAGTTAAATTGATAACCAAAATAGGTCATAACATACGATTGGATTACTAATGAATCTTATCAAGTATGTTAAGTGTTGTGGTGGAGTGATTTTAATTACCCATGTATATAAATGATAGAAAACTATAGTGTAATTTATATTATCAATTTAGTGGATGGTTTATTTTGAGAACCAAGCCTCTGAATGATGATTCATGGGTTTTTGAAACACCTAAAGGATATATTTTGATGAGGATTCAGGCACAGTTGGTATTGAAAATGACCAAGTGGAACCCGAAGAATATTTGGGTAGTTGGGGATATTGAATTTAAATAGTAGATACCAATAGAGAGTCAGTGAAATACCAATATCTAGTTGGGGATCTAGGTAGTGGTTTCCTGGGCTTTTATAGTAGGGGTTTGATTAGCCTTTTTTATTTCTAGGCCACTCAGGATTTTTCATTCGATGGTCACTATTTGTAGTCTATTTCAGTGACTCTCCCCTCTCCATTATATTTGTCTTCCCATGACATGAGTGTGGTTTTGGGTTCCTTTCAAAAGATTATTATAGGTAAAATCTCCATTTCACTTTTTTTCCTGATCCCTCTATCATAAACATACAATGTTATGTGATTTTATCATCTGATATTAATTGTAATTTTTCTCGGCTTACGTAATGGATGTCCCAATATGATTCGTACATAAAACTACTTGATATTTAATTGATTTCATGATATTTAACTAGATTTATTATGGTTTTTCATTTAGATTAGTTTTTAATTTGTTATTCAATCTTAATCAAGTCTTGGATAATATTCATAGGAAAGGGATGGAGGTGTATCCAGATCCTTCAGGGTGAGTTTGGTCTTAGTTAAAATGCACCAACAGTACCTAGTATGATTATTTTTTTTATACCGAATTGGTTTAATTATATAATTAATTAATATAATTACATAGATTAAATATATTTGGTTTCCAATCTTATAGGGTTCACTGGAAGTGGACTGCACCCCGGGCTCAAGGTTCTTACAAGTAGTTATGACTCAGTGATTGTTTATGAAATTATTCCTAATTAAAGAAAACATGAATTTAATTATCAATTATTAAATAATTTTATATTTATCCTTAAACAAACAATTGAATTATTTTCCATGTTATAGGGTCTCAATAAAATTTGTACTGGTCGAGTGGTCTTGGTTGGGTCACATCATCGATGGTCAGGTACAAAATTAAAGCAGCAAAATGTTTCAAATTTTGTATATAATCAATATGCATTTCCTAGTAGTATGTGTGGATTTATTTATACATTAAATATGATGTGATGAGTGGGTTAACCGTTGGTTATGAATGAACTTATTCAATTAAATGATCTATTTAATAATTATTAAATTATTTGTTTATATATATACTAAAATGTCTAAGAGTTCCATGAGTAAGATGATAGGGACCCCAGTGAGCACTTGAGTACTGACTGGACATACTGACCAATGATGATCGAGAATTTAATTATAATTCTATCTCTAATTATACATAAATCCCCCAAGAGGTACATAATATATAATCACATGAATGTAGTGGACCTAATAGGTTCTCACAGACCACTTGAGTATGGATGAGTTTTGAATTGGTATAGTTTCCCCCTGTCAGCCTTATGGAATTGTGAGATGACTTCGAGCCTTTAGGGTAGAAGATATTTGCATGAGATGGAAAAACTTATAGAACCATAGATATATGCTTTTAGATTTTAAATGGTTTATTTTTAATAATAGAATAGTTAGGGACAACATTGGGTGTCAACTTAGACTAATGGATTTGACCAAGTGAGACATGTAAGGCTGACCATGGGTATATGAGATATTTTGGACCTACATCTAATGCTCATGATATTTTTATCATGAAAATATTTTATAGGGATGTTCTACTCTCAAATAGAATAAATATAATTTGATTTCAGATATTCATACATGTTTAGGAGATGCCTTGGACTCTATCCTTAGATCTGTGACAGAAATTTTTGGGTCTCACTATATTTATTTATAACCATGGATTGGGAATACATGCTATCAATCCACGGATCTGGGATTGCTGGTTCAGGTACCCATATATACAAATTGATGTTTCTATCTGTGTCTGTGTGTGTGTGTGTGGTTGTGGGACTTCATGGATTTGGTTCTTTCATCTGGGGTATGAATCCTAAATAAATTATAATCTTTGGATGTGGGATACCTTTAAATACTCCTTAGGTATTCGGTATGAATTATGCATGGACATAGACATTTAACATGCATCTCTTTCGACATGATCCTTTGGATCATAGAGAGGGGATGTGACCCCCCACATATTTTGGGTTGTCATGGGTTTTATCACCTAAGTCATGTGGATATTGATTACAGTCAGTATGGATTTGGAGCTCATATTATACTCTTTGGGATATTTTTGGGTTTATCCATGGAGTTTTAATAATTCATTATTATGTGGCCATGGGTTTGGAGAACAAGATATTTTGGTTCCTATTATTTCAGGATGTGATCAGAGACATCTTGAATTTCCTGAAGTAGGTAGGGTTGATATCATGGATCGTGTTAAATGCAAAGTATCATCAATTCTATTAATTTATGATTCTATAGTTTATTTGTATTTTTGATCATGTCACATGTATATATAATAATTTTTACAGGTTATGTACATAACTATGTTGATGGTTCCATAATGAGTTATTTCATCACACCCTACTCGAGTGTCCCTTACACTTGTGTACCTAGAAATCCTTCACTATTCTAAGGATTAGGTTGGGTAGAGGCCCAAAATGGATTGTTTTTCTAGAAAGAATAGTTGAAACTAACGACTGGGAAGAAATAAAATTCTAGGTTATAGTACACCCTCAATCAATTCTGTTAATTCTTTTGTCTTCTACATTAATGATCGGTCCAATTGTGTGATTGATTTATCTATTTTTTTGTGTGACTATGTCTATTTACTATTGATATTTTTTGTTTATTTATTCATTATATTTTACTGATGTTTATTATTGTGGATGATATTTGGTAAATTTATGTTGTAATTTCATTTATTATATGATTATGTAGCTTCCTCACTATCACATCTTAGACCCTCACCATTAGTCGGAAACCTCTAACATACTAGATGATAATCTCTAGGTCATGTGGAGACCAAATAAATTTACTAATGATTGAACTAGGGTAGAGAGTTTTCATATAATATAGTGAAAATACTATTATTAAAATATAACAAATAATTATTTGATATGATGAATAACTGATATCAACCAATAAAATTGTGGAATTTCTTCCTAAATCACAATAATCTCAGCATGACTGAAGAATTAGAAGTTTTAGTTTAATGTGATGAAAGGAATGATTAATAAAAAATTTTATTCATTAAAATAAAAATTTAGTAATTTATAACATATTCATTGAAAAAAATTAGTAATTGTAACAAATATAATGTTGTTAATTTTATCAATGGAAACAAATTAAACTCATGTAGAATCATGTTATAATACGAAAGGAAACAAAATATTCTAGTCCCAACAAGGATTCAAAAAATTTTAATAGACCAGTTAATCAAAATTTTACTCATTCAATTTGTGATTTATTATTAGTTTCAAAAATAATAATAGTTCATTGCAATAAGGTCATAATTAGAGAAACAAATTTTTTTTATTTATCTAATTGAATTTATTAAATACCAAAAAGAAAGTCATAAAATCCTTTGGGAATCAAAACAGGATGCATATAACTCTCCTATACCTATACCCTGCAAGCATCACCATATCCCATAGTCTTATGGTAGGCTCAGACTAATTGCATTAGATCAATGGGTCACAAAAACCAAATATCCTTTAAGGTCATCCCAAGATTTTTTCACACACCAAGATCAACTATTATTATGTCTCACTCCAAACTCCACCATATCGTTCAATAATAATGATATATATAACTTTTACATGACCCCTCTCTCCAAAGGTACCACTCATATACTGAAAATGGAGAAGGGGAGATAATATCCATCAAGTCGAACATAACGTAGGCCTCAGGTTGGAAACTAATATCGAGGGTATAAGAATGTGACACATATGAGAGAAATATCCCTCAACAAAAATAAATGTAGGATTAAGAGGGAGGATATCAACCACCAAACCAATCCATTACATAAAAGTGGAAAAATCCACAATATCCACAGTGCATGTAATTTCATAGAAATACAAAGAAAAACTCTAAGAGGAACATAAAATATAATCCTACGATGACAAATTAATAATAACTCTAATTCACAAGATATTAGTTTCCATCATAGGATTTGATGTCCTCCTAGAAACAAGGAAAAGAATTACATATGTGTTGTGAGAATACATATCTACTCGGTAGGATTACACCCAAAGTCTCATGCAAATGTGAAAATAGAATACTAATGCACCAGTGAGAAAATAATAGATCAAAATGCACCTAATAGGTAAACTATCCAATATCAGCCTTGGCTAGGAAATATAACTAAATAATGCATCCTAGTATCAAAACATAATGAGAAACATATCGATAATAGTGTACACCAGATCCCATTCCTACAGGGTTTCTGATCTCACACCCAAATTTCCTACGTCCTAATGCCTATATCTCATCTATATTGTAAACATTCATGACAAATCATGGGAAATAACATCCCATCTCAGCCAAGGACACCTTAATTATAACATCAAATCACTCCCGAGGAATCATGGACCATCAAATCGTATCTTGCTCATAGAAACTTGGTCTATCAAATTACATCTCACCTGAAGACACATGTTCCATATCATATCTACCAGAACCATAACATGAATTGTAGGGTATCATGAATATGAAATACATCAAACCCATTCCCTTATCCTACTATTCATGACCCCTAAAATGATCCAAATCATCATCTCAACAAACACAACCACAAGATCACTATAATCTGTAATGCATCACTGCCCATTAATATAAAACTCGTCTTGAAGTGATCAATGAATGTGGGGTAGCGATTGATCTATAAAAACCATCATAATGTGGGAAAAAACACCCCGTAAACATTTCGGTATCAACACATAGTTCTCTACATTGTTTAGGTGCATATCGAAATCAAAATGAAAATAAATTTTTTAGTATTCACACACAATCACAGCTTATGTTTTTTCAATAAGAATAAAATCACATTGAGAAAATTGATAATTTTTTTTAAAACAACCACCACTTTTTCAACCACCACTAAATTCATCATACCAGACAAGAATGTCGCCAACCACATCCCTCATTCCACATTTATTTTCATGATAATTAAACATATAGATATTATCATTATCACCATAATTTATTTATCAATCCCATTTATATCATAACATTAAATTATAAATAGTAAGGATTATTATTATTGAAATATGAATTTCCATGGGTTTCAGGTTTCATTAACCATATATAAGTGAATATCCCTTTATTACATAGTGATATTAATCAAAAAATCACATCATGGGCCTAATAATTCATAACAATCTATACTAAAACAAGGATCCCAACAACCATTACCTTTTGTAAGATAACTAATCGTATTGGGTTGACAGAGGTTAATCCTGACATCTAATATTGTTTACCTATTATATGGGGTCTATTAGTTTGGTTCATGTGATCATGGATAACTATCTTTCTATGGATATATATGCCATTATTGTGGAATATATTTCGTTGAGAGCTTCTTTATATTTTATTCATGTATATCTTCTATGGTGATGGAGTCTTCAGGGGGTATAAAATTAAATGGTTGGTTGATGGCTTCACACCAAGGCCCGATGAAGGAGAAATACTATGAGAAACCAAGTATAATTATTCATAACAAACATAGAGTAATAAATGTTCAGGAAACCATTCCTTGATTCCATAATATTTTTATTTAATTGAGAGATATTAAATATAGAGGAAAATTTTTAGGGCATGTCTCATATAATACGATGTCATGTGAGAAGGTTGAAATTGACAACTGAATGTCGAGTGGAATATGGAGTCGTGATTTTGAAATGAATGTTTTTGAGCTATCGTCAAATGTTACAGACCTGAAAATTGAATTCAATCATTAAACGATAGTGATGTACAATTTTTTATTGATGTTGACACAATTGTGAAAGTTTTAGGTGTGAAATTTAGTTAATCAGTATAATAAAGAGAAATCGACTTTAGCGTATGATGGTTAGATTAATTTTATGAAGGAGAAGGGAGTGGTGACCAAAAGTATGCTATATGGAACATATTCGGTGAGTTTTTAAAAAAACCCCTTCCTAGAATTCTGTGTTACTATTTAGTGGATAGAATTATGGGTGTAATTGATTCATGACGAGAAGAGTATCTCGGTTTTCATGTTTGATCCTGGTACTTGAACTTGATTCTCTAGCTCATCTCATTGCTCAACCCTAAATTGATTTCCTCAGAGAATATCTAGCTTGATCATGCCTCAGGATCAATTGAGCAGTCAATTATGCACGACTTGATTAGATTAGTATACTTTTTCAAAATTATTATTATATAAAATATCTTCAATATGAGCTCGATATCCAACTAGTACTCAAGAATGGAATCTTGATTTTGAAATTAAATACATATATATTGAATAATATTTAATATATTAAAAATTATATTCTTGATTAGGACCACTTGATAAAAAATTATGTTAACATAATACTTGAAATTGACTCAAGTTTGTACTCAAGTGTCTCGAGCATGAGATTCACATGAAAAAAATTTGAACCAAGTTCAAGTATTTATTGAGCCAAAAATTTGTTTCTCGTGAGTACATGAGCTCATTTACAACATTTGGTGGAATTACAAATATTCACAGGAGATGATATTGTATCATGTATTTCCCATGTCATGACATATTTCCAAACATATCTAACTCATGATTAACTTATGGTTTTTCTATCCTAGTTATGTATGGAAAGGGAAGTTCAGTATTGGATGATCTCATTGTTATTTTCTCAAGAAGGTATAAAATGGAAATGGTTTATGGAAGAGTTTTTAGGATGGTATAGAAGTGAAGATAAGGAGGATTGAATGATTCACCTTAAAATCCATCACCATTATAAAACTTTTAATGTGTATATCGATGAGTTTGAATGCACATCAATTATAATTTTGTTTATAACTGATCAACATTATATGAGTTTATTTATAGGGGGTTGAAGTCCAAAATTGGACACAGTAATTTGAATCATGACCTAGAAGAAAACATGAATGTTCAGATTATCAAGTCATGTAGAAAGATATTTTTTGGTAAACAAGATCAATAAGAAACCAAAGGATCATCCATCATTGGGACTTGGAGGCATCCAATGAGGAACACAGAACCCTGTTTTCAAAATGTAAGTCCCGTCGATGGAGGGTTAGGATCATGATAAATGAAGTTGAATAATTTTGATATGGGAGGGTATACATTACTTTTCTATAGAAAAGTATGATAAGAGATGTGTAATACACAATGTTATTATTTTGGGAAGATGTTTATTCCTAGTGAAAATTTTCAACATAAGGGCTATACATTTATGGTGTGGGAGTGCATAGATCTTGATGTAGAGAAATGAAAACTTCATAAATGTGGGGAATATAAATAATAATCTATGTAATTAATGGGAATTGAGTTTTTCGGAGTGATATTTTCTGTCCTGGAAAATATAAAATCCATTTGGAACCAGTCACTATTGATTGAGGAAGAAATTTAGGAGGATTCATTGATGGTTTTAAAGGATTTTGGTGTGAATAAAAATTTGGTTTCCAAATGACTTTTTGTGTTTTTTAAAGAAATTGTTTCTTAAACCACACAATTTTATATTAATTTGTAGATACATAGTTAGTTGTATCAAAAGGGATGTGCATGTATTTAATGTTGAGTCTGGATGTTGAATAGTTCGAGATAAATGCATATATTTTTCCTAAAATTGTACTATACCTGGTATTGGGAATTCTGTGTCATGATACATTAGAGTATTTCATGAAACAATGGAGGAATATGATAATTGAATTCTCTTTTAAGGGAATGATAATTCTTCTATAGGGAATAAAACATCCCCCAAAAATGTACATGGGGAATTGAAAAGTTTTATTTTGAAGGTAGAAGTTCATGGTGAAGTGAGTACATTGATCAAATACTTGAGGGGACACAATGTATATCAAAATACTAGATTCTATCCATGATGATCAATTACATGATACACTTCTTCAATTTAGGGATTTATTTTATGTCCCAAAGGGATTTCTACTAAAGAATGTATTTGATCACACAATTATGATGGAAGGGGGGGGGGATCTATAAACATCTAGCCATATAAATTGTAATTACATTTACAAATTTTATGGATTAAAAATAGAGGATCTAGAAAATTAGGGTTATATCCAACACAAAAAAAATTATGATCTCTAATACCATTATCTTGGTCAAAAATAAAGATGGGGTGTGGAGTATATTTACAAAGTACTAGGAACTTAATAAATTAATATTGATAGACTTCAACATATTATAAGTGATATAAAATATGTTAGATGAACCAAATGGATATATATTCTTTACCAATATATATTTGAAATCTAGTTTCCATAATGTGTGAATGACAAAGGATGAGGTAAAAAGACAGAATTTATAAACCATGAAAGAAACTATGATTACAGAGTCATTCCTTTTGGGATGATGAGAATGCTTTATACTTTTCAAGATACTATGAACACTATATTTCAAAAAATACTCAACAAGGGAGTGTATGTATTCTTTTATGACAAATAGATTTATAGTATGGGGTGGGTGTACCATTTGGAGATAATGAAATAGGTTATTAAATTGATGAAGTCTCAAGTATTTTGTAATAAAATAAAAATGATCAAATTTGGTAGAGGTTCTATTGAATATTTCATATATATAATTTCTGTGGAAGGGGATTATATGGAACAAAAGAAAATAGAGGTAGTTTATTGTTGCACTGTGAAAAAAAATACTAAGAAGGTGTGGTAATTTATTGGCCTTATGATCTACAATAAGAAGATTATCAAAAACTATAGGAATATATCTGGAGAACTAACAAAATTAACTAAACATGGGAGGTTTTCATGGATTGTAAAATATAATGAATATTATGAGAGGATAAAGGGAAAAATGATTTCAACAACAATGTTAGGAATGAAAATTTTTTCTCTTATATTTTCTGTGGAATAAAACACATATAGTGTTGGAATCTGGGTAGTACATATATAATATGGAGGCCACTAGCTTACATAAAAAGATGTGTTTAATAAATCCTGAAGGAATATAATTATATGAAATTGAAATCATAGAGACAGTGTTATATATTTAGCACTGGGTTTAAAATCTCATTGGAAATGTTTTTTCATTTTTATCGATCATCAGAGCATAAAATATTTTCTAAGATAGTGGGTGGTGTCTATGGACAGACAATTATAGAAATAAATTTTAGTATAATATAAAATTGAATTTATATATCATACCAAAAAAGTAAAAACAATATCTTCTGCCCTCTCTCTAGTGGGAGGGAGTTGATGATTACGAACAAATATTTACCCTATCTGTCGTGGTTATAACTACCAACTGTCAGGATTGAGATACTCCAAGACTCACAGTTACAGACCATTATAAATATCATTCAATAGGGAACAATAAATAACATGGGGTAAACCTCCTTGAATGTGATGTGGTTCTATGAAAAAATAATGGATTTATGATATAATTCAGATATGATACCAACACTGTTGTAGTATTACCAATCATCCCCTATAGGAGGCCATCTACTATAATTTAATACATACAAGTGAATTTATGTCGGGGTATCTTGGGATGGAAATCCATGCAAGGAATAATAGTAAGTTCATGAACTCTAAGCATATCAGCAAAATAAGTATGAAACATTGATCCTTGATAGTCTAATTTAACCATTACCTCTTCCTCGTATGGGTTAGAATAAAATATATATGGATTCTGTTTCAATGTTAACAAAATCAAAATTATATGATGTATATGTAGTCATTGGAGAATGATTAAGTAAATATGCCCTTTTTTCCAATTAAAACACCCATATATAAAATATATATGTGGATACAATGTTCATTTTGGATGTTATAAAATTTCAAGGGTTACCTAAGTCCATTTTTAGTGACATTGACCCACTGTTCACTAGCGTATTTTAGTACGAACATTTATGGTTTTAAGTTAAAACAAAAAATATGATCTCATCTCACCACCAACAAATTGACGGTCAAACAAGGGTAGTTAATATATGTTTAGAAGATTATTTATATTATTTTTCTTTTGAACATCCTATATAGTGGGTAACATGGTTGGATTGGGTAGTTTCTAGTTACAACACATCATTACAAAAATCTATGGGAATGAAACCATTATAACATGTGTATGGGAACAAGCCTCTACATATTTTTCATTATAAAGAAGGAGAAACTACTATAGAGGCAATTTCTTGGGCTTTGGTTTACATGGATTTGGCCTTAAGGTAACTTCAAGATCATTTTAATCATCCCCAATAGATTATGATGAATTTTGTAGGCTTTAATTGATGGGATGTTACTTATAAATAAGTTTATCATTTTTGGGAAAATTTACATCTGAATATGGCTGGTTAAAAATCACATATTCATTAGAAACTATCTTCTAGGTATTTTTCACTTTTATAGTGATGTAAAAATTTGGTTTTGTGGACTACAATATTTATCTTCCTAAGAATACTAAGTGAATTAAATTTTTTATATTTCTCAATTATGTTTTTCATTGAATATTCTATATGATATCGTGTCTTTTCCAACTTGTTTTACCAATGAAATAATTTTTCTAGAGAAGTTCTCAAGTGAAAAGTTATGGGGATAACTCATCCAGTAGTTGGTATAGTGGAATGGAAAAGTTTTAGATAAATAGACCTAGGCAGACTCTACATTAATATATATTTAATTTACTAAATCACACATTGAGGAAAATAAGGAAAATCAAGTGGGGGTGGGGGTTGATATATGTGTGTTGAAGGATTTTAATCTTGAACTCCAATATTAATTGAATAAAAGATAGGGATTAATTACATAAGTTCACATGAGCATGGAACAGAATCATTCCAGGGAAATAATTATAATTCTAGAGGTATATTTTTAATTGGGAGTTTAACTCATTTTATTAATGTATATATTCAACTACGAATGAGTCCTGATTAGGCAGTAAGTTAGTTTTGACACTAGAGGATTCATACCTGGGCCTATGTTGGGAAAACACCCTGGAAAAAAAGATTGTAATCCATGATAATGCAAATATAGTAATAGAAATTCATAAATCTATTACATATTTAAATCAATAACAATCATGAACCTACCTTAAAAAAATATCACAAGAAATGTAAGAATGTACGATAAATCCCTTTTCATGGATAATGATACTAATTACCTACATTTGATTATAACGTTCTATTTCCAATATAATCCTTCAATTATAAAAATTAATAGAGCATGTGATAATAAGAATAACAATTTATTATTCATATTATGTTAATTTATAGGGAACAAATTTCTACAACATGGTCAAATCTGGAAAAATACATGTGAAATTCATCACCCACATCAATTTAAGCTATCAAATTAATTATATTCATTAAGTTAGTGTATACCAACATCCCAAAGGATTAAAAAAAAATGAACCCTCAAACATGGTAAAAATGGAATAAATTTTAAGGATCCCGTATGTGGTATTTCCTTTCCAATAGAAACAAATATTCCAAGAAGGATAGAATACATATGAATCAAATAACAACCTGAAAAACATAGGAGAAGACTTAGGTGATTTGGTAGAAGCCTTAAAAATAACTAAAGGTGTTTTTTGGACAATAATAACATGAGTGTATTAAAGTGATACTAAAATGATATATAATTTCATTTTTGGCATTTGTGGAAATTCATCCTCATACAAACAATCAATTTTACATTTTAATTCCCCACTTAATTCCCATTGATATAAATTCTTAATTTGAATCCATTCAAAACCATTGAAATAATTATATATATTTTCAACAAGTCATAATCAATCATTACCATTATTTTTGTATTTTAATTCATTTAAAAGTCATTTTTAGGTTGTTCCGAGAAGAAAACTAGGGTTTTTTTTAAATTCCATTATCCATACATTGGAGGCATGGACAGTGTAAGGGTAATGCAGATTTAATCATATATGAATTTCTAAACTTAGGTAGTGAATGATTATATTTACATACTCTTTAGGTATTCAGGATGACCTTTACACAACTTTGGGGTGACCCATATTTGATATTAATAAATTCATATGTACCCTTAGGCAACTGTGAGCTACCCTTATGTAAGAAATTGTCTACCTTTATGCTAGCCTTGGAATATCTTATTTACACTTATACATTGGTTAGATAGCCTTACACAATATTGTGAACTTCAGGTACACCCTTATTTAACTTTGAACATTCCCTTATGTGATGAATGATAAAGGTTCTTACCATTACAAAGGTCAGAACATACCATTACAAAAGTAAGAAGATACCATTATGCGAATAGTGGGAGTTTGACTAAACATTACACGGTGGGGAAACTTCCAACATGTAAACACATTTACCCCCTCATGAGATTCAGCATACACTTACATAGTCATGAACTATCTTTATATTGGTCCCGATGGGCCATTACATAGTGAAATATAATTCTAGGTTACCTTTATTAAATAAAGGGGAATTATCTTGAAACCTTACTCAAGCCATTAGAAACTGCCATTACCCTTATGCAACCCCAATTTCATGCATAAGGGTAAATATTTTATTGAATATATTAGATTTTAAATTAATATTACTTAAAATTAATTAATAAAAGGGTTATTAAAACTTTTAATATCCAAAAAACATTTCTAAAATATAGGATTCACTTTAAAAACTTCCCAAAAAAATTAAATGTGAATCTTAAAAATTGAAAACTATATTTTTAATTTTTAAAAAAATCTTAAAACCTCTTAATAATTTACCAACACATTTCAAAAAACATCTGTGTTATACAAATTTTTTCTCAAACCACTTAATACCCCATAAATCAAAGGAAGGATTGACAATATTACAAAGCTTTAAATTAATTGAGTGGGATTTTATGGGGCCTAAATAAATAAGTGTTTAGATGAACAACCTTTTAGACTCATTTCTTTGTGAAATAAGGATCTTGACTCAATAAATGGATATGATATATGGGTTTTTCATTATTAGTGGGAGGCCATTTAATAAAATTAATATTTAAATGGTTAATAATACATGATACTCTATTGATAAAATCCTATATTGTAGCTAATATCAATATCATCATAATGAATATAAACATTGTAATTAATCCATTAATATGATAAATATAATGTTACTCTTTGGGATGGTAACTTAAGAAATGTTCTTATGTAATATAGTGGTTCATGATATGTTTTTTTTTAAAATATAGGTGCAATAACAACTCATTACATGGTTACCATGTGATGAAATTTTTCATCATGTGAATCTAGATTCATATGGAATCATATAGTGATTCATTTACGTTTTAGAAGGAATTATATGAAAAATTAAAAATTGAATCATTTTATCTAAACATATACACAATTTGGTTGGGTGTGAAAAATAATAGTCAATATGGTTGAATATGATGACATTAAATGTTTCCCTATAACAATATTAGTTAAAAAAAATTCTATTATTATGAAAGATGTATGATCTCAACTATATGTTTTACAATGTTTTGAAAATATATTGATGTTAAAATTGATAAATGAATTGAAGTATCAATCGTGAAGGTGGTTTTCAAGTAATGGAGCAAAGGAGTTGCAACATTTATAACATGGATACTTGAATCAGGGATAAAATTATCAAAATATGTGTATTCTATTTAATTTAGAACTTCAAAAAACCATGTAAATAATAGTATTTATGAAATGATATTTTTATTTTTAATACACACGGTGTATGATTTTCCTAATTTTATAACATGATTTAAGGGGAGACTAAAATGGAATGTTATGGTTATAGTTTTATAAAATTTTATTATGGAAATGTTCTGAAAATGTTAATGAATTTAATAAAATTTTAACTAATATTATCATATAATTGAGAATTGGTGAACATGGAATATAATATCTGGTGTATGTAGAATACAAGTGGTGAGTGTTTAACCCCGAAAAAGAAAATTTAGATGAAAATTTAAATAATGTTTCATCAATAATCGATTCATGAACATTGAAATCTAGGGTTATTAGGAAATTTTGTAATTCAATATAACAAGATTATCATAGATAAAATTAAAGTGTTCATGAATGTCTATGGGAATTCCATGTTATATATAAATTATTTATAAAAAATTTCATATATATATTTAGTTATGTAATATGGAAGGTATATTTAAAAAATTGTAGTAAATATATATAAGTTGATAAAAAAATAATTGAGTGAGCTTGTCTTTTTAATTCATGAAGAAAACAGTTTCTAAATATTATTATAACGGATAGTGTCAGGTTTTGATGAATGTAAGATGTATCATTATCTTATTTCTCTTATATGGTAAGAATATCTCTTTGATTACAAAGTTTGTTATGAACATGTATTAGATGATTAATTTTAAAAACATGGATTATAATTATTTAATTTTTATAACATGTTTTGAGAAGGATATGTGGATAAAATCATTTTTTCCCAGATACAATGTTTATCCAAGTATATGGTAAAATATGCAATAATGTGTTCCCACCACCCACTGGTGGTGTATTTTTATAATTTCTAACATTAAAATAATAATGATCTAAACACATAGAAAACCATATATGACATGGTATAAATATTTTATTTGTTAAATATTCCAACAACCAGAATGAAATAAATGAAATTTCTGAACAAAAAATGGATTCTGTTTCATAGAATGATATTATGAAAAGGATACAGTATATAAGAGGTTAATGAGTGTTTTTTAGACTTATAGAAGTTAAAAATAAATAGATAAATGATAACACTAATAATAATTTTATGCTTTTTCCCACATAATATCCAAAAATGTTTAGAACATGTGTTGGTCGATAAAAATTTAAAGTCATAAATTAGGCAACCATTTAGAATGTGGATACAAAAATTACCAAAAATATTATTTTAGTATAAAATGATAGTGTCATCACTTAATATCTAAACATATATTTGGATATGTGATGATAATGAAAAATATAAGAGGGTATGTTTAGTTATCATGAAAAATTAAAGGCATTGTTTCATGAAGGATTATTCCAGTAAATATGAAAAGTGAAATACACATGATATCATAAAAGTGTTTGGGGTATAGAGGTGAAGAGAAATGTAAAGAGTTGAAATTGTTACCATAATAATGTGTAACCACTTTAGCCTAAAATATTTTAGGATGTAGTGCTAAAGGTAAACTTAAGATTTATATATGTATATTTTATTAATGTTACCATTATTTTATCCAAAAATATTTTAGGTAGATAGGTAAAAAATAATGTAATAAGTAACATTATTTAGAGTAAAATGATTGATAAAATAATTTTAAAGGATGAAGATGATTATTTTATAATGAGTTCTAAGTATAAAATAGATGGTGAATCAAAACATTTGATGTTATGAAAAAAAAATATGATTGAATTTATTCAATGTGTGGTATAATTAGGAATATGATTCCTATGTATCTCCATTATTCAAACTTCATTACTTCATAATCTTTCTCACTAAAGAGTTTATTGAGATAGTTTTATCAGATTGACACATAGATATGTGATGTAGATTAAATATGTTGTAATGAATTAAAAACCCACATATGTTTGAAATCCATAACTCGTTTCACTCATGTGTAACTAACTTTGGTCCTCTACATGACCTCAAGAATGCCTCCCAAAATTCCATAAGCAGCTGACTACTAGTATGGGTCTAAAATGGTATGATGGAGAGACTATACCCTCATGATCAAAGTGGAACACTGTGCTATAAAAATGACATAGAATAGAGTGTATCAATATAATATATAGTATCAATGAGAGGATAACAACCAAAATAATAATAATACTTGTTAAAAATAATATACAATAACATAACCATCACTAATGTAATTTGTGGTATTTGCGAAGGGCTATTTTCGACAGGATCCCATCACAAATAAGCTTTAGCGACGAGGTCCCATTGCAAATAGCCCATTGCAGAAAACGCTGGTGCAAATACTATTTTTCATAATAAACCCATCACAATAAATAATATTTGTTATGGGGAACTACAAAGTCATAAATAATTCTCTAATTATATTCATTATTTATAAATAAACCTTTTGTGATGGGCCCATCTCCAAAAGTATTTGCAACGGGACCATGGGTACGTCAGAAATACTTTTAAAAAATATATATTTAAAATATTTGTGACGGGATCCAGTTACAATAGGTCCTGTCACAAATACTAAATAATTTAAATATATATATTTAATAAAATTGTGATTAATGAAAAAAATAATATTAATATTATTAAAATAATTAAAAAATAAAAATTATTAAAATTCTCAACATTAAAAAAAATATTTATAAAAATTCATAGAATATTATTATTATTATTAGTAAAATAAATGAAATTAAAAAATATAATACAAAAAAATATATATTTAATAAAAATATGATTAATGAAAAAATAATGTTAATATTATTTAAATAATAAAAAAATAAAAAAATTAAAATTCTCAATATTCTCAAAATAATATAAACAAATTCATAAAATAAAACTATTATTATTATTAGTAAAATAAACTATCATTATAAAATATAATACAAATAATAAATAATAAAATATAAAGAAAATAAAATATGCAACATTTGGACCAATATAAAAGACATAAACTAAAAATAGTTTATATTACAACAATCCTTGAATTCAAATGTTTTTAACATAAAATAAATCACTAGAGGGGATCGTCTTCTAGAGGAGATGGAGGAGATGTAGGAGATGGTGGAGGAAACATCATCCCTAAACTACGAGTCAGACGGTGTATGTACTCAATATGTTCGTGATGTTGCTGCTGACCTTAATGCATATCCTCCTCATGGTGTTGTTGCTACTGCTGCTAACATCGACGCATATCCTCCCCATACTGCTGCTACTGCGACAGTTGATGCATATCTTCTTTCTGCTCTTACAAAAACTCTATCAGTTCTGTCTGAGCTCACAACTAGTCTTGATACTATGATCCAGAAGATGGTGCCTATCCATAAGCTCCTGTAGAGCGGGATGCCGACATCGCACCAGTATTGTATTAAATACTAAGAGTAAAATGTGAGCCGATACCAACTAATCAGACCTTTTCAAAGCCATACTATGTTTCCTACATCCATTCCGCCTCATTGAAATGGTGGGCACTAGTTTGATCAGTTATCTCATCCTGAATCTAAGCCTATTTATGATAGGTCGCAACCTCATATTACTCCTACAATTACAATTTGAAATTAAAATTGTAAAAATATTATAGACAGTTCATTTTCAAACAAAAAAAAATAATACTAGCCACAATCTGATGCAAGTGATCACCTCTAATCTATTCATTGGATGGATCATTGTACATCCTATAATAAACATTGTACACCGTAATGTCAGGATGCTCTAAAACCTTTAGAAATATAGAATAAACTATTTATATATATTTAGATAAAATATTTAAAAAAGATACTTACCGGAAGCTCTATATGTATACTGAATGTATGTATACCAACTCGATGTGTCACTGCCTGTCTCCCTCAGTTCTGCCGACCCATTGATGATCTCTTCTAAAATCCACCACCCAGCCAGTTTGAACATAATTCATCCCAAATGAGAGATAAAATGTACTATAGTCGGTGGTCTCTACACGACTCAACAAATACGATGACTCCTGGTTTCTTAAGGGTCATTCTTCTCATATTGTCAAAAAACTGATGGAAATGGTCATGCATAGACACCTCCCATGCTGCATGGATATCGTCAAGCATGCTATCATTAAAGGGATACAAAAAACCCTACAAATATTTTAAAATATCAAGTTAATAATAAAATAAATTTCAAAATAAACTTTATTTATTTACATATCATCCAATGATTGAACATGCCGAGCTTTACATCAATTGGAATTTGTTTCCATGTGATCCCTGGATAATAAAAATATTTTTGCAAGATAGCACTCCCATGTCCATCACCTACATGCGCAAAACGTTCGAAAAAGAATAAATAATCCAAAAATTAGTATATAAATAAATTAATGAAATCTAACTAAAATATACATGTTATCATACATTTATGCACATGGATCGAAGCCAAGACAAGGACGTCACTCGAGGATAGGATCGAGAATCATCAGTCGCGCTAGACCACGCCCCCTCCATGTACCCCCAGAACTGCCAATAGTTTTAGGGTCATAGGATCCCACATCCCACTCTTCCAAATGTAGCTCATACTCCTCAAACTCACAAAATAGATCAGGGTCCATCTGAAACACAATATGATTTTTGTTAGTAGATAGTTGAAAATAACTAATATATATAGACATATTTTAGTTTTTATTATAACCATCTTTTAATTATGTCATTGTTCACCTTTATCGTCATCTTAATATATGACGATGTCAATGGCTTCATATTCATCCTCTCCATCATCAATATCCACATGAGTTTCAGTTTCATCATCTATTTTCATTTTAAATTCATTTGAAACATCATTAACATATTTCTCACCATCAACCCATAACTGTGTGGTGTCATCTTCGATATTCAATTCTCCTTGTGAAAACGTTTGATTATGAGTTGTATCGTTAAAAATTTCAATTCATTCCACTTTAGTGGATCCAATTTCTGTTTTAGTAAACTTCTTTTCCTAATATTTCATTTTTATTATACTCCACTAATCACTAAGGTCTCTTGAAGTAGCATAGTAATTAGCGTAAAAGATATTATGTTCCAGTTAAGCTATTAAATGGTTCATTTATTGGTAAAATAATTAAATATTTAATATCGATGATTCCATGAGTTTGAAGAACGTGAAATCATCTCTCAGTATCCAACCACTGTCATTTAATCATCGTTATGTAATTCTGTCCTAGATAACACAACTCAATAATTTCTTCCAGAATACAGTAAAAGTCGACATTAGTTTCTCTAGGATGCGATCCTCTCTAGAAATCTCGAACATTAATTGTTATTTTGATTCCCTGTATGCATGTGTATGAAATCTAAAACCATTCACCACATATGAATTATAAGATTTAACCATTTTGGATGGTGGATTACTCAATATACAGAGTCACTTACCAATTTTATCAGCGTGTAGAGACACCTGAATTTATTTTAAATAATTTTAAATATAATAAATAATAATACTAATTGATATGTTAAAACATTAATAATTTATGTCAACAGTTTTTGAAACCATGGAGAAGATTTTTTTGTGTACTTTCTTCAAGAGAAGAAATGTAATTTTTTGAATTTGTTTCTTGATATGATTATCATATAACCTATAAATAAAATAAGTTTACATGTGTTGACATAAATTATAGAATAAGAAATAGAATCACTCATAATACAAATGGTTTCACTTCAACATAGTTTAGTAGAACATATGTATGAGCTCTGTGATGATCATCATCTCAAATCAATCGTTTATAAACTCCACTGAAGCCCAGATTAGGATAATTAAAAACTGATAATTGATTGTCCATTTCATTATCAACATTACCCTCATTATATTCCATGAGGATGAGTTTTGAGGTATATTCATATTGAAAATAATGAGTGTAGAAAAAGGATATTTCCTCTTGCAAATAAGCTTCTGTAATTGAGCCTTCAACTGATGCATTGTAACATACTTTTTTCGTCAATTTCTTCATGCATCTCTCAAATTGTTATATCCGTTGAAACTCTACAGGACCTCCACATTTATCTTCATGTGTCAAATGTAATATTAAATGTTCCATTAAGTCATAGAAAGTTGCCGTGAATATTTCTTTTCAGTTTATATATAATTATAGCAAAATCTTCTTCCAGTTTTCCTAGCACATCATAGTCTATTGTCACTGCCCAAATGCCTTAAAAAAATATGAAATGTCTGTTATCGAATCCCAAATCATAGAATTCAATAAACCACTAAATCCAATCAGCATAAGTCTTTCCATTATAACCTGTCTATCGTGACTTTTTAATCCGTTAATATCCTCATTCTTAACACATCTGCCCAAATTGTATGCATAGCCTTATGGATGTCTCAAATCTCCAATCCACTAATAGAATAATAATTGACTCTCTTGGGATAGTGTATAAGCTGGTTTTGGCTTCATTAACCTCTGTGGTCTGACATTTTCAAATAGTTCATGTTCTGGCCACCTCCAAATTTAGGTAAGATCTAATCGTTTCATTACAATATCTTTATTCTTATTACTATTTATTACTATTTATTACTATTCATTACTATTTATTACTATTTATTTCTAATTATTACTAATTATTACAAATTATTACTAATTATTATTAATTATTAAAAATTATTCTTAATAATTACTAATTATTCCTATTTATTACAAATTATTACTAATTATTACTAATTATTTCTTTTTTTATTAATAATTAATATTTAATACTCTTTATTACAATTTATTCATATTTATTGCTAATTATTACTAATTATTACAATTCATTCTTATTTATTCCCATTTATTACAAAATATTTTCATTTTTACAAATTACACATATTTATTAATAATCATTCATATTTATTCATATTTATTAATAATGATTACTATTTATTACTATTTATTACTATTTCATCATATTTATTATTATGTATTACTAATTTTAAATATTTATTACAAATTATTCTTATTTATTAGTAATTTTTCCTATTTATTATTAATTATTCGTATTAATTACAAATTATTACTATTTATAACTAATTATTCTTAATTATTACTAATTATTACTAATTAAAACTTTTCCTTACTATTTATTTTTATTTATTTCCATTTATTCGTATTTGTTACTAATTAGTCCTATTTTTTACTATTTATTCATATTTATTACTAATTATTACTATGTTTTACTAATTATACCTATTTATTACTAATTATTACTATTTTTCCTACTTATTACTATTTTTTACTATTTATTACTAATTATTATGATTTATTCCTATTTACTACTAATTATTACTATTTATTACAAATTATTACAAATTATTACTATTTATTACTATTTATTACAATTTATTACTAATTATTACTATTTATTACTATTTATTACTTTTTATTACTTTTTATTTATCTTTCATAGTATTTATTACTATTTATAACTAATTATTCTTATTTATTCCTATTTATTAAAAATTATTTTTATTTATTACTAATTATTACTAATGGTTACTAATTATTAGTATTTATTACTATTTATTACTATTTATTACAATTTATTACTAATTATTACTATTTCTTACTATTTATTACTAATTATTACTTTTTTAGTAAATATTACTATTTATTAATAATTATTACTCTTTATTACAAATTATTACTATTTATTACTAATTATTTCTATTTATTACTATTTATTACTTTTCATTATTATTTATTTCTCATTATTACTGTGTATTACTGTTTATTAGTTTTTATTCCTGTTTATTAATTTTTATTCCTGTTTATTCCTATTAATTACTAATTATTTATATTTATTACAAATTATTCTTAATAATTACTGATAATTACTATTTATTAATATTTATTACTATTTATTACTAATTGTTATTATTTATTCCTATTTTTTTACTATTTATTCAGTCATTTGTATTTATTACTATTTATTATTATTTATTCATATTTATTACTATTTATTCTGATTTATTACTAATTATTCCTATTTATTACTATTTATTTCTATTTGTTACTAATTATTCTTAATTATTACTTTTAATTCCTATTTATTACTATTTATAACTATATATTACAAATTATTACAAATTATTACTATTTATTCATAAATAATTTTATTTATTCCTTATTATTACAATTTATTCACAGTTATTAGTAATTATTCCTATTCAATTCTAATTATTCTTAATTATTCCTATTTATTCTTATTTATACCTATTTATTCCTATTTATTCCTATTTATTCCTATTTATTGCTATTTGTTATTATTTATTAATATTTATTGCTATTTATTACTAATTAATACTATTTATTACTATTTATTACTATTTATTACTTTTTATTACTAATTATTAATATTTGTTCTTAATTATTACTAATTATTACGAATTATTACTAATTATTCCTATTTAGTACTAATTAATCATATTTATTTCTAATTATTCCTATTTATTCTCAATTATTCCTATTTATTCCTATTTATTACTATTTATTACTAATTATTAATATTTATTAATAATTATTACTATTTATTACTAATTTATTCAATTTATTACTATTTATTTCAATTTATTACAAATTATTTCTATTTATTACTATTTATTCCTATTTATTCAGATTTATTACTATTTATTACTATTTATTACTATTTGTTACTATTTATTACTATTTATTACTAATTATTCCTATTCATTTTAATTATCACTATTTATTAAAATTGTTACTATTTACTATTAATTATTACTATTTATTACTAATGGTTACTAATTATTACTGATTATCACTATTTATTCCTGATTATCACAATTTATTCCTAATTATTACTAATTATTTCTATTTATTATTAATTATTCCTATTTATTACTAATTATTCCTATTTATTAATAATTATTACTATTTGTTACTATTTATTACTATTTATTCCTCTTTATTACTATTTATTCCTATTTATTAATATTTATTTCTATTTATTGCTATTTATTCTTATTTAATACTATATATTCTTATTTATTACTATTTATTACTATTTATTACTATTTATTCATATTTACTACTAATTATTCCTATTTATTACTAATTCTTCATATTTATTACCAACAATTCCTATTTCTTAATAACTATTCCTATTTATTCTTATTTATTACTATTAATTCCAATTTATTATTAATTCTTACTATTTATTAGTAATTGTTTCTATTTATTCCTATTTATTACCAATTATTCATATTCATTAATAATTATTTATATTCATAACTAATTATTCCAATTCATTTCTAATTATTCCTATTTATTACTAATTATTCCTATTTATTCCTATTTATTCCAATTTATTACTAATTATTCTTATTTATTCCTAATTATTCCTAATTATTACTAATTATTCATATTGTTTACTAATTATTACTATTAATTTCTAGTTATTAGTAATTATTAATATTGTTTCCCAATTATTACTATTTTTTCCTAATTTTTATTATTTACCTCTATTTTTTACTAATTTGCCTTAATTATAACTAATTACCCGGAATTATTACAAATTTTCATTAATTAATATTAATAACTACAAATTATAGCAAATTATTACAAATTACTGCTAATTATTTATATTCAATACTAATTATCGTTAATAATTACTTATTATTAATAATTATAAAGAATTAGAACTAATAATTTCTATTTATCAATACAAATAAATATTGTTAACAAAACAATTTAAATCTAATTTAATTTAAACTAATCCACAATAAATAAAATTAACATAAAAAATAAAATAAAAACTAAATTAAATAAAATATAAATACATTTTATCTTGATCTCCTGTTGATGCAGAGGACTTCATATCTTTTTTTGTAAAATAAATAACTCAGAAAAATTTTCACTATGAAAATAAAGTTCAGAGAGAGAGAAAGTTTGAATTGAGAAGAGAAATAGAAAAATCGAAATGGGGGTATATATAGGTTAGATAAATTGCGACAAGACTATTTGCGACGGGTTACCTGTTGCGAATTGTACTATTTGTGATGGGTCCCATCGCAAATACGTTCGCCCGCATTAATTACTATCGGTGGTTAAAATGGTATTTCGGATGAGACACGTCGCAAAATGTTTCTGCCAACACAGTTTTTACGTTGGGACAACATACCATCGCCACAACCTATTTACCGCAGCTGGATATTTGTGACATGACCCGTCGCAAGTACCCCCCGACCGGCGCACTATTTGCAATGGGGGAATCCCCCCATCGCAAAAAAACCTTCATTCAGTTTGGCATGCAAGCCGCACTAAACCGCACCTAAAATGTTGGGACATTACGTCAAATATCATCACAAATAACCTCTGGGAGGGGCTATTTGTTACATGAATTAATCCGATCGCAAAAAGAAATTTTTCACGTAGTGCATGTGCAGTATCATTTAAAAAATGATGACGTGTTTCTATACAATAATAAAGGGTAATACATGGGATGTAGGGAAACACACATCTATAAAATGCATTATAAAAATAAAAAATTCTCAAAATCTATCTTCAATAGAATAATGATAATTATCTCTTTCCTCTCCTCTTGTACTCCATGTTAGTACCGAAAAATCAAGCTTCTATAGCATGCCACTTTCCATTGTCCTGATATGCATCCGTGAAGTCTGGTTGTGTACCATTCGACAACCGAAAATGGATGTTAGATATACACAGTTGGCAACTATCAATAGTGTATAATTCTATCCAGTATGTGAATATATAATAAATTAGTGTACATGTAATAATATAAAATATTGGTGTAATATGCATATCACATGTTGAACCAGGTTATGAAAAAGACACCCTTCAGACACCACATTCTTCAACCTAGGTTGGAAATCACTAAATGATTGCTAATTTTGATTTTAATTTATAACAAGTGTTCAAGACCCATCTCATATCCAAGTCTTCCCCTGTAAATCATTTCATTACAAGTAATGAACACATCCCATGTCATTACCCTTGATATAGGAAATATAACAGGAACTTCATTTAGGTAAAGCTCGGACTAAATCCAAGTATGTTATTTGAATTGGAAGATGCATCACATTAATTTATTAATTTATTAATTTGTTGGAAACCTGATCTCTTCCATGTAATTCCATACGAGGAACACATGTATCACTTATAAACCCATTACTCTACAATACCTTCCATGTAATTCCTTTTTGGAACCAAGACATAACTCTAGGTGTGGTATAAAGTCATTACTCACTGAGTCAAGGATTGTAATACAATGTATAAACCTCAAGGGTCGCTTATTGAATAACATTTTGTATTTTCCTTTTATCCCATTAATGGCATTCCATTCTGAGAACCAAAGTGTTTCTGAAAGTGTAATATAATCAACCCTATATGTGTTCTCGTCCATGTTGTTTATATAAGAACCAATGTATCGCTCACAGTGTGATATAAATCCATTGATAATTCAATTTAATTCAGTAATTATGTCTATAGTGTTCCGATTCAGAACCCATTTATCACCCACAACATGTCATAAAAAATTTCCATAGGGCATTTAGTTTGAACATACCATGTAAGATCACTTTTAACATAATTGATCCATATCATTTATAAAGGATAATTCTAACACATCGTAAAAGGTTGTTCAATTTCGTTTCGTAGGACTAGAATTTCTAACAAAGATAAAAATACTTCCATTCAATTTAATTTTTTCCCTTTTTATTTAATTTATTATGACCACCATATTATATGGGGTAAAGAACACACCTCAGAAGGTGAATCAAATTCAGAAGGAACTCATGCTGGTTTTTCCTAGATTAGAAACACACATAAAGGGGTGGTTCTATTTTGGGTCTTGAACCCTAATCTATGATTATAATTAATATGACATAGTCCCACACATTTAATTAAAATAATACATCATTTAAAATGTGACACATGTAATTTCATGCACACATCACATCGACACAATATATTAACAACTAGAAATTATGAGAATAACATCATACCACCTACTTTAGATGTGTAGTGGATTCCATTTCCATTATGGGCATCTAATATGGGATAGAAAAAATGAAATCAAAGAAATATAAAAATTTTAATAAATAAGATAACAATACCCCACCTATAAAAAAGATTCATTATCGAGTGATAAATAAGGAAATGAAGGATGAGTATCAAAAGGATTTCTATTTGTTATCCAACATAATCGATGTATAGAGAATTAGAGTTCAGATGGTGAATCATGATCAATTCCTGGATTGCATGACCATGGTAGAACTCAATGTAGCTAGAGTGGTGATCCATTTTAATGTGGAGGGAAAAGGGAGGAAGTGACATAAAATATGGTACAGGAAATGGGAATTTCACCAATTTATAAATGGTTCAAGTTTTGACCACACTGTTTGGCCAAAACACGCAACAACCATGTGCACACACTACCTAAATGGAACTATGAATGTGTGCTAGGAATATGGTTTAAGAAAACCATGAACCCCTCTATAGATCCTCTACAACAACCCACACAGTTTACCAAAATTGTGTGGCCCCAGGTACATGGTTTAGGAAAACCTTATGCATGGTCTATTTCTATCAAAACCTGGAGTTCAGTGCTTCAAATGAGCCTCAAACAATCCAAGGAACCCCATTATTCATCCCAGAACATCCATAAAGATAAAAATAATGTTTTAAACAAAAAATCAACGGATCTATACCTCCTAATAAATGATAGGATATTATTATCACCCCTATATAAAACATCATGTCCCCAATTATCCCTTCCAATGGTAGTAAGGAAACATCTAAGAAAAACTCTAACAACTAAGCACATACATTGGAATCTCATTCCCCAGTCTCATATTTTACATGGCCATGCTTCTATTGAACCAATTAATGTTAAACCGAACTACCTTGGGGATCCTTTATGATTGGATCAATGATATAAATCAGGATTCCCTAAATGGACTACCTCTAATTCATCCTCTCTAGGAAAAATTACATGATATGAGTTTGAATAATAAAAAAGAAACTAAAATAAATAGATTATTTTTTCATGGCTTGGTGCCTTTGAGGTATTTAAAACTGATAGGCTATCATCCTGACTATCTCTAAAATCATGAATGGCCTAACATGATAGGGAAAAGATTCCCTTGTTCTGGAATCCATCTATGCACCAGTCGATGGGAAATATGCAAGAAAAAATGATCCCCCACAATGAACTTTATTAGGTGTCGGTAATGATCTTCATATCACTTCATCTTAGATTTATCTATATCCATACACTTCCTGATTAATTATACATTCTATGAAATCTCATGATTAAGTTACGGTCCTAGTAGTGTTGTCTCTCCTACCTCTAATAAAAATATGGGTAAAAAACATAACCTTCTATATAAGTCTTCATAAGGAGACATCTATTTAGTCTCTTGAAAGATATTGTTGTAAGAGAACTAAGAATGAGACATTTGTTTCTCCCAAGAACCTAAAAAATATAAAACACAATCCTGTAGAGTGTACTGTAAGCATTTATCATACACTTGGACTAACTTTGGGTTTGAGGGTGATAGGCTGCACTCAGTAGTACTGATGAACCCAATTCCATTTTCAACCCCTACCAGAATAATGATGAAAAATGAGCATCTCTATCTGATATGATAGTACATGGAAATCCATGATCGTGATTGATATCCCAGACATATATCCTTTTAAATCATCCACAAAAATCTCTCTATTATAGGCGGGAAGTAAGATACCTTTGTAAATATGTCTATGATTACCCACACTATGCTATATCCTTGAGGTGAGCAAGATAACCAATCAAAAAATCCCCAGTGACATCATATCATATATACTTATGAATGTACAATGACTGTAAAATCCCTACTAGTCACTAATTTCATGTCTTCACTTGCTAATAGGTGTAACACCATGCAATGAAACCATTTATGTCTCTTTTTACCCTCGACCACCAATATTAGAAGTGTAAATCATAATACATTTTAGTATGATGGATATATACTACCCAAGTAGAGACATGGGACTCTCACATCAACTACTCTATTATGTCATCTAGAACACAAACATTCCCATGAATAATCACGATGTCATCCCCATCAATAGCCCTCAGGCAGTGGATCCTGACCAGGAACGCTCTCCCATAGAACCGAGACCTCATGATATGAACGATGTATCATATTCAATATATCTATATGTGAAGAGTTCATTAATATTAATATTAATATATGATGTCCATGATACTATATAACTCCAAATGTATCTCAAAAAACACGGATATCAACTAATATTAACTTCTGACCTCTTAGACTTGCAGTGTATGAGTTTTCAAACTTAGATAATTAGGAACAAAATTGAATTTACACTATGTATAATAATGCATGAAGTTGAAGAACTATAGGTATTCAACCCACATTTTCTTTTTTATGTTCAATTGAAGTTGTGTGAATGTATACTTGAGTATTTTCTGGTCTGTGTACACAATAGAATGATCTCCATTTATATAATGCCATTAAAAACACACGGCATAAACCAGAACAACTAGTTATAGATCATGTGTCTAGTAATTAGGCACATGAGGACTCAGTTTATGATACACGTACACAAAAACTCAACATTCATGCATTTGAAAAGATCCAAACCATATTCCAGATGCATCATAATAAACCATGTAGATTTAGCAAGGATTAAGAAAAATTAGGATCAATGAAAAAGTATGCCTTTCTTATAACACCAAAAAATAATTCTCGCACACCTAAAAACACATGAATTTTACACCATATTTAGTCATTCCAATATATTTTTTTAAGGCATGAGTAATCCATAATAAGGCTCTTGAAATATCCATCCACCCCAATGAAACTCTGTATGTGGAAAACTTTATTGAACAAATTTTTGAAACCTATTAATCTCAACATCTATGGGTCTGTTGATACGATTGAATCTATGATAATGTGACCTTGTTAGTGTAACTTATTGACACAAAATTTTAATTTTATGATATTATAATTTCATTGGTTCTCTATTATGGTGTTTAGTATCATCTCATGATGTTTTTCATGTCATGTCAATTATGAAATTACACCAATATTCTGTCATCGAATACTACCCCAAATGAATCCAGGTATGGGTTGAAACCATCATTAATCAAATCCCAAATAATATTGGCATGTTCCCAAGACCTATAAAAATTACCAAATTCTTGTGCAATAAATATCATGTATGGAATGATGTATGTAGTATATCCAATGGTCTAACATGCACCTGATGGTAGGTCAGCCTCTAATAGATCATGAGGAAATGTCTAACTTCTTGTAGATGGTAAAAGAGGTCATCTATATGTGGAACTGAATATAATTTGACAATCATAAGCCAGTTGAGTATCAGTAATCTAGAAAAATTCTGCGGGTACCATCCACCTTCACGGTGATGAGGACTTTTGAACCATAGGGGGAAGTACTGGTCTAAATAAAACACTTAGCCTCCACGTCCTCTAGCTTCTTCATGAGCTCCTACAACTCATTAGAAGCCATATTGTACTGAGGAATAGATACAAGTGCCACTAAATGAATTAGATTAATAGTAAACTACACCTATATCTCCTGACATTGTCTAGAAATTCCTTTAGAGAAGACTTCCCTAAAATGATCTACAATAAGAGGGAAAATATCACGATGTGTTATTTGGTCATATATACATGGGATAACAATATGGACTCTCATTTTACCTATCCCATGAAACTTGGGTCTAGGTAAACTTTATTTAAAATCACATAATCCCATATTAATAAGCCTACAAACCAGTGGCGATGTGAACGATACACTATGTTTATTTAAATCCATGTCGGTGTGATATGGAACCAAGAAGTCCATCCTAAAATTGATTTGAAATCATGTTGTCTCAGGGATTAATAGGTCCTACAAGAAATGATAAATGAATATCTCAAGGGGAATTTATTTCACATGATTACATGTTCTAATAAAATTCCAAACAGAGTATTGAGTGTCATTACAACATAGAAATACTAAATCTCTAACCCAAGAAACATCACAATTACATCATATATAAAATATTAGGAAATGATTGTATCAAATATAGATGTTACAATTATTGTGGTTACCGAGATTATACATCTGACTATAATTGGACCGAGACTTAAATTCATAGGGATTAACTACTCTGCATATATATGGACATGTTTGTGGACCTGAGAAACAACCAAACTACCCAGGGTAGGCCCGTTCTACATGCATTGTACGTCCCGCAACTAGCTCCCTCAAACATGACCACAACCTTGAACCATAAGGACAATATTACTCTATCTCCCTAAATAACATGGTTCTACTAACCCTACTCTTGAACACAGAGTCAGTTCAGTTCCTCCATTGCTAAACACTGGAGGTAGAGATCTTCAAATGCACAAAATTTGACCCATAATTCTACTATCAGGACATATGACATGATAATTAATATGCTAGGTCTTCGTATGTAATGGCCTATTTCACTGATGACATACCACATAGATACCTGAGTGTATACTATATCTATTTATTCACCCATGAAGAGACTCAAAATGGATCTTTCAAAATCTTGTCAAAGGAGATCTTTGTGTAAGAGTTGAACCACCCCATCTTGGACCTTCACCATCTCTCAGGGCATGTTTAGTAATGACTGCCTTATTCACAATACCATATCTGATATTCATCCATAATAAATTTAACTATAATTTGATATCATACATGATAAAATCCTTGAATCTCCTATATCTTGACAAAACCTCTCCTAGAAAAATCTGTGTGAAGGGCTAGATATCTACGAAATGTGAAGAGTAATCCATAACTTATAAAGCACCATACTCAATGGGTGTAAAATATATTTCTATGTCAGCCCTTAATTATATGGTATTGAGACAATCATATATGTACATTTGGAAATAATATCACATTATATCCCAATGATGGTATTTCTAAAAAATAATTTCCCATCATTGCTTGGAAGAATCTCAAATAATATACATATCATGATTCAATCTCCCCTTATATGGTGTCACAAGATTCATAAAAAATAGATTGTTTGGGCTCCATCCATTACTTCATTGATCATGGAATTCTATCCCAAAAAATGATGGTAGATGCTACTACTGAAATTCCTTCGTCAACTCTACTATTGTAGGGATAGGTTGTGGGGATCCATGAATTGTCTGAATGAGTTTGATAGAGATCATTCAAGACCCCTTTATTGGTTGAGTTGCATTTATTCATTGTTAGAGGAATTTCCTTGATTATATATGTGGATATAGTGATTATTATTTGTTTTCAATGTTGTAACTTCTTGTGGGGTCTGAATCTATGGTTGACTAATTGGGGATTGACATTAACTGATGGTGATATTATGAATGTGTTTTCCATGGTTATTCACGAGGTATTGCATTTTATGTGATACAACGGTGAAATTAATGGTATATTTACAAAATAAGTTTTATATGATATCTAAAAAATCCTTAGATATGATTTCAAAAATTATTTTATTTGAAAATATACAAGCGTAAATGAATCAATGTGTTTTAAAATTTAATTATAGAGAGAGATTGATAGAGATATATGCAAATTCCTTATATATTTATATTATATATATATATATATCATGTAAATTTTGATTTGAATTCCATGGGTATATTATTATGCAATATGTGATTTCATCAAAAGGATAAATTTTAATCTTTTATTTCCCTCATGTATGATATTATTCAAGGGACCATTTCATAATATGAAACAATGATGAGATATAGAATTTATATAATGAAAACTTTTTTTAAAAATTTCATTCATTTATTCGTTATGAACACATAAGTAAATGATACATCCCGAGGGATTTCCTCATAGATTAATAATCTACACTACGCAAATAAAATGGTTCGGATATATGGATAATGAATCATGTACCCCATTCTATCTTCACCATGCTCATATACAATAGATGTACTAGAATACTGTAGAGAAAAGGTGTTTTCTTCTCGATCATTGATAAATGTATATTATCACATGGATATCGATAGAGGTGGGAAGCTTATGTTTTACAAGATGTGATCTTTATCAAACATATATAAAGATTATAATAATGTAGATTATTATTTGTAGTAAGGATCACCAGTTTGTAGTATTTCTTCAGGTCAGTTCTTATGATGGTTTCATATTTCGTGCATGGAGATCTTGGAATTTAATAACTTTATTAGACTACTAAAACCATTAATTGGATATTAGGGTGAAAATTTTTCTTAGGGTCACGATCCATAATTTGATATTGGAGAATCCCCACATTTTTTTGATGTTTCTTATATGATTAGTATACCTATCAATATGGGTTTATACCCAAAGGAATCTCTATTTAGTTAATTTTATAGATTTATTAATGAATTTTTTTTTATATTATACATTTATTGATATGGTTTTGGTAACAACAATTTGGAATGATATAGATCTTGAAATTAAATATAAAAATACCCCTCCATTATTTTTTTCATGAAAATAAATTAGGCATCTACAAGCTAATTTCTAAAGGAATTTAGTTTTCAATTTATTCTCTTTAAAAGGGCACGAGGATAAGATTTTTAGTTTTAAAGAAATCATTAATGGATCCCAGAAACAAGACCATGTTAATGATCCCATAGGCGATAGTCATCTGAAGGGTATTAGTTGTGGCCCTAAGGATCTAAAAGCCATTGCAAGTGGTGGAATAATGACTGGGAATGGATAGAATAAAGGGAGATGATTGGTGTATAATACATGGATGGGGAGATTTCCTAAATCCTTATATATATGATATATATGTATATATATTGAATAAAAATTATGTATTTCATACACAAAATGGTATATTATATTATATATTATGTGATTGAAGGAAAATTATAAATAATTTTCATTTTGTATTTCACCCATGTGAGCTATCATTAACTAAAATCATTTTATATTTATATGTTTGTTTTTTGGAGTAATTTAATTATATTAATTCACATATTCATGATCCATACATTTAATTTATTCATATGTTTCAATGCATGGATAAATGAGGATATTACCATGGAGAACCATTGATGTTTAATTTTACTACTACCAGTTGATGGCTATTAATGTGTAACTCCATTATGCTTGGAAAAACCACACTTGAAAAAAAAATAACTTTATTATTCTTTATTTATCTATGAATTTATAGCACACTATTGAGGATGGAGAGTCTTGCATGCATGACATGTGACTCAAATTATCCCATGGATACGTAACAGTTGTGGGATGCTGTCATTTTCCACTATGGTTATCTTCATCAAATACAAAAGATGAAAATAAAAATGTATTTTTGGATATTCTACATAATTTTATCTTTTTTAAAAATTTTATTCATTTACATTATTTATCGTTGGTTTTATATTATATTTCATGGAGATCAATGGAAGTGTGGGTTTAAATAGCTTTTACATGTTCTATATATTATAATTAGAATATAAAAAACCAGTCACTGATATTTTATAATGAAAATGGATTAGATCTATGAAATTTTATGATGAATTGGAGAAGAGGTAGAAAATATATTAGTGTTTTGTTTTTTATATTTTCAATTTTCAAATAGGATTACCCTTTTGTAGCTGGGCTATGTGATGGTAAATCTTAACCATATTCAGTTAGCCTGCGTAATGGTAACCAAGGCATTACCCTTATGTAGAGTGGTCTACATAATTGTTATATCACCATACCCTTTTATAGATCAATCCACAAAAATGATCACCACAACATACATTTATGAAATGTAAGGGCTACGTAATGGTGGTTTAGTTGTTAAATGGGATGTTTAAAGGTAACCAGCTGCTTATCCATATACTTATATGTGTTCCATAATTGTAATCAGGGGAGTTACCCTTATACAAGACATTGTGTAAGGGTGTTACATAAGGATAATAATGAATTTATAAATTTTGTGTAATGGTATTAACCATATGTGAGGTTCTATGTAATCGTGTTTCGTAAAGGCATTAGCCTTATGTGTGGTGCTACATAAGAGTTGTTTCTTCCTTACCCTTATGTGTGGTTCTACAAAAGAGTTTTTTAGGAATAATTATTTTATAAATTTATTATTAATAAATTATTTAATTAGAAATGGTTTATGAATAAATATTTATTATTATAAAACATTTATTTTTCCCAAAAAATGTTAATACCTAAATAACATTAACAAATTATATTAAAATTCTTATAATACAGAAATAAAATAGTTTATTCATAAATGATAAGAAATAATTTATTACAGGTTATAAATTTTTAAATAAAGCTACAATATAAAATGTTTATATTTAAATTATATATTATTCATAATTATTTATTTTGAATTATTCCAAATAAATGGTTTCATTATTTTGATAATATTTTAGCCAAAAAAAGGCATTTGATGAATTATATGATCTTGGTCTAAATAATTTTTATGTATTTGATATTTAAATTATACAAAATTATGACATAATATATATTGGATTATAAATGCTTTATAATCCATATAATATAACATATTTAAAAAATAAATGTCATATAATGATTAATATGTAATATTTCATATTGAAATGAATATAAAATATTATAATTAATAATTATTGAATGTTCATAACGTTAATGCTGAAAATTATAAAAGGGTTTATAATTTCTTTTTATTTTTGAATTTTTCATAAATATTAATCTCATGTATAAATATTTGAATTATAAATTTATTTAAATTTTGTTTCCCTCTTATATTCATGTTTAATAAATTGGTTAGGAATTTTGAATATTGTTTATGCTTTAGTTTAGTTGTTAATATTCTTCTAGGATAGATCCTTACATTGCGTGCTAGGATTGACTATATAATGAAAATAGTTTTTGTTTAATCAATTAGAGAGAGGGAGTTGAAAAAAACATTGTATAAACTTTTTAATAGTAGAAAAATCACGGATTACAATAAGGTAGAATAATATAAAAATCAGAGGAAGAAGAATATAATGAATGAAGAAGAAATCCCCTTGATATGAAAAATCACTAAAGGACAGCGTTGACACCATACAAGGTACAACCATCGGTTGATACATTGTTGATAAATGAAATAATTAATATGTAATCCTCAAGATAAACCCTATCCAATATTTAAAACCCTTACCCATCACCTAAAAAAACAAAATCCAAAAAACATTCCATTACATATTACTCTATGACCACTAGCGGTTTATTATATGTAGCCCTGCACCAAGATAACCCCATGCTCTATACTCACCGATAGCCCCAATTGGATACACAAATACCCATGTGACAAAAAAACACTTGAATTAACTCACCCCCATTCATAACATTTTCAACAATGTTGAAAACCCATATTTTCTTCAAGGTGAACCTACAAAATCATAGCGAGACTTCTTTGGAATTTGAATGATAGTTCCATTTGAACCACTGTTTCATTGACTATGGAAATCCAGAAATAAGAGTAGTGTATTCAGTTCCAACAGTTTCATGTACTGCTACATGTTATGTAAATCATCTGAATTATCTCATGATATACTAGTTATCAAACACCCATTGGTGTGAATAAAACAAATATACTATAAGTCTTATTTATTTTTCCATCTATATGGTGGAACATATTTTTCCATGTTATGTGTATAAATTTCATTTTTAATAAAAAAGTCACTAATTGGCAATTGGTGATAGACAAAAAAACTACATAAATTTAATCTTAGAAGGGCCTAGATAATAAATTCAAGGTGCACAAGATTCATGGAAAGTGTCAATGAAGAAATAATTATACCAGCCTACCCAATTTACCCATTATACTCTTCATCTGACCATGGGCTGAAGACAAATGCTCCTTGTCTTTTACTTATTTTCAGTCATTCATGGAAAATAAGATATTCTGCAAAACCCAACAGTGAATTATGTAGAGTGTACTATATTGTATATTTTGACACTTTAAAAGTGGAAATTTGATTCCAAACAACTTCATGATGAATGATCGTTAACATGACACCAATCACTAGAACATGGACACATGGAGCCACCACATCCATGTATTCAAAATAGGTGATGAAAACTATCTTACTAGGAAAATTTTGAGAGACGTCACTCAATAGTCTCAATAGAAAACCTTTTCCATATAAAATTACATGACCAGGATGAATGTAAAATCAGGATTGAGCTTATCAAACCCAAATACCCATTTGAGATCATGATCTCCCACTAGTAGATTCTAGTATTTCTAAAATAATAAATTATCATGTGATGATAGTAGGAGAGAACAGAAATATAGTAATTTATCATATGAATAATGATTTTCCTCTATTAAGTCTTGTAGAATATCCCTAATGTTTTTCACCTAATAACCTAATGGAATTCAATGTCATTGATTTTACAACTGTAGAAATATGTGATATGAATTTAGAAGTTAAAATCTAACATTAGTTAGATTGAACCTCATAAATAATTTTTTTAAAATAAATGGGAATAAGAACATTCTCTCACTAAATTTAAATAGTTCGTGGGACTTGATGGATCTATTTTTAGTATAGTGGTTCTTACTTATTCCTATACATGTTACGGGAACCAACAACCCCTCCAACTCCCCACTGTCCCTTCCTAGGTATGTCGGATGCTGCAGTTCCCCTACTATAGCCTTATTCCATTATAGTAAAAAGTGTTGTCCAATCAGAATCTATGATTCTTATGGAAAAAACTCATGCAATGATTGTTCTGATTTTTTCTTCTTTTGGAGTATCCAGTAATGTTTTTTATTGATCGTTATCGAAGAAAATGTAACAATATCATTGTAAGAATTATATCCACTACGTAAATCAAAATAATCACACTCATCATTGATATGATTTTCTTTATTAATAGTTCTTAGATCACCTTTGACACCACTTAAAAAATCAATAATTTTATCTCCATAGTTCCACAAAAAATCCTAGAAATAACCAGAAAATCCTCTATAATTTTACCAAATCTATCATTTGGAGCTTCCATGAGTCATGTTCCACATGGAAAAATGAATTTCTCCCCACAAAGAACATTATGTATCTTCTGAGTAAAGGTAATTAATCTTACTCTATAATAGTGAGCAGTAGATGTGGTGTTCACCTCCACTTCATAGAATTCTTGTATAGTCAATACGACTCCCATATTCAATATTTATAAATATTACTTTCCAAATAATATAAAAACACACAACATTTAAATGGTATAATTTTTCAATGTGTCTCCAAAAGATGAATCGGTTCTGTCACTATCACCTCTCCATACATCTCTAGATGAGATGATGTGAATTACGACCAGGTTTTAAATGGTGAATATCAATTCTAGGAAAAGATCCAATACAAACTCCCACTCAACCTTATCAAATATGATTAATGTAAAATCATATATTTATGAGTCTAAATAATTAGATAATATGTATTATATTTTTAAATCCATCTAAATGGATCTTCTCTTGTGAAAATATGCAGTTACACTCTTCACACTATAATGATAAGTCAATAAATTATTTTAACACCCTCTATAAACATATTTCTCTCTTCAAACAATCCTTACATGATGCTACTAAGATTACAGATTCTAGAAAAAAAAACAACCTTACTCTATTTTTCTACTTCCACGAATATATGTTTTGATAAACTAGTTACAAGATATTGTTCCTCAAATCATTGTTAAAATGTTATGTATGTGAGCTATTTGAGTTTTGAACACAATAATTTCATTAAATAATGGATTTTATGTAACACTACTACTTTTTCATGGTGAAACCTATCTAGTTCCAATATTGGTCATGTTCAACAATCTGTGTTGTTTCTCGACCACTACTCTTCAATGAAATTTCATTGAACATGGTTCACTGTCCTGAGAACCAAGAAAATTCACTCTGTGTTAATATATTAGTTCAGTTTAGTCTTGAGATTGAATCTCAATTAATTTATTATTTTATATTCCATTGAATGTCTAAATTCAATTTCATATCCCCTCTACAAGTGATTAGGTGTCTCAATTATTATTTACACTCCAACAATAAGCATTGTTTTCATACAGTGTCTGATTCTTCATTAGAGTTCACATTTACACTGGATTTTTCATTCCTTATAATTTTGTAAATAAGATTTTATATACTGGAAATAGATAAAAATAAAAATTGATATTTTTTTATATAGAAACCCAACTAACTACACAACTCACACAGTTCAAATTTGAACACATCTTCGGTATTGTTTGGACATCCCAAGAAATATATATCCAAGTGTTTGAGTTTCCCTACATTGATTGAGGTTCTCTAGTAAGGATTGACTCCCTAATGGTGATCTACACCAAAGTAGAGTCTCTAAATTGTCAAGAAGTTGAGGGAGTTACCAGAAAAAACAATGTGTATACAATTTATAAGAAATAGAATCAACGATTAAAACAAGTTAGAAAGACATAAAAAATCTTAGGAAGAAGAAGATAATAAAAGAAGAATTGATCCCATTGATAAGGACACTATCCCAAGGCTGGTGTTAGCACCATCCATGGTCTAACACTCTATTACTAAAAAACATGAAAAATTCAAATCATAATTTGTAATTCATTGGTGATAGCCAGGCATATTTCAATCCCAATACATCACATGACAGCCCAACCACCCTAACTACTATCCAATTCATATTACATAAGACCCCTATCATCTTATAATACTAATTCAAACACTTAAACATCCCCACACCCCATACTCACTAGTATCACTAATCGACTCTATAAATACCCATGCCACATGACCAAACATGGTATCCCTCACCCCTATTCCTTATTATTTTTCTCCGACCTTGACCTAATCTTGAAATTGAGATCTTGAACATTAATTTTTTTTTTGAATATAATTGTTTCATATTAGGGGTTAGAGTAAATATAAATTAGATTTTCTATTGAGTAATGTATCACCGTGTAAAAGGACATTAGGCTAGACTACGAACCAATATAGAAGCTTATGCCTTCTCTATGGAGTTTATTGAGTTGAAATATCTTTCACATCAAGATTAATAATATTGATATTTTCACTATCACATATATTTATGAATTTAGATGAATCATAAATTTAAATTATGAATATGATGAATTTTTATAGGTTTGAATTTGTATGACTTTTATTTCTAGGTGAATAACAAAAAAATGGGATGTATATAGAGTTTCAAATCAATATGGTTTAAAAAGTAGAATTGGAGGAGAGAATAATATATCAACCCAAATTACTAGAATCATGCCTAAATAAAATTATTAACCTAGAAAATATGGAATGATAAAATCCTCGTTAAATACTACGTTATAGATTTTTTCCAATGCAAAACTTTTCAGGACCACAATCATCTAAACATATAGTATCACACCAAAGTGGGGTGCCTCTAGATTGTATTTACTCTGAAAAAATGTAATATGTGTTTCTAGATCATCCATGGGGTGGTTCATGGCAAAGTTGGGTTCCCCTAGATTCTCTTGTTATTAGCACATTTTTTATTCTTACGTTGGATTACGCTAGATGGGAAACTTGAAGGATTGGGATGCCAATAGAATATAGTCGGGTTTATCCATACGATGGATAGAGAAAAGTGTTATCCACACTATTATCCAAGATTAATATATCATATGATTTGGATGATTCCCTATCTAATTAAGTAAGCGGTAAATTTCACACCAATGGGTTTTCAATTTCCTAGTTGCATATGGATCATCAACAATTAATGGGTATGAAGGATTTTAAACGGGTTATCATTTTTTGGGAGTCCTTTTAATAAATGACCTTATTGAATTCATATAAATCCTAATATTAATTTTATAAAATCATCTGTTTCATATAAATGGAATCATCATAACGCTTGACTTTAAGATATATCCTTGAAAAAAATTAATTATAGAATCATACATGATTGGTATATAATTTTTTGGAATTGTTCTCAAACAAGAAGTATGATGATTTAATGGTGGAAATGTTGTCCATTAGAGAAGATATTATATAAATTACACAAATAGATACAGGACTCCAGTCATGTTCATTTTAATATATGGTTATTAGGAATGAATAGTAATAATTGAATATGATTTGATTATCCAAGATATATATAACTGAAGGAGTATTTGAATTTCCATGGAATGTATATGTAGGGTATGGAAGTTGTAGTAATTAATTGTCTGACTTTGAATGGTATATGATACCAAATGTATGTTTTAGAAATGGTTGTAAGTAAATTTGAGTGAAAATTCAAAGGATGAATTGATTGATATTTAAGTTTATTTTCCTGAGATGAATTAAATACCTGTTACACTAGGGATTTTTATGTAATTTTTTTTATCAAATTCAAATTCATATATAAGAAATAGATATCTATCATTTTTTCAATTCCCTTATGTGATAAAAGAATATTTTTGTTTACAAAGAATATTTTTGAACCACTATGTGTTGATTAATTGAATTCAAACGGTTTATAAGAAAATAATTTTGATTAAAAAGAGTTTTTTTAAAAAAATGTGAGATGTTAAATTGTATAAACAATGGTTATGTTTCATCAATTTCTATAAATTGTTTTGAGAAGTAGATATCTATAAAAGTATTTTTTTTCTTGGATACAATGTTTATCCAAGAATTTTTTTTAAATGTGGGAATGTGTTCCCACCACCCATAAGTGATATATTTTCATAAATTCGCCTTTTAAAATAGAAAATATTCCAAACACAGAATAAAATAATTGATATTGGAAAAATCAGATATTTGATAAATATTACCACTAATTGGAAATAAATGTTAATTACTAACACAAAGGAGTTTGTGTATCATAGAAAGATGTTATGAAAATAATATAATGTCAAAGAGGCAAGTCCGAGTATGTTATTACTTAAATAATTTCAAAGATAAAAGAAATAATTACACCAATATACTTATAATTTTATTTTTACTTAATATCCTAAAAGTTTTATGGTGAGTTAGTAAAGAATAATGTATGTAGATACATTATTTCAAGGAAATTTTTTGATGAAAATGTATTCCAAAGATGATTATGATTAACATATAAATAATTATAATTAAATAAAAAAAATTACATTGTAACATTTGATGTTGTGACATTAATATGTTTGAATATGTTCAAAAGTTGGACATTTAGAAATTACATTCTTAAATATTACCATTATTCCATCTAGCACACATCATATGTGTTTATCAGTAATGATTTTAGAGATAAGTTTTTTATCAATTTGTAACATTGTGATGTGACATGTATTATATATTATGTTATCTAAAAACCAAGAAATTGTAGAAAACATAAGGATGACAAAATAATTTATCATATATATTATGATAAACATGTTCTTATGCATGTTTTGTTAAATATTCTAATAGTTTAAGATTATAAAATTCAATAATGTTAAATGAAATTATTTTTTTATAATTATTTCACAATGGCTACATAAATAAATAAATATATATATATATGGTGACGTGTAATCCTAATTAGCCACTCAAAGTTTGACAATGATTTTATCCATAACTAATGTCGATCATGGTGAATTATAGGATATGACAATATTTTATGGGTAACATGGGTAGGATCATTTTATAATGTCATGACTCACCCCATGTAGGGGTTCGAGCCATAACTACCCTAAGCCCGCCTCTATACGCTAGGGTTTGGCGACTAGCGATGAAGACATAACTAGATCTGGGAGGCCTTTTCCAACGAACCAGTACATACACACACACATCCAATTCATGAAAACATGTAGAGGGATATTAGAAAAAGATTCACCTATTTTAAAGTCAATAAAATAGGCATGTACCTCTATATTTTACTCACGTATAGTAGTGAAAAATGTAGATTAATGGGGAAAACACACACCCAAACATGAAATTAGTCCCAACCTAAAAACAACTGGAAAAGGGAGAGTATGTTTTAAGAGAACAACTCCAGAATCCCAACCATGACCGTCTTACATGGTCTATTTATCCCATTCCCCTATTCTCCTCTGTAGTCACATTCTACTTGTCTGTTGTCTGCAAAATAAACAAACAATATTTGGAAAATACCATGTGGGGTTGAGAATATAAATAAGATGTAGAACACGCCGTAAAGGTGAAGGGGAGACTTAAAAGATTCATCTGAAGTGAATCTATACAGGAACAAGGTCCACAAAAATAGAATGGAAATAGTATAGCTCAACCAAATAAGATTGTGGATAGAGACTCATCCGAACTGAAGGATCTAGAAATGTTGAAAAGATAATCTCCTCATCGAGTCTTTGCTACATATATTAGGATAGTAAACACCTCAAACCATTAGAATATAGACACAGAAAGCATGTGTCATACGCCACACATATTCACCTCTATTGGAAAGAGAGTAACAATGACCCATGGAGTGGGTACTACAACCATATATATATATATGATAAGTCAAACAAACCCCAATGAGAGAGTAATGGGATCTCAATCTCACTAATTTACTCAATAATGTGAGTATACATGTGTTCTAAGGTAAAAAAACATCTACGATGCCTCGCATCTTGTTGCATCTACCAATGAGGAACAATTCAAAGAGTCTCAAATCACCACACCTTGTTACTATATGATTTGGGTGGCATTGACTTGCCCACAATGATTTGGGTCACATCACAAGGATGCGTCTCCATGGTGAAATCACCCCTCTTCCTCGTCAGTCCTTTGGTATGTCAAACCACACCATGCCACTAGGAAATGACATGTTACGCCACACTACTGGGAAAATTACTGTCATGACACAATACTAGGAAAATTCAATCCACACCATGATACAATGAAATGTTGTGAAACAGTACTATTGTAATCGGGTGTTGTATATAGTCATTAGAACCTGGAACATTCACATCATATCTTGAAAATACTCCTCAGAGGGACCATCATGTTCTATATGGAGGAAAACACATTGTATAAGCATATTGTGGACCAAAATATGAGTTCAAAAAAAGGTATTCGAAGGATTGATGATCACTCAGTTGATCTCAATAAGTACGCGATGTTTGAGGTGGCCACAAGGCATGTGACACCCCTCTGTTGTTGGTATTTTTTTGGTTTTTTAACGGGTTCCACCCATTTTGTGGAACTCATCGTGTGGTTGAAATACACGATGTGCCTTGTTGGTATGGGGACTAGGCTGTGTCTTGTGGCTGTGTTCGTGTAATTGGACTACATGTCTGTTTTCTCGGGACATGGTCATGTTTTTCTTCACAGAGGTCTCCTCACATGAAAGGTAGTACATGGTATGTCAAGAGAACTACACAGAGTTCCATTGTTAACTTTTCCCATATCAGAGCGCCATAGCTAGGGTATGGATATGCACAGTGTGTTCTTTAGTAAACATGGTATGTATTCTAGATTTTAAAAAAATCTTTAGGTTCCTCCTATCCTTTAATGTTTCTTCCAAATCCTCCTCATATGCAGTCAATGTCCCCAAGATCTACTCAAAAATCACTGGATCTAGCCACCGATCATGATCTTCATCCATCGTTCACTGTAGATGAGCCTATAGAACGAATGTGTTTTTTAGTCATTCATCGGCCCACCGTTGCGTCTCCATTCAACATTGGATTGACATAAAACATAATAATTTTTCATCATTGGATCTATCGATTTCTAGATCCATTCATTTCTCAAGATTTCATCACTTTTTGGTGAAATTGGCATGAAACTGTCTCATTATGGGCTCCAGATTGAGCTCAGGTCACCAAAAAATCATCGAGTTGTGATCCATGAGGATTCCTCGGTGATAAATGTGAAGAATAAAGGGGTAAAGGCACCATAAAAAAGTTTTAATCATCATTTAACATGAGTTCATGGCCAATTATTGGGAATTGTGAACAGGGGTTAGAAAATTTGATAAACAATACGACTCAGGTATGTAGGCACATGCGGAGTTTGAAAACAAGGGGTACAGGTTTGAAATTAAATTAACAACTTGATCTAATATTTAATTATAGGCATAAGAACCCAAATAATGAGTCATAACTAGATTCTGTTACTCACTATTGATGTACACTATGTTTTTTGATGAAGGAGGAGGATTTGTGGCATCATGATCTGTCTTGATCCAGGGGTTCATCAATGATTTTTATTCATCGTTTGTCAATAGGAAGGAGTGGAGAGGATAAGAGAGGGGAGGTGAGTTTTCAATGTTGGTTAAGGGGAATTGTTATAAAAACCCTAAAATATATAAATTTATATTCACAATTTCTTTCTAGTGGTTTTAATTTAATTAATTTAATTAATTAAATAAACTACATAAAATGATCCTCCAGTGAGGGAGGGACCTGAACGTCCCATGCCAACTGATTTTATGTTGTGACTAGGAGAAAATACATATTCTAGACCCAACCATGGTCACTTATTTTTGATCCTATCAACAATTTAAGAGTTATCCAATTTTCTGTAATTAACTGCGCATGTGTAATATAAAATATATTTAATATTTTTATAAAATTAGACCTGGCCACATTGGGCCTCAGAATCACAAAAATTATCAGCCCATTGATCTGGAAGAATATTAAAAAATATTTCAATTTATTATTAGAAAAAAATACATGTCATTACATTATTCCCTCTTTCATTATTTTCATCCCTAAAAAGTAATAACAAATACACAAATCAAGGCATTTTGCCAGCATCTTCCTCTCTCATTCCCAAAAAATCTACTACACATTTTCATGATTCCCAAAAACTCAATCTAGAGGGTTGGATCATCCTTAAAAGGTCCACCTCTGTTGGTCCTTGATTTCCACTAATTTCTTCATAATGGTGGCTCAGTCTTAAATGTACTGATTTCCCATGTCAATAAAATGTGTGGGGTGATGAACGTACCTCCTCATCTACGACACGTGGAAGAAATCATGCAACTAATCCAGCTGTGGGGGTAATGAGAGGGCATAGGAAACCTCACTGATCCTTCAAAAAATATTTAATGGCTTTAAAAACCTCATAGGTATCATACTCCCCTACTTAAAACTCAATATCACACATTTAGGGGAGACTCTCAAGAAGATGTGGTTTCCGTGTTCAAAATCCAAGGGCATACTAAGGTGGTCAATTTATGACTATTTTCTTATATCGGATGTCTTCATCACCTCCAAGATGACCTACACCTTCTATATGGTTTCTTTCACCTGCTATGGTCCCATGAGAGAGGACTCTCCAATATTCATTCAACACAAGGGTGACCTACAAGCCCCCCCCCCATATAGGGCCTCATAAGGTTACATGCCGATGGTGGAGTAGTAGCTGTTATTGTACGAGAACTCTAGAAAAGTCTTGTGATCCTCCCAACTCTGGCTGAGAGGCGGTATGCATTCCGTTCGCATATCCTCTTTCACCTAGATAGCTCACTCACTCTATCAACTGGTATGGTGGTGTAAGGTTATACTCATCGGCATCTAGGTCCTAAATTCCTCCTATAGGCCTCTCCAAAATCATGATGTAAAACACGCATCCTGATCAGAGAAAATATTCAAGGGTAACCTAGGATGGTAGATGACCTATTGGACGTATAGCTTCGCCAGAAATTCCACCAAACCCAACCCCCAGACTAAAATGAAATTTGATGACTTTATGAGTCGGTCTACTACCAACCAGATGGTGTCATGGCTCTTCTTATTTCTTGGAATCCTAGTTATGATTTCTATGTATATTATGTCCCATTAACACTCTAGGATTTCATGAGGCTGCAAGAACCCTTTTGGGACCAGATTCTCAGCCTTCACTAGCTAAAAGGTGAGGCAACATCAGGAAAACATTGATACACTCTATCTCATGCAGGACAACAAAAATTATTACTGATTTTCCATGTACATCTTCCCCACACCTAGGATAAAAACTAATGAAGAAGTGTGAAACTCCCACATCACCTCCTCCCTTAACACAACTGTAACTATGGTTCACACAAGGAATATGATCTTGTGATTCCCTCCTTCAAAAAAACCATATGTTTTGTAACCTGTGGATATCTAATTAAAAAGAACCTCATATTCATTGTCTCCCAACTGAGATCTCCCAGCTATGACTCCATCACCCACTCATGGAGTGTTAGATTCAACACCATTGACTGGTGGAAAACTATACTCTCCTAGTCCTTATGGTGGAGCTATAGTGAGGCCAACAGTTTCGAATCTTCCTGAACATGGAAATCCCACGACTTCCTACTAAGGTAATCTTATAAAATGTTACACTACCCTATAGTATAAACAATATTTAATCCATAGTCCTATAATAATTCTAACAATCACTATTGTATTGGGTTCGGATCTCTCTAAGTGACAACTTACCCGAGACATTAGTGATCTGAATAAACAACATTGTGATCTCCCAGATGGTAGTGTTGCCACATCCTCAGGGTGAAAAACACCACTGATAGCTCTAGATCATGATTCATATAATTATTCCCATGGGGCCTCTCCTTCCTTGACCCAAATTCAATGAATGTCTATCATTGTGTCAACACTCAACCAAGACCAACTCTATGGGAGTCTCAAAAGAACACTAACTCAACTCCCTCCTCTGGTTGCCAAAAATCTGGTGTGCTCATTAGCCTCCACCTAATCTCATTGAAGGACTTATGGAACTTCTCAGACTTGGTATAATACATTCCCTTTCATATCAGGGCAGTCAACGGGGATGAGATCCTAGAGAAGTTGACCACAACTCTTTTTCAATACCTCCCCATGAAAAGAAAACTCCAAACCTATTAAAAATTATTGGGAGGATATAGATAAATAACTACTTTGACCATTTCTAGATCTGTAGATAATCCTTATATGGAAATTAAATTCCTTAGGATGTGATCTGGCTATAACCAGAACTATCATTTTGGGGTCTTTCTCTAATTCTAGTGTTATTGATGAAAATAAAGGACTCTACTTATGTTCTCTACAATCTCCTTATCTATAGAAGAGTTGATGAGTATGTTTTAAATGAAGACAAAAAAAATGATCCATTTAGAGCATGAATAAATGTTTCAACAAATCCATGAAGATTGGGTGGAATTTCTCACACCAAATGGCGTCACTAGGAATTAATATTTGACATAGTTACCTTGAGATGAAAAATTCATGATATTAGTCTCACGAGTTGTAGCTATGGGTAGATGGATCTGAGATCAAACATAGAGAACCATCATGAACATCACAGCTGATTGAAGTGGTAGAAAAATTTTAGGAAAAGGTAATTGTTAAATATCATGGCCAGGTTCAGGTGATGATAATCCAAACAAGGCTGCAAGATCCCATATTCCTGATTCACAAACAAAACTAGTACCTCTAGGGCTGACACGTAAGGTATAATTAAACTATTCTCATGATGGTCCTCTAACTACAACACAACACCTAGGGCTCAGTGGGTGCCATCTAAGAAGATGTTGAAGATATAAGAATAGTCCCCGATTGTAAATAGACGTAAAACTCTAATTCATGCATCATAGGTAGTACCAAAACGTCTTGGGGAATGACATACATGCAATACTCCACACCTAACATGATTTAGATGCCTAAAGATTCTACTATACGATGGGTAATACTCACTTTCTAATGGATGTTAGTCTCTTACCGCTTTCTCATAGCACCAACTTGTCCCATTATAAGGTCTCCCTAAAAGAAAAAGAAAAGCCTCATCCATTAAACATAAAGGCATATGAATATCCTATGGCAAAATTAAATATTGGCTCAAACCATTGAATGAAAATACATTCACAATATTTTGTCATAAGGGTCAATCTCTATGGGTAATAGGTCCCATGTAAGCCTCCCTTCTCCATGTGACAGCTCGCACAGCCAGTAGATGAAAAATACATAAGAAGAATTCCCTGGTGGAACCTCATGGCATAGAAGATGATCTAGTGTCTCTACGGGGAGATCCAACTCTCATAGAATGAGTTGAGAGATAATCAAGTTGATAGATCCTGTGTCTACTAGTACAAAGGAAAAATTAGAGTAAAGAAAAATTATACATCGAATCATCCCATGTTTCACTAAGTTGAAGATGTATGTAGCCTGTAGCTATCTGCATCTTCAACCGCCATCTCCCTATGCCTTATGTGGACCGCTTGGTGGTGCTGGTGGGGGAACATCATACCATCGTTCCTCACCTGATGCTCATCTCAGTCCTCTATTATCTCTACCGTTCTGGAGTCCTCCCTTTCCCTGCCTTGGAGACAACTGATCATAGAGCTTCCTCTGCCATGGAGGTAAATCTGTTTCCTTCTTAGGATGCTCGGTACACCTATTCTGGTAGTCTCAATCCCTATTATGATGAACATAATAAGAATAGAATTTTCCCTCCCAAAGTTTAGTTGGTTCTCTATGTTGACCATTACCCTTATTACTACGTCCCAGAGTCTACTCAAAAAAGGGAATCCTATCCTGAGATCTCTGGCACCTACCTACTGTTGAATAATACTCATCTCTATTGCACCTACCGCCATCTCCATCTTTCTAGTGACCATCATCTAGAATCTCTCCAACAAAATTTATCTCCCCAGTACCCCAACAAAGGTGGGGATACATAGGGACATTGCATTGTCTCGGATCTCCCTATAGAGTCCCTACTTGAACATCCATGTGTGGAAGTTTCTATTTCTGTTCATATATAGTGATAAGCATGTATTATCAGAAAACATCATTGTATAACCCACTATTGAAATACCACCCATCTACAACTCCAGAAGATAAAGAATCTGGAGTGATTCAAATAGAAGGGTTAGTACTCCTCCAATAGAGCTATTGAAATTTGACACATGTGAGAATCACCTCCTCACACATCTAGGTAACGATGCTCCACCAGCCCCCAATTGTGATGTGAACAAAGCTACCTGAAAAATCCACCCTCGGGTCCATTGAGTTCTTCCCCAATATGAACACACAGACCACTGACTCTAGCTATTCATATTCTTCTTGAGGATCATCTCTCCATGGAACCACAATAGTTGTTGTCACCGAAACTCACAGAATGTGCTCAAATGGCATGTGTCCACAACATTTCCTTCTGGTACTAATGATTATGAGATGGGTGGAGGGTCTTCTGCCTATCCACCCAAAGGAAGGGTATCACACGATGTTCCCAAATCTTAATCCTCATCTCTCATCGGGTCATCTTTATGAATTCAAAAGAGAATCACGTCTTGCAACTGTTGCGATGACATCCTAAAAATGGTCAAGGAGTACCGTGATCAAATGATAATATATATACATCAATAATTTTTTTTGATATGACCAAATAAGAAAATTCAAATATACAAAACCTATATTATGAATGAACCATTATTCCATACAACAAGTGTCTCAGCATGCCGACTCGACATGCGGGGAATCAGGGTCCTAGTGAATGGCTATGTCAGTCGCCACACCATCATAGGACTGCCCAGTCTGAGATCAACTTTCAAGACATGTTGACACAGTTGCCATAAATCATACAAATATATTTTTATGGGAACATTCGAACAATTTCCCAAGTGTCAAACCGCATTTGATTCCACTTTTGACGATCCAACCGAATCTATGGCTCAATATATAACTACCCTAGGGATGCCTCTATTGTCCAATGGTTGGAGACCAGTGCCAAAGGAACAACTAGCTCAGGGAGGCCGTCTCCTAATAACTTGTACACAAAAAAATAAATATAAACTCCTTAGAAAAGCTTATAGGGAAAATAGAAATAGATACAACTACTATAAAGTATAGAAAAAATTTCAATAAATTCTAGATAGTATAAAAATAGGGTAGTTAAAAACTGTACTGTGAAGGGGAAAACCTGAAAATGGTACAAACCTGAAAGAAAAACAAAAAATAGAGTTTCTACAGAGAGATCACATCTCCTGATTCCCAACCATGATTATCATATGTGGTCTTGATAGCTCATATCATTATTCCCCTTTGTAGTCATGATCGACTAGTCTGTCATCTCCAAAATAAGCGACTAGTGTTCGGAAAGGCCTATTCATGGGTGAGTATATAAATACCCGGTAGAACATACCAAAAAGATGAGGGGGGGGGGGCAGTAATAGATACAATTGAAGTAAAGCAGTAAAGGAACAAGGTACATAAAATTTGAATGGAAATAGTATAGCTCAACCCAACCAGAGTGTGGAAGTATGCTCATCCTAACACCAAGATATCGAAATGGTGAGAAGATGATAATATTTGCGATTCTTCAATACCTATAGTATGAGAGTAGCCTCATCCAACCATGAGATACCAGACACGGGATAAAAGTGGCATACTCAATGCGTCTTTGCCTCCCCTAGAAAGAGAGTATCCAAGAACCATGGAGTGGTTTCTATAAACAGATATATATATATATATATATATATATATATTCTCTGTCAAAGAAACCTCATCTCGAGAGTAATAGGATCTTTATATCACAGCTTAGACCAATAATGTGATTAGCCATAAGTACCGAGTTAAAAAAACAATCTATTATTCCCCACACCTCATTGAATCTACCAATGAGGGACAAGTCAAAGAGCCTCAAATCACCACATGTCGATTTTATCTTCTTTGGGAGTCACTAACTCAACAGCATGGTTTTGGGTCCCAACGCAAAGACTTGTCTCGGTGGGGAAAGTTCCCTTCTTCCATGTGATTTTTTATGTATTTCAAACCACACAACTCGGTTGGGAAAAATTCAAGTCATTCTACACTACTGGTCAATGTCAAGACACATAGACGTTTGGGGAAAGTCAAGCCACCCCACACTACTTGGAAATGTCAATCCCTACTACAAAAATCGTTTGGGGTATTCTTTTTGTATTCAAACCTGTAATATTTAAATCGTATCTCAAAAGACAACTCAATGGGTACCATCATGTTCAACATGGATAAAAACCTCGGATAAGCATCTAATAGAACAAAATATGAGTTCATAATGAAGTAGATATGATGCTTGGAAGATCGCTTAGTTTATCAAAAGATGTACACATCTTATGAGGTTCCAAAATTATGTGTATCCCCTACCTCTTTCCAATGTGTGTATGGTTAGTACACAGGTTCCATCCCATGTAGGGTAACACAATCTGTGGTCAGAATTCATGTCATGCCTTTCCAGTCCGAGGACCAAGCTATGTCTGATGGTTGGGTCCATGTACTCAGAGTCTGTGGAACTGTAATCTTCACATGGCCATGTGTTTTTTCACATAGGTCACCTCATGTAGAATGTTATACACAATATGTAAAGGTAAATACATTCCTGGTCATCCTTAACATTTTTCGAACCCTATCTCTGCCACTGGGGGATGTCTACAAGTAATGTGTTCTTAAGAGAAAATTGCATGTATTTGGGATTATCCAGATATTTTCAAGTTCATCCAATCTATGCATGTCGGTTAAATATTCCCCTCTGATGCAGTCACTGTTGGTTGGATCTATTCCAAAATTAATGGATCTGGACACTAGTCATGCTCTTGGGCCTTCGTTCTCTGGAAATAGACCACCAGACCAAACGACGGTGTCGTTAATTCTTCATCATGCGGTCGGGTCTTTGTTCCTCATCAAATCGACCTGAATTTTAAGGATTCCTCATCTTTAGGAGTGTTATTTCTATATCCATGCCTTTCTCACTATTTAATCGCCATTTAAAGAAATTGACACGAAACCATCTCCTTTTAGGCGACCGATCGAGCATGGGCCAACCTTTAATTTTCCAGTTGTGTTCCATAGGGATACCATGGTGAAAAACAAAAAGAATAAAGGTGGAAAGGAATCATAAAAAACGTTTTAATCAACACCTTATAGGCCTTCATGTCCATTTATTGAGAATAGGGAACCAATGTTATAATACATGATAAATAATAAAATTCCAATTTGTAGTTGGATACATAGTTTGAAAAAAAAGTGGGGCAGTTTGAATATTCAATTAACAACATGCTCAAATATTTAATTTAGGGTGTAAGAACACCAAGATCGAGTCCTACTTAGATTAGGTTTCTCTCTGTTGAAGTAAAACACATTTTTTGACAAACAGGGAGGATCCACTACACTTTGATACATCTATTACAAGGGGTTTGTCATCGATTTTCATTCGACATTCATCAGGAGGAAGAAGAGGAGATGATAGAAGAGTGGAGTTGTAATCATTTGAGGAATGAAATTATAAACCAAACATTCAAACATATAAATTTATATTATTAATTTAGGATAAAGTGATTTATTTTATTTTATAAAATTATTTAAATAAACCACATAAAATTCTATGCCAATGAGAAAGGGACCCAAAATTCCTGCCCTGACTTATTTTATGTCACACATAGGGGAAACACCACATTCTAGAACAAAATGTGGTCTTGAAGTTATGATCTGATCATACATTTTGGAGATATCTCATTTTATTTAATTAAATAAATATTCATAATATAAATTATATTTAATATATTTATAAAATTAATTTCATGAAAAGTAGGCCTCAAAATCGTACTCCATCTAATTTACCAATATGGAATTATATTTAGAAATATATATATGCCTTATTAGAAAAGACCTGGGTCTCTACATCATTCCCACATTCATTTTTTGTATCCGAAAAAAGAAAAACTAAACAAAAAACTCATGGTACTATGCCCGCATCTGGATCTCCCATTCTGATGAGATCTCATGCATATTTTCTTGCTACCAATAAACTCTAAAAGATGGGTGGTTCATCCCTAAAATGTCCACTCTGACCATTCCCCAGTTTCCACTGGGTACCCCACAATGGGGACTCCATATTCAATATTCAGATCACCACAATCAATAATGTGAATGTGTTCATACACATACATCCTAAACATTGATTTGTAGAAGTTTTTGTGAACCCATTATAGTTGTAGGGGTAAGGTGAGGTTGTAGGAAAACTCATTGATCCTCCTCATGATCTTGACTGGATATATGAACATTATGGATAGCTAGATCCCATGGCTGAATCACTATATCCAATGTCATTGGGAGACTCTCTAGAAGACATGATCTCCGTGATCAATCAGCAATGACCTACGATGGTGGTCCTTATAAGACTTCTATCTCCTCTGGTTTGTCTTCATCCACACATGGATTAATTTCACCTTATTTTTGGTTACCTACACCAACTATGGGAACATAAGATAGGAATCTATAGTCTCTATCCAAAACACGGGAGACCTATAGGGCCCTAAATATAGGGCCTTAAATGTTTCATGCTGATGGTGGAGTAGTATCTTCTTTTGTACTCAAACTCCACCAAAGGCAAGTGATCTTTCATGTTCCAGCCGAGATTCAGTATGTATACCATCAGCATATCATCCAGAACCTAGATACTACATTTGATCTAATGAATACTCTAGGGGTGGAAGGTTTTATGCATCTATAGTTGGGTCCTGAATTTCTCCTATTGACCTCTACACATTCATGATATAAACCGCAAATCACGATCATAAATAATTATCAAGGGTACCCCATGAAATCGAATGATCTCTAACACTTAATGCTTCCCCATACATTCCACTAATCATTGCTACCATATGGAAAGGATGTTTTCTGACTTTGTGAGTCTGTTGACTACCACCCAGATGGAATCATGGCTCTTCATTGTGAATAAAAATCCAGATAATGATGTCTATTGTTATGCTTTCCCATTTCCACTCTAGGATATGAAAATGATACAACAACCCTACTATGCGATGATGTTCATCATTCACCAACTGACATAAATTTCATCGAGTGAGGAACATATCTATACTCTATCTCATGTCAGACCACCAAAACAACCATTGAAGATCCCTGTACATCTTCCACAATAAAGGGTTTACAACTAAGGGAGAAGTGTGGAACTCCCACATCACCTCCTCCTATAGTATAATTGGATCAACTATTCGTCCAGGAAATCAGATCTCATGACTCCCTCCTTCATAATACCCATATGGTGTGTCGCCTATGGATATCTTATCACAAATAAACTCGTAGTCAATGTCTCCCATCTAAGACTCTATTAGACGATCAAGGAGGGTAGGAGTAAACACCATTGACTGAAGGAAAATTGTACCATCCTCCTCCATCAGGGTCAGTTGTATGGAAGCCAACTATTATGAATAATCCCACACAAGAAGAGCCTTGGATATCCTAAAATGGGAATCTTCTTCAAAGTTTCACTTCACTAGAGTGTAAATGATATCGTATACGTAGTCCTACAGTAACTCTAACCTACACCACTGTCTCAGGGTCAATTATCACTGAGTGATGTTGTAGCTGAGACTCTCATGATTTGAATTAACTAAAAAGGGATCTACTAGAAGGTAATGCCACTACATCCTCATAGTTAAAACTACCACAACCAGCTATAGATAGTGAGTCACATAATTGAACTCATGGGGCCTCAGGTTCATCGACCCGTATGCGATGACCACCTCTCGTGATGAGACTGATTTAGTTTTTAAAGGAGGTTGTTATACGTAATTTATGGAAGGAGTATAAGCTATTATATTCACGTGCTCATAAAGGTAAATGAATTTATAATCTTCTCAACTAATGAGACTCAAATCAAGGAAGGGTCTACTTTTCATTGGATCATGGATGAGTCCTCATTTAGAGCAACATAAATATGAATTTTGGATTATATAATCCTTATAATTTTCTAGAATTTAGAAAATTTGGAAGTATCTATATATTTAAAGTGATAATATTTTCTATCAATATGACGCTTGTGGTCAATATGATGACATTTTAACAACACATGGTTGTTTATATTGTTCATAGAAGATCCCAAAATTTTATTTTTCATAAAAATAATGTCTCGTCTATAGATATTTATTCTTCCATTGATTAATCATAGTCTTGGTTGTCCTAAATGTAGAGAAAATCCCTAATTACTTTTCTAGTATAAAATGTGTAAGTATCCATTAAAACTCAAATAATATATGTTTTTATCAGTGTGAATCATATTGAAGAAGTTGTTGATATCAAATATCATGGACCAGGAAATCCATAAAATATACATTCATTTAATAATACATTTTTCATGATTTTAAATCCATTTCTAGAGAATAATATTTCCTCACAGGGAGCACAACATCAACCTATAATTGTTTGAAAAATATAGGCATTGACCAATCAACTCTAAAAGGGATGATTTTCTCTGATAGTGCTAATTATGGAATTGGTTTATCTATTATCAGGTTGGTTAAATGTAAGGTTTCTACATGAAATTAATTTTCCATTATAGATAAAATGATATATACATTAATCAGGAAAATTATTTGGAGGAAGTTGATCCGTCTAGTAAGGTGATCAATACTAAAAGTTTGAATAAGGCTATAGTTGATGACGTTGTCCCTTCCTTATTGGAGATTGTGTCTCCTATTGGAAAAAATCCAAATTTTGGTTGTTAGGATAATAGACGCATGGTCAAGGAGGCCATAAATCATTTCATAATTTAGGTACTAGACCTCAAACTATGAATATTTGAATATATTAATTCTCTTGGAATTTTCATTTTTTTCATTTAGACCATTTGGAGAAAGATTATCTATCCTTTATCCTTTGGATTTTGTTTTGTAATGTTTTTGTAATTTCATGGAACTTACGGAGAAATGCACCCCCATTGTACTTTTTCTTTTTCTTTGTAATAATATGTCACTATGTTCCTAATCTACTTCGATTGTTTTGGATAGTTGTTAAAATATTTTTCTTTTTGCTTATATTTCAGTGTTATTCCATATGGAAGATTTTGAAAATCATTATGGTCATTCGTGTCACTCACCAATGTGTTTGAATGATGAGCTTGATGTAGATTTTGTTTGGTTTAGTATGATAAATGAGACTTCCATGAGGGTAGAGTTTATCAAAATGGATTTAACTACCAATCAGATGTGATAAATATTATTTGTCGATAGCAGGAGATGACCATTGAAGTTCACTATGATCGACCAAAATTTTTGTGGATGTCACCTCAGTTGGGGAATCGTTATTTTAAAACATACGGGAAACCAACACAATATTATGTGGGACAATATGGGATTATAGAGGGTATTATATTTGGGGCTTAACCACGAAAACTTCCTACAAAATCTCAATTTATTAATGAAATGTTCTGTGTGCCCTAAATTCTTAGGTATATTAATACTTCTATTCATATCATTAATATTATTGATGTTGAGATGTAACTAAATTCATTGTTTGTGAGAGACTAGATAAATAATGTAGACCATAGTAAGAAGGTGTTTTTCGGGAATACAATGACACATTTATGAGTTCTATAACACCATGTAATAATTCAATAGGATAATTAGGAGTGATTATGAGATGTATAGGATGAATGGATTGTGTTTTGTGGGTGTGTCATGATCCAAAAAAATGGGGATAGAGCCGCGACTCCCCAAACCCACCTCCCTAGGCCTGGGGCCGATGTCCAGTGATGATTAGGCTATAACGAACAAGTACGCCATATCCTAATGTTCTTGTACACACACACCCACACACACCTCTATGAAATAATACAAATATTGTGATACAAAGAATGAAGAATGAAATATATGCATACATCTATCCCAAACATGAGTACAACACAAGTACAGATTGAGAAAATACATGTCTCATCAAATGATAACTCCAAAATCATAAAAATAGTTATAAGTGATGGTATCACTATCAAAAACATGCCGGTTAGCTCCAAATCCAAGCATTAGTGAAAACCCAGGTAATTCCAATTACTCTGATTTCCCTACTCGGGATCCAACTGGGACCCTATCAAATGAATTTTGGTCTACAGGAGACACAAGAAATGTGTGGGAAATTTCCATACATGGGTGAGTATAAGAATGTATATTAGGTACCCCAAAACCCCAGAAAGAATAGGTATAAACTAATATACATTAGTTAACTCGACCTAGCCCAAGGGAACCAGAATGAGAGAGAATATCCATATTGAGACCCTCTACAACTATACTCGAAAAGTCAAATCAACTGCCCTGGTATACCAATGAGACAACACATACAACGAGGACACCCAGATAAGTCCTAGAAACACTCAGCTCCAAGGATCATGGTCCCAACCATAGACTATAAAAGGAAAAAATTAAGGGTTCCAATGAGAAACTCACAATGGTCTCATGAGGTAACGACCTCATAGAAAACAATAAGATCCAATTCATCATTGATAGCTCATAAAACTAATGGGGAAACATAAAAATCTCAATGTCAATGAGCCAAACTCACCATTCTAGACCAAAATCCAAAAATAGATATCAGTATATTGCAGACATGCCCCATAAACATGGTTGAAATAACTGCGAAGTGTCCTGCACTTTACCACATCCCCGCATTTGAGGGAGTAATAGCTCCTAAACTAACCGCAAAACTGATGTCGCTTCGTTATGGAGGATTTTGCACCCCTGTATTTCAAGGGAGAGGTAAATGATGACCATGAATCACAAATAACATGTAGAGGGCCCTCTAACCTATTCAACTCAAGAATGGGGGAGAAATACTCTGTTTGCATGAACCTGTGCCCTGGTAAGTCATGTAGTATAACCATATGAAACGTGTTCCTCAACCCAGACATGGTAGGGGAGAACCACTGCATAAAACATGATCCCACACCTATGGTAGGGGATCACCATTGTGTAAGACGTGATCCAACACCAATGGTTGGGGAGCATCACATTGAGGAACGTGAGTCCTCACCCACGGTCGGGGAGCACCATACTGAAAAAACGTGAGCCTGCACCGACAGTCGGGGAACACCACTGTAAGTAACATTAGCCAAAAACCCAACTCGATATGGGAGCCCCACACTAAGGCTAGAGGACCAGCACCCTAATATGAAAGTGGAGTATAGAATCTACCATAATATGATATTGGAGATCCAACACCCTATCATAGCAGGGGAGTAGTCCAACTAAAAAGATGTCAGAGGTAACCCGAACCTAAGTGGATTAAGGGAGTAATGACCATAGAAGAAACCACCCAAAGGTAAAAAACCTATGCCCATGACATGTGGATTCCTTCTCTACAGAGGCAGATAGGTCAGGGAAGCCCATGCCTGTAATCTATAGGTGACTACCAGATCCAATGTTTGTCTTCTAAAACCATTGATCTCCAACATCATCCATGCCCCGCTCTACAAGAGTCCTTCTCAATTCATTCCACCACATACTGTATAAGCCGTAACAAAGGCAACCGTCATGTTCTACATAGGAAAACATGTAACAAAGGCTATTCACTCTCCCATAATGGATTTCTACTGAAAAGGGTATTATTCATCATAATAATCCCAAATGGGTCATCATGGGTACCTTGCCGCAATCATTGAAGACATCAAATGGATCATGTCATTTCTAATCCCAATGGAAAAAAATGGGATCGATAAACCATATGACCAAAACAAACACCCAAAGAAAAATGTACCTTTCACTATAAACATCCACATCTAGAAACATGGGACCCACAATCCAATTTTGGTTTAACAACCCATAATCAGTCATAAAACATCAACATTAATGTTAGGGTTTCAACACTACGGATGGCAGGCCAAACAGATATCAGATGCAGCATATACGTTTGATTCAGGATTCAAAAAATAATAATAAATTAAATATTATTATTATTTTTTTTTTAAATATTGTGCCAAAAATAAATAATCCAAAATAAAAGATGCCTAAATGAGGCCAATAATGGTCTTCCTTGAAGTAAGGGTCGCATGGCCATAGAAAAAATGCATTTCGGACCACAAATTGAGATTTACGTGGTTTTTAATTGACAAACCCCAGAAAAAACTGGGTGGAATGACCCTTTCTAGGGGGCCCACCCCACCTAGGCCATCCCACACCACTTGGGACAACCCACCAAACCATTAAACATATTGTTGATCTGTGGCCCCACCATGCTGTCCCGGCTACACTGGCCCAATGTCCCTCTTGCTGCGCGCCTCCGCTATGTCACTGCGTGCCCAATAGTTGATGCCCTTCTTGATCACTAAGATTCCCTGCTCCCTCCGTCCACCACCACCTCAATCCCCATCACTCCATAATAGCTTATTGTAAACCTAAATTCCTATACATGGGAACTACTGCACCCCGCGGCTGGAACCATCCGAGTAGACCCTCGACATACCTGCACTGTCTGTCCATCTACGGACCACGTCAAGCACTCCGGTGGTCCAAAAATCATTCTAAGACCTATTTGGGAAACCTCAATATTAAATCATCCCAAAAAATATGATGATTTGTTGAAAAATGCATCATATTAATGGGTTGTGAGATTAAAACCCAAAGAGCCTACCTCGTGGAGAAACACCGAAGAATTAAGGCTATATCTGTGGTCTGGGGCTGTTGTTGCATGATCCAAGAGTGTCCACCACAAAGATCTGAGACTGATAACACCTTTTTATTCGATTTTGTTGGTTTTATGGAGAAGAATAATGGACTATGAACCTAATTCAGGATAACCAAATAGGGAGTAATGATTCGGGGATTTAATTTTGTTTTTATAAAATCCTCTCTACTTCATAGTTAGGTTCGCAAACACCTCTTACCCGACACTTGGTGTCGGAAAAAATAATGTCATGTATAGGGTAAATACCACATTCTAGACACAACTATAGTCTCTAAAATTAAATCTATTAATCTTTTCATGATTTATTCAATATGAAGTCCAAATGAAATGAATTTAATTTAATTATGAAAATGATCTCACAAACTTTTTTAACTAAAGGCCTTCACCCGTAGAAGTTATGCCCCACCTAGCGTAGGCGACACACTCCATACACAACTGTGGCCTCAGTTTTCTAACCTAACCTACATGTAGACTGATAAAACTTTTCCTCCACATGAAAATTAAATCAGTAGTTAATATTTCCATAAAATTTATTCATGGCACACCCTCCCTCTGAATTCAAATTCATCTGTGTACCTAACACTATAATGATTCATTTGAATATTCCAAAGTCTAATAGGGAGAAACTTGAGTTTCTACATTGAAAAAAAAAACTAGGAGTCACTTCTCAAGGTTACAATGTCCTTATAGGGGGATATTATATGGTCATATAATCTTCATGTACCTGAACCCTTACTTTAAACCATAATATATATATATATATATATTTTGTTATTAGTTTATTGTTTTAAGATTTAAGTATTATATGGTTTGAATTCAAGGGTTTTAGGGGACTTTAATGGGGATAATTATTGGTTAATGTTTATTGAATATTGTAACACATTTCCCAGAAAAAAATATAACTCATGAAATAGGTGAAAATCACAATTGGTGCACGATTAGTGCTAACATTTTAATTTTCCCCTTAAAACTATGTGAATCAGGATATAGGTGAAAATAATAGATTATACATGTCTTGAAAAGCCTTGTTGAAAAAATACTCAGGTGTCCATAAGTGGAAGAGAACCTCATACAATTAGTGCATGATTTAGTAATCTATTTGACCAAACCATTCAAGGATTTTTATTTAATAAAAAACATAAACATTAATCCTAAAACCTCTATGAAACTCCTCATTTTCCATCTAACCCCTTTAGTCCTCGATCATTGGGACTCCAATGGTTGGTATTGTTGTTTTATCTACCATTGTGCTCTAAATATTGTGTATATAGAGGTGTTGACACATGTGGGTACAAGGTAAGAGGTTGTTATTCCATATTTCATTGTGTGTTTATTAGATATCATTTTTTTCACAGGAGATAAATGGTATGGATCTATAGATTTCATCATGATCTAATGGATAATTCTTGAATTTTTATTGTTATACATTGGATCTAGAGAATTGATGTATCTTTGTGTCTTGATATAGAACTATAATTGATGGTAGATCTCAATGAATAAGTTGAATTGGTTTTAAACCATTATTATCAATACCTTCTTTAATGTTTCTCTAGAATCCCTTAAGTGAAAAATTGTGATTGGTTCTAGGTATCCATAGTGAGCGATCATGATTCATGTGATGAATCATGGTGTCCTTTACCATTTGGAATCATCATGTTTGAGGTTGTAATCTACATACCATATTGGTACTTTTTAATGGTTTTTGGCATGATATGGTCATGTTTTATTTTTTTCCTTGAGTGCTATGATAGATTTATTTTACTTGTGGGGTTTGTGTAAAACCTTGGGAAGGCTACTCATGATACTACCAAATTGTATTTTTATGATATGACTTGATTCACTGTATTTGGTATCTTATAGAAGTTGTTTTATCTATCAAGTTAATATGTTAGTTAGAATTTTTTAAATGGCCCACTAGAGGGGAAGCATTGGTGATGATACAAATGGAAGAAAACATGGGATTACTTTTTGGAATATTTGGATATTATAGAATTTTTTAGTCAAAGTGGGAGTAGGACCATGAAGAGGAAATTGTGATATAATTTTTTAGGTATATTAGTTGGGCATTCCATCATGCAAGGATAGTCGACCACCTTAGGGTTGGGCATGAGGTGTTCCTCATATATAACCACCATAGGGTGGGTGTATGTTATTCCTTAATGGAATCCAAAAAAATCAACTAATGGGTTTAGGGTGATAAATTGAAACACACATAATGCGGTATATTATATGAAATGCAGTGTCTAACACTAGCATCCTTACCGATATTTTGATGAAGTACGTGAGGCCATGGTTCAGGGTAGCTTGATTAGTGCAAGATGACATGATGCATGTGTGGTTTTTTGTTCATTTTTGCATTACATTGATGTCATTACATAATCCCTAGGTATATATGGAGATATCTTAAGGACCCATTAGTGTGTTCTGTTAGGTTTATACTCGCACCCTTAGGATAATCTCAATTCATGTGTTAACATCAAGACCATAGATCTAAGGAAGGGAATTGTCCCAATGATAGGGAGATTAAGAGTTGGTTCATAGTGACAGAGGCAGTACCCAGATACTCATTGGATATATGTTTCTGTGAATTTATTTTTTCCCTATTTCTTTCTTATATGTTTTTTGACCTCCCACATTGGGTGTACTTAGTTCATTTTCTTTTGTGAAAATGTTATAATTAGAATGAAATTTCTTATACAATTTCTTTATTTTATTTCCATTGAGTTGCCATGGTTTGTTTATTTAAATATTTTTATGCTAATGGTATATCACTATTGATACTATGGGTATATGCTCCTAGCTATATTTTTTGAACCCTAATTACTAGTCGAATGCCTCTTATGCAAAGGGAGGCATGCATGGGGTAATTTGGCACTCTGACACAAACGGCGTGATTCAGGTTAGTGAAATATAAACCCAATGAGATGTTTTTAATAAATAATTATATGAAAATATTTGACCAAATGTGTTTTCATATACCCATTGAGTAGGTATGAAGTATGAATTCAGATAATTTTCCCTTAACCTCATTATAGAATTTTGTGGTACATGAGATCCTTTAAAATAGATGCGGTAAGCATTTGATGAATAAAAATAAGCGACCTAAATTGGAGCCTTAAATTTTCCCAAGGTTAGTAGTGAAAAAAAGCAAGTTAGGGTCTGCCTTGGGGGTCACCTCAAACTTATTTATGAGGCCTAGTGATAATTCAAAGGATTACTTTGAGTATATTATATATTATAGACTTAGGTCCAACACTCATGAGATTATAATCATGAGAAGATTTAGTAGGTACATACCTACCTCAAATTGAACATATTTAAATTGATGTGTAGATATTCATACAGGGTCGAGGGATGCCTTGGAATATGTCCATGGATCTGTTATGGCCCTTTTTGGGTCCCCATGTATATTTATATATAGAGTTGGGGATGCTTTGGGCTATGTCATTGGGTCTAATACTTCCCATTCAGGTACCTGTATATACTTATTAATATATATTGTTATAGGATTCCATGGAAATTATTATTGAGTATTGGGTGAACATTATGCACATATGTTCATCTATGTATATAGAATTCCATGGATTCTTCCTTTGGGTCTGTGGTGCGTATCATGCATAGATATTGATAGTTTACATAGATCACCTTGGACATGATTTTATGGATCACAGGCGGGGGACATGATCCACCCCATAATGTTTTTGATATCATGGGATTTATTCCCAAATTCATGATGATACCATTAACGGATGTCATGGATATGGAGCTGAAATTATACTATTTATCCTAATTTGGGTTTTATCCTATATGTTTTGAGGATTCCTTTTAGGGATGTGATGGAGTTAGATCCTGGGTGATTTGGGATGGCATTATTATGTGACATGCTCAGAGATATGTTCTATTCGATGATGTAGGTATGGTCAATCTCAAGTGTTCTGTTAGAATTATCACATTTACACTTTTATTTAATTATATTTCTGCATTTATTTTTTTATTCAATGAAGAATGTATCCTACACATATCACAACATTTAATGGTTATTTATGAGATTTCATTGGTGGTTCCCTAATGAGTTATGTACTCACACTCTTCTGAAATGACCATTTAACATTGGTACCAGAGTAAACTAGATTTCTCATAGGTTTAGGATTATTAGAGGATTATGATTGGAACATTCATCAGGATATCTTCGATGAGACTTGAGAATGGTCTGAGGTGTGTCTCTGGGATATAGTAGATCCCCAATATATTTTATTTCTTTATTTTATCTTATATATATGATCAGCCTAGTGGGGAACTAGTTGAATTTTATGTTTTCATGATTAAATTCATTTACCATTTCTAGTTTGTGTCTTTTTCTTCTATATATTATGTTGATGCTTATTATTTTGGATTATATTTTATTTATTTATAATGTAAATATAATTTTATAAGAGCTTATAGTATCCCCACTATCACATATTAAAACCTCACTACTAGTTGGAATCCTCTAGTGTACAGGAAGGCATACCACAGGTCATGTGTCAACCTAATTTTGTTATTATAGACTAAACCATGTAAAATACATTATAAAGTGGTATCCGATCATTCTTTTTGTCTATTACTCTCTAGGGATTTGGTATAATGGAGATATAAGATTGTTTTAGAGCATTTGATTTAAATCATATGAGTTTGTCTTAAACATATTTTTTGATAAGTTATCTTGGTTTTTAGGATATTGATAATTATATTAAATATTTGATGTTATGGTTGTATGATTTCAACTTGTGTGATGCACAAGGATTTTTTACGTTTAGGATTTATTATAAATATTTTCTCATATCTCATAATGGGATGTGGAAACTTATACGTCATTCTTGGAATGAAGGATTCATATGACATGTAATTGATTGTGTCTAAGGATTTTTCTGATGATAGAGTCCTACTATTTAAGGATTATGTAATGTGTTACAATCAGTTTTTCCTTATAACTTCACAGAGGCATTTTACCCAGCTGGACCACAATTTATTACATTATGAAGATAGGTAATGTATATTATATAAAGAGATATTCCTCAATGGAGTTGATGAAAATCCTTAGTGAATAAAAGGTGAGAAGACCACTAGTTTTCATTTTTCATCTGGTGGAATTATACTTAACTAGACACGAAATTTAGGGATTCCTCAACTGTTGATCGTTGTCAAGTGATGCTATTATATATATGTTGTACCTTGATGAGATTTTGATTCTTGAGGTGGTAGTCCGGTATGAAGTTGCATAATGATAATTTGTTTTGAGACGGGGTTGTTGACATAACAAGTGATTCTTGATACATTTGTCATATATGATTCCATAGAGTCGGTAGTTTCTTTATAAATTCTCCTGTGACGTTTTTTACAATGACAGAAAAGTGTTACCTAAGAGTTATTATGTATGTGAGAGGTGACCTATTGGTTAGGTGGGTGACATTAGTGGCATGAGAATGACATTATGACATGGGTGATCAAATATTATAATTGTGAAGATGGATGTTTTCCATTCTATTGATGAGACATGAAATTTGAAGGTATCTAGAGAGAGGGGTTATCCTATAAATGTGAATACCATAGAGGTGGGATGCTTTGGTTGGTGATTCAGGTTTTTGGGATGGTGCACATGTGGTTCTACCAATTCCTTCAAATAAGCGTGGGGATTCTTATAATTTTTTCCATGATAAGAACATTGAGAACATGTGCATTTGGTGTTGAAGTAAGAATAAAAGGGAATGATATGTAGGATAAATTACCCTATTTATTTTTGGTGTGCATTGGGAGTGAATTAAAATCATGCGTAGAATCTGGGAATTTTCGAAATAGATCCTTGATCACTGGGTGTTCTTGTAGTTGAACATAGAATTGGTGAATATTCCAAATTTTGAGGAGGCGTTATATGGTAAAATCTAATTTGATGAGATAATACTTGTTATGGAACAATGTTTGTGATTTAGGTATGAGATCATGGGTAAGATGTACTATGAATCACAGTAGCAAGTCATGTTTTTGGAAAGGGTAATACATGAGGATACGTTGTTGTGTCATGTTGGGGAATATTTGGATAGTGAATTAGAAATAGTGAATAAAGGGGAACAAAAATTATACACACTACAACAAAATAATGGTTTTTGATAGTGTTGTATTAAGGATGAGGAAAGGTGGATTGAAATTGATACTTATTTGATTTGTGGCTTGGGAACTAAATATTTTCATCTTGTAGATGTTCACGCCATAAAAATGGTTCATGACACGAGTTATTTCAATTAGGGGAACAATAGGTACTCCCTATTTGGGGGATGATGAAACCATGACTATATGGGTGTTATGAGATGATAATAGATAATCATGACATGAATGGAATAATGTGATTATTGGGTATGACCCTCAGGAGGAATGATTCTTCAGAAGATTCGAATGATGATGTTCATGTGAGCTAGGAAGTGGTAGTATTTGATATATTTTGTTGTATATTAGTTATAATAAACATTTATATGTTAAATTATTATGTGTGGTGATGGAAAGATCATGTGATGTGAAGATAAATTTTAATTTTGGTATATAATCAATAATGTCACTCCTATGGTGGGTAACATCGTATTGATCAAGGAGGCATAACCTTCGACATGTAGGGTTATCGATGTAATGAGACCGATCATTGGGTAGTGGATAAGACATTATGATGTTATTATTCCAATGGATCTAATTTAATATTTATTCCAAATTTTATCCCATATGATTACTCAAGTGTGATGCTCGATTGGTGCTGATCATTAGCAGCAAGATTAGGATAAGTATGAAGTGATTTCAATGTGATTCAGATTTCTCTTTTGCATTTATTCCCACAACAAGTCATGATTGTGGAATTAATTGGTCAAGGATTCTACATTAAAAATATCACTTATATTAGGGTTTTTACTTCCATGGGCATGACAGGATTATCACATAATTCCTTTTAGATTTAAAACATCATGAACAAATAATTTCATAATGTGTCAGTGAGTTAAATAATATGTTTTTTTTTTGAAATGGGTTTTAGAGGAGGACCCATTGGTTTTTTCATAATTAATTGGATGTGGTGAGGTGGAAACCATGATTGGAATGCCATATCGAGTTTGATAGTTGTGTTTCACGGATTTCCAGGGGATATTTCAAGTAAAAAATCAAATTTATATGAGGTCTATTATTTCACAAAATAGGCTCGTATACATCCTTTGGAATTGATTAAAATATAAATTTTTTACTTTCAACTAGTTTTTAACATGTTATTTAGTTTTGAAGTGGTCAACATCACTGAGTGGGTTTTTGGACCAATGTAAATTCTTTTGGAAAGGTTATTCTCGTGGTGGGGAGCACCATTGATCTGAACCGGCTATTGTGGGATGATATTTATGGTGAGAGAAACCATGATCCTTGTTATGAATTGGATAGAAGAAACTAGGATGTATCATGATTTATTGGAATGGGTGAGCAAGGTTTCAGTGATTGTAATAAAAAATTGTTTGAGTTTTGGTGATTGAGACCCTCATATTTACCGGTAGCATAGTTGATGTACATTTTGATATCTGAGATGGAACATGGCCTGCAAGCACCAAATTAATGAATTTGATAGGATTGGACATATATGTCTATGACAAATCAGACTTACCAAGGATGTGAAGTGATATAGTTGGGAGATTTTAATACCCTGTGTCTGGAGTGTTAATAATTTCATGAGGAATAATAATTTTCAATATATTGGAAGGTTTTATTTGTGAACCAACACTTGTAATGATGTTATTATTGTTTATAAATCCCTAAATAATGTTTTAGATGTGTATTGATGCTCAATTAGTGACATATATGCATGTGAGGAATAAGAATAAGTGTGGGGTGGCCATTGATGTTGAATTTTAGAAGTAGAGGCCTTGATCTATTCGTTGAACTACCACCAACATACTGGTGATTGGTTAGAGGCCCAACATATTGTTTGTGGTCCACCGGTCACATGGTGTGCCACTGACTCTCATGTGAGACCCAAAAATTAGTTTTTTGTGTCGAAGTAAATTTTCTTATCTTTTTTTGTTTCATTTTTTTATTTCATGGTCATGATGTATTCAGCATGATAAGGTTACATGTGGAGCTCCATTCAGCCAAATTCTCTCCCTCTCCATCCTCCATTATTTCCCCTTGACCATTGGGATGTTTCAGGTTTTTTGTGCTGTTTTTATGTAAAATCTACATTTATATTCAATTCATTATTACCCCAGTACAAAATTTGATATTTGGTTGATATCATTTAGGATGTTGGGGATTATTTCACCGAAGCATGGAGAAATAATTCATGATTAATTAGGATTTCAATTGGCTTATATAAAGGATGTACTGCGATTTTGTCTTCACATCACCTATAAAAATTTCCTTGAAATTATTCTACATTTATATATTTACTAATGATTAATATTTAAATTAATGTAGGAATTAAATCATTTTTATGTGTTTTGGAATTTTTTTGAGATGGGATCCAAGGATTATCACGATCCTTCCAGTTGTGTCTGGTCTCAGTTCTAGTACATCATGAGTACCCATTTTGTTTTCTGGTGGTATGCTTAATTGGTTTAATTTATATAATAATTAATTATAAAATATTAAATTACTGGGATGTTAATGTCAAGGTTCGAGGGTTCACTAGAAGTAGATCACACCACAGGGATCGAGTTTCAAAAAAGTTGTTATGACTCGATGAGTGTTTATGATCTTATGAAAAATTTCATAAAACATGAATTTAATTATAAAATGTTAATTATTTTTTAATTGAACATAAGTAAACAAGGTTAATGATTTTACAAGGTTTAGTGCCTCATGGTTCTGGGAAATGTTTAAGTGTTCATTGTCACATATCGACAAGGACGGTCTGGTAGTTAATTAAAGAAATAAATGGATTCAAATGAGGATGAAAATATCTATCAATTTCTATATAGTATTTGATTTTTTATTTATGAATTAAATAGTAATGTGAAATGTGGTCTCAACACTAATGGTGAATGTCCTTCTATAATTAATCTATCTGTTTAGTGAAGGTTAAATTAATTGTTTAGACACAAAATGATACTTATAAGAATGATATGAGTAATATGTCAGGGACCCAAAAAAGCATTTGATAACTAAGTGGAGATCCCACCCAATGATGATCGAGAATATAATTATATTCACGTATCTTATGAAATGTGAATCCCATGAGAGGTTCTAAATAAATAATCATCTGATTCGTGTGATACTAATAGATTCCCTCATACCCCTTCAGTTGTGATGAGTTTTGAATTTGGATAATCTTCCCTAGTCAGCCTTATGGAATTGGGAGAAGCCTTATATCCTTAGGTCTATATAAGATGAACATGGTTTTATAAACATAGAAGACATAGATTAGTGCCATATGATTTTTATATATGTCTGGAATAATGAATTACTAGTTAGGGTCAATCTATTGTGTAACCATAGAACTACGGATTAGACAATTTGAGACCTCGAAGGATGACCTCGAGTATTTGAGATTGGTTGGATTGAGGGACATCCCTTATAAAGTGATTGTTTTGGGAATATTTGAGAGAGATGTAATGCACACTGATGGATCAAATATATGTTGATATGTTAATATTCTTACATTGTAGTGGGATGCCTTATACTTTGTTAATGGATCTGTGATGGATCTTTTTAGGTCCCCATATATATTATACACAAGGTTAGTGGTGACATGAAATCTATCATGGGGTATGTGATTTCCCATTTTGTTACCCATATATACATATTAATATTTATAGTAAAGGTACTCCTTATCTTTAGTACATGGATTTGAGGTTTTCATTATGCATAAATGTTCATTTATGGTCATGGGATGATGTGAACTGGTCATTGGGTTTAGTGGTGGAATCATGCATTGATATTGGTAGTTTACATGGATTTCCCTAGATGATATTTTTTTGATTAGGGGTGGTGGATGCAACCCCCACCCCATATTGTTTGGGGTTTCCTTGGATTAATCCTTCAAGGTGTGAGGATATTATCTATGTATTCCATGGATTTGGAGCATGAATTATACTGTTAGGGATATTGTGGGTTTTATTCCTAATGTCATGAGGATTCTTATTTGGATATTACATTGATCTAGAGCCTAGATAATTTGGGTTTAATCAATCAAATGATGTTCCCAAAGATATCCATCGTTGGCCAAAGTTGGTAGGATTTAACCTAGGTGTCACATTAGACCCCAAGGATTGACTGTTGTATTTACATATATTACTATTGTTCTTTGTTTATTTTTTTCAAGAATGACACCTGTAAATTTCATTTCATTAAGTAGTTATGTATGAGACCTCATTGGCGATTCAATACTACGTTATGTATTCACACCTTTCTCAGATGGACATTTTACTTTGGTACCCATGAAAACTTAATTGTACATAAGTTTGGGATGAAGGTGAAGATGACCATCAATGTTGCTGATTATGAAATCTGAAAATTAATGATTTTAATTTAATGGAAAAAATTGACATCCAAATTAAATAAAACAAAATCATTTTATGATAATAACCATTTCAATATAACATAATTTATAACCCTTGTATGTTATTACTTCTTCATTTTGATCATCTCCTTGAGTGTTAACCCAAACATTGAATAGTTGTGACTTCTAATGTTTATTCTCATGTGCTTTGTTGTATTCATCATATTTATATTTCATTTTTCATTGATAATGGTAGGGGATGATATCTTAGATCACTTATCCTTCCTAGGGATCCTCCAATAGTTTAGAGACTCATTCCTCAAAATTGAATTTGTGATCATGCTAATCCGAGACAACTAGTTTCCCCATTGATCTAGTAATTATCAGTTTCAGTAAATAAGAATAAATATTTCACCACATAGATTTATTCCCCATAGTAAATGAAAAATCTGCTTCCATAAACTACACCATTTTTTTCCACCTCCTTAAAATTAACTACACTTACACCTGATATTCAACTGAATCTCTATATGCATAGTCTCTTTTTTTAAATTGATCGATAAAGTACAAATCTGTGAATTTGAGTGAATAAATGATTATATTATTTTTACATTATTATTTTTTCATGATCTTGAGTGACTAATATAATGATAACATTTCTCATTTAATTTAAAATTTTTATGGTGATGTAAAATATTATTGATTTTGGATGGTTGGTACACATATTATATCACAGACTAATAAAGTGCATCCTCAATTATTTCCCACCTGAAGTGGGTATACGATTTAATGAATAATCATGGATTGTAATTTTACAATATACATTGAGGATATAACAAACGTTTTATGATTTATATGGAGATAATACTTGGATACATTTCCTTTTATATGAATTAGGTATGATTCATTTGAGAAAAAATTATTTAATACTGCCATTTATAATAGTTATTTATTTGTGTTTCCAAATTCAATATTTTTTTAACTTATTTTATTATCAAATATTTAAATGGTTTTCTCGTTGAGTCTACATTCATGCGACATGAACTTATTTTATTTTAAAATTATTTTTCATGTGATCAATTCTCTAATTAGTTTTAACAAGTGATTTAAAATGGATCGTAATCTTGGAATGTAAGCATTCAAATTTTGTAATTAAAAAATTTATGTACTTGTTATAAGTATATGTTGTTAAATATTACTATCTATTGTATTGTGTAGTTTTCAAGGTGGGAATGACTGCTTAGTTTTTGGATTATATATATGGAATGATAAAAAAGTGTTTTGAGTTCCCACTCAATGATTGTGAAGACTATTATTGTATCTAAAAATTCACTTCATTACCAAACAATATTTACTTCATGCTAAAAGATTAAGGAAGGTTTTTAGATAGTAAATGTTTGGTAGATGCTTAAATTAAGATTAAGGATAGTATTATACCTATTATTAATTTTTCTCTTAGAGAGGATGAAGTTAAGAGGAATCATAATTTCATTACTGAAGGATTATCTCCTAAAACATGTAATAAAAAGGGATATACTTTCCTTGCAATATGAAATGAATATGATATTAAATATTGATTAAAAATTTGGGAATTTTAAATCAAAAGAGGATTTATTTTACTATATTTGAGAATCTATTGATCACTGATGACAAAATTCATAGTTTATCAGGAATTTTAGTATTCTTTTATTTTTAGATCATACATAGTGGTAAGGGAAACCATCATATCATATTTCTATATAAGTAATGGAATCATAAATCATGGGACCATGATTCCCTAACTCTAAAACCAGGTATTCATATGATTCAAGACTAGGATTCAGATTTTAATCCATTAATAATGATGGAGATATTACATAAAGCCTTACATATTGATATATGATATATTTATATTTCATGAAAATGATAGATTCCATGTATAGGGTATATTTTTTTGAAAAATATGTGATAAAGAAAAATAATAAATTGTTATCATTTATTTATCTTGTGTATGCTTTCATTCACAGAGCTATTTTATAAGATTAAATAATGAGGATATATAACATTCATATAATGAATTCATTTATTAGGAAAAGATTTATCTCATGTATTATAAATTCATGAGAAAATGATAAAACTAAGGGATTTATTTATGGATTTATAAAATACTTCCTTTTGATGGAAATGTTATAGATATTAAAATAATGTCTCATGTATCCAATGATATATTCATGTTACTTCATTTCATTTGTGATACTAGCATACTTTGGTTAAAATTTGTAATCATTCTAATGATGAGTCATTCTGATTAGACTATGGATATCGATGGAGGTGGGATGAATATGTTTCCAACTATGTTATATTTATTAAACATATATGAAGATAAATATTCTGATGAATATTTGTCAGTGTTTGGTATGCTAGTTTATATTATTTCATCATTTCAGTTCTTACACATGTATCATATTTATTGCATGGGGTTCATAGATATAAGGTTCTAAATTGATTTTTCATGTTCTATTAATTTTTATCAGACTATATTAAAACCATTTTTTAATATTAGAGAAAAACCATGATTTTAATTTATGAAATATAGCATCTAAGTGTAGAATAATCACAAAACAGGGTACATTTTTTTTGGGTTTAATAAAAAATAGAAAATTTTGTTTCATATTATGAAATGGAGATACATAAAGGTAATTATTACTTTACCCATATGAGGGTATGATGTGTAAGGGTAACTAAGGATTTACTGTAACATAAAATGGGCTACATAAGGGTCATTATGACTTACCCTTATGTAGATCAGTCTATATATGCATCTTTTGAGTATACCCTTATGAGAAATTGTAACAACCTGATATATTATTATAAGTATTCTATTTAATTTATTTGATGTCATGTGTTTTATGCTACCACAAGATTATCTTGTGCTATACGCAACACAGTATTAGCTTGCAGTATACGCAACACTTTTCTTAGATTGTGTTACACAGAATTTGAAGTTCGTTTGATAATAGTCATTCTACAAAACATTGAGTATGTATATATATATATTCAATGTATAAATGGAAAATTGATGGATTCTGATATAACGAAACAAAAAATCAGTCTTTCACTAAACACAACCCTGATTTGTCTTGCATTACACGCAATCGCGACCTTCCTCGATAGCGTGTGTTGTACGCAATACCGGGTTTCAATAAATAACGATATATGATTATAATATTATCACGAACTAGCCGTTATGAATAGTATTAACAATGTTTTGAATTTTGTAAAATTATTATTCATCTTACACATTTTCTAGAACATGGTATGAGATCAAAATAAATTTTTCGAGTAAAATAAGTATTTTTCAAAAAATGCAGTATTGCCACCTTTTGATAGCCCACCCACATTAAATCTAGTTTTTGACATGTTTATAGGTTCAATTTGATAAAATAAAATTATTATTTGTAATCAGGATATAAACATTTACTTTGGATAAATTTTTCATATTATTCTGATAACTTTCATATTTTAATGAATAGTAAAAACACGCTATATTTCAATTAAAAACAACTTTTTTCATCATAATAATATATATGGTTAAATTAAAATATATAATGGTTGTAAAGAATAAATAGAATATATTTTTACCATTTAATATAATTTATTCTGTTAGCATTTATTCTACATTGAATTCGTAGGTTAAATCAATTCAATCTTTTGCAATGTTTTAAACAAAAACCCATTTTCATTCGACAACAGGATTTATTTTAATTTAATTTCTTCAACTTCTGTGTATTGAATTTAAAAAAATGGATTCCATATTTGGATTCAGTGGGTCCAAATTATATTAATAGGTTACTTTTATTTTTTTGATATTATGAATTGTAACTACAGTAAATTTTTTTTATTTACTATAGTTAAACGTAAATCAGGTAATTAAGGGTAAAAATAAGATTATAAAATTATCCTAACACTTGGAAAAATCATATTCTATGACTAAAAGTAGACCCATATCACATAAGGATCGGATTAGATTCATTTAATGGACTTTTATCCAGGACAAAATTTAATTATTATTAAAACCAAAGAAAGTGACAACATGTCACTTTCTTAAATCTTATAAGTATAATAATTTTATTTTAGTGATAAACTTCATGAAACTTCGGATATAAATAGTATCAAAAAAGATAATAGAATTATCTACATCATATGAATTTATTTACAATTTTTAGGGATTATATAATTATCATTAAAGGTGACATAATAGTAATGTTGAAATTATTTTGTTAAGAGAAATATCAAATAAATGGTTTTTAAAATATTAAAATAAATATTATATGAACAATTTAATGTTCTCCACTAATTTTATAGATAACTATGACATGGTATGAATCTATTAAATATTTTAGTTTGTACATATCTTCTATATATTGTTTAATTAAATTCAAATAAATGAATAGTGTCAAAATTGACACTATTGTTATTTCATAAAAATAACATATTATAAAAAATTTTAAAAATCACAAAATTACTTAAAAATTAAAAATTTAAATTTATATGGTTTCAAATTTCATAATGTTTCAAATTATGGAAAATTCACGACACATATGTAATTAGTTATAATAATTTAAAATTTAGAATATTATTACCACAAATAAAATTAAATTGATAAATAAGGATAAATCAAGTTGATAATGCTTAAAATAAATTCCTAAAATGCCTAAATTTTATTTTTTAAGAGAATACAACCTTATCTCATCTTATATTCGTATTTGAGTCATTTTGGAAGTTTCTATGCGGGGTTGGTATTTAATATAAATTAATATTTTCTTATATGTTCAAAGGTTCCCCTCTCCTCCCTCATAAAAGGGAACCTCCTCCCTCTCATCCTCACACCAATTTGAGCCTTCATGATCGGCCAAACTCTGCTCATTTCACTTACCCACTTCCCTAGAAACATCCTAGAGGTCCTGGTCTTCTTCAAAGACAAATTTTAGTGCCCTAATAGAAGGTCTCAAAGAGGCGCTTCAAAGAAGAGGTAATGTCCATTACCGATTCTTTCAACTTTATTTCTTCTTCCACTTCTTCTTCTTTAGTTGTTTCATTATGAAGTAATAACATCAGTGTAAATCATATACTGATATGTTATTATAATTATGAAACAACCCTATTTCACCATCTATCCATCCTACAGAAAATGAAATCACCACGTGTGCGTACGTACGTAATACTGTCTCCACGACGTGGTGAAATCTATTTTTCCACCAACACCTTACATGGATGGGTATAATGGTGTAAGGAATAACTATATATGGTTATTATAACTGATTCTGATATATTATACCATCCACTCCAATTCTATTCAATAATTATGGGAATGATATCATCGCTCGTGCGTACGTACGGACTACCGTCTCCACGACATGATGAGATTCATTCTCCATGTTAAACATACATGAATGATCATAAAGTTTATATAATGAATAATTATGGTTGTCCGTTTTGGGCGATTGATTACTCAATCCCATGTGTTTTTCCGAGGGGATCGCAGTGGCGTGATCTATTGGTTCAGTTTCGGGATCTTGGGGTGGGCCCTGCACGGGTTTGGTCATGGTGAATAGTACCTTTTTCAGCTGTTGCCCATTTCGGGTGAGTGAGTAGTCTAACTCGCGTGTTTTTGCGCAAGGATTTAAACGGTGTGATCCGTTTGGCTGTACGGATCCTCTTGCGCGATCTTTTTAAATGTGGAAGCATGGAAGGTGCTCCAGTAGTGGTTCGCCCTACTTTGTTTGTAGCGGACCCCTGGCGTGTGATCGCGCACTATTGGGAGAGTGATATAAATGGTTCACGAGATGTGGTCAGTCGTGCCTAAGCCTTTGAGTTGGAGATGTTACGTCACGCTTTCGCGTTGACGATGGGTGTCGTGTGCACGATAGCCTTTGGGCTAGATCGAGGTATACTCGGGGAGTATACGGGAGCGCTTGGAGGTATGTGTGGTTTGTACATGAGACGTCCATGCGCTCAGTTGGGGTTGAATTAGGGCCACACGTTGTGTGGGCCCCATGTGCGATCGTGTTCTGCTTTGCGTACTTTGGCCCCTCGCGATGTAGAGGGTCCCTCTATGTGTTTGTTTGACCAGAAGGGTGGAGTTTTTCCCCTGGCTCTGTGCTCATTGGTTGACCAGCATGGTTGAGTTGTCTCCCCCTGGTTTCGTTATCGAGGGATTGGCCGGTAGCTGTGCTGGTGACACCTAGTGATGGAAGAGGCGTTGAAACCCCTTTGGGTGAGTCTTGTTGGAGTTGGGTGGTCACACGATACCCACTCCGTGTTCGGTTGGCCCGTGTTGTACTCTCCAGTGGAGATGGACAGGGCAGTTTTATGTTTTACCCTCCAGTGGGGTTGGGCAGTGGGTTACTCATCGACTTCTAGGGTTTACCCTCTAGCAGGGCTGGGCCGTGGGTTTCTCGCTGATTTCTAGGGTTTACCCTCTAGCAGGGCTGGGCAGTTGTTTTCTCGCTGATTTCTAGGGTTTACCCTCCAGCAGAGTCTGGGCAGTGGGTCACCTGACGCTCTTAGGGTCTACCCTCCATCAAAGACTGGGAAGTGGGTCACCCAATGCTATTAGGGTCTACCCTCTAGTAAGGTCTGGGCAGTGGGTCACCCGACGACCTCTTAGGGTATACCCTCCAGCTGGGCTGGGCAGTGGGTTGCCCATCGTCTAGTTCCAGGTCTACCCTCCAGCACGGCTGGGCAGTGGGTCGCCTATCGACTTATACCAGGTCTACCCTTCAGCGGGGCTGGGCAGTGGGTCGCCTGATGATGTATTAAGGTCTACCCTCCAGCGGGGCTAGGCAGTGGGTTTCCGGATGATGTATTGGGGTTTACCCTCCATCAGGGTTGGGCAGTGGGTCACCTGATATTTTGGTTATGAATTACCCTCCAGCAGGGCTGGGTAGTGGGATACCTGTTGACATTCCAGACTTAGTCCTTCTGACTAGGCTAATCTGTTGCTTTCCTCCGTGATTACCAGATCGGGACCCTTGGTTATACGGATCCGTGTTATGATGACATGACATTGAGGAGACCTCTCAACTGCAGGGCAGTGATGAGCTGTGGTTTGACATTCCTAGAACTCTCAAGTACGAGGGGCGCTTTCCCCACCGAGACACGTTCTTGTGACGGGATCTAAAACCGTGCGGGCGAGTCAGTGCCGCCCAAAGCAGATAGTGTCGAAGTGCGGTGATTGAGCCTCTTGGCTTGTAGTTCGGGGTAGACGTGTGGGATGCTGGGCATCGATGATGGGGTTATGTCTGGGACTATTGTCTACTCTTTTCTTGGGCTGAGCCACGGGATAGAGATCCCCTTACGAGCTTGTTCGGGTGTCTTGTTGAGCATACAGATATGTATATACCTTGTTTCTGGTACCCACTTCTTGGGTTTGGTTACTCTCCTTCCAGGAGAGGCAAATACGCGGGTGGTATGCCACGTGCTTTCCATGTCTAGCTTCTCATGGTTGGATGAGTCTACTCTCCCGCTATAGGCAGCGAAAGCTCGACGAGAAGTGCATCTTCTCACCGTTACTAGCTCCTTGTGTTAGGATGAGTCTTCTATGTTTCTCTTGTTGGGTTGAGCTGGAATCTTTACTTCACTTTCTGTTGTCCTCCTCTACTTTTCCTGTTTGCTCTACTGCTCACCCTTCGGTACCTTTTTTGTTGCTCCCTCGAGCCTTCTGGGTATTCTACTGATTATTTTTATACTCACCCCTGCTTGGGCATTTCCCGCACTTGGTGTGCCCTTGCAGAAGACGGACAGGTGGAGAGTGACTTCAGTGGAGTGTAGGAGCATGGGAGCTTGGACCACGTGTGGTGGTCGTGGCCGGGTTCCAGGTGGGAGACCCATCAGTTGTTTCTTTTTGTTTACCTGTTACCGGGTTGTGGAACTTTTTATTGGGCTCGTGTATTGCCCTTTTTCTTTTCAGCTTGTACCTTGTATCTTTTAGAGGTCGATGCACATTGTGGTTTATATATAGCAGTTGTTCTTTTTACTCTTCTAGTTTTTTCTTTACTCTGCACTTTTGCATTGATTTTTCTATGTGTGTGTGTACAGGTGCTTAGGGAAAGGCCTCCCCGAGTTGTTGTGCCTTCGGCGATGGTCGCCAGCCCCTAGCCTATGGAGGCGGGCCTGGGGTAGTTGCGGCTCGAGCCCGGGTAGGGTCGGGTTGTGAAAAAGTGGTATCAGAGGTGGTTCGTTCCTTGGGGCGTTGTGCGGATGTCCCTAAAAGATGAATTGGTTGGGATATAGGGCAACAGTGTTAACGTGTCTCGAGAGCAGCTATCAGTCCAGGGAGTCCAGTGATGGTGCGGCGGCCGATGTATCCATTCAACAGGACCTTGATAACCTGCTTGTCGACTCGGCATGCTGAGATACTTTTTGTAGGGAAAATTTGTTTGTGCATCACATAGGATTGAGTCTTTGACTGTCCTTCTTGAGTCATCTCCACATTGTTGTTATTGGTATATACATATATGCTCATCTGACTGCGACACTCCTTGATAATATTCAGGATGTCTCCGCGAGGACAGCCAGCCAGGATACCAGCTTTGGGTACGTGACGACGACCCTGTGAGCTGTGAGGCGTCAGTACAGAACCCATCATGCGAGCTCTTTCTCCGGGTGGGCCGGTAGCAGCACCCCCACCTGTTGAGTAGCATGCAGTTTCAGCAGAGCAGGCTGAGTTTGAGCGCAGGTTGAGCACACTCCGTGAGTTCCAGCGGCAGAGACTGCTGAGGTTTAGTGGTGAGCCAGACCCTCAGGCAGCAGAGGATTGGCTCAAGACAGTGGTTCATCTTTTCAGGATTGTGCAGACGCCGACAGATCAGAGAGTGTCTTTGGTAGCCAGCCTTTTCTGTGGATCGTCTTGGCGTTGGTGGAGTCTGGTGACTCAGCTTCTTGATGAGTCGTCACTTTCATTGGACAACTTTCAGTTGTTGCTCCGTGAGGAGTTTTGCCCCTCCTGCTTGAACTCCGTTCGGATTCAGGAGCTCCTGCAGTTTCATCAGGGAGGGATGACGGTGGCCGAGTAGGCGGCAAGTTTTGCAGACCGTGCACGCTTTTACCCAGACTTAGTCCATGACAACAACTTCCGAGCACAGAAGTTTGAGCAGGGTCTCCGCCAAGAGATTCGTGTTTTCATAGTACCCTTGGGCATTTCCACATATTCCGTGGTGGTAGAGCATGATCTGGTGACAGAGGGCATCCTGTCACGTTCTAGAGTTGGTAGTGGCAGCAGGCACGTTGGAGCTGAGATGCCTGCTGCAGCTAGTGGGCGTCGACAAGCAGGACCTCGGCACAGGTGGCTTTCTGACAACCGGACTAAGGGGCGTGGTCGTACACCATAGTGGCGCCGAAGGGCACCGGTGCAGTCCAGAGAGAGTTGGTGCTATGTTTGTGACAGGCGAGGTCACTTGGCACGAGACTTCCCGACCCGAGTTGCTGAGAGCTTCGGGCAGGCAGTAGGCGCACCACCACGGTAGAGGCAGCGCCGTGATCGGAGTAGTGGCCAGAGAGGTGGTACTAGCAGAGGAGCTGGAGGAGTTGGAGCTGGGGGACGACGTTACGAGATCTCCCCATCACTACTAGGCAGTCTACGTCAGGCTCCGGGAGCTGACGGTTGGGACCGTGGGCAGCCGCGAGCTTTGGATGTCTACGATCCTGCAGAGCATGGGATGGTGAGAGGTACCCCTTGCGACTCTTCTACCTATTGCAGTATAATTGTTGGGCTCTGCATGTGAAAGGCTTTTCCTCCCTGCTCCTCGTATGAGGTGTTACCAGGGTGACACAGGGCGTCGGGTGTAACCCTGTGTTGGTAAGCAAAAATGAATGAGACCTTTTCCCTTTAGTCGATGGTGTGACTCCTTCGCTTCCGAGCGTGTAAGAAAGTTTTGGTTGAGAGACATCGTCTGTGAAATCGTGCGTGACCAGTTATCCTTGGGTGCTTCACCATATGGATATTCTGAAGGAGGGAATCACCGGGCCTTGTCCCAGGTGCGGGCGGTGATTCCAGTCGCGGTGTGTGACGTAAGGGTTTTACTAGAGAGGTGATCTACCCCCGAGGGCCTTCGGGCCGTTTGAGACCATCCAAAGGTATGTCGAGGTACCCTACCACCTTGCCCTAACCCCAATGTCTGGAGTGAGTGCATGACGTCGGCAAGGGCCGACCTAGAGTGAACAGATCAATTCTTTGGTCTGTGTGCGGTGACGCAGAGCTGTGTGTGGGTTCTTCTGGGTATGAGGAAGCCAGGTGTGGGCTTAGTACCCCGTGTTTCCCCCTAGATTTGCTTTTCGAGGATTAAAAGCTTGAAGGAGGGAATGATGTAAGAACCCGGTTTTTTCTGTGAAGGACATTGGAATATTTTTGATGATATTCCAGAGCAGCGCATTTAGACGGCGTGTGATTTCGATCCCCAGAGTGGCTGGAATTAAATTTTCAGTGCCTTCACACTGCAAATGCTAAATAAATGAGATGACTTCTAAACAGAGTTCCGGATCAAGGATCCGAGTGTACGGATGAGTCTGGAATGGGGTGTTTACCCTAGGAATGACATAAAACTTGTCAGCGCGGGACGTTTGGACCCCTCGTCCGCTTCTGGAACGTTAAAAGGATTAATTAATTAATTAATTAATTCGTTTAATGTTGAAATGCAAGTATCTCTTAAATGGTGGCTCGGATGGGAAAAACGAGGGCACCATTGAGTTTGGATCGTGTCGTTTACCCTAGGAGGGGTATAAGTTTTGAGGGCGCGGCCCGTCTGTGAAAAATGGCCCCGGGGGCGTTTTCATAATTTGGTGGCCTCGGGCGCTAAGTTTTATAACTTTTGAACGGGGCCTCAGATTAAAATTCCGAGACCGCCATTGTGCTCGAAGCGTCGTGATTACCCCAGGGACGCCCTCCTTTTTGTCTGCTTCTAGAGCTGGGTCGGGGGCGTGCCGGGTAGGGGTGTTTAAGTGTTATTACTTAAACGCACCCCCTCCCTCTTCTCTTCCCCTTCTCCTCCCTCACACCCTTTTCCCTTCCCTCCTCCATTCCGGTGAGCTTCGGCGAAGCGAGCTCTGGCGAGCCAACTCCGGCGAGGCAACGGCACGGGGCATATCGCGTGGGAAGCGTCGGGCAAAGCCCCACGAGGTAGGCGTTTTATTTTGTCTTCGTTTTTAAATTCCCGCATTATTTGAGCCCGATTTATACAATCGAATTGCCTCCTGATCTTCGAACAAATCCCATAGAATAGTAGAGCTCGATCCGAGCTTTCCGACACACCTTTCGGATGTAAAATCGGAGCTCCGAGGCGTCTGCAGCGGCCCGGAAAATTTGGGGGTGGTGTTGCGGTTTCCGGAGGTCGGCAGGGCTGTCCGGCGAGTTGGCGCGACGGAGGGGTTCGGCTCCGGGCAGGCGGCGCGGCGGCCGTGGCTTCGGAAGGCGGCGCGGTGGCCACGGCTTCGGAAGGCCGCGACGGCGCTTGCAGCGGCGACGGCAGGACGGTGGCGGCGGCAGGGCGCCGTCGAGAGGGAGAGGGGCCGCGAGGCGGTGGCCCTGTGTGGCGCAACAACGACCCGCACTTTGCGGGTCGTTGCGTGGAAGGTGCGACCGGCCCTCGTGGTAGGTCGGTGGAGAATCCCGCACGGCGGGCGCGCGGGTGTGAAGGGGAGCGGGCCGCGGAGTGGCGGCCCGCAGCTCGACTGGACCGGGCCAAGCGGCTAGGCCGCGGTCCAGCGGGCCGGCCGGCGCGGGCCGGCCCAAGCAGGGCGGACCGGCAGGACCGGGCCGGTCCGGCCCAAGGGGCTTTGCCCCTCAGTCTTCGGAAGACCATATTTCGGTCTACAAGCTTCCGTTTTGTGCGCTGTCTACGGCAGCGCGGAGCTTGCGTCAAGGCGGAGTTTTTGAGATGGTTTCAGGAATTTTTAATTCCCGAAACGAGGTGTCTCGGAGACGCGATGCATCTTTAAGTCGATGAACTTTCTTCCTGAAAATCTTGTTTTGGACGGCGCGGATGCGTCCGACATCCTTTTTGAGCGCCGTCAGTGGAATTGGGTCCCTAGCATCGAGGCAAAGGTTTCCATGGCGGTTTGGGGCGTTGAGGCCGAAGACGAGGCGCGGGCCCCATGACCCGTCTTTTGAGCTGCGTGTAGCTTTTAGCGACTTTTTTCCTTGGACGTCTGTTCGGGGCGTGCAAGCAGTCGATGTTGGGTGTATTTCTGAGGGGATTGCAATGATGCAATCCACCCGCCCTTATTCGGCATGATGGTGCGGGACCCACGAGGGTTGTTTGGGCGTCGACGGTGATTTTCCATCTTTATCTCCGGGCGACCGTTTTGGACAAGTGGGTAGTCCATCTTTTGTACTTTTTCGAGAGGATCACAACGGTGCGATCCTTTTATTGAGTTTCAGGACCGGGTTGCGGGTCCCACGAAGTACCGCTCGCGTGCGGTGCGCCGAGATGCATCTTTTTCTCCGGATAACCGTTCCACGCAAGTAAGCAGTCAATTTGACGTGCTTTTTCGAGAGCATTGCGATGGTGCAGTTCGCCCGACCATTTTCGGGGATGTGGTGTGGGTCCCACCAGACCCGGCTATGGTGAACAGTGCCCTATTCACTGGGTTTCCGTTTTGGGCGATTGATTACTCAATCCCGTGTGTTTTTTCGAGTGGATCGCAGTGGCGTGATCTGTTTGTTCAGTTTAGGGATCTTGGGGTGGGCCCTACACGGGTTTGGTCACGATGAATAGTACCTTTTTCACCTGTTGCCCGTTTTGGGCGAGTGAGTAGTCTAACTCGCGTGTTTTTGCGAAAAGATTGCAACGACATGATCTGTTTGGATGTACGGAGCCTCTTGCGCGATCTTGTTAAATGTGGAAGCATGGAAGGTGCTCCAGTAGTGGTTCGCCCTACTTTGTTTGTAGCGGACCCATGGCGTGTGATCGCTCACTCTTGGGAGAGTGATATAAATGGTTCACGAGATGTGGCCAGTCGTGCCTGGTCCTTTGAGTTGGAGATGTTATGTCACTCTTTCGCATTGATGTTGGGTGTCGTGTGCACGATAGCCTTTGGGCTAGAATGCGGTATACTTTGGGAGTATATGGGAGCGCTTGTAGGTACGTGTGGTCTGTACCTGAGACGTTCGTGCGCTCAGTTGGGGTTGACTTGGGGCCACACGTCGTGGGGACCCCGTGTGCGTGTCATGTTCTTCTTTGCGTACTTTGGCCCCTCGCGACATAGAGGGTCCCTCTATGTGTCTGTTTGACCAGTAGGGTGGAGTTTTTCCCCTGGCTCTGTGCTCGTTGGTTGACCAGCAGGGTTGAGTGGTCTCGCCCTGGTTTCGTTCTCGATGGATCGGCTGGTAGCGGTGCTAGTGACACCCAGTGATGGAACAGGCGCTGAAACCCCTTTGGGTGAGTTGTGATGGAGTTGGGTGGTCGCGTGATACCCACTCCGTGTTCGGTTGGCCAGTGTTGTACCCTCCAGTGGGGATGGCCAGGGCAGTTCTGAGTTTTACCCTCCAGCGGGGCTGGGTAGTGGGTTACTCATTGACTTCTAGGGTTTACCCTCCAACAGGGCTGGGCAGTGGGTTGCTCGCTGATTTCTAGGGTTTACCATCCAGCAGGGCTAGGCAGTGGGTTGCTTGCTGATTTCTAGGGTTTACCCTCTAGTAGAGTCCGGGCAGTGGGTCACCTGATTCTCTTAGGGTCTACCCTCCAGCAGAGACTGGGCAGTGGGTCACCCGATGCTATTAGGGTCTACCCTGCAGCAGGGCTGGGCAGTGGGTCGCCCGTCGTCTAGTTCCAGATCTACCCTCCAGAACGTCTGGGCAGTGGGTCGCATGTCGACTTATACCAGGACTTTCCTCCAGCGGGGCTGGATAGTGGGTCGCCTGATGATGTATTAAGGTCTACCCTCCAACGGGGTTGGGCAGTGGGTCGCCGGATGATGTATTAGGGTTTACCCTCCAGCAGGGATGGGCAGTGGGTCACCCAATATTTTGGTTATGAATTACCCTCCAGCAGGGCTGGGTAGTGGGACACCCGTTGACATTCCAGACTCAGTCATTCTGACTAGGCTAGTTTGTGGCTTTCCTCCGTGATTACTGGAGCGGGACCCTTGGTTATACGGGTCAGTGTTGTGATGACTTGACTTTTAGGAGACCTCTCAACTACAGGGTAGTGATGAGGTGTTGTTTGAATTTCCTAGAACTCTCAAGTACGAGGGGCGCTTTCCCCACTGAGACGCATTCTTGTGACACGATCTAAAACCGTGCGGGCGAGTCAGTGCCGCCCAAAGCAGATAGTGTCTAAGTGCGGTGATTGAGACCCTTGCCTTGTAGTTCGGGGCAGACGTGCGGGATATTGGGCATCGATGATGGGGTTATGTCTGGGACTATTGGCTACTCTTTTCTTGGGCTGAGCCACGAGATAGAGATCCCCTTACGATCTTGTTCGGGTTTCTTGTTTAGCATACATATATATATATACCTTGTTTCTGGTACCCACTTCTTGGGTTTGGTTACTCTCCTTCCAGGAGAGGCGAAAACGTGTGGGGTATGCCACGTGCTTTCTGTGTATAGCTTCTCATGGATGGAAGAGTCTACTCTCCTGCTATAGGGAGCGAAAGCTCGATGAGAAGTTTATCTTCTCACCGTTCCATGCTCCTTGTGTTAGGACGAGTCTTCTACATTTCTCTTGTTGGGTTGAGCTGGACTCTTTACTTCACTTTCAGTTGTACTCCTCTACTTTTCCTATTCGCTCTACTGCTCACCCATGGGTACCTCCTTTTTTTCTCTCCCAAGCCTTCGGGGTATCCTACTGAGTATTTTTATACTCACCCCTGCTTGGGCTTTGCCCGCACTTGGTGTGCCCTTGCAGACGACAGACAGGTGGAGCGTGTCTTCGGTGGAGCGTAGGAGCTTGGGAGCTTGGACCGCGTGCAGTGGTCGTGGCCGGGTTCCAGGTGGGAGACCCGTCAGCTCTTTCTTTTTGTTTACCTGTTGCCGGGTTGTGGCACTTTTGATTGGGCGTGCGTTTTTTCCTTTTTTCTTTTTTAGCTTGTACCTTGTATCTTTTAGAGGTCGATGAAAATTGTTGTTTATATATAGCAGTTGCTCTTTTTACTCTACTTGTTCTTTCTTTACTCTACACTTTTGCATTGAGTTTGTTGCATGTTTGTGTACAGGTGCTTAGGCAAAGGCCTCCCCGAGTTGTTGTGCCTTCGGCGCTGGTCGCCAGCCCCTGGCCTATGGAGGCGGGCCTGGGGTAGTTGCGGTCGAGCTCGGGTAGGGTCGGGTCGTGACAATATGAAATAATAATGCTACTAGATTTATGTATATATATATATCATCTACATACTTCGTTTCACATCAATAATGAAAGGAAAACAACGTTCATGCGTACGTACGGCCTACCGTCTCCATGAACGGTGTGTTTCATTTCCATTTATCGATCTATTATATATATGTATATTCTGAATATATATTATATATAAATCATGTTTTATATTCTGGAATTAAGTAATCATGATCTATGTAATCATATGAATAATTACAAGTCAAAACACGGATGGAAAATGAAACGATTTTACCCAAAACGCTTTTTAACATGAATTTACAAAATAACGTGTAATATAAAGTCATAATGGTACCATATATGATATATAATAACAATGAATATGATTCTATAATAAGTCAATTACATTATTTAAATCATTATACAGAAGTTTTGGATACTTTCAAAGCATATCAGACCAATGGTAAGGGATAATTTAGCAAATCCCATTTTTATCTAAGAATGCATATTCGTAAGTATTTACTGGGGTTATTTCTATCATCGATGTCCATGTTTTATAAAAGTGTTTCCATGTATGTTTAAAGTCAATTTTACCCATTTTTTACTTTTACTACATGTTATGTAAGGAATCATTCTTTTTTACATTACGAGTTACTTTTTTTTACTTTTCTAGCAAAAGTACGAGAATAATGTTTTTTTAAATTATACGGCATGAATGAATTTTTACGTTTTTATAATGCCTTATTTTAATGAATCTTTCTCCAAAATATTTCAGCACTATTTTCAATAAAATCTATTTCTTTTAAAATTTCATTACGTTTTGTGAATGGAAATTGATTTTGAAGAAGAAATGATATTTTCCTCAAGAATTCATTTCAAGTATTTTATCAAAACCATTTTTCATCTAAGATGACATTATTACATATGTGTATGTTTCAAGTATCATGTTTCTATGATTTAAATATTTTCACTTTTCTTATTATGAAATGATATCCATTTCTTTTATATGGATTATGTGATTATGGGATGATGTTTATGAAACCCATTTTATTTCTTGGGTTATTTTGAATGATGTATGTTTATTTTGTGGCACAAGTAAGAATGATTTCATTATGAGATGGTTGGGACCTATATCTCCCTCCAATGCATTGGGTAAAGATTTAGATCTCAAGATATAGACATGGATGAAATAGTAAGATAATCCGGTTCAGTATTACAGGATTGGAACGGGGAGTGAACTCGATTCAGAGAGGGTATTTGTCCACTAAGATGGTCTTGGAATCAATTCCATGGCTACTATGGAAATCATTACATGTGCTTAATGGATGCCACAATTAAAATTTTTATTCCCATGCTATTTTATCATGATTTATGTTCCATTATGATCTATGTCGTATTTACTTCCATGTTTTATGTCGTTTCTCAAGATTTTGATGTTTAAACCTTAGGTTCATGTTTTTAAGTTCCAATGTATATGGTATGTTTTATTTTATCCATGCTTACCCTTACTGAGCATTTGAGATCACCCTTTTTATGTTTTATTTTTTCCCCAGGATTAAAAGAAAGGTTTTAGGTAAGGAAAAAAAGGGGAAGATCGTTATGGGAGATGTTGAAGATATTTCAACATGATTAGATGTTTTTATTCCGAGTTTCAAAGACACTAAACTATTACGGTCCTTGTGTGTCTTTTTTTTTATGTATTAAGTATTCCGCAAAAGTAATGTAATGTTCATGTATGTCAAGCTTCGGGTCTGTACAGTTGGTATCAGAGGAAAGGTTTAGTCAATCATTGGAAACTAGGATGCGATAACTTTAGTGAGATCCCTAGAGATATTTCTAAGGTATGTCCAGGGATGTACCTAAGGTTAAGTATAAGTACAGGTTATAGTCCTAGAATTATGGTAATGATCTTATAATTAAACCTAAGATGTTAGATATTGATGGTACTCCCCCTTTATTATATTTTTTTCCCTAGCATGATTTTTCCCTCTCACACTATTCTTTTTGGGTTTTAGACGATGGATGGAACCCAAAGGAACAATGTTGATCAATGCAATGGAAAATGTAACGAATTTCCTCATGAACAAACAAATGTTATGGGAGATGGAGTGAAAAATATTATTGCTATACTTACACAAGATATGAATCATTACAGACTTCCAAATGAGCAGAGAAGGGAACAATATTCTATTGAGTCATTCATGAGGCAACGTCCACCTTCTTTCAGTGGGTCTTCTAATCCACCTGTTACTGAACAATGGATTAGTACCACTGAAAAGATATTTTCAGTTCTACAATTTTCTGAACATGATATAAGTCATCTTAGCCGTATATCATTTGGAATGTGAAGCTGATCAATGGTGGAATCTTATCAAGAATATGAGGCCAAGAGTTGAAATTTATTCCATGGAATGGGATGAGTTCAAGAACTTATTTTTCAATAAGTACTTCCCCCATATTCTTCGAACAAAGATAGAGAAGGAGTTTCTTGAACTAAAGAAAAAGGATGATGAATCTGTTGGTGTATATGAAGTGAATTTTACAAGGCTTGCAAGGTATTCATCTGGATTTATCATCCAACCTAAAAGTAATGTTGATAGATTCTTCTGTGGCTTATAACCAAATCATCGAAGGGAATTAAATATAAGAGATTTCAGTAGCTATGAAGAAATTGTGCGTTGTGCTATCAAGGTAGAAATGAAAGTTGGTGTTACTTATCCATCTCATGGTTTTGACAAGAAATGAAACATGGAGTTCAAGGAGAAATATCATAATAATGGTGAAAAGAAGATGAATGTTTCCTTATGCTCAATGTGTGGAAAGAAGCATGGTGGATATTTTCTTAAAGGGACTAGAAAATTTTTTAAGTGTGGAAAAGAAGGTCATCGAGCATCTGAGTGTCGAAGTAATGGAAAAAGGGTTGCTAATGATGTGAATAAAGAAAAAACTTTAGAGAACACACCACCAACACTTCAATGCTTCAAGTGCAAGGAAATGGGGAATTATGCTAATAAATTCCCTAATACAAGGGTTAGTGATGATCGACATGAGAAACCACTTAAGGAAAAGGAAAAAGGGATGTCACATAGGATCAATATTGACGATGTTGAATATTACAACGATGTGGTGGAATGATTAAGTGTTTATGTAATGGGATTCCAAAATAATGGTGTATATAGTATTGTGGAATATTGGAATATTTATGTATTGGTCTGTTGTGGTTTTCAATAATTTTATGGTACCGGTAACCAGGGAAAGTGATTGAGGTATTATTGGAAAAAATATGATATGCGCATAATAAAGGGATAAGGAGAAAATGAAATGTTTGACAGTATTCATGAGCTCATGACTGATATAAGGAAATATTTATATCATGGTTTGAGTATATAGAATTATGGGGTTTTGGTATGTGGAAAGAGTTAAGTTTTGACACGACTCATGTTTTCACTAAGATTCAATGGGTATTCATTTTTCAAGAGAATACATGATTAAGGCCTTCGAATGATTGGAATGTTACGGACAAGTCGTATCTTATGATATAAGAGGATCAACGATGGTATTAACATTCTTGTTAAATTAAATCTCTGGTAATATTTTTCACTATAATATGAGAGTGGACTGCAGTATTATGGATACGACTAAATATTTGAATGGATTATGATGGAAATAAGTTAGTATTGTTTAAGGATAAAAGTTTTTTTTTGATATTATTTATGGGATGTTATAGTAATGTAATTCTAGAAAAAGGACAACCTATAGGATGGGCGACAACCCATCACGTCAGACAAGGCTATGGGAATCGAACCCACAACCGATGTGCGACTGGCCATTATCACCTACCATTGGCCTATAGGAAGTCCCTGGATAGTATAAACTAATTTTATTCTATTAAGCGTTATGATATATGAAGTATAAGTTCATTTTTGAAATCGTATATGATTAACCACACCATAGATGGACTTATGTATATTTGATAACTTTTTCTAACCTTTTGTTTGAAATAGATGGAATGACCCATCATTCTATCACATGATCTGTTAGAACTTCATGAATAACAAATTCAACTTTATTTCTTTAAGAAATGAAGTGGAAATTGTTTAAAGAACGAACAACAGTGAGATTGTACCAAAATAAAGCAAGTATTTCTTCAAATTCAATCTTTTCAACTTTAGGGAAATGATATTGAAAACCAAAAATTTTGTCATAGTGCTCTTATATCCAATGAATCATATGGTACCTTATATCATCACAAATTTATGGATTTGTGATTATCCATGATATCTACCACTCTCCATCATAACATGATTGTTATATTTTTCTTCCATATCCATATTTTCACCTATGTTCTCCTACGTGGAAACCCAGTGATGAGTTAATTTGGGTAACCATTACGTTTCATACTTTAGTTTTTAAAGCCAAGTTTTGGTATTCCTTTTTACAATGTGGGTTTATATTAAATAAACTTTTGAGTAATAAACCATTTATAACCTTGACGAATTTCGAGGGAGAAATTCATTTTAAGGGGGGTAGAATGTAACAACCTGATATATTATCATAAGTATTATTTTTAATTTATTTGATGTCATGTGTTTTATGCTACAGCATGATTATCTTTTTCTATACGCAACATTGTATTAGCTTGCAGTATACGCAACACTATTCTTAGATTGTGTTACACACAATTTCAAGTTCGTTTGATAAAAGTCATTCTACACAACATTGAATATATATATATATATATTCAATGTATAAATGAAAAATGGTTGGATTATGTTATAACAAAACAAAAAAGGAGTCTTGCACTACACACAATCGTGATTTGGCTTGCATTACACAAAATCACGACCTCCCTCGATAACGTGGGTTGTACGCAATACCGAGTTTCACTAAACAACGATATATGATTTTAATATTATCATGAACTAGCTGTTATGAATAATATTAACCAATTTTTGAATTTTATAACATTATTATTCATCTTACACATTTTCTAGAACATCGTATGAGAACAAAAAAAAATTTCGGGTAAAATAAGTATTTTTCAAAAAATGCAGTTTTGCCGCCTTTTGATGGTGCACCCACTTTAAATATAGTTTTTGACATGTTTATAAGTTCAATTTGAAAAAAAAAATTCTTCTTTTGAATCAGGATATAAAAATTTACTTTGGAAAATTTTTTCATATTATTCTGATAACTTTCATATTTTAATGAATTGTAAAAACACGCTATATTTCAATTAAAAACAACTTTTTTCATCGTTATAATTTATATGGTTAAATTATAATATTTAATGGTTTTAATGTATAAATAGAATATATTTTTACCATTTAATATAATTTATGTTATTATCATTTATTTTACATTTAATTCGTAGGTTAAATCAATTCAATCTTTTGCAATGTTTTAAACAAAAAACCATTTTCATTCAACAACGGGATTACTTTTAATTTAATTTCTGCATCTTATGTGTATTGAATTTAAAAAAACTTATTCCATATTTGGATTCAGTGGGTCCAAATTATGTTAATAGGTTACTTTTATTTTTTTGATATTATGAATAGTAACTACGTTAATTTTTTTACTTATTTACTACAGTTAAAGGGAAATCAGGTAATTAAGGGTAAAAATAAGATTATAAAATTATCCATAAACTTGGAAAAATCCTATTGGATGACTAAAAGTCGACCCATATCTCCTAGGTGTTGGATTAGATACATTTAATGGGCTTTTTCCATGAAAATAATAATATTATTATTAAAACCAAAGAAAGTGACAACATGCCACTTTCTTAAATATTACAAGTATAATAATTTTAGTTTTGTGATGAACTTCATGAAACTTCGGATATAAATAGTCTCCATAAATATAATAAAATTATATACATAATATGAATTTATTTAGAATTTTTAGTGATTAAATAATTATCAATAAAGGTGACATAATAGTAATGTTGAAATTATTTTATTAAGAGAAATATCAAATAAATGGTTTTAAAATATTAAAATAAATATTATATGAACAATTTAATGTCCTCCACTAATTTTCTATATAAATAAGACATGTTAAGAATCTATTAAATCTTTTATTTTGAACATATCATCTGTATATTGTTTATTTAAATTCAAATAAATGAATAGTGTCACAATTGACACTATTGTTATTTTATAAAAATAACATATTATAAAATTGTTTAAAAATGAACCAAATATTTAAAAAATTATAAATTTAAATTTATATGGTCTCAAATATCATAAAGTTTCAAATTATGGAAAATTCACAACACATATGTAATTATTTATAATAATTTAAAATTTAGAATATTATTACCACAAATAAAATTAAGTTGATAAATAAGGATAAATCAAGTTGATAATGTTTAAAATAAATTCCAAACATGTCTAAATTTTATTAGTTGATGCGAATACAACCTTATCTCATCTAATATTCGGAATTTAGTCATTTTAGAAGTTTTTATGTGGGGTTGAGATTTAATATAAATTAATATTTTCTTATATTTTCAAAGGTTCCCCTCTCCTCCCTTATAAAATGGAACCTCCTCCCTCTCATCCTCACACTAATTTGAGCCTTCATGATCGGCCAACCTATGCTCATTTCATTTCCCCACTTCCCTAGAAACATCCTAGAGGTCCTGGTCTTCTTCAAAGACCAATTTTAGTGCCCTAATAGGAGGTCTCAAAGAGGCGCTTCAAAGAAGAGGTAATGTCCCTTACCGATTTTTTCAACTTTATTTCTTCCTCCAGTTCTTCATATTTTATTGTTTCATTAGGATGTAATAACATAAGTATAACACATATACTGATATTTTATTATATTTATTAAAAAACCCAATTTCACCAACTATCCATCCTACGGAAAATGAAATCAGCACGCGTGCGTACGTACAGAATACTGTCTCCACGCCGTGGTGAAATCTGTTTTCCACCAATACCATACATGGATGGGTATAATGGTGTAAAAAATAACTATATATAGTTATTATAACTGATTCTGATATATTATAACATCCACTCCAATTATATTCAATAATTATGGGAATGATATCATCGCTCATGCGTACGTACAGACTACCGTCTCCACGACGCGATGAGATTCATTATCCATGTTAACCATACATGAATGATCATAAAGTTTATATAATGAATAATAATGAAATATATGAAATAATAATGCTACTGGATTTATGTATATATATATATATATTTCATCTACTTACTTCCATTCAAGTCAATAAAGAACGGAAAACAACGTTCATGCGTACGTACGACCTACCGTCTCCATGAACGGTGTGTTTCATTTCCATTTATCGATATAATATATATATGTATATTCTGAATATATATTATAAATAAATCATGTTTAGTATTCTGGAATTAAGTACTCATGATCTATTTAATCATATGAATAATTACAAGTCAAAACACGGACGACAAATGAAACGATTTTACCCAAAACGCTCTTTAACATGAATTTACAAAATAACAGGTAATATAAAGTCATAAGTGAACCATATAAGATATAATTAAAATGAATTTGATTATTTAATAATTCAATGAAATTATTTAAATCATTATACAGGAGGTTTGGATATGTACGAAGCATATCGGACCAATGGTAAGGGACAATTTTTCAAATCTCATTTTTATCTGAGATTGCTTATTCGTAAGTATTTACTGAGGTTATTTCTATCATCCATGTACATGTTTTATAAAAGTTTTTCTAAGTATTTTTAAAGTCCTTTTTACCCATTTTTGACTTTTACTACATGGTATGTAAGGAATCTTTCTTTTGATTACCTTACGAGGTACTTTTTTGACTTTTACGGCAAAAGTACGAGAAGAATGTTTTTTTAACTTATATGGCATGAAAGGATTTTTACAGTTTTATAATGACTTATTTTGATGAATATTTATCCAAAATATTTCATAACAATTTTCAACAAAATCCCTTTATTTTAAAATTTCATGACGTTTTGTTAAAAGAAAATGATTTTGAAGAAAATTGGATATTTTCCTCAAGAATTCATTTCAAGTATTTTATCAAAACAATTTTTCATCTAAGATGACATTATTTCATATGTGTATGTTTCATGTATCATGTTTCTATGATTAAAATGGTTTCACTTTTCTTATTATGAAATGATATCTGTTTCTTTTATATGGATTATGTGATGATGGGATGATGTTTATGAAACCCATTTTATTTATTGGGTTATTATGAATGATGTATGTTTATTTTGTGCCACAAGTAAGAATGATTTCATTATGAAATGGGTGGGACCTATATCACTCTCCAATGCATTGGGTAAAGATTTAGATCTCAAGAGATAGACTTGGCTGGAATGGTATGTTAATCCGGTTCAGTATTACAGGACTGGAACGAGGAGTGAACTCGATTCAGAAAAGGACATTGTCCACTAAGATGATCTTGGCAGCAATGCCTTGGATACTATGGAAATAATTACATGTGCTTAATGGATTCCATAATTACATGTTTTATTCCCATGATATTTTATCATGATTTATGTTCCATTAGGATCTATGCCTTCTTTACATCCATGTTTTATGTCGTTGTTTAATATTTTGATGTTTAAACTTTATGTTCATGATTTTAAGTTCAAATGTATATGCTATGCTTTATTTTATCCATTCTTATACTTACTAAGCATTTGACCTCACCCTTTTTATGGATTATTTTTCCCCTAGGATTAAATAAAGTTTTTAGGTAGGGAAACAAAAAGGGGAAGATCGTTATGGGAGATGTTGAAGATCTTTCAATATGATTAGATGTTTTTATTCTGAGTTTCCAAAGACAATAAACTATTACGGTCCTTCTGAGTCTTATTTTGTTATGTATTAAGTATTCCGAAAAAGTATTGTAATGTCCATGTATGCCAAGCTTCGGGTCTCTACAGAAATGCAGGTACATAGGGTTAATCAAGTTTTCCTCAGGTCATGTAATGGTAATCGAAAACAAAATGCATAAATTTAATCATTTGATTTAATATGTTTCATAATGATTATTACAAGATAACATTACAAAACAAAGGATTTATTTTATTGCATAAGGATAATAATGATAATAAAGGCTTGTGTAAGGGTAGCTATGTTTTTTCTTAGATCCACAAGACATTAGTCATCCATTAACCCTTACACAAAACACACCTATATAATGGTAACCAATAGGTTACCATTACCCAAGGGCATTAAAAATTTATTACCCTTATAGATAACGTATATAAAAGGGTAATAGTATTTATACCATTACATATAATGTCTTCGTATGGTTAAATTATGCAATCACACCCTTTTTTACATAACATTTCATTAAATTTTACTAATAGAGGATCTTTAATGTCCTATGTCGTTGAAATAAGGAACAATATATATTAAAACAACACAAAAAATTCTTCTCCATCACTCTTAAGGGTTAATCATAGGTTCATATTATGTAAAAATACTACATCTCATATCTTGAAGATATACATCAATGTAATGGGTGAGGAGAAGGACCAGTAAGGAAAGAAAGGGAATCAGTTTACATGTGATTTCAATAAGAACATGTTGAAAATCATAAAGACATGAGAAATGGAAGAGGAGACATATACTAATAAAATAACATGAATTATAACATTAACATGTGTCTAAAACATCTAATTTAGAAATTCATGAATATATCACCAAGGTTCATCCTGAAGGTGTCATAAAAAATTACCAAGGTTATTCACCAAGGTATCGTGAAACTTTTCATCTCTATAGATTAATTCTGTATCCAATGCATTGAAGCGCTATCATGGATCAATGCTAATATTTCATTATTTTCATGTTATCCACAAATATAATTACCAAAAATTTCACAAATAACACATATATAATAATAAAAAATGGTTTCATTTCAAAATCGTGACAATTTAAAAAAGATCATAAAAAGGATCATTATGTCATTTGTAACCCATTGAAAGGGAGTTAGGGATATATGTATGTCAATTAATGAATACAATATAACCATTTTCGTGTTTTTATGAACAGTCATAGAAACTAAATAGGCCGGGTTATTCACGTAAATAAAACAAGGTAATTTATAGAGAGAAAGATTGAGAAATTTTGAGACGAAAATTATGTAGCATAACTGCTATACAACATGGTTTTGGAATCCATTTAAAAAAGATGGTAAAAGGATCACCAACTCATAATTAATTCATATTATATTATGGGTATAGAATAAGATCATGGTATGGATATTTTAATGATATAAAACAAGAAATAGAATCATGAAAGAAAAGAGAATGTGTGATTTGTAGGAAAAATTTATTTGCATAACGACGTCACTTAAAAATTCCTAAAATAAATTGATGAGAGAGGAAAGGGTCTCTCAAAAATTGGACATAAAATGTAATATAATGAGAACATATAATAACATACCCTTAATATACAGATATGGAAACTATAACACACAACCTAAAGGAATTCATGACTTAATAGAGGAGGGTGAAAGGATCCCTTAACTTGAAGAGTAACTTTGAATGATTAATGTTTGGTACCATGGGGGCTTCACGACACCTTTTTAGGACTCCATGGAAGGTAAAAAGACCATATCATAGTTGAATAGGATTTTGGAATGAAAGGAATGAGTTAATGGTCTGCTATTTATAGGAAAAGTGAGGGAATATTTAATTAATTTCCAAGGGACACCTCATTAGTGGTATATGCAAAACCATGGGCATTCCCAAGTTATTTTCCCATGGTAATGGAAACTTGGGACCCGTCATATCATATATTACTTGTCACTATTCGACCATATTTATTACATCATTATTACATCATCAGTGATTTCATTAAACACATGACACTCAAAACTGCATTTTTACTATTCCCCGAAATTTCTACAGTTTAAGAAAAATCCCAAAAATTTACCTTTACCAAAGATAGATTCTCAAAATTCAAAAATTAAATCTATTTTATGAAAATAATATTCTAAATTTTTTAAATTTATTTTTTAAATAAAATCATTATTTATTAACAAAAAACACTAGGACTATAACTTGTTTTCTTACACCTTGAAAAAGTAATCAAGGTCCCATAAAATTATCGTATAACCATAAGAAGATAATGTAACAATTTAGGATTGCATTTTATGAAAATAAATTTCCTTTTTAAATTATTTAATTAATTATAAATTTTTAAATAAAATAATTATTGCATACATATATACCAAAACTTATACTATGATTATTGCTTCACTTTTAAGATGTCGAAATTGTATTTTTACATTCATGGGTCAAATTTCTATTTTTTGGATGATTTAAATTTCATCACTATTTATAAGGGTATGTTACTATTAATACATTACTATTTACTAAAAATCTGGTTGATCTTATTAAATTCTAAATTTATTACTGATCACAACATTACCAATCAATTTTTTGAAAATAATATCTCATTAATAATTATTTAAAGTTTACATGAATATTTTAAAATAACATTTTTCAAATATTCCAAAACAATATTCATCCTATATTTATCCGGACATTTGAAAATCACAAATTGAACCATAATATGTAATACAAATTTTATTTTTACAAAATTATTACACAAATTAACTAAGGCCTTCTTATATATCCCCTTATAACACATGCATAGGACCTGAGTGTAAGGTATGAAATGGTGATAGAATCTTGGGGAGGCTCGGACAACATTTCCCATGTGGTGATTTCTATTATCTTGAAATTCACCATTAGGTTTTTCCATTCAATCTTCACAAGTTGATGCTTATCTTGGGCTTGGTCCAAAGAAATTCCCATTGATGTAACCTCCTTCACATGCTCAGATAGATGAGCTTCGTATGGCCTGAGTTTACGGGATGAGGCCATCAACTCCTATTTCTGTAATAATTAACCAATATCACATGTATTTATAAACAATAATTGTAACGTTAAGTGTTTAGTTTGTAATGATCATATTGACTAGTAGTCATAAAACTGTCAAAACCCGACGGTCTCATTTACTTATAACCACTTCATTAATTAATGGATATCATTTTGTTTATTTTAAAAGAACCCACAAATATTGGAAACTAATATTATTCAAAAGTTTTGATTGTTACATTCTTCCCCCATTAAGAAATTGTGTCCCAAAAATTTTAACGTGTGCCCTCTGAAAAAAAATGGAGTGGGTAGTTTTTCCTCATAGACTCCTCTTGTTCCCGTGTTTCTTCTTTACATTTTTGGTTCCTCCACAACACCATAACATGGTGGGTAGTCTTGTGGCATTGAACCTTGTATTTACAATCCACGATCTCCACCGGATGCCCCTCATAATAGAGTTCATGTTACTGTTGAACCACCTCTAGATTTAGTACATGTGAAGGGTAAGGAATGTAATTCCTCATGAGGGATTCATGGAAGACATCATGAATATGTGCTAGATTTGGAGGATGTGCTAGCTGATAGGCCATTTCTCCCACGTGATCGAGAATTTCATCCAGGACAATGTACTTATAGCTAAGCTTCTATTTATTCCCAATCCTCATGACTCTCTACCAATCTCAAATTCAAAGAAATTACTCATCACCAACATCAATATAAAATTCATTTAGACGGTTTTCGGCATAGATTTTTTTCTGAATATGGGAGCCTTAATGTGTTGATGGATGACGTGTAATTTTTCTGTCATCTCTTTCACAATATTAGGCCCAATAAACTTTATCTCACCATCTTCATGCCACAAATTAGGTGTTCAACATCGCTTCTCATATATATCTTCATAGGGTTCCATCTGAATGCTCGAGTGAAATATATTGTCGTAAAAGAACTCAAATAAAGGTATATGTTGATCCCATCCAGCATTAAATTCCATTGAGCATGTTCTCAGCATGTCCTCGAGTGTTTGAATAGAGATTTTAGATTGGACATCAGTTTGGGGGTGATAGGCCATACAAAAATTCAATTCATTTCTTAGAGCATGTTGATGACTTCTCCATAATTTTGATGTGAACCTTGAGTCGCGATCAGATACGATAGAAATTGTATCTCTATGTAGCCTTACCACATCCTTCATGTAAATCCGGGAAAGTTTATCAAGAGGGAAATCTTCTCGAATAGAGAAAAAATTGGAATTCTTGCTAAGACGGTCTATGATAACCAATATCACATTGTTTCCTTTGGATGTTCTCAGAAGACAAGTGATGCAGTCCATAGTGATATTATCCCACTTCCATGCTGGTATGGGTAGTGGTTGTAATACACCTTTAATAATTTTTCTCTCTAACTTCACTTGCTGACATAGTAGGCACCTATAAGTGTACTCAGTAATCTCCCTTTTTATATTATCCCACTAATAATGATCATAAAGGTCTCTATACATTTTCGTTCTTCCATGATGTATGGAGAATGTAGCACTATGTACTTCATCCATCAACTCCATCTTTATTTCCATAATAGATGGAACACATAGTCTTGTACATAATTTCAGTACACCTTCTTCGTCAATATTGAACTCAGGAAACTTTCCATCCTTCACAGCCTCAAACATCTTCTTTAACAAAATATCTTCTTCTTCTGATTTCTTTATCTTCAATAGTAATGACGGTTGAGAAATAATTTGGGTTAAGGTTGATGATGTCCCTTCCCTTATAATTCCAATTTCCAGCCTTAGTAGTTTATTGATTAAATGATCTCATTGAATCCTCATCATGGAATGAACAATTGGGTCTTTCCTACTTAATGAATCAGTGACTTAGTTTTCTCTTACGGGATGATAAGAAATTGAACAATAATTGTCTTTAAGATGTACCAAGTATCTCCTTTTTCTCATTTTACATTCCTTTGATGTGAAAATAAAAATAAAAGTTTGATAGTCTATGTATATATCCCATTTAACCCCATAATGATACTGCCTCCATATATTGAGATAAAAAACAACTACAACAAACACTAGATCATGCGTAGGATAGTTGCACTCATGAGTCTTTAACTGTCGAGATACATAAGAAATGACACTATCAATTTTCATAAGGAAGCACCCAATACTTTTCAGAGACTCATCGCTAAAAATTATAAATCCTTCTCCACTTGAGGGAAGAGTTAACATGGGTGCAGTAACCAATATCTTCTTCAGATCTTGGAAACATTCCTCACACTACTTATTCGAGATGAACTTGACCCGTTTTCGAGTTAACTTGGTTAATGTATTAGAATGTTTTGAAATGTTTTTCACAAACATCCTATAATATCACGCTGATCCATGGAAACGACGAATCTCATTTATTATTGTAGGCTGAGTCCACTCCTCTACAACTATTGTCTTTGTAGGGATAACTAGTATTCCTTCATTGTATACAATGTTCCCCAAGAAAGGAACATGTTGCCACCAGAATTCACATTTTATGAACTTCCCAAAAAGCCTCTCCTTCCGTAGAGTTTGTAAAATAACCCTTAGATGATCCACATTCTCCTTGAGAATTTTTAAAATAAATAATAATATTATCAATAAAAACTACCACAAAGTTATAATGGTAGATCTTAAAGACTATATTCATCAAATCCATAAAAATATCAGGTTCATTAGTCAGTTCAATGGGAATAACAACAAACTCATTATGCCCATATCTTGACTAGAAGGTAGTTTTTGGAATATCTTTTTTATTCATCCTCAATTGATGATAACCAGATCAGATATTAATCTTAGCGAAAATTTGAGCCCAACGACGTTGTTCAAATAAGTCATCAATTCATGGACGAGGTTATTTTTTTTCATTGGGATCCCATTCAGTTCTCTATAATCAATGCATAGTCACATCGATCCATTATTCTTCTTTACAAAGAGAACTAGTGCTCCCCAAGGAGACACACTCAGTCAGATAAAAACCTTCTCCAAAATATCTTAGAGTTGTTTCTATAATTCTTCTACCTCCACAATTTTAATCCTATAGGGGGTCTTTGATATCAGATGAGATCCAGGTACGAAGTCAACGCTGAACTCAAACTCTCTTTTTGGGGGAGGTCTGGGTAACTCCTCAGGAAATACGTCAATTTATTCTAGGACTATGGGGGCATTTTCTATCCTTAAACTCTCATATCCTTCTTATTCTTCACTGATCAACTCTACAAAGAAGGATATATGAGGTTCTTCTAGACAAAAATCCGGATGAGATATCTCTCCTTGGAAGATAACTATAGGTTTTCCCATCATGACTACTGATATTTCCTTGATTCTGCATTTGATCTTAGCATTATACATTGAGAGCCTGTCCATCCCTAGTATAATGTCGAATTCTCACTTGGGAATGACTACTAGATTTGTGATAAGATTGGGCTAACTAAAGTAAATAATAGTGTTTCTAAACACTGACGATGCTTGCATAATCCAACTAGGAGTCTTCACTGATAACACTACATTTATCAAATAAGGGGCTGATTCTAAATTCTTTGCAAAGATAGAGGAAATAAAGGAATGTATATTACTAGAATCAAACTAGGTAATTTATAATTTTGAGAGATCAACAAGAGTACCAACCACCACATCAATCGGATCATCAACATCAGCTGTTGTCATAGAAAAAGAATGACCTCGCTCCATTGGCCTTTACTGAGGCTGATCTTGTTTCCCCTCCACTACCCTCATATTTGACAGTTATTTGAAATGTGTCCAAGTTTTCCACACTTATTACATTGTACATCATGTTGGGCCTGAACCATATTCACATTGTCATTAATGTTGGGAAGTCGAGGCTTCACCTCACTATGAAAATTCTAGGTGATATGGCCATCTCTTCCAAATATATAACACTTCCTTCTCCTCTGAAGGATGTTCCCTGAATGGTTTTCTAATCATTTGTTACACTTTGGACATTGATATTTCAAACCTCTTCTTCCCTGATCAAATATACTCCCTAATATTGGATCCATTTATTTCTTATTATCATTAGATTTACGAGACAACTCGATCTCACCATACCGTCATTTGACTTTCATCGCACTCTGCACGATCTCCTCATATCTACAATTGTTTCGGTTGGCTAGATTGTTCCAAAAAATGAGGTTCTCAGTCCACCAAAGAATCTATCACCCTTACCATCTGGATCCATGACGAACCTAGAGGTGTAACTTGAAATCCTTGTGATGTTCATCTCATAGCTTCCAGAAGAATCATTCTCCTTCGGCTTCAGCTTGAGAAACTCCTTCTCTATTATTGTTCTCATGGAATGATGGAAATAATTACTAAGGAAGATTCCAATGAAATATTTCCACTCTATATATTCAACCTCCACTCCTATCCTCATGTTTTTAATCAGATCCCATAGCTGATCGGATTCTCAATCTAAGAGGTAAAATACCATGGTCACGTTCTCCAGCTCTGAACAGTGGAACCCTGAAAATATATTCTCTATAGAGCTTATCCACTATTCAGGAACCAAAGGGTTAGTGAATCCACTGATGATTGGTGGTCATTGACAGATAAATTACTCAAATAGTGTTGTTCCCTTCGCAGTGAGATCAGTCTCTCAGCTTGATTCATGTTATTTCCCATAACTTGATTCAGTTGGTTCATCATTCTCATGAATGTTTCCATTCCGGCTTCCATCATAGGGTTGCCAGCTCATGGTCCATTGTGGTGACCATTTTCATGGTTCCTCCTATTTCCCTCCATTTTCTATAATAATAAAATATTGGTTAGAAACTAATTTCATTTACAAATTTTTTAACAATAATGGATTTTGTGTCTTAAAAATTCATGCTTAAACAATTACATTTCTCTATAAATACTTCAAAATGATTCATAAAGGCTTATTATTGACCAAAAATATCCCTCGAGAGTGTTGTAAACATGAGTGAAACAGGGACCATAATCGTGTACATAGATACCCCAGTTCAAGCACGAAACTCCATGTCAGTTTTATCACTCCTAGGTACATCTGTGCTGGAGTGGCCTCTACCAGCTCGTATCCAGATATGTATGTATTTCCTTGATAAACCATTTACTCAATACTCACCAAAATTCCTAGAAGTTTTCATACATTAAAACATTTCTATAGGGTTCTTCCTAAAAGTTTCACAGCCTAATTTCCATAAATAACTAAACTATCCTTTCTTAAAACTATAGAATCCCACCATTTTATTACATAACTTTTCATTACATTTTACAAACACAAGATATTTAATGTCAAGTGTCTTTGAAATCAGGAATAATATACCTGAAAAAAATTAAAACATTAAAATATACCACTACTAAGGCTTAATAATAGGTCCATCCTATTTACAATTACCGCATCTCAAATCCTGGAGACATACACCAAAGGAAAGGGTGAGCGAAGGCCCAGTAAGGAATGTAAGGGAATCAGTTTACTTGTGATATCAATAAGAACTTGATGAAAATAATTTAAACATGAGAAATGGAAGAAGATACATATAATAATAAAAGAATATGAATAATATATTGAATATGTGGATAAAACATTTCATTTAGACATTCATGAACATATCACCAAGGTTTATCCCCAATGTGTCATAAAAAATTACCAAGGTTATTCACCAAGGTATCGTGAAACTTTCCATCTTTAGAGATTAATTCATTACCCTATGAATTGAAGCGTTATCTGGGTACACCATTAATATGTCATTATTTTCATGTGATCCACATATATCATAATCAAACATTTCATAAATAACCCATAGTGAATAAAATAAATGGGTTTCATTTCAAAATCATGACGTTTTTAAAAGTTCTTAAAAACAAGATCATTATGTCATTTGTAACTCATGGAATAGAGTGAGGGTTATATGTATGTCAATTCCTAAATCGAATATATAATTTTTTGTATTTATGAACACCAATATAAATGAATTTGGTTTCGGTATTCACATTAATAGAACAATGGAATTTCGTGTCAAAAAGAGAGACAAATTTGGATACAAAAATTCTGCCGCATAATGGCTATACTACATGGTTTTAGAAAAAATTAAAAAGGGTGGGGAAAAGGGTCACCCACTCATAAATAAATCATAATATAGTATGGGTATAGAATAAGATCATGGTATGAATATTTGAATGACATACCACATTTTAAGAACCCTAATATTCTTTTCAGGTATGTTTTTCCTTTTTGGATCATTTTTTAGGAAAATGGAAATTCTAAAAATTTTCTATGTACATGTCGTGTACTTTATGAGTACACGCCGTCTAATTTCTTGCCACAGGAGGCCGTGTGCTGGAAATGTTGTAGCCACAAACACGGCCATGTGGGAGTGACTTGGAAGACGCCTAATGTTGAGTATGGAAATGACGAGTACAGGTCGTGTATTTCAAAAGTACATGCCATGTACATTCTTTTTTTTTTCATTAAACACATTGGGGTCCGGTCTAATCACCAGAACTCTATTCTTCATCGGTCTTGTTCGACTGAGTGCTCTATACAGCCGTAGATCTTCGATTAACTCTCGAGTGTCCATTCTTCCTCTGAATCAAAAACTATCTGTTGCGATGGAATCACATTGGTGACTTATCTCTTCTCCTATAGAATCATCATTTGATTTCTCTTATATTGTGAGATATCATGGGTTGACCGTTTTAGTTTTTTTTAGATTTCGACATTCTAAGGAGATTCAAGAATTGAGGTTCAAATATAGCGATCTCCTAACACCATGTAAGGTGGTTTGTGCTTTTCTGATCAAAGTCTTTGACTATTATGTGAAAGTTCCACCAATTCCCTTGAACGAGGTATTGTGTGTTTACCATTTTACCCATGTTGATTTCATTCCATGATCACACGTTTTTGTAGAGGTTATTTGAATATGAATAGGGTAGATTTCTATGATTGGATGTTTTTCCCTTTTATGTTCTGTTTACGACCGTTTGTTCTTGTTTAGCCAGTTTGGATGCCTTGTCTGTTTTCCATGCCAATCGCTATAGGATGGAGAGTTTTTATTCTATCATGATTGATATGTTGTATATTTTTAGGAAATTAGTTCTATATGTTTACTTTGGCCATATTTCACTGATATACTGGTTGACCTACACATGGTCGTGATAACCGGGTGTAGTAGAATATAAGGGGAATTGACCGATTGGGCATCCTCATGGAGTCTTTGAGCACTTTAGGCTATAAGGGGGATTGACCGAGTGAGCCTCCTCAGAGATCCTAGAACCACATGGGGCTATAAGAGGAAATACTAAATGAGCTTCCCCAGAGAGTCCTTGTTTGGTTTAGAATATAATGGGAATTAACCGCATGGAATTCCTCAGAGAGTCATTGTTTTGCAATGAATTGCCTTGATAACACGATACTATAGGTGGAATTGACCGCGTGAGCATCCTCAGAGAGTCTTTGAAAGACCTGGGCAATAAGGGGAATTGAATGAGTGAGCTTCCTCGGAGAGTGCTAGACCTTGGGGCTATAAGGGGAATTTACCCTGTGAGCTTCCTCAAAGAGTCCTTAACTACCATAGACTATAAGGGGAATTGACCTTCTGAGCATCCTCAAAGAGTATTTCATTACCATTGAATATAAGGGGAATTGATAGTGATTTATTCATTAGAGAGTCATTATATACTCTTATGACTGAACCAGAGGGGTTTGGCTAAGTACACTGCCAATAGGGTTGATTGTACTTCGATGGTAGGTCCAGAGGGGATGGTTGTGAGTACATCCCAGAAGGTTACCTATTTGGGGTTTTGTTGTTTGTTTCACGGTTGCTTGATATTGAAATTTTGGATTGTTTACTACTGACCACCTTCCTGTTTACTATTTTCTGTATTTTTACCTGCCATATATTCACTGAATTTTAGGCACAAATCTTCGGGTCGTTGCCTATGGGGATTTAGTCTCACATCCTATTTAGGCCATGATTTTGGGCCCAAAAATATTATCTTATTGTAGGAATAGATAAGGGAAATCACCCTTATAAATCAGGTACTTGATTTTCTATGGATCTAGAGATAATGAGACGAATCTATGGATTGTGATGGTGAGGAGATTATCTATATTATTTTGCTCTTTTGTTTAGCACTATTTTATTCCTGCATTGTGACTTGTTTGGTTGTTTTCGTAGACATATGTATCATGCATCATTTTGTATATGTGATCTCCAGTTTATACTCTTAGTTATCTATTGTATGTCATGATTACTACTTACACTCTTGCATGTATTTGTTTACTTTCACAGTTTATTCTTCCAATGGGTTCATAGTTTCCCAACTATCACACCCAAGGCCCTTACTATTTTTTAGTAGCCTCTGGCGTTTGGGGAAATGAGTTTGAGGCCATGTGACCAACTGGGTACGGGGTGCCTCTGGGTGGATCTAAGAACTGGGACGTTACAAAATGGTATTAGAGGAATTATTTTCTCTTGATCTACTGTTTCAAGCCATTATCCAGGGATATGAAGGAATATGTACTTGGAAATAAGATGTTCCTGGGAGTAGCTAACCCATTTATAGGGAAAATCCAATCCACCTTGTTAAATGCACTTTTTCTGGTTTTGCATTTATTACAGTTGATTTGACTTCACGTAGAGAGATTTACATGATTTGTGTTGTTTTTGATGATATTATTGAGGTTATATTTCTGTTGCAACCCAATGAAATGAGGGTATACCATCTCATTCATTATATAGGAACTTTCTAGAAATCACATGTCATGACTTTTTTCCATGCCATTTAGGATCCATTAGTGATTTCATGTTGTTGTGATAGATGTTGTTTAAAATATGCATGTCGTTGTGATATTTTACTTGATAAAAATACCTACTGTTAGATAGGATTTTTGTGTGTAAGGTTTTGCTTGATTGGACCCCAAAAATTGGTTCTTGAGTTGTTATGGCCCCTCATGGACCAGAATTTGGTGGATCATTGCCTTGTTTGCCTTATTATAACGTGTATAAGATTGAAAACATTGATTCCCGGGGATTATGGGCCCTCACGGATCAGAACGTGGAACCTTCAATTTCCATTTCAATTTTTTTATGGCTTCTAGAGTAGTTTCTTGGGATTACTATCTAGAACCACCAAGAATACATGCATTTTAATGTTATTTACATGTCGTGTATTCTTCTATTTGGAAAGAAAATTTTTTACTTAAGTACACTCCGTGTACTTTATGTACAGGCCGTGTAGTCTCTAATTGTGTCATAGGTCATGTGGGTAGAGACATGAGATGGGGAATGTCTAGTTGGAACACACCGTTTACCGGTCAAACACATCGTGTAGTTTTGACCCAGTGTCCGCCCGTGTAACTAACAAAAGTGGATGGATATGACCTTAAGCTATACACATTGTGCCCATGTTGAAAACACCATGTAGTCTGACCCAGGTACCCGACCCTCTCACGAACAACATGGGTCACTTTAATCCGTTCATGTACATGATGTTTCCGTTCGGAACACACCATGTAGTTTGAGTTGTGTGTCAGGCCGTGTCACTAACAACACGGGCCATGTGAATCTTTTCTAGTACACTCAGTTTCTACATTGCACACGCCATGTAGTCTTGACATAGGATATCTTTGTTTCTTAACCGTGTAGATAGACTATGGTAGGTAAAGAGGATTCAAGTACATTTCATGTGTTAAGGAAACAAACTGTGTGCCTGGGGTGTTACTTGACCCGTTTAGGCAGGATTACATGCCCATGTAAATGACGTTTTGGAACACACTGTGTAGGAAATGTACACGCTATGTAGTCATGTTTGGTAAAACATGAGTTCTTTATTTCATATGTTCCTTCTTACAATCCTTATGCTATTCTATATCTGGATGACCAAGAGACTTCAAAGTTAGATTTTCCTCAAGTGGTGGATCGTTTTTGATATGCCTTCTTTGAAGACTTTTTATATTTTCCTCTGGAGCGGGAAGTCGACTTTTCTATTGATAATGGGTCAGGAGCATCACCGGTGTCCATTCCTCCTTATAGGATGGCTACACCTGAGTTGTAGGTGCTCAATAAGTAGTTGGAGGAGTTGTAGGAAAGGGGTTTTATCCGACCCAGTACTTCTCCTTGGGGTTTGCCTATCCTATTTGTGAACAAGACGAATAGAACCCTCAGGATTTGTGTGGATTATCGGATGCTGATCTATTTGACGATGAAAAACCGATATCCTTGGCCTAGGATTGATGATATATTTGATCAGCTTAGAGGTGCCCAGTTGTTCTTGATGATTGAATTGAGGTCCGGTTATCATCGGTTTCATGTTAGACCATATGATTTAACTTTCCATGACTTTCAGAGCAGGTATGGTCTATATGAGTATATGGTTAGGTCGTTCGATCTCACATACGTGCTTGTAGTTTTAATGGAACTCATGAACCATTTGTTCCATCCATAATTGTATTCCTTCATGATTGTTTTCATGGATGAAAGCTTGGTGTAGTCTCACACTCAACACGACCGTGATACCCATCTTGAGATCGTTTTGAGTACACTGCGGGAGCATCAGTTATATGCTATGCTCTAAAAGTGCCACTTTTATATGGATCAGATTCACTTCTTGGGTCATATTATCTCAAAATCAGGAGTATCAGTAGACCCAGTGAAATTGAGAGCTGTATTTTCTTGGGAAAAACCAAAGAATTTATTTGAGGTGTGGTGTTTTATAGGGATGGCGAGAGACCACATATGTTTCATACAATAATTTTCACGCTTAGGAGCATCGCTAATAGGTCTGACCAAGACGGGTGAGAAGTTCTTGTGGTCAGACTTTTATGAGTCAGCCTTTCAAGAGCTTAAAGGGAGGTTGACTTCAGCACTGATACTAGTCTTTCCAGATCCAGGTAAAATCTATAATGTATATTGTGATGTGTCAGGTATCAGGCTGGGAGCTATGATTATGCCTAGATATGGAGTTGTTGTGTACGAGTCTCAGCTATTGAGGCCACATGAGAGTAATTACCTAATGCACGATCTAGAGTTGGAATCTATTTTTCTTGCCCTATGTTTTTGGAGACATTGTCTTTTGGGAGTGAATTTTGTGGTTTTCACGGACCAAAAAATCCTCAAGTACATCTTCACTCAGCATGATATGAATTTGAGATAGTGCACATTAGGATGAGTGCCTACAGTTCATTGACATTGTGCTTGCCTACACGCCTGGGAAGGGCAACACGGTGGCTAATGCATTGAGTAGGAGGACATAGATATCGGAAGTTCATGAGGCCAGCAGTGAGTGGTAGCTTATGGCTATGTTCTCTGAGATTCATTTGGAGGTTCACGACTGTCAGGGGTATATGTTTCTTTCTTCTATAGTTATTACCTCTACTCTTCTGGATCGAGTGTGAATGAGGAAGCTATCGGATTCTGAAGGACTAGTCCTAATGGAAAGCGTGTTAGGAGAGGACCCTATTCCTGGATGAACCATAGGCGAAGATGAGATCTTGTGTTTCCTGAGACCCATATGAATGCTACCAGATATACGCGAGGAGCTGATGTGGTATTTTCATTCCTCATTTTGGGCAGTTCATCTGAGCATCATGAAGATGTACCATGATCTACACTGTCAGTATTGGTGTCCAGGTATGAAGTGGGACGTTGTAGGTTTCATCATGAGTTGTTCAATTTGTCAGCAGGTGATGGCGTAGCATTAATGACCCTGCAGGGATTTTACAACAGTTACCCATTCTCGAGTGGAATTGGAATGACATCGCGATGTATTTCATAACAGGGTTTGTGAGGTCGCCTCAAGGAAATGATGCTGTTTGGGATGTCATTGACAGACTCACAAAGGTTTATTACTTCTTTCTGATCAAGGAGGCCTTCAATGTTGATAAGGTGGGACGAATGTACATCTGAGAGATTATACGTCTACATGGAGTTCCACCCTACGTCATTTTAGATAGGAATTCAAATTTTACTTATCGGGTATGGTAGGGGCCTTAGAAGGATTTGTGTACATAGGTACTTTTGAGTATAGCTTACCACCCCATGAAAGATGGCCAGTCCTATCGTACGATTTAGATGCTTGAGGATATGCTCTGAGCATTCATTCTGTATGTTGGAGGTTCTTTGGAGAATCATATACCTCTTGTAGAGTTTTACTAAAAGAATAATTTTCAATCAACTATTTAGATGGCACCTTGTGAGGATTTGTATGATAGGCCATGATAATCACCCTTATGTTGGATGGAGGTCGGAGATGCATCTTTGCTTGGACCTCGTCTTTTTAATGAGACCACAGAGCAGATAGAGTTTATTTTGATGAGGATGGATACTGCACAGTCACGACAGAAGTCTTATGCTTATCAGTGGAGACGACCTCTGAATTTCAAGGCTGAGGATCATGTTTTTCTACATGTCACACCGAGGTTGGGACACAATAGGATTAGGAGACAATGCAAGCTTTCACCAAGGTACGTTAGCCGTTTGAGGTGTTGTAAATAGTTGGGTTGGTTGCCTACCGGTTGCAGTTACCTCAGAGGTACTGAGCTATGCACGATGTCTTCCATGTTTCTCATCTTCGACATTACTTTTCAGAACTGTATAACATATTCCAACTCGAGGAGGTTGAGTTTGATGTGGATGCATCCTTTGAGGAGAATCATATCCAGATTTTGGATCAAAGTACAATGGTTCTATATGGCCGTTTTGTTCCTCTGTTACAGGAGCTTTGGAATTAAGGGCGAGTATAGGATGAGACTTAGGAGAGTGAGACAGACGTACGATCAACGTGGATGGAAGTGTTTGGGGTTTCTTCTTCTATGCTGAGCTAGGGAAATTCAAGGACGAATTTCATTAAGGAGGAAGTTTTTAAGAACCCAGATCTTCTTTTCTGGTATGTTTTTCATTTTCTCGTCATTTTTTGAAGAAAAAGTAAATTCTGGAAATTTTATAAGTACACCCCATTTAGTTTCTGGGTACACGCTGTGTGCTGCCTTGCCACAGAAGGTTGTGTGCTGGCCCTATTGTAGACAGACAAACGACCGTGTGGGAGTGACTTGGAGGCTGCTTAAAACGGAGTACGAGAACAACAAGTACATGTCTTGTACCTAAAATATACATGTCATGTAATTTCTGTTTTCATTAAACGCACTGGGGTTTCATTTAATCGCAAGAACGCTCTTCATCAAGGTCTCATTAGACCAAGAGTTCTGTATGGCCGTGGATCTTCAACGAACCCCTGAGAATCCGTTCATCCTCCGAATCAAACACCATCTGTTGCATTAGAATCACATCAGCGACTTCACTCTTCTGCTAGATCATCATCTTCTAATTTCTCCTACCTCATGAGATTTCGTGGGTTGAACTTTTTAGAAAATTTCATATATTTTTGACGTTACAAGGAGATTCCATCTTTGAGGTTCACATATAGAGATCTCTTAACTCCAAGGTAGGTTTTTTCTGCCTTCTTGATCAAAGTAATTGAGTATTATGTTAAAATTCCTCCAATAACCTTGAATGGTGTATTGGTTGTTTACCATTTTACCGCTGTTGATTGACTACCATGCTCGCAAGTTTTTGTAGAGGTTATATGAATATTAAAGGGTTGATTTATATGTGTGGATTTTTTCCCTTCCATGTTCTGTTTATGACCGTTTGGTCTGGTCTAGCCAGTTTGACTGCCTTGCTTGTTTTCCATGTCTGTTGTTGTACGATGGAGAGTTTTTATTATGTCATGCTTGATTTGCTGTAGACTTTTTAGCCAAGTAGTTCTGTTGGTTTACATTGGCCATATTGCACTGCTATGCTCGTTGACCTACACTGGGCTGTGAGAACCTCGTGTAGTGGACTATAATGAGAATTGAATGAGTGAGCTTCCTCAGAAAGACTTTGAGCACTTTAGGCTATAAGGGGAATTGACCGAGTGAGCTTCTTTAGAGAGCCTAGAACCACATGTGGCTATAAGGTTAAATGAAAATGTGACCTTCCACAGAGAGACCCTGTTTGCTTTAGACTATAAGGTGATTTGACAACATGAGATTCCTCAGAGTGTCTTTTTTTTCATTGAATTAATTTTATTACTCTAGACTATAAGGGGAATTGACCGAGTGAGCCTCCTTAGAGAGTCTTTGAATGACATGGACTATAAGGGGAATTGACCGAGTGAGCTTCCTCAGAGAGTCCTAGACCATGGGGATAGAAGTGGAATTGAACATGTGAGCTTCCTCAGAAAGACCTTGACTACCTTAGACTATAAGGGGAATTGACTGTGTAAGATTCCTCATAGAGTCTTGTTTTACCTTTGAAAATAAGGGGAATTGATAGTGAGTGCTTCCTCATAGTGTCTTTATATACTCTTATGACTGATCTAGTTTGGTTAGGCAGAGTGCACTACCCAGAGGGTTGTTTGAACTTCTTAGGTAGGACAAGAGGGGATGGATGCGAGTACATCCCAGAGGGTAACCTATTTGGGGTTTAGCTATTTTTCTCACAATTGCTTGATATTGAAAATGTGGATTTTTCGCTACTTTTCACCTTCCATTTTAGTATTTTCTGAACTTATACCTTCCTTATATTCCCTAACTGTTAGGAAAATATTTTCAGGTGGTTGCCTACTGGGATTTAGTCTCACACACTGTTTGGGCCATGCTTTTGGGCCCAAACAGATTATATTATTGTAGGCATAGATAAGGGCATGCACCCTTCTACTTCAAGTACTTGATTTGTTGTGGAGCTGGAGACCATGGGACCAAGCTATGGCTTGCGATGCTGAGGAGTTTGACTGCTTTCTTTAGCACTTTGGTTTTTCACTATTGTTTTTCAGCATTTTGACTTGTTTAGATATTTTTCTAGACATATGTGTCATACATCATTTAATATATGTGTTCTCTAGTTTATACTCACAGTTTTCTGATGTATGCCATTATTACTGCTTCCTATCTGGTATATATTTGTTTACTTCCATTGTGTACTCTGCCAATAAGGTCATAGTCTCCCCACTATCACACACAAGGCCCTCACTACTAGTGGGCAGCCTCTGGCGTTCAGGGAAATGCATTTGAGGCCATGCGACCAACCAGGCATGGGGAGCCTCTAGGTGGCTCTTGGAATCGGGACGTTACACACATGAAAAGGGAACTTTAATGAAAAGAGAAGATGTGATTTTTATGAAACATTTGGTAGCCTAACGACGTCACATAAAAATTCAGAAAATAGATTGATGAGAGTGGAAAGGGTATCCCTACCATTAGACATGAAACAGATAGTAATGAGAATATATAAGAACATAACCTCAATATAAAGAGATGGAATCTATAATAAACAACATAAAGGATGTCATGAATTAAAAAGGGGATGGTGAAAGGATCCCTTACCTTGAAGAGTAACTTCGAAAGATTGACGTTTTGGAGCCTTGGGTTTTTAGGGTACCTTTTGTAGACTCCTATGAAGGTAAAAAGACCAGAGCTTTTTTGAGGTGGATTTTGGCATGAATAGATTATTGGAATGGCTAGGTATATATAAGAAAATTGATGGAATACTAAATTAATTTCCAAGGACACCTCAATGGTGGTATTTGAAAAACCATTGGCTTGCCCATGGTGTTGGCTTCTAGTGACACCTCATAAAATATATTACTATTCACAAGTTGACCAGATTTATTACATCATGATTACATCATTCCTTATGTCATTAAACACTGGAAACTCATAACTGCATTTTTACTATTCAACAAAATTTCAATAGTTTCAGAAAAATCCCAAAAATTTACCCCAACAAAATATCAATGCCCTAAATTAAAAAATGATCTCCATTTTATGAAAATAATATTCTAAATATTTTAAATATATTTATTATATAAAATAATTTTTTATAAAAAACAACTCTAAAACTATAACTTGTTTTGTAAAACCTTGAAAAATTAATCAAGATCGCATAAAATTATCATTTAACCATATGATAATATGGTAAATAATTATGATTAAATTTTATAAAAATATATTTCCATTTTAAATTATTAAATTAATTATAAAAAATGTACAAAAAATATTTATGACATACAAAAAATACCAAAATATATCCAATGATCATTTTTTCACTTTTATGATGCCTAAATTTTATTTATACATTAATTGGTGGAGTTTCTATTATTTTGGCTGATTTATTATTCATTAATATTCATTACTATTCATAAGGGTTTGTTACTATTCATAATTTATTATTCACTACAAAATTACACTTATAGGACTCTAAATTTTTAACTGATCACAACTATAGAAGACCATTTTTGAAAATCATTTCACATTATTAATTATTTATAGTCTACCTGAATATTTTATAATACCATTTTTCTGAAATTCAAATATAATATTCATCCTATATTTATCCGGAAATTTGAAAATCACAAATTTTACCAACATAATAAATAAAAATATTATTTATACAACAGGATTACACAAAGTAACTAAGGCCTTGTTACATAACCCCTTATTATACACGTATAGGACCTAAGATTATGGTGCGCTCTAGTGATAGAATTTGGAGGTGGCTTCGACAACATTGCATGAGTGGTGATTTCTACCAACATGAACTTATCCCTTAGGCGATTCTCTTCAACTTCACATGTTGAATCTCAACATGGGACTGGTCTTGAGAAAGGCCAAGTGACACAAACTCCATCCCAAGATCCGACATATGGGCTTTGTATGGACTGAGTTTACTAGATGAGGCCATCAACTCCACTTTCTGTAATAATTATCCAAGATCACTTGTATTTATAAACAATAATTGTAATGTTAAGAGTTTAGTTTCCAATGGTCATATTGACCAATAGTCATATAACAGTCGAAAGACAGTGGTCTCATTTAATTATACTCGCATCATTAATTAAAGGATATAGTTATATTGAGTATAAAATAACACAAAAATGTAGGAAAATAATATTATTCAAATGATTGGGTCGTTACATAAATAGAGTATACACTTACACATGATGGGGTTCATGTGTAAGGGTAAAAAATAGTTTTTTAAAATTCCTTCCAAATTCTAAAATGGTTTATAAAATTTATATAATTCATTGTAAAAGGTATTTGGGGATATTTTAATTTATAAAATTCAAATAAATAAATTAATAATTATTATTTTCTAATTACATAAATAATTTTTTATGAAGCCCTTTTTCTCAAATATTAAATTTTAACAATGATTAACCTTTTATTAATTTATATGTGAATTATTACGATATAAAATAAAAATAATGATATAGAAATCATAAGAAAAAATTTCTAAAGGGTTATAAATTGTGAAATAAGGCCAAAATATAAAATATTTACATTTAAATTATGAATAGTTCGTAATTAATTATTTTAAAATGTTAAAGATACATGATGGATTTGTTTTGATATTATTTAAGTCACATCAAAAAGTGTTTTGATTATTTATTTGATCAAGGATTAAATAATTATAAATTATATGATATCTAGATAATGTAAAATGTTAACTTAATTAAAATTAAAATATAAATTATTTTAAATTCATATAATATTATATATTTAAAATAGAAATGCTATGTAATAATTAATATGAAATAGTTCATATTTTAATAAAAACTATATATTCATAATTATGGAATGTTCATAATATTAATGAAGTTATTTTAAAATATTTTATAATAATATTTGATTTATGAATTTTTCAAAAAAAATTATCTCTTGTCGGAATATTTGAATTTATTCATTTAGTTGAGGTTCATTCCATGTTCTATTCCAGTTTACTAAATTATTTTAGAAATATGGATATGGTGTATGATATATTTTAGTTGTCAAACTACTTTTAGGAAAGAGACTTGCATTACATGATATGATTGATTCCATAATAAATTTAGATTTCCATTTACTATGATATCCTTTTTTAATAGGTGTTATTAGATTTATTTTTTTGGGAATATAATTTGTTCATATTTAATTTTACAATTATAATGAATTTGATAATATGATGAGTAATGTATGCTAGGGTAGAGGGACTTTGAGCAAGACTATGTACCTACCAAAAGGTTTAAATCATGTCGATGATGTTGATTATGGTTTACTATCTATCACTTTGGGTTTAATCTTGTGGATAAATCTATGTCATTATTGGAAGGTTTCATTTACCTTATGATTATGATGTATTTGAATAATGGCTTATTCCTTGTCTATGATGGTGATTGCGGTCAATATCTATTGCTCTGGGTTTACTCATTTTGATAACTCAATACCATTATAGCTCATGTACCTTATAAATATGATACATATGAATGTGAATAAATATGTTTTATTTCAATTTTATGTTCACTAAGACAAACCAATGAGTTGTGTAAATAGTTACACATTAAATGGATTTAATAATATTGGTTTTGTTCAGGGAATAATCATCCAAACAGAAATAGTAGAATCTTGAATACATAAATGATAATAAAATGATATTATATGGTGAGATTAAAAATCCTCAACAAATGACCACATTGAGATTCCATCCAAAGTGACACTTATCATGACTTTTATCATCCAAAATGGTATTTTTATGGTATAGATTGTTTCTTATGTAATGTCATTTTCATGGAAAAAAATATCGATAAAAGACAGATGTTGAACACTGATAAACAACTTTAGTAGGCACCTTGATGGAAACTAACACCAAGGGTATACAAAAATCCCTAAAAATTTAAGGAATTAAAATAATAAGAACGAAAATTATGATCTTTAGATTTCATAAAAACAAAAAAAATCGATAACTTAGTAAAGAGAAAATCCTTATTGTGAAAAATTCATATACTATCGTAATAATTAAAAGGAAGTATCCATGTAAAACATCAAAGAAATTTTTTTAGAATCAACTCAATAATAACTCCAACACCCAAACAATTATTTACCATAATAATCCCCATTGTATTCATAGAAAACAGGAAAAAAATTTATACATTCATGGTGAGAAAAAATTTGTAATTAGTAAGATCATACCTAAAGTCTCTCACGAACATTTTTAAATGGAACACTAATGAACCAATGGGAAAACAATAGAATCATTAACAAATAACAAGTAAAAAAATAAATCCCATTGTAAAGGATCAAATCCTAGTTGTGCATTCCTTTGAAAGGATAAGATGATGGACGTTAATGATGGAGGTTAAAAGTATTTTTTATGGTAAATGGGGAGAAAAGGGGACCAAATAAATAAATAAATTGCATGTATTGAAGAGGGATTCAATACATAGTAGTGTTGTAGAACATCAGAAGGAAATTAAAGATGCTGCCTTTTTAGGAGTGGCTATGCCATAGAGGTAAGTTGTATCCTAGGATATTTTTTGACGGTGGAGTTTTAATACATGGAGTAAAGAGGTAGCAATATAGTGGGTTTTGATGTTATGACCAAATCAATTATAACAGCATCCTGGTGGTTGTGCAATATAATAACCTCCATATTTGTGAAGGTGTTTTGCGGCATGCTGGTCAGGGCTGATCTATATCCCTAGATCCACATCTATTGGATGTACACCATTTTTCATATATGTGGATTTGAATATGGGAAGATGCATTGTGGTACCAAATGCTACACTATAGAATTACCTATATCTGGGAAGCATATGTTGTGGTCCTAGAGGTTGCATCATTGGCTTATAATTTTATTCCCTATTTTAAATACAACAATACCATTAAAACCAAGATTTATTCCTATTATTACAATCAAACCCTAAGAATCATGGTGTTATTTTCAATGAATTTAAATTCCCATATTGATAGAAATTGATCATTAACTTTTATAGATCAATCTATGGTAATCCAAGGTGAGTAATACCTCCTTTTACTATAGAATCATATCATTTTTCCCATTTCCATCCCATTACTCACCACATTATTTGGAATTTTCTCTCCATCATTCTAGTGATGTATTTATTTTTATATTTCATTGTTTTCATTACATAAAATCCTTTACAGATCATATTTTATTCACGGTAGAGTTGATCAAAGATCTAAAATGGTCCATTGATTCTATTTGATGAATGTGGTATTTTTGAGGTAGAAGATTCATTTATAAAACTATTTATTTATTTTCAATAATAATGTTACCATGGTTTATCCCTTTTTATGGTAGTGGAATTAAACGAATAAATATTATATTGGATTATAGAATGGAATTTTTATTTTTAGATATTTTTTATTGTTGTATTATTCCTTGATAATGGTTTTGCTCTTAATTTTGTAGATGGTGTTCTATCTATTATATTCTTTTTAGTTTGTTTTTTATGATTTACTTAAAATTATAAAATTAATTTAATTTTATAAATAATGTAAATATAAAATTAATTAATTAATTTAATTCATAATTAAGGAGTTATGTTTAGTAATCCGTAGTTTCTTATAATTTTATGATAATAAAATTGATACATGTATGCATATATAATTGAACATGTTAACCCATGAGGTATTTTAATTAATAAATAAATTTAATCTATTTTGGTTTTAAATGATTAAAAGAATAAAACGGCTTGTTAATTGGGTGTTTTCATTCTCAACATTTGATGAAATTAGTTTTATTCTATGATATTTTTTACACAATTGAGGTAGCATGATAAAGATGATTTCTTTGGTTTACCATATTTGGAACCTGTGAAAATGAATATGACAATTAACTATGGAATAAAAAATGATTGTTTAATGAATATAAAATTTTGGGGCTATGAGAGTTTGTTTTCATGAGAAGGCTGAATGCATTGTGTTTGGGGTTGTGACATCCCATTTACATGTGAAGGCCAAATGCCTTGTTTTTGGGACTATATTTTCCTATGGACTTTGATTACTTGTTTTTACCTTCTTTGTGATCAAGATGTGAGTCTTACTATGTGATGTGATATGAGACTGGGATGGCTGAGCCTGAGATGTCTATTAAGTTATGTATAGGGACACATGTGGTTTTTTTACCAGCTAATGCATGTGATGGCATGGCACATGGTTATCTGCATGTGGGTGTCATGGAAGAAACTAGGATTATAGAATGGGTTTAAGAATAAATTTTCCATTTTTTGGATAAATGTTTGGATTCTTATTATGAATGAATCTGTTAAATGGATGATGGACGAGTTTCTTGTTTTAACTATATTACTTTCCCCACTTCTTGGGGTAGTTAGTTGTTCTTGGTTTAATATTTTTGTGGGTAGCTTAAGGTGTTTTCCTAGAGTTACTTGAATATTAGAATTATTAATAATATTTAGAAATCATTTAAATCATGGTTATGGTGTTTCTAGAATGAAAATGATATGTTAATCATGCTAAAACATGGACTTGGTTTGATAATGCTCATAGGGTTTGGAGTTGGCATTATTTTCATAGTAATGTAATCAGAAAAAAGTTAATTTATCGATACAAAATTAAATAACATAATTTGAAATTCTAAATAAAGAGAATTAATTAAATGTAATGCTTCTCCTTGATTTTTTATTTATAAGATGTCTAATCCATAGTAGAGGAAATTGTGTTTCTAAGTGATCAAAGATTCAGTTGAAATGAGGACTAGGTTATGCCCATAGTGTTGTTGTGAGATATATTATAACATGTATAATTTGTGACTTACTATACTACCCCACCCATGTAATCTAGTGATATTGACACTCATTTGACTGTGATAGAGTATTTTACCCAATATCATAGGGGAATAATGGATGACTGACTTCCCCCTCTAGCCCCATTCTCTTCCCTTAGTGGAATCAGGTGCTGATATGCATGATAGTTAGTTTTCCCATATATTTGTGTAGAGGACAATAATGAATTTTGGTTCTTCCATACACATGTCACTCTAGATATATTATACAATTACTTATTTTAGGTGTGACATTTTTGGGATGTGATGGCTCAAGGTGCCTAACTAGGTGTGCATGCTATGATGGATTGAGTTATAATACTCGATATATGATACTCATCAAATGGACAATGGTGGATCCCAAAAAAACATAGTTACAATATATGGAGATATGGACGGGATTATGTGATTATGTGATGCGTGATGTGCATATTGTGATATTTAACCTAGGTGTGTTTTGGATCACTTATTTTGCAGAGAGATGGATCATGATATGCAAGATTGGGGTAGTTAGGAAAACTGATGTGGATGCAGTAGAGGGGTACCATTTATATTTAATTATTATATTAATTGATTCCTTATATGTGCTACATGGTGGGAGATAACCATGTTGAGGTTGAGCTCATAATATACCTTCTTATGTTAAAAGATAGTTTCACATATCATTCTATGGGGTTTAGAATGATTTATTTAACATTTTCATGAGAGGCATAAGGTGAAATCCTAAAGAGTATACTATTATGGTTAACCCACGTATATATAAAGTAATCTTAAATTTAGTAGTTCTTGTTTGGAGATCTAGTTGGATATTACTATGTCATTATTTTGAAGGATATGTTTGGCATATTTGGTCACTGTTGTGTTTATGTTTCAAATACTTGTACTTTTCCTTTGTAGTTGTTTCTTTTCTATATTGCATTGCATCTCTGTAATCTGGGTTCATTAATTTTTATAAGAAGTTTTTTATTAATGTATCTATCTTATTTATCTCTTCCAAATCTCACTTAGAGGGTAATGGCTCATTTTTAATTTTTTATATCCATGGTGCTAGATGCTAACCTAGGTCCCATTGGTGGTAGGACTCAAGCTGTAACTATTCTCCTTCTCTCATTTCTGGATTAGGAGCGATGCACTACGGTGGGAGGGGCCCATGACAGAGAGGTACTATAGGATTTATGTTAAGGGATATGATGTAACTTGGAGTTATGTGTATACATGGACTGTATTGGTTTATAGGGAAAAAATGTCAGCTAAGTTAACTAATTGATTTAAATATAAGATACAGGCTATGTCATAGGTATTTAGGCCCCCTGTGATCTAATTCTCAAACCATTAAATTATTGAACTTATGTAATTATGATATACAATTTGACGTCTAGAAACCATGGAATGTATCATGCATCACTCATATTTTCATCTATGATTGAAATAGTAAGACCTTAGTATAGGTTAACCCTTAATAAACTGAAACAATGTGATTAATTAATTAGTCTAATGTATTATATATTATAGTTTTATGATTCTATAAAAAAAATTCTTATTGTAGCCATGAATCCTGGTTGACATCCTCATCAATTTTATACCTAATATGTTCAATAGGGAGTTCTATAAGATCATCATAAAATAGAGGTCTTTGATGAAAATATATGGAGATGGGAACCCATAGAGTTTCAAAAATAGAGTCTACAAAATTAAAAGATCTCTATTTTGGACTAAATTATAGAAGACTAGTTTGGGGAGGTTGAGATAGAATCAAATTTGATCTACGATCAAAAGGATCTCGCTTTTTGTTTTTTGTAATGATGTTGCATGGGGAAATAAGACACTTTTTCATTAGGCTCCCTCATTATCATGAGGAGTCAGTAGTCTCACTGGATAATATTCTTGAACTGTTCTGAGAAGAGTTTCATTCCTTAACAATGAATTTGTCTAGTCACCGAAATCTTCTTACCCTTCCAAAGGGGTGTTATAGTTTGATGGAGTATGGGATATTTTTCGGGACCCTTCCATGATATGATATGGAACCTTATTTAGATTAAGGGGCAATGATGAGGCAATTTTTGTAATCTTTTCATCTAGATACTCAGTTCCAAGTGAACTTATTCATATTGTAATCACACCTAAAGGTGTTGGTGAGAGTATTGTTTACTGAGAGGATGTTTTTCAAAACTAAATATTAATGAGATCAGTGTTTTAATGATTTTACTTGAAGTATATATGTTGTATGGGTTTCCTAGTTTCATGGACATAATAGATTTCAGAAAGTTGGGGATTGGTCTCATCCTTCAGTATATCATTTCTCTAAAAGATGGTAGCTTTTAAACGCATGGAAATGTACCAGACACATTTTTTTCATATAAATTTCATGGTCATGAGTGGAAAGACTATCCCAAATTTATGAGAATCCATCATGTGATATTTATTCGCCATTAGATTCCTCCATTCAGGGAGTTTTAGTTGAGGTTGTATCATAATTGTGTTTCAATTTTGGATCAGTAGAGAGAAGATATGGTGCGAAGAGTATATCCCTATGATGTTCCACATCCTCATAGATTATATCGTAGTTGTGGAGGTCATTGTTATCATGGATAAAGAGGATATGAAATTGGTTATGGTTATCTTCATGCTTAATGGTTTCCATCACTAGGTGATCCAGATAACATTAGACTTAATCTTTTATTGTTTTCTACATTTTTATATACTTATTTATTTCAAGAGCTACACACTCTTTCATATTACCAATCCATATCCTTTCTTTGGGACATGAGGTGAGGAGGTTTCTAGTTTCATTTGAATTGACTATGCTGGTTGGATGTTGATATTATTATATGAATCATATTGAAACTCTAATATAGTGATGATGATGAGACACTCCTTGAGAGACTTACTATGATTATGGATTCAACCATAAAACATCATCCTTAGAATTGAATGATTGTATAGGGTGCGTGATATCATTGATTGATTCTTGAGGAATGATATGTTCTATGATGCTGATGTAGAGATGATAGTGATCATTGGAATGTGATACCCTCAGATGGGTAAGAGGAATGTTCCATCATAGTCTTACTTGATGTCCAACATGATGTTGAGTTCATTAGATTCAAGGATGATTCTCAAGGTTGTGGAAGAGTATGCAGATTATTTTCCTAAAGAGGTTATAATATTTACTGACCTATGATAATGAGTTTGGGATTGATCTACAACCATAAATTCATATTAACATGAAATCTATATACAAGAATGACCCTTCAGACAAGAATGATCTTTGATTATAGATCGATGATCTATTGTAGAGAGGTTTTGTTCATTCGAGTCTATTACCTTGGCGTGAATTAGTTTGTTTTTGAATAAGTCCATTGAAATTTTTAAACGTTGTATAAATTATCATCACTTGAAAACAAATTAGTGAATATCCACAATCCATTTTCAATTATTGATGATTAAATTTTTCTTCTAAAATTATATGGCTAGTTTTAAAGGATTTATATGTGGTTAGGATATCATCAAATGTATGTTAAAGAGGATGAAGTTCTAAATAACTTTTTATGATTTCATTATGGGTATTATAAGTTAATTTTTGTTAGAGTTTTGTGTGAATAAATCTCCTTCCATGTTTTTGGGTTTGATTAATTCTATGTTTATATAATTTCTAGATATGTTCATGGTGGTTTTCGTCAATGAAATCCTTTTGTACTCCGTATATGAGGAGGAGCATGTAGAGCATCTATGGGTTATTTAAAGAGTTTTTCATCATAATAAGATATTAACAATGATTTCCAAATGTGAGTAATGGGAACATGAATTTCATTTTTTTGGAATTTCATGTCCCATTAGGTAGTAGTTTTGGAGTTTCTATTGATAGTGGGGGTAATTTTGTGGTAATCCCCCAAAATAGTTGTAGATGTGAGAATATTCGGTGTTCTTATATACTGTTATAAAAGGTTTTTAGATGATTTATCTTAATTCATGTATCCTTTGACATCATTAACTTCAAATTATCATGAGCTCATATTGGATAACATGTGGTAAGAAAATTTCAAGTACCTAATGGATATGTTTTTAGTGATACAATTTTTTTTCTACAAGATTAAGGTGTTCAGTTTGAGGATTTCATTGATACAACACATCTTAGTTTGGGATGTGTTCTTTTGGAGTAGATATAAGTTGTTTATTTTGAGAATTTATAATTACATCCCCTTGAGAATAACTACCCCACCCATGATCTCGAGTTTGTATCTATTGTGTTTTGTTTGAAGTTATGGAAAATTACCTCATTGGTGAGAATTTTGTAGTTTTTAATGGTAATAGGATCATGCAGTACATCATCTCCCAAAATAACAAACACCAATTATAATGAAGATGGATGGATTTTTTTATAAGATTACATCTTTGAGATTTCATACACACCATGAAAAATAAATGATTTTCCTAACACGATGATAAGAAATTTACATAGTGATGCCTTTCAAAAATTTAGATATTTATATAGTGTTCTAGAAGATATATCCATGACGCTTCTAGATACGATCGAACATTATGATAGATATTTTATTTTCTTGTTTAAAGTTCAGTCATCTTTAGTAAAATAGGTGGAGGAGTTACAATTTGGAGATTTTGTTGTGGAGGTGTGTAGTGACCGAGTTGTTTTGGGTGATTACTCTTATGGGTGGTCTTGGGATGGAAAACACTAGGTATTGATCTTAGGGAAGATTTAAGGCCCTTTAGTGATGCCTAATATAATTCTCCATGAGTTCCAATGCTCGCCTTTAGCAGTACATCCTTGTGTAAAATACTAGTACCATGCTTTAAAAGGATAGTTTTTGTAGCATGTGTCTAAGAAGGTAGTTTTACAGTATGTGTCTCATTTTTTGGTATGTTAAAAGGAGAAGGACATGAACCATGTTCTTGGTGGTATAATTTTTCCTTTAGAAGTTCCTTAGTAGAATTAGATTGATATCGAAATGGAATTCATTACTGATTTTCCTCGAGCACAGGGAGGCTATGATTCAACATGGGAGATTGTGTATTTTTTGATGAAATCATCCATCATTACCTTGATTAGGGTGTTGATGTTAGTAGATGTTTTCTAGGTAATATCTAGAGGATTTTGTGTGACTCCATGGATTCCTGAGGTTTATCATCAATGATTTTTATCCATGGTTTAAATCTAGGATGTGTAGAGGTCTACATCATGATTTTGGATTTTATAATTTCCTTAACACTTATTTTCATCCATATGAAGATAGTCTAACCAAGTGAGCCATCCAAACTATTGAAGACATCTTTCTCTATTTCATCCAAGATTTTGGAGGTTCGTTTAAGAGGAAACAACCCTTGATCAAGTTTTATTACCATAATATGTATCAATCCATAAATGGCATGAAATTGTTTAACATATTTTTATGGTCGACTATTCCATTATCCTTTGTGTTGGACTGGGGTCAGAGAGTTATAAATTATCATTTTGGACCTGGTATAGAAGTCATAAGAGATGGTTAAGGTTATTTTAAAGTGAATGAATGTAGAACAATATAGATATAAATCATATAAATATCCTAGTATGGGGCCTCTTGAGTTCTAATTAGGAGATCATGTGTTCATGAAGGTGACACTTCAGTGTGGGTTATGAAGGTGTAGTCATGGGAGTAATATTACCCGATAGTTTTTGGGGGTATTTCAAGCTGTAGGATCAAATTGGATAAATGGAATATCCTGTAACACTTTCCCCACATATGATTTAGATACACGATGTCTTTCACATGTCACAGATCCACCATCACCTTGATGAAGATTCTCACATCATAAAATTGTAAAAGATCAATATTGATGATGATTCAACATTCGATGTGTATCCTCTTGATATCTACAAAAACCAAGAGAATGTGTTTCATGGTTGTTCTATCATCTTTGTTCGTGTCTTATCAGGACATGGCCTAATGGAGAGTACCTAGTAATAGGAATCATAGATAAAAACTCAGCCCCATGAGATGTTTTAGGTTGTAAACATTCATTGTTGTAATGATAGTTTTAGTTGTTGGACCTTTTTGTGTTTATGATATGGTTTTCTATTATTTCTTAATGTGTCCTAACTCTTCATTAAATGGAATATTCCCTAGAAGAGTGTTTATATGGTTGTTCATTTTTTGCACGGTTTTTGGCTTGATTCCTCAGCGCGAGTTGTTTGAGATTCTATGATTCTGATATTCTTGATAGGTATATAACAAGGTGGTTGTTCAAATGATCATTTTTTATTTCTTTATCTTTGTGGTTTTTTTTGGAATTTTCAAAGATTAAGATGTTTTGAGTGGTATCTTTTATAAGGAACTAGACCCTAGTGACCTTTTTCGTTGAATTATTTTTGTGTTGGTAGTTCTTAGAGGAGGTTCCAAGGTTTTTTGTGGTTAAATGGGGTAAAAGTTGAATTCCACTCAAAAACTGTCATGGATCAGTCATGAAGGTATTTGTTGTGTCATAGTGGTAGTGAATATGGCATGGAGGATATAGTTTAGTATTGGAATTCATGGGATGTAATTCAAGGCTGCAAATTTTTAGGTTTGGATATACAATAATGGTTTTCTATGGTGTTTTCCCTTATTTTGTGGTTGAGAACTATATCATTGATTTAGTAGTTTGCAGTGCATCAGGTTTAGAGGCTACTATAAAATCAGGGGTAGTTGTTCTATGGTTTTTTGGATGCAAAATAATCTCCCTATAAGAGAAGTGGTGCTACAAAAAGGTTCTTAGGGATACTTTATATCCCTATATCAAATTTTTAGAGAGTTATGTAGTGTTTAATAAATAAGTATTTTACCAAGGGGAGTTGGGGAATAGTCCCTAAAACAACGTTGTAGAATTACAAGTGTCATGGAGGGGTGTAGTGAGATTTACCAGAATTTTCAAGTGGATTCTCTCTGTTTTATCTCATGTTGTCTTGTAAATCTCACAGTGTTTTCTTGTTTTTTCTCTATCATTCTATTTGATTTTTTATTTTCATTTTTCTGTGTGTTCATGGCACAATGTCTTTGGGAGATCATAATTTAATGACATGAGAGACAATCAGAAATCAATATTTGATTTCCATTTCCATTTCAGGAAAGTCATATGTTTGTGGTAGTGGACTCATTTCATATCATATTTATCTATTTTTATCTTAATGATATTGTATTTTATCCATTTAGATGGTAGTTTAATAAATTTAATAGTGATTAAAATTGATTAAATAATGAAATGGTTATGTTTAATGGTGATTTTTATTGTTTTGTATTGTGATAATGGTTTACCTATTAATTTGATAAATAGTGTACTATCAGAATAGTCTTGTTATCATATATTTATGCATGTTTTAACAAGTTAAAATCGATGGAATTGGATAATAAAATAGCCAAAATTAATTTGTTAATTTTCTTAAAAGTCAAAGAGTCATGTTTAGCAATCCTGTGTTTATTATAATTTTATAATTATCCAACTAATGCACGTATGCATGTTTAATTGAATTTTTAATCCGATGATATATTGGAATTGATTATGAACATGAAGCTATAGTGCTTGTAATTGCTGAAAATAATAAAAAGTAATGTTAATTTAGTGTTCTCAAATTCACAGTTTAATGAAACTGGTTTAATGTTAGGAACATGTTTACATAATTGAGATAACTCTAGGTAGTGTATCACTTAGGTTTCCTATAGTTGGAACCTATAATAATAAATGATTGGTTAATTCATATAGGACAAAATATCAATTTTTTGATAAATATTAATGTTTTTGGATGTTAAATACAATTGTTATCATAAGTACGAGTGCCTTGTGTTTGGTTCCATGAGGGAAATTTACATTTGAATGCTGAATTCCAGGATTTAGGGACCAAATTTCCCTATTTACTATTTTTACTACCATTTTTAGTATGGATGTGGTCCTAATTATTTATTTTTATGTGATCAAAGATGGATAATCCTAGGATTAATGATGATATAATGGTGGGGAGGCCTGAGGTTGTGCATTTGTTCAAATAATTTGAGGGTGAGACACGTGGTGATACATATGTGGGTCTCGGGGATGACATCATGATGATGGAATGCCCACTGTTGGGAGGAAATGTGAGATTCTTACTATAAATAAATTTTTTAGTGGCTAATGTATGAGTTTTTTATTTAAGTTTCATTCCATTCCCCACTACATGAGGCTTTTTGTTGAGCTTGGTTGTATCTCATTGATGGAATATTCATATGTTTCCCAAAAGTAACATTATTTATATAAAGATTAGAATGTTCGATAAATGTTCTACCCACGGTGTCAGTGTTCATTGAATTTGAATAACAATCATAATCTTGAAAAAATGTGGTATCAGATGGATTATTCATAGAGTTCATGGACATGGATTTGATGGTTAATGTAATTAATAAAAATAATATAAATTAATTACTAATCAATTGATTAAAATAATTTGTAAGGATAAATGGATGTAATTAATTTAATATAGGTATTCTTCATGCTTGTGTGCTTATAGGATATATAGTCCATAGTTATGGTAGTTGGGTGTCCATGTGAAAATAGCTATATTTGAGCTTAAGAAAAAGTTTTTGTCATAGTGTGGTTGGTAGGTATATTATATCATGTATATTTGGTGATGGAATACAATACCTCACTCATGTTAGTTTCGGAAATTGACACATAGTTGGCATAGAGAGGGTGTTTCCCCAATATTCTGGTTGGAGGATGGACGGTTGACTTCCCCCTCTTGCAGAATTATCTTCTCTTGGTTGTATCATGTCTTGATATGAAATATATTAATTTTTTCAATTTGTTTATGTAGAATGTTTTAAGGATTTTATTTATTTCAAACACCTTGATCCCGATATATAGTGTCCAAATTGTTATTATAGGTATGACATGTGTGAGTTGTGATGGCTCGATATGCTATAATGAGTGTATGGGCTGTGATGAATTGAGGTATAATACCAAATGTATGATCCATGTCATAAGTTTTGTGGGGGATCCCATAAATTAATCGGTTAATATATATGGATATGCTAATGGGTGGATGTGGTGTTGGGATACATGAGGTTCATTTTTTGATAATTAGACATGGAATCTACTAGATGTATTATTTGGGAGTGAGATGGCTCAAGACATAAGATAATGGGGAAAACTAGAAAACCAGTGAGGAAGCAGTATTGAGGTACCCATGACGTCTTATTACTATAATAAATTATTCCATGTATGTGCTTCTTGGTAAAATATCACTACAGTGAGATTGTGAACATTGTATACCTATTTAGGTGATGATAAAATTTCACTTGTTGTTCACATAGATTTAGTAGGATTTATTTATCGATTTTAGGCCAGGATCCAGGGAGGATCACAATGAGTATTTTATTATTCTTACCCCTTGTATATATATACTGGTTTTCTGGTTATCCATAGTAAGATTAATATTAGGTTAGATATTACAATCTTGTGGTTTTGTAGGAGCTATTTGGGATTTTTAACCACTCCTGAGATAACCTTTTTAGTACTTGTAGTTTTCTTTTTTTTTCTATTTATATTCTATATTAAATTTCGTGTATGTAGAATGGTTTTATTTCTCATTATGAGTTGGATTTTATTTTTTTAATTTATATTATATCTCCCTTCCATATTGTCTCTGATTTGGTAATGCCTCCCATTTGTATTTGTATTATACCCTCAATGCCAGTCGTCATCTGGAGTCCTATTAGTGGAAGGACATTGGAAGTTACTATCCTCCTTTTCTCATTTCCTACCAGGATTGTAACGACCCAATGTTACATTAATGGAAATCCCATTTGACCTAGTCAAATGTCTCTTTTTGTTTATATAAAATGTCATCTTCTTTGGTTTTATGTTATGAATTTTGATCATTGCTAATATAGTCGTTGAACAGTGATCACATGATTAGTATAAATATAGTACTTTAAAAAATCGAATTTACTCAGACAAAGGAAGCGATGGCCTCATCCAGTAGAATTTACCCATACGAAGCCCATTTGTCGGAGCTCGGAAAAGAGGTGGCGTATTTGGGCTTCGCCCTTTACCAAGCCCAAGTTGAGCTTCATCATGTCAAGGTCGAACGTGACAGTCTTCGGGAAAAGTGGAAGTTGATTGAAATTACCACTCGAGTGATGTTATCTGAGCCACCCCAAGAGTCATTCACCATTTCACACCTTACCCTTAGCTCTTATACGGCTGTTATAAAGGGTTATGTAACAAATATGTAGTACTATGTTCATGAACATTATTTTTGTATATAATAATGAATATAATTTCTAGTTATTTCTGATAGATTATAAATAGTTTTTAAAGTACAAATGGTGTTTTTAGTTATTATTTAATTAAGAAATCTATTTTATTAAATTAAGGGATTTTTGAAATAAATAATATTTTAATAAAATAATATTATTAGTATTAAATTAATTTTTATTAAATATAAATGATCTTATAATTTTATGAATGCAAATAAAATTTTTATGAAGGTTTGAAAGCCATTTCTGTCAAAACCCGTGAATTTTCAATAAAATTTGGTTTTTATTTTAAAAGTGAAAATTAAAATATTTATGAAATTATTTAGATAAAATAAATGTCAGTTCTGGAATCAGGACGTCTAAATTATCCCATGGTGAATTTTTCATAATTTTCTGAGAGAGTCAAATTTTTGGGTAAAAATTAAATACCGATTAAATATATAATGTGTTTTATGACATCATAATGACCCAATAGTGATATAATAAAATACTATAATCATTATTTTCGTCCAATACATGTTTTACCATTAAAATAATATGATTTTGGGTTTGTTTGACTTACTTTTAAAAGCATTAATGGACCCCTCAAGACTTATTCAACACCTTGCCTTTTTAAATTAATTATCATGGGAGTGTGACTCACCTCCACATAAGCAACCCTAGTATTTTAAGAATTTATGACCATGGCCTTATAAAATATTGTTTTCCACTTCCATTTTCCAAAAACCATGGTAATAAACCATGGGATGGTTTGTAGTTTGGATTAATTTAATGTAAGGGGACCCAAACCTAAATAATAAAGAATTAGCTCAACTTTCCTATATAAACCCACCCAAGATCCCACTTCCTCCTCAATAAAATCCATTGGAGTTCGTCCAACCTCTGTCCTACTCTCTCTAGAATCCTCCCAGGGTTCCCCAGGCTCCCAAGAAGCCACTCACAAGCCTCTCTCTAGCCTTTGGAAGCACACTTCCAAGAAAGGGTTTTTTTCTTCCTTTATCATTTTTGTCCAATTTCCTTTAAGTTGTTTTGCCATTTTAATTTCAATTATGAATGTTGGGGTATGTTTTCACACGTCCCCCACAATTCCCTCTTATTGTTTTAATTATGGGAGACCCATTTCTCTCTCATTAAATGCCTCCCATGTACACCCATTCATATGCCAAAATTCCGAAAGGAACTTCTCTCTATTCTTTTATATTCAAACAATAATTTTGTATCATGAATCTAAATTCCATTACAATTTTTGGGAAATGTATCTATATGACCTCCTTACTATCCATTACATGTAAATATGATGAGGAACCCCTTTCTCTATCATCATCCATTTTTTGTGAATTCTTATGTCACGTCGTTACGCTGCCGAAATTGCACCGATTTTCTAAGCAAAAGCCATTGTGTAGTGAATACCATGCCCATTTCTCCATCAAAGGTATTCACCATTATGTACATTTTCTTATTGATTATGAAGCTTCATGTATTAATTCCACATTCCTTTATCATGTAATAAATTATTATGTTTTATGAATCCGTGTTTTATGATCAATGTGGCACACTTATGAATGAAATGAAATGTTTAAGAAGGGTGTGCCCTTATAGCGCTCCAATGCATTTGGTAAAGTATAGTATCATGATAAATCATGTGAAATGATTGCTGACTCTTGCTAATACAATTGCAATGAGGTTTTACTTGTGCTTTATGTGCAATGAGTATTTACTCTTGCTCTATGTGCAATGGGCCTTGGCTCATACTAATTCCATGTTAAGTGTTGTTTCCACATTTCCATGTTATGATTATCATGCTTTATCATGCCTTTATGTTCATGTTTCTCTTGTTCTATATTGATATGCCTATTGTCTAACATGTATTGTAATAATCATGTTATTCCATGTGTACTCCCTTACTGGGCTTTATCGCTCACCCTTTTCTTATGAATGTCCTCAGGTTATCCCATGCAATGCTAACTATGAAGGAATGTAGTGGTCATGTAAAGGAAGTTTTCAATAAAGATGTTGTATTTATTGTTTTATGTTTTTATGTAATGATCCTAAGCTCCAAAGACACTAAACCTCTTAATCATCTTGTTTTATCAAGTGAAGTTTTATGTAATAAATCATGTTTAAGTTTGTAATAAAAAGCAGGGTTTTCATAGTTGGTATCAGAGGATAGGTTTAGTTATTTTTGGGATTATGAAACCCTAGTAAAGCCTTAGATACAAGACAATGTATAATAAAAACATCCCTAAGATTTGGTAAGTACTGAGTAAGTGGTTTATAAAACAAATACATCCCTCTCTGGATATGAGCAGGTAGAGGCGGCTCTGGAACAGATGTATCCTAGGGGTAAAACCCCAAAACACCGCTTTGAGCTAGACTCAAACGGTAAATGGTGCACGACAACGGGCCTTGCTGCACTATTGGTGACGACACTCCCGGGGGATATGTTTTGATAAATTCAAATGCTTAGTATGAACCCTAATTAAGGGAATTAAAATAAATTCCCCTACGAATATATGTTAGAAAGTAGATCATGTAAAGCCTAGACTGAAGCCTATAGACTCATGAGTTATGGAAATGAATGTTTATTTATAAGTCATCAACTTTTGTCTTTGGATTACCCATTATGTGTTACCCCTAACATTACTTTATTCCAGCCAATGGAATGTAATAGGAGGACTCAGTCTCACAACCATTGTGAAGATCAGTGTGATGACTGTACTAATGAGATGCCCAATACAATGTGAGCGGGAATCACGAACTTTGTCACCCTTCTCTCTCAGCTAACTCATGTTTTGAATAGAAACACGGGTCAAGAGTATTGTTCAACCCCCCTAAGAAATAACAAGTCACTATCAAGAGCTTCATGAGAAAATGACCTCCTACATTTAGTGGATCATCCAATCCCATGATCGTTGAAAAATGGATCAACTCCATTGAAAAGATCATCTCCATCCTTCAATGTTCTTAAAAAGAGAAGGTTCTCCTGCTGCTTATCGTATGGAGGGTGAAGATGATCAATGGTGGACGTTGATCAAAAATACGAAGCCTAAGGAGGAGATCGAGGTATTGGAATGGAAGGATTTCCAGAAGATGTTTTTCAATAAATATTTTTCGCGCACCCTCTGGCTTAAGATGGAAAGGGACTTCATTTCACTCAAGAAAAAAGATGGCAAATCTGTTGGAGCGTACGAGGAAAAATTCACAAGGATTGCACGGTACGCTTCCGGCTTTGTCGTTACCCCTGAATGCAAGGTTGACCGCTTATTTGGTGGGCTGAAGCCTAGGTTGCAGAAATCATTAGCGATCTGTGACTTCGACAACTATAAGGAAATTGTCCGATGTTCCCTCAAAGTCGAAATGGAGATCAGGGAATCACAGGGGTATCATGGGGACAAGAAGTGTAAGGTGGACTTCAATGCTGGTGGTCCGATGGATAAATCCAACGGTGTGAAGAAGATCCATCACCCGACTTGCCAAAAGTGTGGAATGAAGCACCCTTGAAATTTCCTTAAGGGGATGAGGAAAATGCTTCAGGTGTGGAAGAGAAGGGCACGTAGATGTTAATTGTCGGCAAGAAAGACCCACAACTGCGATAGAGGAGAGGAACACTTCGTTCGAACCTCAACGTGTTGTTCAATGCTACAAATGCAAAGATTCAGGTAATTTTTCAAATCATTGACCTAATACATGGGTTTTCGGAGACAACCAACGACCTCCATGGCAGCAAGGAAGAGCTATTGCCATCACTTCTTCCGAAGTGAATCCCAACAATGAAGTGGTGATAGGTATGCTAGTTATTCATTCAAGAATAGCGAACTTACTTTTTGATTCAGGTTCTACGCATTATTTTATATCTCGAAAGTTTAGTATAACAATCCCAGCACCACCACAAATCAGGGAAGTAAAGATGTCTGTGAGTATGCAAAATGGGGATATCATTGCATCCCATGTATAAAATTCATCCCCTGTTTTAATCTGTGGATTGAATTTTCCATAGAACCTCATCATACTCCCTCTGGTGTAATTTGACACAATTCGTGGCATGGATTGTCTTTCCTTATATAGAGGCAACATAAATTTCCAGGAGAGGGAAATCACACTCCATATGGAGAATCGACCTCCGATTCTTTACAAGTGTAAGGAGGAAGATGAATCTCATTTAGCTCCATCATCTCAAGCATGGATATTACTGCATTATGAGCACGCGTATCTGGCTCAAATGATTGAGTCCAAGGAAAAAACCATCCTTGAAGAAATGTATATAGTGAGGGAATTCGCTGAAGTGTTTCCCGAGGAACTGCCTGGTCTTCCTCCTAGAAGAGATGTTGTGTTCTCAATTGAACATATACCCGGGGCATTACAAAAATCCATGACTTAATAAAGAATGGCTGTTGTTGAGCATGAAGAGCTGAAAAAACAACTATAGGAGAATATGGATAAAGGGTTTATACGCCCAAGTGCTTCACCATGGGGTTCACCAGTCCTCTTCGTCAAGAAGAAGGATGGGTCAATGCGGATTTTCATCGATTATCGTGAACTTAAAAAAATCACGTTAAAGAACAAGTATCCTCTCCCATGAATTGACGACTTGTTCGATCATCTGTGTGGAGCACAATACTTCTCTAAGGTGGACTTGCGGTCAGGATATTATCAAGTAAGGGTGAAGAAGGAAGATGTCCCCAAGATTTCTTTTCAAACAAGATACGGGCACTATGAATTCATAGTAATGCCTTTCGGACTCACCAATGCTCCAAAAATATTAATGGACATAATGAATAGAGTCTTTAGAGATTACCTAGACATATTTGTGGTAGTCTTTATAGATGATATTATAATATACTCCAAAACCAAGGAGGATCATGAGGAGCATTTAGGAACTGTACTAGACACTTTGGGCAAAGAGAAGCTCTATGAAAAGTACAACAAGTGTGAGTTCCGGTTGAAGGAGGTCTCATTTTTGGGCCATATCGTCACAAGAAATGGGATATATGTGGACCCCTCCAAAACAGATGCAATTGAGGGATGGTCGAGGCCAACATCGGTAACGGATATCTGTAGCTTCTTGGGGTTAGCTGGATATTATCGACGATTTGTGAGGAATTTCTCACTATTGTCGAACCCTATTACCAAGCTAACTCGGAAGGGAGTAACGTTTTCTTGGAGTGATGAATGCGATGAAATCTTCAAGGAGTTGAAAACGAGGCTTATCACTGCACCCGTGCTCACTTTACCCACAAGTGGGGAGATTTTTGTGGTATTCAGTGATGCTTCGAATAAGGGCTTAGGATGTGTGCGGATGTAGAATGATAATGTGATATCCTATGCATCAAAGCAGTTGAAAATCCATGGGCGAAACTATCCAACACATGATCTGGAGTTGGCGGCGGTGATCTTTGCCTTGAAAATCTGGCGATATTACCTCTATGGAGAGAAATGTGAGATATATACTGACCACAAGAGTCTTAAATATATATGCACACAAAAAGAGATTAATATGCACTAGAGAACATGTATAGAGATCATGAAGGATTATGACTATTCAATACATTACCACCCTGGGAAAGCGAACAAGGTGGAAGATTCCCTAAGTAGAAAGGTCCCAGTGATTCTATCAATGATGAGAATTGAGAAGGATCCAATCTTCTTAGACTTGATGAAGATAGACGTGGGAATGATAAAGAAGGGAACATCATCAATCCGTTCACAAATTATTGATTAACCATATCTTTTGGAAAGGTTACAGGATGCTCAAAAGGATGATGTGGTAATTCTGGAAAAAGTGGAAGCTATCAAAAAAGGGAAATCCTTAGCGTTTAATGTTAATGAAGAAGGAATTGTGCGGTTTGTGAAAAGACAATGTGTTCCATCAAGTCCGGAGCTGAAGAAAGAACTTTTGGATGATGCACATAGTTCAAATTTCTCTATTCGCCCAAGGAGCGCAAAGATGTATTGAGATCTCCGAGAAAACTTTTGGTGGGATAATATGAAGAAGGAGATCGCTGAATATACATTAAAGTGTCTGGTGTGTCAGAAAGTGAAGTCATAGAGGCATAAGTCTAAGGGGATGATGTAATCATTGACCATACTAGAATGGAAATGGTAGAACATCACAGTGGACTTTGTCACCAGACTTTCAAGGAAATCCAAAGGCAACAATGCAATATGGGTTTTTGTGGATCTTCTTACAAGACTACACACTTCATTGCTATTCAGGAAGATTTCTCTTTGGATAAACTGGCACAAATATATATCAGGGAAGTGATAAGGTTTCATGGAGCACCACTATCTATTGTGTCTGACTGAGATCCATGATTCACCTCTATCTTTTGGAAGAGTCTTCAATATGCTCTGAATACTGAACTGAACTTCAGTACGGCCTATCATCCTCAAACTGATGGCCAATCCGAGTGGACTATCCAAACACTTGAGGACATGTTCAGAGCATTCTCAATGGAATTTAAAGGAGGATGGGATCAACATATCCATCTGGTTGAGTTCTCTTATAACAATAGTTTCCACTCAATCATCTAAATGGAACCATATGAAGCCCTATATGGGAAAAGGTGCAGAACACCATCATGTTGGGATGAGGTCGGTGAACGTAAGCTACTTGGACCAGAAATGGTCGAAGAAATGGTGGAGAATGTCAAAACCATTCAGCAGCATATCAAGGCAGCCCAGAGTCAATATAAGAGTTAAGAAGATAATCGTTGACGATACCTTGAGTTTAAAGTTGGAGACATTGTGTTTCTACACATATCTCCATGGAAAAAGGTCATGAGGTTTGGAAAGAAAGGGAAGTTAAGTCCAAGGTACATCATCCCCTTTGAGATTCATGATCGTGTTGGGGCTGTGGCCTATCGATCGACACTTCCAACTACCATGGCCAAAGTGCATGATGTCTTTCATGTATCCCTATTAAGGAAGTACATACCAGACCCTTCACATGTACTATCTTATGAGGTGGTACAATTGGAAGATGATCTTTCTTATGAGGAGAAACCAGTGAAGATCTTAGATCATAGAGAAAAAGTTCTATGAAATAAGACAATGCCCCTCGTCAAGGTATTTTGGAGAAACCACAAGTTTGAAGAAGCAACTTGGGAATTGGAGGATATGATGAAGCTGAGTTACCCACATTTTTTTAGTGTGGGAAATGGAAAATTTCGAGGGAGAAATTTCATAAGGGGGGAATATTGTAATGACCCAAATTTTAATTAATGGAAATCCCTCTTGATCTAATTAAATGTATCTTTATGATTATATAGAATGTCAACTTCTTTGGTTTTATGTTAATAATTTTTACCGTTTCTAATATAGTCGTTGAACAGTGATCACATGATTAGTATAAATATAGGACTTTAACAAATCAAATGTACTCAGACAAAGGAAGTGATGGCCTCATCTAGTAGAATTTCCCCATACGAAGCCCATTTATCGGAGCTCAGAAAAGAGGTGGCATCTTTGGGCATCGCCCTTGACCAAGCCCAAGCTGAGCTTCATCATGTTAAGCTCGAACATGACCATCTACAGGAAAAATGGATGTTGATTGAAATTACCACTTGAGCGATGTTATCCGAGCCACCCCAAGAGTCTGTCACCATCGCACACCATACCCTTAGGTCTTATACATCTATTTTAAGGGGTTATGTAACAAAAAAGTAGTACTATGTTCATCTACATTATTTTTGTATATAATAATGAATATAATTTCTAGTCATTTCTGATACATTGTAAATAGTTTTTAAAGTACAAATGGTGTTTTTAGTTATTATTTAATTATGAAATCTAATTTATTAAATTAAGGGATTTTTGAATTAAAAATATTTTAATAAAATAAAATTATTAGTAATAAATTATTTTTTATTAAATATAAATGATCTTATAATTTTATGAATGCAATTAAAAATTTTATTAAGGTTTGAAATCCATTTATTTCCAAACCCGTGAATTTTCAATAAATGTCGGTTTCTATTTTAAAAATGAAAATAAACATATTTAGAAAATTATTTAGATAAAATAAATTTCATTTCCAGAATCAGGACATCGAAATTATCCAACGGTTAAGTTTTCATTAATTTATGAGATAGTCAAATTTTTGGGTAAAAATTAAATACCGTTTAAATATATAATGTGTTTTATGACATCATAATGACCCCATAGTCATGTAATAAAATAATATAATCTTTATTTTCTTACAATACATGTTTTAACATTAAAATAATGTGATTTTGGGTTTTTTTGACTTACTTTTCAATGCATTAATGGACCCCTCAAGACTTATTCAACACCTTTCCTTTTTAAATTAATTTCCATCGGAGTGTGACTCATCTCCACATAAGCAACACTAATATTTTAAGTTGTTCGGACCTTGGCCTTATAAAATATTTTTTTCCACTTCTCTTTGCCAAAAACCATGGGCAAAAACCAGGGGATGGTTTTTGGTCTGGATTAATTTAATGTAAGGGGACCCAAACCTAAATAATAAAGAATTCCCTCACCATTCCTCTATAAACCCACCAAAGCTCCCAATTCATCCTCACTCAATGCCCTTGGAGTTCGTCCAACCTCTCCCCTAATCTCTCTAGAATCTTCCCAACGTTCCCCAATCTCCCAAGAAGCCTCTCACAAGCCTCTCTCTTGCCTTTGGAAGCACACTTCCATGTAAGGGTTTTTTTCTTCCTTTCTCATTTTTGTCAAATTTTCTTTATGTTGTATTGCCATTTTAATATCAATTATGAATATTGTGGTATGGTTTCTAACCTCCCCCATACTGACCTCTTATTGTTTTAATGATGGGAGACCCCTTTCTCTCTCATTAAATGCCTCCCATGTACACCTGTTTCTATGCCAAAATTCAGAAAGGAACTTCTCTCCCTTCTTTTACATTCTAACAATAATTTTGTATAATGAATATAAATTCCATTAAAATTGTTGGGAAATGTATTTATATGACCTCCTTACTTTCAATTACATGTAAATATGATGAGGGACCCTTTTCTCTCTCATTAACCATTTTTTGTGAATTCTTATGTCACACCGTTATGTTGCCGAAATCACACCGATTTTCAATGCAAAAGACATTGTTTAGTGAATACCATGCTCATTTCTCCATCAAGTGTATTCACCTTTATGAACATTTACTTATTTATTATGATGTTTCATGTATTAATTCACATTAATTTATCGTGGAATAAATTATTATATTCTATAAATCTGTGTTTTATGATCCATGTGGCACACTTATGCATGAAATGAAATGTTTAAGAAGGGTGCGCCCTTATAGCTCTCCAATGAATTAAGTAATGTATAGTATCATGATACGTCATGTGCAATGTGTGTTGACTCATGCTAATTCAAGTGAAACGAGGTTTTACTCGTGCTTTATCTGCAATGAGTATTTACTCATGCTCCATGTGCAATGAGCCTTGGCTCATGCTAATTCCATGTTAAGTGTTGTTGCCACATTTCCATGTTATGATTATCATGCTTTATCATGCCTTTATGTTCATGTATCTCTTGTTCTATATTTATATGCCTATTTTCTAACATGTATTGTAAAACTCATGTTATTCCATGTGTACTCCCTTACTAAGCTTTATAGCTCAGCCTTTTCTTATGCATGTCCTCAGGTTATCCCATGCAATGCTAAGTACGATGGAATGTAGTGGTCATGTAAAGGATGTTTTCAATAATGATGTTGTATTTCATTTTTTAAGTATTTATGTAATGATCATAAGACCCAAATACACTAAACCTCTCGATCTTCTTGTTGTATCACGTGATGTTTTATGTAATAAATCATGTTTATGTCCGTAATAAAAAAGCAGCGTTGTCATAAGGATGGGGTCCTGAAACCCATCATCGATATGAAAAACATACCAATGAATCCATCAATTAATAATATCATATCAATAAGGATATCTAAAAAAATATACCTAGGAAAAATTTTCAACTGTGGTGACCCTATCACCCCCAATGTCGTATGTCTTGGTACTGTCATCTCTTCTGTATAGTAACCCTATCTAAATACACCTAATTTATCCCGTCATATCTCACATAAAGACACCAGGGTATTCACATATCCACAAATACCACAACCATAATACTAGGGTATCATAAACATGATGGAAATCAACATCAGTCCCTCATCCTACCACGCATGACACCCACTATGAACCACATCATCATCTATAAAAACAACCACATGTCTGCTAAAATTTTAAATTCATCATATCCCATTCATTTGAATTTTTTCATGATGAGATCGTGGAAGAGGGGGAATCCATCCATCCTTACTCACCATTGAGATGTTGTAAAAAACAAGAAAAACATTTGGGTATTGATACATGGTGTTCAACATGTGTGGGGTTTATATTGAAATAACCATGAAAATCCAACATGTAGTATTCAAAAATATGCCCAAACTATGATATTTCAAGTAGAATACCATACCATTCACCACATCAACACAAGGCCTCATATATTGTTCCCCTTTCTGTAGAACCTCTAAATAGATCACACCACACAATATATCCACAACCCATAATCCACATTCAACATTTATTTTTAAGTTAAAACATTTTCTAGATATTCCCATTATTAACCACATTTATTTTTCAAGAACATTCAATTCATATTAAACAACAAAAAATTTAACCACACTTCTCATTCTAATTGAATAATTTATTAACCATTCAAACACCTCCAATTAAATATCATATTATCAAATCATGTTGTATTTAGACCAACACATCTTTATTTTATTTATTCGAAAAGATTTGTATTATGTTTCCAATGAATTTCATGTTTTTTGTTATCCAATTTCTATTCAATCCAAAATTTATAAAAATATCTATCTTTTAAATTAACATGCATACCTACTATATGTAGACAATCCATTGGTCATGAAGGTCAGGTCACTTTGAATTACTAGAAGCATGAAAAAAATGCATACCATACACCAATTTTATTTATGTTTAGTACTAATATTTAATTGATGTTTAAGTTATCACAAGATTACTGAACCAACCGTGTAAATGTAGAAGCTACAATGAGAACCATTAAAGTGAACACATGATGAAATATAGTAGTAGTGTGATGTTATGTAATATTTCTCTAAGAGTTTTACTAACCACATGTGTTATTGTAGCGACTTCATGAAAAGTCTTACATACATCAATAAAATGTCTACTGACCCTAAGGAGGAATGTAATTACCATGACATGAAGAGTAGTGACCTCTTGAAGAAATGTACTTACCACATGAATGAATAATGTTGTCATGTATAGATTTTGTGATCCAAAATGATCATTCCTAAGTGAATACAACCTATAAATTCCAACATAAGTAGTGACGTATTTTTAAAATCTCTAATGGCTGCATTTTGAGGCATTAATTTTAGAGTAAATGAAATTTATGCTACAATGAATAAGATCTCATAGATATTTTGGATGGATTTATCTTTAAGAAGAAGAACCAATCATGTTACAATGGTTAGTGATTAATTTCTTATAAATATAACGATTTAAAAAAATATTCATCAACCTTTTCTATAAGGAGGACTCATTATGAAAACATTAAGAAAATACTTTTTCTCTTTCTATTTAAACTCAGTTGATTATTTTCAAGGAGAAAGTGAAATACATCTCAACAACCAATGCTGATCAGATTGAGATGCACCTAATTTTATTATCTCACATTTCTTTCTATTTATGTCTATAAATAAATTTTGAGATTGGTATTTTATAATTTATATAAACATAATAAAAAAATCATATACTAAATTGGGGAGTTCTTGATGCTCTCACACAACATTATTCATCTGTATTCCACAATATGACTATAAAAGAGGTCATGTGTGGCCCAAAGAACATTAATCCCATGAATAACTTTGTAAAATAATTTTTAATAGTCTAGACTAAGTATGTTTTTTTTGTAAAAACTAATCCATATTGTTGATCAGTTTATTTTATAAATAATAATTTGGACATAGGTAATTTATAATTGGAGGGGATTAGGTCTTATATTTTTAATAATCCCCTAGTTTATTTACATTTTTATTTATCTGTTTTTATTTTCGTTATTTTAATAAATTATTTTTATCTATTTTCTAAAACTATATAACACAACCCTGCTCTAATAGTTTACTTTAAATACTATTTTATATACAATATTAATTTCCTCTCAAATTGTTTCCAACGATAAAAGTGTATTAAACCTTTTTATATATATTCTAATCAAACACCAATGAATAATTTTGAAATATAGTATTATAAAATTATATTTTTATTGTTTTCTGGGAGTATCATAAAATTGGGGAATTTCTGTTTTAAATCATTTTTAATAAAAAGTTTTAATTAAAAAACAATTCACAGGCCGCTTGAGTTATCCACTAGGACCGACATTTGGTATCAGAGATGTAACGCCCTGACCCTAGTTACCCAGAGTCAGTGCATTATTGTGTAACATTGGCATGATCACAAAAGATCAAGTCTCGAAAGACCGATTAGTTTAGTAGCCTTGGAAACACTAGATAGTCTTACATTACATCAAAAAGTAAATCAATACTACAAAAATATATTTTCTTCATATCCCCTCATACTATCCCTGCAGGTCATTCATAATATAATTCTCACATCCTGGAAAAATTAAAACATTGAAAGGGGTGAGCTCAGATGCTCAGTAAGGATAACAATATAGCGGAATATTTCATAAATAAACATAAAAATTTAAGGCAATTTATAACTAAAAGAATCATTTTAAACATGAACTTCAGTATAATATGGAAAAATAATAAGAAATAATTCCATTTAATTATTCACATGGATATTCTACTAGTCGAATAATCACATGCAATATCAATAACAACTTTCATAATGTTGGAATGAATAATCCAGACTATCATAACCACGTAGCCAAGGACTCGTGCCAAGACTACAAATAAGATTTTTTCAAGGCCTCGTGCCAAGACACTAGTTTGTCTCATGAGACCTGCCGATGCATCGAGGAGCTATAGCGGGCTCCACCCGTCACTTATTATGTCCAATGCATTCCTCATATGAATAGGTTTAAACATATCGTAAACCATAACATAATCGTATCACATAAAACATGCATAAAGAAAACATAAAATTTCCACATTTCAATCAAAAGATATCAATAAAAAACATTGATATAATAAAACAATCACAAAACCATTTTCAATACAAAAAAAAAATAAAATTAAATATTTGTATTTATTTTTCATTTAAAAAATGTTATGGCTTGTAGAGTAAGCCGAAACTCAAATAATGGTCACGACGGTGGAGAAGTCATTGTCACCACATACGTACGACAAGAAAAACAATCCCTTTTGATAATTTAGTAAAAGGATTCGTATAAAAATATTCCTTTTGAATACATGTAAAAGTCAAAGGGGTTTATACACCGTATAAAAGAAATTTGAGTATAAATCAAAATATGCCTTAATGAATGGAGATTGAGACGAAGTCCCTTACAAAGAACATTTTTTAAAATAAAATAGATATATTATGTGTATTCACTATATGTACACATAAAAAAGTACAAATACAAGATAATACATAATAATATCATGACATAATTTGAAAGTAGGTGATTGACCCAAAGAACGGAAATTGGGTTAAGAAGTTCCCGTACCTCGTGTCCGACTTGACTCGAACGTTCTTTAACCTCCTGAATAATAAAGTAGAGTTAATTTATAATTGCTTAAGAATATTTTTAAAGTTTATTATTACTTTTATATCACTTATTACCATGTTATGACCATTATGTAATTATTTATGTTAATAACGGTCGTTTTTTCGATCATTGGTATATGAGTCAAAAATAAACTTCATAAAATTACAAGTTGTTCATGTGGTAAAATATCCATTATATCCAGAATTATGTTCATGATGTAGATATCATATATATCATATATATCCAGTATATAAATTCATTCATAATATTATGTAACATTTAGAGGTATGAAATGAATTTCACCGTTCATTGATACGGTTAGCCGTACGTACGCATAAACCATACTTTCATTTCTATTTCATATTTAATGGAATGAAATCATAATGATATAAAGGTGTATTATAATTACAGTACAATATCATATATAATACCATTTAATCCATCCTTTAAACGTCCCACATATGGCATTGACGATTCAAATCACTTTGAGGGGGCGGTAGTCCGCACTTCCTAAAATGAAATTATCATGTTTACCCATAATGGAAATCATAAAGGTATTCCATAAATGAAAAATACATAAGCATAAGGAAAACATAAACATAATATATATCATATATATAAATAGTGTCATCATAACGTCCACCATGAGAGGTGTTAAAAAAAGATTGAACAATCATCGTTTCGTGAGGCAGAAATTCGCCAACCACAGAAACAATATGTTCTTTAACCATTAGACGAAGGTGTGTGTATTTTTAAATCAAATACATCCCATAAAAACATGATAGTATAATGAAGATACTTGTTTTGTTAAAAAAATAATGGAATAAAAAGAGTTTAAGTGGTTGGAGAAGAAAAATAAAACAAAATAACATAAGAGAAGACATTACCTTAAAATCGGGTAACACTTTTTTGATTTGAGCCCAAGGGTTCATTGGGAAGAATTATGCCCAAAGTGAGGATTCTAGGAGTAAGAGAGTGAAGTTGAGATAGTATTTTTTCAGAGGTTGTATGAGCCAAAAGACTTTGATGGTGTGAATAAGGTGGTAGTAGTGGGAGCCTTTTATAAGAGGAGAGGAGAGGCACTCTTGGAAAGTCATGAAATGTTACTTTATTATATAATGAGTTTCGGATTTTAAAGGTCACACACTTATATATTTCTAGGATAAGGTGATAAGAGTTCTAAATATATTCATCCAATATGATTCTGACAAGTTTATGTCTTAGATTTTACATTATCTTTTCTTTTTCTTTAAATCGTTAATTAATGAGGTAATCGTTGCATCATCATGGTGTCATAAAAAATTTAATTTATTTAATGTCTAAAAATTATAAAAAAATATCATGATTTAGGAAATATTATTATCTTTCTAATGAATATTTATAGTCTAAATGTTTACTTATATAACCCCGTGTAATAATTGTTTTAGTAAAACAACACATGTGTGTGACAATTTTATTTTTACTTTAAAAAAAAGTTATTATGGTCATTTTCTTACCCATGTGACTACATGGGGTCCCCATGTTGACCCATGGATTTTATGGGTCGGGAATGACTCATCCAATAAGGTTAGGAAAACTTCAAGGGTATTTTCAAATTTTTATAATATCATTTTTACCATAAATTTCACTACATACGTTTAATCGCGATTAATTAAACTTAAAAGTTACTATTCACAAAAAAAATTATTTTAATCCCATTGAACCACATTTTACTTATTAATGACAACCATTTATGTCAGATTTTTTTGAAAATCAAATCACAGAAGTGGTAATGTTTCATTTAAACGAAACATCAGTTTTTAACTACCACTTAGTGGTTTCACTATTCATCAAAAATTTAAGTTTTTCAGAACAATGCCAAAATTTCACGCTAAGCTATAATAGATATTCTGAATTCAAAAATGATGTCTATTTTACAAAATTACAAACATATATGTTGCATTAATTAATTTTATAATTAATTCCCGATGTCACAAAAATATCGTGTTTTTAAGAAACCATATATATCAAAAGATTGACAATTGTTTATATCCAATTTCTAAGTCAAATTAATTATAATGACCACCATTGGATAAAATGGTAAAAATATATTATAATTATAATTTAAAACAAATCAATATTATAATTTATCACTATAAATTATTTTTATTAAAAAAGTTGTTTTTAAGTATTTTTTACTATTCATAAAAAATTAGAAGTTCTCAGAAAAATACCTAAAATTCAACATAGACTAATTTCGATATTCCGAATCCGAAAATGAAGTCAATTTTGAAATATAAAATATATATAATTTCAAAAAGTGGGTATTACTATTCATAATGGCTATTTTGATTGGTCGCGGTGTGTTATAAACTTGAACATGCGTACAATACAAGCTATTTCATTATTGAAAGAGAAGTGTATCGTGGAAGCTTAAGGTGTTAAATTCTCCTGTCCTTCAATAAATTGCATCCTCGCAATTTGAAATTTTCCTTTGAAAATAAAAAGTTGAAAATAGAAAATACCTTTGTGGAAATCCAACATCGGAAATATGGTTAACAAAAATATAACTTTAAAATAAAGAAAGAGAAGTACAAAGGTCACCCGAGATAGCCCATACAACGATTCTACGAAAATAAGGACATGGAAGAAAAACAAACCATCAAGTTCTGATGGAGAGTTGTAGAAAAAAATATTAGGAGAAAGTTAACCACACGAAAATCACAAACTTGTGATTGGTTAAATGGTCATTGAATCCCTAGTTGTAAAAGTTAACCGACAACGTTTTTGTTTTAAGTTAACTTTCATTAAGTTGAGTAATTTATTTAAGAGATTTACTAAGAACTTAAGGAAATATACTTACTTTTCATGTAGACTTTCATTCATTAATAAATTTTTTACCACAAACCCATCTTCCACTCCAAATGGTAACAGAACTCAAAAATATTCTATTTATCCTAATTTTATAAGGTGCCAAAAATTAACACATACCATTTAGATTAGGAAAAAAAAATTTAATAACAAGGGACTTCCTGTAGGCTAGTGGTAGATAATAAAGGCCTGTCACACTATGGTTTTGGGTTTGATTCCTATATCTTTGTCCGACGCGACGGGTTATTCCCCGACCTGCAGGTTGTCCTTTTCCTAAAACTATAGTATTATAATATTCCAAAAATAATCTTCATAAATTTTTTAACCTTAAATGATACTATACAAAGTTCAACTTCAACCATTCCAACCTTTATAGTTATCCAAAATACCTCCGTACAGACATTCTGTAAAAGGTCACTAAATTCCAAAAACAATTGTACCATCAGATTCCTCAAATAATGTAATGATTCTCTTATTGTCCCATATAAAAATATTATTGCATTCATCATATTAAAACCTTAATGAAAACAACAAGTATGGCAGTACAATCCTTATATATATCACATTATTCTTATAACCAGAATATAATCCTTGAGTCCAAAAGCACCAATTCATTAATTATTTCACATCAACTGTAGTAATAGCATAAGATTGTCCTTGATCCCCTGGCCTTTTCTGAGGTAATTTTCCCTGACACTTAGGAAATTCATTTCGATAATTCCACATTTCCCAACAATTATATCATTCAACATTGATAGCCTCTTTCGTTCCCTTGCAATCACGTGCTTGGTGACCTTTTTCTCCACATTTATAACAAACTCACATTCCTATTAGGCAAGTACCAGGGTGATTCTTCCCAAAATTATCGCATCATGGAAAATCCTTCTTTCCCTTTTCCCTTTATCTGTCTCTTGTTCCACCGTTCTCTTATTCTCTTTCATTACTTTATTTTCATATGATTTAGAGAATTCCTTTTCTTTCTTGATAGCACATGAGACTATATCTTCGTATGTTGAGATAGATTGTGATACTAATTCTTGACAGAGAAACAGTTTTAACCCATCAAAGAAACGATCGATATTACTTCTTGGGTTACATATATAATCTGCAACATGCGTCACTAACCTTGTAAATTTAGCCTCATACTTTGCGACATTCTCATCCTCCTTCTACCTCATACTCAGAAATTTCCTTTCCATATCTACTCGATGGTCATGTGGAAAGTATTTTTCTAAGAAAATTTCCTTAAACTCCCTCCTTTCCATACTTCATACTTCTTCATCTTCCTTTGTGTTTTGAATCAGCGACCACCATTGATCGACAACTCCAATGAGGCGGTAAATTTCCATGACATATTTGTCCCTCTCGCTACTCCCCAAGGCATGGAATATTTTCTCTAAGGAGTTTATCCATTTCTTAGTTACTAATTGATTTTTACCCCATTAAATGTTGGAGTTTGTTGCCTCATGAAGCGGTCTAACATTGATCTTCCACATTGCGGATTTGGGTTCTCCATAGGTGTAAGGTTATTATTCATAACCTGAGTGAGTTGTCCTAGTATGGTGATTAGCTGATCAGCACCAGTTGTATCACCAACACCATTATAATTATATTGAGTAGTAGGGAAATCCCTATATTGATTGTGTGCATTGATACGGTTTCCATTCCTTCTATTAGACACCATTTCTAAACAGTGGCATAAACTAGATTAGTTTATGAATCAAAATATATAATTAAAAACTTTCAAAACACTTAACATAAATTGAAATACTTATGGATATAGTCCATAATCATAAAAATGTTTCCATTGAGGAATTATATACTCATAAACCCTTCATAATGGTTTGTAAAAAATGAGAATTATCCTAAGCATATCCGCTGGGAGTGTCTTAACCAAGTGTGCAGAAACACCCGTTGTCGTGCACCAGTTCCCGTTCAAGTCTAGCTCAAAGCGGTGTTTTTAGGTTTTACCCCTAGGTACATTTGTGCCAGATCTACCTCTACCTGCTCGTATCCAGACATGGATTTATTTCTCGGAAAACTCATAAAATCTCTACAATACCAAAATTCTAGGAAGTTCTTCTATACTAATCCTCAAAGTCTATCTTAGGGCTATGTGCTCTAATCAGAGTTTATCTAAATCTAGCTTCCAAGGATAGTAGTAAACTACCTCTAATACCAACTGTAACGCCCCGGCCATAGTTACCCAGATTCGATGCATTATTGTGTAACATTGGCATGATCAGAAAAGATGAAGTCTCTAAAGACCCATTAGTTTAGTATCCATTGAAACAGTAGATACATTCATAAGTCTTATATTACATCATAAAGTAAAACAAAACTACAACAATATCTTGTCTTCATATACCCTCATACTATCCCTGCATGTCATTCATAATATAATTCTTTACATCCTGGATAAAATAAAACATTGAAAGGTGTGAGCTCAGATTCTCAGTATGGATAACAATATAGCGGAAGCTTTCATAAATAAACATAAAAATTTAAGGCAATGTATATCTGAAAAAAAGCCTTTTACACATGAACTTCAGAATAATATGGAAAAATAAAAAGAAATAATGCCATTTACTAATTCACATGTATATTATACTAGTCGAATAATCACATGAAATATCAATAAACACTTTCATAATGATGGAATGCATAATTCCAGACTATCATAAACACGTAGCCAATGCCTCGTGCCAAGACTACAAATAAGATTTTTCCAAGGCCACGTACCATGACACTAGTTTGTCTCATGAGACCTACTGATGCATCGAGGAGCTATAGCGGTCTCCACCCATCACTTATTAAGTCCAATGAATTCCTCATATGAACATGTTTAAGCATATCATAAACCATAACATAATCGTAACACATAAAACATGCATAAAGGAAACATACCATTTCCACATTTCAATCACAAGATATCAATACAACACATTGATATAATAAAACATTCTCAAAATCATTTTCAATACCAAAATAAAATAAAATTAAAACATTGTATTTATTTTTCATTTAAAAAATGTTATGGCTTGTAGAGGAAGCCGAAACTCAAATAATGGTCACGGCGGCGGAGAAGTCGTGGTCGCCGCATACGTACGACAAGAAAAACATTCCCTTTTGTCGTTTAGTAAAACGCTTCATATAAAAATATTTCTTTTGAATAAATGTAAAAGTCAAAGGGGTTTATACACCGTATAAAATAAATTTGAGTATAAAACAAAATATTCCTCAATGAATAGAGATTGATACGATGTCCATTACAAAGCTCATTTTGTTAAATAAAATATATATATTATGTGTATTCACTATAAGTACACATAAAAATGTAAAAATACAATATAGGACATAATAATATCATGACATAATTTGAAAGTAGGAGATTGACCCAAAGAACAGAAATTGGGTTAAGAAGTTCCCCTACCTCGTGTCCGACTTGACTCGAACATTCTTTAACCTCCTGAATAATAAACTAGAGATAATTTATAATTGCTTAAGAACATTTTTCAATTTTATTATTCCATTCATATCACTTATTACAATGTTATGGACATTATTTTATTATTTATGTTAATAACGGTCGTTTTTTCGATCATTGGTACTTGAGTCAAAAATTAACTTCTTAAAATTCCAAGTAGTTCATGTGATAAAATATCCATTATATCTAGAATTATATTCATGATGTAGATATCATATATAAAATATATATCTAGTATATACATTCATTCATAATATTACATAACATTTAGAGGTAAGAAATGAAATGCACCGTTCATGGAGACGGTAAGCCGTACGTATGCATGAACGCTACTTTCATTTCTATTTCGTATTTAATGGAATGAATTTATAATGATATAAAGGTTTATTATAATTACAGTATAATATCATATATAATACCATTTAATTAATCTTTATACTTCCAACAAATGGCATTAACGATTCAAATCACTTTGAGGGGGCGGTAGTCCACACTTCCTAAAAAGAAATTATCGTGTTTACCCATAATGGAAATCATAATGGTATTCAATAAATGAAAAATACAGAATCATAAGGAAAACATAAACATAATATATATCATATATAGAAATAGTTTCATCATAATGGCCACCATGAGAGGTGTCAAATGAAGATTGATGAATCATCGTTTCGTGAGGCAGAAATTCGCCAACCACAGAAACAGTATGTTCTTTAACCATTAGACGAAGGTGTGTGTAAGTGTAAATCAAATACTTCTCATAAAAACATCCTAGTATATTGAAGATAATTTATTTTTTACAAAATAAAGGAATAAGAAGATTTTAAGTGGTTTGAGAAGCAAAATAAAACAAAATAACATAAGAGAATACTTTACCTTAAAATCGGGTAACTCTTTTTTGATTTGAGACAAAGGCTTCCTTGGGAAATATTATGTCCAAACTGAGGAATCTAGGAGTAAGATATGGAAGTTGAGAGAGTATTTGTGATGTTTTTTTCCAAACCAAAATGATTTGAAGGTGTGAATAAGGTGGTAGTGGTCGGGGCCTTTTATAAGAGGAGAGGAGGGACACTCTTGGAAAGTCATGAAATGTTACTTTATTATATAATGCGTTTCAGATTATCAAGGTCCCAAACTTATATATTTCTAGGATAAGGTGATAAGAGTTCGAAATATATTGTACAATAGATTTTTGACAAGATTATGTCTTATATTTTACATTATATTTTCATTTTATTTAAATCATTAATTAATGAGGTAATCGCTGCATCATCATGGTGTCATAAAAAAATTAATTTATATAATGTCTAAAAATTATAAAAAAAATATAATTATGTAGGAAATATATTTATCTTTCTAATGAATATTTATAGTCTAAATTTTAACTTATATAACCCCATGTAATAATTTATTTAGTAAAACAACACTTGTTTGTGAAAAGTTTATTTTTACAATAAATAAAAAGTTATTAATGTTATTTTCTTACCCACGTGGCTCCATGGGGTCCCCAAGCTGACCCATGGATTGTCTAGGTCGTCCATGACTCATCCAATAAGGGTAGGACAAGTGTAAGGGTATTTTCATATTTTTATAATATCATTTTTACCTTAAATTTTCCTAATTACCTTTAATCGTGATTAATTAAACTTAAAAGTTACTATTCACCAAAAAATTATTTTAATCCCATTTAACCAAATTTTAATTCTTAATTAAAACCATTTATGTCAGATTGTTTGAAAATCAAATCACAGAAGTGCTAATGTTTCATTTAAACGAAAAATCAGTTTTTTAACTACCACTTAGTGGTTTCACTATTCATAAAAAATTGATGTTTTTCAGAACAATGCCAAAATTTCACCCTAAGCTAAAATTGATATTCCGAATTCAAAAATGATGCCTATTTTGAAAAATTACAAACATATAAGTTTCATTAATTAATTTTATAATTAATTCCCACTGTCACAACAAATAGTGTTTTTTAAGAAACAATATATATCAAAAGATTGACAATTGTTTATGTCCAATTTCCAAGCGAAATTAATTATAATGACCACCATTGGATAAAATGGTAAAAATATAATATAATTATACTTTAAAACCACTAAATAGTATAACTAATCAATATAAATTATTTTGATTTAAAAAAAAAATTTAAGTGTTTTTCACTATTCATAAAAAATTGGAAGTTCTTAGAAAAATAACAAAAATTGAACATAGGCTAATTTCGATATTCCGAATCCAAAAATGAATTCAATTTTGAAATATAAAATATATATAATTTCAAAAATTGGTTATTATTATTCATAATGGCTATTTTTATTGGTCGCAGTGTGTTAGAATCTTGAACATGCGTACAATGAAACCTATTGCATTATTGAAAGAAAAGTGTATCGTGGATGCTCGGGGTGTTACAAGAGAAAACGAAAATATATTTTTATTGTGATCAAGATTTACATAAAGATCATTATTTTTGTTAAATCATAATTTCTATATGTATGGATTATAATACATTTGAGGGATAATCCACTAAATGACCTCCTTATTTTAATAAACCAAATTATTATCAACGAAAGAGTTGTTTGAATATATATTTATATAATGAATGAGATTTGATATCTAGAGTTAAGTTTCCTACAAATATGAAATACACAAAACAAATAAAAAAAGGGATAATACTATAAAATAAACCTATGATTCAAATTGTAAAGCTATTAATTATTTATAATATGTTTTAGAAGAAGTTGAATTTAATAGAATATATGATTGTTATACTATATTATAAATTTGGGAAAATCCTACTATATCTCATGAAAGACAATCAAATTTATAAGAGATTCACTTAAATACAAATACTATAAAATATTATATATTTATGATGATACATGATGAAACAATATCTAATATGCATCTTATATTTAATGAAATTATAAACACAATGCTTGTATTTTGAAATACAGTTGCTGATAAATATCAATTGTTGCGACTTCCAAGATATAAACCTGAGTGGTGGGAAGGAATCACTATTTAAATAAGGGATCAAGTGGAAAAATAATGTTTCTAGAAAAATATCATATTGAAATGATTATTATATATGAGAAAGAAATAAAAATAAACAAAGTAGATAGACATGAACATAAAATTAAATCTTCAGCCTTCTATAATTATGACTCAAAACTAAAATAGAAATAAATATATGAATGTTCCAGTGAGAATGAGTCACTCTTAGATTGTGATGTGGAAATGGATCATTTATCCTGACAATTCATGAATTTATACTGGAATATAAAATCCTTCATGAAATCAAATTATAGAGTTACGTTTGAAAATAAAGGAAATTTGAAGGAATAAGGGAAAAGATTATTCCACTAATTAATTATTCCGATCTATGTTAAAAAAGAAAATGACACATCATGGTTTAATGTACTAAGCTAATGTATAAGAATATGTTTGAGAATAAATGTATGAATTATTAAAGGGCTACAAAATCCACCTAGAGATCTGTTAAGGATACATTATTTGACTCTAAATCGATCATAAAAAAATGATTAATCTAACATGTGTTTCATGAAATATACAACTAAGGTTCTAAATATTATTCCTATATTTCAAGATCATATTTCAAATATTTCTATCAATGATAAAATTTAATAAAATACATAAAGGGAGAATTTATTTGAATATTATAATATGATGGAATAAGAATTTATTAACGTAATCGATATATAAAAAAATATAAATAATTATAATGCTTTATATATTCATTTAAAATAAAATTTTCCTTTCAAAAGTTATAATAATGCAAAATTATTAAAAAATAATAATAACATTTATATTTTTAATTAGAAACATAAGAATGATCTAGAAATAATTATGAATAGTATATATAATCACACTAGAATTCTTGGAAAAAAACTACGCACAAATATACCATAAGAATTGTTTAACAACCAAGATAATGGAAAGTTTATAAGAATAGAATTGTTAATAGATCCAGTTCTAACATTTTTTAATTAGTTTTTATTCGTATATACATAACATAGTTTTAATTCATTATACTCTCTCGGTACGGAACCTTCTTAAAGAGTACCAGTAAGAACTAATGGTATCTAGATATTGGATTTTCCAGACACATGACTAAGGAAAACTCAAGATATATGAACCTTATAAAAATTTATGGTGTGCATGTAACTTATGGATTAAAATATAATTTTTTTATCATCTAAAATCTATTTTATTATGGTTACCAAATTAAATTTGAGAACAATTACTACAGAATTTTTTATTCTAAGTATCTATTATTTTTCCCTGCCTCCTGTAATGAAAATTCTTATACTATTAGTTTAAATTATTTATTTTCTCTATTTATTTTTTATTTCAGTTCCTTTCAAAAAGAATAATTGATTTGTAATAGGAGAATATGACATTAAAACCCTCACTCACTTATAAATATAAGTATTAATGGATTATTCCATGATCTTACTACAACTAAATTCCTAAATATAAGGACATAACATAAAAAATTACACTATAATTAGTTATAGGTAAATAAATAATTCACTTAAATTTGAGGATAGTTTCAGGTTTATAGATTTATAGAATTTCATCATAACTCATAAAAAAAATCGTATATTTCATATTGGACACTATTGATTAATATCCATTTTAACATAATATAAGAGTTTATAATAAAAATGTTTTATTTTCAATATAAATATTCATGAATTTAAATTTTACTTCTTTATATCTGATACCCAGCCTTACAGCCTATGAAATGCATTTTAAAACACGGGATGCTAACAAAATGCCTATTAAGGGACATAAAAATAACAGAAATTATTAGTCCATTGAAAAACAATAAGACTTATGAAAAATATTTTATTAACAACATACATTTTTGTCCTTAAATGGAATCATCATTATTTTAAAAATATGTTTTATTTTACTTTTTGAATGTAAATAATTTCCAAAAAACTCATTAGAAAATATATAAAATCCATAGAGGTTCATTATGACATCATTATCACCAAACCCTTACAATAACCTTATAAATTTTATTAACCATACATCTAATATCTGATATATTTATGTAATGAAAATAATAATTTCCCAATGCATTGGATCACTATTTGGGTTCGCACATCGTATATGACTTAATGGGCTCACCTGATGCTATCACAATGAACCCATCATATAAGATATATTGGGCTTACTGGGGATCTATAATGGGTCTAAACCTATCATATAAACAATTTACAAGGACCATATCATGAATAAAACATTTTAGTGTTGTAAAGTTTCCTCATAAAACCCATGAAAACTTATTTAAACCGTTATTATATACTCTTTTAGATATCAAAATACAATTTTATTTTTAAAACCCATATTCAATTCTAAAATAACCATTGAATGGGAAAGAAGTTTTTCCATTGAATAAAACATGAAATCTAATAAAGTAATAAAAACATTAAATAGTGGTTATCTTGTCATGAAAATTAATTGTCACAATATATGTTCAAAAATGACATTAATTTTTCCTTTTCAAAGAAATAAAAATATATAGTAAAAATATTTAATTATGAAAAAACATTCAAATAAATTCAAAAGAGAAAGTAAATTTTATTTATACATATTTTATTTCCCTATAAAATCACCCATAATTGTTTTTAAAATATAGTGATGGAGTGAAAAGTGTTGAAAATTAAATCTACAAAAGAATAAATTTTTAAATGAAAGTCCCTTACCTCATGTTTAACTTTTCACCTCTATTATTTAACTTCTTAAATAATAAAAATATGTTAAATATTTACATGATTTATAGAAAATTACATTTTATTAATCCTTTTTTAACTTATTAACATTTTATATATAATTAAATAATTATTTATGTTAATGTTAGACGATTTGATAATATTCAGATCATGTGACCCTAATGACTTCAACAGGTTGAATATATTCAAAGAGCTAATTATTCCATCTTATCTGGGATAATAATTACATATTTTTTTATTTTATAAATTAATTATACTTTTAAAAGAATTCATGAAATATGGTTATGAAAAATAAACTATGTTACTATCATGGAGATGATAGGCCATACCTACGCATGATTAACATTTCCATTTTTGAATGGTTGGTAGGGAGAGATAGTAATTATTATTTTTACACTCAATAATTAATATCATATCATAAATAAATTTTTTATTTAAAACTATATTTATAAATATATATAACTGTCATTCATGAGGCTTGGTTATGAAAAATGAATTATATCATTTCATGGAGGTGGTAGTCCACACGTACGAACGAACGACATTATCATTTTTCAATGTGTTAAAATTTAAGAAATAAGATGATATATTGTATATTAAAAATGATATATATTTCACGAAAATAATATATAAAAATTAATTACATCATTATAAATACCTGTGGCATGAATTTATGGAAACAAATTACATCGGTTCGCGAAGAGGTAGTCAGTCGTACCGATGAATGATGGTCATGTTTCCCATTTGATGGAAGAGGAGATGGATTTTGGTTATGAAATAAAAATAATAATATCAATGTATATGGGAGATACTATTGTTATTATATCATCACTTATGAATAATATTTGATGGGTTTTAGAATAAAAAAAACAAAAACCATCATTTATGAACGATTCCACTTCCATAGACCACCACACTAGTATTATTCAAAAAATTAATTTTAGATTGGATTTATCATAATAATGTTCTCTATTAATTTAAGAGATAATTAATTAATATATTTTTTGGGTATTTGTTATACCACATTCCTTTTTATGGTTTATAGAGGAGAGCTTATGATGTTGTAATTTATAATTGGGTGAGATGACACAGTTAGAATTTTTGAGATAAAAAATGAATAACCATGGTTATCACGTACCAAAAGGATCCAGAATGGATCATTAATGAATCTTATATGATATAGGGTCAAAATAGTTTCATAAAATATATTTTAAACATGTTTTAGGTCATTTAAACCCTAATATATATATTTTAACACCATATAAACCCTTTTTCAACTAAACCGCTGTAGAATATTTTTACTGTTTCCACAACTCATTATGAAAAAAATTATGATGTTCATAATAAATTATATATATTATTATTACTAAAAATATGGATTTTTTTTTATAAAAATCAATTTATATATGGGGCAGTGTTTAATTTTAAATAAAACCCACATATGTGATGAAAAACTGGATTTTTAGGAGACATAGTTTTTAAACATAAGATGATTTTATATTCAAACTCCGACTAGTAATTAAAATTATATGAATTTAAATTAATATATATTTATAAAATATATATGTTTAATTTACACCATATATATTTAGTGATTATTTTATAAAATTTAAATTGAGAAACAATATATGTTTTAAAATAGATTTCCAAAAAATAGATTTTTAAATCCAAAATTAATCTTATACTATAATAAATAATAAATATAATTAATATATATTTAATTTGATTAAATATAACTAACTAGTACTAATGTTATTTCAAATTAAATGAAGACTATAATGGGGTTGTTAAATAATTTAATTTCTTCAAAATAAATGATTTTTTTTACAAAAATATTTATTTTTTACAAAAAATCCTTATTTTTTAGTATTAACTAGAAAATAAATATATCAAAATTAGAATTATTCCTATATTAATTTTGAAAAAAATTACACACAAAAAACATGTTATATGAAATTTCAATATTGAAACACAGTATTCAAATTAAATCCAAGCCAAAATCGTAATAAATGAACCTAAGGGTCGGTGTTCACAAATGTCTAAACCCTATTTACTGAGTTGTGCCTTGTGAAGGATTATAGGTTTCCATTAATGTTAAGGAGGAAATTTCCTTGTTGAATATATTTATTCTTAAAACAACTTTTTATGTTTCAACCCTCATGACAGATATTATTGTGGTATTATCATTCTCTAAACCAACCCCTATACCTTTGAAGCACTTATATTCACCACCCCCATTTGACTTTCCTCATGACGCAACCTTTGGAATGCCTTCAATGGCTCTTAATATCTTATAGTTTTTTTAGAAAAGGTTGAAATAAATTCGCAAATGTACCCATTATCATGAGATATACTTCCGTTGGATTATGAGAAAAATGAATCATGGGGAATATTCATTCTGTAATTGTCCATGGCCCTTGAATTAGAAGAAATCCCTTTGTAGCTCTTAGGGATTCATGATATAATTATACATAATGAAAATGACCCCATGGGCCCCATGAATTTACTCTATTTTAGGGCCACCATGTTTTTCAAATAATACAGTTTCATGAGAGCCCTTCCCTTCACGAGACCTTCAATATTCAAGAACCCCCATCCTTTATGAAATCCATCTATTGAGCCTCTTCATGTTGTCACCTTTATGAAAACTCCAATTCAAAAATGTTGAATTCCCAAAGATATTAAATCCTACTAAGTCTAGTTTATCCTCCCCCTAATCATCTGGGTGACTGATATCCTAACCCCATATGTCTTTCCCCATTGCATCAATCATGACCTGAACCATTACCATTCCTCTATTTCCTATGAATTTTTACCCTAAATAATAATCATCCTCTATATAGGAATCATAATTATATAATCCCATTTTCACTTCCCCATGGTAGTTTTTACACTATGCACCACCAAGATTAGTATTTGTAGTAGTCACGTATGCCCAGAAGGTTGAATAATCATTGAAAACAAAACACCATTCCTAGTAGATATGTATTATACCATATCATTGTATCCTAACTGGATATGGTCACCATGGGTGCAGGTCTCGACATCTTCTGAGTTGGAAGATATAACATTGTATATCCCAACTTCCTAGTTATGTGTTGTTAAACAACATGAAAATTCCCTCAGTACATGATGTAAAATCTTTTCCTTACCTAATGCGACGAACACATAATTCCATATTTATGACTAGAATGAGATGAACCCCCACCACCTACCCTATATGTTAATAAGACTATGCCCCATTTATGATCATCATGGGATGATACCTCATTCGCCACAATGGTATTAGAAACCTGCATCAAGAAAATCATATTTATAATCCCCAAACCACCCCACACTATCATAATAAAACAACACAAGACCCTTAATGAAACCCTAACACCCGTGATGGAACCCCGACAATAGTAAAACCTATATGAGTAAGTCCCATAACATCTCTTGTCATCACCCCTTATGTGATGTATTTATCCTTATTGCATGATGTTAAACTACATGGACTTGTCCAATCACAATATATCATACTATAGAATTTAGCTACATGGGTTTTGGAACCCTAACTCTTAACAAAAAAATATTTTAAACCTCTATGAGGTTCAATCATGAAATCTTGACAATCCTCAGATACCTTCCAAAGGTTTATTCCCGACACCCCAACATGCCCATATATAATTTATGTCTTCCCCATTGAATACGGAATCTCCCATGTGTGATCATCTTTCCCAAATGAACATAGTAAAATACACATAAATATCACAAACAAGACATTAAACATGTGACCTACCTGTCACCACATGATTTTAAACACATGACCTACAGGTCCCCACCATATGTTAAACATGTTACCTAACTTACCTCACAAGACATTAATCCGTTGACCAACCTATCACTATAAGACATTAAACCTATATCTATATCTATATTCTTAAACTCATAAAATATATATAGGGTTCCCAATGTGAAAAGCCTCATAAGTATCACACCATTGGCATAAACTACCATGTGGCTCATAGATGATGAATTATGTTTTATTTCTAAGATTCTCCACACATGAGATTCCATAAAATTCAAAATAATAATAATTTATAGGTTCCCAACACACACAGAAACCAAAAATTATCATGCATAGACAATGTGTTCATATAAATTAATAGCATGTTGCATCTCTATCTTAATAGAAGAAACATAATTAACTAGTGACCACCTCAAGATGTCGTTGGTAATGAATTTCATAAACAAAACTCAATTATATGAGGGAGATACATAATAAGAGATGATTACTACTGATTAATCCATGGAAGTTGGAACCAATATCTCATTTTACTATTCTGATCAAGGATATAAAACCACCATCCATGGTGTCATAGGCTACTTGCCATTAGTAATCAGGAATGATGGGAAAGAAAATGGAACATCATCGTGATGATGTGAACCTTGATAAAAATCATTGTATACAATAATGGTGATCATACTGTGAAATAATTATTATTATACAGTTATTATATCATTAATTCTGGGAAATATAATATTTGAGCATGACCTCATCAAGATATCTGGTTCCATGTCTCTACCAAAAAACTCGTGGGCCTAATGTTGGACTATTCCCCTACAACATGAGGAATGTGGAGGGCATTGGACATCCATGATATTAGGAATCATCAAATTTTATCCCACCTACACCTTAGAGAAGGAAGAGTGAAATTGTGTGAATTAAGCGTTACTATTCTGGTTTGTTTACTGATGACATTCTACCTATATCAACAAGACATAAGATACTACAAACGTGTGACAAACCATGACCATCATGAATGTTTGTAAGGGGAAAAATAGTGTTGAAATAACACAATAATACACTCCTACCATGATTTATACTTTTCCCATCTCTATATAGTGCAACATCCCCATATCATCTTTTGATATTTTTCAATGGAGGTCCATCAACGCATTTTTAATCAATATGAGAAAGAAGAGGTCATTCCAAACAAGGATATGAAATGCCTTGATCCTGAGGCCATGGAGCCATTCTAACACCATTTATCATGAGGTATTTAATGGGATAAATCCCCAAAATTATGATGATAATCTTTTTTGGGAGCCTCTCTCCAGTAATCTCTAAGAGCTTCCTCCACTGTGCGGATGAAGTATTGGATATACAGGCCACACCAATAGTGAACACCACCCAAGAGCCATCCATGAGTTCTCCCACCCAACTACACCTACAATGTTTTATAACCACACATGATGATATGTTGGTAGATCTAACCATTGATGTTTTGCTATTGGATCAGAACACCAAACACCGACACCAAGGTTAGGAAATAAATCCTTCCCCTAAGGAGTCTTCTTCTCCAGATCTAGTCATCCCAGGCACCACAAAAAAAATATTTAAATTCCCATTCAACAACCTGATGGGTCTCTTTAAATACCCTCTTGGGATAAAGACCGCAACCACCTCTTGAGTAGTTTAGGTTGAAACTCATAATCACTATCTCCAATGGAAACCTATATGGGCCATCTTGTGATGATGAGTTTCACTACAAAGGTCTTACCTTTGTTTTCCCTGGTTACCTCAGAGGTGCTTCCCAAACTAAATATATTTCGCACTATGAAGAATATTCTTAGGGAAGGTGGAAAAACACCACCACGGGGGACATGATCACAACATAACATTTAATTCACATGGAAGAAACCCAAGAGATTTATAGAAACTTTTTCTTCGGGATAACCCATTCTATTTGATGTATAACAACAAAAAATGATGTTTTACTACAGATATCATAGACATTGAGATTAATCATAACTTATTGAAGCAAAAATCACCACTATAGTTAGATCCATGGGGAGAAGCATGTCAGCTAAAGATAATGATGCTTTAATTTGGTGTCAACAAAATCAAAAAAATCCTTCTGCAAGTACCTATAGGTGGAGGGTGTTATAGCCCCCATCCAAGGACTCATAATACATTTGTATCTACCAAAATAAACTTCAATCCTCTCAACATATGTGTGGTATGTGGTAGATATGTTAGGGGATAGGTTAAAAACCTTTGATTTTAGTGACCACTCTACTTTTCTCTATAGAGATGTTTCTACTCTTACACACAAGGATGTTGTCAACACATAGGTCGTACATGGACATGATCATTAAGTTAGACCCATCTCTGAATGATAGTCCAATAATCAATGTATAGTTGACTTTTTTGGCACCCCACATACCCGAAATCTTGTTACAAAGCATTTTTACTTTGGTGACACTGCTAGTTTCCCAACCAACACCGTTTAGGGTTTAAGATGAATAGGATGTGTATAATCCTTAGGTAATGAAAGAGAGGGATTTTGGGGATTCCTATACACTAACCAAAAATCTTTCTCATTATAGAAACCCTCAACCCCAAATATTATCATCTTGGGTCCCTCCCTATAAAATAGGTGAAATTATTTATGTAGAATATTTTGGCGATGATCCACTACCTCAAGACCACAAACTATTTACATAGTAAGTAATAAACATATGGATTCCATTCATGAACATGGTAAGAGGGTTGAAATCACAGCACTCCCAGTAGCTGAATTCCCTTAATCATATGTATACCTCCAGAATTTCCACAAGACCCAGGTCAGGATCCTCACTCTGCTTTTATGATTCATTGAAGAGTCGTATAAACATGTGTAGATTATAGGATTTTGGTATTATGATACCCTCCATTTTAGACCTATACCATGAATGTAATAATACTACTAGTATGGGTCCTTATCCTATGGTGGATGTTCTTTATTGACCAGTGCCATTGTAAAATTTATCCCTATTGAACAACTAGGTGATCTAATAAACTGGACCACTGACAATGAGAACGATAGGGAGATCATGAGTCATTTAAAGAGAGGAATATGATACATTGGTATATACAATGTATAATATAGAATTTCAGACCATAATATTCATGCTACTAGGATCTGATATCATACCTTGTGTAGGTATGAATATGCTCATTCCTCCCCAGGCACCCAATCAGGTTTTTCACAATAATCAACTTTATAGGTTGATCATACAACACTTCCTTGACCATGTCGTGATTAACCCAATCTAGCTAAGGCTTGACTGTAGCCATCTAGTGACCATCCATTATGTATTAAATGTTGACCAAATAAAAAATATTAGAGTATATCCAACACTAGAGATTCCCCATCACCAGCTAGACTCCATGAAAAATGGCCACCTTTGAAAGGATGAAATATAGTAGTGACATAAAAATATGTTATGCTGAAGAACCTTTCATTCATACAATCATGGATTTAAAATCTCAATTCTCTACATCTTTCATCAGTAAAGTGTAAAAATTTTATCGAATCCTTGAAGAGATCAATTTTGTTTGAGACTAAGGTAGTTTCCACTTAGGCCGACTTCGTAGAGGAAGCACAGTAGGTAAAATGTAAAGATTGAATATAATTCTGTAAGGAATATGAGGCTGCTATAATTAATGGGAATATATGGACATTTTATATCACAAGATATGTCAATTTCATTGTAGTCCACTACATCCATGTAACACCCGAGACTTTTATGTTATATAAATCATAAAAGGAATCTTTTTCTACATAACACATGCTTAGCTTGCTTTACACGCAATCACGACCTTCCTCGATAGCTTGCGTCGTACGCAATACCGAGTTTCAATAAAAAAACAATATGCTATTAAAACTAGCCGTTATGAATAGTAATAACCACTTTTTGAATTTTTATAAATTTTATTTTTCAAAATGGACTTCATTTTTGGACTCAGAATATCGAAATTAGCCTAGGGTGAAATTTTGGTATTTTTCTGAAAACTTTCAATTTTGATGAATAGTGAAACCACTAAGTGGTAGGTTAAAAACTGAATTTTGCATAAAACTTAATTTTACCGCATCTGTGAATGGAATTTCGAAAATCCGACAGACACGGTTGATATCAGTAAGTAAAATGTGGTTCAATGAGATAAAAATAATTTTTTGGTGAATAGTAACTTTTTACTTTTTTTACCGCGGTTAATAGTAAATAGGGTAACTAAGGGTAAATATGATATTAATATTACCCTAACACATGTCCTAATTCTATTGGACAAGTGTAATTAGACCAAAAACAAACTTAGGAATAAAATATGACCATTTAGGCCCACATGGATTAGATTAGGACATTTATTATTAATTTATTTAAAGAAGGGTTAAAATAGTTAAAATCAAAGTTTAATAAGTAAATCATTTTTAATATGGGGTTATACATAAGATAAATTCGACTATAAATATTCATTAGAAAGCTAAAAATATTTCCTACATAATGGTATTTTATTTGTAATTTTTAGACATTAAATAATTTAATTTATTTATGACACAATGATGATGCAGTAATTATCTTATTAATGAAATATTGACATAATTGATGTTATAAACACCAAAATAAATGTAATTTGAGACTTTTTATGAATTACACTAATTTTCTAGGTTACTATGATATATTATTATTGATTTAATCAACTTGGTTCGAACATATAATTCTATTATGACTTTCAAAAAAATCATATATCAAATAGTGTCAAAATTGACACAAAATAGTTTTTAAATCAAATATTATATTATTAATTGTTATTTTATTCCTAAAAATCTAAGGTTCGGCCAAATGACTTAGATAAGGATATATATATTAGTAATAAACAATTTGGGGTTCGTTTGGCTTGTTATAGTATGTTTATTAAACATATAGTGAAAGAAAACAAAAAGACATGGTAAAAGTTAAATTATTTAACTTAGAGTTAAATCTAATTGATAAGGTTAAAATAATATCCCAAACTTGTCTAAATCCTATTGGTTGATAGGATTTCGACCCTTCCCCACTTTATCTTCGAAATAAGACCATTGGGAACCATTATAAACCGATTTTGACTTTAATATAAAATAATATTTTGAGATATTCCTAAGGTGCCCCTCTCCTCCCTTATAAAAGGGCACCCCCTCCCCCTCCTCCTCACACCAAATTGAGCACTCAAGCTCGGACAACCCCTTCCATTTTCTCCTCTCCACTTCCCTAGAATAATCCTAGAGGTCCTGGTCTTCTTCAAAGACCATTCTTAGTTCCCTAAGTGGAGGATTCAAAGAGGCGTTCCAAAGAAGAGGTAATATCCATTACCGATCTTTTCAATTTCATTCTTCTTCAACTTCTTCTTCTTTAGTTGTTTCATGATGAAGTAAGAACATAAGTATTACTTACATACTGATATGTCATTATAAATATGAAACAACCCTAATTCACCTTCTATCCATCCTACGGAAAAATGAAATCACCGCGCGTGCGTACGTACGGAATATCGTCTACACGCCGTGGTGTAATCTATTTTCCACCATCACTTTACAATGATGGGTATAATGGTGTAATGAGTAACTATTTATGATTATTATAAAGTAATATTGATACTGAAATAATATATATACACTCCAATACAATTCCACGATCATAGGAACGATATCATCACTCGTGCGTACGTACGGAATACCGTCTCCACGATGTGATGTGACTCGTTCTACATGATCATCATTACATAGTAATTATATAAATGAATTGAATGAATAAATATGATATATGTTACACTAATACCATTCTGGATATAAGGTATATATAACCTTAAAAGAAGAATAAGAATGTATTCTGCAAAACACGCATAAGAACAAAAGGCAATAAAGACCCGAGTAACAAGTAACAATGAAATATTACTAACAAGAAGCTATGAATATGACCATATATGATATAATATCAATATGTATGATTCTGGAATAAGTCAATAACATTATATAAACCATTATACAGGAGCTTCGGACACGTACAAAGCAAATTAGACCTAAGGTAAGAGAAATATCACAATCTCATTTTTATCCGAGATTGTCTATTCGTAAGTATTTACTGGGGCGTATTTTATCATCCACATCCATGTTCCCTCAATATGTAATATTGTTTCCATCCACTTACAATAGTTTAAATCCAATTTTACCCTTCGGTGATTTTTTAGTAAGGAATATGAAAGGAATCTTTTGTCGTTTTTTTTTCGTACGAGGTACTTTTTGACTTTTCCGACAAAGGTACGAAGAATGTTTTTTTTAACTTATACGACATGTATGGATTTTTAAAACATTATTTCCAAGAATCTTCCTTTACAAGTTTTCAAGTTTATTTTTAATCAACTTCTTTTATTTTAAAGTCGTATGACATGTTACGAAAGGAAAAATGTTTTTGAAGAAGAAAGGATATTTTCCTCAAGAATCGAGTTAAAGTGTTTTATCAAAATTATTTTCCATCTAAGATAATAAAGGGTTCTGTTTTTATCCCTATTATTATATTGATTTGATCATGTTGTGATGGAAATATTTTTATGAATTCCTTTATCTTATATGAATTGTTTTATGATGTCATGTTGTTTAAGAATCCCATTTTTATTACATGGGTTATGAGATGATGTATGATTTATGATTATGTGGCACACATAAGAAAGGATTAATTATAAGATGGGTGGGACCTATATCTCCCTCCAATGCATTGGGTAAAGATTTTATATCTCATGAGATAGACATGGCTGGAACGGAAGGTTATTTCGGTTCAGTGATACAGGACTGAAACGAGGAGTGAACTCGGTTCAGAAAGGGACTTTTTCCACTAAGATAGTCTTGGCAATGAGTCATGACTAACAAGAAATGATTTTCCATGATTATGTGTGCATGCCACAAAGTTTAAAGTTTCATGTTATGATTATGGGGATCTAATTTTCACTTCTATGATTTATTCCATGTTAAGATATTATGATATCTTTTGCAGGTTATGATTTTCAAAAAGATATGATTTGATTTTTATTTCCTTTATTTGCCCTTGCTGAGCATTTGAGCTCACCCTTTTATGTTTTCTTTTTCCCAGGTCAGGAAGATGGATATTAAGTAAAATATGCTAAAAGGGACCCTAGATATGATGAAATAAATGGGAGACACTGTAGAAGATTTATGAACCAGTTGTTTATGTTTCCCAGTTTCTAAAGACACTATACCTATACGGTCCTTTGTGGTTTTGTCATATGTTGTAATAAGTGTGCTTCAATTTTGAAGTATTAACAATGTATGTAAAGTATGGGTCGTTATAGTTGGTATCAGAGGAAAGGTATAGTCAACCTTTGGAAACTAGGATGTGAAAGACTTAGTAAGAACCCTAAGGATAAGTCTAAGCATAGAACACAATCTTAGTGTTTTAGAAATGGCCATGAATACCCTAGGATAAAACCTTAAGTGTGAAATTTTATCCTTGATTATGTGGTTTTCCTATTATAATTAGTGTTTCTCACACTATTCTTCTTGGTTTTAGTCAATGGCTGGAACCCGAAGGAACCGTGTTAATGCGGAATGCGATGGGAAATGCAATGATTGTCCCCCTGAGCAACCAAATGATATGGGAGCTGGAATGCAAAATCTTGTAGCCATGCTCACACAACTTTCTCAAGCTATGAATCATGCAGGACTTCCAAACGAGCAAAGGAAGGAGCAACATTCTGTTGAATCCTTCATGAGGCAGCGTCCACCTTCTTTCAGCGGGTCTACTGATCCATTAGTTGCTGAACAATGGATTAGTACTACTGAAGAGATATTTTCAGTTCTTCATTGTTCTGAGCATGATAAAGTCATCCTAGCAGTGTATCGTTTGGAAGGAGATGCTCATCAATGGTGTAATCTTATTAAGAATACGAGGCAAAGGGATGAAATTGAGTCTATGGAATGGGACGAGTTCAAGAACTTATTTTTCAATAAGTACTTCCCTCGTATTCTCCGAACAAAGATGGAGAAATAGTTTCTTGAACTGAAGCAAAGGGATGATGAATCTGTTGGTACTTATGAATCAAATTTTACAAGACTTGCAAGGTACGCTTCTGGTATTATTATCCAACCTGAGAGTAAGATCGATCGGTTCTTTAGTGGCTTAAAACCAAGTCATTGAAGGGCGTTAGCCATAAGGGACTTCAATAGCTACGAGGAAATCGTTCGATGTGCTCTCAAAGTCGAGATGGAGATTGGATTAACCCATCAGTCACATGGGTTTGATAAGAAGAGGAAGATGGAATTCAAAGGAAAATATAAAGAGCACACTGAAAAGAAGATGAACTTTCCCTTATGCTCAAAGTGTGGAAAGAAACATGGAGGGAGTTGTCTTAAAGGGACAAGTAAATGTTTTAAATGTGTAAAGGAAGGTCATCGGGCATTTGAATGCCGCGATAATGGGAAGAAGATGTCTAATGACGCAAACAAAGGAAGTGATAAACAGAATGAACCTACTACACTTCAATGTTTCAAGTGCAAGGAGATGGGGCATTATGCCAATTAATGCCCAAATCCAAGGGTTGATGATGATGGTCGACGTCAACAAAATCTTAAGGCTAAAGACAAAGGAAAGTCACATGCAATTTCTATCAGCGATGTGGAGTACGATAACGAAGTGGTGAAAGGTACACTTACCATCCACTCTAAAGTAGAAAATGTTTTATTTGATTCTGGATCCACCCAATCTTTTATTTCTAAATAATTTTCTAAGGGTATCACCGTATTACCTCAACAATTAGATGTTGAGTTAGCTGTGACAACACCTAATGGCACAACAGTCGCATCAAAAGTTTATAATTCTTCTCCGATCGAAGTTTGTGGGAAAGTGCTTCCTGCAAATCTTGTGATCCTTCCTTTAGTGGAATTTGATGTGATTCTTGGCATGGATTGGCTTTCTCTACATGGAGCTCATATCAATTGCCAAAGAAGGGAAGTCACATTTCATATTCTAGGTCAATCTACGACCGTCTATCGATGCAAGGATGAATATAACCTTCCAGTGGAAATTTCTTCCATCTTATGGGTCTTGATTCCACTAAATGAAGGTTATTTATCTCAAATGGTTGGTGAGAAACTCACGATTAAGAATATGCCCATTGTAAGAGAGTTTGATGATGTATTTCCGGAGGAATTACCGGGTCTTCCACCAAATCGTGAAGTTGAGTTTTCAATAGAACTCGTACCGGGCGCTTTGCCAATTTCAAAGACACCTTATAGAATGGCCCCAATTGAGTTGCAGGAATTAAAGAAGCAACTCCAAGAGAATCTTGATAAGGGATTCATACACCCTAGTGCGTCACCTTGGGGAGCACCTGTTCTATTTGTTATGAAGAAAGATGGATCAATGAGACTCTGCATTGATTATCGAGAACTTAACAAGATCACTATCAAGAACAAATATCCTCTCCCACGCATTGATGACTTATTTGACCAACTACGCGGAGCTCAATACTTTTCCAAGATTGATCTTCGTTCTGGGTATCATCAATTAAGGGTCAAAAGGGAGGATATACCAAAGACGGCTTTCCGTACAAGGTATGGACACTATGAATTTATAGTGATGCCATTTGGTCTTACTAATGCCCCTGCTATCTTCATGGATCTAATGAATAAAGTCTTTAGAGACTATCTTGATCAATTTGTGGTAGTCTTTATAGAAGATATTCTTGTCTATTCAAAGAGCAAGGAAGATCATGAAGATCACTTGAGAATTATATTGAAGACCTTGAGAAAGGAGAAGCTTTATGCCAAATTTACCAAGTGTGAATTTTGGCTTCAAAAAGTTGTATTTTTGGGTCACATAATCTCAAAAGAGGGGATATCTGTGGATCTAGAAAAAAAAGAGGTTATCGAAAGATGGTCGAGACCAACAACAGTAACTGAGATCCGAAGTTTTCTTGGTTTGGCTGGATATTATCGACGTTTTGTAAAAGATTTTTCACGATTATCTAATCCAATCACCAAGTTGACTCGGAAAGGAGTTAAGTTTGTCTGGACAGAGGAATGTGAAGAGAATTTCAAGGAGTTGAAAAGAAGGTTATCCAGTGCACCTGTGCTCACACTGCCTTGTAGTGGAGAAAGGTTTCTGATCTATAGTGATGCATCCAAGAAGGGATTGGGGTGTGTTCTTATGCAAAATGATATGGTGATAGCTTATGCCTCACGACAGTTGAAAATCCATGAGCAAAATTACCCAACACATGATTTGGAGTTGGCTACGGTAATCTTTGCATTAAAGATTTGGAGGCATTACCTTTATGGTGAAAGGTGTGATATTTATAATGATCATAAAAGTTTAAAGTATATTTTCACACAAAAGGAGCTGAATATGCGCCAAAGAAGATGGTTGGAGCTGATTAAGGATTACGACTGCTCAATCCATTACCACCCTGGGAAAGCAAACAAGGTGGCAGATGCATTAAGTCGTCAAGACCATGCTAGTTTATCCATGATGAGGATCACAAAAGATCCAATATTTATGGATTTATAAAGGATGGATCTTGGAATTATAATGGAAGGGGAAAAATCTTATCTTTCTCAAATGAATGTTCAACCATCTATACATGTGAAGATTAAAGAGGCACATAAAGAAGATGTCAAGTTACAAAAGAAGGTGAGAAATGTTCCTGAATTCAACCTTGATTGTGATGGGATAATAAAGTTCCGGAATCGGGTTTGTGTTCATCCCATCCCTGAATTAAAGAAGGAGCTGCTGGATGAGGCTCATAATTCATCATTCTCTATTCATCCTGGAAGCACGAAGATGTATAGGGACCTGAAAGGGTACTTCTGGTGGGATGGCATGAAAAGAGATGTTGCTGAATATGTCTCTCGATGCTTGGTTTGTCAACAAGTTAAAGCTGAGAGACAGAAGTCTAAGGGGATGTTACAACCATTACCCATACCCGAATGGAAATGGGAAAACATCACTATGGACTTTGTCACAGGACTTCCTAAAACATCCAAAGGCAATAATGCTATCTGGGTCATAGTTGATCGTCTTACAAAGTCTGCACACTTTATTTCAATTAGAGAGGATTTCTCTCTAGATCAGCTTTCCAGGATATATGTAAAAGAAGTGGTAGGATTGCATGGAGTACCACTTTCTATTATATCTGATCGGGATCAGAGATTTACCTCGAAGTTCTGGTGAAGTCTTCAGCATACTCTGGATACAGAGTTGAGTTTCGACACTGCTTATCATCCCCAGATAGACGGTCAGTCTGAGAGAACAATTCAAACCCTAGAAGATATGTTGAGAGCTTGCTCTATGGATTTCAAAGGAGGTTGGGATCAACACCTACCTTTGGTGGAGTTTTCTTATAATAATAGCTTTCACTCCAGTATTCAGATGGCTCCTTATGAAGCTCTCTACGGAAAGAAATGCAGGACTCCAACATGCTGGGATGAAGTTGGGGAAAGAAAGCTATTAGGACCTGATCTCGTTGATGAAATGGCAGAAAAGGTCAGATCTATTCAACAACACATAAGAGCAGCTCAGAGTCGACAGAAAAGCTATGCCGACAACCGAAGAAAAGACCTAGAGTTTGAAGTGGGTGATAAAGTGTTCTTACGAATATCTCCCTGGAAGAGGGTTATGAGATTTGGAAAGAAGGGGAAGTTGAGCCCTAGATATATCGGTCCTTTCAAAATACTGGATCATGTTGGGAAGGTAGCTTACCGATTGGCGCTTCCACCGAATCTCTCTCAAGTTCACGATGTGTTCCATGTATCTCTCCTGATAAAGTACATACCAGATCCTTCACATGTACTCAGCTCAGAAGTTGTACCGCTCGAGCAAGATCTTTCTTATGAAGAACAGCCAGTAGAGATTCTGGATCGTAGCGAAAAAGTCCTACGAAATAGGACCACTCGCTTGGTGAAAATTTTATGGAGGAACCACCAACTTGAAGAAGCTACATGGGAGCTTGAGGATATGATGAGGGAGAAGTATCCTCATCTGTTTGTTACAAAGTGAAGAATTTCGAGGGCGAAATTCTTTTTAAGGGGGGTAGAATGTAACACCCGAGACTTTTATGTTATATAAATCATCAAAGTAATATTTTTCTACACAACACATGCTTAGCTTGCTTTACACGCAATCGCGACCTTCCTCGATAGCTTGCGTCGTACGCAATACCGAGTTTCACTAAAAAAACAATATACTATTAAAACTAGCCGTTATGAATAGTAATAACCACTTTTTGAATTTTTATAAATTTTATTTTTCAAAATGGACTTCATTTTTGGACTCAGAATATCGAAATTAGCCTAGGGTGAAATTTTGGTATTTTTCTGAAAACTTTCAATTTTTGATGAATAGTGAAACCACTAAGTGGTAGGTTAAAAACTGAATTTTGCATAAAACTTAATTTTACCGCTTCTATGAATGGAATTTCGAAAATCCGACAGACACGGTTGATATCAGTAAGTAAAATGTGGTTCAATGAGATAAAAATAATTTTTTGGTGAATAGTAACTTTTTACTTTTTTTACCGCGGTTAATAGTAAATAGGGTAACTAAGGGTAAATATGATATTAATATTACCCTAACACATGTCCTAATTCTATTGGACAAGTGTAATTCGACCAAAAACAAACTTAGGAATAAAATATGACCATTTAGGCCCACTTGGATTAGATTATGACATTTATTATTAATTTATTTAAAGAAGGGTTAAAATAGTTAAAATCAATGTTTAATAAGTAAATCATTTTTAATATGGGGTTATACATAAGATAAATTCGAATATAAATATTCATTAGAAAGATAAAAATATTTCCTACATAATGGTATTTTATTTTTAATTTTTAGACAATAAATAATTTAATTTATTTATGACACAATGATGATGCAGTAATTATCTTATTAATGAAATATTGACATAATTGATGTTATAAACACCAAAATAAATTAAATTTGAGACTTTTTATGAATTACACTAATTTTCTAGGTTACTATGATATATTAGAATTGATTTAATCAACTTGGTTCGAACATATAATTCTGTTATGACTTTCACAAAAATCATATATCAAATAGTGTCAAAATTGACACAAAATAGTTTTTAAATCAAATATTATATTATTAATTGTTATTTTGTTCCTAAAAATCTAAGGATCGGCCAAATGACTTAGATAAGGATATATATATTAATAATAAACAATTTGGGGTTCGTTTGGCATGTTATAGTAAGTGTATTAACCATATAGTGAAAGAAAACAAAAAGACATGGTAAAAGTTAAATTATTTAACTTAGAGTTAAATCTAATTGATAAGGTTAAGATAATATCCCAAACTTGTCTAAATCCTATTGGTTGATAGGATTTCGACCCTTCCCCACTTTAGATTCGAAATAAGACCCTTTGGAACCATTATAAACCGATTTTGACTTTAATATAAAATAATATTTTGAGATATTCCTAAGGTGCCCCTCTCCTCCCTTATAAAAGGGCACCTCCTCCCCCTCCTCCTCACACCAAATTGTGCACTCAATCTCGGACAACCCCTGCCATTTTCTCCTCTCCACTTCCCTAGAATAATCCTAGAGGTCCTGGTCTTCTTCAAAGACCAATCTTAGTTCCCTAAGTGGAGGATTCAAAGAGGCGTTCCAAAGAAGAGGTAATATCCATTACCGATCTTTTCAATTTCTTTCTTCTTCAACTTATTCTTCTTTAGTTGTTTCATGATGAAGTAATAAAATCAGTATTACTTACATACTGATATGTTATTATAAATATTAAAAAACCCTAATTCACCTTCTATCCATCCTACGGAAAAATTAAATCATTGCGCGTGCGTACGTACAGAATACCGTCTCCACGCCGTGGTGTAATCTATTTTCCACCATCACTTTACAAGGATGGGTACAATGGTTTAATGAGTAACTATTTATGATTATTATAAAGTAATATTGATACTGAAATAATATATATACACTCCAATACAATTCCACGATCATAGGAACGATATCATCACTCGTGCGTACGTACTGAATACCGTCTCCACGATGTGATGTGACTCGTTCTACATGATCATCATTACATAGTAATTATATAAATGAATTGAATGAATAAATATGATATATGTTACACTAATACCATTCTGGATATAAGGTATATATAACCTTAAAAGAAGAATAAGAATGTATTCGGCAAAACACGCATAAGAACAAAAGGCAATAAAGACCCGAGTAACAAGTAACAATGAAATATTACTAACAAGAAGCTATGAATATGACCATATATGATATCATATCAATATGTATGATTCTGGAATAAGTCAATAACATTATTTAAACCATTATACAGGAGCTTCAGACACGTACAAAGCAAATCAGACCTAAGGTAAGGGAAATATCACAATCTCATTTTTATCCGAGATTGTTTATTCGTAAGTATTTACTGGGGCGTATTTTATCATCAACATCCATGTTCCCTCAATATGTAATATTGTTTCCATCCACTTACAATAGTTTAAATCCAATTTTACCCTTCGGTGAGTTTTTAGTAAGGAATATGAAAGGAATCTTTTGTCGTTTTTTTTTCGTACGAGGTACTTTTTGACTTTTCCGACAAAGGTACGAAGAATGCTTTTTTTAACTTATACGACATGTATGGATTTTTAAAACATTATTTCCAAGAATCTTCCTTTACAAGTTTTCAAGTTTATTTTTAATCAACTTCTTTTATTTTAAAGTCGTATGACATGTTACGAAAGGAAAAATGTTTTTGAAGAAGAAAGGATATTTTCCTCAAGAATGGAGTTCATGTGTTTTATCAAAATTATTTTCCATCTAAGATAATAAAGGGTTCTGTTTTTATCCCTATTATTATATTGATTTGATCATGTTTTTATGGAAATATTTTTATGAATTCCTTTATCTTATATGAATTGTTTTATGATGTCATGTTGTTTAAGAATCCCATTTTTATTACATGGGTTATGTGATGATGTATGATTTATGATTATGTGGCACACATAAGAAAGGATTCATTATAAGATGGGTGGGACCTATATCTCCCTCAAATGCATTCGGTAAAGATTTTATATCTCATGAGATAGACATGGATGGAACGGAAGGTTATTTCGGTTCAGTGATACAGGACTGAAACGAGGAGTGAACTCGGTTCAGAAAGGGACTTTGTCCACTAAGATAGTCTTGGAAATGAGTCATGACTAACAAGAAATGATTTTCCATGATTATGTGTGCATGCCAAAATGTTTAAAGTTTCATGTTATGATTATGGGGATCTCATTTTCACTTCTATGATTTATTCCATGTTAAGATATTATGATCTCTTTTGCAGGTTATGATTTTCAAAAAGATATGATATGATTTTTATTTCCTTTATTTGCCCTTGCTGAGCATTTGAGCTCACCCTTTTATGTTTTCTTTTCCCCAGGTCAGGAAGATGGATATTAAGTAAAATATGCTAAAAGGGACCCTAGATATGATGAATTAAATGGGAGACACTGTAGAAGATTTATGAACCCGTTGTTTATGTTTCCCAGTTTCTAAAGACACTATACCTATACGGTCCTTTGTGGTTTTGTCATATGTTGTAATAAGTGTGCTTCAATTTTGAAGTATTAACAATGTATGTAAAGTATGGGTCGTTATAATCCAGGTGGATTCTGACTCTATGATCAATCTCATCACAATCCAGACACTCCATAAACTAGATTTATAGTTGTGGAATTGAATCCCTTCATCCAATAAACTTAAGGGTATGATACAAGAAATTTGAGGTCACATGGAATGATTCAGTTGGTGAATCAATTCTGTATCATGGTAGAAAAAACTGAATTTCTGGTAGTTATATATGATACTATCTAAAATGCATTTCTAGGAAGGCCGTATATCTATTTTCACGCAGTGTTTCCCTCTATATACTATTGGTTCCTCAACTAATTCCTTGACTGACAATTAGGGGTATTTAGAGTGATTCATCCCCATTAATTTCATATAAAGACTAATATATGAATTTTGGGAACTATAAAAGATAGGAAAAATTACCCAAATCTAACAGGGTTATGAATATCAATTCCCCAAATGATCTGGAAAATACATTGCAAATCATTGGGGAGACTTGAAAGACAACTTCATCCTACCAGTCCATCGATTGGAACCCAGGACACCAGACCTGGTAAATTGATTCATAGGCTCTAAGAAGGATTTCTCACATATTACATCATAATCTGACAAAATATAGGCCCATAAAACACAATAAGTCTGTACTAATATGGAATATCGATGGATTTAACCCAACCCAAAAATTTACGACACCACCACATGATTCAAAACACGTGGTAAACTCAAGGGAATTCAATCTTAAATAAGTGATTTGATATAAAAATGGGTTTAACAATTGAAAACCATATGGGATAGGAATGAAGGATTTTTTCCATAATCTCTTTAGAATAAGAACCCCTCGCTAAGGATATCATATCCTCAAGGGTAGATTCTAGTGTTGCCACCAAGACTTGTAATCCAAAAAAGTCGCCTACTCCCTCCAATTACCTAACATTAGATGATGATGATGATCTGGATAATTTCCCTCCTACATTTAGATATGGTTTCTCTACTACTGATGAAGAGTTGAAATAGGTAAACCTCATAACTGAGGATGTTCTGAAACTGGTGTTGATCAGTATAGATAAGTCTCCAAAGGAGCTATAATAGTATGTTTCCATCCTAAATCAACATTGTGATGTGTTCATATTGGGCAATAAAGAGAATCCATGCCATGATCCACAAGTTTATTTTCATCACAATGGCATCATTGTGAGCCAATATACATTCACATACCCTATTAGAGTGATTAACCTCTACCATGATGAATATTTTATTCCTAAAATTAAAATATTATAAAGACCAATTTAATCAGAGAGGTCCATTACCCCATGTGGCTAGAAAAAATTTTCATATGTTCGAAGAAGAACATGAATATTAAATTCTGCACTGAATTCAATGAAAAGAAGTGAAATTGTTCAATGGATGGATTTCAACTTCTAGTGAAATACATATTGATTGATGATATAGATGGTTTTAATGAACTCACCTTCAAGGAAAAATATTATATGTATAATAAGATCTATCTGACCCTAAGTATGGGGAGGCCACTTCCTTTACATAACCCTTAATAACCATTACTACCATGTGATTCCTTTCGTTCTGAATAATTATAGATCTACTAATAAGAATCTCGTGTACTGTATCTCTAAATCTCTCCTCATAATGTTGATAGAGTGTTATGAAGATGATTTTATGGTCAAATATCTTAATATCTAAGACCATCTCAGTGATCGTGAGTATTTTTTTGGCATCCTTCATTTACACCACATAAAAATGAAAACATTAAAGTGTACATTTGGGGTTACCGAAAGAAAATTATTTTGATTTATTATCAGATACCTAGGTATTGGGATTGTTCCTGATAAAATAAAGAGTAGAAACCAAATCTCTCATCCATGAATCCACTAGGAGTTATGAGTACTCTAAATAAACATATCATATGTTCACAGATTTATTACAAATATTTCCAGAAAGTCTATACTCTTCTCGAGGAGTATGAAGAAAGATGTAATTTACCAATAGGATATTGACTACAAAACATCCTTTGAGGATATTATCTATTCCTTACTATGATCTCTTATTTTGATTCCAAACTTCGTATGAAATCTTATAGCCCTCTACAAGAATTTTAAATAATGGTCCATTGGAATCCTCTTATTCCATATAAATTACATTGGTTGGTAAAATAAACTATATTATCTCAGAATTATTATCCACAACACAAATATCATGTACTCTCCCATCATGTAGTGTTTCCTCCTGAGAGACATTGCATTGAAGAAGTTTCAACATTTTTTAAAGCACTATGAGATATATTTGGTGTACTATAATAACCCACAAATTTATATCCACAACTGTCCCATGATTATAGGGAAATTAGATTGTTGGGATGAAATCTTGTAGTAGTTATTGATCCGATCTTCTCCCCAGAAATCCATTAAAGGCCATCCACTATATGATTTTATAGTTTTATATCCAACCCATGAAGAGTCTCCCAGGGATGTGGATTTCATAAATGAATCCATTTCCTCGGTATATTAGGATGTTCTATTTTGGAAGATGTATTTAGAGGTTTCCTTGTAGATTTTAACCGGTATAAGGATCAATGACACAAAAATCAATATTTTAGGCCAGGGGGTTGTCTTCATATGTCATCTACCAGAAATATTATAGTAATCATTCCTATTGTAAGAATGTTGTACCAAAAATGACATAGAGTATCAGGTCATCATCACTCTTCATAATCTATCCATTTATATTTATGTCCCCACATTCTTGTGAAGGGAGACTATATGGTAGTCATCAAAAAAATCGATGGTGAATATATCATCACAGAACAAGAACTTCTTCTTATACTAGAATGTATCTCCATTTAATGGACAAATTCCAATCCCAGATGAAGGTAACTCACTTTCCTCAGTCATTAAAAAGCCAGGACGATGCATTGGCTAGCCTATCCACCTCCCTATATGATCATGATGAAGATTATTTGGTTTTCATGTCGTACATCATAGGGTCATTACACTCTCCACATTAGATGATGACAACCAATATGTATATTAGGTTTCCACCGATACTTATGCAACATTGACCAAAAATCAACATCTTATTGGGTAAATTCTAGATTGGATGATTCCATTCATTGAAAATCTGTAGATTTCCATTATCCCTCTAGAGTAAGCTATTATGGAGCCTAACCACCAACATGCAATATTTTTTACCCTCTAGAATGGAACCAATCTTTAGAAAACTCATTATAAGAATGAGTTCAACATAATTATTCATTGTTTCACCCCAGCGAAGAAGGTAACTAATGTAATTAAAGAGGTCTATGATGGATCCAATATATCCCATAAGGTATGACTGAAGCCCTCCAACCAAATTCAGTGGTTTGGTTACTTATGGCCCATCACAGTTCATAGATTCCTTGTGTTCACAAAAAGGTGCCAGGAATTCCAAATCCATGAAAAGTTTGTGCACCAACTACCAAATCTCATATATACCACCACATATTCGTGTCCCCGTAGAGTTTAGGGACTTGGCATTGTGTATCCTTATACACTATCATTATAGGTTAATTCGAAGCTCAAAAAACTTATTCTAAAAGTGTGTAGAAGTGGTTCCCCATAACGATGTTAAAACCCAGTCCATGATTGAGATCACAAACTCTGAAATCATTAATCAGTTAGGGGTTACACACACTAATATCATGAAAAATGTAACTAACTTATAGGGATCATATTAGAATATTTGTTATTCCATACAAAATGTAACTTGCCTATATAGTGGAATTCCACTATCTCTGGTTCATTGTGGAAAAAATATGTTTTACCCAAAATTAAAAGATATGGTCATGTAATGAGATTTTTCTATCTATTTTTGAATTAACATCAATTGTGGGATCAACCAAGCCATTATTCCGACCCAATGCCTTCTCTAGGAAGATCCAATCCCCCCTTCTCTTCATCTTGGTGGCTGATGTTTTTTCTAACCTCATATCCCAGCAGATTCCTCTAATTTGATTCATCGGGAAAAGGTTTTCTGGTCCATCCCACTTGTTTGAAATATTTTATTTGTGGACCACATCATGTTATTATCTAGAGTTACTTATAATGAATTCCGTGCTATTTTCCATGTGACTCACCTTTATAGGAGGGCCTCTGGTCTACAATTCAATAATGGAAATTTGGAAATCTCTTTCCGTTTTGGTGTTCCGCTGACAAAGAGAGCATAAATTTACCTCACTACAGGTATAGAAATGGTCGATATGCACAAAAAATACATAGGGCTTCCCACATTAGTAAATCGATCAAAAAAATAAATCTTCTCATCTATAGTGGACAAAACCGAGTATAAACTCAAATGATGGACACCAAAAAAATTTCAAAAGTGGGTATGGAAACTCTCATAAATAATGCTCTTCAGTCTATCTCAAGCTATATCATGCCCATGTGTAAGATTTCGGGTGAGATTTTTGAGAAAATTCACTCTCGTATTTCTTTCTTCTAGAGGGATCATAATAATTGAAGAAAACAATACACTAGATTTCCTATAAGGCACTCTACACCCCTAAAATATGAGGTGGGATGGGATTTTGAGATATTTGTCTCTTTAACGATGCCCTTTTAGAAAAACAGGGTTGGCAACTCATGAATCATCCATCTTCAATATGTGCATGTATTCTTCATTGAAAATATTTCCCTAAATCATATTTCCAGTTCTCCTCTCCTGGCCCTCAACCCACCATTCAATTGAGATGTCTTTTGGGATCACAAAATTTACATAATAAAGGGTTGGGATGGAGGATTGGGGGTGTTACGGAAGTAAAAATTTGGACTAACCCCTAAATTATTGATAAATATGGAATTCAGGATACTTCCCAATTCTTCTATGGCTATGAGAACACCACCATTCGTTGATATTTTGATGATCATCAGATTGGGTGGTGCATGGAAAAAAATCAATTAATGTTTTAACGAAAGGGACAAAAAGATTATCCTTTGCACTTGTTGTGTGATGGATGGGGGAACGACTATTTATTTTGGAGTAATGACATTTCTGGATCCTATATAGTGAATTCAGGATATAGGCTTTCTCTTCATGCTCAGGTCAATGAAATAAGGTGGGGGGGATTTTAAAAACCCTTTGGCATCTTAATGTCCCCTCCAAAAATTGTTTATTTCTGGTGGCAGGTTTGCACTGGTATTATTCTACCTAGGGACTTTCTCACATTCCTCCATGTTATGAATGACTAACAGTGTATGCTTTTCCCATTTTTAATGTAATTTCCCTTGCATGTGATCATCTAGTGCCTGGGGGTGGAGGAGATTGGTATTAATTGGGGATCTGTTATAGAGCTTATTCTAGATACTTAGACGGACCTTCCAGTACCACAAATGTTGTGGTATTCTTCATTTTCTACTGATAATGTTTTATCATTGTGAAATGTTGATTTCATCATCTAGTTTTGACGAAATTAATTAATCTATTATCACACCGCAATGACTTACGGGTTCTGGAATGAACCTGCTTCTACATGAATTATGGGTTGGAATATGAACTCTGATCAGCATGGTCACATTGTCAATCATATTTTTATTAAAAAATGGCGCCCTCCCCTAGAATGCATCCTTAAGATTAATTTTTATTCATATCTCCCCAATGATATAGTTGTTCAAATTATAATTTTGGCCCGGGACCATCATGGCCAAATCATTGTTTCTAAACATGAATCAAAGTATTCCATCTGGTAGGCTGTTGTTTCTGAAACATAAAATCTCCTTTTTGGAATATCTTTTGAAAAATATTCAAGATGGGATGCAATTCACATTGAATCGGATTGTTTATCCATCATCAATGTTTTTAGGCTTCAATAATATGGCCTCTAATCTTTTGGATTCCTCATGAAAAAATCCAATCTCTCTGTCATAGAGACACAACCTTCTCCTTCTATTTCATCAAAATGGGTGGAAATGAAGTAGACCATCACCTGACATATTATGGCCTTTATGGAGAAAATCACATTTGGCTTGATCATTTTGCATCATAGATGTATGAATTTGTATCTTCTGATATTTTAGATTAATAAATCATCTTCTTTTCTAAAAAACCCCTAAGAAACATTCTTTTGAATATCACATGATATGACATAAAGAGTTGGCTCTATAAACTCAAATTTAATATACGATAATCAGATGACCACCATAAGATACGCCCATGAAACCCCATATTCCCTAGTATTGGGAACATATGTAGTTTTACATATAGAGGTTTAGTTTCCATCAATATGAATGGTTGTTTACAAATAGAATATTCCAAATAGAATATAATAATTCCATGTAGCTAAGTTGGAGGACCATGAGGTGAAAAATTTATAAGCATTATATAACATGGATATGAATCATAATACAATTTAATGAGAATTCAATATGATGGGTTTTCCCAATCATTTCTTCAATGTGACATGGTATTGCCTCTTAAGATTCCAATGATACCAAATAATAAACCGCCAAAGCTAGAACCCAAGTGGTAAGGTCATTACATTATATATAATCTCTAATATAATTATGTGTACACATTAATCACAATGGATAGGGAGTGTATCAAACCACCAACAAATGGTATGTTTCATAAGTATTACTTCATGTGACCTCTTGGTCCAAAAACTAAAACCTTAAACAAGGAGTCTGGGTCCAAACACGGAAACCATAAACTATATGCAATTGGACTGATCTAAATAAACATAAATTAATATCATCCATACATTGAGTTTTAAGACATTATTCTATAAAGGCCAATAAGTTATGAACATGATATGATAGTGTAGCCTTACCATGTGTGATAAACATAGGATATGTCATATGAATAATGTAATATATCCCAAATCAGTGTCCATATCAAATGATGTTATGGTGTATCATTACATTATGTGAAATGAATATAATTCCTTATATGAATAGAGTGAGATGACCAAAACCAACATCCTCACCTAACAGCCCCACGGGAATTGTTAGTTCAAAATATTTCTATGAATTTTTTTTTATAGAAATTAGATAATTCTATCTCAAAATGTAGTACATCATACGTACGAGTGTTGAACCAACAAGTATGATTTTTATGTTACAAATTATGTAAGAAATTTAAATTGAAATTTATTGGTTTCTTTTGAGAAGAGGTAAAAAAATATCATGATTTGTTAGGGTTTGAATCAAGATGTAAGGAATTCGAGGTTATTTCATTATCAGTGTTTTTGCTTGGGATTTACTTTAACTTTTGTTTATTTTGTTTTGGTGTAAAAATTGGATCAGGAGGGATCCTTGTTCTATGTATCCCTCCCTAGTAGTTAGTTTCACCTTTATAATGGGAATATACTTAGTGAGAACACAATAATTAGTGACAAAAACTACATATAAGCATAATCAACCTAATTTTTGCAATGCACATACAAAAAATAGATTAATCAATTGATGCAATTGAAATAGATCTCCATAATTAAAAATAAATAGTCATGTGATTAAAAAAGAAACATATTTTTAATTGGTAGAATGAGTTGAAACAATTCGGGCATGAATAAAATATACATAATAATACCTAATCACACATTCTCCTATGATCACATCACCTAACACAAATGGGACAACTCTCTTATGGTTATAGTGAGTGTCATGGGTACCCAAAGAAGAAAGGTGGTATGGTGGGACCTCAGATCATCACTCCTTTGTCTGGAGGCCTTCTGTTGTTGCTACGTGGATTTCTTTGCCTTTGAGTGTCTTGTATGTGTTCCCAGAGGCCACTTTAATAGGAAATATTTTCCAAACCCAATGAAACCCATTACCTATTTTTTATCTTCTCGTCTATGCCTACACGATGTGTACCTGTGGTACCTAACCTATACCTTAGATTTGATTTTTCCTCTTCCACGTTGAATCCACAGGAAAATCCAACTCTGGTTTGATTTCTGACAAATCACGTACTTGTGGTAAATGACATGTTCTATGTGGTTTTTTTCACTTGATACGGTCCTAAAGTGTACTTGTGGTACTAGAATTGAAGTCAATTTTCATTTCGTTTTCCAAATCCAATTCATCTCTAAAATCTGATATCGGGTCGCTTTTCTTCTCTAAAAGCATGAAGGGTCATTCCTCTTATATTTCCTCCTCTATTCATACCATTTTAGAAAATATTTTACTTCCAAGAAAACAATAATAAATATACTCAATTAATTCCAAACATGGAATCATTATTCAATTAAATACAATTATTCATTTATAAAAACATCTGAAAATCTATGCAAGAAATAGAGGTATCAAATCTTCTGACACATGGATTTAGCATTGTTCTGAATGATGTAATCTCAAAATAATACAAATTTCAATCACTTCACCATGTGTTAAATTAAATTTCAAATAAATGAAATTGATCCAATGGAAAATTAAATTACCAAGTATTACATGGGAAAATTCATTAACGCATCGTTTTTCAAAGAAATCGGGTCATCCAAGTATCTTACTTTTCCTCTATTGAAATAGCAAAGCCTTTTCATTCATCCATCATATTTTTCAATTTATTATTAATATGCATTCAACATGAAATATACCTCTCATGATTTTAATTATAATTATCACAATACAATTGAACTTGTAATTCATCACATATGCCAAAAACATGTATCATACCATAGGCTTTCAAGGCATCTAACATTTCAATCGCATAAATAAGTAGATCACAATTAATCTTGAGGGAATCACCATTAATGATCTATTGACTCTATGGATTTTGGGTATTATTAAAATAATATAAAAAGTAAGGCTCAAAAGGAGGTATAAATCTAAGGTAATTTTCATGATATTCAAAAACAACTTTGGGAATGTCTCCTTCAAAAATTTTATTTCATTCCCCAAATAAAATCACAATGAATGCTCATGATTGATGAATGTGAAATGATATAATCAACCTCTATTTCCCTTTTTTTATCTTTTTTTTTCTTTTATCAAAATATTTTCCCATGAGAAACCTCACATTAATCACCCAACCACATATAATAAAAAATCATCGGTCTGAAAAAAGGTGATTTTTTTATCCTCCAGTGACACAAACAATTTTTTTTAATTATTTAAATAAGTTTTTCTGATAATAGAGGGTGATAATTAAATAAAATGAATAATTTCATAGCCCCTCCTCATATCAAAATGAAAAATATCCCCAGAAAAATATCCACAATAATGTAAATCATGATAGACCAAATCAAGTTCCTCCCCGAAACATAGTATTTTCTATATCATGAAAAACATTTAGTCAAATGTTTGAATGGATATAGAGGCTTGAAACAAGGCTCACTTCCTAACATTTAAATTCATGGATTCTATGGGATTAAAAATGAAATTAATGAATGTGGTCCTCCAAATAGGGGATAAACAAGGGAATGACAAGATCAAATTAAAAGTGATTCAATATATTCATAAATTGGATGAGATTCAAAGGAAGTTATACTAAAAAACATTCATGATTTAATCAAGAATGATTTAAAATAAAGGATGGGAAATAAATTTAGTGGATTTCTTGGGAATGAGAAGAATGGTTGGATAATTTAATCAAGGAAAAGTATATGAATAATTAATTAATGAAAACATCATAAGTTCAAGATATAGTCAAATCTCTGAAAAATTTCATTTATGAAGATCAATTTGCTTCCCAAAATCACGATTTTTAAAATTATAATCCCCATTCTTATCTCTAATAATTATTTTATCTCTTCTTCCCATTAAAATTTATTGAATAAAAATATAAATACATGGAAAGATAGTTATATGGGGTTGTTTATAACACCCTTTTCATCTAATTAAGGAACGAATATAGTGTGGGGTATGTAGTTGAAAAGTAAAGCTATATACAATTATAATGTGGGGAAAACAATATAAAATTACTGAATTTAATTTCATACTCCCCTTGAAATTTGAGGCTTCAAACATGGGTCGTACATGTTCTACATGAACCATTTCATGATGTGTATGTTCCCTTAACAATGTGTAACTCCTGTCTTTTTTCATCTCATTTCTTTATTGATATTTCTGAAAAAATAAATATCACATGTGAAATAATAGGCAACAGAAATTAAATTATAAATCATTATGGTTGACTGATTTTACGAAAAAAAATGAAGAGAAATATTAAAAACACTAGTTGCCTCCCAAAAGTACTTTTTTATTTCCATACTTTTCATGACAATAACTCATCAAATAATGTGTTCAAAGATATGAAAGATGTTACCGAATCATGATCTAAAAAATGTCAAATCCTTGATTGCACCGCATAGATTGGCCCTCTCCCTTTTTATGAAACTAACATCACTCTTCCATTGGTGAAGACATTCTCTATCTCCATAGGCCTAATCCAGATATTCTTATGCCTTACAGTATAGTAAAATAGATCATCAATAATTGCCCAAAATTTCTCTCCTTCATTGAATTCATAATATATGAATGATCTTCCATATTCTTTATCCATTTCCAAAAACATCATTTCCTTATATGTCTTGTTCACACTTCCTTCTCCAGTCTCCATAGTAGATACATCAGCTCTCCTACCATGGACAATATCATCCTATACTTTCATCAATTCATCTCATGAAAAATCTCAATGTGATTTTCTGACTTCTATATAGCCCGAAGAAGAATGATGTTCACATATGATCCTACTACTCTCAAACTCATCTCTTCATTTTGATCATCAATTAGTTCCCTTCCTATATCTAGGAATGGTTTTTCAAAAATTATTATCACCCTCTCTTCGTCCATTTCTATCCCCATAAAATTTGATCGAAAATATAATTCATCCACTTTGAAAATGAAATCTCAAATTAATTCTCAATGATGTCTAAAAATTCTATCATCTAGTATAATCATAACTGGAGTTGGTTGCATCTCCTTCAATCCCATGATTTTGAATGTTTCTTATGAAATTATGTTCACACTAGAACAAAAATAACATAAATATATACCAAACACATTGGTTCCAATGTTAAATGGAATCTAAAAACTACCTAGATCACATTTCTTCTTCAATAGAATTCCTAAAACAAGTGATGAACATTCTCCTTCTTGTAGAATGGTACCTAAATCATTAATCTTATTATTATTTCTCACCAAATCCTCCATGAACATTCAATATATAGGCATGCTTTCAATTTCCTCAGTGAATGGATGTTGTTGTGTATCTTATGGAACATCCCTAAAAACATTTACTTTTTCTTATCATTCTTCCCCTAATTTCCCAATATGGATACGGTAGTGATGTTTGGTATGGTTGTGGTGTTCTTTCATCATCATGTTCCCAGACATCATTGTTCTTTTCCAGAAATTTTTTAAATGGTGGGGCTTATTTTTGTCATCAAAATTATATTCCACTCCCTCATGTAGTATTTCAACTTCTTAGTAATATGGCTATCACATCTATATATGTATGGTGTTCTGGACACCGTATATACTCTCCTCTTTATCTTCCTCTATGTGTCTCGGTGATCTGACTAATATGTATTTCCATTTTCCTAAATGATGATTTTTTGTTTTGTTTTTCATTTCTCAGTTCTATAATTTCAATAACATGATCTATTGTGTATGATGTCATATCTTTATGGTAATCTCTCGTGGTGGTCATAAATGATACAAATGTCTCCTCCTGCTAATGGATATAACTAGCCAGTGTTAGCCCTTGTGGTTGAGGTTGATAACCTTGTTGTCTTGGCTAAAATCCTTGACCTTGATTATTTTTTATTATTTTTTGAGGTAGTTGCGTCCTCCATACCTACCCATTGTTTTTATGATTACAATAAAAGTAATTTTAATCATTATATAACATACCATGGCTATTTTGGTGGGTTATCATCGCATCCATCTTCCTTGTCATAGTTTACCTTCATGAATCCTTCCATCTATTGTACACCATGTGTGCTCCTTTTACTATTCCTTCTTCTGGTTTCCACTGAAAACTGTTACATGAAATCCAGTCATGTAACTCGTATCTTTCTTCTTATGAATTTATAATTAGGGAACGTCCTACAACAATATCTACTATCGACTTAATCCTTTGCAATAATCCTTTGTAAAATGATTGAATTTGTATCCACATCTTGATTCTATGATGAGGACATCATCTTATCAATCCTTTGAATCTATCCCATGAACTATACAAAGACTCTTCATTTAATTGTACAAAATTTAAAATACATACCCACAAATCCATAGACATTGATGGGGGGAACCTTGTTAAAATCATTCTTACCAGATCATTCCAGGTTGTGATTGATTGTGGGTAGAGACATTGGATCCACTCCTATGCTTTTTCTATTAGTGAAAATATGAATAGTATCAATCTCATTGTGTCGTTTGTGATGTTTGAGAATTTCACTGTGTCAGAAATATCCAGGAAACTTCCTATGGTTGATTTGCAATTTTCATGTGGTGGCCCAATGAATTCTAGTGACTATCTAATCATATGGATGACTGTCAGCTTGATTTTTAATTATTAGAATGAAATTGTGAGTATGAGAATGATGGGGTTTACACCCTTGTTTGATGGTCTCCCATTGCTGATTAGCACTTGTCCCCATTGATTTCATCCATGAACATTTGAACCATCTGTTTGACCCAGTTCTTGATCATCTCCTTGAAAATTTCCGCTTTCAGCCATAGCATTTTGTTCTTGGTTTTGGGTTTTCTTCCCCCTCCTTCAATTTTCTATGATTTAAAAAAAGTCATCTATAGATCAGGTTCAAATAAAAGATCTTCATTATTTTTTCACAGCTATAGTGGATTGGTCATGCAATGAATTGCTACCTGCAACAAAAGTTTGACAAGACAATGTGTAAAAAAGGAATAAAAACAACTATCTAAATTCTTAATTAATTTAAGATTAATGGAAACTATCCCCAAAAAAACCCCAATTTGACATCCCCAAAGGGCTTCATTAGTTCCCTATTGTTCTATGAAAATTCGTATTTATAAAACTCAGAAAATCTAAACTCAATGTTTAGTACAAGGTATGTCTTAGTGTTAAACCCACTAAGAACATCTGTATGTTCTAAATTTGTTAGTAAATTTAAATTTAAATTGATTGGTTGTTTTTGTGAAATGATAAACAATAGATTTATTGGTTGGGTTTTGAATCAATATGGGAGGAATGTCGGGTTCATTGATATTTAGGTTCATGTGATTGGAATTTACATGAATGTATATTTATTCGGTTTTGGTGTCATAATTGGGTCATCAGGGATCCATAGTCTGGATATCCAACCCAAATAGCGTGGTTGCACCTTTTGAATGGTCATATACTTAGTGATAAAAAAAATTAGTTGAAAAAATAGTATTTAAACATAATCAACCGATGTTTCATAATGATCATAGAAAAAATATATTAATCAATTAATCAAATAGAAATAGAACTCTTTAAATCACATGAAATTATCCTGCAGTTGTAAAAGAAATATATTTTAAATTTGTAGAAAAAGTTGAAGAAATAAAAAAATAAATAAAAAGTATTTAATAATCCCTAATCACACTTCCCCTTTTGTCACATCACCTGAAAAAGTTGGGACTACTCACTCATGGTTAGAGTGAACATCATGGGTACTCGATGATGAAAAGTAGCATCGTGGGACCACATATCATCACTCCTGTGTCTAGAGGCATTTTGTTTGTGCTGGTTGGCATTCTATACCACTGTGTGTCTTGGATGGGGGACATAGGCCTTTTTATAGGAACTATCATCAAAACCATGCAGATTACATAACAAAATTCTTCTTTGTGCATTGACGCTTACACGTCATGTACCGTTGATCTGAATGTTCCTTCACCATCGTGAATTCATGGAAAATTTATATTCTTGTTTGACAGCCATCACATTGTGTACATTTGGTAGATGACATGTTCTATTCATTCAGTTTCAATTGATACTGTCACAATGTGTAATGGAGGGACAAAAGTGTAGTCAATTGTTCTTCAGTTTTTAAACTTCTCTTCATATACAATATCTAGTTTCACATTTCTTCTCTTCAATCACAGTGTGATGGGTCATTTGACATATATTTCCTGCCTTTTTTTAACATTTTTAAAAATATGTTATTTCCTTCCACAAAAAATAAAACAAATCAATTCATTCCAAACATGGAAAAATTCTTTAATTTAATAAAACTGTTCAATTATTAATACATCGTAAAACATTTGCATGAAATAGACATATCATCAGCACATGAAGATAAACTATAGCCTTAACATATGTGATAATCACGGGATTCCTCATGTGATAAGCAGGAGATGACTCTATGTCCTTATAACATGACATTAAAATATATAATTAACTCGTGTGACATACACGAGATGCCTCATGTGATAATTGTAATATGGATTTTCCTCCTTATCAAACAACATGAAGCTTCATGATGCCAAAATCCTGGATCAGAGTGTGTACCAATCACTCAGAATTGGCCTTTAAATATGTTGTATTCTCGAACAATGGGTTTTTTGATTCCCTGTTAGTGGTACGCATATTGATGCTTAGAAATTTGGTAATCAAGAGTAACTACAAATTTACCCTTCCATAAGAGGTTTTATTTTTAACATTAATACATTCACGACATCATACACATGGTGATAAAACCTATAATAGTCCTCCTCATCAGATTAAATCCCTAATCATGCCACCCAATTCATCATCAAACTAGGATCCCCTCATTACCATCTAGGAAAAAGATATGTAGATCAATGTAAGTGCCATGAACACAACATCCTAGTGCATTGCAGTAAACTGAAACATTACCCTATTCAACAAATATGGGTTTTATTTTATAATAAATGTTGGATACTTCATGTAACGAGATATAATATCTCATACAAATAATCATGGGATGGTTCCCCACTCAATCGAGAAGGAATGATATGTCCTCACCATATGACTATAAACAATATTTCTAAAATCATTACCACAGTGAGCTATATAGTATTGTATGTATCCCCATTGCAAAAAAATTACATGATACCATATATAATAAAATAAGCTTTATGTACATAGGACAATATAATGACAACATTATAATTTCATGACCTGCATATCAATAGTAATATTGAATTAAAAAGAAAATAGAGAACATAACCCATAAGATCATAAATTTGACTTAAGGCATGAAATTTTTGCATACACATCAACATGTAACTTTATGAACATGTATAAATTATAATTGATTCACTTATTAAAGACATGAATGTAGGCCCCTACATAAACATATGGACTTGGAAAGTAGGTCCAGCCCTAAAATTATGGACATGAAAACCATCTCAATAAATATAAATGTGAAAATGAAATCAGGTTCACACATTATATATAAATATCATGAGTTTTCCATCCTACCCAATTCATTGGAGGGAGATACAGGTCTCACCCAAATTATAATGGAATCATACATATGTCTGACACCTAAACCATTAATAATAAATATAACCCATTGAATAAAATGGGATTCATAAAATTCAATCCATATTAACATAATCAAGAAAAAATAATTCATTTCATAATTAAAATAAACATAATAAAACAATAGGAATATTATAAATAATATACAAGAAGAAAATACATATCAAATATTTTCATCCAAGGTGTAAAATAATTTTGATTAAATGCCTGAAATTAATTTTTCTTGAAATATCCTTTATACTTCAATGAATTTTTCTTTATATAAAACATCACAAAATTTTAAAAAAAATTATTTCATCCAAAATAATCATGAATAATGGTAGGAGAATATTCAATGAAAAATGGTGTTATGAAATTCATAAAAAACCATCCATGTCTTATTTGTAAAAATAAAATATTTCTCTTATACATTAACTGGAAAAGTCAAAAGTACATTTTCAGAAAAATGAGAGAAATATTCCATCCAAATTGTGTAGTAAGAAGTAAAAAATGGGAAAATGACATTAAACATTAATATGAGGATATAAAACTTTTTATAAAAACATTTTTAGAAAACATGGACATGGATGAAAAATATACCATATTAAATACTTATTTATAAACAATCCCAGATAATAATGAGACTGAAAAATAATCTTATACCTTAGTTTTGATTTCTTCCATTTTATTATGAATATCTAATATAATGGTTTTAAAGATCTTAATAACTTATAAAAGAACCATAATAATATTTTGGAAATCATATATGATTCATTTGAGACATTATATCACCAGTTCATTTAACAATTCCATGTAAATGCAATGTTTTGAGTAATAAACAATTTTTTAAAAATACATAGTTTGACTTCTTATTATTGATCTTAATAGATATATAATGATTTACATACATTAATATTGTAAAACATGATTTTTATGTCATATATATTAATTAAATTAATATATATATAATATTTCTAAATGAAATGGAACACGCCATTCATAGAGACGGTAGGTCCTATGTACACATGAACGTTGTTTATGTTTTCCAATTTATTAGTTTGGATGAAATTAAATGACATATATATATACATATACGTATATAAAATTCCATTATAATTATTATTTCATATATTTCATTCTTATTAATTATATATATTTTATAATCTATTATGAATTGATAATGTAGAGAATGAATCTAATCATGTCATGGAGATAGTAAGATGTACGTACGCACGAGTGAAAGTATCATTCACTTAATATTATAATGGTTTGGAATTAGATGGAATATTAATTACTAAGAATCAATATCATGTAATATTCATTATTTAAAACTTTTATATTCATAATTATATCCAACTAAATAATGTATGGATGAAAAAAAGATTACACCATAGCGTCTAGATGGTAAGACCAACATACTGACACATGATGATATTTTATTTCATAGGATATGTAGAAGGACGAATTTGGTTGCCCCATAATCATAATAATAACTCAGAATATTGTAGAGTATTTATGATTCCATGACCTCTATGTTCATTGATTCAAATAAAATTCAACATAACAGTCTTTATATAATTTATTTTTTAAAATAAAATGTATAACTTCTCTTCTCATAAATTCATTTTTTGTTTTTTTGAAAATTTAGCAAAAAAAGAACCTCACAAACTATCCTCTATAAGAACCTTAATAACATGGTTTTTGAGAATTTTCACATCAGAATCTGGAACTCCTTGCATTTTTTTAAAAAAATTTATATGAAAATGATTACTATGGGATTTGGATGAGAGGGTTGTGGTCATTCAGTGGATGCACCATCAAGGTAATGAAATGGTTCCCAAATTTTGGGGTTAACATAGAGACATCAATTTTCCCCATATGGCTGAGTTTCCTAGGACTTCCTTTTATTTTTTATAACAAATTCTTGTAGCACCCTGATATTTTATGAGATAAATTTTTTAATTTCGTTGATGTCTTATGTTGTATGATTTATAATTATTTGATTGTGCTATACAAAACAACATATTACCTTTCAATATGAACAAAAATATTCTTGTCTTTTTTTATACACAATTTCCTATTCCTTGAATTTAATTCATTTTAGTGATGACCTAGTATATGTGAACAACTATAAATTATAACATTGTCATTATAATGGTGGGTATTAATAGTATTAAAATCCTTCTAAAAAATATTTAATTAGAAATTAAAGTGTTTATAAAATAGTATAAAAAATCTTTATATATTTAATCAACATTTCAATATTATTCTTATATGATTTCTAGATATGATAAAATAACTAATTCAATTTTTCTGAAAAAATAAGTATTTTTCTAAAATGGAGTATTGTCGACTTTTGATGAGACCGCCATTTTTAATAAATTTTTGACACATTTATATACTATATTTAAAAAAAATATCCTTTGTAAGAGTTAGAAAATAATTTTTTTTGGTTTACTTTTGATGTTGTTCGAATAAGTTTTCTATTATGATGAATAGTAAAAATAGAATAATTTTTACGTGAAAAAAATTTCTTCATTGAAGCAATTAATTTAATTAAATTAAAATATTGAATTTATTTAATGTATATATGGAATAAATATTTATCATTAATCAATATGTATGCCATTAACATTAATTTTACATTGAATTTAGATATGAAAATCATTTAAATCTTTTGTTGTGTTTTAACATTTAAAAACATATACTCTTTTTAGAAATACATGAATAATTTGAAATTAATTACTAAAAGTTATGTTTTTTAAATTCTGAAAATTGGATTTCATTTTTGTAATAAGTATGTTCAAATTAGGTAAATTTAATTTCTTTATTTTTGGGCATTATGAATAATAACATCGATAAATATTATTAACACGGTAAAAGGGGAATACATGTAAATAAGTGTATGAATAATTATATAAAATTACCTTAAAACTTATCTTAATATAATTGGATGAGTTTTTTCCGACCTAAATCATCATTAGATCTAAATGGTGTCCTTTTTAATCCACGTGGATGAGATTAGGACATTTAATTTATTTTATTTAATGAAAAGTTATATATGTCTCACTGAAATTTTAATAACTAAAAACTTTTTTATATAAGGATATAGAGAAGATAAATTTTATTATCAATAATTATTTGGAATATTAATATTTTTATCCTCATATTTTTTTGGTTTTTTTGAAATACATAATCATTTAAAAGTCTAATACTTTGATCGTGTACAAATTAATTAAATGATATGAAATAAATAAATCAATTATTAATAAAATTTTAATAACCATAAAAAGAACCAAAATCATTCCCAAATATTATTTATCGAGTTTATAATGACCATAATCATTCAAGGGTCCAGTTATTTACCATTTGGATCCATATATATGAGATTGTGACACTTATATTATTTAATTTAAGGTGATGTTAAAGTTGTCACATTCATAATTTAATAAATATAATATTTTTAGTGTATATTTTTCTAGAAGATAAATTTAACTTAAAGTATTCTTATGAAATATAGTATATTTATCTTGATAATTTTATGTTATTTTTAATTTTTACCTAAAAATAAATATATTAACTAATTACACAAAATAGATGTAGTAATAATTTTGTTAATGAAAATATCAAATTAATGTTTTTAAAACTATTAAAATAAATATAATTGGAGTTAAGTTATATGTACAGCAATTTTTTATTATTAACTAGAAACTGTAGGGAAATAATAAAATAATTTTTTATATGATATCATCTTATCATGATATTTTAAAAAATTCATGAATTGAATAGTGTCAAAATTGAAACTATTATAGTTTTTTTAAAAACAATGTTTTCATAAAATAATTAAAAATATTAAAAAAAATATATAATAAAAATATAATAAATATATAATAAATAAAATATAGTCTACAATTATATATGGTAGTAATTTATGGTCTACTTTAATATAAATAAATATATATTTCACCCTTTTAATATTGAATTATTTTAAATCAAAATTAAAAATATACAGAATAACTAACTATGAATTAAAACTATAATGTTTAAATAAAAGTAAATACTAGTCTAAAATATATTGGTTGATGATATTGCATCCTGATATAGTATCATCACAGATACTAGGACAATTTGGCTATTTTTTTCCGGGGTTTCATTTTATTATAAATTAATATTTTAGAGGTTTCCAAATGTTTCTCTCACATCAATTATAAAAAGGGAACCTCCTCCCACACTTCATAACAAAACTTTTATCCTTAAATATCATCCATCCCCTACCCTGTTTCAGTAATATACTTATCTAGTAAAATTATAGATGTTTTGGTCATTTTCAGAGACCAACTCTATTGCTTTATGAGAAGATTTAGAGGAAACACGTCAAAGAAGAGGTAATCTCCCCTACAGAATCTTTGAAACGTCATTATTTTTCTACATCCTAATCATGAGTTTTTTCATTTAAAAGTAAAAACTATAATATCTCATATATACATATATGTTATTATACTAATGAAACAACCATATTCCACCTTTAATCCATCATGCAAAAAAATGAAATCACCATGTGTGCTTACGTACGACTTACGGTCTCCATGTCGTTGTGTAATCTGTTTTCACCACCATATGAATTGGATTGTTATATCTATGGAAATAATAGCTATGTATTTTTATTATAATAGTTTATTTATTTTGTAACAATATAGATTCTATCCACTCAATTACCATTTCATAATTAAGGTAATTATATAATCGCTCTTGTGTACGTACAACCTACCGTCTCGATGATGCAATGTGAGTCATTATACATGATATCAATTAAATAATTGTTAAATAAATGTATAAAATAAATAAATATGAAATATATTATCCTAATATTATTTTGGAATGATATTAATATAACCTAATATGGAGAACCTGAACATATTCGACAAAACATGCATCTGAAAATGAATCTGTTAGTACTCTAATAATGAGTAATAATTAAATATTATTACCAAACATAAGATAATATGTTCATATATGATATCATAAAAAAATAAGATTGTTTAATAAGTGAATGATAAAATCAAAATCATTTTACAGATGCTTTGGATAAATACAAATTATTGTGGAACTATGGTAAAGGATAATTTTTCAACCTCATTATTACCCGAGATTGTTTATACTTACGTATTTAAATTTTTATATTTATCATACACATCCATTTATCCCAATTATGTAAATTGATTAATAATATTATTAATGTTTTTAAAGTTACTTTTACCCATTGGTAAATTTTTATTAAACCGTATGAAAATAATCTTTTTTCGTTATTCGATATGAGGTACTTTTTGACTTTTCAAGAAAAAGTACAAGGTGAATGTTTCTCCAACTTATACAGCATAGATAGATTTTTTTGACTTATTTCCATGTATATTACTCTACATGATTTCATGTTTATATCAAAATAAATTAGATACATTCAAAATATCACAACATCTTTAGAAATGAAAAGGTTTTGATGAAGAAAGTATATTTTCCTAAAGAATTAAGTTCAAGTGTTTTATATAAAATATTTTCCATCTAAGATTTTGTTCATTAAATAGGATTATTTTTCTATTAATATTATTAGTATGATTTTATTGTTTAAATAATGTAATTATATTTTATATGGATTATGTTATGATCTTATGATGTTTAAGAAACCCATTTTATTTCATGGGTCATGCTATGATGAATGATTTTTGTTTTTGTGGTGCACATAAGAATGATTTCATAATGAGATGGGTGGGACTAATATATCCCTCCAAGTCATTGGGTAATGATTTATATCACATGATATTGAAATTAATGTAATTTAAAGTAAATATTTTTCAGTAATACGGTGCTGAAATGACAAGTATATATGGTTATAAATACAGGACTGAAACGAGGAGTGACCTCGGTTTAGTAAATATTTGTCCACTATGATGGTCTTGGTTATGAGCCTTGGATAATATAGGAAGGATGTTATATTATTATTATTTTTAAAAAAAATTCATTTATATGATAATTCTCTGTTATCATGGAAAATTATCCTTTATTATTAATGCCTTAAATACTGCCAATATTTATTTTGTGAGTAATGATTTCGATAATCAAAATTTATGTTCATGTTTTTACATTGATATGTTTATGTTTTGTTTGATGTTCTCTATGTATACCCTTACTGAGCATTTGAGACCACCCTTTTTAGGTTTTCTATCCCCCATGATAAAATGAATGGTTTTAGGTAGGAAAAAAAAGGGGATGTTATTTAAGGGAGATGGTGATGATCTTTCTCCAAGCTAGAAGAATATGTTCCGAGTTTCCAAATACAATAAACTAATAAAATAATTGGTTGTTTATTTCAGTAATGTATCATGTATTCTAAAAAAATAAATGAATGAACATGTATGTCATGAATGGGTTGTTAGTGTGGGTATTAGAGCAAATGTTTAGTGAACCTTTGTAAATTAGAATGCGAAAACATTAGTGAAGTCCCTAGAGATATTTCTAAGGATATGTATAGGAATGTCATAAGGATAAGTCTAAGTATTGGTTACAATCCTAGGGTTTTTGTGATAATCATGAATAACCTATTGATAAACTAATGATTTTATATATTGAAATATTATTATTAATTTATGATACTTATGTGTTTCTAATATATGATATATATTTATCACAATTTTCGTTATGGTTATAGTCAATATCTATTAAAACATTGAACATAGTTTAACATTGAATATTTAAGATATGGAATGTATGTGAATTATGATGATCTATATCATGAAGAGAATCATGATAATTGTATGAGTATTGGTCTTATTATTGAGGATAATGAGATTATAAATGACATGTGAATGGTATATGATGTTCTTACAGTATTTTTTATATATATAACATATGAATCTTAAGGATGAGAAACTATAATACATGATTCCTATATTATGAAATATTAAGATGATGGATCCTGATTAATGGTAACTACAAAGATGGATGATTGAGGTGTAGATGTTTCTTAATTCATAGATTATGTTACATGAATTATGAAATACATAATTCTTTTTTTATATGTCGTTCATTATGGATTGGAAAAGATATTTTTTATAGTTATAAGGATCCAAAAAAGTTATTTGTGGGTAAATAGATATACATGTAGAACACATTACTAAGGGAAATCTAAGCTTTAATATATTCCTTATGATAAGATAATGATTTTTGGATAACAATTTTTTTGAATTGAATAAGTAAATTTGATGATGCTAGATTCGTGAGAATTAATTATGGATTTTTCGACCCGAGGATTATTCCATAATGTATGAAATAAAAAACTTTTAGAGAAATAAGGAATAATACACTGTGTTCTAGAACATGGAATCATGCATGTTTTCAAAATTGATATATGATAATTTAGGTTGTTACCATGACTAAAGAGAATACATGATGAGGGTGTTCAAATTTTGGGAATGTGACCTACAAGATATACCTTCTGATATATGGGTGATAAATGTTAATCTGATTTTTTTATTCTTTTTCAATAGTTTGGGATTTTCATAAATCAATGGGTAGCAAGGTTATCAATTTTTTTGATTGTTTTAGTCAGTCATTAGAAGATGTTTGTTAGAACAATGTATTTTATCACCATATTTGTAATTAGGAATGTTTGATAACTTGTGCCATTTTTTGTGATAAACATATATGGAATTACCTATCATTCAATTTACAGATCACATTTTCTACTAACACTTCATGAATTATAAATTCAACTTCTTTTCATTTAATAAGAGATGAAGTGGAAATTGTTCAATGAAGATCCAATAACGAAATTGTAGTAAAATAAAGTATGTATTTCATCCCTTGTTCTTCAGCTTTAGGTAAAGGATCTTGAAAACATAAAATGTTATCCTAGTATATTCTTATCCAATGAATAAGATGGTTCCTTAAATCATAACATATTTATGACATTATAATTGTTAACTTTCACCAATACTTGTTCACTATCACTCACCATCAGAACATGATGGACATATTTTTCTTCCATATACATGTTTTCACATCCCACCTATGTTCTCCTATGTGAAAACCAAGTGATTAGTTTCACCAGGTAACTGTTATGTTTCTATAATTTATATTTTAAAAGGATATTTTAATATTCCTTTTTTAAATGTCAGTTTCTATGAATGAAAATTTCATGTATTAATCCTTTTATACCCAATAATATCTTCATTGGTGAAGGTCAATTTAAGGGGGTAGAGTGCAACAGCCCAATATTTTATGAGGTAGATTCATTTAAATTTCTTTGATGTCATGTGTTGTACCTTACGAAAAGATTAGCTTGCACTATATGAAACACCATATTAGCTTGCGGTATATGCAACACTATTTTACTCTTATGTTAGACATAATTTCATTATCATTTCATTAAATTCATTTCATGCAAGACCGGGTGAAGGTAAACAACTATATATTGTAACCTAGTCATTTTAATGGTGAGTATGAACAGTATTAACTTCATTCTAAAAAAATGAAATGAAAATAAGTATGTCTATAAAATAGTAAAATAACTCTTTATGTATTCAGTCAAATGTTTTAAATTCATCTTATATGTTTTCTAGAAATGATATAGGAACAAATTCATTTTTTCACATAAATGATGTATATTAAAAAAATCTACCACCACCTTTTGAGGGAGCATGCATTTTAAGTCTAGTTTTTGAAAATATTATACAATTTAATTTAAAATAAAAAAACATATTATTTATATTTTGGAAATAAATTTTTTTTCATTGGATGAATTTTTGATATTTTTCTTATAAGATTTACATTTTTATGAATAGTAAAATTATACATAATTTTAATTGAATACATATTTTTTCATTAAAATAATTTATACAAATAAATTACATTATTTAATTTTATTAAATTATTTATAGAAGATATTTTTATCATTCAGTATAATGTATGTAATTTCCATTTTTTTTACATAGAATTCAAATTTAACGAAATTTCAATCTATTGCAGTGTTTTAACTTTTAAAAACTCATTCTCTCTTTCTATCAGCAGGAATAATTTTAAATTATGAACTCCCACTTCTATATATATATTTTTTAAAAATTGATTACATATTTGAAATAAGAAGAACCAAATTATGTGAATATATTTATTTTAAATTTTTGTATTTTTAATAGCATCTTCAGTAATTTTTATTAATATAGTAAATGGCTAAAACATGTAATTAAGGGTAAGAATACATTTGTTGAATTACACAAACACTTGTCTTAATATCATTGGTTGATCTTGTTTCAACCTAAATCATCCTTGGGTAGAAATGTTGTCCTTTGAATGTCACATGGATGATATTAGAATATTTTACTAAATTTATTTGGCGACAATTTAAATATGTCTCGCTAAATTTTTTTAATGTAAACCCATTTATATATATGGTTATAAAAAATTTATATTATAAATACTTATTTAAAGATAATTTTTTTATAATCGTGATTAATTGGTAAATTTTAGGAAATATATAATTACCTTAAACACTTATACATTGATGGTCTATAAATTAATTAAATGATGAAATATCAATAAACAAATTATTATTAAAATTCTAATAACCATGAAAAGACCCAATAACCTACCCAATTATTAATGGTTGAGTATATAAAGACTATATTCATTCAAAGGAAGATTTATTGACTAGTTGGATCTATATGGATGAGAATGGGACACTTATATAATTTTATTTAATGTGATGTTAAATTTTCACCTTCAAAATTTAATTAGAATAATATCTTTAATGTTGAAATTTATATAAGATAAATTATACCACATGTCTTCTTATAAAATTTAGTATTTTAATCCTAATCAAAGCATTTTATTTTTATTTTATACCCAATAAATATGTATATTAAATAATCACACAAAACTGATGTAGTAATTATTTAATTAATGGATATATAAAATTAATTTTATTAAAAATATTAAACTAAATATAATTGGAGATAATTAATATGTAAAATTATTTTTATAGAATAACTACACCAAATATTAATTTAATAAAACAATTTTTTCGATGATAACATCTTATCATTTTATTGTTTAAAATCCATGAAATGAATAGTGTCAAAATTGACACAATTGTTCATTTATTAAAACAATATTTTATTAAATTATTTAAAAATAATATTAATTTTATAAAAAATATATTATCATTATAATATTGTCAAAAATTATATATAAAACTTAAATATGGTCTAATTAAAATGAAATAAATAAATATTTCACCCTTTTAATATTGAAACATCTATTATCATAAGTGAAATTAAATAGAATAACTACTTATAAATTAAAATGATAATGTATAAATTGACATAGATAATTGTCTAAAATTTATGGATTAATGATATTGAAACCATATCTGATCTAAAAATCAAAATTGGGAAATCTTGGTGGTTTTTGAATGTGGTATGATTTTATTATAAATTAATATTTATAAGGATTCCAAAAGTGCTCCTCACCACCATTATAAATGGGCACCTTGTCCCCCACTTCTTCACATCAACATTATCCTTCAATATCGATTAAACCCATCCCATTTTCCCTCATACAGTTCCGTAGTTAAATTATATAGGTTTTAGTAATCTTAAAAGGCCAACACTGGTTCTCTAAGAGAACATTTAGTGGAATCACGTCAAAGAATATGTAATCGCTTCTATCAGATCATTCAAACATCTTTCTTATTATACTTCCTCTCAATGATTTTTTTAATAAATTAATTACTCCAGTATCACATATATACTGATATTTCATTATAATTATGAAACAACAATATTCCACCTTCAATCCATCCTATAAAAAAGGAAATCACCATGCGTGTGTACGTACGACTTACCATCTCTACATTATGTTGTATTTTGTTTTTCCCCACCACTTGACATGGATGGTTATAAATATGGAAATAATAACTACATATGATTATTATATCAAGGTATTTTTTCTAAAAAAATATATGTAACATCCAATTTGTCAACCATTAATAATTAAAAGATTGATATCATCGCTCATGCGTACGTACGGAAAAATGTATCCACGATGTGATTTGATTCATTCGACACGATATCCATTAAATAATGAATATAAAAATGTATAGAATAAATAGATTTTATACATATTATATTAATATCATTTGTAAATAATATAAATTTGTCCTAATAATGGGAACCTGAACTTATTCGACAAAACATGTATGAGAAAATGAAGAAGTTAATACCTCTATAATGAGTAATAATAAAGTATTATTACCAAATAAATGATATTATGATCATATATGATATCATAACAATTTCTATGAATCTATAATAAGTCAATAAAAATCATTTAAATCATTATAAATGTGATTTATAAATGAATTAGGGATAGTGAACCTAATTTAAATTATGATTTTACAGTCTCATTATTACCCGAGATTATTTATTCGTAAGATTTTACAGGGTCGTATTTATCATCCATGTCCATGTTTCCCAGATATGTAATATTATTATTATTTATATAAAAATATTAATATTAAATTTACTCTTTGGTAAATTTTTATTAAATGGTATGAAAGAAATATTTTTTCGTTATTCGATACGAGGTACTTTTTGACTTTTCTCAAAAAAGAATGAGGATAATGATTTTTTAACTTATACAGAATAGAAAGATTTTTATGCCTTATTTCCATGAAGATTTATCTACACAATTTCATTTTTATTTTCAACTAAATTGTTTTCTTTCAAAATTGAATATAATTTTTGTAAATGAATTTTTTTAAATAAGAATGTATATTTTCATCATGAATTAAGTCTATGTGTATTGAAAATATAATATTCCATCTAAAATGCTTCTATTAAAATTTGGATATGTTAATATCCCTATTACTACTATCATAGTATTGTGTTAATTATGGAATAATATTTAAAATGTTATATGTTATTATTGAATGATGTTTAATAATCTGATTTTATTTATCGGGTTATGTTATGATGAATGATTTTTTTTCTAGAACACATGTGAATGATTTAATTATGGAATGGGTGGGACCTATATCTCAATCCAATGAATTGGGTACTGATTTATATCGCATGATATATATACATGATTATAACAACATGTAAAAATTCTTTAGTAATACGGGTATAAAACCACATGTATATCTTGTTTAGTAATATAGGGTTGGAATGAGAATTGAACCCGGATCAATAATGTACATTGTCTTCATTGAAGGTCTTATCTATAAGCCTTGGATAATATGGAAATTATTTTCTATGATTATGTGTTTCCATGAATTTTATGTCTCATAAAAATGCTATGTTATAATGTTTAATGTTTCTTTAGGATCTATTTCTTACCTACTTCCAAGATTATTTTTATGCCTCATGATTTCAATATTCAAAATGTATGTTCATGTTTTTACATTTTTATGTTTACGTTTTATTTGAGGTAATACATGATTACCCTTACTGAGAATTTCAGCTCACTCTTTTTATGTTTTCATTCCCCTATGATATAAAGAATGACGATTAGTAGGAAAACAAATGTGGAAGATCGTTATTGGTGATTTTGAAGATATTTCTCCATGGTGGGGGAATGTTTTCTGAGTTTCTAATTACAATAATCTATTAATGTCTTTTTTCATCTATTTCTGTAATGTATTAATTATTTCAAAAAATAAATGAAATTTCCATGTACGTCAAACTTTTGTTTTTAGAACTCTATATTTTCAATTTGGAGTTTATTTATTCATCCTCTTAATTTAGACTCTCATACTTTGAATCATGCTTGCTCGTCAATCAATCTAATATGTACTAAAATTAATATATCACAAGATCTTCCAAAATTCATTTAGATTCAAAAAAGATATAATCTCTTTTTTGAAGGTTTTTCAAAAAATTTACTTCCTCTTTCCAAATATGTTCTTCAATTAGAAAATATGTAGAATAATGTGATAATAAACAACATACTTCATGCCCCTACGATTTCAATAAATTTGGGATGAAAAGGTAGCACAAAATTGTTTTATTATCATCCAGGAGATCCTAATTATTCTATTTATTCTAATAATTAATATCCCTTTACTATCCTGTCAGGCATTGTAGAGAAAGTGAAAAATACCAAAATTTATGAGAACAAGGAATTGCCACTTTACCCCGACCCTTTAGTAATAAGGGTCATAAAAATTGATCATTGGGAGAATAATAAAGAACAACATAATTTTAAAGACTCTATTTCTGATTATTTTGATAATTCTTTCCTGCTTGAGGATAACTTCTTGAAATCAAGCACTAAAAAATGGAAAAATCTATTAGTTAGTGTAATAGTTTCATGACCCCAATATCTAGGAAAACCTAAAAATTAATGGATCCACTAACATTGAGTGAAGTATTATGAAATCATCCATAACAAATGACAAGAATGAAAAATATTATTCCCCCATATCCCATGCCCACTAAACATTTGACTGCATCCACTGAGTCAACTTACTCATAAGTCTCTACAAGTGATAATGAAAATGAAAATGACCCTATGTTTACATATACATACCAAATTGATAAGAAATTGTATTTTTCAATGGAACATGATTCTTGGATAGAAGAGAATGATACATATTCATTCATTCATTTCAAAAATGGTGAATTGTTTACTGATACATTCCTTGAAATCATAGAGAGTATTTTTATCAAATTAGGGAATGTTCATAAATATCCAAACATCTTCTTCAGATATATTCCTCTGATGTGACTCCACATTGCTGTGAGGTTGGTTTCTTTTTTTACCTGAGTTTACTATTTTTTCATTCAACTCTTTTTTTAGGTTGATTTATGAAGTAATTTGGAAAATAGAACACCTTTTAATTTTATTGGATACCTTTTTTTCTATATATATTTGGATTTATATTGGTCCTTGAAAAATGAATGAAAATTAGATCACACTCTGGTTTGATCAAGTGTGAAGTTTTATATTTTTTATCTCAATAATTGAGTCTTTATTTTGGGATTTTGAAATCTTTATGAGCTGTTTAACTTGAGTGTGGATACCTTCTCAATGAGGTTTCAGTTCTAGTTGTTCTCCCTTTCACAAAACCAAGGATAATTTGGGGGATGTAGTAGATTACTGGATAGATAATGGAGACATAATCACATATCTAAAGTACAATGATGGTTTAGTGGATCCTAATTTTTCAGCACTTGTAGCAACATGAGCCTGCATCATGGTTCACATCATAGTTTATTTCATAATCCAACCATGTTATGGAATCTTTTTCATGATTACTAGAATTTGGGAGTTGGATTTTAATAATTATTTTTTCTTATTAGTCAAAAATAGTTTTATGCTCAATTTAGAACAATTTAGTTCTAAGGATTTCATGGATGTGACAGTAGTTTTTTTTTCAAATGTTCAATTGATGTTTCAGTATTGATTATTATAGAAATTGAAGCCTTTGCTGGTGGTTTTATATTCCTGTAACTATTTTTTTCATCAGATTGTAGTAAAGGCCCGAGACATTCTATATTTGGAATTATTATTTCTAGAATTTCTTGCTATTAGTTACTTTTTCTTTTGGTTCCCACAATAGATAATTATTTTTTCTTTATGTTCAATAGATTTTTATGATAGAATGTTTCAGGCATGTTTTTTTGCAACTCACACTTTAGTTATGTATTTATTTTAAATTTTAACTTCCCCTTCCCCTCAATCACTTATTGGTGTATTCTATATACACATAATTATTTTATTGTACTATTTTATCATGTTAATATATATTTTTTTCCATGAATTGGGTGACCAATTCATGTCATCACTTTTATAAAAATATCATTACCTCTTCTTTGAGTTTATCCTTTAGAATTTAATTAAAGTACTCCCTAGGATGGATTTATTTCCAATGTATGGCCTCAAGGTTGATGTCATGGAATTTGGAAGTAGAAATAGTTAGGGGTTATCAGAACCAAAAGTCTTTATTGGGGCGAATAAAAGAGAATGAGTGGAAAACTTTTTTTAGAGAGGATAAGTGTACTTTAGGGAACTAAAAACAATTAATTTATCAAAAATTTATTTTCAAATTGAAATAAATATAAAGTTATTTATTATTATGTATAGATAAAGATCGATCCAGATCCATCCAACCAATGAATTTTTTACACGTTTTGTCAGAAAATTAACATTATCTTTTTTCATTTACCCTTAGTTGAACAATTTAACACTTACTGCGACAATTTGTATTTTCACACAATATGGTTAATATAGTTACTATAATATGCCAAAACAAACCCAGCTGTTTTATAAGGGACATACTTAATACTATTCATGTTAGTTGTTCTATAAATAATTTTTTTTTCAATTTTATATCATTTAATAAAATAATTTTGTATATAAATGTATCCTTTATGTCTATTTTGCTACTATTCAGTATTATCATTTTGAAAAATATTAAATCAACTTGGTAACTTTGAACCAATACATCCAATATGTTACTAACATTTATAATTTATCTATTAAATTATTTCATGTAAATAATGTAGTAAATTTATATTTATTTTAATACTTCTAATATTATTTATGTGATATCTAAATTAATTAAACAATTACTGCATCATTATTATATAATCCTTAATTAAGATATTTCATATAAAAAATTTAAAAATAAATTATCATGAAGAAGATAAATTTATTATCATTAAAATGAATAATTATAGTTTAATTTATCTTCTATAAAACTGCATATTAAAATTGATTTAGTTATTATAATTGGAATATGACACTTTTAAATCTCATATTAATAAAAAATAATTAATTTCCACATCTAACAGAAATGGAATAAAAATTATCATTATTTATACCTAAAGATTAGTTTTGTCGAAAATAACTTATCTAATAAAATTAGAACAAGTATTAAGGTCATTTTTTATATTATAATATTACTTTTACATTTAATTACCATTTTTACCTTTAATCGAGTTAAATAAAATTCAAAAGATATTAGCCACAATGTGTTATTTTGATCAAATTAGACCGAATTTTTCATACAGATTATAACTATGTACTTATATTATTATAAATTAAATTCATCAAATAAGTAAAATTACGTTTAATGTTAATCCCACAAATGTGGCGTGAAGGTAGGTAAAAGATATGTTCTAAGATTTAATAATTATTTATATTTAATTAAATTATAAAAATTGATTCTAGTGCCATAAATTGGAAAAATATATGTATTATTTATTTACTTTTACATTATAAAAATTAAATACTAAAATAATTATTTAAATGAAAATGTAGGATTTTGACTACAAATCTTTATTTTTAATATTCAAAAAAATGAAACATTTCAGCACTATACCAAAAAAATCACCCTATGTTATTTTTATCATTATTAAATCAAAAATAATTGTTTTTTAATCAAAATAAATTTATATGTGTGTCCTAAATTAATTTTATTATTTTTCAACGAATGTAATGAAAAGTAGTTCATTTGAGAAAATAGTAGTTTTAATCATATACAGAGTTTACAAAAAATAATATTGTTCATAATAAAAACAATTAAAAAATCATTTAAAAAGTATTTATTACTATTCATATTACATTTTTAATATATCAGTTATGACTATGTTATTAAAATAATTATAATATCAACATGTTGTTTCGTAGAAAATTGGTGTTAAATATAAAATAAGCCATGTCTTTGTTGCATGTTGTGTAAGATTCACATGCAGTTATTTAAAAATAAATACAAAACATAGTGCTATTATATTATAAATATACTTATTCAATGTCATGTGATGTGAATATATCAAAACAATAAATTAATTTCTAAAACTAAATTCATATTATCTCGTGGTGTTAAACCCATCTCCCACACCTGAAATGGTACCACCCATCCATCATTGGACTCCTACCATAACGTATTTCAGAACTACATAAGACCCAATTCCAAAATATAATAGATATTTTGAGATTCCCATATCTAATATTTTCGGCCTTGCTACACCACAAACTCATATTAGAGTCTTTCCCCTCAGAGTCTATCTCAATCCTTACCTTCCATTATGCTCATCCATCATGTCTGAGCATGTTGTGGAATAGCTCCTAGAGCATTTAAATTCCCTTGGAACATTCCAAAGTTAATCGTTACTTTTTTCTTCCGTTGACTAAGATCCTCATCATCCTTTATAACAAATATTCCCCCCCCCCCAATGGTAATAGTTCATATCCATGTTTCCTCACACAACATCCTAGGTATATGCCTAAAAGGATCATCTAATATTTTAGTGGATCCATTTTTTTGAATAAAGTTAATGATTGATCTTGAAACATTTCACCCAATCAATTAATGGTATGGTTGATATACCTATCTTTCAAACATGGTAAGTGGTCATTCCCCACCCATATATTACCCCTTTTGTGATCTAATCTCAGAATCCAAAAATAATACATTGTCCGCCGAAAAACAATCCTAGAAGGACATATAAGACCTCTGATGTTTTCCTCATACACATTCATGATTAATTAACAACAAGTCCGAATGATTGGGACCTTCCCAAGATAGCTTCTCCACCCTTTCACTTCCCTCAATGAATAGATAAATTTTCTCAACTACTTGTTTCTCAAATCAATCGTAGATTATGTGGTCATTGGAGGTATAGAATCATTCCCCAACAATAGTTGATGTATTACAAAAATACTAAAACAGATGTCCCATATTTGGTGTCGAAGAATCACGACATAAAACTATAAAAAAAATTCCTCAAAGATGTATCATGTGACTTGAGACCCCCATTATCCCGATCTTCACATTGTTTTTCCTTTATTTTTCACTACGAAATATTTATAGGGACCCACATATGCTAACCCTCTTACATCAATTATAACCTAAATATATCTATAATTTTTGTTCCAAGCATTATTACATTAAACTATTTTCAACACCAAGTCTATGTATTATGAACATAATCTATTTGAAACCACTTTTCCAAGAATTATGACCTTAAACAATTTGTAAATCTTGGTCCATGCTCTATTATCTTAAACTAGAGACCCCAATTGAAAGAACATGACCTTAAATTACCTCTAAAAATATGTACATTTGTATTTTGGTTGAAAAAAAAAGGGGAATCTTGAGAAAACAATATAACCCAATGTTATAGGTTTCCCTCACAACCTGGAGAAAAGTAATGGTTGAATCTATTCACGTTCAATTCATAAAACATTAAACTACAATATATATTTCTGAATCCTATCACATTAAACTATGAGGCATCTTGGTTAAATTTTTGTACCCTTAAACTATAATAGTCATGTTTTCACAATTTGAAATTAATATATTTATTCAATGTCTTTTCCACATGGCTTTAAACAACACGGACTTCATCCTCATTATGATATATAAAAATTCAATTAATCTTAGGTTCTCTCCTTAGAACTCCTTGAATCTCTAGGATTTCCATCACATATTTCACCATTTGTGTTCTTTAATAAAAAAATATTGTCTAGGATGACTATTCAATTAGAATATAAGTCTGAAATTCATTTAGTCTGATATTCCCACGATATTTTATTTGAACCATGGTGGATTAATCCTATGAGTATTGATCATTAACTGAACATTCAATTATTTTAACCCTACACCTCCTATCTTCCTTGATTTGGACACTCACCGTACACCATATCTTAATAGGACTCTAAAGACCCGTAAATTTCAAAGAATTTTTTTTTCATAAATTATTACGGAATTTACGAGTATGCAGTTTTTGACAGCACCTGATTATGAGGCTCGGTGTTCCCGAAATCAATTTATGAAGTTTAGCTTGGGTATGTTCAGTGAACGACGGATCTGGTTTTTCCATCTTTTGAACTGGTGATCGGAATTGAAATCTGATGGCACCGATGAAACCGCAGCGCCGATAATTGCTTAAGAAGACCTTTACTGGAGTTGCGTTTGCTCGGAAGTAGTTGTTAAAAATTAGGGAATTAAATGATAGGTAAAAATAAATTGTGTGCAAATTTATTTTACCCATGGTAGCTTAATTCTCTCATGGGAAGTTGTTGGTGGGGCCCACAACCACCCAACTTCCCATGTGAGCTTATGAGGGTATTGGGGCCCACAGGATCCCCATCTTCTCATTTTCCTTAACTCCTCTAATCTCCCTCTTAAGTGTGTAACCCTTAAAACTTCCCATTAATTTCTGACCATCCCTCTCCCCACATTTATTCAATGCCAACTCATTAATTTTATTAAGTGAGTTATGTATTTTGAAATTATTAATTTCAAAAGGCATGAATTAAGATAATCAAATGAGAGGGATATTATTTTATTAGGTTGGATTGTGGTGTAAGGGGATTGGGAGAAGAAAAATCTAAGTCTGAATAACATCATCTTCTTCGCGAAGAACGCCAAGACTTCGAAGAAGAACGTTGTCACCGTAAGGAGAGATCGACGTGATGTCTCTTCTCCTCTCCACAACCGGTGTGTGACACATTTCTCTATGACCGACGACGCGCCCTCTTTTGAAATTCATCCCATGCCAATGGAAGGGAGACGCCTCTCCTCCTCAGATGTTCTCCGTCAACATATACAGAGCATCACCTCGCGTCGCCATCTTCCACAACGATCATCGTTCGATAACTTTTTTGAGGTAGGTGTTGTTTTCACATTCATGATTATTTCAATGTTCATCGTTAATATTGGTCGTATGTTATCAATATAACAGAAGAGGTCGGACCACATGAACACGGCCGAACCTCCACCGCTTTTTGGTGTTGATTACTTTCGTGTCTTGGAACAGAGGCGGCACGTTGCAATGGCACCACGAGGAAACGAGGGAACTGCGGCCAGAGCGGGCCGCAGCGAAGGAGCGCGGCGCCGATGCGCCGCGCCGTTGAAGGCGAAGGTGGTCGCGGCCGAGAGCGAGCCGTGGAAAAGGGGCATGGTGCCGTCACGCCCCGCCAGAGCACTAAGGAGGGCCGCGGCCAGGGTGGGCCGCAGCGGAGGGGCGGGGCGCTGTCGCGCCGCACGGACGGCCCGGAGCCGCGGCCCATGGCCGCGACGGTTCTGGGAGGCATCCGGCTGAGCCGGCAGCCGGAACACCCTGGAGGCGGGACCCCGGCGGGTCCCGCATGAACCGAATAGCCGGCCATAAAGGCCGGCCACTACCCTAGAAAACCGGGGGTTGAAACCCCCGGTCAACAGATATGGCGGACCCCGTTGGGTCCGCCGTTCGGTTCGAAGGGGGCGGTGCCCTCCCCCATTCCGCGTCCACTCAACGCGCGGGCGCCCGCACTGAGCCGGACCGCCCGCGCTGGGCCAGGCCGCCCACACTGGCCCGGACCCCCACGCCGGCCCGGCCGGGCTGCGCCCTAACGGGCCGACCCAGGGGGTATTAGGCCGGGTCGGACTGGGCCCAAACCCCCTATTTCCAGACAGATCCGTTCAAACGCCCATAACATGGGATATGGACATTCGATCGACACACCGTCAGTGGCGTAACGATCCTTGGATCGAGTCAGTTATTTCGGTATATTACACTAAAGGTTTTGGAAAACTTTGAGTACGGTTGGGTTGGTTCGAACATGAAACAAATCGGGCCCTCAGAGTGGAAACACTTATAACATGAGCTCTGAATGACTGATTGACATGTCGTCGACTTTGTAATTTTCCTCTTAGTGAGACGGTTATTTTGACCAACTCCGCTCGAGGTTTGGACGCAGTTGGAGTACAGTCGTGTTGGTTTTAGCTTTAAAACCAATCGGGCCCCTGGGACGAAAAAGCCAATAACTCTCAGACCGGGCGTCCGAATGACGTGTCGTCTATCGCGTTGAGTTCCTATTGACGAGACACAACTTTGAAATACATAAACATCAGACTTCGTTTCAGTTGATGTATCGACACCCTTGGCTCATAGAGCGGACCCTCCCAGAATCGAGCATTCTGTGTGCAGGAACCCTAGAGTTGGATGCGACTGCGACGACGATGACGACTGTACTGGGATCCTCCGTGGGTTCCACAGTGACGACGACCGTACTGGAATATTCCATGGATTCGATGGCGATGAATACTATTCTTATAGCCTATGGGGGTCCGGTAGTACTCGACTATAGTTTTTGTGTCCTATGAGGGTCTGACAGTATTAGACTCTGTACTTGTATCCTATGTGGGTCTGGCAGAGTAGCTGGTCTTGTATCCTTTGTGGGTCCGACAACATAGCTGATCTTGTATCATATGTGAGTATAGCAGCTTTGATGAATTAGTGGCTACATCTGATCATCTATATCGCCTTATGAAGTGTATACCTGTGTCATATGAGTCTTGACTTTCAGTCACTATCTTCGATATGATTATTTTTATATCCTGTGTGGACTGGGTTATGCTATCATGTGTGGATTGGATTGTTCTTTCCTGTGTGGACGAGATCGAACTTTGGCTCAGATGTTGGTGCTGAGCTGGAATTGATAACATAGCTATATATATGGTCATATACCTAAGTAGAGTTTATTGTTAATTTGTGATTGAATCTTTCCTTTGTGGATTATCCTTCATGAATTTTTGGAGACCTTCGGGGGTCTCAGGCTCCTTACTGAGTAGCGTCTACTCACCCCTGCACAGGCTATGCCCGCAATATGTTGTGTTGGATGCAGACGACTGACAGCCATGATTGAGGTGGGGGTTCGTGGAGCTGGACGGTACCTGGAGGTGGATCACTGGATGGAGGAGCTTGAACCGGATAGCTAGAGCAGCGGAGAATATGAGACTATATGTACCCACCCTTCAGGTGGGATTTATAGAGGACGGATTAGAATCACTGATTTACTTTCCATTTGATGTACATTCATTTCAGTTGTACTTTACATTCATTTGAGTTTGTATTCTGGCCCATTTACTTTCCAGCACTTACTCTTGTACTCAGTTTACTTAGTGTTTACTCAGCTTCCGTACTCTGTGGTGTTGGTTTAATTTATAAAGGCAATGCCTTCCCTTTTATCGGGATATACGCCTTTGGTTCTTGTTGCCAGCCCCTGGCCTATGGAAGACGGGCATGAGGTAGTCACGGCACGAGCCCCGAGGATGGGTCGTGAAAAATTGGTATCAGAGGAGTTTGGTTCTACCGCAGAACTCAGGACTCTGATCTTCTTCTATGTGAAGTAATAATGTTAAGGGTGTTGAGTGTGGCTATCAGTCTAGGGAGTCCAGTGTTGGTGTGGCGGCCGACGTATCCATACACCAGGACCCTGACCTCTGATTTCCGACTCAATACACGAAAACATTGAATGTAAGTGTGTTTCAAAAGTTTTCGTTATGATTAATTTGTGTCAGCACACTGGGTATATTGTATTGATCGTGGCACACCTGTTTCATTTCAAGATGGCCCCACGACGGAAGCCAGCTAGGGTTCCGAGCTTTGTGCGAGACAACAGCCCACCAAGAGACGAGGCCTCGATGCAGGGCCCTATTACAGTGGAGGCACCCGAGGTACCTCTTCCCGCCGAGCCACCGATGCCACCAGCCCCAGCTGCTGAGAGTGCATGTCGCCTTAGTGCACTGCATGAGTTTCAGTGTCAAAGACCACCCTAGTTCCGTAGGGAGACGGACCGTTAGGTAGCCGAGGATTGGTTGGAGGCTGTTTTACAAGTTTTCAGGTTAGTGGGGATACCAGCAGACCCCATGGTGATCCTTGTAGTGAGTCTCCTGCATGCAGCAGCAGGTAGATGGTGGAGCCTGATTCTCTAGGTGCATGAAGAGGAATATTTCCTTTGGTCGGACTTCGAGAGCCTCTTCCGCTCGGAGTTCGTACCAGCCACCCGCCGTGTGGTGCGCATTCAGGAGTTACTGCAGCTGCGGCATGGCAACATGACGGTAGCCCAGTACTCGGTAAGATTTATCGATCTCTCGCACTATTCCACGGACATGGTACGTGACCCATTCTATCGGGCCCGGACCTTTGAGCAGGGACTGAGGCATGAGATCTGGGCATCGATGATCTACCTCAGCATTCCGACACATGCATGAGTACTAGAGCGAGCCCTTATTGTGGAGATCTTTCTTGTTGAGCCTACACTAGCAGCGAGACCTATCGCAAAGCGGCACGCAGAAGAGTCTTCTGTAGCTGATAGTCGACGGATGTCACCGGGGTCCAAGCGGACCAGACCATCAGGCGGATGACCTCAGGACACTAGCTGAGAGGTGCGGGGCACACGTCATAGAGCCAGTCTTAGAGGAGCAGACAGTGCTATGCATGCTTCGGGCAGGGCCACATAACTCGTGAATTCCCGACCCTCCAAACAAAGGAGCAGTAGATGGTTGAGGGACCACCCAGGCAGAGGAAAAGGTTCGAACATGGCAGTTCCCAGGGAGCCGGCGAATGAGGCAGAGTTGCTGGAAGAGCTGCAGGTGGTGGGTGACGCTTTCAGGCTCTATACCACCACCACCAGGAGGTCAACCTCGACCACAGGGAGCTGGCGGATAGAGGCAGGCTCACCTTCGGGCAGTGGAGGCCTATGACCACGGTGCACCTGAGATTATTTGAGGTACTATCTGTGTCTACTCCACCCTGGCTATAGTTCTTATAGACATAGGAGCGAGTCATTATTTCGTTGTCGCTGCCCTTGTTCGGAGCTCGGAGATTCCGATGGAGCAGTTGGCTCGATCCTTATGGCTAGAGACTCCTATGGGAGTAGACTCGACGATTACACAGTGGTGCCGGCAGTGTGAGCATGCTCTAGAAGGTGATAGCTTTGACTGGGATCTTATTGTAGCGGCGTGAAGGGCATACGATGTCATCTTGGGCATGGATTGGTTATCTATATTTCATGCTCAGATAGACTATATTAGGCACAAGGTGTGGTGTTTCCGCACCGATGGTAGCAGGTTTACCTTCACCGGTGAGAAGGGTGCCTTTGCAGCATAGGAAAGACTCACATAGAGGAGAGGACAGCCGATCACTCATTAGATGGCTAGCTTGATCCTAGAAGAAGATGATGTGTGGAGTCCGAGTTTCCTTGTTGTGGTGGATCAGTATGCAGACGTTTTTCCTGATGACGTTCCAGTACTCCCTCCCCACAGAGATGTAGACTTTTATATTAACCTGTACCCCAGGACAACCCTAATATCTACTCCAACATATCAGATGGCTCCCACTGAGCTTCGTGAGCTATGGGTACATTTTGAGGAATTTTAGGGGAAGGGATTCATTCGATCCAGTGTTTCACCCTAGGCTTCCCCGATTTTGTTTGCCAAGAAGGCGGATGGGGGCTTGAGATTGTGTGTCGATTACTGTCACCTGAACCAGGTGACTGTGAAGAACATGTATCCACTTCCAAGGATTGATGAACTCTTCGATCATCTCAAGAGAGCACGATGGTTCTCAAAGATAGTCCTCAAGTCAGGCTATCAACATCTCAGAGTTCAAGATGAGGAAGTGCAGAAGACGACCTTCAGATGTCGGTATGGACACTATGAGTTCTTGGATATTCCTTTATGTGTAACAAATGCTCTAATAGTGTTCATGAGTCTCATGAACATGATTTTCTAGCCTTACATAGATTAATTTGTCTTTGTCCTCATCAACGACTTATTGATATACTCGACCACTGAGGAGGAGCACGCCTACCACTTGGGAGATGTACTGGACACACTCTGAGAGCACCATATTTATGGTAATCTCTCAAAGTGTCAGTTCTGGATGTGTGAGGTCCACTTCTTGGGACATGTCATCTCTAAGACGAGAGTTGTGGTGGATCCTGTGTAGATCGAGGCAGTCCTAGCTTGGGAGCCACCCAAGAGCGTGACCGAGGTGCAAAGTTTCTTAATTTTGGATGGGTAATACCGGAGGTTTGTGCCAGACTTCTCTATAGTTGAGGCACCACTTAAAGCTTTTATGAAGAAGGGGAAACCCTTCGTGTGGTCAGAAAGATGTCAGTAGAGCTTCCAGGAGATGAGACAGAGATTGACCAGTGCACCTATATTGAGGCTACCAGAGGAGGGAGTAGGGTACATAGTTTACTGAGATGCATCAGGGACTGGAATCAGGTGTTTCTTGATGTAGGAGGGGTTTTTGATCGCCTATGGATCATGACAGTTGAGGTAGAATGAGCAAAACTACGCTACCCATGACCTGGAGTTAGTAGTAGTGGTCTTCGCTCTGAAGATGTGGCGGTACTATCTGATGGGGGAGCGCTTTATAGTCTTTTCTGACCACCAGAGTCTTAGGTACATCTTCTCGCAGAAGGACCTGAACCTGAGATAGTGGTGATGGCTCGAGTTCCCCCAAGACATTGACTTTGAGATAGTCTATACTCTTGGAATGGGGAATATAGTAGTCGATGCTCTCAGCCGGAGGACAAGAATTCAGCTAATTGGAGAGGAGACATAGCAGCTAACCACTTTGAAGATATCCTTAGTGGATAGAGATGGGGAAAACATTCTTCAGTCACTCACAGTCACACCTCCACTTCTTCAGTGGGTTAGAGAGGCATAGCGTGGGGACGTTTACTGTGAGACGCAGCATGCACAGATATCCTCAGGACATGCACCTGATGGATTCTTTGTAGGAGGAGAGCACGACTTCCTTTTCAGAGGACGTACTATGGTAACAGATGCATTAGTGGAGGAGTTTCATAGAGAGTTACACAATTCCCCATTGGCGGTACATCCAGGGGTAGCGAAAATGTACCAGGATCTTAGACGACAGCATTGGTGGCTTGGTATGAAAAATGTTGTGGCAGAGTTCGTTTCTCGATGCCTCACTTTCCAGTAGGTGAAGGTGGAGCACTAGGTACTAGCAGGCTTGGTACATCACTTGGAGGTCCCGGAGTGGAAGTGGGACGGGATATCTATGCATTTCGTGACTGGACTTCCACGTACTTCCAGAGGTCACGACTCCATTTGGGTTATTGTCGACCCAATCACCAAGTTAGACCACTTCTTACCCATCAGAGAGCAGGGATAAGTGGGGAGCTTGGGACACCTCTACGGTCAGGAGATCGTACGACTTCATGGTGTGCCATCATCTATCATCTCTGATTGTGATTCTTGTTTTACTTCCCGGCTTTGGAAGGGGTTGCAGGAGGCATTCGGGACGCAACTATGTCTGAGCACCGCCTTTCACCCTCAGATGGATGGTCAGAAAGAGAGGACCATTCATACTCTCGAGGAAATTCTCCGTTCATGTGTCCTCAACTTTTGTCGCAGCTGGGAGGATCACCTACACTTGGTGGAGTTTGCGTACAGTAACAGATACCACTCCACTATCGGGATGGAACCATACGAGGCATTGTACAGCTGACCTTGCTGATCACCTCTAAGCTGGACAGACCCTGGGGAGTTAGTACTTGTGGGACCAGAGACAGTCCAGGCCATGACAGAGAAGGTCCAGGTCATCATGGAGTGGATGAGGACAGCTCAGAGCATACATAAGTCTTATGCTGACTGGAGGCGGAGACAACTAGAGTTCGATGATAGCGACCATGTTTTCTTACGGGTCTCACCTCGACATGGATTATGGAGATTTGGCCAGGGCGACATGTTATCTCCGTGCTTCATTGGACCATTTCAAGTTCTCAGTAGGATAGGTGAGGTGGATTATCACCTGGCTCTACCAACTTAGTTGCACCATGTGTACAACGTCTTCAACGTATCTCAGCTGAGGAGATACGTGCACGACCCGACTCATATAATCGACCATGGGGAGATGGTCATCGATGACGGGGCGACTATTGAGGAGGTCCTAGTGGAGATCGAGGATCAACAGGAGCGGGTCCTATGAGGGAGGTCGATTCCTCTAGTGCGCATCAGGTGGTAGAACGGGAACCTCCTGGAGGGCACTTGGGAGTGGGAGGCTCATATGCGTGATCAGTACCCTCATTTGTTCCCCTAGTTTGTGATGTATCTTAACGGGGTTGTAAAGCCCTGTGGTGGGAGTAATGTAAAGACCCGTAAATTTCAAGGAAGATTTTTTCAAAAATTCTTTGGGATTTTACGAGTATAAATTTTCTGACTGCACTTGATACCGAGGCCCGGTGTGCCCGGAATCAATTTCCGAAGTTTAGCTGGGGTATGTTAAGTAAAATAATTTTCTGGTTTTTCCATCTTTTGAACCGGTGCTCGGAATTGAAATCTGACGGCACTGATGAAACCGCAGTGACAATATTTTCTGAAAAAGCCATTTAGTAGAGTTGCGTTCTCTCGGGAGGATTTGTTAAAAAATAGGGAATTAAATGTTAGGTAAAAATAAATTGTGTGCAAAATTATTTTACCCATTATAGTTTAATTCTCTCATGAGAAGTTGTTAGTAGGGACCACAACCACCCAACTACCCCATGTGAGGTTATGAGGGCGGTGGGGCCCACACAATACCCATCTCCTCATATTCCCTATATCATTTGATATCCCTCTTAAGTGTGAAACCCTTAAAACCTCCCATTAATTTGTGACCTTCACTCTCCCCACATTTATTCGACGCCAACTCTTTAATTTAATTAAGTGAGTTATGTATTTTGAAATTTGTAATTTTGAAAGGCATGACTTAAGATAATAAAATGAGAGGGATATAATTTTATTAGGTTGGATTGTGGTGTAAGGAGATTGGGAGAAGAAAACTCTAAGTCTGAAGTAATTCATCTTCTTCGCGAAGAACGCCAAGACTTCGACGAAGAACGCCGTCACCGCAAGGAGAGATCGATGTGCCGTCTCTTATCCTCTCTGTAGCCAGTGTGTGACGCCTTTCCTGAAGAACGAAGAGACACCCTCTTTCGATCTTCTTCCCACGTCAATGGAAGGGAGACACCACTCCTCCTCATACGTTCTCCGTCAACATATACGGAGCACCACCTGCAGACACCGTTTTCCTCGACGATCATCATTCGACAACTTCTCCGAGGTAGGGGTTGTTTTCACATTCATGATTATTTCGACGTTCATCATTAATATTCGCTGTCTGTTATCAATATAACGGACGAGTTAGTACCGTATGAACATGGCCGAACCTCCACCCCGTTTTTTTGTTGATTTTTTTCGTGGCATGAAACGGAGGCGGCACGGTGCAACGACAACACACAGAAACAAGGGAACCACGGCTGGAGCGGGCCGTGGCGAAGGAGCGTTACGCCGTCGCGCCGCGCAGATGAAGCCGAAGGATGCCGCTGCCGAGAGAGGGACGCAGTGAAGGGGCGTTGTGCCGTCACACCATGTCGTACGGGCATGAGCCGCGGCCCATGGCAGCGGTGGTTTCGGGAGGCAGCCGGAAAAGCCGACCGCCAGCACACCCTGGATGCAGGACCCCTGTGGGTCCTGCATGAACTGAACAGCCTACCATAAAGGTCGGCCGCTTCCTTGGAGAACCGCTGGTTGAAACCCCTGTTCAAAAAATAGGGGGGACCCCGTGGGTCCACCGTTCGGTTCGAAGGGGGCAGTTCCCTCCCCCCTTCCTCGTCCACTCAGCGTGCAGGTGCCTGCACTGAGCCAGACCGACCTTGCTGGGCCGGACCGCCTACGCCAGGCCGGAACGCCCGTGACGGGCCGGGCCACCCACGCTGGGCCACACCCCCGCGCCAGCCAGGCCGGGCTGCGCCCTAACGGTCAGGATCCGGACTCGGTTCGGGTCGACCCGGTTTGGGCCGACCCATGGGGTATTGGGCTGAGTCGGCCCAGGCCCAAACCCCCTATTTCCGGACAGATCTGTTCAAATTCCCATAAAATGGGATACAATACTTCGATCGATGCACCATCATTTGCGTAGCGATCCTTGGATCGAGACAATCGTTTTAGTATATTTCACTCAAGGTTTCAGAGAACTTTGAGTACAGCCGGGTTGGTTCGAACACGAAACCAACCAGGCCCTTGGAGTGGAAATTCTTATAACATGAGCTCCGGACGTCTCATTGACGTTCCGTCGACTTTTTTGTTTTCCTATTAGTTAGACGGTTATTTTGGCTTACTTCTCTTGAGGTTTGGATGTAGCTATAGTACGTTAGGGTTGGTTTTATCTTTAAAACCAACCTGGCCCCTGTGACGAAAAAGCCAATAACTCTTAGACCGGGCGTCCAATTGACGCGTCATTTATCTCATTGAGTTCCTATTGACGAGACAGAAATTTGGGATACATAAACTCCGGACTTCGTGTCAGTTGATGTATCGACCACCTTGGATCGTGGAGCGGACCCTCTCGGAATCAAGCATGCTGTGTGCGGGAACCCTTGAGCTGGCTGTGACTGTGATGACGATGGCGACTATACTGGGATCCTCCGTGGGTTCAGCAGCGACGACGACCGCACTGAAATCCTCGGTGGGTTCGACGGCGATGACTACTATTCTTGTTTCTTATGTGAGTCTAGCTGTACTCGACTACTGTTCATGTATCCTATGTGGGTCCTACAGTATTAGACTCTATACTTGAATCCTATGTGGGTCTGGCAGAGTAGCTGGTCTTGTATCTTTTGTGGGTCTGACACCTTAGCTGGTCTTGTATCGTATGTGGGTCCGACAACGTAGATGAATTAGTGGCAACATATGATCATCTCTATCACCTTACGAACTGTATACCTGTAAGAGATGAGTCTTGACTTTCAATCATTATCTTCGATATGATTGTTTTGCTATCCTGTGTGGATTGGGTTGTGTTATCCTGTGTGGATTGGATTGTGTGTTCCTATGTGGAGTAGATCGAACATGGGCTCGGATGTTGGAGCCGAGCTAGAATTGAAGAATCAGGTATATGTATGGGCATATACCTAAGTAGAGTTGATTGTTACTTCGTGATTGAATCTTTCCTTTGTGGAATATCCTTCGTGGATTTTGGGAGACCATCAGGGGTCTCGAAGTCCCTAATGAGTAGTGTATACTCACCCCTACACGGGCTATTCCCGCACTACTTTTTGTTGGATGCAGATGAAAGACAGCGCTGATTGAGGTGTGTGCTTGTGGAGCTGGACGGTACCTGGAGGTGGATCGCTGGACGGACAAGCTCAGAGAGGATAGTTGGAGCCAATGAGCTGAGGAGTCTATCTGTACCCACCCTTCAGGTGGGATTTCTAGATGATGGCTCAAACACACTGCTTTACTTTCCAGTTGATGTACTTTCATTTCAGTTGTACTTTACTTTCAGTTGGGTTTATATTCTGGGCCATTTACATTCCAGCACTTACTTTTGTACTCATTTTACTTAGTGTTTACTCAGCTTACATACTCTGTGGTGTTTAGTAACTTTATAAAGTTATTTCCTTCCCTTTTATCGGGATTTACGCCTTTGCTGCTAGTCACCATCCCCTGGCCTATAGAAGGCGGGCTTGGGGTAGTCACAGCATGGGCCTCGAGGACGAGTGGTGACAAGGACTCCCCCCCAATTAATATGTTTTTGGACACACTGCCTCACCCACAATCATATGAACATGGTCTAGATGAATTTCAATGGCAACGTTGTATGTTCCATGTTTCAAGAATAGTTAATGGAAAATCCTCAATTGTTTTCCACATCCATGAAATAATTTCAGTTGAATCAATGTTTAAAAATGGTTATCAATCATTCTCTATTGACCTATCAATCTTTGTGTTCTATCTCCTGGATGGCTCTATTCAAGTCCTCAATTTCTCCTCTTTTTGGAAAATTCAACACCCCTAGAATTACTCCTTTAATTAACCTATGCATGTTGAGAATGAATGTTTGTTATCAAAGGAGTCACACATTCCAACCATTGATTTCTCTATTAGGATACATTCAATGGATAATGAATCATTCAGACCTTCAGTATTTTTTCCTTGTCCGGAACTCTCATACCAGTTATACAAATTTGGTTTGTCCCATGATTCCCACAACAAGAATGACTCACATGGTGTTATGTATAAATTATTAAATATCTCAATAATGTGAATAATATGATAATGAATGTGACAAATAATTAAACATGAGAATAATTAAATAATTCTACATCAAAATTTTGGGTAGGGTCACTTAAACAATAGATACTCACCACTATTTCAAATATGGGAAAGACCTGTAAGGTTTATCATGGACAAATTATTTCCCTAACATGTCAGTATTTTTTAGGTAGCCTCTTGAGCTTACTACCTCTTGGCTAGACCATTATCTTCCTCCTTGGATGTGGTGGAAACATCATTTGCATGAACTCAAACACGGTCCTTCTTTGCTCTGCAATCATCCACTATATATGCCTCTACCACTATCCTAACCCTACCTACAACACATTTCAAAATTAATTGTCTAATGGTCCTCACATAATTTTTTGATTACTTTATATTTCAATTCATACCAATCCATATGATCTCCTCCACCTTAGTTGCATAATGGTCCTTGGTGCCATCTGAAAACAATTCATTATAGGACATATCAAGATCCATCCATTCTGCTCAGATTCATTCGAATATAAATTCTAGGATAGATCATGAGGGTCATGGGTTCCTCTGACACTAGTCCTTAGTCTCACGGGCCAATATTGGAGAGACTCTATTTGGATTTCCATATTGTCCAATGGATTGAGAGTGATAATGTTCCTTACACACCTCCATGCTCAATGATGGACGACATGGTTCTCCAAAGACACTTCAGAGTTGAATTATTCATTGTCTTCAAGTGTTGTAGACTTATATTTAAATATGTATACTAACACATCATCCACATGGTTTTTTACTGGTATCTACTATGAAAAGTTAGTCTCTATGTTTACAAGAAAATTGACTTTTTCTATCTATAAACCCATGGATTCAACCAACACCTTTTTAGGCACCCATTTGGATGTTTTGACCATTTTATTTTTGAACATATATGTTGATGGAGTGATTTCAAACACTTCCATTGAGACCTAAAACATAACAACCATATTTTATGACACATTCATGGTAGGTCCAACCACCACAATCTTCTCAATAATCTCTGTTGGTGGCATGATTTCGACAACCTATGTTGAGGGGACAACTGTAGTATCCACCTCATATAGAGAATATTTGATTAGAAAAACACAATATCCTTCCCAACCACATCTATCATGGGAAAATAATTAGTTTCCTTTGTTGGTACCTCAAATTCGGTCATTACCACCTTGACTATAGGCCCAAACGGCTCAATCATGTCCACAAGTGGCAGGGTCTCCAAATTAGTTTACACTACTATATAGTAATAGGTTTAGTCGGACTCATCATGTCAAAGGAAAAAATTAGGATAAATAGAGAAAGATAAAAATATTATAGGATCCTTAATGAATAACCAACATATCGGCAATGATCACTAGAATACCCCCATAGGTGTCGCCTCGACAATAGATGTTTCACCCCTTATGATGACAACAATGAGAGGAGTTTCCCCACCCACCACTTCAAGGATATGGCTCTCACATCGTCTACTTAAGTATAATCATTAACCTCCCCTTTCATGATGATCATTGATTCATGCACACAAATAATAGGATTTAGACAAAAATCATTGAGCTTTAACAGTTTCTCAAGGATATTAAAACATGAAAACTAACCATATCAACAATGGAATATCATTCTGTATAGGATCCATAGTAGGAATCACTCCCCCAAGATTCATAATCTACTGATTCTTCACCCCCATATGTACTAGTGGAAAATTGGCCTATAGAATGATCTAGAGGAGAAGGGATTACTAAAAACTATAACTCATATGGTTAGGGGAACATGATGTCATGAGCATTAACTAGGTTTTCCAGCTCTGTATTCCCAAATGTACATCCTCCTTACTTTATATAGGAATAAGGGATATTGTTTATAATGTACCCACTATGTGAACCATTAAAGTGATTCACTTAATTCATTGAAACTATTTGGTGAACCGTATGTGGTTCACAGTTTGCAGATTCGTTTTCAATCCACCCTCACTAAAAGTAACCCACCATGGATGTCTTGTAGGAAAGACCATTGAACCACCATCCACAATATCTCATCTGTAATTATCTACATAAAGTGGGGGGAAATTTTATGATGATGAGGTCTACTAGAAAAATCACTATTAACATGCCTATTGAATCATGCTCGAGAGGCTGAATCATGGATATTTTGAGCATTGATGGATGGATGTTGGTAACTAGAGGGGGGAATTATATTTTTTTTCTTCATAACACCACATGTGTGTAGAAAAATATCCTTATAGGAAATGGATATGTTCACATACACAGAATAGGAGCTTCCTCTCACTGATGTAGCATGACAACTTGAATTGTTTTCCAACACTATAATCACCAAGTTGATGTGCATCACTATTTCCATCTCCATTTTCAAAACTAGGGTGGTCAGCCTCTACGTCTTTCCAATTTCATAGATCATCATCATCCACCCAAATATGATTTCCATAATAAATCCCGAAATTTTAACATCAGAGGCATTGGGATTGATGATGTATCTTCATTGTCTCTATTTGACCGCCTCTAGAATTCTCTAGTATAAGGGATCCATGCATCACTAGGACATAATAAGATACTAGAGTGACCTCCCTGTAATGAAATCCATAGGATCATTATGAAAATTACAATCAAATTGAATGTTATTTCCTTCATCCATTTCTTTTCCTCGCTCTCCTCTTATACTAAGCATATAAAAATCCTTACTATGTTCTAAATATGATATTAATCCACCAAAATATCCTATATTGGGATGAAATCATCAACAATATATCTTAGAATTGGGACCACCATAATATGATGGAGATAAAAAAAGGATGATACTTACATCCCCATAGTGGAGGTGGAATGTTTTTGTCATAAGTGACCACCTTCTCAACAACTAAGGATTGATATTTTGGAAATGATAGATGTGGATCTATGAATTCTACATCGATTCTTAAAATAACACCCTCTTTAGGTAAACCTCTAAATTGTGATAGGAATAGATAACCTAGTAATACTAGGAACACTATTCCCTAAAATTACCACCATAGTGAAGATCCCATTCTTTTGTATTTCCATAAAGACAATCCACCAAACCCTCTTGAGAATTGTCTCATATTTAGGGGGATGAATCGCGACCCAATGATCCAATTTGTTTTCATTGGGATCCATATTGTGTGGTCAATTATCATTCCATGTTCCTTCAAAATGTGACCCCCATTTGTTTTGCTTCCCAAGTACAACTTAGAAGAACTACAAAACTTTTTGATCCGTACGTCCCTGTTTGTACTGGGGATGAACATATAAGTACTCATCCAATATATATATAACAATATCCTCTTGAGAGAGGGATACTCCTTATATTAATTCATTAGTAATTATAGAAGTGTGTAATAAATTTTCATACTTCAGATGCTATCTCTTATCATAATGTTTCCAAACATCAACCCTCATAAGCAGCAATAGCCTTGAAACCTTTAGCAGTCATATTCCTATAACATATAATGTTTTCAGGATCTAGTTTGAAAAGGTTGATTCATGAAGGTTGTGATATTTAATGTTGATAAGTTGAACATTAGTCTCTTTGAAAAATAAAGTCCACATATGATCAATTTTTAGGAGATAAAATTTCCATGAGTGGTAAGTAACTAAATCAAATAACACTCAACGAGGTCTTTGTTTTTGTGAAAATAGTGTCTAAGACTATCATTGTAACACCCCAAGCTTCCATGGTACGCTTCTCTTTGAATAATAGAGCAGCGTGTGTTGTACGCAACCTCGAGTTCTAACACACCGTGACCAATAAAAGTAGCAGTTATGAATATTAATACCCACTTTTTGAAATTATATAGATTTTATATTTCAAAATGGACTTCATTTTTGGATTTGGAATATCGAAATTATCCTATAATGAATTTTTGGTATTTTTCTGAGAACTTCCAATTTTCAATGAATAGTGAAAAGTACTTAAAAACAACTTTTTTAATCAAAATAATTTATAGTGATAAATTATAAAATTTATTTGTTCTAATGTGTAATTATAATATATTTTTACCATTTTATCCAATTGTTGTCATTAGAATTTATTTCACATCGAAATTGGACATAAACAATTGTCAATCTTTTGATTGATATTCTTTCTTAAAAACACGCTATTTGTTGTGACAGAAAGAATTAATTATTTAATTAATTAATTCAACTAATATGTTTTGAATTTTGTAAAATATAAATCATTTTTGAATTAGTAATATCAAATATAGCTTAGTGTTAATTTTTGGTGTTGTTCTGAAAAACATCGATTTTTGATGAATAGTGAAACCACTAAGTGGTAGTTTAAAAACTAATTTTTTGTGTAAATGAAACATTACCACTTCCGTGTATTGAATTTCAAAAATCCGACAAACATGTTTGTCATTAGGAAGTAAAATGTGGTTCAATGGGATTAAAATAACTATTTGTGAATAGTAACTTTTAAGTTCTATTAATCGTGATTAAAGGTAATTAATGAAATTTAAGGTAAAAATGATATTATAAAAATATGAAAATATCATGAAACTTGCCCAACCCTTATTGGATGAGTCATGGCCGAAAAATAAAATCCATGGGTCAACTTTGGGACCCCATTGAGCCACATGGATAAGAAAATGTCATTAATAACATTTTATTTAACGTAAAAATAAAATTGTCACAAACCTGTGTGGTTTTACTAAAACAATTATTACATGGGGTTATATATGTTAAATTTTCGATTATAAATATTAATTGGAAATATAAAAATATTTCCTACATCATGATATTTTTTTTATAATTTTTAGACATTTAATAAATTAAATTTTTTATGACACCATGATGGTGCAGCGATTACCTCATTAATGAACGATTTAAAAAAATGAAAAGATAATGAAAAATATAAGACTTAAACTTGCCAAAAACATATTGTATTGGTATATTTCGAACCTTTATCACCATATACTCGAAATATTTAATTCTAGGACCTCTGATATCCGAAAAGTACTTGATAATAATGTAACATTTCATTACTTTCGAAGAGTGCCCCTCTTCTCCACTTATAAAAGGCCCCCACCACTACCACGTTATTCACACCTTAGAATCCATTTGGATCGGAAAAATCTTCCCAAATACTCTCTCAACTTCCCTATATTACTCCTAGAAGCCTCAATTTGGGCAGAATTCCCTCCAAGGAAGCCTTTGGCTCAAATCAAAAAGAGTTACCCGATTTTAATGTAATGTCTTCTCTTATGTTATTTTGTTTTATTTTTTTCTCCAACCCCTTAAACTATCTTTATTACTTTTTTTTGTAAAAAAACCACTATCTTAAATATACTAGGTTATTGTTATGGTAAGGGTTTGATCTACACTTACACACACCTTCGTCTAATGGTTAAAGAACATACTGTTTCTTGGGATGGCGAATTTCTGCCTCACGAAACGATGATTGTTCAATATTCTTTTAACACCTCTCATAGTTTCCATTAATATGTAACTATATTTATACATGATATATATTATGTTAATGTTTTCCTTATGCTTCTGTATTTCTCATTTATGGAATTCCTTTATGATTTCCATTATTGGTAAACGCGATAATTTCATTTTAGGATGTGCAGACTACCACCCACTCAAAGAGATTTGAATCATTAATGCCATATGTGGGATGTATAAAGGATTTAGTAAATGATATTATATATTATATTATGCTGGAATTATAATATACCTTTATATAATTATGATTTCATTCCATTAAATATGAAATAGAAATGAAAGTAGTGTTCATGCGTACGTACGACTTACCGTCTCCATGAACGGTGCATTTCATTTCTTACATCTAAATGTTACGTAATATTATGAATGAATGTATATAATGTACATATATGATATATATGATATCTAAATCATGAATATAATTCTGTAGATAATGGTTATTCTACCACATAAACAACTTTTAATTATATGAATTTTATTGTTGACTCAAGTACCAATGATCGACAAAATGACCGTTATTAACTTAAATGACTACATAATTTTCATAACATTGTAATAAGTGATATAAAAGGGATAATGAACTTGAAATATGTTCTTAAGAAAGTATAGAGTAACTCTAGTTTATTATTCAGGAGATTAAATAACAGCCGAGTGAAGTCGGACACGAGGTAAGGGACTTTGTCTCTATCTCATTTCATAGAGGCATATTTTGTTTTATACACAACTTTTTTTATATGGTGTATAAAACCCTTTCAATTTTATGTTTATTCAAGAGGAATCTTTTTTATATGAATCATTTTACTAAACGACAAACGGGAATGTTTTTTTGTCGTACGTATGCGGCGACAACGACTTCTCCGCCACCGTGACCATTATTGGAGTTTCGTCTTCCTCTACAAGCCCTAACTTTTTTAAAAGAAAAATAATTACAAAGTTTTAATTTTCTTTTATTTTGGAATTGAAAATGGTTTTGAAAGTGTTTTTTATATCTATGTGTTGTATTTATATCTTTTGATTGAAATGTGGAAATGTTATGTTTCCTTTATGCATGTTTTATGTGATACGATTATGTTATGGATTATGATATGTTTAAATCTATTCATATGAGGAATGAATTGGACTAAATAAGTGACAGGTGGAGCCCTCTATAGCTCCTCGATGAATCAGTTGGTCTCGTGAGGCAAACTAGTGTCTTGGCACGATGCCTTGACAAAATCATATTTGTAGTCCTGGCACGAGGCCTTGGCTACGTGGTTATGATAGTCTCGCATTATGAATTCCATCATTGTGAAAGTGGTTATTGATATTGCATGTGATTATTCTACTAGTAGAATAACCATGTGAATAAGTATATAGAATTATTTCAATTTATTTCATATTACACTGATGTTCAAGTTTAAAAGACTTTTGTTTTATTTATACATTCCCTTAAATATTTATTTTTATTTATGAAAGCTTCCACAATATTGTTATCCTTACTGAGCATCTGATCTCACCCCTTTCAATGTTTTAATATTTTCCAGGATGTGAAGAAGTATTTTATGAATGACCGGCAGGGATAGTTAGAAGGGGATATGAGTGTGGATAATTGAGACCATGTTATTTTAGTTTTTCACTTTATGATTTAATGTTACTTTTATGAATGTATCTAGTGTTTCCAAGGCGGCTAAACTAATCTGTCTTTCGAGACTTGATCTTTGTGATCATGCCAATGTTACGCAATAATGCACCGACGTTGGGTAACTTGGGTCGGGGCGTTACAATCATTCATGAAAATATGATATTCTCAAACCATTTGTAATACACATGTATTTATTAGCGTGGATTTTGGAAAAATTTCACAAATTGGGATTGAAAATTTATCAATTTTAGTTGATTCCCCTAAGAATCAAACCCTCCTCTCCAACATTGTCTCCCATTACAGGGGAATTTAATAACACTATAAAACACTTGATATATAATAAGATAAGAATAAATGAAAAATTTGATGTGAATCCATGAAAAAGTCCTTAAAAATATGCCTAAGGGTCCATGTTCAAGAAGCTAAAATAATTTTTGAAATCTTGGTTCCATCTGAAGGATTCCAAGCCACTATAGAAGTTGAGGTGATAAATCTTTTATAATATATGACCATTCAAGAAGGGGTTTTTCCAATTGAAACCTTCATGAAACATATTATAAAGTGTTATATTTTGGAAAACACGTCCCCACCTTAAAAAAATTGAATTTATCAGGGAATGGCCTTTAGACTTCCAATAATGTATCTAAATTCAATATGCTCTAGCATTAATGGGAAAACGATGAGATGGATTCCTAGAGGTATCTATATTTTAGAAAATAGAATCACATTAGTTATTGAGAATCTCAAACCAAAGTGGATATTCCTTTTCTGAATTTCAATGGTCATCAAGTTATAAGAAACCCATTTCTATCACTTGGGGTTTTATGATATTATTATACATCATGAAACATACCCCATGGGAACAAAGAAATTAATTTTTGGTACAAACAACCTTTTTATTGAATGAAAAACCATAGTAATACCCTTTACCTTCATGAAGCCTTCAATATTATCGAACCCCAACCTTCATGAAACCCATCCACCATTCCCTTATATGGTTCCTATTTTCATAAAAAACATTCAAAAAATATGAATTCCTATGTACCCTATACCCATCAAATGATGGTTCATTCAAAACCAAATCATTCATGCAACCAGTATCATCAACCCTTGTGTCCAAGCATTTTTAATCCAGCATCACCTAGACCATTACTTTGCCACTATCTCCTAATCATTGGAATAATACCTTTTTGTCCTAAACCTAGACACCATAATGTCATGATCATAATTTTCCATTTCACCATAAAAGGGTTTGTACCATTCTCATCTAAGATGGGTCTGCACATTATATATGTATGACCTGATGGTGGTATTTCCAAGGGAAACTACCTTACTTTCCTCGAATAGAGGTCTTATAACATATATTTATATCTAACATAGAAATGCTATCCATGGATGTATGTTATGAAAATGACTATGTTTAAATATGAAAAACATCCTAGCCTATTGCCCATGTCATACAATGTTAAACATCACCACAACGTCTACATCACATAATGTAAAACTATAGCCTAACCCTATACGGTGATCACAAGATGCCCCATGTATGGATAGAATTAGATGAACCCTCAACTCCTACCATGTGAGATGAGCATAATATGTACCATGTATGATCATTATGGAATGATAACACATTCCCCATCATTGGTTGAGTCACATTCAATTGGAATACAGCATGTGTAAAACACAAACCATCCCATGCCATCTTATGATAGAACCCAAACACTAAGGAATCCCATATGAGTAATCAACACACAATCACTTATTGTCATTCTATCAATGATCTTTATTCATTACTACATCATGTTAAACTACATGGATCAGTCCCAACACATGACCTTAAAATATGGCATCAATGAACCTGATTATTGAACTGTATCTCTTAATAGGTTATATAGGACTACTCTATGAGGTTATATCCTAACATCTCAATAGTCTTGGGATAACACCATGAGTTCTAATACCGACACCCTAAAATTAAGATAACATCACCATTTCTTCTCGTTAGAAGAGAAAAACTCTATTGTGTGATCATATTCCCCTTGGAAATACATAAATCCGCCCATCTATCCCCAAATGACATTAAAAATGTGACATCCATGTTTCCACAAGTCATTGAACCTATGACCAACCTATCCCCACAAGATATTAAATGGGTGACATACCAATCCATAAAATATTTTTTTTCATTGAGCCACCTATATCTAAAAGTCATTAAACCATTAAGAGATCTAAAATCATTACCCCATTTAATAATCATCGGATTATTGGGGTAAAAAATTCTCAGATGTCATACCCTATAGATTCAACTACCCCATTGTCGGCACATGACTCTTAGGATTCGATGCATATTATTCCTCAGACATGATATTCCCTCAAAATCACAAGAGGATAATGATGAGGGTGAAAATAAGCCCAACTCCCAGAAAATATAACACAATACCAACATTACCATCATCTAAAACAACAAGTTTCTACCCTATTATGAAATCATTAGTATTAATAATCATTTTCCCCCTTGATATTACACTAAGAATGAATTCTGAAAACATGAACCAAATCTATGAGGGAGACGTGAAATATGAAATAAAATATAAAGATGAATACTGTGAATGTAGAACAAACATCCCATTATCCCATTTCAATCAAGTAGTCAACATCACCATCTATGGAAATGGAGGCTTCCTACCTTTGGAAATCAAGAATAATGGGAAAGAAAAAGGAATGTCACTTCCGATGATGTGCACCGTATTTGAAAGACTGATAAATAGATAAACTAATTTCAAAAATGAAATTATTATTTTTAGTATAAAATTCGTTTATATGGAAATGAAGCATTTAGATAAAACCATATAAGAAAGGATTTTAATAAATATATTACCTTTTTGATTCCAAAAATATATAATATTTTTTTAATGAATATAACTATCTAATTAATAAATATAAATAAACATGAAACTGGATTATTCTATCAATACATGTTTTTTACATTATTTCCCCCTTTTGGAAATTGAACCTACAAAATATTATTCACTCAGTAAATATGTGATGATATATTTCTATCATATTATTTTTAGATTCTTATGTCACATCTTCAACCATATATTCTTTCAATAAAACATTAACTTGATGAATTAAATTATTTTGTAACATTTTCTCTCTAAAGTCAAGAATCTAAATAGACACTTCCTCAATAGAAAAATTTTCTTCAAACATAACTACTTCATGGAACTAAATAAGAGAAAAATATGAAACATATTTCTATAATAGGGAAAGATGAAAAAAATTGTGTACATAGGATAAACAAGGAGGAAAGGATGCTTAGTACGAAATTGATCAAACATTCTTCATGATTTTATACGGATCAATAAACCATGGGAATAACAATGTTTTTTTTATCAAAACTAATAACACTTTTACAAGGCAAGACATTGAGAAATACATGATCACATACATCGAAATAAATATTTTTCCTCCAACAATCGATATAAAATTTTATTCTGCTCTTAGTTCTCTTCATATGATACAGAGTAGACTATACCTTATTTGATATTTCCACTACCAAATCTTATTCTATATACATCAATTAACCTAATTCCAATATAAATGTCTGAGTTAGAATAAATTTCAATATAATTCTTCAAAAGTATCCATATGTATATTGGAATTAATTTTTTTTATTTGACAACTCAACCAATAAAATATATTGATCTAATATTCCTAATTAATCCATTGAAAAACTCCAAATAATGTAATACATGGTCTGAATTGTTCAATAATATTTTACATTAGACTAAGGATAAAAGGATGTAATGAAATTTTATTCAGATCCCAAAAATAGATGAAGTAAATTCTAAATTTTTTATATGAATCTGGGATCATGTTCACATACAACAGAGAAAGGAATTATATTTAACCTTGATTTATCCATTAGATAAAGTCATAAAATTTTATTCAAATATTTTTTTTCTTGAATGAGAAAGAAATTTAATTATTTTGTTACCTGATCAATAATAACAAAAATAACATTTTTACCTCATCATATCCATGGAAATATCACCATGAAATCAATTGATATATTTCCCCATTTCCACTATTGAAATGTAATAGGTTGAATCATTAACTTTTTAAATTTTAATTCAACCATAACCTATTGACATGTCAATCATTTAATGGTAAATTCAATAATGTCTCATTTCATTCCATCCCATCGGTAATATTATGGATCAATTGTGTAAATAATTGTGATTCTAGGATGAATATAAAACATGGAACTATGAAATTCACTAAAAAATTAAATCATCAACTTGAAATCAAAAGGAACAGATAATAACATTCTAAATATTATAACATCATATTTTTCAACATTAAATTCATGATACATACTCTTGTTTACTAAATCTAACTTTTCATTTTAAAACATGATCCTCCCCATAAGCATCATTAATTATTTCTAACATAGATGATTATAATTATTAATAAAACAAAAATGAGGATGTTACTATATCCACAAATTCCATGAAAAAATTCATTTAATAATTAAACAAAGTGTTAAATTAGAAATAAAGCATGGATAATATAGTATTTTTTTCTAATACAAAGTCCTCATTAACTGTTTTTACTTTATACAATGATATTTAACCATGAAATCATACTCCTATATTATTTTTAGCCATCTTATCGTTCTCGTGTTCAATTCTTCCAATGGGAATATATATATCAAATTTTTTTGGATCAGTATATATTTAACCATTTACATCATATAATAATGACACAAAAATTTTAAAAAATCCACAAACCTTATTCTATACCATGTGTAGGATAATTTAAATCATGAGATATTAGTTGAAATGATTCATAACTAGTTACCTAGTCAATATTACATCAAGACATAACCAAATCCCTTCAATGGAACATTACTATAGATGAAACAATACCCTCTCTAGAGGGTATGGTAAAAACTAAAGAATTCACAAATCTCCTATATAGTTCTTCAAAATAATTATTACCTTCATATTTTAGATGAACTTATCTCCCTTTGGATTTTACATAGTGAATGTCCTATAAAACTAAGAGAAGTTATCAACAAACCAAAATTAATATCATACGAAACAAAGAAAAATATGAATATTCATAATATTTTTTTTGGATATTCTTCTAAACATATGTTTTAGGAGTTTCAACAGTTCTGGCATATTTATGAACAATATGTCAAAGCAAAGTAAATTTTTTCAATAAAAAATCACCATTTCTAATATTTTCATAATGTTTATTTCATTTTATGGTTTGAGATGTGATCCTTAAGTTTTATTCATGTTCTATTTATAAATTATAAAATACAGAAATATTATCAATAATCAAAACCAAAAAATTATCCATGAACTATTGGAAAACAATATTTTTAAGGTCCATTAATTTAACTATTTCATTGGACAACCCAAAGGGAATAAATAAAATCTTATAATATGCATATATAATCTAAAATAGTTTCATTGATATATCTTATTCCCACACACCTCAATATGAGATCAGTATTTAAAAAATATCCTACTACTTGAAGGTGATAAAAAATTCATCGATATGAGGGAAAAGATAGTAGTTCATAATAATGATATTATTAAACGATCGATAATTAATGAATGTTCTCATTGAACAATCTTTCCCATTAAATGAAAATAGAAGCACCGCATGTTCAAGTGCAATGTTAAAAAATCCATTATAAAGAAATTCAAGCATTTCTATTTCCATTCTAAATGTTCTACCTGATATCATTGATATAGAATTTTGGAAATAAGATTAGAATCCCGTTATAAGTTTGTATTAGACTATACATACCTATCCTGAAGAACATCAGGTGTATCATCAGTGAAAACATCCAATAATTCATTAACTACAACAACAAAAATAATTTTAATAGTTACATAATATATAATATCATGATCCAGGTAGATTTCAAAACCATCTCTAATTAGTTTCTCATATTTTTTGAATGTTATCAAATGTATAAAATAATTAAATAAAACATTATTTAGTCTAAAATATATAATATGATGATAAAATGAAATCCCAATTATACCCAAAATAATATAAACACACACAAGGAAATTCAATTTGATTTTTATGTATGAACATTACACTAATAACAATTAGAGAATTACTATAAATCTTTTTTTCATTTATACAACTTCCAATATTTTTCTCCAAATGTTCGACTTTATTTTAATGTGGGGATATTCATATTTTATTTGACAATTTTTATAAAATTAAGGAATTTGAAGGCCCATAGACAAACATGGTATTGGAATAAATTGAATGAAAAATTATCATACCTTCGAAAACATCATTTAGTGGTCCAACATCAATTGTAGTAGTGGAAAATGATTTTTACACACCTTTCTATCCTTGATCGTATTGATTTCCATCCTATGAAACTAACTCTAGACATAAAATATCATAATTTACAAACTCATTTCAATTAATCCATTTTACCATTGACTTTTCAATATATGTTTTTCTCAATTTCCATGATGACATGATCTATATGTCTAATCATTTTACATCAGTAACACTTCCCAGATTTTATAATACCTTCTCTTGGATGATTCTTACTACACTTATCAAAATATAAGCACATTATTTTCGTACCACCATATATCATTGATGGTTTCATCCCCATTTCCTTTCATTTATATATTTACTAGTTCTTTTCAACTTGAGGAACATAAGATTCTAAAAAGTACATATAAAATTTCTTTCGAAAATAAACAAAATTCTAATATATTTTAAATTCCCAAAAATCCAATGATCCATATACACATAATTTTAATTATTAATAAAATATATAAATTTTAATATTAATGGCCTGAAAAAAACTTGATTTGTACAGGGATATTTCTGTAAAATTGGATTCAAAACCAGCTACATAATTTATTCATTGTTTCTTCAATTCCTAGAAATCATTCTTTATCCTGAGATGAAATGACGTAGATTATTATTTATCACGGATTATATTATAAATTGTTTCTCATTCCATGGAATCAATATAATCATTTTCTTGTTTAATCAAAACTAAATACCACCATCAATCAACATCACCTTCAAAATGACAAACATCAAGGGTTAAATTTTGATATTATGAACACCATATGAATTCATATATATTTTCTAGAGAATTGATCCATATTAATAAAAAATTGTATGGCTATTCACTAAATGTTGTAGAATGTTATCTCCAAAAATTATGTACTACTGAAAGATTTGTTCATGGTAGATCAGGTTCATTTCTAGAATTGACACAAAAAATATTTATAGATTTCATCAATTGAGCCATCATAATAACAAACTACTCAATTCTAATTCAGCAAAATTAGGTTAGAAATTTGTAAGGAAATTTTCCTTTGGTGCCGTACTACAACATCTTCCCATTTTTACATAATGTATAATCATTCATAAAAAACATTTTTAGATGAATCCACATTGTATTCTTCAAATACTATATCATTTCCACTTAACTATTACATAAAATATAATAAGGGTGTTATATTATCATTATCCTAACCCCAAAAGTTATCAAAACACTTCCTTTTACACCAAATATGAAGAACAATACTTAACCATTACATAAAATTTAGTTTATGTCAATTATTAATTCTCCTAAATTTTTTATCATTATAGAGTTAGAGTTTTAGATAATCAGGTCTTAACTCATATAAAACATAACCATATATTTCAAAGTGGGTACTTTTGATAATTACCATTTTCTTCCATAATATATGTTATTTAAAATAAAAAATGATCTATGTTCATGAAAAATATTTATGAATATATACCTGACTTCGTTTATTCTCTTACCCCTCCATAAAACCATTGAAAAACCTTTTTAAATATTTTATGAGCAAAAATATTTCGTTAATGGAAACAAAAAGAAATATACATATATGTTTAGTGAAAAAACAAAACCCATGAAATTAATTCCTAAAAAACGTTCCTTTTTTGTTCAGAATGTGAATAATATTTCATTTTAAATGATCATTTATCATAACTTTTGAAAATAAATTTTTTCCATCAAAAATCATTAGAAAACATTAAAAAGTCTTGTAGCATCCTTATGAAATCATATTCATAGGACCTTTACAGATCACTTATATACCACTTAAAAATTATTATTACCATATTAATTACATCCAATATAATTCTTTAGAGAACATAATCATTTTCCAACGCATTGGAGAGCTATCTGACACACCCATCATATAATCTATAATCATCTCACCTGATGCTATCTGGGTACAACCATTATATAAGCTATATGGGGATCAATCGCAAGCTATAATTAGGATCAACCAATAATACAAAAAATTTACAAGGGCTATATAACTAATAAAACATATTTATATCGACAATTTTTTCAATTAAACCATTGAAAACTCTTTTAAACATATATGAAAAACCCTTTTAGATATAAAAATATCCTTCTCATTTAAAAATGTATTTTAAATACCAAAAAACCCAAAAAAGTGAAATAATATTTTTATTTGAATAAAACATGAAATCTTATAAATTAATATAATCATAAAATTAGATCTATGGTATTGGGAAAAATAATTTCCATAATAGATGTTAATAAATAACATTATATTTATATTTATTAATGATTATAAAACATACCTTAATATTGTTCCTTTTTAATTAATATTGAAAAAAAGTCAAAATAGAAGTAGAAATTATTTTATATATCTATTAGGTTCATATAAAAACAACCATAATTTTTTTTTAAAAAATATGGACATTGAGGAAAAAAAGTTGAAAAATAAATCATTAAAATTTTATTTTTTAAAAAAGAATGCCACTCACCTTAAGTGTGGATTATCACGTGTGATATTTAACATCATGAATAATAAACATATATAAATTATTTACTTTATAGGTAAAATTTTACAACTTTATTAATACTTTTATTTCACTTACTATAATTTTATATAAAATTACTAAAATTAATTGAGTTCATGTTCTACATTTTGATGATATTTGGATTATATGTCCAAAATAAATTTGATAGGTTAAATATGGCCAAATAGTTCAGTATAAAAATATATAATTAAAAATAATATTTCCAAAATTTTAATTTTTACATATCAAATTTATTACTAATATCAATTATGAATGGTTGTAATGACAAATGAACAACGTTAAAATCATGTAGATGGTAGGTTGTACGTATGAATGACAATGGTTTAAATTTTTCAGTGACCATTATGGAAATAATGTAATTATTATTTTATATTTAAATAATAATAATAATATCTTAAATAAAATATAATTTATTTAAATATTATTACATATTCAAATCACATTATATTGTGATGTAGAAGAATCAAATCTCTTTGCGGATGTGACGATCCACATGTACGCATAAATGATGTTATCATTTTACAATGACTTGGAAGTTAATAAATATTATGAAGTATTTTACTTTAATATTTATAAATATGTCCTTGATATCATATATAAACATTAATTACATCAGTATAATCAGTTCAAATAGGATATTTTGTAAAAAAATTACATTGATTTGCAAGGCGGTAGTCCTCCATACTAATAAATGATGGTTTCATTTCATATTTGATGGAATGGGATATGGTTTTAGGTTTTAGATTAACATAATAAAATAATAAAATATGATATATACTATAGATATTATATAATCAAGGCCGAATAATATTTTAAGATGTTGTAAGAATAAACAAATCCAAAAACAATCGGTTCAGAACAATTACTTTTCTCCAGACCACCTTGATTAGATTACACCTAATTCATTCCTGTATTGGAATTATAATAAAAATGATGATTATATGAAATGGTTATGGATATATGGAAGTGATTTTATATGTATTTTATGAACGAAAATTCATTCAATATGTGAAGATAGGATGATAGGGGTGGCCGTTTATAAGTTAGGGATAAGACACATATGGAATATTTTTAAAAGGTATACCTACATTCTACATATTATAAAGGGATTCAAAATGAATCATTATTGAATATTATATGAGGTAAGGTCGAAATATGGTCAAAATATATATTTCATAAATGTTTTTAGGCCATTTTAATACATTTCATTTTAGTTTTCCCACCTTGTAATAGTTATATCATCTATACCACAGTAAAGGTTTTCTAGTAATATCACTATTTATTATGATAGTAAAATAAGTTGAACATATTATATAATAGAAATAATGATTATAAAAATTATGTAATCCCTTTTATAAAAATAAATTGACATAATTGGAAGAATTTAATTTAAAATAAAACCGAAAAAGGTGATGAAAGAGCGGTTTTTTATGAAATGTATCTTCTAAGAATAAGATGATATTATATGAACTATAATAATAGTAATTAAAATTATATTATATTAAATTAATAATTATAGATATATAATCTATAAATTTAAATTAAATTATTTCATAATAGTTTTTATTTTATTTCAATAAAATGGAGAAACATTATGGACTTTAAAACATTTTCTAGAAAATTGGATTTTAAACCGAAAAATAATCTTATACAAAATATCTAGAATAAATACTGTTAAAAATTAATTAATTGAATAAAATAAAAATAAAAATAGTAATTTTTCTTTAAATTAAATATAATTTTTTTTGGTAAATTTAAATTACTTATTTTATTGATACGAAATTGATGTTGTACAAACATCCATATTTTTCTATATTCACTAAAAAGTCAATATTATATAAAAATACAATAAATATCACCCAAATATAATTTTGATTTTACTATATGAAAAATTAGATTCAATTTTTAGAATTCATCTTTTATATTTTAAAATTAGTCTTTTAAATAAATCCTTATAAAAAAGAGTGTAATAAAAATACACCTTTTTTATTTAAAATATACATAATAATTCTATGATAAATCGTTATTTTTAAATCATAAAAATTAATAAACATGAAAATCGTTTATTCTATCATTACCAAAGTTGATAAACTAAAAAATAGTTTGATATCGAAGGTAAAAATCGAAGCATCATAAAATCTATTTCAAACCAAAGAAAGAATAATCATCTTCTCAACTCATAGAGAAGGATCACATGGATTTATTTGGACCATATATGGTTTCTATCCTAAATAGTAAGAACTATGAATTTTATAGATACACTGGATTATTAATTATATGTTATAATAGAAAATATTGTTCTTATATTTCCATGCATGAATAATTTTATAATGTCTTATTGGACATAGAATTAAGTCCTTTAGAAGTGATTATGGTGATGAGTTTGCAAAAAAATATTTCAATTGTCTATTCTCACGACATGTCAATAAATATAACTTTTATGCTCCTATATATCCAAAATATAATGGTGTAGTAGAAAAGGAAAATTACACACTTAAATAAATTACTTTTACTATTCTTAATGAATATGGTTTTCCAATTTATTTTTGGGCTGACGATGTGAACACAAATCACTACATTATTAATATAATTTTAATTGATACAATGTTATAACATCATATGTTTTTTGAATGGGATTAAATTACAATGTAATTTCAACTTTCTGGTTTATTGGGTTTATCTAATTATAAACCAAGATTCTTAATAACATTATGAGATGTGTAACACTTAAATGTTATACTTTTAGAAATAATTTAATGCCTGAGAGGTGCCTTTTGTGTCTTTATTAGTTTAGGGATCATTTGTCCCCAAAAACTGAAATTTGAAAGAGGGTGTTAGAGGCACATATTTTTCTAAAAATCATGTAGACCTTCAAATGAAACTGTGCAACCAATACTGTCGGGTTGTGGGTGTTTAATGATTTGTTCTAACCAAGCAGACCGGGCCACATGGCCCGAAGGCTTGTTGCAAAAATTTTAACAGTTGAGAAATTCATAGTTTGTGCACAATTTCTATAACTAGGCATATGATCCATTTGAGATGATGATAATGCATTATCCCATTCACGGTAGTCACACAGTTGCACCAATCATGTGGCTAACTCGTAGACCTCATATAAAGGGGTTAATTTAACCCTGTCCCTTGTTTTTCTTTTAATCTCTTATCCACCACTCTTTTTCCTTACTCCCATGTGTATCACACCCTTTGTGGGATCCTTACACCTATCATATTTCAATATATATATCTTCTTCATTACAAAATGGTTTCATGCACCTTAAGGTGTATTAGAAATCCGTCAGTGTGTCTAAGAATCCTCTTTCCACTGCTCTCAGTTTCGGTCTCCATAATAAATGTTATCATGTTGTGAGCTATTTCACCATATTTATAGGGTTTTATCATATTTCATCAATTTTTCTTAGACATGATCAAATAAATATTCGAGATTGGATTAGTGGACCATCCTATGTATGAGGTTGGTAGTCTATTGATTTTTCCCGAATGTATTTATTTTTTATAATATTCACCCTTGTGCCAAATGCAATGGTCCCCATGTATTTCCCCTAAAATCTGACATTATTTATGTAATACCTAATACTTTAGGTTATATATCAATTTCACATTAAAAGGGATCCGTTGGAGGTTGATCACCTCTATTCAAACCATACTCATGGGGTGTATTACTTATGGGTGGTGGCCCATGGTTTTTCTCAATATAATAAATAACCCACCTTGGGTGTTGTTCTATTTATAATAGTTGTTAATTCTTTTAGAAGGCATCTCAATATCCTTTCTGGTGTGTTTGATAAATTATAACACAATATGGGTTTAAATATTATAAATTAATTATGGGACAGTAAGATATCCATGACCCTCATTCTAATAATACCACAATTTGAGGTGTGTTATCTTTATTAATAAAAATGGGAAATTTGATAGTGTTGTTTCAAATAATTAATTTCATGCTTCAGTACATGTAATATTTTTTTATAATTGAAATGAATAATGGAAATGACCAACATTTTTAGAATTGATGTGTGTTGGAATTATTATGAATATGGCCTATTTGTAATTGAAGTTTAGTTATTAATTGAATTTTATTATGCCTTGTGAGATACTCTGGTTCAATTTAATGAATCTCATTCGGTGGCCTCAAAGTTTATTTGATTTAAATTACACATAGAGTGATACATTAATTCATTTGTAGGAAATACTTGGCGGGAATGTTAGGGATATTTTTTTTTATTTTTCATGAGAGAACTCAGATTCCGATGTAATAATTCAATAGACATGCTTATATGTAGATTTATATTATTATTCCCATTAGTGATAACTAATAACATAGTGGTTACCTTGGATGGGATCAATGGGGAATGTTGTTATACCTTGACCTGATTGATAATTAGTCCCCTATATGGTATACCAGGGATGGATTGAATTGGTTATGACCTTATACCATACTGATAGTGATACATGCGTTCAACTTTATGGATAAACATGTACGAAATTTTACACTGATGGGTAATTATTGTGTTCCTAGTGCGATATGTTGGATTAATATTTATGGATAACCTTGGATCAGTCAATTATTTCTTTTAGAATAAGAACATTAATGCATTTTGTTTAAAAATATGAGAAATAATAGTTTATCAGTTTTAAGGATGCCTCTACCAAGCCCATGAACATTCTTTCGTTCGGTCCATGTTTTATTATACCCTTTTTATATATCAGTTATATCCCCATGTGAATACTCCTGATATATAAATATATATACACACACAAAAAATTATATCCGTAAAGGGTGAATTTATTCAGATATTTTTCATCTTAGACCGAAGTAGGTATGGTCACACAGGTGTCCAAGTGGATCCTTAAACTAACATCATTAATTTTTTAATACTACTTATTCAGTTATCATTACATACTATTGTACTTTATATTCATAGAATGGATGGCTTTATACCCCAATAGTGGGGGCCTACTGATTATATATCACTCCATGTGCGGGTCACCATTATATTGGGGCACGTGGACATACCTCTATCTAATTATACTAGGTTCATTGAATTACACTTATTCTATTATTCTAGTACCTAGGTGATTGGAGAATAGGAAGACACCAGAGATCAGGATACTCATAGAGATGGTCCTTAAGTCATTATTCGTTTTCATATCTCTTGTTATGTATTGTATAACCTATTTTATGTTTCTTCCTGTTTATTTTTGCATCATGTAGATTACAATGGATCATTTTATAATATGAAATGTCTATTCAGTTTTATTTTATCATTTATTATATTTATTTCCAATTTATATTCCTTTCATTTATGCCACTTTCGATGTTTCCTTGTTATCATATAACGATGAGCTACTCTTAAAATTAGGATGTATTATCCCCATATTACCATCATATAATGCTTGCTTCTAGTTGATAAACAATGGAGTAATGTGTGGAATGCTTGAGTCCATGTGACCAACCAGCTTAGGGATCCATTTCATTGACTCTCATGTCATGAAATAATAAATTGGTTTTATATGGGGTGTGATTCCTTTGTCCTTACTATTTTGGCTTGGTATAAAGGAGACTATGAATATATCAGTTCTTGGTAAATTACTGTGTCTAGGGAAAGTCAACCCATGAACATGAAAAATGCCATGTGGTCAGGGATGGGTCTGTTTCACATGTTGTTGGGTGTTACAATTGATTATGATTTCACCTTTAGTGAATGATGCACTCTCTACAATTAGTAATTTATGAGATTATTTTATTTTAACCTTTTCTTGGTATGGAAAGTAAGTTGCATTACATGCATCATTATAAGCACGCAAAGATTAATATGTAACATACAATCCATTCGATGTAGTTTAATAAATATATGGTCCTTGTGTGACGTATTTATCATTATTGTTTTCATAACATGATATCTATTCTATTAGAATTTATTATTTTATGGAATGTTTTGATGATTATTATTCCATGTTTAGAACATTTATCGGTATACTATGATTCTATGGATTCTAGATTTTGTGTTGTCTTACCAAGATTATTTTCCTTTTTTACTATATTAATCTCTTTTAGTTACGATTTTGATATGACATTGGGTATTAATTTTTGAAAATCAACATAAATGGTACTTTCCCATATATCTTGATGGTGGAACATTTATTAACCAATCGTAAAATGTTTTAGATATGAACCATTGATTTAACTGAAGGAAACAAACTAGTTGCGAATAAGTAATATAAAATGTTAAATCTATAATTTTTTTGGGTAATTTATTAATTGGAAAATAGAAACCCATATAATCAAAGAACAGATCTTATCTTTATATAATTTGAGACAATTTTATAAATATAAGAGATGATAAATCTTGAATTTTTTGGAATTTTTTCCTCTATAAAGGCTTGTACCACTACGAATTGAGAATGGCGACCCATATGTCCAAATTATTTAATGCACTACTGGACATGAATACGTTAGTTGGGGCATGATTATTATGAGATAGACTAGACTCATCCCAAGTATGTTGGTTGCGGATATTATATTTATGATATAAAATCATACACGGTGTTTTAAAAATCATAATGATTTAAATAAAATTATGTTTCATTTAGATGACCCTAGAATAATTAAATGATACCCTCATATGTTTCCTCTATCATATTATTCAATACTACATGACCCCAAGAAGTTGTGTTTATATTATATTGGGATGGTTCGTTAAAGTGTCTTCAACAACTTATATGGTGTTACATAAAAATTTATTTTGGCGTATTACCTAACCATTCCCTTACTTATTTAATAATATACCGATTTTTATCTTTTGATCTTTTTTATTTTTATGGAATTAGATAATTAAAATTATAACTATATCCTAAAGGATGACATCCTCTATATATTATAATTTAAATTTTGGTTAATAACCTTGTTACAATAATTTTTAAAGGTAAATAAAACAGATAAAAGGAATTAAGGAGATATATTTCCTTTTTATTGAAGAATTTCATTTAATTAAATATGTTTCAAAATGATTTATGGTAAAACAATCTTGTGTGCCTTCTGGAATTAGGTAGATAAATACTCTAATTTTGATTTCTCATATAAATCATACCTGGAGGATAGATAAAGGATTTAATTTTTTTAAATATCAAATTTAAATATATGAATTTTATCAAATAAAAATATAATATTGTATTTTAGATAGGAAACATAGCGAGGGGTTATATTTACATTTCTTTATCATGTAATTATGACATGAATGCAGATGTTCCCTACAGTTATCTGTTGAGTTTTTTTTCTAGTTGTGGTGAATCTAAAAGATTAGTCCTAGAGCCTAGTAAAATTTTTACCCTTACCCAATTATAGGGTTGAATATTTCTTCTTTATTAAGTGGATAACTCAAGGTAAGAAGTACCCTTAGAACATTAATTTCGTGTTAAATGTTGTAACCTTTCCACATATAGGTGATGTTCATGTTCCATTTGTTTACAGTATTAAACTTTGAATATAAAGGAAAATAATGATGGATGGTTGTTCGTTCATTACATTGACCCTTTTTATGTGGATGATCATCATGTAATTCTTTTTTTAGTGGGTTATACATTCCTAGGTCACTTTTTACTGCTTAGTGGGCCATATGACCCTTCATTTATTATTCTTCCATGGTTGATGACAAGGGAGGTTGTCAACATGATTTAAAATAATATAGGATAACATAAATCTGGGTTGGTTGTTTTGTGTGAGCCATCACATTTTAGGATTACAAGGTCTTGTAATCTTAGGGATAATATAAAATATGTTTTGTTTTGTTGGTGAGAGATCAGGGTAATCTTCATCGATAAATGTGGTGCTCGTTGTGTTATTAAAATGGTATAAATAACTGTATGCGTTCCATGATAATCATTTTAAACCCAATATATTATGGATGAATTATAGGTTATATCTAAGGTGGTGTTACCTAGAAGTTAAATATATATCATACTCATTCCACTTCATAGAATGATTTCATAAAAATGATGAGGTGTTTTTAAAGACTAGTTAGTTGGTTCTAGATTCTATTCATGGTGTTTTTCACTTGTAGACCTAACATAGGAGGAGTGTGACATGTATGTCTTTATGTAAATTGAATATTGTGAACCATATAGTGGATAGTTTTTATATCATTTATTTTAATGGTTCCTAAACATGTTGGACACCTCTGTAATCTAAGCTAGTGGTTGAGGGATCAATTGTCATGAGATGAGTTCCCTTTTTCTTTATATATAATGATAAGGACCCTCATAATATGGTGATAATTTCATCAATCATAGGAATGTGTTTCATTATAAGTAGATGGAACACTATCTAGGAGAAACATTTGTTTTAATTTAGTACTAATTTAATATTCAACTGTGGTTGGTTAGTTTTGTCTCTTGTTAGTGCTTGCGAGGATGAATGATGATGATATGGTTGGAGGTGTTTGCAACATTTAAGAGAAACCATTAGTTAAGGATGAATTTCAGTGGTTGTACTTGAGAGATCAAGGAATCAATCAATTGTAAAGGATATAACAATTGGATAATGATGACTCATCGATACGTGAATATGATATCTTCCATAGGAAGAAATCTTAAGAGGTTCGAATAAACATTCTCTATATAGGTGATTAAGGTTGGTTCTTATCCTTACTAAGAACAACATTTTGGTCATGACTGGAGTGTCATGGGTCTTCATGGTAATTCTTGAAATCTTTTTGGTGTACTCGTAACATAGTGATGATCATGTCCCCTATCTTCATATCATCATGGATACACTGTTTGATCATCAGTTATACATCACTCTAAATTAAATGTAATTGGGTTTGATGAATAGAATTTTTGGTATTTTAATTTAGATAAATTGCATTGTTTATGAAGTCATGTTCAACCATGAGTGATTATTTGGTTCCCATGTTGGAATTCCATGGATGGGCTCATTGAAACCTACAATTTCTTTGACGTCACCTATTGGTTAATGCCTCTTTGGGCTTTATCGGTATTTTAGATCCATTGATTTTTGGCTTTCTGCAGATGTATCACTTGTAAAAGACAGTGTATAGATTACATGAGATGAGATCAATTGAATCCAGTAGATGATCCAAAGTTTCCTGAAACTTTATTCTTCCTCAAATGATATGTTTTAATGTTGAAAATACATGTGTGCTGGATCGATTATATTCCATATTCATACTGAGGCATGGAAACATAAATATAATTTTTGGGATTGAGGCATCACCAAAAGTTGAAAACATGATTTGATGAATGTGTTCAAAGTAATTGCAAGGTTCAATAGGTTAAGGAATCATGTTTCAGGTTGGGTTGTCTGAGTATTATAAGTCGTGTGGTGTTACAAATCGTTGACTGGGTGTGGAACAACCTGTTTTCATGTGTTTTTATTAAATATTGACAGTGAGGAACCTATTCATATAACATCATCAATTTGAATCAAGTGAAACATGAGATGCCCGAGTTCTATCATAAAACGATATCTTGATATAGATAAATGAGTTTTATTTGGATTGGACAATTTTTTTATACTAAGGATCATTCCATGACTATTGGTTGAACACTAGGGGAAAATATGAAATACAGAATTCTGATGAGGTAGATACCATGACTTATAATTAGCCTTTAAATGATAGTACCTATAGTGTTGAGTTCCATAGGCCCTGTGATTAAATAAATGACTATGTAATCATGTATCTAGTTTCATGGTATTTTCTAATCACCTTATTAAATCTTTTGTTCCGAAAGAATTAGCTTGAGAAACTACAGTTTATGTACGATATTCTTTAGGGATCATTGGTGGGGTGTTGTGCATTGGAAGCGTAATAAATCTATTAAAATGAATCCTCATGACCCCAGTAAATTGAATTTTGTTTTTCATTCATGGATTAATGTGGATGATAAGTTATAAGGTGGTAAGGTTTTAATGTCACATGTTTTAGATCCGGTTGAAATTTAATATGAATTATAGTTTTTTGGGTTGGTTGGAAGACCAAACTATAAAACAATATTCACAATGTAATTATGAGTGTTTTAAAACTCTAATTTGTTGTATTTATAATTGGTTTAAGGATTTATAGGTATATCATGTGTTTAATTGAATTTCAGGAGTGTTAGTACCCATAAACTCAATCCTTAATGAGGCTAGTTGAGGAGTACGGTTTTCTGAAAATTTTGTGGTCCTCAAAAATAAATAGTGTAGATAGCCATGAGGTGATATGGTTGTTTTATGATTTTTTTGAAATTGAACACCAGTCCAAAAAACACTGAAGCTTGTAGTTGGATTTATAATATAGGAGAAATAAATAGTTTGCACACAATTTCCCAAACATTGTATATTATCTATGTGAGTCCCTTGATGAGGCCATAACCTATTCATGGTTAGTTCATGGTATGGACATATGTACATCCAAACTATTCTAAAATTTTAAATGGGTGAATTTTTCATTTCCCCCTATTTTAATTTAATCTCTTATCTCCCTCATTACTTCCTTCAACTAATGCACAACAAGAACTCTAATGTCTCCTTCATCCTATCCTCCTTCCATAGAACGATCTCCCTCACATGAACTCCAATTCAAGCAGTGAAAAATGTGTTGGATATAACTTGGTAATTAAATAACTCATTTTACATATTTTATCAATTTTCCTCAAAATATTAATCTCTACAATAGCATGTTTTAATTATCCCTATTTTCTAGGAATTTTTCAATTTCATTGATTTCTCTTGAATTAGATCAAATCAATGAAAAATATTGGAAATGTTGACTATCCTAAGTAATAGGTTGGTCGTGTGTGGATTGTTCACTAAATTAAAGATATTTTATAAATCAAACCCTTGTTTTTCACACCATATTCTCCATGCATTACCGATAAAAATTTTAATTAATAATTCAATTCATGATACCTTAATTTATATACCCTTATACCTTAAAATGGAACCATTCGAGTTTGATCACCGTAAGTCAAACCATCCTCATGGGGCGCCTCAGTTATTGGTTATTTCCTATTTTTTCTAAGTAATTAAATAACCTACCTTGATTATTGTTCTAATGCTCACTATTATTAAAACCATTCTTAGGCCTCTCAGTCACCTTCTATGTGTTCCAGATAAATTATAGCAAAAATTATGTTTAAATAAACTATATTGTTTTTGTGATGTCATGATATTGATTCCACACTTTCTATTAAAATCACCTTTTGAGGTGCACCATATTTTCAAATAAAAAGGTAAAATTAAATAGTGATGTTTGAAATGCATAATGCCTAGATTAAGTATATGGCTATTTACATTATAATTGAAGGAATAATGGGAATGAACCACATTTGTATACTTGATTTATTTTGGAATGTTTATGAATATGATCTCTTTGTAATTAAACTTCAATGATGAAGTGAATTTTATGACACCTTGATCGATACTCAGGTTCCTTTTCATATAATTCCTTAGATGGGATCATATGTTACATGATTTATATTATTCATAGAGAGAAACATATATTGAATTTTAGTGATTCCAAGGAAAATATCTTAGGGTTAGTCTATGTATTTTCCTTGCGAGACACATAGATTACCTTGTAGTAATTACATGGATGGGGTCATAGGATAATTGAAATTATTATCACATTGAGTAATACATTCTTCCACTGTGGTTCACCTAGGATGGAATTTAAGGGAAATGATGTTATACCACAAGAGAAGTTATACATAATACCATATGTGGTTTACCAGGGACAAACTCAGTGGTTCTTTCCTTTATTCCATACCAAGAGTGACACATTGGATTCCTGTTTGATTAATAATCTTAATTATTCTTGTTTAAGGAAACTAGAAATTCTATTTTATCAAATTCACGGATGTGTGCACCATGGAAAATAAAATTATTGGGTTCAGTTCATGTTATATTCATCCCTTATGATGGCCCTATTATATCCCTATTTTCATACAGATAATATATATGTATATATACTATATCTAAAAATGTTGAATTTTTTTTATAGATATTCCATCTTAGGATAAAAAAGGTATGGTCGGCGAGGTGTCGTAGTGGAACATGATCATGTCTTGTTTATATACAAATTAGTGCTTAGACAGTTATTCCCATAAATTCATATACGTAATATTCATAGAAATGTTAGAATTAGAAACAATTGTTGGTGGACTAATAAATATATCAGACACATTTGACAAGACTCCATTACACTGGGGTACCGGAACAGACCTCAGGTTTACAGGACTAGGTTCTTTGGATTTGGCTTGGGATTCTACACATATACATACGAGATAAGATCATATGACTGATATAGAACTCAAAATTCTTAGGGATATGGTCTTTGGGATATATTTTCTATTATTATTTAATGTATCGATTTTTTTCCCAAGGGTATGTTTCCAGATTTTTTTTATATTATCTTCATATAGACGTGAATGCATCAATGTATATAGGGTTTTGGAAATTCTATATTTTGATTTTAGTTTTTATATTTATCATCTATTTCACCATTTTCATTTCTATTTCTTAATATATTGAATTCATATGATATATTTGTGTGCTAATCATACCCTCAGGGAATATTATCCCTACAATAACATTATATAAACCTCATTTCTATTAATTAGCCTCCGGCATACGGGTATGCATGCATGAGGCCTTGTGACAGACTGGAAAAAGGAAATGTTTCATTGGATCCCAGGTCAGAATGTTACAAAGCTTAATGATACATAAATATGAGTTATGGAATGGATGATTACAAAAATTTAGTAATTTTATAATTTTTTCTTGTAATGTATTTATACTCAATACAAATTAATTTTTTTTTAAATATTTCATCCAAAATTGATAATGGAATATTCCTTCGATATTCAAAACCTAGTAAATCATACAGGGTATTAAATAAAAGAATTAATATTGTGGAATAATATGTTAATGGTAAATTCAATAAAAAAACCAAATCGAACTAATAATCCTTTATAGAACCTTGAGGATGAACATTAAAACCTATATATCATTCACAAATCCTATGTTAAATCTTTGAAAATGTTACAGAAATATCACCCAATTATGAGGAACTATTTGAGACTAAACCTATTGAAAATCATAAGTGACATATAATTATATACCTAGTTCTATTAAGAATCATTAATATCACCCCATAGATTCTTATTAAGTAAAAATTGATAAAGGAAATCATACAAGAAGTTCTATTAAAAATAATGTTTATCATCAAACATTCAAGTCATATCATGAACCAAAGAACAACACTGCAGAAATAAATGAAGAATTCTTGGTAAATTAAATTTAATAAGAATTAAATTAGTTTTAAAGAGATAACATATGTGAACTAGTTGAAATACCTAAGTACTTTCTAACTATTTGAACTAAATCGATGTTTTGGAATATTATAGATTAATAAATAAATATAATTATTAATAATGAATTACTATTTTCAAAAAGATATAGTCAAAACTAAGGTAGAAAATATGATAAAAACATTACTCCAGTATCTTGAAATGAATCTATTATAATATTTCATTCCAATACAAATAACTTTGATTTCAAATTATATCACATGGATGTCAAAAGATCATTCATAAATGTTTATATAATTGAGTTTTTTTGTTAAATAACCCCCATGAATTCAAAACCCTCATTTTTCAAATCATGTAATCAAATTAACATAATATTTCTTTAGTATAAAACATTACTAATTAGTTTAGAATGACAGGCAATGATCATTTCTAAATGAAAATGTTTTTACTAAAGTAATAGCTGACCATACATTATTTATTAATATATTTTTAAACTATTTTTTATTTGTATAAATATATGAAGATGATGTTATTTATGGATCTCCCAAAAACAACAATTGTTCTAAATTATAAAAAATAATGAAAAAATATTTTGAAATCAGTTTGAAAAGTGATTTACAATTCAACATGAGAATTAATATTTTTCAATAATAAGGAAGGAAGTATTTTACATAAAATCAGGTAAACTATAGATATTTTAAAATGTTTTGGAATTGATAATACTAACGGTATCAATAATCCCATGAGTAAAATATGAAAATTATATCTTTATTATACTAGTATATCGGTTGAGAAACCCACCTATAGTTTTATGAATATTAGTTCAATATACATTATTGTTAACTTAATTGATATTATGTTTAATGTGTTTATGTGTTCTCAATTTCAATCTAATCCCAACGAATCACATTTACATACTCTAAAAAAATTAGATACGTATAAAATAAAACCAATTTATAATTTCTTTATCGTAGATGAAAAAAATATTTAGTGTGTCATGAGTATGTAGATTTTAGTGGGTTTCAGTTAGATAGAAGAAGAACCTCAGGAACATATTAGTTTTGGGAATGACTCTTGTTTCCCGGGGTAGTAAAAAGTAGAACTCTGTTACATTATCCACTACTAAAGTTCAGTACAAAGTTATAGAATATTATTGTGCATAGATTATGTGTATTAAATACAAATTAATATACCATTGGTATAAATTTAGATATGTTCCTATAATCTATGTTAATAAAAGTGTAATATATATCCCTAAGAATCTAGTTACACATTTCAGGAAAAACTATAGTGATATAATCCATCTATTATTTTTGATAATTTTCAAATAGGTGATATAACTCTTGGATTTAGTAGTACTATACAAAAAAATTATTATATATATATATAATCATTTATTGATGAGAATTAATTATATCATACATGAATTAGATATGATAAACTATATTTAATTCCAAATTAATTTTTAACCTTTATAGTAATTTAAATTACTGTTTTAAATTTATTAATCCTATTTACTGATATTTTTATTATATATTACCATGAAAATTATTTATTATATTTAGATAAGTTACCATGTGTTTTTTTCACTTTCTCTACATAAATACTATGAACAACTTGTTATAAATTCAGAATACCTAATATGGAACCCTTAATCCTATGGTCACTACACAAATTATGGCATAGTAATCATACTATTGCTATAGTAACTATGGATTTTACTTATATGGTTAGTATACCCACCATTGAATCTAAGATATCGTCATCACATGATCAATATACCTTCCATTTCTATTCAGTACTTATAATTTTTAGCAAGTCATTTTTCTAGGACCTTATTTAAATTTTTAATTATTTCATCCTAAAATGAATGAATTTTAAAATTTGTATTAGAATAAGAATCAACAAACATATTTTCCGTGAATAACTCATTTATTTTTTATACCCAATACTTACTTCATAAACCCTCATTTTAGAGACCAATCTTCATCCAGAACCTTCCGATATTAAATCATTCATTCATGTTTTAACCTCCTAGGTTTGAATCTAAATATAATAGCTATTAGGATGATGAGTGCTTCTAAGGATACACCTTCTATTGAATCTCCACTTAGAATTAAATAAATAAAAATCCATGTTATCTCATGAACTATATTATAAACATTAAATATGTATCTAGTAATTCATATAGTTTCTATAGTGAATGAATTTTATACATAACAGATGCTACTGAAAAAATCACTATTATGGAAATACAATCAAATAAAAGTAGAGATGTCTATTTCAAAGAGAATAATAAGCCTTTTTATTAAAATCTTATAAAATAAATTTTTGAATTTATATAATTTCTCTCTATAGATAAACAAATCTCATAAAGATAATGATAAATGGGATAGCTCTAGAATTTTCATCAATGTTTTGGGTGAAAAATTTGTATGTTACATAGAATGGTTAGTATGAGGATTATCATAGTTCCTGCCTAATCAACTATTCTTATTCCAAGATTCAATGTACTCTGGAAGATCATACTAAAAAGTTATCCTCCTGAAGGCCAAATACTTAAGTGATAAAAACTGAATATAGGTTGTCAGTATAGTTTATCCAACACTTGACCTATCCTTGAAATGGTCGTTTTAACATCATGGGGAACATGGATCTTTTCATACTATCATTAAGGAAAAATGGTATCCATAGAAATTTTTACTGATATATAATTAGGAATATGAATGAATTATATAAAACATCGTCAACGTTTAGTTCCTTTAATTTCCTAAAGAATATATAAATTTTGTTAATGGTTATAGATTTTATACATACGGGGAAAAACAAAATGACACCATCAAATGATTTATCCTTATTCAGAATAGTTTATTTCCATAAGATAGTTAACTGAAATATGAGGAAGAATTAAAGGGTGGATAATAGAGGGAATATTTATGATAAATTTTACCCAATCAATTATCAAGTTATACCAATGGATCTGTGGGATCCAAGACTTGAACGTGATGATGTTTCTATTTACTATTATGATAAAATAGTTGTTGGGGATAAATATGTGGAATATGAGATTTAAAATAAGAATAATATGGAAATGAAGAATATGAGATAGTGGATATCAATGGGGAATCCATGGTGGGACATGATATGATAGGGGAAACTCTCCTATCATATCATTTATATATCCTCAATCTCATTTACCCTTATCATCACATGAGAAAGTGATGAATTTTGCGGAACATGTTGATACTGAATTACTTGTTAGTGGTTATAAGTAAGAATGGGATGGTTCAGTAGACTTTTATGAAGATTAAATTGGCTTAGATGGATCAGAAATAGTTGTATTTACTCCCAAAAATCATATACTAGAATCACCGTCGAAGGGGGAGAAGTACCCTAGATCTAATATTATAGTATTAGACTATCCATGGTCTAATTAGGATTATGAAAATATGGGCATTCCACCTAGAAATGGGGGGCATAATCTCCCATCATCTAAATGAGTGATATATGGATATTTAATTGTTGAAATAGAGTTTCAATAATTTTTGATGCATCACCTTTGTGAACCTGAGTTGAACAAACTCTATATGATACATTTTGACCTAATGTTACTGTGTATAGTGTGGACATTAATTAATTTACTCCTAATTTTTATTATATTAAATATCATGAACATGATTCACATAAATATGATGTTTATTATTGTGATAGAGTTGGTGATCACATTGAATGATCTAGATCAGTTGAAGTTGTATAAGAGTTAGATGGTAATCATCAGGATTATTTTCCAAATAATTATGTACCTTAAACATCCTACATTATGAAGGATTATTTATATTAGTTCAAATAAGAGTTAATAGGTCTATTCAAGGAATTGTTTCTTATTTTTGGAAATTCTTTACAAAAAAATAAAAAATTAGATATCAACAGGTTATTGATGTTAATTACTGTTATTCATCAATCATAATTTATTTTGAGAATAAAATTGATGAGGAATGATATTGGATGCCTAAAAACACAGATAGGTTATTTTAGGAATATTTCTCTGATATGATTGTGAATATAGACCATTGTTTTCTATTTTCAGTCTTCCATGATTCTACAACTACTACTCCTTCTCCTATTCCTTGTCCTTCTACTCCTGTTCACCTATATTCTGTTGATGAAAATTTTTGACATATCATAAGGGATGAGTGGAAGATTGTATTTAATGAGTTCAAAAAGTCATGTGAAATATTTTTTGATATTTTTCAAGAAAATACTTCAAAAACATAGGAACTATTAAAGAAGGATGTAAATCAAGATAGACCAAATAGAAAAACTATAAAAAGGGATACCTATTTCTACCTTAGAAGGATCTTCTAATAAAAATTTATGTGTTTGTCGAAAAGTATTTTTTGGATTTCCTGATACAACCTTTGACCCATGATTTGAAGTCTCATGCCGATATGATCAATGTTATTACCCATGTATTGAAAACCATTATTGAAAACAAAGTTGACATGCTTCAGGCATTGGAACATGGATCTTAGGAAAAAAGTGATTTTACCAGGCTAATAGATCCCTACCTTTGCAATGATAATATAGATGTGTTATCCCCTCTAACCATTACTATTTCCTTATCATAAACCACTACCTCCCACACTAATAACCCTTATGGATTGACTATTTTCTATGAATTTTATTTCCTAGTTCCAATTTCCCTGAGTGTAGACCATAGTTACCCTACATCCACCACTCCACCGAAGACTACATATTCTTCCCATATCTACTTTCCTAAAAAAGATGATCTTATACTTCATAAAGATGTAAATTATGTTCCAGATTCATATTTTAATTATAATTTTATATAGAGACTACTAGTATATCTTTTAGGAATATCTTTTCAAAAACTAATGGAATAGTCATTTTTAATTCTCCAGAGTGTTTATATTATTTCATATTTTCTATTTATTTTCCCTCTAATTCACATTTTGATAATCTTAAAAGGGGGAAAAGTGTGGAAAATAAAAATAATTAATTACATTTTTAAAACACTTTATGATATTGAGTAATATTTAATTCAATTTATTACAAATTTCTTTTTACATATTCAATTACTTCAATTTAAAATTTCATGATTTGTTATCATAAAAAATAGTGAGATGTTTGGATTAAGACAATAAAATCCTTACTTTATTGATACAAAATAATTTTTAATATTTTTCTAATGAATATAAATTTTTAGGTTAGTAATTTGTTTTTTGGCTAATGATTTTAAAAAATGGTTAAGTCTATAACTTACCATGCATACCAAACATGTGAAGAATATCGACGGATCAGGAAGGTCAATTTATCATGTAGTACTGAATGCATAAAAAAATACCAACCATGTTCATATTCAATCAGTGTATAGTACTAACTGTTCACTGATGTTAAACTGAATGCATTTGTACAAAAACAACCAAATGGAAAAAAGAAGCTACTATGTGAACCAGTGAAGTGACTACATAATGAGAACTAGTTACTGTGTGGATGTAAGTAAGTTATTTCTATTGGTTTTACTAAACACCTGTGTTATTGTTGTTATTGCAGAAATAATCTTACCTACCACAAGAAAAAGTCAATAGTCCATGAGAGGGGATGTACCTACATGATGATTAATAGTATTAACCACTTGATGAAAAGTACACAGTACATTAAAGAATGAAGTTTTCATTTGTATTACTCAATTTCCAAAGTTATTATGCATATATGAAGACAACATACCATGTATAACATAATTAGTGGAATATTTTTCAAATCTCCAGTGGCTACTTTCCAAAGGATTAATGGTTGAGTCAATAAAATTATTTCTATAATAAATGCTCTCCAATGACTAATTTTTATGGAATTATTTTAATGAAGAATAATTGATCATGTTAAAATTGTGAGGGTAGATTAACATATATAAATATATATAAACATTAAAATATATACAACCACCAGTGATAAAATGATTACTAATTAAGAAAATTTTATGACACTCCATTTTATGTACTTTATACGAAAACACGATTCAATATTTTCCTAGAAAAATTCAAACATATTTGAACAATTGAATATGACCAGATTGAGTTGCACTGAATTCTCAATTTTCTTATATCTTAAATTTTTTATCTAGGATTAAATTTAGAGCTATAATTTCTCAATCTCTTTTTTCATTAAAAATAGTGTACTTTACTAAACTAGAGAGTTCAGGAAACTATACAACCATTTTATTCATATATAATCCCCTATATAATTATTTAAGAGTTTATTTGTGCCATAAACCCCATTTAACACATGAAGAACTATGGAGGTGCATTTTAAAGCCTATATTGTATAAGATATTTCTTTTTGTAAAAATCATTATAGGTTGTGGATTAGTTTATTTTATAATAAACTACTTGCTAATATGTGATTTCCAAGTGGAAATGATAATGTATTTCCATAGGACTAAAAAAACATTATTTCCATAGTGATTTACATATTTTTTTTACATTTTATTCATGAAATTTTCATTACCAGTAACATAAAACTATATAATAAAACCCCAATCTAATACTTTAAATTTACTAGTATTTTATATAAAATGTATGTCACAATCAAAATGGCATCAAAAAGTAAAATAGTATTATTTTTTTTAAAATTTTATTTGATCTAAATATTAGGAATCCTTTTTGAATGATTAAATTATATAATTCCATATTTTTAGTGAATTAGGTGTTATTATTAATTTTTTGTTTAATTTTTTAATTTTTTTATTATAAATTTTTAATTGGAACTCAATTCACCTCCTATTGAGAATCCAGTAAGACCAACAGAACCCATTCGTTGATCTTACTAATATTTTACACCATAAATCACATATCAAGTTAATATTTATCATTTAACCATTTCAATAACAATCCATTTTTAAATTTGTTATCTTCTTTCCATTTATAATTCATAAAATGATTCTCAAATTTACAAGTCATTATTCCCAGCCCCATCCATTTCAATATTTATCAGGAAATCAGAAGAAAACAAAAACAATAAAAAATAACCCATCCTCCTCAAACCAAATAACCCCACATGACCATAATTTCAAATCACAACCAATTCCTCATCATAACTTCCACATATCATAACATCATAACACAATCACTTTTCATATCATTAAAAATGGGATTTAATGACAATAAATCATCTTTTTTATGGGATATTATCAAAGAAATCCATATTTCTATGGGAAACTAATTTCATTAACTTTATATAACAGATTTTTCTTTTATTTTATATTGATCTTAATCAAACAATCACATATAGGGTCTCATAATCCAGAAGAATCACTACTAAAATATTTTCCCTAAAAACTATTATTTTTAATAGGGACATAAACATGGGTAACCCATTAAACAATATCATAAAATATGTAATAACATTTGAGATATCCATTTTAATGGAAAAATATATCATTTTTTCCATGTGATAATCACATTCTCTTTATAATATAAAACATCAATTATCTAAATTACAACAACATATGATAAAAAAAATTCATTACACATGGGATAACAATTTCTACAGATATAGATATCTGTAACATATTGAAATATGGTAAATATAGGTGAAACTCCCAACCCCACATAATATTAATTAACTAATTAATTATCATGAATAGAATATTGCATACCATCTCCCGAAAGGATAAAAAATCATGGTACCGACCATATATTTTTACTTAAAGAAATATACAGGATCAGCTACTTGGTAATTACATTCCACAAAAAATTTCTGCATAAAGAAAGATAATGGATCTGAAGATTATAAAAGCCTATAAAATGTTAGAGAAGCCTTATGTAAATTTATAGTAGGCATGAAGATCTCATAAGGGGATGTTTGAACCACAAAATACAATTTTAATGAAGAAATCCCCAAATGAAAAAATTTCTTTTTTTTATATTCATGGATATCCCTCCTCTAATACTCATGAAATGTTCACCTTTAATTTACCACATAATACATATTTAAATCAAATCATAATTTCTATTCATTTAAAAATATTTAAATTGTTAAATATAATTTAAATGAGTAAACATAATCCGAACAATTATTTATAGTTTTAATTCATTTAAAACATGTTTTCAAGAGGATTCAAGAGGAGAAAGGTTATTTTAATCAATGTATATTACCGATATATAGTAGGAAGGAAATGTGTAAGGGTAATATGACTTTAAAAATACAAAAATGGATACCATTATACCACAAGAAGAAAATTAGGGATACCCTTACATAAAAAAGGGTTACCTTTATGAAAGGTTTGGAAATCTCAGATGACCCTTATGTAGCATTTATAGGACCCTTATATGATCTTAAAAAATTCATAACTACCATTATACAACTTAGATCAACCCTTTAATAAGGAACTGAGTACCTTTATCTTATCCCTGTAAACTTTCCTTTACAATTACACAATAGTGAGCTACCATTATGTAACCATTATAACTTTGGTGTTACGATTTCACAACAATAAACTAGAACTTATGAGAAGAAGAAAAAATATGATTAACTTGACAATGTTAAGAACCTTTCATTATAGAAAATGAGAGTGTTTTGGGGGAAATTATACAATGTCGAAACTACACATATGTAAAGTCATTTACCCTTAGGTTTGAAATACCTTTACGTATGTTGGGATGTACAATTATGCAGTGCATGATATTTCAAGCTTACCTTTACACAAAAAATTTAAATTACCTTATTCCATTATGAAAGACATTAAAAATCACCATAACTCGTAGACATCCAAATTCCACGCATAAGGTAAAATATTTAATCGAAAATAATAATTATTCAATTAAAATAACATGTAAATAACAAATAAAAGTAATTATTATCAATTCCAAAATAACAAAAATAATTGAAAAAATTATAATCACATTGAAAAATTCCAAATCTATTTCCAAATAAAATCCTAAAACTTTTAAATTATATTCATGGATTGTAAAACCTTTTGAAAAAAACCTAATAATATTTAAAATATTTTTTAATAAAATAATATATTTTATGAATTAATTATTGATCCACCGAACACCCAATAATTTCCAATGTTGGGTTGAGAATATTTTTGATCCTATCAATCAAATACCTATAAATCTATTCTAATATTAATGTGTAAAAAAATAGGGAGAGAGAATGACATTGAGATAATTTAACTACATTTTGAGATAAATCTCACGGTTCCGACTATATTAAGTATAAAAAAACAATTATATAGAGATACTATTGAGGTATAAATCACTCATAGAAGAACACAACCACAAAAATAGCTATAAAAAACCCAAAAAACAAATCATATCAATCAAATAATCATTTCATTAATACAAAATCATATTTGGAAACCACCCAAAAATAGAAACATCATATTATTTTGATGAAAAGGTTAGAATTCATTTTGGAGAAAACATTATTATAACTTTTATATCAAATAATTTAATTTTGAATAACATCAAATTAAAATATATGAATATATATAAATATATGTGGTTTATAATTCTTTATTATACTGGAAAATTTAAATTCGTAACATTAAAATCTTATATTTTTTTAAGTTACATAAAAAACATATCATTATTCATGAATAATATTTTATTAACAAGATTAGATATTCTATTTACAACAATTCATTATGTATTCATATTGATGTAGTTCAATAAATGATTTTTAGAAGATTCCTACTTACTAGACACATATCACAACATTTCATATTGATTCATTTTAAGTTAAACAACAATCTGATAAAAAATATTCACATTGTATCTGGTATTTTAAATATAGTAGGTTTTGAACATAATTTCCTATGAAAACTTTTATTAATCATTCTAAAAACTCTGTATTTATCAAATTATTCTTTTCGAAAACACTTTCAACAAATTTGAAAAAATTTCTTTTTAGATAAATTCTCATTTTACAAATAAATTATTAGAGTTTTTTTAGAATAAATTGTCTCTTTGAAAACTATTTTTTTCCAAATGGGTCACACTAAATATTATAACAAATATTTAAGGTAAATTTTATGTATAAAATACCCAATATAATGTTTTTTCTTTCCAAAAATATCATTACAGTTTAATCATCTAAGATAAATAGAAGATTAACTTGTTCAATTCATCATGCATGAATGATTTAATTATTCCACATAATATTTAATTTATAACTCGTAAATGTATTATATAAAAACAATTTGATGTTAATAATAGTCATAAAAAACTATTATGATATCTCTCCTTTAATATTTATCATGCTTCCCAAATTATATTGTCAAATCATGTACAGTCGTGAACATTTTTTTATAAAACTAGCACAACTCTACCATGAACTCTACCATGTTAATGTCGAAACATAACTACAAATTAGAGAACCCAATTTAACATATGATATTCATCACAAAAAATATCAGAGGTTGAAGAAATCCACTTTATCCTACAATGAAGTATTCTAGGATTCCTTAAAAAACATTATTTACCAAGATCACACTCATGAAAAAAGGGTACTACATTCTAATATACATTTTCAAATGGTTTATGCCATTATATTGAAATTTCTCACTTAAAAATTCATGACCAACACAGTAACTTATTTCAATATAATTAGAGCTTCTGCAGGCATACATGTCATGGAAATTCACCTTCAGTATCATACTTATACCAAAATTGGGTTGAACCAACTCACCCACAAGAGTTTAAAACATGTCATATAATGCTTCATGATTAGGAAAATATGTTTCACTTATTTATATGATAGATTCCATAAAATATATAAACAATATGATAGAAATAAGTTCATGGGATATAAGAACACTATAAAACCACCATTAAACAATCATATTTATTATCATGTAATCATCCCAACATTTATTCTAGAAATAATGGGAAAGACCATCTTCAACAAATTCTATCTGTGCTAGTGACATCCATGAAACCACTACAACTAGCATCCCATGTCAACATGATCATCACAATCAACACCCTTCGCTTTAATAATATCCATGGGAATTCCCACCCATACCTCATCAACCAATATCCCAAACAGGATCACATCAAGTCACATAGAAGTTCTCACATCAAGATTAAACAAAGAGGTGAAAAAATACTAAACAGAGTTAACAAGGAATTTATTCCTTATAACAATGCATCCAGCATTTATAGGAAAACATGCTCACACAGACCTATACATTTACCTTAATCACAGAACAATTTTTATTACCATCATGGGTTAACTAATTCATTTATCACATTTCACCACTATACGTAACCTAAATAATCATCTATGTAAAATAATAAATTATTCACACAAGCTATAATTAATAACATCGAGTTTCGACATACGTTAAGGAATACCATTATTTTTTAATAGGCTTCTTAATTATTTCAAAAAAAAAATTTCTTCATCTTCATATGATTTATGAAACCAAATTTACGAGCGTTGTGGGATTAACCCATTTTATTGAATATTTTTTATTCTATAAAAAACAACAACACAACACATAATCACTATAGGTATATATGTTCTAAAAAACAAGTGACATCATCAAAAGATAACATATTTTATTCGAGTTATGTAATTCATTGTTTCTATCACTTCAATATCAGAATGGTACATCATTGTAAACATCATTTATAAAGTAATTTTCTAGTATAGAAACATTTATCAGCAAGGCATATCAACACTCCTTTGTAATGATCAAAATATAATACAAATAATAAAATAAATTATTTTCAATCAATTTCTAATAAAATATCTGGAAATTCTTTTAAATGTGTCCTTGATTGACGAAAAAAAGTACACACATGTTATCTCATTCCCTATTCGTAGAATTCTTAAACAAAACAATCTTACATAATTTCATTAATCTGGAGAATATTCTTTTGAAATGGAATTTGGGTTGTATGATTTTAATTTTAAATTTATATACGACATGATCGGTACATCCAATGTTTTCATATTAAAAACAAAACATATTAAACACATTACATTCTCATGTCTCATATAATTGAAATTACATAGTTACCACAAATATTTTTTCAACATTAAGAATTATTCCCACTCCAAACTACTCTTGAAATTCGTATTAAATGAATATGTTCAATCATATCAATAGTTTAAATTATCAACAATTTACCACAATTAATGCTCCCAATTTTAGATGAATATTAAAACCATATTTCCCAATAATTCTACCCTAAAACATGCCTATAATATATGAATAGATTAATAATATAGATCTTCAATCATTACAAAAGAAGAATCACGTATTTCTTTTTAATGTTACCAAATATCCATATGAGTAATCAATATTTATGACAGTCATTATTCATAAATTCTAAAATACTATTGTGCAAAATATACTTTTATAATAATTATATAACATTGGGTAATGAAAATTTATGAATGGAAATAAATTCATTGAATATTAATTCATAAGGAAACCAAATTGCTTCTAATAATGTTTTTTAAAACAATAATTTTCTTTATGGGAGGTTGATATAAACTCAAGAAACATTTCTTCATAATGGATTTAAAAATTTAACATCTATTCACAATAAATACTCTAACCCTACTTCTCAAAAAAATTATATCTTTAGAATAATGGATTATAATATTTGGAATTTTATCAATGGAATAAATTTAACTCAGGAATACTCAAGAAATAACTACAAAGGAAAAAATATTCAACTCCCAGCACAGTTTCAATGAAACATTATAGTCTATATAATCTCCATTCTACCCTTTCACTTGATGTTATATGATTAATTTTGGAAGCAATAATAGTTCATTAGAAACCAAAATTGGTTAAATTAGAAAAAATCATATAAAATTTCATGATTTCTTTAATTAAATTCCATAAATTCCAAAAAAAACCTCATTCAATCACATACACAACCAATAATGATGCATAAACCAAATATAAGACACTAACATGCATGAAACACCATCTCACACAGTCATTCGATTGGATTATATTTCATAAATAGGATCATTAGGGACCTAAAATAAAATTTCATACTTAGTCTTCCCTATCTTATGTCATTCACCATGATTAAGTGATGTTGTTTCCCTAACAACCTTTGAAATTTACACTATGCAAAACACTAAGTCCTATTATATCTCCCAACCATAACCATTGATACGACATTTTTATTACCCCATATCACTAATGGTTACCCGCTATAGATAACAATGTACAAAGGGAGGTAAGGACCCCAGATTTTTGCCTCAAATATGCCTTGGGTTGACGACTAGCACTGTGGGTATTATAATGTTCCAAATATGGTACAAATTACCCTCAATAGAAAGAAAATTATGATCAAGGGATATACTATCAACCAAAAAAACACCATAATATCAAAACAGTAAAATCCGTAATATTCACAATTCATGTAATGACATACTTGTAACACCCCAAGATTTCATAGTACGTTATTTCTTCAAAATAATTCTATAACTTGCACTACACGCAACACCGAGTTCAAATGCACCATGACTTACCAATCTAGCCGTTCAAAATAGGTTAGGAATAGTATTAACTGCATTTTAAATTTTTATACCCCATATAATTTTTCATCCATATTATGTGTTTCTTAGACATAATATAAGAACAAATTCAATTTTTTAGATAATGGATGTATTTTTCAAAAAAAGAATTTTTAATTCCTTTTGAGGGAGAACCCTTTTTAAATACAATATTTGACACTTTTATATATTCAATTTGAAAAAATAAACTTCTTCATTCGAATCGGTAGAGAGAAATTTAGTTTTGATAAATTTATGGTATTATTCTAAATACATTCATATTTTGAAAAATTATAAATTTTATTTAAAAACAATAAATTTAAATAATTTATAGTGTTAAATTATTCATTTGATATGTTTTTATTATAATTAGATTATATTTTTACCATTTAATACTATTTAGGTCGTTATAATAAATTTCACTTTGTAATTGGACAAAAACAAGTGTGATTCTTTTGATATATATTGTTGCTTAAAAACACGCTATTTATTTTGACAATGAAAATTAATTTTATATTAACTAATGAAGCTTATTTGTCTTTAAATTTGTAAAATAGAAATCATTTTTGAATTCGGAATATCAAATATAGCTTATGCTGATTTTTTGGTATTTTTCTGAGAAACGCTTTTTGATGAATACTGAAAACACCGATTTATTGGTTAAAACCGACATTTTATTTAAATAATTATTTATTTTTATTAAATTTATTTTGGGTCAAAATATATACATAATACCTATATATGCACAAAATAAATCATTGGAGTCATTTTATAAAAATATTAGATATATGAATATTTTGTTGAACTTTTTACCGTCTTTTACCCACCTCCTAGGAGTATTTGAAAATGTTCATAAAATATAATTTTAACAATTCTATGAGTTGAACTAAAATAATCCAAGGGAAACGATTAACCTTATTCAGTAAAATGTGTATCAATTTGATGAATATAATTTTTGATGAATAGTAACTTTTGACTTTTATTTACCACGGTTAAAGGTAAATAGGGAAATTCAAGGTAAAAATAATATTATAATAATTCAAAATTACCTTAACACATGTCCTAACCTTATTTGATGAGTAATGTCTGACAATGGGAATCCTTGGGCTTATTTTGGGACCCCATGGATCCCCTTATAAATGATAATGACACTTTAGATTGATTAATTTAAAGTAAAATAAAAATATACAAAAACAAAAATCCTTTAGTAGTTAATTTTTATATGGTGTTATATAAGTAATGATTTTTACTAAAATATTATATGGAAATATAAAACTATTTCATAAATCATGGTATTTTTTTAAAAAAAAATCTATATCGAATAAATTAAATTATTTATGACACAATAATGATGCAATATTAACCTCATTAATAAATGATTTAAATAAATTAGATTATAAATATTAAAATAATTTCCAAACCATGTCAAATTATTATTGTATGAGTTTATTTATACCATTAGGCATATTATATTCGACTTTAATGATTTTTGGACCTTAAAAAACCGAATATAATTATATAATAAAATAAAATTTTCACACTTTTCTTAAGAGCCCCCCTCGCCCTTATAAAAGGAGACCACTTCTAACCAATTCCTCACACATCTCAAGCCTTTAACCTCGTCAAAACACTGAAAAATTAATCTCCCTACATCATTCTCGTCCTTTTAGAAACCTTACCTTAGGGATAAGTCACTTCAAGAAGTCCTTTTGGTTCAAACCAAAGGAATTTACCCAAATTAAATGTAATAGTTTCACTTAACTATTTTTCTTTAATTTTACATCTCCAAACCAAAATTTTTTTTATTCATTTCTTTTATAAAAAAAATGTATCCTCAATATACTAGGATGTTGTTATGAGAAGGATTAGAACTACACTTACACACACATCCATCTAATGGGTGAAGAACATAATGTTTTTGTGGATAGAAAACTAACGCCTCACGAAACGATGATTATTCAATTACCTCCTACCTCCACTAATGGTGGTCATTATTAAGGAAATATATTTATATATGATATATATTATGTTTATGTTTTTTTCATTCTTCTTTATTTTTCTTTTATAGTACCACTTAATGGTTTCCATTAGGGGTAAACACAATAATTTCATTCGAGGAAGTGCAGACTACCACCCCCTCAAAGTGATATAACATGTTAATACCATATGTGGGATGTATAAAGGATGGATTTGTTGATATTATATATGCTATTATACTAGAATTATAATATATCCATGTATCAAAAAGTTTTAATTCCATTAAAATAAGAAATATAAATGAATGTAGCGTTCATGCGTACATACGGCTTACCGTCTCAATGAACAGTGCATTTCATTCATTAACGCAAAATGATATGTACAGTTATAAATACATGTATATACTGGATATATATGATATATACGATATCTAAATCATGAATATCATTCTGGATATAAGTAACTTTTGATCATGTTAACAACTTTTAAAAATAAGGTGTTGATTTTTTACTCAAGTGCCAAATATCGACAAAACGAACGTTATAAACTTAAATGATTACATAATGCTTATAACATGAAAATAAGTGATATAAAAGAAATAATAAATTTGAAAAAATTTCTTAAAAATGTAGAAATTAACTTTATTTTACTATTCATGATAGTAAATAACGAACGGGTCAAGTCAGACATGAGTTAAAAGGTTTCTTATCTCACTTTTAATTTTGATAGATTACCATTGTTCACCACTTATTTTTTTCATGTGGGGTATTTTTTACATAAATTTGATATATATTATCATGATTATCTTTATATTCATGATATTTTCTGATTAATTTGGTGGTGATTGACTATTTTCCATAAGACTTGATTTATTATAATGAGGTAAGGGTTTATTCTACAATCGCTTCATTATCTAAGGTTGTTTATACGTAATTATCTACTGGGAACTCTTTTTCATCCAAATCCAAGTTTCATAAAAATGTATTTCGAAACATTATAACTATTTTATATAATAGGGTTAAATTCATTTATACCCTTCTTTGACTTTTATAATATGTTTACAAAGGAATCATTCCGTTGTTTTCAAACAAGGTACTTCATGATCTTTTCGACAAAAATAAGGTAAAAATGTTTTTTTTAACTTATACGGCGGGTGTGGCTATTTTAAACCATTATAACATCATTGAAGCTTCCCTTAGAATCTTATAATAATATTTTAAAATTACATGTTTTCTTTATATTTATGTGACTCTTAAATTATTTCAACATAGAAATTGGTATTTCTCTAAAAAATGTTTTGATTTCTTCTATGTCAACATCCTTTGATGGATTTTAAGTTTTTTTGAAGTTGATTTATTTAGATACAAAACATCCATATTGTATTGAAGGTTTTTTGATATTTTTGACTATGTACGGGATATTCATAAAATATTCATGGATTATGGTTAAAGTATTGAAGTTTAGTATGCTAGTTTTAATACGAATGTTTTTTTTATATTTCAACCTTTTCTTTTGATGAATTTATTGGACTAGTTTGTTCTGGGTAGGGGACCGGTAAAATTAAGCCCTTCGGGTTGGGGTTTGATTATAGCAGAACCTCTGGGATGGAGTAATATTACAGAGACTCTCGGGGAAGGAGTCCGGTTATAGAAGATCTTCAGGATGGAGTCTGGTTACAGAGGCTATCCGGGATGGAGTCCGGTTACAGAGGATCTTAAGGTTTGGGTTTGGTTACTGTTATTCCATATTTCCTCCCACGAGGAATTGACATAGAAATTAAATTATGATATTATACATTTCCTCATTATGAAAATAATTTTGACGGTTCATGTTGTCATTCTACTAGTAGAATACCGATTATAATGTTTTATTATGGAATTATTTACTTAGCTCATATTTTTGAAATAAAATTATTCATGTTTATTATTGGTAAAGGAACGTGGTTTCAATTATTTAAAATGATTAATATTTGTGTTATCTTCTATTGTATTGCATACCCTTACTGAGTGTTTGAGATCATCCCTTTCTATGTTTTATTTTTCCTAAGGATTCCAAGAACTGTATAGTGATTGATATGCATAGTTAAGCTAAGGGAATAATGGCGTTCATAAAGGATTATTTATGTTTTGTTGTATGTTATAAAGTGTAATATAACATTAATGTATTTAATATATTTTCCAAGACATCTAAACCAATCAGTTTTTCGTGACATGATTCCTTGTAATCATGTCAATGTATTAAAATAATGCACCGACTCTGGGTAAGTGGGTCGGGGAGTTATAGTTGGTATCAGATGAATTTTAGGATAACCTTGGAAACTAGATTTAAATAAACTCTGATTAGAACACATAGCCCTAAGATAGACTTTGAGGATTATTATAGAAAAACTTACTCTAATTTTGGTAATGTAAATATTTTGGGTTTTTTCCAAGAATATACATCCCTGTCTAGATACAAGTTGGTAGAGACGGCTCTAGCCCAGATGTACCTTGGGGTAAAACCCGAAAACACTGATTTGAGCTTGAATCGAATGGGAACTGGTGCATGAAAACAAGCCTTGCTGCACTCTTGGTTACGACACTCTCAAGGAATATTCTTATGATAATTTTCATTTTCATTACAAATCATTATGAACGGTTTATGATTATATGCTTCCTTAAAGAAAACATTTTTATGATTATGGATTATATCCATAAACTTTTCCATTTTGTCTAAGTGTTTTAAAAGTTTGGAATTATGTATTTTGATTCATAAACTAATCTAGTTTATTCCATTGTATTGAAATGGCGCCGAGTAGAAGGAATGTGAAATCCAGCAATATGTATGATCCAAATAGTAAGAATGTTCATATATTTCATGGTATTAAGCCAAAAAAAATTTGGTAAATATTCTCCCATGTATTCTCAACATATGAAGAAATAGTATCATGCATTAATAAGATATGTAAATAATACCTTGAGTCCTATATCTTTGAAGGGAAGCAAGAGAATAAAAGGATGGAAGAGAGAAATATGGATAAAGGGAAGAGGGAATAGAATGATTGTACCATATGTGATAACTGTGGAAATAATCACCTTAGTAAATGCTTGATGTGAATGAGAGTTTTTTATAATTGTGGAGAAAATGGACACCAAGTACGTGATTCCAAGGGTAAAGAAAAAAATTTTCCATTGTAGAATGCTTCATCTGCAAGGAGTTGGGACACTATACAAATAAATGTCCAAATCATTAAAGTATACCTCAAATGCTACAATTGGATAATAAAAAATTTATGATACTACCGAAGATGAAGAGTAATGATTATATTTCTTTAGTTTTTATTAAAGTATTGTGTCATTTGGATATTGTATTAATGATGTACATATTATAAGAATTATAGAGTATATCAGGATTGTACTACAATACTGTTTCATTAAGGACTTGATATTTTGTAGAACCAAGAAAAGTGAGTCAATTGAAGGTTAAATTTTTGGAACATATATGGTAGAGAGAAAGATAAACCATAATATGGTTCTGATACTAAGGTAGTGCTTTTGGAATAATAGATGGTTGATTTTGATAAATTATATTGGATATTCTTGACTTCCTTAGAAATGATTAATAGTTTGTTTATTCCATCAATGTTGGAATATCCAATATTTCTGGATATAAGGAATATATCTAGTATTATATAAATGATAATGGAGAATGAATGTAATTAATAAGGTTTTATGGTAATTCTGGGGGTTACCATGTTTTAAAATAATACATGATGAAGGTGTCCATATGTTATTACGTGGAAAATAGGATCTTCATTGTGTTTAACATCCTTATAAATTTAGGAATGTGAGTTTGGATAGATTTATTTTGTATAAGTAAAAAGTATTGAAAGGATAATATATTATTGTTAAGGTTATTTTAGTATTTTTATAAAAAAGGAAAACACACAGACCGTCTGAAAACCCTTCGTGTCAGACAAAGCTGTGGAAATCGAACCCACAACCATAGTGCGATTGGGATTTATCTCCTACCACTGGACTACGTGATTTCCCTAGACTGTATAATGTAGTTTCATTTTTAAAGTTAATGATAGGTGAATTCTAAATTCATATTTTTTGAACCCTATACGAATAAGATAAATAGAATATTATTTTAACTTCTATTATCTTTTAGAGTGAAATATGAGTTTGTGGTAGAAATTAGTTAGAGGATGGAACTCTACTTGTCAAGTATATATTTTTGTTTCTCTTATTCTATGAATAAAATAATTTTTAAATATTATGTAAAGGATCTTAAAACAAAAAATGTGTCATCCTAATAACGTATGTTTTATTGAACCAATGTTATTTTTAATCATCATATACAGATGGATTTGAGGCCCTCAATTCGAAAATAGTTTGTGACTGATAACCTAAGTCACTCCCTATAAATATTTACGTATTTCCTCTAATTATTTCTCTCTAATTTCAACAAATGTTCACCTAATCGGGATCATAATTTTTTGGTGACTTTTTCGTTCCCCTTTCCCTCTAATTGAGTCTAAATTTCATTAACCCAATTTATGATGTGGGTTTTTCCACAAATGAATTTTATATTTTCAACCTTCAATTTATGAAGAACAATTTCAAATTGGGAGGATACTATTTATTGAAGTATGGAAGAATGTAACACCCGAAAATTTCGTAGTACGTTATTTATTCAAGGTAATTCAATAACTGTCACAACATGCAACACCGAGTTCAAGCGCATCACGACATACCAATCTAGCCGTTCAAAAGAGGTTATGATTAGTATTAACTGCATTCTGAATTTTATATACTCTATAAAATATTAACATCCATATTATGTGTTTTTTAGACATAATATAAAATCAAATTCAATTTTTTAGATAAATGAAGTATTTTTCAGAAAATACAATTTTACCGCAGTTTGAGAGTGAACCCTATTTAAATCCAATATTTGACACTTTTATTTATTCAATTTGACAAAATAAACATCTTCTTCAGAATCAAGTGATAAAGATTTAGTTTTGATAAATTTTTGTCCTTATTTTGATAACTATAATATTTCGAAAAATGGTAAATTTTAATTAAAAATTTTTTTTTAATATAAATTATTTATTGTGTTAAATTATGAATTTTATTGGTTTGGATGTTTAATTAGATTATATTTTTATCATTTAATACAATTTAGGTCATTATATTTAATTTCAATTTGAAATTATACAAAAAAAGTGTCAATATTTTGATAGATATTTTTACTTAAAACACACTATTTATTTTGACAATGGGAATTAATTTTAAATTAATTAATGAAACATATATGATTCGAATTTGGTAAAATAGAAATCATTTTGGAAGTCATAAAATCAAATATAGATAAGGATGAATTTTTGGTATTTTTATGAGAAACATCAATTTTTGATGAATTGTGAATTAAACTAAGTTATTGGTTAAATCCAACTTTTTTTTAAATAATAATTTATTTTATTTAAATTTTATAAGTCAAAATATATACATAATACCTATATATGTTCAAAATAATTCATTGGAGTCATTTTATAATATGTTTAGATATATAAAAATTTTATTGAACTTTTTAACATCTTTTACCCACCTCCTATGAGTATTTGAAAATATGAATAAAACATAATTTTACAGCTTCTGTGAGTTTAATATTAAAAATTAGAGAGACACGGTTAACCTTAGTATATGTAATGTGGTTCAATTAGATGAAATTAATTTTTGGTGAATAGTAACTGTTGACTTTTATTTACCACGGTTAAAGCGAAATAGGGTAATTCAAAGTAAAAATAATATTGTAATAATTCATAATTACCTTAACACTTGTCCTAACCTTATTTGATGAGTAATGGCCGACTAGGGGAATACTTGGGTAGATTTTTGGACCCCATGGAGCCACTTATGAATCATAATGACAATTTAAATTAATTAATTTAATGTAAAGGCACAATTGACAAAAACTATAATCTTTTAGTAATTAATTTTTATATGGTGTTATATAAGTAATAATTTTGACTATAAATATTCATTGGAAATATGAAAATATATAATACATCATGGTATTTTTTTTATAATTTTTAGACATCGAATAAATTAAATTATTTATGACACTATAATGATGAAGAATTTACCTCATTAATAAATGATTTAAATAAATTAAATTATAAATATTAAAATAATATCCAAAACATGTCTATTTTTTATTGGATGATTTTATTTCAACCATGAGTCATATTATCATATACCCTAATGATTTTTGGACCTCTAGAAACCGAATATCATTATATGATAAAATAATATTTTCACACTTTCCTAAAGAACCCCTTCGCCCCTTATAAAAGGAGACCCCTTTTTACCAATTCCTCAAACCTCTCAAGCCTTTAGGCTCATACAATCTCTACCACATTAATCTCCCTACATCCTCATCCTCGTCATAGAAGCCTTAACATAGGCAGAAGGCCCTTCAATAAGTTCTTTTGATTCAAACCAAATGAAGTTACCAAAATTAAAGGTAACTATTTCTCTGAACTTCTTTTATTTTATTTTACTTCTCCAACCCCAATATTGTTTTTATTCCTTTCTTTTATAACAAAAAAAAGTATCCTCAATATACTAGGATTTTGTTATGAGATGTATTCAATGTACACTTACACACACACCTCCATCTAATGGATGATGAACATAATGTTTCTGTGGATGGAAAACTAACACCTCTTAAAACTATGATTGTTCAATTACCTCCTAATTCCTCTCATAGTGGCCATTATGATGGAAGTTTATTTATATATGATATATATTATCTTTATTTTTTCTTCATGCTTCAGTATTTTTCATTTATAGCATACCTTAATGGTTTCCATTATGGGTAAACACGATAATTTCATTTGAGGAAATGCGGACTACCGCCCCCTCAAAGTTATATGACTCGTTAATACCATATGTGGGACATATAAAGGATGAATTTAATTATATTATATATCATATTATACTTGAAATATAATATACCTATGTATTATTATGTTTTAATTACATTAAAATAATAAATAGAAATGAAATTAGCATCCAGGCATACGTACGGCTTACCGTCTCCATTAACGGTGCATTTCATTTTTACCCAAAATGATATGTGTTGTTATAAATACATGTATATACAGGATATATATGATATATATGATATCTAAATCCTGAATATAATTATGTATATAATGAACATTTGACCATGTGAACAACTTGTAACTATAAGGTGTTCATTTTTGACTCAAGTGCCAAATATCGACAAAACAAACGTTATTAACTTAAATGATTACATAATTTTTATTACAAGTTAATAAGAGATATAAAAGGAATAATAAACTTGAATAAGGTTCTTAAGAAAGTATCAATTAACTTTAGTTTATTATTCAGGATATTAAAGAATGAATCGGTCATGTCGGACACGAGGTAAGGAGTTTCTTATCTCACTTTTAATTCCGTAAGATTTCTGTTGTTCACCACTTATTTATTGCATGTAGTGTATTTTTTACTGCTATTTGAAATATATTATCATGATTTTATTTATATTAATGATATTTTGTGATTCATTTTGTGGTTATTGACTATTTTTCATACGACTTGATTGATTACAATGAGGTAAGGTTTAATTCTACAATATATTCATTATCTAAGGTTGTTTATACGTAATTATCTACGGGCACATCTTTATCATCCACATCAATGTTTCATAAAAATGTAGTTCAAAACATTATTACTATTTTATAGACTATGGTTTAATTTCTTTTATACAATTGTTTTACTTTTATAAGATGTTTATAAAGGAATATTTCCGTTGTTTTCCAAACAGGGTACTTTTTGGCCTTTTCGACAAAATTAAGGTAAGAGTGTTTTTAAACTTATACGGTGGGTGCAGCTATTTTCCGCCATTATAACATCATCTAATGTTCCCTTACATGCTTATAAGAATATTTTAAAAATAAATTTTTTCCTTATAATTATGTGACTCTTAAATTATTTCAAAATAGAAAGAGATATTCCTCTAAAATGTTTTTGATTTCATCTATGTCAACATCCTTTGATGGATTTTAATTTTATTTGATGTTGATTTATTATTATACAAATATTTATTATTATATTGAAGGTTTTTTCATATTTTTGACTATGGATGTGATATTCATATACCATTAATGGTTTACGGTTAAATTATTGAAATTTCATATTCTAGTATTAATATGAATGTTTATGTTATATTTCATCATTTTCTTATGATGAGTATAGTGGACTAGTATGTTCTGGGTTGGGGACCGATAAACGTAAGTCCTCCATGTTGGGTTCAGTTTATAACAGACCCTCCGAGATGGAGTCCAGTTACAGAGGCTCTCTGGGATGGAGTCCGATTACAAAGGCTCTTCGGGTTTGGGTCTCGTTATAGTTACCCCACAGGTCCCGACATGAGGCCTTAAAGCAGAAATTAAAACTTTGGTATTATACATTCCCTCATTATGAACATAATATTGATGTTTCTTGTGGTCATTCGACTTGTAGAATACCCATTATTATGTTTTGTTATGACATTATTTACTCAGCTCATATTCCTGTCATAAAAGAATTTTTTTTATTATTGGTAAATGTATGTGGTTTCAATTATTCACCATGATTAATATTTATGTTATCTTCCGCTATATTCCTTACCCTTACTGAGCATTTGAGATAACACATTTCTATGTTTTATTTTTCCCAAGGATTCCAAGAAGTGTACTGTGATTGATATGTAGGGTTAAGATATGGGAATAATTCCATTCATGAAGGATTATTTATGTTGGGTTGTATGTTATAAAGTGTAATGTAACATTCATGTATGTAATATATTTTCCAAGACTGCTAAATCGATCGGTCCTTCGGGACATGATTCCTTGTAATCATGTCAATGTATTAAAATAATGCACTGACTCTGGGTAACTGGGGTCAGGGAGTTACAATACTAATAGAACAACTGTTTTAATGTAAAATATAAAAGACAATATTATGATAAAAAATCATTAGATACTCCATCACCCAAACTAGTAATGTCCATAGTAGTTCCCAATGTCCTCTTGGAAACATAAAAAACAATTTGAATATGATGGTTGAAAATTCATATATACTCGGTAGGATCATAACCAAAGTATATTTTTCATATGTTAAAAATCATAATAGAGCACCAGGGAGAAGACAATAGAACCTACAACACCTAACTGGTCAACTAACCAATCCCATCCTCAATATGGAATTATAACAAAATATAACATCCACGTATAGTAACATAATATGAATCATATCAATAAATTGGTACCCCACAAAACATTCACATTTGTGTAAATCTCCCAGACCCCAAATTCATATTTTACGCTTCTCCCATATCATTAGTATAGTAAATCTACCTGAATATTTATAAGCCATCAAATTACATATCATCTAATGACACTTGAGCCACCATATAAAATCTCACATGAAGACACTTGGGCCATTACATGACATCTCACTCGAAGACAACTAGTCCCTCACATATCATACCCTACCATATCAAAAAAATAGCTAATCATGAAAATGAAAGAAATCATCCACATGTGCTTCTTCTACCATACCGAACCCCCAATAGAATCCACATCATAATATTATCAATCACAACCACATGTTTACTATAATACACAACACTACATGAACCATGCATAGAAAATACTCATATAATAGTGATGGGATGTGGGGAAGCCAGCCATCCATCCTCACCATTGGGACATTGGGAGAAACACACTGAATAAATTTGGGTGTAGGAACATGGTTCATGATGCGGGTGTGGTGTGTATGAACATTACAGCGAAGACAAAATATGTAATATTCACACATAAGACTAAAATATGGGTTATAAAATGTAATAATATCCAATTCAAAAAATTATCAAATTTTATCACAATCTCTACAACTTTCACTTCCACCTCTAAATGAATCACACCACACGAGCATGCCACAAACCACAAGCCACAAGCCACATTCAACATTTATTTTCATGTTAATCGATATACTAGATCTTCCCATTATGACACTCATTTCTTTATCCAATCCATTCAATTCATATCACTAGATCATATTTATGATGGTGTATTTTAATAGATTTTTTGATTTCAATGGGTATATAGTTTCTTTAACCATACAAATGTTTTTATTCTTTTATTAAATTATTATATTAATAAAAATATCACAACAAGGGTATCATAATCCAAAATAATAAATGTGAAAAGAAGGTTCCTAGAAATGATTATTTTTAGTAAGATAACCAATAAGATATTTTAATGGATTATGAAGCATGTCCTCCAATATTGTGTATGTGAATGCGGGAGTTCATTGGTTTGGTTCACGTGGCTTGGAGTATTGTCCTTAAAGTGAACTTTTTTTAATTCTTGGGATAAATTTTTAATATAGATATTCATTATATTTTCTTGGGTATATATATTATGTTGAAGTGTCATGAGGGGAAATCATGTTAGTTGGGACATTGTAGGCTTCATTCCTTGGACTGAATATGGAGAACTCCCAGGAGAAACCTACTGCATTTCTTGATTACAAACAGTGTAATAGTTATTTAGGAATCCATTACATGTTTCTATCATATGGTCATTATTTGAGATAGATTAAAATGAAAGGATAACCTACTAAGTCTATCATGTCAAATATGAAATCTCATGAGATGATCAAAATTGATCATAGAATTTAAACACAGTTTGAAAACTGAGTTACAGTTATGGAAACAAATATTTATGTGTTTTCATAGGATGGTACGGACCAAAAAACCATCTTCCAACATATGGAAGTGGTGATGAAATAATTTCATTTAATTCTTACTCAATTGTAAAAGGTACATGTGGAAAATGAGTATCATTCAGATAATATAAGCCATTCTTCTATAGTTTAGGATGGTAAATGTAATTTGAAATATGGAGAATGGAGTAGTGATCGACAATATACAACTATCGATATAGTGAGGTATGTTAGATAAGAATGTTTTGAAGAGCCTCATGAAATCATCAAGCAGGATAAAATATTAACATTCACTGAATATAATATAGTATCATGGATTTATTATGTTAATAAATACATTAAATTATATCATACTCATAAATAACTAAATTATCCATTATCTCATTTGACAATATAGCGCTTAGTTATATCTTGTATAATATCACTGAAATATAGTCAAGTATGTATAACATTTAAATTGATCAAGGATTTTTTTGTATGGTATGGAATAATAGCTGAATATGATCCAGTTATATTTTTCAAAAAACATCATCAGACAGAAATTGTTGATAAATTTCATGACATATTATAATGTACAACAATATAAATTTTCAATATAATTGACAGGTGGTATCTGAGTTTTTCATAGGGTGGTTGAATCCAAAAATTTGAAGCATTATTTTGACACATGATCGTCAATAAAAATCATGACATTAAAAATTATCAAGGATCATATAACCTGAGTTTTTGGTGAAATGTTTTATTAAGATACCAGAATATTTCCCATGATTTAGAATAGAAGGTCACTATGGATGAACTTTGAACCCTATTTTCAAACAATCAATTCCCCTGATAAGGGTTCGGGATTGGGATATATAAGTGGAGGAATTATGAGCTGGAAGAGAGTATGTTACATTACTATAGATGTGTCTGAGAAGATATGTTCTAACAAACTATGTTATTCGTGTTGACTGAAGTTCATTACTATGTACAAATGTTAAGAAAATGGATCTGGATTATGGTTTGGGAGTTCGTATAGCCACATGAATTAGAAGAAAAACATAAAGAATTATTTAAATGAGAATAAATGTCATTAGAATTATAGAAAATGGTGATTTTTGTGGTGACATATTGTGAGAAATACAATAGAATGGGTATTGGGAACAAATTTCTGTTGATGGTCGAAACAATTAAAGAGATTTCACATTTGGTTTTGGTGGACAATATTGAACGCGAATATTTTGTTTCCAAGTGGGGTCTCTGATATTTAATTTTACTAAAAACACCATTTTATATCATATTGGGTGGTGTACAATGACTGGTATCAAAAGGTAATCTCAACCTTTTCATTTTGTGTTTGGAATCTAAATTTTTTGAGGATTATGTTTATATTTTTCACATAACTGAACCAAATTAGGAAGTGGGAATTTTTTGGAATGATACATTGTGGTATATCATGACATATTAGTATAATATGATAGTGAAATTCATTAATAAGGAGTAGATAATTCCTCTTCAGGGAATAAAACATCCCAAACAGATACATATAGATTTTTTTAATTAATTTTGTAGAAGGACCAATGCTTTGTAAAATGAGTGAATTTGGAAAATATTATAGGGGCCACTATAGATTTTGATGTTCTGGATTCTCTCTAGGATGATCAATTATATTAGCCACTTATCCATTTCATGGGTATATTTTCTATTACTCTGTATTTTCCACCAAAGTGACAATTTCGTCATGAAATATAGTTGGTAGTAGGGGGAAATCCTATAAACATTTGACCAAAAAAGTACTATTTCATAAGAAAAAATTGTAGATAAATAAATCTTATGGATGGAAATTCAAGGATATATCTGATAAAGAAGAAGAATGTCTTCTGGGCCCATTAAACTGCGAAAAAGTATGGAGGGTAGAATATTTATTTACATTACTGACCACTTAATCAAAGGATAGTGCTAGATTGTTATGTAATTCAATTGACATAATATAATATAGATAAATTAAATGATTAATTTTTTTCCAATATATATTTGAAATATAGTTTCTATCAAGTTCACATGATGGAGTATAATACGCAAAAGATTTAATTTAAGACAAATGAAGGACACTATGAATTCTTAGTCATTCCTAATAGGTTGATGAATGAACCAACCACTTTTCAAGCTACTATGGATACTATATTCAAATTATTAATTAGAAAATGAATGTTAGTATTCTTTGTTGACATACTAAATTACATTAAATGTTGGCCTACCCATTTAGATATGTTAAATTTTTTGTTGGAATAAATACATCCCCAAGAATTACGTGTTAACAAAAAAGAGTTCACATTTGGTTGATGATATGTTGAGTATTTTAGACATAAAATTTTGTGGAAGGGTTCCTATAGGCATAAAGATAATATCTATAGTATAGTGTTAGGAATTTCCACAAAATGTAAAGAAGGTGAGGGGATTTCATGGCCTTATGGGAAATTTTAGGATGTTAATCATAGAATTTTGGAAAATTGATAGTCCACTAAAAGAATTAAAATGGGGTTGTTTTCTTGGACTATAACAGCTGAAGAATAATTCATGAGTTTTAATGCATAAATGATTCAACACCACTGTCATGCATGTAATGTTTTTCTATTTGGTTTTTTGGAATATCATGCTTCTGGTTCTGAAATCACGGTCACACTTATACAATATGGGTGAACAATTTCTTAATTTATCAAATCTATTTCAGATGTCACACTAGAAAAATTAGAATAAAAAATAAATCATGCTGATATTGTTTTATATTCATCACATTCAACAATATCACATTGGGAAATGTTTTTTTTAATTTTTACCATTCACCAGATCCAAAAAAAATTCATTGATAGTCTGGTGTCTATAGAAAACCAATGTTATATGGAATGTTATTAATATATGAATTTGAAGTTATATAGAAAACCTATAAACTGAATGTAGTATATGATCCCCTCTACTAAATGGGTTGTAGAATACATTTATAAACATTAGATTTTTCCCATATATGGTGGTTAGAACAAAGAATTTTCAAGATGATGATAATTCTATTCACGTGGTTACATACTATTATCAGCTACCTAAAATATGTAAATTCATGAACAAGGGATACAAATACTATAATAGGCTATTTTTCTAGTAAATTATTCAAACTTTACAACATAATTTATAATTCATTAGGAAGTTTTTATAGTGTAACCTCTCATCTCTTATAGTAGGAAAATATAGTATTTAAAGTCATTAACCTGATTTTTGGGATGGGTATCATGGGAAGGGATGCCACAAAAGGTACAATAGATTGTTTAGAAATGTCCAATGTGTAAAATAATATTTAGGAAACATTGAACCTATAAGGGTAAATCAAATATTCCATCTTCATCATTTGGTTTGGGAAGAAATTTCTATTTTTTTAAGGATTATCAAAACCTCTAGGATATGAGGTAATGCATTTCATCATAGATCGTCTGAGTAAATATTCACATTTTGTCCTAATAAAACATCCATATGTATAAAAATATAAAACTAATATAACTGTTCCAGAGGTTTTAAAATTTCATGGGTTACCTAATGACATTTTCTATGACAAGGTCCCATTAGTCATTAATCTTTTTTGGGCATAAATCATTCAAGATTTTGGGGACCATATTAATGATGAAATAATTTTACCACCAATAACATAATTTCCAAAAGAGGTAGTTAATCATTATTTATAATATTATTTTTTTCCCTTATAACTATCATGGAATGTGGGAAACATTGTTGTATTAGATAGAGTATATATACTTTAAATATTTACACCTATATATGTGAAAGAAACTATTTTAATTCGTGTATGTGTGTAAGGTTCCATAGATTTTAATTATTCAATATGAGAAACTACTGTTGATGAAGCTGTTTTAATTTTGTTTGAAAGAGATGAGACAATGAAGCAGCTATGAATGAATTTTCTTCATTACAAATATCTTACGATAAAATTTGATAATATTTATTAGAAGGACATGAATTACAAATAATGAAATCATGTTTTGGAAAAAACGGAGTCTAAATAAGGTTGGTTCCAAATCATAGATTCGTTATATACTAGATTATAGGTGTTCTGACCATTTTACAATTTCTTGAAATTTTGGTTCTATGGATTACAATATTTATCTACATAATAATAATTATGTTCATTCTGTGTTACTTATTTCTCTGTTAATCAATTCTGTGAAAAGGACTAATGATCTTTTATCACTTCCAACTAGTTTTAACAATGACAAAAAAAAGATTCAAATGAGATTTTAGTTGAGCAGTTCTGAGGATACCTCCTTTAATGGATGGAGTAGTGGATTGTATGGACTATAGATTAAACCCCATGGGAAGATGTTATTGTTATTTCTCTTGAATTTCTTATCTCCCTCCCTGAGGACAAAGTGTAAAATCATGGTGTCGGGGGGGGGGGGGAGTATTGATTGCAGTGTGTTAATGGAGTCTTAATGAAAACGTATAATATTTCTTACCTATATTTGGTGGGTTTTAGTAGGGTGAACATAAGCATGGGGAAATATCATTCAAGTGGTATGTTTTTAATTATTGTGGTAAATTTTTAATTGAGATTATAACTATTTTTTGTTAGTCATATCTTCAAGGTGGATGAGTGAGGAGGGGTATATCAAGTTAGTTTGGATGTTGAAGGCTTCACACCTAGGATTGTGTAGGGAGAACACCCTATAGAAAGAGACAATAATTTTTTATAATGCACATAGAGTAATAGAAAGTCATGAAACCATTATTTATTTCCATCAATAACAAAAATGGATATCCATTAAAACAATATTAAAAAAATGATAAAAAATATGATAAATCATTTTTCATGGAAAAGATTTTTATTATATACATGAAATTATAACATTCTATTTCAAGGATAACCCTTCTATTACCTAAATTAAAAAATGCATGTGATAATAAGGATGATAATTTTTTATAAGTGAATTAATAATTTATAGGGAATGAAATATCTACAAGATGATGAAATATAATAAAATATTACTGAAACAAATCATTCCCTTCAATTCTACAAAACCAATTAATTATCTTCTTTAGGATGGTAAATACCAACTTTCCATATTAATAAGAAATAATGATCCCTCATTTATGTTATGACTGGAAAAAGTGATGGATCCCCTACCTAGTATTTCTATTCCACGATAAATCAAAATTTGAAAAATATTAAGGATAGAAGAAGATTCTAAAAACCAATAAAAATACAGGAATAACCCTAAAATGAATTTAATTTGGGGTTCTTGATCTCAAAATGTGATGTTCAGACCACCCAAACATGAGATGAATGATGTAATACTCAAATGATAAAAAGTAACATTTTTAACATTCGTGGACATCACTCCCTGGATACTCCATAAAATATCCATTTTAATTCCCCACATAATTTTTATTCAAATAAAATCATAATAGTAATCCATTATAAACCATTGAAATAATTATATATATTTAGATTGTACGAAAGTAATGAAAATCATTATTTTTATATTTTAAATAATTGAATACTTGTTTTAAGGAGGATCTAGGAATGAAAATAGAGATTTTAATAATTTGACATTATCCCTATGATGGAGGAATGCATAAGGAACGGGTAACATGGTTTTTACCTTATTTGGTGGTATAACCTTACGAAAATGTAAGAAACCCGGTGTTACCATTATGTATAAAAGGGTTACATTTACATAGTCTTTGGAAAACTCAGATGACCCTTATGAAACATTGTGAATACCCTCACACAAGCTTAACAAACTCATAAGTACCCTATTGCAACAGATAGACACCATTATGTAAGGAACTGACAACCTTTATGCGAGCCTTGAAAATTCTCCATTCTATTTTTGCAGTGGAGTGATACCCTTACCCAACCTTTATTTCTTTGGATCTACACTTATGCAACAAGGAACTCACCCATAATTGTCAATGGACACATGCACCAACCATTACGTGGGTAAGAACACACATTTATAAAAACTAGTGGAGTTTTACTGACCGTTACACTCTAGGGGAACTTCCAATATGTAAATACCTACCCTCACATGAGATTCCACCTACTTCTACATAGGATTTATCTACCCTCACATAGATCATGAGGTACCTTTACCTAGTGCATGGTATTTCTAGGATACCTTTATCTAACTAATGGAAATTTTCTTGTACCCTTTTGAATGCTATTATAAACCACCCTTACCCTTACTCTACACAAATTTCATGCATAATTGTAAAATGTTCTTTGAAAATATTAACATTAAAATTAAAACAACATATAAATAGTTAATAAAAGGGTTTATTATCAGTTCCAAAATCAAAATTAAATTTTAAAACAATAAAATCACTTTGATAAAATCCCAATAAAAATATAAATAAACTTTTAAAACATTTAAATTATATTCAAAAAATGTAAAACCATTTTAAAACCTCTTAATAGTTTACGAATAAATTTAAAAAAACATCTACTTTTAATGATATTTCTCCCAAATCACTAGAGACCCCATAATAAAATATAAAGGCTCAATAATATTCTATTCCATTATATGATATGGTTGGGATGATTCCATACAAAAATAATTATGTAGAAAGATGAATTCCCTAACAAAATAATTTCTCAGTGAAATATGGATCTTTAATAACTAAAGTTATATTATATATGGGGATATCACTATTATAGGGAACCCATTTCAGTACGTTTCTTTGAAAACGATTAATAATAAATGATACTTGAACCAATCATTTTTCATTCATAATTTTAATAATTTTCTAATTGTTTTTCGATTCATATAATTAGATAATCCCTTATAATAAATTATTTAATTACAAAAAATATTAAATTATAAAATAAAAATTCAAATGGGTTTAATACTATTGTATATTTTAAATTTGGAATTTAATTATGTATCATATTCATTTTTTTAAATTTTTCTCAAATGATTTATTCTAATAGATATTATAAAATTTGGATAACATCTCCAGATCTAAACCTCAAGGGTCATGAAGCCACATAACTATCTCTAGTGGGGTGACTAGCCAAGAAAATAATGAGGGAGATTAACCGGAGAAGAATTTGTGGACTGCTGGATTCATAGTTGGGGTTAAGACCACTCAGGCCACACAGGAGAGGTGTGGCCCATGTCATTTTTGTGTGCATTTGAATCCAGGTTCCATCCCATGTGAGGTATTATAATTAGAAAAATCAATATAATTTCTTATATAAAATAAAATAAAATATTTTTTATTTCAATGTGGGAAAATCATTTTAAATCATTGCACTTTTTAAAATGAAACAGTTTAGTACCATTCAACCTCATGCACCTCATTCTCACACATCCCCATGTCGTCGACTTTGTAGCTACTTGACTGATATCCAACATCTTCTACCACCACTTCAATCCTTCCACCATCTAAAAACCATCAGTACCACCATTGAAGACCCCCCTGTAAACTAAAACATGATATCTTTCCCACTTCTGAGGCCTTCCAATAACGTGGAACATCTCTAGAGCTTGATCTGGCCTCTATGAAGACTATCTCGAGGCATCATCTGGAAACAGTGATGGTATGATGAATGAGGAGTAACTGATTCCATGAAATATTAATACTATCCATCCCATTCGATTCATTCCTTATCAATCTATACATGATACATTCCCCAAATAAAAGGAGAATACAACCTCACATGGTTTGGTTCCATGTTGAACTGTTGTCTATACTACATATTGTCGAACACCTGATTTTTTTGTGTGTTTCCAATAAAATTGTTCAATGATATTCAGACATAAAAAATATATGTGAATATTTTAATGAGAAATAATGGATTAGTAAAGAGGTTGATCACTCCCCTTTCCTATGAAAGGAGTCCATGGTTTTAAGGTAGGGGGACATAGTGAGGATGATGAGGCCTCATGCTCGACTATTACAATTTTTTTTGTTTTTTTGTTACTATTAATTTATTATAGTTCATTTTAATTTAATTTTAACTCATATATTTTGTAATTTAATTAATTCTCCCACAATAATTCCATCTTCTTATTCTTCTTCCCCTTCTTCATTTTATTCTTTTTTTGTCTTTTTCCCAACTTCTGATTTTAATCTCTTAATTTTCATTTAATTAATTTCATTATTATTTTTTCATTCTATCCATTATTTTCGATTAATGTAACATCACTCAATCTATGTCTCCTATTTTTTATTCATCACTTATTATCTTCATCTCATAATTGTGAACTCTTACCCTCAATAATGATAAGTTGTCCCAATGCTTGTCTTTGGGGTGGATAGGAGTTCTAGAATTATTTATTAATGATTATTTTTTATTTTTAGTCGATTTGAGTGACATGCACTAGTGTGGTGATATTCCACCACAACGTGAAACTCATTCCTATTTATATTATTTTATTTTTAACTTTTCCCTCCCTTCCTTAGATCATAATCTATTTTCATGTTGTATTTTATCCAATCAATGGTTTTATTGACAATGGATGGATCCATGTCCAAGAAGATGTTACACTCTCGATTGAGGTGTTCCATCAACATTTTCATAGGGGGATTTTTAATTTTGATTGCTTATGAATTTTAGATTCCACAACTTATAAATAAAATATTATTAGATCATGAATGATATCTCAATATTGAAGTATCAAACTATATTTGAACAAACAATAGAGAGTAATGACAATAATAAAAACCAAGCTTAGGTGTAAGTTCATTATTTATAATATAAGTATATTTATCATAACATGGTATGGTATAATTATAATTTTTTTTTATCATTTAAATTTTTTTCAAAACACAAAAATATCATTATTTTAATGAAAATATTAAAAAATAATTGTAATTATGTAAATTTTATTTATTATGTTGAAAAAAATTAATTTCCTTAATTGACATGACCCTGTTCATTCACTATGATTAACTTGAGAAACTTTTTAAATATGATTTTTCCACAGACATTGACAAGCGTATGATATAATGGGACCCATTGTTGGGGAGATAATCAGTTTTTTTTCTATCATTTGTTTTACATTTTATATAGTTTTTATTTAAATTATAATAAAATACACATTTTTTTTCTCTTTCTATTATTTTTTATAAGATTTTTTTATATTTAATGGAATAGTTACTCTCTGGTGTAAAAAATAGTGGTTCAAAATTTTGTTGAATACCTCTTACATACAAGTCTTGACTAACTAATTGATCTGCACAAACTTATGGTGAATTGGAATGACACATGTATCTAAATTTGAGATCTAATGATCATGCCTAACCATGTGAAGGCTGATATTCAATTACTAATGGATAATAAAAATATAACAATGGATATTCCCAATAATTCTATAGATATCAAGTATGTTTTAGAAATTATCACGGACAATAAATAGTCTAACCATTTTAAGAGGCAGATCCAAGATGTCCATGATGTGTAAGAGTGGAATTCTGACATGGAAGACATTCCAATAGAGATACGTGTGCTAGATCGATAAGATTTAGAAAACATCTAAAATGAGCATGATGTACAATATGATATCCATGATCTGTAAAATATAGAAGAGATGGTATTGTTGCCTATAATTTTAGTCATGGATGATGATGAAGCCACCCATGTGGTGGAATTTGAAAAAAGATATGGAGTAGTCATGTAAACTGACTCCGTCAATTGAGACTCACATTCATGAGGACCATACCAAAGATAAAGATATTGATCTATAACTAGTACATAGATATGACATTAATTAGAAATATTTATTTTATAATTCAATACAATATGAATTTAGAATTATTCTATAATTCTTGGTATTTTCAAATTTTAAATATCCATGTTATTCCTTATATAATGATAAGGAAACAATTCATTAAAATTATGAGGAACACATGGAACTCCATAATATTGATAATCATGTATTTTTGGAAGCCCATGAACAATACCATGTTGTTGAACCTGAGGAAATCAAGACAGAGTCTACACATATTGAATGGGGTATTATTTCTAATTTTTAATGTATAAATTTTATTCAACAATTATTAACAGCACACAGTCCTTTTTAATATAAAATTCATACAGCCCTCATTAATATAGTAGTGGAATGGAAAGGAGAGGTTGTAAATGTTTCAACCAATAAGATTAATGATCTATAATTTATCATATCCCCTCCATGATAGGGATATCTACATGTGTAGGGGATTTATTTATTATACAATATCGATGAGTCTTTCCTAAATAACAAAGAAGATGTGTAAGATGGTAAAGGTCGCATGTAGTGGTCTAATTATGGGATGTTTAATAAACGAACAAAATATGGATAAAAACTGTTATTTCCCTCTATTGGATGAAAAAATCTTGGGCCCACTTTGAGGGATCATAATAATATTATCCATCTACATGATTTCTTGGATTTCAATATCATTTTATGTATTAGTTTATCATGTATCCCAACTACCTCAATAATTTTTAGCGTAAATTACATTATCATTGTAACTAATTTATTAATTTAGTTTTTGAAGAGAATTATGGAATATGAAATCCCCCAAACCTTAGAGGAAGAATACTAAATGAATCATGAGAAAAGGAAATATACTTTTATGTTTATCGTATAAAATCTTTACATTTTTATGAGATAAATGATTAAATAATGCATGACAAACAAAAAAAAAATTAATTGAGATTCATGAATTTATGCCTAATTTGATGTTTCTTGGAGAAAAAAATTATTAGGAACACAAGAATGCCATATTTTATAATTTAGTGATAATGTGATTCAATGAGGAAGGTGGATAATTGAATTATTAGAGTGAAGTGTGAATATTAAAATGTGGACTCATGATATGAGGGAATTATTTCCTTCATGTAAATAAAATTTACTAATCATTTTTCCGTATTTGAATTTATAAAATTCATGTAAATAGAATTGCTATTATTTTTCATCCCCTGACTAATTGTCCCATGTTTTATTTCCCATTCCTGTTAGGTTTTCAAGACCAAATATATCTTATTTTATGTTGAGCATATTTACAAAGTGATCCTTGGAAATTCCCCCTAATATAACATTCATTTAAACTTGTAAAATCTAATGATTGGGAAAAACACATTTATTTTCATTGATGAATCTTTTGATAAGATCATATACTATAGAACAACTTTTACATTTATTTTTGTTTAACCGATAGAGACCATGAATGCCCATGATAATAATGATCCATGTTTCATGCCATTTTTATACATTTCTACCTTCGTAGTAGTATATTTAATTTTATATTAATTTTGAAGTGTCGGGGTGAAGGAAATCCTCATTGAAGGGATTATCTACCTTGTAATGGGAAAGTGTGGGAGTATTATCTTTACTAATGGGAATAGATTTTTAATACATACATTAATGTTTTATTGGTTTCAATTAATAATGAAATAAAAAATAAAATTTAATTAATAATAAAAATATATTTGAATGGGTTGTGACTATGAAAAATAAAAAATCACCATTAGTAGAGAATTATTTTTATTATATGTGGTAAGGTAGTGGGTGTGAGATTCATTCTAAGAATAAAATTTGAGAAAATTAAAAAAAATTAAAAAAATTAAAGAAGTTGTACATCATTCAATATGATATAATTATTCATGGACTTACGTTGACCTTGGGAAGTGGTAATTTTCTCATTTTGAATGCTGGAACATCATTATGTTTTTACATTAGATGTCATGTTTTACACATTGAGAGATAAACTTCCTCTTTGATACATAATTTTTGAATATCAATTCCCATCAACCATAATCCTCAGAGTCATTAGAGACTTTATTGAATTTCCACATGATTTTATGTTCTTTTTTCATTACAAAGAAGAGAAAATAGTAAAATTAAAAGCTTATGTATAAGGATCATGTTATAATTAAATGCGCATAAATATACTTGAATGAATATCATGAGTTTTGACAGAAATGCCTCAATGTGAGGTAAATCATTATTTTACATGTCTAATAAAAATGAATTAAGGATATTGAATGGATGAAATAATAATTTTGATTATTATTTTCAAATTAAATTTTAAAATACTTCTAATGATTAAACATTCAAAAATATTGGATGTACATTTATATTTTATATAGATTTTGATAGTTTGATTTAATATTGATAATTACCTAATTGTATTACATTGATATTTGATTATTGTTATAATTGGTGACCTTGTGAATTCAATGATTTGATTTAATGATTGAGAATAATCATAGTATAAGTGTAGGGGTATTTGGCATACACTATTTTCAGGAATTATTTTATGTATTTTCTATTGATTTTTTAATGAATTTCATTTTATATTAACTTATAATACATTATTTTTTTAATAAAAAATGAAATTAAAATTTTCTTATAAAATTTAGTTTAAAATTAATGTAAATGATTAATGTTGAAATTTCTAAATTAATTATGTGTCCTATTGAATTTTACATAATATTTTGGAAATAATTTAATTTAAAATGTTATTATAAATTAACTAACATAGCCAACCTTCAACCTCAAGTGACATTAAGAAATATAGCCATCCCAAGTGGGTAGGATGACGAAGAAAAGGCTCTTGGATTTCTTGATGAGTAGAATGTGTGGAATACCATATGCATTGTTTGTCATAAGATCACTCAGTGCTTGTGGGTGTTGCATGGCCCATGTCAAGTGTGTGTATAAGTTAATTCAGGTTCCCACCCAAGTGTAGGATTCTGATCTGTAGTAGATTCATAATTACTTGTATTTAATCTTTGTGATGCTTATCTCTTTTTAGGTGGGACATCATTTTTTGATGAATGTTCATTTTTAAATGAAATGGTTTTATCTTGTTCAGCCTCACTCGCCCCACACTAAAAACCCCCCACACCACTGACTCTTCTTCTTTTCCACCGATCTCCACTTCCTGCTTCAATATCTCAGAGCTTCTTGCCATCCACAATCAACATGACCTACAATGGACGATCAAAAAAAATTAAAACCTGAAATCATTCCCTCTAAGGAGTTCTTCCAACACCTTTGGTCATCATAGGAACATGATCTAATCTCCATGAAGTCTACCTTGAGGCTTCATCTAACCACTATGAAGGAAAAATGAAGGAGTAGATTCCATTGATATGCATGATCACCACTATCCATTTTCTACCACACATTCCATAAGGTGCACTACACGAGCCATGAACCAAATAAAAGGAGAGAAATTCCCACATGGATTTATTCCATTTTTCATCGTAGTCCACACTTCATATATATGAATACATGATTCCTTTGGGTGTTTCCCAAAAAATAACCCATAGATATTTTGCCTAAAAAAATAAATATTATGATTTTATTTTCCATGGAAGGATACAATAAGGGGATGAGGTAGCCCCACTTCCTATAAAAGGAGGCCTTAACCACTTTTAAATGGAGAGGAACACAATGAGTAGGAGGATGAATCATGGTCGACTATAGATATTTTCATTATGTTGTTGTTCTATTGTAAATTTATTTTAGTTCTTTTTAATTTAATTATAATTCATCGAATGTTTTTACTTAACTAATTCACCCATACTAATTTTTTCTTCTTCTTATTTATCTTTATTCTATTTTTTCTTATTTTATCTTCTCCTCTATCTATTTTATTAACTATTAGTTTAGGTTTTACATATATAATTTTATTATTATTTTCATATTCTCTTATTTCTTTAATTCCTCCATATCACTCTTTCTACCCTTATATCAATCCTATGATTTTTATTTTATTTTTTTATACTCATTAACATCGTATCAACATCTCACTATTGTGATAACATACACTCGATAAAGAGGGGCAGACTCGAGGATTGGATCTGGGGAGGATAGGAGTTCATGAATTTTTTATTAATGATTATTTTGTGTTTTGGTATATATGAGTGAAATGAATAGGTGTGGTGATTTTACACTATTACATGTAAGTCATGTATATTTATTTTATATCATTGATATTATTTCCCTCCCATTCATATATTATATGCTCATCACCTAGTGGATTTTATTTGATCAATAGATGACATGAAATACTATGGTGATAGGCCATTAACGATGTCACACTATTAACTGAGGTGTTATAAAAATATTAAAAATAGGAGATGGTTGGTTGAATTTGGATTTATTAGGCATCCATGATTCTGTATCCAATAAATAAAATATTGTTAGTTCATGAATGACATATCACAATTCAGCTATCAATCTAAATTTAAACAAATAATTGATAATAATGATCGAACTCAAAACTGAACCAAGGACAAATTTCATTATTTTTAATATCATTTTATTTAATATTTTATGAAAAGGTAAAACCAAATTTCTTTTCATTTTTTTGAAATTAATCAAAATGAAAAATATCATTATTTTAAATGAAATAATAAAAACATAAAAAATAAAAAGTAGTTCTTATTTAAATTTGAATGATTATGTAGAAAACTATGAAGAAACTCAATTGAGAAGACCCTAGTTTTCCAATATGCTTCACTAAGAAACAGTCAGAATTTTTTTCCCATACCATGTGATGGGAATGAGTTAATAATAAAATGCTAAAAGATTTTACTATATATAATATCATCACAATCGCCATCTTTCTAAAAATTATAATTATTCATTGTAAATAAGAAACATAATGTATGTAACTTTTAATACATGTAACATACGAAAAGTTCATAAGAAATATTTGTGGATTAATGAAAAGTTCTTAAAAAATACATGATAGAACAATTCATTCATTGGTATCCATGTGATGAAACAGTTCAACAAGTGGTTATAGATTCTTATAGATGCATTGACTGATTATTTTATTATCTTGAATGAATTAGATATAAAATGGATAAATGAATATTAGTATCAATAGATATACTCAATATGATTAGGTATGAAAGATAACTGTCAATATGATGGTATATGTTGAGATTAATGGATTTTATAAAAAATTATTGGTTATATGCATAAATTCTTTTATTATAACAAATATATGATATCAACTGTATGTTTTAAAAAGTGATGTAAATATAATGATGTTGTGAATGTGAAAAGAATTGAATTTTGGATCATTAATATAATTTTAATGTTATGGAGAAAAGGATTTGTTGCATTAATAACTAGGTTTCATTAATATTGACTTTACTCATCAAGATATTTGTATTCTATCACATTTAGCACTTGAGAAAAGAATGTAACGAATAGTTTTTTATATTAAATGAGTTGGTTTTTTTTAACGCACAATAAGTAATATTTGTTTAATTCTATAAAATGCATCAAGGTAAGTCTAACATTGATTTTTATGGTTAGATAATTAAAATTAATTTCATTTTTGGAAATGATCCAACAAAGTGAATGAATTCCTGAAAAATTTAACCAATATTCTCATAGTGTTTAGAATGGTTCGAATGGTTATATAATGTTTGTTGTATGAACAATACAAGTTATTAAATGTTAAACAAAACGAATAAAATTTCGTTGAATAGTAAAAATATTCTTCAATAATTCAGTAATGTTCATTGAAACCTTGTTTGTTTATGAGATGTTATAATTCAATCTGATTGGATTATCAATGACATACCTGATGGAGTTTTTGAAACTCCTTGGAATGCCAATGTTATATATGGATGGTGTGTACATTGAATCATTATATTTATAAGTTATGTGGTACCAGATGTATATATACAATATGTTTTAAATTTACAGGGTTTCAATAATAAATAATGATTAATTAAGCTTTTATTTTTAATTCTAGGGGTAAAGAGATTCTATATTTGAATGTAAAGGAAAGTTTCAAGTTTAGCTTGAACTAATATATGTATATTTAGCTCATTTCTCTTATATGATATGAGTTTATATTTACCAAAAGAGATATTTTGTGAACAAGTATGAGATGATTAATTTTATTGAAATGGATTAAAATTCATCAGTATCTATAACGTGTTTTGAGTGAAAAGATATGGAGAAAAGTGTTTTATCCAGGATTAAATGTTTATCCATTTATATATTAAAAAATGTTTGAATGTTTTCCCAACACCCTTTGGTGGTATATTTTAATAAATAATTACTGTCAAACAAAAAATGTTCCAATCACATAGAATACCATATATGATATAGAATCAATAGTTTATTGGTAAAATATTCCAACTAAAAATTGAAATAAATGATATTTCCTAAAATAAAAAGGATTTTGTATCTTAGAATGATATTCTCCAAAAAAATACATTATCTAAGAGGTTAATGAGAGTATGATTGGATATAGAAAATTTCAAAATTAACTGATAAAAGATAACAGTAATCTTAATTAATACTTTTTTTACACATAATATCCTTTATCATTTACAATATCTGTTGATAATGAAAAATATAAAGTGTTATATTTAGTAAAAATTTAGAAAGTATATATAAATATTTCTTTAAATATTGTACTAGTCTTTGATTAATGTGTTTTTAATTAATATCTTATAAAACATTAGGATGTGTGATGAGAATGGAAAATTATAAGAGTAACATGTAGTTGTTAGGAAAAAAGAAAGACAGTTTTCATGAAGGATTACAGGAATCAAAATGAAATTTCAATTTCAGTTGATATCTTAAAAGAGTTTTGAGTGTGTAAAAAGGTGAAATTTATATATTTACATTAGTTACCACCAAAAAGTGTTATAAATTTATCCTCAAAGTGATTTGGATGTGGTGATAAAGGTTATTTAAATATTTACATTTAATTATAATATTAAAGTGATCATCACATTATCCAAAATGTGTTTTGGATGTTAGGATAACAATGATGTATTGAGTTAATCATTTTTGGGAAAAATTTTTATAACATAGGTCTACATAAATGATGATGGGGATGAATATATAATGAATTCAATGTACGGAAAATATTATACAACCTAAAATTTGATTTTGTGATGTTAATAAGTTTTAATATGTTCAATTTTTTAAACAATTATAAATATGATTCACGCATCTTACCATTATTCAAACTAACTTAATTTATATTTGTTTCTTTCAGAATTGTTTTTTGGGAGATTTTTATCAAATTGTCATAGAGATATGTGACATGTATTACATTTGATGTAATGATTTAAAAACTTCTAAAAAGTTTAGAAAAAATATCTAATCTATATGTTTTACATATATGATATAGGGCCCCATGCCTTAAACATCACATAATCTTGAGTTACTTCAAGAATACACGTTGATGATCTTTTCAGGTTTGGAGTTTTAGATAATTAGATCATAAAACATACATTACATTCCAAATTTAAACAAAGTGGTTACATAAAAGATGTTATTCATTTTTCCCATCAATGGAAACATATTTAAAATAAAACATGGATTATATCTTGACACTTACTTGACACTATCATCATATCATGTACCTTTCCCTTGACCTGTGAAAAACATTTCAAAAACTTGGGATGAGCATAAAAAGCTCAGTAAGGTATATAAAAAAATGGAAAAGAAACATGAGTTCATATATACATAAGAATTAAATCATACTTTACCCATAAAACATAAGTACATTAACATACCTCATCAAATCATGAATAAATCATAGAAATTATAAGACATAAAGGTAACTTCATGCATTCATAACATTCTTACGTAGGGAGTAACCCTCTTGGTTATGTTTAGAACACCCATTAGAGTATATTACCTAAATTTCTTCGGAGAAACCTTAAAGTTCAACTCCTTCGCGTTACCCAATGCATTGGAGAGCTATATCAGGCTCACCCACCCTTAGTTTATCAAGGAACCACCCATCTTCATAACAATTCCCAAGAACCATAACATAATCGTATCACATAAAACATGCATAAAGGAAACAAAACATTTCCACATTACAATCACAAGATATTAATACAACACATTGATATAATAAAAACACTATGAAAACCATTTTCAATACCATAATAAAAGAAAATTAAAAAATGGTATTTATTTTTCATTTTAAAAAAGGTATGGCTTGTAGAGGAAGCTGAAACTCAAATAATGATCAAGATAGCGGAGAAGTCATTGTCACCGCATACGTATGACAAAAACATCCACTTTTGTCATTTAGTAAAATTCTTCATATAAAAGAGAATCCTTTTGGATAAATGTAAAAGTCAAAGGGTTTTATACACCGTATAAAAGAAGGTTGTGTATAAAACAAAAATATGCATCAATGAAAGGACATTGAGACGAAGTCCCATACCTCGGGTCCGACTTGACTCGATCACTCTTTAATGTCCTGAATAATAATCTTGAGTTAATTTATACTTTCTTAAGAACCAATTTCAAGTCAATTATTCCTTTTATATCACTTATTACCATGTCATGAACACTATGTAATTATTTAAGTTAATAATGGTCGTTTTAACGATCATTGGTACTTGAGTCAAAAATATGCTCTTTATAATTACATGTTGTTCATGTATCCTTTATATCCAGAGTTATACTCATGATTTATATATCATATATATCATATATATCCCGTATATACATGCATTTATAATATTACATAACATTTAGAGGTAAAAAATGAAATGCACCGTTCATGGAGACGGTAAGCCATACGTACACATGAACGCTACTTCAATTTCTATTTCATATTTAATGGAATTAAAAATTAATGATACGTAATAGTATCATAATTCCAGTATTGTATAATATATAGTATCATTCAATCTATCCTTTATACGTACCACATATGGTATTAACGAATCAAATCACTTTAAGGGGGTGGTAGTCCTCACTTCCTAAAATAAAGATATCGCGTTTACCCATAATGGAAACCATAATGGTATGCCAAAAATGAAAAATACAGAAGCATAAGTAAACATAAACATATTATATATCATATATAAATATAGTTACATCTTAATTTCCACCTTTGAAGGTGATATATGTGTGTTGAACAATCATCGTTTCGTGAGGCAGAAATTCTTCATCCACAGAAACAGTATGTTCTTTAACCATTAGATGTAGGTGTGTGTAAGTGTATCTCGAATAAATCTTATAACAACATCCTAGTATATTTAAGATACTGATTTTGTTACAAAATAATGTAATAAAAACAGTTTAGAGGGTTGGAGAAGAAAAATAAAATATAAGAACCCAAGAGAAAACACTACCATTAAAATAGGTAAATCTTTTTGATGTAAGCTCAAAGACTTCCTTGGGAAGACTTATACCCAAAGTGAGGCTTCAAGGAGTAATAGAGGTATGTGGAGAGACAAAATGGACCTGTTTTGGCCGAGCCAAAGGCTTTAGAGGTGTGGGTAAGGTGGGAGAGGTGGGGGACTTTTATAAGATGAGAGGAGGGGAACTCTTGGAAAGTTATAAAATGATACTTTATTATAAAATGATTTTCGGATTTAAAAGGTCCCGAAATTTTATATATCGAGGATAAGGTGATAAGAGTTCGAAATCCACCCATCCAATAGGTTTTTGACATGTGTAGGTCCCTGATTTTACATTATCTTTTCATTTTTTTAAATCGTTAAATAATGAGGTAATCACTGCATCATCATGGTGTCATAAATAAATAAAATTATTTAATGTCTAAAAATTATAAAAAAATATCATGATGTAGAAAATCACTTTATATTTCTATTTAATATTTATAGTCAAAAATATGACTTGAATAACTCCATTTAAATTTTTTTTTAGTAAAACAACTCATGTTTGTGACATTTCAATTTTAACGTTAAACAAAAAGGTATTAATTTCATTTTAATACCAATGTGGCTCCATAGGGTCCCGAAGATCACCCATGGATTATCTTGGTCGGCCATGACACATCCAATAAGGGTAGGACATGTTTCTAGGTCATTTCATATTATTAAAACATTATTTTTACCTTAAACTACACTAATTACCTCTAATAGCGATTAAAAACTTAAAAGTTACTATTCACCAAAAAATTATTTTAATCCCATTGAACCACATTTTAATTCATAATGACAAAAAGTTATGTTGGATTTTCGAAATTCAAAACACAGAGGTGGTAAAATTTCATTTAAAAGGAAAATCAGTTTTTTATAAGTACCACTTAGTGGTTTAACTATTCATCAAAAATTGAAGTTTTTCAGAAAAATACCAAAACATCACCCTAAGTTATATTTGATATTAAGAATTCAAAAATGAATTCTATTTTACATAATTAAAAACATATAAGTTACATTAATTAATTTAATAATTAATTCCCATTATCAGAGCAAATAGCTTGTTTTTATGAAATAATAAGTATCAAAAGATTGACATTAGATTAAGTCCAATTTCAAAGTGAAATTAATTTCAACAGCCACTATTGGATTAAATGGTAAAAATATATTCTAGTTGAACTTTAAAACCGATTCAAAATATAATCTAATCATATGAATAAATTAAATTAAAAAGAGGTTTTGAATTAAAATACATCATTTTTCAATATTTATTAAAATTGAACTTTATCGGAAAAATACCAAAAATTAACACAAATTAAATTTTGATGTCCCTATTATAAAGAAGAATTTTATTTGGTCCAATAGAATATATAAGAGTGACCAAAACTATATTTATATATGGTTCCCTATCAAAAGGCGATAATTCGACTATTAGTGAATATTAGAGTATATATGCCTAAAATTGAATTATTTTCGTGATTTAAGCATTTTTCCTTTATTGGATAAATGTAAAAACATTTAACAAACATATATAATCATATTTTAGTTCTTTCCATTTATTCCCACCAATACAACGGCTACGTGTTAACTACCATTTAAAATAATATTATTTTATCACTAGTGTGCAATGTAAGATTTCAAAGAAACTCTTTGTTTCGTATCGGGTACGCTATAGAAAATAGCAACCCCTTTAAAATAAAATTAATATTTAATTCATAAATATTAATAAAAATTTAAATGATTTATTCTTTATTTACATGGGATGTTACATCCTTCCCCCCTTTTGGGAATTGCATCCTCGCAATTTTATTCACTTATCAAAATAAGTGGGGGTATTTATCCCTCATAGAATTTTCAGATTCCCATGATGCCTATTCAACCATATGGTTTTTCCATAAAACCTTTACCTGGTGAATTACCTTATTCCGCAACACTTTCTCTCTATGATCAAGTATCTGGACTGGTTGTTCTTCATAAGAGCCATTCTCTTCCAACTGAACTACCTCTGGGCTCAAAATAGGAGATGGATCTGGTATGCAATTTATCAACATCGAAACATGAGAAACATTGTGTACCTGAGATAAACTTGGATGTAAAGCCACTCGGTATGCAACTGATCCAACCTTCACCAGAATTTCATAAGGTCCAATAATCCTGGGACTCATCTTTCCTTTCTTACCAAACCGCATCACACCATTCCAGGGTGAAACTTTGAGAAAGAGATGATCACCTACCTCGAAAGATAGATCCTTCCTCCGGTTATCCGCATAACCCTTCTACCTGATCTGAGCTGTTCTCCTGTGTTTCTGAATCAACTGAACTTTTTCTGCCATCTCTTCTACCAATTATGGTCCCATCAACATCTTTTTACCCACTTCATCCCAGAAAGTTGGAGTTCAACACCGCTTCCCATATAATGCCTCAAATGGTGCCATCTGTATACTGGAATGAGAAATGTTATTATTAGACTACACATCCAAAGAAAGAATGTGTAGAGCCCAAATCAGACAACACACTGGCAAAATCTGAAAAAACAAACAATGTACCTGATACAACTTCATTTGATGGCCCGACATCTGCTGAAGTAGTTGCAAAGGATTTCACCACCCCTTTCTGCTTGTAGTCTAACTGCTTCCCATCACCCGAGCTCTTTGTCAGAAACTCTTTTGCATAGTTACCCATCTCATTGCACTTAAAACATTTCACTAACTGTAAAACAAATTTGGTCTTACCATCACCCAGATCTTTTTCAGTGAAATCACGAGCCTTATGTCCCATCATAGCGCATCGGTAGCACTTTCCAGAATTTAGAAGTCATTTCCCAGCATGCATTTTAACACATTTATCTCATACTGGAAACTTAGTTTTCTTACCGTAAGACTTTTTTGAATATTTCATTCCTTCCTCCTACCACCTCGGTCTCTTCTTCTGCTGGTTGTTATAGAACACTTGATCATAGGAAAACTCCATTTCCACCTTCTCAACACATCGAACAATCTTTTCATAACTCTTGAACTCGCGAGAACCTAAATACCTTAGATATTTTCTCTTTAATCCTGAGTAAAAACGATTGATTTTACTATCAAGGACTCAGATAAAATTTGGAGCATACCTTGCCAATCGAGTGAACCTTTCCTCATAGGCAGCCACTGAGTTTTCCTCTTGCCTCAATTCTAGGAATTGTTTTTCCATCCTATGTCGAACAACCTTAGGAAAATACTTCTCATGAAACATACCTTTGAATTCATCCCAGTCGAGAGAATCAATCTCATCAACGTCCCTGATATTTTTAACCATCGACCACCACTGATCAGCTTCACCCTCCAAACGGAAAATAGAAAGACTAACCTTTTTATTCTCTGAACACCCCATGAAATCGAAAATTATCTCTAGTGCTTCAATCCCCCCTTCAGCTAGCATGGGGTCAGATGATCCTTTGAATGATGCGGGATGTTTCCTCATGAAATGTTCCACCAGTTACATGTTCCTCTGCGGTTGATCTGGCTGATCTTGTGCATGGATAACACCACCATTTATCGCTTGAGTCAACTACGCCATTACTGCAACAAACTGTTCAGTTCCAATTCTGACTATCTCAGGATGCTGATTCGGAAGGTTATTTCCTTCTGTATGTCTTCCTAGCACTGCTTCCTTGTTTCCTCTGTGAAAAAACATTCTGAACAAACATGTCTTAGATGAAGAAACATGGTAATCTTCAAATTCTATATCATTTGAATTTGACCAAAAAAAATTTTATTGGATAATCATTTAATATAATTTTAACTTCTAAAGTTATCTAAACCAAACTTTTATACCAACTATAAGGCCACATGCCTTAAACATCACTTAATATTGAGTTACTTCAATAATACACATTGAGGATCTTTTCAGGTTTATAGTTTTAGAGAATTAGATCATAAAAAAGGCATTACATTCCACATTTAAACAAATTGGTTAAATAAAAGATAGTATTAATTTTTCCCATCAACGGAAACATATTTAAAATAAAACATGGATTCTATCATGACACTTCCTTGAAACTGTCATCATATCATGTACCTTTACCTTCACCTGTGAAAAACATTTAAAAACTTGGGATGAGCATAAAAAGCTCAGTAAGGGATATAAAAATATGGAAAGGAAACATGGGTACATATATACATAAGAATGAAATAATACTTTACCCATAAAACATAATCACTTTAACATACCTCATCAAATCATGAATAAATCATAGAAATCATAAGACATAAAGGTAACTTGAGGCATTCATAACATTCTTACGTAGGGAGTAACCCTCTTAGTTACGTTTGGAATACCCATCATAGTATATTCTGTAAATCTCTTCAGAGAAACCTTAACGTTTAGTTCCTTCGCTTTACCCAATGCATTGGAGAGCTATATCGGGCTCCGCTGCCCTTAGTTTATCACAGAACCACCCGTCTTCATAACAATTTCCAAGAACCATAACATAATCGTATCACATAAAACATGCATAAAGAAAACATAACATTTCCACATTTCAATCACATGATATCAATACAACACATTAATATAATAAAAAAATTATGAAAACCATTTTCAATACCAAAATCAAAGAAAAGTAACACATGGTATTTGTTTTTCTTTTAAAAAAAGGTATGGCTTGTAGAGGAAGCCAAAACTCAAAAAATGGTCACGACAGTGGAGAAGTCATTGTCGCCACATACGTACGACAAAAACATTCCCTTTTTCAGTTTAGTAAAACTCTTCATATAAAAATTATTCATTTTGGATAAACATAAAAGTCAATGGGGTTTATACATCGTATAAAAAAGGTTGTGTATGAAACAAAAATATGCCTCAATGAATGGAGATTGAGATGAAGTCCTATACCTCGGGTCCGACTTGACTCGATCGTTCTTTCATGTCTTGAATAATAAACTTGAGTAAATTTCTACTTGCATAATAACCTTTTTCAAGTTCATTATTCATTTTATATCACTTATTACCATGTCATGAACACTATGTAATTATTTAAGTTCATAACGGTCGTTTTATTGATCATTGGTACTTGAATAAAAAATATTCTCTTTATAATTACAAGTTGTTCATGTGTCAATTATATCCAGAGTTATACTCATGATGTATATATAATATATATCATATATATCTAGTATATACATTAATTTATAATATTACATAACATTTAGAGGTAAGAAATGAAATGCACCGTTCATGGAGACGGTAATCGTACGTACGCATGAACGCTACTTCAATTTTTATTTCATATTTAATGGAACTAAAAAATAATGACACATAATAGTATTATAATTACAGTATTTTATCATATATAATATCATTCAATCTATCCTTTATATGTACCACATATGGTATTAACGAATCAAATCACTTTGACGGTGCGGTAGTCCGCACTTCATAAAATAAATATATCACGTTTACCCATAATGGAAACCATAAATGTATGCCATAAATGAAAAATACAGAAGATTATGTAAAACATAATCTTATTATATATCATATATAAATATAGTGAAAACTTAATGGCCACCTTTGAAGGTGTTATATGAGTGTTGAAAAATCATCGTTTCGTGAGGCAAAAATTTTCCATCCATAGAAATAGTATGTTCTTTAACCATTAGATGTAGGTGTGTGTAAGTGTATCTAGAATCCGTCTTAAAAAAACATCCCATTACATTGAATATACTGTTTTTGTTATAAAATAGAGTAATAAAAAGAGTTTAGAGGGTTGGAGAAGCAAAATAAAACATAAGAACACAAGAGAAAACACTACCTTTAAAATGGGTAACACTTTTTGATTTGAGCTCAAAGGCTTCCTTGGAAGACTTCTGCCCATAGTGTGGCTTCAAGGAGAAATAGAGGGATGTTTAGAGACAAAATGGATAGGGTTTGGATGATCCAATGTCTTGAGAGGTGTGGGTATGGTGGTAGAGGTGGGGGCCTTTTATAAGTGGAAAGAAGGGGCACGCTTGGAACGTTATAAAAGGTTACTTTATTATAAAATGATTTTCAGATTTAAAAGGTCCCAAAATTATATATTTCTAGGATAATGTTTTAAGAGTTAGAAATACACCTATCCAATATGTTTTTGACATGTGTAGGTCTTAGATTTTACATTATCTTTTCATTTTTTTAAATCGTTAAATAATGAGGTAATCACGACATCATCTTGGTGTCAAAAATAATTTAATTTATTTAATGTTTAAAAATTATAAAAAATATCATGATGTATAAAATATTTTTAGATTTATAATTAATATTTATAGTAAAAAATATGACTTGTATAACCCCATTTAAATTTTTTTTAGTAAAATAACTCATGTTTGTGACATTTTAGTTTTAACATTAAATAAAAAGGTATTAATGTCATTTTCCAACCAAAGTGGCTCCATGGGGACCCCAAGATGACCCATGGTTTTTCTTGGTCGGCCATGACACATAAAATAATGGTAGAACATGTTTCTAGGTCATTTCATATTATTAACACATTATTTTTACCTTAAACTACACTAATTACCTCTAGTCTCGATTAAAAACATAAAAGATATTATTCACCAAAAAATTATTTTAATCCCATTGAACCAACTTTTACTTATTAATGACAACCATGTATGTTGGATTTTTGAAATTCCAAAAACATAGGTGGTAAATCTTCATTTAAACGGAAAATCAGTTTTTTATAAGTACTACTTAGTGGTTTCACTATTCATCAAAAATTGAAGTTTTTCAGAAAAATACCAAAACGTCACCCTAAGCTATATTTGATATTCCAAATTAAAAAATGATGTATGTTTTACATAATTCAAAAAATATAAGTAACATTAATTAATTTAATAATTCATTCCCATTGTCAGAGCAAATATCATGTTTTTATGAAACAATAAGTATCAAAATATTGCCACTAGTTTAAGTCCAATTTCAAAGTGAAATTAATTCCAACGGCCACTATTGGATTAAATGGTAAAAATATATTCTAATTGAACTTTAAAACCAAAACAAAATATAATCTAATCATATAAATAAATTATATTAAAAAGATGTTTTGAATTAAAATACATCATTTTTCACTATTCATTAAAAAATGAAATTTATCGGAAAAATACCAAAAATTCACAAAAAGAAAATTTTGATGACCCAATTCTAAAGAAGAATTATATTTGGTCCACTATAATGTATAATAGAGACCAAAACTATATTTTTAGATGGTTCTCCATCAAAAGGCGATAAGTCGACCTTTAGTGAATGTTAGAGTATATATGCCTAAAAATGAATTCTTTTCATATTTTAAGCCTTTATACTTTATTGGATAAATTTAAAAACATTTAAAAAACACATATAATCATATTTAAGTTATTTCCATTCATTCCCGCCAATACAACAGCTACGTGTTAACTACCATTTAAAATAATATTATTTTATCACTAGTGTGCAACATAAGATTTCAAAGAAACTCTTTGTTGCGTATCGGGTACGCTATCGAACATAGAAACCCCTTTAAAGTAAAATTAATATTTAATTCATAAATATTGATAAAAATGAAAATGAATTATTCTTTATTTACCAGGAATGTTCCATATGATATGTTAAATTCGTCCATATGTAGGATTTGTTAAATTTTGTTAAAGACTTTAAGAATATTAAAAAGCAGCACATTAATATAAATCTCTAATTTATCATTATTGAATGTTAGATACATAAATGTATATATAAATATACATTTATTGAATTAAAATGATAATATACATCTCAATGTAGGACTTATTGTTTATCCCTAACAGATGTTCATCATTGTGTATGATAATTTATGATGAAATAATAAGTTTAACATGAATAATATTATTGTAAAGAGAAAAAAACAAATAATATGATATTTTGGGCGTGTGTTGGATGACATATGAAATATACCTTTTATGTGAGGGGTTCATAGAACATATTTCACTCCCCAATACCTATGGTTAGTGAGATAACATGAATTAGAACCTTAATTAATTGATACCCTGCTTACTCAAGTTAATATATTAAAATAGATTCTCATGGGGTGTTTGGGAATGTTTTTGATCATTTTGTCTGTTGAAGCTAAACCAAGATGGTATTTTCCCACACATATAATTAGTACAACAGTTCGAACCATGATTTAAACAGAATATGGGAGTATGTGGCCACACATATATATTTTATATCTCAATGTATAAGGGAAATGTGATGTTCTTATCCATAACGGTAAATGAAATTTAATTTATTCATCGATCAGATTAATCAATACGTAGGGAATTGGGAATCTATGAGTTTTTACATGTGATTGAAATTATCTATGTACTAGGCCTCATGATGTATTGAAAAAGGGGAAATATAATAATTCACCATTATATATGATTTAGTTAGGTGGATATAGGTATAGAGATAAATGTGTTTTAAAAAGATCACATTATATCCCTTTATAGATTGATCATTATTGATGATTTTCTTGTGGCCACTCCATGTTTATATATGTGGATCCAATGATTCTTATTTGTGGGCAGTGATTCAAAATGATTTTGGGATATGGGGTCATATGGTATTGTATATTATATTTAATATAGTGAAATTACTCCATGATTTTTCATATTTAGTGAATGTGAGGTCTTGATGGGTATATTCCCTAGTGACTTATATATTTATATTATATTATATATATATATATATTATATAAATTATGATTTTCATTCTCTGGGAATATTATTATGAAATATGTGATTATAGTAAAATGGTAAAAAAAATTCATTTATTTGTCCCACATATTTTATAATTTAAGCATTGTCTCATAAGATGAATTGCTGGGAGATGTAGAATTCATATGGTGAACGAATTTATTTGAAAAATTATTCACTCATATTTTGTGAACACTTGATTAGACGAAATGGCCCAAGGATTTCAATTGTGGATTTATAAAATAATAACATGAAATGAAATTACTGAAAATATTCGACCAATGGATCCTATATCTCAATGATCTCTTCACATTCATCCTTTAAATTATAGTATCTAGCATATAATGGAGAAAAGGTGTATCCTGATCAAATGTCGAGTGATTCCATGTATCCCATGGATATTGATAGATCTATGTTTCTTATGGTTGAAACTAAGTGTTTTTATCAAACAAATATAATGATGAAGATGATGTAATTTATTATTTAGTATAAGGTATGCCATTTTATAATCTTTCGTCACTAAATTTCTTTTTCATGTTTCATATTTCGTTCATTGAGATCCTAGAAATGGAGTTTTAAATTTCTTTAAAATATTATAATTAATTTTTTAGACTCTATTAATACCCTTAAAATAATAATATGGTGTATATTTGGATCAATTTCATTATCATTAATTGGATATTTAGCATCCGCACATGTTATTTGATGATTCTTCCAAAATTTGATTTCAAATCAAGATGGATTGAGCAATAGAGGAAGATATTTTGGGATTATTTTATAGTATACTTGTTTAAATTGATTAATGTTCTAATTTAATTTATAATCATGGGTTATCAAATGACAAACACATTATAAATCATACAATTTTATATAAATAGATCATCCATTTTTTGGTTCTTACCAATAAATTAGTTATATTCTAGATGATTCATATAGAAATGATCATTTATCATTCTCCTCTTTAATGGGGGCGTATATATAATATTTTTAGAAAGAATACAAGAAAGAAATACTCAAATAAATATCAGGATGTTAATTATTTTATAGGTTATAGTAATCTGAAGGGTCATGGTCTTATCCCTAAGGATCAAAATTCCCTAGCGTGTGGTGTAGAAGTGATTGGGAAAAGGTAGAATAAATGTGGAATATTGGTGTAGAATATAGTTATTGGAATATACACTTATATATATCATGTTGAGTATGATTTACATGTGTATAAAGATATATTATTTTATTTAATATGTCATTCCAGTAAATTGATAAATAATTATCATTTTGTGTTTCACCAATGTAATCTTTAATTAAAAGAAAGAAATTCATATTTATTTGAAAAAATTTTGAGTAAAAAAAATTAGTGAATACATACATACATGAACCAGACATGGTTTTTACATATATGTTTTAACACATAAATTAAATATAGATAATGAAGGATAATCCTTGATGGCCCATCTAAAAAATTTCATGTGATGATATTGTAATTTTAATTCCATTAGGCTTGGGTGAACCTCCCTATACCTGGAAATAAATATTTATTATTACATTATTTCATATTAGATACTAAAAATCCATTGAAAATTGAGAGACCCTACTAGAAGGAAATAATTAATAATAGTCTGTTGATACACTATAGAGTTTGGATATATTCTATAAGGACCCAGCCTTAAAACATTACTTAATATTGAATTAAATTGAATAATTCACATTGATGATCTTTTCATGTTTAGAGTTTTAGAGAATTAAGACATAACTATTACATCTCAAAGATTACAAAGTAGGCACATCTACTCAGTTTCCATTTTTTTCTCAAAATAAAAACTCTTGAACAAAAGAGTCATCTCTAGTTCCTTGTTTTAGACAGGATAAAATTTCCTTGATCCCATCCTTGATCCTATTCCACATTATGTCATGTCTACAACATTTCAAAATACATGGAATGAGAATAAAAATCTCGTTAAGGGTTATAACAATACGGATAGAAAGCCTTATTCCAAGTATACATAAGAATCAATGAAATGACACTTTACTCCTAAAACATAAGCAATTTAACATACCTCTGGAAATCATAAGATTTATGAATAAATCAATAGATATCATAAGATATAAAGGTAACTTGAGGCATTCATTACATTCTTACGTATGGAGTAACCCTCATGGTTACGTTTGGATTACCCATCACAGTATATTCCCTAAATCTCTTCAGAGAATCCATAGTGTTTAACCCCTTCACATTACCAAATGTATTGGGGAGCTATCACGGGCTCACCCACCCTTAGTTTATCATCTAACCCACTCGTCTTCATAATGAATTCCCAAGAACTATAACATAATCGTGTCACCCAAAGCATGCATAAAGAAAACATAACATTTCCATATTTCAATCACAATATATCAAAACATATTGATATAATCAAAACATTATCAAAACCATTTTCAATACCAAAAGAAAAGAAAATTAAATCATGGTATTTATTTTTCATTTAAAAAAAGGGTAAGGCTTGTAGAGGAAGATGAAACTCTAATAATGGTCACTTCAGCAGAGAAGTCGTTGTCGACGAATACGTAAAAAACATTCCCTTTTGTCCTTTAGTAAAACTCTTCGTTAAGAAGTATTAATTTTGAATAAAAGTAATGGTCAAAGGGGTTTATACACCGTATAAAAGAATGTTGTGTATAAAACAAAATATGCCTCAATTAAAGAAGATTGAGATGAAGTCCTATAACACATTGAAGATTTTAACAATTTAAACCATTAATATCCATATAAATAAATACTTAAAAACAATTTTTCAAACATGGATATTAATGAGAAATATTTATAAGAATAAATCATTAAAACATTTAAAATAATATTTTTGTTAAAGAGTTTTTAACAAAATGAGAGACACTTAAATAAAATGAATTGAGTAATAACATTTGATCAAAACATTATAATATCTTAAGAATAAATGGATTCATGATATAATATGCCAAAGGACTGTATATACACCATATAAGAGTGAATTGGTGCATAACAACAATTAAGTGACAATAGAAATATAAAATGAGATGAAATCCCATATAAAGAAGGTGTCCTTAAATTAAGGACAAATAAATCTCATAATTACGTGTGAAAAATATAAATACACACAATATAATTTGATATTAAGTGTAAAAAAACCAGAGGTTATTCAACCATATTCATAGGATGACATATTCAATGACTACAAGTTGAACCCATAGAAATCGAAATTTGGTTAAGAAGTTCCCTTGTAAAAATTCGACAGCCTAACGGGGTCACTTTAAAATTTTGAAAATGAGTTGATGAGACAAAAAGGGTATCTAATCACTTGGAAATAAATTTTACATCAATAAAGATATAGACGAACATATCCCAACATAATAAGATTCAAATTAAAATACCTAACAAAAAATTCTGTTAATAATAGGAGGGTAAAAGGTTCCCTTACCGACATGGGTAACATTCGAAACATACACCCCATGAAAGAAGGAAAATAAAATATTGATTTAAATACTCATAAACAAAATTATATTACACAAATAGTAGAATAATTGGAAGTACTTACACCACTGAATGGAAATTGTGTCAAATGTAGCATAAATCCCAAAGGAATAAAAGTGAGATGAAAAATCCCTTATGAAAACTTGCCAGCCTAAAGACGCCACTTAAAACATCCAAAAATGATTTTATGAGATCAGATTGGGTCTCCCATATTATGAAAATAAAAATTATAGAATGAGGAATATAATATAACATCCCCAAATATTATAATTATGAGCTTGCATGAAATGACATAAAGGAGTGTACTTAGAAAGAAAGAGAGAGGATCCCTTACCTCAAGTTCGACTTGTCTTGTTCATTTATTTATATTCCAGAATAATAAACATTGGTCAATTTATATTTTCTTATGGAAATAACTTAAATTTTATTATTCAATTAAAATAATATATTATCATGTGATAATAATTAGTTAATTATGTGAGTTCATATCATACGTTTTGTCAATGTTCGGTACATGAGTCAAAAATGATCTTCTCTGAAAAGAATTGTCAATGTAGTTGTAAGTACATCATATCAAGAATAGTATTAATGATGTAAATATCATATATATCCAGTATATATTCGTTTTATACTTATTCCTTAATATTTGAGATAAAAAGAAACGAAATGCACCGTTCATGGAGACAGCAGGTTGTACGTACGCATGAACGCTACTTTAATTACTTTGGAAAATTAATGGAACTAAAACTAGATGAGAGAGATATATATATATTATAATTTCAGTATAATATATTTTTTTATGGGTCACATAAGTTCATTAATTTCATTCTTTATATATTCCATGTATTGTATGAACGATTCACATCACATGAGGGGGCGGTAGTCCACACTTTCCCAAATGAAATTATCGCATTTGCACAACATGAAAAGCATAAAGATTTGTTTTAAATATAAAATACAGAAGAATACAGAGGACATAAATATAATATTTATCATATATAAAAATATTTCCATCATAATGGCCAACATGAGAGATGGTAGGAGAAGATAGAACAATCATCATTTCGTGAGGCAGTAATTCGCCATCCACGGAAACAGAATGTTCATTAACAATTAGACAGAGGTGTGGGTAAATGTAGCTCGATTACTTCTCATAACAACATTCTAGTATTATTTAGATACTGGTTTTGTTACAAAATAAAATAATAGAAAGAGTTTATGGGGTTGGAGAAACAAAATAAAACAAAAGAACATTAGGGAAGACTTTACCTTTAAATCAGGTAACTCCCCTTAGTTTGAACCAAAAGGGTTTCTTGAAGAGATTTCTGCCTAAGGGAAGGCTTCTAGGGTGAATAGAGGGATTTGGAGAGATAAAATGTTCATATTTAGGCCGAGCCAATGGCTTGAGAGGTGTGGGTAAGGAGGTAGAGTTGGGGTCCTTTTATAAGAGGGAGGAGGGGAAGTCTTGGAAAGTAAAGAAATGTTACTTTATATTAAAAAGCGTTTCAGATTTTAAAGGTCCCACGTTGATATATTTCAAGGATAAGGTGATAAGGGTTCCAAATATACTCATCCAATATGTTTTATACAATTTTAAGTCTTATATTTTACATTATCTTTTCATTTTATTTAAATCGCTCATTAACGAGATAATCGATGCATCATCATGGTGTCAGAAATAAATTAATTTATTTAATGTATAAAAATTATAAAAAAAATAATATGATGTAGGAATAATTTTTATATTCCTAATGATAATTTATAGTCAACAATATGACTTGTATAACACCATGTAAAAATTTATTTAGTAAAATAATACATGTTTGTGACATTTTTATTTTAACATTAAATAAAAAGTAATTAATGTCATTTTCTTACCCATGTTGCTCCATAGGGTCCCCAAGTTGACCCATGGATTTTATTGGTCGGCCATGACTTATCCAATAAGTTTAGGACAATTTTAGAGGTAATTTCATATTATTATATCATTATATTTACCTTATATTACACTAATTACCTTTAATCGCGATTAATAAAACATAAAAGTTACTATTCACCAAACAATTATTTTATTCAACCACATTTTTCATACTAATGAAAACCATGTATGTTGGATTTTTTAAATTAATATCACATAAGTGGTAAAGTTTCATTTAAATGAAAAATCATTTTTTTAATTACCACTTAATGGTTTTACTATTCATCAAAAGTAGAAGTTTTTCAGAAAAATACCAAAAATTCACCATAAGCTATAATTGATATTCGAAATTCAAAAATGATGTCTATTTTAAAAAATTCAAAACATATAAGTTTCATTAATTAATTTAATAATTAATTCCTGCTGTCAAAATAAATAGTGTGTTTTTAAGAAACAATATCTTTTAAAAGATTGATAGTAGTTTAAGTCCAATTTCAAAGTGAAATTAATTTCATTGACCATAATTGGATTAAATGGTAAAAATATATTCTAATTTCACATTAAAAAAAATTCAAAAGTTGACCTAATCATATAAATTAATTATATTAAAAAGAGTATTTGAATTAAAATACAACATTTTTCACTTATTCATTCAAAATGAAGTTTATCAAAAAATAATAAAAACATACACAAAGTAAATTTTGATATCCCGATTCTAAAGAAGGATTTTATTTGGTCCAACAAAACATATAAAATTGTCAATAAGTGGACTTAAAAAAGGGTTCGCCATCAAAAGGCGGTTAATCGACCTTTTAAAGAATATTAGAATATTTACGATTAAAATTGGATTCATTCGCATTTTAAACCTATAACATTTATTAGATGAAAGTAAAAATATTTGAAAAACATATATAATAAATTTTAGTTAGTTCTATTCATTTCCTCCATTACAACGCTAGGTGTTAACTACCATTTAAAATAATATTATTTTATTATTAGAGTGCAACGTAAGATTTCCATGAAACATGTTATTGCGTTTTGGGTACGCCATCAAGCATAGAGGTCACTTTAAATTTATATTAACATTTTATTAAAAAATATTAATAAACATGAGAATGTAATATTATTTATTTACCTGGGATGTTACATCCTTCCCCCCTTTTGGGAATTGTGTTCTCGCAATTTTAAAATTGGGCATGGAAACTTCATTGAAAGCCCCTCATCAGAAAAAGGAGTAAATTAAAATATCACTTTAATAGAAAGAAATAAAAGTACCAAGGTTACCCAAGACAATATGTAATAGGATTCCATGAAAACCTGGATATGGAAGAAAAAAATACAGGGTTGAGTTCTGATGGAGAGTGATAGAAACATGTTTAGGAGAAAGTTAACCACTAGAAAATCACAAACTTGTGATGGGTTAAACGGTATTTGATTACCCAGTAGGATAAGTTAATAGACAACATTTTAGTTTTAAGTTACTTTTCATTGAGGAATTTATTTATGTGCTTAACTAAAACATAAGTAAACATACTTACTTGTCATGTTGACTTTAAACTTTTTCTAGATTTCTTACACAAACTCATATTTTCTACAAACAGCGAGTATTTAGGATAACTTGTTAAGATTAAGAGAACTATAAACAACTTCTATAGAATCAACTAATCAAAAAAAAGAGAAATATATACTTCCCATGTCTTTAGACCAAAACCAAAACCAAAATTTTTAGTATGAGATCAGATAATACCCAAAAAGGATAATTTTTATCAAAAAGAAAAACTACTCCTAATCACCAAATTTGTCAAACTATACCCAAAGTTCAACAAGGACCATTCAATAAACAGCTATCCACAAAATTCTTCAAAGATAAACCAAACTATGATTGAAACCCAAATCTCTGAAGGATTTAATCACATTGTCTTCCAAGGTAAATCTTAAAATTTATCTCCAAATAACATCAGGTACTATTAAAGTATCTTACTGAAAAGTAATTATCCTAATCACATTTTCTCCATGATAGGTTAATAATTTCAATAGATAACCCAAAATCAACTTTTTCTAGATTCATAAGATCTTCTAAATAAAAATAATTAGTCAAAATAACCATGGACTTCATGTAGTGCAGTGGTAGGTGATAAATACCAGTCACACTTTGGTTGTGGGTTTGATTCCTGAAGCTTCGTCTGACGTTACAGGTTGTCACACGGTCTACGTGTTGTTCTTTTTTCAAAACTACATAATTCTTATAACATTACCAAAAAGCGATAAAATCATTAAAAATAACCATAACATAATTTAACCTCAAGTTTATCTCATGACTTTCATATTCTATCATATCATGTAGTAACCCAAAATTACCTCAAAAGTAAGGATCATATAAACCCTAATGGTTACCTTTATAATTATTACCTGAACTTCCACATCGAGTTGGTTCTCTCATAAATGATGTACTAGAGAACTCACCAAGGTTCAAGTTGTTGATCATGACTCCTGATAGTTGGTTTAGAATAACCATGATATTTCTCATTGAATCCCCCATTTCATCCAATCTCATAATCATAGAACTGCCATAGTATCTTTCAAACCCATTGTCACTTTGATGCCTTCTAGATCCATCTATTTACTATAACAAAAAAGGTCAGTGTGAGTATAACAACAAAATAATCATGTACTAAAGAGGAAGATAAACACTAAGATATACTTATCCATGTTACCTCAAACTCATTCCAACATTCATAAATAACAATGACTCTATCTAATATAATAACCAGTGTGGTTATACACAACTTTCCACTTACGCTTAAACAACACTATATCCTCTGAAGTTATCTATACCGACCTTCGATACCAAAAATAAGGACCCAACCATAAAACATTACTTAATATTAAATAAAATTGAATAATTCCAATTGATGATCTTTTCAGGTTTAGTGTTTTAGATAATTAAGACATAACTATTACATCTCAAAGATCACAAAGTAGGCACATCTACTCAGTTTCCATTTTTTTCACAAAATAAAAACTCTTTAACAAAAGAGTCATGTCTAGTTCCTTGTTTTAGACAGTATAACATTTCCTGATTCCCATCCATGACCGTATTCCACTTTATGTTCGGTGAAAAACATTTAAAAAAACATGGGATGAGCAAAAAAAGTTCAATAAGGGTTATAACAATACAGAGAGAAAACAATAGTCTATGTATACATAAGATTCAATGAAATCATACTTTACTCATAAAACATAAGCAATTTAACATACCTCATGAATTCATAAGATTTATTCATAACTCATTAGAAATCATAAGACATAAAGGTAACTTGAGGCATTCATTACATTCTTACGTAGGGAGTAACCCTCATGGTTATGTTTGGAATACCCATCATAGTATATTACCTAAATCTCATCGGAGAAAGCTTAGTGTGTAACCCCTTCTTGTTACCCAATGCATTGGAGAGCTATCACGGGATCACCCGCCCATAGTTTATCACGGAACCACCCGTCTTCATAAACAAGTCCAAAGAACCATAACAGAATCGTATCACATAAAGCATGCGTAAAGGAATAATAAAATTTCCACATTTCAATCACAAGATATCAAAACAAATTGATATAATCCAAAAATTATCAAAACCATTTTCAATACCAAAATTAATGAAAATTAAAGCATGGTATTTATTTTTCATTTAAAAAATGGTATGGCTTGTAGAGGAAGAAGAAACTCAAATAATGGTCATGGCGGCGGAGAAGTCGTTGTCGCCGCATACGTAAAAACATTCCATTTTTTCATTTAGTAAAACACTTCATATAAAAATATTCCTTTTGAATAAAATTAAAAGTCAAAGGGGTTTATACACCGTATAAAAGAAAGTTGTGTATTAAACAAAATGTGCCTCAATGAATGGAGATTGAGACGAATTACTATACCACATTGATGATTTTAACATTTTAAACCATTTATATCCATATAAATAAATCCTTAAAACCCATTTTTAAAAAATGGATATTATTGATAAATATTTATTAGAATTAATCATTAAAACATTTAAATCTATATTTTTGTTAAAGAGTTTTTAACAAAATGAGAGACACTTGAATACAAGTAATTGAGGAATAAAATTTAATCAGAACTTTATAAGATCCTGAGAATAAAGGGATTCATGATATAATTTTCCAAAGGATAGTATATACAGCATATAATAGTGAATTGGTTAATAACAACAATGAAGTCTCAATAGAAATGTAAAATGAGATGAAATACCCTATAAAGAAGGTATCCATAAATTAAGGATAAATCAATCTCATAATTATGTGTGAAAAATAAAAATACACCCAATATAAGTGTATATTAAGTGTAAAATAACCAGATGTCAATCACACATATTCATATGATGACATATTCAATAAATAAAAGTTGATCCCAATGAAATCGAAATTGGGTTAGGAAGTTCCCTTGTAAAAATTCGACAGCCTAACGGCGTCACTTTAAATTTAGAAAACAAGTTGATGAGAAAAAAAGGGTATCTCATCACTTGGAAATAAATTTTACATAAATAAGTATATAGAAGATCATATCCCAACATAATAAGATGTAAATTAAAAGTCCTAAGAAAATAAGTCTTTTAAAAAGAGGAGTGTGAAATGTTCCCTTACCGACTTGGTTAAATTTCGAAACATACACCCCATGAAAGAAGGACTATACTACATTGATGTAAATACTAATAAATGAAAATATATTACACAAATAGTAGAATAATGGGTAGTACATACACCACTCAAAGGAAATGGTGGAAAATGTAGCATAAATCGCACGAGAATAAAAGTGAGATGAACAATCCCTTATGAAAACTCGTCATCCTAACGACACCACTTAAAACTTCCAAAAATTGATTTATGAGATCAAATAGGGCCTCTCATAATATGTAATTAAAATTACAGAATGATGAATATTAAATAACATCCCCAAACATAATAATGTTGAGCTTAAAATAAATGAAATAAAGGGGAATACTTAAAAAAAAGAGATGTAGGATCCCTTACCTCAAGTCCGACTTCTCTTGTTCATTTATTTATATTCCTGAATAATAAACTTTGGTCACTTTATAATTTCTTAAGGACATACATTAAATTTTATTATTCAATTAATATCATATATTATTATTTTATAATAATTAGTTAATTATGTGAGTTCATATCATAGGTTTTGTCGATGTTCGGTACATGAGTCAAAAGTGATCTTGTTTTAAAAGAATTGTTAATGTATTTGTAAGTAAATCATATCCAAAATAGTATTAATGACATAAATATCATATATATCCAGTATATATTCGTTTTATACTTATTTCATAATATTAGGAGATAAAAATAAATGAAATTCACCGTTCATGGAGACGGTAGGCCGTACGTACACATGAAGGATACTTTCATTACTTCGGCACATTAATGGAATTAAAACTAGATGAGAGAGATATATATATTATAATAGCAGTTTAATATATATTTTATATGGGTCACATTAGTTCATTAATTTAATTCATTATACATTCCATGTACTGCATGAACGAGTCACATGACTTGAGGGTGCGGTAGTCCACACTTCCTCAAATGAAATTATCGCATTTGCACAACATGAAAAGCATAAAGGTATGTTTTAAATATAAAATAAAAAATAATAGAGAAGAAATAAATATAATATATATCTTATATAAAAATTGTTCCACCATAATGGCCGCCATGAGAGGTGGAAGGAGAAAATAGAACAATCATCATCTCGTGAGGCAGTAATTCGCCATCCACGGAAACAGTATGTTATTTAACCATTAGATGGAGGTGTGTGTAAGTGTAGCTCGAATCCTTCACATAAAAACATCCAAGTATGTTTATGATACTTTTTTTGTTAAAAAATAAAGGAATAAAAAGAGTTTATGGGATTGGAGAAGAAAAATAAAACAAAAAAACATTAAAGAAGACTTTACCTTTAAATCGGGTAACTCCACTTGGTTTGAACCGAAATGGTTTCTTGAAGAGATTTCTGCCTAAGGGAATGATTATAAGATGAATAGATGGATTATGAGAGATAATAAAATCCGATTTTGTCCGAGCCAATGGCTTGAGAGATGTGTGTAAGGATGTATAGGTGGTGGCCTTTTATAAGAGGGAGGAGGGTCACTCTTGGAATGTAATGAAATGTTACTTTATATTAAAATGAGTTTCGGATTTTAAAATTTCCAAATTGATATATTTCGATGATATGGTGAAATGGGTTAGAAATATACTCATGCGATAGATTTTATAAAATTTTATGTCTTAGATATTACATTATATTTTCATTTTATTTAAATCGTTCATTAATGAGATAATTGTTGCATCATCATGGTGTCATAAATAAATTACTTTATTTAATGTCTAAAAATTATTAAAAAAATACTATGATGTAGGAAATATGTTTAGATTTATAAATAATCCTTATAGTCAAAAATATGAATTTTATAACACCATGTAAAAAATTATTTTTGTAAAACAATACATGTCTGTGATATTTTTATTTTAACATTAAATAAAAAGTTATTAATGTCATTTTATTACCCAAGTGGCTCCATGGGGTCCCCAAGTTGACCCATGGATTTTATTGGTAGGCCATGACTTATCCAATAAGTGTAGAAAAAGTGTAAAGTTAATTTCATAATATTATATCATTATATTTACCTTAAATTACACTAATTACCATTAATCACGATTAATAATTTTTAAAAGCTACTATTCACCAAAAAGTTATTTTAATCCCATTGAACCACATTTTACATCCTAATGAAAACCATGTATTTCGGATTTTTGAAATTAAAATCACATAAGTGGTAAAGATTCATTTAAATGAAAAATAATTTTTTTTATCTACCACTTAGTGGTCTCACTATTCATCAAAAATTGATGTTTTTTCAGAAAAATATAAAAAATTCACCCTAAGCTATATTTGATATTCTGAATTCAAAAATGATGTCTCTTTTAAAAACTTCAAAACATATAAGAAGCATTAATTAATTTAATAATTAATTCCTGATGTCAAAACATATAACATGTTCTTAAGAAACAATATCTATTTAAATATTGACACTAGTTTAAGTCAAATTTCAAAGTGAAATCAATTCCAATAACCACCATTGGATTTAATAGTAAACATATATTCTTGTTTCACTTTAAAACAAATTAAAAATATGATATAATCTTATAAATAAATTAGATTAAAAATAGTTTTTTAATTAAAATACAACATTTTTCACTTATTCATTAAAAATGAACATTATCAAAAAAAATTACAAAAACATACACAAAGTAAATTTTGATATCCTGATTTTAAAGAAGGATTTAATTGGTCCAATATATCATATAAAATTTTCAACAAGTGGATTTAAAATGGGTTCTCCATCATAATGTGGTTAATCGACCTTTTAAAGAATATCAGAATATTTATGCTTAAAATTGGATTCATTCGCATTTTAAGACACTAACATTTATTGGATAAAAGTAAAAGTATTTAAAAAACTTATATTATAATTTTGAAGTTAGTTTTGTTCATTTCCGCCATTAAAACGGCTAGGCATTAACTACTATTTAAAATAATATTATTTTATTATTAGAGTGCAATGTATGATTTCCAAGAAACTCGTTGTTGAGTATTGGGTACGCCATAGAGCATAGCATTCCCTTTAAATTAATACTAACATTTTTTTCTCAAATATTGATAAACAAGAGAATTTAATTTTATTTATTTACCTAGGATGTTACATATTCCTTTTCCACATTATTGATATTAATAAGTCTCATCATAAAAAATATCTAAAGTATGTTGTGGATAAATGTTGTATGGTACACATATTTATAAATTTGTGGTTAAAAATTCCTTGTATCCCTTTTATAGTGACCATCTACCAGTGTAACTCCCCCTATCATAGACTAGGTAATCCAGATTTTGCAACAGCCTTGCAGTAGACATACTACATTTTAGTAACCAATTGTATCCAAATAATGTTTTCATTCCCTAATAGAAAAAATCATGTGATTCACGTAATGAATTTTTCTCCTTCTATATACTTTGTTATAAGATGCAGTATTGCTCTATGTTAGGAACTACACTATTGTATTTGCAAGAATGACACCAAGAGGTGTAGACAAAATCATCGCACTCATCACTGATCTATGTTTATTTAGTAAGAATTCCATGAATACATTAAACATAAATTCCATAATTATTAATAGTTATCTCTGAAAATCATCAAATTATCTTAGGAAGAATAAGGAAATCCTCCTAAAATTCACAGGCTTATATTATTTAAATTTATATGAGTCATGTTTCATAAGGAAATATTCCTACAACTCACTACAAACATCTTGTATAATAGGAGTATTGGTAAATAAATATACCATGTCACAATGAGTTGGATATGTAGAGTTCTCATACACTTCTCAACATTATAGTACCATTTTACAGACTCCAAGATTCAATAATTATGTAGATAGAGGTCTAATTAATCAATGGAAATTCAAATTTTAATTTGACCCTGTTTTACCAAGTTTCTCAAAATGGATTATATGTTCCTACTATTTCACCTTCCCATACCTCTCCTTAATATCTATAATAAATTGTTATCAGTTTGCACATGGTGAAGCTCTATTCTATGACATTAACCAATAAAAACTCACACACTCCATGCTAATATGCTGTAAATGTTACTTTATATCCTCTTGAGTTTAATTAATAATAAAATTTGTATTAGATCTTGAAATCTATCTATATGGACCTTCTCTAGTAAAATTAGGTATTTAAAATAATTCGACCATAAAAATAATTTTATCAATTATTTCTACAACCTCTATAAACTTTTTTCCCTCAATTCATTGGCCTTTGTCAGAGTTAGTGAGATTATCAAATCCCACCTCAATTGATACAACATTAAACTCTTTCTTTCATTACATGAATTGTGGTTCTACAAATAAATTTACAAGATGCTTATCCTTAGAACATTGTTAATCAATTATCTATTTGAATTCATGGAGTTTTGATAGAAATATTTTCATAAATTAAATATGATTCTTCAACTATATCACTTGCACTTGGTGACTCCTAATAGTTCCAATGTCATTAGGGTATTAAAATTTTTATTATGTCTCAGCCACCACTATTAAAATAAATTTATTAGGACCCCGAAACTTTTTCATCATACCAACATACATCACTCTATGTTAATCCCTTTGGTGAGTTCATGGAATGAGTTTTACTCTCTATAACATTAATTTTTCTGTCTCTTTGAATTTTGAGTAGTGATTGTGTCTCTCTTATAGTAATTTTCATGTATTTATGATCTGATGAAGACACCAATGGTGAGGAGTGTTCTCTCATTGCATTTAATTACTAGTTATTTTATCTTTTAAAAGTTTTAATGAGTTTTGTAACCACTTATGTAGAATAATTTTTATATAAGGGAGGGAGATATATAGATAAACTACCCAATGACATTTTTTATATAAATAATAGCTATCTACACAACTCAGACAATTCCAAACCCATTATACCACCAACATCATTATATCGTAAATATAAATCCATACCTAGGAGTCCATATCAACTTATATTGACCTCTATCACCAGTGGTGATCAGATCCCCAGAAGTGATTCACACTTCAAAAGAGTCTCCAAAATATTAAGAAAATGATAGAGAGATTGAGAGAGAAAAAAACAATGTATACACTATTTAATTTCAGTAGATTAAATATTAAAATAATATATAATAAGATAAAAATTAGGGAAATAAGAAGATTATGAATGAATAAGAAACACCCTATAAAAGACCACTCTCTCGAGGTTAGATTCATCACCTATTGAGGTCTAACACATTGTTGTGACCAAACATGACAAATTCCATTCATAATTCATAATTCTCTAGAGATAGACTCCCATATTTTGAATCCCTACCCATCATATGAAAACCCTACCACCCAAAAAAATTTCCGTTACATATTACATATTTTCCTTAGAAGCTTATTATAATTAGTCCCACGCCTGAATAACACCACATTCCATACTCATTAGCAACCCCATTTGTCTCCATAAATACACACACCACAAAGTCACACAGGATAGGCCTCACCCCATTACTCATAGATTCTCATATACCATGAACGTAATTTTTAATTGAATTTATGAACATGAATTTAGATATTGAATATAATTTTTTAAAGTTAGGTTTTAGAGATATGATGAATTGGATTCTCTGTTTAGTAATTTTTCCCTAGGTAGAAGCACATGGGGCCACACTACATACCAACCTTGAATCTTATTCCTTGACTACTCTGGTGAACAAGGATGGAAATATATCACATTGGGATTATGTATGTTATGATTTTAAACATCATATAACATTATTCATTTACAATAAGTGTTCATGTAATTTTTGAAAATGATGCATTTGGATATGCATGAATATTGTTTACATCATTTTTTGGATGATTAAAAAAACCTCTGGGGTTGTGTAAAGAGTTAAAGATAAATATGATTTGAACATATTAATTAGGTGTATAGAAAATGTTTACAAACTAAATTTCTTGAAGCATTAATACTGATTATGGAATAACATGAGAAAATATAGTGAGACAAAATCCCCTTTAAATATATATTGTGATATTCCATCATAAGAATCTTTTTTCATGACAATGGTCACCATCATCATAGTTTCATGACAAAGTGGGTTGCCTCATGATTATTATGTCTATGGAAAAAAGTAATGAGTAATACTAGATCATACATGGGGCGTTTCACGCTGTAGTGGGGATCCCCTATATTATCATGTGATTTATCAAATTTTTAGGTTTATTTTAGGTTATACTATTAGCAAAACTTGTAGGATTGGTATACTAGTGGAATAGTGTTGATTTTATACATTTTATTGATTGGATAAATAGTTATATAATCAAATATATAAGAGAAAAGTCTAACATTATTAATATTATTCCCTAACTATATAAATATGGGGTGATTTTTTCACTACATAAGAGTAATTTTCTAATTAGTTAGTTATATATATCGTCCCACTAATGGGTCTGATGGATTTTATATGCGTAATCATTTGAGAGTGTGTCCATTTAATAAATGTCCTTATTTAATTGTTATAATGGATGAAACTCATTAGTTAAAATCTTCCATTATAGATATGTTTAATGAAAGTCAAGATATACCTTAATAGTTATCCTTGAAAAATATAAATATAATGTAAAACATTTCGTCAAATTTTCATGAAATTTTAGAATGAATCTCAAATAAGAAGGGTCATGGTTTCATTATGTCAAAGTTTTCCATTGGAGAAGAAATTTCCAAAATTACTTTAATGGATGTAATAATTCAATCATGGTCATAAAACCCTTATGTATTTAGGATCGAATATGAATAATTTAATATGATTGGTTTATCCATGATATATATACCTGAAAGCGTTTTTGAAATTCCATGGAAGGTCCATGTGAGGTATGGATGTTATAGAAATTAATTCATTGATTTTTAAAGGTATGTGATAAAAATATATATTTTAATATGACTTTTAAATATATAGAAGTTTTAATGAAAGGAATAATTGATATAGAATGTAGATTTATTCATGAGATGATTTAAATTGTATCTACATCAATGATTTCAATAAAAAAATATTTTAACAATATCAAATTAATATAGGTAATAAATGTGTATCTTTTAATCATTTCCCTTATGGGATAAGAAAATATTATTGATGAGAAATATTGTTTCTTAAAATTAATGATATGATTAATTTTATACATATAGTTTATATGATATTGGGTTTAATTATACATATTTATTGTAAAAATTATGAGATGTTTTATTATATACATACATTTCAGGATTCATCAATACTAATAATATGTACTGAGAAGAAGATATGGATAAAAGTTTTTTATCAATAGTAAAATAATATTCCATGTATATCGAAAATATATTGGAATGTGTCTGCACCACCCATTATTAATATATTTCAATGAATTATTCTTTTGGAGAACAAATATTCCATGAACATTGAATATTATATATGATATTGAAACAATAGTTTCCTTGTAAAATATTCTCACAAATAAAATATAAATGCTATTTCATAAGAGAAAAAGTGTTTTTTATCTAGTAAAGATAAAAAAAATAATTTCTATTAGGATATTGGGACTGTGTTTAGACATAAATAATTTCACACTGAACAAATAATGAATTACACTAATCTATGTTTAAATTTATTTTTACATAATATCATATGAGAGTTAGGATGTATTAGTAAAAATAAATTAAAGAAGTTAATTTATTTAAATGAAAATGTTTCATGATATGAGGTTCAAAAGATTATTATGATGAAAATAAAAATAAATCTATGTAGAAAGAAAGTGTTAACATAATATCCTTTAATGTTGTGTAGATAATAATCATGAATATGTTCAAAAGATAAATATTTAAAAAATTTATTCTTAAATATCTCTTTTATTTAAAATGGATTACTTCATATAATATTCTCAATAAATATTTTATTTTATGTGTTTTATCATTTTTCAAGGTAGATATGTGACATGGATTACATAAGATTTAATGTTTTAAGAAAACCCAAAATGTGTAGAAAACATAGGGTTGATCTGGCAGTTTATTATATATGACGTGATAAAACAATTCTTATATTATTATTTAAAAATTGAGTTTAAGAATATAAAAATATATAATATTAATTGGAATACCCCATTTTATAATTCATTCATTTTTATATTTAAAATAATATAGATATAGATTTTTTGATGTGTATTAATAATTTACCACTCAGGGTATGACTTTGAGATTATCAATATATGGTGTTCATTATGGAGTATTATTAGTTGTGATAAAATTTTGAGGTTATCATGAGTAGAATTACTAAATAGAGTTATATAATATGCACATGAAAAACAATAAATCTAATATAATTATTCATGTGTGATATATTATCATTTAAATTATACCAAATGGAGTATCATATAGATGTCAATCGTATTATATGGTTCAATGGATCTTATTTTAGTCCCCACTACCTAAGGTTGAAATGATACTTTAAATGTTTCCCTTTATAAATTGATACCCTATGTACACTTGTTTATATATTATAATAGCTAATATAGGGGTTGTTGGGTACATTTTTGATCATTTCATTTGTTGGATCTTAACCGAGATGAGATTATTCCACTCGTATGATGAGTATGACATTTAGTACATTGATCAAAATAGACTATTGCAGTTAACAGTTTTTCTAAGATAATTTATATCTTTCATGATAGGGTATATGTGATTTTCATGTCCATAAGGATTAATGACATGTGATATATTCATCAATTAAATCCATATATACTTATAGAATTGATATGATATGAGTTTGGATTTACATGATCTGTGTCCAATAGTCTATCAATGTTTTGAAAAATGGAGACAATATGAGAATGACAGTTTTCATATTATGTAGACTAGTGGACACATATATAGGTATAAATGTTTTTGATGGGGATAATGCCATATCAGTTTTAATCTTGTGTGTCATTGACAAATTTATAGATTCCTCCCTTTTCTTACATATCATAATATAACGATTTATCTTTGTTTTCAATGATATAAAGGATCATGTGGTCACACATTTTGGTTTACTAGAGGGGGATTGATTTTGACTCAAATAACTTCTTTAAAACTATTCTAGAGTAAATAAAAAATCGTTTTGGATGGGTATTCACATGGTATTTATGATAATGTGATACAAGTGTTGTTAATGATAACATTACAAATGTGTTTTTTAAGATATCCATAAATATTTTTGACGTCTCAAAAAAAATTATATGATAAAATATAAGGTAAATTGACACAGTTTGTTAGGTTTTAGTGAAAGTGGGAGATTAGTGGGAATACTCCCTAAAACATTATATAAATATATTACATATATAAATATATATTTCTAAAAAATTATGAATTTTTCCCATAAGGGTATATGATTTTATGTTATATGTTATTATATAAAAAAGATAAATAGTTATCATTTTGTGTTTCATCCACATCACCTACCATTAAATGAAATTTTATTATATTTTTATGAAAATATTGGGTGTTAATGTGTTGAAGGAATTTATATATACCTCAATCGACCATGGTATATATTCATTTGTTTTAGCATATGAATAAATGAGAGGATAAAAAGAGTGAATCTATTATAGTCAATTTAAATTCTACCATGTCATGGAAGTGGAAGTATAATTATATGTGGGTGGGGAGAACCTCCATGTTCTTGAAAAAATATCATTCTTCATCCTTATTTTCATATGTGATTCTCTCACATCATGGAGGATGAACACACTTCAATTTATGACATGTTATTTAGATTAACCATGGAATCACTAAAGAGGTGGAATGATTTTTTTTTTCAACATTGGTGATCTTTTCAAACTGATTAGGTAGAGATAAAAAGGATTTTGGGGATTTTTTGTGTAATGTACACATGTCTAATAGGTCTTCATTATATGTATTTGCCATGGTGTTCATATTTTCAGGCATGTTTTTTCCTAGAAATAGAGTTTTAAATCACATAAATAGGTTTAAATAAAGGTTAGTATACTCTAACAGAACAATTTAATTGTATCCAATATGCTCTAATGATGAATCACTTCAAATTATAGAATGAGTGACCTCTATGGTTCATAATATTATATAGAAATTTGATAGGATCCATCAACTGAATGAACAATTATGGATGAATTCTGTACAAATTCATTCACCTGTGGATTTTTCTAACAATTTATGTGTCACCCCTTACCCTAATGTTTTTCCTATGAACTACATATGGGGATAATGGGAAAGATTTTGGAATTATTGAAACTAATATACTTTTTGAGGATCAAAAATATTATCATAGTCATAAGGATCATAGTATATAACTAGATCTTTAGTAGGATAAAAACAACCTCTAATGGGGGATGTTTTATAAGTGTATTCCATTAGGGTAGTCCACTTACATTTACAAAATAACTCACACTAATAATTGGACAAAATAGACATGTCATGGGGATATATTTAAGATGGTTCATAGGTTACCCATTCATGATTTCCTTTTAAATATACACTTACTAAAGGTATTTAGGTGTAATAATGTGGTGATGATCTTCATTATACTAATTTTTAGTTGGTTTAATTGGATATTTATTATCAAAAATTATGTAGAGAATATAATCTAGAATCATTAATACCTCAAATCAGTAAAATAAATTGGGAATCTACTCCACTTGTGAGACTCAAATCATGGAAGTGTCTACCTTTCATTGGATATTGGAAGATTCCTGATTTGTCGAAACATAAAGCGGATTTTATTAGTATGTGATCATTATTTACCACCAACCTATATTAATTTAGTATATCTTGCAATTGGGAAGTCTATGAATTTCAATCCATATGATGGTAGAGGATAGAATGATAACAATGTAGTTGCATTGGGTTCTTCATAATTTTTTAGAATATCCCTAAATATTGTTTTTCAAATGTATTGTCTCATCTAGAGAGAGGGATATAACCTCTGATACATCCATGTTACGGATGTATTCATATAAAAGTACATATTGAACTGCTGCTCTGTTAGAAATGTGGTAGTAACTATTGAAACTCCAATTTCGCGTGTTGATTCTAGTGCACAATATATTAAATGATCTATTGATATCATAGATCATAAAGATGGAAAATTAAGAAATATGTATTCTCTTAATTTTATGTATTCAAGATGAGTACTCTAGTTCCCAATCGTAATATTTCTATACAGTAATAAAAGCATCACCATGTGACTACTTTAAAAATAATACATTCACAATTCAAACACTAAAGGGTGTAAGTTAATTCGATAAGGGTAATTATTTTCTTGGATTATAAATCAGTTATTCTATTAAAAGTATTTGGTATGCGTATAATTCATTTTCCATTCTTGATTAACATGATATAACAATTTAATGAGAAAATTATTTAGAGGAAGATGAATAGTCTAATTAGGAGATTTATACTATAATTCTGAATAAGGCCACCATACATGATGTTGACCCTTCCTCATTAGGGATTGTGACTCATTTTTTTAATTCAAATTTAGTTGAAAAGGAATCATGTGATGAAAGGAACCATTAGAAAATAGCCAAAATATTGAGACGAGGATGAATCCCACATGGGCAAGGAAGTTATGGTTCATTTCATAAAGTAGGTAATAGATCTCAATCTAATAAAATATAAATGTATTTATTGGCCAAGAATTTTCATTTTTTCTGTTTAGCACAGTTGGTTTTGTCATGGTGTTGTTTTCTCATTTTGATTTTTTTATGATGTTATTTCAATTTCATGTCACATTATGAGCATTTCACCCCTCTATACGTTTCTTTTTTTATTATAGTAAAAGGGATATTTGATCTCAACCAATTTTGATAACTTTAGATAATTGTTAAAATATTGTCCTTATTGTTTTTTTAATGCTAATACAATTTATTTTAGTAGAGGTTTTCAATGTATCCCATATGAAATCACCTTTTATACTAACATATAATCAATATAAAATTATTTTTTCCAATATTTTCTTATATTTTATCTCATGATTGTTAAGGAAATTTTATCATCCCAAAATTACAGGTTGTTTATGTTACTTATAGTATTTAAATCATGATTTCAACGATTAATGTTTTTTCCATTTGAGGAACGTATTGTTTTTATTCATTTTTTAATTCATCCCCTAACAACAAAAATAGGATTATTGTGATGATTGATAAAATCATATAAATTCTTATTGATATTAGATTTCCTTTATTCAAGTGTTTAGAGTTAAATAGTATAACTATAAGTATTTTTATTTTTTCTTTGAACTATTTTATCGGTTTTATGAAATGATTTCTTGTCCTTTATCCCCTTATCCATTTTTTATATACATTTATTGAATGAAATTTGAGCACCCTTGTTAAAAGTAAAGATATGTGGTATGTTTTTGTGGATGACCCCATATTAAATTCTTAGCGAATATGAGAGTTTGGATATTCCAATATTAGATCCATGGTCAATGTTGTAAATATTTTTATTTATTTCAAAAAATATTTATAAGGATTTTTCTTCTTTCATAGATTTCTAAATATTTGTGATTTATAATATGAAATCTCAGTATTTTTGGTTGTGAAACTTTTCTCTCCCTATCATATTCATGTGTATGTTATTGAATATGTTTTATTTTTTAATTATTTATTCTCTTATTTATATTTATTTTTTCCCATTTTTATTATATTAATTTTTATGATTGTATTTTTTTATATAAAAATTCATTTATTCATTCTATGATTTTTTTTAAAAATATTACTTTATAATTGCGTATTCTATTAAGATATTCCATCATTTTTTTGAAATCTAGTAACCAATTGATATTGATATATATTTTCAATTAATTTTATAGTCCTTTTAATTCCCAATAAATAATTGGAATTTTTTAATAATGATAACATATAAACACTCAAATTTTATATTATTTGGGGTCTTGTGCAATTGAGAGTGGGGTTTATGATGCTAATGGGTTGATGGATTCCCAGATACATATTTTATACGTTTATTTATTGGGATCCACCTATGTAGGGTTAGGATCATTAAGACACATACAAAATGTATGAAAATATGATCATGAATTGTGAAATATTGAGAGAGTATGGTCTCTTGATTTGGTGTCATTACTTTTTCGTGACATTGTAACTATTTTGAATTACATCATATTCTAGTACCATGTTTTATAATTCCTCCTTAATGGTTATATTTTATATATAATTCAATTTTTAATTTTATAAGTAATGAGGATAAATGGGATTTTGATGATGATTGAAGATGTTTAATGTATTACGTTTTGGGGCATGCGTACAAGGATCTATGATGCTCGTATCTATAACACCTCTTGATATTTCCATGACCAGATTTATTTGATCTCATGAAAATTGTCATCACCATTGTAATGGGTTTTCTATCTCAGTAAATTTTATATCCACCACTCACTCGGTAAATTCCATGACCACTAACAAATATTCAATAATCAAAATTTTATATGGATGCTTCTAGAATATAGTCCCATATATATATTGTAAATCAAGTAATTTAGTGAGAATTTTTACCAATAAAAGATTACATAAATCTTCTTCGATGTTTTATTATTATTTTATTTTGTAAAAATTCCTTCTTTTTATAGTTATGATCCAATATTTTCTTTTTTGTTGATATATATGTAATAAAAAGAGGAAAATATTTAATGATGTGTTTTTAAGTGAAAAGATAAATTAGTTTCATAGGAATAAGGGTTAAATTTTTATTAATCTATTATTTTGAGAAATACTGTTATATATAATGGTGTAATTTAATTGTTAGTTGGAACATTATTTCCATCGTGTTTCATATTTTTGTATCCCTCTGTTATCCTCATGTTGTATGTTTTTTTTAATATTTATGTTGTTCTGTGTTGTGTTTAGAATATATTAATAGAGGGATATAGAAAATGTAATACATTTTTTAGAGTATATATTGGTGAATGAATGAGGATGTGACTGGGGATGCAGGAGTTTCATATATATAAAATTCCACTGTGGGGTGAAACAATAACAATAAAATATGATCACGGTTAGTGAAGAGTTTCACATTTGAAATTTTTTATCTTGAATACTAATGCTTTATTATTTGTCATGAACTATCTCAGATACCCCAGTACCTTGATACTATAGCTAGAAATGGAATAACCTAAAAGTACTTCTTGATCCCCATTCTTTCGATACTATAACCTATTATAATACCATATAAAATTGGGAATTAATTTTCCTCAAACATGGTAAAATAAATTGATATATTTTAGTATGCTCAAAAACACCGAAGGAAGATAGTAACATAAACCAAACAAGTATCTCAGAAACCAAAATAGTACATCATAAAAGTACTAAAATATGACAATATAAAACTCAAATATCCTAATGATATCAATAATCCATGACCAAAGGGTTAATAGCATCCACCTCCTCCTAGAGAAACATCCCATTTACTCAAAAAATGGAAGAAGAAAATCTACATATTCCATAAAGAAAATGTAGGGTGAGAGCTCAAAATACTAGAAGGGTATCAACATTCTTTCAATAATAATATTCCTAGAAAAAGAAAAAATCATTATTGGAATCTTACAAAATAACCAGGAAAGTAAAATTGAATAATTAAATAAAAACAAGATTATTAAATTCAAAAGACTGAAACATTTCCAACAATGGATTCAAAAAATATTTATATAAAATAATTTATATAAATAAACAGGGATTGAGAAAAAATATTTCACAATCAATGCAATATATATATATATATTTATTTATTTAATAACAATAATTTATATTAATATGGCCAAATTCACTCTATTAGGTTAGTTACTAAAAATGCGATCCTCACACTCTCATGTCATTGATCACAAAAAATATCCACTCCCACTTAAGGGAAAATTACAATAACACACTCCCACATAAAAGGAACTTAAAATACTATTGTGGTTTAGTTAATGTTGTCATCATTAATATATTTCAATTGATTTACCATCATATCTTGCATATCCCAACCACTTATTAACTACCTAGGCTCAAATGTTCTTTAATCAATCAATCAATTTTGGGAAATTAAATTTCCCAATTTCTTATTTATGTTGGAAAAATAAATTTCAAAACCATATCATAAACATGTCATCATATTTTCCCTTTCAAAATAACACTTATAATGGGTTTTAAAAAAATAAAATTAATCCATTATCTAATTTAAATTCTCAAACCAATTTTCAATTCCCATTAACCTCCCAAGCGCACCCCAAATTAGTGTTCATCTAGAAATGTGGGTTTTCCTCAAAATCATATCCATATAAATTCAATATTAAAATCTCATAAAATTTTGGATTTAATAGTTAATTTGAAATAAATTTAAATTAAATTATTAAAATAGGGGGTTTATTACATCAGAAATGTCAATTTAACTACCTTACATTAATAACAGTATCAAAACTAAATATCCATAGTGGGATTTTCAAACTTCAAACAAATATAACATGGACGTTGAAATAAAATAAATATTCATGATTCAAAACATAATTTTTTTGATCCATAAAATATTTTATGATCTAACAAACCCCAAGGAGGAAATAATCATATATAAGGATAGAAGTAACAAGGAGAGATCAATTACCAGAGACATATCAAATGAGGATCACTAATCTTTGATCAACCTTGGAATGGGTTTAGAGGAGAAAAAAATGGTTCTTGATAGCCTAAAGGACCTATGAAATCAATAGATGGTGAGTTATAGTCATGTGAGATTTAAAAATGGGGTTCATGAAATTTTTAATTCGTTTATATAAATAAAAAGTCTCTCATATACTATTAGTTAGGCAAAGCCGCACAGTTTTCCAAACCATTCTCCCTAACCATTAACCCCTCTGATCGGGTTCCTGCTTTTTACTATTTGGGAACATAGTCTGGTAAATCGTTTTACAACCATGTTTTTCCCTCCATCTAGGGGTGAACGGTTTTCAATGGGTGTTCTATGAATGGGAAAAAAATGTTCCATCTGTTATAAACCTATAATTTTCCATCAATAAATTTTTTTTACCTGAAATGCCCTAAAAATGTCCCATTCAAGGAATGATCAAAAAGAGGGTTGAGGAGTAATTGAAATATAGTAATAAGTGTTACAACCTCCACACCTTAAAAATATTTGATCCTCAAAAATCCTATTTCAATGTTCCATATCGAAAATACATGGATAATGCTCTCTCATTAAATCCACCCTCTCTCACATCTCATGAATATTAGAATAGTGTTTCAATAGAAATTAAACCAAGGGAAACAACCTACCTCAATGTACCATGGATTCATAATCAAAGGAATTGAATATATACTAAGTCAAGGATAAATAATTCTCAATATAAGGATCATTCCAGCTCAAAAAATGAGATGGATCAGAAAGATATTTCCATAGATGTAATACATGGAATTGGTTATGTTTCGACATAAACTATGGTGGAAGTGGTAAACAGTATGACACATTCCCCACCTATTAAAAACATTCAAATTTTTCCACAAAATTCAATGAAATATTCCCTTTCCTCCCACGATATAAATGTCCCAAATGGGATGAATATTTCATGAATGTATGGTCACTAACTAATAATTATAGTTGTTTATGATTACGATCAACAAATTATTAATACTAGCTATCTGTAATCAAAATTCTCTGATGAATCAACTGAATCATTATTGACACCGCTTGTACAATGATATGGCTATACCATTAACATTAACTGATCTCCATCAAAAAAATATTTACATGGTCATCTACAAAAAATTGTCAAAATGGTCAATTGTAATCACAAATTGGTAAGTATTTTTATAAGTAGAATCAAACATTACCAAATGGTCATCCCAATCCCCAAAAAAATCGAGGGCATATTAATAATACATATCCTTAATAATCTGTTTAGTTATCCCTTTCTGGGAATCTGTCTATGTATGGAATGATGTACTCAAACAAACCATAGATCCCAATACTACCCAAATTACTATACAAAATTGATATGTATAATGGGGATTCTATCTAAAACTATATCAGACAGAACTGTGTAAAAACAAAAAATCTCTCTCACATAGTGATTTCCCATCTTCTAAACATTTCATGTATCTTGAATGGGTATAAATAAGCCAATTTGGATCACTTATTAATCAAAACCAATATCACATTATTATTTCTCATGGTATGCGACAACATAATGACAATTTCTATAGATACCTCATCGCACATCCATGTTGGTACTATATGTGGCTGAAGAAAACCCAAAGGTCATTGGGGCTCATCGTTGACTTCTTTTCATGAATAACAAAGAGACAAAATCAGTAATGTCTAATCTGATTCCTATCCACCGAAATCAATGACCCTTATCATAGAATTTTTTCCCTATGGGAAATACCCAATTATAATTATTGAAATTTCTGTTTATAATATTCCTCGTAGCTAAGAGTGTGGATAACTTCTTCCAGATTCACAGAACACCATTCATAGTGAAAAATAACTCCTAAACATTCTCCCCACAATAAAAGAGTCTCTAATTCTACAAAATTCATCATGAAGTTATTTTTTCTGGATGAATACTCTCACGAAGAGTGGAGATCAACTAAACACTAGAAAATATGACATCCAACACTGTTTCCCGAACTCAAATATGAAATTGTGAAAATAGAGCCACCATGTTACACACATTTAATGATTTTTTCATGTCTTGGTTCGAATGTTTTGGTTAAAATAATTTTCAACAACATTTTGTTCCCCCATGGTTTAGGAGATTATGATATTAATTTATTGTAGGTACTCAATCCAATTCCTCTTACAGATATTAAAATCATTTTTAGATAGGATATATATAAAATCAGGTGCTCAAAAAATATGATAAAACATTCTCTAAAAATTTAATGCCAAAAACACTTAATATCACGCATCATGACATTGATTCCAAGTCTATGGGATGGATAATTCATCTCATGTATCCTAATATAGAGATATCTTGTGATAGAACAAGAAAATACTACAAAATAGCTCATCCCAAACTGGAATTTTGTGCATCAACGAAGACCACATTGACCTTATTAGTCAATATATGTGTCAAAAATAAAAAAAAATTAAAATATGTTTCATCTCAAAAAATGATCTATAACATTTCTCATCCTAACGAATTATCATTCCCTTTTGAGTGAGAATGGTCATCATAGAATCTATCATTGGGAAATTCATAATGAACCAACAATAATTCAAAGCTTTAACCATGATGCTTCAAATCATTAAAACATTATGGGGTTTCTCATATGAAATAATAGATTTCACCTTATCAGGATCAAATGAGGTACCATGACTCCACACCATGAGTCCAATGAAATTCACTTCCCAAATCTATAAATCAAATTTAGATAGCTTTTCATAATGTCAATGATTTATAATAAATTCATGAATTTCTATAAGATTATGAATATGATCATCCTTAGAATTACAGTAAACAACGATGGAATCCACAAAGGCCACCACAAAAGTATCATGATACTCATTAAAGATACATATAACAAATCCATAAAGATTGTAATATCATTATATAGAAAAACTGGATTGATGAGGAACTCATAAAAGTAATATTTTCTTCATCACAAAAATTGAATAATGTCAAATTCTTTTATTCTCACAGGGTTATAAACAAATAGAATCTCAATCTATGAAACCCACAATTACCATTATCAGTATTCAAAAATTTCATCAATCCATTGAAATAGAAACTCATTCTTTATCGTAACTGAGTTGTGTTTTCAATAATCAATTCATAAGTGAAGTGTTTGATCATCTTTCATAGAAAATCGAACATGTGACACCCAAGGTGACATGCCAATGGGTATAAATCCTTTCTCTACAATATAATCCAACAAAGTGTTCAAATAATTCATTTTAAATGGTTCCATATATTAAGAAGGCATGGATATTGTCTCAGTACTAGGTACTAAATAAATATAAAATTCTTCTTACATTAATGATGGAAAACCATAGAAGTTAGAAGGATCAATGTCTGGAAACTAAATGACTACTAGAGTTAAAACATCACTCAATGTTTCCCACTCCATGTCAAAATAAATCACTGATATTATTCTTAAAAACTCTGTATAACGTGGCCCGAATTTACTTAGACTGTGGTCCCACTCTCTCTGAATGATATGACACAACCCATTTGGAGAAATAAAGGAGACCCATCATAGATAATAGTCAAATCGATGACTATTAGTAATATTACAATCCATCCGAAATATGATATCAAGAGGTTTTATTCCTAGAACCAGTATACCCCAAGTATAATCAATCAATTATAAAGAGAACACACAAGAATGTCACTAAAGACCCTTCACTCTATCCAATCCAAGGTATGTAGTAATTTCCATCACATAATACAGAATTTGCATAGGAATATTTACAAAATTCACAAAACAAGTCAAAATATATGACTAAAATACACAATTATCAAATAAATAAATCACTCAATGTGATACTACATTGATGGTATCTATCACGGTTGCTGGACCCAAATTTTCTTGTGCTAAAGACTCTTCCTTTGTGTGAAGAATATTTGATCTAGATCCCTATGTTCGTAACACCTTAAATGATGATGCATCTGATTTAACCATAATAATTTTATGCGAAAATGATCATGTTTCACTTCAGAAAGTGTAATATATATTAATGAACTTATGGAAGTGTCTCAATCATATGTAAAAAACAAATACCATGAGTGCCTCTGTAAAATGATGTTTTGAATTCCCAAACATTAGACATTAGATGAAATTCTATGGGCCTCTACCAGGAAGTACAAGATATTTAGAAGAAAACATCTTCCAATATCCACCATTAAAATCATCTAAATTTATAATACCTTTATAGGAACTCAAATAACCTACACTGGGAGAAAATGAGACACCCATCAACCCTAACATACCATCGAAATCATGCTCATCCATCAACACCCTATCCAGAACACCAGTATAAGAAGAGAAATTTGACAAGAAAACATGATAACGAATATCAAATCAATGTCCCATGTCAAACCGTATAGTCTTCATCTTCTCATTCAGTATTATCTTAGTTACAAACTGCATAATATCATTGAATATTATCTCATATTATGCCACATTCTTGTCAGTCTACTCGAGTTTGAAAAATGTTATATCCTTAACCAACACCATAGACAATAGATAGAATTGGTCAGAGAAAATAACCTTAATCTCATTCCCCTATAAACACCCATCATTATTCACTATTTCCATCATGTATCACCATCTCCTTCTAGGTACCTCTTTCTATATTGTGGAACATTTTACATTAATCCCATCAGGCATATCTATGAACTCCAAAAAACTCAAGAATTATCAAAAAAATCCACTTCCTCTTGAGGATTATTTTAGTAGTGAAACACTTGTGGATTTTGGAAATGGAACACCTATGAATAATTTTGACACTCATCCAGCTATGGTTCCCTACTTGAGCCTGAAAGGAATTGGTTGTATGTTCTTATCTGAATGCTAGGAATGTATGAACAATAATCCCAACAATATTCTGTTCCATGAGTGTATTTTTATCAATGTGTCACATCAGTATCTTCCCCCAAAATTAAATTCTCATGTCTACCTAAATTCATGATGCTACACAAAATCCAAAAACAACATTGAATACATCATTATATTACTCATATCAACAAAAAAATTAATGATGTTTGGAAAATTAATCCCATAAGATAAGAAAACATAATTTGAATTTCTACCAATCCAAATCTAAATCAATGAAATAACATTAACTACTACCAGATATGATTTTCCCAAACCAAAAATGGTGATTTAAGGCGCATTAAAAACTGATACCGCCATGAACTCACTCAAAACTAACTCTTATGTCCTGAAAATATTTCTCAACTTCATAATGACATAAAGGAATCATTCCACGCCTACACTGTTGATAACAATTTTAATGAACCATCATGGATACCCTTGAACCCTATTACCCAAGACATCATTGATACAGCTCAATGGGAATTCTCAATCCCCATGGGTTTATGACTAATACCAAAGATAATATAATATAATAGTTGTAATTAATTTCCCTCAATCATATTAGAGGATATAGATATATATTTGTATGCTCAAAAATTCCCAAAGAAAATATTCCCAAAAACCAAATTGGTATATCAAAAACCAAAATAGTACATCATCCTGGTACGAAAATATTACAAGATAAAACTCAAGTATCTCAAAGGTGTCCACACTCTAATCCCAAAGGGTGAATAACATCCTCCCCCTCCTAGAGGTTATTTACCTTTACTCGAAAATGTTATAATAAAATATAAAAATTACTAATGAAAATGAAATTGTGTTATCCTAAATTCCTAATAGGGTATCACCATTAGTTCCATTATAAAATCCGATAAAAAATTAATAATTAATTATTTAAATATTAGGAAAAATAGTTACGGATGTACTCTGACATAGTTAAATCAAAACATCTTTTTCAATTCAAAGGATGGAAAAATTTACAATAATGAATTAATAAAACATTTATACAAAACAATTTATATAAATAAATTGGATATGAGTTAATTTTCACACAAGTAATGGACTATATATCAATGTAATAACATAAATTTATATATCAATGGTCAAATGACCTATGGTGTATAGGTTGTTGTATACAAGATCCACACACTATAATATTAATGATCACAAAGAATATCCACACCAACTTGATTAAAAATTATCACGATTCATTCCCCATGGATCGTTCCATTACATACCCCAAGATCGCCTCCTGATGGACAAGGATTATAGACTAGGGATAAATGCATCCACCTACAAGTGGGAGGAATTTTCTAGATTTCTTGTACACATACACACAACCACGTCCCAATGTTATAATTTTTAAAAACTTTTCCACTAAACAACAAATGAGTAAAAGTACAACGGAAAGTCAAATTGGCATGAAAACAAACACATACTAATAATAACATGAAAACAGTAAAGTACAAGAGAAACTCATGATAGCCATTGGATAAAACCCCACCTGATGGGAAGTGTAGTGTAGCTACTAGACGTTGTAGTAGTATGCCCAGCGTTCTTGATCCCACTAATCCCATCCATGTCCTAGGCCCCCAAGTCCTCCACCGTAGCGTTGATCGTCGGCACCATACACTATATGTACGAGCTAATCCCATGTAGGTGTGAGTAAAAAATGCATAGTAGGGGACCCGAAAACTAATGGGAAAGACCAAAAATCAATTCACAAACAAACCAAAAAGCATGATAACCATGAATGATAACAAAACAAGTCATATCAAACCATATATATTCTTTAGTAGGATATTAGAACCATTAGTCACATCATCGAACACATTGGGATATTGGGGAACTCCTCCTCAATGAGTACAATGGGCATGCCAGGTCACATAGAAGTCGCTTTCCACTAACCATAGGACTATAGTATTACTCATACCGGATGTGTACCATGGGTATGATGGGTCACACTGAAGCTGCTCCCTACCATGTGCATGTTGGGTCACACAGAAGCTGCTTCCCACCTATGGTCTGCTGAGGTAGTTCTCCTGTTGAGAACCGTGATTCTATCAGGTCACACAGAAGCCACTTCCCACTATGGGCCTACCGAGTCACATAGAAGACACTACCACCTTTTCTATGGTATCCAATCCACATTGGGTTTCATGTCAGTATTCTTTTGGTCATAACCATCCACAGGGTTTTCGCATTTAGAAAACTTGATCTTGGGAGAACCGCTACCCAATCCGTTCTTCGAATTTCAACATCCATTAAATCCATCATAGAGTACTCGAAAAAGATCCACCTTGTCGTGATGGTTACAATACTGCAAATGGCTTGTCAATCAGACTCCTGGTTTGCATTATATTTCTGGATTTGAGAAAAGGGGACGGTTATTTCTCGGTCATATCTGACCTAGTAGGACCAACCCTACCAGACATGGTATGAGGTCTACTGACTAGACATAGGTCCGCCGACCAACCAAGACCCGGCCCTGCCTAGGTCCGGTCAATTGGGTCGTCGGTCTGGCCCACTAGGGTGGGTCCATCCTAATGGGTGGGTATGGACCACTGGCGTGCCTGTTCCATCAGGTGAAGATGTGGATGGTAGCCTCATCCATCTCCCTACTCACACCATGGTCGACGTGGGCATGTTCCCACCATCCCAGACACACAATGTTTCAAAAAATTTCACTATGTAGCATGACAGTTAGGTTGAGGAGGCTCCCGCACACGGTTGAAGACTGTGTGCCTCTGAAGAACGTGACCCATGGATGTAGGTTGTTCCACCGATGTGGATTTCTGGCCGCCTCTTCCTCCAACGGTGTCGGCACAACCAGTGGTCCTATTACTCCACTATGGCCCATGCCGACCCCGATGCTCCATCTGTCACATCGTTGTGGTGCCCCACCACCCACCCACAGCTGCCGACTACCTGCAACTGACACCGTCGGTGCTTGCATGCTAGTAGAATGCTCAGCAGACCACTGGGTTTTCTTCGGTGGTCCGTTCATCGTGCCAACTACACCTACGAACTCCAAGGGATATCACCTTCCTTATGAAGGCCCCAAATTGGCTTGCTGCCATTTCAAACATTCTTCAACCAATAACGCACAAGACATAGGGGCGGGGTCAGGACTTTTTTGTGTCAACCTGCGCAAAATGCATGAAAAGATTAAAATAGGGGAGGCATGTAAATGTTGTTTCATCAACGACAATCTAACCCCATATAGAAAATCCCATGAAACATCACCCCTGCATGAATGGATGATCAAAGGATCAATATATTTGTTTGTTGATCCATTTTTATCATTTAGAATGAAGAACGATGAAAAAATAGAGAAAAACAAACCCCTACCTCAGAGCAGTTCGACGTTGAAGTGGTTCTCCTACAAAGATTTAAGATGTCTAAGGCGTTGTTGCTTACAAGATCTATTCTTCGATGTGCAATGAATTTTTTAATTATCTTATAGAATTCAGAATTCATAATTGGAGAGATAAATCATAGGTAGTCATATAATTTTCCATAGTTTCACCATCAATTCATAAACATGTTATTCCATAAATATGAAAGTCATCGATGCGTTTCGGTTACATTGTGACATTGCATCATTACATTGTTTTGTTTATGAAACATCTTAGTTGTTTCACATCATTTAAAGTTTCAACATGCTTCAAATTATTATGTCATTAAGGGGATTTTATTAATGCCCCTCATCGCCGCACCGTAGCACTGTCATCCACCACTCAATGTTGAGAAAAGAAATAAAATAATTTTTTATGTTATTTTTTTAATTTTCCATAATGTATGTAAAATTACATTTCCATCCAACACTTCTCGGTCGATGTTTATTCGATTGTAGTAGAATATTGGAATTCTTAGTTCAATGCTTATCTCTGATTTTTTATTCTCACACCATTTCAAAAGATAGAAAAACACACTCACACATTTACCTAAGTGAGCTTAAAAAGGGTTCAAAATTCCATTCCGGGTTCATCGAGCCTTGGAATCACATGTCCTCAAAATGAATTTTATTGAAATAATTCAATATAATTTAAAATTTTATATTGAAATTTAGGGATATTATATTCTCCACAACTTAGGTTTTTACATCCCAGAAATCCAAAACAATGGCTCCTGAAACAAATGGTGGTACAGAGCACGAATCGTAACCTCCCTCTTCCATGATCTGTCCTGGATATTCCCCTGCTTCCACCGAACGCGCACCAAGGGAATAGACCATCCATAAAGACCTAATCTTATAGATCCTCTATGTCCATTGGTAACTTGGAAAATTTCTCCCCATCATCAATGTCAAGCTCTTCCCAGTCAATGACCTGCAATGGATCATTCATGTACATCGTCACCCAAGACATGTGAAAAACATCATGCACCTCGTGCATCTTTGGGGGTAGAGCTAGGCGGTATGCCACCTCGCTTACTCTTATCAGAATAAGAAATGGTTCAATGAACCTCGGAGATAACTTTCCACCCTGACCAAATTTCTAAAATCCTCATTGGGGTGACACTGAAAGGAACACATGGTCTCCATCCTCAAACTCCAAGGTTCTCTATATCCTATCAACATATGATTTTTTACTTCTCTGTGTAGTCCCCATCTTCTCTTGGATGATCTTCACCATCTAAGTGGTAGCCCGTACCAACTCTAGACCCATGAGTGGTGACTCCCCTGGGTCTGTCCATCATAGAGGTAATATGCATGGCCACATGTACAAGGCCTCAAATGGTGCCATGCTAATGGTGGAGTGATATATTTTTCATTATGAAAACTCCATTAGTGGTAGGTGGTCATCCCAACTACAGCCAAAATCAAGGATAAAAGCACGATGATTTTACTAAAATGTATGTATGTTTCGCTCCTTGTAACCATCTGCCTGGAGGTGAAAAGATGTGCTCAACTTTAGGAGTGTTCAAAATGCATCCTGATATCCCTTCCACAACCGGTATGTAATTCATGGAATCCATACTGAGATAATCATCAATGGTACCCTATGATTCCGTATTATCTACTGGACATAGATGCACCACAAGACCTCTACTGATCCCTACTCCAAGATGGGTAGGAAGTGAGCATACTTGGTTAGCTGGACAATGATCACATATATAGAGTCGTTCCTCATGGACTTACATGGTAATCCCATATCTAATTTTATGGAGATACCATCCCACATCCATTATGGTAACTCAAGTGGTTGTGCCATGCCTGTTGGGACCTTATGGTCATCCTTCACTTGCTGATAAGTGAGGCATCATTAAAAGAAATATACTACTGATTTCATCATCCCTTGCCACCAGTACTGATTCAGAGGTCTTGGTAAATCTCCGCCACACCAGGATGTAATGCCAAAAGGGATGTTGGAACTCCCAAAATACATCCTCGTGCAATTTCATTGGTATTAAGGTGCATCTTCTAAAAAGGATGACGTGCTCACAACCTATGTAAAATCCATCAGGAGCTTTTCCTGGGGATTGGTGAGCACGTCAGGCCACACAGTCAATATCCACCAGTTGTACCTCCATATTTCTTGTAAGAGTGGTGCAGTACCAATCACTAACTTATGGGAGGCCGCTCCATCATAATCTACTAAGGATATCTAAACTGATGCTAGATCCTTTGTTGACACACTTAGCAGCAGTAAACCAAACCTCACACTGAGTGTGTCTGCCACCATGTTCCCCTTTATAGCAGTATAGACTATCTGAAAGTTATAGTCATAAAGGAATTCCAACCATCACTGCCATCTCATGTTCAGGTCCTTCTGTGAGAAGATATACCTGAGACTCTTTTGGTCGAATTAGATTGTAAACTGTTCACCCACCATGTAGTGCCACAACATATTCAAGTAAAATGCCACCATTGATAACTCTATGTCATGTGTAACACCCCAAGATTTCATAGTACGTTATTTTTCAAAGTAATTCAATAACATGCACTACTCGCAACACCGAGTTCAATCGCACCACGACATACCAATATAGCTATTAGAAGGAGGTTATGAATAATATTAAATGCATTCTGAATTTTATATACTCCATATAATATTAACATCCATATTATGTGTTTCTTAGACACAATATAAGAACAAAATCAATTTTTTATATAAAGGAACTATTTTAAAAAAAATCAATTTTACCGCCTTTTGAGGTGAAACCTTCTTAAATCAAATATTTGACACTTTTATGTATTCATTTTGACAAAATAAACTTCTTCTTTAAAATTGGTAGATAGAAATTTAGTTTTGATAAACCTTTTTTATTATTCCGAAAACATTCATATTTTGAAAAATACTAAATTTTAATTAATAACAAAATTTTTAATCAAAATAATTTATAGAGTTTAATTATTCATTTTATTGGTTTTGAAGTATAATTAGATTATATTTTTATCAATTAATACAACTTAGGTTATTATACTTAATTTCAATTTGAAATTTGACATAAACAATTGTCAATATTTTAATAGATATTGTGGCTTAAAAACAAAATATTTATTTTGACAACGTGAATTAATTATAAATTAATAAAATAAACTTATATGTTTTTAATTTGGTAAAATATATTTCATTTTTTATTTCGGAATATAAAATATAGTTTAGGCTGAATCTTTTGTATTTTTATGAGAAACATCAATTTTTGATGAATAGTAAAAAATAATGGGTTATTGGTTAAATTGTAATTTTTATTTAAATAATTATTTATTATATTTAAATTTATTACAGGACAAAATAGTTACATAATACCTATATATGTTCAAAATAATTCATTGGATTCATTTTATAATATGTTTAGATATATAAAAATTTTATTGAACTTTTTACCGTCTTTTACCCATCTCCTAGGAGAATTAGCAAATTTGCATAAAACATAATTTTACCACTTCTGTGAGTTGAATTTCAAAAATCCGAGAGACACAGTTAACTATAGTAATTAATATACGGTTAAATTAGTTGAAAATAATTTTTTGGTGAATAGTAACTGTTGACTTTTATTTACCGCAGTTAATGGGAAATAGGGTAATTCCAGGTAAAATGAATATTGTAATAATTCAAAATTACCTTAACACATGTCCTATCCTTATTTAATGAGTAATGGCCGACCATGTTCATCCTTGGGTCGATTTTGGGACCTCATGGAGCCACTTATGAATGATAATGTAACTTATGATTAATTAATTTAAAGTAAAGGAAAAATTGACAAACACAAAAATCATTTAGAAATTAATTTTTATATGGTGTTTTATAAGTAAAATTTTTGACTGAAAATATTCATTGTAAAGATAGAACTATTACCGATATTATGAATTTTTTTTTAAATTTTTAGACAAAAAATAAATTAAATTATTTATGAAACAATAATGATGCGGTATTTACCTCATTAATAAATGATTTAAATAAATTATATTATAATTATTAAAATAAAATACAAAACGTGTCCGATTTTTATTGGATGATTTTATTTCTACCATGAGTCATCTTATGTTCTACCCTAATGATTTTTGGTCCTTTCAAAACTGAATATCATTATATAATAAAATAATTATATCACACTTTCCTAAAGAGCACCTCCTCCCCCTTATAAAAGGAGACCACTTCTAACCAATTCCTCACACCACTCAAGCCTTTAGGCTCGTCCAAACTCTAAAAAATTAGGCTCCCAACATCCCTATCCTCATCCTAGAAGCCTTAACCTGGGTAGAAGGTACTTCAAGAAGTCCTTTTGGTTCAATCCTAAGGAAGCTATCCAAATTAAAGGTAATCGTTTCTCTTAACTTCATTTATTATATTTTACTTCTCCAACCCATAAACTCTGTTTTTTCATTTCTTTTATAACAACACCAGTTTCCTCAATATACTAGGATTTTATTATGATAATGATTCAAACTACACTTTCTCACACCTCCATCTAATGGGTGAAGAACATAATGTTTCTATGGATGGAAAACTAATGCCTCACGAAACGATGATTGTTCAATTACCTCATACCACCTTTCATGGTGGCCATTATGATGGAAATGTATTTATATATGATATATATTAAGTTTATTTTTTCTTCATTATTATGTATTTTTCTTTTATAGCATACTTTAATGATTTCCATTATGGGTAAACGCGATAATTTCATTTTAAAAAGTTCGGACTACCACACCCTCAATGTGATATGACTCATTAATACCATATTTGGGATGTATAAAGGATAAAGTTTATGATATTATATATGATACTATACTCTAATTATAATATACCTATGTATTATTGTGTTTTAATTCCCTTAAAATAAGAAATAGAAATGATAGTAGCATTCATTCGTACGTACAACTTACTGTCTACATGAACAGTACATTTCATTTTTTACCCCAAAATGATATGTACTATTATAAATAAATGTATGTATTGGATATATATGATATATATTATATCTAAATAATGAATATAAAACTGCATATAATGAACTTTTGACCATGTGAACAACTTCTAACTATAAATTGTTTATTTTTGACTTAAGTGCCAAATATCGACAAAAGGAATTTTATTAACTTATATGATTAAATAATGTTTATAACATGTTAATAAGTGATATAAAAGTAATAATAAACCTGAAAATGGTTATTAATCAAGAATAAATTTACTTTATTATAATATTCACGATATTAATGAATGAACGGGTCAAGTCAGACATGAGGTAAGGGGTTTCTTACTCACATTTAATTTCGTGAGATTTCCATTGTTCACCACTTATTTATAGCATGTGGTGTATTTTACACTACCATTTGATATATATTATCATGAATATCAATATATTCATGAGATTTTTTGATTAATTTGGTTATTGAATATTGTTCTTACGAGATGATTGATTACAATGAGGAAAGGGTTAATTCTAAAATCTATTCATAATCTGAGGTTGTTTATACATAATTATCTACTGGGGCTTCATTATCATCCACATCCATGTTTCTTAAAAATGTATTTCAAAACATTCTTACTATTTTATAGACTATGGGTTAAATTAATTTATACCCTTGTTTGAATTTTATAAGATGTTTATAAAGGAATCATTCCGCCATTTTCTAAACAAGGTACATTATTAACTTTTCGAAAAAATAATTCTACGAATGTTTTTTTAACTTATATGGATGGTGCGGCTATTTAACGAAGATATAACATCGTCGAAGTTTCCCTTTCAAGCTTATAAGAATATTCCAAAAATAAATTATTTTATTATAATTATGTGACTCTTAAATTATTTCAAAATAAAAATAGATATTCCTCTAAAAAAGGATTTTATTTCATCTAAGTCAACTTCCTTTGATGGATTTTATGTTTATTTGAATTTGATTTATTATGATAAAAACCATACATATTGTATTAAATTTTTTGTGATATGTTTGACTATGGATGTTCTATTTTTATACCAATCATGGTTTCTGGTTAAAGTATTGACATTTCGTATACTAATTATAATAAGAATGTTTATGTTATATTACAACCTTTTCATATGATAAATTTTTTGGACTAGTATATTCCGGGTTAGGGACCATTAAAAGTAAGCCCTCCGGGTTGGGGTCCCATTACAGTAGAACCTATGGGATGGTGTCCGGTTATAGTGGCTCTCCGGGATGGAGTCCAGTTACAGAGGCTCTCCAGTTTGGAGTCTGGTTACAGAGGCTCTACGGGATGGAGTCCATTTATAGAGGCTTTCCGTGTTTGGGTTCGGTTACAGTTAGCCCATAGGTCCTAGAATGGGGCCTTGACATAGAAACTATATTCTGGTATTATACATTACCTTATTGTGATAATAATATTGATAGTTCAAGTGGTCATTCGACAAGTAGAATACCCATGATTATGTTTTATTATGGGATTATTTACTCTGCTCATATTCCCACAATAAAAGTATTCAAGTTTATTAATGGTAAATGCATGTGTTTTCAATTATTCACCATGCTTAATATTTATGTTATCTTCCATTGTATTTCTTACCCTTACTGAGCATTTGTGCTCACCCCTTTCTATGTTTTATTTTTCCCCAGTATTCCATGAAGTGTATTGTGATTGATATGCATGGTTAAGCTAAAGGAATAATGGCCTTCATAAAGGACTATTTATGTTGTGTTGTATGTTATAAAGTGTAATGTAAAAATCATGTATGTAATCTGTTTTCCAAGACTGCTAAACCGATCGGTCCTTCTAGACTTGATTCCTTGTAATCATTTCAATGTATTAAAATAACACACCGACTCAGGGTAACTGGGGTCAGGGCGTTACAGTTGGTATTAGAGGAAGTTTAGGAATATCCTAGGAAACTAGATTTTCATAAAATCCAACTAAAACACATATCCCTATGATATAATATGAGGATTAGTAATGAAAAACATCCTAAAATTTTGGAAATGTAGATATTTTGTGGGTTTTCCATGAAAATACATCTTTCTCTAGACAAGAGCAGGTAGAGGCAGATCTGGCACAAATGTACCTAGGGGTAAAACAAGAAAACACCAGTTCGATATAGACTCAAATGGGAACTGGTACATGATAATGGTCATTTCTTCACTCTTGGTTATGACAGATCTGGGGGATATGCCTAGTATATTTCTCATTTTCTTTCCAAATTATTATGAAGGGTTAATGAGTATATATAATTTTTGATAGATAAAATTTTCATTTCAATGGATTATATCCATAAAGTGTTCAATTTATGTTAAGTGTTCTACAAGTATGGAATTATGTATTTTGATTCATAAACTAATCTATTTTATGCCATTGTATAGAAATGGTACCCAATAGATGGAATATGAACTCCATCAATACATATTATCCAAAGAGTAAGATGGATCATATCATTCAAGGTATTAATCCAACAATTAAAAAAGGAAATAGTCTCCCATGTATTCTCAACATATGAAAAAATAGTATCATGTGTTAATAAGATATGTAAATAATTCTGTAAGTCATATGGCTTTGAAGGGAAGCAAGAGAAGAAAAAGATGGAAGAGAGAAAGATGGATAAAGGGAAGAGGGAAATGAATGCTTTTCCCATATGTGATAACTATGGAAAGAATAACCTTGTTAAATGCTTTATGGGAATGCGTGTTTATTATAAGTGTGCAGAAAATGGACACCAAATATGGGATTTAAAGGGTAATAAAACAATTTCCAATATACAATACTTCATCTACATGGAGTTGGGACACTATGAAAATAAATGTCCAAATAATGAGAGTATACCCCAAATGATTTTATTGGATAATTTTATTATTATGATACTACCGAAGATGAAGAGGAATGATTATATTTCTTAAGTTGTTATTAAAGTATTGATTTACATGTTATAAAAATTATAGAGTATATAAGGATTGTATTGTTGTACTATTTCATTAAGTACATAAGATTGTGTAGAACCAAGAACAATGACTCAATTACAGGTTAAATTTTTGGAAAATATATAGTTGAGAGAAAGATAAACCATAATATCATTCTAATACCAAGGTAGTGATTTTGGAATAAGAGATGGTTGATTTGGATAGATTATATTAGATATTCTTGAATTCCTTGGAACTGATTAATAGTTTGTTTATTTCATCATTGTTGGAATATTCATTATTTTTTGATATAAGGAATATATCCAGTATTTTTTAAAGGATATGGGATCATGAATGTAATCAATAAGGGTTTATGGTGTTTCAGGGTGTTACTGTGTTTTAAAATAATACATGATGAAGGTTTTCACATGTTATTATGTGGAAAAAAGGATCTTCATTGTGTTTAATATCCTTATAAATTTTGGAATGTGAGTTTGGATAGATTTATTTTTGATTAGTCTAATGGTTGGAATGGGATAAGATGCTATTGAAAAGTTTATTTTTGTATTTTTATAAAAATTACAACACACAGACCGTGTGACAAACCGTCGTGTTGGACAAAGCTATGGGAATGAAACCCACAACCATAGTGCGATTGGGATTTATCGTATACCACTGGACTACGTGAAGTCCCAAGATTGTATAATGTAGTTTGTTTTTTTAAGAGTATGATAGGAGAATTATAATGTCATATTTTTCGATCCCAATATGAATAAAATAAATAGAATATTTTTTATGTTCTATTATCTTTTAGAGTGAAAGATGAGGTTGTGGTAGAAATTAGTTAATCGATGAAACTCTACTTGTCAAGTATATATTTTTTCTCTTATTCTATGAAGAAAATAATTTTTAAACTTTTAGTTAGGGGTCCTAAAACAAAAAATGTGTTATCCTAATACCTTATGTTTTGTTGAACAAATGATATTTTAAATCATCATAGATTGATGGATTTGAGGACCTCAATTCTACAATTGTTTGTGACTAATGACCACAATCACACCCTATTAATATTTATGTTTTCCCACCAATTATGTGTCTCTAATTTCCACCAATGTTCTCCTAATAGAGATCATAATTTGGTGGTGACTTTTTCATTCACATTTTCCTCTTATTAAGACTAAATTTTATTAACCCAATTTATGATGTGGGGTTTCCCACAAAGGTATTTTATATTGTCAACCTTATATTTTGGAAGAACAATTTCAAATTGTGAGAACACAATTTATTGAAGTAGGGAAGAAGTTAACACCCCAAGATTTCAATGTACATTATTTCTTTAAAGTAATTTAATAACTTTCACTATACGCATCACTTAGATCTAACACACCACGACTTACTAATCTAGCCATTCAAAAGAGGTTATGAATAATATTAACAACATTTAAAATTTTATATACTACGTATGATTTTAACAATCATATTATGTGTTTCTTATACACAATATACAAACAAATTCAATTTTTTAGATAAAGGAAGTATTTTTCGGAAAATGCAATTTTACCGCCTTTTGAGGGAGAACCCTTTTTAAAACCAATAGTTGACACTTTTATGTATTCTATTTGACAAAATAAACTTCATATTTAGAATCTAGAGATAAAAATATTGTTTTGATAAATTTTTGGTATTATTCTGATAAATTTTATATTTTGAAAAATACTAAATATTTAGTAAAAATAACTTGTTTAATCCAAATAATTTACAGTGTTAAATTATGACTTTGATTGGTTTTGAGGAATAATTAGATTATATGTTTTCATTTAATACAATTTAGGTCATTATAATTAATTTCACTTTGAAATTGGACATAAAAAAGTGTCAATCTTTTGATATATATTGTTTCTTAAAAACACGCTGTTTATTTAGACAACGGGAATAAGTTTTAAATAAATTAATGAAACATATATGTTTTTAATTTGGTAAAATAGATATAATTTTTTACTTAATAATATTAAATATAGCTTAGGCTGAATTTTTGGATGTTTTCTGAGAAACATCAATTTTTTATGAATAGTCAAAAACACTGAGTTATTGGTTAAAACTGACTATTTATTTAAATAATTATTTATTTTATTTAAATTTATTGTAGGTCAAAATAGATAAATAATATCTTGATATGTTAAAAATTATTCGTTTGAGTCGTTTGATAATATGATTAGATATATAATAATTTTTGAGGAACTTTTTACCATCTATTACGCACCTCCTATGAGTATTTGAAAATTTGCATATAACATAATTATAATGCTTCTGTGAGTTGAATTTAAAAAATCTGAGAGACACAGTTAACCTCTGTAAGTAAAATGAGGATCAATAAGATTAAAATATTTTATTTGTGATGAGTAACTTTTGACATTTATTTACCTCGGTTAAAGGTAAATAGGGTAATTAATTGTTAAAAGAATATTGTAATAATTCAAAATTACCATAACACGTTTCATAACCTTACATTATGAGTAATGACCGACCATGGGAATCCTTGGGTCGATTTGGGGACCCCATAGAGCCACTTATTAATGATAATAATAGTTTAGATTAATTAATTTAAAGTAAAGGCAAAATTGAAAAAAACAAAGAATATTTTAGTAATTAATTTTTATGTGGTGTAATATAACTAATCTTTTTGACTATTAATATTCATTGGAAATATAAAATGAGTACATACATCATGGTATTTTTTTAATAATTTTTATGCATCGAATAAATTAAATAATTTATGACACAATAATGATGTAGTATTTACCTCATAATAAATGATTAAAATAAATTACATTATAAATATTAAAATAATATCCAAAATTGTCCAATTATTATTGGATGGTTTTATTTCGACCATGAGACATCATAGCTTTGATCATGATGATTTTTGGACCTTTATAAACAGAATATCATTATATAATGAAATAATATTTTTACACTTTCGTAAGGATCCCCTCCTCCCCCTTATAAAAGGAGACCACTTCTAACCAATTCCTCACACCTCTAAAGACTTTTGGATCTTCCAAACTCTCCCAAATTAATCTTAAAACATCCCTATCCTTATCCTAGAATCCCTACCTTAGGAATAAGGCACTTTAAGAAGTCCTTTTGGTTCAAACCAAAAAAAGTTACACAAATTAAGGTAACATTTTCTATTAATTTATTTTCTTTTATTTTACTTCTCCTACCCCTAAAATCTTTTCATTAAATTATTTTATAACAAAAAACATATACTCAATATACTAGTATGTGGTTTTAAGTATTATTCTAACTACACTTACAGACACACCTCCACTTAATGGGTGAAGAACATAATGTTTCTGTGGATGGAAAACTAACACCTCACGAAACGATGATTGTTCAATTACCTCCTACCACATCTCATGGTTTCCATTATGATGGAAATTTATTTATATATGATATATATTATGCTTATGTTTTCTTAATGATTTTTCATTTTTCTATTATAGCATACCATAATGGTTTCCATTATGGGTAAACGGAATAATTCCATTTGAGGAGATGCAGACTACCACCCCTCAATGTGATATGACTCGTTAATACCATATGTGGGACCTATAAAGGATGAATTTAATGATAATATATATTATAATATACTCTAAATATAATATACCTATGTATCATTATGTTTTAATTCCATTAGAATAAGAATTAGAAATGAAAGTAGCGTTCATGCGTACGTACGGCTTACCGTCTCCATGAACTGTGAATTTAATTTCTTACCCCAAAATGATATATATTGTTACAAATAAATGTATATACTAGATATATATGATATATATGATATATAAATCATGAATATAATTCTGGATATACTGAAATTTTGACCATATGAACAACTTGTTACTAGAAGGTGTTCTTTTTTGACTCAAGTGCCAAATATCGACAAAACAAACGTTATTAACTTAAATGATTACATAATGTTTATAACATGGTAATAAGTGATATAAAAGGAAAAATAAACTAGAAAAAGTTTCTAATGAAATTATAAATTTACAATAGTTTATTTTTCAGGATATTAAAGAACGAACGGGTCATGTTGGACACGAGGTAAGGGGTTTCTTTATCTCACTTTTAATTCCACGAGATTTCCACTATTAACTAGTTATTTATTGCATGTGTTGTATTTTTTAATTCCATTTGATATATATTATCATGATTCTCTTTATATTCATGATATTTCGTTATTAATTTGGTGGATATTGACTATTTTTCAGATGAATTGATTGATTCGATGAGGTAAGGGTTAAGTCTACAATTTCCTCATTATCCGAGGTTGATTATATGTAATTATCTACTAGAAATTATTTATCATACACATCAATGTTTCTTAAAAATTTATATCAAAACGTTCTTGATGTTTTATATAATATGGTTTAAAGTTATTTATATCCTTGTTTGACCTTTATTATTCATTTATAATGTAATCTTTCTGTCATTTTCCAAACATGGTACATTATGAAATTTTCGACACAATTAAGGTAAGAATGTTTTTAACTTATACGGTGGGTGCGGCTATTTTCCATTGTTATAACATCATCATAGCTTCCCTTACAATCTTGTACCAATATTTTCAAAATAAATGTTTCTTTATAATTATGGGACTCTTAAATGATTTCAAAATAGAGAGGAATATTCCTCTTAAAAAGGTTTTTATTTCATCAATGTCAACATCCTTTGTTGGATTTTTAGTTTATTTGAAGTTGTTTTATTATGATACAAAACATCCTTATTGTATTGAATGTTTTCTGATATGTTTTAATATGGATATTCTATTAGTATTCCATTCATGGTTTATTTTTAATGTATTCTCATTCTGTATGCTTGTTTTAATATGAGTTTTTATTTTATATTTCATCTTGTTCTTATGATGAATGTATTGGAATAGTATGTTCTGGGTTCGGGACCGGTAAAATTAAGCCCTCCGGGATAGGTTTCGGTTATAGTAGACCCTCCGAGATGGAGTCTGGTTATTGAGGCTCACTAAGATGGAGTCCAGTTACAGATGCTCTCCGGGATGGAGTCTGGTTACATAGGCTCTCTGGGATGGAGTCTGGTTACAGAGGCTCTGCGGGTTTGGGTCCGTTTACCATTAGCCCATAGGTCGTGGCATGAGGACTTGACACAGAAATTAAATTATTGTATTATACATTCCATCATTATGAAAATAATATTGATGGTTCATGTGGTAATTAAAATAGTAGAATACCCATGATTATGCTTTATTTAGGGTATTATTAACTCAGATCATATTCCTACCATAAAAGTATTCATGATTATTATTGGTAAAGGAATGTGGTTTCAACTATTCATCATGCTTAATATTTATGTTATCTTCCTCTGTATTGCTTACCCTTACTATGCGTTTGAGCTCACCCCTTTCTATGTTTTATTTTTCCCCAGGATTCCAAGAAGTGTATTGTGATTGATATGTAGGGTTACGCTAATGGAATAATGGAATTCATAAAGGATAATTTATGTTGTGTTGTATGTTATAAATTTAATGTAACATTCATGTTTGTAATCTATTTTCCAAGACTGCTAAACTGATTGGTCCTTTGGGACATGATTCCTTGTAATCAAGTCAATGTATTAAAATAATGCACCAACTCTAGGTAACTGGGGTCGTTGCCTTACAACATGGGTCTCACAGTTCTGCACATGTTGCCCCAAATTCCTTGATCTATAGGATATCATAGCTCACTCTTGCATCAATACTCATCCATGTTTGTATCTGATACATTGTAGAGGATTACATACCCATCTCCCTCTTTTGGTAGTCTCATGATAGGGGGACTCATTAGTATCCTCCTCAGCTCATGGAAATATTGTTGGCACTTATTAATCAACATAAAGATTTATAACTTCTGTGTGAAGGCTAATAAAGGTGGCGATACTCTCGATAAGTCGGGAAAACACTTCTGATAGTTTCTAGCCATCCCCATGAAACTCTAAACCACAATCACGCTTCTGGATAGCTCCCATTAAATCATTGCCTCTATCATTGTCGGATCCACTACAACTCCATCCTATGAGATGACGTGTCCTAGAAAGTAGACCTCCAGAATCCTGAACTAGATCTTTGAGAGCATACCATAATTTTGGTGCTTTCAGAGTGTATCCAGAACTATACACAATTTTGTAGTGTGCTTCTCAGCTAATACAGAGTACAACAAGATTTAATCAATGAATTCCACCACAAAACGATCTAGGTAAGGTTGGACGATCATGTTCACGAGTCTCATGAACATTTCTAGGGCATTGGTCATGCTGAAGTGCATTACCAAGAACATGTACTATCAATACCGACATCTAATGGATATCTTCGGTATGTCCTCATCCCATACCTGAAGCTAATGATAGCCTTATCAATGTTCTATAATCAATAACCACCTCACTCCCTATAGCTGATCGAAGAGGTCATCAATCCTCAGTAGTGGATAATTTTTATCCAAAATCACCTGGTTCAGCTGCTTGATGTCAATGTAGTGCCTCAATCTCCCATCTTCCTTCTTATAAAACAACACTAGGACTAGCCATGGTTAATCTGTGGAACTTATGAACCACTTCTCCTACAAGTCCTCCAACTATTCCCTCAACTCATGTAGCCCTGAGGGAGCCATCCGATATTTTGTTTTGGATATAGGTGCCATCCCAGGGTACATGTTGATGCCGAAATCTACCTCCCTACAAGGAGGTAGTCTTAGAAAATTCTTAGGAAAGACATCCTCATACTCATCCACCACTACATGAAATATCAAACTTCTATCATCCACTACACTGAGGGTGGGGCTTGACACCTGGTGAGTGATAGGATTCACCCCCCTTTGAAAAAGTCAATCACATGGTGAACAGGTTCCCTTCACACTTGTGAAGGAAAACCTGGTCTCATCTTCATGGAAACACATCATATTGCACCTAAAACTGTCGATCTTATCATGGACTATGGATAACCAGTCCATACCCAATATGATGTCGTAAGTATTTGATGCTACTACTAGGAGATCCATCCAAAGCTCTTTCCATCTAGAGTAAGCACACACTTCTAGAACCAGTGTGTAATCATCGAATCCCCTCCCATAATAGTCTCTAATTCAAAGGATAAATCCAATGTCTCCACTGTAATTTGCGAGACTTGAACATGGTCAGTGGTAAGGAATGAGGGACTTGAAACTATTTCTATAAGAACTATATATGTGGTGGAGAAAAAAAATATTATACCTCTAATCATCTCTGGAGTGTCGTGGTAATAGGTCGCCATCGCCTGGAGTGGGCCTTGCCCCGGTCTTCGGGCTCCCAGACCTTGTTGTGGACCACCTAGGGTGGTGGTGGTAGCACCACAAACCATCATCCACAGCTTGTTGCTCAGGCTGCTCCATTGCCATGTCCACCGCCCTGCAGACTTATTCAATCAAAAAATTTCTTCTTCCTTGGAGGTCGTTCGACTATCTACATATCATTTCTCTTGCGGTTCATGGAGTCATGAGCCATATAACCCTACCCACTGCATGTAAAGCATAACCTATTCACCTACTAACTCCCACTGGTCTGGGATCACCTCATAGCCGACCCTTAGTACTAGGTTCACCCTCTGAACGACATGGACTGCATTGGCTCCATCGTCTTCGTCCTTTTTCTCACCATGGAATACTTTTACTCTTAAGGTGTACTAGAAGCTCTAGCTACCGGTGCATGCTCCCCCAAAAAATCTCTCCCCATGAAGGTCTCACTCTAGCACTTCTGCCTGAGTGGGGATGCTGAGTGACACCATGAATTCACTAATCTCTTATTTGAGTCTATGATCAATGGTCTGAGCCCTCATTAAAGGTTCTCACACCATGTAGTTGGAGTGAAGATAGAGGTCTGTAAACCTTGCATAGTACTCATTCACCGATAGGCTGCCCAGTTGTAGGTGATGCAGCCCCTGAATGCGCCTAGAGAACAAAGTCATGGGGAAAAACTCTATCTGGGAAATTAACTTGAAATCTACCAACGTGAGTGTCGCCTAACCATACCTATATATGGTAAATCTCTAATATCTCCCTATTGAGACCAATATAATGCTCATGTTCAAGATCTCTATCTATTCAAGCAGTGCCCTCACTCTATAGAAGACCCACATCACTGCCTCCAGCCAGTCCTTAGTAACCAGGGGATCTATCTCTCCCTTGAACATGGTAGGTCTATGTCTCTGAAACTCGTGCAAAGAACTGAGTTGGTGTACGTCCTCTACAAGTAACTCTGATAGTAACTGCTGATCAATGTGTGGTGGAAACACTATTGCATCACCCGATGCGACCATCTCTAAGGCTGGTACCTGAACTGACTTCTCATCGCTAGGTGGGCTGTCCACAGGAGCACGTATCAGAAGACTAGCTGGTTGTCATCATGGAGGCATCTTAAAATTGAGAAATATATTCCATAGATGGAAGGTTATACCGGGCGAGATAACTCTTATTCAAATAGATCTTATGCATACACTTATGAAACCGGTGTTTTTATAGATTGATCCAAAAAACTAATGTCAAGGTCATGGTGTATGAATACGTCAGCCACCACACCAACACTGGACTCCCAGAATATAAATGGAGAACACGAATCATTGAACATTGTTACCCAAACAAAAAACAATAGAATCATGGTCATTGAGGTAGAACCAAACTCCCTTGGATACCAATTTTTCATGACCTATCCCCCGGGACCCGTGCTGTGACATACCCTAAGCCCACCTCCCGAAGACCAGGGGTTAGCAACTACCACCAAAGTCGTCATCTTTCAAGTGGGAGGCATTAGCCTGAGTCCCTGTACATGTACACACACAACCACATCCCAACATGGGAAAAGTAATAAATCATGCCACCGAACAAACACTGAGTAAAAGTACAACTAAAAGTCAAATGGGCCAAAATACAATCCCAATAAAATATTAACTCAAAAATAGGAATGTATTGGAGAAACAGTGGATATCCATCCTATGAGAACCCCAAATGATGGGAAGAGTATTGTAGGTACTATAAGCTATTAATGTATTCCAGGCCTTCCTGATCTCACTCTTCCCTGCCTCACCCAAATCCACCAAGTCCTCCATTTAAGCATCAATCATCTGCACCATATACAATACGTGAGGGTGAAAACCGAGATACAGTGAGTAACTAAATTATCTGTAGGGGACCCCGAAACTCAACAAAAACACCAAAAATAAATCCAAACACAAACCAAAAAACATATTCACCAATCTAGAACATGATGAATGAAAGTTCACCCTATGTATATTCTAGAGTAGGAAAGTAGAACCATTAGTCACATCATCGAACACCTTGGGCTTCTAGATAACTCCTCCTTAATGAGTACAATGGGTCTGCTGGGTCGCATAGAAGTCTCTTCCCACTTATCATAGGATTAATATGGTTCTCATAACTGATGAGTATCATAGGTAGATTGGGTCACATAGACGCCTCTCCCCATTATGGCCATGATAGGTAACATAGAAGCCGCTTCCCCCATATGGTCTACTGTGGTACTCCTCCTGTCAAGCACCATGGGTCTTTCAGGTCACACAAAAGCCACTCCCCACTGTGGGCCTTCCGGGTCACATAATAATAACTTCCCATGAATCCACATTATCTTATCAACATAGCGTTTCTCGTTCATAGTCTTTAGTTCTCAATTAGTCGTAGGGTTTCCGCACGTAGCACACTTGATCATGGGCGAACCGCTCAACAAGAAATTCATAGAATTTCAACATCCGTTAACTCAACCATAGAGTATTCCAAAATATCTGTCTGGTCGTGAGGGTTCCAACTCCACAAATGGCTCATCATTCTGATTCCCTATTTGCAAGATATTGGTGCATTTTCAAAAAGGGGCTGGTTGGGTCAATGTTCGGGCCGACCCAGTCATCCCGACCCGACCCAGGTCAGCCGACCCAACCTAGACCCGACCCGTACCTAGGTCTGGTTTTTGGTCTATAGGTTAGGCCTATCTAGCTTGGGTGTGTCCATCCCAAAATGGCGGGTCTGGCTCGCTGGAATACCCGATCAGAAAGACCAGGACACATCTAGAAGCCGCGTACGGCTCCCCGCTCACCCTGTGGTCAGCGTGGGGATGTTCCATCCAACCCGCACATAAGAAATGTAAGGGGTTGTCAATACATGGTATAACTAACTCTAGTATGTGGTAGAAGACTGAATTACATTGAAGAACATGCATGAGGTTACAAGATGCTCCACTGATGCGGCTGAATGGCCGCATCCCCCCCCCCCCCCCCCCGCAGCAGTGTCTGCCTCCACCAGCCTCCTTCATTACTGGCGGTCCTATTACTCTTCTGCGACTCAGGCCAGCCGCAAGGCTCCTCTTGTCGTGTCATTTATGGAGAGCATCTACCCGCCCCCAACAAACCACTGCCAACAGCGATGCACTAGTAGAATACTCCACATATCGTCGGGTCCATTCATGTGGTTTGTTGTTTGGGACGACTACACCTATGGCCTCTATGGGGTATAATCTTCTATACAAAGGGCCTACAATTTCCTTTTCGCAATTTCAATCATTCGTCCACCAAGAACGCACAAGAATGATGGGATGGGGTGGGATTTTTTGCATCGGCCTACACCCTCTTCATTATATGTTTCAAAAAGGGGAGGCGTGGGTATTATTTTTTTAAAAAATTATGAAACCCTAAATAGAAAATCCCAAGAAACATCACCCTCCCACAAGAACTGATGATCCGAGGATCAACTTTCCCATTGGATGATCTGTTTTCGTCATTTAGAATGACGAATGAGGAAATCCTGAACCAAAAAAAACCCCTACCTCAACATAGTTTAACATTGAAATGGTCTTCCTGTAATGATTCAATAAGTCGAAGGATTTCATTTCTTCCCAGCTCCGTTCTTCAAGGTACAATGAAGTTGATAACTATTTTCTGGTGTTTTTCGTTCTTCATTGGAGAGAATACTCTTCGGAAGTTTTTAGAGAAGTCTATTCCATTTAACCCTAAATTTTCCAACATATTATTTCAAAAAAATGAAACAAGTCGTAGTGTTTCGGTTACCCTGCCACATTGCGTCATTACGCTCTTTCATAAATGAAATAGCTTAGCTATTTCACATCATTTAAAGGGTCATTATGCTTCATAATAATCATCAGTTAAGGATATTACTTTAATCTGCCTAATCTCTGCTCTACAACGCCGTCATCTGCCACTCATCAATGAAAAAATAAATAACATAACAATATATGTTATTTTATTATATTTCAAAAAATATAAAAAAAAAAAATTCCATCCGACCCTTTCCAAAAGATGATAAGTCATTTCTAGGAGAATCTTGGCATTTTGAGTTCAACGGTTCACTTATTTGTTTTATCCAAGCACTAATTCAAGAGATAAAAATCCCCTACTCATAGGTAGGTACGAACTGCTTTCTTACACGGTCCACCACCGGGACTCAGCTAGAAGATGTGTCTGGCCCCCTTCTCAACCCGTGGTCGACACAGGGTTGTCCCCTCCAGCAATGACAGAAGGTGCATTTGGGGTTACAATTACACATCCAAATAGACTCTTGTAATTTTTCGAAGACATCAATCCTTCAAAAATCCCGGACCTCATTTACAGGGTGCTCCACCGACGCAGTTGCCCGTCTGTGTCTACCTCCCAAGACTGCATCCACCTCCACCAACCTCTAGCACATCGAGTGGTCCAATTTATCCATCGCGGTCTGGGCCGGCTGCGGTGCTCCACCCCTTGTACCGTCATGGAGAGCCACCGCCAGACCATGACCACCACAGAGGGCTGCCACCACATGTATAGAATACTCGATGGATAGCCGGGTCTACTCCGGTGGTTCGTTCTTTTTACTGACTTCTTCAATGACATCTGTGGGGTATCGCCTTCTCGGCAAAGCCCCTGAAATTACCTTGCCTCCATTTCAGACATTTTTCCAAAAATAATGCAGAAGACAGTGAGTGGTAGGGTGTTTGGGCATTTTTTGGGTCAGCCCACACCCTATATATTATAATTTTAAAATACGGGAGGCTTGGGAATGATGTTCCATCTATATTAGTCTATCCTCAAATAAAAATACCAAAAAACATCACCCTACCACAAGAATGGATGATCCGCGGATCAATCTGTTCATGGGATGATATGTGTTCGACATTTAGAATGTTGAACAGGGAATAAATAAACAAAAAAACCCTACATTGAAGCAGTTCAACATTGAAATGATCTGCTAGTGAAGATTCAATATGTCGATGTTGTTCGTTGCTTCCGAGCCCTATTCTTTGAGGTGCATCAAAGTAGTTAATGATTTTCCATTGTTATTTATTCTTCAATGGTTTGAAATATCACTGGTGGTTCATCAGAGAAATTTTTCCATTTATCCCTAAATTCTCAACATGTTATTCCATAAAAAGGAAACACATCACATCATTTCTGTTACACTTCGACATTTCATCGTTACACTATTTCATTTATGAAATAGTATACCTGTTTCGATTCATTTAAAGTGTCATTATAATGCTCATTAATGATCCTTTAAGGGGATTCATTTAATGTACCTCATCACTGCACTGCAGTTCCGTCGTCTGGTACTAAATAGTGAGAAATGAAATAACATAACCTTTTATGTTATTTTATTATTTTCCCAAAAATAAAAAATTACAGTATTCGTCCGACCCTTGCTAGACGATGATAAGACCATACTAGGAAAATCTCATCATTTTGATTGCAACAATTACCTCATATTTTTGATCTGATCACTTATTTAAATGATAGAAAACCCCACTCACATGTTTACTTACATGAGCTTCAAAAAGGTTCATCATTCTGTTTCAGGATCACCGAGCCTCTAAAACAGGTGTCGTCAAATGTGTTTGGTCTTAATGTAATTCAATATCATTTAAAAAAAATTATACAGAAATTATAGGAAATTACAAAAATTAAAATCATCCACTCCCAATTAATGATAAGTTACAATCCAATAATGGTTCTATGAGTGTTTTAATCAGAAATTTGTTGTTTTAGATAATTACCATCCAAGAATTCTGGTCATAATAACCAACACACTATCCAGGCTCCCATGTAATTAATTAAATCAATAAATATTGTGAAATATAATTTCCCAATTTCACATTTCAATATAAAAAATAATTTTCACACCTGAATAATTGAATTTTCATAATTTATACCCTTAAAAATAAAACCAATCACATGTTTTAAACAAATCAATCAATGAAAATTTATAAATTACATTCTCTAATAAAATTAAAATTCTCATATATTTCTTAATCACAACACATATTCCAATTTCATTGGATATGGTGGTTTTTAAAAAATAATTACCACATAAATTAAATTTCCATTTCTTATTGAATTGGTATTTAATAGTTTAATTGAAATAAATTTTATATAAATCAATCAAACTAAGGTTTTATTACAAGGAAAATCTCAATGAAACCACCTACCATTAACCAATGTATCAAAACTCAACAACTAAAGTGGGATTTTTCAATAAAGATTGATTGAAAAGGTGATATATAAATCCAACCAAGATTCAAGATTTTAAAAAATAGATCCTAGATCCATCAATCACATGTTGATATAACACACCATAAGGAGAAAATACAGAGAGAGTGAGATAGAATGAAATATAGAAGATATATTAACAGTGAGGTATTGAATGAGTATCTCCAAGATTCTATGAATTTATTAATGCGTTTAGAGGATCAATAAAATATTCTTGAGATCCCCAAGGACAATGGAAATAGTGATATGTGGATTTAGGTTCTATAATGTTGTATAAAAAATGATATTAATTTTTTTTTCTTATTTTTTGGAAATAAAAATTTCCTCACGCATGGTCATCTGGGAAGAGGTGCATGGTTTTCCTATCTGTATACCCTAATAGTGTACCCCTCTAGTAAGTTGAATTACTTTTTCTAGGTCAGTGCTGAGTTATGGATAACATGCACCAAACATTTATTTCCCTCTAATTAGGGGGTGCATGGTTTTATCTTGGGGGGGGAACTGTTTTAGAAAACCATTTTTAACCCCGCACAACCCAGAATTGTCCAAGAAAATCAATATTTCAACATAACTACCCTAAAAAAGACCCAATATAGTTATGAAGAGAAAACTTGTTTACAAGTACCTGGTAAATAGTTACATGATGTTATATTCTACATTTATTCTTATCTTTTCGTTGTTGCAATAATTGAAATTGCGTGAAAGGTATGATGAATATAAACACTAATATGTTTTGTTTTCTCAATGATCTATGAAAATTACTCCATATTTTATTTGTTTGTTGATAAAATTTAATCAATCCACCTAAATTACATATATTTATTTTTAGACGAGGAATTTAGTACAAATATCATTGATTATTGATTTTCTAAACCGAGGTCATTGGACTATATTCTCATGAATTAATATTGCATTTATATTCCACAATAAATTATATTAATTAAATTAATTTTTTTTATTATGTATGTAATTTTTTAGTTGTTTATTCCTATATAATATTTAAAAATTTTAATTTGTGAATTGGAACTTTAATTTAAATGATCACTCAAGGTTATAAGGTAGGAAGTGATGAGCCCTCATTATTAATCTTATGCATGTTTTGTTGGACCAAAATTTTGATTTATTTGGTAGTCATTTGTCTTATAAATGATTAATCACAGTGAATAGTATTTATTTGTGGGATATGTGGTTCAAAAATAAAAAATCAATTCCTTTAATAATAAAACATATACTCTACCAATAAAAATTCAAAATTTTGGGGTTTCACCTTAATAAACATTGAAACAAATTTTTTCATGTTACAGATTAAATGGTTGTTTTCATTTTTATATATCCTTGTATTGAATTTACTTTCAAGTGATTGTTATAAAACCAATAATGATACTGGATAGGAAAATAAACTTTTTATCATCAAATGAAGATAAAATACCCAGCTGGTCCTCATTTTCTTATGAATAAAAAGGTTAGTTTATTTTCAAACGACTCCCCAATTATAAGTAGTTTTAAACATTTTCATTTATTTTCAAAATAGTTTTTTGATGATATTGTCTATTTGCTATTGAAAAAAAATGTTTCACTAACTGATGACCAAGTAATTTATTGTCAAATTAATATAAACAATTATAGTTTTTTACCCTATCCTTTTACAATCTATTTTCCATTTTCTATAAAATTATTTAAATTTTTTGATTCTATTTCTCTCTCCAACTAAATCATAAATATGAGATGTTTTATGATGGCTTCCGAAAGGGATAAAAATTTATATATTATATTTGGAAACATAAAATCTCGCATGTTCATCCGAATTTATTTTTATAATAGTCAAACAGAAGAGATTAATTGAAAAAAACAGATTTATCATTGAATCATACATGAAAATGACCATTTTATGTAAAATAGTTTAACAAACATCAATTTTTTATGTTGGTATATATATGTAATAAGTAAAAATGAAAATATATTTTTAAACATGTCTGACTTGAATATTCCGCTCCAACATTTAATTTCCACTTTAATTTTATGAGAATTTATACTGATAATATTTTAGATTAAATTATTATTTTTCTTTCTTCCTGTGTGAAATTTAGGACGAACTACTTCTATCTAAATTTGAATTAAATGGGACTTGATTACATTACTGGCTATGATCAACTACTTCTGGAATTCTATTTCTGATATAAGGGATGACCTACAACATTCTTCCAATGGGATCCTAATATAGGTGACTTCCCCAATTGTGTCAATGTCCTGACTGAGCATGTGGAATTCTTGTGTGGACCCACCACTAGTGTGAAAAATAATAGTGATAGATGTTGTGTAAGTAAAAACAAATTGTGAATGATTTTGGTTGGATTTCCATGTATCTTAGACTCTGAACATGTCAATACATGTTTGTAACATTTTTCATGATGGTTCATGTGTTTTCTTGGTGTGTGAACATGTTTTAATTATCAATGAACATGTTTTTTCAAATAATGTATCAATTTATTGGTTTTTAATATAACATACTTCTATAATTATCATATAAAAATATGATATATATATATAATATATATGATTAAATTTATAAATATAACATAAAATTTTAGTTATAAATATTAGAACACCCACAAAAATTATTTTATTTAACGTATGATTTAAAAAAATATATTAAATATTTTTATTTTATATAAATATATAAAATAATATTAGCAATAGAGAAATCGATTTTTTCAATCCATTTATGAACATTTTGACCTGAATATATATTTTTTGGGTATTATTTTAATTGATTCAAAACTATTTTATTTGTTGTAATAACATTCCGGAATACAATTTTTACGAAAAGAAATGATACATTTACTTGTAGATATTTATAGGTTGTAAAAAGATAAATTTTTTCCAGTGGAATCAAAAAATCGTGAAAGAATATCTAGCTGATATCAATATTTATGTAGATAAAACGTATATCTAGCATTGACATAATTGAACTATTTTGATTCCATGTTTTGGAGTATGTAATCATTTGTACATCATAAATTTCTATTGGTGGGGAGGAGAATATTACCTTACATGAAAATCATTATTACTAGAAATAATATTATTTTCAAGGTTTATATGCACATTAACATATATATCCTTCTAGGATAAATAAAATATGTGTTCATGTTTAATCCCATTATCCTAAATATGTTCTTTATCATCTCTTCATGCCTAAAATACATCAATATTAGAGTAAATAGATTTAATTATTGATATTGTCTTTTTCTTGAATATATATGATCATTCCAATATTTCTGATTTCCTTCTAGATTATTAATTTAAAAATACATTGATAATACTCTTAAATCGAAGATCATACAACTAATTTCATTGACAAAGTCCTTATATGTTTTGAGGTATTTCTTAATATCTTTTTCACATTATGAGTAATCACAATGACTTATAAAAATCAAGAGATGAGAAAATCAAATTTAAATTTTTACACATGATTTTTTAGATCATATATGTCTTATTCAGTTCAACACATAACGTAAATTTAATAATTAGGTGAAATATTTCTAATTATTAATATTTTTAGGCATTTTTTTAGCCTTTATGGATGCATAGTGGTTTTAATCAATGATAATATATATATATATCAAAACAGAAAATGGACATAATTCAAGTATAAAATATCAAAAATTATGAGGATCAATATTTCTTATTGTTAGTTTATTTATATTCAATATTATATGTTTTTTGGATAAATAATCAAAACATATACGCAGAACATATCACATATTTATTTAAAAAAATTGAAAATAATTTTTTTATTTCCACCTATCAAAATTAATTTCAATTGACGTGTTTTTAATGCATTCAAAAATCGAAATATATCATGGATAACATTTAGTAAGATCTCATGATTTATATATTTCAATTTCCAATTTATGGATAGTATCCTAAAATACATATTTTAATTGATATATTTATTTTCCACTTCAAGGGAAAATATTTTTATTTCTTTCCACCCATGATGAATAATGATTCTTTTTAATCAGTTCACCCACACATTTGGAGTGTATAATAAGACTTATAATTGTGAATAGTTTAAAACTAATTTATTCATTTAAGTGTTTGGACCATTATATCAATGATTATTGCGGAACCATTTTATATATATTGCATGACATTCAATATTTATCTTAATCAACATGAATTGAATGATATTTATTCTCACTGATAAATAATAATACATGATATTATTTAATAGATGCATATATTATGAAATATATCTATGGTTCATATGGTATATCTTTTCACCCATATATATTTCATAATAATACTTAATATGAATAATTGAAATATAGTAATTGAAATTTTAAATAATTTAATTAATAATTCGAAAATCATGGTAAATAATTATAGATAAGGTATTCATAATAACATAATTAGTATGAATAATTATCATATAATTGATAATTTTGTAGACATAAATCCATTAAATAAATTCACCAATCTCAATAAGATGAATGCATACTATTATATAAAAAAATGATTCTCAAGTATAATTATATCAATATTTTTCACTATAATTGATCATGTATGACCAAGATGATCATGCCATGTATTTAACATGATGGAATCAGTATTCATATGGTTTACTATAATTAATTTGATCATATAAATTAAAATATTTTCAAATTTTTCTAAATTAATTTCAATCTATTATAAATTCTTTTTATATATACAGATGAATTGGACACAAAATTTTTCCAATGTCTCTATATAATATGCATTTTTATGAATATCATTAATGTTACATAAATTTCATTTAGAATTTACATATAATAAAAAATTATTCATTAAAAATTGTATGCCACCATGTAAGAATATATTCTCTCTTCCAAAACCATTGTTTAATTTTCACAACCAACCAATGTTTATACATGATAATATTGAAGCATTTAATATATATTATTTATATTACAAATTATTTGGGATATACATATTTATGATCTTTTGGGTCATTCATGTTTTTGTAAAATTTGGTTCCCTAAAACCTACTTGAAAATTAGTTTTTGACTATCATATCTTCTATACATAGAGTCATACATGATTTATACATACCAACATCGCGTTGAAACTTATTCATACAAAATTTAAATGGTAATATTATTAAATTAATTTTCATGTCAATAGGATATAATAGTTACTATCTATATTGAGTGCCTCAAGAAACTCTGAAATTAATCTTAACTATATGTCCTATGGTCAAGATACATAATACTAACTAGATGAAGATGATGCCTATCTATAAGGAATTCGAGGATCATAAGCATTGAGACATATTCTAACGAGGTTTTCCCTTGGTAATCTGCAATAATGGAGATTTTGTGGTTAATCCTACCATGAGGAACACCACATGCTTCAGGTATCATTGGTAGTTCCTATTTACAAGAATGTGTATTGGTCTCTTGACTTGAGAATATTATAAATGTGTCAAATTTTATGTAATAGTTCCATTCAACTTTAAAAATTTGACATTTATTTTTTGATATGGTAGCTTTCATTAGATACAACATTGATGGTATAATATTGAATGAATTTTCTAGAAACATTTTTTCTCCTATGAAAGGATGATATGTTTCTGGGCCAGTTAACCATAATGTTAGTAAATATATTATATCCATATCCATAATGATTAAATAAAATTCTATAAAGTATGGATATTAATAAATAAAACATGAAATGATGATTATAAAAAGTGTGCATCATTATTTATTAGGTAACATGAGACAAAAGTTTATATTACACAATGTGTGTTTGTAGAATATTGTTATTAGAATAACTAACCCTTTTATCCATAGTGACCTCGAAGAGTATCTTGAATTCACTCTTCGTCCATGAGTATCACTCACTTATATTGGGATAAGGTCTTATATGGTTACAAAAAGAATATTTACTAGCTTGAACAATTCTAGTCAACTGCAGATGAGGACATGGTGCGACAAATAGTGGTGATCATATGGTGTCCATTTTTAAACGACCAAAATGGATATAAATAAATTCAATATCATATGAGTTTAGAATAGTATTCCTTGAAGTTATTTACATATTATATTCATATGTTATTTTGGAAAAATAATTAAGAATGTTTTTTAGATGAGTAATAAATAATTAATATTCAGGGTTTGATAATTATTCATGTTGTGAAGAGATGAGTTAATGACATTGAATCTACCACATAAATAATTATATATATATAGTTGAGTTATGAATCCCTGATGATCATTAAAGAATATTTTCATGTTTTTATGTGTTATTTGGGCATTGAATTAGGGGTTAACACATTAAAGGTCCTATGTAAAATTTTAAAATGTTTAAACTGATGCATAAATACCAAAATAATCACATATTTGATGTAGTATTCATTCTATTGAAATTGATAGATTCTCCCCCGTATATTATATGTTCTAGAGGGGGAAGGGAGGTTAAGAACACTATGATCCATGATTTCTTCCTATATAAAATATATATTTATCATGTATTTGTTACGACATCAACGAGCTCTCTGTTACTCTATACTACCGCTCAAAACAAAATTATAAATGGTCTCCCAAATTCCATAACATGTGTGGATAATTTATAGGGTTACATGTTTGATTCACTTGAGAAATGATCACCAACAATGAGAGATTCGTGTTATTGATCTGAATCATATGTGGTTTCATTTCAATTTAATTTTTTAATTTTAATTCTTAGTTATTAATTAATTTTCACATTATTCATGGGTGAATTCAAACTCAGGTACACTGGATTTGATGTTTCAACATAAATATGGACCAATTTTTATTAGAAGACAATATTTAATTTCTTCTAAAATGCCATGGGTTCCTTTATTTATTTTTAGAGTTATGGGTATGTATAATTAATATGAATTAAAAAAGAGATTTTTGTTTATGCACCAAGAGGGTGTCGTTCTGGACCCATTTCCATAGATATAGTATCAACTAGAGAATAGGTGACCGTGATATAGTTATCCAAAGATATAATATTTAATTTTTTATGATTAAAATAATAAATAATAAATATTTATTTATTTATTTATTTTTCTTGTTTTGGATTATTTTATCAATGAACCCGGAAATCTTTTAATATGTGATAGTCAAAACCATGCTGGTGCAAGATCATTCATGTAGAGAATTAGTACTAGAAAAGTCAAAGTAATTGCCAAAAAAAATATAAAATAAATTTTAATATATATATATATATAATAGGATCTAATGGGGTGTGGAGAGAACTTTTCATGATCGAAGGTTTTATTAGATCCATACTTTTTTATCCTAAGCCTATGAGTTGACATATACAAATATTTTATAAAAATTAAAAATATTAGAGGATGATAAGGTGGGGGATTCTTAGCTAACCTAATGTATAAGAAGGAATCCCCTTATTAGGGTGGAATAAAGGGGCCTTAGCTTCCACACAAACACACACACAAAATAGATATATATATATATATATATATATATATATGGATTTTGGTTCACATGGTAGGGATCAAGGTCGTGTATTATTTGGGAGGGGATGTATCTCCTAATGGTGATAAATCCTAAAAAAATTGTTTATTATTTGTGATTCCCCATGAGGGGAACCATACCTCAGACCTACATTCAAGTCATATGGGTGTCAGTGCACCATGGACCGGACACCCCAACTAGGTTATCCTAACCACAGATAATATGGGATGAGTTTTTTCTAACCATTTTGGACCTTCTATTTGTCAATAGATAATCTGAAATTTCTCATGGTAGGGGTTAATATTCATCAAAGAAAATATAAATATATAATAATTCTAATTTTTTTGAAAATATTTATAATTGAATTTAATCATTTATAGGACTGCACGACTAGTGTTAAAGAATTAAAATTAAAATTTATTATTTTTAATTCATAAAAATACCCTCATGTTTAAATCATCACAAATTTAGTTTAGTTAAATTAGTTTAATTCATTTATATTGAAAAGGATCCATAATCTGAACAATACATGTGTGGTATTTTCTTATTTATTTATTTAATTCCTCTAAGAAATTGTTTTAATAATTATTAAATAAATGAGAATTTTTTTACCTTTTCTTGTGTCATTATATGTATAAGGTCCTACACATCTAGATAATAGTTATTTATTTTTATTCCACAATTATAAGATCCCCTCGTATGCATGGAATTTTTGTTATATAAATAATAGGACAAAACGAGATGTAGTTCATGTAGAGATTCAGTGACATACTAGATTGAAATTTGATGAATTGGATGGGTCATCCATACAACTCGAGTTACATGAATCGTTACACATGGAGTTACCCCTAGTGTCTATGTTGGTCCATTATTAACAGGATGGATAAATCATTATTATTGAATCATGATGACATAATTTTATTTATATTTATTTATAGTTTATTCTTTTATGTACGTGTACTTTTAATGCATTATCACATTAAATAATACGTGAGCATGTGTTGATAAAATTAATATACGCGGTGGATTTTTTTCTATTTATAAAATTGTATATATGTGAGTGAAGTCACAATGAATAATAAGATGTCTATAGAAATGGAATACATTCAGTGAGAAAAATTAAAAATCTCAATGAAAGATTAAGTCACAACACCTTCCATCACATTAATTTTGATCAAAACCAATTGTATGAGGTAACATTTTGCCATATATGGGGCTTACACATACTATAGAGAGTTCTTATTAGAGTGGTTGGTTGAATTATGTAATGTAGGATGTAATGAAATAGCCATATATATCTTATTTTAACATTTGAGGTAATGTGTTGAGCATTTAAATGTTACCCATTACATGAGAAAAAACTCTACTCAAATATCAATGAGAAGATAGTTAGTATAATCAAGAAATTGAAATCGTAAATTGAGAATCTTTGAGTAGTTTCGTAGGCATAGTTTGTTATTGATGTTACCAAAACATTTATCTCACATGTCTGTTGTACACAAGAATACATTATTCAATTATGGAATAAATGATTTTTTGGTACCACATACTCAACTAATAGTTGATCAATGCTTGAATCATTGGAATAACTGATGAATATAAAATATAAACTCAAATATCTAGTTGTGGTAAGATAATTTTATATCTATAAAAACAAAAAATAGATGTAAAGGATATAACTAGTATGTTATTCAGTCTTATTGGACCTAAAAACATTAGGTATTTTTGAATCATTTACAAAAAATGATTTAGAAAAGGAAACATTTATAAATAAAGATTACCCACAGAGCCTTCAATATTAGTTTTACTAGAGAGTGTGATCTATTCCAACAAGAATCTATAGGTAAATTCATATAGATCATTGAATTTGATAAAGAGTACTTCAAAATTTAAATATCATGTTAGGACCACGAATGGTTAGAATATTTGAGTTGGTTATGGACCGCGAGTCAAAGAATAACTCACCCATGAATTTATCAATCATTATAAATGTATAGTTGAAATACTATTAAACTAACAATTCTTTATACACATCAAATCAATGCTTTTATTATGGAGGATCAATGGTGATTCATACAAGTAATCATTGATCATTAATATGCTGCATTGAACAATTCTGAAATGCATATTTCATTGTATGCATCTAGGTTATGATGATAGTAATAGGAGGATTAATGATGAATCTTATAATCATTGGAATGTATTCCATTACCTTTCCTGTCATGCTTCAAATATAGTGGTGTTGACCTATAATAGTATACAAACTATAATGAAAAACTGATATCATATGATTTATAGTAAAAATGAAGTATATTATGTCATAATAAACATGTTTATATGAAATTAGTTTGTAAAGTATATGTTAATAAACCAACATGAATCAAGAATTTCTCAATGTGAAAACATAGTAATTGGGGTAATGGGATTTTAGGATGTTACACAATCCCGTATTTTGAAATGAACTAATCAAGGTATATACTATATTTCCATAAAAGGGTGATCATATATATTTGATATAGTGAAAAAATATTTACTTGGGTTATGTAAATTCTAAATATGCACAAGTATGTGGAATAGGAAAAAGACCTACAAGACCATGTTGAAGATGAATGTTCTATAAACACATGATGCACAGGATGATTAAAACCATTATGATGGTTTTATATTCCCCATTATGGGTGATAAATTATTCATTTCTAATAATGGATCCAAAAATGATTTAATAAATGATGATCAAATATTAATTAAAATATTATATGAATTCAGAAAAATTTATTCGATATACCAAAATAAATTTTGTATTTTTTTAGTGTCTCTAAATGATATAAATCCATTGTTTGGTATTCAAGAGAAAATACACATGACGGTACAATCATGGTACTTATAAGGCATGATAGGTTTAGAAAAAACAATTCTTATATCTATTTTAATTCCACTTGTCAAATATATTTTCCATGATCATTTTAGGAAACTTTATATGTCAATAAAACCTTTCATTAAAGGTGACTATACAACACAACTAGAAAGGTTTAGTGACAAAATGTAATTCAAATTTGGAATGAAATTTATAGATTTACAATTATGAAATAGTGCAAGCATTGTCATAATATAATATTAATTTGGAATTATGTAATGCAAGGTGACTAAAAGAGGTTAGTGGTAGCACTATGGTTTTTATGTATAATATATTTATAAAATCTAAAAAAATATTATTTGTATTATAAGTAGTAAAAACCTTGTTGATATAAACCCTCCACTGAATTAATTGAAGTATAAACCAATTTTATAGGTAATATGATTTAATCTAGTGGATCTCTAGGCTACATAGACCAATTCATATTACATATTCTAACAATGTATTGGAACAATTGGGGAGTGATTTTTTTCCAATGTCACCTGGAATAAATATCCCCATAAAGAAATTTATTAGACATAATAGGAGACAAAATGGCGAGTATAATTCCAAATTCATATATAATAGATCTATAACATATTCCCTACAATGAACTATACATTATAAAAATATACATTGTGGTCGGAAAATATCAGTGAAATTGAGTAAGACTACATTGAAGATGTCAGAACTATCTATTTATACAAGATAATGTAAAAGGGATGTATACCTAGAACATAGGTATGAAGGGAAAATTTTTATACATGGATATAAACTAGTATTCATATTGATCAAATTCGGGGTACCTAGTGAATTATGATGCAGATAAAGAAGTATTAAATATTCATTTATTTTCTCTAGCTCTAATAATCATAATTTATGAAATAACAATTATTTAATGATTATGAAAGTCGTTAAAATATTAAACTCGTAGACATGTTATTTTGGGAAGATTCAATCAAGGATACGTTGTTGTAGATATTAGAGTAGCCATGTAACAAATCCTGACATGACTGGTGACTAAATCCATAACTTAGTTGAATAATGATAATATAAATTGAGCTAAAAGAGGATGATAATTAAAACATTGGACCTAGTGTATGTGAGACTATTTTAAAAGCAGGATCTATTTACCCCCCATAAAAAATATTTTTTGATTAAAAAATGATGAATATAGAGATATATGAATGATGTATACACACCAAAATAGCATCCAAACTTCTAAATCCACTATTTACATAGTAATTTCCATAGATTATTTTTCATATCAAATAGATATAACAAGTTACCGAGTCTAATGAGTACCTCAAAATACTATTACAATAATATAAAATATATAACCTATGATATAAATAAATCATACTGACATGAAGCCGAGGATGTATAACTATCAGGTTCTGGGGGATTATTAACAAATAGACATTGTCTAATTAAGTTCAAACTTGGTGATCTCAAGTAGAGGACATCATGAGGACTAACCCTATTATTGGAACACCATATGTTTTAGGTGACATTGGTTGTTCATATTTATGAGCTTCTGTATTTTTCTCTTATCTAAATAATGTTATAATTGTATACCATGTGATAGTACACATTTATTCAATATGTAATCCATGTCATTTATTTTTTTGATGATGTATCTATTGATGGGTATGTAATTTATGGTATGAAATTTGTTGAATGTTCATGAATGTTTTTATCACTTTTGAATGGATGATACATCTCGGGACTAGTATAGGAAGATGATAATACCTTTATTAAATCCAAGTCCATGTTGATCGAAGGAATGTTTATCTAGTGTGTTTAAGAATAAATAAATAATGAAAGGATAAATACAAGAAGATTGTGTCCTACTTTATGAGATATCAATAGACAAAGAGATTATATTACATGATGTGTGTCTGTAGGTAGTAGTCAGTATACTGACTAATCCTTATCTCCTAAGATTCCTAAATGAGTTTCTATAATTTGTTGTTGGATTGTGAGTATAACTCACTTCTCTCAAGAAAGTGTCATATATTTTCAAATAAAAACCATTTTCTAAAGCATGAATAATTCTAGTGAATTAGATATTAGTACATGGTTCCCCTGCGATGTTGGATTGGTAATATCAATGTTTATGAGATCATAGGGGAATAAATAAATTCAATATTATCCAATTTTATAATAATAAAAATTTATCATATTTACATGTTATATACCCTTGTTATTTAGTGAATATAATTAAATATATATTTTTAATGAATATAAAATATTCAATATTCAGGGTTCATTAAATATTCATGGGGTGATGAGTCAATTCAACGACTCATAATTTATCAGATTGAATGGGTTTGTTGTTACATGTAAGTAATACATTACATTTGAACATGGTGGAATGTTTATGAATTCATATGTATTTTTTGGGCATTAAATGAAGGGTAAACATACTAAAGGGATTCAGTGAAATGTTAATATATTTATAACTTATTATGAATAAAAAATAAACCTTAATTCTAGGGATTATTCATTACATTTAATTTGAGATATTATATTTATTCTTTGATATGTATTAGTTGGAGAAAAGGATGTTTAGAACCACAAAATCAATTATATCTTCCCTAGATCGACGATACGGAGATCCAATGATCACTGTAACATCAAAAAGCTCAATGTTAATTCGAGATATCACTCAGAGCTCAATGGTCGATGATCAAAAATATTTCAAAATACATTTGGATGATATAGATGGTTCTTTTTTGGGTTCCATTCAACGGTGGCCATAGTTGATGATAAAAATGTGTTTCTGATTTAAATATGATGATATACAATTAAAATTTCTTTTTTCATTTTTAATTTTAACACGGTCCATGGATGAATACAAAATGGGGGTACTGGAAATTATATTTCAATATAAATCTAAAACAAAATTTTCAATATTACCATTTGAAAGCACCCATAGTATCCCTAGTTCATTCATCATTGGTAATATTTAACATATTGGTTTGATATATAAAAAATAATAAATTCTTAAATTGATCATTAATATTTTCACTTCCTCGGGATGATTATAAATTAATTAATTAATAACAAAATATAAATGGCTTATGTTCATCACCTATTAGATGTTTTATTCATTAGAACAAGTAGAGGAAATATATTTTTTAAAATATATCTCATAAAGAGTGAGGTCTCTAATAATAATATACTTGGAAAATTTAGAGACGAGGATCTGTATGGTAGAATGGTTTGGATTCATAACACACACCTCTTCATGACGATAACTGCTATTTATAGAATTTTTTTTCTCAATCATATCAATAATTAATGGAGAAATAAAATGATCAAATTTTATTATGTTCCCAAATATTATTTCTGAAAATTAAAGCATGATTAACCCAAATAATACAATTTTATCAAAAATAATTCAATTCCCGTTAAGGAATTAAAATAATAAAATTAAATTTACATTACATTTGGGAATTAATTGATTTATTTATTTCCATTATTCAGTAATGAAAATTAATTATTTATAGATAATGACAATATTTTAATGGGATAGTTATTCTGGGACATTAGGATTTAAAATTATAATGATTTACCTATGTAGTGGGTCAACCCTTAGAGGGGGTGTGATCCACCCTTCTTTACATAGGGGTTTTTGTGGAGTTTCTATTATTGTATATTCCAAAACATTAAATAAAAGATATTTATTGTTTATCTACATTAATAATAAAATTATTTACATAAAATATATAGGATCGTCAATGTTATATAACTTTATCATCTCATTTATGAAAAATATTAATAATAACATCCACTTTAAGGGAAAAAATTGAAATAACTGCACAAGAAATCATTGATAATAAAAAAAACATGGTAAATTATATATTTTACCTTCATATTAATACTATAAAATAAATAATTGATAAATAATAATATATTTCATCATAATCTTAAATTACAATATTTTCATGTCATCCATCATGGATTTACTATTTTTAAAATATTATTGATATTCATTGATATCTATAAATATTTGTTTTCATCAATCCAATATTGGTTGATATTTAAATATTATTTATTATAAAAAATATGGAACAATGACAGTTTCAAAATATCCCATTCATTAATAATTTTATTTAAAAATAAAATTAGGTATATTTATATTCACTTGAGGGGAATGAAATATAATTTTATAAATAAATATTCTCAGTAACATCATATTTTAGAATAAAGTTATTGGATTGTGATTTATAAAGTATTTACCATAATAACATGTATATTAATTCAATTTTGTATTTTCAATTACTCTATGAGATTATTATCAAGAAAATACATTAAATATTTTTAGTATATAAGAAATAATATAAATGAGATAAAATAATACAATTACTATTTTAAAAAATAAAAATATATTAATATCATCTTCATGATGATAATTTATGAATCATAATCAAGAATGATTCCTTAGTGTTTAAAAAGAACCAGGAGATGCCAAATTTTATCTTGTCATCCTGTAATGATCTAAAAAGATTTCATTTATTGCTTATATGTTGGAAGTATTATTCATTTGACCACATCCATTGTTGTTGAATCATATTTTAATTTTGAGGATTTATTTTTATGATGAAATCATTAATAATTATTATTATAAAAATTTCAATGGTATCCAGTCATATACCCTTTTATGGAATATAGAGGAATTTTGTAGTAGTGAGTCACTAATTCTCTTTAAGAACTCATTATATTTCCCATAATAATTGATTAATAAATTTATTCATATATTATTTAAATGTTATCAATATGGGAAAATATTTAATACTATATATGATATAGAAAATTAGAATCCCCTATTTTATGTAATAATTACCTCTCATTAATGACTGAGATAGTGGTAACATCATCATGATATGAAATTTAGTGAAAATTATTGTACTCATAACATGTTGTGAAATGTATCAAATTCTATTTGAAACCACAATGAATTTAAAAAAAATTGTATGATTGATCATTGGTAAAACATCAGTGAGGAAATATGGACTCAAATGTTTGAAAGAAAGACGATAATCAAAAATAAAGAATAAATAAACAAGTTACATTGTGAAAGTATATATGTAGAATTATTACATTTCCATTAACATGGTGATGTATATATTTTGTAAATCTACTTTATAATCAACAGTACAAATAAATTCATGTCACTAATTTCATATCCAGACTTATGAAAAACAATACTTTATGAAAATTAACGGTAGTATATATGAGGGGTTAGAGTTGGAAAAAGGGATTGTTAATGATTTTATAATTAATATGTCCATATAATATAAATTTAATAACTTTTTAAAATAAATTTATCATTATCTCTATCACCATACAACAACAAATTTATTATTCTATTTGAAAAAAAAAATTATTAAAATAGTTTAGATAATTATTGATTGACTTATTTTTTGTTATAATGTTTGTGTATGAGATTGAAACTAGTATGGTGTTATCCAAAAAAATTTAGGTTAATTAAATAAAAAAATTTATTGATTATTTATGTTTTTTTATTAATAATAATGGAGTTGAGAAACAAATAATATTAAGGTAGGATTGAAGTAATATAATTTTAATAAACTAATATCAAAACATATAAAATTAATTATTAATAATTCAATAATGTAATATTTTTTGATAATAGCCCGATGTAAATGAATTTTATTATCATTTTTATATATTTTAACTCAATTATAGTTAGTTGGTTTAATCATTTTTGGTTTCCTTACGTTTTATTCAAATTTATTGTATTTTAGGAATTTTTGGTTTTATTTATTTTTAAATTATTTTTCTATGGTAATAATTATTTTTATTTTTAATAGAAACTACAACAACCCAGGGGGATTGTTTAATCATTCTTGCATAGCCGCACACCAAGCACACTAGAAAACAACTCTGGTCTTTTCCTTCATCGTATAGTTAATTTGTGTACATCTGCATCCATGTTTTTGTCCAAGTCATAATGGAGGATTAAATTAATGATGTGTAATAATGAAAAAGTCAGATAATAAGAATGAATCAAACTGTTAACCTCAATAGATTGAATGATTGAACAAACATCCTATAAACCCATGTAGTGGAAGTATTATAATTATATCTATATATTATTATTTTATATCATTTAACGTATTAAACTATTAATAGTATTAGTGTCATGTTATTTTAATAATTTATAATTTATATTAAATCTTATAATAATAATCAAAGACATATTTGGGTGATGGGTCAATGTGACCCATTCCCATTAAATAAATCAAAGAATACGAGTCAGGATATAATGTTTTTATAAAAGTCAAGTATATTTATCATATACAACATTTGAATGATAGAAAGGCATAAATAACTCTCATAGATAATAGAACCAATAAGAGTCATGGGTATCAACTGAATTCATTGAAATAAAATTGACTACCATATTCGACTTCGTAGATATAAAAGAGATATACACTTACATCCCCTCCTTATGATCCATACAACTACTCCAATATAGTTTAGTTTCCATGGAATTTTATATGATCTATGATTAAGTAATGTAACATCTGACAGGGAGTCACTCTCAAATAAAGGTCCATTCTTAATGAATTCCTATATGTTTTTTATAACCAAAATGATACCCAAAATCCCCACTTGAAAAGCATTATGACATATAATGAATCAAGAAATGGTATCCTTGAGGAACCCCCTACAAGTATAGAAAAATCATCCACAATAAATAAGGATAGGAGATCCCACAGTATCCCTATCAACATTCACCATAATATGAGGTGGTGTAGAAGGGGTTCATCTGATGTACTTAAATTGAATTGGTTCATTTTGGGATAGTATGAAACATTACTCCATCAATAGATAGTGAAATTATCAAATATAGTGACAATAATAATAATAATAAATAATATCAGTATTGTGATTATTATTGTTATTATTATTATGATTATGATAAAAATTATATGTGTAATTATATGATGTCTAACGTGTACATGAGTGCTACAGGATGTTGCTCGATATCATGGAGGTTGGGGGTTTATCCCCCAATGAACCACAATATGGGAGGATTTTCCAATAGTACTATAGTAGGCGTAGGTAATTTGGTAGCATGATTACTGTAATATGTAGTGTAACAGAAAGAGGACTACAATATTACTATTTACAACAAATGCCTTTAGATTATAAATTGGACCATTTGGTCAAGAAAAATATTTTTGAGTCATATGGACATTGGGAAATAAAATTAAAATAGGTTATTATGGGTGCATTACAATCCATACAAAGAGATATGGGGTATGATCCACATGGTTGTGTGTATGTTTATAGTTTTAAATCCCCTCTACCAATATAATGATTATGTGTATAATTATTTTTTTTATAATTTCATATAATTATTCAAACCATATCAAATGTTAATTATCATTTTAAATTATATAGAATAATATATATTTATTTATAATTAATATGTATTTATTCATAATTTTGTATTATATATCATTATTAATATTTTTATTTCATTTTTTTAGTTGGATTATAATTATACCCATTTAATTAAAATACAACTAATCCATATTATTATACCTAAATGTTTTTCTTTTTTTAATTTCCCATGATTAATGAATCATTATTATATTGTACATGGTCCTTCATTGGGGGATATATTAGGACTTTTGTATTCTCCCTAGAAGGGATGATGAAAAATTGGTATCATGTTTGTGATTCCCCAAATTTCAGAATTTATAAAAAATTATCTATTGTAGTAGTAACAAGCATGTCTGATCTATATATTAGACTAGTCCAGGTCACTAGAGAAATTCAATTTGAATAATTATTTGGGGAGATCTATCTTCCAGGGATTTTTTGATATCAATTTAATATTACTGATTAAATAACTAAACACTGAAAATGGAGATTTAAAATTTAATGACAGAATTCATTCATTGAGATCCGTATGGGATGAAAACATAATAAGATAAATTACTAATAATACCATTAATTATTTTTCAATGATTGAATAATTATTTCATAAAATTATCTCCATTTCTAAAAGTCACTCTCTTTTTAGAAAAATTATTTTTTATCATATATTATCCCATGATATGGTATTATATATAAATCAAAATATTAATTTAAGAACAAAATTTACTTGATGACATGACAAGAATCATTTCTCACAATTTCATGGAACATATTTCTGCTAAAATCATATAAATAATTTAACTTATAATATATTACATAAATAAAAATAAATTAAATTATAAAAAATTTAAATTTCATATTTAATTTAAACATAAATATAATTATGAAAAACAAAAATAAAATTAAATAAATTTGAATATAAAATTAATAATGAAAAAAATAACTAGTCATTCATGATAAATTTTCTAACACATTTATCTTCTAGAAAATAGTGAACTTTACCAGGTAACATAATGGATAACATGAGTTAAGAGGAAACAATTGTCACATTTCATAGTGGTTAACAGTTTCTAGGGTAGAAATTCCAATTGATAAAAAAATTAACATGACATATATACCTACTGTATAAGATTATACATTATTGGAAAAGGAGATCGAAGCTATCTAAAATGAAAAATACTGTTAATATAAAAATAAAAATTAATAAAATCATGAAATGAAAATTATAATCATGTGTAAAAAATAGAGGGAAAGATAACACATTATCAATCATAAACCAACTTTGTTTGACCCCATGTTGGTCACAAAAGCAGCACAAAACATCCTCAATTTGCATCCCCAATCACCTTGGGGTGGGGTTAAGTAGCAAGGGAATCAATGGGGGAAAATGGGAATGATTTATAAATGTGTAAATAAAACAAATTAGTGGAATAATAAATAAGAAACCTAATGAAAATAAAAAAATTGAAGAAATTATCAAAAAATGAAAATAAATCCAGACTAATTCTTGAAACTACTGAACATCCTTATTCCAAAGTGTGTCAATCTCAGATCCCAAATCCCAACATCACTCCACGATGATTCAGACCAAGCTGGGACCTGAACCTGAGTAAAAAACACGAATTAAATTATATGTGTGATTATTAAAACATAGTAGTCATTCCCAAGTAGTCTATTCCCTATGCATTTCCATTAAATAAAATATCCTTCAATTTCATGTTTATAATAAAATGTATGATCATAACTCCTTCACACATTTATTTTCAAAAAAGTACATGGTCCATTTACTTCTTATTTTACAAAATGTTTTTCATTACTCTGAATACATGACAGGAGCATTTATATGAAAATTGGGAATGAACGGAAATGAGAATTGAAGTGTGTATAAAATATTGTTTTAAAAAATATTCTTTATGAAATCAAAAATAAATCAAATAAATTAGTTTAAAAAAGGTAGTCCACTAAAAGTAGTATGACCAATGTCCACAAAATATGGGAAGTGGAAGACAACACACAAGAAACCAAAATAATTGTGGCACCAAGATTTTCATTGGTATATTATTATGTCCCTTGGGTAAGATGGGAGTGCCTTGGGAATTAAGGAATATTTTATAACATAATGTACCTGATCCATTATGTTTGCATGCCTACTATAATCAACAAACATCATGCTTGATCACACCATACCTGGCCTAATTTTGGGTTTTATTCCCATAGAATAGAAACTCTCTACTAAGGGCCACTAGGTAAAGTGTAATCCGAAACTATTGCTGTAAAAGTTATAAGATAATAATATAGCTATTCTAGGTTCTCATGTTATAACTAATGTGGGGGTGAGATAAGAAATTCAAAAAACATGCGAATCAAATATAAATAAAGGACAAAAAATAATGCACATGAAAATCACCCCATATCACCTTAAGGGATAATTCCCTATCCTTTTATAAAACATCACATAGAGTAAATATCATTCCAAGGACCGACTATTCTAGTTATAATACAACAAGTGAAGAAATACATATTGAGGGGATTTTTTCAAAGAACCCAATTTTCAAAAACTTCCAACCGCACCTCGTCAAATTTTTTTTAAACAAATTCCAAAATAACTCGACACACCTCCTGTGAAAACAATGTCCCTTTTTAATATCACTTAGAAAAACCAAAACTGAACATGGAAAACCAAAATTCATTTGTAATATAAAAAACATTATTATAGAAAATAAAATTTACATGGAAGGGCTAACAAAGACTTTTATCAAACACGTTGAATGTGATGCTTAGGAACACAATTTCATACAATTCAATACATGGATGAAATAATTTCATTTCATGAAACACTATTATGATAAAAGTTAATCATCAACAATTATAACTAAAAAATAGTGAAAAATGAATTAAATCAATGATTTTGTAAATTTAAAGGCTAATTAATAAGGGAATGTACCTTAAACCACCAGTTCATGAATGATGGAAACCTGAAACAACTCCATGTGGGAATAAGAAGGCAATAACATCCAATGAGAGCCTTATGAATACAAAACCCCAAATTTAAAATCAAGAAGACTAGAACCCTATAAAAATAATACCAAGGGAGAAAGGAAAAAAACATGAAAAATAATGAATAAGGAAGAGAAAGAAGAGTAGAGGAGAATACATTTAGAAATCACATAAATGATACAAGAAATACCTTGATCTCACCAATAGAAGAGGGACATATGCATAGATAGTAAGGGGGGATACCTCTATGAGTAGCATGATCCAAGAGTTTTTTGGGGGTAAAAACTATGTGGGGGGGGGAATTAAATTTTAAATTTTTAGAGAAATTGGGCACCTTTCATGATTTGATCACTAATTTTGGGAAATTATGCACCAACAGTGCATCCCTCACTAGACTCCCAGAGTACCTACATGGTTTGACCATAGAATTTAGGAAATTTTTTCCCACCCATGTAGTTTGGTTATGTAAAAATTGAAGAATCATTCACATGTTTTCATAATAGTTTGGTCTAACAATGCTCTAGAAAGGAGCCCTCATCAAGGGACACCTAAGACCCCCATGATATCAATTAATATCTATACAACATGGATCAAACTATGTTGTACCCAAAAAAAACCTACAAATGCATATTCAAAATGAACATGAAATGGAATCAACATCATTAAGTCACATGTTTACCCAATAAAAATGCACCTAAATCATGAATCAATGAAAAAACAACTGAAAAAATCTAATTTTGAATATGAACACACAAAATTCAATGGAAATTTCAAGGAAAAAAATTTAAACAAAAATAAAATTAAAAAAATAATAACTGGTTCATGAAAGTTCACCCCACCACCAGGCATTCTATCCCCATTAGTCCTAACACATTTCAATTTATTACGTAAACTGCAAGGTTCACACACTCTTACACTGTTCAACACCCCATATCGAAGAATACCTCAACCACCATAAGAAAAAAACAGCCACATCTAATACAAAACAAACCATTGGACTCTAAAAATCCATCAAATGAAAACAAATAAACTTAATAAAACATAAAAACACCTTACAATAACCATAATAATAAATCATTCTTTAGGATCCCAATTTAATCTAGTAGAGAAGGAAACATCGAGGTTATATAACCCAGGAGGACATATGATAACATCTTGACAATTCTATAAGGTTGTATGAAAAAACAACAAGGTAGAATCCAAAAGGGGGGATTAATTTCACAAAACTAGGATGTTTTTTTGTACTCCCCTACATATTATAAATCTATCCATCTTACAAATAAATACCACCTGTCAACATCGACCTACAAATAGTAACAAAAATTCATGAACTGTAGGAGGAGTAAAATGATCGATACATGACACTCAACAATACACCCTTATATTATGATAATGATATTAAAAATTAACTAAAAATAAGATTACATTAAAAAAATTCTAAAAAGATACACAACATACTATCTTAGTCCAAAAAAATGGAGTCCCAAAAATAGTCAAACATTACAAAAAGGTTAAATTACATGAAAAACCTCGTACAAAATTCACATTGAATCCACGTTCACTTGATTAAACCACGTCCTACATAAAGGGGGTGGACTTTTCTCAACTCTTCATTTAGGAGACACCATTTTAGAACAATTATAGATGACCTAGATGGAGAGAATCATGAATGGTATTTGGATCATTTGCGCATGATAGCTTATTGTAAACAATCATTTTTCATGGTTGACACACCAGGGACCTATGGATAAAAGAAACTAATGAAAGGTCAAAATACCCCTAAATTACACTTCCAACATCACTAACTTCTATTTACTTTTTATATACTTATTGTGACTCCATTAACCGCATCAAGATACTGGTGGAATATTATCAATCTCAAGTACTCCTGCTAACATGACATAATCCTGACTAGTTTCCTCAACATATATTTATAAGAGGTTAGACCAAATTACGACACCCTCACCAAATACCAGGATGAATCACCTTCACAAAATTACAAGCCTTCAAAGATTCATCATCAACCTACTTTGAGAGACAATGAACTAAATCCAAAAAATTATTGATGAATTCCACCAAAAATACTTCACCTTGTTAATGGTAGAGCATAAAAATCACATTAACCACTATTATATCCATTGAAAAGTAATTTCAAATGAATGAGGCCTTGAAAATTTGATTCCAAAAAATGGTATTCATGTGGATTTGCCTGAATGACTAACTTCAATCACATACAACAACATAAATCATAATTATCCTGAACATTATCATTGGTGACTCGAGAACTCCATAAAAATTGAATATCCTTTCGATATTTATCATCCACTCATTTTCATCAATGGTTTCTAATTATTTATATTGGAGAGAAGGATTCAAATTCCAAAAATCAAGGATTTAATATTTATATTGATCATACAGGGGTCAACTAATAGTGAACCACCCTTAAAATCACCTTTAACATCTATTAATTCCACAAGGGGGGGGGGGTACTTTAAAAATAAAAAAATAAGTCTATCATAACATACTAACCAATAAAAAATAACAATAATTAAACACCAGAAATAAATGGAAACCCACTGACATATTTCACATACCATTTTAAAAAAAATTTAAACACCACATTAGAAACATTTTCAAACTCCACACTCAAATCCATTTCATTTAACAAAAACACCTTAAATTCCACCAAGAAATCCATCCACCATTATTACTTGAAAACCCACATTCTCATTTTCAAACGAACCACTTTTTTCCATTGGACATGTGATTGAAAATACCATTTTAGATAAAATTGACACATTTAAAAAACATTTATTAATACAATATTTATGTAAATATATTAACACATTAATAATTTCCAAAAACAAAAATATCACAGCCTAAAATAGAATTTTACAATCCAAGACAAGGTTTTCAAAAAAATACAAAATCTAGAAGACCGAAAATAAAATCATGAATTGGAAAATACTATTGATGAGTGAAATGTCTACATGGTTGGAGGTCTTATGGTGTTCACACCATCATTACATGAATCTATCAAGACCATGTCACCTGATCAGTATGGATATCTAGTCACTATGAGATCACTAGGACCACTAACCCAACTCCAAATTCGCTTCCCCAAAAACCAAACACCTCACAGCCACCAAATAATCCAAAAAACCCACATTCCTATAGAAACCTAATGTTTTGCATGGAATATTTTTGTTATACACCTCCCCAACACTACACTGCATGTTCCAACAGTCCTACTCCATATACTACCACAAACTAAATAACAACTAGTTCCTTAAAACCTTGTCCTCTTAATAAAATTTCTTTTATACCATTTTTTAATGAACCATGATATGTCGACTCGAATTAGACACACAAGCTAGACGGTGACATCCCCAAGGCACATTACCGATAACCCTTGGGTGGAAACAAGCACCAAGGGAATCAATGAGGGTAGTGTGTATGATTTTTTCCAATATAAATAAATAAAAGAGTGAAATAGTAAAAGAGAAACCAGATAAAAATAATAAAAAAATAACTAATGAAAACTAAAAATAAAATAAAGCCTACCATATTAATTACTAAATCACCATGTATACCCATGGGTCACTCTCTGATCCCAAAACTCAACAGTGCACCACTATTATCAAGAACAATATAGAACCTACATCTAAGGGCAAAAAAAATATTGAAACTATTGGCATGAGTATTAAAACATAGTAGGCATGCTGATGTTATCTATTCCATATTCATTTCACTTATATAATAGACCCATCATTTTAAAGTTCGAAGTAAAATATATGAACATAGGTCTTTCAAACATTTCACATAAAAATAAAACATAGTCCATTCCGATCTTCTTTAAAAACATGTTTTTATTACTCAAAATGAATGTCTTGCACATTTAAGAGAAATTTTTAAAATAAATACAATGAGAATGTATTTTAGAATATATATTTTTAAAAATATTCTATATGAAATCCCCAAGAAATAAATGTATTCAATTTCACCAAAATACACACCACCAAATAAAGTAGGAGAAATAACAATATCATAAGGGGAATTAGAAATAGCCCATATGAACTCGATGGAGCTAAGACACCTACATTATATACCATAGATAAATGAGTTAAAATGGTAACATGGGAGCACCACAAAGTGCTTTGAATTATCTATAACATATTATCCCTAATCTATTGTGTCAGTATGACTAGTTAAATCAACATCACTAATTATCGGTTATACCTTCTCTTCCTTAACTGAGGGGAATACTCCCAATGGAGATCAATTAACATCTTGAATTATACGTGAGGTGAATTTTCTATTTAGCTTTTGTTAGCCCTAAATCCACTCTTATGGGTCGGTTTAGTTGGAAAAGAGGTTGTATGTGTCCTAGAGTCTTTATATAGAGTAAATACATGATGTGTCTTAATTAAATTTCATGTAATGAATACAAAACCTCTGTTCTGGGTTGCTGGACCCACTAGATGTGATGAGATAGGTTTTTTTAGAGTATGTGACACCCATCATTACCTGACATTTAACGAATTTACACACAATGTAAATACCTAACCAATTTTTTAAAAAAGGGATAACACCTTTTTTAAGAAGGGTTATTTCTTATCTGACATAGTTGGGGTGATTTGTGAGATACCCATTTGATACCACACAGAGGTATCATGAGATCAAATCCATTCAAACTCAGTTATATTCACTGTTAGTTGAGTTGGAATCCCCTCAATATGCTCTCCTTTCAACCTTCTTCTTTTCCTTGATTGTGTTCCTTCTTCATGTGCTATTTTGTTATAAGATATTGTTCTCTAACATTAATGTTTAATTTTATTCATCCAATAAATTTATTTATAGATTGAATCCTAGGTCGATGATCGATATAGAATGTACTATAAACCTAATGTAGGTGGTCTAGTTTATTTCACCATTTTTAAATTCATTTTATAAAAACTACTATTATGATGCAGGTTGAAACGTTTTTGAAACACCGCCAATAGGTTAAATAAATTATTATAAATAATTTCTAATACTTACTAATATCCAATATAGAGGCTAACCACCATCTAGGATTATCTCCTTGACCTAATCCACCCTGTTGGGTGTGCCCAGTACTCGATGGAATACCTTCAACTCTTCTAAAATGCTAAACACCAGGTGAGGTGTAATACTACTAAAAAAATGACATGGATTAATAACATGAGTTTTTTTAGAGTTTTAGGACTTCAGATAGAGCTCAACACATTATCCCATAAAAGGTTTACTTTATTAAAATCCTTGGACGACAAGATAATTATCAATTAAATTATTTTTTAGTTCAATGGAATTTTTTTATAATCAAATCATACTCTCACCTTAGTGTTGTGGGAGATACATGAGGATCTGAATTAAGTAATCCTTTTTTGGGATCATTTTACCTTATAGATAGTTTTTAAAATTATTTTTTTAATATTATAGGGGTGACATTACATATTTCAAGGATGGGATCACCATGTGTTTTCCTTATACTTCAAATAGAGTTACAGTGACTATATAGGGGATACCACATTCACAGCCTTCGTTGCAAGATATTTTACCATGAATAAAGATTGACATAGAACCCTATATGTGATACCAGTGATGGAATTATATTTTTATTTTGTAATATTCACACCATTCCTTGAGTGAAACTTGTTATCAGATTCGTGGATCGCTTTGGATGGGCTCCCAGGACAATAGGAATATTTAGTTCCCCAAGATAGATACATGGAATACCCATGGGATATCCTTGGACATGTTTAGTATTTTTTAATTAATAATTATGATTAAAAATAAATTAAATAATAAGAATGTGGAATTGAAACAACAAGGACACTCCCATTAATCAAAATCATATTCATACAGATTTTCCATCCTTTGACACATAATGTATTGTAGCACTTACCAAATTTCAGATTTATGCAGGTTATACAAGTTTGAGATATCCAACTAAGGATAATGAAAAAAGTGATTATATGTGTGTCACCATTGGAAGCCATTTGGATTTATATTATTTATAAACTACCTTTCATATATTATTTGTTAGCACTTTACTCATTTAATATTTCCCAAAATGGTTTGATCTCGAAATTGTTTTTTGAGTTATAATGATTATATATCACTCCTTTCTTGGGACACACATTTTTTCCTAGAAAACATCATGATTATTGGTATATGAATAGGAAAATAACCACCTTATTATGCTTTATTAATATTACTTGGATGGAGTTTGGTATTAGAGGGACATTCCTATTCTTGTGAGGCTATATGTATCTGTTTCTGGATGTTCTATATTTTTATTTTAACATGTGGTATATGAAATATCTCCTATATAACATTTCCTTATATTTTTTATAGAGTAGAAGATCATGATAATTAACATTATTTCTATCTATTATTTATTTAGTTTAAATTGTTTATTTATGTTTCAACATTCCTTAATATTATTCCATTTCTATATGTCTATTATTACTATTTCTTCTCTGATGGGTTACTTGTCTTATTTTCATAGTTTCATCATATGTTGTAACATATTATATATATGAATATTTTGATGCACTACACTATGATCCATGTGAGAATATTTTTAACATATAGACACCCTATTCCCTCACTTTTATTTGATATCCTCTAGCTTATGAGAGGGCACAATTGATGTATTGTGGCCCACTATCTTGGGGAAACACTAAGTAGCATTCACTAATGGATTCTATAATGTTGTATCAGATATCCTTTTCATTTTGTTTTACTATTTTAATATTTTATAGTAGACTAGGATATTGGAATTTTGTAATGATATTATGCATGGGATTATCTAATCCATGAATATGGGAATCCCAAATTAACTAGGATGGGTAAATGATGTTATCATCTATGATTTTTATTGTATTGTAGATTTAAACTTTTCATGATGCACATGTTTTGTGTTGTTATAATTGTTGATTAAATAATAAATATTATGTGTTTTGTTACCCTAGCCAACGGATTTGAGAGAATATTAAAAATCATGAAACATACTAGGAACTATAGGATATACATGTCTTGCATTATTCTTTTCAAAATTACCATCAATGTGAATTTCTGATTAGGAGTGTTCTTGTTCAATTGATTTGATTACATTATCATGGAATGTGCTGACATTACTTATATGGATATGAAAAACATAATTTGAAATTAATGAATCATCATGAACCTAACAATGTTTTCGTGAATAGTTTAATGAAATCCCTCTATGTAGCTAGTTATGGAACATTGATCCATTGGAAATTGGTCGCATGGTCTAGAATGTTTTATGTTTTGGATTATGTGGATTAAACATTCCAATTTAAAATATGTATGCTCCTAAATAAAATTAAAAATGGTGAACCGTAAAATTCACCAAATTTAAATGCATTTATATACATATATGAGTATGAATTTTCAATTAAAATATAGATCAAAATGAAATGGTCATCTTAGTTTTGTGATTCATGTCCATCACCGTAACCCAACCTTTGTAATGGGATGTATGTTGTGTCTCTCCAGAAAGAGTTCCAAGATTATGGTAGGATAGGTGACCTCCATAGTTTATGTCGATATTTTCCTCTAATAACTTATGAAATTAGATCCATACCAACACCGCTTTCGGATACTGGGTCAGTGTATCCACGTCAATCATGGAATTTTTCTTCTATATTCCAAATATGCCCTAGAAGTGGTTGAGATTGGGGTAGTTAGGCATCAGAGGATCATCAATAACAGAGTGTACCTTCCCATTCTAGTTAGTCAGCATATCCAGGAAACAGTTAGGGACATATCAATGTAGTGAAGCCTATGCCTGAGTTTAATAGTCCATGGGTATCTAGGGATAGAAGTATTATTTTAGTAGACTATTATTTTTTACTACCCTATTGGAAATAGGTTCACCATACTCCATTATATCTGATACTCTTGTTGAATATTTGTCCCTATAAATATATTATTTCAATTCTGTTATGTCTCTATATTCCATATTAGGTTTCCAATCAATGGTAATATGTTAGTATCTAGAATTCACCCTTGGGATAGGTGGGTTTTGTTTCATATAATATTGGATAATCCTAAAGAATATTTCATTTGATTTCCTTCTAGTTATAGACTAGAAATTTCCTTATCATTCCCATGTGGCTTTTTATCACCGGTGGGTGTCCATTACATCACCTAATGGAATAATGAATATTAATAATGAAGAATTGGAGTATTAGGATAACTGAGATGAACCCAAGCATAAATGGAAAAGTTGAGTGACAACTCAAATGGAATTTCTCTTTGTGATTCATCATTAAAGGAAGTTATTATAATTCAATCCTATTTTGGATTGGATTAGGGGTGTCTTCCCTGGATATTTACCTATATTAACTCTGGATAGATAGTTTGAGTTCAATATATTGCATGATCCTGGTGTAGAACCCATGCCCATTCCTCCTAATATTATGTCTCCTAATGGGACATGAGAACTCATGATGAAGATGGAAGAACATATGGAATGATGTCTTATCTGACCCAAGACCTTGCCTTGGGGTTCACCCATCACATTCACTAATAAGGTGTATGGTACCCTCAATTTGGGCATATATTACCCCTAATTTTTCTAGTGTATGGTGAATAACTAGTATTCACTTCCTTTTATAGACAACCTCTTAGACCTACTCTGAGGGGATACATTTGTCTACTAGATCTTTTTGAGGTCGGGCTAGTATCAGTTTCATGTTCGACGATCCAAAATTCCACATAAATCATCCGTGTGTAGGTAAGAATTGTAAAAATATTTGCATATTCAATTCGGTCTTTTGAACATGTTGAACATTTTTACGGATCTAATGAATATAGTCATCCTACCATACCAAGATTCTTTTGTGATGGTTTTCATTGAAGTCGTCTTAGTGTATTCGTGTACAATACATGACCATGTCTTCGATGTTGATATTATGATGAATACACTATGTTAATTCCATATATATGTGAAGATTGTCAAATATCACCTCTGGATCTATAAGGTAAACTCTGTGGGTCATATAATTTTTGAGGAAGTCATATCTTTTGACGTAGACATATGGAGACAAATAGTTCCCTAGGAGAATCTCAAGAACATATTTGACATACAAAAATTATTAGGGCTAGTAGGATATTATAGGTTGATCATCTAGGATTTTACACACATACCTAAATCTCTTACGGAATTAATGAAAAAATGTGTGAAGTTCCCCAGGAATGAATTTTGTGAGACATATTTTCAAAAGTTAAATGGAATACTGAGTTCAGCACCAATCCTAATTATTCTAGAGTGAGAGAAAGGGTATACTCTACACTTTGATGCTTTACGTATCACAATGGGTGTATTTATAATGCAGGGTGATTAGGATGTATAATATTGGTCCCTCATGTGGATTCATCATGAGATGAATTACCCTATGCATGACCTTTAACTATAAAATGGTGTTCATGCCTTGCGTTGTTGGTGGCAATACTTATTTAGTGAGTGTTTCATTTCCTACATGAACAATGAAATTATAATATATATCATCACAAAATGATACATAAATATCATGAAACATAGGAGGGTTGAATACATATAGTAACTCGACATGCAGATTTCTTATACAGTAAGATAAGGAAATGTCATAGCTGAGACCTTGACCAAGAAGATAGAAAAACAAGACCACCATAAAGCTAGTAATGAGTGTAAGATGGTGGATCTATTTTTTGATATCATCATAGAGGTTTTGGAATTTCACGAGCAAACAATTTTACCAGAACTAGTTGTGAAATTCTCTCTTCTAGAATGGGTGTGAATAAGTTGACTATTAGATCCTGAGGGGCTCATCCAATTGGGTAGTGGGTCATGTGAGAGTACACCTCCTAGTTTGTTTTTGGATGCTAAAGAGACCCTAGACATCCTTGGGAATGTTTTGGTGCCTTCTGAAATAAAGGAAGAGTTGATGAGGGAATACCATTCCTCTATTTTGGATTTTCACCTCAGGATAAATAAAATATATCGAGAAATTTTTCGTTAGTATTTGTGGAAATGTATGAAGAGGAAGATTTCATGCTTTATCATGAGTTTCTCCATCATTCATCTAGTGAAGGAGGAACATCAGTGACCAGATGTATTTCTACAACCTCTATCCATTCATGAGGGGAAATGGAATGACATCATCATGGATGTCATGACAGGATTACTAGGATCCCAATGTGGTGTGAATTCAGTATAGGTCATAATCAAAAATCATTCCAAGAATTTACAAACCACACATAAAATATCTACCTTATCAATTGATTATCATGAAAAGAATTATATTCAGGAGATAGTACAACTTTCAAGTGATCTATATTTTATCATTTCTGACCGAGATCTCCATTTTATGTCATAGTACTAGAAAGGGTTGTATAAGGCACCTGGTTCATAAGTGCTCTTTAGTGCATCATATGGCCGTAAAACTGATGGTTAGTCTGAGAAAAGTATCTGGTTTCTTGATGAAATACTCTAAACATTCATCCATGATTTTGTATTTTCATTAGAAAATTAAATACATCTCATTGAATTTTCCTACAACAATATTTTTCTGGAAATGATTCAAATTGGTCTGTATGATGACCTTTATAGTATTCCTTTATGTTTACCTCTATTATGGTTAGAGGAATCAGAAGTAGTTCTACTAGGTCCTAATATCATTAAAGTTAAATTAGAGTAAGCGTACATGATTTAGAAACATTTGAGTATAGATCAGGATAGGTACAAGACTTATACCAATCGTCATCATCAACCTCCACAGTCTGAGCTTGGAGATGGGGTCTTTATGCGAGTTCCACCTAGGTTGGGAGATACATGAATTTAGATATAGGGAATGTTATCACCACTTTAAATAAATCCTTTTGAGATAGTGGATAGAGTTAGGCCAGTAGCCTATCAATTGTAGTTATCTCAGAGGTATTGTTCTATGCATGACATCTTCCATGTATCATTGTTTCATCATTATAATGTTGACCTACCACATTCATTTGACATCGAGGACATTTATTTGGAGGTGGATGTATCATTTATGTATAATTTTATACATATAATTTTTCAGAGCAAGAAGGATATCTGAGGAAGTTATTTTCCTTTGGTTTAGGTGTTATGACAGCACAACTAAGTGCATGGAGAGACTAGAGATAGGGAGGAAAATATATGAGCTCAGTGCCCAAATCTTTTATTTGATTATACATTGTTAACCCTTGAAGGAATCCATGAGGATTACTTGTTTTAAGGAGGAGAGGTTGTAACATATTGGATTTTCAATGATGTTTGTTTTCCATTTAGTATTGGATAACCCTCAAAACATGCCTAACAGTCAATTGGGTGATTTACATAGAAAAGGTAACAAGTTGGCCAGATTCTGGCTACAGAGGATATACGAGTCTTGTATTCATTATATGACATTTAATGAATATGTGAAATGAATTTTGCATGTGTTGACCCCTTTCATGTTGTGTACTTAGTTTTTCAAGGTGAAGGGTCCCTCTACATTAGACCATGTGTAAATAATTTACACACCGTTTAAATTCCTAACCATTTATTTTTAAAAAGGGTATAAGAACATTTTTATCTGGGGTTCTTCCTTCTCCCACACAGTAGGGGTGATGATTGAGAGACCCCATCCATGAGAAAACAAGTAAATTTCATATCCCCTCTACCCAAACTCCATTCTCATTTTCACCCAATGCAATGGACTACCCTATGAAATCTCTACACTCATTCCCCATATTTTTCTAGATTATCTTCATGCCTATATCTCTATTTTTTGTGAACTGGTTTTCCATATTTAAAGGGTTTTATTCCATTCCCCTGAAATCTTATATTCATTCCAGATTCTGGGGCTAACTGTAGATTAGGATAGATCAAAAATCATAAGGTAAGTGTTATAGTTTATTTCTCCATGTTTTGATGCATTTTATTATATTTACGATTATTCCATGCCCTGGAAATTTCCAAAAAAAATCCCCAAAGTGTAAAATATGTTATTCTACATGGTTTCCAATTCATACAAGTATCCAACTCGTGTTGAATCACCTTCTAGGTTGATCTCCTTGACCTAATCCACCATATTGAGAGTGCTAAGTCTCTAATGGCATAACATCCACTCTTCTAAATTTTTAAACACCATAAATGGTTTAATTCCCCTTTAATAAATTCCTTGGATTAATACCATTTATTGGATAGAGTGGTAGGCCATGAGTTAGGCTCCTATACCTCGTTCAATAAATGGGTTTCTTAATTAAATTCCATATAAAAATTTCTAATTATTCATTTAATTATTATATTTTTGAATTTTATGATTTTGATAATCTTATTATTCTCTCACCTTAGTTCTGATTACAATAAAATTTGTTCAGACTTAATGACCCCTTGGAAGGGCTCATATTGCAATATAGTTAGTTTGTAAATTGAATTAGTAAATATGCTATGAGTGGCACTAGGTGTGCTTGAGATTGGACAATTTTTGTTTCCTTTCACCCCTAGAAGAGTGACACAGATTCCCTTGAGGATACACCAAGGATTGGGTCAGTGGGACAATTGTTATACCATGCTATAAGAAAGACTCAGAACCCTATGTCAAATTACAAGGATACAATCGTAAGATATTTCTATCACATTCACACAATGACAAGAGAAACAAAAGGCATGTCCTTCTTGGGTCATCTTGGATGGTCTCCCTTGACATTGTTCATTTTTAGAGCACTTAGGAAAATATCCATGATTCCCATAGTATCACTTTGTATGGGCTCAAGGTGCATCTTATTAATTTATAATGATGTTAATAAAATTGAATCATTAGAACATTATTATAAAACATCCCTTTAATAAACCCTTTTAGCATGATTTATTACATAAACATACACTTAAGACAACTATGAGGATCGAGGAGTGTAGTGTATTGGGAAATCAGTGTCATTACCTGACAACAGAAGACATAGAAATACATCATCTTTATTGAAAAAAACTTTTATATGACCACAACATTCCCTCATACATATAATTGCATTGGATAACCTGAGGACATAAATAAGAAAGGGGTGAGCTATAAATCCCAGTAAGTGATTAAACAAGGTATAACATGAAGAATAAAACACATTTTAGGCAATAGAAATTAAAATGGATCATAAGATAAACATGAACATAAAGGCATGATATATCATGATTATCATAACATGGAAATGTGGAAACAATACCAAATATTATATTAGCATGTACCAATGCTCATTGAAAATGCATCATGGGTAAAGAATCTGTGCACTTTAATTAGCATGAGTAAACACTCATTTAACATTATGTATCATGATATTAATATTTAGTAAATGCATTGGAGCGCAATAATGGTGAATCCTTTATAAAAATTTCATTTTAGGAATTAGTGTGCCAAGAGGATCATACATCATGGATTCATTAAACATCATAATTTATTCCATGAATAAGAGATGTGGAATAAATAAATTTATGTCTTCAATCCAAAAATACATGTTCATTAAGGTGAATATCCTTGATAAAGAAATGGGTATGGTATTCACTTACACTATGATTTTGGAATGGGTAATTTTGGAAGCATAATGTTGTTAAAGAGAAATCGTAAAATAGGTTTATGAGATAGAAAGGGGACACTAATCATTTATAAAAGAAATGGATAGTAAGGGGGTCATGGAACATAATATTCTAAGACATGTAATGGAATTTATATACATAATATAAAATTATTTCCAGAATGTAAGTGGGGAGAGGGAAATATCTTACAGAATTTAGGCATAGTAATGGGTGTACACAAGAGGAATTAATGAGAAATAAAGGAATCTATCATCATTAAAAAGAAAGGAGGGAAGAATATGGGAGTTGAAAAATCATACCACATCATTTTTTTATTGAAAATAAAAGGGCATAAAAATTTACGAAAACATAGACAAAAAATGAAGGAAGGAAAGTGAGGAACCCTTACCGAATTTTGGCATTGTAACATGTGAAAATGGGAGGAAACGGTGAGAGAGAAAGATGTCAATCATCCTTAAAACATATGGAGGGAAGTATGGTGGAGGTGTTAAATCATACCCCAACATTTTTAATTGAAAATAATATAGGATAACAACTTAAATAAACATGAAACAAAAAGTAAGAAATCCCTTACATGGATGTGTTATCCCAAAGGAATGGAAGGGTCTAGAGAGAGGGGGGTAGAGTAGGTACATTATAAAAGGGTTTTTAGTGAAAAAGTTGGTGCTATGATGGGTTTATATAGGAAAAGAGAGGGGATTATTTATTATTTCGGTTTTAGACACTACACATTAATCTAATAAAAACCACAACCCATTCCATGGTTTTTCCCTTGGTTTTTGAAAAAGGGGAGAGAAAATAATTATTTTATAGGGACAATAGACGAAATTATTAAAATAGTAGGCATTTTTATGTGGAGGTGAGCCACACACTCAAGGATGTAATTTTAAAATGATAAAATGTTTTATACATGTTGGAGGGTCCACTAAGGATTTGTAAAATAAATCAGAAAAATATAAAATCACTTTATTTTCATGGTAAAACATATATTGGATGAATAATCCTTTTATTGTATTTATTATACCACTATTGGGTTCTTATGATGTCATTAAACACATTATATATTTAAATGGCATTTTATTTTTTCTAAAACATTCAAATGGCATAGTAAATTATGAGAAATTATCCATTAGATAATTTAGAAATCTAGATTCCAAAACAAATATTCATTTTTTCTAAATAATTTTCAATAGATTTGAAATTTCACTTTTAAAATAAAAACATAATTTTATAGAAAATTAATGCGTCTTGACAAAAACAGTTTTCAATGCTTAATTAGAAATTACAATTATAGTCATAAAAATTAGAGGATAATTTATATTTAATAAAATGTAACATTGTAATAATAGTATTTTATTAAAATATTATTTAAATAAAACATCAATAAATTCATGAAAATAGATTTTTCAATTGAATATCAATTTTAACTAGAAAGCACTTTTTTTACATTCACGATCTCTTACAAAGTAAAAATGATAAAGTAAATGTATATTATTTATGAAATAATAATGAACATAATAATAGGTCTATGGTATTTTTACATAACCACATATATAACCCAAAACAATCCTAAGGGTAAGGTGTGCAATGGTGACAGGCTCATAGGGCGGATCAGATTATATCACTCGACTAGAAATCTATATTGACATCCACTTCTCCCATAGGTGATTCTGTTCAAGATTAATGTGTTGATGATTGTCTTAGTCTAGGCCAAGAGAAAATCCAAGTGACACTACCTCCTTTCTGAGCTCTGAAAATTGTCTTTGTATGGAGTAATTCTACTAGATGAGGCAATATTTTCCTTTTTCTAAGTAAATTGAATTTCGTAAAGCCATATATTTATACTGATCATGTTTTCAATGATCAAAATCTAAATTAGCAACGGGGAAATTTCTTAATGGTATTTTAAATATTCAAAAAACCAAAAACGTCATATTTTAATATGTTTTATATAAATAATTTACATAATATGATATTTAATTAGATGAAGAGAAATTTTTATTAATGAATTTTTGGCTCATTACAATCTTCCCCCATTAATAAATTTTGTTTTCAAAATATCATTTTCCCACAATAAAATAGGTCAGTGTAACTCTTCTACATCACTTCCTCCAATTCCCACATTGCCACTTCAAACTTATTGTTTCTCCACAACACCATGAAGAAGGGAATTGTCTCATTTTGTATAATGTTTCCATATAATACAAGATCATCATCGGATTCTCTTCATAAGGGAGGTCATTTTCCAGTGGTACCACCATTGGATTGAGTAAATGTGATGGGTCAAGAATGTACATCCTCAAGAGTGATACATAGAATACATCATGTACCTGATATGGGTTTGGTGGGAGTGTTAGTCGATAGGTCACTGCTCCAATGCAATAAAGTATATCAAAATGACCTAGTTTCTTTGGACTAAGATTCCCGTATTCCCAAATCCCATAACACTCTTCCATGGTGATATGATATGGATTAACTTGTCTTCAACATCAAAATATAGGTCTCATCATCAATTATTAGCATAGCACTTTTATCGAATCTGATCAGATTTAAATTGTTGTTGGAGTGTCTTAACCTTCTATATGTTTTCTCTCACCATTTATGGACCTATAAGTTTTCAATCCCCAACTTCATCCCAACAAGTCTGTGTTCTGCACCTCTTCCCATAAATGGCTTCATAAGGACCCATTTTGATGTTTAAGTGGAAACTATTATTGTAAGTGATGTCATATAGAGGAAGATATTGATCCCATCCTCATTTTATGTCCATTGAGCATGCTCTCAACAAGTCTTCACGTGTTTGGATCGTCAACTTAGATTGGCCATATGTTGGTGGATTATAAGACTTAATGAATTTAAACTCAGTATTTAGAGAATGTTGGAGAATCTTTCAGAACATATAGTTTAATCTTGGATCATGATCAGATATAATCAATATTTTTACTCCATGATAACTTACCACTTCTCTGATGTATATCTGTGCCAATTGATCTAATGAGAAATCCTCTTGAGTTGAAATAAAGTGTATAGTGTTTGTAAGATGATCCATAACAACCCATATAGCATTTTTTTGGATGGATGTCTTCAGAAGTCTCGTGACAAATTATGTAGCAATGTTTCCCATTTCCATATTGGAATGGGTAATGGTTGCATCATCCACTTATACTTTTTCCTCTCAGCCTTAACATTCTTACATACCAGTAAGTTTTATGTATACTCTACAATATTCTTCTTTATGTTATCCCACCAATAATGCTCTTGGAGATCATGATACATATTTATGTTTCTTGGGTGAATGGGGAAATTCTAACTATTTGAATTATACAAAAGATCGTTTTTTATATCCGGATTTTATGGAACACATAGTCTTGTCCCAAATATCACAATTGTTTATTCATTAACATTGAACTCTAGGGATTTTTATTTTTTGATAGTTTCCACTTTCATCTGAATTCCCAAATCATCCTTTGGAACATCCTTTATCCTTTCCAAAAGAGATTGTTGAGCAATCATTTTTGAAAGGAATTATGATATTTTCTTCATTAGGGTTCTCAAGTACATCTTCATAAAATCTACGAAGATTGGATCCTTTTCTATTAACATCAATGATAGATTCACTGGGTCCTTTCTAGATAGAGCATCTCCCAACTTTTTCTCTTTCCAAGGGTGGTAATGGACTGAGCAGTCATATTCTTGGGTCAGATCTAACCATCTTGATTTTCTCATATTCAGCACTTTATGTGTGAATATATACTTATGAATTTTGGGATCCATATATATTTCACACTTCTCCCCAATGATGAAATGTCTTAAAATTTTTGAAATGAATATTACTGCCCCAACTCCAGATAATGTGTTGGTAGTGTGAGCCATGGGTGCAGTGATAAGCCATCGATTCTACTACTTGAAGCTTAATTCACATTCATAACTCCATGAAAACATGAATCCCTTCCATGTTATCTTGTTAAGAGAATTTTTAAATCGTGGTTAATTTCTCACAAATCTTCGATAATTTCCAGCTAACCCTAACAAGCTACAAATATCTTTCACCGATGCTGGCCTCATCCATCCCTCAATAGAATTTTTCATGGAGTGATCCATAGATATCCCATTTATTATGATTATATGACCCATGAAATAGACTTCCTTCAAATAGAACCGACACTTTATATTCATTACAAGGAGAGTCTCCTTTTGTAAGGTCTCTAGTACGGTTCTTAGATGCTCCTCATGCTCCTCCTTGGTTTTGAATAATATTAGAATTCCATCTATAAAGACTACAAGATATTTTTCTAGGTAATATCTATAGACTATATTCATCAAGGCCATGAATATTTGTAGATAATTAGTTAGTCTGAATGGAATTACATAGAATTCATAGTGGACGTACCTTATACAAAATGAAGTCTTAGGGATATCCTACATCTTCACCCTTACTTGGTAATATCATGACTACAAATACACCTTGGAGAATTCTTGTTCTCCATGTAGCTAATTGAACAATCCATCAGTTTGGGGCATATGATACATTTTCTTTATCATGATTTTGTTAAGATCACAATAATCAATGTAGTGAGTCGACTTCTTGACCGACTCGACTTGGAGTGAGTTGACTAGCCCAGTGGATGGATCACTACTTTTTTTGGGTGCAGACCCATGGCGGACAGAGCACTACAATGTTTGGGTGCAGACCCGTGGTACTCGTCCGAAGAGTACCTCTGCAGGCTATTAAGTGGTGTGAACTACTGTGTTTGGGTGGCATACCCCGGCGGGAAGCACTACTGTGTTTGGGTGGCTGACCCACGGTACTCGACAGGAGGAGTACCTCAACAGTCATAGGTTAGTGAGCAGTACCTCGGAGTCATGACAGGATCACTGTACTCGATAGGGACGGGGCTCCTCAGTAGTTACGGTTTCGATAATGAAAATCATGGTTTGAGATGAGTCTATGAACTTTGTGTTCACCTCATGATTGAGAAGGGTCACTTGATAACTTAGGTATATGTATGGGAATATATCTAAGTAGTGGTTATCCATTTATTTCATAACCTTTGTGATTCCTCATGATTGAGATGGGTTACTTGATAACTTGGGTATATGTATGGGATTATATCTAAGTAAGGGTTATCTGTTGTGTTTCTGCTTTGTGGTTATCCTTGTTGGATTTAGAGAGACCTTGAGGGTCTCAGGGTCCCTACTGAGTATCGTTATACTAAACCCTGCATGTACTATGCCCGCACCTCGTTGTGTTGGCTGCAGATGACATGCAGTGCTGACGGAGGCCGAGTGTTCGAGGATGGGACGGTACCTGGAGGTGGAACTCACGACGATTCAGTATCTGGTGGTGGAATTCAAGATGAGACGAAACATGGAGGAGGTTGACGGGCGAGAGTGTTGTGGAGGCTATCTGTACCTACCCTTCAGGTATGATCCATGGTGGAAGATCTAGGAGCTGCGCAATCTGTACCTACCGTTCAGGTAGGATCTGAGGAGGACGACCCAGGAGCTGCTTCCGTTCTTCCAGTTGTTTGTCTTTTTCTGTTGTACATTTGTTCAGTTGTAGTTGTACTTTCAGTTGGGTTTGTATTCTGACCCACTTACTTTTCAGAACATCCTTTTGTTCTTAGTGTATTATATCCACTTGAACTCTATGATGTTTTGTTTACTTTTATAAAGGCAATGCCTTCCCAGTTATCGGGATTTACGCCTTTGGTGCTAGTTTCCAGTCCCTGGACTATGGAAGGCGTGCTTGGGGCAGTCATGACATGGGCCCCAAGGACATGTCATGTAAAATTGGTATCAGAGGAGTCGGTTCTACCACATAACTTATAACTCTGATATTTTCTTTCTGTGAAGCAATAGTTTTAAGGGTACCGAGTGTGGTCTTTAGTTCAGGGAGTCCGGTGTTGGTCTAGTGGCTGGCGTATCTGTACACCAGGACCCTGGCTTCTAATTTCCGACTTTGTGAACGAGAATACTGATTGCGTGTGTGTTTCCAAAAGTTTTAAAGTCATCTTAAACCAGGTCATCTCACCAGGTATAAACTGTTTGACCGTGTCACATCTGTTCAAGATATCTCCACGCAGACAGGCAGTTGGAGTTCCGCGAGAGTACTCGATGATGGTCCAACGAGCGATGAGGGGCCGGTGTGGGGCCCTTTTTACTATATTGGAACCCTCGGTTGGTGTACCAGCAACACCACAAACTGTTGGGCAGCGGATGCCACTTTCCATACTAGCAGACTGTGCTCGCCGACAGAGCGCATTTCATGAGTTCCAGTAGTAGAGGCTTCCGAGGATATGTGGTGATGCAGATTCCCATACATCATAGGACTAGATGGAGGTGATACCTCGAGTTTTCCGCCTAACTAATTCATCAGTAGAGTGGATGGTGGACTTTGCTACTAGTTTTTCCAGTAAGTGACCATGAGGATGGTCCACATAGTGATGAGGCTTCGTTACGTGGACCAATTCCTGAGATATTCCTTTCGAGTAGTGTGTCAGCTATACATCACTACCTGTTGGTCAGCAGTTACAACTGACAGTATCGGTATGTGACACTTGTAGACTTACTGCCTTACACGTGTTCCAAAATCAGATACCCTCATGTTCTGAGGCGAGCCCGACTCACAATCGGATGAGGACTGGCTTGAGGAGGTGGCTGAATGTTTTCTAGAGCTTATATAACTTCGGAAGGATGACGAGTCGGTAGCTGAGTATTCATCAAGGCTTACCGAACATTCCGGGTAATCGATGATTACGATTCGATCAGTGATATAGATATCGGACCTCTGAGTGAGGTGTGTATAAAGGATATTCGAGTAAGCACTCTTTCCTCTATGAATTCCTACTTATGCTAGGGTGCTAGAAAGTACCTTTGTGGTTGAGAATTCTTTTGCTGAAAGGATGTAGTCAGTGAAGGTTAGCAGTGGGAAAGCTAGAAACTGGCACCAGTCTCAGAGACTTGGGTGTGTAAAATGTTTCAAGAAGAATAAATGTGAAGGACAGATATATATGCAGAACATCAGATGTGGAAGCAGAGTTAAGAGAGCAGCATGGAGTGATGTACTTTTCGACATGTTACAATCACCCGCCTTTGTTGTCCCCGCCAAACTCAGGGATCTGGATGGCAGGGGAAGAGAGTAGCTGCATGCCGTCAAGGAGAGTGACCCAATGGCTCTAAGAATGATTTGTCGGATAGTCTGTGTCCACTACTATCTATCGTAGTAACAAACGTTGATACGAATCATTCCTTCCTTCCACGAATGTTTTCCCAGACCTAGAGTTTCCGGTAAGCTGTAGACTTGACCCTCACATCTGGAGATACCTTGGGAGGAGACTCGATAATCACACTTACACCGACAGTGTGGTATGACCATCGTGGAGAGAGTTTCTGTTGGAATCTCTTGGTGGCAGCATCGAGGCCTTACGATGTTGGTCTGAGTATGTATTGGATCCACAGTTCATACACAGATTGACAGTATTAGGCAAAACTTTTGTGGTTTATCTATAATGTTTGGATGGGGTTTTTCTTGGTCGGCAAAAAGGAAACCCCATACAGCACAAGATAAACTCATGCATAGGAGGGTGTAGCCAATCATTCTTGAGTCAGTCAACCTTACCCTTGTGGAAGCAGATGTTTTGAGTTTCTGTTCTAATCAGGAAATGGAGGCCTCTTGAGTTCGACGATGACGACCACATCCTTATACGGGTCTCACCTCGACGAGGATTACGGAGATATGGCTAAGGCGGCATTTAATCTGCAATTTTCAGTAGACCTTTCTAGGTCCTCAGCAAGGTAGGCGGGGTCGTTTAACGCATGAACATTCCACCTCAGTTGAACCGGGTGCATGAAATTGTACACGTAACTCGGCTGAGGAGATACGTGCATGATCCTTCCCACATCATTGACCTCAGGGAGTTGGACATTGATGATAGGGTGACATGCACGGAGTTTCCAATGAATATCGAGGATCGACATGAGCGGATACTACGTGAATGGTTGATTCCTCGGGTGCGCTTTCACTAGCAGTAAGGGGACCTCTAGGTGAGCACATGGGAGCGTAATGCTCAGATGCGTGCTCAGTACCACTTTTGTTTTCCTAGTTTGTGTTATAGATTTATTGGGACGTAAAGCTCTGAGGTGGGAGTAATGTAAAGACTTGGAAATTTCAAGGAAATTTTTTTCTTAATTTCTTTGGAATTTTACATGAACAAATTTTCTGACGGCGCCTGATTCCGAGGACCAGTGTTCCCGGAATCATTTTCTGAATTTTAGCTCGGGTACATTCAGTGAATGAACGAGCGGGTTTTTCTAACTTTTGAACTGGTGCTCGGAATTGAAATCTGAGGGCACCGATGAAACTGAAGCGCCAGTAATTGCTTATGAAGAACCTTTCTGGATTTGCGTTTTATCAGTAGGAGTTGTTTAAAAAAAGTGAGGGATAAAAATATAATTGTTTTTCAATTATATTTTCATTTCTTGTTATGTGGACTAAGTGTTTTGTCATAACACTTTATCCCTCCCTTATGTGGTTATAACCTATGTAAGGGAGTTAGGGGTGGGTCCCACTTGTAGTTAACTACATTTAAGAGGATTAAGGTGGGGTGCGGCCCACATGATCCCAACCCATCACCTTCCCCTAACATTTATAACTTATCCCCTCTTAAATTTGTAACTCTCAAAGAAAAAACCCATCTCTTAACTCTTTCCAACAAACACTAATTAATTAATTGAACCTACTCAATTAATTAATTAATAGTTTTGAGTTTTGAATTTCAAATGGCATGTGATAATAAAATAATTGGTTGAGCCCTTCTATTTTAATTTGGGGGACACACTTTGTGTTGAGGACCTTGGAGAGAGAGGGCCTTGTGAGAAGAAGAAGAAGAAGAAGGAAGAGGAAAGAATTTCTCCTCGTTGAAGATAGACGCCTCTTCAACGAATAACGATGCCTCTTCTATGAATAATTCCGCCTCTTCAACGAAGAACGAACCTTCCTTAACAAAGAACGACAACCTACCTCTTCCGTGACAAGGAAGGATACACTGACCGTGGAGGCCGACGCCAACAACAAGGTTCTTCTACTTCTTCCAACATTGACGGAATCAATACCATTCTTCCATGACACCCGACTATAGTGACCTTCGACTTCCGCGACTCTACGACGTACGACATCAATTTCGAGGTAGGGGTTGATTACTTTTTGTTCATGAAAAATCCTTAGTCGTTCTTCGTCTTTTGGGCAGCTTGTTATTATTTTAACGGGAGGTGGTCAGACTGCTCGAACACGGCTGACTCTCCTCCCCCTTTGTCGTTTTGTTATTTGCGGCATGAACAATGGCAGAGTAGTGCAATGGCACCACACAGAAATAAGAAAGAACGCGATGAAGAAGCACAGCGCCGTCGCGCGGCGCTGTTGAGGCCAAACGAAACTACAGCCGGAGTCGGGGCCGCAAAGGCGATTCGAAGACTCCGTTGGTTGATCGTTGTGCACGGAATAATGAGCGACGACAAACGGGGCCGGAAAGACGTATTGAATCCTCCAAAGTTAAGGTCGTGTTCTGGGAGGACTTTTGGCGAAGACGGAAAGCAAAACCGACCTACGGAGCGCATCCGGTGGTCCGTGAAAGAGCCTACCGGCGCGCCATGTCGGCACGACGGCGCCGACGGCCAGGAGGTGGCGGCGCCCAGCGCGCCGCCAGGAAGGTCCTTTGCGGCTAAAGCTGCGGTTGCAGATGGCGGTCCCGTGGTTGTGTGGGACCAGAGGGGACACTGAGGTTTTTAACCCCCGAAGGTCAAGGGAGCGGCCCCCATGTGGGGGGGGGGGGGCACGGCTTCAATCAGGGGGGCGCGCGCCCCCCCCTGTTCCGCTCAGCTCGGCCAGCCAAGCATGCCATGTGGGCCGCGCCAGCATGGAAATCCAATCAGCCACCGAGCCGAGCTGCGCCATGCCCAATCAGGCTAGAACCGGACCCGGTATGGGTCGCCCCCATTCGGGCCGACCCAGGGGGCCTCAGGTCGGGTCGGACCGGGCCCGAACCACCTATTTTCGGGCAGTTTTCATTCAAACGCCCATAACATGGGCTACGAACCTCCAATAGACGCACCGTAAGTTACGATGTGATCCTTGGATGGAAACGGTCGTTTCGGTTTATTACACTCAGGGTTTCGGAGAACTTTGTGTATGGCCGGTTTGGTTCGTACGTGAAACCAACAGGGCCCTCGGAGTGTAAAACGCTTATAAATTGAGCTTCGGATGCCCGATAGACGTGTCTTCGACATTTGTTGGATTTATCGTGATTATACGGAACATTTGGCATACTTCACCTATTATTTGGATACAATTGGATAGTGGCCGGGATGGATTGAACCTCAAATCCAACCGAGCCCCTGGAACGGAAAAGCTGATAACATTCAGACTGGTGGTCCATTTGACGAACCATCATCAGCATTGGTGATCACATCGAAAAACGGTCCCTATGAGTATAACCTATGAGATTTCGGCGTACAGTTGAGATATGGTTCGGTTGGTTCGTACACGAAACCAACTAGGCCCCTGGAATGAAAAGGTTAATAACTCACATACCGGACGCCTGATTGATGCGCCGTCTGTTGTGTTGAGACCCTGATGACGAGGTGGTCCTTTGAGATAATTCTTCATGGGACTTTGTGATACTTGGAGTATCAACCAGTAGCACGTGGAGCGGACCCTCCTGGAGATGAGCATACGAAGTATGGAGAATGTTTAGCTGGTAGAGACCTGACGACTGCTTGATCGACTCAACTTGGAGTGTGTCGACTAGCCTAGTGGGCAGAGCACTACATTGTTTGGGTGTAGACCAATGGTGGATGGAGAACTACTGTGTTTGGGTGTAGACCCATGGTACTCATCCAGAAAGTACCTCTGGAGGCTATTAGGGGGTGTGCACTACTCTGTTTGGTTGGAATACCCCGGTGGGAAGCACTACTGTGTTTGGGTGGCTGACCCGCGGTACACGACAAGAGGAGTACCTCAGAAGTCTTAGGTTAGTGAACTGTACCTTGGAGTCGTGACAGGATCAATGTACTCGACAAAGACAGGGCTCTTCAGAAGTTATGGTTTCGATAATGAAAATCCTGGTTTTAGCTGAGTCTATGACCATTGTGTTTACCTCATGATTGATATGGGTCACTTGATAACTTAGGTATATGTATGGGCATGTATCTAAGTAGTGGTTATCCATTGATTTCATAACCATTGTGTTTCCCCATGATTGATATGTGTTACTTGATAACATAGGCATAAGTATGGGCTTATATCTATGTAAGGGTTATCTGTTGTGTTTCTACATTGTGGTTATCCTTGTTGGATTTAGAGAGACCTTGAGGGTATCAGTGTCCCTACTGAGTATCGTTATACTCACCCTTGCACGGGCTATTCCCACACCTTATTATGTTGGTTTCAAACGACGGGTAGTGCTGACGGAGGCCGACTGTTCGAGGACGGGACGGTACCCGGAGGTAGACCTCACGAAGAGTCAATATCCAGTGGTGGACTTCACGACGAGACAACACTTGGAGGAGGTTGATGGGAGACATCATTGTGGAGGCTATATGTACCTACCCATTATGTAGGATCTGTGGTGGATGATCCAGGAGCTGCGCTATCTGTACCTACCCTTCAGGTAAGATCCGAGGAGGACGGCCCAGGAGCTGCTTCTGTTCTTCTAGCTGTTTGTCTTTTTCTGTTGTACTTTCGTTCAGTTGTAGTTGTACTTTCAGTTGGGTTTGTATTCTGGCCCACTAACTTTTCAGAACTTCTTTTTGTTCTTAGTGTATTATTTCCGCTTGTACTCTGTGATGTTTTGTTTACTTTTATAAAGGCAATTCCTTCCTAGTTATCAGGATTTTCGCCTTTGTTGATAGTCGACAGCCCCAGGGCTATGGATGTCGGGCTTGGGGTAGTCACAGCACTGGCCCCATGGATGGGTCGTGACAACATTGGGTAATGATTACTATTCAATGGAATCATATGGTCTATGGTATGTACACCTTCATAACAAATTAGGGTACATGAGAGGTTATTCTAAATACATTTAATTTATTTTATTTATTATAATTTTATTAAGTTTATTTATAGACTTTGTGGTGATTTATAAGATATAATTTCATCATTTGAGAGTGGTTATTTCATTGGTTTTCATGATCGGTTCACCTATATATGTGTATGGAAGACCATTTAAAATGAAAAATATTTTTCAAAATTAAAAATATATATTATTAATGAATTTCTATAATAGTAAATGTTATATATTTCTTTCAGTTTTTTTGTATGAGGATGAATCATTAGATAAAACCTTAATGATAACCGTTTAGATTATTTTTGAATTTTTTGATCGTCACAATATAGTTTAGATTTATTATTTAATATTATATATATATATACAACATCAAGAACCTTAAATAACCTATAATAACTATAGTATAATATGTTTTCACCATAAAAATGATTTTATGTCCATCCATGTGAGAGGAATACAAAAATTAAAACATGTTGTCCAAGAATGCACTAAATCAGTACCTCACAGGAAATGTTTTGATTTTAGAATAATATGAGGGGGAAAATAAATTAGGATGTGTTGTTCTATTATCAATTTAATATTATAGTATTTAAAATATAAAGGAGTTATCAAGTAAAATATATTAGTGGGGTGAGGGGAAGTAGCACACCGAGTTTTTATAGACTATTTATTTTTGAATAAATTAAAATTTTCATTTATATAATTAAATTCAATATATATATTATTTCTTTCACTGGAAATGACAACTTGGTTTTTAATACATTCAATACCAACTTGTCTTGTTCTATATGCAACACTGAGTTGGGGTGTGATACATGAAACACTGAGTTTCTACAAAATAACTATTTTAATTATTTAAATTATTTAAATGAGAAATTTATAATGAATGAATTAAAAATAGTTATATTAATAGTAATAAAATACATTCATATTATATTTATAAATGATTTATATAAATAAAAATATGGATATTGGAGATGATATATTTGAAAATTTCATTTTATATTAAAAAATTCGTTCTTGAATGAACCACCTTTAATAATGAAATTTCTTTTAGAAACATTTAGAAATTTATTTTGATAAAATAAAAATCATTTTTGAATTCATAACAATGAAATTGTCCAAGGGTTAATTTTTTGTATTTTTCTGAGAAACATCATTTTCCTGTGAATAGTCTCAAATACTACTTTATTGTTAAAAAGTTATTTTGTTGAATAATTATTAATGTTAAATGAAATTATAAATTTGTTATAAGGTCAAATAAGATAAATATTATATCTGTTAATAAAATGTAATTAATTTGAATAAATTTATCATTGAAATTTAGTATAATATCATAACAATCATTTGTATATTTTTCTAAATTAAAACCCAGTTATTTCATCCTGTCTTCGGGATAAGCATGAATATTAATTTTCCCACATTTGTGTATTTAATTCTGAAAATCCGACATAAATCATTGTATTAATGATAATATATATATTCTAAGAAGTCCATGTTAATTATTTACCAATGTGATTAGTAAAACTGATTAAAATAATCACAGTAGTTAAGGCCAATTATAAATAATTAGGGACTAAACCATAAAATTAAGGGCCCAAATGACCTAGATACTTTTCCAACACACTTTATATGTAATTATTTCGTCCATAAAACTTCCATTAATGATTTTGGTTAGTTTGTTAATAATTTTTTAGGTTTGAACATATGCACACCAAATTTCATTCTATGAATTCTATGTCAAACCTTTCCATTTCCTATAAATATCCACCACCTCGACCAATTCCTAAAACCTCTCAAACCACTATAGATACCCCATTTTCTACATAATTATCCATCCTTAAATCCCCCCTTAATCATTGATACCTTCCTTTAGTCAAAAACCTCTTCAATAAGATTTTTGGCATAAACCAAAATGAGTTATTGGATTAAGTGGTAACATCATTTTTCAAGATCCTTTCCTTTATTTTCCTTCATCACCACCTACACTATATTTATTCAATTATTATGAAACAACACAATTATTTTCAATATAACATGATGTTTTATTGAAAATATTTCAACCTACACATAGAGACACCTCTATCTAATGGATTTAGATATTATTTTTTTGTGTTCGACACAATACAGCCTCATAAAACGAGGATTACTCATTTTTCTTTTACCAAAAATCATGGTGGAAATTATGATGGAAAATCTATTATATTTATTATGTTTTCAGCTCTGTATTTATTTTAAAACACACCACTTTAAATTTTATTTGGTGTTTATAAAATAATCTTATTTTAGGAGGTGTGGACAACCACCTCCTCAAAGTGATGTGATTCGTTCACACACAACATGGAATGCATTAAACATGGGTTTAATGAAATTATATGATATATATGATATAATAATTTGAATGGAATAATTATATATATACACAATAGTGTATATATACAAATTTCATTTACATAAATTAATTCATTATGATAATAAAAAACGGTATCAATGTTCAGGAATACGTACAACTTACCGTCTCTATGAATAGTGTATTATAATTTGTAATCCATTATGATAAATATTATTATAAAATAAAAATACTCTAAATATATATCTTATTTTTATATCATTTTTTACATTCAGGAATCATAATATAATTATAAGGTCCTACGATATAACAAATTAAGACACATGCAATTAACAAAGCGAATATTACCAGAGTGAAAGTTTAACATAAGATCACTAAAAAATATTTATTATAATGTCATAATAAATCCATATATGGTAATATATATAATAATATTCCCGTATAACCAATTTATAGTAAACCTATATTTATTATACAAGATGATCGTACCAGTATGGAGAGATTCAAGATAAAAGGCAAGGGGAATTTCATCATACTTTTAATTTCTATGAGATACATGTTATGCTTGCCACAATTTCATTTTGTGTGGTGTATGTACTGCTCGTGATTATATTATATGGATCATATAACTAAAATTATGTTTACTCACATGTCCCATTTTGGTTATTCATTAATGCGTTTTATGATTTGAAAATTTCCATATAGGAAAAAATGTTTTGTCTCGATTTTCCTTCTTTGAGACTCATGTTTTATTATGCACCTAAAACTATTTCATGGTGAATACACTTCCATTTTACATTAAATATAATGATTCTAAATATTTTCATGATATTCTATGATTCATGTAATTTTCGTTCCTTACATGGAGAGTATGATATGAAGATACCAAGTTATAAAAGTTTACTAAGACTATCTCATTGCTTTACGAGATTGTTTTTGTTTATGCTTAATTTGATTAAATCTTATGATAAATCTCTCAAGAACACTCCTGAGTCTCCTTCCAATCATATATTTCAAGATATACCCACATATTGGTACCATTTTCAACTCTTTTTTAAATAATATTGTTAAGAATTTGTTTTTAGGAAATCCATACCTTACGATATCTTCGGTGGGAAATCCCTGTTTTAGACAAAGGAATTCCACGAATATTACACCATTATTCTATAATATGAAAAATACATTTTCCCCCTTTCCTATTTTTACCTATCTCGTCATGTGAATCTTCTAGTTTATTTTTGAAAACTGAATCTTTCTCACACTTTTACCATGCCAAATGAATGTTTTTTTAACTCAAATGACATGTACATATTTTCCCTCGGTCATTCATTTTCCTATTCATTTTTAAAATTCAAATATTTATGAAATTGTATTAAAAATAATGTTTTTAATGAATTATTATTTAAAATTTTCTTAAATTTTTTTTTATGTTTTAAATTTAAAACGATTTCAAATTTTTTTGAAGCTTTATTTATATGTTTTCATTGTATTTTTAAAGAAATGGTATCCAAAAAAATTTCATGCTTTATTTATACTTTTTAAACATATTTTCAAATAATTTTTTTTTAAAATTAATATTTATGCATATGTTTTCAAATTATTTACAAAGAAGTGGTTTTTGAAATGTTTCCAATCTTTCATTTATGTTTTTAAACGATTTTTTTTTTAAAATGATTTGAATGTTATTATATAAGTCTTCAAGGAAAAATATTTTCAAAATGATTTAATGTATTCATTATAGGTTATCAAATATATTTTATATGAAATCTATTTTAAAATGGATTTATGCATTATAATGACTATTTCAAACAAGAAAGGATATTTTCCTAACGAAACATTTCTAAATGATATTAGGAATTATTTTTCATCTATGATGAAATCTATTGATGTTACTCCTGAATTTTGGAAAAGATTTAGTGGTACTATTCATATACTTTTTATGAATGATTTTTTCATAATTTCATGGCCTTGATGAAATAAAAGTCTCTTTTATGGGTTATATGCGAATAAATTTTTTCCTATTTTTATGAATTATATTTATAATGAACTGATTATGAAACCTATCACCCTCCACAGTTTATGAAATGTTTGAATCTTTATGAAACCCATTTCATTTCATGGGTTATGATATGTTTATTTATGATCACGTGGAACGTGTATTTATGATTTCATTATATGATGGATGTGACCTATATCTCCCTACACTGCATTGAGTAATGTTTTATTTCTCACGAGATAGACCTAGATGGTACGAGGAGTATACTCATGCTACTAAGATGGATGTGGGAGTGAACATTGACTACAATATTGGATATGCGAGTGAAACATGAATACTATTATGGTATGAGATGTGAAATCACGATACTATGACATCCATGGAGTGAATTGTGAATACTATGATTGTATGGGGAGTAAAACCATACTACTCTGATGGCATTGGCAGTGATGCCTTGGATATTATGGAAATAATTATATACTTCTGTATTTCCACAATTCCATGCCTTAGTCCTATATTATTCTTTCTTGGATAATGATCTTTATTTCATTATGATTCCTGTCTTATAAACCTGAATTATTTATTACATGAAATTTGTTATACACGATTTGATCTTTTATATTAATGGTCACATTCTCATACCCTTTTTCCCATGTTTAGGAATGTATGTCTCCCTTGTTTACCCTTACTGAGAATTTTATCTCAACCATTATTATGTTTCCTTTCCCCATTGTTATGATTATATGTACTATGTTTGATATGTCAAAAAAATTTCTAGGTAAGAAGAACCTTCTGGGAGATGTTGTAGCTCATATATTTACCAGTGTTTAAGTTCTGATGATCCCAAACAAACTATACCAACTATAGTCTTTGTAAGTCTATTTGTATAATGTTTAAATATCCCAAAAATGTTGTGTAATGTTTATGTTTGTAAAAGAGCAGGTCACAATATTTGGAATCAGATAAAATGTGTAATAATTCATTGGAACCTTGGATGAGATAACCTTAGTTATATCCATATTTATATTTCTAAATATATTTCTATGGATAACTCTAAGGATAAGTATAAGAATTATTTAGCATTTAAGAAATTGTTCTAGAATTTTGGTGAAGGTTTGAGGGTGTGGTATGATAGAAATACATCCCATTTTGGATACAATATGTGGATTTGGCTCTAGAAAAGATGTACCTAGGGGTAACAAATAATTGATGATGCTCCGGGCTTGACTTAGGGTAATCCAATATATGACAATGGGCCTTGTTGCACACCTGGTATGACACTCTCGGAAGATATTCTTTGGGAATTGAAAAACTCTTCACGGGCCATTTTGAAGGATTTAAACAATAGTTATCTAGGAATAACCTAGGATCGACCTATTGTGTAATAGATTATGGAAGGTGACATAACATGGATGTCCTGTATGTAAATCATTTTCGGACTATGTGGATTTACGTCACGATAAGTAATTCTCACACCATGATTTTAGTTTTATTCAATGGAGGGAACAAGAAAGAACAAAATTAATGTTAAATTTGATTTATGATTTTCAAATGAGCAGTCAAGAGGGATGGTAACTGGAGTAAAAGATGTTGTGATCATACCCAATAATTTTTCATTGAACATGATTAATAATGTTTGACATAACCAACTCTCGTACTTCCAATGGAAGAAAAAGAAGGATATCACTAAGAGTTTGGGTAATGGAGACCATTGTGGAATGAATATCCGGTTTCTATTTAGCAAAGAATGAGGAAAGATTAACCTATGTGAATGTATTAGAGGAACAAGAAGATGTTATTACTATGGAAAAGGACACAAAAAAAGTGACTGTAAGGAAAAATGAATTGTTTAGTTAACAAAATGGATCATAATAATGGCCTCCCTTAGAGACCATAAATGTTTAAGTGTTATATGTGTGGAGAAAACAGTCACTATTCTACTAAATGTCTGAAGAGGAATGTTCTCGAAGTGAATGAATAATGTTTTATTAATTGTTACGTTTCTTTTTATGATGAGACTACAGATTAAATTTTAAATTGAAGAGGTATTATATGATGAAGTAAAATTGTTAATGGATTGAGAATGAGGTAATAAAAGTATTTATGTATTTGGATTCCAGAATTAATATTGGTGAATTTTATTGGGATTTTTCATTTTATTTTTTTGATAAGGATTTAAAATAATATGTTGAATGGTATCAATAAAAAATAAATGAGACATTTTGACTAAGGGAATGTAATATTGGATATGTACCTTATGTAAAGATAATGGTTTATGGATAATGATATGATGGATTTAGATATGAAAATTGAGTGGTACTGATTGTTGTGGAATTAAGTAAGGACTTTTTAATTAGTTTTTTATGATATCACTAATGATGTTTATAGTATTATTATATTTAAGGAATAAATCCAATACCCTTTGGAATATGAAACCATGCATGTTTTCAAATAACATTTTTGGTAATTCATCATATTACCATGTTTTAAGATAACTTATGATGAGGGTATTCACTTATTTGGAATGTGAAATCCCAGAGCTACACTCTCATATACAATGGAATAAATCTTTCTTTGATTTCATGACTCTCATTATAATGTTTTCGATTCACATCTTTGAGAATGGTAATAAGGATATCAGTTCATGAAATGTTTAATTGATGCTCCAAAGGATGTATTTGGGCACTGTGTTTGTATTGAAAACCATGGATAAAATTTTATTTAGTGATTAAACTTATATCAAGGATTTCAGTATTTTATAATTTTTAAATTATATTAGCATTGTTTTTTGAAACGGACATCTTATATTTTAAGTGAAAACCAATAAATTCTGGCAAGGATATGGGTCTTGAACCCATAACTGGAGGACAATAAGGTTTTCATGACAATGATTAGACTAAGTGATGAACTGGTTAATGTATAATTATTTATATTGATTAAATATTTATGAAGAACAAGTTTTTTTCTTTTTATGTTTATAGATTAATTATTGCTATTTTATAAGAGAAAAATATTTATTGTTTTCATTCTTTTATGAGACTTAAGATCTGTTAAAAGTGAATTTTAGTTCTTTCGTCATAAATATTGATTATGTACATTCTTTCTGTGATGTAATGGGTTTATTAGAAGTATTTCAAAGAACAAAATATGAATGAATTATTTTTATATAAATATATTAATAATTAGTCATCTTTTTGAATGTTTTTAAAAAATTATTGTCTATTACCATAATTTTTTAGCTGATGGCCTTTTAAGTCCTCGGAGATTTATGATGTTGAGGCCCTAAAATTTCATTCATTCATTCACTTTTTTATAATTTATGACCATAATCACTCCCTGTAAATATTTACAATTTTCCTCCAAGTCCAATCGTCAGTCCCAACCTATGTTCTCCTCTGTGGAAACCATGTTATTTGTTACATTGGGTATCTGTTATTGTTTCAAATTTCCCATTCAATGGGAATTATTTGTATCAATTTTTTTTCTATGTGGGGTTATATGAACGAATCATTTATGTATTAATCATTTAATAACCCAAATGAATTTTGAGGGAGAAATTCATTTTATGGGTTATAGAATATAACACCCTGAGTATTTATGGACCGTTTTTTTAATAAATTAATATTTACATTTTTATAATTCAATGCACTATGTAAATGATTCATTTAATTGAAAATAATGACTTTTATTGTGATACCTAAAATACAAACTTGTATTCTTCTGCACAAAACACTGATTTGGCGTACGATACATGCAATACTGAGTTTCTATGAAACATATCATTTTATTTTTTTAGTTAATTAAATAAGATAATTATAATGAAGCTGTTAGAAATATTTATATGAATATTAATAACTAAATTTAAAATACTTATTATAATCAATTTATAAAATTAAAACATATTTATATTGAAAGATGATATTTTTTGGGAAGTCCTATTATGATAAAAATATATTTTTTTTGAATAAAACACTATTGATAATAAAAAAAATATACACGTTTAGAAATTAAATTTTATAAAATAAACATAAATTTTCAATTCAAAACATTGAAATTTTCCTAGGGTGAATTTTTGGGATTTGTTTGGGAAACATTAGTTTTTGGTGAATAGTAAAAAACACTGCTTTTAGTTAAAAATAATTATTTTTCAATAATTTATTAATGTTAAGTGGTGTTATAAATTTGTTTTGAGGAAAAATTAGATTTATATTTCATCTATAAATAAGAATTAAATCATTATAATCAATTTATCTTTGAAATTGAATGTAAAATCTTAACAATCTTTATATAAATATTCAACATTAAAAAACTATTATTTAATTCAGTCTGCAGGATTGGAATTAATCATAATTTTACCACTTCTATGAATAGAATTTTAGAAATACAACATAAACCATTTTATTCAGGGTAATTTTTAGAGTCATTAATGAAAATGTTAATTGTTGACCAATTTATTAGTAAAAGTGATTAAAATTAATCGTTGTAGTGAAGGCAACATATAGATTAATTGGGGGAAAAACCGAAAAAATAAGTTCCCAAATGACCATGAAACTTGTCCAACTCCCATTGGTTGTGTAGTTTTTAAACATAAACCTTCCATTATTTAGTTTTATATATTTTTAGACTTTTTAGGTTTGAAAATGTTCACACCTAATTTGGTTCTAGGAATTCCATGTGAGTCAATTTAATTCCCTATAAAGGCCACCACTTCAATATATTTCTCACACCTCTTAAACATATTATGTTCATACACAACCTACTGATGTAGCCTCAAAAAAATCTTCCCTTTGAGCATGTATCCTTAATTTGAGAAGAAAAACACTCATGGAAACGTTTTGGCACAAACCAAAAGCAGTTAACATATAAAGAGTTAACATCTTCTTTCACCCTCCTTTCATTTATATTCATTATTTTCCCAATAAACTCTATTTATTAAATTATTGGGAAAGAAAAAAAAGTATACTCAATAAAATATGATTTTTAATGAAAATATGGCTACCTATACTTACTAAAACCTCCATCTAATGGATGATGAACATATAGTTTTTATGTACGGCGAAATACTGCTTCACAAAATGATGTTTTTTATTTTCTCTTTTACCTTCCATCATTTTTCCATTATGATGGAAAATATATTACATATGTAATCTATTATATTAATTATGCCTTTAGTTATCTTAATTTTTTTTAAACACACATATCGTTACTTTCTATTTGGATTTTATACGATAATCTCGCTTGAGGATGTGTGAACAACTCCCCCTCAAAGCGATGTGATTCATTTATACACCACCTAGAATTTATTAATGAAGGGTTTAATAAACTTATATGATATATATGATATATTAATTATACTATAATTATTATACAAATATATATATACTTAAATATATATATCTATACTTGTTTCATTAAATTATTTCTTTCAACGCGATAATAAAAATGGAATCAATGTTCAAGTGTACGTATGGCTTACCGTCTCTATGAATGGTGTATTCTACTGTGTAATAATTTATTATAAAAATTATTATAAATTTAAAATAATTTATGTACATTATATTAATATCATTTTATATATTATTGAAATATGATATCTATATAAGGACCAATGATATAACAAATTAAGACACATGATAAGAACAAAGAGAATATTACCCAAAGTAAAATATTAACATTGTATCATTAAATAAAATATAATATAAGGTAATAATAAAACAAAATATGGTAAATGATATAATAATATTATTTTATAAAATATTTATAATCAACTTATATTTATTATATATGAAGCTTGTAAGAGTGTAGAGGGAATCAAGAGACACGGTTTGGGGAATTTCATCTCACTTTTAAATTCCATGAGATACAAGTTATACAAAACAAACATTTCTGTTTTGTGGTGTATGTTATACCTAATATTGTTTTCTATATATCTTATACTTAGAATTATGTGTATTAAAATGTTCCAATTTAATTCTTCTTCCATAGATTTTATGTTCCAAAAGATACCGAATCGGCAAAAAAAGTTTGGTCTCAATTTTCTTTCTTTGAGACTGATGATTTGTTAAGCACCAAAACACTTTTTCGAGGTGTATGTATATCCATTTTACATGAAATATAATGAATCTATATATTTTCACTATTTTTATTCTTAATTTAATTTCCATTAATTTAATGTAGTTCATGATTTGAAGATTCCAATTTAAACGAGTTTATTGAGACAATTTCATATCTTTTTGAGATTGTTTACGTTTATGCTTCCTTTGATTAAATATTATAATAACTATATCAAGATCACTATTTACCATTATTATCCTAATTTATTTAATGATATACCAATGTATTGGAACAATTTTCTCTTTTTTTTAACATAAGATAGTTAACAAAGTGTTTTTATGAAATCCAGACCATACCCCTCATCGGAATGAAATCTATATTTTCTAAAAAGGCATTCCAAAAATATTATTCCATTCTTCTGTAATATATTAAATTAATTTTCCACCCTTTTTTATTTTACCAAAAACATTTAATGGAATCTTCTTGTTGCTTTCCACACATAGAATCTTTCTACCCTCTTTACATTACAAAATGAATGTTATTTTACCTCGTACGACATGTTAAGATTTACCCACATACATTCCTTTGATGCTTATTTTTTATTTTTAAGTGGTTCATTATAAGGAATATGTTTTTAAAATAAATATATTTATGAAATAAAAATTCTATTTTTTTATCATTTTCTATTATTTGTTTTAATGGGAAAATGATTACATGCATTAGTAATAAGTTTTAAAGTATTTTCAATGAAATAATTTTCAAATCATTTGGATGATTTATTTATAAGTTTTCAATGTATTTTCATTGAAATGGTAATCAAGGGATTTTCCAGTATTATTGATTTGTTTTTAATTTATTTTCATAGGTATGGTTTTCAAATCGTTTTCAAGCTTTCTTTAATGATTTTCAATGATAATGTTTGTTAAAATTTATTGAATTTTATTATATAGGGTTTCAAGGTAAATTTATTTCAAAATGATTAAAATTATTATTTATATGATTCAAAATCTAGTTTATAAGATAATTTTTATCAATTGATATTATGAATAAAAATCCTTTTTCAAATAAAAAAAATGATATTTACCTCAAGAAACATTTCTAAATGATATTTCATAATTATTTTCCATATAAGATGATATATATTTATGTCTGTCATTCCATTATAAGAAATTATCTAATTTAATCATTCCTATCCTTTCTATAAATGGGTTGTTCTTAAGTTTAAGGTACTTATGAAATCCTTTTCTTATTCATGGCATATATGATTATGAAATCCAATACTCTTTTCCCATGTATTTTTTATGATTAAATGTTAATTAGTCCAATGTATTTAAATAATTTATGATATGTTTACTTCTTTATGATACCCATTTAATTTCTTGTGTCATGATATATTTATTTAGGATCTCTTGGAACATGTATGTATGATTTCATTATGTGAAATGTGGGACCAATATCTCCCTAGAAAGCATTGGTTAATGTTTTATATCTCATTAGATAGACTAAGATGGTATGAGTAGTGAACTAATGATACTATGATGGTCACGGGAGTGAACCTTGAATACTATGATGGCCAGGGGAGTAAACCACAACTACTAATATATCATGAAGAGTGAACTCAAGCTTCTATGATCTCCATGGGACTGAACCGTGAATACGATGATGGTATGGGGAGTGAAAACATACCACACTGATGGTCTTGGAAGGGATTCCTTGTCTATCATTATATAATTACATGTTTCTAATATTTCATATCTTATTCTGATGTATTTATTTCATGATTTATACTCTTTATTTAATTCTAATTCATGTCTTATGAACATCCATTAATTATTCCATGATCATTGATATACAAGTTATGATCTTATGTTTTCATGATGTCATTCTCATAACCGTATTCTCTAGTTTATGCTTACATGTATCCCATGTTTACCCTTAGGATCCTTTGAGATCACCCCCCTTTATTTTTCTTTTCCCCATGTTATGATTATGTGTATAAAGTTTGATAAGTTTTATATGGGTACTAGTCTAGAAGAGAATAGTGGGTGATTTGTATACAATATATGTACTTGTGTTTATGTATCCATTTTTTTCAAAGGCACAATACCAACTGTGGTATTTAGGAATCCTTTTGTATAATATTTAATTATTTGAAAAAATTTATGTAATGTTTATGATTGTAAAACCTAGGTTCACTGTAGGGGGAAAATAAAAGGAAATAGATTAAAAAGAAAATAACATAAGAAGTTGATTTTTACATCTTGAATTCATGTCATTGAGATCCTTTTTGAGGGACTTTAGTTTGGTATTTTATTGAGACCAATGTCTCTGAGACATGGTGGGAGATACTGGGGAAGTGGATTGGGATGAAATTTGAGATGCTTCAAGGCTTAAGAGGTTTAATGAGACATATTGCTGAGGGATGGTATTTTTAACGTCTTGGATTTTCCGTTTAATATTTTTTTTATTTATATAGAATTCTTTCATGACTGTTTAGTCTAACGGAACATAATTATGATGCCCAGAGTTCCCTGAATGATCCGTCAAATTTTTCCTAAGCATTAAATAGCTTGCATAAGTGGTTTTTCTGAAAAAGTGGAATAAATCTTAAAAGGGTGCCCAAATCATAAAAATGAGGTCACCGTTGTGTTCAGGACGGTAGGTTTATCCTAAGAAAGACTTATGATTAGTCGGTTAGGCCCCTTGGGAAAAAAACCTAAAAATGAAATAATTCTCAATAAAGTAATTAAATAAAGTGATTTTTTATCAAATGTTTATAACTCACAAATGATTACTCGGAATAAAAACATTAGACCACCGCTGAACTCGTTAGGGTTTTGCTTCCTTAGGCAGACCCTAACATTAGACAGTGTGGGCCAACTAGGGAAGTTTGTTTTTTACTATAAATAAAATAATTATGTAACAATTATTTTATTGTTAAGTTATCTAACTTTTAAACCATTACTCAGAATGAAAATACAACTATAACGTAGGATTACCAAGGTCATTGTTTCCTTAGACAGAAACTAACCATGACCTACGTGGTGTGAGGGTGACTGATAATAAATTTTTAATATTTTTTATGGTACATTCTGTAAACACTCTGGCGGCATTTTATAAATATCCAACCTGTAGTCATAATCGAAATCCGAGGGCACCGTTTAATCCATAGTGTAGGGATTCACTTAAGGGAGGATTCACTTTGACCGTAGTAGGTCAGAAGAAAAAGATAATTATTGGTTTATACAAAAATATAATAAAATATATCAAAAAAATTATTTTATTTCATTTTCTGTAACTGCTGAGCGGAAGTGGCAGGACAGATAATTTTTAAGCCATTAAATTATATCACCATCCAACATTGTAAAATCGATGTTGTAGCATTAACTGTGGTTCATAAATGAACCGCATTAATGAAATGAAACAAAGGTTGTTTCCCGCTCCTATTTAAATGGTACTCAAGGTGGGGTTTTGCATGGCTTCACCAAGAGAGGAACCTCTGGTGAAGTCTTGCAGTGACATTGACTGATGGAGGACAGAGGCTTGGGTGGCGTTGATCCTGGATCGATGAACGCCGACGACCTCACTCCGACGAGCACTCTCCTCCTGCCGCAACAAAGACACATCTGATGATTATTGTAGAAGGGAGTTTGTTTCGAAGTTATATTTGGTGAATCAAATTCCTCCCACTTGTTATCATATTAAAATGGAGGGAGTTGGCCAAATGAACATGGCCTATGACCCTCCACCACATAATTCATGTATCGTTCTTGAAAGATAGTTTCCTAAATTTGATGGCAACGTGAATCAGAGGATCACGCCATGATGACAAAATCACAGCAGGCCTGTAGGTGCATCTGGAAAGAAGAACAGACCACCAGAGCTCACCCATTGGCATCTGGAAGGTATGTCGGTGCAACACCAGCGCGACAGAACTAGAAAATGCTGGTGGTGTTGAAGACTGTGGCCAGAGCATGCCTGCTGCAGAGAAGGGCAGTGCCACTTGGCACCACGGAGGACCCGAAGATGACGACCGACCCTCGGCCGACCAAAGAGGCATATGTGGCACGTTGTCGCCTTCCACGTTGAAGTGATCCGTGGCAGAGCGGGTTAGGACCTGCTCCCTGCGGGTCTCACTGGTAATGAGATGGCGCCATGTGACTCGACCAATTTAAATGACTGATTGACTCAAATAAATTTTTAGAACTGAAGGGTCAAGGCTCAAAATCACGGCGGAGGTGGGGGACCCGCGTCCCGTGGGTCCCGAAGAAGATAGGGCACCGCTGATTGAAGAGGGGATGAACTGCTCCATTGAGCCCTTCGGCTGATGGACCAGGAAACCCATTTGGGGCGTGCCATCAGGTCAGGACACCTCTTCTGGAGGGTCGGGTCGGGCCAACTCAGGCTGTTTCGGGCAAGGCTGGGTCGGTTCGACCAGGTCAGACCAGACCCAGACCCCTCTCTATGGAAAAAATGCTTCAAATGCCATATCTTGTGAACCAGAAGTCTGTTTGATAAGTCATCTACATCACTGAGATCCATGTAGTGAGATGGAAATTTTTATATACTCTACATGGGTTTTAGAAAAACATGTAGTACGACCGGGTCGGATCACACATGAATCCAACCGGGGCCTTATCACTAAAATGGCTATAACTTATAGACCAGGCATTTGGTTAACGTGTAGTCTATTTTGCTTGAACCTTTATGATGTGAAAGATCACCAAATTACTTCTTCATGGGACTTATTTCCAGTTGAAATAAGAATTAAATATTTAATTATTAGTTTTTTATAAAAATTAAGAATAAGATGTACTAGTATTTTAAAAAGTTATTTTCAATTAAAAATAGATTCTTATTGTATTTTATGATTTTCATTTAAATATTCTATAAGAAAATTATATAAATTTAATTTTTAAAAATAAAATCTATTTTTAATGTTTAATATCAGAAATAAATTAGAATATTTTTTGGGGATTCCTCTCGAATAAAATATTTTTAGGTAAATAGTGAATCATACTGATTTCCGTTAAGGCTATCAATTTTATGAAATTATGAATTGAATATTTTTAAAAAATATTTCCATTAAAATTATATATATTATAAATTTAAATGAATCATTTTAGAAATATTATGATGGATTAACAAAATAAATGTATTACCATTTAGAAAATTTTGTTGTATTTTATGAAAACTATATTTTATATGATTAATTATGTTTTAACATGAAAAAAATCTGTTAAGGGTTATTTCACTATAAAATAATACTTATTTCATCAATAATATACTTTTTAGTATTACTATAATGAATAAAATTGATAGAAATTTATTATATATAAACTATATGTTTAAAAATAAAATTCTCATAAAAACATGTCTTTATAAGGTACACATGCTAACATTAAGATTAATTTCTTGTTACATAGAATGTTAATTTGATAAAAAGTATATTATATCTGAGATAATAATTTTCATATTATTTAATATTTATAATTTTATATTTAGGCTTCTAATTTAGGTTTTAAGAATTAATGTTAACTACTACGATAATATTGAACAATTATTCTAGAATTATCATTTAATAAATATCATGGAATTTATATCGAATATATTAAAATAATATACATTAATGAATGAAACTTATTTATTGTATAAATTTATAAATATATATATTAAAAATATCTTAATTGGTAATCAATAATAAATAATATTAAAAATATATAATGGTCAAATTCCATTATTCTTCTAAAATGGGTTTTCTCTGCATTGCATATTTTAATTTTAATTTAAATTGTATAATATTTATAAAGTCAATTATAATAATTAGAAATAATATTGACATAAAAAAATTTGATTAAATGGTTTATTTTCTAATTTAAAAAAAACATAAAACCACTCATTAAAATCTAGTTACAAAATTTTATAGCAAAAGAGTAAAATGTAAAATATTAATGATTAAAACCCTATATCTTGTTTAAAAATGTATTTAATGAATTCTTTGAGTATTTATAAAACCAAAGACTCCAAAAAACTATACTATTTCATAACATTGGATACCTTGACTTATGAATTTTGTCAATCCATAATGTAATATATAAAGGGTGTTTCCAAAAGATCCATTTTTTCACTATTAGAAATTAGGGTAACGTAAACACATTTAAACATAATAATAAAATTTTTATTATAATTATTAATATTCCAAAAATATCCCATTAAATAATTTATTCACACAATATTATGTCCATGTTCAGACAATCATATCTAAATCCATTTAATTCCAAGGAGTTTTTCAAGGAATGATCGAGTATCTAATGTAATTATTTTCTAATTCCTGTGTTTTCATTCTTAATGTTAATATTAAAAATATATTACATTAATAAAAATAAATTTAAAACAATATTTTAATACTTAAATTTTTATATTAATGAACTGACAATTATTTATTCCACTCTATGCTCTAATAAAAACCAGAGTGTCGTTAGTGCATTTTGTAGAGTACTGCCTGCACAAACCAGTTCATCTTATGTTGATCCGATGAAGTTCGGTGGAAAGGATACTCGTTAATATTATAGTTTCATAATGTTTGAAGGTGAAGGGTTCCATGTGGTGGAGTGATGGGATGTAGAAGAGGCTGATCATGGAGAAAACATTACCTTGAGATAGGATGGTTCATATGAGGAATGCGATTCGGACATGGACATCCATATTTATCCATAGGAATTGGGACTCTCATAGGAATATATTAGATTATATTCAAAGAAAGGTAAAAACACCATCATTGACTCAGAATGGTTTATAATTCACTCTCAGAGGTCACAAAAGAAAAAAACTACTTCTTTTTACATGTCCCTCCTATCACCAGGTCCTCAAAAAAAGTTTAGATTCCTTAGAAGGCACCCATGGAGGTAGAGATATTTTCTATAATGGAAGTTGAACGACCTATATGGGAATCATTTATCATTGACTAAGCTGAATTTTGAAAGGAGACGATTGGACCGAACATTCCTCAATGTGGGATTGAATTGATTGAATGTGATTAGTGGGAACCCATCATAGATTGCAATTAAGAATTCTTAGATAAGAGATTGGTGGTAATCACTACATAAGTGGAATTTGACATGATGGCAGCGAGGCGGTTCCAGGACAACCTTTCTAAGTAGAAGGTTGCATGGGGGTATAAACAACTTGGAATTTTTGCATGTGGATTCAACAAGTATGAGATTACTATGGAAGATCTCATAAAAATAGTGTATAAGGTGGATTATAGTTTTAAAATCATCCCCAATGCTAATCGAGATGTGAATTATTTCGACCTCCAATGGACCCTTCTATGAGGTAAGGTCTCTAAAAGGCACTAATTTCAACACATATATCCAGATATTTCATACGACGTTGTTTGACTGTTTCCTGTGTCTCTATTGGTTTCTAAACATTCCATGAATGTTTTTTCATAATTAAAAAATATATTTGGATGGATGGAACTATTTTGTGATTCATTCTACAAAGGTCAAGATACATTTAGAGTTACATACAATTTGGTCGAATAGCCTTAAGTAACCGAAATTGGAAAAAAAATATTAAATAAATAAATAGAATTTGATATTAAATGGAAAATAATAAACTAAATAAACAAGAATTAGGATACCAATAATTCATATGACAAACTTATATTGGTTATTTAGGAAATTATGTGTGTGATCCAAACAAATCTGGAAACAATGTAAGGGGTTTCCATCTCAATTTTCCTTCATTATACTGCATAATTCTCTTAAATTTTAAAAATTGGATCCAAATACTCGAGAACTATGTGTTTCTTTCAATTATTGATGTTAATATGATTAAATTATTTCTTATCTTGGTAATTATTATGATTCACCATTTGGATATGACTTGAATCAAAATTATGAAATGCTCTTCCTTCTCGTGGGTGTCATCATACTTATAATCACTATAGGATTTATTTTCCTCATATTGAATGTATATATATGATTTTCATTTATGTGACTAGTGGGAACATAATTATATAGACCTAAAATTAATTGGGTAAGGATTTATATATCATGATATATTATGTATTAGAATACAGAGTAATCCTAATCCACCATGGGACTTTTTCAACTTTTTGATGAAGGTATTGTGAGTGAACTTGACGCATGTTTATGATATCATGATTTATTTAGTTTCCACACATTTATTATTCCATTAATATTTGTTATCATTATTTAATCATGTTGTCATATGTTAATGATCATCATATTTATGATATAATTTTATTCATTTTTTCTATAATGTTAATCTTTATTTCCATGTTTATTCCCTTTATATGGGTTTTTACATCGCCATTTTCCATTTTTATGTTTCCTTGGATTCTTTTTCTATTTAAAAAATCAATTGGATTTAGGTGATATTGGTTGTTTTATAAATAATGATGATATTTTTTTGTTTAATATTATTTATTTTATATTATAATCTCCTAATGATACATTACTATTATATCAATTGATTCTATTTTTAGAAAAATAATGCAAATAATCATGAAATAATATGTGTTTAAGGAATGTATCACCATTGTTGGTATCAAAGGATGATATAGTCATTTTTAGATAATATGGATGATGGGTTATTAGTGAAAACTCTAGAGAAGTTTAAGGGATAATCCTTGAAATTGGAGAATATCCTAAAATTTGGGTAAAGTAGAGTCCATTTTGTTTTCTGTGAAATTATTGCCGCATTCGGGTACTAGAAACTGGATTCAGGATCTAGAACAATTGTACCGTGGGGTAATAACACCAAAGAAAGAAAGTTATTCATTAACTCATCCATAAACTAGTAATTAAAATATATTCCTAAATACACACAAGGATAAAAATTCAAGGGGGGCATTATTTGGTTGATTAGATTCACTTTTTGAACAACTATAAAGGATTGATTTTAATGTATCAATGAGGGACTAGGTTGAGAAATATAATATATACCTATAAAAAAACCTCGGTTGAACCAAGAGTATTGTAGGGTACACTATTTGTGTTATTTTTTAAATTAATTCATCATAGGTTGAACTGAATATTTCATTATAGAATACATCATATTATTGATATTTAATATTTTTATTCTCATTTACACTAATTTTATTAATAAAAACTATCAGTATTAGAATTTGTTTTAAACATGATGATAGAAATTAAGGTGAGAAATTTATTTTTCTTAAAACCAAAATTTATTATAACCGAATACTAGAGAATACATAAACTATTGATAATCTTAGTATAAGTTTCTTATGATAGAAAAATAGATTCCTTTGTAAAAGCTGTGATAGTTATCTAGATATATTAATAGAAATACTATCTTGATGCCCTCAATTATTTTTTTAGAATTTGACATTTATAAATGATAATAAAGTATATGATACTAGTTATCATGTTTATTTGAATTATCTAATGATTTTTCATTATTAGTGTTTCTTTAAAGGTATGGAAAAATATAGTAAACAGTTTCAATAGCATGGAAAAAAATTTATGAGAAGTTTATAGTTCTAGGGAAGAATATTTCATAAAACATTATTATCTTATGAAAAACTCTTACACATAAAATACACTTGATGTTGAGGTAATTAATTGATGATTTATTTTACAAAAGCTAGTTAGAAAATATTTGTAACCTTGGTATTTATATTAATTCATGATATTTTTTTAGATGTTTTTATCATCATTGGTATTGTGATATATAAAAATATATATATATATATCTTGATTAGTGTGTGACTATATGAAATAGTGATTAAAGATAATAGATAATTTTTGAAGGAATATATGATTTCACTATAGTTAAAATCCTTGAGATTCAAATAGTTTTGGGAAACTCATGTTATTTAGAATATAATATTATGGAGTACACGTACAACTATATTGGATTTTATGGTGGATTAATGTAGTTCGATGAAATATATGAGACTTAATATTAAATAAGGGAGTATGGCTGATTTCATATTAATAGATTATATCCTGAATGATGAATATGTTAAAAACACTATCACCCACATTCATTAGTTAGGATAATACAAAATGTCAGTTTGAAATATATTAATGGTGCGGGGGAAAATAAAATGAACCAAAATTCTATTATTTTTTCCACTCTAATTAACAAAAATATTTATGATAGCTTTCCCCACATGAAAAAACAAAATAAAATGAATCATTGAAATGTTTAGATCATCAAGAAATATCTTTTGAATTAGTATATATGAAATGGTGTAACTAAATTCTAACATACATTAATATAAATATAAATATATTTATGTTTTTAATTTTAATTTAATACAAATTTAATTAATTCATTTTTTATGAGAAATTATCTTTTTATGTGTTATAATTTTTATAAAATAAATCTAATTATTTTATTTTTATAGGTTGAAATTATTATAATATAATATTTATTGATGAATTATAGATTTATTATCATTTTATAGAAATTTATAATTAGAACAACTGTTACATTACAAAGTTATTTTCCAAAAAAAATAGTTTCTCACTATATTTTATGATTTTATAGAAATTGTAAAATTGATAATTAGATATTTTTAATTTAGAAACACAAACTCAAATTTTTAATTTTTAATATCAAAATTATCATAAAATAATTTTTTGGGTTTCATCTAAAATAAAACAGTTCTATGTTAAATGTAAAACATGCTAGTTTTTTCAAATATGTTCAATTTCATGAAATTATGAGATGAAAGTTATTAAAAATAGTTTTACTATAAAAATTATATTATAAATTTAAATTAATAATCTAAAAAATCTATTATGTATTCATAAAATAAAAGTATAGCATTTTTTAAAATTTAGTAATTCATTATGAAAACAATTTTTAATTTATTTCAATGAATAATTATGAATATGGGAAAAATTAGGTTTAAATTTTATTTCAATATAAAATAAGTATTCTTTGATCAACAATAACATTTTTAATATCAATATAATTAATAAAATTGATATTTGTTTCTCTATATAAGCATTGTGATTAAAAGTACACTTCTCACAAAAATGGGGGTTTATGCGTTACCTGCAGTAACATTGGGAATAAGTTGTCTCCACATAGATAATTTATGTATTAAAATTATTATAGTGTTCTAGATAAAAAGTTTCAAATTCCGTAATATTGAAAACATCATTTTTATTTTTAACATTTTTCTTATTATGAATAATGATAATTACTATGATAATGGATAAACACATTAAAATTATAGTTTAAATAATATCACCGAGATCGTGTCAAATAAAATAAATAATCCATTAGATAATTAATCATATATTATTTATAAACACATATATAAATATAATAACACTCATTTAATTTTAAGTAAATACATAATATTGTTATGAATGCATGCTGGTCAAAATATCAATTTTCTACTAAAACATTGTTTCTACATAGTAACAATTTAAAATTAATATTTATTTTTATAATATAATGAACATTAATTGTATTAAATATTGGATAAATTTAGTCCCTTGAATCTCAAATTTTTTTATGTGGTATGTTAGATATTTTTAATAAAACATGAAATCACCTAGTTAAAAACTAGTTTTTTAATTTAAATATAAAAGCTTAAAATGTGAGAAATTAATGGAAAAAAAATATAAAATGTTTCAAATTTATTTAAATACTTCATTATGTATTTATATACCAATAATCACCCCAAAATAAATTATTATGACACTTTTGTGCTCCTTTCTTAGGAATACTGTCATGGTATTATTAAAATATAAAGGGTGTTTCCAAAAGTGCATTTCCCTAATTATAAAAGGGGTTACATGCTCCTTTTATAAAATAAACATATGATTATAAATACACTTGAAATTACACCAAAGTATACTCTCCTAGATTTATCTCACACTTTCTTAAGATGATGGTCAAACTATATTTGCTTATTCGCTTCAATTCAAATGAGTTTTCGAAGGAATGGTTAAGTATCCAAAATAATTTGTATCCCCTTATTATGATTTTATCCTCAATATTCATCACTATAATTTATCATATACATAAAATTATAAATAAATAAGTATCATTTGAATACCAGGAATTTATTATATTAATGTAAAAAAAATTATTTATTCCACTCTGTTCACTAAGATAAAAACCATCATTAGTGCATTGGGTAGACTACCACGTCCACAAGGCATCATAATCTTCTTTTCATCACCACCATTCATAGATTATAAAAATGTTTTAATGATTGAATAATACGATATATATAATAAAAATAATATTTATAAATTTAAAATTATCATATAATTTATTTTAATATCATTCATTGAGAACTGAAAACATTAATCATGAATACATGAGGATTGTTTCTTCCATAAGAAAAACGAATAATTTTTTATTACAACCCATCATAGTTGGATTATGAAATATATTTAATATATAAAAATTATTTATATAAAATTATTAATATTATTGATATAATCAAACTATTTTATGATATTTTTTACCATCGTCACATATATAAGGTATTATAAAAACATTGTACAAATAACCTCAAATAAACAAAAAAAGAAAAAATATATTTACTAAATAAATAAAATATAATTTTTAATATTATATATTAAATTAAATATATACAAATAATTATTCCCATGAGATATATAATAAAAATAAATTTATTTTTCATATTGTTAGTCATGTGTACACAACAAATCTGGAATAAGGTAAGGGTTTTCCATATCAATTTTTTTTATTGAGACATGTTTTCATGTTTTTTACCGATATCTTATTTCTATGATTAACATATTTCGCAAGAATTTATTTTCGAAGAGTAATTATATAATTCATGGGATTTAAAATACCCTATTTTAAATCCTCAAAATAATATTGATTCAAAAATGTCTAAAGTTATAAGGGATTCGTCTCTAAAGATAATTCATTGAGACATATTTTCATATGTTAGTTTCAATTAAATGGATTATATAAAACCAATTTTATATATAATAGAATGAATTATATTTATTCATTATATTTTAATGTTATAAATTATCTTTCATTCATTTAATGTGTTTTATTATATTCTTTCGTTAGATGTAATGGTTTTCTTCTAAAATTACTTTGGTTGAGACATGTTTTTATGCACAAATTTACATTTTCATGGAGTATATACTTCGTATATGTCATATTATATCAATAATTAACATTTTAAAATTTTATTTTAATAGTAATTTAAATATCTATCTCTCTCTTTAACATTTTTTTTTTATTATTACTCAAAACAAAAGGGATCTTCTGTACCTCTTTCACAACATGTCAGTTACAATTTGTCTTTATTTTTCCAATTTGATACAATATATATGTCATATACATCATAAAATTTCATATTTGTGTCAAATAAATATATATCTAGTTAAATACCCTTTTAATTTGTAGGGTTATACATGTTTTTGGTTCCCATTGAAATTCACTCTTTTGTATATACCAGGATTAAGGGAACATTCAAGTTCCTTATTTCACAGAGAGAATCACCCCACACAAATGTTTTTAAAATATGAATATATTTTAAAATAACTTATTAAAAATTGAAAAATCATTTTAATTACATTATGGTTTTATGGAAAACATTAATGTCTATCCATTATTAAAAAACCCATTTACATATTTCTTAATGCACCACACAATTAGTACATTTTTATTCTTTCTTCTTCCAAATAAATTTCATGAACATTATAAATAAGATTTACATTTTTGAGACCTATTCCCCCTTTTAAATTATTAAATTTCAAATTATTTTAACCATTTTTATCATCTGAATCCTTATATCTAGCCATAGTTCATGCCTCGAATATGAATATCGAAACCCACCTACTTATCATGGGTTTGATAATGATTTTGATTTATTTATGGTATATTTTTCTCACATGGAATGATTATGTATGGGTTTCGTTTATTTAAATGGTTCTAGTATAAATATATATCCATAAGAATCATTGGATTAATATTTATATATCATCAAAATTTATGTAATGTATTATGTAGTGATCTTAATCCACTATGGGACTTTTTCTACAATATGATGATGTTCTTGAGATTGAAAATAGTGTAATGTTTATAATACCATGTTTTGTATTGTTTAAAATTTATATTGAATCCATGATCATATGATATCATATCTTTATTCCATGTTTCTTTGTTTACAATCACCATATTTATAATATAATGCTATTCTTATTGACTCTCTTGTTTTCCATTGTTGATATGATTATTAATTTATTTAACATTCTAGAATACCCCTTTTGTTATGTATTTTCTGATGATATCATATGCAGTTTACAATGATCTATAGTAGTTAAGAAAATATTCGGAAATTTTTAGTAAATATGACGTTTTTATGTTTCAGATGATGTATATTTATCACTAATATTCAAAATACACAACCCCTCCAAATTCATTGATTAAATTTATTGGAAAAGTATAATTCAAATAATTAAATGTTATGTGTTTAAGACCCAAGTCTCTATAGAATGTATGCATAGAATTTGAGATGTGATGGATCATTACTATCTCATTAACAGATGCGTCCCTAGATAATTAATATTTAAGTAAAATTCACCTTATACTTACCAACATAAGGAGGTCATATACTCATCACATAAGTGGTATTAGATTAATCACCCATGAGATGTTGATCTAAACTTCCATAGGCTCAGAACCTATAAAATATTAGGGAAATAAAATTTTCTTCACATATTTCATAATAGGTACCCATCTCAAGTTGGGGATTACACATAGTTAGAGGGTAGTATATGGATTTCCACTTCCTACCTGTTGGTAACTAGTTAAGGAATGATTACTAGAAAGGATCGGGATTAGACCTGTAGGTTTCCCATATATGGTGAAACCAAGAGAAGTATCACGAATTGAGGTAAATGTGAAATCCATAAATTCTATCTAATATCATGGAATATATAGTATGTACTGGAATATTGGTATGTGGCGTGGGTTAATTAGAACCGATGTTAGAGACTAGGGTGATGTGGATTCCTATTATAAGGAAGTGGATGAAATGTATCCCCAATATGGGTCTACGAAAATGTGTCACTATAGTACAAGACTATGGTCAATGGGTGGCCAAGAACATTACTAGGGAGAGTGGGAACCAAAATATGAAGTTTTAGTATAAGGATTTCTCTAGTTGGGAGGATTAGGATAATGCTCTACCATTTATGTATAATTGGGTAATGTTTCAACCATGAATGAATGTCTGGATAAATTGTTTCCATAATATTAAAGAAAAAGTGAAATTTTTACCATATATTGTGGTCTGAATGAAGGTTCTACCTATCTAGTTTTAACTATACAATGATGTATGATTGGAATGGTTGGAGATCACACATAGTTGAAGGCCTATATATTGTGAAACCAAAAGAAGTAAATCAAATTGTTATATATGAGGAAACCAATAAGACTATATCAAATCAATGAATAAATATTATCTATAGGCACACAGGTATAAAGCATGTTTAAATTAGAGCCTTGGTTGGAGACCCGAGTGAAGTTGATTCCTAGGGAGTGGCCAAGGAATAATTAGATCCGTAGAATGGGTATAGGGAAATGTTTCACCCTAGTACGAGTTTAGGATGAATTGGTGGCCACTAATATGAGTATGGAGAGTGGGATCTAGAATATTAATGCATGGGAGAATATATCCCCTTGTATGGATACCCATGTAATGGTTATCCCTAGTTTGGTGGCTTGGAAAAAATTTCTCCCTATTATGAAGGATTGGGTAATTTTTTACACATGTAGGGAGGTCTGGAGAATGGATTTATATAATAGGAAGGCATTGTTGATGGTATTACTATATAGGGATCCCTGAGTTAAGGTTATCCAAAATCGGAAGGCCCAAGTGAATTTTTTCCCAAGTATAAAGGAATAGGAAAATGTTATCCATATTAAGGTGTCCTTGGAAAATGGTATTATTTTATGGAAGACGTTAGTGAATCCTCTTCGTAGTATGTTAGATTTGGAAAATGTTTACTATAGTATAAGGTATTGAGTGAAGGTTCATCATTATTGGGAGTCCTTGGAAATTTTTTTCTATTATAGAGGCTTGGAAAACGGTTAATTTATGTATGAAGGAATGAGTGATGATTGGCCGTAGAAGGGAGACTTGGGTGATTATTTTCCCCAGTAGAGAGGCTTTAGAAAATGTTAACCCTAGTAAAGAGTCCTGATCAATGGTTTCCTGAGAATGGAGGATTGGAATAAGTGAATCCCACATGTTGAGGCAAGGATGAATGTATTTCAAGGTTGGAGACTTGGGATAATTCATTCCAATGTTTTCTAGTGGGTGCTTAGGTGGTCTGGATCTCAAGATAGTGGGTTCATATGTGGTCGCACCTATGTGGTGGGAGGCCAATGTTATTTGGTGCTCTTATGGTGGTGCCCAGATTATTAGGAACTCTAGTGGTGTGGAACCTAAGGATTAACTCCTATTAGGATGTTCTGGTATTGTATTATGTATCCCTCCCACTTTAGTTTTATTTGAAAATCACCATAGAGATGATTTTGTGGAAGAATTGGGTGACTGGGATGGATCTCGATTCCTTTTTGTGTTACCTATCACAATTATTTGTCAAAATTTGAGTATAGAGGGGTTATTTGTAGCCACATTTAAGGGTTCCAATTCGGAACATCCTGACCCAAAGAATATCAGGATGGGCCACACATACCATGTTATAATAACGGTCCCTACTGCATTATTTGGGTCGGTTGAGGCCAGCCAAAACAACCCAATGTGGCGTTCTAATCCTACCCTCGAGTTGGTCCAAACCTCCAGGATGGGATGGGATTTTTAAGGTGGTCCATTGGAAGGCCCTTTTGGATTCTTCATAAAATTTTAAAACCTTTTTTAAACTATTTTTAAAAACTTTTATCAAAATATATTTTTATCATTTTTTAAAAATGCAATTCTAAAACATATTTTGAAAACATTTTTTGAGATTTATCTTCAGGAAATTATTTGAAATGTATTTTGAACATTTATTTCATATCAATTTTTGAAACATTTTTTGAAAATTATATTTGGAAAAAATATTCAAAAATAAAATTGTAAATGATTATAAATCATATTTTGAAATGTTTTAAAATGTTTTTTAATATTTTTTTTGATGATTATTTAAAATGATTTCTAATTTTTTTAATCATTTTAAAAGAATTGAAAAGAAAACTAAATATGGGTTTTAAAATGGTTTTCCTGTTTTTTAATATATTTCATTGAAATTTATTTTAAATAAATAATTGAAAACATTTAAAAAATGTTTTTTCAATATTTTTTATTAAACATTAATTCAAGGAAATTTTTCGAAATGATTTCTAATATTTGGTCAAATGTTTTTTTTAAAAGTTATTGTAAACTGTTTTTTAAAATAATTTTTTTAATCATTTTTTAATCTTTTTTTAATGTTTTTGTAAAAAAAATCCCTTTTTTACTTCTAACATTTAATTTTGTTTTTATTAAAATTTTACAGTTTATATATTTATCATTTAATTATCAATAATTTAATATTTTTTAACTGTATTGTTAATAACATTTTTATTATTATGATTTTTCATTAAAATATTAATAAATTTAAATACTTTTTAGTAATTTAAAAAAATTAAAGAATTTTTTTGGAAAAAAATAATAAATAATTTCTAAATTGTTTTCTAAAAATGTTATTTGGAAATATTTTTCAAAAAGAAATCACAAAAAATTTCAAAACATTTTTTTGAATACATATTTTAAAACGTTTTCTAATATGGGTTTGTAAATTGTGTTTTTTTAATTTTTTAAAATGGTTTTTAATCATTTTTATAATATTTTTGTAATATTTTTTCTATTTTTTTATAAAAAATTTATTTTCTTAGTTTTATTATAATTTTACAGTTCGATGGTTTTTCCTTTAATTTTGAATCATTTTACAAGTTTTATAATGTTAATTTTTTTACAATTTTATAATTGAAACAAGTTTCATGTGATTATCAATCATTTTACATAATTTAGATTTTCCACATTATGTGTATCACAATAAACCTCAACTTCACCTTCCTATTATAATTATATCTTTTCAATTAGTTTAATAATAATCTAAAATATAGAACAATTTGAAAAATATTTACTGGTAAAATTATTTATTTGTAAATGTTTAATTAAAAAATTAATATGTTGTGATCACCCTATTTAGATACATATTTAACATCATAATAACTAAAATTTAAATTAATTATAAATAATTAGATAATTAATTTTGTGTTATTAGAAAATTATAAATGAATGAAAATTAATTAAAAAAATAATCTAAAATTTGAATGTTTTTCCTAAAAACATTTCTACAAAATTCGATATATATATTAAGGATGCTAGTTTAAAACATGGTGCACTGCCTAGACTATTTTTTTTAAACACAACCTTGGATTATTTTGTTATGGGGATCAAGTATTCCTACTAGAATCTTGTCACATATTTTGTTTAGGACGAGTGGGATTTTGGGGTTCAGGCTTTATTCAGGCTAATGGGCGGGCTCTAGATGGGTTGGCCGGACCCGGATAATTTGCTTGCACACAAAAGCCCAGGCCCGAACCCTTTAATCATGAGAACAACCCTATCCTGGTTCGATTCGAGATTTATTCGACATGGCCACTAACACATTCAAGTCGGGCCATTCAGGATTTCAGTTCGCCAATCTAAAATTACATGCCTAGGCATGATAGACCTGGGCATGTAAAGGCCAAGAATAAAAGGTGGTTCATACATACACTACGAAGTTAAATTTGAAAATGAAGGTGTGTTAATATAATTGTGAAACATGAATGGTTTTGAGTGAAGATGGATGGATTGAAAGGGTGATAATCACAGACTGAATTCTGTGTATGTCTTAGAGTACATGTAGAGTACTTATTAGTATAAAATTAGTAAAAAGAATAAAATCATCCAAATTAAAATGATTATTATTTTTGATTTGGTTCTCAATTTATGATCCAAGAGAGTCAAAATGAATCTTATGAAATATAATATGCTCAGGGCGTTGATTTTTTCCAATAATTGGTGTTATTATGCCAAAATGTACATAAATACCCACAAAAATAGTTTTTATGTTTTTAAAAACCCTTTTAATCAGCTGTAGATTAAATAAATGGTTTAATTATAATATAATGTTCTCACCAATACATCTGTAGACTATTAAATATTTTTAAGGAATATTTATCCCTCAATGTCGGAGAAAAAATGTTTCTTATGGAGAACCTATTTAGATCTTATTCCCATAGAATGAAACTGTTCATCCCCTTCATGACTTGTCTCGTCTGAGTGAGGTCCATAAAATTGATTCCATGTAAATATGTGTGAAACATATTTTTTAGTGCCCAAAAAATACCCCTCATTAGAAATAATTTTTTTCAAAATTAGTAGAATCTATTTCTAAGCTATCATTGGTCACTTTTCAACATTACATTTAAATTTGGATGGATTTTAGAGATTAGAAATCAATGAAAGAATGACCCCCCATGAGGAGGGTTTCAAATAAAGGATTTGTATCACTAAGAGGAGAACCTCAACATAGGGTGCTTGGTTCACCATGAAGAATTTTCATTTTAAGTAGATTGTTTCAGGAGGAGGGATAATTGATTAATGAATTTTTATGTCGCCAAATAGAAATATCAATCAAGGATTTTGGTTTCACTAAGAGGAATAATCAAATAAAGGCTTTTCAAAATCCTAGGATCGTGTTATAGAGGAAAATCTATGTTGAATCTATTGGTCAAAATATTAGTATGGTAAGGGGATGGAATAAAATCTAAATTGGTTATTGGATCTTATATTTGTGATTTTGAAATAACTATATTTCATTCAGGGATAATAATCAAGCCTCACATAGTTCTTAAAAAATTTCTATGTACAAATTTGTCTTGGAGAAAGGAGAAAATATATTGGTTTGGTCCTTATATATATAATTAGGGAAACCTAACATGATCTTGAAACATGTGTACTGGGAACACTTATTTAGAATTATTTCATATTTCAGTGAATTTATATACTATATAAATTCATTATATAATGTTCATATTCAATTCATTTTATTCCCTCGTATTAAGTATGACACCCATAGTGGCCCTATAGAGATTATTTTCATTTTTTATGATTTAGTGGGTCGTTCTTATTCATTGTGTCCTATGGATAGTTTATCAGCAACGAATTTTCAAGATTAATTTCTTACAATGTGATTACAATGATAAATGTGAGGTACTAACAATTAGTCTTGGATATAGTGCAAGGATTATATACGTGTTAGTAAACAGTTAAACATGCCTAGAAATTGCTTATAATATTTGATAATTCTATTTTTTATGGTTGGAGAATGGTTTTCAAACCATTTTCCATCCTAGGATAAATAATTCTAGTGGGATTTGTATAATTATTTTATAATGCATGGTTTGGAAATAGTATGAAAAAACATGTGACCAAACCCTACAACCTTCATAATTTCATTCAATGTGGAAATCCCAATTTCTCTTATTTGAATTAAATAATCCAACTATCATTTTCTACCTATTTTTCTCGAATAGACATGGTTCCTCTTATTTGATATTTTCCTCCCTCATTTAATTATTCTGACCTTCTACCTTGAATTCATGTCAATTCTTCCTTGTTATGTCCATCCAAACCTCTCCCTATTTTCTATTTTCCCCATCCCCCTTGATTTTTCTTCTCCCATGTTCCATAATCTCTTGTTGGAATAATTTTAGGTTGGGAAGATCTTTGAATTATTGGTGTATTTTCATGTATTGGTTATAGATGGATCACCATGTATTGGGGGTATGTCTAAAATATAGTCAAAAACATCATGCCTAATTTCCATTTAACTAAGGTATATTTTGTTTCTAGTTTCCTTATATTAAATTTGTTTGAGTGGTTTGTGTTTAACAATGTATACATTATCATTATATTCCAATATATAATACCCATGTGAGTCAAATTTGTTTTAAGATGTTATTTTAAAACGTGGAATGGGATGAGACTCCATTCAATGTTTTAGTGGAAATTCCCAATAGGATTTTTATGAAAAAATTTTGATTTCAAAGAGAATAAGATCATTGATTTTTTTGTTTTTAATAGTGTTCCCAAATTTTATATCATTTAAATGAATTGTTTTTTCATTTTACAATTTGTAAAAATTGGTTTTCAAAAGTTGTTTACTTATAAAATTGGGGAGGTAACCCATGTGTTCTATTTAAAACCATTTTATAACCTTTGTTGATTTCTATATTAAATTTATGAGGTATTTGGAAATTTAAGGATTTACAATTGAGTTTATTTATTTCCAAATAAATTATTATCCCTTGTTGATCATATTTTAAAATCGTATTGGAATTCAGGGCTTTCAAATGTGTTGTGATAAAAAAAATTTAATTGTTAATTAGGCCAATTTGATAAAAATGATCACTTTCCTGTAATAAATTTTTTTAAAAGAAACGACATATATGGAATTTTATAAGAAATGAGTTTTCATAAAATATGTGAGACCCACTTGAGACCTTCAGAATGTTATATTCATAAAGTGGCTTGTGTTCCCATGAGGTGATGTTTTTTATTAATTAATTGTATATGTAGTATATGTTTGATAATATAGGGATGCATTTTGTGAGGTTGGGGGAGGGGATGCATGTTTGATTTCCAATTTGTTATTTTCGATCTAAGTGATTATATATCATTCTCACCTACTTTGAATATTAATGGTAGACCATGGTCGAAATTGGTGTTGGGGCCTTAAGTGGATGATTATATATCCATGGTAATTATTAGATTAAGAGTGATTCCCCATGATTGAGAGAGTTCATATTGGGAATTTTCTCTGGGGGCCTAAATAATCCCATTGGATGTAAGAAACTAAGAAATTATTTATGCAGAAAAAGGTATACTACGGAATATTTTGAGAGCTTCAAAATTGGATAAGCATGTTGTTTAAGAAACTTTCAACATAGGGGAAAGCATCACCATTGCATAACATATTTCATTCCTCTCATTCCTCCTATCTAAAGTTAGAAGACATCTACTACTATGGTGGGTGATGCTAGTCCATTGATTGAAATATGATGATGGGATGTTGATTCATCCTTCCAGGTTTTTTACCATTGAACTATTTACATTGTAAATGGATCCTTCTTATATATGAATAATTTTCATAAAAAACCTTTTAGTTTCCATATTGATGTGGATACTAGTTAATTACATTGTTTCTATCTCTATAGGGTAGTAACATTTGAACAGAGTAGGTGGTATCATCATGAATGTATAAGAATGTATAGATGTTTGGTGTGTTGGGAACCTATAAATTACTCAAAATTTTGATTTAGAGTCATATCATATAAATCGTTTTAGGCATAGAACGTAAGGAATACAGTGTTTTCTATGTGATAGTTGATGTTAGGGGTGTATGTCTTCCAAGTATTTTTTAACACCGGAATCCATCATTTGATTCATGGTGTGGATATTTTGAATCAATTCCCAATTTTATCATATTGTGGATATGGTTTAGCAATAGAGTTTAAATCTTGTGGGGATAGATGATGGAGTGAATCCCCAGGGGGTGATTTCACACTTTGTATTTGGTTGAGCATGTCCTTCTAGGGGATGTTTTAATCATGGAATCTTTTGGGTGTGTGTTTCCATAAGGCGAACAATTTCACACATAAATGGAGTGGAGTGTGTCCCCAAGAGAGAATAATTCACAATTTTATGTTTTTTAGAGTCCCCCCCACCCAAATGGGGGATACATCACACTGGGAATTGGTGGAGTGTGTCCCCCTAGGGAAATTATTTCACACTCTGAGTTTTTTAGGAGTGCGTCCCCCTGGAGAGAATAATTCGCACTTGAATTAAGTGGATTGTGTCCCACCATAGGGAAGATTTGACATATGGAGGTTTTAAATATTGAAAAAATGTAAGTATCCTACTTTCTGTGTCAGTAAAAAAATCATCAAATCCCACATAGTTTTATGCGCCAATTTTAGGTTTTGTTAAAAAACTGGTCGATGAAGTTTAAATTCATGTGGTAAAGATTATTGTTTTAAAAAAATAGCATCAATGAGGGATAGTGTGGGGATTTTATGTGAATAATTCATGGGTGTATCTAGGAGAAGGGATGATGTGAATGGGTTTATGTGTGGTAGTTTTCCTAGTTTAGTTATAGAGGTGTAATGATGTTAATGGGGATTATGTGTGGGTTATTACAGGGTTCCTCTATGGAGAAGTAATGATATGAATTGGGCTAATGCATGGGAGTTCTCATGTGCCACTACTGAGTAATAATGTTTTGAATGTGGATTATTTGTGAGAGCTTCGTGGGTGTCTTTATGGAGCAGTGATAATGTGAATATATATTACATGTGGGAGCTACATATGTGCACTATGGATCATGAATGATGTGAATTAGGAATACATATGGGATATTCAAAGGTGCTACTATAGAGAAGCATTTATTTGGATGGTGATTATATGTAGGGGACCCAAATGACGCTATGGACAAGAAATGATGTGAATTCCTTTTTTGAAAGCAAGATTCCATGGTGCCAATATGGAGTAGAAATTATGTGAATATGGATTATGCATAAGAGGTTCCAAAGTGATACTATGGAGTATCAATGATGTGAATGATATGTACACGTGTGAGCTTCCTGGGTTATGGTTTATCATCTCATTCATATCAAATGAGGTATCCCATGCTTCTCACATGAGGATTCCTACACTTATTAAGCAATTAATCCCAGTTTCAACTTATTTTGTTAAGGATATAGATTACCATCATTTTAATGGACATTGTTTGAGGGGATTATGTATTGATATTATATTCTTTTCGGGATCATTTTATGTTAATAGGGAATACCATGTTTCAGGAAAGGGGTATGGTTATAGTTTAATGTCATGTGAAAGGATGTGGTGTGAACATTTTACTAATTGAGTTGTCCATCCATTCATCCTCATGTCTGGTTAAGAGGGAATCATAATCTGTAGGTGGGTAAAGTAATATGATAATGGATTCCACCAGATGAGGTGGCCCATTGGAGATTCATTCGAGTAGTAGGGATATATGTGGATCTTTCACTCTAGGGATTTTCATTCTTCATCCTCGTGTCATGACATAAGTACATCTCACAATTTTTGTGAGTTGAGAAATATTATTGGAGGATTAATCATATGTAGGGTCCTATGGTGGCTATTAGCTAGTATATAATGATCACTGCCTAAGGCATATTTCTTTTAACACATAAGGAGTCTCATTATTTTCAAAGGTGACATTATATTTCACTATAAAAAAAATAAATGATTAGTTGTAGTTTTTATTGGTTTAGTACAGTTTAAACTTCCACCTAATTGTTTAGCAGGGGTTCATAAAACCAACAATTATTTCATGGTCTCTAGTAAACTACAAGCAGTTTTTCCATGTATGTTTTTAAGAGTTTTTTGGACAATAGATAATACGTTTGATATTTAATTAAATTTTAATTCTTAATTTATAAATAGTTGATGGGGATATAAATAAAAACAATTTCACCCCAAAAAATATTTTTTTGGAGATTATGTTTGGAGGAAGTTGATATAAACCACCACTAAACACGTAAAATGATATATAATTAGCGGTGGTAACAAAAAACTGACGCTAAATGTGGTTTCATTTTTAAAAAAATATTTGATAAAAAAATATAAATATAAAAAAACTAATATGTTATAAACTCAGACATAAATATATGATGGACCCATCATTCATACATCACACATCCATAAACATTCAAACAACCACGATCATTAAAACATATGTCTCAATCACTCTATTCATCCACTAATTTATTGGTCATTAATATATGTGTATAAAATTTTTCCAACAATAATACATGCCCAATATAAATTAATATCATGACCTTTAGTATATTTGTTTGGCTCAACATCTTCTCATCAACAGAAACTGAGCACATCATCTCATCAGTTTTATCCAAAAATTGTATCAAAAATTAAAATTAAACATTATAAAATAGAATTAGTTAGAATAATTGATAAAATATTATCACTCCCTGGAATCTAAGAAAAATTTGGCTTACTTTTGAATATTCTCATGGATCAGAATTTTCAACAACCCATCTAATATATTAATATGGAAGCTATAATAAAAACTAGAATATTTAAAAATGGAAATAAAAAAGGGAAAATATTCAAAATATATTTTTAATTTTCCACAAAAAATTTGTTAGTTTTTAATCAAATAGAACATTTTTAAACATAAAATAAAAAATATATAATTCATAACACATTGAAAATAGAAATATACATATATTAGATAATATTAATCACTTGAAAATGTAAATAGATAAGTAAATATTATATTTTATTTTTAATGTGATGTGTGTTGTGAATGAAATTTATTTAATGTTTTTTAATTATTTTTATATCAAATAATGTCCTATAATTCAAGAACAACAAAGAAGTAATTGTACCATCATTTCAAATCAACATGTGGTCATTTTATAGGGTTTTTATTGTTCCATGCAGGTATTAATATTTTAGAAAAATAAAAATGTGTTTATGATCACAATGGGAAAACTGTAATTCAGATTGATGTGTTGTCATTTACTAAATTTCATGACTAAATAAGTTGTCATTGTCTTTTATTTAAGGAAAATCTGATGTCGTTTTCCATTTTTTGACTATTGGAATGAGTTTTTAGTTTTTTTAAAAAATAAAAACACATTTATGGAAATAATGAAAAACAACCACACATAATGAGTTTTAGTAAAATCCGACGTGTCATAAGTAAATTAATAATGGTAGTCCCATGATTTTAGCACAATTTGACATCGTTTCATGGTTTTGATAGTTTTGTGCGTGTTTTAGTATTTAAAAACATTAAAAATTATATTATAATGACAATGAGAAAACCGTCATTTGAAATTATGTAATGTTGGTTCTTACATTTCATAATTTTATCAATGGTCCAGGTCCCCTAATTTAAGGACAATCGGAGGTCATTTCCCTTGTTTGGACCTATCAACACTTGTTTTTAAAGGCTTTTGTACATTTTAAAAGGGTTTTCCAAGTATTTCTGATCATAATGCTTTTCAGATTGATGATTGATCTATGTGTACATGTAGAAAACAATGTGGTGGTTTTCCATTTATTTCAAGACAATCTGACAACATTTTCATGGTTTTTGATGCTTTCACATAAGTTTTTGTGTTTTATAACTCTAAAATTGAATTCATGGATATAGGGGGAAAATAATCATTATGAATGTTGTGTTTTAAGTTCATACATTTTAAAATTAAAAATTTGTTCATTTTCTCCTGATTTTAGAACATTCCAATAAAATTTTACTACTATTGACCATTAGACGCACATTTTAGTGCTTTAAAAAAGGTATTAAATCCTGAAATGGGAAAACCAACATTAGGAATGACATTCAAATAGTTTCTACCATTCACAATTAAATATAATGTTTTGGTCCCATTATTATATGAAAATACAACATTGTTTTCAAATTTTTGACTATTCTATGAACATTTTATTTTTTAAAAACACTAAATATGTGTTTATGACCATAATGGGGAAACCATAACTCTAAATGATGTGTCACCATTTCATAAATTTTTTAAAATTAAATCTATGGTGATTTTTCTCTGATTCTAAAAAAATATGACATCATTTGTCTGGTGTTGACCATTCTATGCATTTTTTAGTATTTTAGAACACTAAAAACATGTTTATGATCATAATTAGAAAAACGTCACTCGGAATACACATGCAGTCAGATCCTACATTTCAAAATTTAATTTTTGAAAGTTTTCCATCAATTTCAATAAAATATGACATTGTTTTTCTAGTTTTGATCACATGACACATGTTTTTAAAATCATCTGTAAGTTTAATAAGTGATTAATGTGTAATTTCAATCACAGAACATGTCGGATTAACATGTTTTATATTCATAAAAAAAATAAAAAGTGGTTATCCATTTATATAACATCAATCCGACATAATTTTTTTGTTTTGACCATTGTACAAATGTTTTAGTATTTTAAAACCATAAAAATGAATTTATAGTCATAATAGGAAACCCATCTTTCAAGATAATGTTCCACTAGTTCCTACATTTGAAAATTAAATCTATGACTACTGTTCCCTGATTTTAGAACAATATGATGTTGGGTGTTTGGTTTTGACCCTTACACACATGATATAGTGTTTTAAAAAAAATTATAAATGAGGTTAGGAACATAATGGGAAAACAGTTATTCAGAAATACATTACCTTGGTTCAGGATTTTCACAATAAATATGCTATCATTTTCCCTTGATTTCATGACAATCAGTTAATTTTTTCCTTGTTTTCACTCCTCCATGCATGTTTTACTTTTTTAAAATTATAAAAATATGTTTATGGAAAAAACAGGAAAACTATCACTCATGATGATGTTTCATCAATTCATACATTGAAAATTAAATCTATGGTGGTTATCACAAGATTTATGGAAAATAAAACATTCTTTTATTTGTTTTGAAAATTAAACACATGGTTTAGTATTTTAAAACACTAAAAAATTGTTTATGGTGATTATAGGAAAACCATGACTCAGAATGACATGTTGTTGGTTCCCATATTTCAAAAGTAAATCTACTTACATTTCCCCTGATTTTAGGATAATTTATTGGCATTTTTCTATTTTCGACCTCCTAACACTTGTCTTTAATGGATTTTTTTAATTTGATAATTGTTTAACTGGTTATTCCAACCACACCACATGTTAGATTGATGTGTTTTCGGGGCGTACATGTCAAAACCAATTAAACTTTGGTTTTCCTTTGATTTTAGGACAATCCATTTGTTACTAAATTTCAAACATGTTCTAAAAATTACAACATTGAATACATGGGCCACCCATTATACAGTTCTTACTATATTTCATTGACTAAATAAGAAAAAACATTTTTATGGTAACTTAAATTCTAAGAAATATTATCATATTTGAATCAACTAAACGTTCTATTAATCTATTGAAATTTTGGTAATTGTATTAATTGAAACCAAATAATTTATTTAACAAATTTCAAACATAATTATCCTATATCCGGTCAAATCGAATTTTATTGAAAATATTTTCATTTTTTTGAATTTCCATAATATTTGATTCATAATGAAAAATCCAACATACATATCAATGAGGAAACTATTTCAACATAAAATTCCCAAATACATTGTTTCAATTTTACCATCACTTGAATTTAAAATCAATACATTAACATTTTATTCCACCATACACTTGTTGGTTTGTAATTTCATAATGTTGAAATTATTCTAATACCTTGGCATACTAAGTTTTATTTTCAGGTAAATTAATCCAAATTGTATCCTTAGGTATTTGTTTGTACTTTACCTATACAATCAAATATTAATATATAAATGGTTAATAAAAAATGTACAATCAAAATTAAAAACGATTACATACTGGTTATATTAAGACTGATGATCATGGTATTTGATGTTTTATTCATGCTTGAAATAATTATTATTTTATGATGGAGGTGTAAAAAACAACATAAACATTATATTTAATAAATATGTATGATTTTTTTATATTTTTTAAGTATATTATATTATACTAATGGGAGAAAAAGATAATGGTGTATTCTTATATTGTGTTCTATCTAATGAGGCTTCATTCCATTGACTAGTTAGATACGTTAATCAATTTATGAACTATTTCCCATTGTCAAAATAAGACCAACAACAACCAAATAAAATTAAGAACGACATGTATTCTTTATTTTGATATCACATGATATTTCATGTCTAAAATCACTAAACTTATAAATTTTAGATTTTTATGTGTTCCAATAATTCATTATACCATTGTACTACCCCATCCCTAGTCACCTAGAGCCGGTGCATTATTTCAATAAATTAGCATGATTACAAGGTATCATTTCCTGAAGGACCGAACAGTTTAGTAGTCTAGAAAAATGGATTACATTCATGAAAATTACATTACAATTTCTATAAAAAACAATGAATAGTTAATCAACTAAAAATGCCATTAATCACCTAATTTAACCCCTCATGTCAATCATAAAAAATTGTTGGCATCCTAGGATAATAAAACATAAAAAATGTATGACCTTAGATGCTCAATATTGATAAACAATATAGTGGAGGCTATCACAAATATGTAATGACATTTAAAGCCAGTGAAAAAACTAAATCAAATTCCACTTAAAACATTATCTTTAGCGTGTTATGGAAAGAATAAACAAAATAATTCCATTTATGCATTCAAAATAATATTATACTAGTTAAATTATAATATTTATAATCAATAATGAATCTCATAATGAGGGAATTTATATTATATGACATCTTAACCAGAATGTCAAGGCATCATCCAAGGACAATACACAACTATTATGTCAAATACTTATGCCAAGGCACTAGTTTGTCTCATAAGTACTATACATTATTTGAGGGGTTATATCAGGCCCACTCATCACATTGTAAATCCAATTCATTCCTTGTATGAAAATTTGGAAACAAAACATAAACATTCATATTAATAATAGCATACTAAATGTTAATAGTTTAACCTTAAACCATGATTTGTATAAAAATAACACATCCATAGTCAAACATATCAAAAAACCTTCAATAAATTATGGATAATTGTATTATAACATATGAACCTCAAAAATTCATAAAATCTAGCAATGGAAGTTGAAATAGATGATAAAAAATTAATAAAAGCATTAATACTATTTGAGGGAAATATCCGTTTTTCAATAAATAATTTAAAAAATGTGCAGTAAAAAAAATATTTTCAAAATAACCTTGTATGGATATAAGTTAAAAATAAAAATTTTTATGATTCATAATGTATTAAAATAGACACCTGAGCTGTATATGATAAAAAAAAATTTCCCATAATTTTTCCAAAAGGTCATAAAGTACCAAAATTAGAATACGACTGAAAGATTAAATTCAAAATATTTTATGAAAAAGTAAAACATGGATAAATATAAATTTAAAAATCCGTAGGATAATAGTAAAAAATATTATGAAAACAATATTAGAAATATTCTATATGGAGGATGTAGTTGTTTTAGTAGATACTTATGTATAAACAATATAGGATTATAATGAGATTGCGAAATTAACCATTACCTTGTACTTTTTTTTATAGAGGTGGGGTTAACCTCCTCTATAGATATTAATGTCTGTTACTAAACTATAAAAGAAACATATCCATATTAATTAAATCTTATATGATTCTTTTACGGCCTTATATTTCCTATTTATTAATAATTCTATGTATAATTCCACCTTTCAGGTAATATTTTCTTTGTTTATCGTATACATTTTGACTTATTAATCTTAATCATATTACTTAGACCATGATTTAAATTCTTCCAAAATGTATAATATGATTTATATATGTTATATATTCCTAATATATATATATATATATGAAATGGAATACACCATTCATGGAGATGGTCGACAGTAAGTACGCTTGAACGATATTTCTGTTTTCTTATCTAATTGAATGGAATTAAATGAATGACATATATATATATATATATATATATATTCTAATAGAATTATTATACTATATATTCCATACTTATTCAAAATATAAATTTTTATATTAATTCATTAATTGTGAACATGGAAGATGAATCTCATCGTTTCGTGCAGACGGTAGGTCGTACATACGCATGTGCAATGATATAATTACTTTAATGATTATTTTTTACAAAATTGGATGGTATATTAATTGAATAGAATCATAATAACCTCATATTAATTATTTATTTCTATTAAACTCTACATTATTCACATCCGAATAATGTAATGCTGAATCAAAAATTACACACTGGTGGCGAGACGATATGATTAATGTATACAAGCATGGTTATATTATTATTCCTATGGTGGAAAAAAGTATGGATGGTATAGGATTTATTAATTTATATTGGAAACAACATAGAATGAGTAAGTATAAGAAGTAAATAACTTTGACGGGGGTGATAAAATGATTACCCCTTTTCGAGTGTCTCTTTTTGATTTGAACAAAAAGACACCATAAATTGGTTTTATTCAAAATGTGTGGAGTCTAGGATTAAGTGTGGGAATTTTTTAATAAATGTGGGTAGATTTTTCCTCAGAAAAAAGGATATGTAGGTTTGAATAATACAGAAGAAGACTTTCTTTTTTATAGGAGATATGAGGGGAACTTTAGGGATGTCGTGAAATATTATTTTATTATAAATAGATTTTTGAATTATAATTGCTCCTATGTGATGTATTTATAGTATAATATAAGTATGGGTCGTAGTCCTCTAAAACAATTGGTTTTATTCATGTTTAGTTAATAAAATTAACCTTATCAATTAGGTTTATCCCTTTGAAATATAATTTAACTATTACCAGGTCTTCTTGTATTTTTAAACTATATGGTCAATAATGTTACTATAAAACCCAAATAAAACCTCAAGTGGATCATTAAAGAAATTTTTAATAGTATCTATGTCAAATTATATATATTATTTTTTTACTATTATATCATTTAATAAAATAATTTTTGTTTTAAAAACCTATTCTCATCAATTTTGACACTATTTAGTATTTTATATTTGTTAGAGTAAAAAGATATTTATTCATTAAAAAACATAAACTCTTCCAAAACATGTCATAGTCATCCATAAAATTCTTTTATGGAAATAAATATATGAAATAATATTTATTTTAATATTTATAAAATCATTTAGTGGATTATATTATTAACAAGGTAATCACTACATCATCATTGTGTCACAAATAAATATAATTATTTAATGTCTAAAAATTATAAAAAAATACTATGATGTATGAAATATTTTTAATTGTCAAATTATAATTTATATTCAATTGGTTTTTTATATATCCTTGTATTAATATTGTTTTCGTAAAAATATACTTGATTATTTTTTATTTTTCATGATTTTAAATTAATTATTATAACATGTCCATTTCGCACCCAAGTGGCGAACAAATGTGAAAAAATTTGGACAAAGGATTTTTTGGCTTCCAATGACTCATCCAATAATATTAAGACACGTTGTAGGGATGTTTTATATTTTTATAATATTATTTTCACCCTTATTTACCTAATTTACCCTTGAATAATGGTAAATAGAAATAAATGCCAAAATTACTATTCATAATGACGAAAAATAAAATATAGATATTAACACGATTTGGACCTTCTCATTAAAAATTTGGAATCAATTTTTCCAAATTCAATATACAGATGTTATTTTAATTAATTTAATTTTTTTCCATTTTCAAAATCAGAATGTCGGTTTTGAAAAATTGAAAACTATCCCATGATTGACATGTATTTATGTCTTATTTAAATATGAAATTTCATCTGATTATCAACACTAGATTAAATGATAAAAATACAATAAAATTACACTTTAAAACCAATAAATTATATAATCTAACAATATAAATAATTTAGATGTCAAATTAGTTAAGAGTTATATTGTAGTATGTTTCACTATTCAATAAAATATGAATTTTATCAGAAAAACATAAAAAAAATATCCAAAATAAAATTTTAGATATTTCTTTTAAATATGATGTTTATTTGGTCATATGTAATTGTAAAAGTTCCTAATATTGTATTTGATAACGGTTCTCCATTAAAATGCAGTAAAACTATATTTTTAAAAATACTTCATTTTTGTGAAAATTTGAATTGGTTATTATCTTATTTCTAAGAAAAGCATAACATGAATATAAATATTATATGGAATATATATAAAATTAAAATTCTAGTGAATACTATTTATATAAGCTTCATAAAAAACAAGTTTGATATGTTGTGATGTTCTCGATCTCAGTGTTTCTTTTAGCACATGAAATTGAAATATTTAAAAAAGAAACACACCATGAAAGATGGGGGTGTTACATTATCCCCTCTATTCATAAATTTCACCCTCATAATTTTCAAATTTGGGTTCAGTAACTAAGTATTGATTATTAGAAATCCCTTTATTGGAATCCCACTTCATAAAATTGGTCAATAAAACATCCAATTTAAAATAATGAAAGGGAAGTAATAAGGTTACTAGAGACAACACATACAAGGGTTCCAGGTAGGAAAATATGGGAATTAAAGGAAATTTAACCATCATGTTCTGATGGAGAGTGTTACAAAACACTATTAGGTTAAAGTTAATAACTAGAAAGCTATAAATCCACTAAACCCCAAGGGACCATTTGATTCCTCACAAACTAATGTACTAGGGAATTTTTTTTGTTTTCTAATTCATTCCCTATTGTTGAAGAATAAATTTACTTTATTGAAATTGAACAAAAATAGTAGTACCTAATTTACATGTATAATTTCATCCTTTAACTAATTCCTACAAAAAACTCATCCTTCTCTTCAAAAGATAATAAAACTCGGAAATATTCTATTTATCTTAATCATATAAGGTTCCATATATAAACACATGCCTTTTATATAAATAAAATTACATTATAAACACTAGAGACTCTCTATAGGATATTTGTAGGTGGTAAAACATTGTCACACTTTGGTTTTGGGTTCAATTATCAAAGCCTTGTTCAACATGATAGGTTGTCGCCCAACATGTAGGTTGTCCTTTATCTAAAACTGAATTATTATAAAATTCCATAAATAACCTTATGAAATGATTTAACCTCAAAAAATATTTTCCAATGTACAACTTAATCCATTATATAATTAAATGTTTTCCAAAATACTTATTTCCAAATTAACAATCTTTAAATAGGGCACCCCTTCCCTCTTCTCTTCACACCCCTTTGAGCTTTGAAGCTCGGCCAAACCCTAACAATTCCGCTTTTAAACATCTCTAGTTATATCATAGAAGTTCTGGTCTTCTCAAAAGACTGACTCTAGTGCCCTAAGAAGAAGTTTAAAGGAGGTGCGTTGAGGAAGTGGTAATCTCTTCTACCGACTCATTCAAGTTTATTTCTTCTTATACTTCTGATTCATTAGTTGTTTCATTATAAAGTAACAACATACGTATTGCGTATTTACTTATATTTTATTATAAATTTGAAACCACCCTATTTCACCTTCTATCCATCCTACGGAAAATGAAATCATCACATGTGTGTAGGTACAGAATATTGTCTCCACGCTGTGGTGTAATCTGTTTTCTACCACCTACATACATGGAAGGTGTAATGGTGTAAATAATAACTATTATAACATCATAATAATTCTATGATATTATATAATCCACTCCAATTCCTTTCAATAAATATGGGAATGATATCATCGCTCTTGTGTACGTACGGATTAACGTCTCCACGATGCGATGAGATTCATTTTCCATGTTAAAAATTCATGAATGATTATAAAGTATATATAATAAGTAATCATGAAATATAAAACATATTAATCATACTGGATTTATGTATATGTTATTTACTTACATCTATTAAATTTAATAAGGAAACGAAAACAGCATTCATGCGTACATACGGCCTAACATATCCATGAACGGTGTATTTATTTTCATTTATCGATCTATTATATATATGTATATTATGAATCAATATATTATATATAAATCATGTTTTATATTATGGAATTAAGTAATCATGAACTAAGTGATCATCTGAATAATTACAGTCAAAACACAGATGTTAAATGAAACGATTTTACCCAAAATGTTGCTTTAACATGGAATTGAAAAATGAATGGATAATATAAAGTCGTAAGTGAATCATATATGATATCATAAATGTTATTATGGTTCTGTTACAAGTTATTAACTTGTTTAAACCCACTATACACGAGTCTCAGACTCATACAAAAGAAATTGGATAAAAGGTAAGGGATAATTATTCCAATGTCGTTCTTATCCGAGATTGTTTATTGGTAAGTATTTACTAGGATTATTGTTATAATCCATTTCCATGTTTTATAAAACTATTTTCATGTATGTTAAATGTCCTTTTTTCCCATTTTTTAATTTTACTACATGGCATGTAAGGAATCTTTCCTTTGTTTACCATATTAGGTACATTTTGACTTTTCTGACAAAAGTGAAAGAACAATGTTTTTTGTAACTTATAGTGCATGAACAGAATTTTAAGATTTCATAATGACTTTTTTCAATGAATCTTGATCTACAAGATTTCATGACTATTTTAAACAAAATACTATTCTTTAAAAATTTCTTGAAATTTTGTGAAAAGAAAATGATTTTTAAGAAGAAAGGATATTTTCGTCAATAATTTATTTCAAGTGTTTTTATCAAAAACATTTTCCATCTAAGATGAAATTATTTCATATGTGTATGTTTCAAGTACAATGTCTCTATGATTTAAATGGGTTAACTTTTATTATTATGAAATGATATCCATTTGTTTTATATGGATTATGTTATGATGGGATGATGAATATGAAACCCATTTTATTCTTTGGGATATGATGAATGATTTATGTTTTTGTTGTGTAACACATAAGAATGATTTCATTATGAGATGGGTGGGACCTATATAGCACTCTAATGCATTGGGAAAATATTTATATCTCATGACATAGACATGGCTGGAATGGTAAGTTAATCTGGTTCAATGTTACAGGACTGGAATGAGGAGTAAACTCAATTTAGAAAGGGACTTTATCCACTAAGATGGTATTGGAAGCAATGCCTTGGATACCATGGAAATCATATCATGTGCTTAATGTTTTTACACAATTACATGATTTATTCCAATACTATTTTATGATGATTGATATTCCATGATGATCCATGACTTATATACTGCTATGATTTATGTCGTTGCTCAAGATTTTTATGTTTAAACATTATGTTCATGTTTATAAGTAAAAATGTATATGGTTTGTTTTATTTTATCCATACTTAACCTTACTGAGAATTTGAGCTCACCATTTATATGCTTTCTTTTCCCCATGATATAAATAAAGGTTTTAGGTAAGAAAAAAAGGGGAAGATCTGTATGGGAGATGTTGAAGATCTTTCACCATGATTAGAAGATTATGTTCCGAGTTTCCAAAGATACTAAACTATTACATTCATTGAGTGTTGGTTTTTGTTATGTATTACATATTCCGAAAAAGTAATGTAATGTACATGTACGTCAAGTTGTGGGTATCTACAGTTTGTATTAGAAGAAAGGTTTAGTCAACCTTTGGAAACTAGGATGCGAAAACGTTAGTGAGATCCCTACAGATATTTCTAAGGTATGTGAGGGGATTTCCCTAAGGTTAAGTATAATTATAGGTTATAGTCCTAGGATAACGGTAATGATCATAGATTTAAAACTAATATGTTAGATATTTATGGTACTCCCCCTTTATTATGTTGTTTTCCTAGCATGATTTTTTCCTCTCACACTATTCTTTTTGGGTTTTAGAGGATGGATGGAAGCCGAAGGAACCATATTGATTAATATAATAAGAAATACAATGATTGTCCTCCTGAACAAACCAATGTTATGGGAGATGGAGTGAAAAATATTATTGCTATACTTAAAGAAGCTATGAATCATTTTGGACTTCCAAATGAGCAGAGAGGGGAACAATATTCTATTGAGTCCTTCATGAGGAAACGTCCACCTTCTTTCAGTGGGTCTTCAGATCCCCTTGTTGCTGAACAATGGATCAGTACCATTGAAATGTTATTTTCCATACTTAGTTGTTTAGAGCATGAAAAAGTCATTTTGGATGTTTACCATTTAGAAGGTGAAGCAGACCATTGGTGGACTCTAATTAAGAATACAAGGCCCCAAGATGAAATTGAATCAATGGAATGTGACGAGTTCAAGAACTTGTTTTTCAATAAGTACTTCCCTAGTATTCTTCGAAAAAATATGGAAATGGAGTTCCTCGAGCTTAAGCAAAAGGTTGATGATTCTGTTGGCATATACGAGGGGAATTTTACACAGCTTCCAAGGTATGCATCTGGAGTTATCATCAAACCAGAAAGAAAAGTTGATCGATTATTTAGTGGATTATATCCAAATCTTCTAAGGGCATTAGATATAAGAGACTTCAGTAGCTATGAATAAATTATGCGTTGTTCTATCAAGGTAGATCTGGAAGTTGTTGTTATATATCCATCTCATGGTTTTGAAAAAAACGAAAGATGGAGTTTAATGAAAAATCTCAAATCAATGGTGAGAAGAAAATGAATGTTTTTTTTATACTCAATGTGTGGAAAAAGTTATGGTGGAGATTGCCTAAAATGTACTAGAAAATGTTTTAAGTGTGGGAAAGAAGGTCATCAAGCAATTGAGTGTCTATGTAATGGGGAAAAGGTAGCTAATGATGTGAATAGAGAAAAGACTACAGAGAACGCTCCACCAACACTTTAATGCTTCAAGTGCAAGGAAATAGGGCATTATGCTAATCAATGCCCTAATCCAAGGGTTAATGATGATCAACGTGAGCAACCTCTTAAGGAAAAGGATAAAGGGAAGTCACATGTGATCACTATTTGTGATGTTGAGTACGAAAATGATGTTGTTTAATGATTAAGTGTTTATGTAATGGGATTTCAAAATAGTATCATGGAATTTCATTTATAATATCGTGAAATTTTGGAATATCTATGTATTTGTTTTCAATAATTATATGGTATCGGTAACCATGAAAAGTGATTGTAATATTTTTTGAATGAAGATGATATGCGCAAAATGAAGGGATAATGAAAAAATTAAATGTGCTCATGACTGATATAAGGACAATGTTATATCATGGTTTCAATATATAAAAATTTTGGGATTTTTGTATGAGGAAAGAGTTAACTTTTGATAGCATTCATGTTTTCACTAAGGTAATATGGTAGTTTATGTTTCAAGAGAATACATGATTAATGTCTTCACATGTTTGGAATGCGATCAAAAAAATATATCTAGGATAAATGATTGTATTCGCATGCTCGGTAGATGAAATTTCTAGTAATTGTTTTCTTTATACTATGATCTTGGACACTAGTATTTCGGATAAGCCTAAAGATTGGAATGGATTATGTTGGACATAAGTTAGTATTATATAAGGATAGAACTATTTTTCTATATTATTTGACGGGATTTTATAATAATGTAGTTTTAGAAAAACGGAAAACATGCAGGAAGGGAAAAAACCCATCGCGTCAGACAAGGCAATGCGAATCAAACCCACAACCAAAGTGTGACCGGCCTTTATCGCCTACCACTGGACACCCGGAAGTCCCTGGTTAGTAGAAATTAGTTTTAATTTATTAAGTGGTATTATATATGATGTATAAGTCCATTTTAGGAACCATATACGATTAATCTCGCTATAGATGGACTTGTGTATATTTAATATCTTTTTCTAACCTTTTGTTTGAATCATATGTAATGACCTATCATTCTATCGCATGATCTGCTAACACTTCACGGAAGACAAATTCAACTTCATTTCTTTAATAGATAAAGTGGAAATTGTTCAATGCTCAAACAACTGTGAGACTGTATCAAAATCAAGTAAGAATTTATTTTTATTAAAAAATGATTCAATATTAGGGAAATGATCATGAAAACCAAAAATGTTGTCCTAGTGCTCTTATATCTGATGAATAAGATGGTACCCTAGATCACCACAAATTTATGGATTTGTGATTGTTGGCTTTTTAATCTCCATGTTCTCTACCACTCTCCATCAGAAATTGATGGTTAGGTTTCTCTTCCATATCCGTATTTTCACCTATGTTCTCCTACGTGGTAACCCAATGATGAGTTAATTTGGGTAACCATTATGTTTTATACTCTAATTTTTAATATTAAGTTTTAGTATTCCATTTTACGATGTGGGTATCTATAAAAGAAACTCTCATGTAGTAAACCATTTATAACCCCAAATGAGTTTAGAGGGAAAAATTCAATTTAAGAGGGCTAGAATGTAACACCCTAAGATTTTATAAGATATATTCTTTTTAATTTCATTAATATCTTCTACTGTACGCAACAGCAAGATTATGTTTCTCTATACGCAACACCGTTTTAGCTTGTATTATACGCACCACTAATCTTGGATAGTGTTAAACAAAATTTCCTTTTTTATAGTAGTTATTAAATGCAACATTGATTATATATATACATATTAAATTTATGAATGAAATATGGTTGGATTTTGTTATACGCAAAAATAAAGGAGTCTTGCACTACACGAAACCCTGGCTTGTCTTGCATTACACGCAATCACGACCTTCCTCGATACTGTGTGTTGTGCGCAATACCGGGTTTCACTAAACAACGATATATTGTTATAATATTATTATGGACTAGACTTTATGAATATTATTAACTACATTTTGAATTTTATAACATTATTATTCATCCTAAACATTTTCTAGAACATTGTATGAGAACAAAATAAAATTTTCAGGTAAAATTATTATTTTAAAAAAATTGCAGTTTTGCCGCCTTTTGATGGTGCACCCACTTTAAATCTAGTTTTTTACATGTTTATAAGTTCAATTTGACAAAATAAAATTCTTCTTTGGAATCATAATATAAAAATTTACTTTGGATAAATTTTTCATATTATTCTGATAACTTTCATATTTTAATGAATAGTAAAAACACGCTTTATTTTAATTAAAAACAATTTTTTTCATCATAATAATTTATATGGTTAAATTATCATATATAGTGGTTTTAATTTATAAATATTATATATTTTTACCATCTAATATAATTTATGTCATTAGCATTGATTTTACATTGAATTAATAGGTAAAATAATTTCAATCTTTTACAATGTTTTATGTTTTAAAAATCATTTACTTAACAAAGCGATTAATTTAAATTAACTTCTGAAACTTCTGTGATTTGAATTAGGAAAAATGTATTCCATGTTTGGAATCATTAGGTCCAAGTTATGTTAATAAGCTAGTTTTTATTTTTGGTCACTATGAATAGTAAGTACGGTAAATTTTATTTACCCTAGTTAAAGGTAAATTGGTTAGTTGAGGGTAAATATAATATTATAAAATTACCCTAACACTTGTATTAATATAATTGGATGATTATATTTCGTCCTATGGAATATTTTGGTCGAAATGGAATCCCTTGGAACCCACTTTAATGTGATTAAGTCCTTTAATTTATTTTATTTAAAATAAAGTGAAATATGTCTCACCCAAACTTTTACAATTACTCTATTTTTAATATAAGGTTATACTGAATATAAATTCTCTTATAAATTCTCATTTGCAAACTAAAATTGTTTTCATTATCATGGTTATTTATTTGTAATTTTTATGAATTATTCTTTTACATTATTTGACTATACATTAATGATGATGAAATTATTTATTTAGTGTCAAATCAATAATATAGTTTTTATTGATATAATGATACACATAAAAAGGCCGAAAAACAAGACCAAGACTTATTGGTAGTGTATATATAAATCCAAAGAATCCAATGGACGAATTTGTGACCATTTGGATCCTTATAGAGAAGATTATGAAACTTATATTATTTTATTTTAAATTATTCCAAAGTTGTCACCATCATAATTTAATAAATATAAAAATTTATATGTTGTTATTTTAAGATGATAAATTCGAGTAAAAGTATTATTATAAAATCTGTGTGATTTATCTTCATCATATGAGTTTCTTTTTAATTTTTTATGTAACAAATTAGTTTATTAAATAATTGTAAAAAAATGTTGTACAAATTATTTTATTAAGAGATATACCAAATAATTGGTTTTAAAAATATTAAAATAAATATTATATGAACTATTTAATGGGGTCCAAGAATTTTATAGTCAAATTTGACATGTTATTAATCTATTAAATATTTTTGTTAGAATATATCTATGTGTGGATTTTATTTAAATGAAAATAAATGAATAATGTCAAAATTGACATAGTTGTTATGTTATAAAAATAACATTTTATAAAATTATTTAAAAATCACAAAAATATTTAAAAAATATAAATTAAATTTTATATGGTCGAAAATTTCATAAATTATACAATTATGGAAAATTAACAACACATAAGTAATTATTTATAACATTTTAAAAATTATAATCTTATTACCAAAAATAAAATTAAATAGATTAAATAAGGATAAATCAAGTTGATAATGTTTAAAATCAATTCCCAAAATGACTAAATTTTATTGGTTGGTGAGATTTTAACCCTAACGCATCTAATATTCGTATTTGAGTCATTTTTGGATGTTTTTAAGTGAGGTTGGATTTATTATAAATGAATATTTTTTATATCACCAAAGGTGCCCCTCTCCTCCCTTATAAAAAGGGAACCCCTTCCCTCTTTTATTCACACCCTTTTGAGCCTTGATTCTTAGAAAAACCCTACCAATTACTCTTCTCAACCTATCTAGTTATATCATAGATGTTTTGGTCTTCTCAAAAGACCAACTCTAGTGCCCCAAGAAGAAGTTTAAAGGAGGTGCGTCGAGGAAGAGGTAATCTCTTCTACCGACTCTTTCAAGTTTTTTTCTTCTTCTACATCCTCTTCATTAGTTTTTTCACTATAAAGTAATAACATAAGTATTAATTATTTAATTATATGTTATTATAAATATCAAACAACTCTATTTCTCCTTCTATCCATCCTACGGAAAATGAAATCACCGCGCGTGTGTACGTACGGAATACCATCTCCACTCTATGGTGTAATCTTTTTTCCACCACCACATTACATGGATGGGTATAATGGTTTAAAGAATAAATATTATAACCTCATATTTATTATAATATATTATATCATCCACTCCAATTCCATTCAATAAATATGGGAAGGATATCATTGCTCGTGCATACGTACGAATTACCATCTCCATGACGTGATGAGATTCATTTTCCATGTTAACAAATCAAGAATGATTATAACATATAAATAATAAGTAATCATGAATTATATGACATATTAATGATAATGGATTTATGTATATGTTATTTACTTACATATATTAAATTTAATAAGGAAACTAAAACAACGTTCATGCCTACGTACGACCTACCGTCTCCATGAACGGTGTATTTCTTTCCATTTATTGATATATTATATATATGTATATTATGAATCAATATATTATATATAAATCATGTTTTATATTCTATAATTAAGTAATCATGATCTAATTAATCATATGAATAATTACAAGTCAAAACAGGGATGATAAATGAAACGATTTTATCCAAAACACTACTTTAACAGGGAATTGACAAATGAACGGATAATATAAAGTCGTAAGTGAATCATATGTGGTATCATAAATATTATTAGGGTTCTGTTACATGTTAATAATATATTTAAACCCACTATACAAGAGTCTCAGACACATATAGAAGAAATTGGATAAAAGTTAAGGTATAATTATTCCAATCTCGTTCTTATATGAGATTGTTTATTCGTAAGTATTTACTGGTATAATTGTTATCATCCATGACCAAGTTTTATAAAACTATTTTCATGTATGCCTGAGGTCCTTTTTACCCATGTTTGACTTTTACTACATGGAATGTAAGGAATCTTTCTTTTATTTACCATATAAGGTTCTTTTTGACGTTCCCGGTAAAAGTGTGATAAGAATGTTTTTTAAATTATATGAAATGAACGGGTTTTTACGTTTTCATAATGACTTATTTCAATGAAGCTTAATCTACAAGATTTCATGACTATTTTCAACAAAATACTTTTCTTTTAATATGTCATGGAATTTTGTGAAAAGAAAATTATTTTGAAGAAGAAAATATATTTTCATCAAAAATTCATTTCAAGTGTTTTATCAAAACCATTTTCCATTTAAGATGAAATTATTTCATATGTTTATGTTTCAAGTATAATGTCTCAATTATTTACATGGTTTCACTTTTCTTATGATGAAATGATACCCATTTGTTTTATATGGATTATGTTATGATGAGATGATGTTTATGAAAGACATTTTATTCATTGGGATATAATCAATGATTTATGTTTAGGGTGTGGAACACGTAATAATGATTTCATTATGAGATGGGTGGGACCTATATCTCCCTCTAATGCATTGGGTAAATATTTATATCTCATGAGATAGACATGGCTGGAATGGTAAGTAAATACGGTTTAGTGTTACAACATTGGAACGAGGAGTGAACTCGATTCAGAAAGGGACTTTGTCCACTAAGATGGTCTTGGAAGCAATTCCTTGGCTACTATGGAAATCATATCATGTGATTAATGGTTTTCCACAATTACATGATTTATTCCCATACTATTTTATGAAGAATGATTTCCTATTTTTATCTATGCCTTACGTACTGCAATTTTATATGCCATTGCTCACGATTTTGAGGTTTAAACATTATGTTAATGTTTTTAAGTTCAAATTTATACGGTTTGTTTTATTTTATCCATGATTACCCTTACTGAGCATTTGAGCTCAACCTTTATATGTTTTCTTTTACCCAGGATATAAAGAAAAGTTTTAGGTAAGAAATCAAAAGGGGAAGATCTTTATGAGAGATGTTGAAGTTCATTCACCATGATTAGAAGATTATGTTCTGAGTTTCCAAAGAAACTAAACTATTACGATCCTTGAGTGTTGGTTTATTTTATATATTATGTATTCTGCAAAAGTAATGTAATTTCCATGTACGTCATTTTGTGGGTCTCTACAAACACCCGTTGTGAAATAGGTTTTTAGGAATAAATAATCAAAAATATTTCTTACCTTGTACAATATCATACTAGTAATCATGAAAGTAGTGAATTATCCAACTATGACAGTGTCCAGTCTCATAATGAATATACCTAATGAATTATTTCAGTTTAAGCATAAGTTATAAGTTCAATATTTACAATTGGATAAATATATGTGGAATAAAAAAATTACTAGAGGAACATTATACTTTTATTTTTCACCTATGATCCAAAAATAAATATTTTTTTGTGGATCACCTTATTGATTCAACAAAAATGATTCCCATATAAACTAATTGTCCCATTCTTCATCTATCATTCATAATTTCCCTCACATATATGAACTCATTTTTGACCATGTACTCTTCATTTAATATTTACCAATCCATGTTCATTGTGAAACGTTATGTGCATATGCACTTACTCAATGTGCGGAGAGGTAGTTTATTTTACAAAAATACACCCTGCCTCTTGGGTCTCATGAATTCACCCTGAGATCCCAAATGCCCAGATTGATCAGATTTCAAAATATTTATATAAAATCCATTCACATTGGATAAGTATTATTATTACTCTTTAATAATTAAAAGAAATGTGTGTACCCTATGAAAGATTTCAAACATCCAGTTACTAGAGCTGTGAGCCAAATTCCACAAAAATTTTACCCATGTCACTCTTACAAGTAGTTCTTAAAACAAATTTCTTATAAAATCACTAATCATGTTCACTCCACAATAAGCCATCCTAAAAATATTTAAATTCAAAGAAGATCTTATCAAATAGTCATGCACTGCCTTTAGGAAATACTATATTTTTGTATAATTTACAACCTCAATTTTGTATTAAATTTGAAAATATTTTACCATATTAACCATTTTTTTTAAAAAAAGTTTGAAGAGTTGTGGGAATTGATGGGCTTCATTAAGCACAATTTGGCTCAATCATGAATTGGTGCCCCCATACATAAAACCCAACATTGTCCCCAAAGATGATTCCCAAGATTGAGAATAACTATTTTATATTAAATGTTCAAAATAAAATTTGAATTTAATAGAATAATTACATTTTGAATGGGTCTCATAAATGTTCACAATAATGTTGCATTTTCCAAATAGCGTATCTTATAATTGATTGAGTGAATTCATTTCAAATATATTGAGCTCAATAAGATGTTGAATAAAACATGAAAATGCATGCCAAACACCAAACAACATAATAAGATTCAATGCACTAGTTTCCATCCGGAATGAACCCCCCCCCCCCACCCCCCACACATACTTTCCACGAGTGAATGTGTTTTAATATCATTGAAATTCAATTTTTGATCAAAGATAAAAATTCAGAATTTTTGTACAGTATTGTGATATGTGCAGAAATATTTTCAATAAAGTGAGAAATAGTATACATTATTTCAAGTTCATACATAATTTTTTTAGTTACCTTAAATGAGTCACCGAAAGTTCTACCAGTGAGTTACCGATAGCAGCAAAATTTTGACTAGTAGTGATTTATTTATTTAATGTAAAAAGGAGATGAAAAATCAATTTTAATTGAACAATAAGTACTTCCTAGAAATTGTTTCTCATTAATCATATGGCATAGGAATTCAACTCCTTCAAAAAAACCAACAACATAAAATTCTATAAAAAACACAATTCCAGAAGAACAAGTACCCATATCCAAAAACCCATAGAGAATGATTAGTAGAAAGTATCATTTTATTAAATTTAAAAATGAAAAAAAGGATAAGAAAAAACTATGGGTTGGATCCCATTCAGCACTGGGTTTTAAGTCTTCAGTTAATGTTCATTAATATCAGATTTCCAACACTGTGAAAAATCCAAACCATGAGGACGTCCATCAAAATAGAACTTAACTCTCTTCCCATTAACCATCATGGGTTTATTCTTTTCACCTACATTTTCGAGAGATCTGTTCATAAGAAATCTAACGATAATAAAATGACAACGCTACTTATATTTCAATTTTCCAGGAAAGTGTTTAAGTATTTAATTAAAAAAGGGGGACCTTTATGTCTTGGTTTAAACTCATTGGATGGAATCATAGTATCATAAAGGATCTTAGAACTCTCTTTGTAAATTCATCAATTATCATATGAATCTCTTCTTATTTCATCATAGTTATATCTTTTAATATTTTCCCCCAAATTTTTTCATAATCCATTGATGGTGGTTTCTAGTTGTCATGGAATTAAATTTTAATCAGAATTACCTTTGTATGATTTTGAACTAGCATGTTTTTCACAATTAATTTTTTTTTTCAAATTATCCAATTTTTTGTATGTTATGTGAGGATAATTCCTAGAGAGTGAAGTACTAAATTTTTTCCAAGATTACCTTTATGGGTTAGCAACCTAAATGTGTAATATATCACATTACTTGGGAATTTTAAGGTTATAATAGTTTGACTAATGATTTTTTGGGTTTATAATTATACATATTTGACTAAAAGATGAGGCAATATTTATAGAAACATGGTAAAATATAACCCAATGTGAATTTAAGTATAATTCCATTTATATAGGAAACCATAGGTAATGGTACATATAGATTATATCTATAATGCTTGAATACATTCTTACTGATGTTTAAGGTTAGATATATTTTACCAATGCGTGAGTTAGTCAATCTAGTAAGGGTAAGATGGATTGACATGAATGGTGATCCCAATATGGGTATATAGGATACGATATACGGCTGCATGCAGTTTAAAGTCATAGTGGCCAGCATAATGAATTGTGTAGTTTAGGATCATGTAATTTGGGACAAATACCAAATATTTATATGAAAATATGATAACTTCAACATGATTCTTTGGGATTTCTAGGGGTGCCTCAACACAATACAATTAAAATATCATCAGAGATTTTGAACATGTATGGGAAATGTAATAAGAATAAGATGACACATTTTTTTTATTGAAATATTTTATAATTTATAAATATGAAACATGAAGGGTATTTGAGTATACATTAATTTTTGGGTTTCGGAAATATTTAATCTTTACACAATAATGTCTGAGTAAATGTGAAATGGAGGCCGGTGGGTGTGGGCTAACCACTAGTAATAGAAAAAATAATGAAGTTTTGATTGGATAAAAATGAATATTAATGGATACATTTATTATGGGAACAAAACATATAATAGGGTTGATTAGTAGCTCAATGGAAACTAGTTTGTACAAAATCAATTCCTAGGAGGTTCCATATAAATCAATTAATAACCTTGTTACAAATAATTCTAATAAAGTGGGAACCCTGAGGATTCTCTCACTATTATTGAATTCCTATAGGGGAATAACTTCCCAAATAATTTTGTTTGTGATCATTTTAATGTGAAATTTATAAAGTAGGTTTATAGATAAATAGATATTCAAGAAGAAATTATACACCCTAAGGGTTACACTAACTCATACTGAACACATTCTTAGGGCTAAGGGATATAACATGAATTTCCTCGTATAATAACATAAATAATTGTTTTACTCAATGTTAAGACCATATAGTTCCATGAATGAAAATATAAAACTTATTCTCAACTGTATAGGGAAAATTATATTCAATAAAAAAAATTCCTAGACCAAGGTGGTCTAGCGAGCATAACGTGAATTTTTTTAGGCCCAAGTGTTGCCCCCAAAAATCATTAGGTATTCGTTATTTCATGGTCTAACTATTCCATTATCAGTATTATTTTTTGTATTATTTATTGGAGTCATGAAATTTTATTAGGATATAATTATTTTTTTCAACCAAACAAGCCTTTTTCTCTCTTTTACATTCATTTTTTGGTAATAAAACACTGGCCAAAATTCAGAAAATGGTGTTTATTGTCCTACTAATTTCATTGTATATAGGTGAATTTTAAGGTTGTATAGATTTGAATAAATATATAGGTATAATATATGTTACTATGTTCATGGCCCACCCAACATGGATGCAGATACCAAAACTGGTAGAGACAACATCAATGATTTCTTCATGTAGTTTATATTGATCACACTCATAATGAGTTTTGGCTTGTCCCTAGATTGGAGATCTATGCATATCTATATATCATGAGATAGGAGGAATCAGTACATAAATATTTTTAGGAAATTACCCCTATATATGAACTCCCTACAAATTTAGAATACAATTCATGATAGTTTTCTTAATACACAACACCAAGATTTATGCATATTATGCTATATAATATGAATAATATTATTTAAATTTGAGAATTAAAACGTATCCAATCAATTTTTACGTATGAATTTTAATAACAACATTATAAAAAATTTTATAAAAGTTTTATATGACACAAATGTATTGATTGGGGTGTAAAAAATATTACTCAACATCCAGTATAGTCCTTTTATGATTCAGAAATATGTTTTCAAAAAAGTTTATAATTTTGATTTTTTTTGTGAATCAATATAATGAATTTATAGAATTTTTATAAATTTTATTTTTTTGAAAGAATATAATTTTTAGGGATGGTATATGAAAAATTTCCTAAGGTGAAATTTTGGGATTGATCATAAAAGATTAATTTTTTCGTAAATAATGAAAAATATATATATTTTTAAAACTGTCATTTATTTTTTAAGTATATATACCATTATGTTTATAATTTTATCATAAAGCAACAAAAGTATACCTTAATCATAAATAATCTAATTTATTACTTTTTTTGAAAATAATGAATGATAACATTAATGACAAAGATCAGCAGCCGTGCATATCACAATGTTAATTATCATATTAATAATCATTATACTTGATTCTAGTATAAGTTTATTTTTGGTCTTAATTTTTTTTTAAAATTAATTTTCTATGATCAATGTTTTTTTATAATAATAAATTAAATTAATCACTATTTATTAATTATTTTAAAACATTTATAGATTATAAGTTTAGTGAAATTTTTTTTCATTAATCAAATAGTTTTTATTATAATGCCCCAACCCTAGAAGCCTGGAGTTGATGCAATAAATTATTATATTGACATGATTACAAGGAATAAAATCCTGAAGGACAAATCAATTTAGAAGTTTTATAAAACAACATTATTTACATGGTACCCAATAATAATTGGGAATAAAAAAACATAATTTATAATAAAATAAAATGTGCCATATCTATGAAACTCATTCCATGAATTCATATTCATACTTAGGGGAAAGGAAACCAAATTAGGGTGACCTCAAATTCTCTATAAGGGTAACATATAACAAAATATATCATGAATTAATAATGAGTAATAAATATGATAAGAATAAAATATGATCGAATAATGTCATATAAACAACCATATGATCTTAAAACATTACCAAAAATATTCTAACTAATCAAATAATCACATTGAATAACAATAATCATAGAACGAATAATAATAGAGGTATTACCTATAAATATTTATCCTCAATATAGTTACTATAATGATCAATTATAATGATATTTTACGTCTATTGATAGAAACTTCTCAGATATGTGTCATCATCTTACTCCTGATGATTAAAAATTTACTGAAAATAACTATGGAGGGTTTTTGTTAATTAATTTCATCTCATGAGACTATCAATGCATCAAAGGGCCATTATTAACCAGTACCTACCCCATAAAAAATATTTCATAAACATTCCTCATATATTATAAAATCAATTTAAATCATAAACAATGTACTTTACTATATATCAATATTGAGAAAATGAGACATAATTTTCAACATTTTGGAAATAAATCATATAACATTCAAAGTGAACACAATATGTATAAATGTTATAAGGATTCTGAAATAATTGTATCTATCATACACGACTATGGATATTAAACAAAATATTTCTTCCATGGAAAATGGATTATAGGAAAGATATAGTTTCAAAAGAAAGTTATCATTCACATAAAAAAGTGATAATTCAAAGATAACTTCTACCACATGGTGATTTTCAAATAAAATATCATAGATGATATAATACAATTAGAAAAGTATAATTCCATGAAATCGTTGTGAACCAATTCACTAAATTGAGAATGGGTATAATATACCCCACAAAAAATAAACAAGTGGTGAAAATGGTGTATGCCTCATGAAAGAAAAAGTGAAACAAGAATATTGTAACTTGATTCCAACTTGTCATGAGTGTCTTCATATTCCTAAATTACAAAAAATTATAATTATTTTAATTAAATATAACCATTTTCTTCTTTATTATTAAATTTTATTTTAATTGTTATAATTTTTTATACTAATTATTAAACAATTATGTTTACGTCAAGTGTTTTGACCAAATTTTGATCATGTGATTAAAATGACATAGGTAACTCAATTATTCTCAATGGAGTCATTATATAAACATATAAAAAATAGTTATCATGAAATAAATTTCATATTTATATATGAATTATTATTTTAAAAAAATGAGGAAATATTGTTACGAAAAACGAACCAATGTTATAATTATTGAGATGGTATGCCATACTCACACATGAGTAAAATTACTTTTTTTAAATGATCATTATATAAAGAATTTAAATGAAATATTATATATCAATAATGATAATTATTTCATAAATAATATTTTATTTAATCATAATTACTTATATATAGAATTCTAGTGATGTAAAATGAATCAGATTGCGTCGAGGAGACGGTTGTCCACAAATTAACGAATGACGTTATCACTTTATTAGTGTTTGAAAATGGAAATTAATAAAAGTATATATAATATTTATTGAAAGTTAATTATTTCATTAATATAATATATATTCAGTTTCGGAAATAATTTTTTAATTAACTCATCCTTATTACACTCCTTGTAATGTGAGAACATATAACATCACTTTGAGGAGGCAGTAGTCCAGAAGCCCAAAAATGAAGTTATCATGTTCCCACCCAAATTAAAAGCATAATGGTATGTATTATATAAAATTTCATAAGAAAAAATTCATATTTAATATCATATATATCATATAAAAAATAACTTTTCCATCGTTGTTCCTAACTGTGAAAGGTGGTAAAGGAAACACGAACGACATTATTTCACAAGGCGATAGTTCTCTATAATCACGAACAATAGTTTTGTTACCCATTTGATTGAAGCATGTGAAGGTGTAGTTTAAACCATTAAGATATAAACATGTTAGTACATGAAGTATAATTATGTTATTATATCAAAATGGATGGAAAATAATTGAATTGTTTGATAAAGAAATAAAACAAAAGTGATCGTTTAGGAATGTTACCTTTTTTTGTGTAAACCATTTTGAGTTTTCACCAAACGAATTCCTTGGATTTAATTATAGAAAAAGTTATAAATCCTATATAATGGGAGGGATTGTGGGAGCTTATTCGGGTTGGTTTTGGTAGATCCAAGGTGGCCTGATAGTTGTGATGAATTACGGGGGTGACTGCCTTTTATAGTGGAGGGGGTGTGATATTCAGGTAAATTTACAAAGCTAAGCACTCTTGGAAGCTCTCAATTACATTAAATTTTAAAAATGAATAAAATGAAGTAAATTAAATTTGTGGATGATAAAAACACCCACCACACAAAAATAAGTACATTTTTAAAAAAAATATATAAAGGTCATTGTTATTCCACATTTTAGATGTTGAATTTTATTAAGTTAATTAGTTTTATACCATATGTAATTTAACAATCATGAATAAATTAAAGTAAATATTATAAAAAATATAGATCCAATGAGTTCTTTATATTATATATAATTCATAAAATAAGAAAAACCATGTCTTTTGGAAATAAATTTAAACACAAGAAAATATAATGTCAAAAATTAGGACATCAACTTGAACCATGCTAACAATTTCTTCACTATTTTGGGCTCAATATGTTCATGATAAAATATTAATTGGTCCATAAATAGACTATATTTTTTATTAACATTTAAAAAAATTGAAAGAATATCGAATATTTATTAAATCTAAAATATTTATATAAAATATCATTTATTTTAAAATGTAATTAATATCAATTTTGATATTATTTACTTATTTTAAATATAAAAATATCATGAAAATAATATAATTGAAGTATATTGTGTTAAAATATATTTAACATTATATTTTTATCTAAAAAAATAATGTCACACAATGATTCATTTCATTTTATTCACTTTCAAAATATTTAGTATCATTTATTTTACTTTATTATTAACTAAATAATCACTAAATTGGATTTTCTTAAGAATTTAATGTAATTTTATAATCTATAAAAAATAAAGTTAAATTATCATGATAGTAAATATAATTTATATTTTAAAAATAGATGTTATTACAAAAAATTATGTTGCTTCATTAATATTCCAAATATTTATAGGAATTAAAATCTTGGAAGGCACATTTTTTGTCATTTTCATTACTTGACTTATTATAAGGGTCCCTTTCATGAAACTTTTTCCCTCTAACTAATGAAATTAGAGCCCAATGGGATATATGGTCTAAACATGGGTTAGAAAATGACTGTTGAGAATGTTTTTAATCTATTTTCATGTTATGATTCTTGATTAACTACTAAGTAAACTATTATTTACCATAACCACTATAATTAATTTTAATTACATTCATGAATTTTTTTTAAAATACTAAATTAATATTATTAAACTATAAATGTTAATTTTTTTAAAACCATATATATATATATATTTCAAAATCAATTCCCAGATTATAGAAAAATGAAATTAAAGCTAATCCCGCAGATCTGGCGAGAATGACGGTTTTTAATTTGAAAATGTCCATATTGTAATTACATTTTATTATGTAGATTAAAAAAATATTAATACGACTTAAATTGGATTAATATATGTATAATTAATCTATTGGGTCACTAAAACTAATTTAAAATATAATTTATCTTTATTAATAATTTAATAAAAAATTAATTTTTAAACTAAAATGTTGTATTTTTCACAATTCATCAAAAAAATAAATTTCAATGAAAAATATCAGAAATATACCCTACGTTAATCTTGATAATATTAATTCAAAAATTATGTTTATTTTTTAAAGTGAAATTTATAAATGGTCAAAATTTAGTTTCAAAATATTTGCTCCATTAAATGGCTGTAAAACTCAGTTTTATGTGTAACACAAGATATCTTATGGTTTTGTGTAGCATAAGATTTATATGGTGTTTGATATAAATTAATATAACAACAAAATGAAATTTATTATAAATTTAATATATTGTAATGCATTGGGGTGTTACATTCTACCCAGCTTAATTAAATTTTATCATCGTAATTTAAACTTGATCTCAGTAATTCAAGGTATGAAATTTCAAAATATAATTATTTAAAAACCCACATCCTAAGAAGGGTTAATAACACATATTATTAATAAGATGGAAAATTAAATTTGAAGGACACCAAAAAACACAGATTTTGAATAAGATAACATTATTGAAAACATGGATATGGAAGACAAATCTAGCTATCATGTTTTGATTGATAATGATAGATAACATGTTAAATATAATGTTTATAACCACAAGGACTTAAAACACAATTATGAAAAGAGTTAATTGATATCATAAAAAATGATCATAATAAGAAATCCTTTTTGTTTCCAGGTAATTAGTTCATAGAGTTTTGGAATTATTTCACACTATAAGAATATAAGTAAATATGCATTTCTATTTCATAAGAAAAATCGAATCCTTTGTTTGTGTATTGAACAATTTCTCTATTAACTTTTATCAGAGGATGAATCATAAGGTGAAGTGTTACATTACTATCTCAAATAACTTCCAAATATCAACACAAACCATTTCATAAATGGTTTATGAAATTTTCCTTAAAAATATCATGATCTAATGATTTAAAAGGTTACAAAAAGATGTTTCATTGTTATCTATATGGTTCAACAAACACTTTTGTGTCCTTGGAAAAAAATAACTATTGAAAACCCATATACATTTCATAATTCATACAATAAGAATATAATTTATTATAATAAAATTATAACATAATTATTTAATCCATATGAATGAAAATTAATCAATCCACTTCATTAAAAGTAATAACATAAGTTTGAGTTTGATCCTTTAACTTCCTTTGGGATATATTATATTAGATATTAGGTAACTAATTTTCATGGTGACACATATCTTTAAAGTTGAAGCATAAAAAATTAGAAAATTATTTCTTTCCATTATAATCAAGATCATGATGATAGTTTTTACAAAACATTCAGAAAATTCTTTTCCCGTTTATGTAAGAACCGAGGTGTTTTCTTTCGTAAGTATCACATGTTGGAAAACAATTCTTCCCCTTCTTCCCTTTGTCCAATTTTTTCTCTACATTCCTCTTATTATATTTCTTCCGTTCTATTTCATAAGAATTGGATTATTATTTCTCGACCTCGATAACACATAGACATATTTCGTCACATAAATAATAATTTTGAGACATCAGTTCCCTCCAGGGACATAACATAATGCATTAATAGAATTTGTCAATATAATATTCCATGTTTCATATAAAAATCCAAAAAATACCATTATCACCTTGAGAGGGTAACATCACACTACTCAAAACATTCATTCCTATTTTTTCTCAAGCTATGTAACATTATATTAATCTAATTATATTTAATAAATGGGAAGTATTTATCGAATAATGTCTCATTAAAATATTTTCATTCCATGTGTTATATCTCCTCCTATTCCCTAGTATTTTGGATTAATGAATAATATTGATCGATATCTTCCTTGTGATAATACACTACAAGTATAACCATTTCCTTTTCAAAACATCCGAATACTGAAAATACCTTCTCACATGAATAATCCATTTCATATGTATAATTGGATCAATAGTCCAACTAAACTATTGGGGCCTCTCTGGAATAAAGTTTTCCAATATTGGAGAATATAATTTTGGAACTAGTTTCTCCATCTGGGAAAGAATGTGTGTCATTACATGATTAAGTTGTACTAATATATCTAAAACATTATTAGTTATAATAATAGCTATATAAACTTCCTCAATAAGGAATCCTATTTATTTTATATTAGTATTGATACCATTATTCTTCCAAGGTTCATTCTCTATACAATGGAATATATTGGAATATATCAGAATATTATGAAAAATAATTTAACATCTAAATAACTAGGGATATACTTAACATAAATTGAAATGTTTATGTGTATCAAACATTTTAATCATAAAAGTAATTTTTTTTGGATGTTTTTATAAAACATATTAAAAATTAAAAATTATGGTTATGTGCACTAATATATTTTTTCTACATATAGTTTCCAATGTTACCACTAATCTTCATTGGATACCAAATGTTGCGCCCAGATCCCAAAATCTCAGATCATGTTCCATACTTTATTACATTGGCATTATTATGAGGAATAAAATCTCGAAGTACAAATCCATTTAGATATTTTGGAAAACTATATTACATACATGGAACCCATTAATCATTGGAAAAAAACACAATACATTAAAAAAATAATATTCTCATCATCCATAAAACTTGTTCTAATTATTCATCTCCATACCTCAGGGAATAGAAATAAAATAAGGATTAGCACAAATGATCAATATGGGTAAATAACAGTGGAATATATCATTAATTACAAATTAATAATCAATATGAAATTAATAAATGATGACCAAATAATTCTGTATAATTAATAACATGGACATAAAACATGACCATATATATTTTATCAAATTAAATAATCACATAGATTAATAATAATGGATAAATATATAATGTTGTATTAATAGACTATTAAGATCAGTCCCCATGATATTTAAATTGAAGATATATTGTCAATAAATTCTATTTTTGTGTGTAGAATCATGTCTAATTTGAGTAATGATCTATCCTTCTAATAATTAAAAAAAGTTGGGAAACAAATGGGAAGGGTTTGTTGCCAACTTATTTTTTCCTATTATACTAGTGGTGTAACATGGGGAATTCATCAACCACTCCAAAACCCATATACATTATGTCCAAAACATTCCTCATAAATTTATAAACAATTTTTAAATATAATCAATGCACCCTACTAAATATCTATATTTAGTAAAGGATAAAAATATATCAACAATTTCAAAATAAATCATTTAACATTCAAATTGAATATACTATGTAAAAATTGTATACAATTTAATAAATTAAAATATCCATTAAAAATATTATAGATAGGAAAATAAATATAATTTAAAAAAATTATTACATGAAATTGATTGTTTCAAGATAATGTTAATTGTCACAAAATATTGTGAGATTTCAAGGACTACATTTACCAAATAGAAATTTCATAATCAAACCACATGAATGATATAATTGAAATTTAAACTTATAATATCATTAAATATGAGTTAATCGTTATATTAAATTACAAATTGAATAAATATACACTACACAAAAATAAATATGTTTTGGAAATGGTGTATGCATCACAGAAGAAAAAGTGAGAAAAGAATCCCTTACCTTATGTCCAACTTGTCACATGTGTTTTTATCTTCCTAAATAATAAAATTATGTTAATTTTATATTTTATTGAGAATAAATAGAAATTTAATTAATACTTTTCATTAACTCATTAAATTTTATTATTCATCTAATTAAAATATTTTGTTTACTTTGGTTGTTTTGACAACATTCGATTCAGGTGTTAAAAATGGCATTCGTGCGTCGAAAATTGTCAATTGGGTCATTATATTATCCAATACATAATAATAATCAGGAAATAATTATCACATTTATATATTAATTAATCCTTTAAAACCAATCATTAAATATATTTATGAAAAATAAATTAACATTACGATAAATTAGATGGTAGGTCTTACGTACACAAGATTAACATTCACATTTTTCAATGATAATTTTTAAAATAAGGTAAGTAACATTTCATATTTTTTAAAATATAATTAAATTATAAATAATTATTATTATAATTATTGTTATGTAAAATAAATCACATCTCATCATGGAGGCAGTAGTATATATGTCCAAAAGTAATGTTATCACTTTTTTAATGTCTGAAATGGGTAATAACGAAAATGATATATTATATTTACAAAAAGGTAATTATGTTCAAAATATTATATATAGTTTTTTATGATAGATATTTTACATTAAACTCGTACTTAATACATTCTATTTAATGTGTGAACATATCTCATCGCATTGAGGAGGTGGCAATCTATACATCCACAAAAAAAATTATCATATTTCCACTAAAGGGAAATCATAAATTTATGTTTTATATAAAATTAAGGAAGAAAAATACATAATAAATATCATATATATCATATAAAAACATTTTGTATATAATAATTACCATCCAAGAGATGATGTGATTGAAAAAATAACTACATCATTTCATGATTTGGTAGACCTCCACACTCACGAAATGTAATTTTGTTATAGATTTGATAGAAGCATGTGTAGGTGTAGCTACAAACCATAACATAAATCATTTTAGTATAATGAGGATATGATTTTATTATTTAAGCATGATATAAATATAATTTAATTAATTGTAAAATAAATAAAATAAAAGCGACCATTGAGGAATGTTTCCTCTTTTCCATGTAACTCATTTTAATTCTCACAAAATGAAGTCCTTGGATTTTATAATGTCCAATGTGAGGAATCTTGGTTTTGGAGAGGAATTTTGGGAGATTAATTTTGATGGGGTTTCACAAGACAATGTGGCTTGAGGGGTGTGAATAATTGGGGGGTAGTGAATGACTTTTTATAGTATAGGTGGTGTGGAGTTTTCTTAATATAAAAAGGATTACCCTATTGGGAAATCTCGGATCCCTCACATGACAAGAATATTGAAAAATAATGGATTAAAATGAATTTATATTCATTATAAACCACTTCCAGACAAAAATATATTAATTTTATAATTTTTTTTCATTGACTTATTTGTTACCCAATATTTAAATTTTGGTTTTCATTATAGTAACTAGTTATCTAACATATATAATTTAACGATCAAGATTAATTTAACGTTATATTTTTTATAAAATATATACTCACCAAATTCAATTTATAATAACTATTTTATAAAACAAAATTCTCATGTATTATTTATATTAGTTTTTATAGAAGTACATATAACACATAGAAACAATGCTTTATCCCAAATCATGAAAAAAATTATTTCACTATTTAGTGGTCAATATTTTCATTATAAAAGAAAAAATTTTCAATTAATATAATATATATTATATTAATTAAAATTAAAAACTCAATAGGAAAAATATATGAATTCTAGTTTGTTTTTCATCTTTATGTAAAATATCATTTATTATAAAATGAATGTAATGAAAATTCTAACATTATTTTGTCAATTTATATTTAAAAATACCAAGATATCGAGGGATTTAATATATACTAAGATCAAAGTTATTTATGAGTGAAAATTCATCAAAAATAGGGAAACGAAATAATTTATTTAATTTGATTCTATTTTAAAAATAAATTAGCACTATTTTTATATTTATTAAATTAATATTAATTGTACTGGAATTTTTTAAGAATTTAGTGTAATTATCTCATCTATAAATTTATAGTTAAATAATAATGAAATAAAATTATTTAAATTTAAAAATATTGCTTCTAACTGAAAATATATAGCCTATTTTATGCTCTAAAGCTTTATTGGATTTAAAATCAATGGAAGAGCCTTTTTTGTTTATCAAAACTTAACTTATTATATGGGTCACCATCATGATCACGTGTCCCACTAAATCCTATAATTATAAACTAAAGGGTATGTGATAAAATCTTATGGGAATTAAAAAGATTTTTGACAAATTCCAATGAAGTTTTTCACCTTAAGAATAATTATTAACCACTAAATAAACTAAATTTTACCTTAATCGTTTTAATTAATTTTAATTACCTTCACTCATATTTTTGGTCAAATTAGAAGGTGATATAATTAGAATATAAATATTATAATGATTAAAACCATGTATATAAATTTTTCCTAAATAAATTCACGGATCTGGAAAATGAAATGTAATTCTAATCCCAATGATATATTGAGAATGCTGGTTTTAATGATCAAATTTTCAAATGTTCATTATGTTTTTATATCTAAATTGAAATAAAAAATTATTAACTTGGCCTAAATCTGATAAAAATATTTATTATTTATCTCTTTTTACATTAAAACCAATTCAATATACAATTTAATATTAATAGTTATTTAAATGAAAATTCATTTTTCAACTAAAATGATGTATTTTTCACTATTTTTCTATAAATGAAATTCCAAAAAAAATACCAACAATTCAAAATAAGATAATTTTTAAATTATTAATAAAAAAATGAATTTTATATTGACAAAAAATATTTATAAATTTTTCAAAACATAGTTTTAAAATATTTATTCTGTTAAAAGACGTTAAAACTCATTCATTCAACTAACACATGCAAATTCATCATTGTGTATAACATAATATTAACATGGTGTTTTGTATAAAGAAATATAGGAAAACAATTAATTTTATTCAAAAATGAAACTATGTTATTATCTTGTTCTGTCATATTTATATTTCAATGAATGAAGTTAAAGAACATTTTATCCGTAAAAATGAGTTATGCTAAAAATGGATTTCAATGTGTTTTAAGTGATGATTTTAAAATACATTTATATCACTTATGGAAATTGAATATTTAAAAAAATTAATACTTTTAATCAACATAATTAACAAAATTTAATAATTTAAACTTATTTTGGGTCATAATAAATATTTAAAATATTAAAATTTTGTTACTTATTTAATTCTTAAAACATTATTACTATGGGTAAAACAAAATGATAGGGGTGAAATTTACAAAAAAACACTTAAATACTATGATATAGAAATATTTCTTCCCAAATAACCAAATACTAGAAATCTAATTTTGTATGAGAAACTTTTACATTAACATGACTTAATAATAATTTAATCTAATAAAATATTCAAGGTGTGTCCCTCCCCCTCCATATTTATAAAAGGGACACCCATTCTCCTTTCATTACACCTTATAGGGAAATATAGCTAAACCAAACCATAAAAAATAACATTCTCAACATTATTATCCAAAAATAAGTATTACTAGAATTCTTAAAATACAATTCCATTGGTTTTTAACAATGGATATAATGAGTCTTACCAAAGAAGAGAAAATCATCTTACCCAAACTAATTCAATTTATTTATTTTTATAACTCATTTAAATATATGGTACTAATTATAAAATAATAAATTCTGTATTATAAATATATGTAAATTGTATTCTTATTAAATAACCACAATTTTTGAACATCTTTTCTAACAAATGGGAGATGAAATTATCGTTCATGCATACATATGGACTGCCGCCTCCATGCAATGATTTGATTATTTTCACATCATCCTAACTAATGGTTTTATTGTGTGATGGGATTACTATTTGTATAGGATATTTATTTCATAATAATTCTTCAATAAATATATGATCATATATAAGTCCTTACCTTTCCATCCATTAGAAAATGATAATATCAGTCATGCATATTTTTAGATTAACACCTCCAGAGAGTGATGTGATTTATTATTCATTTTCACTTTACAGCGATGGTAATGAGGATATGTTTAGTAAATATTTTAATATTTATGTTATAATAATGGTTTAGAATCGTGAATTATTATATAAATTCTTTTTTCAAACCATCAAAATGTTTAAAAATAACTTGTTTGTATGTAAGGAATGTCATCTCTATTTATAGATATAATTCATTATTCATCATTAATTTTTATGAATAATTATATAATAAATTATGATCGATAAATATTATACTTATGTCATGATAATTTTTTTGGGGATGATTATACTATGAAAATACTGCAGGTACAAACTTTTATGTTAAGTCGGAATATAGTTATTGAATATATGTATAACAAATCTGTATTTTAAAAAATATATTTGAATGTGTATGAAGAAAGACGTAAAATGATGTAATGGTTTCTCATCTAAATGTTATTTCTCTAAGACATATTTCTTATTCACCATTTTATTCTCTCAAGTGTTGTATACACTACCCCTTTGATATGATATATCAAATTTCCATTTATATTCATTTTATTTAGTGATTTATTTAATTTTATTTCATTAATGGGGGTTATGATTCAAAATATAACAAAGTGATTAGGGATTTATATTCCAATCCCCTTTTATTCGGGATTGTTTATAAATTAATTAACAATAATGAAATTAAATGATATTTATCTATTAAAACCCATTCATTTTTCTTCTCCTATATTTAATTTTTTAATATTGATGTTCTTGTACCATATTATTCTTTGGACTCAAAATTATTCAAAAATCATTTTTAAGAAAATCTGACCATATTTCTCATATTTCAATTAGAAACCAATTTTATAACACACATTTTTTATTATATGTTTTCAATATTTTTTGACTATTAATTAATGATTTTTAAATTTCATTAATTATAATTATTTAATTTATTAAAACATTTAAAAATAATCTTCTTTTTTTGTTAAGAAAAAATAAACTTTTTAAAAATGGTGTGAACATACTGATTAATTTAACAATTAAAACCTGAAATGAATTTCTATTCATCCTGACTACTCAATGTTTTCTAGTTTTCATTACAAGTTTCCATGGTTATTTTCAAGGAAGTGTTTTCAAAAATATTGGAACAAATTTTAGATTTTTATTAATTTATTTCAATATTAATAACATATTTTCTCAATAATTGTTCCCATTAAATTTTAAATGAAATTTTCATCTATGGTGACAAACATTGAAATTACATTTCATTAATGGGGATATAATCTATTGAAAGCATCAGTATTAATTTTAGAAATTTTTTACGATTATTTGAATGATATTGTTATGAAACCAATTTAATTTTCAGTGGTTACACAATGATAATGTAATGAAATGTTTTTGAAACCTATTACCTTTCCACATTTACTGATATGATGATATGATTCAGGTTCTATGATCTTATGGAACACAAATATATATGATATTTATTATGGAAATTTGGGGCCAAAATTTTATACACCTCCAATGCATTGAGTAAATAATGATATCTCGTGAATTAATAGGGACTAGAATAGAGAGTGAATATAGTTATATAAGGGACATTATCCAGTTTTATAGTCTTTAGAATAAACCTTAACTATGTTAGTGAGGGAAGTGGTAGTGAATCCAGTCCAATTTGATAGACTTGGAAGTGATCATTGAATAAGGAAATGATTTTCTATGCTTAAGTGTATTCTAATAAGACATATACTATTATTTTTATATATTATCATAGTTCATGGTTGATTATTGATGATTCCATATCGTTATTACTTAAATGTTTTGGTTGAATGGACATTATTCCAAGATTCATGATTAAATATCTTTGACTGATTAAGGATGATTTTTTAAGTAATGATCTAGTTCTCATACACTTATTCTAATATTATGATTTCATATGATCCTCAATTTTTATCTCCTATGTTTACCCTTTCTAGGTATTTTATTGAAAACATTATTATGTTTTCATTTTCCCTAGTATAGGAGGGAAGGATTTATGTATGACATTTCTAAGAATGCTTTTAGTTTTGAAGAAAATAGTGGAATATGATAAACAGATTTCATGTACTTGTTTTAGTTTATTCATGATTCAATGTCCTTAAGCATTGACAAAAATCAAATAGATTGTAATGTTAAATAATAGAAATTCATATAATACTATTTAAACTTTATAGATGAAAAATATTGGTTTCTATAATTTGAACAATGTTAGAGTTTAATAATATTTGGAAACTAAGATGAGGAAAATACAGTGAGAACCCTTATGATAAATATAGGTATAATATAACATCCTAATTTATAGTAGAAATGTAGCCTAGTTTTCATAGAAAATATATCCCTATCTTGATACAATCAAATGGATATGACTATAAGTCAAACACACCTATGGGTAACAACTATGAATGGTGATGATTGGGAATTAGCTCTATCATCAACAATGCACGATGTCTAGGCCTAATACTCTATATTAGACTAGACACTCATGGGATATATTATCGGGTTATTTTACATCTTATTTATTAACCATTATGATGTATTTGAATAGAACATGAAAATTGATGAGTATTTTAAACCAAATGTTTCATAAACCTATAAGAATATTTCTTCATTTAGATATCTAATGATTTTTTTTTCATGATTTCCCATTGTTATTATTTTTTCTGATTCTATGATGTTTTGGGATTTGTTAATGGAATAAACTAGAAGGCACCATTATATCTCTGGAGATAATTAAAAACAAAATAATTTTCAATATAAGAAACCAAATGGAATGAGAGATAGAATACTAACATTTCTTATATGATGAATTAGCTATATCTATATATAATTACCAACCTCAAAATGTTTTAGTTTCATAACACACCTAATATGAGAAAAATAGAGTTTCATGTGAGTTTAGTTAATAAATTCCAATAATGGAAGATGATTTAACATTTTACATGTCGTGTATATGGGAATATGTAATTAGAGAAATGGATCAAAGGAATGGGAGTATGATTTATTTATAGAAAGGAAGGGCATAAAGTAAATAATTTCTAAATAAAAATGAATAATTATATATATGAAAATGAAGTAAATCATGTGGTAAATTTTATCTTAATATTTATTAAATGTGGGGAACATCTGAATTATTAGATTCAATAACCTAATATAATGTCTAACTCCTAAATTAAGGAAGGGACCACGATATTATAATAATTGATGAGGAATGATTAATGTATTTATGTATTGGGGTAAGACAATTATGATGTATAATTGTATTATTAATGATATTATCATTATAAGAAATATGAAAAATCTAATTAAATTTCTATAGTTGATTTTATATGGGACTTAAAATAATATGTTGAATGGTAAAAATAACCTAGAAAATTTATTTGGTGGTAAACACATGTTTTGTTAACAAGTCTTCGTTGATGAATAAATAACATCAACTATATTAATATTATTGAGGTAATAATATTTATTTAAGAAAATGAGATATTCGATATTGATAAAGTAACAAGGATAACACCAATGACCATAGAGTTTATTAGAGACATAAATAAAAAAAATTATAATATCTTTTTAAAGGTATATTTCATTAATAAATTAATTGAATATATTTGATACTATTTAATTTTTTTTAAGAAATAATGATAGAGTTAATTTTTAAAAGAAATTATTTTTTCATTGAGGTTTTATGGTGATTTATGTTATTTTGAGAAAGGATTAACATGTGTTATGATATTATTTTATCATGGTATTCATGTGTTTGGTGGGTGACATTCCGAGATACATTACATTGTTTAGTTATTAGGGTTATATTTATTTTGGATATCTAGTGACCTTATTTCTAAATGTTTTTGGTTTTGAAATTAGTAAAACATATATTTGATGTATATTATTGTTAAATACTAATGGAATAGTTTATGTTGAAATAAGGGTTTCAATTATGAGGTTTTAGATATTAATGTATTATTTTATCATATGAATATTTATCTTTATTGGGTAAAATTTTCAAACCATTTTGGGTTTGAAAAATACAGAGAGATAGGGTAAGTGAAGTGAAATTATTTTATAGATAAAATGATAAATGATAAATTAGTTTTTGTGCTTCAGGGATGAAATATTTATCATGAATTTTCATCTTATATAGTATGTGATGAAGTGGAAATTGATCGATGAAAAAAAAGATGGAATTTTTATTATTAAATGGAAATAAATAAATTTTACATACTTTCTCATATTATATATCCTGATAATAAAATTAAATTACAACTATATTTAAATGATGTTCAAATAATAATGTCATTTTTTAACATTTTTCTGATGAATTGATGGTTTTTTCACCCCTCGCAAATTTATGGCCTTGCAGTCATTAACATTCTACTAACTATGCAATATATTACTATCTATTAATCCTATAAAAACATTTTCCTCATACTCATCTATATTTTAAATTCCCTCTAATGTTCTCTTTATTTTGGAAATTGATTATGTGTTATATATGGTAATTTTTATGTTTCACATTCAAATTTTTATGTATTATTTATATTCCCTTTTTATGATGTGGGTTTTCAAAAATCAATTTTCAAATATTGAACCTTTAAAGACTAGGATAAACTTTTAGGGAAAAATATTGTTAAGGATTAGTGGGGAGAGAATTTAACACCCCATTATTTAAAATATTATGCTAAATATCATTCTTAACACACAAGACAATGCTTCATGAAAATTATTAAATACTATAAATGTCATATTATTTATAAATGAAAATTAAAACCAAGAAATTTAATAAGAACGTATGGATAAAAATAAACTTATACAAAAAAATATGTTCCACATTATTATTTTGTTAAATTTTTTTGATTTAATTATAATAAATAAGTACTCAATTTTCATTAAATTCATTTTATGATTCAAAAATATATTTTCCTCAAAAAAGTATTTCTGTTTCGTTTTGAGAGCATAAATTATAAATTATTTCTAAAATATTAATTATTTATATTTATGGAACTAATCCCTTTTTTAAAATCATCATATATTAATTATCTGAAGGAAAAAATTTAAGATTTTTCTGAAAAGATTAATATTTCAGCAAATAGTGTAAAATATAAATTTTTGAAAAACTATCATTTATTTACAAGAAAAAGTTCCATTATGATTACAATTTGATAAATATGTAACATAATCCCACATAAAATAAAAATAATCTATTTAAACACCTATGAATCATAATTATAATTTATTTTGTTATATGTTCATTTTGGGGAAAAACACGTTTTTCTAAAAACTGCTTTTATGTTTATAATGTGTTTTAACATAATAAATTTCATTAATATAATTTTATGAATATATTTCACGAAATTTATATATTATACATTCAATAAAAAAATTTAACATTCATATACTCTTTTTTACATGGATTTTAATGAAGTTAAAATAAACTTTATGTTTAAAATTAATTTTTCTAAAAATGAGTTTCTTTGTGTTTTTAGTCCTTATTTTAAAATACGTTTTTACCACTTATAAAAATTAAATTTTGTAAAAATGAATCAATATTTTAATCATGAATATTTAATATATTTTAATATTTATAACATATCCATTGGTCGTAATGAGTAGTAATAATAGTAAAATTTTGATACCTTATTTAGGGTTAAAAAAATTTTACAGGGGGGTTAAACTAAGAGATAAGGGTGTTATTGACACATTAAATTGTATAAATACTTTTTAATGGAAATATGTATACTATTAACAATTTTTTATTGAAATTTAGTTTTTATAGGATAATTTTCTATGAATATAACCTAATTATATTTTAATCCTATAAAATATTCATGGTGTGCCCCACAACACACATATAAAAAGGAAAACCATCCTATCTTTTATTTAATAATTTTTTAGAAAAATAAAACTTGAAAACCCTTGAAACATTTATTATATACATTATTTTCCACAAATTATAGGTATTGGTCTTCATAAAAGATCATTCCAATGTTCCATAATAAGATATATAAAGGAGGTTTGTCAACAAAGTGGTAATCATCTTACCTGGTGTATGTAGATTTATTACTTCATATAGCTACATTAAATATATGGTATTAATGATTAAATAATAAATAATGTATCCTAAATATATTAAAATGTTATCATGATTATGGAACCACAATTATTCAACATTGTTTCTATAAACTGGGAAATGAGTGTATCGCTTGTGCATATATGTTGACTACTGCCTCCCCATAGTGATATGATTCATTTTACATAACCATAACTCATGGTTAGATGTTGTTGTTGGCTTATTATTAATATAAGATATTTATGAAATAAATATTTTTCTAAAATTATAATATCTTATCAAAACTCCTACCTTTTAATCAATTGATAAATGATAACGTTGATCGTGTGTATGTGTGGATTACCACCACCATGAATCGATGTGATTAATTTTAAATTTACTTTTTACATTGATGGTAATAAAGACATTATAAATAAATTTTAATAAATTTTATCGTTTAATATTATATTATACAGATAAATTATCGTTTATATTTCTTTCATTACAACCATCAAATAGTTAAAAAACTCTCACATGTATGTATTGATTGTTATCTTCATGAAATAATATAATTCATCGTTCATATATTATTTTTATGAATAAATATAAAATTCAATAATATGAATAAATATTATACTTATTTAATTATTTTAATTCTGAGTATAATTTGATCATGTTCAAAATGCATGTATATCAACCATAAAACTGAAACACACATGGAAAAATGAACAGTTTTCAAGAGAATTTTCATTTTAAATAATAAATTGTTTATAAAAGGATAATTATAGATTATAAAAGAATGATACATGTTATTTTATGTTATAATATGGTTCAAAAATATATTTAAAAAATATATATGTTTCATATATATGATATTTTTACATGTATGAAGCAAGACATGACTTGAGGTAAGGGTTTCTAATCTAACATTTATTTCTATGATACATATACCATATTCACCACGTATACCTTACATGTGAAGAATATTGTTCCCCTATTATATAATATCTCATGAATCCATTTATATTTATTTAATTTATGGTTTCATTTTATGTATTTTATTTTTTTGGGGTTATGATACAAAAGATACCAAAGTTGTAGGTCATTTATGCTTCAATCCCATTTTAATTAGGACTATTTGTCACTGAATATTCATTGAGGAAATTATATTGTAGTTATTTTATAAACACATTTAATTTTTCATATCCTCTGTTTATTTCAAAAAAAATTATTTTTATCTCTATTTTCCTCTCTTTAGTACTCAAAGTGGTTGAAAATTTTTTTTTCAAAAAATCAACCGCATTTCTACTCTTTTGGTCAAATTTTTATAATTTCATGTCTTTGATTTATATATAGTTTTTTAATATTATACAAGGATTATTTAAAGTAATTTTTTCTCATGTTTACATTTTTGTGAAATGATTTAAGTATAAACTTCTTTTAATTCAATATACAATGTACATTTCTATGTTGGTGTGAACTAGATATGCTTTTTAACGGTTGCAACATGAATGAAATTTCATTCATTCATGTCCCATAAATTATTTAATGAATAATTAAAAGGAATACATGTTATTTTTAAAAGAATTTTTTTTCACAATATTTGGTAAATAAATATATTTTAATTATGTTCTTTTATAATTAAATGGTTATTTTCCTCATAATATATTCTAGTGAGTTTTCTTGGAATTTTTTTATCAATGACGATATCCCTTTATATTAAATATGTTTTACATGAAATATGATCTAATTATTCCATATTAATTCTTTATTTAGATGTTTTTTATAATGATGATATTTTTACATAACCCATTTTTTGGGTTATGATATGTAGATATGATAAAATGCTTATGAATCTCATTTTTTCCATGGTTTATGATATGATGATATGATGAATGATTTATGATCTTTTCATACAAATATATTTAGTTTCTATTATGTAATAAGGGGTTCCATAGTCATATATACCTCTAATGAATTGGGTAATGATGGTTATCTAATGAGATAATGTGGAATGCAATGTGGAGTGATCAATGTTTAGTAATTGCCTCTATCAACTATGACAGTCTTGGGAGTGAACCTTGATCAATGAAATGATTGAATGAAGAGTGAACCCAATCCTCTACTATAGGCTTGGAAATGACTATTCACTAAGGAAATGATTTTATGTACTTACTTTTATTCCATAATCTTATCTCATCAGTTTATGATATGTTTTCAAGGCTTGTGAATGATTATTGATGATTCTACACACTAATATATTATTTATTATTATTAGAAAACATTATTTCATGATCCATGATTAATGATATTTTAATGATTAGGTATGATTTTATTATTTATAGCCACATACTCATAAACATCAATTTATATTATGATTGTACATAATCATAAATTTATATCTCATATGCATAATGTTTATCTGAATATGATCTCATCCTTCATTATGTTTTTTTTACCCCAAGATATGAAGAAAAATTTTAAGTATGATATTTCTAATATGGGTTCTGTTAGTTTATAAATAAGCGAGAGACAGTGTATATATTTTCTATAAATTAATTTTCCCATTCACATTTCCAAATACACTAAAACATTATGATTCTAAAATGGATCATGATTTTATATATTGCGTATTCATATAATAATATGTAACATATATGAATGAAAATATCTTCCACTATAACATAGTTCTTTGTTATTTTTAGAAAGGGGCATTCGTAACATAGTACATGATTGAAACCCTTTTAAGCTACACATATTTCACCAAAGATAAGATATCTAAGGTTTCCATATGAGTAGGGAATTTTATGCTTGAATAGATTTATGGATATAGAACATAAACCATTCACCCGTAAATTAATCGGACTCACACCAAAGGAAGAAATAATGTACCAAACAGGTTGATTTGAGTAGTTTAAGTTCATACATGGTAGACCCTAAGTTAAAAATGTAATATCATGAGACTATGTATCATATGATATATATTTAAACGTTATAAAATTGGGACCTTTTTTATGAAAGTATTGTGTAGATGTATCTCGCATGTACAAAATGGTATAGCTCTATCTTAGTTCCAAACACATAGAGAAATCCCAATATGAATTAGAATGGATTGTTCATTATGATAGATATAAGGTTGAGGTTAGTATTATTTATTGAGAGGAATATTAGAGGATATCTGGACATCATAATTGTGTACTATGAAAACATGAATAGATCAGCACATTGTTTTTAAATTTATCTCTAAACCAATATAAATCATTTTTCATGGTACATTGTAATGATTTGATCTTGGAATGAGATTGGGAGAAGTCTCACATGAATGGATTCTAAAAAATAGAGCATAACCAGGAAGGGAAATTTAATTTATAGTATCGCCTAAGATGATATGTTTGGGTGTTACTACATATCAAAAAAATAGGAATTATTCCATGCTAAGATCTTATTTAAAAAATAGAATCTTACATAATAGATAATATAAAAATTCATCACACCATTGAAGAGACTATACACTAGAAGATGAATTTGATTGGATTCAATATATTTTTCTATTTATGAGATATGTAATTCACACATCACTATATATATTGTAATAATAGAAATCAGGACACACATAGTTTTTCTAACCGGGGAATTTTTTATCACAGAATAGATAAAAAAATAAATTTGGTTTCTCCAATCTTTGAACATATGTCTAATCCCCATGAAGACCATTTTCATGTAGGTCTTAAATATATATCTTTTTTTTATTTTATATCATATTTAATAGACCACATTAAGTAGTTTATGTCCATAAATGATGAACACTCTAAAAAATTTAATTTATTGAGGGATGTATTCTGTTATATATAATTTTAATTTTTATAAAAAAGGCTCATATATTCATGAAGTATTGCACTCATAAAATTAGGACCATTAACAATTAGTTTAGAGACATGGATAGTGTACTTCTGATGGTTGTAGTTTAGGGTCATAAAGTAGTGTTTATACATTCAGGAAATTTATGCTTTTGGATTTGGAGCCTCCTCAATTGTGTTTGAAATTCCTAATGTCATAAAATATATACATATTTCAAATCCTCTCATATGTTTGGAGTTAAATGAGGTATATATTGTCTTGAAATATCAAAATTATAGATAATGGAATGATGAATGGTGGGATTAGATAAACTATTAGTAATAGTGAAAATTGGATTTGACATTTAGGGAAGTCGAGCATGGTAATTAAAGAGGGTCATTACCATTAAAAATACTTCATACCCTAAGGGTTAATTTTTAGGTAAAAGGGAAATTTTATATTAACTACTCAAAGGGGTATATGTTTCAATCAATCAAGAAACAAATTTCCAAATACAATTAGAGGGGAAACCAAGAGGATATTCAAAGGTGCATGATTTGTCAAGAGGAATATCTATATACCTTATGATTATTTGTAGGAGATTTTGGAATCAAAAGAAAAAAATTAGTTTTCATGGATGATTAGAAGCCTAAAAGTTTATGGAATACTCTTTAATTGTAATATCATTATCAAGAAAAAAAATTTATGTAAAAGTAATAAATCCCAATACAATTGGAGGGTGAATAAAAAAGCATGAGAAATGAAATCATAAAATAGTGGAGAATATTAGTGATTGGATATATAAAAAGATATGGCTATGAAAGATAACCCCCCCAACAGAAGGTATTGGGGGAGTTTAATGTTCATTTGTGATTGAAAATGAAACGTAGTTTATGTACCGTCAGAATGGCAAGATATCAAAAAATTAAATTTCATTTGATAATTACATAATTTCATGAAGTTTCGGATCTTAGCCCAAGGAAATCATATAATGATTTTTAGAGTCATTATATATGGTTTTTTGAGAGTTATAATACTTTAATATGATGAAAAAAATTAAATAAGAGGTTTTATAAATATCATGATCATGTGTGATAGAAATTGGGATATATCCATTATAAATATGACCCCTAGAGAGAAACCCAACAAGAATTTATGGTTCCAAAATTTACAATGAAGATAATATTTTATTGGGATGAGACTTTTGACTGGGTATAATTGTCATCACGTCTATACACATCCCAAAATATCAAGAATGACATCGTACATAGTTCTGAAAAGGTCATTGCATAGGGTCCATTGAATTCATTCCAATGTAATGGTAGAATGCCTAAACACTGGGATGGTAAAAGGGAGGTCTAGTTATATGTAAGTTTATCAATGACCCTAGGGAATTGTGGTAATGTCTAACCCATTGGATCCAAAATAAAATTAGTGGAACCCCATGTAGATAAAGCTCCTATATTTTTTGGGGTGGGTTTATTTTTATAGGATAGAATCATTGAAAGAGAACCATTTCATATGGTTTCAAATATAGATATAGATTGTCCATAAAGACTTTAGGTCCCATATAATGGAACTCTCTATGATGATTAACGTAATTTAGTATAGAAATTATGCGGTTGATTTTTATATTATCTGAAATGGGATCAAATGTTATGTATTTTAAAATCGTAACAAATTGATGAAATGTTTCATAGTATAAATTAATGTAGCTGGGACTTATCTAATGTTTTTAAACAGACATCATGCAATTTATTGGAGTGATAATGACTCTTTTTAATGTTTTATACATATCATGATTATCTAAAACAATCAATCCTTCATCTGACTTATTTTAGAGATAGACTATAATGAAAAATAATGATTCTATCCTATATATCCCATGAGTTGATGGTAAGGAAAATTATGGGGATGTTCTCACATAATTCCCATCTAGGGTTGTTTAATAATCATATGTTTTAAAACATTATTCACTTATGAACAAGTGAATCACATAGCTACATTATCAATCCAATTGAATATATCTTGCTTCTATCACTCATATAGGGACAACCGTATTTAATTCATTTACATTTTGTAATTATCTAAATGATCACACTTTTCTTAAGCATATATTTTGGTGTCACTAACTCCATTATATCATCTTCAATATGCTTTTATATAAAATCCTTAATATTGAAGAAACTTTTGATTTTATTCACTATCAATCGATGGAAATTTATTTCATTGGCATGGTCCTCATATTAATCCTCCTCTTGTCTCCTTATAATTTAGATCTTATTCAAATTATTCATTTGGAAATGGTAAATGACCTGTAATCTTTCACCATTTTGAATTAATATACATCGATTTACCTATAATTAGGAGATATATAACAACATTACTTCTTATATGTTCCACATATAAGTTGATCATAATGAGAGCATGGGTTAATTTTAGATTTAGGAGGTAGTTATTTAATCTTGATCAATTTATGGGTATAATTTTCCACATTGATTGACTAAGAAATCTATGTTACCACGAAAATACTAGAAAACATTATCTGTCATGGGGGATCAATGGTTATTATCGAGGAAAAATGATTCCTAATATTCACTCAATAAGGGGGTAAAAATATAAAACATTCCCATGTTCTATGGGATTGGGTACTTTACTATAAGGAAAACCTCTATAATAAGATGTTGTCATTTCATCATGTGGGAAATATCCCTGAATCATCACCATAATTATTTATAATAGATTATTATTTTCTCACTAAAATTGAGTGATATGTTCTTCAATAGAGATAAACTTTACATCTTTAAGGGGTTGAATAGAAAAATTCATATCTACATCATTTTCATTTTGAATAGAACAATGGGTGAAAGATAATGGGAGTCCTAATAAAGACCCTTATAACTACATATATCCTTAACATCTGGCACATACTCTATAAATATATAATTTCATGGAATTAATATTGTTTAATTTGTCTTTTTAGGAAATTGGAGATATCACCATGCTATTCTCCATCAATTTTTAGATTCAGATATGGGAAAAAATATTTTACAATAGATGAATATATGAATTTTAGATCATCAATTCAAATAGAAGAATCATTGAAACTTGGTGAAAATTAATTTGGCCTGGATGATATTATTTTGGTGTAAAAAATGAATCCATTTTATTGTTTTATTTTTTTTGAGTGTGATTTTCCATATATTAAATAGCATTAATTAAGGATTACTAGTGATCTTTATCAAAAGACCATCTATTTTAGTAATATGGTTCTTATCTACTTTTGGGAATAGTGATGATTTTATCATTTCTTGGGAAGTTTCACATTTATTTATTTGGAATGGTGTAACCCATTCAGTCATTTAATGGTATGATTCACATTCCTTCATTTGTTGGGATGACACCCATTTTCTCATTTAGTGGTTTGGATCCCATTTTTTCGGTGGTAGGGTTCCCATTCACTATTTTTGTCTTTTAAGGCACATTTACTCATTTGGTAGGTTGATTATCATTAAATCATTTGGTGGTTCATTTCTCATTCTCTTATTATTTGTGAATATTGTCCAAATGAGTCTGGAATTATTTTACAATCCTTATGGATCCATCATTCTCTCTATTTCACCAATATTAATTACATGGAATATTTATAGTATAAGAAGTGAAATATGATAAAATATTGGACACAAAGGGAATGAGGATCATGACTGGTTGATTTGGTCATGTCATGATGATGGTAATTTTATGGTCTATTTATATCTAGATCATGAATTCATTATAAACTTCCATATCCCTATATGGGACCTTTTCTTAATCTTCTTCGTTAGGTAGAATGGTGTTGTGGGGACCATGTGGCTATCTAGTAGAACTTTATAATCACCTTAAAACCATTGAAATAAATAACTGTAGAAAAATAATTCATGGATCATGTGACATTAAATATGAAGGTAGGTGTAGTAATTTTGGTGATCATGTTTAGGTAATTCATCTAGATTATTAACATTTTGAAAATTAATTAGGATTATTTTTATAGAGGAGATATAGTACACTATAACATGATAATTAATGAAGGATTAAATATGATTATCTATTCTTACAGGGCCATGTAACTTCATTATTTTTGTCATGAAGTTAATAATAATTATGTCTTCCCCCATGATCTTCATATTCATGGTGGTTGTTTTTTTATCATCCATTTCATTAGTTCATCAGAAAACATCCTCTAGAAGATTTTCCATGGATTCTAACTAGGATAATGTACTTGTGTAATTATGCAGGATGAGGATGGTTGATAATTTTACTACAAGATCTACACATTGATCAAAAATAAATATTTATTGGAAATCTGTATTTCCAAGGATAATGTTTAACCCCTTCCATCATGTAATGAAATCCATGACTCTCTCATTCTCTAAAGGAATTCAATTAAAGAGGATAATGATTATTGTTATCCATGATGAAAATATTAATGGGAATTCAAATAAAATATAGTTGGCTTCTCAATTTTAAATAGAAATATATTTTATAATGGTTGGGGCAGGATACTAATTTTATTATTAAAGTAGAGCAATGAAATATTTTAACTGTGTAGACGGAGACCCATTACATAGCTCAAAGGCCCAGTGGGATTGTAGCCCATATCATAGCCCATAGGCCCAAATTTTTTGCCCAATTCCCATTCTGTGTATAGTAAACCGCCTGATATAGTACCCTCGGAGTACCACCGCAGCTACAATTCCCTTCCGCAGCTACAGTACCTTCCTATCTATAGTACTGTCGCTGCTACAAAACTACTACAATAACCTACGCCCAAGGGGTTTTGAACCATATAGGTGTACATGGTGCTTAACAATACACGTAGATGAAAGGTTATTATACTATGAAAATTTGGGACCTTCTAAGGAAAGAATAATGAATCCGAAATTAGATACCTCTTACTATTATGGTGTTCCCAACATGGGCTATACTGGGATGAATAATGGGAATGATTTTTCTTAGATTTCACAATCCATTGAATATCAAGAAGTTGGTATTCCTAATATTGTGTGGAGAAGGATTCAAATTCACCCTCTTATGGAATTAATTCTTCTTTATTTTTACTATTTCAATTTACCCTTCCATAGCATCAATTTTATCAATAAGATCATCCTTAAATTCCAAGAACAGCACTATATTATACATACATGGGTGAAATTCTTGAATTGGAAATTGATTTCTCTATACTGGTGAGATTTAAGGAAAATCAATTATTTTTTTAGTGAAATGGGATAATTTATGTCATCTTGAGTTTATGGGATATCATGATTTTTTATTTTTTTGTCAAACAATATCCCCCTATTGAAGTGGTTTAATCCATAGTATGTATGAAGATGAAAAAAAATTAGACCATGTGGGAATGTTTTCTCAACGAAATTGAATATTTATCCTCCCAAGATATTATATTATAAAATCCAAAAATGATATCTTCACTTTTATGATGATGGATTTCACATTATTAGTTGGTTGGTTGGTTGTTAATGGGGCCAAATCATTTTGTTTTACATCAGAACTAGCCCATAGAGCTCTAGTCTGTATATATGCCTCATAATTTATATGATCATTGAAATTATCATGGTTCAATGTATCAGTTCATCCAATAATTATGACATATATTGATTTTAAACTAATGGAAGAAAGCATATATTTCATTATAGTATGTATATCAATAGTGTTGACCCAAATCCCGTTGTTATTTAGTACTGATTGTATTTATTTAAAATTAAATCCATGCATTAATGTTTAAGAAGGTTATAGAGAGGATATATTTTTTGGTGAATTTTCATGGATTCATAGAATCTATATGGGTTTAATATTTTGTAAAAATTATTCTGAGAGAAAAATGTTATATCGTAGAGAAATGGCCTGTGCCATAATGGCATAACATGTAATAGTTCAATTCCATAGAGAATAATCTACACTTTATGATATAAAAAAACAAAATTTCAATGTCACTATAATATATAGGGTTATTATTCCATGTAGGAAAACATAAAAATGTGTATATGAATAGGGATGACCGGATAATATTCAAAATCTCCAGAGTTTTGAGGTTGCCTATGCGTTGGGGGATAGTTTGCACTGCAACAATGTTGAAGAGACGACATCCATGTTGCATTCATGCCTTATGATCTGGGCAGTTCAAATAAAGATGTGTAGATAAATTTTGTATCTCTAATATCATAGTATTACATGACATATAAAAAAGGGATTACACCATAGGCAGTAATGTGTTTGATGGAAGTTGAAGATAATATATCGTGGTCATGGCTGAGAGAAGTAGGAGATTGCATCATGATATTTGTAGACATATTCCCAGGATGTTACACCATAGAGTAGGGTACCATGGATATATAATTTTATTGAATCCTTATTCTACATCATAGTGAAAGAGGTTATTATAGGGATAAATACCTTGAATGAGGTGCATATTCCATGGTATGTGTTTAAACACTACAATACATAAGGTACAGTAATAAAATTGGATTTCATGTTATAGAGGTTACACTAAAGACATGATGGTTTTATTGAAAATTAAATGGACCTTAAATCACCCCATTAATGTTATAAAAAAATATTTCAATACTATAAATGGATTTGGTACATTTAATGGATATTTCTTTCTCCTTTTGTGAGACTTGGGTTCCTTAGTATTAGAAATAACATAATTTTTTTATAAAAATACAAAACATCCTCAATGTTAGGAAACACCCAAATCCCCATGATGAATTTTTTGATCTTATAATCTTATCCTTCAGTATATGTTGATGTAATGTAACTGAAATCTATTTTATAATCCACCACATTGGTGTATTTATAACATTACCAATTGATATTTCTACCATTGAGCAGAAACATGAAAACTAATTATGAACTTATATCATCCTTGTTGATTTTGAAACTAGTATAATTTTAACCCCATACACTGAGAAAATACTCACCAACAAATACCAAGAAAATTTACATAATTTTTATAATGTAATATTGGATATTCTTGAAAACAATCTAATTAAACTCATAAGGATTGGAATGATATCTACATTTTATTCACAGAGGATAAGGGACATCGAGTTGAGTATGTAATAAGTAATATAAAATTTATCTTTTGAAATATTTATAAGGAATATTAGTCATGCTCTCTATCTTTTTTGAAGGATCTTAAATATTCTTATGATCCATTCCATGTAACATTGGTAAATATTCCTTCTAATAGTTCTCTATAATATAACACTTTACCACTTTACCAATATAAGTGCTTTAATTAAGTATAAAAAATATTTTTATATTTCTTAGTAGATCATAATACCCAGTGTAAAGGCTGATTCACCCATGTATTTCATCAAGAAACACTTTCCCAAAAAATCATTATTATATTGTTAAGTTAGGAAATCATTTCAAATTAGTAGTGTGTGGTATACTTTTTTAATAATACATATAATAGGATATTGTGGCTTATACCATTTCGTGTTATAACCTATTTTTTACCATGACATAGTGATAGATGCTAAGTTGTGGTGTTTAATTCATGACATTATTTTATTTCGATATATCATGTAGGAATCAACCCAAATATTCACCAAATTCCATCATATTCCATTTTCATAAAAGGAGGAAAATTGTGAGGAGTACAAATGAATAAAACAAATGCTTATTTAACAAAAAATCATTATAAGTGTTAAAAAAACATTTCACGGGTTTTTAATAATTTAAATTTTTGGTGAAATATAAAATCAATATATGGTGGGGAATTTGGTTTTTAAAGGCATTTATAAATCAACTAAATCTTATTGTTTGATTATTTTGATCCTTATAACTCCACAAAATAATTCTCTCTTAGGACTCATTGTCTTCAATATTTTACTAAGGTTCTAGTAATTCATTTTATTAAGAGAGGTCCTACCTAGGCATCATGTAATTACCATTATATTTGGATACACATGGATGATGTAGTCGCTTAACTACTTTACAGGGATATTTATAAAATGATTGAAAAGAAATTAAATTGGAAGATTCAACAATTGTAAGGTACTCAATTCATATTTTTTCCTCATTATATTAATCCAAAATGTATATATATATTATAAATTTTATTTGGTTTTTATGTCAATAACATGCTACATTATAGATGATAGAAACCCTTCGGTAGCCTAAGAGTGATATAATGACATATCTATCAATATTTAGATTTAATTTTTCATTGAAAAAAAACTAATATCATGTATTCTAGGAGCCACAACATAATAGAAGTCAAAATAAATATTTTGATAATTCAAAATAACCTAATATTCCATCTAAAAATGGGAATTTCTGGAATCAATAGGATATTTTTAAAAAATAGAGAATCTTATGATGATGATCATAACTATATAATGGTTGTGCCCCTTTTATATTGATCTCCACCCCCTGTATTTTACATAGAATGAACCTATTTGTTTGGGAAATATGAAGACATGTCTAAAATGTAATACTCCTCATAAAGGCCAGACTAAAACAACCTCCAAAATAGCCATTGTTCCTTTTGTCAACATTTTACACTATAGGGAAGAACGAAATGTAATGTATACCATTTTGGTTATAATTTTAATGAATTTTTGAGGGGTATTTAAAACTAACCACAACCATTTATGTATATTTTATCATCATTTATAGTAGATATACATGGTTTAATAATTTATAGGCAGGTATTGTGTGAACACCCTTCATGAATGGTTTGATCTAACTCGGATTGGGGTTAAGGGAATTTTCTGGCCACCAATTTTTATACATGAAGTATTATGGAAACCTCCCTTTCATGGATGGATAAAGGTGAACTCAGATGGTTCCTCGAGAGGTAATCCGGGATCAGCAGGATTGGGTGCAGTTTTTTGAGATCACAAAGGGTATGTTCTTGGCTGTTTATATGGCTCATGTGGCTTTGCTTATACTCTTGAAGTAGAGATGAATGGAGTCATGGAGGCTATTGAACATGATGATTGGAGGGGTTGGAATTAATTAGGGATCGAATGTTACTCCATGAGCGTGGTTATGGCTCTTCGGACAGGTTCTCCTCATCTTTCTTGGAAGTTGACCAATCGATGGACAAGGTGCATGGACATTCTCTTCTCTAAGGAACATATCATCACTCATTATTATCAAGAGGTGAAATCTTTGGCAGATGGGCTTGCTGGTAAAAGAGTTAATGGTCTAGAATCTCAATGGTAGGATCAAGTACCAGATGAATTAATTCCTATCATTAGGAAGGATCAATGTAAATCTCTTAATTTTTGATTGATGTAATCTTTCTTTTTTATTAATAAAGGGATACTTCTTTTCTAGGAAGGGTCTTTATCTTATAAAAAGAAATTATATTTTATTTTAGAGACCATTTGTGTATTTATGTTTCATACAATATTTTTCAAATAAATCCCTTTTATATTTCCTTTTTTTAATAAGGTAAAATATAAATGTGTTTATATTTATTTATTAACAGTTCGTATATGTAATATTTTTTTTATTTTAATGAATTATTTTTAAAAATCACTTTAATAATTCCAAATTGTGTTTTATATTTTTATATAATCAATATATTATATTAATTTCAATGTGGGATATTCAATTTAATTAAATCTTCTGAATAAAAAAAATAAAAATTGTTTTTATTTTATAATAATGTATTTATAAAATATATTATCATTTTAATTCAATGGAATTCATATTAAAATCATTTAAATTAGAATATAAAATTCAAATATTTGATAAAAGTGAATCATTAACAATTATTCACGCTAAATTTTAAATCATTTATACATTATTTTTTGATAAAATTTTCCATAAAATTGTAATATCATATTTAAATATATGAATTTTATTTATTTATTGATTCAATAAATTATTCATAAATATAATGTGTTTCATATAAAATTTTATTTAATATTTTGATTAAACAATTAAACTATTATTATATAATTTTCCTAAAATTTTCAAAAGAACTACCCACTAATTTTTATAAGAGATGTTTTTTTATTCTACCTTGAATTTTTATTGTATTTAGTTATGCTAATGGATTTAATGGTTGATTATTATTTATATATATTATGATTTATAATTATGAAGGAATTGATGTTTCTCTTTGGTAATGTATCCGTGGGTTGAGGGAATGTTTATAAGTCTTCTCACTAACCTAGTGTCTTTTGACTTGTATAGAAAAGTGAAGGTTTTTTATCCATGGTTACTCATGTGGGGATTATTGATTTAACATAATTATATGATTTTACATGAAAGAGTTTCAATTCCTTATCCATCATATGAATTTAGATATGTATATATATAACTAGATTTTAATTTTGGTTAGTAACACAAGAATCAATTTGTGTATAGGGTTATACATAAATATTGTTTATACATATTTATTTTCTAGAATGAATTATATTTATATCTAAATAATTATAAACATTTGTACATGTAATGGGAATTACATAAGATAATATGGTGAGATTAATTTCCATTTACACTCATATGTGATAGATTATTTCCAAAGTAAAAACAATTTATTACATTAATTAACCAACTAGGTCCGTTGATGCTATTGTTTGGTGTGCAAGGATTATCCACATAAATAAACTCACCCTCATATAACAGAGATGTTGGTGTTTATTAGGAATGGATTTTAGTTTAACTGTATAATGGATTGGACATATATTTTTCTTCTAAAACTTCCAAGAGTCGGATATGATATGAATGGAATGATGGAAAACCTAAATAGTTAAGTGGAATGTTGAAAAATATGTGGGATCACTTTTATTGAAATATAGTTCTTGGAACACTATATGATATGATGAAATTTAAAAGGGTTCATTATTTTAATGGGATAAAATTGTATAAAATTCATTATTAAATGAATGTAAAACATGATAACCATCCAATAATATATTCTATTAAAAATTAATTTCATCATTTACTATCATGAATTTATGATAATTCCATGATCATGAATCATCTTAATGTTTGAAGAAATCTTATAACATTACAATGCATAAGAATCAGTTTCAATTAATTTGTTTAAAAACTTTTAACTGGATCAAAACCATACCTAGAAACCCATTGTGGATGTTGTTAATGTTGAGAATCTATGTTCCTATAAAATGAATGGAAGGATTCACTCAAGGATTTAAAGGCATCTGATAAAAAATATCCTATTGTATGCTAGTCTCCACTCACTTACTCAATATTATAGATTGTGCAATTGTCCTTTTGAAAATAGAGTATTACTCAATGTCTTTTATAGATATGAAATTACTCTTCGAATCATTATTAGAAATATTATAATAATTTGAATTATTATGCTAAATGTTTTCTAAATTTTCTCAAAATATTCAGTGTGTAAGAGTTATAAAATGTGTTTCCCATGTTCTGATACTATATTGATAGTACATGTGTGTAAAAGTTCAAACTAAAAGAAAAAAATTTAGATAATAATTAAAATTATATTCCATTGAATAATAAACTACGTTTATTGAAACATGAACATTGATTCATGAGGGAAGAACATTGTTTCCATATGATGTAGTTATCAAGAATACCTAAAATATTTTGGGGAAATCCACTGAAGTCCCATGTCAAGTTTTAGAGTCCTAAAAATAAGTTTTTTATTTTTAAGTGAATATGATACAAACTGTATGTTTTATATGTGTGGTAATAATATATGAGTTCAATGTCATGTTATTAATTTATGAATAGTGTATTTTTAAAAAAATTAATGAATAAAATGGTTTTAAAATAAAGGAATTTGATGAAAAGGAATTATTCATTCTCTAATGGTTCATTATAATATATGTGTATTGTCATATCAATCTCATATATGATAAGATAATTTGTTTATTAAAAAGAATTTGTTTTGAATAATATGATATATTGGATTTAATATAAATGGTTTGTGTTTTATCAGATTCTATAACATACATGATAATACAATAATAGGTAATTTTCCATATCAAGGGTAAAGGTGTTTTTCTATATATTTTCAAAAATATAAGTGGATTTATATCACCAGAAATAGAGACATATTTTAATGAATATCTTATTTTTTTCAGTAAAGGTATTAAAAAAACATATAATATTATATATGAAATGTATAAAATAATGTATTTTTTAAATATAAACTCTAAATGAAATATGATTTATTTCATAAAAAATGGGCGTGTGTCATGTAATGTGATATTATTAATAGAGAATAGTTTCTAAGATCCTAGTGAGAGCATGTTTTGATATTACAGATATTTAAAATTATCAAATCAAATATTATGCTAGTTAGTTTTCAAAGAGAATATCACTCTATATACTTTAAGATTTAAGGGTATGTTAGTAATGAAAAATGTAAACAGTAAAATTTGTTAACAAAATGATCTCAAAGAAAAAAAATTATAGATAGGTTCTCAAAATGATGGTGATGATGAATATAGAATGTTTTTTATGATGATAGTGAATGTTATTAACTGTTTAAATTTTATATTGTGAAAAAATGGGATTAAAATAATGCTCAAAGAGTTAAACATTATGAATTTAATTCCCATGTATATCCATTATTTAATATTTCATTCCTAAAATATGTCACCCACTAAAAGAATTTAGTTTGAGGGTATTATCATGTTTTCACATAGAGATTTGGTAGAAATTTCATAGAGATATATTTTATATAACATGACCTAAAAAGTGAAGAAAACATACGTCTGTTATAACGGTCTATCAATTCTGATATTATTATATATATGATTACGTATTTTTTAATGTTATTAATGGGTTTTAATAATAAAATATTGATATTTTTTGTATAAATATTCATCCTCAACTTTATCGTATTTTAAAAATGGATTTATATATATATATATTTCATGAAGTGAAATGATAAATGACCTCTCAAATGTTTATTTATCTCTAAATGATGTTAATCCAAGAGTATTATAATTTTTATAAAATTTTTATTATTATCAATAGTAATACACTCATATCATGATTCAAAATATACTCATGGGTACATATATATTTTTATATACGAGATGATCCACTATGTCAATACAATATGGAGTGTCATAGAAATTTTCATTGGTATATTAGGGATTCATGTTTTATATTTAATCCCTATACCAGTGGATACAATGATTAATATCCTAATAATATTTGAATATTTATACATTTCTTAAATAGGTCTTATGGTTTAACTAATGAATTAGTGGTAGGGTATGTTTTGTATCATGTTATAGATTGGATCTTAACAATGTTTTGATTTTCCCATTTATAAGATGGTTCTTAAATCTATTCCATATATCAATATTTAAAAAGGAAAAATATGGTCATAACAAGATAGTGCTTTTGATGTTCTTATCAATTTTTATAAGGGTCGGGTGATGTTCCCATCTGACAAGATTAATTACATGTGATGTATTTTTCAACATGGTCAATCAATACTCAGACAATGAAGTACACATGAGTAGCTATATGGGATTGTGATAGAGATAATATTTTCATAATTTTTATCATTATTTTATTTGATTTAATTCATATATATTTATTAATTATACAATGCATTCATCAGTTTTTATTTTTGGGAGTATTTTGGGATAAAATTTGAAAATTTCATAATTCTATAATATTACATGATTTTTGACACACTGGTATATAGAACATACCTATTATAATATTTATCCAATTTGATTTACTCTCTCATTGAAGGATAACATTATTCATGGGATTCAAATTCATCTTTTCAATCCAGAGAAAATATGATCTTTTAATGGATGGTGAAAATAAATCAACATGAAAAATCATTCTAACCAAAAGAACGCACCCTACAATAGTAAATGAGGAAAAAATACATATAAATTTTTCCAATCAAAGAGATTAAAATTTTATTTTAAATATTATTGGGTGATGAGTTTGAACTTTGAATGTTATGAAGATAATATTTTATTAATACAGTAGTTTATTGCTCAATATTGGATGAAGATTTTGGGTATCATTTGCTAAAAAAGTTGTGGCTTGTTAATTATATCATAAATTATTGTCTATATGTCCGATGAAATTAAAATTTGGAGGTTTCAAAGAAAATCATATTTATTAAAAAAAATTATGTAACTAACATTCAAGAGGATTGATCATATGATGGGACAAACAAGATCAAACTTTTTGGGGATGATTCTAGAGGATAAATTCTTTTCTTTCCTATTTTATTTTATTTTTAATCTATTTAAATTATTTTCAATGTTATTTTATTTTCATTATTTTATTTTACAAAATTATTTCATGAATTTTTTCAAAGTGTTCCATAATTTATTATTCTCAATCTTATGCAACTTCATTTTTTACTTTCTACCTCATTTATATTTATTTTTCTTCTTCTAACATTCTTTATGTTATATTAATTTTTGTTCTCTCTCTCTAATATTCTATAATTGTTATTTTATTCCTTTATGATATTCTTCTCATGTTTACATTATTTTCGCATTGACCATATACATTAAATAATAAGGGGATAACCGAATTCTTAACTCGAGGGAGGAGAGTGGTGATCTAATTCATTTTTCATTTAAATTCATATGCTTAATTATGTTTTTATTAAGAAAGTGTAATGTTCACTAGTCTGGAGATTTTACATCATGACACTAACTTATACTCTTTTATATTATATATATAAATCACTCATATACCCTAAAATAAATATAATCACATTATGTGATGAAGTAGATATTTTTAGTGAATGAAACAACAAAGATAGAGTTAGGTTTTGGTATAAGTCTCACTCTCGAATGAAGTGTCTCATCAGCCATGATGACAGGAGGATATGGAGTTGAGATTGATTAAATATTTTATGATATCACACCACTAAATGAAATAATAGTTGCTTGAATATGGGGTTTCATGATTTAAATATCAAACTATATTTAAACACTAATAATGACAATTATAGAACCAATGAAACAAACAAACAATTTCGAGATATTTCTTTAATAAATCACATTTTTTTAATTTCATGATTTCTATAATCATGAATTTCATTAAATTTTTATTGCATTAAAAGAATAAATAATCAAAAAAATATAAATATTTTTGGTGAACTAGATTATGTTGTTGAACAGATGAGAAATCTCCACAAGTGGAAGGACCCTAGTAATATGATACATTATAAAAATAATTTTTTTCCCACACCTTATGATAGGCATGTGTCAAAATTGGTGTTGTTTCCAGATCTCAAATTATAATTTTTCATTATTTTTTATATTTTTACATTATATTGTATTTAAATTTCATAACAAATATTTTTTCCATGATTTGTTAAAATGACCATTTAACATATTCGTGGAATAATATCTCACAAGGAAAATAAAATCAATGATATTATACCATGGAAACCCTCTAATTAAGGTTTTATTTTGTTATGATAATGTTCTATAAGAAGTAAAAACACATAGTGAAAATAATCTCACCTCAAGATATTATGAGTGTTTGATGAAAACTAATTTGACATTCAATTATTCAAGGATAAGATGTAAGTGCCACTGGAGTAGATAAATTTTACTGAATACCTCAAATAGGTTGAGTCCAATCTCAAGGAATATCCAAAGCCCAAATATCAAAAGAAAAATATTGAGGATGACCGTTATGAGTTATAGTGGGCCCATAATGAGTAATTATAGGCTACTAAGATGACTATTGGAGATCTAAAATATCAAGAGAAATGTTTTAATTACAACATAATCTCCCCAATCACTATAAAGTAGAAGATAGTGTACAATTTCATGTAACTATATCCATGGTGGAAGAAGACTCACTAATTATAGAATTTGAATAAAATATTGACGAGCTCATCTACATACCTCCAGCCACTAATACTCACTTATAATTGGTTGTTATCTTTGATCAATTGATAGAAATAAAACCTCATTTGGGAGATGATTCTTTCTTGAAATATTTATTTTCTGAATTCATTAAATATAATTTGAGCATCAATCTTTATGGTTTGGAATCATTATATTCATATAGTCTTTACTCTGCATTAGAGGAAGACAAATTAGTTGAGCATGAACCTATTGGGGAACACATGGAGATCCCTAATTTTTTTTTTTGAATGCTCGTGAATAATACTAAGTAATTGAGCATGATTAAATAATTATAGTGGCTTCCCATATATAAAGAGATAAATTTTATCTAATCTTTCAAATTTAAATTTTCTTCAAGAAAAAATATATATTTACTTTACCTTTTATCATTCAATTCATTTAGCCCATGTTAGGATAGCTTTAGAAATTTTGGATATGGTTGTACAAGTAACAATTAAGGAAGAGGATGGTCCATACATTATTCTACCTATTCATAGAATATTTACCTAATTATGAAGTGGTTGAATCTATTATACTCTATTAATAAATCCATTATCATCATGATAGAAGGAAAATACATTAGGAAAAGAAAAATATGGAGGATTATGCATATGAAGCTCTATCCACCATCATACATTTGATAATGGAATTATACTACATTCATTGTTTATTTGTATTTTTTTAGCTGTGGTTTACTAAATCACCAGAAAAAATAACTTATTTCATGAGAGTTATTTATAAACCACCACTAAATTGTCAGTTTTTATTAAAAACACTTGTTCTCATTTCCCCACAATTATCTCTACCCCAATACTTCTCCCTTGAGACCTCCTTCCACCTAACCCCAATCCCATTCTTTCTAGTTCCCTCATTCCTTCTATCATACTTCAACATCTCCCCTAGCTCTCCTCACCCCTTAATCCCAAACACTCACACCACCCACCCTCGTTAGCACACCCAAACCCTCTATCACACCCCATATCCCCAAAACCTAGAACCCCCCCCCCCCCTCTATGATTGTTCTCTTAAGCCATTTATTTCACCCCACTCTTCTCCCCTTAAGATCCCCTTCTCCCCCGACCCCAAACTCTAGAACCAATTTGCTTCCCCCTTAGCCGAAACATAGGAATCTCAAAAGAAGTCACACATTGGGCCCCATGAGCCCTTGTCAGCAGTACGATCACATCCCCCTGGCATCTCTCCCCTTCCCTTATTGTTGCCCAAGTCATTATCGTCACCCGAGCCCTCCCCCTACCATTTCCATCACTAGAGCCCATACCAGTGGTGAGGTTGCATATGTTTGATTTATCTCATTATTGAGAATAAGACACACGGTATTTGTTTTGGGAATTTAATATAATCAAAATTTCATTATTTTCATAATGGATTATAATTTATTTTTCCCAATTAATGTTAATATGAGATTACTATAGTGTTTTGTATGTATTTTAAAAGGCTTCCAAAATTTACATAGTGGGAATTATGATAATTTTATTATTTATAAAGTGATTTTTAAGAGACAATTTTTTGATAAAATATTTATATGGTTTTTTAAATGATTTTTAATCAAATGAAGTTGACCTTGTTTGGGTCTTGGAATGGATAAAGTGTGGGTTTTAAAGATTAATTTTGTTTTACGTATTTTTAAATTGTTTTAATGAAAATGAATTTTGATTCTGTTAATGAATTTATGTTAATTTTTTTATGGATTTTTTTGAAAAGGTTACATAAAAATTGGGATTTTAAATAGTGGAATATTATATTTCATTTAAATTAAATTTTGAAAATGCATGTATTCCACATTATAAATGAGATCTTCATGATGTGTGTGTGGGAATCATAGTTGTTTCTCATGTTTTGATTCTACTTTATATTTATTTCATCTCTCATGAAATATATTATGTATAATTTATGATATGGTTGATATTAAAAGTGTTATTTTATATGAGGGAATTGTAGGATAGATGAGAATTATAAACAAGATTCTAATCAACTATCTTGATAATATGAATAATTTATTTTCTAAATTATGGTCGTAGATATCATGGGATCCTGAAGCTATGATCACTAGCATGAAAAATGACATCATATCCACATAGAATCATCCATTTTTCGAATAATGAGAACAAACCAAATATATAAATGTGACTAGGGTACTGTTATAAAAAATTCAATATCTTCATATATACAATTGTTTTTATACAATGTGTGACATAAACACACCGAATAAGATTTCAACAAATAGTTTTTTTAAAATATTTTTTACAAGACATTTAAGAAACTCATGGTTGTAAACCATTTTAAAAATATGATTTTATATGATAATGTGTACGAAAAATTAAAATACTTTCCATATTGAAAAATTATTCTCTCCTTTACATAAAATGGGGGTAAAACCCAATTAAATAAAATACAACTAGTACTTTCATCATTGAAAATGTTGAATTTGAACATAATAAGATAAAAAATATCTATGATTTACAATTAAAAAATTATCTCAAATCCCCTTTTTATGAATCATAATTTGAACAACAACGTTGAAAGTTTTTATTTTATATCATAGTCATATAGAACAATAATAATTAATGAGAAATATTTTTGTGGTTCTGAGTTATTTGTTTTGTTTTTAGAAAATTATACAGTGGTACATATATTTGATGTAATATTTTATGTTTTAATTTCTTGGGGAAATACTTATGTATTTTTTCATTCCATTTTATAGGACATTTATGGGGGAATATGATTCTCTATGTATAAAGCTATTTATTGGGTTTTAGTTCTTACCCATGATAGAATATCCTTAATAATTTCTGATGATCAACATAAAATTATAGTTGGTTGGGTATGTAATGGGTGAGAGGGGTTTATTGGGTAACTAAAATTTTAATAAAAAGGGATGTGGTTTTTTATTTATTAATTAATTGTTCTATTTTCATTATAGATTCAATAAATGTGATTATCTAGGTTAAAAAAATAATCAAATTTTATACCCAAAACCTATGTAGTAATTTTTGTGAATTCAAACAAATTTGGTATCACAATGTCACTGTATAACAAGGAAATAATTTTGAAAAAGTAAAAAAAAAATAAATGGATTATTTTTTAAACCCTTATTTTATACTAATTCAATATTAATCATTATTAGAATTTAAAAAATCAACATGGATGCATTTGTTCATAAATGGTATGAAACCAAATTTAATTGTATATACCTTACATATATTTCATATTTATATATTTAAATAAACGTATAACTCATTCAGGGTATCATTTATTAAAATTAACATTGTCAATATATTATTTGTTTTTGGTTAGGATGATTTGGATGAAGGGTTTATTTGATCAAAAAATCATTTTATAAGGTATTTTTTTACGAAATATGAAATTAAATAAAAAATTAAAATTTTGATTATTTTTTTGAGCACCAATTCCCATATTTCTCAATTTTGGGAAAAAATCGCTAGAAAACAGCCCTATATATTCTCATATATTAACTATTCATTAAAAAATTAAATTTTAATTAAATATTTACTATATTAAATTTTAACTAATTCCTCTTTAGTATATTTACTTCAATCTCTATTCCATTATAGTAAGATTTATGTGCTGTAATTTATTTGATAATGTGTAGGATCATTTTGATATAGATGGATAAATGTTGGATCACATTAATGAGAAACACACCTTAGTATGCTATGGTTTTTGAGTTTTTTTGTTTTTGAAATTTCAAGCAAATCCATTGGTGGAAGAATATGATGTCCAATTTGTAAATGTAAAATAAGACGATGATTGAATAGAGATTATGTTTATGAGCACTTGATATTAAAGAAATTCCCTTCTCAATATGTGTACTAGATTTTTTATGGATAATCTAATGTTACAGAAAGTTTGAAAATTGATTTAAATCTATATAATGAGATCCATACTTCATCGACAATAGAAAAGGAAATGAAAAACAATATAAATTATGTATTAGACATTTCAGGACATTAAGATCGACCAAACAACATAACATAACATCCATCATTGGGTGGTACAAATAGAAACCTTAAATTTGATGTTTTTAAGGCTACAAGACAATCTGATAAAGATTGTAACAATTCAATGCATCTTGTTCTTGATTTTGTGGAGCTTAATGTAATAGAAAACTTTAAAGAAAATATATGTTCATTTCAATTTTTGTTTATGTTGAAAATCAATTGTTTTTACATAAGATTTTTAAATATTCAAAACTCCCTTTTCTACTGTTGTTATACCATAAAAAATTCCTATGTGGAATTAAAAATATGGTGATTTCCATGATATTGGAATTTTTGAATGATGAATTTCCTTAAAAAATGATCGCAATGTATTTTTTTACTTGAAAAAAAGTTGTTTACAATATTAGTCAGAATTATATAAAAATACATGCATGTGACATTGATTGTAAGCTTTATTTTGGAGAGGATTCAAGAAATCAATATTGAAAAAAATGATTTTCATATAGATGGAAGTCAATGGGTGATGTGGGAGGTCTAGATCAACAATATACTATAATGATGAGGAAAAGGAACATAGCATCAATATATATTCATTACATTCCATTAAATATATGATTGCAATGACTATTTATTTCATTAAAATCCATCCAACACATATTGAGGTATTCTAATGATAAAACAATATTGGGTTTATGTGACATCCAAGAGATTCAAAATAGTGGACTACATTTGATACATTACATCAAGATTTATGATATGACTCTAAGAATGTTTGATTGGGATTGGATACTGATGGATTCAATCTAATTGGGCTTTGATCACTAGTTATATCATTTGGCTTGTTGTTTTTTTCCCTCATAATCTAACACTATAGATATGTTTGCGAAAATATATTTTTATCATTTAGGTGATTATTCCTTGAAAAATTTTTAGAAATTATATTAATTTATACTTTCAGCCAATAAAGAAATAATTACAGGGGTTATGGAGAAATGGTGTTGATACATTTGATGCATGTTGTAGAATAATGTTCAATATGAAAGCTGCATTATTGAAGAAAATTAGTGACTTCTCTAAACATATGAATTTTGCTGGTTGGAACACCTACATAGGTTTTTCTTGTCCAATAGGTAGCATTGATTTTGAGCCTAAATTACTACCTCATAGTAAATAATGGTTCTTATTGTGTCATTAATGATTTATCTATGTATCTCATATATTTCATTTGAAAAGTCAATATTGAAGGTTTCTATTGATCATGGAGTAGCTCCAAAGTAGTACGAAGGTTCTGAAATATTGGCACAACATGGGTATTTTGTTATATAATTTGTGAAGGTGAATCATTTTGATGATACTAGGAAATTATTTTAATGTGCCCTGTCAAGTTGAATAGGAATGATACTATGGATGAAAATTTTTTTTCATTAAACTTTTTTATTAGGTATTTAATTTGTTGCGGAATAATCTTGATGTTATCTATATTGAGGAGAATATTTGTTCAAATTTTATATTTACATTTTTAGTGAGAATGGAAAATATAATTACAAAATGAATGCTTGGAAATACATACAAAAAATTATAATAATGCATGATCCCTATCTATATGAGAATGGGAAGTATGATATACCAATTTTTGCAATGAAAAATATGGATAAAGACACATTCATTAAAATTTTAATACTTGTTAAGGTATTTGATAGGTACTAAAGTAACATCTCAAGGTTCATTGATTTAAAGCATCATAGGTAACATGGACTAAAAAGTCGCAATTCGCATATTTTATTACAACATTTACTATAACATGTATTGAAAACGTTATTACAAGAGAGGTTACAATTCTTGTACTAAAATTTTTCACATTTTTCTGAAAACTTTGTAAGAAAACACCTTAACCATTTGAGCTTGAAAACGTTCAAGTGGGATTTGTATTAATGCGTGGTACAATGTATATGATCTTTGCTCAATGATTTTTTATATTCCAGATGCATTTAACTATGAATTTGGTCAAGGAAGCTAAATTAGGAGGCCACGTACATTATCTATGGATGTATCCAATTGAGAGATAATTTATTTACCATTTTTTAATTCATTTAAAAAATTATAAGATCTTCATTAAAAAAATGATTTTTTTTATTTCACAAATATATTTTCCCTTTGAAATCATACTTGAAAATTAAATCTCTACCTAAAGGGTCTATTTCTAAATAATATTTTTATGTGGGGTGTCATACATCTGTTCTAGAAACTTCGATGATATTGAGGAAAGATTTATTTGGGATGTACATGTTTATGACACATCGAATCAGTCTATAATACATGGGAAATCAAAAATCATTCTTACAATTAGCTGATTAGTTTAGAGGGGCTCAAATGTCACAATGATATAAAAGGAATTATTACATTCAGATAGATATGTGATGCTTAATAGTGAAATTTCATATCTATTTATTAGAGAGTTTAAGAAAAAAATGATACTAATTAAAGAAAGAAAATGAAATGAGAAATATATAACCAAATCTATAAACAAAGAGCTTTTATAATTGTTTTTACGATGTGTAATTTCATACATATTGCAATGAATATAGATATTAAGTTGAAATATATAACATGTAAATATTATAATGTATATTACATTATTTAGTTCATGAAAATCATATTATATATGATATATTATAATACATTAGGTTTCATGCTCGAGGTCCTCCAAAACAAGCTAGACAATTCGACACATACAATGTAAATGACATTAAATTTCATACAGTTGATTAGGAAGATGGGTTTAAACTGCAGAATCGTTGTATATTACTGTTTTAAAAAATGTTATACTATGGAAATCTGAATAAATTTTCTAATTAATATAACATGGTCATTTTTTAGTTATTTTATTCAAATGAAACTAAATCAATATTATCAAGGGTGTTAAAAGGGATTCCTTGCCATTATCTTCATTGATCTTCTCTCTCTTGATGGATGTTGGTGATGATATATTACCTGATCCATATTTATTATCATTAGATGAAACTGGGGTATATTATGTGGAAGATTCCTTGTATGAAGGACTGGAGTGTATTTTCTCACGTAAAAAATGTGAGGTTTATGATATGGTTAATGATGTTGTAGATTGGACATTTTACATTGAATCCCATTAACAGGCATATGTGAACATGTTTTTTAAGGGTGGATGAACTTGTTCATGTAATTATGGAGTTAGAAAACAACATTATTGAATGTATATTTTATTTTATGTTTAGACATATATTCAATTATCACCCAATTATGTTCTTCGTGTTGTTATTCATTATCACAACAATGTATATTTTTTTGTTAGAATTGTGAATCAATTTTCATTTCGAATTTTTTTCTGCATGAATTTGTTGGAATATATGTTTTAATGATAATTTTATTTGATTAAAATGAAATAATGTGATGGATGAATCATTTTATTGATTTTAGTCGAATCTCAATCAAAGATCCCTCAACCATACTGACAGATGATGATCCATCGGTCTCCCTCCCTAAAATATATGAGACACCCTCTTCATCCCCCTATATCATTTTTCAAACCCTCCATTCCATAATGTTCTTGAAAACTTCCTTTTACTATCCATTATATCTTATTCAATGCCTCCCCAATCAGTAGCCTCATTATTGAGGGAGAAGGTAACCAATCCCCTTGTTCAAAGGGATATTGGATGGTGACAGTTATAGGTACCAAATTAAATATGAATATATAATTTTCACTTTTATTGTAATACTAACTATTTTCTTCAAAAATTATGTAAAAAATTATACTAATTCGGAAATATGAAAAGATCAGATGTCTAGAGTCTTAATGGACTAATGATAGTTGTCCCATTTCAGTATTTTCTGGTGCATACAGATGACGACGCAATATTGTTTTTCCATATTCTATTCTAGCTAGAAACAGAGCTGGTTAGTTTTCTAATTTCTTACTATGTTTAGTGGTATATGCCTCCATAAAAGAAACATGATGTTTTTTATTCAAATATAAAGTATATATTAATACATTATGGTGTAATTGAATGTAATTATGTAATTAAATTATATTATTTTAAAAATAAATCTCCTTATATAGATGTTATTCTATATTACCATTACATGTAATATAGCATGAAAGTGGACGTTGAAATATTTGTGTAAGAAATAGAAGGATTTTAAATAGAGATTATGGATTTAATTTAGTGATACATCATTGACCACCCAACAACATTATGATAAGGTTATCAATGGAGTACCTAGAGAGAAATGGAATGTTTTTGTTGGTAGCCATCATCATGAGAAGTAAGTGGTATTTATATATGTATTATTATAATAATATAATTTTATAATTATACATTAATATGACAAGGAGATAATATTTCATAAATTACTACTAAATTAGATTATATTTATTTCATGATGATTCAAGTAATAATACTTCATGTCGAGCTGATAAAATCATCCCTCTCACTATCGTGTCAATTTGTTGTTCTAGAGACTTATTTACTCTTTTAATATATTCATTTATTATAATATTTTTATGAAAATATTATCATTTTCAAATAATAAATTTTTAATTTATCTTTTTCTAAGGTAGTCTTATAATTCCAAGAACTATGTCTCCTGAAGGTAACTATGATAGGATGTTCTTAAAAAATCTGATGGGAGTGATGTTAGTTGTAATTTTTGAGAAGGGGGGGGGTATGAATTCAATTATAATCATAATAACTTATTATTATTTTTCAATTTATAAATATATATATTTATTCAAATTGGACTAAATTTTTATTTATATGTAAAAATTAAAAAACACGGGTTGCAAATCCCACACAGTCCTTCTCAGTATTCAAGGATTACATAGTTGGTAATGTCCTTCAGAAGGGGAACCCTGGTGGAGCATACAGGATGGGTTTGTAAACATTTATATTTGTGAAAATTGGTAGGTATTCAAGGATTGTAGATATATCTACTTCTATTTGCAGTCACTCCAAACCCAGTGATTCTCAGATAGAGTTTGAATCTATTCAATTAAGAATTCAAGAACAGGTCGTCTCAGATATCTGCTTTTCAAAATATGTTGGTGGATTTATATCAGATGACTACATGATATGTCCTGTGTAATATTGAAATTGAAAATAGTGGTGAGAATTTAAATAAGATAACATAAAATCATTTATGTCACATTATCTTATTGGTTTTAAATTTAAACATAAACATATGACACTATTTAATTTTCAATATAACTCCCCTACAGGTGTCAACGGAACAAAGTAGAGATAAAGATAGAGAGGGTGGCAATTAGGGTTCGGTATTGAGTAGTTATTAGCAGTCACTTTGATTTCATGGACCAATATGTAAAGAGAGTATTTTTTTCAGGTATCATTTTTTCACATACTATTCACATGTAATTTTCATCATTTCCCATATTTGATTACTACATCTCCCAAACTGTGATAGTGTTAATTTATTAAATGAATCATGACCCACTTATATCATGTATTTTGGTATAATGATATGGTGGAATGTTATGGTTCATGTAAATTTTATGGAGTAAATATTATCTATATTGTTGAATAGAATATTCTATGCATTTTTTTTTGAATTTTCCAGGGTTCTTCTAGGGCTATAGATTCTTCTCGTGCCTTTTTTTAAATCATTATTTAGTGGTTATTTCAATACCTAATAAATATGTGATATTATTTTAAACATTTGTTTAAACTAAAAATATATAGTTATGTTTTTTGTTGGTGGTATAATAACTGCTAAAAATTCCATATGAAAATTTAGTGGCAGTTGTGTACATTTTTGCAGTGGTTTTCCAGCGAAATAAATATTTAGGATTTAGTAGTGGTTTAAACTTCTGGTAAATTATCAACATTATTTTTTCCATTAAATAAGTACTAAAATGATGAAAATGGGTGATAAATATATGATATGTGACACATAACAAAAATTGGTACTAAATGGATGGAACCGCCATTGGTTGGATGCCAACACCACCTTTAGAGCTTGTTTTTTGAAAACATCACAGAAACATTTGGTGAAGGTGTAAAATTCCACAAAATGGTAAATTTTATATAGTACAAATGTTACTACACTAGAAATGTAATCAAAATTCATCTCCCACTTGGGTATCATATTAAGATTTATCTTTACGTTCATTCTAGAAATTTCTATTTCATTCTTATAATTAATTGAACATGCATCCCCACTGCCTTTAATCTTCTTAGTTTTAAATTACATGTTCATTTCACCTAATTGATTAATTTTCATTTATATGTTCATGATGGTATAAGGTAGTCCTAAACAGTGAAGGAGGAATATGTATAATTCTTCAAGGGATGGGGAGTTAATTCATACATTTTTTACGTTCAAACTCCATGAGTATTTTTCAAAGACATGTTTTCACCTTTAATTTCGAAATTTCATACCAATGCATGAATTTATTTTTTATATTACTTTTATAGAAGACATGATTTTATTTTTTATCCTTTGATTCATTGGTTTATATTTAATATTTAAATCAATTTAATGCATTGAATGGAGTGAAATTATACACCAATTGTTTCCTTTTGATTTTTTAGTATATATCACGATTGATCATGGGACATGTCACATACTAAAAACATTAATATGAACTTGTCAAAGTTATGACTATAAAAAACCACATTTAAAATGATTGTGGAATCTTTCGAAAATCTAGTATCTGGGAAAACCACATTTACATCAATCATTGTTTTTCTTGTGAAACCATGAATTACCTTATTTGGTAAGAGTTGTGTTTCAATCAATTTTTATCCATTCAAAACCCACTCTTAGTAATTTCTTGATATTTTAATATTTATGTGTGGGTGTGAAGGGATCCATGAAGAAGGTATGATTTACATTATAAGGAAAAAAGATTATGGGATATACAAATCAACATTATGAAAGGTTATTTATTCATTCAATATACCTTAATTTTTTCTCCTCTTGAATAAAACAAGTGAAAATTAAAAAAATAACCAAAAAATGAAAATAATTCATTGTGACTTAGATGGAAGAAAACCATTTCTTGACCAATGATTTATAGCATATGTGTCTAGATGGTTGATGTGAGGTTTATTCTAACAATAACTTTAGGAAAAGAAAAAAAAATGAAAAAATTACATTGAAAAATAAAAAAGTATAAAAGTTGAAAAATATTCCAGAGGGTATACAAATCACACATTATGCATTACTTTGACCATGAACATACTTTTAGTTTTGGGAAAGTGGGATTTATTATAAATTTAAAGGGATTATTTCACTAAACCATTACATATGATATCATACATTATACATTAAGAGATAAATGACCCCATTGAGACTTAATTTTTAGGATTTATTAATTCTTGGGAATAATCTTAGTCTTCTGGATATAGAGAATATAAAAAATTAACATTAGCACACAAAAATTATTATTCTTGATAATTATTTCAATAGAACAGAATCGGCCCCACCTTAATAAATGAAACATATCTCACCATAAAGACCCTTAATTGATGAGATTCCATGTTTTAATTTAAATTATAATATATTTCTAATTTAAATTCTAGTTTTATAGATATATTATTTCATTAATGTGGCCATTGAAAATTCCAAATTGGTTGAAGATTTAGACAATATTCAACTAGAAAAAGGGTGTCACATTAATTATGACATAACATATAACATATGTGTACAATGACTATGAAATTTGGAAGGTCAATAGAAAATAAATTTAGAAAATCAAAATGGGAGGAATCATGTAGTGTTTTGGCCATATTTTGGGAATAATAGTAGCAAAATTTTAGTGGACATATTCTAAAAGAGAATTTAATTTTTTTTCTGTTTAGATTATTTCATTTCATATATAATTTTATTTTATTAATTTTATCAGATTGGTTTATTAATATTTTCTAAGGGTTCCACCATCTAGCCATATCCTTTTTCTGTACCTTATCTTCTACATTTCTACTTATTTTAATTTTGTTTTTTTTCTACTTCATCTTATTCTAACATTCTTTATGTTATTTTATTTCATTATTCTCTCTCTAACATTCTCTTCTATTGTTTTTATTTTACTATTTCAGCTTGTTATTCTCTTATTTATTTATTTACATAATGGAATATTACAATATAAATTAGGGGATAATCCAATTCATATCCCAGGGAAGGTATGTGGTGGTTCCATTTAATTATATAGTTAACTTCATTGTTTTTGTAATGTTTGTATTGAGAAAGAGTGATGTGGTTGGGTATGGAGATTATACACCACGACACTAAACTCAAACACATTTTTGTTCACAATTTAAACATTTTCTCCCCTCCAAACATATCATTATATCTTTATTTGATGAAGATGTGAAATTTTGCGGACGAAGTGAAATATGATGGATATGAGTCATAGAAGGTGTACACTCTTGATTGAGGTGGGTCATCAACAATTATTATAGGAGGAGTTCCAATTTATATTGCCTAAATATTTAAATATATCACCCCACTAAATAAAATAAAATTACTTTGAAATTTTGATTTCGTGATTTAAATTTCAAACAAAATTTAAACACCCATTTAAATTAATGGTGGAACCCATGAACCAAACCACAAAGGCCATGTTAAATCTTTTTAAATGAAATTTTTTCTCTTCATGTTAGTTAAATATTTATATTAATATAAATTTCATTACCATCAAATAAATTATAAAAAATATTATTTTAAGTTCATTAGATTATGTTGGTGAACAACTGATAAAGATCCTCAAGCGAGACAACACTAGTTATCCTTTCTACAACATAATGATAATAAATTTAGTTTTTCCATTCCCTAAAATAGGCATTCATTAGATTGAAATAATCTATGTCCCTGAGTCTCTCTATTTCTTAGATAAAGGGATTCTAGGATTATACATACATTAATATGATTCACCTAGATGAAATAGGTATGAAGATAATTGTGTTTGATGGATATCACAATAGATCCCTTTATAAATAGAATAAAATTTATTCTTTGATTGAGGATATCCTTTTCAATCATTTATGAATTCATGAATTCATATTTTCTTTAATTGTATGTGGCATATGTAGTCACAAATTATGATTTCTCAAATGAGGTTCATGTTTATTAAACATTGAGGGCTACTAAAAAATGTTTTATAGGGTATCCATAAATAGTTCTAGTTGTATTTTCAAAGGATTATATATATAGTGAATCTTTAAGATTTGAATTCCAAATTGTGTTTTACTAATATCAAAAATTATTTTTGGGAATGGTTTCACAAGTTATATGACATTACATAAGGTAAAAATGGTTTAATTTCATGAGGAATTAATGTAAGCTGGTGATTAGAGGATTTATTACCAAAAGGAACCTCCATTAGAAAGTGGGTTAGACTATTTTTTCATATTTCATTGAGTTTTCTATACTATAATGTGATAAAATATTCTATGGTGGTTCTTAATTGGGTTTATTTCATATTCTAATATATTAAATTAATCAAACCAAATTATCTCTAAATTCTATAATATATTTCTTTTCAAAATAGGTTTATTATAATGAGAAGTCTAAAATTATAACATTAAGGTTTAATTGATTATAATTCGTAATGGATATTAAACTGAATTATTTAAGTGATTTTAAATGTTATAATGCATGGTGAAATCTATAATCAATATATGACGATACATTTGGTTCTTAGAGGCCTATATATATCAGTACAATTTTCTTTGATGTTTATTATCAACATTAGAACATATAAAAAAGATTTCACCCTAGTTCTCATTATCTCTTTCCATTACAAACTATTCATTAGAAATATATGTTAAAATTTGTCCTACCCTTACACCAAACAATTCCAAAAATTATTGGATAGCTCCAATAGAAGGAGCCTTTCAACTACATCTCAGTGATCTCAATCAAATTCAGTTAAAGAGTTTCCACATGCATTATTGGTTGGTGTATGGTACACCATTCTTATTTCTAATCATTTTTATCTATTGCAATCATAAATATAGATTCTTGGTTAAATCATGTTTTGAGTTTTTTCTTCTGCAACATTTATGATGCTAGAGATCCCTCCGAAGACTAATAATATGTCTTCCAAATAAAACACTAAAAATACTAAAACGTATTCACTAACATGATTTTATACAAGATCCATCTACATATTTGAAAAAACCAAATTATATGACAATATCATCAAACTAGATGTTGTAATTATAAGAGTCATTCTTCAATCCACTAATTGGACAATATAACTTGTAAACCTCATTAATCTCATTTAGTACATCAATAACTTTTGGTTTAATAAAATACAGATAATTTTATAATTTTCATCTAAATTATATAGTATTTAAATCTATTTTTTATATCTCAAAATCATACATAGAAGTCATGATGACAAATATATAAATAAACATTACCATAAGAAATGGATAAAAGGTGTGTTACTAATAAAAAGTATTCCTTTGATGGTACTATTTTCATGTTATAAGTGATTTATATATAGATAGTCTACCCTGCATGTGAATATTATTATTAAATTTCACATTCACCCTATAGGCCTTACCCCTTTATGGGAATCCACCATGTTTGGGACTTTCTTAATGTACACAAAGTCTATACGGTATCACATGGACTCTATAAAGATTTTATGAATTAAAACCCTTAATGGATTCTCAGTATATATTAGCATTGTCATTATTAACATTAATTCATAATTTTCTTACATAATAAATACATATCATTTAGTCTCATAATGAATCATTCCAATACTTGGAGGATCTCATGAAACCTTATTTATTTTTACTTCCACAACCTCTTACAAAATCAGGTCAATCTCAATATTTTGTTAAATTCAAATTTATTGGTTTTAAACATGTTTTTGATTAATATTTCTCCCACTTTCTTATAAAATGATATATTTTTTCTCAAGGAAAATAATATTTTGAAACATAAAATCATTGTTTTTAGTAGGATTATGAATATAATAACCCTTAGTTTTACATTGATAAGAAAATTATTTAGAGAAATGATTTTTTGAATCGAAACATCATTTGAATTCTTCATAGTCCAAAATAATTATAAAATAACAACTACATCATTTATTTTACCAAATATCACATAGTGTATTTATGAGTACTTTATATAGAATGTGATAAAGTAAAAATTCTCTTGTTTATTGGGAATACCCCAGGAATGATATAAGAATGTCACACTAACTCTTCATCGATTGATCTATGTCTAATAATGTTTTATTCCTTCTTTTATACACACTGTTACTCTTAGCCGACCCATTAGGATTTATAAATGACATAATTTTACTATGTATTATATTTTTAAAAAATTATTAGATTAGTTATTCAAACCCTGATCTAATCATATATAATTAAAAAATTTGATATATAGATTTTATAACTCAATTTTAAGCACCTTAAACTTTCAAAAGATTTAAAAATTATTAATCATATGAAACACATAACCATTATGAGTAAAATCAACATTAATGGTTGCAACATATCTTTAACCTATACATACAACAGTACTCATTGATTCATATAAATAACTATGTATAATACCCAATTGTCCCTTAGATCTCTCTTCATTTTCACTTAAATGTGTTGTGGGAATTAATCTTTAAAAATAAGTTTTAAAATTATAAAATGACTCTAAACAAAATAAGTGAAATAATCCATCTATTTAGAGTCTTTATATGCGTTTCTCCTTTATATGACCAAGGAAATAATGCCAAAGATAAGTAGTGTTAGAATCAACCTTGACTTTCCAATCATGAATTTCATAAACTGGATTATCAAATATAAAACACATAAACCATTCACCATATTCCCTATTCCTTAAAACACTCCATTATTAAATGTAGATAAATTTTATTCTTAATTATTAATGAATGTCACGACATATCCCCTGGGGCCTATACTGTAACTACCACAAGCCAGCCTTCCATAGGCTTGGGGCTAGCGACTAGCACCGAAAGGTGTATTTCCTAAAACGAAAATGGATCACCTTTAAACCTGTACAAACACACAGTCTAAGAAAACGACAAGAAGAAACTATGAAGTAAACTACTATTGTAAATGTTCACTAAATGTTAAGAGGATAGAATACAAGCCCAACTGGAAAATTACAAGATAGATGAAATGATAAAAGTAGCTCTTGGACCGTCCACTGCGGATCCTACCAGAAAGGTTGGTATAGTTCTCCTCTACAGTACTCCATGTCTGCCCGTCTACACTACGTAACGTCATGCTGAATGGTCCACCTCTGAGAACTGTCCATTCCAAGCTCCCTCATCTTGTATCATTGTGGTACATCATTTGAACAAGACACAACAAGGGGAGGGAAAATCCCATGCAAGGGTGAGTATAACGATACTCAGTAGGGACCACGACACCCGGATGGTCTCTTAGAGTTCTACAAAGAGAAACCACATGGCAACACCACATAGCTAAAGAACCACACATTTTAAGTAGAACATAACATAACCTCAATCAAAAGCACACCGTAAAGACAACTCTCACTAGGATTTATTATAGGGGTAGTAAAAAGTAACATCCCTAGTCACAACGTCGAACTCTTCGACTGTTAGATAACTCCTCCCTTATCGTGTACAGTGGGTCTGCCGCATCACACAGTGGTGTTCCCCAATAACCATGAACTGTTGAGGTACTCCTCCCCATCGCGTACCATGGGTCATCCGGGTCTGACATATCCACCCACCCCCATCCTATTCTGCAAAGGAACACCTCTCCATCGCGTACTGCGGCTACTCCCCATCGTGGCCTGCTAACGTAATGTGGGTTTGTCGGGTCACACTAAGCCATCGACCCTCATGGTGTTCTTATAAGGTACTCCTCTCCATCACACACCTTGGATACTCCCCACCATTGTAATCGAGTCACTCAGAGTCGAAAATCAGAAATCGTTTGGTCTAATCCAGTTGTAGGGTTCCGTACATTGTGTGCATGGGATAAATACTCCCCAAGACATCATTTATAACTCAACGAGAACTATGACTCACAATGAAGTAACCCTATTAACCTCCATGTCATAACGCTTTCATGGAATTAGACGACGGGTCAATCGGACACCAGTTCGGTGCGTTATTGGAATTTCAGTGCCGAGGGCCCGGTTGGATTTGGGTGCGATCCAAACCAGCTATACTCCAAGATTCATCTATACAATAGTGGACTATGGAAAAAGGATGGTATTGGTACAAGGGCCCCAACACTACATACAATTCTTCCAAATGGCGTCTTGTTCTCAAGATAAGCCTCTTTGTGTGTTTCAAGGCCCATTGGGGACTGGGTTCGGTCCGACCCGGTCGGTCCGACCGGCCTGACCCGATATGGACAGGGATGAGGTGGACCTGGCTAGCTGGGCCAATGTACAGTCTGGCCCGCATGAGGGGTGCATGCAATGATGGCCCGACCAAAATAGGGTGGCCCCCAAAGGGGAGGCCCAACCCACATGGGGTGGCGGCGCGTTGGGCGTTGACCCGCTAGGGTGACGGTATAGTCCTAGGGCAGCGGCCAAATCTAAGGGTGGATGATTGGATCGAGGTTGGAACCCCGGCACGAGGGTGGGGGCCTAGACTGAGGGTAGCAGCCCAATCTGATTGTGGAGACCCGGCTCGAGGGAGGATTCCCGGATCGAGGGCGGTGGACCGCTCTGAGGGTGGCGACCCGATCTCAGGGGAGGGGGGGTCTTCGAAGGTGATGGCACTGTCTGAGGGTGGTGACCCAATCTGATGGTGGCCACCCTACTAGAGGGCGGCAGCCCTCTCCGATGGTGACCGCCCGGTTTGGTTCAACTTGGGGGGGTGGGTCTAACCCCCAGTGACCCGCTTTATTAAATGGGCCAGAGGCCTTTCGGTTGGTGAAGCGGGGTACCACTTAGTTTCCACGAATCCCACCAGAGGAGGGTTCAGCCACCACAACGGCTTTGGTGGCTTCAGTTCTCCACCAGAGCTGTGGTTACACTACCTCCCCTCCCGTGGCTATCGATCATGTCAGCCACCTCATCCATTCACTGCGGCTAAAGTGCTACGACCATCCTCTTATATTGAGAATCGATGTGATTGTTGCCTTCCATGGAGGTGCCATGATAAAAATATAGTGGAGGGCTCAAGCCCCATTGTTTTGGACCGTGCCTTCAGCGTTAGCTCATAAAATGGAAGATATTAAGGGAGTTCAATAACAAAATTGAATTAACAACAAGATTAAACCCTACAAAATACCCCACAACAACCTCCCGCAAGGGTGAAAGAATCATGGGTCAACCAATTAGTCAGTTGACCGACGTTCATAGTATAATTTCATGAACGAGGAAGATGGAATCCAAAACACAAAAATGGAATCACCCCTTACCTCAAAACATCAGAGAAACATCCATGATTGAAGGAGGATCAGGTTCTTCATTCACGCAACCGGCCCCAAAGACACCACTCGCCTGTCATCCTTAGGTTGTTGGTCGTCCGTCACCTCCCTCTACGCCGACATCATTTTCCAAGGGTCCAATGTTGTTTTGTTCCTCCAACACTTCACTACATGGTGAATCTCTCTGATACCTCTTTCCATATCACAATATTTATAAGAGAGAGGTGGTGTAAGTAACGACATGGGGAAATAATGGGGATCATTAATTAGGAACCTTCCTAATTTCCCCAACATCATCATTACGTAAGGTTTGATGGTCAAGCCGTTCAATGGAATGACACACCACTGACCCCACCCTTTAACTGGTCTGTTGGAGGTTACAAAAAAATAACGGGATTTATTTTATTTTATTTATTTTAAAAAGAATCAATAAGTAACTTTTTATCTGTATCAATTGTGGTCAATATAAACCCTCCCTTAAGTGAATCCTGACATTGTGGATTCAACTGATCCCTCATAGTTTTATTCCAAGCAACGCGTCAAAATATAGAAAACACTGCTCACGCGTTTACAGAACGTACCTGAAAAAAAGTTTGGAAAATTATTAACAGTCACCCTAGCTCCACACTAGTCGAGGTTAGGATATACTAAAGTGAAAAATTCCCTAACAAACCCAAAGGTACTCTCAGATCTCCAATCTGAGATTCCATTTAGATGTTATGGATTTTAAAATATAATAATTGTCACATAATTATTTTATTTTCGTGCTAAAACTAATTTTTACTTGTGGCCCACACCCGCCAATGTTAGTGTCCTCCTAAAGAAACCATACCCTCACATGTTCATAGATGGTATCTTATTTTCAATCTGAGTTACCGTTCATGAGTTTTTAGCATTTGAAAAATAAAATAACTTTATTTAATTATTTATTTATTGTTATTCCATTTTCGGGGTTTACCACATGGGGCCTACGTAGAATAAACATAAGTCATATCTAGGGGAAACTCCCCATCCTTAATGTAATGAAGCCCTCAGATTTTTTATTCGGTTATCATTTGAAGATTTATTCAACTTATTCCAAAAAACTTCTTACACGCACTAATTAAATCTGAACAAAACTACGAATGATCATTCCGGGAACTCCGGGCCTCGGAATCGTGTGCCGTCAGATTTTGATGTCCCGAAATAAATCTATGTAATTAAAAGAAATAAACAGAAATTTTGGGACATTAAATTCTCCCCACCTAGTGGATTTACATCCCCAAAAGCCACAACATAGACTAATGTAATAAATTGGGGTATTGAGCATCAATCTGAGTCTCCCACTCCCATGAGCTATCTTGGAGGTTCTCGTGCGGCCATCGAATGTACACAAGAGGTATTAACCAACCATGAAGGAACGACTCCTGTTAATCCTCAATATTCACTGGAACCTCCGTAAACATTGCCCCATCATCAATGTTCATCTCACCATGGTCGATGATGTGACATGGGTCATGCATGTTTCTCCTCAGCTAGGATATGATTAAGACATCGTGCACCCTATCCAATTATGGTAGATGTGCCAAGCAGTATGCCACCTCGCCAATTCACTGATGTATTAGAAAAGGTATGATAAACCTCAGTGATAACATGCCACCTCATCCAAATCCTTTTAGTTCTCGACAAGTAGAAACACACAAGAATACGTGGTTTCCCTCCATAAACACCAAGGGTCTCTGTCTCCTGTCAGAATAAGACCTCTTCCTGCTCTGTGCAGTCTTCATCAGCTCCAGTATGATCCGCACCTTCTCAATGGAAGCTCATACAATCTCTGGACCCATAAGTGCTGACTACCCTTACCATGCTATATATTTATAAGAGAGGTGGAGGTTAAGTTATGATGTTTGGAAATAATGGGGTTCATTAATTACGAAGCTTCCTAATATTGGAAATTTCATCATTACATAAGGTTGGTAGGTCAAGTTGTCCAATGGAATGACACACCTCCGGCCCTACACTTTAACTGGTCTGTTGGAGGATAAAAAATAAAAAAAAAATTATTTTATTCGATTTCTTTTAAGAAGTCGCAAAACATAAATTTTTATCTGGACCTACTATGGTCAATGTAAAGCCTCCCATATGAGAACCTAGCATAGTGGACTCAACATTTCCCTCAGATTATTAATCTTAGAAACAGTTCAAATGATAGAAAATGCCGCTTACACGTTTACTGAATGTACCAAAAAAAAGTTCAGAAAATTATGAACAGTCACCCTCGATCCGCGCCGGTCAAGGTTAGGCTCTGCCTAAGTGAAACACGCCCCAAAAAACCCAATGGAACACTTGTATTTCCATTACGAGTTACTGTTTAGATGTTATGTATTTTACCATAAAATAATTTTCACTTAATTATTTTATTTACGGCCAAAAACTAACTTCCACTTGTGGACAGTGCCGACCAATATTAGTATATACCTAAAGAAAGAATACCCCCAGGAGTTCAGCGGTGCTATAAGATTTTTATCCTACTTACCATTTATGAGTTATAAGAATTTGAAAAATAAAATAAAATTATTTTATTATTTTATTTAAAGTTATTCCATTTTCATGTTTTCCCATAGGAGGCCGGCACCGACAAAATGTTGGTCGGGCCTAGGGTAAACCCACTTTCTAGAACACAACAGTGCCCTCAGATTACTAATTCGGGAAACTATTTAAGATTTATTCTGTTTTTTAGGAAAACTTCTTATACGTGCTAATTCATGCGTAACAAAACATCGACATATCATTCCGGGCACTACTGTCCTCGAAATCACGTGCTGTCAGATTTCTCAGTCTAGAAATAATTCCATGTATATAATAAATTACATGGTAATACCAGGACATTACAATGAAGACCCATCCTTTTTTATACATGATATATAGATAAAAAAATTATTTTTGGATGGATGATAGAAACCATTTTTTCAATTTTATAACTAATCCAATTGGTAGATTATAACTAAATATACTAGGTTTCAAAATGAACTAACACATTCCACATCCTGCCACTATTTTGAAGGGTATTCATGGTCACCAAAGACAAAAAACTAGTTTATATGTAACACATAAAGAACATTTTTAATGATTTCACAATTAAATCAGAGTTAGAATGACAATAGATATTTAATAAAAAATCCATCATGCACCTTCCATTCATTTGTAGTACATTTTAGGAAAAATAATCCGAAATATTAAATTGATAAAAAAATTGAATCACAATCAATAAATGTAATCCAACACATTCATATAAATAGATCCTCTAATATAATGTATATATAAAAATTTTATAATAAATGTTACTGAGTTCATCATAATTAATATTCTTGGGGGAAACATTGACCAATAAAAGTAAAACATAACTAAAAATATACTAGAAGAGTACATCTATGAATCCCATAAATTAAATCCATATGCCCACTACCCATGTATAAAAAAATATAAAATAAAACTCAAATAAGATCTAAAAACTATAAAATATATATAGTCATGTGCTAAATATATGAGGAGGTTTCCGCCCATTAGATCTATGAAATTACTTCCATAACACATTATATATATATATTATTGGTTTAAATATTTTATAGATAAATATATTTTTATAAAGGATATACATATTAAAACTACCAACACTTCATTTTTTGAAAAAAAATCATTTTTAAAATTTTTATTAATTGAAACCCTTCACATGAAAATTGATTTTCCTAGGTAGAAACTTCCTTTTCAAACCCACCATTTAAAAATTCCATTTTAAAAAATATTTCACAAGTAATACTTTTTGAATGACACATTTAAAACCCAAAAATACGTATTAAATACCACATGGTTTTCCAAAACATCCCTATAATCCAATTTATAATTAAACAAGACACATCAGTCAAAAATCAATTTTTTAAAACCGACACACTAGAGTTATAAAAAGAAAAAAATTCAAACAGTGATTGTAAAAACAACGATTTAAATTTAATGTAGTAAACCATTTAAAATCCCATTTAAATTTTTTTTAGAAATGAACAAATACAAAAACTAAAATGGCAACCAATCCAAAGTATGAACCAATTTATCAATGGAAAGGTGAAAGTTAAATCAACAAAAACATATGTTACACCCAATCACTCAATGGTTACGGGATAAAGGAACACAATAGAAAGAATCATCTAAATGATCTTTAAAAGGACGCTAGAATATTGAGTATCTTTCAAGGTCTTGGTAATAAGGACATAAAAAAGGGATGAGGAACCTAGGAGGAGACTACTAATCCTATCATTTCCATGTCATTATGAAAAAAATGGGCTCTATCAGTATAGGAGTTGCTAAAAAGAAATCTATATCCCATTTTAAATTTTATCATGCCCACGAAAACAAACTGTTATATCACTTAGTGTATGTAAATACCATAAACATGGTTGAAAACACTCCACGATAGTGTTTTGACTTATATATATCACTGCCTAACCCCTTAGAATTCCAAGGAAATCAATCAAGGTGGGTAGAAATCAATAAAATGCAATGAATGGGAATAAAAAAGATCAATACATTTACAAATATATTCTCCCTCACCTCTAATTACATTGTATAAAATAAACCCATTTTTATCATATCTTACAAACCATATACATAATAAACCACACATAAATTGGATGATAGTACAAGGGTCACAATATGGTCAAATGGAATTCATTTAAAACCATTTCACATAAAGTTAAAAATGGGAATTTTATAGAATAGACCTTGAATGTAAATCCAGATAACAATTTTGGAAATGTCATTTAAAACTGGCATAAAAACCAAAAGTGTATAGGATTTTCATAAAATTATAAAACCCACCTGTGAAACATATAAATACAACACATGTATCAAAATAAATACTGGATGGGTCAACACACCCTTTCTTAATAAAACCACTATTATTGAATATTTAAATATCGTAATTAGAAACTACTTTGTGTAGAACACCATTTTAAAACAATAAATCAATGTCACTAATAATTTTACAACCATTTACAAACATTGAAAAGAAAAATGGGCATTTTTAAATACACATGGAAGGGAATCCCATTCCCAGAAATGCATTAAAACAACATGAAATCTATTTTTCTACCTCACGGGACATATTTATAATAATATAATGTGATATATACCATTTTTGTAATACTCAATCATCCCAAAACAGGAGATAATATTCAATAAAATATAAAACCCTCTATAAAACAATTCAGAAACAAATAACGTTGGATGATAAAGGCTAATGTAATATAGAAACTATCATCTATAATCCCTAATGACCCAAAAACCCTTGATTAGACACTAAAAACCCTAAATATCTCTACAAAAGTGATTTGGGTTTTTGTAAATGAGATAAATTTAAGGGTATAGGGTAGGGAATTGAGGATAGAAGGAATGTAAATAAAAATAAAATATATTCGATGTAAATATTTATCAATATAGTGGTAGAAATCAAATTTCAATGTTAGAGGTAGGAAAAATTCCTCCTTTGATCCCCCAAGATTCCTGAACATGAGTAAGAGGGCAGTTGGGTGAGTTAGAGATAACATTTTAGAGAGGAAGGATGATAATTTCCTCAAATTTTAAAACTTGGGTAGATGATATAGTTTTAACAACACACCAATAGTGGAAAAAACTATAACAACATTTTAATACTACACAGTTTCAAGAGATCGTTTCATAATTATAAAAACCATGATTAAACTGTATGTAACTGCACTATCAAAATCTTGTCCTCTCATGCAAAGGTTATGCATTTTTACTCATCAACATGAGTCAAACCATGATCCACCCAGATAACACTAAATTTATTGAGATTATAGATAAAATCTAGGAATCTAATGAAAAATTAAGGAAACATAAAATTAATATAAAAAATACAACACACTATGACATGGAATGTCTCACATAGATTTAGATAATAAGTTTTTACCTCAAATGAAATAACTATTAACCCATTTAAAATAAATATATCTATGTAACCTTTAACTAATTCTCTCATACTTATAAATTTTTACTTATCTACAAAAAATACACACCATTTATCCAATATCCATGAATAATAAATAAAGAAGTTGATTTACTTAATATTCAAATCTAATGTTAAGAATACATCGCTTTCAAAAACAACTTAATCTTATATAAAAATATCGTTCATACTTATATGATATCTGAAAATATTTGTGATGATGTATTCCATAATCTACAATAAATACATATTTATGGGATAAAAGCTTTATGTATATATATATATATATATTCATCAGAGACATTTAATGAAACTACTCCCTCTAAACATAATAAACCCATATATCATGTCCATTTATTGGGATAAGATACACATTTTAATAAATATTGGGTTTCACTGGAATTTTTTCCAATATTTGTCTATTTATGTAAACTAGCATGATAATCAAAGCATATATGAATCTAATATAGATATGTGGATAAATCATCTTCGAAAATCATAATATAAATTATCCCCTTTGAGTACCTAATAGTATTGAGGTCACCAATATATGTAACATAAAACATATAGTTGAATATGGCCACCTAATCCTATTAGGGTCACCAATATCCATCATTCTTTAAACATGATTATCCATGGGAATCTAGAAGTTTCATTCTATAAAACCATTATATCTCATGTAATCATTATATATGTGGACAGTTCTAGTGAATTAGTTTTAGAATATTTATTCCATCCCAAAAATTAATTTATTCAAACCATATCAATATATAAATATTTACACACCTCATAGTTTGTATTTTTAACTAAATATTAGAAATCAAATATATTTACCCATATCTTAAAACATGTCATGTATTTGGTAAATGAAACCCCTTCATGTGATGAATTATAATCATAAGAAATAAAATATCATTTCAAGAGTAATAATGGTGAGATATGTTTCCAACCTTAAAAATTCAACATAGAGAATACATTTCCAGGAAAAGGATCAGTTATAACCACATTCCCAATACATGGATAAATTTCATCATAATTTTAATAATAAATTTGTATAAATAATAATCAACCTCGAAATTCAAGAATATATTTAAATAAAAACAAAATTCAAGGTTGAATAAAATAAAATCTTATATTTCATTGCGTATAATATTTCTTTTTTATACATGGTATGAAAGTTTATAATAAGTGATTTTATAAATTTAAAACAAAATCATAAAAAAAAATATACAAAATTTTTATACATGAATATTTAAATATATATTTAATTAATAAATTAATAATTTAATTCTTTAACAAGATATTTTACAACATCAGACATTCATAATAATAAAAATTACTTTAATTTTTGTATTACGTCTTTTGAATTTTGTCCACGTCATCTGGCCTACCCTAGTGATACCATTTCGAACAAAATTATTTTATTTCATTTTTTAAAGACTATGACTTTCCACCTTCACTTGGTTGAACTCTATAAACAATTTTATAAAATATACAACATGATTAATTAAGGAAAAAATGTATAGCAACATATTATTTTAATTTATATTCACACAAAGAACCATGAAAAGTTAATATACAACATGAAATTGTTTGTATTTTTTGTATATTTGACCATTACATAGTTGTCACCTATAAATGATTTGGTGATGTTATAAAAAATATTTTGTTTTATGATATAAATAACTATGATAGTTTACCTTAAACAAGTTTGTTTCAACAATAAATATTAGCACACTATAACATAATGATTTAAATTCCATTCCATTTTTTGAAAAAATATTAGTTTATAATATTTTTATTAAAATTTCAAATACAAAAATGTGGTTTATAACATGAAAATGGTTCTTTAAGTATAACCAAAAAAATTAAAATATAGATTTCATCTTATTGATTCATCATTAGAACTGAACCTGAAACTAGTGAAGGGATTCATGAGACATCTAAATGGCTATAAGAAGTGGAATAAAATATCAAGTACCATGTCAATATCAACAAGTAGTGCAATAAATATGATGAAATAAGAAAAGGATAAAATGTGTGTACCTCAATATATATGATTTTGATCTTTATTGGTAGGGAGTTTATTAAAGTTCCACTAATGTACACTAATTTTATATTTCCCCTGAAGCTGTCCAATTGATACTAGAATCACTAAATAATTTGATGAGACCACATTTCAAAAATGGTTTCCTAGAATCCATTTCTCAACAAAAACATATACTGAAAATAAACCCATAGAATAAAATATAACTAATAGTAATATATAATGTCTCAAATGAGGACTATGAATCTATACATTATTAACCTCCTTTATTGAATGATAGAGAAGATTGGAGTTTAAATTTTTTATACATTATAAAATGAAAAACTTTTAGTATTTCACTTCATCAATTAATCTAATTGTTAAAATTATTTAAATTTTTTTATTTATTAACACATCATTATATTATGTGCCAATAAGTCAAATCATCTTGATAATTAAAATGGTAGATTCAAATAACTTATATCATTAGTAATATCGCAATAGAAGAATGATTTGGTGCTAAGAACCATGATACGACACTAACCATGGTGTTGTTACATTCACCATGTCATTTATAATTATTTAATCTATAATTTTCAACAATCATAATGATCCATGGTAGAAGCAAGATCCCTAGTTTTTTTATGATGTAAAAATCAATTTTTGGTTTGATTTTTTTTATGACCTAATGTGAATACCCATTAAGTTTATAGGGGTATCAGAGGTGTTTGGGTCTTGTTTGGATTCCAAAAATGATATTTCTTGAAAAAATAGAATGGTCGCATGGTTATTAAAAACCATACGGGGCATTTTGCATTATAACACTTTACCATGCAAGATAGGACAATGGGGACAAATAGGAAGAAATTTAAAAAAATGTGAAGATGGAGCTGCAAGCTCATGTGGTGGCCTCTATAGTTTCTAATATGGGATGAGACATGTTTTCTGCAGATTTTTTCAAACTATTCAAGGAGTCTAAGCAAATTTTCCCTCCTTACAGTAGTGGGTGCATAGTTGGCTCATAGTTTCACCAATTTTTCTACCAAACTACGTGACCCTGGAAGTCATGAAAAATTACCTATTTTCCCCTAAAAAAACCTATAACATTATTTTCTATTTCACTTCTCTCTAACCTTGGAAAATATCCATTTTGGATCCCTTTGTGCCAAATGTTATCTAATGATCCCATTCCATCATCCAATCTCGGAATCGAACACCAATCATCTTGTTTCATATAAATCGGTGAGTACCCAATTAATTTTAATTAGTTATCCATTATTCATTGTATAGATCGAGTTATTTATGTTCAAGACCATATTCTCTATGTTCATGTTCTTCATCCATTCAATATTTTTATTCTGATTTAAGTTGATTGAGAGGTTGATACTGGATGACCATTATACTATATAAATATGTTAGGTAGTCTATAAATTCCCTGGAAGTTTAGGGATTTGTTAATCTAGTTCTCATTATTCCACCCACAAGACATTATATAATGACCTTTAAAATGATATGAATAATTCAATGAAATGAAATGAATCTTGTTAGGAATTCCCCTTAGTTCACTTTATACATTATGGATATTGTTTCCTCAACCACAGTTACCCATGGGGGTGCCCTTGATATTTCCTTCATTAAACCACCCATGTGGTGTGTTTTAGAACACTCCAAGTTAGAAGAAGCCCGAAATAAAATATTTAATTGAATTGATTAATTTTGAGATTATATGTTCCCTTAACCTTGTGTGAAATGATGTTGAATTGTTTTAATGTTGAATTTTGATTTGTTTTATGAGTGGGTATACTAATAAAACATGAATGTGAATTGTTGAATGGTTACATTGGATTCCATGTGTGCTCAATGTCATGGGTTATGTAAATGGTAGATATTTACTTATACTTTTATTCTTTTTGAATTTTAATTCTATGGGATGACTTGGAACTTTCTACCCCTTGAATTTGGATTGTACTGGGTTCATAATGGACATGGTCGATAAACATTCTCCGTGGATCCTAAATAATGAAAAACTGAGTTTCCATCATGATAATCCTAAAACGTGATGTGGATTCCTGGGTTCACTATACCATAGATATTTCCCTAGAGGTCTGAAAATATTATCATATGGCACAACCAGAGTAAATGTGATATTCATGGTAATAAGGCATGTCTATGGTTTTTCGGACACTTTTGGTTATATGGAGTGGCCATTGTAAATATAATTTATAGATTAAATGGGATGTTCATGGTTATCATGATATGATTGGATGTGCGAAATGATTTTGTTAGTTATTTATAAGATGATTTAGCTACCATGATATAAGAGGTTGAACATTTTTATGGTAACCTTGTGGGGATATAAACAATAAATTGTTCTATTGTATACATTCCATGGACATTATAATTTTATTACTACTTAACTTTCATGCTTCATTATTTCATTACATTGTGAAACTAATACTCGTTATAAACCCTTTCTTGGTTAGATACTGGGATAATATCTCCAAACATGTTCAGTCATTTGATCTGTAACTAGAGAGACTATTTGATTGCAGTTACAGACCAGGGGATGTTCCCATAGTTAGATTCCGGTCATTGTACTATACATAAGATCAGGGGGTCATGAGACTATTCTAAGGCTCATGATTCTATCTAGGAATAGTATTTTTGGTATTCTGCAACATTTATTGTACAAATTCTATATATACATATTTTGGATGTTTTTTAGACACATGAAATTTTCCTAATTTTATATTAGATACTGTTGGATTTATTTATTTATTCCTCCACATTATCTGTCATTGGACTATTATACTACATCCATTATTGAATTGTTTTAATATTCTAAAATGTTACACTATGTTAATGAGGGAATAGTCTCTACACTGACACACGATATACCCTCACTACTAGTTCGTAACATATATCATGTAGTGACATGGACTTAATGACATGTGTCCAATCAATCTCAAGGCACTTTTGAGTGGAATCTATATCAAAGATTTCATAATTTTTTTCATTGAATTTTGTATAATAGTATATTATGTTATGAAAATCGACAGATATATGATTGAATTGGCATTTTTTTAATGAGATTTTCATGGTCATAGATAATGTATGTATAGGAAGAATCCAACTTTCATCAAATAAATTTTTTTATGGATTTGTCCTAATATAATTGATTTGATTCCACTTTTGGGTAATGCACATGAATTTTGATGTTATTAATGATTCGATTCTGGGTCCAATTTTGTTGTGACCTGAAGAGATGTGGGTATTCCATCTCATCCATAATTTTATGAACATGTTATAAATCACATGCCTTGTATTATGACCTTCCATATATGATGCATTACCTATTTTGATAATATTATGATAGGTTTTGTGATTGATATAAAAATTGTTCTGATAGACTTCAGTTCATGGAATTGAGAAATAAGGTTGGTACATAGAGTGAATGTCATAACCTAAGATGTATTTTCCTATTTTTTATATAATATAGAACCTATGCATATAAATGTTCCATTTTGAATCATGGACCATGAGTCGTATGCATAGGAATGTGGTATGGTAATGATTAGGAGGAAAATATATTTTGGTTCATGAGGTGAATGGGCCCTTATATATCGATAATGCTAGACCAATTGGTTCTACCATTTCTAATGAGATGTTAAATGAATATGAAATTCAAATGGAAACTAAAATGATTAAAAGTTTACTCTACCTAGACAACCCTTTTGATAGATCTATATGTATTGTCTATAGTGATGTTTTTACTACATCATTTATAAATTCATAGATTCAGGATCACACAATGTGGTATGCCCTGGTAATAGGATTTTATTTACATGTCCACTATTTTGTAGAAAAAAAACTATGATATCGTTATTTTCTGATGAAGGTGTTCGGAATGGAAGTTGAATTCCACCACAACGATATCAAGTCAAATGCCAAAATTATAGAGATGACCATGACATAGAGGTGGTGGTCCATGGGATATTGTTGGATCTTATTTTGGATCCAGTTATGATACCATTATTCTTTATGAACATAGGTGTCACATCCCAGGTCTGTGAGGGGTGTTCCCACATCATGCAGACTTTACAGGGACAACCTCATCCTTCCATTTATATGGATGACTTAATGTGTGTGTTATAGAAGTAGATTCCACCAATGATTTTTAGGGATAGTTGTTCACTGGATGCTAGGATTTGACTTGAGACTACAATTTCATACATCAATAATTTAAAGAACCCTACTAAGAGGAGAGCAAATCTTGTGACATATATTTTATGTGGAGTTATAAAGAACTGGTGGGATATTCTAAACAAGGATGACAAGTTCTGAGATATGGATTGTGCGGATTTCCTAACCATATTTTATGACAACTTTAACTCTGAGTATCTGAGGGAAGAGTGGGTTAGTGAGTTTATATGACTGGAGTGGGGCACTATCATGGTTAGGGAGTACTCAACATGGTATATAGAGTTGCAACATTTCACACAATGACACATTGAAAATGAGTTATTGGGGGAGATATGATTTGAGTATGGTCTCCAACATGGCATTAGATAACATGCTATTGTGCTAAAATTGACCTCCATTACAAATTTGGATAATTATGCACTAATTAATGAGAAAAACCTGGTGGAATATGGGGGTGCAGAGTAGAGCAGTATATCCTATCAAATCCTTAGTTCAACATCCAGTGGTACGAAGTGATATTTTATAGATTATTGTGAGATGAGTACTAGCCATAGCACATGTTCTAATAGGTTGTTTTTATATCTCACTATGGAAGTAAAGGACACATGATGAATCAGAGCGATCATGACATAGTCAAGTGCCGAGCTTGCAATAGGATGTGCCACTTACAATGTTTTTTTGGAGCATCCCTCCATCATTGACTGGTAGGGGTTAGCTCTAAAACTAGGTTTAGGAGAATGGTTCGTAGCTAAACATCATGTAGGGAGCACTATTAGTACCAGGAAATCAAGATGAGGTGGTGGTTTTTATGGATGAGGTAGTAAAGGACTAATTATATTGAGACAATAGTTTAGGATCACATTATGTAGTGTTGTTGTGTCACATGAATGTGGATCAGGACAAATATATTATGTATACTCTACCTTATGAATCATATAACTAGACAATATATGATGATTGATACTATCATAGTAACCACAACTCTATTATCATCTCTTTTTGACTTAGTTACATCACATATCTTTTATCTATATATATAGTGGAGAGGCTTAGGATCATGGTATAGTTTTATGTGTGTGTTATGATTTTTCGAACTATTTTTGGGGTCAAAAAGGAGGATGTATATATATTCAAGGAGTTAACCCTTGAAATTGGTGGGTGTAACTTCATTAGTAATCATGTTATGCATACGAATACTGGGTATTCTATCGTATGTAGTATAGACTGGAAAGTAGCTTAACGAGCCTACATTGACTAGTATCGCCGGCGGGTGAATTTCACATCACCAGATGGCACTATTTATATTTACATGTGTGAATGGGATGTATCGGTGAGTCTAGCTGGACTATAGGATAATGAGTTAGATGGGTTGATAGCCTATATTTATAATTTTTATCTGGATGATCAATGAAAACCTCAGGTGGAATTTCCCCAGGTAGTTGATAATTTTTAGAATGTTATCTAGGAAAAATGATATAGTTTATCTCCTATGAGAGAGGTTGATTTATCTATCAAGTTAGTACTAGGAGCTTTATTGATATCCATTCCTCAATTTTGGATTTCTATGATAGAGTTACAAGAGAATAAGAGGCAACTAGAGCATTTGGAGGAAAAGTGGTTTGTCCATCCTAATACATCTCCTTGGGGTTTACTGGTACATTTTTCACAATAATACATATTTTTACCTTAGTATGTGTGTGGAATATTACAAATTGAACATGATGATGGTTAGAAATGAATATCCCTTTCCATGGATAGATGACCTGTTTGACCAACATCAGGGAGCTCTAGTGTTCTCAAAAACTAATTTCAGAAGTAAAAATCATTAGGTGTGTGTTCAATATGTAGAAATACCTCATTTCTTATTTCATAGAATGTATGGTCTATAAAAGTATCATTTTAGGCTTCTTGGTCTCAAAAATGAACTTGTATTTTTCATGGAGGTGATGAACTGAGTTTTCCATCATTATATGGATTCATTTTTTGTAGTTTTCATGGATGATATATTGTTGTATTCTCACAATCAACATGACCATTGCAAAAATACTGAGATAATTATATATTTACTGATGGAGAATCAGATATATGACAATCTCACCATGTTCCACTTCAATTTGGATAAGATTCACTTTTGTGGTCATATTTTCTTAGAGATAGAAGTATCAGATTAACCACAAAATGTGAGAGTTATAGTTTATGTAAAGAATCACAATAATTCCATTATCATATACACATATATTGGGTCTAGCGAGATATTAATGACATTTCATAGAGGAATTTTCATACTGATAAGCACAACTAATGGGTATTACTAAGAGGAGAACGACATTTTTATGGTAAGATACCTATGTGAAAACCATTCGTTAGAAGAAAGGGAGATTTATTTTAGTGTCGGTCCGAATATTTCTAGATAATAGAAGAATATACACTATTTGTTGTGACACATCATTTATTAATGTAGGAGAAGTCCCGGGGCATGGGGATAGAGTTTTGGTGTATGAGTCTCAATAGTTGAGTCCACACAAGAGGAACTACCGAACATATGATATCAAGTTATATAGAGTTTTATGCTTTGAGTAATTTGTTAAAATATTTACTAAGAGAACATTTTATGGTGTACAAGGTGCATAAATGATTCAAGTACATATTTACATAGCATTATCTAAATATAAGGATGAGTATATGGGTTTATTACCTACAATATGTTGACATTGAGCATGACTATATGAATGGAAAGGGAAATTATTTGGTCAATGTATTTAGCAGGAGGACTCACATATAGGTAGATTAGGTGGACAATAGTTAGAGGTAGATTCGGGATTTCTCTATAAGATACAATTGGAGTTGATATACATTCTATTGGAGACTCTCATTAATCGTTATCTATTAAATATACCATACAAGATAGAGTGCGAGTGAAGAAGATATAAGATTTTGAGGGCCTATACCTACGAGAGAGTGTAGCATTTGAGTATCCACATCCTTGTTGTACCGTAGGATAGGATGAAATACTTAATATATATGGATGAATATGGGTTCCATTTGAAATATGTCAGGATTTGATGTAGGGGTTTCATTCCTATGATTGGGTGGTGCAACCTAGTGTTACAAATATATACAATGACTTGTGACATCAGTACTACTAGCCATGTATGAAACATGAGGTAGTTGGTTTTGTTACAAGGTGTTCCACCTTATAAAAGGTGAAGGTAGAACATTATCTACATATTGATTTGTTACAGTAGTAACCTATTCCCACATGTAAATGGGAAAACTCTATGATGGATTTCATGATAGTTTTACTGTGGTTGACTCGTGGTATTGATTATATGTGGGTTGTTTCTGAAATGATCACAAACATTTCACATTTCATGCTAATCATGAAAACATTTAGTGTAGATGAGACTGAAAGGTTTTATATTTGTGGGATTGTATTACTTTATTGGGTCCCATTTAATATTATTTTAGAAAGGGAAACATGATTTATATCGTGTTTCTAGTAGTGTATATAAATGGAAATGGGAACCTAGGTTCTTTTGAGAAACAAATACCACCCTCAAACAGATTTCTAGTTAGAGTGTATGATATAGATTCTGGAGAACATGATGGGGACATGCTTTCTATATTTACGGTGCTCTTGAGAGAGGCATGTTCCATGACTAATGTTCTATGAATAAAATATTAATAAGGAGACTATACATATGGAAACATAGGAAGTTATATATGTGAGTCCATTTTGATTACCCATGTGACGGTTATTGGAAGGTGAGGAATCATTACTCTGACAACATATTTGGTGGGAGACTTCAAACTATGTTATTTGATCATAGAGTAGATGGATACTATGTAGTCTTTTAAGAAATATTAAGTCATTCACCAAATACAACCTCTATGGTATGAAGTCTAGGATCAAATAATTTTTCATGTTTCACTGAATTTGGGACACATATGGATAATGAGACCGGGTAAGCATTAACTATGATATGTTGAGATGTTCGAGATTATGGAGAGAGTTAGGCTGAAAGCCTATCATTTTTATTTATCTCATAGGTACTTGTCAGGCCTGAAGTTTTCCATGCATCACAACTACACCATAATCATTAAGACATATGTCATGTTTTATATCTTGAGGAGGGTTAGTTACAGGAAGATTCATCTTTTGAGGTGCATCGGATTATTAATTTTGACTAGAGCATGAAGGTTCTATGAGGCCATTCAGTTCCTAAGTATGAGTGTTGTGGTAGCATGACTATTTACAGGATGAGAATTGGGGGTGGGAGGCCAACATACATGCTTAGTTGGCAGATTTATTCTCTATAAACTCATTACCACTATTTGGAGTTTAATTCATTTAGGAATTTCTTGAAGGGGGAAGATTATAGGATCATTGAATTTATTTAATGGAACAGATCCTTATCATCTTGGTATAAATTAGTTTTTATTATCTAATAAATGTACCCTTGATGTTGTCTGAGTATTAATGGCATCCAATGATTGTTCTGATCTTAGATCCCATCATTTTGGAAAAAACACACAAGCTATAAGGTTAATAGAAACTGTGCAGGGAAGGTTACATAATTACTTCTAACCATGTGAAGCTGGATAGTGGGGATCCACAAAATACATGGTTTGAAAAACTATGCATATAAGGGATCAGGCCCATGTGGGGGGACATTGCTGATTTTCATAGTTGACTGAGACACAGTTTGTGCGCGGTTAATCAAATTATGCGAAGTGTACCTCCTTATAGTAGTGAGTACACTATTGGTGCACAGTTTTCCTAACCATACAACCGAACCGTGCGACCAAGGAAATCATTGAAAAAATTCTTATTTTATTTGAATTAATCATTTAACCCGTTTATCAATTTTTATATTCTCTTCTGTTATAAAATATCCATTTGAGATCCCTTTTGAATCAAATTTTAGATTTTGATCCCATTCCTCTATCTGATCAGGGATTTGAGGGATGAAAATATCATTCAATAAATATCATTGAGTACTAAATTCATTTTATATCATTCATAACCTTAATTTTTATAAACATATTTATTTAGGGGTATGCTAATATTTCCTTATTTTAGGTTCATCATCTGTTCATCATTTTTCATTCAATCTATGTCGTATCAGATGATGATACTAAATGACCAGTCTACTACGAACCTAAAGTTCTTGGAATATAAATTCTTGTTTGGTTTAGTTATTTATTAATATAGTTTCTTTTGTGATTCCCATCAGCATTTCTGACATGGCATTGAAAAAATTAAATAAATGAAATGTAACCTGTTATAGATGTCCAACCGTACCCTTGATAATTTGGAGGTTGTTTTCCCAACCAATCCAATTGTAAATTATTTTATTTGAATTGATTAACTATGAGATATTATTACTCTCTTTTCATGTGAGTTAAGATGTTTTATTTCTTATATGTTGAATTTTTATCTGTTATATGAGTTGGTAGACTCAAGGAACATGAATTTGAATTGTTGAATTATTAAATATGATTCCATGGGTGTGTTATTCCATGGTCCATGACAACAGAAGAGAATTACAGGGATCTATATACTTCATGGATTTATATTTCTAGGGATACATTGGTACTTTCTACCCCTTGGATTTGGATTGCCTTTGGTTTCTAGTGGAAATGGTTTGGAGATATTCTCCCTCGACCCCAACTGAAGCCTAACCATGTTTCTATCAAGACACTCAGTTGAACCGATGAAGATTTCTGGGTCTAATATTCCTTAGATCTGAACATGAGGGGTCTGACACTATAATTATATGACATGACTATGGTAAATCTGAGATGCCTTATTATACGACTCTGTCATGTTTTTTCTAGTACTTCTGGTTGACCAGCATGGCCATGGGTAATTCGATTTACAGATTCTATGGAAATTCCATGGTTGAAAACCTATGTATCGATGTACATAGATTCCTTGATAGTTATTTCTATGCTGATTTTATCTTCCTTGTTATCGGAGCACGATCATGTTTTATAGGGAGCTTTATAGGGATTTACAATATCACAATTTCTATAGTATACATTCCTGGGAAACATTACTTTTCATTCTTCTTATTTGTGATATAAATTACACAATACATTAAGTAAATACATTAAATATCAGTGACTTGTTATATACCATTGTGTGGTTCCCTATTGGGATTGTATCTCATATATTATTTGGGATACCGATGGGAACCCAGACTGACTATTCATATGTGAGTAGGGACCGGAGAAACCACCCATTGTTAGATGCATGAATTTATGACATGCTTAAGAGAAGTGGAGAAAAAGACTATGCTAAGGCTCCATATTCTATATGGGGAGATGTAATTTTGGTCTTTTTTGGAATTTTATTACATATGTTATACTGATTCCATGTATACATTTTTTGCTCATTTTTTAGACACATGTAATTTCCATCATTGTATATGTGATACTCATGGTAGTATTATTTATTCTTGCAGGTAATCTATTGTTTGAATATTATTCTTCTTTATATATTTACTATTAATAATATTCCATAGTGTTCCACTCTGGTAATGGGGGAAACATCTCCATTTGGACACATCTTAGTCCCTCATTTCTAGATGGAATCCAATAGAATTAGATGAGATGTTCATGAGTCCATGTGTCTATATTGTTCTAGGGCACTATTGGGTGAATCATGTTTTGAGATGTTATAGTGAAAATATTACATTGCATGATTGAATTTTCCTTGGAAATAATAATTCATTATTTATTTTTCTATTGAATTGTTTTCAATGAGTTCTTACCATATAATATTTCCATAATCTATAAAGACAAAATTTGAGTCTTACATGATAATACAATCTAATAAAAAAGTCTCCCACTAGGTGAATAATTCTTTCTATTCAACCCTAGGGTTAGAGATATGGCTAGAGACCATAAATTGATGCGGTCAGGACTATACATGGTTATAATTGTATATCCCCATGTGCTGTAAAATTTCTTGAATGCAAGATTCTTCTATTAATAGTTAATGGAAAACATATAATACTTTATCACACTTTAGGTATGATATGGGAAATTGATGGAATTAATTTAAAATAATGGGGTATTTGTATGGTTGAAGAAGTTAAAAATAGAGATGATGGAAAACATACCTTAATGATTTTGAATTTCATTATTGTTTATTTACTCCAAATTTAAAGGTGCTGTTAATGAATATGAATTTTTCAAATAAAGAAAAACTGATAAATATGATTCCTTATGAGATGCATTGAACCAATTAGAGGTATAGATTCAAATTAACCCATGACTAGGTCTTTATTGAAAATTTAAAAATGTTGAACTTCAAGGAATCTTCATTGAAATTATAGGATACTTCTATAAACATGGTAATAAAATCCAAATAATTCTGAACAAAGTAGTCCAAATTGATTGTTTATTATTCAGTTGTCTATATAATGACATTAAGCTTATCTCTTAATGGGAGGAAATCCATCAGTCATTATTTTCCAATGTGTTTTTTTAATATTTTTTATAAATAAAATTGCATTTATATATATTTTTAGTTTTCCATCAAAATTCATAACATTTTATTCCATATTTATATGATATCATCGACATGATCATCTTCTTTGGGTTTTTTATATGATATGACTATTCTAGGTTTTATCTATATTATGAATTATTTGAAAGATTATTTTTAGATCTTCAATGGATATTTGAATAGTATCACCACATGTATATACGATATCATAAGGATATGTTACATTTATTATCAGATTTTATTTTCCCAACAAAATCACCATGTAAAATGAATTCATACAATAAAATTCACATAAAAATAAAAAATGATAATAGCTCATTCATCTATGAACCAACATATAAACCAATTATATTTCAAAATAAAGATAATACGTTACTTTCCTCTCTTTTATCTAGTAATAGTATAAGAAATTGATTCTTTACATGAATTGATTTTATCTCATATACCCATGTCTATATATGGTTGATGGTATTATCACATTATTTGAAAAAAAAATTGTAATTTTTTTGGGATACCCATTTTAATCGTGCTTATATGTTATTTCAAAAATCATATTTTGATAAATTATGTGACTCATTCCCTTTTAAAATAACATTTTATTCCTCTTTTTTTCTGAAGGAACTCTGGGCTAAACTTTACTTCCTTAACATTCCATGTTTGTCCACTTAAACAGCAAGAATATTGAAATTATCATTGAAATTATTGGGGAAATTGTTTATGTTATTATGAATTTATTGACCTACTATGCCAATAAAAAATATTTTTCCATTTAAAAACCATTATAATTCTTGAAGAAGCCTGTTTATGATGAGCCAATAACCTATATCCCTCACTACCCATATCTACTATATTTACAAAAATATTTTCTATATATGTTTGTGGGGGAGAGATATTCATGAAGAACATTGTTTATGGTAATTTGAGACATTTTATGCACATGTATAAACATTATCTCTTCATTTTATTAATCTTTTGTCATCGAATTTCAATTCATTAAACTTTTTTATAAAAAAATTTATTTTGTTAAAAAAAATGAGTACGTTTTTGGTTATTACATGGTAACCCTCACTTTAAGAGATGCCAATAAAATTTATAACCCATTACATCAATAGTTAAAATGATTTTATATAACCTAATTTCACTGGGATTATATATATAATGTGCTTCTTGTGAACTTTTTAAAATGGATATCATTTAAAACTTATTTCATGGGGTTTTAGAGTAGCGACATATTTATTTTTATTCTTATTATATTTGAGAAAATATATTCTCCAGTTTTCATAATATCAAATTTTTCATAGGGATAAGAGACACTTAAATTACTAAAGATTAAGTTTTAATGGAATATATTTTTATTGGAAGTTATCATAATTTCAATATTGGACCCACATTTATTCCCAAATGTTCAAATTTTTCATAACCCACCATCCCACATCCTCAAAGACCATTTTAACCCATTGTTAAATACCTTAAGATTAGTAAAATAGTTTTATTTACAAATATTACATATTTCATATTCATGTCAAGAATCTGGTAAAGATTCACTTGGAAGAGAATTAAAAAAACATCTTTAAAAAAATCATCTTCATCAATGATAGTGGTGGTGGGGTAGGTCACAATACTGCATGAGTATAGATATTTTATTCAACAATAATGAAAGTGGAAAGGTAATGTATAGTTTATTATAATAAAAACACTATAACTATTCTAAAATTATACCTCCACATGACCTTAGGTGATCCTTCCATCCATCATTGGCTACATAGTGGCACTAGGTCTTTAAGAGAAGGAATTTTTCACTTTTTAGAAAAATACTAAATTTAAAAAATATAAATAATATAAAAATGAAATGAATTTCATAAAATGGAAGAAAAAATTTCTTTCAGTATGAATAATATAAACCTATCCATATGTACACATTTCTAATGGCAAAAAATAGTCCATAATCACCTGCTCTAACACCAGGTGGAACTGGACTCTTACTCACAAAGATCATCAAGAGAAAGAAAAGGCAATCCAAATATCTAATCGTACTAGAAAGTAAATTTAAAATAAACCATTGTTCTACATGTTCACTTGAATACTTATTCAAGGTGTGAGTATAAAAAACTATTTAGGAAACCACTAAGGTTAAAAAATATATGAAATTCACTCATATGTGTGATTTAGATCAATCAACTCAATATTATAAATTTATATGAAAATAACCATATTATTTGTTTTAAATAAATTCATAATAACAACATATAACCATTAATTATATAGATCAATATTAACTATGAATGATAACATCCCATGCCAAGAGAATCCACACATTTCATACCTATATCCCACCTCAACACAATAAATGAGATTAGTAGGACTTGGAAATATTACAGTTATTCTAACATGGTATTCAAAAAGCAATGCAACTGAAAAACCCATCCTAAAGAGGATTGTAGATACCTAAAGCTTGACGTACATGGAAATTAAATTACTTTTTCAGAATACTTAATACATAATAAACACAGACACACAAGGACCGTAATAGTTTAGTGTCTTTGGAAACTCAGAATTTAATCTTCTAATTGTGGTGAAAGATCTTAAACTTCTCTCTTAAAGACCTTACACTTTTGTTTTCTTACCTAAAACCTTTCTTTATATCCTGGGGAAAAGAAAACATAAAAAGGGTGAGCTCAAATTCTCAGTAAGGGTAAGCATAGAGAACATAACATAATCAATAATCATTTGAATGAAAAAACTTGAACATGAAATTTAAACATCAAAATATTGAGAAAAGACATAAATCGTGGAAGTACGTAAGGAAGATATCATAATGGAACATAAACCATTATAAAATATAATGGGAATAAAACATGTAATTGTGGCAACCATTCAGCACATGTTAGAGTTTCCATAGTAGCCAATGCATTGCTGCCAAGACCATCTTGGTGGACAAAGTCCCTTTCTGAATTGAGTTCACTCCTCGTTTTAGTCCTGTAACACTGAACCTTATTAACTTACCATTCCAGCCATGTCTATTTCATGAGATATAAATATTTACCCAATGCATTGGAGGGAGATATAGGTCCCACCCATCTCATAATGGAATCATTCTTACTTGTGCCACGAAATAAACATACATCATTCATAAAAACCCAATTAATAAAATGGGTTTCATAAACATCATCCCATCATCACATAATCCATATAAAAGAAATGGATATCATTTCATAATAAGTAAAGTGAAACCATTTAAATCATAGAGACATTATACTTGAAACATACACATATGAAATAATGTCATCATTGATGAAAAATGGTTTTGATAAAACACTTGAAATGAATTCTTGAGTAAAATATCCTTTCTTCTTCAAAATCATTTTCTTTTCACGAAATATCATTCAATTTTAAAAGAAAATGATTTCTTTGAAAATTGTCATGAAATATTTTGGAGGTAGCTTCATGAAAATAATTCTTTATAAAACCATAAAAATCCTTTCATGTCGTATATGTTGAAAAAAACATTCTTCTCGTACTTTTGTTGGAAAAGTCAAAAAGTACCTTGTAGGGTAAATAAAAGAAAGATTCCTTCCATACCATGGGGTAAAAGTCAAATTGGTAAAAATGAATTTAAACATACATTAATACACTTTTATAAAAAATGGACATGGATCATAGCAATAACCCCAGTAAGTACTTACGAATAAGCAATCTCGGATAAAAATGAGATTTGCACAATTATCCCTTACCTTAGGTCCGATATGCTTCGTACGTATCCAAACCTCATGTATAATGATTTAAATAATGTCATTGACTTATTAAAGAATCATATTCCTTATTATGATATCATATATGTTTCACATATGACTTTATATTACACGTTCTTTTGTAAATTCCATGTTATAGCAGCGTTTTGGGAAAAATCATTTCATTTAACGTATGTGTTTCGACTTGTCGTTCTTGATATTATTACTTATATCCTGATTTAAATAATTCCAGAATGTAAAACAAGATTTATATATAATATATATTAATCATATACATATATATATATTATAGATCGATTAAAGTAATGAAATACACCGTTCATGGAGACGGTAGACCGTACGTACGCATGAACTCTGTTTTCGTTTCCTTATTGAATTGAATGATACTAAATAGATGAAATAAATATATAAAAATAAATACAGTAGAATTATTATTTCATATATTTCATTATTATTCATTATATAAACATTATTATCATTCATGAATTGTTAACACGGAGAATGAATCTCATCGCTTCGTGGAGACGGTAGTCCGTACGTACGCACATGCGATGATATCGTTCCCGTAATTATTGAATAGAATTGGAGTGGATGGTATAATATATCAGAATCATTATTACGTTATAATAACCATATATAGTTATTCTTTACACCATTATACCCATCCAAGTAAGGTGTTGGTGGAAAAACAGATTTCACCACCGTGTGGAGATGGTATTCCACACGTACGCACACGTGGTGATTTCATTTTTCATAGGATGGATAAATGGTGAAATAGGGTTGTTTCATACTTATAATATAATATAATTATATATGTTATACTGATGTTATTACTTCATAATCAAACAACTAAAGAATAATAAATGGAAGAAGAAATAAAGTTGAAAGAATCGGTAACGGACATTACCTCTTCTTTGAATCGCCTCTTTCAGACCTCCTCTTAGGGCACTAAAATTGGTCTTTGAAGAAGACAAGAACATCTAGGATGTTTCTATGGATGTGCAGAAGAGAATTTGGCTAGGGTTGTCCGAGTTTTAAGGCTCAATGTGGTGTGAGGAAGAGAGGGAAGAGGTGCTCTTTTGTAAGGGAAGAGAGGGGCACCTTTGGAAAAACAAAAAATATTATTTTATTATAAAGTCATATTCGGTTTTTAATAGCTACAAATTGATTTTTATAGAAGATAATGTGGGGATGGGTCTAAATCCTCTTATCCAATAGAATTTAGACATGTTTAGGTTTCTATTTTAACCTTATCATTTAGATTTATCCTTAAGTTAAATAATTTTACTTTTACCATGTCTTCTTGTTTTCTTACACTATAAGGTTAATAAACTTATATAACAATTCAAACTAACCCCAGGTTGTTTATTATTAATATATATAACCTTATCTTAGTAATTTTTCCAAAACTTAGATTTTTAGGAATAAAATAACAATTAATAATATAATATTTTTTTAAAAAAAATATTTTATGTCAATTTTGACATTATTTGGTAATTGATTTTTGTGAAACTCATAACAGAATTATTAGTTCTAAAAGATTTAATTAAATAAAAACTAACATGTCGTATTAACATATAAAATTAGTTAAATTCAAAAAAAGTCTAAAATTACATTTATTTGGGTATTTATAACATCAATTATGTCAATATTTCATTAATAAGCTAATTATTGCATCATCATTGTGTCATAAATAAATTAAATCATTTAATCTCTAAATATTAAAAATAAAACACCATTATGTAGGAAATATTTTTAGATTTCTAATTAATGTTTATTGTCTAATTTATCTTATGTATAACCCTATATTAAAAATGATTTACTTATTAAAAATTGATTTTAACTATTTTAACCATTCTTTAAATAAATTAATATTAAATGACCTAATCTAATCCAAGTGGGCCTAAATGGTCATATTATATTCCTAAGTTTGTTTTTGGTCGAATTACACTTATCCAAAAGAATTAGTACATGTGTTAGGTTAATAATAGTATCATTTTTACCCTTAATTATACTATTTACTTTTAACCGTGGTAAATAAAAGTAAAAAAGTTACTATTCACCATAAATTATTTTCATCTCATTGAATCACATTTTTGACCTTGATATTAACCGTGTCTCTTGGATTTTTGAAATTCAATTCAAAAAAGTGGTAAAATTTTATTTAAATGAAAAATTCAGTTTTTTAACTACCACTAAGTAGTTTCAGTATTCATCAAAAATTGAAGTTTTTCAGAGAAATACCAAAAATTGAGCCTAAGCATTATTTGATATTCCGAATTCAAAATTGATGACTATTTTGTAAAATTCATAACATATAAGTGGAATTAATTAATTTTAAATTTAATTCCAATTATCAAAAAAAAGTGTGTTTTTAAGAAACAAAAACAATCAAAAGATTGATACTTGTTTATATCCAATTTCAAAGTGAAATTAATTCCAATGAACAACATTGGATTAAATGGTAAAAAAATATTCTAAATACACTTTAAAACCAATTAAATAGATATTCTAACTATATAAATTATTGGGATGAAAAAAGATGTTTTTAATTAAAATATAGCGTGTTTTTACTATTCATTAAAATATGAAAGTTATCAGAATAATATGAAAAATTTATCCAATGTAACTTTTTATATCCTGATTCCAAAGAAGAATTTTATTTTGTAATTTTTAACATATATACATGTCAAAAACAATATTTAAGGTGGGTGCATCCTCAAAAGGCGGGAAAATTGTAATTTTTTAAAAACACATATTTTACACGAAAAATTTATTTTTTTCTCATACCATATTCTAGATAATGTGTAAGATGAATAATAATGTTAAAAAATTCAAAATTTAGTAAAAACTATTCATAACGGCTAGTACATAATAATATTATAACAATATATCAGTGTTTAGTGAAACCTAGCATTACGTAAAACACACGCTATCGAGGAAGGTCGTGATTGCATGTAATGCAAGCCAAGTCAGGGTTGCGAGTTGTGAATGACTCCTCCGTTGTTTCGTATAACAGAATCCGACCATATTTCATTTATACAATGAATATATATATTTATATATATACACTCAATGTTTCATAGAATAACTATTATCAAAATTGTGTGTAACATGATCCAAAAATAGTGTTGTGTACACTGCAAGCTCATACGGTGTTGCATATAGCGCAAGGCAATCTTATTGTAGCTTAGAACACAATAAATCAATGAAATTAAAAGAATATTTTTCATAAAATATCATGGTGTTACATTCTACCCCCCTTAAAATTAATTACGCCCTCAAAATTCATCGGGGTTATAAATCGTTATCTATTTATAGAAACCCACATCTTAAAAAGGAATACAAAAACATGATTTTAAAAACTAAAGTATGAAATGTAACGATTACCCAAAGTAACTCATCACTAGGTTTCCATATAGGAGAACATAGGTAAAAATATGGATATGGAAGAAAAATCTAACCATCAAGTTCTGATGGAGAGTGGTAGAGAACATGATTATGAAAAAGCCATCAATTACAAAGCCATAGATTTGTGATGATATAAGGTACCATCTGATTCATCAGATATAAGGGCACTAGGATAACATTTTTAGTTTTTATGATCATTTCCCTAAAGTTGATGAAATTGGAATTAGAAGAAATACTTTCGTGATTTTGGTAAAGTCTCACTGTTGGTCGTTCTTTGGACAATTTCCACTTCATCTCTTAAAGAAATGAAGTTGAATTTGTCATTCGTGATGTGTTAGCAGATCATGTGATAGAATGATGGGTCATTCCATCTATCTCAAACAAAAGGGTATAAAAGTTATCAAAAATACGTAAGTCCATCTATAGTGAGATTAATCATATATGGCTCCTAAAATGGACTTATACTTCATATATCATAATGTTTATCATAATAAAACTAGTTTCTACTAAATAGGGACTTCCTGTAGGCCCATGGTAGGCGATAAAGGCCTGTCGCACTTCGGTTATGGGTTCGATTCCCACAACCTTGTCTGACGTGATGGGCTATCGCCCATCCTGCATGTTATCCTTTTTCTAAAACTACATTACTATAAAATCCCATCCATAATATCGAAAAAACTTCTATCCTTAAACAATACAGACTTATGTACAACATAATCCATTCCAATGTTTAGCCTTATCCATAATACTACAGTCCACTCTCATATTATAGTGAAAATGACTACCAGATATTTCATATAACAAGCATGTTAATACCATCATTGATCCCCATATATCATAAGATATGACTTGTTTGTCACATTCCAATCATTCGAAGGCCTTAATCACGTATTTTCTCGAAAATTGAATACCCATTGAATCTTAGTGAAAACATGAGTGCTCTCAAAAGTTAACTCCTTCCTCATACCAAAACCCCAAATTTCTATATACTCAGACCATGATATAACTACTTCCAAATATTAGTCATGAGCTCATTAATAATGTCAAACATTTCATTTTCTCCTTATCCCTTCATTATGCGCATATCATCTTTTTTCCAAAAATATCTCAATCACTTTCCATGGTTACCGGTACCATTAAATTATTGAAAACCACAATAGACCAATACTTAAATATTCCAATATTCCACGATAATATATACAACATTATTTTGTAATCCCATTACATAAACACTTAATCATTCCAAAACATAATTGTCATATTCAACATATCCAATAGTGATCGCATGTGACTTCCCTTTTTCCTTTTCTTTATGCGGTTTCTCATGCCGATCATCACTAACCCTTGTATTAGGGCATTTTGTTAGCATAATTCCCCATTTCCTTGATCTTGAAGCATCGAAGTGTTGGTGGAGAGTTCTCTGTAGTCTTTTCTCTATTCACATCCTTAGCAATCTTTTTCCCATTACCTTGACAATCAGCTGCTCGATGACCTTCTTTTCCACACTTAAAACATTTTCTAGTACCTTTAAGGCAATATCTACCATGCTTCATTCCATACATTGAGCATAAGGAAACATTCATCTTCTTTTCACAATTATTCTGAGATTTCTCCTTGAACTCCATCTTTTGTTTCTTGTTAAAATTATGAGATGGATAAGTTACACCAACATCAATTTCTACCTTGAGAGAACAACACACAATTTCATCAGAGCTACTGAAGTCTTTTATAGCTAATTCCCTTCGATGATTTGGTTCTAAGCCACTGAAGAATCGATCAACTTTACGTTCAGGTTGGATGATAAATCCAGATGTATACCTTGCAATCCTTGTAAAATTCGCTTCGTATACACCAACAAGAGTCATCATCCTTTTGCTTTAGTTCAAGAAACTCCTTCTCCATCTTTGTTCGAAGTATGCGAGGGATGTACTTATTGAAAAATAAGTTCTTGAACTAGTCTCATTCCATGGACTCAATTTCATCTCTTGGCCTCGTAATTTTGATAATATTCTACCATTGATCAACTTCACCTTCCAAAGGATATACTGCTAAGACGACTTTATCATGATTAGAACATTGAAGATCTGAAAATATCTTTTTAGTGGTATTGGTTCATTGTTCAGCAACAAGTGGAGCAGAAGACCCACTAATAGAAGGTGGACGTTGCCTCATGAAGGACTCAATAGAATATTGTTCCCTTCTCTACTCATTTGGAAGTCCAAAATGATTCATAGCTTGTGTAAGTATAGAAATAAGATTTTTCACTCCATCTCCCATAAAATGTGTTTGTTCGGGAGGACAATCATTGCATTATTCATAGTATTGATCAACACGGTTCCTTCGGGTTCCAATCATCGTCTAAAACCCAAAAAGAATAGTGTGAGAGGCCAAAATCATGCTAGGGAAAACAACATAATAAAGGGAGAGTACCTTCAATATCTAACATCTTAGTTTTAATTCTAAGATCGTTACCGTAATTCTAGGACTATAACCTATACTTATACTTAACCTTAGAGACATCCCTAGACATACCTTACAAATATCTCTAGGGATCTCACTAAAGTTCTCGCATCCTAGTTTCCAATGTTAAACTAATCCTTTCCTATGATACCAACTATAGATACCCAAAGCTTGACGTACATGGACATTACATTACTTTTGCGGAATACTTAATACATAACAAACACAGACCCACAAGGACAATAATATTTTAGTGTCTTTGGAAACTCGGAATTTAATCTTCTAATCGTGGTAAAAGATCTTCAACTTCTCCCTTAAAGATCTCCCCCTTTTGTTTAATTACCTAAAATCTTTCTCTATATCCTGGGGAAATTAAAACATAAAAAGGGTGAGCTCAAATTCTCAGTAAGGGTAAGCATAGAGAACATAACACAATATATAAACATTTGAATGAAAAAACATGACCCTGAAATTTAAACATCAAAATCATGCGCAAAGACATAAATAGTGTAAGTATGTAAGGAATATATCATAATGTATCATCAACCATGATAAAACATAATGGTAATAAAATATGTAATTGTGGCAACCATTCAGCACATCTTATGATTTCCATAGTAGCCAAGGAATTTCTGCCAAGATCATCTTTGTGGACAAAGTCCCATTCTGAATCGAGTTCACTCCTTGTTTCAGTCCTGTAACACTGAACTGGATTAACTTACCGTTCCAGCCATGTCTATCACATGAGATATAAATCTTTACCCAATTAATTGGAGGGAGATATAGGTCCCCCAAACTCATAATGAAATCATTCTTACTTGTGCCACAAAATAAACATACATCATTCATAAAAACCCAATAAATAAAATGAGATTCATAAACATCATCTCATCATCACATAATCTATATAAAATAAATGGATATCATTTCAGAATAAGCAAAGTGACACCATTAAAATCGTAGAGACATTATACTTGAAGAATACACATATGAAATAAGCCATCTTAGATGAAAAATGGTTTTGATAAAACACTTGAAATGAATTCTTGAAGAAAATATCCTATCTTCTTCAAAATCATTTTCTTTTCACAAAATATCATCCAATTTTAAAAGAAAATGATTTTGTTGAAAATAGTCATGAAATATTTTGGAGGAATCATCATGGAAATAAGGATTTATAAAACCATAAAAATCCTTTCATTCCGTATATGTTAAAAAAACATTCTTCTCGTACTTTTGTCGGAAAAGTCAAAAAGTACCTTGTAGGGTAAATTAAAGAAATATTCCTTCAATACCATGGCGTAAAGGTCAAATGGGTAAAAAGGAAATTAAACATACATGAATACAATTTTATAAAACATGGAAATTGATGATAGCAATAATCCCATTAAATACTTACGAATAAGCAATCTCAGATAAAAATGAGATTTTCACAATTATCCCTTACCTTAGGTCTGATATTCTTCGTATGTATCCAAACCGCCTGTATAATGATTTAAATAATGTCATTGACTTATTACATATTCATAGTCATTGTTATGATATCATATATGTTTCACTTAGGACTTTATATTACCCGTTCTTTTGTAAATTCCATGTTAATGCAGTGTTTTGGGTAAAACCATTTCATTTATCGTATGTGTTTCGACTTGTCGTTCTTGATATTATTACTTATATCCTGATTTAAATAATTCCAGAATGTAAAACATGATTTATATATAATATATATTCATCATATACATCTATATATATATATATTATATATCGATAAAAGGAATGAAATACACCGGTCATGGAGACAGTAGGCCGTACGTACGCATGAACGCTATTTTCGATTACTTATTGAATTGAATGAAACTAAATAGATTACATACATATATATAAATATATCCCGTAGCATTATTATTTCATATATTTCATTATTATTCATTATATAAACTTTATGATCATTCATGTATGGTTAACATGGAAAATGAATCTCATCGCATCGTGGAGGCGGTAGTCCGTATGTACGCAAGAGCGATGATATCGTTCCCATAATTATTGAATAGAATTGGAGTGGATGGTATAATATATCAGAATCAGTATGATGTTATAATAACCATATATATTTATTATTTACAACATTATTCCCATCCATGTTAGGTGTTGGTGGAAAAACAGATTTCACCACGGCGTGGAGACGGTATTCCGTACGTACGCATCCGTGGTGATTTCGTTTTCTGTAGGAAGGATAGATGGTGAAAAGGGTTGTTTTATACTTATAATAACATATAATTTTATTATTTATACTGATTTTATTACTTCATAATGAAACAACTAAATAAGAAGAAGTGGAAGAAGAAATAAAGTTGAAAGAATCAGTAACAGACATTACCTCTTCTTTGAAGCCCCTCTTTGAAACATCTTTTTAGGGCACTAAAATTGGTCTTTGAAGAAGAACAGAACCTATAGGATATTTCTATAGATGTGTAGAAGATAATTTGGCAGGGTTTGGCCGATCTTGAAGGCTCAATGTGGTGTGAGGGAGAGAGGGAGGAGGTGCCATTTTATAAGGGAGGAGAAGGGCACATTTGGAAAAACTAAAAATATTATTTTATTATAAAGACATATTCGGTTTTAAATAGCTCAAAATTGATTTATTTCGAATCTAATGTGGGTATGGGCTGAGCATCTCTCATCCAATAGAATTTACACATGTTTAGGTTTCTATTTTAATCTTATCATTTAGATTTATCCTTATGTTAAATAATTTTACTTTTACTGTGTCTTCTTGTTTTCTTACACAATAAGGTTTATAAACTTAATATAACAAAACAAACGAACCCCAAGTTGTTTATTATTAATATATATAACCTTATCTAAGTCATTTTTTCGAACCTTAGATTTTTAGGAATAAAATAACAATTAATAATATAATATTTGTTTTGCAAACTATTTTATGTCAATTTTGACACTATTTGGTAATTGATTTTTGTGAAAATCATTACAGAATGATTAATTAGAAAACAGTTAATTAAATCAAAAATAACATTTCATATTAACCTATAAAATATGTTAAATTCATAAAGAATATAAAATTACATTTATTTGGGTATTTATAACATCAATTATGTCAATATTTCATTAATAAGATAATTACTGCATCATCTTTGTGTCATGAATAAATTAAATTATTTAATATATAAAAATTATAAATAAACTAATATTATGTAGGAAATATTATTATATTTATAATTAATATTTATAGTCTAATTTATCTTATGTTTAACCCTATATTAAAAATGTTTTACTTATTAAACTTTGATTTTACCTATTTTAACCCTTCTTTAAATAAATTAATATTAAATGTCCTAATATAATCCAAGTGGGCCTAAATGGTCATATTTTATTCCTAAGTTTGTTTTTGGTAGAATTTCACTTATCCAATAGAATTAGGACATGTTTTATAGTAATAATAATATCATTTTTACCCTTAATTATGCTATTTACTTTTAACTGTGGTAAATAAAAGTAAAAAGTTGCTATTCACCAAAAATTATTTTCATCTCATTGAACCAAATTTTAGTCCTTGATATTAACCATGTCTCTCGGATTTTTTGATATTCAATTCAAAGAATTGGTAAAATTTCATTTAAATGAAAAAGTCAATTTGTTAACTACCACTAAGTGGTTTCACTATTCATCAAAATTGATGTTTTTCAGAGAAATACCAAAAATTCAGCCTAAGAATTATTTGATATTCCGAATTCAAAATTTATTTCTATTTTGTAAAATTCATAACATACAAGTGGATATAATTGATTTTAAATTTAATTCCCGTTATCAAAACAAATAGCGTGTTTTTAAGAAACAAAAACAATCAAAGGATTGATACTTGTTTATATCCAAATTCAAAGTGAAATTAATTCCACTAAACAACATTGGATTAAATGGTAAAAATATATTCTAAATAAAATTTAAACACAATTAAAAAGACAATCTAACCATATACATTATTGCGATGAAAAAAGTTTTTAATTAAAATATAGCGTGTTTTTACTATTCATTAAAATATGAAAGTTATCAGAATAATATGAAAATTTTATCCAAAGTAAATTTTTATATTGTGATTCCAAAGAAAAATTTTATTTTGTCAAATTGAACTTATATACATGTCAAAAACAATATTTAAGGTGGGTGTGTCATCAAAAGGCGAGAAAATTGCAATTTTTGAAAAATACATCTTTTACACGAAAAAATTAATTTGTTCTCATACCATATTCTAGAAAATGTGTAAGTTGAATAATAATGTTATAAAATATAAAATGTAGTTAATACTATTCATAATGTCTAGTACATAATAATATTATAACAATATATCTTTGGTTAGTGAAACCAGACATTGCATACAAAACACGATATCGAGGAAGGTCGCGATTGTGTGTAATGCAATCCAAGTCAGGGTTGCGTGTTGTGCAAGATTCCTTCGTTGTTTCGTATAAAAGAATCCAACCATGTTTCATTTATACATTTAATATATATATATCTATATATATATATACACTAAATGTTTCGTAGAATAACTACTATAAAAATTGTGTTTAACATGATCCAAAAATAGTGTTGTGTAGACTGCAAGCTCATACGGTGTTGCATATAGCACAAGGAAATCTTGTTGTAGCTTACAACACAAGACATCAATGAAATTAAAAAAATATTTTTCATAAAATTTTGGGGTGTTAAAAGGATAATGGATCATTTATCATTTATTCAAGGAAATCATGAAACACATCCAATATATTCATTTTATGGTCCACTATGCAGGTATCCTTGTATAGTTTAAATAAAAAAATACCGTTATAATCTGTACCTAAGAACCATTTATATATAAAATGATAATACCCATGAATATTAAAAGATTTATCTAAAATATTTAAAATAATTAACCACACTTATTTATTAATATTATTTACAAAAATCAGTATGACTGGTTAAAAAAATTTAACAATAATGTTAAAAATATATATGATATAACCATGGTCATGTCAGCAGAAAATTTCAAACAATATAACACTTAACATTGAAATTAATTTTCATACTTTTAGAGTTTAAAATAGATATTAAATCAACAATATGTAAATAAAATTCATGATTTTTTGTGACATGAAAAAGAGAATCCTCTAAAAACATTATACAATCTAGAAATGTATAAAAACTCAATCCAAATATTACAATATTTATGAAATGATATAATTTTCATGTTTTTATAGAGGAATATTATGTAATTACTTCATTTTTTGATGTTTTTTCCCTTTACATATTTCAATGTTCTTATTTTATGTTTTTTTATGGAGCTAACATAGTGTTTTAGGGGTTACAAGATCTCAAAATTAATATATTAAAAATATTAAATTTATTAAATCATGTGCATGTAATATTAAAGAATAAATCTTTTTCCAATCAAAATTAATTACCAATGGGAAAATGGTATCCTCTTGTGAATTCCGATAGTGAGGATTAAACTGAGTGTGGCGTGACATTCATTCACATCATGTTTCATGATAATGTGTTTTAATGAATATATTAAAATAAAATGAATAAAATAACAAAATATATTTTTTTTAAATGACTAAACTACCAATGACCCATATAAAATCATTTTTATAGAGTAACTCATGTTTTAGTCACATTAGCCTAAGAGACTAGGAGGTAGATGATAAGTTTTCTTTGGGAATGAAATTAAAAAAAAATGTGCAATTGAGGATCAACATCATGTGATTATGGGTATTTTTTGAATGAATGGGGAACATAATTATTCAATAAAATCAATAGATAACAAGTTCTTCACCAATTTTTGATATTTTCTTGAGGTACAGATTTTGTTATGTGATTTCATTCATGTTTATGATGTGATTATGATGTAGGCCCTTGAACCTGAATGAAAACCATTCATTTCCAGGATAATTTAATTCATGATTTATATTTGGATTTATATATTAGTTATTTTCATTTTTTTACAATCAATTATTTTTTCTAAGATGGATATGATCGTTAATAGTTATCCAAATTGGTGTTTTATGGACTTCTCCCTATATTCCATGTGAGTTTATCCATGATATTTATTTAAATAATGGATCAACCTTTTTGGGAACTAAAAACAATGTTAATTTGATCTTTGGTTCTGTTGATCATTGTTGTGGGTTGTTAAGAATGTTTTGAAGTGTGGAGAAGGTACATTGTTGATGATGGGAATCAAATATTGGATCAAAGACAATGGTTTTTTGAACCAGTGCATGTAGTTGAAATGAAAGGTGATGATGGACTATTTTATAATGATTAATTATCAAAAACTTATTTATAACCATCCCATGATGATGGTTAACATCGATTATATGAATTTCAAGAATGATTCATGTTTGAATAAATAATAATGATGGATTCTTGAAGATCTTAAAGACCCAAATTTATTGTATATGATATTTAGTACAACATCTCATGTATTCCATAAGAACAAATTACATGTAGTCTGATTTATATAGTGTCTAGTGTTTCTATCTATGTTAATATTATACTTCCATGTTCTAGGACCACAAACCATATAACCTTACATATCTAGCTGATCCATGATTGGGGAGTACATACATTGTACCCATGGTGCTCTGACAAGAATTGCCACTTGGGTCACACACAACGTATGTGAGATTCTATATTTTGAATGGATCATGGGGACAAATGTAAAAAATTTCATTAGTGTACACCAAGGGACACATCGTTCACTTCAATTCGAAGGTTCAACCTCTCAAATATGATTCTTAAGAACATTTATTTCGGCATAGTATATGCTAATTATAATTCAGTATAAGATTCAATGGTAGACTAGTTTTAGAAACCTAATACATGATAGGAGGTGATGTGAATGGGAAACATATATCCATGATGTTGGTACAATGATATGGCTTAAGTGTCATCATTATTGTGATGATAGTGTTAGTAATACTCAGATGGTTGGAATTTATAGGGTGTTGGTTACATATATTTTATGGACTGGATAACTCGATAATTTCCGGTATTTGTGGGGTGTAGGTCCTCTATTTGTGGATTTGGTACTCCACAATTATTGATATTTGATGTAGAGAATATACTCCTATATAGTCATTACTCCCATGACAGTGTAATCTTATAACAAGGAATTGGTTCTCCATTATAAATTAATTAGGTTTAATTGGGTTTTTGAAAATGGAAAAACATTGGCTATTAGAACTATTGACAAAATCAATCTTCTTAGATTACTGTGAAGATATATTGATATATTAGACTAGCGTTTCTTCATATATAGAATATCATATACAATATTTTTCATCAACTCATGTCTTATGGGTTGAGAAAACTATATTATTACTGCTTCTACCTATATGTTATTCAGAATGTCCTTTGAGGTATGTTTATAATCACCTCACATTGATATTTTTATGCACATGTTGTGTCTTATGAAGTTGATAAGTTACTTCAGAGAGACTTTAGTGATCATATAGGTGGTGGATTTTAGTTATACTATGAGATTGTGACTACATAAGAGGGTATGTTCCCATGATTATGATCCCATATCTATATTTCTCCCTCAACAATTTATTCATGTTCTACAACATTATATTTTGTTGGGTGTGTATTTTTCCCTCAGTTTTAATATTTTTATTTTCTCTAATATAATGTTTTCCTAGGGGATATTTCATATATTTTTTATACTCAAGTTGTTTTAAGTTTTATTATTATCCTTCCACTATTGTACGGAGATGTGTTCATATGTATTGGTACATTATGATAATAGTTCCCCCCATGTGATATATGCCTAATTAGTGATAATTTATTGCCCCATTCCGATTTAAGGTGAGATTGGTGAGTTACCCATGGGTTAATTCATGTCCAATAGGGGGCCCAGTGCGTCGAGATGTGAAAAGTGGTATTAGAGGAGGTCTATCCTTTGAAAAATATTTAGAGATAGATGTGTTTTGATGAATTGTTTGAGAACTGAAGAAAATGGTGTTAATGTATATAACACTAGTTTCTACGACCAAGTAATTTAGTGATGGTTGGGTGGATTACATATCCATTCACCAAGTCTCTAACCACCTGATTTTGTACTTGGAATACAGATGAATAAATGGTATGAAAACCAATAGTAAATTTATCATATAAAATAAGACTTTTACATTCATATACATCTTGATTTAGATCACTTATATGATCATCTAACCACTACATTCCTTTTTAATTTTAGGATACCTCCATAATGAAATCCAGCAAGGATACTGAGATAGGGTGGTGCTGATGACTGTTTGGAGTGATAGGGCCTTAGTACAGTGACTGTTCCATGAGTTTTTTCCTCGAAGAGATTATATATCACTACTCCCACCTAATGACGAGCCCATGTACCCATCATTGGAAGATAATTCCATTTTTTTCAATATATTGATAATCCAATCATTTTAGTTGGAAATTATGATGATTCACAGAAGTTTTGTTTATTTTTTGAGTATCAAAAATCATTTCCACTGAGGTTTATTGAATATACATACCCTTAGGAAGCATAATACTAGCTCAAGTTTGTGGATTTATTTCTTGGTTCAATCAAAAACTGGCTGAACAGATAGTTATTAATGTGACTAGTAATCTTCACAATGTATTCGGTATCTATTGTAGTTTTTCTAATTAAATCAATGATGTGGTGACACTTTAACTAGAGGATTTTTAGTTCCTGGTCTCCAAGGAGTACAACTAGTCAACCGTTCATTCATTATAGATTTAGAATATTTTGGAGTTAGAGCAAGGAGATAAGACTGTTGCGGAGTATTCATTGAGTTCCACTAACCTCTCTCTATAGTCTCTCTATATGGTATGTGATTAATACTTCTATGCGTTAAATATTGGGCAGGGGCTTCATAGGGACATTCAAGCTAGTGTGATCTCTATATGAATTCCCTCTTATGTCAAGGTGATATAGTAAGCCATGATGGTAGAGATATTCCTAGTGGTGATGCAATGGAATGTTGGAGAAGTAATTTTAAATCATAGATAAGGGCCATATACTACTTATAGTTGACATATGAATTCAGGGTCTTGCCCTAGAAGGAATAACGATAACTGGAATCATACATGGGGATCTATGAAAAAATGATCACAAAGAAAATCCTATTATCTTATAGATGGATGTTTCAATTCCTGGGATGTTCTAATTGATATGGCTCATGATTTCATAAAATTATGTTCCAAACATGGTGGAAAAATAATATATAGACTAAAATGTCAGATGAAACATCACAATTAGGGGGGGTTCTAGATGTTGATGTGGAAGCTTCCACGGAATCTGTGATGATTGAAAGGACGGAGGATCCCCCTAATAATGAGATAGAACAGGAGGATTATGTTGTGTCCTACATTCAACACCACCTCTAGTTATTCCATGGAAGGACTAAAGAACTGGAGGCAGAGGGTGTGGTTAGTTATAGTCTATCAATGGATATGATTCGTATGTATATGAGACGATGCAAGGTATAATATATGGATTCTCAACTATTACTCAAATACTTAAATTCTCATAAATGAGTCATTCATTCCTTCTTGTAAATATTTATAGCAAATATGGATTTTTGAGGAGACATTACCCTATCATGTGTTTTTAATGATTATCCTGGGATGTGATTTTTCTATTTCGCACATCTGCAGACAATGAATGTTGGTGCTCAGTGGGGAGTGTGTCTTTTAAAATATCATGGTAATTACAATAAAATAATATGATTTAATCATTTTATTGATTTACTATCCATATTAAATTACATATAGGATATCACCATATGATAGTTAGGATACTATGGATTGATGAGACACTATTCTTCTTCAATAGTGAGAAAACCCATTTGGATGAAGGAGTAGATATCATGAGAATAATGATGAAAACTATCCCCCATCAGTTGGATAGTTTATCACTTGGTGATGTGGGTCCTTAAATCATCTGTATTCCTAAGGTAGTGTATAATTGTAAGGAAATATTACCTAAATATATAATATGAATAACAATGAGGTTTTAAATAAAATAATGTATTAACTCATACCCCAGGATCACACCGAAATATTTTATGGAATATTGTATTGAACCTACTGAGCTCTAGTAGCTGAGACTGAAGTTATATGACCTTCAATAGAATTTATTTATCATTTCTGATGTGTCTCGTTGGGTTTCATTGATCTTTTTTTATTAATTTATATAGGAGCATGAAGCTGTGTGTTGATTACAATATCTCGAATTAGGTGATGATCAAGAACAAGTTCCCCTTATTAACGATAGATGAGCTTATTGTCCAATTAAAAGGACCATGATGGTTCTTAAATATCAATATCATGTGTAGATTCCAATTCATGAGGGTTAAAAAGGAAGATATTATAAATATTGTCTTCTTTTGACACTATTAGAAATATGTGATCTTAGTGATGTCCTTTTTTGTGACAAAATCCCCCAAAGTTTTCACGTAAAATATAAACTGGATCATTCATCCTTTCATTGACTAGTTCATGGTTCTCTTTATTAAAAATATTGTATTTTACTCAAAATTTTAGGATGATCACAAAAATAATTATAGAATGGACCTAGACATAATTCAGAAGCCCCAGTTATATGGTAAACTAAAAAAGATTCATGTTTGGATTAGAGAGGTTGAATTTATAGAGAATTTTCAAGATAAAAAACATATAGAAATGGAATTGCTGATGCTATAGGAAGATATATCTTGATAAATGTCCAAGATAATTTGAATGATGTGGTATTTCATTAAATTTTATAGGTACTATTAGTTGTTTATAAAATATTTCTTGGGGATAAAGGCCCCATTGATGTCATTGGAATGAAAAATTAATATGCTCCACTTTCCAATGAGATGTTATGAAGACTTCATATATATGATGAAGAGGTTACCCAATGATCTTGTGATAATACTCTATCACCCCAACACTATTAATCAAAGGATTTTGACATCATTATTATATTGGAATAAGATAAAAAGGATTACATCACTAATTACCATATAGTCTAGTGTTATTGGAAAACTAGATACATAAACAATTATAATATTACATTATATATATATATATAAACATAGCATAAGAATTATTCATGCGTCCATGATATCATTAATAATATCATTTTTATGTAATATGGAATGGAAAAAAGTAAAGGGTGATATTATATTCTTAGTATGAGATACATTCAATAAAAGACATCATGAGTGAAGGAGGTATAATGAGTACAAAAAGTGTATAATCAAAACACATACCAAGCATTAAATAACTTGAGTTTAATGAAAATTATCCACTAATATCAACTTTGAATAATATATATAAATAATTAATTCTTAATAATGGAATACATAATTATAAAAATTCTTGATCAAGTTATATCAAAGTAGAAATAATGAATCATACCATAAACCCCACTCAACCAAGACATTATCATTGAATGGGTTATAATACACTAAATACCCAAACTATTATGATATAATCATATTGTGTTTCCCTATATATCATAATATCCATCTTTATCTCATGATTCCTATAAATTAATCAAGGGTATATCTATAATTGGGCCCTAACTATCATTTTCACACCCTATGTGTTTGTCATGTTTTGAATGCTCAATAAAATTCAGTATTAATATGCCTTATAAGTCAATAAATATGAATATTGAATAATGAATATAGAACATCATCATTTCATTGACATAAGACATCCATATAAATATTATTGATGATATCATTTGATCATTTCCCCAAAATAGCATGGAGTGTTTCCCTAGATGAAAATTACTTTAAAAGATGACATGAATATTTCAGGATGAGAATACAATTTTCAGTAGGAAAACACATATTTTAAATATAATTAATTCTAGAATATAATTACAATAATTTCTTTGAAAATAACCATATAAAATTTTAAAGTATTCTTCAAATAAAATATCAATCATGATTTAATGAAAATACATTCATGTTGTGTATGATAAAAATATATATTATTCCCACCATTGATAAAAATTACCTCTCTCAAAACTTGACCAAATTAGTAATTTTAAACCATTTTATAGAATTTAAAACATCGGTAAAAATAAATATAATAAATCCATGTTGAGTATTAAAAAACTTCTTGAATTGTTTTCAATAAAACATTAATGTTAAAGATAATTGTGGGAAGTAATTCATCAATTAATCGATTTTAGAAGAAATCAACTTCCAGTAACATACTTATTGATTCTTGATCCAATAAGTGGTGAAATTTAAAAATAATCATTAAAACCCCAAAAATAACCATAAGAGAAAAAAACATATGGGGATTAAAAGTTTAGGATAATAAATGTTTTCCAAAAAAAATTGAATATAAATAATCCTGAAAAAAGGAGACTATAAAGGAAATCCCATACTAATTTCAAATATTTTGAATCAAAACCCCCTTGATAAAAATAACATCATATGAACCATTAAATAAAATCAATATAAATGGAATAATTCCATAATATATTAAATGTTTAGTTTATAAACAACATGAAAGGAACATGTTATGTACCTGGAATATTTTTCAGAGAATAAAAACATAGATTTGAAACCCTTACCTATAGTTTGAGATACTTTGTAAATAGTATTATCCACATATTCTTCTATATAAATATTTTAGATATATTATTAAAGAAACATTAAAAAGTATTATATGAATAAAATTACATATAATTCATGAATTTTTATGTTTTATGATAATTAGTAATGTTTTGGTTGAGTTAGTTGGCTCAAAGAGTTGTAAAGAATAGAGGGGAAAGGTTTTCTTTTATATATAGAGAAAAAGACAAAAATGTAATTAATAATTAGGTAAATTAAATATATTAATTTTACAATGTAGGTGGCACCATGTAGAAATAATATTTATAATCTAATTCAATATGATTTTTATAATACAGACTAATAAATTTTTGATTGGATTATGTGTTATTTTAAACTTATCTTTTGTTTTAACCCCTTGGTTAACCAGTTTACCCTTAATAGTGGAAATGAATTTTTAATATTCATGTTTTATAATTTTACTTATATGGATAAAATTTCATTACAAATTGGATGTGGGTGAAATTTACAAACATTTATAATCCTAAATTTCTTCTTCTATGTTTTTATGATTTGAAAATAAAATAATCAAATATTATTTAACATAAAATACTATTAAAGTAATTTTAAGAACTATTTACATATTTTGACATTAAAAACATTAAAAAATAATGGAATGCGAATATAAAACATTAAAAAAAGAATAAATAAATTATTATTAATCATAAAATCATTATGACAACATAATTCATCCAAAATTCAATAATTGTAATTTACTAAATTAATATTTAATTGGATTTCTCAACTGCTTTCCAATGATTTGTGTTATCATTTTATAAGCATTTGAGGTAATTACATAATCAATCAAAATTATAAATAAATTAACATCATTAAAATAATTTAAATATCATAATAATAAACATTTAATATTCATTAAATATTTATTTATATTTTTATGTTGACATAAAATACATATTCAAAAGCAATAGAGTTACATTTTGTATTTTTCTTAACGTAAAATATTATATAGGTCATTATCCAAAAAAATGGATCCAAATTGATATAAAATTGAAATTAATATATTTATGGGAAAAATTAACTCATAAAATAGTCCAATGTAATGTTTTAGGTATATTATAAATCCTTTTCAAATTATTTTTAACCTTAATTTACATGATTAACCCTTTGACCATAGTGATATTTTATTGTTTTAATATTCATTATAAACAGAAAATAAGTTTAACTAATTAAATAAAATTAATTATTATGAAATAAATTATCTATTATATTTTTAAATATTACATTTCTATAAGTGAAAGAAATGAATATAAAAATAAAATCCCAAAACACAACGAAAACAAAATTTATAGAAGTCCATTTAAGTCTATAATTATTTTTATACCAACATATAAAAAATATTAATAAAAAATGTTTTAATAAAATTATTTAATAAAATAAACTGATTTTTTTAATACCAATACAAGTAAAAATGATGATTTAAATATACTAGAAAATAAAATACAATTATTTTTAAAAATAAATAATTTCAGTATTCACCCAAAATTTGTTTTATGAGAATATCCAAAAATTCACCCTAATATTATTTTTAAATGATGATTTGAGAAATGATATAATTTTTATAAAAATATTTTTTAAAAAATTTAAGTAAACTAATTATAATTTAAACTAACAAAATTTAATATAAACATTTTTGAAGAAAATGTATATTCAAAACATAAAATGACATCAGTTAAAATTAGGTTGATAATTGACATGAACTAAAAAATACATTTTTATTACATAGTGCTATTATACATACATTTTATAATGTAATTTCTCAAATTCATACCGACTAACTAAATGACCATGTTATAAAAATCGTCGTTAAAAATTTATATTTTTATAATATACCTCAATTCTCTTAAAGAGATGTGTTGTAGTTCAAAATATAAGTAAAAATTATTATTTATTTAAACTAACTGTTGGATTTTTTTACATAGACTAATAGATGTTTTTTATGTACATAATGTATTTCAATGCCTCTTTAGTTGGGAATAGGTGTGTCTTGATTCAAAAGTTGGTAGTGATTACTTATGGGTTGAGGTAGTTGCGACCCCATTTATAGAACACCATAATCCAAGATAAAGAGTAATAAAAATTAGCATTATCCTTGTGTATACGGTGGAATTATCTTCTAGGTATGTGAATTGTGGCTTTAGTAAGACCACCAATGTCTCCAGTATATCTTTTATCAAAAGACCTAAAACTAATATAGAGATGTTTTCTAGAGTATCTAAAATACTATGACATTGAGATATTCTATAATCAATGGAATGTAACTATGGTGGAATATTTCATTATCCCAAAATCACTGTCTCTTTTATTTGAAGAGGCATTAATGTATCTAGCCTCATTTCAGAATAACCATATGAAGAAGACATGGACAACATATCTCCAATAGACAGCAGTGACTCCACTACCTCTCTAGAGTGTGATAGAAACACGGTTGGGAAGATTGATTTTAAATTTCAAATGAAAAAATATCTTTATAAAATTCACCATGCTATTTTTCTTACTGTTTTTCCAAATAATCCATTTCCAACGATGAACAATAGTTCTGATCACATTGTAGTAGAAGGTATGAAGGGAGTGTCATACCACCCCCTTGGTAGTACATCCTATAGTATATAATATGTACCAAGACAATTTATAGTAGTTTTTTGTTTGGAATGATGAAAGGTGTTGTGTAGTATATTTATCGATTCCTCACATGAAATATAAAGAAGGGAGAACATTAGGTTCCAGTGGCATTGACTCAAAGAGATCCCAAAAAGAATGTGAGATGAAATATTAATATATTATTTAATCGGTATTCATGGGATAATGGAATTCCATTATACTATATGGGTAATTGTCTATCAACATAAAAAAAATCCATGGTATAATGTATTACAGTACTACAGATATTTTTGGGTATTATACATTTAGTAGATTATATAGAATCATGGGGTACCCTAAAATATTATCACTAACCACGATTCGTGGTTTACATCATGGTTATGGAGAGGTTTTAAGGATCAATTTATGAGATAGTTACAGATGATTATGAAATTTTACCCCCATGAAAATAGAATAACTTATTATACTATCTATGTCATAAAGGATATGTGAAGAGATTGTGTGTTGGACTTCCGTTAGAGTTGGGAGGATAAATATCCATTGGGTGGTTCTCTATTAATAATTTATACCCCTACACTATCAATATGGAACCATTTTATTCTCATTACAGAATACCTTTGGGGTCACCCTGGTATAAGATAGAGATATGTGATTCATCACTAATAATAAAAAAAGCTGGTGTAGGTAATGATAACGAAAGTTCATGTGATCCATTAGAGAATGCATAATGACTAGAGTCACCAAAAATATTTTATAGAAAAATATCATTGTTATTTTAGCTTTTATAACATAGAACATGATTTTATAAATGTCTACCCATGGTGATGTTTTCAGGGGTTCAATCGAGGTTGAAAGATGTCCTTGAGGTTTTTCTGGCCATTCAAATTTATTCATAGTGTTAGATAGGTTTCTTGTCTCTTATAATTTCCTTTATAGATAGACCAGGTTCTAGATTTATTCTATATTTCTCAACAAATACAACACCCATATGACTGATCACATAATATTTTATACTGAAATATAGATGTCAAGTAAATAGTCCCATTTTCAAATTAATCAGTGTCCACTTAGGATCGATAGGAGATGATTATTCAAGTGAGAGATATTCCAATGTTGTGGGTACTTTGGATGTATGTTAGCCTCCAAGAAATCTCATGGGACCATGTCTTCCTATAATGAGTTCAATACCCACACTATTTACAGAAGATACTTTCATTTTTGGGTGAAAATACTTTAAGATAGGGATAATACATTAACTAAGGTTTTTATATTTGTACCCTTTATATATTTCTATATGTATATATATGTATTTCATTGGAATTTTCATTATTTTTTGGGGTCATAGAACTCTAGAATATATATATTAATGACATTAAATATAGTAAACCACATGCATGCATATTTTTAGAATACATGGTCATCCCCTTAAATGAGAGTCTTGAATGGGAAAAAAAGGCTGCAGTTGAATCCAAAACATATGGATTATCATAGGTGAGACATTAGATTCATAATAATTATGTATCAGAATAATACTCATCCATATAAAGATTAAAATTAATAATATCAATAAATTAATTATATTTTTTAGTGGTCAACCAATAGTTAAACCCAATATAATCACTTTTATATCTAATATAATGTGTTAGTTGCATCACCTTGGGTGATTGAGAGGTAGAGGCAACATCACAGTGGGGAAGAACCATTAATGGTAATAAAAATATAAAATTGAGTTTTAAAATCATATTATCAAGGGGGATTATAGAATGACCAATGATCACCTGGGATTCCTCAATGACATCACTTGGAAAAAAATTATTCACTAATGATTGATCCATTATTATGGTTTAGAAATTACTAATGATTTTCATCTATTTTTTATTTTTTTTCGATTGTGTATTTTCTCTTAATAACTACAAATAAAAGTGTTCATTTATAGTCCCATTTAATTCATGATTTATATGTGAATTTATAATTCAGTAGTTATTATACATTCTCTATAAATGAATGGTGGAAAACCAAGGCATGAGCAATGATTATCATTCAATTTTTTTGTTTTATGGATTTATACCACTAATCCATATGCATTCATCCCTAGTATTCATTTGATTGATAGTCTGATCCTTTACATGAACCAAACTCTTCATGCATTTGATTTTTTGTTCCATGGATAATTTTTACTTGTTCGAAAGTGATATTTCTATAATTATAGAGGTAGTATGTTTATGATTGTAATCTCTGTGAGGATGGAAGATGATGGGTTTCTCAACCACTGCACACATATGAAATCAGATGAAATTATTGAAACATTAATGGTAATTAACAATAAATATCATAAATGCAGTATGGTATTGATGATGTTTAACATGGGATGTGGGGATTTTGGCCTTTATTTTTAATAGAATTATTATGATCAAAGGATTTGAGAAGATCCATGTGACTAGAATTTTCTCTATATGAAATTCACAACTACATGCCCTGTATTCTAGAAGAAAACATGTTATGTAGTCTATTCTTATAGGGGATAGGTTTTCAATACAAATTAAATATCACATTGAAATGTTTTGGACCTCTTTTCATGTGACCCTCCCTGGCTATCTAGTCAATGTATATGGTTCACAAAATTTGGACCCCATATTGTCTTGCATGCCGCATCATTTTTGTTACACATTGTTCATCGGAACATCCACATACCAAGTGGAGAAGCAATACATGGGAAAACTCAAAATTGGGATTACACCCCGTGTACACCAAGAAACAGACTATATACATTTCTTAAATGGTTTTAACTCTCATGTATCTTTATTATATACTTCTAATTAGTCATAATGGAAATAATTTCCTGGTTAATGTACATTTAGTAATTTAGGGTGGCCTTGGTTTCGATTCTTGAGATATGATGAGAGGTCATTTGAGTGGGAAACATTTACCAGTGATGTCTGGATAATGATAGGGATAAACAGGATCATCAAATTGATTCTATGGTCTATAATCCCCTAATGGATGGGGATTTTTTGGTGAAGATCAACTATATCATATATACTATTGTATTCTGTACCCTCAAAATTACTTGGTTGTGTGTCCTATATCTAGGGAGTTGGTCTCCCATATCATCAAGTTCGGGTGAGGATTATGTCTTCCACATTAGCAAGTATTCCAAGTGTTATGTCATCTTATAATGAGGCACTACTCCTCCAATATATTCTAGTGAGGATTAATTGTTCTACTAGAAGTAGGACATCACTGGATCTAGGAACTTTTGAAAAACATGTCATTCATATAAGGATATTGTGATCAAAATTCATCTCTCCTCAAATGTGGTTTCTGTTTTACAATCATATCTTTTGTTGTGTTTTTGTTCCCCACTTTTATTACTAGTTGAGAAGAAAATATTATTGTTATATCTCGTATTATGTTGCTCAGTGTATCCTATTGGGTATTTCAATACCTCACACATACATGGACTATGCCTGAACATGTCACATCATATAAAAATGATCTGATGAATGAAAGAAACATTGGTAGACCCCAAGTTGGTGGATTTTTGTTGTACTAAGAGTATGTGATAGTACATGGTGGTCAGTCCCTGAGATCATGATCCAGTCTCTCTCATTATTCAGTAGTATTTTATTTATCTTGGGTTCTATTCCATTCATAGCAAGTATTTTTCATATTTTTGTGCGTTTATTTTTTTCAATAATTTGATGTTTTTGTAAATTTTATTGCACCCTTTTATTTATACTCTACATATTACAACATTTATTATTATCCCAATGGTGTTGTATTGAGATGTTTCTATGTCAACAAATATTGATGGATAAGGACTCTGATAATGTATTATATTCCTACTCATTTCTATTGTCCATCCCTTATCCTATTGGAGGTGGGGTTGGGGTGTCACTCATTACATAATTCCCGCCCAATCAAGGCCCCAATGGGTCTGAACAGACATATTAAGTAATGATCCGTTAAATTTTTATTAACATCCTCTCAAAACAAGGCTTTACACTCACATTGGTAGTAAAATGGTGTATACTTATTTTACTATGGTATAAAACATATATTGTGTTGGTCATTAATAATAAATAATTAGAGTATCACAATTTGTAATTGTTAATGATTTTTTATGTGATTAACATAAAATATTTCCCTTCAAAAATAATTATTCCCAAAAAAAGATTATTAGAAAAAATAGTTTACGTAATGGAAAAATATAATTATTTATAGACTTATCAATGTTTTAATTTTAAAATTTTACATATGGGAAAAATTATAAAAAAATTACAGAAGAGGTGTTTTTATGAAATTATATTTTGATGAATTGTTCTGTCTAAATCCAAAGAAAGCATTAAAACTATAAGGGAATGATATGATTTTTTATTTTAAATATATGATAATCTATATTGGGTAGAAACATAGTTGATAAAACTAATTAATTTTAGATACAACATAATTAATTCCCTCTAAAGAAATCCTAGTCACCACCTCAACACTAATGAAACTTTTATCCATGGTTATTCTTGGTTCCTAAATTATATCCCATTTAGGATTAATTAGGTATCAATGTTTAATTTAATAATGGATTATTATGAAACATGAAAGGATACTTATATTTTCATATGGTAACACTACTCTTTTATCTTACCATAATTTTCCAAATAAGTTATTCTTACATTAATTAGGGGTCTGCGGGGTTTCAAGGGGACTGCATGAAGTTGTTTGGTAAATTCAATATCCATCGTAAAGGATTTTTTAATAATCTTGTACAAGATAATTCTAGAAACCCTCGATGTACATGATATGATTCCCATATTTCAATTAGTGGTTATTAAACATTTATTTAACATAAAAGGCATTTAAAATCAAGCTACTACATAACCACATTACTAGTCCCATCAGGATAAAACATACCACTAGTAAGGAATGATTGATTGTTTAAATTGATTTCTCATTGTACTCTCTTATTTTGGATTATTTTCCAACCAAAAAATGAATGTGATGAATATCAATTTTATACATTAAGAATATATAATACGTCTAAAGTTATTATGTCTAATTTATATATTTCCATGTCTCAAAAAACATTTAATTTATGACTTGGAAGAAATCGGCTTATCAAAAATAATTTTAAATGAAAAAATAAAACATAAAAAAGTAGGTGGAAAAAAATTCATAATATGAATGGTTGTTTTCACTATAACCCAATTTAAAATTTCAATCAATGAATTCATTGAAAATATTTTGTAATTTATTTATAAAACAAACATATTTAAATTTAATACTGTATTAAAATTAATGAACGTTGATTCCAATAAAATCCCTAATATCAAATGGGTTGGAACCACCTTCTAATGAAATTTCATTAACAAGACCATGATGGAACACCAAATACATCATAACATCCTTTAATAATCATTTAAACATAATAAATAAACATTTTCATGAATTTTATAATAACCAAACTGACTATTTTGAATAAAAAAACCAAATAGAACTGAAATCTTGTCAAATAAACTCTAAAATGATAATAATAATTAATTAGAAGAAATAAAAAACATATTTAGACCCAAATATACCCATGTAATAGTATAAAAAAAGAAAACCACAATGAAATCATAATGTAATATAACCGTATAAATAAAAAATAAATAGTTTATCATAATCTCTATTAGGTCTTCACTAATCCCATTGTGAATAAAATAAGGAATTAGGATGATTATGGTTAGGCTCACTAATGAAAACATAATTTCAACTATATAATTATATATTTTAGAAAGAGTGATTTGGAAGGGATAAATTTTGATGTTTGGATATAGATGGAAGAATAAAAAATGACTAATTTATGGAATTTAATATATAGAAAAATAGATATAAACAATTAATTATTTCACTATCAGAACACGCCCGAATAACGTATGATGGTAGAGTATAAGGAAATAAACATATTTCCATAAAGGATACTACAATAATATATAATAGATCTATTAATGATTCTATAGGGGACTTTGGTTGATAGTTTTATAATAAATTAATCATTTAAAAGTCCTCATGAGAGATTCATAAGTGTAATCCTGGAAAATTATCAGATGTCGGATCTATGTACAAAAAGATAACTTTTAGCTGTTGAATGTGTTTTTCCATGTGATAGGATTCCCACGATGATAAAAATGAGTTTGACCTACTAATATAAAATATTTCATCGTGGTGGATATGAGATTAATTGGTTGGGTACTACTATTTATTAGTATGGTGGGACATTTTTCCTAAATGATTGTGAATATTGTCATATATTTCAATCATTAATAAAATTGTTGTAATATTATCCTTATAGATAATTATTCATGTTAGAAGAACATAATTATAATTTTTTTAAATTTTTTTAATTTTGATCAAAATATTATATGACATTTTTGTGGTTTGTGGTTTGGTGCACAACTTGGGATCAAATTTCATTAATGTTTAAGTTCATTGATTTTTTTGGTTCATTTGTATATATTAATATTTCTTGTAAATTTCAGTGGATAAATTTTATATTTCGGAATTTATTCATGATCCTAATAAGTGGTATCAGAGATTTATTTAATGGGTTTTAGAAAATTACCCTAACTAATTTTTTTAATTCTTTTAGATATGAATAATGTATCCCTCCTATGGATTTTGTTAAATATAAGGATTATGAATTAAAAAAATATATCATCACATCAATGACATTAAAATCATTTAGAAATAGCTAGAATTACTGAATGTTGACATTGTAGATCCATAAAGGCCATTGCTACTGCATTTATCACTTCAGGAGTCTAAGGATACGATGGATATCATGGTGAGTAATTCTAGTGGTAAGGTGGACATATCATCATATACATTAGAGATATTATATTTGATAAATAAATTCCATTATTTGGGATCCTGAAATATCGTGAAATATGTATTGTGAAAAAGGAGGATAATATTCGTTAAAACTAAAATGATAAAACATGGTAACTGTAGGGAGAATGTGGAGTAGGAGTATCTTGGTGAATAGTGGTCCAATGTAATTAAATTACTGGAAGAAAGGTCACCATAAAAAGGGTAAAAATAAAAGGAAATTCAACTCTTAATTATATGATTCCAAATATGGATCTTTGAAGTCTATTTTAGATAATACAATAGGTCATCTCTTAAGTGCTTCTATATCACTAATGTGATTGTTGATTGACTATTGAAATCATTTTACTCCTCACACAAGAGATGGATTATGAGGATATAAATATCTACAAGTTATATTTAGGTGTATCTTGATGATGATAAATCAATCACTTTTTTTGGAAGTGGTTATGTCTCAATAAAAACACAAAATCTATTTTTTTGTGTTACAAGGAAAGTGACATATAAACAAATTAAAGAAGAATATATTTTTTGTTGGAGAGTTATATGATGAATATTTATGTATTAAATTTTATGAAAGGGATAGTAGGATAACATTCAGTTCCATTGGTTTGGACAATGGAGTGATGGAATGAACAACATACCAAATAGTGTTATCAAATTGTGTAATTAATTTCAGACAAGTTACTTATATAAAGTCTTGGAATAACCATTTGGGACACATAATTGTGTTAGAGATAAAAATGATATATTTAAATGTAATACTAATGATAAAAAACATGGAGTAAATAATATGTCAGTTTTTTAATGAAATAAATTACTAGGATTCCTTCCAAATGAAACATTATACACAATACAATCAAATATTAGAGTTGGTTTATTTGGATATATGTTGTATATATCCTTAAAATTCTCATGGTGGGTCATTATAGTATCTTACCATTATTGATGGTGAGATAGGTAAAGTGTTTGTGTTATTCTCAAGAATATGTCTATAGTGACCCAAATATTTTACTCATTTTGTCACATGGTTTTTAATATATGAAATCCATTAATTATTAAACAAATATTGTTAAGCCTAGTGTACTTGGAACACTATGTTATAAATAAATATAAAGGAAACTAAAACATTATATTCTTATTTTATACTGCATAATGAGAAAAAAAGTCTATTTGAGATTCTAACTATACACATGATAACTAGGGGAATACATCAAATAAATAAGTGAGCTAAAATTCTTAGTAAGGGGAAAAACATGACAATTCCACATAATGGGTGACACAATGGTACAAAAGTATATAAAAAAAGATAAGTATCATAAGTAATCACATATAATCATACCATAATGAAAATGGTATCATAAGATCATGGTAACATATGAGATGTGGTAGAAACATATAACTTGATATAAACATGAGTCATGTCTAACTACCTATACAATATAACATGGTGGGAAAATTCCTATAACAGATTAGGATTACTCCATAATACCAAACATGATTCCTCTTGAGATTGATGATTTACCCAGTGTGTCAGAGTTTATTATGTATGTAACTATAATAAATTTTTCATTGTTTATATATGGAACATAGAGGAAATCAATCTTATGTTAAAACATAATTATTAACTAGTAAGATAAAATGGGTTTCATAATCATCCCTCATACCACAATCAATGGAAATATTATAATTTATGAATTTGAGAAATGATCATAAGGTATCTATTAATACTTAAATGTAATGAAGAAAATTATAGCTATATATATATATTATTTATTATCATTTTATAGTAATAAATTGTGAGATAATGCATTTTTTTTCCCTTACCTCGATCCCAATTCCTCATGTGTGTTATTTATCATTATGAATAATTAATTTATATTAATTTTTAAAATTATTAAGAACTATTATAAAGATTATTATTCAATTAATTTTACTTATTACCATGTTATGTTAAATTAATTAATCATTTATGTCCTAGTTGAACATTTTGATGATGGTTGGCTCACATGTCCAAATTCACATGGGAAGTTTGGCAATGTTAAAATTATTTTTTATTACATCATATCATGAATAATAATAAATAATTATTACTGTTATTATATATCAGTTATACTTTTAAAAATAATCCATGAGATATTATTATAAAAAATGATCTACGTTATAATCCTAGAGATTGCAGGTCGTACACATGAATGTGTAATGTTTCCATTTGTCAATGATAATTATAAAAGTAAGGTATGTGTAATATTATCATTAATGAATTATAATTATATCATAAATATAAAATTATTTATTTACATAAACATAAATATACACCCTTGTGATATGGTAACAAAAAATGAATGACATTATTTCACGAGGCAGTATTCTACAATAGACACAAACAGTGTTATCTTTTTTCAATTAATGATATTGTGGAATATATATTATATATTAAATTCATATAATTATATAATTTAAATAATATCATATATAAATATAAAATTCATCATTATTAATAGATTTTATATGTGATGGGGAATGAAATACATTGGCTCTAGAGGCTATAGTCCATGATACACATAAATAATGGTTTTGTTTCCCATTTGAAGGAAGTGGATATGATTTTAAGTTATTAAATTAAAATAATATAATAATTATATATGGGAAATAATGATTTTATTATATCATCAGGATTGAGAATTATTTTATGGATATGGAAGAAGAAATAAAATAAAATATATAAGTTATGAATGATTCTGCTTTATTTGAAAACCTCATGGATTATACATAAATCTTCCATGGATTTTATTAATGATAAAAAGACCTATAGTGTCTAGTGATTGAATAAATTAATGTATTTATCTATTTATTGGATTAAATATTACTTTTTATGTTTAAAAATGATATGTTATGTGGTTCGCTTTTATAAGTGAGAGAGAGTGACATTTCTATAAAAAAAATGAAAGTGATTCAACAATGGAAAGCCACTATAAAGAAATGTGCCTCCAAAATTGATAAATAATGTAGTGAATGGGCGATATGGTTAAAAACCCATCCAATATTAAGAAATAATCATGTTTTATATATGTTATCCCTTTTCTATGTTATTTTTACACCCCAATAAACTCTTTTTAACACTAACAATGGGACAATATTTTTATTGTTTTTACTATTCATAATGACCAAATATTAAGTTGTACATGTTAAAAAATTATAATTATTATGATTATAAATATGGAATCCATTTTATCCTATTAAATTCATATATGTGTAAAAATTTACTGAAAATTTAAACACCTAAAATGTACTGGAAAACAGATTTTGACGAAATGTATTTCTGAATCAAAAAATAATATTACATCAACAATATTACTAGTAATCGTCATTATATGAATTTAAATTTATTTAAATATATATAATATATAATTTTCATTTAAATATTTCCTCAATATGGGGTTATTTAGTTAATTAAAATATATTGACTTTATGCGCATAAAATATTTCTCAAAAAACAGTGTATTTATTCCTAAAAAAATAATATGTTTCCAAAACCATTAAAATGGATGTTTGAAATGAAAATAATTATATTATTATATGTAAAATTTTAAATATTTCTCCTCCCCATCAAATAAAAAATAGAAATCATTTTTTAGATTATATGAAATAGTAATAACAAGTGACCATATTTTAAATTTTTGTAGTTTTCACTATTCACTAAAAAATCAAACATTTCAGAAAAATTAAGAAAAATAACCCTATGTTAATACTGATATTATAATTGAAAAAATTATATTATTTTTATAAGATAAAATCACTAAAATTCTAATGAAAAAAAAGAAATAAAATCATTTTTGTTGGAAACATTCTTTTTTGAAGAATAAAATGTTCTTTTAGAAAATTGAGTTCTTATTTCCTAATAATTTATCCATAAATATATATCAATAATGAAATTAATATATATTTCATAAATTAGTTTATAAAATTAATATCCCCCAATTTAATATCTAGGTCATAACTATTATAATTAATTAGGATTTTTTTGTCAGGGTGTTGCATGTCAGAAATACTGTCAAGAATAATATTACCTTTTAGAAACTCAGTGTGTAACATTTATCCTCCCATAATGAAGTTTACAAAAAAAAATTTATATTAAATAGTAATGTTAAATCGGGTTAGGGTACTTATATTTCATGGATTCCTCTACTTCCATTGTATCCTCTTCATATTTTCAGTTTCCCAATAGTATATTGAAATGGTGAGTTGTCTTATTACAAAAACATTATCTCTATAGTCCAAGATCTTCACTACTTTCTCCTCAAAACGATATATATTCCCAACAGTACCACCTATGAATTCATAATATTTTAGGGATCTGATATGTACTTCCTCATGAGGGATACATGAAATACATCATGTACATGAAAAAGGGTTGGTGGGATTTGTAGTCAATAATCCACAACTCCAATGCGATCATGATTCGTGAAGGGGATAATGTACCATGGGATTATATTTCCCTTTTTCACAAATTTTGTGGCTCTATTCCATATATATATTCTGAGGAACACATTATCTCTTACTTTGAACGTGTGCTCTTAATGACGATTGAAAGCATGTCACTTCTAGTGTATTTATGTAGTCCTCATGAGTTATCGGATGGTCTTGAACTTTTCAACCGTCTCATCAACCATTCCAGTTCCCAAAACATTTATTACTATATTTATCCCAACATGAATTTTTTCTACACCTCTTCCCATAAAGTGATTCATATGGAGCAATTTAAATTTTTGAATTGAAAATATTATTGTAGAAACACTCAACTATAGTAAGATTTATATCTCATTCTTCCTTTATGTAAATATGGAATCTTATCAACAATTATTCCAATTTTTAATAGTCTATATATATTGGATAGTAGTTTGGGGTTTATATTATGTATTAATGTTAAAATCAGCATATAGATCATATTGGAGGAGCATATAGGACATGTCGGTAAATCTATGTTCTTAGTCAGATACAATCAATCGTGGTGTTCCATGAAGTATCACTACCTCTCTAATGTATATCCTTGAAATATGATTGAGTGATAATTCTACATGAATTATAATGATGTGATTAGTCATTATATGATAATCCACCAAAACCCTTATTGTATTTTTTTTCTCATAATGAATTTTGAAGAATAGTGATAGAGTCTAGGGTGATGTGTTACAATCTCCATGTGAGTATGTGTAGTGGTATCATCATCCCTTAGAATTGTAATTTTTATCCTTCACTTGTCAGTATACCCAACATAATGATTTATATTTAGTGATATTTTTCTTCTTCATATTATTCCACCATAGTTCCCAATGAGACCGGAATACATCATCATACTCTCTTAGTGGATGGAGGAGACCAAAATTTGTGAATCTTTCCACATATATTTATTTATCTATTGATATGATGGTACACATTGTCTTGACCCAAATATTACAACTCATTATTTATCAATTTAGATCATTGAAATTTTATCCTTTCTTAAATCACCAACCTTCTAAATAATTTCCACATTATCCCATCGCTCATCCTCTATTTCTATCAGAGGGAAGGGTTTAAAAATCCTTTGAAAAAAGAGTAGTGAGGTTCTATAGTTCATGATTCCAATAACCATCCATTTCATGTCTATGAAAATTATACCCTTATCATTTTTCCTCAATAACAAAGTAACTAGATCATTTATACATAGAGAATATTCAACATTGTTTGATTTCCTATGATGATAATGGATTGAGAATTCATATTATTTGATCAACTAAAACTATCTTATCTAGTTCATATTAATATCCTTATTTTTTAATATATATTTGAGGGTTTAATTTGAATATATATTTAAAACATCTCCCCACAGAGATAATGTCACCATATTTTCAATGTAAAGATCATTTAAACCAACTGCAGATCATACATAGGATAGTTCTACTCATGAACTTTTAGCTGCCTCAATGTGTAGGCTACCAATATATCCTTTTTCCTACCTACAAAATCTTATACCATCTATCATGCATCATTTTATACATAAAAATGTTCGCCACATGATGGAGAAATAGGTTCTAGTGTCATGTTAATCCTTATTTTGAACTAATTAAATCAATATTTTCATTTAAAGGTCAGTAGAAACATTACTCCCTTACTTGTTAACGAGGTTATTGAGCTTCAAGACCGTGAGAGTATTCTCACAAATCATTGGTATTACCATACTAATCCATAAAAAAATTGCATATCAGTTACATATACAAGTTTATGTTTGTCCTCAATTGAAATTATCATATAATGGTATACATATATCCCTTTGTAGGTAATAATATTCACCATGAATGGTATTACCATTATCTAAATGTCAACATTACTGTACTTTTCAAAACTCATATCCCTTTTCAAGGCCTTTAGAATAGTAATCAAATTCTCCTAATTAAGTTCCTTTCTTTTGGAGTAAATTAGAATATCACTTATAAACACTAATACAAAATTTTCAAGGTAATATCTAATGAAACTATTAATTATTTTAATATAGATTTATAAATAGTTAAGGAGTATGAATGGAACAACAATGTACTTATTATATCCATATATTGTTTTATTGTCGGGTTTGGAAATAAATTTTCTTTTTTCCTTTAGTTAGTGATATCCCGATCCAAGGTCCACCATAGTTAAATAAAGGGAAACACACAGTTGATCAAAAAATAAATCTAGCCATTGGATGGAATAATTATTACTAATAAAAATTTTGGTGAGTTCATGATAATAAATCTATAGGTTCATTTACCCATCCATCAACTCAATGAAGATGATCGGTGCACTGCATGGTGAATCACTCGGGCATATATCATCATTTTCTAGATTCTCTTGAAACATCTTCTTTATCTCCTCCAACTCAACTGTGGATATTATATAATTTTTATTTGATATGGTTCATGTACCTTGTATAATTTTTATTTCTAACTCAACCTCTCGACCATGAGGAATACGAGAAAAATTGTGGAGGAATACATAGCATATTCCATCATAATGGGAATGTATATAAGTATGATTTTATAATTTTTATAAATCATTTCACCTATAAATTCATCATAATATAGAAATAACATTAAAACTTTAAAAGGATATTCATGGGGAGATTCATCCTCCCCCATACACTATTATTGAATAAGAGGATGAATTGGGATATGAAGAGTGTTCTCCATCTCTTAAAAGTTGAGGATGGTTTTATAAAAATAATGATAATCCATGACCAATATTTAATCGAACTCACTAAAGGTTGATAGATGATACTTTATAGAATATTTATTCCACAAATATTTACTAGGGAGGAATCATATACATGGGATGAAATGATTTCTTTGTTTACTGTTCTCATAGATATCTCAACCCCCATGATTTGTGGTGGATTTTGAATAGTTATACTACTATTTAATGATAGAGATGAATTCATAAATCAAGAACAAAATAGTACATTTACAATTCATGAATGATCTACTGGAGTACCTTTTACCACTTCATTTTTGGGATCCACATAATTAGTAGTGACAACATATTCTCTTCCTTTCTCTCTTAAACTTAGAGAGTGTTGCGATTGATTAACTATAATAACCCTTGGCTTAAGGAATTTTCTAGCATAATACACATGTTACTTGATATTGAAGCACTACAACATAGTCTTAGATTTTATTTGATCCTTATTTTATCAATAAAAATTAGTTAGTTTATTCATTTCCCTTGATACTTATTGGCTTGGTGCCCCAATTTTCCTTATTTAGAGCATCTCTTGGATTAGATAAAATGGTTTCTAGAATTTTTCTTCACACAATTTTGATAAATGGGAGGTTATATTTTCAATCCTACATGGGATTTATATGTTGAATATCACGATGAAAACGTGATTTTACATTTTTTTTTCTCATGTACCATGAGTCAACTATGAGTCACTAATCTCCATCTCACATTTGGGGCTCCACAGGCTATCTCATAAAAACACTAAAAGTTAAAACTAAGTAATTATTTTTTAGACATGGATTTATACCACATAAGAAATAGTCCCCAATAATTTTAGTGTCATTGAAAAAACTAGAGGTGTACTATGATTTTTGATGTTTTCCTCATGTACCATGAAATTATCATCTTCCTTTTACATCAAACAATGAACTTCCTCTCTCTATTAATAGAGTGTGTTTTGTGAAAAGATTTTTTGAAATGTATTTTCTTCAAATTTTCACATTCCATGGAATAAACAAATTCTATATCAATTGTGTTCATGGTTAGTGGCCACCGCTTATCATCTCTTCCCTCAATGTGATAAACAGTCATCAAAACATTCTATTTCGATAAGAATTGGAGGATAAAGAATATTTTTTCAAGTGATTTAATCCATTATTTTATTATTACGGGATCATATGATCCACTAAAGGATTGAACCCATTGTATTATAAAAGATTTTATCTCAAATTTCACTTTCTTAGGACAAGGAGTGTGTTTCACATGATACAAGAAATTATTCATAAACTGAGCAATTTAAACTAGTATGTCCATGTATTACATGTCCCATATCCTATAAATTTAGGAATATAATTAAGGTAATAATCACAATTCCTATCATGTTGGTATTTTGTAGATTTTCTCATATTTATAGACATTAACGAAAACCAAGATATGAATAAATTAACAGACAAAATAAAAAATTTTAATCATATTGGGAATAACTTATAAATGATAATAATATCCTTATATAAGAGTCTTTAGTCTTACTTATAGATTAACAAAGTTAATTTTTTGAATTACTTCTTCTTACATTACCATTTTTCAATCCCTTTATAATGGATTTTATCGAATTTATGAATTTATAATTCATATCCGCCCAAAGTGTCGAACAAGTAGTGTAGTAAAGAACATCGTCATGCACAAGGTGAATATTGACTACTTCTCAATTCTTCATTTTAATAGTTTTTACCCCTAGGTAAAATTGTTCCAGAGCTACATCAATTTTTATTATCTAGAAAGGGGTGAAATTTTTTGTTACCCACACACTCTATTCCTCACTGAAATACTATGAAAATTTCCCATAATTATAAATATTCATAGGCTTATCCTTAAGGTTATCACTAAATATTTACCATCTTAGTTTCCAATGGTTAACTAAACCATTTATATAACATAATCTATAGTGACTCAAGAATTTTAAATAGATTATAACATGATTTTTAGCATAAATATCTATTAACTACAACACAATGGTTGTGAGGCCTAGTGTCTTTAGAACACTAGGTTCATAAAACATCAAAAGAAAAACAAAACACAAATTTCTTATTTTATTCTACATAATGGTCTCCTAAGCCCATTTTATATTCTAATTGTATAGGTAAACGAATAGAATAAATCAATGAAATTGGTGAGCTGAAAACCCAGTAGGGGAGTAAACATGTTAAGGAAACATAACATGTGTGTCGAAGGTACAACATGATATCATGATATAGAATTATCGTGAATAGTGAAATGTAATCATAATGTAATAAACATGGTATCATAAGATCATGGAGACATATTTAATGTGGTTGTAACATATAACATCATATAAACAAGTGTTAATGTTATATTCTTAGACAACATCACATGGTGGACAAAGTAACATAATGGTTTCGGTTTGTTACCTAATTCCATACATGATGCCTCATGAGACAAAAGATTTCCCAAATGACTCGAATAATTATCTAGTGACAGCCATAATAAAAATTTCATGATATATGTGTTCCACTTATTCTGAATAAATCATAATTCATAACATATGAATTACCCATATAATGAAAATGTGTTGCATAATCATTCTTTGTTCCATGATCAACAAAAATTTCATAATAATGAAATTTGAATAATTAAAATAACTCATGTATTACCCCCTTAAAGAGGGTATAATAATCTATGTATATGTTTCAATGACATATATATTTAATTTATAATCATTTTATATAAATATTGATAGAGATAATGTGAGTTAGAGATATAATGGTCATAACCCATAGGTAAGGGCGGTATAGATAGATCCCTTACTTTATACTGGATTTGTCAATTGTGTTATTTATATTCATTAATTGAAAATTTATGATAATTATTTAGTTTATTAATAAAATTTTTGAACTATATTAATTATTTTATTTTATTTTTTATCTTTATATATTCAATTACTTTATCATTAAGGTTCTAGTGATACATTTTGACAATGTTCAGCTCATATATCCAAACTAATTTTTGAAATTTCACTGAGGTCAAAGATATTTTTATTTTAAAATACTAGAATAATTATAATTTAATTATTATATTTTTTATAAATCAATTATTTTTTAAAAAAAACCATAATTCGTGAATATTGAAAATGAACTCTATTAAAAGCATAGAGTAGGTCGGTTATACACACACATGTGTAATATTTCAATTTTTTAATGATAATAATTGAAAAAGTTGTGTTTTTTTATCTTTAAATAGTTATTATATTATAAAATATTTCTCGTTATTTCATTAAATACGCTTATACATTTCATCCATGTGACATGGTAATAAACAACTAATCATATCACTTTGTAAGGTAGTAGTTCGCCGTACACACAAACAAGTTTATCTTTTCTAAATGAATTGAATAATATAAAGGTATATGATATATTAAATTTAAATAGTGATTAATAATTCATGTATATAATATAGAAACACTAAATACATCCTCATGAAATTATGTGAGAGGAAATGAGGAAAAATGATTTACACTGGTTCATTAGGCTGTTGTCTGTCTTTCACATGAATGATGGTTTTGTTTAACATTCAATGACTGTGGTGATGGATTGATGATATTTTTTACAAATAATATCATATTTGTATATATAACATAATTATTTTATTATATCATCATGATTGAGTAATATTTGGGATAGGTATAAGAAAAAATAAAAATAGATTCTTTGTAAGAATGAAACCTCTTCTTCAAACTGTCTCTTTAGGATTATACCTAGTGCCATCCAAGATTTGATTTATGATAAAAAATGACTCCAGGAAGTTAGAGTAGGAATAAGGAAGTTTGTTTTGAATGTACTTTCCAATAATAAGTTATTTTTATCTTCATAATGACTATGATAGGATATTCCATTTTATATGTGAGAGGGAGAGACATTTTAGTAAATAGTGAGAACTATTCAATAATTTGATGTCACTATCATTCCATATTTGTAAAAAGTAGTTAAATTATGGAGTTAAGTGGTTATATGGCCTTGAAACACCTCTATAATTCTAAAATAAACATTTTTTAACATTTTTATACCTTTACCTTTTTAGTTTGTCATTTGTAAACTAGTTTAACATTAACTATAGAATCTTAATTTTTTTGTATTTTTTTATTTATTAGGAAACAAATTAAGTAAAATTTATTATATAATATTAATGATAATAATTATAAATATGAAATATAATTTATCAAATTAAATTAAATTTTTTTTCATAATTTAATTTAAAATTAAACCCACAAATGTGTTAAGAAACTATTTTTACCGAAATGTATTTTTCATGCATTAGATGGTATTACATTAACTATATGACTATTAAAATCCATTATGTGAATAAAAATTCATATAATGATATATATATATATATATAATATATATTTCCCTTATACATTTACTCCATTTGGGATATATAAATTAATTAAATGGCTAGAATTTAGGCACAAATAAAAAAAATTCGAAAACCATGTTTTTAAGAATAAAAATTAGTCTTTTACAAAAAACATACAATTTTATGATTATAATGGAAAAAATAAGATTATTCTACGTAAAATAGTTAATAAGTATCATTATGAATAAATTAAAAATAAAATGTAACTTTTAAATTATTATATTTCTTAGAAGAAGTTATTATATATAGAAGATCGATAATTTAAACTATTCCCTGAAAAATAAAACAATTCCAAAAAATTCATATAATTTCATCTTGGTTAATTTTCATATGATGATTTCAATAATTATTTTTATTTTTATATAGTAAAATTTATAAATGTTTAATCAATTAATTATAATATTGTTTTTTTAATAAATAAAAAACATTTTTCAATGGAACATATTTTTTGAAGAATAAAATGTCTTAAAAAATGATTTCTTATTTACAATGAATTTATCAATAAGTATATATCGATTAGGAACATGAATATATTTCATAAATTAGTTAATAATATTTATTATCACCAATTTAATGTCTAAGATATAATGATCATAAATAATAATGGTTCATTTAGGTGCAATATTTCGTGTCTCATATGCTAACAAAAATGATTTTCATTTTAAAAACAGAAGGTTTTATAAAATCCAAGATTTTAAAATATTGTTTCAAATTGATGTCAATATTTTAATAATTATCTAGGTTAAAACATATGTTTATGTGGTATGATAATGGTGGGTAGTATGTATGTTGATAGTTTTGAAGGATTTTCTAGAAGAAGGGAATATTGTTTAAGAAGATCATACCACGTACTCAAAAACATAATATAGTTTCATAGAGGATGAATATGATATTATTTGAGAATAATATAATCATGAGAATTTATGTGTACTTTCCCTGAGGTGTTTTGGGGGGATGAGTGATTTTTGTGGCCTTCTTGATCAACATGTTTTCATCTTCATTGTTAGGGTTATAGCTTGAAAAAGTCAACTTTTAAGGAAGGAAGGTTGAACAAACCCATTTGAAAGTATTCATATTACTCACCTATATAAACAATTATTATAAGAAAAGGTTCATGTTGGAGGATAAGTCTTTGGAATTTTATTTTTTAGGGTATGGTTATGATGATATTTTTTACCCTGGGATTAAAATTCACAAAACGTTATCAGATGTTAAAGTGTTTTCTTCAATGAAGAGATCTAATAGAATTATTGTAATCAATAATAGACAGCTGATGAGAATAATTTATCATCTACGAATGTGGTTTTATTGAATATTAATCCTAAATATTTGGAAACTCTAAATAATTCATTGAATATAATAGTACCAAAAACAAAAAACCATCTTGGGGATATTCCAAAAGGAGATAAAGTTAAAATGGGACTATCAAGGCTCTATGTGCCTGAGAAATAATGGATAGTGAATGATTTAGTGAGACCTTTAGGTGGTTTTGTTACATATATAGTGTTTTTTAATGAAATTGTTCAATAAAGGGAGTTTCATATTACAATCAGAGTATGTTTCTATGTAAAGATATATAGACATCATCAACATTAATTACTACAATAAAATTATTGAGAACCCAAAATCCCATATGGGATTTCATGTTTGAAGGAATCGATATATTGGGATCTATCCGTGAGGATTGACCTTGAATTTTTATATGATTCTTGAAAATTGGAGATGACTAAAGGACCTTCTGGGAATAATATGTTTTTGAGTAAAGGGATTTATTAGATAAAGGAGAAGAATATGTTATAATTATTTATAGGGAAATAATAGTAGTTATGTATCATCCAAAAAATATATGTGATAATATTTCAAAAAAAAATTCTCATGTTATTAAAGAAAAAACAATTAAAACTATTTAAAATAAGTTTGTGATTAATGTAATTCATTAAAAATAGTTGGATGAAAATATAAAAAAAATTCATGGGGTTATAGTTGATCAAATTTACACAGTGAAATTGGAATGTTTCAGGGAGGAAAAAAACATAAATCCTATATGGAAGTTGAAATAGATGATTTATGGATTGAGTCAACAATAAAGGCAATGGAAAAAATAGTTCATTGAATTAATAGGGAAACTTTAATTCATCTAGAGAAATATTACCAAATGTTTTCATTGGAATATGTTCAATGATGAGAGCCTCACCATTATACATCTCTATATTGATGATATACTAAATTCTAGACAAGTGAATGTCCTTAATGATGAGTATAATTTTGAATTATTTTTATGTTTTGAGAATAATTATCTTAGTATCGATAAATAGATAATGGGGATATGGATCATGTGATTCTTGAGTTGTAAAACATTACTCTTCCCTGAGTATAATCAAATTTAGAAATTATTGGATCACATCAAAATGAGTGAGGTGAATTATATTGATAAACACTTAGGAAAACACATAAATTTGATCAAGGATAAAAAACCATAAATTATAGTTGAGGTAGAGTATGTTGAAAATTTTATTTCGGCATTGGAAATTAGAATATTGATTTATATCATGATTGGTAATTGAGTGGACATTGTGCAAGTATTGGATGTTATCATTATATATATTCCAATACCCAGAAGGTATCAATAGGATTTTATAAATTCGATCCTATAGTATTACAAGGGTTTTTGAATTTTATATCACTATGTTGGAATGAATGAACCATTGTAAGGGTTTTAATACTCATACCATATAGGGAATTTAGAAAACAAAATAACACCATGAACTATGTATTCAATTTTTTCAAGCATGAATAATAGTTAAATAGTCAACATTTAACTAATACATGAACATTAGATAATAAAATTAGGGTCCATTTCATTAATGGAATAAATGATGGAGTTGACAAAGAAGAAGGGGATATTGTAAGATCTCAAAAGATGGAAATATGAACATTTTTCGGTGGAAATTTCTTTGAAATACACTACCCTAAGAACATAATTATTTTTTATAGAATGAAGTGAATTATATTAAAGTATCACTAAATCTACATGTTTTTAGATGAAATAGAACTAGATTTAAGAAAGATTTTATAATATCTAAATCTAGATAAAATGTTAAAAAAATATTTCTTGATGTGATGTGGGGTCATTATTCCTCAGTAAGACTAAAAGAAATGGAATCATGGTTGGAAAACCATGTAGATATAATAATTTTTATGAATAGTATAATGTCTTTTGATCCAATAGTGTACATAATAGTAAATCCTAAAAATGTATTCTCAAGGGGGTGATTGTAAAGCTCAGACATGAAAACAAATTTTTTATTAAATAATTAAATATTCTGGAAGGATTGATTTGAACAGAATAAATTATAATGTTCATTTAGTGAAGGGTAAAAGAAAAGGGAATACTATCTAATGTTGTACTTAATATTGATCAGATTTAAGGAACTATATGTTTCATAGTAGGATCTTACTGTTTGAAAATATGAAGGTGTGGTGAGGACATATAAAAGGTCATGTGTAAAGGATAATATGTGAATATGTAAGATATCATATGATGTTTACATAAGGGCCATTAATTAATTATGTTGTGGAAAAGGAAACAACTAAAATCCCTTAATTGGGATGTGTCAGAGTATTCATGCAAGCATATCAGATGCTAGAACCGTGTACTAGAAGATGGAGTTAAGGTGGTGGAGGTCTTTGAAAATGTGGAGGACTACACATGATGATAAAAATGAGGTGGATATACTCATTTAAAATGTAGTATGGTGGTATCTATTGAATTCAATAATTAGGTAATAATACATTATATTATGGTGTTACATTTTTTTTAAGTGACTAAGAACATTTTCATATATTCCTCTTCCTAAAAAATTAGTATACCAATTTCCCACAACTGAGTAAAACTCACATCCAATCCATTATTTTTTTTGTGTTTCCCCCAGAAATATATTTTTTTATCATTGTATTTGAAAATTTATGTTCAATAGTGTTCAAAGGTTATAAATTTAGTTTATTCACTAGGGTGAATTTGAATTTAATGTTTTGGATCGTTGAGTATACAACCTCATATAGTAATTTTTTCCACCCAATAATCTTATCGATAAATTTTGTGATTATAAAGGTATAAATGTCATAATATATTTATCAGTAAACATAATGAAATACCAATTTATAGAACCTACTAATGATAAATTTGAAGATGATGATGAAATAGAATAAGGAAGGATATTGATATAAATGAATTAAATAATTATAATTTATATAAATCATGGAAAACAATAATTTATCTTCCTTAGAGCTGAAGAAAAAATGATGAGATGATTGGGATATACCTATAGTGGTGTCTGATCGAAGAAAAGTGAGGGGATAGGGAAATAAGTTAAATATTTTAATGGGGTTGAAGGAGAAATTTCAAAATTTCCATTAGAGATGTTTTACAAAAATACATAGGAAGCCTATATAGTTTTTGTGGCCACCCAATAGACATTTGGTTGTAGTCCAGTAGCTACATATCCAATTTTTAAACAAGAAAATTATAATGGACCTCTAATAGTCTATCATTGGTCCCTATTCCATCATCATCTACTCATATCCCTCCTCCATCTTCTGATAATCCCCTTCTAAACTCCTATCCTATAAAATTCATTTAAAATGTCCAAATTAAGCACTATAAATATATCAAAAAATATATAATCCATAACTAAATGAAAAAATCTAAAATATATTTTGAATTTAATAACTAATTTTCTAAAAATTAAATAAAAATCTGATATTCATTATAAAATGATTTTTGAGAAATGAATTTTTAAGAAAAACAATATAATTTTTTTTGAGATAAGTATCAAATGATAATTGAATTTTTGATTGTGATGCATTTGTTAGACCGTAGTTGAATTAATGCGATTATTTATTAACTTTTATACCAAGGAGTAGAAAATTAAATTGTGTGGGATTGGAATCAAACATACTAGTATATGAAATTGTTTTTCAATGAATTTTTTATTTTTGACCTATGTTCTTAAGATAGGGTTTCATAAAAAATTTGTAATTAAGAATTTTATGTGTTATTTTAACTATTGTATAAATCCATTCCACAATAGTTATAAAAATAACCACATTAAAACCATCCTAAAATTTAACATCATGGGAATTTCCATTTTATTTATAAAATAATAGACATCGATGTTCATTTTCTTACTTTGTAAATTTTATAAAATTAATATAAAAACAATATTAAAGGTCCGTTATTTTATAACCAACATATAAAAAACTCCTAAAATGAAAAATAAAGATAATTGTTTTCTCAATTATAAAACAGTGAATGTATTTTTTGGGTTTTTACATAACTTTTGTAAAATAACTCACACAAACTATTTTTGAATTCATTATTTCATCGGTTATAAAAATCTGATTTAAAAAATATATTATTTAATTTATCGAAAAACAACTTAAAAACTATAGTAGAATTATAAGTGAAGAAAAATATAGAGAAACCTAGCAGCAAACAAAATCAAATTATTGAAAAATCGTATATAATTATATAAAAAATATTAATGTCCCAATCTTTTATAAAAAATTACATAATCTCTAAAATTTTATATAGAGTCAGAAATAAAAAAATAGAGAACCTAAAAATGAATAAAACAATCAAAATAAGTGTCCCATTCTCCCATAGATTAATTACCTTATTTGAATTATAAGGTAGGGAATAATATGAAAGCTATGAATTGAAAAATTTTATCTAATATTCATTCTTAATATAATGATTACATAACTAAAATTAAAATTTATAATAACATCAAAACATGTAAAAAAACTATATATAACTTTGTTCTATTTATTACATACACAAATATGAAATCAAAATTAACACCTTCGATTAAACCTTATAAAAGATGATTTTTGTTAATTTATTTATCAATTCAAAATAACATTTCATGTATATTCAAAATCATTGTACATAAAAAAGATGTAACACCCCAATCTTCTACAATACACTTCTCTTTGAATAATAAAATAGTTTGTGGTGTACGCAACTTCGAGTTCTAACACCCCACGACCTATCCAACAAGCTTTTATGAATAGTAATACCCACTTTTTTAAATTTTATAAATTTTATTTTTCAAAATGGACTTCATTTTTTATTCATAATATCAAAATTAGCTTATGGTGATTTTTTTTATTTTTCTGTAACGTTCAATTTTTGAGTAATACTGAAAAACACTACGTTAATGTTTAAAACCAACATTTTATTTAAATAATTATTTATTTTATTTAATTTTTTATGTCATAATAGATACATAATATCTATATATGTTCAATTTAATTAATTGGAGTCATTTTATAATAATATCAAATGTATAAAATATTATTGATCTTTTTACCGTCATTTACCCACCTCTATGGAGCATTTGAAAATTTTAATAAAACATAATTTTACCACTTACATTAATTGAATTTCAAAAATATGAGAGACATTGTTAACATCAGTAAGTAAATGTTGTTAAATAAGATGAACATAATGTTTTTGAATAGAAACTTATGACTTTTATTTACAACGGTTAAAAGTTAATAGGGTAATTAAAGATAAAAATGATATTATTATTACCCGAACTCAGGTCATTATTCTACTGTATAAGTATATTTAGACTAAAATAAACCTTATGAATAAAATATTATCCACTTTGGTCCACTTGTATTTGATTAGGACGTTTACTATTATTAAATAAAAAGAAGACTTAAAAGTGTTAAATTCATGTTTTTATAACTAAAATAGTTTTAATATAGAGTTATACATAAGATAAATTTGACTATAAATATTAATTAGAATGCTAAATTTTTTTATTAAATAATAGAATTTTATTTATAATTTTTAGACCATAAATAATTAAATTTATATATGACCCAATGATGATTTTGTACTTACCATATTAATGAATGATTAAAAAATTGATATTATAAATATCCAAATAAATGTAATTTGAGGCTTTTGATGAATTATGGATATTTTATAGGTTAAGAGAATTTAAAACAAATATTATATTATTAAATGATATAATACCCTAAAAATCTACAGTTCTACCAAAGGACTTACATATTTATATAAATGTCATTATCGAACCACTTGAAGTTTTTTGTCATTTAATAGTATGTTTATTAACCATTTATTATAAAGATACAAGGAGAAATGGTAAATGTTAACCTATTTAACTAAGAGATAAATAAAAAAGATAAGGATAATATAGTGACCCAAACAAATCAAAAACCAATTTGTTGGGAGGATTTCAACCCACAACAACCTTATCCTAAAAATAAATCATTCTAGAGCTATATGAAATTGAAATTGATTTCATTAAAAAATAATATTTCAATCTTTTCCTTTGGTGCCCCTCACCTCTCATATAAAAGGGGACTTCCCCTTCTCTAAAATTCACCCCACTAAATCCATTTTCCCAGAAAAACCCTACAAAAATATCCACCCAACATCCCTCACATCAACCTAGAGGCATTAGTTGTATGAAAATACATCCTAAGGATACCTTTTAATCAACTCAAATTGAATCACCCAGAGAAGAGGTAAATATTTCATCACCTCTTTCAAGTTCGTTTCTTCTTCCACTTCCCTTTATTTGTTGTTTCCATTATAAAATATTAAACTCAAGTATTATCTACATTCTTTAATGTTATTATAAAAATGTTACAACCATATTAATTATTATATCAATCATATGAATGATAATTTCACCAAGCATGCATACGCACGGGTTACCGTCTCCACATCGTGGTGTAGTTGTTATTTAATACATTATTTTTTGGATGGGTATAATAATGCTATATACTTTATGTAAATAATAGATATGACATGTTTATTATTCTATACATATGATATAACATCCATTTACTTAAGAGTTTAATATCAATTGAATGATATTGTTTCTCATGTGTACGTATGGATTACCGTCTCCACGAACACGATGCGATTCATCTCCCCATCATAACCTTTCAATAATAGTTTTCATTTTATGATTAAAAATAATGTTTATGAACTTAATATAATTAAGGATATGAATCGAATACATCCTATCCATAACTAACTATACTTGTGTAACAAAACAAGTAAAGGAAAATGAATCATTTAACACCTGAAACGACGATAATACTAAAATATTATTAACAATGAAATATTAGAAGATCAAATATGATATCATATATATATATATGGGTCTTTTATAATTTATTAACATTGATTTAACTATTATACAGGAGGATTAAATACCCTTGATGATGGAAATGTACTTGGTAAGAGTTAATTCTAAAATCTCTTCATTATCCGAGGTTGTTTATATATAATTATCTTATGGGACTTCTTTATCATCCACATCTGTGATTCTTAAAAAAATTATTTCAAAACATTTTTACTATATCCTATAATATGGATTATCACCATTTATACACTTTTTTACTTATTATAATATGTTTATAAATAAATCTTTCTGTCATCTTCCAAACAAGGTACTTTACGGCCTTTTCAACAAAATTAAGGAAATAATGTTTCTTTTAACTTACACGGAAGGTGAGAATATTTTCCAACATTATAACACCATCAATGTTTCTTGTAAATTCTTATAAGAATATTTCCAAATTAAATGTTTTCTTTTAAATGGTTTCAAAAGATAAAGAGTTAATTCTTCAAAATATTTTTCATTTCATCAATGTCAACATCATTTGATGGATTTTAAACTTGTATGAAGTTGATTTATTATTATAAAAATATTCCATATTTTATTGATGGTTTTGTGATATTTTTGACTGTGGATGTGTTATTTTTATACCATTCAGGGTTTATGGATAAAGTATTAACATTTCATTTGATATTATTAAGACAAATGTTTATGTTATGATTCAACAATTTCATATGAGGAATGAATTTGACAGAGTAAGTGAGAGGTGGAGCATTTTATAGCTCCTCGATGCATCGGTAGGTATCAAGAGATAAAATGGTGTCTTGGAAAAAGGCCTTGAAAAAATCTAATTTTTAGTTTGGTAGAAGGCCTTGACTTTGTGGTTATGTAGCCTAACATTATGCAATCTATCATTATGAAATTGGTTATTGATGTTTCATGCAATTATTCGACTAGTAGAATATACTAGTAATAAGAAAATGGAATTATTTTGATTTATATTTAGCATATTTTGTTGAAGTTTATGTTTAAAAGAATTTTGTTTTAGTCTTATATATTTCATTGAATGTTTATGCTTATTTATGAAAGTTTATCTTATACTATAATCCTTAATGAGAATCTGAGATCACCCCTTTCAATGTTTTATTTTTCCTAGGATGTGAAGAATTATATTACGAAATACCTATAAGGATAGTCTAATAGGAAATGAATGATTTCCAAGGAGACTATGTTTTTGTTGTTTTTAATTTTATAATATATATACAACTTATGTATGTATCTAGTACATCTGGGGATACCAAAACTGATCGGTCTTTCAGGATTTAATCCCTTATGATCATGCTAATTAAAAGTAATAATGCACCGACTCTGCGTAATTGGGGGTGGGGAATTACAGTTGGTATCAGAATGAGTTTAGTACAATCCTTGGAGCTATAATTAGAAAAAAACTGATTAGAGAACATTACCATAAGATACACATTGATTATTAGTTTAGAGGAACTTCCTAGAATTTTGTTAATGTAGATATTTTGGGTATTTTCAAAGCAATACATCTCTTTCTAGATACGATCAAGTAGAGGCAGCTTGGGCATAGATGTATATAGGAGTGAGAACTTCGACAAGGAGTTTTGGGCTTGACACAGGGTATCCTGGAACATGACAATGGCCCTTGATACACTCTTGGTTACGACACTCCCAGTGGTTATACATAGGATAATTCATATTTTATTTACAAACAATAATGTAGGATTTACGAGTATATACCACCTCAATGAAAACATATTTATGATTATGGATTACATCCATAAACTGTTCAATTTATTTTATGAGTTATACAAGTTTGGAATTATATATTGTGATTTATAAACATATCTCATGTATGCCAAAATTTAGAAATGGATCCTTGTAGAAGGAATGGAAACGGTATCAATACAAGTAATCAATGTTGTGATTTCCCTCCTACAAATGATAATTATTGTGGAGCTGGTGATACAACTGGTGTTGATCAGCTTATCACCATATAGGGACAACTCACTCAGGATATGAATAACCACCTTACCCATATGGAGCACCCAGATCCACCACGTGGATTATTAATGTTAGACAACTTCATGAGGAAAAAACCACCAGCATTCAGTGGGACTAAAAATCCATTTGTCACTGAGAAATGGATAAGTTCCTTTGAGAATATATTTCATTCTTTGGGGAGTAGCAAAATGGAAAAGTTTTTCGTGGTAGTTTATCACTTCCTAGGAGATGCGGATCAATGGTGGTCATTGATTCAATACAAAATGGAAGATGATGAAGTATCAAATATTGAATGTAGGTAGTTTAATGAGATTTTCATAGAAAAATACTTTCCTCGTAAACATCAAGCTGTTATGGATTGGAAATTTTTGAGTCTGATTAAAAAGGAAGATGATAATGTCCAAAATATGATGCTAAAATTACATGTTTAGAAAGGCATGATTTTGAATATATGTGTAACGCAAAGAGTAATATTAATAGATTATTTGATGGTTTAAAACAATTTATCCGTCGAGAATTACTCTCACAATCCTTCACATCTTACGAAGATATAGTCTCATGGGTTATCAAGATAGAAAAATAATTCTCTAAGTCATACGACTTTAAAGAAAAGTAGGAGAAGAAGAGACATGTTGAATAGTCTGGAAATGGAAATAAGTTTATGATTGGAAAATATGAATATCCATTCAGTAGTAAATGTTGGAAGAAGCACCCTAGTACTTTTGTGAAGGGATTGGGAGTCTGTTACATATGTGGTGAAAAAGGACACCATGATCGTGATTGAAGAGGAAAGAAAGAGGATTTCAATGTTGAATGATACAATTGTAGATAAAGGGGACATTATGAAAATAAATTCTCTATAAACCCAGGAAACATACCTCCAAAAAGTAAAAGGGGGCAAGGCCAAGCTTATCCGATCACTACTACTGAGGTTGTTTCTCCGAAAGACATTGTGGAAGGTAATTTAATGGGTTCTTCAAGTTTATCCAATGATTTATTGTATTCCGGATAATCAAAATGTTTCATATCATCCCGATTTGATAAGAAAATTAGATATTTTCAATTTGATTTAACAAGAGAGTTTTCAGTAAAATATCTTAGGGGATGTACCATTGCAACAATGTTTTCTCAATCAGTTCCCATTAAGGAATATAAATGTTATTTATCTACTGATATCATCATCATACCCAGGATTAAATTTCATATAATCTTCTGTATGGATTGGATTTTGGACCATGACATGATTATTTATTTTATGAAGGAGAAGGATACATTATTTGATGATGATGATAATGAACACCTTGTCTTTCGAGTAGAGACGTCACCATCAGATTCTTATCTTGATCCACCACCTGTAACTCTAATAAATTAAATTATTTCAGAGGAAGAGAATGAAATAACTATGGGTGAGTAAGGGAATGTTAAAATATAGTATGTACATATTGTGAAAGAATATGTTGATGTGTTTCCAAAGGATTTACCTGGAAATCCTCTAGAATGAGAATTGAGTTTTATATTGATTAAATTTCTGGTTCAAGTCCCATATTGAAGACCCCTTATCGAATGTCCATTGTGGAATTAGTGGAGCTAAATAAACAGTAAGAGGAGTTGAGTAATAAATGATATATTCACACTAGTGTTTCTCCATGGGGAGCCCCATTTCTTTTTGTTAAGAAGAAAAATGGATCTAGGAGGTTGTGCATTGACTATAGGGAGATCAATGTTATAACAATAAAGAATAAGTATCCCCTACCTCGCATTAATGATTTAGTTGACCAACACCATGGTGCTCAATATTTTTCAAATATTGACCTATAGTTTTGATATCATCAGCTATGTGTGATGATGGAATACATTCCAAAAACAGCATTTTGAACCAGGTACGAGCACTACATGTTTACAATATTGCCTTTTGTGAAAACTAATGCACCCACTGTCATCATGGATCTAATGGATAGAGATTTCAAGGAATAAAAGGATGACTTAGTAGTGGTATTTATTGATAATATCTTGGTATACTCCAAAAGCTTTGATGATCGTGAAAATTACCTTCACATTATTTATATACTCTTAGAAGAAATGAATTTTATGGGATATATAGAATGTTTGAATTCTGGCTTCATGAGAATTCTATTCTTGGACATATTGTCTCTAAGGATGAAGTCTCTATTGATACTTCTAAGACAAAGGAAATCCACAAATGACTAGCACTAATGAGAAAAAATTAGGTACACTATTTTATTGGTTTAGTAGGTTATTATCAGTGTTTTCTCCATAATTTTGCCTGATTGGCTAACCCATTAACCAAGCTCACAGGTAAAGGGGTTAAATTTTTTTGAAAAAAAGAGTGTGAAGAATGTTTTGATGACCTGAAGTGAAGAATACTCAATGCTCCTCTCACGACTATACCATTGGTGGATGATGGTATTGTTATTTATAGTGATGCATAAAAGAAGGGAAATGGTTTTGTCCTTATATAGAATGATAGAGTTATTTCATATACATCACGATAGTTAAAAATTCATGAACAAAACTATTCCAATCAGGATCTTTAGTTATTATTTGTAATCATTGTTATTAATATATGGAGACACTGTCTATATAGTGAAAATGTGATATTTATATTGATCACAAAAGTTTTAAGTATATTTTCTCACAAAAATAATTCAACTTGTTGAAAAGGCGATGGCTTGATCTACTGAAGGTTTATGATTGAACTATAAACTTCCACCCAGGGAAAAAATAAGGTGGCAGATGATTTGAAAATAAAGTAACATGGACTTATGAACAAGATGATAGTTGAAAAGTTTCCTATATACATGGATTTATTAAAGATGGATATAGAAATAACCATGGAAGTTGAAACATGAATGCTTTTTCAAATGGTTTCCAATCCATCTTTACACTAAAGGATAAAAAGATATCATACTGATGATTAAGAGATTCAAAAAAAATTAAAGTTGTGAATGATGGGAGATTGATGGACGTTGTATATGTAGATGGGATTTTGAAATTTGGGAAGAGACATTGTGTTCCTCACATTGCTGATCTAAAAATGGAATTATTGGATAAAGCATAGAGCACAAATTTCTCAATAAACTCTGGTAGAACTATGATGTATAGATATTAGAAGGAAAATTTTTTTTGGGACAATATGAAGAGAGAGATTGATTATTTTTTGTTGATATGTATGGTTTCTTAACAAGAGAAAGCTAGAAGACAACATCCTAGAGGATTCATGAAACCTCTTCCCATTCATGAGTGAAATGGGATTCTATTACGATGAACATTGTCATGGGGATACCAAAAACTCCTCAAAGGAATGATGAAATATAGGGATTTGTTGATTGTCTTACCATGTCAGCACATTTTCATTCTATATGAGAATATTTACAACATGAATGTTTAGAAATACTATATATTAATGAAGTTGTAACATTTCATGGAGTACCCCTATTGAGTGTTTCTAATTTTGATACCTATTTTACATAAAAATTTCTAGAAAAGTCTTAAGAAAGCCTTGGATACTGAACTTCATTTGATAACTGCATACCACCCACAAACTGATGGATAATCAGAACAGACTATTCAATCCTTAGAAGATATGTTGATATCTTGATCACATGACATTCTTGGAATGTGGGATCAATATTTACCTCTGGTAGAATTTTCTTATAATAATAAAATCAATTCAAGTATTCAGATGGCACCATATATAGAGTTTTATGGAAAGGAATGTCTCCCACCAACATGTTGGGATGACGTTGGAGAAAGGGAACTCGTAGGCCCATATCTTATTTTGGAAAAAACGGAGAAGGTGAAGGTTATCCAAACCCACGTCAAATCAGCTCAATTTAGGAAATAGAGCTTTGCCGATAACTGAATGAAGGATTTGTAATATCAGGTCGGAGATAATGTTTTCTTGAAGGTATCTCAATGGAAGGGAGTTATAAGATTCAGTAAGAAGGATAAATAATGTCCAAGGTATATCAAACCTTTCAAAATTCTATAATGAATTGGGGTGGTAGCATACTATTTGGAAATGCTTCCAAGACTCTCCAAATTTCATTATGTGTTCCACGTATCACTGTTGAGAAAATACAAGCCTGACCCAATACATGTACTAACCTATGAAGAAATAGAACTGAAACCCGATCTATATTATTGTGAAGAGCCTGTACAGATTCTGGATACCAAAGAATAGGTGTTGAGAAACTTTACGACTCATCTGTTAAATGTTCTTTGGAGAATCCATTAGAAGGGAGAGGCGTCGTGGGAACCCGATGAACATATGATGAAGAAAAACCCGAGTCTTTTAATGTAGTGATATTATTGAAATTTAGAGGAAGAAATTAGATGAAAGAGGTAATAATATAACACCCCAAGCTTCTACTGTTAGCTTCTCATTGAATAATACAATAGCCTATGTTGTACACAAATTTGAGTTCTAACACACCAGGACCAAAAAAACTAGCCGTTATGAATAATAATACCCACTTTTGGAAATTTTATAAATTTTTTTTTTCAATATTGACTTCATTTTTGGATTCATAATATCGAAATTAGATTAGGGTGCATTTTTTGTATTTTTTCTGTAAACATTCAATTTTTTACGAATAGTGAAAAACACTAAATTATTGTTTAAAACCGACATTTTATTTAAATAATTATTTGTTTTATTTAAATTTATTTTAGGTCAAAATAGATTTATAATTCCTATATAAGTTCAATGTAATTCGTTTGAGTCATTTTATAATAATATTAGATATATAAAATTTTATTGAACTTTTTACCAACTTTTACCCACCTCCTAGGAGCATTTGAAAATTTGAATAAAACTTAATTTTACAGCTTCTTTGAATTGAATTTAAAAAAATCCAAGAGACATGGTTAACATCAGTATGTAAAATGTTGTTCAGTAACATGAAAATAAGTTTTGGTGAACAATAACTTTTGCCTTTTATTTACCGTGTTTAAAAGTAAATAGTGTAATTAAACAGTAAAATGATATTATTATTACCCTAACACGTGTCCTAATTCTACTGGATAATTTTATTTCGACTTCAATAAACCTTAGTAATAAAATATTATCCTCTTTGGTCCACATGGATTAGATTTGGACATTTATTATTATTTAATTTAATGAAGAGTTAAAAGTGTTAAATTCAAGTGTTTATAACTATAACATTTTTAAAATAAGGTTATACATAAGATAAATTGGATTATATATAAAAATTATAAAGATAAAACGATTTCCTACGTAATGGTATTTTATTTATAATTTTTATAATTAAAATAAGTAAATATATATGTGACACAAATATCATGCAGTAATTAACTTATTAATTAAATATTGAAAAAATTGATATTATAAATATCCTAATAAATGTATTTTGAGACTTTTTAGGAATTATAGTAATTTTATTGGTTAATATTACATGTTAGGGTTTATTAAATTAATTTTTATCATAGTAATCATGCGATTATGACATTAAAAAAACAAAATACCAAATAGTGTCAAAATTGACCAAAAAGGGCATTTAAAAACAAATATTTTATAATTAAATAATATAATAGACCTAAAAATATAAGGTTTTGATGAAGGTATAAAATAATGAAATATATGATATTAATGAAAAACATGGGGTTTTCAGGGCATTTTATAGTATGTTCATTAACCATATAACATAAAAGTATAAGGAGAAATGTTAATATTAAACTATTTAACGAAGAGTTAAATATAACAGTTAAGGTTAATATGGTGACCCAAACCTGTATGAAACCTATTGGTTGAGATTTTCTCAACCCATTCTCACCATTTCCTTGAAATAAATCATTTTGGTGTGACTAGAATCTGAAAATTATTTTATTATAAAATAATATTTCAATATTTTCCAAAGGTTCCCTTCACCTCTTTTATAAAAGGGAACTTCCCCTTATCTCAAATTCACACCTCCAATGCCATTTGGATCGGCCAAAACCTACCCAAATATTCATCAAAAATCCCTTAAACAATCCTAGAGGCATTATTCTGATTATAAATCCATCCTACAGAACCCTTTTGAGCATCTGAAAATGAATCACCAGAGGAAGAGGTAAATATTCCAGCACCTCATTCAAGTTCATTTCTCCTTCCACATCCTATTTCATTGTTATTTCTAGTCTAAAATATTATCTCCAGTATCTTATACATATTTTTATGTTATTACAAAAATTTTACAACCATATTCATTATTTTATCCATCATATGAATGACGAAGTCACTATATTGGTGTATGTATGGCTTACAGTCTCCACGTTTTGGTGTAGTTGTTGTTAAATACATTATTATTTGGATGGGTAATTTAATGATCTATAATTGATTTAAATAATATATATAACATGTTAATGATTTAGTTTATTTTATATCCCATCAATTTACTTATGATTTTAATATCAAAAGATTGATATTGTCGCTCGTGCGTACGTACGGATTACCGTCTTCACGAACGTGATGAGATTCATCTCCCTATAGTAACCATTAAATAATAATATTCATTTTATGATTAAAAATAATGTTAAAGAACTTAATATATTTCTGGATATGAATCAAATACATATTATCCAAAACAAACTAGACATTCATAACAGAACATATAACGGAAAAGGAATCAGTTCACACCTGTAACGACGATAATAATAAAATATTATAAAAAAAGAAATATTCGAAGATCATATATGATATCATATTTATGTATATGGTTCTATAATAATTTAATAACAATGATTTATCTATTATACAAGAGGTTAACATACGCTAAAAAATAAAAAATAACAATGTAAAGCTTAATTCCACAATCTCTTCATTATCTGATATTGTTTATACGTAATTATCGACAGGGAATTCGTTATCATCCACATCTGTGTTTCTTAAAAATGTATTTCAAAACATTTTTACTATTTCATAGAAGATGGGTTAAAGTCATTTATACCTTTTTTTTGACATGTTATATCATTCCTATAAATAAATCTTTCCGTCTTTTTCGAAACACAGTACTTTATGATCATTTTGAAAAAATTAAGGAAAGCATGTTTTTTATATATATGATGGGTGCGAATATATTCCGCTGTTATAAAACCTTCAATTCATCCCTTAAAAGCTTAATAAAATATTATAAAAAATAAATGTTTTATTTTAAATGGTTTCAAAATATAAAGAGGTATTTCTTTCAAATAGTTTTCATTTAATCTATTTCAACATCCTTTGATAGATTTTAAACACGTTCCAAGCTGATTTATTATTATACAAATCATTCATATAGATTTTAAGGTCCTGGGATATTTTTTACTGTGGATGTGTTATTTTTATATACCATTCATGGTTTATGGATAAAGAATTACCATTTCATATTCTAGTTTTAATATGAATGTTTATGTTATGTTTAAACATTTCAATACGAGAAATGCATTGGACATAGTAAGTGACAGGTGGAGCCTGCTATAGATCCTCTATTCATCGGTAGGTCTCATCAGACAAAGTTGTCTCTTGGCACAAGGCCTTCAAAAAATATTTTTTGTAGTCTTTACAAGAGTCCTTGACAATGTGTTTATCAAATCTGGCATTATGCATTCCATAATTAATAAATTTTCTATTGATATTTCTTGTGATTATTCGACTAGTATAATATCCATGTGAATAATCAAATAAAATTATTTTGATTCATATTCTCCATATTATGATGATGTTTAAGTTTAAAATGCTTTTATTTTTGTCAAATAAGTTTCTTTTAATGTTTATGCTTGTTTATGATAGATTATACTATATTGTTATCCTTACTGAGCATCTAAGCTCACCCCTTTCCATGTTTTATTTTTTCCCAGGATGTGAAGAAGTATATTATGACTGACCTGTAGGGATATTATAAGGGAAAATAATGTGGTCAAATGAGACAATTTTGTTGTTGTTTTTCATTTTATAATGTAATGTAAAACTTTTGTATATATCTAGTACTTCTATGGATACAAAACTGATCAGACATTTGGGATTCGATCCCCTGTGAACATGATAATGATAAGTAATAATGCACTGACTCTAGGTAACTGGGGTTGGGGAGTTACAAAATAAGTCACCTTTGAGAAGCCGTAATTGATGTTTTTTCCTCATTTATATTGAATGGTTATATTACTTCTATTCCATGAATAAAATTATAATTATGAAATTAAATAAAGATATTGAATAAAATTTAAGTATTAGAATAATAAAAATAACATCTAAGATAAATTTTTAATGTTTTCTGACTTATTGCCATGTATAGATGATAACCACTATGGCATCATTCCATAAATATAAAAAAAACCCGAAACACAATGGACAATTATTTGGAAAAAATAATATAATTTGTATTTTAATTAATAGATGTACCTTATTGTGATACATATGTTTTATAATCTTCTTGATTTTGATGAATCCAACATTTAATTTCACTATTCAAAGTCATTGAAAATCATATTATAATCATTCTTCATCTTTCATTGAATTCATTATCAGTGAAATAAAGTATGGTTTAATGAATATATAAAATAATTTCAAATCATACTTAATATTATTTGAATGAAGATATCTGATGAAATACAAACATAGGTAGTATTCTATATAAAATTAATATAATTGAAATTATCATAATTACTAAATTACATGGAAAAGAATTTTTTATCATTTTGAGGCTTCACATATTTATAGGTACAAAATCTAAAATATCATTCATACAAAAAAAATATATACCCATGAGAAAAATAATTATCACTTTATTGGAAGGTCATTAACATCAAAAAACAGAAACACATACAATGATAATATAGAAATTCCATCATAAAATGTTTCATGAAAAGTTGATGGAAGCTTGATATGATGTTTCTTTCTTTATAACATGCACGTAGCAATAATGTATCGCAATGAAATATATATATATATATATTAAAAGATTAGAAAAATTTACCACAAATATCAAATAACATATATAATATATGTAAAATTTATAAAAAATGTATATAGGACCAATATAAAAAAACATTGACACTTTTTTCATTTGTAGAAACATTATTAGTAGGGAATGACACTCAAGTTGATGTATCAATAATGTGATGTCACATTATTCTAAGCTATATCATCTCAATATTATTATTATGTATGGTTTCTGTAACCTAATTTATGATCTCGTATGCTATAATATGACATTGGGTCTTATCAATATATAACTCATTGTAGATGGGAAACTATGGTGGAGGAGGTGGAGGAGTGGGAAATGTTAGTGGAGGTTTAGGAGTGGGATATGTGGGAGGAGGTGGAGGAGTGGGATATATACCCTGAAAATATATTTGTATGTCTTCAAATACTCTCTTTACCAATGATATAATCATACTCTATATCATCTCTCCAATCTCCTGAATGTTATATTTTAAAGTGTCTATTTTTTATTCAAATAAATCATCCCACAGTGATGTTTTAGAATGATCAAACCTTTCATTAACAAATATTCCTCCCTCATACCCACATACACAACCCGGGTTTTTTCACTTTCCTAATGTAGTATGAAAAATATACTTTCCTCCCTTGGGTATGAAGGTCCCCTTTGTTCCCAACTATTCTAGGGATAACTATAATGAATATTAAAAAACATTATTAGAAAATAAAAACATATAATGTGGTTTAAAATAAATTAATTAGCTTCTTATGATATTTTTATTTATAACAATCAACTATTCTATAACGTATGTTCCCTTTTTCATCATTTAGTCCCTTTACTATTTTTTGATTCCAGTTGGTGGGGGGTGGATTATTCATTGTGGAGCATGAAGACAAAATTCTATAATTTAGTAATGTATGGTTAATTCCCCTCCAATCAAAATTAGAATGATTATTTTATACAAATGTTGCATGGTGACAGAACTCCTAAATTTCTATGAATTATTTCTCAAAGGATTATAATTTACATAAAACACAATATATGTGCTCCATTAAATTCACCGATAAAGTTATAATTTAGGTATATGTGTAATATAATGTTAATTACCCTATAATCCATTCTGTTACCTATATAAGTAGACGGATCATGTGTCTATGAATGAGGAGGCTCAACAATTGAAGTATGTTGAGGGTACTCTATATAAGATCATGATGATCCAAATATTTGATATTAAATATATGAAAAATCCAATCATTACACAGTTAGTAAATGACAAAAAAATCCAACTATTACATAAAAAATTTAGCAAAAAAATTAATGTAACTAACACTGAACAAAACAAAACTCAATTTTTATCATATGTGTTAAAAAAGAAAACTAAAATACTAAAAAATAAGGAAAATATTTATGATACATGAAATTATATAGATATAATCAATCCCAACATAAGTAAAATATTATAAAAATATTTCATTTACAAATAAAATTGAATAAAAATGGTAAAATGATTAAAAAACTAAACTAAACATACTCTTTATCATATTATTTATATATGATGACCATAAACATAAAATATAATGAAACCAATGATTAGGTTTTGATGGATAAAAATGTATGAAACTAAAATATAAGTGAAACTTTATACATATCCAATTGTTACATTTAAAATTGAATATTTAGAAAATGATATAAAAAAACTAAACACGCTTTCTTATCATATTCATTAGAGTAGCTAACTATTTTTTATAAAAAATATAACAACATTTCTTGGTAATGAGATGATATATGATGAGTAAAAAAACATCAGTAATATTGAAAATTATAAAACTATCAAAAATAAATAAATAATTATATAAATCATTTTATGTACATTATAAACAATTTGTAACATTTGATAAAATATTTGACTAAAAAAAATTGTCACATTTTTTAGAATTTCTAAATTTGAATAGAAAATAAATATATTATCCATATAATATAAATAGATTACCTAATATTTTATTTCAATATTTTTTTCATGATAGGTCTATATATAATAATCCATTTCTATACATTCACCTCCAATATCATATGCTAATCATTCCCTAGAAGTAGGGATCTCATATAATCCATCATCACTATAATCATTTTTATCATTTAAATAATGTTGTTCCTTTCAACATGATAGACTAATAGAAATTTTATGGATCATGTAATTAGAAAATTTGATTCATGTGTGTTTCCATGATAAATTGGTTATTTTTGTATTCCAATCCATTTCGATCTACTAGTTTTATTCACCAAATTCATTTTTCTTAACAATTTTATCATTGATAACCCATTTATCATTGAACATGATATATCAAAATATAACAAAATCAATCTCCCATATTGTTTTAATAACATTTTAATATATACTTGATGCACAAAATAATAGTTGTTTGTATTTTTCAATAAAAAATTAACTGCTTCATAAAACACCAAAACAACACTATTCTAGACTTTACTTCTATTGTCTTAGTATTTGGAATAAACTGTGTATATATTAATTTCATACCTGAATCATGTTATCGCTTTTAAATTTGATTTTTTTCAAACCATATCAATGTTTGGAAACTTATGATATACCACACACATTATCTTTAAATCATGGATAAAAGTTGTCTTATTCTCAATCATTACCCATATATTGTAATTCATTGGATAATTTTTTTAACATATTAATATGGAATGTTATTTATTAATAAGCATCATCTGTGTTATTAATAATATATAAATGTAACTAAATTATTTTTTCACCTATAATTGACTTTATTTACAAGAAACATATCCCTTTTCCCAAAAATATTGACGCATTTGTATAGAGATGTACAGAAATAAACTTGATCTACTATAAAAAATTAAACTATCCAAAAGTCTTCCTTATTATCAGAAATATACTTCTCAATAATAGATGATTCAGATTTATATGGGTTCTTAACATACCCCATAAATATCTTCATGTACCTTTCAAATGGATACACTAAACAGAGAAATACAGGACCACAATTCACTATTTTCCACATGAAATAAACCATTAAATAGACCACGATGTCATAAAAAAAATTATGGAATGTATATTTCTAGATGATATAGTATATAAATTACATCATTCTCCAAATTTATAATTTAATTTTGATCCATCATATTTGTAGAAATGTAATTGAAAACAAAACACAAATTGATGATAGTAAATCTTAATTGGGTGGGTATTATTCCATTTATTACAACATATAGGAATTTTTTCGTCATGACATGTAGTGTTCCATGTAATTAAATTTTTATTAATTTTTTCATAAAAAAAATTATAGTCAAGAAATTTCATGCTTATAAATTTTTATATTTTGATGATTTTTTACACTTGGAAAATAGAACTGATAAACATTGAGACCAAGGTGGCACAAAAAAATGATTTTCCATATTAGATAATTTAAAAAATTAGTGGAAAATGTTTTCATTTTTCTTATGGATAGGGACGTAACTCTAAATGTATTACCATTGATAGTATGTCTATTTTAAAATCAATACATACTTATTTTTACCATTAGTATCTTACAATGTTTGATAAAATAATAATGTTTATTCTTCTGAACATGCATCAAATTACTGTTACAATTGAATACATGATAACTCCAATATAGATGCTAAAAAAATATTGATAATTTATTCAATATAATTATGTTATTACAAAATTTTTATGACTTTTGAAAGATGATATCTTTTTTTCACCCTCTGAAAATCCTAATCAGTTAAAAAATGAATTACACCAATATCAAATTCCCTTGTGTCATTAAATGAATTTTTTTAATCATTGATAAGAGTGATCCATAATAAAGTACTTTGATAAATCATGTACATTTTTTTCTCATAAATTTACACTGATGACATAAAATTATTTATTAGAAAATTGTATAACCACTATGATCGTAAAAAACATATCGAGTTAAATTTTCATATGTTGGGAACTCATTTATATTGAACATATTCAAATTATGGAATTGAAAATAACCCTTTTTATAATAATGGTACAACCTGAAAGGTTTCTCTCATAACATTTTTAAATCATCAATCAATGATGACTGGTAAACATAAATATCATTTTAAATCTATCTTGGTCATTAAATAATTATACATATATTGATATATTTATTCTTTATACAAAATTTTGGAGATAAGTTATAATTTACCAACAAAATAGGTCATGAAATGTATTTTATAGTATGGATATAACATATATTCATTCCATTAGTACATACTCCATGTTATATATTTATAAATTCATTTATGTATGTAATAAATTTTTTATTCACTGTATACCACTGTTGAAAAAAAAACTAGAAGAAGTAATTTTACTTCATATATTCACTCATCTGTATGACATATTGACCTTTTTAATCATATTAATTTTAAAATACTTGTATTGGAAAATGAATTATAGAATTACACCGAATTTACATAGTAAGTGTGTTTCTTATTTACATTATAGATAAATGTACATGTGATTTATCTTTAAACATAAACTATGATGTCCCCTATTTAGGACACTCTAATGGACATTCAAATTCATTCCCATATAGTATACATTTTCTTGGGTTAACATGTATCTTATTATACCCTAATCCCATAAGGAATAATATTTTTTCATATTATAATGTGAATATGGTCGACAATTCTCTTCATGAAATACAACATTCAATAGATATCGAAAATCTATAACACTCTTTGCACTCTGTCTATTTCTGAAATTTATATTAACAAATATTGTCACTATTTATAAAAATAAATATTCAAAAAAACCTAGATATATTATTTTTCACAATCACCATATTGTTTTAGGATCAATTGGATTTTATAAATTATTTTTACTTCCACATCAGGAATCATTTCATAAATTATGCTACTATTATCATCTTGAAAATATAATTCATTATTAGATCTTGATTTATTCCCAATTTCTCTATGCCTAATCCTAACACTTTACTTGAATTAAAACAATTGGAAATTAAAGGATCATTGATTTATGTACCGAGAAACTTTTTCAAATTTAAAATTATCAATCATGGGTAGAAAAACAAGTTATTATTTTGAATATTTTCGTTGTTAAATTCATAAAGGTATCAACCCATTTCTTATATTCAATAATTTTTTAGAATTTAGAAATAATAATATGATTTGTTTTATCCTATAGTAAATTTTTTGTTTTGAATATAAGTTACTATATCATAATATTTAAATTTATATTTACTTTTATAAATAACAATAAAAAATATTATTATTATTTCAAAAATATTAATAATGATAAAACTAATTAAAAATAATATTTTTAATAAATATATTATATCATTTTAAAAAATATTATTTGTTACACCATCATTTATCCACAACAAAATTTTCTATTAAATAAAATTTATTTTTATTGAATAAAATTTTAAAAATTAGTTAATATTATAAAAAACATAATTTTCAATCAATAGAAATTATATGTTAATTATTTAAAAATAATCATTTCGAAAAATTTAAAATATTTAATAATAAAATTATTTATTAAAAAATTATATTTAAAAACTAGAAATGATAGATATCCATTTAAATTATTTTGATATATTGAACACCAAATAATGGTAAAATGTAACATAGGTAAAAACCTAGTCGCAATTAGGGATTGTAAAATGTATAATATAAAGGCACTAACAAATGTAAGATAACTCAAAAAACATAGTAATTACATCTATAGAGGAAAATGTTAAATTACAAAAACCCAAAAATTTTCATTTAAATAAAAATATATTAATGAACTTGAAGAAAATAGACCATAAAAAACCACGAGTAATGCAAAAATTTGTTTATATGAATCGGTGAACAAGAAACTAAGGGGAAAAACTAAAACAATTGAAATGATACATCATTATATGTAGTGGATGAAAAAATTGGAATTTTTAAGAATGTGATAAATGATTTAGAGTGGAAGAGGGTGGTGGTAGAAGATACAAGAAGTTAATTGGTGGCTATTATGATAATTAAAATATGGGTTATGGATTATTTTACGAGAAAAAAATGATAGAGGTCATGTGAATAAAATGATAAAAAATGTTTGAAGTTATATTTCATAATTTTTTTAAAATGTTATCAATGTTGGTTGTTATTACCACTAATGTTGAAGATAGAGATTACATTGGTTATCTAATAAAATAAGTTGAACATAAATTATAACATATGTTTTGAATAAATAATGTTATAAATGTTGCATATTCTGTAGTTTTTTTCTAGTCACATAAACATTTCTTATATTAATTTATATATTTTAAATTTATTTAATTAGATAATTTAACTTTTATAAATAATGTAATTTTTTTAAATTTTTAGTACATGATGCATTTTATATATCTATACTATTTAAATATTAATTACATATATTATAATTATTACTAGTGTATATATTTTATTTAATATAATATACATTTTAAAATTTTATATTATTACTAACATTAGTATTAGATTATTATTGTTATTATTAATCTCGTCGATCTTTCCAAAACCATCTAAAAAATATTTTAAATGGGATTGAAAATATATTGTAATTTATGAAAAACATGATTGTATCATAAAACGAACTTAGATTCATAAAAGGCCATAGAATACATGAATAATTCATCACTACCTTGAAATATGTAAATACACTAATTGAAATTATTAGTGTAGGTAAAATTTCAATGAATAGGCATTTCAGGAAATATTTTGATACTATGAGTCGAGACTTTATATTCACAAACATAAAAAAAGATTGGTTTTTTGAGATAGATTTAATTTTCTTATGATAACTCGTATCTCTTCAACCCTTTTTTCATGGATTTAGTATTGATCACCCAAGGAACATTTGTCATGAAATAGGGATATTAAGAAATAGGATAATTAATTAGAAATTTTATTTATTAATGAAATTGATTATATTAGTATATATCAATAAGATGCTTAATGAAGTGAATCATAAAGTGATAAAAGACAGAAGGGGTTTAACTACACCCTCTAACATAATCAATAAAAATAATATTATTATATTATTTCATGGGGATATAAAAATTATCAAAATTATTTAAATCATTTTCAAATATTACGAAGAGATCATTGGATAATGAAATAATTATAAGAAATATTATATGAATTTTTTAAGATTATTTTCTAATGTTAATGAACACAACATTCTAAAATTTTATTAAATCAAAGAGGGTGTAATTCATTTACATATTTTTTCAATCTTATGATATGGTTATGGACTTCTCAGTAAAATACCCACTTTCTAAATGAAAATGATTTTTTTTTTCAATTGATAGAAGGATATTTTTATTCATAGTAGTGATTATCATCATGTTTCATGTTCTGTTGGAGTGTATAGGTGGCTATCTAACTAGCATAAGGGACATAATACATATATTATGATTTTTTTTGGAGTTGGTGTAATTATAAGAACACTCATTTAAATGTATCATAGAAAGAATTATATTGGAACATTAAATCAAGTGGATTATGATTTAAATATTATTAAAAACATCAACAATTCACTTAAGGCTAAATTTATAATGAGGTTACATTCTGAGAAATATGTATATTTGGACTTTATCAAAGGTAAAATTATTAAAAGAATTAAAATTGGACCCTTAAATATATTTTCCCATTAATAATTCTAATGTCAAAGAGAGGATTATTCATGAATTATGATTCACACTAAATAGTGTGGGAAAATGGGAATCTACCCTTGTGTTTTGTAATGATAACTTTATTAGAATCCCTAGAAGTAGCCTGATCAAAAATAGATTCTATATATATAATAAAAAAATATCTATATGGGATGATATAGGGGGAAAATGTTGAGATAATAAAATTGATTAAACATCCCATATACAATTACACTTTTATGGATTCTGAGGATACTCTCATCTATAAACATGTCAGAATAAGAATACTCTACAACAACTTTTATCATAATATTCAAACTGGAATATCAAATCCCAATTCATTTTGTTTTAAATAATACCATAATCTATGTATTCAACCATCAAAAATCAATAAAATGTGGATTATTCTTCATAGAATATTTGAAAATATGTAATGTCTAAAATATATTTTCCATCAATTATACTATATATGTATTTTTTATCAGTCAATATCTGATGATGTGGATCATTATTAGTGGTACTGATCATTCAAAAACCTATATCGACAATTATCATCAACCTATTTGAAAATAATTTTATATAGATAGGTATCCTGGAATCAATTCTCATATATCAGAATACAGATATGGATCTTGGGAAACTATACTATAATATATATTTTTCCTTAATGGAAACATGTTAGGTCATTTAGTGATACAATAATAGTTAAAACTTTAAAGGACATCCCACTCCAATCAATTATGTCATTCTACACCTCATCAGTACCATAATGGAGGAAGATAAATTCCAAAATGGTTTTCCAGCATTATCTATTTGACACTTCTCAATCAACAATATATTTGTAGTTATTTCCATGTTAAAATGGATAAAAGTAACTGTTAACATTTATTTTAAACAAATAGAATAAGTTTGGCGGAGGATTAACATTTATGGATCATTAATGGGCAATCAAAATGAGGAATGTTATGTTGGAATATTTAGGAATCAACAATGGGATTTGATTAGTTTCTTTTATTACTACCAAGAAAACACCTTTACACTTGATATAGATACACATTAATTCCTCAGTACTAATAAAAATTCAATGAAACAAGAATTGAGTAACTTATGTCTATAATGTGACTGAATTTTTGTTGCACAAACCATTTAGAAAATGAAATTCATTCTATTGGGAACTACTTCTGTAGTGAGAATATATTTTAATGAATTTATATTCCCTAAAATTTTTATCACACCCACATTCAGGGAATCTAATTTTATATAATAACTTTTTGGAATAAATTATGGCACATTTAACTCTTTAGTGGTGATGGATAGTGTGATAGATTACTTGCATGATATAGTGGTAAGAGAGAAATGTATTACACCAATATAATAATTTTTTAATTATCTGTATTTTAATTTTATTACATAAGGTTCTTCTATTGGGTAACCACTTTAAAATATTATTATTATTATTATTATTATTATTATTGTTGTCATTATTATTAACACTAGGTTATAGGTGGTCAATTATTTTCCTTGATGGGTCTTTGGGAGTTCTCAAGTATGAGAGTACCCGAGTACTTTTTATATCTCTGTGTAGATTTATTTATTGTCTTTTATATCCTCTATGTAAATATTATAATTTTTTTATTATTATTATGCCAATTAATATAATGTAACACCTAAAGAATTTGACATATAAATTATTTATTTAAATTTAATTACTTCGATGGTTTACATTAGACACAATATTGATTTTAAACAAATTGTGGTCTTCTACTAAAATATCATGTCACTGTTTTATCCAGGCCACTAAAATCAGAGGGTATTAATAAGAATTATCAAATTATGATAAATTTTTAGTTTAAATTTATAAAATGAATTCATTTTTTAGAAATTGATTAGAAATGAAAATAAAAAACATTTTATAGTAAAAGTAATGTATTTTTGACAAAAACATTATCCATGCAATGTGTTTTATCCTAACCAATTAATTTAATAACTAGTTAGGGGAAATTTTAGTTAAATATTTATTTTAGATAATTAATTAAATGAAATTAATCTAATTAAACGTTTTTATGCATGAGATTGGAATAAATATAGTCTTCTGATTAAAAATGATTTTTAATAATAGGTAATTTTCATCATGTTTTTCACACATATTGAATCATTTATTTCATTTAATTATAATTATTTAATTTGATAAAATTGATTCCATATTTTGAATCTGGAGGTTAATATCTGATAAATAGGCCCCTTTTATTTTTATGCAACATAAATATTAACAGTGGTAAAATTTATAACATTGGTAGAGGGTAAATCAATTTATTCAAAGAAAAAACTATGTGTTCATGTAAACATTTTCCTTCAAAATTCCTATTGGAGAAATTTAATTCAACCCTTATCATTTTAGGAAAATATTTAACTAATTAAGAGACACTTTTCCATGAATATTACGTATACAATATTTAAATATAAGAAAAATACAAAAAATCACCCTCTTACTTTTAAATATATTTTATGATTTCAGACAGGGGTGAAATCAAGCATTGGATGAATATAAATATATATTTTGAGTATAATAAAATTATTTTTTATTTTGTTAATATATTTTAAATATTTACATAATTTATAATTACAATTAATTCTTATGCAAAACCGATACATTATTTATTTAATTAATGGATAAAAAAATTAAATTATTTTAAAATTATTTAAATTTATATAACTTTGATGATTTATTGTAATATATGATTTAAATGTTTATATTTAAAGTAAAATATTGTATTGATGTATTTTAAGTCAAATTAAATAAATTTTAAAAAAATTAAAGAATGATTTTTTATGAAAATAATATTTTATTAAATTGATAAAAAATTGATAAAATTAATAAAAGGAAAAAATATATAATATATGTCAAAAATTCAACCCCTTTTCCATTTTTGATTGAATTTTAACAATATAATTAAAATCATAATCCCTTATGAGTTAAAAAGATGTTACCATATCTAAGGTTAACATTGGTTATCTAAGGGGTTAAAATAAAAGATATAGTATATAATTAAACATAAACATTTCCAAATTTTACTGTTATATTAGTCTCAAAACATATAATACCTTATTTTATAATATATGGCAATTTGGCATCATTTGACTTTATAATTTTTTAGTTATATAATAAAATTTTTAATAATTTCAAGTGTATCAATTCCATCGTTTATAAAAGGACAGTCCATAGTTCATTTCATTATACTACATTGAGAAACCTTTCCCGACCAAGACCTAAAAATTTATCTTCTAAAAATCATTATACATGTTGTATAGGTTTTTATCTCCTAAAAATTCATACCATGGTTTTTAAAAAATATATTCTAAATGAGGTCTCTCTAAGAAGTTGTGTTCATATTAACCTCCATCGTTCATTTTATTTCTTCAGTTACCACCAATAAATATATGTTATGTATCAAAAAAATAACATAAGACCGAAAAATACTAAAATAAAACTATGATTATGACACTATAATTATATACCAACTTTTCCAACAAATGGAAAGTGAATTCAATGACTAGGACTATGTATGGCATACCATCTACAGAGAAAGATATATTTCATTTTTTATCATCATATTTTATTGATGGGTATTACGATGTGTTGAATATTCATATATTATTTTAATGATATAACTATTCCAATGTAATTATAATATCCAATCTACCATCTTACCTTCAAATCTGTTGGAAAATGATAATTGCAATTGTGCATACCTATGGAAACTCACCTCAATGAATCGATGTTATCTTATTTTCATATTAGTATTATATGGATGGTAGTAAAGATAAATTAAATTAATATATATGATTCTTATATTGAAATAAATATTCTTTAAATTATAAATATAATTAACCCTTCATTCATTCAATCCATGAAAAGTAAATGCAACATTCATGCATATTTATGTTGTACCATCTCAAGAACAATATAATTAATTTTTCTATCTCCATATTTTATGGATTGTTTTGGATATTCCCTAAAGGTAACATTGAATATTTTTTGGGTTACTTTTGTTTGTTGAAAAAAACAGTTTTTTTGGGGGGAATTATCGAGTACTAGATATATTTTTGACGACCCATGATGACAAAGAACCATGAAAAAAATAATGGATGATGAGAACTATGCATTTACGATGATCTACACATATAGATGAATATTGATGGCTAGCTCTGCAATTATTATGATATTCACAAATGGAAGAGGTGACGATAATTGTGATGGAATATTGTGGTGGGGAACAAAGCGTTTGACAGAGATCATTGGGAAAATGAAAAATTTCATTGGAGCTTTGCGAAGGGAAGATGTTTCATAGAGATGATTTTGAATGATTTGGAAATCGCGACGGAAGAAGCGGAGCTCCTTGTTCAACCATTCAAATAAATAAGAGGCCACCCTCTTCATTTTGAACAAACATAAGAGAAAAAATCGAGAGTTGTTTTGATTTTGAAAAGTATAGGGTGCTCTGCATAGAAATTTTTCAAATAAATTATTCTGCTTTGTGAAAATATAATCCTAGTCTTATCCAAAGTTAATGGCTCTATGTATATAAAGATTTATGATGAAGGGTTGACCTGTATTGGCTTAGTGAGTTTCACAAAAGAAGTCAGTCTATGTCAACTTGAGCTATGTGATGTCTTAAGGTCTGTGATGGCTTGAAATCTGTGATGTAGTGTACTCTGTGAAGCAGTGAGATCTGTGAACTAGTGAGCTCTGTGAAGTTGTGTTCCTTGAGAAGAGGTAGGAACATTGTAAAAGCTTGTTAGAGATTTTAAAAATAAGGATCTTTGTAAATAAGTTATCTATGAAAATGTACATCAAAGGTTATTTCCCAGTATTCAGTGGCTAAGGGGTATTCATCAGTGGATGAAAAGTGGACTACAACAAAGCATCTTCATTCAATTGAGGATGCATTTATTATAGATAATTAGAAGATATGCACATATTTAAACTCTGAATGTCTCTTTTGAAGAGGAATATGAGTAGACTTCTATTGAAGAGTATTGAGTATTAAAATTGTGATTGTTTGTAAACTATTAGGTACATTGAGTCTTCTTCTATCTTGTAAACAGTAGTGCTCTTATATTGGATTTGGTACATCGACACATCACTGGTGTATTCCCCTTGGACGTACCACTGTGAGGGTTAACCAAGTAAAATTACTTTGGCATGAAAATTCTTTACGGTTTGTTCATAATCTAAAATGGTATGGAGAGAGAATAGTGTTTTTCTAAAAACAAAACAAAATCAAAAGGGGATATGCATTAATCTATCATACCCTGATTTACCCACCCCCCACCCCTCTCAAGGTATCTAACATAGTAGACCTAACATTTATGGATTTCCCTAAATAAATATTTAATACTAATATATTATATTTATATCATTTTTAAATATATTTATCTTATGTGTCCATGATTAAATTAAATGGAGTGAAATTATCAATCCAAAATAGACATGAAAAATGAAGCATTTTTTCAGAAAACATTGATTTTAACAAATAATTGTTAAAAAAATAAATGATAAAAGTGTATAAATAAATAATATATTATTTGATATAGTTTATTATGGTTATTTAGTAAATTTATAATATATTTATTTAAATTATAAAAGAGGTTCAGACACATATGAAGGTAGTCGGCCCATAGATAAGGGTTTATTTCACAATCTCATCATTATTAATGATGGGTTTTTTAGGTTTTGATATTAAAATTATTATGATTTTTCAATCTCAAGTCCAATATATTTTATTCCCATATAAATAGTTTTATAAATTATTTGTTTTACCAATATTTTCTTATCATTATGAACTCATGATACTAAGATAACATTTTTTTGAAAACTAAAATTTTATTTCAACTCAATCTGGAACCATTCCATTAAATGTCCACATTTTCCAAAAATGTATTAAATAGTATTTTTAAAATTATTAAATTATTTATTAAATATATTTTCACCCATTTTTTATTTATAAAATATTTGTTAAAAAGGATTCATCTGGTCATTTTCTAAATTAGGCACTATTCTGACGATTTTAAAAAAGAGTGAAATGAATGTTCTTTTAACATAGATGGAATGAATATAATTTCCCACCATCATGAAAACTTATTAATTATAATATTAATTTAAAACTTTTAATGTTTATTTTAAAATAACATTTTTTCCTTCATATGTGGGATTTTTTTGTTTTAAATTATTATATTTAATTTATAAAGTGTCATTTCTTAAAGAAATTTGCTTGTGAGGTTTTGGAAGTATTTTCATTAATTTCCACATAAATTATTAAATATAATACATTATCGTGGTTATAATATTATGATACCATACATCATATATATCTAGATAGTTTATGATTAACCTAATCGGGGAATGTATAGATATTCCTTCGGTTATTCGTTTCATATAAACTGTTTTTGATTTTTAGGCATGTTGACTATGATTGGCTATTTTTCAAATGATGAATGAATTATTCATATTATGTGATAGTTTGGGACTAAAATAACATATCCCCAATATGAATCATTTTTTCTTATGAGAAGAACTATATTAGGTATTTTCTTATTCCTTACACATTTATATAGATGTCTTGGCATGCATCCCTATTCTTATTTTTAGATATCATTGCACCCAGAACTAACAGTTCATTTTTTTGGTGGAAATTATGAATTTCATCACAATGGAATTGTTTATTTATTTCCATGATGTTGTTTTAATTGTTTTTGTTCCATGGGAAAATTTCAAACTCATGGGATTATTTTTATTGAATTATTTCATCACTATTTATTCTTTCTATGTTTTCCATTCCTTATTTAGCTTCCACTATATGAATTCCCTTAATGATAATTTTTCCTCACCATTTTCTAATGTTTACTTTCCATAGGATTATAGTTATTGTATTATGGTTGATATGCAATGATATTATGTTTGGAAGAAGATGATTCCAAATAAAAATACTGTGTTGTGTTTTATGATTTAAAAGGTAGTGGGAAGTTGAATTATTTATCTATCTTAACACAAAGACTAAAAAATTTGTATATTTTAGAAATAGTTTCTTATATTTAGTTCCAATGAAATAAATTAATAAATATCTATGGGATATAAGGGTTTTTTCATTAATGATTCTCTTAAAAAATGATAAGTAAAATCCATGGGAATTATATTTAGGAAAACATAGATTAGGGAACTTCACCCTATTACAAAACATGATAATATTAACAATGATACTACGATTATGATCATGATATTATATATACATATTTTTTGCAATTTATATTAATTTTTTTACTATTTTTGAAATTAAAAATTAAGATTCGTGATTTTTTGATATATTTTATTCTGTTACATTGTTTAGAAATTGAACCATGTATATATAATGGAACTGTATAAATGTATGTAATACATTTTTGGATTCCCACCTCGAGTCAGATAATGAATTTTGAACTATATTTGTAATGAATAAATAAAATCTATATTGGGGAATTTTACTCTTGATATGACCAAAATCCTTACCCATATGCAGTAGAATGATGGTCCACAATATGGTGTAACAATGATAGATAACTTCTTATACCAAAAACCCCTATCATTCAGTGATAAAAAAAATATAAATTTATTATTTTTATATGAATATTCTCATTAGAAAAGATATCTCTACCATTGGAATATAATTGAAGGGATATTGTTTTTGTGATAGTTTATTATCTCTCATGGAACGTGATTCAATAGTGGTCATTTTTTTAAAATACTATTTATGTGGACGAAATAGTGAGCATGGAATGTAAGGATTTTAAGGATTATTTTAGAGTAACATTTTCCTCAAGAAAATCGAGTGGATATGGGGAGAAAATTCTTACGAACAATAAAAAATAAGTGGAAAATATTTTTATGTATCACGCTATATCTATAGGGTTAGTAAGTCTTGTCATAGACTTGTTACATATTCCAAATATTAATATTGATCATTTCATTAATGTTTAAAATAAAATATTTCAAAGAAAAATAGTCACCCAATGATTTGCATCATATGTTAACATATATTATATTGTTCTATCAATATAGAGAATGAATTCTCTAAGCGTTATGGATTGAAATGAGAGTAAGATAATAGCATATAAGAGTTAACAATGGATAAGGGGATAAAAAGAAATAATATTTTTCCAATATGTGATATTTATTGAATGATTTTTTTTGGTAAATATTTAAAATGAAAATGAGTTTGCATCCTCTCTAGTGAAAAATGACCATAATAACTATCAATGAAAGGGTAAGGGAGAATCCATCAAATTTCAATTCGTTAATTATATAGAGATGGGGCACTTCTCCAACTAATGCCCCAAAAATCCATGGATCTTACTAAAAAATCAGATAATGAGAGATAGTTAAGAATATTCCATTACTAAGGATAATATAGAAGTTCATGGGGATTTTGTGTAAGGAACACTTATCATCAACTCCAAAACTGAAAATTCCCAAATTATTTATGTTATTCCAAATACATTATACCTGAATAATCTTTTATGTATATCATATTACTACCTCAAGGATTAAATATTTCTTTGTTGTTCTAAACTCCCAATGGTATCATGATCATATCTGAAGTCTATAACACATCTCCAATAAAAGTTTGTAGATTGGTTCTTTTTATGAATATTGTTATTCATCCCCTAGTTGAATTTTATATAATTTTTGGTATGGATTGGACCTCCTAGTATATATCCTATATAAATTGTCACATAAGGGAAGTGGCATTTGATATTCTAAAACAGATTTCAATTATCTATTAGTTTGATGATGAACATGAAAACCCAAGAGAGATTACTCCAACAAAATAGGCTTTTCTCGATATTCCCAATCTATATTTATCTCAAATGGTTGGGAAAAAACTCATAATTCAACATGTTTCTATAATTTTGGAATATTCAGTTGTTTTTCTTGAGGAATTTCCTAGTATTACCCTAATTTATGATGATGAGTTTGGAAAAGAACACATACCTAGTGCTATAACAATTTAAAGGACTCCATATAGAATAGACTTGATTGAGTTGTAGTAATTTAAGAATATAATATAGGAGAATATAGATATGGGACTCATTAATCCATTTGTTTTGATAAGGGGTGATCCTACGCATTTTTTAAGGATGTAATATGGGCCAATGCATCATTGCATTGATTATCAGGAACATAAAATTTTAATTTTAAGAACAATTATCCTCTACTCTATATTGATGATCTATTTTATCAATTACAATTATCTCTATATTTTTCCAAGATTTATCATTAATCTATATATCATCAACTGTGTTTCAATAATGATGATATACCAAAGACATCATTTTGTTCAATTTATTGTAATTATGAATTCATAGTAATTCCATTTGAACTAACCAATTATCTTGTTTCATTCATTGATTTAATAAAATGAGTTTTGAATGATTACCATGATCATTATTTTGGTAGTATTATTAGATTATATTTTTATATATTCATAGGTAATTGAGGATCATAAAAACATTTTATAACTATGATGAAGACACTACAAAAAATTTAGATTCTAAATTTACCACATATCAAATTTGGCTTCAAAATGATTCACTCAAGGGCCGTATAATCTCATGGGTGGGTATATATTTGGATCTATCAAATAAAAAATATATTTAGAAATGACCTAAATTGAAAAAAGTTACTGAAATACATATAAAACTTACGTTGGATATATACTACTAAATCTTTGTGGTATGTTTCTCACAAATATATAGTACAGTAACTATGTTTACTAAGAAGGGGGATAAGTTCAAGTGGATCGATGAACTCTGCGCCACGGTTATTTCCCAGCACCGTCGCCACCACTCCCTCCCTCACCCCCCCCCCCCTCTCCCCCATCGCCTTGATGGCCCTTCTCCGATCCTCTTCTCTCCATCTTATTCCCCTGCTCTCCTCCTAGCCTCGTTTTCTCACTCTCAGCGACCACGATTCCTCTTCCCATCACCATCGGCTTCTCCGTGTTTCTTCCTCTTTGCTCATATTTTCCGATTTCTCTTCGGTAAAGGCACTTAAGTCTTCCTCAAATCGATGAAATCTACTTTGGTCTCCCTCGAACGAACAACATCTTCTTCAGTTTCCCTCGAATCGACGACATGTTCTTCAGTCTTCTTCGTATCAATAGGATCGTCTACCTAGGTTTACTTGCATCTACTTCAATGGTCCCCGGTTCTTCCGCCTTGTTGACGCCTTCGTTCAGAGCCCTCGGTCTCTTGAACCATTGCTTTGAACTTATGTTCTGCTACTCTTATCTTGGTTGGATTTGGAGTGGGGTTTACAACGGGGTTTTGGGACATGTGGTTCGATGACCGTCAATGTTCTGGATGCGAGCTCTATTACGTTGGCTTTGGTTTTTTCAGATTTCTTCCCCACGCTATCAGTGAAGGTTTGTATGATTCATCCTAGTGGTTGATCTTTTTCATGCTTGTTCAGTGGTGTTGTTGTTTGGGTTTGGTTTCAACGTCGGCGATGAGTTTCTTCTCGGTGGAGATGATGGGGACTTCTCCCTGGCGATGATGGAATGCAATGGTTTCATTAATCGGCGATTTTGGTGGTGCTCCACGGTGATGATGTTGGTGTTCTCGGCGATGACGGGGGTCTGATGTGGTACAACGATCTGATGGCTTCCATGTCAGTGTGTTCATCTCAAGGCGTCTTTGATAGTGGCGTGATTATTTTTTGCTGCTTTGTGATTTTCGATTTTTGATATGGTTGTTTTAGTGGCGGTATTGTCGAGTCTATGGGTTTTTCATGGTATCATTTGATTTTTGAAACAGGATGCATCTGATGGTTAAGGCGCGGTGAATGGTTGTGTATCTTATTTTGAAATTTATCTATGTAATGTGTGTTTGACGAGGTTGTCTCTGGATGTTGGAGGAATGGTGTTGTAGGTTCCCACTTACCCTTAAAGTGTATTTTCAATAAAATTAAAAAAATGATTGTGGATGGTAAAGATAATGTTAGTTACTGTGTCTATCATTACACTAACACACAATGGAGAAGTGTTTTTTTATCATTTGTGATTCATCAAAGTAGGTTTTTTAATAAATCCTCATGTAGAATGATATGTTGATATCTTATTCCTCATATCAATTATGTGTTAATGAGAAAACATTTCTTGATCATTATTTAGAGTTGGTAGCTATAATTTTTGAAATATATTTATAGGGACATTGTTTTTATGGTGGATGATGTGATATATGTTCTATTCATAACAAATTAAGGTATATATTTTCACATAACGTGTTGAATATCATCAAATTAATATGTTTGGAATTCATTAATGATTTTGACTGCACAATACATTACCACCATGGGAAGGTAAATAAGTTGGACGATAATCTGTGTTTGAAAGATCATTCGTGATTTTCTATGAAGTGAATTAAAAAAATTCCAATATATATACATCTGTAGATGATGATCCATTAAATAATTTGAAAAGGGTGAAGATCTTATCTTTCTACTATGAATATTCGAACATCCACCCACGAGAGGATTTAAATGGTTTGATGTAAAATGTGGAATTATATAATAAGGAGAGTAATGTTCCTAAGTTAAACTATGAACATTTTATAATGATATGGTTCTTAAACAATGTATATGTCTCATTAATACAAGACATGAAGAATGAGTTATTGAATGTGGTAGATAGTTCATCATTCTCTATCCATCCAAGAAAAATGATGGTGTATAGTGTTCTAAAAGAGTATTTTTGGGGGAACACCATATAAATTTATATTTTATAGAATATATATTCGTGGCTAAAATATTTTCAAGTAATGTATGATAGACTGAGGTATAATGGAATATTACAACCATTACCCAAAACAAAATGAAAATGGTAAAATATAACTATGGAATTTCTCATTGGACACCCCATGAAAAACAAAGGGCTATAACCCTATATTGGTTATAATTGATCACTTTATATATTCATCACACATTATTGATATCAATGAATATTTCCCTCTTCATAATTTTTATAGAATATACATTAAGGAAGTTTCAATGTTTCATGGAGTAATATTGTTTATTGTATTTGATCAAGTTCTGAGGTTTACATTGATGTTCTAAAAAAGGTCATCAATGAATTCTATATATAAAGTTGAGTTTATGTAATAATTATCATCCTCAGATAGATATTATATATTTGGGTATCATTCATAATATAGAAGAAATTGAAATATATTTCTCTATCAATTTGGAAAGGACGTTGGGATCAACCTCTTCCATTGGCCTAGTTTTATTAAAAAAATATCTTTCACTCGAGAATTCTGATGGCTCCTTATGAAGAACTATAAAAAATGAAGTATAAAAATCTAACCTTCAAGGATGAATTAGTATATTGAAATCTATGGGAACTATGCTTGATTAGAAAATTATAGAGAAATTTAGATCCCTTAAAATGCACATTAAGGTTCCTCAGAGTCAATAGAAAAGTTATTTTGACAATCCTCAACATGATCTTGAATTTGAATTTTATAATAATTTATTCTGAATAATTATACATGTAAAAAGTTTATGAGTTTAAAATATAAGGAATTTATGAGATGTTTGTATAGTTTCCCGATGTAGATTATTGATCTAATAGAGATGCTAGCTTATCTCTCGATTCTTCCACCAAAACTCTCTAAAGCGCATGATGTGTTTAATCTATCTCTCAAGATGATGTATGTAAATGATCATAAATTTTTACCAAAATTAGAGGATCTAACACTAGAGAATGTTTTTTTTGATGAATTCGTTGTATAAATAATGGATCATAGAGAGAATGTGCTACATAACAAGATGAATAAACTGGTTAAATTTGTATGGAGGAATTGAAAATTCGATGAAGCTACTTGGGAACCTAGGTATGTAATGAAACAAAGATATCTTAATTTATATATATCATGGTGAAATATTTAAAAGAGAAAATTTATTTTTAATTTGGTAATTACTTAACAGCCACATAATTTATTATTAATTTCTTTTTAAATTAATTTAATTTCGTTTATTAATTTTCTTAGACACAATTCTAAGACTAAACAAACCATGATCTACTACAAAAAATATTATATTTCTATTAAAACATAGAATTAAATATTTGAATTATTGAATCAACTATGTTAATTATGAAAAAATTTAATTTACAAATGTAAAATGAATTCATTGGTTATCAATTGACTATATATGAAAATAAAAATCATTCAAAAGTACAAAAAATATATTTTTTTAAATACTATTTTTTTATGTGAAAATTTTTTATCATAAAAATTTATATCAATTGTAATTAGTGAATAATTTTAATGAAATTAATATGATATATATTCAATAAATTAATATTAATCTAATATATTATTTTTAGGAATGAGATTGGAATAAATTCTGTTTTATAATTAATTTTTTTAAATGTGTTTTTCATCACTATTTGTAATATTATTGAAAAATTAATTAATTCCAATTATAGGTATTGAATATAAAAAAATTGATTACATATTAAGAACCAAGATTTTTAAATTTTTTAGATAGACAACTTTATTTATATGCATTATGAATACTAATCATAGTAAAATTTATTTACTAAATAAAGGGTAAATAAAGTTAATCTATGCAAAATGTATGTGCTAAGGCAATAATTATCCAACCAAATTAAAATTAGATGAAGTTATTTATACCATTATCATCTTAGGCTAAAAAATATAATTTTTTAATGTATAATATTACATGAAAATGTCCTCTATAATATTTAAAGCAAAGGAAAATAAAAAATGTCACTCTTAGTCTTTTAAATATCTACGATGTGTTCAGATAGGGAAAAAGTGGGGAAGGATTATAAATTTAAATTTTTAGGGTAAAAAAATTATTTTCATGATTGAAATATATTTATAATTCTTTTTATAATTACCATAATTTCTTATGCAACGCTGACATTAAATTTATTCAATTATTTAAAAAATAATTTAAATTATTTTAAAAATGATAAAATTATTGAAATTTATGTGAGTTGTTGTGATCCAAAATTTTTTAAGATAAAATCAAATCCGAGATATTTTAATATTTTATATTCAAATTACAACATTTTAATGAATTATATGAAATAAAAATAAATGGTTAATGTTAAAAAATGAAATTTTAAGACAATAATATTTTATGAAATTATATAAAAATAATTTAAATATGTATGGATAATATAGGAAATAATTAATGGTTAGAAATTCATCTATTGTCCTTTTATTATCCAACTTTATCCTTATTAGTAAAATCATAAAACCATGGGAGTAAAAAACATGCTTCCAAAGTGAAGGTTAAAATATGTTAACTAAGATGTTAAACCAATCAACATGTTTTAAAATACAACATAAATATATCAAAATTTATTTCACTGAAAAGTTAAATGTCTTATTTTTTATTGATTTATGATAATATATTTTTAATGTTTTAGGGGTAATTGTTTACATAGACAATAGACCAAGAGGAATTAAGGCTTGACTACATGAACATTTATTAATTACAAGAGAACTAATACCACAAGGAAGACCATCCCAGAACATATATATATTGTTGTTCAAACTTTGAACCTTATATAGGATTAATAGAAGTCATTTCCATGATCTTTCATACTTCCGGGTCCCAATGAAAGATTCCATATCCTCTCAAACATTCACTTTCGTAGCACTGCAAGGCTGGGGGTTGATTCCAGCACCCCACCTTGGTTTGAAACTTCTGGAAATAATTCATTATTAATTTATTCCCCTACCTACACCATTTTAGTTTCATCCTCCCTTTCACCATTAACACAAATCAACCACGAAGTAGCCAAACACCATCGCACCTCCCATTTTTATTCAACACCTCGCCTCATCCACTGTCAAAGACACACCTCTGCATCGCATCCCACCTATTATGCTTCAAAAATCCCCACGCACCCTAAACCATCACCTCTAAAATCCCCCACATCTTCTTTTGTTTTTTGAACAATTGCTACATCCTTCCCCTCCCTTCATGCATCCAAAAATACCCCTCATCACTCCCACCTCTGGTGTCGACTAGTTTCCCACTTCGTCGTCTCCTTTATCATCGATGAATTCACATCGACCGACCTGTACTCCCACATACAATGATTATCTAGCTCTCACATCCAACTCTCTTTTGATGTGGAAATCCCATGGGCCTTCCTTTCCTTCCATATACATCATTTACCCGCCTCTTCCCCACACAATCTATTAAATCCCCAAATATGGGGCTGCAAGGATTTGTACTCTAGTTAGATGGAGGGTTAAATGGTTGCCTTACCACTAGTGTAGGACCCTAGATGCCTATCAATATTTAATTAGTTCATTATATCTCAACGATATAGAAACATATTCAAATATATTTCAATTTTAAAGGATTTATCATAAGAATTACTTAGTTATATCTTAATGTATTTAATAATTCCATGTGTGTCCATTCCCTCCATTATAAAAGGATACCCATTATTTTTATACATTAATGAAATTTGAGAAACCAAAATCAATGAAACCCTGATCATTTATCTTCTCAAAATCCATTATACATTCTAGAGGATTACGACTCCTCAAAAAACCAAAATTAGTTTCCATAACAAGTGACCTAAAAGTGGTTTCCATATAAAGTTGTAATTGACTTACCCGACCCCTTTAAATTAATTTCATCTTCCATATACTATAAAAATATTTTATTTATCATAAAATAATACAATAATTATCCTCAATATAATACAAAAAATTATTATTATTAAAACATAATAATCCACCATATTTTCCATCAAATAGAACATGAAAGTATCGCCCATGTGTATGAATAACATACTATCTCCATATTGAAATAAAATTCATTTTTCATAACCATAATATATGGATGGGAATTATGATGGGTTTAATGTTTACATAACATAATTTTTAAATAATTATTTTTTCTATAATTATAATATCATGACTGCCTTCTTAACTTCTAATTTTATGTTAAGTTATATTATCGCTCACATGTATGTGTAGAATACAACCTTAATAGAGTGATGTGTTTTATTTTTCATTTCATTATAATATGTTTGATAATAAGGATATATTTAATGAATATAAATTATGTATATGTGATAATAATGATTTTTTAATTTTTGATTATTATTTACCTTTATTTAATTCTATATTTCAAAAAAGAAAACAATATCCACGCGTACTTGTATCCAACCATCTCCATGAATAGTGCAATTATGTTTTATATATCTATATTTAATAAATTTATATAAATATATATATAATGAATATATATGATATTTATATCATGGATAAAATTGTAGAGATTATGGAGCCATGACAATAGTAACATGATTAAAATTACCAAAACAGGACATACATGAAAAAACGAAGCACTTATTACACATAAGAGTAATTTTAAAAAAATAAATATTTCTAAATGTGAGTTAAAATATTTCAAGTAAATAAAATATTGAATGAAAAATATCAATGTGGTTATTTCATATATATATATATATAATGAATCTATATTTATTATAATTCAACTTCACAGTCATGCATAGGAAGTTGAACCTTATATAAGGGTTTATTTTTCAAATTCATCATTATTTGGTATTTCTTATGTTTATGTCTCTACCACGAGAATTATTTTATATTTATATCATAAAAATAATATATGTCATTATTCTCTGGTTATTGTAATAAATGATAGGTTTTTCATTTATTTTACCATCTTTAAGGACACATTATAACATACTAATGTTTTTTGTGAAAATCGGTCGTGTTTTTCTACTCGGTCGGGAAAATAATCTTCAAAGTATATTTTTTCCTGAAATTGAATTAAATGATGTTATTAAAATTATAAAATTATTTATTAACAGTATTTTTAAACATTTTTTTCAAAATTATGTTAAAATTAATCTTGTTGTTGCTTTCTAAATGGGGTACTTTTTTATATTTTTACAAAGGTATGAATTAAACGTATTCTTAATATATATGACCGAACATAATATATTACCTTGATTAATAATCACTGATTTGAAGCATAATTTAAATCTTGACATGTTTCATTTCATAGATAATATTTTCATTAATATGTGGCTTAATTTTAGATTTTAAATAAGTGTTTTAATGTACAAAAAGTTATTATCCTCTAGAAATTTTCTATGGTGATTTTTAAATCATTTTCAGATAAGATAACATCATTTGAGGAATACAATTATTAAAAGTGGTTATAATCAAAGGATTCCATTCAACATATTTTTTTGGATTCCTTATGATCATATTGACTGGGGAAATTACTGATATTCCACATATTGGTTCTTCCAATACAGCCAATTATCGATTTTTAAGGCATATTGATTTAGTTATTTTGTTTATTCATATTATTAATGCATTGGTAATATTATGTAACATGTGGGGCCAGAATTTATATAACCCATTGATGTGTTTATATGTATCCTAAGACAAACTAAATTGGTTTTGTTTTCGAGTGCTTAACCACTTATGTATATGTCTTGACACAAGGACTAAATTGTATTTTTAGACGTCCTTCCACAAGGCCTCGATGAAATATTTTAGATGTATGATATAATGATTTATTTGTCTATATGAAATTAGGTGTTGATATCCAATAGATTATTTTAATATATTTTTATCCAAGGATAATATTCATATTCATTTGATTTATCATATTTAATTATTTGATTTTCATTGATTAATGCCATATTTTTTTTATTTAGCTTCTACAGTATGCATTCCATTATGGAGAACCAAAGCTCACCCATTTCTTATTTTTATTCTTCCCATGATTTAATTAATTTTTTCTGTGATCGATATTTAGGGGTATTCTAGAGAGAATATGTATGAAACCCAATAAATAATATATTTATTTTTATGTATTGAGATGTTTTGTGGGATTTAAGTTAGTATTTATTTTAACAATACAAATGAACTATTCGTTCATTTGGTATGTTATTTCTTATTCATATTTTAAATATAATATTGTATCCAGTAAATCATGGATACATTGGTTGGGGTCTTTACATATTAGGTAGTTCACCAAAATATAATAATTTTTGTTTAAATATGGAAGAAAACAAATTTATGAATTATTGTAACATCATTATAGCTATGACTGTACCATGCATTGTAATTGCTCTATAAACTATTCAAAAATACTCCTTTCACCGCATTTGTCAGGGATTTGAGTCTTTTTTATGATTTATGGGTGTGTATAGGTCTTTAGAATCTAATTTAGTAAAATGTGGTAATATAAGGTAGGTAATCCTTTTGTAGGAGGGTAGTGACCCAATCTATTATACCCTAATCTAGAATACCAAAAGCCCTAGTTTTATTTTCAAACATTATGAATGTGATGAGTCACCAAGTAAATGATATAAATGGGTAATAAAGTAGGATTTTAGTGGCACATTTTAGTAGGTTAACTATAACAACAATTGTTTTTGGCTATTGAAGTGGTTCTATAGAGGGGGAATTAAAATGGAATTATTGAAAGACACTATAGTGGGATGATCTGTAAAACTCTATAAGTGTATTTGTTGAGTTTTTACTTGTTTGGAGGGACTTTTAGGTCTATGGATGACACTAGTAAATGTATGTGGGTTAGATCCAGATGGGTGTGGCTAGTCCGGCCCATAATGAGCAATAATGTGGGTCTGTGTAATCATTAGGATGAAACAAAACTATAGTGTAAAATAAATATAACTAATATATTTCCATCGAAAAAATCAAAATTAGAACCCTAAAATGCAACTAGACACAAACATACCATAACCTGGAAATGATTTCTATCCTGATGTCCTAAACATCACACCCACTCCTTTATCCACCACCAATATATTCCCTTTGTTGGATACATTAAAAATCAATCATAATCCCATATAGATACTTGAACCCATCTCCACACCATCAACTCATATAATTATAGTTCGTGGAACCCATTTAATACCTAATATCAACCACTCATTACCCAATACTGGGAGCAACCTCCAATCCCCTCATCATCCACCGCACTATTTGAATCACCTGAAACCAACATCATCAAACATATATCCCCTTCAGAAAAATCATTGAAACCCAACCTCCTTTACTCATGAATATTTATTTCTAACACTGGGTATATGCATCACACCCAACTAGCACCGACCATCCTCTAATATCCATTCCCTAGTTTATTATCTAATGGAATTCCTTCACTAATTATACATTGAACATCCGACATGGATTTTTCGAGTCACATGTTGCACACAACAATATGAATTTATCTTCTTATAGGTAAAATAACAAAACCCCTTATATAATTTTTAGGAATATATTTAAAAATATATCTCCAAGTTATGTTACAAAGGTTGGTGATGTCTCAAACAACTTCCCCTTTTTTTTAAAATAAAGAACCATCTAAGACAGTTCACTCTTTAAAAATGTTGGAAAGGTGAATTTGTCTTCAATAATCACTCTATTAAAATATTTTCAATAAATGAATTTTCCAACACAACACCTTTTATTGTTTAAAATTATATTTCCATTATATATTGATTCTTGTTTCTATATATATTTTTTAAAATCGAATTTACCAATATTCTGTTAATTTTTTTAATAAATTATTTCAAAAATATTAAATCATTTAAAACCCCACCCAACACTTCATTTTGTAGAGGAATTCTCCTTGCCACCCATTTTAGGTTTTCTATGTTGGATATATAATCCACCATTCCATCACATTCAAATAACAATAAAATATTATTAATACTAAATTAATAATTTTTTAAAAAAATTATAATTTTATCATAATTATTATTATAAATTAAAAATATATAATATCTTTTAATATCATTTAATAATATAATTAATTTGTAAATAATGATTTAATAAATAATTTTGATTAATTAAAATGTTAATTATATTATAATATAAATAATAATTATAAAATATAATTAATTTCTTATTTATTATGAAATATAATTAATATTAATTTATAATATAATGTGAAATTATATATTTTTTATTATTATTAATGCAAGGAGGCACAATAAATGAATGTGTTTGTCCCTAAAACTTATTAATGAAAAATAAAGTGTACTTCATAAGGTTGAAAGTAAAAATCATGTGGGGCACAAGAATCACTAGTCAATTCAAGAAGTGTTTTTCAAACAACATCATCCTCTATCATCCAAAAATTAAAAACATCAATTTTTTGTTTGAACTTCCCCTGCCCAAAGGGCCACCCCGAGATGCTTCATGTCAACCTCTCCTCTATTGGAAACATTGTCCATCTATTGGTAAAACTGTATCTAATGGATATTTTTTATCCCTATGATATTCTCTAGGTTTCTCTATAGATCATAGATTTGGATCTTTTCTTTCTTCATGGACTTTGGTTTCAACATGTACATACACATCATATAGAGAAGAATATGATTCTCTATGTTTCCCTAGTGTAGATCCTGGATAATTCCCTTTTCCTTCTTCTGAGTCTTTATCTCCAACCATGTAATTAATGGTAGTATAATCCCACGGTAGATTCATTTAAACCTATTGGGATGCATCCCAATCCAATTTTGTTGGATTATGTCCCCAATAGATTCTTCTTGAGATTCAATCTTTATGTTCATAACAAGAATATTTTTATAAAAACTAGTCAATGAATATGTGGATATCCACTTCATATAGAATCACATCCTCTCGAACCAATCTATGTAGAGAATACCAAAAAACAGTTAATACATTGATTCCATCTTAGAGAAGAAGTGAGGATAACTGTCTCCCATTTTATTAATCATAGATAGCATAAACCGTGGTATTCCCATGTCTTTATCCCAAAAAATGCATGATATCATAGAGTTAGCTCTGATTTTCCCCAAAAATTCATAGGAAACATCCTTAAAATCGTTATCTATTTCTTCATGAGATGTGGTATCATGTTTTACCCCATCACAATCCAATCATTTCCTTCAACATGGGTAGTGAGACCTCATATGTCACTTATGGAGCAATTCCTGAGAGGTTCCATTCTAATTGGTGGCTGGAGAAGTCCCAGTCCATGCTGGAAGACTATTTCTGAGATCAGTTATCCTTTTCAGGGCCTCAACATGTATGTATGAACCTATAATTTATTTTTATGAATAATCCTAGAAACATACTTCTTTTTTATTATCATCTAAATAGGAAATGATCTCTCATTAACGAGGTCCTTCCTTGAATTTCACAATCCTATAATCATATAATGATTATCCTAAAAATAATATGAATCCGGAAAAAATTCACAATAATATATTTAAAATGATTCATTATGTATTCTTATTTCCTCATTCATGTTATTACCAAAATGTTTAGATATTCCACATCGAAATAACTAACCTGGTGGATTCATATACAGGTCATGTGTTTTGAAATCGATTTCATGGTATTTAGTGATCAACACTACTACACTGATACCTCCATGAACTGATGTAGTTTACCCCATTATATTTTTTAACGATACCCCTTTTTTCACCAATGAAAAATTTACTTTTCATTTCATCATCATTAAACATCATATAACTCAATTATCCCTCACATCTTGTAGAGGGGTATTTTGTTTTCTATTCCTAGATTTTCTAGATGATTTTATAAATCGATTAAGTTTTTTAAGACGTTATGGACCATTTTAAGGGAATGTAAAATAGGTGTAACATAAAAAGTTATTGTGTTGGACTATTGAGAACCCATAGTCTATTTGTCAATAATTGCGGTACTTCGTCCAAAATTTTCTATCTTAAACATAATTTTTTCAATAATATGACCTTATTTTTTAAAATTTAGATGAATAATGATTCTATGATATTTTTTAGAAGTATACCCAATACTTTTTAATTTTAAAAAAAAAATTATGATGCTTCTCATTCTAAATTGAATGCTCACGTTTTAATTTGGAAGAAAAAAACATTCTCAAATTAATATAGAAGAAATATTAACTTCTAAAAAAACTAAATCTATGTGAATTATGACGCCAAGCAAATAAGCTTCATCAAAATTTTAAAATGAAGAAATATCTGAATAGGATTATTATTTTCCGACACAATAAAAGGAAGGAGAGGGTAGGAAAAATACATGGAGTGCATAAACCTCCGTGAGACATTCGATCATGTGACCATCATAGGCTCACGCGATGGAACCAAGTGCAGCTGAAAATCCATAGAAGGACTCACAAAACCCATTTCTAAAGTCTGTCTACTCTCACAACAGAACCTCAAAAAAAGTGGATGTATGGTAGTAGCTAGGTAAGATACTCCAGGACACTATTTTTTAGCATCCAGGACCTGAAGAACCAACAGAAAAGATTTTTAAAGTAGAAGGAATGTTTTTCAATGGTGGAGGAACCTATAAGTTGTCATGATCCTGTGAAATATCACCAATGGGAAGGATAATTATTCTAGAAAACAACCAAGAGAATTATCTAGACCACCAAACACTCTAGAATAAAACAATAAAAATAATAAGGGAGCTGGCATAAACTACTCGCGAACAAAGATGACACGTGACATGATCCTAGTGGCCCAAAAGACACCATGAGACCCCAGTGATATTATCGCTTCATCATATCATATCCCATTGACTTCACAGCCTCATCGCATGAAAGGAATCGAGTATGTCCATGAAACCATGTGGTTCCCCCTCAGCTCACTATGTATAAGAAGATGGATCTTTCCCTGAATTGTCTGTGCACCACCATATGAACCCTATTGGTCAAATGATGTATCATTAAATACTATAGTAATTCCCTTGTGAAAAACACATGTAATCTCAAATGACTATTTATCCATTGAAAAATAAAACAAAATTAATAAAATGGTGTTGAGGCAAATGCCTCTCATAGTCTAAAAGTTCCTACTATTAACTATGGAAGTATAAAACGCGGTCCTATGATACTCCTGAATAATACACCCTGATCTCACAGAAAATCCATGACAAGCCACCCCTACCTTACGAAATGTCCTAGGAATGGAATCGAGTATCTTTTGGATGCATTTCAAAAAGAACTTTGATCCCCTGAAATCACATAGACAAGTCAATATAATAATATATAAGTCCTTCATCATGACCACATAATCAAATATGAACCCATTAATAGGAAATAATCCAATAAAGTACGTGTTGATGGAGGGACTCACAACAACTAAAAATCAGGCAATTCCCTTAAGAGGAATCCACATATGAGCTTTGAAAAGATTCCTTCCTCCAAACCCCATCACTAATTCCATCATGGATCCACACTAGATATATTGTAAAAAAATGGTGAAAAATATAGGTGGTGAGGCCTATAAATCCACACTTCATCCTCAGATAAAAAGGTTTTTTTTTCACATCCATGTGCATTAGCACTCCCAAGCACCAGAGTGGATTTCTCAAAGTGGATGATCACATGATTCGAATGTCTACCGTCTAGTAATATGCTAGTGAATAACTAGGGTCATCATTAACCATTCATAAATCACATTATGTGATAATTCATAAATCACATGAAGGAATATTTTAAGGATGTTTGAATAACATAGCACACATCATCCAGATCACGTGAGACATATAATAATATGACACTGAATAATGCTAAGGAATTCACATTGTAGGGGTTAATACAAGGATTAATGGTGGAATGATTTAAGAAATAAATTTTTTTCTAATCCTCATGTGATATGGGTGAACAAAAAAAGTCACGAGAAAACACCAGTAAATTTCATCCATATCTCATGACACTCCTTCCTCGTGATATCAATAGTCATGTGAAATCATCAAGGAATGTCCAAGAAAATCCCATAGCCCCCCAGGACATGCCAACCTAGTCTCATAATGTCCCCATGTACATATCTACCATGCCAAGTGACATCCATAAGATACATCACCTGACACATATAATGATTCCCATTCATGTCAGAAAATTCTCACGGTTGCATCTGGGAAAGTCAAATAAACTCATGTGATACATTTTGGGAATGTCAGTTGATACTAAAGATTCCATGTAGACTTTTTAATTCGGATTCTTGATTCCATATTAGTATTTTATCCAAGACATGAGACACTCTCAATAACATGTAATACTAACTAACACAACACCCTCCATATGTGTTAGCCATCTCTTTCTATAATACCAAAAAAAGTTAGATGGATCATTCAATACCCTCTAGACATGCCATCCATTTTATGTGACCACCTATGGAAAAAACCATTAGTACATCACGATTTCCTCTAGAAAATTCAATTGTGTCATGCAATGTAATATAGAAAATCATGTTGGGATACAAGGAAAACATAAGAGTTTAATCCCTAGTCAAGGGAACTATGGTGAGTCATATTTCTACAACATTCAGGACATGAACGATGATTATTTAAGGTTCGATCTCCTCATTGACCATCATGGGTGATCCCATCATATAAGGCCAATATCTGAAAGAAATGGAATTGATAAATTTCCATCCCTTGTTTTTCAAAATGAGAATGCATCACATGCGTTTTGTGGGTTACATTGGTCATGTCATATGTGAAAAAAATCCCCAAGTTAAAAGGGAAACCATATAGTTTAATCCCTGAGAGACTGAACTACAGGAACTGTAATTCATTTAATAACCATGATATATATGAAGAAATTATAAGACTCTAGATCAAATAAAAACCCATTACAAGGCATATCCATTTTTGAATCTTGCATCTCAACCATCAGGACCCAAAATTTCTCATTGGATTATCACATTATGTCATTTATTAGTCGACAATGAACTCAAATGAACTATAAAAATCTTAATCTTTCAGTGGTTGGGATTCATAGGAAGTCCCTCGAGGACCCAAATGTGAACACCTAGTGACCCAGAATGGCTATAAAATTCTTTTCCACATGATGTTAAACTGAAAAAATATAATTAACTACATTGGTTTTTATTCCTACAATAACTAGGATACGTAGGATTCCTCAAAATGGATCAATCCCCCTCCTTAGAATATTAATCACCTCATTACATTGAAGTGCATTACAAAGAACCTAGTTATAAAAATTTAACACATAAGTAACTTCCCATTATTGGAAAAGGATGGAATACCATGGATACAAATATATGGATTGAGTAAATGGGTCCTAGCCTTTTGTACATAAAATGGAATTGACCCATAGTCAATTTGTTTGGGTAATTGGTATTATATTGTGATTAGGAAGAGATTTAAGAACAAATCATAAGACCTTAACAGAGTCCCGAAGTAGGAAATAATCCCCCCCCAATTGGTGCTATGATCCCAACCTCCCATCATCTTGAGCATTCTGAATCCCTAAGAGTCAATAGTCCATGATATCTAGATGATTGCCTACCTTTTTAATGAGGATATATACAATGTTTTGGATGGGGAAACCAATCATGGATTTTGGTGAGAGGTAATGTGGTTACCCTATCTTCATTATTGTGCACAATACACACCCCAATAATCAAATAGTAGAATGGATTCTATCCAAACCTCAACATCCAAAAGAATACAAAATGGTGAAACTGACTTGAATCTCTCTATTAATAAAAAATTAGGCTATAATCTATTGGTCCATTTTTATTTCACTAAATATTAAAATAGAAATATCTGATTTTACATGAATATCAAATGACACTTTTTTAAGCATAACATACACAGAAAATGCCATAAGAATAGCATGATCTAACAAATGGTCATCTATAAGTAGGTTTCTAATGAAATAATTTCATCATCATTTTGACATGTGCAAACAAGAAGAATTGTAATATTTGGAGTAATTAGATAATTGTGGTAACCGTACATTTCTGATTGAGAATATTATGACTAATATATTTCACTAATTTTTTACCTTCTTCTTTGTTATCTGAATGAATTCTGATATTGAAAACATCTCAATTCAATACAATGTCTGCAGCATCCAACATTCACATTGATAAATCACTTATAGTTGCATCCCCCATAGGTTATAAAGAAATATCCCCAACTTGACAGATCTAATGATAGGTAGAGAAAACAATGGTCTAGGGGTACCATTGACATGGTATAATTAAAAGTATTCACACTTCCAAAGATGTCCTCCTAGCAGGACAACTGATGAATCTGCATCCACCATGAAATACTAATACTATGATAGTATCAATTGTTTCTACAACCAATAGAATTAGGATCTTATCCATTGATAATGAAAAATACCACCTTCAGTCTCTGATAAAGGATGATTTGAAATCCAAATATGGATCCCTTACAGTTCAAGTATCACTGAAGAGGGTACATGTCAACCACCTCCACCAATACCATCCCATCAATAGCCAAAAGTCTCCAACTAAGGGTACCATCTGACATGATTCCACCTCTGATTCCCTTGAATTGTAATGAAAGATGTATTATTCAAGTAGTAAGTAATTTTATATCCAAAATAGGGCTCATATCCTCACTTTTACTGATGATTCCTCCTAGAATACTCCAGCTGGAACCAGTAAGCATGCTCATATGCCTGATAACTAGGAACATGTTTGTGGAAATATTCCCATATTAGAAATTAGGGAGGAACATATCCCTACACTCATGCAGAAATCCAATAGGTATATTATAATGGAATATATAGAATAAATTACGGGCTCATATTTACACTTCAATCGAAGACATATTCCAATCTATAATGGAGAATATTATTGTGAATAGTTATATATCTGGACACACATTTATGAAATACAAATATATTTTAGAGACAACAGAAGAACATTACTGGCATATTTCAAAACTACTATAGATTAAGGGATAGACACTTACTTCTACACCTAAATCCAGGGAAACTGAAGACACTATTCATTATGAATTAGTTGTAGTATTGGAGTAAATACACAATATTTCTCTAATTGAGGTGGATTATCGGTATATTATGATAAAGGATGAGGCATCAGATTGAGATCATAATCCTTCCCTAAATGGGGATCGCCATGTGAGTGAGGCACATTCCATAAGATAAGGGATTTTTCATTTTGAAATAGTTTGGTAGCATATTCAAAAGGCCCAAGATCGGGATCATATCCCGGTTCATCCTAGGGATCACCATGCGATATGGGAAATAGCATCAAGAAAAACTGTTAATTTTGTCCAAAAATTCTAGAAAATTACTCAAAATTTCTAGGATCAGTCATATACCCATGTTTAAGCAACGTTTTATCATGTGGGAATGGAAAAAATCCTTGAGACATGCTCATATTCCATTTTCTGAATCTTCCCAGCAAACTCCAGTATAACACGAAATCCATGTGTATACTACAACATCTACAGAAAAACAACTTCACCAACATCATTCCAAGGAAATATAAGTGGATGCTCATATACCTTCACTAATTTTGAATGTATTTCGGAATATTCTGATGGGGAATGAATATTTGGATGAGGATTATATTCATTTTCTAATAACGGCTCACCACGTGAGAGGAGAACATGCCTCGGGGAAGGGTCATAATCATTCCATGAACAACCAATGTCATATAACATGGGCTCATACTCCCATTATGACTTAGGAATACCATGTGATAATTACATAATCCCCAAAAAAGGATCATATTATTGTTAATAATATGATATCTCATCTGCATATTTTGTAAGTTTTTCTATAGCGGGTTCATATTCTCGGAGAAAGGGATAGTTATAAACATGTTTCGGAGACCGTCACACTAAATGATCATATCCCTAGAAAATTAAAAAAGATAGGCTCTCATATAGTGACCATGTTTTAGAACAAGGACTATATTACTAGTCTACTCAATTCCAGGGACATTGAGGTTGTTCAAGACACATTCTCAACACTATGATGGTTAGTCAACACTTTTATCAAAGCATAAGTAGAAGACATTCATTAATATTATTTTCCTACTTGTGGTAGGGTGAAGATAGATCATATAGAATCTAATAATGTCATCCACCATGTTAAACCTCAATATGTATATATATCTCATGGATAAGGAAATCATACCATTCCCCAGACACCTATGTACAATGAGGTGCTCAAAAATATGATGTTGTTCTTAAACCATCAGGGTTAGCATCATATTGTTCCACATCAACTTTCTACAGCACAACACTCCCATTATAAGATGTCCATCAGATCTATCTTTGATGGTTTGACCAGATAGATATGGGTAATTCTATTTAGGAGGAGTCTTACATTGAGATATGGAGAGAGTTATCTTGAAATGACCTTCCCATTTTGTTGTGTCCCCTCATTACATATGACTATTATATAATATATGTGGATGAAAAGGAGTGTATGCCATGTCTATAAAAATATAATTGGCCTACTCATCAGTAGATGAAGGATAAAAAAGACCCATTATACAGGATACATGGGTCACCTACAGACTATCAAAATACATTATTTCCATCTAGATCTAATTTCAATCTCCATGGTAAGGGATACAATACCGAAAACCATAGTCAAAATTTACAACATGATTGTTTCCATTACATTATGAAACCTTAGTAGTTGATATCTATTTCTACGACATACATCCATAATCAATTATGAGGACATTATGGAAAATTCAACATTTCTGCACCCATAGAACAAGACAACCCCTCAGATTATGCATCCTGTGATGTTATAAACTTTAATGAATTTATGGCATGAGGTAATTCTCAAGATTGTTCGTTGCTACATTGGAATTCTCTCACATCAACAGTTTCTAGAAAACATGAGTTAAGAGAAAGGATAGCCAACAAGGTTCAAAAAAGGGCCCCTCGAACAAATATTAATTCTTTTCAGAAACAGAGACTGATGTTGTGATCACCCTAACGACTTCCCGTATGAAATGGTTCTCATCATGGGCTTCCATTGCACACAGATCCCACATAAGAATAAAAACACAAAATAAAATGGGTTACAGTGGTGGCTTCTATATCATATATCCAGGAGCGTACTCGGGTCACTTGGCTAGTGGAATACCATCCACTTCCTATCCTAATTGTACTGTCAATTCTAGAGGGAATTTGGGACGTATCAGCCACAGTTTCGATAGAACCACAATTCGCTAGTATGAGGTAACTAATATCTACATTTATTTTGTGAAAATAATCAAAGACTCTACTAGAAACACATTTTCAATGCTATTTGGGAGGGTTTTGTGTATATTGCATGGCCTCTGACAACCTGTTGGATGAACTGCCTTGATTTGCTTATAGGGACTGATTAAATTTACACACACACATTTCATGAAGTGAATATGGTTTCTGATGGTATTTCTAATAAGGGAATCATCCATGGAATAAATTGGAAGGATGTCTTGTTGGTTTAGCTTCTCCCTTTTAATGATAAAAAATGTAATAATATGCCTTATTTGAAACTCATGTAGTTCTCTCTCCTTTTTTCTAATAAATTGTGTCTCAGTTTTTGACCGAGGAAACACCTTAAAAAATTATCATCACCACCATAGAGAGAATTAGTGTTCTCTAGGATGGGAGTAAAAACTTAATGGTTGTAATTCCAAATATTCTCCACACCATAAGAAAAGTATCAGCTAGACATGGCCTATTCATAAATCAAGACTGGAAACTCACTCAATGTCAAAATTCATAGACCAAAGAATTAGGAGCATATAAAAAAGTCAATCAAGAATATCCAGGGTCACATACGTAAATGGCCCAACCTGAAAAATGGTTGGAATAACAACCCTTGTGAATGCAGTACAAAATTAACCTTTTGTATCTAATGTAATGGAATGACATCCGTTTCCTAATATTCATATTTGAATTTATTCATTTTCATGATGATAAATATTGTGGATTAAGAAAAAAATACAAATGGTTTCAACATTCATAATCTAAATCATGAGGAGGGTGATTATATGAACAAAACAAGGCAACACGCACTCAAGACCAAAGATGGCTCCCAAACATGGAACCCACAAATACAGAGTTCACACCATCATGGTGAAAATATGATAGAGAAAAGGGAAAAGTCTTATTTAATTCCTATTTTCTATCAAAAACTATTATGGTCCGTTCAATAGAGGAACAATTGTTACAATATGAGAGTGAGATACAAGCTCTCAAATAGCTCAACGATGAGATAATCAAGGGAAATATTTCCACTGGGTATCATCTTCAGGAAGAGATTAATAATCTCCCTCCTATTTCTAATCCTCTATAAAGATAATCATCTGAGTATCATAGTGGATCCATACATAACAATATATTCTATATAAATAAGGAAGTCATAAATGATCATGGATTCCCTTAATTGTGGTGAAAACCTCTCCCTTTACATTTTAATCATTCTATCATAGGATGAGTTGAAAATTAGTGGGAGATGAAAGCAAAGCTAGCTTATAGACCCAGCACCAACTCTATATGGAGTGGAAATTGATTTGATAGCAATTCCACTAGAGTTTCATAATGTCATCGAGTCACTAGATACATGAATGGAAGACATGTTAGGGAAAGATTCAACTGTGAAACAATATTTGATTATCTATCCTGATAGAGTGGATTATAATTAACCTCCACCCAACTTCATTAATCCAACCTTATTTGCCTTTTATGGTTCGGGAGTGCCCGAACAACATCTCACACACCTAGTATCTCGATGTGTGCCAACGATGGGTCATTGAGATCAATAGAAGGTTGAAATTATGAGGTGTTTTATATATACTCTGATAGGGTTATCCCTTATATATTACAAAAATCTTACAGTAAGATCTAGTATAAGATTGGAAGAAAATTTTCAGAAGTTCCATTACAATATTTTTCCACATGAATTAAATGAAAAATAATCGATGAGGTGAACTATATCAAATGTGATAATGAGACGGTGTATGACTTCAGAGAATGATTTAATGGTCTAACCTATTCACTTAGTAACACTCTCTTGTAGGAGAAACTGGTAGAACATTAAACTAAGAATCACAAGGTTCATTTACAAACACCTATAATTACATTGATGTGTCTAGGTTTTTTCATTCAATTTGTTGAAACGGTCCAACAATTGGAATAATACATCTAGAGAACCCAATCCTAATCACAACACATTCCCTTGGCATAAGGGAAATGGGTAGGAAGGCCAGAAGCCGTGGTTTTTACTCTGAATATAGTAGGTGTTCCAATCAAGGAAACTAGGAAGGATCTAAACTACCTATCACATCATTTTGAGTGGAACATATAATAGAATCTCTCATATATAGAAGCATAGTGAAATAAAGTTATAATGGGATTTGAGAAATAGATGAACAATTCAAACTCTATTAGAAGTGAACATGTCAGTGGTTATTTCAAGGTATCCATGGATTATAACCTTCTCAAGCTTCCACAAAATAGGAAGCCTGATGAGATCTACCTCACTGACCATCTTGACTACATCCCTTAACAAATAAGGCTATGTCATAACACCTAAGATTGCATCACAATCAAATATGTTTTTAATGTAATGTTGGTTCTGAAAAGGTGGTGTTAGAAAACTCCCGAGAGTAGGTGGAATACATAACCATTGTCTGGATAGAAGAATATTATGGATGAAATAATATCCCGACCATGAATGTGAAAAAATCAACAACTATATGACATAGATAACAGTTGATAGAGCTCATTCCATCCCAATAGAATAACTATGCAGACCCACAATTGTTGCACCACATAAAGAGTTAACATCAAAAGAACCTCTAAAACGTGTGTGTGATCACTAGAAGCCGGAAGAAATTGAAGAGGAAGAATCATATTCGTCTCTTACTCAATCTCAAACCCATTATTATTTATTCCATACAACATCCATAGAATGGGAAATAACCCAAAAAATTGGGTTCACAACATATTAAGTGCTCATATTTAGATATGTTAATTTGATACCATTGTAATACCCCTTCATTGATGATTAATATCCATCAAAATATGAGTCCATAGTATATAATCGGGGAATAAGAGTCCATATTCTCTAGAACATGGGATACAATGGATAGTAAGGACATAGATAGACCCAATATTTTGGTCACGTCCCTATAAACATATATGTAGCTGAGTATCATGGGAAAGAACTCCACTAGGCCCATAAGTGGCAATTTGGTGCCCTGAAGACCTCTAATAGTCTCATACACATAGTTGTCTTGAATGGTCTTCTTGAGGGGGTTCAATATGATCACCCCGTAAAATGGGGAATGTTGGTGTGACATGCATCGCTGGAAATAGTTATTCCCTCAACTTTTACACAATAACTAAGAAAATTTACATTAAATGCATCAACATCTAAACCAAATTCTATGGAGGATCCCCATATTGAGAAAACTCGGAACTTTATTAAAAAAAAGTACAAATTTATGAAATTGGTAGGTGTTGTTCCATCCAATCTCTCAGTCATTGATTCACTAATTATATCAAAAGAAATCATAGAGGCACTTTTTGGCCCCCATTGTAGCCCATACGAGTTTTAGAAAGAATTCATTATGGTAGAGACTTGTTGAGTGGAGACTATTTCATCACAATTCAATGTTTCCATCTCATTCACTGGTCTAGATTTGTTGGAGGCCAACCAAGGGAAAATGGGACCCCAATATGTATAGGGAAGACTCAATAATATAAAGTACGAAAGGTTTCTAATTAATAATGGTTCAGGTACAAATCACATCTATGTTCAAACCCTCTACCATTTAGGATATATCGTGGGAGACCTATCTATCACAACATTCACCATTCCAGGGTATGATAAGTGTAAGTGAGGAGATATCAGGAAGATCATACTCAAATTCCAATTTAGGGAACTCACATATGACACCAATTTTTGGGTAATACAGCATGAAACCACATATTATTTCCTTCACGGGAGGCCATGGCATCACAACCACATGGTGATACTTTCAATATTTCATTAATGTCTTAACTGTACCATCAATAGGAACATCTGAATACTACATTGTGACAATGCAACATTCATGAATTGTGGTGAAACATATAATAAAGTATATTTCAATAAGAATGGATGAATTAAAATGATGTTGGACCATGATATATAGATTGTAGATACCAATGGCTTTGGTAATTCCCCTATAATTCCTTGTAGTATGCTCAACAATGATTTTGTGCCTGTAATAAATCTAGTTAATCTCAAAGATCTAATCATAGAGATCCAAGATGCTCCTATCCATTGTGATATTATAAAATGAAATAATCTATGTAATACCACTATAATGACTCTGATAGGAAGGGATGTAAATTTTTTATTTAATGGCCTCTCTCACTGTGATAGAGAAGGAGAAACCCCCGGATTTCCATCAAAATTTGAAAATGTCTCCCTAAACTAAAAGATGACAAGAGATGTGGAAGACCCTATGAATGAACCTCTTGTAATCATTTAATGTTTCTCCACCACCAATGATGATTTCAGGTTCATAAATTTGAGAATGGATGAGGATCCACGACCTACACTGATTAGTAATTTCATTCCCTTCGAATAGAAAGAGATGTACATCTATTTTCTAAAGTGGAATCGATATGTGTTCTCAGAGAACTATATAGAAATTTCTAAGCTGGATCTAGATGTGGTTGTACATCATCCCAGACTACTAAATGAGCATCAAGGACTTATGTACGAACCCAAGAAGATTCACCCCTCTCATTCCACCAATGTAGATGTGGAAATTTACAAGTTGATCAAATCCATCGTTGTTCGAGAAGTGGAATACCCATGATGGGTTTCCCGTATAATCTTCCTCAAATGAATAATGGAATGATTATGTTCTGTATGTACATTATTGACATTAATACCCATTTCCCAAAAGGATCACTTATCATTTACATTCACATAATATGTAATCGATGAATCATCTAGCTTCCAAGCCCTATAATTTATAGATTGGTACTCGGAGTATAATCAGATCAATATGGCCCCGAAGAAAAAGAATACCCAACCTTCGTAGTGCCTCTGAGGATCTTATATTATTATTTCATTCCATTTAAATTAAATAACTGTTTTTTACATATTAGTGCACCTAGAATCACATCATTATGTCGTTCTTGGGAAGTACAGACATGTTTTATGTCGATGACCTGGTTGTTAAATCCCGACAAAGAGTCTTCACTTTACAGAACTCCATTCCCTCTTCAAAAAGCTATGATAGCATAGTCAAAAGATGAATTCATTATAATTAAATTTTGTGTTCACACTCATGAAGTTCCATTTATTTCTTGTATGAAACCGTGAAATTTTGTTTGACCTAGAAAATACTATTGTTTTCTTATAAATGCCTCCCTAGAAATCTCAATGAGCTGAGGGTAATCAAAGGGAACCACACTTACCATTAGCAATTAATATACAGCTTGTCGAGAAAATCACTACCTTCACATGGCCCAGAATAAAGGGAATCGCCAATCAATGTGATGATGGTTTCCTAAAATCATTTGAATTACTCAAGAAGTACATGTTGTACTAACAGGTTATGATGCCTCCTGTTGATGAGAGAACACTCATCATATACATGGCCACTCTAGAAAGTTCACTAAGAACCCTACACACATATAAAAATGATATATGGAGTGATAATATTCTATACTACCTCATCCTCACAATGTGAGTTATTGAGACTAGATACTATGATATCATGAAATTTTTCATCACACTCATCATCACATGGAAAAAGGTGAGGAATTTCATGTGGTTCCATGAATTCAATCTCATCTCTTATATAGATCCACTCAAGTTCAGATAGTGTTTCACTTTTCTATCGGGGCTCCTAGAATTAAGGGAGGTCATTATGTTCAAATATAAAATTTAGTTCATAACACGTAAACCAGTGAATGTACAAGACGTTGTTCAATTCTTCATAGCACATCCTTCCCGGAAAAATTCATAAGAAGACACTAGTCTTCTATATGTGGAGGTATTCTATTCCCTTGACCATCACCAGATATAAGAGATGTACTTTTATAGAACCTCTCATAGCCTTTGTTGTTACAAGGATAGAAAACCCAAATCTCAATCAGGTTGTCTACGGATTTTATTTGTCTCTCAAGACAAAGTAGTTCATCCCTACTCTTTCACAATTTTTGACAGCTATAGAAATAATGAGGTAGATTACCAATCCCTCATCACTATATTGGAACTATTCCTACTGTTGCTCACAACCTACCTGGATATCAAAAGGGACTCAGATATTGTGATAATGAAAATCACTTGTGGATATTCCACTAAAAAGGATGAAATAGTCCCCCTCACATGTTATGTCATAGGAATGGTGGAAAAGTTACATTTTGAGATCACATTGCATCATGTTCCCCAATCACATAATATTCACACTGATGCATTGGCCATTGTAGCCACTGTATTAGACAACTCGGATCAAGAGGATGAAATCATCTATATCACCCATTGAAGAATGGTCTCATCAATCATCATATGTTAAATAGAAGAAATAAACTACAAAAACCCTTCAATTGGGCATGCTGAGCGAATAACCACCAAAGGATGGATGGAGTCTATACTCTATTTTCAAAAAATAATATATTCTCCCAACATATCATGCTATAATGGAACATATTAGTTTCCATTTAAAAAATTTCACGCTATAGAATAGTCCACATGGGGTGAAATCCCTCTAGAAACAATTAATTGTTATAATAATTATCAGGTGAAAGTGAAAAGGTGAGATTTCTGCCATCATGGATGAAACCCATTCAGGCTCCTGCAATACCCATCAATCTAGGACTAAGAACTCCCACCAATTCATGATGTTGGAATATGAAAATAAATCCATGAAACAAGGCTATGTGTAATTCACAATGAAATTTCATTCATGCCATATCCATGGAAACAACATCAATCCACCCCTGGAATGGCGACCTACAAATAAATATTCTAGGCTATTTTCTTTTGTTATAATGGATGTCCTGAGGCCATATCCCCTAACCACAACTTAGCCATTCCAGTACACCCTTACTAAAATCAAATTATTTTCCAAATAGGATAAAGATATGCCCCTCAAGGATTTAGGGATGAAGAATAATATCCTCTTTGTAATGTCCCAAATCAATAATAGGTTTTTGGTCCCTCACACAATATTAACGGATTACAGAACCAACTTCTATTGAAATGAATTGATGAAAAATTACCAGGACTACAATATCGGGACCAGTAACTTATCTTGCTATCATGAAATGAAAAATGGATTGATATAGTCCTTTCATAATGCTCTAACAAATATACTACAAAAAATGGTAATCGTTTATAAGAAGTCATGACAGGAAAACCTTTTCCATGATTTATGGTATTACCGTACAAACGAGTGTAATACCACATAGAAAATTTCATAGTGATTAGTGTAAGGGACCAAGGAAGTGTTACCAATACAGGACCTGATTCCATCACCCTAAATAAAAAAATTTAGATAGCATTCAGATGATATAAAATCACAAAAGTGTTTGGATGGATTTGAATGGTTAAATTGGAATAGATTTCAAACACCACCAAACCTTGAGATCCATCATAATCCAATCACATGATTGGTTAATAAAAATTTCCCCCTTTAATCATTCCTCAATGGAGAAATGGTTTTCGATCTCAGAACCATTATGATACTGGGAATGAAGCCCACAAAACTAGATCACATGTGGGAAGGGTGTTATATCATACATAAGAACTATCATAATAGGGATTATTTATTGGCCACCATGGATGGAAAGTGTCTCACCCCAACCACCAATGCGATATTTCACAAGAAATACATTTCATTGTTAACATCACCTGGGCATCCACATCAGATTAATCCCCATAATTCATCCTAACCATATGATGATAAACTATATAGTGGTTTTCCATGCCACATGATGATAAACTGTACAGAGTTCATGCTAACCACATGAAATTAAACTTTATAGATCACATCCTAACCTTGTGACGATGAATTGTACAATGTTTATCTTATCCACATGACATTAAACTGCATTTTTCCTCATGAAAAAGTTATTGATTGATTCCATCTATTATAGGATACATATTGATGTCTGGAGCTCTATTATTTCACCTAGAAATAGGATTAATTTCCTTTCACGTCAAGTGAACGAATGTACAAACCACATGACAATAAACTATAAATAAAATTATATAACCAAATGTCACTAAACATCATGAAAAATGTACATACTACATTATGTAAGATAGCATGAACCCACAACTTCTCTTCTCATTCACATCAAGAGATCCATGTACATACCAAAATACATTAAACAACATGGCTAAAATCTTTACTTATGGTTTTAAAAATGCATAGATCCATAAGATCCATCTTCATTTACATAGATTCACCAACATTCTTTCAACTTGATGTTAAATTGCATAGTTCTCTTATAACGGCGTATGGATTGATTCTCAAATCCAATGAGATACATAGGGATTCATCTTTCTTATATACAGGCCCACCCACCACGTGATACACAATACACTTTTCATGTACTTAAAAACCTCTACATGGTGATAGGGACCCTTTATATTCCATATTTCTCACACTGAGCAAAGATCTTTTGGGATTAATAGTCTTGGTATGGACTTCCCCACACAAATAATGAATTAAATCTTTCAAAAAACTAATATTATTTTGTAATGCATGACCTGAAATGGCATACCATGAGTCCTCATTGCATGATGTTAAATTATACATTTAATATCCCCTACATTATAGGAAACTACACACTCCGATGGACCTAACTCGAGAGGACCACTATAGTTGGTGTTGGTATTCCACTATAACATTGGCCACTATATTCCTCTTTAAATAAGTTAGTCGAACTCTTTTTCATATGAAATTAAAAGAAATGGTTCTCACAAACAATTCTTTTCTTGATTCTGATTTTAATGAAATATTTGGTGATGCTAAAAAATCCATCATTGGGTCCATCCACAACCTCACCAATTTTTCACATGGGACAATATTTATCCTTAAGATAATACATTACACCATACAAACCCATAATAACAACGTGTGGATCGATTCCTATAATCACATAATACATACTAACATATAAATAAATAATTATTGGCCCAACTATTACAATTAGTTAATATAAATCCATCCTCATTATATGGGTCAGAAATGAATTGTGTATTTCCTATTTTAGAACTACATGATACATCATTCCCATCCTCCCTAGATATGTAGTGACACCCCGAGTCTTAGAACATGGCCCTGTTAGAAAAAATGAAAAATAAATATGTCCCCTCTTTAAGTATGGGCCAGACCTATGTATGGAACTTCATTAATAACTACTTGTTGTAGTATTCTCATCACCATGGGATACATATATACACCCATATTTCCATCCATGGGACCACCTACAGTATCATAATTTACATCAGGGGATACACATCTTGACTACATGATGTTAAACGGCATGACCTTTCATAACTATGTCTGGTTTGATTCTCATTCTCATGAGACACATTGTTTTTAATTGACTTTCACACCCATGCCAAACCACAACATTACATTTATTTCAAACCAATTCCCACATCCGTACCACTTAAAGATAAAACTATTGGGGATATGTTTTCACCACAAGATGTTAAACTTCAAAGGAATATATCCATACTACATGAGGAAAAACTTCATGTAATTATGAACATACTGCATGACAATTAAAATTGAGGTACGTCCTTACCACATAAAATTAAACAATAACAAACAGGCCAAGTCCACATAACATTAAAACTACAAAATAAATACACCCTTACCACATTATTTTAAACTAAAATGATTATTTCCTTACTTTATAACATTAAACTGAATGGAAAACATCCTCACTACATGATGATAAACTATATAGACCATCCACCATTTTTCATTCCGTATCAAAGGACCCCATGAGTCTAATACCAATCAATAAAAATATAATGTTCTTCTTAAATATTTTAAAATAACATCAATCTAGGTTCCACATTTCATGTATTGAGTACCTCATGTTTCTTCAAGACATTCATATATCATTGAAGGGATAAGAGACCTCACAGTTAATCCATGTTTCAGATGTCGAAGGGCTTAAGTCCCACTAACTTGAACCATCATGTATCTCTAAGGAGGGATTTCGAATCCCTATGATCGCGATGTCACAGAGGCAGAACTGGACATTTTAGGGTGTTACAGGACATACCCAGTATGTCCATACCATATCATTTCTATTGATTTGGGGATATCAGGCTATGATTTACACCATTAATATCCCCCACTAATAATTATGTTGGACAAATTTTTACCCTAGCTATCCTAATTTGAGTATTTTGTAACATATCCCATATTTTTTCCTTGTGAGTCATGACTACAAAATTCTTGCACATTGGTCAATGGTGTATGACCATAAATTCTAGCCTATGATAATTCAAATTTTAGTACACTAAACATGTAGCTAACGGGATTAAAAACACTCTAGGTTGAAATCCCTCAAATGGATACCCAAACAAAAGTCAACTATTCACATGGTAAACCATTCATCAGCAACATCATGGAAACAATTAGGTCCCAGATGAATAAGGAATAAATATCATAAGGTCCATATCATGGCCCTAATAAAATCCAACCTATGCTCACTAGACCCACTAATCTAGGATAAATTTTAAAAAATAATCATTCATATATCCTCACCACAATAATATGTTTTCAAGGAGGCGAAAAAACATTAAGTGTTCTCTAACCCATATTGTATATTACATTCCCCCTAAATAAGACATTATGATTTGAGTGATTTGGGAAACAAAAAACTTCCCTTAGACCTTGGAATGAAAAATTGATCTATCAAGCTGGGAATTCTCTTAATGAATAATGTCTTGAGACCAACAAAATGGTGACTTCATTTATCTATAGGATGGTATTTACAATCATTATGATCATGAAATCCTTGAGGTATAACTCTACACCTTAGTGTCATATGAACTCCTAGTATGATTATCCCTTACCTTCCACATGTCCTGTCAATAATGAAAGATGATTTAAAATCCTCATACTAGACTATCCGAGCAGATTTGACATCATCGATGTTATGTCACCTAGTTTTGAACCATTTATCAAGGCTAGAATGTGGCATTCCATTCTTGATCCCTTGATTGGCCACTACACATGAATTGATACCATAGTGATTAGATCATGATAATCACATTAAGAACTAAATTTCCATAGAATTCCAGAACCCTTTTTTGGGTAGCCTTCATTCTACACCTAGCATCATCATCTACACATTTGAGTCTTAAAAAATATTTTATTACACTTAGAATGAATTAGAGATCACCCTTTACTTGTTCATGCTATCGATGCATAAGTGATTCAAAACACAAACTAAATGAATATCCTCCTTACAGGAAGGATTTCCAATCCTTAAAATACCCAGTAACGTTGAGGTGGAAACCAATATTTTTTGGGTATTTCAGGATATACCTTGGTTGTATGCTCTATACCATACCTACAGACTAATGATTTTGGGTTATGACATATACAACCCATATTCCAAATATACACCTGAATCTATAATCCCTATTATTTCTCCCTCAACCCATTATATAGCCATAAATATTCAATGACCCTTGAAAAAGGGTGGATAATTGCCTTTCATGGTCATTTTATTGGTACATAATGGATTCAACCCACCAACTAAATGGGATTTTTATAGCTATAAAGGAACCCCAATCCTTCTAAGCCATAGCTACTCTACAGTATAAACAAGAACCTATGTGTGTTTTAGGTAATTTTAGAAATTATTAAAGCATATTCCATGGTAGTTACTATCAGCTCCAAGATCAGGGTCTCTAAATTAAAGGACACCAAAGTTCCATGCTCAAAGACCATAAATAACAACACCCAATTGTCCAACATTGAAGACCCTAAATTACACTGCACCAAAGGTCCAATCTCAATAACCCGAAATTACAGTGCACCAAAGGTCCAAGATCAAACACCCTAAACTATAGCAGAACAGGTTCTAAGATAAATGACACTAAACAACAAAAAATTAATGTCCAAGATAAAAGTCCTTAATAAAAAGCATGGAAGTTTCGTAGATTGGAAAATCTTGTAATTCCTAGTACATGCACTTTGTATAATCATGTTACTCTAACCAATCCAATTACCTTTGAAAAAATATAGAGTAATCTACATATGGTACATGTATCCTACAAATGTATTCCTTATTCAAATTAGTAAATATCAATATTACTAGAAGAAATTTTTAGTCGAGAGCCTCGTGTTGGTGGGAATTCATGAGTGCTTCTGAACAAGAATTTTTTATGATTTAAATATCCATATGAATTCACTCTAGTTTACTTGATGATATGAAATAGATTTGTAATTTATATGATTCTCATACTATCAGAAAAATTAAATGTCATATATATTACGAAAGAATGAATAATGGATTGTAATATTGGAAATTTAGAAAAAGAATCCATTCGCAGTGTGCAAAAAGATGGAGGAAAATTCAAATATTATAGTGTCTTTAAAATCTCTGAAACAGAATGCGTTTAAAGGGTCAAACTATGATAAAAGCATATCAGTATTTCCATTAAGGACTGCAAGGGTTTGACTGGAAGCATCAATGGAACCCTATAGTGCCTCTTTCCAAACTTATTCAAATTCTACTCCAAAACGGAGAGTCTCGACGAAAACCATCAACTCCTCAAAATTCTTTGAGGGAATTCCAAGGAAGTTTATGATGTTGAAATATTATACCTCAAAATGAGTTATGGTTTACTTGCATATCTATATATACATAGTCCAATTATCAATCTAATCCTATAATTTGAATATCAACTAGACACCTTTCTATAATGCCTTTGTTGTCTCCCTCATCGTCCTAGAAAGAGGATCCTCATCAACATGATTGAAAAAAACCTTTTTATATCTTGGAGAGTAATATATGAGTAAAAAATATTTTCATCAATATTTCATACATTGGATGTTGGTCCAAACCACTTTACTCAAAGTCCAGATATAACTAATGAAGTAGTTCCCCTTAGTCATTGAATAATTCAAAGGGGGTCTCAGTGAATAATCCATGAATCGTCATCAATATCATCCTACGTTGTTCCAGATCCACAACAACCAACAGATTAGGCACAACCTAAGAAATATTATCAACTTGAACTAATTAAAAAATAGGATAAGATCCCCATAATCCCTTATATCAACAGGTGAATCATTTATTGCCTATGATGGATGGTTATTTTTCTCAACATAACTTTTTCACCATTAGAATAGTCAACAATCGATAAGGTTTCTTTCTTGATGTCTCTCTGAGAGCATCAATTATCTCTTTCATCGCCTATAAAAGTAGGGTTAGGTAGGAAATGAGTCAATCCACATGACTAACCAATTAATTTAGCACACCACATGTGTAATATCATACCGAATCTTTTGCCTAATTCTCGATTAGGAAGATGGAAGAATCAACTGGAGGAAGTATGATTTTAGCCTCAGTATCATCATGTTCCAATATATTAGTAATTTTGATAATGACTCGAAGATTCCCCTCCCCATAAAGACTAAATAAAGGAATAGTTAATACCATTTGAATGCATGAAAATAGTTGAGATAATGGATAAGGTTGATAAGGTTCACGATAAACTAGTTCATTCATCCTAGCTATTAGAACCCAATCTTGGGGAGAGATCGTATATGACAATTCATTCAGGTTACCACTTCCATTACCTACAATCAATCCATTTGTTGAATTAAATGGAGTAAAATCAAAGAATACATATTAGATAAGCAAATATTTAACCTTATATGTGCCTAGATTCATGACCAAACCCTCAACATTTTCAATAGTGTAGGTTGAGATTAATCATTAGGGATTAAAGTGGAATTATAATATTCCTAAAAATGAATTTTCTCTCATATAAATCCAAAAAAAACTACAGATGACCACAATTCCTATAAGGGGTACTACCCTGTCGAATGTGGACCAAGAGTTGGTTGAGGAATTCAAGCATCAGTACATCCAAATTGAGTATTCATCCATTCTCAAGTCACACCAACATCACAAATGTGCTTATTCAAATCCTTGAGCATGTATCCCAAGCAGGGAAAAGCCACTAATTTTTCTACAACGATATAAATACTTCCATCCTAACTTCTAGATAGGTCGTAAAATTCACTCATTATCACCAAAAAGTATTATTGAAATCTTCCAAGATAGCCCAATATGATCTAGCACCATTGTAGAATTTCTGATAAGGTCACCAAAGAGGATATATAAAATTTGGCCTACCTCTACTCTAGTAAATAATTATATCAATCTTGTACAGGATATAAATGAGTAAACATGTTTTTATATCCTTCTTTAGTTTATAATTTAAAATAATAAAAATATGCCTCTACAAAATTGTGGTCTATAAAGGATCATCTCATACATATTTTTTTAGGAAGGAATTCATCATACATCTCTCTATGTGGGATAATACCACCCAATTGGTTGATATCCAATTTGTTGATACTCACTTCACTGTGGAAAAAATGTATTGTGTTTGTATTGGGGAACCAATGGATAACAATCTCTTGATGATGGTCATTATTTTAGTAAATAATAAACCTCTAAATCCACATAGCTTCAAAAATAGGAACATTCAATATATTATCACCAAACTCAATGAGACATTCCATAACCCAGAATGGTTATGCCCCTTCATCATAAAATTACCTCTTGGATGGAGATCCCACTATGAACCCCATCTAGGGATGGGGTTGTTGAGAGGGGATGTAAATATACTCGAATATCTATGATAAATGGGATTACGAAAAATTCAAAACCATCATGGCCTAATAGATAGATTCTATATATATAAAATAGTTTCTGACATTGAACTTTGATAAGTTGAGTATCCTACACAATTTTACATTGAAAATATTTGAGAGAATCCAACCCCCAGTGGGAAAGATGATCAGAGTCTGGAAGGGGGATATAATAATCATCTAGCTCACCAAAAACATATTGTTGAATCCATTAGTTTAATGGATAGTACTAGAGTTAAAATTAAAAGAACCTCTTCAGACCATTGTTATTAGTATAAACATGATATTGAGCATCAGTGTTTCCATTTCAAACAATCATGGACCTCTAATTTGATGTAGCTAAGGAAGAACGATGAGATATAGAAGCCATTTGAATATGATTAAGTATCATATATCATATAAAGAGAATGGAAAATATTTTCAAATAGAAAGGTCATAATATATTAGGATAATCATGTGCAATCCATGAGTTAATAAGGGATTCATGAACTCCAAAAGTAGTTTATGAATCACATAAACCCAAAAATTATCATGGATCACTTAATATCATAGGGTATCATGCAATCACATGACCCCTTGGAGACTCATGACTACATGACTAGAAAATTGACACACAAGTCTTATTATAATCAGTCGATCGAATGATGGAACCATTGTATCCCATAAAAACCTCAGTATAGTTGAAATCCACATGGATTATTTTCATGAAATTATCATATTATGGGTTGTATTTTGACTATAAATGTGCTTGAATAATAGAAGACTTCTGGGGAAGTTCTCATAAACCTCAGTTTCAGAATCAGGTCTCACGAAGTGGTCACATGATCAGGGATTGCATAATGTTCTTCAAATAGGGTTGTGTGATAGAGACATGACATGTCTGCTCTGGAGGAATGGTAGATGATTGATTAATCTACCCTCTATCGTGATATATATATGGAATCCCACTTAATTCCTATAATCTTCTAGTGGACCAAGAATCACCCAAGACATCGATTAATGACAATTATAAAGGCTCAGTCAGTCATTTACATTCATCAAAATGAAGTCATTGTCCATATATACAACCCTCCTAAGGGTGGGTGGATTTTTATTCCCACCAAATGAATATTATAAAAATTAACAAAGGAAGAAATGCCTATATAAGGGTATTATTTTCCAAAAAATGAAAAGGAATTAGAAGGTGGATAAAACTTATGGATCACATGAGCCTCCAAGAGATATGTGATCGAGTGATTATCATAGGCTCATGAAAAGTTCCTAGATTCAGCAGACTGTCTACAATAGGTCATAAAAATATCCTTTCAGAAGTCCATCTACTCTCAAGAAGGATCCTTACAAAAACAATGGATGTACATTGGTAGTCGGGTATGTTTCCAATGTTCATGCCGGTTGTCAGTAGAAAGCTCCTGTCAACCCAACAAAAAATAATTTGAAAATGGCAGGAATAATGTCCAATTGTGTATCCCCATAGATGTAATAAATATCATGTTACATATCACCGATGGGATGGATAATTTTACTTAACAACATCGAAGAAAATCCCTGAGACCCCCAAACCATTTTAGAATAAAACAATGAAAATAAAGTGGGGCAGGATGGAACAACTCGATGTCATGAATGTCCTATTGCACACATTGGGAGGCCAGAAAGACACCAAAAGAATACAATTTCATGATCCCCTCATCTCACAAAATCATGTAATCTTGTCAGCCTCATCATGTGAAAGAACATGGGTATGATCAGGAAATAATGTGATCCACATTTGGCTCCCTAAGGATAAATGGAAGGTTCATTCCCTGAAACTCTCATGCATGCCCATGTTACCCATATTGTTCAACTGACGCATCATTAAAATATAGTGTATCTTCCATTGAGAATACTCATGTAATCTTACATTGTCTCCATAACATTTTGAAAATAATGCAATGAGAATAATAGGGTTAGAGGAGAAAGCCCATCGTAATATTAAATTACTTTCAGCGTACTATGGGAGTCCACAGTGGTGTCCCATGAGACTCCTAGACAAGATGACCTGATCTGGTGGAGACCCTCAGACAAGCTACCTTTTCCTCATGAAATTTCTTATACAATGCATTATGAATCTCATTGATTCCTTTCAATAGACACTTTGATCACATGACAGCCCTTATTCATGTCAATATGATAATATATAAGACATTTGAGAATGTCTCCATTGTCAAACAAGTCCCTTGTAATATAAATAATCCAATAAAGGTTGTGTTGATAGGAATGACTCGGGACCATTGAAAATTAGACATCTCCCTCCAATGTGATACATGACAATGACTCATAAATATTCATAGCATTAGACTACTTTGAAGACTCAAGCCTAGATATATGCAATATATGTCAGAAAAACCAATGAACAACCTGGGTCACAAGCCCTATACATCCCTACCAAATCATTGGGGAAAATGATGACTTTTTTCACATCCATGAACATCAGAACACCTATTAACCATAGCGAATTTCTCATGAAACTCATCTCATTATCGAAAATTCTTCTATCATGTAATATGCTGAAGAATATCTGGAATGACCATAAACCATACATAAAATCACATCACATGATCCTTAATATATCACAAGAAATAATTCTGGAAAGATGTGTGAAAAATATACCAAACATATTATAGATCATGTGATACCAAAAATAAATAAACACTGATTAACATTTTGTATTTTGCAATAAAATGAATATAACAAAGACTAATGGTTGAAGACTAAAACAAAATCATGTATGATTACCCTCATGCACAATGTGTGAAACATCCATGACATGCTACAATAATAGGAAATGTTTCTTAGATCTCACAATAGTCCTTTAACATGACTACTAGGGTCATGTGAAATTTTCCGTATAGCTCATAGAATGTCACATGGTCCCCCTAGGCATTCCAACTTAGTCATGAAAAGTCCCCACTGTTTTTCACCAATTACAAGTGATTTTCTATAAATACATCATCAGACTCCATTAACAGTGTCTAATCATGTTAGCCATGTCTCGCGGTTTCATCTAGCCATGTCAATCTACTCCCATGATTCCCTCAGGTGTGTTAACTATGACTCATGAAACCCATAGTACATGTTATCCAGGACTCACGATTCCCCCTAGGGATGTTATCTAAGACATGTGACACCCTCTGAGACATGTCACACTGACTCCCATGATTCCCTCCATATGTTTAAGCCAACTATTATGATAATTCCAAGAGAATACAGTTAGATCATGCAACACCCTCTTAAAATGTCATCTATGTTATACAATTACCTTTGAAAAATGCATCTGGATCTCTTGATGTCCTCCAAACAAGTCAACTAGGTAATGTGATATTCTCAAGATGATCATTCTATGTTAAAAAGAAAACAATAATTGTATGGCCCGATCGAGGGAACTATGGTGACTCTGATTCCTACGTTATTCAGGATACGTATGCCTCCTCTTCAAGGTTTTCACTCCACATTTATCATCTGAAATGATATCATCATATAAGTCATATCTATACAGTCAATTACATTGAACACATAAAATCCCATGTTTCTCTCAATGATCATGGATCACATGGGCATTGTGGGTTTCACTGGTCAGGTAATCTTCACCATAAACCCCGAGGATACAAGGGAAATAAAAGTGATTAATCCCCAATTTAATTGACTATGAGAAATATGTTTCCTATAATAATTAGGATATGTATAACTCATTTCTATGTCCATAGCTCAAATAAACCCACCTTTTTGTTCAATTACATTTTTGAATCTGACATCTAAACCTTCAGGACCCAACCATTCCCATGGGCTGATAACTCGATCTCATTCAACAGTTGACTGAGAACTCAAATGAACATTGAAAACTCTGATTCTAAAAGATAGTCGAGATATGTAGGATGTACCCCCAGACCAGATCATGAACACTTTATGTTCAAGAGAATCTATAAAAGAACTTTATGAATGATGCTAAAATGCATGGGTTTAATGAACTACGTTGGTTTTGATTCCTCCAATAACCAGGAAACATAGGACACCATATAATGGTTCAATCTCATCCTTGGAATTTTAATCACCTGTTCATGTGTATTCTCATTATGAAGAACCTTGTTATACATATTGATCACATAATAAATCATACATTATTGGAAAATGATGTAGAACCTCAGATATATAAATGTTGACTCACAAAAGAGGTCAAAATAATTCACATGTAAAATAGAATTAACCCATAATCATTTTTATTGTAACTGATCTCATATTGGGATTAGGAAGTGATTCAAAAACATATATTAAATATATAATAGAGTCACATAGTAGGCAAAAATTCACCCCAAAATAGTTTTTGATGAGCCTGTCTAAGAATCCTCTCAACCAATGATAATCCCTAGGTGTTATTGGAACTAAAAAATCTAGATGACCACACACATGTGGAATGCACGTATGTTCCCCAATCCCATTTTGGGAACCATTTGGATATCTGGGACTGAGAAATAAATGTAACCCCATTTTCATGATTGTGTGTTACACACACCCCCCCACAACAAACTAGTTAGGTGGGTTCTAGACATATTTTATGATCCCAATGAAATAGTGACCATAATTTTTCCATTCTATTTCACCATAAAACATGATAATAAACCCAAAATATGAGGTTTTATCAAATAAAATATGTTATTTCCCAAAGAACCACTTTGGGACTTGAATCCAAACATATATTTGAGTCACATAGTTATTGATCAAAATTGGATCAATGGGACCCAATCAAGGATTTTTAGAAACATCGAATTGAAAAATACTACAAAAATACACCAAGATGATGAATTAATCTAATTAGTTGTAAATATGATATTAAAATATCCCTTAATAATGGAATATATAATCCATATATTGAAACATTAATCACATAGTAGATATTTCCCCAGGAGTTCATGATTCCATGGGTAATATGACAAACAAGTATTGAAAACATTCATTCATTACAAAAATATTCACGGGATGTGGAATTATGTCCAATAATGGATGAGTCACAATTCCGCATGATCATGTTATTAATATTCACCTAATAATATTTAATTTCCAAAAAAAATGCACCGATTACAATTTAGAGACCCCTCATAAGTTCGAAAAGCATTATATTTTCACTATTTTTTATGTGTGAAATAGTTGTGTTAGAAAAACATTGGATTTTATATTTATTTTCTGTTTTATAATCATTCATATCCACCTACTTGATTCATAATAATATTTCATGTAGGTTCTATTCAGTATATAAGAACTAAAAAATATAAATACAATCAGAGCCAATAATATCATAGAAAATACATTTAGAAAATAAATGAAAACAACAAAAATAGTATATATAATTGAAAAAAAATAATTTAATTGACAAAAAATATATTTTCTCCCAAACGTAAATAATTACACATTAATAACATTATAAATAATTATATAATTAGAAATAATGAAATTTTTAGTAATACTGTAATTGATATTCATTAATAAAAATATATATATTAATGTAATTTTATTAATGATATTTAATAATGTAATTAATATTCATTAATAATAAACAATAAAAAATTTAATGAACCATGTATTTGGAAACCTATATCGATGATCCCGTAAAATTTATTAATAAACACACACACACAAGATAATGTGACAATTGGGAGATTAAGAATGTGTCATAAAAAACAACAGAAAAATACACCGAAAACAATGTAAGGAGAATTCATCTTGATTACTCTACACCAACAAAGCATATCTGAACAGAAACCATTTTTTATATATAATATTAATGTTTTGAGAACCGGAAAAACTTTATGGGTGTGAAACTTTTCCATATTTATTATGAGGATGTGGAAATTTTTTTTGTTCATCTATGTCTGAAGACGCTTGCTTCTCAAATAGAATTTCCCAAAAAAAACCTATTTACCATATTTCTAAACATCAACTATTACTATATTATGAATAAGATGTATTTCATCCTTACTTATTGAATCCAGATCCTTGTTCATGAGAAGGGAATCATCTACATGACCATCATTTTTTGAAGAATTCATAATTGTATAATTAGGATCACATACTGAATGCCCAAGTGTAACAAAATCATCTTTTATTTCCACAATCATGCAAAATTTTGTAGTTTCATGAAATCTATATAAATGCCTCTACAGACTCTCGAAATATGTTATACCAAATTCAGGATTATTAATAATGTTATACAAAGAGAAAATGTTCATATTCCTTATCCACATTGGTCTGCCCTCTTTTGAGGGTAAATTTGTAGTGCTTTACACCTTTTGACAGCCATTAGAAACAATGTCTTTAGAGGCTATTGAAGTATTCATATGATTTTAGGTTTATAAATAAACCCAATTTGTATCCCCAACCATGTATTTGGATCATGTGTAGATTAATTATAGTGATCCTTATATCAAAGTAGATTATCAAGGTAATCGGTTGGGTTATCCAGTAGAGGTCCCTTTGAATGTGGATGAATTGGACACCTGATTAGAAATACATGCCTCAAAATACCCTATATTTTTAGTATCATGAATTTAAATATAATATTTTATCACCCATGTTATGTTCACAACTATTATATTCCCTTATAATATTTTCAGTTCAGAAAACAAGGCAGTTCAACCAATATTTTATTCCAAAAAATTATTCATTGGAGCATATAAGGAAGACATCACAAGTCCCATTGATGTATTGTCATTGAAACTATGAGATTCAATAATAATTCTCCCTTAAACAACATGAAAAATAGATGAGTCTTATTTATCATGATGAGAGTCTAACTACCTAACACAATCCATATGGGTAGAATTTTCCACTATCTGAGAAGAAGATATGTCTATAGGTTGTAGATTCTATAATTTTGAAACATAATATATTCAATCATTAAAATTATCCATTTTCAATGATTCATTCTTTCTAACCATCTCTCCACCTTTAGGTTCCTAATTTGATGCCTTATCAGTTAGATAAAAATTCTTCTTCTTAGCCTTATTAGAAGCATTGTACTTGAATATTGTTCAAGTGTGTTAAGAACTAGAGTTTTATGCTTCATTTTTAGAAGTATCCATCTGTGAAAACGATCATAGGTTCCTAGATGACGAATGATGCTTCTTCATCATCTCGACAAGTGTGTATGATCCCAACAAGTTATACCGCTTCATTTTTTTTCTATATCCAGAGTATAAATAATTCACTTTATAGAGTGTGGTATGGTCAATCCAACGATAGAACCTCTATTCTGATATAATTTTTACATTTCATTAAGTGAGTGGAAAACTGAATCAGGATCCACCCCTTTTGTAGTCTTATGGATCTTAGTGAACATAGCTACCTTTTTCGAATGGTCATATGTTAAATCCTTGGACCTGACAACTATAAATGATGGGTTATCCCCTTTACTCATTTGATACAAGTCATATTCCCATTATCGATTCACAAAAATCCTCAAACAATCATGATATCGTAAACTATAATCATTGTGCCCCAGTTTTTCCTTATCATTAAATTTGGGAATTTCCCTTGAAGGGGGATTCTTAGTTGATAATTGTTCTAAAATGGGAGGAAAATAATAATTCTTGAAATTAATCTTCTTCTAATATGGTCAATAATATCTACCTATAATCCTCAAACTACCAAATAGAAAATATCTTATATTATCCACCAAACTATTAGAAATACTGAATATAGAATGCTCTACCATTTGACCATAATTCATAAAATTAGTACAAAATAGTCCTTCAGGACAAACATCAGAAGAGTTCCCAATATTTTCACATTTAGTGTAACAGATAGATGGTTTCTCAAATTCAATCAATCATTCAATTCAATGATCACCAACAATGAATATTACTATTTTAGATAAAGTTATAATTATTTAAAATTTATCTAGGACCCTAGAAAAATGAATAAAACTCGCTATTTCATTTTATGTATTAAATTTAATGGGAACACTAACCAATAAGGAAATGTCCTATATAATCTAGGGATGACAGAAATACCATATTAGACCACTGATCGGAATCTATGATTCAATTTTAGAGTTTTAACCATCAATGAATTAAAAACATTATCCTAGTAATAGATCCTATGAATTTAGGAATTTATAGTGACAAATCCAATCCCACATGCCCTATATTTCAATTTATTTTATGGATGAAATATATAAAATAATCATTTACCAATATAAATCAATATCCAGACACTAAATCCAGAAATTATTGTTTTACATTTATGCAATTAATTAATCTACTAAGTCATGTCTAGTTATTGAAGTGATAACTCAAAAATAACCAAATTCATACATTGCTTGAGTTGGTTCTACATAATCAAATGATCTAAGTCTATGAAGGACAACGTACCATTCCTTGTAATACTACTTGAGGAATTTTTAAGTCCATTAAATAATCCTCAATTATAATATCCCTCAATAGATGAAATTCAAATTAATTTTTTTAATTGTATAAGGTGTTTTTATGTTTCCAGGAAGACAATAGGTATAATTTGAGATCACCTTGTTAAAAAATAATTATATTATGTCTTCATTGAATAATTGATGATCACATCCAGAGGATTGAAGTCAAATATAGAGTTGAAGTCCAACGAATTCCAATTTTAATTACATTTCGAAAAAGGGATATCAGATCTTGACATCCAATTGTGACCCCCTTAATAATAATAATAACTACTGTGTTTTCTTAATAAAATTAATAATAATAAAAATTAAATTATTAATTTAATTTTTTATGTATTTAATATTATATTATAACAATATATGTAATTATGTAATTAATGATAAATAATCCTTCAAGCATAAGACATATTATGTTCATATATTGTTTTATGTTATATATGTCATGTTTTAAAATAATATTATTATTTGTTGTTTAAATTATTTAATCTTTAAAATTTCGTAAAAATTATCTTTAATTTTGTTATTTAACATCAATTATTTAAATGTTATTTTTATTTTAACAATACATTATATTTTATATGTTTTAAATGTCCTTAATTATAATTGTTTTGATGTATAATTGATATATTTTTCAACAACATTGTTTTATGTCATATATATATTTTTCGTATATTATTTATGTCAAATTATATTCATTTTCAATTATTTTTATAGGAATAATCAATGATTGAAATTATATATATTTTTTAAATTTTATAAGCTTCCTCAATCGTTATTTGAAACATTATTAAGTTTTAAGTAATTGAATAGAAAATATTATACATAATGATGTATAAATAAAATATAATTGATATTTAAAATATTGACTAGAAACATAAAAAATAATTTAATATAAAAATATTTCTTTAAAATAATAAAAAATTAATAAGATAAATATCACAAAACAATGTTGTTTAAAAAACATAACATCAATATATTATCAAAGCATTTGTGGATAAATTTTTTTATTATTAAATGGTTCTATATATTTGATTACAACAATAATTATATTATTAGAAGATAGTATTAATCAAATATAAAAATAAGTTTATTTATTTAAATATTATTTGTTATATTTTTTTAATTATACTATTAGTTATATTGTTACGAATTCTAATTAATAATAAAAGATTAAATTATTAAAGGGGATCTAATGCCATATTATGTCGAATAATATTTGGTTACAGTGTCATTTTTTATATTATTAGTTCTTAATTTACTAGGAAATGAACAATTATTAATTATATTACTTATAATTATTATTATTTTCATATGAATTGTTATTAATTATATTTCGTGAGGTTTAGGATGGAGTGTGGTAATTCCTAAAATTTATTTATAACAAGGATAGTGCAGAGGATAGAAAAAGGTATTATATGTCTTAATAATGTTTTTTTATTAAATAATATTAATTACATACCTATAATTTGACAAAAATTATGAAAATTATTATTTATCTTAATTTGTTAATAATTTTATCATTTTATAAGTAAATATTATATAATTAATTTTAATTAGATAGAAATTATAATTTATTCATTTTTAATAATTAATGATTATTATTCACATAATAATTAAATGTACTATAAATATTTATTTATATTAATTATTATTAATTCATTATTATTAACAATATATTTTTATTTGAATTTGATGGGAAGGGAGAGTCTAAATACATCATGGAAATACTAGAAGGTATTTTATATAGTACACCCCCCTATAAAATTGGAGTGATGAGCGGGGGTGGTCTTACGAAAATATACACAATATTTTAGGTTTAAGCGGTCGCTTGTTGTTTAGCTTGGGTTGTGGAATCCTCAGATTCCAAAGAAGAAACCTAGAGAATCGGAAATTCTATGGACTGTTCTTGGAAATGAAGTGTTCTTATTTTGGTTGATTAAAGATAGGTTGATGTGAACACTAATAATTTTAATTTAAATCAATTTAAAATAATGAGTTGATCATATGTTTTCACTTGGGGTGGATTTGATGCATTCCTTTTTCAACAATTTCAATTTCTTATATTTGAGATTGGTTCATTTAATAAGATAAAAAAATCAGAACTTAGAGGTTTAGTACCTCTATACCTTAATACTAATCACCATTACATGTGAAGGATAAATTTTTGGAGAACTCCAAGGTAAAGGGTCATATTAGCACTAGAAGTGTGTAGCCTTAAATTTAACAAGGACGAATGAGTTTAAAGATCTTCAAAAAGAAATCTCAATATAAATAACGGACTGGACATTAATGGAGTGTGAAATCACATCAAATACAGCCCATTTCTACTCCCATGGATCAACCAATAAGTGGTATACCCCTCCATTGATTCTATGGTTCCAATAGAAGTGGAAAGTAGAGTCATGAGGGAAACATTGCAGAAGTAAAAAAGACAAAGAAATAATGATCACTCAACCATATTGTGATAATTTCACAAGGCATGGGGTGAATAAATTAAAACCTTCAACCAACAGTATTAATGTGATATTAAGATGAAAAAAATAAACGGATAAGAGATTTTATTAAGAAACTAAGGTGAATTGAACAACATATATGAGGAAGACAGACACAAAGCAAAAAAATCACAACATAAAATTACAATTAAAAAAGGCACCAAAGATGAAAAAATAATCCAACATCACTACCTAAAATAAGCATTTTGGGAGATTTGGGTTAGTCCTCCAATAGTGAAATTCATCCCAACATAGTATGGCAGGTGTTTAGTGGTGTAATGTTTGTGAAACTTAGACTTCTCAACTCTTGACCCGAGCTGGCATCCAACTTGCATCCACCTAACATAAGCACCTAAATGAACTTCTAGATGTTCGAATTGTAGTGGACCATTGGGCAATAAAACAGAGATAGGGATGTCCCCTAACCTTATGTAATGTTTTTGGCCAATAGAGTTTATGGTTTAGGATATATGTGTAAAATGGTGGGCTATTTTTTTGGGCCATAAAATATGGCCCAGAAATTTATCTCCAAATTGGGACGGCTAAAAAAATCAAACATCATAGTTACCTTTGTAAAAATTATAATTAAATGTTACCCATGATGAAATATATATTCATTTCACTTTTCAGAATTATTGGGCTTGCAGATTGAATGATACATTAATTTTATTGGGCTGTTTTCCAGTTCACTTCACCCAATATGTTGATTGTTCAAGTCCAACTTTGTTGGTCTTCCAATATGAATATTCAAGTACTCGAAAAGTATGAATTTCTACCAATGTAATGAGAAAATATAAAATTAAATATGAAAATAAAATCATTATAATTGGGTACATTAAATGATGATAAAAAATTTCCCATGTAATAGTGCATTTTAAGAAAGAATTACAATTATAATATGAAATAATGTTCAAAGTGTAAAAAGAACTAATTTAGTTTTTATTAATAATAAATCACATGAATATTATATATATATTAAAATTGAATATTATCTTTATTCAGTGGATAATCACACACCCAACATGAGTTTTTCTAGACCAGAGAAAAATATATCTCAAAAATGTGAATTCAAAGTGCCTTTTCCAAACACATTTTAAAAAAAAATTGATAACCAGAAACTATTATAACCCAAAACAATGAAACACATTAAAATATTATAATAAATTAAAGTTTAATCAGCATATCCCCATCCCAAGACCATTCCTTTGTTCAAATTCATCACCATATTTCATCTAATGTCAATTAAGCATGAATATGTGTTGTATATCACAACACACAAGGGTTCATTATTATTCAAGGGGGAACTGATCAAAGCGCTATATGGAATGACATTTCAATATAATGATGTGTATTCAAATTTTTATATAATATGTTTTTGTTTTATTTTTTTTCAATCATGCCATGGTAATTGTAATTGTACTCAATAAAGTCAACCTATGTAGTGATATTTCTCCGATGATTCTCAAGATTAATGACCATAGGGAACCAAGTGAATCCCACATACTCGGGCATCATCGAGAGTTAACTCAGTCAAAAAATGAAAAAATTTCACAAATTGAGATAAAATTACTAACTCAGGGACAGGAAACTATGGATTTCTGATATGTAAGTTCTGAAATCCATGCATTAGGTCATTTCATTGCTCTACAAATAGATTTATTTTTTTTATTTTTTTATTTTTTTATTGAATACTAATATTAATACTAAAATGATCACCAAACCTATGCTATTTATTTTGGGGACCCCATAAACTCAAATTAATACCCTCTATCCGAAAGATATGTGTCGTGACGTCTCTTTTTTCAATTTGGATGAAATATAAATGATGAAATTTCATATTACACAGCCACACATTCCAAAATCTATTCCCATGAAATTATAAGTGGATTAAAATTAGAATCAGGGAATGAGAAATTATATGATATTCAGTTTCAATGTGTGCAATTTGTATTATCATGTTCAAGGTTAAATAATTTTTTCCTTACAAACATTTTATAATCACACAAAATTGATAAAAAAAATTTCATTCTTTTCACCCCCCCAACATAGAATAACATTGTACCGAGTGTCTAAATAAAATAAAATTGTGAAGTGGAAAGAGCTAGATGAAAGGATCTATAAAAGGAATTTTCCATATGAGGAGCATGGAATGAAGTAACTTGGTGGTTGAAGTTGAAGTTATTGTTGATCCAATTTTTTCCTTTGATATCAATGTCACTTATTGAGTTTTCTAGTGTAAAAAGGAACAAAAAACAAAAAACAAACAAATAAAAAAACAATATATATAGATATATATAATTATTCATATAATAAAAATATAAAATATCTGTATATAAACAAAAATTATAGAATAACGGAGCACTATAATCCATAGGTTAGTGGTATTGGCATACCCATGTCTGCCTTCGGTCCCGGGTTTCAGTCCCCATAGATTTTTCGGTTGGGACGGGCTTTTCCCCAAGACCTACAACATAACCTTGTAATTTTTTTAATTAATAATATATATTTTTTATGATTAGTTTAACCTAAAAACACATAAAACAAAATAAATTTATGATAAATTGTCTTTTTTTTAATTTCTAGGAAAGGTATTACTCCCGGATCACACCGCATGACATAGATGAATACGGTTCTATCCTTTCATACCTATCCATACTCATAATAGAAGAACATATCAATAGTCTATGGTGATATCATATTAAGAGTTATGTTTTTTTAATATAAAATTGATTTATTAATAAAGATTATTCAATATTATGGGAAACATGATATCCACGAGTTGCCAACTATGCAACACTTTTGATTGACATCATTATCCCGACATAGATCTTAAATATATAAATTTTTTCCTGATTCATAGGTTGGTTAAGCTAAACCAACCCCAGTTTCCTGTTTATTGAATAAATCAATTAAGGATTTTAACTTATGACCATTGACAATGAAAATGTGACCACTTATGGGATCTTGATTCTCTACTGCCCCATGGGTGTACACATGGTTCACTATAAAAGGACCAGACCATCTAGACCTTAACATTCCTTGGTGTTAATGAAGTTTATAACTATACAAGATCATGATTTTCCCCTATTCAAAATGTTTTACTTTGATATTCCTTGATTGGTAAGCTTGAAATCCATCTTTATTTCTACTTGAATTTTCAAAATCCTCCATCCTATGTTCCTCAACATTATTAAGATTTAATTTCTTCTTTACTTTATCTAAACAAATGAGGAAATTCATTTTTTTGATTACCCAAAATTCATTATGCTCAATTTAAATAGGTATATGGAATGATTTTCCATAAACAAACCTATATGGTGACATTCATAGGATGATTTTGAATGTTGTATGATATGACCAAAGACCATCTAAGAGATTCTCAGAACTATTTTTCATTTAGGGGCTAACAATTTTTTTAAGAATATCCTTATCCTTCATAATTGCTAACTCAACTTGACCATTGGTTTGAGCATGGTATGCAGTGGAAACTTTATGAGAATTACCATATATAGACATGAGTGAAGAGAATGGGAAGTTGTAGATAATTGGTTCCACAATTACTGATTATAGACCTAGGAATTCCAAATCGAGAAAATATGTGCTCTTTCATAAATTGGATCCCAACATGATGATCGTCAGACATGGTGGGATGGCCTTAACACATTTTGAGACATAATAAACATCTAAGAGAATGTATTGGTATCCCATAGAGTTTGAGAAGGGTCCCATGAAATAAATTCCCCAACAATCAGAAATTTAAATGACCAGAATGGGAGCTAGGGGAATTTGATTCCTTTTGCTAATGGATTCTAATTTTAAACACTGAGGACAACATTTGCATAATTGGAAGTAATCCTTAGTGAGGTTAGGAAATTTGGAACTACATTGGGGTCATTTTAAGTGATTTTCATAGTATAAAAGTGTCATAAACATCCCTCTCCCTGAAAAAAATTTAGAATGGACGGTTGCCTAGATTTGGGAACATGTCTCCCAATCATTTGATTAGGACATAACCTGAAGATGTAAGGATCATCAAACACATAGTGTTTGAAATAAGAAATGAATATATTATTATCCTGGGCCCAAGGAATTTTAGAATGTCACCCATAACCAAATGGTTTCTTTTTCATCATATCATTGGCAATCACTCACAGAATATAGGTGGTAATCGGGAAATGAATTAGACACAGTAAGGTGATGTGAGTTGTCATTGAATTCCATCCTAGAGAGGTGATCAGGTACAACATTTTCAACAACCTTTTTATCCTGAATTGTTAAATCCAACTCTTGATTAAGAAAGACCCACCTAATCAATCTAGCCTTCGCATCTTGATTTTGGAAAAGGTATTTCAGGGACGAATGGTCAGTGAAGATAATGAGTGGTGATCCTAAGAGATAAGACCTGACTTTTTATAAGGCATAAACAACATCAGTAAACTCTTTCTCAGTAGGGGTGTAGTTTATTTGTGCATCATTTAGGTATTTCCTTGAATAATAAAATGATCAATGGTGTTTTCTCACACCGTTGAGCTAATACTACTCCAACAGTAATGTCACTCACATCACACAAGAGATCTAATGGAATTTCTAATTTGGAGCATGCGTGATTGGTGGAGGGATAAGAGCTGAATTGAGTGTAAAAAATGATTCCTCGCATCTTTTTGTCCATAAAAATGGATCATCTTTCATGAATATAGTACAAAGTGGTCGAGAAATAGAGCTGAAATTCCAAATGAACCTTATGTAGAAACCAACATGCCCTAAGAAGGACTTCACATTCTTAATAGTGTTAGGAGAGGGAATGTGAAGAATGATGTCGATCATAGCTTTATCAACTTCAATCGCTCTACTAGATACTAGATGGCCTAGAACAAAACCCAATTTAGGATGCTATTCTTATCCTCACATCTTGACAAAACCCTTTCAACATTTATATGTCATCCCTCAAAAGTATAACCCAAAGATGGATATTTCGTCTACTAAGACCTCTAAATAATCCTGCACCATTTCCATGAAGATTCTCATCATGCACCGCTGGAAGGTACCAAGGGCATTACATTACCCAAAGGGTGTGTGTTTGAAGGAAAAGGTGCAGAATAATCAAGTGAAGGTTGGTTTTCCATGATCCTCTAAGGCGACCTTGATTGGACTATACCCTGTGAATCTATATAGGAAGTAACATAATTGATGACCCACCCCTCGCTCGAGGTATTGATCAATAAAGGAGAAGGATAAATCATCATTCTTGGTAAAATAGATAAGCATCATATAGTCAATACAGACTGTCCAACCACTACTGATCCCTTTGGGGAGAAGGTCACCATCCTCATTGGTGACCACAGTAATTCCAGATTTTTTTGGGACATCTTGAATTAGTCTTACCCACTCACTCTCAGCAATGGGGTTGATGATACCAGCTTTCAATAACATAATTATATCTTTCCTTACCACATCCAGAAGATTTGTATTGAGTCTTCACGGATGTTAAATATAGGGTTTGGATTCTGATTCAAGAACAATCCTATGAGTTCCAATGAGTGGACTAATCAAAGTAATATTAGAAAGGGTCCATGAAATTGATTTCTTATGATATCTTATTACATCCAGAAGCATCATCTATTGATTGTATTCAAAATAGGAAGAAATGAAAACAGGAAAGGCTCGATTTGCCCCTAAGAACACAGACATGAGTGATGGAGGTAGGACCTTAATTTCGATATTAGATTGGTTATCACTTTAAAAGAAAGGATATAACTTTTTACTGAACTCAATTTCATTTTTTAAGATTTATTGAATGAATTGGTTCCTTTGGAACATAATTTTCATCCACAAAATTGACCAGATCAGTGTCATGAATGGGTATGGACTCAATGATATTGATTTCAGCAATGATATCATTGATTATTTATTCAGGAAAATCATCAATAGATCTAACTGAAAGATAATCTTGCCAAAGAGACAAATTTCCCTCAGGTGAACAATGAAAATAATTCTCTTCTTGACTTAAACATACTTTAGTAACAGCTTGATGTTCCTCGAGTTCACTATGAACAATACCAATCCAATTAACCACATGGATCTCTTCATCATCCCCAATTTGAGAGTTTGCATTGTAGATGTTCAAGTATAGACTCTTGTTACCAAAGGTTATTCTAATGATCCCATTAGAGACTCATATGACTGAGTTGATTGTTGCTAAAAAGGGAAGACTAATGATGATGAGGGTTTTCAACCAAGGACCTATGCTTTGGTGATTTCCAAGGACAATAAAGATACCTTGGGAAATGAAATTTTCAACTTTCAACAGAAAATCCTTTATGATCCCCTTAGGAACTCGAACACTACGATCATCATGTTGATGATTAAATGATATGGGTTAATGTTCTTTGAGCCCTAACTGACAGTACATGTCATAAATAATTATGTTCAAACTGGATGCCAGATCATAATGGGATTTGACATATATGTTCTATCCTAACTCAACATTGATTTATGGACCTACTGGATCATTAATATTTGGAGGAATGGTCTTTTGAATGGTGGTACACAAATTAGTATCCAAAATGACTTTATTTTTAGGTGAAAATTTCCTTTTACAAGTGCGTAATTCTTTAAGGTAATTTTAGTAGGAATGAATGGTTTGGATTTCTTCGAGAAGTGGAATGTTCAACTTCACCATAGAGAAGACTTCCCTCAATGTTTCATTTAATTTTTCTTTACTTTTTCTTCTCATGTGTTGAGGGAAGAGAGCAGGTTGTTTGAGTGTCTGGTGTGGTTATAGTTCCTTCACATTCTCATTGGATTTTTCAGATTCTATGGGTGGTTCTTCATCATTTTTATGAATTGATGAAAAATTTAATGGTTTCATAAAGGCTTATTTAGGATTCTTAGTGGATTTTCGACTTCAAAAAATTTTCACGACTTTGAGTTGTTCATGAGAGGTGTGTGTGTAACTGGATTCTCACCTAAATGCTGACGATGGTACCACCTGAGTAGGCATGGGTGCCTTACCAATTTTAATAGATTTTACTTCATGTTTAAGGGGTGATACTTCTAAAATCATTTTCTCTATTTTTCTACACATATTTTCAAGGATTTGTAGAGGGACAAATTGAGAAGGGGCTTGTGCTGTTTGGATTATCGTAGGGGTATACATTGGTTATTGGATTGGTTGTTGCATGTGTGGTTGGATGGGTAGTTGGTACTTGACAAAAGGATGTTGGTATTGGTATGGTTGTGGTTGTAATAGGTTATGGTTTATGTAATTTTGCGTAGGGTAGGGGTTTAGTCCTTGTGGCTGACTAGGTTGTTGGTTATCTTTTCAGTGGAAGGTTGTGTGGTCATTATACCTTGGGTTGGATGTGTTTTGGTATTGGGGATTTTGGAAGTTTAGGGAATTGAATTCATAAGGACGTTATCTTATAAGAACATCTTTAATTGAAGGGGTGGATGGGAAATTGATTGTCTTGTGGTCATGTTTGGCACAAATTGTGCAAATAGGGTCAACAGTTTGAATTTCATGGACCTTCCTAAGATCGTCCTCCTCGACCTTCCAAGTGAGTGCAACAAGTTTCTCCCTAGTGATATCCTCTTCCTTATGTTTGTGAATTCCACTATATTTGGGTGGCTTCTCATAGTAAGGTAATGTTCCCCGTGTTTTTTTTTTTTCGACCAGTCCTTTCAGATACTCGTAAGAATCATTTTGGGCTTTATTTTTAAAGGTCCCATTGCACATCATTTCAATGAGTTGTTTGTTCCCCTGGACCTACCCTTCATAGAAAAATTTATCTTCTTATGGTATTGAAAATCCATGGTGAGGTACCATGAATAGTTTGTCTTTGAAACTTTTCGAGGTTTCCTAAAATGACTCCCCTTTTTTTCAAAAATCCATTGTATGCGCTTTTTAAGTGGAATTGTTTTGTGATGTGGGAAGTATTTTTTATAGATTTTTATTAATAATTGGTCTTAGGAGTGGATTGATGCATGTCTATGATTTTTTAACCAATTATTTTCTTGATACTTTTGTGAGAAAGTAAAGAGACTAATCTTAGCAGAATCAATTTGATGTGGTGGGAACATGGTTTCAATAATGACATTGAACTCTTTGACATGGAGGAATGTCATTTCTAACTCCTTCTCATGGGAGGATGGAAGGTGGTTTAGGACATGAGGTTTGAAAACATAGTGGGATTCTCCAAGGTAATCATTCCTAATTCAAGGGGGTGAATTGGTTCTAGTAGGTGTGAGTTAGTCATTCATGGTTTGATCGAGTGCATTCCCTATGTTTGGGGATGCCCTATTTGGATTTCCCTTTTGTTTCCCACCCAGGTTTATTAGTTGGTTTCATTGAATAAATTCCATTTAAATGGGGTCAATTTTGGACTCTAAAGTGTTAGGAATGTTAGGATATAATGGAATGAGGTATATTGGTGTACATTACCCCCCCAACCCCAAGACTATCCACTGAAACTAAACGGGTTGATTGGTCATGAGTGTAGGCGAACATGCGCCAAAAGAAAAAAAAATGAGAAAGGAAAAAAGATAAGAGAATTTGGATGAGAATATATGAAGTGGGGGAGAATATAATGGGTGTTGAGATGACTTACTTGGGTACCCGGAAATGGCTCCAAAACATGGTTTTGCTCAAATTTTCCCATGATTTTATGTATAAGCAGTCACTTATAGTTTAGCTTGGGTTGTCAAATCCTCAGAGACCTAAGAAGCATCCTACTGACACATATATTCTATGGACTGTTCATGGCTATGAAGTGGCCATATATGGGTTGATTTTAGATAGGATGAAGTGAAAACCAATATTTTTAAGTTAAATAAATTTAAAAGAATGAGTTGATCAAAGGTTTTCATTTGGGGTGGATTGGATGCAGTATTTTTTCAACTATTTTAATTTCATATATTTAAGATGGGTTCATTTAATAATATCAAAATAATCATCAATTATTGGTTTTATACCTCTACTAATACAATTAAATATACACTTGGAGGATCAAAGAGTTGAGCACTCCATGGTAAATGTTCGTATTGCAACCTGAAGTGTTCAGCCTTAAATTCAACAAGGATGAAGTAGTTAAAAGATCATTTAAAATTTATCAAATAGAAGAAGTGATTATACATTAATGAAGTGAAAAATAACATCAATTACAACCCCTTTCAACTCCCTTAGATCAAACCATAATTGGGCTGGCCCTCCATTACCTCTATGGTTTCAATGGAAGCAGAAAGTAGACAATTGAGGGAAGAATTGGAGAAGTTAAAAAAGAAAATGAAATAAAGATCACTCAATCACTGTGTAACAATTTCACAAGCATTGGTGCGACTAAATTCACATATTGAACGAACGGTATCAACATGATATGAAGAAGAAAAAAAATAAGAGTATAAGAATAAATTTTATTATGAAACTAAGGTGAATTGAACAACTAACACGAGGAATACAAACTCAAGGAAAAAATTCACATTGTAACATTACAATTAAACAAATCACCAATGATGAATAAATCCTCAACACCACTTCCTTAAATAGAAATTTTGGGAGGCCTGGGTCGATACAGAAATAGTGAATGTCATACCACTTGAGTATGGTAGGCATTGGGTGGTGGAATGTTTATGGAACTTTGACTTTTCCACTCTTGACCCTAGGTGGCATCCAACTTGCATCCACCAAACAGAATCGCCTAATTACTCTTCTAGATGGACGAATTATAGTGGTACATAGAATAATAAAATGTATCTCCAGATGCCCCCTAATGGTATATAACGTTTCATACCAATATAGTTTATAGTTTACAAGATATGTGTAAATTGGTGGGCTATTGTTATTGGCCATAGAATCTGGAAAAAAATTTATCTCCAAATTGGGCTGCCTAGAACACCATTCAAACATCATAATTAGCTTTTTCCATTATTGAATGAAACGTTCCCAATGATTTACTCTATCTTCATTTCCATTTTTCAAATTAATGGGCTAGGATATGGTAGCTACAATAGTTTTATTGGGCTGTAATTCTGTTTAATTTACCCATAAAGTTGTTTTTTCAAGGCCAACATTGGTGGTCGTCCAATATGAATCTTCTAGTGCTCCAAAAGGGTTAATTGCTACCAATGTAATGAGAAACCAAAAAATTAAATATGAAAATAAAATCATGATTATTGGTAAATTTAAATGATGTTAAACATTGTACAATGTAATAGTGCATTTTAAGAAGGAAATACAATTTTAATATGAAATAATGTTCAATGTGTAAATTGGACTAAAATTGTGTTTATGAATAATAAATCACATGAATATTATATATATTAACAATGAATAATAGCCCCATTTAGTGTCTAATAAGAGGGTTTAATAGATGAAATATTTTCAGAATACTTTATTCAATGCAATGATTTATAAAAAGAATAGTAAAATAGTTCTTTAATTATATATATATATATAACAAAAAAATTATTCAGAAACATAAACGGATGGTGATGTATTAAATAACACATAAAGTTATGTCAATGTTTTCACCTTCATAAATGGATGGTGATATATCAAAAAAAATTACTGGTTGAGTATATATTGATCGTAATCATCTAGGGGTCATGTTATGGACCATTTTAATCTATATACAAGGGATTATGACACCTGTATTATTTTATTTAAAGTGATGTTAAAGTTGTCACCTTAATAATTTAATAATTATATAATTTCAAATATTTGTGTTTCCAGAAATTAAATTCGACTAATTGTATTCTTATAGAAAATAATATATTTATCTCCATCGAATTATTTTATATTTAATTTGTGTTCAACAAATAAAATTTCTAAATAACTATAAAATAATGTTGTAGTAATTATTTTATTAAGAGTAATACCAAATAAATGTTATAATTAATATAAAGGTAATTATAATTAGGGATAAATAACATTTTAAATGATTTTTTTATATTACCTTGACCTCCTAATAATATTATAAAATTTTTGGTTTGAAGTTATCTTATTATATTATTATTTTTAAAAATCAATGAAATCAATAGTGTCAAAATTTATACTATTGATCGTTTATCAAAATAATGTATTATTAAATTATTTAAAAACCAGTAAACCCATAATTAAAATATATATTAATTATGATATGATATTAAATGATCTTATCTATTTATTTATAATTTATTTTACATAAAATAACTAAATATTTAACCCTTTTTATATTGAATTATTTGTTACTGTAGTTAAAAATTAAATAGAATAACTATATGCTAATTAAAGAGATATGGTTTAAATTGATAGAAATAATTTTCTAAATTTTATTTATTGATGATATTTCTACCCTAAATCATATAAAATTATAAATTGTGACATTTTAGTGGGTTTTGGGTAAGTCTAGATTTTATTAAAAATTATTATTTATGGAGTTTCCAAAAGTTCCTCTCACCTAAATTATAAAAGGCCACCACCTCCATCACCTCTTCACATCAGTTTGGGCCTTAAATCTCAATAATTTAATTTACCTTTTTCATTATAGAAAAACCTTATTTACATTATAGATGTTTTTTTCATATTAAAATATGGTCTCTAGTGCACTAAAAATAGAATTATACGAAGCACGTCGAGGAAGAGGTAGTCTCTTCTATAGATCTTTTCAATATTGATTCTTCTTATACATCCTTTTCATTTTTTGTTTCATTATAATTTAATGACATAAAAATCACTAATAAACTTATATTATATTTTAATTATGAAACAACCATATTCCACCTGTTATCCATCCTGCGAAAAATGAAATCACCACACGTGTGTATGTACAGCTTACCATCTCCACGCCATGGTGTAAGCTATTTTTCACCACCACCTTACATGGATGTGTAAAATGAAGAAAATAATATCTATATATGTATATTATAAAATTATAATGGTTCTTAAAAATTATAAACCATCCAATTCAATAACATTCAATAATTATTGGAATAATATTATTGATTATTCATACGTACGTCCTACCATCACTATGATGTGATGTGATAAATTCTACATGATAATCATTATAAATGATTATGTAAATTAATAGAATGAATAAATATGATATATACTATACTAATATAATTCTTTAAATGAAATAAATATTTCCTAAGAATTGGAACATAAACTTATCTAACAAAACAATCATAAGAACATAAATCAGTTAATATCGGAATAACGAGTTAACATAAAATGTTACTAACTAGAGAATGATAATATAATCATATATGATATCATAAAACCAACAATTATTATGGAATAACTAAATATAATTATTTAAACCATTACACAAGAGGTTCAGATACATAGGAAAGTTATCTGACAAACAGTAAGGGATAATTTCAAACTCTCATTATTATCTGAGATTTTTTATATGTAGTTATTGACTATGCTATATTTTTCATCAATGTCCATGCTTTGTAAATTTTTAATATTAATTATCTTGTTATACAATTGTTTAAATTATATTTTTACCCATTGGTTAATTTTTGTTAAATGGTATGTATGCAATATATAGTTTTTTTGTATGATGTACTTTTGGAATTTTCTGAAAAAATTAGGGGGATAATGTTTTTTTAAACATATATGACGTGAATAGATTATTTATCTTTAATAAAATTTTATTTTCATGATATTTACTTTAAAATATTTCATGTTTATATTTTTGTTAAATTATATTTGTTTAAAATTTAAAGGAATTTTGAAGAAAGAAAACATTTTTGAAGAATAATGGATATTCTTTGCTAGAATTAATTTCAAGTATTTTGCCAACATTATTTTCCATCTAAGATGACTATAATTAAATACGGGTTTGTTTCTATCCCTATTATTAATTTTATTTAATTTTTTTGTGATGGAATTATTTATAATAAAATCCATTTTTAATAAGGATTATGATGGATTTATGATTAAGAAACCCATTTTTGATCCATTAGTTATTCTATAATTAATGGTTTATGTTTTTGTTACTATTGCAAGAATTATTTCATTATGAGATGGATGGGTCTGATATCTCCCCCCAATGAAATGGGTAAAAATTTATATTTCAAGTGATAGACATGACTGGAAGCCTAGGTAAATCAGGTTCTATAATACAGGGCTAGAACGGGAAGTAAACATGGTCCAGTATTATACTTTGTCTGATATCTTTTTCTTGGGAATGTGGAATAACTATTATGAAATGATTTTATTTTAATATGAATATTAAAAAAACATCATGTCTTATTTTATGAATTTATTTATGATTTTATCCATTAATTATAATGAATGTTTATCCCATTACATGATATCACGATATTTCAAAATGCATGATAGGACTTCACAATGTTATTTCTTATATCCAAGGATTATGATATTATTTCCAATTCCCCTGTTTAACCTTATTGATAATTTTAGCTCAACCATAATATGATGTGTTTCCCTATGAGATGTAGAATGGTATTAAGTATGACATTTGATAAAGGAACCTAGTTTTGTAGATATAAGTTGGAGACACTGAAGATTTTTTATAGACTAGTTGTTTATGTTTAACAGTTTCAAAATACATTATCCTCATACGGTCCTCTGGTGGATTTATTATATGTTTTAATGAATAATATTCAATTTTTATGTAATATAAATGCATGTAATGTGTTGGTAATTATATTGGAACATTTGTTAATTTCATTGGAGTCATGATAAATTTTCCACTTGAACATGTGATGGATATGAAATTTTTTCCCATCAATGGATAGAACATATGTCTGGTGACTTATTATTATATATTAATTAATATGTATCAAATAATAAGGATATATTTCATTATATTTACATTACATGATAATAGGGGAAACTTTTTAATTCCATTGGAGTAATTATAACTGAATTTTATGTATGATAATTAAATTTTTTGAAAAGGTTGTGAAAAAACAAGTTTTATCCACCAAAATAATTGATGACATTTCTATAAAACAAATTAACATATAGTGGGTTTTTATCATTAATTATGAAATTTTATATCTAATATTATTTATAAAATCCTCTTAATAAGAAGAAATTTTTTTCATAATAAATTAGGATAGTTTGGATTCATATGAAAGAAGGCAAAACATGTTTTATGTACACCATCAAGAAGATAAGCTATGTTTTATAACCTTGATGACCACAAAAATGGTTGAATAATATTTTAATTAAAACTATATTAATGTATAAAAAATATCATAATTCCAGTCAATGATAAATCAAATCACACATAGGAATTGAAAATGATATGGCTCTCAAAATAATTTATCTAGAAATAATATTCTATTTGAGAATCATAGAGATAATATATCTAATGTGGTTTATTTTACCCTAAAAAGAGAATATTAATGTAATATTATGATATCACTAAATTAATTTCATAAATTAATTATTTATAAATATTTTAGTCACAATGATATTTTTTCTGTAAAAATGTTATTTCCTTTACAAGAGTTTCCCAATAATAGTAAAATAGATATTTATAAATATAATGGGGTGATTTTCATAGAACATTTCACAAAAAATGAGGTATATCAAATTTTTATTTAATATATATATATAATTTATTGAATTTATATTTATAAATAATTTTAATTCACAAAAATTACCTCTATATTTAAATAATTATAACCAAACCAATATTACATCTAAAAAATGGAATGGGACGACAATACAACATTGGTTAGTCTGACTAGACTTTCACCAAAATTGAATTATTTTAATATAATGAATGATTTTAATACTCACATGTTTTGAACCTATCATACTGTTATGTTTACATATTTTTTTACTATAGGAGTCACCTAAAAATTAATTTAACGACTTACTGGTTAATTAACTCCCAAGGACCACCACTAATAGGCCATAGGCTAACGGCCAACACTATGGTATCAACACAAAATAACGGTAAAAACTACCTATTAATATAAATTTTTATCTTCCTATCCTAAAAAACATCCACCAATGTATAAGTTAATATTAAAATATAAAATTTAAACCATGAAAATTAGAATAACCTTTTAATAATAAAATATTGAATATCTGAATAAATTTCCTCAAACAAATGATAGATCTAGAAAAAATAGAAGAAAAATTATAACTATATATAGATGGAACAAAATAAATTTCCTTAATAAATAATATAGGCAACCAATTACCATATCTCTCACCAAATACTCTATTCCAAGATCATCCACCTCCTACACTATCTAATATTCACATTGTGATGTACAAAAACAAGCTTGTTCATATGTAGAGGTGAATAATAATACTTATTATATTTGTCCCAATAAATAGGATGAAACTTTTAAAAAACTATAATAAACCATTCAATACATCTGATTATTGAATAGTGCATTTAAAAATAGATGTGTTTCAAATTTTGAGCATAAGTTAGTCTATTCTCAAATAAAATCCAAAATTACCATTCATATTAAAACCGAGGGCCAATAATCAGATAATATTTTAATAGAAACCCATATTGTTTTTTAATTAGAATATGAAAATATTTGATTAAAATGGATTTTAATATATCTAATAAAATTAAAATTTTATTTAAATTATAAGCATAGACAACACATTCCCATTATCCCTTCATACATTGATTTCAAAAAATAAATCACCCTCTTACCATTTTGAAATCAATGAGTGGATGGTTGAAGCTATAAAAAATTATTTGTTATAATCATACTGTACTTCCCATGATTCAAAGGGAAAACATACATATAGATCAAATAAGAATAAAAAATGAGCATTATAATGATTTATCTCCTTAGATAAAATCAATCTCTCGATAGGAATTAGATAAAAATAATATTATTTTCATGAATAATGAAAAAATAGTACATGGTTAATAATATACTAACCTGTATCGTTATTCTTATATTACCAACTATTAATAAAAAAACACAATCATTTTCAGCAATCATAATAGTGAATATACATTATAAATTCATATTCAAAATCATCATTAAACCATATTCACCTCATTTATATCATTTTAAAATTCATTAGACATCAAATATAACCTAATATAGAAAGGAATAATTATCTCATACTACATGGATCCTAGTGTCAAGAATCCTTCCACACTACCCTTCAAATAATATACCTGATGAAACTAATCTAGAATCACTCTAGATGAAATCGATCTTGGAATGAACTATAATATTTTTAGAGTTATTGAATTATTAAGGAAATAATTCAACCAAATATTCACAAAATGTCAAAAAAACGTCATCCTTGTTCACTCTAACACTCAAAGAACATTCATTCACAGAAAAAGTTGTATGAGAAAAATAACACTTTCATTTTAAGTTGCTCAGAATGAATGACCTATGTATACAAGAGAAAAATTTTAGTATCCCATTTATCTGGAAAAAATGATTATATCTTATGACTAGTGAGCCACATGGAATACAAAAATAAGTAATCATGTTATGTTTAACCTTACAAATAATGGTGCCCCCATTCTAATTTATAGATGGATCCATATAGTCATTCGATTTCACAGACCTCTGCAAAATGTATGAGTTCATCCATAATAATGTTCTAAATGTCGATATTCAACAGAAACCCTTAGTTTATCAACCAAACTATGATATTTCATTAGACTTACTATAGAAAATTCAGCTACCTCAATCATTTATATTTCCAAGTCATACTTCCAGAACAAGACCATTTGGAACTGGGAACATTTGAAGATCCTCTTTCTAAATAGACTCCTTCTGGAAACCTCATAATAGAAATGTGGAATAAAAGTTCACCACTGACACTGATTAAATTAAATAATGATATTCTAGAACAACTAATTCTATTCGACTAGTTCCAAACAACAGAAGTGGAATTCAGAAATTACTAATAATTTCCCATAAGAAGACTTCTTCATAGAAAAAAAATAAAACCACATTATACATTCTCCATGTAAATTTTTTATTTACCTATATCCATTCACCCAATACCTATTTAATATCTGTATTATCTTATTATTCTTAAAACAAAACTCATGGTAAATATGTTTGTTGTATTCTATTTCCCATTATATTTCATAAGTCCATCTAATTATATTCCAAAATCTTCCTGATATAATGGAACTTCATATCAAGGTGTTTAGATATTGGATGAAAATATGAATTTTTATACAAAGTAATTTCACTTTTACTATCAATTTTTTGAATCCATTTACTAGGACTAAATATGATTTATTTAGCTACAAAACTCAACCACACCATCTTATTTTAGATTATTTCACATCCACAAACACATCATTCATTGTAGAAATAGTAATATCATGTTGCAATGTTGATATTCAACTGATAGTATATCCCTAAAAGAACAAGAATATTTAGTTATGCTTATATGGTAATTGGAACCAAACATAAAGCCAACATATAAAACCCATGTTACATATCAATAACTAAAAAACAAAGATCAATACCTTCAATTCCATTATGATACTAAGTTATCAAAAATATAGTCACCTAATGATCTTTCCTGGAATTTTCTATGAATCAGTTAACCACTCCCAATACAGGATAAATATTTTCCTGATTTCACACCATAACATACGTAAAACATTCAACTGCTAAAGCATACAAAACTTTTACTATGATATTCATTTATTCTTCCATTTATCTTTCCATACTATTTCAATGTTTACTGTTATAATAAGGGGAGTTAAAAGTATATTACATATACCCATTCCAAATCTATCAATGATCTCCCAAATGTAATCCTTCTATGATAAAACCAAGAAATAAATGATCTTATCTCATAAAATCCTCATGCCTTGGATGTTATTTGCTTCACCAAGATCGTTCATCTAAAACGTCTAATATAGGTCCAACATTAACATTTTAATCTAATGAATATTTGGACCTACCAATAATATATCATCCATGTATAAGAGTTTTAATATGATTTAGTTTTTGTTGAAGTCCTTTTGGTAATCTAAATATTTAGCGTTATTTTACGTGAAACCTTTCTCTTCTCCAAAATAATCAAACATCTAGTTCCAAAAAATTGGTTAATGTTTTAACCCATAAATAAATCATTTCAGATTGCAAACAAATCAATTATTCCAATTTTCATACAAATGAATTGGTTTCTTCATATAAATTTCTTCCTCAATTACCCAATGATGAAAAGACAGCTTTATATCCATTTGCTTGTGGTAAAAATTTCTATAAGAACCCATGCTTAAAACACGTTAGATTGTAGTATATATAACTAAAAAGGGAATATTTCATCGATGTTGATACCTGATTTCTATAAAATTTCTTTACTCATCTTCCTTCCATCAAATTGTTCATTCAATTGGAATAAAAACATGTTCTCAAAAAATTTCATCCCTATTATTAATTCCTTTATCTCACACCTGTAATTTCCTGATAGAAAACCATAATACACTTGTATTTCTAAATCCCACTTTTGGGAAACACCTTGTTTAGCTTATTCTTTAATAAATATTATTTCTCAAATATCTATTAAAATTAAGAAACCAAGATCAGCTCCTTACATAAAAATGACCATTTGATCATTGAATATCCTAATGAATTAACAAGTTATTTTTCTTTTTATTGAAATAAAATATATGGGTTATTATTTTCCAAATATCATGAAGGTGTTTCCCTAGATCTATATTTTTATGTATTTTTTCAACTTGATGAACGTCAAAACACTATGAATAACCCTATGAATATCTATCTAGAATGGTCAACCAATCAATTAACTTAGAGACATATGAACATTCTATTATATGTGATCTTCTCGAACCACCATTCTAGTTTACGTGAATTGATATTGAATCACTTCCTACAAACATCCCCCCTCTTTATGTTCTAATCCCTGTATGTTTTTTGATTATTAAATTGCAAATTTTTTATATATAAAAACCCATCTTTTCTTCATCCCAAATCCAAAAACAAAATTCTTAATTAAAATGGACCACAATAAAGCATATATGAGGTTTCTCATAAAAAAATTTACTCACTTTTTATTCCTTGTAATTATATGGTAAAATCTTAAAGACTCTAAAATGAGAAACTTGTGAAATTTTTCTACAGCAAATTTCATCCATTAATTTTTTTTATAATTAAATATAATGAAATTATATTGATTAATTAAGTTGATATACCCACTACTTGCACACAAGGTTTCTTTGAAATTCCATATATATCTATATTGTTATGTTCATTGCCATCAATTTAGGATTCATGAGCTCAACTACACCATATTTTTTAGGTGCTCATATAATAGTATTCTCATTATAGCTTACTTTATTCATGAAATAATTATATAAAATAATTCTAGTAAACTAACCACCATTGTTTGTCCTTATACATTTATATTTCTTTTGGATTTCAATTACACCATACCCTCTATTGAATAAAGATTCAAAAAATATCACTTTTACAATTTAAAATGTATATCTATACCATTATTGTGGATTCATCATGGAAGGTAACAATGTACATTGCTCTTCCATTAGAATTAACTTGGGAAGGTCCACAATCATATGTTTGAAATAGAACTAGCTTACGTTATTTTGCTACTCTATAATTAAGATTGAAAGACACCTTTTCATCATCATTATATAAATATCAAATCAAAGGATGTTTAAAATATCTTACCTCAGTATTCCATTTTCCACATGAATCTATATACCTTTCTCACTAAGATTCCTAATTGGATTATACAAAAGACTTGAAATTCTAGATGTTGATGTTTCTGACAGTGTAACTTACATTTACATATTTTATACATAATGAATTATATTTTACCAATCTATATAAGATAAGAGATCATCAAGAATTCATCTATACTCCTCCTATAATACATCATTCACAGCATACATTATCTTGATAACCACTTGAAATTGTGTTCATTTGTAGTCCATTAACATGTATCACATCCTTCAAGAAATGTAACATATCTTCTTCAACTAAACCATTAATTATTCCTCCCCATAAGGTCAAGATATTCCTCATCATTATGATTTAATCTAAAAATCATTAATGATATATAATTTTACATGCATAATTTTATTCTTTTGTAATTGAATAAATATCCATGATCTATGATCCAACATTCAACCTGAGTAGAATCACATGATAGAATATATCCTCATATGGTGAAGGGGTGTTACATCATCAAGAAGGATTATTGGAAGTGAACATCCATAAAGGTATAGGCTATGATGTAAAGGCTTATGGTTTTGATTTAAAGGTTTAATCCTAGTGATGAGCACTTCCCCATAATTAGTGGTTCCAAGGTAAAAGGGTGAACTAAGAAAGGGAGATCAATTTTCTAGTTCTACTAGGTCTAGGGAGTTATATTAGGACATTGGAGACATGTTTCAAGGGTGATCTTGGTAGGGGAATCACATCATGACCTTTTTTCACTCGACAACACATGTTATAGGTATATTTTTAATTAATTAAAATATAGGGTTATAATATTAGAATAATATTAAATGAGGTTTCACCTATTCTTAACAATAGATGCATCTATATCCCCTTAATCCCTCTTATTTTTCTATTCTAATAAGTATTTTTGCATCGTTTTGTATGGATTCATGTTTTTTTGTCATAGGAGGTAGTTAGGGTTAATTATATCTTCGATATTTAATATATCATTTGTCTCTTCGACTACTATATGGATTTTTTATCATTTATTATCTTATATTGGATTCTTTTGTTAGATTTTACAATTCATACCAATATAAGGTGATTCATAATGATTTTGTAGATGTGAATGTATCCACTAGATCTAGGTAGGAAATCCACAACCATTCCAAATGGATTATACATGATTACATGTGACATGTAATGTTAAATTCTTTTCCTAGTGTGTGATTGACCATAAACTAAAATAAATTGTATTTAAGTGACCCATTTGAGTTTGAAGATAATTCCAAGGACCCTCATTGACCCTTTGATCAATGCACCATGATTCCTTGGTTTCTAAAGCCCAAATCCTTGAATTTAATTGTCAGATATATGGTATGAGAACCCTAAATTGATATGTTCTTGGTAAGTTCAATTGTATATTAAATTTGAAGCAGAGACATTTAATAGAAATGAATATTCATTTATTTTTCCTCCAGCACTATTATAGTGTTATATGTGATCATACTCTGAAGGAATAAACAAATTATGTGTGAAATAATAAATATGAAACTCAAAATAGAAATTAAAATAGAAATATTAAAAATTTAATGATTTATATGGTAATGAAGTTCAAAAAAATTATTGAAACTCCATAACTAATGCTAAATAGGGGAATGAAATTGTGTTTGTCAGATAAAATAAAAATAGTAATAGTAGATGAAAAACTAATGATTATTGATTTTGGTGAGATTTTGAATTTCCATCATTAAAAAATTATTATAAAACAAAAACTATTTGGATGAAAAAATTAATTCAATTATACAAGAACCTAATATCAAGGGTGTTTCCACATAATGGAGTAAATTCAACAATCATTCAATTTATATGATTAATCATCCAAATGAAATGATGCAGTCAATGAAACAATATCAAAACTCCATTTGGTATGGGTATGTTACTCTAAATGATTCAAAAACATTTTAATATAAGGTTTTCTAAAATATGATTTATAAATAAAAACATAAATTTCATTTGACATCAATTTCAATTGATAAATTATTAAATTTAAAATGAACATTTTTTAAGGAGAGGTGATGTGAAAATTAACCCAGTATAATAATGAATCATAAATAAATTAAAAGGGAATGAAAAAAATATTATTTCATTCAAGGACTGTATAGAATCATGATTTTTTGTCACATAAACTTTCATTAAATAACACAAAACTGAGGATCTTTAAGGTTTATTGTATTGGAAACCAGGAACATAATACATGAAAACAACATAAAACATTTTCCTTAAACATGTTAAAGGATTCTCCTTAAGGTAATCCTAGGTTCATTACTGCATCTCATAACTTGGGGACGTACATCAAAAGAAAGGGTGAGAAGAAGGCCCAATAAGGGAAACAAGAGAAACATTTAACATGGGAACATGAGATACATCAACTATGTCATGAAAAGAACATTAAGGCATGAGAAAGAAATCATGTGGAATATCATAATAAAAATAACATATTTCATAACATTAAGATGTGGCTACATCATTTAATATAGAAAATCATGAACATATCAACATGGTCCATCCCCAAGGTGTCATTTAAAAATTACCAAGGTTATTCACCAAGATATCGTGAAAATTGTAATTTCTAGTGGTTTCATCATTACCCAATGCATTGGAGCGCTATCAGGGTGCACCCTAAAATTTTCCTTTATTATCATGTGAGACACATATATCATCATCAAAAATTTCATAAATAACCCATATAGCATAAAATAAATGGGTTTCATTTCATCATCATATCGTTTTAAAAACATCTTTAAAGACATGATCTTTACGTCACTTTAAACCCACGGAAAGGGAAAGTGGGTTTCATGTATGTAAATCCCAGAATTTAAAATAGAACATTTTGGTATATATGTGAATACCCATATAGAAGAGAGAGATTTGAGTATTCACTTAATAAAATAAAAGAGCGTTATAAAAAGAGAGATACATTTTGAGATGAAAATTCTGCAGCATAACGGTTATATTTTAGGGTTTTAGAAAACATTGAAAAGAGAGGGGACATGGGTCAAAAATTCATAAATGACCCATAAAACAGTAGAGGTACATAATATAAGGGATTTAAGAAAATTCTAATGAAATCTGAAAATATAACATGTGAAATTAAGAACATGAAAGGAAGACAAAAATAAGATTTCTCTTATGAAAATTCGGAAGCCTAACGGCGTCACTTAAACTTCAAAAAAATTAATTGATGATATCAAATTCGGTCTCTCATCATATGAACATAAAATATCAGTATGATAGATATAGAGATCATACCGCAACATAATAAAAATGAACTTGAAAGACATGACATGAAAGTAGAACTTAAGAACGAGAAGGGTGAAAGAACCACTTAAAAATTCGGCAGCCTAACGACGCCACTTAAAACTTATAAATACTGAATTGAAGAGATTAAATGGGGTCTCTCAAAATATGATCATAAAAGATCAGTATGATATATATATATATCATACCTCATCATAATAAAAAGGAACATGAAATACTTGACAAGAAAATAGAACTTGAAAATGAGAAGGGTGAAAGAATCCATTACAAAAATTTTGGCAGCCTAACGGAGCCACTTAAACATTCATAAAATGAAATGATGAGAGTAAGAGGGGGTCTCTCATCATATGAACAAAAAAAAGGACTTTATAATGAATATAAAAGAACATCCTCCAACATAAGAACATGGAGCATAAAACAAATGACATAAAAGAGAGCATTTGAAAAGAAAGAGAGAGTTTGGATCCCTTACCTTAAACATAACACTTAAAACTCAATGTTTGGGACCTTGAGAGGCTTGAGGGAACCTTGGGAGGAATCCTTGGGAGTTAAGGAGACCAGAAATTCGTTAAGAATTATTTTGGAGTCCAAAGGATGAGAGAATGTCTTGGTATTTATAAGGAAAGTGAGGGGACAAGGCATAATGGCCAAGGGACACCTCATTGGTGGTTTTGGAAAAACCATGGGATTTCCCATGGTATTTTCCCATGGTATTGGCCACATGGGTCCCCCCATACAATACTTCATCACCTTTGGTCGGCCAACCTTTAAAATATCTCATGACATCATCATGACATAGTTATGATGTCATTAAATATACCGAAACCCTAAAACTGTATTTTCACCTTTCATCGAAAATTCAACTTTCTCAGAATACTCCCAAAGTATCACCTTTACCAAATATCAATGCTCTAATTTCAAAAAGGAACTCCATTTTATAAAAATTATTTTCTAAATATTTTTAATTTAGTTTTTAAATAAATACACTATTCACCGAAAATTCATTTTTTTCAGAAAAATCCCCAAAAATTACTATAAAATAATATCGATGCTCTCAGTTAAAAAATGAAATCAATTTTATAAAAATAATTTTCTAAATATTTTTAATTTAGTTTTTAATTAAAAAACCCTATTCACCCAAACAAACTAATACTTGAATAATAATTTATGAAACCCTTATTTAACCATTTTATTGAATCACATTAGTTAATCAAGGTGCCTAGATTATATGACTTTTTTTAAGTGAGATTACTAATCCATTTGGTCACACAACTAATCCTAAGCAAAAAATCACTATTCCTAATTTACTATTCATCAGAAATTACGTTGATCTTATTAGACTCTAAATTTCGTACTGAACATAACTGTAGAAGACCATTTTTTGAAAATCATTACACATTTTTTATTATTTATGGTTTACATAAACATTTTTAAAATATCCTTTCTCTAAAATTCATCAAAAATATACATACTATATTTATCCAGACATTTGAAAAATTCATAAACTTCATCATAAGAAGAGATAAAAAAAAATTATTTAAAACAAATGATTACACAAGGCAGTTATGGTCTCCTTACATAGCCCCTTATCACACAGGCATAAGACCTAAGTGTATGGTGTGCTAAGGTGAGGGAATCAGAGGGAGGCTCGGCCAAAATTGCACGCGTAGTAATTTCTATCAGTTGGAACTTCTCGTGAAGGCGATTCCATTCTAGCTTCACACGATGAAGTTCGCCTTGGGTTTGGTCCAGATGGAAGCCCAGTGGTGCTACCTCCTTCCCAATTTTTGTTAGATGGGCTTCGATCGGTCCAAGACTACTCGGTGAGCCCATCGAATCTTTTTTCTATATTAATTAACCATCGTCACTTGTATTTATAGACAAATATCGAGATGTTTAGTTTTTAGCGGTCATATTGACCAATGGTCACATAACAGTCAAAACCAAACAGTCTCATTTTAATTATACTATTGTTATTAAATGAAACAGTTTTTTTGAGTATAAAAATAAAATAAAATAACACACAAAATTAGGAAACAAGATTTATTCAAAATTTCGAGTCGTTACAATCTTCCCCCTTAAGAAATTGTGTTCTCGTTATTTTTAAAATTGGGTTTTTGAAACATCATTGAAAGTCCCACATCGGAAAAAGAGTCAGTAACACTATTACTTTAAAAGAAAGAAAAGGAAGTACAAAGGCCACTCGAGTTAACCCATACTAGGACACCATGTAGGAAACATGGACATTGAAGAAAAAGAAAAGGGCCTAGTTCTGAGGCAGAGTGATAGAAAACATGATTTGGAGAAAGTTAACCACAAGAAAATCACAAACTTATGATGTGTGAAAATGGTCTTTGATTACCTAGTAGGAAGCTTAAACCAACAATATTTTTGTTTTACGTTTCTTTTAATAATTTTGAGGAATTCATTTACTACATAGAATAAAAACATAAGAAAATATACCTACCTTCCAGTATAGTTTCATCCTTTAATAAGTCTCTACCAAAACTAATATTTTCTACAAACTATGTGAACTCAAAAACACTTGGTCTCATCAAAAGCACAAGAATCATCTTCTAGAGATTCACATAATCCACAAAAGATTAACTATCTATTTCTTCTATCTTTAAACATTATCCCAAAAACAGAAAGGGTAAGGTAAAACAACTCTTCAAAAAGAAATAATCCCATAGGAATGGAAACTACTTTTAAATCTTCAAATTTCCATGGTACTACCGTAAGTTCATCATTTACCAATCCATAAATAACGGTTCATAAAATTTCTCAAAATAAACCAAACTAATATTGAAACCCATATACAAGAAGGATTTGATAACATAGTCTTCCAAATTAAACTTTTTTGTTCATCTCCAAATAACATCAACCACTCCTAACATTTTATAACAAAAGTAGCTAACCTAATAATATTTTACCCATGATATGTTAATCATTTCCATAAGTAACCTAAATTGCTATAAGTTCACCTTAAATTCATTGATTCTTCAAAATATAATTCAACCTTTACTCCTCAATGAAAATACCGTAGTAATATATTTACCTTGATCAAATAGGGTTCCAAAAATAGTGAACATCTTCCAAAATAATAATCATATTTTAATCCCCTAGTCATATCTGTCATATTAATACGGGAATCGTCACATTTCCTATCTCATTGGTTGCTGGGACATGTTCTTCCATTTCCCGCAATTAACATTGAAAATAAAGTACAATTACGGGCTTAAATACTTAGCCAATAATCATGAAAAGGAGCTTAAATCATAGAAGGATAACATATAGAAGAAAATTATACCCTAACTTGTGATCCCCTAGGTTCCAAACTAGGTTATCCATGATCATATATTCTTATGGGAATCTTTATTTTATTTTATCTTTGTTCCTTTAATAATGGTTCATACTAAGCTTATGAATTTACCAAAGAATATCCCCTGGGAGTGTCTTAACCAAGAGTGCAGCAAGGCATGTTTTCGTGTACTAGTTCTCGTTTGAGTCTAGATCAAAGCGGTGTTTTCGGGTTTTACCCCTATGTATATCTGTTCCAGAGCCACCTCTACCTGCTCGTATCCAGACAGGGATGCATTTTTTTGGCAACCCCTTACTCAATACTCACCAAAATACTAGAAATATTTCCTATATTTAAACTTTTCTATAGGGTCCTTCATAGAGTTTTCATATCATAATTTCCACAAATAAATAAACCATCCATTGATACCAACTATAGCATCCCACTTTTTTGTCACACAAACTTTCATTACATTACACAAAACTGAGGATCTTTAAGGTTTAGTGTCTTGGAAACCAGGAACATAATACATGAAAACAACATAAAACATTCTTCTCATACTCTTGAAAGTCTTCTTCTTAAGTTAATCCTAGGTTCATTATAGCATCTCATATCCTGGGGACATACATCAAAAGAAAGGGTGAGAAGAAGGCCAAATAAGGGAAACAAGAGAAAAATTTATCATGGTAACTTGAGATACATAAACTATGTCATCAAAAGAACTTTAAGGCATGAGAAAGAAATCATGTGGCATATCATAATAAAAATAACATTTTTCATAATTTTAAGATGTTTCTACATCATTTAACACAGAAAATCATGAACATATCACCAAGGTCCATCCCCAAGGTGTCACTTGAAATTTACCAAGGTTATTCACCAAGATATCGTGAAAATTGTAATCTCTAGTGGTTACATCATTACCCAATCAATTGGAATGATATCAGGGCAGACCCTTAAATTTTACTTTTTTATCATGTGAGCCACATATATCATCGTCAAACATTTCATAAATAACCCATAGAGCCTAAAATAAATGGGTTTCATTTCATAATCATAATGTTTTAAAAACTGCTTTAAAGACATTTTCTTTACGTCACTTTAAACCCACAGAATGGGAAAGCGAGTTTCATGTATGTAAATCCCAGAATTTAAAATAGAACATTTTGGTATATATTTTAATTCCCATATATAATAGAGATCTTTGAGTGTTCACTTAATAAAATAAAAGAGATTTAGAAAAAGAGAGATACATTTTGAGATGAAAATTCTACATCATAACGGCTATGTTATATGGTTTTAGAAAACATTGAAAAGAGAGGAGACATGGGTCAAACATTCATAAATGAACCATAAAAAGTATAGGGATAGAATATAAGGGATTTAAGAACATGTTAATGAAATTTGAAAATCTGCCATGTGAAATGAAGAACATGAAAGGAGACAAAAATAAGATTTCACTTATGAAAATTCGGCAGCCAAACGGCGTCACTTAAACTTCAAAAAAATGAATTGATGAGATAAAATTGGGTCTCTAATAATATGAACATAAAATATCAGTATGATAGATATAGAGATCATACCTCAACATAATAAAAAGGAACTTGAAAGACTTGACATAAAAGTAGAACTTCAAAACGAGAAGGGTGAAAGAACCACTTAAAAATTCGGCAACCCAACGGTGCCACTTAAAACATCAAAATACAGAATTGAAGAGATCAAATGGGGTCTCTAATCATATTATCATAAAATATAATTATTATAGATATAGAGATCATACACCAAAATAATAAAAAGGAACTTGAAAGACTTGACAAAAAAATAGAACTTGAAAATGAGAAGGGTGAAAAAATACGTTACAAAACTTTCGGCAGCCTAACGGAGCCACTTAAACTTTCATAAAATGAAATGATGAGAGTAAGTGATGGTATCTCATCATATTAAAATAAAAAGGGAAGTATAATTAATAAAAAATAACATCCTCCAACATAAGAACATGCAGCATAAAAGAAATGACTTAAAAGAGAGCATTTGAAAAGAAAGAGAGTTTGGATCCCTTACCTTAAACGTAACTCTTAAAACTCAAAGGTTGGGACCTTGAGAGGCTTGAGGGAATCTTGGGAGGACTCCTTGGGAGGTAAGGAGACCAGAACGTCATTGAGAATTATTTTGGAGTCCAAAGGATGAGATAATGGCTTGGTATTTTTAGGGAAAGTGAGGGGACAAGGCATTAATGGCCAAGGGACACCTCATTGGTGGTTTTGGAAAAACCATGGGCTTGCCCATGGTATTTTCCCATGGTATTGGCCACATGGGTCCCCCCATACAATACCCCATCACCTTTGGTCGGACAACCCTTAAAATATCCCATGACATCATCATGACATAGTTATGATGTCATTAAACATACCGAAACACTAAAACTGTATTTTCACTTTTCATAGAAAATTCAACTTTCTCAAAAAAATCTCAAAATTTCACCTTAACCAAATATCAATGCTCTGATTTAAAAAATGAACTCCATTTTATAAAAATAATTTTCTAAATATTTTTAATTTATTTTTTAAATAAATACACTATTCACCGGAAATTCATTTTATCCAAAAAAATCCCCAAAAATTACCATAACATAATGTCGATGCTCTGAGTTCAAAAAAGAAATCCATTTTATAAAAATAAATTTCTAAATAATTTAATTAAATTTTTAATTAAAAAACACTATTCACCCGAAAAAACTAATACGTGAATAATAAGTTATGAAACAGTTATTTAATAATTTTATTGAATCGTAATACTTAATCAAGGTGCCTAGATTATATTAATACTTTCTTTAAGTGAGACTACTAATCCAATTGGTAACATTACTAATCCTAAGCCTAAAATCACTATTCATAATTTACTATTCATCAAAAATTATGTTGGTTTTATTAGACTCTAAATTTTGTACTGAACATAATTATAGAAGACCATTTTTTGAAAATAATTACACATTTTTTATTAGTTAAGGTTTAAATAAACATTTTTAAAATATCCTTTCTCTAAAATTCATCAAAAATATGCATAAAATATTTATCCAGATATTTGAAAATTCATAAACTTTATCATAAAAATAGATCAAAATTTTTATTTAAAAAAAATTATTACACAAAGCAGTTACGGTCTCCTTACATAGACCCTTATCACACCGGCATAGGACCTAAGTGTAAGGTGTGCAATGGTGAGGGAATCCAAGGGAGGCTCGACCAACATCGCACGAGTATTAATTTCTATCAGTTGTAAATTCTCGCAAAGGTGATTCCGTTATAGCTTCACACAATGAAGTTTGGCTTGGGTTTGGTCCAGAGAAAAGCCCAGTGGTGCTACCTCCTTCCCAAGTTCTGTTAGATGGGCTTCGATCGGTCCAAGATTACTGGGTGAGGCCCTCGAATCTCCTTTATATATAAATTATCCAAGGTCACTTGTATTTAGAGACAAATATCGAATTTTTTAGTTTCTAGTGGTCATATTGCCTAATGGTCATATAACAGTCAAAACCCAACGGTCTCATTTTAATTATACTCATGTTATTAAATGAAACAGTTTTGTTGAGTATAAAAAAAATAACACACAAAATTAGGAAACAATATTTATTCAAAAGTTCGGGTCGTTACAGACTGTTTATCCAATAATCATTATTAATTTGAAGTAAATAAGAATTTAAAGTGAAATGAAGTGAAAATTGAAAAATAATATGAAGTTTAGGAATCATCACAGTTTTCATGCCTTCCCCTATAAGATCCATCCTCATTTGGATCCCCATGACATCTTCCCAAAGCTGTATTGATGATCTCAATCTAAAGGTTCCCAAAAGTTTCCCATGGTGAATCGAATAATTTCTTACTCATTCCATATATTTATGGATCTCCTTCCACTGAAATAAAACTGATAACATCAATCATGTACACACAGATAAATGAATTATAACTTTAATATTTAATAATTCAATTTCTGAATATTGATATTTTTATTTATACTTAATATATCTTTTAAATTGTTGGTTGTGAAAATTCATACACATGGATATTTCATTTTGGTCAACATATGAAGGGGAATTTGTTTTATTCTTAAACTAGTTTAAGCAAATGGAAAACTAAAAATTTGTGTTCTCATCGAAAAAACTACAACATTAAATCATGTTATAATGATTTACCTCACATCTAATCATAGATGAAACAATAATCCATTAGTTCAATTTAGGGTTAGTCCTCCAAATGTATTTTTAATTACATTATATGTAATTTAGTGTTTTTCATTGTGAAAATTCTAGAAGTCTTATTCAGGTGATAATGTTATGTTTCATCACCTGTTTCATATAATGCCCATGTACCCCTTCTTTAATAAAACATGTTCATCACAAAACCCATTTTTTGAAAGCTTCTTATAATCCAATATGAAAAACATTTCTATATAATAAAAATATTCATTTAAGTAGCTATATTCAATAAAAATATACTCAAATAATAGAATAAGGGAATTATTTACATTTTTGAATACATTAAGGTTTATATAGGAAGCCAAATATCAAATAACGGTTATGATAGTGGAGAAGTCATTTTCATCATATACATTAAAAACATTCCTATTTTCATTTTATAAATAAACTAAAATGCTTCATATAAAAAGATTGCTTCCAAAAACATTGAATGAAATTCAATATTGAAATTAAATTTCTTGTATATTCCCTTTATACCCATATAAAAAATATGTAATTTAATATTAGGAAGAAAATGATTTGATAATTAAATCATTAAATGTTCAAGGTGTGTTATACCACCCTGGAAATTTAAATATTAATCCCCATGATTTAATAAAAAATATTTGTATAGATAAAATAAGGATTTTAAATTTCATAATGGATGTATATACTTCATATAAAAGAATAAAGGTTCATATTATCATGAAATTTTTCAATGAATGGAGATTGAGATGAAGTCCCTTAGATTGAGTCTAAATTTTACAATTCATTATTTAATTTCATTAATAACAAAAAATATAAAAATATAATTTCTTTATAACCTTTTAAATTTTTATTATTAAATTTATATCACTTATGACCATGTTATTGAAATTATTTAATTAATTGAGTTCATATTAGATGTTTTGTTGATGTTCGGTATTTGAGTAAAAATGAACTTCGTTTGATTTAAATTATCCTTATGTTCATAAGTACATTTTCTCTAAATTATTATTCATGGTTTTAATATAATAAATATGTAGTATATATGAATTTTTAATATTCCATTAATTGGGAGATAATAAATAAAATGCAGTGTTTATGGAGAGGGTAGGTCATACGTTGGCATGAACGCTACTTTAATTTCATTGTCATGTTAAAGGAAAACAATATAAAATATATATAGTTACATTATAATTAATTTATAATATTATATATATATATATATTATAGTTTCATTAACTCCATCCTTTATATGATCCATATATGGCCCGAACGATTCATATGACTTTGTGGGGGCGGTAGTCCACAATTCTCAAATGAAATTATTGTGTTCACACACTTTGGAAAGCATAAAGGTATTTGGTAAATAATAATCATATAATCATAGAGACAACATAAATATAATTCATATCTATATAAATACAGTTCCATCATAGTGGCCAAAATGAGTTGTGGTAGATAAAAATTGAACAATCATCGTTTCGTGAGGCTGTTGTTTGTTGTACACAGAAATAGTATGTCCATATCTCTTAAATGGAGGTGTGAGTAAGTGTAATGAGAAATATTTTTCTAAAAATTACTTGTATAGTTATGATACTAGGGTTGTTATTTAAACATATAATATTAAGAGCATTGCGAGTGGAGAATGAAAATAAAAGGAATGATCTTGAGAGAATACGCTACATCGAAATCAGGTAACTCCTTTGGTTTGATCCAAAAGGCGATCTCAAATTTCCTTATTACTAAGTTGAGGCTTATATAAGTAAGTGAGTGATTCTTAAAGATAATTTTGGTATAGCATGTAATACCCAAGAGGATTGAGAGGTTTCAGTAAGTGGATAGATTGGTGGTCTTTTATAAGAGGGACCACAGGAACCTTATGACAGTCTTGAAATATTATTTTATTATAAATTTATTTTTGAAATATAATGTTTACAATGTGATAAATATATATACTATGATGATTAGGGGTAGAAATCCCCTCAAAAAATATAATTTATAAAATTTTAGGTCAACAAATTAATCTTATCTTTTAGTTTTACCCCTTAGATAGAAACATTAACTCTTACCATGTCATAATTTATTTTCATAATATAAGGTCACTAGAGTTACAGTAAATTCCAATTGAATATAAAGTGGTTCATTGATTACATTTGAAATAATATTTAAGTAATTTTTCCGAATCATAGATTTTTAGAACTATTATATAATTTAATAAAATATTATTTGTTTTAAAAACTCATTTAGGTCAATAGTGACACTATTAAGTAATTGATTTTTAATAAAGTCATCAAAAAAAGATTCCATCAAACCAAAGACATAAAATAATACCTAAAATGTCAATGTAATTAATTAAAATAATTTTATGGCATAAAAAGGTTCAAAATATTTTTATTTTAATATTTATAATATCATTAATTTTATTATATCATTAATAAGGTAATCATTGTGTTGCCATTGTTTCATTAATTAATTTTTTATTTAATATTTAAATTTTTTTAATTGAATACAATTATGTAGGAAATAATTTTAAAATTTAAATAAGAATGTATAGTCGAATTTATCATTTAGATAAACCAAATTTTGATGGGTTTCGTTAGGATATACATGTTTATGTTTATTTACATTTTCTTTAAATTAAATATTTTGAAATGTAAATATCACACCCAAGTGGCCCCATGGGGTCCTGAAACCAACCCAGGTATGCCCTTGACTCATCCAATTGGATTAGGACATGTTTTAAGATATTTTTATATTACTATTATTTTATTTTTTTACCCATATGAACATGATTTTACCTTTAACCATGGTAAATAAAAATAATTAATGAAGTTACTTTTTGTAATGTCCAAAAAGAAAAGGTACATATTTAAATAATTTGGATCTTATGAATAAAAATGTAAAATAATCTTTTACAAATTTAAAACACATAATTGGTCAAAAATAATTTAACATTATTTCCTGTTATCAAAACCCAAAAAAGGGTTTTTATGAGATAAAAACTATAAGAAGATTGACTTGTGTTTATATCCAATTAAAATGTGAAATTACATCCATTAACCATAATTGGATTAAATTATAAAAAAATTAATTCAATTTAACTTTAAAACCATTTGAAAGGATAACATAACTATATAAATAAATTATATGAAATGGAAGTTATGAATTAAAATGCATTATATTTAACTTTTTGTAAAAATAGGGAATTTATCATAAAAGTTCGAAAATTAATGAAAAGAAATTTTGATATCTGTTTCTGAAGAAGAATTTTAATTTTTCAAATATGATAAATAAAAGATAAAAAACTATATTTATAAATGGTTATCCATAAAAAGGCTGTAAAACGACCTTTTAAATATATTATAATTTTTTTGTTTGAAATTATATTCATTCCCTTTTTAAGACCCTAAAATATCTTGGATAAATTTAAAAAAAAATTAATATGTTTTTCTAAATAATATCATTATTATTTCGATTCAATATCTCCAATACCACGGTAAGGTGTTAACTACCATTTAAAATAATAATAATATTATTTTATTTATTTTGGTATAACTCAGTGTTGTGTGGAATATAAGATTTCAAATAAACCCATTGTTGCGTGTAGAATATGGTATTGAAAAAAGTGTCCTCATTACTGTAAAATTAATATCTTATTCATAAAATTAATAGATATTAAATTGAATTATTCTATATATACTTTATGTGTAACATCCTTCCACCATTTTGTAAATTATTCCATTGAAATTTTAAAATTTGTCTCGGTATCTTCATTAAAAATCCCACATAGAAAAATGATTAAATAAAGCAACCACTTTAAAAGAATGAAATATTAGTAAAATGGTCACCCAAGAAAACAAATAATTGGATTCTATGTAGGAAAACCTGGATATGGAATAAAATCTTACCATCTTGTTCTGATGGAGTTTGATAGAGTACGTGATCAAGAGAATATTGACAACCAAAAAACAATAAACATGTGATGGGTTAAATGGTATATGATTTCCCAAAAGGAAAAGTAAATGGAGTTTTTTTAATATAGTTTTCATAAAGTTGAGGAATTTATTTATGAGCATGACTATGAATATAAGGAAACATTCTTAATTTTAAATTACAGTTTCATCCTTTAATAAATATCTAACAAAAACTCAATTTTTTTCTAAATGATGAGTATTTAAGGTGACTTCGTCACACTTCATCACTATAATCATTTTCTATAGAATCCAATTATCCAAAAAAGATTAACTATCTATCCATCCTATCTTGAAACATTATCCCTATCCAAAAAGGCTAGGATAAGAAAATATAAGTCACCGAAATTTATAATCATTTATAAGAAAGAAAGAATGCTTTTAATATCCAAAATGAAAGAGTAATACCAAATGTCCAATATTGACCCTTTAACAAATAATTATTTGTATAATTCATCAAATATAATCTAAACTATGTTTTAAACACATAATTGAGAAGGGTTTGATGACATATTCTTCAAAGATAAATTGTAACATTTATCTCCGAATAACAACAACCACTCTTAAGGGCTCGTACAAAAAATTAATTTCCAAAATCACATATTCTCTATTATATGTTAATAATTTACATAAATAACCAAAATTTCCATATTTCCATTATTAAATCATTGATTTCTCCAAAAATAATTAAACCTTAATTCTTCAAAATACAATTCCATAGTATTAAACTTAATTTTATCATAAATGGCTCCAAAAAAGTTATTATCTTCCAAAATAATAATTATCACATAATAACAAAATCATTTACAATAATAATGATATCCATTTGAAAAAAATAAGTTCCAAAAATCATATTATTCTTGATCCATAATATCATTTAAATAAAAATAATAATTCATAATTACTTGGGACTTCATGTAGTCCCGTGATAGGCGGCACGCCTTGTCACCTTTCTATTGTGGGTTCTATTCCCACAACCTTTCTGGATGTGATAGGTTGCCACCCATCCTACATGTTGAACTTTTTATTAAACTATATAATCCTTATAAAATTCCAAACATGAGATAAAATAGTCAAAAATAACCATAACATATTTTAATCTAAAAGGTTATCTTACACCTTGTATTTTTCATCCAAAAATACAATTATTCATCTTAATATTTTAAATCATAATGCCCAATAATGGGTTTATAAGACATTGAACTTATAATCTAACATAAAATTTTAAACCCATGATGATATCCCTAACCCTTAGGAAATAATAATAATATCTATTGTTTTCTAAACCATCCTTTGATACCAACTATAACGCCGAAAACCTTAAACATTACATTATCTTGATTTGTGATCAAGAATTTACATTCTTTCAAATTGAGGATATTTTCATGATTATATATTTAGAGAATTAGGCCATTACTATTACATAACATAAACATATAAATACAAAGTGGACACTTCCAATAGTATCTAAATCTTCAATAACATAAAAACTCTTAAAAAGAAAGATAGTTTCCTCTAATGTTTATTCATTATAACTTTTCCTTAATTCCATCCTAGACTATATTCTCTCTTAAATATAATGAAAACATTTTAAAACCTGGGATGAGAAAAAAAATCTAAGTAAGGGACCTAAACATAAATAAAACCCATTAGACTTTTTAAAACCTAAAAACCCATTCAATGTTGTTTGTGTGGATGAAACAAAATATTTTCACATGAATAACTCCCATTCAGTTTTCTCAATGAAATAACATAAACCCAACTTCAAGAAATTAAAAATAAATTTGCTGACTTAGAGCATCATATACATAAAACCCTTTCAAACATATTCCAGTTGGAATAAACATGTGGTTGAATTCCAAATTCGGGATCAATAATGGGGATCACCCTTGGTATAAGCTATATCAATATCATTAATGAGCAATAATGGAGATAAACCCTTTTTATACACTATGAGGGGATCACCTGTGAGCTATAATGGGGATCAACACTTCGAATAAGTTTTCTTGGGCTCACCCTTGAGCTATAATGGGTCTCAACCTTTTGTATACGATATTTCGGGCTCACCTGTGGGCTATAACAGGGCTCATACCTTCGAATAAACTATTTCGGGCTCACTTGTTTCCTATACTGCTCATTTAACATTTCATGAATAAAACATTTTCATCACAAATAACCTTTTTTGAAAGCTTCCTCTAATCACATATGAAAAAAATCATTATAAAATATAATTTTCATTTAAGAACCCATTTTCAATACCTATAGGTCAATATTATTTTATAAGGAATTTATTTTCATTTTAAAAGTCATTAAGACTTATAGAGGAACCTAAATATCCAGTAACGGTTATAGCGGTAGAGAATTCATTGTCGTTGTATACACAAAAAAACATTCCTTTTGACATTTTGTAAGAAAAGTAAAATTCTTCATATAAAAAGATTCATTTTTAAATCATTGAATGAAATTCAATATTGACATAAACATTCAGGTATATTCATTTTATAATCATACAAATAAATATGTAATTTAATATTGGGAAGACAAATATTTCATAATTAAATATTTAAATGCACATGGTGTCCTATACCACTAGGATTATTTAAATATTTGTCTCCAAGATTTAATAAATAACATTATAAATGATAAAATATGGATATTAAAGTCCTTATTTCTATCTATACACCATATAAAAGAATAAAGGTGAATATTATAATCAAATGCCTCAATGTAAAGAGATTGAGACGAAGTCCCTTACCACAAGTCTGACATCAATAGTTTTTCCATTAATTTCCTAAATAAGAAACTTTGGTAAAATTATATTTTATTTCTAATATTTTTAAAGATTATTATTAATTTTATATAATTTATTACCATGATATAGCAATTATTTTATTATCTGAGTTCATATCAAATTTTTTGTCGATGTTCGGTATTTGAGTAAAAAAGAACATGTTTTGATGTAAATGATATATGTGGTCATATGTCCATTATCTACATAATATTTTTAGTGATATAAATATCATATATAATCAGAATATATATATTTATAATAGTATATAACTTTTAGAGAAATGAAATGATCTTCACCAATCATGTATATGGTAGGCCATATGTACACATTAACACTACTTTCATTTCTTTGGAATATTAAAGGAATAAAAAATAAAAGATACATAGAAATATTATAATTATATTATAATATCTATGTTCTATATTTTAAAAAATTTCATCAATAATATCCTTTATATTTTCGATTTATTTAATAAACAAGTCATATCACTTTGATTGGGCGATATTCCTCATTTCATCAAATGTAATTATCATACTTACACCCTATAGAAATAGTAGATGTTTGTTTTAAATTAAAATTACAGAAGAATAGAGTAAATATAAATATAATATATATCATACATAAATACAGTTCATAAAAATGGCCACCATGAGAGGTGATAAGAGAAAATTAAACAATCATCATTTAATGAAGAAGTGGTTTGTTATACACAGAAACAATATGTTTGTATCCATTAGATTGAGGTGTGTGTAACTTTAGTTTAAATACATATCATATCAACATACTAGTATGTTGAATATACTGGTTTTTTATATAATCCCTGAATAAGAATAGCATAGGGAGTGGAGAAGGAAAATAATGGAAATGAGCTTGACAAAAGACGCTACCTCTAAATTGGGTAACTCATATTGATTTGAGCCAAAAGGAATTATTTATTGACTTAGGCACATTAAAAGGCCAATACAAGTAAGGTGGGGATTTTGGTATCATATTTTTATAGGGATTTCCATGCCAAGTTTCTTGATAGGTATGAGTATGTGGGTAGAGGTGGTGGCCTTTTATAAGAGGGTGGAGGGTCACTTTTGGAATGTGTTGAAATATTATTTATTTATAATTTATTTTTCAATTTATTATATTTAAAAAGGTATATATATAGGATAATATGATTGTGGGTAAAAATACTCTAATACAATAGTTTTTATACATGTTTAGGCCACAAAATTAACTTTATCTTTTAGCTTTACCCCTATGTTAAAAACATTAACTCTTACCATATATCATTGAATTTTCATAATATATGGTTACTATAGTTACTATAAAATAACAATAGAACCACAATTGGATCATTAATGAAATATGTAACAATAGACAAGCCATATGGATGAACGATTATTTATAGGACTATTATATAATTTAATAAAATAGTATTTGTTTTAAAGCGTATCTTTTTAAATTTTGACACTATTTCGAAATTGATTTTTGTTAAAGGCATAAAATAAGTAGTCATCTGAATCAAAGTCATAAAATAATCCCTCAAATGTCAATTTCATCCAAAGAAATTTGCGTAAGCCATAAAAATGTTCAGATTACTTTTATTTTAATATTTATAATATTTTTATTTTTATTTATTCATTAAAAAGGTAATCACTATATCATCATTGTGTCATAACTAAATTTATTTCTATAATAATTAAAAATTATATTTAAAATTCCATGATGTAGTTAATATTTACATCATTATAATGAATATTTATATTGTAAGATATCATTTATATAAACAAAACTACAATTTTTTCAGTTAGTTGATACATGTTTATGTTATATTTCCCTTTTCATTAAAATAAATATTATAAAATGTTATTACCAATCCAAAGTGGCTCCATGTGGTCCTAAAATCGACCAAGGATTCCCAAGGTCGTTAGTATTTAATCCTATAGGACTTTGACATGTGTCAAGGTAGATTTATATTATAATAATATTATTTTTCACCATTATTTACCTTATTTTCCATTTAACCATGGAAAATAAAAATATTACTGAAGTACTATTTATAATGTCCAAAAATAATGGTTACATACTTAAATAATTTTGAACTTTTTATTTTATAAATGAAATATTCTTTTCCAAATTCCAAAAACATAATTGGAATAAATTAATTTAAAATTTATTCACATTGACAAAACCAAAAAACCTGTTTTTTAGATGTAAACACTATCAAAATATGGACATGTTTTTATGTCCAATTGAAATGTAAAATTACATAGAATTAACAGAATTAAAATAAATGACAAAAAATTTATCCAATTACACATTAAAACCAATTAAACGGATAATCTAACTATATAAATAATTTATATGAAAATTCAGTATTTAAATAAAATGCAATATTTTTCACTATTCAGAAATATATGGATTTTATCAATAAAATACCAAAATTTAACAAAAAAAAAAATTGATATCCCAATTATAAAGAAAGAATTTTATTTCAATTATAACATATAAAAGCGAAAAAAACATATTTAAAAATTATTCTCCATCAATTTTCTATAAATTGACTTTTTAATAGTTTTAGGGTTTTTATGCTTAAAATTGTATTCATTCACATGTTAATGCTCTAAATTTTTTTGGATATATTTAAAAACATTAAAAAACTGTAATCAAATTCGAGTAAGTTCAATTCATTATCTCCAACAAAATTTCTTGTTGTTGACTACCATTTAAAATAATAATAATTTTATTTTAATAATTTTTTTATAACTCAATGTTGTGTGCAACATATGATTTTAAAGAAACACATTGTTATGGGTCAAGTATGCTATCAGAGAAAGTTTCACTATTTAATGTAAAATTAATATCATATTCAATCAAATTAATAAATATAAAAATGAATTATTCAATGAATCCATGGGTTGTTATATTCTGTCATTTAATTTTATCCTTAGTAAAATCACATACCCAATAAAATTGAACTCTTTGTAGAAATTATCATTTCAAACTATAAAATTAAACTTCATAAAGATTTAAAAAAAATTCAAGATTTAAATATATTAATAAAAATTAATCCAAATAATTTATATTAATGATACAAATATGGAATTAAGATATATTAATTGGAAATCCATATACCATACCAGAAACACCAAAAAATATTATTTTAATTTATCTTTTATAAATAAAATTTAAATTTGTGTTCATAAAATATGTTGAATTTATGGCAGAGAATATTTAATGAATTTATTTTTGAAGACATTTATTTTCCAAAAAATATATAAATAAATTCAATTTCAACTCAAAATGATCTAAATATATTTATTTATATATAAAATAAAAAATGTGAAATAAATTATTAAAAATTTCATTTAAATATGTGGAAAACATTATTAAAATAAATCAACATGATATTCCACCACAATAAATGAAATTTTTTTTCTCAAGAAATCAGTTTATCATATTCAATTAGATTTAATTAATCATTAAAATGTAAGGATTTTAATGCAAATAAAGATATGATTTCCAAAGAAAATTCCACCCATGGAATTCCTAATGAAATAATGTGTGATTACTCCCTCAAAACATAATTTGTTTTTAAATTTGATTTCATGTTTTGATAAAAATGATATCTTTTGAAATATATTAATGAATTTAATACAAAATAATTTGTCATTAATTTTTTTAAAACTTATTACATTCTCCTTGGTAAAAAACCTAAATAATTTAAAACACAATATAATTAGGCTCTAACAAATGGATGAGTGAGATTGTTAATTATTATAAAAATATAATTAAATGTGTCTAACAATTTTAAAATAAAAATAAATATCTCAACAAGGATTAGGTGTTAATTTTTAAATCTAGTGAATGAAAATATTATTAGTTTAAATCTAGTAAAAATATAAAATTCAATTAAAATTATAAAACATATTCACAAAATTATACTGAAATATGTGATCTAAATAGTGAAGTAGAAATTTTGTTACCTAATTAAATTCATATAGATAAAAAATTATCTTCTTGATGTGGGAAAACAAACTAAAAATTTTAGAAAATGATTTAAACACTAAGAATGAAAAATAAAGCATAAAAACAATAAATTTGATAATTTTTTTATATTTTTTAGTGTACTTAATGAAATATAGTTCAGTAGAAATAGATATTTTCAAACAAAAACACCCAAAATTTTCACCAATATTGAACTTCCATTGGGGTGAAACAATGAAAAATGCTTAAATTCAAAAATTATTTTAAATTCAGTAGTTCAAAAACACTCTTCATGTGTTATAATATATATAAAATAAATATTTTTCCACAAAAAAATGCTAATAGAAAAATCACATGTATGAAAAAATATGTATTCCTCGTCAATACATTGAAAACATAGTGAAATGAAATGATTACAGAGAAAAATATATATTTTATAAAGTGAAGTATGGAAAATATTTTGTATAATATCGTGGAAAACCATAAAATGAAAGAAATTTTCTCATATATTGTTATCATAAATATTGTATTAAATTGATAAAATTTAGAATAAATTAATAATATATCAATAGAAAAACTTTATTAACCATTTTAATCATAAAAACGGAAGTAGATTTTCTCCCATATAGGAGAAAAACAAGTGTAAAATTTTAACAAATATTATACTAATTGAGGATTTTTATTCAATTAGAATATATCCACTATAATCCTTCAAAAATGAGTTTTATACAAAGTGATCATTGTATTATTCTTTCAATGTTCTTACACAATGGTTTCTTCCTTTATAAATAATATTAGGGGAGAATAGAATTTATGTTCCCAATAATTTTCAAGGTCGAAAAAATATCACAAATAAATGAAATTACACTACAAGAAAAATTTCTCAATAAATAATTAATGATGCAATATGAAGAACATAGAAACAAACTTATTTTTATTTAGAAAACAATAAATAAAGAGTAACCATATAAAGACCAATTTGCTACCTATCATGAAACAGTGAGTATAAATTCCCCAATTACACTCATATAATGATTGTGATTCAAACACATAGATAAATTCCAATCCCATTAGTCAGCCTTAAAAATAGTGATTTATCTTCTCAATATAAATTGATAAAATTTATACGGTTCTTATTCTTTTTTGACAACTCAATTAACTAAATCTATAATAATGGTTAATTGTATATAATATATGTATTTATGATATGGAAAATAATTTAAATATGATATTCAAAAATAAATCTCTCAAACAAACATTAAAATCCTAGTTTTCAATTTAATCTCATGATAATACTTGAATCATTCTTTGTATAATCTAAAATTTTCCTAAGATTATATTCTATTCCCATATAGCTCACATTGAATTGGAAATATTCTTTCATTATTTGTTTTAAAATCACAGTTTATATATTTTAATTTAAAAAAATACATACATTGATATTTTATAGGCAAATAAATATTATTTCCAAAAAATAAGAATATAAAAAAAAATTCCCATGGGTGTTTTAAAATTATTTATGAAGGCCCACAAAGACGCATTAAGTTTAAAATACTAGTCCTACCTAGAGCTAGAGAGAAATTTATTTAAAATATTTTTAATCTTTGTATTATAAATTTCATATTTCCCACTTAACAGTGAATGAAATATTTTTCTATTTTTATTCACATATCCATATTTCAACATAAAAATATTAAATTTTAAATTCATAAACTATGTTTTATACTAAGTGATTAATTCTTTGTGGTATCAAAATGTTGAAAAATATTTTTCTTAATAAATTTTACAACACTACAAGCATGGTTATATGTAAGTGTCACTTCTTCTATGTAGTTAGAAATTTAATCTAATGAAGCTATAATGTAATCATTCACATGATAATATGGAAATTGAATAATATATTCAAAATCCAAAAAAATATCAACTTCAAAAATATCCTTCTGAGGATCCTCTTGCCTTCACCAAATATTTCCCAACCATTTTCATTTCTCATAACCTATCAAAATACACCTAACATACTTAAAGAGAGTATGCCTATATAAAAAATCATATAAGAATTTATGGGATATACTCTATCTCCGTGGTTTCCTCCCCATGTTGATGAGTTGTACATATGTAGACTTTAAATATTATATTCCTCAATCACAAAATTTTTCATAATACCACCAACAAGCCTTCTAAATAACAAAATCTCATAGAAAAAGCATAAATTAGGACATGAAATGATTACATTATATAATTCTATCTAAAACCAGTGTTTATGACTCCCATAAATATGGTTAAAATGAATTAGTGGAGTAAGCAGAACATCAGTCTCCTTAATCAAAAAATTGTTTCTCTAGCGAGCTCCCTTCATGGGATTCAAGAAGACATCACCAAATAGAATTTTTTTGGTCCTCTATCCCATGATCCCAGCTTGGCCTCCAAACTCAATGTCCTCATTAGGCTAAAAGACAACATCCAATAGGAAATTTTTAACGTTAAGTGGCTTACAAAGGGATATCCAAATACCAAAATTTTCAATTCCCTTCAAAGAGCCCAAAAAGTCAATATGACATTATATTTATTAATGGACAAATACATTATTCTGGATGATAGACATAGTCTCTCAAATTGAATTGTATCCTACTACATGAACCACTTCAATGGACCTGGAATAAATGAAGATATTATGGAAGTAGTCATCCCCAACCTTGTTATGGAAGCTGATAATATTCTTCTCACATCTATCCCACTAGACATTGAGATCAGAGATACTATTTTTGGGCTCAATAAAGGAAGCCTAGTTGGTCGAGATGGCTTTACTAATAACTCTAATAAGTTCTACTGGGATTCCATCAACATTGATATATGTAGACATATTAAACACTTCTTCAAAGTTGTCTCCCTCTCCCAATGCTTCAATACTCAGTTTATTGCCTTAATCCCTAAGGTGTAAAATGCTAGTGATGTTGCTAAATTTAGACCAGTATCTCTTGTAAACACTATTTATAAGATCATCAAAAAAAGTATCGCCACTCGTCTTTCTCAGATTTATGGAAAACTAATTTATTGGAATCAATTTTTTTATGTCAATAGGTGAAAAAAATACAGGATTGCCTTCCCACTACCTCTGAGTGCCTTAATCTTCTTTAGAAATCAACTAGTGGTGGAAATATATCTCTAAAATTATACATTAGAAACACCTTTGACACTATTTATTAGAAATTAGTTGGTTTTATTCTCCATGACATTAGATTTCACATGAGAGTTATGCAATAGTTCAAGACACTCATTAGCTCTGGTCACATCTCCAATTTTATTAATGGATCCCAGGAGTGTTACTTCAAGTGTTACATATGTGTGAGGTAAAGAGACCATCTCTATGCTATCATTTTTTCAATTTTAGAGCACTACCTTAGTAGGATTCTTCTTAACATGACATACATGAGTGAAAATAGGCCAATCAGAGTAGGATGAGGCAACCTTTCCACCACTCACATTCATTTTGTGGATGACATCATCATCTTCACTCAAGGTGATATGAAAAACATCCAAAATATCAGGAAATATATTCTCCATTATGAACATGTCTCTGCATAGGTGGTGAACTGGAGCATGTCGTTTATTTATTTTGGTAAAAATATATCTACCTAAAGAAAATCATGAATAATGAGATATCACAACCTTCGGGAAGGGATGCTTCGCTTCCCATACAATGGAGTCCATATATTTCTTGTTAGACCTTTACCTTGTCATTTTTTAGAAGATTTAAGACATTTTAGAAGGACCATCTCCTCCTAGAAGTGAACATATCTATTAATGGTAGGCATGCTTTGCTTAGTAAAACATATTTCCATCTCAAAATTCGTCTAAAACATTATGGTCTAGTCTTGTCCTGATTCATTTATAAAGTCACTAAACACCATTATGATAAAATTGGTATGGAGTGGAAGTATCCTAAAATGTAAATCTATTACTAATACATGGATGAAATGATCTATTACCCATGTAAATGTTGTACATGGTGTAAAGAATGATAAGATTTTCAATCAATCCATACAGGCTTGGTTCATTTGGTGGCTCATCAATTATAAGGTGAAATATTTGGAATACCTTAGATACAAACTACTCAAAAGTGTAATTGAAGGGAATATGTACTATATTAAATCATTCATCTATCCTAGTATGAAAATTCTTTTCTAGAATATCAATAGTCACTCTAGTTGGATGGTCAGTGCTCAATCCTCTCTCAGATTCTAGATGCAGAAATGGGCTAGTGCTCTAATTATTGATAGTGATAGAACTTATGATATTGACATTGTTTATGATTCCTATATGAAAAACCATATTGAGCATGGTAATGCACCACCATCTCACATTTCACACATTATTGATAATTATGATGTTCTATATAGTAATGAATTACTTTTGTGGGAACCAAGTTCAAATAGACTATAGGACTCTAATTGTTACTATGATCACCACTTCTGTGGTGAGAGTACAAGGCCGGATGCTTTCAAAAGAAATGTATGATGTCATCCCATTTTACGCTTCTCTGCTTCCTCCATATTAACAAGATTATTATTGATGTGAACCTAAAATGGGTATAAATAATATTGTTCTCCAGATGCGCTATGTGCCACCATCACTCGGATGATGTAAATCACCTATTTCATACCTGCAACACATCTGAATCCCTATAGAATTCTTTATTCGAACTCATTGATCTTCACTACCCGTAAACTGCTCTTATTTCATAGTTCATACTGGACATTATTTCATTACAACTTTAAATGTTTGTTCGTATTATTTTTCTATTCTCTTGTGCAGAGGTAATACACACTATATGGAATAGCAGAAAAAAATTCTTGCTTGGTGAACCTGTATTCAACCACAAATAAGATCTCTATTACATATTTCTTACCGTTAAATAATCCAATAATTTTTATGTTGAAGGTTGTGATAACTCAGTTAGGGACCATGATGTATTGAAAAATATCTTCCTTTCAAGTAACTTCCCCAAACCCTTGTCACCATTGAAGTTTTTTGGTTACCTCCATTTATATTCTTTATAAAATGCAATACGGAGGGAGCCTCGAGAGGAAACCCTGGACCCGCTGGCTATGTATTTTCTTTTAAAGATCAGAATGGTGATTGTTTATAGGGGAAACATGGTACATGTGGTCATGTTACAGCTCGCGAAGAAGATATGAAGGGTCTCATTAAATCAGTTTAAATTTCTCATTAAAGATACTAGAATGATGTTTGTTTGGATAATGATTCAACCAAAATTCATCAAGCTGTTAGGATTTTTCAAATTCACATTGCCTAAAAGCTAGTAACCAAATGGAATATCATTATGTTCACTCTTTATTCAATGAACTACATCATCACACACATCTATTAGGATGTAAATCAACTTTCTGTTTATCTAACTAACAATGGTGACTCATAATGGAATTTCAAACACTACTCCAGTATACTCAGTGAGTTGATGCCTATCCTTCAACATGATAGATGTAAATTTCCCTCATTCTGACTCTTGTAACTCTTCTTTTAAAAAATATTAAGGCTCATTTCCTGCATTAAAAATAGACTCCCATAACAATAATGTTCACAAAATTTATATAACATGTTATTTTTTCCAAAATAGTGAGTAGTTTATAATTGGTAAATGAATAATTGATCTCTACTGAGTAACTATTTTGGATAATGGGCAACATTGACAGGTTACAAACGACTACATTTTCATCCACTTTCTTATCTTAAATCCTTGATTCATACTATTAGAGTAGATTATACACATAATGAGACTTAGTCATCTATCCTTCTTGGATATAATTTACTTTAGGGATGAAACATTAGTGGACCCATTGATTTATCCCCAATCAACCACTGTGAAAACATATCAAGAGAAAAAAGGACAAAAAAATAAATTCTCAGTTGTTGTGTAATTCCATTTGGATTAATCAATAATTTTACAAGTATAATAAATGAAAATTAATTTATTCTATTTACTCTAACCTAAAACAACCACTACAAAAATATCACAAGATTCACACATAATATATAAGGGAATATTCTAATCTAGGGTAGTGATGATGGGTGAAGATGTAGGTTTTTTCATTAAGAATATTGAATTATTATAAATAATATTCCTTAAAATTTGAACATAAATTACCCAAAGGGGGTATTTTTTACTTCATATCTTTGATTATTCATTAATTAATATCTAGTTGAAACCATCTTTCCCAAAAAAACCTCTAAAAACTGTAACATCTTTAGGAGGTGTAAATTTTTAATTACCTAAATCGTAGCATTGTAAAATTATATTACCCTCCTAGACACCTTGTGGAGAAGAACAATCCCCCATGGTGGGAATAAATTGAAATTTATCCTATACTAGAATAATTTTGTTTTCCAAACATATTATCAATAGAAACTCTTGATTCCACAAAAAAGAACTCAAATTTTTTCACATTAGTTGGAAAATCATTCTCTAAAACCACTATTATTGTCTTAATCACATAGAAAAAGACATAAATCATGTATATTTTAATACTATTCTGATCACCACAAAATACAAATTGAAATCAATAGTATAAAAATATTACAGAGGGATATGTGAATTTGGTATTTTCTTGATCTTAAGTTGCTATTGGTATGTAGTTGAAACCATAATATTCATCCTGATTCCCAAAGAATAAATTTTCTAATTCCCTATAAAGAAGATTATCTGGAAATCTAATGATATTTTGTTTCTTTATATTATTTGAATTTAGCATCCAATAATGATTAAAATCTTCCTATTTAGTAACGTTCCAAGTCTAAATTGCTTCATTATTTTAATTGGTAACCACCAAAACTCCTCCTTTATTAGGTACACCTAAATAGTGCTAGCCAATTGTTTATTTAAGATGATATTAATAATTACATCATATATTAATTTAATAAATTCAACCTTAACATACTCCTTCATGATAGGATTATGTATACCATTTCCATCAATTCTTGTTTTATGATCAGGCTCTATGGAGCACATATACAAGAAAAATTATGGGCTTGTCAATTTAATGATTGCAATGGTCAACTCTATTTCAGTTTTAATACTTTTCAATAAAATAAGAATATTCCAACTTATTTCCCCCAATTTCACATGAGATTATGATATGTAGTGTAAAAAAATCTTCTAAAAAATAATATTTCATATGAGATGGTAGGGGATCGAGTACCATAAATAGTTCTTACTGAATATAATGAAGAGTCTTGGGTATAGTAGAATTAGAATCTATAATATATATCTTGATGTAAGTGTTAAAACTAAAAAGAAAAAATTTTCCAATACTGACCATAGGGGATAACTCTGTAATTTTATATTTTAGATATGTATTATGTTTTTTCCCTTAAAAAAACTAGATATTCTAAAAAATCTCCCTAAAATGTTTCAATTTTTTCATCCTCTTTACGAAAATTAATTTCCTCTAAATAATATTGATTGTTTATGTTTACTTTAAGATAATCTTTGAATTATAATGATTTATTTTCAAGATTATCAAAAGGGTCTTCAATATCCAACTAATCAACTTTTGGGCAATTTTTATTATTATTTATTTCCTTTTGAATTTTTGAAAACATATATTTCTCCTACTTTTACACTATAATTGAAAATCAATTTTCCATTAAAAGCCTCAATTAGATCCCACTAGTGTCTATTAATGTCTTTACTAAAATGATATAGACCTCATTATCAAATTTAATATATAGGATTATAAAAATAATAAGTAATAATAGATTTCAAACATAAAACACTAATCCATCCACTCACCCAATGGGGTGAGTGATGGACTAATCATCCAATCGAAGGGCTATAGTAGAAGGTTTCAATTATATTAATATCAACTATTGAAATAGTGTGAAATAGATCCATTTAATTTAATCATGAAATGTTAATTTAACCATTATTTCCTAGATTTTATAGGATGAAAAATTATCATGGGTCTTTTTGTTTAAGAAGTATATTATTTTAGACGAAAACAATACATGCTTCAATGAGGATATATGGGTAAAATGGCTCCAACATATTTTTTTGTTACAATATTTTTCTTTATTTCTAGGTATTATGGGATATGATATAAATTATTAAGGATTAGGACATATATTTTAAGCTTATTATACAATTCATGTAACTTGTGATGATTAATTTCTTGAATCATTAATTCACTCATTGAGTAAAAGGGATGGGTGGGGTAAAATTATTCAACATAATGGGTATTCACTTTTATTATTCATAAACATGTTACGTTACTCATTTATGTTTTTATGAAATTTTTTCAACTGAAAAAGGCCAAATTATTTCATATTAAATTTGGTATCAAACATTATAAAACTTCCTATTGTTCTTACGAAAATTATAGTCATGCTTATGGTAGTGGAGAATGATTATTATAGGAATGTGACATTGTCCGTATAAAACATTCATGGAATAATAATCCTTATAATATTTTTTATCTACACTTATGAAAGGGATAAATTTAACCCTTAATGAAATGTTTACATCATATATATTAAAATTGACCAATATAATGATAAATATTACCCAACATCAAAATAAAATTCTTCCTTTTACAAATTCTTCTTCAAGTATATGGAAAACTAATCACCGCACAATACTCGAAACATAATTAAAATGATGAAATGTTATTTAATTCATGTAATTTTCTCCATTCAAAATATCTAAAAGATATAATTTGACACATAGTGAAAATTAAATATTCAATGTGTAAAAATAAATTTCAATAAAAATTAAATATCAAAATTCAAGATTATAAAATATAAATAAAAAATCATTCCTAATAAATTTTATTCTTTATAAAAATATAGAATATGTAAATATCAATTCAAAATCTATAACCCTTTGAGAACCACCTCAAAACATTATCTCATATATATTTTTAACCAAATCATTCAAAATATTAATTCCTAAAATATAATGAATTTGAGAATGGGATTATATAAAAAATTAAGCTAAAAAATTACATTTATTTATAAAAATAATTATATTTTCCACTAGAAATTATTAGAATACAATTATTTATCTATTGAAAACAGTTAGAGAAAAAATTATTTTCAATTATAAAATAATGATCTGGAAAACATGTATGAAAATAAATCTACTTCAACCTTAATTAGGATTACATACCTTAAATTGAGTTGAGGATGATAATGATGTAGATATTTATTCTTAAAGTATTACCTATGTGGAACCTCAAAGTAAAATTTTATATTATTACAAGTAAATCGGTACTTGGGGAATGTACATTTTTACCCCTATAATGTTTCAATTTTGTGAATATGCCCTGGTTTAGAATTGTTTATTGGTTGGGTGTGAGAGGATCGGACTAGATAGAATTTAATATTGAGACTGAAACAATGCCAACCCTAATGTAAATTTATAAAATTATTTCAATTAATTGTTTAATCCCGATTGTAATTTTTGTAACGTTTGATGGAAAGTATTCTCATTGTGTGGAAGACTATCTAGAGGTTTTGGGAATTATAAAGGGAACAGATGGGGGTTTCTTGGGAGTGTTATAAACAATTATACCATGATAGGTACCACATGTTATTTCTTTGAGGATTAATGGTTAATAATGAATATTTAACAAGATAAAAGCCTTATGTGAAAGTGGATATGGGAATATCTTGTCCTTGGGGGACTAACCAAAGGTATGGTGACATTATTTATAGATCATCTTGATAACCCAGGCACTAATTGTGTTAAATAAGAGACTATGAGAATCTTATTTTGATTATGTACTTAGTTGAATAATTATTTATATGATGGGAATTTTTATATTGATATGTAAATGGTCATTAAAATTAATAGGTTTTGTTGAAATACCAACCGTAGATATTCATGTGTTTATTTTTTTAGGTATGGTTGTAATTACAATCATGGATGATTTTTTTCATTAGTTGTTTATAATTACAAATAGTATTGGTTATGTGGAAGGGTTGGGTGTAATACCAACGGTGGATGGTAATTTTATTGTTATAGGAATACATTTTGGTGAAATGGCTAGTGCAAATGATTTTATCGGATAGGTTGGGTGTAATGCTAACTATAGAGTGTTTATGACTATGTATGTAATGCCCCGACCCCAGAAGCCAAGATTCAGTGCATTTTTACATAACATTTGAATGATACAAAGAAACCATGTCCTGATAGACCGATCAGTTTAGTAGAATTGGAAATACTAGATACATTCATAAGGTTTACATTACATCATAAAATGGGAAAGTACAACACAATTGTTTCCATAGACAACACTGTGATCCCATAAACTATCCCTATAGTTCAGTCATAATATACTTTTTCACATCCTGGTAAAAATAAAACATAGAAAGGGGTCAGATCAGATGCTCGGTAAGGATAAAAATATAGTGGAAACATTCATAAATAAGCAAAAACATTTAAAGAAATGAATAAAACTAAAACAGCCTTTTCAATATAAACTTCATCAGAATATGGAAAATATAAATAAAAATAATTCCATTTTTTTACTAACATTGATATTGTACTAGTTGAATAATCACATGCAATATCAATAGTCACATTCATAATGCTGGAATGCATAATTCCAGAATTCATAACCACATTGTCAAGGCTTTGTGCCAAGATTAAAAATAATATTTGTCAAGGCCTTATGCCAATACCCTAGTTTGTCTAATTAGACCTATCGATGCATCGAGGAGCTATAGAGGGCTCCACCCGTCATGTACTAAGTACAATTCATTCCTCATATGAAAATGTTTAAACGTAACATAAACATTCGTATTAAGATTGGCATAAAAAATATCAATACTTTATCCATAAACCATGATTGGTATGAAATAACACATCAACAGTCAAACATATCACAAATCCTTCAATGAAAGATGGATTTTTTGTATCATAATAAACCAAATTCAAATAAGCACAAAATCCATCAAAGGAAGTTGACATAGATGAAATAAAAACCTTTTTGTAGAGAAATATCTATTAATATTTTGAAATCATTTAAGAGTCATATAATTATAAAATAAAACATTTATTTTTAAAATACTCTAATAGGATTGTAACGGAAGCTTTGAAGTTGTTATAATAGCAGAAAATAGCCGCACCCGCCGTATAACTTAAAAAAAATCATTCTTACCTAAATTTTGTCAAAAAGGGGATAAAGTACCCTATTTGGGAAATGATGGAAAGATTCCTTTCAAACCATTTTATAAAAAGTAAAATAAGGTTATAAATGAAATTAAACCATAGTCTATTAAATATTAAAAATTATTTGAAATACATTTTTAAGAAACATGGATGGGGATTTTAAACATGTCCTTGTAAATACATCCGTAAAAAACCTCAGATAATAAAGAGATTGTGAAATTTACCCTTAAATTTTACTTTTCGTTGGTCTAGGGTAGGTTATCCTCCTATATAATGATGAAATAATTGTTATTAAATTTTACAAGAATATTATACATTAATATGATATCATATATGATCATTTAACATTTCTTTGTTAATAATATCTTAGTATTATCGTTGTTTCCAGTGTTAATAGATTCATTTTCTTTATATGATTGGATACATAAGTAATGTTTTCTATAGATAGGATATATATTATTCATATTCAGAATGATATTAAGTCTTTAAACATTATTTTTAATCATCTAAAGAAAATAATTCGTGAATGGATATGATGGGGGAATGAATCTCACCGCATTCGTGGAGACTGTAATCCGTACGTACGCACGAGAGACTATATCATTATTTTGATATTAAAATAATATATAATTGGATGGTATATAATTTATACAGAATAATTATTATGTTATATTTATTATTTACATAAATTATACATCATTATTATTCCCATTGAAATAATAATATATTGAATAACAATTACACCACGATGTGGAGACGGTAAGCAGTACGTACGCCCGTATGGTGATATATCTTTCAAAGGATGGATAGAATAATGAATATGGTTGTACCATATTTATAATAAAATCACATTATATATAAGTTGTTTTAGTAATTATTTTATAATGTAAACAACAAGGAAAGAGTAAGTGGAAGAAGAAAAGAACTTGAAAGAGGTGATAAAATATTGACCTCTTCTTTGGGTTCTTCCTTTTGATTAGATCGAAATGACTCCATAAAATGGCTTTATGACTAGAGGAAGGCCACTGAGTAGAAGGGGCAGTTGAGAGGGTACTTGGGAAGAGTTTGGCTGAGACAAATTCCTTTGAAGTTGTGAATTTGAGAGAAGTGGGAGTGCCCTTTTATAAGAGGGGTGAGGGGCACCTTAAGAAAATATAGAAATATTATTTTATAATAAATTAATTTTCGGTTTCTAATGGCTCCAAAATAATTATTTAAAGGATAAAGAGGGATGGGTAGAAAAACACTCAAACAAAAGTATTTTTGACATGTTTGGATCAATATATTAACTTTATCTTTTATATTTAAATCTTAGTTAAATATCTTGACATTTACCTTGTCTCTTTGTATTTTTATATTATATGGTTAATAAACATAATATAAACATCCAATTGAACCCCATGTGGTTCATTGATGATACACATATCATCATATAAGCCTTTTGGATAAACCAAAGACTTTTTGTAATAGAATATAAATTTATATTATAATATTGTTTTTAAAAACACTTTTATGTCAATTTTGACACTATTTGGTATTTTATTTATTCTAAATTCAAAAAAGAACTATTACTTCGAAAAAATTCATTTAACCAACCCTAAAATGTCATATTAACCTAGAAGATTTGTGAAATTCATAAAAAGTCTCAAATTACATTTATTTGGATATTTATAATATCAATTATTTTAATATTTTATTAATTAGGTAATTTTTGCACCATCATTGTGTCAAAAATAAATTTAATTATTTAATGTCTACAATTTATAAATAAAATAAAATTTTATTGGAAATATTTTTATCTTTCTAATAAATAATTATATTAAACATTATCTTATCTGTAACCCTATATTAAAAATGTGTTGTTTATTAAACATTGAATTTAACACATTTAACTCTTCTTTGAATTCAATATTAATAAATGTCCAAATATAATCCAAGTGGACCAAAGAGGATCATATTTTCTAAGAAGTTTTTTTTGGTTGAATGATACTTATCCAATAGAATTATTACATGTGTTAGGGGAATAATAATATCATTTTTGCACTTAATTACACTATTTACTTTTAACCGTGGTAAATAAATGTAAAAAGATACTATTCACAATATATTATTTTCATCATATTGAACCAAATTTTACATAATGATATCGACTGTGTATCTCTGATTTCTGAAATTTGACTCATAGAAGCGGCAAAAATAAGTTTTATTAAAATTAACAAATGCTCCTAGGAGGTGGGTAAAAGATGGTGAAAAGTTCCATAAAATATTATATATCTAATATTATTAAAAATGACTCCAATGAATTATGTTGAATATATATTGGTATTATGTATCTATTTTACAAAAAATAAATTTAAATAAAATAATTAATTATTTAAATAAAAAGTTTGTTTTAAACTATTACTCAGTGATTTTCACTATTAATCAAAAATTGAATGTTTTCAGAAGAATACAAAAAATTCACCCTAAGCTAATTTTGATACTCCGAATCCAGAAATGAAGTCCATTTTGAAATATAAAATTTATAAAATTTCAAAAAGTGTGTATTACTCTTCATAATGATTAGTTTCATTGGTTGTGGTGTGTTAGAACTCGAAGTTGCGTACACCACACGCTATTGTATTATTCAAAGAGAAGCGTACTGTGGAAGCTTATGGTGTTACATTCTCTCATCCTTCAATTAATTTATCCCTCGAAATTTCTAGAATATTACTACCTAAAAAGTCTTTGGAGGTTCTTCATCATAAATTCCTCAGGCTCCCACGTTGCCTCTTCCATCATATGGTTTCTCCGTAGAACCATTACCAGAGAAGTAGTCTGGATCCCCAACCCTTGTTCTCTTGTATCAAGAACCTTGACAAGCTCTTCTCAGTAAGACGGATCAGGGTCCAATTCTAATTTTTCATAGATAAGTACATGCGTTGGGCTAGGAATGTATTTTCTCAACAGTGATACGTGGAATACATCGTGAACTTTGGAGGGACATAGCAGCACCTCCAAACGGTAATCTATATCCCCAATTATTTGTAGAATTTCGAAAGGACCGATGTACCTAGGACTTAATTTTCACTTCTTACAGAAATTTATAACACCCTTCAATGGAGATACATTCAAGAAAACATGATCTCATACAAGAAATTATAAACCATTCTTTCGGTTATCGGCAGAGCTCTTCTGCCTATATTGAGCTTCTTCGATGTGTGTTTGGATTACCTTCACCCATTCCATCAATTCCTCAACATGTTCTGGGCCTACGAGTTTTCTTTCACCAACATCATCCCAACAGGTTGGTGTGCAACATCCCTTTCTGTATAACTCTTCATATGGTGTTATCTGAATACATGAATGGAAGCTATTGTTATAGGAAAATTCTACCATAGGTAAATATTGATCCTACATACCTTGAAAGTCAAGTGATCATGATCTCAACATGACTTCTAATGTTTGAATAGTCTATTTTGATTGTCCAATAGTTTGAGGGTGCTAGGCAGTGCTCAAATGATGTTCATCATCATGGTATTTCTGAAGAATTTTCTAGAATCATGATGTAAAATGGGGATCACAATAAGAAACAATCGATAGTGGTACACCATGATGTCTTACAACTTCATTAGTATATAGTCATGCAAAATGTTCATGTGTTAAATCTTCTCTTATAGGAAGGAAATGGGTAAACTTTGTATGATGATCATAAATGACCCATATTACATCGTTCCTTGTGATAGTTTTTGGTACTCTCATGTCAATGTAAATCATAATATTATCTCATTTCCACTCAGGTATGGAAAGAGGTTGCATGACTCTTCCAGGCTATTGCCTTCCAGCATTCACTTGTTTACAAACCATACATCTTGACACAAAATTAGCGATATCCATCTTAACGTTGTCCCACCAAAAATGTTCCTTCAAATATCCATGCATCTTAGTGCTACTAGGGAGTATAGAGAAATTGGAACTATGATAATCATCCAACAATTCACTTTTTAGATCAGGTATATCGGGCACACAAAGTCTCTCCCTAAATATCAAAATTCTATCTTCATACCCAAAGACACTCAATCTCCCATCATTCACAGCTTTAATCTTCTTTTGAAACTATTCATCACCAGTCTGAGAAAACTTTATCCATTCTAGTACAGATGGTTTGGATACCAATTGAAAAATTATTGTTTTTTTACCTTCCACGTTGCGTCCAATATCCATATTTACTAGATCCATGTATATAGGATGCTTTTCAAATATCATATTGGTCAAAACTCCATGATCCTTTGTAATCAAAGCATCTACCGCCATATTTTCCTTCCCTGGGTGGTATTGTATAGTACAATCATAATCCTTGAGTTTTTCAAGCCATCTCCACTACCTCATGTTGAGTTCTTTCTGTGATAAAATATAATTCAAACTCTTGTGATCGGTATATATCTCACATTTTCACTATAGAGATAGTGTCTCTAAATATTCAAATCAAAGATTACAACTGCTAACTCAAGATCATGAGTAGGGTAGTTTTAATCATGAATTTTTAGTTTTCGTGATGCATAGGCAATAACCCTATAATTCTATATAAGAGCACAATCAAGCCCTTTATTTGATGAATTACTATAAATAACAAACCCATCATTCCCTAATGGTAGAGTCAATATAGAAGAATTGACTAATATTCTCTTCAGTTATTTAAAACATTATTCACACTATTTTTTCCAAACAAATTTAACCCCTTTACATGTGAACTTGGTTAATGGGTTAGCCAATCGAGAAAAATTCTGGACGAAACCCCGATAATAAATTAATAAACCAATAAAATTGTGAACCTCAGTTATACTCTTTATTGTTATCCATTCTTGGATTGCCTTGGTATTTGAAGGATCTACAAATATTCCATCCTTAGAGAAAATATGGCCAAGAAAAGAAATCACTTGAAGCCATAATTTGTACTTCCTAAACATCCCATATAATTTATTTCTTCTAAGAGTCTTCAGGATAATGCACAAGTGATTTTAATGATCTTCTTAGCTTTTGGACTATACTAAGATATCTTCAATAAATACCACTACAAAGTCATCAAGATATTCCTTGAAAATTCTATTCATTAGATCCATGAAGACAGAGGGTGCATTAGTCTATCCAAAATGCATTATTGTAAACTCATAATGCCCATAACTAGTTCGAAATTCATTCTTCGGAATTTCTTCCTTCATCACACACAAATGATGATATCCAAATCGAAGTTCATTTATTGAATAGGGTTGAGCTCCATGAAGTTGGTCAAATAAAATAATCAATGTGAGGTATGTGATACTTATTCTTTATTGTTATAGCATTGATCTCCATGTAGTCAATGCACAACCTCATAGATCCATCATTCTTCTTAACAAAAAAGTAGGGGCTCCCCATGGAGAAATAATAGGGGGAATAAATCAGTTATTACTCAATTCATCTAGTTGTTTCATTAGTTCCACTAATTCTACAGTGGCCATTCAATAAGGGGTCTTCGATATGGGCCATGATCTAGGAATTAAATCAATGGAAAACACAAGTTCTCATTCTGTAGGATGTCTCAGTAAATCTTCTGGAAACAAATCAACATATTCTTTCACAATAGGTACATCCTCTATTTGAACATTACATTCCTCAACCACAATTATTTCATTCTCTTCCTCCCCAATAATTTAATTTAGTTGACCTACTAGGGTGGATCTTGATAAGAATTAAGTGGTGATGATACTGCTCTAAAGATAAGGTTTTCATTATCATCTTCATAAAAAATAGTATCCTCTTTCTTCTTACAACAAATTTTTACATCATGGCTAAAAAGCCAATCCATACTGAGGATTATATCGAATTCAATCATGGGTATGACGATGGGATCAGAAGATGACGAACATTTATATGCCCTAATGGGGACTGAATCACAAAACATTGTTGCAATGATACTTCCCTTTGGAGTTTTTACTAACAATTTCCTTGTTAAATAAAATGGGAAATATCTAATTTTCATAGAAAATTGGGTAGATATGAAAGAATGTGATGATACAGGATCAAATAAAGCATTGTATAAAGTTGAGGAAACCATTAAATTATAAGACACTATGTCTTTTAGAGCTTCAACCTCAGCATTAGTGATATCATAATCTTGGACTTGATCACTTGGCCATTTCTGAGGTAAGTTCCCCTGACGCCTAGGAAATTCATTTGCATAATTCCCACTTTCTCTACAATTGTAGCATTCAACATCGACAGCCTCTTTCTTCCCCTTGAAAGCACGAGCTTGGTGGCCTTTTACACAACAATTATAACAGACTCACATTCCTTTCAGGCAAGTACCAAGGTGTTTTATCCCACATTTACCGCAGGATAGATATTCAACTTATCGATTCTTCCCCTTATTTCCATTTCCCGAGTGTTTAACAGATCTCTTCTTTTATTACATTACTTTAAAGCCATAAGACATAGAGAATTTTTTTTCTATCTTGATAGCACATGAGACTATATCTTCGTACGATGTGAAGGATTTTGTTACTAATGCTAAAAAGAGAAATGGTTTTATCCCATAAAAGAAATGATCAATCCTGCTTCTTAGGTTACATATATAATTTTCATCATGCCTCGCTAAGCTGGTAAAGAAAGCTTCATACTTTGTGGCATTCTATTTCTCCTTTTTCCTCAGACTCAGAAATTTTCTTTCCATATCCGCTTGATGGTAATGAGAAATGTATTTTTCTTTGAAATTTTCTTTAAACTTCCTTCGTTCCATATTATATACTTTATCATCTTCCTTTGTGTTTTGAATCAATGAACACAATTGATCAGCATCTCCAGTGAGGGGGTAAACCGCCATAGAATCTTTTTCTCTTTAGATACTCCCCAATGTGTACAATATTTTCTCTAAAGCATATATACATTTCTTAACTACTATAGGATTTGTAACCCCATTTAATTTTGGTGGTTGTTTCCTAATGAAGAGATCTAACATTGATCCTCCACACTACGGATCAGGGTGCCCCATACGGGTAAGGTTATTATTTATAACCGGAGTGAGTTTTCCCAATATAGTGATAAGCTGATCAGCACCAGTTGTATCACCAGCTCCACTATAATTATCTTGAGGGGACGGAAAATCCCAATATGGATTTTGTGCATTGATACAGTTTCAATTCCTTCCACTAGGCACTATTTCAAAACAATGGCATAAACTTGGATAGTTTATGAATCGAAATACCAAATTACAAACATATAAAATACATAATACAAAATGAATAATTTATGGATATAATCCATAATCATAAAAAAAATCATTGAGAAAGTATATACTCATAAACCCTTTATAATGGTTTATAAATAAAATGAGAATTATCCTATGCATATCCCCTAGGAGTGTCATAACCAAGAGTGCAGCAGAACCCATTATAATGGACCAGTTCCCATTCGAGTCGAGTTAAAAGCGGTGTTTACGGGTTTTACCCCTAGGTACATATATACCAGAGCTGCCACTACCTACTCGTATCCAGAAAGGGTTGTATTTCTTGGAAAACTCACAAAATCTCTAAAATAATATTTTTTTAGGAAGATCTTCTATAGAATTCCTCAATGTCTATCTTAGGGCGGTGTTCTCTTATCAGAGTTTACCAAAATATAGTTTCCAAGGTTTGTACTAAACTTCCACAGATACCAACTGTAATTCCCCAACCCCAGAAGCCCAGATTCAGTGCATAATTACATAGCATTGGCATGATACATCGAAATCACGTCCCGAATGACCAATCTGTTTAGTAGACATGTAAATAATAGATACATTCATAAGATTTACATTACATCATAAAATGGAAAAGTAGAACACCATTATTTCCATAGAGAACATTGAGATCCCATAGACTATCCCTATAAGTTAGTCATAATATAATTCTTCGCATCTTGGGAAAAATAAAACATATAAAGGGGTGAGCTCAGATGCTCAGTAAGGATAATAATATAGTGGAAACATTCATAAATAACCATAAATATTTAAGGAAATGAATAAAACTAAAACAAAATCCGTTTCAACATAAAATTCATCATAATATGGAAAATATAAATCAAAATAATTCCATTTTCTTACTCAAATGGATATTCTAGTAGTCAAATAATCACATTCATTATCAATAGCAACTTTCATAATAATGGAATGCATAATGTCAGACTTCATAACCACATAAGGAAGGCCTTGTTCCAGGAAAACAAATAATATTTGGTCAAGGCCTTGTTCCAAGACACAAGTTTTTCTCATGAGACCTACTAATGCATCGAGGAGCTATAGTGGGCTCCACCAGTCACTTACTAAGTTCAATGCATTCCTCATATGAAAATGTTTAATCATAACATAAACATTCGTATTAAAACTGGTATACGAAATATCAATAATTTATCCATAAAACATGAATTGCATGAAATAACACATCCACAGTCAAACATATCACAAAAACTTCACTACAATATGGTTGTTTTGTATCAAAATTAATCAACGTCAAATAATCTTAAAATCAATCAAAGGCTGTTGAAATAGAAAAAATCAAAACATTTTTTAGAGAAATATCTCATACTATATTAAAATCATCTAAAATTCATATAATTATAAATGAAAACATTTATTTTCAAAATAATATTATAATATATTAAGGTAAGCTTCGACATTTTCATAATGGCAGAAAATAGCCACACCCGCCGTATAAGTTAAAAATACATTCTTACCTTAATTTTGTGGGAAAGGTCATAAAGTACCTTATTTGAAAAACAAAGGAATTATTCCATTAATACCTTTTTATAAAATGTCAAATAAGGGTATAAATTACATTAACCCATAGTCTAGTAAATAGTAAAAATGTTTTGAAAAATACATTTTTAAGAAACATGGATGTGGATGATAAAGATGCCCTAGTAGATACTTATGTAAAAACAACCTCAAATAAAAAAATTATTGTGAAATTAACCATTAGCTTGTACATTTCCTTGGTCGAGGGTTTGTTAACCTCCTGTATAATGGTTAAATAATTGTTATTAAATTATAAAATAATCATATACATTAATATGATATCATATATGATCTTTTAACATTGCTTTGTTAATAATATCATAGTATTATCGTCGTTTCGGGTTTTAACTGATTTTTTTTCCTTTATATGGTTTATTATGTAAGTATTTTTTGTTATGGATAGGATGTATCTTATTCATATTCATAATGATATTATTTATTTTAAAATTATTTATAATCATCTAATGAAAATTAGTCTTGAATGGATACAATGGGGAATGAATCTCATCGAGTTCGTGGAGAAGGTAATCAGTACGTACGCACGAGCGACAATATCATTATTTTGATATTAAAATAATATATAATTGAATGTTATATAATTTATAAAGAATAATTATCATTTTATATTTATTATTTACATCAATTACACATCATTATCATACCCATCCAAATAATAATGTTTTGAATAATAATTACACCACGATGTGGAGACGGTAAGCCGTACGTACGCACGTATGGTAACATGTCATTCAAAGGATGGATAGAATAATGAATATGGTTTTAAAATATTTATAATAACATCACAGTATATAGAATATACTGGAGTAATTTTTTTAGATTGAAAGCAACAAGGAAAGAGAAAGTGGATGAAGAAAAGAACATGAAACAGGTGATGAAATATTAACCTCTTCTTCGAGTTCTTACTTTTTATTCGATCAAAAGGACTCCATGTGTTGTGTTTATGACTCAAGGAATGCCTTGAGGATTAAGGTAGGACATTTTAGAGAGTATATGGGTAGGGGATGGCCAAGATAACTGGCTTTGAAGGAGTGAATTTGAGAGAATGGGGAGTTCCCTTTTATAAGAGGGGTGAGGGGCACCATAGGAAAATCTATAAATATTATTTTATAATAAAATAATTTTTGTTTTGTAAATGTTAAAAAATCAATTACATAAATTCTAAGGTGGGTATGGGTCGAAATCCTCTCAAAAAATAGGTTTTATATAGTTTTGGGTCACTATATTAACTTTATCATTTAGATTTAACTCTTAGTTAAATAGTTTGACATTTATCATGTCTCTTTGTAATTTTATATAATATGTTTAATAAACATAATATAAACTTCTAAGAGAACCCCAAGTGGTTAATTAATGTTAAACTATTGATTATATAAGTCTTTTGGTGGAACCTTATATTTTTTGGAATAGAATATCAATTAATAATATAATATTGGTTTTAAAAACACTTTTATGTCAATTTTGACACAATTTGGTATTTTGTTTATGCTAAATTCATAACAGCATTATTTTCTAGAAAAAAGTTCATCTAACAACCCAAAAATGTCATATTAACCTAAAAAATTTCTGGAATTCATTCAAAGTCTCAAATGACATTTATTTGGATATTTATAATATCAATTATTTTATTATTTCATTTATTAGGTAATTACTACATCATCATTATGTCATAAATAAATTTAATTATTTAATTTCTAAACATTATAAATAAAATACAATTATGTAGGAAATCTTTTTAGATTTCTATTGAATATTTATAGTCGAATTTATCTTATGTGTAAGCATTTATTAATAATGTTTTAGTTATTAAACTTTGAATTTAACACTTTTAACTCTTCTTTGAATTAAATAATAATAAATGTCTTAATCTAATCCATGTTGACCAAAGAGGTTCATATTTTATTCCTAAGGATTTTTTGCTAGAATTATACTTAACCAATAGAATTATGCCATGTGTTAGGGTAATAATAATATCATTTTTACCCTTAATTTCCATATTTACTTTTAACCGTGATAAATAGAAGTAAAAAAGTTACTATTCACTAAATATTATTTTCATCTTATTGAACCACATTTTACTTACTGATATCAACCATGTCTCCTGGATTTTGGATATTTAACTCACAGAAGCGGTTAAATTATGGTTTATGTAAACTTGCAAATGCTCCTAGGAGGTGGGTAAAAGACGGTGAAAAGTTTAATGAAATTTTATATATCTAATATTATTACAAAATGGCTCCTATGAATTATATTAAAAAAATATATGTATTATGTATCTATTTTGACCTAAAATAACTTTAAATAAAATTTAATTAATTATTTAAATAAAAATTTGGTTTTAAACTATAACTTAGTGTTTTTCACTATTCATCAAAAATTAATGTTTTCAGAAAAATACCAAAAATTCAGAATAAGATAATTTCGATACTCTGAATCCAAAAATGAAGTCCATTTTTAAAGATAAAATTTATAAAATTCCAAAAAGTTGGAATTACTATTCATAATAGTTAGTTTTATTGGTTGTGGTGTGTTAGAACTCGAAGTTGCGTAAAACACATGATATTGTATTATTCAAATAGAATATTACCATTGATGATAGGGGTGTTACATTGGTAGGGCATAATGATTACCGTGGACATATTAATAAATTGGATTTGGTGTAATGTTAACCATAAATATTCTTGGGATATGTATTGGTTGAACCTCACACTAGTTAATGCTTCACAGGGTAAGTTGGGTGTACTGACTATCATCACCATGCTTGGTATCATTGTTAGGTTTACATAAAATAGTTTTGAGTGTGTGTGTGTATTTGTGTGTTTGTGAATTTCTTATAGTGTGATTGAAATTTTAGATTTCATATTGGCCCCTTGTTGATTTGTCTAAAATTTTAACAACACCATGAAACTGGATGAAGTAATTATAGGCACATCTGGTTGGAAGAGTAGTACCCATGGATTTTAAATATTTAATAATCATTATTTAAATTTTTTTGTACCTTAATCTATGATAATATAACCATTTCCAAGAACTATATACATTAGATATGTTTACGTACACCATTAGTTGTGGTCTACTCAGTTGTACTCACACCCAGCTCGGTTACAGTAGTGCCTGAGAAGACTTATTGGTTGTAGGAATGGTTAAGGGTAAGGTAACTACATTGGATTTTAATATATGTAGATTTAATAAAGTTATAATATATGACTATGCTAAGAATCATGACCAAATTTATTAAGATATTTATTTTTTACATACTCTGGGGTGTGTAATTTGTGGTCCCCAAATGGGAGAACTTGTTCTATTTTGTATGATTCAATAAAATTATGGATACTCATTCTATTACTGCATGGGTGTTTTATTTACATACAAATGACATGTAGTCATGATGGATTCTTATATTAGTTTTATCATAGATTTGGTATTAATACTTATTCCACTATGATTTTTTGTTTTCTATACTGTGGATATAGTTTCATCATGACTCTTTATAGACCCTCATTCCTAGTAATGAACCAATGATATATTGGTTGGGATTCCTATGGTTATGTATTACCATTTGACCAATTACATACTGAGTAAGATGTGACATGGAGTAATAGTTTTTTTGATTGAAGAAATACTGAAAATCTATATAACCATTTCTTCAAAAGAGATAATTATTAATTATGTAAATATATAGATGTTAGAGGTTTCTTTTGGAATATTATATATTGTAATATAACATATTCTTTCATTATGAAAAATTCTTTGGAATAAGTCAGTCATGTATGAGGCTTGAAGTTATAAATCCCATTGTTGAATTGTTTGGTCTCATGAGACAAACTAGCATTGTAATCTGGTATATGTGTACTCAATTATAAATGATTCCCTTGTACAAGGACATCAAAATATGATTATTATGTCATTTCAAAAAGCCTAAATTGTATGGTTTTTATTTCTAACATTATATATTCCATCATTGTGATATTTATTATTTTTATCCACTTAAACATATATTTTCATCATTATGGGTATGTTATTCTTATATATTCATTTATATAGAAATAATTTTCTTATTTATCCCTTCTATATTATTTATGTTAAGATAATTCTTAGTTTCATTCAATTATTTTAAATCTCTTACTAAATGTTTGAGGCCACCCATTTTTGTTGTTTTTCTATTTCCCTTAAGAAAACACGATGATTACTCTATATTCATTAAGGATAAATTTTTTTGTATTGTAAAATATTTATGAGTCATTATGGTATAATTAATGTCTCGATATAATATAATGAATAATATGTATCTAGTCTCCTTATAATAAAAAAATTCCCATTCCTGCAGATTCTAATGTAATAAAAGGATTATCAGCTCTTAGTAGATCGATTTAGGATTGTTCTAATATATGTATTCGGAAGACAAAAAAATGTAATGTTATTAATAATGTTTCGTATCCCATATATTCAAATAAGAAAATATATATTATTATTGGTAACATGATAAATGATTAATAGATATACATGGGAGTGAAAAATACAGAGTAAAAATATTTAAAAGGCATGTTAAAAAATAAAATTATGGAAGGGGAAAATTTATGACACATATGTGTTCACTTCTTCCTACCCACTATCCCACACCATATCTTACATTATATAGATATTTATTGGTGAGGTTTCCACTAGTGGATAAACATTTAACAAGTTATTATTTTTCACGTCGGTTCTATATAACCAATGTTATATGCTGTAAAAATCAATTTATCACATTAGTTATACCATAACTGACGTGTTAAATCAATGAGAATCAATTTTCTACGTCAGTCATTTTATTAGCGATGTGATAAAAACTGAGATTTGATTTATCGTCTCGGCTATTTTATAACTGATGTGACATATCGAACCTGTGCGCTTTATCACATCTATTATAAAATAACTGATGTGATTAAGAGGATCGCATAAATTTATCACATCATTTATAAAATTACTGACATGAAAAATAGTGCTTCATCACATTGATTATTTTATAACTGACTCGATAAATACATTTATACATCGTTTATTAAATAACCGAAGATATAAATATAAAAAAATATTTTATCACGTCATTTGTGAAACAACTGACATGATAAATCTTTTAAATGATTTATCACACTCCATATTCTTTCATTCTGTTTTATTCGATCGGGTGACCGGCTACTCGTCCCTCTCACACGAAAATCCTAGAATTAATTCTTCAATGTTGTGCCATCCAGCCTTGTTTTTCCAACAACATTCATCATATTTATTATCAACATATCTATCAGGTCGACTCGCAACACTCAATTAAGCCTCACATGGCTAGGTTTCATTTTTTATTTCTTGTGATTCCCTAAGCTAATTTATTGAGCAGTTAATTCTCTATATTTGTTCTTGTTATCTTGGTAAGTTTTATAGTGTTAATTTATACCATGCAATATTATTTTCTGGTAAAATACCCCATAGAAGTGATATCAGGCTTGTTTATGATTTTTGTGTGTTCTATCATGTGTGTGTGCGCATACCGGGGGTGTTTAAAGGTGTGGGGGGGGGGGGTTGTCCAAATGGGTTTGGGGCGTCCAGTGGGGTAAAGGGGTTATCCATGGGGTGGGGGTGTCCAGGGGGTGTCCAAGGGTGTGAGGGAGGTGTCTAGGGGGTGTGGGGGTTCCAAGGGGGTTAGGGGTGTCCATGGTCCAGGGGGTGTCTTAGGGGGTGAGGGGCTGTCCAATGGCATAGGGGTGTACATGGTGGTGTCCAGGGGTGAGTGGGAAATCTAATGGGGTAGGTGGTGTCAACGGTTGGTGGTGTCTAGGGGGTGTGTGGATGTCCAGAGGGGTGGGGTTTTCTTGGGGGTGAGGGGGTTGTTCAAGATAGGTAGGGTGTCCAGGGGTGCGGGGGTTGTCTAAGGGGGTAAGGGTGTCTAGGGGGTGGGGGTTTCCAGTGGGTCGGGGGGTATCAAGGGGGTGGGGGTGTCCAGTGCGGTGGTGGGGTCTGTTCATAGGGGTGGAGAGGAGGTTGTCTAGGGGGTGCGTCCAATCCAGAGGGGTGGGGGTTGTCCAAGAGGGTGGTTGTGTCTAGTGGGTGTCCAAGGGGTTGGGGTGGTGTCTAGGGGTGAGTGGGCTTTCCAAAGTGATAGTGGGTGTACAGGGGTGGGAGGGTTGTCCACTAGGGTGAGGGGTTGTCCATGGGGTGGAGCTGTCCATGGGGGTAGGGGTGGGGGGTATTGGGGGGGGTGAGTGGGTTGTCCAAGGGGTTAGGGGTGTCCATGGGGGTGGGGTTGTTCAGGTGGTGGGGGTTGTCCAGTATGGTGGGGGCTGTCCAGGGGTGGGGAGTGTGTCTAGAGGGGGGGTTGTCCAGGGGGTGGGGGCTATCCATAGGGGTGGGGGTTGTCCATGGGGGTGGTTTTGTTCAGGGGGTGTCAAGGGGGGTAGTGTTCTGGGGGTTAGGGGGCTATCCAAGGGTGTAGGGGTATCCATGGGTGAGGGTGATGTCCAAGGGGGTAGGGGTTTATGGGGGTGGAGGGGTGTCCAGGAAGTGGGGGTGGTTTCCAGGGGGTGAGTGGGCTATCCAAGGGGGTATGGGTTGTATAGGGGGTGGGGGTATCTAGGGGAAGGGGGCTGTCCAGAGGGGTTGGGGGGTTGTCCTGCAGGTGGCGGGCTGTCCAAAGGGGTGGTGGATGTCTAGGGGTGTCCCAAGGGGTGGGGCTGTCTAAGGGGGTGGTGGTATCTAGGGGGTGAGGAGGGTTTCTAGGGGGTGGGTGTCTGGGGGTGAGGGGAAATTCCAAGGGGTTGGGGTGTCCAGGGGGTGGGGTTGGTGTCCAAGGGGGTGAGGGGGTTGTCCAGGGGATGGGGGTATCCAGAGGGAGGGGGTTTCCCATGGGTGGGGGTATCTAGGGTGAAGGGGTGTCAAAGGGGTGTGGGTGACCTTAGGGTGAGTGGGTGTTTAGGGGGTGGGGGCTATTTAGTGGGTGGGGGTTTCCATGGGGTGGGGGTGGTGTTTGATGGGGTAGGGGTTCGAACAACCCCCTCACCCCCTAGACCCCACGCCCACACCCCTTGGACACCCCCACACCCAAAGACACCCTCACCACCTGGATAGGCCCCCACCCCCCTGCACACCCTCTTCCCCCTTGGACACCATGGACAACCCCTACCCCATGGACATCCCCTAACCCGTTGGACAGCCCCCACCACCCCCCTGGACATCCCCTACTCCCTTGGAAACCCCCTTCATTTATATATAATTATATATATCCCAATGGTTTCATTGTAACCTTTGGATTAATTTTACTTCATGTTGTCTATACTAATGGTTCTTATATAATCGTTGGTATAGGGATATTGCAATGACCATCATGCAAATAGTGTGTTAATGTTTATCTATTTTAATATTTATAATTCATATTTTTTTACGGAAGGGTAAATGTGTTATCCAGTTTCTCCAAAATGTATTCATTGTGTAACTTAAGAAAAAATGGTCTAAGATGAATTTAAAACTGTAATATCTAAATATAATTTACTTAAAATCGTTTTCATGCACATATTTTTGAAATACACATAGATTTGTTTTATTTTTCATTTTATTACATTTAAATTATGATATTTTTAATATAAATATATATTTGTCTTATCATAACAACATGTATACTTTTGATTTTTTTAGAAGGTAGTGCCTCATACAAAATCTGAGGCACAGTTTATTAAAATAAAATGAAAAAGAAAATTATATGAGTCTGAATTAAAAAATCTTATTAAAATCATTATCATAAAAAAGGATATGGTCAGCAGGTATGTTATCCATCTAGGTTATGGCCCGATTGATTCCCTGGTTAGCATGACTGTCAGCAACCATGTTCTCTTCGTGAAAAGCATGAGTGACAATGTGGTTGGTCTCTTGAAGAAAAGTAAGGTAGCTCATCCAACGGGTAGTCAAAGGCAAGGGGAGATGACCAACCCCCTCCCAAATAGCATGGAAGATAGTGGTGTAATCACATTCAATCCCATCATTGCACCTTCCCTTTTTCTATGAAAAATTAACTACGTGAATCACACCCATCATTTCATCCTCCAAAGACAAGGCAGTGCCATACCTAACAAAGATGCATCCAAGACACTGACCAATATGGTCTCTAAAAATAGCTCCACAACCTATGAGACTTGGGCTGCATTTAGAGGCTCCATCAACATTCACTTTTATCTATCCTAGAAGTAGAGCTATCTAGACGTCCTCAAAATAACGTCACGATTTTTTATAGATCCCATCAATCCAAAGTCGAAAAAGAATCTAAATGTCTCCAATGGAGTTATCACAATGAGCTTTTTGTGTCATAATAGCATCCTTAATAGCAATGAGCATATGCGGCTAACCTCTATTAGGAATAAATGAGCAATTTTTGTGGATAATATCATTTCTATCATACGATATCACCTGGAGGAGTTCAAAAACATCACTTAGGAAAAGTTTTTTTATCTTTTGAGTGGTATCAAGAGCCACACAACGATTTAATTGAATGAGAATAGTGTCATAGACTAACCATGTGCAGTAAAAAATGTAAGAAATTAAATTCCAAAGGGAAGAAGTTGTAACACAAGACAAAATAGATGGTTAGTATCTACTATGTGTTGGGGAAAAAATGACACTGGGAGCAATGTTGGACCCCAAAATATTGAAGAAAAACCTCTATGGGGACACGATTGTGAGAAATGCGGAAAACCAGAGTAAGTCTCGAGGGTTTAATCCAGAGTTTATCGAAATATTTCAACCAACAAAAAATTGAATCAGTGTTGGAAATATTGTGGTTGTAAAAAGTCATGGAATCAAGAACACCATTGTGAGCAGGTTCCCAAATAAGGAAATCATCGGAGCCAGAAAAGGGGTAATTTTCAATGATATGAATGATGTTATCAAGAACATTAGAAGTATGAGATTGCATAACCTCCTTTATTGATCAGTTTTTATTTTACGGACGAGAATTAGGAGACATCATAGAGATAAGGTGGGAAACGGTCGAATTATCCAGCCAGAAATTCAATGAAAAACTCATGCTAAGATCCATCTAGAATTAACCATAATATTGGTAAAGGATTCCTCGATGGAAGGATAGATCAAATAATTAATGTAATTTCAATTTATTTTCATTATCTTCATATGGAATCATTTTTTATGAAAATAAATGGAGTTAAAGATTCTATGAATCAACCTCTAGCTGAGTCTGGCTTGAAGGGCATCAAAAAAAAATTATGATTTTTTATGCCAATACCACATTTTTATAAAGGTTTGCAACAAATGGAAAATGGTATTGTCAAATGCCTCCTTTCAAGAGTACTTCCAATCCAAACAAATTTCATTATGTAAGCATTAATTTTCTTTAGAACACCAGCATGCCATTTATAGACCATCATTTAGTATACCATTTTGGAGACAATGGTAGATTTCACCAAACAAATTCATCTACCCATAGACAAGGATTTTCCTTTCTAGGAGGACCGTTTCTTTATGACATGATCAACAATGTTGAAAAAATGCATAGATTTAGTCCTTCACCAAAATATAGGAACTCCAAGATTGGTGAAGGGGAATGTTCCTTCTTTAATGCCTAAATTATTTATAATACTATTCGTTCTAGGAGAAGAGGAATTATTTCCAAAGATATCATATGATATGTTCCAACTTATAAATTGTCTAGACACTTCTTCCTAGTGAGATAACGAATTTTTTATATTTTGAATATTTTTTTTATCCCCTTGTAAGAAACAGATAATTTCATCTGCATAAAGAAGGCGTGTAGGCACATTTAAAATCCTGGCATCCTCAATTGAAATAATCTTATTTAGATCCACAATACAAGTGAGTAATCTACTTTTCTAATCCTCTGCAATAGGAACTGGAAGGGAAGTTAAAGGGTCTCCCTATCTGACCCACTTAGTGTATTTAACGTATCCCTTCGGGGAACCATTGACAAGGATAGAAATAGAAGCTGATTTGAATAAGTATTTTATCATATTGATGAATGTGTCATTAAAACCAATATCCAAAAGAACATTAATGATGAACCCCAATCAATGGTGTTAATGGCTTTCATGATATCATGTTTTTGGGAAATATTTCCTCCACTAACAGATTTGTTGAGTGTAGTTTTTACATTTAGAGGAAAAACAATTACAGTATTGTGTAGCACTTCCCTTGATTAAACCAAATAGATTACAAGAAACAATTTTATTGCACAACGTCGAAATTCTATTGGTAATTAGTTTGGTAATAATTTTGTAAATAGTTTTAATGAGAGCAATGGGACGGAAGAGCTGAATTTCAAAGGCGTTTTCAACTTTAGGGATTAACATGAGAAATTTAGAATTATGACCCTGAGGAAGGAGACCATTAGAAAAAAGAATCTTAAGTGTTTGTAGACATTAGAATGGATTTTATCCCAATATTATTCGAAAATCCATTATTAAAACCATCAGGGACTAGGGAACTATCTGGATTAAGGATAAAGATTGTGTCTTTGATTTCATTATCGAGTGGAACACTAAGAAGAGAAACATTGTCTTACTCATTTTCAAGAACCGGAATGATATCAGGAAGAACATCTTTATTAACAATAGGGCCATTGGAAATATTGTCAGAGTAGGATACCACATGACTTAGAATGCCCTCCTTAGAGTCAATGAGTGTCTAATTGAAATTTAAGTAGCGAAAGAGGTCTATAAACATTCCTGATTCTTTGGAAATAATTATATAACTTAGTTTTTATCTCACCATTATATAGCCATTTTGTTTTAATCATATGTTTACATAAGCTGTCTTTAATGGAATGGAGAGAATTTAACTTTTTGGAAGTATTGATTTCATGTTGGGGGTCTAAAGAGAAATTAGAGGTAGTGTTGTTGGTTTGATTTTGGATAAGAACATGTTCATGGGTGGAAATGTCTTTTTCCATTTGTTTATAATTATAATTACTCCATCCATTGAGACATTTTTTGAGATGTTTTAATTTAATGATGCAAGAAAAATAATCGTTGTGTTGATTTATAGACTCCCAACACTTGTTAATGATATTCACTTAGTCCAGGTTTGCGGACCAAGATTTATTAAATCTAAATGGGAAAATAAGATAAATTTTTTATGGGATAGGACTAACCAAAATGGGATGGTTGTCCAAATTATGTTTGGGTAAGGTTATGCTAGAGATTGTGTCCGAAAAATCCAGAGTAGATATGTTCGTGAAGGCCCTATCCAATTTCCTTGGAACAATCTTATTATAGTGTCTTCTATTCCAAGTTAACTTGGCCCCAGTGAGATTGATATCTATGAAGTCACAATCTTCAATTGAGGTTAAAAATTCTCCTGAGGAGATGTGCAATTGGGATGTGTCATTTTTATCACTAGAGGAAAGGATAGCATTAAAGTAACTGATCACGAACCAAGGATCCAAATTTTTTTTAGCTAACCCAAAAAGAACATGACATAGAATCATAAATCTTGATATCTATTATTAGAATAAATCATGCAACAAAAGTTATGCGTCCCATCTAGTGAAAAGTCACAAGTAAACATTTGTTCAGAAATTTTGATGACATTAATGTTATGTAAGGAAACGTGATAAAAATCCAAAGAGATTCTATATCATTGCCCTCTAATTTTCATCTTTGAGCCAGCCGAGCCTTTCTTTATTTTAGATATCCTGACTTTTTGGTACGGGGCAGTGGTTTTTTCCTTTCCTATTTACTCATGGAGGAAACAGAAAAGATGTCAGGAGTACCTGCATTGACTATGGTCTAGTCTACAATACCTTCCAGTGATGCTAGAATAGAGTCAGAGCACATTATCAGAGAATGTATATGCATAGCCCTTGATTTTCAAATAGAAGAGGCCATAATAGACTACTTTTAGATGCCATAATTTTCATCTAGAGGGTTTTGAGCAGCATTTTCTTCAATTTATGCCACACCTTCAGTTGATTTCTTTTCATGTATCAAATAATTTGCAGAAGATATCGAGTCTTTATAGTTCTTGTCAGCATCTGTAGGTGTGACATTCAGATAATCAGCTAGATGGCCAGTACCCTTGGAGGCATCAAGTGGATACAGTTGCTTCCCAGTGAGAAAAGTGATGACAGAACCACCAATACATTTACTGGGTGGAACCGTAGAACCTAAGATACTAGATTCTATAGTGTTGTGAATGTAATTAATATCCCCATTGACACTCTCACTAGTAGGATCCACCAGTGTACTATTATAGGGCCCAAGATTTGATGTTTTCTGGATAAAAGTATCATCCAGAACAAGCTCTCACGGTTTGTGATTAACAAGTTTATCCAAAACTATGTTCTCTAGAGACAAGTCACAAGCATCCAACAGTAGTTTTTCATGTTCCTCTTAAGTGTTTTGATCCAATGAGGTCCTTTCATCCTCATCCACATGTTGTGACAAATTTTTACCTGAAACATGTCCCATGTGAGTCACACTCTTGACCCATACCTCCAATTTGTTCTTGGGTGGTTCAGGTTTCTCTATAAAAACATTTATGTCCTTCTTACCCTTTCTCACCTCTATCCAGCCATCTTCTTTTGGGTGTGAGACATGACTTTTCATGACCCTATATGTCATCAATGAGTGACCCACAATTTTACAGAGTTCGCAAAATGTTTTCTTGCGTTCGAATATGATCATAACCTGCTTTTTATAGTCTTTGGCGTTGAAATAGATAACCTATTGAAGATTGGATTCAAGTTCAACCTCAACCATCACTCGAGAATATAAACTGATCTCTGAATTTCACATTTTCTTAAAGATCATTATGGGAATACTAGTGCAAGATACCAAGTCATTTAGTATCTTGGGGTTCCAAAAAACTAGCTATGACCATGGAGTCTGACCCAAATTTGAGTAGTATTATTTCTAAAGGTGAGAGGATTAAAGGAAAAGTTCCATTCAAAAATCCTCCGCACACCAGGTTTGAGTTTCATGTTCCCTAAATTCCAGTCCCTAGAATATGAAAATAGAAACTTCCTATTTGAACAATATTCCAATCAGGGAAACCACATACATGTGAAATCTGACTCTTTAATTAATCAGACGACCAAGATTTATCCCCTTTATGTATGAAATTCAACCCATTATTGAAAACATACACATCTTTGTCCATTTATGAAGTGCCTCTAGATCAAATTTAATAGAAAATTTACCATCATCAAGTCTTTGGAATAGTGAGGCTTTCATCTAGGAATATTTTCTAATATCTATAGTTTTAAGTGCTTCAATAAAGGATATTCTTGTAGGTCTTTCCACTGAATGTGAATCTTTGTTTTGAGATTTGAGTTCCTGACCATGGAATGCCCTTTCCCAGTCGGGATCAAACGCTGCCATGAAAATCCAGATTTAAGAAAAAATGAAGCAAGCATCATGATTGGAAAAATTGAACCCTAGCTGTCGCGAGGGGAGCTTCACCGAGAGATCTCTTGAAACCATTTTCATCTGACCAAATCAATCAGATATTAATTTTGATATTTTTTATAGGATATAATGAGTCAAAGATTCATTACAACACATCAAATGAGTAATAAATATGAGGAATTCATTGATTCCATTTTGGAATTTTCTAAATGAAATGTTCTAAGAAGTGATTTTTTTTTGTCCATGCTAGAAATGTTTGAATATGAAGAGGATGAAAAGTAGAGAGATCGAATATCATCTAATTTTTCATGGTTTTAATGTATGTTATAGCCCTTCGATTTTTCATGGTGATACTGGACAAAATGCCATATCTACAGATGATAATGATTTGAAAGATGTTAGATCCTATGGATTTGAAGAAGTGATTCGTGATATTGTAGAAAGACAAATTGAGAAACAACCAACAGTTGTGCATCTATATGGTGATGCTAAAAAACCATTGTATCCAAGCTGTATGGATTTTACCATTATATCAATGGTGTTAAGATTGATTAACCTGAAGGCGAAACATGGATGGAGTGACATAAGTTTTACAGAGCTGATATAATTGTTCAACGACATCCTTCCAAAAGAAAATGATTATCCAGATTCACAATTTATGGCCAATATAATACTATGCCTAATTGGATTGGGATATAAGAAAATGAATGAATCTCTGAATGACTGTATGATATATTCTATGGTATATGAATTTCTGTCAGAGTATCCCAAATGTGGTACATCTTGGTATAAGTTGAGAGAAAAATCACTGGCTTATGTAGTGATTACAAAGATCCCTTTAAAGGATATTTGGTATCTTCCTATAATTGATCAATTGAAATGTTTTTTTGCTAATTCACATGATGAAAAAAGGTTAAGATGACATGTTTATTAGAGGATATGTGATAGAAAAATATGGCATCCAGCTGATTTTCCACAATGGATGAAAATTGATTAGCAGTATCCTATATTTGGAAATGAAATTAGAAATCTCATACTAGGGTTGTGCACATATGGAATGAATATATACTGACCCTTCAGTATCACACATAGTTCATGGCTTGTTTTATTGGTAATTTATTACCTCTCTCTTAACATTTGTATTAAGCACAAATATGTCATTTTTAGTATAGTGATCTCTGGTCCAAAGCATCCCGGAAATGATATCGATGTTTTATTGTCACCATTGATTGATGATTTGAAAATTTTATGGGAGGATTGTATTAGGTTATACGATTCATATAAAATGGAATATTTTCAAATCCATGTAGTGGTTATGTTCACTGTAAATGACTTCCCAGCATAAGGAAATTTGTCTGGATATAGTGTTAAGGGGTATAAAGGATGTCCAATTTTTAAACAACAGACTTCATATTGTCCATTGCATCATGGTAGGATAACAGTATACATGGGTCATCAAAAGTTTTTTCTGATGGGTCACTTCTATAGAAGACTATAAATGGAATTCAATGGCTCAAAATAATTTGATATTTTTCCAAAACCTTTATCCTCTAATGTGTATTTTGAGAGGGTGTGAGTCCTTGATGTGACATTGGTAGACACAGAAATCTAGAAATGATAGACATATTTGGAAGAAAAGTAAAATATTTTGCATGCTACCATATTGGAGATATCATGAAGTGAAACATAATATTTATGTCACACACGTGGAGAAGAATATCTGCAATAATTTGATTGGAACATTGTTATATTTTAATATAATAACAAAATATGGGTCGAATGCAAGATTATACTTAATATCAACGGGAAAATGTTTAGAGTTAGCTCCCACTCCTAATTGAAGATGAACTGTTCTTCCCCTGGCTTTTCATACATTATCCAATAGGGATAAAATTACCTTTTTTATTGTGTTCATGATATCAAGGTTCCTCGAGTTTATTCATCAAATATAAAAAAATTTGTCTCTTTGAAGGATTTGAAGTTGATAGGTATGAAATCTCATGATTTTCACATCAGGATGCAACAACTTCTACCGGTTGAATTGTGTGGAATACTTCCCATCCATGTTAGAAAGACTATAATGATGTTGTGTTAATTTTTCCATTCAATTTTTAATAAGGAGATTGATATGAATTATTTGAACATTTTGGAAAAGGATGCATTTTCTATACTTTGTCAATTTGGAAATGTATTTTCCTCTATCGTCTTTTGATATAATGGTTCATTTAATGATTCATCTAGTTTGAGAAATAATACATTGTGGACCTTTATATCTTCGTTGAGTGTATCCTTTTGAATAGTATATATATGAAAACATTGAAGGGGTGTGTTAGGAGTTCATATCGACCTGAAGCCTCCATTTTTTTAAAGCATATTTATAAGGAGGTTGCGGTGTTTTTATGAGCTACTTGGCTGCTGCGGAGAAAATATGTTTTCCTCTATCATTCCTTGAATGAGTTAACAATGACGAAAAGGGGATTTGCGGCTTGAAATTCATACTGTTTTCAGTTGAACAGATGAAGAAGTGATATTTATTCATATTGAATAACATAACGGATGATTAACCGTATATCACATTTCATATTAATGAGTTGAAACAATTATATCCTAATAAGAATGAAATTTGTATTTTGAATTTTCACAAAAAAAATTGTCATTGTTTAAAAATACTTTTCTTGGTAGATTCGATGTATCAGAGACATTAAGATGGTTAGTGTGTTGTCCAAGTTTAAATGTGATAACATGGTCCGGGTATGACATTAATGGATATACATTTCACACTAAAGCTCATGACAATAGATGTTTAAGTCAGAATAATGGTGTATTGGAGTTTGTAGAAGAAATTCATTTTTCGAGTTCTAAAGACAAAAACACAATTTCTGCATCAAGTGCATGTTATGGAGTCATTTAGGAATTATATGTGGTTGATTACTTTGAAATTAATCTTCTTGTTTTTTACTGAAAATGGTTTTTCGGTATTAATAGTGTCAGACACAATGAATTTGGAATGACAGTTGTTAATACGAATAGATTTTAAGACATATCAGATTATTTAACAATGGGAACACATGAAAAAACTATTTTCTATGTAGTTGATCAATCATATAGGAAGTGATGTGTTTTTTTAAAAGGGAAAAACAATTTCTTGGTGAGGATAAACTTCATGAAGATGTGGATTTATGTGAGATCTATACTTCTAGTGGATGATTAGCAGAACATATTGACGACCATGTTGAATACATGGTTTGTTCCATAAGGAATGATCATGACGAAGGAATTTGTGATAACAATCCATCTGTAAATTACTAATATTACATGTGACATATATTTATTTCTTACTTACATTTACTATTTTAATAAATTGTTATATATTGTTATTATTTTATTTATTAAAATGTGTATCAAAACAAATAATTATATTTTTTATTTTAAATTTGTTTAGTTATGTTTATCATGTTTACCATTTCGTAAGTTATATATCTATTGTTATTTTGGAATAAAAATTACATTACCCTGTTTTCCATGATTAACATGTATTACATGTCTACCATGTTTAACATGATTACCATGTTCACCATATCTACCATATCTACAATGATGACCAAGCCTTCTATGTCAACCAAGTCTACCATGTCTACTAGGTCTAAAATGTCTACCAGGTCTACCATGTCTACTATGTTTACCATGTTTACCATAGTTTAACTTTATGTAACTTATGTATTTATTGAGTTTTTTGAATGACAATTTCACAACAATGCTTATAATATTTACCATTTTTTAACATGCTAACCATATTAACCATGTTTACTATTACGTAACTAAGTTCAATTATCCATTTTCTATTTAAATTACATTTATAATATGTGAATTTTTATATTTGTGAACTAATGTTTTTTTTATTTAGAGGATAATGACAGATCAATCAGTTGATCAACCACATGATTTTGAAGATGAGCATAATGGTCATACCTCTGGGAAGGAACATTCACTTGCCCCTCTTGATGTTCCCCAATCTTCCTCATGTGATCCCATTATGACAAATAAGAGTTAAAGAGTTGGTAAACATGGGTGGACACATTTACCAAAATTATCATCATCCTGTAACCAGGACTAGAGGATACTCGTTGAGTTTAATGAGAATGATATTCTTAGAGTTCCATATGCGAATGATTTTAAGATTTTTGTATCAACTCATGGTAAAAGAAATGTAATAATTTTTTATGATGAGTGGAGAATTGTGGACAAAGAGATAAGATATCAGTTGTGGGAGACCATTTTGTTATGTTCTTTTTCTATTTTATCCTATTATTTAAATGTTTCTAGTGTAATATGATTTACCAATTCTTTATCTTATTAAATTTGATATTCTTGACATTGGAGGAGTCAGGAAGAAATGCATATCGATGGCAGCTAGGAGATGCAGGGATTTCATATCAACTTTCACATCTGATTTCTCTTTTCGTTATAGGAGTCATGGAAATCAATGTCATATATATCTTTTCATAGATGAAGACACAAGGATATAGTTTGTTTAAATTAGAAGAAAAGGTTCATTTTTGGTAAGGGAAATCTAAACATTTATAAGCTTTATTATATAAATGATCTTAATAATGTTTTCTTAATGATTTCATATTCTTAATTTACAGCAAACAAGGGCATCTCATCATGATATCCAATCTAAAAGTGTATATCATCATAGTTTATCTCTGGGAGGGTATACATTATTGGAAGAACAAATAATGATGGGAAAATTAAAAAAACTGAGAGCTGAGTCATAAAGATCTAGAGAGTTTTCCCCTCCATATCGTCCATCTAGACATGAAAAATGGAAGAGATCTCATATCGGAAAATAGGGGAAATAGCTTTCTAAAGAATCGAGAATCGTAGCTGAGAGGATTGTAAGATATTTATTTTATTTATTTAAGTTAACCATATTATTATTATAATTTGATTCATTAATGAAATGTTTAATTAATTAATAAAGTATTATCTTGAGGAGTATAGCTCACAGGGGGTATTTACAGCTACTGGGAGGTAAAATATTTTATTGGTAGCATTGGGAAAGCCCGAACATCAAGGTCATGTACAAGGATATCTGATGGGTGTATTGGTAAGAAATGCGTTGTCATGTTCGACAACTTCTTCAATTGAGGGTGTTTATAAAAAATATAGGATCTATGGAGGCTTAAGTTCATATTATTAATGCGATGATGAAGAAAAATATTAGAGCCTCGGTACAGTCTATATTATAACTCATGCAAAGAAAACTTTACAATGCAGCTCCCACTCCTCCACCTCCCCCTACATACCTCATTATTTATCCTCCACCACTTTCAATAGCTCCCACTCCCCCACCTCAATTTGGGAACCCCATTTTTTATCCTACTCCTCTACCGCAGCTTCATACATATTGTAATTTGTATGTTGGTGGTCCTCAACATCATATAGTTTCATATGGGCAGGTAAATTGTCTAGGAGATATAGGTCATCATCAACAATTAGAGGTAGACTGTCACAAGGTCACTGTAGAGGATATCATAGATAGATCAGCTCGAGTACCATTACTTACAAATGAGGTGACGACAGTCGGACATTGTATCGAGCATTTTTTAATTTTTCCATCGAGACATGTATGACACATTACCATAGAGGTATGTATTTTATATCGTCTATTTTATTTTTTATTAATGTTCTTTTAAAATTTGAAAAGTAATATATTTTTTAATTTATTTTTACAGGAATACATCATAGGTAAAGAAATATTGTATAGACAACATAAAAGAAAATGGTTATGACATCAGATAGAGATTCAAGTAGATTTGACAGATTGTCAAGAAAGTTATATTTGATGGTGGTTCATTATTAGTTTTCAATGGAATACCATGTTTTTGGACATGCAATAAATGTGGGGATTATAAAAAACGATATCATGGAGCTTGTTACTGGAGATAAGTTGGGCGCCAACATGGTGTAAATATTTTTGATGTAAGTAATAACACATTTTCCCTATGTTATATTAATTAAAAATGTATACTTGTGACTATTATGTATTAGGTATCTTTATAACATGTGTGATAATAATGAGAAAACATATGTATATAGATTCATGGTCCCGAATTCGATTTCCCCTGAAGTGTATGCATTTGATTAGGAACAATGAATGCTTTATATTGCTGAAAAATCTGAATAGAATATAATCACACAGTATTGGTTGATGCCTTTTTCTGAGAGGTCTAAAACATATCTTTAGAAAAGAGTTCATTATCTTTTAATATAAAAAACCAATAACCTTAATTTTCCTTTTATAAGTTATCATTGGATGTTAGGTGTATTTTTTCCAAGGGGGAAAACAAATTATTGGATATGATCTTTCCATGGAGATGTGTGGGGATGATTTAAGAATATGTTTGAAAAGTATGTTTCAATTTATTAATAGTTTTATAAATTATAATGAATTTTAAATTTATCATATTCATGTTATTTTCTAACCGGTGATGGGTCTACTTTCAAAAATACACAATGAAAAGGAGTTAAAAGATAAAATATGTAAATGTAAAGGTGAATATACATTTATATTTTTTACTTTTTGATGAATTACATAAAAATAATATTTTAAATTTACACTCACTTAAATATAATTTTCATGAGGATGAAGGCATCATAGAATGCAGATATTATATGTTATGATTTATGTATGAAATAATTACAACTGGAAAACTTGTGAACATTGACCTGGTAAGATTTCATTTTAATCATTTCCATTATATTTCATTTGATTTATTCATTATACATGTTAACTACTATTCATTAAATTTTTAGCTATTTGATGACCCTCAAACCTATAGATCTCAAGAGGTCAAACACATATAAGTGGAATGGTCAAATTATTTTATTGGTTTTATTGGAATTTATTTTGTTTATTGTGTAAAATGTAATTTAAAATATTGTCATTATAATTGTGTATTTCGTAGTTGTTTTGGTTGGATTTGGCTTTTTTTAGTTGGAATTGTATGTTTTGAATGATATATTTGAATGTTAAATTTTTCTAAGCTTCTTGTTTTGGTATTTTTCTGACAGTTTTTCATGTATGGATTCTAGTCTGGGGGGTGTCCAGGGGGTGTCCATGGGTGATATGTCTGTCCAGAGAGGTGGGGGCTGTCCAGGAGGACGGGGGGATGTCAAGGGGTTGTCTATGGGTGGGGGGGTTTCCAGTGGGGTGGGGGTTTCTTGGGGTGTGGGAGGGTTTTCCAGTGGGTTGGGTGTATATGGTGTCTATGAGGGTGGAAGGGCTATCCAGGAGGGTGGGTGGGTTGTCGATGTGTGTGGGGGCTGTCAATGGGGTGTATAGGGGTGTGGTGCTGACCATGAGGTTGGGGCTCTCCAGGGGGTGACCGGGGTGTTGTCTAATAGGGTGGAGGGGAAGTCCATGAGGGTGGGAAGGTTGTCCATGGGGGGTGGCAGTCCTAGAGTATGTGTGTGGGGGTGTCCAGGGGTGTGTGGGGGGGGGATTCTAGTGGGGTGGGGGTTTCCATGGGTCTGGGAGGGCTGTCCAGTGGGATTCCAGTGTGGTGGGAGCTTTCTAGGGGGGTTTTCAGTGGATTGGGGGTGTCGAGGAGGGTGGGGGAAACCATGAGGATGGGAGGGCTGTTTAGGGGGTGGGGGATGTCATGGAGGGTGGGGGATGTCCAGGGATGTGGGGGAGTGGGTGTTCAGGGATCCCATGGGGGAGGGAGGGTTTCTAGGACTGTGTGAGGGATATCCAGGGGTGTGGGGGAAATCCAGGGGGTGTCCAGTGGAGTGGGGCATTTCTAAGGGGTGTCCAGGGGTGTGGGGGGTGTATAGGACTGTGGGGGTTGTCGAGAAGGGTGGGAGGGTTGTACAGGGGGTAGGGCAGCCTTGGAGGGTGGGGGTGGGGGGGGTTCCAGGGGTATCAGAGGGATATCTAATGGGTTGGTCGTGTCGAGGGTGTCCCTGGTGGTGGGAGGGTGTATATGAGGGTGGGCAGACTATCCGGGGTGGGGGCTGTCCGGGGGTGTCTAGGGGTGTGGGTGGTGTCCATTGGGGTGGGGGATGTCCAGGAGTGTGGGAGGGCTATCTAGTGGGTGGTGGTCCAGGGTGTCCATGGGGTAGGAGGATGTACAAGAAGGTAGGAGGGCTATCCAAGGGAGTGGGGCTATCTGGGGAGTGGGGGGGGGCTATCCAGGGGTGTCTAGTGGTGTGGGGGGTGTCCAAGGGGTGGGAGGGTGTCCAAGGGGTGGGTGGGTGTCCAGGGGGTGGGGTGGGGGGGTGTCCAGTAGGGTAGGGGCTGTCTAGGAGGGTGGGGGTTGTCCAGGGGGTGTCTAGGGGTGTAGAAGGGTGTCCAGGTGGGTGGGGAGTTATCCAAGGGGTAGGGGCTGTCCAGGAGGGTGGGGCTGCCTAGGGGGTGTCCAGGGATGTGGGAGGGTGTCCTAGGGGGTGGTAGGGTGTCCAGGGGTGGGGGAAGATCAGGGGGGTTTCTATTTGGGGGGGTCTAATGGGTTTTATGTTTTTTAGTTGAAATTGTAATTTTTGAACGTTCTATATGTGGTTGTTGAATTTTTCTTTGGTTATTCTTGTTTTGGACTAGTTTTAATGTTTTTATGTTATGTATTCCTGAGTAGTTTTGGTCCATTTTATACTTGTTTCATGTCTTCTGTAGGAGATAATAGTTTTGGTTAGAATCTTTTATTAAAAAAATGCGGGTTTTTACGTCGGTTATTTTATAAATGACATAAAAAATGAATGGGAATGGGTTTTAATGTCGGTTATAAAATAAACGATGAATAAAATTCATGGGGAATGGGTTTGTATGTCAGTTTTTTAATATCTAATGTAATAAATGGAGTGGAATGGTTTTTAACATCGTTTATTATATAACAGATGTAGTATTTTGGTTTTTATGGCGATTTTTATTTAACTGATCTGTAAACTGCCTGGCATACTGGTTTAATGCGTTAGTTATGAAAAAAATGACGTGTTAAACTTGTTTTTCATGTTAGTTATTAAATAACTAGCATGATAAATTCTTCGGAGGCACCATTTATAATCGACGTAATAATTAATATACCACATCGATATTTAAATAACTAACATGGTATATCATGACTCCGAAACAATTTCCATGTTGGTTTTAAACGAACCGACGTGAAAAATGCTTCAGATTCTTAATTTTTATGTTAGTTTTAAAATAACTGAGTTAAAAAAATTGTTATAACTTCTCCTATAATAACATCGCCAAAAGACAACATAATGAACAAAAAATAACCACCGTAAAAAATGTTTTCTACACTAGTGTTTCCATTGATAATTATCAAAATATTTGTTTCACCAGAAACAAACCTTACCTATCTCTCCGATTAAACAATGGTAGTATTTTAGAACCGAAGGACACTATTGAGTGGTAAGATTAATTTGTCTATTTCTATCTTAGTGGGAAAAAATATATTTCCATTTAAAAATTATTGTCAAAAAACATTCGAAAATTAATATATAAGGACATGAGAGGAATTTTATATATTGGGATGGAATAAACTATATATCATTGGTGTGTTATCTCTTGGATCATCAGGGAACATCTGTATTAGTATCCATAGTTATGGGTGCCACTATGGTGGAAGAAATTATTGAAGGAGTTGCTTATAATGTGGGTAACATCTCAATGAGAATACCATCTAGATTCTCTAGACAGACCTATTTTTTTGGGGTCTCATCTGTTGTCAGTATCTCCTTGATTAAGAGGGAGGATTGACATCTTACAATGGGATTTATGAATGGAGTACTTTGAGGGGAATCAACCATATTCTCTTTACCATTATTCTATGTAATAATTTTAAAATCTCAATATTATTGAGCTACTATTGGGGACTTTGTCGTCTCAAGTAATGTTGATGTTGCATTAGCTTGAGTGGTCCATTGAGAGGGATCTAGTACTGGGGTTGGGGGTGGTATGATATATGTGATGGATGTTGATTGGTGAGTGGCTTAAAAATTTTGGGTTAATATAAATTAGATTATAATAGTATATGGTAAATTTATGAGCATTTACGGACTATATATGGTGTATTTCTAAGCCTAATGGACCATTATGTACTATAATTCACTCTCCATAAAATGTTATGTCAATGTCATAATGATTTATATATGAGATTTTGAAGTATGAGTAGGTCTGGGTCATGGTGTTGGAAGATTTTTTTATGGGACATATCTTGATAATGTCCCCCATTAACCACTACCATACTTCGTGACATTATAATTCTTATACCAAACATATTTATTACATTCATTCTATATAACCCCATTTTTCTAAAATATATATGCTAATCAATGGAACCATTTCAAATGAGGAACATGGAATGGCATGATGGAAAGAAAAGAGGAGTTTGGAGAGGTGTGTGATACAATTCCACCCAATTTCATACATATAAACCCCTATTATTGTAGAAAAACACAATGTTCTTTAGCATATATGTCATATTACATCGAGCCTAAACAAACCAAAAAAATATTATTATACTACCATTGTAACATTGCCATTGAATTGGTGGTTATGAATAATACTAACTAAATAGTTAAATATATATAATGTTCATAATTAATTAAAATCCACAAATTAATTTTTAGGAAATAAATTGTCAATTTTTAGTAATGATATTTGTTTCTTCAAGAAATAAGTTTTCCTAAAAAATGAATTTTTGTGGATTTTTCTAGGATAATATTATATTTAATTTTTATAAATTCAATAAATTATATTTTATAAATATTTTTCATTATTTTAAATAATGATATTAAATTTACCATAGGTTTAAATTTTCCTTTTTTTTGAAATGATTAATTTTTCAATGAATCGTGAAGATACCATTTTTTGTAAAACTGTCATTTTATTTTAAACTAGAACTATCATTATGATTTTGATATTATCTGAAATTAACCAATTATTATTTAATTATATATAATCTTGTTTAATTTAATTTAATAACCTTTATATCTAATTTTATTATAACTATATTTTTTGTATTAAAATGATATTTTCTAAATACTATTTTTCATTTCATTTTATACATTTATATTAAATGTAACTTTTTTATCATATAAAAATTAAATCTTGTAAAATATATATCATATTTATTTATTTTTTCCAAAAATATTAAAAAAAATTCAATTTTTTTTACATTAGGAATAAAATCTTGTGTAATTTTATTACCAAGATTATATATAAATCAGGTAACTAAGGTTAAAAATAAAATGACATGGTATAAATAATGATCCTAAAACATTAATTAACATTATGTTATGAGTATACATCATCCATAACAATCCAAAAGTTAAATATATATACTTTTCCAATTTCAAATTGTTTTACACAGTATATTAGTATATAAAAAGATAACTAGAAAAATTATTCTATTAGTTTTCTAATAGTTAATTTTTTTACTATTATATAAATACAGAATATGCTTGTTTCTAGATATTCAAGTGGAATTTAAATTATTTCTTTCATAATAGTAATTTATTTTTACTTTTTAGTGAATTAATATTTTCCATAAATGAATGTGCATCACAAAGATAACAATTATTTAATTTGATGGAAGTTAAAATAAATGAATTTAAAAATTAAAAAATTAATATGATATCACTGAATTAATTTTTCCTAATAATTTTAATGATCTATATGAAATTTTTGGGTAGTATTAAAAAATTATATTCAAATTATCCTCTAGTCTGGATGAATTTATAGTCATATTAAATGAATAGTGTCCAAACTTACATTGATGGTATTTTATATTAAATATTATTTTATAAAATATTTGAAATCCATTAGTACATTATATTCATCCAAATGAATGGTATATGGTTATAAAGGTCCTCCATGGTCCATTTATGGGTCTTCTTTTTTTTAATATCATTATTGACCCTTGAAGGGATGATAACCTTAATATTATGGTAATTAATAAAACTGATAATAGGGGGCTTAAACTAAATGATAAGGTTTAAAAATATCTAATACTTTAAAAAAATCATATGTGTTTCATATATATTTTTCTTCTATTTTTATTACATCAATATGTATAATGTTGGCATAATAAAATAATTTCTATTAATTTAATCAAATAAGAAATTTCAAGAATTACCCTACCATAACATATAAAAGGTCACCCCTTATCTCAATTATTAACACCAATTTCAGCCGTCTATATAAACTAAAAACTACTAAAATTTCATATGAACATCCTTATCCATATTTTAGTGGTTATGGTTATTAAACAATACATACCATGCGTCTCTTAATAAGACATCTAAAGGAATTCTACCAAAGAAGATGAAATCGCCTTGGTTGTGTCCTTTATTTTTATTTACTCATCAAATTATTATTAATGTGTTGTACCCATATTAAAATAATAAACACAATATCATAAATATTAAATATTTCATTAATAATATTGGGTAACCATATTTAACTTACTTATCATCCAATGAAAAAAAACATTGGTCATGTGTACGTATGATTTATCATCTTTAGATAGTGGTGTAATTCGTTAATAATCACCATATTACATGGATGGTTATAAAGATGAAAGTAATGATTATATAAGATATTTATGACATATTTATTTTTAAATATTTATAGTATCATATATACCTTATTATTCTCAAATTCAAAAGAAAATTATAATGTCACTCATGGACATTTGTGGAATACCACCACCACGAAACGATGTGAACTATTTTTAATTTCAGTTTTATAAGGATGGTAATAAGGATATATTAAATGAATTTATATTATATTTATGTTATAATAATTATTATATAAACATAAATTATTTTTTACATTTCTTTATTTCCATCAATAAAAAATTTAGAATATTATTCATGCATATGTACGACATACCATCTCCGTGAATATTGTAATTCATTTTTCTATTAATAAATTTTATGGATGTCTATAAATATTAATATAATGAATATATATGAAATTTATAAATTTTGTTACATTTTGGATATTATTGAAATATTTTCATTGTACAAGGAAAAATTCCACTAAATAAAAACTTTCATGATAAATGAAGCAATTATTAACCAAAATAGTGATATTAGTGAATAATTGTAAATAAATTTTTGATAAAATATTTTAATTAAATAATATATGGTATTATATGTATATGTATGATTATGAAATATATAATTAATATATATATTATACACGGGTTTTTTACACGTATGAAGGAGTTCGAACTTAATTCTACGGTCTCTCATCATATTTTTACTTCTGTAAGACATATGAAATATTCACCACTAATGTTTTTGTGGTTTATATAATACCCCTTTGATATTTAGTATGATGAATTTATTTTTATTCACAATAGTTAAAATTTTATTCTTAATTATTTCTTTTGTGGTGGTTATGAATCAAATGTTACCAAAGTAGTAATGGTGTATTTCACAATCTCTACATTATTTAAGCTGGATTATGTTTAATCATATCATAGGGGAATAATTTGATATATATATTTTAAACCAAATAAATTTTATTTTTATATGTTCATTCATGCAAATTTCATGTAATAAAACCATTTACATGTCATTGGAACCTAAAATGATGGATAAAATGTCTTTACAAAAAGCCCACAATATTTTTCTATTTAGTCAAAAATTCATATCATTCAATATACATGTTTTATATAAATTATTTTAGAAATGTTTTTAGAATTTTCTATATGATTTATTAAAATAATTATTACACATGTATAAATTTTTTACAATGTGGTTCTAATGGAATATTAATTTTATTTTTATAATGAGGTATCCTTTTGAAATTCATATAACAGTGTGAAAAATGATTATTTAAATTATATGGAATAAACGTAATTCCTAACCATCATGACTGATCAAATAATTCAAGATTAATTTATTTTTTAATATATTTCATTTAAATGGAAATAAGCTTTTATTTATTTGGGAAATTTCATGATTTTAAATAGGTGTTTTCCAAGTGAAAAATGTATTTCCCAAATTAAATATTCCTGTGATATTTTTACTGCATTTCAATACATGTCAATATAATTTGTTGAAAATTATTCTTTACTAATGTTATACACTAATGATATCATCCACCATATTTCATTTAATGTTTATGATCATCATGAATATGTAATGCATTGATATTACCTTTTTCTAGTTCTTCCAATATATACAATTATTGATTTTTAAGGCATTCTAATTAAGTTGTATTTTGTATACCTATAATGAATGAATTGGACTTAGTAAGTGATACATAGGGCCCAAAATAGCACTTTAATTCCTCGGTTGATCTCATGAGACAAACTATATTGGTTTTTGGTCGAGGCCATACCGATTTATTTTTATTCCTTAATATAAGGCCTTGAAGATTTTTTTCGAAATCCTAGCATAATATCTCAATAGTAATTTTCATATGCCTAAAATAATATTGAAAATTGTTAAGAAATTATTTTATAAAAACCATATTAAGATTTTTAGAGTGTTTTATCTAGGGATAAGTATTTAACTCAGGGGATTATTTATATGGCATTGTTTGAATATCATTTATTTCCTTCTATATTATTTTTTCCTTATTTTTATTTTATTGTTTGCATACCCTTATTGAGATTCTAATATCAACAGTTTCTTATGTTTAATTTTCCCAGGATACTATTAAGTGTTTTATAATTGATATGGAAGGATATAATAAAGGTAATAAATATGATACTAAAGAAAATAAACTATTGTATTTTATAATTTAAAAATAAATTTGAGATTTAGATGTGTATCTATTTTACCAAACCTATTAAAATATTCATTCCATTGAGATTTGATTGGTTGTATTTCATACCATGGTAATAAATTAACAACTAGGTATGGGCTACAAGGGTCGAGGAATTTATAGTTGGAATCAAATTATTATTAGTTGAAACTATGGGAACTATATTTAAGAGGGAATAGATTAGGGAAGTTATCCATATGATGAACCTTGATAATATTCTCAATGAAACCAATTTAATTATTCTCATATTATTCAATCATAATTTTTAATTTTATGTTTAATGTTAATCTAGTTTTGAAATTATATATTATGAATAATAATGTAAAAAAGATATTCTACTGTATTCTATTATTTTGAAATGGTACCAAGTTAGAGTCATGTAAAATGTATCATTGCATGTAATCCATATAAGGATTACCATCCTAGGAAAGATAATAATGATGAATATGTAGCTACATCTGTCAGTGAAGAAATTATATCATTATTGGGGAACAATAATCAAGTTATGAGAAATAACATTTCTTATATAGAGTAGTCTGGTGATCCATAACATGGTGTGACAATGTTAAACTACTTCATGCTTGAAAAACAAACATCATTCCATTGGACATCAAATAATTTTGTAGCTGTATAATGGATAAATTCTTTGAAGAATACAATTCTCATATTGATATGTAGTTAATGGGAGGATTTTTTTCATATCATTTTATTAGCACTCAAGGGATACTGATATCTGGTTGTAAATCACTAAATACATTAAATATGAGGAATAAATAAAAAGTATAGAATTAAATACTATTATCGAAATTTTGTTCGAAAAATAATTTCCTCTCAAATAAATGAATGATATAAAGGGACAATTCTTGATATTGAGATAAAATGATGATCAAAATGATTATTTGTATGAATTTAACTTTATATTCTGTGAAAGGCATGTAGAAAACCATGTATGTAATCCATAGAGTAATATTGAACTCGTATTTTATGGTATTAATAAAATACACTAAATGGAACTAGTCTCCCAACCAATATCATCATATGTGGAAATAATATCATGTGATATTAAGGAAAATAATGAATTATCCAGGTCTTATGGACACTATGGAATTTAAGACAAAAAATGATGACAATGAAAAATATGGATAAGGGGAAGAAGGGAAAGAATGATTTTCCAACATTGGATAATTATTGAATAAAAAACCCTGGTACTTGAATAATGGTAATGGGAATTTTCTTTAAGTAATGAGAAAAAGGACATTATGAACATGAATTAAAATCTAATAATGAATCCTATATTTTTCAGTGATTCAATAGTAAGGAGATGATCCCTATATAATCAAATTCCTCAAGAATCTATCAAATATTTCATAAAACAAGCAATGGGATCATGTGGAATCTTATGAAATTACTATTTAAGTTGTATAATATATAATGTACTAATGTAGTTGGATTAAATAATTATGTTGTAGATGTTTTTTATCAATTATCTAATGGTTATAAGAGTCAAAAACCCAATAATGATTTTATTATAATATTATTTCTTTATGTATTAGAAAGAATATTTTTAATGGTACTAACAACCAAGAAAAGTGATTAGTGGTAAGGTGATATTATTGAATAATACATGATTAAGGGAAAGATGTAACTTAATACCTTTCTAATATTTTGTTAATAATGTTTGGTAGGGATAAATAGAATATTTACATTGATTAGTTTAATTAGGTTACTATTTGTGACATTGAAAATTATTAGTGGTTTTATAAAAAAATTGTTTTTGAAGGACTTTACTTCATTTGTGGATTAAAGGGATATATTAAATAATAACATTGTAAAAAGTGATTTAGATTATTATGTATATTTGATCAAAGTATTCAAATTTATTGAATTTTACATTATCCATAACATTAGGTTTCTAGTTAAAAAGGTGTGACAAAATATTTTGGATTTGAATATGGCCAAAAATATTTTGGAGGAGTCACAAGTTTAACTAATTATAGAACGGATTATGTTGGACTTTGGATAATATTATTTCTGTTAATGTATTATTTTTTATTTTTAATAACCTGGGATAACAATTTTATTTTTGGTAAATATTAATAGGCATGGGGAATGAATTATGAATCTATTGATTCTTTAAAAGTGATTCATATATGAAATAATAATTCATCTCAAATATCCATTTATAGAATGAAATTGATGAAGTGTAAATTTATCAAAGAACAACGAATGGATGTTATTATACCTATGATACGAAATGAAATCAATTTGGTTTTTTTTGTTCAGTTATTTATCAAGATAGTGTATGAATCCCCCAACATTAGGAAGAAGGAACACGATGTAAAAACATTAGTTGTTTTCTTTTCTTACTCAGAAATCAATGATCTTTTAAAACATCTAATATTTATGGTTTTGTGATGGCTAAAATTCTAAGGCCCATGTTCTATATCACTCTCTATTAATCCATGGTATTTATTTTTCTCTTCCATGTAAATATTTTCACTTCCCACATATGTTCTGAAAATTGGATATGTTTTTTATGGTGGATAGGTATTTCCCTTTCCCTCTTCTATGTGGAAGTTTTATTAACCCTTTTATGATATGGTTTTTCCCACATGATGTTTCAAATGAAAACCCCATAATTATTTTGAATAATTTCAAATTATTTTGATGAAATTATTTTATGAGGGGAGAATGTAACACCATTTGATTTTAAAATAACACCACGTTCGATAGAATATATAACACACAACACTGAGCCTAAATGTACAAAAACATATTATTATATGACCTCTATAACCTAGACATTTAATTGGAGTTTAGTTATATTAATAAAAAAATTATATTTATATATATAAAAAGTACCTAACAAATAAATACTTTTTTATTAATTATTTTGAAATAAATACTCACTTTCCAGTAAATTTATTTTTTTGTTTCAAGTAATAAATTTTCTCCAAAAATGTTTTTTTAATGACTTTTTTGATAAAACATTATAATTAAATTCTGGAATTTATTTTAATTATATTTTTGTAAGGTAATATAATTTTAAAAAATAATATATAAACATTATCTTTAGGTGAAATCTTAATAATTTTCTTTAAAGAATGATTTTTCTATAAATATTGAAAATTAATATTTTTTTGGTAAAACTATCATTTTATTGTCAATAAAACGTTTAATTATGATTTTTATTGGATCTCAATGTAACAAAAGTATTATTTATTTATATATATTCTAATTTACTTTATTTGAATCATCATTATACCTAATTCTTTGTAAGTACATTTTAGGATTAAACAGATTTTTCTAAAAATGGTTTTTTTTAATTTAGGTATTAATATTAAAAGAACATTATTCACACATATTGAAATTGAATATTAAAAAATGGATTCAGTATTTGGAATTAGTTGTTCTAAATCGGGATAAATAGGACCCTCTTTTGGACATTATGAATAGTAATATTTGTAGTTTTGTTACTGTAATGGCTTGGACCTCTCTAGTCTATCCCTTTGCTAAAATATGGTGTTTGAGGTGTTCTGGGAGGTCAAGGTGAATCATCCCCAAAATATTGCCAAATTTCTAGTTCTATGAATAGTGTTTCCAGTTTTATGAATAGTGTCATGGTGAGACAAAAACGGTGAGACAGAAACGATATCACATTAACGATGAGACAGAAACAATGTCAAAGAAACAGTGTAATAGAAACTGTGAGACAGAAATGGTGTCATAGAAACAGTGAGACAGAAAGGGTGTCATAGAAATGGTGAGACTGAAATGGTGTCACATAAACGGTGAGACAAAAAGAGTGTTAGAGAAATAGGGAGATAGAAACGGTGTCTAGGAAACTGAGGGACATAAATAGTGTCACAGAAATAGTGAAATTGAAATGGTGTCTTATAAACAGTCAGATAGAAATGGTTTCACAAAAATGGTGAGAGAGAAATAGTGTCACAAAAAAGGTGAGACAGAAATGGTTTCACAGAAACGGTGAGATGGAAATGGTGTCACCGGTCATTAATAGTGTTTCTATAACTGTATCATATTACTTTTCCAAAATTTCCATATTTTTCCAGTTTCACCAATTTAACGTTTTCATTGACGTAAATCGCATTGATGGCCTTGTTTTAATGGATTTAAGGCCGAATCAAATCCCATAAATCCTATATTAATTTTTCAAAGGCCTGTGATGCATTTTCATGGTCTAACAGCACAGTTTAATGTGATCTGAATTCAATTAAAAATCCATTCCATATTAAACTACTTCTTAGTTAAATCATCTAAAGGGACAATTTATCTTCCTCCCTTGTTCTTCCTCCTTGTTCCTTGGTGCAAGTTGCTCAAACCATTCCTTCCTTCCTATAGGAATTATGATATAAATCTTTTCCTAGTGGATTGGTTTCTCTTGATTTTCTTCTTGCATCAAGTGCACCACCTATTTTGTTGCAACCAAGCGGTATCCATCAATCATCGATATAAGGAATTATTTATCATCGTTCTTTTGGGTTTATCTTCTCCTATTTCACCTTTCCATGTTTTGGCATGTTATGCCGATGATTTTAATGGTGTTTCTTGGGTTTTAGATTATGTAGTCGTGCCACCACATCCTCGGGTGGATGTATTTTTCATGGGAAGAGGAAATCATAGTCTTTTGTGCAGATAGTTCTCATATAAAGATCATTAAGAACCTTTTTAACTTTTGGTATTAATTTCATATCTTTTATTTTTTTGTGAAAGTGTAGAGTTGTCATGTTTTATCCACTGGATCACATTGGAATTGACCAAAGAAATATTTGAATAAATAAATTGAGATCAATCATATGTTATTACTTCTTGTTTTTCTATATAGTGTGATATATATTTTTGATTATTTTATCTATTCGTTCTTGATGGATATTGCTAAAAATATAAACTATAATTAATTGATTATTATTAGGCTAAAGATAATGTGGCATGTAAATGAATCTGGTTTTTATTATTGTAATTTGAGGTTAATCAGAATAGTGTAGTAAGCATGTTAAATTTATTTGTGATACCTTACAATTTATTTTTAGCAGATATGGAACCTATGATTAATAAATCGGTTAATTCAAGATGGATTGAGGAACTATTTGTTTGAAAATTCCTTGAAGGGTTCTGAGTTACCTCTTTCTTGATTAAGGTCTAAGATCTCAGTTGATATGATCGTTGCTTTAATGGTTCTTGTGTAGGGATTTGATCCTGGAAGTCTGTTGTGATATTTGGGGGTAGGTAGGCCTGTTAGTTGTGGCAGCAGTTGACTCCTAGAGTGGTGGGATGCATTAGTTTATGCATTGGGGTATGTGGGAACCAGGGATGATGAAATGGGTTGGTTGTGAATGTTTTGATTTCTGCTGATTCTTCTTGGTTGTTTATCTTCTTTACTTTCTCCACTGTTCAAGGCAGTTTTTCTTGATTTCCCTTCTTCTAAAAGGGGTGAAGACATGTGGTGTATGCCTTGTGCTTTCCATGTTTAACTTCTCAGTGGATGATGTGTCTACACACATGCTAAAGGAGGAAATGACTCTAAGAGTATTTCATCTACTCACCGTGTTGATCCCCCTTGTGTTTAGTATCATAGAAATCTTTCCTATAATTCCTGGGAATATGGGAAACTAATACTATAAATAAATTATTGAATAAATGATGTTAACCCATGGGCAGGAGCTTTCTGGGGTCAATAGAGAGGTTGTCATTTTAAGGGAACAATGTTTTTTGGGTGAGATGCTAATGAATTATAATTTGGAAATTATTGATCCATATTTAATGATTAAATAATTAATTAACATAAAGTGAAACTAATAAAAAATGAATGAATTAATGTATTAAATATATTTAAATGGATGTGTGCTTATAGGATACCTAGTCTTAGATGTGGAAGTCGGGAGTCCTAGAGATGTTAGCTAAAGTTGTTTCTAAGACATGTTTATGACCATATTGTGGATTTGAGATATAGATTATTCTGTACATTATGTGTTTCTATACGCTACTTCACCCTGCCAGTAATGGATACTAACACCCTTGGGATTCTGTGCCCTGGGGGATGTTTTCCCCAACATTTTGTGGAAGGATGGATGGCTGACTACCCCCTTTGTCCCCACTCTCTTCTCATGGTAGTTACTTCTAATGGTATGCACAATGGTTAGTTTTCCCCATATATGTGTGTAGAGGCATGTAATTTCTTGTTGTTATTCAAACATAAATATTCTGGAAATAGTTTTCTATGGACTACTGTAGGTGTAACGTGTTTTGGCTGTGATGGCTAGTGGATCCTTACTCAGTGAATGGGATGTAATGGATTGAGGTAAAATACCTGACGTGTGATACACGATATGCGAGATGTGGTGGCTCCCAGAAACTAATTGGTTACATTCTTTACGTGGACGTGGTGGTTTAGTTGCACGAGGTGCATGTTGTGGTGTTTCGCCCAGGTGTCTACGGCAAGCCTTTTTTGAGAGAGATACATAGGACGTGCAATGTTGGGGAAAAGCGGAAAACCTGTGGGGAAGTAGTTGCAGGGTACCCTTGATATTATTTAGTAAATGACTTACTATTGTATGTGTTACTTGATGAGATTAGCCATGGCGAGGCTGGGAACATAGTGTACCTGTTTTAGGGATATGTTAGATTCACTAGTTGTTCACTGTGATTTAGCATGCTTTCTTTACATTTGCACGAGAGGCATCAGGGAGGATCCTATTGAGTATACTGTTATAATCACCCTATTTATATATAAACTATAATTCAGGTCACTTGGAGTAGGTAAGAGATCAGGCTGGTATCTACTAGCTTGGGGTTCCAGGAGATGTTCGGGCTTGTGGTTGATGTTGATTTACTTTCTTTTTAGTAAATGCTATTTTTCCCTTCCAGTTGTAATATATTTCCATGACATTATATATGTGTACTTCGGATTTCATTTTTATTTCTGTTTGACTTAGATTTGGATTGTGTATATCTTTTCTCTCTATTTTTTATGTGTTCTCCTAAAGGATAATGCCTCCCCTTTGGGAGTTCACTATACCCTCGGTGCTAGTCGCCAACCCGGGGGCTACTGGAGGTGGGACTCGGGGGGTCATTATCTCCCTTCTCACATTGCAGGACCATGAGGGGTACATAATGTGGGGAGGGGGTCATGACAGAGTGGTATCAGAGGAAGGTTGAGAGATAGGATGGATTTTGGGGTTAGGCATGGGTGAGGTTGCATGGGTTGGTAGGGAAACTGTATCAATCACGTTTAGAAAGTAATGTAAACACTAGAGACCGGCTGGGACATAGGAATTTAGGGCCCCTATGTTCTGATGTACATGCCATTAATTTTAAAATGGCTACTAAATAAGTTGATACTTGTTGTGGGGAAGAGACCTAGGAAAGGATCATTCATCATTCTTCTTCGTGCTTGTGTTTAAATGGGTAGACCATGGGATAGGTTAACCTAAAATTAATAAAATAAAACAATTAGTTAAATAATGATGAGTCTTCCATATTCCAGGTTTAGGAGCTCTAATTGTTTTTTATTTTATAGGTATTGCTCCAGGTCGACGTCCTCATCATGATCGCATAGAAGATGTCCAGCAGGCTAAGCAAGAAGATCTCCACAGGGTAGAGGTTGACAACAACAACACTTGGGGGAGGACACTCCACAAGTTCTAGCACCAGAGTCTACAAAAGTATGAGGGCTCCATTTCAGAAGTAGTCATAGAAGACTGGGTGGAGTAGGCTGAGAAAGGATTCTTTTCGATCCATGATTAGAAGGAGAAATGGGTGTCCTTGGTTGTGACGATGCTGCGTGGAGCAGCGAGGTAGTGGAGGTTCTTCTTCCTCGGGTATCGAGAGGAGTCAGCAATCTCAAGGGAGGAGTTCAATGAAAAGTTTTGGGTTGAGTTTATTTCTTCAACTGCGAAGTCATCCAGTCCCCTAGATCTTATCACCCTTTGACTTTGGAGCTCTAGTGTGAGAGTGTTTGGAATTCGTTTCAGGAACCTTTTATAATATTCTTCGGACCTATTGCCAGATGTGGTGGTCAGGGAAAGGAATTTCGAGGAGGCTTTGCATTGAGAGATCTAATGCCAGGTCACCCCATTTTTGCTGAAGACGTATCTTGAGGTATTGTAAAGGGAAAAGAATTTGAGAGGACTTTGGCCAGAACTGGATCATCTAGAGAGGGAAGTCATCATGATTCCTCACGAAGAAGAGTTATGGTGCAGAGTTCCCGGTTTTCAGGGTTGAAGTGTTTTCGTTCAGCATTGGGTAGGTCCCAGCCCACAGCATCTCATTTCTCTGAGGGAAGCATCTCTCAGGCCTATGCCAACGAATCAAGAGCTTGTTTCTCTTGTGGTGGTCGAGGTCATTAGCATCGAGACTGTTTGACCTTTCAAAGCAGTCAGTGTGCACCAAGTTTACCACTCTAGGTTCCTCCAATGAAGCTGTTCCAGCCGAGGAAGTAGCAGGCAGCTGCACAAACTTTAGATCAATAGAGGGTTGATGGGGCAGGCAGAGTATATCCTCGTGACACTCCCCATCCTCAGATAGCAGAGCGCGTCCCTATTGGTGTCCATCATCATGGTCATAGAGGCCGTGGAGGTGGTCGTGGTCAGTTTCATGAATTAGTGTAACCACTGCTAGGCGAGCCAAATGTCATTAGAGGTACACTTTGATTGTTTTCTACCTTCTTTTATGACTTGTTTGATTCAGATTTGACACACTCATTCATAGAAACTACCATTTTCCATGCTTTGGGACTTGAGGTAGAGAGTCTTCCAGTGCCCTTGGCATTGACTACGCCAGTTGGAGGTCGAGCTAACTTGTTTGAAGTATATAGAGACTATGAGCTAGTGTTTGGCCAACACCTCTCTTGGGGAAATTTCCTATGTTTATGAATACAACCATATGAGGTAATCTACGACATGGATTGGTTGTATTAAGTGCAGGCTATTGTGGATTTCTTCAATATTCATGTAGTTTTCTTCGATGTGGATGGATAGCTAGTGGTGTTCATTGGTGAGTGAGACACTCAAAAAGGTCAGAGGAATTTTTTGTCCTTATCATCCCTGATGGCTGAGCTGATGATGATTTCTTTAGAGGATTAGCAGTTGGAATTTCCATGAGTCATATAAGAGTACCCTGATGTCTTTACAGAAGAGGTTGTAACATTACCCCTTTGACAAGGGATTGAGTTTGGGATCGAGTTACAACATTTAGTATCTCCTATATCATTGTATCCATATAGTAAAACCCCTTTCGATTTATGAGAGCTACGTATACAGCTTGATGGTATATTACAATGCAGTTTTGTTCGTGAAGAAGGTTTATGGATGTTTCCGGTGGTTTTTCGATTATCATCGCCTAAACAACGTGACAATGACGAATATCTATCCCCTTCCAATTATTGATGATATATTTGACCAACTAAAGGGTGAATGTTGGTTATCAATGATTTACTTGTGGTCAGGATATCATCAGATGCATTTGAATGATGAAGATATCCTGAGGATTGCTTTTTGTTGTCGTCATGGTCATTGTGAGTTCGTTGTAATTTCGTTCAGCATGAAAGATAATCCAGCTATGGTCATGGTATTGATGAAAATTATGTTCTGTGAGTTCATGTACACGTTCTTTGTAGTTTTAATCAATGACATCCTTGTGTACTTCACGTCTGAGGAGGAGAAAGAAAATAATCTACACAATGTTTTGGGAGGTCTTCGTCGACGTCTGTTGTTTGGAAAGTTGTCTATGTGTGACTTTTGGGCTCGAGAAGTCTGATTCTTGGGGCATGTTGTTTCATAGTAGGGATTAGTTGTGGATCCATCGAAAATAGAAGAAGTTGTGAATTGGGAATCCCCCATGATAGTGTCAGGGGTGCGTAGTTTCCATGGTCTCGCAGGCTAATAAGGGAGGTTCATAGCCGATTCCTCTCGAGTTGCGACTCCTTTGATAGCTTTATCCAAGTAGGATCAGGCATTTATATGGACTGATCAATGTCATTAAGCTTTCGAGTATCTAAATGAGAAGTTAGTCAGTGCCCCATTTATTTTTCTTCCACAAGAGGGAGTTCAATTTGATGTTTTATGTGATTCATCACATCTAGGGTTAGGTTGTGCTCTAATGCACCAAATATCAATTGTTTCTTTTGGGTCTTAGCAGTTGAATCTTCATGAATGTAACTATGCCACCCATGATCTTCAGTTGGCAGCCATGTTTTTTTCTCTGAAGTTGTGGAGACATTACCTTGTTGGTGAGAGCATTGGGGTTTTCATTGATCATAATAGCATGACGTATGTTTCCTTCCAGTGTGACTTGAACTTACAACAAAATCGGTGGATGGAGTTCTTATAGGAATACAACCTCAAAATATCGTATACACCTAGTAAGGGGAATTTTGTTGATGATGCACTGAGTCAGAAGTCATGTATTGATGTAGTGCGTGAATCTGGTGTCTCCTGGAGGGTAATGAAAGAACCATCAACATTACATTTTGATATGGGAGATGTTTGGGGAATATGATGTCTTTTTCAGAGGATGGTGTAGTAATCTCTGGTGTAGATAGTTGAGGAGACCTAGTTTTGTGATATAGAGGTGGAGCTCTAGAGAGACCGGGTTGTTTGTGGTGAGGCCCCTGATGGTTGGTGTGAGGATGAAAAACACTGAGTATTGTATCATGGAAGGATATTTTATCCTTTGATGTTGTGCGATACGGTTCTCATAGAGTTCTATATTTATCCTTTAGTAGTGCATCCTGGCATGACAAATATGTATCGAGCCTTGAGGAGTCAGTTTTGGTGGCCCGGTCTAAAGCGTGCAGCTGTCAAGTATGTATGTCGATGTTTGGTCAACCAGAAGGTGAAGGATAAACATTGTGTTCCCGGTGGTCTGCTCCAGTAGTTATATGTTCCTTAGTCGAATTGGGAGGACATCCCAATTGACATTTTTACTGCTTTTCCTAGATATTCGGGAGGACATGATGATATTTGGGTGGTATGGGATCATTTAACAAAATCGTCCCACTTTATAGAAATCAAGGAGTCGAGATCAGTGGAATTTTTCTCGATGCAGTATCTAGAGGTGGTGGTGAGACATCATGGATTCCCAAGGATGATAATTTCTGATCGAGATCCTCGTTTTACCTCTAGGGTGTGGAGAGTTATCCAGCATGCTTTCGGTTCTTAGCAATGCCTTAGCACTGTTTTTCATCCTCAAATGGATGGTCAGCTAGAGAAAACCACCTAGACTCTTCAAGACATTTTATTCTCTTGTATCCTAGATTTTGGAGGTTTGTGGATGAAGCTAATACCCTTGGTGGATTTCTTTTACAACAATAGTTTTCACTCTACCATCGGTATAGTTCCATTTGAAGCCTAGTATGGCCAGCCTTGTCGTTCTCCATTATGCTGGACTAGGGTTGGAGAGTCAGCAATTCTCGCACTAGAACAAGTGTAGAATACAAAATAGATGGTTCCAAGGATTCGTGAGAGGATGAAGACAGTGCAGGATCGTTAGAAACCATATGTTGATCAAAGGAGGAGGCCCTTAGAGTTTGGTATTAGGGATCACGTGTTTCTGAAGGTGACTCCCCATCATGGATAACGATGATTCGGTCGTGGGAATAAGATTTCTCCCCGGTTTGTTGGGCCTCTTGAGGTGTAAGCTCGTGTTGGAGCTGTGGCATATCGAGTCGCATTTCCCGCATAGATAAACTGGATATATGATGTTTTTCAAGTGTCATAGATCCATAGATATCTTCATGATGACTCTCACGTCATTGATTTGGTAGAGATAAATGTTGATGATGATACGACATTCAAGAAATGACCTATGGAGATCCAAGACTGCAAAGAGAAGGTGTTTCACAAGCGTTCTATTCCCTTGGTTAATTTCTTGTGGTGGCACGGTGGCATGGAGGAGAGTACCTGTGAAAGTGAGTCATAGATATGTGCTATTTACCTAGAGTTGTTTGATGTTTAAGTCTTTTCATGTAATGATGTTCGCTTTGTAGTTATAGACCTTTCTTGTTTATAAGATAAATATATTTTGTTGCTTTTGACTGCTCACTCTTAATTGAGTGGTTTCTTGAGGAGTGGTTCTCCGGACCCCTTTTCAGTTTCCTTTTAGACTGGTTTTGGATCCTTGAGGATGAGAATGTCTTGAGAGTTATCTGATGTAATGGATCAGACCTCTCCGATCCATCCCTTTGTGGAAATCTGGTGTTTGAGGTGTTGTGGGAGGTCAAGGTGACTCATCTCCAACACTTTTCCAAATTTCCAGTTCTATGAATAGTGTTTCCAGTTTTATTAACAGTTTCACATGGAGATTGAAACAGTGTCACGGAAATGGTGAGAAAGAAATGGTGTCACAGAAATGGTGAGACTGAAACGTTGTCACAGAAAGGTTTAGATAGAAACGGTGTCAATGAATCAGTGTGACCAAAATTGTGTCTCAGATACATTGAGTGAGAAACGGTGTCACAGAAACGGTGAGACAGAAACAGTGTCACTTAAACGGTGATACATAAAGGGTGTCACAAAAAAGGTGAGGCAGAAACGGTGTCACAAAAATAGTGAGTCAAAAATGGTGTCACAGAAATAGTGAGGTGGAAACTGTGTCACAAAAATAGTGGGACCGAAATGATGTCACAGAAACAGTGAGACCGAAACATTGTCACAAAAACGATGAGACAGAAACGTTGTCATAGAAATATTGAGACAGAAACGGTGTCACAGAAACAGTGAGACTGAAATGGTGTCATAGAAATGTTGAGACAGAAATGGTGTCACAAAAATGGTGAGACAAAAACGGTGTTATAGAAACGGTGAGACAGAAATAGTGTCACAACTCTTGAGTAGTGTTTCCATAACTATTTCATATGTCATTTTACAAATTTCCATATTTTTTCAGTTTCACCAATTTAATGTTTTCTTTAACGTAAAACACATTGGTGGATTTGTTTTAATGTATTTAAGGCTGAATCAAATCCCATAACTCCGATATTAATTTTCCTAAGGACCATGATTCATTTATATGGTCAAACCACGTGGTTTATTGTGATATGATTTCTATGGGAAATCCACTGTATCTTAAACTACTGCTCCGTTAAATATTCTAAAGAGACATGACAAATTCCACCCTTTTTTTCCTTATTGTTCTCTAGTGCGAGATGCTCGTACCATTGATTCTGTACTGTAGGAATCGTGATATGAAACATTTCCTGGTGGATTGGTTTTCCATGAAGTTCTTCTTGCTACAAGTTCACCACCATTTTGGTGCAAGAAAGTAGTATCCATCAATATTCTATATAAGGTATGATTTATAATCATTATATTGGGTTCATATTCTCTGGATTCTCCTTGTCGTATTATGACATGTGATATCCATGCTTCTAATGTAATTTCATTATTTTTTTGGTGTGGTCGTGTTGTGACATCCTCAGGTGGATGAAGTTGTCATGGTAGGAGGCGATCATAATCCATTTTGTGCAACATTCTCATATAAAGATCCTTATGAACCTTTTTAATGTAGGGGATTTATTTACTCTCTTTTATTTTTATGTGAAACTATAGAGTTAGCATGTTTTATCCCCTATATCACAATAGAATTGACATAATAAATATCAGAATAAATAAATTTATATCAATTGTATGTTATTGCCTCTTCTTTTTCTAGATAGTGTGATATCAATTCATTCTTAGTTTAGTAGTTTGTTCTTGATGGAAATTGGTAAGGAAATTAAACCAGAACTAATTGATAATTTTTGTCTAAGGATAAAGAGGCGTGTAAATGAATCTGGTTCTTATTTTTGTAATTTGATGTTAATCAAATTGGTGCAGTAAGAATGTTTAATTTATTTGTGATAGATTAATATTTTGGATTACTGAATATGGATCCTACGAAAAATAAATTAGTTAATTCAAGAAGGATTAAAGAACACAATGTTTGATAATTCCTTGAAGGTTTCTGTGATACCTCTTGTTTGCTTAAGGGCTAATAGTCCAGTTGATATAATGGTTTTTTCTTATTTCTTATTTTGGGATCTGAGCCTGGAAGACTATTGTGATATGTAGCGGTAGGGAGGCCTATTGGTTATGGTAGCAGTTGAATCCTAGAGTGGCGAGATGCATCAGTTTATGCATGTGGGTGTCGAGGAGGACACCAAGGATGATGAAATGGTTTGTATGTGAATATTTGTATTTCTTCTGATTCTTCTTGGTTGTTTATCTTATTTAATTTTTGCAATTCTCAAGAAAGTTGGTCTTGCTTACCTTCTTCTGAAAGGGGAGAAGACGTGTGGATTATAGAACGTTATTTCTTTTTTTAGCATCTCAAGGGAGGATGGGTCTACCCTCTTTCTATAGATGGAAAAGACTCGACGGGTAGTTCATCATCTCACCGTGTTGAGTCCCCTTATTTTTAGTAGCATATAATGTTTTTCTATAATTCTTGGGAATATTTTAAAGTAATGCTACAAATAAATAATTGAATAAATGATGTTAACACAAGGGGAAGGAGCTATCTGGGTGGCCATCATGAGGTTGTGATTTTTTAGGAAACAAAGTTCTTTGGGTGTGGTGATAATGAATTATAATGTGGAAATTATTTATGGTTAATGAATGTTGAAATATTTAATTAACGTAAAATGAAATTGATAAAAATGAATAAAGTAATGTATTAAAGATCATTAAATGGTTGTGTACTTATAGGATACCTAGTCTTAGAAGTGGCAGTCAGGAGTCCGAGAGACGTTTACTGTAGTTCTGTATAAGACAAGGTAATTCCCATAGTGTGGTTGTGAGATATATTATATTCGATAATTATTGTGTTTCTATATGCAACTCCACCCCGTCAGTAAGAGAAACTGACACCCTGGGGATTCTGAGCCCTGGGGAGTGTTTTCCCCAACATTCCAGTGGGAGGATGGATAGCTGACTACCCCCTTTAGCCCTGCACTATCCTATTATTAGTTAGTGGTAATGGTTGAAACAATTGTTATTTTTTCATATATATGTGTGTAGAGGGATGTAATGGATTCTGGTTATTCACACACATATATTATGGATATAGTTTTCAATGGACTACTATAGGCGTAACGTGAATAGGCTATGATGGCATGTGGATCCTTACTCAGTGTATGTGCTGTAATGGCTTGAGGTATAATACGTGATGTATAATACATGTAATGTGAACTGTGGTGGCTGTTGAAAACAACCAGGTTATTTTTCATTGGTGGATGTGGTGGTTTTGTTACACGAGGTGCATGTTGTGTTTCTTTGCCCGGGTGTCTGGGGGAAAGCCTTTTTGAAGAGAGATGATTTGGACCTGTGACGTTGGGGCTATGCGACAAACAAGTGGGGAAGTTGTAGCATGGTATCCTTGATATTCATTTTTATAAGATATACTATTGTATGTGTTGCATGGTGAGAGTATCCATGGTGGGGCTTGGAACATATTGCACCTTTTTAGGTGATGAGTTAGTTTCACTTGTTGTTCAGTGTGCTTTAGAATGCTTTCTTTACTTTTGCATGAGAGGCATTAGCGAGGAACCTACTGAGTATACTGTTATACTCACCCTATGTATGTATAAATTTTTTTCCAATTCACATGGAGTTAGTTGGAGATCAGTATGGAATATACTAGCATGGGGTTTCAGGAGCTATTTGGGCTTGTGGTTGCACCTGTTTTACTTTCTTTTGGGTACTTGCAGTTTTTCCTCTTCCAGTTGTAGTAGTTTTGCATGACATTACATATGTGTAATTGGGTATTCATTTATATTTCTGTCTGAGTTGGAGTTGTTTTGTGTCTATCTTATCTCTCTCTTTCGTATGAGTTCTCTTAGACTGTAATGCCTCCAATTTGTGTGTTCACTAAACCCTCGTTGTTAGTCGCCATCCCAGGGCCTACTGCAGGCGGGACTCGGGAGTCATTATATCCCTTCTCACATTTCCATCCTAGGAGGGGTAAACATTGTGTAGAGGGGGTTGTGACACTTTCCATATTAAAGGGTAAATCAGGTATTTAACGTTAACAATAAATCAATAAATACTAAATCATGATGTTTACACATGAATTAATTTTGTTTTACTTGTATAACTCAATCAAAATCATCAAAATGTAAAATATATGGACATTTAAACCATTTGACCCTTATTTTATCCCATTATAATTTTTATAAAATGAAAAGTAAAAAATGGCATCACTTTGTTTTATTATATTTAAAATACTGACATATTGATAAATATTTGATATGTTCAGTTTGAGATATTCATTTGAAATATGAATTTTTTTCATCATAGTAATTTATTTTTAATTTTTAGTGAATATATAATTACCCTAAATACTTTCACAACACTTAGAAAACATTTATTTAATTTGTAGAAAATTACAATAAATGATTTTTTTAAAAACAAATAAAATTTGAATGAATTAATGTGTAAATTAAAATTTAGAGAACTATAAGGCTAGTCTGGGAGGTATTAAAGGAATATATTTGAATTTAATCTTTTTCTAGATTGATTTAAATTCAAATTAAATTAATATTATGAATGAAATTAAATTAATGTTATTTTAAAATAAATAACAATAAAATTAAAAAAAAATTAAATTAAAAAAAATATTATATTAAAAAATGATAATTGTGGAATATAACCAAAAATTGTGTAGAATACTTTAATACTACATTAATTGTCATAATTTTTAATAGGGGTTGAAAATTAAAGATAAATGTGGAAGATAACCAAAAATTGTCCAAATTTTATTATATGATAGTTTTGTTAAAATAATCATATTATATTATAATTATATCAATAGAGAGTCTTTATTCATGATAAGTGATTTATATTTATTGAATACTTTCAGAAATTCCAATAATGCTCCGCTCACTTATAAAAGGACAACCCTTGTCTCAATTCTTCACACCACTTTGAGAAACATTTCTAGAAAAAACCATAACTATGTCTCTTATGAAAAACCATATCCATATTCTGTAGTTTATTTTAATTCCAAAAGACCTACCCTAACTACCTTAAAATGGGATATGAAATATTTCTACCAATGAATATGTAATCATCTATACTATGTCATTAAAATTTATTTCTTCTTATACATTATATTAAAGTATTGTACCCATCATATGTTATTATCAAAAATATAAAAAATATAATAATATTTTATTATTATTATCTTTACACCATATTCTATCTATTTTTCATCATTTTAAAATTGAAATCATTGTGTCTTCGCACCTACGACTTACCGTCTCCAAGTATCATAATAAATCATTTTTCATCACCATTTCACATAGATGGTTATAATTATATAATTAATTAAAATATTTGAAAATTATGACAAAAATATTATTCTATAATTATAATTTCATATATACATTCATACATTCCAATGCGTTAGAAAATGATATCATCACTCATGTGTACATGTTGACTACCACCTATACAAAGTGATGTAATCTATTTTTCATTTTTTTCATATGGGTGGCAATAAGGATTTATTTACTAAAAAATATTCTGTATTTGTTATAATAATTATTTTGGTATATTGAATTATTAATTACAATTCTTTGCATCCATCTATCTATAAATGAAGAAAATGTTCACGCATACATATGACGAGTTGTCTCCATGAATGGTGTAATTCATTTTTATATTTGTACCTTTTATAGATAAATATAAACATGTATATAATGAATATTTATGATAAATATTTCATTATTGAAATTATAAATATGATGGAGCCATGATGAATATACATGGTCTAAAACCGCCGAACCAAAACATGCATGATAAATGATGCATTTATTACCCAGAACAATGCTTTAAACAAATAATTTTTAACAAACATGTGATAAAATATTATAATTAAATAATATATAGATTTATATTTATTTTAAATATTTTAAAATATATAATAAATCTATATTTATTGTATGAAATTTTCATACACATAAGAAGGAGGTCAAACCTATCGTAATAGTTTCTGATCTCACTTTTACTTTCATGATACATATACCATATACCCACTTATTATATTTATATTGTGTATATACTACAAGTTTTATATTTAATATCATCAATTAATTATAATAATGTCTCTTTTAAATTTTAATTTCACTTATTTCTTTCTTTGGGGTTACGATTCAAATGTTATCAATGAAGTAATGGTTTATTTCACAATCTCATAATTTAGGTTTAAGTCTCCCTTGGGGGATTTATTTTATATTTATATCTTATCCCTAATATATTTTCTTCACATCCTGTTATTTTGGTAATTTTCATGAAATAAACCATTTTTTTGTGTTTGGAACATAGATAATTGAGAATTATTGTAAGAAAATATTGAATTATTTATCTCTCCACATAAAAATCCTTTTCTCAATATCCACATTATCTAAAAATAATTTTATGAATGTTTTAAAATCATTAAATTGATTTATAAAAGTATTTTAATACTATGTTTTAATTTTTATAAAATTATTTGAAAGTATCCTTCATATAATTTTCCAAAAGAGGCGAATTTTTCAATTCAGACAACAGTTTTTAAAGGAATTTTTTCTAACTTATATTTAATGAAGAAAATTTCACACCATCATGAAAACTCATTACATTGAATCATAATATTCATTTATACTTGTTTATATTAAAATATTATTTTTTCCTTCATATTTGGGACGATTTGATATTTTAAATAATGGTTTTCCTGTTGAAAATGTAAATTTTCCTCAAGAAATTTTCTAGTGATATTTTGAATGTACTTAAATATATGTCGGCATATTCTGGTGAATATTATGATTTACTGAGGATAATGTTTTATTATACCATACATCATATTTAATTTAATGGGTTATGATTGGAACTACTTGGAAATGTCTTCATATTATGTATGTTAATTCTTCAAATACAGAAAATTGTTGACTTTTAATCCATGATGATTTAGTTGTATTCGTTATTCATATGATGTATGTATTATACTTATTATGTGATGGTATCTGCCCACTATATCGCCTCGATACATCGACATGTCTCATGATGTATACTATATTTTTTATTGTCCAAACCTATACCAATGTATATAGATGTATTGGAATAATACATTGATGGTATTTTCAGTTCTCTTAGTATAAGGCCACAAAGGAATGTTTTAGATTTCTAGAATTTTACATCACATAACCATGAAATCAGATATTGATTTACATAGGAATATTTGAATATTTTTTATAGTTGTGGTTATGTTTTTTTCATGTGACTATTTATATGGAAATATTTGATTATCATTTATTTCCATCCAGATTGTTCATTCTTTATTTAGCATCCAATGTATACATAACCTTATTGTGCATTTTATCTCACATATTCCTTATTTTTATTTTCCCCAAGATACCCAAAATTATTTTTGGATAGATAAGAAGTGTTACACTATATGTAATAATGATGATCCCATAGAAAATTCAATTTTTTATTTCATGTTTTCAAATGTATTGTGAGATTTATTTATATATTTAGGTTGCAAATTCCACTAAAATATTTGATCCCATTTAATAAAGTTTCTTAAAATTTGAAATAATTTAATAAAGTAACCATCGTCTACAAGAAAATAGGTTTAAGTTCATTATAGTGGGTATCAGAGTAATGTTTTTAGGATCTTTGGTAACTATATTTAGAAAAATATAGATTAGGGAACATAAAAATCAGAAAAAAATTAAAATATTTCCAAATAAATAGTTATTATGATCTTGTGTCGAGTTATCTAATTTTTGTTAATTCATGTTTTTTTTAATAATTTATAATTTATTAATTATTATTCATAATTTTATAATCTAATATTCTGAAGAAAATTATTTATAAATTACTCCGAGGAGAAGAAATAAAAACTTTAGCAACGCACATAATCCTTTTAGGAATTTCCCTCATAGGAATGATAATGAAGTTAGAGATGCATATATAGTTTTTGGTGACCGTAATATAGCTATATTAGGGTAGATAAATCATTATATAGTAAATAAACATTCCCATTTGGATTATCTTGAATATAAATGGGACAGGTGATGATGTTTCTGTTTGTCTTCCATACTCAAATATGAGTAAGTGATAGTGGATTATATATTGAGATTGGTTTAGGTTTGGATGTAGCTTTAAGAAGATCAATAAGTTTGTAAATGTTTAATAATATGGTTGTTATCATGGAGGAATGGGTGGTTTAGGGTCACATAATAGTTTACAAATAATTTTTTGGGAGGATTGAATACCTTATTGAAACCACTTTATTAATAATGAAATAATTATATTTGGAAGTGGTTGAGGGGTTGTTTTATAAGATGAATTGGTTATAGGTGAAGGATAATAGTTTTCTAGGTGAAACAATAGGGGATGTTTATGTTATTTTGTGATAGATCATGGCTTATGAATGTGGAATTAGTAAGTGATGGTTAAGGTATTAATTCAAAAATCAATATAGGGTGATACATTGTTATTCTGAAAATATTATTGTAACAAACCAACCTAGGATACATATCATGATACCCAAGTCAATAATACACAAGGATATTAATTCATTTCCAATCACCAGAAGCAAAAAAAGATTATAGTAATATTTTATTATGACCCAAGCCCTTTACACATATTTAAAAATGATTAAAAAAATTGAATTAATAATACCTAAATATCATCAGGCCTAGCTTATTCGGATGAATAGGTTCATAATACATCAAAAGGGAATCAAAACATGAAATATTTGGTTCCACCATAATGATATAAAAAATCTATTTCATCTCCTAATACTAAATAAAATAACTTGTGGAGTACATGAAATATAGGTGTGGTCTAAAAAACATAGTAAGGGAATAAACATTATATAAAATCATAACATTTGAGTCAAAGTAATAGCATTATATCATAAGAGATAAGGATCTTGAGAAACCATATGATTCATAACATAATTAAAATTATATCATATAAAAATATAATCATATGATATGTGGCATAAACATATAAGATGACATAAATTTCAGTTAAGGCTTCTACATAGATAATATCACATCATGTACAAATTCCCAAATGGGATTTGGTTTAGTGTCCAGTCACATGCATAACATCTCATGAGACAAAATAAATAACCAATTAATTGGAGAACTATCAGGGACCACCTATTATAATATTTACATGATAATTTATTGCAAAAAAGTAAATAAATCTTAAGGAAAAAAATTAAAATTACCAATTCAAAGAAATTGGTTTCATTTGAGGAATGATCTTATGGAATGTATTACCCCCATCAACCGAATAGATAATTAGATATGTATATTACTAAGATACATATATATAAATCTATAATCATTTTGTAACATCCTATATAGAGATAAAGTGAGTTGTAGAGAGAATGCTCATAACCCAAATAAAAGTGTGGTTTTGAGAGATCTCGTTCTTAAAGTCTGACACACCACATACTTTACTTATAATCAAGTCTAATAAAATCAGGATAATTATTTACATGATTAGGAAAAATAATAAATTTTACTACTCATTTTATTTTATCTTTTTCCCAAGTCACATTAATTTACTTAATCATCTAATATAACATCGAATATTTTATTGATATTCTTGTCATAAGTCCAAAATGACTTCTATAGGATTACTATGGTGGTAATACAATCGTATGCACGAATAGAATTTTAATTTTTCTATGAACAGAAAGGTAATAAAATAAGTTATATATTAATATTATATGTGGATAAATACATTATTAAAATTTTATATATAAATGAAATCCAGCATCATAAATATCTATTAGAATTGAAGATTAAAAATGAATTATATCAGTTGATGAGACAGTAGTCTACCTTACACACGAATGATGGTTTCATTGAAAATATGGTTGAACAGGATATGGATGTAGTTTATTCTATTAACAACATAAAATTTCCTTATATGATATATAATTATTTATTATTTCATATTTTTGGAATAATATTTTAATGAGGATAAATATGAAATAAAAATGATTTTTAAGAACTATACCTGTTCTCTAGACAGACACTTTAGTTTTACATCAAAATCCATCCAAGTAATGTTTTATAACCAAAACAAGGACTCCCAGTCATGTTAATGGATTTATTTAAGGTTTTTTATTAGGTTTTTTTAATGAAAATTATTTTTATGTATGATTAAAAGAGGATAGTATGTTCCCTTTTATAAGTGAGAAGGAGTGTCATTTTTGTAGATACCAAAATCTATTCAATAAATGGAGGCCCCTCTAATCAAAGTGCATCTAAAACAGACAAATTATTTAGTGTTAAGAATATATGGTCTATAAAAACAAATAAAATTAAAAAATAAACATTTTTCAAACATGTTATTCCCTTTACCATTATGGTTACTCAATTTTTCCATTTTAGCTTTCACCTCAACAACTACTTTTTTACCTATGTAATTTATCATGTAATCCTAAAAATTAATTGATAATTATTGGATAATTTTTAAAAATTTATTCTAAATATTGAATTTAATTTATCAAATATATTAGATATGTTTTTGGAAAATTAATTTTAACAAAATAACATGTAATGCACAAAACATAATTTTATCCTAAATTATAGTATTTAGATTTTTATTGTTTATACCATTAATTATGACCAAAATTTAAGTTGAAGATATAAAATAAATCAATTATTATTATTATAAACATGGAATAAATTTTTAAAAAATAAATTCATAGAATTTGATGATTTTTAATTTTAAATTAATACTGAAAAAACCCGATGAAAAGAGAGTTTTTTAAAAAATGCATTTCTAAAGAATTAAATGATCTAATATTTTCTCTATGACTAGAAAGAGGAATTATATGAATTTCATTAAATAAAAATACACATATAATATATAAATTTAATTTAAATCATTCCATTCTTGGTTTTATTTTAATTAAGTGAAATCGGTTAAATTTATGAACTTAAAAACATTTTGCAAAAAATCACCCTTTATAGTATAAAAATAAACTTATTCTAAAATCATGAAAATTATTGATTAAAAATAAATAAATTAGATTATTTTAAATAAAATTGTTCATATATCAATTTAATGAATTATTAAAAATAAAATGATCATTGTAAATTACATTATTTAATAAAATGAAATGAAAATATCTAAAAAATAGGTAATTTTTTCTATTTACTGAAATATAATTTTTTTTTGAAAAATAAAAACAATCACACATGGTTAATTTGAATATTATGATTTCATTTAATATTATCATATTATATAATATATTTTATAAAACTTTATAGTGATTAATATTAATATTTCCATAGAAAAATTAATAAAAATTTTGTTTGAATAATACATATTTTCTAAAATAATGAAATGTATTCATTAAGTATTGAGTGCTTCTTTCCAAGTCATTTATCAACAAATTTTTATTACGATATTTATATATATTTGAAATTTATGTTATTTCTCTAACATACTAGGGCTTGAGTCACAACTACCCCAATATCGCCTCAATAAGCCATGTGGTGGTGAGCAGCCCCAAAAGGAATAACATAAATTGGGGTCCATTGCCTAATGTAACTATATGAAATCATTATTACAAATCACTGTATAACTGAAGAGTAATAATAATAAAAATATGAAATATATATAATGTAAACCAAGCATGAATACCCTCTATAGTGTGCAGTATTATGATTGTGAAAATTGAAAAGTAAAGGGGACAAATACATGCCCAACTAGAAAGATGCCCCAACCTAAAAAATTGGAATGTAAAATGTTCAAAGAGCCCAGCTCTTGATATCTAAGATATGAAAACCATACATGGTATAAATCAAGATGTATCCATTATATCCTCTAAATTCACCACAAACCTATCCATCATCTTCATAAGACACGATGCTTGATGGAAAATACCTTTCAAGAGTGTGTATATCCATTCCTAGTAAGACAACACAAAATATGCAAGGGGAACAGTAAGAGATACAATAAGAATAAGAATATAGTAGATAGTAAAAAATATGAATATCAACCCAATCAAGATAAATAGTATCCTAATCCAAGAAAAAGTGTTTTAACATAGTGTGTAGATGGACTACACATGTAGTCCTTACTACCCATAGTAAGAGAGTAACCTCATCCAACCATGAAAAGCTAAACACGGAAAGCATGTGGTGTAACTCGAATGCCTCCAAAACCCATGGAAGGAGAGTAACCAAATAAAAATTTATATATATAAATTTATAGATATATATATATATATATTCATTGAAAAATAACCCTATCAAGAGTGTAAGGAGACCCTTTTATCATGGATCAACCTAGGATAAGAGTCACAAATAGTTCTAGAAATCCATTAGCGATGCATAGCGCCTCACACAAGTTCTTAGAAGTAATATTTTGAAGACCAACTCTATGCCAATATTCCACATAGTCGAGGGGGAAGAATATTCAATTATGGGACCATTAAAAATATGTTGTAGGGGGGTGTAATTTGCTATCGTGGGGTCTCGAGCATTATCTGAATGGGGGTTCCACTCAGTAGATAGAGGACCTCTACCCAAGAAATTGGGGTTCAACTCTGTTTTTATGATGGTCTGCACCATATCCAATAGGTGGATCCACATATAAGATATTGGACCATGGCCCAAACTGATGGGGATTCCAATCTATTGGTTGAGGCCATGTGACCGTGTGCGACATGGGGTTACTCATTGGTCATCAAGGACACGTACCCTATCTGATATGTGGATCCCCAAGGTAGGTATAGGACACATGCCCACGTTGATGTAGGGGATCCAATATATTTTACATTGGTTATGATCTTCTTAATCAACATCGTCATCTAGAATCACCTAAATAAGTGTTTTTCCCATAACATTTCACATCATATCTCAAAATAATCATATAGGGCTCCATCAAATTCTACATAGAAAAAGAAAAGGATAATATACTCATGGAAAAAATTAAAATTTCAAAAGAAGGATATAGAGGAGTTTGATGTTTCTTCAAAATAAACTAAGGTGTACGGGGCATATTAGGGGACCAACATGAAATGTGGTGTTTCCCCATCACAAGATTGTGTCCTTTGAGGAAAACATCTTTCCAATTGTGAAGGTGTACACGACATGCCAATGCCACTTAGTTTCCCATATTTGTGCTTGGTCTTGTATATTTTTCCATCTCGTGTCCACGTACTCAAGCCAAGTTTGTGTACTCTACACAAGGCATGTACCAGGCCATGTCTGTGTACTCTTGTACAAGGAAAGCTTCATGTTATACTTCTAACAAGGGTTCCTGCCCCTATGCTCCCCCACACAGTTTTTCCACTAAGTTAATAGTTAGACATTGTGTAGGAGAGAAACATGTTGGTCCATCATTATAAATTCCAAAAATCAAATGCAATTATAAAATAGGTGCTACATGACTTGTGTTCATTAATGTACATGAAATATAGCTATGTTTTTCAGAAATTATCATATCAAAATTTTACATTCTAGATCCATCATTTCTAATTAAATTTTCGCCTCAATTCGTCCCCAAATTCTGGGATCTTTCTATAAACAATGATATCCATCAACCCGGTGACTAGAATATGAATCTGATTGAATTCCATGCAAACATGTATGCACCACTCATACTATGAACAGCTCATTTCCTAAATTGTTCATTATTTGGAATCCAATCAATAAAGAAATAACCCCAAACAAAATAATATCAATATATATCCATATAACATTGATACATACCTCACACATGATTATTTCATGAATATGGAGGTCCAATCAAACTCTGTGCCACTGTAAAATTTTCAATCAGGTCATTGGGGTCCAACCAGATAATAAATAAAAGAAATTATAGTAGGAAAACACCGAAATAATGTTTTATTGATAGTTTCAAATTGTTCTTGGACAATTATCCTAGAATGGTAATATCATGGGATATAAAAATAATATGTATTCAATTTTATCAGTACATACAAGAATTCTATTGATCAAATATTTGTCCAAATCATAAATTGGATGATCTTGGTCAATCTATTTTTTCAAAATGAGAGAAATTGGTAGTTTTATGAGTCAAAGATGAATATAGGATCATTCCTCATTGAAGAATGTGCTCACCATTTAATGGAAGAATTTTTTCAGTCGCTACACACTAATCTACTTCGATCCAGAGATTCCTCATCGTCAGATTTGATTTTCGAAAATAAGGATGAAGAAGCATCTCTTGAAGGTATTTGGGTTATAAGGCCAGCCCTAGTAAAATCACAATAGTGGAATTAAAATAGTGTTCCATTTCGGTTTTATAAAACAAATTAATTTTTTAATTTAATTAATTAACCAAATGAATGAACCACCAGTGGGAGAGATATCCTAATGCCCCACACCAACACATTTTACATCACACCTATGATAGAAAACACATTCTAGGATCAAATGTGGTATCATATTTCACATCTTAGTTTTTGTTTCAGACTTATACAATTTTATTTATGAAAATTTTCAAATTTAATATACTATATATTCAATATTTTTATAAAATTATTTATGGAAATATTGGAACCTACAATTGGAAGCCTTCCCATTTTTGAGCCCTAGAAATATATATAAAAATATTTCAATGTCTAATAGGGAAAAAATTGGGTCTCTACATTATTTAATTTTTTACAATTTTTATCCATGAAAATAAAATTTAAAAAAACTCAGGATAGTGAGCATACATTTGGATATATTTCACCCATGTGCTATATACACATTCCCATTCTACCACAACACATGAACCAAGGGGATAGCCCATACATGTGGGGTCCTCTACTATTGATCCTCAATCTCCACCATGTGCTTCATAAAGGTGGTTCCATCCATGATGTCCATCATTACCCATTGGATGAAGTGTGTAGGTTCATGCATGTATTTTATTAGCTATGAAATTGGGATGATTTCATTAACCCGATACAGTTATGGGGGTAGGGTGAGTTAGTAAGAAGCCTTTCTATCCCTCTGCTCAATCTCGAACTACTCGATGAACCTTGAGGATTTCATTCCTCTATGGATATACATCCTCAATCATCATCCTAGGGATACTCTTAAGAAAACATGGTCTCCCAAATCAAACTACAAAGGCATATAATGGTGATCTGTGTATGATTTATATCTACTCTATGCAATCCAAATCCACTCACAAATATCATGGACCTTCTCTTTCATCCCCTCTACTAACTCTGAACAAATAAGAGATGTCTTTCCAATCTCAATGTATCACATGGGTGACATGTAGTGTATCCCATAAAGGTACTCCAATGTTTCTCCATTGATTATAGAGTGTAAGTTGCTGTTATATGAAAACTATACTAAGACCAAGTGACGCACCCATCATTGGATGATGTTTAGCCCCAAATCCCTCTACATATCCTCTAACACAAGGATAGTTCACTCAATCTACACATTCTTATGGGGGTAAAAATATGCACTCATCTTCATTTGGGTCTGGAATAACTCTGGCGGGCTGCTCCACAATCGTAACAGAAACTATATGTCACGATCAGAAATAATAATTAAGGGCACCCAAAAGAGGTGAAAAATATATTCTACATACAACATCCCCATACTAACCATTGAACTCTGGCACCTGATAGAAAAGAAGTGTACATACTTTATGAATTATTCAACTATCAAACAGAATCTTCCATCACCCTTCATAGTCCATGGAATCCCTGTAACAAATTCCATGGACATGCCAATACTCAGCAACATTGAGATCTAAAGGGGATAAAATAAACCTACTAGAACCTAGTGATCATCCTTCACCTACTTATAGGTGAGTCACCGAGACATTCTTTCATAAAGAAAATCATCTCATTTTCATCCACCGAAAATTACACTAAATGTCACTACACATCTTTCCCACATCGAGATGTACAACCAAAGGGGGGAGTTTGGAACTATTACATCACCTCCCCCCACATCATGACTCAGACCACTGTTCATCCTTGAAAATTGATTACAACATTCCATCATTTATAATTTATAACTAGTGAGTTTACTTTGGATATCTAGTCATACAATATCTCCCTATCAATGTCTCCCAATTGGGAATTTGTCGTATTCTTTGTAAGTAGAGAGGACTACACAATAGAATAAAGAAAAGGCACACCCCTTGTTTCGGCTGGAAATGGGGATGACCTTGTTTATTTAAGGTTAAAACATTCTAATCAGTTTCAAACGGGTTTATTCGAAGAGTAGAAAACATCCAATGAGTCTATATCCATTTGGACCTACTTTCCAAAGGTAGGTGCTCATTAGTTATGGACTTATGAGGCTTAATAATTTTCATTGGTCGAGAGGATGGGAGTTCGGACTCATAACACCTTTTTGGGGGGAATTATTTTCTACTCCAGGAATCTATTTTAGATTTGAGTAATGTTCGTGAATCCTTATTAATTTACCAAGTATGAAAATGATATTTCCTTTAGATCTGAAAATCCATGATTGATATGTATGAGATTTAGAGAATCTTTTATATGTATTTGAGGTTATTTATCAATAGAGAATCATCCATATTTATTAGATATTCTTATTCAATGGTATCCTTCAACAAATTATATAGAAATCTCTTGATCATTATGATAACCATACAGTTTTAAGGCCACTCAGTGGGGAACTTGATGTTTATTGTCGTTCAGAAGGACGTGGATTATTTCAGGGATGGGATCGTACCCACAGATGGGCTACCTACGTATCCTTGTTGGAAAAGGAATAAATACCCACGTTGTTCAAGTGATGATGTATGAGGTTTATGCATGATTAATGGCTCAAAGAGAGATTTCAAATTAAGTTTTACACTCTAAGCCCATGTGAGTCATGCTCAGTGTGAGAAACAAGAGGTATCAGTAAAACCTAATGATTGTGCCATGAAATATGAAATCATAACAAATGATGTGGGGCTTATGTATGAATGACCACCCAGGTAGGTGAATATCGGGACATACTTCCGGGAAGAAGCCTGGGAATAGGGTCCATAATGGTATATGTTCTTTATGGGGATTTGGATACTTAACTTAGGAATTAATCCTGAGAAGGATGCCCAAATTAGAGGGGACATATGATTGGGTTTTATTCCTGATAAGGAATCCCATATCAAAAGAAATTAATACTTGGGGCTTACCCCTAAAGAGGATGCCCAAATTAAGGGAAATTATGACTGGGGCTTACTCTAGAAAAAGGAGGGACAGGTTAAGGGGACGTGAGACTTAGGGCTTACTCCTAAAAAGGAGGCCTACATTAGGGAACTTGGGGCTTACTCATAAGGTGGATGCCCAGATTAGGGGAAAATTATGATTGGGGCTTATTCTTAAGGAGGATTCCCAAATTAAAGATCTTCTCATCTTAATGGATTAGGTTGAATGAATGAAATATCTAACCTTAGTGACATAATTTTATGTAAAATCACGAGGTTTTGAAAGATGTTCCACAAATTTATTTTTTGATAAGGAATCCAACAAAGGAACCAGGCCTAAAATGGCTTTGAAGAGGGTTTTGAATGTGAAATATTGAATAGGAGAGGTGGATTTGATTAAAAGAGTTGAATAAGTAGGAGGGGTACCCAAAAATAGGCTGGCGCGCAAGTCCTGTTTGGGTGCGCAAGCCATGGTCGCACAAGTATACTGGCATGACATGGGTGTACATGGGCGACAGTTAACCCATAGGGTGATACTGGGGCTAGACTTGGCTCAAGCCCTTAGTATTATCCCTAAAGGATTCCAAAAGGGTTGCGGGCAAGTTCTGTTGAAGGGATAAGGTGGCGCACAAGTGTGTCCATTTCCCTTAAGGGAGGGACACATAGGTGCGCAAGTGTTGATGAATTCGGACACTTAGGCCTTATTCCTCCTCTTTATATCTTCCATTATAGGTAAGAAATTACCTTATAAGTGTTCTGATGATTTCAAGTAGAGAATAGGGCGCCGAGAACTTAAATCTGACTTTTGGATTTCTCATCCTTGAAATGGGGGGCCCACAGGGGGCATTTATAGGCCATTTTGGACCATGAGAGAAAATAATATAGGGTGCACAAGTATACTTGTGTGACCATGATGAAACGTGTGTGATCCATGCTTAAGGGGTTCCTTGTTCATGCCTTTGTCAATTTTTGATGTTCTTCAAAGGATGAATCTCTTTGTGCTTACGGTATTCCCCTATTTCATTCGTTATACTCTGTTACGAAATGGAGCGTCAACAAAATTCCCCCCTCAAAGATGGATCCGAAAAAGAAAGAGGATTTGAATCTGAGGAAAACTAGAAATAAGGAGTTGTGGCATGCAAGTCATAGGTGTGCAGGTATGCTTCTGGCACACAGGGTTCGATGCGTAGGTGTATGGACTCACCTATAAATATGTGGTACCACTTCACACAAAGCACTCTATTCCAAATTCTTCTGAGCTCTCGTTGCGCAAGTAAATCTTGTCGTGTAGGTATCTTGGTTTTCCTCTCATTCGCGCTTCTATTCATGTTGCACTTCTGCAGAAGTATTTTTACTTGTACGGTGATACCTACGCACCCATACATGTACTTTGGCGACGAACTTAGACTTGTGCGCCAATATGGGACTAGTGCGCCTTAATGCCTTAGCCATTTTTTTGGAATTTCTCCACAAATTTTATGAAAAATCAACATAGTTAAAATTAATTTATCTGATTTTTTTGTAGATTCAATAGCTACCAGAATAATTGGAACGACTAATGAGCCGGCTAGCAACAGGATTGATGATATGATGAACGTCGTTGGCCTTGATTACTATGATATATGTGACAACACTCTCCCATATTTGGCCAAGTACTTGAAGAAATATCATGTTAATTTCCCACATAGAATTTTCATGCCTTTATATGGCCATGGTCATATGCAAGGAGTCAACGTTCCTGATGAAAAGAATTATATGCATGAGATGCAGACACACTACTACTCCTCTATTTTGGTTATGTTGTGCATTAAGAGCAACAAAAATGGTGTGAACTTTGAAATTTTTTCTTCATCCCATTTCTTTGTAGATATGAAAATGGAAAACCCAGGGGCTGATATTTTTTCCCCTGCCGATTGGTGGAGATAAGACTATCATGACATTAGAATAATATCTAAAAAGGGTACTCTCTCCAAATGGCTCTTTACTTCCAATGCTCCATTCTCAAATACATGCATACATCTTCCATGTCTCTTGGATAGAAACAAATTCACTTTTTGATAAGAAAATTTTTTTCTCAAACCACACTCAAGAACATTCTTTTACAATTGTTCCATGAAGAGCAGGTATTATTGCATCTGATATTGTATCCAGTTGAATGAATGAATTCCAGGTGGTTGCTGATGAAGCTCGGGATTTCGTAAATCAAATTAATAGTTATGTTGAAAGCCTCTTGTAATTATTGATAAAGAGTAGAGACTCCAATCTGTGGATGTCCTTCTAACTCTTGCGCATCAATGAAATACAATTTCATATTCAATCATTTGTGCCTTCATTCTCTTGCTACATGCTTTAAACAATTACCTAAGACAATGATCCTATTAAGCATAGTTTTATTTTTTCTAGGATTATAAAAATAACCCTACAAAATTTGAATTTTTTTATTTCTCAATATGACCTAAATCATAAAAAGTGTACATTTAGCGAGCTGGGACTTGACTTTTGTTCAGAGTTCCCTTGTCTTTTGTGGGAAGATTAATGTCATGCACTTCGGACATGAAAAGGACAATGTTTAAGGTCGAAATAGCTTTGACTGAATGGATTAAAATTTACTCAATTCCTTGATAATATATCTGAAAACATATTACCATATTCATGTATGGTGGAAAACATGTAAATTATGACTTTAAAAAGATTAATATGAGGAATGATAAGAAAAAAGGGATAAAAGGCATTAGAAAAGGTATTTCCAAAGAATAAAGTAATGACTATTTAACAAACTTGTTAGGGGTTTGAATTATGTATGTCCACTTGAGGGCATTGGTTGCATAGTCAAATAATAGCTTCTTTTGGATGACAGGTCCTTTATGTAGACTACTTATGCAAGGCCGCCTAAGGGCACGTGATTCATAGTCATGCAAAATAACTCTAATAAATTTTACTTTCCTATTTCTAAAAAGCCAGTGAAAGTTTATGGAGATTCAATTTTTCGATTGACTAGAGTCTGCTGTATGGAGAGATGTACTTGAATATAGAGAGGATATTCCCAATCAATATTGTCAAATAATTGGATGAATGTCACTCCTGCGAAGGTCTATACCAAATGTAGGTAAGGGAAATATAAACCATAGACTTGAATACTTTCAGATCATGAAAAAACGTATGGGTCAAATATGTTAAGGATGGCTATTTTTTCTCAGATCCCTAAATATTATCATTATGACCAATAAGTAAAAAAGAGGTTTTCATCCCAAAAATGAAGTTAAAAATATTTGAAAACCCCTTTAGGGGGTTGAATTATGCTGGGCCACATAAGGGCATTGGCTGCATAGTCAAATAAATTCATCTTTTGGCTGACAGGTCCGTTATATAGACTAATTATGAAAGGCCGCCTTAGTGTACATGAATCATTGTCCAGAAAAGGAATTCCCAGGTATTAGACATTTTGTGACCTGATGTCACGAAAAGGGTTATGGAGATCTAGAAGAATTTAAGGATAGGAGTATGACACATGAAAAATGGGTATGTCTAATGCATGATGGAGATAAATAGAACAATGCTGACCATCATCATGTTGTGGCAAGGTCTTGAATTGAAATGTTGGACCTCAATACATATCTCATTAGAATGAGAATCCAGCCAAATGTAGTTCTTGAAATATAGATTAACGTCATGTGGGATGAGAATGTAGGAGATATTAATTTAGGGTCATGGAGCTCTGACCACAATAAAGAATACACATTGTGAGTTTTATAAACATGATGTGAATGAAGACTGGGGTTTTCATACCACATTCATGTTTTCACAGGGTGACTTTTCTGCCATGGGACTGAATGTGGAAGTTGGGGTTAGGGCCAAAGACATGGGGATGGATTTGACCGATGCTCGAACATTCATATGTATCCAATAAGGATGGGAATCAAGCAACACGTAGTTCATGAAATACCCTCTATTATTATTTTTTCATACTAGTGAAGGGTGAAATGGGACTTTAGTGCAATGAAGGTTTGACCCAATATTAATGGTTCGGGAATTGCCATGTATGCACGTAGTCTGTGGAATATAACATGATTGGAGATCAATGTAAATAATGATTCCCTCTTAGGTGAGGGTGTGAAAGAATGTTGTAGTTTATTTTCCTATAGGAAAAAAGTGAAAATAGTTTTACATCATATAGAAAGGATGATGGTGAACCAATTTGAAAATATTGGTTCTGGGGGAGAATTCACGAATAAACATCGTATGAGATGGAGGTGAAATGATGTGAATATATTGATTTTGGGCTTGAACCTCGGTAGGTTGCCTACATACCCAGCCTAGAAGGCAAGGATCAATGTCTGCATAGTTCAATTGAAGAATGAATTGGTGATCGATTCATACTTGGGGACAATGACCTAAAAAATGGTGTTGGGACTTACGCATGGTTAGAAGCCCAGAGAAAGTGTTATTGTTGGAGTTTACTCTAAACTCATGTGAGTCATACTCGGTAGAAACAACCTTAACAATTCACATTTTAATTTCATGTAGGACATATAAGGGACTGGACACAGTTTAACATCATGTTGGACAATGAAGGATTGTGCAGTTTAAAGTCTTGTAGTAAGGACATTGGGTACTGTGCAGTTTAATTTCATACAGCGAGAACAAAAGAGGGGTTGTATAGTTTAATGTCATATAGCAAGGATGAATGCGGGACTATGCAGTTTAATGTCTTGTAGTGAGGACAACATAGTTTAACGTCATGTTGTACAAAAGTAGTTTAAGGTCATATGCATTGACCAGTGGTGCACAGTTTATCGTCATGTAGATAGGAAAACAAAGTTTAATGTCATGTTAGACGAAATTATTTGTCTTACACACAAAATATTTTCAAGAATCTTACATTGGTTGGAGTCATGAAGAGTTCTCCATCAATTGAGATTAAAGAATAAGCTACATTGGAGTAGACATTATGTATTGATTAAGGTACTTCCCACTTTTTCTCAAGCTTGGGAGGATTCTTTCCTAGAATCATTGGAGTTCTGAGAACCAATACCAATTATCCTTGAGTGAATGAATGATGATGAACTTTTTTGTTGAAAGCTCATGCTATTCAATTCTGATAGACTTCCAAATGGTGCAGGGTGCATAATCTTTTTTCATCTAATCATTCTAATTCATCCAATCGCTTTTGAGATTTTTCATCTATAGATGACTGATCACAAATGGATACTCTGAGTGAAGGTAATTGAACCTCAATGGGCAATACTACTTATATTCCATATACCAATGAATATGGATTTGACCACGTAGTATTGTGTGTGGCGGTTCGATACTCCCATAAAGCATGAAAAATTTTATCAGGCCATGATTTCATATCTCTATCCACCATCTTTTGCAGTATGTTTGAAAGAGTCTTATTGAATGATTCTATTTGGCCATTGGCCACTACATGATACTGAGATGAATGGTTGGATTTGATGTTGTATTCTTGATACTACATCCTTACCTCAGATGAATAGAAGTTGGTTCCATTATCCGTCAATATGGTATGGGGGACACCAAATCTGGTAATGATGATATACATGATGAAGCTAAAAATTATTTTAGAAATAACTTCTTTGAGAGGTATTTCCTCTACCCATTTGGAAAATAATTCAGTAGTTGTAAGAATATACTTAAACTGCTTGGATGTAGCCAATGGGTAAGGTCCTACTACATCCATTCCCCATGTGGAAAATGACCATGAGTAATTAGTTGTATGAAGCAACTCTGGGGGTTGATGAATGATGTTGGAATATAATTGGCATGAATGACACATCTTAGTGAAATCAACACAATCTTGTATCATTGAAGGCCAAATGTATCCAAGCCTTAAAATTTGATCAGACAGTCTATGTGCATACTGGTGGAAACCACGGGCTCCTGCATGTACTTCTTTAATGACAGCCATTGTCTCTTCAACATCAATTCATCTGAGGATAATTCCATCAAAACCTCACTTTTAGAGAATATTTTGGTGATCTGGGCTATCATAAATAGTAAAATTTTCCACATGCTTCTGGACTTGTTCTTTCCCGGCTCTATCAAGAGGGTGTGTTCCATTTTGAAGGAATTCCCTAATAGGTGTCATCCATCCTGTAGTATAACCATAGGGTCCATAAATGGGACTAATTTCATTGATTTCCTCTATTCTGATTTGAACATAAGGTGAAACTATACGAAGGTGGGCAATACTAATGATTATTTCATCCCGATTTGGATCTGCCAGAGTTGTGGCAACATTAGCCAATGCTTCATCTTGGCCATTTTATGATCGCGGGACATAAGAAAATGTTGGTTCTGAAGGAAATTCCATCATTAACTCTCTGATGTAATCTTACAAATGGATTACCTCTTCTTTTCTGATGGCATAATCCACATTCACATGTCCGATTACCAGGACTAAATCACATTTCACCTTTAAGTGATTCACTTTTTCCTGAAGCGCCAACTCCAATCCTGCGATCATAGCTTGATATTCTACTTCATTGTTTGTACCACCTTCCAACAATAAGAAGGAATATGGTAGCACTGCCTTTTCTGGGGAAATAAGCACAATTCCTATCCCAACATTGTTTAATTTAGGATCTCCATTTTCTTCCATGTTGGTCTTATGGAAGCACCATCAAAGTACATTTCCCATGATTGAAGATTATCTTGAATACAGAAGACTTCCTCCTCAGGAAGTTCAATATCTTAAGAAACATCTTCTACTAAAGGGTGTTATGTAAGGAAATTAGCCAGATCTTGGCCCTTCATTGACTTTTGAGACACATACTTGATGTCAAACTGCTACAAAATAATTGCCCACCTTGCCTGACGTCCTGTAAGCATTATATGAATAAGGATGAATTTGAGCGGGTTATTGTGAGATACCAATTAGACGTCATGATGTTGAAGGTACTATCTCAATTTCTGAACTGCAAAGATCAATGCTAGAAAACACTTTTAAATACTTGAATATCGAGTTTCTGCCTCATGAATTGTCCAACATAGATAGTAAAGATTGTTTTCATTCCCAGCATCATTATTATGGGCAATTAAGGCACTCAATGATCGCTCTAAAGCTGTCACATAGAGGATAAGTCGTCTTCATTCAAAAGGTGGCATTAATACCAGTGGAATCAATATATATTTCATGAGGATATCAAATGCCTCTTGGAAATCTTTCGTCCACTCGTAAGTGACTCCCATCTTCATTAATTTGGTGAAGGGTAAACATTTGCCTGCCAGATTGGCGATGAAACACCGAATATAGGCCAAGTGTCCTTGTAGTCCTCTCAATTCCTTCAAATTTCATGGAGGTGACATACCAAGTAATGATTTCAACTTCTCAGGATCGACATCGATACCACGATGGCGTACAAAAAAGCCAAGAACTTTTCCTGAGGTTACCCCAAAAGCTCATTTAAAGGGGTTCATCTTCAAATTGTGTTTTCAATGTTTGTCGAATATGATTTCCAAATCAGATAAGTGATTAGAATGTTGTCTTGATTTTACCACCAAATCGTCCACATAACATTCATCAAATTTACCTAAAAAGGTTTTTAAGATACGATGCATGGCATGTTGATACGGTGCACCTGCATTCTTCAGGCCAAAAGTCATTTTCCAATAGAGAAACACACCTTGAGGGGATCTGATGTATGTATATTATTCATATTCTAGAGCCATTCGGCTATGATTATACCCCGAATATCCATCCACGAAGGAAAGTTCTTCATAGCTAGCTGTTGCATCAATTATGAGTTCTGTTATCAGAACTAGAAAATAATCCTTGGGACAATGCCGATTAAGATCTCTAAGATCAATGAAAAGTCTAATTTGTCCATTCTTCTTTTTCACAAGGACAATGTTAGCCAACCATTTGGGATATTGGACTTCTCTGACAAAGTTAGCCTTGAAATGTTTATCCACCTCAACTTCAATTATTGAGGTATAAGATGGGTGTGTTCTTATTGGGGCTTGCTTGAATCCTCGATATTCTTCTGGAAAACCCAAATGATGGGTAGCAACATCAGGATCAAGCCCTCTCATTTCTGTATAGTTTCAAGAAAATATATCTTTACTTTTCTTTAAAAATGATATATACATTTCTTGCTCTTCATGAATCATGGCCTCACTAATTAATGTGCGGCATGGATCTTCTTTTGTACCCAGATTTATTTCTCTGAGTTCATCCACAGTGGTAGATATTCCCTCTTCAAATACTGGAGAAGCATCTCTGAGATCTTCGTATTCTTCATCAACACGTGTTATTTCTTCTGTTTCTACTTGCGTACTAGATAATGAAGCATAACATCAATGATCAGGATAGAAGTTAAAATTTTAACATCTTGAAGAAGAGGCTACCATTTATAACCTTATTGATGATGAAGGGTCTTCCTTGGGTAATAAAGAGGAGATGATGGATCGAGAATCGTCATCATTTTTCATCTCTAACATTGCTATAACTTCTTCTGGCCTGGTTGATGAAGTATAGAATTGCTGGATTTCAGCGGATGAAATGAAGACATCTCCATTTGAGCTTTCATCATTACTTGGTGAATTACCAATTTCTACCATGTTGTCTGGCTTGGTTTTCATAATTGACATTAAGGAAGTTTTCATAAGAGTATTTGGATTTCGGTCTATCCTGTCAATTTGACTGTTAGGAAACACATAATCTGTACTCATATGTAGGAATGAGTTTACTTGAATCTTTTCCAAACCATATGGAGTATTAATTTTTCTAACCTCTTTTGTCGTAGATACCTCCTTCCCCTCCATGTGATAGAATTCTACCACAATGTATTGAGATTGAAATGTTTTTAATGGGGATTTATCACCGTAAAATGTCCCAATTAAACCATAAAAAATATTTGAGACATTTATGGTATGATGAAGGTATAGCCGCATTTTGATGTAGCCAAGTTCTTCCATGAAAAATTTTAAAGGTTGTGTCATGACGAACCACCATGATATGTGAATTGGATATAGTATTCCAAAACTGAGTACTGAGTGTAATCTCACCCAAAGGTTCTTGTTAATTTTTATCATATCCTTGCAACAACAAAGTACATGGAGTTGAATCAGATTCGGTGAGGCCTGATAGACGAAGTGTACAAATAGGGATGAGGTTGACTCCTGAACCATTATAAATGAATTATTCTCGGATGTCTATATCATTGACCATGCCAGATAAATACAAAGTTCTAATATGTCCTTGCACAACATCATCTTCATATTCATCTGGAAAAAATATCACTACATGGACTTCGGCAGGACCATTCTCTATATGATAGACTTCAGACACAACAATTTTAGTTTCGAATTCCTGAGGACTTGATAGAGCCTCAATGAGTGCCTCCTGAAGATCCTTTGATAGTTTCAAGGCATCCAGAATTGACAACTTAGCCAATACTTGGGCCAAAGTTTTCAATACATTATACTTTTGGTCCAAAGGTCCGTGTTTCCCAACAGGAACGTGGGGTTTCTCCTGTGCCTTATAAGTTTATTCTTTTTAAGCATATGCATCTTGTATAATGGTAGGAGTTGTAAATACTCCGGTATTTGGGAGATTAGACCGATTATGTCTATTTATTTTCTTAGAGTAAGAAGTTTTAACTTCTAACTGATCTTCCAAACTAACAGTTCCAGGACCGAATCTGCCATGTGTGGAAGAACTTTCTTATTCTTGTTGAGCCCGTTGAACAGCCCTGCCATGAGTTTCTACTACATGTACAGTTCTAGTAGGGGTAGGATTAAAATAGTGCCTTCTGGAATATCCACGTCTTCATCTATATCCTAGACCTCTCTAACTCCCTGTAATTCCCCTTTTTGATACAGGGAACTCGGGCTCATCATGATCGAAACTGTGACGGGCATAATGATCTATTAAGTGATTCATGTTAATAGAAACAAAGATCCACTCTTTATATGATGAAGACTTTTCCTGATTAGCCAGTTTAGGTTGTTCCATTTGGTGTGGCGGTGCCCGTGCTTCTGAAGAAGATGGTATAAAATCTGCCAGATTCAAAGACAACATGGGCTTTGACACAATCTCATCACCTTCTGACTACTCTTCATTCGTTGAATTATGTCGCTTCTTTGAGGATTTTCCTTCTAATGAAGTGGGTTTTGCTATGGAATTCATAGAAGAGGGCACAATTGGATTCTTCAATTGTGTTCGTAAAATGGAATGAGTTCGTTTGATCATTTTTCTAACCATCCTATCATCATATTTCTGTGAATTTTTTTTTGACTTCATGCCACTCGCCTTATTCCTCTGGATCTGTAGCAGTAACACATGCAACCTGGGCTGAAGAACCTTTCAGTTTGACTTTTCCCGAGTCCACCATCTTTTGTAGGATGTCACTACTAAAAAACATGGCTTTTGCGCCTTAAAGAATTAGAGACCACTTTTGGCGGTCGCTAAAGAGAGTATTAGCGACTGCCAATGGCGGTCGCTAATTCCGTAAAAAATCTGGCGGGATTTTTCCCGCTTCCCGTCGTCTTCTTCGCAAGTTACATGTTACAGCACGCCGCTTCCGCCCCTAACCGCCTCCTCCGTCAGCCACGTCACCAAGGGTGACCACCAAACAACCCTCTAAGTCCATTGCTGGACCTAATAGGTCCTTTCATCGCTGTGGCACCTCCCCACGACATCCTCTGATGTATCTTCTTCCTGCCGACCACTGTGAATCCGCCATGGACGGCGACCGAAGATTTTGGGATAGCTACCCCGTCTCCCCTCATGTCTCGATAGCAGGCCACACAAAATGCCACAATTTTCGTGGGAGGGTTTTAGCGGCCGCCATTGGCGGTCGCTATTGAGCTTCACCGACGAAGCAACAACGACCGCCAAAAGAGGTCGCAGAGCGGCCGCTAAAGGCCTTTAGCGACCGCTTTTGGCGGTCGCTAAAAGCTGTTGTTATAGTAGTGGGTCTTTGAATATAGAACACTCTATAATTGGGTGCCCCAACATCTGATTAATTAGGAAATAATTGGTAAGGGCTTCATCTTCTTCCTTTTTCATTTTATTAGTCCTTGGCAACTAAACCAAATTATTTTCCAGAGCTGAAATGAAGTAACCACGAACTTGTTCATTTCAGAAGGAATAAAATTTGTTTTTTAACTCCTTAAATTGTTTCCATCTTTGATCTCTTCGATCATCTTGACTAAATGACCTCTTTTGATGACACTCAGGAGGAGGATCACTTCGATAAGATGAAGGTTTTGAAGTGGAAGCTGGTATAGGTGCTTGTTTGAGTGTAACTATAGTAGTCTCTGCTCTACCCATTCTACATCCTGGAACTGATGGAATTACATGATTTTTATCTTTATTCATTGTAAAATAATATCCAATCTTTTGAGATATTGAAGTAAGGTCTCAAAAACCTCTTGTGTATTTCACAAGGACTAACGCTATGCGTAAATCATCACGCAAATTTTCCACACAGTTTGGAAACAATTTTTCTTGAGGGAGTGCTATGCTTAAAGATTATGTTAATACCTTCCAGCGAGCAATGAAATATGAAACTCTTTCAATTTCCCTTTGATTATAATTTGTAAGATCAAAAACTGTTGTCTTTGGCAATGTTGTGCTGAATTGACGGAGTCGTTGACAGAGATCTTCCCACCCGATAATTGACTGGGATTGCAAGCATGTATACTAGACAAAAGCAGGCCCTTGTAATTACTGTACAAAACACCTAATATTAAGTACTTATTTTTTTAGGAGTTCCCAAAAAAGGGTCCCAATGACAGAAAAAAATTGTGTTATGTGTTGTTCCAGGTCTCCCGAACCATTAAAAATTGGGAATGTGGAACTTGAAAATTCTGATGGAGGAGGAATTGCATCAACCCATTCAGGGTAAGCTCTCTTTTCTGGTTTAATTTATAAATGCTTTCATTCCATTTCTTCTAACCGAGATATTAATGACTCAATGGTAGTCATTAACGTTTGAGAAACATCTAGTTGAGCTTGGGCCTAAGCAGGTGAAATAACTGGAGCTTGGATAGTTATGGTGGCTGGAACTGCAACTGATGGTAGCACCACTGGTTGTTGTTTTTCATGACCCAGAGGATTAGACCTGTGAGGGTGTACTGGTAAAGGTGGATATTATGGTCTATCTCAGTAGCTACAACAAATTCTCTTGACTGACTGACTCCATCACACTGAGGAGGAAGACTACCTTGAAGTATTTTTGCATTCAACCCCCTTAATTCCTTAATTTCATCATCTTGTTGTGCGAACCTTTTCTCTAGTGAGAGTGATTGGCCTTCTCTAGAGGATGGGTGGAATGTATCCTTATTTTTTTCCTTTCCCATCGTTGGATGCCTTTCGGAGAGGGGGAAGTTGGTTATTTTAAGGAATACCTAGATTCTGGGTAAGCCTTTGATTTCATGTACTCACACCTTCTTCATTTATTTCTTTGTGAACAACCTCTTGAGAAGGAACTTCTTCATCTGATCCCTCTGAGTGAGCCTCATGTTCGGGAGGATCAGTAATAATGTCATTGATGACATTTATTGATTCATAACGCATTGCATCACTTCTATCTGCATTTCTGTGATACAGTCTTCTCCCATGTCATTAATGAGACAATGCCTTTTGTTGAGTTGATCCCTCAGGAACTTCTTGATGAACCGTAATTTAGAGAGAATATCCTGATAATTCGGCTCTACATTCCTCTTGTGGATTCTTCCCTAATCGAGAGAAGACTATCATTTGCTGAAGAAGAGAATGAGGATTTGAAAAAGTCCTTAGTTCGGTGGGTTGGGTCTGTTTCTGCTATTTCTGCTCAACTCCTCGAATACTATTTGTTGATTCCGAGGGTTGGGATAAAAGAGTCCCCAGTGAGGCAAGCTGAGGTGGTTATTGAGCTGCTAAATCTGAGACTTTCATAAAAGCTCTCCTGATTTTGTGGACTTTAGTCAGGAAATTGGTTGTATGGATCAACATACATCCACCCAAATCACCTGGCTCAAATGACCATTGGTTGATTTCTGACACCTCTGTCACTTGATGATGTGCATGCTCTAAACGAGAAGCCCGTTCGATATTCTCATTTGCCGAATGCAAGATTAATTTGAAAACTTGTTCTCTGTATGCCTATATTTTGGAAGAACTACTTGAGGCATGTTCCTGAGGAAGCCTTTGATTACACAAAAAACCAATTGGTTATGGCTGTCCATGGGAAATAACATTGCATGAGACCATTTTTGGTGGGAATTGTTGACCGGAGAGTACAATAAAATGTTGTGCTCCATGAACACCCCATCATCTAATATGAATACCATATGGGGCATTGGTAATTAACTGGACAACCTTTTTAGTGCGCCAAGGCATGAACGTTGAAGGGCTCTCTGCTTCTTTTCAACCTTCGGATATCGGGAAACTGAGAGAGATGCCGAATAAATTTGGTGTTGTAACCCTTCTATTACCTTGACATGATTTTCATAATCATCATAAGATAATATTTTCTTTTTCGAGCAACAATGTGTTTTACACATGTTGCGATGAATATCGTGAATACAATCTTCCGTCAACATTTCTGGAATGTCATACTAAGAGTCAGCCAAAGGCCAAAACATGACTTGTACTTCACCTTTCACCAGTTGCTTTTTCATACTCATCACTTCCTCCTTATCATTAGATTAAGATTATTCGACCTGATTAGACCAAATCTAGCGCTACTTTGTTTCTTCATCAAATTCAACAAGATTAGAAGACAATTCATTTATCAAACTAGAAGATGAATTACCCAGGGATGGTTCGGAGAATGACATACACCCTAGGATATCTTCTGATTGAGAAAGTATTTTACCTGCTAGTGGTAAAGCATCAGACATGACTGGATTCACATTTTCATCTTCCTCAAGATAAGAGGGCTTTCTCATTACTACATTGTCCTGTGAATAATTTTCCAAGCAATGCGAATTACTAATGTAGAGAGGAATCTTGCTTATAAATTCATCATCATGGGGAGAACCACCATGGCGGGTTAAAGAAACAAAATGAAACATTTTTCACCATGATCTTTTAGCCACGTAGAGGGTTATCGTGGCTCTCATCTGAAGATGATACATCGAGATCAACCGAACTATCATGAAGAAAGCCTTCATGAGGAAGTGTGTGATGAAGACCTTGAGAATTATTGTTCCCACAATTGGGAAATGGGAGAGTAGAATCTTGAGTTTCAATAGAGAATTTTATGAGTGCATCATGAACTCCAGCATCGAGCAAGGCCTTATTACATATTGGATCTTGATTTCATGACTGTGATGGACGATTCTTTTTCTTATACGCCTTCTTACGCACTTTAGGAACCACTTGTTGACATAAGTTGTTATTATGGGTAGGTGTATATGCCTGCTCAGGAGAAATGGTCCGGTTAGGCTGATTATCTCCATTCAAATCAGGTGTATGTGCTTGACATGATTGTCCGTATAACATGGGGGAGTATGCCTCAAAACCCTCTTGGACTAGGACAGAGGTGTGTATCTGTTCTGGAGTTATATGATGATGGGTCACAACATTGGTAGAGACATATTTATATTTATTTCCTTGTGATGCTGCTGAAGTTGTTATAATATTCTGATAGGCATCCAGAATATGAGAAGGGATTTTCTTCTCCTCTTTCACCATTGTTAGAATGTGCTTGGTGAATTCATCTGCCGGAACAGAAATATATGTCTATTCCATTCTTGGAGTAGGTGTGTATTCCTGCTCCTATCCTCCTTTTCCTATCAGTGAATTCAGATAGTACTCATGTGTGGGGGCAGAGAGTTGAGTCTGATCCAAATTTGTCGTCGGATCTTTTTTACTGACTTCTCCGAGTGCTACCAAACGAGACTGTTGGCAGACTCGATGAACATTGGCAGGTGTATGTGTCTGCTATGTATTCTTAGTCAAGCATGGTTGATGAATTTCCTTCAATACTGGAAGGAGAGACTGCTGACAGAATTGTTGACTGTAATCAGGTGTATGTTCCTGCTTATCTGTTGCCAGCATATTAAATTGGTCAGTTTCATTGGTTGTAGTCAGACGAGTCTACTGACTAGCTGATGAGTTATATATAGGTGTATATTCCTGCCTATAATACTCCACTGGAATTTCCTAGTAGGATTGGTGTGTTACAACTAGACGAGTTTCTTGGGCAGTAGTATTAGGACAGACGGGTGTATATGCCCGCTCATTATTCCCCTTCATGTTGGCTTGATGGACTTCTCGAGAGGGGGAATAAGTAAGAACATTCTCCCTATTGACAATATTTAGCCTTTGGTGGTTCGTCTTGTGGACTTGGGTCTAAGGAACCTGAGCTGAACCCCTAAAGGTGATACCCTCATCATGTTGTGGGTGCACTACCGCACGAGTCTGTTGGCGATTGTTGATGGGAGACCTCTGGAAGGACTCCTATCTCGTTGAATTAAGGCCTTCAGTGACCTTCTCATTCACCTCCCCATAATATGGGAGGGATTGGTGATTGTGTTCCAGGGATAAGGACCTGAAACGGTTGGATATGGTGGTTGGCACCACCTGCTTCTTGATCACTGGTCGTCGCTGTCTGGACAACAAGGGTGAATTGTTAACCTGAAGGGCTTGTCGACCGGCCTCCAGAGTTAGAATGGTACAGTTTTGATGGTATTCCTTAACTAGTGCAGTTGAGACCCATCATTGAAGACGCTAAGTAGGTGATGTCGTCCTCAAAGCGTACGAGGATGTAGTTGGAGTAGCAACAGAGGCATTCACAGGTGTAAACATTAGAGAAGCCATTTCTGTAACAAAGAGAGATCATGGAAAAGAGTGCATGTTTGATATAATAGATATAATCAAGATAAGTTCAAACACTGCATCTTTTGTATGATCACATTTTTTATTGATTGTTTTGTTGACCCTCTCATTGATTTAAATAGGGGCCTAACAAATCAGTGAAACATCATTTAACATGGTTAAGGATTCACGTCGGGTTCACCATTTTTATTTCGGCTGGAAATGGGGATGACCTTGTTTTTTTAAGGTTCAGACATTCTAATGGGTTTATAATGGGTTTATTTGTAGAACCGTAAACATCCAATTATTCTCTCTCCATTTGGACATACTATCCAAAGGTAGGTTCTCATTAGTTGTGGACCGATGAGGCTTAAGAATTTTCATTGTTCGAGAGGATGGGCGGTCAAACTCATCACAACATTTTTGGAGGAATTATTGTCTTCTCCAAGACTCTCTTATAGATTTGAGTTATGTTCATGAATCCTTTTTAATTTAACCAGTAATAAAATGATCTTTCCTTTAGATCTGACTATCAATAATTGATATGTATGAGATTTAGAGAATCTTTTATATGTATTTGAGGTTCTTCATTGATAGAGAATCATCCGTATTTATTAGAGATTCTTAGTCAATGGTATCATTCAACACATTATATAGAAATATTTTGTTCATTATGATAACCATAACAGTTTTAAAGCCACTCAGTGGGGCACTTGAAGTTTATTATCGTTCAGAAGGAAAAATATTATTTTAGAGTTCGGATCGTTCCCGTAGATGGGCAACCTACCTATCCTTGTTAGAAAAGGAATCAGAGACCACATAGTTTGAGTGAATAAGTATTAGGTTTATTCATGATTAATGTCTCAAAGAGAGATTTCATAATTACTTTTACACTCTAAGCCCACGTGAGTCATGCTCGGTGTGAGAAACCAGAGGTATTAGTAAAACATGACGATTGTACCCCGAAAGATGCAATGATAAGAAATGATGTGGGGCTAATGTATGTATGACTACCGAGATAGATGAATATCGGGACATACTTCTGGGAAGAAGCCTTGGAATAGAGTCCATAAAGGTATATGTGCTTTATAGAGATTTGGATGCATAACATAGGACTTAATCCTGAGAAGGATTCCAATATTAAAGGGGACTTATGATTGGGTTTTATTCCTGAGAAGGAAGCCCATATCAAAAGAAATTAAGACTTGGGACTTACTCCTAAGGAGGATTCCCAAATTAAGGGAAATTATGACTGGGGCTTACTCCTGAAAAAGGAGGCCCAGTTTAATGGGACATGAGGCTTGGGGCTTACTCCTGAAAAGGAGTCCCATATTAGGGAACATGGGGCTTACTCTTAAGGAGGATGCCCAGATTAGGTGAAAATTATGATTGGGGCATACTCCTAAAGAGGATTCCCAAATTAAGGATCTACTCATCTTAATGAATGGGCTTGAATGAAGGAAATCTATAACCTTAGTGACCTAAAGTTATGTAAAATCACGAGGTTTTGAGATATGTTCCCCATAATTCCTTTCAGATAAGGAATCTAACAAAGGAACCATGGAAAAAATTGTTTTGAATATGGTTTTGAAGGCTAAATCTTGAAGGGGTGAGGAGGATTTGAATAAAAGAGTTGAATAGGAAGGAGGAGCACCCAAAAAGTGGCAGGCGTGCAAGTCATGTTTGGGCATGAAAGCCCTGGTCGTGCAAGTGTACCTACATGACATTGGTGTAATTGGGAGACGGTAAACCCATAGGGTAATCCTTCGGTGAGACTTGGCTCAATCCCTTAGTATTATCCCTAAAGGCTTCCAAAAGTGTGGCGCACCAGTTCAGTTGAATGGATAAGGTGGCGCGCAAGTTGGGCCATTTCCCTTAAGGACTGGACAATTAGGTGCGCAAGTGTTGATGAATTACAACACTTAGGCCTTATTACTCCTCTTTAGATCTTTCATTATAGGTAAGAAATTATCGTAGAAGTGTTCGAAAGACTTCATGTAGAGACTAGGGCGCTGATAGCATAAATCTGACTTTTGGAATTTTCGTCCTCAAAATGGGGGGCCCATAGGAGGTATTTATAGGACATTGAGGAACATGAGAGAAAAAAAGATAGGGCGCAGAAGTGAATTGCATGACCCATATGTGGTGCGCAAGTATACTTGCGCGACCATGATGAAACATGCACGATTCAGGATTAAGTGGTTCCTTGTTCATGCCTTTGTCAATTTTTGATTTTCTTAAAAGGATTAATCTCTTTGTGCTTAAGGTATTCCCCTTTTTAATTCTTTATACTCTGTGAAGAAAAGGAGAATCAACACCCCTATACACTAACAGGGTCAACTACAAGGATTCCAACTACTCAGAATCCTCTTACACTAAGATAGAATATGAATTCCTTATATGGGAATATACTACTATGTGACCCATCCCTGGAATATTAACTATTTTTATGTTAAAATACTATTGGAATTATAACAAGAAGAACTATCTCAGGTTCAAGTATCCCTATGTGATAATGTACCCAAGACACTAATGGCCTCTATATACCACAATGTGCTCTAACAGATGATAGTTCCATACCTTGCTCAGGGTGAAGACTACCACTAAAAGATCTATATTTTGAGTCAAATAGTTATTCTTTTGGGGTCTCATATTCCTCGAATTGTATGTAATAACTTCTAACCCCTCAATAAACTCATATCTAAGATTAGATCCTGAAGAATTTTAATTATATACATACTCCATGCCCTCCAATGGTAGTCTCAACACATGATCACTAGTCATCCTCATCCTCAACTCCTCAAAGCCACTCTAGCACTTCTCAATCTAGGTAAAAAATGTCCCTTTCAACATTAGAGTGGTCAATGAGGCTATAATCCTAGATATGAAATCCACAAGCCTCTTTTAGTAACCTTCCTAGAAAATAAATATTTTCAACATTTACATTCTCTTGGGTTTCTCCTAAGAAATAATTTCATAGGTGTTTGATGGGTCTATTGGGAAACCATGCTCATAAATAACACGCACAGGATGGTGGACCCCATGCATCAAGAGCTGGAACCTCAAGAGATTTCCATAATTTTTTCTCTCAATGAGAATGTAGAACCATCCTAAGTAGTTCTATATGATCCTCCTCTTTCGGAGACTATATAAGTACATCATTGATGTATAATACCAAAAACTAGTCCATGTATGTCTAGAAACCATGTTTCATCATATCCATAAACATTTCGGTATAATTCATCACACGGATGGGAGTAACTATAAAATCATTGTACCCAGAGAGACATCAAAATACTAGCTTTGGGATATAATCCTTACAAACCATTAAATGATGGTAGCTAGCACTGAGATCGATATTCATGAACCATCTTGCACCGTGGAACATGTAATATATATCATAAATCCATAATAATGGTACAATTTATTTATCATTTCTTCTATTATGAGATGATAATCCATGAAATGTTGCAATCTCCCATCATCCTTTTTCAAGAACAACATTTAAACTGCCCAGGGGGACACACTATAGTTGATGAACCACTTTCTCGAAAGTTCTCTAATATTAGTTGAATCTCTCAGAGCTCAGTAGGGACAATATAATAAGACTTAGAAGATATCAGAGTGGGTTTACAAGGAATTTCAATACAATAAACCATATCCCACCTCAACAGTAGTCTGGGAATGTCCTCAGGAATGAAATCCATAAACTTATCCTAACCTAATAGAATCCAAATTCCCAAAGATGATTTTTCACCAAGGAAAAAAATAACCAACTTGTGGTTGATGGGTTAAATACTCCTTATCACCAAATCCAATCTTCCTTTATGATATATCTCTCCCTATTAAAATGGTGTATCTCATCCCATCAGTGTAAAGGCATCTAAATCGTCTTCGGGGAAAATCGATCTAGGCTCAGACCATGTAAAACCAATCCATAAACAATATTTTTTCATAGGGATCCATTGTTATGACCAAATAGTTCTTTTTGAACTTCTCTACACTAAGAGATAGGCTACAATATAAGAAAATAAAATATTTAGAACATGTTTTCCTTGTATGAACCACACGATGAAGCTTTTGGGACAACATCTTAAATGGGATCTCCAGCTCCCACACTAGGAGCATAGATATTAATGAATGGCTCGAACCTTTGTCTAAAAATACTAAAGAAATAATTGAAAATGAACATATCTCATCTTTTATCATATCTCAAGTCACTAGGTAATTCCCTATGATTTTTCCCATCATAAGCATAGCATGACCCTTTTATGGAATGCCATGGTCCCCAACGCTACCCTTAACTATTTTCCTGATTGTGATCATAGGGAGTTATCAAATATAATATACATATACTGAGCATTGATAACAATTAAAAGTTATTTAGACCTATAACAATAATAACCAACTCCAGCTACCTTGAATCCCTATGAAAGGAATCTTTATGTTGCTATTTCCCACTCCAGTACCCAGATGTAGTTGGTGAGGCACATGGGAAACATGATGACACGAATCTCTCTATAGAGTCCATGATAAAACTTAAGTGATTATAAGTTTTCATCCCATGTCATTTAAAGGTACTACTAGTTAAGGTTTGTGATCCTCAGCCCATATTAAACCACTGTCACCCATCACTGTTGTTGATCTAGAAGCTTTTGAATATGATCCGAACAAAAATAGGAGGGGTATTACTCCCCATGGAACAACTACAAGAAGTCGGTCCCTAAGAGTTTCGACTCATCATTCGTCTAGAAAACAAAACTCCACTAGTTACCAACTACTCCATAGAAAAGGAATAAATCCTACCCCACCACCTAATGCATTGGTGTCTCGATAATTCTGATTATATGGATCAATGACTCTATATATTCATCAAATTCCAATGGATATGGCTTTCAATGTGTCTTATGAGGCCTCGGGCATTGGAACTCACAGAGTACGCTAATCATACACACATCCTCAGCCTCATCTTCCGTGATGATATTATACTCAAAAGATGGAGGTGATTATACCTTCCCATAAAGAGGAAGAATATCATCTGATGGAACAATAACTGAAGCCTCATTGTTCATCGAATTATTGTCACGATCTATAACTGTTATCCTGAATTGTTGTCATCACTATGGTATCTGGAAGTTATAATCAAGACATACCAAAATTAGATGATAATATATATACATGGGGATCAGAATCAAGAAACACAATCAAAGACTAAATCATATATGATGCATGTACCATTGATCCCTTCAACCAATGTCAAAGTGTACCGATTCAACAAGTAGACAATCAAGGTCGTGGTGAATTGATATGTCAGCCATCTGTACCATCACATGATTCCCTTGCCTGAAATCTATAAATGAGACACTTGGAATCTATTTCCATAATCCCATGAAAAATACTAATAAGGGGACTAATCTAGATGAAACCCCAAGGAATGAACATCTATGATTCCAATCATTCATGACGTGTCCCTAACCAGGTCTCAAGCCACAACTACACTATGAAGACCACAATAGGCTACTGGGTTGAAGGTATCACTCCAAGCCATATACTAAATAGGAGGAATTTTGTCACGACCCGCCCTCGGGGTCCGTGCCGTGACTACCCCAAGCCCGCCTTCCATAGGCCAGGGGCTGGCGACTAGCACCAAGGCGTAAATCCCAGAAAAAAAGGGAAGTCATTGCCTTTGAAAAGTAAACAAACACCACAGAGTAAACAAGCGGAAAGTAAACACTAAACAATAGCAGAGTACGACTGAAAGTGCGGAAAAGTAAATGGACCAGAATACAAACCCAAACTGAAAGTAAAGTACAACTCAAAAAGGGAAAAACAGCAACTGAAAAGTAAAAGCCGCTACTCCGAGCTGTCCACTGGAAATCCCACCTGAAGGGTGGGTACAGATAGCTTCTCTGCTCCACGGGTCCCGCCGTCCGCTCCGTGCACGTCCCGCCCAGTGGTCCACCTCCGGGTACCGTCCCGCTCTGCAAGCCTCAGCTAAGGTCAACGCTGTCCGTCGTCTGCAACCAACACAACGTAGTGCGGGCAAAGCCCGTGCAGGGGTGAGTATAAGCTACTCAGTAGGGACCCCGAGACCCCTGAAGGTCTCTCAAAATCCACAAAGGATAAACCACGAAGAATTGTACAATCACGAAGTAACAACCGACACTGCTTAGGTATATTCCCATACATATACCTAAGTCATCAATTCAATTACGCTCCAACCTCTGAGCCCAAATACAACTCAGTCCACACAGGATAGTAAACGTATTCCACACAGGAAGGCAAAACGTAATCCACACAGGATTGCACAACACAATCTACACAGGAAAGCAATAGGATTCAGCTCACACAGGTATACTTCTTCAAGGACGATAAAGATGATCACTGATCCATCTAAGTCGTCGGACCCACGAAGGATCGATAGGTAACTAACCCCCGCAAAGACCCACACAGGATCGGGCCCACACAGGACCTGTAGGCGCTGGCTCACACAGAACCGCTGAGCGCGGACCCACACAGGACCTGTAGCACTGATCCACGTAGGATCGCTGAGTGCTGTAGTCGTCGTCGTCGAATCCACACAGGATCTCTGTACTGTCGTCGTCGCAGTCACAGTAGCAGTCGTAGCAGTAGTAGCAGTTGTAGCAGTCTCAGCCAGCACTAGGGTTCCCGCACACAGCAAGCTCGTTCGGAGGGTCCGCTCCACGAGCCGAGAGGCTGATACATCAACTGTCACAAAGACCAGAGTTGATGTATCCAAAAGTTCCATATCGTCAATAGGAACTCAACGCAACAGACGGCGCGTCGATCGGACGCCCGGTCTGAGAGTTATTGGCATTTTCGTCTCCGGGGCCCGGTTGGTTTTTAAGGCTAAACCAACCCGACCGTACTCCACCTGCGTCCAAACCTCGGGCGGAGTATGCCAAAAGATCCGTCTCACTAAGAGGAACACAACGCGACTGACGGCGCGTCAATCAGACGTTCGTAGCTCAAGATATGAGCGTTTCCGCTCCGAAGGCCCGGTTGGTTTCGTGAACGAACCAACCCGGCCGAACTCAAAGTAAACCGAAACCTTGAGTGAGATATACCGAAACGACCGTCTCGATCCAAGGATCGCGTTGCCGCAGACGGTTCGTCACTCGGAGGTCCGAGGCTCAAGATATGGAACAAAAACCAATTCTGGTTCGAGAAGGAAGGGTCCGGGCCGACCCGGCCCGAACCGGCACAGCCGGTTCGGCCGGCGGTGCGCGGGGCGTGCGGCGGCACGCGGAGGCGGCGCGGCGGCGCGCCGGGGCGGCGCGGCGGCGCGCTGGGGCGGCGCGGCGGCGCGCTGGGCGCGCAGGTGGCGCGCGGGTGAGACCCCCGCCCTCCCCCGTTTTTCCCCCTGGCGGCGCGGCACGTGCCGCGCCGGTTTTAAAAAAAAACCACCCCCTCACATGAGGGGGCCTGCTGGACGACACGGGGGGGCTTTGCCCCCCACAAGGAAACCGCCCCCTCATTAAGAGGGGGGGTTTTGATGAACCGGCCAGGGGATTTATTCTCCAGGTTTTCTGCCATCCGGCCGGCCAGCTGGCCGGCCGGTTTTCACCAACGGGACCGGAAATTCCGGTCCCGCCTTCGGCTTCCGACGCCGGCGGCCCGGCCGCCGGTCTTCTCTTCCCACCGCGGCCCGGATCCGGCCGTGGTCTCCTCGTCCCGCCGCGGCCCGGAACCGGCCGCGGTGTTCATCATCCGGCGCGGTGCGACGGCACCGCGCCCCTTCCCGTGCCTTGATTCCTTTCAACGCGGCGCGACGGCGTCGCGTTCTTGAAGATTCTTCCTCGGCGTGGCGCGACGGCGCCGCGTAAAATAAAAGCACGATTATCCGCGTGGTGCGACGGCACCACGCCACTTGCTTCCACCCTCAAGAATAAACAAGAACGATGGAGGGGGGTTCGGCCGTGTTCGTGCGGTCCGGCCCCCCTCGCGTTAAAATAATAACGCAACTTAAAATAATTCAAGCCACACGTTAGTCTTGCTAAAATCACGATCAAGAATAAAATAAGGAAACCAAAAAGAAATCGACAACCCCTACCTCGGGTATAAGGTTCGAAGATTGTCAAGGTTCCACGGAAGACGACGTCGCGGAGGTCGGGCGTCGCGGTAGCCGTTCGTCAAATCCGATGACGAAGGGATGCGTTCGAAGAGACACGTCGTTGGAGAAACTTGTACGCCGACGAAGGTTGTCCGAGGAAGAAGTGGCGTCCCCTTTCGTTGAAACGGGAAACGAAGAATGGAGGTGCGGCGTTCTTCATCGGAGCTTGAGCGTTCTTCGTCAAGATGAACGTTCTTCGAGTTCTTCGTCAGAGTTGAAGAAGAAGAAGAGCTCTCCACCTCTCAAGAAAACAAACAAATAACCCAAAATAAAATAAGACAACATCTTATTTTATTATTACAAAACACATTAGAATTTCAAAAGTTTGAAATTCAAAAGGATTAACTCCCATAATTAAATAAGTAACTCAAGTCAATAAATGAGGCTTTAAGGGAGTTGGGAGAATTTGAAAGGTTTAGGGGTTCGTGTGGGCCCCACCACACTTAATCCTCCCAAGGGAGGTTAAGTGGGTGTGGGTCCCACTTCCATCCCCCTTTGGTAGGTTTTTAACAAGTTATAATAAAATTTGTTCTATACAAATTTTATTTAACTCAAACTAAAAACCCCTAAAATAAACTTTCAACCCGCAACAAACGCAATTCCCGAAAAGGTCTCTTTAAGAGAATATCGGCGATGCGTGTTCATCGGTGCCCTCGGATTTCAATTCCGAGCACCGGAACAAAAATTAGGAATTCCCGCTCGTTCGTTCACTAAACGTACCCGAGCCATACTTCGGAAATTAATTCCGGGCACTCCGGGCCTCGGAATCAGGTGCCGTCTGAAACCGCGCTCTTGTAAAATTCTAAAGAAAATTATGAAAAAATTTCCCTTGAATTTTACGGGTCTTTACATTACTCCCACCTCAGGGATTTACGTCCCCGTAAAGATACATCAAAAACTAGGGAAACAAATGAGGGTACTGAGCTTGCATCGGAGCCTCCCGCTCCCATGTGCTCTCCTGGAGATTCCCGTGCTGCCATCTGATGCGCACAAGAGGAATCGATCGCCCACGCAGGACCCACTCCTGTCGATCCTCTATCTCCACCGGGACCTCCGTAAAAGTCGCCCCATCGTCATCGTCAAGCTCCCCATGGTCAATGATGTGCGTCGGGTCGTGCACGTATCTCCTCAGCTGGGATACGTGGAAGACGTCGTGCACCCGGTGCAACTGAGGTGGTAGAGCCAGGCGATAAGCCACCTCGCCAATCCTGCTGAGAATCTGGAAGGGTCCGATGAAGCGCGGAGATAACTTGCCGCCTCGGCCAAATCTCCGAATACCACGTCGAGGTGAGACCCGCAAGAAGACGTGGTCGCCATCCTCGAACTCCAGTGGCCTCCGCCTCCTATCAGCATATGACTTCTGCCGGCTCTGAGCTGTCCTCATCCGCTCCTGGATGACCTGGACCTTCTCTGTCGTGGCCTGGACCATCTCCGGTCCCACCAGTGCTGACTCCCCAGGGTCTGTCCAGCACAAAGGAGATCTACATGGTCGGCCGTACAACGCCTCGTATGGTGCCATCCCGATGGTGGAGTGGTAGCTGTTGTTGTACGCGAACTCCACCTAGGGTAGGTGGTCCTCCCAGCTACGACCAAAGTCGAGGACACAGGCATGGAGCATGTCCTCGACTTTCTGAATTGTCCTCTCCATCTGACCATCCGTCTGAGGGTGAAAGGCTGTGCTAAGACGTAGCTGCGTCCCGAACGCCTCCTGTAACCCCTTCCAAAGCCGGGAAGTAAAGAGGGCATCTCGATCGGAAACGATAGATGATGGGACGCCGTGGAGCCGCACAATCTCCTGAACGTAGAGACGTCCCAAGCTCTCCACTGAGCCCTGCTTTCTGATGGGTAAGAAGTGTGCCGACTTGGTGAGTCGGTCAACAATCACCCAGATGGAGTCGTGACCTCTGGAAGTACGTGGAAGTCCAGTCACGAAGTCCATAGATATGCCGTCCCACTTCCACTCCGGAACCTCCAAGGGCTGTACCAAGCCTGTTGGTACCTGATGCTCTGCCTTCACCTGCTGACAGGTGAGGCATCGAGAAACGAACTCTGCTACAGCCTTCTTCATACCCGGCCACCAATTCTGTCGTCTGAGGTCCTGGTACATCTTCGCCACTCCAGGATGTACCGGTAAAGGAGAAGTGTGAAACTCCCTCATCACTTCCTCTCGCAATGCGACTGGTACCATGGTACGTCCTCTGAAAAGGATGGTGTGCTCTGCTCCAAGGGAGAAACCATCAGGTGCCTGTCCCGAGGATATCTGTGCACGCCGCGTCTCACAGTCAACGTCCCCGTGCTGTGCCTCCCTGACTCGCTGCAGTAGTGGAGGAGTGACTGTGAGAGACTGAAGAAAGGCTGCTCCATCTCTATCCATGAAGGATATCTACAAAGAGGCTAGCTGCTCCGTCGCCTCCTCGAGTAGCTGAATGCCAGTCCTCCTGCTGAGGGCATCGGCTACTACGTTACCCTTCCAAGGAGTATAGACTATCTCAAAGTCATAGTCCTGGAGGAACTCGAGCCATCACCGTTGTCTCAGGTTCAGGTCCTTCTGCGAGAAGATATACCTGAGACTCTGATGATCGGAAAAGACTGTAAAGCGCTCGCCCATCAGATAGTGTCGCCATGTATTCAGAGCGAAGACCACTGCTGCTAACTCCAGGTCATGGGTAGCGTAGTTCTGCTCATGCGGCCTCAACTGTCGTGATCCATAGGCGATCACTGCCCGCTCCTGCATCAGAACACATCCGAGTCCGGTCCCTGATGCATCGCAGTAGACTACGTACCCTACTCCCTCGTCAGGAAACCTCAAGATAGGTGCGCTAGTCATTCTCTGTCTCAGCTCCTGGAAGCTCTGCTGACAACTGTCTGACCACACGAAGGGTTTCCCCTTCTTCGTCAAAGCTGTGAGTGATGCCGCAACTCTGGAGAAGTTCGGCACAAATCTCCGATAGTATCCAGCTAGTCCCAAGAAACTCCGAACCTCAGTCACGCTCCTGGTTGGCTCCCATGCTAACACAGCCTCAATCTTCGCGGGATCCACTGCAACTCCCGCCTCAGAGATAACGTGTCCCAAAAAGTGGACCTCACGTATCCAGAACTGGCACTTCGAGAGCTTACCATAAAGCTGGTGCTCTCGGAGTGTGTCAAGGACAACTCGCAAGTGATAGGCGTGCTCCTCCTCTGTCGTAGAGTAAATCAGAATGTCGTCGATGAAAACCACAACAAACCGATCGAGGTATGGCTGAAAGATCCTGTTCGTGAGAGCCATGAACACTGCTGGAGCATTGGTTACACCGAAAGGCATAACCAAGAACTCATAGTGGCCATACCAACATCTGAAGGCCGTCTTCTGCACATCCTTGTCTCTGACTCTGAGCTGATGATAGCCTGACCTGAGGTCTATCTTCGAGAACCACCGTGCTCCCTTGAGCTGATCAAAGAGGTCATCAATCCTCGGTAGCGGATACATGTTTCTCACTGTCACCTGGTTCAGGCGACGATAGTCAACACAAAGTTGAAAGCTCCCGTCCGCCTTCTTGGCGAACAATATCGGGGAAGCCCAGGGTGAAACACTGGGTCGGATGAACCCCTTGCCCTGCAAGTCCTCCAACTGTAACCGTAGCTCTCGAAGCTCGGATGGGGCCATCCGATATGCTGGAGTGGATATCGGGGCTGTCCCGGGGTACAAGTCAATATAAAAGTCTACCTCTCTGTTAGGAGGTAGCCCTGGAACATCGTCGGGAAAAACGTCCGCAAACTGATCCACCACTGCAGGAAAACCAGGACTCCGCACGTCAACTGCTCCAAGGATGAGGCTAGCCAACTGATGAGTGATGGGCTGTCCTCTCCTCCGCGGAAGTCCATCCTGTGCTGCTAAGGCTCCCTTCTCGCCGGTGAAGGTGAACCTGCTCCCGTCGGTGCGTACACAACGCACCTTGCGCCTAAAACAGTCAATCTGTGCATGGACCGTAGACAGCCAATCCATGCCCAAGATGACGTCGTAAGGCCTCGACGCTGCTACAAGAAGATCCCAGCCGAAGCTCTTGCCTCCTAGAGTAAGCTCACACTGCCGGCACCAGTGCGTAATCGTCGAGTCTGCTCCCGTAGGAGTCTCTAGCCGTAAGGATCGAGCCAACGGCTCTGTCGGAATCTCCGAGCTCCGAACAAGGGCAGCGGCTATGAAAGAATGACTCGCTCCTGTGTCTATAAGAACTGCATCAAGGGTGGAGTAGACACAGATAGTACCTCGAATCATCTCGGGTGTGCCGTGGTCGTAGGCCTCTGCTGCCTGGAGCTGTGCCTGTCGCTGTCCGCCAGCTCTCTGTGGTCGGGGTGGACCTCCTGGTGGTGGTGGTGGCAGAGCCTCAAAGCGTCGCCCACCACCGGCTGCTCGTCCAGCTCCTCTGCCTCGTCCGCCTCCTCCCTGCGGACCGCCACGGTCGACCCTCTGCCTCTGCCTTGGTGGTCCATCAACTGACTGCTGCTCCTCGGCACGGTGGGTCGGGCAGTCGCGAGCCATGTGGCCCTGCCCGCCGCACGAGTAGCATTGTCTGCCTCTCGTAAGACTGGCTCCGCGCTGTGTGCCCCGCACTGCTGAGCCAGTGCCCTGAGATCGTCTGCCCGAAGGTCTGGTCTGTCTGGACCCCTGAGTCATCCGTCGACTACCTGATGCAGATGAATCTGCCACGTGCCGCCCTGCGGTGGGTCGCTGTGCTGGTGTAGACTCAGCAAGGAAGCTCTCGATCAGAAGGGCCCGCTCCAGTACTCCTGTCTAAGTCGGTATGTTGAGGGAGATCAGCGATGCACTGATCTCGTGTCTCAAACCCTGCTCGAAGGTCCGGGCCCGGAAGAATTGGTCCCGTACCATGTCGGTCGAGTAGCGCGAGAGATCGGTAAATCTCGCCGAGTACTGAGCGACCGTCATGCTGCCCTGCCGTAGCTGTAGAAGCTCCTGGATACGCACCGCACGAAGGGTGGCTGGGATGAACTCCGAGCGAAAGAGGCTCTCAAAGTCCGTCCAAAGTAGATATGCCTCATCGTGCACCTGGAGCATCAAGCTCCACCATCGTCCTGCTGCTGCGTGTAGTAGGCTCGCAGCGAGGATCACCATGAGGTCTGCTGGTGTCCTCACTAGCCTAAACACTCGAACCACTGCCTCCAGCCAGTCCTCTGCTGCCTGGGGATCCGTCTCCCCGCGAAACCTGGGCGGTCGCTGGCGCTGAAACTCATGCAGTGCGCTGAGGCGATGTGCATCGTCAGCGGCTGCTGCTGGAAGCATCGGGGGATCGGCGGGTAAAGCTACCGCCGGTGCCACTACTGGAAAAGGGCCCTGCACCGAGGCCTCGTCGCTCGGTGGGCTGTCGTCACACTCGACTCTCGGAACCCTAGCTGGCTGCCGTCGTGGGGCCATCCTGAAAAGGAAACAGGTGTGCCACGGTCAGAACAGTATACCTGGTGAGCTGATATAAGTAATCACAAAGAAAACTTTGAAACACACACGCAATCAATGTTTTCGTGCATTAAGTCGGAAATCAAAAGTCAGGGTCCTGGTGTATGGATACGTCGGCCGCCGCACCAACACTGGACTCCCTGGACTGATATCCACACTCAATACGCTAAACATTATTGCTTCACATAGAAAAGATCAGAGTTCGCGGTAGAACCGAACTCCTCTGATACCAATTTGTCACGACCCGCCCTCGGGGTCCGTGCCGTGACTACCCCAAGCCCGCCTTCCATAGGCCAGGGGCTGGCGACTAGCACCAAGGCGTAAATCCCAGAAAAAAGGGAAGGCATTGCCTTTGAAAAGTAAACAAACACCACAGAGTAAACAAGCGGAAAGTAAACACTAAACAATAGCAGAGTACGACTGAAAGTGCGGAAAAGTAAATGGGCCAGAATACAAACCCAAACTGAAAGTAAAGTACAACTCAAAAAGGGAAAAACAGCAACTGAAAAGTAAAAGCCGCTACTCCGAGCTGTCCACTGGAAATCCCACCTGAAGGGTGGGTACAGATAGCTTCTCTGCTCCACGGGTCCCGCCGTCCGCTCCGTGCACGTCCCGCCCAGTTGTCCACCTCCGGGTACCGTCCCGCTCTGCAAGCCTCAGCTAAGGTCAACGATGTCCGTCGTCTGCAACCAACACAACGTAGTGCGGGCAAAGCCCGTGCAGGGGTGAGTATAAGCTACTCAGTAGGGACCCCGAGACCCCTGAAGGTCTCTCAAAATCCACAAAGGATAAACCACGAAGAATTGTACAATCACGAAGTAACAACCGACACTGCTTAGGTATATGCCCATACATATACCTAAGTCATCAATTCAAATACGCTCCAACCTCTGAGCCCAAGTACAACTCAGTCCACACAGGATAGTAAACGTATTCCACACAGGAAGGCAAAACGTAATCCACACAGGATTGCACAACACAATCTACACAGGAAAGCAATAGGATTCAGCTCACACAGGTATACTTCTTCAAGGACGATAAAGATGATCACTGATCCATCTAAGTCGTCGGACCCACGAAGGATCGATAGGTAACTAACCCCCGCAAAGACCCACACAGGATCGGGCCCACACAGGACCTGTAGGCGCTGGCTCACACAGAACCGCTGAGCGCGGACCCACACAGGACCTGTAGCACTGATCCACGTAGGATCGCTGAGTGCTGTAGTCGTCTTCGTCGAATCCACACAGGATCTCTGTACTGTCGTCGTCGCAGTCACAGTAGCAGTCGTAGCAGTAGTAGCAGTTGTAGCAGTCACAGCCAGCACTAGGGTTCCCGCACACAGCAAGCTCGTTCGGAGGGTCCGCTCCATGAGCCGAGAGGCTGATACATCAACTGTCACAAAGACCAGAGTTGATGTATCCAAAAGATCCGTATCGTCAATAGGAACTCAACGCAACAGACGGCGCGTCGATCGGACGCCCGGTCTGAGAGTTATTGGCATTTTCGTCTCCGGGGCCCGGTTGGTTTTTAAGGCTAAACCAACCCGACCATACTCCACCTGCGTCCAAACCTCGGGCGGAGTATGCCAAAAGATCCGTCTCACTAAGAGGAACACAACGCGACTGACGGCGCGTCAATCAGACGTTCGTAGCTCAAGATATGAGCGTTTCCGCTCCGAAGGCCCGGTTGGTTTCGTGAACGAACCAACCCGGCCGAACTCAAAGTAAACCGAAACATTGAGTGAGATATACCGAAACGACCGTCTCGATCCAAGGATCGCGTTGCCACAGACGGTTCGTCATTCAGAGGTCCGAGGCTCAAGATATGGCCCAAAAACCGATTCTGGTTCGAGAAGAAGGGTCCGGGCCGACCCAGCCCGAACCGGCCCGGCCGGTTCGGCCGGCGGTGCGCGGGGCGCGCGGCGGCGCGCGGAGGTGGCGCGGCGGCGCGGCGGCGCGCTGGGGCGGCGCGGCGGCGCGCGGGGCGCGCAGGCGGCGCGCGGGTGAGACCCCCGCCCTCCCCCGTTTTTCCCCCTGGCGGCGCGGCACGTGCCGCACCGGTTTTAAAAAAAAACCACCCCCTCACATGAGGGGGCCTTCTGGACGACACGGGGGGCTTTGCCCCCCACAAGGAAACCGCCCCCTCATTAAGAGGGGGGGTTTTGATGAACCGGCCGGGGGATTTATTCCCCCGGTTTTCTGCCATCCGGCCGGCCAGCTGGCCGGCCGGTTTTCACCAACGGGACCGGAAATTCCGGTCTCGCCTTCAGCTTCCGACGCCGGCGGCCCGGCCGCCGGTCTTCTCTTCCCGCCGCGGCCCCGATCCGGCCGTGGCCCGGATCCGGCCGCGGTCTCCTCGTCCCGCCGCGGCCCGGAACCGGCCGCGGTCTCCTCGTCCCGCCGCGGCCCGGAACCGGCCGCGGTGTTCGTCATCCGGCGCGGTGCGACGGCACCGCGCCCCTTCCCGTGCCTTGATTCCTTTCAACGCGGCGCGACGGCGTCGCGTTCTTGAAGATTCTTCCTCGGCGTGGCGCGACGGCGCCATGTAAAATAAAAGCACGATTATCCGCGTGGTGCGACGGCACCACGCCACTTGCTTCCACCCGCAAGAATTAACAAGAACGATGGAGGGGGGTTCGGCCGTGTTCGTGCGGTCCGGCCCCCCTCACGTTAAAATAATAACGCAACATAAAATAATTCAAGCCACACGTTAGTCTTGCTAAAATCACGATCAAGAATAAAATAAGGAAACCAAAAAGAAATCGACAACCCCTACCTCGGGTATAAGGTTCGAAGATTGTCAAGGTTCCGCGGAAGACGACGTCGCGGAGGTCGGGCGTCGCGGTAGCCGTTCGTCAAATCCGATGACGAAGGGATGCGTTCGAAGAGACACGTCGTTGGCGAAACTTGTACGCCGACGAAGGTTGTCCGAGGAAGAAGTGGCGTCCCCTTTCGTTGACACGGGAAACGAAGAATGGAGGTGCGGCGTTCTTCGTCGGAGCTTGAGCGTTCTTCGTCAAGATGAACGTTCTTCGAGTTCTTCGTCAGAGTTGAAGAAGAAGAAGAGCTCTCCACCTCTCAAGAAAACATACAAATAACCCAAAATAAAATAAGACAACATCTTATTTTATTATTACAAAACACATTAGAATTTCAAAAGTTTGAAATTCAAAAGGATTAACTCCCATAATTAAATAAGTAACTCAAGTCAATAAATGAGGCGTTAAGGGAGTTGGGAGAATTTGAAAGGTTTAGGGGTTCGTGTGGGCCCCACCACACTTAATCCTCCCAAGGGAGGTTAAGTGGGTGTGGGTCCCACTTCCATCCCCCTTTGGTTGGTTTTTAACAAGTTATAATAAAATTTGTTCTATACAAATTTTATTTAACTCAAACTAAAAACCCCTAAAATAAACTTTCAACCCGCAACAAACGCAATTCCCGAAAAGGTCTCTTTAAGCGAATATCGGCGATGCGTGTTCATCGGTGCCCTCGGATTTCAATTCCGAGCACCGGAACAAAAATTAGGAATTCCCGCTCGTTCGTTCACTAAACGTACCCGAGCCATACTTCGGAAATTAATTCCGGGCACTCCGGGCCTCGGAATCAGGTGCCGTCTGAAACCGCGCTCTTGTAAAATTCTAAAGAAAATTATGAAAAAATTTCCCTTGAATTTTACGGGTCTTTACAAATTTTCGTAATTCACCTATTCATAAACACCCGACCATCATAATATAGATTTCTAGAGAAATAATAATAAAAAAAATGAAATAGATAGGAAGTAAATCAAGCATGAAAAACCTCTATGGTGTATAAGAGTACGGATGTATAAATTTAAATCTAAAGGGTAAAAATATATAACCAATGAGAAATATGCCCCACCAATAAAAAAATGTAAAGTAAACATCAGAGAGATCCTAGATCCCGATATCTATGATTTGACTATAATATTTGGTCTAATGAACCAAATATCCCTATGTTCTTCTAAATACATCTCTGACCTATCCCTCATCTCCATAAGACATGACAAGTGCGGGAAAATCTCATGCAAGGTTGAGTATATACATACCCAGTAGAATGCCCTTAATTCATAAAGGGGAGCATTAAGATATAAAATAGGAATATAATGACACTACATAGTGAACATGTTATAGTTCAACCAAAGAATATTGAATGAGTATCAACATCCAAGCACATAAGGATCCACATGGTGTGTAGAGGGACATCACGTTGAGTCATTTCGACCCATATAAGTAGATTGAACTCATCCAAACATAAGAATAAAATATGAAAAAACATAACATATCCTAAACATCATTACAACCCATGTTAGGAGAGTAACCAAATCCATATGTATAGATACATATGTACACACGAATCCTCAGTAAAATAATCCCTAACAAGAGATTATGGGGATATAGATCTCATAGATCACCCTAGGAAAAGTGACCTGAAGAGTTCTATATTTCCAGCAACAATTCCAATCATCTCACATGTATATCCCAAATAAACAATCTACAAACCCTCACCTCAACAATATGCCACAAATTCATGAGGACATAATCTCCATTTAAGGATCCCAGACCCTAGAGAGTTAGGGTATTCCACTTATATATGTTTTTTTATAGTAATAGCACCCTAATGTGTTAGGTGGGTTCCACTCTTATTTCATGATTAATAAAACCCTATCTGATAGGGGTTCTATGTTGTAGAAAGAGGAATAGAAGCCATTAAAATGGGGGGATTATAGTTTTATATGGACATGTGGCCTATCCATTTGGGGTTCTACTTGTTAGATAGTGAACCCACACCCACGAAAATAAGGTGTTTAAATCTATAGGCCTTGGACCTATGCCCTGGTGTGATAGGAGGTTCCACTCTGGTTATCGAGGAACCAAACTCTATCCTACAGGGGTTACACTCAGTAGGTAGAGCATCGGTGCCAAATTTGATGGGGGTTCCAATATATAGTTTAATGGTGATCCTATGGCTAATCACTACCATCGTTGGGAATCACCTCAATAATCACAATTCATGGGAAATTTCACATCATATCTCAATATCCATAATAGAGGGAATGGTAACATTTTAAATGAAATAACACATAGGATAGAAAAATCATTGGCCAAAATACGAAATAAAATGTTGGAGATATGAGACTTTTAGTTTTCATCAGATGAGACCAATGGGTACAAGTTGTGTTAGGGGACCCACATGGCATGTCGTCTCTCTCCATCACCTGGTCATGTACCTGGAGGTAAACAACTTAGTAACCATGTATGGATGCAAGGCGTGTATGGTATCTACACATCATTCTCATGGCACTCTGGTTCTTTCCCATATACTTCGTCATGTCCATGTATCCATATCATGTATCTATAATCAAGAAAATTTCATGTACCTTTCACAACTCTTGTAACATTCCATGTTTGTATTCACTAATACACCGCATGCCTCTAGTCATGTCTTTCCTCATGGGGTATTGCATGTGTGCTCTACCACATATCTCATCCACCTGGGGAAGCTGTACACAACATGTAGGATGGATATACATTGATTAAACATTATAAATTACACTAACCATATATGTGAAAGCATAGGGGATACACACCATGTGTTTATCAAGGTATATGGCATGTAGTAACATTATTTTTTATATTCTCAAATACGAACACAATTCTCCACATCTAGTCTATAAAATTCAGTTTTGGCCATATATCCTCATGAAATTGATGTATCTTTCTCTGACCAGTGATTTCCAATGCTTCGTTGGTTGGATGTTGATTCTGGTTTGATTTCATGTGAACCCACATACACCACTTCACCAAAGAAGGATATGTTATTTTATAATTGAAGATGTAGAATATGTTCATTAAAAAATATCCCAAAATCTATGAGAAACCCACAGATATCCCTTGTTCAAAGAACCATCCCCCACAGATGATTCTTCCTGGAATTGAGGGATCCAATCAGGCTTGGTACTAGCAAATAATGTCGAACTAGGACCGTGGGTTCTTACCGGTGAAGAACGTGATGAAATTGTGGGAGGAAAGTACAATGGAGGTATATCAATTCATTTAATTATTCATGGATAAAAATTAAGAACAAGAATATTTAGGGTTATAATATATTTCAATACTCAGTTTAATCGATACATATGAGCATGCGATGGATCACTAATTACAACAGATTTTAAACAGCATGATTATGCTCAATCAATTTAATGAAAATGTGAGAAATACTACGTTTTATAAGTCCTTCCTAGAAAATGTATTGTTATTTTTCGAATAATATTATCATCAATGAATGGAAGAATTTTTTTGATTCACTATTCTGTGATCTGCTTTAATCAAGATAATTGGCGTTGTCAGATGTGATTTTCCAACAGAAGGAGGAAGTAGAATATCTTTATTGTCATGGGTTTATGAGGATAATACTAGGATAATAGTTATATATTCAAACTTAAAGTAGTATAATTAGGTTTATTAAATTAATTAAATTAATAAACCAAATGAACACACTACCAATGGGCATGATATATGAACTTCCCACACATACCAATTTTAGGCCACACCATGGGTAAACAAAGCATTCTAAAAACAATATTAGTCTCAGATTTCAGATCAGACATTTTATTTATGAGTTCTCCCATTTTCATTATGATACTACTTCAGTATAATAATAAATATATTTACTATTTCTATAAAATTAATCCAAGAAACAATGCGGTTCAAAATCACACGCCATCCGTGTTCCTAGATCTGGATATATATACCAAAATATTTCAAAGGATTGTAAGAAAATGGAATTTTATCAACAACTTATTTTTATTCATACAATCCAATTTAACATATATGTTATAATGGACATATTTAAATAATAATGGTACAATTTGGATAAGTGTTAGATATTGTATACTCTATCTAACATAGTTTTCCATTAAAAAAACTCTTGGTGTTCCATTCGTCCACCTTATTGAATTTCATCCTCCAATATTCTATTACATAATATGGTGAAAATTACTGATGGTACATCTTCTGCATAGATTACTCATGTTTGAAGGTTTCATCTATGTATATATGGGGTTTCCATTGTATTTCAGCCATTAAAGATGTCTTTTTGTCTGACCTTTATATCTATGATCCAATATAATTACCAGATGCTCCCCATAAGAGTAATTATTTTATAGTTATACCACATATAATTTCATTATATTAGTGGGATATTATATGAAAAAACTAAAGAGAGATACATTTAATATGTCACTTACTTTATAAAGGGATGGGGGAAGTGTTAGTCGATAAACCACAACTCTGATGCAATCAATATTTTCAAAGGTGATAATATACCAAGGGAATAGCTTTCCCTTCTCACCAGATATCATGACTCTATTTCATGGATATATATATTAATAATAATTTATCCCTGATCTCAATATTTTTGACTCATCAATGATTATTTTCTTTAAACTTCTATCGACTCTAAGTAGTCCTGCAATGTTGTGGAATGTTCATGTATCTTTCTACTGTTTCCTTATCAATTTCAAGTACTAATAACTTGTGTTCATAGATATATTCCCAAACAAATGGTGTTATACAACTCTTCCCATTATTTCATTTGTAAGGATCCATTTGGCTGATTGACTGAAAACTATTATTTTACAAGAAATCGACTATGAGAATATGTTGATCATATCCTCATTTCATTCCCATAGAGCATACTTTAAACTAGCCTTCTAGTGTATATATTGTCCTCTCATAGTTGACATTATTTTGGGGGTTCTAAGACATAATAATGTTCAAATCATTATTTATATCATTTTGGAGTCTCTTTGGAACGTGGTGGTAAATCATTGATATTTATTATATAAAATCTATAGTGGAGTTCCATGTAGCCTCATCACATAATTAATTTTTATCATTTCTTGATTATTTATAGAGAAGTATTATTGAATTTCAATGAAGTTAGAAGTCATATTATGTTGACACACCAAAACGTTTATGGAATTATATCATCATGATAGTTTTGTATAACCCATGACAATGTCCATGGTTATGTTTTCCCATTAACATGTATTTATGGGTAATGGTTTCATCATCCCCTTGTAATTTTATCTTTCATCATTCACTTACTAACATACAACATAGTTTTATGTCTATTCCACAATTTTCTACTTTATATTGTTTCACTAATTGTTTTCTTGGATATTTCAATACATATTTTTTATCCATTGGTGGATGGAGAATGTCGAGCTATGTGTATCATTCAACATCTATTTATTTAAATCCAAATTTTATTTTACATATATTTTGGACCCAAATATTACAACTCCTTTATCAATTTTATACCCTAATAATTTACTTTTTCATAAATCTCCCACCTTCTCTTGAATCTGAACATAATTATTTTTACCATGCTTTATATTAACTAGAATTAATCTTTGGGAAATATTTTTTGAATGGAATGATGATGTTACTTCCCTTATGATTTCCATATTAATTATTTGAAACTAAAATATTATTTGATCCTTCTTTTTTATCCCCAATGATTAGTTTGTTAGTCCCTTTGTACATAGTGAATCTTCCACTTGGTATTACTTTATTGGATGGTAATGGATTTAGCTGTTATAGTCCATGAGTAGCTGTAACCATATTTTATGTCACATATTAAGCTAATTTTATTTGAATATAAATTTTAGTCACTAATAATTCATATGTATTTCACACTTCTCCCCTTACAGATATTGTCATCATATTTTCATTTTAAATATTACAATAGATGATTCTAGATCATGTGTGGTGTGGTTATATTCATGAATACAAAATTTATTTGAGGATTATTATATCAATTTATTATTCCACATTATTACATAAACCAAACCATTCGTTAATGCATCAGTATATATCATAAAATTTTCCCCACCTCAGGAATCCATGAAGACTTGTGCATTTAACAGTCACTTTTTCAACTCCATAAAGTTCAGATCACATTATTTGGTATAGAAAAACTTCACAGCCTTTAAATTTATCTTGGATGACATGATTTATAATCATGATATTTTTTAATAAATATGTAGTAATACCCAACTAGTGTTAGGAAACTATTTATCTCTGTTAAAAATATTGTTTTTCTCCACTCCTCAATTGTATTTTCGTGAAAGGAATCATATGTATACCTTTTATAATGATAATATATCAAAAAATTATACATAATTCATTATGAAATCACATTTATTATAATTTTCTTATTTCTTCTCTTTTATTAATGTATTTAGCATAATATCCAAATTTTAGTCACGGACCTCCTTACTTTTAAAGTATATCATAATACCGTCTATGAATACTGCCAAAACATTGGTGAGGTAATGTACTAAAAATATATTACTAATGTCAATAATATTGATATAGAATTAGTGAGTTTGAATGGAATCAATGGAAACTCATTGATCTTGAACTATTTTTGAAAGGTAGATTTGGGAATAAATTATCTCTTCACTCATAATTAATGATATCTCAACAAAAGGTAATCCTTATATAAATAAAGTCCCCTTACAATTAGATTGAACAATTCATATATCTGTAGAATGGTATACTTGTTCTTTATCATGAATTTATTTTTTTCTTGATAATAAATGTCCATGAGCATTGGCCCATATTTCATCTGGACAAAGAGGACTGGCACACCCCATGGTGAAAAAATCATACAAATAAAACTATTTTAAAAATTCTATTATAACTATTTTCTCATATCTTCCAACTCAAAGATGACTATTATGTAAGGATTTATATATATGAGAATTTTTGGAGGTATAATTTTAATTGGTAACTCAACCTCTTGTTAAAGATGAATGCCAAGAAACTAATCTGTGATTATATCAGTACAATCCTTATACTGAAAATGTCTTCAAGATTGATTCCTCCAAAGTATAAATTTTTTTGTGATATACTTTCTTTCTCATAATAAAATAATATCCATGCTTGAAAAGAATAATATTTTTGAAGTTAATCCTCCTCCTTACATTTAAATATAAGTACAAGATGACATGAGACATGAACAGTTATTTGTATCTCTCAACATATGAAGATGTATTTTTATAAGGGCATCCAATATATTCACAATATATAATCAAACTCCACTAAAGGTTGTAAGATGACTATTCATAGAATATTTAATCACAAAACATTGACTATGGAAGATTTATATATATATATGAAGAACATATTTTTCCAATTTTTCATCTCATAGATAGCTCAACCCCCAAGTTATGAGTTAGTGTTAAAACAGTTCTAATAAACTAGAATGATATGAAATAATGAATATAACAAGAATAAAATTGTACATTCACTAATATTGAAAAAATAACATGAATATAAATCACCACATTATTATTGGGATCTACATCAATAACATTGAGAACATATTACCTACCATGGTATATATGTCATGGGGTCATTTTCAATGATTGTATATGAAAATTCATGGACTAGGTAATTGTATTGTATAATTATTGTGTTCCATGATGGTTAAACAATACACCACAACCTGATTTTTCATCTTAACATGCTTTTTCTCTTCCACATTAGTGGGTTTCTTTATTTCCCTTCAACACAAATTAGCATGATGCCCCTATTTCCTCATTTTGAATATATTTATGTTCCCTTGAAATAGTTTTTGGGGTGATTCTTCCCACACCCTTGGTATTAGATTACTAGTTTTTCATTCCCCCAAGATATTTTCATATGATATTCCAGAAGAGAACTCCATTTGATGATTTTTTCTCTAGACCCAAGAGGGATGTGAGAGTCACAAATCTCCATCTCAACATTGGGATCATAATGTATAATATCTTCATAGCTATAAAATATGGAAATCATTATTTGTTTTTATATACTCATCTTTTACACACACAAAAAATCCCCCATCTAACAATTATTAATTATGATAATTCTAGGGATGAATTTTGAAAGTCTTATTATATTTTCCTCATAAGCCTTGATAGAATCATCTTCCTTTTCCACCAGTCAGAGCAACTAACTATCAATTTTGAAGACAAGAGTTCAAGGAAAATATTTATTGAAAATTATTTTCATGTATACTTCCCATTCAATGGAACTAATACCATATTTTTACTTTGTGATATTGATCAGTTTCTACCAATGATCATATTCTCCCTCAACATGATAATGATTAAGGAAAACATTATCTTTCTATATGCATCAGAGGAAAAATAATATCTTCTCGATAGGGTTAATCCATTGTTCTGTGATGAGAGGATTATAAACTACACTAAATATAGGAGACATTTTTCACATAAAATACATTACTATTACATTCCCTATTATAGGAGGTGGAGGGAGAACTGCATTATTTATGATATTATAGTTAACATGAGTGAGTTTATCCAATACATTGATGAAGTTATCATTTCACAATCTCATATATTTGAGAATATCGTTGGGTAAATCATAACATTTTCAATCAAATTGTTTGTTGTCAAAATGACCCTTATTTCATACTATTAAATAATTAAATAATAAAATAGGATGATAATAAATTAACCTACAAAAGAGAATCTTATAAACATATAATGAATAACTTATAAATTATAAGTAAATCTTTACATATGTGTATCTAAGTTTCAATATAGGTTTTCCATGGTAATGTTTTCTACTAGTTTGTCTAACATAATTTTTTTCATTTACTTCATAATAGTTTATATTGTGTTTGTAAATTTCCAAAACATACCACAGGGGTGTTTCAAACCAGCTATCCAACAATGCCAGTTTTTCTAAAACAAGGTTATGAATGTGTAAAATCCCAATGCATAATTTTTAAAGTTATAATCATTAGTTATAACTTTTACTGAGCCTCATCCAATTATAGTATCCAGATAGAGATTTGGATTCTTAGAAACCACACTCTTTATCCTTCACCAAAATTCTAGGATATTTTCTTATACTATGAATTATCAATAGGGTTCAAAATGATGTATTATATTCCTAATCCTAAAAAATAACTAGTCCTTTTTATGATACAAACTACAGTGACTCAATACTTTTACACATATTAATACATCAATTTTGAACATAAATATTTAATAAGTACAACCTAATGAAAATTAGGACTAGAAATATTGGAATACAAGGTTCAATATACATCAAATGAAAACTAAAAAATCACATCCTTATTTTGTTCTCCATAATGAGCTCCAAAACACATTTAATCTCCTAAAATTCCGTAGATAACCTAGGGACTACATAAAATAAAGGGGTGGGATAAAAATAACAGTATGGTAATAAACATGATAAGGAATCTTAACATGTGAGTCAATGATATAACATAATATCATAAAATAGAAGGATACGGTGTATTAAAATTGATTAACAACATAAATAACATTGTATCAAAATATAACAACATCATATTAAATGTGGCAGAAATATATTACCTGACATAAACAAGAGTCGAAGATAAATTCCTAAACAATATCATATGGGGGACAAAGTTCCATATGCGGTTAGGTTTACTCACTAATCCCATACATAACATCTCATGAAAAAAAATATTTATCCTATGTATTGGAGATATAACATTGTGAATCCATCATAAAATGTAGATTATTAAGTGTTCCTCTAAAGGAAGTCAATATTTTGGAATAAAAATAAATACTACCCATGGAATGAAATGGGGTGTGTTTGAGAAAACAACAAATGGAATGTATTTAACCATAAAATGAATAGATATATTATTAAGGTAGTTATAAATAATTTAGAAGCATTCCACAACATTAAATAGATATAATGTTAGTATGATAAAGAGAGAATTAATATAACATGAAATGAATGGTGGTTTAGAGATAACCCTTACCTTGAGCTCGACTCATCGCGTGAATTCCATATGATTATAAACTATTAAATCAATGAAATTATTTGTTTAAATAATAAAAAAAATCATGTTTATTATTCCTTTAATTCTATTTTTTTACCATTTCATATTCAATTAGATAAACAATTAATTCCACATATGATGTTTTGACAATATTTGAATTATATATCCAAAATGACATAAAGAGGTAAACTATGGTCACAGAGGTCATTATACCATCATTTATTAAATAATAATCAAAAAATAATTGTCATTTCTATAAAAAAATTATACTATTAAATCAAATCATGAAATATGGTTAAAAAAATGAACTACGTTATGATCTTGTAGGTGGTAGACTATTCATATGCATTAGTATTATTTCAATTTTTAAGGGTCATGCTATAAAGAAGGTAAGTGTTGTTTTATATTTAAAATTGGATAATTATATCATATATATCACATTAATTATTCAAATACGCACATATATACCATCCAAATTATGTGGTCATGAAAAATGAATCATATCACTTCATGAAGGTGGTAATCCACATGTACACATTAATGATGTAATAATTTTTATACGAATGGAAATGTTAGAACATATATGAAATTATAAATTTAAAAAATTATATATAATTTCTTAATATTATATATATATATCTGAAATTCATCGTATTTAATATTCATGAAATGAGAAGATGGAAAATGATGTACATCAGTTTGGGAGGTGATAATATAATGTACACACGAATGATGGTTTAATTTTCTATTTGATAGAAGCAGAGATGGATAAATGTTAAGAAATTAACCTAAGAATATTATTATATTTATGATAATTATATTATTATATCACTATTATTGAATTATATTTTAATGATGTGTAAGAAGAAATAAATCAATAGCTTGGTTTAGAATGATTCATATTCTTCATAAAAACGTTTTATGTTTACACAAAAATCCTTCCAAAGAGATTATTTTAATAAAAAGTGCAACCAGTACATGGAATTGTAAGGATGTTATATTAGTAGGTATTGTTTCAGATAAAATATATTTATTTTTGAATAAAGTATTAAATGGGGTATTATTTGAATAGTGGGAAGGAGTTTATTTTCTTCCAAATAACCAAAACTAGTCAATAATGGGAAATCTTGATCGAGCCAAGCGCCTCCAAAATTGATAAGTTATATAGTGGATGGAATCTTATTATGTCCAAATTCATTTTTATAATTTTCTATTCCTTTTTTTTGAAATCAAAAAATCATTCCTAAATACTCAATTACCAAAACATTTATGTTTAATGTATTATAAGGAATTTTTTTATGAAAAAAAATAATATTTTATCATACAGTCATCAATATTTTTTATTACGAAAAAAAAATAACATCATTATGTTTTTTATATTAAATACGATAATAATCGTACTCGTGAGATTTAAAATAATGAATCATTCCATGGTTATCATAAAAATCACACGATACAATTTACATCATACAAAGAGAATGTGATTTATATCATACACACTATCAAGTTATCATACAAAAAACATAAATCATACAAAATAATGTTATGAAAATCATCAAACTAATCCAATTTTATTACTGTATTTATATAACATAATTTTAATGGAGGGCAATCCTTTAAAGAAAATGATGTTTTGTAATATATGTTTAATAAAAAATTGTCATGCTTTAAGTAATAATTTTATATCTAGAGTGCCAGGTGTCCAAGACACTATGAAATATCAAAAGAAAATCCATCATTTTAAGTCTTTGATGACTATTGGGATTAAGTCCTATAAATACTGTGTCATTTGAAAGAGCTCAATACATATGAGAATTTTAGAATCTGTTAAAAAGATCTGCTGAATTTTGTACGTGTGAAAACTATGTTGTTTGAATGTTTTGAACTACTTGTTGATTATAATTGTACCTCTTAAGAGTTTTTGTCTTTACAAGACACCAATTTATTTTGAATACAATTGAGGGATTCTAGGGATATAAAGATAGAGGAGTAAATATCCTTCTTGATTGAGGGCTTCTCAGGATAGGAAAAGAGACTGAAGCTAATCATCATATTGAGGTCTTACCCTCGTGTGGGTAATACATGCATTCATGAATGTATAAATAAAGAGAAATTTATCCTAGGTTATTGGATACCCTTCTCATTTTTTTAAAACAATTGTACCCATTTACATGTATTTCAGTGGTGCTGCTAATATAACAAAAAGATGATTATTTTTTCTATTCATCATTCTATTCTATATTCTGTGATATAATATTTTTGTAATACATTGAAATTTGGATTTTTTTTCAAAATGATTTCTTTGATTATGATTTTTTCACATACATAGTACAATTCTATATGTTTTATTATAGAATCAATATTTTTTATTATTGTGATCATTTAAACCATTATGATTACAATAAATACCATTCATATTTGAATATGATAACATTATATATACTAATTTTGGAATTCATATAAAAGTCAAAATAATCTTGATATCAATATAACTAAGCCTATTTCCTATTCTGATTACTGTTTTAATTCATAATGGTTTTTTGAATTGAATTAGTTAAAATCCTTTTATGGGAAATTTTTTGGGATAAAATATAATTTTTTACAACTGTAATTCACCCCGATGGTATTTCTTCATATACATATACATTTTGATCCATAATTGGTATTATATTATAATTACACAACTCAAATATATATTTTATTTCTATTATTTTTCAAGTTAGTTTAATTATTTTATAAAAAAAATTTATAAATACATGTTACACCAACATATATTAAGGAATAATAAAATTTCATTATTTCAATGATGTAAACACTTAATGTCATATCAATAGACAATATAAATGAAAAAATAAGCCACCAATTGTTGATGGAATTGATTATGAATCTTGGAGAGACAAAATAAAGACATTTTCTAATCCACACTGGTGTTGATAACTTATTTAGGAAGATTGGTGACGATAAAGTTACTAAAAATGAAGTTATAGAATTTACTAATCAAGAAAAGTAGGAATATCAATTTAATTACAAGTTAATAAATACGTTACATTGTTCTATGATTATATATATTATCATATTACATCTTGTGGTTCCTCAAACATTATTTGGAAGAATCTAGAGATTACCAATTTCATTACTTCAAAATTATTTGAAATTATAAAAGTCATGCTAATAGAAGATTATCATGCTTTAGAATTCCCTTATGGATAACCATTTGATACGTTTCAACAAAGATTCATGACTATTTTGAATAATTTACAAGATATGGGAAAGAATTTATTAGATTATGAGATCCTCGTATAAAATATTATGGATATTATGAAAAATGTATGGAAAGTAAAATGAATTGTTGTTTTTGAATCAATAATTTTCTAAAATGTAACTTCTAAATAGTTTTTTGGAACGCTTTTAAAATAGAAGATCATATTGAAAATATATGATGGAAAATATATGAATAATAATGGTGGATTTTCTATAACTACTACTTCAAATAAGATGACAAATAATACTCTTTATAAGATAGATAAATCATGAATGAAAAGGGATGTTACTCAATCAGATTCATGTGATTTAGAATATTCGTAGAATCAGTTGGCTAATCATGATCAAAGGATGAACAATATAGTAGAAAAAAAAATATTTTCAGTATCAATATAGAAAATTAAACAATGATAAAATGCTGAATAAATATTCTAATGTTAATTTTTATGAATGCTATAAATCCATACATATTAGTCGAGATTGTCCAAAGCTCAAAAGAAAATACATAATGGAAAAAAATTCAAAGAACACTTAGAAATAATATCATGAATCCAATGGGAAGAATGTCTTGAAAGAAAATGATTCATGGGTTGAAATTTATAGTTACTCTTATGATGAATCTTCAAACAATGAGAATTCAAATCATAAGAATATCGGTCTATATAAAAAAACTCATTTCAAAAATCAACATCTTATGTATAAGGTACACACTTCTAATGATTTAAAAAATTAATCATTAAATGATAATTGTCCTAATCAGAAAATTTATATATCATTATGTGATGAATCATCCTCAATAATTGATAACAAATAATTAACTTCCTAAGAAAATGTTTATAAATTTTCAAAATTTCATGATATTAAAAACTATAAAATCTATAAGATACTTGAAAAATAAAATTATAGAATAAATGTTTCAAAAAAGGAAGTATCAGATATGTCTCAATATCATGATAAACAATCATTTGAAATTGTTTCTATTTCTAAAACCAATGAGAAAGAAAACATGGAGAAGGATAATATTTCTGCTGATTTTGAAAAGGCCATTTATGAAAAAGTTGTTATAGAATCTAAAATAACTTCTAAAAATAATTATTTTGAGAATAAGAAATTATTTATCAAACAAAAATATAAAACAATTCCCTTGATATTCTTCAATCAATGTTTATTGATGAAAAATAAAATTTTTATAAGATGTATTAGCAACTTCACGTACATGTAAATAGATCAGGAATTTGTTAATGTCATTCAAAAAAAGTTTTTAGTGATAACTTTTTTATTAAAAGTGATTCTTTGTGTAATAAATGTAAAACTAGAGGGACATTGAATAAAAATAATTCCTTAAATATAAATCAATCCTTATGATTTAATAAAACCCATTTTTTAAAACAAATGTGGATTATTAATATTGTACATTTTATCTTTTTTGGAAAGAATAAAGTTTGGGTTTCGAAAACCTAATTGTTTTGTTTTCATGAAACAAAGGAAAGTATCAAAAATAAAAAATCAATGTAAATTGATAGTTTATGTTCTCAACATATGTCTGGTAACAACAAATTCTTCTAAAAAATTATCAATATGATGGGTGGAAGAGTTAAATTCTGAGATAATGCTCAAGGAAATATTATTGGTATACGTAAAATTTCTCTTCATTCAAAATAATTGGTTTCAATTTTTTTATTTATTAATATTATTAAGAACAACCATATAAGAATTATTGAATTATTTGATGATGGTTACCTTTTGGATTTTAAGAATGATAAATGCTTAGTATACAATTCGAAGAATGAATTAATTTATTCTTCCCATCAGCATGAGAATGTTTTCACACATGACTTAAGGACTATTGTATCCCCGACATACAATTCCTCAATGAAATGGATGATCAATCGTGATTATGGAATATAATGTTAGGTTAGGGTAACCATAGGTAAATATTTGTATTCAATAATAATACACTTGTTGAAGATCTATCAGATCTATGTTTTTATTCTTCAATACTCTATAACCCTTGAAAATATAGAAATTAGTATATTTCAATATTTAAATAGATTTTTGATGTATCAACTACTTATGAATTATTTTTACTACACATGGATCTCTATACAACTACACAAACATGAAGTATTGGATGAAAATACTATTTATATGTTCTAGTTGATGATTAAAGTAGATATAAATAAGGCTATTTCCTTATAAAGATAATTGAATCCTTTTTTCATTTAAAATCCTTTATATCCAAAGTTAAAAATGATTAAAACCATCCATTGAAAATAGTTCATAGTGATCATGATAGAGAATTTGAAAATTCAGATATTGAAATTTTTGTAGTATGAGAGGAATTAAACATACTTTTCAACTCCTAGATCAACATATAAAAATAGTGTAGTTAAAGGGATAAATTGTATTCTTTAGGAAATAACATGATCCATGTTGAGTGAATAATCCATTTCAAATTTTTTTGGGTCAAAGATTTTAGTACTACTTCTATAATATAAATCATGTTTTAATTTAACTATTTCTTAATAAAACTTCTTTTGAGTTTTCGATTGGCTGAATACAAAAAGTTTTATACTTTAGAGTATTTAGATGAAAAGTATTAATTTTGAATAAAAAATATAATTTACAAAAATTCACAACCAAATCAGGGGAAGTTAAATTTTTTTGTTACTCCACTACTTCTATTTCATATATAGTTTCTAATAAACACTCTTGTACTATTTGTAAAATAATACATATCAAGTTGGATGAAATTAACCATTATGTTTTCAAAAAATCCCAAACTAAATCACAGGATGTGTTTTCAAAAACTAATTATCTGCATATGATAGAAGACTATTATAATAAAGAAAGAACTCGTGAATTTTTTTTGATATATTTACTCAGGAAGACATTCTACATTATGTTGATGAACTGGTTTGACAAATCCTAAGTCAATTATTTCTTGGGAATCATCCATGTGATAATATAATTAGATATATAAATCAACCTATAAGTACTAGAATTATTTTAAGATATAATGTAGAAATATTTTCTATCCTTTCTCAAGTAGAACCCAAATATTGTGATGAGGCTTTAAGTGTTTATAATTGGATAAACGCAATGCAATATTTACTATATTAATTCGAAAGGAAAAAATTCTAGAACATGGTTGAATGACCAAAAGATACCTCTCTAACAGGAGTACAATGGGTCTTCAATAATAAATGTGATTAAAATGGAATAATTGTCCGAATGAAAGAAATACATTTTGGTAATGGATATAATTTTTAAGAGGGAATAGATAATGAGGAAACATATTCCTCGGTATCTAGAATTGTATCTATTCATATTCTTGTACCCTTTACATAATTATTTAATTTCAAAATTTATCAAATGAATATCAAATTTTCTTCCCCTAATTGATATGTTCAAATGGAATTTTTTGTTAAATAACCTTCTAGTTTTATAAATAAAAAACATAGTGAATCTGTTTATAAATATACTAAAGCTTTATATGTGTTTAAACCAGCCCCAAGAGTGTGGTGTGATATATTAATAAGATTTTTGTAAAAAATTTTTTTTATGATAACTGCTGATCTAACTATTTTGTAATGGTTAACAACAAAAATGTTTTGATTATTCAAATATTAGGTGATGACATAATATTCCACTCAGATCAGAAATCTATAACATATTCTTTTTCAAATCTAATTAAATATGAGTTTGAAATTAGTATAATGGGTGTGTTAAAATTTATTCTTGGTTTCTAATTATCTCAATGAGTAGAAGGAATATATATATATATATATATATATATATATATATCTACATATGTATATTAAATATCATATTAAAAATTATCGATATGGAAATAATAAATGTTTTGGTACTCTTATCGGATCCTCAAATACACATTATCATATTGAAACTAGGAAACAAGTTGATCAAACATCATTTAAAGTAATGATAGAATGTCTATTATACGTAATATCTTGTCTTGCAGACATTATTTTGTATTATGAATATGTCCAATGTATCAAAAAAATCAGAAAGAATATATTTTAAAAGAATTATTAATAATAATTCCTTATTTAAAGGGAACTATGGATTTGAAACTTTTCGATTCTTTATGAAATTATTTTAAATTAACAAGTTTTTCAGATGTTGACCATGGTGGTTGTAGAATGGAAAGAAAAATGACATCTAGAACATGTCATTTATTAGAATATTAATTGGTTTCATGGTATTTTAAGAAACATCACTTCGTAGAACTCCCCACAATTGAAGCTGAATATATGGAAGTTGGAAGTTATTGTGACAAAGTGTTGTGGATGCGACACACCCTCTTTGATTATGGAATCAATTTTAATAAAAATAAAATAATATGTGATAACAGTAGTACAATAGCATTAATAAAAAACCCTAAAAATCTATCTCATATAGAATACATAGATACTAGGCATCACTTTCTTTGGGATCACACACTAAAAAGAGATATAATTTTCTTATTTATCGGAATTCAAGAAGAAGTCTCTAATATCTTTACAAAACTATTACCTTATGATATTTTCAAATACATTAAACATTAGCTATGAATGATCACTATAAAGTAATAATTCATATATTCTTCTTTTTAAAACCATCTCTATACATTATGTTAGTCCTTTTCAAAGGTGGAGTACATATTTTTGAGGTTTAATAAATTAATTCTTAATTTTTTTCATACTCAGAAATATTCTTAATCAAATATTTTTTTATACTCATATTTCTTTCACTCAAAATTTTCATACTCAAAATTTTTCATACTCAATAATCAATCATACTACGAAAATTTTCATACTCATTTTTATATATTCATATTTTTCATATTCAAGATTGTACCATAATCAAATAATTTGTACTAAAAACATTTTGTACTTCATTTTTTTGATGAAAAAAATATCGAAACTAATAAATCTATCCTGAGACTCTAAAAGGTAAATTATTTTCTACATTACACTATTACAATTCTATTCCATTAGTTGTTATTTTTTTAATCCTTTATTATATTTTTAATGAATATGGTAAATTTGTTTAAATTTGTTTCATAGTATTGAAAACCTCAATAGATAAAATATTTTTAACCATTAGATGTTTTTGATCTAATATGTGATGTATAATTTAAATGGTCACATTAATTTCCCTATATAATGTGACCCCTACCTTATCCCACATCCATTATCTCATATTTTTTTCTATGATTCTCATCCCTTCAAATAGCTATGTCCAAATGTTTTATTGCTTGGAGAATTTTAACATATTCATGTCAGAATCCACAACATCATCTCCAAAGAAAATATCTTTGAAATATTTATCATCCATGATGTTATTTAGATAAGGCTTAGTCAATAATGATTTTTATGAAATGTATGACTATTATTTGAAAAGAATTATCAAATATAATAGATGGGAATTAATTTGATCAAAAAATCTTCAATCTGATCAATATTATATTCTTTTTTATGATGTTATACTAGTTTATAGACCTATGTAAAATTAAAATGAATTAAAAGAGTCATTATCCATGTATGAAATATATATTAGAATGTCAGTAAAACAAGTCAAAAATTTACTCAGTGTACCATTAGAGGGTGAAAACGTTTTCATTATTCTTAAGTAGTAAATAGAAAAATGAACCTTCAATAAAAATAAGGATTAGAAATTCCATTTAGAAATTGATAAGGACAAAAGAAAATTAACTCATCTATCGTCTGACAATCATCATACATCCCTCTGGATTAACGGTTTTTTAATTCTACAAATAAGTGATAGAGAAACCCTGAACGTCACTAATGTTTTCATTATTGATAAATTTTTTATCATGAGGAAACTAAATTTTATTGGTAATCTCTTTATTTACATCAATAACATAAATAATTGTACCATTAACTCTCATTTGATTATGACTCTAAGGAATCTATGTATGTTTATTTCTAAATGATTGATGTTTTGTAATATTGAAATGAATTCAAAAGAAATTTTTTAAAAAATCCCATTTATTTGTTATGATATAATAAAATGGATGATGTTTCATTTTTATTTAGAATCAAAACAAATTGTCAAAGATGATGAAGCTGAATCATTAAAATAATACATTGGAGGTACTAAAAAAATTTCAAAAAAATTACTGCCAATTTTTTTAGAGAAATTAATGAAATCCATTATGATTATTAAATAAAGATAAAAAACAATGAAAAGTAAATGATGAAATCATTGTTGAATAGATAATAATTCATTCAAAAATAATACAAAGATTCCCCCAGTTTGGTCTTAATCATGTTGAATCCCTAAATGAAAGAGTTCATACTAGTGAAAGCCTTAAAGATGAAGAGGATAATTTAATGGTGATAAATAAAAAGTATGATATTTTCTATATTGATATGTTGGTTAATGGTGTAGAAAATTCGTGTGTTGAAATAATTTTTATGCAATTGAGTGAAGTAGGTATGTAATGTCCAGTAATCTAGGTTTTGTGAAAATAATAGTGAACAGTTGATGTAAAATTGACTCCACCAACAGATTTGAAGAAAAATCATTAGATGAAAAAAAATAGTGAAAATCCTGAAATAGATGAGTATCACAGTGTGTAGGATGAATGAAATGAAGAGGGTAAAAGTGAATAAAAAGTGAGGAAAAATAAAAACTTGACAAGGAAAAAAGAAGAACATCTAAAGGATGATTATGAAGAGGAATCTTGTTAGGAAGAATAATATCATTCCAATAGAATACCAATGATATATTCAGATGAAGCATCAGAAATATTAGAATCTCTAGGAGTAGAGTCTTCAAAGAATGATACTCAGGGAACCCAGCATGATAAAGTCATTCAGATTTCAGATAAAGAATATGATACCAAACCCAAAGAAAATATAAACCAAAGTTTTGATTATTATTATGTCAGATATCATTATGGAGAAAATTCTGACTTTCTAGAAGAGTATGATATGAACAATATAGTCTTATTAAAAATAAATCAGTATATTGTCCAGTTACTAAAGATATTTACGAATAGAATTCAATATTTCATGAGGATTGAAGGAATTATTGACTTGGTTTCATAAAACCCAATCAAAAGATCAGATTCAATCATTTCTCTATGGAAAAAATGAATTATTCTTGAATAAGATTTAAAGTGTTTGAAGAAACTAATTAAGAACATAGAAAATATTTCAATAAAGTGGTTATGTGGTCTCATAATGCAGATACGTGTATCAAAATTCACAATGATTCAATTGAATAAATAATAAGTAATATGAATGAAGTCATTATTGATTTCAAAAAATTGGCTACTTGTACTACAGGAATAGTAAAATATTTCATAATACCAGATGATTTTCAAAATTATGAAATCAAGGAGAAAAATCAGAATTTGAATATCATTCAATCAGAATATTTGTAGTTTATTTTTTTTCAAGGATGAGATAATTGATTTGAAAATTTTAAATTTATTTATGACGGATAGAATTGAGCATCAAGAATTTATCGATAAGTCTCAGGATAAAAGATTGTATCTTTTAGAATAGAATGTAAAACCCCATTAATATATGTATCGTACTCTTGAATAGAAAGTAAAATATTAGGTTGAAATAAATCATACCCCATACCTGTTATTTTTAGACCAATAATAGATGCTCAGGAATCAGTAAGAATCTCTTCAATAAGATGATGGAGGGTATAAAATAGTTTAAGAAAATGAAGGCAATTAACAGAGACCTCATAGAGAAGGAGAATAAAAGATATTTTTTAAATATTTGTTGTATTTTTAAAGAAACAATGAATTTTTTGTCATCTATATGTAGTTTGATTGACTGTTTTCAATGTATTTTGAAATGAATTTTCAATGTTTTATTATAGATGATCAAATTAATTAATTATTAATATATTTTTATTTCTCTAACACATTTTTGGTATTATATGCCTTTCCCTATTCATTTTTGTGAATCACAAAGGGGGTGAATAATTTATAAATGGGTAGAATGTATTAGACAGTGGGATAAATTTTCATAAAATGGAGTATTCATTAATAATGGGGGGAATATTTTTTAAATGAAATACAATACAATACATAGAAAAATATTAATCATAAGGTTGATTTAGTCATATTAAACAACATATTTAGAAGATTTCTAAAACTCATGGGGGGATAAGTATGTTTTTTTACCTATAAGGATGAAATTTCTTTAAAATATTTTTAGACATATGATCTATAAAGTAATTCAATATTTATGTCTTTTTGGTTGTTCATTCAAAAAAGGGGTGATTGTTAAGTAGAAATTCTATTTTTTTTACTTTTCTATTCATTTTTTATTGGAAATCATAAAAAAATTCTTAAATACCTAATTAACAAATCATATATTCCCAAAATATTTTAAGAATGTTTTTATAAGAAATCATGTAATATCTTATCATACATTCATCAAGACTTTTGATTTAGTAAAATAAATTCATAACATTATGATTTCCATATTTTATACAATAATAATCAAACTCGTGAGAATTTTAGTAATGAATACTTCCATGATTATCGTAATGATTAGAGGAAATGATTTTCCTAGTACACACCAAATACACTTTATATTGTACATGTTGTCCAGTTTTCGTACTAACAAAATAAATCATAATGACTCCCGTAACAAAAATCATCAAAATCATCAAAATTTAATTTAATATCCATAAAATATAATCTTAATAGAAAGAAATTATTTTAAAACAATTATGTCATGTATTATATGTTTAATCAAAACGATGTCATGCTTTCAGTTATCTTATGACCATTGGAGTTTTAGATGTCCAACTCCCTCCAATATTTTTTTGATAAAATCAAATCGTTGAGTCCAAGATTACCAATGGGATGAAGGCTTATAAGTATGAAATTAGACAATAAAAATACATATTATAATTACATTTTTTAGGTATAAAACATCAATTTTTGATCTTATGGTCCTATGTTATTGGATTTTAATTTTGATCATCCATTCTCATCATTTGTGAACTTCATGCCTATTGTAAACCAATTTAGGCCCAATGATTAATATGATTTTAAGTAATGTTATTATCAAAATTTTAATTTGGAATTTTTATAAATTTATCTACACTTAAATATGGAAATTTTTTCATTCATGTATCAATGGAGGATTCATAAATGATTATGGGGATATTTGGCGAAGAAAGGAAACAATTCTGGGGAAGGAAGATTAGACCCCAGTCTACTGCTGAGAATGTGGAGCCCACAAAACAGACCCACATAAGCCCAAAATTCATGGGATGATAGAAGAAATAGATAAGTAAATATAATTTTGTAAGAGGCAGTGCTAATTCTGTCTCTATTGTGGTTATTCAGGCAGCCCAAGTTAGAGATAAAATTATGGGCCATATTCTGCGGCCTAGAAAAACAACCCACCAATTTGATCATATCTCTGTAACATCATATTCATTTGGGCTGAAATTTTACAGATTTATAGGATACATCCGGAGCATAACATTTTTCATCTATAGACCACTATTATTTGGTCATCTAAAAGGCAATTTAGTAACGTCAGTTCGGTGGATGAAAGCTTGATGCCACTTCGAGTCAAGGATAAAGTAGTCCACACTCCCTTAGTTTCCACCACCCTAGGCCTACCCGAATCAAGTGGGGTGCTTGGTAATGTTGTAAGTTCGACCCAAGGCTCCCAAAATTCCTATTTATGGAAATTTTCTGGAAATATTTAATCATCTTTGATGCTTGTTTTCATTTTAGTGTTATACTGCCGATTTGTGTTTGTAATCGCATTTCTTTCACATTTAAGTTGTTCGATTCACCCTAGTTTATTAATAAAAGTTCTTCCTTTAATATTTTTTTGTTCTAATAAATTTCACTTTGAGAACTTTTACTAAATGTTTGAATTTATTCCCACCATACTTTGTGAGATTTATCACAAACGGTGGAGTGATCAATTAATGTTGTAGTTTTTACTTCTTCAATTCCACCCTTTTAAGTCTACATCTTGCTTCTGATGATGACATGTCATCATTGGAAGGATAACTCTTTTATGGGTTGAAAAAATGGAGTAGAAATGGGATGTATTGAATGCTATTTCTCACTCTCAAAATTTTTATTAATTTCTTTTATATGAGGTCCATTTATTCAATGATTTTCTCTCATCCTCTTCAATATAGAATTTAATCCCCCGACATTTATATGCTAATAAGATCCTTTACCATGGAGTTATCATGAAACTTTTCCTACAGGTGTATAGGTTATTGGAATGTGTTTTTTAATGTGTTTAACCATAATGTGATGAGGTTATTTTGAATTCATTTAATTAATCCTTCTCAAGTTAATGAAATTGAAATCATTAAAAAAGGAAATCATCCAATCCACCCTGAGTAATAACCTAGGATGAACTGATTATCTTAATTTTAATTAACTAAAATCTATTTGTGATACATTAAAGCAATATAAAATCAACCCAAGGTGGGAATATTTATAGCCAAAAATCTATCTCATTGGTTTTGTTTCGTAGGTGTCTTCTTAGGCCTTAGTAGAATCGACATCCCAAACTAGACTACAAGGACTGTTCTACATTCATCTCTTCGATAAATTTGAGGTTGAATCAAGTTTTGGAACCATTTTAAGGGACCAAGTAAGTACCTTAGACCAAAACCTTTTTTCCTCGCCCTAATAATTCTACTCTCACCCATGATCTTGTATCTTGTCCCTTTCTCATTTTTCCCTTTTGGCACAAGTCTGCCTACATCCACGATAATTCAAATAGACCAGTTAGGGTGGAATGTACAGGGGTTGGGGAGTCAGTTTCACCAAGGTAACTCCTTCCATTATATCATAATCTTTCTAATATTTCTGAGTCAAAATAGAGAAAAATTTAATGGAAGGTCAAAAATGAAACCAAATCATAAACACGAGTGCGAACCAAATTGGAAACCCAAATAATGCAACCCCAAACTTGGGGATTGCATTTGATCAAACCATGAATGTCTACCTCACAGCTTAATGGACCAATGCCCCCTCTTGCATTAGACACAACTCCACATTATATTCCAACTACATATTTAAACCCAATGTCTTAAACCATCTTCACACATTCCATTGAATGGAGTCCGAGATGACATACTGTCACGTTAATGAGTACAATGAAATTGTTGAAACTATATGTCCCACACGTCAACTAGAATCAGCTAAGATGATGATATTTCCATTTTCAAAAAGGATCGAGAACAAAATTGGAAAAACAATTTGAGACCATCATCCATAAACTCTTGGGAAAAATTACAAATATAATTCTACCAAAAATACTTTCCCTACCCCAAAACAATTTCACTTAAAAAGGGTATCCAAAACATTTTTGAAAAAGAGGGAGAGTCATTCTATGAAAAATGGGACAGGTTCAAAGACACCCTAAACATGGTTCCACATCATTTTTTTATGTACCTGGACATGTTTTAATTTTCTTTGAAGGGTTTGGGTATGGGGAACAAACAATTCATTAACATGATGTGTAATGGAAACATAAAAATCAAAGCCCAAAATGATTCTTATGAGTATTTGGAAATCCTTGTGGAACAAAAACAAACATGGGGAAAATCACCTTATTCTGAAAAGCCACATAGAACTACTATAATTCATACACATAGAGAAGAGGAAATCCTTAGTGCTAAACTCCCAGCACTCTCTAGGAATGTTCAAGAGATATACCTTAGGAATGTCCATGAAATCCAAACTGTAGAACCTATTTTCACAATTTGTGACTAACATGAATATAAGACAGACAAATTCCCAAAAATTACATCCATCAAAGATGTTCTTTTAGGAGGACCCCCGGTAGAAGTAATTGCTTTGAACTTTCAAAAGCCTAAATACCAAAACGACTTCAACCCAAGGTATAATGACCACCCAAGATTCTACTGGAATGATAACCAACATCCTAGCCAACCAGAGGGACAAAATCCGTACCCCAAACAGAACAACCAAACCCATAAATATTTCCAAACCCAACCTATCCAATACCCATAGCCACCAGTCCATTTTCAACAAACCATTCCACCTCCAAAATATCCCACTAGGATAAGCCAATCTTCCCAAGCACCAACCCAAACTGTTCAATGAAGCCTACTAGAATAACTGTGAAATAAAATGGAAAGGATAAAATAACAAGTGTATACCCTTAAACAAGAACATAAAACTATAAAAATATAAAAGGAACCCATGGCTACTCAGGCAGTACCATCCTAAAATTTAAGGGTAGAGTCCAGTTTTCCTCAAACAAATCATTAACAAGTGAAGGTTGTGACAGTTTTATGAAGTGGGAAATCAATTGAGATGCCTGAACAAATAATTCAGAAACCATGTGATGCTTCAAACACTTATGGAAATTCAAATGAACCACAAGATCAAACTGAGGAAACTGATAACAATGTGAATGAAACAACTCTTCAAAAAACAATCCCACATCCAGCACCATTTCCTCAACTCATTAGGGGGAAAAATCCTTAATTGGGTGAAACATTGAGGCAAATATTCTCATAAGACAAGTTGGACATTCCCCCTCTCGATGCAATCTATACCATACCTGTCTAGTAAAAATGCATTAAGGACCATTGCAAATTTAAAAGATAATTTTCCCATCAAAACCAATTCCTTTTGGCTGCTAATGTGAATTCCAGTATTCAAGGGAATATTCCTCCTATGTTGAAAGACTCAGGTTTCCCTTACATCAATGTTAAACTTGGAGATATAAATGTTTTCAAGGCCTTGTGTGTCCTAGGTGATATTTTAAATCTCATCCCCTATACTATGTACTACCAGTTAGTCCTAGAAGAACTCCAACCCACATCTATGACACTTCATCTTTTTTATTGTAGCATTAAGGTTACAAATGGGATTTTAAATGATGTTCTTGTAAATGTTGAAAACGTCATCTACACTGAAAACATCATTGTCCATGAAAAACATCAAACATAGGAAATAAGGAACAAAACACAATCATTCTTGGTCGTCTTATCCTTGCAACAATCAAATTTTTTTTCTGAGTTCGAAATGGGAACATAACCACCACATTTGGAAAAAATGATTGTAGGCTTGAACATCTATAATGCAGGTTCACAAATAGGGGATGATGAGGACACTCATGAGGTAAACATGATAGGAATCATTGATAATGAATCCATAGAACATCAAGGAATATTTGATGGATATTTAAGTCAGGATGAGATTTACTTTGTTCACATGAAGGAAGTTAATCTCCTTTTGTTGAATAATTCTCATATTTCTATTATGATGAAGTCTTAAGTCCAATAATCAGTGAAATTTTTGACGAAACCACTTTCATTGAGACCACTCCAACATCCTTCCCTAAATCTGATCAAGACAATCTAGTATCTGTAACTTCTATATGTGGGGAATCAGTCATATCTAAAACTCTAAGAAACAAAATTAATCTTGATCCAATGTCCCAATCTTCTACTGAAATTTCGAACCAACATGATCATGAATTGATGTAACTTCCCGCTACACTCAAGTATTCCTTACTTATGGAAATTAAAACACATCCTACTACCATTTATTTTTCTCTTGAATCCAATCATGAGAGGGTAATTTTAGATGTCCTTAGGAATCACAAGAAATCCCTTGGATGGACCCTATCTTTTATTCTAGGGATTAGCCCACTTATCGGGACCCATATGATTGTTCTAGAATCTGATTCAAATACATGTCGTAAACCTCAACAGTGACTCTATCCTAATCTCATGGATGTTGTGAGAAAAGAACTTATGAAATGGTTAGAAGCTAGCATCAAATATCCCATAGCTGATAGTGAGGGGTCAGCCTAATACAAGTGGTTTCAAATAAGGCAGGAATCAAAGTGATAACTAATATGGATGGAGAGATTCTTCGAACTAGTGTAAGTTATGGATGGAGGGTCTGCATTCACTATAGGTAGCTAAACTCATTCACCAAGAAGGTCTATTTCCTCTAACCATTCATTAACTAGGTCTTTGAGAGAGTGGATGTTCATGCCTTCTACTGTTTCATTGATGGGTACTTGGGGTATAATCAAATTGAGTTCTTCCTATATGATAAAGGGAAGATTAGATTTACATGTCCATTTAGCCCCTTTACTTTCAAACACAAGCCCTTCGGGTTATGACATTACCCTGGAACCTTCCTGCTGTTCAAGATGGGTATATTCTCAGACATGGTAGGGGATTTTCTTGAGTTCTTCAATGATGAATTCCCTATCATTGGGGATACATTTGATAGATGTCTTTGGAATGTGGAGAGTGTTTCATCCACATGTGAAGATAAGAATTTGGTCCTAAACTAGGAAAAATTCAACTTCATGTGTAAACAAGGATTAGTACTTGGCCATATAGTCTCAGGTAGGTGGATTGAACTTGATAATGAAAAGGATGACATCATTCATCACCTTCCATCACCCCGAACTGTTAAGGAAGTGAGGTCTTTCTTAAAACATGTTGGTTTATATAGAAGATTCATCGAGGACTTTAGTTCAATCTCTCACCCCCTTTGTTCTCCCTAACTAAAGGATGCTCCATTTTTTTAATAGAATGTTGTGAGGGTTAATTCTCAACCCTGAAATCCTCTCTCCCCTCTCCTGCCATTATGAAATCTCAAAATTGGAACCTTCCTTTCGATCATATGTGTGATGCCAGTGACTTTTCTATAGGATCTGTGTTAGGAAAATGTTTTGATAAAACTCTTTATGTAATTGCTTATGCATGAAAATCCTTAAATGATTCCCAAATCAACTACACCACCACTGAAATGGCGTTACATTGTTTTGTGTTTCCCTTAGAGAAGATTAGGTCCTAACTCTTAGGATCATCAATCACTGTGTTCACTGACCATTCTGCACTAAAATACATCTTCCAAAAACTAGATTCTAAGGCTATAGTGAGTAGGTGGGTCTTTCTCTTACAATAATTTGTCCTCAAATTGAAGGATAAAATGGGTGATGAAAATGATGTAGATGATCATCCCTCTAGGATGGAATTAGAAGAAAACTAAAGTCACCTTTTTGTGTCTGATTCATTCCTTGATGAAAACCTATACCCTATGACTGATTTCCCTCGGTATGCTAACATAGCCAATTTCATAGTTACCGGAGTCATTCCAAAATTCTTAGGGACTCATGCTTGATGAAAATTATTTTATGTTGTTAGTCACTATGTGTTTGATGATCCATAAATCTATAAGTTCTGCCCTGAAGAAATCATTATGTGGTGTGTCCCCAAATATGAAAAAGAGTCCATCCATAAATTCTATCATACTGAGGAATGTGGAGGTCGCTTTTCCTCTATGAAAAATAAAGTTAAGGTTATTTAGTGTGGTCTCTTCTGTCCCACCCTCTCAAGGGACTCCTACACATTTTTTCAAAGTTTTCCTAAGTGTCAACAAGTAGTGTCCATCACAAAAAATAATCAAATGCCACTCACTCCCATTCCTGTCATAGAGATAGTTTATTGTTGGGGAATTCATTTCATGGGACCCTTCCCAGAATCTAGGGAGATATATATACATCGTCTTAGCTATTGGTTATGTCTCCAAATGGTTTGAGGATATTCCTACAAAATCCAATGATCCTCAAAGTATGATTAGATTTCATAAGGAAAACATCTTCTCTAGATTTTTAATTCCTAGGGCTATAATTAGTGATCGTGGAACACATTTTGGTAATTGTCCACTTTTATCACTCATGGAAAAGTATATATTTTCTCACAAAGTTTCCACTGATTACCACCCATAGAACAATGGTCAAGTTGATTTAACTAATAGGGAGATTAGTCATGTTCTTGAAAAAATAGTCAATCCCTCTAGGAAAGATTGTTGTGATACACTCTTGGATGCTATTTGGGAATATCATACACTATATAAGACTACTTTAGGAATGTCCCAATATATGTTGGTTTATGGTAAAGCATGCCATTTTCCAGTAGAGATTGAACATAAGGCTTTATGGGTAATTTAGGTAATGAATTATAACCTCTCATTGGCCGAAACAAAAAGGAAATTAGATCTCAATGAACTTGGGGAACTCTGTATGGAGGCTTATGAAAATTAAAGGATACATAAAGCTAATGTTCAAGCCTAACAATCTTGAAATCTTAAAACCAAACACATTGTACCAGCTAAACTTATTCTTTTGTATAGTTCTAAAATTCATTTACACCCGTGAAAGTTGGGGTCTAGATGGTGGTGTCCATACATAGTGCATTAGGTGTACCCCCATGGGGTTGTTGACATTCAAGATCCCACCAATGGTCAAAAAATTAAAGTTAATGGTCATATATTTAAAACATTCATAGAACCATTCCAAAAACATGTAGTTGATAAAGAATTGTGTGAACCAGCCTTAGATGGCAAAAATAATTAATCAATTAGTCGTCTAATTTATGATTTATTATAATGAAAATTTCATATATTCATTATGGTTATAAATTATTTGAAATATGTTTCAATGTGATAGTTTTTTATTTATAAAATAGATGTATAAATCATATGTTTTTTATTTTTATTGATTAACTATTAATATATGTTTTTGTTAAAAAATATGTTCTATTCGGATGAAATGTGAAATTATTAATTGATATCGTATTTGAATTAGAAATTAAATTGTTTAAATTATAATAATATGGATTATATATATATATATATATTAGTAATTACTATTTTTATTATTCTTATTCTATTTTAATTTCAATTTAATAAGAGGAGGTAACCTATTTTCCCCATTTTCAATTTATATGTGAAGGAGAGAGGGAGATATCCACATAATAGTTTTTTCTAGATTAAGTTTCATATCAATTAAATGTATTTTATGGGTTTATATCCTTCTAATATTCTTCCTACCATTCTATTATTTCTATTATATTATTTTAAAATAATTTTTCTTAATTTATGGTTCATGGGAGGCTGTGGTTTTTCTATGTTAATGATAAACATTTAAAATGGCATGTTTATTTTAGTGTTTTTGGTGTGTGAACTCATTTTCCATTCCATGTAGAACGTTTTTCGTAAAGGATTAATGATTTCTTCAATTATGGGTTGGAGATTATATTATTTAACATTTTCTTGAAAATTCTATGTGTCATGACCTGCCCCCATTGATTCCCCTCTTAGGATGACAGTGAAGACAAGTGTGTAAAATAAAGCCCACCTTTTATGGACAACAGGTTGGAAAGTGGAATTTAGGGAATAAATCACACACAATTTTATAACCATTTGTTAATTAACAACCCTAAATTTTTTATTTATATTAACATTAGAAACTATAACATGTAAATTACACCACATCCATTTCTAGACACTGCAATTCCGTATAACCACTCTCCATCATATAAATATTCATATAAAATATAATATCTTTTAACATGACATTCAAATAATCTATTTCATTTATTAATTATAATATATTAATAACCCATAAAATCCAGTTCCACTATGAAAAATTAATTAATTTAGTTATTAATTATGTATGTATTCAAATGAAAGTAAGACATTGCGAGAAAAACTTCTAAACATTACTTCTTCAACCAAAATCTCCAACCATAGAAACATAACCTCTACAATATTATAATATTATACAATCCAATTAATAATTTTAAATGTTTAATGATATTTTTAATCAACCACTTTATTTTTTATCAACATTATGAATTATGTCTTATAGTTTCATTTTATTGATATCATTAATTTTGGAGTCTGTTTGGATGAATTTTTGTAAATTTTACATGCAGACCATATATTATAAATCAATACTATATTCCACACCATAATGTGGTACAAATAAGAGTAAATCTATTGTGGGTGAAATAATGGGGTTTCCATGATAGTGGAGGACACTGTTCAACAAAATATAATAATAATTGTCCTATGCTACTAGAGTGTAAATATCACTATAACCTGGTATGCATATGAATAAATTCAGATTAAATAAGATTTTGTTTCTCTCCAGCATGTGTCCTATGAGAAAGGCTTGAAACACAAAAAACACCATTACAAAATTTTGATAACTATAGTTTGATGTAGTATTCTGAACTAAAGGATAATGAGATGTCATGAAGGAATGGTTCGGAATGTTAATATTGGGATTTCACCCACGTATAGAGGATGTTGAGATGTTTTAATCTTCATAAAAGATAGGCCATACACCATAAAAGAAGTATTGTTCTATAGTGTTTCAATTAGATATGTTTTCATTTAATATCATTGAACAATAAATGATTGAGTTCAATCCATTAGTCTTAGTGTAGAAGGAAATTTCAATGCAATGAAAATAATTATGATGTGAGAACATTAAATTTAACATAAGAATAATTTTTTTGTTTCCAATTTAATTAGAGATGTTCGCCATGATTCTAAGGGTTATGCCACAACCTGGTTGAGTAATAAAAAATTCCATAGAACTAAGTTCTAATGATTTAGTTATTTTATGATATCTTAATTAAAAGGGTTTGGCTTAATAATTTTATTATATTTTAAAGACCTATTCATTAGTGTCTCATAGATGTTTGACTTGATAGAAATCATGGTATACATATAGTTTAAATCATGGAATAATATGTTTTAATTAACTTCTATGATTATATTTTGGAAAGAGTATTCATTAATAATAGTGAATACATTATAATATATGACATTTACCATTATAGAGAGTTAATGGATGAAAAAATGAATTAAATTTAAATATAAAAAATTATAGTTCCAAAATGTTAGTGGAGATAATTGAAACAATTAAACTTCTAATATATTTTCAAATGAAAAAAGAATATGTTATTCTTTTATGACACATTAAATATTGTGAGGGAATCTTTAACTATTTTAATGGTTGTTTTTACAAATAAATTGTTTATAAGGGATGCTATTTGTTGATAAAAAAGAATATAACAATAAGTGGTGAATTAATTATGATCGTTATATAATTAATTTCATGGATTTCATGAAAAATTGTTCTGTATTTTTGATCCTTGAGAGAAGAGACAGTATTAAGGGAATGAACCATGGGAGTTAGTTCATAATCCCTAAATATTGTAAATGGATGACACTTATCTTATAGTGACTTTCCAAAACCAATAAAAAAATAATATATATATTGTATTTTGGTATATTGTAAAACAACCACTATATGCTTCGTGGATACATCATACAATGGTTGGACCAAATAAACTCCTTCTGTCCTGTTTGAATACATTACTTAATTTCTAAATGACATGAATTTATGAGTGTATGTTAAGTGTTTAATTAAAAAATTGTATTAAAGAAATGTTTATTTAAATAAAATTATGATATATTTTTAACGATTAATTTAATAGTGACACTACCTATAATTATGTAACGAAAATTTAGGGTGGTGATATTATGAGGATTAAGTGTCTTAAAATAGAATAAGTTCCATACTATGATTCTCCCACTTTTAGAGTATCTCTCTATAATGAAACATGAAGACATAAATAAGTGGTAGTAGATCATAGTTTTTTTCAAATAGATACTTTTTTTATATGATTTTATTTTTTATTGGTGTTTATTTTTTTTGTTAATATTATGAACATATCATTTTTTATTGACATGTGAAAGGATAATAATATGAAGAAGGAGAAAATATCAAAAGGAGGTCCAAATAGTCAAAATATGTTATTTTATATTGATATTCATATGAAAACATTTGATATTATTTTTATTGTATGGTGTGAATGATTATAATTATCTATTTACTATATCATTCAATAATTCTTCAGGATTATATAAGATTCTTAATATCCTAACTAAAGTTAGTTTTACAAATTATGAAGTTATATCATGGCATCTAAATGTTAAAAATATTTACTTTTTATAGGAATATTATCTACGACTATGAAAATAAATAATTAATCTAAAGAAAAAAATATGAAAACATGGTATCCATGATAGGGTAATGAATATTGAGGTTGAAAAGTTGAGACACCTAAATCAAAGGATGGTTAATGTGGATATTAATATATGAGAGAATAATGATATAAATACCAATTAATTGAATGATATTTAATTAAATATGAATAAGATTAAATATGATTTTACGGATAATGGTACTTTCTTAAAAGAAGATAAAAACCTAAAGGTTAAGATGATGATCATGTTATACACATTGATTAATTTATTGAGGATAATCAAGGGTAGATACAACACAAGGTGAGACTCAAGGATTCTAGAGCATGGATGAACATGATGATGATGGAACAATGTGACAAACTAAATGATCATTCCCATTTCTTAGAGAGTGGAATGTTTTAAAAAAATGTGCTAAAAGAGGACATGAATGGTTAATTTTTGAGAATGAAGAAGAAACATCCAGTAACATGAACAGGGGTTGATCATCGTTAAGAAAATATATTATAAAAAATTATAAGGTTAAGCCTATTCTAAATTATTTTTAAATTTCATATTTGATTATCACTTGGTAGTTAATATTGAGACAAAGAAAAATTATAATAAAAAACAGAATAAGAGTGTTAAACTATTAATGACTTAAAAGAAATATTCTATCAGAAAACTCAACATTGGACATGACTAATCCCATTAATATTCTAAGATTAAGGAACTATTAGAGTTCCATGGAAAATGGAAAACACTAGATATAATGAATACATAAGAAATAACTTTCATGCAATTTTATTTATAAAATAGTGAATTTAGTAGAAGACATAGAGACATATGATTCTATCGTGGGATTTATTTTATAATTAAATCTTCTTCTATGAAGAATTGGAATAAATTTCATACTATGAATTCAGTGATATTTTTGTAAAACATTCTTAAAAATAGAAAAAGTAGGTATAAGTTCTACATTAATAAATCATATTGTGAAAATTATTATTTTAATGGAGATATTAAGAGAAATTAATCTCTAATGAATAGATAAAACTGGAATTCATCCAATGAAAATATATTATTTCATGAAATATATTTCATGGGATAGTTAAATATCAACACCATTTTAAAAGGGGTTGGATGAGGAGATTAAAATATTTTTATGAACAAAATGTTTCATTAAAATACAAGAAGATTATTTGTAAAAATGAAATAATGTCATGTAATAGAAATTTAGTGTCCTCAGGTAAGGAATACATTATGAAATCTAATTATTTTTATACTGATAATCAAAGAATAATATGGTATCGTGATGAAATTATTAATCAATGATGTCTGTAGAGATATTTAGTATAATAAAAAAAGGAGGAATTTTGAATTTAGATTTGGATATAAATAAATGGATAGTCACACAAAGAATAATGAATCATTGTATTATATTAAAACTGTTTGACATATCAGGACAGATTGTATGTTGAAGAATTGAGAGAAAGTGGTGGTATATAGTGACTAAATCTATTACTAAACATTATGAATTTATTTGGTTTACCAATCAACATATATTAAAATTATAATAACCATATTGAAATGTTGTAGGTTTTAGGGTGTGATACTGTCTACATAGAGATTTCATAGAAAAATTCAAGTGGTATCAAGGAATGATCTTGAATTCAAATTTGTACTGGAGTTGTACATGTGGGTTCTTATTGAATTTTTAATTACATGAACATAAGTGAAATAAGATGTCTAAAGACAATATTATTATCAATTGGAAACCATACATTGAGATGAACAAATACACCTCGATATAGAAGGAATAACAAATATATTTTTCCTTAGCTATTTTTATATAACATTTGATATTATCATATTTTTTCAATATCAAAACAAACTATAGTTAGAAGAATATCATTGTGAAAAATCAATATATATTTGGATAGAGAACCAGGATATTTAGGGGACATTTTGATTTTATAATCCACAAGGTGTTATCCCATTTAACTAAGGAATGAAACTAAGTGAATGAAAGAAGAAATATGTTTTAACCAAGTAGTTTCAAGAGATAATCATTGTAAATTAAATATGGTGTGACTGACAAAAGTTATGTTTAATGATGATTATTTAATGTTTTGATGAATGTTTGATTGACCAAACATTGGATCACCTAGGATTATGTTAATTTCCATGGGTTATTGAAACCTTTGGAAATAAGTGAGCATAATGTTTTTTAGTGGTGTTATTAAATTAAACTATTGTTTCATAATTTTTTTTGACTTTGTAGGATTAAATTTTATATTAACGATTCTATTTTAAGTAGTAATTTCACTAAAAAAGTATTATCGAGAATTCATCAACATTAAAAAGGGGTTTTGGATATTGAAATCCAAAACAAGAGTCATGGTGAATGATTGAATCCACAGTTGTAAATTGAAGTATCATTGAAGTGTAACAAACAAGGTGGATACTAGTATATCTATATATTTGTGTAGGAAATATGTTGATAAATGAGATAATATATATTTAATGTTCCCCATTTATCTTTAGAGGTAAATGAAAATTTTTACAATAAAACATACGTGTTAAACATTTTTGTACACTCTTGGACTAAGAGGAGTGATTGGTATCAAAGATTTTCCAAATAAAAACTTATAAAAGGTTTAGATATTTTGTTTTATAATATAATTATGTTTATGGGGAAATAAAAATAACAAATATATGGTATTTCCTATGTCTCTCAAGGTAATTTTTTTGCTGGATCTATATTTGTTAATTTTCATGGATGTTCTTATTTGGAATTGTTGTTAAGGGGGAAAATTTAAACATTAAGAATCTAAGAATTATATAAAATTATTACTAGAGCTTCATAGTAAACTATGTATGAAATATCATGATATTGGATTCATGGTGACTACTTATAAAAAATGGATAGGTAGTCAACATCTAATAGATAATTGATATTTGGGTTATATATCTTTTGAATCAATTTTTTTTGTTTTCAAACAAAATATTTTTTGTTAAAATATTATTGTAATGTTTTCATTGTATTTTGATTCTTTATGAAGAAGTTGAGGATGTTCTATCTGTAGGAAAAAAATCACACTATAAAACATTATGTCAAACCATAATGCACATCAAGTTGGAGTAAATATTTTATGAGTGAATGAATAGTTTAACCATGATGGAGGAGGATAAAACTCCACATACATTCATAAGAATAAAACGATACAATGAAATTTTAAATATTCCCAAAACCAATCATGAAAAATAATAAATTTAGAATATATTACATTATATTTTTCTTGGAGTTTTGTCTTACAGGTTTGGATCACAATATTACATTGACCCTGTAAAAACTTTGATACTAACTATATATATCCTAATGTAGAAACATTAAAATATGTCATTTTTCATAAATGAAATGATCATTCAATCAGTTCATGGAATGTGTTATGGTTTAGAGGAAGATGATATATATTAATCTATATATAATATGAAGGATGTTCCATGAAATATTCCTTACACTATAGTGTGGTAGTCGATGGGTTTTTCCTAAAATATCTATATATTGTGAATGTAATATTCAAATCTATTAATCTCATTGGTGAAAGAATATTACTTATAATAAAGATACTTTTATTGTTAAAATGATGGATTTTCTAGAAAATTGGTTTTCAAAATTATAGATGAAGAAATTAATTCCACCATGGTGCAGATGGTCATGTCACAATTGGGTTGATTCAAAAAAATAACCTAAATTCAATGTTCATATATTTTTTGAATTTTATGATAGTAGAATTAATGGAGGATGACTAAATATTTTTAGACTCATTTAGAGGCTCGTTTATGATTTTCTATTTATAGTTTAACTTAGAAAAAATAATGGAATACATTAGATAAAACCATCATGATCATTTTAATAATATAAAAAATATATATTTGGAATAGTATTTTATTAATAATAGGAATTAATTCATGGTGTCTGACTTTTACCCAATTGTAGAAATACAAATAGTTAAAAAATTAACTCTATGGTCATTTGAAATAGTATAAAGAAGAGAGAGAAAATACAGATTCATACATTATAGATTAATCATTGACCAATATATATTTGGTCAATTACAAAAAGAAAAGGTAATGAATTTTCATGAATTATTTATTACGTTGTTATGGTGCAATTTTAACTTGTAATTTTTTTTTGAAACATTAATAGAGGATCCATGGGTGGAAATAAAATGATTTGGTAATGATTTTTTGGATCATTAATGAATGAAATATTCATAGAATATTAAAATAATTATGTATATGACATTTGGATTAATTAATTTGATTCAAATTTGAAGAAGATGGATGTATAAATATATTAATCAAGCTTCATGTTAATTGGAGATAAACAATTAGTGAAATAATGATAATTTAACTTTGATATTCAAACAAATATTTTGGAAGTGAATATTGTTGACATATAAAATCTATAATTATATGGATATTACTTCTATAATAGGGATAAATAATTAAAAAAAATAACTATAAAATAAATAAAAAATATATAAGTTGACTTAAGATAGAAGAATGATTTTTTCCACATTATATATGATCAATGTATGTGTAGATACGTTCATAGTGGATGTCACTATTTACTTCTGAATAGGAGTAATGATGAAGGATTGAAAATCACCTCTTTATACTTGGTGAATCAATGAAGGTGATAATGTTTTCTTATCGTATATTTAATGAAATTATGTTTTCATATTTTAAGCATTTTCTGAAGAGGGATGTGTGAGTGAGTGTCCCTTGGGAGGTAGTACACCACCCTTAAATATTTTAAAGTGATTTAACATTTTTCTGGAGTATCTTTATTGAAACACACCACAATACAATTTTTTTAGTTAATTTTGGTACACCATCAAACTACAATTATATGACCCATAGTTGTAGTCTAGTATAGGTGTATAATAAAAAATCATTAGATCTTGTGTGTATCCATCATTCACTCTAAAAAAGGAAAAAAAATTCATATGTGGGTTATGTGATCATTGATCAAAATATATTAATGAAAAGAAAAGTGAAATAATGGTAAATCTACATTAAAACAAAAAATTGAATCTACTAATTATTAGGTTAAGATCATTTAGATTGGTGTTATTATAACTAATTAATGTGATTAAATTTGAATAAGTTTCTTACCTAGATTCTCCACACTATTAGGGCATCTCTCACTAAATATCCTTATGAACCTGTCATAATATAAATTTCCCAAAAATTATATTTTCATTAACATAAAAATTAATTCAACCACCATTAAAACATCATCATTACTTTATTCATAAACCACATTCATTCAGCACCATATAATACATGACACCACCCATTACATACTACAACAACCGAACCAGGTAATAATATTCTAAACAATGTATAAATAATAATCATATTATAATAAAAAATTATAAGTATATTTTTTAATGATTTTTAATGTATTTAACTTATTAATCAATCATAAATGTTATGAATAATTTTAATAATAAAAATAATAATTTGTTAAAAATATTATTATATGTCCATGAAGAGATAACTTACAATACATATTCTGAAATTCACAAAAATCACATTCAACTTAAATCCCATTTTTCAATTTCCTTATTGTTTATATAATTTTATTTAGGTAAATTACAACAGTTTTCCAGTGGAAAATAAAAATAATGAGAAGTTGAAATTTTACACATAATATTTTGAAGTGTCTTTCCTTGGTGGTAAATTCACCCTGTAATTATGCATATAACCGAGTATCAAATCCATGATGATCTCTTTTTGGTGAGGTGATTTATGGTCCATGTAAGGAAAATGATGAATCCTTAGACACTGATGCTAATTTATATAGGAGTGATGATGAATGTACACCCTAAAATAGGAGAGGATATACGTTGGCATCTATAGATCCTTTTAGTGTATTGCAATCCATTAGGCCTTTGGAGATACAAAACTATAATAGGACTTCTATGTTGTGGTCAAAAAATTTGAGGGGGTGGCCTTTCCTTACTGAAGAAGGGGTCTGTGTGGTGTTTATTTTCCTTATAACCTCCAAGGCCTTAATAAATAATATATAAGGTAGATTTAATCTCTTATATCATAAAAAAACACTGGCAATATTTATGTTAGAACAATATGATTAAAAACGACTAAAAACCATTATTTTTCTTATATGAACCATCGGTAAACTTATATAATGAATAGATCACCATTAAATAATGATAATGTTATGATTCATTACTAGTGTGAAAGACCAAAAAGTTGTTCTTTTGGTCACATAGGGTATGAAATAGAAAATATAAAATCAAATGAGATAAGAAGGATTTCAATGTATTTGACAAAATTTTGGTACTAGTGTGATTAAATGAGCTATATATATTCATCATGGTGTTGTGAAACCTATTATTATTTTTCTCTATTGAAGTTACCATTTGATTGATTTTTATTTTTTGTTAAAAAATCATGTAAATATTTTTAATGGAGAAATTTCATGCGGAATTGGTGAGGGAATGTGTCTACACCCACTATACATGGATGCCATTCCATACATCATTATCGGTAGTAATAAAGAATATCTAGTTCCCATTGGGTTTAAAAATAAAAATTCAAACAATGGAAATAGAGTATGCAAGGAGCATCTACTTCATATGAATATATGATAAGAAAACATTTGGATTATATATATTAAATACGATGATTATTGAATTTTACCTTAGGTAAAGTGATCTGATAATCTCATGAATGTTATGTCTAGAACAGTTCCAAAAGAAGTGTATTAATGACCTGAGCCACCAAGTCCCACATGGCCGGTGGAAGACTATTCTCCCAATACCTGAAGCCCACCTCCAAAGATTAAGGGATTGAGACAAGAACATAAAATTTATAACATAAATTATAGGACATTGCGGAATGTTCTTGTATGAACAAACCCAACCATCACCATATGAATGTGAGAAAAAATATAAACTAAATATTATAACATATAGAGATTAACCAGGAATGAAATAAAATCTTGGGAATATAACATAGTTCAATAGAACACACAAAATGGATTAAAATGAAAATAATAAAAATGGGTATGATAGTGTAAACTGATATGTAAAAAAAATACACACCCAAAAAGAAATGATGTCAAATACTAAAAGAAACTAGAATAAAAAATGTAAAAGATAATGACTCCTGATCTTTATGAATCGACCATGGTACTTGGTAAAATGCTCCCATGTATCCCTCGGAACCACCAAAACCACACAAGACATATCCATCATCTGTATAAGGCAAAAAAGGTGATGGAAAATCCCATCAAGGTGTGAGTATATACATACCTAGTAGGAGGACATAGAAAATTAAGTGGGAGAAATTTAAGACATGGTAGAAGTAGTGAGCTCATCACAATGATGTTATTTCATTCAGGAACTGATAAAATAACTATAACCATCAATATATTCTTCAAAAGAATCCCAAACAAAGGGATAAAGGGGATCTAAATCTCTACATCCTGAATAAGAATTATGGGACTTTACAAAACTCAAAAGGCACATTTTTCATTCCCGGAATCATGAACAATCATATAAGAATAAATGGGGAGGGGCCCATACCCATCCACAATTATTCACTGTAGTTGATTGACCAATTTCTCTGAACCATGAATCTCATATATCCTCTCTAGGAAAAGAGTGTAGGTTCCCACACCTTGAAACCGTGCTTCACAAATGAGGTATCCAGACCTATCATTGAGGACCCACATGAATCAAGATCTCATATAAAGGGGCTTACCTACCCATAGGTATAGAATCTATTCACTATAGTAATAATGAGAGTACTAACCCTACATGTGTAAATAATATGTGGAAACAATTCCCTGTTAATACATGGGAGTACAAACCCCTATAAAACATACACGAAGGATACGTGGAACATGATCCAAAGTGTGGTATGGGAGTACTGACCATGGTAATAAATGTGTAATAGATATGGGGAACTCATACCTTAGTGTGACAGGGGAGTACATACCCCAGTAACACTATATTAGTCATACCCAATTTTCTCCTGCATTAAACATCTCTTGATGACGTTTCACTCTTAGAACATATAACATCATAAAAAATACAATGTCAATTATAAAATTCTATATGGAAAACACCTCGGGATAGGATACTTGCAAGAAAAAATCATAGTTTCTAAAAAATCATGACAAGAACAAGTTTCCCCATCATAAGTATATCTGGATAAAATTACAATCCATTTATAAGTAATCATAAATGGAAATGAATGGGAAACTGGAATAAACCATTTATATCCTCACTAAAAACACTCAACATAGGCTATTTTTTTCCAAAATGAGGTCCGAGTGAAAATAATAATTTTGTCAAAACACATACATATGTTGCTTCATTGTCCTGATCTACGAGTCAAGAAATGTTTCCCAATATTGTTCTTGAATTTTCCTCCTCAATTCCAGGGTCATAATTCCATAGATAGCATGTCAATCCTACAAAACATGAAGATGTTTGGACAAAATCAAGGTAATAAAAATAAAAATAAAAATATTATAATTATTAATATAAAACTTATATAAATAGAATATATGTCTGGGGGTTCACATGTGATCCTTCCCTAACTCCTTTAAATACAAAATGTGTTTTACCCCTCTGCCTTCATTTTTAAATTTCAATTATTATTATCATTGAAAATGACAATCAAATAATTACACATTACATATAGAATCATTCCCTTAATCCATTAGACATACAGCCCGTGATCCCCTTCATTTCATGAATAATATATTCTCTTCATTTATTTTAAATGTAATAATAATATAGAATATTCAATTTAATTAAAGAATATATATTTAAGGGTATTCATGCTAACCACCACTATCTCCACATTGAGTTATGTATATGATCACCTTCCTATCTCAATGTGGTTCCCCAAATTAAACACTATTATAATTTTTTTAAAATGATATTATTATTAAATATAATAAGAATTACAAATCCTCATTTTCCAAGAAATAAGAATGTATATTTCCTCCACCTCTCCAGTCACCTCACCCATCACACAGTAGTCTTTTGAGATTTATTAGTATTATTGTATTCATCAAATATTACAACTAAAAATAATAATATTCAACTCACCTCCAAAATTATTATTATCATTATTAAATTCAATATGTTATTATTAATATTAAAAATAATAATAACACACACCACCCTCCACGGTTGGTCAGAAATCACTTTCCATGCATTCTTTGTCATAAAATCATGTACATCCATCCACCATAGCTACACGTCCCTAAATGTTGATCATTCGCTCCTGATGCATGAACTCATGGCCCCGTATAATCCCAAAACCAAGGAGTGTCACTTTTATCTAAATTCTCATCAATATGATAATAAATTATTAATATGTGTGTCATTAATGCTACCATAATGAATATGGTGGTTTGATCATGCTTGAACTCATCTTAAAAATGTCGAATCATAACTACATAATCCAATACTGACGAATGCGATGAAAAGATTTGGGAAATTTAAAATGAAAGTGAACTATCACTAGAAATGTGTTATTTGAAAACAATTATATGAATAATGGAATCCCAAGGTAAAATATGTGTTTAATGTATTAGTTACACAACATGGAATCAATTTTCATATGATGGAATAAATAAATAATAGATCAAGAGTGTAAAATTAATAAATTGTCAATTTTTTAATCAAAAGGAAGAAAACCATAGTAAAAGATCCCTACCTCGATTATAGATCAATCATTGGTGATGAATAATTCACTAGTGAAAGGGAATACATTCTTTGTTCACTACCCATCAATCCACTTTGATATGATCATTAGTCATCATTTTCTGTTGATTTAATAATGGATAATGATAAGGCACTCTTCTTAAATATAGAAAGGATTATGTGGATAATATATGGAAAATATTAATATGAGGGTATTCATAGAATATTTTAACATCGTAATTTAGTAAAATAATAATTAAATTACTTTTTTAATTAAATAAACCCACTAACAGTGGAATTAACTAGAAATCAAGAATAGACCAAATTATAGTGATTTCTATGGTAAAAAAATTCCAAAAAAATATGGTATCATATTTCAAATATGAGACTCTATATGGGAGTTATATTTCCTTTCTTTTAGAAAATATCTTCTTGAGATATTAATATATTTAATATTTATATAATATCAATTCCTGGATCACCAGACATCGGAATCTTTCACCTTATCAGTTTTTAGAATCAAAAATATTCATACGAAGATTCCAATATCATACATGGAAAATCTAGAGTCTTTAAATGTTTAGTGGATACTATAGCGGACAACCTCAACAACTATTATAATTAGAGTTAAGAGCTTAATGATAGGGGATATTGAATACCCTAAAAATAAGAATCCATCTAAAGGAACATGATGATCAACTCTCCTCAGATCCATATTATGGTATGTTGGATATTTTTTCTAAAGTAATTTAATGTTTCAGAGTTTATATAGAGTTAAATAGAAGGCTCCTTGATATTTGTTGAATAAGTTTTAGTTATAGAGTTTTTGAGTGAAAATTTGGTATTGGATTATTGGTGTATGTTTCATTTGATCCCGTGTTAGTTTAAAAAAAATTAAAATATGTTAGTGTTAAGTTGATTTTCAGTGTACTTTGAATCATCGTATATGTCATTTTTGACATGTGTAGATGTCATCACTAATGCATTTAAGTGTCATTTGACACTTAGGAAATAATTTTGAAAAGATAAAAATTAAAATTAAAGAAGTCTAGATTTAATTTTTTAAGATATAATTTAAAAATATATGATTCTTAAATTCTTCTACATGTTTCCAATCATCTATCAAATCATTAATATTGTTTGATTCAAGCCATGAAATAGATATAAACTGATCATCAATCATAGAAAGCTATGAAAAAATAAAGATGAGAAATAGAGATGAGAAGTTATGTCATGGTAAATGCAACTCTTTGTATTGAATATCAAATAATTTTAATGGCTCATTAATCATGGTCCATTTATAGTGTCAAAGTAATGAGTATTTTTAAATGGCTATATAAAGCTCACCAGGAACTATATAAAGGTACTAATAGAGTTTTCAGGCCTACCTAAAGTTAAATTCTTACTATGTAATGGACAGTACCAACAGTGTAATGGTAGAAATGAATTCTTGAGACCCACATAATGATAATTATGGACCTATGTAACAGTAATATTTATGAATCAAGAGCTATATAAAGGTTGTGATTTTTAGAATATGATATTTCTAGATTTTTTATTCTGAATATAATATTGTGAGATATTATACATTTATATAAAATTAGTTTAAGGATTAAATTAATTTCTTTGTCCCTATTAATGGTTTCTAATGTATTAAAGGAGGTTTTAGGGGTGTCTGAGGCTTATTATGAGTCAAGATCCATGAAAATTGAAGAAATAGACTAGGCTATGTTGTGAGAAAAAACTGCGCAGCCCAGCCCACATGGTTTCCCAAATCCATGTGGGTGTAGATAGTGGGGTGTTGGGGGGCACACGGTTTTTGGAAAATTGTGATACCACAAGTGCATGGACAATTGCTACTATAGAGTTTTGTGATAGAGTCCATTTTCACAGTTGGTGCATGGTTTGGAAAACCGTGTGGCCAAACTGTGTGCCCTAGTTTTGGCAGTGAATACCCAATTTTCCCTTAATGAATGTTTTGTTTCACCCCTCTTACTCCTCCCTTCAATTTCATGTAGGTTTTTACCTCCTTCATAACATGTGACCCATCCTCCTCTCTTCCTAAATTCTTTGATATCTCCTTCATCTAGCTACCAAATATCTCACCATCAGAAGTAGTGGAAGCCTCCCAGTAATCTCTTTAATCAACTCTTGTTTATATCCCAGTTCTTCCATCCTACTTAGTTCTATTAAGGTGTAACAATTTTCCTTTATTTTTGAATAATTTGGGGATTTATTTTATTTCATCTATTCTACCTCATTTGAATATTTGATAATGGATTATTGTAGTTCTACTATTTTTAGGTAGGAGGTCAACTTCATTCATACTCATTTCATCTCTTTTTAAGTGACATGCCATTATTGCCCACCAGATCCATCCAGTAATGATTCAAATTTTTTAAATCAATAAATTTTATTGGCTTAACATGTAAATCTTGACTATATATTATTTATAATATCATACGTGCATCAATCACCAAGTCATTAGCCTCCACATTCGGTGTTCCCACCCTAATAGTCTATTTACCATTGATTTATATTAGCAACCCCATTTAGTGTGTGTGTTGAACCATTTCTAAGATCATTAATTTACCATTTGAACTGAAATTATATATATACCATCAATTATGCCCCTCCTTAAATTCACAATGCTTCATTATTATAAATTGGCCCAATTATTTATGCTTTATAACATTTCAGTACATTTATTCCCAACTGTATTCCATATACAAATACTTGTTTCTTATTTCATGTGGCATATTTGTTTGGAAAAAATTGTATGAATTGGATATATTTTTATCTTTTGTTATAGATATTATTATTTATGACATTTTTGTATATATTCTTTGACTTTTTATATATTCATTGGTTTCTTTAATTCATCTGCTACATGCTGGGAGAGAACATGGGACCAGAAAAAATGACTTATTGGATGGACTCTTCATGTTTAGTTTGGATTCACTTGAGGCACTTGGAGCAATCCATTGAATTTCCATCGACAGGTTATTCAGGAATATTACTTTACACTCATGTGCGACACTAGTTCAATAGGAGAGAAACTGCGGATGGGATCATTGGAAAGCGGGATACGTAATACCTTAGGTGATCACTTATCCACTCTGTGAGATACATGGTATGGACCCAGCTTTCACCATTCCATGAGTGATTCAAGGGACATTGTTATGTGTATCCTTGGAAACAATATACGAAATTGGTCATAATAAAGACTCCTAAAAACACGTTGTATTATTTATAGATCTCACTATATGGGATTTGGACTCTATCATTATATTTGACGGATTTAATACTTGTGTATTATGAGATGTGTCTTTTTTATATTATGATGTTGCTTCATTATTAACTTTGATGTGTTACTACTAAGCCAAAGAACATGCATGGGGTCTTCCTATATTGGTTTAATTAATCATGATGGTTTATGAATTTACCGTATTACTTGTATATGTAACATTTTTCAGATATCAGTTTTAGGATGAATCATTTGGTATCAGGAAGTTGTCCATTAGGGATCCGGACTAAAGTATTTATTTATTTACATAAGTATTTATTTCCATTCATTTATTATTATGGAACACTGTAATTAATTTCCTGCATGAAATGGATTTTCCAAGACATTATGTGTTACAGGCTACTCATTTTCTATCTGACACCCTGCATAAGATGTCATTGGTACCATTGATAAATTCATGATTATAGGTCATGATAAAGGGAGGAATGTGACCTCTGATGATTGATTGATTAAAAATATTATAATGGAGTTTGGAAGTAGTGGAATGATCATATTCTTGTGATTCTTGTTGTAGTAATTTTTTCCCTTTTTTTGTATTTTGTATAGAATGTAGTATATTCATATACCCCCAATTTCACCTGCACTCAAATGTTTCTATAATATCATGATCATTATAATATTTAAAATTTATTTATTCTATTTTCTAGAATTTTTTTTATATATCATTATTTTGTATCCCTTTATTCTGCTTCTATCTATTTCTTAAGTCTTATTTCACCAGTTACTAATAATAATTAATTATATATTACATAATATTTTTGTCTTTATGATTATATCACCCTAATTTACGAGGTAATTGTATCCCCTTATACCCACCATGGGCCCTCTCTTCTAGTCAGTAGCCTCTATAGTTTGGGGAGGCCCACATGAGGTATTGTGGACATCGTCTTGGGGAACTAGTAAGTAGAACCTATTGTGGGATGCTACAAAGGGTATCCAAAACATATTTTCCATTTTCATTCTATTTATATTTAGTCCATATATTAGGGATAATGGAATTTTGTATTTACCTTATTCCTGGGATTATCTATTCCATATATACTGGAATCCAGAAATTCCTAGGATGGGTAAATGTTTTTGTAGCTTGTGTTGTTATAATTCAATGGATTTACCCAATGGGGGACGTATTTATCTTATTCTGGTATTACTATTGATTTTATTATTATGGAATTTTTTACCCTTGACTGGTGATATTATGGAATAATAGTAATGCATCATATAAGGCACCATATGATTAAAATTACATGACTTAGAAAGTATCATATCTATATTTAGCATGCACTACCTATATTGAATGCGATTTTTTTACTGCATGATCTTTATATAAATAAATCATCCTTATTTTCTTGTAGAACTAAAAAATGAAACATGAACTTTAATTTTTTGCCTAAACTTATTAGTTTTTTACTGTACAAGTTAAAATAGGCACCTTATATTGTCTGTTGTGGCATGATGAGCCATGGACCATTGGTCACTCTATCGAGGATGTGTTATAGTTTGGGTAATTTGGGTGCCTTATATAGTTTTTAGGTATATGGGCCCTTATAAATAAAAAATGGTGACCCATATAATTCAACCATTGAATGGGAATATAAATAAATTAAGGAATTAAAATGAACATGATCCTTAAAATGAAAATGGTTTCCTTATATTATGAATTTAACACCATGGATATAGAAATATGTATTAGGTATTATATCCTATGTTCATCGGTGGCCATCCTTATCACCTAGACGTAACACTAGGAGTTGGAAGAGGGGTTTGTTTCTTTAGCTGTCAGACCTTTTAATTTCAATTTCATTATCAATTTCCTTATATATAGTTCCAATTTTTTATAAATCTTATCAGAGGGATGCTCTTTGAAAGTGTACATTTATGACATAATGACATCAAGGTGTTTTATACTATGATACTAGTTATGAACACACTCTAAAGGTGGATGTCCCTGATCCACCCATAATAACTCATGTAGTTCAACCCGAAACACCACTTATTGGTAGTCCACTAGGCAATAATTCTCAGTTATGTGACATATTTTCTCAGTTCATACAGAATTTTTATGGGGATTCCTGGCATGCCCCAATAATGGAAGAGATGACTTGAGACATTCAACAAAAATATCCTCCAACCATCTCAGGGGATGGTGGACTTCAGGCTATTAACTCATGGTGAGAGTCCATTTTGTTAATATTTGACCATCTTGAGAAGCCTCTAAATTGGGGGGTCATCTCGGTAACTATCTGCATGGACATTTCACCAAGCATTGGTGGATGACCGTATATTAAGATAAGCATCGTAGTGGTAAGGTCTGGGTAGAATTCCATATATCCTTCTATGATCACTTCTTCTAACAAATAGTATGGAGGTTCTCACTGGAGAGTTTATGCTTCTTCATTAGGGATCTATTACTATGATACTATATTCTTCACGTTTCGCCAAGCTCTCTCATTTTTTCCCTATCTCAAACTGGTGAAAAGTAGATAACTATGAGGTTTATAGAGGATGGTCCTTGGTGTACAATCTAAATGAATTTCAAAGCCATCTAATTGACTACCATTACCCAATTAGTAAACTAAACACATATTACAAATTGGAAACTCATAGAATAATGAAATTTGATCAAGGGAAATTCAATTCCAAGGTAGGACAATGGTTCATCAAGAAGTATAATGAGTCATGTTGAGGATGCTCATGGGGGAAATCCCAACCATGTGAAATTCATTAAAATCTCTATAGTGTTTCAATGTTGTGGCAGAAAAAGCCGTAAAAAGACCTTCTATATGATAAACCCGATCGAGTTCTGATCTTCTGGTAGGTTGGTATCCTTTAGAACATTTAATGTTCTATTACTCTATGATCTAGTGATATGGGATTTATACTAATACCACTTGCCGGTATAATTTTCCTGAACCCATGCCAATATAAGAGTTAGTTTTCTACCGAACGATTAGTTTGAGATGGTATTGGTTGTGGCTAGGGTAGTCTGGACCTAGAGATTCCGTGATAGCAGAGTGGATTTTCTCTTACTAGCCAGGAATTATCTCAAGGTCATTTTTCAGTCCATATTTATTAAGTGTATCATACACCCGAGAAGTAGTTTTTTGGACCATCTTTGATTTGATGCACTATTTTTTATACTCTAATTTAGTTTCTTCAATTTTGATATCAGTTCATCTCATTATTTTATATCCATTAATCTTGTGAAATTTATGGGTATTTCAATTAATTTTTTTGTCTAGAATCATGTCTCTTGACCTGCAGGTAGGGGTCACATTAGAGGGAACACACTAGTGTCATGATTACCCTCTTGAAATTGGTTAGTGTCATATCCTATAAAGTTTACTTATCCTAAAGATGACGGCCTTCGACATAATTCCCTATATATAATGACTAGTTCCTTATCATGCGCATGTGGAATACTATCTCCATAAAGTTTCATTCAAATAAGAAAAGGAAATAACTTCTATCAATGGGAAATCCAATAATTTTGGGCTAGAACCAAGCGTACTGGGCTTGGTAGAGTGGTAGGCCAGTTGTCCCATAACTTTATTAGCAATCATGGGAAGCAACTTGTAAAATTCGTTTTGGTTGGGGATCATTTTAGGGACATCAAACCTGATTATTTATCTATCTTACCTTCTGAGAGAGAGGTTGATTTTTGTATTGATCTAGTTCTAGGTGTAACACAAATTCCCATGACTCAATGTATTATTACACCTATATAAGTATATTATATCAAAAATAAGTTGAATATCATGAGTAAAAGGGTTCTATAAGACCTGGAACAGCACCATGGGGATCACCATACTTTCTACATTGAATGTTGATGGTACCCATAGATTGTACATGGATTAACACTGACCAATCTAGTTTATAGTAGATAATATTTATCCATATATATATATAGAAGATCTCTTCAACCATATTTGTGGAGAAACTATTTTATCCAAAATTGATTTGATTTCAGGCTACCATCTGGTTCGTGTGAGATTATCATACATACCATGTGCCATGTTGTTGAGTAGGTAAGAGTTGTATGATTAAATTTATTGTCTAGTTTTCTTAGTAAAATGTGGTGATTGTCTTCAAGGTTCCGATGAATCAGGTATTCCAAAAGTATCTTGTTTCCTTTGGGGTTTTCTAGGTAGACGACATATTAGTGTATTTGTACAATAGAAACGAATATGAAACCCATATTTAGATCATACTAAGTAATCTAAGAGAGCATCAACTATATGAGAAGCATAGTAATTTACGATTTTAATCAGTAAGATTCACTTCATGGGTCATATCATTTCAAAGGCAGGTGTATCTGTTGACCCAGAGAAGGTTAGAGACATAGTTTCCTAGATGAATCCCGAGAATGTGATTCATATAACTAGTTTATTAGGGTTATCAATATATTATATTTGATTCCTCTTGGAATTATCACTCCTGGTATCATTGCTTATGGGAATTTCCATGAACTGTGTGAAATTTGACTGGGTTAATGCTTGTTTGATACCTTTTCCAAAGTTAAAGGGAATACTCTCGTTAGTGTTAATCCTGATCCTGCATGAGCTGGGAAGTGGTAATAATATATACTTTGATTCTTTAGTAAGCAACATATGGTATGTTATAATGTATGGTGATTGAGTAGTTCCATATGGGTTCTTCCAATTGAGTCCTCACTAGAAGAATTACACTATGCACAAACTCTAGCAATTGTCCACGGTTCATGATGAGTGTTTTTGGAGTAACAATCTATCAAGGGATCAATTTGTTTCTTACACGAGTCAAAAAAACTCAAAAATATATCCACATAGTGAGACCTGAATCTGAGGAGGCATATGTTGGTTGAATAGTTGTAACAATTCAACATTGAGCTTTCTTTCCCACCTAGAGATGGTAACGCAATGGCTAACTCCTTCAGCAAGAAAACTCATACCCATGCCATCCTAGAGGCCAGTGGTGAGTGGAGGATGTTGGATATATTTTCTATTTTTCACGTTGAGGTTTAGGAACCAAATGGGAAACCATTCATAGACATTCTAGTAGTGACATTATTTTTTGAGTGGGTCCACATGATACAGTTATCTAATTTATTAGTCCTCATTTTGAGGGACAACATTACATGAGAGAACTCACCACCTAATTTTGTGGTAGATGGATGTGAAACCCTTATATAGTTGTGTGTGGGTGTCATCAGATATAAGGGAAGCACTGATGAGAGAGTCTCATGTCTATATATTGGAAGATAATATTTTTCTCAAGAAGATGTACTGAGATCTGTGTTGTCAGTATTTTTACGAAGTATGAAGAGGGACATACAAGGTTTTATCATGTGGTGATCCACTAGTTAGTAGGTAAAGGGAATGTACCATTGACCTTCCATACGTCTATAACCCATCTCAAATCATAAGTTTAAATGGAATGATGTCACCATGGATTTCATGAATATATGTACTAGATCCACTCAGTGTTTTGATGTGTTATGGGTGATCATTCACTGGTTGAAAAACGTTTCACATTTACTATGTTACCAATAGACCCTATATATATATATGATATCATGGATTTACATTTGGGAGATAGCGTCCCTTAATAGTGTTCCCAATTTTATTATTATGGATTGATATTCCCACTACACATTACGGTTCTAGAAAGGGTTACAGAAGACACTAGGTACAATGGTTCTCTTGAGTACAAAATAGCACACAATAACTGATAGGATGTACGATATGATGATATGGGTGTCTTAGCATATGATTTGGGCCTGGATCCATGATTGTTGAGGATTATGTGAAATGTATATTTTATACTAAATTTTGACTTCCTAAATACAATGTAGGAAATGATTAAGATGTATTAATATGATTCCAAATATTGTAGGCCATGTCGTTTATCTTGGTTCTTTTTAGATGTAGATGAGGCAGCTCTACTACATCCTCATCTCATTCATGATACATCAACAAAATTCCATATGATTCAGACATGTATGTTTATATCTCAGTTCATGAAGAAGTCTTATACCAATAATCACTATTTTCCTGTAGATATTGAAGTGGGACATAATTTCTTTCTATGTGATTCACCAATATTGGGTCAGAAAAAAATTAAGAGAGAGGAGAAGTTTTCTCCTCAATTTGATAGGTCTTTTGATATATTAGAGGGAGTCGGGATGTTAGAAAATTTATTGATGTTACTACTAGGTTCAATTCCATGCAGAACATATTCTATGAATCACAACTTCAATGGTATCATCCTAACCTATCTCCTTCATTTTTAATCGAGGATATTGTAGTGGAGATAGATGAATCCATTGAATAGAACATGAAAAGTATCATTGACCAGAGAATGAATGATCTCTAAGGTAGGTTTGTTCCTTTATTCTGGGTTATATTAAATGATAGGTCTGAATAGTATGAGAACTTGGAGAAGGAGGTTGGTGTACATTTTGAGTGGATTACTGTTTTATTATATGAAAATTTTCAACCATCATAAACTAAACTTGGGGATAATTTGTCTTAATGTGGATAAGTTATACTGTTCCAGCTTTTCATAAAGGAATGAGTTTTTTTATATTCATTTTTTATCACTAATAATGATTCCTATGTGATTTAATGTGGTCTTAGGGTTATTTGAGGCTTGTTCGAAGCCTAGAGACTCAAAAGTTGATGAAATAGACTCATTCGCATGGTTAGTAGAAACATGTAAGGGGATCCCACAAGGTTTACATAAATTTTGAAGATTAAAAAAGTGAGGTTCTATGGTGGATGGGTTTTCATCAATTTTTTGACCTCAGGAACACAAACATTCAGTACTTCAAAGTTATGGGGAAGAGACCATTCTATTGATTGGTTCATGGGTTTTACAATCATGTGTCTATATCGTGTGGCCTTGTTTTGATGGTGAAATACCCAATTTTTTCTTTATGAATGTTTTATTTCACCACTTTTCTTACTCCTATATTTTCCATTGGTAATTCTCCAGGTTTTTTACACATGATCCCTCCTCCAATACCCCTAGTTTTTTGATATCTTCTTCATCCAACAACCCAATCACTCATCACTGAAAGAAATATAATGATATTTGTAAGCTCTTTCATTATAACTAATATATTTCATGATTATTCAATACTCTATTATACTATTTAGGTGTGTCAATTTTTATATATTATCAGGGTTCTAGGTTATTTATTCAATTTATCACATTATAACTTGCTTCATGATACGACAATAGATGCGTGGAGTGCTGCCACATCAAGGTATGTGGTCTTGGTTCATCCTACTTATTTAGTCACATTAAAAATGATAAAATTTTGTTCCTCCCACATGATCCTTCCAGAGACACATTAAAGGTGTCAAATAAATTATTTTTATTGGTTCCCCATAATGTGTAACCATATATTAGGGGAATAACCATTCATGGTTCATTCTCTTAGTCATTGTCTGCGCCATTGGGTGTGCCCACCACAATGGAATATTTTCCCATTGCCTTAAATGATTATCCCATTTGGGTGTGCGAGTTGAACCTTCATTAAATGATTGATATAAATTTTCAATTAAAATGAATTGATATCCATGAGTTAGTCCCCTATATAAATTCAAATTCTTAATCATTATTTATTGGAATCGTGTTTTATGATTTTTTTAATTTCGTAACATTGATCGAATACTATGTTCCTTATACATTATCTTGTTTCTTGTTTCACGTTCCATTATTTTTGGGATTGAATTTTATGACATTAATAGGTTGATATTTTATGATGTAGATAATCTTATTGATTCCATGTGAATGAATATTATTTTCCTTTTGATATGTTCTATTATTTAATTGATTTACCTGTTATAGGATGAGAGAGAATATAGGACCCAACATAAGGTCATTGTGGTCAGAAATTCAATGTTCTATATGGATCTACTTGATGCACTTGGAGTGATCCTTTTGTCTAGAATTGGATGGTATCTCTTTGTTGATTACATTATACTTGTGAGTGACATAGATTCTAAAGGGTAGAAACTATGGATGGTATTGTTGGAAAGATGGATACACCATGCCAAGAGAGATACCTAGTCCCCTTTTAGAGAAACATGGTACAGACTCAAATTTCACCATTCCATGAGTGATACGGGGGATTTCATTATAGTTTTCCATGAAAAGACACTATGACATTGGTTATATCAGAGACTCCTTTAGTGACCCTTGGGATTATTTATAGATCCCCTTGATGTCCGGACTACATCATTGGACAAAAAAATTTGCTTCTTGTGTCATATGTGATGTGTAATATTTTTATAATGAGGTTTTATGCTTGTCAACTTGAATATCTAATCACCAATCCAAAGTACTAGATTGGGGTCTCCCTAATTAGGTTTCCTTATTCATGTTGGAACTAGTGTAGAAAACATTTTTTATGGCGGTTATTTTTTATTTTTAACGTCAGATTTTGGCCAACATTATTACAGGAGGCGTTATAAATAGAGTTTTTTACGTCAGTTCATTTACAACCGACGTAAAAAACACAAATCCGAAGCATTTTTCACATTGGATGATAAAGACCCGACGTGGAAAACTCTTGGAAGAGTGCTTTATTACATCGATTATTTAATACCCGACGTGATATAAACTCTTTCACGTCAGTTATTATACAACCAACATCATAAATCACTCTTCCAAAGCATTTATCACGTCGGTTATTTTTATAACTGACGTGATAAACATGTCTTCCAAGTAGTTTCAATGTTGGTTATGTAATAACCAACGTAAAAACACATCTATGATGTCGGTAATAAAACAACCAACATAAAAGACTATCCATTTGAATTTATTATGTCAGTTATTTAGTAACTGACGTGATATAAACCCTTTCACGGAGGTTATTATATAACTGACATCATAAATCACTCTTCTGAAGCATTTATAATGTCGGTTATTTCTATAACCGATGTTATAAACATGTCTCCAAATGGTTTTCAATGTCCGTTATATAATAACCGATGTAAAACCATATCTACGATGTCGGTTATAAAATAAACGACCTAAAAGACTATCCATTTTAATTTATTAAGTCGGCTATGAAATAACAGACATAAAAACCATTTCCCATGAAATTATTACGTCAGTTTCCAAATAACTGACATTATAACAAATTCCAATGCATTTTTTTCAGTTATTAAATAACCAACGTAAAAAAAATTTAAATAAACCTGAACCACTGCTATGCCCAGCCAAATCACCTGATACTGAGCAAAAGATTACCAAAGAAAGACCAGAATAGACCAGAACCACCTCCCCCCCACCACACCCCTAGACAACCCCCACAACCCAAGACAGCCCCCACCCCCTGGACAGCCCCCCCCCCCCCCCACACCGCTGGAAATCCCCACTACTCCATGGACAGCCCCCGCACCCCAGGACAACCCCCACCCTACTTTATACCCCCCCCCCCCCACACCCCCTTGATAGAACTCCCACACCCCTTAATTGCCCTCCCACTCCCCTAAAACAGACCAAAAAGTTACCAAAAACAGATCAGAACCCCCTCACCCCACTAGGCAGCCCCCACCACACCCCTAGACACACCCGCACCCTCAGATAGCCCCCACCCCCCAGACAGCCCTCAACACCCCTGGACAACCCCCAACACCCCTGGACACCACCCACACCGCTGGAATTCCCCACAACCGCCTGGACATCCCCCACCCCTGGACAACCCCCCACCCTCCTGGACACCCCCCACACCCCTGGTCTTCCCCCCTACCCCGGAACTGCCCCCACCCTCCTGAACACCCCCCCCCCCCCCACACACACACCTCTGGACACCCCCACTCCCATGGACTGCCCCCACCCCCTGGACAACCCCCACACCCCTGGACAACCCCCCACCCTCCTGGACACCCACCAAACCCCTAGAATGCCCCCTCCCCCACCCCCAGGACTGCCCCACTCTCCTGGACACCCCCCCCCCCCCCACACACACACACCCCTGGACTGCCCCCCCCCCACCCCTGGAAAGCCCCCACACCCCTGGACAACCCCCCACCCTCCTGGACCCCCCCCCCCCCCCCCCACACCCCTAGATAGCCCCCCACACCCCTGGTCAACCCCCACCCTCCTGGACACCCCCACACCCCTGGACTACCACCCCCCACCCCTAGCACTACCCCCCACCCTCCTAGACACCCCCTAGACATCCCCCACACCCCTAGAGTACCCCCAACCCCTGGATAGCCCCCACACCCCTGGACAACCCCCCCTACCACGCTCCTAGACTCCCCCCCATGCACACACCCCTAGACTGCCCCCCCCCCCCCACCCTCAGGACTACCCCCACACCCCTGGACACCCCCCTGTACATCCCCCCACTCTCCTAGACATCCCTCCCACCCTCCTGGACACCCTCCCACCTCACTCTACAGGCCCCACCACACCCTTGGATCCCCCCCCCACCTCACTGGACAACCCAAGACCAAAACCCGACCAAAACCAGACCAGAACACCCCCCCCCCCCCCACACCCCTGGACTCCCCCCCACACCCTGTATAGCCCCAGGAAAGCTAGTGTTTGGAGAGGAGGTGCCCCAATCCCTCGGGGGGCACACCGCTGTAAGGTACTCATCACTCCCAAATGCGAAGCATGAGCTCTCAAAATGATTCACATGTGTGAGTGATGAGTACCTTCCAGCGGCGTTCATCCCCTTGAGGGATGGAGGTTCCTCCTCTCCCACACCCCTGAACACCCCCCCACCCCTCGACTACCCCCCACCCCCTAGACAGCCCCCACACCCCTGGACAACCCACCAACATCCTGGACACCCCCCCACACCCCTAGACGACCCCCACCCACGAGACTTCTCCCACCCTCCTGGACACCCCCCACACCACTGGACTGCCCCCAACCCCTGGACAGCCCCCCCCCCCCCACACCCTTGGACAAACCCCACCCTCGTGGACACCGTAACACCACTAGACTACCCCCACCCCCCCACCCCCCCCCTCGGGGACTACCCCCACACTCCTGGACACCCCCAACACCCCTAGACTTCCCCACACCCTTGGACTACCCCCACACCCTGAAAATCCCCCCACTCCCCTGTACAACACCCCCCCCCCCCACACCCTCATACACACCCCCCAAACCCCTGGACTGCCCCCCCCCCCCAACCTAAGGGACAGCCCCCACGCTCCTGGACACCCCCCCCCTACACCCTTGGACTTCCCCCTAACCCTTGGACAGCCCCCACACCCCTAGAAACCCCCCCCCCCCCCACCCCTTGGACACCCCCCCCCCCACACCCCAATACTACCCCCCCACCACCCCCCCCCCCCCCCCCCGGGACTACCCCCACCCTCCTGGACACCCCCCACACCCCTGGACTGCCCCACACCCCTGCACAGCCCCCACACCCCTACACACCCCCCCCCCCCCACACACCCTCCTGGACACCCCCACACCCCTGGACTACCACCCACCCCCGAGACTAACCCCACCCTCCTGGACACCCCCTCGAAATCCCCGCACACCCCTTGACTACCCCCCCCCCCCCCCACCCCCTGGATAGCCCCCACACCCCCGGACAAGACCCCACCCTTCAGGACACCCGCACACCCCTGAACTGCCCCCCCCCCCCACGCCCCTGGATACCCCTAGACATCACCCCACTCGCCTAAACATCCCTCCCACCCTCATCGACACACTCCCACCTCCCTGGATATCCCCCACCACACCTCCTCTCCCACCCCCTAGACTGCCCCCCCCCCCCCCACCCCCACTGGATAGCCCTCCCACACCTCTGGAAACCCCCCTCACCCTACAGGACACCCCCACACCCCTGGACACCCCCTAGACAGCCCCCACTCCCCTGACAGCCCTTCCACCCTCCTAGAAACGCTCCCATCCCTGGAGATCCCCCCCCACTCTCGTGGACACCCAAGAAACCCCCCCCCCCCCCCCCACCTAACATCCCTCCCACACCCCTGGATACCCCCCACCACATTGAACCCCCCCCCCCTAAAGAAAAATCTATACCAAAAAAGCCATCATAAGTAGACCAAAACAAGAAGTAGAGAAAAATTAAACATTGACATATATAACATTCCAAACATACATTGTCAAATTAAAAAAATAAATCCTACCTAAATGACTACCAAATACACAATTAAAATGACAATATTCAAAAATTAATTTTTCACTACAAACAAATAAAATTCAATCAAACCTGTAAAATAATTTGACCATTCCACTTGTAAGTGTTTGACCTCTTGATCACTATAGGGTTGAGGGTCATCAAATAGCTACAAATTAAAAGTATATTAGTTAACATTTATAATGAATAAATCAAATGAAATATTATGACAATGTTTAAAAGGAAATCTTACCAGGTCCAAGTTCTCAACTGTCCCAGTTGTTATTAATTCATACAAAAATCATAACTTATAATATCTATATTAGATGACGCCTTGTTGTTCATGATAATTCTATTTGAACGAGTGTAAATTCAGTATATTATTTTTATGTAATAAATCAAAATGTACAAATTACAAATGGATATTTTCCATTACATTTACATATTTGATCTTCGCACTCTTTCTCTTTGGGTTTTCTCGAAAATAGACCCATCTCTTATTACAAAACAATACGAATGGGATAAATTTAAAACTTATTATAATACATAAAACTATTAAGAAATTGAAAATTAATTTTCCAACATTTTCTTAAAACTTTCCCACACATCACCATTGATAGAGCATATCCAATAAAGTTTCCTCTCCCTTGGGCAAAAAACCCCTAACATCCAATGATCACTGATAAAAGAAAATTTAAGTTTAGTGGTTTTTTATGTTTAAAGATAATTAACTCTTTGAGAGAGATGTATTTCATACCTCTCACAAAAAGGCATCATCCAACATTGTGTGACAATATTCTGTTCAAGTCTTTCAGCGATATAAAGCATTCATTGTTCCTTATCCAATGCATATGCATTAGGGGAAATCAAATGCGGGTCCATGATCCCATATAAATCTGTCTGCTCATTATTATCACAAATTTTATAAAGATACCTAATACAAACCAGACATAAGTATACAATTCTAAGAAATATAATGCAGGGAAAAGGTATTAAGACTTACATGGAAACAATTTGCACAATTTTTATGCCCAACTTTTCTACAGTAACTAGCTCCATGATATCATCTTTCATAATCCCCATAATTATTTCACATCCACAAACTTGATCTTCCATTGGAAACTCATAATGATCCTTCAACAAATTTAAATATCTTGACAATCTATAAAATCTACTAGAATCTGTATCTGATGTCATATACATTTGTCTTTGCTGTTGTCTATATAGTATTTCTTTACCTTTGAAGTATTCCTATAATAATAAATAGAAAAATATATTGGTTTTCAAATGATAAAATAACTTTAACAAAAAAATAAAATAGAAGATATTCTATACAAACCTCAATGTTAATTAGTCGAAGAAGTCTAGATGGACAAATTAAAAATTAGTCAATATTGTGTCCAACTATCATCACCACATCTGTAGGTAATGGTACTCGAGTTGATCAATCTATAATATACTATAAGGTGACCCTCTGATTCTCTACCTCTAATTATTGATGATGAACTATATCTCCTATTCAATATACTAACCCATATGCAACTATATGATGTTTAGGATCATCAACATACAACTCGCAATATGTAGGAAGCTTCGGTGGAGGAGTATGATAAAAAATGGGGTCTGTAGGCTGAGTTGGGGGAGTGGGAGCCACTGGCGGAGGTGGAGGATAAATAATGGGGTCTGGAGGAGAGGTGGGAGAGTGGGAGCTACTGGAGGAGGTGGAGGATAAATAATGGGGTCTATAGGGGGAGGTGGAGGAGTGAGAGCTGCAGTCTGAAATTGTGTTTACGTGTCTACAAACATAGACTGTACCGATGCTCTAATAATTTCCTCCATCATCTCATTAATATTGTGAACTTTATTCTCCAAGGATTCTATTTTTTTAAACACCCTCAAAGTATTTATTTGAAGAACATGGAAACACTTTTCTTACTAATACACCTACCAGATACCCTCATACACGACCAGGATGTTCGGGCTTTCCCAATGCTGCAGATAAAATATCTTGCCTCCCAGAAGTTGTAAATACCCCCTATGAGCTCTTCTCCTCAAAAGAATACTGTATTAATTAATTGAACATTTCTGTAATGATTGAAATTATATGATGAAAAGTGTTAACTTAAATAAATAAAATAGATATCTTAAAATCTTCTTAGCTACGATTCTCCAATATTCTGAAAGATATTGCCATATTTTTCCCATCTGAGCTCTCATTCATTTTTCATGTCTAGAAGTAGGGGATGGAGGGGTCACCTCTCTAGAGCTTGAAGACTCATATCTTAGTTTTTGTAAATTTTCCGTCGTCATTTGTTCTTCCAATAATGTATACCCTCCCCGAGATAAACTATATGGGTTTACATTAATAGATTAGATCTCATGATGAGATTTCCATTATTTATGTAAATTAGGAATAAGAAATCATTATCAAAACAGTAATAAGATCATTTATATAAGAAATATTATAAAAGTTTACATTTCCCTTACCAAAAATGAATTTTTCTTCTACTTTCAAAAAACTGTCTCCATGCGTCTTCATCTATTAAAGGATAAATACGACATGGATTTTCATGACTCCTATGAAGAAAAATTAAAACATATGTGAGGGTTTACTTGAAATACCTCCATCTCCTAGCATCCATTGATAAGAATTTATTCCTGACTTCTCCAGTGTCAAGAATATCAAATGTCATCTGATAAAGAAGAGGTTAAACATATTATATATACTATAAACATTTAAAGAATAGCCAAAAAATAGAAAAAGTTCTTACCAAAATCTTCTCCCACAACTGAGAGATTATAACTTTTTCCACACTTCTCCAATCATCATACAAAATGCTTACATTTCTCTTACCCTGAGTTGATACAAAACTCTTATAATATTTTGCATTTGGACCACTAGGAATATCACCCTCATCAAACTCAATGATTATCCTCTGATCCTGTGTAAAGGGAAAGTTATAATTTTTTAAATGTGTGCACCCACATTTACCAAATCTTGAACTATTTGTAGTAATGGGAGCACATGAGGAAGATTGGCGAATCTCAAGAGGAGAAAGTGAATGTTCCTCCCCAGAGGTATGACCAATATGCTCATATCCAGAATCATGTGGTTGATCAGTTGATTAATCATTCATTATCCTTCAAATAAAAAAAAGAAAACATTAGTTCACAAATATACAAATTCAAATATTTTAATACTACTTTAATTAAAAAATGGAAAATTGTATTATGTTGCATAATAGTAAACATGGTTAATATGGTAAACATGTTAAACAATGGTAAAGACGGTAAATATGGTCAAGATGGTAAACATGGTAAACCTGGTAAACATGGTAAACATGGTAAAATAATTGTCACTAAACAGAAATAATAGATATAAAATTTATGTAATGATATTCATGATAATGTAAACTAAACAAAATTAAAACATGGTAAACCTGGTAAACATGGTAAACATGGTAAAGTAAATGTACCTGATTAAAAAAATAGATATATATTGACTGTAATGGTAAACATGATAAAGTAATCCAAACAAAATTAAAAAAAACCAAAACTTACACTTATTTTTTTAATACATGTTTTAATAAAGAAAAAACCAACAATATCTAACATTATATTATAATAATAAATTTAAACAAGAAATAAAAAAATGTTACCTGTAATTTTAGGAATGTAAAAATGGATTGTTTTCCAAAATTCCATCATCGTGATTGTTATTTATGGCACAAACCATGTCTTCAACATGCTCATCATTATGTTCTGTTAATATTTCTATAGAAGTAGGGATCTCACATAAATCAGCATCTTCATCAAGTTCATCCTCAACAAAATATTGTTTTCCCTTGTAAAACAATATCCCACTACATTTCTGATTGATCTACTACATATAAAATTTGTTTTGAATGTTTTTACATTATAATATAATCAACTTTGTCTTCTAATCTATTCAGATTAACAACTACCATCCCAAATTCATCGTTTCTGACACTGTTGTTACCGATAATCCATTTACAATTGAAAATATGAACTTTAATTTTAATGTAATCTGCCTCCCATATGTCTCAACCACTCCATAATATGAACTTGATGTAAAAATTGGGTTTTTTTCCTTAGCAATCAAAAAATATATTGCTTCTAAAAACACCAATACACCACAATTCTGAACTTCTCTTCTGTTGTTCTGAACATTCATATGAAATGTATAGCCATTAACTTCATAACCGGACCATGTTATCACATTTTAACATGGACCACCGACTATCCATTTTAATGTCTCTGATACATCTGATCTACCATGAAATGTCTTTTTAAACCATGAAAAAATGTTTTGTTGTGCTCATTCAAAATCGACATTTCTTTCTTCTTTGGATGACATTGTTTCAACTCATTAATATTAAATGTGATATACAGTTGAGCATCACCTATGTTATTAAAGATGTATGATTCTAACTTCTTCATCTGTTAAGCTGAAAACGATTTGACTTTTAAGCCACGAATCCCCTTTCCCTCATTATTAACTCATTCATGGCGAGATGGAGGCAAACCTATGTGCTAATCCACAGCCAAGTAGCTCGTACAAAACTCTGCAACCACCTTTGAAATATACTTTTCAATAATGGAGGCATCAGGTCAATATGGATTCTTAATATACCCCTTCAATATTTTCATATAACTTTCAAAAGGATACATCCAATGATGATATACAGGTCCACAATGCTTTATTTCTCGAACCAGATGAATCATTAAATGCACCATTATATCAAAAAAATGTTGGTGGAAAATACATTTCTAATTGACAAAGTATAAAAATTGCATCCTTTTCCAAAATGTTCAAAGCATTCACACCAATAACCTTATTAAAAATTGAATTGAAAAAATAACACAACATCATTGTAGTCTTTCCGACACAGATGGGCAATATTCCACGCAATGAAACGGGTAGAAGTTGTTGCATCATGATGTGCCAATCATGAGATTTCATACATATCAACTTCATGTCCTTCAATGAGACAAATTTTTTTACCTTTTATTAATAACCATGAGGCACTTTGATATCATGAAGACACTGAAAAAAGTTAATTTTCTCCCTCTTCGATAATGTATAAAAATCCGGGAGAAAATAAGTTCATCATCCATTTGGAGTGGGAGCTAACTCCCAATTTATTCCCATTTATAGTAAGTCTAATATTGCATTCAAACAATCTTTTTTATTTCCTTTAATATCTAACAATTTTCCAATAAAACTATCACTGATATTATTCTCCATGTGTATGACATCCTTATTATGTTTAACTTCATGATATCTCCAATATGGTAGCTCCAAAAATATTGACCTTTTCTTCCAAATATGTCTATCATTACCAGATTTCTGTGTCTTTCCCAATGTCACATAAAGGTTCTTCACCCTCTCAAAATACAGATCATGGGATAATGGTTTTGGAGAAATATCAAATTCTTGTGAGCCATTTAATGCCTTTCATAGTCTTCTTTAAGAGTGATCCATAGGCAAAAACTTCAATGACCCATGTATATTTTTCCACCCATGATGCAATTGACAATATAACGTCTGTTGTTCACAAATTGGACATGCTTTATGCCATTCAACAATGTATCCAGACAAATTTCCATATATTGGGAAGTCATTTATAGTGAACAAAAGAACAGCATGCAGTTGAACATATTCAATTCTATAATAATCATACACCCTAATACCATCCTCCCATAAAAGATTCAAATCATAAATCAACGGTGACAAGAAAACATCAATATCATTTCTGGGTTTCTTCGGGCCAGAGATCATTATACTCAACATGACATATTTTCACTTCATACAAACTTGAGTAGAGAGGTTGTAAATTACCAATAAAACAGGCCATGAACTATGTGTACTACTGAGGGTTCGGTATGGATTCATTCCATCTATGCACAACCCTAGTCCGAGACTTCTAATTTCATTTCCAAATATAGGATACTACTCATCAATTTTCTTCCATTGTGGAAAATCAGCTGGATGCTGTATTTTTCCATCACATAACCGCTCATCATCATGCCATATTATACTTTTTGCATCATGTGATTTAGAAAATAAACGTTTGAAATGATGATTTATTGGAAGATATCAAAAAACCTTTGAAGGGATCTTTGTAATCTCTACATCAGCCTGTGATTTTTCTTTCACCTTATACCGTGATGTCCCACATTTAGGACACTCTGACAAAAATTCATATTCCTTCTATATATTATACAGTAATTCGGATAGGCATGTATTTTCTTTTATCCCAATCCCATCAGGCATAATATTTTCTTGGCCTTATAATGTGAATCTGGAAGATCGTTATCTTTTGTAATAATGTCTTTCATCAATTGTAGCAGCTCTGTAAAACTTTTGTCACTCCATCCATGTTTCACCTTCAGGTTAATAAATCTTAACACCACCGAAAAAACCGTAAAATCTGTACAACCAGGATATAATGGGTTTTCAGCATCACCATATAGACGCACAACTGTCGGATCTATCTCATTTTGTTCTACTGTAATATTACAGATCATTTCTTCAATTCCATCAGAGTCACCATCTTGTGAATCATCATCATCAGTGACATTCCATCCAGTTTCACCATGACAAATCCAAGGGCTGTAACTCGGCTTAAAACCATGACAAATCATATGATCTTTTGTCTTAATATTTTCATCTTCTTCATATTTAAACATTTTAGGCATGGACATAAAAAATATCACTACTTGGAACATGTTGTTTAGAAAATTCCAAAAAGGCGTACACACCTTCCACATATTCATTGCTCATTCGATGTGCAGTAATCCAACTTCGACTCATTATTACATATAACAAATATCCAAATTATACATAATTTTAAGATAAGACAAATATATTTTTATATGAAAAACATCATAATTTTAATTTAAAACAACATTGAAATATAAAACAAATATATGCATATTTAATAAAATATTCTTGAATATGATTTTAAAAAAATATATAGTTAGATATAACAGTTTTAAATTCATCTTAGATCCTTTGTTTTTGAGGATCACAATGAATACATCCTGGTGCAATTGGATACCAAAGTCACCCTTCTGTAAAAAAGAAATATGATGTATAAATATTAAAATATATCTACATTCACTACTAAAAATTACATAGATCCTAATGATTTGAAATTTCTGGACAGCCCCCCCCCCCCCACCCCTCTGGACATCCCCCCAACCTCCTGGACACCACCCCACCACCATGTACATCACCCTGACCCCATTGGACACCACCCCCACCCCGTGGACACCCATACCCCTTGGACAACACCCCCACCCCCTTGGACACCACCCCCACCCCCTTGGACACCACCACCACCACCACCCCCTTGGACACCCCCTGGAAACCACCACCACCTTTTACAACACCCACCCCCACCTCATTTGACACCCCCTGGACAGCCCCCCCCCCCCCTCTAAACAGCCCCCACCCCTTGGACAGCCACCCACCCCTTTGTACAGCCCCCCACCTCCTAGGACACCCCCACCTCTCCTGGACACCACCCCTTGGAGTATAAATATTAAAATATGTCTACATTCACTACTGAAAATTACACAGATCCTAACGATTTGAAATTTCTGGACAGCCCCCCCCCCCCCACCCCTCTGGACATCCCCCCCAACCCCCTGGACACCCCCACCCCTTGGACACCACCCCCCACCCCCTTTGACACCCCCTAGACACCACCACCCCCTTGGACAGCCCCCCCCCCCCCCCCCCCCCCCCCGCCACCCCACCGCCTTGGACACACCCACCCCTCCTAATAACCCTAGAACACATTGATTACTATTAAACCATAAATTTAAAAAGGACCAAACATCAATAATATTAGAAGTAATGAAGGAGAAGAAGTGGAAAAAGAAGAAAAAAAGATTCAAATAATAAAGGAAGAAGAACATGGAATAAGTAACTTATTTAAGGAAATTCCATGGAATCCAAGAAAACCATGGGGACTCCAATGGTTGATAGAAAATTGGATTAAATGGAGTAAACATGAGAATCAAATCAAATTAAAAATAAAAACACTCATGGAGAAAATCACAATGTAAATCCTATCATCATGGCATAATGGGGTCATGATAACTAAGCATCTTTGAAAACCACAACATGGTATCCCCCATAACCCATAATTTTCTCATATTAAATGACTCATCAAAATATGTATGACCAAATAGAATCATATTACAACACCCCTCATCTTTTCATAATGCTTGAATACCTAAAAATCATAGTGGAAACCTCAAACATAGATTGTACCAACCCCCTTGGACACCACCCCCCATCACCATTGACAGCACCCCCCATCCCATTAAACAACACTAATAAATTATGGCCTCATTTACATGAAAAAGTATAATCATCAGGTCATAATATCATAAACCACGATGCAATATTCAATCCCAACTAACACTTATGCCCCACCCCCTTGGACACCACCCTCCACCCCCTTAGACACCCCCTGGACACCACCACCCCCTTGGGCACCCCCCCTAGACACCCCCCACACCACCCTTTGGACAGCCCCCACACCTCTAGACAGCCCCCCACCCCACCCCCTTCAACACCCCCACCCCTCCTGGACACCACCCCACCTCCTACCCCCTTGGACACCCCCCTGGACCCCCCCCCCCCCCCACCCTCTGGACAGCCCCCACCCCCTGGACACCACCCCTACCCCCTTTGACATCCCCCACACCCCCTTGGACTCCCCCAACCCCCTTGGACATGCCCTGCACCACCTGGACACCACCCCACCCCATTTGACACCCCCTGTACACCCCCACCCAACTGTATAGCCCACCCAACCAACCTGGACCCCCCCCCCCACCCCTGGACTACCCCCCCCCCCACCCCGGGACACCACCCCCCAGCCCCTTTAACATACCTCACACCCCCATGGACACCCCAACCCCCTTGGACAGCCCTCTCACCCCTGGACCCCACCCCCACCCCCTTTGACACCACCTGGACTCCCCCACTAAACTAGATATCCCACCCAACCTCCCTGGACCCCCCCCCCCCACCCCTGGACTGCCCCCCCCCCCCCCACCCCCTGGACACCACCCCCACCCCCTTTGACACCCACACACCCCCTTGGACACCCCAACCCCCTTGGATAGCCCCCGAAACCCTGGACACCCCCCCCCCCACACCCTTTGACACCCCCTCGACACCCCCACCCAACTGGACATCCCACATGACCCCCTGGACACCCCCACCCATTTTCACAGCCCCCCACCCCCTTGGAAACCCCCTGTACGCGCACACAATCATGATAGAACACACAAAAATCCTAAACTTGCATGAAATCACTTCCATAGGTTTATTTTACCAGAAAATAATTTAGCATGATATAGATGAACACAATGAAACTAACCATGATTGCAAGAACAATGAAAAGTAACATCTCAACAAATTAGTAAATGGAATCCTGGAAAAAAACTGAAAATGAGTCATGTGAGGCTTACTTGAGTGTTGTGAATCGACCTGATATATCTGATAATAATAAATATGAAGAATGATGTTGGAAAAACGAGTCTGGAGGGAACGACTTCGACGAATCTATTCTAGGTTTTCTGCATAAGAGAGACGAGTCGCAGGTCGCCCGATCGAAGAAAACAGAATGACTCAATACAGGGTGAGATAAATCATTTTAAATATTTACACATCGGTTATTTAATAATCGTCGTGATAAAATATTTTTTTAATGTTTATAACGTTGGTTATTTAATAACCAACATAGAAAACTATTTATCACATCGGTTATTTCATAACCCACGTAGAAAACTATTTATCACATTGTTTATGAAATAACCAACGTGATATATTTCGCTTTATACTAACATGATAAATTTCCGAGATTGGCTTTATCACGACAGTTTTTTATAACCGACGTGGTAAAGTGCCGAGCATTCCTTTATCGTGTTGGTTATAATATAACTGACATTATAAAGCGTGCCAGATTCAATTTTCACATCGGTTATACAATAATCGAATTCAAAAATCTAATCTCCCTATATTTTACGTCGGTTATTTTTTAACCGACGTAAAATATGGATCCTGATCGATATATCACATTGGTTATATAGAACCGACGAGAAAAATACCAACGTGTTAAATGTTTTTTCCACTAATGTGGCCTATGAATTTACCATATCACTTGAAAAGGTACCTTGTTTCAGATATCTGACCTAGTCAAAGGAAGGTGATTTGTGGTGGGATTCAATTATTAATCATTAAAAGTTTTTATTATTTTATTTATTTCAAATATTTTATTATTATAGAATACTTCAATTTATTTACTACTCAAAATGGATTTTCATGGACACCATGCGGATAGGCCAGTTGGGATTATATCTGGCACCCCATTTGGGCCACCTTAGGTAACCAATCAAACTTAATGAGTCTAGGTGTTGATGAAGGGAAGAGTGATAATTCCAATGATTGATTGACATAAATTATTAGGATGTATTATTGGGGAAGTGGAATGATCCTATGATAACGATTCTTATTTTAGTAGTTTTTGGCCATTTGGTAATTTTTATAGCATGTTGTATATGCATGAATCCCATGTATTCCATGTACTCTTATTGTTCTATAATACCATGATCTTCAAAATAGTTAATATTTATTCAAACTAATCTTCAACAGTTTTTTACATATATTTCATGTTTTATTTTCCATTAATTTCTATTATATCTATTTTAAATTCCCCTTCTGTTACTTATTACATATTAATTATTACGTATTAGATATTAATTATTTCATAATTTTGTGTTAACACATATCTATATGGTCATAATCTAACCATGTACCCACCATAGGCCCTTACTTCTAGTTTGTAAACTCTAGTGTTCAGGGAGGCAAGGTTGTGGTTTTGTGGCTACCATCTTGGGGCACCATAAAGTGGCACCTAGTGTGGGATTCTACACTATAGAATCTTGAAATAAAAATATTATTATTTATTATTATTTATTATTCTAAATATAATAAGGGAATTTTATTCAAGAATGGAATGATATGTTCAAGTGCTTATGATAAATATACAAGTATGTACTAATATTAAATGTACTTTTATGTTGTAAGAAGAGAATTTGGGGAACAATTGATATTATATGTGATTTACCACCCCAACAAGGAAAAAATTATTTTTTGAGATTCTACATTCCAAATAAATTGATACCATACCCTCGGATGGTGTCATATGAAGGTGAATAAACAATTTTAATTATTCTATCTTCATTTAACTTATAATTTCATAAAAGAAATCCACCAATTTAAAACATCCAATTGGAATATGAAAAATCATTTTTAGGTGATCACATTGGTAGTTTGAATGCTCAAGGTTGTGTCATTTTTGGAACAAGACAAATCATGTGATACCATATTGTGAGAGAATATTGAAAGAGGTGAGTTATCTCTGTATGAAGATAAAGTAGATTATTCTGAGATTAAATAGATATGGAATATGGACCTTCAATAAGACTGCATAATATCTTTAGTCAAGATAAATGAGAAAATAGAGGGAAAATAAAAAAAGGGGTATCTTAGAATTTATAAGGATAAAAAAATTGATGAAAACTAGGAATGGATATTATGGGATCCAAAAATGTACCCATAAATTGATAGGAAAATTATATAGAGATCACAGGAATCTAATCATATCGTGATATTCTATATTTCATATATATAAAATACTATTCTAGATGACCAATATATAAATGGGAAAAGTTAAAGACATGGTTGTATAAAATTTTGAAAAATTGAAAGAAATTCCATGTGAAATATTAAAATCACTCTTGGGGAAGAAGATATAAGATATGATATTGAGCTAATGGTGATGATTACTCGTGTTGAAGTTGACAATAAAAGAAGGATACCACTATTATATGATCAGATTAGGATTTTGAAACTATAAAATAAAAGAAGAATTAATATACGGGGAGATTGGCACAAGAATTTATGTTCTTATTTGTCATGTCAAAAAATTTAGAGAATGAGGTTGTGATAGATTTTGATGATCATAGAATTTCCTTAATTTCGGCAATATAGTGAACAAATATAGTTTGTGTTTTTTGATGTTGATTTATGAGTAGTGACTAAGTTGTGTAAATTTTCATGAATACATATTTGAATTTAAAGACACTACTACTAATTTAACATATATTAGTTCAGATGGATGTAGTGACATCATATGTCAATTGGTGGTTGACTTATAAGGAGGATATGAAACAAAACACAATCATATACATGGTGCAATGTCGTCAAATCTATTCCACATAGGGTGAGTAGTGAAATCACACTATAAATCTTTGAAAGTATTTAGTGGATATTTTGAATAATTCACCTAAGAATTAGGAATGTGTATGCATGGTTAGATGATTTATATGATTTATAAGAACAAAAAATTAAAATGAGAAGTTTTTTATATTGAATAATCCATGGTTTTGTAAAATAACTAATCTATGTAATGATTAGTTCTTTAAACAGTTTATTGTAAAAATTAAATGGTAATTTTATCTTCTTTTATTGAATTAATCTGAATTATTATTAAATGGTTAAAAAAATATATCCATATTCACTAACAAATATTATTGGTTAAATATCAAAATGTGGTTAATGATTTGTAGAAAATTTGGAAACCGTTAGAAATTAATAAATTCATAATTTACTCCAATTATAATATATCGACACCAACCTTATTTGGTATTTAATTTAGTATCCTCAAAATTATATCATCTAGTTGGATCTATATTTGACGAACCATTGAATTTAATTTTAATTAACAATTTTTCCATTTGTGATAGTTGAAGAGCCTTAGATGGAATGTTTAGAATCAACTCATGTTGTTACACTTGTGTAAGTATTAGAATATATAATAGAAACTAGGAGAAAGAAATTATCTAATAAATTTTATGTAATCTCATGATATATGAAATAACACCCACTAAATGACTGTAGTTATAGAGGCGGTATAAGTTCAATGTGTGATGAGACTGATGAATTTACTGATATTTTTAGACTCTATTGTGAGGTTGAATGTTATTGGAAGGATATTAATAGTAAAACTATTGATCATATATTTTATTTTAATCATGATATAGATTTTGAAAAAACATAGAAAATAGAATATCCAAATTCTATGAAAATTGAATTGGTAGGATGGTTTCAAAATTGAAACTCTCTCATCAAAGAGATGTAAGATAATATGAAATCCCTACATATTAGTAGAGAAGAATTATAAATGGATAAATGAAACATTAAATACATTGTTCATGAGAAATATTATAACATTAAATTCAATGTTGGTAGATCCCATGAATTGGCAGTATCTCACAAGGAAATAGTTGGTGTCATGGAAGCTTTGTTGGAAGTGAATAATAAAATATTCAAAGACCATGAAAAATATAAAAAATAAAGTTTTATGATTCCTAGATGTGAGTCATAGATGATGAATATTTTTTTGAACGATATAATGATCATAATTTTCACTGAGAAGAATACTTATAGTTTAATGTGTCTATATCTCTAAGTAAAACTAATGAAACTCTAACTGGAAAAGCCTAGATCTTCCCAAAAATTATAATTAATTAATACATCAAATCAAGTATCATTAATTGTTTTTCCATGACAATGAATTCAGAATGGAGTTAAATTTATTTTGATAACATGTAAATAATATTCAATAACATCCTCATGTAAGAAGGTGTCCCACTACCGAGATAAAGATATGAGTCATAAATATTTTTTACCTATATGTGTTGAATCAAAATCACATTCCAGATATATTTTGGTGACAAAAAACTCTATTATACAGAAAAATGTATCAAGGGTATAGATAAGATAGTGTAATATGTTAAATTCAACAAAAATATTCCCTTAAATTTATGGTAGTATTATGTTACTAAGGATGGAAATATTATGTCAACAAGAAAGATAATAAGTTTTTTTACAAGATGTTGGTAGTAGCAAATGATTTGAAATAAATGCCTTAATTTCTATTAGTATATGTAAGTATATTAGAGTTAAAATAATTGCATATGTAAATAGGGTCCATGATTTTGAATGAAAATAGAAAACTGATCTGAGATAAATATTCCAAAAGTAGAAGAAAAATTACATGAATATATATATGATTTTAATGAAACTATTACTATGTTTTTCAATGTATACGGAAACTATTATGAGTAATTCTAGTATATTATAAATAGATACATATCTTATAATGATAAAAGAATAATTCCACAGTAAAGGATAAAATGGAAATATATAAATGATTTCAAATATTCCTCGAGAAGTGAACAAGATAACAAAGTTAATAATTATAGTAGCATGAAGTCATTGAAGAGAGTTTATAAGAAAGTTATCACACCAGAGAATAGAAGTTTCTTTTTCTATATTAGGAGTGGACACATTATCGAGAATTGTAATATGATTATCCCAATTAATAATTCTATTGGGATAAATTAAGAAGTATATATGATGTCAATAAAATTGATTCACAAGAGGATGAGAATGGAGGAGGACATTTCAGATGATGATATTGAGAAGTTATACAAGAAATGGTAAACGAAGAGTTGATCGAGTGGTGTGTGGAAGGTGAATTATATATATATACACTCCCAATTATTACAAGACTATGATTTCTTGAAAAACATTTTTGAAATTTGAAAAGTAAAAATCACCATTTATTCCATGTTTTTGAATTCTTACATTAACTAATAATTACACATAGAAAAGAAAGAAAGATATTGTACCTAATGAAATTTTTATCATAAGGTCATATTAGCTGGAGTATGTAAGTTATATAGAATAATTTTAACAAAGTAATATTTATCTACTGTTTTTATTTAAATAATAAATTTCCATCTATGACTAAATCTTAGAAGGAAGTGGAACTCATTTCATATAACAATTTCCGTATCTATAATGTTAAAGAAAAGGAAATATTGGAAGGGTCCAAAAAAATTAGAGAAACCAAGAGAAATGTTTATAGGTTTTTGAAGAAGTCTCTTACTTGGTGATATGATTAGAAAATTATTTTAGCACCACTTGAAAAAAATTTATGTGTTTTTTGAAGATTATTTTAGGTTCATAATATATATTTAATGACTTTTTTATAGACCCAAAAATTCAATGTAAGAATCTGTACAACATTGAGAAGTGTGAATGGACATCATTTGTGTTTAGGATATGGAAATTCATTTTCTATACTGATTTTACCCACATAGAATTAGACTAATGAACTTATTGTTCATTGATAATAATTATATAGTGGAATCCATATTTCAAACAAGATGGAAAAATATCTAATGAATAAGGGATAACATTGATGAGGATGGACTCGAGTTGTTGAGTGAACAATTACATTAAGGGAGAGGAATTTTTCCCCACATTGATTTTTTTAAAATGGATGGAGGAAAAGTGAATTTTTAGTGGACAACTACCATTAATCCCATGTGTTTGGATGTTTTATATATTAAACAAAATCTATAGGAGATTAATGTACCCATTGGACTGAGTTTTTATTTTTTTATTAATGAATCATGTCAATATGTGTAATGGATAATGTACATAGTGAATTTGTGATGGAATGAGTTTCCATCCACTATAAATATGTGTCTACCCAAAAAATAATGTTTAATAATATAGAATATATATCTAGAAATAGATTTGTAAAGGAAAATTCATATGTTGATCATGTATTATGGAATGTGGTTCTACTACCTATAATTATTTGGATGAAAAAATTAGATATTGTAAATATTAACGATATTTTTTGTTGAAATATACATCATGTTAAAGACATGTACTATGTCTGTGATGTTTTTTCGACAATAATACCAAATGAATTGATGAGATTCCAGTAGTGGATAGCCCCAATAAAATTTATAATTATTGTTGACGGCTAGTTGATTAAGGTGATTAGAGACCCAAGGTGTTGGGAAACCATGTAAATAAAAATTTTATCATGACTATTGATATCTATGTTCTAGTATTTTGGATGATGTTTTGGTGTGATTTTTATTGTTTTATTTTGGAATGAATTCATTTGAAGATCATATATATTAATTAATGAAGTCGTAGAATCTGATTTTTTTTATTTACAAATTTGGTAATGAAATTCTAGTCTATGTGTTATTTGAATATGTGTATATATCTTCCACTGTATAATATTTTTGTTGATCCTCAAAATTGGTGTGTTATTATTCGATATGAGGGGAAATTGTGACCAGTGCTGGTGTCATTATCAATGAGAATACGTTTTGTTTGTCACATAGGGAATAATTGAGAAATTTTATGGTATGTAATTAAGGAAATAAAAATTAATTATCTATACATATAATTTAAGATTTGTTGATTCATGACTTATTAAATAGGTTATAGAAATCCAAAACACTAAGAAGGATGTGTGATTTAATATGTAAATTAGAGATAATCCAATCATTAATCAGGGAAAATGAAGATCCAATAAAGATGGGACATAGAGATGAGATGTCATGAAATGGTATCATAACCTATAAATTAAGATAATACAATAATTATTAATGATATAAAAACATAGTGTGTATGTTACATCAAATTATTGAGGAATTACTAACATATATGAAATGGTATCTAGATGTAACATAATGTTACTTCTAGTGTTATGATACCTATGAAAAGGTAACTAACTTATACATAATGGAAAAAATTATTTATGAAAGTATATCCTTGAATTATAGAGTCATACTTCATATTTATTATGTAATTATTTAATGGAAACATTGAACAATCATAATCTGTGTAAATTTCGTGTTTTCTATATGATATTTCCTAAATGATTATTTTGAATACTTAATAAATCAAATAATGAAAATAATTCATTCATAAACAATTTGAAATATCACATGGGATTATCTTTAAATCTAGGAATGAGATTTAAAGCTATGTCAGAGTCCAAGATATATATATATATGTATGTATGTATGTATGTTTTTATTTAATATAAACATTTACAACATAGGAAGAGATGTCTCTCTAGACTGTAACACAACTAAACTTTTGTGTGATTTATCAGACAACCATGGAAGAAGTTATTGTATGAGATTATCCATTTAAAATAAATTGAGACCAAACTATATGGATCTTCTATATATAGTAATATATACTATAAGGTATTTATTTTTAAATTTCTGATATTTTGATAATTAAATCGACCTATGTGAAGTGGCGAATCAAGAACTTCCGTATCCATTTTTTGTTGATTTTTTATATGATTAGGGTTCAAGATAATTTTGTCTAAATATTATGATATATCATGATATACAATTTGGAATTGCAATATTGAATTTTTTGAGTTTTTTTACATAAATAATGAGATGGGTAATATAAGAAGAAGTTATTGAGGTAATCAATCCCACCGAAAGATTCATGAATACATTCAGTTGAGAGAAATGAGACAATAAATGAGAAAGAAAAAGTAGGGTAACTCATTTGATATACAAGAAGACCATTGTTGAGAGATAATGAGAAAGGAAATAATGGGAGCTAAACCACATATCGATAAACTAATAGGAAAATTCAATCAAGGATACCAACCTATAAAAGGATAAATATAGAGAGAGGGTTATAAAGATGTTTGAACATCTGAGAGCTACACTGTGTGATATATTTAAATCACTCTCATGTATGAACTAGTATGACAAAATTTTATTATTAAGCTAAATATTACTTGGTATATAAAAATATGGAAGAAGAATCCAACCATTATTCACAGATCCTATTAACTGTGTTAAATCCATGATAAATAGAAGAAGAAAGATGACATGAAAATAATTTAATGTTCCTAAAAATTTATATTATTTTTTGTTTATACTATTAGAGAAATAGGAGAAATTTTATATTGGTGATCAAATGAGAACAATTATTGAGACAACTATTAGATCATATTTTTTATATATTTTATGGATTTCAGCTATGGGAATACGTTAAATCGTAGGTATTATTCCTGAAGAGTTGTTGGAATTTAATGATACAATTTTTTAGTAAATGTAGTTTAATTAATATGTATGTAGTGAAATCTTGTGAATAATGATGATTGTGTTCTAGTGAGTATCCTAAATAATAACATTCATATACATGGTGTGAATCCACTTTACCTATATTAAAAATGTTATGGATGGAGATCATAGTACACCGTTGTGAAAGAAGTGAAAATAAATCATCAAGAATTATTGTGGGAATAAGTAATGTGTTTGCATGGAGAGATTCTAAAAATTTGTGAGAATCACTCGAAAATTTCACAGAAAAGATGATTATAATGGATAATCCTTCATGGATGTGAATAACCAATCATGTAAAAGATTCAGTCTTAAATCAAAACCCCAAAAAATACTACATGTGATTCATGTTCATTAATTTCATGAATTTGGTCGATTTTTTATCAATTAACATAAAATGAAAGGATAATTACTATAGAAAAATAGAGGATAAATCTCCAAATAAGGTCAACTTTTTTAAGAATATTTAGATACTGGAAAAAAATAGTAAACACCTGACTCAACACCACCCTCTTACATGAAAACACTGATTCTATTGGGTATTTAACATATGAAGCTTCCTAATATATGCTTAATAACCATATATTTTTATGGGACCATTCCAAATGGAACTGATTCAATGTAACATAATATTTTCATACAACATTGGAATAGAATTTCATAGGGTTATATGATATTCATAGAAAATTAATGTTATGATCATTCTATAATACCCCCATTTACTAATCAAACAATAGATATTTAGTGAAATAAATGATTTTACAATGAATTTTCATTCTCCAAAAAACCAAAACCCGATATCAAAACTCCAATATACTTCCAAGATCCAACTTAATATTCCAAACACACTGAAAACATTTAGTACATTACAAATAAAAATTAGATCATATACATTAGATACCTCTCAAATGATTGTAATCCTAGAGAAACTAAACAAATACAATGATTAGAAAATAGGAAACCTTGAAAATAAAAACAAACCATGAGATTCCTCTCAAATAGGTATATAATTAAAAAAATAAAAATATTGTGTAAGATGGGGATACACATCCATCATATCGACATAAAATCAATCTCAAAATGAATCAATACATACAAATTACTTAAGATACTAAGAATGGATACACAAGTCACATTACCACAAACAATTTCAATATCTCTATGTCATCATCAGACATGAATCAAATTAATGATGATCCCATTGAAATATTATTTTAATTTTCATGAATCTCAATATTATACTCTTTGAATGTTTCCTCATCCTCAAAATACAACTCAAACAAATCAATGGGATGTGAGTCACCAGGAAGATAGTAATGAAGTTGAATCCCATGGATGATATCCTGAATATTATTTGTCTTTAGAGAAAGTGGTAACCAATATTACATTTTACCAACACACTCTAACACCTTAAATGTGGTGCCCCACCCTAGTGTATATCTATGGAGTTAGAGAAAGACTAAGTTACAATATGGTTCGAATAAGGGATGTTTTAAAATTTTACATTCAGATTAATAATTGGAATTTAAAAAATGGTTGTGATGGTTGAGTGGTTTTTTTAAAGTGGAAGATAATGTGGAGGAGGCTTAGACAAGTTTTGGGGGATAGTTTTTTTAGTAATCCCCTATTTTTTATCTGTATTTTCTAAAGGTAAAAGTCCACATATCAACCTAACATAATATTCCATATACTGTTCTCTATGTAAGGTTAATATTTTATTTATTTGGTTGGTTGTGTAGTGACCTTTGGGAAAAACATAGCGGTGAGGCATATATAGGTGTATTTTTCTAGAGTTTGGATTAAAAAAACATTGATGATTAAGGATTTGGGACATATATACCTCTATTTAAGAGTAAATATTAGGCTACATTGGATTAAATTTCTCTATGTCTGGTGGGTTGTTCTACAACCCCTAGGTTTCTCCATGATGGATTTTTTGAGGGGGAATGCGCTCCATTATTTAGAAGGTGTATTTCACCATGTATCCATGAGAGAAAGATAGAACACCATTTTGAAGGTGGAGGATACCCCATAATGGGGTTTGGACCAAATTTTTTTGTTCTTCCATATAGAAGTGTTCTATTCAATGAAAAGATAGGTGGAAACACAAGTGATAAATTAATAGGGGCATTACACTCTTACCATTTTCTTCACAATTCAAGGAATGTTTTTTGTAGTTTTATTTAAAAGTATTAAAATGAAATTTTATTATATTTATTTTTAGAAACCCCTTATAGAATTTGGGTTCTTTATCCAACCATATTTTGGTCTCCAGAGAACCATATTCCACTCATCTTATATCATTCATCCCATTGATGTTGGGTGGATAAATGGTTCTTCTGCAATGATTTTTGGTTGGATTAGTTCCTTATTCTTCATTATCTAATCTACTATATTTTTCCCCAATTTTTTTTGTGGGTTGGAGAAAGTGTCCTAATTCAAATTCAAATTGATCATGGTGTAATCATGTCTAAATGGTGGAGATTTAGAATAATATAGATACATGAGATCTCAAGAGGAATAATGATTGTGTCATCATACATTTTCACTGAAGTTAAGAAAATAAAATAGTTTATTTTTGGGTTTTTATTAAACTGAAATTATTTTTGTTAAAGATCGATGTTGAATGTTTGTTCATTCCATGGTTGGGGTCACAGGCATGTTCAGATGGTGATCAATACTACATTACTTGAGATTTTTTTTTATTATTATGTTATTTGACGAGCTATATTTCATTTAAAAGTAATTGATTTAATTTTACAAATTAATTAAAATTGATGATAAATAATTAAATGGATATTTGGTGGATTTAGTGCGTTAATGAAATGGACAATGTATGGTGGATCTTTATTGAGTTTGTATTAGCCTATGTGATTATGGCTATGTATTTCATAAGGGGATAACGTCATGTAGAGGTATGTGTCCCCTAACATCTCTCTATGGTTGAGGCAATTGTTAATGAGAATTGTTGTATGTGTTATCACCAATCTTTATAGTTAACATAAAAAAATTGAATTTTTTTTCATGGATCATATGAGTTTGGTATGGACATATAGGGTCATGAGGGTTCCTTTTAGAATTTGGATTAATTATATAACCATCGATGGCCATGACCAAAAAATAAAAAAATTATTCAATATTATACTCTAGATACTATGTGGATCCCATTGAGTTATTTCTTGAGACCTATGACCTTGAATTGGTTACTTATTATCAATGGATGTGGGATTGATGTGAAATTAATAGAGATAGTTATAATCCCTTATAAAAATTATTACTTACATCGGCTGAGAGAGATTGTATGTACTAATAAAGATATGGTTAGACTTTCTTTTAGAGTATCCTGTTGCATTGTTCAACAATGGCCATTGGGTGAAATTAATCAATTTTTGAATTATGTTCTATAGAACTTAGTATCTTTGGTTTTATTTCACATATTAAACATGGAAAAGTTCTCTTAGAGTTCTCAGAGTAAGATATATGTGTATGTATGTGAAGTTAATTTGAGTATTGACCTAAATGAATCATCATCCTTATTGTGTTTGACTTTTTGGATTATAGGTCTTATGTCTGGGGTGAGTGTTCATCCACCTATTGGATTGTATTTACTTATTATGTTATAAATTGGTTTTGGATTTGTATGTTGGTTGTGAATTTATGGACCAACAAATCATACACTTAAAGATTGGTGGTTGTGATACCAAACAAATTATTTTTGGCATTAAAACTCTTTATATTATATCAATTATTTCATAATTTGTTTCAATTATTGTGTGGGAATGTTTTCCTAGTTGTATTATTATTTTAATGTGGTGGTTGAGATACCAATTTCATAATATGGTTTTTCATTTATTAAATGGCATGGTTATTCACTTTGACATAGCCTAAGGATTGGAAGACATGAAAAATTTTCTAAAAATGTATTAATCTTGGGATAACATGCCCAATGTGATATTGTGACATGTGTTATGGGAAAAACTACACATTAACCATATGATATCATGGCTAGGGATGATATACCACTTATGTGATATTCTTGTGGCTTGGTAAACACTAACCAATTACCTAGTTCTCCATATAGTTCAAAATTGCGGGATGTTATACCCATTCTGAGATGATGTCATGAATGGGGAAGTTTTGCTTATGGTATTGAGAAATTATAACCACTATTCTATGATACATATTGCTTATGTGGTCCTAATGCAGCTGTTTTTTAGATCAAATTAATATTTATTTTTTATTACCCTTTGTAATGGGAGGATGTTCCAATAATTTGATGCCTCTAAGAAAAGGGATATGATTCCCAAATGAGGATGATAATAGTGAAATGTGATTCACCCTCTCAGGTTATATGGCTTGGGTATTTTGAAACACGTCCATTTGGAGATTATACCTGTTAATATGAATGTTATACCCTCCATTGATCGTATTATTAGTCCTTGATTCCAAATTAAATATGTGTATTTGAGGACTCTATACCAAAGGATGTGACTATCTCAAAAATATTAAATGCCCATGTATAGATGGTTATGACAGCCCTAAGACGTTATTCCCATTATTATAATTATTTATTTGGGATGTGTTTCCCATGATTTGGTCATTGTATTATAATATGATGTTATAACCATTAATAAGGAATTTGGAATATATTCTCCATTTTTTGTTGTGTGATATGTTTAGAGACATCCCCGCACTAGGTGAAGTATGTATTGTCACTAAGGGTTGGCTATGTAGCACCCATGGGAATTAAATATTTAATCCTAATACCATTGAATATTGTTTTAGTTATAATCATATCACAATATACATTCATCAACAAATTGTAAATGTTGGGGTCACTATGAGTGGTATCCCACAAAGTATTATTTACACCAAGCTTCGGTTCCTTAGTACTCAATTATACATTATAGTTCTTATTCCACGCAGGTTCTAGGATCCCACTATTGATAAATAGGATATGATGCTTTATGGGACTTATGAAATGGGATCAATCATGAACATGGAAATAATTTTTCTATCATATCTAGTATTTATTTTGTTTTTGGGGTTTATAGAATGTGAATTTACAATGTGATATTATAATCATTTATTTAAAACTACATGACATTATTTATTTTCATTTTAGTTTATCATGGGAGTTTTTATTTGATTGTTAACAGAATATAACTATATTGTTTTATTTCATCTATGTTTTTCGTATGATAACTATTTATTATATTTTTTACACTATATTTTACAGCTATATATATTAATATTATATAGTATCCCCACATATTATATAGACCCTCTCCATTTATTGTTAAGGTTCTATATAAAAGGTGGCACACATGAGGTATGTGGAACCTAGTTTAGTCATTGTAGAGTTGAACTAGACTGTGGAAGCTGAAATATCTTATCATATCTATATTAATATTTTTGGAACTATATGTGATATGGTGTAAGAAGACTGAAATGGTATGAAATTGTGATTTACTCTTTTTATTATTCCATGAAAAAACATTTATGAATGGAAATACCTGTTACCAAGGATATGGGAAGTTATTTAATTATTACATTTGATCTATCTTGATTTTGGTTAGTCTGATGTATTTAGATTAATGATTTTTTTTATTTTTCTTTGGGCCTAGGGTGGAATGTGGCATGTGTGATTGCATCATATTTTCATGAGGGATTCACATAACATTCATCTTATTTTCTGTGGTTGACCACCTTGATTATGTTATATGTAAGGTTATTTAATGTGATAACAATAACTTATATAGTATTACTAATATAACTTGATAGTGACATTATATATAAACAATATTGTATTTTGATTATTTTATTATTAATAGTTAATTGGTTAGGTGAATTTTATCTATATTTGATACTTTAAGAAATACTGTGTATGTTAACTAGGGTAATTCCATCAAAATTTTAGTCCCCTAGGTTATACCGCGCGTATGATGCAACAACATATAGTTCATGGTTCCTAGTTTTTATTAATTTTAGTAATTCATTGTTCAATATGTTTATAGTGGGTGGCAGTGTCAATGTCCATGTGGATGTGATTAAGTTCCTATGGGGGTAGATTGGTATTTGGGTACCTAATAAGGATTTCCACCCTAGAGTGGGTGGACTGGTATGAAGATAAAGATCTCATACTAATAATGTCTATAATTAGGGTATTTACAAGTGAGTTTCCTTATATATTTATAATTAAAAAATCATCTATATATATGGGTTTTAAAAATTTTGTGATAAGGGAAGTAGAATATGGTAGAGATCCTAGTGATGATTTTTTTATTCGGATTATAGTGGGTCATGATATAGCTATTTGTCATGGAACATTTTCGACTTACACCCTAGATGGTTTGTGATTATTTAATAGAAACCCATGAGATGGGTGAGACACAACCATGTGAACACCTTCTAGATAACATCCATGAGTTGGTTCTTGAATGAAATGTATTATATGATCCACATATGAGTGGTGTGTGATAACATTTTAGTTATACATAAGGGATGACTTGATTTATATTTAAATGGAAACACATATGATTATCTTAGCAGTGAGGGGACCAAAATACATGAAAGTCTATGTTTTTTGTTAATAAGTCTGATGATCCTTAGATTATTATGATACAACTTTTTATTAAGTGAGTAATTTTTTTTGTTATTATAAAACTAAGGGGTGCCACATCTTGGTTTTCATTTTTTATTAATAATGGTGTATAATTGAAGCATAATTAGAATGCTTATTACTCCAACCTTGTATTTGAGTAGGTGAATGGTATTCAACACAATTCATATGGATTTGGAAATTTATTTTATCTATGATTGATATTCTCATAATGTACAAAGTATTGTTAGGGTGTGATTTTCCAAGTATGGTTTTTGGGATATTCAAATAGATGGGTATTTGAAAATCACCATATTAGGGGGACTATGAATATAGGTCCTGATACTCTTGGATTATTTTCATGGTTATTTTTTTATGAGTATTGATTCCTTAACAATGTCCTTGTATGAGATCTTTCCTAATAGAGATACATGTTTAGTAAAATGATCCCTGTATAAGGTTTAGGATATTGTGAGGTCTTCGTTTATTTTGATGTGGTATAAGATTCCTTATATTTCTATAAATCATTGACCTAGAAAAATTCACCATGATTAACTACATAGATAATTACCTATGGAGAATTATTAAGTATGAGATGAGGTTGGAAATGTGTGAGACATCGTGACTCATGTAGGGGTGTTAAACATTAATATTTTTATTTGTATTTTCAAATGTAAGGGTGTTTTCTATAACAAATAATGTAATGATCAAAAATTGATGTTATGGGTTGATTTTTCCTGACACTAACGTTTTATGAGGCTCAACATTATTAGTGGTTCATTAGGTGGTTCTTCAACTATATATTGATGTTAGGGAACCATGAATTTATGAAACTATAACTAGATATGGATCAAAAAGATAAATTGTTAGAACATGAATATCTTGTTGATATGAGACAGATCACTTGTTTTAGGGTTATTACAATCAATACCAAGTATGTGATAGATGATCCTAATAATTTTTTTCGTCAGCAATGTGGACAATAACATTTCTATAAGACCGGGATAAATGCTCCTGGGATGGGTCTATCTATATAAAGTAATATGGGTCTCATGTGTATCAGTTTTCAACTGATTAAGTGATATGATGGTTTTAGTATCTATGAAAAATTAGGACAGAAATTATATTGTTGGGGACACCATTGTGGTAGTGTTATACCAAACCCTTTTTGGGTGGTGTATGGTGAGCGCTAATTGCAATGTGTATGTATAACCTATACATATGGTAGTATGGTTTCTATATTGGATCATGCATATGAAAAGCTTATAAATGCATATACATATATATTCAATGGAAGAACACTAGTATCTTGTATCAGATAATGGATATTGTCTAGGTAAGTGCATTCAATATCTGATTACAGTAAATTCAAGAGTGTGATAGTTAAATGACTAGTTAAGTGGGTTCTAGTACTTGTAGGACGTACAAAGGCCTTTGAAATAGAGAATGGATCATGTTTTGATAGAGTGTAGATTGTGAGATGGTGTTTGTTGGAGGTACAAAATTATAGTGTTGGGTGTGTAACGGTGTGATTGAGACCAATGAAATCAAATTTAGTTTTGTGAAATAACTGATTTGGAAATTAAATAATGTAGCTGATAGTGGGAAATCATTATAGAGGTTTTGTATTATATTGTTCCATAGTTCATGGTTCATTTGGTATTTTAGGTTTGATTACTGTAGTGAGGTTACAGATAACACATTTCCAAAGTGATTAATTATTATGACTTTGTTAAGGATCTTTGTGAATTTTTCATGAAATGTACAATGCCTATGATGGACTATAACATGAGGCATCTAGGTTGTTGGATAGTTTTTCTTGTTAAAGTGTGATGTTAGTGTGATCATAACCAGTGATGGATATTGATTAAAAAAGGGAATCAAATTTTAGAGACTGATTTGGTTCCTGGTATATAAAAATAGGGACTTCATTGGGATGATAACTGTCTGGGTAGATATGTTGTGACACAATTCAAATTAAGGTTTTGTTGAAGTTACTGATAGACCATGTCCTAAGGTTCTTAAAACCAAGGTCGATTTGAATTTTTGTATTTATATTGAGATTTTGAATTATTAGACATATTTTATACGATTGATATTTTTTATCCATGGTGGTAGCTGAGGTAAACATTCCTGATGTAATTTTTGGGGACAATTTTTTATGTTATCCATTGGTACAGGTTGATGATATTATATTTATCAAAGACCACACTACAAACTATGGTGTTTTATAATGATGAGTGAACATTGCAAGATTAATATAATACATATGGGTTTGGATTCGTTATGAAACTGGTGTATTATTCTAGGATGAAAACTATGTCATAGTAATTTGTATTGAGGTTGGAGGAAAAATATGCCGCAACATATGGCATTGTGACATGGATGGGGATACAAAAGAGTATATCTTAGGAAATGTAGGATTAAATCCTACTATGGGTGATAGGTAGTGCCCACACCCCTTGGATATTTCATGAGGGATATATCAATGGTAAATGTATCCCATAATAATGAAGAAGTAATTTATTATGATTTTGATCTAGTGTGGGAGTGTTGCATCATGCTGAATTAGGCTACATACTAAAGTCCTATGGCTAATAATTATAGGTTTCCCCTTCACCAAGGAGTTGTGTTGTGGAATATGAGTTTGTGTGCCAGAGTGCCTCTAGAAGGTTCATTTTTACATGAAAATTGTGGTGACACTTCAAGGAATAATTTTTGTTTTTTCATTGATTTAGTTAATTAAATTTCAATTCAGTGGTTTTTATTTTAAACAAATAATGGGGTTTATGTGATTCAGACCACAAAATAGTGGAGGAACACATCCCTCATCCTCTCATCATTCATCCCACATCCTTTTGATTTTGGGGGGAGATGTATGTGTTTCATCTTTTTTTTTCAGGTAGGTTTGGTTCCTTAATTTTTTCATTTACTCCCCTCTCTTTTCCTCTATGTTTTGGGGGTTACTTCTAAGGACATGATACTGATTCACCAAATCATAATTAGATCAAGACTGGATAATGGTTCTTTAATTCATCGTGGATATATGAGGTCTGAAGAGATGTAATTCTCATAGATTCAATAATTCTTTTGTGGTTCTTCTAGTTTTCAATTAAACTAGAAGGTAATCAATTAATGGATTACTATTGAATGGTATTTATTTCTTGAGAACTGGTCTTGGGAGGTGTGGTAGGAGTGATTTTATTCTAATTTATTGAGGTTTGGGAAATGTCAGATTGTATGATGAGCTATAAATAAGGTATAAATAATTTAATTAATTAGGTTATTAAGTGTATTAATTAATTAAAAATTATTATAATTAATTAAATCGATGTTTTTTTGAGTTATGGCCTATTGTTTCTAGATGATATTCACTGAATCTTGATCGAGTTTATATATGATTAGATGGTGGTGGAAGAGGGTCATTTATGGGTATAACTACATATAAATTTAGTTTTTCCCAAACTACTCCTTTCTTATACATTGTTCATGCTAAATGTGATACTTTTTCTTTCCAAAATGATTGATTGACCTAAAAACTATTCTGACATTTTTTGTTAGGACTTGTACATTTTGTGTAAAAACATATAGGGTCATGAGGGACCCTCTATATGATATTCTATAGTCTATTTACATTAATATACAAGTTATTAAATTAATGTAAGTTTGAACATTATAATTTTGACCAAATGGGGATCATCTTGAGTTATTCCATTATTTCTACCTCCATTATTAAGTGTGTGTTCATCAAAATGGACATGAAATAGATGTGTAAATGAGAGAGATGGATGAAATATAATAAATAAAATTATTCCTTTTTCAAACTATGGGATATTATATTCTATGAATTATATGAATAGACTTATTTTCAATGTATCATGATTCAGTGGCCACTAAAGGCCATTGTGTGGCAACAAGGTGTTTGTAATTATGGCCTCTAAAAGGAGAAGGGGCGATTCCTTGGCTTCCCTTGATTTAGTGAATATAAAATTTGATCCCTTAGACTCCTTATAGTAATTGATGAATGTGATAATATAGGGTCACATTGAGGAATTATCATAAGGTAACATTTTTTTTCCTTGTTGTATTTTTTGGATTATATGACTGATATTAGTGGTGAGCTTTCCTCCCCCATCAGGATTGTAGTAACTAAGAAGTATACTACATATTTTTTTATTTTAATGTTGGCCAGACATTAATTGAGAAACCTATCCATGTCATGGAGTGATTAGGGTGTGATTCTAACTAAATTATGTACTTATGCATGGTAATATTAAGAAAACGATGGTTACGCTTTCGGAGAACGCGCCCCACGCGCCTTGTGGTTTTCAAAATTTTCCGACCGTTGCTCCTTCGGCGCTCCGGCCCTCCGCGCCGTCCCCGGTCCTGTCGTCGCTTCCCCTAGGTTCTGGTTCCCCTCCGGCCGATCCTGCAGGGGGGGTATCGGAGGCGCCTCCTCGGGTGGGGCTTGCGGAGCGTTCCTTCAGGGATGCCTTGTGCGGGCAGGGCCAGGGCTCTCAGCGGCCATGGTTCCCGGAGATTGGAGCTTTCTCGCACTCGGTTGTTAGGGAAGGTTCGCGGGTGTCTATGAAGGCACCGGCGCAGGCGTTTTCCGATGCCTCTGCTGGCTTGCGTTGGTCTCTCGTGGCACGGTTTGGCGCTGAGAAACCCCCCCTGCAAGTTTTTCAACGCTTTGTGGACTCCTGGGGGTTGCAGGGCGAGGCTCGTGTTTCGGGTCTCCACAGGAACTCTTTCTGCATTTTGCTGGCCTCGGAGGCGGACTTCATCCGCGCCTGGTGTTTCGCTCCTAGGGGCGTGTCCCGGTGGCGGTTCAGCTTGACCCGTTGGTCGATGGAGGCTCACAAAGGGAAGGAAGACCCCCGGGCGGCGGTGTGGGTCAACCTTCCGGGTCTACCTCTTCCTTTCCAGAATGGTGCTTTTCTGAAGGCCATCGGGGACGCGTTGGGTGGCTTTCTTTGCTCTGATGTCCGTACTCGACGCGGTGAGGAGGTCATGGTGGCTCGGATCTGCGTGGAACTAGACCTCACGCTCCCAGTTCCGGAGAAGATCTCTCTGCAAGTACCGGAGCTAGTGGATTGGGTTCAGGATGTCGTGTACCCTGTGTTTCCTAGGTACTGCTCGTCATGTTCACTTCAGGGCCATTCTCTTCAGTCTTGTCGCAGGCGTACAATCGGAGGTCGTCGTCGTGCTGAAGCTGGTTCCAAGCCACTCACGGATGTTTCCTTGCCTCGTCGTGGACCAGCCCCGTCTTTGGGTTCGCAGTTGGTCTGTCGGTCTTCTGGTCTTCCCCCGGCCCTCCTTCCTAGCATGCTGCAAGAGGTTTCTTCTCAGAGCTCGCGCGTTCCAGAACAGTTTCAGGTGGCTGGCGGGTTTTTGAATTTCCTCCTGAGAGTGCCCAAGGGCCTGGTCCCTTCTTCCTGGCAGCTCCCGGGCTGTTCCTCGGTCGCCAGCTCAAGTGCTGCCCCGGTCCTCTGGGATGCTCAGGTGGCAGGCCCTTCCCTGGTGACCGTCCCGGAAGGGGCTAGGTTGCGTGCTCAAGGACTCTCGCCAGGAGGTTGTCCGGTTGCGGAGGCTGGCGCTTCGGCCAGTAGAGGCAGTTGTGGTGTCTCGGTCCGGCCTGGGGTTCAGGAATTTGTGGGGGAGGTGTCTCCGGCTCGAGTGGCGAAGGCAGTGGATGGGCCCGTCCTGGAGACCCCTCAGTCTTCACCCTGCTCCGCTAAGGTCTCTCTGGATTCGTGCAAAGGTATGTGCACTAGGCAGATGAAGAGGAAACTTCAGGAGGGGGAGAGCTCCTCAGCTACGTCTGGAACGACCACAGGTCCTGGGGCCAAAGCCAGGACAGTTCTGTTTTAATGTTTCCGGTCATTATTTGGAATGCCCGGGGAATTGGGGCGAGGGTGAAGACTGACTTTTTAGTTTCGGAAGTCAGGAACCATAAAGCCAAAATGGTGGCGATCATCGAACACAAACAGCAATGTGTCAAGATCCAAGAATTCTCTCGCAAACTCAAAATGCATGAGTATATGCATGCAGCTCCGACTAACAACCACATTTGGCTGTTCTGGAAAAGGGAAGTCACTGTGGTGATGATGGCGGCTGGTGATCAGCACATCACGACCAAGGTCTCGACCGGTGGAGAAGAGGTCTTCATTTCTGTGGTCTATGGCAGCTGCGATGCCCAGCGAAGGGAGGTCCTGTGGCTTGAACTCAATAGGTTCGACCCAGGTGACATGCCCTGGATGGTGGGAGGGGATTTCAACATCATTATGCATCCGGATGAGAGGAAGGGGCGAGGTGACTTCGCGAGGCGGGCTAGCATGTCGTTTGTGCAATTTGCGGCAGGGAAGGGGTTAATGGACCTGGGCTACTCAGGCGATCCATTTACCTGGTGCAACAACCGAAGGGGGGGAAGTCGAAGCTGGAGTAGGCTGGACCGTTTCTTGGCCAATATCCATGCAATATCCAGATTCCCAGAGGTGAAGGTGAGTCATCTGTCACGTAGTATCTCTGATCATTCGCCGCTTCTGTTGTCTCCTAGCAGGACGGAAGTTGCGCAGGAGGGCTTTAAGTTCTCCAGCCATTGGGCGAGCATCTCGGAATACCATAATGTGGTCAAGAGATGCTGGAGTGAGCCCCCCAGGGGCCATGCTTGGGTGGCCTTCCACCATAAGTTAAGACGCCTAAAGCAAGATCTCCTGGGGTGGGCTAGGTCTCGCCCTTCTCCGGATCAGGAGATGGCAGCGCTTAAACAGGAGATCCAAAGCCTCGAGGTCCTGCTTGAGGAGAGCTGGGACGAAGGGTGCTTTGGTAAGCTTGCGGAGTTGAAGAGTGCTCTGGAGGTGCTGGTACTTTCCCAAGAGCGTCATGCAAGGGATCGATCTAGGGTCAAATGGCTGAAGGAAGGAGACAGGAATACTGCGTACTTCCATGCATGCATTCGGGAGAGGAGGCGCGTCGTGAAACCAAATCTCGCGATGGAGGATGGCTCCTTTTCAGATGATGCGGATGTGGTTGGGGGTATGGCATGCACGTTCTTTAAGGAACTTCTTGCGGGCACCAATGGTAGCATGTCTCGTGGGTATCCTTCAGGGGAGGCCGAACTTTGGAAAGGGCTTTCGAGCACTGTCTCGACGCAAGAGAATGCTGTGATGGAAGGCACCCCGGATGAAGGGGAAGTGCATGAGGCAGTGTGGAACCTGAACCCAGATAGCGCTGCAGGCCCTGATGGCTTCCCTGGCTCCTTCTACAGGGGCTCTTGGGAGGAGGTGAAAGGTGACCTTATTTCCGCGATTCATGATTTCTTCCGAGGGGGTGGCCTCCCACGGATAGCGTCTGCGACTACACTGGTCCTCCTGCCGAAGGTTAAGGATCCTTCCGCCCTCTCCCACTACCGGCCCGTGAGCATGTGTAATTTCCCTTACAAGGTCCTGGCAAGCATTCTGAACAGGCGGATGGCCAGCTTCCTTCCCCGATGGATTGCATTGGAACAACATGGGTTCGTCAAAGGCCGATCGATCCAGGGTGCAGTGGCGATGACACAGGAGCTGTTAAAGGATTTGAACACCCCTTCCCGTGGTTCCAATATGGTAATCAAGCTGGACATGAATAAGGCTTACGACCGGATGGAATGGGGCTTTATCAATAGAGTGCTCGCGAAGATGGGATTTTCGAACTGGGCATGCGATCTTATCTTCAGGTGCGTGTGTTCACCGTGGATGGCAGTATCGTTTATGGGGAGAACGCATGGCTTCTTTAAAACCGTTCGTGGTCTTCGGCAAGGTGACCCGCTCTCTCCCAGTCTTTTTATTATTATGCAGAACACCCTGAGTAGGTTGATCAGCAAAGGTGTTTGTGAAGGAGCCATTAGTCCATATCGGAGGAAGTTCAGAGCCCCCCCGGTGTCGCATTTGATGTTCGCGGATGATTCCATTGTGTTCATGAATGCCGGGTGGAGGTCTCTTCAAGCGCTGAACCGGATCCTTGAGGAGTACAGTAAGTGGAGTGGCCAACTCATTAACAGGGAAAAGAGCAATTTCTATGTTCCTGTATCATGCAATCCGAGCAGGGTGGCCAGGATGGAGAACGTGCTTGGAATGCAGAGAGGATCATTTCCCATGGACTACCTTGGTGTTCCTTTATCGGCAGATCGGGTGCGGAACAGGGACTTCGACAAAGTGGTGAGCAGGATTTCAGATCGCATCCTGAACTGGAAAAACCACTTTCTTTCCTTCGGAGGCCGGATAACCCTGGTCAATAGTGTTCTTTCTGCTATCCCGATGCATGCCTTGGCTTCCACGAGTGTGCCGAAGGGAGTCATAAGGGCTATTGACAGGATTCTCGCGCGCTTTATATGGGATGCGTCAGGCGGGGGCAAGAGACGCTGGGTGTCGTGGAGTAAGATGGCTCGTCCCATCTGTGAAGGGGGGATCAATGTCCGGAGTATGGAGGAGTTGATTCCATCCATGCATGCAAAGCTTGCATGGGAGTCCATTGAAGCCCGATCCTTGTGGGGAACGCAGATGGCTCAGCGATATAAGGATGATACGATGTACGGTTCAGCTAGGGGGACGACTCTTTGGTCCTCGGTTTTTAATATCATTCCGATCCTCCTTCCTCTCTCTCGATGGATTGTTGGGGAAGGGAGCATTCTGTTTTGGCAACATAACTGGGCGGGTGAAGTACTTGGATACCCAGGATGCCCGGCCCCTCTAATCTCCTTTAGGGAGGCAAGCTCATATCCCCTGTTTTACAAATCGGTTCTCGACGCCCGCCTGCAGGAGATTTTCGACTCTGTGGTCATGAGCTCGGAGCAGGACACCTGCGTCTTCACTCCGTCCATGTCGGGGAGGTTCAACGCCAAGGATTTTCGCAGGATGAGCGGTATACAGGGGCAGAACGATAGGTGGAACAATGTGGCCTGGTGCAACTCGATCCCAGCCAAACTCAACTTTCTTACCTGGAGGATACGCAACAAAGCGATACCCTCTGATGACCACATCAAACGGCTGGGGATCAGCCTTGCGTCGTGCTGTCATTGCTGCGGGAACAAAAGCGAAGAAACCATGAACCATATATTTTTTGAGGGTGATTGGGCCCGGCATGTCTGGAAGTTCTTTGGTGTCTGCTCAGGCTTCCTTGAGCAAGGAGGCAGTGTGGAGATGTTTATGGAGCAATGGTTTCAGGGGGCTAGTGTGTCAGGGGAGGAGTCTAAGGTACGTGCGACTATTTTCAATGCGGCATGTTGGCACTTATGGCAAGCCAGGAACAGGGCAAGATATGAGGGGAGAAGCACCTCTGGTCGTTCTGTGGTGGCTAACATCCGATGCATGCTGATTGACCTGATTGGCGCAGCGGGAATCGGAGGGGGAAGGTTACCCTTGCGGGTGCAGCAGGCGCTTCCAAGGAGCGCCACCGGGGAAGGTGGGGTGGCGCGGGGTAGATGGATTCACTGGATTCCCCCTAGCGAAGGGCTTAAGCTTAATACAGACGGTTCCTGTGTTCTGGGTGACATGAGGGGAGGAGGAGTTCTCCGGGACTCCAAAGGGAGTCTGGTGGTGGCTTTCTCAGCCCACTTTGGCAGTGGTTCTTCTATTCGGGCAGAAGCATTGGCGGTTCTGACAGGCTTATCCCTATGTAGACACAGGGGCATCTGCATTACCCATTTGGAGACGGACTCTATGATTACCCACGACGCCCTCCATGGTAGAGGCAGTACACCCTGGGCTATTACCTACACTATTAGAATGTGCAAGGCTCTCCTGAATGACAGAGTTAGAATTTCTCACACGTGGCGAGAGGGGAACAAAGTGGCTGATTATATGGCTTCTATTGCAGTTCCTGGTATGCGGGTGACGTGTCTTACCAATGTGTCCAGTATGAAACCGGAGGGGGTGAACCTTGTACGGGGCGATGCCCTTGGGCTACATTATTTCCGTCCCCCATGATCCTGTATCCCCCTTCCCTTCTCATGAATAAAAATTTTAATGTTGGATGGATGCATGGTAATATTCCTCTTCCCAAATTTTTAATTATACCATGATTTGTTTTGATTACATTTTGGGATTATTTTACTTGATTAATTTTCATTTTTATGTTAAGTATATAATATTAGAATTAATAATTATTATTTATGGTGTAGTAAGAACTACCAAGTTAATATAAAATGGCCAAAGGACTAGATAACATTCCAATTTGTGCGATTATTCCTAATTTATGACATTAATTAATTCTGTTTTATTTATAATAATTTCATTTTTCCAGCTATATTTATTACTTATTTTAGATTAAGGAATTTTTTGAATGAAGGTTATTTTTATTCAATTTTAATAATATTGAGTTGAATGTCAACAGTTTTTAATTAAATTAAAATTTCCAATTTCGTGAATAAAATGAATCGATATATATATATAATTCCAATATTTTTTAATTTGAAGGGGAAGGATAGGTGTAACATCCCAAGTAAATAAAGAATAAAGAATTTTCATATTTATTAATATTTATGAAATAAATATTAATTTTAATTAAAAAGCGGTTTCTACGTTCGATAGCGTACTCGATACGCAACAATGAGTTTCTTTGAAAACTTACGTTGCACACTAGTAATAAAATAATATTATTTTAAATGTTAGTTAACACGTAGCCGTTGTACTGGTGAGAATGGATATAAATAACTAAAATATGATTATATATGTTTTTAATTTTTTTTACATTTATCCAATAAAATATAAAGGCTTAAAATACGGAAAGAATTCAATTTTAGGCATTTATACCCTAATTTTCACTAAGGGTTCACTTATCAACTTTTAACGGCGAACCGTCATTAAATATAGTTTTGATAAATCTTATAAATTCTATTAGACCAAATATAACTATTATTTAGAAATGGGACTTCAAAATTTACTTTGTGTAAATTTTTGGTATCTTTCCGATAAAGTTTATTTTTTTAATGAATAGTGTAAAATGTTGTATTTTAATTCCAAACCTCTTTTTAATCTAATTTATTTATATGATTATATTATCATTTTAATTGGTTTTAAAGTGAAATTATAAAATATTTTTTCCATTAAATCCAATAGTGTTGTTTGGAATTAATTTCACATTGAAATCGGACTTAAACTAGTGTCAATCTTTTGATACTTATTGTTTCATAAAAACACGCTATTTGCTCTGACAGCGGAAATTAATTTATGTGACTTATATGTTCTGAATTTTGTAAAATAGACTTCATTTTTGAATTCAGAATTTCAAATATATCTTAGGGTGAAGTTTTGTTATTTTTCTGAAAAACGTCAATTTTGATGAATAGTGAAACCACTAAGTGGTTGTTAAAGAGACTGATTTTCCGTTTAAATGAAACTCTTCCACTTCTGTGATTTGATTTTCAAAAATCCGACATACATGGTTGTCATTAAGAAGTAAAATGTGGTTCAATGAGATTAAAATAATTTTTTGGTGAATCGTAACTTTTAAGTTCTTAATCGCGATTACTGGTAATTAGTGTAGTTTAGGGTAAAAATAATGTTTTAATGATATGAGATGAACATTACACATGTCCTACCCTCATTGAATGTGTCATGGCCGACCGATACAAGCCATGGGTCAACTAGGGGACCCCATGGAGCCACTTTGGTTGGGAAATGACATAAATAACTTTTTATTTAATGTTAAAGTAAAAATGACACAAACATGAGTTATTTTACTAAAAAAAAATTTACATGGGCTTATACAATTCATATTTTTACTATAATAATTCATTAGAAATATAAAAAGATTTCCAACATCATAGTATTTGTTTTGTAATTTTTAGACATTAAATAAATTAAATTATTTATGACATCATGATGATGCAGCGATGACCTCATTATTTAACGATTTAAATAAAATAGAAAGATAATGTAATATCTAAGACCTACACATGTCCAAAACCAATTGGATGAGTGTATTTCAAACCCTAATCACCTTATCCTCTAAATACATCAATGTGGGACCTTTAAAATCCGAAAATATTTTGAAAATAAAGTAACATTTTGTAACTTTATAAGAGTGCTCCTCCTCTCCTCTTATAAAAGGCCCCCACCACTACCTCCTTACCCACACTCCCAAAGCCTTTGGCTCGGCCATCCCCTGCCCATTTTGTCTCTCCACATCCCTATATTACTCCTTCAAGCCTCACTTTGGGCAGAAGTCTTTCCAAGGAATCCTTTGAGCTCTAACCAAGGGGAGTTACCTGATTTTAAGGTAATGTCTTCTTTTGAGGCCTTTTGATTTATTTTGCTTCTCCAACCCCCTAAACTCTTTTTATTCTTTTCTTTTGTAAAAAATAAAGTATCCTAAATATACTAGGATGTTTTTATAAGAAGTATTCGATCTACACTTACACACACCTACATCTAATGGTTAAAGAACATACTATTTCCGTGGATGGCGAATTTCTGCCTCCCGAAACGAGGATTGTTCAACATTCTTTTAACACCTTCAAAGGTGGACATTAAGATGAAACTATATTTATATATGATATATAATATGTTTATGTTTCCTTAAGCTTCAGTATTTTTTCATTTTAGGCATACCTTTATGGTTTCCATTATGGGTAAACACGATATCTTCATTTAAGGAAGTGCGGACTACCGCCCCCTTAAAGTGATGTGATTCGTTAATGTCATATGTGGGACATGTAAAGGATGGATTTAAAGTTATTATATATGATGTTACACTGGAATTATAATATACCTCTATATCATTATTATTTTTTTCCATTAAATTATGAGATAGAAATGAAAGTAGCGTTCATGCGTACGTACGGCTTACCATCTCCATGAACGGTGCATTTCATTTCTTATCCCCAAATGTAATGTACTATTAAAAGTACATGTATATAATGGATATATATAATGAATGATATATCTAAATGATGAATATAATTCTGGAATTAAAATATACATACCTCTCATTTAGTTTTAATTCCATTAATATGACAAAGAAATGAAAGTAGCGTTCATGCGTACGTACGTCTTACCATCTCCATGAACGGTGCATTTCATTTCTTACCTCTAAATGATTATGTAATATTATAAATACATGTATATGCTGGATATATATGATATATATGATATCCAAATCAGGAATGTCATTCTGGATATAAATAACCTTTGACCACACGAACAACATGTAATTGTAAGAAGTCCACTTTCGACTTAAGAACCAAATATCGACAAAACAAACATTATTAACCTAAATGGTTACATAATGTTTATAACATGGCAATAAGTGATATAAAAGGAATAATGAACATTAAAAAGGTTCTTAATCAAGTAGAAATTAACTCAAGTTTATTATTCAGGACGTTAAAGAACTATCGAGTCAAGTCGGACCCGAGGTAAGGGACTTCGTCTCAATCTCCTTTCATTGAGGCATATTTCGTTTTATACACAACTTTCTTTTATACGGTGTATAAACCCCTTTTACTTTTACTTTTATACAAAAGGAATCTTTTTCTACAAAGCATTTTACAAAACGACAAAAAGGATTGTTTCTTTTAATGTACGCGGTGACAACAACCTTTTCCGTTGTCGCGAGTATTATTTAGTCTTTGGCTTCCTCAACAAGTCGTAATGTTTTTAAAATAAAATAAATACCATATACTCTTTTATGTATTTTGGTATTTAAAATGGTTTTGATAAAGGATTCTATTATGATATATTATGATTGAAATGTGGAAATGTTAACATTCTTTTATATTGGTTTTATGTTTTATGATTGGTCCTTGGACATTTGACGGGTGGTTACGTGATAAACCATATGACGGGTGGTGCCGTGAATACCAGGACGGGTGGTTACGTTATAACCTCCAATGCATTGGGTATGGAAGTCGTCCGTATGGCTATTCCATTAAGTATGTATGGAAATTGGCCATATGGCTATTCCATTAAGTGATATGTGTGGAAGTCGACCGTATGGTTATTCCACTTAAGTATGTTTATGTCCCAAGTTACCTTTTTATATGTTATTTGTTCTTTATATGGGTTTTATGGTAATCCTTTGGTTAAAAAAAGGTAATTAATGATACTTTATTCAGTGAAGAGTTTTTAATACTTCATGAAGGTGAAGGTATTACTTTGATAGAGTATCCATGGTTTACTTGATGTTTGAAAAAGAAACAGTTTTCATTCATTGTGTATCCCTTACTAAGCTTTTTATGCTCACCCCAAGTTTTTTTGAAATGTTTGTTATAGGACATAATGTGGAATAAGGTCAAGGATGGGATCAAGGGAATTTCATGCTATATAAAACATGGAACTAGACATATTTCTTTTTAAGAGTTTTTTATTCTATGGAAACTTGGTAGAAGTGTCTACTTTGTAAATCTTTTGAGATGTAATAGTTATGTTCTAATTCTCTAAAACTCTAAACCTGAAAAGATCCTCAATGTGTAATCTTGTAATAAATTAATATTAAGTAATGTTTAAGGATGGGGCCTTATAGTTGGTATCAAAGGTCGGTTTAGACAACTTTAGGAGTTAGAAAATTGTTAAATTATAAGTTAATTTATGATATGATTGAAATGATATAGCATTTACAGATTACCATGTTGCTTCGCCTAAGATATTTCTATTTCAAGAACGGTTTTCCATAGAGGAAACATGTCATCTATGTTAGGAAGGCATACAGAGGGAAATGAACTTCTAAATAAGCAACCTAAGATGGTCAGAATCATAATAGAAGAGTTTGTTGTAGTGATGGCTCGGTTGAATCTGGTGATAAATGCTGATTGTGTTTATTGATGATATTTTGGTGTTTTATAAAAGTAAGGAGGAGCATGAAAGTCATTTAAGGGTTTACTTGCAAACCTTAAAAGAAAAGAAACTATATGGAAAATTTAGCAAGTGTGAGTTTTGGTTACAACAAATTTCTTTCCTGGGACACATTATTTCAAAAGATGGCATAACTTTTGATCCTACTCAAACAAAAGTTGTTGAAGAATGGCCAAGACCCACAAATGTAACCGAGATTCGTATTTTTCTTGGTTTGGAATGTTACTACCGAAGGTTTGTTGAAAATTTTTCATGGTTATCTAGTCCAATGACTAAGCTAACTCGTAAGGGTGTTAAGTTCATCTGGACAAAAGAATGTGATGATTGTTTTTAGGAGTTGAAAAGAAGATTGGTGAATACTCCTGTTTTGGAACTTCCTTCCAGGAATAGTGAGTTTGTTATATACAGTGATGCTTCGTTGAAGGGACTTGGATGTTTCCTTATGCAGAATGATCATGTAATTGCTTATGCTTCACGTCAGTTGAAAACTCATGAGGTAAATTACCCTACACATGATTTGGAATTAGCTGCTGTTGTTTTTGCTTTAAAAATTTGGAGGCATCATTTTTTTGGAGTAAAGTGTGAAATATATACTAATCAAAAATGTTTAAAGTATATATTCACTCAGAAAGAATTGAACATGAGACATAGGAGATGTCTGTAATTAATCAAGGATTAAGATTGTACAATTCACTACCATCCTGGAAAAGCAAATAAAGTGGTTGATGCTTTGAGTCGAAAATGTAATGCTACATTAACCATGATACGTTTTGAATGAGATCCTTTGGTTTTTGATTTGATTAACTTTGGCATAGAAGTTGTTGGTGCAGGAAATCCTTCTGTTTTGTTTCAAGTATTAGTGAAATCTTCTCTATCAGACAGAATCAAGCAAGCACAGAAGCAAGACAGTGAGTTGCAGAAAAAGGTAGAGCTGGTTCAGAAAGGTAATTTGCCTGAATTCAACATTGATAATGATTGTGTTTTAAGGTTTGGGAAGAGATTATGTGTGCCATATGATTCACAGTTGAAGAATGAGTTGTTATGTGAGGCTCATAGTTCCCCGTTTTCAGTTCATCCTGGCAGTACTAAGATGTACAGAGATCTGCGAGAGTATTACTGGTGGGATGGAATGAAAAGAGATATTGTTGATTTTACTGTGAAGTGTTTGACTTGTCAGAAGGTTAAAGCAGAGCGACAGTTACCTAAAGGGATGCTTCAGCCTTTACCAGTGTCAGAGTGGAAATGGGAAAACATATCCATGGACTTTGTTATGGGATTACCGAGGACATCTCGAGGTAATAATGCAATCTGGGTTATTATTGATCGTTTGACTAAATCTGCTCATTTCCTTGCTATATGAGATACTTTTTCCATAGATCAACTTTCCCGTTCGTATCTTAAAGAGATAGTCAGGTTACATGGAGTTCCTCTCTCCATTGTATCTGACCGTGATCCCAGGTTTACTTCTAACTTTTGGAAGGTCCTTCAGAAGTCGTTGGGTACTGAATTAAATTTTAGTACAGCTTTTCATCCTCAATCAGATGGGCAGTCAGAATGAACAATTCAGACCTTGGAGGATATGCTACAAGCTTGTTCAATGGATTATCAGGGAAGTTGGGACCAACATCTTTCTTTGGTTGTGTTTTCTTATAATAACAATTTTCATTCCAGTATACAGATGGAACCATTTGAGGCATTATATGGGAAGCGGTGTCGAACTCAAGCATTTTGGGATGAAGTGGGTGAAATGAAGCTAATGAGACAAGAATTGGTAGAAGAGATGGCAGAAAAAGTTCAGTTGATTCAGAAGCACATGAGAACAGCTCAGAGCAGGCAGAAGAGTTATGCAGATAACCGGAGGAAGGATCTATCTTTTGAGGTAGGTGATCATGTTTTTCTCAAGGTTTCTCCTTGGAAAAGTGTGATGAGATTTGGTAAGAAAGGAAAGTTGAGTCCAAGGTTCATTGGACCATATTAAATTTTGATGAAATTTGGATCATTTGCTTACCGAGTGGATTTACCTCCGAGTTTATCTCAGGTACACAATGTTTTTCATGTTTCGTTGTTGAGGTAGTATATGCCAGATTCATCTCATGTTTTGAGTCCAGAGGTAGTTCAGCTGGAGGAGAACCTATCTTATGAAGAACAACCAGTCCAGATTCTTGACCACATGGAGCAGGTGTTATGGAATAAGGTGATTCATCAGGTAAAGGTTTTGTGTAAAAACCATGTGATTGAAGAGTCAACGTGGGAATCTGAAAATGCTATGAGGGATAAATACCCCACTTATTTTGATATGTGAATAAAATTGCGAGGACGCAATTCCCAAAAGGTGGGAAGGATGTAACATCCTAGGTAAATAAAGAATAAAGAATATTCATATTTATTAATATTTACGAATTAAATATTAATTTTAATTAAAAAGAGGTTTCTACGTTCGATAGCATACTCGATACGCAACGATGAGTTTCTTTGAAAACGTACGTTGCACACTAGTAATAAAATAATATTATTTTAAATGTTAGTTAACACTTAGCCATTGTACTGGCGAGAATGGATAGAAATAACTAAAATATGATTATATTTTTTTTAAATGTTTTTACATTTATCCAATAAAAGATAAAGGCTTAAAATACGGAAAGAATTCAATTTTAGGCATTTATACCCTAATTTTCAGTAAGGGTTCACTTATCACCTATTGATGGAGAACCATCATTAAATAAAGTTTTGATCAATATTATAAATTCTATTGAACCACATATAAATCTTCTTTAGAATCGGGAAATCAAAATTTACTTTGTGTAAATTTTTGGTATCTTTCCGATAAAGTTCATTTTTTTAATGAATAGTGTAAAATATTGAATTTTAATTCAAAACCTCTTTTTAATCTAATTTATTTATATGATTAGAATATCATTTGAATTGGTTTTAATGTGAAATTAGAAAATATTTTTACCATTAAATCCAATATTGGTCGTTGGATTTAATTTCATTTTTAAATCGGACATAAACTAGTGTCAATCTTTTGATACTTATTGTTTCATAAAAACACGCTATTTTATCTGACAGCGGGAATTAATTATTAAATTAATTAATGTGACTTATATGTTTTGAATTTTGTAAAATAGACTTCATTTTTGAATTCATAATATCAAATATAGCTTAGGGTGAAGTTTTGGTATTTTTTTGAAAAACTTCAATTTTTGATGAATAGTGAAACCACTAAGTGGTAGTTACAGAGACTGATTTTCTGTTTAAATGAAACTTTGCCACTTCTGTGATTTGATTTTCAAAAATCCGACATACATGGTTGTCATTATGAAGTAAAATTTGGTTCAATGAGATTAAAATAATTTTTTGTTGAATAGTAACTTTTAAGTTCTTAATCACGATTAGTGGTAATTAGTGTAGTTTAGGGTAAAAATAATGTTTTAATAATATAAGATGAGCTTGAAACATGTCCTACCCTCATTGGATGTGTAATGGCAGACCATGAAAATCAATGGGTCAACTTGGGGACCCCATGGAGCCACTTTGGTTGGGAAATGACATAAATAACTTTTTATTTAATGTTAAAGTAAAAATGACACAAACATGAGTTATTTTACTAAAACAATTTTTACATGAGGTTATACAAGTAATATTTTAGACTATAAATATTCATTAGAAATCTAAAAAGATTTCCCACATCATAGTATTTTTTTATAATTTTTAGAAATTAAATAAATTAATGTATTTATGACATCATGATGATGCATCGATGACCTCATTATTTAACGATTTAAATAAAATTGGAAGATAATGTAATATCTAAGACCTAAAAATGTCCAAATCCTATTGGATGAGTTTACTTCGAACCCTTATCACCTTATCCTCGAAATAAATCAATTTGGGATATTAAAATCTGAAACTATTTTGAAAATAAAGTAACATTTGTTAACTTTACAAGAGTGCCCCTCCTCTCCTCTTATAAAAGGCCCCCACCTCTACCTCCATACCCACACACCCAAAGCCTTTGGCTCGGCCATACCTTTCCCATTTTGGCACTCCACATCCCTATCTTACTCCTTGAAGCCTCACATTGGGCAGAAGTCTTCCCAAGGAAGCCTTTGAGCTCAAACCAAGGGGAGTTACCCGATTTTAAGGTAATGTCTTCTTTTGAGTCCTTTTGTTTTATTTTGCTTCTCCAACCCACTAAACTCTTTTTATTCTTTTCTTTTGTAACAACTCCAGTATCCTAAATATACTATTATGTTTTTATAAGAAGGATTAGAGCTGTACTTACACACACCTACATCTAATGGTTAAAGAACATACTGTTTCCGTGGATGGCAAATTTCTCCCTCCTGAAACGATGATTGTTCAACATTCTCTTAACACCTTCAAAGGTGTCCATTAAGATGACACTATATTTATATATGATATATAATATTTTTATGTTTTCCTTAAGCTTCTGTATTTTTTCATTTTGGGCATACCTTTATGGTTTCCATTATGGGTAAACACGATATCTTCATTTAAGGAAGTGCGGACTACTGCCCCCTCAAAGTGATGTGATTCGTTAATGCCATATGTGGGACGTGTAAAGGATGGATTTAAAGTTATTATATATGATTTTATACTAGAATTATAATATACCTATATATCATTATTATTTATTTCCATTAAATTATGAGATAGAAATGAAAGTAGCGTTCATGCGTACGTACGGCTCACGGTCTCCATGAACGGTGCATTTCATTTCTTATCCCCAAATGTAATGTACTATTAAAAGTACATGTATATAATGGATATATATAATGAATGATATATATAAATGATGAATATAATTCTGGAATTAAAATATACATACCTCTCATTTAGTTTTAATTCCATTAATATGACAAAGAAATGAAAGAAGCGTTCATGCGTACATACGGCTTACTGTCTCCATGAACGGTGCATTTCATTTCTTACCTCTAAATGATTATGTAATATTATAAATACATGTATATGATGGATATATATTATATATATTATATCCAAATCAGGAATGTCATTCTGGATATACAGAACCTTTGACCACACAAACAACATGTAATTGAAAGAAGTCCACTTTCGACTTAAGAACCAAATATCGACAAAACAAACATTATTAACTTAAATGGTTACATAATGTTTATAACATGGAAACAAGTGATATAAGAGGAATAATGAACTTTAAAAAGGTTCTTAATCAAGTAGAAATTAACTCAAGTTTATTATTCAGGATGTTAAAGAACGATCGAGTCAAGTTGGACCCGAGGTAAGGGACTTCGTCTCAATCTCCTTTCATTGAAGTATATTTCATTTTATACACAACTTTCTTTTATACAGTGTATAAACCCCTTTGACTTTTACTTTTATACAAAAGGAATCTTTTTCTACGAAGCATTTTACAAAACGACAAAAAGGATTGTTTCCTTTAACGTACGCGGTGACAACGGCCTTTTCCGCCGCCGCGAGTATTATTTGGTGTTTGGCTTCCTCAACAAGTCATAATGATTTTAAAATAAAATAAATACCATATACTCTTTTATGTATTTTGGTATTAAAAATGGTTTTGATAAAGGATTCTATTATGATATATTGTGATTGAAATGTGGAAATGTTATCATTCGTTTATATTGGTTTTATGTTTTATGATTTGTACTTGGTCATTTGACGGGTGGTTACGTGATAAACCATATGACGGGTGGTGCCGTGAATACCAGGACGGGTGGTTACGTTATAACCTCCAGTGCATTGGGTATGGATGTCGGTCGTATTTCTATTCCATTAAGTATGTATGGAAATTTGCCGTATGGCTATTCCATTAAGTGATATGTGTGGAAGTCGACCGTATGGTTATTCCACTTAAGTATGTTTATGTCCCAAGTTACCTTTATATATGTTATGTGTTCATTATATGCGTTTTATGGTAATTTTTTGTTACAAAAAGGTAAGTAATGATACTTTATTCAGTGAATAGTTTTTACTACTTCATGAAGGTGAAGGTATTACTTTGATAGAGTATACATGGTTTACTTGATGTTTGAAAAAGTAACAGTTTTCATTCTTTGTGTATCCCTTACTGAGCTTTTTATGCTCACCCCAAGTTTTTTTGAAATATTTTTCACAGGACTTAATGTGGAATAAGGTCAAGGATGGGATCAATTGAATTTCATGCTATATAAAACATGGAACTATACATGTTTCTTTTTAAGAGTTTTTTATTCTATGGAAACTTGGTAGAAGTGTCTACTTTGTACATCTTTTTAGATGTAATAGTTATGTTCTAATTCTCTAAAACTCTAAATCTGAAAAGATCCTCAATTTGTAATCTTGTAATAACTCAAGATTAAGTAAGGTTTAAGGCTGGGGCCTTATAATAGGGGATATTGAATTAGTGATGAAATTGAGAAAAAATGGAAATGTGTTGGGAAAATTATAGTGTGATACATAATGTATACATAGTTATATTTAAGATATTGAAAACCTAGAAGTTTATATATACCATTTCATGATATAAAGTGTAATTATAAATCAGCGTACAATCCATGGATTGTGATGTTTAGTGTGTTTGAAGACTATGTACATAAAACATAAAACATGGGACTAAAAAAACTTCTTTATTTAATCATAAAAAACCCCCCAAAATTCCATTGAGATCATACATATTCATTGGATAACATGTGGATAACATGAACTAAGGGATGATCGTAAAAGCCCAACAAGAGAATAAACATAATAATAAAGCTTTAGCACATGGGTTAGAAGGCATAACATGATGACATAACATGTCATGTAAAATATGTACTAATAACATATAATCATGGTATAATATTAACATGGAGTCAATGTAATGTGTATAAAACATAAAAAATTACATTACCACGATTCAAGGCTTACCTCCAGAACCACTGCACATGGTAGCACAAGCCATGACCAACCGCCAAGACCGACACACATGGTAGCACAATGCAAGGCTAACCGCCCAGACTATCACACATAACGTATCATGAGACTCAACATTACCCAATTAATTATATTGCTATCTAGGTTCACTCATATTAACTTCTCATGAATATGTGTTCCACAATAAGAATCATACATAATTAACAATACACAAACACAAGTGTTTCCATAGAAGAAAATGGGTATCATAATCATGTCATAAAGAAAAATGAATGGGTGTAACATACAAGTGTCCATGAAAGAAATTAATTAAAACATAAATGGAAATTAATAAGTTAAAATATTCATAAATCATGTCATTTTATGTCAAACAAAATTGACAGCATGAAAGAAGAGTCTTTAAGAAAAGTTAGCATTTAATCATTTTTGTGTGGTTTTAAGGATAAAACTATAGTACCTTTTAAAATGGAAAATGGAAAAATATTTTATATAAAACAAGAAGTGAACCAAGAATTTTTTCATAATAAAAATAATGATTATATAAATAAAATTGAAGATTAAAATAGAATATAGAGTGCACTTGAAACCAGGAAGGAACTCGAGAAGTTCCCTCAAAATAAGTTTTTTTATTAGAAAGTATTGATGAGGGAATCACTAAAAACATGTACATACCAGAAATATAATGAAGATAGGGCCTTGATAAATGAATTTTTTACATGTAAATATCATTTATAACATGCATATAAAAAGATATAGTACTTCATTTTTTTAATAATAATGATGTAGAAACCAAAAGGAATAATAGAGGATAGGGTAGAATCCTTTACGAATTATTACCATAGTTTTAGGAGTACTTAAAATGGATTAATGAGAGAGAAATGTTATTATCATTAATTATAAATAAGTAGGTAAGTATGGTGTATTTCTTGAATAATACCCCATCATTAGGTTTTATACATTAAAGGGCATAACATAGAGGAAATTCTTTAATTAGAGTGAAATAGAGAGGATCCCATACCATAAGTCTGGTGGTGTTCTCCACATTATATTAATGACATAAAAAACTATTTAGGTTCATTAATTAATAATTAAAGAACCTATTATATATTTAAAATATTATTTATACCCTTTTTACATTCATTCATGGCCTTTTTGATTGGTGATGAGATTCAATTTCGTTGTTCGGTTCTGTTTGCTTCCATGGTTTTAATGATCGGTTCACCAATTTATGATGGGACAAACAAATGTGGTGAGAGTGGATGACCATAATTGGTGTTATATTTTATTATTGAACATTAATATGTATAAATGGTCTTAAATTTAGTTTATTTACATGGATTTAAGTATAATCATTATATAAAATTTTAGTGACCACCTTTTGGGTTAATTGGCGGTTTTTAACCACAATGAACACGTTCTGTTTTATAAATAAAAACCATGCGTACAAAATGATTATAGAACCATATATGAAACATAATACATCTGTTATGGTCTGGTTAAACCATGAACGTTTTTTCATGAACATAATTGTAGATGGTATTGGAAATTTAAAACCAATCCTCCATAAATGTGGTAAATTAACACATCCCGGATGTTGTCTTTACTACTAGTATTAATCATGTGTGAAGGAGAGATAATAATAACTTATTCCATTATCATAAAAAAATTCCAGTAAATTTAAATAACTAGTGTTGTCATTAAATTTTTATGGGGGAGTTAAGGAAAGAAAATAAAACATATGATTAGGAAAAGAAAGTAAAATAATTGAAAAGAGGAATTTACCACTTGAATCGATCTTCATTTAATGCCTCTTAAGGGGATGGGATTTCGTATTTTTAAGAAAAATAAGGGTTTTTGGATGTGGGGGATGAGATTAGGGAGATATTTTGGAAGAATTTAGGAAAGGTACAAGGCTTGAGAAAAGTGAAGTGAAGAGGGGAGTGTGGGCGGTTTATATAGTGGATGGGAGGAGGGTTTTCATATTACTTAATTCTTTAGTTTATTAATTTCCCTCAAGGACAGAAATAGGGATGATTCCATGACCTAAAATATTAATAAGTGCATTTTAATTCTAAATATTGTTTCTTACATCATACCTGATGCTAGGAATAGTCCATTTTGCTTATAATGTATATATACAATAAATTACCATATTTCACTATTCGTCAAAAAATCTGATATTATAGAAAAATCCCAAGAATTCACCCTATCTATTTTTAAATGTGTAGAATCCAAAAATGAACAAAATTAAAAAAAAATTTCCCAATTTTTAATTATTTATTTTTTATATAAATTGAAAATTTACTTTGAAAATATAGATTTTAAAACTATAACTAGTTTAATAATGCTTCCAAAAATTAAATAAGCAGATATAAAATTATCCTAAAACAAAAATTAAAAAAATAATAATTTATGAACACCTTTTAGGAAAAAATATTTTATTTTAAATTCATTAATTAATTCCAAATATTTATTTATGAGTTTCAAAAATACCAATACATTTATTATAGTCATATTATCACTAATAAAGTGCCAACATTTTATTTATACATTCATGGATGAGGTTACTATTCTTTTAGAATATTTATTATTCATAAGGGTCATATTAATATTCATATGGGTAAAATTACTATTCAAAATGGGTAGTTACTATTCACTAAAAAATATGTTTAGACTCTAAACATCTTACTGATCGAAATCGTGAAAGCCAAATTTTTTAAATTCAAATCACATAAGTGACAATACTATGTTTAAAGGTCATATAGTACCTAGTAATTCATTGTTTTGTTATTTAATGTGATTATATGACATAATTATAAAAAGGGAATTTCCATTGATAAAATATTGGGTCGTTACACTATTCCCTCTTATGAAATTTCTCCCTCAATTTTTTTTTTAACATTCTAAGCAATAAATAGGTGCATGTACTTTTCCTTAATTTCTTCAATGATGTCTTCATTTGTTCCTATTATAATTTACTTCAAATAGAAATAGTCCATGCTTCATAATGGTATGTCAGGATATTATCAAAAGCATCAACATCCTTTTCCCGAAAACACCTCAGTCATCTGGGTTTATATTGATGGAAGCATCTATAAGTCATTAAAAAGGTATTTCTTATATATAATTTCAAAAAATCTTCTTGAACATGCTTTTTATAAAAAAATATTATTTATTAATCTTCAAATATGTCAAAATAGGGTTTGGGTAAATCAATTTTTTTATTTCTCTAAAGAAATAAATCTATAATTTCATACATATAGGTTGTGTGGATGTCTCTATCTTTTCAAGCATCTTGAAAATAAAATAGTGCTTCATAATTTTCAAATAAAGTGAATAATTTGAAGAGAACCTAATTGAACTTCCCTCGCAAATAATGGTATGAATGTTGAGAGAAAAATATATCCTAATAGACTGTACTTGATCCTTTTATTAATCCCATAGTGATAGAGGTATTGGATGCATCCTAATGTTGTTTGCATGAAACATGGATATTTGTAAAAGTTTCAAATTCATCATAGAAATACTTCATGATGATCTTTGCATGTAGTTCTTCATGAAGAGAGATAATAGTTTTTCATGATCTTCCTCCTTCCATATTTTAACTAGGAAAAAGAGAATACAATTATGGGGTTTGAATACATTGATAATAATAATGTGACAAATGAAATGCTAAACATTGAATGATAAACAAGTATGTATATTGTATATCCTAACTTATGATACTCAATATTTCAATCTAGGTTATCCATGATCATATATTCTTATGGGGTTATTTTTTCAATTAATAATGGTTCATAATGAGTTTATGAATTTACAAAATCATATCCCAAGGTAATTTAAAACCAAGAGTGCAGCAAAGCCTATTGTCGTTCACCAGTTTCCATTTGATTCTAGCTCAAAGAGGTGTTTTTGGGTTTTACTGCCAGATACATCTGTTCCAGAGCCACCTATAACTATTTTTATCTATATAGGTATGTATTTTCTTGATAATCCACTTACTCTATACTTAAAAAAAATTAGTTGTGTGTTCATATGCTTTATTCGTAAGGTTTTTACTAAAGTACTCTATACCTAATCTCCAAAAATAACTAGACCATCCTCTGATACAAAAAATATAAACCCATTCAGTTTACCAATAACATTACATTATATTAAGAATAATTATACATTAGAGTACATATCAAGGATCATGATGTTTAGTTTCATTGAAGGCAGGGTATATAAATCTTAAAACATAGGACTACAAAACACTTGTTTATTTAATCACCAAAAATATCCCTTAACTTCCATTTCGCTTATTCATCTGCATAGGATAACATAGGAATAATAGGAACAACGTGATGAGCTAAAAACACCATCAAGGGAATAAAAATAAGAATAATTTTTTAGCACATGGGTTAGAAGACATAACATGTTGACAAAAAACGACATGTAACATATAGAATCATAACATAGAAACATGAAATAACATAAACATAGATCCACAGTAATGGGGAAGAAATATAAAACATGAATTTTACATGATTCAAACATAACATCCCAGACCGTTGCACATGGTAGCACAAGCCAAGGCTAACCGCCAAGACTCTTGCACATGATAGCATAATCAAAGGCTTACCGCCGAGATCATCACACATAATTTCTCATGAGACTCATCATTTCCCAATGAATTGTAATTCTATTTGGGCTCACCCATATTAACATTTCGGGAATATGTTTTCTACATTAATAATCATTCATAATCAATCAAACATAAACATAAGGGTACCCATGGGAGAAAATGGATATCATAATAATGTCATAAATCATAATAAATGGGTGTATTATACCAATGTACATGAAGGAAAGATATTAAAACAAACATGGAAATTAATAAGTTAAAATGATAATATATCATGGTATGTGATGGAAAACCGAATTGAAAACATGAAATAATAGTATTTAAGAATTGTAGCATTAAGACATTTTTATACAGTTTTTAAGAGAATACTATAAATCTATTTAAATTAGAAAAGGTAACAATATTTTATATAAATCTATAAGTGAACCAAGAACTTTTTTCATAAAAAAAAATTGAATACAATGGGGGATTAAAAAACATGACATAGTGAACTTAAAATTGGTTAAGAACATGATATATTCCCTCAAAATAGTTTTTCTTATTGAAAAGTATTGAGGATGGAATCACATAAAATATGTATATCCCAAAAAGAGAAAGATGAAAGGGTATACATAAATAAATATGGTACATGTACACACAATTTATAAGAATAACATAAAAATATAAGGTAACTTTATTATGGTAATAAGAATTATGAGGCAACCTAAAGTAATAAAGGAGGTTCAGGTAGAATCTGTTATATATTATCAGCATAGCATTATGTGTAAAAAATAGCAATTAATGATAGAAAAAGGGTGTTCTCATCACTTATAAATAATGATGGATGTTTTGGGGAGGTGAAAAATCATACCCCATAAATAGAGATTGTACATAAAAGGGAATAACATAGAGGACATACTTGAATAAAAGTTAAATAGAGAGGATATCCTACATTAAGTCTGATGGCGTTCTCCACTTGATATTAATGACCTGAAATATAAAATTAGGTTCATGAATTAATAATTGATGAAAATATTCTATATTTAAAAGATTTATTATAACGTTTTTACGTTCCTTCATGTCCATTATTAATGTTTATGAGGTTCAATTTCATTGTTCAGGTCTTTTTTCTTCCTTGTTATTAATGATATCGTCACTTATTCATGTTCGGACACATATGTAAGATGAGGGTGGTTAACCAGAATTGGAGTTATATTTTTTTATTAAAAATGAATAAAGTTATATGGTTTTAAATTTAATTTTTTTACATGGATTGAATATTAATCCATATATAAAATAATAGTTACAACCTTTTTGGTTAATTGGCGGTGTTTGGCCATAATGAACAGGTTTTGTTTTATAAATAAAAACCATGTGTAAAAAAATATTCTCGAACCATATATGATACATTATACATATATTATGATCTAGTTCAACCATTAAAATGGTTTCCTGACCAGAATTGTAGATGGTAACAAAATTCGAAAACCCATCATCCTTGATTGTGGTCAATTACCACATCACAGAATGTGTCCTTACTACTAGTTTAAAAGAAGAGTAAAGGAGAGATGATAAAAATTTATTTCATTGTCATAACAAAATTCCTGTACATTTACTATATTGGAGTTTTAATAGAAATTTGATGGGGATAGGTACAAATAGAAAAAAAAAATGAACTTGAAAATAATGTAAAAGAATTGAATAGTGGAATTTACCTCTTGAATCAATCTTCTTTTAGAGCCTCTTATAGGGAGAGGAATCAGTCTTATGAAGAGACTAAGGGCTTTTGGACGTGGGTAGGAGCTTGGGGAGAGATTTTTTTCATAATTTAGGGATGGAACAATTCTTGAGAAGTGTAAAGTGTAGAGGAGAGTGTGGGTGGTTTTTATTGTGGAGGGGGGATGGTTTTCATAATATTTAATTCATTAGTTTATTAATTTCCCTCAAGATAAGACACTGTGATGATTCCATGACCAAAAATAGTAATAAATACATGTGAATTAGAACTAAGGTTTCTTACATCTTCCATGATGCTAAAAATAGTCCATTTTTCTTATAATATATATATATATACGGCAAATTACCATATTTCACTATTCATCAAAATTCACATATTTTAGGAAAATCCCAAAAATTCACCCTAACAATTTTTTGATGTGTGGAGTTCAAAAATGAACTCCAATTTTCAAAATTAATTTTATAAATATGATTAATTTAATTTTTAATCAAAACCATAATATACATGGAAAATACAGATTTAAAAACTTTAACTGATTTTAAAATTCTTTCAAAAAGTACAATACGTCATATAAAATTATATTATGACAATAATACATAAAATTATTAATTTATGAAAAAAATTTAGTAATATAAATTCACTTTTAAATTAATAAATTAATTAATTTTAATTAGATATTTATGACTTACAAAAAGCCAATACTTTTACTATGGTCATATTGTAACTTATAAAATAGCTACATATTATGTATACATTCATGGGTGAGGGTACTATTAATTTGGAATATTTATTATTCATAAGGGTAATATTACAATTCATAAGGGTAAGATTTCTATTCATATGGTACATTTAATATTCTATTATAATAAATTTTATCTTATCAGACTCCAAACACCATACTGATCGCAATTGTGATTGTCATATTTTCAAAATTCAAATCACAGAAGTTATAATATTATGTTTAAAGGTCACAAAGTACTTATTAGTAAATTTTGTACTGATTTCATGTGATTATATTCAATAAGTTTAATAAGTTATTTTACATAGATAAAACATTGGGTCGTTACCTAAGCTGTTAAAAAAGATGAACAAATGCGTTTATATCATCTTTATGAAATAATTTTTTGTTTTTAAGAAATGTTCCTAGATGCATAATGAATTTTCCTTCATATCTGGTTGGTAATAAGAAGTTTTTTCCTATGATACATAATATAAGATTCATTACTACCAATGGTACATAAAAATTATTTAGTTATATTTTTGATTAATCATATCATGTGTAAACTGAAATTATAAGTATTGAAGGTTTATTGAATCTTATATTTGATTATGCGGAACTCATGGAATGATTATCCCTTTGTGAACATCATCTAGGACAAATAATGGGATCTTTCTTATGGTTTTATACTTGTAGAAATTGAACGCAACTATATATAGAAGTATGTCATCATAAATAAGATCTCATCATTTAATAAACTAGATGAATCGATTTTAATGAGATAAAATTTATTCAAGAAGAACTGATACTGTGGATATCATATCGAGGATATGTGGAGAATTTATAATGTACTAGGATAAAATATTAATATGTGAGAAATTATCTTAACTATGAAATTATGGGTTTATATGACATGTGTCTTCCAATACAAGAAAGATAACATTTTTGTGAGGATTTATAGGAAACCTAAAATCATTGATGTAAAGACCCATAAATTTCAACGGAAATATTTTTCATAAATTTCTTTATTATTTTCTGAGTAAGCAGTTTCTGACGGCAGCTGATTCCGAGGCCCGGTGTGCCCGGAATCATTTTCCGATGTTTTTCTATGGTACATTCAATGAACAAACGAGCGGGTTTTTTCTAACAATTGAACCAGTTTTCTGAATCGAAATCTGAAGGCACCGATAAACTGCAGTGCTGGTAATTGCTTAGGAACAACTTTTCTGCAGTTGCGTTTACTCGGGTGAGGTTATTAAAAAAATGGGTTATCTAAGGCATGAAATAAAAATTTGTGCTACAATTTTTTTTTCTATTCTAAGTAGTTTTAACCTATGCATGGATGTTGGAGTGGGGCCCACTACATCCTAACACCATTTGGTAGGATAATGGTGAGGTGGGGCCCGCACGATCCCCATCCCTTCAAATTCCTTAAAACATCCCTCGTGTATTTAATTATGTAACACACCCGCACCCCCCCTTTTTAATTGACTAGTCAACCCTCCCAATTTAATGGACTGTTCAAGCCTCTTCAATAAATTTAATTAATTGAATGACAACTTTTTAAATTTCAAATTTAATAATGGCATGTGTGTGTGTGAATAAAATAAGACATTGTCTTATTTTATTGGGGGTTGATTCGTTGTCCGGAAGCAAGGAGAGAACCCTTGCGCTCTGAAGAACACCATCTTCCTCGTCAAAGAATGCGAAGAACGCCGAGTATACGATGAAGAACTCTGACACCGCAAAAGAATCGTTAGGCCGTCTCCTATCCTCTCAGCAGCCGGTGAGAGACGCCTTCTTCGAAAAATGATGACGTACTGCATCCTTCATCGGGCGTGCACCGACGACATATATGATGACATATTCTGTGACGCCGTCTTCTGCGACGCCGTCTTACGTGACTTCATCTTCCACGACTTCCTTTTGCGGTGATGATCCTCATTCGATGACTTCATCGAGGTAGGGGTTTGATTTTTATGTTCGTGAATATTTGGGTGTTCCACGTTAACGATTAAGCCTCCTGTTATCAATTTAACGGGAGGGGGTCGGGCCGCCTGAACAAGGCCGAACCTCCTCCCTCTTTGTTGTTGAATTCTTTGCGGCTCGAACGAAGGCGGCGTGGTGCAATGGAACCGCGCAGAAACAAAGAGGAATGCGGCGAAGAAGCGTCGCACCGTCACGTCGCTCCGTTGAGGCTAAAAGAAGCCGCGATCGGAGTCTGGCCGCGACAATGGGGAGATGCGCCGTCACGCCGCGCCTGAGAACCACGAGGAGGCCGCGGCCAGAGAGGGGCCGCGGTGGAGGGGCGGGGCGCCATCACGCCGCAGCTTGGGGTCGGGGCGGGGCAAGGGAGGGCGGCCAGAGCTGTCGGCCACCGTTGCTAGAGGGCAGGACCAACAGCTCCCGCGTGGTGCGGTTGACGGCCGTTACGGTAGGCCTGATCCAGAAAGACCGAGGGGTTTGACCCCCGGTCAGCGCATCTGGGCGGACCCCCCAGCGGGTCCGTCATTTCGTTCGAAGGGTGTGGCGATTCCCCCCCCCCTTTCATGCTCACACGGCGTGCGGCGCCCGTGTCGGCCCGGACCGGCCGCACCAGGCCAGGACGCCCACGCCGGGGCGGGCCACATTGGTTGGGCCGCGCCGCGCCAGGCGGGCCGGGCTGCGCCCTAGTGGGCCAGACCCGGACTTGAGTCGGGTCGGCCCGGTTCGGGCAGACCCAGGGGGTCTTGGGCCGGGTCGGTCCGGGCACAAAACCCCCTAAAACTGGACAGGTTCATTTAAATGCCCGTAACATGGGCTACAGACCTCCGATCGACGCACCATCAGTTTCAATGTGATCGTTGGATCAAGACAATCGTTTAGGTATATTACACTCAAGGTTCCGGATAACATTGGGTATGGACGGGTTGGTTCGAACACGAAACCAACCGGGCCCTCGGAGTAGAAACACTTATAACATGAGCTCTGGACGTCCGATTGATGTGCTGTCAACTTTGTTGGATTATTCTTAGTGAGAAGGACCTTTTGGAATACCCCTCTTGAGCTTTGGATGCAGTTGGAGTGCATTCAGGGTGGTTTTGACTTAAAAACAAACCAGGCCCCTAGAACGAAAAGGCCAATAACTCTCATACCGGGCGTCTGATTGACGCGCCATCTGTCATGTTGAGTTCCTTTTGTCGAGACGAAACATTGGGATACATCAACTCCAGACTACGGGTCAGTTGATGTATCGACCCTCTTGGCTCGTGGAGCGGACCCTCTCGGAATGAGCGTGTTGTGTGCGGAAACCCTAGATCTAGTTGAGACTTGACGACTACTGATCGATCGACTCGGAGTGTTTCAGATAGCCCAGTGGGGAGATCTTGGTTGTAGAGGAAGACCCACGGAGGGGAAGCGCTTGGTTGTAGCGGCAGACTCGCGGTACTCAACCGAAAGAGTACCTCTTTAGACTATGAGGGCGAGCGCTTGGTTGTGGCGGAAGACCCATGGTGGGAAGCACTATGTTGTAGCAGAAGGCCCATATTAATCTACAGGTGGAGTACTATAGCAGTCCCAGGTTAGTGGGAAGCGCTTGGTTGTAGCGGAAGGCCCACTGTACTCGATAGAGGAGGATTTCCCCAACAACTATGGTTTCTACATCATGAATACAATCCTGGTTTGAGCTGAGTCTTGACTTTGAATCATTGTCTTCGATGTGATTGACTTGATATCCTTTGTGGATTGGATTATCCTTTCCTATGTGGATTGGGTTGTACTTTCCTATGTGGATTACGTTTTACTTTCCTGAGTTGGATGAATTGTTCTTAAGCTCGTGAGTTGGTGCAGAACTGGATTTGATGACTTAGGTATATGTATGGGCATATAACTAAGTAGCGTTCGATGATACTTCGTGATTGTATCTTTCCTTGTGGTTTATCCTTTGTGGATTCCGGGAGACCTTCGTGCGTCTCAGGGTCCCTACTGAGTATCCTATACTCACCCCAGCATGGGCTTCGCCCGAACTACGTTGTGTTGGTTGTAGACGAAGGACATCACTGATCATGGTTGAGGCTTGTAGAGATGGACGAAACCCGGAGGAGGATCTCATGACGAGTCGTTGCCCGGAGGTGGATATCACATTGAGTCGGTGCCTGGAGGTGGACTCACGACGAGTCGGTACCCAGAGGAGATAGAAGGGCGTGGAGTGCTGAGGAGGAGATCTGTACCTACCCTTTAGGAAGGAAACTGGAGGATGATCCAGGAGCGGCTTGTCACCTTCAGCTTTTGTCCTTTGAGTTGTACTTTACTTTCAATTGTAGTTGTACTTTTCAGTTGGGTTTGTATTCTGGACCATTTACCTTTCAACACATTCATTTGTACTTAGTGTTGCTTCCACTTTTGCTCTTTGGTGTTTGTTACTTTTATAAATGCAATTACTTCCCTTTTTATCGGGATTTATGCCGTTGGTGATAGTCGCTAGCCCCTGGCCTATAGAAGGTGGCCTTGGGGTAGTCACGGTACGGGCCCCGAGGACGGGTCGTGACAAATTGGTATCAGAGTAGTTCGGTTCTACAACAGAACTCAGGACACTGATATTTCTTCTATGTGAAGCAATAGTGTTAAGGGTATTGACTGTGGTTATCACTCCAGAGAGTCCAGTGTTGGTGCGGTGGCCGACGTATCTACACACCAAGACCCTGACTTCTGATTTTCAATTCAGTGAATGAAAACACTGATTGCTTGTGTGTTTCAAAAGTTTTCTTTGTGATTACTTTGTGTCAGCTCACTAGGTATAAATCATTGACCATGTCACATCTTTTCAAGATGTCTCCACACATACAGTCAGTTGGAGTTCCGAGAGAGTACTCGATGACGGCCCACCGAGCGACGAGACTCTGGTGTAGGTCCCTCTTTCAATGTTGGCACCTTCGGGTGGTGTACCAGCAGCACCACCACCTGTTAGGAAGCAGATTCCACGAGTTGTACTAGTGGATGGTGCACGTTGACAGAGCGCGTTGCACGAGTTCCAGCAGTAGAGGCCTCCGAGGTTACAAGGCGAGACAGATCACCAGGAAGCAGTGGACTGGCTGGAGACTATTGTTATAGTTCTACACCTAGTTTAGACACTGGTAGGGAAGATAGAGATCTTAGCTTCTTCTGTTTTCCAGTGGGAGACCACGAGGTTGGTCCATATAGTGATGGGGCTTCGGTACGTGGACCTATGCCAGAGATAGTACCATCGAGTAGTGTTACAACTATATCACTACATGTTGGTCAACAAACACTGCTGGCTGTACCAGTAGAGGATACTTGTAGGCATAATGCCTTACTTATGTTTCCGCGCCAGATATCCCTTAAGTTCCGAGGCAATCCCAACTCACAGGCGGCTGAGGACTATCTTGAGAAGGTGGCTGAGAGTTTTCTAGAGATTGTACAGCTTCGGCCGGATGACATGTCGGTAGCTGAGTATTCATCGAGGCATACCAATCGTTCTTGGTACTTGCTGACTACGATTTGATCAGTGCTTTAGTGCTCGGACCTCAGAGCGAGGTGTGTTTAAAGGATATCCTATTATGAACTCTTTCCTCTATTCATTCCAACTCATGTTAGGGTGCTAGAGAGAACCTTTGTGGTTGAATGTTCTTTGACTGATCGGTTATAGCCAGGGAAGGTTAGTAGTGGGAAGATGCGAACTGGCTTCAGTCTCAGAGACATGGATGTGTAAATTGTTCATGTAGAGGAAGTGAAAAGGACAGATGAATCTGCAAGGCAATGGACGTGGAAGCAGAGCTCGGAGAGTAGCATGGGGTGGTGATCATTTTTACATGTTGCAACCACCCGACTTAATAATCCCCGCTAGGCTTAGGGTGCTAGAGGGCGGGGGAAAGAGTAGCTGCATGCGGTTAAGGAGTGTGACCCAATGGCTCTATGAATGATTCAAGGGACAGTCTGTGTCCACTACTAGCTGCCATTGTAATAGACGTTGATATTAATCATTCCTTCCTTCCATGAATCTTGTCCCAGACCGAGAGTTTCTGGTTAAGCCATTAACATGACCCTCACGTCTGTAGATACCTTTGGGATGAGACTTGATAATCACACTAACGCTGATGGTGTGATCTGACCCTTGAGGTGAGAGTTTAGGTTGGAACCTATTGGTGGCAGCGTCGAGGCCTTACAACATTAGTTTGAGTATGGACTGGGCAATCACAGTTCATACACAAATTTATGGTATTAGGGAAAAAGGTTGTGGTGTATCTACAACGTCGGGATGGGTTTTCCTTGGTCAGCAAAAAGAAAACCCCAGGCATCACAGGATAAACTCATGCATAGAAGGGTGTTTCCAATCACTATTGGGATGTCCAACCTTACCCTCGTGGTTGTAGGAGTTTTGAGTTTCATTTCTAAGCAAGAAATGGAGGCCTCTAGGGTTTGAGGATGGCGACCACGTTCTTATACGGGTCTCACCTCGACGAGGTTTACCGAGATGTGGCCGAAGCGGCGAGTTATCTCTGAGGTTCAACGGACCTTTCTATGTCCTCGGTAGGGCAGGCGAGGTGGTTTACCGCTTGAACTTTCCATATCAGTTGCACTGGGTGCACAATGTCATCCACGTATCTCAGCTAAGGAGATATGTGAATGACCCTTCACACATCAGCGACCATGGGGAGTTGGACATTGACTATGGGGATACTTTTTCGGAGGTCCTGGTAAAGATCGAGGATCGATAGGAGTTGGTCCTACATGGGCAGTCGATTCCTCTAGTGTGCATCATATGGAAGCACGGTAACCTACAGGAGAGCACTTGGGAGTGGGAGGCTCAGATGTGTGCTCAGTACCCTCATTTGTTTCCCTGGTTTGTGATGAATCTTTACGAGAATGTAAATCCCTAAGGAGGAGTAATTTAAAGACCCGTAAATTTAAAAATAAATTTTTTTCTTAAATTTCTTTGGTATTTTAAGAGTACGCAGTTTCTGACGGCACCTGATTCTGAGGCCCCGTGTGCCTGGAATCATTTTCCAAAGTTTTTCTCAGGTATGTTCAGTGAACGAACGAGCGGGTTTTTTCTAACATCTTATCCGGTTCTCGGAATCGAAATCTGAAGGCACTGATGAAACCGCAGCGCCGGTAATTTCTTAGGAACACCTTTTCTGGAGTTGCGTTTACTCGAGTAAGGTTATTAAAAAAATGGGTTAACTAAGGAATGAAATAAAAATTGGTGCTTCAATTTGTATTTTCTATTCTGGGTAGTTTTAACCTATGCATGGAAGATGGAGTGGGTCCCACTACATCTTAACACCATTTGGTATGATAATAGTGAGGTGGGTCCCACACGAGCCCCACCCCTTCAAATTCATTAAAACATCCCTCATGCATTTAATTGTGTAAAACACCTGCACCCCCCTTTTTAATTGACAAGTCACTCTCCCAATTTAATGAAATGTTAAAGGCTCTTCAATTAATTTAATTAATTGAGTGAGATCTTTTTAAATTTCAAATTTAATAATGGCATGTGTTTGTGTGAATAAAATAAGACAATGACTTATTTTATTGGGGGTTGATTCATTGTACGGAAGCAAGGAGAGAACCCTTGTTCTCTAAAGAAAATCTTCTTCCCCATCGAAGAACGCGAAGAACGCCGAGTTTTCGATGAAGAACTCCGACACAGCAAGGGAATCATCATGATGTCTTGTCTCCTCTCCGTAGCCGATGAGAGACGCCTTTTTTAAAGAACGACTATGCACCACATCCTTCATCGGGCCTGCACCGATGTCGTATATGATGTTGTCTTCCCCGACGCCAACTTCTGCGACACCGTCCTCTGCGACGCCGTCTTCCACGACGCCGTATTCCATGACATCGTATTCCACGACGTCATCTTTCGCAACGCCGTCTTACGTGACGTCATCTTCCGCGACGCCCTTTTCCCTCGACGATCCTCGTTCGAAGACATCATCGAGGTAGGGGTTTGATATTTATGTTCGTGAATATTTGTTCGTTCCACGTTAATGATTTAGCCGCCGGTTATCAATTTAACGGGGGGAGGTCGGGCCGCCAGAACACGGCCGAACCTCCTCCCCCTTAGTTGTTGAATTCGTTGGGGCTCGAAAGAAGGCGTAGTGGTGAAAAGGCACCGCGCGGAAACAAATAGGAATGCAGCAAAGAAGCGCAGCGCCGTCGCGCTGCGCCGTTGAGGCTGAAAGAAGCCGCGACCGGAGTCGGGTCGTGCCAAAGTGGCGCAGCGCCGTCGCGCCGCGTCGGAGAACCACGAGAAGGCCACGACGGGAGCGGAGCCGCGGTGGAGGGGCGCGGCGCCGTCGCGCCACGGCGGAGCAAGGGAGGGCGGCTGGAGCCACCGGTCGTTGGTGCTAGAGGGCGGGACCAACAGGTCCCGTGTGGTGCACTGGCAGGCCGTTACGGCCGGCCAGATCTAGAATGACCGGGGGTTTGACACCCGGTCAGCGCAGCTGGGCGGACCCCCAAGCGGGTCCATCATTTCGTTCAATCGGGGTGGCGGTTCCCCCCTTCCATGCTCACAAGTCATGCGGCGCCCGTGCCGGCCTGGACTGGCCGCGCCGGCTAGACAGGCCGCACTGGGTTGGGCCGCACGTGCCGGGTCGGGCCGCCGGTGCGGTGCCGGGTCACTTCGGCCGGGCTGGGTCGCGCCAGCCGGGCCGGGCCGCGCCATAGTGGGACGGACCCGGACCTGGGTCGGGTCGGCCCCGTTCGGGATAACCCCTGGGGTTTTGGGTCGGGTCGGTCCAAGTCCAAAACCCCCTAAAACCGGACAGGTTCATTTAAATGCCCGTAACATGGGCTACGGAACTCCGATCGATGCACCGTCAGTTGCGATGCGATCCTTGGATCGAGACGGTAGTTTAGGTATATTAAAATCATGGTTTTAGAGAAATTTGGGTACGGCCGGGCCGGTTCGAGCTCAAAACCAACCGGGCCCTCGGAGCGGAAATGCTTATAACTTGAGCTTTGAACTTCCGATTGACGTGCCGTCAACTTTGTTGGATTCCTCTTAGTGAGAGGGACCTTTTGGATTTCTCCTCTTCTGTTTTGGACGCAGTTGGAGTGCGGTCGGGTTGGCTTTGACTTAAAACCCAACCGGGCGCCTGGAACGAAAAATCCAATAACTCTCAGACCGAGCGTCCGATTGACGCGTCGTCTGTCATGTTGAGTTCCTTTTTAGAGACGGAACTTTGGGATACATCAACTCCAGACTACGGGTCATTTGATGTATCGACCCTCTTGGCTCATGGAGAAGACCCTCCCGGAACAAGCGTGTTGTGTGCGGAAACCCTAGAGCATGATGAGACTTGGCGACTGATGATCGATCGACTCGGAGTTTTTCAGATAGCCCAGTGGGGAGTGCTTGGTTGTAGTGGTTGTCCCACGGTGGAGGAGCGCTTGGTTGTAGCGGCAGACCCATGGTGGGAAGCGCTTGGTTGTAGAAGCAGGCCCACAGTACTCGATAGGTGGAGTACTACAGCAGTCCCAGGTTAATGGGAAGCGCTTGGTTTTAGCGGCAGGCCCACTGTACTCGATAGAGGAGGAGTTCCCCGGTAGCTATGGTTTTGACATCATGAATAAAATTCTGGTTTTAGTTGAGTCTTGACTTTCAATTAATATCTATGATGTGATTGACTTGATATCCTGTGTGGATTGGATTATGCTTTCCTATGTAGATTGGGTCGTACTTTCCTGTGTGGATTACGTTTTACTTTCCTGAGTTGGATGAATTGTACTTAAGCTTATGAGTTGGAGCTGAACTGGATTTGATGACTTAGGTATATGTATGGGCATATACCTAAGTAGTGTTGGACGAAACTTCATTATTGTATCTTTCCTTGTGGTTTATCATTTGTGGATTCAGGGAGACCTTCGGGGGTCTCGGGGCCCCTACTGAGTATCGTATACTCACCCATGCATGGGCTTCACCCACACTACATTGTGTTGGTTGCAGATGACGGACATCACTGATCGTGGTTGAGGCTTGTAGAGATGGACGGTACCCAGAGGAGGATCTCACGACGATTTTTTCTCGTTGGTGGATATCGCGTTGAGTTGGTGCTCGGAGGTGGATTCACGACGAGTCAGTACCTGGAGGAGACGTAAGGACGTGGAGTGATGAGGAGGAGATCTATACCTACCCTTCAGGTAAGAAATCAGAGGATGATCCAGGAGCAGATTTTCACCTTCAGCTGTTGTCCGTTGAGTTTTACTTTACTTTTAGTTGTAGTTGTACTTTTATGTTGGGTTTGTATTCTGGCCCATTTACCTTTCAGCACTTTCATTTGTACTTAGTATTGCTTCCACTTTTGCTCTATGTTGTTTGTTACTTTTATAAAGGCAATGTCTTCCCTTTTTATCGGGATTTACTTTTTTGGTGCTAGTCGACATCCCCTGGCCTATGGGAGGTGGGCTTGGGGTAGTCATGGCACAGGCCCCGAGCACGGGTTGTGACATTGGAGTACATATCCAAATCCCTTAGTAAGTTATCTCACAAAGCATGCTACTCTTGAAATCATTATAGATACCAAGGATTGAAGGAATGAGATATTTAATGAGCTCAAGAATGTATGGAAGAAGTGTATTTTTCTAGATTATTAATGCTACATTTTATTACTATTTTATTTTTTCATCAAAATATTTAACTCTGATCGTAGTGGATAATCAACCTTTAAGTGATTGGGACAACATACATGATAACCATTTATTTATACTAGAGTCAAAATGTCAATATTAAATTCTTGTTCTGATATTTTATCTCTTATTTTAGTGTTGATACATTTAATTGGATGTTATTATATTCTAGAAAAAAATTAAAACAATTTTATACATGGGTTGATAAATTCATTTTTCCTTATAATATGTATTTCTTATATATGAAGGAAAATGAATTTTTTAGAGATGAAGTACCTAGAGAATGAATCTATGTGAGTTCAAAATAGTAGACCACTATGTATTTCTTAAGAGTACATTCATCTAATTATTATTTTCTTGAGTTAATTAAGGAGATAACATTAATGATATACTAAGTCATTTCTTGACATCTTCCCACAGACAAAGGAAAGAGGATATTTTAGAAGTGATCAAAATAGATTTGATAATCATATTCACTATCGACCCTTAATGAGAGTGAAGATATTATGTATTATTTCATTACAAAAGTAAATAAAATAAGGTTTAACCATTTTAAGACATGTTTTCTATAGTAATTAGTAATCCAACATAGGAATCAATCACTAAATGCATTTCATGAAAATAAATTTTTATTAAAATTCTTTTAGTTCTCTAGAATTAAAAAAAATCATTCCACTTTTTAACATAATATAAAAACATGAATTGTCACACCTATTTTTAAAAATGTTTTGGTCCCAATAGTTCTAACTAATAACCATGGTTTTTAAATTAAATTTTTCACAGACATAACAATAATTGTGATAATGATTTAGCACCATTTTTTTGGAGATTATATAAAATACATATCATGAGGATAATTTCTTTCATTACTAGATATCATACATGTCATCTATTCAATATCGATCGTGATATTAAGATTATCATGCTACCTAGGGTAAGAGATATAACATACATTGATAATATTTATTCAAACATAAAACACCTTTCGTTGATATACCCAAGGGAAACTCCAACTGCTCACTATGAATTGACATCATGATGGAAATCCTAACCAATATCATATAGATATTTGTGCACCTTATTTTATAAGATAAAGTAATTACCTTTGTAATCGTAGTTTACAATATTATTTTTTTCTAAAAAATTAATTGATTGAACTTTTTTCCAATGTTTCATTGACTGATTAAAGATGTTATAAACAATTGATTTAAATAATTCATTATGGTTTCTGAAACATTGAATAAGAGAGTATTGGATGAGAAAAAAATAAATTGTATATGATCATATTTATATCCTCAATTAGTGTTAAATGAATGGATATTCATCCTAGAAGATAGATAAATCAATGATTTGTATAACCATCAGAGTAGTTTTCTCCAATGAGTTTTTTATCTTCATAAATAAATCCAAAATAAATGAGATATATGGAATCATATAATAATCATGAGTGAAATTTTATGATTATTGATAATGTATTAAGAAGTTACGTTCAATCTACCCACATAAAGTATTAGAGATACAAATCTTAATAGTTTTTATATATCAAGGAATACGTGATAGTGAAATAAATTATCTAGACAGATCATCTAGAAATAATTTGTTTGAAAAGATACTATTATAATATCAAAGACTCAATGTGAATATTTTTTAAAAAATTAATATTTTAATGTAAGAGGTATTTTTATAAGATGATTGCATGAGGTAAGATATAGTAACTCACTTTTACTTGAATCCAATATTTGGGGAATATCAATGTTTTTTAGGAAAATGTTTCTTAAGATAATAATTGATCGACTCTCAATAGTGAAAATATATGGACTTTTTTCATTGTAAAATCACATTACACACCATTCTGTTGAGCTATTAGATTCCTGGATTTGTATTACTACATATGAAAAATGTTATTTTCATTATTCCAACTATAGAGGGAGAGATAATTCCCAAAACCAATAATGGTTTTGAAATAAATAAAACTAAGCTAGATCACTATACTAGTAGAAATTATTTCAACCTCTACCTTCCTGAAAATTCCATCAACTATATAATCTAACATCCTTCCAATCAACAGCCTTCAAATAGAGTAAATATAATGAATTAATTTAAACTATTATACAAAAAACAACACAAAACCAACCTTATTGAATAATTGAGGTGATGAGAAATTAGATATAAAAATTGAAAATGAGTTTCTATGTATTTGAGAAATAATGGAAAAATTATCATGAAACTACCAACACAAACCATTATAAATCCATAGAGTATGATCTTCACCTTCTCTAAAAGTATATAAGTTACTAATAACAATGAGACTTTTGTGGTTCCGAAGCTCCCACCTGGCGATTCGCTTATTCCATCAGTGACTACGGTGGCTTCAGCGCCGACCCCTTCCCCAAATACGGGGGAGGCTGAATCATTATTTCCTAAGGGTCCTGGGTTCTTCCAACCATTATCTAATACCAATTAACATTCTCCTTTTCCCAATGATTCAATTTTCCCTAAAGATTCGGAGCTCCTCGATTGATACCCTAATCTCCATATCTTGAAAATTGAGTTCTCGGGGTCTTCAGTGCTTCTGAACCACACTCTGGTTGCTCGTTTCAAGCATAGGGGACCTTCAGTTGATGCTTTTGATAGGCATGGTCCAGGGTTCCGTAAAGTTTCAACGGGATGAGTTTCATTTTCCTTTGATGGACTTTCGACCATCATTTGAAGCGTGATTCTCCATCAATGGTGGTTTGGGTTAGTTTTCCTAAACTTCCTCTTCCTTTCCAAAATCCTAATATTCTTCTAATGATTGGTAATATGGTAAGATGGTTTCTTTGTTCTGATAATTGTACTACGACTATGTGTCATCCGATTAATCCACGGATCAGTGTTGAATTAAATGTGTCTCGCCTGCCTTTCGATTTTATATGGATTACCATTGTGGAGGTGTACATGTGCAAAATGAAGGTGGTTTATAAAAACTGGATGGAATTCTGCTCTGTTTGTAAGAGGATGGGGCACCCTTCGTTGGTCTGCCGAAGGAGAGCTCACCCGGAAAAGCTGAAATCTAAAGATAAGAAGGTGATGGTTGATGTGATGAAGAGCCCAGTTCAGGGGGCTATGGAGATGGTCACTGATAAAGACACCCATAACTATGAATTATCTAAGGGTATGGTTTCATCGGTGCATCCAATGAATGGGGAAACTCGGTGTGGTGAGCATTCTTGTCCTGTGAAGATAGAGGATGATTCAAGCAACAATAATTCTGGGCAGGAAATGGTGATGGATCCCGGTCAGGATGGCTTGGGATTGATGGAAGGAGGGTGTGTTGCTATCCTTCCTAACTCTGTTGTGGAGGTCTTATCTCTTAGCCACCACCAGGTGACCTTTGGAGTGGTCCATGATTCAGAGGCGGCTGGAGGACTGAAGCTGCAGTTGAACCCATTGGTTTCTGATGTCTTCAATAGAATGAGGCATGATTTGGAGATCATAGCTAGCTCTAATGTTAGGAAAGATACAAATCAGAATTAGGAGGAGTGATGCTCCAGCTTATTGGAGGTGGTCCTTCCTATCTATTCTAAGGGTACTCAGGGTTTGGATCCCTTGTCCCGGCCCTTCCTTACTCTTAGAAACTGGTTTAATGACCTCTCGACAGGCATTTTAGAGGATGGAACGGTTGACGATGATGGTTCATGGATGGATGGTGGTGTGAAAACACTAGACGGTCTACATGGCATGGTAAAGGAGATAGGTTCCATGGACGTGGAGGAAGATACTACTGAGGAAAGGTGGCTCCCTTTGATGGAGAGTAACAGTCCCTACCAGAGGTGTAGGATCAACTCTGAGTCTCCTACTGCTGGTTTGGGGGTGTGAGCTGATGCTGGAAGGGAGACTTCTGGGAGAGGGAAGGAAAATGAGAGTGTAACATTCATTCGTTCATTGATTGATGTCATTCAATGTGGTAATAATATGATGGATATAACTGATAGACCCGTGTCTGCTTCTCCAAGAAGAAGGCCAAGGAAGGATTACTCTTATCTTCTGTGGCCGATGAGGACTAGATCGGCTTCTAAATGGAACAATTAGGTGACTGTGGCTTTTAAAAAGGTTAGTGTGGTCATGAAATCATCCCCAGAAAAACCCGGTCTTGATCGTCTTAGGAGTCGGGTTAAAAGTGCAAGCTATTAGAGGTCTCCTGATTAGAAATCAACTACTGGAGAAGATGGATCTTATATGGGGTGTGTTGATGAGTCTTGTTACTATGATGTGTATGTTTCACTTGTTTTTTGTTTGTTTATAATTTGGGGTACCGAAAACCCATAAACCGGATTTTTAAAATAGAAAACAAATTATTAGCAGCACATCAATGTGTGTGTTCTAACAACCATGATAAGTAAGGAGATATAAATAATGTAAATTTTCTTTTGGAATAGCCTAATTCAACCATTGAGTAATAGAAATAAAATATATAAAATATATAGAGAAACTCAATGAGATAAGATAAAAAACAATTGACTAAAAAATGAATATATCACTCTAATATTTACCTCCATAATGGTATATTAAAATAAGACTCATAAGGATTAAATAAAAAAATAAATCAAGGGTAAATTTATAATTTTTTAAAACAACATACCACTTATTAAATCCTATAAATACATTCCCAATAAAACTAGAAAGGGATAAATTAAGTGGATGAGTGATTAAAATTAGGAATGATTGTTTTATCATTGGGTACACCATAACATTCTACCAAATTTCAATACCAATTGAATTTTTTATTCTTTTTACTATTAGATCAATGTATTTTAATGATTAATATTTTGATTTAAGACGTTTTATTAATTTAATGATTCATTTTTGATTTTCTTATTTTTATATAGGAATGATAAAATTAAAAAGAGCAGTTTTATTACAATCAAATACATCTACTTCATTCCCTACATATTATCATGGACATGTCTTGGTAAGAGTATAAAAAATGATTTCTAAATTCTAAAGATGAATGATTATTTGACACCAAATTAGAAACCCATCATATTAGAAAGGAAATACCTTAAAACCACAAAGATAATCATTATTGTTCATGAAGGTACTTTAACTGTGATTTTTTGAGAAAATTTACATACCAAAATAACACATTCTAATGATAAAAGTATAGATGAGTAAAATAAACTTTTAGTAGAAATTTTAAATATGGGTAATAAATTATGATCTAAAAAACTTGTGAATTTTTCAAAATCCTTTGATCATGATGGAAAACATAGATTTTGAGGTAATTTTCAATTTTTTTAATTGATATAATGTTTGTTAAATAATGATAGTATTGATAACTCCTCTATTATAAATTAAATCCGTGTTGTAGAGGTAAGTAACCCAAATACAATTTCATCCTTAATTAGGCCAAATAATCATGAGATAGAACCACTAGAAACATATTTAATGTTTGATTTTCTAATGAATGAAAATAAATTGGTATTTATTATTGGTAAAAAAATTTCCATCTAATTAGAATGAAAAACTAAAAACCTTTTAAAATAGTATCTATGAGCTATAAGTTAGGCTTCGGGTGACATTCCTTGGTTTAGTTATCAAATATATAATTATAGATTTTTTTAACCTGATGAAAACCCTATTAAAAACATCATAGGAGACATAACCAAAAAAATTATATATGTGAATAAAGAAGTAAAATAAGTAAAAGATTATAAAATAATTTACCAAATTTTATAGTCCTAGAGGTACATCCCCATTGATAAAGTACATAGAAAATCTAGAGTCACTTTTGTCATAAATAATTAGAATGTAGTCGTAATGGGAAACCAAATAGTTGGATATTTTTCATTGATTAAAAGAATTTAATTATTTCATAAGAAAATATCATTTTTCAAAACAAATTTTTTGAAACTTTTTATTGAATTATAAGAAAGACCTAATAATAGGGTTTTGTTGATTTCTATAGATAAATATAGGTACCCATTACACATAAGGATCAAAAAAATGACCCCATGAACCTATCCTTATAGTGACAAATTTAGTTTGATTATACATGGATTGTGAAATACACAAGGTACATATCAATGACTCTTGGTGTAATAATCTGGTTTGTGTGCCACAAAATATTTCCTTAGACTAAGAACTTATGTTAAATTTAGTGCACCTCCCCATATTCCAGAGGTCATTGACTATCCTTAATGGAATAATACATTCCATGAAGTTGTAATTAACTTGATTTAGATAAAATCAATAATGGAACATATGTAAACTCTATCCATCACAGTATCTATAACCAATAGACAAAAATGATACAATAAATTCTATTTGGTAGCATGAAATAAAAAAATGATATGGTAACCCATTAGGATGACTAATATTATTCAAAATAAGTAAATTAATTAAAATACAAAAACAAACCCTACTAAAATCCTTTGGATACACTACAGCACTAGTCTCTAGATACCTATCATGCTTCCCCATCCTGACCCACTAGATGTACTTTTCTATGACTGGAAGGAAAACATTGGATCTACACATACATGAGATTTATCCTATAGATTGTGAGAATAAAACAATGTATGGTCTCACAAACCTCCCCTAATATACACCACCATATATGTGTGTATAAACGATGAAAATAAATACATAAATAAACATACTCATTAGTTCATCATCTGCTACCCAGGACACAATAACACCAGGTTAGGTACACACACCCATCAACCCACCACATACTATACAAGGTCATATGTATATCAAATCCATTCCTGAATTTCATTCTAAACACATTCCACACAATCTGAACTATACCCAAAAATTCAAGGAAGGGCATCATCCAATTCAAATAAAGTATCCACTTCAATGTAGGGTTTAGTACTATCCTCTTGATCCACTATTCTCTCTGGGATAGTAATAAATATAATAGTTGAATTATACCTTATCAAATAAGGTGGTTTCTATAAATATATATCCACATAATATTTTAACCAAACATTCTTTGTCATGGAAGTACCTTTTTTTGATCCCATATGACATCACAACCTAGACTCCATCTCACTCAAGGATGGACCCTTCATTACATCCCAATCCTGACTAGTGCCTTCTCACTCAAGGAATGATCCATGAGAACACCTTATCACTCACGGGAAATCCATTTGTTCTCTATCCATACCTTCTAAATCTTGTTAGGAGTACAATTTATTCAAAACAAGCACTCCATCTCACTCATGGAAGTCTATCCATCACCATATCACCCATGAATGTTCTTTGACACAGGATCCATGCCACCACATTGAAATGAATAACCACTCATGATTACACAAAACATCATATTCTTGAAAAAACATAAAGGGGTTTACAGCCTATCACATGGATCACTTGAAATTTATAGTGTCCCATTCCCTCGGGACCCAACCCCTCATCTTAAATAAATTACACTGAATCATGGCCAACAAACCTCAATGAATCCATATATAGTAGGATCTACCAAGCCCTATTCACAATATAAAAGGCTTAATTCCAACACAAAACACCATGTAGCATCCCTATCTCTTGTACTTGAAAAATTCCAATGACCAATACCTTGGTATCATAAATTATCATCAAAGGGTGGTGTCTCAACCCATCATCTAGAGGAAGAACCTCTCCAACTTATATTCCAAGTATCGTATGACATATCCTACTTGAATCACACATAGAAAAACTCATATAGTTCCTGGAGGGAGGTCTATATCACTCATGAGTTGTACAAACATCCCATTCATATTAACATCTTTCTAAGACCCCATGCCTACACACTAACCTTTGGAACCCATCCTTTGAAATACCATAAAACATCTATCATAATGAGACCTACCTAAGAATTCATGTAAACCTAACGGGTTATCTGAAATAACAAATTTAAAAATAGAAATTATTATAATCATTAATGGACAAACACCATCATATCCCTTCAACTTAGTTCAACATAGGTCTACATTTGTCTAAACCAAACCACATGAAGTATGTAGTCATTCATAGTGATGCTCAAAAAACACATGAGATTTTATCATAGGGGCCACCTACCTCAAACATGATGACATAAAATCACCAATACCCACTCGTTATCAGGGAAACTCTTGCATGCGTCCAAGAACTACGAAAGAAAACATCATCAAAATTGAACCCATGGACATGAAATCAACCTTGCTGGACATCCTATTGCCTCTGTACAAAAAATCCACATCATTCTAGGTGATTTTCCCCTTGAACCAAATAAAATCTTTAATAAAACATAAAAAACACCTAAAAATTATTTTGGGATATAAAGGGAACCTAGAGTGAAAAAGTAATGGAATTATTTTCTATGATTCACCACAGGAACAACACCAAAATACTCCCCAACATTGAGGATCAATATAGAATAAGGGAGGGGAGAGATGATCAATTCTATTTTCCTAGGATTCCCCTATCCAGTTGAATTCTATGGGGTATGAAAGATAAATTTCTAGTATTCCCCCAATTTAATAAATGGGTCCATACCTTAGTCATAGTGTAATGGGGAATTATCCAATGAAAATAACCTCATCACATGAAAATTTATTTCTGAAAACATTGGAAACATAGAGTGAATAAATTCTACATATATAGGAGAAACTAAATATATCCTTCTAGAAGAGATTACCTATACCCCTATGGAACAACTCACTATAGGATGTTATTATAGAAGGACCTTCAACAATAACATCATTTCAACTGCTCATTTGGGCCTTGCATGGATTCCAATTTGGGAACCTATAACATGATTGGTCTTTTTCACATCTAGAAACATATTATTATGATTAGGTATGATAATATTCTATACGAAATCATAATTCATTGAAAACCCCCTCTATTAGAAATGAATTCACGATCCTCTTGAAATATAATGACCTAAAAAATAACAGGACATTATAAAATCCACACCATAAAACATCTCATCCTCGATCAGACATGGTATTCATCTAGAGAACAAATCCGACCTACCTTGATCATAAAAGCACAACCATATTTACCTTTTCTATTACTAAATACTAAAAAAGTCAGATTGTGCACATGTAAATAGCATGAACCATACACATTGAATGTTCATCCGTCTGATTGAGACCATGCTAACATCAAGATATCTCTAATCCAAACCCATCACACCTAAGACACCATATTTTTTTAACCAATTCAGGCTAAGGCTAATAGTTCTACCAATCATAATACACTTCTCAAAATAGTAAATTACACATCATTTCACAACCAACGATAAGAATCAGATTTCTTAAATGTAATTCCAACCTTCTGAGGTCCATCAACCATCTCAATGTGGTTCCACATCACTACATCTAAATATTCACAAAACACCAATCACTAAATCATTGAATGAATTATCCAAAAAAATTACTGAATGCACCCACTAACATGTCATCACCCTATTTCAATTTCTTATGATTCCATAACACCCAAGGGAAGAAAATATTTTTTTAAAAAAAACTACACCAAATATTGAACCTAAATCAATGTGAAATTCCATAGTTGTGTAATATCTCATATATTTTTAAGGTATGACCTTGTTTTTGATTTTGGTTTAAATCCATTAAATTTGGTTAAAAAATAGTTCCCATGTTTTTGAAGATAGCCAAGAGTGTTCTTGGGATTTTGGAAACAAAAGAAGGGAAAACAGCCATCCAATGCACATTACATAATTGGTGTACGGTTAGTAGTAATTTCTCAAATTAATTATGATTTCATGGAGAAATTAGTACATATTTAGTATAACTATGAATTGGGAGGGACTATACTGGGTGGACATGGACGAACCTTCCCTGTATGGATACCTTGCCATTTTTAAACCAAGTGGTCTATATTGTAGAACACTCACTAATCCCCCATATTATATAGATTATGTCACATGATGGATTCATGGTTTTCCCAACTATGTGGCCAAATTTTTTACCTCGTTAAATATGAGTAAATTGAAAATTTACCCCTAGGTATTTATGTTTTCTCACCTATATATCATCCCCTTTTTTCTTATAATATCCCTAGGTGATTAACCCTTCCTCCCAAACATAAAAAGGATCAATATCCCTCATTACTAAGATGGTTTTAGTATCATTAGGTGTTGATAATGGCTCTGGGTGTGTATCGCCCGAATCATCATTAATTTTTTTGGATTATTGATTGTGGAATCATTTTTCGTCTTTCAAAGACCTGCAAGCCACTAATTACTTTGGATCCTAGGTTGGGAATTTTAAGTGACTTTTTTGTTCAAATAAATGTCCAATTTTGATAGAGATTTCACCAAGAAAATAATAGTAGGTGGTCTACAAGATGTATCCCATGACCATAATGATTTATTTATGTTTATCTGATTCTGTGCTAGTGAGGTGGTGAAATCCATTTTGATTTCATTGTGGGAACTATTAAATGGTTGGTTAAATGAGGAATTTAACCCCTCGTGATCTATGTGGGATTCAATGAGGTTTAGTAGGCTTGAAAAAATGCCACCCATGGTGTGTGTCATTCAGTAGAACATGGAATTAGGGTATTAAATTGAGAATTGGATGGTTAAGAAGGTTTAACCCATGATAAATATGTTTTCAAATTGACATGAGTTATTAAATTAATCTAATGATAATTATCGAGTTGTTGTCATGATATAAGGGAACCTTTGGTATAATGTGATTTTGTATAATGGGTTAATGCATGTAATTGGTAAATATGTTAATGGTTTGCGGCTCGTATGTGAAAAGTATGTCAATGCATTAAAGAATGTAAGAGATAAATATGTAAGTGTTTTAGGTCATGTAAATGGAAAATGTGTTAATGTGATAATCCATAAAGGTAGTATATGTGTTAATGGGAAATGGTCCATAAATGGTTTATGTGTTAAGGGATATATGATTTGTAAATGGTTTATGTGTTAAATGTTCTGAGAAGCATGTGTAACTAGCTTCGTGATATGATTGGGGTATTGGTATTGAGGCTTGTTTCCCATGGGTCTGGTTAGACAGATGATTTATGCCCACATCTATAATTCATGGGTTATCGATTCAAACTAAGGGTATTTTCCCTTAATAAATTAATCTGATATGAATACATTGACATAAGAACCTAATTAAGTGTTATGTATTGTATTATATAATGTTTCTTTGTGATGAAAGGAACATGGTTTTCCACCTTACTCATTGTTTATATAGCTATAATAGGATAAATTTTGTTGAGGAAAATGGATATCCATTGGAACATATGATGAATGTGTATAAAGTAAACCTTGATAATTAATGGAACATGGTTAAAAATTTATTTATCTAGTTAATAATTATGTTCCTCCATGAAAGATCTATTTAGATTGGACATTTCGTAGAAATTATTGGTGGTGGCCTACTGGGTTGTACTCACACCCATCCTAGGCCTCCGTTGGGTACCCAAGTAGACATTAGTGTATTTTTCCAGGACAAGGGGAAAGTCCCTTTCATATATTGTTGATTTTGGTGTGGGATATTCATGGATTAGGGATTTAAAATTTAAGATATGAACCATTTTGTGCATTCTATAGTTTGTCTTTATTTTTGGGTTTCCATTACCCTTGGGACTATATGAAATTACATGGAATATATAATACGTGGTTGTTCATGAACCAAATTCTGAAAAATGGATATGAGATGCATGTTTATTATTTAGATGTTTTCATATTTCATTATTTATCTACTGTGTGTTACTCTAATAAAGAGGGTATAGTCTCCCCCTTTGTTTCATTAGAACATCATTGTTTATGGGAATGCTCTGGAATATGGGGAGGTAAACATGAAGTCATATTTTGAACTGGTATAGAGAAATGGATATGTGGAACATGGGTTGGGACATTACAGTTGGATATCCAACCTAGTAAACAAGCTGATACACTCTCCCATGATTCAAAAATGAGTTGTAAAACCTATTCACTCTTTGATCACACCAAAGCATCCCCAGGTCTAATAAAAAACAAAAGAAATCTAATATAAACCAAATATAAAATCCCAATTATGTATTTCACAAGAAAAAATATATTAATAGATCTTACCACACACCATAATCCCAATTACACATTGTTCATCCAATGACTAGTCTAATATGGGATACATTTTCTAATAAATTAATCCCTTTAATGAATTTCATATCATATTATATTCAAGAAGATGTTTACATTCATAATTATCAACTAATACAAGTGACTGTCATTATGAATTCCTTTTGTATTAATCTCTCTCCCATTTTTATTTACTTAAGTGTAGGTATGGATAATATTTTGGTGACACAACCAAGGATCTACATTCAAATTGACTTGAAAATTACATGATGATCAAATGTTCTCGGAATATGTTTTTCTATTTTCATGAAATCATATATATCATATAAACCCAAACATTCCATGGAATGATGTGATCTTGTTGAATTTAATAGAGTACCAATAACTTATTCCACATATTATCATGTCATTATTTCGTCAGCCCCCCCCCCCCCAATAATGGGGAATAAGATGTGTAATAAATAATGGATTCTATTATAGAATTTGAGGAACCATTGATGAAATAAAATTTTTTTATCTTATAATGGAGGAATATTTACAACATATTTTGTTCGATACTATAATTAATATATAAGAATAGGATAAATAAGTATTTTTGTTAAACAAAGAATGTTTTTCAAGAATTGAAGTGAAATTGAATGGTTAAATCCTTAGGTGGTAACCCATAAAATGGGTATTCTAGATGAACACCATGTCTATTAAGTGGAATCAAAGCGAAAGAATCTAACCCATGATACCAAATTCTATGCTAAATTTGACAAGATGATAAAACAAAACGTAATCTATGATGTTTATAACCTAAAATGGCCAACCAAAATTATTAATATCGCGAAAAATAACTTGTAGATTACAGTCTATATTTATTATGTTGATCTCAAAAAAAAACCACCATATGAATGATTTCCCAGTCCATATCATGGAATTAATTATTGATAAAATAAATGGATTATTGAAATATATTTTGTGGATGAGTATTCCAGATAAAATAAATTATGAATAGGTCTTGAATATGAGTAGCTAACTACCTTCACAAAACCCTAAGGGGTATACCATAATAAAAGGATGCACATTATCTTATAGAAAACTAGCACTACATTGAAATATTACATTCACCATATCATCAGTTAATTTTTGGGGACCACTGTGTTATGATATTTTATTGATATGGTTGTAAAATCATAGAAAAACCGTGATCACCTTTCTAAAATTGAGGGAGAATTAATTATACTATGTTAACACAACATATAAATGATCCCACTAAATTATGCATATATGGTGACATTGTATAAATTAAACATATTTATGGTAATCAATAATGGTATTTAATTTTACCTAGAGATGACTAAAGTGACACTATACATGCCACCCCCCATAAACCCTATAATAATTTGGTGTACTACATGGGAATACCACCTATATCTTGTGATTTGTTTCTATCCTTGCCTAGAATTTCATTCCCTATAAAAAGATTATGATGAAAGAGGAAACCTATCAATAGGATAAATATTTTCTCTAGCCTTAAAAAAACTAAAAATAATCTTTATATCCTAAATGGAATTGATTCCATTTGTATACAGGAAACCCTAAATGCTTTATATGTTAACCCTCAAGAAATCATTTAGTTTCCTCCATGATTAGAAAAATTATAAAGACAATTATAATAGTATATGTTATCCCAATAAGGAAATTATGGAGTTATATATTTTATATTTTGATATGAGAAAGAGATTACATGCATTAATATTCATAGTGCAGAAGCTGAGATAACTATTTAAGAACCACAATGTCCATCAGATCTACAAGGTAAATATAATAAAATATATTCTTAGTTTCACAGTGATAATAGAAAAATTAGTATTGCGTAAAATTATTCTATACTACTTTGACATCCAATTCATGTCTCGAAAGTTGATCAGAGGAAAAATGATACTGTATTTCCTTGTGGTGAGCCCTATCTTAATGAAGACAAAATTAGACATGAAGCACCTTCGTGATGATGTTTTCTCCACCAGTGAAACTTTATAGTTAAGGGAAATGAATTATTATAATGCCTCTTAGAGTATAAATTATAGAAGGATAGATAATTCAAATCAAAATAGGACTGAATTTAGAATTGTATTCATTTGTCTACAAAAAAATATTTCTACATGACTCATACGCATATTTTGGTGGATTTAGCAACAATGATATAAATAAAAGACCTTAATTAAAGAAGTAGAAATAGAAAAAATACTAGTGGTATAATTAAATATCATAGGTGATTTAGATTTAATTATCTCTAACATTTATGTTTACAATTCAATCAAGGTATTAGAGTTGATTTCTTATCTTGATTATATATGAGGATGAATTGTTAATTTACCCTCAAAGATAACATTGTATCATATCCCATGTTTCTAGAATAACCATGTGGTTGAACCAGAAAATATAGATACAAAATTGAAAGATACATATTATAATGAAATAGTTATTGCCATTACACATCATTTTGTAATATCCTCATTCATAAATAATTATTTGGAAGAAATAAATAAAATAATACACACTATATATCAAATTGATTATTTTCCATCAATGATTTATTCCCTGATTGAATGGGTTTATACCACAATTGAATTCTTCTAGAATGGGATTTATTCATTTAGTTGATCAAAGAAGGAATAGATCTGACAAAAGGTAGTGAATTTCAACTTTATGAATATTTGAAATCCCAGAAGGACCTCAAAAATAGAGGCATTTATGGGGTCCTAATAATGTGCATTGAAAGAGGAGATTCCCTCAATATTATTTACAATTCACATGACCAAACCTATAAAATTCAATATTCATGATCCAACAACTCCTATTAAATTAGGCACTTAGGTATTTCTAGCTATTGGGGACACATTATTTCATATAGTATAAGAATAAATTTCATTCGTACATGATGCATGCCAGTTTTATTCATCAAACATCAGAGTTGATTCATAATTAAAAATAATCCATGAAATGTTTCAAACTTGGGATAGATGTCATGATTTGTCTCGGATAAATCTAGATGAGTTTGATAAACTCGATGAGATAATGATGAACACACTAAAAAACAAGGAGGTTAACATAATTGTGTCATGAATTCATTCAATAATATTCCATTACTCCCCTCATTAATTCAAGGAGAAATAAAACTTTCTCTGAGAAACCTGATGATACAAAGGGAAAGCCTTATAATCTTGTACTTTATATGGGAGGGGTCTTACACCATATATATGGTCTAATATAATGAAGAAAACTAATTTATAAAAACGGTTTGGTAGAATATCATTCCTAAAACTAAGATATGTTTTTAAGAATTAAAAATCATTGTTTCACTCAATATATATTTATCAAAATTACATGATGTTAAACTATAAAAAAATATAATTCACTCCATGTGACATTTAACTCCATGGAGTTGGTCATCACTGCATGTGATTAAATAATGAGACATGATAATACATCCCAAAAGAACATAAACAACTTGTTCAATTATATTATATATGAACATTTTATCATATATATGAGCTACATCTATATAAGGGTTCCTAGTGTATGGGTTTCCCAATTAACATCATGTTTTAAACAACATCCCTCTACCATGATGAATACATGTTCCTATTTTTTGTGAATCAGTCTGAATAATATAAGAATTAACTTGTAATAATTTTTTTTTGATTGATTCCATTATCAAAAAATAAATAGTGAAATTTGGATAAATAATCCCAAATACACACACAAATATAACATTTATATAAATTTTTATAGTGTATTGTATCTTTATTGACATATGGTTTTCTACACTATCCTTAAATTGGGTAATTGTCTACCAATAACTACAATTGTCCGAAATTTTACAACCATATGATACATAGTATTTCATGATGTTCTCAACCTAGGTACATCCATAAATTCCATGAGCTTTAATCCATGTGATCTAGCTCATAATCATTTTCATAATTTTTATCATAATAAACAATCCCTTAGATAAGGCCACCTCACTTTTACTAATACATGATCCATGTATATGAGTACTTTCTTTCACCTAGAACTACATGTGTATTTATTCTTATTATATTAAGACACATAGTGATATTCATAGTTCATGATATGGGATTAACAAAATATCTCTCCAACCTTGAACCCCTCTTCCATCAATGTTTTTGGGTCCCCCTCATTCAAACTTTGTCCTTCAATATCCCTACATTTGGACGATGAAATGCTTACCTAGAACTGCATATGAATGGATTCAAATTATTACCTGAAATATAGTTACATCCAACATGTCTATTTTGGACTTATCCATAGGTTTATCACTTATCATAGTCAAATTTTTTTTGTTTTTTGAGATTTCATCACATCACATTGTGTTTTCCCTGTAAACTCATCATTTAAATGAATCTATTTTGTGTTATAATGAGATTAATCTTTACAAAACCCACTATGAAATTTTCCAAATTATAAAACTAAAAATTCTCACAAATAAAAGTTATATTTTAATAGATGAAAATTCATTACCTAATATAATGATCTAGGAATGAATTATTTAGCTATAGTACCTTTCAAAACATTGTTACATAAACAATATGTCTATAAGTGAGCAATGTCATATCCAAATAATACATTCATAACTGGAACAATTTTTAGTTATATAACACATATTATATTTATACAGAACCTAGTGAGAGGAATCATAATAAATAGTGAGGTCATATTCTAAGTAAGGGTAAATAATGGAGATATCAACATAATTTGAGAATAAGGGTATGAGAACATGAGAATAACGTTTGAAAAAAACCACACCCTCTATATCATAGATCGTAAATAAAATTCACGGAATAAAAAATAGTAGTTAATAAATCATAAATCCTTATGTAATCAAAGAAAATTATCCATGAGATCATAACATTTTAATACGATATATATTTTTTTCATAGACATTTGTATAGAAAATATCATGTCATGGACATCCACCAGGACACTAATAATATTTTAGGCTCAGTCTAACCACTTTTGTATCGTAATTGAGAATGGGATAACCTCCAATGTACCCTATTTTGGGCTTGTGGTATCCTCCCTTGTACACTCTTTTAGGATTGGGATATCCTCTTTTGTACCCTTTGAGATCATATAATATTTTAATTGTCCAATGAATTGGAGGGTGATATAGGTCCAACTTCACCTAAAAAACATAAATTTGAGAACCATAAGATCATAAAAAATTTATCATATAATAACTCATTGAAAGGAAATTTGTTTAATAAACATTCTATCATATAATAACCCAAGGATTATAAATAAGGTTCATAAACTATTAATCATTTCATAACACAAATAAAGGAACAGAGTTTAATTTTAATCTCCTAATTCATCATAGCACAACCCATGGAAAGTGAATTAGTTTCATAAATATATCATCCAAATAATCATAATCAATAAATTGAAATAATAATGATGTTAAAAATGGATAATATCCCCTGTAAATCTTATATAACACCAAAGGATTTAATATTAGGTAGAAAATTATTTGGAAATATCACTTGGAACATTTCTAGAGGAAAATAAACTTTCTTTGAATTTAAATTTATGAAAACTATAAATTAAAAAAAAATTAAGATAATTTTAATTTAAAATAAAATTGGAAATTTATAAAGGAATATTTAAACATTTAGTTTTCATGATAGAATGAAATTTAATCTATATTTTACATGTTAAAAAAATTATTCCTATAATTTTTTTTGTAAAATATAAAATAAGTCTAGTTGGGAAAATGAAATGAAGATTTTTTTAAAACAAATCCGTACAAGGGAAAAGTTTAATTTTAAACCATATTTTAACACTAAATCATTTTGGATATCATTTTTAGAAAAAATGGATATGGAAGAAAACACACTTTAGACCGAAAAGAGAAATAATGTTGGTTTCCTTCAAAAACATTACTAAAGAATACTGAGTACACAAAAGTCACAAATAAAGGGAAAATTTTATTTTGATGGAATGAACATAAAAGAATAAATTTCATCATGTTATTGATAAATAGTTCAAAATATTTATTCATACAACACATAATAAAAAAATCCCAATAAACAATGAGATTGTAACATCAGGCCCTTACTAGTTTTATGACTTTTGATTCATAATCCCCGTTAAAAAATAACATCAAATGAAACATTAAATATCATAAAAAGAGTTATATTCATTATTTAACATGGAAAATTCAGAGTATACACACTTGATAAAATAAGATATTTGCAAAATATAACATATGTCTTAAAAAAGGAAATTTTTGACAAAAATCCATTACAGTAAGTCTCAACTTCCTTAAAACATGTTCAAAACAGGATTATAATAAATATGTGTATATTAAAAATAATTTATTTAAACATAATTATATATAAAATACTATAAAAGATTTATTTATATCCTTTTTTTGCCAATTTATTTGCATTTCCTTGTTAAAATCATGTTTCGGCTAATAACGGTATTGTTTTTCATGTATGTTTTGGTTTGGTATCTTCAATCATTTTATTTTAATAATTTATTCCATAATATCATGTATTTTAAACATTATATAAGTATCACAAATGATCATTATATAATTATTTATATTAATCCATTATTAATATAGATATAAAAGTAATTACATAACCCATTGAGATTATAAGACATGAATATGCATGATCATGGTTTTTGTTTTCTCGATAATTGAATCAAAAGGATTGTGATTAATATATTAACATTAAAAAAATTATTTAATAAATATAAAATATAATATTTAAATTAATACTTATTACCTTTCTTTCGAAACAATAGTGAATAAAAAATCTCATTGTTTCATGAGGTAGTAGCCCGATGTACACACGAATGATGTTATCACATACCTCAAAAAATGGAAAGTAATAAGGTATATGGGATATCAAAAATAAAAAATTATAATTATGTTAAAAATATAATATATATTCATTTAATATATCCTCATTTCCAACTATTTATACTAATAATGAAAAAAAATACCATCAGTTCGTGAGGAGACATTCTTTCGTACAGACAAGCAACATTTTTTATCCAATGGGTTGGTTTGTAATTAGGTAAGTGTACTATTATAATTTAAAAGGTATAATAATATTAAAAAATATTATATAAACATTAAATACACAATTATATCCTATTATTATAGTTGGTGATATAAAATGATTGACATCAGTTCGCAAGGTGGTAGTCCGCGGTATATATGATCAGTAGTTTCATTTACCATTTAGAAAAAGAGGATAAAAATGTAGGTCACTACATAAATATAATAAAATCATACCATATGGGATATAATGTTCTTATAATATTATCATATTTATTGGATATTTGACGTTGGAGTAAGAATAAATAAAACAAAAACACATGTTTATGAATTTTCCCTCTTCTTAGGAGTACCTCTTTAGGTTTATACCTAATGCCTTTTTAGGAGGGTTCTAAAATAAAAATAAGTCATATATGGTGTGAGGATAAAATTAAAGAATATATTTTCCAAAAAATGGTTTTTTAATCTGAGGAGGAGAGGATATTGGGGTGTATTTTATATGAGGGGGAGATGAAACACATGGAAATCCTTAAAAGAATAATGTTTATCCATATTTTTCACCTTCCATATAGATCCAAAATATTTCATTAAAAACATGCAGTAAAAATGACTAAATATGTAAAAAAAATTATTTGTATATGTTTATTTGTTATTTTACCCTTTATCAATTTAGTTTATCCCCCAGTAAACATGTTTTACCCTTAACCGAGATTTGAAATTTATAATGTTTTTACTATTCATTTTGACAAAAAATTAATTCAAAATTATTATAAAATATTAAGTATTATAGTTCAAAATATTTAATACATTTTTTAAAATACAATTAATGTATGTTTAAAATAGTATTTTTAAATTAAACCCACAAAATTTATGGAAATATTGTTTCCAAAGATATGGTTTTCAATTGTTTAAATTGTTTTTATAAAAAAATTCATTATGAAACTGATTCCAATAAAGTACATTGGATAAATCATATAATAAGGAATCCATTTTTAATTTGAATTTTTTTTAAAAAAATAATCTATATGAATTCTTTTAATGAAAAGTTAGTTTTAACAAAAAATCATTATTTCTCACTATTTATCGAAAAATTATTCAATTTATAAAAATCTCAATAAAACAATATAATATAAATATTACATGTTGATTAAAAAATTATTTTCCTTTTTTAAAATAAATTTTCTATCGATTAAAAAAATTATTTATATTATTTTTTAACAAAAATATATACAAATAATGTTATGGGGAAATGTATTTTTCAAAGCATATATAGACTTTAATAAAAATTATTTCATTTTTTATCAATATGATTTAATTATATGAAGTAATTAGTATTAATTTTTATAATTTTTTATTCCTATTCACCACCATTTTTAACGGATATTTGATAACTACTATGTTAAAATAATAATATTAATAATTTTTCATGGTTCTTTAAAACATGGTGATTTCTGTAACTCATGTTATTGAAGAAATTAAATTTATTTAGAAAAAATGTTCCAAAAATTCTTAGTGTTATACATCATATCCCACATAAATTGGATTTCTCTATAAAAATTCATCACCCTAATATAAAAAATGATAATTCTTCGACCTCCTCATTCCCAAGGATTTGATATCGATTTTTCAAATTAGTGATTTTTTAATAAAACATAGACAATGTGAGTGGTCTTGTTTTGTAGAACATTCATTCTATGATACAAAATCTCAACCAGTTGATAATCATATGAAATACCCTGATCCAGTGGTATAACCTATGAGTTCCGTACATTTGATTGATTAGGTATATACCACTTCATGATATATACAATGAATAAATCATGAACCCATGATTTGTTTGGTCGAACTGCAAAACGATAAGAAATTGTACTAATGTGCTCATGAATTTCAATTGGAATAATACACATAGGGATTAGTTTTACCATATTTTTTGAATATATTTACCTTAATCCATGGAGAAATATGTTGAAAGTCCTTGTCACAAACATCGAATTATATATCATGTCTGTGATTATCATTATATATTTTTGTTGATATCATAATACCATTATCTGTTTCTGAATGAATCTAACATTATATCTTATTATTTTAGTTAACTCAAATTCCCAAAGATTTTCATTTAATAGAATATTTCTAGAATTTAGATGATCTAAACATCCTTAAATAAAGGTATTTAAAGGGATAAATCTGAATGATTGAGTTAAAAATATTATTGTAAGAAAATGTGACAAGGGGAAGGAGTTGATCCCAAACAAATTTGAAATCCTGGTAACAGGATATCTACCTATCCTCTAGGGTTTAATTTTTATCTATGACTATCCATCTATCTAAGAATGATTTATTGTATTAAGACTCATATGTGCATCCGTGGATTTCTAAATAGTTCACTAGAACGTAATTGAAAATCTCAAATATCGATCAAATACAATAGAATATGGAACTCAAGGAAACATTTTTTTAAGGTTGGGGCTGAAGCCTAATTTTATTATTTAAAGAAAAGACCACTTTAAAATGGATAGAGGGAGACCCATTACAAATCCTGAAGGCCCAAGGCCAATTGTCGTGAAGACTTGGCTTGAAAGCGCATTTTGTTTGTCCCAAAGAGCCCCTCGGTGAATAGTACTGCTACAGAAACCTTTCCACTGCATTAATTTATATATTATAAGGATGATATATAGATAAATATTCTCTAATAACAAATATTTGTTCGGACATTTTATTTCTATTTAATACAATACAGATAGAATTTTGGCATTTAGATGTTTTAAGGAGTCCGATGAAAAAATCCATGGTGATGTTTTCCAATTTCCATTCTGGTATTGATAATGGTTATAAAATCCCATTAGATGTTTTTCTCTCAGTATTAATATGTCGATGTACCATGAACCAGGATAAATTTTGATAAATATCAATTTACATTCTGTCCCACTAGAAATATTCATTCCCATTTTCCATTTTTAGGTGATAAACATTTGTTCCCCTTTGATTGTGGTGCAAGTGGAATGACCATGTTGGGTGCAATAGGTTATCATCTGACATGTTGGTTTTTTTAAATATTACACTAAAATAATTCATATTACATCTATACATATATAAATATAACATATGTGGTAAACCTAAAGGTTTACCAATTCCATTAATCCCATGTCCACAAAAATTAGCGTCTTTCCTCCTCAAATATCTTTTTGAGTAGAAGAAATACAGTTCCAAAGGGTCTTGTTTCTACATATGTCTCCCAAAATATAACTAATATTGATTAAAAACCATTATATAAAACCTTAGAATCGGTGTATAATAATTTTAACTTGTGATCAATATTAATCTCATTAATACAAGATATTACCCTAAACCTTATGTAAATTTTAAATGGGGACATATACACATCCAAAAGATAATTCAACCTTTATTACTTGAATGGAATTTACATTGGATGTTAGGGTTCATCCTTGCACTAATTGAACATAAAATTTGATCTAATTATTCCAAAATACATGTAGAGGTATATAATCAATGCTCAATATATAATCAAATTTCAATAAAATTTTCATTGATCTCATTCATACAAAATCAATAATAAAATTCCCACATAAGGAGTAGATCATATGTGTACCCTAATTAACATTATTCAAATAAACCATTATTATTTCATATGTGTTCCCTTTTTTCCATCATCTCTAGTTTTTTTATCATCCCCATTAGAACATGGATTTGTGAATTCATTCAAATTATTCCCAAACTCCATGCACATGAAGTTCTAGACTGTGGGTGGGAATTCTATTTAGATTTCACTCTATTTTTATAATTATCTAACTTTATCACATAAATTTAGAATTAACCCCCTCAATGAACATTATTTCCACACATAAATTTTTTATTGTTCCCCTTATAAAAATTTCCTCCAAGTTTCCTCCCACACAATATCCATAAAATAAAACTCAACTTCGGCTCTCTATGATTTCTTGTATTATTTGAATTCAATATTTCTTTTCATATTAAACCCATTAGATTGGTTGGTAACTCAAACTTAAATTTCCAAAATGATAGAACAATGAATTATTTCTTCATATTTTCTAAATTCTATTATGTATAACACCCATAAAATAATGGGTTTTAATCCATTGAAGAATTAATTAGTAATAATTGATTCATACCTCACAAGACTTGTAAAATTTTCATCATATATAATAATAGATTAATATTCCTTCTATTTATCTTAATGGATAATTTCTATGTTTTCATATGAAAATACTAGGAAATTACTTACTAAGAATATGTTAATAAATCCATCCCACACTATGTAGTCAATTTCATCATATTTCCTAACAATATTGCTAATATTCCTCTATTAATCTGATATTCCATCCAAATGATTGACAATGAAAATAAAATTCCCTTATTATAAATGATGAAAAATGAGAAATATAGATTTAGTGGTATTTAATCATATCCCAACAACTAATAGGCTAGTGAAACCAAACAATAGGGTAGATGTTACCTCATGAAGCACTTAATAGGACCTTGTTCCCCACTTTGGTCGTTTGGAATTTTGGAATAATTCATACAATGAGAAATTTGTATGATAATAAGAGTAATATTTTTAATACCATCTCCAATGAAAAATTGTGGATAAATATAATTTCATTTTCCCTGAAATTCATCAATAATAGGATCCCACTAATTTCCATCCATTAACTAAAAAAATTGGTATAAGAAACACTAATCATAATTATTAAAAATCATTTTGACTATGTATAAGTCATGACACGTAATTTTGTCTATGAATCCTTATGATAAAATTAGGTTAATAATGGTCATCATATATTCAGATACATTGGGATGATTCATAAAACATTTGTGAATTCCCCTAGAATATACCCTAAGATTTTCAATCTTAGTGAATAGTCATGATCATTTCCATGTACCAGGTAATGCTCGAGTTATATCTTATGTGTCTTTTTTTCAGATTTATTAACCCATAATACATCTATTCTAGAACTACATCCATTTGTTGAATCCATACATGGATTTAATTTCATGTAAACAACTCTCCCTATCCTTTGTCAAAATGTAGGGATATTTTAAAATGCATATAATTATCTTAAGTCTTATCCTTACACATATCCCAATAGATCTCACTATTGTTTTCTCAGACAAGTTTCCAAAGGTTTTCTAAAAATTCCTCTATAACAAACTATAATGATATAAACTTCTCAAAAATAAATATTTCAAATTAATTGGAAAATATTCCATATATAACATAATTTTCAAAACTAGAATCATGTTGTTCTAGTGCCTTCAGAAACATGAACACATAAATTACTGCTCCATAAGGGAGATACATCATATCACACAAAGTCCTTCATAACTATCACCCTTTTTAGACATATAAATCCTAAAATATTTATTTATTACATCGGGAAATGAAACCTAAGAAACAGTGAGATTATATACTCAGTTAGGGTAAACAAGGGAGATATCAACATAGCATGATCATAATTGTATAAAAGAAGACAATAACATTTGAAAAAAGACCATAACTTTCAAATCATTAATCACAAACATGAGTCTTGGATTAAATCGTTGATGTTCACAAGCCACAAGTCATAAAAGAATAAAATTACATGATCCCTGATATCAAAAAATATTCATTATATTTATATTTATGCCATATATATAATCATATAAAATATTATATCAAGTATATCCACCTAGACATTCATAACATGTCAGGTATGGTCTAACCACCCATATAAAATCAATGGGATTGGGATAACCTCAAATGTACACTCTTTAATTCTTGGGATAATAACATGTACCCTATTTTGAGAATGGTATAACCTACCATGTACCCAAGGAGATCATATAACATTATTAATTACCCAATGAATTAGAGGGAGATATACATCCCAACCTTCACATTAATCATACATTTGTATGACACAATATCATAAAATAGTTATAATATTTTAATCCATTGAAAGGGAATGGGTTTCATAACATTTTATCATAAAATAAACCATATAAAGGAAATTTTTTCATAAAAACATCATCGTAACATTAACCATATATAGGAAATATGTTTCATAATCATATCATCAATTCATCGTAGTACAACCATTTGAAAAGGAATGAAATTAATAATTATAACTTCATAATAACCCTAAACCATCCATTGTTATAATAAGTATGGAATAATTGAATAATATCCCTAGTAAATCTTAGGTATCATCAAATGATTTAATCTAAGATGGAAAATGATTTAAAAAGATCACAATGATTATTTATTTAGGAAAATAACCATTCTTTAAAAATAGAATTTTTTAAACAACAAATTCATAAATTATTTTTGGAAATATTTTTCATCTTAAATAAAACTTATGAATTATAAAGGGTGTTATAAAATTATATTATTCATTATGGTTGGATTTTTTGTTCTTTTTATACACATTGAATAAAATACTCCAATCACATTTTTAGTAAAATCCAAACAAGACTTGTTATAAAAATGCCATGAAGATTCATTTTATTTTATTTTTTTTAAAAACCCAAATATGGAACAAATTGATTTTAAAGAATAATTTATTGAAAATAAATCATTTATGGGAATATTTTTAGAAAACATGGATATGGAAGATTTTTTTTTGATTTAAGATAGAAATTTAGATGGTTTTCATTAAAAATATTATTTTGAAATATTGATTACATAAAGAGAGGAAAATGAAGGGAGTCGTGTTTTTTAAATGAATGGTCATAGGACAAGAATTATCATGAATTAAATTATAAATATATCATATTATTTCATTATCCAAAGCATAATTCACAAAAACTCTGATAAAAATGAGATTATGACATCAAACCCAAAAATAATTGGTAACTTTTGATTCATAATACCCAATAAATCATAATATAAAATGAAAAATTATTTTTATTTAATAAAATGATACCAATGATAACAAAATTAAAAGGGGAATTATATACATCTCATAAAAAAGAGAGGTTTATGACATAACAAATGACTCAACAAAGTTTAATTGAGACAAAAATCTCTTATATTAAGTATTAGCTTACATTGTAGAAGTTATAACCTCATGTAAAATAAAAATAGTATTATTATAAATATATTATATTATCATACTCATATGTATAATACCATATATTATATACTTGTGATGTTTCTTACCCATTAATTAACAAATCCATATTAATATCACTTTTTGGGTAATAACTACTTCAATTTTCATGTATGTCTTGGTTTGGTGTCTTTAGTCCTTCCATTTTTATATGGGTTCCATAATAAAAAAATTTTAATCATGATATAAATATCACATATATTAATTATATATGAATCTTGAGTAATCTATTAATGATATTGATAGAAAATGAATTACACCTTTCATGAAAATGGTTGGTTGTATGTACACATGATTCAATATCCATTATCTAAATCAATTAAAATAGAGGTAAATAATATTTCACCTTCAGAAATTATTTTCTATTATATATATATATATAATATATTAATTAAATTTTCCCTCATTACCTTCCATGATAATAATTATTCAAAAATGAATGGGATCTCTTAGAAAGGTGGTAATCTGTCGTACACATTAACAATCGTATCATATCACCCATCGAATTGAAGGTAAGAATGTATATGTGATGTCATAATTACAGAAGTATAATTAAAGTAAAAATAGAATATAAACTTATTTAATCAATCCTCATTATCATCCATGTAAATCAAAAATTAAAAACACATCACATCAGTACTCGAGGCAGTAGTTCACTGTACACATGAGTGACGATATTATTTTCCAATGCGATCATTGGTAATAATATAAATATTGTATTATAATTATATATTTATAAAAATATCATAAATATAATATATAAACATTTAATATATAATTATATCCAACTGGGATATATGGTGATATAAAATGAATAACATCTTTTCACGAGGCAGAAGTCCTCCGTACCCATGGTCGATTATTTCTTTTTCCATTTTAAGAAAGGGGAGATATATTTATCTCATTTCATTGAAATAATAACATTAAAATATATTTATTGTAAATTTTATAATATATTATAATAGTTTAATAGTATTTAAAGTAGTTGGAATAATAAATACAAAAAAACCAATTTTAAGAAGTTTATGTCTTCTTCAGAGAACCTATTTTGGTTTGAAACAAAAGCCTTCATTGAATGGTTTCATAAAAAAAATATGTCTTATAGAATGTGGGTAGGGAATAAATGAATATATTTGGGTAGGTATTGGTTTATCCAAATTTTTTTGGAAGTGGGAAGTTGCGAGAATATGGGTGGTCATTTATAAGTGGGTAAGAGTTCACACATTAATGATTTGAAAAGAATAATGTGTACCCAAATTTTTAACATGATAGAAGGTTAAAAAATTGAAAATTATATATCTTTATAGGTTATATGGTCTAAATATTTCAATTATAATTATTTTATAAAATAATTTACATCATTTTACCCCTTATCCTTTTGGTTTTACCCTTGGGTAAACACATTTAAGCCTTAACCATGATAATTAATTTTGATATTTTTTATTATCCAGTTTTTAAAAAAATTAAGTATAAATTTATATATAATATTAATTATTTTTATTAAAAATAGTTAATATATATTTCCAAATACAATTAAATAATCTAGTACTTTTTAATGTAAAACAAAACCCATAAATGTGATGGGGAAACAGTTTTTCGAATAGAATGTTTTAAAATAATTTTCAAGTTTTTTTATGAAAATTCAAAAACAAAATTGATTAAAATGATATTTATTAGATTATTATTAATAAAATTGATCTAATATTACATTTTAAAAATAATATAAAACTATAAAAAATTATAATCTCATTAAATTAAATGGAATGTTTAAATAAACAGCTATATTTTTTCACTATTCATCCAAAAATTATTCTTTTCATAAAAAGCTCTAAAATGCACCATAATCTAATTTTGACATGATGATTCAAAAAATAAAGTTACTTTTTTCGAAAAAAATAAAAAAATTTAAAATACCAATTTACTTATTTTCAACTAAATGAAATACAATTCATTTTTTTGTGGAAAATTTATTTTTTGAAGCATATAAACAATAAAAAAATATTTACTTTTTTATCAATTTGATTTATTTTTTGAAAACCATTACAAATATATTAATATTTTTATATTAAAATAAATTATTCATTTTTAATGACTATTTAATAATAGTCATGTATAATTAATAATTTTAATATTTGAAGAAATATTTATAATATTATGAGGGTGTAATAATCATATTATAGAAATAATATAATTAAATTATTCTTGTTAGCATTAATTGAAACTACATGACATACGGTCCACACCACATGGCCCATCAATTTCTGGGATAGTTCTATTTTGTATGACCAAATTTTCATTTATGGGAGGTAGATCCATGCAAGGATTAATAACATGGGGTTTGTTATTCATAAAATTGTAATAGGGAAATGTTCCCCCCATTGTTAATAAATATTTCCTAGATATAGGGCCTTTGTAATATGTGTCAGTATTTCCCAGTATATTGAACATTCTTAGTATGGGATCATTATAACATTGCCTTATATAGGAGTCAGATAGGTGTAGATATTTCTCCAAAATAACTAAATGCGGCTTAATTTATATTATTTTAGGATATTTTGTAATATATAGTATACTTATCATAGACCCAACCATTTCATTTTCCTTCATCCAGGCTCTGATTGTGTCACTACTACAGATAGTCCCTTTAGTTTCAAGAAAAATTTCCTTTAACAACACTAAAAAAGAGATGTTATCCTCAGTGAAGTTAATGGGACTAGGTCCCCTTTATTATAACTACAAAGTCACTAATAAAGGGATGCCTTTATTATCTCATAACAATGCAGTGATAAAGGAGAAACCCTATTAGTGCTTGTTTAGTGCTGATAAAGGGTCCCCATTATTATATTTCACTGATAAAGGCACATTATGTTGCTGTGTAATGATTTTTTAATAACACACCAATAAAAAACATATAATGACACACCCAAAAAATATATATTTAAATTTAAATAATTTTAAAATAATTAATATAAAACAAAAATTACTATGTACATTTCCAAGAATTTTTTTGTATAATTACATTTAAAATTATCAACAATCAATAAACAGATTAATGTTTCATCTTTTGGTGTCCATGATCCCCTCTCAAAATAGACTTCACATGGTATCGGTTGTAGAAAAATCACCTAAACCTGAGTAAAATAAGCCAGTTATATACGAAACCAAATCATATTTTACAAAAAATATAAATAAATTAATAAAACATTAATATGAATGAATACATTAAGAAAATATCAATTTTAAATTAAAGGATAGACATTGAGTAAAACTAGTCACACAATGCATCGTATTGGGATGTGGCTGATTTCTACATGTCACATATGAGTTATGGATCATTTTATTAAAGTATAAAAACTATCAGAATATGATTTATCAATTTTCAGTATGTCATTTATTATATTTAGAAAAATTAATGTCAATTTTAAATATAAATACAAATAGAGTTATACTGATCAAATCATAAATCATATTTATGCATGGTTAATTCCTACACATCCAAAAAATACTTTTGGATCTTTTTTATAAATTTTCAAAACTATCAAATTTTTTTAATAGTTTTTATTATGCCACTTTTGTTTTTTACTGTAACATCATTTCAAACTACAAATAGACATTTTTAGTCATACCAATCACATAAATTACCAGTTTTATATGATACTACTTTTTTTATTCCAAAAATAGCATATGAATAATTTTGTTAAATATCCAAGTCAATTAGAGAGTGTTTTCTTGGTTTTCAATGGGTGAAATATTTTTTTTTAAATGTAAAATTTAGACTAATAACTGACACTTTGAGGCATTCCGTACACACTATTCATTGTATTGAGGTTCGGTTGATTTCTATACATCACAAATAACTCGTGGATCGTTTTACTAAAGCATCAAAACAATCCAAAAGATTTTTTTAGTTTTTTCATGTCAATCATTTTATTTACAGATCTTAATGTAAATTTTAAATAAAATGAAACAGTTAGAGTAATACTAGTCACAATGTTTATAATATTGAGGAGAGGGTGATTCCTATATGTCACAAATTACTTATGTCATTTTATCATAATGAATCGATAAAATATTAATGCATTTTCACAGTTTTTAATATGCCACTTTTTGGTTTTGATAAAATTATGGTCAATTTAAAATAAGAGAAAAAAATTTCAGTTATACCGGTCACACAGTCTGACATAATAAGGTACGAATTTCAATCAGATTGAGGTACGGTTGACCATACATGTGGTAAATGACTTATGATTAATTTTACTAAAGTATCAAAACAAAATGAATGAGTTTTCTCGGATTCTAGTATGTCACTGATTATTTTAACTAAAAATAATGTCACTTTTAAGTAAAGTTACACACTTGGATCCTTATCGATCACATCATGCATTGGATTATGGTGCAGTTGATTACTAAAAATCAAACATTTCCTAGGGATAATTTTATTAATTTATCAAAACATTCTAAATGAATTATTTTTTTATTATGTCACATGTTCTTTTTAAAAAATTATTTTTAATTTTAAATAAAAATATAACTTCGAGTTATACCAGTCACACTATTTTGTAGATTGAGATGCGGTTGAATATTACAAGTCATAAATGACATAAAGGTCATTTTAATAAATTATGAAAAAAATATATATTCATTTTATATGTTTTAAGAATTTCACTTGTTTCTTTTACTAAAATTGTTTTCAATTTTAAATAAATTGAAACACAAGGGGTTGTAATGGTCACACCATTTGTCTAATTGAGGCGAGGATGATTCATAAACATCAAAGATGACTTATGGATTATTTTACATAAGATTCAAAAAAAATTGAATGTATTTTTTTATCTTTTAATATGTCACTTATTCTTTTTACTATAACTGATGTGACTTGTCAATAAAAAAACATGTTGAGTTGTACTGGTAACAATATGTATCCAATTAAGGTGAGGTTGATTAATAAACTAAAAAAATTACTCATGGGTTATTTTCATAAAGAATCAAAACAATTAACATGTGTTTTATTGGTTTTCAATTTTTCACTTATTCTTTTTACTAATATTAATGTTAGTTTTAAATAAATATACCCACATGGAATTATACAACTCCCATCATACATTGGATTGATGAAGGCATAGTATATACACATCAAAAATGAATTCGGATCTTTTTCCTAATGTATCCAAACTATTGACTGTGTTTTTCCCATTTTCAATAAGTCACCTTTTCTTTTTACCGAATTTAATGTCAATTTTAAATAGAAAGAATCCCTTCAAGTCATACTGATCACACCATTTGTCATATAGAGATTAGGTTGATTCATCTAGGTCATAAATGACTCAGGGATTGTTGTCCTAATGTATCAAAACAATGAGAATTGGATTACTCAGTTTTCATAATGTAACTTATTCTTTTTACTATAATAAATGTAAATTTTAAATAAATATATGCACATTGAATTATACCGGTCACACCATTCATAAGATTGTGGTGAGGCCGATTCATGTATATTAAAAATGAATTATGCATCTTTTTAAAAATATATAAAATAAATCATGAATAATTGTATTCTATTTTGTTATGTCACGTTTATTTTTTAATAAAATTTCACTTCAAAATACAAACACGTAGTTTGGGTCATACCCATCATGCCATGTGTCCGTTTGACGTCAGAAAAATTATTACATTTCACAACTAACATATGAATCATTATCCTAAATTATCAACACAATTTGATCATGTTTTCTTAATTTTCATTGAGTGGAATATTTTTAACTAAAATATTAATTTTGAAATAATAATAGACACTTTGAGTAATATTAGTCACGTCGTATTTTTGATTTAGTTGTGGATGATTTCGACATGTATAAAATGTCTTATGGACTATTTTAGTAATGAATAAAATCAATATGAATTGTTTTTCATGGTTTTTAGTATGAAACATTTTATTTTTCGTAAAATTAATTTAAAAGTTAAATAAAAATACACACTTAGAGTCATATAGATCACACCATGCATTGGATTGATGTTTGATTGATTCCTACATGTTAAAAATTAATTATTAATCATTTTCCTAATTTTGGAAGAAAATATGAATGCATGTTCTCATTTTTGGTATGTCACTTGATCATTTTACTAAAATTAATGTCAATTTTAAATAAAAATGAGTCATTTTGATTTATACCAGTCACATTGCGCATCATATTGCTGTGTGCTTGACTCATACACATAAAAAATGTCTTATGGATCATTTTCCTGAAGTATCAAAACAGTATAAAAGAATCTCCATGATTTTTTTCATGTCACATGTTCCTTTTACAAAAATTATTGTAAATTTTTAATAAATTCACCCACATTGAATTATACTTGCCACACCATTTTTCAAAATGAGATGTCGATGATTCCTATACATAAAAAAGGATTATAGATAATTTTCATAATGTATGAAAAAAATTCTGAATATGTTTTCTCATTTTTGAGTATATTAGTTGAATTTAATATGAAAATTAATGATAATTTTAAAAAAATTAATCAATTTGAGTCATACCTACCACACCATGTGTTGTTTTGAGGTTAGAATGATTCTAACTTGTCCCAATGTCTCAAAATAATACTAAATGAAAATGTTTCTATACATTCCATTATATTTATTTGTCAAATGTCCAACACATCATATTGACATGATGATCATAGTTGAAAAATAATTTTCTTCTAAGAACATCAATTTGATATGTAGTGTTATAGTTCGACAATGAAAGGAAATGGAAAGTGTGGTAATAATAGAAAAATGTAAAATTTTATCTCTTTGTGTCTTTTGTATATAATGAAATGAAGAATATGAATTCCCAAAATATCTGCGAAAAAACTAATTATCTATTTTATTTAAATGATAAGGAAGTTAACATAAAAAAGTAGATAAAATGTTGGAAATTTAATAAAATGTGATATAGTAATTATGATAATTATGATGTTTGAATTAATTATTGACTCATTTCTTCTCATATATTATCTTAGTTGCATCCTCGAATTCCAATCACTCATGATTATAAATAAATCTAGAAAATTCATCCCAACTCAAACAATATAATTCACCTATATAAGAAAACAAATATTATGTTGGTATTACTAAAAAACAAATTAATCATATATATTAAAAAATACATTAATTATATGGAAATTTCTTTTACTATGAAAACAAATATATTATCACTGAGATTGAGTAGTAAAGAGAACTTGATGGAATGTGATAAATGTAAACACTATATGGGTGAAAAGGTTTGGGGGAGATTTTGATTGAGGATGTTTCAATGAAAAAAGGAACGAAAAATGGATTGAAATATTCTAAAATAAACAATCTAAAGTAATAATGAAAATTAAATCAACATGTTACTGCAAAATGTTTTGGTAAAATATATAATGTATGTAAAAACAATACATTTATATATTCCACACGAATTTCATTCATCATAGTATATTATATCACATGATTGGTAACATCATCATGTATAGAGGACATTATTTTAATGAGTAGTCAAAAATGTAAATTAAATTATGTTAATTCAGTATTGAATATATAATATGTTGTAGAAAACAGTGTATATTAATGAAACTTTATACATCATAATGCTATTTGTGTAAATTCCTCCATCATGTATGCTGCCAATTAATTTCTAAAAAATCAATATTGATTTGTGAATATAATTTTTTTTATAAATAATAGTACTATAAATATTTAAAACCCCAAAAAATCAATAAATATTTTATATGAAATAGTGATTATCTTCGAAAATACCACTTCGTATATGCTAGTTTGTTGATGGAATATGAACTATCTCATATATTTACAAACATAATCACCACAATCCTTTCCATATGATTATTTTATAAACTACATAATAATTTAGAAAAATAATTTATTTATTTTCAAATTTATTTGGATAGTGAAATATTATTATATATATCCTAATACATGCCCAATTGGTGAAAATGTTAGCCTCCTTGGGTGCATCAGAAATTTACATTCAAGGATTTTCAGGATATTTATACACCACCCTATCATAACAAACTTCTCATTTAAACATAACATAAAATATGTTACATGATGTTTAGTTCTAAAAAATTGGATGTATTGTATTGAAAATAGAACATTTCCATCATGTGCAGTCATTTTTTTGTATCCATGCAGTAAATCTGGGAGATAAATATTGGGAGAATACAAATTTACCAAAATAAGAATACAATTTTGTCTACAAACACAAAAATTATTAAGTAATTAATGAAATAAAAATATATTTGATATAATCAAATGGATTAATTTTATCCTTGAATTGTTGGTATTAAGAAGATTCTATCATCTGCATGTTTTATTTTCAATGATTTGTCTAGTTTTTTAACTTTGTCATTAATTATTTTATTATATTTCTATTTTTCTTGTATATTATTAAAGAGGAAAAATGAGTTGAAATTTATATTCATGGGGTAATTCCTTCAATTGGTGTTCATATATACTCATGAATAAAACAATAAATGTATTTAGTTATAATTAACATAGTATATAAACTTTTGGAAAACCAAATCATGAAAACATACCTAATGTACACAATTAAATATGACCCTCCAAGCCATTCATAGTTATAGATATCATTTAAATTCTCAAGAGAAATATATTCTATAAATTTCTATCTATATTCTTGTTCTTAACAATAAACTATTTTACTACTAATTTTTTTTATTTTTATTTATATGGAGATTCATTGTTAGTAAATGATGATATTAAATGGGTTCCATAAAGATTATTTCATAAGATGTTTTTGATCCATTTTTTATCCATTAGATTGTTCTGAGTTACTATGTCATTTCACCCCACTTATTTGTCTGTTTTTATTAACATTATTCATATCAAATCTTTTTTCATTATATGTTAACAATTTAGTATGATAAATAAATTTGAAATGAAAACCTCTTTATCGACATGTGTATTTACTAGATCTGATAGGAAAGCAAAGACTATTCCATCAACATGGTCAACTATATGAATATCATCATCATCAATTTCAACTAGTAGATAAGTTATCGACACCATAGATATGATTATCTCAATTAACACATAACTTTTTGGAAGTGGTCAATCGTGTAGAAAATTGTCTTGGATATTGAACATCATTTCCCTTGCTACAAAGTGATTGGTTGGTGATGATAGATATAAATAAAATTCATTTTCACCTTATAAAATATTAATTTAAGAAATGTATAAGTGTATATCTGATTCAAATTTATTAGAAGAAATTAGTTATAAATTGATTACCTCACACATGGTAGCTCATTGTGGGGAATGTCTCACCTCAAAGCTGGTGGGGATGGGGTGGATCTTTAGGCCCTGGTTTTTCCTTGGTTGTTTCTTCTATTTTCATCCCCCTATAAAATTTTCTAGAAACTCATTTATAAATTTTTACTTTTAACAAGCATTGCAAATAATTTTTTCATCTATTCTATTTCAGTATATTCATCCCCTATTGTTTCTTCTCAAAATATGTTCACAGTGTCACCCCAAAACCCACACCTATGATGTAGACATACTATTCTTGTGGCTTCAAGGCCACCAATAGTAGGTATTCATCCATTATAGGTATTTATGATTCATGTGACTATGTTTGATAGAAAATATTGGTATATATGAAATCATTGTTATGAAATAGTAATTTAAAGAAAAACAATTTTTTATTATGTCATACATACACATGTTTCCCACAATTTTGTGTTTTTTCGTCAGTTATTATCCCATATTTATCTACATGTGCATCCTTATATAGAAAATGGTGTTATATGGAAGGGGATTTGGATTTGCATTTATCAATCTGTATATAAATAGATGAATATAATTATACAAATGATTCATGGAACATAAAATTATTATGGAATATATAAAATAAGTACCAATTTCTTTCAAGTGAAGCATACCCTATCCAAGAATTATAGTAGGGGTACATTGTTTTTTATTCTCGTTATTTATTTACATCACTCATATGTTGCATCATAAATAAATAATTATCAATCAAAGAGATGAAAACACATCTTATAAAAAATTTACTACCAACCGCAATGTACCTGAAGATATATATGTTCACAATATCCAGTAAATACATCCCATGCTTCATAGAATATCAGGTGTTCATAAAAAAGCAATTGGGGGCAGTTTATTTTACATTCTTCATCTTTTAGGAGAAATCTTGCTAAAATTGTGCGATGTCCTTTGAAAATCATTCCAATAAGAATTAATAGAAATTTATTATGGGAATCATCTTCTATAAATAGACTCTACAAAATATGATAAAGTTTAATTCATTGTTGCATAATTTTATTTTTGGTATATTAATGAGAGGATATCATAATGTAACTATGATCTATTCCAAAAAGAGTTTCTTAATCAGGGGCACAGTATGGTGCCACAAATCTAAATCAATATGCATGCTCATCCGAGTAATGATCCTAATTTTACTACATAACACGACCTTGTTTTGGATAATAGCATGGCCCCACACATTCCATATGACCTTGATTATGATTCCTTTCCATTACACTTTAATAATTTTTCCTAACATCTTCATGATATGAAACACTTATTTTTTTCTATAGTATCAGTTCTTTATTTCATTACATTTCCTTGAATTCAATATCATTAATAGTTTCTTAGTCTGGATTGGTGGTGTCGTCATGTTAAAAAGGTAGTTGTACCTCTACACAGAGTGTAAAAATAGGTTGAGAAACCTATTGTATAATAGGATTGGGTGCACCAGCACGTACAAAAGGTCAGTGTTCCTCTTCATTGGGAGTAGTTTCAGTTTGGGAAACCTGTTATTACTCAGTATTGGGAGCATCGACATGCATAAAATTCATCATCTCTAAAAGTGGTTTAAAATTTAATTTATATTACATAAATGTAGCAGTAAACATATAATAAAATTAAGTATATTGAAAAATATATATATAACATGATTATTGATCTCTGTTTCTAAAAAGTCATAAGGGTTATGAACCCACTATCGAGTATGGAAACATCTTAATTGGGTTCTCTTATAACATAAAAACTCGTCTACATTGATACCTCTATGAAATGATTATGATGGCCCAATGGAAGGGTCCTCCTCAATTGAATTTTCATCTGAACATTTAGTCATTTTTCTCAATAATAGAATAATTGATAGCTTTCAATTTGAGGGATATAGGATAAAAAATACTTGTACAGCCTAATGAAAGGGTCTTCATCATGTTTTCTTCCAACTCTTATGGACTTATTATTCTTGTATAACAATTCTGTAAACATGGTTGAAGGATTTGAGAAGGTTTATATACAAGATCATTTGAAAACATGATGAACCCTTTTGTCGCATCATTAAACTCTTTTTCATATTATTAGAATCTATGAATTCTCTATTCAAATCCATCCTATTTGATATGGAAATATTAATCTTTTACCAAATTAATACACAAAATATGTTCCATTGATGATTGATTTCATTTATTTTTTGAAATAATATAAAAATATGGGAAAATGTTTTATCATCCCACAAGATTAAACACACAAAAAAATATTGAAGGAAATTTATAAATAAAATAGAGGATAATTGAATATTTAAAATATTTTTTCACTTCATATTTCTAATTATCAAATCCTTTTTTTATGATTTTAAATTAAGTATAAAATCAATTCAACATTATAAAAAAATAGATGAAATTTGGTTTTTGAATGAAATTATGGAAAAAAATATCTATATTATTTGATACCCACCTTCATAATAGAAAATACTACTATTGAATATAATTATGGTTTTGAAAATTAATAATGATAAAATAATAGTTTTAAAATATTATTAACACTAACATTTAATTTATAAAAGTATAAAAATAATAATCTATTGAAAAATTGAAAAAAATTATTGGTATAAAAGTATAAACTAAAAATATATATTTATATTAATATATAACATTATAGAAAAATATAATATTATAATATTATATATAATTTATAATGAAATATATTTTTTATTGAAATATACATAATTTATAAGATGATATATATTTATAAAACTATATAAAAGTACATTTATGTTATATAATTATATATAATTTATAGAAGTATATAGTTTTAAAAATTTCTAAATTTATAAAATTATAATATATAAAAAATTATTAAATTATTAATGTATAAAATTATTCTATTTTTTCAGTTGATTAACTTATTGATCATTATTATATGATTAAAAAACTCTAGTTGTTCCTTGTATGCCTCATGAGGTTTTTTTATGCATACTAATGGTTTAAAATTATTATTTTTAAATCATTATCTATTATAATGTGAGTAGTTATGGGAAAATATTTGGGGATTAATATTTCCATAAACATATCCAATTTCATACTATAAGCATATTCATTTTTTCATCATATTTATAATCAGAACTGAAAATCTATATACATTACCTTCTAAATTTTACATGGATGTTTATTTATTAAAAAATAGATTATTAGAGGAACCAAAACATTTAGAGGGAATTTCTGCATGAAACAATCCATAGTGAGTTGTTTCATCCCTAGAATGTTTAGGTGTTTTAAATGGATCATATTATTATTATGTTCATGAGAATGTTGTGTAAGTATCACCACAATATTTTTCACTCTATCCCTCTTCCTATTTGGTTTCCTACTCAGACAGTCACCTCATTATCTATCAAAGGAATTATTATATTGGTTCATCTTGAATCCATCCCTTAATAAAACCAAAATTACGACTCATGTGTAATAAAGAATAATATCTCAAAAATATTTATCTAAATAATTTTTCCTTCTAAAATAAATCATGAATATAGTTCCCTATGGAAAGGGGAAACCAAAGTGGGAGGTACATCAAATTCATAGTGAGGGAGGATATATAAATGGTAATAAAGTGGTTAGATCAAAATGAAGTGAGAAATTTTCAATAGATATGTTGACATCATTTTGAATGGAGATGTTGAAAACATTTTTATCTTAATATTATAAATCCAACTGCTTGGACATACCTTTCCAAAAAAATTATTTGGGAATCGATTATTGTACTTCAAAAATGTTAGGACCTTAGTTAGTGTCATAGGCATGGACATTAAGACCATATATATATATATATTAGAAATTATCAATACTATAATAATTAAAAATGCGGAACATCTAGGGGTTTATATGGACCTAAAAATTTTAATATTCGATTTTTGGCACCTTAATGGAGTTCGAATACACCCATAATTACTATATTAATATTAGAATCCATCAATTATACAAATGACTTCACCTATTTTCTTGTCCAAATACTTCAATCAGAAAAACCATTTCACAAATATTCCTATCAGTTGGAACAATATTAGTTATCCCCTATTACATTATAAAATAATCATTATATATGTACTAGAATTTGAATTTGTAGTTGTAATCGGATTAATGATCATGTTATCTTTTATGTGAGGGAACTCTGTCACTAGTTTCTAAAAAATGAAACTTATGTAAATTTCCAAACCTAGCCTAAATATTACAATATGTTTATAAAATAACCATGGTAAACCATATTCTACATTTCATCATTCTTTTTCCATGAATGTGTATTAAATTCAAATATTTTTTAAAGAAGTAATAAACTCATAAAACATTATAAGAGTATGCAGACTAAACAAATCAAGAATATTAAAATTACTAGTATAATTTACAAAAAAACATCTCTTAAAAATTATCTACATTTTTTTATTTCCTATATTTTGAATGAATAGAAAACATTATATCCATAAACAAGATATAGGGTCCATAATACAATATGATTATCCTATAAACATTTTCCAACTTAACCTTACATAATTTTATTTAAAGAATAAAAAACCCGTATAAATAATATAATATTAGTAGGAAAACATATTCCTATGAGATAAATTAGTGGTTAATTATTATTTCAGACATTAAACCATGGTATGTAATTTAGAAAAAAATTCTAAGATCAATTAATGTAGTTTATTTATTCAACGATTAAGGATTATTTCACATTCCCCTTTACTCCACAAATATTGTTTTACTATTTTCTTTTTATTCCCTAAATATTATTTGAATAAGAATAATTTTTATAATAAAAACTAATTTCCACTAGAAAACATATCTATGATTAATCCTATAAACAAACACTTATTTTTTCTTTCTTCATCCTTCACATTCGAAGACTTATTTCTTATTTACTTCTTATGTAGACCAGAAGACATTGCTAACATTTGGTATCAATGACTATTTGGTCTGATCCATTATGTTGATCATTGTACTCACGTCACATTGTCGCTCCATGTGAAATAAGTGCCATGAACACCTACATAGACTATTGAGGAGACACAATTTTATGGGGTCCAAACCATTAGAAAATCGTTTTGAAAACCATTTCATAATACAACCCATCCACTAAATAATAGATCAAATTCCCATTGGAATTTAAAACCAATCCATAACCATAGGGAATTATAAAAATTTCCAATATAAAAAAATTATAAAAACACAACCATTTCTGAAAACATCTTTATATTTCACATGAAAAAACATAGGGATTTAAAAAACAAAAAAAATCGAACAAATAAGTTGAACAACCCAATCATAAATTATCCAATATACCACACAAAAACAACCACCAGTTATCTAACATAACTAAAACTAAAATCACAATCATTGGTTGAAAACAGAAGCACTACACCATGACCCTTCATCATTGTTATGACAAACAAAGAATGAGCTCCATTGAAAACATTGGTCTAGACCAAACATCGTCTATTGTCCCACTCCTCTAACCTCTAGCATGAGAAATCCAAGTCCTCGTATTCCAAAAACATTCCCATTGACCACTATAACCACTCTCATCAACTTCATTAGAGATTTCCCATTAGCCTCTAGTTTATCTCCAACTCCATATAAAACATAATATATAGTTTATACTGAGGATAATCATAGCCATATACTAGTCCAAGGATGATCCAATGAATCCAAAGAAATCACATGCCAGTATGGAAACCACTTTCAACCCTCCCCATCATATTCCTCTTGATACCCCATTTTGAATTGATCGTGGTCATGGGAATTCTAATATATCCAAAAAAAGTCAATTAGAAGAATATTTTTTATACCTTAGAGCAGCATTTATTCTTTGATGAATTGAGGAATGGGTTTGGTTAGAGCGATGATGGCAGGGAGAGATGAGAAAGATGAAAAAAGTGAGAGATGTCGATGATAAAGGTGAAGGTGGCGAGCGATTGAAGGGAGAGTGGTGGTGAAAGCACTACACTTCTATGAAATCATGAACATGTGAGGAGGGTGACTATATTAGGGGTCATTTTATTCTAAAAAAAATTCCTTTTATCTATGATATCAATAAAACACTGAAAAATAGTACTTTTATTTGTGAAAATATAAAAATAGATGATAAAAAACTCTTTATCTATACTTTTTTAGTGAATATAATGATGCCCCATAATGGGAACTAAAAAATTACTGATAAAAGGTGCATTTATTAGCACATAAAAAGTGATGATATTTGTATAATAATAATAATTTATTTATATTATTATATATATGTTTATAAATTTTTTGTAATATATGTATATATATTTATAATTATCACTATAAATAAACAAATATTTATTTATAATTATATATATATTGAATATATTTTTAAAATTTTTAATATATTTATATAATTATCTGTAATTATAAAATGGTAAAATTTTAAATATTTGTTTTATTTATTTATATAAAATTATAAAAAATATATTTATAATATTTTTTAGGAATATACAAAAATATTTATAAAAATATTTTTATGATTACATATATTTATAAAATTATAAAATTAATAAATAATTTTAATTTTAATTTTATAATTATTAAAATATATTTAAATATACTCAAACCATTCATGAGACCTGACAGCCTTCCCATAAAAAATTTATTAAATATATAAAAGTGACATGAATGAGAAAGGAGAAATGAAAACAAAGAAACATGACCTCATCCAAAATTTAAAGAGAAATCTAGAAAATGATCATTCCCATAATCAAGATAGGAATCATCTACATCATTAGTAGTCTCCCACTCCGAATGGGGATTCTTTGAATTGAAATGCACATAGTACTCCTCTCAGATATTTTTCATCTCCAGTGAGTTCCCTCTGGAACATATTCAAAAAGTATTTATATATAATAAAAAAATTTATACCTAGAAATAAAATATATCTATTTATTATTTAAATATATTTATTTTAACATTATATGTATTTTTGAGAACATAATAAGTTTAGGGGTATAACATGAATGAATCATATACCTCATAATGTATAGATCATATATAAAAAGTGAATCATTAAGTAAATTTAAAGTATTAATAATAATAGTGTCAATGTATAAATGAACATTCATGATGAATAAATAACATATGCATGTGTCAGCAATCTGTAGTTAATCATAACATTTGGAACTTAGCAACAGACAATTTTGCCCTCAAATAAACTTATGATCATATAGCGTCCATTATACTAATGCATCAATATATAAAACTAAATAAAAACCATTTTCATTAATATCATCATCATCTCAGGTGAGATATATATATATATATATATTTAGTTATTATTGATCAAATTCATTGGAGACATGTCTTTATATATATATATATATATATATAATTTGAAATTATAATTATAAATAAAAATATAATATTGAATTTATATAAAATTATAAATATATAATTACAAATATAAAATCATAAATTTTAACACCCTAAGCTTCCACGGTACGCTGCTCTTTGAGTAATACAGTAGAATGTGTTGTATGCAACTACGAGTTCTAACACATGACAACCAATCAAACTAGCTGTTATGACTAGTAATGCCCTCTTTTGGAAATTTTATAAATTTTATCATTCAAAATGTAGTTCATTTTAGGGTTTGGAATATCAAAATTAGCTTAGGGTGAATTTTTGTTAATTTTCTAAAAACATTCAAATTTTGATGAATAGTGAAAAACGATGAGTTATAGTTTAAACCCGAATTTTTATTTAAATAATTATTTATTTTATTTAAATTTATTATAGGTAAAAATAGATACATAATACTTATATAATTTCAATGTAATTCATGGGAGTCAGTTTATAATAATTTTAGATATATAAAAATTTTATTGAACTGTTTACCGTCTTTTACCCACCTCCTAGGAGCATTTGCAAATTTACATAAAACATAATTTTACCACTTTGGTGAGTTGAATTTCAAAAACCATAGATACATAGTTGATATCAGTAAGTAAAATGTGGTTTAATAAGATTAAATTTTTTTTGTTGAATAGTAACTTTTTAATTTTATTTACCACGGTTAAAAGTAAATTGGGTAATTAAGGGTAAAAATGATATTATTATTACCCTAACACATGTCCTAATTCTATTTTATAATTATAATTCTACCAAAAGACCATATGAATAAAATATGAAACTTTTTGGTCCACTTAGAATAGATTTGGACATTAATTATTATTTAATTCAAAGAAGAGTTAAAAGAGTAAAAATAAATGTTTAATAATTAAAACATTTTTAATATAGGGTTACACATATAATAAATTTGAATATAAATATTCACTATAAATATAAAATGATTTCCTATATAATGGTATTTTATTTTTATTATTTAGAAATTAAATATTTTAATTTATTTATGACACAATGATGATGCAGTAATTACCTAATTAATGAAATATTAAAATAATTGATATTATAAATATCCAAAAAAATATTATTTGAGACTTTTTATTAATTCCAATAATTTTATAGGATAATATAACATATTAGGGTTGGATAGATGAATTTTACTCGATGTAATAATGCTGGTATGAATTTAGAAAAAACAAAATACCAAATAGTGTCAAAATTGACATAAAAGTGTTTTTAAAAAATATTATATTATTAATTAATATTATATTCCTAGAAATCTAAGGTTCGGCCAATAGAAATATATAATGACATTTGTACCATTAATTAACCACTTTGGGAGCTCTATGAAGTTTATAGTATGTTTATATACCATGTAATATAAAAATAAAAGAGACCTGGTAAATGTCAAACTATTTAACTAATAGTTAAATCTAAAATATAAAGTTAATATAGTGGACCAAACCTGTCTAAAACCTATTTTTTGGGTACTTTTAGACCCATATCCACCTTAAAATTTAAATAATACATTTTGGAGACATTAGAAACCGAAAATTATTTTATTATAATATAATATTTCTATATTTTCCTACGGTGCCCCTCACCCCTCTTATAAAAGGGCAGTCACCCTTCTCTCAAATTCACACCTTCAAATCCATTTAGCTCGGACAAACCCTACAAAAATACCCTCTAAACTGTCCTAACTTCATCCTTGAATCCTTACATTAGTCAGAAATTTATCCTATGGATCCCTTTTGATCAAATCAAAAGGAAGAACCTGAAGAAGAGATAAATATTTCATCACCTCTTTCAAGTTGCTTTCTGGTTCCACTTCCACTTTATTTATTGTTTCTCTTCTGAAATAATAAATCCATTATCTTATATATAATTTTATGTTATTATAAATATGGTACAACCTTATTCATTATTCTATCCCTCTTTTGAATGACATGTCACCATACGTGCATACGTGAGGCTTACCATCTCCACGTCGTGGTGTAATTTTTCTTCAACACATTTTAATTTGGATGGGTATAATAATGATGTTTTATTGATTTAAATAATAAATATAACATGATAATGATTCAGTATATATGATAAACCATCCACTTATATATTATTTTAAAATAAAAACAATGATATTGCCTCTCATGCGTACGTACGTATTACTTTCTCCATGAACGCGATGAGAATCATTCCCCATCATATCCATTAAAATATAATTTTCATTTGATTATTAAAAAAATGTTTAAAGACATGATATAATTATTGATATGAATAATATACATCCCATCCATAACAAATAATACTCACATAACAAAGAATTTAAAGGAAATCAAATCTGTTAACACCCGAAACGACGATAATACTACGATATTATTAACAAAGCAATGTTAAAAGATCATATATGATATCATATTATTGTATATTATTATTTTATAATTTAATAATAATTTTATCATAATTATAAATTAGGTTAACCTACCCTTGACCAAGAAAAAGTACAAGGTAAGGGTTAATTCTACAATCTCTTCATTATCTGAGGATGTTTATATGTAATTATCTACTGGGAAATATTTATCATCCACATCCATGTTTCTTAAAAATGTATTCCAAAACATTTTTACTATTACTAGACTATGTGTTAAAGGAATTTATACCCTTCTTTGAATTTTTCTAAAATGTTTTGAAAGGAATCATTCTGTCCTTTTCTAATGAAGGTAATTTTTGACCTTTTCGACAAAATTAAGGTATTAATTTTTTTTAACTTATATGGCAGGTGTGGATATTTTCCACCATTATAACAACTTTGAAGATTACCTTACAATTTTATAAGAATATTTTCAAAATTAATGATTTCTTTATAATTATGTGAGTCTTAAATGGTTTCAAAATAGAAATAGATATTTCTCTAAAAAAACGTTTTGATTTCATCTATGGAAACATCCGTTGATGTATTTTAAGATTATTTGAAGTTGATTTATTATGATACAAAACTCCAATATTGTATTGAAGTTTTTGTGATATGTTTGACTGTGGACTTGTTATTTTTACACCATTCATGGATTATGGATAAATTATTGACATTTCGTATGCTAGTTTTATTATGAATGTTCATGTTATGTTTAAACCTTTTCATCTGAGGAACGCATTGGACATAGTAAGTGATGGGTGGAGCCCCCTATAGCTCCTTGATGCTTTGGTAGGTCTCTTGAGATAAACTAGTTTCTTGTCACAAGGCCTTGAAAAAATCTTATTTGCAATCCTGGCACTAGGCCATGACTATGTGGTTATGAAATTATGGAATTATGCATTCCATCATTATGAAAGTGGCTATTCATATTGCATGTGATTATTCGACTAGTAGAATATCCATGTGAGTATGTAAATGGAATTATCTAGATCTATATTTTCAATATTATGATGATTTTTATGTTTAATGGGAATTTGTTTTAGTTTTATACATTACCTTAAATGTTTATGCATTTTTATGAAAGCTTCCGCTATAATATTATCCTTAATGAGCATCTGAGCTCACCCCTTTGTATGTTTTATTTTTCCTTGGATGCGAAGAAGTATATTATGAACGACCTGTATGGATAGTCTATGGGACCTCATTTTTGTCTATGTAAACAACGTTGTTGTAGTTTTCCATTTTATGATGTAATGTAAACCTTATGAATGTATCTATTTCTTCCAAGGATACTATACTAATCGGTCTTTCGAGACATGATATTTTGTGATCATTACAAAGATACTTAATAGTGCACCGACTTTGGGATTCTAGGGTCGGTGTGTTACAGTTGGTATCAAAGGATATTTAGTACAAAAATTGGAATCTAGATTTTGATAAACTCTGATTAAAGCACATTACCCTAAGATAGAATTTGAGGATTAGTTTAGAAGAACATCCTAAAATTTTGCTATTGTAGAGATTTTGTGAGTTTTATAAGAAATACTTCCATGTCTAGACACGAGCAGGTAGAGGCGGCTTTGGCACAAATGTATCTAGGGGTAAAACCCGAAAACACTTTTTTGAGTTAGACTCGAACAAGAATAGGTACAAGACAACGAGCCTTGCTGCACTCTTGGTTATTCCACTCCCAGGGGATATTCTTAAGATAATTCTCATTTTACGTACAAACCATTATGAAGGGTTTATGAGTATATACTTTTTCAAAGAAAACATTTTTTATGATTATGGATTATATCCATAAACTATTCAATTTATGTTAAGTGTTTCACCAGTTAGGGATTATGTATTTTCATTCATAAACGAATTTACATTATTCCATTATTTAGAAATGGAAACTAGTGGAAGGAATGGAACATGTATCAATGCAAACACTCCATGTAGGGATTTCCCTCCTACTCAATATAATTATAGTGGAGTTGGTGAAGCAACTCGTGCTTATCAGCTTATCACTATACTGGGAAAACTCACTAAGGTTATGAATAATTACCTTACCTGTATGGAGCACCCTGGTCCACAGCGTGGAGGATCAACGTTAGATCGCTTCATGAGGAAAAAATCACCCACATTAAATGGGAGTAAAAATCCATTAGTGGCTAAGTAATGGATAAATTCCTTAGAGATAATATTCCATGACTTGGGGAGTAGTGAAAGGGAAAAAGTTGTCATGGTAGTTTACCGGCTCACTGGAGATGCTGATCAATGGTGGTCATTGATTCAAAACACAAAGGAAGATGATGAAATATAAAATATGTAAAGGAGGGAGTTTAAAGAGATTTTCATAGAAAAATACTTTCTTCATGACCATCGAGTATATATGGAAAGGCAATTTCTATGTCTGAGGAAAAAAGAGGATGAGAATGTTGCAAAGTATGAGGATAACATTACGAGGTTAGCGAGGTATGCTATAGATTATATACGTAACCCAAGAAGTAATATTTATCATTTATTTGACGGGTTAAAACCAGTTATCCATTGGGCATTAGTCTCAAAATCCTTCTTGTCATATGAGGATTTGTCTCATGTGCTATCAAGATAGAAAAAAATTTCTCTAAGTCTTACGACATTAAAGCAAAGCAAGAGAATAAGAGATCTGTCGAACATTATGGAAATAGAAATAAGGGGAATAAGGGAAAAGTTGAATATCAATCCTGTAGTAAATGTGTGAAGAAACACCTCGGTACTTGCCTAAAGGGAATGTGAGTCTGTTACAATTGAGGTGAAAAAGGCCTCCAAGCTCGTGATTTCAAGGGGAATAAAGAGGATGTCAATGTTTAATTCTACAATTGTAGAGAAAGGGGGCATTATGAAAATGAATGGACTAAGCATCAGTGGAACTAACCTCAGAAAAGGCCAAGGGATCATGTCCAAGATTATGTTATCACTACTTCTGAGGTTGAAGCTCTGAAATACATAGTGGAAGGTAATTTAATTGTTTCCTCGTGTTTTGGAAATGATTTATTTGATTCTTGATCATCGCATTGTTTTATATCTTCTCGGTTTGCTATGAAAAATAGATATTTCCAATTTTATTTAACAATGGATTTGTGAGTCAAAACTCCCAAGGGGAGTAACATCAAAACAATGTTTTCTAAATGAGTTCCCATTAGGGAATATAAATTCTCTTTATCTTCTGATCTCATCATCATACACATGATTGAATTTGATATAATCCTATTTATGGATTGGCTCTCAGACCATGATGTGAAAATTTATTATAATAAGAAGGAGGTTACTATTTTTGATGACGATTATAAAGAACACCTTATCTTTAGAGAAGAATAGTCACCACCTGATTCTTATCAAGATCCACCCCCAATTGCTCAATTAATTCAATTATTGTGGAAGAAGAGAATGAAATAATTGTGGGTGAGGAATAGAATGTTCAAATAGAAGATGTACCTATTGTGAAAGAATATGTTGATGTGTTTCCAGAAGATTTACCAGGACATCCTCTAGAGCGAGAAATTGAGTGTTCCATTGATTTAATTCCTGGTTCAAGGCCCATATAGAAGACCCATTATCTAATGGCCGCTGTAGAATTTGTGGAACAAAATAAACAACTAGAGGAATTGATTAATAATGGATTTATTCTCCCTAGTGTTTCTCCATCGGGAGACCCTATCCTTTTGTTGAGAAGAAAGATGGATCTATGAAGTTGTGCATTGACTACAGGGAGATCAATGCTATAAAAAAATGAACAAGTATCCCCTACCTCGCATTGATGATTTATTCGACCAAATTCATGGAGCTCATTAATTTTCAAAGATTAACCTTCGATCTGGATATCATCAGTTGTTTGTGAAGAAGGAAGACATTTAGAAAACAGTATTTCAAACCAGGTACGAGATTATGAGTTTACAGTAATGCCTTTTGGATGGACTAATGCACCCTCTATCTTCATGGATCGAATGAATAGAGTTTTCAAGGAATATCTTGATGATTTTTAGTGGTATTTTTTGATGATATCTTGGTATACTCTAAAAGCTATGAAGATCATGAAAATCACATGCGCATTATCCTCAAGACTCTGAGAATATATGAATTATATGGGAAGTTTATCAAGTGTGAAATTTGGATTCAGGGGATTTATTTTCATGGACATATTGTCTCCCAGGATGGAATCTCAGTTGATCTTTCTAAGACTATGGAAATCCATGAATGGCCAGCACCGATGAGTATAACTGAGGTATGCAGTTTTATTGGTTTAGTAGGTTATTATCGACATTTCGTCCAGATTTTTGCCCGGTTGGATAACCCATTAACAAAGCTCACAAAAAAAGGGGTTAAATATCTTTGGAAAAAATATTGTCATGAATCTTTTGAAGAATTGGAGAGACGATCAATTCTACAATATTGAATCTACCTTTAGTTAATGATAGGTTTTTTATTTATTGTGATGCATAGAAGAAAGGACTTGGTTGTGTCCTTATGCAGAATGACAGAGTTGTTGCCTATGCATCACGACAGATGAAAATTCATGACCAAAACTATCCTACTCATGATCTTGAGTTAGCAGTTATAATAATTGCTTTTAAAATTCGGAAACACTATCTCTTTTTTGAAGAATGTGAAATTTATACTGATCAAAAGAGTTTTAAGTATATTTTCTCACAGAAAGAAATAAACATGAGGCAGAGGAGATGGCTTGAACAACTCAAGGATTATGACTGCAAGATACAATACCACCCCGGGAAGGAATATAATATGGAAGATTCTTTGAGTAGAAAAGATCATGGATTTTTCAACAAGATGAGATTTGAAAAGGATCATATATACATGGATATTTTAAATATGGATATAGGAATAACCATGGAAGGTGGAACATCAATTCTTTTTCAAATGGTAGCGAAACCATCTTTACGAGAAAGGATAAAAAGTTCTCAGGTTGATGATGAGGAGTTTCAAATGAAGATTAAATCTATGAATGATGGGAGATTTTGTGACATCGTATATCAAGATGGAATTGTGAAATTTGGGAAGAGACTTTGTGTTCCTGATATACCTGATCTAAAAAGAGAATTGTTGGATGATGCTCATAGTTCCAATTTCTCTATACACCTGGGGAGATCCAAAATGTATAAAGATTTGAAGGATCGTTTTTTGGGGGACTACATAAAGAGGGAGATTGCTGATTTTGTGTCAATAAGTATGGTTTTTCAACAAGTGAAAGCTAGAAGGCTCAGCATGGAGGAGTCTTGCAACCTCTTCCCATACCTGAGTGGAAATGGGATAATATGATGATGGACATTTTCATGGGGCTACCAAAGACTCCTAGAAGGAACAATGCAATATGGGTCATTATTGATCAGCTTACTAAGTCAGCACATTTTCTTGCTATAAGGGATAATTTACCACTTGAACATTCAACAAGGCTATATATTAATGCAGTTGTGAGACTTCATGGAGTACCATTATTGATTGTTTCTGACTGTGATATCCATTTTACATCAAGATCGTGGAAAATTATTTAGAAATCCCAGGAAATTGTACATCGTTTGAGCACTGCCTACCACCCCCAAACTACTGGACAATTAGAACGGACTATTCAAACATTAAAAGACATGTTGAGATAATTCTCACAAGACATTCATGGTATGTGGGATCAATATTTACCTATGGTAGAATGTTCCTATAACAATAGCTTCCATTAAAGTCTTCAGATGGCACTATATGAAGCGTTATACGAAAAGAGATGTCGCAAACCAACCTGTTGGGATGATGTTGGCGAAAGAAAACTTGTAGGCCCAGAACTTGTGGAGAAAACAATGTAAAAGGTGAAGGTAATCCAAACCCACATCAAATCATCTTAAAGTACACAGAATATTTGTGCCGATATCCGAAGGAAGTATTTGGAATTTCAGGTAGGAGATCAGGTTTTCTTTAAGGTATCTCCATGGAAGGGTGTTGTACATTTCGGTAAGAAGGGAAAATTATGTCACAGGTACATCAGACCTTCCGAAATTCTAGAACGAATTGGGGTTGTAGCTTACCGTTTGGAAATGCCACCGAGTCTCTCTAAACTTCACGATGTGTTCCACATATAACTATTGAGAAAATACATGCTTGACCCAACGCATGTAATCACCTATGAGGAATTAGACCCGGAACCCGATCTTTCTTATTGTGAAGTGCCTGTCATGTTTCTTGATACCAGAGAACAAGTGCTGAGAAACCGGACAACTCGCCTCGTAAAAGTTCTATGGAGAAACCATAAGACAGAAGAGGCAACGTGGGAACCCGAGGTACTTAGGATGAAGAACCACACAAGTCTTTTTACACAGTTATAATATAGAAATTTTGAGGATGAATTATTTGAAGTAGGGGAGAATGTAACACCCCAATATTCCACGGTACGCTTCTCTTTGAATAATACAGCAGCGTGTGTTGAATGCTTCTTCGAGTTCTACCACACCACAACCAATAAAACTAGCCTTTATGAATATTAATACCAAATTTTTGAAATTTTATAAATTTTATCTTTCAAAATAGAATTCATTTTTTGATTCAGAATATCGAAATTATCATAGGGTTAAATTTTGGTATTTTTTTGAAAACTTTCAATTTGTGATGAATAGTGAAAAACACCGAGTTATAGTTTAAAACCGAATTTTTTTAAATAACTATTTATTTTTATTTGAATTTATTATAGGTCAAAATATATACATAATACCTATATATGTTCAATGTAATTCATTAGAGTTAATTTATTAAAATTTTAGATATATAAAAAATTTTATTGAACTTTTTACCGTCTTTTACCCACCTCCAAGGAGCATTTGCAAATTTACATAAAACATAATTTTACCACATCTGTGATTTGAATTTCAAATATCCTAGAGACATGGTTGATATCAGTAAGTAAAATTTCATTCAATAAGAAGAAAATAATTTTTGGTGAATAGTATCTTTTTACTTTTATTACCATAGTTAAAAGTATAAATATGGTAATTAAGTGTAAAAATGATATTATTATTACCCTAACATATGTATTAATTCTATTGTATAAGTATAATTAGAACAAAAAACATCCATATAAATAAAATATGAACCTATTTGGTCCACATGGATTAGATTATGAAATTTATTATTTTTTAATTCAAAGAAGACTTAAAAGTGTTAAAATCAATGTTTAATAACTAAAATATATTTATTATAGGGTTAGACATAATATAAATAAGACTATAAATATTAATTAGAAATATAAAAGGATTTGCTACATAATAGTATTTTATTTATGTTTTTTAGAATTTAAAAAATTTAAATTATTTATGACCCAATGATGATGCCGTAATTACCTAATTAATGAAACATTAAAATAATTTATTGTATAAATATCCAAATAAATATTATTTTAGACTTTTTATGAATTACAATAATTTTCTAGGCTAATATGACATATTAGGGTGGGTTAGATGAATTTTTTTAGAATTAATAATTCTTTTAAGAATTTAGAAAAAACAGAATACCAAATATAGTCAAAATTGACATAAAAGAGTTTTAAAAAAAGATATTATATTATTAATTGATATTTTATTCCAAAAAATATAAGTTTCAGCCATAAGACTTAAATAATAATAGGTGTATCATTAATTAACCACTTGGGGTTCTAGTTAAAGTTTATTGTACGTTTATTAACAATATAATATAAAAATACAAATAGACTTGGTAAATGTCAAACTATTTAACTAAGAGTTAAATCTAAAAGATAAGCTAATATAATGACCCAATCCTGTCTAAAACCTATTGGTTGAGTGGTTTTAGACCCATACCCCCCTTATCCTTTAAATAATCCATTTTGTATCCATTATAAATGCAAAATTATTTTATTATAAAATAATATTTCTATCTTTTCCTAAGGTTCCCCTCACCCCTCTTATAAAAGGGCACTCCCCCTTCTCTCTTATTCAAAACTTGAAAACCATTTGGCACCACAAACCCCTACCCAAATAAACTCTCAATTGTCCTCCCTTCATCCTAGAGGCCTTCCTTTAGTCAGAAATATAACCTAAGGATCCCTTTTGATCAAATCAAATGGAAGAACCCGAAGAAAAGGTAAATATTTCATCACCTCTTTCAAGTTTTTTTCTTCTTCCACTTCCTCATACTTTGTTGTTTCCATTATAAAATAATAACTCCAGTATCTTATATATACTTTTATTTTATTATAAATATGGTACAACCATATTAATTATTCTATCCATCCTTTGAATAACATGTCACCATGCGTGCGTATGTACGGCTTACCGTCTCCACGTCGTGGTGTAATTTTTATTCAATACATTATTATTTTGATCGGTATAAAAATGAAGTTTAATTGATGTAAATAATAAATATAACATTATAATGATTCTTTAAATGTGATATACCATCCAATTATATAATATTATAATATCAAATGAATGATATTGTCGCTCGTACGTATGTACAGATTACTGCCTCCGTTAACGCGATGAGATTCATTCCCAATCGTATCCATTCAAATATAATTTTCTTCTGATGATTAACAATAATGTTTAAAGACTTGATATCATTATATATATGATTAATATACATCCCATCCATAACAAATATGTCTCTCATAACAAATAATATAAAGGAACACGAATTGGTTAACACTCGAAATGAAGATAATATTAAGATATTATTAACAAATAAATTTTAAAATATAATATATGATATCATATTAATGTATATGATTCATGTATAATTTAATAACAATTATTTAACCATTATATAGGAAGTTAACCTACCATCGACCAAGGAAAAGTACATGTTAAGGTTTATTTCTATAATCTTTTCATTATCCAAATTTGTTTATATGTAATTATCTACTGGGACCTCTTTATCATCCACATCCATGTTTCTTAAAAATGTATTCCAAATTTTTTTTACTATTTACTAGACTATGGGATAATGTAATTTTTACCCTTTTTTGAATTTTTATAAAATGGTTTGAAATGAATCATTCTGTCATCTTCCTAACAAGGTAATTTATGATCTTTTCGACAAAATTAATGTAAGAATGTTTTTCTAACTTATAAGGCGGGTGCGTCTATTTTCCGCCATTATAAATACGTCGAATATTCCCTTACAAGATTATAATAATATTTTCAAAATAAATTTTTACTTTATATTTATGTGACTCTTAAATGGTTTCAAAATTGAATGAGATATTTCTCTAAAAAGGGTTTTGATTTCATAAATTTCAACATCCTTTGATGAATTTTAAGCTTATTTAATGTTGATTTATTATGATACAAAGATTAAATATTGTAGTGAATGTTCTGTGATATGTTTGACTGTGGGTGTGTTATTTTTACACCATTCATGGCTTATGGATAAAGTATTTACATTTCGTGTGCTAGTTTTAATATGAATGTTTATGTTATGTTTAAACATTTTCAAATGAGGAATGCATTGGACTTAGTAAGTGGTGGGTGGAACCCACAATAACTCCTAGATGAATCGGTAGTTCTCATGAGACAAACTAGTTTCTTGGCACAAGTCCTTGGAAAAAATTTATTTGTAGTCTTGGAACAAGGCCTTGACTATGTGGTTATGAAAGTCTGGCATTATGCATTCCATCATTATGAAAGTGGCTGTTAATATTTCATGCGATTATTAGACTAGTAGAATATCTATGTGAGTCAGTAAATGACATTATTTTGATCAATATTTTCCATATTAGGAAAAATTTTATATTGAAATGGATTTTGTTTTAGTTTTATACATTCCCTTAAATGTTTATGCTTATTTATGAAAGATTCTGCTATATTGTTATCCTTACTGAGCATCTGAGATCATCCATTTCTATGTTTTATTTTTTTGAGGATGTGAAAAAGTATATTATGACTGACCTGTAGGGATAGTCTATGGGATCTCAGTGTTGTCTTTGGAAACAATATTGTTGTAGTTTTCCATTTCATTATGTAATGTAAACCTTATGAATGTATCTAGTACTTCCAAAGATACTAAAAAAATCTGTCTTTTGAGACATGATCTTTTGTGATCATGCCAATAATACGAAATAATGCACCGACTTTGGGAGTTTTTGGGTCAGGGTGTTATAGTTGGTATCAGAGGAAGTTTAGTAAAAACCTTGGAATTTAGATTTAGATAATCTCTAATTAAAGCATGTTACCCTAAGATAGAATTTGAGGATTATTATAGAATAACATCCTAGAATTTTTGTATTCTAGAGATTCTGTGGGTTTTCCAAAAAAATGCATCCCTATATGGATATGAGCAGGTAGTGGTGGCTCTGGCACAGATGTACCTAGAAGTAAAACCTGAAAATGCCACTTTGAGCTATACTCAAATGGGAACTGGTGGACGACAACGAGCCTTGTTGCACTCTTTGTTATAACACTTCCGGGTGATATACTTAGGATAATTCACATTTTCATTAAAAACCATTATGAAGGGTTTATGAGTATATACTTCCTTAAAGAAATTTTTTTTATGATTATGGATTATATCCATAAACTGTTCAATTTATGATATGGGTTTTACAAGTTTGGAATTATGTATTTCGATTCATAAACTAATCTTATTTATTCCATTGTTTAGTAATGGAACCTAGTGGAAGAAATGGAAATAATATCAATGCATGAACTCCATGTAGGGATTTGCCTCCTAGTCAAGATAATTATAGTGGATCTCGAGAAGCAACTGGTGCTGATTAGCTTATCACCATACTGGGACAACTCACTCAGTTTATTAACAATAACCTTACATGTATGGATCACCATGATCCACAGTATGGAGGATCAATGTTAGACCACTTCATGAGGAAAAAACCCCAACATTCAATTGGTGCACAAATCCATTAGTGGCTTATAAATGGATAAATTATTAGAGAAAATATTCCACACCATGGGGAGTAGTGAAAGGGAAAAAAATTCATGGCAGTTTACTGCCTCACTAGAGATGCTGATCAATTATGGTCATTGATTCAAAACACAAAGGAAGAGGATGAAGTATAAAATATGGAATGGTGGGAGATGAAAGTGGTTTTCTTATAAAAATACTTTCCTTGTGACCATCGAGCAGATATGGAAAGGCAATTTCTAAGTGTGAGGAAAAAGGAGGATGATAATGTCGCAAAGTATGAGGCTAACATTAGGAGGATAGCGAGGCATGATATAGATTATATACGTAACCCAAGAAGTATGATTTTTCATTTATTTTATGGGTTAAAACCATTTCTTCATTGAGCATTAGTCTCACAATCCTTCTCATCGTAAAGGGATATTGTCTCATGTGCTATCAAAACAGAAAAAGAATTCTCAAAGTATTACGAATTTAAATCAAAGCAAGAGAAGAAGATATCTGTCAAACACTCTGGAAATGGAAATAAGGGGAATAAGGGAAAAGTTGAATATCCATCCTGGAGTAAATGTGGGAACAAAACCCCCGGTACTTTCTTGAAGGGAATGATAGTCTATTACAAATTTGGTGAAAAAGGCCACTACTCTCGTGATTGCAAGGGTAAGAAAAAGTCTCTCGATGTTGAGTGATACAATTTTAGAGAAAGGGGGAATTATGAAAATGAATTTTCTAAGTGTTAGGGGTACATACCTTAGAAACGGCCAAGGGATCAAGGCCAAGCTTATACTATCACTACTACTGAGGTTGAAGCTCCGAAAGACATAGTGGCAGGTAATTAAATGGTTTCCTCAAGTTTAGAAAAAGCATTATTTGATTATGGATCATCTCATTGTTTCATATATTCCTTGTTTACTTATAAAATTAGATATTTACAATTTTATTAAACAAGGTAGTTGTCAGTCAAAACACCTAAGGGAAGTATCATCACAACAAAGTTTTCTGAATTAGTTCCCATTAGGTCATATAAATGCCCTTTATCTACTGATCCCATCGTCATAACCATGATTTAATTTGATATAATCCTTGGTATGGATTGTCTTTCGGACCATCAGGTGAAATTTTATTATAAGAAGAAGGTGGTTATGATTTTCGATGATGATGCTAAATAACCCCTTATCTTTAGAGAAGAATCATCCCCACCTGATTTTTTTCTAGATCCACCCCAAGTAGCTCAACTAAATTCAATTATTGGGGAGGAAGAGAGTGAAATAACTTTGGGTGAGGAAAGGAATGTTCAAATAGAGTATGTACCTACTATGAAAAAATATGTTGAGGTGTTTCGAGAATATTTACCTAGACATCCTCCAGAGTGAGAAATTGAGTTTTCCATTGATTTAATTCCTAGTTCATGGCCCATATCAAATACCCCTAATAGAATGGCAACTGTGGAATTAGTGGAATAAAGGAAACAACTAGATGAATTGGGTAATAAGGAATTTATTCACCCTAGTGTTTTTCTATGGGGAGACCCTGCCCTTTTGTTAATAAGAAATATGGATCTATGAGGTTGTGCATTGACTATAGAGAGATAAATGTTAAAACAATAAAGAACAAGTATCCCCTACCAAGCATTGACAATTTATTTGACCAACTTCATGGAGCTCAATACTTTTAAAAGATTGACCTTCGATCTGGATATCAATATTTGTGTGTGAAGAAGGAAGACATTCCGAAAACATCATTTAGAACCAGGTACGAGCATTACGAGTTTACAGTAATGCCTTTTGGATTGACTAATGAACCCTCTGTATTCATGGATATAATGAATAGAGTTTTCAAGGAATATCTTGATGATTTTGTAGTGGTATTTAATTATCATATCTTGGTATACTCCAAAAGTTATGAGGATCATGAAAATCACATGTGCATTATCCAGATGACTCTAAGAATACATGAATTATATGGGAATTTTAGAAATTGTGAATTCTGGCTTCAAGGTATTTCTTTTCTTGGTCATATTTCCTCCAAGGATGGAATCTTTGTTGATCCTTATAAGACCAACGCAATCCATGAAAGGCCATCACCGATTAGTATAACTGAGGTACATGGTTTTATTGGTTTATAAGGTTATTTTTGATAGTTCATCCATACTTTTTCCCAGTTGGCATACCCATTAACAAAGCTCACATGAAAAGGGGTTAAATTTGTTTGGACAAATGAGTGTGAAGAATTTTTTAATGAATTTATGAGAATATCAATGATCTTATATTGAATCTACCATCAGGGAATGATGGGTTTGTTATTTATAGTGATGCATAGAATAAATGACTTGGTTGTGTCCTTATTCTGAATGATAGCGTTATTGCCTTTGCATCATGCAAGCTGAAAATTCATGAGAAAAACTATCCTACTCATGATCTTGAGTTAGCAGCAGTAAGCATTTCTTTGAAAATTTGGAGACACTATCTCTATGGTGAAAAATGTGAGATTTATACTGATCAAAAGTGTGTGAAGTATATTTTCTCATAGAAATAAATCAACATGAGGCAAAGGAGATGGCTTGAACTACTCAAGGATTATGATTGCACGATACACTACCACCTGTGGAAGGAAAATAAGGTGGCAGATGCTTTGAGCTAAAAAGATTTTGGAATTATGAACAAGATGAAAGTTGAGAAGGATCCTATATACATGGATCTAGTAAAGGTGGATATGGGAATAAACATGGAAGTTGAAACACAAATACTTTTTCAAATGGTTTCCAAAACATCTTTACTAGAAAGTATATAAATTTCTCAGGTTGATGATGAGGAGTTTCAAAAGATGATTAAAGCTGTGAATAATGGGATATTGAGTGGCTTCGTATAAGAAGATGGAATTTTGATATTTGGGAAGAGAAATTTTGTTCCCGATATACCTGATCTAAAAAGATAATTGTTGGATGATGCTCAAAGTTCCAATTTCTCTATACACCCAGGGAGAACGAAAATGTATAGAGATTTGAAAGAACATTTATAGTGGGACAACATGAAGAGGGAGATTTATGATTTTTGTGTCAAGATGTAAGGTTTGTCAACAAGTGAAATCTGGAAATCAACAGTCTGGAAGAGTCTTACAACCTCTTCCCATAACTGAGTGGAAAGAGGATAATATTACGATGGACTTTATTATGGGTCTGCCAAATAATCCTAGAAGGAATGATGCAATAAGGGTCATTGTTGATCGTCTTACCAAGTAAGCATATTTTATTGCTATAATGGAAGATTTACCACATGAAATTTTAACAAGACTATATATTAATGAAGTTGTAAGACTTCATGGAGTACCACTATCAATTGTTTCTGACTTTGATCCCAATTTTACATAAAGATTCTAGAAATGTTTTCAGAAACCCCTGGATACTAAACTTAGTTTGAGCACTTCCTACCACCTCCAAACCGATGGACAATCATAACGGACTATTCAAACCTTAGAATACATGTACAGATCATTCTTATAAGACTTTCAAGGTATGTGGAATCAATATTTACCTCTGGTAGAATTTTCCTATAACAATAGCTTCCATTCAAGTATTCAGATGGAACCATATGAAGCATTATATGGTAATAGATTTCACACACCAACCTGTTGGGATGATGTTGGCGAAATAAAAAACGTAGGCCCAAAACATGTAGAGGAAACGTTGGAAAAGGTGAAGGTAATCAAAACCCACATCAAAGCAGCTCAAAGTAGGTAGAGGAGTTATGCCGATAACCGAAGGAACAATTAGGAATTTCATGTAGGAGATCATGTTTTATTGAAGGTATCTCCATGGAAAGGTGTTATACGTTTCGGTAAGAAGGGAAAATTATGTTCCAGGTACATCAGACCTTTCAAAATTCTAGAACGAATTGGGGCTGTAACTTACCAGTTGGCAATGCCGCCAAGTCTCTCCAATGTTCACGATGTGTACCATTTATTACTATTGAGAAAATACATGCCTGACACAACGCATGTACTAACCTATGAGGAATTAGAGATGGAACCCAATATTTCTTATTTTAAATATCTTGTCAAGGTTCTTGATACAAGAGAACAAGTTCTGAGAAACTTGATGACTCGTCTGGTAAATGTTCTATAGAGAAACAATAAGATGGAAGAGGAAACATGGGAACCCGATGAATATTTAATGAAGAACCACCCGATTCTTTGTACGTAGTAATACTCTATAAATTTCTAGGAAGAAATTAATTGAAGGAGGGGAGAATGTAACACCCATAGCTTCCACGGTACGCTTCCCTTTGAATAATATAGTATTGTGTGTTGTACACAACTTCGAGTTCTAACACACCAAAACCAATCAAAGTAACTGTTATGAATAGTAATAACCACTTTATGAAATTTTATAAATTTTACCTTTAAAAATGGACTTCATTTTTGGATTCTGAATATGGAAATTATCATAGGGTGAATTTTTGGTATTTTTCTGAAAACTTTCAATTTTTGATTAATAGTGAAAAACACTAAGTTATAGTTTAAAACTGAATTTTTATTTAAATAATTATTTATTTTATTTAAATTTATTTTAGATCAATATAGATATATAATACCTATATAATTTCAATGTAATTAATTGGAGTCAATTTATAATAATTTTAGATATATAAAAAATTTATTGAACTTTTTTCCATCTTTTAAACACCTCCTAGGAGCATTTGCTAATTTACATAAAACTTAATTTTACCACTTCTGTGAGTTGAATTTAAAAAATCTGAGAGACACGGTTGATATCATTAAGTAAAATGTGGTTCAATAACATGAAAATAATTTTCGGTGAATATTAACTTTTTACTTTTATTTACCACGGTTAAAATTAAATAGGGTAATTAATGGTAAAAATGATATTATTATTACCCTATAACATGTCATAATTCTATTGGATAAATATAATTCTACCAAAAAAACCCTAGGAATAACATATTAACCTCTTTGGTCCACTTGGATTAGATGAGGACATTTATTATTATTTAATTCAAAGAAGAGTTAAAAGAGTTAAAATCAATTTTTAATAACTAAAACAATTTTAATATAGGGTTACACAGAAGATAAATTCTACTATAAATATTCATTAAAAAGATAAAAAGATTTCCTAAAAAATGGAATTTCATTTATAATTTTTATACATTAAATAATTTATTGTATTTATGACACAATGATGATGTAGTAATTAAATAATTAATGAAATTTTAAACTAATTGATATTATAAATATCCAAATAAATTTAATTTGGGACTTTTTATGAATTAAACTAATTTTTTAGGTTAATATCACAGGTTAGGGTTGGTTAGATGAATTTTTTTCGAAGTAATAATGCTGTTATGAATTTAGAAAAAAACAAAATACCAAATAGTGTAAAAATTGACATAAAAGAGTTTTTAAAATAGATATAATATTATTAATGGATATGCTATTCCTAAAAATATATGGTTTGTCCAAAAGACAAAGAAATTGATAGGTGTATCATTAATGAAACACTTTGGGTTCTATTGGAATTTTATTGTAGGTTTATTCACCATATAATATAAAATCAAAATGAAACATGGTAAATGTCAAAATATTTAACTAAGAGTTAAATCTAAAAGATAAAGTTAATATAGTGACCCAAAACAGTCTGAAACCTATTGGTTGAGTGGTTTTCAACCCATACCAACCTTATAATTTAAATAATCCATTTTAGAGCCATTAGAAACCGAAAAGGTTTTTATTATAAAATAATATTTCTAGCTTTTCCTAAGGTGCCCCTCACCCCACTTATAAAAGGGAACTCACCCTTATCCCTAATTCAAACCTTAAATTCCATTTGGCTCGGACAACCCATAACCAAATACCCTCTAAACTTTCCTCCCATAATCATAAAGACCTTCTTTTAGTCATAAAGCCATCTTAAGGAGCCCTTTTGATCAAATCAAAAGTAATAACCCAAAGAAGAGGTAAATATTTCATCACCTCTTTCAAGTTCCTTTCTTCATTCACTTCCTCTTTCTTAGTTGTTTCCAATATAAAATAATAACTTCAGTTTATTCTATATAATGTGATTTTATTATAAATATGGTACAATAATATTAATTATTCTATCCATCCTTTTAATGACATGTCACCATACGTGTGTACGTACAGCTTACCGTCTCCACGTCGTGGTGTAATTGTTATTCAATACATTATTATTTGGATGGGTATAATAATGATGTGTAATTGATGTAAATAATAAATATAACATGATAATGATTCTGTATATAATATATACCATCCAATTATATTTTATTTTAATATGAAAAGAATTATATTGTTTCTCATGCATACGTATGGATTACTGTCTCCACGATCACGATGAGATTCTTTACCCATCGTATCCATTCAAATATAATTTTCATTTGATGATTAAAAATAATGTTTAAATACTTGATATCATTCTAGATATTCATAAGATACTTCCCATCCATTACAAATATGACCCACATAACAAGGAATATAAATTAAAAAGAATCTATTAACACCCAAAATGACGATAATAATACAATATTATTAACAAAGCAATATTAAAATATAATATATGATATCATATTAAAGTATATGATTATTTTATAATTTAATAACAATTATTTCACCATTATACATGATGTTAACTGACCCTCGACCAAGGAAAAGTACAAGGTAAGAGTTAATTCTATAATCTCTTCATTATCTGAGATTGTTTATATGTTATTTTATACTGGGACCTTTTTATCATCCACATCCACGTTTCATAAAAATGTATTCCAAAACATTTTTACTATTTACTAGACTATGGTTTAAATTAATTTATACCCTTGTTTTACTTTTTATAAAATAGTTTGAATGGAATATTTCTATCATTTTCCAAACTAGGTAATTTATGACCTTTTCGACAAAATTAAGGGAGGAATGTTTTTTTAACTTATACAGGGGCTGCGGCTATTATCCGTCGTTATAACCACGTCGAAGCTTACCTAACAATCTTATAAGAATATTTTACAAAAAAAAATTTATTTCTAATTATGTGAATATTAAATGGTTTCGACATAGAAAGATATATTTTTCAAAAAAAAGGTACTGATTTCATCTATGTCAACATACTTTGATAGATTTTAAGGTTTTTTGAAGTTTATTTATTATGACACAAAACTTACATATTGTATTGAAGGTTTTTTGATATGTTTGAATGTAGATGTGTTATTATTACACCATTCATGGATTATAGATATATTATTGACATTTCTTATGCTAGTTTTATTATGAATGTTTATGTTATTTTAAAACCTTTTCATATGAGGAATGAATTGGACTTAGTAAGTGAATAGTGGAGCCCACTATAGCTCCTAGATGCATCAGTAGGTATCATGAGACAATCTAGTGTCTTGGAACAAGTCCTTGACAAAATCTTATTTTTAGTATTGGCACAAGGTCTTGACTATGTGGCTATGAATGTCTGGCATTATGCATTCCATCATTATGAATGTGGCATTGATATTGAATGTGATTATTAGACTAGTAGAATATACATGTAAGTAAGTAAATGAAATTATTTTGATCTATATTTTCCATATTATGATGAAAATTATGTTGAAAATGATTTTTCTAGTTTTATACATTGCCATAAATGTTTATGCTTATTTATCAAAGCTTTCGCTATATTGTTATCCTTACTGATCATCTGAGCTCACCCCATTCTATGTTTTATTTTTCCCAGGATGTGAAAAATTATATTATGACTGACATGCAGGGATAGTTTATCAGATCTCAGTGTTGTCTATGGAAACAATGTTGTTGTAGTTTTCCATGTTATGATGTAATGTAAACCTTATGAATGTTTATAGTACTTCCAAGGCTACTAAACTAATAGGTATTTTGAGACATCATCTTTTGTGATCATTCAAATGATAAATAATAAGGCACTAACTCTGGGATTCTAGGGTCAGGGTGTTACATAAATATATAATTATAAATATAATAAACACATTTGTTGTATAAAAAATTTATTAAAATTTTATAATTATTTAAAAATATATTTATTAATTATAATCTTAAAAAAATTAAACGTTATATATATTTTAATAAATATAAAAAATATATTAATATACAATATTTATATTAATTATAAACATGCATTTTTTATGTAATTTATAAAAATAAACATTATTTTAGAATATAAATATATTATTATTATATATATTAATAATTTTTTTCATTTAAAACATTTCTCAATGGTATCTTTTTCATTGATAAAATTTTCCTTTATAAGAGCTTTTAGTTAGCTCTCATAAAGGTGAGGCTATTATCAACACTTTTTTCTTAGCATTGATAGAAGGAGGCACTTACCTTTCCATGATCTGTAGTAGTGTGTAGGGGTTACTATTTTTCATTTGGTTTTGTACACTAACCATACACTGAGTCATTATATAATGAATAATTGAACCTATTATCTTGGGTGTTTATATAGAGATCAATCCTAGTTCCAATATTGTACTAGATTAAAAAAATCCCCTTCGAGATCTATATATGTCTTGATTCCCATTATCACAAGATACAAAGTGACTCTTAGATCACTTACCATGGACCATCCTGATGATATTTTTACCACTCCATCCTAGTATAGGTGTTCTTCACATTCATATAGGATATACTCTAATGTACAAACACAAGGATATAACCATTATATTTTAAACTATGCGTGTGTTAGATATATAAAGAGAAACTATATAATGGATACATTGTGATTAATTCTTGTTATAATAGGATACATAATGACATCTAAACCATATATCACTAAACCAACCATATTTCATCATCCACTTCCACTCCCTTTTCAACATTACACAATATCCCAACCTTTGTAATTTTTGGGATGGAGTTTTATAATCACTTTTTAGTACCATCTTCTCATATACCAGACTTCATTAATTATGTTTTGGAATCTCCATAATTATTTCATGGAAATTAGTAATGATTTTCTGGATTCCTAAAATTAAACCTTTACTTGTTAATTATATACATACAATGTAATTGGCCAAGTAACTATATTTATTCTTTTCTTATAAACATATATCCCTTTAACCCCATCTTCTATTGAAAATATTTTTGTGGAACCCATCATTTGTATCTAGTCAGTACTCATCTTAATCATAATTTTCTCTTCACATCATTCTGTAACCCAAATACATTATGATTTGCATTATATCATTTTAATTCCCATTTCAAAGGCATAAGATCACTAGACATTCTGAAGAACCATTTTTGTTGTCACATTAGACCCCCGTAAGGTGATCTATATTACCATTAGGCTCTCAATTCATATTGATTTTTTTTTCTTTTTCTATATTGACCCTATCTCCATTTGGGTAAAGGATATATAACATAAACCATCAGCCACAATTTTTTAATGTTATTTGAAGTTAAATTTCATATTTAATAGTCTATGAATCATGGAAGTAAACTATATGAACCCTTCCTTATGTTGGTCCCTATTATATTCAGGATCTCATTTTATATTGGGTTTACCTATCCCTTCCTCTATTGACCACAACATATTTTTCTCTAAGATGTATGACCATAAACTCTAAATACTTTTTGTCCAAGGAATCATAACCATAAATTTCATTCACTAATTCTCAAGATTTTGTATATTAACATTGGTCCCTGATTTCTCATTGTGCAAAACATAACCTTTATATATATACCAAAACATTTTTTATTCAATGATTCTTAACCTTATACACATGTTTTATTGTACTGACTAAAAAGAACTTAAATTACTAAATGAATGAGATATGGTACTCTTGGATCGAAATAACGATGTAGATGCTTAATATACAAGAGGGGGGTGAATCGTACACTTTAAAAATTACCTTATACAAGGAAAGATCTATGTTTAACAAAGTTAAACTATGAAAATTAACAAAACCTCTAACACCAATTAAAACATTGGGTCAAAGTATGAAGTTACGAACTTCTAGTTCTATACACTTTCTTAAATCTGGAAAGTGATTCCGAAAAACTGGTTCCGGAAATATGGATCCAGAAATTGAAACTGAACCAAAGTTTACAAAATGAGATTATACATTAAAATGTATAGAATCTAAATTAATCAGAGTATAAGTGTAAGGAAATATAAGAAGGTTATACTTTCCTTACAATACAAAATGCAGTGGAAAAAAATAGTGAAACTACAAGTAACAAGATATAAATATTTTAACCCAAATTTAAGGGTATCCAAAAACCCTCGATAAATGTATCTTGATTTATAAATTCAAGCAAGTCAATCTTACCCACACCCGGGTAATCCCTCGATACGAATATCGGATTCTCTTTTTGGTTATCCCTACAAGCCCTCAACTTCAAGGTAGTTGGAACCTCTATCTTCCTTAGTAAGGAATACCTCAACTTCAAGGTGTTGGAACCTCTGTCTTCCTATCCTCGGAAGACCTTGATTGTAATCACTAACAATCGGAGTCACATGAAGCAAGTCTGCACAAGGAAAAGTTTGAACAAGTCGTGCAAATGTTCTGCACGAATCTTGAGAGTTGATAAGAGCCTCTCTCTAGAAATCACTTCAACAGCATATAAGAATAGATGTCAAAGTTGTTGATTCTTTTCAAATGAGCTCCTATTTATAGGTGATGCTCCAACGGTCGACTCCCTCCTCCAACAGTCAAATTTTCCTTAAATTTTTAAGGTACCTATACAGGTTTCACTCAACTAATGGTTAGTTAGAAACAGAATGGATGACATCATTTTATAAAAAAACATGTGTAACTGAAGGCACGACATCGTTTTATAATGAAACGATTGTAAGCATAAGAAAAACTGAAGATCGGAATGTATGCAAATATAAGTTCAGATTCTAACCAAAATGGAATTCGGAGTCTTTAATAAAGAGTTATTTGGATTTTGTTTTGTAGGAATTTGGATCTGGAATTCTGTATAAATCTGGAGTCTGATTTTCTAAGGAAATTCGTAGTCTAGTTTCACTAGAATTTAGAATCTGAACCTACAAATTTTAGAATCAGAGTTCTTAAAAATTCGGAGCAAAAACACATAAGAGTTCAGAGTCTGAATTCAAATAACTCAGATTTAGAACATAGATAAGTTCGTAATCAGAATTCGGAGTCGAACTACATGATAATTCATATCTAGAATTTGAATTCAAACTATATGAGAGTTCATATTCATAATTCATAGTAGAACTTCATTACAGTTAATATCCATAATTCCAAGTGGAACTTCATTACAGTTCGTATATAGAATTCGGAGTGGAACTTCATTACAGTTCACATCCAGAATTCGGAGTGGAACTTCATTACAGTTCACATCCAGAATTTAGAGTGGAACTTCATTACAGTTCACATCTAGAATTTGGAGTGGAACTTCATTACAGTTCGCATCCAGAATTCAAATCCTAAAACAGAATGCTTTATATCTAAGTATTTATAGTATTCCAAGGTTACAAATATGAATCCAAATTTTATACTTAGTCAAAATATGGACAATGAAAATATGGTAAGAATAAATTTACTTAGAGAAGGAAATTTTCCTTATAAAAACAAATCATAGAATAAAAAAGATTTTCTTAAAGATAAGGTGTTTGTGATTTTTAAAACAAGAATGGAAAAGTCATAAGGAAACCCTTATTGACTCAACAATCTCCCACTTTTAGGAAAGAACAAACATCCTTATGAAAAACAATATAAGAACTTGGAATAAATTTCTAGGCATTGAATTTAAAGCTTATCTCCCTTTTTTTATGGATAATTATGAATATGACTAACTCCCCCTTAGGATTTGAAACTCTAAGGATCGTATTCTAGATTTCTGGAATGGTCATTTCCTTATAAATGTGGAAATATTATTTAATGAACAATCCCCCTTATATAAACTCCCCCTTACTTAGGAAATTTTATACTAAGTTTTAGAGGTATTTTCTTTGTCTCCTTAGAATTATTTTTCCTTCTCCCCCTTTGTAATTTTCAAAAGGAGTTTGAGGGAATGGAAAAGATAATACATTACCTAAAATATTAGTACATGCAACCAACCAAAAGATAGGTAACCAAAATTTCATTACTATTAGAAAGAAATAGTACAAGGAAAACAGTATAACAAAAGATCGGGTTTGATTTTATTTGCCTTCTTTTTCCTTGGATAACAGGATTTTCATAATGGTCTTCATTTTCTTCAGATCATTATGGTCTTCCTCAACTTGCTTCTCTAAAGCAACGATTCTTACATCTTGAGCCTCTATTTCCACTGCTTGAGCATTAAGCATTAACTTCATCTCATAATAATTTTTAAGATCCTTGATTTTAGATTCTTCGGTATCAAAAGCATCTTTAACATCTACTTGGAATTGATCAAAATCTGCTAGGTATTAAACAATATTCTTAGACCACTTGGTTATCCTCTTGCAAGAAAATCTATGAGCATCATAATTCATAAGAATGTTTTTATGATCAGCCTCAAGCTTAGAACATTTATCCATCACCATGGATATAGAGTCTGATTTTTGATTTATTCTATTCTGAAGCATCTAGCATCTAGATTCTATTCCTGGAAAAATCGGAATGACGTCCACCAAATTCGTTAGAGACTGTTCCACGAAGTCATGTCCAAAGACAGATGACTCTGAATATGATAGTTGGGTAGGATATGGTTCTTCCTCTATCTCATCTAAATTTCTTTTAGATGAACCAGCAGATGCCCTCTTTTTTACATTAAGATTTCTAGGTGTTACAGAAATCACCTTTTTTCCCTTATCAACTTTCAGATCATATTCATTATTTGGAGATTCTTGCTCACTGTCAGACACTTGAACTATTTTATCCTCATCAAATTTTTCTTTTCAAGCACCTTCTTCAAGGAAATCATGATGAGAACTTTCTTCCTCAGAAGGCCAACTGACTTCATCTTGATCTTTCTCATCATCTGTAGGAGTAGCTAACTTGGAAGATCCATCTTGAGAAGTCCGAAGTGAGATTTTCTCAGATGGAGTTCCCTTATCATGAGAATATTATATTTTTCTTATTATATCATCAAACCCTCCACTCACATCAGCTTTTTGGACTTCCTCCACAACTTTTTGAACAATTCCATCTGTTTTAACTTCCCTTTCTTCTTGAGCTATCTCTTTAGAAATTTCCAGAGTGTTATTTCTCGGAGTTTCAGGCAAATCTTCAACCAGAAAAGATTTCATAACAGGAATATTCTCTGAAGCGATTTCTGTGTTCTTCAAAAGAGTTTGAACAACCTCGGCTTCGGACATCTTCTTCTTCAATTTCTTCTCATTTTCTTGATTTTCATGTTCTTCACCTGCTTTTTCCTTTAGGGCCTTAGGCTAAGCAGGGTCCAAGACAAACTGTGGCTCCCCTTCTTTCCTTTTCTCTTTTTCCTCCCTCTACTTGGGAACCACATCATCTGGATAAGACTTTTTTTTCTTCGGCTTGGGAGGTGCAGAATTGATTTCCTTAGACTTAGGATTTTTTTAGTATCAACCACTTTATTCAACTTCCTTTTCTTCTCAACTTTCTTAGATGATTTTGGATCTTATTTCTCCTTCTCAACAGCTTCAATCTCTTCATCAGGTAAAAGATATAATTTTCCAGATTCAGCTAAAAAACTCATTTTCATCCTTTTTAATGTGTCATCACTGACAAGAATTACCTTACAATTCCTTTGCTTAGAGGTGTAAGAAAACTTGAATGAATCAAGAGTTTGAACAATCAACTTTGAGAGCAAAGCTGGATACATGATGATTTGAGCCTTCAAATTCCCTTCTTTGGTATTCTTAACTTTAATAAGAATATGACTCATCATATTTATCTTCCTTATATTTACCAAGAAATCTAGTATGTAAATGTCACTCTTCTTGAGATTATCCTTTTCTCCCCTTCTCGGTACGAAAAACCCTTGCACCCAAAGTTGTTGAATCTGATTATTCGGAGAGAGATGAGAAATATTTGCTATAATATCATCTGAAAGTCCAAGGAATTCCCTGGACTGTGCTTTGTTGAAGCATCCTTTCTCATTGGCCAGCTTGTGGGAGAAAATCTCAGCTTCTCCCTCATTAGATAAACCCACCAAGCTTGCAGCCTTGGTATAAGAAATCATATAAGTCTTCCCATAAGACTTGAATGAAAACTTCTCTATGCCATCTTCCTTAAGGAAGGAAACAGACTCGTAAAACTCAACAAGAAAATCTGTATAAACAAGATCATGTTTCTCTGGCTTGGATATGCAAACATCCTCCCATCCATTAAATTTGATATTCTTAGATATAAGAGAATCATACTTATAGAAACTCAGATGCACTAACATATCCCTGTAAACTAACCATTTTGAGATTGGATTCATAGTTGACATATCTTGAGAAGTGGCTTCTACAAACATTCGGAACTGAACGCTTCGGAAGGATTCAGAACGGTCATAGAAGAAATCAAAATGGCATTAAGAAAGGAGGACAGAGCTTCAAGATGCAAAATATTTATATCTGATGTGGGACAACCCTCAGAGGTCCCCGTTATATAGGCGTTGCGACAACGGTTCATCTTTCATGGTAGATCGAAAGATTAAGATTCATTGGGACTTGATCTGATGGTTGAGAAACAAGCCGCATGGAAAACATGACTCTAATCTTTTGAGGTTGTAAGAAAAACAATTAGATTTAATAAAACTAGAATCCGAGAAATTTGAAAACTCATAAGAAAATACCAGCATGTAAAATATGATTACAAAAACATAATTAAGGAAATCATACCTTTCAAATTGGACAGGAAGTATATTCGTAGTATGTAATATTCCTCTTGAAGAAAAATTTTACTACAAAAAACAAACTATGAAAAACATAAATTTGAAATGACTTTGAGTACCAAAACTCCAGTATGAAAAGTATGAGTATGAAAATACCAGCATCATCATGGTCAAGTGTGTTTGAGGTACCTATGGGAGTACTAATACTTTTAGTGTTGTAAAATCCATACTTTTTAAGAATATATTTAATATACATATATTGAGATATATAGGATCCTTTTGGTTTTTGAGAAATTTGAAAACTAAGGAAAAATTTTAAATCACCCGTCATACTCATTTCAAACTCAGATTTCATTAGATCTGTAAATGAAGCAGTTAAAGATTTCTGAGTTGAACCAAATATAATGTCATCAACATAAATTTTAACAATCAAAACATTTTTCATATCTTTCTTTATAAAAAGGTTTGGATTTGCATTTCCCTTAACATAGTTATTTTGAAGCAAAAATCTTGTAAGTCTATCATACCAAGCTCGTGGGTCTTGTTTAAGACCATGCAAAGCTTTGGTAAGTCTAAAAACTTGATCAGGATGATTTGTATCTTCAAATGTAGGAGGTTATTCAACAAAAACTTCCTCTATAACATAACCATTAAGAAATGCACATTTCACACCTTTTGAAAAAGATTAAAATTTAACAATGATGTAAAGGCAAGTAAAATATGAATAGATTGAAGTGTTGCTATTGGAGCATAGGTTTCTTCATAGTTTATTCCCTCTTACTAATTATAGCCTTTAGAAACTAGTCTTGATTTATTTCTAACAATGACTCCATTTTCATCACACTTATTTCTGAAACCCCACTTTACTCCAATAAAAGAAGTTTCCTTAGGTCATTCAACCAAGGTCCAGACTTTATTCCTTTCGAATTCATTTAACTCATCTTTCATGGCTTTGATCCAATCATCATCACCTAAACCTTCATCAGTGCTTTTTTGTTCTAATTGGGAAATAAATGTTAGATGTTCTACTTAGTTTCTTACGGAACTTCTAGTCTTTATAGGTTGATTTACATCTCCAATGATACTATCACTGGGATGATTCTTAAGAAACACCTGACTTGGGTTTTGTAAAACATGTTCATCAACATAGGGTAGAATGTCTTCTGGGGTAAATGTTTCAAAAATACTTTCTGGAACATTTTCCTTATCATAAGGATCTTATAACAACAGTTTATAATCAGTTTTTTAAAACACATCCGAGGATGTAGGTTGGGATGGTTTAAAAACAAAAGGATCAGTTTCATAAAATTTTACATGTACTGTTTCCTCAAGAGTACAAGTGTTTTTATTGAAAACTCTATAAGCCTTAGAAGTTGTGGAGTAACCTAATAAAATTCCTTCATCAGATTTTGGTGCGAATTTGTGCATATTATAATTAGTATTCAGTATGAATACCTTACAACCAAAAGTTTGAAGTAGGAAAGTATATGTAACAGCCCGAGATTTTATGAAAAATAATCTTTTTAATATTATTAATGTCTTACCAAAATGATCTTCCACAACACGCATCCTTGACTTGCCTTGCATTACACGCAATCTCAACCTTCCTCGATAGCGTGTGTAGTACGTAATACTGAGTTTCACGAAACAACGATATGCTATTAAAATATTATTAAAATTAGCCGTTATGAATAGTAATAACCACTTTTTAAATTTTAGAAAATTTAGCTCTCAAAATGGACTTTATTTTTGGATTCGGTGTATCGAATTTAGCCTAAGGTGAAATTTTGGTACTTTTCGGATAACTTTCATATTCTGATGATTAGTGAAAATTACTAAATTATAATTAAAAACAACTTTTTTAATCGAAATAATTAATAGTAATAAATTATTAATTTTAGTGGTTTTAAAGTATATTTATAATATATTTTTACAATTAAATACGATGTTGGTCATTGGATGTAATTTTACATTTAAACCAGACATAATCAAGTGTCAATCTTTTGGTAGATATTGTTTCTTAAAAACACGCTATTTGTTTTAACAGCGAGATTTAATTATAAAATTAATTAATTCAACTTCTATGTTATGAATTTGGTAAAATAGACTTCATTTTTGAATTCGGAATATGAAATATAGCTTAGGATGAAATTTTGGTATTTTTCTGAAAACTTTCAATTTTTGATGAATAGTGAAACCACTAAGTGGTAGGTTAAAAACTGAATTTTTCATAAAACATAATTTTACCGCTTCTGTGAATGGAATTTCAAAAATCCGAGAGACACGGTTGATGTCAGTAAGTAAAATGTGGTTCAATGAGATGAAAATAATTTTTTTTGAATAGTAACTTTTTACTTTTATTTACCACGGTTAAAAGTAAATAAGGTAATTAAGGGTAAGAATGATATTAATATTACCCTAACACATGTCCTAATTCTATTGGACAAGTGTATATCGACCAAAAACAACCTTAGGTGTAAAATATTATCATTTAGGCCCACTTGGAATAGATTAGGACATTTATTTTAATTTAATTCAAAGAATGGTTAAAAGAGTTAAAATCAAAGTTTATTTAATAAAAAATTTTTAATATAGGGTTATACATAAGATAAATTCGATTGTAAATATTAATTAGAAATCTAAAAAGATTTCCTACATAATGATATTTTATTTATAATTTTTAGACTTTAAATAAATTAATTTATTTATGACACAACGATGATGCAGTAATTACCCTTTTTAAGGAAATATTAACATAATTGATGTTATAAATGCTCAAATGAATGTAATTTGAGACTTTTTATGAATTCCACTAATTTTCTAGGTTACTATGATATATTAGTGCTGATTTAATCAACTTGGTTCGAACATATAATTCTGTTATGACTTTCACAAAAATCATATATCAAATAGTGTCAAAATTGACACAAAATAGTTTTTAAATCAAATATTATTTTATTAATTGTTATTTTATTCCTAAAAATCTAAGGTTCGGCCAAATGACTTAGATAAGGATATATATATTATTAATAAACAATTTGGGGTTCGTTTGTCATTTTATAGTAAGTGTATTAACTATATAGTGAAATAAAACAAAAAGACACGGTAAAAGTTAAATTATTTAACTTAGAGTTAAATCTAATTGATAAGGTTAAAATAATTACCTAAACTTGTCTAAATCTTATTGGTTGATAGGATTTCGACCCATACCCACTTTATCTTCGAAATAATACCCTTTGGAACCATTATAAACCGATTTTGACATTAATATAAAATAATATTTTGAGGTATTCCTAAGGTGCCCCTCTCCTCCCTTATAAAAGGACACCTCCTCCCCCTCCTCCTCACACCAATTTGAGCACTCAAGCTCGGCCAACCCCTGCCAAAATCTCTTCTCCACTTCCCTATCAACATCCTAGAGGTTCTGGTCTTCCTCAAAGACCAATTTTAGTGCCCTAAGAGGAGGTCTCAAAGAGGCGCTTCAAAGAAGAGGAGGTTTGGACACATACGAAGCAAATCAGACCTAAGATAAGGGAAATATCACAATCTCATTTTTATCCGAGATTGTTTATACATTGGTATCTACTGGGGTGTATTTTATCATCGACATCTATGTTTCCTCAATATGTAATGTTATTTCCATCCACCTACAATTGTTTAAATCCAATTTTACCCTTTGGTGAGTTTTTAGTAAAAGATATGAAAGGAATCTTTTGTCGTTTTTCGTACGAGGTACTTTTTGACTTTTTCGACAAAAGTACAAAGAATTTTTTTTAACTTATACGGCATGAACGGATTTTTACGGTTTCATAATGCCTCATTTTCAAGAAGCTTCCTCTACAAGATTGGATGATTATTTTCAACAAAAACCCTTATCTTTTAAAATTGCATTGAATTTTGTGAAAAGAAAATGATTTTAAAGAAGAAAGGATATTTTCCTCAAGAATTCATTTCAAGTGTTTTGTCAAAACTATTTTTTCATCTAATATGAAATTATTTCATATGTGTATGTTTCAAGTAAAATGCCTCTATGATTTAAATGGTTTCAATTTTCTTATGATGAAATGATATCAGTTGTTTATGGATTATGTTATGATGGAATGATGTTTAAGAATCCCATTTTATTTCATGGGTTATGCTATGATGTATGGTTTATGATTTATGTGGCACACATAAGAAAGGATTCATTATAAGATGGGTGGGACCTATATCTCCCTCCAATGCATTGGGTAAAGATTTTATATCTCATGAGATAGACATGGCTGGAATGGTAGGTTATACCGGTTCAGTGAAACAGGACTGAAACGAGGGTTACTCGATTCAGAAAGGGACTTTGTCTACTAAGATAGTCTTGGCAATGAGTCTTGACTAACAAGAAATGATTCTATATGATTATGTGTGAATGCCACAAAGATTCATGTTTTAAGTTATGATTATTGTGATTACATTTCAGTACCATGATTTATCCCATGTTATGAAATTATGCTCTCTTTTGCAGGTTATGATTTCCAAAATGTTATGTTCTTATGAATACGATGTGATTGATATTTCTTTTGTTTACCCTTACTGAGCATTTGAGATCACCATTTTATGTTTTCTTTTCCCCAGTATATAAAGAAAGGTTTTAGGTAAAAAAAATGATGATCTTTATGGGAGATGTTGAAGATCTCTCACCACGATTAGAAGATTTTATTCCGAGTTTCCAATGACACTAAACTATTACGATCCTTGTGTGTGTGTTTTTGTTATGTACTAAGTATTCCGAAAAAGTAATGTAAAGTCCATGTAAGTCAGGCTTCGGGTCTCTACAGTTGGTATCAGAGGAAAGGTTTAGTCAACCTTTGGAAACTAGGATGCGAAAACGTTAGTGAGATCCCTAGAGATATTTCTAATGTATGTCTAGGGATGTCCCTAAGGATAAGTATACGTATAGTATATGGTCCTAGAACTACGGTAACGATCTTAGAATTTATCCTAAGATGTTAGATATTAAGGGTACTTCCCCTTAACTATGTTGTTTTCCCTAGTATGATTTTTTCCTCTCACAATATTCTTTTTGGGTTTTAGACGATGGCTGGAACCCGAAGGAACCGTGTTGATCAATGAAATGGACAATGCAATGATTGCCCTCCTGAACTAACAAATGTTATGGGAGATGGAGTGCAAAATCTTATTGTTATACTTACACAAGCTATGAATCATTCTGGACTTCCAAATGAGCAGAGAAGGGAACAATATTCTATTGAGTCCTTCATGAGGCAACGTCCACCTTCTTTCAGTGGGACTTCCGATCCACTTGTTGCTGAACAATGGATCAGTACCACTGAAAAGATATTTTCAGTTCTTCAATGTTCTGACCATGATAAAGTCATCTTAGCAGTATATCGTTTGGAAGGTGAAGCTGATCAATGGTGGAATCTTATCAAGAATACGAGGCCAAGAGATGAAATTGAGTCCATGGAATGGGACGAGTTCAAGAACTTGTTTTTCAGTAAGTACTTCCCTCGTATTCTTCGAACAAAGATGGAAAAGGAGTTTCTTGAGGTGAAGCAGAAGGATGATGAAACTGTTGGTATATACAAAGCGAATTTTACAAGACTTCCATGGTATGCATCTGGCATTATCATCCAACCTGAAAGTAAAGTTGATCGATTTTTCAGTGGCTTAAAACCAAGTCTTCGAAGGGCATTAGCTATAAGAGACTTCAGTAGCTATGAAGAAATTGTGTGTTGTGCTATCAAGGTAGAAATGGAAGTTGGTGTTACATATCCATCTCATGGTTTTGACAAGATACGAAAGATGGAGTTCAAGGAGAAATCTCAGAATAATGGTGAAAAGAAGATGAATGTTTCCTTATGCTCAAAGTGTGGAAAGAAGCATGGTGGATATTGTCTTAAAGGGACTAGAAAATGTTTTAAGTGTGGAAAAGAAGGTCATCGAGCAGCTGAGTGTCGAAGTAATGGAAAAAGGGTTTCTAATGATGTGAATAAAGCAAACACTGCAGAGAACGCACCACCAACACTTCAATGCTTCAAGTGCAAGGAGATGGGACATTATGCCAATAAATACCCTAATCCAAGGGTTAGTGATGATCGACATGAGCAACAACTTAAGGCAAAGGACAAAGGGAAGTCACATGCGATCACAATTGGCGATGTTGAATATGAAAACGATGTGGTCGAATGATTAAGTGTTTATGTAATGGGATTCCAAAATAATGTTGTATCATGGAGTATTGGAATATCTATGTATTGGTCTAATGTGGTATTCAAAGTGATTGAGATATTTTTGGAAATAAGATGATATGAACAAAATGAAGGGAAAACGAGAAAATTAAATGTTTAACAGTATTCATGAGCTCATGATTGATATAAGGACTAAGTGATATCATGGTTTGAGTATATAGAATTTCGAGGATTTTTGTATATGGAAAGTGTTAACTTTTAACTACATTCAAGTTTTCACTATGGTTCAATGGGTATTCAAGAGAGTACAAGATTAAGGCCTTTGAATGTTTGTAATGTGACCAATAAGATATATCTTATGATATATGGGGATCAATGATGGTATTAAATCTCTGAGAGTGGACAACTGTATTATGGATAAGCCAAAAGATTGGAATGGATTATGTTAACCATAAGTTAGTATTGTTTATGGATAGAAGTTTTTTTTCGATATTATTGATGGGATGTTATAGTAATATAGTTTTAGAAAAAGGACAACCTGCAGGACGGGCGACAGCCCATCGCGTCGGACAAGGATGTGGGAATCGAACCCACAACCGAAGTGCGACTGGCCTTTATCGCCTACCATTGGCCTACAGGAAGTCCCTGTTTAGTAGAAACTAGTTTTATTATATGACATATGATGTATAAGTCCATTTTAGGAACCATATATGATTAATCTCACTATATAATGACTTATGTATGTTTAATAACTTTTTGCTAACCTTTTGTTTGAGACAGATGGAATGACCCGTCCTTCTATCACATGATCTGCTAACACTTCACGAATAACAAATTCAACTTCATTTATTTAAGAGATGAGGTGGAAATTGTTCAAGGCATGAACAACAGTGAGATTGTACCAAAATAAAGTAAGTATTTATTCTAATTCAAATTCTTTAACTTTAGGGAAATGATCTTGAAAACCAAAAATGTTGTCCTAGTGATCTTATACCTGATGAATCAGTTGGTACCTTATATCATCAAAAATCTATGGATTTGTGATTACTGGATTTTCCATAGCCATGTTCTCTACCACTCTCCATCAGAACATGATGGTTAGATTTCTCTTCCATATCCATATTTTCACCTATGTGGAAACCTAGTGATTAGTTTATTTGGGTAATCGTTACATTTCATACTTTAGTTTTTAAAGCCATGTTTTGGTATTTTTTTTACGATGGGGGTTTCTATTAAAGAAACTTTCGAATAGTAAACCATTTATAACCCCGACGAATTTTGAGGGCGAAATTCATTTTAAGGGGGGTAGAATGTAACAGCCCGAGATTTTATGAAAAATATTCTTTTTAATATTATTTATGTCTTACCAAAAGGATCTTCCACAACACGCATCCTTGACTTGCCTTGCATTACACGCAATCGCAACCTTCCTCGATAGCGTGTGTAGTACGTAATACTGAGTTTCACGAAACAACGATATGCTATTAAAATATTATTAAAATTAGCCGTTATGAATAGTAATAACCACTTTTTAAATTTTAGAAAATTTAGCTCTCAAAATGGACTTTATTTTTGGATTCGGTGTATCGAATTTAGCCTAAGGTGAAATTTTGGTACTTTTCGGATAACTTTCATATTCTGATGAATAGTGAAAATTACTAAATTATAATTAAAAACAACTTTTTTAATCGAAATAATTAATAGTAATAAATTATTAATTTCAGTGGTTTTAAAGTATATTTATAATATATTTTTACAATTTAATACGATGTTGGTCATTGGATGTAATTTTACATTTAAACCAGACATAATCAAGTGTCAATCTTTTGGTAGATATTGTTTCTTAAAAACAGGCTATTTGTTTTAACAGCGGGATTTAATTATAAAATTAATTAATTCAACTTCTATGTTATGAATTTGGTAAAATAGACTTCATTTTTGAATTCGGAATATGAAATATAGCTTAGGATGAAATTTTGTTATTTTTCTGAAAACTTTCAATTTTTGATGAATAGTGAAACCACTAAGTGGTAGGTTAAAAACTGAATTTTTCATAAAACATAATTTTACCGCTTCTGTGAATGGAATTTCAAAAATCTGAGAGACACGGTTGATGTCAGTAAGTAAAATGTGGTTCAATGAGATGAAAATAATTTTTTGTGAATAGTAACTTTTTACTTTTATTTACCACGGTTAAAAGTAAATAAGGTAATTAAGGGTAAGAATGATATTAATATTACCCTAACACATGTCCTAATTCTATTGGACAAGTGTATATCGACCAAAAACAACCTTAGATGTAAAATATTATCATTTAGGCCCACTTGGAATAGATTAGGACATTTATTTTAATTTAATTCAAAGAAGAGTTAAAAGAGTTAAAATCAAGGTTTATTTAATAAAACATTTTTAATATAGGGTTATACATAAGATAAATTCGATTGTAAATATTCATTAGAAAGCTAAAACGATTTCCTACATAATGATATTTTATTTATAATTTTTAGACTTTAAATAAATTAATTTATTTATGACACAACGATGATGCAGTAATTACCCTTTTTAAGGAAATATTAACATAATTGATGTTATAAATGCTAAAATGAATGTAATTTGAGACTTTTTATGAATTCCACTAATTTTCTAGGTTAATATGATATATTAGTGCTGATTTAATCAACTTGGTTCGAACATATAATTCTGTTATGACTTTCACAAAAATTATATATCAAATAGTGTCAAAATTGACACAAAATAGTTTTTAAATCAAATATTATATTATTAATTGTTATTTTATTCCTAAAAATCTAAGGTTCGGCCAAATGACTTAGATAAGGATATATATATTATTAATAAACAATTTGGGGTGCGTTTGTCATTTTATAGTAAGTGTATTAACCATATAGTGAAAGAAAACAAAAAGACACGGTAAAAGTTAAATTATTTAACTTAGAGTTAAATCTAATTGATAAGGTTAAAATAATAACCTAAACTTGTCTAAATCTTATTGGTTGATAGGATTTCGACCCATACCCACTTTAGCTTCGAAATAAGACCCTTTGGAACCATTATAAACCGATTTTGACATTAATATAAAATAATATTTTGAGGTATTCCTAAGGTGCCCCTCTCCTCCCTTATAAAAGGACACCTCCTCCCCCTCCTCCTCACACCAATTTGAGCACTCAAGCTCGGCCAACCCCTGCCAAAATCTCTTATCCTCTTCCCTATCAACATCCTAGAGGTTCTGGTCTTCCTCAAAGACCAATTTTAGTGCCCTAAGAGGAGGTCTCAAAGAGGCGCTTCAAAGAAGAGGAGGTTTGGACACATACGAAGCAAATCGGACCTAAGGTAAGGGAAATATCACAATCTCATTTTTATCCGAGATTGTTTATACATTGGTATCTACTGGGGTGTATTTTATCATCGACATCTATGTTTCCTCAATATGTAATGTTATTTCCATCCACCTACAATTGTTTAAATCCAATTTTACCCTTTGGTGAGTTTTTAGTAAAAGATATGAAAGGAATCTTTTGTCGTTTTTCGTACGAGGTACTTTTTGACTTTTTCGACAAAAGTACAAAGAATGTTTTTTTAACATATACAGCATGAACTGGTTTTTACGGTTTCATAATGCCTCGTTTTCAAGAAGCTTCCTCTACAAGATTGGATGATTATTTTCAATAAAAACCCTTATCTTTTAAAATTGCATTGAATTTTGTGAAAAGAAAATGATTTTAAAGAAGAAAGGATATTTTCCTCAAGAATTCATTTCAAGTGTTTTGTCAAAACCATTTTTCATCTAAGATGAAATTATTTCATATGTGTATGTTTCAAGTAAAATGCCTCTATGATTTAAATGGTTTCAATTTTCTTATGATGAAATGATATCAGTTGTTTATGGATTATGTTATGATGGAATGATGTTTAAGAATCCCATTTTATTTCATGGGTTATGCTATGATGTATGGATTATGATTTATGTGGCACACATAAGAAAGGATTCATTATAAGATGGGTGGGACCTATATCTCCCTCCAATTCATTGGGTAAAGATTTTATATCTCATGAGATAGACATGGATGGAATGGTAGGTTATACCGGTTCAGTGAAACAGGACTGAAATGAGGGTTACTCGATTCAGAAAGGGACTTTGTCCACTAAGATAGTCTTGGCAATGAGTCTTGACTAACAAGAAATGATTCTATATGATTATCTGTGAATGCCACAAAGTTTCATGTTTTAAGTTATGATTATTGTGATTACATTTCACTACCATGATTTATCCCATGTTATGAAATTATGCTCTCTTTTGCAGGTTATGATTTCCAAAATGTTATGTTCTTATGAATACGATGTGATTGATATTTCTTTTGTTTACCCTTACTGAGCATTTAAGCTCACCATTTTATGTTTTCTTTTCCCCAGTATATAAAGAAAGGTTTTAGGTAAAAAAAAAGGAAGATCTTTATGGGAGATGTTGAAGATCTTTCACCACGATTAGAAGACTTTATTCCGAGTTTCCAAAGACACTAAACTATTACGATCCTTGTGTGTGTGTTTTTGTTATGTACTAAGTATTCCGCAAAAGTAATGTAAAGTCCATGTAAGTCAGGCTTCGGGTCTCTACAGTTGGTATCAGAGGAAAGGTTTATTCAACCTTTGGAAACTAGGATGCGAAAACGTTAGTGAGATCCCTAGAGATATTTCTAAGGTATGTCTAGGGATGTCCCTAAGGATAAGTATACGTATAGTATATGGTCCTAGAACTACGGTAACGATCTTAGAATTTAACCTAAGATGTTAGATATTAAGGGTACTTTCCCTTTACTATGTTGTTTTCCCTAGCATGATTTTTTCCTCTCACAATATTCTTTTTGGGTTTTAGACGATGGCTGGAACCCGAAGGAACAGTGTTGATCAATGCAATGGACAATGCAATGATTGCCCTCCTGAACAAACAAATGTTATGGGAGATGGAGTGAAAAATCTTATTGCTATACTTACACAAGCTATGAATCATTCTGGACTTCCAAATGAGCAGAGAAGGGAACAATATTCTATTGAGTCCTTCATGAGGCAACGTCCACCTTCTTTCAGTGGGACTTCCGATCCACTTGTTGCTGAACAATGGATCAGTACCACTGAAAAGATATTTTCAGTTCTTCAATGTTCTGAACATGATAAAGTCATCTTAGCAGTATATCGTTTGGAAGGTGAAGCTGATCAATGGTGGAATCTTATCAAGAATACGAGGCCAAGAGATGAAATTGAGTCCATGGAATGGGACGAGTTCACGAACTTGTTTTTCAGTAAGTACTTCCCTCGTATTCTTCGAACAAAGATGGAAAAGGAGTTTCTTGAGCTGAAGCAGAAGGATGATGAATCTGTTGGTATATACGAAGCGAATTTTACAAGACTTGCAAGGTATGCATCTAGCATTATCATCCAACCTGAAAGTAAAGTTGATCGATTTTTCAGTGGCTTAAAACCAAGTCTTCGAAGGGCATTAGCTATAAGAGACTTCAGTAGCTATGAAGAAATTGTGCGTTGTGCTATCAAGGTAGAAATGGAAGTTGGTGTTACATATCCATCTCATGGTTTTGACAAGAAACGAAAGATGGAGTTCAAGGAGAAATCTCAGAATAATGGTGTAAAGAAGATGAATGTTTCCTTATGCTCAAAGTGTGGAAAGAAGCATGGTGGAGATTGTCTTAAAGGGACTAGAAAATGTTTTAAGTGTGGAAAAGAAGGTCATCGAGCAGCTGAGTGTCGAAGTAATGGAAAAAGGGTTTCTAATGATGTGAATAAAGCAAACACTACAGAGAACGCACCACCAACACTTCAATGCTTCAAGTGCAAGGAGATGGGACATTATGCCAATAAATGCCCTAATCCAAGGGTTAGTGATGATCGACATGAGCAACAACTTAAGGCAAAGGACAAAGGGAAGTCACATGCGATCACAATTGGCGATTTTGAATATGACAACGATGTGGTGGAATGGTTAAGTGTTTATGTAATGGGATTCCAAAATAATGTTGTACCATGGAGTATTGGAATATATATGTATTGGTCTAATGTGGTATTCAAAGTGATTGAGATATTTTTGGAAATAAGATGATATGCACATAATGAAGGGAAAACGAGAAAATTAAATGTTTAACAGTATTCATGAGCTCATGATTGATATAAGGACTAAGTGATATCATGGTTTGAGTATATAGAATTTCGAGGATTTTTGTATATGGAAAGTGTTAACTTTTAACTGCATTCAAGTTTTCACTATGGTTCAATGGGTATTCAAGAGAGTACAAGATTAAGGCCTTTGAATGTTTGTAATGTGACCAATAAGATATATCTTATGATATATGTGGATCAATGATGGTATTAAATCTCTGAGAGTGGACAACTGTATTATGGATAATCCTAATGATTGGAATGGATTATGTTAACCATAAGTTAGTATTGTTTATGGATAGATGTTTTTTTTCGATATTATTGATGGGATGTTATAGTAATATAGTTTTAGAAAAAGGACAACCTGCAGGACGGGCGACAGCCCATCGCGTCGGACAAGGATGTGGGAATCGAACCCACAACCGAAGTGCGACTGGCCTTTATCGCCTACCACTGGCCTACAGGAAGTCCCTGTTTAGTAGAAACTAGTTTTATTATATGACATATGATGTATAAGTCCATTTTAGGAACCATATATGATTAATCTCACTATAGAATGACTTATGTATATTTAATAACTTTTTGCTAACCTTTTGTTTGAGACAGATGGAATGACCCGTCATTCTATCACATGATCTGCTAACACTTCACGAATAACAAATTCAACTTCATTTATTTAAGAGATGAAGTGGAAATTGTTCAAGGCACGAACAACAGTGAGATTGTACCAAAATAAAGTAAGTATTTATTCTAATTCAAATTCTTCAACTTTAGGGAAATGATCTTGAAAACCAAAAATGTTGTCCTAGTGATCTTATACCTGATGAATCAGTTGGTACCTTATATCATCACAAATCTATGGATTTGTGATTACTGGATTTTCCATAGCCATGTTCTCTACCACTCTCCATCAGAACATGATGGTTAGATTTCTCTTCCATATCCATATTTTCACCTATGTGGAAACCCAGTGATTAGTTTATTTGGGTAATCGTTACATTTCATACTTTAGTTTTTAAAGCCATGTTTTGGAATTTTTTTTTTACGATGTGGGTTTCTATTAAAGAAACTTTCGAATAGTAAACCATTTATAACCCCGACGAATTTCGAGGGCGAAATTCATTTTAAGGGGGGTAGAATGTAACAGCCCGAGGTTTTATGAAAAATATTCTTTTTAATATTATTAATGTCTTACCAAAAGGATCTTCCACAACACGCATCCTTGACTTGCCTTGCATTACACGCAATCGCAACCTTCCTCGATAGCGTGTGTAGTACGTAATACTGAGTTTCACGAAACAACGATTTGCTATTAAAATATTATTAAAATTAGCCGTTATGAATAGTAATAACCACTTTTTAAATTTTAGAAAATTTAGCTCTCAAAATGGACTTTATTTTTGGATTCGGTGTATCGAATTTAGCCTAAGGTGAAATTTTGGTACTTTTCGGATAACTTTCATATTCTGATGAATAGTGAAAATTACTAAATTATAATTAAAAACAACTTTTTTAATCGAAATAATTAATAGTAATAAATTATTAATTTTAGTGGTTTTAAAGTATATTTATAATATATTTTTACAATTTAATATGATGTTGGTCATTGGATGTAATTTTACATTTAAACCAGACATAATCAAGTGTCAATCTTTTGGTAGATATTGTTTCTTAAAAACACGCTATTTGTTTTAACAGCGGGATTTAATTATAAAATTAATTAATTCAACTTCTATGTTATGAATTTGGTAAAATAGACTTCATTTTTGAATTCGGAATATGAAATATAGCTTAGGATGAAATTTTGGTATTTTTCTGAAAGCTTTCAATTTTTGATGAATAGTGAAACCACTAAGTGGTAGGTTAAAAACTGAATTTTTCATAAAACTTAATTTTACCGCTTCTGTGAATGGAATTTCAAAAATCCGAGAGACACGGTTGATGTCAGTAAGTAAAATGTGGTTCAATGAGATGAAAATAATTTTTTGTGAATAGTAACTTTTTACTTTTATTTACCACGGTTAAAAGTAAATAAGGTAATTAAGGGTAAGAATGATATTAATATTACCCTAACACATGTCCTAATTCTATTGGACAAGTTTATATCTACCAAAAACAACCTTAGGTGTAAAATATTATCATTTAGGCCCACTTGGAATAGATTAGGACATTTATTTTAATTTAATTCAAAGAAGAGTTAAAAGAGTTAAAATCAATGTTTATTTAATAAAACATTTTTAATATAGGGTTATACATAAGATAAATTCGATTTTAAATATTCATTAGAAAGATAAAAAGATTTCCTACATAATGATATTTTATTTATAATTTTTAGACTTTAAATAAATTAATTTATTTATGACACAACGATGATGCAGTAATTATCCTTTTTAAGGAAATATTAACATAATTGATGTTATAAATGCTCAAATGAATGTAATTTGAGACTTTTTATGAATTAAAATAATTTTCTAGGTTACTATGATATATTATTGCTGATTTAATCAACTTGGTTCGAACATATAATTCTGTTATGACTTTCAAAAAAATCATATATCAAATAGTGTCAAAATTGACACAAAATAGTTTTTAAATAAAATATTATATTATTAATTGTTATTTTATTCCTAAAAATCTAAGGTTCGGCCAAATGACTTAGATAAGGATATATATATTATTAATAAACAATTTGGGGTTCGTTTGTCATTTTATAGTAAGTGTATTAACCATATAGTGAAAGAAAACAAAACGACACGGTAAAAGTTATATTATTTAACTTAGAGTTAAATCTAATTGATAAGGTTAAAAAAATAACCTAAACTTGTCTAAATCTTATTGGTTGATAGGATTTCGACCCATACCCACTTTAGCTTCGAAATAAGACCCTTTGGAACCATTATAAACCGATTTTTACATTAATATAAAATAATATTTTGAGGTATTCCTAAGGTGCCCCTCTCCTCCCTTATAAAAGGACACCTCCTCCCCCTCCTCCTCACACCAATTTGAGCACTCAAGCTCGGCCAACCCCTGCCAAAATCTCTTCTCCACTTCCCTATCAACATCCTAGAGGTTCTGTTCTTCCTCAAAGACCAATTTTAGTGCCCTAAGAGGAGGTCTCAAAGAGGCGCTTCAAAGAAGAGGAGGTTTGGACACATACGAAGCAAATCGGACCTAAGGTAAGGGAAATATCACAATCTCATTTTTATCCGAGATTGTTTATACATTGGTATTTACTGGGGTGTATATTATCATCGACATCTATGTTTCCTCAATATGTAATGTTATTTCCATCCACCTACAATTGTTTAAATCCAATTTTACCCTTTGGTGAGTTTTTAGTAAAAGATATGAAAGGAATCTTTTGTCGTTTTTCGTACGAGGTACTTTTTGACTTTTTCGACAAAAGTACAAAGAATGTTTTTTTAACTTATACGGCATGAACGGATTTTTACGGTTTCATAATGCCTCATTTTCAAGAAGATTCCTCTACAAGATTGGATGATTATTTTCAACAAAAACCCTTATCTTTTAAAATTGCATTGAATTTTGTGAAAAGAAAATGATTTTAAAGAAGAAAGGATATTTTCCTCAAGAATTCATTTCAAGTGTTTTGTCAAAACTATTTTTCATCTAAGATGAAATTATTTCATATGTGTATGTTTCAAGTAAAATGCCTCTATGATTTAAATGGTTTCAATTTTCTTATGATGAAATGATATCAGTTGTTTATGGATTATGTTATGATGGAATGATGTTTATGAATCCCATTTTATTTCATGGGTTATGCTATGATGTATGGATTATGATTTATGTGGCACACATAAGAAAGGATTCATTATAAGATGGGTGGGACCTATATCTCCCTCCAATGCATTGGGTAAAGATTTTATATCTCATGAGATAGACATGGCTGGAATGGTAGGTTATACTGGTTCCGTGAAACAGGACTGAAACGAGGGTTACTCGATTCAGAAAGGGACTTTGTCCACTAAGATAGTCTTGGCAATGAGTCTTGACTAACAAGAAATGATTATATATGATTATGTGTGAATGCCACAAAGTTTCATGTTTTAAGTTATGATTATTGTGATTACATTTCACTACCATGATTTATCCCATGTTATGAAATTATGCTCTCTTTTGCAGGTTATGATTTCTAAAATGTTTTGTTCTTATGAATACGATGTGATTGATATTTCTTTTTTTTACCCTTACTGAGCATTTGAGCTCACCATTTTATGTTTTTTTCCCCAGTATATAAAGAAAGGTTTTAGGTAAAAAAAAGGAAGATCTTTATGGGAGATGTTGAAGATCTTTCACCACGATTAGAAGATTTTATTCCGAGTTTCCAAAGACACTAAACTATTACGATCCTTGTGTGTGTGTTTTTGTTATGTACTAAGTATTCCACAAAAGTAATGTAAAGTCCATGTAAGTCAGGATTCGGGTCTCTACAGTTGGTATCAGAGGAAAGGTTTAGTCAACCTTTGGAAACTAGGATGCGAAAACGTTAGTGAGATCCCTAGAGATATTTCAAAGGTATGTCTAAGGATGTCCCTAAGGATAAGTATACGTATAGTATATGGTCCTAGAACTACGGTAACGATCTTAGAATTTAACCTAAGATGTTAGATATTAAGGGTACTTCCCCTTTACTATGTTGTTTTCCCTAGCATGATTTTTTCCTCTCACAATATTCTTTTTGGGTTTTAGACGATGGCTGGAACCCGATGGAACCGTGTTGATCAATGCAATGGACAATGCAATGATTGCCCTCCTGAACAAACAAATGTTATGGGAGATGGAGTTCAAAATCTTATTTCTATACTTACACAAGCTATGAATCATTCTGGACTTCCAAATGAGCAGAGAAGGGAACAATATTCTATTGAGTCCTTCATGAGGCAACGTCCACATTCTTTCAGTGGGACTTCCGATCCACTTGTTGCTGAACAATGGATCAGTGCCACTGAAAAGATATTTTCAGTTCTTCAATGTTCTGAACATGATAAAGTCATCTTAGCAGTATATCGTTTGGAAGGTGAAGCTGATCAATGGTGGAATCTTATCAAGAATACGAGGCCAAGAGATGAAATTGATTCCATGGAATGGGACGAGTTCAAGAACTTGTTTTTCAGTAAGTACTTCCCTCGTATTCTTCGAACAAAGATGAAAAAGGAGTTTCTTGAGCTGAAGCAGAAGGATGATGAATCTGTTGTTATATACGAAGCGAATTTTACAAGACTTGCAAGGTATGCATCTGGCATTATCATCCAACCTGAAAGTAAAGTTGATCGATTTTTCAGTGGCTTAAAACCAAGTCTTCGAAGGGCATTAGCTATAAGAGACTTCAGTAGCTATGAAGAAATTGTGCGTTGTGCAATCAAGGTAGAAATGGAAGTTGGTGTTACATATCCATCTCATGGTTTTGACAAGAAATGAAAGATGGAGTTCAAGGAGAAATCTCAGAATAATGGTGAAAAGAAGATGAATGTTTCCTTTTGCTCAAAGTGTGGAAAGAAGCATGGTGGAGATTGTCTTAAAGGGACTAGAAAATGTTTTAAGTGTGGAAAAGAAGGTCGTCGAGCAGCTGAGTGTCGAAGTAATGGAAAAAGGGTTTCTAATGATGTGAATAAAGAAAACACTGCAGAGAACGCACCACCAACACTTTAATGCTTCAAGTGCAAGGAGATGGGACATTATTCCAATAAATTCCCTAATCCAAGGGTTAGTGATGATTGACATGAGCAACAACTTAATGCAAAGGACAAAGGGAAGTCACATGCGATCACAATTGGCGATGTTGAATATGACAACGATGTGGTGGAATGATTAAGTGTTTATGTAATGGGATTCCAAAATAATGTTGTATCATGGAGTATTGGAATATCTATGTATTGGTCTAATGTGGTATTCAAAGTGATTGAGATATTTTTGGAAATAAGATGATATGCACATAATGAAGGGAAAACCAGAAAATTAAATGTTTAACAGTATTCATGAGCTCATGATTGATATAAGGACTAAGTGATATCATGGTTTGAGTATATAGAATTTCGAGGATTTTTGTATATGGAAAGTGTTAACTTTTAACTGCATTCAAGTTTTCACTATGGTTCAATGGGTATTCAAGAGAGTACAAGATTAATGCCTTTGAATGTTTGTAATGTGACCAATAAGATATATCTTATGATATATGGGGATCAATGATGGTATTAAATCTCTGAGAGTGGACAACTGTATTATGGATAAGCCTAAAGATTGGAATGGATTATGTTAACCATAAGTTAGTATTGTTTATGGATAGAAGTTTTTTTTCGATATTATTGATGGGATGTTATAGTAATATAGTTTTAGAAAAAGGACAACCTGCAGGACGGGCGACAGCCCATCGCGTCGGACAAGGATATGGGAATCGAACCCACAACCGAAGTGCGACTGGCCTTTATCGCTTACCACTGGCCTACAGGAAGTCCCTGTTTAGTATAAACTAGTTTTATTATATGACATATGATGTATAAGTCCATTTTAGGAACCATATATGATTAATCTCCATATAGAATGACTTATGTATATTTAATAACTTTTTGCTAACCTTTTGTTTGAGACAGATGGAATGACCCGTCATTCTATCACATGATCTGCTAACACTTCACGAATAACAAATTAAACTTCATTTATTTAAGAGATGAAGTGGAAATTGTTCAAGGCACGAACAACAGTGAGATTGTACCAAAATAAAGTAAGTATTTATTCTAATTCAAATTCTTCAACTTTAGGGAAATGATCTTGAAAACCAAAAATGTTGTCCTAGTGATCTTATACCTGATGAATCAGTTGGTACCTTATATCCTCACAAATCTATGGATTTGTGATTACTGGCTTTTCCATATCCATGTTCTCTACCACTCTCCATCAGAACATGATGGTTAGATTTCTCTTCCATATCCATATTTTCACCTATGTGGAAACCCAGTGATTAGTTTATTTGGGTAATCGTTACATTTCATACTTTAGTTTTTAAAGCCATTTTTGGTATTTTTTTTTACGATGTGGGTTTCTATTAAAGAAAATTTCGAATAGTAAACCATTTATAACCCCGACGAATTTCGAGGGCGAAATTTATTTTAAGGGGGGTAGAATGTAACAGCCCGAGATTTTATGAAAAATATTCTTTTTAATATTATTAATGTCTTACAAAAAGGATCTTCCACAACACGCATCCTTGACTTGCCTTGCATTACACGCAATCGCAACCTTCCTCGATAGCGTGTGTAGTACGTAATACTGAGTTTCACGAAACAACGATATGCTATTAAAATATTATTAAAATTAGCTGTTATGAATAGTAATAACCACTTTTTAAATTTTAGAAAATTTAGCTCTCAAAATGGACTTTATTTTTGGATTCGGTGTATCGAATTTAGCCTAAGGTGAAATTTTGGTACTTTTCGGATAACTTTCATATTCTGATGAATAGTGAAAATTACTAAATTATAATTAAAAACAACTTTTTTAATCGAAATAATTAATAGTAATAAATTATTGATTTTAGTGGTTTTAAAGTATATTTATAATATATTTTTACAATTTAATACGATGTTGGTCATTGGATGTAATTTTACATTTAAACCAGACATAATCAAGTGTCAATCTTTTGGTAGATATTGTTTCTTAAAAACACGGTATTTGTTTTAACAGCGGGATTTAATTATAAAATTATTTAATTCAACTTATATGTTATGAATTTGGTAAAATAGACTTCATTTTTGAATTCGGAATATGAAATATAGCTTAGGATGAAATTTTGGTATTTTTCTGAAAACTTTCAATTTTTGATGAATAATGAAACCACTAAGTGGTAGGTTAAAAACTGAATTTTTCATAAAACATAATTTTACCACTTCTGTGAATGGAATTTCAAAAATCGGAGAGACACGGTTGATGTCAGTAAGTAAAATGTGGTTCAATGAGATGAAAATAATTTTTTGTGAATAGTAACTTTTTACTTTTATTTACCACGGTTAAAAGTAAATAAGGTAATTAAGGGTAAGAATGATATTAATATTACCCTAACACATGTCCTAATTCTATTGGACAAGTGTATATCGACCAAAATCAACCTTAGGTGTAAAATATTATCATTTAGGCCCACTTGGAATAGATTAGTACATTTATTTTAATTTAATTCAAAGAAGAGTTAAAAGAGTTAAAATCAAAGTTTATTTAATAAAACATTTTTAATATAGGGTTATAAATAAGATAAATTAGATTGTAAATATTAATTAGAAAGATAAAAATATTTCCTACATAATGATATTTTATTTATAATTTTTAGACATTAAATAAATTAATTTATTTATGACACAACGATGATGCAGTAATTACCCTTTTTAAGGAAATATTAACATAATTGATGTTATAAATGCTCAAATGAATGTAATTTGAGACTTTTTATGAATTCCACTAATTTTCTAGGTTACTATGATATATTAGTGCTGATTTAATCAACTTGTTTTGAACATATAATTCTGTTATGACTTTCACAAAAATCATATATCAAATAGTGTCAAAATTGACACAAAATAGTTTTTAAATCAAATATTATATTATTAATTGTTATTTTATTCCTAAAAATCTAAGGTTCGGCCAAATGACTTAGATAAGGATATATATATTATAAATAAACAATTTGGGGTTCTTTTGTCATTTTATAGTAAGTGTTTTAACCATATAGTGAAAGAAAACAAAAAGACACGGTAAAAGTTAAATTATTTAACTTAGAGTTAAATGTAATTGATAAGGTTAAAATAATAACCTAAACTTGTCTAAATCTTATTGGTTGATAGGATTTCGACCCATACCCACTTTATCTTCGAAATAAGACCCTTTGGAACCATTATAAACTGATTTTGACATTAATATAAAATAATATTTTGAGGTATTCCTAAGGTGCCCCTCTCCTCCCTTATAAAAGGACACCTCCTCCCCCTCCTCCTCACACCAATTTGAGCACTCAAGCTCGGCCAACCCCTGCCAAAATCTCTTCTCCACTTCCCTATCAACATCCTAGAGGTTCTGGTATTCCTCAAAGACCAATTTTAGTGCCCTAAGAGGAGGTCTCAAAGAGGCGCTTCAAAGAAGAGGAGGTTTGGACACATACGAAGCAAATCGGACCTAAGGTAAGGGAAATATCACAATCTAATTTTTATCCGAGATTGTTTATACATTGGTATCTACTGGGGTTTATTTTATCATAGACATCTATGTTTCCTCAATATGTAATGTTATTTCCATCCACCTACAATTGTTTAAATCCAATTTTACCCTTTGGTGAGTTTTTAGTAAAAGATATGAAAGGAATCTTTTGTCGTTTTTCGTACGAGGTACTTTTTGACTTTTTCGACAAAAGTACAAAGAATGTTTTTTTAACTTATACGGCATGAACGGATTTTTACGGTTTCATAATGCCTCATTTTCAAGAAGCTTCCTCTACAAGATTGGATGATTATTTTCAACAAAAACCCTTATCTTTTAAAATTGCATTGAATTTTGTGAAAAGAAAATGATTTTAAAGAAGAAAGGATATTTTCCTCAAGAATTCATTTCAAGTGTTTTGTCAAAACTATTTTTCATCTAAGATGAAATTATTTCATATGTGTATGTTTCAAGTAAAATGCCTCTATGATTTAAATGGTTTCAATTTTCTTATGATGAAATGATATCAGTTGTTTATGGATTATGTTATGATGGAATGATGTTTAAGAATCCCATTTTATTTCATGGGTTATGCTATTATGTATGGATTATGATTTATGTGGCACACATAAGAAAGGATTCATTATAAGATGGGTGGGACCTATATCTCCCTCCAATTCATTGGGTAAAGATTTTATATCTCATGAGATAGACATGGCTGGAATGGTAGGTTATACCGGTTCAGTGAAACAGGACTGAAACGAGGGTTACTCGATTCAGAAAGGGACTTTGTCCACTAAGATAGTCTTGGCAATGAGTCTTGACTAATAAGAAATGATTCTATATGATTATGTGTGAATGCCACAAAGTTTCATGTTTTATGTTATGATTATTGTGATTACATTTCACTACCATGATTTATCCCATGTTATGAAATTATGCTCTCTTTTGCAGGTTATGATTTCCAAAATGTTATGTTCTTATGAATACGATGTGATTGATATTTCTTTTGTTTACCCTTACTGAGCATTTGAGCTCACCATTTTATGTTTTCTTTTCCCCAGTATATAAAGAAAGGTTTTAGGTAAAAAAAAGGAAGATCTTTATGGGAGATGTTGAAGATCTTTCACCACGATTAGAAGATTTTATTCCGAGTTTCCAAAGACACTAAACTATTATGATCCTTGTGTGTGTGTTTTTGTTATGTACTAAGTATTCCGCAAAAGTAATGTAAAGTCCATGTAAGTCAGGATTCGGGTCTCTACACTTGGTATCAGAGGAAAGGTTTAGTCAACCTTTGGAAACTAGGATGCGAAAACGTTAGTGAGATCCCTAGAGATATTTCTAAGGTATGTCTAGGGATGTCCCTAAGGATAAGTATACGTATAGTATATGGTCCTAGAACTACGGTAACGATCTTAGAATTTAACCTAAGATGTTAGATATTAAGGGTACTTCCCCTTTACTATGTTGTTTTCCCTAGCATGATTTTTTCCTCTCACAATATTCTTTTTGGGTTTTAGACGATGGCTGGAACCCGAAGGAACCGTGTTGATCAATGCAATGGACAATGCAATGATTGCCCTCCTGAACAAACAAATGTTATGGGAGATGGAGTGCAAAATCTTATTGCTATACTTACACAAGCTATGAATCATTCTGGACTTCCAAATGAGCAGAGAAGGGAACAATATTCTATTGAGTCCTTCATGAGGCAACGTCCACCTTCTTTCAGTGGGACTTCCGATCCACTTGTTGCTGAACAATGGATCAGTACCACTGAAAAGATATTTTCAGTTCTTCAATGTTCTGAACATGATAAAGTCATCTTAGCAGTATATCGTTTGGAAGGTGAAGCTGATCAATGGTGGAATCTTATCAAGAATACGAGGCCAAGAGATGAAATTGATTCCATGGAATGGGACGAGTTCAAGAACTTGTTTTTCAGTAAGTACTTCCCTCGTATTCTTCGAACAAAGATGGAAAAGGAGTTTCTTGAGCTGAAGCAGAAGGATGATGAATCTGTTGGTATATACGAAGCGAATTTTACAAGACTTGCAAGGTATGCATCTGGAATTATCATCCAACCTGAAAGTAAAGTTGATCGATTTTTCAGTGGCTTAAAACCAAGTCTTCGAAGGGCATTAGCTATAAGAGACTTCAGTAGCTATGAAGAAATTGTGCGTTGTGCAATCAAGGTAGAAATGGAAGTTGGTGTTACATATCCATCTCATGGTTTTGACAAGAAATGAAAGATGGAGTTCAAGGAGAAATCTCAGAATAATGGTGAAAAGAAGATGAATGTTTCCTTATGCTCAAAGTGTGGAAAGAAGCATGGTGGATATTGTCTTAAAGGGACTAGAAAATGTTTTATGTGTGGAAAAGAAGGTCATCGAGCAGCTGAGTGTCGAAGTAATGGAAAAAGGGTTTATAATGATGTGAATAAAGAAAACACTGCAGAGAACGCACCACGAACACTTCAATGCTTCAAGTGCAAGGAGATGGGACATTATGCCAATAAATGCCCTAATCCAAGGGTTAGTGATGATTGACATGAGCAACAACTTAAGGCAAAGGACAAAGGGAAGTCACATGCGATCACAATTGGCGATGTTGAATATGACAACGATGTGGTGGAATGATTATGTGTTTATGTAATGGGATTCCAAAATAATGTTGTATCATGGAGTATTGGAATATCTATGTATTGGTCTAATCTAGTATTCAAAGTGATTGAGATATTTTTGGAAATAAGATGATATGCACATAATGAAGGGAAAACCAGAAAATTAAATGTTTAACAGTATTCATGAGCTCATGATTGATATAAGGACTAAGTGATATCATGGTTTGAGTATATAGAATTTCGAGGATTTTTGTATATGGAAAGTGTTAACTTTTAACTGCATTCAAGTTTTCACTATGGTTCAATGGGTATTCAAGAGAGTACAAGATTAAGGCCTTTGAATGTTTGTAATGTGACCAATATGATATATCTTATGATATATGGGGATCAATGATGGTATTAAATCTCTGAGAGTGGACAACTGTATTATGGATAAGCCTAAAGATTGGAATGGATTATGTTAACCATAAGTTAGTATTGTTTATGGATAGATGTTTTTTTTCGATATTATTGATGGGATGTTATAGTAATATAGTTTTAGAAAAAGGACAACCTGCAGGACGGGCGACAGCCCATCGCGTCGGACAAGGATGTTGGAATCGAACCCACAACCGAAGTGCGACTGGCCTTTATCGCCTACCACTGGCCTACAGGAAGTCCCTGTTTAGTATAAACTAGTTTTATTATATGACATATGATGTATAAGTCCATTTTAGGAACCATATATGATTAATCTCACTATAGAATGACTTATGTATAATTAATAACTTTTTGCTAACCTTTTGTTTGAGACAGATGGAATGACCTATCATTCTATCACATGATCTGCTAACACTTCACGAATAACAAATTCAACCTCATTTATTTAAGAGATGAAGTGGAAATTGTTCAAGGCACGAACAACAGTGAGATTGTACCAAAATAAAGTAAGTATTTATTCTAATTCAAATTCTTCAACTTTAGGGAAATGATCTTGAAAACCAAAAATGTTGTCCTGGTGATCTTATACCTGATGAATCAGTTGGTACCTTATATCATCACAAATCTATGGATTTGTGATTACTGGCTTTTCCATAGCCATGTTCTCTACCACTCTCCATCAGAACATGATGGTTAGATTTCTCTTCCATATCCATATTTTCACCTATGTGGAAACCCAGTGATTTGTTTATTTGGGTAATCGTTACATTTCATACTTTAGTTTTTAAAGCCATGTTTTGATATATTTTTTTTACGATGTGGGTTTCTATTAAAGAAACTTTCGAATAGTAAACCATTTATAACCCTGACGAATTTCGAGGGCGAAATTCATTTTAAGGGGGGTAGAATGTAACAGCCCGAGATTTTATGAAAAATATTCTTTTTAATATTATTAATGTCTTACCAAAAGGATCTTCCACAACACGCATCCTTGACTTGCCTTTCATTACACGCAATCGCAACCTTCCTCGATAGCGTGTGTAGTACGTAATACTGAGTTTCACGAAACAACGATATGCTATTAAAATATTATTAAAATTAGCCGTTATGAATAGTAATAACCAATTTTTAAATTTTAGAAAATTTAGCTCTCAAAATGGACTTTATTTTTGGATTCGGTGTATCGAATTTAGCCTAAGGTGAAATTTTGGTACTTTTCGGATAACTATCATATTCTGATGAATAGTGAAAATTACTAAATTATAATTAAAAACAACTTTTTTAATCGAAATAATTAATAGTAATAAATTATTAATTTTAGTGGTTTTAAAGTATATTTATAATATATTTTTAAAATTTAATACGATGTTGGTCATTGGATGTAATTTTACATTTAAACCAGACATAATCAAGTGTCAATCTTTTGGTAGATATTGTTTCTTAAAAACACGCTATTTGTTTTAACAGCGGGATTTAATTATAAAATTAATTAATTCAACTTCTATGTTATGAATTTGGTAAAATAGACTTCATTTTTGAATTCGGAATATGAAATATAGCTTAGGATGAAATTTTGGTATTTTTCTGAAAACTTTCAATTTTTGATAAATAGTGAAACCACTAAGTGGTAGGTTAAAAATTGAATTTTTCATAAAACTTAATTTTACCGCATCTGTAAATGGAATTTCAAAAATCCGAGAGACACGGTTGATGTCAGTAAGTAAAATGTGGTTCAATGAGATGAAAATAATTTTTTGTGAATAGTAACTTTTTACTTTTATTTACCACGGTTAAAAGTAAATAAGGCAATTAAGGGTAAGAATGATATTAATATTACCCTAACAAATGTCCTAATTCTATTGGACAAGTGTATATCGACCAAAAACAACCTTATGTGTAAAATATTATCATTTAGGCCCACTTGGAATAGATTAGGACATTTATTTTAATTTAATTCAAAGAAGAGTTAAAAGAGTTAAAATCAAAGTTTATTTAATAAAACATTTTTAATATAGGGTTATACATAAGATAAATTCGATTGTAAATATTCATTAGAAATCTAAAAAGATTTCCTACATAATGATATTTTATTTATAATTTTTAGACTTTAAATAAATTAATTTATTTATGACACAACGATGATGCAGTAATTACCCTTTTTAAGGAAATATTAACATAATTGATGTTATAAATGCTCAAATGAATGTAATTTGAGACTTTTTATGAATTCAACTAATTTTCTAGGTTACTATGATATATTAGTGCTTATTTAATCAACTTGGTTCGAACATATAATTCTGTTATGACTTTCACAAAAATCATATATCAAATAGTGTCAAAATTGACACAAAATAGTTTTTAAATCAAATATTATATTATTAATTGTTATTTTATTCCTAAAAATCTAAGGTTTGGCCAAATGACTTAGATAAGGATATATATATTATTAATAAACAATTTGGGGTTCTTTTGTCATTTTATAGTAAGTGTATTAACCATATAGTGAAAGAAAACAAAAAGACACGGTAAAAGTTAAATTATTTAACTTAGAGTTAAATCTAATTGATAAGGTTAAAATAATAACCTAAACTTGTCTAAATCTTATTGGTTGATAGGATTTCGACCCATACCCACTTTATCTTCGAAATAAGACCCTTTGGAACCATTATAAACCGATTTTGACATTAATATAAAATAATATTTTGAGGTATTCCTAAGGTGCCCCTCTCCTCCCTTATAAAAGGACACCTCCTCCCCCTCCTCCTCACACCAATTTGAGCACTCAAGCTCGGCCAACCCCTGCCAAAATCTCTTCTCCACTTCCCTATCAACATCCTAGAGGTTCTGGTCTTCCTCAAAGACCAATTTTAGTGCCCTAAGAGGAGGTTTCAAAGAGGCGCTTCAAAGAAGAGGAGGTTTGGACACATACGAAGCAAATCGGACCTAAGGTAAGGGAAATATCACAATCACATTTTTATCCGAGATTGTTTATACATTGGTATCTACTGGGGTGTATTTTATCATCGACATCTATGTTTCCTCAATATGTAATGTTATTTCCATCCACCTACAATTTTTTAAATCCAATTTTACCCTTTGGTGAGTTTTTAGTAAAAGATATGAAAGGAATCTTTTGTCGTTTTTCGTACGAGGTACTTTTTGACTTTTTCGACAAAAGTACAAAGAATGTTTTTTTAACTTATACGGTATGAACGGATTTTTATGGTTTCATAATGCCTCATTTTCAATAAGCTTACTCTACAAGATTGGATGATTATTTTCAACAAAAACCCTTATCTTTTAAAATTGCATTGAATTTTGTGAAAAGAAAATGATTTTAAAGAAGAAAGGATATTTTCCTCAAGAATTCATTTCAAGTGTTTTGTCAAAACTATTTTTCATCTAAGATGAAATTATTTCATATGTGTATGTTTCAAGTAAAATGCCTCTATGATTTAAATGGTTTCAATTTTCTTATAATGAAATGATATCAGTTGTTTATGGATTATGTTATGATGGAATGATGTTTAAGAATCCCATTTTATTTCATGGGTTATGCTATGATGTATGGTTTATGATTTATGTGGCACACATAAGAAAGGATTCATTATAAGATGGGTGGGACATATATCTCCCTCCAATGCATTGGGTAAAGATTTTATATCTCATGAGATAGACATGGCTGGAATGGTAGGTTATACCGGTTCAGTGAAACAGGACTGAAACGAGGGTTACTCGATTCAGAAAGGGACTTTGTCCACTAAGATAGTCTTGGCAATGAGTCTTGACTAACAAGAAATGATTCTATATGATTATGTGTGAATGCCAAAAAGTTTCACGTTTTAAGTTATGATTATTGTGATTACATTTCACTACCATGATTTATCCCATGTTTTGAAATTATGCTCTCTTTTGCAGGTTATGATTTCCAAAATGTTATGTTCTTATGAATACGATGTGATTGATATTTCTTTTTTTTACCCTTACTGAGCATTTGAGCTCACCATTTTATGTTTTCTTTTACCCAGTATATAAAGATTGGTTTTAGGTAAAAAAAAGGAAGATCTTTATGGGAGATATTGAAGATCTTTCACCACGATTAGAAGATTTTATTCCGAGTTTCCAAAGACACTAAACTATTACGATCCTTGTGTGTGTGTTTTTGTTATGTACTAAGTATTCCGCAAAAGTAATGTAATGTCCATGTAAGTCAGGCTTCGGGTCTCTACAGTATAGGTTTTCTTGTCACACCCCGACCTGACGCATATTATATTTTAATTTATTTTAGGTCTTTCTTTGAGTTGTAGTTTGAATCGATTCTAATTTGAAAGGGGTTCTGTGATCTTATATGGGTGTGGGCCCGTATGCGCGACCGTGTGTAGTGCCCAATCACAATTGGATGATGTTTTATTATTAAATGTGTTATTATTTGGGTGTGTGACCTTGCCTGCGACTGTGGTCTGTTCCCGTTCTTAATAAGAGACTGTTCTATTTTATAAAATTTATTTTTTTTACATGGGTGTGCAACCAGGTGTGCGACCGCGCACGCAACCGAGCGTGCGCCGCTCAACTGACTAGGCGTGTGACCGTGAACGCGACCGGGCGCACGACCGTGCGCGTGACCATGCGCAGTGTTTAACTTCAATTAAGAATGATGATATTATTTTGGTTGGTTTTTTTTGGGTTTTATCATTAGTATTATTAATATTTAAGTTAATATTTTTATTTGGTTATTACTAATTAATTGTGTCCAAAAGATAAAAGAATATTTTCTTTGTAGTGTTTTAATTATAATAATAATACTAGTATTAATATTAAAATTATCATTATTATTATTTCCCCAAATTCATTACATAGGATTTTTATATTAAAATTTTTGTTAAAATTATAATTCATTAACTTACAAATTGGATTACATTTATTTTTATGATTAGGTTAATTTATATTATTTTTTTTAAGTTTCATTTCTTTATTTTATATAACTTATGTATTTTTTTATTCTTTTTTATTTCTTTTTCTCTCTTTTTTTTTCTCTTCTCTTTTTTTTATCTCCCTCTCTCATTTCCTTCCCCTCTCTCCCGCCGTGTGGAAACCTCCCCTCCCCCCTTCTGTTTTGCAGCGCGCCTCCCCCCTTCTTATCCTAGGTCTCCGCCCTCCCCTCCTCTCTTTAGGCAGGACAACCCCCGAACCCCCTCCACTTCTCTCCCAACCACGCGTGGCCCTCCTTCTCTCGTCCGACGTCACCCCGGCACTCACCCATCGCGGCTCCTCCCTCGCTAGACCACCACTCTCAATCCCCTCCGGCGACGCGCACCCGGACCGACGCCCTCCTCTCTACCCGCTACCTCACACCACCTTGTAGCGCGCCCAATACCGAATCAGCGGCTCCCTACTACCTCTCACCATCCGTACCCACACCTCCCTTCTTCCGACTGAATTTTTTCAGCCACACCGCAACACCGACATCCCCCTTTAGCTCGATCAAGCATCCCTCTCCCTCGTCACAGGTTTGTTTTTCTTCATTTAGTTGATTTTATTTGTTTAAGAGTTTATTGGATTATGTTTGGTGTTGTAATTGGTTTCATTGTGATATTTTGGATTTGTGTTTGGTCTGATTATGGTGTAATTGCTCCAATTGCTTGTTTTAGGGATTAATTATGTTGTTTGTGGTGTGGTTGTCGTGCAGCGGAGTTTGCGTGCCGCGTTTGCGAAGTTTGGATACCGAAGGTATCTGTTTTCGCATATATGTGTTGTTTGAAAAATTAATTTTCTTATTTAATTAATTTAGTATACTCATTGATTATTTTTCTTGGTGCAAATATAGTTTCACTTAAGGTTTAGTATGATTTCGATGTGTTTTGTAGTGTGTTATTTAAAACGAATGTTTTGATTTTGTGAAAACCCATGCTGAGCTTTTCATAGTTTTTTATAAACATTGATGTGGGTTTATTATGCTCCACAAGTGCTGCGAAGTCTGTTTTATCATGTTTTTGGTGTTACGTCATGGTGCGCTGGGTATTAGAAAGGATGTTTGAGTGCGTTGTTGGTATAAACCATTGATGTGATATTTCAAATTCTTTATAAATTGTTTAATTGTTTAATTCCTTTATTAAATTATATGTATAGTGAATGGTCCCTTCTTCGGGGGTTCGAGTCGTCAGCAGTAAGGACCTATGTATATGCATATGCATGAAAATGTATATGCATAGTGGTGAAGCGGTCTCGGCTTACCCTTGTCAAAAGCTGTGTGTCTTAAGGTAGGCCCCTTATGCCCTAATCTTTAAATAAAATTTCCATTTTTCCTTGTTGTTCTTTAAATGTGTCTTCTGCTTTTATATGAAATGCACTTGCTATATATATGTGTGTATATACATAAATGGTCATGGTTCTTTAAAAGCGGTTTCCTTAATGATTTTAGGGTGTAATAAGTATTTACAATGTTTTTTTATTTAAACATGTTTTCTAGATTGCATTTAAATATATAGTGCCTTGGTTGTTTATTTGAACGTTCAAATAGTTTTGGAAACTTATGTGTTGTGTGATTTTGTGTTCAAAAATGAAATGTGTTTATTGTAATTAATTAAGCTTAACTGGCACTTTGAGAATGGTTTGTGAAAGTGAAATAAAACCCCTCTTAAGGAATGCCCCATTGTTGTAGAAACATGATGTGTGTGTTAGGTGTTAGATTTGTGATATGTGCCTAATAAAGAGGCTTATGCGATGTTAGATGACATAAAATGGTGGATGCGCTTAAGGAGGGTGAACGGTGGTGAGAGGTGAAATGGACTTTGGATAAGAAAGTGTTATGTTCTTTATATGTTTTCGATAAAACCTCGCCATCCTTTGAAATAGAGCACATGGGAAACCTGGGTACCTAGGTGGGCGACCAGGACTAGTACGTTAGATGACATGGCAGGGGTTCGTCCCGGGTTGTCTAGCAGGATTGACGTAACAACACTAACTAAACATATTAATTTATGAGGGTCGTGTCCATCTAAGCCACGTTTTCTGAGGGTCGTGGCCTTTTAAGCCATGTTTCACCGAGGTACGAGGTCTCTAGGTTCCCACTTGTTCTAGCTACCTATAGGGATTACTCATGGTGCTCATTTGTGACATGCTTCTAGCGATGTAACTTTCTTTTCAGTTGTTTCATACTTACTGTCTCATTATGAAAAACCATGTTTCAAACTAAACTATTTTTCTTGCAATTTCTAAAGGTGAATGCACTCTTGGAATCAATTTTGAAAATATGGTGGAATAAAAATGATTTTCATAAAAAAATGTCAACTTGTGATTTGGATTTGAAAAGAATGAAAAAAAACATTATTTTATTATGTCTTATTTTCAAATTATCATAATTGGATTTCTTTTTAAAGGTAAGGGAATAGGGCGTGGTTGTTCCTTGGCTTTTCCTACTGAGCATCTCGGTGCTCACGCCTACTTTACTTTTCAGTTTCAGGTTATAGACTTGGATCGCTCTTCGAGCGAGCGTGGTTGTAACTTTGGTGGTGACCCATGGGGTCACTTGGAGGTATGTCTAGTTGCCTATCTTTATTTTATTTCCCGCTGTTAGTGTTTAATTGTTTTGTTCTATTTATTCTTGTTTATATGTCTTTTATTTTCTGGGCTAAATCGTTCCCAACTGTATGTTTTGATGCCTGGCACTAGTTGTCAGCCCGTGGGGATCAGGGACGCCCTTCGGGCCATGTCGCGGGCCGGCTCGGGCGCCGGGTCGGATGGTGACCCGGGTTGGTTCGTGATAAAATGGTATCACATGTGGTTTTGTTCTGGTTATTTGGGGTATCAGGTAGATCAGAGATAGGATTGTCGGTACTCAAGTGGTAGGTGTGGGAAGAGCGTCGCGAACTCTTGCTCGTTCCGATCCTCGAGTAACTAGGGGTAGTCCGGGATCTATGTTTTGGCTTTGGTCTTTGTGGATGAGGGATGACAATAGGAGTAAACTGGTACTACGTGCGGTCTCACATGGAGTAGCGACCCATGTGATGCCTGAGAGTACGGTTCGAAACTCCTAGTGGTTGGTGCTTGCCTAGGGCATGGTCTGCTAAACCATGTAGCTGGGTTAGACATGACCACTAGTCCTCCACCCAGGTGCTTTAATGTTTGTGATATCTTGCTTTAGTTTTAAGAATTGACGTGAAATTGTATTCCTCTAAAAAGGGAAGCGGACTTTGCTACTGCTTTTATTTTATTTTGGGGTGCATTTCTCTTGGACCTTGTTTTTGGAACTTGGTGTCGCTTTGTCAAAGTTTATTTTCTAATAGAACGTTTTGGGTTATTTGAAATTGAAGTGGGTTATTTTTGAAATGGGAAGCATTTTTAAAATATGTCTTGAATTTTTGAAATGGTTTGGAAAAAAAAGTATTTTCGGATATTGAGAATATTTTGTTTTGAAAGCGGAGTAACCTTGTTTTTTTCCAGTGATATTCCTATGGGTGCTCGCATGTGCGTACGGACATGATTAATGGTTAGTTGGTGAATCATGTGGACGGCTTCCTGAGTGGCACGAAAATTCATATTTTCGAGGCACCATGGAATATCAGTGGTGGTTGATTGATTTCTAAGGTTTCTTCTTGTTTCCTAGAAAGTGGTCCTTTTATTAAATGGGTTTTTGTGGAAAAATGGTTTTGAAAACAGAAAAAAATGACATTGTGTTTAGAGTAAAGATGGATTTTCAAAATAGCTTTTCGGCTTATTGTGCAGTGCTTGGTTTTTCAAGTGAGCATTTTTCTTTGAAAATGAATTGATGTTTTAAATTGGAATTATTGGATTTTTTTCTGGAATGTTGATGTTTATATTGTGATGTGTTTGGATTTTCGGAAAGTTGTTTCGTGTTTCTTGTTTGCGATATGCCCCCTAGAAATGTCTCATGGGTTTCCAGCAAGCCTCTCAATTCTTGGCACGACCCAGACTCTCAGTGGAGTGACAGATTTGGGTTCCGCTTGGTGGTGTTGACTGTTCATAGACGTCGATGTCAGTTGGATGTCGTTGAGTGCTTTGGGAAAGTTAGAAGTGTCTCTAGTTTTAGAGGAACTCTATATATTGTGTATGCGTAAGTTATCTCGAGTATGCTTGGAGGAGCGAGACTAAACCAGCAAACGGTGATAGTTCCGTTTTCATTGTGAATAGTGACTTCATGAGAAACCCTCAAGACTAGTCTCGTTCCGCGGTTGTACCTATGTGAAGGCGAAGGAAAGTTATGGATCTCGTAGGTGCTTGACCAGTCAACAGTGGGTGAAGGAGGTATGTTGACCTTTCTGATGAGCTAGTTTCATGTTCCCTAGAGGTTGTGTGGAATGATCAGTTTAAAGCTCGTAATAGTTGTTGGTCCAATTTATACTGTGGTAAATGAATGTTCTTCATCCGATGAAGAGTGTGAACCAAAGGGAATTGTTCATGGAGTGCCCCTCTCGTCAGTTTGTTACGCGCGTTTGACAGACCACTCAATCTCCAACCTCTAGTGTGGTCAGTCGGACACCCTAAGTCATTCGCTGAAATTCTCAGTTGGTATGTTAATAGAGTGGCTGTGCGAGACACGATGAGAGGTATGCAGGCTACTTTTCTAGCATAGAAAGTTCCAGATAGAAGTGGTCAACTTGTGACTGCGAGGCTGGAGATGCTTCAGACATTAGTGCCCCAGCCATAGGTCTCGGGGTGAAGCTTGTGCGCAGTCAAAACTCATCAGACGTGGGACAGGCTTGGTCTGACTTTAGTCCGCAATGTTTGGATGGGGAAAACATAAATTTCCCTTCTGTGATACCCACTTTGAAGGTGTCATTCTTGTTGTGAGGGGCATGGAGCCCTTGTCTACTTTTCATGGTCTTATTCTATGGGAGTTCCTCTTGGTCCTTAAAGAGGTTCGGGATAACCCATATTCTTGAAAAGCTAGTGGGTGTGCCTCGTGAACCTTCTTACGGTCGGAGATACTCATGTCTTGTGGAAACGTTTTGCGCCTGTCCGGTTCATCTCCTGGTTAGGGGTTTCTGCTATCAAAGCTATCTCACATGGAAGAGTGTTGTCCACTGTAGGAATGATCAGTGCGGGTCGGCCCGTGTGGCGGGTTTGCGATGAAGGGTTCAATCAGTATTACATAAATTAAACTAGGAATGCTCATGCGGGTTTCTTGGATTTAGGAAATTTTAAAATGGTGGGGAGACCCTGTGCGGGTCTCGCCGATGTCCCGTCTTGTGTTGGTTCAACATAGGGAACATTGAAGGTCAAGCCAGGGTTAGAGTTGTCTGGGTTTGGGAGTCGTTTTTGTTTGGAGAACCAATGTTTCACGAGAACCCTAATATGGTGGGGAGACCACCATAGGAAAAGCTTGTGGAAGACTCTGTTTCAAAGTGCGATTGGCAGAGCAACCCTTTGCTTCGGCTCTGCCTGACCTTGACCATGCTAATTGGTTAGCTCGGATAATGGTTCGTGGGATGAGTGTTCTTGGAGATCTTGAGCGACCTCGATGATTCCTAAGTTGGGGGTCGGGGTGTTCCATGTTTCAGTTCTACCTCAAGGTGAATTCCTTGTTGGTCTTTTGCTTGGCGATTCTGGTTTTGAGAAATTATAGTTTCAAGCCATGGGCTTTTGAATGCCTGGTCATCGATTGATTGAGGTTTTGTTTTAGGGGTCTTCGTGGTCCTATTTGGAACCCTAGGTTGACCTGGTCTTTTGGGACTTTCTGGGGCAGAAAGTGTCATGGTGCGGAGAATTGTCACACCCAGACCTGATGCTTATTATATTTTAATTTATTTTAGGTCTTTCTTTGAGTTTTAGTTTGAATCAATTCTAATTTGAAAGGGGTTTTGTGATCTTATACAGGTGTGCACCCGTAGGTGCGACCGTGTGTAGTACCCAATCACAATTGAACGATGTTTTATTATTACATGTGTTATTATTTGGGTGTGTGACCTTGCCCGCGACTATGGTCGGTTCCCGTTCTTAATAATAGACAGTTCTATTTTATAAAATTTATTTTTTTTACATGGGAGGGCTACCAGGTGTGCGACCGCGCACGCAACCGAGCACGCGCCGCTCACCTGACCAGGCGTGTGACCGTGCACGCGACCGGGCTCACGACCGCACACGTGGCCATGCACAGTGTTTTACTTCAATTAAGAATGATGATATTATTTTGGTTGGTTTTTTTTTGTTTTATCATTAGTATTATTAATATTTAAGTTAATATTTTTATTTGGTTATTACTAATGAATTGTGTCCCAAAGACAAAAGAATATTTTCATTGTAGTGTTTTAATAATAATAATAATACTAGTATTAATATTAAAATTATCATTATTATTATTTCCCCAAATTCTTTACATAGGCTTTTTATATTAAAATTTTTGTTACAATTATAAGTCATTAACTTACAAATTGGATTACATTTATTTTTATGATTAGGTTAATTTATATTATTTTTTGAAGTTTCATTTCTTTTTTTATATAACTTATGTATTTTTTTATTCTTTTTTATTTCGTTTTCTCTCTTTTTTTTCTCTTATCTTTTTTTTATCTCCCTCTCATTTCCTTCCCCTCTCTCCCGCCGAGTGGAGACCTCCCCTCCCCCCTTCTGTTTTGCAGTGCACCTCCCCCCTTCTTAACCTAGGTCTCCGCCCTCCCCTCCTCTCTTCCGGCAAGACAACCCCCGACCCCCCTCCGCTTCTCTTCCAGCCACGTGCGACCCTCCTTCTCTCGTCCGAAGTCACCCCAGAACTCACCCATCGCGGCTCCTCCCTCGCTGGACCGCCACTCTCAATCCCCTCCTGCGACGCGCACCCGGACCGATGCCCTCCTCTCTACCCGCTGCCTCGCGACTAGTATCGAATCAGCGGCTCCCTACTGCCTCGCACCATCCAGACCCACACCTCCCTTCTTCCGACTGAATTTTTTTAGGCGTGCCGCAACCCCGACATCCCCCTTTAGCTCGAACAAGCATCCCTCTCCCTCGTCGCAGGTTTGCTTTTCTTAATTTAGTTGATTTTATTTGATTGAGAGTTTATTGGATTATCTTTGGTGTTGTAATTTGTTTGATTTTCATAATTTGGATTCGTGTTTGGTCTGATTATGGTGTAATTTCTCCGATTTCTTGTTTTAGGGATTACTTATGGTTTTTGTGGTGTGGTTGTCATGCGGCGGAGTTTGCGTGCCGCGTTTGCAAAGTTTGGATACCGAAGGAATGTGTTTCTGCATATATGTATTTTTTGACATATTAATTTTCTTATTTAATTAATTTTTTATACTCATTGATTGTATTTCTTGGTGCAAATATAGTTTCACTTAATGTTTAGTATGATTTCGATGTGTTTCGTAGTGTGTTATTTAAAATGAATGTTTTGAATTTGTGAAAACCCGTGCTGAGCATTTCATAGTGTTGTATAAACTTTGATGTGGGTTTATTATGCCATGCAAGTGTTGCGAAGTCTATTTTATCATGTTTTTGGTGTTACGTCATGGTGCGCTGGGTATTAGAAAGGATGTTTGAGTGCGTTGTTGGTATAAACCTTTGATGTGATATTTAAAATGCTTTATAAATTGTTTAATTATTTAATTCATTTATTAAATTATATGTATAGTGAGTGGTCCCTTCCTCGGGGGTTCGAGTCGTCGGTGGTATGGACCTACGTATATGAATATGCATGAAAATGTATATGCATGGCGGTGAAGCGGTCTCGGGTTACCCTTGTCAAAAGCTGTGTGTCTTGAGGTAGGCCCCCTATGCCCTAATCTTTAATTAAAATTTCCATTTTTCTTGGTGTTCTTTAAATGCGCCTTCTACTTTTATATGAAATGCACATGCTCTATATATTCTTGTATATACATAAATGGTCATGGTTCATTAAAAGTGGTTTCATTAATGATTTTAGGGTGTAATAAGTATTTTCAATGGTTTTTTTATTTAAACATGTTTTCTAGCTTGGATTTAAATATATAGTTCCTTGGTTGTTTGTTTGAACTTTCAAATGGTTTTGAAAACTTAAGTGTCGGGTGATTTTTTGTTCAAAAATGATATGTGTTTATTGTAATTAATTAAGCTCGTCTGGAACTTTGACAATGGTTTGCGAAAGTGAAACAAAACCCCTCTTAAGGCATGCCCCGTTGTTGTAGAAACATGATGTGTGTGTTAAGTGTGTGATTTGTGATATGTGCCTAATAAAGAGTCTTATGCGATGTTATATGACATAAAAAGGGGGATTCACTTAAGGAGGGAGAATGGTGGTGAGAGGTGAAATGGACTTTGGATAAGAATGTGTTATGTTCTTTATATGTTTTCGATAAAACCTCACCATCCTTTAAAATAGAGCACATGGGAAACCTGGGTACCTAGGTGGGCGACCAGGACTAGTACGTTAGATGACACGGTAGGGGTTTGTCCCGGGTTGTCTAGTAGGATTAATGCAACAACACTAACTAAACATATGAATTTCCGAGGGTCGTGGCCATATAAGCCACGTTTTCTGAGGGTCATGGCCTTCTAAGCCACGTTTCACCGAGGTATGAGGTATCTAGGTTCCCACTTATTCTAGATACCTATAGGGATTAATCATGGTGCTCATTTGTGACATGATGCTAGCGATGTAACTTTCTTTTCAGTTGTTTCATACTTACTGTCTCATTGTGAAAAACCTTGTTTCAAACTAAACTATTTTTCTTGCAATTTCGAAAGGTGAATTCACTCTTGGAATCAATTTTGAAAATATGGTGGAATAAAAATGATTTTAATAAAAAAATGTCAACTTGTGATTTGGATTTGAAAAGAATGAAAAAAAACATTATTTTATTATGTCTTATTTTCAAACGAGCATAATTGGATTTCTTTTTAAAGGTAAGGGAATAGGGCGTGGTTGTTCCTTGGCTTTTCCTACTGAGCATCTTGGTGCTCACGCCTACTTTACTTTTCTGTTTCAGGTTATAGACTTGGATCGCTCTTCGAGCGAGCGTGGTTGTAACTTTGGTGGTGACCCATGGGGTTACTTGGAGGCATGTCTAGTTGCCTATCTTTATTTTATTTCCCGCTGTTAGTGTTTAATTTTTTTTTGTTTATTCTTGTTTATGTGTCTTTTATTTTCTGGGGTAAATCGTTCCCAACTGCATGTTTTGATGCCCGACGCTAGTTGCCAGCCCGTGGGGATCGGGGACTCCCTTCGGGGCATGTCGCGGGCCGGCTCCGGCACAGGGTCGGATGGCGACCCGGGTTGGTTCGTGACATTTCTACCATTCCATAACTCATAAGGTGTTTTATTAAGAAAATGTCTCATCAAAACTCAATTTATAGTGTAACAAGAAGTACTTACAGCTTCAGCCCAAAAATTTCTAGCTATAGAATATTCACTCAACATGGTTCTAGTTATCTCTTGATGAATTATATTTCTTCTCTCAACTACACCATTTTTTTGTGGAGTTCTAGGTGCTGAAAAGTTGTGAGTAATACCTTTTCTACTACAAAAAGTTTCAAAATTAGAATTTTGAAATTCTCCGCCATGATCACTATGAATAGTTTTCAGTGGAAGGTTTTTCTCATTTTTAACTTGGGCTCTAAAACTTTTTAAATAAGAAAAAGCTTCAAACTTTTTTTTCTAGAAAATAGACCCATGTAAATCTAGTGTAATAATCAACTAGAACAAACACATCGTATTTTCCTCCAATGATTACTGTTTTTGTTGGACCAAAAAGATCCATGTGCACCAACTGTAACGCATCAGTTGTTGAGACATCACCAATTGATTTAAAACTAGATTTATGTTGCTTTCCATATTGACAAGGATCACAAACTTTAGAAAAATCAAATCTACGATCCGGTAGATCCTTAACTAGTTTCTTCTTAGAGAGGTTACATAAGTTTCTAAGGTTACAATGCCCTAACATTCTATGAAATAACCAAGAATGATCTTCCATTGTACTTAGGCAAAGTATGTCTTGGCTCCTAAGGTATTCTAAGTTCAAATTGAATACATTCTCTTGCCTATGGTTAGAGATAATAAACTCCTCCTTGGAATTATGTACTTAGCACTAATAATTCCTAAAATTCACAAGGTATCCTTCATCACATAATTGACTTATGATAATGAGGTTGTTCTTAAGACCCTAAACAAAAAAACATTTGAAATCAATGTTTTTTCAAGAAGAATAATGTTACCTATTTCAATAATTTCTCCCTGAGCATTATCTCTGAAAGTTAATTTTCCTCCATTTATATTTACAATCTTTTCGAATTAGTTTTTGTTACCATTCATGTGCCGGGAACATCCACTATCCATGTACCAAGTGTTGTTATTTGTATTTTCCCTATTTTCCTGAAAATGAGAAACAAGTTACGTTTTCGGAATCCAGACTTTCTTGGATCTGGAATTGTTAGTTAACAAAATTTTGGGTATCCACATTTTTTTTAAAAAATATGCTTTATGAAACCCAAGATATTGAACTCTTTTCAATAAATATTTTTTCTTCCAATGCCCACCACTTTGACACTTAGTGCAAAAAGGGGCTTTTGAAGGAACAAAATAGTTGTTTTTGAAAACTGGTTTTTGTTGAGTATAACCTACTCCAGTACTGTTTCCGTGAGGTTTAATTTGAGAATACATCTTGTCAAAATTTTCCTTACCAGAAGTAAATTTTACAAGAAGCTTATTAAGGGAAAATATTTCAGATTTTAGTCTAACAACTAAATTCCTATCCTCAAGAATAATTTCCTTAGAGTTATATTTTTCCTCAAAAACTTTCATCAGTAAAATATCATTCTTAAGATCTTTAGAAAGTTCTTATTTATCAGTATTTACTTTCTCATGGTCTTTAGAAAGTTTTTTTAAAATCTCTTCTTTATATTTAAGATCCAAAGAAGGATCTGAAATTTCTTTTGTAATAATTTCTTCCCTAGTATTTTCCTTGTCTAATTTGTTTTTCAATTTTACAATTTTTTTATTCAAGTAACTTTGAAAATCTAGATACTTCTTCATATGAAGGTTCTTCATTTTCTGAGGATGATGTATCTTCATTAGAAGTATTATTTTCGGAATAGTAATTCTTATCAAGAGATAAATTTTTTAAAGCCTCGGCAGAGTGTACCTTGGCCATAAGACATGTATGTGGAAAAGAAGTATTAAAAATAAACCTCATATTCTTCTGAGTTGATGAATCTTATTCTGAGGATTCACTTTCTGAAGAGTCTCCACAGCTAGCACTCCAAGTAGTATTAGCTTTCAGACTTTTCTTAGCTTTAGCTTTGTAAAACTTCTTCTTGTTCCTTTCAGAATGCCTATCTTTTCTTTCTTTCTTTTTAAGCATAGGGAAATATGGTGGTATGTGTCCACTTATCTTTCATTCATAGCATGTGACCTCTGAATCTCTCTTATCTTTCCTTTCCTTCTTCTTATACTTGGATTGGAAATTTCTTTGACCAACTATCTTTTTCATTCTTCGAGAAAGATTTGCTAACTCGTTATCTTAGACTTCACTCTAACTAGATTCAGATTGGATAATAACCTTCTTAGAATTGGATCTAGGTACACTCTTAGGAGTCTTAGCTTTCATGTGATTTGATGTTATAGTAAAAGCAAAAGTAACATTCCCATTCTTCTTTTTGATGTTGTCAGAATCTCTCTTCATTCATGTTTCATGTTGAAGAAGAGTTCCAAATAGTTCATCTAAGGAAATTTGAGTAACCTTCATGTTCTCATAAATTGTTTTCATCTTTGATTCCCGCTCATTGGGCATAATATCAATGATCTTTTCCACTAGAGATTTATCATCCAGACCATTCTCACCCATAGATTGTATGCTATTCACGATAGTCATAAACCTTTGTTGTACTTTTCTTATAGGTTCTCCATAAGAAAATTTAAAACCATGATGCTCAGCTCTCAACAAAGCTCTTCTCATCTCTATGAATTTGGATGTACCAAAATTAGTAACTTCAATATTCTTTCATGTATAGTTAGCTGTTTCACAAGATGAAATTTGGTTATATATGTTCCCAGTCATTGAAAATAGTAGAGTATTGCGTACCTTATAGTTTAATTTATAATCATGCTTCTCTTGATTTTTTAAATCACTTACTTCTTTATTAGGAATTTTATATCCACCGGTAAGCATGACAAAGTTGTCTACCCAAGTATTGATAATGAAAGTCTTCATTCTATCTCTCCAGTATTCATAATCATTTCCATAAAAAATTGGTGGTCTTGTAGGATTTATGTTTTCGATGGAGCCAATATTTAAACCTGCCATCTCAAAAATCTTTCTACACAAAAACCTGTAAAAAACAAAAGTTCGGATTCAAGGAAAATATTTTAAGCAATGAAAATATTCCTAATCAAGAAAAATATAGAACAATGAAAAATTGAGCAAGGAAAAACTTATATGTGAGTATAAGTATTTTAGATACCTCCTTTGACACTAATTGTAGGATCAAAATAACGATGTAGATGCTCAATATACAAGAGGGAGTGAATTTTACACTTTAAAATTTTCCTTAAACAAGGATTGATATAAGTTTAACAAAGTTAAACTAAGAAAATTCACAACACCTCTAACACCAATTAAATGATTGGGTCAATGTATGAAGTTACAAACTTCAAGTTCTATACACTTGCTTACTCTGGAAAGTGATTCCAAAAAACCAGTTCCAGAATTATGGATCCAGAAATTGAAACTTATCCAAAGTTTACAAAATGAGATTCTACCTTAAAGTGTATAGAATCTAAATTAATCAGAGTACAAATGTAAGGAAATATAAGAAGGTTATACTTTCCTTACAATAAAAAATGTAGTGGAAAAACAAGTAGTAAAACTACATGTAACAAGATATAAATCTTTTAACCCAAAGAGTAGGGTATCCAACAACCTTGGATAAAGGTCCCTTGATTTATACTTTCAAACAAGTCTCTCTTACCCACACCCGGGTAAGCCCTCGATATGAAGATCGGAGTCTCTGTCTTGCTATCCTCGCAAACCCTCAACTTCAAGGTAGTGGGAACCTCTGTCTTCCTCAGCAAAGAAGCCATCACCTTCAAGGTGTTCGAACCTCTGTCTTCCTATCCCCGAAAGCCCTCAATTGTAATCACCAACAGTCGAAGTTGCACGAAGCAAGTCTGCACAAGGAAATGTTTGAACAAGTCGTTCAAACTTTTTGCACGAATCTTGAGAGTTGATAAGAGCCTCTCTCTTTATAAATCACTTAAACAACATATAAGCGTAGATTTCAAAGTTGTTTCTTCTTTTCAAATGAGCTACTATTTATAGGCGAAGCCCCAATGGTCAGATTTTCCTTAAATTTCAGAGGGACCTATACACGTGTCACTCAACCAACAGTTAGTTATAAATAGAATGGACGACATTGTTTTTTAACAAAACACGTGTAACTGAAGGCACAACATCGTTTTATAATGAAATTAGTGTAAGCATAAGAAAAACTGATGTTCAGAATGTAAGAAAATAAAGGTTTGGAGTCTAACCAAAATGGAATTTGGAGTATTTAATAAAGAGATATTCAGATTCTGTTTTGTAGGAATTCAGAACCTGAATTATGTAGAAATCCAGAGTCTGAATTCCTAAGGAAATTCGGAGTCTAGTTTCACTAGAATTCAGAATCTAAACATACAGAGTTCGGATTCAGAGTTCAGAGAAATTCGAATTCAGAACACATAATAGTTTGGAGTCTGAATTCAGAGAACCCAGAGTCAGAACTTAGATAAGTTCATAATTAGAATTCGGAGTGGAACTACATGAGAATTTGTATCCAGAATTCAGAGTCAAACTATATGAGAGTTTGTATCTATAATTCGTAGTGGAACTTCCTGAGAGATTATATCCAGAATTCAGAGTGGAACTTCATTACAGTTCATATCCAGAATTCAGAGTGGAACTTCATTACAGTTCACATCCAGAATTCAGAGTAGAACTTCATTACAGTTCACATCAAGAATTTGGAGTGGAACTTCATTACAGTTCACATCCAGAATTCGGAGTGGAACTTCATTACAGTTCGCATCCAGAATTCGGATCCTAAAAAAGAAAGATTCATATCTAAGTATTTATAGGATTCCAAGGTTACAAATTTGAATCCGAATTTTATACTTAGTCAAAATATGAACAATGAAAAAATGGAAAGAATAATTTTACTTAGAGAAAGAAATTTTCCTTTTAAAAACAAATCATAGAATAAAAAATATTTGGTTAAAGATAAGGTGTTTGTGATTTTCAAAACAAGAATGGAAAAGTCATAAGGAAAACCTTATTGACTCAACTGGTACTTTTTTGGATTAAAACACTAAAAATTAATCTGAGGATAAATATATGTATCTGATCTCTACATATAAATATGACACTATTTATGTAAAATATTAAGTGTTTGAAAAAGAAAAATGCACAAAACTTTTCTTGTTATTGAAATGCAAAGGCGGGCATGGAAAAAAGTTGAGTTCCAACCAAATTAAAATCTCACAATTATCGGTTTTGGGAAAATATAGTGTTAAAATAAAAAATTACATAATATTTTTAGGGATTTCATATGACCCTATAAAAATTGATGTAATGTTCGATGGGTCTATTTGTAACACCATTAGTTTGTAAGAGTCATTTTTTTCTAATAAATAAAAATTATTTTATGGATTTCATTGAACACTAAAAAAAGTTAAGATTGTGCTACACAAAACTTTGATATTTGATTGTGGCACATAGAACACTAATTTTTTCTCATGTTTTAAAAAATAACATGTTTCGATTGAATTAAATGCAACACCAATCATATCTTACATTATACAAAACATAAGGATTAAACAAAACATAACATATTTCAAAAATATTATTATTATTATCACATTGCTATTAAAATGGATTTTATGATAAGGAATTACTAACTAGTGAAAATATGTTTTATAATTGTTGTAAAATGAATTCTCTTATAACTAATTAGTTATAAATTAAAGTAAGATCTATTTTTTTATAGTCAAATTTCTTTTCTAAATAACTATTTTTCAATCTAATTTTTTATGTAAATAAATTAAAAAAATGCATTTAATTATTTATTTTAATAAAATTTATATATTCTAAATTCAATAAACTATTTAACATTAATATTATGTGTTTTCTAGATAAGAAATATTAATAATTTTCATTTTTAGTCACAAAAATAGTTATTTTTCTAAAATGTAGTTTTACCTTCTTTTAATTGAGAACTTCTTTTAAAAATAGATTTTCAAAATTTATTAACTCTATTTGAAAAAAATTAAAATCCATTTTTAATGCGTAATTTCTATATTATCATAGGGTGAATTTTCGAAATTTTTCCAAAAAATTTTCATTTTTTGATGAATAGTGAGAAATACTAAATTTAGGATTAAAAATTCATTTGGGTTTTAATAATTTATATAATTAAATAATATTTTGAGGTGGTTTTAAAGAAAAAATAGTTCAATTAAACATCTAATAAACCAATTTAGGTCATTTCAGAAAATTTGAAATTTATGATAGTTATTAACATGTTTCAAATTATTGAATATTTTCACTTTAAAAACTCGTTTTCTTGTCCCATATGTGGGATTAAATTTAAATTATTTTTTCCCCCTTCAGTGGATTGAATTTATAATAATTGATTCCATAAAAGGAATGATGATAATTCTTAATTCATAATAACTGAAAAATTATTTTTTACCATCATGATTAGTGGGAACAGCTAAAATTAATCCTATAGATGATGTGAAAAGGAGTTTAAAAAGTTAATAGAGATTAAAAATATGTAAAAAAATAAAATAAAAACTTCTGCAAAAAAATTCTATGTAAAAAAATCAACCAATACCCTATTTAATAGAAAATGCTTCATTATTGGTGCTACACAATTTCAGTTATACCTCAAAATAGGGTTTACTTTGTTATTTACAAGAATGTCACTCTCCTACCCTATAAAAGGGCACTCACACTCCTCATGGATTCACACATATCTAGATAATTATCTCATATGAAACCTAAAAATATCTCCTGATAACATCCCTCAATTCTTTCTATAATCCTTACATTGTTTATAATTATAAAAAAAGAAGTCCATTAGTGCAAACGAAAATTACATAAGTGAAGAAGAGTTAACATTCATCAACGAATATCTTTATTTTATTTCTTTCGTAAAACCATAAGTTTATTTTTATATCATTTTTGGAACATGATAAATGTTTCCAAATAATGATAATAATTCTAACACAATTTTTCTAAAATGGTATATAGTTTCGCAAGATTTGATTTGATTGGTCACATAGCTCGAATGGAGTGACAGATGATAAGTTATAATTATTTGAAATCAAGCTACGAAAATGGTTTATATATCACATTCACTAATCCCTTTAACAAATCCATTTAAAACAATATCGATTCACAGTGGATCAAATCATGTATCTCCCCTTTGTGAACATCTAATGACTTGATGGTGTTCCTCCACAAGAATGAGAAGTCCCCTTCATGAATGTTCGAATCCATGATAGTGTTCCTCTTTGAGTCTGATTGGCGCTTTACGACTGCGCGATTGATTGACGACATCATTTTTTATTATGGTAGAGTTTTTTCCCATTTAGTAATACCCAATTATTTTTCAAAAAACGTTTTCCCAACATCTCAAAAACTAATTCATATAAAAACATTCCATATGACTTCATTCAGAGGAGGAGACATGGATGGCTTGTGGAATTGCACTCCCAATTTTCTAAGCTCATGGGATTCACAAGACACTCTTCCATGAATCCCATGGGCATCATAAAACCTCATCTCATGTGTTATTTGAAGCCTCCATACTTATTGAAAACGTGTTTCATGAAGGCCTACCCCCTTCATAGATGAAGAAGTCCCTCTGAATCACTTGAGGATTTTGGAAGCATCAGCCTTTGGGAAGCACTCCTCTTATGTATCAAGACATCCTTCGTCAAACCCAGATCATTGTGAAGCCCCATCCTTCATGAGACCCTATGATTTGTAAATCCCGATCCTTTATGGTGCCTTATCATTTTCAAAATCACTACCTCTATTCCCGATGGTCCACACTATGCGGGGTGTACCCCTGTACCCCCACTCAAACTCACTAACAAGCTATAACTCTAGGCCTCTACCACGGTCCCTATGATAATGTAACTCAACCCCATGAAATGTAGGGATTTACAATACAATATTTTCAATCATATTTGATGAAATTTTGTCTTGCACCCTTATTTGACCCCTACATCCACCCAAGAATAGCATGATTCGACATAATCCCCCCCCCACACACCTTGAACCACCTTTTGTTTACCAACGCTTCATAGCCTATTTTTTATTTCATGATTATTGATTTTCATCTTGGATTCCTCATGAACAATGAGTCAAAACATTCCTAAATAAAATCCACAAAAACCCATCAACTAATCCCACGCTTGGACAACCAAAAAGGGATGCTTATAGTCTGTGTCCTACACTAGCCATTGATTGGAATATTTTATCTGAATATTCCTCACTAAATAACATTAAACTATAGGATATATTATCTTTCATGAATTAGATGCATTTTGAATCATTAGTAAGATGCATTATGTCATGATAATGAGAAGACACTCCAATATTCCTCCCTAAATGGATTAAAATATAGTGTACCCTATTCCAAAATAGGATTCCATATGTGTCAAGCATAAGATGTCTCATTCCATGATCATGATAAGAAATTTATAGTCCTTACTACATGAAATTAAACTGGAGATTATCCTTTCATTCATGAATAGAATGCATTTTACATCATGCATTAGAAGCCTCATTCCATGATCATGAGAAGACATTACATAGTCCTCACTACATGACTTTAAACTATATCATACCCTCTCATTCAAGATGATGATACCTTATGCTTCAAGTATAAGATGCCTCATTCGATTATCATCATATGACATTCAATAGTTACTATACAATGTAAAACTATAGTCTACACTATATGAAAACCATAGGATTCCACTAGGGATAAAAATTAGTTTCCTTATGGTTCATGCATAAAATGACTCAGCCTGAGATAATAACCAAACAACCACCTAGACCTCTCCCATGTGTAAACCACAACCATATCCATTCTTCTTTATATCAGCACTTGGGAAGCTCCCGCAGATAATCTGAAACCACATCAGTAATGTAGCTTAGTGGCACCAGAGCTACCCCCACACATAATCCCTATTCACATTATTCCATCTTAATGGAGGAATTTGGGAATCCTTCATAATTGTTGGACAGAACTCATTCTAAACATTGTGGGGATTGATTCTAAACTGAATGGGATTCCTAGTAATCCTCGATGAGGTTCGTACTCAGCATCCGTGTCTATCTTGATTTTCTTCAAGTCACATCTCCAGTAAGATTGTGTCCCTAAAAAGGGAGACCACATATTCTCTATGTACATATAGATGAAAAATTCATAATCCCCATACAAAATCCATCCCATAGAAATAATCTTTCATTTGTATGCTTCTATTCATACGCCCACCCCATCCCTTATCAATGATCCCTTCTCAAAACGATAATCCTTACCACATTATGTTAAACAGCATTGTTGGGTCCTATAAAATGAGCTAAATTGAGACATCAAACTGTGGGGGTTTTGAACCCTATCCTTAATGAAGGGTACATATGATGCTTATTTAATGTTCAATCCCAACCACTTGTCATCCATGTTGTCTCATCATAGGGACACACCTCCCGGGTGTGTCTCAAGGGACATTATGATCAATCTAATGGGTTCCCCTCCACATGGAATTCCCATCCATCAGTGTGACATCATCCCACATAGGGACACACCTCCCTGGTCTGCATCGATTGGATTCCTTATAACCTATCCTTGGTCCCTCTTAAGGGAATTCCATATACATATCCCAAGTTATACTCTAAGGGGTGTTCTCATTAAACCTTTCAGGTCTAACATTATCCCGAATAGGGAAAAACCTCCCTAATCTGACTCTAGTGGAATTCTAATCACTAATAATGTCCCTAAAAGTACTTAAACATGTTCGCATCATGGAAATACATTAAACTCAAGACCCATATCAGGATTCTACCTCATGAAAAACCACGGGATGCCTGAGGTGAAATCCTTGGAAGATATGTGCACTTGGAACTATCTACCTTATAAAAAAATGGGATTCTTGAAGTGAAATCCTTGGATGATATACACCTTCGGGTATAGATACTACTTGATCGATACAGGATGCTATGGGTTTTGTGCCTAGGATTCCTCCCTGATATTCCATTCCACGTGGAAGATTCAAATGTTCCTAACACTCAGTGTCTAGAGATTCCCATACTTTCTTGATGTTTCCAACTAATCTGAAAAAATGTTTCTGCTCGAGGAGGCAATTGTAGACTAATTAACCTATGCCCAAAATGGGATAGAACAAGGAATGAGTTTCAACAACATGACTCAAATCAATGAGGGATAATTGTACTAGGAGAGGATCTCCATGGAAAGATCAATGGAAGAGAAACAGACATCCCATTATCATATTTCAATTAAGGATCCAAAATAATCATCAACGGTGGTAGAGGCTACACTCCTTTGGAATGTAGGAAAGTGGGGAAAGAAACATGTGTCACTATGACCACATAAACCCTTGCTACAAATGAATAAGAAACAAAATTGTGAACCCGATGTGAATATCTTCTTATTAAACAGTGAGTTGACAAAAAATGGAGGGTCTGTGGAAATTGATGCCTCGACCTGGTGAATCACGGCCCCTTCATATGTGAGAGGATACGTAACATTGGTTCTATGTATACTACTTGTCATAAGATATTCTCCAACACTACCTCCCTCCTGGACCGCAAGGAGAAAAACCAACCCCAAATCCATTTTCTCATCACTGAAACTTCCACTATAATGGGTCTTGGAGAGGGACACCACCCCCCACTACATCGGATCTTAGCTGAAACTACAACCCCCATGATCTATGGAGGTGGAACCCACCATCAACTCTATTAGTTCTTCACTAATACCACCCCCTTAAAGTATTTAGAGGTGGAAACCACCCACAAATACATTAGATCATTTCCAACACCACCGCCCTTATAGGAAAAGAAGGTGGAAATCACCCCTACTCTATTGTCTCCTCACCAAAATGGCCACCCACATTGTCTGAATATGGAGAAAAACACCGCCCAACTGCACCAACTCCAAGAAGACGTCGCCACCCTCTTGGGATGCATAGGAAGAAATGACCCCTAACTAAATTTGGTTCTCCCAGATTCTGCAACCCTCATGAGCAATGTAGAAGGTTACCACCCCTGAATCCATTTGCTACTAACTAAAACTGCCACCCTCAAGGGCCGCATAGGGGGAATCCTCCTCCGACTCCATTGAATGATTACCGACAACACATTCCACATGAGTCGTGCATGGAAAACCCACTGCCAACTCCCTTGACTCCTGACTGACATTTTCACCTTCAAGGGTCATTCTAGAGGAAACCTACCATGACTCGATTGGCTTGTCATATACATTTTCTCCCTCATGGACCACATAAGGGAAACCATCCTTATCTCCAATGGTTACTCACTGACACTACCGCCCTCATGGGATACATAGGGGAAAACCACCACTCGACTTCATTTTCTCCTCACCAACATTTCCACCCTCAAAGGACACATGGGCAGAAACTACCACCCTATAATTCAATGGACCATTACACACACTATTAGCCTCATAGTCCACATAGGGGACAATCACACCCAATCCATGAGGAACCATTTCATGATCTTCTCCATAAATTTATCTAATAGATCACTCTCCTCTATAAATAATAATGGTGATGCTCCAACCTATCCTATAGAGGACTCCATTTGGGATAATCCCTAGAGGGATCATACCTGTCCATGTTAATTCTATCAATGACATGTTCAATAGGCCTAATATCATGGGGCCCAAACTACCACCAATATATCTAATCTGATCCCTGAAATAGGTGAAAATGAGTTTTTTTCACCTATATAGTATAAAGGCAGTAGCCTCCTCACAAGAAGTCTAGGTTTACTATCTTAATTATCAGCACTACCAGTAGTTGTTATATGTTATCCTATGATGAGGGAAACGAGTGCAATGTTCCTACCCACACCACCATCACCAGAACATAGGTCCTCCTCATCCACATCGTCATCCATTGTAGAGGTCCTACCCACACTTCTATCACCAACATTGAGGTCCTCCACATCACCATCATCATCCATAGAAGTGGTCCTCCCCACAGTGCCTCACCAGCAAGGAGGCACTCCATGTCCAAATCATTATCCATTCTGGAGGTCCTCCCCACACTACCATCACCCTCATAGAGGTCCTCTTTGACAGTAACATCAACCATTGTGGAGGTTTTCCCCACATTGACATCACCAGATTAGAGGTCCTCCCCATATACATCAAAATCCATTGTGCAGGTCCTCCCCGTAATTCCATCACTAGCAAAGTGGTCATCTATGTCACCATCATCGGCCCATATATAGGTCTTCTACACACATCCATAATCATCATGGACATCATCCTCTTCAAAATCCCCAAACATTGCAGAGGTCCTCTATACAATTCCATCACTAGAAAATAGGTCCTTTAATTTTCCATCATCATCCATTTCGGAGGTCTTTACAACACTTTCATCACTTGACATGGATGTCCTCTCCTACTACATCATCATAAATTGTGGAGGTCCTGCACAAACTAACATCCCTGGCATAGCGGTCCTCATCATTTCCATCATCATACGTTATAGAGACCCCTGTTGAACATATAGAAAAGGAAGAGAGGTCCTCCCCATCACCGTCATCATTCATTGCAGAGGTCCTCCCAAAACTACCATTAATGACACATAGGTTCTCCACATTTCCATTATCATCCATTACAGAGGTCCTCATAGCACTTCCTTCATCATCGCAGAGTGTCTCCCCTTAGTTATCATCCACCATTATCAAGGTCATCCCCTCATCATTCACTGGTATGGAGGTCCTCCACTTCGCCATTGTCAACAATTATAGAGGTCCACCACGCACTGGCATCATCCAAAGGTTGTTCCTCCTCCTCATCATCTTCATCCATTGAAGAGGTCCTCACTTCACTTCCATTACTGGGACATAGGTCCTCCCCATCAACAACAATAGTCATTTCTGAGGTCCTCCATTCTCATCCATCACTGACATGAAGATCCTCCCCATTATCATCATCATCCATTTTCGATGTCTTCTGTGTATTAATAACAATGGGCAGGGAAATCCGCCTTATCACCATCATTATCCACATTTGAAATTCTCTCACACTACCATCACTAGAATGAATGTCCATCCCATCACCAGTATTACCCATTTCTGAGGTCCTCCCCATACTTCCATCCACCATAAAAGAGTTCCTCCACATCTCCATCATTAGTCATTTCATAGGTTCTCACCCGCATTGTCATCAACCGACACAGAGGACCCCCTATCACCATCATCAGCAATTATAGTGGCCATCCCCACACTATCATCACTAGAATGGAGGTCCTCCCCAATCCCATTGTCATCCATTATAGTGGTCCTCCCCCACTGCCATTAACTATCATGAAGGTCCTTCCCATCGCAATAATCATCCATTGTGCAGGTCCTCCCCCACACATCAATCATTGACAGTAAGGTCCTCCCCATAAAACCATCATCCATTATAGTGGCCCTTCCCATAGTACCATCACTAGAACATATGTACTCTCTATTACCACTATCTTCCATTAAATAGTTCCTCCAAGAAAATCAATCAACCATCATGAAGGTCCTCCCCATCGCAATAGTTATCCATTGTGGAGTTCCACCCTATCCTGTTATTGACTGGCATAAATTTCCTCCTTGTTTCCATCATCAACCATTGGGGAGGACCCCTATGCACTACCATCAACCATCATGAATTTCCTTCACATCACCATCATCATCCATTGCTGTGGTCCTTCCCACACTTCCCTCATTATAATGAATGTCCTCTCGGACACCAATATCATCTATTGGGGAGCTCATACCCATACTTCCATCAATCGATAAGGACATACTCCTCATCACAATAAACATCCATTTTGGAGGTCCTCTCTATAATGCCATCAGTAGGAATGAAGGTAATCCACATTTCCATTATCATCAATTGTATATGTTCTTACAACACATCCATCAACAGGAATATAGTTTCTCTCCATCACCATCAATAACCCGCACGAAGGCCCTCCCCATGTTACTACTAACTAGAGTGGATTACATCCCCCACACCATCATCCACAAGTGGGAAGGTCATCCATATGACACTATCAACCAAGGAAGAGGTCCTCCCCACACTCCCACACACCACTGTGGAGGTCCTCCTCATGTTGAATTCATTCCAAGATCTAAAGAACCAATACTGGAGGATGGTCGATAATATCCCTTCTCGGGTTTCTCTACATTGTGCAATGTCACTCCAGGATTCCATAAATCCAGGGCTACATTTCCCTATCATGATGACGCTCCATGCTTTTATGCCTCTCTGGCTCTATCGTCATGTCATACCAATGATCTAGGCTTCCAGACCTCCAAAATACCATCACCCATAGTATTAACGCTCCTGGAATCCACCTCTGTCAATCATCATCTCTATGTCTTGGAAACTCTCCAAGATTCCACTACTCCTAGGTTCGATCACCACATTGTACTGATGATAATGTATTCCATGCCTCATGGGATCCATTACCATATCGCGCCAATGATCTATGATTCTATACCTCCCAGGATCCATCGACCCACTGTGCTGATGCTCTAGGATTCCCTGCCTCCAAGGTTTCATCTACTGATTGTGTCGATGCTCCAGGCCTCTATGCCTCCATGGTGCCATCACCCCCATTGATCCAACTCTCCAAGATTCTACACCTAAAATACTCTATTTCCTCTTTGATCCGATATTTCAAGCATCCATTCCTACTTGATTCTATCACCCCCATCATGTCAATGATCCGAGCATCCACTCCTCCTTGGAAAAAACACCCCATCATGATAATTATCGGGGATTTCTTGCCTCTTAGGCTCTATTTCCCAATTATATTGAAGATCATGGCTTCAGTCCCAATAAGGTTCCATCTCCCCATCGTACTATCTCTCCCGGACTTCGTGCCTCATGGGCTATATCGCCCAGTCATATTGATTCTCTAGGGTACCCTTCTTTAAGAGATTTGTCGCCCAATCATGTTGGTGGTACATGCTTCCACGCATACTAGGCACCATTTATCCACTGTACCAATGCTTTGGGATTTCACACTGCTCGGGTGGAATCACCCCATCATGTCGATGCGCCTGGCTTACATGCTTACCAAGATCCATGTTCCCTTCATGTAGATGATCGAAGATTCCGCTACTCCTAGGCACCATCTCCAAAACATATAAATGTTCTCGGATTCAATACCTCTCGAGCTCCATGACCCAATTGTATTGATGCTCTTGGATTTCATGCCTCCTCGGATCTGTTTCCTGGTCATGTTGATTCTCCAGGCTTCCACACCTCACGGGCGCAATCACCCCATTGATTTAACACTCCAATATTAGAAGTCTCCAATAACCCATCATCCCATTGTACCAATTCCCCATGCTTCCATACCTCCTAGGCACCATCACCCCTTCAATCCGAACACCCATGATTTTATACCTCAGGGGAGAAATTTCCCTATCGATCCAATGTTATAGGAATCTACACCTATTGGCTACCATCCCCTCATCGAGCAGACAACGCTAGCTTCCATGCCACCCTTGTACCATCACCCCATCATGGAGATGCTCCAGTATTACATGGCTCTTGGCCTCTATCAACCAATAATACTGATGCTCTTGGATTCCATGCCCCATGTGCTCCATAAACTTGTCATGTTGATTCTCTAGGATCCTTAGCCTCACAGGCTCCTTCGCCATGTTGTATTGATGCTCTTGGATTCAACACCCCCTAATAATTTTTACCCTATTATGATGATTCTAAAGGCTTTCATGCCTCTTCAGTTCCATCACCTTATTGAACCAAAGCTTCAGTCTTCCACACCTATATGGGATAATAGCCCCATCAATCTGACTTTCCAGTATTACATGCCTTGCATGAAACATTTTTGCAACATGTCGATGCTCCAGGATTCCAAACATCTCGAGCACGATCAACCTATTATACTATCGGTCTAGGATTCCATCTATCCATGGATCCATCACACTATCATGATGATCCTATATGCTTAAATGCCTCTAGTGCTCCATCGCACCGTCGTATCGATGCTCCAAGATTCCATGCATCTTGGGCTCCGCCGCACTATTGTTCCAACACTCCCAGCTTCCATGCCTCCTAGGGACCATCGCCCACATCAAACGCATGCTCCATGATTTCGTGCCTATTGTCCTCTTTCACCCCATTGATCCAATGTCACAGGATTCCATTCATCTACTTCACTATCACCCCATATATCAAACATTCAAGGATTCCCTGCCTATAGGGATCCATAAACCCATCGATCTGAAGGTCCAGGACTCCATGCCTCTAGTGCACTATCACATCATCATTCTGATGGTCTAGGATACTATGCGTCTAGGGATCCATCACCCTATTGTACCAGCTAGACATGATTTTATTTCACCCATGGCTCCATCTCCCCATCGATCTGACGTTTTAGGATTCCACGCCTCCAGTGCACCATCACCCTATTGATCTGATGTTCCATGTGTCTACACATCCCAAGCGCCATCTACTATCAGAGGTACTATTCTTGTTTGCTATGTTTTATCTTTTCCATGTTTTGATACTTGTGCTACAAACAGTTTTATAACTGTAGCCATTGTGGATATCCTTGGGCTCGGTGTTTATAGTTATTCTAATTTAATGATTCTAGAATCTCCATTAGGGATTAGAACGACAAGTGTGCATTAGTGTAAGGAGTTCCCCTTGATCTTAGTGGGTTTCACTTTTTATGGTTCATCTATGTCTTAAATATGTCACACTATGATGTCATTATTAGAATGGACTAGTTGGATTCATTTCATGACTTTGTTGACTATTATTTCCACACTGTGAGTTTCACTTCACTAGATAGAATAGAGTATCTACATAAGGGTGAATGGGATATTCTGGTGAGCCGAGATGGATCCAAGAATTGTGGGTTGGGTGGAATGAAATACCATATTGTGAGGTTATATCTAGATAATCAGGGAACATGTCTAACAGTTTTCCCTCCAGTGGTTGAACATTTCAGGTTTATTTTCCCTAATGAATTTTTAGGCTTACCTCTGGTCAAAGAGATGGAGTTCACTATCGATCTAGTGCCAGGAGTTGCACTGATATCCATTCATCCTTAAAATATGGCTATGATTGATTTTGAAGATCATAGGAGGAAGTTGGAAGAACTAGAAGATAAGGGTTTTATCTGACCCTATACTTTATCTTGGGGTTCACTAGTCCTTTTCAAAAAAAAGGTGGATGATAATTTTAGGCTATGCATGGACTACCAGAAACTAAACCAGTTGATGGTTAAAAATAGATATAAACTTACATAGATACATGACCTATTTGAAGAAATTCGTAGAGCTCAAGTGTTATCAATGATTGACTTGAGGTTAGGATATCATCAAGTGTGTATTCGTCCTATAGATAAACCTCAGATAACCTTTCATTGCAGGTATGGTCTATATGAGTACATGGTTATGCCATTTGGCCTCATGAACACTCCAGTAGTTTTCATGGCACAGATGAACAGAGTGTTCCAACCTTACATACATTCTTTCATTGTGGTTGTTGTGGACAATATCTTGGTGTATTCTCTCAATCGACACAATCATGCAAAATATCTTGAGATCATTTTGAATACATTGAGAAAGAATTTGTTATATATTATGCTCGAAAAATTTCACATCTGGATGGATCGTATTCACTTCCTCAGTCACATCATCTCATAAAATTGAGTACCAGTGGACCTAGAGAAGGTAAGAGCATTTTTTACCTAGGAGCAACCCTAAAACGTTTTTGATGTGTGGAGTTTATTAGGGAAAGACGGTTACTACATTATTTTTATACAGGAGATCTCATGATTAGTATCAACAATGACAGGATTGACTTAGAATGTTGTGAAGTTTGATTGGTCATATTCTTATGATGTAGCTATTTAGGAGTTTAAGGGATGTTTGACTCTAGAGCTGATACTAATATTTCTATAGCTGAGAAAGAGTTACGTTGTGTAATGTGATCCATCCGTTATTGTGTTGGGAGAAGTGCTTATGGAGTGGGATTGAGTTTTCTTAAATAGGTCTTGGAAGTTGAGGCCAAATGAGAGGAATTACCCGACACATGATCTCGAGTTAGATGTAGTTGTCCATGATTTTCACTATTTGAGACATTATTTATTGGGTGAAAATTTTGTGGTGTACAGAGACCAAAAAAGTCTCTAATACATCTTTAATCAATGTGATTTGAATATGATACAGTGACAGTGGGTGGAATACCTTCCATCGTTGATTTTGAGCTTGCCTACACACCTGGAAAAGGTAATGCAGTGGCGGATGCACTGAGCAGGAGGACTCCAGTACAGGTAGAGAAGGAGGCCAGTGGTGAGTTTCCACTTATAAATTTGTTCCCTAAGATGCATCTAGAGATACATGATAGTTAGGGACAGACTTATCATTCATCCTTGGCTATTACCTCTACGCTACTAGACAGTTTGCTGATGATCCATCTATCAGATTCAAAAGGCCTAGTTCTACAAGAGAGTGTGGCAGGTGAGGACCCTCCTCCTAGAAGGACGATAGACGAAGATGAAGTTCCACATATCCATGTGTCTGTGTTGGTTCCATGGGATATACTCAAGGAGCTGATGCATGAATTTCATGCTTTATCTTGGGTGTTTCATCCTGGAGTCACTAAGATGTACAATGAATTGTGCCTTTAGTACTGGTGGTCAGGAAAGAAGCAGAAAGTAGATGATTTTGTTATGATGTGTTCCACCTATCAACAGGTGAAGGAAGAACATCAGAAACTAACAGGTCTTTTACAATAGCTACACATTCCTATGTAGAAGTGGGATGATGTTGTGATGGATGTCATAACAGGATTATAGAGGTCACCTAGAGGAAATGATACTATGTGGGTTGTTGTTGAAAGGCTTATGGAGGTCTCCCATTTCATTCTGGTCATGGAGACCATTGGTTTGGATGATCTCAAAAATCATTATATCTGTGAGGTGGTACCACTTCATGGGGTCCATCGTTCTATATTTTTAGTTAGGGATGCCTTCTTTATGTCTAATTTCTTGAAGATTTTGCAAAGGGAACTGGGTACACAGGTTCTTCTCAGCACAACATACCACCCTCTGACCGATGTCCTATCAGAGCATTCAATACAGGTTCTAGAGGACATGTTTCATTCATGTGTCCTAGAATATTGTGGATCATGGGAAAACCATATACCCTAGGTTGATTTCTCTTATAATAATAGCTTCTTATCGACTATTTAGATGGGGCCAAATAAGGCTTTATACGATAGGCAATGCACATCAACCCTTTGTTGTCTATAAATTGGATAGGTAGCTATTTGAGGACCTTGTCTTGTCTAGGAGACTAATGAGCATGTCCAATTGATCTAGAAGAAGATGGATACAGCGTAGTATTGTCAAAAATCTTATGCAGATCGTCGTAGATGACATTTAAATTTGAGGTTGGGGATCTAGTTTTCCTATGTGTCACACCGAGGTTGGGACACAAAAGTATTAGGAGATAAGTTAAACAATTAACAAGATATGTCGGACCATTTTATATTTTGGAGTGAGTTGGGTCGGATTCCTATGGGTTATAGTTATGTCAGATGTACTGATCCATGCACAACGTCTTCCATGTATCTCAGCTACGATGCTATAACTCGAACCCGTCTAACATTTTTCATCCTGAGGAGGTTGAGATCAAGGTTTATGCATCCATTAAGGAGAATCCAATTCGTCTAGTTTACTGTATAACAAAGGTTTTCCAAGGAATGTTTGTTCATCTCGAACGGGTGATATAGAAGCATGACTGAGTATAGGATGAGATTTGGGAGTGGGGGGCCGACGTACGTTCTCAGTGGCTGATGTTATTTTCATATATTCTTTCACCAACCATTGAAGGGAAATTCTAGGATGAATTTCTCAATGGGGGGATGTTTGTAATAACCCGGTTCTTACTTTTTGGTATGATTTCCTTTTTATTATTTTTCATTTAAGTTGTTTTTGAGAAGACAATGGAAAATAGACATGTACTTGAATCATAATATCACACAGGTCGATTCAAGGATACACACCATGTAATTCTATGTACATGCCATGTAGATTGGCTATGTATGAAGGGGAAACATTTTGTGTAGTCATGTTGGCAAAGAAAGCAGGGAAAACCAACTACACACCATGTACTTCCCAGTAAACACTTTTTACTCAAGTCAATGGGTTCTAGAATGTAAGTCAGCAGATGTCAGCCGCCAAATAAACAGTAAAATGATATACACTGCATGTATATTTACTTACATGCCGTGTAATTTTTTCTCTTTCTTAAAACAATAAGTAGCGTCATTTTTGGTCATTTTAGAAGAGAGGGTATTTGGATTGTGAGGTAGCAGTGCCATAAGGGGATTTTATTCCAGGTTGAGAATCCAAACACTGTTTCAGTATTTGTTGGTCTTGTTTGAACCTAATGAATGACTGCTTAATTAATATTGTTCTATTCTTAGTAATTTTTGTTCTCTACTGAGTTATTTAAGGTTGAATTATTATCCTTGTTTCATAGATATATCCCATTCTCACTTGAATTGGATGTTGAGGCTTGATGAGGAGAGTCATACTACAATATGGTAGGTGGTCTCGTTCTAATTGTTCAATGATAAGTTGTTGATATGTGTTTTTGTGCCACAAAACCATGCATAGGGTGTCACTTGATTGAGAATTTTACCCCTAGTAATACATAATTAATTTTAGATGATTTATTAAAATAATTGAAGCATGATTAAGCTTATTTGGTTTTATTATCGGCCACCCTGTGGGTGCGCTTCCCTCGGATGACAATTGTTTAGGTGTTTTTCCTAGGATACGGTTTGGCATGACTTTGATTCCCCTTTGAAGGTTTGTTTAATATGAAATTGGTCAATTAAGTGGTCTCCATGTGAATATGGTTGTTAATGCTTTCTATAGTTTAGTACCCATGTTTGTCTTATTATATAATTTTTTTCCCACGTGAGTTATTAAATGATAAATCCATGCCATAGTTTAATTTACATTTGTTTCATAATAAATGAAATGTGCCCATGTAAGATGTTGTATTGTTAACCATGTATTAGAGTAGGTTACATGTGTTGATACATGTTGAAATGAAAACACACAGGGCTTGTCCATGATAGATGGTGAAATGATGATACAAATGGCCTGACCCTAAACCATGCTAAAATGCTGATACACCAAGCATGTCCCTGAAAATAATATGCTAAAATGTAGATACACATGGATTGTTCCAGATTTGAAATTGTTGAAATGCTTATACTCCAGGATTTTCCCTAAGACATATTGTAATTGAATGACTTATAACTCATCTTCCAAGCCAAAGGACAAGATTGGATTCTGTCATTACTTCATTTTTAGATAGCCTGTTGAGGTATCTAATATGTTTACATAATATAGGTGATTGAAGGGCTTGGGCTAGATCCCAAAACTTTTATAATTCAATGAATTTTAATTGATTAAAGAACATTAAATGAATGTAACTAATTTCAAGTACCTGTAGGATGGGTTACTCCTGTGTACTTATTAGTTTACTGCATTTTTACTATTGTACTGTACAGTTTCATATGCTCACTACTAGATTGGAACAGACCATTGATTGTTTCCTACTAGAATTCATTTTTCACACCCTATTTGGGAAATATTTTTGGGCCCAAACAGACTATATTAATGTATTTTTCGATAAGGGAAAGTCCACTTTTTAGGTACTTGATTATTGATTAGGAGTAGGAGAGTATGGGACCAAGCCACGGCTTGTGATGCCGCTGAGTTTCATTTTGTTTTACCAAAAATTGGTATTGTGTTGAAATTTTTTGTGGGTTATCTTATTTTGTCTGTTTTCATAGAACATGTGACCTTCCACATCATTTTGATATTAAATGTCTTTTGGTCATATTTATCTTTCAATCTTCAGTTGTTTACTTCAGTGGCATGTTGTTTACTAGTTTCGCTACTCTTATTATTTATTCCGTTTTGATACACTCTGTGAATGAGGGCATAGTTTCCCCACTATCACACCATAGTCCCCCGCTTGTAGTAGGCAGCCACTGGAATTTGGAGTAATACAATTGAGGCCATGTGTCCAAAGAGATATGGGCACTAGTTGAGTGGCTTCTGAACCCAGAATGTTACATTGATTTACCTTCCATTCAATCATGTCTATCTCATGAGATATAAATCATTAAATAGTGAATTTGAGGGTGATATAGTTCCCTCCAATATCATAATAAAAAAATTCTTACATGTTCCAAAAAAACATAAAACATTCCTTATAGTATAACCCAATGAACACAATTCATTTTCTTAAATACCATTCAATCAAAATATATATAAAATAAATGGATTTCATAAATATAATTTCATCATAAACATAATAAAATTAATGTAATAATATGTATTGAAACATAACCCTATTTAAATAATGTCATCTTATATTGAAAATAATTTTGATAAAATAATTGAAATTAATTCTTAAGGAAAATATTATATCTTATTCAAAAACATTATCTTTTCTCAAAATGTAATGAAATATTATAAAAATGTTATTTAATTTAAAATAATCCTGATTTATTATAAATTATATTTCATGGAAATATTGTTTCATTAATGTCTAATAACCCATTCATGTCGTATAAGAAAAAAACATTCTACTTATACCTTTACTGAAAAAGTAAAAAAGTACATCATACCGAAAACAACAAAATATTTCTTTTAGTATGTTTAATAAAAATTCCCCAATGGATAAAATTGACTTTAAACAACTATATAAAAATAGAAATAATAGTACATATTTAAAAAACATAGATGTAGATGAATATATACCCTAGTAAGTACTTACGTATAAACAATCTTTGATAAGGATAAGATTGAGAAATTATCCCTTACCTTAGGTATGATATCCTTCATATGTATCCAATCATCCAATAAAATGATTTAAATAATGATATTTACTTATTCCAGAATAATAGTCATTTTTATGATATCATATATGACCTAATTATCATATGTTTGTTAGTAACCTTTCATTGTTACTTGTTATTCAGATATTAACTACTTTATATAATTTTGCGTGGTTTGAAAAATAAGTTCATGTTCCACATCATAGGTTATAGTTATTTCATTTTAATAATTATATTTTTATAATATATATCACATTTATAAATTTAATTCATTTATATAATCATGATTTAATAATGATCATATAGAATGAATTGCAACGCATCGTCGAGATGTTAGGTCGTATGTACGCACGAGTGATGATATCATTCCCATAATTGTTGAATGGTATTGAATTGGATGGTGTATAATAATTCAGATTCAATATCATGTTATTATAATCATATATATAGTTATTATATTAAACATTATAACCATCCAAGTAAGGTGGTGGTGAAAAATAGATTACACAACGGTGTTGAGACGGAAATTCGTACGTACACATGCGTGGTGATTTCATTTCTCATATGATGTATAGAAGGTGTAATATGAATGTTCAATAATTATAATATCATATCATTATATTAGTGATACTGATTTTTTTACTTTATAATGAAATAACTATTGAAGAGGATGTAGAAAAAGAAATATGTTTGAAATAATCGGTAGAAGAGATTATATCATCCTCGACGTTCTTCTTATAAATCTCTTCTTAGTGAAAATGTGTTGGTCTTTGAAGGTGACGAGAGCCAATATAATATAAATTGTGAAGTTCAGAAGGTAAAAAGGCATGGTATGGCTGATCCTGAAGGCTCAATGTGACATAAAGTGGCGAGTGAGGGTGTTCCTTTTTATAATTGATGTGAGGGAAACTTTTAGGAACTCCACAAATAAAAATTTATAATAAAATAAAACCCTATAAAAAATCTATAATGTCCAAATTTAAAAGATGATACGAGATAAGATAGTAATCTCTTCATCTAATATAATTTTTACAAGTATTGTTATCAATTTTAAAATTATCATTAATATTTAATATTTTATTTTATTTTTAAATATGGAAAAAATTAATACAATATTAAAAGGGGGATTATTTATTTATTTGATGAAAAATAGACCATAAATAAATAAACTATATTATTTACTAAAATATCATAATTATTATATATTTTTTAAAAAAACTTAATTATAAAACTATATTTTGATAAACAATCAATAGTATCAATTCTGAAAAAACTCTATTCATTGATTTTTAAAAATACTTATATATATATATATAACATCAAAAAATGAATTTATTATATTCATACGAGGTAAATTTATTCTATAAAATTAATTAGACATGTTAATTATCATAAATTATATTTAATTTAGTATTTTTAATAACATTCATTTGATATTTCTCTTAATAAAATAATTATCACAATAGTTTTTTGTAAATATTTAATATGATTATTTGTTGAATAAAAATAATAAATAAAATACTATGATGAAGGTACAACTAATATATTTTAATGAAAACTCATAGTTGAATTTATTTTCTATAATATCCAATATTTAAAATGTTATACTCATTAAATTTTGAATGTGAACATTTAACATCACATTATAGAAAATTTTATTAGTGTCATAATCCCTACTATAAGGATCCAAATGGTCCATAAATCGACCCTTGGATGATTATGTTCAAGGTATACATGACTAGTAAGATTTGGTAAAGTGTTTTGATCTTTTAATGGGTATTATTATTTTAATAAAAACTATATTTTTAATTTTTTTCATCAACGAAATAATTTCAGCATCCTTAATGCATAATATAATACGGTAATTATTTATTTCATAAAAATTAAAAAAATATTACCATGATAAAGGAAAAAAATTTACCTTAAAATTTTTTATTTATAATCGAGATTATTTTCAGTATAACCTTATATTAAAAATTATTTAGTAATAAAAATTGTAGTGAGATATATTTACCTTTTATTAAATAAATTAAATGTTCTAATCTCATCCAAGTGGATTCAAATGGATACCATTTTCACCCAAGGAGGATTTAGGTTGAGAAAAACTGATCCAATGATATTCATAAAAGTGTTAGGGTAATTTAATATTTGTATTTTTACCCTTAATTACACGATTTAACCTTTTATCATATTAATAAATTGATTGAATTTACAATTCATAATGCCAAAAAAATAAAATTAATCAATTTACATATTTTGGACACACTGATTCCAAATATTGAGTCCATTTTTCAAATTTCATAACATTGAAGTTCTAGTAATTAATTTTAAATTCTTCCAGTTTTCAAAAAGTGAGATCGGTTTTAAATGTAAAAACATTACAAATGATTGAAATGTTTTTACATATAAATTCAATGTAAAATTAATTATAATGACATAAATTATATTGAATGATAAAAATATATTATATTTATACTATAAAACCGTTCAATATTATAAATTGACCATATAAATTATTTTGAAGAAAAAAGTTTCTTTCACATAAAATTTAGTGTATTTTTACTATTAATCAAAAAAATAAAGTTATCAAAAAAATATTATATACTCATAAAATATAATTTTTTATAACCTAATTCAAAAAAAGTAATTTTTTCATATAAAAATTATTTAATTGAAAAATTAATTATTTATATGTGGTTCTCCATTCAAATGCATAAAATTACCGTTAAAATTTGTTTTTATACAACAAGTAGGGTTTATTCATACCTTTTGACTAGAAAATCAATTGGATGAATATAAAAAGTTTTTAATTATGTATATAAAATATTTATCTCATTAATTTAATCACCAATAGTAATTCAAAAAAATCAAATATTTAATTGATTTATATTTTTTCAAAACTAATTGATAGCCAATGAATCCACAATGCACATTTCTATGTTTTTTATACTTATTCCCGCTAACATAACGGCTAGGCTATTATGATAATTTTATGTTAAGTTAATACAATGGTTCATTTAAACACAAAATTGTGTGAACATTAAGACACTAAATAATTAAAAATATTTAAAGATATTAGTTCATAAAAACATCCAAATGTTACATTATACCCCCCTAAAACTGAATTTCACCATCTAAAATTGGGACTTGTAAAAAACAGATGGGGATACCTCTCCATCACCAAATCCTAAAATTCCCACGTATCATCCTCAAGTTTCTAGTTCATACATAAAAAACTCACTATGCAAGTTGTATTATTTTGTAGAAATGTTTTTTTACGATCCGGAATCCCTATTGGTTTTTCTTTTTAAGAAAGATCTAGCTTCATTGGTACAACTTCTGAGTTTAGAACATGTGAAGGATTAGTTATGTGCTTTCTCTACAGAGTTGCATGGAACAAATCATGAACACGATAGTGATTTGTTTAAATCACAAATCAGTATTATATCTTCCCAACATGATATATAATTTCAAAAGGACTAATATTCTTAGGTCTTAGCTTTCCCTTTATCCCAAATCTCATTACCCTCTTCCATCGAGATATTTGTAGGAACACCTTATCACCAACTTTAAAATATAGGCATTTTCTTCGGTTGTATGCATATCTTTATTATTGACTCTGAGATTATTTTCTATGTTGCTGAATAGATTTGAACTTTTCTACCATTTCATCAACATTATCATGTTCTAATAGATTTCATTCCACATCTTCATTCCTCTAAGTTGGAGTTAAACACTTTATTCCATAGAGGTCTTCATAAGGAGACATCTTAATACTATAGTTAAAGTTACTATTGTAATAAATTTACACCAATGGTTGGTGTTGATCCCAACCACCTTTTTAATACTTTGATCATGCTCTCAACATGTCTCTCAGATATTTTATTGTCCTCCCAAACTGACCATCTGTCTAAGGATGAAAAACCATTCAAAAACATGACAATGTATCTTGATCGTGTTAATGACTTAACTAGAATAGCAAGGTAAACCTCATATCCTGATCATAGATAATAGAATTGGGTACTCCATGCAAACTTACCAATCCATTTACATATATCATGGAAAGATGATAAATTGAGAAATCATGTGTAATAGAAAATTAGTGTTCAAACTTAGTAAGGCAATCAATAATAATCCGGATAACATTATTTCCATTGGATGTTTTGTGATGTCCGAAAACAAATTTAAAAGTGATGTTTTCCCATTTCCATAATTGTATAAGTAGTGGTTCTAACATCCCAGTATACTTCTATTTATCAGTCTTACATTTCGGACAAACCGTGAATCAAAAGACATATTCAGAAATATCAATTTTCATTCCATCCAACTAGAAATACTCTTTCTGGTCCCTATTCATCATTTTACTTCTAGGGTGAATAGAAAATGTAGAACTATGAGCCTCATACAATATATCCTTATTTAATTTTGATTTGGGAGGAAGACAAATATTATTTGCGAAACTTATTATTCCATTACAATCATGATTTAATTCATGAACATTTCTCACCTTCTTTTGTAGATCTACGTCTTCCTATTGGGACTCATTTATCATAACTTGTATGGATTGGTGAATATTCATTTTAGAAAGATAATACTTATCCCATTACATTAAAATTTCTAGATCCACACATAAAATATCCATAAATATTGGATCTTTTTATTCCTCATCATAGGTAGGCTAGCATGGTGTTATTGACTCAAAGCATCTTCTACCTTGTTCGCTTTTCTAGGGTGGTATTTTATTAAGCAGTCGTAGTCATTAATCAACTCCAATCATCTTATTAAAATTAATTGAACTCCATTTGTGAGAAAATAGTAATTAAAAATTTATGATCAGTATAAATATCACACATTTCACCATAAAGATAATTCCTCCTTATCATTAATTCTATGATCACTGTAGTTAACCCTAATAATGAGTTGGGTAATTTTTCACATGGTTTTTCAACTGCCATGAGGCATAGGCTATCTCCATATCATTTTTCATGAAAACATATCCTATCCCCTTCATGGATTCATCATAGTAGATTAAAAACGTTTCTCAGCTACATGTCAGTGTGAGCATAAGTGCGCTGGATAACCATCTTTTTATCTCTTCAGAATTATCTTTACATTCCATAGTCCATAGGAACGTAAATAGTTTCCATGTCAAATTTTCAAATGGATTAGATAATCGTGAAAAATATTTGATAAAACATCGAAAATATCCCCCCAAAAAAATAAAACATTGGATCTTAGTTACCATTATTGGTCTTATCCAACATTATGTAACTTCTATTATTGATGGATCCATATATATCTGATCTTGTGATATTATGTGACACAAAAATGTAACTTTTTGAAGAATAAATTCACCCTTGGTGAATTTTTTATAAATCTTAGCCTTTAATAGGGTCTTTAGTAAAATTATAAATTGCACTATATGTTCTTTATTTCACTTCTAATAGACAAAAATACCGTCTATAAAGACTAGAACAAACAGATCAAGATAGTCTCTAAAGACTCTATTGCTTATATCCATTAAAAAAGAGGGGGGATTAGTAAGACCAAAATGCATCACTATGAATTCATTGTGTCCATACCTTGTATGGAATGTTGTCATTGATATATCCTCCTCTTTTTCCATTAATTGATTATATCCCGAATGTTGTTCAATCTTGGAATGGTAATGAGTTCTGTGTAGTTGGTCGAATAAGTAACAAATGTGGGGAAGATGATATTTGTTCTTGATAGTGATCTTTTTATGTTCTTGATAATCAATGAAGAGTCTCACTAATCCATATTTATTATTAAAAACAGAAAAGTTAATCCACAATTTGATGCACTAGGGTGTATGAATCCCTTATCAAGATTCACTTGGAGTCTCTTTTTCAATTTATTCCACCCAATTAGGTCCTTTCTGTAATGTTCATTTGAAATAGGCATATCACCTAGTATGAGTTCTATTGAAAACTCAACTTCATGATTGGTGGAAGAATTAGAAATTATACTATAATAACATCATCAAACTCCCATACAATAGGTGTATTCTTAATCCTAATATTATCCCTAACCATTAGAGATAAATTACCTTCCTTTGTAGGAATTAGGACACATAAGATGGAAGAAATTTCTCTAGGAAGGTTATATTCATCATTGTATTAGTATATGATCCTAGTTTGATATCAAATAAAAAATGTGACTTCCCTTCCAGGGAAATTGATGTTATATCTATATAGATAAATCCAATCCATGCTATGAATCACATAAAATTACACTATAGGAAGGAACACATGATTTACATGAATCACAATCCTACAAAAATCAACTAGAGAATAATTCTAACCATTTTATGCGACTGTTGTGCCATAAAGAGCTTTCACAGATAAATGAACATCTAATTTATGAAGAAATTTGAGATACTACTGGAAAATTATATAGAAATAAAAGAGAGGGTGGTTGTATAATCAAATAAAACATTTTCTACTTTAGATTGGATGGTATGTGTACCATTCACCACTTCATTATCATAATCCACATCCCCGATACTAATTGCATGTGAAGTTCCTTTTCCTTTGGCCTTTAGAGTTTTCTAATAATTACAATCATCAATAACTCCTTGATTATAGCATTGATTAGAATGATTTACAATTTACATCCACTTGTAGCATTGAAGTGTATGAGGTTCATTCTATATAGACTCACTACCACAAAACAAGGAAATGGAAGTGTTTCCCTTTATCAGTGCTAAACAGAAAGCGCTGATAATGGGGTATGACTTTATCAGTGCTATATTTATCATCGCTTTTTTAGCACTGATAAATGGTAACATTTATCAGTGCTTTTTTAGCACTGTTAAAGGTATCTCTTTAACAGCGCTAAAAAAGCGCTGATAAATGACCGTTTTATCAGCGCTTTTATTTTAGCACTGATAAAACCTACCTTTTACAGTGCTTTTAATGAGCACTGATAAATGTTCTGTCAGATTTTATTTAATAACCATAAAAGACCATCCTCGCTTGCACGCGGTCAAGCTCTCGTGGAAGCTGAACTAGGCCCCTCGCCGCCGTGACCTCGTCCTCCTCATCCTCATCCTCCTCGTCCTCCTCATCCTCCTCCTTCCTCCTCCTCGTCCTCCTCCTTTTCCACCGCCACCGCCGCTGCCAGCTCCGCCCCCGCCCCCGCTACTACGACCGCCGCTGCCTCTGCCACCTCCACCCCCGCTGCTGCGACCATCGCCACCTCTGCCGCCGCCGCCACCTCCGCCTCTGCCACCGCTGCTGCCTTGCCACTGCCACCACCTCCGCCTCCGGCACTGCCTCTGCCTCCGCCACTACCATTATTGATATTCATTTTCAGGTAAATTTTTTTTCTACCACTTGAATTGAATGTGTGAAATCCTGATTTAAGGTGTTATTGCATAGACCTACTGTTAGAGATAAATACAATATGCAATTTTAGTAACAAAATGACAACATCATTAAGTTTCCTTTCTATGAAATGATCATGAAATGACACCAATTATTAGTAGTGTATCATGCATATAGTAAACAATTCAAGGATTTAAGAATTTCCCTTATAAAATAATAGGATTATGAAAGAATAGGTGGCCTATAATTTTAATATGCTGAAAATATTAATAATGATGAAAGATAAAATTGACAGGATAAAATACCAGTCCAAAGAAATCATGAAATATATTGAAATTGATAAATAATTAAAGGCAGGTGTTATATCACCATGAACACAGTTTAAATAAATAAGAGGGATCTAATAGATATTGGACTAGAGATGAAATAGTTTACTACAAATATGGGGGAAGAGGATAATAACATAAGAGACAATGAGGAGAGGATGAAAAAAAAGAGAAGCTAAATATATCTCCAAAATCAATATCAAAACATGGATGAACTAAGAGTTGTTTAGTTATTAAATCAAGAAGATGATACTTGTTATATGAAAGAAGTGTGGTTCCAAAAATAAAGGAGTAACCATCTTTCTTCTGCTATGTAATATCTGAGCACATCAAGGAAATATTCTTCAATTCCAACAATCCCAAAGAGGAAAGAAGTGCTCAAGAAGTACTAACATATCATTTGAGAATAAACAAAAATTTGTATAATTTTTTTGAAGGTGTATCATTTTTCGAACATGAATCATATGGAATGGTATTTAAATTATATAAATTAATGGATAGGTAATGAATTCATGAATAGATACAAAAATTATATGATATACAAAGAGAAAAAATATCATGGAGAAATAATGTTATCCTAGAAAATTGGTTCAATTAATTATAGAGTGAAAATAAAGCTTAATATAGGTTGTATCATGCACAAAACTCTGTTTTGTCACAACAACCCTCATGGAGTCAAATAAGACAAATTTGGATGAAAAATTATATCTTGTTCTACTAGTGAAAAATAGAGAAAAGTATGTGATGTTGATTACTTTATAGAAGTCATTTTATAATGTGGAATTCATGTACATCAAGGAAGAGTTTTTACAAATTTTTACCACACAAACCACTAAGTGGAAAAATTAAGAATATGTAATGTAAAATAAAAATGGTTTCAGGATCCTCTAGTAATGAAACATAAGAATCTACTCATCAAAGTGTGATCAAATCCAAAATTAAGGACGTGTACAATCTAAGGAAAGATGACATTGTTCATATTCATAAAAACATGTCTAAAATTGTTAATAAACAAGTAAGATCACTTATATAGAGTTTTATTGGATTAGATATAAGTGATGATAATGAATATTATTATATGACTTCATTCCATACCCAAAATATAAAAATGGGAAAAGGAAAGGTGGAATGTGGTGGGTTAGTTTATATTGACCATCCCTATTTCTAAACATCAGAAACTTAGAGGTACCCATTTCCCTATATTCATTTTTATTTATAACTATTTCCTAATTAAATTGATGGATGGGAGGTAATTCCCCATTCTAGTTAAAATTAAAATACACCTTTATAGAGGATAACATAAGATGGTAAGGTAATTGTTGAGAATATAAGAAAATAACACTCCCTTACATCCGGTGTTGAGTATAACATATTGCACCACAAATACTAATAGGATGTTGGGATTTTTTCACCAAAACAATTTCTTAGAGTTATTACATGATGGATTACTCCCCATCCTGAGTTCCATCTTGTTCACATTGTTCTATGCTTGATCACTATTATGCTTAGATTTCTTTTCTCGAGGTATGTGATCCTTCTGATTCATATTTGGATTTGTTTGAACCTATGGTTTGGATAAAAATTAGTGATCAGATAGTGATTTCTATCAGTAAATTTAAATTTATTTGCATGCATTGTCTTTTGGGGTTTTTGGGATGTGGTAAATGGTGTACTCGTTTTTATATTATTTTATTCTCATGGGTTTACCCTATTTAATGTTTTCTTCTCAGTTGGAAATCTCCTCTGCGATGCACCTCTCCTCTACCACGTACGCACCTCTACTGTGTGCTTAACGACACCTTGGTGGTGAGTTTTCTCCTATTACTCATTGGTTTCCTCTTGTTCCCATGTTATTACTATTTTATATTTATGGTTATAATGTGAAATGTACGGGCTGACTGCCCCTCTGAAAATCATGGCCGTTGGTGGTCCTTTTTTGCGCACTAAATGAATTGAATGTTGGTTGGTTCTTGTTGAACATTGGAATATATAAATTAGTATTTTACTTATACTTTACTTATGAATGAACACCCCATGATGATAAAACTTAGGTGATAACCCCTGAATTAACAAACAAAATTGAATAAGGGATGCATTGTAAAATCTAAAATTTTTATTGTTTGGTTTGTATGGTGTTGCGATTGAGGTTTCATGCTTATAAATGATTCGTCCACCTAATGTGGTTTTCTAGGGGCATGCAGTAATAGATCCTTTGTAGGGGAACATGAATGGAACCCGAGATTGGGAAGGACTCAAACACTCCTCTGATAATAGGTAGCTAGAGTACCATTGGATGTTTTGGTCAAGGGAGGGGATGTTGTACCACCATGCAGTAATGAAAGTATAAGGAAGAGTATAAAACATAGGTAGCCTGGCTCCATCATAGGTTTTAGGGGCTGGTCATATGCATGTTATGTAGTCTACTATGGCTATTGTGGATTCTTGATCATCTACTATCAAAGGTACAATTCCTATATCATCTGCCCTTTATTTTATTTTTTATAAAAGAGAATCACATTCCTTTTTTCCACTCTTTTTGTAAATGTTTTAGGCTTGGAAGTGTAAAGCATAGATAGTGTTATCACCATCAACACGCTATTGGTATTATAGTCCAATAATATAACATGTTTCAAGGAATGATCCCTAGATATTGGTGGTTATCATTTATTTTTTGAACCACCCATGCTTTATAGGATAATATTTTATTTTAGTTTTGTTATGGATTAATTTTTCTTATAACAATCCAAAATCATTTGTTCCCAGATGAGAGTTACCTATTTATCCCCAAAATAGACAGAGTTAATTTCACCTGGATGAGAGGAATCTTCTATCTGGTTATGTAGAACCAATTCAATCTATATTGTATTTTCTCAGGGCTCAAATAGTCAAGCATATTGTAGATGTCTCTAGAATGCTATATGATTCTTTTTCCCCAATGGTAGTACATTTTTAGGATGTTTTCACTGATGAGGAATAAAATTTACTTCTTAACCAAGAGCGAAACTTTATAATCAAGTTATTTTTGGGAGAAAATTCAGTTTCTATCACAATTTCTAAAATAACACCAAAAGGGCATCGGTTGTTTGAATTAAAATTTGATGATATATAATATAATGGTTTCATATGGAATAGTACTTTATCATGGGGTCTTATAGTTCTCTAAAATAGACGGTTGATTGGTATTTATTCTTTTTTTGGAATATTGGAGATTTAACCTGATGAGAGTCATGAATCTGTATCCTCATCCATGCATTGATAGTCACATTGATCATCTATGAGGTTCTGTGATCTTCTCCAAGATAGATTTGAAATTAGGATACCATTAGCGGAGTTGGACACTGATTGACTTACCATGGACTGCTTTTAGGAGTAGTTATGGCCTGTATGAATTTTTAGCGATGATATTTGGTTTAACTAATGCATTTTTTGTATTAATGGACTTGATGAATAGGATATTTCATCCTTTTTTGGATCAGTTTTTAGTAGTTTTTTTCAATGAAATATTAGTGTACTCCCAACCCAGAGTTGATCTTGACCAACATCTTATCATCACCTTGAGTACATTTAGATAGGATCATATTTATGACCATTTTCTCCTGTTACTCATTGGTTTCCTCTTGTTCGCGTGTTATTACTGTTTGATATTTATGGTTATAATGTGAAATGTACAGGGTAAACGCCCCGCTGAAAATCGTGGCCATTGGTGGTCCTTGTTTGCGCACTAAATGATTTGAATGTTGGTTGGTTCTTGTTGAACATTGGAATATATAAATTGGTAATTTACGTATACTTGACTTATGAATGAACACCCCAGGATGATAAAACTTCTGTTATAACCCCTGAATTAACAAAAAAAATTGAATAATGGATGATTTGTAAAATCTAAAATTTTGATTGTTTGGTTTGTATGGTGTTGCGATTGTGATAACGATTGTGTTTTTGTATGGTGTTGCAGTTGTTGGAATAATATTCTTACTCAAACATGGCATAAGTTTCATTTTAAATGTTACATTTCATGTGAACCTAGGTCACACACAATGAATCTCTAATACATATACTTCAGCATGAAACCATGTACATTCCATGAAATAATGGTAGAACCATATGACATGTGTTTTACTTCACTCACACCATGTATAGATACCATAGAGACTTGATGTGAATAGACTATACACCACCAGTGGTCATATAAGGACTACAAACCGTGTATTCCACAAAAATGTGATGCATGGCAGGTGAGGTGACTCAATTTGTATCTAAAGTACACGCGTTTAGCTCAAGTTGTTCTAAATGTCATGTATTTTCAAAGGCATCATTCAATCTTTGTAAGACTCACTTGGAATAAATTTGATATATGTCAGATTAAATCAGGTATCTTATAAATACACGATGTTCACCCTACTGGACACACCATGTATACAGATTTCACATGGGTTTAAAGGCATTTGAACCATGATTTGCTTTTATAAAACCCAAACAATGCTACCTGATTAATTAAAACATAGTATTTGGTAAGTTCTCGAGATCGAACCCATAAAGACAATGAATATGAATAAAGAATGGATGAATGCCAATCATTTGACAAAAGAGTATGAAGATGGCGTGAAAGAGTTTACCATGTTTGTAGAAGATCATGCATGTGACCCTTCTAAAATCCTTTGTCTGTGTTTATGTTGTTGTTATTCAAGAAAAATTAGTCCATAGGAGTTGGAAGAACACCTGATCTGTCATGAAATAGATCGAACTAATACATGTTGGAATAAACACGGGGAAAAACCAATGTAGGTAGTGACTCAGAGAACACAACATTTTATAGTTCATCTGATATGATTAGAAGCATGAACAGTGAAGACGATCGTATGGAGGGTGTGATTACAGATGTGAATGATGATGAAGATCGTATTGAGGAAATGACAAGGAGAGTTGAAGATGAACATCGTGATTGCCCAAAATTGTTTGAGAAGTTAAAGAGTTGTGCAAAAACACTATTGTATGTCGGTTGCACTAAATATATAGCATTGTCATCCGTATTGAAGCTGTATAATTTGAAAGCAGGCAACGGGTGGAGTGACGCCAGTTTTACGGAACTACTTTCTCTCCTGAATGACATGTTCCAAGAAGATAATGAACTCCCAATCCAAACATACGATTCCAAACGAATGCTATGATCGATGGGTATGATCTATGAAATAATACATGCTTTCCCGAATGATTGTATATTGTTAAAAAGGACCACAAATCACTTAAAGAATGCCAAAAGTATGGTGCTTCCCAATACAAGAAAGATGATTATAGTCCTACGAAATTTGTATGTTACGTTCCAATCATTCCTAGGTTTAGATGCCTATATGGAAGGGAGGAGACTGCAGGACAATTGACATGGCTTGCAGATACAAGATTTAAAGATGGGAAACTACGTCACCTAGCAGACTCTCCTCAGTGGAAGAGAATAGATCATGAGTATTCTGAATTTGTGAAGGAGTCGAGAAACCTTTGTCCGGTGTTATCTACAGATGGGGTGAATCCTTTTGGTTTTCAAAGCATAAGTCACAGTACATGGCCGGTTATGTTGGTAAATTATAACTTACCACCTTGGTTATGTATGAAATGAAAATACATCATGTTATCTATGCTTATATCAGGACCAAAACAACCAGGTAATGATATTGATGTTTATATTGCCCCATTGATCGGGGATTTGAAAATATTGTGGGATTCAGGTGTTACGATGTATGATGCTTACAAAAAAGAACAGTTCACTTTGAAATCCATGTTGTACGGGACGATAAATGACTTTCCTGCTTATGGAAATTTTTCAGGATATATAATTAAACGAACTCAAGGGTGTCCCTTTTGCGAACAAGGTACACAGTAAATTAGGTTGAAACATTCATCGACAACCGTGTTTCTAGGACATCGTAGATTTCTACCCTGACGACATAAGTACCGATCTTGGAAGACATCATTCGACGGGTGTTCAGAGGAACGTACAACACCGTCTCTACTAACAGGTAATCTATTTTTTTGAGAAAGTAAAAGATTTGGACACTACTTTTGGTAAAATGTTTTCGAAAAACCTTACGAAAACTAGTTGGAAAAAGAGATTAGTTTTTTTTGAATTACCATACTGGAATTGTCTGTATGTTAGACATTTTCTTGATGTTATGCATGTTTAAAAAAATGTATGTGATAGTGTCGTTGGAATGTTGCTAAATGCACCTGGAAAAACAAAGGTTGGAATTAAGGCTAGATTGGACATGGTTGAGATGGAATTGCGGGAAGAGTTGGCACAAGTGAAGGGTGAAAAACAAACATTTCTTCCTCCTACTTCTTACACTATTTCCAGGCAGGAGAGATATATATTTTGCAACTTCATGAATGACGTAAAAGTTCGAGAGGGGTATTCATCAAATATCAAGAACATCATGTCAATGGGAGATTTAAAATTAAAGGGTCTGAAATCACATGACCGCCATATTTTGATGCAAGATATAATTCTTATAGCTTTACATTTCGTTTTTCCCAAGAATGTCCGCCATACATTAACGAAGCTCTGTTTCTTCTTCAAATATATGTGTAGCAAAGTTATAGGCCCGACAAAATTGCCAACTATGGAAAGATAAATTGTCGTCATTTTATGTGAATTGGAAATGTTCTTCCCACCGAAATTTTTCGATATGATGTTTTATTTGATGGTCCATTTGGTGAGAGAGATTCGACTATTTGGTCTTGTACATTATAGATGGATGTACCCCATTGAACGGTATATGAATATTTTGAAAGGGTATGTCAAAAACCGAAGTCGGGAAGAGGGTTGTATTGCGGAGCAATATATTTTTGAGGAAGTTGTTGAATTTTGTACCGAATACCTGTCTGGTGTGGAAAGCATTGGCCTACCAAAATTTCATCACACTGAGCGGCTTGAGGGTGAAGGAATTTCTGGAAGAGAGGTTCTCACAATCAATATTACAGATCGAGAGCATGCCCACCTTTACATTTTTCATAACAGATTCAACATTGACCCATATGTTCAAACCCACAAAGAAATTCATAGGAATTTGAATCCTTCTAGGGCTGAAAAATGGATATCATATACACATAATTGACAGTTTATAGGATGGTTTCGAGACCATAATTTTAAGCAGTAAGATGAAAATCCAGACTCAATTTCAGAATGACTTCGATGGTTGGCCGAAGGAGCAAGTGTGTACGTATTATCTTACAATTCTTATGCAGTTAACGGTTATACATTATATACTAATGAACATGATGAAGACAATACCATGCAGAATAGTGGTGTTACACTTGTGGTTGAGGCGATGCATGTTTCCGGTGCTAAGGACAAAAATCCAATTTATGTGAATATTTCATACTTTGGCATCATCAAACGAATATGGGAGTTGGATTATACGAAATTCAATGTGCCGATTTTTCAATGCAAGTGGGTTGATAATAGGAGTGTTGTTACAATAGATGAATTAGGATTCATGAATGTTGATTTCAGTAAGGAAGGGGAGAAAGAAGAACTATTTATAATGGTATCACAGGCAGTACAAGTATTTTATGTTCCAGACCCCACAAACAGAAATTGGTCAATTGTTCTGTTATCGACCAAAACAACTGAAGGGTCATATGAATGTTCAACAGAGGTTGACCCTTTTATAGGGACTTCACAATCATTTCGCAATGGTCCCAATGTAGATAGCGTTTTGTATGTCAGAGGAGACCACAATGAATGGATTTACATATTTGATAGAGGAGTCAAATCACTTTAGCCTTTAAAGAAAAAAGAGAGAGTACAATAATCAGGTTATTTGTTTATTGTAACATACATTGTGTTACATTATGTTATTATCTGTTCGCTGCTGTTTTTATATAATCTAAATTAAATATTAAACCACTTCTGTAGATAATGACTTCTGCACCTGTTGATGCACCCAATCCCGAGGCACAAAAAGTCTCTCAACCAGAAGCTAGTGGTCCCACTGCAGAGCAACAATAGGTTTCTCAACCAGATGCTGGTGGTCCTAGTGTAGAGCAACAACAGGTTTCTCAACATGTTTTTGTTGGTCCCAGTGTTGAGGTACAATAGGTTTCTCAACCTATTTTTGTTGGTCCCATTGTCGATGTTAGCGCTCCAGGGGAAGATATTGATGCTACTTCTGAGGAAATGGTAGGAAATGAAACCCTGAAAGTGCAAAAAAAAACAAGAGCGTCATAGTTTGACAGTGTTAGCCAAAATCCTTAAGGAAAAAGCAAAAGGCATCAAATTTGAGGTGGGATGGAAAAAGTGAGGCCAACATGTTAACCCCAACAGAGCCATATTTAGTAGCTACCTTGGAATCGTCACTCGTAAATGTGTGCCGATTGATGTACAGTCGTGGCACTATGTTGTCACCGGGCTGAATACACAATTGTGGGAAGCGATTACGGTAACATTATGATATCCTTTTTTAATTTATTAAAATAAAAAAAATACCAAAACATTGACTTACTCTTAATCATCCACTGCAGAGTACATTTATAGTAGATGCATCACACAAGGAATATGTATTAAGAGTTTCAGGAAGGATTCATATAGGTTTACGCACAATTTTAATGAAATATCATTGTAAAGATACAGAAGGGAAAATCAAGCCTCACCCACCTCCTCTTTACGCACACTTGATATCCCAAGGAGCGTGGGATGCGTTTAGCAACCGTCATGGGGAGCATACTTTTTAGGAACATTGTGTTGGGTAATACGTTGTTTGACATTTTCTTGTATTCATCACTATGATGGAAATTTTTTTATTTATGAAACTGCTAATGAGTGCTGAAAATAAAAAACGTGCAACAGAACCAGCGTACCCATACCGTAAAGCAAGGATGGGGTATGCTGAACTTGAGAAAAAATTGGTACGTCTTTTAAATATACCCTACTACTAGTATGTTACATAAAACAACACCATAACCATGTTTCTCTGTTTATATAAAGATTTATGATTCGAAATCGAAAGCCATATCCATCCCATGTCATGTGCTATTGAAGGAGGCTCGTGTAAATAAATAGGGGATATTGATAGATGAAAACACACAAAAAGTGTGGGAAACATGTGTAAGTATGACATAATATAAATTTGATTTGATTTAAATCTCTATTACATTACAATAACTACTTATTTTTATATATTTTCTCTCTGAAATATCACAAGAATCAAAAAAAACCACACCAGATGCAGACTTGCTTTCAGTAGCCTTGAAGCGGCCAGAAAAGTATTGCTGCGTCAGAGGTGCGGGTTTTGGGGTGACACCCCAAACATATTTTCAAAAACAAAAACAAGCGGAGGATCAAAATGAAAAAATGGAAAATCTACAAGAAAATTTTTCTATTTTTCATGAATAATTACAATACCAGAGAGAGATGATAGCAAAATTGATGGGTGGGAGGCAAAGAGAAGAAACAAATCAACAAAAACCCATGTGTGACGATCTCCCCCCACCCCCACCAGCTTTGAGGCGAGCCATTCCCCTAAAAAACCTGACTTAGATGATTTAATAAATGTTTCAATAATTTTTTCTTGTGAAATGTGATATATAAAGACACTGATACCTTTCCTGTACTAATATTCCATAGGGTAAAAATGACAGTGATTTATATTTATCATCTCCCACCTATCGCCTTATAGCGAGGGATACAGTTTTCAATATGAAAAGAGACATGCTACACAACAGAAACCTTCTAATAGATCATCTTAGAGTGTCAATTAACGTAGCTAATGAGCCGAGTACCGAGATACTGGTTCCAAATGACGATGACGACATTCATGCGGTTGAACAAGTTGTTGGAACATTCATCGCATGGCTGATAGTTCTTGTAAAAAAACATGTCGACAAAAAGGTATTCATTTCCAATTTATTTTTCAAGCTGGACCTTTATCATTTAATGAAAAAAGGTCTGAACCGATGAATGTTATTACAGAATGACAATGAATGTGGGGTGAAATGAAATATCAGCTCAAAACTCTCTCAAGGATCAACCAACCGATTGAAACTGTCTACTGAGAGCACCTTCACCCCACCCGTTCTATATCCACAGTTAATATCATTGCAGTCTCATGTGGATACAATGTTGAAAGATGACAGTACTCACATAGATGATTTTGAAAAATATATGTATGGAGAGGAAACATCATATTTCATTAGTGTTGAAAATGTAAATGAACTCCTCATGTATGAATGGCTAGGCTCCTCAGTTGTAAATGTATACATAAGGTAAGTTTTCATGATTTGATTTTACAAAAGCTGATATACTCTGATAATTTTGACTAAATACATTTTATATTTGTCACAGACATATATATGAAAAACAATTGAAGGGATTTCCACATGAACAAATATTTGGACTCATTAGTCCTCACACCACCTCTTCAAAAGAAGAAATAGATTCTTATAAAGAGGCTGCGATAATGTCATCCCTACTCAAATCGTTTGAAAACAAACTTACGGATGACAGACTCTTTTTGATACCAATGATGCAGGGGTAAAACTCTACAGTTTAATCATATCAACTATATTTTCATTTCTTTCTTTACTTATTCATTTTTGTATTTTTAGGGAGAATTGGATGCTAATTGCAGTCAATTTGGATACTCCAACGATTTATTATCTGGATTCAATGCATGGATATCCAACAAACCGACCATGCATGATGGCGTTTGTTAATTTGTAATACACTAGATCCAACATTTTAAAACTAAACATGTAGTTATCTAATTTATGTTATCTTTTAATGAGGATTCTGTTATGATAGGGCGGTGCATCAATATCATCTAATGCATGTAATGAATTCCGGGCATAAGGATGTGCATGCCTATAAGATCTACAACTGGAAAAGTATCTAGGTATATATAATAACATTGCACTATCCAAACACATATCAAAACAAATTACTTATTGTTTTCGATGTTTTTGTAGTGTCCCAAACAAACAAATGAAAAGTATTGTGGTTATTATGTTTGTAAATTTATGAAAGAGATCGAATTTCATCAACAAACTAGCATCCCTGATGAGGTATTTTCGAAAATATTTACGAGTTCATTTGAAATTTATATTAATCCTTTGTGTATTTATATTTTTTCAGCACCACCATGACTGTCGCAAAAACTCATATTCAGAAGATGATATACATGAGTTTAGAAACGAATGGTCAATATACCTGATGGAAGATTGTACACAAATAAGATGAAGGTGAATTCCTACTACTTATATTATCTATATATGATCATTTATTATCCTCCAACCTTCCTTGGTGAATTGATAATGCTCTTATGTATTGAAATCATAATTTAATACTCAATTTTTTCTATCCCCGGATTCATATTATTGATCTTTGAACAAATAAATATTGAAGTAAGGCATGATGGTGTGCAGTACATCATCAAAATAATCAACCATGTGATGCATCATCATGTTGAATCTAGTCCTTGCAATGTTTTTAGGTGTTTATGGAAGGTATGGGGAGTCTGATGAGCCCCATGTCCAGCATAAATAATGTTTACAGGTAGCTCTACTTGTTATTTATGCCTCACGCCTCATTACAAGGATCACACCATTCAGATGGTCCATCTTAGCACATATTTCCCATTCATCCAATTACTACTCTTGGAAGAACCTGAGAATCTGACAATGCATAATCCCCACAAAACCCATATTCATCCAACCAAGAGTATTCCTAGTGTGAAGGGAAGCTATCCATGGGTAATACCCACAACATACCTCTTTTAAATATATGGGTTTTGATCCTTGTATTCTAAATAGGGTACGTAGGAAGCCTCCATGAGTTTAAATCTGAACCAATGGTAAACCATGGTGACCCCCTCACTGGGGTAGACCTTCGCCTATTTTCCCTCTTGTAGTTCCCTTTACTTTCTAAGTGTACTATATGAAATTTTTGTGTGGTTAAAAATGTGTTATAAAAACAATTTGGGGTGTGTATAGACTTGAAAGTTATTTTTAAAATTAATGCAGTTGTATTTCTTGTGGATTTTCATGCTTAAGTCCCTAAAATGTGTTTGAAGAAAATAGAAAGTTTTGTGATGGGTGTTTTCAAATGGATTTAATGTCTTTGTGAATTTTAAAGAGGGTTTTCTTATGATATGTAGACAGTCTACATTTGTGTATTTACATTGAATGAAAGTTCATGAGAATGTATTGATATATATGATGTGTATAATGTAAATTGAGCACAATTTCCATACATGGTATCTAGGTGGGTAGACTATGATATGTACACCAGTTTATGAGATGTAGGGAGTCTATATATATGTATTTACATTCATTTAGGGTACCCTTGTAATAATTATAATGAAAATACCTATCCAATGATGTCATCATAGTTATTATATTATTTTAACTCAGGAAATACCACTACATAACTTATAAAATTGGTGTGCCACATAAAAAATGAATGTTTTCTATAAAATAATAATTCTAGGATAACCCATTTCATAGTCAGACTAGAATCCCCATCATTGGTATCCAATAACATCATGATGCTGTGGAATGGAGACCAAAATACCTAATAGTTGAAACCAATGTTAAGGGAAGAAGAAGAAGAATGTAGAGGAGGATAATAGGGTTGAAGATATTCCACCACTCTTTTAATGTAACTGATAATATTTGATTTACCTCAAAAGTAATGGAGATATCCCATGGGAGAAGGGAGAAGGAGCAGAGTGCGTGTAAAGGATTTTGTTGAGTGGAATGAGGGATACACGAGGGTAACCCTCTTTAATGGTTAATAGTGAAAATTTGTTAATTCCACCCATTAATTAGGTAAATAATTAGGCCTAAGTGCAAAATAAATCATTTTCCAACATTGTGGGAATCAATATACACACACTTCTAATCCGTAGAGTTTCATTGAGTGGCTTACAATCCATTACTCAACCATATAGAGATACTTCCCCAAAAACTCATACCTTACACAAGTTTATCACATTATTTGACAAACTATCAACCATCAATGTGAGACCATAATAACCACAGAGCCAAACTGTAGGTTTATCTATTCCCCATCAAATCATTAAATAGCCCATGTTCTACTAAACATTGGGCCATATGATTATTATAGATGATTTTCCCTAACCATGCACCAATTTTGTTAATTGGTTATTTTATGTTTTGTGCCTCACTAGTATAATTCCATTTAGGAACCCTTTATTTATTTCATTATTGTATTACTAACATAATATTTGTTTTATTATGTAGGTGAAATATTTTTCCTCAGTTCAAATGCTTTGTTCGGAAACCGCCACCATGTACGGCAATTTTTTAGAGCAGATGGATGCAAAAAGGATGGAACATCATTGTTTTTTAACTATTTGTTGGATAAATGTAATTGTAACAAAATTAAACATTGTTTGAAATGTATATATAAGTTTGTTGTTTTTTATTCGTGATTTCAAATAAATATATGTATCATTTTTGTTCTTCTATTCTTTGTGTGTGGGTGTTGTTTGTGCTTTGTGTAGGTGTTGTTTGTGATCTGTGCAGGTGTTGTAATGTGTGCAGGTGTTGGGCAGGTTCTGTGCAGGTTCTGGTTTTGCACAGGATCTTTGTCCTTTATCAGCGCTAGTTAAGCGCTGATAAATGGATAATATATCAGCGCTATTTTGAGCACTGATAAAGTTAGTTTTTATCAGCGCTTGAAATAGCGCTGATAAAGGTAGTGTTTATCATCTCTATTTTTAGCGTTGATATATTATACATTTATCAGCGCTGAAAATAGCACAGATAAATACTACCTTTATCTGAGTTTTCTTAGTGCTGATAAAGGGGACCCCATTTATCTTCTCCGATAATAACAATGCTTTTTTAGGGCTGTTAAAGGCTATTTTTAGTGCTATTATAATCCATATTTGTAGTAGTGACTTTTCCCTCTTTGGATTATTACACATCGTTTTTTCCAGCACGTTGGCATTCAACTAGTAGATTAAATTCTTTTCCACTCTTAAAACATTTAATAATATATTTAATAACAATTATTCTATGTTTCTTTCCGCACATTGAGCATAAGGGATAATTAATCTTCTTTTCAGTATGGTCTGTAGATATTATGTTGGGAAAAAATCCCTCAAGGCATCATCTTGGTGGGTTTTGGTTGTGATTGTGTTTGTTGACAATGCCAGATGACTATGGATGATTATGGTTAGTGTTTGCTGAAGATAGGTTTTTAAGGTGATGCAGTTTCCTAGTTTTTTTCAAATTTTAGGGCCTCAAAAGAGGGAGTTTGATGGTGGAAAAATACATATTTTTTCATATGAGTGAATGGTATGAAGAACATTGAAGAGGATAGGAAATGAATGAGAATCGCATACCATAATTCATGGACAGCGTACAATGATTCAGGAACGGTATGTGGAGAAGCTGGAACAGTTCGCAGGTGCAGTTCAAGAAACCAAAAGCGGTTCGCGGCAGAAGTTGGTGCAGCGTGTAGATATAATTACATTGGTGATGGAGATCAACCATGTTGAAGAAACGACAGTATTCCAATCAGATATAAAAGACTATCTGTGGGTGGCATGCAGTTCATAGAGGCTGAAGGATCGGTAAGCGGTGGAGGTTTGATTAACGATTTGGTAAGTATTGATTTACTGGAATAAGCGGGTATATTTGCACATATAGAAATTTTGTATCCTACCAATTGCTATGGATATAAAATATCATTAGAACATATTTTTGATCTAGGAATTCTTCAATGTCCGAAGGTGGTTTTAAAGGGATAATCTCACGAAAGCAAAAGTAGTTCGCGTGGAAGAAAATTCACCGAAGGTTTAAACCGGAGAGTTGTAATCCGCATAGGACTTGGTGCAAGGAGGAGGAATCTCTAGAATGTAAGAGAGGGAGAATTGTTCAAGTGGTATGTGGTGGGAGATCTCCAGTACATGGAAGCAAAGGGTAGCCTACCAACAGAGAATAGTTCGCTGATAGAGGTAGTTGACTGAGGAGGTATGCAGAATCGGTACACAGTAGCAGTATTTGATCACAAAGGTGGAGGCAATCCACCATTAAAGGGTGGTCCGTAGTGGCGACAACAGTACGAGGAGCAGGCGGTCCGCATACCAAACCTGGTACTCAGTACGCAGGAAGAGCTAGTGTTTTGAGAATTGTATAAGGTAAATAGTGAATGATTCCAATCAGTTTTTGAACGTATTTTTCGGTACCTAGTAGTACCCAACAAGGTGGAATTCAGTTGTGGGTGATAGAGGGACTTCAACAGAGCATCTACCTATATTTGAGAATGATGGAATTCATGAAAATGAAGAGACCTACATGTCCATAAACTGTATTTAACCTACATGTTCATAAACTATGACTGGATTTTTTTTCAAGAGAATTGAGTGAATGAAGTGGAAGATGGTGACCATTTCCACCAGTAGTGATCTAGTGAAAGAGGCATAGGGTGTGTCCCTTGGGAATGCACTGATCAAACTCTAAGAGTTGAAAAGGCAGTGAGCCTAGGCATAAAATATCTTGCTATAAATTTGTACTCATTATTCACATTAAGACTTAGTGGATTTGGTACATAGGCACATTGTCGTTGTATAGTCTTGGGATGTAGCCCCGTGAGGGGGAACCAAGTAAACAAATTTTTTTCCTATGCATGATTTCATATCTGTTCATATAGTTCAATGGGAGGAAGAGAGAATAGAGTTTTTTATAACAACATAACAAGGTCCAAATGGGAGATGGTTTTAATCTATTGTACCTTGATTCACCCCCCCCCCCCTCAGGGTATTTTACCTAGTGGAACCAACAATTAGTATCAGAGGGAATGATTTAAAATCAGTGATTCTATTTCATAGGATGAATTGTAGGTATTCAATCATAACGGAATTTTAATATTCGATGGAAATAATTTTCAACTGTAGAATAATCGAATTTAGAACTACTTCTGATTGGCAGGGATGCATGTATTTTTTGCATCTAAGCATGGAATATCAACTAGCATCAATAATGGTGCATTATCAGAAGCTAAAATAAATGAATTGGATGGTGATTCTAATGGGATCAATGATTTAGGTGGATCCCTGTGAAATGAAATCTACACGAATTTGATGTCCTCCAAAACATCACCTGATATGTGGGAAAAAGTGTTGAACATTTACGACGGAAATGCAAAAGTTCAAGAAGCAAAGATGCAGGTTCTATGGAATAATTATGAGGATCTCATAATGAACCCCAATGAGACTACTGATGCATTATTCGATAGAATAAATACTAAAATTGAAGAAATTTGGGGTTATGGATAATTCATTGAAGATATAAATATTGTAAAATTTATATTGAGTAAATTTCCCCCACAGTTCAATTCGAAAGTTTCAGTGTTGGACGAAAAAGACTAGAAGGATCTAACACTAGATAACCTACACAGTACCCTTATAGAATATGAAAAGAGAAAAGATGATAACTATGTAGTGGAAAAATGGAAGTCTAAGGAAGTGGAATTAAAGGGCTTGAAGAATCACTTGGTTAAAATAGTATTAAGGAGGAAAAAATGGTTGATGTCATGTCCTTTCTCCGCTCAAATCTACAAAGGGGAAGAGGGATGTTCAAATTTGAACTTTCATTCGCATTCTTTTGATGTGGAAAAATTGGGAATCTTGCAGAAACGTTTCATAAGAAGTTGGAAGATGAAAATTAATAAATTGATGAAATCCTCGAAAAGAAATATTCATCAAATGATAAAGGGAAGATAAGTTATAGTAGAATTTTCTTCAAAAAGAAGAATATGGTTTCAAGAGAGGATGAAAGTTGAGAAGAATCTGAGGAAGATGATTTGGAGGACTGAAAATATCATAAAATAGATTCTTTGGATGCATTTGTTGACAGTTTATTAGTAAGAGAGGATAGTGAAAATTAAGAAGAAGAAATTTAATGAAGAGTTGGTCTTTTGGTAGAATTAGAATTTATGTTTCAAGAGGTATATATTTGGAGAGTAAAAACAAATAAATCGAACAATGTTGTTTCTGATTCCAAACTATTTATCCAGCAATAGGAAAAAGATAATTTTAAGATAAATGCATAATTTAAAGAGATGAGGTCTTCAATGCCAAAAATCTCAGAAAAGGTGGTTGAGTACAAAATCAAAATTGATCAACAAAAACTATAAATTGATAGTTTTACTGAAACTAGAAAAAGAGAAAATCCAAAGTATCGAACAACTGGAAAAGAATTTTGTGAGTTTGTGATGAAAAATTGATGATCATGAGAAATTGATAACTCTTAGTTTGACATCAGGAATGAAGATCATGTAGGAAAACGATAAGGCTCGTATGGTGCTTGATCTAAAACATAAAGCTGTTATGGTCCATGATAGACAACAAGAATCCACTCCAAGATTGAGGATTTGATTTGGGTATAATGTAGATTCATAAGATTCAGAGAACACAAGGCACAACTGGTGGTGCATCATTTCCCCATAGGAATGTACCTCACATAAGATACTATTGTTGTGGTAAGATGGACACTCTCAAAATGGATGTTCCAAAAAAAAGTGGTACCAAAGTGAACAAGGTCAAAATAGGATGTCGTATAGAGCTCTGAATTCCAAGTCATCATTTGATGGTCATTTTTTATGTGTAAAGGACTCAGACATATGGAAAGATATTACACATCAACAATACAATGGAATGAGCTGAGCCAGACTGAATTTATACATAAGAGGTAGCCAAATGTATCATCAATAGAGATAAAAATTGAAAATTGATTTGATGCTTTATAGGTTGAAGATGGTTCATCACGTGCTATGGAAGATCAGTATTATCAATCCATATCAAATAAGAAGCAAATTATATGGGTCCAAAATAAAAGGGAAGAGTATAAAGTGGTTAAAGAAATTGCATTCAAAGCATCTGATTGCACTGGGATATGGATCATAGATAGTGGATGCACTTCCTACATTACGGGAAATAAAGATCTAGTGACCGGAATTCGGTATGATAAAGATGGTATTGTAAGGTTTTCCAATGATAAGGGATTGAAAATTATTGGGTCACAAATATCTATGTGGTGGATTATCTCTAGAAGCATTTTATAAGGCATGAAGTTCTAGAAGTAATATCTCCATACCAGAATAGAGTAGTTGAGAGAAGAAATCATATTGTCAATAACATAGCCAGAACACTGCTCATTGAGAAAGACCTTCCAAATAAATATTGGAAAGAAGCAGTGATGTCAGTAGTATACACATCAAATAGATCATTACATTGTCTGAAAGATGATAAGACTCCTTATGAGCTATTGTATGGAAATAATCCATCATTGAAAAACTTTCAAATCTTTGGATGTAAGTGTTTCATTTTCAATACGAATAAACATAGGAAGTTTGAATCTCATGGAGATGATGGAATATTTCTTGGATACTCAATGAAGAGAAAATCATAAAAATGTTTCAATAAGAGGCTAGGAAATATAGTTTAAAGCCTTGATTTGACGATAGTGGAGAATGAATAGAATCATTAGTACATACATGATCAAACTTAGGAGGACAATGATGAAGAGATGAGTACGTCAGGAGGCACTCTAGCTCTAGAGGATGGTTCAGAAGAATACTAAGATGATGAGAAAAAATAAGTTTCTATTTGGAGACCAGTGAGAAGAGCTGAAATTGATAGGCCGAACATAATAGGTGATCAGGCAACAGAAGTGAAAATGAGGAAGATGAAGTCTCTATAGAAAGAATCATACTTATCATAGGTAGAACCTAAATGTTTTGATGAAGAAATTCGAGATGAGAACTGGGTTCAATCCATGAATGAAGAGCTTGACCATATAAAAATTAATCATACAATGGAGATTGTTTCAAGAGTAGTTGACAATAATTTCATAGGGGAAAATGAGTTTTTTTGCAAAAAATGAATGAAGAAGGTGTTGTGATTCAAAAAAATCTTGACTTGTGTTCAAGGGATACTATCAGATAGATGGTATAGATGTAGATGAAAAATTTGGACATGTTTCAATGCAGGAGACAATCAGGTCATTCTTGGATATAGCAATGCAATGAAGGTTTAAGGTTATCTAAATGTATATCAAGTCGTTATATCTAAATGGATTACTGGAAGAAGAAGTGTACAATGATCAACTATATAGTTTTCTCATTCACGAAGATGAGAAAATAGTTTTTTGTCTTGACAATGCTTTATATGGTTTAAATAAAGCACCAAGAGCACAATATTCAAGGATGGATAAGTTTCTAAAGATGCTCGGTTTCTAGAATGGTGGAGTTGATTAAAAACATTATTACAATAATGAAATTAGTCATAATATGATGGTGCTGGTTTATGTCAATGATATAATCTTTTGTGGATTAGATGAATCACAATGCAGAAAGTTTTTTGAATTCATGAATAGAAAGTTTTCAATGTTGATGATTGTTGAGCTGACATTTTTCAGGGATTATAGGTGACCCAAGGAATGAAAGGAACTTTTATTTCTAAACCTGGATATGCAAAGGATATTTTGAGAAGATTGGAATGAAATATTAAAAGGAGATGAAGACTCTGATTGCTAGTCAGGTGAAACTATCCAATGATAATTATGGAAAGGAAGTTAACATTAAAGAACAAAGGAAAATCATTGGATGTTTACTATATTTGACCGCAATAAGGCCTAACATTTAATTCACCACATTCCAAGAAGCAAGATATCTAAGAAATCCAAAGGAAATACACAGGCTTCAAATAACGAGGATAATTAGGTATATCAAAGGAACTCTGGATTTTGGCCTAATGTATAATGCAAATCTTAGGTAGAGTTATTGTGATATACAGATGCAGACTGAGCCGGTACAACAGATGATAGAAAATTCACCTCAAGAGGTTCCTTTTATCTTGGAGGGTTGATAATTTCATGGTTAAGAATGAAGCATTCTTTTATTTCATTAAGAACCATAGAATCTAAATACATTGTGGCTACTAAAGTTTACACACAACTATTGAGGATGAAGAATCAACTAGAAGATATGGTAATTGAAGTTAAATCTCCGACCAGGATTCATTTTATAATTCAAGTGCTATTAATCTGAGCTAAAATCTAGTCCACCACTCAAGGACAATGAACATTGATATCAAATATCATTTTATCAAGTAGAATGTAGAGAAAGGGATTTTGAAGTTGGAGTATGTTCCTACAAAACATCATGCTGTAGATATTCCTACAAAGGAATTACCCAAAGAAGCATTTTAAAGGCATCAAATGGCTCTAGGATTCCAATCTAATCCCCACACATTAAAATGTGTGGATATGGGTCCCCCTCTCCCTATGGTATGATTTGTCATTCCCTAATGTGATTATATGTGTTCTTTACCCTATTGTAGAAAACCTTGAAATTCCCTTTGTATTCATTGACAAAGGGGAGAAAGGGTAACTATTAAGGGGGAGAAAAGACACTAGGAGAAGCTGTTAAGAGGACTTGCAAGATAGCGGGAGTTGAATTTGAGCTGAAGATGTTCGTTTAGAGATGATATAAAATAGGGGGAGCATCAAATCTGATGATGCTAGAAGTGATCAATCAATGAAAATATATCACGATAGCTTATGATCATGATAAAATCATAAGAGTGGTGTTGGAATAGTGTTAGAAGGCTTCCAGTACTCAGAAATTGGTATCAGTTTGGTATCAAAAATTGCTGGCAGAAATGAAGTTATTATTTGATGAACATTTAATTTACTCTTGTTTCTCACACTAAGAATTTCCCATGTGGGCTTAGAGTATGTTTTGAGTAAATCCTTTTTCTCTATCTTAATCACGTGATGTGAATAGTGGTTGAAGTTGGAAGGAGTTTTAATGAGGTATCAAAATGTATAGTATAATTATGAGAAGAGTTGTTAACAAATCCAATGGTGGAGATTTTTGGGAAAAATCTCTCAAAGTATCCTCTGGGTGTGTTTTGTGTGTGATTGTGTCTGTTGACAAAGACAGATGATCGTGAATGATTACGGTTGGTTTTTGATGAAAAAATGTTTTTATAGTGATGCGGTTTCCCATTTTTTTCCAAATTGTAGGGCCTCAAAATCTGGATTTTGAAGTTGGAAAAGGAAGTATTTCTTTATAGGAGTGAATGGTATGAAGAATGTTGAAGAAAATTTGAAAAGTATTTCAATCGCATACCATAATTCATCGGTCGCATACCATGTTCTAGGAATGGTGCGTGGAGCAACTGGAATGCTTTGTGGGTGTCGTTTATGAAAGAAAAATCAGTTCACGGCAGAAGGAAGTGATTTGTGTGGATAGACTGATGTTGTCAAAGGAGATATATCATATTGAAAAAATACCGTATATATATTGGATAGGAAATACGGTTCCTGTGTAGCTTGCGGTTCACAATGGCTGAAGGATTGGATAGCGGTTGAGGTTGGATTAAATATTTGTTAAATCTCGATTTAGTAGAATAAGAATGTATCATTTCCTATATAAGAATCATTAATCTCACTGATTTATATGGACATAAAATATCATTAGAAATTCTTTTTTATCTTAGAATTTGGAAATTTCCGAAGGTGGTTCTTGAGAGATAATCTCGCGAAGGTGAAAGTGGTTCCCGCGGAAGAAATTCTGCATAGGGATTTAAGCATAGAGCTGTAATCTATATAAGACATAGTACACGGAGGTGGAATCTCTAGTATGTAAGAGAGAGAAAGTTCTGCAAGTGGTATGTTGAGGGAGTGCTCTAGTACGCAGAAGCGGTATTAGTCTACAAATATAAAGTAGTTCGTGGACAGAGGTAGTTCGCTGAGGAGGTTCGCGGAATCGGTACATGGTAATGGTATGCTATCGTAAAGGCAGAGGTAGTCTGCAGTTGAAGGGTGGTTCACAGTAGTGAAAAAATTATGTGGAGAAGGCAGTTATCATACCAAACCTAGTACATAGTTGATGGGAAGAGTAGGCGGTTCACGATTTGTATAAGGAAGCTCGTGAAAGTATAAAATTTGATTGTGAATGTATTTTCCAGTACCTAGTAGTACATAGGAAGGTGGACTTCATCTGCAGGTGATAGAGGGACTTCAATAGAACATCTAACTATATTTAAGGATGTATAAATTAATGAAAATGAAGGGACCTACATGTCTATAAACTGTGTTTTACCTACACGTCCATAAAATGTGATTGGATTTCTTTCCAAGAGCTGTGAGCGAAGAAAGAGGAAGACAGTGACCCTTTCCACCGACAGTGAGACAGAGAAATAGGCATAGGGAGTGACCTTTGGGAATGCAGTGAGAAGACCCTAAACATTATAAAGGCAGTGGGCCTGGGAATTGATTATCTATCCTGAACATTGTAATCATTATTGACATTGATCCTTAGTGAGTTTCATACATCATCACATTTCTGTTGTATGATTCTTGGATATAGCCTAGTGAGGGTGAACTAAGTAAAAATCATTGTGTAATGTTCATAATTTCATATTTGTTAGTATATTGCTACGAGAGGAATAGATAATTGTGTTTTTTCTAACAATGAAACAATATCTTAATGGGAGAATGTTTTAATCTATCCTTTCTTGATTCACCCCCCCCCCCTCTCAGGGTATTTGACAAAGTGGACCCATCATATTATTTTGAATTTCATTTATCAATTTTTATCAATCCCATTGGACTAATGGGTTACTCAAATCACCATATAAACCTTGATATCACATTGAATGATTTCATCATATCTATTAATGTACCTTAGGCTAAATTTTTTTAATACACTATTTTAAGACACTAAAGAAATAATCAATTTTACTCTCAAGAGGGATAATAATTCTAGAAGCATACATTGCATGTTAGGTAAAATTTTATTCATATGTATTAAAACATTCATCATTATTTTGTATAAGTTCGAGTAACTCCTTCTCCATCATTGTTTGAATAATATGTTGAAATTACTTTTTGAAAAATGTGTTCTTAATCTCATCACATTCCTTGGAATAAATTTCATATCAATGCCTCATATTTTTTATATGATTCCACAGTTGATTAGCTTCACCATCCAAACAAAATACCGATAAGAGGACATTATCATGTTGAGAAAAATGTATGACATAAAATATATTTTTAGTGGTACTGATCCAATTTTCATCCACTAATGGATCAGAAGACCCATTGAAATAAGGTGAACACAACCTAATGAACGACGGAAAAGAATGTTTCTCCCACCATTTCTCGTTTGGAAGTCCTGCATGATTCATATCTTTAGAATTTTGTGTGAGCATAGCTATAACATTTTTTATTCCTTCTCCCATAACATTTGGTTTCATAGTAGTACAATAATTGTATTTCTTGTCCCATTCAGCATTAAAATTGTTCCTTCGGGTTCCAACCGTTGAAAAAAAACAAAGAAGCAAAGTGTGAGAAACACTAATAATAATGGTAAAACCTCGTAATCAATAATATAACTTCAATTTAGGACACTTTAGGTTTTATACTATGTTATTCATGGTAATTTCTAAAATGGTAGAATTATAACCTATACCAAGATATATCGTTAGGGTTATTACTAAGGCTTTCTAATCCCAGTTTCCAATTGTTAACTATACCTTTCCTATGATACCAAATATAAAAACCCAATCATTAAATACATTGATATTATGTCAATATTAATGTATATGCATTACAAAATATAATAATTCTCTGGCAGGATAGTATAGTTTTGATGTCTTTAGAAATTGGGAAACAAAAACAACTTGTTAATAAAACATATACAATGTCTCTCGCTTATATCTACATAACTGGACTCATATTTGGAATATCTTACATAATACCCATATTCATGACCTGGGGGGAATGAAACAAATGAAATGGGGTAACCAGGGTAAATATCCAATATATCATGATCAAAAGACATAAGATCATTTTATTTGGATGTTTTTATCCAATGTATGAAAGATCGTGGTATCATGTCATGGGATAAAGTATCAATAAAATTAATGAACATAATTCCAAAAGTCATAAGATAAGAAATGTTGTTTTTTGTAATACACATAAGCTTGTAAAATCATTTATTATTTTTCGATGCACATTTCTATGACCATAATAGCAGACAAAGTCCACTACTAGTCCCGGTTTACTTTCCATTCTAGTCCTGTATTACTAAACTAGAATTACCTATTGTTCAAGTCATTTTTATCTCTTGAGATACAATTATTTACCCAATGAATTGAATGTATATATAGGTACCACCCATCTCATAATGAATTAATTTTTACATGTTCCAAAAAAAATATAAACCATTAATCATAGAATAACCCATGGAAAAATGGGTTTCTAAAACATCATTCAATCATAATCCATATTACATAAATGGATTTAATAAAAATATTTCCATCGTAAACACAATCATATCAAATTAATAACAGGGATATAAATGTAACCATATTTAGATAATTTCATATTGGATGGAAAATAATTTTGATAAAAAACCTGAAATTAATTATTGAGGAAAATATCCTTTATTCTACAAAAACCTTATATTTTCTCAGAATACCACACAATTATAAAAAAATTAATTGAAAATACACTTGAAATCCTATAAAAGAAGACACGTGGAAATAAGGAATTATTAAATAATATAAATCAATTGATTTCATATATGTTAAATAAATTCTTCCTGTGCTTTCTTCAGAAATGTTAAAAAGCACAACTTAATGAAAATGTCAAAATATTCCGTTCATACCATTTCATAAAAATTTCCCAAGGGGTTAAACAGAATTTAAAAAAATGTAGAATTATAGAAATAATATTTCATATTTATAAAAACACAAACTTGGACTATAAAATACCCTAGTAAATACTTATAAATAAACCATCATGGATAATGATGAGAGTACGAAAAGGTCCCTCACTTTAGGTCTAATATCCTTTGTATGTATATTAACATCTTGTATACTAATTAAAATAATATTATTGACTTATTCAAAAAGCATAGTCATTTTTATGTTATTTAATATGATAATATTATCATCCATTTATTAGTAACATTTCATTGGTACTCGTTATTCAGATATTAAAAGCTTTATGTTCTTATGAATGTTTTGTAGGATAACTTCGTGCTCCACTTATTAGGATATAGTTATATAATTTAATGAATGATATTAGAATAATAATTATCATATTTATTCATCCCATTCATGTATATAATCTTTGTTTAATAAGGATAACTTATTATGAATCACATCACATTGCGGAGATTGTAGGTCGTACATACACATGAGCGGAGAAACCATTTCCATAATTGTTGAATGGTAATGAATGGGATGGTGCATAGTTTCTAGAATTAGTATAATGTTATAATTATATAATATATATACATATATAGTTGTAATTTCCCTCATTATACCCATCCATGTAAGATGTTGATGAAAAATTGATTAGACTGTGGTGGGGTGACGGTAAGTCCTACGTATGCACGCATCGTGATTCTGTTTTTAAAAGGATGAATAGAAGGTGCAATATGATTGTTTCATAATTATAAAACCCTATCAGAATATAATTTATATTAATTTTTTTACTTTATAATGAAACAAATAATAAATATTATGTATAAGAAGAATGAATTTTGAATGAATTGTTAGATGATAATAACTCTTTCTAGACGTGCTTCCTCCAAATATCATCTTACAACACTATAGTTGGTATTTGAAGATAACCAAGACTAATAGAATGTAAATAGGGAATTTGAGAAGGAAAAAGGGTAATAAATGGAAAATAATAATGTGTCAAAGTAAAGTGAAGAGGTGTAGAAGGAAGTACCCTTTTATAATTTAGGTGAGGGTCACTTTTGGGAACTTCGTAACTAATAATTAATAATAAAATAAAACCCAATAAAAACCTCCATAATGTCCCAATTTCTATAATGAGATGATATGTTGTTGTAATATCATCAACCAATAAATTTTTGACATGTATTTTGGTCAATTTAAACCTTATATTTTTAATTAACACATAATATTTTATTTAATTTTAAATTAACGTAACAAATAATGAAATATTAAAAGGGTGAAATATTTACTTATCTGATGTGAAATAGACTGAAAATAAATATTATATATTAGATTCTACCATATCATAATTATTATATATTTTTAAATAATGTTTAATGATAAAACATTATTCTGAAAAACAATCAATTGTATCGAGTTTAACACTACTTAGTTTGTTGATTTCTATAAATATTAATATAAAAAGATAACATTGAAACAACAATTTTATTATATTCCCTATAGTTCAAGGTCATATTTAAAAATAATTATTCTTTTTAATTATCCCAAATTATATTTACTTTTTTATTTTTGATATCATTTATTTTATATTTCTCATAATAAAATAATTTCTACAATAGTTTTGTGTAATTAATTAATATTCTTATTTATTGAACAAAATTTTAAAATAAAATAAAATTATGAATATAACTCTACTATATTTGAGAATAATTCTTGTAGTCAAATTTATCTTCTATAATATCCAATATTTAACATGTTATTATAATTAAATTATGAAGGTGAAAACGTTAACATCACTTTAAATAAAATAATATAATTTTCATAATACCTTATATAAGGATCAAAATGGTCAGTAACTCTACCTTTAGAGGATTATGAATGAGATATAATCGACCAATATGATTTGGTCTAGTGTTTGGATCATTTAAAGAGTATTATTATTTTAATAATAACTATATTATTTATTTATTCATCAATGAAATAATTTATTCATCATTAATGTATATGAAATTAATGCAATTATTTATTTCATAAAAATTAAAAATAAATTAACATGATAATGGAAAAAATTAATACTCAATTGATTATTTATAATCGAAATTACTTTTAATATAAACTTGTATTAAAATGATTTAGTTATTAAAATTTTACTGAGACTTATAAATCTTTTCATTAAATAAATTAAATTCCAAAATATCATCCAAGTGGATTCAAAGCGATAACATTCCGATCCAAGGATGATTTTGGACAAGAAACACTCATACAATGATATTAATACATGTGTTTGGGTAATTTTATAAAAATATTCTTACCCTTAATTACCTGGTTTAACCTCTTACCCTATTAATAAAATTTACTGAGGTTACTATTAATAATTTTGAATAATAAAATAAATATATTTACATAATTTGGACACAAAGATTCAAAATATTGAATCTATTTTTAAAAATTCAAAACATTGATGTTTCAGTGGTTAATTTGAAATTATTCTTATTGTCTGAAGGATAGAATGAGTTTTAAAAGTCAAAACTTTTCAAAACATTGAAATGTTTTACTTCTGTAATAAATGTAAAAATAATTATAATGACATTAATAAAATTAATTGATAAAAATATATTATATTTATACTCTAAAACCATAAAATATTATAATTTAACTATATGAATTATGTTGATGAAAAAATTTGTTTTCACATAAAATCTACTGTATTTTTACTATTCATCAAAACATGAATGTTATCAGAAAAATATTCTAAATTCATACTAAGTAAATTTTTATATCCTAAATCAAAATTACATGTTTATATTTTCATATAAAAATTAATAATCTGTCAAAATCACAATTTAAAAGGGATTCTCCATTCAAAGGAAAAAAATTACATTTTAAAAAATAAGTTTGTATACATCCAATAAGGTTTAATCGTACCTTATGACTAAAATATACATTGTATTAATATGAAAAATATTTTATAATATACATAACATATATATCATTAATTTCATTACCAATACTAATTTACTCAATAATAAAAATATCTAATTTAATTATATTTTTCATTAATAATTGATAGCTATTGAATTCCCAATACATTTTGATAAGTTAGTTATACATATTCCCGCCAACCTAATGGCTAGGATATAATGGTAATTTTATTCTAAGGGTGTCTCCAAGTTTGATTAAACTCGTGATTACACGAAATGCATTCCATTGAGGAATTAAAATTATTTAAATGAAATATTTCAAAAACATCTTGGTGTTACAATATTTCTTTTCAATGGGTTATGCTATGATGAAATATATATGAAACCCATTTCATTTCATGTGTTTTGATATGGAAAATGATTTTTGTTCTTATAGAACACATGTTTGGGATTTTAGATATGTGATTCGTGGTACCTACATCTCCCTTCAATTCATTGGATAGTGATTTATATCACATGAGATATAAATGAATACAATAGTAAGTAAAATATATTCAATAATATAATATTGGAATGGTATTAAGCTCATATATATAATATTGGTATAAAATGTGGAATAAATATGGTCTAGTAAGATACTTTTTCCATTATTACGTTCTTCACTGTGAGTCTTGAATAATAAAAAAATAATTTTTCATACTTATGTGTATTTAACAATTTTATGTCTTATCTTATACGGCAATGAATAATGATATTTTATTATTTTATAATTTATTTATTTTTAACTGATATTATTTATTTTATGACATAATAACATGATCATTTTTACGTAGGACATAATTTTCAAAAGTTATTTTCATGTTCTTATGACCTTGTAATTTTGTTATCTCCAATGACGATCATTACAGATCATTTTATCTCACCCTTTATTTTGTTTATCTCCCTCATGATATGAAGAAACTGATTGTGCAAGATGTTTAAAAAAGGGTTCTAGTATTGAGGAAATAATTGGGAGATGATGTAAATCATTTAGAATGAGTTGTTTGTGTTTCCATGTTTCTAAATATAGTAAAAAACAATATTTTGCTATTATTTTTTAATTTATTTTATGAAAATTCTTATATTTTGATGTAATATTTAGGTATGAAATTTTTTTCGATTATTTTCATGGTTCTAAACAATTATAATAAAATATTATTTTTGATAAAATATGAATTTTTTCAATTTTGATTCTATTCATTTCATTGGATTTTTAATTCATCAAGAAACAAGTTGAATACGAATAAAATAATTTAAAACCTTTCTAATATTTCTTATAGATCAATAAAATTCATTTTACGCATTAAATCATTCAAATATATCAAAATTAATATTTTTAAAATCATTTTATTAAATAAATATTTTATAATAATTTCACAAGAATTTACGGTAATCATATAATTTAAAAAAAAACTAATAAAAATATATAATAAATATAATTTTATTAATCTCAAAATATTCATTTAATTTCATTCATATTATTATTTATTCCTTATGTGGTCAAATAAGTGCTATTAAAAATAGAGTGGCATTTTGTAACTATATTTGATTTAAATAATATATAATTCATTGTCCAGGAAAATATGGTATTAAGAAACTCAATTTCAGACCTAAGGTGTTAAGGGACGAATTCTTTTCATCCAATAAGAGTTTGGATGATAAATCATGGCCTTATAACTTTTTTTAACCATGATTTACCCAATTTACCCCTTACCAACGTGATAAATTTTACCATGGTTACTATTTATAATATCAAAAAATAAATGGGACCTATTTACTAAATTTGAGCTTCATCATTAAAAATAATGAATGCATGTTGCCAAATTATATACTTATAATTACTAAAAATGAATTTTACTATAGGTGCACTAAACTCATAAATAACTGCATTAGAGAAGATGATGTTTTTTAGAATAAAACTAGATTTAGTCTTGTACCATGCATTATAAAAATAATATATCAATATTATGAAAATTAATGACTATATAATATATAAATTTCATTAAAATCATTCACCAACACTGAATAATTATATTTATTATGTAATAAATATATATTAAGTATAAAAACAATTATCACAAAAACACTATTTTTTTGAAATTTTAATTTATAATCAATCTACAACCAACAATATTATTCTATAAATTTATAAACTATATATTTTTCAAAACATTTCCAGTCCTGTTTATAACATACAATTTAACAACTATGTTATATAGGCCGTATAATAATAGATCAAAGAACATTTGTTCTCGGTGTTACTTGTAACACAAGATATCAAAGCGATTATATTTATTTGAAAAGAGACATACCATAAAAACATTAGATTTTACATACAATATATGATGTGATGTGTTTTGAGGATGAATATTCATCCAGATATTTTTTATGGTGTTAGCGACTGAGTGTGATGTTCAGTGTATTTTTAGGGTTTGTACTCCCCTGTTACACTAGGGTGTGGTATCCCCATATTCATTTCACAGATAATATCGGAGTTGATAAAGCTATATTACACTAGGTTAAATGATCCACAAATTTATCATACTTTTTATATTGGAGTAATTACTCACCTATCATGCTAGGGAGAGGGTTCCACAGATTCATTAAACTCTTGTTACTAGGTTTAGTACAGTCCTCTCAGACCATGGTGTGGGTTCCCTGTATTATTTAAACAAGTTGGGTTAGTACTCCCATTACTACTACAGGGGGAAGGTTGACTGACTCTAAAATGTAAATCCCACATATTTGTGCTCTAATGATGTATAGGATCTCCATAGTAGTTTGGGGTCCCTAATTTTTGGATCATAGTTGTGGGGTGTAGGCCCACCACTCATTTTCTAGTGCGGTTATGTGAGATTCATGCATCAATTATATGGTTCCCTCAGCAATAGTATGCAGTGATGAGGGGAGGGCCCCTCTAAACTATTTCTTTTGTGGTTGTGATTGATTCTAGGAATCACAAATAGACCTTGAAGTTTCTTAATGACTCATAATTATTAGATGGTATATCGAGATAGTGATCCCATTTCTCTCTTAATATGATATTTTTCTTGATATTATCTAGATGTTTATTGTTTTTTTCTCAATTTTTGATTGTCGTTCATTTGTTTTATAGATCTGACTAATTTGATTGTATTATTTTTATTTATCCCTTCAGTTAATAGGTTGTCCTACTAGGTATGTATATACTCACCTCTGTATTAGATGGTTCCGTATGTGTTTTCTCATATACAGATGATATGTAGATCAATTATGACCCTAGTTGAGCTTAGGGATACTTTGGGTGTATTGACCACATACGGTTATTAGGATTATAATATCAGGAGTCCGGATTTATCTTTGTTTATATTTATTATGGTTTTTTAGGTTGGGATATCCGTCTGGAGGGGCATGTATTTTTCCCCTTTTTATACTTCCGCTCATGAATTTTCATACTCAAATGTTTCCCATAGAGATTATTTCATGAAAGGTTTATCACTAGTTGTTACAGACTTTTATTTTATATATATATACCCTACTTTATGGCCTATTGGTGATGGGATTGTGGTTATATAGGTTTATCCTTCCACTATCTAGGTGGGTCCTAGTTGGTTAGGTCGTAACAACATAAGAAATTTAATTTTAATGATGTGGAAATCATTTAAAATTAGCCCATATTAAAAGAAATCGGTGGAGGATATTTTAAATAATCAATGGTAGATATCATGAATTGTAATTTAAAAATAATTGATAATGAAAATTTTTATGAATTAAATAAATTTAATACTTATTTTTCATCAATAAATTGATGAAGAGAATAATTTTAAAAGTATAAGGATAGATTTTTACAAGCCAAAATTCACTTTGTTCCTATAAATATTATTAGTAATCAAGAATAACAATTAAATACTATAAATATTTGAAGGCCTTACAATTAAATATCTTTTATTTTACAATTTAAACAAAAATCATTTTTTGAGGTTGTAAATTGAATTGAATTATTTAATTATATGAATTAAGAGCTATATAATATTCATACAAATTCTAATTTGGATCATGTTACTATATTAATAGGGAAGCATTAAATTGTTACCAAGTGGGTGTTCAGAATTAAAAATAGTGAAAAGGTGGGGCTTCAAGAAATGGGAGCATACTTGTTTGAAATTGTTTGTCTCTTGTGGAAGCATATAACTGTATTAAATTTAATCAAATGATTGTAAATACTTATTTCCTAAATATATACCTTTAAAAAGAATAATATTTTAAGTAAACATAATTATTTTTACGTTATAGTGATGGAAACATGGTGTTTATATTAAGGAAAACATGGTTTGGGATAAAATGGGCCTCTTGAGCCTGGTACACCAAATGTGACAACTTCTAGAAATAATTAAACTTTTATAAATAAAAAATATACAAACACTATATATAAAGATAATGAGAATGAGGGAAGTAATTTTTATTGTATATGCTGATGAAAATTTTTAATAGTTTACACGGAGTATAGTTGGGGGGAATTAGAAAAAAAAAGTATGTTTCATTTTGAAATGTAAATGCATAGAGAGATGATTTACATTCTAGTATTTCAAGTTGTTTAGAATGAAAAAGAAATCATCCAATCCAATGAGAAATATACTGAGGAAGAATTGAAAAAAATTGGCATGGATGATTAGGATGAAGTATCCATAGCCATGAAAAATTATATAATTATAATTAAAGATGAAAAAAAAGTGTGAATATGAAGGACCTCATGAGGATAATTGTAATTTTTATTTATATTATAATATCAAGACTATATATTAATTATAAAGTTCAATGTTTAAAAGATATAAAATTCATATTAAGGTATCAAAAATATTGTTCGTAATGATAACTCATGTATATATATATATATATATATATATATATTAATTAGTTATGTTGTGATTCTTAAAATAAGTGAATAATCGAATATGATGGGTTACACTGGTGTTGATTGTGATGGTGATTGTAATGAAATAAAAGAAACATAAATAGGGGGTTTTTTAAGAGATGTTTGTTTGATATGGAATAATAAGACAAAAAGTTTCGTGACACTTTGTATAGGAAAAAATTAATATATTGAATTTATTCATGAATTTATATAAATAGTTTGGATGAAAATGTAACATTAAGACCTGATGGTAAAATTTTATAAAACACTGGGAATAAATTCTCATAATAAATGTGTAATTGATCATTCTATGAATCTATTACATCACTATAGATCCAAAAATAATTATATCCAATATATATTCTTTTTGGAGATATTTTCTAATAGATATATAAGGTTAGAGTATATTCCCACAATTTATTTGATTATCGATATGATCACTAAGTTATGATAATAGAATGATTTAAAGTGTCTAATTTGAAACATTGTGTTAAATCTTTTTCAACTATTTAAGGAATATATGAAATACCCCATTATCACTTGGATTTTTTTCAAAGGGGTAGAGAAGTATAAAACAATTTTTTAAGAATGATATATTATATTTGTTAATATAAAGTTACTGATTATTATAAAATGGTGAGAGTGGATAAGATAATTGATTAAGGGGGGATATCAAAATCATGGGACACAAATTATTCATCACCAAGGGGAGGAATTATCTCAAAAATATTTATTAATGTAGTTGTGTGGTAACATAAATTATATCATTGTGACAGTATGTGAATTGATGGAAATTTAAGATTTATTTGAGCTGAAATTAGATCCCAAGGGGAATATTAAGGAACCAATGGATTTGACGAATGGTTTTTATTTTGGTGAAATTTTTATTGTGATAGTTTTTTATGAATAATTAATGTTGATGTTATTGATTCTAGATGGATGAATTTGGAAGATATGATTCAAGACTGAAAAAGGTGCTAGATCTTGATGACATACTAATGTGCTATTGGTGGATTTATTCTACATCTATTTTTAAAAATGTTTTATAATGGGAATACACATATATTGAGAATGATATTCCCATGGATGATAAGTTACAAAATCTAAAATATGATAATGAAATTTTAGAGAATATTAAATTTCATAGCTAATGAAATATGGATACTTTTATATATTAGTAAAAAAATAGTTTAAATGATTCATAAATTCTTACAATGAACATACATAAATATTTATTATTTATGGAATTAAAAGATATTTCAAATAGTGAATATAGAAAACCACATATGATGATGCATCATAGGTCATTCAATGTAAAAAATATTAGAGTGGTTTTAGAATAAACTATAATTATATTTGATAAACTTAATAAAATATTGTGATGATCTATAATGTTGTTCTAGATATTTCTTGTTTAATTGTTTACCTGTTAAAATTGTTGAGTACCAGAGGTTTAAATCCAAGGTAATTGGTTGTTGAAAAATGATATTTGAAATAATGAGAATGATATTCCATAAGCTAAATTTACAAAAATTATAATAATGTAGCTATATGATTATTCATTATATATGTGTTTATAAGATGTTTCTGGAGCAGATTTGTGTTTATGTGAACAATTTTTAAGCCATTAGCGGAAAAAATTAAGATTATAGTGATGAAAGAAAATAAGATAAATAAGCAAGTTGTGCTGAAGTAATCGTGTTTTAAAGATGAACCTATAAGAACCATTAGTACATAGATTGTGATTTCATAAGTGGAATATTATCAATGGATGATAAGTGTCATGATTTAATAGATAAGAAAAAATAAAGGGGATAATTTATCGTGGGGAAGAGTTGAAGATAATATACCTGAGTAATGAAGGAATTTGTTTGGTACATCTGAAAACTAAAGAAAAAAAAGATTACAACTGATCCAAAGATAGGTGAGAAGAATTATTGAGATGTATAAATTTTGGGAAGTATAATTATAAGAGTGAGTTAAATGATCTTGATGGTTGAGTAGTGTATAGTTAACGGTAGAGCTAGATGATGATTAATAATGAAATCCATATCAGAATTATCTTGATTTTGTGGATGATAGGGAACCAAAAGTTGTTAACCCTTAATGAGTCTTTAAAATACATATATGTGAAGTCAAATTAAATGTTAAATTTCTTATATGAATGTCAAAATATTAAATTAAATGACATATTATATTATTAATGATTAAATATAAGTGAGTGAGAGATAATATAGATTGAGAGTTTTATAAAATGGAGTCATAATGAAGATAAATTTATTGGACGATATAGTGGAATATGATTGAGTATTAGTTAGTGAAAAAAACATAAATTATAGTTCATGTTCCCCATATATATCATTTCAATGATGGTTATATAGAGGGGCAATCATTGAAAGAATGGTGTTGATAATTTAATAGAAGATCTTAAGAGAGGTTATCATGTAAACTCTCAATAATCCATTCAGTTGGGAATGAATGGTTTTGATTACTAAAAATTTCATTGTTGAAAAATAAGATCCAAAATTGATTATCATTATAGTGGTTTGTCGTTGAATTCTAGAGTTCTGAACATTGAGGTTTTCCAAAATAAAGTTCTAGATGATCTGTTTATGATAAAGTACTGTTTTTTATTCAAAATGTTTTTAGTAGGATCTTACTTTATTATTAAATCAATATAAATAAAATTATAACATTTCTCATTCTATTTAATGGTATCTTTTTTAAATTGTGGTAACAGGTATAAAGAGTTATCGAGGGTTAGTGATTTTCTTATAAAAGTGGATGTTAAAATTTCCATAGGATTTTCTCGGAATTTAAAATCATTGAGTGTAAGTGTTGATTATTTGATGATAACATCCAACCTATTTTAACCTCCTTTCATTGATAATGATAAAATATATGCCTTAAACTCAACCAAAAAAAGTGTAGATGACCACATTGTGATAAAAAAAATTTAAAATTTTATGTGCCTTGTGTTAATATATATTTTATATCATATGTGTATGGGTGATATATAATGCATGAGATGATCAAGATTATATGAAGTTTTAAAAGATGTTTTTAAAAAAATAAATTATAAAAGAAAATCACTAATTTACCCCTCTTTTTAGTGATGCGTCATATTCCTGAGAACATTAATTTATTTTCCAAATATCTTTTCTCTGATGAAATCGGCATGGTTTACATAAATATTAATTTCATTAGACCATGATGACATAACAAAATAAATCATATTATATTATATCCAAAATTTATTTAACACAACAAAATCATTAGAATGACATTAATATAACCCAAATGGCCATGGTTCTCATATTTTTAAGACTTTTCACCTGGTGGGGTAGACGACACTGTGTTAAACACTGAAAATAGCCATGATTATAATATTTTTACAGAAAATATTACATTTGATAATATCCTCAAAAATATTATTTTTTGTGATATAGGCTTTAAACCAATGAAATATTTTTGTATCATTTGATCTTTTATTAATGTATATTTACATTTTGTATAATTTATAAAATTATTTTAAATAATAAAATAAGGAAAAACTATAAAGTGCCTATGTTGAATTATAAAATTAATTTTAAAAGAAAATATAAATTTTTTATATTCAATGGAATTATTAAAAATTTATTTAAACCATACCAAAAATAGTTTAATATAATTAGATAAATTATATAAATAATTTAAAATGTCTAGTATTTAAATATTTAATGCCTTTGACATAAAATGTGAATTTTTTATATGATTATTAGAATTTTCATAAAAATAAAATATTTTTTTTGCTTGAATGGGAACAAATTAAATAACATGAAAATTAAGAGTATGAAACAATTTATATTAGAATGAATGTGAAATTGAAAAATATATTCATGTTATATAATGTAAATAAGAGCATGCCAAAATTATATAGTCTTTAAAATTTAATTTATATATGAATTTCTCAAAAAAATTATCTTATTTCTAAATTCATGAAATTATATATTATTTATTTTATTCCCTTTCTTAATAATTTATGATTATAAGTGTTATATTAAAAAAAATTATTTGGTATAAAGAGTTTGAAGTGATTTTTAAATTGATTTATGATTGAATTAAGAAGTTAATTAATTATTATATATATTATGTGTTTGAATTGATATGGAATTGATGTCTATTGTGATTAAAGAAACATGAGTAAAGGGATGTTGGGGAGGGATGATCAATGGTTCAGGATCAAAGGCTCTGTCTATAAAATTGGGGTTAGTAACCTATCACTACATGATTACACTTATGTGGTTTTTAGATTTTATATGATTCTAATAAATTGAATGAATGTTTTTTTATGTAAAATAATCATGAGATGAATTTTGATAAGTATAAATATATTGGTATTTTAATTTTAGATGTTTTCAGAAGCTCTGAGTTTGTAAAAGAGTCTCACAATAATATGGTAAAAATATTAACTTAGTCGAAGGAAGAAGGGGAAAAACTAAATATTTATAAGTGTTGATAGAAATAAAGGGAATTTATAGGATAAGGTTGAGAGATAATAAATCCCATTAAAATACTTTTTTTAGATTCCATTCGAAATGACAGTTGTTCAAACCTCGAGCATATATACAAGTAGGTTTATGAAAAAATAGAGTGTCAAATGATTAAATTATATATGAAGATAGTGTTACGGGTTTCCCTAAATGTTAGGTTCATATATTTTGAATATTGATTTGGTTAAAATTAGCATAGAAACACAATGAGATAGAATATCAATGGATTAGAGTTGAGTTTTTCTATATGATGTATTCAGTAAGGAGTTATTATCATTTATTTAAGAGGAAAATATGATATGAATGACATGATGAAATACTTAGATATCTAATAAATGAGTGTAACTAAAAAGAGGTTATACTAATTTAAATATGAATATTAGCCTACCAATGGATATGTTTTAATTAAAATGGTTTTATCATTTTAGTGGGAGAACATATAATTAATGTTAGTATTAAATTGATATTAAACATGATATTCATATGTTAAAATATTTTGTTGTGGAAAAATTGGTATCAAAACCTTGAAAATTACTTTTAGATAAAAATTTATAATGGAAATGTTTAATGAAAATAACTTCTTATACTACTATTGTAGCTTCAGAATAGTTCTTAAGAAGGAATGTAAATTCAATATATTAGAGTAACTCATTCTTGAAAAGCTATAGGTTTTTCAATAAATAATGAATTTACTTTTTTCAAGAATTATAAAATGATTTACATGAGTTTTCAAAGGTATGGGATTAAAAATAACGTAATGAGATATATTCTTCTCTCATTTGATCAATATCATTTGGTATTTTAGCGACCTGGAGAGATTGGATGTTTCTATTAAGGATTTTATGGTAGAATTAATTCTAGAAATTTTATTATAATAGTTTTAAAAATATTAATGGGTTTATAAAATTTTTACGCTGTATATTTTATCTGTTGATGATAATTAAATAGTATGTTGGATTTTTTATCGGTTTGTAAGCTATCATTAAATATATGTTTACGATTACGATTGATGAAAAATATAGGATCGGCTAATTATTATCCTAGGTCATTGAAACCTTGAGGTGATATCATGAAATGAGGTTAGTATTTATATTAGATGGAATTGCCAAAAATAATTGAAGTGCATTATGAATTTCCCAAGAAAATACACCTTAATCATTAGTTTAATAATATCAATTCATAAATTTTAAATCATTCATGATACAAAATATACATTTCAAAACTATTATATATATAAATATGTTTATAAATAAAGGTAATATTTGACAAAGCCTATATTTTTCATTCAAGTGATAAAGAACATGCTTAATAAATCATAGATTTGGATATAATAGAATATTTCATGGTATAATGGATCTAAATAAAGGATGTTAATTTTTAACTTATTTCATTTTAATAATAAGATAAATTTATTTTTAATAATTATTTTTTATATTTAACATGATATAGTTGTTTTAATTGACATGGATTATGATTTATCCCAATTACATGACATGTTTAAAAATATAATAAGGGTAAAAAATGTTTCAGACTTGATAAAATATTTTCCCAAGATATTTTTTCAAATGTTATATAAAGAGTTACCAGCAACAAAATTATGGAACCTTTTTAAAAATAATGTATTCATTTAAAAATACTTCTCAAAACACATACTATACCATATATTCCGTGGATGAAATAGTTAATTTTTATAATATTCCAACTAAATGATAGAAGTGTTATTAACTTACATAAATGAGTTTCTGTGTCTTATCATTATATTATGGAGTCAATATAGTTTCTCAGTGTAAAGTTGGAGTAAATGTGGAATTAGGTTTTCTCAAAAAAGTCATAAATATTAGATTATACTAATCTAATCAAAATTTAATTCCTCTTTATATCATAAAATGGAATAGGGTGTTATTAAGGATATGAATGTAAAAAAGATAAATTTTATTACCAAAAATGATCCTAAAAAAGAAATCAGTTATAAAGTCGAATAAGTATGGTGATGAAAAACATTGAAAGAGTTATACGTAGAAAATTGATGTTATTACCAACATAAAATTTCTTATTTTAAATTAATTAATCTTTAATATTATGTTCAATGTATAAAAAATTATGAATATTTTTTCCATGTATCGTAATTATTCAATCAAACATTTTTCATAAGTGTGACCCACTAAATGTGTTTCATGGGAGGTTTTGTCATATTATCACTTAGAGGTTTGGAATACATTTCATAGAGATGTAATTATTATTAGAAATACCTAAATGTGAATCAAATATAAGGCATCTCTAGATTTCTATTATATGAGAAATGATTATGATAATTACATTGTATTGTTTTATTAGTATTCGTATAGGCGTTTAAGAATTAATATTAAGTTATGTTATAAAAAAGTAAATATAAAAATTATTATTCTTCCATATCATTTTAATATATCGTGTAATGTGTAATGATAGTTTCCCTCTAAATCTTTGACTTCATTTTATCCACAATAGAGGTATTTTTGGAGTATTATTGGTTTCGAAGAATTTTTTGTTTAATGTTAATAGGATTTAATAATGAATTATAGAATATGATCATGAGACATAAAATGAGTTATTTATGATATATGACCTACATGTAGACCACACCGAGTGGAATACAGTAGGTGTTTTTATGATATGGGTGTATGTTTCATATTGAATACTCATGCTTGTTCATGGAATGATGCCTAGTATGAAAACCATGATATTTGATAACATTATTACACTATCCTTGGGGATTAGAAAATTACGTGATGGTTGGGTATGTTGTTGATAATTTTATCAATTGATACTTAATCAAGATGTTATTTGTCCTCTTATATGATAATTATGGCATGTGGGCCCTAAATTAACATAGATTGAGGATGTGTGTGTCCTTTTTTATATGAGGAATATGTTATGTGATTATAAATTTATATGATGGGTGTGTGATGTTATCATCCACTTTATGGAATGATATGATATGTGTACACGAATAAAATCTATCTATACTCATATAATCAAGAATATATGAGTTATCGATATGGAATTGGCATACTCAATCTTCCTAATCACTCGATGTCTATGAAAAAGGGACAGTATAATTATTTATACATCAATATGATAAAACTTGTGGAAATAGGTATGGAGAAACATCTATTTGATAGAGATCATGCCATTCCCCTTTATATCTTGTGTAAAATTTCCTCTTTACTATAGATCATAATATTCTTACAATTATTTATTTTGGAAAATTCATAATTTTTAGAGAAATGCAATAAATTCCCATGGGGTGAAATTTTCTTGTTGTATGAATTGGGATAATATTTTGTTATAAAGTGTATATAAAAATAATGTAGGGCTACCCAAAAAGTATTTTGGAAGATATGCAAAAACAATTTTATATGGATTATCAAAAATTTGTGTTGAAAATGTATGATAGTTTTCATATTTCCCATTTGGATCAATTTATCATTTAGAGGGGGAGGGGTGAATTAGTGATATATTTTTCAGTTTTGTTTCCTTTATTTTAAAACAACCTTTGTATCATGTTAAATATTTATCACTATGATAATAGTTTAAAACAAACATCCATAGGAACACAAGTGTTCATAAGGTTCACTACTGAAAAGAGTAGTTACATCCTTAACATGGGGTGGAAAGATTCCAATACCACAGAATCCACTATAAAAAATCCTTTTGTGTGGATATATAAATGTATGATATTCCCTAACACTTGTGTAGCACTATTATCAATACATAAGTGCATGTTCTTCTCTTAGCACAAATTATGTAATACAACTTTGTGTAAAAAGTAATGAATACTTCACCAGTTAGCTCAAACCATGTTAGAATTAAATATTATCAACTTCCATAATGAATCATCCAAAACATAAATATTAACTTTCCTACCTAGTATTAGGTAGAAACATCCTTCATACAGACACTTGATGGATCAGTTTGAGTTTTTAGTCTGATTTCTCAGTCTAATTCATCTATCTGATTATTCAGTTCAATAGTAAAAGTATACCATAATATTACCGAAACAATTCAAAACAGTTCACTTCTTAGTTGAGAAAATTTTAAGACTGATGTCTCTGTATGATGACCCAGTCCAATATAATAAACACTGATCGCTTACATTCTTCTGTCTAATAGGCTTACTTAGGAATGTTTAATCCAGAAACCTCTTCTCATAATAAAATCTCCAACACTTTTTCCTTCACTTTAGCAGTAAATAATACTTCTTTCATAAAATTAAAATATACTTCCTACTATTTATAGGTATTCTGAATGTTGTTTGGGAAGAAATATAAAAACGTTTTCTGGCTTAACCAAATGTCCCAAAAGATAAATTTCCCCTTCATTTCGGCTCCATCATTGGCATCTTCATCTCATCTGAATTATTCTCAAAATTTATCAAATCATTTGAAAACATTATCACACTCTAAACATTCTTACCATTCTTCAGTTCAATTCCATTTTCATTATCATTTCATCACTATAATAAAGACATATGTACAATATCATATTCATCATAATGTTTTCCTATACTAGTTGATTTTAGCAATAGAAAATAACTTTTCACTACAATGATCCATTACAACAACAAAAAATACTCATTTTGAGGCATTTTACCAAAGGGTAGACATAAATGTTTGAAACAATTATTCCATAAATACTTTTTCTACATATATGGATATCAGATCTTCTTCAAAACACTTCAACAATACATTCAATAACCCCTTTTAAAAATAATTTCACAAAACATCTCAACTAGTTCTCTTTTCCTTATTTTCCTCGAACTGATGATCTTGTGTCTATTGAATATAATGGTATCAGCCTATGTCTAATGGATTAGCCTTTGTCTCAATCTAATGGAATGGTGTCAGCATTGTTCTAATGATTTAAAACCACTTATTATTAAATGACCCTTGACCTAACGAGATAATAGATCATTTATCCTTTTTTATTGAACAAAAACTAAATAAATTCATCATAATGAAAATGACTGACTACAATTTTCATCATCATTCAGTTTATTGGTCATGAAATTTGTTAGTTATATTTTCACATGTCCCAAAAATATACATTTAATATAATTATTCCTTTTATGGATCAGTTCCACCATGATTCTGATGGATCAGTTTCATTAGCTACTTAATGTATGGCATAAAGAAACTTTCAACATCCCCAAACTTTAGTCAATTCAACACCCAATGATCTTCACCATAATAATATGAGACCAGAAGTCTTTGACCTTGTAGAGTTTCATTATCCAAAAAATTTTACTTTTAACCAAGGATTCCGCATGAATTTGATATGTTTTTTTATTGGAAAAAATAAAAAAAATAGAATGAGGAATTTTAGACTCTGATATATATTTTTATACCAATAAAAACATTCTTTCTACAACAAGTGTTAGTCTGACACACAACTTCTTTGTTACAACTTATTCAGAATAGAAGTCCAAAACAATAAGATATTCATATCAATACTATGTCTGTTATTCTAATTATGATGCTCACTCTCTTCTCTATTGACTAATCACCTCAACATGAAAAATTATTGTGATTTCTTTTCTGTGAAAACAAATTACAAAATAATATATATTAACTTTTTTTAACATCCAAACAAATTCCAGCCAATGTGGCCCTAAGAGTCTCCCCCTTTTTATTTTTTTGTCAACCATGGTTCATAAATCACTAAATTTTTAACCTCAAGAAGTTTATTACTTATCAATATTTCTAATACTATGTGAGTGAACTCTTTGTATGATATAAGAATCATTTACAACAAAATGATTACTTCCAAATGTAGTGACACATGAAACTTATTTGTCTTTGAACCATGTCTTCACATATTCATTCTCTTCTTCCATAGCTTCTTCCACATACCAAAAAACATAGGTTTCCTATAACCACCTTAATAAACTTTTAGAATAGTTTACGTACTAACATTTTATGTTCACAACATACCCACAAAACTCACTAAATAAAAGATTCTATAAATTTTTTATCACATACCAATGGATAGATAAATGTTACACCCCCCCCCCCCCTTGACAACACAATCCAAATACTAGATGATATTGGGGAAAACGCACATACTTAATCCTTTTAGGTTAATACTATTGATTCAAATATTCATCCTCATCATGATAAATAAATCCTTTGGTAATGGTTTATTTGAAAATGTAATATACATGTTCTAATGTAGGAACACACATCAGCTTCAATTCCTTCTTATCCAAATTATATTTGATGAAATGATATTTTATATCAATACTATTTGAAATATAATGTTTTTGTGGGTTTCATATAAGGTTTATGGAACTTTTATTGTCACAACCAAAGAAAAATGGAAACATTACTTCAATATGTATGTCCTATAACCGAGTCTTCATCCACATATGTTGGGTAGCAGCATGAGTGGTAGCAAAAGGATCAGCTTCAACCGTGCTAAGGGTTGCTGGATTTTATTTCTTATTATGTCAAAAAACATAACTATTCCACAGATAAAAAACTTCACCATATGTAAATATTTTATCATCAATACTTCCATCACAATCAGAATATGAACACATAAACATGTTAATTATTTCTGCCTTTCATATCTAATTATGAAAATTGTTATACAATTGATATATATAGGATTTATTTTCTCATCGATTAGGTGTGATTATATTGGATTACTATGCAATAAATCACATAAGATAAAAACATTGTCAACTTCTTGTCTTTAGGCAGTCAAATACCATAAACATCTAATATTATTCTAAAAATATATGGAGTAAACATCATTTCTATCTCTGTATTTGATAAACATACATCCCACTCAAATAGTTGTTGAAATATGTTTTGAATTTTCTATTAAAAACATCATTAGATGTCCCTTAGAATACTTTTGTTGAGAAAAAAATATGTCTTTCTTCTTTTTTATGATTTGTAACCCAAGAAAGTTTTTCATTTCCCCAAACATAAACATTTCACATGAATTATTAATTTATTCTTGAATCTGTTCACATACTCGTTCATCATTCCGATTAAATATAATATCATTAATATAAAAAATAACAATGATGTAAATACCCTAAACTACTTTGATGAACAGATCAATATCCATACATTATTTCTTAAAATTGAACATTCTTAGGCATGTATCTAATTTTGAATATTATTCCTTCAGAATATGATTTTTACCATAAAATGATTTCTTTATCCTACACAAATAGAATTCCTCCATACCAATAATAAATCAACAAGGTGGTTTAATATAAAAATCTCCATCAGGTTCACCATTAAAAAATATAGACTTAAAATCAATCAGAAACTTTTGTAACATCATTGTACAAAAATAGAAAGAAATATTCTTGTTGTATCTAACCTTTTCAATAGTGAAAAGTCTCATAAAAATCCAGGTAACAAATCTATAAGTGACCTTTGCAGAAAAACCATGGTTATATTATATAACATTAACACATTCATAATTCTTTTTATTTAATACCCAAGTTGAGTAGAAAATATTTTTGACATTTTTTATAGGTATGAGTTCCAAAATGTCATTCTTTTCAGTCTGAGCCAACTCTTCCTTCATATACTGAATCCATTCAAGAAACTCAAAATAACCATTACCATCTTTTGAATGAAATTTTTATTAAAATGAATTACATGTAATAACTTATGATTTCCTTCTTGTTTGAACCATTTAATGTTTATCACCAATTATGTTTTGGGCTTACACTTGCTTCCTCAGCCTATCATTTGATTTTCTAGAGTCATCCTGATAACTAGAAACAAATGAGTTTGATTCTTCATCTAGTGTAGTAATATAATTTTTTCATCCTTATCAGAAAAATATAAAAAAAATTCAATCTTCTTTTTTATCTTCAATATCTGTATGATTTTATTTAGCTTCTTCTTAGGCTTTTTCAATGACTTTCAGATCAACATATATAAATAGTCATTATGACTCTTTATTTAAACATCTATTGAAGGTAACAAGGTCATAGTAGAATACTTTGAGGTGGAGAATTTAAATTTTTTTCATCATTATGAAGATAATACTTTTTGTCTATAATGATTGTGCCTCTATACAGTCATGGGATCTCATATAAATTAAATAGAGTAGAAAAATGTAAACTGACGATATACATTTTTTAGATATGAATGTGTGGTTGAAATATTCTTAATTTTAGTGATCAATGCATAAAGGATCCAAATCCAAATCCCTCTAGATGAAACACTCTCTCTTTGAAATCTGCTAGAATATTGATCATCGAATTATATGAGGATACATGAAGATCGTATGACTCCTTCGACATCCTGAGGAGCATATCCATGGTGTACCATCAATGCATGAAGATGAAATTGATCCAAAATAATAGGTTCAAGAACATGGAGACAACCCCTCTGCTTTTATTTATAGTGGATGATCAAAATACCTAAAAGGGTTCCCCATCCCCCATTTTTTTAATGTGCACAAAATAAATAAATATGACCAACTAAAATGAATCAATATAATTTATTAATTTATCATATACATTTAACATATTTAAAATATATATTATGTGATAAAATCAAGTCATTTAATCGACTCGTAAGTCCTGTGTAATATTAAATGAACGAATAATATTTATATAATATATATTCAAGTACTAATGTCATGTTTTTACATAACATGTAAATATACATAATAATTAAATTAAATTATTTTTATTATTAAATTGAATAATATGAATTTATTTATTCCACCGGTGATCAATAACATGGAAAACACTGAAAACCTGTGGTGGGGCCCACCAGGTCTAATATACATACTTAACTGAATATGGATGAATCATTAATACGGTAAATATGTATCCCTCTATGCCCATATATCAGTAGTATTTAATAATATCCATAGTCCAAGAGCCGAGTCTAAAAACTCATCAACTGCCCTAAAGAGATAATGATAGTCATAACAATGATAATCATCCCACAACATGCACTATATAATATATTCTCTTTACCTTAAAAGAATCATAAAGCATGAAGCAACCTTGTGTTATCTCCTACTTCACTATTTATAATTTTTTGATATAACCAGATGATTTACCTTTATACTACCATTTCCATGGATTTATAATGGTAATACCATTATGATCAACAAGTCCTAACATATAAAACATAATTAACCCAAAAGAAAAAAATCATTTATTGACCATTCAACCAATGCCAAGACACCAATGATACACTCAACGCAATATACCTCTTCATGATTTCATTATCATGGTTTTTTCCTTACATTAAAATATACAATCAAATAGAACACATTGGTAAGGATTTCAAGTCATGATACCAATTAAAATGTTCATATATAAGATCAAAAAATGACACATGAAATATGTGGTGTTATTATTGGTGACTCTTCCCTCATGATATAACTACTATATATCACCAAATGGGATCTTCATGAGAAATATTCTAAATTCTTATGATCCTCCAACACGTGATATTAAGACATATATTGTGTCTAGTCGGTAAGATTTTTCTATGCCATATGACATATATTTAATATTAATATCATAGTATCTCTTGGTTCTCAATATATCTTGGAATCTACTATATCCTTTTCATATTTAAATTAATCTATGAATAAAACTACTAAATAGTGGGTGTAGAAATATATAAATTTAAATAGTAAGAAAACATCATGTATAGCTAACTGTATACATGATATTGTGATAAAAATTACTAAATAATTGTGTCTAGAAACCCACTATAAAAACACTCCCACTTTCACTAGATCCAACTTGCTAAAAAAATACTATCTCTTAGATGGTTTTGAATATGTTTCTACTGAGGAATACCATTATCTTCTGGGTTTGCCAAATTTTTGCTTCCTGGATATTCTACTATATACGACCTCACCCCTTGTGTAAAATTTCTCAATTGACTGTATCCCCAAGTATTTCCCTTTTTAAACAATTAAAACATTTCATTTTGTCTTATACCAGTAACAAAATTATCCTTATGATAAATTGGATAATGGTACCTCTGATTCCATGAATTGGATTTTTTTGCATTTAATAACTAATTCTTAGCAACCTTAGAAGCTTCAATATACTTATTTTTGGTTTGTATTGATACAATCGCCTTTTATGATATTTTCTCACTCAACCCATTATACTAACTGGGATATTAGATCAAAATTATTCAATGGAAGACTAGTTTGTGACCCTCCTAAAACTAGTATCATTTCATCTCTAGTTACCAGGTTCATATCTTTTGTACTTTCGAATGTACAATAAAATTTTTCTGATTACTTCACATGAAGTTCTTATGAATATAACTGATATTTACCCACATATGTTTTCAATAACATTGGTTGTACATGTCATGGAATACGTTAGTGATCCAACAATGAATTTCATGGAACATAACTAACTAATTAATCTCCTCATATTCCCATTATTTTTTATTTAGAGATATTTATTCTATTTGAAAATGGAAACAATTCTTCTCTTGAAATGTTCAAACATGTATTTTTCAATATTATGGCTGTATATCTATTATTAAATAGGTAAGGAATTATTATATCTAATAGAGAAGATCATGTTATCTATAACATAATTTTCTACTTTATGTCAATATCTTGTGAAATTACTGTTATACTAGTCTTAACTAACAATAAGAGAAATTGTTTTTTTCTAAATATTGTCAAACACATTTCCCAGAGAAAACTTGGACTCTCCCCTGTCTTATAATTTAAACATGGAAAAGATTCATTCCAAATGATTATTATATGATCTTGTTTCAGGTTTCAATCCAATAATAAATTTTAGAAACTAACAACCATTATTCATATTTTTTGGCATAGTTATTCCATTCAAGTTGTGTCATATATACACCTTCCATGAATGGTTTTAATGACAAATAATGCACAATTAATGAATATTTTTATTATCTATGATAGGTAAAATTATAATGTATTTAGGGATAATTAATTAGTAAAACCAATTGAGAATTTTTTTGAATGACTCTTGTACCATCCATGTATCATCTCATTCGAATACCCACTACAATATTCAAAATAATAATCCCCTTTTCACATTGATACATGGAATCCATTATCGATTTTTAATTGGTTGTGTCATTTTTTTCAAAATTCTATATACATCGCACTTGCAAGAATTACTATTCTCCGTGAATAATATACCACCAGACATGGTGAATATAAAACCATCACTATGTTTTTATCCTTCCAACATAGTATGTGTCTATGGAACATACCTCTTCCAAATTCACTTGTGGAACTAGTTCATATTACAACTACTTGTGCATCCTCAGAACTGACTAAACTAAAGTCAATATGGCTCCCAGTATCTCAATTAGACTTTCGATCCCTTATCTATAAATATTGTCTATTACTTGATTACCATTCTTCTGACTTATGGCTTTTGGTAATATCCTAAACAGCTATTAGATGAATTACATAGATTCACAATGTGTTTATATTGATCAATGTTTGTTCAAACTCTTTTCATCTAAAAACATGTCATATGAAGTAATGGATTTCAATCATACTAGGAATCATATAATATCGATTATCAATTATAGTTTTCTTATGGTTGTCGTATTTCACTATTATTTAAAAATCATATCAGGAAATATAATGTATGTTTACGCAATCTGCAACATTGATATTGATTTCATCATGACTCTATTGTAGAAGATGTATGTTTAGGAATTTATCCATGCTACATTTTTTTGATATGTGTTAACGTATAAGATATATCATTGATCCTCCTTATAGAAACCAATTTTGTGTTGTAGATAAAGTAATTTATGTTTTATAATAAATCTATGCTACATTATCATGATCAATTAATGCTTGGTTAGGATATTATTCAGCATGTCATTCCAAAGTAACTCATATCACATGACCATGCATATTTCATACGTGACCTTACTATTCTTTATTACATAAATAAATCTTATATGTATATCAACAACTACCTTGCCCTTGAAATAGAACATTTTCACAAGATGAACTAAATCTAGAAGCATGGTGAAATACCTTTATATCTAAAGGATTCATTTTCTATACTAAATACAAGGATAATACCTAATGTGTTTGGTTGTACCAAGTCTAAAAACCAAACTATGTATATCCTAGAAATCCACATTTATTTTTATATGATAATGAAATATCTTTCCACAACTGGGTATATAAATCATGAATTTTCTATTCATTAAGTATTTACTATTATATAAGTATCACTGAACTATTGTTTGAGTATGAGACACCACAAACAACATTCATTCCTTAATCTAGAATAAGGTCTCCTAGTGTCCAATTGACACATGAGATAAATATTTTAGTTATAATCAATAACATTTTGTCTTAAATAGTAACCTTGGAAATTATATGTTAGGTATTTCTCACCATTGAATTTGGAATCACCCTTTCTTAGCCACATGAAGAATACACCTTACATCTTGAAATTATTCTATTACATATTTTTTCAATGTATTTTAATACTCATATGTGAGAGGCATATTGTGATTGACACCCAAATAGTATATTAGAAACACTGCAATTTATATTGATGAATATACCTGAAAAACAAGTGGTCCATTATTATTTAATTCAGTTCATTGAATTTAAACTTATATTGATTTATTTCATTAACTGATACAAAAATAAAATCATATTAATAAATCTTATCATCGAAGGAAATTGAAAATTTTTCTTTTACGTTACCCTTTTCATTATCCTTATAGCTTTTCCTTTTAATTTATTAACTATAATAACTTAATGGTAACATATCGTTAATATTATTATTATGTGGAGAACCTTACCAAAAAGATAATGAAGATATTACTTATTCTTGTTCATTTTGTAAAATTAAAAAAAACTATTTTATATTGGTGTAAAATATTTAATAGTGTTATTCTTTGAATGATCATGATCCAACTTTCCTATTTACACAATTCCAGTTTATTTATCAGTCATTAATATTTTTTTTCACATTCTCCTCATAATCTTCTTGGTTATTAAACAGCAGGTTCTTCATCCATATCTTGATGTTATAATCATAATAAATATCAAAAGTTGGTGATATCATTAGGAAATAACAATTCATTGGCTCTGGGAATCTGGGGTCAGGGCATTACAGTTTCAATCAAATGATGTTTACTAAAAACATGCTAAATAGATTTAGAAAATGTTTGATTAAGGAATATTACCCTAAGAAAGATGTTGAGGATATGCATTGGATTAAATTTTTTAATTTTTTGTAATATCCAGATTATTTGGATATTTATAGAAATACATTTATGTCTGTTTAATACAAGTGAATGTGGTTCTGGAATCAATGTACCTCAGAGTAACAACATTGACATGGTGTTCTGAGCCTCACTCAGTGTAACCTAGTACATGGAAACTAACCTTACTATGTACTTGGTTTGACATTTTCAGGGGATATGATTTGGGTAATTAACATTTCCTTTAAAAACAATTATATAGGATTTATAATTAAATATCTCCCCAAAGAAACCATTTTAATTATTAGGAAATTAGATATGCATAAAATTATTCAATTTATGTTATGTATTTTACTTGTTAATAATTATGAATTATTATTCATAAGATAATATATGGATTCCATTTAATAGAAATGGTGCCTAATTGAATGAATTAATACTATATCAATGCACGTAATCCATGTATGGATTTCCCACATATGCAAGACAATGATAGTGGAGATGTTGAAACAACCGGTGATGAATATCTTATAACCATACTCGGAAAACTGACTCAAGTTATTAATAATAACATTAAATATATGGAGAAACCTAATCCAAAATTTGAAGGAAAATGATAGACTAATGTTTGGGATAACAACATCCAGCATTCAATGGGACTAAAAATCCATTTATAGTCAAGCAATGGATAATTTCCCTAGAGAAGAAATTTCTTGGTTTGGGAAGTAGAGAAAGGATTAAGGTTTTCATGGAAATTTATCATATCTCATGAGAAGTGAAAAAATGGTGTACATTGATTCAATACACAAAGGATGATGAAGATATAGAAAACATGTAATCGAAGGAATTTAATGAACTATTCTTAAGGAAATACTTTCTAGGTGAACTGTGAGCAGATATGGTAAGGAAATTCTATGTCTGTGGAAAAATGAGGATGCGAATGTTTCAAGGGATGAATGTAAATTCAAAATGATAACAATGTATTCTCCATAATACATACATAACCCATGAAGTAATATTTTTTTATTCTTTCATGGGTTATTACTAGTACTCTGACGGGCAGTGGTCTCACAATATTCTCATCATATGAATTTATAGTCTCATGTGCTATCAAGATAGAAAAGGATTTTTTATGTCTTATGACATTAAAGTAATGAAAGAGAAGAAGAGGTCTGATTAACTCTTCAGAAAAGGTAATAAGGTGATGAAGGGTAACATTGACGCTCCACCCTGTGGTAATTATGAGAAGAAACACCCTCGTACTTTCCTAAAGTGGATGAGAGTTTATTACATGTGGGGAGTAAAATTCTACGATGATCATGATTAAATTAGGGATAAATAAGCTAATATTGTTCAATTACAGAATTTTATAGATATGTGACAGTATGTATATTATTGACCTATGTGTCAAGGAATTTTTTCCTAGAAAATGACAAGGAGAATGGAAAATCTTATATGATCACAACTGCAGAAGGTCATGTTCATAATGATGTGGTGGAAGGTACTTTAATCATATAATCAAACATATCCAATGATTTATTGGATTTTGGATCATCACATTCTTTATATCTTCCTAGTTTTAGAACGAAATTAAACATTTCCATTTTGACATAACAAATAAGTTATCAATCAAAATTCGCTAGGGAAGCCTTATTGCAACAAAGATATGACTGTAAATTTCCTTTACGACATGTAATTATATATTAGATTATGACATCTTCATCAAACCAATGATTTAATCCTATATAATCCTCAGTAAGGATTGGATTTAAAAATATGATGCAGAATTCTTTTACAAGAAGAAGGAAATTATGATCTATTAGGAAGAAAAAGAATCTCTTATCTTTAAATACAAAACATCATCACCCCATTCTTACCAAAATACACCCCCATTATACATATTGAATTATATTATTGGGGTGGAAGATAAAACAACATATTGGTTTTATTAAGGTAATCTTCAAACTGTGGATGTTCTTAATGTAATGGAATACTTTAATGTTTTTCCAAAATATTTACCTGGACATCCCTTAGAGTATGAAGTAGAGTTTTATATTAAGTTAACACCAGATGAAATACCAATATCAACTACTCCTTATTGAATGGATACTATGGACATAGTGGAGTCAAAGATACAATTTTAAGATTTGGGTAAAAAAGGATTTATTCTCCCTAATGTTTCTCATTGGGAACCCTTATTCTCTTTCAAATGATAAAGGATGGATTTATGAGATACTATTTTTCTTATAAAGAAATCAATGCCATTACAATAATAAAAAAATATAATCTCTATTGTATCGATGATTTATTTGATCAGCTTCGGGGATATGAATTATTTTCAAATATATACATTTGTTCTGGATATATTCAATTAGGAGGAAGAAGGAAGACTTCATGTAGGAAAAAATTTATAAAATGTATGGTCATTATGAATTTACATAAATTCCATTTTAATTGACTAATTCAACTTATGACTTTGTTGATATCAAGAAAATAGTGTTTATGTAATTTCATGAAAATATTATTGTTCTATTTATTGATAATTTTCTAAAATATTCTATTGAATATGAAGATGATGATAATCATAATCAAATCTTTCTTGAGACTCTTAGAAGGGAAGAATTATATAGTAAATTTAGCATGTCTGAATTTGGCTTCAAGAAATTTCATTTCAAGGCTATATTGTATCCAATGATGGAATCTATATTGATATTATAAAGACAATGGAAATCCAATAATGGATAACACTGGAAATAATTATCGAGATACACAGTTTTATTGGTTTAGCATATCACTATAGGCATTTCATCTACAATTTTTCTATATTGTATAACTCGTTAAACAGGGTCAAATGTAAAGAGGTTAAATTAATTTGACAAAAACTGTTTGAATAATGTTTTTAAGAATTAAATATATGTCTATTCAATGCTATTATTATTAAAATTCCATCTAGAAATTATGGTTTTGTGATTTAGAGTGATGCATATGCGAAAATACTCTTTTTGAGTTCTTATACAGAATTATAATGTTCTTTCAGATTCATCAAGCCAATTAAAAACTAATTAACAAAACTATCCAACTCATGATCATGAGTAAGATGCAGTAATCTTTATCAGATGATATAAAGACACTATCTCTATAGTGAATGATTTGAGATATATATTGATCAAAAGAGTTTGAAATATATTTTCTCAAAGAAATAACACAACATGAGACAAACGGAATGCCTTGAACTACAAAAAAATATTTTTATTTCACAATACACGATGTCCCAGGGGGAAAAATAAGGTGGAAGACATTTTCAGTAGAAAGGACCATGGTATTCTCAAAAATATTTGTGTTGAATGTGATCATATGTTTATGGATCCTGTAATGTTGTATATGAGGATAATCACATAAGGTGAAACATCACTACATTTTAAATTGGTTTTCAAACCATATTTAATATAAATGATAAAAAATTCTTAGACTAATGATAATGATTTTCAAAAGAAAATTATTTCTGATAATTATAGGAGGTTCATTGGATTTGTATTTGAAGATGAAATTTCAAATTTTGGGAAGAGGCTTTCTGTTCCATTTATACCTGAGACAAAAAGGGAATTAATGGATGATGCTCATTGATCCAATTTCTCTATACTCCCTAGTAGCACTATGATGTATAATGATTTGAAAGAACAATTTCAGTGGGACAACATGTAGAAGGATTTTGCTGATTATTTTTCGAGGTTGTTGGTTTTTCAACATGTGAGGTGAAGGAGACAAAATCCAAGATGATTTAGGCAATCGGTTCCTATGACTATGTGTAAATGGGAAGATATTATGATGATCTTTATCATGGGGCTAACAAATCATCCTAGAAGTAATGATGTGATATGTGTTAATGTTGAACACCTAACTAAATCAGCACATTTTGTTTTTAAATTATGTTTTCAAACATTAAAATTTTTCATGAAATTATATTAATGAAGTTGTAAGACTTCATGGTGTATACTAATTGATTATTTTTGAATGTGATCAACATTTTACATCCATATTTTGGAAAAGTCACTAGAAGGCCCTAGATAATGAGCTTAGTTTTAGAACTACCTTCCACCCTCAAACTGATGCAAAAAAGGGACTATTCAAACTTTAGAGGACATTTTTAGATCCTTCCCACATGAATTTCAAGAAATGTGGGATCATTATTCACCATTGGTAGAATTTTTTTATAATAATAGCTTCCATTCAAGTATTCAAATTTCAATGTATTAAGATTTATATGGAATTATATGTTGTACACCATCTTCTCTGGATGAAGTTAGTGAATGGAATCTTGTAGGACCTTAACTTGTTGAGGAAACAATGTAAATGTTGAAGATTATTTTAACCCATATAAAAGTAGCTCAGATTAGGAAAACGTGTTATGATGCTAACTGAAGGAAGAATTTGAAAGTTTTAGTGGGATATCATGTTTTCATGATGGAATCTCCAAGGAATGGAGTTATATGATTCAGAAAGATGAGTAATTTATGTCCTAGGTACATTACACATTTCGAAATTTTTGATTTAATTGCAGCTGTAGATTACCATTTATTAGTTCCTCCATGTCCCTCTAATTTTCATGATGTTTTCCACGTATCACTATTAAGAAAATACACGATATACCAAACAAATCTATTGACCTATGAAAAATAGTACTGTAACCCAATATATCTTATCGTAAAGATCCTAATACAATTCTTGATACAAGATAAATATTTTTGAGGAATTGGATGACTTAATAGGTATACATTCTTTGGGGAATCTTTAAAATTGAATAGGTGACATTATAACCAGAAGAACATATGAAGAAGAAACACCACAAAATTTTAATGGAGTAATATTCTATAAATTCTAATAATTGAGTTATTTGAATGTGGGAATAATGTAACACCCAATGCTTCCATGATATACTTCTTTTTAAATAATTAAATAGCTTGCACTACACACAACACCGATTTCAAGGCACATGACCATTCAAACTAGAAATTTAAAAAAAAAGTTATATATATATTAACATCATTATGAAATTTATTTTTCAAAATAGACATCTTTTATCAATTTAGTATATCAAAATTTTATTAAGGTAAAATTTGGGAAATTTTTTGAAATGATTAAATTTTTTATGAAGAGTAAAAATACTATATTGCTGTTTAAAAAATTACTTTTTCATTAAAATAAACTTTTTACATTAAATTTATTTTATATAAATAATAGATAAATAATACACATATTATCCCAATGTGGTTTATTGGAATAATTTTTATAATATGCATAGATATAAAAATTTATTCATGTTTTGAATGTCACTTTTACCTGTCATCAATCCACTTTTGCAGGGTTAACATTAAATTTAATTTTACCTCTTATATTAATTGAATTTCAGAAAATAGAGATACATGGTTGTAATCAGTTTGAAAAATTATGTCTAATATTATAAAAATAATTTTTTGTGACTAATAACTTCTAAATTTTATTTACCATAGTTAATGTTAAATAGGGAAATCGAAGGAAAAAATAATATTATAACAAAATAAAATTAACTAAACACTTTCCCTAATTTAATTGGATAACAATTTTTCATCCAAAAGAAACATCAGATAAAAAATATGATCCTTTTTAGAAACATCTATAAGATTATTACATTTATTATAATTTATTTAAAGAAGAGTTTAAAATTTCATATTCAAATTTTATTGACAATATAAATTTTAATATGATGTTATATAAGATTGTTATTGAGTATAAATAGATAGAAGGAATATATAATTTTTATCTAAATAATGTAAATTATTTTATTATTGTAGAAGAAAAGTAATTAAATAAAATGTTGATAAAATAATGACGTTGTAATTGATTTATTAAATGAAGAATAAATTAAAAGATATTAATAATATTAAAATAAATATAATATGAAATATTTGATGCTATTCATGAATTATATCGATTAAATTGACATGTTAGGTATGATTTAATGTAGTTTTCTCAAATTAATCATGTTTCTATGACTTAAAAATCTTGTATTAAATTGTACCAAAATTGGCATAACTGTGATTTTAAAATAAATACTATTTTATTAATTGATATAAGAATTATAAAAATATATGGTTCTTCTAAAAAACTTGTATAGTCTTATTTATATCATAAATTATCCAATTGGGGTTCTTTTGGAAGATTATATTATTTATATTTTTCTTATAATATAAAAAGACAATTGGAGACGGTAAGAGTTATCCACATTAAGGCAGGGTTAAATAAAAAAAGATATGGTTAATTTTCTAACCTAAAAATTTATAAAAAAAATTGGGGTAGATGAATTAGACCCATAATAATCTTATCCTCCAAATAACTCACTTTCAATCTATTTGGAATCAAAAATCAATTAATATTAAATTAATTGTTTTGAAGTTTTCAAACGTGCTCCTTCCCTCTCTTATAAAAGGAACATCTCCTTCTATTTTATTCACAAAACTAAAGTTTTTGCGCTCATAAAAAAACATCCATTTTCCACTCCCAAAATCCCTAAATTCATCTTTGAGATCATTATTTCGGAACATATCCAGCCTATGGAGTAATTTTGTTCAAATCAAAAGGAAACACCTAAAAACGATGTATTTTTTTATCAACACTATCACTGTTATTTTCTTATTCTAATTCTTCTTACTATGTTGTTCTCATAACAAAGTAATAACTGTAGTATCATATATATATTGATTTTTTTTTTTATTATGGTACAACCATATTCTTCTTTTTATCCATCTTACAAAAAACAATGACACCATGGGTGCGTACGAACGACTTACGGTCTACACACTATGGTGTAAATTGTTTTTCACCACTACATTACATGAATTGGTATAATTATTAGTATAATGGATTTAAATAATGAATATTATAGTATAATGATTCTATATAATTAATATAACATCCAATTCCATACCATTTAACAATTAAGGTAATGATATCGCACTTGTGTGTGCATACAGCTTACCGTCTCAACGATGCGATGAGATTCATTATCCAAGTTAACCATTCATGAATGATTATAAAATTTATAATTAGAGAAAATATAATATTTTTTAACTAAATATAATTCTTTATATGAATAAAATATATTCTGTGAATAAGAAACATGACTTACACAACAAAACAAACAGAAGAAAACGAATCCATTTACACCCCAAGCAATAGTAATACTGAAATATTGTTAACAAAATGTTATAAGAGGATCATATATGATACAAAAATAAGTATATCATCCTAATATAATTTAATAAAATGATTTAACCATCATAAGAGAGGTTAAATCACACTGTACTAAATGAAAGTACAAGTTGAGGGTTAATTTCACAAAATCAATATTATCCGTGGTTTTTTATAAAAAAGTTTCTGATAGGATAGATTTATCATCAATATCAATTTTTCATAAAAATGTATTTCAAACTATTATATAAAATGATTTAATTTAATTTTTACCCATGTTTTACTTTTATTAACATTTTTTGAAAGTAATCTTTCCATCGTTTCGCAAACATGGCACATTAAAACCTTTTAAAAAAATTATTGAATACCTATTTTTTTAAGTTATTCTACATGAGAGGTTATTTATTCCATCATGAAAACATAAATTTTTTAATATTACCTAACAATATTACATGTTAATTTTTAAATAAAATTTTTTCTTTGATAATTGTATGACTTTTAAATAATTTTACAAGTAGAAAATGATATTTCTATCAATAGGTTTTATTGATTTTATTGGATTATTTTCATATATTTCGACATCGATTATTATATTTAATGTTTAATTGGAATTTATTTATTATGATTCAATTTTCAATTAGATTTTTAAGGTTTCATGATATGTTTGAAATTGGATGTTTTATTTTTATACCATTGATATTTTATGGTTAATGTATGAACATTTTGTATGCTTGTTTTAATATGAATGATTATGTTTGTTATGTTTAAACATTTTCATATAATGAATGCATTCCACATAGTATGTGGCAAGTTATGGACTGCTTAATGAATGACTTATGGTTGGGAACTGGTTTATGGAATCCTCTTGATGCATTAGTAGTTGTAATGAGACAAACTATTTTGGGTTTTGACTAATGTCTTACCCGCATAACTATGGTCTTAGAACAAGTCCTTGAAAATGTTATTATGATTTCTAGAATAATGTATTCCCTCATTATTAGAATAGTTATTCAAATTACATGTGATTATTCTACTAGTAGAATATCCTTGACAATGTTTATATGTAATTATCTGATTTATTCGTTCAATATTACACTGAATATTAGGTTTAAAATGATTTTGTTTCAGTTTAATACCAAAACATAATGGTTTATGTTTGTCATTGATAGATTCCACTAGAATTTTTATCCATACTAATCATCTGATCTGACCACTTTCTTATTTTTTTTACCTTGGATAAAAAATAAGTGTATTATGGATGACTTGTAGGGATAATATGATGGATGTTAGTGTTTTTATGGGAGGCACTATTTTTTCATTTCAAGATGTAATGTAAAACTTATGTTTCTATGCTGTTTTTACAAGGTTACTGAATAGGTCAATAATTTAGGATTTTATTTCTTACTATTAGGACAATGTAATAAAATATTTCCCTACCTTCGAGAATCTTGGGTCGGGGGATTATAGTATATTTGATGTCTACTAAGGAAATAAATATTATGAAGTAAACTATATGAATATTAATTATTGTGTTACCATGTACCTGTAACATATTTAAATATATATTATGTTATAAACATGAATCCTTAACTTCTATCGTAATTCCAAATTAATTTTAAACAACCCTGGAATATTAAAATTATATTCATTCGATTAATAAATTAATATATTTACTTAACATTTATATAAATTTTAAAAATAAAATCAATTACAATTATTCTTTACTTGAATAATAATATTTTAGATATTAATTTTTCAATCAATAACATGGACAACACTCAAAAATCATGGTGGTTCCCACTATGTCCAATATACCTACTCAACTGAATAGGGTAGATTCTTGAATATGATATTGTGTGTGAACCTCTAGGCCCCTATCTCGATAGTAGTGGATTTTATACATAGTGTAAGAGCATATTCAAGAAACCAATCATGGCTACTGATGTGATAAATATAATCATATAAATGAAAACCAACCTATGAAAATTCACTATGTAATATATTCAATGATTCTTTAGATACCTCAAAAAGATGGATGCACACATGTGTCATCATTATTTTCATCCTTTTTTATTTTCTGATCTAACTAATTGGATTTTCCATATAACTACATGGAAAAATATTTATAAATTTACTACCATCCTAATAAATAGGTACCAATATATATAAAATCCTTAACCCAAAAGTGAAAAATCATTTCATGACCATTAAACCAGTGTCATACAACCAATGAATCTCCAAACAAAATCTACCTCATAACGATTTAATTATCATGGTTTTTCCTCATATCAAAATATTAAATTAAACAGTACACATTGGTATTTATCTAATGTCAAGAGACCAATACACATTTTCATAGATAGGAACAAACAATGAAACCTAAAACATGAGGTGTTATTATTGGAAATTCCACCCTCATGATCTCACTACTAGAGATCACCATGTGAAAACTTCATGAGTAGATATCTTAATACCGATGAGCCCCCAACACCTGATAGTCATCTATGTACAATGTCTAGTCAGTTAAATGTATCCATATCATATGAAATATATTTAATATTATTACCACATTATATCAAGTTTATCATTATAGCATTAGATCAGTTATAAACATTTGATATGAAAATTAATCTAAGAACATTACCATTAAATACTGGATGCAAAAATATCAACATTATAATGGTAAAAAACATAATTTATAACTAACTCTATACATGATATGGTAATCAAAATTACTGAATAGATGGGTCTAGGGGCACCACTATTACAACATATATATCCTATTAAATATTTATAAAAACGAAGTAGGATTAAATCTTCACATATCTTATCAATCATTAAATGTTTTATACCATTGTTCATTATGATTTAGGGTCTCCTAAAAACTGATAAGTTTTTTAAACATAGAGTTTTTTCATAAAACATTTCATAAATATTCATATAAGAACATAGATTATAGAAATATTGGTTTTGAATATAAAAATCACATACCTATAGAATTACTCCAAATTTAATGAGAGATACCATGTTAATGTAACATAGTACACCCCATTTCAATAAAACATCTATTCTACCTCTCAAGTACACCATTTTGTAGAGGTGTATATAGTGTACTGAACACATGTTGAATTCCATTTTTATCTTGATAACTTCTAAATCCATAACTCATGTACTCAACACCATTCTCATTTCTCTACTTCTTCAAAAAATACCCACATTATTTCTATCATTTTCTTAGAAAACATTTAAACAACTTCACAACATATGACTTATGTTTCAAGTACATAACACAAGTAATCTGATTACATTAATCAATGAAATTAATGAACTAATTATCTCTTTGAGTTTTTTGTTTTATCATTAGAACACAAATATTATAATAAATAAATATTAGGGGTTTTATTGAACTAATATCAAATCTATTATAAAAAGAGTTTGTAATTATCCCTTTTTAAAAAATAGTGCAACACAAATATCTTATTTTGACATATCAGGAATAACACCAACACATTCTCACATTGATAAATTTCATATGTTTCTCTAGTAAATTTGTCAAAACCTTTTATTCCACAACTGATTTTCTTCCATAATGCTTAAGTAACAAGTGTTTTTCACATCACTAACTTGGAAAACGTTTCATTTTTTTTGTTGGAATCTTGAAACAACATTTCCACATTTCTCCCTTTTCACACAAAAACCATAATTTTTAAATAAAATGATATTAAAATGATCAAAATTCTAGAAACACTTGAAAAATTGTGTTTTAACCAATAAAAAACAATTATTTCATTAATTTCAACCTTAATTTCCCAATTATACTATATCTAAATCCTTTGATTCTCAGGGATTCATCATTTCCAAATTTAATGGTTCTTTATTTAAAGCCTTCCAAATTCTATACAAATTTTAGTTCTCCCATCATTTGAGAAGTACAGCTAATATTCAAGATCCTATTTCTTTCCCCTTCAATAAATTTGAGAGCAGTTTCAACAACCAGATATTTTTCTTCTCCTTTGTCATTAATCACTTTCATCTATTGATTAATGTTGTAATCCTTTTTGGTGCTAATAAAAAAATGAATTTTTTTTCAATATTTCCATGTTGTTCACATATTCCACCAATAGTTTCGAATGTTTGAAATCTATATTCAACTTTCAAAACATCCTTCTCAAATTTCATCAAAATATACTCCTCAAATATCCTCCATTAAGAGGATTAAATCCCCCTAAAATGATCAATTATTTAATTTTTGGAATATTTTTAATATTTTTTATTACACCAACACATATTTTTTGTATGCCTGAATCCACCACAATAATAACAGAAGATATATAATTAATACTATCCACTATGTCCTCCATAATGTCTAGACTTTTTAACATCTTTCTTAGGAAGCATCTTATATTTCTCATTAGAAATTTGTTGGATGCCAACCATTGTTTTATCACCCAGAAAATTCTTTTCCAAATTATATTTCATTCAAAAAATTATCAGAACCAGATGTAGTAGAAACTTGTTTGGAATGTGAATTTGTTGGAACATAGGATTTCTCCCCATTATTTGTTTTGCCAATTTATTTTAATATCCCAAATTTATTCTTCTCAGAAATGTTTTGAGAATCTTTATCAACCTATGAAGGAAACTTTTGATCTTTCTCAGGTTCATTATGTCCTAGTCATTCCCCAACATTAGGGATAGCGTTCTTGAAACTTGTCACTCTCTACTCGTGTTATGAAAAGTTTTGTTTGAAAAGTTCCCACTATTATTCATTTTCCAGAAAATTAACATCATGGTTTTTATTCAAATTATTTACTTTATAAACATACATCTTTATATAATCAACATCATTAAGTAACATAACATTATCTTTAGGAGTATATTCTAGAATGATTGTTACATTACATTCCATCTTCACTTCATTTATTTCTTTTTCATGTTTTAAAATCATTCTCATACATTCGTTCAACTATTTATTCATATGAAACACAATCTTAGAATCTAATTTAGAAATAATACTTCCAATATGCTCATCATTAGATATTTCAATATATTTACTTTCACTACCAATCTCAGAAAAAAAATTCATCATCAACTTCACTATCAACATATCAATAATCATTAGAAAAAAATATTCTCCTTTTGGTTTTGTGAAAATTTTATCCTTTCTATTTAAAAATCAATTACGCTTATCACCATGTTTCTTCCAAGACCTTATATCCCTTATATAAGATTCATCATTATTTTCTTCATTCTATCTTGGAGTGAAATTTACAGCAAACATCCCAACTGCTCCACATTCAAAAAAATTCAACTGATGTTTCCCTATATACATTAATAAACCTCTTTTTACATTTTTAAAGAAAAATGCTAAAAACTCAACAGTGTTTATACATAAATCATTTTCGAATTCCTAATAACCAACTTCTTATTATTAAATTTTCTTCATAGACTTTACTTTCTTTTAACCCTTAAAGAATATTTCTTCATGAAATTTTACATTTCCTTTCATAAAATTCTCCCTTCTCATATCAAAAGAAATAAGAGTACTATAAAGATCATCCATATATAGACATTGAGGATATCTGTCTTATAGGGAAGAAACTTTGGCATCAACCTTATTAGGAATAATTATCAATTTATTTTCAGTAATAGTTGAGTAATCCAACATTTCATTATGAAATATAATGGGGCTTAAAATATCTGTCAACCTTGTAATGAAGTTACCAAATAGATTCATACTCACCCATATTCAGATCTTCATACTTCAGCCTATAGATTTGGGACATGAATTTCATCACCTTTGTATTTCATTTATAAATGTTTTCTAATAGTTCCCAAATACCTTTGGTAGTAGAAACAACATTTTTTCATAGAAATTTATTTCTAGAAAGTAATGAGAATAAAGTATTCATAGTTATTTTGTAATTAAAAAGAATCTTCTTATCCACAGATGTGATAGGAACATATTCATCAATAGAGGGAAATACACCAATAAAAGTTTCCCAAACATAATACCTAGTAGACATAAAATAAGGAAACATCATATCTTTCTAGATATGATAGTACATTCCATAAAATCCAAGAATCCCCTTACTTTTCACACAGTTAATATTTTCCATATCATATTATCTTCAAATACATCAATAACGAGTAAAAGAAGGGAACCATACCTATAAAAATAACTGATATTTCCCATCCATTGTCAATGTATAACTAAGAGGAGGACAGGATGAATCAGTGATATATTTTTCTTTAATGTTTTAGTATTTTGAAATGACCTTCACCCCATGTAATTGATTGATCAATTTGATGAAATAAAAAAACATCTACAATCAAACTAGTATTTACATGGTTCACTACTCAACCTGAAGAGATAAATCTTTGGCATGGTTTGGGAAAAATCCAATACCAAAAAATCATCTATAAAACAATCATTTTATGGGGATAAAAACAAGTGGGATATAAAGTTACACTGGTATAGTACTATGATCAATAAAATAGTTCATGTTATTCTCTTAGAATAAATGATGTAATATAAGTTTTTTTTAGAAATGTAATGAAACCTTAACTAGATGGTTGATAACAAGTTATTGTACTGCCTTATCAAATTCCATAAGAACACCTTCAAGACATGAATCCTCTCATTCCAACCCAATAGTAGGTAGAAACAACATTCATAAAAACACTATGTCTGTTGTCATAGTGAAATTATTCAATATGATTCCTCAGTCAAATTTTTCAGTTTGATTTCAATGCCTCGAAATATATGACATCCAGAATACCACTAAAATAATAATGAATCATCCCCTTGTTAGTCTGGATAATATTTAATCTGATGTCTCTGTCAGATGAACTAGTCTGATATGAGAAACTCTGTCGACTTAATTTCTTCATTCTAGTAGACTTATTTAGGAATGCTCAATATAGAATCCTCCTTTCTCTAAACAAAATTTATCACATTCACCTTCTCTATTCACCCAAAAACAATACAAGTTTCAAAAAGCTCAATGTACTTATTACTATTTGTATTTCTTCCATAATTTGTTTCGACATGAATCTAAAGTAGTTTTAAAAATTTACCAAATTTGCAAATGTATGAATTTCTCATTCATTTATGATCAATAATTTACATCTTAAAGCTTCACAATTCATTTTGAACCATCTCAAATCATCTCCAAAGAAATATCCTACTTCTAACTTTCTAACTACTCTTGAGTCTGATTCCATTTTCATTATAATTTATTCATTATAATGAAGAAATATGAATGATTTAATATTTTTTATAATGTTTCATTATAAAAAATGATAGTATGAAAATGAAAGTAATTATCACTACGATGATCTATACCAACTAAAAAACACTACTCATTCGGATTCTCTATACAAACTATTAGACCAAAAACAATCAAAACAATCTAAAATAAAAATGGTTTTTATTTATATTGATATAATGACTTCATGGAAGTCCATTAATAATAGCTTCCAAACCACCCTTTTAAAAACGCATCAACAAAAATCCTCAACCTATTTTTATTATCTTATTTTCCTCATACCAATGTTCATTTTCCCAATGAATGCAATAGTATCATCTTACATTTGATGGATCAGTCTCCATCACACTAGGATGGATGGCTATCAAAGATATTATAATGAATCAACACAACTTATAGTCCGATCCATATTGACTAAAATGAAATATAGGTCATATATCCTTCATCCCCAGACCCAAAATTAATGCCATTCATCCTGACGTAAATGGTTGACAACATTGTTAATCATCCTCGAGTTAATTGGTCCCACACATACCATGTTATCTTTTCAAAATACCAAATAATATCTATTTTCAAAAATTAAATCTCCAATAGAATGGTGGAACCCTATGTTTGATTGAGTAGTATTAGCTACAATAAAATAACTTAATTTAGCACCTTCCTACATCCCCAACCATTAGACAATTCCATATCCAGTTAGCATCACACCGATAACCTGATACATTAAGTATTTAACCTCATAGACTTTATTCTTCAAAAAACTCCTACTTGAAATTATGACTTCCTCATGACTATCATAATATTGAATACTAGGAATGAATCATCTGATTTAGTATGGGGACGTTCAGAAACTAGTACACTATCTCATATTGACCAAAACATTATTTCCGGACCTGATGTGAGTCGGAAACACAACATCACCCACAGTCCATCTTCATAATAGAAAACCAAAACAATTATAATTTCATATCGAAACTATTCTTGATATTCTTATAATTATTTTCCCTTTTATCCCAATCAACCAATCACTAACACATTACAAAGTAATTTTATTTCCCATTATTGATAAAAATGAAAAAATAACAAGAAAAAGCATCTTTTAGAATCCTAACAACATTTAGCCAATAGGGACCCAAATTTTTTTCCCAATATAAGTTATATAATATATAAAAAATCAATTTTGGATATGGCTTCTCAAGATATTATATATAATTTTACGTAGGAAAACATTGTACTATGTTTATGAGTCTGTAGTGAATGTGTGACATTTTTTGAAATGTTCACCAAAGTAACCACCATAAAATGATAGTTAAGACAACATCATGGTCTATGATAGTGTTCCCTATGATATAGTGAGAGTCACTATGTATTGGATCTCTTTTGGATAGGTTTACGGGATTTACAATATCTAAGGGATTATCATTATTCTCCTTCTCTATGCTATAATGATTAGTTTATTATCATGCGATGATAATCTATACGAGTATAAATGAAAAAAATAATTTTCATAATAATAAAAAATTAATTATAAACAAGAATCAAAGAGTTAAAAATATTATATTTTATGAAACTTTTCATTCATAAAATTTGAATGTATGTAATCCAAATGGTCTCAATGTATGTCTTTATATATTTATTCTAAAAGTTTTTTAGTGTTGAATAGAATGTTTTAGATTTCCTTGGGATAAATATCTCTTTCTCTATCCTTTTATCTCACTCTATATTTTCTTATTTAAATAGGATTTCCAAAAAACTGAAGAGTAGAAAATCATTCCCATGTAATGTAACAGTCTCACAGCATATAAATACCCTTCATGGATGGTTAATGCTGGTTAATTCTCAGTGATTTCTATTAAGAACATATAGTGAAGCATGAATTTATTTTTTTCTTTGAAATAAATGAATAGATACCTTGTTTTATAGTTTTTTTATTCATTTAATCTTCATTTATTATGTTTTTTTCCTCTAAAACCGTTCCCCAAAAATGGGAATTCATGGTATTGAATTGGTAAAATCTTACATACTTTATAAGAACACACCCTTATTGTCCCATATAATAGTTTGTGTGTGTAGAAATTATTTTTAATTATATAGGGAAATAAAAGGATATTATGTTCATCAACAATATATCCTTGGAGCTTTGTTATAAGTGGTACATGAAGGTTTTTTTACATAACATCTTTGGGGTATTCTGGTATCCTAGAAGATTAGTGATGTTCTTAAACATTGTTTATCATGTCGTAATTATATAAATACTTATTTTCTCACATTGTTGATGGTAAATTTTTCTTTAAACACCTTGTTCATAGAAGGTTTTTTCTTATAAAATAAATATTAATTTTCAGTTACAAAGATATGTTTATTTTCTTTTAGGGAAAATTATTCAACAATGATTATGTGTTATTATTGAATAATAGTTTTCATCCTCTAGTTATTGACAAAAAAGTTTAATTCCATGTTAAAATCTAGTTTTTATTTCAATACTATGGTCATAGGGCTTGGTTATTGGTTGTTTTCATATATTATTCAATTGATAAATGTAATTTATCATAGATTGATATTGACACCATCGAGCATAATTTTATGGGAAAATATTATTATAATTTTTTCAATCATTGGTATTTTTGAAAATGAGTTCAAAAAAAATTACATTTTATAAAGAGTTTTATAATTTTAGATAATATATCATCATTTTATTTGATGAATTGTTATATAAACAGATAAATTAAATTCAATTATAAACGAAATAATGTTAACTAATTGATTAAAATATTTAATGTTTAAGTAAATTTAAATGTTAATATTTATTTTATTGATGGAATTAACATTTCAATTTCTTGTGTACAATAATATATTCATTTAAAAACCTATTAGAAAAAAATAAGTATCTTGAAAAAAAATTATAACTGATATTAAATTTTCAAATACAATATTTATATATGGATTATAAAATAGTAAATTTTAAATATAAAAAAGAAAAAAATATTTGACGAAAAAACAATTTATTAACCAAAAATTGAAATTGAAAAATATAATATTTTCAATATTCACATTATACAAAAAATGACTATGCATAAAAAAAATATTTTTTGAAATTGGTTTAGTATATAAATATATTCAATATAGAAAATATACTTAAAAATTTAAAAGAAAAAATCACTGATTATTCAAATTTATTTTAATATATAATCAAGGAATATTTATTCCATAACACTTCCCCAAAGGAACCCCTCTCGGTATAACAGTAATGACGAGTCTGTCCATCAAAGCATAAATTAAATAATCCACATGTGGGAAACTAGTACCAAGGTTTTAATTTACCATCCTCAAATTGGTTCTCTACTATGAAAAAACCTAGTTTCATATAACTTAATCATGAATCCCCATTTTTAGAGGTTATCAACCAATAGTTAGGGTCAATGTAGAAAGTGGTGTGACCATACCCTCTACGGTACAGATAGGAATAAATCAGAATGAAAGTTACATAATAATATCCATCACATAAATAAACTAAATAAAAATAATCACACCTACATGCCATTTAAAATAATAATAATTACACTATTGTTATAAGAATTTGAAGAAAAAAATTCCATGTATCTAATCTATCATAAACAAGAGTACTAATGTTCCAGCAATTCAGATAACCCAAATGTCAACAAAGGGTTTGTGAAAGTAGGAAAACATGATCCAATGTGAATGAATAGTAGAAAATCCTACCTCAAACCAAACATCACATCTCAAAAATCAATTATAGGTCCCTTACCCATACCTAGATCATGAACCAATGTGCCTTCTTTGGTACTCGGGCATCCGAGTAGGGTGTGAGTACAACTTAGTAATCCACCACTAAGAGTATCCTTGAAAATATAAATAATGAAAAGTTTATACATTGTGTGATATTCATGTAAATTTTGTACATTATCATAAGTATGAATGAGAAAATACATTATAGATATGGGTGTTTCATAGTCACCATGTGCAATGAATACATATTTTAACTAGTGTTTGGGTGTAACTAGACAAATCACACAAACATAGACTGTACATCTCACCACATGTATTAGTTAATTTGATTACAATACAGTAAAAATATAATGACTATTAGATTTCATGTACCTCCAAATTCCATGTCCATAGTTTATGAAATTCCATCCATGTGATAACAGGATTACCAATACATAGCATATCATATCTGGGATATCATGGTCACCAATAAATTTGAATATTACCCCCATGTTAATATATAAAAGTGGGAATCATGACCTAATGATATCAAAAGTGGATATAATAACATCCCTAGAAATTTTTACAATATAATAAGGGATGATTTTACCTATTCCAAAGCCACATCACAAGAGAAATGGGAATCAAGTATCACATTATATTAGTAATAGTATTAATAAAATATTATTATAATTATCACCTATACATTAGAATTTATGATATGAATGAGATTTATTGAATTACGAAACAATGGTTTAAAAATGAATATCAAATTAATCATTTACTTAACAATTAGTCTGAAATGAATGTAAGAACTATTTGAAAAAAGAAGTAATTCAGTTTCAAAGAAAACTACTTTTCTATAAAAACCCCATTTTATCTCAATATCTTATAAAAACCAGTATTGATGAATCTTTATAATAATATATATATATATATATATATTATTAAATAATTTTTATCAAAACCATCCAATAGTTTTGGAAGGAAAAAATATTAGAATAAATGTGATTTTATGAATTAGAAGATGTATTTTTCTAAAATGTAATATTATCACTTTTTATAGAAACCCCATTTTAAACGAATTTTTTGATAATATTATAATTTTTTTACAAAATAAAAATCATTTTTTAAAATAGAATATCATAATTGACATTGGGTGATATTTTTTTATTTTTAGGAGAGGTTCTTTTTTCTGATTAGTAGTGAATAAACACATAATTTTAATTGATAAATAGTAATTCATATAACTTATTTATATTGTAAAATTATTTTTAAATTTGGTTATAATGTATAATTAAATAAATGATTCACAAATTAATCCAACATAGGTCAATAGAACCAATTTAACATTGAAAAATGTATAATAACATTTCAATCTTTTTGACCTTGTCATTTTAGAAACTCATCGTCTCATCCTATATGCGAGATTAATTTTAAATTAACCTCTTCCAGTTATATGATAAGAAATTAGAAAAATGAATTACATATTATGAATCATAATAAATTAAAAATTCTAATTAGGTAATCTTATATTTTTACCAATTTACTATTGAAATAAATTAAAATTACATAAAGTGATTGAGGTAAAAAGGAGCTTAAAAATGACTTCACATAGAATATAACGCGTAAACATTTCCATACACATGTATAAAAATTATTTAATATCTATATTTAGACTATCAATCCTCTAATTATATATATTTTTTCATGTTTAACCCTTGGGGACAAGTATTACATGGGGAGCACTCAAATCATTCCAATAATACCCAATCTAATGTTTCCCCTCTTATAAAACGCCTCATATGCTCCTCCTCTCATCAAAACACTCACACCATTTTAGATAATCTAATACCTACCCAATTTAACAACCAACATCCATAAATTCATCCATGTTCACTCTATTTTGGAATAAATCCAACCAAGGAATCCCTTTAATTCAATCTAAAAGAATTTACCCAAATAAGAGGTATCATCTTTCAACAAGCACTTCGGTTTAATTATTTTTCCACTCGTCAATTATTCTTATTATATGAATATATAATAAAAAATTTATGTTAAATACATTGATATTATTTCAAGATATTTATTCTACATACACTCATATACACGTTTACCAAATGTGATACAAAATCAATATTTGTGTTTATGGCAGATTATAGCTTCATGAACCAATGTGTCTGGTTCTTCCATTTATACCTTACAAGGATGGTAATAATGATGGAATTTCTATTTTTATATGATGTATATGATATTTATGATTAATTAATGCTTATAAAATTTTTTTATAACACATATCATCATGCTTCCCATTTTGTGTAAATATGATAACATCGTTTATGGACGTGTGGACTACCACCACCTCAAAGTGATTGGATTCCTTCACACATTACATGAAATATATTAAAGATGAGTTTAGTAAAATTATATGATATATATGAAATAATAATTCCACATTATAGTTATTATATAAATATATATATATGTGTGTGTGTGTGTGTGTGTTTAAATTTATTTCTCTTAAGAGGACAAGAAAATAGAAATAATGTTCATGAGTACATGAAACCTACTATATCCATGAACATTGTATTATATTTCATATTTATATATTTTATAAAGCATTTTAAATAAATATAAAATGAATATGGATGATATTTTTTATCATTTTTATCATTTTTTAGGTGATAGGATCGTGATTTATAAAAGGAGATCAAAAATCAAAAAAATGAAAACACATGTGAAAAAAACAGATTTTACCCGAATCATAAATTTAACAAATCATTTCTAATAAAAGGGAAATATAATTGGATAATTAAAATATATATATATTCTATTATATATAAGAATATTGATCTTTGGTATTAGTAAATGTAATGACTAATATTTTTCTCAAATTTATTTTTTATAAATAAATTGAAACAATTATGAAACAAGGCATTGAAACGTCATTAAATTTTGAGGCCTGGTGTTCCCTGAATAAATCATTTAATAAAGTTAAATTTTTAATTAAAAGTTGTTTGTATGCTAAAATTTAACTTAAATATCATTTAAACAGGTTCTTGGATTTAAAATCAAAGTGCACCATTGCGTCCAAAACATGGAATTTACCATAGGTGGGGGATCACCATGAATGATGTAGGTTGAGGGTAAATGTCAGTTTTTGTATCTTTTAAATGAAATAAATTAAATTTAAAAACTCGTTTATTTTATTTATTTTAACATTTAATAGTGACTAAGTGACACTGGGACACCACGAAAAAGCAGTTGGATCCTTTCATAAATGAAACAATGTGGTGATCCAATAACCAAGCGAAACAGAAACGCTGAATTGTGTTTCATTATTTTAATTGGTTGATAGTAAATACATGATCTGATTCAAATTCAAGGAGAAAATCCATAATGTTTCTATAAAATAAGAGGTGTTGGTGAAGGATTTGATAACGGATCGAGATCATTCAAGGAGGGACCGCCGACAATGAGATATTTTCTTCACCAACTGATACAAACTCCATATAGGGGGTCAAATTCCATATGATTTTCTTTCCCATTCAATATTTATAAAGATGAATGTGCATAAAACCACAAATAGGTTGATCCAAGGGTTGATTGTTCTTATGTGATGGGTGTTTTGGTTGCGGGATTAAATGGGATTAAACGTTAGTGATTATCCCTGTTGTTTCATTCCCCTTTCCTAATGGGAAGAAAGAAGGATGAAATGAAAAATGATAATGTTTTTTATTCAGGTGTTCTTGGTGTTTTCTCTTTTCTTTTTCCTTCATTATTTTTTGATAGACCCACATGGTCACGTTGTGGTTTTTAGGATTTTCCGAATAGGGCTGGACCCCCGAATTGACGACAATATGTTTTGTTGCCCAAGACAGTGATTGTGGCCACCCAAGGATATCAAAGGTATTCATTGTTGAAAAAATACTACCATGTCAATGGTGGTCGCCCAGGTAATATGAGAAGCATGCGGCACATGGATGTGCTAGAGATGGTGTGTGGAAACATGGCCACCTGACATATGGAGGACACTAGCTCGATGGTTGGCAGTCAAGGGGGCTGTAGTGATGCGGCCATGGGTGACGACCACCAGCCATGGCCACAGAGTGTTTTGGATGAGCGGACAGGTGATGTGACAGGGTGATGCATCATCAAATTGTAATGTTGTCTCACATGGGCTGTGTTGACCAGGTAGGTAGGGTCGATAGATCGCGGGTCATTTCGGGCCGACCGAGTTGGTCCCGAAGAAGACCCAACTGACCCCCTTTTTCAAAGGGTCTCATAACTTTCAAATAATATGTCCATTTGAAGAGATTTTTGTGTTGTTGGGACCCTTGTGAGGAAGCAGTATGTTTGAGATACTCTATGTGGGTTATGTTGATGTTAAAATATGACCTTTTACTTGAGTAGTAGGTTCTCCTGGAATAGGTGCACTACAAACAGAATCTTATGGAAGATAGATACTCAGTGACTATACTACTCAGTGACTACTTGACTCATGGTTTGTATGGCCTATAAAAACACCATATGCCAGCCTTCTACGCTCTGTACACCAACAATGAGACTGGGTGCACTAGAAACACTCCCTCTGTCATCGACACTTTCAATGTCATTAGGATGTGTAGATCTATGTTAAACTATATATAATTCCCATTCATGGTTTGCACATATACATGTGTGAGTTGAAAACATTTCATGTGTAATCTCCTTTTTGATATATCTACTATGGTTAAAAGCTGTATTACTAAACACGATTTTACACACCCCTAGCTGGGATTTTCTCAAACATGTTGTGTCTTGTGAAGAAAAATAATGTTATGAATGAGACCTAGGTGGTATAGGACCAGGTTGTGCATTGAATGATCTGATGGATGAGGTGAGCTTATGTGGCTTCTGACAGCAGACATACACCTTCCCTTTAAGTAGGGTTTTCTGCTAACAATCTTCTAGAAACTTGTTTACTTTCTTGTGTTATGATTTTCATTTTAGTGGGCTTATATACTAGTCTTGTTTACCATTTGTACTATAATTATTTTCGTACCTTTTGGTTGGTTTTAGAGTTCACATGCATGGTTTTCGGTTGTTTTCATACTATCTTGTGTGTGTAGGTACTTGTACATAATAAAAGGGCTCCCATTTTTGAGATATTCCTACTCAATGCTAGTCTCCAGCCCATGTCCATTCAGAGGTAGTCTTGGGATAGTCATGACATGGTCCACACTAGGACAGGTCATAACATATTGGTATTAGAGTCGGTATGTGTCACATTTGGATTAGGATTCACTGAGATTGGTTTGAGGAAATCGTGTCTAATGTTTTGAGTTCGGATTGTTTGATAGGGACTCCAGTGTTGGTGTGGCGGGAAACATATCCATACACCATGACCCTGGACACCTACTTTTTGGCTCGGTGCATGAAAACACTAGTTGTAGGGAACAAATTGTACATTCATCATGTTGTATTTTTTACTGTGTCCTGTTGTCCTTCTTGAGTAAGATCACAAAGTATACTATATTGAATATGGTTCATCGTGATCTATTTCAGGAATCCTCCATGGACATATCTAGATGTTATTTTCTTATGTGACCATGAGGATGGTATGCCTTGATATGAGGTATTAGTGCAGGGTCTAGTATCAGATTTATCCCCACTGAGTGGTGTACTTATTATACCAACATCCTCTAATCTAATGTTTCTACTAGATCTACCAGTAGAGGATGTATGCATGCTCATTTCATTACATGAGTTCCATAGGTAGTGACCACCTAGGTTTAGTGCTAAGACTAATCCCCATGTAGCTAAACATCAGCTGGAGGTAGTCACATATGTCATCAACCTTGTGAGGACACCACCCATCTAGATGGCAGTCCTAGCCGCAAGCCTTCATCAGGGCTCTGTGGGATGGTGGTAGAGATTAGTGATCGAGACACACAAGTAGGTGACCCTCAATTGGTAATACATTGAGAGACTCTTCAAAGATGAGTTCTTCCCAACTATGTAATTCTCAGTGTGTATATATAATCTCTTGCATTTGTAGTAGGGAAACTAGATGGTCGATGAGTACTCTGTGAGATTCATGTACTTATCATGCCACTCCACAAACATGTTGAGAGACCCATTCTTCTTGAATAAATCCATTGGGCATGGGCTATGGTGGGAGATCCGGGTGTTGATGGTATCCCTTAGCATACTGACTTTTGTTGTAGTACTGAATCAAGCTCTACTAATAGATAGCTTTCTGGTGAAGCAGGTGCTTGTAGTGGGAGCTACTGATAAACACCATATAACCAAATATTTGTTAGTGGGTAGCCGGTAGTAGAAATAGGGACCCCAAGTGGGTCAATCACTCTAGAGGATGACCCCATGAAATAGGGTCGGTGGTACGAGGCTCCCATAGTAGAGGAAGTTAGCTGAAGGATAGGTTTTGTTATATGTGAAACGGTTGGGGACACATAGCTCCTGATTGCCCAACTCGCCTCACAGACAATTAGTTGAAAGTAGAGGGACCATCGAGGAAGAGACAGAGGTTTGAGCATGGTTGTCCACTGGGATGCATATGTGGCAGGGGGCAGGTAGAGAAGTTTTTGTGGGCAAAAGTTCAAGGTTCTACCACCACCCTCCCCAAGTGGTCCACCATGGGCTTTGGGAGCTAGTGTATAGAGATGTTCCCTTCTTCAATCGATAAAGGCATATGATCCGGAAGCTCCAGAAAATGATTAAATTTATGATATGTCTCTTCTCCACCCTAGCTCCAGTTCTTATAGACACAGGATACAGTAACTCCTTCCTTAACACAGACCTTGTTCAAATCTCAGAGATTCCATGGGATCCATTAGCTCAATCATTACATTTAGAGACTCCAACAGGGGGGATTTGATGGTCACACAGTAGTGTCACCAGTGTGAGCATAATCTTGTTGGAAACTATTTCAACTGTGATCTCCTAGTAGTGGGGTCAAAAAAATTCATTGTAATTCTATGTATGGACTTCTTATCCATATTCCAAACTATGATTGGATGTTTTACACGTAGAGCATTTTGTGATCGTGGATATAAGATCAGGTTTTCCTTTTCTGGTGAATAGGAATTCCATTCACTGAAAGATGGAGTTTCTCATAGATTGGTGCATCCGATTACTCCCCAGTTGGCTAGTCTTACCCTCGGTGTGGTAAAAAAGTGGAGTCCATGATTTCCTCCAGTGGTGGATGAGTATGATAAAACAAATTACTTAGGATGTTCCAGGATCACCTCCTCATAGGTAGGTTGGATTTTCCATTGATATAAACCAATTGATTGCGTCAATATACACACTAACATATTGAATGGCTCCCGTGGAGCTTTGTGAGTTAAGGGTATAGCTTGAGGACTTATAGAGGAAGGGCTTTGTGGGACCTAGTGTTTCACTATGGGTGGCCCCAACATTATTTACCATGAAAGAATATGGGATCTTGATGCTATGTGAGGACTAATGACTCCTGAATCAAGTGACCACAAATAACACGTATCCACTATCGAGAATTCACAACCTCTTAGATCATCATAAGAGAGTGAGGTGGTTCTCGAAGATAGAACTAAAATCTGGCTATCATCATCTTTTTATAATAGATGAGGAAGTACCAAAGACAACCTTTAGATGTTATTATGGCCACTACGAGAACATAGTGTTGTATTTCATCATAAAAAACACCTCATTGGTGTTCATGGGACTCATGAACCAGATCTTTCATCACTACCACGACCGATTCTTTATGGACTTCATTGTTAAAATCCTAGTGTACTCAGTTTATGAAGGAGACTGTGTGACCCACATGAGGATGGTCTAGGGTACACTCCAAGAAAACCATCTTTATGATAATCTCTCAATGTGTTAGTTCATGATTCAGAAGTTCCACTTTGGGGAAACATCATTTCAATGGCTAAAGTTACACTAGATCCAGAGAAGATAGTGGTGGTGGTGTCTTGGGAGCCACCCATGAGTGTAACTGAGTTGCTGAGTTTGTTGCGTTTTTATACATACTATAAGAGATTCATACCCAAATTTTCAAGGTTAAAATCACCCTTATCGTATTTTACGTTTAAGTTAAATCCTTTATGGTATATAGAGAAGTTCCTACACTGTTTCCTGGAGATGAGGAAGAGGTTGACATGTTCCCCCTATCTTGAGACTACAACAGGAGGGCATTGGGAATGTAGTATTTTTCAATGAATCGGGGATCAGATTAGGTTGTGTCATGATGTAAGTGGAACCGTATATTTACTACTGTTTGAGACAGTTGAAAATTCATGTCCAAAACTATTAAACTCATGATATTGAGCTATCAATAGTTTTCTTCACAACAATGTTGTGCAAGATCTAATTGATGGATGAGGGGTTTACTATCTTATCTGACCACAAAAGTATCAAGTATATCTTATCCCAGAAGTACTTGAACTTGAGACCTATGAGGTTGATAGAGTTCCTCTAGGATATTTATTCTGAGCTTGTCAATACTCTTGAGAAGTGGAACATGGTGGAAGATGCATTATGTAGTAGATCTGGCTTGCAGCTTCTGAGTGATCAGTCGGAGCAGTTAAAGGTGATGTATATATCCATCATACATGGTAATGTAGAAGCATACCTTCAATATATGGCTTTCACTCCACCACTATTACAGTATGTTTTGGAGTCATAGGTTGGGGACGTCGACTGTGAAACCTAGCTTTCTTAGTTATCCACATGGAAATCCCTTGATGGATATTTGATATGTGGGGAACATGTCATCCTTTTTTGAGGATGCCATGATGCGCTAGTGAAATTCTTAGTAGAGGTTTTGAAGGAGTTTTACGTATCCCCTTTGGTTTTATATTTGGGTGTTATAATGATGTATAAAGATCCCCAACAACAATTTTGGTGGCTTGGGATGATAAAGGCAGTGGAGTAGTTTTTTCCCGAGGCATCACTTGATGGAATGTTAAGGCGGAGAACTGGGTTCCTACAGGTTTGGATTAGCCACTCATGGTGCCAAAGTGGACATGGGAGGGAATATCTATGGAAATAATTAATTTTGTGACACACACGTTCATATGAAAAAAATACTATATGGCTGATATCTTAAAGACTCGCCATTCCAACCCACTTCCTACCAATCCGAGAGAAAATTTAGATAGAGAGCTTAGGATGCCTCTACATTCAAGAGATAGTTCTACATCATGGGGTTCCTTCAATGACCATTTCAGAATGTGATGCTATCTTCAAATCCTGGCTATATAGGGGATGTAGGAGGTAATCATGACTCAGTTGATCATTTTCACAAAATTTCATCCTCATATAGATGGGTAGACTGAGAGGAAAATACAATTTTTATACGACATGCTACTTGATTTCATCCTAGACTTTTGTTATAGTTGGTAGGATCTTCTACCTTTGGTGGATTTCTAGTAAAACAATAGATATCACTCCACCATTGGTATGGCACCGTTCTTATCCCTGTACGTGTGACCAAGTAGGTCAGCTCTATATTGGACAGAGATAGGGGATTTCGCACTCAAGGGTCTAGAGTTGGTCTGGGCTCCCACTGAGAAGGTGTATATCATTCAGGAGAGGATGAGGACTACACTGAGTAGATATAAATATTAGGAAGATTGGAGATAGAGGCCCTTTTAGTTTGTGGTGGGAGACGATGCTTTCCAACAGGTCTCAGATAGATGGGGATTGAGGATATTTGGTTGGGTGGCATTTTATCTCTGAGATTCATCAGACCTTTTCAAAATTTATGTAGAGCTTGTGAGGTGGTTTACCACCTAGCTCCACCCCTGAAGATGCATCAAGTGCATGATGTCTTTAACGTGTCACGTATGACGAGGTACATGCATGATATGTTGCACTTCATCGATTGGGGCGATGAGAAAATTTTTTATGGGGTGACTTTTGTCGAGTTATCAGTTGTGATATATGATTTTCATGGGAAAATCCATCAATAGAATCGATTATAATGGAGAATATTCAGAGACAGCATGGGAATCATGAGGAGATCACTTGGGATCCAGATGCTTAGATTCGTGTTCAGTACCCTCACATTTTTTTTGAGTATCCCATCATTCGGATTTTGGGGACATAAATCTCTAACGTGGGAGAATTTAATGACTCATATCATTCTAGAAATTATTTTTTATAAATTAATTGAGAAAAATATGACTCCCGGAATGGAGACGGGACAAAAATTTTAGGTATGTTGTTGCTGGAATAAATCGTTGAATAGAGTTTTTTTAATTAAAAGCACTTAGGTGGCTAACTTTTAACATTAGTATCATTTTTATGGATTCCCTGATAAAACATATTAGGGAAACATTGTGTTTGGAACAACTACTTTAGCTTACATGGGGCCTCAGCTCAACTAGCGCAGGTCGAGGGTAAAAGATAGTTTTTGGTGTTTTTAAAAGAAAATAAAATATACTTAGAAAAAGTCATTTTTTTTGTTTAACATTTCGCAATGACGCAGACAAACTGTGACTCCATAAAAAAGCATCTATTTAATTTCATAAATGACACATGATGCTGACACTACAACAATGTTATACAGTGATGATTAAACACATTTAATTCATTTAACATCCTGAAAATTAATACAGGATTAGATTCAGAATGCTGGAGAGACTCTCTGAATGCTTCGGAAAAGAAAAAACTTTAGAAAATGATAGACCATGATTGATCAAGGATGGATCCCTAATAAAAAATATTTTCTTCACTAAACAATCCAACCTCCAGGTATGGGGTTAAATTATTCATGATTTTCTTTCATATTATTTTTTTCCAATGAAAAACACGGATCATCACACAAACAAGTTAATCTGTGGGTTGATCATTCTTGCGGGATAAGTGTTTTTATAGGATTTGAAGGTAATAAAACATTTTTATTATCCTTTTTGTTTTGTTCCCATTTTCTAACAAGAAAATGAAGGCTGAAGTGAACAAGGGTGACGTTCTTTTTCCAGGTGTTCATGGTATTTTCTCCTACCTCATTCTTGTGTTCCTCAATGACAGGACCTTGTGGCCATGTCTGATTTTCTAGGAGGTTATGAACATGGTCCGACCCCAGAGTGATGAAATGACGTTTTAGAGACCAAAGTAGTGATAGTGGAAACCCAAGGATCAAAAAGGAAGTCATGTTTTGAAAAAATGGACAACCACGACGATGGTGGAAGATTGTAGAAGAGGAGATGTGGTCAGTGGCATGCAGAGGCAGAGGCAACCACGATAGTTTGGTCGTGGGTGAGGATTGGGAGCCATGACCCCGGTGGGCCATGGTGGTGCATACTGATAAGATGGAATGGAATCCAGTCATGCAGCTTCGACAAGATCTGATGGACCACGTGCGGAGGAGCGACCAACTCGTTGTTTGATCCTTGTTGACCAAAAAGTGATGTGGCATCCTCCACATCCAAGTGGACCAAACTGTCCCACTCAAGAAGGTCGGCAGGAGCTGGCGGGCTGGGCCAACAACATGTTGATAAGGTAGTGGGATGGGATGACAGAACAAATCTGGCCTACAATTTAGGGGGGGGTGTCACGCCCAGTGAGAGCAGTTAACCCGACAGGTCGTGTCAGCTGGTCTCTGGTCAGATCGGACCCAGACCCAACTAGCCCCCTTTTAAAAAAAATTGTAACGTTAGAACATTATATCCATTTGATGTGCCATTTTCATTATTGGGACGCTTACACCAAAGTGGTCCATTTGAGATTCTATATATCGGTTTTGTGATAGTTGAAATACAACTATTATCATGACGATTAGATTCTCATGGAAAAAAGTGTTCTACGAATGGAATCCTAGGGATGACAGAGAATCGGTGTCTTTTTGACATGATGACATTATGTCTCAGTGGTTGTGTGACCTATCATCACTCATGTGTACCAACTATTGATGGTCCATGCACTGACACTGACACACAGTGCATCATCGACACTTTTTGTGTGATCAGGTTGAGTAGTTCTATGGTATAATATTGATTACACCCATTAATTTTTTATGCATATTCCTGTGTGAGAGGAAAATACATCATGTGCTCTTTCCATTGTGGTTTTTCCATTGTGATTTCATGGGGGCCTAGTGAGTAGTGTTTTACTCACCCCTACATGGGATTTTCCCACAAGTGTCTTGTATTGTGAAGATGACCGACATTTTGATGGAGTCCTAGGTGGTATAGGACTAGGTGATGAATATAGTGATAAAATAGATGAGGTGAAGTTATATTGCTTTTGGTTGTAGACCTATACCTAACTTCTAGAAGGTTTTTCGATTGATGAGATTCTAGATACTTTTATACTTGATTGTGTTCAGTTTTTCTTTTAATTTTTCTAGTAAATAGGATTGATTTATATTTTTTACATTACTTCCATTTGTACCTTATGGTTGGTTTTATTGTTCACATGAATGGTTATCGGTGGCTTCTTTTTTGGCTTGTGTGCGTGTGTATAGGAACGTAGGAAAACACCTCCCATGTAACTCCCCAACCCCGGAATCCCAGAGTCGGTGTATTATTACATAACATTGTCATGATAGAAGGAAATCATGTCCTGAAAGAATGATCAGTTTAGTATCCTTAGAAATAATAGATACTTTCATTAGGATTATATCACATCATAAAATGGAAAAGTACAACAACATTTTTTCCATATGCAACACTGAGATCCCATAGACTATCCCTATAGGTCATTCATAATATATGTCTTCACATCCTGGGAAAAATAAAACATAGAAAGGGGTGATCTCAGATGCTCAATAAAGATAACAATATAGTGGAAACATTCATAAATAAGCATAAACATTTAATGCAATGTAGAAAACTAAAACAAAATCCTTTTCAACATAAACACCATCATAATATTGTAAATATAAATCAAAATAATTACATTTAATTACTCACATGGATATTATACTAGTCGGATAATCACATGCAATATCAATAGTCGATTTTATAATGATGGAATGCATAATTCCAGATGTCATAACCACATAGTCAAGGCCTTGTTCCAAGACTACAAATAAGATTTTGTCAAGGCCTTGTGCCAAAACACTAGTTCGTCTCCTGAGACCAACCGATGCATCGAGGAGCTATAGCAGGATCCACCTGTCACTTACTATGTCAAATTCATTCCTCATATAAAAAGGATTAAACATAACATAAACATTCGTATTAAAATAGGCATACAAAATATCAATACTTTATCCATAAACCATGAATGGTATGAAATAACACATCCACATTCAATCATATCACAAAACCTTCACTACAATATTAATGTTTTGTATCATTATAAATCAACTTCAAATAAGCGTTAAATCCATCAAAATATGTTGACATAGATGAAATCAAAACCTTTTTTTAGAAAAATATATCTTACTATTTTGAAATCATTTATGAGTCATATAATTATAAAAGAAAACATTTATTTTGAAAATATTTTTATAAGCTTGTAAGGGAAGCTTCAACATTGTTATAATGGCGGAAAATAGCCACACCCACCATATAAGATAAAAAAACATTCTTTCCTTAATTTTGTCAAAAAGGTCATAAAGTACCTTGTTTGGAAAACGACAGAAAGATTCCTTTCAAACCATTATATAAAAAGTCAATTAAATGAATAAATGAATTTAACCTATAGACTAGTAAATAGTAAAAATGTTTTGAAATACATTTTTACGAAACATGGATGTGGGTGATAAATATTTCCTAGTAGATACTTACGTAAAAACAGAATCGGATAATAAAGAGATTGTGAAATTAACCCTTACTCTGTTATTTTCCTTGGTTGCGGGTAGGTTAAACTCATATATAATGGTGAAATAATGGTTATTATATTATACAAGAATCATATACATTAATATGATATCATATATGATCTTTTAAAATTTATTTTTTAATAATATCTTTGTATTATCATCGTTTTGGGTGTTAACTAATTCATTTTCCTTTATATGCTTTGTTACATTAGTAATGATTGTTAAGGATAGGATATATATTATTCATATTCATAATGATATTAAGTCATTAAAAATTATTTTTATTCATCTAATTAAAATTATTCTTGAATGGATACGATGGGGAATGAATCTCATCGTGTTCGTGGAGATGGTAATCTCTACATACGCATGAGCAACAATACCATTATTTTGATATAAAAATAATATATAATTGGATAGTATATCATTTATACAGAATCATTATATTTTTATATTTATTATTTACATAAATTACGCATCATTATTATACCCATCAAAATAATAATGTATTAAATAACAATTACACCACGACATGGAGACGGTAAGCCGTACGTACACACGTATGGTGACATGTCATTCAAAGGATGGATTAAATAATGAATATGGTTGTACCATATTTATAATAACATCACATTATATAGAATTTACTGGAGTTATTGTTTTATAATGGAAACAACAAGGAAATAGTAAGTGGAAGAAGAAAATAACTTGAAAGAGGTGATTAAATATTTACCTCTTCTCCGTGTTCTTCCTTTTGATTTGATGAAAAGGACTCCTTAGGTGGGATTTCTGACTAAAGTAAGGCCATTAGGATGAAGGGAGGACAGTTTAGAGGGTATTTGGGTAGGGTTTGTCCGAGCCAAATGGCATTGACGGTGTGAATTTTATGGAAGGGGGAGTGACCTTTTATAAGAGGGTAGAGGGGTACCTTAGGAAAAGCTTGAAATATTATTTTATAATAAAATCAATTTAGGTTTCTAATGGATCCCAAATGAATTATTTAATGAAAAAGGTGGGGATGGGTGGAAAAAACTCTGCCAATATTTTTTAGACAGGTTTGGGTCACTATATTAACTTTATATTTTATATTTAACTCTTAGTTAAATAGTATGACATTTACCACGTCTCTTTGTGTTTTTATATTATATGGTTAATAAACTTACTATAAACATCCAAGAGAACCCCAAGTGGTTCATTAATGATAAACCTATCATTATATAAGTCTTTTGTCTAGTCCTTATATTTTTATGAAAAATATATCAATTAATAATATAATATTTTTTTAAACTCTTTTATGTCAATTTTGACATTATTTGGTTTTTGGTTTTTTATAAATTCATAACAGCATTATTACTTCGAAAAAAATTCATATAACCAACCCTAACATGTCATATTAACTTATAAAATTAGTTTAATTCATTAAAATTGTTAAATTACATTTATTTGGATATTTATTATATCAATTATTTTATTATTTCATTAATTAGGTAATTATTGCATCATCATTGTGTCATAAATCAATTTAATTAATTAATATCTAATAATTATTACTAAAATACCATTATATAGGAAATCCTTTTAGATTTTTAATGAATATTTATAGTCGAATTTATCTTATGTGTAACCCTATATTACAAATGGTTTTCCTATTATTCATTGAATTTAAAACTTTTAACTCTTCTTTGAATTAAATAGTAATAAATGTCCTAATCTAATCCATGTAGACCAAATGGGTTCCTATTTTATTCATAAGGATGTTTTTGGTCGAATTATACTTATCCTATAGAATTAGGACTTGTGTTAGGGTAATTATAATACCATTTTTACCTTTAATTACCCTATTTACTTTTAACCGTGTTAAATAAAAGTAAAAAATTTACTATTCACCAAAATTTATATTCATCTTATTGAACCACATTTTAGTTAATGATATCAACCGTGTCTCTTAGATTTTTGAAATTCAACTCACAGAAGTGGTAAAATTTTGTTTTTTGTAAATTTGCTGATGCTCCAAGGTGGGTAAAAGATTGTGAAAAGATCAATAAAATTTTATATATCTAATATTATTTCAAAATGATTCCATTGAATTATATTTAACATATATAGGTATTATATATATATTTTAACCTAAAATAAATTTTTATAAAATAATTATTTATTTAAATAAAAATTTGGTTTTAAACTATAACTCAGTGTTTTTCACTATTCATCACAAATTAAAAGTTTTCAGAAAAATACCAAAAATTCACCCTAAGATAATTTCTATAATCCAAATCCAAAAATGAAGTCCATTTTGAAGATAAAATTTATAAAGTTTCAAACAGTGGGTATTACTATTCATAATGGCTAGTTTGATTGGTTTTGGTGTGTTAGAACTCAAAGTTTCATACAACACATGCTACTGTATTATTCCAAGAGAAGAATATCGTGGAAGCTTGGGGTGTTACATTCTCCCCTCCTTCAAATAATTTCTTCCTCAAAATTTCTATAATATTACTACATAAAAAGACTTGGGTGGTTCTTCATCATAAGTTCCTTGGGTTCCCACGTTGCCTCTTCCATTTTATGGTTTCTCCATATAACTTTTACCAGATGGGTCATCTGGTTTCTCAACACTTGTTCTCTTGTATCAAGAACCTTGACAGGATCTTCGCAATAAGACATATTGGGTTCCAGTTCTAATTCCTCTTAGGTAAGTACATGAATTGGTTCAAGTGTGTATTTTCTCTACAGTGATATGTGGAAGACATTGTGAATTTTGGAGGGACTTGGTGGAATTTTCAAACGGTAAGCTACATCCCCAATTCGTTCTTGAATTTCGAAAGGTCCGATGTAATTGGGACTTAATTTTCCCTTCTTACCAAAACGAATAACACCCTTCCATAGAGATACATTCAATAAAACATGATCTCATACCTAAAATTCAAAATCTATCCGTTGGTTATCGGCATAGCTCTTCTGTCTACTTTGAGATACTTTGATGTGGCTTTAGATTACCATCACTTTATCCATAATTTCCTCAACAAGTTCCGGGCCTACAATTTTTCTGTCACCAACTTCATCCCAAAAGGTTGGTGTGTGGAATCTGTTTCAGTATAACGCTTCATATGGTGACATCTGAAAACATGATTAGAAGCTATTGTTATAGGAAAATTCTACCATAGGTAAATATTGATCCCACATACCTTGAATGTCAAGTGAGCATGATCTCAACATATCTTCTATGTTTTGAATAGTCTGTTCTGATTTTCCCTCAGTTAGAGGGTGGTAGTCAGTGCTCAAATGAAGTTCAGTATCCATGGATTTCAGAAGACTTTTCAAAAATCATGATGTAAAATGGGGATCATGATCAAAAACAATCGATAGTGGTTCACAATGATGTCTTACAACATCATTAATATACAGCCTTTCTAAACGTTCAAGTGGTAAATCTTCTCTTATAGCAAGAAAATGTACTGACTTGGTAAGGCCATCAAAAGTGACTCATATTGCATCATTCCTCCTAGGAGTCTTTGGTAGTCCCATGACAAAGTACATAATAATATTATCCCATTTCCAATCAGGTATGGTAAAGGGTTTCATGACTCCTCCAGGCTGTTGTCTTCTATCTTTCACTTGTTGACAAACCATACATCTTGAGAAAAAATCCACAATCTCCCTCTACATGTTGTCCCACAAAAAATGTTCCTTCAAATCTTAATACATCTTAGTGATACTAGGGTGTGTATAGAAATCGGAACTATGGGCATCATCCAATAATTCCCTTTTTAGATATGGAATATCGGGAAAACAAATACTCTTCCCAAATTTCAAAATTCCATCTTCATACACAATGTCACTCAACCTCCCATCATTCACAGCTTTAAACTTCTTTTGAAAATCATCATCACCGGTCTAAGAAATCATTATCCATTCTAGTAAAGATGGTTAGGAAACCATTTGAAAAAGTATTTATGTTTCAAATTCCATGGTGATTCTCATATCCATCTTTACTAGATCTATGTATATAGGATCCGTTTCAACACTCCTCTTATTCAAAACTCCATGATACTTTATAATCAGAGCATCTTCCACTTTATTATCCTTCCCCGAGTGGTAGTGTATAGTAAAATCATAATCCTTGAGTAGTTAAAACCATATCCTTTGCCTCATTTTGAGTTATTTTTGTGAGAAAATATACTTCAAACTCTTGTGATTGGTATATATCTCACATTTTTACCATATAGATATTGTCTCCAAATATTCAAAGAAAATAGTATAGATGCTAACTCAAGATCCTGAGTTGGATAGTTTTGCTCATGAATTTTTAGTTTTTGTGATGCATAGGCAATAACCCTACCATTCTGCATAAGGACACAACCAAGTCCTTTCATTGAAGCATCACAATAAATAATAAACCCATCATTCCCCGATGGTAGAGTCAATATAGGATCATTGGATAATATTCTCTTTAGTTATTCAAAACATTCTTCACACTCTTTCGTGCAAACAAATTTAACCCCTTTACATGTGAGCTTGGTTAATGGGTTATCCAATTGGGAAAAATTCTGGATGAAATGCCTATAATAACCTACTAAACAAATAAAATTGCATACCTCTGTAATAGTCGTCGGTGCGGGCCATTCTTGGATTGCCTTAGTCTTTAAAGGACCAACAGATATTATATCCTTAGAGAAAATATGGCCAAGAAAACAAATCTCTTGATGCTAAAATTAAAACCTTCTAAACTTCCCATATAATTCAATTCTTCTAAGCGTCCTTCGGATAATGTGCAATTTATTTTCATGATCTCCATATATTTTGGAGTATACCAAGATATCATCAATAAATACCAATACAAAGTCATAAAGATATTCCTTGAAAACCCTATTCATTAGATCCATGAAGACAGAGGGTGCATTAGTCAATCCAAAAGATTGTACTGTAAACACATAATGCTCGTACCTGGTTAAAAATGTTATCATTGGAATGTCTTCCTTCTTCACACACAACTGATGATATCCCAATTGAAGGTCAATCTTTGAAAATTATTGAGCTCCATGAATTTGGTCAAATAAATCATCAATGTGAGGTAGGGGATACTTGTTCATTATTGTTATAGCATTGATCTCTCTATAGTCAATGAAAAACCTCATATATCCAACTTTCTTTGTAACAAAAAGGACAGGGGCTCCCCATGATGAAACACTAGGGTGAATAAATCCCTTATTGCTTAATTCCTCTAGTTGTTTCTTTAGTTCCACAAATTCCACAGTGTCCATTATTTAAGGAGTCTTCAATATGGTCCTTGATCCCTAAATTAAATCAATGGAAGACTCAATTTCTCATTCTAGAGGATGTCAATGTAAATCTTCTGGAAACACATCAACATATTCTTTCACAACAGGTACCTCCTCTATTTGAACATTCCTTTCCTCATCCATGGTTATTTAATTCTATTCCTCTCTAATAACTTTATTTAGTTGAGCTATTGGGGTGGATCTAGATAAGAATTAGGTGGTTGTGATTCTACTCATAAGATAATGTGTTCTTTATCATCTTCATCAAAAATAGTAACCTCCTTCTTCTTACAATAAATTTTTTCATCATGGTCCAAAATCCAATTCATACTAAGGATTATATCAAATTAAATCATGTGTATGACAATGATATCATCCAATAAAGAACATTTATATGCCTTAATAGGGACTGATTCACAAAACTTTGTTGCAATGATACTTCCCTTAGGAGTTTTAACAGACAACTCCCTTGTTAAATCGAATTGGAAATATCTAATTTTATTAGAAAACTGGGTAGATATGAAATAATGTGATGATCTAGTATCAAATAAAGCATTGGATAAACTTGAGAAAACCATTAATTTACCTGCCACTATGTATTTCAGAGCTTCAACCTCAGCAGTAGTGATAGCATAAGCTTGGCCTTGATCCCTTTGCCTTTTCTAGGGTAAGTTCCTCTAACACATAGGACATTGATTTTCATAATGACCCCTTTCTCTACAATTGTAGAATTCAACATCGACAGCCTCTTTCTTCCCCTAGCAACCACGATCTTGGGGGCATTTTTCACCACACTTGAAATATACTCCCATTCCCTTCAGTCACGTACCAGGGTGTTTCTTCCCACATTTACCGCAGGATGGATATTCAAATATTCCCTTCTTCCCCTTATTTCCATTTCTAGAGTGTTCAGCAGATCTCTTCTTCTCTTGCTTTTCTTTAATGTTATATGACTTAAAGAATTCTTTTTCTATTTTGATAGAACATAAGACAATATCTTCGTATGACGAGAATGATTTTGAGAATAATGCTCGACATAGAAATTTTTTTAACCCATAAAATAAATGATCAATCATACTTCTTGTGTTACTTATATAATCTGTAGCATGCCTCGCTAACCTTGTAAAATTATCTTCATACTTTGTGACATTCTCATCCTTCTTTTTCCTCAGACTTAGAAATTGTCTTTCCATATCCACTTGATGGTCATGAGGAAAGTATTTTTCAGTGAAAGTTTCTTCAAACTCCCACCATTCCATATTTGATACTTCATCATCTTCCTTTTTTTGAATCAATGACCACTATTGATCAGCATCTACAGTGAGGTGGTAAACTTCCATGACAACATTTTCCCTTTCACTACTTCCCAAGGCATGGAATATTTTCACTAATGAATTTATCCATTGCTCAGCTACTAGTAGATTTTTACACCCATTGAATGTTGGTTGTTGTTTCCTCATGAAGTGATCTAAAATTGATCCTCTATATTGCATATCAGGGTTCTCAATATAGGTAAGCTTATTATTCATAACCTGAGTGAGTTGTCCCAATATAGTGATAAGATGGTCGGCACCATTTGTATCACCAGCTCCACTGTAATTATCTTGAGTAGGAGGGAAATCCTTACATGGGGTGTGTGTATTGATACGGTTTCCATTCCTTCCACAAGGCACCATTTTTACACAATAGAATAAACTAGATTAGTTTATGAATCGAAATACATAATTCCAAACTTGTCAAATACTTAACATAAATTGAATAGCTTATGGATATAATCTATAATCATAAAAAAAATTCCTTGAGGAAGTATATACCCATAGACCCTTCATAATGTTTTCTAAAGAAAATGATAATTGTCCTAAGCCTATCCCCCATGAGTGGCGTAACCAAGAGTGCAGTAAGGCCCATTGTCGTGCACTAGTTATTGTTCAAGTCTAGCTCAAAGTGGTGTTTTCGAGTTTTACCCCTAGGTACGTCTATGCTAGAGCCACCTCTACCTGATCGTATCCAGACAGGTATGTATTTTTGGAAACCCACAAAATCTCTAAAATACCAAAATTTTAGGATGTTCTTCTATAATAATCCTCAATGTCTATCTTATGACTATGTGCTCTAATTAGATTTTACCTCAATATAGTTTCCAAGGATTGTACTAACCTTCCTTTGATACCAACTATAACGTCCCGACCCTTGAAGCCCCAAGTTGGTGCATTATTACATAACATTGGCATGATTAAATTAAATAATCCCCTGAAAGACCGATCAGTTTAGTATCTTTGGAAACACTGGATACATTCATAAGGTTTACATTACATCATAAAATGGAAAACTACAGTAACATTGTTTCCATAAAAAACATTGAGATCCCATAGACTATCCCTAGAGGTTAGTCATAATATACTTCTTCTCATCCTGGGAAAAATAAAAAATAGAAAGGGGTGAGCTCAGATGCTCAATAAGGATAACAATATAGTTTAAACATTCATAAATAAGCATAAAAATATAAGGCAATGTATAAAACTAAAACAAAATACTTTTCAACATAAACTTCCTCATAATATGGAAAATATAAATCAAAATAATTCCATTTACTTACTCACATGGATATTCTACTAGTCGAATAATCACATACAATATCAATAGCTGCTTTCATAATGATGGAATGCATAATGCCAGACTTCGTAACCACATTGTCAAGGCCTTGTTCCAAGACTACAAATAAGATTTTGTCAAGGCCTTATTCCAAGACACTAGGTTGTCTCATGAGACCTAACGATGCATCAAAGAGCTATAGTGGGCTCCACCTGTCACTTACTAAGTCCAATGCATTCCTCATATGAAAAGGTTTAAACATAACATAAACATTCGTATTAAAACTGGCATATGAAATATCAATACATTATCTATAAACAATGAATTTTATGAAATAACACATCCACAGAAAAACATATCACAAACCCTTCAATAAAATATGGACGTTTTTTATCGTAAAAAAATCTACTTTAAATAATCTTAAAATCCATAAAAGGATGTTGACATAGATGAAATCAAAACCATTTTTTAGAGAAATGTCTCTTAATATTTTAAATTCATTTAAAAGTCATATATTTATAAAATAAAATGTTTATTTTGAAAATAATATTATAATATTGTAAGGGATGTTTCGACATTGTTATAATGATAGAAAATAGCCACACCCACCGTATAAGTTAAAAACCATTCTTACCTTAATTTTGTCGAAAAGGTCATAAAGTACGTTGTTAGGAAAACGACGGAAAGATTCCTTTCAAAACATTTTATAAAAAGTAAAATAAGGGAATAACTGAATTTAACACATAGTCTAGTAAATAGTAAAAATGTTTTGAAATACATTTTTAAGAAACATGGATTTGGATGATAATGATGTCCTAGTAGATACTTACGTAAAAACAACCTCAGATAATAAAGAGATTGTGAAATTAACCCTTACCTTGTACTTTTACTTGGTCGAGGGTAGGATAACCACCTGTATAATGGTGATATAATTGTTATTAAATTATACAAGAATAATATACATTAATATTATATGATATATGATCTTTTAACATTTCTTTGTTAATAATATCTTAGTATTATCGTCGTTTCAGGTGTTAACTGGTTTGTTTTCCTTTATATGCATTGTTACGTAAGTAATGTTTGTAATGGATATGATATATATTATTCATATTCAGAATGATATTACGTCTTTAATCATTATTTTTAATCGTCTGTTGAAAATTATTCTTGAATGGATACGATGGGGAATGAATCTCATCGCCTTCGTGGAGACGGTAATCCGTACGTACGCATGAGCGAAAATATCATTCATTTGGTATTAAAATAATAAATAATTGGATGGTATATCAATTATACAGAATCATTATCATGTTATATTTATTATTTAAATGAATTACACATAATTATTATACCCATCCAAATAATAATGTATTGAAAAACAATTACACCACGATGTGGAGATGGTAAGTCGTACGTATGCACATATGGTGACATGTCATTCAAAGGATGGATAGAATAATTAAAATGGTTGTAACATATTTTTAATAACATAACAGTATATAGAATATACTAGAGTTATTATTTTAGAATGGAAACATCAAGGATAGAGGATGTGAAAGAAAAAAAGAACTTGAAAGAGGTGATAAAATATTTACCTCTTCTCTGGGTTCTTCCTTTTGATTTGATCACAAGGACTCTGTAGGTTGGCTTTATGACTAAAGGAAGGCCTCTAGGATAAAGGGAGGATGGTTGAGAGGGTATTTCGGCAGGGTTTTCTGAGCCAAATGTCTCTGAAGTTGTGAATTTGATAGAAGGGGGACTGCCCTTTTATAAGAGGGGTGAGGGGAACCTTAGGAAAATAAATAAATATTATTTTCTAATAAAATCATTTTAGTTTTATAATGACTCGAAAATGAATTATTTAAAGTCTAATGTGGGGATGGGTCGAAAACCACTCAACCAATATGTTTTAGATAGGTTTTGGTACCTATATTAACTTTATCTTTTATATTTAACTCTTAGTTAAATAGTTTGATATTTACCATCTCTCTTTGTATTTTTATATTTTATGGTTAATAAATTTACTATAAAATTCATAGAGAACCCCAAGTTGTTTATTAATGATACACCTATCATTATATAAGTACTTTGGATGAACCATATAATTTTAGGAATAGAATATCAATTTATAATATGATATTTGTTTTAGAAACTCTTTTATGTCAATTTTGACACTATTTGGTATTTTGTTTTTTCATTATTTATTACAGCATTATTACATAGAAAAAAATTCATCAAACCAACCCTAACATGTCATATTAACCTATAAAATTAGTGGAATTCATAAAAAGTATTAAATTACATTTATTTGGATATTTATAATTTCAATTATTTTAATATTTCATTAATTTGTTAATTACTGCATCATCATTGTGTCACAAATGAATTTAATTATTTAATGACTAAAATTTACAAATAAAATACGATTATGTAGGAAATGTTTTTAGTTTTCTAATTAATATTTATATTCTAATTTATCTTATGTGTAACAATATATTAAAAATGGTTTAGTTATTAAACATTGAATTTAACACTTTTAACTCTTCTTTGAATTAAATAATAATAAGTGTCCTAATCTAGTCCAAGTGGACCAAAGAGGTTCATATTTTATTTCAAAGGTTGTTTTTGGTCGAATTATACTTATCCAATAGAATTAGTACATGTGTAAGGGTAATAATACTATCATTTTTACCCTTAATTACCCTGTTTACTTTTAATCATGGTAAATAAAAGTAAAAAGTTACTATTAAAAAAAATTAATTTCATCTTATTGAACCACATTTTACATACTGATATGAAATGTGTCTCTTGGATTTTTTGAAATTCAACTCACAGAAATGGTAAAATTATGTTTTATGTAAATTTTCTAATGCTCCTAGGAGGTGGGTAAAAGACGGTGCAAAGTTAAATAAAATTTTATATATATAATATTATTACAAAATGACTCCAATTGATTATATTGAACATATATAGGTATTAGGTATCTATTTTGGCCTAAAATAAATTTAAATAAGATAATTAGTTATTTAAATAAAAATTCGTTTTTAAACTATAACTCAGTGTTTTACACTATTCATCAATAATTGAATGTTTTCAGAAAATACCAAAAATTCACACTAAGCTAATTTCGATAATCCAAATTCAAAAATGAAGTCCATTTTGAAAGATAAAATTTAAAAAAATTGAAAAGTGGGTATTAATTTTCATAATGACTAGTTTGATTGGTTGTGGTGTGTCAAACTCGAAGTTGTGTACAACACACTCTGTTTTATTATTCGATGAGAAGCATACCGTGGAAGCATGGGGTGTTACATCCCATATGTGAGATATGAATACTTGGTGATAGTCACCAACCCCTACCCAATCAAATGCGGGTTTGGGGTAGTAACAAGACCTTCCTCACTAGGACAGGTCATGATAGTAAAATTTAATTATATTTTTGTCTTGGATTTTTGAACATGTATGATGAAAGTCTATACTTACGAAAAGGTTTTCCGAGTATCAATTTTATTTCTATTAGATATATGATATATTCACAAATTATTCTTATTGTGCACTGTATATACTAACTTATTACATGTTATATACTGAATATACATTATTTAATGATATTAACTATTTCAATTTATGTTATTATTGCATAGGGGTCATGATTCAAAATCTACTCAAATAGTTAGGGTATTTATAGTATCACATTTATTTATACAAGAATTATGCCTTATTCACTACTCATTTCATTGTTATGGTGTATATATTTACTATTAATGTATTCAATGATTGTTATACTTTTACTTATGGGTATTTATATACCCATTTTATGATCTCTACTTCATGGGTTTTATAGTTCAAATAATACCAAATCGGAATGGTAGTTTCGTCTCAATTTCATTCTTTGAGACACATGATTGGTTATGCACCATTATTGTTTTAAGAGTTGTAATAAATCCATCTGACATGTTATATGATGAATCTCAATATTTTCAGTATATTTTAATCTTAATTTAATGTAATATTCCAACATGGTAAGTTTTATTCAATGTTACCAATGTGGTAAGAGTTTATTTCAAAAACCTCATCATTTATCGTGTTTGTTTGTTATTATGATTCCATTGATGAAATATTACGTTTCATCTCTCATGAACACTCAGGAAAATTATTATCCTTATCATTATTCTTGATATATTCATGTATTATTATAGTTTTTTCACTCTTTAATACTTAAGATAATTATGAAATTATTTTTAAGAAAATGTGATATTGTTTCTATCTAAATTCAAAAATCTATTTTCTTTGAAAAACCATGTTTTCAAAACTGTTTCTTAAAATGATATCTTAATATAATTTACATAGAAAATGATTTTAAAAATGTTTTATGGTTTAAAATAATAACATTAAATGTTTCCAAATATAATTTCATAGAAAAATCTTTTCAAAATTTTTTCATACACCCTTTATTAGTTTTCAAGATATTTTCAATGAAAATTTTTTTCATAATGGTTTCAAGATTCCTTATTAATTACTAAATGTAATTTCAAAGAAAATATTTTTAAGATGTTTTCAATCAAAATTTATATGTTATAAAATTATTTTCAAATAAAAAGTGTTTCAAATTATTTTGAAGCCTCCTTTATATTGTTTCATAGTATTTTTAAATAAAAGGTTTTCAAAATGTTTTGAATATTCATTCATAAGTTTTCAATGTATTTTCCTTGAAAAAAAAATTTAAAATTTTTATAATCTTCCTTTATAAATTTTATTTTATAATAAAATGGTTTTTAAATGGTTTTATTCTTGATAAATAATTTCTCATAAAAGATATCATATTTTCGTTAGTAAATGTTTTGAAAAGATATTTCAAAATCATTTTCTACTATAGATTTAATTTTTTGGTGTCACTCATTTCTTATTGGGTAAATGAACCACATGTTCTATTAAGATTATTTCTATGAATGGATTATGTTTTGATGTCGCAATTTTTATAAAACATGTTTCTTTTTTATAGGTTGTAAGTTTATGAAACACAATTATCTTCATGGGTTATATTCTTTTGAAACTTGCTTCTTTTCACGAGATATTATTTGGTGAAATGTTTGTGAAACCAATATCTTTTAAATAGGTTTTGATATGATTACATATTTATGATACCCATTTCATTTTATGGGACATGGTTTTATGGTTATTTAACTAATATATATGTGGGTCTTGATATGATGAATGTTTTATTATCTTGTACAACATGTATATATGATTTCTTATATTCCATGTAGGACCTATATCTCCCTCTAATGAATTATTTTGGATTTATATCTCATGGTATAATGATGGGATAAAAGAAAACTTGGTTAATCCACTCTGGGGTGAAGGGGAAACCTAATCCACAATGGGAAGAAGGTGAAATTGGATCCACTAAGGGCAGAAGGAGAAAACCAATCCCTTATAAGGAAATGACTATCACTGTGGATGGTGGTATTTCTTGCATAATAGGCATAGTCGTATAGAATTACAATGATATGTTTTTCCAAAGATCATGACTTTTAAGGAATGATATTAAATTTTCATGTTTTTCCAAAAATTCCATGTATTATTCCTAGGTTATTATTTTAGGGATAATGATCTTTATTCCCTTCTAATTCATGTATTATAAACTTCCAATATTTATTCCATGACTAATGAATGTTATCTTTGACATACAGTTTAAGATTTCTAAATTTTATTATCAGGTTCTTATACCCTTATTCTCATGCTATGAATAAATGTCTCCTTTATATATTCTAATTGAGAATCTGAACTCACGCTTTATTATTTCTCTTTCCCCCATGTTAGGAATTTTGGTTTTAAGTATATTTTATAATGGGAAAGATCATTGTGTGAAACAATAAGGATCTTTCACCAAGTTAGAATATTATGTCTCATATTTCCAAATACATTATGTTATTATGGTCCCCGTGAATTTACTTTTCTAATGTTATGAATATTCATATAAATTGATTTAATATCCATCTATGTTAATCTTTGGTCACTATAGTTAGTATTGTAGAAAATTTTTTTCCAACCTATATGAAATATTATGAGATAAATTTAGTGCAATCCCTATGGGTTTTTCTAAGTATATTTCAATATACATTTTTTGGGATAATCCTGGTTTTTTTTAGATTTGAAAAACGGTGTCACAATTTAGGAATCATATCAATAAATTCTTATGATTATGTGGTTTTATACTGTGATAAGTTTTTTTAACAATATGCATTCTGGTTTTATTCAATATATATAACTATATAGAACTTCTTTATCATTGAGTATTTCATATATGGGTACTATGGGAATTATGAATATGGATTTTGTTAGTTGAAATATAATGAATAGAATCCACAATGTGGTATGAGTACTAGTTATAATGCTGATTATAAATAACCTACGAACAACATGTGAAGTATTTGGATGTTCTTACACTATTTTTCACATTAAATGTAAGAAATATGATTAAATTGAGGTTGAGTAACCCTAACAAATGATTTATATTTCATATAATAATAAAGGCGTATTATGGAATAAGATGATGAATCCTAGGCAATGGGTTAAGAATAATGTTGGATGATTAAATTGTATATATATTGGAAATCAAGAATTATGTTTTAAGGATAATAAATTATATGTTTTCAATTAGGGATTTAAAAAAATTAATGGTGATGAGGAACTTGAAATGTGATTTAATGGAAAGGTAATATTTTTATTAATGGAATGTTACCCATAATTTTTTCTTAATGTGGAGAAAATTTTGTTTATATTTGAAAAAGAGATGATTGATATGGATATTGTAAATTGGATAGTACTGATTACCATGGATCTTATTAATGATCTACTTACAATGTAGTCGATGTTATCATGAATGAAGTATAAAAAGTCTTAGATTTATGAAATATATCCAATAAACATTAGAATATGGAATAATGAATGTTTCCAGTAATGTATTATAGTAATTCAAGTTATTAATATGTTTTGAGAGATAACATAATGAAGTTATTAACATGTTTGCTATGTGACAAAAAAATAACTATTATATGATAAACAAGGCATCAATGCTAGACTATTTTTGATAAATTTAGTGACCGTAATTTTAATGTTTTATATTTTTTGTCTTTTTGATTCATTATAAAGTTAACCATTTATGTAATGTTCATATTAATTTTCATAGGGATATTGTGAGATGAAAGTATTAACACATCATATGAGGGTTTATCAATATTTGATAACACATGATATCATTTTGTTTGATGATACCTAAAAAATAGATAGAATAACTTCTAATTAAATCCATGGGTGTCATGATCCATTAGTGATTTGGTGATAAAAAATCCGAATTCAAATCATAGAGTAATATATGACGTAGAAATTGACCAAGGGACAACCAAAGGGTGATATTTTGTATATGAAAATGAATAAAATCAAGTAATTGTATTTTCTTATTTTCTTATATAGTAGAATAATTCCTCAAATCTAGGAAAAGGATATTGAAAAATATTTATCCAAATACCTTTGTTACTGTTTAATAAATTATCTTAAAAATCAACAATAAATTAATGTTTTTGATGGCCCTAAATTTTCATTGATTAGTCACTTCCATGTGGTCTATGACATAGATCAAGATATATAATTATTTATGATTTTCTTCCAATCCAACCATCCCTTCCCACCTATGTTCTCTAATGTGAAAACCCAGTTATGAGTTACATCAAGAAATTTTTATGTTTCTAAAATTACGCTTTTAATGGAAGATTTAGTAATCATTTTTACAATGTGGGTATCTATGAAAGGAACTTTAATGTATTAAATCATTTATAACAATGAATAATTTCAAGGTATAAATTCATTTTATGGTGTGTATAATGAAATACCCCATTATTTTATGAAGTTTTCTAATTATTTGAATCTCTTCAATATTTTTCATTTCAAATGACATTGATTGTATCATTTATAAGAAAGCACTATGTTAGGCAATTTTATATGCAAAAACTTTTAATATTTTACTACATGTAACACATATATTATATTTTAGTAGATGAAACAGTATTTTTTTCTTGTGTTACACACAATTCCATGTACCTTGGATAAATTTTGTTATATTTAAAACCGAGTTATGCCGAAATATAATATTTTATAAATATTATTATTAAAATATTATTATAATTATAACCTAGCTTGAGGAATAGAATATTTAAATGATATTAACTAAATAATAAGTCTATGGTTTATAGATATATATAAAAACAATCCTTTTGCTATCAATTATTTATAAATGAATTTAAGAACAATTTTTAAAAAAAATATTCCTTTTCTATGAAAACTGTTTTTCAATGTAATTTTTTTATCTCAATAAATTAAAAAATCAACTATTGATGAAATTAATTAATATATATAATATATTATATATGTTATTTATTAATTAAAAAAATTTACACCCCTAAATATGGTTTTATAATAAAAATATTATAATAAATCCAATTTTTGAATGAAAAGATGTATTTTCTAAAAAAAAATATTACCAAATTTTAATTATGAACCGATTTTTAATATAATTTATGAAAATTTTATAATTTTTATTTGAAAAAAACTTTATTTTTGAAATCATAATATCAAATTTTAAATTTGATTAATTTTTGGTATTTTCAGAGAAGTTTCTTTTATTGATGAATAGTAAAAATGGATTTTAGTTGAAAACTACTTTATTATGTAATTTTTTAATATAGTTATATTATATTTTAATTTTTTTCAATGTATAATTATATAAATAACACAAAATAAAACACTTTTACTTAATTTTATAAAATTTCATAATGAAATTAGATATGAAAATATTTAAATCTTTTGGATTATTTCACTTTAGAAACTCATCGCCTTATCCCATCTGTGGGATTAATATTAAATTATTTTTTTCTCCTTCTATAAATATAATTTTTTAAAATGAATCAAATATTTGGAATAAAAATAATTTAAAATTTATACTAATTTAAATTAGTATTCTACTAAAAATATTAGTGAATGTAATTAAAATTTGTTAAATTTATTATGGTAAAAACCTGCTTAAATGGTGAGAAAACATACAATATAATGTGTTAAAATGACCCCACACATGTATAAAAATTATTTTTTTCAATATTTAAACCAAAAAAGTTATATTTATTTATAATTTTTGATTTGTAACCCATGGGGGAAATGTAAAAAGTGGGGACCACTCAAATAATTTCAAGACTACCAAATGTGTCATTTTCCCAAATTATAAAAGGCCTCCACCCCTCCTCCTTTCATATCACCACACAAGACCTTTTCTCCCATAAAAACATGAATAATTATACTGAAAATCATCCCTTAACCCTATATGTCTTTTTTTTGGAAAATCCAACCCTGGAATCTCTTAGGTGCCTACCAAATGGGTATACCCAAAGAAGTGGTAACATCCTTCAAGAAGCACTTTTATTTATTTCTATCTATGCCCCATAAATTATTAGTATTCAATGATTATATAACAATATAAGTATCCTAGATATACATATATGTTTTTATTACATTCTTCCTACCTTCATTCAAACACACTTCTTATACAATGGGATATAGAATCATCATTTTTTTGTATAGTGTACTATCACCTTGGAATCAACGTCATATGTTCTTCTATTATCACTTTTCAATGAAGGGAATAATGATGTAAATTAAAATTTTATATTATATATATGTTATTTATGATTTATTTATTCTTTTTGAATCATTACATTACAAATACCTTCATTATTTCTATTATGTTTAAATAAGATAACTTCATTTGTGGGTGTGGACTACTACCTCCTCAAAGTGATCTGATTCATTCACACTTTACATGGAACATATTAAGTAAGAGTTTACTAAACATATATTATATATTTTAAATAATAATTTAAATTTATTTTTAATATAGATATATTTATTTATTTATTTATTTAATTTACCTTAATTCATTGAATGTGACAAGAAAATAGAAACAATTTTCATGTGTACATAATACCTACTGTCTCCAGGAATGGTGTATTTGATTTCATATTTATATATTTTATCGATTATTATAAATAAATATATTGAAAATTTATGTGATATTTATATCATGATTATAATTATTTATGTGATTAAATAAGGATATAAATAATAAAACAAAACATATAACAAATCAAAACACATGTGAAAGACCAAGCAATTATTACACAAAAGTGTAATTTTTACAAGGAAATATTAATAAATAGGAAATATAAATTCACAAAAAATAATACATGATATTTTGTATAAAAATAGTGTTCAATTTTTGATTTATAATAATATTATATTTAATATAATGAAATTTTCAATGTGTGTGAGGAAATACAATACTTAAGGTCAGGTTTTCTCATCTCACCTTTATTTCTGTAAGATATATACTATGTTTACCTATTAATTTTGTTGGGCAGCGTATATAATACCCTATAAAATGTTATATATTGAATTCAATTTATTTCATGATATTTAAAGTATCAATTTATGTTATTATTTCATGGGGACCATGATTCAAAAGTCACTCAATTAGTAAGGGGATTTCTAGTATCATTGTTGTTTCTAAAAGACTATTACCTTATTCACCACTCATTATTTTGTGTGGTGTATATATTTCCCAGGAATTTAATCTACATTGATTATAATTTATTTTATGGGTATTTTCAAAACAACATTATGTTCTCTATTTCATGGTGTTTTAGTGTTCAAAATTTAAAAAATCAGTAAGGTCGTTTTGTCTCAATTTCCTTCTTTGAGACACAGGTTTTGTTAAGAACCTATATTAATTTATGAGGTTTACATACTGAAATTTTAAATGTTATATCATAAATATAATTATTTTAATTTCATTTTATGATTCATTTAATATGGTTTAATTACATGGATAATTTTATTCAAAATTACCAAAGTGGTAAGGGTTTATGACAACAATCTCATCATTTATATCAATTGTTTATGATTATTCTTTTAGGGATGAAATGATTTCATAAATCTATGAATAACCCCTATGAATTTATTATCCTATGGTTATTCATGATATCTTCTTGTATTAGTACCGTTATTTCACTATTTGTCACTTATGAAAAAAAATTGGAAAATCTGAACTTATTTCTCTCTTCAGAAAAAAATTATTTTTATATCAAAAATCATGTTTTTAAAATATGTGTTATTAAATGATATCATAAGATATTTATGAACTAATAATCATTATTTAAAATTTTTTATGTTTTTCAAATATTTCTTTATAAATTTTCAAAGAAAATTTCTAATAAAATGTTTTCAAAATTCCATTATATGTTCTCAATATATTTTAAATGAAATTATATTCAATTTTTTTATAATTAAATAATAATTAATCAACTTATATTCAATGAAAAAAATTTAAAAACGTTTTCAATAATTTTTTAGAAGATTTCATGGTGTTTGAAAAATGTATTTAAAAACTTGTTGTTTCTTCCATTATATGTTTTCAAATTATTTTTCAGAATAACGTTTTTCAAAAGTTTTTAAAGATTCTTTTATATGTTTTTAATGTTATTTTAAAAGAAAATGTTGGTAAAAAGGTTTAATGGTTCATAAATAATTTTTTAATGAATAAATGATATTTTCATTTAGAAATGTTTTTATGAGATATTTAATAATAATTTTCAATCCTAAATGGAATCCATTATTGTCACTAATATATTTATGGATATATGATCCAAAGGTTACATTATTATTAATTCTCAAAATGGATTTTTTTTATGATATGATGTTTAGGAAACTCGTTTCTATTTCTGGGGTTATATGTTTATAAAACCCATTTCTCTTACATTAGTAATATTCTTATGAAACCCGGTTCTTTTCAAGGGTTATGATTTGGTTAAATTATTATGAAACCCATCTATTTTACAAATATTATTTTATGATGAAATAATTTCAATACCCATATATTTTTAGGGGTAATGATATGATGGTTCTGAAACCCATCTATTTATGGGTCATGATATTATGAATGTTTTATTTTCTTATGGCATACGTATATAATAATTCATTATGTTAAGGTTGAGAATTATATCTCCTTTCAATTCATTGGGTAATGATTTATATATCCTGATATAATGATATCAATCAAGTCGATGAGTTGGGTCATCTATGGGAAGAAGGGGAATCCATGTCTACAATAGGATGAAGAGGAAAATGAATCCCCTATATGGAATGATCTGTATTGGGGTAAGCTGGTGCGTCCCACTCATTAGGTGTAGAACCTATGAAGTTTTGTGAAATGTTTTGGAAAGGTTAAATGAATTATAGGTAATGATATTACATGTTTTTTGGTCTACCATAATTCCATGTCTTATTACTATATTATTATTTCATTGATTATGCTGTTGATTCCCTTATGACTCATGTATTCTGAATTAAAAATATTTATTCCATGACTCATGTATATGATCCTTGATATTCATGGTGTGATTTGAAAATATTATTATCATGTTCTCATACCCTTATGATCATGTTACTATTATGTATGTACTTAATATTCCCTTACTTCACATCTGAGCTCATCGTTTATTATTTTTCCTTTCCCTAAGTTATGAATAAATATTTAAGTAGTTATACTAAAGGGTATAATATTTCACCAATTTAGATGATTATTTTGTAGGTTTTTAAATGAAATAAACTATTACAATTCACAACAATATAATTATGTAATGTACGAAATATTCACCAAAAATTATATAATATCCATTTATTTTAAGGCTGGGTAGATATACACCATGTAACTGGTACCCCACTAGGTAGCCACTCTTGGTTAATCAAGTGGTATATTACCCACCTGGAGATGTAGGCTTACCCTCCATGTCGTCTAGGTACCTGATAGAAAATTACAATGTACATTGTGGAATCTTTCCATTGAAATATTTCCTAGAACACATCATGTAATCTAATAAATGGTCCCATGATCCCCACACCAACCCCTCAAACCATTAATTTATTAAAATAAAAAAATTATGTAAATTACCTCATATAAATGAAGATGTTACAAATATAAACAGTTTAATGTGATGAATATCCTTCATATGTCATAGGAATAATAGATAAACATCCAAAAACCTCTATTCTTAAAAACATAACCATCCCACAATAAATTAAATGTCACAAAAAAATTAAAAAATATATTTTCTAGTCACTTAGTGAAGTGGCAATGTGAACATCATGTAACACCAATGACCACATAATTTTATTAATATCTAAAACCATCAAAAATTCCCAAACATAAATGAAGAATATATATATATATATATGAGTTAGCATGTAAGAATACTCAGTATGATCATCGAAAAAACTTTTTGTGTAAATGTGGATGAATAATACCAATTCATTAGTCAATCAATTGTAATACCACCTCAATACTTATTCTAGGTCAATTAATTTCTCAAAACACACCATGACTCATTGTATAAATATCATACACAATCATGGTAATTTAATATTGTGGAAAATATATATGTGAAGGTACCCTGCATCCACTTCCCTATTGGACAAGTGACTGTCATGCCATAGTGGCATACATCTTGGTTCTGCAATACCGTACATATCTATATAACCATATAAATGTAATATTAAAAATCATAGACAAAAGGAAAAAATATATACCATAACCTCATTACCACATATCCGCATATCACAATAACATATCCATAGGTCATTGTAGTCCTAAAGGACATTAATATGGTTCACTCTTCCTCTATTGTATACCCCCCACCATGTACACATATCATAACAATTTCCAAGATCCATTATTGACTGTACTATGTCAAGAAGTGATAGTATAAGAGGGGGGTAGTCAGTGATCTATATCAAGTAAATACTATGTGTTTGGGAAAACACTTAGAACCCAAAAAAAATTTGCATGCGTATAGGCTTACCAAAAATTAGTGGGGATTTGTAAAAAATAATAGAAGATAGAATGAATGTATAATAACACACATGCAAATCCTAAGGGTAATCAACCTAATATTAATGAAATATTTTTAAAAACATATATTTCTTATATCATAATTTTTTCCACCAATAACCAACTATAGTAGTAAACCACATTAGAATAATCATACCACCACAACAAACCATCTTATTCAAAATTCATAATTTACAGTTTATTCACATTGTTTAATTATGAATGTTTATATTTAAATCATTATTAATCAAATTTATTATTAAATTAAATTCCGACATTATTTATAAATGAAATTAAAACATAATTTAAAAATTATTTTAAATAATTTCACATTATCACAATGAATCCCCATTACTTTATTGATTTATTCATTACTATTCCATAGTTCTAAGTTAACAAAACATAGCAACTTATATTTATAAAAAAACTATTACAACAATTGGGCCCATAAATCTAATGTCATAAACATCATACCATAATGGTAGAAACCACTTTATCTTAATACCACAGCCTCAACATCAACCTCATCACAACCTAACATCTACCACATCATAACCCACATCAATTACACACTCAACTACTACCTAAAAAAGTATCATTTGAACAACCTCTACAACAAAAAACTGACCATTACAGATGCATTCTAATTAAAATAAGTGTATTTAAAAATAATTACAATAATTATATTAAATATCTCTAAACTAAAATTAGAATAATGAAAAACAACAATATAATTGGTTTAATTGGACTATAATACTATTTTTTGAATTCAATCATAAGAACAACAACCATCAATCCGATATTTTAAGAAATCATTTTCCATTACCATATTGAATTTATTATTTAATTATAAATGTGTTATTGTAATCCATATCAACCATTATATCATAATAGCATGAAATCCAAACAATCAATGAAATAACATATAATCAAAATCCTATAGAATGTAAAAAAAAGTGACACACATTCCTCATTCCAATTTATTATGAACATTTCATTATCTTTTTGGCTAAAATCCATTTCTATAACCAATGAAAAAAAGAGCATGATTATTCCAAACTCACACAAAATAACCTTAGACGTTTTGAATTCTATGAATCAATCAATGATTCAAAAACTAAAACCTAATGGGGGAGAGTAAATCGATGAGTGATCACCAATGTCACCATGAGAAATCCACAAAAAATGAACCACAAAACATCATCCCATCATATGAAATCCACCAATAACAATAATCAACATTCTACCACAATATTTTGCGAATATGATAGATCATAAAAATAAAAATGAAGGCAAAGAATTGAAACTCACATTAAAAGATAATGATCAGATAAATATGTGGATAAAGGGACACCAAAAGTCAACTAATGGGATGTCACGAAGAATAAAAGATCACCTTGAGTTTTTTGTATAAGAGATGAATTTAAGAGAATTAAATGGGAAACATTGATTTATAATAAATTTAATGATTCATAAAATCAATAAATGATGGGATTTTCAATATATAGGGATGACCCAATTAAGAAATCATAGCACAATTATCCCTATGTTTTCTAGAGTCACACTATTCAAAATTTAAATAAATATAGAAGGTTCACCCCAATAGGTACAATCATTCTAATATAGTTGGAAACTCACGAATCATGAAACAAACCATGAAATTATCCCTCAAACATTATTGACTACAATCATCTCCCACACATGAAATTCCTATAAGAATTTAATAATGATAGAGGAAATGAAAGAACCATGAAATCCAGAAATCAAGACTCACATAGTGTGATAACCCCCCCCCCCCCCCCACCCTAACACATTATAATAAAAACCTCCATTCCATAATGCAATTACCATGGAAAAGTAATCACTCAATTAATAATATCAATAAGTATCATTTGGCTCACCGCATTGTAATGCAATTCACCACACCACTATAGGTTCCCCACACCTAAAATTAATGATATCTAAAATTCCTGGTCTAATCCCAACCTAGAAAAAAAATTATTGTCATAACCTTATTTATCATTTTTCAACACAATAAACTATAAAAATTCTTATTCTACAATAAATAAACCATGTCCCAGTAAACATGATCAAAATGTGTTTCCCATTTTCACTGATATTTTAGAAAAATCATTGCCCTTCCTCTAATAATTACCTTCAATCATCCTCCCAAAATGTCTAAAACAAAAATAATTTAAATTGTTGTTTCTGAAGTTACAAAAAATTATATCATATACCTCTAAAATTATTAAAATCATCTATAATCCAAAAACCCTGAAGATAATAAACATTCAAAAAACAAAATATCCAATGATATACCACTCAAATAGGAATATATATATCATTAATAGAAAAAGAACAAAATAATTGGTGAAGTGAAATCATTTCAATATAAAATTAGACATCTCAACATTACAGAAAAAACAACATAGGGTTTTAAGAAATAATCATGGAATGTCATTCCAACATAAAAATATATAATCCATTTTTCCTATACAAAACATGAATTAAAATAATATTTTACATGTAAAACAACTTACCTTTCTGATCCTAAATATAACATGTCCACTCCTTAAATTTAATTACATCCTTAACATCCAACTAACCTAAATAAATAACATGGGATCCATCAAGTAGATATTGATAATGTTATGACACATGGAAAAGATCATGAATCCAATCAAACAATGGAGGAAGTGGTATATGATATACAACCTCACTAATACATTAACAACTCAAATGTCATAATAAACCATCAAGAGAGATTATTCTGATAAAAAATCAATCATTCCTCTGATGATTGGAACCATTTAGGAACACATGACCTCCATCCTCAAACTACAGAGGTCTTATTTTTTGTTCTTTATAGGACATGTGACATTTCTAAACAACCTTCATTATATAATGAATCATCTTCACATTCTCAATTATGATATACAAAAAATAATATTCAATAATCAACAAATATCCAACCTTGATCGATCAAAATATGGTTCTACATGGCCACCAATACAATTCTTTGAAACAAATCCATGACAAAGAATGAAAAATCAGTATAATTATAGGGAAACACAATAATGGATAATTGTTTTTCCCACAAACATCTAAAATAATGAACACGTATGCCACACATTTCCATATGTTCATGAAAAAATCGCTCCAAATTATTATATTTCGATGGATTTAATGTGTTTTCATGACCCAACTAAGAGCCAAGTACTTAGTTAAAATCCTTTAAATATCTTGTGGAAAAATGAGGATCATTATTAGAGATAATCACCCTTAAAAACCAAATTCTCAACATAATCACATCCATATATTGACTTGATAAATAACATATTACACTAGACTCCTTGATATCCAATAAAAGGCATGTCATCATTAACCAATCCTCAATATACAAGATAGAATCAAATTAACCAATATCCTAATGGAAACCAATAAAAATAATCCATTATTATTCCATAACAATTAGAGATATGGTAATCTAATGTATGAAGTAAGATAGTAGAAACAAAATGACTGGACTTCACCATATGATATATTAAACAACATGGAAAAAACACTTCTATATACCTATTTATTGTTGGAAACCATATTTGACTCCCCAATGCACAATACATCTTATTCACACAAAAAATAACCCCTAAGTGTGAGATATGAAACTGATGTTGAACCACCACACTCATCACAAATGGAATGAAAAAAATTCATTCATAAAAATAACCAATAGTAATCATATTTTGATAATACCTCGTCATAATCACCATATATGACATGATAATTCCAAACCTCTACAAAGGATTCCTCCACTTTCTATACTAAACATCATTTCACTATTATTGAATAATGAAAACCTCCACCACTAACTTCCACTATATCAAGATACAACAATGCAACCTCCTCCATCACTCTTCATTCATATCATAACTCATGAAAAAGATCACCATGAGACATTTTACTCATCACTTAATATAACACAGTTATATTTCTCAATATATATAAGATCATGTGGTCATAATCCTATAATAAATCCATCCACTATATCAACTAATGATTAAAATTACACAGAGAGTAAATATATACCAATTTATTAAGATACATTATGATCTCAATGTATTATGAAATAAGATAGTGCTTCAATGAAATCAAGGAAGAAAAAAAATTTGTATGACTGATATCATGGGTAGTGTATTTATTTTCATGAGGTTTTAATTTTAAATACTCATAAGGGATGAATACCTTCTATTTCATTGAAACGAAACCAAATATATAGTTTAAAGTATCATATAAGGATGGAATCATGATTCCATCCTCTAGATAACAATGAAAGAGATCTCTAACTAACTTCTCCTTTGGATACACCAACATAGCCTTACACTAGTATGACCACATAAAGCCTTGGAACATATAAAGTATGATAAATGATTTAAAATACGATAGAAATTTTCACAAGAAAATCTATAATATATTATGGAACTAAGAAGTCTATGAAACATTGTAATATTAACTACAGACACATATGAAAAAACTACCATTCTCTTCAAAGGATCTACCACTACATCCTATTTACATATAACATTCCCTACTAAATGAAAATATAACATTCATAAAACCACATGGAAAACTTCCTATATAGGTGATTCCTTTGAAAAAACTAAAAAAATGTCTCTAATTCTAGTAATGATACTCCTCATATAACAAATACCGTGGAAGATCATTAATGGAAACTACTATGAATAGATCTAGGAACACATTAATTATTGATTTCATCTATCCCATTAAAATATAATATGTGTTTATGACACCTAATGGCATTGTCATCAAATCTATATTCACATAAAGACAATTGATTGTAGTTTTCAAGTAATCTTCTTCCTTAACTTGAATATTATGATACCACATTGATAAATCAATATTTAAAAACAAATTTTAACCCTTAGAATGAACTAATAAATCATCAATATTAAATTTAGGATAAAGGTTCTCCTTTTTAACATGGTTCAATTGATGTTAATTGATGCATAGCATTAAACTTTCTTCTACCTTTTTTGAAAACTACATCATAATACTCTAAGGAAACATAATGGGTTAAATGAAACTCATTTATAATATATCATAAATACGAATACTGAGCTTCTAGAATCAAATAGTGTTATTTGATAAGTAGCCAAAAAAATTGGAGAGAGATCATAAAATTAATTAATCCCAATCAAGAGAAAACATAGTGTGGGTATTTTAATTTATTATTCATAAAATACTTTTATGACCTTATAAAAAACATTTAAAAACACATCCTCATAAACCTACACAAATCCCAATATAAGCTCCACCAAATTTGAATAATGTGCATCCACACAATGATAACTCATCTCATTCTCTCACTCACTAATGAACATGTAACACTAACTTCCAACAGCAAAGAAGAAAACTCTTCTATGAAATAAATCTATATTATCTTACACTAAGTACATCAAATTCATTTCAAGAATGACAGTATATGGTTGTATCCAAAAAATAGGACATCAACCAATGACTGGTGTTGTCAAATAATAAGATTACAACCTATAAACACTTCAAAAAAGATAATTTAATATCCACCCGATGAACCAAGCACTGAGTGAACTAGAATCCCATCCACATTGAGCCTTAATGATCAGATCAACATGGGTACATGAAAAGAGTTAATGGATAACAAATCAAACAAATAATATACCCTCACAATTTTTTAAAATGATGATACATGGTTCACCATGGAATGTAAATTACAAAGAGTGCATCTAACCACACCCTTATTGTCTAACTTTATAGCCTAAATGATGTAAATCTATGTGACCATGAACATATATATGTTTCTATGGATGGGAAACATCGTAGGGATATCCTCATCCTACATCATTCCCTCTATCCTTATCAAAATACTACTAACACTACTACTATTACTGATAATTCCTTGGTGGAAACTATAGTAAAGGCTATAACTAGAGTGTTTTATTATGTTTGTGAAACCCTTTGTTCATTATATTTTATCCAAAATTATATATATATAGGAAATAATGAACCAAAATTAACTCACTCCAACTATGTACTGGAAATTAGAATCAAAGTTGTATATAAGTCATTTCACTTCAAATAAAGATTTGGTCAGATCATCCAAATAAATAATAGAATATAATGATTGAAATAGAAAACGTAAACAAGAAAAAACTATTATATAAAAGGTTATAACATAGGAATACTGTAATCTACCGTGTTCTGGAATGGGTTGAAATTGACTTGAAGGAGCTTGAATTTTCAGTTTGGTGGATGAATCAAATTGTAGACAGATCTAATGAATTAAATACTAAGAGCAAGAATAATTAAATGTTCTGTTTATACACTTCATTTATAGACCATGGTGTTCCTCTAGTGTTCCTTTCAGTTTCAGTAGCACCATGATCCAAAAGAACCATTTTGGGTAGAATTGAATGTGGCACACATCTTTTCTGAAACTTTCTGGACATCCAGAAGAAACTATATATAAAATCCAGATGTGTTGTGGGTGTCACAAGGTCTTTTATAACCATTTATACCAGTCCAAATGGATGTGTGGGTTCAACAAACAACATGATAGATTTATTTTTTAAGGGTTTTTTAGGTTTATCCAAAACATGAATCCATCTCGTTTGAGGGGGTTCCTTGAACCGTTTTGAATGCACAGGTGGCACACAATTTTCCCAACCATGTATCCAAATTTTGGGATCATTAAATAGGGTGAAATTACCATTTTTACCTCCAAAATTTTCTTTCCATCTCCCCTCTATTTCTCCTCATCCTCCGTGAACATCATCCCACTGAGTGTTCCCCCTCCTCTACTCCTAGTCATGTATTCATTCCCTTTATACAATCTCAGAATCAAGTGTCATTGGTGTTGTTAGTTAGCCATGGTAAGAAATTCAATCCTACTTATTTCATTTTTTATCTTTACATTGTTGACTCTTTCTCCAAGCGAGATAATTTTCCCTATTTTCATGGTGTTTTTACGTTTCATCATTTTCACTCGAATTAGAAAAAATCAAGCATCAATATTTGACAAGTGTACCATTCATGGTATATGGTGGGTTCCCTATAGCTTTTTAATTAAAGTGTAACTCAATTATTAAATATATAATTATTGTACACACTAAATTACATCTATTATTCCCTTAAATTTTTGAATTAAATATGTACTACCTAACAACTTAATTAAATTTACCATGTGTAATGATTTTTACTATAAATGGATTCTCACCTCAACCTGAACCACCCATTTGTTTTAGATAAATATATTCCTAAATATTATTCCCCATATTGGTAATTAGTTCACCTTTATTGGTGATGTCTCATTTGATCATGTTTTTATTTATTTTCCTTTTTCTTAGACCGCCATTGGGGTGGGTTAATTTAAATACCATTAATAGAATGGTTGGCTTATAATTTTAATCTCAATCTGGGGTTGTTAAATTATTCCACATGAATCTGATGCTTTAATATAGTTTAATGAATTTTATTTGTAAAATTTCATGAAATATAATAAAACAACATTATACGGTTAAATTCCTTAAAAATGAGAAAGGAAGTGACTAATGATTTATATATTTTATGTCTTTGTAGTTTGGTTGTTTCCCAAGAAATTTTTAGTTTCTGTAGAATTTATTTTCCTTCTTTATTTTTATTTTTTTTTTGTTATATCTTGGGTTGATTAAGTACATTCCCCTTATTATCTATCAAATTAAATGTTACTTAGAATGTACCTCATTATATACATGAGTTATGATGATGTTATGATATCTTGATAGTTAAGTCATATTTTGTACTTAGCTAAGGGTGATAAATGGGTTCCAATTTAGGGATTCCTTTTATGGGCTCACCGTGATTTGTAACTATAACTCATTGTGAAATGTATATATGCCTAGAGAGATACTTGTAATTCCATGGACAGTCCACTAGTAATTTTACTTGTCTCTACCTGAGGGAGACTGGTTCCATAGAGGAGACACAGTTGATGGACCTGGTGTATATATGTTTATACCGGGCCATGAGTGATACTTGTTCCCATATGTGAGATACCTGTAGAAGTTTCATAGAGTTTTTTATTTGTTCCATACTGAGATTTATACTTGGGATTCCATTTATGGATCTCCCTTTATGTAATCATTTGGTATTGGTTATTTATATTTCCCCTAGAGAGATACTTCGGAATCCTTTTTGGATAACCTTGGATGGGATCAGGGTTCCCCTTATTAAATTCTAATGATAAATTTTATATTAAAGGATAAAATTTCATAGATATTTTCCTAGGATGCTTCCACTAAGCTAAATAACTTGTTTGTGGTTTTTTAAATGTTTTTTTACTAGTTTTATGATGAATTATTATTGGTACCATATCATATCTACATAAGTTTCCTACCTTCATACATATACTTCATATGTTGAAGTAGGTAGTAATTATTTAGTATCCCATGAGGAACCTAGATCAATGTATTTAATTTCTTATCTTCTTGAATTTATCATTATGCATTCACACTAATATGTTTTATAATAACAAGATAGAATATTCATTAGACATGATTTTTTGTGGCCTACATAGTATATCTAACACCCTCCTAAGGCTGAAATTTCACTAGGGTAATCTATTACATTTCTTGTTTGTTGGTCTGTAGATAATTGTTTTTTCATTTTACATGGGAGCTTAGGAGTGCAGTATTGAGAAAATACTCAGGATTCTCCAAGATATCAACATAAATTATATTTATTATTCTTCCTTATCCATATATTGTAATATATTTTTTTTTACATTTTACCTTCTTATTGATTATAGAATCATCAAGACATTCATGTATAGTTTTATTATTCGTCATTAGCCATGTTTATTCAGTATATTACATTCTTCCACTGCATAGAATTTTTTATTATTACATATGTTTTTTATACTGATTCATTAATATCATACCATTTTTAAATTTTTTAAATAACTATATTGTCTCCCTGTCATACCACCATTCGACGTTCACTACAACTCGAAAGCCTATTGAGTACAGGGAGGCACACTTCAGGACATGTGGAAAGAAATCCAGCTGATTGTTTTATATTCAATCATGTCAGGGTGTTAAAAATTCATATCAATGAAATTTAATATTAAATTTTCATTCTATTTTGAAATGATATAAAAAAACTATGAATGTATTCTAGCTTGGTAAATAGTCATTTTGGGGTGTGATCAGTCCATGCATTGGGTAAAGTCCATATTTCAAGGATGTGATTGTTTTTCTTGCCATTTTATATTAAAGTTGTTAATGATTTTAGTTCGAGTCATTGGTTCACCATTGCTGATTATTGATTTATTATATATATTTTAATTTTTCAATGGCCTGATATGAAATGGATGTAGTACTATAGGAATCATTATAGGCACATGGGAATTCACATTCCATGAATATTCCATGACTTGTAGATTGCATTACTGGGCCTTTTGATATATGTTAATGTGCCTTGCATGTTTATAAATGTGCATTTAATATACAATTTTGGTTATTTTTGTAACATTATTAGTTTTATAGATTCTTAGGTATTATATTTTCATGCTTGTTATATAACATGATGTATGATTTATTTTGTGTGTTTGATGGTACATCATGATTCTGTGATTTTTTGTTATGTTTATCACATTTACTTATATACCATGTTTGGGTGTTTACTTCTTGATCAATGGCTTGTATGTTTTTTTTCATGCTTCAGTTTTTAATTTTCATGTTTTCTTATATTTACTATATTGAATAGCATACATTGTAATAATTGTGATGTATAATTGGTCTTAAAGTGTCTGCATCAACCTAAATAGTTTATTTCAATATAGATTAATTGTGGAACCTTAACTAACAAATCATTTCATGTTTTACCCATAAATTGTTGACTATGTGGGATAAAATATATTGGTTGTGATTAAAGGGGTACTAATTATCAATTTATTTTTTGTATGGTCACTTTATTAATTAATAAATGTTAACCCATACCATCGAAACATTTTTTAAGAGAATTATATACCTTTAGACTATTTTAGATAGCTAATGTTTTAAATTGTGAATTCAAAATTAGTTGGATGACATTATAATGTATTGTAACTCAGTAACATAGGCATGGTGACCAATAAGTAAACACTTCTAAATGCCCAACCAGAACGAATTAGGTTATTTGGGGAATGGTGTTTATATTATGAACCCAGGAGTGTTTTAAAAATAATAATGATTTAACATGTCCGGTTGAATTATGATGCACCCATATTGGTTTGATAGAACCCTTGAAGGTCGCCATTCTTTTGTTATTCATTGGTATTTAACCCTATGGGGCATGTTATATTATATAGGGATGGTCATTTAATGTGTATTCAACATCTTATATGGGTTCACATGTAGATGTATGGTGGAATATTACATCACTGTCCCCTTAAATCAAAAACAAAAGACCTATTACCTTTATTGAGATGTACTATTGTGAGGAGTTAGTTAATTAAATTTTAAATTTCAACCTAAAAGGTGTTTTCCTTTATATATTTTATTTGAATCTTTCATTAAAAAAATAAATGGTGATTGCTTTTGAATTAATAAATGATGTTTAAAAGGGAGTTTATAAGATAAACCATATATATATGATAGGATGGTAGTCAAATAAAGAATGTTTGGAATGAAAGCTATTTAACATTCATATGTTTCATTGTGGTATTAGCTAAATAAATTAATAGGTATATGTGGTTTTCATAACTAGTACATGATGTTTAAATTGAGAATATAAAATTCCTAAAGAAATAAATGTGAATTAAGGAAATAACATAAAATAGAACCTTATGTGGTGACCTTAGTGGTAGCCCTCTTGTAAGGGTAGTTTCAGTGTTCCTTAATGTTACCTTGGAATGATAACAAGAGATATCCCATAGGAGTGTTCTAGCCTAAATGATATGTGCTTTTGCAAAGTGGAAATTTAGGAATAACCTCTTTCTAAGGTCAATGAATCATGCTTTTGTAATGGGGGTTATCCCAAGGACAATTTCTCCTCTAGAATTTAAAGGCATTTGTAAATTCTAGGGTGAGTTATATGATGTGTCCTGCTGTTCAAGTGTCACTCTTCTCGATTAGGACTCCCTAGTTTCTTAAATGAAATCCATTTTGAGGGGTAGTTGTTTTTATCTATGACCCCTTTTACAGGCATGAGCATCATGTAATTCTATATTTTAGTGGGTTAGACATTCCTAGGGCATGTTCGACTGCATTGTAGGTCATGTGAACCTTTTTTTTCTTCTCTATAGTGCTGGATGACTCGATAGGTCCTCAACATATTTTATAGTCATATAAGATAGTATGAATATGAGATATATATTTTCATGGACAATAATATAATGGGATGCATATGGATGATATGACTATGGGTTGTATCAAGAATGTTCCATTGCATTGTAGAAAACATGGGATATAATGATTTAATACAGATCATAGCAGTCATATCAGTAAAATAGTATAATGAACCATTTGAGTTTAGTGATGCTCATTTGAACATTGAGAAATTATATATCAATCACTACTCAACTCTAAAGAGAGTGACCTAGGCATTGAGAATGAAATCAAAATCCTTAGAATTATCAGGATGAAGTCGTAAAAGGATTAACTCTCTTGAAATGATAGTATATTGTTTTTGTCTTTATGCCCGGTGTTATAGCATGTGTGTACATAACACGGGAGGAGTTTCACATTTGAAACATAATTAAATATGGCCTTCAGAAATATTATTTTTCTAATTAGTCTCTACTTTTGGTTTAACACATGCTTAAAGCATGTTGGTCATGTCTAGGTCCAGCGGTCAGTGTTCAATGGACCATGTGTCATGGGATGAGTTCATTTTCCCTTAAATATAATGAAAAGGACACTCATGTGGTCAGAAGCGTCGCATTGATAGTAGAATTATTGTTCCCTTTTGACTGAATGTAACTAAATTGAGGAGGAATATCTGAATATGGTAATCTTTTTGTTAAATTTCCTTGAGTCTAGTAGGATTTGAAACATATCGAGGCTTGCAAGTCTGCATGCTGCTGAGTGGTTTGATATGTATAAACCCTTTGAATAAAAGATAATTAAGGAATAACTTAGGTTGTTTTGGGTGAGTTATCGTGAGATGCCTTCGGTGGAAAAAGTATTTTGGTCCATTAATGATGGCATGCTGGTAAGTGTAGCTGAGATTCATCAAGTAGTCAACTCAGGTGGTTCAACTATCCTTTAATTATGTAGTTAGGTTATAATTGGTTGGGGATGATACCGAGAACATTGATATGATATAGAATGTGTTTCTCAAATAATTTTTTTAAAACATTTAAATCCTATTAGTGTAGAATAGATTTAGTAGTGATCATGTCCACTATCTTGACATCTACGATAGTGCACAAGGAGAGCACTGGTTATACACTAAGGTAATTTAAGAATATGTTAAATTCTGTTGGCCTTGGTGAGATGAGTTCAAAAGAGATATTCTTATATATCATGCAAGATATAGAGGTGTGGTTTTCTTGAATAATACTTGGGTTTGTAAGTAAGAACACATTGGGAAGACACATAGACACCAACCAATTCTTTGAATTGAATACTATTTGTCTCCATCAATGTCCTTCATTCATAGACGTAAACAATGTACCAACACCTCAATTGTAAAAACCAGAGTATGGACTACATTATTTGATATACTTGGACATTAGATGATGATTTCGTGGTTACCTTGGACTTCAGTCAGGCTAGATAGGGATTTTTCTATGCATTGATGATCCAAATGTGATGGTTTGGGCATGTAACCATGGTAATTCTTATGAATGATAGCTAAATTAAATATTTTGGTTTGAGATGTTATTGAATGTTTGTTATGGTATTTGGTGTAAATTGATGAATAAAATGAAAAGTTCATTGGAGATAGGCATCATTTTTAATGTCGAGTTACATCGCCCAACAAATTTCATCATTTTTTTAGAATAGTTACCTAGAAGTGGCTCATCAGTCATCATTGTTTTGATGAATTTGGTTAGTGAAGAATCATTCAAGAAATGTCACCAGGATAAGAAGGGTGAAATGTAAATGACATTTGTGGCTTTTAAGAAAATCATTTGTGACAAGTTTTAGCTAGTAGAATTAGAATATTTCACTATAAGGATGGCTAGGTTATGTCTTTAGATGTAATTGAGATTCCATTGTTAGGAAATCATGTTGGTAGCATCATTATAATTCATAAGGAATGCCTCCATGGGAAATTCATATAGTTTGGAGTACCATATATCGTGATGGGTTGTTAAGTGTGCAAAAATATTGGCGATAAGTTCCATGTGCTTATTAATACAAGAGACGATCAAGATGTTGATTCTCAAAATATATGTGCTTATGTAATCTCTATCTTGATGATTATTTTAGAGTATGAACATTTGCTTGAATTTACATGGATTATTTACTATACACATAAAATATTTCATGAAAATGTGTTAAGGATTTGGAAATGCAATGAATATTTCTAGATAAACTTATTATCCTTAGTAGCTCTGATGGATTCTTATTGCTTTCATAAAGTCTTCTTGGGGATGAGTAGTTCAATGGTGTGGAGGTTGTAACATCCCGTGTTCTGGACATGGCTGAAATTTTCTCATTGGAACATAAATGTTTAGTTTGGGGGATGGGGTGAATTTTAAAAGTATATTGGAAATGAAATATAAATATTTGGAACACATAAATATGTTTTTTATACATGGTTTAAGTCTTAAGGGGTTCTTTGTGTGTTCTGTTGAGTTTCAAGATCATTAAGCTCTAAAAATACTATTTCATGAGAACTGGATGAGGCACAAAATTTGTATGAAATTGTGCGGCCCTCCAAGAGAAACCATGTGGAACGTCTACTGGGACTGTGGGTGTTACACGGTTTTCTCTGACCATGAACACATAGAATAATTTCCATGCTAGTGCTGGAAATTTCTAGATAAATGTCTTTTCATGTCCAATAAATAGTTAGAAAACCCAATGGCCAGACTATTTGAGGGGGTTTATTAGGTAGTTTTAAATGCATGGTTTTCTTGTGCTTTAGAAAAAACTACACCTCCTTAAATGTGGTGAAATTAAAATTCTTCCCCTGAGAATTTTATTTTATTCTTACATATTTTTCTTCTCAACCTCTATACATAAGATCCCACCATGGGTTCCCGCTACTATCCACATAGGCCTGGTTTCCATTAATTCACCTAATCCCATAATTAATTTTTGTCATTTTTTTATTATCCCTTTTTATTATATTCAATTTTGTTTCTTCTTTACATCATTTACCTCATCATCATCAGCATTATTTTCATTTAATATATTTTGCCTAATTTATCAGCGGTTTATTCTATTTTTTCAGTTTTCCCCATAACGAATCATGCCTCAATATTTGATGATTGTACCTTCCTTGGTATATTTTTGGTGGTGTATAGTTTTCTCTAAAATCCAATATCATTTATTAAATACACAACGGGGAAACATGAATGATTCTCCTTGAATTTCCCATAAATTATTTAATTTAATATGAATAACATAATGATATAAATTAAATTTCACTTGTGTAATGATTTTCTCTAGAAAATGATTCTCACAACATCCTGAACCACCCCATTGGATGAGATTCACGTATTCCTATAACCTATTCCCTTTCATTGTAATTAGTTCACCAATATTAATGATGTATCATGTAGTCATGTTTATAGTTTTTTCCCATATACATAGACAACTATTAGGGTGGATTAATTTAAATTATTTGAGTATAACTATTTGTATATGATTTGAATAATTCATACACATAAATGTGATGCTTAAATTGAGATAAATTAATTGTGTAAGGAAATTTTCATGTTTTCTATTAAAAGAACCTTTTCAGGTTTGATATATTCAAAAATATAAAGCTACCAATTAAATTTTAAAATCATTCATATCTTAATGGTAAGGGTGTTTCCCATTACCTTTTAAAATATTGGTTGATGTTATAAATTTGTTAATTATTTGTTTTGAGAAGTGGTGTGGAATACTTAAGAACATGGCCCTTATTATTCTGTAATTTAAATGGTAATGGAAATGTACCTCATTATACACATTAGTTTTGATGAATGGTATGTGATATTGATTGATAAAAAATATTTTATACCTAATCGAAGGTTATACAAGGGGTATAAATAATGGATTCCTCAGATGGGATCATCATGATTTATAACTAGATTTCTTTATGAAATGTAAATATATTGTGTGTGATAGTTGGAATTAATTTAAAAGTTCATCGGTTATTTTCCATGCCTCTACATGATTGATATTGGATCCATATGGGAGACATCATAGATTCTCTTAGTGGATCGATGGTAATACCTAGCCACAAGTGATACCCAGTCCCCTATGTGAGATTCTAGGGCTGGGATCAGAGGTTATTGTCTTCATTATATATTAAGAGTGATACTTGGGATTCCATTTATGGATCAACATTAACATACTCTTATTTTATTGGGTATTTATAGTTCCCTTGTATTGATACATGGGATTCCTTTTCAAATGAACTTGGTTGGGATCAGGGATCCCCTTATTAAATTCCAATTATAAATTTTTTATTAAAAAATTAGAATGTGTAGTTGTTATCAATGTACATGACCTCCACAAAAAATCACTTACTCGGGGTGTCGTCAATCTATTGGTACATGTTTTATGGTGACATGTTGTTACACCCATATCGTATATACGCTGGTTTCCATCCCTCTATACATATCCAGGTTTGGGAAATGCATGTAGTGTTGGTCGGGTATCCCATGATGAACCCAAACCAATGTATTTATTTATTTATTTTCATTTCTTTTATCATTATACTTTCAAACTACTGAGTTTTATAATAAAAGACTACATTATGTTTTAGACATTTTCAATGGTGGCCTACTGAGTATATTTCAAACCCTGATTTGGCATCAATTTCATTTGGGTACCTGAGAAAATATCTTGTTTATATGTCCGTGTAAAATTTCATGTATTGTGCATTGTAAGTGTGAGCATTGGAGCATTGGGACGAGCTAGTACTCAGGATGCTTGGGGATATCCTCCTCGAGGATTTTTAATATTTTAACTTATACATGTATCATTCTATATTTCCTATTGTACATTATACATATATATTTATTATAGAATCATATTCACATGCATGACTAATTATCTTATTTTACATAAACCATGTTTATTTGGTCTTCTATATTCTTTCACTGGTTATCATTTATTATTATGACTTTATATATTTTTCATTGATTCATTATTGTTAAACCACTATGCGGCTCTGATAAAGAAGGTGTAGTCTCCCCAACATACCACCAATAGATCCCCAAAACTTGTCATCAACCTATGTCATACTGGGATGTGTGCATGGGGCCATGTGATGACTGGTATGAATACTATTTTATGTTCATTCATGCAGGGTTTTTACAAATAACTCATAGGGCGTAATGTTTCAAGACTTTTATTCAAGGAATGTTAGTTATTTAAAATAAATATATCATTGAAAATAATTTCTTCATTATATAAAATAATTTATATCCCAATAAGGTTACCAATTTTACCACCTTTAAATATTTGTGGAATGTATGGCTAGATATATATGTAATTCATGGGTATCCCATTAGATAGCTAAAGATATCCATCATCTTATCTCCTTCTTCTAGTGAATTGTGTGTAAATCTAAAAATTTCACGATTTTATGCTTATATATGTTAACAAATTCCCATAATATCATCGTTGTTACCATTTATGAATTTCATTTGTGTCTTAATACTTCCTCCTTCAAAAATTTCAATGATAGATTCATAATGATTTTTTTTGGTTTTATAACTTCTAGACACACAAATACTAGTTATTTTTCATTATTATATATATCTAAAAATTATAAATTAATATTATAAAATCAATACCTTTTTTATTTTCGACACCTAACTAAAAAATAGTTTTCACATCATTGATCTTTATAATATACCAAATTATAATCATTTACATACTTCACCATCAATTCCATCCATTATTATCTAAAAATAATTTCTCATTAACAAAATTCATTAGATGTCACATAATTCCCCCACCACATATATGATCATCCCATCCTGACTAAGGTATAGCACAAACTCAACACATCCCAAAATATAAACTTGAAAATCATACTTACTATATTTTAATCTCTAACCACGGTTAATGGATCTATAATGTTATATTCCTAAAAAAAATTATGAGGTGATATTTTAACCAAATATTAATTATCTATGATTAAAAAAATCAAATTGTTAGATATGTTTATCGCACTTGTGCAATTACACAACAATATCCCAATATCCTATATTCTACTAAGATGTTAAAATAACCCCAAATTCTAAATGAACATCTTCTATGACTCTATTAATGAAATATTAAACACTTCCGTTATAAAAAGTGAAAATACTAAAAAAATTAGAAATATAACTCATAGTAATTCCCTAAAAGGTAACATATATAATGTGGTGATCTTATGGGTATCTATATCTCCATAAAAATCAGAGTATAAAAACAATTAAAATTATTCACCCTTTTTCAAAAAAACAAGTCTTCATTTTAGAACAATTTATTTATTGAAGGATTTACTTTATCACTTCCCAGTGTTCTCTTCTGAGATTCTCCATGAACTCGTTAACTATACTAATTAGAGGTATAATGTCTTGTTATGTAAAATCATGGAATTCATAATACTTTTATCTAATAATTCAAAAATAAATTTTCCATATACCATGGCTCTATATATGTTCAAGATTTATTATCCTTTTTAAATTTTACATGTTATTCAACAAGATTGGAAAATGGTTCAACTTCTCTCATTCAAAAATGTTCAACTACTATTTGGATTTAGTAAAATTGAGTTAGAAAAAATTCACAAACATTAATTTTATTACAATCCATATCCCCAAAATCTTTTTTAATGGGCTAAAATCTTTCATATTAATAATTATTGAAAATTAAAACTTCTCCTCATCAACCATATCTATTACCGAATTAAAAATAATTATTTCATCTCAATGTGAATTAATATGATTAAACAGTCATCATAAAAAATATTCTAGTAAAATAAATTACTGTTATTTCTATGGATAAACTTTTGTTCCAATTTAATGTCATTGAAATTTAATTTCATCTACTATTGTGCATGAAATAAACAATATGGGCTTCACTTTATCGTAAACAGAAGACCATTATTCTGTTTCTCTATAAAACCTTCTTACTCTTTTTTGCAAACTATTTCATCTATGACTTCATGATGAAATATAATCTTCACATCTATTTACCCCAGATATAACACATTCATGGAAACTGTAAAAATAACCATATGAATAGTCATGTGTCTATCGACTGGATGAATGATCTCAAAAAAATCCACACTATATATTTATTGAAGGATCTCTATGAAAATAATTTCGTTATACAATCTTCTACCTTTCACTTCCTCCTTTAACAGAAAAATAAATTTATTCTATATTTTGATTCTTCCAAAAAGTTTTACCACAATCTCCTGAGTCCTAAAAATTTGAATTCAATTATTTTCATCCCTCATTTATAACTCCCAACACCTTGAAACATTCATACATTTATCTTATTCTAGAATTTTAATTTATCTATCATCCAAGATAATCAAATAGTGTAAGTCATTATCCTATCTGCACAATTGGAACTAAATCCCAATAGTCCTATATAACTGACCTTGGTTCTCTTCTCCTTGGAGAATAACTTTTTCTATCACTCTAGAATATAGATCTATTCCATGATCATTTGTAGTCCCATATATTTTGGGTATTTTAAGCCATAGAAACACCATTAAAACATGGTATAATTCTAAATTTTTATTCATAATATCTGACGTTTCCAAAACTAATGTGCTCCTAAACATTCTAGATGATTTAGAACTTCCGAACATACATTCAGTTAAAACTCAAATTGTGATGATAATTTTTGATCATAAATAATTTCCTTTTAGTTCAAATCCTTCAAAAATATATATTGTTTTAAGATAAAATTAATGATTCTGAAAATAAATCACGAATAATCTTACCAAATTTGAAATCATAAGACAACATCAACATGTCCAAAAAAATAATAATTTCCTTTGGAAAAAGACGCTAGATTATCCCTTTTTATCAAATAAATGTTGTTGGTGGTGAATGAACTAAAGAATTTAAGATTGGAAATTTCAATATTACATATGTATCATTATGAAATTGAAATTTCATTGCTATTTAGAGAATATTGAATTTTGATTACTAAATACATAAACTAATTCATATCTTCTATTGAATAATCATTTATAAAAATAGAATGAATCTTCATGCTTCTTACCTTCTCAACTAATATCTAATTCATTATCTTCATGAATTGGTTTTTCTCTATAGTTCCTGGTAAAATATTCTCAATCTATATTCCATTCCACTAAAAATCCATCAATATTCCCTACTTATGTATTATCCACAATTATCAAGCCTCCAGAACATTAGATTACAATCAGGCTCATTCTTAACATTGGATCTCCATTGTATGAGGTTTCAAAATATACTGGACATTTTATTAAGAAATAATACCTACAAAAGCAATGAAACATCATCATTGAAGTTAAAAAATTATATTCTATTTTCTATGATATAAACAATGACAAAGACTCAAGGGGGTGAATTGAGTTCATTAGAAAATATCGGCTGCTTTAAAGAAACCTTTAAGTTAGAGAATCTATCCTAATCTATTAATTTAAAAAAAAATTATAAATAAAAAAAATCTAAGATTTCATGACATGAATGGTTTATATAGTGTTTAGGTATAACATAACATCCCCTAAACCACTCCACCAACACCCAATACATTCTATTTGATTTTATATCATATCCTTTTTTTAAGTTCTCACAACTACGTGAAATGAGTATTAATTTAGTATAAATAATTTATCAAGACTCAAATACATTTTTCTAGGTACCTCCAAAAATATTTATAAATATTTGAAGCATCACCATAGGGGAGTTAAAGAATACTAAACATTATACACAATAGTTTATACATAATTGAGAATTCAATACAGAGCTATATATATGTATCTTTAACATCTCTCATAACTAATTACTAGTAAATTCCACCTCATGTAGAAATATATGAGAGGTAAAGAGTGAATAGCTTTTGGGAACTATATTAATAAAACAACATCTTGTAGATGAAAGTTCCTCTAGATAATAAGTAACCATCAAGGTGTATCGTTAAAGTGTTCATCGTTATAATACTATCCTAATAAAATAGAATTATCATGTGATCTTCATGTTTTTACCGTCTTCATTATTCCCATTATTCTCTTAATAGTAATAAAATATGTTATACATTTATATAGTACAGTTAATAGAATATACGTATAACTTTTTATAACATCCTTATTTCTATGAATTTTTATCACTTTTCCCAACAATTTCATAATAAATATATATAATAAATAAATCAATCAATACACTGAAAAAATATTCTTCCATAGATAAATAATAATAAATCATTTAATGTCTTCCATAATCTTCCCCCTGAATGTTGAATATTTTTTACCATTTCTTCCTGAAACAATATTTCAATAACATCATGTATATATATATATTTCATTTTGTTTTTTATATTAGAATAATGAAGTCGTTAAATATAATTCCATTCCACTAATTCAATTAGTATTTATGTATTGATTAAAACCTTTGAATCCTTCACAAAATCTCACAGTAGCTTCCTTGAAAAAAATAAAATATTTTAATTCAAAATATTATTATACATAAAAAAATATATGTAACTAATATTAATTTTAGGTGAAAATATACAATTCCCCATGAAGAATTATATATAAATTCTATTTCCTTTATTCCGTATAGGATATCATGGTCTTTATAATCACTCCAAATCATAAATAAAAAATATTTTTTAAAAAAATAAAACAATTTTAAAATTATTCTTCTTCGAGTGTATTAGTTGATTCCATTATTTCATAAGAGTTTCATCAAATATTAAGAGTTATCCTACCATTTCATAAAAGTTTCCTCTTTTTAAGAGTTCATTTCATAAGAGTTATAAATTCATTGTATAATGGTATATACTTTATGAAAAATATATCTCTGAACATAACTTCCATAAAATTTATAGAACTAGACTTCCGAAATCACTAAGATATAAACCAAAAGTTTATATGAAATATCATTTGACTCATAACATTTATTTCTTTACAAATTTTCCAAAAATCTAGTCTCTATATAAAATATTATTTTTATAACTCTACGATATGGTATATAAAAGACTTGGATGTTTTTGTATTCTTCCGATATGTAAGATCATTAAGACCATCAAATGTAATATATTTTACATTACCTATAACTATATGAATGATAATTTACATAACATCCATGGAAATGTAAAAACATTACTTACATAATTTTTAAAATAATCAATAAATAATATATTTTCATAGTGTGGACAATATTTTTAATATTATCTAATTTTCCAAATATCAAAACACAAGGTTTTTCTCATCATGTGTTATATTTTTACCAATGTATAACCTTCTGTTCTTTTTCAAATATCAAAACCTATGTTTATTATCCATGTTTATTTTATTTTGCTTGGGTATATCTTCATCAAACTCAAATACATAAGAAATATATCCTTGATAGGTAATATTTTCATCTCTTTCATCACAATATATAACATAATACACTTATAAAAAACATTAATGCATAATTCCAATTTTATATTTCTTCTCTTCATCGAAGAATTATTCTATGTAGCATTCCTAATATATAAAATGTCAGAACTTCTAGAATAATTATATAAAAATATATATATATAATATCAATGAATACAACTTATATCATATAAAAATGGATTATAATATAAATGTAAACATTTGAAATAATGAAATTGTAATGAATTTACTGAAACATAAATGATGAGGAATAAAAAAATTCACTAAAAAATCTCCCCTTTTAAAATAATTAAAAACTAACAAACATGAACATTTAAATATATCAAACATAATTTCCCTTTTTATAAGGATAAACATTTGTATGATAATAAATGGTATCTCATGTAAAAAAATTATTGAATCTCCTCTAAATAAATTAAGATATTTTTTACAAGGGATATAAAAATATATTCCCTTAATAATGTGAAATTAGAAATTAAATCACTAGTGTTATGCATAAAAATTATACCAAAAAAAGAATAAAACATCAAAACTAGGGATATTAAAATAAAATCACCATATTCATAATAATGTAAATACTTGATTCCAATAAATATTCAAGAAATAAAACTACTGTAAATCACTGTATAAAAAATAAAAAAAAATTATTAAGAAAATTATTTCATTAAATAAACATGAATTAAAAATCTGAAATACACAAATAATAAATAATATATATATATATATATAGAATTCTCTACAACTGATAACACCGATTTCAAGATAAAAATTATGTTTAAAAAAATAGATAAAATAGTCCTGATTAGTTGAAATATAAATTGATAAATTATTACCACCCTTAATGCTCCGAAAATATATATTAACTATTAACATATAGTCAAATCATAAAAAAGTAACCCCCCCCCAATATAAGATTTCTCAATTTAAAATGATAGAACAATGAATAATTATTTTCATGAAATCTTAGGGAAGTGATTATTCAATATAGTGAACTCCTCCAGTATAAAAATTTTATGTACAAGGATCCACAAAAAAAGTAAAAAGTATTCAAAGAATTATTTAAAATATTTTAATGGAAATAAATTTAAATAATTCATCACATTTCAGGTATAATATAAATAAACTATAACACATGATTCATATCCAAAATATTATAGAATATTTTATTCCATTACATGAACTAATAAAATCGTCATAGAATATCTGAGTAAAAATATAAGAAAATGAATTCATGGTCACTAGAAAAATATCAATAAGAACAAAAACATGTAGATAAATAGAACAAAATTAGTAGGAATATTTTCTAAATGATAATAAAATAATTCATGTTAATAATTTATTTGATAAAATAATGTAGTAGTTTGTGAAAAAAATAAACAACTATGAGCATTCATTGGATATATTGAACATTAGATGGAGCATGATAATATCATGTCTAAAACAAATAATACAAAACAAATAATGTATAAGGGAAAATATTTTATAGTTATTAATGGATGTCCATTTTGAATTTTTTTTATTTACATCTAGAATAAAAGAAAATTAAGTTATAAGTCACAAAAATAATTCATGGAATTATGTGACAATTTACCTGATGAACTTATGTGATCCTTCATTTAAGAGTATCTCCATGACATTCATCAAAAAATGATATACAATATAATAATAAATTTTTTCATTCATGTATTTTATTAGAAACCAAATATATCATTTAATATTGTACAATATGTGGATTATTCCTATAAATTATCATATTATAATGACTATCATTATCTATATGCTTTTAGGGATAGTAGTGTTAGTAATAAGAAATTTTGAAAATGAAAACATGGTTACATATGATATAAATTCAAGAATTTAATTCATATAAACCTTAAGAAATTAATGTATACTTAATAGAAAAATAATGGAATTTTCAATTTATTATCATCAGTATAATATTCATAGTTACATCAATGATAAAAATTAATTGTAATCATTATTTTACTTTTTAAACAAGGATCAGATTTTTTTTATAATGTTTCTTCCTTTCACCAGTACTTCCAATTATAATTAAGACTTTATTTATTTTATTCTTATGAAATATTTTATTAATATAATCTTCACCATTAGTAAACTTAATGAATGTAAATTTTAAAGAATCAATATCAATTAATTTATTAGTAATTATAACACCATGTTTAGAATAAAAAAGTTATATTTATAAAATTTACACTTAAAATTCAATTTTTTTATAAAAATCATCCTATTCAAAATGAATAGTAGAAAAATAATTTTTTAATGATTATTTCTATTTCATCATAATTTCATATTTGTCTTAATGAATAAATAAATATTCATCGAGTCTATAAAAATAATAATACATAAAATTAGAATTAAGATATAAGACTGATTTTACGGCATCAGTAAGAGGCATAAGACATAGATTTACATTTTTATTTGAATGCTCAGCTTTAATTTTAATATTATATTCATTATAATTGTCAAAAAAATTACTCCATGTATCTTTTATAGAAATTTATTATATTCATATTATCATTAAAACATCTTTTTTGATTTGAGTTGAGTGTAGTAGGGTCTCAAATATTTTATTTTCTTACTTTCATAGGATCTAACCACCTTTTCAACACCATTGGTGTATTTTTATTTTATATTCTAATAAAAAATACTAAATAATCTTTAAATCAATAAAATTTGGTCAATAAAATATAAAGTACAAGAATATTTATCAGATGAATTTGTTAATCTATTTTTTTCACATTGAAGTATAAATATCAATTTTAGTATTTTTTTTCTTAAATAACTTTTGATCATCAGTTTCTACTTTCATTTAAACTTTATACATCATGAGTCCTCTAATAAAATTCATAATTTTAAAAAAATTAATTTTTGTGAACTATTTAATATTATCCGCTCGGACTTGTTTATATAATTATAAGAACATTGGACTCTTGATTAGGCACAAAATCTTCCAAAAACAAAAATATTATTCCCATAATTAATAAGTCTTCCATTTATTTATTGTAATTTGTTTTCCATCAAACAAAATTTAAGTAAAAATATTTTTATTTAAAATTTTATATCTTAATTTGATTACATTATCTATTCCTAAATATGAAACACAAATAGACTCTAATGTATCATATTTAGTAACCTATTGAGAAAAACAATAAAATATCCATTCTTAATCTAAGAATAATAGATTTTACCCCCATTGAAATAAAATCATAATCAGTTTCATGAATACGATTAATGATTTTGAGTTCACTTGTATGAATATTATATAGTCACCAAAAACATCAAGTAAACATTATAACCATGATTCATTAATTATATATCCATTTTAGACTTCCATGAATAAATATTATTTTTATTATATGAGGGTATTTAATCAATGACATACATTCTATTATAAACAGCGTGATATGTATGTGGTAAAGTGGAAAGCTGTAAACAAAAACCATAAATGGATCAAGGTGTTCCTCCCCTAGTTCTGGGTTAGATTATAAATAGATATATTTACTAACCATTAGAAAAGATCATCATCATACCCATTATTTTATTTGTTTTAGTTTCATGGTAATTCATTATGGATGATTTTTCATGATCACATAATTAATGAATTAACAAACATGATAGTTTGAACTAAAATAAACAAGATTAGGCATAAATATTATCAAGAAATTAATAATACCATATGTATATATTACCTAATATTATTAAGAATGTAAAAAGATAAAAATGGGAAATATAAAAATAAAGTATAAAATCCCTCCTGAAAATAGTAAGTCTGTACAGCCTTCCATTAAAGTGGATATAATCAAACCAATAGTTCAAAGTACTTAACCGGAAAAAGATGTGGTGTATTCAATTATCAAGGAATTATAATTTGAGGTTTTTGGTTGAGATAAGATTTTTACACCAAGTTTTGACTACCGAAGTAGAACTTGGTGAAACTAAGAGTCAATGGTTGCAGAAATCCATATTAAGGGTTTCATGGTTAGGGAGACCACTCAATGGATCAAGGTGCTATGAGTTAATACATTTGGGATTTTTAATGCCCACCTAATACAATTAAAGTTTCATGACTATCCAATGTTGGGGTGATGAGAATTGAATATGGATCCTTTCAACTAAAATTAAAAAACAAAAACAAATTCTTGAGCCAATGGTGAGTGATATTGGGTTTCAATAAAATATTTGGGGACTAATAAATGTTAATTTTTGTGTTTTTATAAATTTTATCATGATAATGTACTAAAATTAATCTCATCATTTTTGTATAAAAAACATGAATGACATCAAACACAACATTGTGATCCATACATGTGATGGAAAACCTTATCATTGGCACTAATTCCCATGAATTGAAATCATGCATACATGGCATATTTTGTAATGAATGGAAACTATATGTGATGGACGAACCTTTACCAATTGGGCCTAGGAATGAGGTAAGTGATGAAGAACTCTCATTTTACGAGAAACATCTGAATTATTCTATAGATGTTCAGTGCCTCTTGAATTCATCCATGTCTAATGAAATTATGATGATATAAGAGGAAATGTATGCTTATAATATGATGTCTTACATTCAAGATCTCTGTCAAGATAAGGTGAGAAAATAGAGGCATGATATCTCCAATTATTTGTTCACTACTATGCCTGGATAATATGTACCAGCTTGGTCGCATATAGTCTAGATTATTGGAAACATTTCCCATCTAGACATTATAGGGATAAAATACATAGAAGAGTTGAATAAAAATATCATACTCTCATAACATACCATGCATTCTCTATTTTTATTATGAATTACAACATGAAAAATAATGAGAAGATATTTTTATAACTTCTATACAGGATTCACCAAGTGGATACGGATATGGGGTGTGACAGACCCACAGTCCTTATGAATAATAAGAAAATTAAGGACAAGGAAATGGGGCCAATGATTTATAAATAGTCTAATTCCCCTGAGCACTATCCTACCAATAATGGGAATCTGTATAGGTAGGGAAAGGAAAAGGTGGAAGTATGCTTTTCATGTTGTATATTAGGCAACTGGAATAAGAACTATACCATGAGGCAAGGGGAAGACAATGGTGTGGTCCTTATCGAGTGAAATGTTTCCATTTCTACACATTGGGATTTATATATATCTTCTGGTTCCCACAAAAATATTCAAATACAAGAATTAATTTGATTTAGGAAGATTTCTAGAGGGGAGGTGGATATGCGAGCTTTCGATGGTTCAAGTCTAGCTGCTCTTACCATTTGTGACTACCACCTTTCATTGGAAATGAGGATGGTTTGGGTTATACATGACTATTATTGTATACAAAGTTTTACCAACATCAAAATTTATGTATCATGTTTAGATACTGATGGTTTTATTTTCAAATTATGAAATAAATGATTTTCCATTTATAAGGAAAACATATGTTATGGAAAAGTACATTTAAATAACGGTCTATCTGTATTAAATTATGTAAACCATGTGTATGAAATCAATAATTAATCTTGTTCACATGACTCAGAAAAAAACCTGTTTTGGCATCACCGTATTGGTCTTGTATATGTGAAGCGCTTGAAAAATCTCTGTCAAGTTGGGTTTTTAGAAATTCTGGGCTAAAACAACTTGTTATATGTCACATGAGTTTAGAAGGGAAAATGATCAAACCAGTATTTGGTGGACATGGTGAGAGAGACATATAGAATCTAGGATTGGAACATAATTTTAACACCCCCAATCTTCCACGGTATGTTTCCCTTTGAATAATGCAATAGCTGGCGATGTACGCAACTTCGAGTTCTAACACACCACAACTAATCAAACTAGCCATTATAAAAAGTAATAAAAACTTATTAAAATTTTATAAATTTTATTTTTCAAAATGGACTTCATTTTTGGATTCTTAATATCAAAATTATCTTAGGGTAAATTTTTGGTATTTTTCTTAAAACATTCAATTTTTGATGAATAGTGAAAACACTATGTTATAGTTTAAAACCAACTTTTAATTTAAATAATTATTTATTTTATTTAAATTTATTTTAGGTCAAAATAGATACATAATACCTATATAAGTTCAATGTAATTTATTGGACTCATTTTTTAATTAGAATAGATATATAAAATTTTATTGAACGTTTTATCGTCTTTTACCCACCTTCTAGAAGAATTTACAAATTTGAAAAAAAAACTTACCTCTTCTATAGGTTGAATTTAAAAAATATGATAGACAGGGATGAAATTAGTAAGTAAAATTTGGTTCAATAAAAGGAAATTAATTTTTGTTCAATAGTAACTTTTGACTTGTATTTACCACAGTTAAAAGTAAATAAGGTAATTAAAGATAAAAATGATATTATAATTACCCTGACCCATGTCTTAATTCTATTGGATAAGTGTAATTTGACCAAAAACAACCTTATAAATAAAATATGATCCTTTTGTTCCTTTTGGATTATATTAGGACACTTATTATTATTTTATTTAAAGAGGGGTTAAAAGTATTAAATTCAAAGTTTAATAACTAAACCATTTTTAAAATATGGTTATACATAAGATAAATTCGGCTATAAATATTCATTAGAAAAATAAAAATAATTCCTCCATCATGTTATTTTATTTATAATTTTTATACATTAAATAATCAAAATTTATTTATGACAAAATGATGATGGAGTAATTACCTTATTAATGAAATATTAAAATAATTGATATTATAAATGTTACAATATATTTAATTTGAGTTTTTAATGAATTCCATGAGTTTTCAACGTTAATATGAAATTTTGGGGTGGATTAAATAAATTTTAATTGTAGTAATAAATTTTTTATGACTATCACAAAAATCAATTACTAAATAGTGTAAAATTTGACATAAAAAAGTTTTTTAAAAAAATAATAATTTATTAAATGATATAATATATTTAAAAATATAATGTTTGGAAAAAATACATATATATGGTTAGATATATCAATAATGAACCACTTTGGGTTCCTTTTCCATTTTATAGTAATTTTATTGACCATATAACTTAAAAATACAAGGAGACATGGTAAATGTTAAACTATTTAACTAAGAGTTAAATATAACCGATAAGTTTAATATTGTAACCTAAACATGTCTAAAACCTATTGGTTGAGAGGATGTAGAACCATAACCACCTAATTCTAGAAATAAATTAATTATAATCCATTATAAACTGAATTTGATTGAAAAATAAAATAATAATTCAATCATTTTCTAAAGGGACCCTCACCCCTCTAATAAAAGGGTACTTTCTCTTCTCTCAAAATCACAACTCCAAAGCCATTTGGCTCGGCCACCACTGCCCAAAAATCCTCCCAACTATCCTCAATACAACCTATAGGGCATACGTTGATCATAAAACCAACCTATGGAGCCCTTTTGATCAAATCAAAAGGAAGAACCTGAAGAAAAGGTAAATATTTCATCACCTCTTTCAAGTTCTTTTCTTCTTCCACATCCTCTTTATTTGTTTTTTCAATTATAAAATAATAAATCCATTATATAATACATACTATGATTTTATTATAAAAATTTTACAACCATATTCATTATATTATCCATCATATTAATGGAAAAGTCACCATACATGCGTGTGTACGGCTTACAGTCTCCACGTCGTGGTGTAGTTGTTATTAAATACATTATTATTTGGATTTGTATAATAATGATAGATAGTTGATTTAAATAATATATAAAACATGTTAATTATTATTTATATATGATATAACATCCAATTATATACGATTTTACCTTCAATTGAATGATATTTTCGCTCGTGTGTACGTACAGATTACCATCTCCACGAACGTGATTAGATTCATTCCCCATCGTAACCATTCAAGAATAATTTTCATTCATGGTTAAAAATAATGTTTAAATAACATAATATCATTCGGGATATGAATTAAGTGCATCCTATCTATAAAAAACATGGCATAAGTAACTAAGAATATAAAGGAAAACGGATCAGTTAACACCGGAAACGATGATTCTATTGAAATATTATTAACGAAGCAATATTTGAGGATCATATATGATATCATATTTATGTATATAGTTCTTGAATAATTTAATAGAAATGTTTTAAATATTATACAAGAGTTTAAAATACCATCTACTATGGAAAAGTACTAGGTAAGGGTAAATGTTACATTCTCTTTACTTATCTGAGGTTGTTAGTACGTATCTACTGGGACCTCTTTATCATCCACATCTGTGTTTTCATAAAAATGTATTTCAAAACATTTTTACTATTTACTAGACTATGGGTTAAATTCACTTATACCATTATTTGACCATATATGTTTTTAATGAAATCTTTCTTTTATTTTCCAAAAAAGTTACTTTATGACCTTTTTGACTAAATTAATGTAAGAATGTCTTTTTTTAACATATACGGTGGGTGTAGATATTTTCTGCTATTATAACATTGTCGAAACTTCCCTTACAAGATTATAAGAATATTTTTAAAATAAATGTTTTATTTTATAATTATGTGACTCTTAAATGATTTCAAAATATTAAGTGATATTTTTATCAAATAGTTATGATTTCATCTATGTCAGCATCATTTGAAAACATTTTCACTTATTTGGAATTTATTTATTATGATAAAAATCATTCCTATTGTATTTATGGTTTTGTCATATGTTTGACTATGGATTTTTTGTTTGCATAACATTCATGGTTTATGGTTAAAGTATTTACATTTTGTATGTTACTTTTATTAAGAATGTTTATCTTATGTTTCAACCTTTTTATATGAGGAATGTATTAGACTTAATAAGTGATGGGTGTAGCCCGCTATAGATCCTCGATGAATTTGTAGGTCTCATGAGAAAATTAGTCATGGAATTGGATAATCCCTTTCCCAATTTAATATATGGTTTTTTCCAAGGCCTTAATCATTTTTAGATGTCTTGGATGAGGCCTTTACAAACTGTTTCAGAAAGTCTGGCATTATACATTCCATCATTATGAAAATGATATTGATGGTTCATGTGGTTATTCAACTAGTAGAATACCCATGACTATGTTTTATTATGGAATTATTTACTCATCTTATATTCCTTCTATAAATTGTTCGGGTTTATTATTTCTATAGGCATGTGTTTTAATTTATTCACTATGCCTAATCTTTATGTTATCTTCTGCTGTATTGATTAATCTTACTGAGCTTTTGATCTCACTCCTTTATTATGTTTCATTTTCCCAGGATATTAAAAAGTTATTTATGAGTGACTTGCTCTCATAATCTAGGAGTTTTGTATGTTTCCAATGGAATAAATTAGTGTTTTATTTCTTTTCAAGTTGTAATATTGAACTTATCTATGTATCTTGATTCCAATAATACTAAAATGATCAGTCATTCTGGACATGATTCCTTATATCTTGCCAATTTTATGTATGAATTCGTCGTCTCTGGGTAACTGGGATTGGGGCATTATAGTTTGTATCAGAGGAAGTTTAGTACAAACCTTGTAAACTAGATTTAAAAAAAACTCTTATTATAGAAATTTACACTAAGATATACTTGGAGGATTAGTATACAGGAACATCCATGAATTTTTGTAATGTAGAGATTTTGTTTATTTTCCAAGCTATGAATCCCTGACTAGATTCAAGCAGGTAGAGGCAGCTCTGGAATAGATGTACCTAGGAGTGAAAATTCTGATAAGGAGTCTCGGGCTTGACTTGGGGTATCCGGGTTCATAATAACGGGCATTGTTGCACTCTTAGTTACGATACTCCTGGTGGATAATCTTATGATAATTCACATTTTATTTATAATCCATTAATAAGGATTTATGAGTAAATACTTCCTCAATGAAAACATTTTTATGATTATATATTATATCCACAAACTTTTCAATTTATGTTATGTATGCTATATGTTTGGAATTATGTATTGTGCTTCATAAACTAATCTACGTTATGCCTTTGTTTAGAAATGGTTCCTAGTGGAAGGAATCGAACCCATATCAACACTAATAATCCATGTAGGGATTCACCTCCTACTAAAGATAATTATAGTGGAGTTGGTGATGAAACTGATGCTGATCAGCTTATCACCATACTAGGAAAACTCACTTAGGTTATGAATATTAACCTTACTCGTATGGACCGCCCTAATCCACGACATGGAGGATGAATATTATACGGCTTCATGAGGAAACAACCACAAACATTCAGTGGGTCTACAAATCCACTTGTAGTAGAGAAATGGATATGTTCCTCATAGAAAAATATTTTATGCTTTAGGGAGTTTCGAAACAGAAAAAGTGGACATTGCAGTTTATCACCTCACGGGAGATGCAGATCAATTGTGGTCTTTAATTAAAAACACAAAGGAGTATGAAGATGTATCATGTATGTAATGGAGGGATTTTAAAGTGATTTTTGTAGAAAAATAATTTTCTCGAGACCATCGAGCGGATATTGGAAGGAAATATTTGAGTCTGAGGCAAAAAGAGGATGAGAATGTCACAAATTATAAAGATAACTTTACAAGGTTACCAAGTCATGATATAGATTATAAAAGTAACCCAAGAAGTAAGATTGATCATTTCTTTTATGGGTTAAAACCATTTCTCTTCCAAGTATTAGTCTCACAATCCATCTCATTGTATGAAGATATTGACTCATGTTCTATCAAGACAGAAAAAAAATTCATTAAGTCTTGCATCTTTAAAGAAAAGCGAGAGAAGAAGAGATCAACTGAACACACTAGGAAAGGAAATAAGGAAATAGGGAAGAAGAGAAGATTTTAATTTCTACCCAGTGATAATTTTGTGAGGAAGCACCCACATTCATGTCTAAAAGGAAAGTGAGTATACTAAAAATGTGGACAGAAAGGCCATCTTGATGGTGATTTTATTGGGAAGAAAGAAGATACCAATGTTCAATGCTACAATTGCAGGGATATGGTACATTATGCACCTGAATGTCCTAAGCACCAAGTAAACTTACCTCAGAATAGGCCAAGGGAGAAAGGTCAAGCTTATGTGATCACTTTTATTGGGGTTGAAGCTCTAAAAGACGTGGTTATAGGTAATTTAATGGTTTCCTCAAGTTTAAAAAATGTTTGATTTGATTCTGGATCATCACATTGTTTCATATAATCCTAGTTTTCTAAGAAAATTAGATATTTTCAATTTGACTTAACAAGGGTATTTTCAGTCAAAACTCATAAGAGAAGTATATTTGAAACAATGTTTTGTGAATAAGTTCCCATTAGGGAACATAAATTTGATTTATCTACTGATCACATCGTCATACCCATGATTGAATTTGATATAATACTCTTTATGGATTGTATTTCAGACCGTGATGTGAATATTTATTGTAACAAGGAGGTTACAGTTTTCGATGATGATAAGGAGTACCTTATCTTTAGAGACGAAATGTCACCATCTTATTCTTATCTAGATCCACAACTAGTAGCTCTAATAAATTAAATTATTGGGGATAAAGAAAATGAAATAACTATGGGTGGGGAAAGGAATGTTCAAATAGAGGATGTACCTATTATGCAAGAATATGCTAATGTTTTTCCATAGGATTTACCTGGATATCCTCCCGAACGAGAAATTGAGTTTTCTATTGACTTAATTCCTAGTTCAAGGCCCATATCAAACACCATTTATATAATGGACACTATATAATTATTGTAACTAAATAAAAAACTAGAGGAACTGATTAATAAGGGATTTATTCACCCTATTTTTTCTCCATAGGGATCCCTTGTCCTTTTTGTCAAGAAGAAAAATGAGTCGATGAGGTTGAGCATTGACTATGGGGAGATCAATTCTAAAATAATAAAGAACAATTATCCCCTACCTCGCATTGATGATTTATTTGATCATCTTCTTGGGGCTCAATATTTTTCAAAGATTAACCATCAATTTGTATATCGTCAGTTGTGTGTGAAGTAGGAAGAAATTTCTCAGACAGCATTTTGTACCAGGTATGGGCATTACGAGTTTACAGTAATGCCTTTGGGAGTGACTAATGGACCCTATTTCTTTTTGGATCGAAAGAATTGAGTTTTCAAGGAATATCTCGATGACTTTGTAGTGGTACTTTTTTTATGATATCTTGGTATACATAAAAATATACGAAGATCATGAAAACCTCTTGCGTACTATTATGAAAACTCTTAGATGAAATGAATTATATGGGAAGTTTTTCAAGTGTGAATTCTGGATTCAATAGATATCTTTTCATAGACATATTGTCTCTAAGGATAGAATATCTATTGATCTATCAAATAAAAGAGAAATCCAAGAATTTCCATCACCGATGAGTAAAATTGAGGTACATAGATTAATTGGTTTAGTAGGTTATTATCAGCATTTCATCCATAATTTTTTCTGATTGGCTATCCCGTTAACCAAGATCACACGTAAGGGGGTTAAATTTGTTTGGAAAAAATAGTGTGAAGAATATTTTGAAGAACTGAAGAGATGATTAGTAAATTCTTCTATCTTTGATCTTCCATCGGGGAATGATGGGCTTGTTATTTATAGTGATGCTTCCAGGAATAGACATGGTTGTGTCCTCATGAAAAATGATATTTTTATTTCATATGCATCACAGTAGCTAAATATTCATGAACAAAACTATCATACTTATGATTTTGAGTTAGCAGCTATAATATTTTCATTGATGATATGGATACACTAAACCTATGGTGAAAAACGTGAGATATATACTGATCACTAGAGTTTGAAGTATATTTTCTCACAAAAAGAACATTACATGAGGCAAAGGTGATGTCTTTAACTACTTAATGATTATGATTTCACTATACACTACCCCTTGGGTAAGGTCAATAAGGTGGAAGATTCATTGAGCAGAAAGGATCACAGAGTTCTGAAAAACATGTGAGTTGAAAGGGATCATATTAACATGGATCAATCAAAGATTGATATGGGAATAATCCTAGAAGGTTAATCCTCGATACCATTTCAAATGGTTGCAAAAATATATTTACTAGAATGGATAAAATGTTCTCAGAATGATGATGAGGAGTTTTAAATGAAAAGTAAATCTATGAACGGCGGTAGATTGATAGACTTCATAAATGAAGATGGAATTTTGCGAACTGGGAAGAGACTTTATGTTCCTAATATACCTGATCTAAAAAGAAAATTGTTAGATGATGATCATAGATCCAATTTCTCTATACACCATGGTAGCAATAAAATGTATAAATATTTGAAGGAACACTTTTGGTGGGATAACATGAAGTGGGTGATCGCTGAATATGTGTCAAGATGTATAGATTTTCAGCAATTGAAAGCTAGAAGGAAATATCTTGGAGGAGCCATGAAACATCTTCCCATAACTGAGTGGAAAGGGGATGATATTACAATGGACATTGTCTTGGGGCTACCAAAGACTCCTAGAAGGAATAACGCAATATGGGTCATTATTGATCATCTTACCAAGTCAGCACATTTTCATACTATAAAAGAAGATTTCTACTTGAATGTTTTGAAAGACTTTATATTAATGATGTTGTAAGACTTCATGTTATACCCCTATCGATTGTTTCTGATCGTGATCCCCATTTGACATCAAGGTTCTGGAAAAATTTTCAGATATGCCTATATACCGAACTTCGTTTGAGCACTACCTACCACCCTCAAACTGATAGACAATCATAATGTACTATTCAAACATTAAAAGACATGTTGATATCATTCTCACTAGACATTCATCGTATGTGGGATCAGTATTTACCTCTGGTCGAATTTTCCTATAACAATAGCTTCCATTATAGTATTCAGATGGCACCGTATAAAGAATTATATGGAAAGAGATTTCAAACACAAACTTGTAGGGATAATGTTGGTGAAGGAAAACTCGTCGGCTACTTGTTGAACAATCAAAGGAAAAGTTGAGGTCATCCAAACCCACATCAAAACAGCTCAAAGTAGGAAAAATGGCTACGCCGATTACTAAAGAAGGATTTGGAATTTCAAGCAAGTGATCATATTTTCTTGAAGGTATCTCCATGGAATGGTGTTATACATTTCGGTAGGAAGGGTAAATTGAGTCCCAGTTACATCAGACCTTTCGAAATTTCAGAACGAATTGGAGTTGTAGCTTATCGCTTAGTAATGCAGCCAAGTCTCTCCAAAGTTCATGATGTGTTCTGCGTATCACTATTGAGAAAATGCATGCCAGACCCAACACATGTACTCACCTATGGAAAAATAGAACTAGAACCTGATATGTCTTATTGTTAAGAGCCTGTCAAGATTCTAGATACCATAGAACAAGTGTTCAGAAACTGGACGACTTGTCTGATAAAAGATCTATGGAGAAACAATAATATGGAAGAGGAAATGTGGGATCAAAAGAACATATTATGAAGAACCACCTGATTCTTTTTATACAGTTATATTCTAGAAATTTTGAGGATGAAATTATTTGAATGAGGAAATAATGTAACACCCCAAGCTTCTACAGTATGTTTCCCTTTGATTAATGAAATAGTTTGCATTGTATGAATCTTCGAGTTCTAACACAACATAACAAATCAAACAAGCCATTATGAATATTAATACCCACTTTTTTGAAATTTTATAAATTTTATTTTTCAAAATGGACATCAATTTTGGATGCGGAATATCAAAATTTTCTTATGGTAAATTATTGGTATTTTTTTGAAAACATTCAATTTTTGATAAATAGTTAAAGACACTATGTTATTGTTTAAAACTGACATCTTATTTAAATAATTAATTATTATATTTAATTTTATTTTATGTCAAAATAGAATCATAATACCTCTACAAGTTTAATTTAATTCATTGGAGTCATTTTATAACATGTTTAGATATATAAAATTTTATTAAACTTTTTATTTCCTTTTACCCACCTTCTAGGAGCATCTACAAATTCGCATGACACATAATTTTACCGCTTCTGTGATCTGAATTTAAAAAATCCAAGAAACACGGTTGACATCAGTATGTTAAATGTGGTTCAATAAGATGAAAATAATTTTTGTTGAATAGTAAATTTTGTCTTTTATTTACCACGGTTAAAAGTAAATAGGGTAATTAAATGTACAAATGATATTATAATTACCATAACACATGTCATGATTCTATTGGATAACTATAATTAGACCAAAAACAACTTTATGAATAAAATATGATCATTTTGGTTCACTTGGATTATATTAGGATAATTATTATTATTTTATTTAAATAGGAGTTAAAAGTGATAAATTAAAGGTTTCATAACTAAACAACTTTTAATATAGGGTTATACATAATATAAATTAGTCTATAAATATTCCTTATAAAGATAAGATTATTTACTACATCATGGTATTTTATTTATATTTTTTATAAATTAAATAAATATATTTATTTATGACACAATGATGATGGAGTAATTACCTTATTAATGAACTATTAAAATTATTGATATTATAAATGTTAAAGTAAATGTAATTTGAGCCTTTAAATTTATTTCACAAATTTTATAGGTTAATATGAAATGTTAGGGTTGATTAAATAATTTTTATTCTAAGTGATAATTTTTTTAGGACTTTCACAAAAATAAAATACTAAATAGTGTCAAAATTTAAATAAAATAGTTTTTAAAACAAATAATATTTTATTAAATGATATAATATACCTAAAAATATTAGGCTCACCCAAAGGACTTAGATAAGGTTATATATATCGATAATGAACCACATGGGGTTCTTTAGGGATTTTATAGTAATTTTATGAACCATATAATATAAAAATACAAGGGTACATGGAAAATGTTAAACTATTTAACTAAAAGTTAAATCTAAACGTTAAGTTTAATATGGTTACCTAAACTTGTCTAAAACCTATTGGTTGAGAGGATTTCGACCCATAACTACCTAATGATCTAAATAAATTCATTTTGGAGCAATTATAAACTTAATATGATTGAATTATAAAATTATAATTCAAACATTTCCAAAAGTGGCCCTCGCCGCTCTTATAAAAGGGTACATCCCCTTCTCAAAAAATCTCACCTCAAAAACAATTTTTATATGCCAAAACCTACCAAACTATCCTAAAAAATGTCTTAAATTCATCATATATTCCTTATTTTGATCATAAAGCTAACCTAATGATACCTTTTGATCAAATCAAAAGGAAGAACGCGAAGAAGAGGAAAATATTTCATCACCTCTTTCAATTTCTTTTCTTATTCCACTTCCTCTTTATTTGTTGTTTCCATTCAAAAATAATAAATCCAGTATCTTATGCATAAATATATGCTATTATAAAAATTGTACAACCATAATAATTATTATATCCGTCCTATGAATGAAAAATTCATCATACGAGCGTACGTCTGGCATACCGTCTCCACCTCATGGTGTAGTTGTTATTCAATACATTATTATTTGGATGGGTATAATAATGATGTATAATTGATGTAAATAATAAATATAAAATTTTACTTATTATTTATATATTATATGTAGTCCAATTATATATGATTTCACCTTAAATTGAATGATATTGTCGCTCGTGCATACGTATGTATTACCGTCTCCACGAACGTGATGAGATTCATTCTCCATCGTAACCATTCAAGAATAGTTTTCATTTCATTATTAAAAATATGTTTAATGAACATAATACCATTATTTATATTAATCAAATACATCCTATCCATAACAATCATGACTTACGTAACTAATCATATAAAGGAAAACAAATCAATTAACACCCAAAATGATGATACTACTGAAATATTATTAACAATGTAATATTAGAAGATCATATATGATATCATATTTACGTATATAGTTATTGAATAATTTAATTATGATGTTTTAACTATTATATAGGATATTAACATACCATCTACTAATAAAAATAACTAGGTAAGGGTTAATTTTACAATCTCTTTACTTATCTGAGGATGTTAATATGTAAGTATCTACCAATACATCTTTATCATCCACATTTGTGTTTTCTTAAAAATGTATTTCAGAAAATTTTTACTATTAACTGGCCTATGGGTTAAAGTTATTGATACAATTATTTTACCTTATATATTTTCAATGGAACATTTCTGTTATTTTCCAAACAAGGTACATTATGACCTTTTTGACAAAATTTATGTAAGAATGTCATTTTTTAACTTATACAAAGGGTGTAGCTAATTTACACCATTATAAAATTGTCAAATCTTCCCTTACAAGATTATAATAATAATTTCAAAATTAATATTTTATTTTATATTTATGTGAATCTTTTATTATTTCAAAATAGAAATATATATTTCTCTCAAATAGTTTTGATTTCATCTATGTCAACATCCTCTGATAAATTTTACACTTATTTGAAGTTGATTTATTATGATACAAATCTCCATATTGTATTTAAGGTTTTTTGATATGTTTGACTGTGGATGTGTTATTTTTATACCATTCATGGATTATGGTAAAAGTATTAACATTTCATATGCTTGTTTTTATATGAATGTTTATTTTATGTTTAAACATTTCCATATGAGGAATGTATTGGACTTAGTAAGTGATGGGTGGAGCCCGCTATAGCTCCTCGATGCATTAGTAGGTCTCATGAGACAATTAGATGTGTAATTTCCTGAGGCCTTTCCAAATTTGATATATTGTTTTGGAAAAGGCCTTAATAAATTTTAGATGTCTTGGACGATGCCTTGACAAAATGTTTTAGAATGTCCCGCATTATATGTTCACTCATTATAAAAAGAATATTGATGTTTCATGTGGTCATTCGACTAGTAGAATACCCATGACTATGTTTTGTTATGGGATTATTTACTCAACTCATTTCCTACCATAATGTGCTAATTTTTATTATTTTTAAAGGCATGTTTTTTCATTTATTCACCATGCCTAATGATTTTGTTCTCTTCCATTGTATTGCTTACTCTTACTAAGCATTTTAGCTCACCCCATTCATATGTCTTATTTTCCCAACATATGAATAATTTGGATATGAGTGACTTTCAGGCATAATCTAGGAGTCTTTAATGTTTCTAGTGTAATAAATTAGTGTTGTATTTCTTTTCAAGTTGTATTTTTGAACCTATGTATGTATATCTTTTCCAATAATACTGAACTAATCTATCTTTCTGGACATGATTCCTTGTACCATGCCAATGTTATGTAAAATTGAACCGACTCTAGCTAACTAGGGTCAGGGTGTTACAATAGTGATGTGTGTGGGGCATTTATAGTAGAATATATAGGTTGATATTCTTAATTCACTACGTTTTATTGAATACTTGAGTAAATATGCCAATATTTACATGTTGTGGTATAAGTTCGAGTCCTTTTTGAAATTCAAAGAATTGACCAATGAAGTAACGAATCATGTTGGTATGAAGGAAAAAAGCATCGATTGGATCAAGGAGGATAATATCTTATAAAATAGTTCATCTACATCTTATGGGATTTTGGGATTCTTTCTCAACTCACTCCACCTTATACACCACAATGGAATGGTGTTAGTGAATGGAGGAACAATTACTTTTTTTGAAATGGTAAGTTCGATAACAAGTCATGCACATCTTTTGTTATTATTTTTTGGATATGCATTACAATATACAACATTCACATTAAATAGAGCACCACATAAGTTGGAAAAGATAATCCCCTTTAAGCTATGTAGTGATAAGAAACACGTTTTGTCACATAAATCTGTATGGGGTTGCAAGGAATTTTTAAGACTTTCTCGGGAAACAAACTATCAAAATAGTGAATATAGTGTATCTTTATAGGATGTCACAAGGAAAAAGGGATACTACCTATAAAACACCTCATACAAGAGTGTGAATGATGTAAGGTAAGATATCTTTCTTGATAGTGATCGCATATTCAAAAGGGATAGTGGGAAGAAGAATGACTTTGATGAAGTTGATGCTCAAAAAACATAATTCATGGTGCATAAACAAGTTCAAAAGGTCCCCATAGAATATGTTGTTTCAGAAACACAAGTAGATTCATGGAGTACATGAGAGGTAATAGAACTAGAGAGATATGGTTTTCCTATCACCAACGATGTGGGCTCGTTATTATTGGATAATGACAAACCACTCTCCTACAAGGAGATAGTAGAGATATCATAAGATGCATGATGGGTATATGCTTTAAATTCTATGATGGATTCCATGTATCAGAACCATGTTGGGGTTCTAGTTGATGTGTCAGTTGATTTAAAAACTATTGGGTGCAAATGGGTAATCATGATGTATTTTGAATTGTTCATAAATTAAGAACCTTTAATGAATTTCTAGTGTCTAATGGTTGTAAACAACATCAAGGAATTGAAAATGGTGAAACATTTTATCCAATTTCTCTGTGTATAATCATAATAATCATACTTTCTATAGTATCTTCCCATTACTGTGAGATTTGGTAGAATGATGTGAAAATTTTATTCCATAATGGGAAACTTCTCAATGATGTCTGTATGACACAACTACAAGGGTTTGTGAAACAACATAATTCCAAAAGTTTCAGAAAGATGTAGATATCCATTTATGGATTGACGTAAGAGTCTGTGTCATGGAACATTCGATTCAATGAATACATAAGAGAATATTGTTTGATTGCAACTGAATGTGAGTCGTGTATTTACAATAATAATTAATGGGAATGTGGTCGATATCCTAGTAGTATATTTTGATGAAATATTATTTATTGGAAACAGATAATAGTCTTCCAGACTGTTATGGATTGGTAAAATAAGTACTTCTCCCTAATGTAAATTGGAAAATAATCTTACATTCGAGGGATCAAGATAGTTCTAGATAGATACAAGATGCTTGATGGACTATGTCCGAGTATATTCACTGACTAGATAGTAATGATATTTAGTATGGAACAATCCAAGAGGGGTTCAGTTATTTTGTAACATCGAAAAAATCATTCCCTGAAAATGTGTTCATACATACAACTGGAGAAAACTAAAATGAGTAAAATACAACATGATTCATCAATAGGATCAATCAAGTATTCCATGCTATGTAATATACCTGATCATTCTTATCCCTAGAGCACGGTTGGTAGATATCAGAAAGATAATAGAGAAAAAAATTAACAACTATTGAGGCAATCCTTAAGTATCATTGAAGAACCGAGGATAGGTTCCCAGTGTATGGAGGAGATGAAGAGTTTTCATTAAGGGGTATGCTGATGATGGTTTTAAGATAAATTAGAATGATGTAACCATCATGATATTTTTTTGGTCTCAACGGAGGACCTGTGAGTAGTATGAGTTCAAAGCAACTGATGTTGCTAATTATACAATGGATTTTGAGTATATAGTGGCTTCTAATGCATCTAAGGAATAATTTTATATTTGGAACATTTTCCATGTGAATTATGTTGTTCCTATCAATAAAACCCAATCACATTGTATTGTGATAATATTACAACGGGGGATCTTTCAATAGATATAATGTCTCATAAAAAATAGCATAATTCGGAAGTATCACATATTGAGTGATTTTTGTCATAGGGGTGACATATCAGTGAGTAGAGTGTCCATGGAGGAGAACATATCATACTCCTTTACTAAAGGCCAATCCTAGTAGAAACATGAGTATCACATGAGAGCTAGCAGACTGAACGTTATTAGTAGTTCTTTATAGTTCAAGTGGTATTCTTTTTGATTTGGTGCCTTAGAAACAACTTCTATGTGCATTATCTAATGCCCTGACCCCAGAATCCCAGAATCCCAGAGGCAGTGAATTACTAAATAACATTTGCATGATACAAGGAAATCATGTCCCGAAATACTGATCAGTTTAGTAGCCTTGGAAATACTAGATACATTCATAAGGTTTACATTATCTCATAAAATGGAAAATTACAACTACATTGTTTCCATATACAACACTGAGATCCCAAAGACTATCCCTATAGGTCAGTCATAATATACTTCTTCACATCCTAAGAAAAATAAAACATAGAAAGCGGTGAGCTCAGATACTCAGTAAGGATAACAATATAGTGGAAACTTTCATAATAAGCATAAACATTAAAGTCAATGTATAAAACTACAACAAAATCCTTTTCAACATAAATATCATCATAATATGGAAAATATAAATCAAAATAATTCCATTTAATTACTCACATGGATATTCTACTAGTCGAATAATCACATGCAATATCAATAACCACTTTCAAAATGATGTAATGCATAATGCTAGACTTCATAACCACATAGTCAAGGACTTTTCCCAAGACTACAAATAAGATTTTGTCAGGGCCTTGTTCCAAGACGATAGTTTGTCATATGAGACCAACTGATTCATCGAGGAGCTATAGCTGGCTCCACCCATCAATTACTTAGTCCAATTCATAGCTTATATGAAAAGGTTTAAACATAACATAAACAATCATATTAAAACTGGAATACGAAATATCAATACATTATCTATAAACTATGAATGGTATGAAATAACTCATCCATAGTAAAACATATCACAAAACCTTCAATACTATATGGACATTTTGTATCATAATAAATCAACTTCAAAAAAGCTTAACATCCATCAATGGATGTTGACATAGATGAAATCAAAACCTTTTTCTAGAGAAATATCTCTTACTATTTTTGAAATCATTTAAAAGTCATATAATTATAAAAGAAAATTTTTATTTTGAAAATATTCTTATAAGAATATAAGGGAAGATTCAACATTGTTATAACGGTGTAAAATAGCCACACTCTCCATATAAGATAAAAAACATTCTTACATTTATTTTTTCGAAAAGGACATAAAGTACCTTGTTTGGAAAATGACGGAAAGATTCCTTTCAAAAAAATTTATAAAAAGTCCAAAAAGGGTTTAAATTACTTTAACCCATAGTTTAGTAAATAGTAAATATGTTTTCAGATACATTTTTAAGAAACATGGATGTGGATGACAAAGATATTCTAGTAGATACTTACGTAAAAACAACCTCGGATAATAAAGAGATTGTGAAATTAAACCTTACCTTGTAATTTTCCTTGGTAGAGGGTAGGTTAAACTCCTATATAATGGTGAAATAATTTATATTAAATTATACAAGAATTATATACATTAATATGATATCAAATATGGTCTTTTAACATTTATTTGTTAATAATATCTTAGTATTATCTTCGTTTCATGTGTTAACTGATTCATTTTCATTTATATGATTTGTTACGTAGGTAATGATTGTTATGGATTGAATATATCTTATTCATATTTAGAATGATATTAAGTATTTAAATATTATTTTTAATCATCTAATGAAAATTATTCTCAATGGATACGACGGGGAATTAATCTCATCTTGTTCGTGGAGACTGTAATCCATAAGTACACATGAGCGACAATATCATTCTTTTGATATTAAAATAATATATAATTGGATGGTATATCATTTATACATAATAATTATCATGTTATATTTATTATTTACATCAATTACACATCATTATTATACCCATCCAAATAATACTTTATTGAATAACAATTACACCACGACGTGGAGACAGTAAGTCGTACGTACGCACGTATGGTGACATGTCTTTAAAATGATGGATAGAATAATGAATATGGTTTTACCATTTTTAAAATAAAATCACATTATATAGAAGATAATGGAGTTCTTATTTTAGAATGGAAACAACAAGGAAAGAGGAAGTGGAAGAAGAAAATAACTTGAAATAGGTGATGAAATATTTACCTCTTCTTCGGGTTCTTTTTTTATTTGATCAAAAGGACTCCAAAGGTTGGCTATATGACTAAAGGGAAGCCTATAGGATGAATTTAGTAATGTTTAGAGGGTATTTGGGAAGGTTTTTGCCGAGCCAAATGGCTTTGAAGGTGTGAATTTGAGAGAAGGGGGTGCCCTTTTATAAGAGGGGTGAGGGGCACCTTAGGAAACGCTAGAAATATTATTTTATAATAATATATTTTCTGTTTCTAATGGCTCCAAAATGAATTATTTAAATTATAATATGGGTATGGGTCTAAAAAAACTAAAACAATAGGTTTTAGACAGGTTTGAGTCACTATATTAACTTTATCTTTTAGATTTAACTCTTAGTTAAATAGTTTGACATTTACCATGTCTATTTGTATGTTTATATTATATGGTTAATAAACTTACCATAAACATCCAAGATAACCCCCAAGTGGTTCATTAATGATACATCTATCATTATATAAATATTTTGGCCAAACCTTATATTTTTAGTAATAGAATATCAATAAATAATATAATATTTGTTTTAAAAACTCTTTTATGTCAATTCTGACACTATTTGGTATTTTGTTTTTTCAAAATTAATAACAGCATTATTACTTTGAAAAAAATTATTCTAACTGACCCTAACATGTCATATTAACGTATTATATTATATTAATTCATAAAAATTCTCAAAATACATTTATTTGGATATTTATATTAACAATTATTTTAATATTTCATTAATTCAGTAATTACTGCATCATCATTGTGTCATAAATAAATTAACTTATTTAATGAATAAAAATTATAAATGAAATACCATTATGTATGAAATATTATAATCTTTCTAATGAATATTTATAGTCTAATTTATCTAATGTGTACCCCTATATTAAAAATGGTTTAGTTATTAATCTTTGAGTTTATCACTTTTAACTCTTCTTTGAATTAAATAATAATAAATGTCCTAATCTAATCCAAGTGGACCAGAGAGGTTCATATTTTATTCCTAAGGTTGTTTATGGGAGAATTAGACTTATCCAATAGAATTATCTCATGTGTTAGGGTAATAATAATATCATTTTACCCTTAATTACCCTATTTACTTTTATCAGTGGTAAATAAAAGTAAAAAGTTACTATTCACCAAAAATTATTTTCATCTTATTGAACCACATTTTACATACTGATATCAACCATGTCTCTCATATTTTTTAAATTCAACTCATAAAATCGGTAAAATTATGTTTTATGTAAATTCTAAAATGCTCATAGGAGATGGGTAAAAGACGGTAAAAGTTCAATAAAATTTTTAATATCTAATATTATTACAAAATGACTCTAATGAATTATATTGAATGTATATAGTTATTATGTATCTATTTTGACCTAAAATAAATTTAAATAAAATAATTATTTATTTAAATAAAAATTTGGATTTAAACTATAACTCAGTGTTTTTCATTATTCATCAAAAATTGAAATTTTTCAGAAAAATACCAAATATTCACCCTAAGATAATTTTGATACTCCGAATCCAAAATTTAAGTCCATTTTGAAAGATAAAATTTATAAAATTTCAAAAAGTGGGTATTACTATTCATAACGGCTAGTTTGATTGGTTGTGGTGTGTTAGAACTCGAAGGTGCGTACAACACACGTTATTGTATTCTTCAAAGAGAAGCGTACCGTGGAAGATTGGGGTGTAAAATTATCCACTCCTTTAAATAATTTCATCCTCAAAATTTCTATAATATTACTGCATAAAAAGTCTTTTGTGGTTCTTCATCATAAGTTCCTCGGGTTCCCACGTTTCCTCTTCCATCTTATGGTTTCTCAATAGAACTTTTACCAGATGAGTCATCTGGTATCTCAAAACTTGTTCTCTTGTATCAAGAACCTTGACAGGATCATCATAATAAGACATATCGGTTTCCAGTTCTAATTCCTCATACGTATGAACATACGTTGGTTCATGCATGTATTTTCTCAACAGTGATATGTAGAATACATACTGAACTTTGGAGAGACTTGGCGGAATTTCCCAATGGTAAGCTACAACCCAAATTCGTTCTAGATTTTCAAAAGTTCTGATGTACCTGGGACTTAATTTTCCCTTCTTACCGAAATGTATAACATCCTTCCATGGAGATACCTTCAAGAAAAAATGATCTCCTACCTGAAATTCCAAATCCTTCCTTTAGTTATCGGCATCGATCTTCTGTCTACTTTGAGCTGCTATGATGTGGGTTTGGATTACATTCACATTTTCCATCATTTCCTCAACAAGTTCTCGGCCTATGATTTTTCTTTCACCAACATCATCCCAATAGGTTGGTGAGCAACATCTCTTTCCATATAATGCTTCATATGGTGTCATCTGAATACATGAATGGAAGCTATTGTTATAGGAAAATTCTACCAGAGGTAAATATTTATCCCACATACCTTGAAAGTCAAGTGATCATGATCTCAACATGTCTTCTAAGGTTTGAATAGTCCGTTCTAGTTATCCATCAGTTTGAGGGTGGTAGGCAGTGCTCAAACGAAATTCAGTATCCAGGGATTATTGAAGCTTTTCCAGATTTTTGATGTAAAATGGAGATCACATTCAGAAATAATTGATAGTGGTACACCATGAAGTCTTAAAACTCTATTAATATATAGTCGTTCTAAACATTCAAGTGGTAAATCTTCTTTTATAGCCAGAAAATTTGCTGACTAAGTAAGAGAATCAACAATGACCCATATTGCATTGTTCCATCTAGGATTCTTTGTTAGTCCCATGACAAAGCCCATTGTAATATTACCCCATTTCCACTCAAGTATGGGAATAGGTTCCATGACGCCTCCAGGCTTTTACCTTACAACATTCAATTGTTGACAAACCATACATCTTGACACGAAATCAGAAATCTCCCTCTTCATGTTTCCCCACCAAAAAAGTTCCTTCAAATCTCTATACATCTTAGTGCTACCAGGGTGTATAGAGAAATTGGAACTATGAGCATCATCCAACAATTCCATTTTTTAGATCAGGGTTATCGGGAACACAAAATATCTTCCCAAATTTCAAAATTCCTTCTTCATTCACAAATTCACTCAATCTCCCATCATTCATAGATTTAATCTTTTTTTGAAACTCTTCTACACCGGTCTAAGAACTCTTTATCCTTTCTAGTAAATATGGTTTGGTAACCATTTGAAAAAGTACTGATTTTTCACCTTCCATGGTGATTCCCATATCCATCTTACTAGATCCATGTATATAGGATCCTTTTCAAATCTCATCTCATTCCAAACTCAATGATCCTTTCTACTAAAAGCATATGCCACCTTATTTGCCTTCACCGGGTGGTAGTGTATAGTATAATCATAATCCTTGTGTAGTTAAAGCCATCTCCTTTGCCTCATGTTGAGTTCTTTCTGTGAGAAAATATACTTCAAACTCTTATGATCGGTATATATCATACATTTTTCACCATTGAGATAGTGTCTCTAAATAATTAAAGCAATGATTATAGCTGATAACTCAATATCATGAGTAGGATATTTTTTCTCATTGATGTTTAGATGTCGTGATGTATAGGCATAACCCTATCATTTCTGCATAAGGACACAACCAAGTCCTTTGTGTGAAGCATCACTATAAATAACAAACCCATCATTCCCCAATGGTAGAGTCAATATAAGAGCACTGACTAATCTTGTCCTCATTTCTTCATAAAATTCTTCACACTCTTTTGTCCAAAAAAAATTTAACCCTTTTAAGTGTGAGCTTGGTTAATGGGTTATCCAATCGGGAAAAATTCTAGACTAAATGTCGATAATAACCTACTAAATCAATAAAACTGCGTACCTATGTTATACTCGTCGGTGCTGGCCATTCTTGGATTGCCTTGGTCTTTGAAGGATCAACAGATATTCCATCCTTAGAGACAATATGGTCAAGAAACAAATTCTCTTGAATCCAGAATTCACACTTTCTAACCTTCCCATATAATTCATTTCTTCTAAGAGTCTTCAGTATAATGCGCAAGTGATTTTCAATATCTTCATAGATTTTGGATTATACCAATATATCATCAAAAAATACCACTACAAAGTCATTAATATATTCCTTGAAAACCCTATTCATTAGATCCATGATGACAGAGGGTGAATTAGTCAATTCAAAAGGCATTAATGTAAACTCATAATGCACATACCTTGTTCGAAATGCTATCTTCCGAATGTCTTCCTTCTTCACACACAACTGATGATATCAAGTTCGAAGGTCAATATTTGAAATGTATTGAGCTCCATGAAATTGGTCAAATAAATCATCAATGCAAGGTATGGAATAATTGTTCTTTATTGTTATAGCATTGATCTCCTTGTAGTCAATGCGCAACCTCATAGATCCATCTTTATTCTTAACAAAACGGACAGGGGCTCCCCATGGAGAAACACTAGGGAGAATAAATCATGTATTACTCAATTACTCTAGTTGTTTCTTTAGTTCCACTAATTCCACAATAGCCATCCTATAAGGGGTATTTGATAAGGGCCTTGATCTTGGAATTAAAACAATGGAAAACTCAATTTCTCGTTCTGGAGGATGTCCGGGTAAATCTTCTGGAAACACATCAACATATTATTTCACAATAGGTACATCCTCTATTTGAAAATTCCTTTCCTCACCCACATTTATTTCACTCTCTTCCTCCCCAATAATTAAATTTAGTTGTTCAACTGCGGTGGATCTATATAAGAATTAGGTGGTGGTGATTTTTCACTAAAGATAAGGTGTTTTTTATCATCATCATCAAAAATAGTAACCTCTTTCTTATTACAATAAATTTTTTTCATCATGGTCCAAAATCCAATCCATAAGTGGGATTATATCATATTCAATCATGGGTATGAAGATGACATCAGCCGATAAAGAACATTTATATACCCTAATGGGGACTGATTCACAAAAAATTGTTGCAATGATACTTCCCTTAGGAGTGTTAACTGACAACTCCCTTGTTAAATCAAATTGGAAGTATCTAATTTTTTTAGTAAACTGGTAAGATATGAAATAATGCAATGATCCAGAATCAAATAAACCTTTGGCTAAACATGAGGAAACCATTAAATTATTTGCCACTACGTCTTTTGGAGCATCAACCACAGTAGTAGTGGTAGCCTAAGCTTTTCCTTGATCCCTTTCCATTTTCTGAGGTATGTTCTCCTAACTCATAGGACATTCATTTTCATATTTCCCCCATTCTCTAAAATTGTAGAATTCAACATCGATAGCCTCTTTCTTCCCGTTGCAATCACGAGCATGGTGGCCTTTTTCACCACACTTGTAACAGACTCCCATTCCCTTCAGGAAAGTACCAGGGAGTTTCTTCCTACATATACCATAGGATGGATATTCAACATTTCCCTTCTTCCCCTTATTTCCATTTCCAGGGTGTTCAGCATATCTCTTCTTCTCTTGATTTTCTTTAAAGTCATAAGACATAGATAATTCTTTTTCTTTCATGATATCACAACAGACAATATCTTCGTACAACAAGAAGGATTGTGAGACTAATGGTTGATGGAGAAATTGTTTTAAACCATCAAAGAAATGATCAATATCACTTCTTTCATTACATATATAATCTACAGCATGCCTCTCTAACCTTGTAATGTTGGCTTTATACATTGTGACATTATCATCCTCTTTTTGACTCAGACTCAGAAATTGTCTTTGCATACTCACTTTATGGTCATGATGAAAGTATTTTTCTAATAAAATTTCTTTAAACTCCCTCCATTCCATATTTAAAACTTCATCAACTTCCTTTTTGTTTTGAATCAATGACCACCATTGATCAGTATCTCGAGTGAGGCCGTAAACTTCCATGAAAACTTTTTCCCTTTCGCTACTCCCCAAGACGTGGAATATTTTCTCTAAGGAATTTATCCATTGCTCAGCTACTAGTGTATTTGTACCCCCATTGAATTTTGGTGGTTGTTTCCTCATGAAATAATTTAACATTGATCCTCCACGTTATGGATCAGGGTGCTCTATATGGTTAAGGTTGTTATTCACAACCTGAGTGACTTAACCCAATATAGTGATAAGCTGATCAGCACCAGTTGTATCACCAGATCCACTATAATTATCTTGAGAAAGATGGAAATCCCTACATGGAGTGTGTTCACTGATACAGTTTCCATTCCTTTAACTAGGTTCCATTTCTAAACAATGGCATAAACTAGATTAGTTTATGAATTGAAATACATAATTCCAAACTTATAAAATACTTAACATAATTTGAATAGCATATAGATATAATCCATAATCCTAAAAAATGTATGCCTTGAGGATGTGTATACTCATAAACCCTTCATAATGGTTTGTAAAGAAAATGAGAATTATCCTAAGCATATCCCTCGAGAGTGTCGTAACCAAGAGTGCAGCAAGGCCGGTTGTCGTGCACCAGTTCTTGTTTAAGTCTAGCTCAAAGCGGTGTTTTCAGGTTTTATCACTAGGTACATCTTTTCCAGAGCCACCTATACCTTCTCATATCCAGACAGGGATCTATTGCTTGGAAAACTCACAAAATCTCTACAATGCCAAAATTTTAGGATATTCTTCAATAATAATCCTCAAAGTCTATCTTAGGGCTATGTGCTCTAATCATAGTTTACCTAAATCTATCTTCCAATGTTTTTACTAAACATACTCTGATACAAACTGTAACGTCCCAACCCCAGAATCCCAGAGTCGGTGCATTGTTAAAAAAACATTGGTATGATACAAGGAAATCATGTCATGAATGACCGATCAGTTTAGTATCCTAGGAAATACTAGATACATTAATAAGGTTTACATTACATCATAAAATATAAAAGTACCGCAACATTGTTTCCATTGAAAAAACTGAGAACCCATAGACTGTCCCTGTAGGTCAGTCATAATATACTTCTTCACATCCTAGGAAAATTAAAATATAGAAAGGGGTGGGCTCAGATGCTCAGTAAGGATAAAAATATAATGGAAACTTTCATAAATAAGCATTAAAATTTTAAGGCACTATATAAAACTTAAACAAAAGTATTCTTAACATAAAATTCATCATAATATGGAAAATATAAATCAAAATAATTCCATTTATTTACTAACATTTATATTCTACTAGTCAAATAATTACATTTAATATCAATAGCCACATTCATAATAATGGAATCCATAATGCCAGACTTCACAACCACATAGTCAAGGCCTTGTTCCAAGACTACAAATAAGATTTTGTCAAGGCCTTATGCCAAGACAGGTGTTTGTCTCATGAGACCTACCGATGCATCGAGGATCTATAGTGGGCTCCACCCATCACATACTAAGTCCACTGCATTCCTCATATGAAAAGTTTTAATCCTAACATAAACATTCGTATTAAAACTGGCATACAAAATATAAATACTTTATCCATAAACCATGAATGGTATGAAATAACACATCCACATTCAAACTTATCACAAAACCTTCAATAAAATTTGGAAGTTCTAAAACATAATAAATCAACGTCAAATAAGCTTAAAATCTATCAAAGGATGTTAACATAGATGAAATCAAAACCATTTTTTAGAGAAATATATCTTACTATTTTGAAATCATTTAAAAGTAATATAATTATAAAAGAAAACATTTATTTTGAAAATATTATTATAATATTGTAAGGGAAGATTCGACATTGTTATAACGGTGGAAAATATCCACACCCGCCGTATAAGTTAAAAAACATTCTTACCTTAATTTTGTCGAAAAGGTCATAAAGTACCTTGTTTGGAAAATGACGGAAGGATTCCCTTCAAAACAATTTATAAAAATTTAAATAAGGGTATAAATGACTTTAACCCATAGTCTAGTAAATATTAAAAATGTTTTGAAATACATTTTTAAGAAACATGGTTGTGGATGATAAAGATGTCCTAATAGATACTTACATAAAAACAACCTCGGATAATAAAGAGATTGTGAAATTAACCCTTAACTTGTATTTTTCCTAGGTCAAGGGCAGGTTAACATCTCTTATAATGGTGAAATAATTGTTATTAAATTATAAAAGATTTATATAAATTAATATGATATCATATATGTTCTTTTAACATTGCTTTGTCAATAATATCTTAGTATTATCGTTGTTTTGGGTGTTAACTAATTCATTTTCCTTTATATGCTTTGTTACGTAAGTAATGTTTGTTACGGAGAGGATGTATCTTATTCATATTTAGAATGATATTAATTCATTAAAAATTATTTTTAATCATCTAATGAAAATTAGTCTTGAATGGACACGATGCGGAATGAATCTCACAGCGTTGGGGAGACGGTAATCCGTACGTACGCACGAGCGACAATATAATTCTTTTGATATTAAAATAATATATAATTGGATGGTATATAATTTATATAGAATCATTATCATGTTATATTTATTATTTACATGAATTACACATCATTATTATACCCATCCAAATAATAATGTATTGAATAACAATTACACCACGACGTGGAGACGGTAAGTCGTACGTACGCACGTATGGTGACATGTAATTAAAAGGATAGATAGAATAATTAATATGGTTGTACCATATTTATAATAACATCATAGTACATAGAATATACTGGAGTTATTGTTTTATAATGGAAACAAGAAGGAAAGAGAAAGTGGAAGATGAAAAGAACTTGAAAGAGGTGATGAAATATTTACCTCTTCTTCGGGTTCTTCCTTTTGATTTGATCAAAAGGACTCCATAGGTTGGATTTATGACTAATGGAAGGCCTATAGGATGAAGTTAGTACAGTTGGTAAGGTATTTGGTAAGGGTTTTTCTGAGCCAAATGTCATTGAAGGTGTGAATTTGAGGGAAGGGGGAGTGCCCATTTAAAAGAGGGGTGACGGGCACCTTAGGAAAAGCTAGAAATATTATTTTATAATAAACTAATTTTCGGTTTATAATGGCTCCAAAATGAATTACGTAACTTATAAGGTGGGTATGGGTTGAAAAAAACTCAACAAATGGGTTTTATACAGGTTTGGGTCACTATATTAACTTTATCTTTTAGATTTAACTCTTAGTTAAATAGTTTGGCATTTACCATGTCTCTTTGTATGTTTATATTATATGGTTAATAAACATACTATAAACTTATAAGGGAACCCCAAGTGGTTTATTAATGAAAAACCTATCATTATATAAGTCTTTTGGAGAACCTTATATTTTTATGAATAGAATATCATTTAATAATATAATATTTTTTTAAATCTCTTTTATGTCAATTTTGACACTATTTGGTATTTTGTTTTTTCTAAAATCATAACAGCATTAATACATCGAAAAAAATTCTTCTAACCACCCAAAACATTTCATATTAACCTATAAAATTAGTGTAATTCATAAAAAGTCTCAAATTACATTTATTTGGATATTTATAATATCAGTTATTTTAATATTTCATTAATTAGGTAATTACTGCATCATCATTATGTCATAAATAAATTTTATTATTTAAGGTATAAAAATTATAAATAAAAAACCATTATGTAGGAAAGATTTTTATCTTTATAATTAATATTTATAGTAGAATTTATCTTATGTGTAACCCTATATTAAAAAAATTATTTATTAAACACTGAATTTAACACTTTTAACTCTTCTTTGAATTATGTAATAATAAATGTCCTAATCTAATCCAAGTGGACCAAATAGGATAATATTTTATTACTAAGGTTGTTTTTGGTCTAATTATACTTATAAAATATAATTATTACATGTGTTCGGGTAATAATAATAACATTTTTACCCTTAATTTCCCTATTTACTTTTAACCGTGGGAAATAAAAGTAGAAAGTTACTATTTATCAAAAATTAATTTCATCTTATTGAACCACATTTTACTTACTTATAACAACCCTTTCTATTTTATTTTTTAAATTCAACTCACATAAGTGGTAAAATTATGTTTTATGGAAATTTTTAGATGTTCATATGAGGCGGGTAAAAGATGGTGAAAAGTTCAATAAAGTTTTATATATCTAATATTATTAAAAAATGACTCCAATGAATTATATTGAACATATATAGGTATTATTTATCTATTTTTATCTAAATTAAATTTAAATAAAATAATTAATTATTTAAATAAAAATTCGGTTTTAAACTATAACTCAGTGTTTTTAACTATTCATGAAAAATTGAATGTTTTCAGAAAAATACCAAAAATTCACCCTAAGCTAATTTCGATACTTTGAATCCAAAAATGAAGTCCATTTTGAAAGATAAAACTTAATTTCAAAAATTGGGTATTACTATTCATAACGGCTAGTTTTATTTGTTGTGGTGTGTTAGAACTCGAAGTTGCGTACACCACACGCTATTGTATTATTCAAAGAGAAGCGTATCGTGGAAGCTTGGGGTGTTACAATTTATTACAACCTAATATTCATGGATTTTAAAATAAATAAATTTCTTATCACAACATGATTATTATTCTGTGTGACATAGCATGTGATATTGTCCCAAGAGTAGAGATTGTACTGAAAGGTCATAGTAGTTCACCACAATAATGATAAGCCAGATGTGCTATGAAACTATTTTTGAATAAATACTCCATGTCAGAATTATATTATTTGAAGTGAGAACATATAATATAGGGTATTAAGGATTTATACTCATAGGACATTGAGTCACCTTATCATCTTGTATTCCCCTGGTAATATCAATTATAATATTATAAGAATGATGGATGACAATAGAAAATACACATTTATAAGTGTCATTGGATGTTCCAATCTATGAACATGTGTAGTGTTCCTTAGATTTTAAGATTATTATTAAGGGGTATTATAACTTGCGTACTATTATGTATTGATGAATACCATGATGAAATATTCAAACATCAAGGTGGATACATTGGGTGAACCATGAGTAATATTACATTAATTTTTAATGTGATAAAGGATATATCCCTTCTATTTCATAGATGTTAATATCTCATACCCTGCGATTGAAAGGATATATCCTAAATAAATCAAAAACCAATGTATTCTTAATGAATGGATTATTTTTGTAATATCAAAGAACGAGATATCGATCATATAGTTTGTTGACACTCACATGCAACCCACTCGATTGGAGTTATTGTGATAAAGGGGTTATATTACATGGTAAGTGTTCGTATAAGGAGGCATGTCATTATGGCATGAAATTATTTCTCAATTGGTGCCTTTAAATGTTTCTAGACACTAACCATGGACTTTAGGTATGTTTTCCTAATGCCACAAAAATTTGGCCTACATGGTCACACACTTAGTGTATCCAAAATATTTGTAAAATATTTTATTATTTAATAAGATGAATAAATTTTATTCCAAGTTGTGGTTTAATAATTATTCATGTATGTCGTATCGTATTTATTTTGTCACTATTTTTTCGATGTAATATATTCTGAGTGGAATATTTAATAAACATATATGTTCTATTTTATTGAATAAAATATTTATTTATTTATCGGTGAATAATGCAGGAATATTTATTTAATAAGTAAATTGTCATTATTCAATATCTGATAAATATTATAGAGTATTGGAGGGCTAAGATTGTGGGTTTGGTGAGTAAAAATAATATAAAATATTATTATGATTAAAATAATATTTAATTACCACTCGCATGTTAAGAGCATGTCAAGGAATAATAATGTTTTTGTTATTATTCGACAAGGGGTTTCTATTTAATTAATAAAATAACAAAGGCATGCGTACATATTATCCTATTATAACCTAGTGAATTAAATTCATGGTTACATTATTATCTTATAGCCATGGGGACAACCTATAAGCTATCCAATTGGTTGTTCAAAACATTTTGAGAAATTCTTCTCGAGCCTCGAATGTTTCTTCTTCTACAAGAAAAATATCAAGAACAAAATCGGTCATCCTCCACTGGATTAGAGAATGCATTGGAATTTTATCTCAAGGCGATTAATGGAGGAGGATTCAAGTGAAAGTATCTTTCATGATTGAACCTGAGGAATCCTTCAACAACATCTTGATATCTTCAAAACATGTTTGGATTATTTCTGTATGAGATATACACATGTTCTCTACAACACAATGAATCTTCACCGCAGATCTGTGGTCAGACTCATCATTGAAGAATGAAAACCTTTGATGTATTTATTTAATTTTATTTAATTAATTATAAACTAAAATATTTGGATCATATCTTATGGGATCTTGGTCTCTCCCTTTTTCAAAATTCTTTATTCAATTTCACGGAAACCGGTGTTAGTCATCGTATTCATCATAGATTGATGATCAATTATGGAAAATATCAATGTTGTGCCCCAGCATTATCACGCAACCACTGCTCCTAGAACCTATAATCTAGTATTGTTATACATCATAGTCGATTTCTCTGAATTGTATCTCTCCCATATGCTCATAGATTGAGGGAGTCAAAACTCTCCAATGATGAAATGTTGTACCCTCCTTCTTTACATGGTTCAACTACATGGAGGCCAACTTATCTAAATCCTCCCACACCAAACTAACCTAGAAATTCCTACAAAGGGAATGTGATATAATGTTTCCCTTCCATGTAGTATATACTATCCCGAAGTCTTATTTCTGAAGGAACTCCATCCATCGTTGTATTCTTGGGATCATTTCTCCCTTTGTGATGATGTTCTTGAGACTCATGTGGGTTCTGTGAACCACAGATCTCTCTTCCAGAAGCTAGTGCATCAACATCCTTAGGCTGAAGACAACCACTTCTCGATCTATGTTAGGAGTCACAAATTTCTTCTCATGGGGTCTCAACTACATCGACCCATATGAAATAACATTATTCTGCTACTTCAACATGTAGTTAACCCCAACACCAGAGATATCACAATACTCTAGGAACTCCACACATTCCTCTAGCTGTCTCAACATAGGGGCACTTGTCAACCAAGGCCTCTACTCATCAATGGCTTTATGTAACTACTTAGACCAAGTAAATAGCTTCCAATTTCGCATCAATGTAGTCACAGTGTCTATAATTCTAGATAATTCCTCCAAAAACCTACTATAATACAGTACAAATAAATGAAATATCCTCACATATAACATGAAATTGGGTGTCTCCAAAGAAATAAATGCATTGATCATTGCGCGGTCCATGACTAAACCATGCTAAAAAATTACAGTCCTCAATGAGTGAATATCATGAATCTAGAATAGGAACATTGAGATTTTTCATTAAATCTATTGATATTGAAGAAAATATACAACCATCATCAACTATTCTTCACATCCCTCCATTGATGTAGAGTATATAAGTATTTATTTGATGAATACATCCAAAAATTGATCCATGTATAGCTAGAAACTGAGGTCATAACTGACATAATGAAGGTGGAATTCATCACACAAAAATAAATCACTAGGAACTCATAGTATCTGTAGAGAAATTGAAATTTATTATATGGAATATTAGTCTTGTGGACCATCATGTTGTGGTTCTAAGACTTCAGATTGATCTTCAAAAACCTTTTCATACCTTGAAACTGGTTAAAGAGGTCATCAATCCTTATTAAGGGGTACATTTTTTATCATGGAATTGTTCGAGTAATAATAATACATGAAAACCCACATGATCTCTTTCACATTTTTAATGAACATCAGTAGATTTTACCTAGGAGACACACTGGTCCATATGAAACCCTTCTATTGAAGGACCTCACATTGAATATGTAGCTCCCAAAGCATGGTATGGGCTATAATATATGATAAATAAGATATGAGAGATGTTTTAGGATGAAAGATGATGAAAAACTCTATCTCCTACCTTAGATGTAGTCCCATAATTTTCTGAAGGAAGAAGTCCATATATTCCTCCATAACTGAAGGAACCCAAATTCTTAATGTTCCTTCTATACTAAGGGATAAAATCTCCAACTAATGGGTGGTGGGTTTCATCCCTCATCGTGAAAAACCCAGATTCCCATCCATTATATCTCTCTCAAAAGAAATAGAGGATATATTCCCATCAGTGCAAAGGCAATAGACCTATCTATGGTGACTATTGATATGGGATCTAACCATATAAAACCAATACATACCCAAGATGATGTCATTGTGGTCCATAGTGATGATAAAAAGATTTTAGTTGAATCTTTATACACTAATAAATTGATCTCACAATTGATAGGTCGAAGATAATGAAATAGCATTCCCTATAAGAACCTCAAGAGGGTGTTTTCGTGCTAGCCCCTCAAATAGGATATCCAACTCTCACTTTTTGAGTATACAGATAAAGTAATTACTAGAACCAAGGTCAAATAATACCAAAACAATTACTAAAAAAACACATATCATAACTCTAATCATCTCATGCACTCTATGGTCTTAAAAATACAAATCCTACTATTGTCTGTGGCCTCAAATACAAAATCCTTGAGCCTGATGTTGTTCGCATGGTGGTTTTAGGTGAATGAATACATACATATTCCAAAATATATAGATCCTCTTTATAATTTTCTATCATAACCTCCCAAGTGACAACCCTACCCTTGCATAAGAGATAATTGATCACAATGTTACCTCTCTCATGGTGGTCCATCAACATTTTATATGTGCTTATCAGAATGTCTAGTCAGGAATCCCCACACTATGTGACCTTTCCCTTCACAAGAAAGAAATCGTCCCCTTCAGAGATTACCTATTTCTCTACAATATCCCTACATTGTACGACCTCATACGTGATACTAGTTTCAAAAGGACTTCATGTGTTTATATCCTTCTTATGGTTTCTATAAAACATTTGTGGACAAATCTACTCTATGGAACACACTACCAACTCCTGTGATCTGGTTCCCCTTTAACAGAAATATCTATTTTGCTAGTTCCCTCTCCAACACCCAAACATAGGTGGGGATGTACAAGTGTACCACATTGACAAAGATCTCTATGAATATTCTCATTTCAAACATTCATGCATGGAAGTATCCATCCTGGATCATTTCATGGGAGTATACTATAATTTCAGTGAACCTCACATTATACACAGCCACTATCATCCCTCCCTTCAGAAGATCTAGTATCTATTGGATCCAAACTGAACACAAATAAGAGTGGAAGTAATACTCATATTATAGCTGCTATAATATTTCCAAAGAGTGTGTCGACTTTTCATGAATATGTGTAAAAAATCTCCTCCAGCACCCAAATGATCCATGGAAAGGGATAGATTCTACTGAAACCACCTGATCTATTGGGGTTTGAACAAGCCTAAATTCATGGACCATTGAAAATAGCCAATAAATTTCTTCCTATGGATTTATATCACATAATATCCTCATCAGAATCAAGCACTGGAAATTTTAGAGAGTTATAAGGCTATGTGAATCCTCGGACTACTCTACTATAATGATTTATTGCATTAAAGGTGGTCGTGCTTCTACTTGTTTATATATAGTATGGGTTTTATGGGATGGAACCTAAACTAATGCATTATCTCTTAATAGATCATCATCACAATCTGGAACTTTTATCCGGGATTGAATTCATAATGGAGGCATCCTGATATTTATCAATATGTACCATGATTAGAAAATCATATATATATATAAATATATCTGATAATGGGAATCTGACATAGTAAGGATAATCGCTAACTCGCTCTTATATGATACATGTACCATCAATCCCTACAACCAATGTCTTGGTAAGCCATGTCGACAAGAAGTTATTCGAGGCCATAGTGAATGGATATGTCAGCTACCCATACCACTAATAGACTCCCTAGCCTAAGAGACACACTCAAAACACTTTTACTATGTTTCTATAAATCCCTATCAAAATTTCATTAGTGGACTAGTCTGAACAACATCCAAATGAATGAACATGCTATCATAATAATATTTCATGAACCAATACAAGACAGGCCTCGATCCATAACTACCCCAAGCCCACCACCATAGGAAATTGGGTGGTGACCAACTTCAAAGGATTATCTTACATGGGAATGCATTTTCCTATGTATTTTTTTGCAAACACATAACCATGTCAATGAAAAAGTGAAAAGTGAAAGAGTAAAATATGAATCACTGCTAGAATGTAATCCAACCATGCATAAACTCTATGGTGTATAGGAGTATGATAGTAAAAATAGAAAAGAAAAGGATCAAACTACACACCCAAAGAAAAATATGTCCCAACCCGAAAAAAGTGGAAAAGTAAAAAATTGAGAGAACCCAACTTTACATCCCATGCTATGACCACCATATATGGTACAAAGAACCCTGTATCCCTAAGATCAATTGATGTCACTATTGACAATTCTATCATCTATATAATTCATGAAACATAAGGGAAATCCCATGCATGTTTGAGTATATAAATACCATGTAGGATATCATGAATTCTCAATGGGGAGAAGTAAGAGATACTAAAAGAATAGGTAGATATTATATGAAATATAGATTCAAAGAGAGAATATAAACCCAAACTATGTGTTGAACTAACCTCATCCAAGTACTATAGGATTGATATGGTGAGTTGATTAAAAACACATGGAGTCTGAACTGCTTATTGAAGGAGATTAGACTCATCTAACCATGATAGGAGGAACACACAAAGCACATGTCATACATTGTTCATCTTCTCCATTCCAATAAGAAGCGTAAAAAATTAAAAGGATGTTGATATAGAAGAACCTATATATGTATCTACTCATTCAATATAATCCCAAATGAGAGAGTAAGGAGATCATTATCTCAAAGATCAGCCCAAAAAAGAATAGTTTCTAACAATTCCAAAATACCATTAGTTATGAACAATATCTCATGCATTTACAGAAAAGTAATAGTTCAAGACAAACCATGTCTCAACACTATGCCACAAAGTCGAGGGGCCAAAACCTCGATGTAGAGACCCATACCCTAGTAAAAAAGGAGGTATCCACTCTAGTATCCATCAAGGACCCACATTCTAGATCTACTAGAGTGTTACAATTAGTTTCCATTTAGGACACTACTGCACATCCCTACTTGAAGTTAAACCCATTAGTTTTTGAGGACTCTGATGTCCAACACTACGTGTGTGTTGACTTGGTAGTCTTCAAGGACTCCGCATCCAGTCACCACTGGAAGGTTGACATGGTATTCATCAGGGAATCCACTACCAAAATATATTGTAGGGTCAACACAAAAGTCATCTAGTAATTCACTGCACATCTCTATAGGAGGGTCCACTTAGTAGTCGTCGAGTACTCCACCACACAACACTACCAGAGGTTCGACTCAATAGTCTTCAAGGACATCACGTCATAGCTATACTAGATGGTCAATTGGTAGTAATCATAGACTCTAGTAACCTATGATACTTGTGTGTCAACAAAGTATATTTTTAGGACTCCAATTCTCATATATACAGGAGTTATAACTCGGTATACATCAAGGAATCCATTACCTAGCTCTACTAGATGGCCCACTAATTAGTCTAGAATGGATATTGAGGGAATCATCATGTTCTATGTGGAAAATTTATTAGGATAGGCTTTATGCGGGCCAAAATTTGAGTTTAGACAAAGGACATATAGAACTGTGAAGTTTCCAAAAAAAGAAGCCAAGGTCTACATAGAATGTGAGAGGACCCACATGAAATTTGGTCCATCTCTACCATGTGGCCATGTTCCTAGATGTTTACGGAACCTATGGAATGTAGTTGTACACACCGTGCATGTGGACTACATGGAATTTCCCAGCCAGCATGGATCAGTTAATGTCCTTCTGGTCAGTCTGTGTACTAAAGATGTTTCTATGTACATGGTATTTGACATGAGGCTTTACATGAATTTGTTCCTTTGTGATATATTCCTCTCTATATTCTTTACTAAATGGTTGTGTGCCTAACTGTATACTCCTACATATAGTCCTACCCATGTGACCCATCTCCAGGCTCATCCACCGAAGGACATGTTCTACGACATGAATGAGGGCTACATGCTTTGTCAGACTTATAAGTCTCTAAAAACCAATCCACCAAACTTAAGGGGCTATACACCATGTGTCCATATGTGTACACAATGTTTATTTGAGATTTCTATAGACTTAAATATTTACTATATTCATGATATATTCATTGATTTAGGTTGTTCTTGCATATATACCACCATTAATTCACTAAAACATTATTGATCATATCGTGGATCATGTTTTCTGACCACTGGTAGTTTTAAATAAGTAATTTTTTAATTCGTTGAAGGTCTATAACACGTATAATACACCGCCACACCTTCATTAAATAATTATTTCCACCAATTGTCAAACATTCCATCCTTGCCTCACAAAAATTCCATATCTTTGGTTGATTCTTTAAATTACTCCTCTCACTCTATCCTGTTGTGATTTTAGGGGTCTATCAGGCTTGGTATGACCCATAAATGTCAAACAAGGACTACAGGGTCCTATAAGTGAATAATGTGAAACAAATTTTGGAGAAAGGCACCAAAATAAAGTTTTAACCATCATTGACCTATAATTCAGGGTCAACAATATATAATGGTGGTATCGGCGTTATAAGACAACTTAAATTTGGTTTATAGGTGCATACATAGGATAAAATCGGTAGAGAACTAATAAAAGGAATCGATATACTCAATCAATATAAAATAAGGAAAAATCACCAATTAAAATGCTCTACATAGAGATTTTACCATTATTTGTTGTAAAACATGATCTCTAATGATTGGAGGGTGTCATTGTGTTCGATACACTCTAATATACTCTGATTTGGTATTGAGCCATCATCAAAGGTGATTCACCAATGAAGGAGGAAGGAGAAGCTCTCTATTGATCCTAGTATTCTAAGGCTAACCCTTTGAAAATATCCATTCTAGACTATTTAAAAACATATATATTAGGTATAAACTAATTTAATTAATTAATTTAATAATTTTTTATTTCACTAAATGCTACTCAAATGAGAAAGGAATCCAAACGCCCTATGGTAATCCATTTTATGGTGATCCTATGGTAAATAATACATTCCAAACTAAAATAAGTACATTGATTTCTGGTACGATCTTCTGTTTTTGAGTTATCTCAGTTTCTTTAAGATTATGCACATGTGTAATATAAAATATGTTTAATACTTTTTATAAATTTAATTTCAAGCACATCGGGCATAAAAATGTCATATCGTCACATCAAAAAGCTATGAATATATATGTATAAATATTTCAATGTCTTACAATGTAAAAAAAAATTTCTTGTACAATTATACCTAATAATTATCCCAAAATATGATAAACAACCTATACTTTATCAATCTCGAGGAATCACCAATGAAGGAAAGGATGGAGTTCACTGAGAGAATTAGTAATGGAGACCATTGAATAATGATTGATCAAATAAATTCATGTCATAAATATTGAAAGAAATACCTGTTAAATATTCTCAATGGAATAGGAAAATGTTTTATGTGTGAAAATTAGTATTATAAAGAAATTAATTTTTGAGGAAAAATGAAGTGTACAATGGAAGGAAATAAATTTCACCCTAGGGTTCTATTTATAGTATGTTGTCTTCAATTTGGGGAACCTGGGAATAATCTGAGTCAATTCTTTTTACAATATGATAACCCTTATACCAAGGAAGGTCATATGTTGAAATAAAATACATGATGTATTTATGTATTGGGAATCAAGAATTGTATTGTAAATTAATTTTTACCAAGGTTATTTTGGTTATAAGAATCATGAAACACCTTTGGATTACATTAAATTTAAGATGTACATCTGTCTTCATTAAATTTTGAGTTTTTTTACCATCATGGGATTATGAGATTAAAATTGTTCATAATTTTAAGTTACTAAACATGCCATTTTATGTTTTATGTGATAGGAGTCTACCATGATTAATGATATTTTTTAGACATTTATGGAAATAAAACCCATTGGATTAGTATTTGTTTTTATGAAACATGTAATTTATGGACTAATTCATATAAAATTGTTGGAATAATTTAAATGGTATTGGTAACCATTAGGGATTATATAATCATGGATGTTTGAGTAATTACTGGTCATCACAATTTGTGAATTTTGGGATAATGATATTAATATTGTTTTGTAAAAACGATAAATCACATGATTGGTGACAAATTATTGCATTTAGTGAAGTCTATAGGGTTAGAACCCAAAACTGAAGGAAAATAAGGGTTTAATTTCTACCAACGGCTTACATAATGTTTTTGTTAATATTTTGGTTTTTACATAAACAATTTGATGGATAAATTTTAATGTTGAACTAGCGGTGTTAGTGTTGAGGTGTACATATTAATTTATTATATTAGACATATAATTAAATCAATATTAGTTTTATAAAAATATTTAGATATAGATAGAAGGATATGTCTCTATTTTTTAGATTCTATGATCTGTTAAAATGTTTATTTTATAGATTCAGGAATAAAAAAAATTCAGATATGCATTTATTATAGTAAGTGCTAATGTGGAAATTTATTGACGTAAAACCATAATAGGAAATTGTGCTCATGAAATAGAAATATATCAAGTAATTATATTTCTTTATGATCATAGTAAATATGGAAAAGAAATTCCTCAGCTTTAGGAAAATGGATTTTGAAAAAAAATGTTATCTTATTACATTCATATCCAATGAATTAAATGAGCCTTTAAATAATCATAGATTTATGGTTTGGATATTTTTAAATATATATTGACCATTAAATTTTTTCTGATCAATGACCATTATCTCCCAATATAATTATTTATTCTTTTCATCCATGTCCAAATATTCACATGACATAAATTTTCTTCTTTTTAGAAACCTAATACATATTAGTTCATATGACCATTGAACATATCTTTTTATATCATTAATGGGAGTTTGTATTATAATTTTGTATTATGTGGGATTATTAAAAAAGAATTTTATAATTCAAATCACATTATTAAGAAAATAGTGGTTAAATTTTTAGGAATCAATTTATTTAAGGAGGTAAAATGTTAGACCCCAAAAATTTGAAAGAATAAAATTGATCTCAATAATTTATATGAAACGTGGCACCAAAAATAAATGAGAATGGAACTCCCTGAGAATTTATGATATATAAAATTTTTAATAAACACAATCTCTTTGATAGTAAGAAATGTATGCATGATTGGGTTTAGACAAAAAACAATACTCTATTAAAATATTATTATTCAAAAAATGTCCGTTCTAACATATTCATATTTAGTGGGTATGAATAGGAAAAAATAATTTATGAAAATATTAGGTTTAAATATGTTCATTATTTATCTAGTGATTATAAATAAAAATCCTTTGATTTAAATGAAATGATTTTTGAAAAAACTATATTTTAATAAAAATATATTTAATTGTATTTTAAAAATTTATAAAATATATTTGTAAAAACTAACTTCAATTTTTAAATTTTAACTTCAAAAGTTTTCTTACAGTGATTTTATGGGATTTGTTTTTTTGGAAAATTATCATTTTTCGATGAATAGAGAAAAATATTTATTTTTGTTAAAAATGCTATTGTTTAAGGAATTAACAAGTACAATTGTTTAAGAAACTATTTTTAACAAAACATTATTTCTATTATATAATTATTAATCTAAATTTTCTCATTATAATCAATTAAATATTTCATTTTGATATTTATACTGTTTAATCTTTTGGAATGTTTGAGTCTGAAAAATTTATTTTTCATCATGTTGATGGATTTAAATTTAAATTGATTTCTAAAAATTATAGAATTAAATTTTAAAATATTGATTAAAAATTTGAATCAACATAATTTATATCATCTAATTATTTTTACTTATTTTTTACCTTCAGGAATGGTGAAAAAGTTAAAACTATGTAGCTTTCTTAATGTGAAAACTGGTTTAACAGGGGTTTAAATAAGAAGAAATGTGTTAAAAATGACCTATAACTGGTCCAAATTACATTTTATGGATATATTTAATCCGTATTTCTTATAATGTTATATAATTTACCATTTTCTAAATTATTTGTTGTGAAATGAGTGGGTACAATTTATTCTTTTAAAAAATTTCATGTGTGTCTTCTCAACCACTTATACTGGGTCACTCTCTCTATTCACATATTAACACCTCTTAATAAATTATTATCATTGAAACCCTTCCAAAATATCAATACCACATCCGTAAATTCATTTTATCTCTATTTTTTGTCCTAAAAAACAAACCATGGGACCTTTAGTGGATATCCAAAAGTGGTTTCTCAAAGATATGGTTATGGTCTTAATTAATTCCTTTCATTTTATTTATACTTTTCCACCGTAAAATTATTTATTAAAACTAAAAATACAATAAAACCAATAGTTACAATATAAATAGAAGTTATTATGTTAATTTAATATGATTTATTCATCTCTACCACCATCAAATGGGATTCTAAATTGTCGATTGTGTGAATTGAGGACTGTCTCCACATGTACCGATGTAACTCATTTTCCATATAAACATCTCAAAATTGTACATAATGATAGAATTAATATGTTTATATATATATATATATATATATTATTTGTGATATTATTATAATATTAAAATTATAAAATAACATATTCTTTATTACTTTCCATAAATTATAAAAATATGATAATGTTGTTCATGTGTACGGAAACTATATCCTCACAAAGAGATGTGATTTGTTTTTAACATATGATTTAAATGAATGGTAATAAAAATAATTATAATTTATATATTTGATATATATTAAATGATATTTTTTCTAAAAAATTAATATACAATCCACTTCTTTATCACTTCACTCATTAAGGGAATGATATCGTCTGTCATGTGTATGTACGACATACCATCTCCACGAAGCAATGTGCTTCATTTTCAATCTCTATCTTTCAAGAATGATTAAAAAAATCTAATGATTAAATATTTTATCCATAATATTATTATAATTCAATATATTATTTATCTATATACTATGAAAAATAACTAGAGCTATCAAGGAAAAATATGCAAGATAAAACAAGGAAATTAACACATGTAACAATAAAAATAATGACATTTTATTAACAAATAAGTTGTAAGTGGTATAAGGGTGTCATATATGATATTATTAATATAAATAAGTTTATATTACAATATTATATCACTATAAAAACCATTATATTGGATGTTAAATAATGGGAAACAAAAATGAAGCATGAGGTCAGGGACTTCGACTCAATTTCCATTCATTGAGGCAAATTGCAATGTTATGCACCTAATTAATTTTATATAGGGTATATACATCCCCTTTAGCATGTAATATCATGATTAATTAATAATTCATTGTTTTAGATGTTTCAATTTGAATTATTTCATCTAATAGGATTTGACTTCAATATTTATAAGTGGTAAAGAATTTCATAACTCAATTTATTTTCAGTAGGTTATATTACTTATTCAATGTCCTTGATATACTAGGATTATATGATTAATAAATTTTTTACTCTATTTGGTTGTAAGTGCACCTTTTTTATGTGTATTTAAATTTGTTAAAAAAATTTGATTCATTGGTTAATTCTTACATCAGTGTTATGATCTTTGTAACGGTTTTTATAAAAATATCATTTTAATCCGGATTGTTTATGATTGAATTTCCATTAAAGGGAATTATTTTATTATTGGAGAATAAATACCTTAAATTTTATTATAATATTATTATTCATGAATTTTCATGAAATAGAATCATTTTACAATTTTTGATTCTTAAAATTATTGTTAATTTTTCTAATTGAATCCAACATCATTTCCCACATCAATCAAAAATCAATTTTCTTCCTCACTTATGTTTTCAAAAAATGTTGTAAATTTTTGTATTAAAATTATCCAAATGATTTATTGAAGATAGTATAACCCTATTTTTCTTTTAATAAAATGAAATTAATCCTCATATTTTCCATATAAGGCCCATTTAGAATTTACTGAAAATTTGGATGGAATCATTATTCTAACATATACTATATATAAACAATTTCCCACCATCGTGACCACTCAATGTTTTAATGTATATATAATATTATTCAATGATTTTTTTCAAAGGAAATATTTTTAAAAATGTTTTGTGTCCTTTTTGTTTTAAAAATATTTTAAAATATGAAATGTATATTTTCCTCAAGAATGTTTTTAATCAAATTTTAATGTTATTTATATTTATTAGTGAGAAAAAACCCTTTATTTTGATTAAAACCCACTAGGGATATGTTGTATTGATACCATCCTTATTATTTTATGGATTTTATATGATAATTTTGACTATATAATCTATTTACATTTACCATCTTGATTCATTTTTCTAATAATTAACTTTCCATTGAAATATTCACATTCCTTTGATAAATAGACAAAAAATGTTCCCAAAATAATCATATAATTTATATTTGACATATTTATTTCTTAAACCATATATGATTTTTATATATAATATTCTCTATTTAAATTTAATCTATTCTATAGGGAAATACTGATAAATCTATATTCATTAATCAATATGGATATTTGATGATAAGACACATTATTCATGAATTATTTTAATTATTTGATATATTATAAATGATTTGTATGTGATTATATTGGTGGAGAAAATTTACAAATAGACACATGATCCATCAATAGTATAATGACACAAATTAGTTTTCTAGCCTTAGTTAAATGGTTTTATGGTATATAACTACCCATCAATTTTAAAATATATTATGAATATTCTTCATATTTGATGTATCTGGATATCTGAGATTATAACTCCTAATAATTTAATTATTAGTATCGATGATATTTTGAAAATGATGTTATCTCTTGATGTATATCATTCAAATTTTATTGATTAAATGGAATTTATTTTTAGTTGTTTGCATTGGCATATTGATTTCTCCTTATTAATAAATATAGTATACTTATTAAATATATTGTATCCCTATTCCAATATTTACCTTTCCATATTGATAATACCTCATCAAATCATAATTGTCAAGCTAATGATTAAATGGAATTTTAAATTAAAATATTTTCCTTTCAATATTTATTATCCCTTATCTAATCATAGTAATAAAAATATTTAAATTAAATGTGTTTTTATTTATTTAACATTCCATGTTAATTAGGATTTTTAATTCATGACAGTTTCCACTATTTCTAACTATTACTGAGTATAGAATCTCACCCTTATTCTATTTTCTTTCCTAGGAATCCAAGAAATGTACTACGAATGATATAAAAGGATATTCTAACGGTCATATTGATATTATAGAAAAATAATTATGTTGTAATTTGTGTTTTCAAATGTAATGAATGTCTCATGTATGAATCTAGTTTTCCAAAACTACAAAACTATTCAGTTATATGGGATGATATCACTTATATCTTTTTCCCATGTAGTAATCTAACCTCTCTCTCTAGGCTACTCAAGTTGTGTTTTTTACCATATTTCATTGACATATAATGTGATAACATCAAAAATAATATTCAAATAATAAATATAAATTATAGTAGTGGATATTCCATATAATAGGTGAACGTAATTTAATAAAATCATTATACAATATATAAAACAAAGAGACGGTGAAATAATTATCAAAACATAAAACATGATGAATGGAAAGGATACACTCGACATAATGAACCAAAATGATAATGAAATTTTTTTGGCCCTATATGTCCATACAGAGTGGTTCTAACATTTTTTCCATGGGTTTATGACCTTCTATTTGGAATGAAACATTCTACTACATTCTAGGGAAGAATTTTTTTCATATCCCAAACTTTACGATTCAAATATCAAAAATTCCACTAACAGTAAGTATTTTCATCCCTTTCACACATTATTGACCCATACATTCATTCGATGACATTTTTGATTTTATTTTTATGAAATTAATTTCACATGTGACCCCCTATTTAGAACTAATATCCATACCATAGTTTCACATACCGTCAGTATTTCTTTCCCATATGTATAAGGTTTCCTATTATTGTTGAGGGAATAATACATACAATGAAAAGGAAATTCCTTATAATTTGAGGCCTAAACTACAGTATAAATTACCCATATCATTCATATCATATCAATTTATGATGGGTGAATAAAAACATCCAATATCATACATGATTAAGTCATAAACAATATGCATTGATCTCTCACTTGGATGATACAAAGTTCAAAATAAAAAAATAAAAAATTAAAACACTCGCCCTATTACCATGCCCTTTATTTATCCAAATACTAATCTCCAATACCCATAGAAGTTCACTATCTTGATCTACTACTAGTCTTTTCCTCATTCCTAAAAAGAAACACATGGTCTAACCTTGCACTAGAGTTCATATGGAATATGTGATCATATAACTTAGTATGGTTACACCAAGAACACCTAATAGACATTTTCATATTCATTTGAATCCACTAATAAAACAAATACAATAAATAAATATATTCCTCTGGTCATCCTATTTCAACAAGGAAACTATGACACTCAACGAGGTATAAACACCCGTAAGTCCGGCATGTGAAAATATTACAACCAGAAACCTAACCATATCCATTTCAAAATGATTTTTGAAAAGAATTATTTCATTCCACACATATATTCCCAAAAATGAAGACTCTGGGAAGTGTGTTATCCATGTCTCGAATGCTACCAAAATATGATTAATAGTGCCTTGCATTCAAGCTCTCAAATCACCTTATCACTCTAGGCAGTCCAACATCCAAACTCATCCTCTACCATCTCACTAATGGAAGGGCCATCCATATAATATCACCTCACCTATAGACCCTATATCACTAACAATAGTCCAACCATCCAACCCAACAATACATCCCATCCCAGAATCCATCTCACTCATAAAATTCATTTCATTCGGGCTTATTTTATCACACTGATGTCATGTGCTCAATATCACTCATGGTATTCCATAAAATACTATCCCAAAATTCAATGTCCCAAATAGTCCGAATAAAAACCATATCACTCATTGTTGACATTGAATTTACATTTTTATGAGAGAATCCATCTCACCCTGGCAGTCACACCCATGATATCTAACTCATATAGGGTAAAGACCTCAAGATCCACCCCTCCCATCGAGATATATAACTTGAAATATCACATGCCATAGAAAATACAAACTAGGAAACATCCTCTAACCTAGATCACCATAAAACCCCATATAGTAATTTATCATATCTAGAATATCACAGCACAACACATCTCATATTTTCTAGCAGTATATCCATTAGTGTTGTTTTGACACATATCATTCACTAATCATTGATACCAGCTCACACACAACAACCATATGTGACTTCAAAGTGGGTAGGCTGTAATTGCCTCTTTTTTTCATTGTCTTTATTTTCAATAGATTATGGAATATTTTAAAAGCCATCCATTGAGAAGACAAAATATTCTGAGGCCCAGGGAGCCTTAGATTTGAGATAATGTAAATATTAAACATATTATATCACATTCACGTAGTTTTTCAAAAATAAATGAAAATAACTGAATGTATTTTTTCTTCATAAATTGGAGAATACCTTCAAATAAATAATGAAGGTTTTACCTTATGTGTGAAATATTTTTTTATGGAAAATTTCATTTTCGTAAAGTGCAATTATAGGCCTAAATAATAAAAAAATCTCTATTTATTTTTATTTAATTATTTATAATTTTAATTGATGGACATAATTCTTCCTCAATATAAGACATAATATGGAAAATATCATATTTTTATCTACATAATAATATGGTTCTAGAGATGGAAATTCGAGGACGATTCCTAGATGATCAACGATGGATTATGCTTTGGTGATCGATGTTCCAATAGAGCACATGAATCTTAGGAATAAAACTTATCTGGAACCATTTTTAATTAATGGTTGATCGAATCTCATGGTGGGATGTTTTTTGGGTATTTAACTAATTTTTTATTATCCAACATTGAAAAAAAATAAATTCTTCTTCAACTTTTGATATGTGGGTTAATGGATGGTTTTCAAATATTCTTCTCTCTTATTAGAAGATTATGAATTGATATTTATTTGTTGGAACTTGTCATTCATATTCATTTATCATTCCACACAAATTAATTATGGAAAACCTTAAAATAGATGTGGTTCATTCCATGCATTTTTATTTTATCCTCCCATTCTACGTACGTTTATCAACTATATTCATTTTTTATTGGGGGTTCAATGAATACTCAAAAACTGATTGTTTTTCAATTGATATATGTCAAAATGGATCCTTTCCAAATTTCATGATTTGTTATATGTGATTTGATCAAAGAGCATAGAAAAAATATACTGTTTGGAGTCAAATTTGGAGATCCCCAATCTATGTTTTGGAATATTATAATGGAGGTGCATATAGAGATGGGTTTCGAGTAGATTAGTGGCACTATTCAACTCACTAGTGATAGATTGGGGTTTTTGCATCAATAGATGTGGGTTCAATAGTGAATATTGGGCTGAAATTGGTGAAAGAATTGATGTGTGGGTGAAATTACATTATGAACTAGTTGTATCTATGAAAATATATACTAAATTACATTTACTCTGAAAGAAAACAGTCATTGTATCCCCTTCTGTGGCTCTTGGGTTTACACGATGAGAAAAGTGTCACATATCGTGTGAGAGGTGTTACATGTTGTGTATCCCGACCAAGAATCTTGGAATAAACCCTAGGGGTACAAAAGAATGAGAATTTTAAGTTGCACATGAATATCCAATATAAATGGGCAAGTCCTAGAACATAGACACAACCAGGTACACGGGCTTGACCCTAGTACACGGGCATGGCCCGAAGTAAATATGCATGAATATAAGTACACAGACATGGCCCGGCGTCACATCAAGTGCCATCTATACCTATACACTAAATGTTTTCCAAAAGGAAATATTGTGTATGTGAAGAATAATATGTAATGTGAGATGGTGAGAAATGAGAATATCCAGGGAAGGCAAGACATTCCATGTACATTTTCCAAGGAATGCTGGGGAACTTCGTCTCTTATGTTTTCACCAGTTTTAATTTGGTCTGTTTCCTTTGGACCATCTCGAAGAGGGTATAGTGTGGAATTACACATTAATACTTGGATTGTGATAAAATTTGAGAAATTATTCATTGATAGAGTTTTCATGAATCCATCCATGATGCGCAAGGTGGGATCCTCTATCATATCTCCATCTCTATGTGGATTTTAAGGAATCCTCATAACCAACATAAATGGTGGTATGATCTCGTACATAGTAGGTTATTCCATGTTAGGTTTTTTATATCTCCCATGATTCCTATTGGTTATTCCCTATTTTTATTGTAGTCTCTTCTAAGTTCCACATATTACTATTTCTTTGGTTATTCCAAATGAGCACAACCGCTCAGATGTGCACCATTCGTGAAAGCATGGATCATGGAGTGAGATAACCCAAATTAGAGTAACCTTGAATCATGGAGATGAATCATGTGGTTGGTAGTATTTATGAAACATATTTAAGACATTGAATCTATTTTTATTATGTCAATGTTATTTCGGTAATGTTATTATTGATATGAATACAATTCTGATTGGAATATATTAATGATAATGAGATTAGTAGTCTCTTAATGATTTATGTTAAGTGATTTCTAGGTGTCCTAAAAGGTATTGTTATACTCAACAATGAGTCAGATATTCAAATAGATTTCATGTCTTGTTCAATAAATAATCCTTTATATAGATTCCTTGGAGGTCTAGAAGCATGTGGAGAATAATTTTTTCATGATAGACTGTGGTTGTACATGGTGTTTCTTTTGACAAAAGTCCATGTTTCATAGTAGGTTTGACTCTTTATCCAGTGTGTGATATTCCTAACTAGTTCTAGCCTCTAGACCCTATTCTATTGGAGGTGGTATTGGTGTACCACAGTCGGGTTGTCACCAGCTAGGTTGGCCCTGGTGGGTCTGGTTGTGACAGAGTGCTATTAGAGTGGTGTTCATCCTAGAAATGGTGTATGGAGATTGCGCAGTTAAGAGTTTGGTTTTGGGAACCAAGGAAATATTATTAATTTTTTGCATTTTTAGTTCGCAATCCATAGGCTCTAATGTTGGTGTAGTGACCAATGTATCCATTCAACAATACACCCACAACCAACTTGTTGACTCAGTATTTTGAGTCACAAAATACAATGAAAACAGAGGTACATGAATCATAAGGGGCGGGTTTTTGTTTCTATGTGTTTATTGAGTTGGATACCCAGATATAATAATTTAACATTGTACATATTTTCTCACTATAGGATGTTTTCAAAATAAAATATAGTGATATTTCTATACCATAGTAGAGAGAGTTACCTGATGGTTTATGAGGCCTCCTAGATAGGGCACGGTCAAAAGGTGGTTTACCTTTTCGATGTACCACAATTGATTCTCCCACACCATGATCATTACAGTTACCCATATCCAGTGGTTTTTGATGATGGATGAAATCTTAATGATCTATGGATGGCTCTGTTGGAGTCGGATGATGGCGCACAGGGGATGAGCATGTATCATGATCATCCATATTAGATATCATTGGGGTATAGGGTGAACAAGATCCATTGAAATAATGTGTGAGATTGAGGTCATGGAAAAGGAGGATGATTTATTCATGGGGTCCATGGGGTTATATAATTATAATGAGGTAGATAAATTGTTATGCTAGTTTTTGATGTTGATTTCTCATGTGGTATTTTCCTAAAAATCGTGCTATAGACAAATAGATAGTCAATGGACCACTCAGGAAGAGGAATCAGTTAGTGCAAGGAGGTCTATATAGTGGAATATGTGATAATGGAGTTTGTAGAGTAATTTGATGTGGGTGGATATTTTTTATTTCCACTACCACCCCCAAAGAGTTGTTCGTGATTGGATAGGGTTGCTAGTGTTCATGAACATGGGATGCTTTGATCATTATAGGCTTATGAACAAGAGGCTTGAAGAGTAATTTGAGGCTTCATCGATGTATTCTATAATTTAGAAACATTTTTATAAAATTAGATGTGAGCTAAGACATATTTTATACATATCTTTTTTGTAATAATAAGCTTCTATATGGAGTGAATTAATGAATCTTTATGATGGTAGGATCTTAGGTGATGTGATTAAGCGATAACACTTGTAGGATGATTGTGTGACAAGAATCGTGGTGTATGAAGCTTTTCATGGAACCTTCTTTATAACCATGAGGATACCTTACAGTGTTATCCTCTATATAGATTTCCTCTATGTAGTTCATGCACATATATTCTATCATAAATAGAGGATGTGATGCATTAGAATTAATTGTACATTCTTTTTCAAACTGAATGAAGTCCAGTTAGAGTATGATGTGCATGTGTGTAGTAGTTTCATCTCAATAATCACTAGTTGGGAAGTATCACCCTTTTTTAGTAGATTTTGTGAGATTTTACTGCCCTACAATGATGGTAGAGTATGAGGAAAACATTATTGGGGATGTATCAGGATTTCCTCCCCACTAAGTGATCAATTTGGTTATTTGATTAAACCAAGTGATCCCACCCCCAATAAGTGAACCATCATATAAAATGGATCATGTAGAGAATATTGAGTTGAAGGAGAAATTTAAGGTGTTACAGATGATAGTATTTATCAGAACTAGTGTTCCTCCTAGACAACCCCAGTTTTATTCACCAAAAAGACAGATGGGAACTTGATGTTTTTTTAGATTAATGTTGTAACGACCCGAAATTTTGAATAAATCTTGTTTCCTAATTTTTTGTGTTATTTTAATTTTTTTATACTCAACAAAACTGTTTCATTTGATAACATGAGTATAATTAAAATGAGACTGTTGGGTTTTGACTATTATATGACTGTTAGTCAGTATGACTATTGGAATCTGAATGTTGCGACTATTGTCTCTAAATACAAGTGATCTTGGTTAATTAATATAGAAAGAAGAATCGATGGCATCATCCAGTAGTCTTGGACTGATCGAAGCCCATCTAACAGAACTCGGGATGGAGGTAGCACCACTGGGCTTTTCTCTGGACCAAACCCAAACCGAACATCATCGTGTGAAGCTAGAATGGAATCGTCTTCACTAGAAGTTAAAACTGATAGAAATTACTACTCGTGCGATATTAGCCGAGCCACCCTCAGATTCTCTCACCTTAGCACACCATACACTTAGGTCCTATGCTGGGGTTATAAGGGTCTATGTAAGGAGACCATAATCCTTTGTTATAAATAATTTTTTTTTCTTCTTATGGTGATGTTTGTGAGTTTTCAAATGTTAGAATAAATATAGGATATATTTTATTGATGTATTTTGAAAAAACAATATTTTCAAATATTTGTGTAAACCTTAAATAATTAATGATGTGTAATTCTTTTCAAAAAATGCTCTTCTGCAAATGTGTTCAGAAAGAAATTTAGAGTCTAATAAGATCAACTTAATTTTTGTTGAATAGTAAATTATGAATAGTGATTTTATGCTTAGGATTAGTAATGTGACCAAATTGATTAGTAATCTCACTTAAATAATGTATTAATATAATTTAGGAACCTTGATTAAGTAGTATGATTCAATAAAATAGGTAAATAACTGTTTCATTAATTATTAGTCAAGTATTAGTTTTTTCAGGTGAATAGTGTTTTTTTAATTAAAAATTAAATTAAAAATATTTAGAAAATTATTTTTATAAAATGGACTTTATTTTTGAACTTATATAATTGATATTATGTTAAGATAAATTTTGGGGAGTTTTCGGAAAAAGTTGAATTTTCAGTGAATATTTAAAATACAGTTTTAGGGTTTCGGTATGTTTAATGACATCATGATTGCATCATGATGATTTCATGAGATATTTTAAGGTTTTTTAGACTAAAGGGAATGAATTATTTTATGAGGGGTCCCATGTGGCCAAAAACATGGGCAAATACCATGGGCAAGCCCATGGTTTTTTCAAAACCACTAGTGAGGTGTCCCTTGAAATTATTAAAGTATCACCTCCCTTTCCCAATAAATACCAACCCTTTCCTTCTTTAGTTTTCTCTCCCAACTCTCCCCCGAAAAATATCCGGTCTCATTACCTCCCAAATAGTCCTCCCAAGGTGACCCCAAGACCTCAAAGTCCCAACCTTCGAGTTTTAAGAGTTACGTTTTAAGGTAAGGGATCCTACTTCTCTCTTTCATTCCATGTACTCTCTTTTATGTCATTTATTTTAAGCCCTAAGTTCTTATGTTAGGGGTTTTCTTTTATATTAATATTACTGTCCATTTTATGTTCATATGATGAGATATCCCTTGTTGCTCTCATCATTTCATTTTATGGATGTTTTAAGTGGCACCGTTAGGCTGCCGAATTTTTAAGGGATTCTTTCACTATTCTCTTTTTTTCAAAGTTCTACTTTCATGTCAAGTCTTTCAAGTTTCTTTTTATAATTTTTGGGTATGATATATATATATCACTCATACTGATCTTTTATTTTCATATGATGATAGACCCTATTTGACCTCATCAATTCATTTTGTTTTAGTTTTAAGTGACGCCATTAGGCTGCCGAATTTTCATAAGAGAAATCTTATTTTTGTCTTCCTTCCATGTTTTTCATTTTAAATGGTATGTCCTTAAAATTTCATTACCATGTTCATATATCCTTTATATTCTTCCCCTATACTATTTTATGGGTCATTTTTGAGTGGGTTACCCATTTCCACTCTCTTTTCAATGTTTTTTAAAACACCGCAACAGAGCCGTTATGCTGTCGAATTTCCATCTCAAAATGTCTCTCTCTTTTCAAAAAAAAATTTATTTAGTGAATACTCAAAGATATTTCTTCTATAAGAGTATTCACATATATATCAAAATTTTCTATTTTAAATTCTGGGATTTACATACATGAGACTCACTTTCCTTTTCTGTAGGTTTGAAGTGACATAAAGATCATGTCTTTAAAGCAGTTTTTAAAACGTTATGATTATGAAATTAAACCCATTTCTTTTATGCCAAATGCATTATTTATGAAATTTTTTATGATGATATATGTGTCTCACATGATAATAAAGGAAAATTTAAGGGTGCACCCTGATATCACTCCAATGCATTGGGTAATGATGTAATCTCTAACGATTACAATTTTAACGATACCTTGGGGTTTACGTTGGTAATTTTTAATGACACCTTGGGGTTTACCTTGGTGATATGTTCATGATTTTCTAACTTAAATATTGTAGCCACATATTCAAGTTATGAAACATGTTATTTTTATTATGATATGCCTCATGATCTCTTTCTCAGGCTTTAAAGTTATTTTTCATGACTTTTGATGTATCTCAAGTTCACATGTAAAATGTGTCCCTTGTTTACCTTATTGGGCCTTCTCCTCACCATTTATTTTGATGTATGTCCCCAGGTTATTAGATGCCATAATTAACATAGGATTAACAAATGAATAATCCTTTCAAGTGTTTAAGAATAATGTTTTATGTTTTCATTTATTAAGTTTCTGGTTTCCAAGACACTAAACCTTAATGATCCTCGGTTTTGTATAATGTAATGAAAGTTTATGTGATAAAAAAGCGGGATTTTATAGTTGGTATCAAAGGATGGTTTAGTTATTTGTGGAAATTAGGATATGAAAAATTTAGGAAGAAGCCTGTATAAAAGTTTAAATATAGTAAATCTTCCTAGTATTTTGGTGAGTATTGAGTAATTGGTTTATCAAGCAAATACATCCATGTCTGGATATGAGCAGGTAGAGGTGGCTTTGGCACAGATGTACATAGGGCTAAAACATGAAAACACTGCATTGAGTGAGACTCGAATGGGAAACGGTACACAACAACGGGCCTTGATGCACTCTTGGTTACGACACTCCCGGGGGATATGTTTTGGTAAATTCATAAGCTTAGTATGAACTATTATTAAAGGAACAAAGAAAAAATAAAATAAAGATTCACATAAGAATATATGATCATGGATAACCTATATTGGAACCTTGGGGATCAAAAGTTAGGGTATACTTTTCTTCTACAAATTTATCCTTCTATGCTTTAAGTTTCCTTTTCATGATTATTGGCTAAGTATTTAAGCTCCCTAATTATACTTTCTTTTCTTAGTTAATGGCGGAAAATATAATAACATGTCCCAACAATCAATGTGATAGGAGATGTGAAGATTGCTCTGTTAATGTGACTGAGATGACGAGAGATCATGTTGAACATATTTTGATTATTCCAAAACAGCTATCAAAAATCACAATTAATAATTGTTTCCTAGTTGAATTCCCAAATTTATCAAGGAAGAAGAAGACGAAGTCTCAAGGATGTTCATCTGATAAATTTGATAAGGGAAAGAAGACCCAATTTCCTTTGTGCAAAAAGTGTGGAAATAGGCACCAAGGGGAATGTCACATAGGAACCGGGATATGTTTAAAGTGTGGGTTGATAGGGCATAAACTATCTAATTGCTTTAAAAATTGGAAATGGTGATGAATAGAGATAAGGTTCGATCAAATGTACCTTATAATTATCAATGTCGTCAATGTGGAGAAGTTGGATATTATCCAAGGCAATGCTCTCTTGGAAGGGATGAGAAGCATGATGAGCATCAACAATCTTCAAGGACAAGGGAACAATGAACGTCATACACTGAGATGGATCATGATGACTAAATTACATGTAACTTCTTCGCAATAATTGTCTATGTCATGTTGTATATTAGTTTGTGATCTATAAGAATGTCCTTAATGTTTTCTAAGAACATCGAGTCACTACCTAAGATGGTTTTATATCATTAAGGAAAACATCTAATGTTATATACCACATGTGGATGTTGTGAAGTTGTTCTTCTTGAGAAAAAAAGGGATGATTAAGGGATTAAAAGATGATTATTATTTTGGAAGATGTTCACTATTTTGGGAACCCTATATGATCGAGGTAAATAGATTACTACGGTATTTTCTTTGAGGAATAAAGGTTGAATTATTTTTTGAAGAATCGACAAATTTAAGGTGAACTTATGGTAATATAGGTTACTTAAGGAAATGATTAACCTATCTTGTGGAAAATATGTTTAGGGTATCTACTTTTGTTATAAGATTTTACGAGTGGTTGTTGTTGTTTGGAGATGAACGATGAAGTTTATTTTAGAAGACTATGTTATCAAATCCCTCTTGTATTTGGGTTTCAATATTTGTTTGGTTTATTTTGAGGAATTTTAAGGACAGTTATCTATAGAATGATCTATGATGAAATTTGGGTAGTACCATGGAATTTTGATGATTTAAAAGTAGTTTCCCTTCCTATGGGGTTCTCTATTTTGGAAGAATTGTTTTATCTTACCCTTTCTATTTTTTGGATAATGTTTAAAGATAGAAGAAATAGATAGTTAATCTTTAGTGGATTATGTGATTCTCTAGAAGATGATTCATGTTCTTTTGATGAGACCAAGTGTTTTTTTAACTCTCATCGTTTGGAGAAAAGATTAGTTTTGGTAGAAACTTATTAAGGGATGAAACTCTACATAAAGGTACATATATTTCCTTGTGTTTTTATTCTATGTAGAAAATAAATTCCTTAAAACTGTGAAAAGGAACGTAAAACAAAAACATTGTCTGTTAACATTTCCTTCTGGGAAATCAAATACCGTTTAACCCATCATAAGTTTGTGATTTTCTTGTTGTTAACATTCTCCTAATCATGTTTTCTATCACTCTCCCTCAGAACGTGACCCTTTGTTTTCTCTTAAGTGTCCATGTTTTCCTACATGGAATACTATTATAGGTTAACTTGAGTGGCCTATGTACTTCCTTTTCTTTATTTTAAATTAATAGTGTTACTGACTCTTTTTCCGATGTGGTACATTCAATGAAATTTCCATGCCCAATTTTAAAAATTGTGAGGACACAATTTCTTAAGGGGGAAAGAATGTAATGACCCTAAATTTTGAATAAATATTGTTTCCTATTTTTGTGTGTTATATTATTTTTTATACTCAACAAAACTGTTTCATTTGATAACATAGTATAATTAAAATGAGATTATTGGGTTTTGACTATTATATGACCATTAGTCAGTATGACCATTGGAAACTGCATGTTGCGACTATTGTCTCTAAATACAAGTGATCTTGGTTAATTAATATAGAAAGAATATTTGATGGCCTCATCCAGTAGTCTCGGACCGATCAAAGCCCATCTAATAGAACTCGGGGAGCAGGTAGCACCACTAGGCTTTGATCTGGACCAAACCCAAGCCGAACTTCATCGTGTGTAGCTAGAATGGAATCGCCTTCGCCAGAAGTTCAAACTGATAGAAATTAATACTTGTGTGATGTTAGTCAAGCCACCCTTAGATTCTCTCACCTTAGCACACCTTACACTTAGGTCCTTTGCTGGGGTTATAAAGGGCTACGTAAGGAGACCATAATCCTTTGTTGTAAATAAAATTGTGTTTTCTTCTTATGGTGAAGTTTGTGAGTTTTCAAATGTTCGAATGAATATAGGATGTATTTTATTTATGTATTTTGAAAAAAAGATATTTTAAAATATTTATGTAAACCTTAAATAATTTATGATGTGTAATGATTTTCAAAAAATGGTCTTCTGCAAATGTGTTCAGTAAGGAATTTATAGTCTAATAAGATCAACTTAATTTTTGATGAATAGTAAATTATGAATAGTTTTTTTATACTTAGGATTAGTAATGTGACCAAATGGATTAGTAATCTCACATAAAGAACATATTAATATAATTTAGGCACCTGGATTTAGTAGTATGATTCAATAAAAAAGGTAAATAATTGTTTCATTAATTATTAGTCAAGTATTAGTTTTTTCGGGTGAATAGTGTTTTTTTAATTAAAAATTTAATTAAAAATATTTATAAAATTGTTTTTATAAAATACACTTTATTTTTGACTTAATAGAAATGATATTATGTTAAGATAAATTTTTGGGAGTTTTCTGAAAAATTTGAATTTTCAGTGAATAGTAAAAATACAGTTTTAGGGTTTCTGTATGTTTAATGACATCATGACGGCATCATGATGATGTCATGAGATATTTTAATGGATGGTCGACTAAATAGGATGAATTATTGTATGAGGGGTACCATGTGGCCAAAACCATGGGCAAATACCATAGGCAAGCCAATGATTTTTCCAAAACCACTAGTGAGGTGTCCCTTGAAATTATTAAAGTATCACCTCCCTTTCCCTATAAATACCCACCCTTTCCTCCTTTAGTTTTCACTCCAAACTCTCCCTGAACTAATATCTGGTATAATTACCTCCCAAAGAGTCCCAAGGTGCCCCCAAGCCCTCAAGGTCCCAACCTTCGAATTTTAAGAGTTACGTTTTAAGGTAAGGGATCCAACTTCTCTCTTTCTTTCCAAGTACTCGCTTTTATGTCATTTCGTTTAATCCCAAAGTTCTTATGTTGGGGGGTGTTATTTTATATTAATATTACTTTCCATTTTATTTTCATATGAGTAGATATCCCCTATTTCTCTCATCAATTCATTTTATGAAAGTTTTAAGTGGCGTTGTTAGGCTGCCGAATGTTTTAGGGATTCTTTCACCCTTCTCTTTTTTTCAATGTTCTACTTTCATTTCAAGTCTTTCAAGACCATTTTTATTATTTTGGGGTATTATATATATATCTATCATACTGGTCTTTTATTTTCATATGATGAGATACCCAATTTGACCTTGTCAATTCATTTTTTTTTTGAAGTTATAAGTGACGTCGTTAGGCTGCCGATTTTTCATAAGGAAAATCTTATTTTTGTCTTCCTTCCATGTTTTTCATTTCAAATGGTATGTCCTTAAAATTTAATTACCATGTTCGTATATCCTTTATATTCTTTCCCTATACTATTTTATGGTTCATTTATGAGTGGGTGACCCATGTCCCCTCTCTTTTCAATGTTTTCTAAAACCCTACAACATAGCCATTATGCTGCCGAATTTCCGTCTCAAAATGTCTCTCTCTTCTCTCAAATTATTTTGTTTTATTTAGTGAATACTCAAAGATATTTATTCTATAAGAGTATTCACATATATATCAAAATTTTATATTCTAAATTCAGGGATTTACATACATGAGACTCGCATTCCTTTTCCGTAGGTTTAAAGTGACATAAAGATCATGTCTTTAAAGCAGTTTTTAAAACGTTATGATTATGAAATTAAACCTATTACTTTTATACCGTATGGGTTATTTATGAAATTAATGATGATTATATATGTTTCTCACATGATTATAAAGGAAAATTTAATGGTGAACCCAATGCATTGGGTAATGATTTAATCTCTAACGATTACAATTTTAACAATACCTTGGGGTTTACCTTGGTAATTTTTAATGACACCTTGGGGTTTACCTTGGTGATATGTTCATGATTGTCTAAGTCAAATGTTGTAGCCACATCTTCAAGTTATTAAAAACGTTATTTTTATTATTATATGACTCATGATCTCTTCATCATGCCTTAAAGTTTTTATTCATGACTTTTGATGTATCTCAAGTTCACATGTAAAATGTTTCCCTTACCGGGCCTTCTGCTCACCCTTTCTTTTGATGTATGTCTCCAGGTTATGAGATGTTATAATGAACTTTGTATGAACAAATGAATAGTCCTTTCAAGTGTTTAAGAAGAATTTTTTATGTTTTCATGTATTAATTTCGTGGTTTCCAGGACACTAAACCTTAAATATCCTCGGTTTTGTATAATGTAAGGAAAGTTTATGTGATAAAAAGGCGGGATGTTATAAATGTAATTTGAACCTAGGGTATATTAGGAATATTTGTCCACTACCATGGATAGAAGACCTATTCATATATTTTATAGGGAGATATGCGTCTTGAAGTTTTACATCAGGTCATTTTATCACAGGATCTATGTTCGCATGGAGGATTTATTGAAGTTAGATATCAAATGTCTATATAGTTATTATGAGTATACTGTGATGGCTTTTGAAATAAAAAATTCCCCATCATGTTTCAAGGGACTCATGAAACAAATATTTCATCCTTTCATAGACCAATTTTTGGTGGTTTTCATCAATGGAATTCTATGGTTCATGGTGTATGCGGAGGAGAATACGAGACACTTTAGTATGGTAATGGAAATACTCTAATATCACCAACATTATTTACATCTCTCAAAGTGTCAGTAATGGATTATGTAGGTCTTATTTCTTAGAAATTTCTTCATAGAAATGTTTTGGGTGCTGGTCCCAGTGAAGGATGATGTAGTGTTATATTGGGAGCGACCCATGATTTTGATGCACGTGCGGATGTTTTTTGGATTGGTTGGATATAATTGGATATTATTGATGAATTTCATGAGGATATTAGACCTCTAAAATACTTTGAGTATTAATGGAAATTATTGCATGTTAATTGGGCTTTTAAAATATTATTTTAAGGATTTTAAGAAGATATTTTTGAGCACCCACCCATTTTGAGACTAACAAAAGAGGTAGTTTTGTAAGTAGTGTTCAACGATGCCTTCATAACTGGTCTGGGGTTTTTTGGGTGCAGATGTAGGTTTTGATAACCTATGGGTCCTAATAGTTGATAACTCATATAGAAAACTACATGAATCAAGATCTATAGCTAGAAATGGTTTTCTTTTCCCATATTTTTTTGTGAAACTATCCTATGGGTGCGTGGTCAATCGCTTATTCTGACTACAAAAGTAAAAAACTATACCTTCTCATAGAAGGATCTTGAACTGAAATTTGAGGTGGTGGCTAAATTTACTCTAGGATTATAAATTATATATATTATATACTCCATGAAAGGGGAACATGGTGAAATATTTTCCCAATAGGATAATTTTATTGTATTTATTGGGAGAAGCGTTACTGCTATTCATCCCATTATAGTTGTCCTTAGTGGATGATGATACTGTAACTTTCCTCCATTTTATGGTTGTTACCCTATATCATCTATATAATTTTAGGTTTCTTAAACATGGATATACCTATAGTGAGACCTTGTGTATTCTGATATCCATTCGATGTGCTCCAGATTGATTTTTTGTGTGTTGGGAGCATGTTATCATTTTTAAAGGATGGATGATAGAACCAATGACATTTCATGTGAATGTTTTAAAGAGTTTTTTTACATTACCTTTTATGGTAAATCTAGGTGTAGTGAAGATGTATCATCCCATTCAACATTATTTTTAAGGTCTATTAATGAAAAAATATGTATTTGAGTTCGTCTTCTGAAGCCTAACTTTTCGTAAAGTGATGTCTAAGCACCATGTTCTATTAGGTTTGGCTCAAACCCATATGGTGTTATAAAATAATTGGTATGGTATATTTTTTGACTTTTTTATGGGGCTCCCTAGAATTTCGTGATGATAGGATGACATCTATGTGATAATAGACTGACTCGCAATTTCAACAAACTAACCGGCTATCTTAGATCATATATCAATAGAGATATTGGCATTCCATTACATATTGGAGATAGTGGAGTTTCACGAAGTCCCATGATAGTCATTTCAAACCATGATTCTCACTTCATGTCATGAATATGGAGAAGATTGTAAGAGGCCTTTGGGAATAAGCTTCATTTGAGCATGGAGTTTCACCCCTAAACTAATGAATCAAATAGAAAAACTTTTAGATTCTAGATGAAATGTTATAGTCTTGCATGTTGTACGTTTTTTATAGTTGGGAGGATCACCTACCCTTAGTGGATTTTTTATAAAATAGAAGATTAAATTCCACCATAGTCGAGGAACCATTTGAGGCCTTGTATGGGAGACCCTATGGGTCCCCACAATGTGGGATTGAACTATGTGAGTCAACAATCATGGGAATATAGATTTGTTGATCGATGTAACATATGGTACAAATAATCCAAAAGTAGATGAAGACTACCCAGATCTGTCAAAATTATTATGTGGGTTAATGACTGAAGCCTTTAGTTTTAAAAGAGGGAGACCAAGTGTTCATGAAGGTCTAAACATGATGTGTAATAAAAATATTTGTCTGAGGTGGAAAGTTATCTCTGAGATACTTTAGATGTTTCAAGATAAAATGTAGGATTAGTGATCTACTGCACTATATATCTATACCCCCATATAGTTAGACTAGGTAGCCAATGTCTTCCATGTTTCATAGATAAGGATGTTTGTGCACGACCCATTTTAGGTTATAGACTGGGTTGATCTAGACATTGAGTATGAAGAAACCTTTATAGAGTCCCTAGTATAGATCAATGGTTTCTAAGAGAATATCCTTCATGGTAGATATATTCCCTTGGTTCATAATTGGTTGTATCATGAGAATCTTCAAGAGCAGACCTAGGAGTGGGACATCCAAAAAAATTCCAAGTAAACTAATTTTTTTGAGAAGGTTTTTTCCTTTTTGGGATGAAAATCCACAATGTGGGGAGAATGTAATGACCCTTTATTCCTATTGTGACATTAAAATATATTAAGAAATATTTTCCAATCCTAGTATTGATGCATTGCAAGATTCCAAGCTCCAATGAGCCTCAGTGTTGACAAAATAAAAATATCAAATGTATTATATCACACTTGTGTAGTTTTTATCAAATAATGAGATAACTATTGAATAGAGTCTCATATTAGAAGTTTAAGACTGACATCAAATCCATAGTTTGGTTTTTCCTTATTCATTACATAATATTTTTAGACTTTTGTGATTTTGGTAAAGTTTAATCATCAGCCCAAATAATAGAGTAAATAAATTAATTTCATTATTTTTTATTTATATCCTAGACCAAATCCTCTCACTACACAATACATGATAGGTAAAATCCCTATATTTATCCACAAAATCATGGGGATCGAGATAGGGATATTGGGGGATTATCCCTCGATGATTGACAATGGATCATGCTTTGGTGATCAGGGTTCCAATGAATCTTGTAGATCTCATCAATAAAAATTTCTTTTAAATGTTCATTATCAATGATCGATCCAAGATCGATGTAGGATGTTTTTTTCTGTATTTTATCCATTTTTTTATTAACCCTTATTGAATGAAAACCAATTATTTTCACATTTTTCATTCTCGTTCAATTAATTATTTTATGATTTTGTTTTATCTTCGTAGAATACTAAGAATCGGTATTTATTTATTATTCATTTTTCCTTTTCGATCATGGATATATGATAATGAATTTATGCCCACCTAAAAATATATGAGTTTATTTCCATGAATTTATGGATTTTTATTTTTTTCCCTCACATTCTATTATTTTTCATCATCAGTATTCATTTTTTACCAGCAGTTTGATGAATACCCATATACTGATCATTTCACATTTGATATTTAGTATAACAAAATGATTCATAGGTATGGATGTGGGATTGGTGATTCTATCAAAGAATATAGAAATAATAGATTATTTGGAGTCATATTTGTGATCCTCCTATGGGTTTTGATGTCTATTCATGGTGATGTAATTAGAGATGACTTTTGAGCCTATCTTTTTGTGGATTTCAGACACCAATGAAAAATTGAGGTCATTAAACCTCATACAAGGGTTCTATGATGACTATTAGGGTTGAATAATAATAATTAGTATATTATAATGGAAAATACACATGAAAAACAAGTTTTTTTTGTGAATATCCTGACTAGATGGAGTTTACTTTTGAAGAACACATGTTGTGTATCCCCTTATTGGGAGTTAATGTTCATGTGAAGAGAAAAATATTACATATTTTATGATATGTGTCACACACCATGTGAAATATAGATGGTGGTTAAACATGTACCATAATGGTACATAGGAAAATACATGGCCATACACTTTTACACAACCAAAGTGCATGTGCATGACTTGGTACTCGAACATGGTCAGGTACATGGGAATTACAATATCACATGGGCATGTCCCAAAGTATATGGTAATGAATATAAATACATTTTGGTTTAATTCTTGTTGAATTCCATCCTAACCTCTACATTTCATGTATCCCAAAAGGACATGTCCTATATTTCGAGTAGAATATGTCGCGTGAGACGTTGAGAAACAGGAAAACCTAGGGTTGGAATGACATTTCATGTACTACCAGTACATGTAATGTAATTTTTATATAGAATGTTGAGGCCATATGTTTCTTTAGTTTGGAACAGTTCCCATTAGGTGTGGTTCCTTTATTCCACCTCTATTAGTGTATAGTGAGGCATTACATTATTATAATATAATTGTGATCTTATTTGGGATAGTATTCTCATATAGAGTTTTCATGAATACATTCATGAGGCCTAAGGTGGGATCATCAATTTTATCTCATTCCCTGGTTGGGGTTTGAGGAATCATTTTGACCAACTTACATAGTATTATAGTCCCGTAATTAAATAGTTACTTCATATTGGGTTTATGTTATCCACCATAAGCCTTGGTTGTGATCCCATATATTTGTATCTATATTTTCTATGTTATAGTGTGTATATATTCATTGGAAATGCCCAATGAGAATGACGTAACAAATGTGTGTTGGATTTGGTACCCTATAAACATCATCTTTATAATTTATTATATACATGTATTCATTTTTTTCATATTAATAAACTAAATTTTATATAATGATTGTTCTTCTACGTGACTTGTTATGTGAAAGCATCCCAAGAGTATCTATCAAACTAAAAGGTCATTGCATTTCACCGCTATGATGAGAGCACAAAATTTCTTTGATACCATTCTTAAATATATATTATATTGTAGGATGATATCATTTTGAGGACACAAATGATTTAGGATATAAGTGGTGGAGACTTATAGGAATTTGAGGAACATTATAATGGTGTATTCTATTGGTAATATCCCAAAGGATATAATGAAAATGAGACGCACCCATAGGAAATCCACATTTATACATGTCATTATATGTTCCTATCTATAGATGTGTGTATTTTTCCTCAGAATTCATTATTATTATTCATGTATATTATGAGTCATGTACTTTGATGTTTTGATGAAAATTGTGATGACAGATTTTCACCGTGAGGTAGGATTGTTTTGTGTGTCACGAGTAATATTGCATCAATGAATAATGGGTGAATGGATTTTTCACTAATTTTCACTAACAGAAGATAATATCATAGGCCCTCTGATATAAATTATATTGCCTAAATTAATCCATTTCCATGGTGTTCTATAGGGAAATTCTATTTCCAGAAAGTCCAAGAAATAGATATTAAGCTTATATATTGATGGAACTGACATGAAACCTACTAGATTAGATATATTTTGATAAAGGTATTATATAACACAGTGGGAATCCATATAAATTAACATGTCATTATTACATTAACCTCTTTCTCCATGGGTTCCTTGGCATGTTTCTAGATGATAACCATAGACTTTATGTTGGTTCAACTGATGTGTAGAGACCCGAAGCTTGACATACATGGACATTAGATTACTTTCTCGGAATACTTAATACATAATAAAAATAGATACACATAGACCATAATAGTTTAGTGTATTTGGAAACTCGGAATAAAAACATCTAATCATGTTGAAATATCTTCAACATCTCCCATAACGAGCTTCCCCTTTTTGTTTCCTTACCTAAAACCTTTCTTTTAATCCTGGGGAAAAAATAAAACATAAAAAGGGTGATCTCAAATGCTCAGTAAGGGTAAGTATGGATAAAATAAAACATTCCATATACATTTTAACTAAAAAACATGAACTTAAAGTTTAAACATCAAAATCTTGAGCAACGACATAAAAAATGAAAGTACATAAGGCATAGATCATAATGGAACATAAATCATGATAAAATAGCAAGGGAATAAAACATGTAATTGTGGAATCCATTAAAAACATGTAATGATTTCCATAGTGGCCAAGGCATTGCTTCCAAGACCATCTTAGTGGACAAAGTCCCTTTCTGAATCAAGTTCACTCCTCATTCCAGTCCTGTAATACTAAACCAGATTAACTTACCATTCCAGCCATGTCTATCTCTTGAGATATAAATATTTACCCAATTAATTGGAGGGAGATATAGGTCCCACCCATCTCATATTGAAATCATTCTTACTTGTGCCACAAAATAAACATACATCATTCATAATAACCCAATAAATAAAATGGGTTTCATAAACATCATCCCATCATCACATAATCAATATAAAAGAAATGGATATCCTTTGATAATAAGAAAAGTGAAATCATTTAAATCATAGAGACATGATACTTGAAACATACACATATGAAATAATGTCATCTTAGATGAAAAATGGTTTTGATAAAATACTTGAAATGAATTCCTGAGAAAAATATCCTTTCTTCTTAAAAATCAATTTCTTTTCAAAAAACGTCATGCAATTTTAAAAGAAAGAGATTTTGTTAAAAATAGTCATTAAATCTTTTGGTGAAAGCTTAATGAAAATAAGGCATTATAAAATCCTAAAAATCATTTCATGCCGTATAAGTTAAAAAAACATTCTTCTCATACTTTTGCAGGAAAAGTCAAAAAAGTACCTCGTAACGTAAAAAAAAGAAAGATTCCTTACATACCATGTAGTAAAAGTCAAAAATGGGTAAAAAGGACTTTAAAAAAACATTAAAACAATTTTATAAAACATATACATGGATGATAGCAATAACCCCAGTAAATACTTACGAATAAGCAATCTCAGATAAAAATGAGATTTGAAAAATTATCCCTTACCTTAGGTCTGATATGCTTTATACGTATCCAATCCTCCGGTATAATGATTTAAATAATGTCATTGACTTATTACAGAATCATATTCATTGTTATAATATCATATATGATTCACTTATGACTTTATATTACTCGTTCTTTTGTAAATTCATGTTAAAGAGCGTTTTGGTTAAAATCATTTCATTTGTCGTCCGGGTTTTGACTTGTAATTATTCATATGGTTACTTAGATCATGATTACTTAATTCCAGAATATAAAACATGATTTATATATAATATATATTCAGAATATACATATATATAATAGATTGATAAATGGAAATGAAACACACTGTTCATGGAGACGGTAGGTCGTACGTACGCATGAATGTTGTTTTCCTTTCTTTATTGACTTGAATGGAATTAAGTAGATGAAATATATATATATATATACATAAATCCAGTAGCATTATTATTTCATATATTTCATTATTATTCATTATATAAACTTTATGATCATTCATGTATGGTTAACATTGATAATGAATCTCATCGCGTTGTGGAGACGGTAGTCCGTACGTACGCACGACCGATGATATCGTTCCCATAATTATTGAATAGAATTTAAGTGGATGGAATAATATATCATAATAAGTTATAATAACCATATATAGTTATTCTTTACACCATTATACCCATCCATGTAAGGTGTTGGTGGAAAAATAGATTTCACCACGGCGTGGAGACAGTATTCAGTACGTACACATGCGTGGTGATTTCGTTTTCTGTAGGATGGATAAGTGGTGAAATTGGGTTGTTTCATACTTATAGTAACATATCAGTATATGAGTTATACTTATGTTATTACTTCATAATGAAAAAACTAAAGAAGAAGAAGTTGAAGAAGAAATAAAGTTGAAAGAATCGATAACGGACATTACCTCTTCTTTGAAGCACCTCTTTGAGACCTCCTATTAGGGCACTAAAATTGGTCTTTGAAGAAGCCAAGGACCTATAAGATGTTTCTAGGGAAGTGGTTAAGTGAAATGGGAAGAGTTTGGACGAGCTTGAAGGCTCCAATTGTTGTGAGGATGAGAGGGAGGAGGTTCCCTTTTATAAGGGAGGAGAGGGAACCTTTGGAAATATGAGAAAATATTAATTTATATTAAATCCCAATCCCACATAAAAACTTCCAGAATGACTCAAATCCAAATATTAGATGATTTAAGGTTGTAATCTCATCAAAAAATATAATTTAGACATGTTAGGAATTTATTTTAAACATTATGAACTTGATTTATCCTTATTTATAAATTTAATTTTATTTGTAGTAATAATATTCTAAATTTTAAATTATTATAAATAATTACATATGTGATGTGAATTTTACATAATTTGACACATTATGACATTTTAGACCATATAAATGTAAATTTATAATTTTTAAATATTTTTGTGATTTTTAAACAATTTTATAATATGTTATTTTTATAAAATAACAATAGTGTCAATTTTGACACTATTCATTTATTTGAATTTAAATAAACAATATACAGAAGATATGTTCAAACTAAAAGATTTAATAGATTTTTAACATGTAATATTTATCAAGAAAATTAGTTGAGCACATTAAATTTTTCATATAATATTTATTTTAATATTTTAAAAACCATTTATTTGATATTTCTCTTAATAAAATAATTTCAACATTACTATAATGTCACCTTTAATGATAATTATTTAATGCCTAAAAATTATAAATAAATTCATATGATGTATATAATTTTATTAGGTTTCTGGAGACTATTTATATCCGATGTTTCATGAAGTTTATCACTAATCTAAAATTATTATACTTATAATATTTAAGAAAGTGACATGTTGTCACTTTCTCTGGTTTTAATAATAATTAAATTATTTTCATTGAAAAAAGTCCATTAAATGAATCTAATCCGACCCTTAGGTGATATGGGTCGACTTTTAGTCATCCAATATGATTTTTCCAACTGTTAGGGTAATTTTATAATTTTATTTTTACCCTTAATTACCTAATTTACCTTTAACTGTAGTAAATAAATAAATAAAATTATCATAGTTACTATTCATAATATCAAAAAAATAAAAGTAACCTATTCACATAATTTGGACCCACTAAATCCAAATATGGAATCCATTTTTTAAATTCAATACATAGAAGTTTCAGAAATTAAATTAAAATTAATCTCGTTGTCGAATGAAAATGGGTTTTTGTTTAAAACATTGCAAAAGATTGAATTGATTTAACCTACGAATTCAATGTAAAATAAATGCTAATAACATACATTATATTAAAGGTTAAAAATATATTCTATTTATAATTTAAAACCATTCAATATTATAATTTAACCATATAAATTATTATGATGAAAAAAGTTGTTTTTAATTGAAATATAGCGTGTTTTTACTATTCATTAAAATATGAAAGTTATCAGAATAATATGAAAAACTTATCCAAAGTAAATTTTTATATAATTATTCCAAATAAGAATTTTATTTTATCAAATTGAACTTATAAACATGTCAAAAACTATATTTAAAGTGGGTACGCCATCAAAAGGTGGAAAAACTACATTTTTTTAAAAATACTTATTTTACCCGAAAAATTTATTTTTTTCTCATACCATGTTCTAGAAAATGTGTAAGATGAATAATAATGTTATAAAATTAAAAACATGGTTAATACTATTCATAACGGCTAGTTCGTGATAATATTATAATCATAAATCGTTATTTAGTGAAACCCGGTATTGCGCACAACACACGCTATCGAGGATGGTCATGATTGCGTGAAATGCAAGGAAAATTAGGGTTGCGTGTAGTGAAAGACTCATTTTTTGTTTCTTTGTAACAGAAGCCAACCATTTTTCATTTATACATTGAATATATATATATATATATATACTCATTGTTGTGTAGAATGACTATTATCAAACGAACTTGAAATTGTGTGTAACACAATCTAAGAATAGTGTTGCGTATACTGAAAGCTAATATAGTGTTGTGTATACCACAAGATAATCTTGTTGTATCATAAAACACATGACATCAAATAAATTAAAAGGAATAATTATCATAATATATTAGGTTGTTACATTCTACCCCCCTTAAAATGAATTTCTCCCTCAAATTTCGTCGGGGTTTTAAATGGTTTACTACTCGAATGTTTCTTTAATAGAAACCCACATCGTAAAAAGGAATACCAAAACATATCTTTAAAAACTAAAGTATGAAACGTAACGGTTACCCAAATTAACTCATCACTGGGTTTCCACGTAGGAGAACATAGGTGAATGTATGGATATGGAAGAAAAATCTAACCATCAAGTTATGATGGAGAGTGGTAGATTACATGGCTATGAAAAAACCATCAATCACAAAGCCATAAATTTGTGATGATCTAAGGTACCATCTGATTCATCAGATATAAGAGCACTAGGATGACATTTTTGGTTTTCAATATCATTTCCCTAAAGTTGAAAATTTTGAATTAGAAGAAATACTAGCTTGATTTTGGTACAATATCATTGTTGTTCGTGCTTTGAACAATTTCCACTTCATCTCTTAAATAAATAAAGTTGACTTTTTTATTCGTGAAGTGCTAACAGATCATGTGATAGAATAATGGGCCATTCCATCTATTTCAAAAAAAGGTTAGAAAATGTTATCAAATATACATAAGTCCATCTATGGTGTGGTTAATCATATATGATTCCAAAAATGAACTTATACTTCATATATCATACCTCTTAATAAAATAACACTAGTTTCTACTAACCAAGGACTTCCTGTAGGCCAGTGGTAAAGGCCAGTCGCACTTCGGTTGTGGGTTCGATTCTCACAGCCTTGTCCGACGCGATGGGCTGTCGCACATCCTACAGGTTATCCATTTTCTAAAACTATATTACTATAACATCCCATCAATAATATCAAAAAAAACATCAATCCTTAAACAATAGTAACTTATGTCCAACATAATCCATTCCAATATTTAGTCTTATCCATAATACTGCAGTCCACTCTCAAATTATAGGGAAAACGATTACCAGAGATTTCATATAACAAGCATTATAATACCATCATTGATCCCCATATATCATAAACTATGTCTTGTTGGTGACATTCCAAACATCTGAAGGCCTTAATCATGTATTCTCTTGAAAAATGAATACCCATTGAATATTAGTGAAAACATGAGTGCTGTCAAAAGTTAACTCTTTCAACATAACAAAACACCAAAATTCTATATACACAAACCATGATATAACTAGTTTCTTATATCAGTCATGAGCTCATGAATACTGTCAAACATTTCATTTTTTCCTTATCCCTTTATTATGCGCATATCATCTTTTTTCCAAAAATATCTCACTAACTTTCTCTAGTTACAGATAACATTAAATTATTGTAAACCACAATAGACCAATACATAAATATTCCAATATTCCACGATACTATATACAACATTATTTTGGAATCCCATTATATAAACACTTAATCATTCCACCACATCGTTGTCATATTCAGCATCGTCAATAGTGATCGCATGTGACTTCCCTTTTTCCTTTGCCTTATGTGGTTGCTCATATTGATCATCACTAACCCTTAGATTAGGGAATTTATTAGCATAATGCCTCATTTCCTTGCACTTGAAGCATTGAAGTGTTGGTGGGGCGTTCTCTGCATCCTTTTCTTTATTCACATCATTAGAAACCCTTTTTCCATTACTTTGACACTCAGATGCTCGATGACCTTCTTTTTCACACTTAAAACATTTTCTAGTCCCTTTAAGACAATATCCACCATGATTCTTTCTAAACTTTGAGCATAAGGAAACATCCATATTCTTTTCACCATTATTCTGAGATTTCTCCTTGAACTCCATCTTTTTTTTCTTGTCAAAACCATGAGATGGATAAGAAACACCAACTTCCATTTCTACCTTGATAGCACAATGCACAATTTCTTCATAGCTACCGAAGTCTCTTATATCTAATGCCCTTCTAATATTTGGTTTTAAGCCATAGAATAATTGATCAACTTTACTTTCAGGTTGGATGATAAAGCCAGATGCATACCTTGCATGCCTTGTAAAATTCACTTCGTATACACCAACAGATTCATCATACTTTTTCTTTAGTTCAAGAAACTACTTCTCCATCTTAATTAGAAGAATACTAGGGAAGTACTTATTGAAAAATAAGTTCTTGAACTCATCCCATTCCATGGACTCAATTTCATCTCTTGGCCTTGTATTCTTGATAAGATTCCACCATTGATCAGCTTCACCTTCCAAATGATATACAGCTAAGATGACTTTATCATGTTCAAAACATTGAAGAATTGAAAATATCTTTTCAGTGGTACTGATCCATTGTTCAGCAACAAGTGGATCAAAAGACCCATTGAAAGAAGGTGGGTGTTGCCTCATGAAGGACTCAATAGAATATTGTTCCCTTCTCTTCTCATTTGGAAGCCCAGAATAATTCATAGCTTGTGTAAGTATAACAATAAGATTTTTCACTCCATCTCCCATAACATTTGTTTGTTCAGGAGGAAAATCATTGCATTGTCAAATGGATTTATCAACACGGTTCTTTTGGGTTCAAGACATCATCTAAAACCCAAAAAGAATAGTGTGAGAGGCAAAAATCATGCTAGGGAAAACAATATAATAAAGGGGGATTACCTTCAATATCTAATATCTTAGGTTTAATTCTAAGATAATTACCGTAATTCTAGGATTATAACCTATACTTATACTTAAACTTAAGGACATCCCTAGACATACCTTAGAAATATATCTAGGGATCTCACTAAAGTTCTCACATCCTAGTTTCCAAAGGTTGACTAAACCTTTCCTCTGATACCAACTGTAGAGACCCGAAGCTTGACATACATGGACATTACATTACTTTTGTGGAATACTTAATACATAAAAAAACAGACACACAAGGACCGTAATAGTTTAGTGTCTTTTGAAACTCCGAATAAAAACATCTAATCATGTTGAAAGATCTTCAACATCTCCCATAACGATCTTCCCCTTTTTGTTTCCTTACCTAAAACCTTTCTTTTAATCCTGGGGGAAAAATAAAACATAAAAAGGGTGAGCTCAAATGCTCAGTAAGGGTATGAATGGATAAAATAAAACATACCATATACATTTGAACTTAAAAACATGAACATAATGTTTAAACATTAAAATATTGAGCAACGACATAAAACATGGAAGTACATAAGGCATAGATCATATTGGAAGATAAATCATGATAAAATAGCATGGGAATAAAACATGTAGTTGTGGAATCCATTAAGCACATGTAATGATTTCCATAGTAGCCAATTCATTGCTTCTAAGACCATCTTAGTGGACAAAGTCCCTTTCTGAATCGAGTTCACTCCTCGTTCCAGTCCTATAATACTGAACCGGATTAACTTATCGTTCCAGCCATGTCTATCTCTTGAGATATAAATCTTTACCCAATACATTGGAGGGAGATATAGGTACCACCCATCTCATAATGAAATCATTCTTACTTGTGCCACAAAACAAACATAAATCATTCATAATAACCAAATAAATAAAATGGGTTTCATAAACATCATCCCATCATCACATAATCCATATAAAAGAAATGGATATCATTTCATAATAAGAAAAGTGAAACCATTTAAATCATAGTGACATGATACTTAAAACATACACATATGAAATAATGTCATCATAGATGAAAAATGGTTTTGATAAAATACTTGAAATGAATTCTTGAAGAAAATATCCTTTCTTCTTCAAAATCGATTTATTTTCACAAAACGTCATGCAATTTTAAAAGAAATAGATTTTTTTGAAAATAGTCATGAAATATTTTGGATAAATCTTCATGAAAATAAGGCATTACAAAACTGTAAAAATACTTTCATGTCGTATAAGTTAAAAAAACATTCTTCTCATACTTTTGTCAGAAAAGTCAAAAAAGTACCTCGTAACGTAAACAAAAGAAAGATTACTTACATACCATGTAGTAAAAGTAAAAATGGGTAAAAAGGACTTTAAACATACATGAAAACACTTTTATAAAACATGGACATGGATGATATAAATAACCCCAATAAATACTTATGAATAAGCATTCTCGAATAAAAATGATATTTGCAAAATTATCCCTTACCTTAGGTCCGATATGCTTCGTACGTATCCAAAACTCTTGTATAATGATTTAAATAATGTCATTGACTTATTAAAGAATCATATTCATTGTTATTATATCATATATGGTTCACTTATGACTTTATATTACCCGTTCTTTTGTAAATTCATGTTAAAGAGCGTTTTGGGTAAAATCTTTTCATTTTTCGTCCGTGTTTTGACTTGTAATTATTCATATGATTACTTAGATCATGATTACTAAATTATAGAATATAAAACAAGATTTATATATAATATATATTCATATTATAAATATATATATAATAGATCGATAAATGGAAATTAAACACATCGTTCATGGAGATGGTAGGTCGTACGTACGCATGAACGCTATTTTCCTTTCGTTATTGACTTCAATGGAAGTAAGTAGATGAAATATAAATATATATATATATATATATACATAAATCCAGTAGAATTATTATTTCATATATTTCATTACTATTCTTTATATAAACTTTATGACCATTCATGTATGGTTAACATGGAGAATGAATCTCATCGCGTCGTGGAGACGGTAGTCCGTACATACGCACGAGCTATGATATCGTTCCCATAATTATTGAATATAATTGGATTGGATGGTATAATATATCATAATATGTTATAATAACCATATATAGTTATTATTTACACCATTATACTAATCCATGTAAGGTGTTGGTGGAAAAACAGATTTCACCACAGCGTGAAGACAGTATTCCGTACGTACGCACGCGTGGTGATTTCATTTTCCGTAGGATGGATATATGGTGAAATAGGGTTGTTTCATACTTATAATAACATATCATTATATGATTTATACTGATTTTATTACTCCATAATGAAACAACTAATGAAGAAGAAGTGGAATAAGAAATAAAGTTGAAAGAATCTGTAACGGACATTACCTCTTCTTTGAAGCGACTCTTTGAGACCTCCTCTTAGGGAACTAAAATTGGTCTTTTAAGAATACCAGGACCTCTAGGATGTTTCTAGGGAAGTGGTAAAGTGAAATGGTTAGAGTTTGGCCGAGATTGAAGGCTCAAATTGGTGTGAGGATGAGAGGGAGGATGTTCCCTTTTATAAGGGAGGAGAGGGGCACCTTTGGAAATATAAGAAAATATTAATTTATATTAAATTCCAACCCCACGTAAAAACTTCCAAAATGAATCAAATCTGACTATTATATGAGATAAGGTTGTAATATCATCAACCAATAAAATTTATACATGTTAGGAATTTATTTTAAACATTATAAACTTGATTTATCCTTATTTATCCATTAAATTTTATTTGTGGTAATAATATTCTAAATTTTAAATTATTATAAATAATTACATATGTGTTATGAATTTTAGATAATATGACACTTTATGTCATTTTAGACCATATAAATTTAAATTTATAATTTTTAAATATTTTTCTGATTTTTAAACAATTTTATAATATGTTATTTTTATAAAATAACAATAGTGTCAATTTTGACATTATTCATTTATTTGAATTTAAATAGACAATATACAGAAGATATGTTCAAACTAAAAAGTTTTAATAGATTAATAACATTTCATATTTATCTATAAAATTAGTGGAGCACGTTAAATTGTTCATATAATATTTATTTTAATATTTTAAAAACCATTTATTTGATATTTCTCTTAATAAAATAATTTCAACATTGCTATTATGTCACCTTTAATTATACTTGTTTAATCCATAAAAATTCTAAATAAATTTATATGATGTGGATAAGTTTATTATCTTTCTGGATACTATTTATATCCGAAGTTTTATGATGTTTATCACTAAACTAAAATTATTATACTTATAGGATTTAAGAAAGTGACATGTTGTCACTTTCTTTGGTTTTAATAATAATTAAATTATTTTCATGGACAAAAGTCCATTAAATTAATTTAATCCGACCCTTAGGTGATATTGGTCTACTTTTAGTCATCCAATAGGATTTTTACAAGTGTTAGGGTAATTTTATAATCTTATTTTTACCCTTAATTACCTGATTTTCCTTTAACTGTACTAAATAAATAAATAAAATTACCGTAGTTACTATTCATAATATCAAAAAATTAAAAGTAAACTATTAACATAATTTGGACCCAATTAATCAAAATATGGAATCCATTTTTTAAATTCAATACAAAGAAGTTTCAGAAATTAAATTGAAATTAATCCTGTTGTCGAATGAAAATGGGTTTTTGTTTAAAACGTTGCAAAAGATTGAATTGATTTAACCTACGAATTCAATGTAAAATAAATGATAATAACATAAATTATATTAAATGGTAAAAATATATTCTATTTATACTTTAAAACCATTCAATATTATAATTTAACCATATAAATTATTACGATGAAAAAAGTTCTTTTTAATTGAAATATAGCGTGTTTTTACTATTCATTAAAGTATGAATGTTATCAGAATAATATTAAAAATTTATCCAAAGTAAATTTTTATATACTGATTCCAAATAAGAATTTTATTTTATCAAATTAAACTTATAAACATGTTAAAAATTAGATTTAAATTGGGTGCGCCATCAAAAGGCGGCAAAACTGCATTTTTTTAAAAATACTTATTTTACCTGAAAAATTTATTTTGTTCTCATACCATGTTCTAGAAAAAGTGTAAGATGAATAATAATGTTATAAAATTCAAAACTTGGTTAATACTATTCATAACAGCTAGTTCGTGATAATATTATAATAATATATCGTTGTTTAGTGGAACCCGGTATTGCGTACAACACACGCTATCGAGGAAGGTCGTGATTGCGTGTAATGCTATCCAAATCAGGGTTGCGTGTAGTGCAAGACTCCTTTTTTGTTTCGTTATAATAGAATCCAACCATTTTTCATTTATACATTGAATATATTTATATATATATACTCAATGTTGTGTAGAATGACTATTATCAAACAAACATGAAATTGTGTGTAACACAATCTAAGAATAGTGTTGCGTATACTACAATATAATACGGTGTTGCGTATAGAACAAGATAATCTTGTTGTAGCATAAAACACATGACATCAAATAAATTAAAAAGAATACTTATCATAATATATTAGGTTGTTACATGATGCCACTAAGATAGTGGCCTATAGGGACACACACTAAGTGTATCAGAAATCTTAGTTAATTAATAAATTATTATTTATTATATAATAGGTTGAAAAATATAATATTGTAATGTGTTTGAATAATTATTCATGTATTATTGATCATATTTATTCAATCACTAGTTATTTGAGAGAAAATATTATGAGTTGAATATTTAATAAATATTTATTGTAAATTTAGTAAATATAATATTTATTTAATTATTGGATAATAATGAAATAAAATTTATTTAACAAATATATTGTCATATTTAAGGCTTGATAAATATTGTGGTGTACTAATGGACTGAATTTAATGGTCTATCGAGAGATAATAAATATTGAATAGTACTTAATTAAATAATATCAAATAATAATTTTCTAGTTAAGTGCGTGTCATGAAATAATAATATTTTTAATATGACTTGACATTGGGTTTTTATATGATTAAACGAAATGATCAATGTCACATGTTAAATTATATTAGTTTAACCCATGAAATAAATACCAAATTATGCTCTTTTCTCAAGGAGATCGAATTCATGTAGTTGGTTATTCAAAGCAATCTCATAGAATCCTCTAAATCCTAGAGAGATCTCTTATACATGAATTATCCCATGAATGGTGAGAAATCCTCCTCCATGAGATCAAGGAGAATGATTTGGAAGTGATTCTCGAGGCGATCAAAGGTGGATGACGCAAGAAGATGTATCATCTGTTCTAGCACCCAGATAATCCTTTGGTGATGTCTGATGATTCCACGAACATATTTGGATAACCACTAGAGGAAATCTACACTTTGTTTCTACAAATGAATGATGGTGTATGCAGATCTATCATTGGATTCATCAATGATGATATAACTCCATAAAAGTATTTATTTATTTAATTAAAATGATTGTAAACAATATGTGTTGATATCCTCTCTCATAGTTCTGACATTATATCCATTGTCTTTTTCATTGATTTAACTCAATTGATCATGGTTTTCATCATCGCATATACCTCAGATTGATCATTGATTATGGGAAAAAGAGAATTTTGGCATCGCCCTTCTAGTGCTTCTGTTATGCCCAGAACCTACAAGTAGTATCATGTCATGGTATATAATTGTTAATAATTATTTACATATTCATTAGGGATTTACATATTTGTAGTTTATTTATTCAATTCGTGATTAATCATTATTTTCATTTTAATTTTGAGATCTATTTATTACTCCTTCGTTTCTCATTGATCTAATGAAGGCATTGAATTTTATGATTAAAATAGAACCGAGTAACTCATCCGGAGGTGCCAAGGCTTCTAGACAGACAACCCAAGACCCCAGATCGTGTTATTAGAGTTCAATTCCATGTAGTCATGTTCAATCAATCATGAATTACTCTAGAAATTAATTTTGGTATTATGCATTGAATACATGCTTAAATTTCACCGTGTGTTGACCAGAATTTAATGGTGAATGGTCAACCATACTACAATCCTTGTATCTCACATACACTTCATGTAGACCCTTTGAGTCAGAGATGGGACAGAAATTAAATACATGGCCTACCTGAATAGTGATAGTGAAACATGATGTCAACACATCATGTGGACTATTGGACGCACCATGTACTCCATATTTTCAATGGCACAAACATTAAGCTGAGTCCCTTGTTGTGTGGCTTTGAAAGATAGTGAGAGATGTACACTCCTTGTAGATTGTATCTAAATGTTGCGTAATTTTACCGATAATGAAGATTTAATATTTATTTATTTAAATATATAAACCTTGATACATGTACTTGTGTGTGGGATAATGATAGGACACCTAATGTGGTAGATTTTAATATACAGCAATATTAAAATAATTAATTAATATTAACATGATGTTCAGATCTTTATACCATGTATGAGTCATATTAAAAGTTGTTACTCTATATTCATTGAAGCATAACGCATGACCAAAAAATCATCAAATTCATGTAATCATATGTGATGTATACATTTTGAATTTATGTGATATGTCATGTATTTCATATGTCAAAAGACTAAAATAGTATAACAGTGTAATACATGTTGGGTAGATTTGGATGGGTTTTCACCATGTTGCATCCAAGATAAATTTATGTAATAGGTTAACATTAAATGAAATAATCTAAATTGTAATAAATTATTGTGGATTAGTATCTCAAAGAAATTACGATAAGGATTAAGATAAAAGGATTGATTAATTAATGATAATAATTAATCGTTTTGAGAATGATTTGTCATAAATAAGAATTATTATGAATTGAATGATAGTTTTATTAAATATTTAATATATTTCATCCATGTATGTAATCATGATATAAACAAGACCTTTTTTATGTGATTGGTTTCATTTAATTTATTATTAAATTTAATTTTTAGCCTATGTCCCTTCACTCCATTCGTAATGAAGGTCATGCATGCCCATGGTTTATTTTATGTAAACCCCTATTTCCCCTGACCAATGCATGAGTAAAAATAATATTTAATGAATGAATCTCCCATGAAAGTGGAGGTAGTTCGTGTTTGGAGTTGGTATGAAACAAATCCAAGGAGATACATATGTGGATGGTGGAAAGCAAAAACACAAACGTTTATTAGTCCAAGGGGGTTTACCCTAGGTCAATATAATGTCTATCAACTTCTAGATAAAACTACCTCTTGTATTATCTTATGATCATAGAACTTCATTATTTTACTCAGGTTTGTTTCATGGTTCTTTCACTATGGATGAATTTTCGCGATCCCATAGTTGATGAATTTTCTAGCATGAATTATAGAACTAAAATAATATGAATTATGAATAAATATTAACAAAGACATGGTTATTAAATTTTTTAATCACTCCTAATATTAGAAATCATGTGATAAAGATAATAATTGGAAATTGTTTGAAAATGGATACAATACCTAAATAAAATATTATGTCTATGTAGCCTTCCATTAAATCTATTAAAATCAAACCATAATGCAATGTACTTGTCTGGACAATTATGTAGTGATTTCAATTATTAGAAAATTCAAACATGAACTTTTGTTTTGAGATATATTTGTTCAGATAAAGGGTTGAATGCTAAAGCATGACTTAGTGTAACTGATAAGAATGGTTCAGAAAAATAAAATTAATGATTTCAGAATTCCGGAGTCCACTCAAATGATCAAGGAACTGTGAGTTAATGAATTTTGAATATATAATTCCTATATAAAACCAATAATTTTTCTTGAACAACCATTTTTGTGTAATTTTAAAGGTAATATGTAACCTTGGAACTATAATATCATTGCTATATGACATTCTGAACCCATTTGTGGGGGCTATTCAGATTTGATTAAATAATGGGAGACTAACAATATAAAATTTATATATTTGTCTAAATTTATCAGATAAGGTACTAAAATAATTATCATCCTATTTTTTAGAAACATATATAAAATGAAACCAAACATATCATTCTAATCCATACTTTAAAAATAAGTCATTCTCAATAGCAAAAATTTACAACAGTGGAAAAGGAGACTATGTGTCAACCTTCCCCGTGAAAGGAAATTATATGTGTTGGAAGAACCATTACCAGTTTCAAATACTAAAATGTAAGAATTTTATAAAAAAATATTGGCAATAATACAATAAAAAAACTAGGGTGGCCAATAATAATGCAGATTGATAGCATAACCTCTTTCAATATCGACACAAGTGGGGGGAGTGAACCCAGTCTAGAAAACATGGTGATATGACTGTTCAAAATATTATTAGAATAAGGGAAATCCAAATATGTATAGCCTTCAAGTCAAGTGTGAGTAACCTGAATTTGATCCCCCAAGAGTGCGACAATATTCAAGATAAAATAGATAATTATCTAAGGAATGGTCTCTCTCCCATGTAGAGAATTATGAATTATTAAAGAATCTATCTTTGTCACCTCTAAATTCAGACCTCCCATTCTATAGATTTCTAGACCACTAAGACGGGACATAGCCTCAACTAATAGAGAATTACCACGAACATATCTTGATGAGAAGGCCAGGACAACAAACCCTTTTTAGTGTCGAACCACACCACCTCCATGAGTAACCCCATCCAAATACAATCTGTCTGTATTAAGCTTTACACCAACCTACAGTGGATCCCATTTTACCCATCATCTTTTAGGGGGTACCCATGGAGACCTACAAATAGACTCCCTAGCATGAAATAGCATCCCCAACTATGGATCCTTTCCCCAAATCCCCACCTGATACCCAAGATCCACTATGAGGCCCAACGACCTAACATGTAGTGCAAGCTATGAGCTTCAATTCCCCTCAAATCTGAGTCTTTTTCGGGCCTACCAAATCATCCAGCATCCCATAAATAGCAAAATCACATGAGCCTTATGATCAATTTTATTATTACCAGTATTGAGAAACCACCATTTCAAGAAGTCATAAATAGTATTGTACTACCCTCTAAAACTGAAGAAATATCCCAGCCTCCTTCAGGTTCCAATCGCCTACTCCCCTTGAAAGAAAAAGTGATCTATGTATTCCACACATGGTCAGTAACAATAAGAACATTTTGAGAAAATAGGAATACCTCACTGTTTCACCTCAATATCAGTGGACATAGCCTGAAATCTAATATGCCAGACTAGAAATATGAATTATACTAGGATATCCTGACTCTAGTGAATCCCCCCCATTAACAATAGACCCGTGAATATGATGAAGAAACCGAAATTATTTGGAGTCTAAGTCATTGTAATTTTAATACATAAATACCAGCATGTCATCCTCCATGGTAGGCATGATGCTATCAAACACTTCACACTAGTGTGGGTAAAGGGTTTCATTGATGAGAAGTGGATAATGAATTTATTCCATAAAGAAGATAAGTTGAGTGGGGAATCCAGGGAACCCTAATGTCACCCCTTCCAAATTATGCTTATAATTTGTAATTTACTTATTCCCAAATATCTTCCATGAATACTGTGGAAGCTCTCTTTCATGCCCTTGATGGATTTTCCATAATCCAGTGACCAGTACATTAGTCACATCAAGAGGGGTCTTGTACATCTAAAAAACAAACTTCCCCCACAATGAATGGATGTAGAGGACAGCACATGAATTCTTTGCCTGAAAAAATTTAATGGAATCCTAAACATATCTTATGTTAATGCCCCAGCCTCCACCCCCTTTGTTAGCCTTTCCAATGAAACCCAATTAAATTTCCCATCATCCTGAGTATCCCACAGAAAACCTAAAAAGAGCCTCTCCATTCTCATAATAACTATCTTATGGACACTAAGATAAGATAAAATGAACATGGTAATTATTGATTTCACAATATTGGTAAGCATAATTCTCCCACCAAAATAGATAAAACAGTTCTTAATGTTTTTATCTAGTTAGAGATTTTGTCCTGCAATCTATCAAATTGTTTAATGTGAGAGGCCCTAGAGAAATAGGGGCCCCCAGATACTCTAAAGAAAACTACAACCTTGAAATTTCCAAAATAGACTCAATCCTTCTACTTCTCACTTCCGAATAATGTTTATAAATGAAAACATTTCTCTTGTGTTTATTGATGTTTTGACCACTCCATTTGTTCTAATCAGTAATAATATTTTTGAAATAGAGATTAGACCTGTGACTTATATTAATAAAGTCCATAATATCATCATCAAAGAGTAAATTTTAAATAACTCTGACGTTGTCCTAAAGATGATATAAAAAAATAGAACCCTCAAGAATTCCTTTCAAGAATCAACAATTACTTCCCATCTGATTAAGAGGACTAGGTGGAGTTATAGCCTCTAAACAAGAGATCAAAACCCCAGCTAGAGAAGCACATTTTTGACATAACCTTTATGATGAAACTCTATATCATTCTATCATATGCTTTTTCCATAACCATTTTAATTGAAACATTGAAGAACATTGTTCTAATAGAAAGGTCCCCAATCACCCCATCGTCAAGATCAATAGTGCCCTGAATAGATCTTCTTTGGATAAATCCATTATGTTCCTCCAAAACAAATCTTGGAATGTAAGGGAACAACATCATTTTAATTATATTTTCCAATACCATGTATGTGAAATTACACACACTAATGGGCCTGAATGAATAATGTTGGAAGGTTCCTTGGTATTCGGAATAATAATCATAGATGTAGCACATGCCAAACTTAGAAGACCTCCCCCCAAAAAAATACTGAATAATCCCAGTCAGCTCTATATTAATGATGTGCCATGAAGCCACATAGAAGGACCCAAGGAAACCATCAGGTCCTAATGCCCTCTCCAGATTTTGGTAGTTCACCACCCTCAAAATTTAGTCCTCCTTGGGAATGTCACCCATCACACCACTCAACGATTCTGACACCAATAATGGAATATTATCAAAGAGGGTATAATTCCACATTTAATATTCGTCTTTCATGACCAGATTAACAACACAATGTAATGATTTCATGTGGGAAAAAACATCTCCCCAAATTCACTCCAATCGTGAACATCGATTTCATCCTCCATTTGGATATTAGAGAAGGTTGACATCCTCTATTCCATGATACAAACATGGAAGAAATCGATGTTACGGTCACCCTCCTTGATCCACAAGGTTCTAGACCGTTCGTAATCCACCCATTCATCCACCAGAATCAAATCTAAAAATATGGTTCACATACTATTAGGTCCCAAAAAGTTCCATCATCCCAATCCACTTCCAAATTGGGCTCGATATGATCATTCCCCTTTTTTAATTCTTCAATTCCCATGGAGGGAGATTTCCTTCTCGTACTCCATCTATTTAGATATTCCTTAAGATGTCGTAGTTTTTTGTGAATCCCCACCCATGGAATTTCCATTATGGGTATTTTCAAGGACAAACTCACAAGATCCACAAATTTGGGGTCCAAAGACCACCTTTTAGAGAAAATAAATCAATTTTTCTCCATATATATGGAAGAAATCATGATAAGAATGGGATTGTGTTCAGATAAAGATCTTACCATATGGATAGTCCTAGATATTGAGAAGGAATCAATCACTTGGAGATTATCCAAACACCTATCAATCCTACACCAAGTTATACTCCTTTCATATAGTTGTTTCACCATGTAAATAAATCTCTAGATTACCTTATATATAATAGACCATTACAAGTAGTAATGGAATAAAAGTCACTAGGACTCTTCAAAGAAGTTGGTACAGCGCCATCTTCTCATCAAGATCCATAATGGAATTAAAATACCCCCCCCAATGATGCATGAAAATATTCCTAGATTAGCCACATCAAGATCCGAACACAAATAGTCGCTAACCACGAAAACACATTTTATATAATCAAAGGAGAAATAAAAGTTTTGATTTCCCATAATGATTATTGTAGAAATATTTCTCTCAATAATAGCATGTTTCTCCACCTAAACAATTCTTAGGATCGAGGATAGCTATAATAGAAACATTGGATCGATGAATTTGATATTCAATAAATTCTATTTTCACCACGGGACCATGATCATGGGTGTTCCACACAAAGATTGGAATCATTTGAATTGAAGGCTCTTGGATTTGGCCCCGGACACAGATAGGATTGAAGACACTACATAATATAGGAGAATTAAGTTATTTTTGGACTGGGATCTTGTGCACACCCCACCAAATGGGGAATTTTGGAGACAAACCTCTAAGGATATACAAGAATGGGGGAAAGGAAATTTTGGATAACCCTACTAGTGAAAAGGATTAAAAAACGACAAAGAATCTCTTAAATCCCATTAATCATTAGATAGTATAAAATTCAAGCATATAATAGAAAATGAATAGTAAAGTCAAGGTAGACAAAATCTTCTTTGAAAAACACACCGCTAATGTCATCCATCATCTTTTTAAAAATCAACCAAGTGATAAAACATAAAAAGATTATGATTAATCCGAAACACATGTCATTATCATTACTCCCTTGAAACAAGTACTACACCACATGATGCTGGGGTATCCTCTCTATGCTAAGAATGATTGTGGTGTAAGATATCCAATTCCCTATTTTCATTGTTGAAACACACTTGAAAATATAGGATAACGACTTAATTAGAAATAATATTTATGAATGTTTTTCCACCTTATATAGAAATTTTTAAAATAAAAAATACTATAAGAAACATTATATTTAAAAAAATATATGTGAATCGAATCTTGATGATATAAAAATGTATTATTTTTTCGAAAAACAAAACATATGAATGTCAATCATTTTATTCAAAAATATAAACCCTCACTTCAATATGAATGTATATGGGTTGAACATATCAATCTAGACATGATAACAAAATATCAATATACATGTGAAATGAAATTGAAATTAATATATAAATAATAAACATTTTTGAGAAAATATAATGAAAATTACATATAGAATAAAAATTTATTAAAAAACATATTTTTGGAACTAATAATATATATTTAATAATTAAAAAAGGAAACAACTATTAAATACAAAAAAAATAAATTTTCCATGAAAATATCGATTTTAAATATGAGAAATTATAAAATAATGTTGTAAAATATAGAATGTGATATTTCATTATATAAAACATATGAAAATACTAAAGATACCCTTTTATTTAGATCTAGAAGAAGCATTTATTAGTTCTAAAAAAAGTTTATGTTCTTGTCACAACTAAAAGGGTGTCCCATTTATCGGTGCTAAAAAAATGATAAAGGAAACTTTTATTGGTGCTAATAAACATTATTAAATGTAAAAAAATTGGTTAATTGGTGGGAGATTATTAGGGAGGTCACCGAACCTTTTATCATTACTTGACCTACACCATCCTATATTATCAAAACACTTTTGGTCCCACCTCACCTTTATAACCTCTAGACCTCCCCCACCCTATATCAGTGATAAAAAATCGCTCTTGCCAACACATGTGTTCTCCTTGACAGGGATTCAAACATGACACCTCCAGCCCCACACACATGTTCCATTATCGCGGCTCTATTTTGTTTTGTTCTTCCTTAAATGATATATCCATTAATTATTAATTATTTAGTAACATTTTTTATTCATATATTTATTCATATATATATTATTTTAAAGACACTTATAAAATATGTTTTGTGTGTCTGTGTTTATAAATATAAACATACATAAATACTTATGTACATACATGAATGCATACATACATACATACATACATACATACATACATTCATACATACATACATAAATACATACATACATTCATATATACATATACATATTTATATACATTAGTTTTTTTCCATTCAATATAATTATAAATTTTTATATTAATTTACATATATTATATATTTATATATATATATATATATATTAGAATATATACATTAATATTTTTTTGTCAATACACAATCAAAACTAAATTTTTTATATATAAACATTATATATATATTTAATAGGTATATAAATATTAATTAAATTTAAAATCAAAACACACAAAAATATATATTGAATTATAGTATATATGTATATATATGGTTATAAATTTACTTATAAAATTAAATTCCATTGTGTCAATATACACAAATATGTATATATTTTTATATATTTGATTATAAATAACACTAAAAGATGAAAAATGATAAAATTTCAATGTCATAATATCCATATGAGTGTGATACATAAAAAATTGAACCTCCTGAAAAAATGATAATAAGACCCCCTTAAACGAGGATAAGATTTTATAAAATTTTAATAAATAATTGTACACTAGAAAAATAATTTGTTTTAGAGGAAATTAAAACTTTATGTAACATAAAAAAATCACTAATGAGGGTTCTTTCAAATCACCATGATGTATATATTTTTTCAAGATTTGATTTTTTATATCGTTAAGGTCAAACAGACACCCCAATCAAAAGATATGGTCATTTGAAGTTCGAGTAATGTTTTTAAAAAAATTTAGATCATATATTAACTTATTCAAGTTTTCTATAATCAATATATTATTAAATGAATATTAACCTGCAATAATATGCGAATTTTTAATTAACATTAATTTTTAACTATTTTTAAACCATTTTCAGTAAATATCATATATATTGAGTTTGATTAAATATTTAATATTATATAAATCAAATTTTATAAAATATTTAATATTTATATCACTTAAAATACCTAAATAAATAAATATTTTTTTCTAATAATATTTAAGTTTTTTTATGAAATATACCTTTATTAGTTCTAAAAACAAGTGTTGTAGTGATGATAAAAGGAATAATCTTATCAGTTGCAAAAAAAATCACTAATAAAGGTACCGCTTTTGAGAACTAAAAAACCCTGAAAAATGGTGTACCATTATCAGTTATTTTTTTTAGAGCTTATAATGATACCCCTGTATCAATAATTTATTTTTGTGCTCCTAAAGGGTAGTGCTGAATAAATAAAAATTAGTAGTACTATGTGTTTATCATTATGTAAATTTAAATATAAAACTAAATTTCATATTATTAAATTTTACAAAATTATATAATATATGAACCATATATTATCTCAATTAGAGTAGGTAAATCTTCAATTGGGATGTGTTATCACCCAATTGGTTCGTTGAGAGTGTGTCATTTCTTATTTTACTTGTATCCCACAATAATGTTTTAATTATTATTTTTTATTTTTATTCTAATAAAATGATAAACATGAATATTTTTTATTTGTTTTATAATTTTAATTAAAATCATATATATTAGAATATATGTTCTCCTTCAATTAAAATTTATTACAATCCTATTGTTTTCATCCCATAAACAATAAACTTAAATTTAATTTAATTGAGATCAACAGAAACACTTAATGTGAAGTCCTGTTGGATTTTTTTCTTTTTCATTAGCTAGGCATGTATAAAGTTAATGATTTTTGTCTATAAATGATTCTATAAATCCAAGATAAAAAACTTAATTTCACAGTGTTAGTTTTGTGATGAATTTTTCAAAATTCTGACATCGAAATTAAAAATTGCATTTTCTTTTAATTATTTATAATGTTAAATTATATTTTAAAGTTGTTTTAAAGTTAATTTATTTCATTAATACATAAAATAATCCCAATTAGTTCATTGTAATAAATTTAATATTGAATTTTTATGTAATAACTTTGTAAACCTTTGAACATTTTATCTCAAAAAACATGTTTTCTCAACACTCCTGCAAGATTAATTTTAAATTAAATTTTATTCAACTAACATGAAATAAATTTATAAAAATGTATTAAATATTTTGAATCATAATAATTTATATTATCTAATAATTACTACATAATTTTTCCCGATAATTAAGGGTGAATGTAATATAAAGTTATTATAATGGTAAAGGTAAAAATTGGTTTAAAATGGGTTAAAATAAATCAATGAAGTAAAAATAACATATAAAATTGTGTAAAAACTGTTTTATGATCATATTTAAACCAATTAACCACTATGGTTATATTATGGTCCATTTATTGACCCTTGGGACATATTAAAAATGTGTGAGCTCTCAATTATTTTCAAAAATACCAAGTGTGTCCTCTCCCACACTAATAAATGGCTACCTTCTCTCTTATATTCTTCACACCTTAAAAACATTTCATTTCATCCAATAACTACAAAAATTACTTAAAAATACCTTTAATCATCCTATATTCCTTATTACGTACATAGATTCATCCTAGAAATGCTTTTTGTTCATACCTAAGGAGGATACACAAATGAAAGGTAGTGTTCATCATCAATCATTTTTTTATTATTTCTTCCTCCAGCTCCATCAATTCATATTATAACATGATTATAAAATAACCTAACTATCATCCATTTTATTATTTTTTTATTATAAACAAATATCCCATAACCACCTCCAATTTAATCAAATGGGTTATGAAATCATTATTTATTTGTATGTTGAACTACAACATTACGAACTGATGTCATTCATTTTTCCAATACCACCTCTTACCATTGGATATAGTGATTGATTTATTATTTATATATTATACTTTTGGTATTATTATATATTTATTATGATTATATCATACATATTGTAACACCCCAAAATTTTATGAGATGGATTCATTTTTATTTCTTTGATGTCTTGTGTTATATTCAACACCAAGATTATCTTGCATATACGCAACACCGTATTAGATTGTAGTATACACAACACTAATCATGGTTTGTGATACAAAAAATTTAAAGTTCATTTGATAGATTTAATTTCTTACAAGACTGATTATAACTGATAAAAAAATATTATAACCTCATCATTATAATGCCAAGTATGAATAGTATTAACTTCTTTCTAAAAAACTTTTTAAATGGAAATAATTGAGTCTATAAAAATAATAAAATCACTATTTATGTATTTTATTAGTTAAATATATATTTAATATATTCAATTTAATGTTTTAAATTCATATTATATGTTTTCTAGTTATGATATAAGAACAAATTTATTTTTTTCGATAAAATATATATTTTTCAAAAAAATACAGTTTTACCACCTTTTGATTGAAAAAAACATTTTTATATACAATTATTAAAAAATTTAAAAGATCTATTATACATAATAAATTTATTCTTTGTAAGATATAAATAAAAATATACATCGGTTGAAATTGTGGTATTTCTATGATGAAATTTATATTTTAATGAATAGTGAAAAAACATCATTTTAATTCAAAACTTCTATTTCATGTGATTTGATTATATAGATAGATTATATTTCTTATTGGGTATACACTTAATTATATTATTCATTTAAATTTTAATCCATTTTTGGTCACTGGATGTAATTTTACATTTAAATTGGATAGAAACACATGTAAATCTTTTGATAGTTTTTACATCCTAAAAACCCACTTTCTAGTTTTAACAAAAATAATTAATTATAAATTAATTTCATAAAACTCTATGTTTTGAATTTAGAGAAAAGAATTCCATATTTGGAATCACAAGTTCCAAAATGTTTAAATTTTTACCATTTATTTTTTCAAATATTGAATAGTATCTTCAAAAATTATTTGTATTTACCATTGTTAAAGTGTAAATTAGGTAAATAAGGGTAAGAAAATAATATTATAATAAAAGAAAACTACCAGAAAACATGTCATAATCCTATTAGATGAGATATTTATGACCACAATAATCTTTAGGCCGAGCAATTGGAATTTGGAATTCACTTGGGATGTGAAAATGACATTTTATAATTTTTAATTTAAAGAAACATGAAATATAACCTAATTGTGTATCTAATAACTAAAAAAATTAATTTGGTTTATATTAATGGCATCTCCAAATATAAATAGTAGTCATAAAGTTATAAATATTTCCTACATAATTTTATTTTATTTATAATTCAAATTATTAAATAAATATATAAATTAATGATACAATGATGATGCAACGATTACATTATTGATAAAATATGGAAATAAATGTTATTATAAATATAAAAATAAACGTAGTTTTAAAATTTTGATGATATCCCTGAATTTTATGGATGACTATTTAATATTATATAGCATTTAATTTAATTTATTCCAATGAATAATTTTTTTTAAAATTTTAACATAAATCAATTTCTAAATAGTGTCAAAATTGACATGAATAAGTTTTTAGAAATATACTATTTTATTAAATGATATAATAGTCCTAAAAATATTTGATTAGTAAAAAGTGTTTTGGACCATTATAAAACCTATTTTTTATAGAATATAGTGACCCACAATAATATTATCTTTTAAATAAAAGTTTTTTGGACCTTTATTAACTGAAAACGATTTTTTTAGTAAATTAATATCTCAAGAGATTCCTAAAGTGCCCCTCCACCCTCTTATAAAAGGCCTCCAACTCTACCCACTTTCTTAAAAATTTCAATCCCAATGGGTCATCCAAATTTAACTCAAATTAACTCCCAACATCTCTCCCTTCATCATAGTGGCCACACATTCGGCAGAATGTCATCTAAGAGAGACTTTCATTGAAAATCAAAATGAGATACTTTTTAATCACCACTTACAAAATTATTTTTTTCTAATATTTCTTATTCTTATTTTGTTCCCGTAATAAAGTAATAAATATTTTATATTCTACATTCTAAGATGTTATTTAGTTATGTGAAAACAATATACATCCTTTAATCTATCCTATGAATAATAATATCACCATGTGTGCATATGTATGACTTACCGTCTCCACGTCGTGGTGTAATTTATTATTCAACGATACTTAATTTGGATGGGTAAAATTATGAGTATAATGTATTTAAATAGTGAATATTCCATGATAATTATTCTATATAATTAATATACCATCCAATTTCATACCATTTAACCATTATGTGAGTGATATTGTTGCTCGTGCATACGTACGGCCTACTAGCTCTACAACAAGATGAGATTTATTCTCCATGTTAACCATCGATGAATATTTATAAAGTATATATAATAAATAATAATTAACTATATGAAATAATAATTATAGTGGATTTATATATATATATATATATGTCATTTACTATCTTCCATTCAATTTAATAAGGAAACGTAAACAACGTGCATGTGTACGTATGGCCTACTGACTTCATAAATAGTGTATTCGGTTTCATTTATCTATCTATTTTATATATTTATATACACAATATCTATGAAATATAAATCATTTTTTACATTTTTACATAATTAAATCATTATAAATGTAAATATATCAATAATATCTAGTCAAAACATGTACTATAAATAAAACGATTATTACCAAAAATGTGTCTTTAACATGAAATTGATAAAAAATGGATAATAAAAAGTCATAAGTGAATAATAAATTATTTCACAGATATTATTTTGGTTCATTTACAATTCAATACTATATATAAACCCAAAATATAAGAGTCTCAGACACATATGGATGAAATCAGACTAAATTACGGGATAATTTTTCAATTTCATTATTATTTGAGATTGTTTATTTATAAGTATTTTCTAAGGTACATTTATCAACCATTTCAATGTTTACTAAATATATAAGATTATTTATATTAATATATTATTTATTAAATTAAATTTTACCCATTTGTAAATTATTTTTATTAAACTGTATTGATGGAATCTTTCTTTCATTTTCCAAATGAGGTACTTATTGATTGTTTATGAAAAAATATGAGAATAATGTTTTATTAAATTATAAATCATGAATATATTTTTACATATTCATAATGAATTATATACATTAAGCTTATTCTATAATATATATTGTTTATTTTAAAATAAATAATTTTCTTTTAAAATTGCTCGTCATTTTGAGAAAAAAACATTTTTGAAGAAGAAAGGATATTTTCCTCAAAAATTATGTTCAAGTGTTTTATCAAAATTATTTTCCCTCGAAGATGACATAGATGTTTCTTTACCTATTATTACATTTTTTGGAATATGATGGAAATATTTTTTTGAAATAAAATTATTTTATATGCATTATGATGGAATGATATTTAAGAAACCCATTTTTTGTTCCTTGGGTTATGCTGGGACGAATGGTTATTGTTTGTGTGGAACATGTAAAAATGATTTCAATATATGATGTGTGGGACCTATATCCCCCTCCCATGAATTCAGTAAATATTTCTATCTCATGATATAATCAAGGCTTGGTTGGAATGTAAATCTAGTTCAGTAATATAGGGCTAGAATGGGAAGTATATCTAGTTCAGTAATACATGGGTGGAACGTCATGCAAACTTGGTTCATTAATGGAAATTTTCCACTATTATGTTCTTGGAATCAATGCCTTGGATGCTATAGAAAACATATGATGTGATTATTTGTTTTCCATAATTCCATGATAGATGTTAATTTTATTTTAACATTGTTTTTGTTCATTTATGTATTATGTATTATGAACTTCCAAGATTTATTTCATGACTCACGATTTTCATATTCAAAATTTATCGTCAGTTTTTTACATTCCTGTGTTTTTTTGTTTTATGTTCTTAATTTTTATAATTAATATGAAGTTTAGCATAAAATTTTTTGTTTTCTTTTCCCCAAGATATAAATAATGGTTTTAGGTAGGATAACTTATGGGGAAGATCTTTATGGAGATGGTGATGATATTTCACCAAGCAAGAAGAATGTATTTTAAGTTTCCAAAGACACTAAACTAATAGATCCATTGGGAATATATTTTTGTAATGTATTATAAATTTTGAAAATGAAGTGTAATTTCCATATATGTTAACCTTGGGTCATTATACATACCTTTTCTTTTTTCATTTTTTGGAATAGGATAATGTCGGTCGTGTGTACGGTGGACTTCCGCCTCACGAATGATGGATTCATTAATGTATTACATGGAGTGTATTTCTGATTGTTTTAATATAAATTATTTTATATATATTGAATAAATAATTTTTTAATGATAATATATGATTTAAAAATCTCTATTTCATTCAGAAAAGAAAAAGGAAACAACATTCATGTGAATGTATGACCTACCACCACCAAAAATAGTGCATTTTATTTCTTATCTCTAAATATTATGGATTACTCTAAATTATTATATTGTGACTCTATATGATATTTATATAATGGTTAATATTATTCATATAATGAATCCATTATAAAATTAATAGGATCAAAAATAATAATAAATAAAAACATATACGAAAAACAAAGCTGTGATTACCCAAAATGTAGCTTTATCATAGAATATTTAATAAAATATTAATACAAGGTAATAATAAAATCATATATTGTATGATATATATGAATATGTTTCTTTTATATATTTACAAGAAACATTTATTTATTATATATGGGTTTTTATAAAATACATCCAATGTCAATACCTAAGGTAAGAGAATTCATGTCTCCCTATTATTTCTGGAAGACATACAGAAATTCCTCACATGTTTCTTATGTGTAGTGTATATACTAACCCTTTGTCATGTTAAACATCTAATTCCATTATTTTATTTATATTTAATTTATAATTTTATGATTTTATTTATTGGTGATTATTATTCAATGTATTAATAAAGCAGTAATTTTTTTACTCAATATTCCTTCTTTGAGACTTATGTCATGTGACACAACTATAATATTTTATGAGGTGTATATACAACCCCTTTATCAAGTAAAATCATCAATATATTAATTCTAATGATATTTTTAGTTTTTTATTATGTAATTCCTACATTTGGATTACAATTTAGATGTACTATAGTGGTATTGATTTTATGTTACAATATCATCATTTATCGGGATTCATAATTATTATATTTCTAATGAAAAACTTTTATAATATATCTCTCATAAAAGTCATGAATTTTATTCTCCTATGGTAACACGTGATTTTTAATGTAATAGTACCATTTTCCACTCATTCGTACTAAAAATAATTGGGAATTTGTTTTTTCAAAATATGACATTGTTTCACTCTTTGGACAAAAATATGTTTTCTTCCAAAACCATGTTTTCACTATATGATATAAAAAATATTTTATTATTCCCAACATTATTTACAAAACACATTTTTACCAATGTTTTACATTTTACATAAGGTTTTGAAATGAATATCCATGTTATTTTTCAAACAATTATAGTTTGTATTTCTACTAAACATTTGGATGGAGTCTTCAATTTAATATGTATCGTATGAACAGAAGTTCACAATTTCATAACAAAAAAAAATTTAAGCTTTGATTATATTATTTCTAGGATATTTTCCATAAAAAGTATTTTAAAAATGTTTTAAATTTTAAAAATTAATTTTGAAAGTTGAAATTATATTCACCTCAGTAATTGTATTAGACATTCAATTAAAAATATTATCCATATATGATGATATCCTTTGATGTGACTTATGAATTTTTAGGGATATCGACCAAGGACACCATTTTTTTCCTTATCTAAAAGCTATATCATGAAAATATTTTTAGGAAATTCTTTTCTATTCCATACGTTATACCATGATGAAATCCTTATGAAACGCACTTATTTTTCAACAGGTTATGTAACGATGAATTGATAAATTGATTATGAAACCTATTTATTTTACATGGGTTATGATATAATGGAATTTTTTGAAAACCCATTTCATTAAATGGATTATTATTTGATTAATTTTTATGATCTTTTCAAACAAATAAATATGGTTTTCATTATGTTATGGGTTGGACCTTTATCTCCATACAATGCATTTGGTACCAATTTTTACCTCATGAGAAAAACAATGCTGGAATGAGGAGAAATCATGGTTCATTAAAGGGACATTGTCCACTATGATGGCCTTTGGAGTGAACCTTGACTACTATACTGGTTTTGGGTGTGAAACCATTCAAATATAATAGACCTGGTAGTGAGCCTTTACTAATATGGAATTGATTTTATATGTTTATGTTTATGACACAAATTCAATGTCTTGTGCCACTTTTATAACCTCATTGCTCATTTTTATTGATTCTAGTGTAATTAATTCCCGATAAACTATCAATATTTATTCCATGACTCAATTTTATAATCAATGATATACTGGGTATGTTTCTCAAATGTTATGATAATGTTCCCATACTCTTATATTCATGTTATTCTTATGTATCTTCCTTTATTACCCTTACTGAGCATATGATCTCATCCTTTAAAATGTTTCCACTCCCCATGCTATGAAGAAATGTATTAATTTTTACATTCTTGATAAGGGTGATATTTTTAAATAATTTAGTGGAAGAGGGCATAGCTTACTTATGGAACAATGTTTAGGTTTTCTTATTTACAATGGAAATTAATTATTACGGTGTACAGGTCTGTGTTTTTGTAAAGTAATGAAAATTCATTAAAAATGATATAATATCTATGTATAATAAACATGTATTGATATAATTGGTAGCATAGGATAGTATTTGTTAACCATTGGAAACAAGGATGTAAAACCTTAGTGAGATCTCCAAGTCTATGTCTAAGGATAATTTTAAGGATAAGATAATGTATGAGAAAATATTATTAAATTTTGATAATGGATAGGGTGGGTGGATTCCATGAAATTAAATTCCATTCTAGATAGTAAAATTTGATATATCTCTGGCATAGTGGTACCTATGGTTCATAACTTTGAAAACGGCACATTAAGGTGGATTCAATTGTCACTTATTTTATGACAATGTGAGTTGTTTCACACCTGGTTTGAAACTCATGGGGGTTATTCTTTAGAAATTGGAAAATCTTTTCAAACCATTATAAAATATTTAGACACAGATTAAAGAAGAAGCGTTCGTGATTAAATAAGCTTTCATGATTAAAGAATGTTTCTTGATTATATAAGGTGGCATAGATTAACGAAGAAGGTTTCATGATTTAGACATATTTTATTTAATTTGTCATCATTATTTGGTTATACTCTATGATTATTATTTCATACTTTATTTTTTTTGTTTTAGTAAATGGAAAGAACCCGAAGGAACCATTCTAATTATGAGTGCAATGGATAATTCAATAATTTTTACCTCCTAAGAATACAACATGTTAAGGGAGATGTAATTAAAAATATTTTTTTTTCTCACAAAATATTTTCAAGATATTTATCATAATATATTTCCAAAAAAACATTATAGGGAACAAAATTGTATTATATCCATTATGGGAAAACACGCACATTCCTTTAGTGGATCTGAAAATATTCTTGTTGCTGAGCAATGGATCTATACCACTGAAAATGTATTTTCCATTCTCTAGTGATTGGAATATTAAAAGTTATTTTTTTCTATCTACAATTAGGAAGGTGATTCATATTAGTCATTTTTTCTTATCAAGAATACAAGGGAATATGATGAAATTAAATCGAAGGATTAGTATGATTTCAGGAACTGGTTTTTCAATAAATTAATATCGTGTATACTTTGTAATATTTTGGAAAATGAGTTCATTGTGATAAATTAAAAGGATAATGAATATATTATTTCCTGTGTTAAAAATATTACATGACATGAAAAGTATGTTTATGGTATTTTCCTCCAAACTGAAAGGAAGGTAGATAAATTGTTAATTGGCTAAAACCCAAGTCTGTGAAGGCTATTATCCATAATTTACTTAAGTATATATAAAGATATTCATTGATGTTCTATCATGATGTAAATTATAACATCCCTGGTATTTATAGAATTATACATTTTCATATATGTTAATATTTATGAATTTAAGATTAAATTTATTTTAAAGGGGACACTATTATTGATAATATACCTAACATGAAACAACAGGTTTCTTCCAAATATTACGTTGCACACAACATTTAGTTGTACTGAAAAATAATAAAACAAAAATATTATTAATTTAAATTATAGATAATTAATAGCCATGGTATTGGTGGTATTGGGAAGAATTAAAAATATTATTATTTTAGAAATTTGTTAAATGTTATTACACTTATCAAAATAATTTTAGAGGATTAAAATGAGAATGAATCAAATTTTAAGCATAAATTACTCTAATATTTTTAAAGGGTTGTTTTACCAGATTTTGATGGAGATCCCTTTTAAAAATATTCTTTTGTAACTTTTATATGTTATGTTTGAGAAAATAAACTTCTTATTTAGAAGATGGAAATCCTTGTTTATTTTGGTAGAATTTATTATATTTTTTTAATAAGTATCTTGTTTTGATGAACAAAAAAAATACACGAACTTTTAATTGAAAAAACTTTTTCCATCGAGATAATTTATATTGTTAAATAATATTATTTAATGGGTTTGAAGTATAAGTAGAATATATTTTTATCATTTATTATATTTTTTTTCTTTGGTATTAGTCATATATTGAATTCAAATGTATAAAAATTTCAATCTTTTCCAATGTTTTAACATTTAAATATCCAACTTTCTTGTTTGACAGTGGGAATTGATTTTAAATTAATTTATTCCATTTGTGTGATTTGAAATTGGAAAAATTGATTCCAATTTTGGAATAAGTATATATAAATTTTATAAATAATTACCCTTTATTGTTGTACATTATGAATAGTAACATTAGTAATTATTATTTTTAATTTACCATGGTTAAATGGTAAATAAGTTAAATAAGGGTAAAAAATAATATTATAATTATATAAAACTACCCTAACACATTTCATAATCATATTGGATGAGATATTTCGAACATGAGAATCATTGGGTCATTTTGAGGACCCTATGGAGTCACTTGGGTGTGATAATGGCCTGTAATAATATTTATTTTAAGTAAAAGTGAAATATAATATAAACAATTAATATCTTAACTGAAAAAATTAATTTTGTATATATAAATGAACTATTAAAATATAAAATTTAATTATAAACATAAAAATATTTCTTACATCAAGTTATTTTATTTATAATTTTTAGACATTACATAAATAAATTTATTTATGACATAATAATGATGCAGTGATTACCGTATTAATAAAATATTCAAATAAATGATTTTAAAGATTTTAAAATAAATTTTACATGAAAATTTTGATTCCATCAAGAAATATTAAGGATTATTATGGCATTTTATATTTGAGCTAATGAATTTATTTATGGGATCATGTTTTTACGTCTTTAACAAAAATAAATTTCTAAATAGTTTCAAAATTGACATAAAATGGTTTTTACAAGAAAGAATATTTTATTAATTGATATAATAGTATTAAATATCTTATATTCGTCCAATTTACTTATATAATGATTAAATTTTCATTAATAATCCTCTTTTATTTCTCTTGATATTTTATAGTAACAATAGTAACCATATATTATGAAAATATCAGAAGACATGGTGAGAGTTAATGTTCTTAACTAAGGGTTAAAGCTAAAGGACAAGGGTAATTTTGTGACCAAAACATGTATGAATTATATTGGTTTATAAGATTTCTACCCATCTTAATCTTATCTAAAAAACGCACTTTATATTTATTATAATTCGAAAATAAAATTATAATAAATTAATATTTCAATACTTTCCTAAAGTGCCTCTCTTCCCTCTTATAAAAGGATACCACATCAACCAACTTACTCACACCTCTCAAGACTCATGGATTGTCAAAAATCTACTCAAATAAGATCAAAACATCCATACCTTACTCCTATAATCCTTACCATGGGAATAAGGAAATTCAGGAAATCATGTTGGCTCAACTCAAAAGGAGTTACCATATTTAGAGGTAATATCTCCTCTCCAGATCCATTCCACTATCTTCCTCCTCCGATGTACAAACCTATAAATATTCAATTATATTAGAAAAAACCATTATCCAAAAATTTCCTTTATATTTTAAAATGTTTTTATCTCCACTTACACAAACCTTCGTCAAATGGATATAGAACATGTTGTTTCTGTGTATGGAGAATTACTGCCTCACGAAACGATAATTGTTCAATTTTATCCTACCACCTCTCTTGGTGTCCATTATAATTGAAGTGTATTTATATATTATCTATATTATATTTATAATTTCTCTATTATTTTTAAATTTTTATTTAAAACATACATTTATTCTTCCCTTAATGTGAAAATATGATAATTTCATTTTGGAAAATGTGGACTTCCTCCCCCTAAAAGTGAAATGAATTGTTATTAGATACATTGAACATATAAAGGATGTAAATAAAGATTTAATTTAACATATATAACATATTTATTATATTTTATTTATAATATAACTATGTATAATTTTTTCATTCCTTTAATATGAAAAAGAAATTAATGTAGTGTTCATGTGTATGTACGACCTGTCGTCCCCATGAAAAATTCATTTAATTTCATATCTACAAATGTTATGGACACTTATAAAAAAATATATACTAGATATATATTATATTTAATTCATTAATATCATTATAGGGTTGATGGACATATGACCATATGAAAAATTTGTAATCATAACAGGTTCAATATTGACTCAAGTACCCACTATAGACTACACGTCCGATATAAACTTAAAAAATTATGTAATTTTGATAAAATATAATAAGATATATAAAAAGTAATAAAAAAAATTAAAAGGTTTATAAAAAAATTTAAATTAATATATGTATATAATTGAGGATGATAAATAATGAATGAGGCAAGTCAGACTTAACATAAGGGACTTCGTCTCGATCTCCTTTCTTTGCAGAATATTGTGATTTTATGCACCATTGTTTCCATAAAAAGTGTATATAAAACCCATTGATTAAATATATCATAAATTATTATATTATCATGATATTTAAAGTTTTTTATAATGTAATTACTTAATTATATTTATTCATGTGTTGCATATGTGGTAATAGAATTCTCAACTTCTATTTTTCCATTCAAGTTATCTTTTACGTGGTATGTATTTAATCATTCCATACCATATTATTATTTAATGTTTATTCTATCCCAATACTCAATTATTATTCATTTATGAATTGGTTACCCCTATACCCTATCTTTTTAATGTTTTCTAAAACATTGTTTCATTTCTGTTATAATGCATAATTTTCATCTCAAATTATCTCTCTTTTTCACAAGAACATATCTTATTTTGTTTATTTGATTACCCAAACCAATTTCATTTACAAGGGTATTCAAAAAAATAAAAATTATTTATTTTATTCTATAATCATCATACATAAGATCCACTTTTCCTTTTCGTGGGTAAAAAATGAAATAATTATCATTTTATGCACTTTTTAAATTTCCATGAATTTGATATGAAACCAAATAATTTTGATCTCTATGGGTAATTTATGAAATTGTTAATTATGACCTATACGACTAATAGGAAAATAAATACACATTAAGGGTGAACCTTGATATCACTCCAATTAATTGGGTAAATTAATTAATCTCCATAGAAGGAATGTTTTATGATACCTTGGTGAATAACCTTGTTAATTTTTACGATACCTTAGTGAATAACCTTTTTAATTTTTATGACACCATGGGGATGAAACTAGATGATATGAAACCTTGGGGATGGAACATGTTGATATAATTATGAATTTCTAAATTAAATTTTGTAGCCACATTTTCATGTTATGATCCATGTTTTTATTATTCTGACATTCCTCATTCTCATGCCTTTATGAAATTCCTCAGATTCCTATTTATATCACTCAAGAACACATGTAAACTGATTTCGCTTATTTTTAAAGACTAATATTTTTGGGATCATCCCATTTATTTTAATTTTTTTCATATGTCGTAATATTGGTAAGAACAAAAAATATTCTATGATTAATGTATTTGATGATTTTTATGGAAAAGAAACCATAATTCATTTTAATAGATTTTGTTTTATGAAATATAGGGATGGTGTGTAGACTTTTATACTTATTAATATTGAATGTTTATATAGGATTTTTTTACTAATTATCTAAAACTCTAGACCTAATAGATCTTTGGGAATGAATGAAAATAAGTTCTAGTCAAATGTCACTTAAATAAGTTTTTTTTAAGGCTAAGTATTTATAGATGGAATGAGATCATGGTTTAGAAAACATTGGATATTAGTATTTATATTATGGGATTATATGATACTGCATGATCCGAGTTTTCTTTCATTTGAAAACCTTTTGAGCCTTATTATATAAAATAAAAGATTATTAATATTATTTATGAAGAAATATATTTTTTCCAGGTTGGTCTGAGTTAGTACTTTTTTAATGTCAAATAAAATGTAGGAGATAAATATTATTATTGAAACATCATATTGTTATTTTTGAGGATATTATAATCTTTTGGGAATGTTATAAGAATTATATTGTTTTAGAAAAATGCAATAAACGTAGATGGTTTTACAACCTGTCTTGTCATACTAGGTTGTGAGAATCAAAACCACAACCAAAGTACGATATGCCTTTATTGACAGCAACTAACCTACCTGAAGTCCCCAGTTAGTATGATTTCCTTCTTTTTAGATAAACGAGTTGATGAAATCATAATAAATTTATTTTTGAGAAATATACATTCTCAAATAGATAACCATGGTATTGGAAAATGTTTTGGTGACTAAGTGATAAATGTTATTTTGGAAGATGTTAACTATTTTGGATACATTATATAATTAAGGTAAATATAATACTATAGAGTTTTATTTAAGGATTAAATGATGAATTATTTAACAGTGGACTTATCAGAATTAGTAAATGACTAACCAATCTTGTTTATCACGTGATTATGTTAATTAATTTTTGGTATGAGACATTAAGAATGGTAGATATTATTTACAGATAAATGGAACCATTTATCTCAGAAGATTATGTGATAAAATCCTCCTTAATTTTATGTTTCAATCATAGTTTTGATTATTTTTATGAATTTTAAGGACAATTTTTTATTGAATGTTCTTTGATCAACTTCGGGTATTCTTTGTTGAGTTTTAGAGATTAAATGTATTAATTGTTTTTATAAAGGATTTGTATTTTGGGGGATTATCTGATCTTGTATTACCCTTTTAAGTTTTGGTTAATGTCTACAGATAGGGGAAATATATAGTTAATATTTTGTGGATTATGTGTTTCTCTATATTTTTATTCTATTGCCTCAGCTGTGACAAATTCTTTTTCAATACTCATCATTTGGAGAAAATATGAGTTTGTGGTAGTTATTTATTAAAGGATGAAACTCTACATGTCAAGTAACTATTTTTCATTGTGTTCATATTAAAGATCATAAATAAATTATTCATCATTTTGAAAATAATATTAAAACAAAAACGTTTTACATTTACTTTTGCTACTAGGAAATCAATGACCTTTTAACCCAACACAAATTTTTGGTTTTCTAGTTGTTAACTTTCACTTGATCATTTTTTCTATCACTCCCCATTATAACTAGATGGTTAGTTTTTCTTCCCTATCCATATTTTCTTACACGGAATACTTTTAGGTGGTATCTTAGGGGACCTTGTACTTCTCTTTCATTCTTCAAAAGTGATAATTTTATTGACTCTTATTCCGATCTGGGATTTTCAATGTAGTTTATGAGCCACACTTTAAAATTGTGAGGATGAAATTTCCAAAAGGGGTAATGAGGTAACATACAATGTATTTATAGAATAATACATTTTCATATATTTTAATAGTTTTAATTTAACATAAAATTGTGTTTATAGGGGACTCTATGTATGATAGCGTACCCAACATGTGACAATGAGTTTATTCGAAATCTTATATTCCACACAACATTGAGTTATACTAAAAATAATACAACATTAATATTATTATTTTAAATAGTAGATAACCCCTAGTTTTTGTATTGGAGAGACTGAATAGAATTAAAAATATTATGATTTTAGATAATTTTTAAATTTTTTTACTTTAATCCAATTAATTTTATATGCTTAAAATGAGAATCAATCCAATTTTATGCATAAAATACTATAATATTTTTAAAAGGTTGTTTAACCAGCTTTTGATGGAGAACCGGTTTTAAAAACTAATTTTTTCACTTTTATATGTTATGTTTGACAAAATAAAACACATTTTTAGAAGCGGGATATCAATATTTACCTTAGATATATTTAGATATTTTTCTGATAACTATCATGTTTTTATGAATAGTAATAATATGCTAAATTTTAATTGAATAAAAAAATTTCCATAGAGATAATTTATATGGATAAATAATATTATTTATTGGTTTTAAATAATAAATAGAATATATGTTTACCTTTCATTATAATTTATTTCATTCTTATTAATTCAATATTGAAATCAGTGGTAAAAATATTTCAATCTTTTGCAATGTTTTATCTTTTAAAAGCCTCGCTTTATTTTTTTGACAAAGGGAATTAATATTAAATTAAATTATTCAAATTATTTGTTTTTAATTTGGAAAAATTTATTCCATATTTTGAATCAGAAGTTACAAATTTTTTATATAGGTACCTTTTATTTTTTGACATTATAAATAGTAACTTCAGTAATTGTTTTTTCATTTACCATGGTTAAAGGGTAAATTAGGTAAATGTGGGTAAAAAATAATATTATAATAATATAAATCTACAATAACACATTTCAAAATACTATTGCATGAGATATATCTTACCATGAGAATTTTGGGGCCGTTTTTAGGACCCCATGTAGCCACTTGTGTGTGATAATGACCTTTTATAATATTTATTTTTAATGAAAAGGGAAATATAACATAAACATGCATCTCCAAAATAATTAAATTTTAATTTATATTATATAACTGATCTATTATACTATAAATATTAATTTTAAATATAAAATTATTTCCTACATCATTGAATTTTATTTAAAATTTTTAGACATTAAATTAATGAATTTATTTATCACACAATGATAATGCAGTGATTACCATATTAATCAAATATTTAAATAAATGATATTAAAAATATTAAAATAAAGGTAATTTGAACATTTTGAGGACATCGAAGAATTTTATCGATGTTTATAACATCTTATATTTGAGTTAACTCATTTGGTTAGAAGGAATCATGTTTTTTTGACTTGATAGAAATCAATTTCTAAATAGTGTCAAAATTGACATTAATACATTTTTAAAACGAATACTATTTTTATTAAATAATATAATAGTCCTAAAAATCTAATATTAATCCAATTGACTTATATAATACTAAAAAAGCAATTAATGACCACTTTTGGTTCTATTTATATTTTATCATAACTATAGTAACCATATGTTATGAAAATACAAAAAGACTTGGTAAGAGTTAATGTTTTTAACAATGGGATAAAGATAAAATATAAGGGTATTTTGGGACCTAAAATTTTCTAAATCTAATTGATTGAGAGGATATCTACCCATCCTTATCTTATCCTCGATTTATGTCACATTGGAAATATTTTAATTTGAAAATCAATTTATAATTAAATAATATTTCAATATTTTCTTAATGTATTTATCCCCCCTCTTTTAAAAGGCCACATTTCCTACCTACATACACAAACCTCTCTAGCCACTTGTATGGTCCAAACTTTTCTCACATAATATATCAACATCCCTTCCTTCTACTATAAGCCTTACCATGGGATGAATTAAATTCAAGATATCCTTCTGGCTAAAATCAAAAAGAGTTACCTGATTTAGAGGTAACGTATCCTCTTATGCTCCTTTCAACTTTTCCACATCCAACCCAAAAAATATATTTATAAATTATTTTATAACAACACCAGTGTCTTAAATATATTATTATGTTTTTATTCTATGTTTTAGATCTAAAAATACACCCACCTCCATCTCAATGATATGGAAGATTGTGTTTCTGTTTACGGTGAACTACTACCTCAGAAAATGATAATTGTTCAATTTTCTCCTATATCCTCTCATGGTTTAAATTATGATTATAATATATTTATATATTATATTTATTATATTTATATTATCTCTATTCTTCTGTAATTTATATTTACAACATTTCTTTATGCATTCAATAATGCATAAATACAATAATTTTATTTGAGGAAGGGTTAACTACCGCCAATCAATGTGATATGACTCGTTCATTCCATACATGGAACATAAAAATTATGTACTTAATTAAATTATGTAACATATATAACATATATATTATACTGGAATTATAATATACTATTGTATCATTTATTTTCCGTTTTTTTAATACGACAAAGAAATGAATGTAGCGTTAGTGTGTACATACAGTCTACCGTCTCCATGAACGGTGCATTTAATTTATTTTATCCAAATGTTATTGACTATAATTAATAAATATATAATTTATATATATATTATATTTAAATAATTATTTTAATTTAGGATATGATGTACTTATGACCATATGGACACGTTATAATCATAACAAGTTTATTTTTTGACTAAAGTGTCGAATATACACTAAACGTCTGATATAATCTTAAATCATTAAGTAATTATTATAAAATGGTAATAAGTTATCTAAAAATAAATAAAAACATTAAAATGGTTTCCAATTAATTATAAATTAACTAAAAATTTATTATGCAGGATTATAAAGAATGAACGAGATAAGTCAGACTCAAGGTAAGGGACTTCGTCTCAATATCATTACTTTGGGGCATATCTTGATGTTATGAACATTTATTTTCCAAAAATATGTATATGAAAACCATTAAAATTTTATATCATGATTTAGTATATTCTAATAATATTTAATTTTTTTTATAATTTACTTCCGTAAAAAAATGTTTTCAAGTGTCACTTATGTGGTAATGGAATTCTCAAATTCTCTTTTTCCTATTAAAATTATCTTTTTTGAGGTATTTAACTCAAGTTTACATAAAATTTTAATATTTTTATTTTATTTTATCCTTAGAATATATTATTATTCATTAACTAATAGGTGACCCATGTCCCCTCTCTTATTTATGTTTTATATAACCATGTTTTATAGCCTTTAAGCTGTAGAATTTTTATCTCAAAACCTCTCTCTTTTTCAAAAGGACATTATTCATTTTTTTTATGTGATTACCCAAAAAAATTTCATTTCTAGGTGTACTCCAAAAGGAATATAATTGATTTCTGTTATTATATAATATACATACATAAAACCCACTTTTCCTTTTAATGGTTTATAAATGACATAATGATCATGATTTTAGCACTTTTTAAAATGCCGTGATTTTGATATGAAACCAATTTATTTTGATATCTATGGGTTATTTATGAAAATTTTAATTATGAACTATGTACATCACATAAAAACAAGGATATAATAAGTGTGTGCATTGATAGCAGTCCAATTCATTAGGTAAAAAAATTAATCTCTAGAGATTGAATTTTTTATGATACCTTGGTGAATAACTGTGGTAATTTTAAGTTTATCTCGGGGAATAATAGTAGGAATATTTATGAAACCATGGGGATGGACCTTGGCGATATTATTATGAATGTCTAAATTAAATTTTGTGTCAACATTTTCATGTTATGATCAATGTTATTATTGTTATGATATTCCTCTTTCACATGCCTTTATAAAATTACTCATGTTCTTATTTATATCTCTAAAGATCACATGTAAACTATTTTCACTTGTTTTACCATACTGAAAATTTTGTGGTCATCCCTTGTTTTTAAATGTTTTATACAAGTCTTAAGATTTGTAAGAAAAAATTAGATGTTATGATGAAAGTATTTAATTATTTTTCGTGAAAATAAACCATGTTTCATTTTAATAGTTTTTGTCTTATGAAAAAAATGGATTGTGTATAGACTTCTATACTTTTAAATATTTAATGTTTATATAAGATTTTTTCATAATTCATGAAAACACTATACCTAAAATTTCATTGAGAATTAATGAAATTAAATTCTAGTCAAAACTCACTAGAATAAGTTATGTTTATGGTCAGGTAATTATACTAATAGAAGATGGTTTTATGTATTAGTCTCATGTTTTTGACAAGAAAAGTACGATGGAGATCGAAAAATATCTGAAATCCTTGGAGAGAGGAAGTTGATATTTCATTTATTCATAATGTGTAGGAAGAAGAATGGTGGATATTATTTTAATGAGACTATTAAATATTTTATGTGTGGTAGGGAAGGTCATATGGAAATTGATTGTTACAGTTTTGGGAATAGGTTACCTAATTATGTGAATACATTCAAATTAGCACAGAATGCACCACCCGCACTCTGTTGTTTCAAATGCTATGAGTATGGTAACAATTATATCTAGTTCCCAAATTGGAAGTTTAATGAATATGATCAACATAAGAAACCTCATAATCGAAGGGACAAGTTTTATTCTTATGTGGTTACAATTTCCGATGAGGGGTGTGATAACAATATGGTGAAAGGTACACTTACCATACACTATAGAAATTCAAATGACTTATTTGAATCCCTATATAAAAATTATTTCATATATCAATAATTTGATAAGGGTATCATCATTCCACCCAAATGATTATATGTAGAATTATCCATGAAATCTCATAATGGTATGATTGTCACATCTCAAGTATATAATTTTCCATCAATTAAAATTAGTGGGAATTTTCTTCCTGTAAATCTTTTCATTCTTCCTCTGGTTGAATTTGATGTTATATTGGGCATTAATCAACTTTCTCTAGATAAATCACACATCCATTTTCAAGTATGGGAACTCAAGTTTGATATTCCAAACCAACTTATGATCACTTAACAATGTGATGATATGTACTATCCTCTAATGGTTATCACATCTATGGTAATATTCTTGATACCAATTTAGTATAGGTGTTTATCTTAAACTGTTGGGGAGAAACTCAACATCGATGACATTCATATTGTGTGATAATTTTGTGATTTCATTCCATAATAATACCCCAGTCTTCCACCAAAATGTAAATTTTAGTTCTTAATATAACTCATACTTGATTCCATGCCAATTTTAATGACTCCTTATAGAATGGACTTGATTGAGTTGTGTGAAATAAATAAACAACTCCAATAAAACATTGAAAAAGGATTCACTCATCAATGTATGTCCCTTTGGGGTTCACCTATTTTTTTAAATGAAAATATTGATTTAGAAGACTCTACATTGATTATTGTGAGTTCAACAAGATCGCAATTAATAATAATTATCGTCTTCCATGTATTGATGACTTATTTGATTAGCTACATGGAGCTTAATAATTTTCCATGATTGACCTTGATTATGGGTATAACCAAATAATTTTTAATAATGAGTACATATCGTAGACATAATTTTTTATAAGGTTTGAATAGTGAGAACATATAGTGATGCATTTCAGTCTTTCTAATGCCCCTACTATCATCATGGATTTAATGAATACATTAATTAGATATTACCTTGATCAGTTTGTGTTAGTCATTAAATATGATATTTATATATATTCATAAAGAATGGAAGAACATGAATACCACTTCTGGAATATACTAAAGACTCTAAGGAAGTAGAATATATATTCAAAATTACAAATTGTAAAATTTGGAAGAAAAATGCTTCAGTTTTTGGTAATATAATTTCAAGAGATGGTATATTAGTCGATCCATCAAGGACAGAGGATATTAAATGTTTTCCCAGACCATCCATGGTTACTAATATCCATTGTTTTCTTGTTTTAGCTGTATATTATTGATGGATAATGGAGAATTTATCATGACTGCCTAATTCTCTAACAATGTTAACTCTGATGGGAGCCAAGTTCTTATTGACAGATGAATGTGAGGAAAATTTCATGGAACTGAAAATAATATTAGTCAATGTATCTATGCTTACATTACCCTCTAGTATAGAAGGTTTTTTAATCTATAGTGATGAATCCAAGAAGGGATTAATATTTTTTCCTATTAAAAAGGATATTTTTATAACTTACGCCTCATGAAAATTGAATGTTCATTAGAAAGATTACCCCGCTCAATATTTGGGAGTTAGCTACGATAAATTTGGATTTATAATTATGAAGGCATTACCTTTATGGATAAAAGTGTTATATATATACTATTCATAAAATTTTAAAATATATATTCAAATAGAAGTAGTGGAGAATGAATTAGATAATAATGTTAGAAATAATTAAAGCTTATTAAAGTTGAATACATAACCCCCTAGTGAAAGTGAACATGGTGGATGATGCATTGAGTCGAGAGGATCTTGTTAGATTCTCTATGCTAAGTAACACAAATGATCCAAAATTTCTTTATTTTTAAAGGAAGGAACTGGAAATCCTAATAGAAGGAGAAAATATTATCTTGATCAATATAATGTTCATCCATCTATCTATGTGAAGGTTAAAGAGGTGAAACAGTAATATGTAGATTTAAAAAAGAAGGTTAGATTTTTTTTCAGAGTTTATCCTTGATCACGATTTAATGATAATGATCAATAACTGTGTTTACATTCTATAAATACCAAAACTAAATAATGAGTTTTTATGGGAAGTTAATAGTTATTCATTATAGATTCATCATGGTGGTAAGAATATGTATAGTGATTTGAAATAATTATTCCATTGTTATTTCCTGATGAATTATATCAGAGAGTTTATATCTCAATTCTTGGTATGTCACCTTGTTCAGGATAAAATAAAAATTCTAAGTAGATGTTACATCCATTACCCCTAAAATATTTTAAACTGTATTATGTCACCATTGATTTTGTCATTGGACTCCCCAAAATTCCTAAAGGGAATAATTCTATAATGGTTGTATTCTATTTCCTTACTAATTCATCACACTTCATCACTCTTAGAGAATATACCACTATGAATTATATATATAGGATATATATAAAAATGTTAAGATTATATAGAGTACCACATTCCATTATATATGATCGGGATTTTAGGTTTACCTCAATGTTATGGCCAAGTCTTCAACATTCTATTGATACAGAGTTATGTTTAACACTGTGTTTCATCCTAAAATAGATGGTGATTTGACCACTTTGTCATGACACATCAAATTCATTATGATTTAATGATTTATTTATAGTCTAGGGAATACCCAAGGTCGTATATCAAGGAGCGTTGGTGGCTTATAGTGCATATTTTTAATAAAGATTACTAAAATAGGGGGTTATTTTGAAAACAGTTTTAAGAAAATAAATTAACTTAAAGAGTTTAATAGTTTATATAATAAGGTTGAGGATTAAGAATTATGAGATAATTAGATCACTTCATGTTCACTACGCATCTTGGATAGTTCATTGTTCTAAAAATTTCACATGGATTTGTTTAATTCTTTGGTTGAGGGTTGTTAAGATCTTGATTCCCCTCTTACCTCTCTAATCATTGCACAAAGTACCAACCATTAACACAACAATCGTGTTGTCAAGGTTTTTACTTCAAGAACAGATTAAAGGATACCAAGACATACTAATATCTTTTTTATGTGTGAGAGAAATAGGATCCTTGTGTTGCCCAATCGGAACAACTCAAGTTTCCCACTTTAAATTTCAACCCAATCGGTGTTGAAATGAAAAGCAGTTCACTAAATTAAACCCAAGAAATGAACTCAGAGGACAATCATGTTTCGATAAAACATAACTTAAATAATCCACACACAAATCACACAAAACCAGTAGAGTGTGAAGTGTCGTAACTCCCTCCCAAGTATGTGTATCTCCCTCGAAATGATCGTCCACCGTTTTGATCGCCATCGAGAGGAGGAGAAGGCTCGGTTGGAACTCCCTCTTCATACTTGATTCCCCTATGAGGATAGGGGCCTCCAGAACTTAAATTATAAGGAGATAACTCCTTTGAGTCTCCAAAATACCAGAGCTTTGCCTCCTGGTCTAACTTTCAAATGAGGAGCCCAAGGTTTCATTTTATAGGGAAATGGGAAGGTGGTTTTGAACACACAGAATTATTGAAACCACTTGTAACAGGTGATTAGACCTCCAGAAATCATTATATAGATTTTTATAAAATAAACAAAATTGTATCCCCACCTCTTTGATGTCTCCACCAAAAGTGTGTCTCACTTTGGACACCTATAGCCCGAGATATGGACAGATCACAGCACACCACTTTTGAATCCGTGCAGATTTGGTGTGCTGGACAGATCAGGTAGGAAAGGAAATAAGATGGCCGAATGAGTCTTAGGTTTCTTCATATGAAATGTAGCCCACTGAGTTTCAGACCAAAACAGAAATATTCATCCTAATTTGATGCATGGTATAGTTTAAGTGTTCGGATTAACCCAATAGTGTGCTTGGATCCTGCGCAGTTTTACCCATTTTTCTTGGACATCATCATAGGCCCTCCAAATCACCATCACCTTCAATGAAATTTTCAAGACAAGTAACATTGTCCTTTTTAATATAAACAAACACAAAATAAATGATTCAAACATGGAATTTAATTTGTTATTATTTTTTGAATTTACAAATACAAATTTAGTTTAATACAATGATGTAAGGGTGAAAATGACACAGTGAATCGTGGTATGATCACACCCTCACACCTAAACATTTGCACTCTTGGAAAAAGTCACATATCCAAAAACAATGATGCATCAATAAATATTACCAAAATAATGAAGATTTAACATTTGAGAAAATTTTAATTCACTAAAGTAATGTGATTAATGAATGAACCACATCAAGGAGTTTTTCCTAGTGAAAATGGAAAAGGATGTCTCATAAATCATATCACAATAAAATTCAAAGAGATTCATGATAGTAACATGAGAAATGAATTAAAAAGTCAACCATTCCACTAAATCTCCATGTGTGTGTGTGAAAACCATTCCATTCTATTCTTTCCACTTTCTATCAAATAAATATAAGTTATTTTAACATTATTCAACTTTAAATGATTTTTCACCAAACCCGTCCTACATCCTTTGCAATCATATTTCAAGACCCACTCACTTAAGAATTCCCAGAAGTCAAACAATAAGCTCCGGACCTATATATCACCATATGTTCCACATTACATCACTCCTCTCATTTTTTTTTGAAGTTGCATTTGGAACAAATCTCACACTCATCACTCAACCCTTGTTTGATCTCCTGACGACACTAATTGAAATAGTTATAACAAGATAAAAGGTTGAGGAGGAGTGGTTTTTGACCTGACCAAGAGATATTTTTTTGTTGAGGGCGTACAACAGTTGGACATTAGGTACACACACATAGGTCAATCTGGTACAGTAATGAAACAGATCGGATAAGGAACGAACTAATGAAAATATCATTTAAAGATCAAAAATATTAACCTAACATATATTTACCTTATATTAAGTAAGAAATATTCATACTTCGTGGTTTTGTGCAAAAATGTATGGAGATATTAGTGACACATTTTTTTCCAAAACTACTCACACAAGGGGCATCAATCATCTCAAATGTTTCACAGTGATAAAACCATTTATATCATTGATAGAAAACCAATTCACTAAAAATCACTCCCTAATGTTAAATTCATAAAGATACTCTTTTTCGCCATTCTTTATGGTATTTTTACTTTCCCTACTTTATGGTCACCGAATCATGGAACTTTCAAATTTTTTATGGGGAAAAAATGAAAATACCATAAAGAAGGCAAAAAAGAGAATAAAGAAGAAAGACAATGGAAAACCAAATGAACTCAACAAGATAGGAAAAAAGTGAAAATACCATACAGAAGGAGAAAACGAGAAAATGATGAAAATTCCAATCTAACACAGGAATGTACCCATCCACCTACACCTAGAATGTGTAGTGTCCTCACTATAAGAAAATAGGGTGTGGACAGGAAGGATAAAACCTGGTGATTTTCATTCATATATTGCTTCTTGAACATGGAGTTCCTCCCTCAGGGACTCTGGAATGGATTCATGGAAGTGCTTCAGCCGTTTCCCAATGAAAGTGAATGTTTTCTTGGTTTCATCATTTTGAACCTAGACAGCACCAAATATAGAGACATTAGTAACAGTTTATGGTCCAAACCAGTGGGAACGAATCTTAACAGGATGCAACTTCAAACTTGCATTATAAAGGAGGACCTTCTGCCCAATATGGAACTGACGATGAAGGATAATATGGTCATGGGAATCCTTGGTTATCTCCTTATAAATCCTGTAGTTTTCATATACATCTCTTCTCATTTCCTCTAGCTCCGGAATCTGTAACTTCTTTTGAGCACTTGCACCAGAATGATTAGAATTTCATTGTTTGATGGCCCAGTAGGCCCAGTGCTCAATATCAATAGGGAGGTGACAACTCTTTCCAAACACAAGACGATAGGGTGACATTCCAATGGGAGTTTTGAAATCAGTACAGTAGGCCCATAATGAATCATCAAGTCGAAGACTCCAATCTTTTCAATTGGGTTGAATCGTTTTTTTCATGAATTTTTTTTACCTCTCTATTTGACACCTCATCTTGACCATTGGTCTGTGGATGATATGCAGTAGAAACTCGATGACTGACCCCATACCTACGTAAAAGTGATTGCATTGTTCAGTTGCAGAAATGAGAACCCCGGTCACTGATAATGAACCTAGGTAAGCTAAACCTATAGAATATTTGGGTTCTCAAAAATTATACAACTACCTTAGAATCATTAGTCTTTGTAGCTCATGCCTCTACGTATTTATATACATATTCAACTACCATAAGAATGTATAAGTTTCCAAAGGAATTTGGAAATGGCCCCATAAATTCAATACCCCAAACATCAAAAATGTCATGAAAGTGCAACGGTTTTTTGTGGCATTTCATTTATTTTAGAGACATTCCCCATTTTTTGACAACGAGTACAATATTTTCAAAAATTATGGGCATCTCAAAAAAAGTGTTGGCCAAAAGTGACTAGAATCAAGGACCTTGTGAGCGGTCCGTTGGGGACCAAAGTGGCCCCCACAAGCAAGAGTGTGGCAGAATCTATGGATTGACTGAAACTCACTATCGGAAACACAATGCCTAAGGACTTGATCACTACAGGTGTTCCAAAGGTATGGGACTCATTTTTTAGACGACTGGCTTTGTTTTTGTTGAAATCAGTAGGAATGCAAGATGCTACCAAATAATTTACAATTTCAGTATACCAAGGAAAAGCATCTTGCACTCGGTGAGTTGCTCATCGGGAAATATTTCATTAATGGGAATATAGGGGTATGAGTCAATGTCTGAGGATAGTTCAATCCTACTGGTATGGTTATACACCACATTATCTGGTCCTTTTTTATTTCTAATTTCTATATTTAATTCTTGAAGGAGGATCATCCAACGAATGAGACATGGTTTGGCTTCTGGTTTCTTAAGGAGGTACCGGAGGGCTGCATGGTCTGAGAACACAATGACTTTGGACCCCAAAAGGTATGACCAGAATTTTTACAAGGAAAACACAATGGAAAGGAATTCCTTTTCAGTTTTCGTGTATTTTTCTTGGGAAGGGTCCAAAGTACGTGAGGCATAGGCTATGACATGTGGAGCTCGGTCGACCCTTTGTGACAAAACTTCCCCAAAAGAATAGTTAGAGGGGTCACACATGAGCTCAAATGGTAAATCCCACCGAGGTGGTTGGATTACTGGGGGTGAGGTGAGACTCCATTTTAACTTATTAAAAGCTTCCTCACATTCTTTATCAAAAACAAATTCTTTTTCTTTTTTGAGTAATCGGTAGAGGGGGAGTGAAATTTTACTAAAGTCACGAATGAAATGACGGTAAAATCCAGCATGACCTAGGAAAGATCGCGCATCCCGTATATTATCGGGGAATGGAAGGGAATAAATGACATCAACTTTTGATTTATCTACTTGGATACCATACCCAGAAATGACATGCCCCAAAACTATACCTTGTCGCACCATAAAATGGAATTTCTCATAATTTAATACAAGATTCTTTTCAATACATCGACGTCAGACCGAACCAAGACTACTCAAACTTTCATTAAAATAAGGTCCATAAATAGTAAAATCATCCATGAATACTTCCATGCAATTCTATAGGTAATCTGAAAAAATACTAACCATGCATCGTTGGAAAGTACTCGGAGCATTACACGGACCAAATGGCATCCTTCTATAGGAAAATGTGCCAAAGGGGCAAGTGAAGGTTGTCTTTTCCTAATCCTCAGGGGAATATGGATAAGAAAGTATCCATAATACCCATCAAAGAAATAGTAGTGGGACTTACCCGTTAGCACCTCTTGCATTTGGCTAATGAATGGCAAAGGGAAATAGTCTTTCCTTGTGTGTTGGTTTAGTCAGTGATAGTATATACAAACACGCCAACTATTCTGCACACGAGTTGGAACTAATTCATTGTTTTCATTTTTAATTGTTGTAAGGTCAGTCTTTCTAGGAACCACTTGAACGAGACTGACCCATTGGCTGTCAGAGATGGGGTAAATGATTCCAGCTACCAATAATTTTATTACCTCATTTTTCACAACTTCTAGGAGGTTGGAGTTCAGTCAACATTGTGGCTGCCTCACAGGTTTAGCCTCATCATTTAAAAAAATATGATGTGTACAAATTGATGGGATAATACCAGGAGTATTAGAAAGTGTCCACCACCAATCTTTTTTATACTCCCTCAAAAGTTCAAGCAGTCACAATTCATGCTCAAGAGGGATTGAACTAGCAATGATGACGAGAAACTTGTTTCCATTCTCAAGATATGAATATTTTAAATCTTGAGGCAGTTGTTTTAGTTCCAATTAAGGTGGATTTTGGATTGATTGGAGTGTGTGTGAGAGGTAACTGATCTCATCTAACTGCTTAATGGTATCAACATCGGATGAGGAATGTGCTTTTACAAGCTTAGCAGTATCATCGATTATTAGTGGATCATCAGTGTTCATGAAATCATCAATCAATGAACATGCGTGACACTTTTCTAGACCACTACAAAAATCAATTCATGAATCATTTTCTAGAATTTCTATCAGTGAAAAAAACTCATAAAGGGGATCAGGGGAAAGAAAAGTTGTTTTTTCAGGGGTAGGGAGTACATCAATTGAATTAACAGAGAGAGAGGAATGTTCTTCTGAGGGGTGCTTCATGGCATCAAGGATGTTGAAATGGACTATGTCTCCACCAAATTCCATATATAATGTACCATTGTGGACATTAATTATGGTTCTGGCGGTTTTAAAGAAGGGTCTCTGAAATATAATCAGGGCATGTCCATTCATCCTATCATCCTCCATTTTAAGCACATAAAAGTCAGCAGGAAAAATTAAATTTTGGACCCTCACAAGAACATCCTCTAACACACCAGAGGGGTGTGCAGTACTCCGGTTAGCTATTTGAACAATAATTCAAGTGGTCTTCAGTTCCCCGACCTACAATGTAGAGTAAATAGAGTGAGGAAACACATTAATAGAGGCACTGAAATCAAGCATAGCATTAGAAAAAGAATACTCCCTTATGGTGTATGGAATTGATAATGTTCCAGGATCATGGAACTTGGTGGGAAGTGATGGCTCTATCAATACTGAAACATTTCTCCCCAAAATCAAATTCTCATCTCCACGAAGTCACCTTTGGTGTGTACACATCTCTTTTAGAAACTTGGCGTATCATGGAATTTTCTTCACATCATCAATCAATGGGATGTTAACCTGCACTTTCAGTAAAATATCTAATAATTCCTTATCAATATTAGTTTCCTTTTGTTTTCTTGGTTGGGTGGACCTTTTAGGAAATGGAAGAGGAATGGTTGGGTTAGGTGACTCATCAATATACACACTTTTTCCTTTGGAAGGGCTTCTCTCAAGACAAGGTTCTTCAACATTTGGAACATTTTTAATGGTTGGGATGAAGGTTTTATCAGGAGGGGATGACTCTAATAGAGGATCCATCTTACTTTCTAGTTGTTTTCCACTCCTAAGGGTGATGTAACTAAAATTTCCTTTATCCCTAGGGTTAACTATTGGTTGAGAGTGAAGTTTACATGACCCATGACTTTGAATTTCACCCACTAAGTTAGCTAGTTGGCCTAATTGGATTTTGAGGTCTTGTATGACTGCCTGAGTAGTTTGTTGAAAATTGATATTACTGGAAGACATTTGTTTCATCATATCTTCTAGGCTAGGTTTGGGTTTTTGATGGGTTTGTTGGAAAGGCCTTTGGGGTGGTTGAGGGTTTCTTGGTGTTGGTGGTGGATGACTACTCTTCCCCGGTTGGTTCCATTATTGTTGAGGTTGGTTTGAATATCCCCCTTGCCTATAGGCTTGGTTCTCCTTCCACCTAGGGTGGGATGGATAGTAAGGTTCTTGCCTAAAGGGTTGGTTATAGGGGTGTCCTGGAAATATTTACTCATAACTCACAGATGTTTCCCTAAATTGAGGACATTGGTCAGAGTAGTGGGTGTCAAAAGAACATATACCAGAATGGATAGGAGGAGGAGATTGGGACTTCCCTTGGGAAAGAGAAATTTGTCGAAGAAGGGTACTTACCTCTTCGAAATTTGTGTCCACCTTCTTCTCGAATTCAGTAATTTGTACCTCATGAACACCTATAATGGGTATGCTAGACCTTGTACTGAATTTTTGAGTGTTTTGTGCCATGTTCTTGATTAAGTTCCTTGCAGTAATTGGGGTTTTATGTACCAGTGCACCACCTGCAGTAGCATCAATCATATTTCTATCAATATGGATTAAACCTTCATAAAAATATTGTATTAAAAGTTGGTCACTTATTTGGTGGTGTGGGAAACTTGAACATAATATTTTAAAGCGTTCCCAATATTCATGTAATGTTTCCCCCTGATATTGTCTTATCCCACAAATTTATTTCCTTTTTGTTGTAGTTCGAGAGGTTGGGAAGTATTTTTCACGAAAAAGGCGTTTCATGTCTGCCCAGCCTCTTATTGGGGAATTAACATAACATAACCAATCTTCCGCAGTGTATTCCAAATAAAATGGGAATGTTCTAAGCTTTACTTATTCCTCATCCACATTAGCAGGTTTTAATGTTTAACAAATAGTATGAAATTCATTTAATTTCTTGTGTGGATCCTCTCCAGGAAGTCCATGGAATCTTGGTAATAGATGAATTAAGCCATATTTTAGTTCAAAATTGGGTGCCTCGCCTTGTAATTGAGTGTATGTGGGCTGAATATCAACATCAGGTGAGGTTAGTTATTTTAGTTTTTGATTGTTTTTAGCCATTTTATTCATGTTAATTTATGTTTTTATGTGGTTTCTCGATGAATAGGAAGAAGGATCAAGATGAGTGTTGATGTTTTGTGTGTCCTACTTCAAAGTGTTGTCTTGTGTGTCTCGGTGTCGTTGACGTAGGGTCCTCTCTGGTTCGGGTTAGAAAGGTTGTAAGTCTCCTGGAGTAGAACGCGTCATGCACCAAACCTACACAAAAAATAGATCATAATACAAAAAGATAGGTAGAGTTATAAAATAGATAAATATTCACAAAATTTTCAAAAAACAAATTCAAAAAACACGCACTAAAAATCAAGCGCTCCCTGACAACGACGCCAAAATTTAACCACGTTGTCATGACATTTCAAATTGATTATGATTTAAATATTTATTTATAGTCTAGTGCAGACCCTAGGTCATCTCTCAAGGAGAGTTGGTGGCTTATAGTGCATATTTTTAATAAAGATTACTAGAAGAGTGGGGTGATTTTGAAAATATCTTTAAGAAAATAAATTAACTTAAAAAGTTTAATAGTTGATAGAAAAAGATGGAGGATTAAGAATTATGAGATAAAGAGATCACTTAAAGTTCACTACACATCTTTGATAGTTCATTGTTCAGAAAATTTCACATGGTTTTGTTTAATTCTTTGGTTGAGGGTTGTCAAGATCTTGATTCCCCTCTTACCTCTCTAATCGTTGCACAAAGTACCAAACCTTAACACAACAATCGTGTTGTCAAGGTTTGGACTTAAAGAACAGATTAAAAGATACCAAAACATAGTAATATATTTTTTTATGTTTGAGAGAAAGAGGATCCTTGTGTTTCCCAATCGGAACAACTCAAGTTTCCCACATGAAATTTCAACCCAATCGGTGTTGAAATGAAAAGCGGTTCACTAAATTAAACCCAATAAATGAACTCAGAGGAGAATAATGTTTAGATAAAACATAAGTGAAATAATACAAACACAAATCACACAAAACCAGTAGAGTATCAAGTGCCGGAACTCCCTCCAAAGTATGTGTATCTCTCTCGAAATGATCATCCACCGTTTAGCTCTCCATCGAGAGGAGGAGAATGCTCAGGTGAAACTCCCTCTTCATCCTTGATTCCCCTATGAAGATAGGGGCCTCCAGAACTTAAAGTATGAGGAGATAAATCCTTTGGGTATCCAAAATACCAGATCTTTGCCTCCTGGTCGAACTTTCAAATGAGGATCCCAAGGTTCCATTTTATAGGGAAATGGGAAGGTGGTTTTGAGCACACCGAATTATTGAAACCACTTGTAATAGGTGTTTAGACCTCCATACAGCATTATCTCAATTTTTATAAAATAAAAACGTTGTATTCCCACCTCTTGGATGTCTCCACAGAAATTTTGGCTCACTTTTTACACTTATATCTCGAGATATGGACAGATCACATCACACTACTTTTGAATCTGTGTAGATTTGGTGTGCTGGATAGATCAGGTCAGAAAGGCCAACATATGTCCGAATGGGTCTTGGGTTTCTTCCTATGAAATGTATCATAATGAATTTCGGACCATCCCACAAAATTTCATCCCAATTGGATGCACAGTCATGTAGCAGTGTTCAGATTAACCCACTGGTGTTCTTGGATCCTGCGCAGTTTGACCCATTTTTCTTAGACCTCATCATAGGCCCTCCAAATCACCTTCACCTTCAATGAAATTTTCAAGACAAGTAACATTGGGCTTTTTAATATCAATAAACACAAAATAAATGATTCAAACATGCAATTAAATTTGTTATTATTATTTTAATTTACAATACAAATTCAGTTTAATACAATGGTGTAAGGGTGAAAATGACATAGTGAATCGTGGTACGATCATGATTACAAAAGAATGATTCAAATCCTATAGGATATTTTAATATCTCATTAATTGGATTTGAAAGGAGATTGGGATAAATACGTTACTAATGTTGAGTTTTATTATAATAATATATTTTAATTAATCATGACGATGGATCCTTATGAATCCCTCTATGAAAAGAAATGTAGATATCAAACATTACGGAATGAAGGAGGAGAAATAAAGAAATTTGGATCCAAGATGGTTGAATAAATGGAAGATAAAATCTTATACTTTTAAAAACACAACTAGGAATATTAGAGTTAGAAGAAATATTATTATGATAATATCTAGGGTAATCTATAATTTGAAGTTGGTCATAAGGTGTTTCTATGAATTTATACATATAAGAAGGTTTTGAGATTCTGGGAGTAAGGGAAACTAAGCTCGAGGTATATCAGTCCCTTCGAAATTATTGATCGTATTGAGACCATATCCTATCACTGAGTGCTCCCACAAAACCTCTCCTAGGTCCATGATGTTTTCCAGGTATCTCTCTTGAGGAAGTGAAGACCAATCCCTTCAAATGTACTAAACTCATAATTAATACCACTAGAGAACAATCATTTTTATGAGGATCAGTAGTTTAATATTATAGTTTGTACAAATAATTTTCTGTAAAATAATAGAACTAACCTGGTCAAAATTTTACGTAAAAAAACTAGTAGTTTTAGAATGTTATATGGGAACATGAGGATATAATGGGAAGAAAAATCATAATTTATTTGTATAAGTCTAATAAATTTTGAGGGAAAAATTAATTTTATGGGGGGGTAGAGTGTAAAACCCATAGTTTTAATGAATTATTATTTTTGAATCAATATAATTTCTTTGATATCTTCACTACACACAACACAAAGTTAATCTTGCACTATACACAACGTCGAGATATCTTTAATTTTCCACAATATTGAGTTTTATCAAATCCATGATATATTATTAATATTATCCAATCAAGACCATTATAAAATATTCATTAAACCAAGAAATCATAATTTTAATTACTAATTTTTAAATATTATGAATATTGGTTTTATATAAATAAGACATATTGATAAAAATAATTACTTCTTGGTAAATTCATTATATGTTTGGAAATCACGTTTTTCTCAAAAAATGATTTTTATATCATTTTCTAATCAATAATAAAAATAATTTGTCACACTTTTATAAAATTAATTTGATAAAATGAAATCCATTTTTGAAACCATCAAGTCAATATTACATTTTAGTGAATTTTTTGGATTTCCTAGAAAAGTGACATTTTTTGATGAATGGTAAAATGTACTAAATTTTAATTAAAAAAACATTTAAAATTTTAATTTTAATTTTAATTTTAATTTTAATTTTAAATTGTTTTAAAGTTACATTAGTTCATTTTTACATCCATTAATCCAAATTAGTCTTTATTATCAATTTCATATTTAATTTCTATATAAAACCATTATAAAATTTTTAATATTTTCTCTTTAAAAACTCTCTATCTCGTCTAATATTTGGGTTAATTTTAAATTAAAATATTCCACATTAGTGAAAGGAATATGGGAATAAGGATTTCATTTTTTTGTCATAATAATTTAAATTATTTAATATGTTCAGCTTATTTTTTTAACAAAATAAATAGTGAATGATGTATAATAATAATAACCACCATTATGGTGAAAATTGATTTATCAAGGGTTAAAATAAAAATATAAGAATAAAAATGACCTGTACACTTGCGTGAAACTATAGGTTTTCCTTATTTTAACCATTCCACCTCTAAGTATCAATAATATTCCACTTATGAACCTTTTGATATACAAAAAATATAGTCACACTCAATTGTTAAAGAGACATGGTTTTTCCTTGTAATACATTGAAATATTTCTAAATATACATCTAGAGACAGGTCCTGAGATGACGTGCAATTTTGATGCCTGTTTTTCCTAAGATTAATTTAATAAAATATTGATTATATTTAATATTGTTCATTCACTGTTAACTGGAGAAAAAATTATGACTATTAAAAGGTTGATCAGATCAAAAATCCAAGACTATAGTTTACTCAATACAGTGGTGTTTTCCCTTGAAATGAAATAAAATGTGTCATCATGGGACAATCAAAAACCTCACTCATTGGAGGTGTGTATAAATTATTATTTAATTATTTAATTAATTAACTTAATTTTTTTTAAACCGTGGTCATATTTCTATAAATTTATTATTATTACATCTTTTCCAGGGTTAGCCTCATTATTTTCAAAATTACTTTGTGGGAGAATATTTCCCCTCTGGAGAATTCATTCGATGAATGAAAAGCCTCTGGAGCATGGAGGATCGATGCGCAATGGATTCAACAACTTCATCTGATTTTCTCCCAAGGGCGTTCTTTACCAATGACCAATCCAAACAAGTGGTAGGACTTTCATTTTTTTATTTTTGTTCCCCAGATTAATTTTTTTAGTATACTTTTTATTTTTTATCAAATTTTCCTAGTCCTCGTCCTTTTTCTCGGAATCCAAAGAATTTAAAAACTGGGTTTTTCCTATGATAATCAATAATTTCAAATACAAAATGGAATTTTCTTGATCATTGGCCAGGAACAAATGGCTAATGATCATAAACACGTTATTCTTGTTCTTTTCATCACCCTTTATTTTCTTTCTACACCATTGGGTACCCACAATTAATGGTTTGATAGTTACCATGCATCCTGAACTCAATAGGGAGCCTGGTTTTGTGGCAGATCGATAGAACATCAACAATCCTTTGACTAGAGCATAAATCTGGAATCTTTATTATAAAAGGATATTAAATGATTTGATTTTGAACCAGATTATCAAAATTTGAATCGATGGGTGCAAGCGTAATGAAGAAAGAAAATCATATGATGAAAATTTGCCAATTTTGGGTGAACAATGGACAACTAGTGTGATTCGATGCTAAATCCAAAGATTTGAGAAGGAATCAATACATGATTTGAAGTTCTTTGACCAGATTCAAAGCACAAGAATATATTAATGGAATCATGGGGGTTATTTTAAAATCCCATCTACATACCATGTAGGTTGAAAAACACACGCAATATAGCCTCCCTCAGTGCAAGTTCTAGGGATCTGGGAAAGATAAGGATGACATGATGTTTATTCCTCCCTCACATTCTGTGTTTCCGTCACCCGGTTGGATAACTCGTGTGATGGGCCACACATGTTGGCACTCTATGTTAGATAATCAGGCATATGGGTTGACCGCAAGAGAGACCTCCCATGTGTACTAACACACGATGTACCAATGTACATGAACACGGGGTCTGAGTACATGGACACATCCAGTAGATAGGTCTTGATCCCTAGATATGTGGGTCGCATCATGTAGTCTCCCTACATGATGGGTACCCCTATGTGGATGGGACACATGTGCTGACCTGAGACACGACCATACTTTGAAAAGTGATCACATTCCATGTGGGCCCTCTCACATGTCACGTTCTAATCGAGAACTATTGATCATCCTTCTAACAACTTTATCTCATACATTTGAACATGGTTTTTGGCCCTCCAGATTCCTATCCCAATAGTTTTTCTGCATATAAAGTGATGATTCCATTGGAAGTGAACATTATGATACGATGTAAATTTTATAGGTTTGGAACCCACTGAGGTGAAACCTGGTGATTGAAGTGATCATATAGAATCATCATTGCAGTACTGGGATTACCCTCCCGCATGGCAAGGTAGTGGCATTCTATGATGGCAGTTTTGGGATTACCCTCCAATATGACTTGGTAGTGGAGTTCCCTAATAGTCTTTCCAAGTTACCATATAGTAGGACTAGAAATTGTATTTCCTTGACATTTTAGGATTACTCTCTAGTTTTGTTGGGAAGTGGTTATCACTAATGACATATTACATGTGTAACCCTATTGCTAGGATGGAGGTGATGTTTCCCTGAAAACTCTCTGAGCAGACCCTATAGTAGGACTAGGCAGTGGAAGTCACGGATTACCTTCATGAGTGGTACCATCCAACTAGGGTGGCTAGTTGTGTTCCTCAGTGACTACCCAAGAAATCCCCTCTTATCGTATCATGTCACATTATCTTCTCTTAGAATTTGTGACCAATCGGTTGTGTAGCACAATCTCAACATGTGGTTTGACCTATGTTTGGACTCATAAGAAGGATTTTTGCTTTCCCCACCAAGATACATTCAAGTGACATGACTTTAAACAATGTGGGGGAGTTATTGCCACCAATAGTGGATAGTATCACAGTGTGGTGACTGGTTCCCTTTAAATTGTGTGTTCTAGGAAGTATAGGGTGTTCGACATCCTTGATGGACTTCTTTTGGAATTATTGGATATTCATCTTCTAGGGTAGAGTAGTGAGATAGAGATCCCCTTACTCTCTTATTGGGGATTCTTTGACCTATCATATATATATATATATATCTAGTTTCATAACACACTCTTAGGGTTTTGGTTACTCTCCTTCCAGGAGATGTGAAGACCTGTAGGGTATTCCACATTCATTCAATGTATATCATCTAATGGTTGACGATTCCAAATCCTACAATATGTAGAAAATACTCAACATGACGTTCTTCTTCTCACCATTTTGATCTCCTTGTGTTAGGATTAGTTTTATTTCATAAAATTGTTGGGTTAAGCTATACGCATTTACCATACGTTGTTTTATCTACTTCTTTCCCCTCCAATTGTATCTCTTACTATTACCCCTTCACCATCTCAAAGAGTTATACTTGGTATTTATATACTCACCCCTACATGAGATTTTCCCATATTGTGTCATGCCTTTTGAAGACAATAGACATGTCAATTGTGACTTCAGAGGATCTTAGGGATACATACTGTGTGGACCCCATGCAGTGGTCATATCATGGGATACATGAATTGGGCTCTCTGTTGTTTACTCTTTTCCAGTGTTTGTTAGGTTGGGAAATATTTATGGGTGGCGTGTATTTTTTTCCTTTTTTATCTTATACTATTTTACTTAATACTGTTTAGAGTTCCAAGCATATTTGGTTTCTTTATAGTAGTGTCACATCTTATATTTCCTTCCATATTCAATTTTTCATTGAGTTGGATATGTGTGTGCATATAGGTACATAGGAATGGACCTCCCTGAGTTTAGTTGTCGTTTTGGTGATTTTTCCACTCCATGTCTTTTGGAGGTGTGCTTGGGGTAGTCACTGCTCAAGCCCCACCATTGTTCAGGTCATGACAGATTGTTATTAGATAAAGATCATTCCTTTGGATATTTTTCAGATGTTTCCTATTATGGGGATTGGTTGGGTTTAGGTAAATAGTTTAAAGTCTCTCGGGTGTGGCACTCGTGCTAGGGAGTCCAGTGATGGTTCTAGCGACCAATGTATATATTCAGAAGGACCCATATTACCGGATTTTTGACTTTGCAGCTGGAGAAATTTTTTGTTCTGAATAATGGTATGTGGACCCTATTGGAATGAGTCTTTGACTATCCTTATTGATTCATCATCCCATTTTTCATATATATATGTTCTCATCTGACTATGTTATTCCTTGATAATTTTTAGGATGCCTCAGTGATGACATCCATCTAGGATACTAGCTTTGGTTCATGATGAAGACCCTATGAGTGATGATACCTCAGTTTATGGTCCGTAATGTCATCCCCTTTCTTAAGGTAGGTAGGTAGAAGCACCTTCACCTATTGATTAATAGATCATCCTAGGATAGAAATTTGAGGACATATGCAGGCTGAGCACCCTCCGCGAATTCTAGCATTAGAGAATGAAGAGGTTTCATGGTGAGTGAGATCATCAAGTAGTAGAGGATTGGCTAGAGTCAGTGGTCTGTATCATCAGGATTATTTGGACCCCAATGGATCATAAGGAGGATTTGTGTCCAATATTTTCCATAGAGTATCAGGGCATTTCTAGAGCCAGGTTACACAGATGCATGCTATGTCAACACTCTCATAGGACAACTTCCAGAAGCTATTTTGTGAGGAGTATTAACCCTCCTAATTATGCTCCATTAGGGTTTGAGAGCTTCTATATATTCATAAGGGAGGAATGATAGTGGATGTGTACATGGCTAGGATCACAAAATGTGCACACTACTCACTCGACATGATCAGATATAACTATTTCTGAGCATGAATGTTTGAGTAGGAACTTCACAGAGAGATCTGAGCCAGTGTAGTGCCCTTGTGTATCCCCAGATAGGCCCAGGTGAGGGAGATAGAAAATTTGAAAGATATATTTATATTACAGGGGAATTAGATAGTTGGATTTGGTAATGGGCATGAAAAGGATTATTCATATACAACAACCAGTAGATTCCAAAGATCTCGGAATAGGAGACCCTTCCATGTGCAGGATCTGGAACAGGGTCGTATGGTGCATATGAATTATAGAGCTACATGGAATCCATGGGAGAACTAGTTCTATACATGTGATTGGTGAGTTTAAAAGAATGAGACTTCTTGGCCTAATGTGTTTTGTATCCCAGGATGGTAGCATATAGACTGCCACGGTAGAGACAATGCCCTAATCCAGGATCTCCCAGGTGGGGACTAGGTGGTCTCAAATGAGGAGGTTCTATAAGAGGAGAAGGATGAGCCATAGGTGGGGGATTATGGTATCAGGATCTTCCATAACAACCATTAGGTGTCCGGCATCAAGGTCATGGAGCTAGCGGCCAGGTCCACAGATAACTATAGGCTTTTCATGTCTTCGATTAAGCAGTACATGAGATGATTCGAGGCTACGATCTTTGTTTATTATACTATTTACATAGTATTAGTAGAAATAGTTTCTATTCATTCTTCTATCTTGATACTCCTAGTATGGGATTTGGAGATCATAATATTGGTTCTATCATAACATCATTTTCTAATGTTTCCTACCAGGAACACTTATTCTATGTAATTTATCTATCAGTAGTGCAAGCTATCACTTTCAAGACAGAGGTCCATGCGGGACCTACTAGTAATCACGATGGAACCCTATTATGTTATACAAGGAATGGATTGGCTTTCCAATATTTGAGCCCAAATCAACCCTTATTTCATACTATTTAGATTCTTATGTGTTGATGGGATGAGGTTATCTATTTTCAATGAGAGGTCCCTCATAGTAGGACAAGTAGGAGTTTTGAGCAAGAGGTTGCAACCTATTACCCATTAGATAGTGAGTGTAACCATTAATGCTACAGATTATTCAGGTATCTACATTCCATTATTTATATAGGACTATATAAAATTATTCCTTGAAGATGTTTTGGGACAACCTCTTAGGCGGGATAAAGAGTTTTTCATTTACATGCAACCATGGACTACCCTAAAATCTTACATTATATATCGGATAGAACCCACTGAGATCTATGAACAATGGTTATATTTTGAGTAACATCATGTGAAAGGTTTCATCTGATGCAGCGTGTCCCCTTGGGAATCTCCAGTTCTATTAGTGAAGAACACAGAAGAGAGGTTACAGCCTAGCATGGATTGTCAATGCCTAAACCAAGCCACAATAAAAAACAAGTACCCTTTTCCTAGGATTGGATAACTCTTTGATCAATTTTGAGTGGTGAAATAGTTCTCTAAGATTGATCCTATTTTTTTATACTACCAATTTGATGTTTTCTAAAATGATATTACAAAGTTTTCATAACGATGATGCTATTGGAACAATGAGTTCCTCGTGATTACATTTGGTGTGAAAAATTCCCCTGATGTCTACATGGGTTTGATGAATAGGTCATTCAACTATAAATGTACTAGTTCATTTTTTTCATCATCAATGAAAAACTTGTTTACTCTATAATAGAGGAGGAGCATGCATAGAACATGAGGATGGTTTTTAATCAACATTGAGAGCTCCTGATTTATGGAAGGCTTTAAAAATGCTAGTTCTAGATACATGAGGTTCACTTTTGGGGGAATATAATTTCTGAACAAGTATTAGCCACATATCCATTAAAATTAAGGCAGTGGATTCTTAGGAGCTAACCAATAACGTGTTAGATTTGTGGAGTTTTCATGACTTAGAAGGGTACTACAGGAAATTTTTGTAAGTATTCAATAGAATAAAATACCCTTTCACCACTCTGAAAAGAAAGGGAAAGTCATTTACCTATTATGAGTAGTGCCAAAAGTCCTTTGAGGAGTTGAGCAAGTGACCGATGATTGCCCGAGTTTTTTAGACTAATATTTCCAGGAGTTGATTTCGTAGTGTATTGTGATGCCTCTAGGGATGGACATGGTTGTGTATAGACACAACGATAGGCAATTATCACATATGTGTTTAGGAATTTGAGACCCCATTGAGAAGAAATATATTAATCATGACATATATCTATATATGATAGTATATAACATCAAAATGTGTAAGAACTACCATTTGGGAGAGTGCATTTTGGTTTTCTCAGAACACCAGAGCCTTAGGTATGTCTTCACTAAGATAGACCTGATCCTGAGGTAGTGACACTGGTTAGAGTTTCTACCAGACAAAAAATTATATATAATCTATACTCTAGTTATGGAAATTGTTGTATTAGATTTCCCTTAGTTGAAATTCCTAGGATCACCTAGTGCATGATGCTTTGGAGAGATTATCTTCCATGCAGCTAACCATGGTAGATCAAGGGGGTGTTGATTTTCTACAATCGATGGTGTTGACTCTTTCACTCCTTGAGTGTGTGAAAGAGTCCTAACTGGGAGACACTGACTGTGAGGTTATGCATGATAAAATATCGATAAGAAATGCACCATATGATTATTCTGAAGAAGTGAATCACAAGACCTTGATCCATGGGCAGATAATTGTTCTAATCACAGTGTGGGATGAGCTTATTTTGTAGTACCGCACATCTACCTTAGCTATACCACCTAATGTTTGAAAGATGTATAGATATATTCAACTAAATTTTTGGTGTTTTGGAATGATATGAAGTATATGTGAGTTCATCTCATGGTACCTCACCTATTAGTAGGTAAATTATGAGCACCATATTCCACAATGTTTGTTGTTGCATCTTGAGATATTGGAGTGGAAATGGTACAACATAACCTTGGACTTAATCACAGGGCTTCCACACACAGCAATGGTCTATAAAGTCATCTGGGTGATAGTAGACAAAATCACAATGTCATAGAACTTCCATGGTATCATTGAGAATATTTTGGTGGACATTTTTGGGCAATTTTACAAACGGGATAACATTTTCCTTCATGGGGTACCCTTAATGATTTTCTATGATCTTGATGTGTGGTTTACATCATGATAGTCTAAAGAACTGCATGAGGCACTCTTGACCCAGTTACAGATGAGTACATCCTTTCATCTATAGACTGATGGGTAGATCGGGTTCACTAACTAGGTTCCAGAGGATATGTTGAGGGCTTGCATGCTATATTTCATCTGGAGTTCGGAGGATCACATTCCCTTGGTATAGATTTTTTACAACAAAATTTACCACTCTACCATCCACATGAAACATTTTTAGATCTTGTATAGGATACCCTAGAGGTAATACTTTTATCAGACTAATATCATATGGTCATATCTCATGGTCTTAGATTTAGTCCAAGAAAACATAATGGAATTAGAGGTCATTTGGGAGATCATGAAGAGAACCCAGTGTAGGAAAAATTCTACATAGATTGTTTTAAAATTCCCTAGTTATTCAGGTAGGGAGGCCAAGACTTCTTGATATCCTCTCCAAAATGTGGAATTATAAGGCTTGTCATGGGTGGAACACTATTCCAGAGGTTCATTGGGCCATTCAAGATCCTACAGAGGGCCTAAGAGGTTGCCTACCACATTTCCCTACCCCTACAGCTAGAGCTGGTGCATGACGTCTTCCATGTGTCACAGTTGAAAAGATATTAGAATTATCCAATAAACATCATTCACTTGGTGAGTTAGAGATCGAGGATATAAAACCCATTCTAGGGCACCTAGTGGTGATTTAGGACCAATATTAGGGGACCTTGTGAGGATGGACCGTCCCTTTGGTTCAATTGTTTTGGAGGCACGGGTAGATGCACGATATTTCATGGGAGTGGGAGATCTAGTTATAGGATTAGAATCTCAAGTTTTTTTTCTTAGTATTGATTTTTGAGGAAGAAAATCAAGATGAAGGGAATGATGTAGAGACTTTTCTTCTTCCTTGTATGACATTGCAGTATTTATAAGTATATTTCAAGATCTAGGAGCTGAGCCAACATACGATTTGGAATCCCGGTGTGCCAAGAATTAATTTCAAAAAAATATTAATTATATTTTATATTGTGTGCATGTGGTTAACCAATGTAAACTATATTAATCTTAAAAAGATGATCTAATTGGAAATATGAGACCATTTCTATGTCTATAATGTAATGTTTTCCCTACCCACAACATAAAATGAGTCAGAAAGGGACCTTCAGACCCCTCAATTTTTTTTGGTGCATTTAAGTGAATTATTTGATTAATTAATTAATAAAAATAATTCTTTTAACCTAAGAAAGATTATTATAATTTCATTAATATGATATATTTGTCATGTTTAGCCTCATTATTTTATGATTTATCTTAAGCGAGCATCATTGTACATTGGTGAATTCCTTCTTAGAATGACAAACTACTGAATTAAGGTGGATTGAACTGTAACAGACACACCAACATCATTTGATTGTGGCCTGAGTGTGTTTTTTCTAGTGATCGATTCGAAGAAGATTTTGGACTACATTTTGATGATTATTATGACCATGATTAATTTTTTGGGTATATTGTTCATATTTCATCAATATTAACCCCATTCTACTCCAATTTAACTGATACCAATGGATTTAAAAATTGGGGTTTTATCATCAACGTAGGTTATTTCTCATCAAAAATTTAATGTTCTTTATCATTGTCCATGAATTATTTTCCAATGATCTTAAACCCTTTTTATTTTTATTTTCCACCCCCATTCATCTCCTTCACCACCACTTGGACACCATAGTTCTCGATTTTATAGTTGGAGGAATCCCTGAGCTCTATTGGGTGCCTGGATTGGTAGCGGATCAAAGGAACATCAACGATCATTCAAGAAGAGCATAGATTTGGAATCATCATTTCAAAGGGATGATAAATATGATTAATTTTTTTATTATTATCAGGGATTTTATGGATGGTATAGAGTTTAATTATGATCAAAATCCCCCTATGATGAAAAATCATCAATTCCCAGCAAACAAAAACTCGTAAGCATGATTCACTACTAGTTATGATGATTTTAAAAGGAATCATAGTAGGATCAATTGTTGTTTGAACAGTGTCAAAGATAGTGCACAAATCGGAGAAAACATATGGGTTCTGAAAAAATATTGACTTCAGTCAATGTAGGATAAAGAACACACAACGTGTAGCCTCCTTCACCGGTGGAGCTATTGCTTCGGGAAAGATAAGGATGACACGAAGTGTAGTCCTCCCTCACATGTTTCCTATCCATCCACTAGTTAGAAAACCGATGTGATGGGTCATATGGGAAGGGACACAATATAATAAAAACACAGACATGGGTTAACCACATGAGTGGAATCTCATGTAGAAGAAAATTTCATGTACCAAATTACACGGACAAGGGGTCAGAGTACACGAACACGAACAACAGATACGAACTGATACCTAAATAGTTTAACCTGATGATGTGTCCACCTACACAATGTGTACCCCTACATGGATGGGACCCAGTTGGTAAACAGAGAAATATCCAAATAGTGAAGAGGTTCAACATGATGTGTGGGCCTCCTCATACATTGTGTGCTACTTGAGCTCTACCAAGCGATCTCTGTACTTTTTTATCTCATTTGTTTAACTCATAATTTGTCATACGAGATACCTGTCTTGAGTGTTTTTATTCCTAGAAGATGATAAATTCCATAGAAGAAGATTTTGAGATAATTTGTGAATTTTTGGGGTTAGGAATGCACTAGGTTACACCCTATGATGATAGTGATCATACAAAATCATTATAGAAGTACCGGGAATAACCTCCAGCTAGGATGGGTAATGGGATTACCTGATGGGAGTTTTGGGATTACCCGATAGCAGGATTGTGCAGTGGCGTTCCATGAAAATATTTCTAATTTAGTGTCTAGTAGGACTAGGTAGTAGATTTCCACATTGTTTTTGCTTACCCTCAAGAGGGGCTGGGTAGTGGCATTCCTCGATGAAAAATTGCAAGCATAACCCTCCAGCTAGTTTCGGTAGTGGTATTTCCATAACGACTCACTAAGCTTACCCTCTATTAGGAATGGGTAATTTCATTCCCCAGTGACCTTCCTGGGAGGTACCATATAGCTTTTATGGGTTGTGGAATTCTTTTTTGACTACTAGATATGAACACTCCTATCGTACTAGGGCATGGGATCCATTACTAAAATTTGTGACCCCTCGGCTGTGCAACAAATTGATGGAATGTGGTATGTCGTCCCATTGGACTCATTAGAAAGAGGGATTAATTCCCCACGAATATGTATTCTTGTGATGGGACATAAAACTATGTGGGTGAGCCTATGATTTTTAAAGCGAATAGTATCAATGTGTGATAATTGAGTCCCTTTTACTTGTGTGTTCTGGTAATACGCACGAGATGTTGGTCATCCTTGATGGACATCATTTAAACTATTGTCTACTTTTCTTCATGGGATGAGCTGTGAGATGGGAATCCCCTTAATCTATCATTTGGGATTAATTGACTGAGAATATATATATATATATATCATGTTTCAGAATCCACTCCTTGCTTTTTCTTACTCTCCTTCCAAGACAGGTGAAGATGTGTGGGGTGTGCCATGCAAATTCCATGTATAATCTCTCTTTTTTGACAAGTCCACTCTCCTACTACAGTAAGTGGAGAATCAATGGAAAGTTAATATTCTCACTATATCGAGCTCCTTTTTTATTGATGAGTTTTGTTTAACTCTCTTTCCATCTTGAATTATACTATTTTACCATACCATATTCTATCTACTACATTCCTCATTACTTGTATCTCTTACTACTTCCCCTTCACCTTTGTAGGTCGTTTTTCTATTTATGTATATACTAACCCCTACATGGGATTTTCCCAAAATTTCTACAATCATTTACATATAGTGGATAGGTTAATCATGACTTCAATGGATCTTTGGGATTCGAACTACTAGATCAATGTGTGGTGGTACCAGAGCTAGGCTCTTAGTTTTTTACTCTTTTCTAGTTTTTTCAAGATAGGACATTTTTGTAGAAATGTGTTTATTTTTCCATTTTCATTTTATTTTATACTACTGTACATCATAATATTTAGATATCCAGGATTTTTTTTATGGCATTTTCGTACCATAAATTTTTTTCAGTATGAATTTTTCATTGAGTTAGTTGTGTGTGTGTACAAGTACGTTGGTAAAGGACTAAACAATTTTAGTTTTTTCTTCATTTATTATATCCACCCACTATCCTATGTAGGTGGTCTTTGTATTTTTTGTGTTTCACGCCCCGGCATGGGTCAGGTCTTGATAACTCTTTTAAAAAGTATGAAGCATGTCCTCTCAACCACTTATAAATTCAACCCCCATTCCTCTCTTCTTCAGACGATGAATAACTTTTGGATCAATAAATAACGACACAAATATCTTCCCAATATCCATAATTTTTTCCTAAAAGACTTATTTGGGACCATAATCAATCCTAGAAAGGATTCTGGGGAAAACATAAGGAGAATATCTGAAAAAGAGGTAACATTCATCAATGAGAATGTGTAATTTACTTCTTCCTCAACCTACAGATATTATTATTATACCATTATTATATAATAAGCAAAGTAAATTAGATTAATAATATTTTTTATTTTAATATAATTACCCAATACCATCTCCACTTCTGTACAGTGGGTTGTGAAATCATCATTCATGTGTACGGTGGACTACCACCTCACGAACTGATAACCCTCATTTTTCTGTTAAAACCTCTAAAATTTGAATATAATTATGGAATTATTATTTATAAATGATATTTGTGAAATTATAAATCTTATTTAACTTTTTATATCATAGATACGTTCATGTATTCAATTTTTGGGGAATATGATAAGGTCAAAATGTGTACGGAAAACTACTGCCTCGTAAAGGGTTTTGATTCATTAATGATTTACATGGAATGTATTAAGAATGAGTTTACTAAAAATATTTGATATATATGGAATAAAAATTATTCTAGAACAATAATTTATCATTTTCCTTTCTTTTAATTTTATATTAAATAGAAACAATGCCCATGCATACTTATTATCTCTCTTGCCCATAAATAGTGCATTTCATTTTCTATATCTAAGTATTATGGATTACTCTATATACATATATACTATAATTTATATGTTATTTATAGCATGTATAAAATTATGGATATAATGAAAATATTTTCAATGTAATAGTACCAAAAAAAATATTAAATCAAAATATAAATTAAATGTAATGCACTTAATACCTAAAAGGAAACTATAACATGGAATCAAGAAAAAATGTATAATAAAAGGTCATAAGAAAATCATATAAGGTATTATATATATATATATATGAATATGGTTCATTAATGAATTTATAATAAACTTATATTTTTTATAAATTATGTTTGAATGAGTATGAAGGAATTCAATACATAAGATATGAGATTTCAAATCACTCTAATATTTTTTGGAGACATATTTAAATTCACCACAATTCCCTTTTATGTGGTGTATATACTACCTCTTTGAAAAAGTTATATCATTAATACCATTATTTTAATTATCTTTAATGTTTCATTTTTTGTAATAATTTATTTGGTATTATGATTCAAAATATTACTAAATGGGTAAGGTATTTTTTTCTAAATTCCCCTCTTTGAGACTTATGTTAGGTTATTCACCTATATTATTTTATTATGTTTATATACATCCCATTTGAAATGTAATATTATAAATTTATTTATTCAAATGATATTTAATTTCTATTTTTTTATTCCTTCATGGGGATTTTGATTCTATGATAATAGAGTAGTAATGATTTTATTTTACAATCTCATCATTTATCAGGATTCTTTATTATTATATTTACGATGATAAAATATTATGAACCATCTCGCAGGAAACACATGAATTTTAATCTCTTATGGTTATCATGATATTTTCATGTAATGGATTCATTTTACACTCTTTTTTATTAAAATAATTGATAAATATTATTAATAAAACTATAACATTATTTATCTCTTTGGTTGGAAATATGTTCTCTTCCCAAACAATGTATAATAAAAATATTTTCAAAAACATGTTATTATAGGAAAAGTGATTTATTAATAAAAATTTTACCATTATTTGAATTTTTTACAATTTTTTAAGGAATATCATGGTTACTAACTAAATAATTAATTTTTTCATTTAGAGAATATGTGAAAGGAATTTCAATTTTAACATGTACTATGTGAACATTATTTTTCTATGCCATGACCAATAATTAATTCAAATAATCATTTATAAATTTTTAATGTTATTTTTTATGAAAATTATTTTCACAATTTTATACATTTTATAAGTTCTTTTCAAAGTGGAAATGACATTTTTCTCAAGAAATATTTTAAATGATGTTTCAAGATTATTTTTCATCTAAGATGATATCCATCAATGTGACTTACGATTTGATATGGATATAAACCAAGGATAACATTATTATTCATTCATTGAATGATTTATCATGAAAATATGTTTATAAAACCCATTTATATTCCATGGGTTGTACCATGATAAAATTCATATGAAACATAATTCTTTTTTCATTAGTTATACTTAGACAAAATGGAGAAATAATTAGGGAACCTATTTCTTTTCCAGAGGTTATGATATGATGGAATTTTTATGATACCCATTTCATTAAATGTTATATTATATGATGAATGTTTATTGACTTATAGAAAATATAAATATGGTTTTCATTATGAGATAGGTGGTACCCATATCTCAATTAAATTTTTTCAGTAAATATTTATATATCATGTGATAGAAAGGACTGGAACATAAAGTGAACTCGGTTTAGTAGGTGAATTTTTCCATTGTCATGGTATTTATAGTGAACCTTGAATACAATTATGGTATAGGGAGTTAACTCATTCAAATATTATATCATTTGTAGTGATCCTTGACTAATATGGAAATTATTTTCTATACTTTGGTGTAAACCACAAATTCCATGTCTTATGATAATGTTATGCTCTCATGGATCATGTTCTATTATTCCCTTATGATTCATGTATTATAAACTATGAATTTAAACTCCCTGAATCAATTTTATGATATTTGATAGTTAGTTATGGATATAAAATGTTATGATCATGTTATCATACCCTTGTGTTCATGTTATGATTATGTATATCCCTTGTTTACCCTTATTGATCATCTGATCTAAGCTTTTCTTATGTTTACTTTCCCCATGTTATGAATAAATATATTATGATTGATATGTATATGAAGGGTTATTGTTGTGAATAATTCAGTGGGAGATTATGTAGCTCACTTATAGACTATTGTTTATGTTTCCAGGTTTGAAAAGGCACTATCTTATTTTTGTACATAGTTTTTTATTTGGGAAATGAAATGAATATCTATAAAAATTGATATCATATTTATGTATTATAATCCATTATCTCTATATTATGTGTCTCCATATATCCAAAAATAATGTGACTATATTACCATAACCGGATAACCTCCCACCTTAAGATCCACATGAACTTTTTTGAAAAGTAAATAATCTATAGTCCTAAAGTGTATTATTCCATCAATAATTTATATAAGAAAATTTTTAATACATTAATTTTTATAAATTAAATAGCTTAACCAATCATCAATAAAAAATTATGGGAAATCAAATGTATTTTAATAGAATCATACATGTTAATAATGATTCAATTACATGGTCTCTTGCTAATAGATCAAGATCTCGCAATCCAAAACTCAAAAATAAAATACAATGTATATCATCCTAAGTGAAATAATATAACTATAAAATAAAAACCAAGATCAATAATCACGTTCCATAGTAACATATATTTCCTATCAAAACATTTATTCTCAAAACACATATCTAGTATCCATCAAAATATTCAACGCATTCCTAGACTAGTTGTACACTGTCTCCCCGAATCATAAAACAAAAAAACTCTAATACAACATTGTGAAACCCATTATATAACTACAAATTTATTGGGGTTCCATATGTCCTCAGTATCAACCCTCCATACTATAATGGATGTATACTAGAAATGATGACCTAATACAAACAATGGTGAAATTGATCTCTTTAATTAAATTCATATAATACTACATAAATAACCAAAATTATCTATATTATATTATATTATGTAAAACAAAAATAGAAATCAAATTTCATACGTCACACTGTCAGACAAAATATACAATAGTCATCTACTTGGTAGATATAAAGTACAAAAGAAAAAAAGAAAAAAACACACATGCCATACTACCTTCCTTAGGCCTCATCCCAATCCCAATTTCTAATATTGATGAGGCTACACTAGTCCAATCCACTACATGTTTTATTCTTATTCCTAAAATTAAACCTAAGGTTTGCACATGCAACAAACTAACCATGTAGGGTGTGAGGATATAACTTAGAAGGGTATCAAAAATAACCCCTAATATATTTCTTCATATTCATGTGTATTCATAAGAAAACTAATCAAACAAATAAACATGTTTGTTGGGTCATCATGTTCAAACTAGGCCATCGTGGAACCTAATGAGTTACAAATGCCCATGAGGCCATTGGGTGCTAACCAATTAAGACTAACATGTTACCAAACCTTATTTGGATCCATGATGTAATCCCATCATCTCATTCCATAAGTGAAAGATCGTACGTGAAGACATGAGGTAGGGCATAATATCACTCTTGGTCAACACCTTGAGGGATAGGATAGGATCATATGTTCAGTATTCAGGATTACCTTCTCACTAAAGGTGGCCCCATGTGAAAACATTAAATATAAATTGTCGCTCATAATTGGTTCCATCCATCAAATCACACATCACATTCATACCTAATATCACTTAGGTATTTCTTATTGTCCAACCAAGATCGGTATCTCATCACAGACTCAATCTCACTCATGGTATTCCTCTCTTTCAGTCTTGTGTCGTCACACCCATTCCAGTGACTCCATATCACTCGTGGAAGTCCCAAAAACACTATAGGACTCATATAAATTCCCAAATTGTCCCAAGATTCACAATATCTCTCATATTTGACCAAAACATCACATGTGTATCAAGGAATACATCTCACCATGGATGTCCCACCCATGTTTTATCACTAGTTATGGGTAATGGCCTCAAGATCAACCCCCATATCAAGAATCATCAGCTAAGACAATGATTACACTAGAAAACAAAAATATTTAGCTTCTAGTTACATATCTCACCAGCTTAATGCATCCAATATAATCCCTCGTGTATACTCTTGAAGGACATCACATGTAATCCTACACAAAGGGGTATCCATTATGGTCCTCCCAAACTATCTCAATCTCTAGTCAATGATACCATCTATCACCCAACATTTTTATGTGATTTCACAGCATGTTGTCTTGTCATGACACTAAAATCATAATAATGGGTCGGACCTCATCATGATCCCTTATCACTCATATTCCCACATCCATGTGACAGCCCCAAGACATCATGTTCTAAATTCCACTAGATTAGTTCTTCTGTGTCCTAAAGAAATGATCATGACCTTCACATGGTACCATATCACATCTCCTATGGGAGTTATAATAACCTTTTATCCAGTTTAAACCCCTCCCTATCATCATATTCAATTTATTAAATGACGTAAGTCACTATACGTGAAACTGAAGACTCTCTTACAACATTTTGAGATAGTTTTTCATCACTCACAAGATGTCAAATAAAAATATTTTCAATCAAGAATAGGCCCTAAGACCCTCATATCTTCCAAAAAACCTAGAATTCATCCTATATAACCCGGTGTCTCATCTCACATCCTATGACCTTTTAGAGGTCTATCTTTAACTCAACTGATTCCATATCCCCTTGGATACATATTCATCAAGCAATACCAATTCACCAATATACTAAATAGAACATAATTTAATCATATGAGGTCTATCACCCTCCTATAGAATATACCTAGGGCATCTTTGGTCCTCAAAACCCATGCCCAAACCCCATATAGTGTGAAGGCATGCATAGTTAGGCATAAAAATGTACTGTTTTAGAATTAAAGTGAGATCCTATGTTAAACATTGTGTTAAATAACTATTTAGCTCCACCAATCCTCATCCAATCCCATAAAAACATGTTCCTGATTCTTGGAACCTATCTCCCAAGAAAAACTATAATTACATATAACAATTTATAAAAATTAAAATTAAAATTAACTAAATATCCATAAATTATGAAAAGGTCACCAATAGACGTTTTCTCATCAAAACCACAACGTACCACACTCAAAATATTTGTGGTGTACTCTTGACATAAAAACATGTAAAATACCAATCATACGATTCTTAATTAATTTCTAAAAAATGTAATTTTACTAAAAACCCTATGAAAATTATTTTCTCAATGTTACTCTACCAAAATAGTGTGTGACAATGTGTATGCATCATCTTGGGTCATCCTCAACATAAGGCGAAAAAAATTCTCATCAATCATAGATGATTTCATCATAATCTAGGTAAATTAAATAAAAAATCATTATTGAAATGAAAATTAATTCATGGATATAAATGGGGAAGAAAAAGGAGGAGAACAATGGACAAACTCACCCAAAATAATTGTAAGATCACATCAGGAACAACCCCATATGAGGGGTAGTCAATAGAAAGAAAGAAGGAAGGAATTTTATCCAAAATGGAATACTCCCATCACTAAAATTCCCAAAAAATGATGGAGTCTCACCGATAAAAAATATTATCCTACAACCCACATAAAAATACCCAAAACACATTTCAAATAATGAACTATTGTCCATTCCATTAAATACACAAGGCTCACCAACCCCCCCCCCCCCTCCTCCTACCTCAAACACTCCCCACCCCCCTTTAAAGGCATGAAGTCACCCCATAAATTACATTCCTAGAATGAACACCATCTCCCATTGTGGATATCTTACTGCTACATTTTCTCAGCAGCATACCCACCCATCCATAATCTCACACTAGCTCAAGAACCCGTACCATCGACCAGGTCTTGATTCATATCAAAACACACTACTTATGTACATCCAAATGATCAATTTCCATGTCTAAATCATGTTCCTAAAACTAATCCTTTATAATATAAAAAAATCAAACATTCTCTTCAATATAACAACTATAAAATCTTAAGCGTGTTACAGAAACTTCCAAATCACATAATAGGTATAATGTTTCATATTTCACATTATTGGACACTTCTATGGAACATAATTTAATTGTTTTAACACATTAAAAAATGCATATAGAAATCTGAATCATCTAATAGTCCTTCCAACATTATGATTTTAATTAACGGTATTATGTTTCACAGTTAATGAAATTCTTGAAAATATACTTTATTTTTTCAAATAGAAACATCATCCCTACCCATAACATCACGAGTTTCATCATTCATGAGATGAAACATGATAATACTTCCAGAAATATTATTCCTCATACTCCATATCTTATAAATAAAGTAAATCTAAGACTCTAGTAAATTGGGAGCATTCAACTACAAACCTATTTTACCTTCCAAAATGGTTTTTTTTTAATTAAATTTGAAAAGTATATTTTCAATAATTTAATTTTCATTAGTTGTATTATTTCATAGTATATCCATTATTCACACAATGCCAAAACATGGGAACACCATCAACTGAGAAACTATGTCTCCTACAACCCCTTATAAATTGACAGGGTCAACTAGAATACCACTGAGAGGGGGGATTAATTAGTGGTATGAGTTTTTTAAGTTCATTTGAATTAAACCTCGATGAAAATTTAAGGTCTCAATCGACTAATTATAAACACTCCCTCACATGGTTTGAAACTTTAATGAAACTAATTTACATCACACAAGGATTTTATAAGACTAGGACTCAATGTGAGAATGTATTCTATTCTGGGATCCAGCCATAATTTGAGACCAATATTATCACAGAATATAAATGTTATTATAATATAGTGGTAGTTTTCTTCATTTTCAATTTAAAGGTTTTCCATTGTAGTACCAAATAAGGGTACTGTTTGACTTGTGTAAAATGACTTCAGCAATGGATAAATGATTAAACTAGGACCACTATTCTTCAAGACTGTATCCTTGTTCATGAATATGAACAAGATCTCGAGTGCTTTATAGGATTCCACAAAATAAAATAATAAGATCATATTTTGATAGGTTTATGACTGACAAACAAATATCAATGTAGTGACATGTAGGTTAACATTCCCCATCAGATTTAGAGAGTAATAACCTAGTAAAGGGGATCATGCATGATCGTTATGATCTTATACCTTCTCAGTAGAAATAACTAACATAATAAAATACTAGATCATCTTTCCTTAACCCATCCATAAATAAAATATACAAAAATTTTAGATCTTCCTCTCTTTCTCATTCTTTAATACATGAATTTTATAGTAAATCAATGTATCAGAATGACTTATCGATACTCAAACAATACTTTTCACTTCATTTATCCATTCTATATATCTATAGTAATTTTGGATATTAAATACATAATAAAATATAGATAATATCCTTCATCCCTGGTTTCAAGATATTATTGGGTCAATGAATTCTTAAAAAATATCTTATCGATTCAAATATAATAATTTAAAATATATTTATTTGAAATATTCATGAATTTTTCCTCATGGACCTACGAATTAATATCCATTAAAAACTAAAAATAAAATAGTCATGAATAATGGCTTTGACAATAGGTTTGAAATTTATGATTCCTAGTATAGAAAAGCATCATCTGAATAAATATTGGATTTTACCTTCTCATGTATTTCTCAATGTATATTCACCTTTTTATATTCCATGGGAAGTCATATTATGCTTTACTATTATCAAATTCATTCTTTCCTTTTCATTATTTTAGGATGTAGTCACTTAGTAAGGTGAGTTTCACCTTATATTATTGAATGTATAATTATTAATTTTCTAAATTCTTGTCATTAATTACTTTATAATGTGAGGATCACCTTACAGTCTTTATGTATGACCTTTTGAAAACATAATCACACTTTATATTTCTATGAATTTACCTTATGAAGCCTGAGATACACATATATAAACTATTAAAAAATCAACATAAAAATTTCATGACATGTCCATCATTAGTATGGTCATTTTTTATCACTTTATGAAGCCTCTACCTCACCTTAAAATTTTTATAATTCACCTTATAATGTCAAATACGTAGAAATATACCGCAAAACATTTTTTTAGATTCCATTATATAATCACTATACTAATCCTATTCATTTTTTCTAATTATAAATAGTTAAAACCCACTTCAAACATATACTCAGAAATTCATCTCAGAATTTAACTAATGGGTGAGAATAAATATAACCCATTAAATAATAAAATTTGGTACTATAATATCACCCTCATTATTTTATCAACCTTCCAAGAACTCATTCATGACATAGAAAATCATTCAAGATAAAAAAAAATTATAGACTATCTTACATGAGATGTGTCTTGAAAATATAACAATAGAAAATTAGTTTTTTAATATAATTACATCCCTTATTTACAATAAATTACTTTTCAATAAATTTTATTTCTCTCCACATTATTTAATGTGATAACCGTTATATTTATTCACGTTTTTAAAATAAAATTAAACATTATACCAAAGATAAAGAGAATAATTACATTCCTACGTAAGCTTTTTGTACCTTTAATCTCCCATTAAAAACATAATTAAAATCATTGTGGATTAATTCCATAAAAACCATTAATTAGTAGATAAGCTTTGGACGCTCATTTCTAAACTTAATTTCATAGAAAATTCATTGAGAATAAATTTAATGAATATATTAGCAAGATGGTATTGAGTCAAAATAAATTTCAACATTACATCCCCATTGGAAATATTTTCTTCTATATAGTGAAATAAGATACCAATTTTCTAAAATCATAAGTGTGGCATTGTATTCTTATAATGAATAATTTCACTTTTATTGTCACATGAAATTTTAAAATGTCATTCAATATTCACTATCAGATCGTCGTGCTACTCCTTTATCAAAATAAAATGAGTGTAACCACTAATATAAAGCACATATCTTATTATGTAGTTCGTTTGGTAATATTGTTTTTCTCCTTACAATTTTAGTTAACACATATTTCCCCAAAGATAATCGTTCTACCAGAAGTAGATCTTCTATAATAACATTCTCCTACTTAGTAAACATCAGTATAGTTCAATATATTAGAGGGTTTTACATTATTCTACATAAGTACATAACTCATTGTTTCTTTAATATATTTTAGAACCCTCATACCAGCCATTATATTTGATTCCTTTTGATCACATTGATAGAATGCACATAAGTTCAAATCAAATATTATATCATGATTGGAAGTTGTGATATAGATAATTATAACAGAAATATTCTAAAATCCTTAACTTACACTTTCCCCAATAAAATATTCCCATAATTTAGAACATCATGTATAGGTGTCGATATTATCTTGGATTAATTAAGTCCAAATACTTCAATAATTCCTTTATATACTTATTTTTGGAATAGGAAATGAAATATATTTTTAACAACTGTAATCTAAGAAAATATTTCATATCTCCTTTCATGGGAATCTCAAACAATTTTTTCATTTTACAAGAAAAAAAATTAAACCAATCCCTTAATAACTTGAAAAAAATAATTTCATTATCATATTAATATATAATAATAGTAACTACATTTATTTATATTTTATAATGATTTATATCCACTTTTCCTTTTGTGAATTTCATGTCTTTCAAGTAGTTTTAAATTCATTAATAATAGAATATGGGATCATAAATTAATTATTAAAAGAACTTATTCAATATTATACCATTATATCTTCATTAATAAGTATAAAACCATTAGTATTATCAATATTCACTTATTCGCCTTAACCACCATTCAATAACTATGATTTTACATTAATTTGATATATTGTATACTGCCAGTAATCTGTAAAATCTAAGAACATTATTATATACTCCAATAATTTAACTTGAGAAAAGGTATAAATTCAATCATCCCACTAAAAGTATGGGTAACCCTTGCAAACAATTTTGGATTTGTTCTTAGTTACTTCTCTCTTTTCATTCAACATATTTATGAATACCCACTTTGTTCCCATCATTTTTTTTAATATTTGGTCTCAGGGAAAGATACCAAATAGTATTATTATTGATTTCGTATAGTTACATATTAATTTACCTAACTCACTCTTCATATTTAACATCATTTTCCACTATATGTGGCTCAATTTGTGAGATAAGGGTTATTTAGATATAAAGCCTAAACCTTCACTTAGTCGAGACTGGAGAACTCTGATCACCAATAATGGTTTATAATATCACATAATTCATTAACATCTAATTCTTCTATTTTTCATTTTTATATGTCTCTAATTAATCACTAGTCTAGTTATCATCATCATCTTCAACATGTGAATTAATCTCAACCAGTTATTCTTTATTTTTCTAATAATTATGCTCAGTTTCTTCAATTAAATCCTCAAAATATACATCCTTTGAAACCTTCATATAAGGTTTATTTTGAATAGTTTCTAACTCATATTATCCACAAAAATTTTGACTCCTTAGGTTATAACATTCATATCCCATTACATTGGATATATTTCCATGAAATATACCTTCGTTATACTTTTAATCAATCTTACCTAACATTGTGCTTTTAATCTACATATGGATGGTACTACCAAAAACCCTAAAGTAGTCCATGGTGGGATTGTTATTATACCGCATATCATAAGAGTTCATGGTAGATTTCGGTAATAATATAAAATAGTTTTGAATATAAATATTTATAAAAATATCATCTCACTAGTATATCTTTGAGGTTTTGAATTCCTATACAATGGTTTCTCTAATCTCAACCAAACATCCATCTTTCTTTTCTACAAATCAATTTAATTATGGTGTTTAAAAAGTATTATAATGACATTTCATTCCATTATTTTCAAGATAGTATTATAATTATTTACATGTAAACACCTTCTCAAAATTAGATCTTAAATTATTGATACACAACCCTTATTATTTTTTCAACTCCTCTCTAATAAAATTTAAGAATTTATACTGCCTCTAATATATGGTTTCATAATATTGCTTTATTAATTATAGTGTAAAAATAATTTAATGTGATGAAATAAATATCATGTTATGTGTACTTATATTTCATTAATCTATACAGATCATAATGAATAAGCTCATGTTTTTTTGTAGATTGTATTTCCACCCTATTATGGCCACCCGGTGTAATTTTCCATTTTTTCAAGTTTCACATATTTCTTATTTTTCTCACTTGAGATAAGGAAAATATATCACCATATATTCCCTAAAAATATTTTAAATTTTTTCTAAAAAGGTTTTTCTATTATTATATGCCCAAAAGTTTTTCCATTTATTGAACTCAAATAGAAGGAATTGAATAAGTATACAATTTAAAAAAAAATTATAACTAATTCGGTGGGCTATAGTTATAACATTTCTATAATTTATTTCCTTTATGATGCTGGTTTTACATCTAATGGTAAATTTATTTCCATCATCACATAGTGGACTCACAATAAATATGTTTTGTTTATGATTGTAAAAAATTAACACTTTTTTGACTTAAATTTTTGGGATTCTATGTAACGCCCAGACCCCAGTTACCCAGAGTCTATGCATTATTACATAACATTGGCATGATCACAAGAAAGATCAAATCTCGAAAGACCGATAAGTTTAGTAGCCTTGGACACACTAGATATATTCCTAAAGTTTTACATTACATCATAAAAATGAAAACTACAACAACATATTCTCCATAGTCCACACTCTTATCCCCTCATACTATCCCTTCAGGTCATTCATAATTTACATCTTCACATCCTGGGAAAAATAAAACATAGAAAAGGGGTGAGCTCCAATGCCCAGTAAGGATAAAAATATAGCGGAAACTTTCATAAATAAGAATAAACATTTAAGGCAATGTATAACTAAAACAAAAGCCTTTTAAAACTGAACTTCAGCATAGTATGGAAAAAATAAAATGAAATAATGGCACTTAATTATTCACATGGATATTCTACTAATATAATAATCACATTCAATATCAATAACCACTTTCATAATGATGGAATGCATAATGCTAGACTATCATAACCACATAGCCAAGGCCTCGTGCCAAGACTAAAAATAATATTTTGTCAAGGCCTTGTGCCAAGACACTAGTTTGTCTCATGAGACCTACCGATGCATCGAGGAGCTATAGCGGGCTCCACCTGTCACATATTATGTCCAATGCATTCCTCATATTAACAGGTTTAAACATAACATAAACATTCGTATTAAAACTAGCATAAAAAATGTCAATACTTTCTCCATAAACCATTAATGGTATAAAAATAACACATCCACAGTCAAAAAAATCACAAAACCTTTAATACAATATGAAAGTTTTCTATCATAATAAATCAACTTCAAATAAGCTTAAAATCCATCAAAGGATGCTGACATAGATGAAATCAAAACTATTTTAGAGAAATATCCCCTTTTTTGAAATCATTTAAAAGTCACATAATTATAAAATAAAACATTTACTTTGAAAATTTTCTTATAATCTTGTAAGGGAAGATTCAAAGATTTTATAATGATGGAAAATAGCCACACCCGAAGTATAAGTTAAAAAAACATTCTTACCTTAATTATGTCAAAAAGGTTAAAAAGAACCTTGTTTGGAAAACGATGGAAAGATTCCTTTATAAACCCCTTCTAAAAAGTCAAACAAGGGTATAAATGACTTTAACCCATATTCTTGTAAATAGTAAAAATGTTTTGAAATACATTTTTAAGAAACATGGATGTGAATGATAAAGAAATCCCCGTAGATTATTACGTATAAAAAACCTCGGATAATGAAGAGATTACGAAATAAACACTTACCTTGTACTTTTCCTTGGTTGGGGTAGGTTAACCTCCGTATAATGGTGAAATAATTGTTATTAAATTATAGAAGAATCATGTATATTAATATGATATCATATATGATCTTTTAATAATTCTTTGTTAATAATATTTTAGAATTATCGTCGTTTCGGGTGCTAACTTACTCATTTTCTTTTTTATGTTTTGTTACGTAAGCTGTATTTTTCATGGATAGGTTGTATCTTATTCACATCCAGAATGATATCAAGTCCGTAGATACTATTATTAATAATCAAATGAGAATTATACTTGAATGGATACGATTGGGAATGAATCTCATCGCGTTCGGGGAGACGGTAGTCCGTACGTACGCACGAGCGACAATATCATTATTTTGATATTAAAATAATAAATAATTGGATGGTATATCATATATAAAGAATCATTACCATGTTATATTTATTATTTAAATGAATTACACATCATTATTATACCCATTAAAATAATAATTTATTGAATAACAATTACACCATGACGTGGAGACAGTAAGTCGTACGTACGCACGTATGGTGACATGTCATTCAAAGGATTGATAGAATACTGAATATGGTTGTACCATGTTTATAATAACATAAAATTATATATAATATACTTCAGTTATTATTTTATAAATGAAATAACAAATAAAGAAGAAGTGGAAGAAGAAAGGAACTTGAAAAAGGGTGGTGAAATCATTACCTCTTCTTCGGGTTCTTCCTTTTGATTTGATCGAAAGGGATCCATAAGGTGGATTTCAGACTAAAGGAAGGCATATAGGATGAATTGAGGGAAGTTTAGAGAGTATTTGGTCAGGATTTGGATGAACCAAAAGGCTTTTATGGTGTGAATTAATGAGAAGGGGGGGTGCCCTTTTATAAGAGGGGTGAGAGGCACCGTTGGAAAAGCTAGAAATATTATTTTATAATAAATTTATATTCATTTTCTAATGGATCAAAAGTGGATTATTTAACTTTTAAGGCGGTTATGGGTCGAAAACCACTCAACCAATAGAATTTATACGGGTTTGAGTCATTATATTAACTTTATCTTTTAGTTTTAACTCTTAGTTGATTAGTTTGACACTTACCATGTCACTTTGTATTTTTATATTGTACATTTAATAAACTTACTATATACCTCCAAGAGACCCCCAAGTGTCCCATTAATAATACACCTATTATGATATAAGTCTCTTGGCCGAACCCTATATTTTTAGGAATTGAATATCAATTAATAATATAATATTTGTTTTAAAAACTCTTTTATGTCAATTTTGACACTATTTGGAAAATTGATTTTTTTTAAAAACCATAACAGAATGATTACTTTGAAAAAATTTAATTAAATTATTCCTAACATGTCATATTAACCTATAAAATTAGTTTAATTCCTAAAAAGTCGAAAATTATATTTATTTTGGTATTTATAATATCAATTATTACAATTTTTCACTATTATGGTAATTACTGCATCATCATTGTGTTATAAATAAATTAAATTATTTAATGTCTAAAAATTATAAATAAAATATCATTATGTATGAAATATTTTTATATTTTTAATTAATATTTATAATCGAATTTATCTTATGTGTAACCCTATATTAAAAATGTTTTAGTAAATAAACTTTGATTTTAACTCTTTTAACTCTTCTTTGAATTAAATAATAATAAATGTCCTAATCTAATCCTAGTGGACCTAAATGATAATATTTTATTCCTAAGGTTGTTTTTGGTCGATATACACATGTCCAATATAATTAGGACATGTGTTAGGGTAATATTAATATCATTTTTACCCTTAATTACCCTATTTAATTTTAATCGTGGTAAATAAAAGTAAAAAGTTATTATTCACCAAAAAATAATTTTCATTTCATTGAAGCACATTTTACACCTTGATATTAATCGTGTCTCTCAAATTTTTGAAATTCCACTCACAGAAGTGGTAAAATTATGTTTTATGAAAAATTCAGTTTTTTTAACTACCACTTAGTGGTTTCACTATTCATCGAAAAATGAAGTTTTTCAGAAAAATACCAAACATTCACCCTAGGATAATTATGATATTCCGAATCCAAAAATGAAATCCATTTTGAAAAATAAAATTTATAAATTTCAAAGAGTGGGTATTACTATTCATAACGGCTAATTTGATTGGTTGTGGTGTGTTAGAACTCGATGTTGCGTACAACACATGCTATTGCATTATTCAAAGAGAAGTGTACCATAGAAGCTTGGGGTGTTACATTATCCCCTCCTTCAAATAATTTCGTCCTCAAAATTTCTAGAATACTACCGCATGAAAAGACACGGGTGGTTCTTCATCATATGTTCCTCAGGTTCCCACGTTGCCTCTTCCATCTTATGGTTTCTCCATAAGACTTTTACCTGATGCGTTGTCTGGTTTCTTAGTACTTGTTATCTCGTATCAAGAATCTTGACGGGCTCTTCACAATAAGATAGATCGGGTTCCAGTTCTAATTCCTCATAGGTGAGTACATGCGTTGGGTCAGGCATGTATTTCCTCAACAGAGATACGTGGAACACATCGGGAACTTTGGAGAGACTTGGCGGCATTGCCAATCGGTAAGCTACAGCCCCAATTCGTTCTAGAATTTCGAAAGGTTCGATGTACCTGGGATTCAATTTAACTTTCTTACCAAAACGTATGACTCCCTTCCATGGAGATACCTTCAGGGAAACATGATCACCGACTTGAAATTCTAAATCCTTCCTTCGATTATCGGCGTAGCTCTTCTGCCTACTTTGAGCTGCTTTGATATGGTTTTGGATTACCTTCACCATTTCCATCATTTCCTCCACCAGTTCTGGGCCTACAAGTTTTATTTCACCAACGTCATCCCAACAGGTTGGTGTGCGACATCACTTTTCGTATAACGCTTTATATGGTGCCATATGAATAATCGAATGGAATCTATTGTTATAGGAAAATTCTACCAGAGGTAAATATTGATCCCACATACCCTGAAATTCAAGTGAGAAAGATCTCAACATGTCTTCTAAGGTTTGAATAGTTCATTCTGATTATCCATCTATTTGAGGGTGGTAGGAAGTGATCAAATGAAGTTTAGTATCCAAGTCTTTCTGAAGACTTTTCCAGAATCTTGAAGTAAAACGGGTATCACGATTAGAAACAATTGATAGGGGTACTCCATGAAGTCTCACAACTTCATTAATATATAGTCTTTCTAGTCGTTCAAGTGGTAAATCTTCCCTTATAGGAAGAAAATGTGCTTACTTGGTAATACGATCAACAATGACCCATATTGCATCGTTCCTTCTAGGATTCTTTGGTAACCCTATGACAAATTCCATCGTAATATTGCCCCATTTCCACTTCGGTGTGGGAAAAGGATGCATGACTCCCCCAGGCTGTTGCCTTCCAGATTTCACTTGTTGAAAAACCATACATCTTGACACAAAATCAGTAATCTCCCTCTTCATGTTGTCCCACCAAAAATGTTCCTTCAAATCTCTATACATTTTGGTGCTCCCAGGGTGTATATAGAAATTGGAACTATAATCATCTTCCATCAATTCCCTTTTTAGATCTGGTATATCGGGAACACAAAGTCTCTTCCCGAATTTCAAAATTCCATCTTCATACACAAAGTCTCTCAATCTCCCATCATTCACAGCTTTAATCTTCATTTGAAATTCTTCATCATCGGTCTGAGAACTCTTAATCCTTTCTAGTAAAGATGGTTTGGAAACCATTTGAAAAATCATTGATGTTTCACCTTCCCTGGTTATTCCCATGTCCATCTCCACTAGATCCATGAAAATTGGATCCCTTTCAATTCTCATATTGTTCAAAACTCCATGGTCTTTTCTCCTCAAAGCATCTGCCACCTTGTTTTCTTTCCCGGGGTGTTAGTTTATCATAAAATCATAATCCTTGAGTAATTCAAGCCATATCCTTTTCCTCATGTTGAGTTCTTTTTGTGAGAAAATATACTTCAAACTCTTGTGATCAGTATAAATCTCACATTTTTCACCATATAGGTAGTGCCTCTATATCTTCAAAGAAAAGATCACAGCTGCTAACTCAAGATCATGGGTAGGATAGTTTTGTTCATTAATTTTCAACTGTTGTGATGAATAGGCAATAACCATATCATTCTGCATAAGGACACAACCAAGTCCTTTCTTCGATGCATCACTATAAATAACGAACCCATCATTCCCTGATGGTAGAGTCAATATAGGAGCATTGACTAATCTTCTCTTCAGTTCTTCGAAACATTCTTCACACTCTTTTTTCCAAAAACAATTAACCCCTTTACGTGTGAGCTTCATTAATGGGTTAGCCAACCAGGAAAAATTCTGGACGAAACGTCGATAATAACCTGCCAAACCAATAAAACTGCGTACCTAAGTTATACTCGTCGGTGCTGGCCATTCTTGGATTGCCTTGGTCTTAGAAGGATCAAGAGATATTCCATATTTAGAGACAATATGGCCAATAAAAGAAATCTCTTGAATCCAGAATTCACACTTGCTAAACTTACTATATAATTCATGTCTTCTCAGAGTCTTCAGGATAATGCGCATGTGATTTTCATGATCTTCGTAGATTTTGGAGTATACCAAGATATAATCAATAAATACCACCACAAATTCATCTAGATATTCCTTGAAAACTCTATTCATCAGATCCATGAATATAGAGGGTTCATTTGTCAATCCAAAATGCATTACTGTAAACTTGTAATGCCCATACCTGGTTTGAAATGATGTCTTCAGAATGTCTTCCTTCTTCACACATAACTGATAGTATCCAGATCGAAGGTCAATATTTGAAAGTTTTGAGCTCTATGCAGTTGGTCAAATAAGTCATCAATGAGAGGTAGGGGATACTTGTTCTTTATTGTTATAGCATTGATCTCCCTGTAGATGATACATAACCTCATAGATCCATCTATATTTTTAACAAAAAGAACAGGGGCTCCCCATGGAGAAACACTAGGGTGAATAAATCTCGTATTACTCAATTCCTCTAGTTGTTTCTTTAGTTCAACTAATTCTACAGTGTCCATTCTATAAGGGGTCTTCGATATAGGCCTTTATCCAGGAATTAAATCAATGGAAAACTCAACTTCTCGTTCTGGAGGATATTCAGGTAAATGTTCCGGAAACACATCTACATATTCTTTCACAATAGGTACATACTCTATTTGAACATTCCTTTCCTCACCTATAGTCATTTCATTCTCTTCCTCCCTAATAATTGAATTTAGTTGAGGTATTGGGGGTGGATCTATATAAGAATTAGGTGGCAATTATTCTGCTCTAAAGATAAGGTGTTCTTTATCATCATCATCAAGAATCGTAACCTCCTTCTTCTTAAAATAAATCTTCTCATCATGGTCCAAAATCCAATCCATATCGAGGATTATATCAAACTCAATCATAGGTATGATGATGAGATCAGAGGATAAAGAAAATTTATGTGCTCTAATGGGGACTGATTCACAAAACTTTGTTGCAATGATACTTCCCTTAGGAGTTTTAACTGAAAAATACCTTGTTAAATCACATTGGAAATATCTAATTTTCTTAGAAAACTGGTAATATATGAAACAATGCGATGATCCAAAATCAAATAATTCATTTGCTAAACTTGAGGAAACCATTAAATTACCTGCCACCACATCTTTCGGAGCTTCTACCTCAGCAGTAGTGATAGCATAAGCTTGGTCTTGATCCCTTGGACTTTTCTGAGGTAAGTTCCCCTGACTCTTAGGACATTCATTTTCATAATGTCCCATCTCCCTACAATTGTAGCATTGGACATCGGTAGCTTCCTTCTTCCCCTTGAAATCACGAGCTTGGTGGACTTTTTCACCACACTTGTAACAGACTCCCATTCTTTTTAAGAAAGTACCGGGGTGTTTCTTCCCACATTTACTGTAGGATGGATATTCAACTTTTCCCTTCTTCCCTTTATTTCCATTCCCATATTGATCATCAGATCTCTTCTTCTCTTACTTTTCTTTAAAGTCATATGAAATAGAGAATTATTTCTCTGTCTTGATAGCACATGAGACAATTTCTTCGTATGATGAGAAGGATTGTGAGACTAATGATCAACAGAGAAATGGTTTTAACCCATAAAAGATACAATCAATGTTACTTCTTGGGTTATGTATATAATCTCCAGCATACCTTGCTAACCTTGTAAAGTTAGCCTCATACTTTGCGACATTCTCATCCTCCTTTTGTCTCAGACTCAGAAATTGTCATTCCATATCTGCTTGATGGTCATGAGGAAAGTATTTTTATAAAAATAAATATTTGAACTCCCTCCATTCCATATTTGATACTTCATCATCTTACTTTTTATTTTGAATCAATGACCACCATTGATCAGCATCTCAAGTGAGGCAGTAAATTGCCATGATAACTTTTTCCCTTTCACTACTCCCCAAAGCCTGAAATATTTTCTCTAGGGAATTTATCCATTACTCAGCTACTAAGGGATTTGTACTCCCATTGAATGTTGGTGGTTTTTGCCTCATTAAGTGAACTAACATTGATCCTCCACACTGTGGATCAGGGTGCTCCATACGGGTAAGGTTATTATTCATAACCTAAGTGAGTTGTCTCAGTATGGTGATTAGCTGATCGGCACCAGTTGCATCACCAGCTCCACTATAATTATCTTGATCAGGAGGGAAATCCCAACATGGAGTGCATGCATTGATACGGTTTCCATTTCTTCTCCTAGGTGCCATTTCTAAACAATGGCATAAACTAGATCAGTTTATGAATCAAAATACATAATTCCATACTTATAAAACACTTAACATAAATTTAACTATTTATGAATATAATCCATAATCATAAAAATGTTTTCTTTGAGGAAGTATATACTCATAAACCCTTCATAATTATTTGTAAAGAAAATGAGAGTTATCTTAAGCATATCCCTCGGGAGTGTCGTAACCAAGACTGCAGTAAGGCCCATTGTCGTGCACCAGTTCCCATTCGAGTCTAGCTCAAAGCAGTGTTTTCGAGTTTTACCCCTAGGTACATCTGTTCCAGAGCCGCCTCTACCTGCTCATATCAAGACAGGGATGTATTTCTCAGAAAACTCAAAAAATCTCTACAATACCAAAATTCTAGGAAGTTATTCTATACTAATCCTAAAAGTCTATCTTAGGTCTATGTGTTCTAATCAGAGTTTATCTAAATCTAGCTTCCAAGGTTTGTACTAAACTTCCTATGATACCAACTGTAACGCTCCGACCCCAGTTACCCAGAGTCAGTGCATTATTACATAACATTGACATGATCACAAGAAGGATCAAATCTCGAAAGACCGATTAGTTTAGTGGCCTTGGAAACACTAGATATATTCATAAAGTTTTACATTACATCATAAAAATGAAAACTATAACAACATATTCTCCATAGTCCACACTCGTATCCCCTCATACTATCCCTGCAGGTCATTCATAATTTACATCTTCACATCCTGGGAAAAATAAAACATAGAAAAGGGGTGATCTCAAATGCCCTGTAAGGATAACAATATAGCGGAAACTTTCATAAATAAGAATAAACATTTAAGGCGATGTATAACTAAAAAAATCAATTTAGACTTGAACTTCAACAAAGTATGGAAAAAAAATGAAATAATGCCATTTACTTATTCACATGGATATTCTACTAATCGAATAATCACATGCAATATCAATAACCACTTTCATAATGATGGAATGCATAATGCCAGACTATCATAACCACATATCCAAGGCCTCGTGCCAAGACTACAAATAATATTTTTTCAAGGACTTGTTCCAAGACATTAGTTTGTCTCATGAGACCTACCGATGCATCGAGGAGCTATAGCGGGCTCCACCCGTCACATATTAAGTCCAATTCATTCCTCATATAAACAGGTTTAAACATAACATAAACATTCGTATTAAAACTAGCATACGAAATGTCAATACTTTCTCCATAAACCATGAATGGTATAAAAATAACACATCTACAGTCAAAAAATAAAAAAACCTTCAATACAATATGGATGTTTTGTATCATAATAAATCAACTTCAAATAATCTTAAAATCCATCAATAGATGTTGACATAGATGAAATCCAAACTATTTTAGAGAAATATCCCATTTTTTTAAATCTTTTAAAAGTCACATAATTATAAAATAAAACATTTACTTTGAAAATTTTCTTATAAGCTTGTAAGGGAAGCTACGAAGATTTTATAACGGCATAAAATAGCCGCACCCACCATATATGTTAAAAAAACATTCTTATCTTAATTTTGTCGAAAAGGTTAAAAAGCACCTTGTTTAGAAAACGATGGAAAGATTCCTTTATAAACCTCTTATAAAAAGTCAAAAAAGGGTATAAATGACTTTAACCCAGATTCATGTAAATAGTAAAAAAAATTGAAATACATTTTTAAGAAACATGGATGTGGATGATAAAGAAATCCCAGTAGAGTATTACGTATTAACAACCTTAGATAATGAAGATATTGCGAAATAAACCCTTACCTTGTACTTTTCCTTGGTTGGGGTAGGTTAACCTCCTGTATAATGGGGAAATAATTGTTATTAAATTATACAAGAATCATATATATTAATATGATATCATATATGATATTTTAACATTGCTTTGTTAATAATATTTTAGAATTATCTTCGTTTCGGGTGTTAACTTACTCATTTTCTTTTATATGTTTTGTTACGTAAGCCATGTTTTTCATGGATAGGTTTTCTCTTATTCATATCCAGAATTATATCAAGTCCTTAGATACTATTATTAATCATCAAATGATAATTAGACTTGAATGGATACAATGGGGAATGAATCTCATCGCGTTCGTGGAGACGGTAGTCCGTACGTACGCACGAGCGACAATATCATTCTTTTGATATTAAAATAATATATAATTTTATGGTATATCATATATACAGAATAATTACAATGTTATATTTATTATTTACATGAATTAGACATCATTATTATACCCATCCAAATAATAATTTATTGAATAACAATTACCCCACGACGTGGAGACGGTAAGCCGTACGTACGCACGTATGGTGACATGTCATTCAAAGGATGGATAGAATACCAAATATGGTTGTACCATGTTTATAATAACACCAAATTATATTTAATATACTGGAGTTATTATTTTATAATGTTAATAACAAAGAAAGAAGAAGTGGAAGAAGAAATGAACTTGAAAAAGGGTGGTGAAATCATTACCTCTTCTTCGGGTTCTTCCTTTTGATTTGATCAAAATGGATCATTAGGTTGGCTTTCTAACTAAAGAAAGTCTTCTAGGATGAATTGAGGGAAGTTGAGAGAGTATTTGGGCAGGTTTTGGCCGAACCAAAAGGCTTTGAAGGTGTGAATTAATGAGAAGGGGGAGTGACCTTTTATAAGAGGGGTGAGGGGCACCTTTGGAAAAGCTAGAAATATTATTTTATAATAAATTCATATTCGGTTTATAATGGCTCCAAAGTGGATTATTTAAATTTTAAGGTGGGTATGGTTCGAAAACCACTCAACCAATAGAATTTATAAAGGTTTGGGTCATTACATTAAGCTTATCTTTTAGTTTTAACTCTTAGTTAATTAGTTTGACACTTACCATGTCACTTTGTATTTTTATATTATATAGTTAATAAACTTACTATATACCTCCAAGAGACCACAATTTGGTCCATTAATGATACACCAATCATGATATAAGTCTCTTGGCCGATCCATAGATTTTTAGGAATTGAATATCAATTAATAATATAATATTTGTTTTAAAAACTCTTTTATGTCAATTTTGACACTATTTGAAAAATTGATTTTTGTAAAAAACATAACAGAATTATTACTTCGAAAAAGGTTAATTAAATAATTACTAACATATCATATTAACCTTGAAAATTATTTTAATTAATAAAAAGTCTAAAATTATATTTATTTTGGTATTTATAATATCAATTATTTTAATTTTTCACTATTATGGTAATTACTGCACCATCATTGTGTCATAAATAAATTAAATTATTTAATTTCTAAAAATAATAAATAAAATATAATAATGTAGGAAATATGTTTATCTTTCTAATGAATATTTATAATCGAATTTATATTATGTGTAACCCTATATTAAAAATGTTTTAGTAAATAAACTTTGATTTTAAATCTTTTAACTCTTCTTTTAATTAAATAATAATAAATGTCCTAATCTAATCCAAGTGGACCTAAATGATAATATTTTATTCCTAAGGTTGTTTCTGGTCGAGATAAACTTGTCCAATATAATTAGGACATGTGTTAGGGTAATATTAATATCATTTTTACCCTTAATTACCCTATTTACTTTTAACCGTGGTAAATAAAAGTAACACTACTGGAAATCCTAGTTTTACCAAAGGTTTTATCCCAACGGTTTACTAAACCGTTGGGAATAGCCATATATACCAACGGTTCTCAGAAACCGTTGGTATAGATGGTTTTATAGACACTTTTACCAACGGTTCAATGAGAACCATTGGTAAAAGTTGGATTTCGGTGACCTTTTACCAACGGTTCTCAATGAACCGTTGGTAAAGGTTTGGGCTGAATGTATATACCAACGGTTTTTAAAAACCGTTGGTAAAAATTTCCACCAAATTGGCAGTAGCCCGTCCTCTCCCCCATTCGTGATCCAGAGCCCTAAACGGGAGCTATCGGTGATTTTGGAGGTGCTTCCGGTTCTCTTCCTCCATCCCATCCAAGGTGAGTTATTTTCTTTAACTTTCAGTTTTTATTTTCAATTTTGATGTGTATATGTTTCTCTTTAGGATAAGACCAATTTCTATTATCATATTCCCACCCAATTTATGTTCCAGCCCTATTTATGTTTCGGTTATTTATTAAATTCCATGCATATTCCAGCCCATATAGATTCCATTAGACTGTTGTCTAATTTTTTGATGTGCCTTTCATGTTTCATTACCAAGAAATTTTTATTATATGTCATAAAATTCAATCACATGTTTAGTTTTAACATTCATAGTTACTTAATTATCTTTTTTCAATAATTTATATTAATAATCTTTTCATATATTCCATCGTTGAGTGTTTTTACTTGTGCAATAGAATTCCAATCTCATGTTACTTCATAGTGATTATTTCGATTTCAAAGTGTTTTATTTTTCATGTTAAATTTATTAAAAAGTTTTGGGGACTAATTAAAGTTATTAGATTCCATTTTCCATGCTTCCATGCTTGTTAAGAATTAAATGAAATATGATGGTTGTAATTGAATGAAATTCAATGTTCAATTTTTATCATGTATGGGTGATTAAAAAATTGTAATGTGATGAACCATATAATTGAACCATTGTTGATGAAAATTTTATACCAAAAGGTTATTGAATAAAAGTAATTCTTGTGAATTTCGTTACATCATAGATAAAATGGTTGTGGTTATATGATTGATACCTTCGATGGTTCTTTGATCATTGTTTTGTAGAGAATGAATGGTTTAGGTCCGGTATTAATAGTAGCTTCTAGTGAGACCATTTTAGTATAAGGGGAAACGAGATTATGATCTACAAGGGGGTGATTGAGTTGGTAGAGACCAAACATTGTTTGTTCCTTGTGTTAAAGAACCATAAATAGAGTGTTCCAATTAGGTGGTCATCAGTAAAGTGGTAGGTAAGATTTCCAAGTCATGTTTCATGATGTTGAATATGTGGTGCTATAGTGGTTTTGGATTGTTTGAGGTACTCTTAGTGTATTATAAACCCTCATTTGTTCCATATTCATTTAAATTGATTTAATATCATTTTTTTCACACACACCATTATATCCTCTCAAACTATATTTAGAGTGTATTTTCATTTTTATGGTGTTAAATATTTTAGTAAATGTCCATACTAGCTTCTTTTATGTGTTCTAGGGGTTTAGACTAATGACAGGGTTGCATGATTATTGTGGGGGTATTCTTTTCATATAAATATACCTATACACCCCGACCCCCTTGGACAACCTGACCACCCCCACGGACAGCCCGCCCACCTGGACACCCCGACCCCCCTAGATATCCCCCCACCCCCTGGACACCTCCGACCCCCTGGATGGCCCCACCACCCCCTAGACACCCCGCACCCCCCCTGGACATGCCACACCCCCCTTGGACAGTCCTGCCACTCCCATGATCCTCATCCTACTCCTCATCTTGATCTACTTGAAGAAGTTAAAGTATAAAAATCATATACTCCCAACAGGACCCTTAAGGATTATGTATTCCTTGATCCACTTCCAATATCTTACTGGTCAATCCTTGAATATAGGCATTATAAATTTTGTATCTTATTTTCTTATATACACTGTATTTTGTTGTATTTATTAATATGATTCTCATATAGAGTAATGTGTCAGTTATGCTTTTATATAGAGTAAACAATTTTCATTTACATAAATATTTTTTTGATTAAACTTTAATATTATTGAATTGCTTTGAAATGACTTATTGCAATTTTTTAAAGAATGGATAGAAGTTGGATGTACAAAACTGATCGGATTTCAACCGATTTTCAAAATAATTTGAACAACTTTCTAGATTTTTCATTTGACAAGGCTTCAGATAGTGGTCGCATACACTGCCCATGTTTTAATTGTGTTGGAAGGCCTTGGTTGAGTCGTGAAGCAGTTAGCTATCATATAACCAAATATGGTTTCCAAACAAACTATTATGTGTGGTATCACAATGGAGAGAAAATGGAATCTCAAAATGTTGATGATCCAAATGATAGGACTGAATTGGAGAGTTTGATATATGATCGGTTTCCATTTATTCGACATCATGAGAAGGAAAGGATGTCCAGCCAACAAGATTTCGATACAAGCACACATGATGCGTCCAATGAAAATGATGATGTTGATAGGGTGAAAAAATTGAATGATGCTGCGACGACTCCAGTATATCGGCAATGTGATAAAATGAAAAAGTTTCAATTTTTAATCTAATTGTTTCATGGGAAAACTATGTATGGGATTTCAAATACTACAATTGATTACATTATTTCCTTCTTGAAGGACTTACTTCTAGATGATGTAGATATTCCCTAAAACCACTATATGGCATGGAAGTTGGTTGATGAACTTGGATTCTCAAAAAAAAAATCATGCTTGCCCGAATGATTGCAGCTTATTTTTGGAGGAAACTACTGAAAGAAATGATTGTATAAAATGTGGAACCTCCCGATGGAAGCCAAATGATGATGGAACACCATCTCGTGTGCCACAAAAAGTAATGTGGCACTTTCCATTGATCCCCAGATTACAAAACCTTTTCATGTCTGATGAAATATCCGTAAAAATTCGATGGCATGACACCGAGAGAAAAAAGAATAATGAAGAGTTGGTTCACCCTGCAGATGGATTTGCATGGCAGATATTTGATGCTCGATATCCTGAATTTGCAGTCGACGTGTGTAATGTGAGACTGGGTCTTTCATGTGATGGTTTTAATCCATTTGGGCAGATGCTTACTTCGCACGACACATGGCCGGTTTTCATACACATTTATAACCTTCCCCCTTGGTTGTGTATGAAAAAGCCTTACACTTTCTTGAGTATACTAATATATGGCCCTTCTGATCCCGGCAATGATATAGATGTATACATGAAACCTTTAATAAAAGAGTTGAAACTTCTTTGGGAAGTGGGTGTGCCCACATACGATGCATGTTCGAAAGACATATTTCAGATGTGTGCTGCACTTATGTGGACTATCAATGATTTTCCTACTTATGCAATGTTGTTTGGATGGAGCACAAAAGGAAAATTGTCTTGTCCTGTTTGTATGAAGAATACTCAATTGAGAAGACTGAAATATCGTCATAGTTTTAGTTTTATGGTACATCGCTGATTCTTTCCAATGAACCATCCATATAGAAACAATCGTCGAAGATTTGACAATACCATGGGGAATGACGATCCACCTCAGCGTATGTCTGGAACTGATGTGCTTAATGAATTGAAAGATTTCAGTTATTCATTTGGGAAGAGTGTAATTAAATTTAGAAAGAGGGAAAATGTTTCCAACGATACCTGTTACAATTGGAAGAAGAAGTGTATATTCTTTGAGTTGTCATATTGGTCAACCAACTTGTTGCGTCATTGCTTAGACGTAATGCACATTGAAAGAATATATGTGAAATGTTGCTTTCGATTATTCTAAATGTCAAGGGGAAGAAAAAAGATAATTTACGATCTCGGCACGACCTGGTAGATTGGGGGATAAGACCAGAATTGCATCCTATCTGTATCAGTGAAAATAAATGGCAAGTTCCATGTGCTTCTTATGTGATGACTCCTGCTGAAAAAAATCAATTTCTGGAAGTGCTAGAGACTATTAAAGTTCCTGATGGCTATTCAAGCAATATATCAAAACGGGTCAACAGAAAAGAGTTGAAGTTGAAATCTTTGAAGACTCATAATTATCATGTCCTTTTGCATGAGTTGATTCCAATAGAAATCCGTCATCTCTTGTCCAATAATGTTAGAGTCTCAGTTATTCGGTTGTGCTATTTTTTTAGAGATCTTTGTGCTAAGAGGTTGTCCAAATCCCTCGTGCAAAAATTGTTGGCAGAGAGACCATTAATTTTGTGTGAGTTAGAGAAAATATTCCCTCCATCATTTTTTACATGCATGTTGCATCTGACTATCCATCTTCCGACCGAAATACTTCTTGGAGGACCCGTTGCTTTCTGTTGGATGTACCCAACTGAAAGAAACATGTGCACATTGAAATCATATGTTCGGAAAAGGAATTATCCCGAAGGTTCTATTGTGAACGGTTACTTGGCTCAAGAATGTATGGATTTCTTCTCAATGTATTTGTCTGATAATACTATGATAATAAACAGACCAATGAGAAATGAAGACGAAATGTATGGGCAAATTGAACCCATTTTTCTATCACTTGCTCGGACAGGAGGAATTCCGGGATCATATACATTGACAACATTAAGCCTTGATGAGCGAGAGATGGCACATCGCACAGTGTTGTTCAATTGTGATTTGTTTGATGAGTATATCAAGTAAGTTAATTGTACATGTATCGCTTATCTTATCTCTTGTAATTTTAAATATTTGTTAAACTATTATTATTTTTATCTACAGGGAACTTAAAGAATTGATATATAGAAAGCACCGATCATTATCTTTAAGAAAGAAGGAGACTTTGCATAGCAAAGGGTTTTCTGCATGGTTGAAATTGAAGGTAAAAATATTTCTGTAATAACTAACTAAAAATAATATTTAATTAAGTTTACTATTTTTTTATATTTTAGGTATCGAGTTTGCCTACAGACTCTGTTTCTGAGGAAATAAGAGATTTGGCTTTTGGTCCTAATACCATGGTTCGTGCTTGTAAATCACTTGTGATCAATGGATACAAATTTATTATCACTGAACGAGCAAGAAACATGAGAACACAGCATAATGGTGTTATGCTAACTTCCACAACAGACTGTTATGCCAGTTCATCGGACACTAGACCTCGTTCTGAAAATGTTTCTTATTATGGTGTCGTGGAGAAAATAATAATTTTGGATTATTACTCACATGGTCGAGTCACGATGATGAAATGTCAATGGTTTGATTCAATGACGAGGCAAGGCACCTTTATTGATGATTTTGGATTTCGAGTAATTAACATGACTCGCACTCTTGCCACCGATGAACCATATGTATTGGCATCAATGTTGAAACAAGTTTTTTATGTCAAAGATCATCGTCATCCTAAATTCAGTGTAATTATTGAAGTAAATCCCAGAAATGTTTTTGATGATGGTGATGCTGAAGTTGACACTATCCATACTACAATTGGAAGCAATCCGTTTATTAGTTATGATGACCCCAACAGCTCAATTGTCAGAGTTGATTGTGAACCAGAAGTTGTGGTGGGAAATATATAGAATCATACAGTTGTGTTCTCACCTACATGTTTCACCTACATGTTTCACCTACATCATTCAGAGTGTGTATCCTAGTACTTACCTTCATAACACCATAAATCTTCTGTTTCATTTTGTTCTTTTTATCATAATGGTTTTTCTATATTTTGTTTTTTGGGTTACACATTAGTTATCTGTTTCTTATTACTTTCATATTTGTTTTCATTGCAGGAAATGACACCCATTGAAGAGAGGCGGCGGAAAAAGATGACAGATAATAATCATCCCATGGTACAGATGGGTGTTCCTCCACTCATCCCTGTTGTGAGTATTTTATTTCAAATATAAATATTTCAATAACTTATAATATCATGTGTTTACTTTTCTATCAAACCTTTTTTCAGGATCCACCCCCTAGACGATAGATATCTGACGAGGAGCCTGATATTGCTCCCAGTAGAGAGGTTGGTGGTAGGAGGGGGGTGGTGTCAGAGATGGACAATAATCTAGTGGTCCCGGTACTAAGGTCAGTGGTACGAGGGCTCATGGGGCGAGATTTAGACGACCCACTACCACAGACGTATCTTCTACGCCCTATTTTGATCCTGGCATGTCTTCAGGGACATATGAGATATTTAGACCTCCGATGTTTACACTACCAGCTGGCCAGACGTCTATGCCATCATCTTTTTCTTCTGGTTCATTATCTCTAGGCTATTATATTCCACCTTCATCGACTCCTACTGCGACATAGTATGTGGATGAGGAGAATACACTGAGGGACACTCCTCCTGTATAGGATATTCCTTCATCTTATGCACCCATTGATCTGACTACCACAGGTATATTTATATAACTCTATCAAATTTTTATACCAAAATTTATTTTTATTATAACTTGTATTGATATTATTTTTCTTTAATAACAGATTCATCTACAGATAGGAGGCAGGGGAGGGGGCGTACTCGCTTGCATGCGGTATGGAACTGCCAGACACAGCTGATGGTTGAATACAATGTTGATAGACAAATGATTGAGAGATTTGGGCAGCAATGTCGGGGTTTTTTGGCGACGCTAGCCAAATACTTCGATATCATTCCAGTCAGCCCTCTCTCTTGGAGACATCTGCCACCCGAAGTCAAGGATAACGCGTGGGCACAAATATGGGTAAAAAATATATTGGATTTAATGTAGTATATTTTTGTATTTAAATGAACTAATCAATTTGGTTTCAACTTCAGTTTAACTTCCCTGATGGCGAAGGTGCACGACCAGCGCGTTTAAAAGAGCTAGGAGAGCTTTGGAGAGCTTATAAGCCTGAGCTGTATGTTGGCTGGTGTGATAGAGTGGGCACGGAGTTAGAGACCTTACCTATTGTGGATGATTGCCCGATAGAGCAATATTTCCAAATGATTACCCATTGGGCGATTGCCAAATTTAAGGTATTAATCTCATTTGATTTATTTAAATGAGAGTTTTCATATTTTTCATTAATATAATCTTATTAATTATTAATCATTATTTAGGAATCTTCTGAAAAAACAAAAAAAAACATTGATTCAAAGCCATACCTCCACACTTTGGGGCACACAACTATGTCGGATCATGAGAGGCAGTAGGTACGATATAGTTGTTTATAATTTTTCTTTAGGACTTTCCCTTTTTAGTGGATCCTACTTAAATTATGTGATTTATTGAATAATGAATATATGATTATACTTTCACTTTATATTATTTCAATGACATTACAGAAGCACAAAATGAATATTGAAGGACGTATCCCTTGAGCAAAATTGTTTTGCTCGAGTAGAAGAAAAAAAGATGGAACTGCGGTAAATGAAGCGACCCAAGAGAAGATTGTAAGTTTTAATTTGTTTATTTCAAAGTTTAATATCTAATTTGAAATTTAATAATCTATTAACATTTTTTACAGGCTACTTTAGAGGATCTTGATGCCCAGGAGCCTGATAATTTTGGGCCACATGATCATTTATATCAGGTTTTGGGAGATGAGCACTCTGGTCGAGTACACTGCCGACCTGGTAAGAATATAGTCCCGACGAGGTATTGGTCGTCTCCAGGTATCCATTCTAGTACCACCGAGTTGGAAGAGGTCAAGGATCATGCAAGATAGTCTGATAAAAGGGTCATAGAGTTAGAAGTACATGTTCAAAAAAGAGACAGAGAATTTATGAAACTGATGAAAGTATTATCTTCATCACTTCCACCAGAGGCTAGTGCGGCTTGTCAGACATTTATGTCGTCAATGGGTGCATCATCCAATGCACCAGGCGGTAGCTCTAGTGGCGATCGAGATGATGATGTTCCTAGTGATGACGAGGATGCTGAAGAGGAAGAGGGTGAGGATGAGGATGCAGAAGAGGGCGAGGATGGGGCCGAGGGCAAGTATGGGGCCGAGGGCGAGGATGATGCCGAGGACGAGGATGAGGCCGACGATGAGCATGGGGAAGATGACGAGGACGACGACGAGGACAGAGATGGCTGCGAGGATGAGGCTGATGATGATAGTGGTGATGGTGATGGTGATTAGAGGAAGATTGATCCATTACATTTTTTAATTCTGTATAACTCTTTATTTTTGAACAGGGTTTTCCACATTGGGGTTTTCCTCGGCTTCATAGGGACGTTGCATTCGGATTCTGTTTTTTGCACCTGATTCTTATTGTATGATTAGTCTACTACCTAGACCTTTAGTATTCCTTGGTACTGTGATACTCATTTTTCTATTTTTTTTACTTAGCTTTCTTAGTTAGCCATGTATTTCATGTTTATGCAAGTGGAAAATGATATGGAAAATGTGCTTTGAAATAGTGGTCGGCACCACTCAAAGTGTCTAACTTTTATTTGAAATGGACAGGATTTTAAGTGAAAACAACAACAGGCATACGGAAAACAGACCAAATGCATTAGGATTCTGTTTAAACTATAGGACAACGATCCATGGGTCATATGTGACGTGTACAAGTCAACCCCGCCTCAATCCGAGGGCCGGTGTGGCCGGTACCACTCAAAGTGTCTTTCTTTTGTTTCAAATGGATGTGCTTTTAAGTAAAAAAGACCACATACAGAAAATGGACCAAATGCATTCGGATACTGTTGATACTTTAGTACATGTATTCATGGGTCATATGTGACGTGTACGAGTCAACCCCGCCTCAATCCGAGGCGTGGTGTGGTCGGCACCACTCAAAGTGTCTAACTTTTATTTGAAATGGACAGGATTTTAAGTGAAAACAACAACTGGCATATGGAAAATAGACCAAAAGCATTTGGATTGTGTTTAAACTCTAGGAAAATGATCCATGGGTCATATGTGACGTGTACGAGTCAACCCCACCTCAATCTGAGGGCCGGTGTGGCCGGTACCACTCAAAGTGTATTTCTTTTGTTTAAAATGGATGCGCTTTTAAGTAAAAAAACCACATACGGAAAATGGACCAAAGGCATTTAGATACTATTGATACTTTAGTACATGTATCCATGGGTCATTTGTGGCATCTAGGAGTCAACCCCGCCTCAATCTGAGGCGCGGTGTGGCCGGCGCCACTCAAAGTATCTAACTTTTATTTGAAATGGACAGGATTTTAAGTGAAAACAACAACTGGCATACGTAAAATAGATCAAACGCATTCGGATTCTGTTTAAACTATAGGAAAAGGATCCATAGGTCATATGTGACGTGTACGAGTCAACCCCGCCTCAGTCCGAGGGCCGGTGTGGCCGGTACCACTCAAAGTGTCTTTCTTTTGTTTAAAATGGATGCGCTTTTAAGTAAAAAAACAACATACGGAAAACAGACCAAAGGCATTCGGATACTGTTGATACATTAGGACATGTATCCATGGGTCATTTTTGATGTTTACGAGTCAACCCCGCCTCAATCCGAGGCGCGGTGTGGCCGACACCACTCAAAGTGTCTAACTTTTCTTTGAAATGGACAATAGTTTAAGTAAAAACAACAACTAACATACGGAAAACCGACCAAACCCATTCGGATTCGGTTGAAACTATTGGACAATGATCCATGTGTCATTTTTGACTTGTACGTGTCAACCCCGCCACAATCCGAGGCGCGGTGTGGCCGACACCACTCAAAGTGTCTAGCTTTTCTTTGAAATGGACAACAGTTTATGTAAAAACAACAACTAACATACGGAAAACTGACCAAAGGAATTCAAATTCTGTTGAACCTTTAGGAAAATGATCCATGCGTCATATGTGACGTGTACGAGTCAATCCTGCCTCAATCCAAGGGCCAGTGTGGCCGGCACCACTCAAAGTGTGTCACCTTTCTTTGAAATGGGCAACAGTTTAAGTTAAAAAAACAATTCCCATACTGAAAACGGACCAAAGGCATTCAGATACAATTGATACTTAAGTACATGTATCCATGGGTCATTTGTGACGTGTAGGAGTCAACCCCGCCTCAATCTGAGGGCCGGTGTGGCCGGTACCACTCAAAATGTCTTTCTTTTGTTTAAAATGGATGCGCTTTTAAGTAAAAAAACCACATACGGAAAACCGACCAAACGCATTCAGATTCTATTGAAAATTTAGGAAAACGATCCATGGGTCATTTGTGATGTTTAGGAAACAACCCTGCCTCAATCCGAGGCGAGGTGTGGGTGGCACCACTCATAGTGTCAAACTATTTTTTGAAATGGACAACAGTTTAAGTAAAAACAACAACTGACAAATGGAAAATGGACCAAACACATTCAGATACTATTGATACTTTATGACAAGGATCTATAGGTCATTTGTGACGTGTACGAGTCAACCCTGCCTCAATCAGAGTTGTGGTGTGGATGGCACCACTCAAAGTGTCTAACTTTTATTTGAAATGGACAGGATTTTAAGTGAAAACAACAACTGGCATATGGAAAACAGACCAAACGCATTCGGATTCTGTTTAAACTATAGGAAAATGATCCATGGGTCATATGTGACGTGTACGAGTCAACCCTGCCTCAATACGAGGGCCGGTGTGGCTGGTACCACTCAAAGTGTCTTTCTTTTGTTTAAAATGGATGCGCTTTTAAGTGAAAAAAAACCACATATGGAAAACGGACCAAAGGCATTCAGATACTGCTGATACTTTAGGACATGTATCCATGGGTCATTTGTGGTGTGTAGGAGTCAACCCTGCCTCAATCTGAGGCGCGGTTTGGCCGGCACCACTCAAAGTGTCTAACTTTTATTTGAAATGGACAGGATTTTAAGTGAAAACAACAACTGGCATACGGAAAATAGATCAAACGCATTCGAATTCTGTTTAAACTATAGGAAAAGGATCCATGGGTCATATGTGAGGTGTATGAGTCAACCCCGCCTCAATCCAGGGGCCGGTGTGGCCGGTACCACTCAAAGTGTTGTTATTTTGTTTAAAATGGATGCGCTTTTAAGTAAAAAAAACACATACGGAAAATGGACCAAATGAATTCGGATACTATTGATACATTAGGACATGTATCCATGGGTCATTTGTGACATGTACGAGTCAACCCCGCCTAAATCTGAGGCACGGTGTGGCCGACACCACTCAAAGTGTCTAACTTTTTTTTGAAATGGACAACAGTTTAAGTAAAAACAACAACTGACATACGGAAAACTGACCAAACCCATTCGGATTCTGTTGAAACTGTAGGAAAATGATCCATGTGTCATTTTTGACATGTACGAGTCAACCCCGCCACAATCGAAGGCGCGGTGTGGCCGACACTACTCAAAGTGACTAACTTTTCTTTGAAATGGACAACAGTTTCAGTAAAAACAACAACTGACATACGGAAAACCGACCAAAGGCATTCAGATTCTGTTGAAACTTTAGTAAAACGATCCATGAGTCATATGTGACGTGTACGAGTCAATCCTGCCTCAATCTAAGGGCCAGTGTGGTCGACACCACTCAAAGGGTTTCACTTTTCTTTTAAATGGACAATAGTTTAAGTTAAAAAAACAACTGCCATACGGAAAACGGACCAAAGGCATTCAGATACTATTGATACTTAAGGACATGTATCCATGGGTCATTTCTGACATGTAGGAGTCAACCCCGCCTCAATCCGAGGGCCGGTGTGGCCGGTACCACTCAAAATGTCTTCCTTTTGTTTAAAATGGATGCGCTTTTATGTTAAAAAACCAAATATGAAAAACTGACCAAACGCATTTGGATTCTGTTGAAACTTTAGGACAATGATCCATGGGTCATTTTTGACATGTAGGAATCAACCTCGCCTCAATCTGAGGCGAGGTGTGGGCAGCACCACTCAAAGTGTCTAACTATTTTTTGAAATGGAAAACAGTTTAAGTAAAAACAACAACTGACATACGGAAAATGGACCAAACACATTCAGATACTGTTGATACTTTTGGAAAATGATCTATGGGTCATTTGTGACATGTACGAGTCAACCCCGCCTCAATCCGAGACACGGTGTGGCTGGAACCACTCAAAGTGTCTAACTTTTATTTGAAATGGACATGATTTTAAGTGAAAACAACAACTGGCATACGGAAAATAGATCAAACGCATTCTAATTCTGTTTAAACTATAGGACAACGATCAATGGGTCATATGTGACGTGTACGAGTCAACCCCGCCTCAATCCGAGGGCCGGTGTGGCCGGTACCACTCAAAGTGTCTTTCTTTTGTTTAAAATGAATGCACTTTTAAGTAAAAAAACCACATACGGAAAATGGAATAATGGAATTCAGATATAGTTGATACTTTAGGACATGTATCCATGGGTCATTTGTGTCGTGTAGGAGTCAACCCCGCCTCAATCTGAGGTGCGGTGTGGCCGGCACCACTCAAAGTGTCTAACTTTTATTTGAAATGGACAGGATTTTAAGTGAAAACAACAACTGGCATACGGAAAATAGATCAAACAAATTCGGATTCTATTTAAACTATAGTAAAAGGATCCATGGGTCATATGTGACGTGTACGAGTCAACCCCGCCTCAATCTGAGGGCCAGTGTGGCCGGTACCACTCAAAGTGTCTTTCTTTTTTTTAAAATGGATGCGCTTTTAAGTAAAAAAAACCACATATGGAAAACGGACCAAAGGAATTCGGATACTGTTGATACAGTAGGACATGTATCCATGGGTCATTTGTGATGTGTACGAGTCAACCCCGCCTCAATCCGAGGCGCGGTGTGGTTGACACCACTCAAAGTGTCTAACTTTTCTTTGAAATGGACAACAGTTTAAGTAAAAACAACAACTGACATACGGAAGACCGACCAAACCCATTCGGATTCTGTTGAAACTGTAGGAAAATGATCCATGTGTCATTTTTGACTTGTACGAGTCAACCCCGTCACAATCTGAGGCGCGGTGTGGCCGACACCACTCAAAGTGTCTAACTTTTCTTTGAAATGGACAACAGTTTAAGTAAAAACAACAACTAACATACGGAAAAACAACCAAAGGCATTCAGATTCTGTTGAAACTTTAGGAAAATGATCCATGCATCATATGTGACCTGTACGAGTCAATCCTGCCTCAATCCGAGGGCCAGTGTGGCCGGAACCACTCAAAGTGTGTCACTTTTCTTTGAAATGGACAAAAGTTTAAGTTAAAAAAACAACTCTCATACGGAAAATGGACCAAAGGCATTCAAATACTGTTGATACTTAAGGACATGTATCCATGGGCCATTTGTGACGTGTAAGAGGCAACCCCGCCTCAATCTGAGGGCCGGTGTGGCTGGTACCACTCAAAATGTCTTTCTTTTGTTTAAAATGGATGCGCTTTTAAGTAAAAAAACCACATACGGAAAACCGACCAAACACATTCGGATTCTGTTGAAACTTTAGGAAAACTATCCATGGGTCATTTGTGACATGTAGGAATCAACACCGCCTCAATCCAAGGCGAGGTGTGGGTGGAACCACTCAAAGTTTCTAACAATTTTTTGAAATGGACAACAGTTTAAGTAAAAACAAAAAATGACATACGGAAAATGGACCAAACACATTCAGATACTGTTGATACATTAGGAAACGGATCTATGGGTCATTTGTGACGTGTATGAGTTAACCCCGCCTCAATCCGAGGCGTGTTGTGGCCGGCACCACTCAAAGTGTCTAACTTTTATTTGAAATGGACATGATTTTAAGTGAAAACAACAACTGGAATACGGAAAATAGACCAAACGCATTCGCATTGTGTTGATACTTTAGGAAAACGATCCATGGGTCATTTGTGACATGTACGAGTCAACTCCGCCTCAATCTGAGGCGCGGTGTGGACGACACCACTCAAAGTCTCTCTTTTATTTCAAACGGAAATCATTTTAATTGAATACAACAGAAATTTACACTCATCAACGATAGTTGTAAACTATTTTTCATGAGTTGGGTAGTTTCACTAATGGGGTCATATGTGACGAGACTCCTAAGAAAATACCTTTTCACCATATATTATAAACAATACATGTTCAATGCAAAATTCATCACAAATCATTACATACCCAAATGTAGGATCACAAAAAAAGGGATTTTAGCCAATTTGAAATTATTATTCAACTCTAATAGATATTTATCAAACTATTCTGCCTATTAGAATTTGATGGGGAGGTGTTCTGGTTGGGGGGTTGTGCATGGGTGAGGTGAATTACCACCGGATGATTGTTGTCATATGTGTTTTTTGGGCTATTTTTGGTGCTTTTTATACTGTTTGAAATATGTATGTGGTTTCTGTGATTTTCTTTTATACAGGTGTATAGTGGAGGGTATATTGAGGGATGTTGTGCAATGTTTTTTTATGCAGGTGGATGGTAGGGCTACTGGAGGGCTTCTGGGAGGCTGCTGTACAGCAGCTCTGGCAAAGGTTATACCAACGGTTCAGAACCGTTGGTATATCTTTTTCCAGAATTCTGGAAAATTCTATACCAACGGTTCTGAACCGTTGGTATAAGATTTTCCAGAAAAAAGCTATCTCAACGGTTTAGAACCATTGGTATATCCTTTTCCAGAATTCTAGAAAGCTTATACCAACGGTTCAGAACCGTTGGTATAGATTTTTCCAGAATTCTGGAAACCTTATACCAACGGTTATAAACCGTTGGGATATCTTTTTTCTGGAAAATCATAGACCAACGGTTCAGAACCGTTGGTATAGCCTTTTCCAGAATTCTGGAAAAAGATATACCAACGGTTCTGAACTGTTGGTATAAGTTTTTCCAGAATTCTGGAAAGCTTATACCAACGGTTCAGAACCGTTGGTATAGACTTTTCCAGAATTATGGAACACCTATACAAACGGTTTAAGTGCAACCGTTGGTATAGGGCTTTCCTCGCGGCTTACTAGCCAACGGTTTGGAAAACCGTTGGTATAGACTATACCAACGGTTTTCCAGCCTATACCAACGGTTTTAAACCGTTGGTATAGCTTACTTTTCCAATAGTGTAAAAAGTTACTTTTCACCAAAAATAATTTTCATTTCATTGAACCACATTTTACTCCTTGATATTAACCGTGTCTCTCGTTTTTTTGAAATTCCACTCACATAAGCGGCAAAATTAAGTTTTATGAAAAATTATGTTTTTCTAACTACCACTTAGTGGTTTCACTATTCATTAAAAAATGAAGTTTTTCAGAAAAATACCAAAAATTCACCCTAGGCTAATTTCGATATTCCGAATCCAAAAATAATGTCCATTTTGAAAAATAAAATTTATAAATTTCAAAAAGTAGGTATTTCTATTCATAACGGCTAATTTGATTGGTTGTGGTGTGTTAGAACTCGATGTTGCGTACAACACACGCTATTGCATTATTCAAAGAGAAGCGTACCGTAGAAGCTTTGGGTGTTGCATTCTATCTCAGTTGTTCTGATTCACTTAATTTTTTAGATAATTCATTATGTAAGGTCATATAATTAACATATTTTTTATTAATATTTTTCATGAAAATAGTTTATCCTATAATATTTGACGATAATATATTATTAAGAATCCATGGATTACTTCTATTAGTATTAAGAGAAACTTCAACAATGAGTGACTTCTCAATCTTATTACTATTATGTATATTATTTTTTAAACATAATATTCTCTATACTAGTATCATAGATATACACTATTAAAAATAGTGAACTTACTATTTAAATCTTCCATAAATAGACTCAAGACAATCACAACTTTTTTTTGATAGGTAGCACAGGTGAACATAAATTCACTCTCTATTTTCTAATAGGCCTACCACTTCTAATATATGAATTGATCCCCCTTAATTGTGGCCTTCGCTAGTATTTTTGTAGTTATATATTACACAAAAATGAATATTATTTCTTCCCATATAATCTTAATTTCATTTATAAGACATTAAAAGTTGTTCTTCATTGAGACTACTCAGGCTGTCTACAATTTTAAGCTTTCTATATTGAAACATTTCTATCCACTATATTCATTGGTTTTGGGGAGACTATACTTCTTAGGTTAGTATTATCCTTCCTTGTTTTGTATGTGTTATTTTAGTTTTCCCCAACACTTGTTTCCCTAAATATTCCTTTAAAACCTACAATATTTACTATTTTTTTGACATTTTCAAGAACCAAATATGAATATTTTACCTGATCTTATATACAAAACATCTCAGTATTATGTTATGATACTACCTTCATCTTTACATCCTTATCATAGTCATTTTTCATTTTATCTATAGTCTTCTCACCTTTATGATACCTCAATTATGACATGTTATCTCTTTATCTTTTTCAGATATTTTCTTCTAAAATTCATCCATAATCCTCTCATGTTGGTCCACTCACACTTAAAGGAGCTCAATCTCTTTTATGTGAACATTATCAATATTTTTGAAATAATTTTAATTCTCCTTATACTTTTTCGATTCCTTATTAATAGTTCTTATTTCCTTATTTTGTTGGGTTTTTTCGAAAAACAGTTCAATCTTATTTCTCAACATGTATTCCATATTGTTCCCTTATCCTCTATCTTTATTTCATGAATTATTCATAATTTCTTTCAATATAATCCATCAATTTGGTATATTTTATAGAATATTTTTACAAAGAATGGCTACTTTTATAATAGAATCCATCATCATCTTTAATCAACATACATTTTTTATATCCTCTTTGAATTTTTCTTTGTTGTTCTCCAGTCATCTTATATTATTTAGAACTTATTCATTACATATTTCATTTAGTCCTCTCTTCTTCATCCTCATATCCATACTTAACAATCTTCTTCTTTGGACATTATACTATAATGATTCCTATTCACCTGGACTTTAATCACTTGAATGTATGTTTTTCCTTGTATTGGATATTATAACTTTTTAAATTTTTAGAGTTAAATGCCATGAATAATTTTTTACTCTCAACATTTTCATAAAATTCATGTGAATCACTAATGTATTCAAATTCACTGTCTTTTATAATAAAATTGTTTTTTGTTTTTAATTACATATCAAATTTAGCCTTTTATAGAACATCTACTTTTCTCATCTCATAATTAGGAATAATATTGTGTAATTCATCAAAGGAAAGATATTAATTTTCTTATATAACTTAAATCATTTTATTAAATACACATATATATAAATTTTTTCAATAATTTTAGGATATTAATAAAGTAATCTAGTGGTTTCAAAAATCCCCATATGTTACTATCTATCATATTCACCTTAGTGAAATAGTCAGCAAAAGTATCATCCTCATCCATTCTAATGTATTAAAATTTATCCCTCGAGAATTTTTTTTTGATTCATCGATCCTAAAATTCCTTTTATAAATGTTTTATTTATTTTTCCAAATATATATAGAAATACTGAGCCTATATTACCTATGGTAGTGGAATTACCACTTTGGGGGGTGAATCAGTTCTTTATGATTTTATAAATTTTATTGAATTTAACCTATACAACTTTTTATATTCTTTATCTAATCAATATTAACTATAACACACATAATATACAAAATAAATAAAGAATTTATAGTGAATAAATATATTAAAATTTTTATCCTCAATGTGAGATCCAAATCCTTTCTTAATGTTGGTTGAGTTTTTAAGCCTTGATTTCCACTAAAATAAAAGTGATTACCATAGTGGGTTCATATCCTTCCTTGACTCATTCATGGATGTTTATCGCTATTATAAATGGAAGGGTAAATAATTGAACAATCAGTGAATAAAAATCATTTTTTCATTATTTAAACTAGTACCTCTATTATTCAGATTAAATTTTTTCTCTTGATTGTGAATATATACTTCAATCCTCCACTCAATTTCATGATATAAAATATTTGTAATTATTCAAAAAAGGCATCAACTGCCTAAATATAATTAGCATAGAAACATGCATGTATAGCTTTCCTCACAATTATTATGAATTATCTTCTCATGTATGAGATTATGGACATACATGATGGTCATCTTCTTATACATAAAAATTGTTCATATGATCATTAACAGACTTTTTTTCCATGAACTAGTTATAAACTCTCAAATACTATATATGCCAATGTTTATTGAATTATTTCAATTATATATTATTTTAATTCAACATACTAATGTATAAAATTACTTCAAAATTATTAAACTCTTAGTTCTTCTTTATTTATTCAATTAGTATTCACAAAAAAAAATTGTGAATAATATTTTGATAAGGATTTACGGAAAAACTCCATGATTCATGGATGCCAAGAAATTTCATAATGGATGAAAACACTATTTATGAATAATTATATCAAATATTTTATTTTTAAATATCTATAATATTATCTTGGTCTTCAAATTTAATCCCAATAAATTTTTTATTTTTAATCTACATGTATCTAAAGATAATATTTTAATTCATGTCAACCTAGAAATATAAATTAATTTGAATTCAATCCATGCTGGAAAGATTTTATATTATGATGTGATAGTTTACTTTTTAACATAGATATTCAAATATTTATTATCTAGTATCACAACCCATTTTACTCCTTCTGATTTTTAATCCAATGAGGAGAATAACAGACATTGTTTAGTTTGATTTCCAAAAATCCACCTTCAAAAATTGGAAGTTCTAATTTTTTATTAAAGAATGATATATTATGAAGAATAATATATTATATGTAGTGTATAATACTTCCCATGACATATTATTCTAATATCATGAAATTAATATATAATATTTAGATATCTTAACGAATTTCTAGTATCTTACATGAATACAGACAACTATGAAAATGTTTGCATCTTTTAATATCCATCGTAGTATCTTATGAAGATGGGTTCTCTTATGATGTTTATTTGGTGTATTATGAAGGGTGATATATCATTATAATATGTGCATCTTATTAAAATACCAAATTAACAGATAACATCAAAAATTAAGAAGAAATCGGGATAACCGAAACACAATATTCATGTTCAATTCTCCTCAATCCTTCTCAAAAAAATACCATCTTAATAATAGTTTGATAATTTTTATGCAATGATTTCATTATTAATTTAATGGTTAAAAACTAGTACAACTGGTTCATCTATTTTATAGTGTTCATTTTTCTACACAGTTTTAATTTTTATCAACCCTAATCAACTCTTTATGAAACCTAATAAATCACCCAACAGTCATCCTATCATAGCCTATCTCATATAAAAATTGTCTTGAAACCTAACCATGGGAAAATATAGTTTTTTTTCAAAAATAATATCTCTAAATAATCATAAATGTTTGGATGAGTAATTTTAATAAACACTACTATGATTTAAAATATCTCATCTTAATTTTCTAACAAAATTTATGATAAAAATAGCTCTGGAATTTTTAGAAAAAACAACAGAATAGAGTCACTTCTTAATCCTCTTTATGGAAAAGAGTAATTCATTTACTCCTCCTAATTAACAACCCAATCCAAAAATATATAGGGGTTACACATTCTAAAGTCCCTAAAGAAAGAGGTATGGGATGAACATTCAATTATAACATCTTTGTCTCAGATCTGCCTTTTGGCATTTCCTTAATGAAGATATTGGAAAATAAGTCTTCAATTGAAAATGATTCTATCTTGATATCTCCATTTTTAACTCTCTATTTAGTAAAAGTAAATATAATATCATTGTTCTTAGACCATGAATGTTATACTATATTTTTATAAATCTTTATTGAACATTAACACTCACAAAACATCCTAAGAGGCATTTTGACCTTCACACTCAAGTTCTCTAGCTACACCTTTATTCAAATAATTTATGTAATTGCACTAATAGTAAAAATATATTCAATATATGTGGTACTCAGTGTTATTGTGTTATATTCACTACAATTACAACTAACATAGTTCTCACCAAAAATAAAATTTCAACTAGAAGTGATGTTATTATCATAATAATCTCCTACATAGTCTAAATTAGTGTAATTATTAATATATAGATATTTTTATTTCATTTATAGAATCTCATAAATAAATGTCTCTTTTTTGTATTTAATGTCTCCGATATTACCCATTATATGTAATTCCTTTTGACCACTCTAATATATAACCCATTTACTCACAATATTGAGAATATATGGTCTAAAATCATTAGGTAGATAAAGATGGAATTTAATATTTTTAAATATTTCTATTTTACATTCTCCCCTAAAATATATTTTGAAAATTGAATCCCAACTTTTATAAATGTAAACACTATATAGATTATTCCATCTCAAATATCTTCAATATTTCTTTTGGATACTTCTCTTGGGAAGGTAAAATAAAATTTTCTTCTATCACCACTTTGAATAACAATAAATATACTATTTCTCTCATCATAAATATCTTATATTGATGCGTAATATATTTGAAAATTAAATAAAATAACTCTATTAATCACCTAATAAAATTTTATCATAAAATAAATAAAAACAATGATAGTTTCAACATTTAGTTAATATATATATATTTTTTTCCACTTTTCCTTTCAAGAAATTAATTTTTTTAAGTTGTTTTTCAATCATCGATACTAGGAACATAGAGGTTCTTGTAAACCATATAATTAATTCTTAAATACTCACAAAATTGATCCATCACTGCTAAGAGAAAATACCTTAGGCTCCTCAATATAAACTTAAAATTATAGCTCACCATTTTAGAAGGAAATCTTCACATACATTTGATATATTCTATATTGTCTAAATGATAAAACATCTAGGAATATTATTATAAAAATTAACATTCCATGTATATAAAAAAAACTCTTCAAAATTAACCCCTTTAAAATGAGATTACCCTTTTCAAAAAAATTAGGAATTTTTCCTTGTAACTTCTTCCTTTTTATCCTATTTATTTCTAAAAATCAACTTGGCTCCAAAAAAATATTTCCAAATATTTTGGGAATAATATCCCAGTTGGTATTATTCTCTATTTAGTCTATTTTATCATTCAAAGATCTACTCTATTCCTTATGTTTGATAACTTTTTCCATTGAATATGGATCAATTTTAGAGATTTTTGTTGTTTGGTTGTCACATATCTCCCTTCTTGTAGTTTATACAGGTTCACTCCATCATTAAATGATGATTCATGCTTCTACATTTTTTTTAACAAAATATACTTATTTATTTATTATCAGTAGCATCATTCTCTTTATTGGTATAATTTGATTCAATTTATGCATTATAAATTAAATCTAAACTTGTTCCTTTATATCTTTCATATATTTTTATTCGTGGTTTATAACAAATTCTTTAAAATATTATTTAATTTTTTCACTTTTTTTGTGTTTCGTTTCAATAAATTTCATATTGTAATAGTCAATCGATTTATAAATAATTTTTTTATATAATTTATACCCCTATTCCTGAGATATATAACTTAAAAATATACCCTATATGTCATTCTATTCAAACATATCCATCGTTGAACACTATCTTTTTATAAGGCATGGACTTCCCAACACTTTAATATTTTTCATAGTGGGATTATTCTTGTACCACATCACATACATAGTCATGTAAAAATATATATCAAAGAAATATATTATGAATATAAATAGATATTCAAATTTATTCCCACTAATAAAACATTTATAGAAGATTTTTTGTCAACATAGTTCTTCCCATCTCTATTAGAGAATGATTTTTATTATTTTACTTAATTTTTTTGGTGTCTATGAGGGGTATTATATTAGTTGTTAATACCATATTTTTTAACATGATATTAAAATTATTTACTTCTGAAATCCTTCCCATTAACATATTTGATTTTTTTATAAAGATCGCAAATTATTTCTCAACAATTCTTCTTAATATCATGAACCCACCTACTATATCAAGATTGAGAATTATAAAAATAAAATTTTTTGTTATATTTAAATCATTAATATTGTGATGAAATAAATATCACGTTGATTTTACTTATATCTCTTGGGTTTATATAGATCCAAATTAATCAAATTTGTAGGTCTGGTGTACTAGATATCTACTCCTTTATGAGTACCTTATGTGATTTTTCCCTTTTTGAATATTTCACAAATATCATGTATTTTTATTTCTTCATTATGTATGTCACTAAACATATATAACAGGTAAATATTTCTTATTCTTCTCTTACATATGTTACCCAATGATCTATTCCATTACTTTTTTCATAGCTTTGGTATTTAGATAATTGGAATTTCTTGAGTCTCTGATCTAGAAATGGTTATCACCTACTATATCATGAATAATAATAATTTTCCCATATTTTATACATGTATTTCAAAAACCATTAAAATAACTACTGTCATCACATATGTAGATTATATTTAATAAATTGAGTTCAATACCGTTAAAAAATTAAATATCCTTTACCTTCAATTTTTGAGATTTTGTCTCATTTATTATAATATCTTCTATTTAAATGGAGATTTCATATCCAATGGTTACAGCACCCCCTTCACTATTCTAAAGGGTTTACAATACCTTATTATCCCATATCAAATTAAATTCCCATACAATTCCCATAATCTAGGGATTTCTCCCATTGATTTCTTTTAGAGCCGCCTTGAAAATCAGTAACTTCTCAGACTTGGTCCTTTTTAAGTATTATTTCCCTAAAATATATCTTTTTGTTTTACTTTGTGTTATTTTAATACAATATAGTATATAGAGACCTCACTAGACACATCATCCACATTTTTCTACAAGGAAATCAAAACCATTTTTAATTATAACAATAGTTGTGCTCCCATTTCAAATATGCTTCTTCACAGGTTTGTTTCTATTGCTATTTGGATTGCTCCTATGATATAATGGAATTATCCAGTTCCGTATATGAGACATATTACACTATTATACATATTTTTTATGCCCAAATACACCTCAATAGTAATAATATTCATTGGTTTTTGTTATTCATTTAAATTTTTGAGTCTATTTATAAATTAATGATTTTTTTTCTTGACGCAATTCTAGACTCAATTAACATTTTTTAATTATTTAGACAATTATAAACTCCATTCGATAAATGGTTTATTTTTCTTGGTTTTTCTCAAACAAATATTTCCAATATGGAACATTATAATATGTGCTGTAAATGAAAAAAATTCTTATAAAATATTATAGGTCACTGAATTTACCAAGACTTGAGAAAAACTTCATTTCTTTAATATATCTCTTAGTTTCTATATACTACCTTATAATATTAATTATTCAATTTTAATAATTTATATTAATCATTGAGACACATTTAATCAACCTTATTAATATCTTAATCATTATTAGAATTTTTTTTAAACTGCTTTATAATTCATTCTGACTCATCTGCCTTCAATTTGAGATGTTTGATCTCCTCAATGCAATCATTTTATATGATTTTGAATTTAGATTCATATTTAATTGTTTTTTAAATTATTTATTTTGTCATATATATTCATTTTTATTTCTTGTGTTCATTTCAAACAACACACCATTCTTTGTTATTAGAAAGTGTTCCATGTAGTTTTCATCTACTTCTTCTTTATTACATGTAATTTATTCATTAATTTCTATAAGTTACATTAAAATAGTATATTTTCCAACATATTCTATTTATAAATACCAAATTAAATAATAAAAATATTATTCCTCTTTAATAAAAATACCTATCTTCTTTATTCATTGATTTCTTATTTTTTTCATTCTCAAATTTTTTATATTATTTGTAACATTTAAATTTTAAATTTCCTTGAGGATAATATTCATCCTCATCATATTCACAATAAAAATTCTTCTAATTACATGGAATATTTACTCAAAAAATTCTAATTCCACAATACTTGATGTACAAGAGGGTGAGTTTTCCCTTGTATTTATATTTGACCATTTTAGGATATTTTGAAATAGATCCCGTAACCCATTTATGATCCTCATCACTCTCATAAGGAAAATGGTAATTACTTGAGGACTCAAAATTCCTTATCCTTGATCATAAAAGTTTTCATGAAATTTAAATCCATCTCCTCTTTATCATTCATCTTAAAAAGATTAACATTTATCTTATTATAAATCAGATTAGTATTTTATAACTCATCAAGGGAATGGATATCCCTATATTTTATAGTTGAAATTTTTAGATCAAACCAATATATAATGTTTATCATAATATTTATTACAATATCAATGTCTTTAAGATTATAATTGAATCCCATTATGTGACTAACTATCTCATTCTCCTTGGTGAAATAGTCATCAACAATATCATTTACTTTATTATGATATCATCAAATTTTTTACTCTAAATTTTTAGGTTCACTTCCTTCATCTTAACATTCCATTTATCCATGTTATCCATATTCTCCAAAATCTATATATTATTATTGTTCCTCATAATTTTAGTGTAATATTTATGAGATATAGAAGATAAAAGTCCATTAATTTCTTCCCTATATACCAATAAATTTATTTTTTATAGGATGGTCATAGGATAATTTCTCTAAGTAAGTGGAAAACTAATTTTTACGACATTACTAATATCTATTCCTTTTGATATAATATAGGGAATAATTTTTTTCTTCTACGAAAAAAAATTATTTTCGTCATGAATGGGAACTCATATGCTATTAACTAAATTCAGAATCTCAATTATTCATAACATTAGGATCTCATGGGGAACCTGCTTATCACTAATACCAATTGGATTTCCTAGGTTGGTTGATGTATCAATAAGAGGTGGGTGAACTAGTGGTAATGTTTTGTATTGATTATATTGAATTATACAACTTATCCTTTTTATGTTTTTCATTCACTCAGAATTAACTATCCCTAAAAATATATATTTGATAAAAAATAATGCATAAAAAAATTACACGAATCAACCTCAATGTGAGATCCTACTCCTTTCTAGGATTGAATCATGACATGAGTCATATATTATCACTAAAATATAAAGTGATTACATTGAGGGAAGATTTTCAATTGTGACCCTTTCAATGTTTTTTAGGTCTAGTATAATGTAAGGGTGGTGTGTATAGTTTAACTTACATAATGATTGAAATAGCGTGGAACTATTTAAATTTGTACCCCCAGTCATCGAATGAAATCATCACACTTGAATATAAATCAAACCATTTTAACTCGACAAAATGTCTCAATAAAAAATATTATATATACTTCGTTAAATTCATGGATTGTATGAAAACAATCAATGTAGATGAAATCAGGTAATCATATCTTCAATACTCAATAAAATGATCTTCTCATGTATGAGATCATTCTTGCACGAGATCAACATATTATTTCTCAATAGAAAATGTTTAAATAATTATAAATAGGAAATTTTATCCTCACCCCTTATATAAAAACCAAAATATAGCACAATAATATGATCTTTAGATTCTATCTATTCAATATAGTTGATCTTTGTAGTGTCTCAGTCCCACACTCATAGATTTAGTGTTAAAAAACATACTTTCTATAATTTATTGATTACCAACTGTACAATCCCATAGATAAATATCCCATTATTACATGTATAAATAATATAATTAATTATATACATTCTAATACCTTTATTGTTTAGAGATTTATGGAATTATGATAAATTATAAACTAGTAAATGTAATCAGATTATCAATAAATCCAAAAAAATAACTACATATTAAAATAAAATATTAATATTAATTCATAAAAATTCTCCAAAAAATTCTCCTCACAAGTTATTCCTCTTGATATATAATGTGTAATACTTATCTTCAAAACCAAGGGAAAATGACACATAAAAAAGAGTTATCTTAAACAAATGATAAGGGTAAACATTTGAAATAACAATGAATAATGATAAATGAGTATAAAGTGATTACAAAAAATATATAGTAGACAACCAAAACCAAATATATAATAGAATGAAACTAAAATAATAATATATCCATAGATAATAATGAATTAAAAATATCAAATCAATAAATGTAACATTTTCTATAGATATTAAATTCATAATGTCAACCAAGGAATTCCATGGTCTATACTAAGGAATCATGATCCTAGACATCATTTTTTACTTTCAAGGAAATATGTGTAGGAAAAACATTTATAGGTAGTTATACACCAAAATACCATAGACAAGTTGTCTTATGAGACCTACTAATGTATTGAAGAGCTATATAATAAAATTACCCACCCATTTAAAATTATGTCTAATACATTCATCACGTGAAAAAATGAGTAAAAAATACAATTCATTACCTATTAGGTCCTAGTGTGGTGGAAAGATCGACTTGAAAATTTTTAATTGTCCTTTTAAATTATTTAAATTAAAAATATTTAGCCAAGTAATAAATAATAAAAATTGTGCAGTAAAAAATAAAACATAGATGATGTGATGTTTTTTATAGTATTTAAAATCTATAAGATCCAATCATTCTCTTAGATCTTCTCTACATGGTGAGAATATGGGTATTTAATGATTCCTCTAATTTGATAAGGATTAATAACTATTTATAAATGTACATTTTTCTCACTTGGTACTATAACCCAAATTTACTTGTATAGGAGTCACAACCCACATTAATTTTTTATAGTAGTCAAAACCTGGCCTTTATTTTTTACATGATTAATAACCTTGTCCGTAATATTTTGGATGGGAAATGTTTAGACTGAATCTAGAAGAAAAAGTATAAAAAATGAGGATACAATAATGTAAAACCCAAAAGAATTAATGAATATTAGTCAAGATGATGATAATGAATGCCAATGTAGCTAATGAACATCAATTACTTTAGTAGTAAATGAAATAAAGTATAAAGGCCATCATAACTTCACTAATGGAATAGTAATCAAATTAGAAATTAAACACTTCTAAATTCTCATATTACTGTATTATATTTTTTTCTCTATGATCATATATGATCATCAATGAATGAATTGTTTCATGTTTATTTTATCTCATTCATATATGATTTTCGAATAGATAATACTATTTCATTAATCTTCTAAGAAATTATTCTGGTATGAATAAGTGTCTAAATAAATAATAACATAATTCCATGTTAGAAAATAATAAACATGAAACTATATGGGTTAACTAATATTTGAAATAGTGTTATAATTATAAAATAATTATCAATAAATTTAATCATTACATTAAACATATTCAAAAAAATTAAAATATACTTGTTAAAACTTATGATAATTTGTCAAATCATTAAAATAATTGATACAGTTTATATAAAAATACTATTTTTCAAAACATCACAAAAATAGAGTATAGAAATATAATACTTAATTCATTAATCTCCAGAATATTTTAATGATTTTTCTCTATAAAATATTTTTACCATTGTCATAATATTATATATTTGTATTATAATGAGATGGAAAAATCAAAATAGATTAACTAATATTATAGTTAATTTAGATATCACTAAAAAGAGCATGCTAAAAAATATAAATTCTCTATACTATAAAAAAAATTGATGTACTGAATTTGATTTATATGTGACCGTGACATATTAAACTTATGGTTAGTTAAATTTACATGAAATTGAAGCACACAATTAGTATAGTAACTATGTGAAAACATTGATTGTTCATTCACTTACATATGATATTTTTTCCTTGGTAACATGGAATTTCCATGGTATGTTCTTGTGGTAACTTAAAATAGTTATATGATCACTTAAAATTATAACTCACAATATCATCAAAAAATAACTCTCAATAATTTAAAATTATAACTCATGGTTACTTAAAAAATAATACATATAGAAAATATGAAAAATCGTCATTGTTTGTTGAAAATACATTCACGGTAGCTTCAAAAATTACTCATGGTATGTTTGAATAATCACCTTAGAGTCACATTGTAATTGAATTCATGGTAGGTTGGGAATTAAATTTATGATTTATATGTATTAATGGTAACTATAAAAAATTCATCTTGGTAGCGTTAAATATATATCACTATAGTTATAAAATATTCTTTATAGTATCATGTATATCATTCAATGTAACTAATAGTTCTCATTCATGATATCTTTGAAAACCATGGAAGGTTCAAGAAGAAGGTGAAGCCATGATGATAGTGGCTAAGAAACTATTTTTGGAATGGATAAACTGATAAAGGTAGTTCGTAGGGATGGTTTGGATATTATCATCCATGTAGAATAAAATACATGTTTCTAGCCATTTCTATGGAGGATGAATAGTGTCACATGAAGTGAATCTAAATTTTTTAATGTGATGATGGTCGCATGGATGATGGTCGAGCTACTTTACAAACATAAAGAAGAGAGGAAGCTGGAATGATGGATGGAATGTATAATATGAATGCTTTACCAGGTGAAGATAATCAATTTCATTTAAAGATACATCAATCGATAAATTCTTAAAGGTATATTTCAGTTCTACATGGATGATATGAAGATCATGGTCGATCAATGTAACTCAACACTAAAGCATCTGAGATAAATAATACAACCCATAGATGTAGAATGTTTGCAAAGGTATAGGTGAATAGATTATAATTCATGTTTTAAATATATATATATATATATATATATATTAAATACGCACAATATATATAACCTATAACTTTAAAAATATAACATTAAAAAACTAATTAAATAATTATAAAAAGTGTCATGAATAATGTAATACATTATCACCTCTGTTACGAAAATAATATATGATAATTAAAATAAGTGAAAAAATAAAAATTCTATAAAAAAATTTAAACATAATTTATCAAAAAATATTATTAAAATATTTCAAAAATTAACATGTGTAATAATACTATGGGAAAACATTTCAGATAAATTTACATATATCAATTAAAATTATAAAAATTTAGATGTTTATAAAATTGAATTTAAATAAATGAGAATCATAAAATTATAAATAATAAATTTAATTACTATTAAAAATTAAATGTTTTTAAATACATATTTTTTAAATAAGGGGTTAAAATTTAACAAAACAATAAATCAAATAAAAACATAAACTCTTAGCATTATATCAATTTTTTTATTATGAAAAACTATAACCATACTTTTATTTTTAATGAATCTCAAATATTCACCCCCTTTTTGAAATTTATCAAACATGAAAAAGGGACTCCAAATAAAAATATTATTAAGAACAATATTTATAAAAAATAATAATAAGTGATAATTATCCCGGAATTCATGCTTTTCTAGTACATATATCAGAATAATAAAACAATGAATAGTGTGCTATGAAAAATTTAATCTCTACCATACCCAGTAAAAACATCGGTTTCTCAAACCTCATATAATATAATATTTGAAAAAAGATATATGAAACAATATTTTTTGTTGGAATGTTTTCAGTAATTATATTCTATTTATTAACATGATCTCACAAAAAATTGAAATATGAATAAAAATATTTTTTCCCTATAATTCTGTAATCTTTTTTAGACACTAAAATATCATATTTATTTCCATAATATATGACCATTATATCTAAATGAGAATTTAAATTATATATATTATTCTTTATATAGGGAATTTTATTGGAAATATTTATAGTAATAATGTACTCTTCCTCCATCCAACAGCTTGAAGTCCTTCAAATTTTTATTTTTATTATAAAGCAAACCCCCTTTTAATGGGATGAAGAGGGAAACCCTAACATACTTCATTGACATAATGTACTATTCCTCAATTATAGACAATGTGATGGATAATATCTTTTTGGAACTCCATGATATTAAATATTTACCAGGTAACGGACATATGCCTGATGTAGTTTTCCTTTCCAGGCTACAACCTTTAAAATATGAGTCAGAATATGAAATAATTGGAAACAATTATAATTTCATTAAAATAAACATGTTTTGACAATTCCTTATAAATATCTATTTAGTCTTTTGAAATCCTTTAAATTATTTTCCTTTGGATTATAGAGAAATATTTTAGACATACATAGTAAAAATTTAATATTAAGCCTTAATGATGTCAAATTACATAGACATACTATCATTCCTCAATTCATATTACCATTCATGTATTTTTAGTTTAATTCACATCTAGTTTAAAATATTTACTAATTTTATTTGTCATAATTTTACCTGAATCCTAATTGCTTTTTTAAACAATTTGTTTTCATATTTTCATTGATTTAGAAAAATTCCATCCTATGTAAAATATAATGACCATGGAAAATTTTTACATCAACCATTATACTCATATAAAATTTATTTTTCATTAAATTTTAAAATTATTTACTATTTATATCGTTTCTATATCCAAATATAATATAAAATATATATATATTTTTCAAAATAAAATATCATTAGAAACATTATTAATAAATAAATTTAGATATACCTTCAATTTGAAAAAATAATTGTGTACAAAAATATAGTATTTCTATAAAGTCATGTTCATGGATCTTACTTTAGACTATAAAATTCATTAGATAGTTTGAAAAGATTATTTACAAATTCATCATTTTTGAAACTAGGTGTTTGATTAACATAAAACTTTTCAGAAATTACACCATTTATGAATGTACTTTTTACATCTATTTTGAAATAATTTAATATTTTGAGAACATAAAAAATCTCATAAAATATGAATCGATTATATTATAGAAAATTCTTAAAATGAATCTTATAAATCAATAACTCTTGTTAAAAATAACCTAAGGCAACTAGTCTAGCATTATTTTTAACTATACTACTTGTCTCATCCATTTTTTTTAATAAAATAAATTTAGTTCCAATATTATATTTATCTTTAGGAAACTAAATAAGATTCAAGACATTACTAATATCACAATTACTATGTTCATCAAACATTAAATAAATCAAATTTTAGTTATTCAATTATTTTTTACAATAATAGGTATAAAATCAACAATAATGGTAGAATTAGTATTAAAATAAAAAATTGCTTTTCTAGTTATTGTTTGAGATTTATAACTTCTAATTATATTTTCTAGAGATGATATGTATGTTTTTTCTAGTTCATAGGATCATATTTAGATGTGATTTTCTCCCTCTTAATTAATGCATTATAATATATGGGTTTATCTTTACAAAATTTTTAACTCTTTGAATTCATTAACATGATTATTATAATATCCAATATATTTTTACTATTTTCACTGAACATTATATACATAGATTCCTCCCTTGGAATAGTTTTATATTTATATACTATATGACCTTTAAAATTATTTGAATATCCTAAAAAAACTTCTCACTTTATCATTAAACATATTCCAATTATTTTTTTTATTTAAATAAACTATATATCCAAAAACATTAAAGTAACCAAACTTATGTTTCATTTATTAAAATACTTCGTAAGAGGTTTTATTTAACATGGGTCAAGTGTAAACACTATTTATGATACAGAAATAAGTATTAACCAATTCAGTTAAAATATATATGGGTATTTACAATATATATATCACAATCCTTTAAATATCATGAATATTTCTATTTTTACTCTATATATATATATATATATATATTTGTGGTTTTCTTGGGAAACTTTACCAAAATGTACACTATATTCAAAAAAATTATCAATGTATAAGTTAATAATTTTTCCTCCTTTAACACACCTAACTAATATTGTTAAATCACTTATTTAGTATTGAATTTACCGATTAAAAGTAATATAATTGTTTAGGGGTTCTCTTTTATGAGGTAAGAAATGATTCAAAAAAATATAATAAAATCATCTCAAATTACAAACTCATGTATCTTTGTAAATAAACTATAAATTATAATTGGTGAAAATAAATCATGTTAAAATAGTTCTAATCTTCTAGTTGTGTTGACATTATTAACAGAACTAATTTTCTTGTACGACTAACCCTTTAGACAAGAATTATATAAGAAATTTCTTCTTTAAATTTAGGATGTTCTAAAATTGTTCCACGATTTTCCAACTTTTGAAATTATCGAATTTTTACGTGTCTCAATCTATTATACAAAAAAAATATGTTATTTTTCTACAACATATAAACATTTTAAGTTTCCTAGGTTAGTTCAAAAATATCTATAGAGTACATATTATGTTTTATATATCATGAAATTAAATATTATTGTCCTTATAAAGAAGACATTTATTATCACCAAACATCTAAATCATTTCATAACAAAAAATTTGTGATATAATAATTAGTTTTTTTCAATTCCTCTACCGAAAATTCATTAGAAAGTATAGTATATTTGAATATTATTACTTCTCCAAATACTATGATACTTCCTTTAGTGTAATCATTGATAGTGATAGTTTCTCCATAAAATGAATGGAATGATTAATAGTTAAAAATATCACCATCCTATGGAACCCGTTATCCAAATAATATTTTTAATTAGGAATCGTTATATAGGTTTCATGTAAAATAGGTTTAGAAGATAAATTTGTTTATACCCAATCTAGTTTGGTTCCAACTAGATTATTAATAAAAAAAATTAAGATCCTATAATAATTTAATATATTTATTACAGGGTAATAAAGAAGGTATATTCATAGAAATAATTTTTTTGAGGACTAGAAACTAAGTTAATCTTAAACAATCATTTATTTTTCATAATTCCCTTTGATATTACATCTAAATCATGTAACAGTTTACACCTTCCATTTTATTCCTTTAAAAAGTTTTTATGTACATATTATGAATGTAACTATTATAACCAAATCTAATTTTACCTTTATTGGGATTTTTAATAGGCATAATATTATAAAATTTATTTATTGGCTTGGATAAAAACAAAGAAGGTTAAATTTAATATTGTAATTTCCCTTTTAATATTTTCATTGTCATTTAGAATAACTTCTAGGTCATCATAGAATTTCACATTTGAATATTAACCCACATTTAGCAATTTTGTATTTTTTTTATTTGAGCTTCTTACATAGCTTTTCAATTTTATCTACATAATTATAAACTAACAAAAATCTTATGTCGTTATATTCATTAGTTATTTACGAGAAATATTTTATTCTTTCATTCACATTTTTGGGCTTTATCTGTTAAAAATCATCAACACTTTTATATTCTACAATTCATATTGTCAAATATTTTTGTTATTAATTTTATTTTTTGACATTATTATTTTCTTTTTTCAATTATCTATTTCATTTAACCATTCTCAATATATCCTTTTGATTCCTTTCAATTTTTTTGTTAATTATTTTAAATTAGTTAGAGTATTAGACTCATATCCAAAAATATAATTAGAATCAATGTTTACCTATTTCATAGTTATATCCATAGAATCTGGATAAGTTGTTTCTTTTCACTCTCAGAATAATCACTTATTGAGTCTAACTCCTCTGTGGTACTCCATACAGTATGACATTCTTGATTTATCTCTATCTTATATTTAATGTTTTCACTTCTTATTTCAATTTTGGACAATCTAATTTGATATATCCCTATTTTATGTACTCAAAGAATATTAATTTTGAATCATATTATATGTTATTATTAACATAAAGAATTCTATTACATTCATCATTTTGATCATGATTACTTTAAAATCCTCTTGTTTCGTGTACTTATAAAATCCTTTCATAAAATTATCTATTTAATATTTCTCACATGGATGAAAATTAGAATAAAAGGAATTAGTATAAAGATTAATATTATATTTGAATGATAAAACATACCTTTTTTCATGTTATTCACCATTTTTATTATACATCTCTAGCTCATATTTAATGATTGAACCTATCAGTTCATCTATTGAATACTTAGTAAAATCCATAATTTCTTCAATCATATCTTTCATTGAGTGTCTCCTTTTTGGTAGTAAATTATTTAATAATTACAATATGAACATTAACACTATTATATTTTAAAATATTAAAATGTTATTCTTTATAATGTGATGCATGAAAAAAAATCTTAAATAACACACAAAATATATTTATTTAAATATAATCTCTTTGAAAGCATGCAAAACATGAAACCCTTATTCTAAATGAACCTTAATATAGTATACCACTAAAATTTAGCTGTTAAATTATCAGGTATGAATAATACTAACAAAATTATGAAAATTATATTTTTTAAAAATATAATAACAAATTAATTATTTATCTAATGATGAAAAAATAAAAATCAATTATAAGAAAAATAAATGTTTTCTGAAAAATGAATTTTTTCTAAAAGACTATTTGGTCACGCTTGTGCGTAGAATTTAAAATTAATTTATAAAACATATATGATATTTCTTTTAAAAAATAATATTCATTTTGGATGTTAAAATATAAAAAGTATCCTTGGGAGAATTTTTTTATTTTCCTGAAATGATTCATTTTTCAATTAAAAGTGAAACATATTGAATTCTAATTGAAAAAATGCCTTTTCCTTTAAAATAATAATGATGATTCAAATATACCCCTTTTTCCATTGAATTTTGTGATCAACCAATCTTTTATCGATAGGCTAATGTATTCATTCTATTTAAATGATAAGGCTACTCCTATTATGGGTACAATCTATCTAGTCACAAGTTAATTACCTTCTCATTGTTAGGTTCATGATTCACTGTAAAATTGACCATTTGATGATAGTAATGACTCCTCGAGAGTAACATGTAATGGACTCTAGAGTATCAGGTTCCATGATTAAAGGTTTATGTTTGATTCAAATATAGAACATGCTGGATACCAGATATATGATTAAAAATCAAGGGTAAATTGGTATAGACCAGCAGGGATTATGATTTTTTGTACATTGGTGCATGGTTAAGAGCCTTATGGATGGTGGAAGTGGTTAACAAAACAACTAGATAAAATCCTTTACTGCAATTTAGTATTTTGGTAAGGATGTTGATCGATTTAATGACACATATAAGGATTAATTTATCATGGTTAGTGTCTTCATAGATTATCAGTTTTGTAGGCTAGGTTCCATTATATCAACAAGGATATAAAAGTACCAACTACTATTTTTTTTATTAACTTAAATGTTGTGTGATGAAACCACATCAACCACATCATCTTGTGTATGATATAGGTGTTTAAAATCAATAAGGGCCTTTTTGGAAAAGTTTTCATGTTTTGGAAATGTTTATTCATAAATACTCACTGGTTTGGATTGAAACTATAGATAATGTGTTGATATTATCTTTAAACTAGTGTTTTCAGTTGAATTGAGCACAATGTTAGTGAATAGTAATTGGTGTGTAAATAGACTACTAGAATATTTTTCTATATGATGATTCCTATTGGGGGAGAATATTGATGCTTTGGGAGGAATCAGTTTTGTACACCTTAGTGTATTTATTTTAATGGTTTTGGTGATTGCGGTATAAATTTTGTGGTAAAAACTTCTGATTCAACTAATAATGTTGTGCTTAGAGTCACTCTGAAGGAGCATGATGGGTATTCAGAAATGGGAACATCCTTTGGGTGGTGATTTGGAATTCAATGGTGGGATAAAGATAAATCCATTTAAATAATGACCATAGAAAATTGATATACATGGTTTTCTTTCAACAACAACATTTTTAGGATGATAAGTGAAATTCATGGGAGATTGTAATGATGTGCATCATTATGGGTCATGAATTTTAGAGGGAATGTAAACATTTCCTTTGCAAGATGGATCATTCAAAGAACCAGGTTTCATTCTGATATGAATAGTGTTTTAACATATTAAATAGTTGTTTTTAAAGATGATTTAAGGATTAATGTGTAATTACCAAAACATTAATAAATTAAATTCCCCCATTTTAATGAATAAATACATTATTATTTAATAATTTTATAGAAAACATATGTAATACTTTGGATATTTTGAAATGATATATGGTCTATTAAATTTAATTGACTATTATGCATCATAATCATTGATAATATAGTCATTTTATAGTAAATATTATGATCAATATAGTAAGGGTTATGATAAAGTTCAATTGATAATGATGAATGAAGTGATGGCCTTGACCAATATAGTTATACCCCATGAAGCCAGATTATCATAGCTTCTAAGGGTGATAGTATCATTGGGATTTTCTCTTGATCAGGTTGAAGTTATTATTCAGTAACTAAATCATAATGGATTATGTTTATGGTACAAGTTCAAGATCATCGATATTAGAACCGAAACCATGTTCTTTAAAACACCACATGAGAACGTAATCATTGTGCACCTTACCATTAGGGTGTTTTCTGCTGTAATGTATAGTTATGTATCATAACCCTAAAATTAAGAATATGAATGTTTTTAATATAATAAGGACTATATTACTTCTTTTTATTAAAAATTATTAAATAATGAACTTGGAAAAAATATTATTTTTTGATATAATGAAACATTAAATTAATTTTTTGGAAAACCTTTGATTCACTCAATACACAATATTGATGAATTCAATAATTTTTTAAAAAATTTATATTTCAATAAGATAATATTATTAAATGATATTTATTAAATATAAATGATAATTTAATTTTATGAAGTCAAATAAAATTTTTATAAAGGTCAACAAATTGTTATTTTCAAAAAGACAATTTTGTTTCAATATATGAGGATTTCTATTTTAAAATTGAAACATATCATACATAGAAAATTATCTAGATAAAATAAATATTAATTAATAGATCATAAATTTTATCTTATCCAATGAATATTTTAAAAAAAAGTTGATATAGTAGAATTTTTGGGTAAAACTTTAATATGGTATAAACATTCAGTGTGTATTATAACGTCATAATGATCTAAAAGGGAAATAATATTTTACATTACAGATATTCGTAACTAGATATATATTTAACTTCTTGAATAATGTTATTGTTGAGTTATTTTATTGATTTTATAATCCCACAATGAATCCTCTAAAACATAAATTATATTTGAAGGATTGGAAATAAAATATTTGTAAACATGACCCACTTCTACATCACAAATGGTTTTATTATAACTAGACAAGTTCTTAAAATTTTCAAATAATGAAAACCACATCCATTTTATAGAAAAAATGGGCCAAAACCATGGGAAGGATTGTGGTTTTTATTACATTATCATAGACTTAAAAACATAAGTTTTGAAATTATTAAGTAATTATCCTCTATTTTGATGTATAAACCCACTGAAAGTCCCATTACTATCCACTAAAAATTGTTATAGAACGAAATTACTCTTATAATTCTTCTATAGAGTCATTCCAAGGAACCCGTAATCTCTTAATAAAATCCTCCCAAGCATTTTGAAACACCTTCTCAAGGTAAGGGATCCTATCCTTCTTCAATTTATTCAAGTGTTACCTTTTTATTATGCCCATGGTTTTCTACTTCTCATGTTGTGATATGATTTCACACAATATTATTACTATAATTATGGTTTTCAAGAGGTTATATAATCATTTAAATCTCATTAATCACTCCTATAAACCTTTACATAACCATGTTATGCTACATGAATTATCCAGTAATTTTCCGATGAAAAACATTTTTGTTGTGAATACCCATATTTATTTAGAAATATAAGTATTCACCTATATGTACTTATAACTCATTAATTGAGGAATTACTTTTATAAAAGAAACAATTTTCAGTCATGGGATTAAAATTTATTAAATTCATATTTATGATGTATGATTCATGTGCTACACTTATGCATGTACATGATATGGAAATGACGGACACGCCTGGATAACAGTTCAATTAATTGGGTTATGTTTAGTCTCATGAGAAGTAATGTATAGGATTGTCGATTAAACATAATCTATTATGGGTATTTTTTCACCATGCTATAATTTCATGGCAGTTATCTTTCACCTATTTTTATGATTTTGTGTTTAATGTTGATTCCACATTCCCATGTTACCATTATGTTATCATGTTATATCATGCCTCATTTTTCAACATTTTAATTATCACCTCTCTTATGTTACTATTCTATGAATCTTGGATCACATGTATGACTCTACCTTATGTTATTATTTTTCTCATCCCTTACAATGATTTATAACTCACCCCTTTCTAATGTACATCCCTAGGTTATCCTATGTCGTTTTGGAACATCAATGGACTTTTAGGTGCATGTTTAGGAAGTTTTCAATAATTTAATTATATTCTTATTATAAGTTGATGTTCTAAGTAAATAATTAACCAAATAAACAGGAAATAATAATATTTTAGGATTTTATTATTTTTATCTTTGTATTATAAATCAGGAATCAATGCCTATTAAAATATTAGTTGTCACAGGTGGTATTAAAGCAATGTCCAGTTAGTTTTGTGGATAGGATTATTAAACACTAGTAAAATAGATAATAATAATAATGAATATAGGAAAACATACCTAAGTTTTGGTAATGTATAAATTAATTGGTTTCAAAGAAAATATATTTATATCTGTATATTACAAGTGGATGTGGCTCATGCATAGATGTACATAAGAGTAATAACCTCAAAAGGGATCATTGATCTAGACATAACCGTTACATGGTGTGAAATAATGAGACATGATGTATATATTATTTCACACACAAGAGGGATTTGAGTTGGTAAATTCAAAAGCATATTATGAACCATTATTAATGGAACAAATAATTCCCATATGATTTAATGTTATAAAATAGATCATGGAAACCATTGATTGAAACCAAGAAATTCTTTGGTTAAAGAATACATGTAATTAATGAGTTATTCATTTAATGTTCATGGTTTCACATTTATTACATCAGTATCTTTTAAATTATCATCCCTGTGTATATTTAGTATTATGTAAAAAATTAAAACTAGATTCATACACTGAATGGAAAGCTTATCATCCATGGTTCTACGTATTCATTGGTATCATGCAAACTTATTATAACAATTGAAACACCACTGACAATCACAGAAGTAAATCTATTTCTAAAAACTGAAAGTAGTTCAATTATTGTATTTGAAATATATTAATCCTACCCTGTCAAAAGTTGTGGGCTTAAATTACTAGAGAACATTGTTATATTTCCTTTAGTAGAATTCAATTCTATTTAATGAATTAATGGATTAAACTTTCTAATATATAGCTGACATAAATTTATGAGATAGAAAAATCATCCTCCATATTATAAATCACTATTAAATTATATTCATTTTCAAGGGAGGAAGAAATTTATTGAATACTGACATCTCACACATGGATACTAAACCCATTTGATAAGGAATGTCTAGCTCAAATGAATGATATTAAAAACAATATCATACATGATAACATATCCATTGTAGTGGATATTACAGATGTGTTTCCATAAAAAATTCTAGTCTTCCCCCTTGTTGTGATGTCAAGATGTAAATCAAGCTCATACCCAAAGATTTAATATTATCTTAAATCTATATAGAATGACCATTGTTGAACCTGATGACTTAGAGACGAAATTAAATGAGAATCTAGAAAAAAGGTTTATATGACAAAGTGATTTAGTATGGAGTTCACTAGTTCTCTTCATCAGGAAGGATACATGAATACACATATGCATTAATTATTATGATCTCAACATGATCATGATAAAGAAAAAGTATCACAAACCTTGTATTGATGAATTGTATGATCGGCTATATGGATACAAATTTTTCTTTAATGTGGATCTTTAGTTACGATACTATCAAGTAAATGTGAAAGTGGATATATCCAAGACTAACTTTCATAAAATTTACAATAATTTTTAGTTCATAGTGATGCCATATGGAATCCATAATTCTCCATCAACATTTATGTAATTGAATATTAGGGAATTTAGAGATATCTACAATAAATTTCTGGTAGTCATTATAGATGATATTCTCATCTACTCAAAAAAATTATGGACGTGAGGAGTATTTTAATTCTATATTAAATACATTTAGGAATGAAAATATATATATGTGTGTGTGTGAACTATAATAAATTTGAATTCTAAGTGGAGTAAGTAACATTATTGGTGTATATTATCACCAGTAAAGGGATATTAATGGATCCTTTAAAAACTATGGTAACTGAAGGATGTCCCAAAAAATACATTGTGAATGATATTAATAGTTTTTTTAGATTTATTGTGTACTATCATAGATTTGTGAGAAACTTATAAAAATTTTAAATACCCCTAACAAACAAAAAAAGAGTGGAGTCTGGTTTTTCAATAATGATTAATGTGAGGAAATAATTAAAGAGATGAATAATCAGTCAATCACTGCAATTATGATCACATTAACCCATGTGGCGAAGGATTTGTAATCTACAGTGATTTTTCCAAAAAAGGTATCGGGTTTTGTAAGCATCTATGATAGAAATGTGACATCATATTCCTCCATAAAATTAATGTTCTATGAGAATAACTACCAAAATCATGATCTAGAATTTGTTGTAGTGATCATAAAATTAGTGGTTTAGATACATTTTATCTATCAAGATAAGTGTGACATACAAACAGACCATAAAATTATCAAGTATATACTAATGTAAAAGTAGATTAATATATACCAATGATGATCATTAGTACAGATTAAGGGATACAATTTTTCAGTTCATTACAATCCTAGGAAATAAATGAATGTTCTAGATGCTCTAAGTAGAAATGATATCACAACTCTATCGATGATAGGGATTATAAGGGATCCAATCTTATTGGAGACTAAAATGATGGATATGGGAGTAAAAAAGGGATATTAATCCTACCTTTCACATATAACACCTCATCCATCCATTTTGGAGAGGATCAAGTAGACTTTGAAACAATTTTATGTGCTATAGAAAATGGTAGTGAGTCATATGTAGTTAAACCTTTCCAATGATATTGTTATATGGGCTAGGTCTTATATAAAATTACCATAAAGACCAAAAATAAGATGGGATACTCTAGAGGATGTTTATAGCTCAACATTTTATATTCATTTACGAATAACTAAGATGTATAGATATTGGAATAAAAACTACATGTTGGGTAACATAAAGAGGGAGATTTTAGAGTTTGTATCATGGTTATTTGTAAGACAAAAATTCATGGAAGAATGATATAAGTCTAAGGGTATGATGCATCCATTTCCTATACTAATGTAGAAATAAGAAAACATGAACATGTATTTCATCATTGGACTACTGAGGGAACCGAAATAAAATAAATCTATTTGGTTGGTAGTAGATCGCCTTAAAAATTATGCACATTTAATTACAATCAAGTAATATTTCTATCTTTACAATATATGTAATATTTATATAGTGGATGTGGTAATACTAAATGGATTTCCACTCTCTATTTTATCTGAGAAAAATCTACATTTTAACTCATGGTTTTGGAGAAGCCTTTAGTAGGTCTGGGATAAAAACTCAAATTTACTCTTTCTTATCACTCTAATATGGAAGGTTAATCTAACAAAACCATTCAAAATCCAGAGGGTATGTTAAGATCATGGTTAATGTATTTCCAAGGTTTTTGGGACCATCATCGTCCCCTTATGGAGTTCTCATATGCCAATCATTTCTATTATAGATTTCAAATGGAACCATATGGGGATATATATGGGAAGAGGTGTCAGACTATGACAAGAAAAGGATGGTGTTGGAATAAAGAAGCCCATGGGAATTGATCTTATTCAATAAAGAATAGATATGTTTCCAAAAATTAAGCATCATATTAAATCCTCACAAAATTTCCCAAAAAGAAAAATAGAAAACAATCCATGAGCTATAGAGTTTCAAGTCATATATAAAGTGTACCAATATATATCATCATGGAGAAATTCATGTGGTTTTGGATGACATGAATGCTTAACAATATATACACTGACCCCTTTGATAATATTGATTACATTGAAAATGTATCCTATCAACTATTACTCCCACATAACCAATCTCAAGTACATGATGTGGTCCATGTATCACTCTTGAGGAAGTACATTACAAACCCTATACATGTATTAAAGTAATAGGTGGTACCATTATAGAATTATCTTTTATATTTTGAGTAGTTAATGATTATATTAGATTATAGATACAATGTTCTATGAATAAAGACAACTCTCATGGTCAAAGTGTTATGGTGGAACCCCAAGTCTAGGAAAATTATATGGGAACTGGAAGGGGTGATGAAAAATAAGTGACCTCATCTATTTTAGTGTATGATCTTAATATTTTGATAAAAAAATTATAATGGGGGAATAATATAAAAACCCAAACATTTACAAATAAAATTTCATATTTTTGACTAAATAAATTTATTAATAAGTAATGAAGATATACAAAAAACATGAACTACTTTAGATATAGTGAAGTGTTATATAGTATGTCAAATTTAAAAGACATTTATTCATAATAATAATGTAAAATATAACCATTTTATAGTAACCATTAAGATTAGTATATTAATGGGTAGGATAATGTCCATTTGATATAGACAAAATAATTGTTGGCATCACCTAGTAGGGTTATAGACTATGAATCCAATGTATCAATGGTTTGGTCAGAGATAACATCACAAGTATTTTCTCTTGATCAGAAAAAGTCTAGTATTCATCAACAAAAACATGAGTGAAATAATTTACAGGAGAAGTTCAATCTCATTGAGATCATGACCCAAACCTTGTTTACAAAACCACCCCATGAGAACCACACCCTCAAGCACCATACCCTTTCAGTGTTAACTAGTGTAATAAGGGGTTATTCATCTCGACCCTAATAGTATGGATTTGAATATCATTTAATATAATATTTCTTATAATATTTCTCTTTATTATAAGTTATTAACTTTTGATTTTAATAAAAAATTCATACTTCAATATTATGAAAAAATGTGCAATTTGGGAAATACATTATTTTGATAAAGATGATCTTTCGGTAAATTACAGAATTTTTTAAATAAATTATAGTCTAATTAAAAACTATTATTAAATTATATTTATTAAAAAAATCTATAATATAATTTTATGATGTCAAATATAATTTTACGTGTCATAAAACTGTTATTGTAAAAAACCTGTATTTTCAATAAATCTGGATTTTTGATTTAAAAGATTAAATTTTCATACATAGAAATTTATTTGGTAAAAAGAAATATTATTTCTGAAATCATTAGGATTAAATTAACCAATGGTGATTTTTTCATAATGTTTGGAGTCATATGAATGCTTTTATCATTATTAAATACGGTATAAATATATGGTGTGTATTATGACATCATAATGACCCAAATGTGATGTAATATATTCCATAAATGGAATAAATGATAAAATATGTATTTTCCCATTAAAATAATGTGTCTTAATGTTGCTTTATTAATATTATAAAAAATAATGAATCCTTTAATACAGATGTTATATTTAATGGTTTTAGAAATAATCCTTTTTTATCATGACTCGCTTCCAACACAACAAGGGTATTATATTAATAAAATCTAATATTAATAATTTACAAAAATAATAACCAAATCACTTTTTTTAAAACATGGTAAAACCAAGGTATGGTTTTTGGTTTTTCTTACATTATCATATATATTCCAATACATGTCTTTAAATGGAAAAGTAATTATCATTTTTTTTCTATATGAACACATAAAAACACTCATTCCAATTCAATAAAAACTATTCAACCATCAAATTAATCTGTCATTAACTCTCTATATTCCTTTCTAGGTTCCACAATGCCCTGTGTAAGCACCTCTATAGCTTTTTAAACAACCCTCTCGAGGTATGGTATCCTCTCATCCTCTTTATTCAAACACCACCTTTATATTATGCCATTTTTTCCAATTTTTAATGTTGGGATGTGATTACACACATCCCTATTCTAGAAAAAAAATTGAAATATATTAAAGTCCAATTTCACTCTCTTTAAACAATCCCATGACCTTTAATGTACATCTCTTATGTTTTCAAAATTATCCATTGATTTTTCCAAGACAAAAAATTTATTTTGAATGCTCATCCTTATATCCACTCAACAGAATTCACCTATATGTACCTATACTTCATTTATTGTTTAATAATATGTATATAACCCACAACCCTAGATCATGGTATTAAAATTGATTAAATACATATTTATCTTTTATGATTCATATGTAACACTTATTCATGTACAGGATATTAAAATTATGAATGAACCTATATTGAACTCCAATGAATTGGGTAGTGCTTTTGTCTCAGGAGACATCATGTATGAGATTAAGAAGTAAACCTAAACCATTAGGGGATTTTCCCACAATTTTATGATATCTTTTTAGTTATATGTAAACTATGTTTATGATGTCAATTTTAATTTTTTTTTCAAATCCCTATGTTGATAGGATGTTATCATGTTATATCAGGCCTCATTGTTCAATATTAGGATTCTCACCCCTATTATGCGACCTTGATATTCCTCTTAGATCACATGTACTATTTTTTCTTATTTTTTAATTTTGTTTATTCCTTTACTAGTGGTCTGGGAGATTTTTATTTTTTTCAGAAGTACACACTAGCAAGTCGGTAGACACTGACCAACTCACCATTAGGGTGAGCTGAGAAGAATTTATGTGGGAGTCCATTTGGTCATTTTGTCCACCAAATACCCTTGTAATTATATGGGAATGATCCATATTTTGAGGATTATTCTTCTATTTAATCATATCTTATTCACTCTATGATATCCCATCAAAGTATGATGAATCTTTGTGAAATCAATTCACAAATATGAGCAATATCTTTCATTATACATTGATCATGGCTCATTTCATCATTATGTGGTCAAGGATTATCTTGTTATTCATCATGGATAGTTTTCTGTATTAATTATTATCACATGAAATCCTTTATTATCATAATTCCCTTGAAATTATATTACATTTGGATATATTAATCATTAATTGATTTTGGGTTACATCCCAATTAGACAATCAGATTTCAATTCCACTGCATTTGGCTGAAATTTCCTGATAATTATGGGGTTTTTATCATAATTTCCAAAGTATGCCTCGTGAAGATGAACAAGTGTCGTTAGTGGGATATTAAATGAAGGTATGTTAGTTGGTGGACTCTTCTATGTTTCTTGGCCGATTTGAGATAAATTGTCCATCATATCGTGGAATTGAGTTGGGTATTTTGTGTATCATAGAATCAAGAGTGTTCTATGAGTGGTTAAACTCTATTACACAATGTTATGGATAAGTTACATCAATTGGATTATTTAATATAAATGTTCCAGATTAATTATATTAAAATTTTCTTTTTTTCATGTGATAGGGATTTTACAGTAAGAAGATTTAGCTATGTTTCAGACCTTCCATTTATGGTTGGTATGGTTCCTCTTATGAAGTGATGCCAATTCATTATTTCATCTTATATTAATTTCATATTCGGTAGTTATTAATCTTTTAATACATTATTTAATTATAATTATGTGGTAAATAATTATTTTAAACCTTATCCATTATTAGAAACACATGGTTATTGATGGAGGATTAATGGACATTGATATACTGAGAATAAGTTGTTGAGTTTTCCTTGGTTTGGGGATGACTCTATTTGAGATAGGTGGTCCTATGTACTCTACCCTATGTTATTATACATTTTTTGTTTTCATGTGGTATGAAAATCACCACCTTGGGATAATGGACATCAAATTCATAAAAAAATTATTAATAACATATAGTTATTATTTATTTAATTATCCTTAAGTATTAATTTATTAATTTAACGATTCCTGGTGTAATTAGATATAGTTCCAAGGGACTCAATGGATCCTTGTATACTATCTTGATGTTGGTCTTTGATGGAAGAGTCCTAACGAATAATGATCTCCTTGATCCCATATGTGTGAATGTGTATCATGTAATTCCATGTTTGATGACTTCATCACATGTGTGTGCATATGTATCTCATGATACCCTAATTATTGTTGATCATATGGGTGTGACTATATATCCATGAAACCATGGTTGATGATTCGTCACATGTGTGTGCCTATGTATCATGTGACAGCATGTTAATGGTGAATAACATGTGTGTGCTTGTGTATCCCATGTGACCATGTTTGATGCTTAGACACATATATGTGCATGTGAAACCGAGGTGATATTTCTTAATGCTAGACCAAATGGGTGTGGTTATGGATATTGACACTCATTCATAGCATTCCTTTTCTATACATATATGTGTGACTACACTATATCCTTGTGAGGTATTATATAATACGTTACAATCTATTTATATGCATCATATTTATTTTTTTATATATTATCATGTCTTGGGATTTATTCATATATTATTCGATAAAAATAATATTGTTGGGATATGACTACCTCTTATAGGGGAGAGCGCATGATAGATCATTTTGACGATGACATAACATTTCACTGTAAAGGGGGTGATTTTTGTATGGACTAACATGAGATGTAAAGATGGGTTATGATAGTCTTTTGGAATTCCTTGTGGGAGTGTCATTCTATGAAGGTCTTATGGTACAACCTGTGATAGTGATATGTGGACATAACGCCTTATGGATTCGGAGTGACATATACATGAACCATGTGGTCAGATTTTTGTCACATATAACTTTTTTATGAATATAATTCTAATATGTATCCATAGAAAGTATGGTTGGGATATCATGTTAGTATAGAGAGTGCATTGCCTCTCGATATATGGGTTTTTGCTGCTAACTCATGATTTGGTGATTATATGTTATGTTTATGTAGTTTATATATATCATGTTTACTTTATGTTGAGAGTATCACATGCACGTTTAGAAAAATTTTACATGTTAGGTACTAGACTACATCGGTGGTTCCCCACTGATTTTTACTCACACACTTCTTGTGCATCCTTGGAATGTGGGTATATGAACATCCCTCACTTTTTGTAGGTACTGGTTGGTCTGAGGCCCAGGATAATCATTTAGTGGAATATCTTGATATGGTTATATAGACAAGGATGTGGTGTGTCATAGAGTTAGTTGAAAATACTATTTTTAATTTTTTTGTTTATTTATATGTGATCGTATTTCTGGGTGATCGATTTCCTATATTCATGTAATAAATTTTAGGTTTTTCTACATTCATTAATTGCAGAGGGAATGTTATTGATTTTTGCTTACTATGATTGTATATAATTATACATTTGGTTATTTATTTGTTATTTTCAATATTATTTATGGTATCGTCACTCCATGAATTTACATAGACCCTCACTACTTGTCAACACCCTTTTTCATACAAGGTGGTCCTCCGAAGAAAAATTTGAACTCCAAATTAGACCAGGTTATTAAGGATATGTTGTTACATAGTTATTGGACATTTTCCATAGTGGATGAATTTATGTACCCCCATCCCTTCATCATCTCATCATCCCCTATTTTTACATTTATTTGGTGATGTTTTTATTTAACGTTTTATGATTATTTCCCTAGAGAATGGGGAATTTGTTAGAATCATTAATGTTGTTCATGCATCCTTACTAGATGAAGTCCAAAGATGACGTTTTCCTATCATAAGTAATTTTTTATCTAGTGGTAAATCATTCCATGTATAAATTAATGGTGATATAGTTAAATTAATCTAAATAAATTATGGAAATGGTTCTAGAACATAGGGCTATGACTTGAATTTATATCAAGTGTCTAGTATGGTTCTCCCACTAGTAGATTCCTTTGGATACTGTGTGACATGAAAACATGGTGAGTTTTCCCAACCAAGCCAATTTTAATTAAATTTTTTAAATTATTATATTTTTAATAATTAATTTTTTGATATTATTGAAATGCGTTAGAATTTCAGATGGCTATGTAATCTTGGAAAAGTCTAGGACAGATCTTAACGGGCCTTGGATGAGTTGTTGGACCTTAAAAATAAACTGGAAAATAACTAATTGAGGTTGGTGTTCATATATTATTTTCTATGTTCAATATGATATTTTTATATGGAATGTGACATGTAGTCCTTCCACTATAGGCAGTTCTCATCTTTGAAATTGAAATATTTTAAATTGAATTAAATAATAAAATTAAATTAATTAACTAATTACATTATTTGAGGAAAATGAATGAGTATAAAGGCCATTTGGTCCAAGCCTGTTAACATTCTGACTCAATCACTGATTGTTGATACCTTAACCTATGACCCCATAATACATTTCTACCCCCATGAGGAGTGTCCTTATAAAGGATTGAATATGAATGGATTCATGGCCCATGCATTAAAACCTAGTACACCCTAGTATAGGTGAGTGGTGGACGTGACATACAAGGCCTAAATAGGTTATGAGAAGACCTTGTGACCCCTTAGAGACATATTTCTAAACAATATAATATGGTTTGTGATTGACCCTCCACCTTATGACATGAACTGGCCTATGTGGATTGACCATTGATAGGTTAGTGATGGGTTGGGTGAGTAAACTGGCCTAGTGAGGCCTTAATAATTGAGATGTGTCATAGGTCATCCATGTAACCATTTCCTATAAAGGAAAACTCTTTTTTTAGTGAGGCTATGATAATATATTGATGGTGTTGAGGAGTGTGTTTTCCTATACAAATTAGGTGTTGTTCAAATAATTTTTTTGGGACTGAGGAACCTAATTGGGGTGCCTATGATGTACTATGACCAAGGTTCCCATGTGGGTGCCCCATTGACAGAACAACCCAATGTGGGCATGGGTGTTAGGGTAGTGATACATACAAGTGTCTCTATAAAATCATAACTACCTTGTATGCCAAATGTAGCTATGATGACAATGATGGGAATGAAAATCCATTCATTCCCTATTGTATATTTATTTTTTTATGTTTTCTAATGATAACTGGTGATTTCCTAGTATACCTAGGAATCATTCATTGGGCATGTCACTGATTGTTTTTCACAATATTTCTGGGACTCACAAGATGGGAACGTTCAGAGAAAGGGATTCTTGAATGTTTGGGATTCAATATCATAGAATATTAGAGGAGGATTCCTAGTTTAACAAGAATCCAGAGTTACTTTTGATAAAAGATGGGATAGCTGGTTATCTTACCGCGAATCTAGAATTAGATCTATGTGATTATGAATATATGGTAATGAGAATGATTAGTGGGATTCCTCGGATATAGTAGGACCGTTGAAAATTATCAAGAATCCTATGATTCCAAAGGAATTTTCATTAGATCATTATCAATGCTTTGGTTGGCAAGGATTCAAGTAGTGGATTCACATGTTATGTTGGATTTTTTATTGAATCAAGGATATTGGACATCATGAGGGTTGTTATTGGATCTATTTGATCAATTCCTAGGATACCACTTATGATTTTTTTTAATCTATGAGGGATGATTCGGATGAGGAGCCACCAGATTTTGGATACATGTGAGACTAACTATGGAATCAGGAAATATATTTTCCACTTGATTGTCTTGGTCATCAAGGAATTAGTCACACCTAGATATATAGTATTTCATTGGACCTCAACTCCAAGGAACCAAACATCTTCCAGACATTGAGAATGATGAGGTACTGCCATGGGGTTCTTCATGAAGGATTGGAAATGGGGGATTCAAAGTGATGCCTTGGGATATGCAACTCCTCATTTGAGGTGTAAAAATGGGAACCCAATTGTGTGTACAACGGTTCCGCTAAAGTGATGCTCAGACTTAGATACACTCTAACACTTCTAGAAGTGGGTATGTTCGATCAGGATCACACACCTAAGGATCAATGAATATAGTTGGGATTAGACTTAGTTATACGACTCTACTCTTGGGGTGGTAGTGATACTATAGAGGCATGGTCATAGAAACATAATCAGATATATCCACTTATCTATCTATGGAAGATATTGATGGTTGTGTATTTAATTGTTGAATGATTTAGTTTATTTAATTATTATTAATCAAGAATTTCGTAGCAACATATCATTTCATTTATTGTTATGTATGAGGATGCATTTATTATACCCTAACAATATATATACTCACACACTAAAAGTTTTGTAATTTCATGTGGGTACCTGAATAGAACTCAAAAGTTTTTTATAATAATTATTATGATCTATGCCCATTATTAGGCATGGCATTGTCGAGCAGGATAGTTCATAATGGATCAGGATATTGGGATGAGGTATTACTTTCTTTTATAGTATATATCATGATATTTGTTTTATTTATTTAATTATTATATCTGTTTGATCAACCTAGTGGGTGATGGGAATGTATTTACATTTTTAAGAATAAGTAATCGAGTTGTGTGTTCTCTATTATTTTACATAGCGTGCCATTTTTTCTTTCATCAATTGCACTATTCAATTTATTTTGGGTGTGAAAATGGTTAATATTACACTATTTATTACTCTTATATAGTGGGTATAGCCTCCCTATGGTACCTATTATAACCCTTGTTTCTATTTGATAGCCATTATGATTTGGGCTTGTGTGCCTGAGGTCGTATAGTGGTCCAGTGTAGCTAGTATTCAGAGTAATATTGTCAAGGAAATAAAAAGGTTATACAAATGTTTTTTGTTTTCATATATTAAAATGTATTTTTGTATTTGAAGGACAGAATACATTAGAATGTTTTAGAAATTGTGACTGAACATTGACCGATGCATCGTGAACACCTCTTCTGGTGGAATTCTAGGTTTCCATATGTGTGGTATTGGCGTTATGGACTTTCAATGTTATAGTTTTTTTATTTTCAACTACTGTGATGCACATGATAATTAAAATTTATGATTAATCATGGATATTGGATCTTGTCATATGGAAATGTTTTCATCTATTGTATTTTTCTCTTGTCCACCATAGGAATAGGGTTCTAATGAATCACAGTAGTCATGTACAATTCACATCATATATAGGCTTGATAGTGTGACTATTTTTTTAATTACTATGGATCTGTAGTTTTAATTTTCTTTAAATTCACAAATTTAATTTTCTTTTATAAATATTTATTAAAATTATACACAGTCTGGATGAATTTTGAATATATATAATATTTTGGTGGTGGGTGTTATGTATCATCTAGTTAAATGGTCGATGATGATGATGATGATCCATTTCCTCATTACAATGGTTATTTGGTCACCCGAGTAGGTCTTTGTAGTAAATTGATACTTTAATAATAAAACATCATTAGTTATGGACTAAAAGGTACATTTATTTAAAGTTATAGTAATAATATATATGGTGTTTTTCAAATGGATTGGAATGAAATTTTATCTAACCAAACCTCATGATTAGGGTTTCTAGACCTATATCATCTTGAAATATGTCATGCGGTCATCATGAGATTATGCTTCTTGAGGGAAGAGTCTTGTCAGAAGATGTTGGGTGAAAACCAGTTCACTAGTAGGCTACTGGGTTGACATATAATTCCAGGATACATATGAAATGCTTGAGATGGGGCTAGCATGTGTGATTTTATATGGTTGTAGATGATAACAGGATATGTTTCCAGTGAGAATAACCCCTAGTGGGATTTTAATATGGGATGGGTTGGTGGACCTAGAGGCCTTGATATATGGATTAGTTTTTAGTGATAATTTGAGTTTTTTATATAGTAAAATATAGGAGAGGGATTATCTCTGGGTTTATTATTGTTATAGAGGTATAAATAATTGTTTAGGGGTAGATTTTGAAATTAATGTAGAGGGGTTGAAATTGAGTTTGTGGTATGGGTATGGTTACTCCATAGGAGTTCTTCTAAAAATCACCTTGAGTGATGATAAGTTGTAATTTAATTCACTTAGAGTGTTTTTATATCATGATTGGTTTCATGGGAAGGAACATTTGGGTTTTTGAACCTACTATTATTGATGAATTTTAGTTTGGGGTTAGAGCCTGGGTAGACAATTTTGACTAGGAAGAATGTTGGATAAAGGCCTAGAATAATTGTGACCTTAGAATATATAGGATATCTTACCATTTAATGAGATCATGTGGTATTATATTGTCTTGATGATTTGACATTTCATAGAGCATGTCCATCCTATTTGGAAGATGTATTACCTGTAGGATCATGAGTCGAGTGATGGATTGGGTGACACCGTATTTTAAACCCAATTCATAGGATAATCTGTAAATTGTACACAATGTTTGGTCATGGTAGACATTTAAATTTAAAATTAGTGACTTCCTAGGAGTGATCCTAGGATTGATGAATCTAGTGAAATATTTATGAGTATAGTTTCCTGGAGTTTCATAGAAATGATGAGTTCCCTTATGTTGAGGGATTTTCTATAAATGTATTAGGTGTGGTGACATTGTCTAACTAGGAGTCATTATAGGCATTTATTTCATAAGATGAGATGAGCGTGGAATGGGAGGACCAACATTCATGCAATGATTAAACCAATTTATGAAGTTCTTGTGGAGTTCTATAAGGTAAGTCATATAGTGAGGATTTCACCACTATCCAATTAATTGTTTGACCATAATCATGGTTTTAATTTAATTAGGTTATAATATTATGTTATAGTTATTTATGAATAGGAATAAATTGATGGTTTCATTGAAGCTCAACTGTGTTCAGGATGATCACGTATAGACAACCAGTGTGGTATGTTATGGAGAAAGGTACATTGATATTTTAGGACAATTTGGATGATGTTTTTATAAGAAATTTCATTAAAAAAACAAGTCATGTTTATAAAAACATAGATACAATATCAGGTGGAGTCTGAGGAAGGGCGATAGACACGAGTTTCATTAGGATGATCTAAATGTTATGGATCAGGAATGCATCACTAATCTCAAAAATAATGATGTGGGATTAATCGATTGATGATCAATTTAAGATAATCATAATAGGTTTTGTTTATGGACATTTGTTGTACTTGGATTATCAAGTGATGCCTTTTTCCTTAATTCCATTGTGATCGAGCAGTTTGGTAATGTGTCTTTGTTGGAGCCGTATGTTTTTGAGAAAGGTCAGTTATAGGAGGTCTAAAAATTGTTTTTGGAAGATATAGAATGTTCTGAGCTATAAAATACATTGTGTACATCAATTTGTACATGATATGTGTGTTTTGAGAATTGGTTGACACTTTCTGTGGGAATACATTGTGTTTAGGTACCTCGTGTATGGGAAATGTGACCCATTAGGTTTGGTTCAATATTGAGATTAAGTGTTACAACCAATGTTAACTATATTTTTATTTTGTGTTTGGTTTTGGTAATCTAGAAGACATGTTGGGTGCATTGAAGGAACATTTTTTTAGAGTTTCAATAAGAAATTTTGATACTGGAGGAACCAATGTATTAAAAGTTTTAGTTATAAGCTAATTCTTCTAGTGGGGTGCACCACCGTCCTAGTGGGTAATTGTATAGTGAAACTATCATTTTTTTAGGGAATGGTCTTTGTAAATCACCATCTTGGTTCCTATGGTAATTATTAAAAGCATTACTCATGGTTTCATGGCTAAAGCACCAAAATTGTGAGGTTTCACATTAAAATCAAGTTTGATGATTTGAATTAGGATTATATCAATTGAGGATGTTTTGATTACTCGAGTAGATCAAGATATATGATTGACTAACCAATTTTAATTATAGAGGATGAATATTTTTATAGTGAGGAGTTTTTAAAGCCTCTTATCTATACAAGAATTTGGAATTCAGGATAATTTTTATTTTTTGATTGGTGAATAAGATTTATTTTTATATGATTTTCAAAATGAAATTAAAATAATTTGGGTAGAATAGAAAGGTATCTTTAGATAAGAATTAAGAATCAAATGTAATCTTGGGATCATGGGTGGTTGTCGAAGGTTCCTTGAGTTGTTCGGTCTACAATTGTGAAAACATTAATAGTTGATGTCATAGATAACCTTGGGTGGTCGGGCTACTTTAGTGAAAACTACAGTATCCACCAGTGAGAGGATTGAATTCCAATATAACTTCATTATAAATAGGTTCCACTATCTATATGATGGCCCCATACCATCTAGTTGTTGAGTTCATTAATGGGGTAAACTGCCCTTTTCCCCCACATGTTAAAAAGGATGTAGCCAGCTATATTCCTCATCAATTCATTTGTGAGCCCATAGGGTATCCCCCCTATGCCTTTTGGTTTCCCCTATATTTTGGGTGTGGTTCTTGGTATTTCATCATTGAAGATCAATTGTTGTTCTCCACTCCCTTCATCATCTCATGTTCCTTACTTTTTGACACTACTTGGTATCATATTTGATTTTCATATTTACAATGATTTCAATAGAGGATAGTGAAATAGTCTGAATCCTTTAGTCTTTTTATATAGCCTAGCTAGATGAAGTATCCATATTATGTTCCCTTATTATAACTCCCCGACCCTAGTTATCCAGATTTGGTGCATTATTATATAACATTGGCATGATCACAAAAGATCAAGTCTCCAAAGACTGATTAGTTTAGTAGTCTTGGAAGTACTAGATACATTCATAAGTTTTACAATACATTATAAAATCAAAAACTACAAACATTTTCTCCTTAGACCACACTCATATCCCGTATACTATCCTTGCATGTCATTCATAATATACTTCTTCATATCTTGGAAAAAATAAAACATAGAAAGGGCTGAGCTCAGATGCTTAGTAAGGATAATAATATAGTGGAATCATTCATAAATAGGCCTAAAAATTTAAGGCAATGTATAATACTAAAATAAAATCCTTTTAAACAAAATATTCATCATAATATGAAAAATATAAATCAAAATAATACAATTTCTTTATTCTCAAGGATAATCTACTAGTCTAATAATCACATGCAATATCAATTTCCAATTTTATAATGATGGAATGCATAATAGTAGACTTTATAGCTACATAGTCAAGGCCTTGTTCCAAGACTACAATTAATATTTTTTCAAAACCTTGTTCCAAGACACTAGTTTTTCTCATGAGACAAATCGATGCATCAAGGAGCTATAGCGGGCTCCACTCGTCGCTTACTATGTCCAATTCATTCTCATTTGAAAAGGTTTAAATTTAACATAAACATTCATATTAAAACTAGCATATGAATTTTTAATACATTATCCATAAACCATGAATGGTATAAAAATAACACATCCACAATCATTCATATCACGAAAACTTCAATACAATATGGAATATTTGTATCATAATAAATCAACTTCACCCTGTTTAAAATCCATCATAGGATGTTGACATAGATAAATTGAAAACTATTTGAAAGAAATAACTATTTATATTTTGAAACAATTTAAAAGAAAACATTTATTTTGGAAATATTCTTATAAGATTGTATGGTAAGCTTTTATGGTGTATAGCGTCAGAAAATAGCCTCACCAACTGTATAATTTAAAAAACATTCTTTCTTTAATTTTGTTGAAAAGGTTGTAATGTTCCTTGTTTGGAAAACGACTGAATGATTTCTTTATAAACATTATATAAAAAGTAAATAAATTGTATAACATACTTTAACCCATATTCTAGTAAATATTAAAAATGTTTTGAAATACATTTTTAAGAAACACGGATGTGGATGATAAATAAGTCCCAGTAGATGCTTATGTAAAAACAACCTGGGATAATAAAGAGGTTGTGAAATTAACCCTTACCTTGTACTTTTCCTTGGACAAGGGTACATTAACCTCAGGTTTAATTATTAAAATATTATTATTAAATTATAGAAGAACCATATAAATAAATATGATATCATATATATTCTTAAAATATTGAATTTTGAATAATATTTTAGTATTATCGTCGTTTCGGGTGTCAGCTCGTTGGTTTTCCTTTATATGTTTTGTTACGTCAGTCATCCTTGTTATGGATAGGATGTATTTGATTCATATAAATAATGATATTAAGTTTTTAAACATTGTTTTTAATCATAAATTGAAAATTATTTTTGAATGGTTACGATGGGGAAATTAATCTCATTTTGTTCGTGGAGACTGTAATCTGTACGTACGCAGGAGCGAAAATATCATTATTTTGATATTAAAATCATAAGTAAATGGATGTTATATCATATATACAGAATCATTAACGTTGTATATTTATTATTTACATCAATTATACATCATTATTATACCCATCCAAATAATAATGTATTGAATAACAACTACACCATGACGTGGAGACTGTAAGTCGTACATACACACGTATGGTGACTTTATCATTCATATGATGGATAGAATAATGAATATGGTTGTATCATTTTTACAATAACATAATAGTATTTAGTAGATACTGGAATTATTATTTTATAATGTAAACAACAAATAAGGGGGAAGTGGAAGAAGAAATGAACATGAAAGTGGTGATGAAATATTTACCTCTTCTTTGAGTGATTCCTTTTGAGTTGATCAAAAGGGATCCTTACGTTGGATTTATGATCAAACTAAGGCAAAAATGTTGAAGTGAGGGAATTTGGTAGGATATATGGGTAGGGGATATCCGAGCCAAATGGATTTTGAGGTGTGAATTTTAGAGAATGGGAAGTTCCCTTTTATAAGATAGTTGAGGGTCACTTTAGAAAAAACATGAAATATTATTTTATTATACAATCATATTTGGTTTATAATGGCTCTAAAATGATTTATTTTTTGGATAAGGTGGGTATGGGTTGAAAAACTCTCAAAAAATAGGTTTTATAGTGGTTTGGGTCATCATATTATCCTTATAATTTAGATTTAACTCTTAGTTAAATAGTTTAACTTTTACCATGCCTCCTTGTATTTTTATATTATATGGATAATAGAAATACTATAAAATGGAAGGAGAGCCCTAAGTGGTTCATTAATGAAATATATATCATTATTCAATTCCTTTGTATGAGACTTATATTTTTAGGGCTATTATATTATTTAATAATATAATATTTGTTTTAAAATCTCTTTTATGTCAATTTTGACACAATTTGGTATTTTGTTTTTGTTAAAGTCATAACATCAAGATTACTTCTAAAAAAATAATTGAATCAACCCTAACATGTCATATTAACCTCTAATATTACGGGAATTCATCAAAAGTCTCAAATTACATTTATTTGGATATTTATAATATCAATTATTTTAATCTTTCATTAATAAGGTATTTTCTGCATCATATTTGTGTCATATATAAATTTTATTATTTAAAGTCTAAAAATTATAATTAAAATACCATTATATAGGATATCTTATTATGTTTCTAATTAATATTTATAGTCTAATTTATCTTATGTATAATCATATATTAAAAATGTTTTAGTTATGAGAACTTGAATTTAACACTTTTAACTCTACTTTAAATTAAATAATAATAAATGTCATAATCTTATCCAAGTGGACCAAAAGGATCATATTTTATTCCTATGGTTGATTTTGGTCGAAATACAATTATCCAATAGAATTATGACTTGTTTTAGGGTAATATTAAAATCATTTTTACCTTTTATTGCCCTATTTACTTTTAAAAGGGGTAAATAAATGTTAAAAGTCACTATTCACAAAAAATTATTTTCATCTTATTGAACCACATTTTACATACTGATATCAGCCATTTTTGTAGAGACCAAAATCTTGACATACATGGACATTGCATTACTTTGGCAGAATACTTAATACATAACAAAAACAGACACATAAGGACCGTAATAGTTTAGTGTCTTTGGAAACTCGGAATAAAAACATCTAATCATGTTGAAAGATCTTCAACATATCCCATAACGATCTTCCCCTTTTTGTTTCCTTACCTAAAACCTTTCTTTTAATCCTAGAGGGAAAAATAAAACATAAAAAGGGTGAGCTCAAATGCTCAGTAAGGCTAATCATGGATAAAATAAAACATACCATATATATTTGAACTTAAAAACATGAACATAAAGTTTAAACATCAAAATCTTGAACAACGACATAAAACATGGAAGTACATAAGGAATGGATCATAATGGAACATAAATCATGATAAAATAGCATGGGAATAAAACATGTAATTGTGGCTTCCATTAAGCACATGTAATGATTTCCATAGTAGCCAAGGCATTGCTGCCAAGACCATCTTAGTGGACAAAGTCCCTTTCTGAATCGAGTTCACTCCTCGTTCCAGTCATGTAATACTGAACCGGATTAACTTACTGTTCCAACCATGTCTATCTCTTGAGATATAAATATTTACCCAATTAATTGGAGGGAGATATAGGTTCCACCCATCTTATAATGAAATCATTCTTACTTGTTGCACAAAATAAACATACATCATTCATAATAACCCCGTAAATAAAATGGGTTTCATAAACATCATCCCATCATCACATAATCCATATAAATGAAATGGATATCATTTCATAATAAGAAAAGTGAAACCATTTAAATCATAGAGACATTATACTTGAAACATACACATATGAAATTATGTCATCTTAGATGAAAAATGGTTTTGATAAAATACTTGAAATGAATTCTTGAGTAAAATATCCTTTCTTCTTCAAAATCAAATTCTTTTCACAAAACATCATGCAATTTCAAAAGAAAGAGATTTTGTTGAAAATAGTCATGAAATCATTTATAGAAATCTTCATGAAAATAATTCATTATAAAACCTTAAAAATCCTTTCAGGCCGTATAAGTTAAAAAAACATTCTTCTCGTACTTTTTCCGGAAAAGTCAAAAAAGTACCTCGTAACGTAAAAAAAGAAATATTCCTTACATACCATGTAGTAAAAGTCAAAAATGGGTAAAAATGACTTTAAGAATACATGAAAACACTTTTATAAAACATGGACATGGATGATAGCAATAACCCCAGTAAATACTTACGAATAAGAAATCTCATATAAAAATGAGATTTGCAAAATTATCCCTTACCTTAGGTCTGATATGCTTCGTGCGTATCCAAACCTCATGTATAATGATTTAAATAATGTCATTGACTTATTAAAGAATCATATTCATTTTTATTATATCATATATGGTTCACTTATGAATTTATATTACCCGTTCGTTTGTAAATTCATGTTAAAGAGCGTTTTGGGTAAAATCGTTTCATTTGTCGTTTGTGTTTTGACTTGTAATGATTCATATGATTACATATATAATGATTACATAATTCCAGAATATAAAACATGATTTATATATAATATATATTCAGAATATACATATATATAATAGATTGATAAATGGAAACGAAACACACCGTTCATGGAGACGGTAGGCCGTACGTACGTATGAACGTTGTTTTCCTTTCTTTATTGACTTGAATGGAAGTAAGTAGATGAAATATATATATATATATATGCATAAATCCAGTAGCATTATTATTTCATATATTTCATTATTATTCATTATATAAACTTTATGATCATTCATGTATGGTTAACATGGAGAATGAATCTCATCGCGTCGTGGAGACGGTAGTCTGTACGTACGCACGAGTGATGATATCGTTCCCATAATTATTGAATAGAATTGGAGTGGATGGTATAATATATAATAATCAGTTATAATAACCATATATAGTTATTATTTACACCATTATACCCATCCTTGTAAGGTGTTGGTGGAAAACAGATTTCACCATGGCGTGGAGACTGTATTCCGTACGTACGCACGCGTGGTGATTTCATTTTCCATAGGATGGATAAATGGTGAAATAGGGTTGTTTCATACTTATAATAAAATATAAGTATATGATTTATACTGATGTTATTACTTCATGATGAAACAACTAAAGAAGAAGAAGTGGAAGAAGAAATAAAGTTGAAAGAATCGGTAACGGACATTACCTCTTCTTTGAAGCGCCTCTCTGAGACCTCCTCTTAGGGCACTAAAATTGGTCTTTGAAGAATACCAGGACCTATAGGATGTTTCTAGGGAATTGGGGAAGTGAAATGGCAGAGGTTTTCCAAGATTGAAGGATAAAATTTGTGTGAGGATGAGAGGTAGGAGGTTCCCTTTTATAAGGGAGGAGAGGGGCATGTTTGGAAATATAAGAAAATATTAATTTATATTAAATCCCAACCCCACTTAAAAACTTCCAAAATGACTCAAATACGAATATTATATGAGATAAGGTTGTAATATCATCAAATAATAAAATTTATACATGTTAGAAATTTATTTTAAACATTATCAACTTGATTTATCCTTATTTATAAATTTAATTTTAAACATTATCAACTTGATTTATCCTTATTTATAAATTTAATTTTATTTGTGGTAATAATATTCTAAATTTTAAGTTATTATAAATAATTACATATGTGTTGTGAATTTTCCATAATTTGACACATTATGAAATTTTCGACCATATTAATTTAAATTTATAATTTTTAAATATATTTGTGATTTTTAAACAATTTTATAATATGTTATTTTTATAAAATAGCAATAGTGTCAAGTTTGACACTATTTATTTATTTGAATTTAAATAAACAATATACAGAAGATATGTTCAAACTAAAAGATTTAATAGATTAATAACATGTCATATTTGTCTAGAAAATTAGTGGATCACATTAAATTGTTCATATAATATTTATTTTAATATTTTAAAAACCATTTATTTGATATTTCTCTTAATAAAATAATTTCAACATTACAATTATGTCACCTTTAATGATAATTATTTAATCCCTAAAAATTCTAAATAAATTCATATGATGTAGATAATTTTATTAGCTTTTTGGATATTATTTTTATCCGAAGTTTAATGAATTTTATCACTAAACTAAAATTATTATACTTATAAGATTTAAGAAAATGACATGTTGTCACTTTCTTTGGTTTTAATAATAATTAAATTATTTTCATGGAAGAAAAGTCCATTAAATGAATATAATCCGACCATTATGTGATATGGGTAGACTTTTAGTCATCCAATAGGATATTTCCAAGTTTTAGGATAATTTTATAATCTTATTTTTACCCTTAATTACCTGATTTACCTTTAACTGTAGTAAATAAATAAAAACAAATTACCGTAGTTACTATTCATAATATCAAAAAACTAAAAGTAACCTATTAACATAATTTGGACCCACTGAATCCAAATATGGAATCCATTTTTTTAAATTTAATACACATAAGTTGCAGAAATTAAATTAAAATTAATCTCGTTGTCGAATGAAAATGGGTTTTTGTTTAAAACATTACAAAAGATTGAATTGATTTAACCTACGAATTCAACGTAAAATAAATGATAATAACATAAATTATATTAAATGGTAAAAATATATTCTATTTATACTTTAAAACCATTCAATATTATAATTTAACCATATCAATTATTACGATGAAAAAAGTTGTTTTTAATTGAAATATAGCGTGTTTTTACTATTCATTAAAATATGAAAGTTATCAGAATAATATGAAAATTTTATCCAAAGTACATTTTTATATCCTGATTCCAAAGAAGAATTTTATTTTATCAAATTGAACTTATAAACATGTCAAAACTTGATTTAAATTGGGTGCACCCTCAAAAGGCGGCAAAACTGCATTTTTTGAAAAATACTTATTTTACCCGAAAATTTTATTTTGTTCTCATACCATGTTCTAGAAAATGTGTAAGATGAATAATAATGTAATAAAATTCAAAACTTTGTTAATACTATTCATAACGGCTAGTTCGTGATAATATTATAATCATATATCATTATTTAGTGAATCCCGGTATTGCGTACAACACACGCTATTGAGGGAGGTCGCGATTGCGTGTAATGCAAGCCAAATCAGGGTTGTGTGTAGTGAAAGACTCCTTTTTTGTTTCCTTATAACAGAATCCAACCATTTTTCAATTATACATTGAATATATATATATATATATATACTCAATGTTGTGTAGAATGACTATTATCAAACGAACTTGAAATTGTGTGTAACACAATCTAAGAATACTGTTGCGTATACTACAAGATAATACGGTATTGTGTATAGCACAATATAATCTTGTTGTATCATAAAACACATGACATCAAATAAATTAAAAATAATACTTATCATAATATATCAGGTTGTTACATTCTACCCCCCTTAAAATAAATTTCGCCCTCGAAATTTGTCGGGGTTATAAATAGTTTACTACTCGAAAGTTTCTTTAATAGAAACCCACATCGTAAAAAGGAATACCAAAACTTGGCATTAAAAATTAAAGTATGAAACGTAACGGTTACCCAAATTAACTCATCACTGGGTTTCCACATAGGAGAACATAGGTAAAAATATGGATATGGAAAAAAAATCTAACAATCAAGTTATGATGGAGAGTGGTAGATAACATGATTATGAAAAATCCATCAATCACAAAGCCATAAATTTGTGATGATCTAAGGTACCATCTGATTCATTGGATATAAGAGAACTAAGATGACATTTTTGGTTTTAAATATCATTTCCCTAAAGTTGAAAATTTTGAATTAGAAGAAATACTTTCTTTATTTTGGTTCAATATCATTGTTGTTCGTACTTTGAACAATTTACACTTCATCTCTTAAAGAAATAAAGTTGAATTTGTTATTCGTGAAGTGCTAACAGATCATGTGATAGAATGATGGGTCATTCCATCTATTTTAAACAAAAGGTTAGCAAAAGTTATCAAATATACATAAGTCCAGCTATGGTATGGTTAATCATATACAATTCCAAAAATGAACTTATACTTCATATATCATACCGCTTAATAAAATAAAACTAGTTTCTACTAACTGGGGACTTCTTGTAGGCCAGTGGTAGGTGATAAAGACCGGTCGCACTTCGGTTGTGGGTTCGATTCCCACAGCCTTGTCCGACGCGATGGGCTGTCTCCCATCCTACAGGTCGTCCTTTTTCTAAAACTACATTACTATAACGTCCCATCAATAATATCAAAAAAAACTTCTATCCTTAAACAATACTAACTTATGTCCAACATAATCCATTCCAATATTTAGTCTTATCCATAATACTGCAGTCCACTCTCATATTATAGTGAAAATGATTACTAGAGATTTCATATAACAAGCATGTTAATACCATGGTTGATCCCCATATATCATAAGATATGTCTTGTTGGTCACATTCCAAACATTCGAAGGCCTTAATCATGTATTCTCTTGAAAAATGAATACCCATTGAATCTTAGTGAAAACATGAGTGCTGTCAAAATTTAACTCTTTCCACATACCAAAACCCCAAAATCTATATACTCAAACCATGATATAACTATTTCCTTATATCAGTCATGAGCTCATGAATACTGTTAAACATTTCATTTTCTTCTTATCCCTTTATTATGTGCATATCATCTTCTTTCCAAAAATATCTCAATCACTTTCCCTGGTTACCGGTACCATAAAAATATTGAAAACCACAATAGACCAATACATAAATATTCCAATATTCCACGATACTATATACAACATTATTTTGGAATCCCATTACATAAACACTTAATCATTCCACCACATCGTTGTCATATTCAACATCATCAATAGTGATCGCATGTGACTTCCCTTTGTCCTTTTCCTTAATTGGTTGCTCATGTCGATCATCACTAACCCTTGGATTAGGTAATTTATTAGCATAATGCCCCATTTCCTTGCTCTTGAAGCATTGAAGTGTTGGTGGTGTGTTCTCTATTGTCTTTTCTTTATTCGCATCATTAGCAACCTTATTTCCATTACTTCGACACTTAGATGCTTGATGACCTTATTTTCCACACTTAAAACATTTTCAAGTCCCTTTAAGAAAATATTCACCAAGCTTCTTTCCACACTTTGAGCATAAGGAAACATTCATCTTCTTTTCACCATTATTCTGAGATTTCACCTTGAACTCCATCTTTTGTTTCCTGTCAAAACCATGAGATGGATAAGTAACACCAACATCCATTTCTACCTTGATATTACAACGCACAATTTCTTCATAGCTACCGAAGTCGTTTATAGCTAATTCCATTCGAAGATTTGGTTTTAAGCCACTGAAGAATCGATCAACTTTACTTTCAGGTTGGATGATAAAGCCAGATGCATACCTTCCAATCCTTGTAAAATTCGCTTTGTATACACCAACAGATTCATCATCCTTTTTCTTTAGTTCAAGAAACTCCTTCTCCATCTTTGTTCGAAGAATACGAGGGAAGTACTTATTGAAAAATAATTTCTTGAACTCGTCCCATTCCATGGACTCAATTTCATCTCTTGGACTCGTATTCTTGATAAGATTCCACCATTGATCAGCTTCACCTTCCAAACGATATACTGCTAAGATGACTTTATCATGTTCAGAATATTGAAGAACTGAAAATATCTTTTCAGTGGTACTGATCCATTGTTCAACAACAAGTGGATCAGAAGACCCACTAAAAGAAGGTGGGTGTTGCCTCATGAAGGACTCAATAGAATATTGTTCCCTTCTCTTCTCATTTGGAAGTCCAGAATGATGCATAGCTTGTATAAGTATAGCAATAAGATTTTGCACTCCATCTCCCATAACATTTGTTTGTTCAGGAGGAAAATCATTGCATTGTCCATTTCATTGATCAACACGATTCCTTCGGGTTCTAGCCATCGTCTAAAACCCAAAAAGAATAGTGTGAGAGTAAAAAATCATGCTACGGAAAACAATATAATAAAGGGGGAGTACCTTCAATATCTAAAATCTTAGGTTTAATTCTAAGATCATTACCGTAATTCTAGGACTATAACCTATACTTATACTTAACCTTAGGGATATCCCTAGACATGCCTTAGAAATATCTCTTGGGATCTCACTAAAGTTCTTGCATCCTAGTTTCCAAAGTTTGAATAAACCTTTCCTCTGATACCAACTGTAGAGACCCAAAGCTTGACATACATGGACATTACATTACTTTTACGGAAATAATTAATACATAACAAAAATAGACACACAAGGACCGTAATAGTTTAGTGTCTTTGGAAACTCAGAATAAAAACATCTAATCATGTTGAAAGATCTTCAACATCTCCCACAACGATCTTCCCCTTTTTGTTTCCTTACCTAAAACCTTTCTTTTAATCCTGGGGGAAAAATAAAACATAAAAAGGGTGACCTAAAATACACAGTAAGGGTAATAATGAACTAAATAAAACATACAATATACATTTGAACTTAAAAACATGAACATAAAGTTTAAACATCAAAATCTTGAGCAACGACATAAAACATGGAAGTACATAAGGCATAGATCATAATGGAACATAAATCATGATAAAATAGCATGGTAATAAAACATGTAATTGTGGCATCCATTAAGCACAAGTAATGATTTCCATAGTAGCCAAGGCATTGCTGCTAAGACCATCTTAGTGGACAAAGTCCCTTTCTGAATCAAGTTCACTTCTCATTCTAGTCCAGTAATACTGAACCGGATTAACTTACCGTTCCATCCATGTCTATCTCATGAGATATAAATCTTTACCCAATTCATTGGAGGGATATATAGGTCCCACCCATATCATAATGAAATCATTTTTACTTGTGCCACAAAATAAACATACATCATTCATAATAACCCAATAAATAAAATGGGTTTCATAAAAATCATCCCATCACCACATAATCCATATAAAATAAATGGAAATAATTTCATAATAAGAAAAGTGAAACCATTTAAATCATAGAGACATGATAATTGAAACATAAACATATGAAATAATGTCATCTTAGATGAAAAATGGTTTTGATAAAATACTTGAAATGAATTCTTGAGGAAAATATCCTTTCTTCTTCAAAATCAATTCCTTTTCACAAAACGTCATGAAATTTTAAAAGAAAGAGATTTTGTTGAAAATAGTCATGAAATCTTATGGATAAATCTTCTTGAAAATAAGGCATTATAAAATTGTAAAAATCCTTTCATGCCGTATAAGTTAAAAAAACATTCTTCTCGTACTTTTTCCGGAAAAGTCAAAAAAGTACCTCGTAACGTAAACAAACGAAATATTCCTTACATACCATGTAGTAAAAGTCAAAAATGGGTAAAACGGACTTTAAACATACATCAAAACACTTTTATAAAACATGGACATGGATGATAGCAATAACCCCAGTAAATACTTACGAATAAGCAATCTCAGATAAAAATGAGATTTGCAAAATTATCCCTTACCTTAGGTCCGATATGCTTCGTACGTATTCAAACCTCTTGTATAATGATTAAAATAATGTCATTTACTTATCAAAGAATCATATTCATTGTTATTATATCATATATGGTTCACTTATGACTTTATATTACCCGTTCTTTTGTAAATTCATGTAAAATAGCATTTTGGGTAAAATCGTTTCATTTTTCGTCCGTGTTTTGACTTGTAATTATTCATATGATTACTTAGATCATGATTACTTAATTATATAATATAAAACATGCTTTATATATAATATATATTCATAATATACATATATATAATATATCGATAAATGGAAATGAAACACACCGTTCATGGAGACGGTAGGCCGTACGTACGCATGAACGATGTTTTCCTTTCATTATTGACTTGAATGGAAGTAAGTAGATGAAATATATATATATATATACATAAATCCAGTATCATTATTATTTCATATATTTCATTATTATTCATTATATAAACTTTATGATCTTTCATGTATGGTTAACATGGATAATGAATCTCATCATGTTGTGGAGACGGTAGTCCGTACGTACGCACGAGCGATGATATCGTTCCCATAATTATTGAATAGAATTGGAGTGGATGGTATAATATATCATAATCAGTTATAATAACCATATATAGTTATTATTTACACCATTATACCCATCCATGTAAGGTTTTGGTGGAAAAAAAGATTTCACCACGGCGTGGAGACAGTATTCTGTACGTACGCATGCGTGGTGATTTCGTTTTCCATAGGATGGATAGATGATGAAATAGGGTTGTTTCATACTTATAATAACATATAAGTATATGATTTATACTTATGTTATTAATTCATAATGAAACAACTAAATAAGAAGAAGTGGAAGAAGAAATAAAGTTGAAAGAATCGGTAACGGACATTACCTCTTCTTTGAAGCGCCTCTTTGAGACCTCCTCTTAGGGCATTAAAATTGGTCTTTGAAGAATACCAAGACCTCTAGGATGTTTATAGGGAAGTGGGGAAGTAAAATGGTCAGAGTTTGGCCGAGCTTGAAGGCTCAAATTGGTGTGAGGATGAGAGGGAGGAGGTTCCCTTTTATAAGGGAGGAGAGGGGCACCTTTGGAAATATAAGAAAATATTAATTTATATTAAATCCCAACCCCACATAAAAACTTCCAAAATGACTCAAATCAGAATATTATATGAGATAAGGTTGTAATACCATAAACCAATAAAATTTAGACATGTTAGGAATTTATTTTAAACATTATCAACTTGATTTATCCTTATTTATCAATTTAATTTTATTTGTGGTAATAATATTCTAAATTTTAAATTATTATAAATAATTACATATGTGTTGTGAAATTTCTATAATTTGACACTTTATGAAATTTTCGACCATATATATTTAAATTTATAATTTTTAAATATATTTTGGATTTTTAAACAATTTTATAATATGTTATTTTTATAAAATAACAATAGTGTCAATTTTGACACTATTCATTTATTTGAATTTAAATAAACCATATACAGAAGATATGTTCAAACTAAAAGATTTAATATATTTATAACATGTCATATTTATCTAGAAAATTAGTGTAGAACATTAAATTGTTCATATAATATTTATTTTAATATTTTAAAAACCATTTATTTGATATTTCTCTAAATAAAATAATTTCAACATTACTATTATGTCACCTTTAATGATAATTATTTAATCCCTAAAAATCCTAAATAAATTCCTATGATGTATATAATTTTATTATATTTCTATATAATATTTATATCTTAAGTATCATGAAGTTTATCACTAAACTAAAATTATTATACTTATAAGATTTAAGAAAGTGACATGTTGTCACTTTCTTTGGTTTTAATAATAATTAAATTATTTTTATGGAAAAAAGTCCATTAAATGTATCTAATCCGACCCTTAGGTGATATTGGTTGACTTTGAGTCATCCAATAGGATTTTTCCAAGTGTTAGGGTAATTTTATAATCTTATTTTTACCCTTAATTAACTAATTTACCTTTAAATGTAGTAAATAAATAAATAAAAATTACCGTAGTTACTATTCATAATATCAAAAAAATAAAAGTAACCTATTAACATAATTTGGACCCACTGAATCCAAATATGGAATCCATTTTTTTAAATTCAATACACATAAGTTTCATAAATTAAATTAAAATTAATCTCGTTGTCGAATGAAAAGGGGTTTTTGTTTAAAACATTGCAAATGATTGAATTGATTTAACCTACGACTTCAATGTAAAATAAATTCTAATAACATACATTATATTAAATGGTAAAAATATATTCTATTTATACTTTAAAACCATTCAATATAATAATTTAACCATATAAATTATTATGATGAAAGAAGTTGTTTTTAATTGAAATATAGCGTGTTTTTACTATTCATTAAAATATGAAAGTTATCAGAATAATATGAAAAATTTATCCAAAGTACATTTTTATATCCTGATTCCAAATAAGAATTTTATTTTACCAAATTGAATTTATGAACATGTCAAAAACTAGATTTAATGTGGGTGCGCCATCAAAAGGTGGCAAAACTGCATTTTTTGAAAAATACTTATTTTACCCGAAAAAATTATTTTGTTCTCATACCATGTTCTAGAAAATGTGTAAGATGAATAATAATGTTATAAAATTCAAAACTTGGTTAATAATATTCATAACGGCTAGTTCGTGATAATATTATAATCATATATCATTGTTTAGTGAAACCTCGTATTGCGTACAACACACGCTATCGAGGAAGGTCGCGATTGTGTGTAATGCAAGCCAAATCAGGGTTGTGTGTAGTGCAAGACTCCTTTTTTGTTTCATTATAACATAATCCAACCATTTTTCATTTATACATTGAATATATATATATATATACTCAATGTTTTGTAGAATGACTATTATCAAACAAACTTGAAATTTTGTGTAACACAATCTAAGAATAGTGTTGCGTATACTGAAAGCTTATACGGTGATGTGTATAGCACAAGATAATCTTGTTGTAGAATAAAACACATGACATAAAATAAATTAAAAAGAATACATATCATAATATATCGGGTTGTTACAATTTATCTCAGATTTTTAAAATTCAATTCACAGATGTGGAAAAATTACGTTTTATGTAAATTTGCAAATACTCTTAGGAGGTGGGTAAAAACAGTAAAAAGTTCAATAAAATTTTATAAATCTAAACTTATTATAAAATGACACCAATTAATTACATTGAACTTATATAGGCATTATGTATCTATTTTGATCTTAAATAAATTTAAATAAAATAAATAATTATTCAAATAAAATGTCGGTTTTAAACAATAACGCAATGTTTTCCACTATTCATCAAAAATTGAAAGTTTTCAGAAAAATACCAAAAATTCAATCTAAGATATTTTTAATATTATGAATTCAAAAATGAAGTCCATTTATAAAAATAAGATTTATAAAATTTCAAAATGTGGGTATTAATATTCTTAACATCTAGTTTGATTGATTGTGGTGTGTTAGAACTCGAAGTTGTGTACAACAAAAACTATTGTATTTTTTTAGAGGATGCATATAATGGAAGCTCGGGGTGTTACATTCTTCCCTCCTTCAAATAATTTCATCCTCTAAATTTCTATAATATCACTGCATAAAAATACACGGGTGGTTATTCATCATAAGTTCCTCGGGTTCCCACGTCGCCACTTCCATCTTATGGTTTCTCCATAGAAATTTTACCAGACGAGTTGTTCGGTTTCTCAACACTTATTCTCTAGTTTCCATAATCCTGATAGGCTCATCACAATAATATAGATCCAGTTCCAGTTCTATTTCTATTTCTTCATACGTGAGTACATGTGTTAAGTCAGGCATGTATTTTCTCAGTAGTTATACGTGGAACACATCATGAACTTTGGAGAGACTTGGTGGAATTTCCAAAAGGTAAGATATAGCCCCAATTCAATATAGAATTTCAAAAGGTCTGAAGTACCTGGGAATTAATATACCTTTATTACTGAATTATATAACTCCCTTCCATGGAGATACCTTATAGAAAACCTGATCTCCTACCTGATATTCCAAATCCTTTCTTCTGTTATCGGCATATCTCTTTTTCCTACTTTGAGTTTCTTTGTTGTGGGTTTGGATAACCTTCACCTTTTACATTGTTTCCTCAACAGGTTTTGGGATTGCTAGTTTTCTTTCACCAACATCATCCCAATAAGTTGGTGTGCGACATCTTTTTCCATATAACACTTCATATGGTTCCATCTGAATACATGAATGGAAGATACTATAATAATAAAATTATACCATATGTAAATAATGATCCCACATTCCTTGAAAGTCAAGTGAGAAAGATCTCAGCATGTCATCTAAGGTTTGAATAGTCTGTTTTTATTTCCCATCAGTTTGAGGGTGGTCGGTGTGCTCAAAAGAAGTTCATTATCCAGGGATTTCTGAAGAATTTTCCATAATCTTGATGTAAAATGGGGATCACGATCAGAAACAATCGATAGGGGTACTCCATGAAGTCTTAAAACTTCATTAATATATAGTCTTACTAAAGGTTCAAGTGGTAAATCATCTCTTATAACAAGAAAATGTGATGACTTGGTAAGAAAATCAACAATTACCCATATTGCATTGTTCCTTCTATGAGTATTTGGAAGCCCCATGAAAACGTTCATCATAATATCATCCCATTTCAAATCAGGTGTGGGAAGAGGTTCCATGACACCTCTATGATGTTGTCTTCTAGCTTTCACTTATTGAAAAACTGTACATCTTTACACATAATCAGCAATCTCTTTCTTTATGTTGTCCCACCAAAAATGTTCCTTCAAATATCTATACACCTTAGTGCTACCAGAGTGTATAGAGAAATTTGAGCTATGAGCATCATCCAACAATTCCATTTTTAGATCAGGTATTTCTGTAACACAAAGTCTCTTCCCAAATTTCAAAATCTCATCTTCATATACGAATTCGATCAATCTTCCATAGTTCACAGCTTTAATTTTCTTTTGAAACTCTTCATCATCAGTCTGAGAACTTTCTCTCCTTTCTATTAATTATGGTTTAGCAACAATTTGAAAAGGTATTGACATTTCACCTTCCATGATTATTCTCGTATCCATATTTACTATATCCATGAAGATAGGATCCCTTTCTACTCTCATCTTATTCAAAACTCCATGATCCTTTCTGATCAAAGCATCTTCCACCTTATTCTCCTTCCCCGGGTGTTAGTGTATAGTTCTATCATTATCTTTGAGTAGTTCAAGCAATCGCATTTTCCTCGTGTTGAGTTTTTTTTGTGAGAAAACATACTTCAAACTCTTGTGATCAGTATAAATCTCACATTTTTTACCATATAGTTAGTGTCTCCATATCTTCATAGAAAATATTACAGCTTCTAACTCAAGATCATGAGTGGGATTGTTTGGTTCATGAATCTTTAGCTATCGTGAGGCATAGGAAATAACTCTATCATTCTATATAAGGACACAACAAATTAATTTCTTTGAAGCACCACAATAAATAACAAACCCATCATTCCCCGATGGTAGAGACAAGATTGGTTCATTTACTAATCTTCTAATCATTTCTTCAAAATAGTTTTCACACTCTTTTGTCCAAACAAAATTAACCCCTTTACGTGTGAGCTTGGTTAATGGGTTATCCACTCGGGCAAAATTCTAGACTAAACGCCAATAATAACCTTCTAAACAAATAAAACTTTCTACCTCGGTTATAATCATTGGTGCTAGACATTCTAGGATTACCTTTTTTTATAGATCAACAGAGATTCCATCCTTAGAGACAATATGGACAAGAAAATAAATCTCCTAAAGCCAGAATTCACACATTCTAAACATCCCATATTATTCATTTCTTCTAAGAGTCTTTAGAATAATGCGCAAGTGATTTTCATGATATTTATATATTTTGGAGTATACCAAGATATAATCAATAAATACTACTACAAATTCATCAAGGTATTCCTTGAAAACTATATTCATTAGATCCATGAAGATATAGGGTGCATTAGTTATCCCAAAATTCATTACTGTAAACTCATAATGCCCTTTCCTGGTTTGGAATGTTGTTTTTGAAATGTCTTTCTTCATCACACACAACTGATGATATCTATATCTACGGTCAATCTTTGAAAAATATTGAGCTTCATGAAGTAGATAAAATAAATCATCAATGCGAGGTAGGGGATAATTGTTCTTTATTGTTATAGTATTGATCTCCCTGTAGTCAATGTACAACCTCATAGATCAATCTTTCTTCTTAAAAAAAGAATAGGGGCTCCCCATAGAGAAACCCTAGGGAAATAAATACCTTCTTACTCAATTCCTCTAGTTGTTTCTTTATTTCATCTAATTAAACAATATCCATTCTATAAGGGGTATTTGATATGGTCCTTGAACCAGGAATTAAATCAATGGAAAACTCAATTTCTCATTCTAGAGGATGTCCAGGTAAATCCTCTCGAAACACATTAACATATTATTACACAACTGGTACATCTTCTATTTGAAAACTCTTTTCCTCACCCATAGTTATTTCAATATCTTCCTCCCCAATAAATTAATTTAGTAGAGCTACTGTGGGTGGATCTAGATAAGAATCACATGGTGATGTTTCTACTCTAAAGATAAGGTGTTATTTATCATCATCATAAAAATTTGTAAGCTCCTTCTTCATACAATAAATTTTTGCATCGTGGTCTGAAAGCCAATCCATACCAAGTATTATATCAAATTCAATCATGGGTATGACGAAGATATCAGCAGATAAATAACATTTATATTACTTAATGGAAAATGATTGATGAAACATTGTAACAAAGATACTTCCCTTAGGAGGTTTGACTAACAACTCTCTTATTAAGTCAAATTGGAAATATCTAATTTTTTTAGAAAACTGGGAATATATGAAACAATGTGATGATCCAGAATCAAATAAAGCATTGTCTAAACTAGAGTAAACCATTAAATTACCTACCACCACATCTTTTGAAGATACAAACTCAACAGTAGTGATGACATAAGCTTGTCCTTTCTCCCTTGGCCTTTTTGAGGTATGTTTCCTTGGGGATTCAGAAAATCATTTTCATAATGCCCCCATTCTCTAAATTTTTAGAATTAAAAATTGACATCCCTTTCTTTCATTTGCAATCGCGAGCTTGGTAGCCTTTTTCACCACACATGTAACAGACTCTCACTCCAATTAAGCAAGTACCAGGGTGTTTCTTCCCACATTTACTGCAGGACGGATATTCATCTTTTCCCTTCTTCCCCTTATTTCCATTTCCAATGTCTTCAATATTTCTCTTCTTCTCATTCTTTGCTTTAAAATCATTATTTTTTGGTCTTGATAGCACATGAGACTATATCTTCGTGGGACGAGAATGATTGTGAAACTAATGCTCGACAGAGAAATGGTTTTAACCCATAAAATAATCGATCAATATTACTATTTCTGTTATGTATGTAATCTATTGATGCTTTTCTAACCTTGTAAATTTTTCCTCATACTTTACGACATCATCATCCTCTTTTTTCATCAGACTCAGAAATTTCCTTTCCATATCCACTCGATGGTCACGAGGAAATTATTTTTCTAAGATAATCACTTTCAACTCCCTCTATTCTATATTTTATAGTTCATATTCTTACTTTGGGTTTTGAATCAATGACCAGCATTGATCTACATCTCCTATGAGGTGATAAACTTCCATGACAACTTTTTCCCTTTCACTATTTCCCAAAGCATGAAATATTTTCTCTACAGAACTTATCCATTACTCATCTACAAATGGATTTGTATTCCCATTGAATGTGGTGGTTGTTTCCTCATGAAGTGGTCTAACATTTATCCTCCACGTTGTGGATTAGTGTGCTTCATACGGTTAAGGTTATTATTCATAACCTGAGTGAGTTGTCCCAGTGTAGTGATAATCTGATCCACACCAGTTGCATCACCAGCTCCACTATAATTATCTTGAGTAGGAGGGAAATCCCTACATGGATTATGTGCATTGATATGGTTTCTATTCCTTCCACTATACACTATTTCTAAATAATGGCATACACTAGATTAGTTTATGAATTGCAATAAATAATTCCAAAATTTTAAAACACTTAACATAAATTGAACAGTTTATGGATATAATCTATAATCATAAAAAAAATTTCTTTTAGGAGGTATATACTCATAAATCCTTAATAATGGTTTGTAAATGATATGTGAATTATCCTAAGTGTATCCCTCGGGAGTGTCGTAACCAAGAGTGCAGAAAGGCCCGTTTTTGTATATTAGGATACCCCAGGTCAAGCCCAAAACTCCTTATCAGAGTTTTCACTCCTAGGTACATCGGTACCAGAGCCACCTCTAACTGATTATATCTAGATAGGGATGTATTTCTTGGAAAATACATGAAATCTCTACATTACCAAAATTCTAGTAAGTTCTTCTATATTAATCTTCAAAGCCTATCTTAGGGTAATGTTCTCTAATAAGAGTTCTTCTAAATCTAGCTTCCATGGTTTGTACTAAACTTTCTCTGATACCAACTGTAACTCCTTAACCCTAGTTACCTATAGTCAATGCATCATTACATAACATTTTAATGATAAAAAATGATCAGGTCTCAAAAGAACGATTATTTTAGTAGCCTTGGATGTACTTGATACATTCATAAGTTTTACATTGCATTATAAAATTAAAAACTATGACAACATTGTCTCTATAGACCACACTCATATCCCTTAGACTAACCCAGCAGGTCAGTCATAATATAATTCTTCGCATCTTGGGAAAAATAAAACATAGAAATGCGTAATCTCAGATTCTTAGTAAGGAGAAAAATATAGTGAAATCATTTATAAATAAGCATAATCATTTAAGGAAATGTATAAGACTAAAACAAAATCCTTTTAAACATAAGAATCATAATAATATGGTGAATATAAATCAAAATAATTCCATTTACTTATTCACATGGATATTATATTAGTCAAATAATCGCAATAAATATCAATATCCAATTTCATAATGATGGAATGCATAATGCCAGACTTCATAACCACGTAGTCAAGGCCATGTGCTAAGACAAAAAATAGGATTTTTTACGGGCCTTGTTCCAAGACACTAGTTTGTCTCATGAGACAAACTGATGCATAGAGGAGCAATAGAAGGCTCCACCCTTCACATACTATGTTTAATACATTCCTCATATGAAATGGTTTAAACATAACATAAAAATTCGTTTTAAAACTAGCATATGAAATGTGAATACTTTATCCATAAACCATGAATGGTATAAAAATAACACATCAATAGTCAATCATATCAAAAAATCTTCAATACAATATGGAAGATTTTTATCATAACAAATCAACTTCAAAAAATTTTAAAATCCATCAAAGGATGTTGACATATATTAAATGAAAACTATTTGAAATAAATACCTCTTTCTTTTTTGAAACCATCTAAAAGAAAAAAATTATTTTGGAATTATTCATATAATATTGTAAGAGAAACATTAAAGGTTTATAGGGGAATAAAGTATCCCCACCCACCATATAACTTTAAAAAACATTCTTTCCTTAATTTTGTAGAAAAGGATGTAAAGTACCTTGTTTGGAAAACGACAGAAAGATTCCTTTATAAACATCTTATAAAAATTCAAACAATGGTATAAATAACTTTAACCCGTATTCTTGTAAATAGTAAAAATGTTCTGAAATACATTGTTAATAAACATGGATGTGGATGAAAAAGATGTCCTAGTAGATAATTACGTAAAAACAACCCCGGATAATAAAGAGATTGTGATATTATACCTTACCTTGTACTTTTCCTTGGTCGAGGGTACATTAAACTCATGTATAATAGTTAAATAATTGTTATTAAATTATAAAATATCCATATACATAAATATTATATCATATGTGATCTTCTAAAATTTATTTGTTAATAATATTTTAGTATTATCATCGTTTCGTGTGTTAACTGAATCATTTTCCTTTATATGTTTTGTTATGTAAGTCATTTTTTTAAGGATAGGATGTATTTGATTCATATCCTGAATGATATTAAGTTTTTAAACATTATTTTTAATCATAAATTAAAAATTATTCTTGAATGGTTACAATGGGGAAATGAATCTCATCGCGTTCATGGAGACGGTAATCCGTACGTACACATGAATGACAATATCATTCTTTTGATATTAAAATCATAAGTAAATTTATGTTATATAATATATAAAGAATAATTATAATTTTATATTTATTATTTACATAAATTATACATAATTATTATACCCATCCAAATAATAATGTCTTGAATAACAACTACACCACGATGTGGAGATGGTAAGTTGTACGTATGAACGTATGGTGACTTTGTCATTCATATGATGGATAGAATAATGAATATGGTTGTACCATTTTTATAATAACATAAAAGTATGTATAAGATTCTAGATTTATTATTTTATAATGGAAACAACAAAGAATGTGGATGTGGAAGAAGAAAAGAACTTGAAAGTGGTGATGAATTATTTACCTCTTCTTCAGGTGATTTTTTTGAGTTGATCAAAAGGGCTCCTTAGACTGGATTTATGATAAAACTAAGGCCTCTAGGTTGAAATTATGGAATTTGGGAGGATATTTGGGTAGGGATTGGCCGAGCCAAATGGCTTTGGTGGTGTGAATTTGAGAGAAGGGGAAGTGCCATTTTATAAGAGAGGTGAGGGTCACTTTACGAAAAACATGAAATATTATTCTATTATACAATCTTATTCGGTTTATAGTGGATCAAAAATAATTTATTTAGAGTCTAAGGTGGGTATGGGTTGAAAAAATCTCAAAAAATAGGTTTTAGATATTTTGGGTCACCATATTGAACTTATATTTTATATTTTACTCTTAGTTAAATTGTTTAACATTTACCTTGTATCTTTGTATTTTTGTATTCTATGGTTAATAAAATTACTTTAAAATTCTATGAAACCCCAAGTGGTTCATTAATGACATATATAAATTATTTTTTAATTTATTTGTACAAACCATAAATTTTTATGGATATTATATCATTTAATAATATAATATTTGTTTTAAAAACTCTTTTATGTCAATTTTGGCACAATTTGGTATTTTGTTTTTGTTAAAATCATAAAAGCATGATTACATCAAAAAAAATTATTGAATCAACCCTAAAATGACATATTAACCTATAAAATTACAAGAGTTCATCAAAATTCTAAATTTACATTTATTTGGATATTTATAATATTAATTATTTTAATCTTTCATTAATAAGGTATTTACTGCAACATCGTTGAGTCATATATAAATTAAATTATTTAATGTATAAAAATTATAAATAAAATAAAATTATGTTGGAAATATTCATAGAGTTCTATTGAATATTTATTGTCAAATTTATCTTATTTATAACCCTATATTAGAAATGTTTTAGTTATGAAAACTTGAATTTATTACTTTTTACTATTCTTTAAATTAAATAATAATAAATTTCCTAATCTAATCCAAGTGGAAAAAAATGATCATATTTTATTCCTAAGGTTTAATTATGTTGAAACACACTTATCCAATAGAATTAGGAGATGTGTTAGTGTGATAATAATATCATTTTTACCTTTAATTACCCTATTTACTTTTAATTGTGGTAAATAAAAGAAAAAAGTTACTATTCATCAAAAATTAATTTCATCTTATTGAACCACATTTTACTTAAAAATATCAACAGTGTCTCTCATATTTTTTAAATTCAATTCGCAGAAGTGGTAAAATTATGTTTTATGGAAATTTTCAAATGCTCCTAGGAGGTGGGTAAAAGATGGTAAAAAGTTCAATAATCTTTTATATATCTAGACATATTATAAAATGACTCCAATGAATTAAATTGTACTTATATAGGTATTACGTATCTATTTTGCAAGAAAATAAATTTAAATAATAAAAACAATTATTTAAATAAAAATTCAGTTTTAAACAATAATGCAGTGTTTTTCACTATTCATCAAAAATTGAATGTTTTTAGAAAAATACCAAAAATTCACCCAAATCTAATTTCGATATTCCGAATACAAAAATAAATTCCATTTTGAAAAATAAAATTTCAAAAATTTCAAAAATTGGGTATTACTATTCCTAACAACTAGTTTGATTGGTTGTGGTGTGTTAGAACTCGAAGTTGTGTACAACGCAAGCTACTGTATTATTCAAAGAGAAGCGTACCGTGGAAGCATGGGGTGTTACACATATCATAGTTATTTTTTCAAAAGGTTCATGAAAACATGGATTTATTTTAATTTTTCTATTAATTTATTTTAAATTTTTGAAATTTTTATAACAATTAGGGATTAGGCCAGGATTGATACTGACGGTTTTCTACTTGCCTTCAATGACAGGTTGTCATTGGTTCTTCTTTGACATGAAAACATGTTGAGTTTTCACAGAATATGACTAGTTTTAATTAAATATTTTAACAAATTATATTTCATATATATAATTTTCTTGACCATATTAGTGGGATTTGTGAGTTTTCATGGTGACATGACCTGGGACTAGGAATGGATGGATCTCAGAAGGACTTGGAATAGCCATTGGTCATTTTAAATAAATAGTATAATCTCCAATTGAGGTAGGTTGTCTCATAATATAGTCTTACAGTTGTTAAGAATTTGTGATATGACATGATATGTATATGTTCTTCATTATAATAAGTTCACTTATGCGTAATTGAAATATTTTAAATTGAATTAAATTATTAAATTGAAGTGATTAACTAATTGAATTCCACGAGATAAATGAATGAGTTCCTATGCCATGTTGGTATTAAGACAACTACATGAAGACTCATTTTTGATGGACAATTCCTTGATTTAAGACCCTTTGTGACATTTAGACCCCCATGAGAGGTTACTGTTTTATGAATTATATATGAATTGATTAGTGGTAAATGATTGGAAACCACGTACACCTAATTATGGGTGAGTGATGATCAACAAATCCATTGTCATAATAGTTCATGAAATGAACCTATGACCCCTTAGATTCTTTAGGTTAATTGATCTAATATTTGGAGAAAGTTTCCATATCCCATATTACATGACTAGGCTTGGGTGGATAGACCTTATGTATTTTATTTTGGGGTTGGGAGAGTGGACTAACCTTGTGATACCTTGACAAATATGATTGGTTATGGTTCATACCCTTAACTAATGGATATGTGGTGAAACTTTTGTGGATGGGGTGGCTATTCTACCCCATTTATTATGTCAAGAGTGTGACATTTTCTTAACATTAGGTGTCTAGATGAGACTTTTTTTATAACTGAGTACCCTTATATGTGTGTCTCTTATGTATTGTGACTTAGTGGACCCACGTTGGAACCCCATTGATAGAATAACACTGAGATTGTGTGATTTTTTGTGTAGTCATGGTTCTAGGTGTCACCCTAAATATGAACTAACATATAATCCCGATATGGACATGATGATAGTAATGGCCATGGGATTTAGCACATCCCATGTTATATATTTATTTATTTATGTTTTTTCATGATTACTAGTGATTTCCTATGATGAATGGGAATCATCCCTTAGGCATGGACCTGATTTTATTTCTTGAAATGCATTGGAATCACCTATTGAATTAGATGAGACCCAGGGATTCCAAGTATGTTTGGTATTCGGTGTCATAGTATATTGGGGGAAGATAGATGGTTGAACTATAAAAAATGATATGGATGATACCAATGTTGATACCTAATGGTGTTACCTAGGACCTATAATTAATGTTTTCCAATTGATCAAATATATGAATTCATGGGAAATATTTTAAATTATTTTTATACAACGAGACGATTTTGAATTCCTGGGAATCTCGAGATTTAATTTCATTGCTATTATACCATTGTAAATTCATGGGATGATCGACATTCGAATGGAGGAATGTGGTTTAAAGTTGAAATATGTCCCTGATCATAGATGTTAGACATCCTAAGGGTAACTATTGGATACACTTGATCAATGCCTCGGATACTCTTTAGGATTAGTTGGACGCACTGGGGATGGTTTGGTTAAGGATCTTCAAGATATTGGATTCTCATGTGAAAAACCATGTTATATCAGAGGGTATTCACCATTTTAACTATCTATGTACCCCAATAATATGTAACACATGATCATATTGTAATTCCTAGGGTTGAACCCTCCTTTAAATCAGATGTTTTCTTGATATTGGGAATCTGTGAGTACTATCGTGTGGTTTGTCCTGGGGGGATGAATATGAGGGGTGTCTGGAGGCACCCCAAGATAAGCTATGCATTTGAATATGTGTGATAATTTATTACCTAGTTTGTGGAAAGAGGTTACCATAAGATGATTCTCATCCTTAAAGACATTATAGCACTGACTGAAGTAGTTATGTTCGATCGAGGTCATGGACCTGAGGATCGATGATGGTTCGTAGGCATAGGCCGAAATACATATATATTCCAATGGGGATGTTGTGATACTGTGGAGGTTCAGTCATGATTACATACATAGTGACATTACAAAATGGATTAATGTAGGTATTAATTAAGGTGAATTTGTTTTTTATGTCATATTATTTATCTAATGATTATTAGTTTACTATATCATATGGACATATCATAGTATTTTTGGTTATGTACATGATAATATTGGTTGTTCCATAATGAGTTATGTCCAACCTTCATACTCTAGATTTCATTTTATAAGCTTACTTGGATAGATATCACCTAGTTATTATTGGTATATGTTGAGTTAAGGCATGGGATCAGGCTAAGAATGGTCGAGTGGGTTAGTTCAGAAGAGATTTTAAGATTGGGATGAGGTATGTAGTAGAGGTGTAGTAGAGCCCAAATTCATTATTCTATTATTTTATTATTTTTGTACATTTGATTATCTATTTTGTTGATGGGTATGTATTTACATTTCTAAGCATGATCATTTTAGTTGTATGTTCCAAATCATTTTGTTATAGAATGTCGTGTTCTTATTTCATTATTTGTAATGTTAATTTTATTTTGTGCTTGATTCATTTTTTTCTTTTTTTCCCTAATACCCATGGTATCGCCTCCCAATAGTACATCCCTATAAAAAAAATATTCAGTGGCCTTTGGTGTTCGGGGAGGCAGACCCGAGGTCATGTTATGTTCTGTTCTGTCTATAATTCGAAGTGAGATGGGTTAGGTTTTCACAATAAGGATGTTATTTCTAGGAATACCACACAATCTCTTCTTTACCAAAACATCAAGATTATATCTTATAGAATGAATTGTCCCTTAGATTTAACCCCATATTTTTCAAAAAAAATATCTTATCCTAATCCATAAAATATAAAATATTACATCAACTAACATAAATGGTTCTTTATAACATTGAAATTGTGATAATCCTTAACTTATTGATCTATAATGACATTTACATCATCCTTCGATAACATCATATTATTTAATGTAATCTAAAACATTCTTTATTTACAATGGTAGTGTTCTGTACTCACACTACCATATCTGATACTGAAAACGAGTATTTTAACAGATATCATTGATATCGACTATAGATTCGTGGACATAAAAATCCCATAATAACATGAAATAAATAAAAAATCATCATATAAATTTTAAATACCTTTTAGGTTTAGATATTTAAATAATTTAGAAAAATAAATAACTAATAAACACTATATCTTTATCAACTAATAATTAATTTTTCAACAATATAAGAAACATATTAATTTATAATAAGTATTCAAAATCTCCCATGAATTCAACACACCAAAAATTATATTATAAATTTCAACTATAAAAATTTTCTTCATAACCTAAGTAAATAGAGCTATAAAAAGGGGTTAACTCAAACACTTGGTAAAAGAAAACAAAATAGATAACAATCAAATATCAAAAGTGGTCATATGATATTCATAAATAATATGATAAGAATATATTACCAAATATTATAAAAAATATAATGAAACTAAAAGAATACTATTTCTATTGATAATAATAAAAATGAAAAGATCACATGGATAAAAATAATTGGTTATTTAGGGAAGAAATGAATAATTTAAAATAGATAATTACTTTACCTAATACAAGACATATTGATCTTACAATCAATTCCTTGTGTCTAGGAAATATTTCACTCTCTACATGAATACAATAATGTAACCAAGGTATTTTTTTCTCATAAGAAATATTTTTGCGTCAATGTGATATATAATATCATTTCCAAATTGTATATAATTATATATATTGACTCCCACATATGAAATAATTAATAAACTATAAAATACATTACCTATGTTCCTTAGTAGTCAATAAACATCAATATTGAGATAAAAAGTATACAGATTGACAATATTTCTCCAGTAAATAAATAGAATAGTTTAATGTTTGATCGTCCCTCAAACAAACACCGTATGATGTAATGGTTATATAGTTAATTAAATAAAATCCCAAATCAATCAATTTATGCAATCATGGTATGAACCATTAAATAATAAAGAAGAAACATAGAGTTGTCGTAGAGGAAATCCATTGGAAGAGAAAATCATTCCAATAAAAGAGGATGATTGGGAAATAAAAATGAAGTGATGTATTTCCAAATGATTAATTCCCTATAGTAAAATACTATGATATGATTTATAAATTAATCCTGGAGAAATATATACACCACAAAAAAAAAGAAACAAATTTTGAATACAAATCATATATTAATGAAATTATATATAGATTAAAACACCCTTCCATTAATAATAACATAAGAATAAAATGATCTTGAGAGGGAGAACATGAAATAAACCATAAAATATAATTAAATAGAAGGTATTTCATACAATACATCAATAAATAAATGAATATAATATATTAAAATAATGCTGGTGTATAATATCAGACAAGTTACATGGAATTTAAAATAGATAAAAATAACCCCTTACGACTTGAGTATCACCTAAATAAAAACCCTTGAAGGATAAAGATCATGATAGTGAACATAAAATACCATGAATGATTATTAATGATATTATATAAAAAATACACAATATAGGCATAAAGTAAAATTAAATTAGTGTATAATAGGAAGCATACCACATAAAATAGGAATTGAGACCAAGATACACCTTTCATGTAACATAATCAATAGGGTATGAATTATAAGAAAAAAATTTAATAAAGATTAAATTTATAACCAAGTAAATTAGTTAGGAAATAAAATAATATATATTTATTAGGTATAATAAATCAATATTTGAACAATTTATTTTCAATATGAAATTTTTAACTCAATTGATGAAAATTGAGTTAGCATAAATCCCTACCTTGTTCATAATTTGTTCTACACAAACACCTAACATCTTGAATAATAAAATTAAATTTATTATATACATTATTAATCTATATTCCATTTAATATAGGATATTTTTTATTATATTCTATTTATTAAAAAAATATTGTTTTTCTAATGTCTAAATGAAAATTGAATTGGTGCCATATTATTTTTTTTAATTTTAGCTACCAAAGATGATATTATAATAATAAGTAAAATACTCAATATAACATTAAAATAAAAAAAATTATATTATTATTAAATTTTAATAAAATTATTATTTATGTTCTCACAGTAATACATGAAAGTGTTTTATAGTATTGTTCACATTGGTTGTTAAAGCAACCCAAACAACAACACACTGTATTTGATTGGTAAGGATGGTTAAGGAAGTGTATAATAACACTATAAAAGATGAATAATTTTATTATTTATATTTTATAATGTTTTTGTTTATTATTTTAGGTGGTTTTCATGAATAATAAAAATCAATATGAATCACAAAAAAATGTTACTTATAGGGGGAGATAGTTCACACAATTCATTATAAACATTATTTTGTTTTCCTATGTAGGTGGTAAGGATTAAATATGGGTTAATCTATTAATATAATAACTATAATGTGTACTAATGACACTTAATTAATTTTATTAAATTTTATTTTGTATTTTGGGAATATAAATATTAATAAGAAAGTTATCAGCATTACGTAATAGTCACTTTGGGACCTTAAAAATTCTCTTATAAGTCTCCTTGAAAAAAATGGTATTAAAAAAACAAATTGAGAATATTGGATTATAAAACTAATATTGGATTATAGGAGGATAATAATATCATATTTTTAGGAATAAATGATATGGTATGGGTGTGTCATGAAGGAGTGTAAGTTTTATCTTTTATAAGAGAAGAAAAGGATAAATTTATGAACACTCATTTTTTTCAGTAATAGCGAGACACAATTCAAGGGTCAATGGTTTCAAAAGTGATAAATAATGGATGTTGGGGAAATATTTAGTTTATAATGTCTCATTAAATTATATCCACACACATTGTAATTATTTTTTATATCATTTACTCTTATATGTTTATTTTTTCCTTTTTTTATTGGGGAAACTAGTTTTTACCCAAGTAAATTATTTTTTAATAACCATATATATTAACCCATATTAAGAAATTTAGGTGCAGTTAACCTAAATATAATTTCCATTTAATCTAATTAAATTTATAATTAACCTAATGTTTACTTTATATTAAGACATTTTAGATATAGAAAAAACTATTTTTTAGGAAAATGTGGTTTTCATTATTATGAGTTATTAGTAAAATTTGGTACCAACTAAAAATTGAATTAGTGATAATTTATTAAATATATTCGTAAATATATATTTAAATAACTTTTTAGTAGTTATTAATTTACTGAATTAGATAAACATTATAAAATATTAATAAAAAAATCATCAAAAATGACAGTTTTAATATAATCATGGTCATTAACATATAAAAATGGTAGTATTTTTAAGATTCACAGTACTATATACCATACGAAGAGGTTTTAGTATAATAAATTCATTGATATATATTATGAAAATATTTTATCTTACAAAAATACAAAAAAAATTAGGAAATCCATACATACAAAAAATTAAATACATATAAAACAACAGAACCACATTCCAAAATCTATAAACCATCTCAAAGAAATAATATACAACTCAAAAACTCTTCAATAATTTTTATACATTCTTATCAGCCTCTAATGAATTTTTAATAAAAAACAAAACACCTTAAAAAAATTTGACATTGTACTTTATATCCCCATGATTTTACTATAAACAATATATAATAAGGAAGATATAATTTAATTTATAGATTTTCCTTATACCTCCTTACTTTTTTTTATGAAAAGTTCATATTATAATGTCTCCCAAGAGGTGGGATACCCACTATCATAGAATTTATAACCTCTAAGCCTTATGATAGATAATAATTCCACATCTATTACATTCATTCTTGAAACTGATTCCCATTAAAAATGACAGCTCCCATAGAATTCATAAAAATAACATTTTCTATGTTTTTTTCATAAAATATTAGGATCTCATAAGGATCCTAGTTATCTATTATTCTACTTGATGTTCTATGTTTAATTGGATTACCACAGAGAGGGGATGAATTAGTGGTTGATGTTTTAAATATTAATTTGAAATAACCTCTAAAATTTTAATTTTTTTGATACACTTAGTATAAGAACTACCTCAACCGATGTGTAACTATAATGTAATGAATATATAGAAAAAAGGTTTTTACAAGGTTAATACAAAATGTGATACCATACTCTTTTCTAGGTTCAGGTCGATATCTAAGACACATACTATCACTAAATATCATATTGAACATAATAGCTTGTTTATTATCTTCCTTAGCTCTTAAAACACTATATATGATCGTACAAAATAAGGTTAATGTCCATCCTTGGGTCTTTTATAGTTACAAATACAATGGTTAAATGTTTAATCTATAACCACAAGTTATTAAGATTAGTTACTCACCCTTGAATCTGAATAAGATTGTCTGTGATTTTTAGGGTGTTACAACATCAGAGTAGCATCATGAATGTTTTCCATCCTCCTAATTTTATTATAGTAATATCCATTTTAACAATAGAATGAATAATCACAATGATATTTTTCATTCTATAAAGAAAGTGCTTAGATAATTAATAATCAAATCTACTTGCCTCAACCCAGTTATAAATCCTAGATTCATTATAGATCTATCTTCCTCTATTTCCTGTTATTTGATGCAGAAATTATTCAATATCGTAAGGTATTAAAATAGATTCTCAATATGTGAACAATAAAATTTTATCCATTTCCACATTTAGTATTCCTAAAATAAATTTGAATATTATTTCCATAACATAATGTGGAAAAGTCATTTCATTCTAATCTAAATGATATTATTGGGTCAATGAATTCTTAAAGAAGATCACCTTTGATCAAAAATAGTAATTTCATATATTTGAATTTGAAATTTCTATGATTTTATCCCCATTACCCTCTCATTTAATCACCATTCAATCCTACAAAAAAACATGCTTGAATCATGGATATAACCACAGTTGTTGTATTTAAGATTTTTAGTATAGTAAATTATCATCTAAATAAATGTATTATTTGACCTTTTAAAGTATTTCACAATGTAAATTCCCCTTATGAAGATCCCCGTGAAGTCAAATTGCCCATTACATTTATTACAGATTTAATTTCCATTTCCATATTTAAGGAAGTACTCTCTTTGTAATAAGATGATCATCATATGGTCTTAATTAAAAGATATTAAATTTCAAAAAATCATGGAATTACTTACAATATAAGGTGTGGTTAACCTTATTGTATTTAAGGATACCCAATTTAATCATCAATCTCACTTTACATGTCTCATAATTCACCATATAAAGGTCAATATACATCATAAATACTAACAAAAATCTTCTTACCAAGTCCAAGAGTTAGTTATTTTCAATACTTTCTTCATAGATCAAATTATAAGGCCTCAATATCACTTTATATGGATCAAAACTCACTATATGATTTCCATGAATTCTCTATTTTAACCAAAATAAATATTTTTTCAGATTCCATCAAATAGTCATCAATTTCTATTCCTTTGTATCTGATGACAGAGCTAAGGAACATTCTAGAGGTAACCCTGATGGCACACTTAATGGCATTCATCATTATATGGTAGGAGTGGAGGAAGCCGAACAGTTTCTCAAGATCTATGATATGGTCCAAACATTGTAATTATTTGACAACCAAATCGCACACATAGAATTCCACAAATGTCCTGATGATTGGCTTGAATATGAGGAGCATGGTACACTGATTGGTGGAAAATGCATTCTTCAGACATAAAGGCATTACCTACTAACAAAAGGTACCATGTGCTTCCCTAAAGTTTGTGTATTTTTCATATTTAGGGGACATTCAGAATTTATTATATCTAAAATAACCCGTCCATGAATGAGGGATCTTGGAATCAAGCAGCAGCGTCAATCAACAGATTTTTCACAGGAAGTGGAAAATCATCCTTGGGACAGTGATGGTTGATATCCTATATGTCGATTCAGAATATGATATGTCCATTATTCTTCCTAATAGGAACAATTTTGTCCAACCATATGTGGTAATAGACTCCTTTGACAACATTGGATTTGATGAGCTTATCAACATCATCCTTGACCACGACACCATGAGTGGGGTGCATCTTTCTAGGAGTTTGTTTTAACCCATAATGATTTATCGAGAGACCAAGGCAGTGGATAGCGATCTAAGTATCCCATCCTAGTATCTCTTTGTAACTCCAAAAAAATAAGTCTTGATGTTGTTTCATGAAATACACACACTATAAATACTCTTCTTTATACATGGATGAATTGATCAATGTTTGTTTAAAATTTGTCTACATTCCGAGGTTCACCTATAGCAACTCATCAATGGTGGTGGATACAACTTATTCAAATGTGGTTGGGGTATCTTCCAAATCCTCTTCATCGTCTGCGATGATAGGATCCTCATTAGGAGGCAATTCTTATGAGTTGTCTAGCCTAGACAGAATGATGGTACGGGTTTGTGTGGTAGTGGAATCTTCATTGGTAGACTCTAGTGTTACTCATACAATAACAACAAAATATTTTGATCTAATTACATATGGAATTTGAGCCAAAGGGTCATGCATGATAATATCAAACCAATAGTGGTGTGTCATCTTCAATCGTTTCAATCTTGCCAGGCCGAACAAGAATATTTGACATATTGTTGCTTTCATAAGTCAAACATCCTAATATTGTATTGGGGTAAGGGGATCAAAGATCACTTGAGCCTGATTCAGGTAGGAGTACGAAGTGATATTTAGAAATTCTTTATATCTGTGAATTCACATACCACTTCTTCTTGAAATGATGAAGAAGTGACCCAATTTTGGAGTCGTGGCCTCCAACTGGAGTATTGGGAGAATGTAAGCATCATCCATGTTTGTCTGTGTGTTGGACAATGTGTGGTCTTCTCATTCTCATTAAATTATTGACTTTGATCATAATGTAGTCAGCATCTAGATAGCAGGATTCAAAAGAGGCAAAGGGAGAATAATCACCTTGGATCATACCCACACGACCATTAAGGGAGTACTTGAGGAATTGTTTATATGAGGAGGTGACTTCTGCGTGCAGGTGGAGCCAACATATAACCATCAGTTCATTGTGGGTGGTGTCTTGGGAGACAAACCTGAATTTTTTGATTGAAGCTAGGCTACCAAATTGATTCACTAGATGGATATTTTAGAGAAATGTCTAATTTGTTCTGTCATAACCTAGATTATTCAGGATAGAGGGACTCAAATATTATTCTAATAACCCCCATTTTCAGAGCATCTGGTTTGGGATACGATTAATCCTAGAACATTTGTCGGTGAGAAAATGGTTGAATTCCACAACAATGAACAGACTAGTAAGGTAAAGTGGGTGGTTTCCCCTGTATGGGAGAGAATTCTTCATCCATTGAGAATTATATGATGTCCTAACATTTTGTGAATTCGGCTTCCTCATAATGGAGGATTCTATGAATGCTACCTCTATTTCATAATGGAGGGGGCTTCTTAATGACTCTATATGGGATTCGTGCATATATTCTAATAGGTGGAGACCCTATAGGATCAAAATCTGTATATTATTGCTATAATGGTGCTTTATAACATCATACTATCAAGCTAAATCTACATTTCTGCTGACAACAGGTCATTCTGTACTAGGATAATGATAGGCACTGTTGCAGGTCTTACTGGCGAGTTCTGGCTGGTGCTGGGAATGTACTGCCACTCACTAGTCGAACCATGTAAAATAAAAATTGGTGGAAGAAAATATGACTATGGTTTGGCCTCATCTAAATATGGTAGATCATAGCATGGTCATGGGGGCTCTACCTGATAGAGTAGCTCAAATTTTTGGGAAAGTTAATCTGGCGAGAAAAGATGAGAGGATTGAGCATGCTGAAATATGGATTGTACTTGTTGTCTTCTCTCAATGGAATGCACTTCTTGGATTGAAGTAGTGTCCAATGCATTCAGATAATTTACATATCCATGTCTTCTTCAAATTTGACTCTGACTTTCTACATTAGGAGGATCTGTCAAGAAATCTTTTCCATTGGGAACCATGAAAGGGCTTACTAGTTTGACGTTTTTAACTAAGGAATACTCTTGATCATCAGTGGAGGTACCCTCTATTTCTAGGTCAATTTGGGGTAGATCCCCATTTCCAGGGTAGTGAAATCACCAAGAGTATAGGATGGATTTGGAAATGGTAGAGGACTTTTCTTTACCTTACGTCATCAACGCATTCCCTCTTGGGATGCGGATGGAAAATATGTTGATGAAGAAGTAGTAGTTATAGGTATTGTAGTGACTTCACAAGGCTCAAGATGATTCAAATGAGAATAGATAGTACCATGGGAACAAGCGACTACCTTTCAATCCATTCAGTCATCATACTTCTGAGACCCGTGGGTAGAGACCTACAACCACTCATTCTTGTTATCACTATCAGGCCTTAAGAACACACATGTCTCTTTTTCCAGGGCCAATAACAATCGGACTATGTTGTTATCAACATGATCCAAGAACCTGTATTTGAACCCATAGTACTAGTTGGGAGTGTGTCCTTGAAATTGGTGATAGGGGAAATAGTGTGGGCGATTAATGAGATCATCCTCCTTGGGTATTATGGATTATATCAACTACATGATCCCTTGATCCAAGGCACTCCAAAAATAGTCAGGTACTTGATCCTCATTAAATGAGTAGGTCTTATTCTAACTGTCCAAGAAAGGGGCTCTGTAATCTTGGCCCTGATGAGTGGCTAGAGGATTCTGATGAGGAGAAAGGACATGGTTGTCTCACCAGGGCGGCAGGTGTGCATCACGTGGTGGAGACTACTAGGAATGAGGTGGGTGTTTTTGGGATTGAGGATGAGCTTGAGGCAGTGGTCCTCAGCGAGGCTGTGGAGGTGGTTCTACTAGTAACAATTCTAGCAGCATAGGGGATTTTATTTGTTCTACAGAAACAATTTATTCCTTGGAAACTATTCTTGAATGAGCTACATGATGCAATGGGAGTGCCTATGTGGCTTGACTAGTTGCTTCTTTTAGGCGTTGAGACATGTGAGATATGTCCCAAAACCCACCCGATTTGTTTTGAGTAATGAGATAGGGTACCAATTTAGTCTTCAAAATCCCCACACACCTCGTTAGAAAGTTTTCCTAAGTCAATATCATATCAAGCGAATATGTGAGGCCCTTCCACCTCTTAAAAGATTCTATGACATGCTCATCCGTACATTGGTTACACTTGAAGAGGTCAGGGAGAATAGTCTTACGAGTTGTGGAACTAAACTAGTAATGAACTGTATGTGAAGATATTTCCAACCAGTAATGGATCTAATGGGTAACTAGTTGTACTAGATAAATTTTGGTTGTTCTAGTGTCGGTATGAATCATTGGATATTGGTGGCTACCTACTGTGCTAAAGTTCTGAGTACATGTCCACATCCTGAATTGATGTGGGCCAAATGTTGCAGTGGGTTGCATCTCCCATTAAAATGGGAGAATATAGGACTCCCAAACCCAAAGGGTTCTAGACTGTCATCCACCCATGCTAGATATGGCTTATTGTTATGTGGGATCGCCACATGTCGGGTTTCCAAAGCCTCAAGGAAGAAAATGAGAGCAGTCATTGGATCTTCTTGGTATGGATTCATGTCATGATGAGGATCCCTGATCACCAATGCATTGGTAGGGAATGCAATGTAGTATGTGGGCCTAGCATCTCTTGGAGTAGATGGTGGAATGACCCACAGTACTGCTAGGGGAATGACCTATGAAGAAGATGGAGTAACCTGTGATGGGTCCCAAGGAGGGTTATAATGTAACTTTGGTTGATTCATTATTTCATATCATGATTGCTTGTGATAAAATCTGAACCCTCATCTGTCCATATGGGATGAGTGGTCAACATCACCTAGAGGCAACTCACTAGGGGGAAGATGTACCTTCCCCTACTACCTCATTCAATGATTACTGTAATCTGGCTACCATTCCCTAAAACGTTCAACAAGAAACTCATCAACCATCTTGTTTAGTTTCGCAAGATGCTAATGCAACTCTGCCATTTCCATAACATAGTATGTCTTTTTCACTGAGCCAGATGGTCTGGAGGGTTTGATGGTCCTAGTTTGTTCTTTACTTTTCTAGGGTCCCGACCGAAGGACAATGACTCGGATGGTGTAGGAAGGCCAAGTAAATTACTTTTTCGTTATGTAACCCTATACAAAGGATCCAAAATGTGTATCATCATCACAAGGAATATGTTTTATTCAATGATTCCTATCTCGATTTCTTCCTCTTCTCGGTTATCCAATTTATCCATGACTCTTCCTGGAGAAATATCCTCAATATCATCTGGAAGGTTGGGATAGTGCTAGGTATTACTGAAATGAAGGGTAGCATTATACCCCTGGATGTCGATATAGAAATGGGGGTAATCCTACTTAAAAATTTTAGGAATCACTCAGATGATCTGGGAACATCATTGTGGAAGGGTTTGGTGATGATCGGGTGACGTAGTGTGTCGAGCAACAAAAAGTGAATCCAAATCAACCTAGCCCCACTGCTGAACAATGTAATTGATGTTTTCTAGGCTATTTGGGTAAGCCAATAGTTGACAACATAGATTTAAATTCCTCATCTCTAAGGTTTGGGAAATGTACAAGACCACAACATGGGTGAGTGACCTAGGAATATTGATTCTTGAAGTTGTAATTGACCATAATTTCTCAGGGAGTTGACCTGCGATGACAACATCCTGTAAACCTCACATCTCAAACTAGGGATAAGTCCCTTGGATTCACAATTCATCGACTAGGGTTGGTTGAGGAGTGAGTAATAACACTAAAATAGGCCATTGTAACAGAGGACTGGTCGGTGGAGAATATGGCACGTGAGATGCCAAACTGCTGCATCTTTCACATTCTGATGGGGACCGCACTGATTTTTCCACAACAACCATGTAGGATGGGAAACTAACCATTTTTTTCTTTGTAGGTGTGGAATTCTTTGGTTGTGGATCAGATTTTTCCTCATCATTGAATAGTACCTAGGAAAATTTGATGTGATCCGTTGTCGAGGTTGAGAATGATCCTGGTGATGACATAAGGAATTTCACAGCAAGATCCCAAAAAATAGAGAACTCAACCTCCACATATATGTATCTATAGAACGATTTAGGGATCTAGTGTATCCCAATTTTTAGGAGGAAGATCCTAGCACACTATGTCCCTACCCCCCCCCCCCCCCCAACACAATGGATTAGAGTGAGGTCTCCATCATCAAGGGGCACTCTACTTTCAATTTTTAAAATCTGACAGGTTTGATCTCGATATGGTGCTTCTCAAAATCATTCTTTTCATGGAAACATTTCTCCCTTCTTGACTAGGGTTGTTCTTTAGGGCATGGTAGATCTCTTATATGGGGAGAACATCTATACAGGTTGGTGTTGGTGCAAGGAGGACTCCTACATAGATGTGTTAGGGTGAGGGGGGCACCCGAAAAAATGTCGAATGGAACACAGGGAGGACCTTCGTCATTGAGAATTTTTGAGTGTGGAGGGACTATGCTAGATCTTGTAAGCATATGAGGATAACCACAATGGTGGTCATCTGTAATGAGGGTAGGACCTTCATGTTAGTCAGCTCCAGTAGCAGTGGTACAAGGTGGGCCTTTGTACTAATCATACTGGACACATGAATGACCTATGTGTTCGCTATTGATGAAGTAGAGAGGGCCTCTTCATTGGTGATTATTAGCACCAGGAGGACCACTGTGGGAATCAATAATCACATGGGGAGTACCTCTATGATGTTGGGTGACTGGGCAAGGAAGGACCTCGTGTTGAGAACCTGGTATGTGAGGAAAATTTTCATACCTAAGATCAAAGGAAAGGGGAATACATTCATGCCAAGTGAAAAAGATGAGGTGGGGGACCTCTACTTGTGATGATTATGGTTACATGAGGATAACCTCCATGTTGGATGTGAGAGTGGGGAGGACCTCCACTCTTTCTGATAGTGGCATGAGGATGACTTCCATACTAAACTTCACTACCATAGGTCATCCCGAGATGGTTATTGTTTTCCCTGGTGATCGGGAGGGAAAACTCAACCTTCTCCTGGGGTGATTGGTGTCTCAATACTAACTAGTCTTTGATGTTTCCCTTCTCTATAACAGGTTGGTTCCCCAACTCAATAGTAATAGTTGGTTGGAAACTTCGATTGGTGTTGGCTCGGGTCACTGATGTCGCGGAAGATGCTGCCCCATGGTGGAAATACTCATGATTTTTCATGTGAAATTGATGTCAAGTTAGCTGATCTAGGGTTGTCTATGCTTGGAAATGAACCATAAGATCCTCAGTATGCAGGGCCAAATATTGGCATTGTGGTGACCTGGTGGGAGCCCTCCTTGGAAGGTCCCTATCCAAGGGCATAGCTGGGAGGACTCGGACATCCCTTACTTCATCGGTGTAAAATAGTGAGTAATAAGAATGCTTAGTGTAGAGGCTCCTAAAGAAGGTGAAGAGTTGGGTGGGGATTAATGGCTCCTTGTTCCTCCCTTGGGGTGATGATGACCATAGGGTACTAAGGCCTCTGTATCTTCACAGTTTGTATCCCTCATCAGAATTCCCCCTCCTATTCATATCATCAAATAATAGTATCGATCATCATACAATGAATAAATTTGGAGGGTGAGATAGGGCATGGGAAACCTATAGTTGTAGTCATGTGAGTTGTTGTAGAAGAGGTGAAGTTGTGTGGATTTTCCGCATTCATATTTCTCATTCCCCTATGTTTGTGAGCAGGAGGTGATTGATTTCTAGTAACGGTAGCATGGGTCATACAATGATGGGATATTCATCCCTCAGTATAGATAATAGGAATGAAATTCCTAGTTACCCAGTGTCATTCAGTCATCCATCGATGGATTGAAAGATCCATGCTGACAACGTCACAGGCTGGGATGCCCAAGGATTAACTGCCCCAAACTTGGTGAGTATCAAACAAGGCCCAATATTTTATTCGTGGGACATAGCACAAAATATTTGGATTTGGTGACACGCTTATCATATGATGTCTCGAATGATACTACTCTCCATATTGAGGAGATGAATTTCACCTTAGGTTCACCATTTCTGTTTCCAACATATTATCTATCAGGGCTGCGACACGTGGTGGCATATATTGAAGCTCCCTGATGGCCTCAATTTGGACCCTTCATTCCTATTTTCTCATGGTAGGTGGCATTCATCACTTCTTCAGAAATGTTTTCTCCTTGATCGAAACTAGATAATGGGATTTTAGTCTCTCCTCCAATTTATTCCTCCTCATAAATTGTCTCTTAGTCTAGGTATTCCATAATATTAAGATGTTTTTCATGAAACTCTTCTTTGTTCCATATCTTTGTTGATGTTGGTTAATTATGATGCTTTTTTAGGATATATCAAGGGTTCAAGTCAGGGATGAAATATTTATTGATGGGGGTAGTCACATTCAGCATCACTTTTGTGTCTGGATACTAAAACACAAGTACAACTAAATTTTCTCTTATGATAGAGTTTATCAAGGGCACAGAAGCCAGAGGCATCCCACGTTGAATGTATGGAATTTTATGCGAGTGGCATGTCTCTTAGGTTTTCCTCAGCATCCCATGTTTAACATGGGTTATTCCATGATTTTAACATCCAGGTGAAATAGATCAGACTAATCGGAACACTGATGAGAGTTGATTAGATAGATCCTCCTCTGCGAGGGAGCACCTTGATGGTTTACCATATGGGTGGATCAAAATCCTAAGGAGGAAAAACCTTGGATGGAATGTCCAAAAAAGTGTATCTTTCACACAATGAATCCTGATGTGGACACAACAAAAAGAAGATAAAAAAAGATGATGGGTCCCAAAAAATTGGACTCCATGTTTTACCATTGGCTAGGATTGAACCTCGAGGATGCCTCCTACATAACAAAAAAAGGATCAAACCCACATAGGTCACGAATGGTAATCCATGGAATCATGGTGTGAATAATGGAAAACAACTCTAGAGCATGTAGGGGATTCCGTGTGGTTAGCTATTGGGGTGCTTTAATGAGTAATGGGAAGAATGGAATGATTCCACTCGGACGTGGTGGCCCTACTGAAATAAGGATAAATAATGATGAAGTGTTAGAGGACAATAATGAAATGATATGGGACTAACATGAAGATGACGATGTTGGGATTGAACCTCATGGAGGTTTCATATGTATCACTATGGTATGGAATAAAATTCCATGTATTTATTATGATTGGGAATTGAGTCACCTAAGGAGGTAGCTCATGATAATGGATGCATGGATGGGGGCCCGAATGATGTATAACCTTCGGGCAAAGGTATAATCTTCCTGAAACATAGAAGATCAATGGAGACAACATTATAGGAGATTGGAGATGGGATTGAACCTCATGGAGTCTTCCTACATACCGTTATCAAAAGGAGAAAAGATAAAATTCCATGTAGTTCAGATGCGGGGGCATAGAGTCTGGGTATACATAAAGGATAGCAACCAAAATTCATGATGGTACATACACGTGGTCAGGATCCCGTCGTAAGAGGGAAAATCTTATTTGGAGGAGTATGTGTTGAACATGGGGGGATTAGGCATGATTAACTACCTAGGAAAATTGGAATGGTTTTTAGGGTGTACAAAAAGGATAGAATCCCATATGGTTGATTGAAACACCACATGGAGGTAGATTCGAATGATATGTCCCATGAAGGAAGGACATCACAGTAGGATGGTAGATCCCTAGGAAGAGCACAAGAGTTTACCAATAGTTTGGATTGAACCTCAAAGAGGCTTCCCACATACCCAAAAGGGATTAAAACCCACATATTTTGAAGGGTAATAATGTTTAACATCATGCGGTAGGAATGTGAACTGATGTGAAAAGGTCAGATAGATGGATCATGAGGAGTGAGGTGGTTGAACCATTGAGAGGATTCCTACGTATCACAGTGGTTGGGAATCAATGTCCACATAGTTTAGTTGGGTGGTGAAGGGGGTTTATACATGCCTAGAGGCCCAAAGAGGATGTCATGGTATATTATTACTCCAATCCCATGTGATTCATGCTCGGTGTTATAATGAAGATGAAATAGTAGACATGACGATCACATAGCGAAAGGTGTGTCATTGAGGAGAGCAGCGGGGTTTACACATGGCTAGTTGTCCAAAAAGGAAATAAGGGATTATGCTTGTTTAGAAGCCCTAGGAGAAGAATATTGGGGACAACACTAGGAGGGAAACCATAGGAGGAAATACTATAGTACGAGAAAGATTCCATTCTTTTAAAGGAAGAACTCACTCCATGTGAATCATAAAAGGAGTACCCTATCATGATTGGTTGAGGATTACACAGAGGCTTCTCGAGGTGAAAATGGAGAAAACCTTGAAAGGGAAAAGAGATAGTGTGATGTCATCTATGTTTATCCCTTCTCTAATCACCTAAGACCTTCCACACATGCAGCGATAAAAGTTTAACATCATGTGATGAGGAAAAAGGTGAAAAGTTTAACATCCTGTAGATTGGATGATGCGGACTCACTCCTCACCCCTAATACATACATAACATATACTAACCACACTAGATGGAGGAAAGGAACAAGAAATCCCATGGAGTAAAATAGTTTTGTAGTGATCCATTGAGGGGATCATGTTAGCATGGTTATGAAGAGAAGAACTAGGCCTTAGCGTGCCTTAGTGAAGAGGCATGAGGCTGGGAAATGTAACATGGATTATTACTTAGGGAACCTTGAAATCACATCATACAAGCTTGAAGGGACTTAGTGGATAGGGGTTTTCAAAGTATGAGACCACTCAATGAGGGGCTTCATGATGCTCTGATTCCTTGTGAAGAGAAGGGCCTTCGTTAATGAAAGGATCCTCATTAATGAAAGGGTCTTCATGAAGGAAAGGTTATTCCCAATGGAATAAGGTATTCATGAAGGGAAGTCTAAGATGGAGAATATCATTACATTATCAAACAAATCAATATTTTTTTACTGGTTCGTGATGGCTTTATGCTTTGTGAAGCCTCAAGCATCACGATGGGGATCCCTCCTTTTCAAAAGTCATATGCCTTCGTGAAGGGAATCCCCACCATAGGTGGAGGACATACAAAACATGAGGAGGCATGGTTCAAAGAGGGAAAGTAAAATTTCTGATTCATCTATTGGATTAATAAATAAAATTGTGAAATTGGATCTCAGATGATGAAATGGTGGAGTGGTAGTTGTTTGAGAGTTGGTGTGAGCAAAGTATTTATAGGAAACGAAGGTCTCCAGGGATTGCAGAGCACACTGAAGAGAGGAGTGGTGTCGTGTAGAATTGGGAACAACATCGGACTTCGCTAGACTTGCACAAGGGTACATCCAAGGGACAATCACTGATCTCGCTATAGAGAACAGTTACACCATGGAGAGGAAGGGCTTCCTCGAAATGCATCGGGCTCACAAAGTGTATGTAGTATTATGGAGAAGATCACCGAGTATGCCATCACAAAGCGGTACACGAAGAACATGTGATGTTGTAGAGGCAAAGGGCTCTGTCGGAATGCCTCTGACTCACAAAGGGTCTATCAAACTATAGAGATGCATCTATTACAGAGCAGGCCATAGAGAACATGTCACACTGTAGAGCTGTAAAGATCTATTGGACTCACACACGGTCTGTCCTGAATGCTCTCAATCGCAAAGTCGGGACGGACTTGTGGAGGTCTTTAGGAAATGAGGCCTTTGGGATAGTGTTGATGGATTTAAGTTGCTTTTGAGTACTGAATAACTCTGCACAGGTGATTACATTGTTTTCTCCTCAAGCAGGATGAATTTCAGTGCCAACAAAAACCCTTCTATTATTTGTATGCTTAGAAATAAGATTGGTCAATATATCTATTCTAATTGTCGGACTATAGATGTATGCTATATGATTTCTCTGAGGATATGCATTGAATTATATTTTTCAAAGAAACCGATGAATTTTTTGTGGGTTGATGTAGGTGAAGATTTACATTATCTGCATCTGGTTATTTTTGAATTATGTTGTGGTGTCTATATCCTATGCAATAGATTGGGGCATTGTATTGATGTTTTCAGGAGTCAGAATTTGTTTTAGATAGAGTCAGACCTGAGTGTTAAATGTATGATCTTGGTTCCAGGAGAGGTTTTAGTTGTTGGTGGTAGTCCATCGGAGGAAGAATGAAGTGAAACAATCGTAGGTTGTGACTTGATTTATACTCATCAACCTCATATCCAAGATGATGAGACACTACATTTTTAAGAGGATATTAAGGGGGTGTCCAAGCATGCCAAGGACACAACTAAGGATCCGAAAATTTATGAAATTTTTATATGGTTGAGTATTGATCTCAACGTGGGGAGTCCTATAGGTGTTGTGGTGATTTAGGGTGATGCAATGTTGTTAGGTGATGGAACTGCATGAGTTTTTGTTTGGTTGAAGCATGATATGGAAGTGGGGAGCTTTGCAGACAGTGTGGTGATTTAGGGTGATATAGAGTCCTCTGGTGAGGGAATATTTAGAGCATCTATTTCTTTTTCCATTTTGGAAATTCAATTATAGTTTCAGGGAGTTCCTAGGACTCTTGTTGATGCTTCATATGTGGAGGAATTCATGTTAGGGGAAGGTACCATTTTTAGAAGATACGATGAGGCCCCTAAGGATCAAATCAGATCATGAATGATAAGGGAAGTGTTTTATAGTGAGAATGGAAACTATATTTATGGTTTTCCTAATAAAGATATAGTTCAAGAGGTTGAAACTGATCAGAGTAGACACTCTATGGATGAGAAGTATGCCCTGAGGAATATGACAAGTGATGGGTACATGAGGTTCATCCATAAAGTGCAAAAATATTACTCATATTTTCCAACTCCAATGGAGACACGTTTGGAGATGAAATTAAATGTCATGGAGATAGACAGTGATGTTATTGATTTACGCTTATAATTACTTATGAGTTTGGATGAAGAAATGGATTAACAGTTTTTATTATTTACACAATTAAATAATAAGATGCTAGGTAAATGAAGTGGTCATTGAGGATGATTCTTAATGAGGAGTAGTATAACTGGATCAATTGGAAGGACTCAATTTTATTAGGGGGATTCAGCAATGGGAAGATCATCAATTAGGAGTAAATTTAGAAATGGGAAAACTGACATTTAGACTTGAGGATCTCTTAGAGGATAAAACATACACTTAGGTACACAATATCTCCTAGAAATTATTTAGGGATCCATAATCTAGTTATTTTAAATTTACTTTTAATGGTTCAGTTATTTCCTCTTGTGTCTGAACTCATGGTTTCTCACATATTCCTAAAATGTATTTGAAAACTAATAATTGAATTTTTTAAGTCATATTTTTTCTCATCAAAAACCTGAAATTATGAATAGATTCCATGATTTCAATAGGTGAATTATCTTGCATATGGAATATGACATCTATAATCGATGAATTAAAGTCCATATCATGATCAAGAAGAGAATTTTTTAAGTGAGAGTTTGTCCATCTAACATCCATTTATTATTTTTACTTATATTCAACATTTTAATTTTATATTTAGTTTGTAGAAAAGTGTTTTGTTTAACTAATGTTGGGACACCTTGGTGTGTGTTTTCTTATATACCAACCTTAGTTGTTTTTGAACTACATTGGAATGAGAGCTATCTCACTCTTATAATCTTCATGTTCATCATCTAACTCACTAGAAATATTATCTTTTTCTTTTAATATTTTTTTCTCATGGACTTAAATACCATTTTTTCCATTTCACTCTAATTAAACATTTGGTATTATCTCATCCAATTAATTAGGAGGGTATTATATATCTCATTAAGAAATAAGTCTCTAATTTCATTAAGGGATGAAATCATACGGTCAAATTATTTAGGAAAATTCTGCCTAAAATTATTTAAAACTATTTTATCATCAACGTTATATTCAAATCCAATAATATAATTAAGTATCTCATTAACCTAGATAAAGTAGTCATTAATTTTCTCCATGATATCTATATGAATTTCTTCATGTATTTCACTTCATACATAAATTTTTCTTCTTTGATATTCAAATTTCCTTTATACATTTTAATAATTTTTCCCACATATCATTTATGTTAGATAAGCCCACAAATTTTGGGTAAACATTATCAAACATCAATGAAATGAAGAAATTTCTAGAATTTGCATCCACATATAGATTCCTTTTATCATTAAAATTCATCGGATCCTCACAAATAAGTAATGGAACATTCATTATAACTTCTTCACTGATGTCTAGACCTTATGACATAAGGTAAGGAAACATTCATACTTTCTTTTCATTAAAATGTTTTCCATTTAATATTGGAATAAATCAAAATTTGAATGAACTATGGTTTTCCATCTTCCACTTTATTCAAGATATTATCTTTTAGTGTAAATGTGTGTTTTCTATGATACCACTATTAATTTTCATGCTATGTGATATCACTGAGATGGGGAAGGAATGAATCTGTGATCCCTTTTTCCTTTTATATGAATTAGTCGTCCTAATCCAAATTTTTTTATTAGTTAAGATATCTATCCTCTATTTTTATCACCTCTCATAATTAACCGAATATATTGAATTTTAAATGAATAATAAATAGTATTTTAGTAGGCTTGTTACAAAAACATACACCTTATATGGAATGGTTTTTTTCCCAAATAAAGGATTATTCTATTCTTTATGAAAGTAGTTACACATAATAGACTCACACAATTATTACCTTGAATCTCAACATGTATTACTTCATTTCACAATATATCTTTGTACTACCTCAAATATTCCATTCTCTCATTGATTCTTATTTCTTTCACACATATCTCATCCTTCCCAACACGTATCAACTACCAATGAAGGTCGTTTTTCTTCATGGTCTTTCGCAACCTCAATGTTAACTGGTCTTATACTTCTATTTCTTCTTGTAGAAGACTTTCAGCCCTATCCTATTCAAGTCTAAACATCTAGAACTACTAGATAGATTTTCCTTAATTAAACTCATTGTTACAATGAATCATAGTTGATAATATTCATCTTATCACTCTCCTAATAGGATATATGAATATCATATGGTATATATTTATTCCTTCGACACAATAGATTCATTAATCTGAAAAACAAATACAATATTTTTTCTATAAGTAATTATACTAATGTAACATATTTTATGACCGCAAGATACACTTCATTCAAACTGGTGGGTTATTTCCATTTTGAAATCCCATTAAAAATATTCATTCAAATGAAGCCCCAAACTTCTTCATAATCATATGTTTCATATGGTATCCCATCTTTCAATTACATAATATTTCATTACATTTTATATACAATGGATCTTTAAAGTCTACGGTTTTGAAAATCATGAGAATAAAACATGAAAACATAAAACATTCTTCTAAATACCCTTGGAAATAATCTTGAAAAGTTCATCCTAAGTACAATTACTGCATCTCATAACCTAGAGACATTAATCAAAGGAACGGGTGAGTTGAAGGTCCAGTAAGGAAATCCATGGAATCAGTTTACTTGTGATATCAATAATAACTTGATGAAAACCATAAGACATGAGAAATAGAAAAATAGGAATATCATAACAAAAAGAACATGAATAATAACTTGAATTTTTGGCTACAACATTTAATTTATACATTCATGAACATATCACTAATTTTCATCCCCAAGGTTTCATAGAAAATTACCAAGGTTATTCACCATGGTATCGTGAAACTTGTCATATCTAGAGATTAATTATTTACCCAATGAATTGGAGTTCTATCAGGTCGTACCGTTAATATGTATTTATTTTCTTGGGATCCAAATATATCATAATCAAACATTTCATAAATAACCCATAGAAAATAAAAGAAATGGGTTTCATTTCAAAAACATGATGCTTTAAAAGTTCTTTAAAATAAGATCACTATGTCATTTATAACCCATGGAAAGGGAGTGAGGGTTATATGTATGTCAATTACAAATTTAAATTGATTAATTTTATATCTTGATGAATACCCTTGTAAATGAAAATAGATTTGGGTATTCACATAAATAAAACAAGATAATTTCTTGAGAAAAAGGAGAGATATTTTGAGATGAAAATTATACAGCATAATGACTACATAACATGTTTTTAAAAAAAATTAAAAAGTGAGGGGACAAGGTTCACCCACTCATAAATGAATCATCAAAAAGTATGTATAAATAATAAAAAATAAATAAGATCATAGTATGGATCTTTGAATGACAACCCACATAAAAAGGAAACATGAAAGAAAAGTGAAAAATGCGATTTCTTTTACGAAAATTATACAACCTAACGACGTCACCTAAAAATTCATAAAATCAATTCATGAGAGTGAAAAGGGTATCTCATAGTTTGGAAATGAAATGAAGAGAAATAAGGATATATAAAGACTTAACCCAACATAATAATATGGAAATTTGGAGACATAACATAAAGGAAGTCATATCTTAAAAGATGAGGGTGAAAGGTTCCCTTACCTTGAAGAGTGACTTCGAAAGCTCAAAGTTTGGGACCTAGGGGGGCTTGAGTGAGCCTTGGGAAGACCCCTTGGGAGGTAAAAATACCAGATGTTAGTTGGGGAGGAATTTGGGATGAATTTAATGAAGGAAATGGCATGGTATTTATAGCAAAAGTGAGGGAATATTTAATTAAATTCTGAGGGACACCTCATCGGTGGTATTTGAAAAACCATGAGCTTTACCATGGTATATTCCCATGGTATTGGACAATTGGAACACCTCATAACATATCTTACCATTCACAAGTAGACCAGATTTATTACATAATGATGACATGATCAATGATGTCATTAAACACCCAAAACTCAAAACTGTATTTTTACTATTCACCAAAAAATCAATAGTTTCAAAAAAATCCCAAAAAATTCACCCTAACCTAATTTGATGCAATTAATTAAAAAATTAATTCCATTTTTTGAAAATATTTTTCAAAATAATTTTAATTTATTTTTTAAATTAAATCATTATTTATTAAAAAAACAACTATAAAACTATAACTTGTTTTGTAACACATTAAGAAATTAATCGAGGTCCCATAAAATTATCTTATAATTATAAGACAATAATGTAACAATTTTTGATTATATTTTTCAAAACTTAATTTCAATTTTAAATTATAAAATTAATTATAAAATTGTAAATAAAATTTTTAGGACATTCAAAAATACCAAAACTTATACTATGATCATTTTTTCACTTTTATGATGTATAAATTATATTTATACATTCATGGGTGAAGTTCCTATTTTTTGTCTGATTCACTATTCATTACTATTTATTAGTATTCATAAGGGTATGTTACTATTTATACTTTACTATTCACTAAAAATCAAGTTGGTCTTATTAGAATTTAAATTTATCACTGATCAAAACTGTAGAATACCATTTTTGAAAATAATTTCACATTATTAATTATTTAAAGTATACAAAAATATTTTAAAATATCCTTTTTCCAAAATTCATCAATAATATGGAACTTCTATAAATTCATTCTACATTTATCTAAACATTTTAAATACAAAAACATTGCCATAATAAGAAATAAAAGTTTTATTTCTACAAAATGATTACACAAAGTAACTACGGTATCATTACATAGCCCCTTATAAAACATGTATAGGACCTAAGTGTAAGGTGTGCTATGGTGATAGAATCTTGGGGCGTCTGTGGCAACATTGCCTAAGTGGTACTTTCTATCAGCTTGAACTTATCCTGTGGGCGATTCCATTCTAGGTTCACATGCGGATGTTCAGTTGGGGCATGGTCAAGAGAAGAGCCCAGTGATTCTACCTCCTTCCCAAGCTCCAATAGATGGGCTTTGTATGACCCGAGTCTACTGGATGATGCCATTGACTCTTCTTTCTTTATTAATTAACCATAGTCCCTTGTATTTGAAAAAAATAATCGTAACGTTAAGAGTTTAGTTTCCAAAGGTCTTATTGACCAACGGTCATATAAAAGTCTAAACCCAAATGTATCATTTTAATTATACTCACTTTATTAATTAAAGGATACAGTTTTATTTAGTGTAAAATGAAATAACACACAAATTGACGAAACAAATATTATTCAAATTTTTGGGTCGTTACATTCTTCCCCCCTTAAGATATTTCATCCTTGAAATTTTAACTTGTAACCTAAGAACAGAAAAGGTGTGGGTACTTCCACCTCATAGACTCCTCTGGTTCCCACGTGGCTTCTTTACAATTGTGGTTCCTCCATAAAACATTAACATGGTGGGTCATCTTGTTGCATAGAACCTTGTCTCTACGATCCAGGATCTCCACTGACTGATCTTCATAAGAGAGGTCATGTTACAATTGTTCCACCTATGGATTTAGTACATGTGAAGAGTTAGTTATTTACTTCCTCAAGTGGGATATATTGAAAACATTATGAACTTGTGCTATATTTGGAGGAAGTTTAAGCTGAAAGGCCACTGCTCTTACGCGATCAATGATTTCATAGGGTCAAATATACCAAGGGTTGAGCTTCCATTTCTTCCCTAACCTCATGACTCTCATCCAAGGTGAAATCCGAAGAATGAATTTGTCCTCAACATAAAACTCCTAGTCCCTTCGACGGTTGTCAGCATAGCTCTTTTGCCGACTCTAGGCAACCATAATGTGTTGCTGGATGGCGTGGACTTTTTTTGTCATCTCTTGCACAAGATGAGGCCCAAGAATCATTCACTCACCAGCTTTGTAACATCCCAGGTAAATAAACAATATGACATTTCATATTTATCCATATTTGTGAATAAAATATTTAAATGACTTTAAAGGGGACGCTATGCTCGATGGCGTACCCAACACGCAACAATGAGTTTCTTGGGAATCTTACGTTGCACTCTAATAATAAAATAATATTATTTTAAATGGTAATTAACATGTAGTCGTTGTAATGGCGGGAATGGATATAAATAACTAAAATATGATTATATATGTTTTTAAATGTTTTTACATTTATCCAATAAAGGATAGAGGCTTAAAATACGGAAAGAATTCAATTTTAGGCATATATGCCCTAGTTTTCACTAAAGATTCACTTATCGCCTTTTGATGGTGAACTGTCATTAAATATAGTTTTGATCACTCTTATACATTATTTTGGACCAAATAAAACTCTTATTAAGAATCGGGACATCAAATTTTACTTTGTGTAAATTTTTGGTATTTTTCTGATAAAGTTCATTTTTTAATGAATAGTGTAAAATGTTGTATTTTAATTCAAAACCTCTTTTTAATATAATTTATTTATATGATTATATTATCTTTTTAATTGGTTTTAAAGTGAAATTAGAAAATATTTTTACCATTAAATCCAATAGTGGTCGTTGGAATCAATTTCACTTTGAAATCGGACTTAAACTAGTGTCAATCTTTTGATACTTATTGTTTTATAAAAACACGCTATTTGCTCTGACAGCGGGAATTAATTATTAAATTAATTAATGTGACTAATATGTTTTGAATTTTGTAAAATGGACTTCATTTTTGAATTCGTAATATCAAATATAGCTTAGGGTGAATTTTTGGTAATTTTCTGAAAAACATCAATTTTTGATGAATAGTGAAACCACTAAGTGGTACTTATAAAGACTGATTTTCCGTTTAAATGAAATTTTTCCATCATTGTGTTTTGAATTTCAAAAATCCGACATACATGGTTGTCATTAATAAGTAAAATGTGGTTCAATGGGATAAAAATAATTTTTTGGTAAATAGTAACTTATTAAGTTTTTAATCGCGATTAGTGGTAATTAATATAGTTTAAGGTATAAATAATGCTTTAATAATATGAAATGACCTAGACACATGTCCCAACCTTATTGGTTGTGTCATGGCCGACCAAGACAAGCCATGGGCCAACTTGGGGACCCCATGGAGCCACTTTAGTTGGAAAATGACATTAATATATTTTTATTTAATGTTAAAGTGAAAATGACACAAACATAATATGTTTTACGAAACCAATTTTTAAGTGGGGTTATACAAGTCCAAATTTTGATTATAAATAGTCATTGGAAAGACAAAAAGATTTCCTATATCATAGTATTTTTTTATAATTTTTAGACATTAAGGAAAGTAAATTATTTTTGACATAATAATGATGCAGCGATGACATCATTATTTGACGATTTAATTAAAATGGAATGATAATGAAAAATATACAACCTACACATGTCCAAAACCAATTGGATGAGTGGATTTAGAAGCCTTATAACCTTATCCACGAATTATATCAATGTGGGACCTTTTGAAACCGAAAAAAATTTTCAAATAAAGTAATATTTCTTTACTTTCCAAAAGTGCCCCTCCCCTCCTCTTATAAAAGGCCCCCACCTCTACCTCATTTCACACACTTATCAAGCCTTTGGCTCGGCCAACCCCTGCCCCTTTACTCTCTCCACATCCCTCTCCTCATCCTAGAGGATTACCTTTGGGCATAATCCTTTCAAAGGAAGCCTTTTGGCTCAAATCAAAAGGAGTTACACTTTTAAAGGTAATTCATTCTCTCATGTTCATTTTTTTTATTTTGCTTCTCCAACCCCCTAAACTCTTTTTATTTTCTTATTTTTGTAAAAACACCAGTATCTTCAATATATTAGGATGTTGTTATAAGATTTATTCGAGCTACACTCTCACACAACTACATCAAATGGTTAAAGAACATACGGTTTCCGTGGATGGTGAAATTATGCCTCCCGAAACGATGATTGTTCAATACTCATTTAACACCTTCAAAGGTGGCCATTATGATGTCACTATTTTTATATATGATATATAATATGTTTATGTTTTATTTATGCTTCTGTATTTTTCATTTTTGTCTTACCTTTATGGCTTCCATTATGGGTATACGCGATATCTTCATTTAAGGAAGTGCGGACTACCGCCCCCTCAAAGTGATTTGATTCGTTAAATATCATATGTGGGATGTATAAAGGATGGAAATATGATATTATATATGATATTATACTGGAATTATAATATACCTTTATATCATTATTATTCCATTCTATAAAATACAAAATAGAAATGAAAGTAGCGTTCATGCGTACGTACGGCTTACCGTCTCCATGAACGGTGCATTTCATTTCTTACCTCTAAATGATTATGTAATGTTATAAATGCATGAATGTACTGGATATATATTACATATATTATATCTACATAATGAATACAATTCTGGATATAATAAACATTTGGCCACACGAACAACATGTAATTGTAAGAAGACCACTTTCGACTTAAGAACCAAATATCGGCAAAACAAATATTATTAACTTAAATGATTACATAATGTTTGTGACATGGTAATAAGTGGTATAAAAGTAATAATGAACTTGAAAAGGGTTCTTAAGGAATTAGAAATTAACTCAAGTTTATTATTCAGGAGATTAAAGAACGATCGAGTCAAGTCGGACCCGAGGTAAGGGATCCTACAGCTCTCTTTCTTTTTAAGTACACTCTTTTATGTAATTTCTTTTAAGCTCATCTTTCTTATGATTGGGATGTTATTTTATATTACTCCTACTGTAATTTTTATGTTCATGTGATGAGAGACCCTATTCGCTCTCATCAATCCATTTTGGAAGTTTTGAGTGGTGCTGTTAGGCTGCCGAACTTTCGTAAGAGATCTAACCTCTCTCTTTCTTTTTAAGTACTCTCCTTTATGTCACTTCTTTTTAAGATCCTCTTTGTAATGTTGGGGGATGTTCTTTTATATTCCTCTTTCTGTAAATTTTATTGTAATGTGATGAGATACCCTATTTGATCTCATCAATCCATATTCGGGATTTTTATGTGTTGCCGTTAGGCTGCCGAGTTTTCGTAAGGGATTTTTCATCTCACTTTTATTCCCGTGAGATTTATGCTACATTTGCCACAAATTCCATTGAGTGGTGTATGTACTGCCCATTATTCTACTCTTTGTGTAATATAATTTCGTTTATGAGTATTTACATCAATGATCTATTGCCTTTCTTTCATGGGGTGTATGTTTTGAAAGATACCCAAGTCGGTAAGGGGACCTTTCACCCTCCTCTTTTTTAAAAAGACTTCTTTTGTTGGGTCTTTTAATTTACATATTGTTATGTTGGGATATGTTCTCATATATCCTTATTGATGTAAATTTTATGTCCAAGTGATGAGATGCACTTTTTATCTCTCATCAACTCATTTTGATGTGATGCTGTTAGGCTGTCAAGGGAACTTTTTAACCCAATTTCGATTTCTTTGGGTTCAACATGTAGTCATTGAATATGTCATCCATTGAATATGTGTGAATGACCTTTTATTGTTTTACACTTAATATCCACTTATATTGGGTGTATTTATATTTGTCACACATATTTTTGAGATTGATTTGTCCTTAATTTAAGGATACCTTCTTTATAAGGGATTTCATCACATTTGACATTTCTATTGAGGGTTCATTGTTGTTATGCAACATTCACTCTTATATGGTGTATATACTGTCCGTTGGAGTATTATATCATGAATCCATTTATTCTCATGATATTATAAAGTTCTGACTAAATGTTATTCCTCAATTATTGTATTCAAGTGTCTCTAATTTTGGTAAAACCCCTTTAACCAAAATGTCATTTTAAATGTTTTAATTATTTGTTCTTATTAATATCCATGTTTTCAAAATGGTTTTAAGGATTTATTTATATGGATATTAATGGTTTAAAATTTTAAGATTCAAGGTGGTATGGGACACTTTGATTCAAAAATCTTTTTATTAAATGTTTTAAATGGTTTTGGAAATAGTTTCTTTTTATATGGATTCATTATTTCAAAATACTAAAATGTTGTGTTGTGTTTGAAATGTGGAAATGTTTTGTTTCCTTTATGAATATTTTATGTGATACGTGTATGGTATGGTTCTTGGGCATTGTTATGAAAACGGGTGGTTTTGTGATAAACTAAGGGCGGGTGAGCCCGTTATAGCTCTCCAATGCATTGGGTAACGCGAAGGAGTGAAATGTTAAGGTTTCTCCGAAGAGATTTAGGGAATATACTGTGATGGGTATTCCAAATGTAACCAAGAGGGTTACTCCCTACGTAAGAATTTTATGAATTCCTCAAGTTACCTTTATGTCTTATGTTTTATATGATTTATTCATGATTTTATATGCCTATGTTTTATGGGTAAAGTGTGATTTCATTCTAATGTATATATGAACTCATGTTTCCTTTACATATTTTTATAACTCTTACTGAGCTTTTTATGCTCATCCCAAGTTTTTGAAATGTTTTTCACAGGTTAAGGGAAAGGTACATGATGTGATGATAGTGTCAAGGATGTGTCAAGAAAGAACCCATGTTTTATTTTAAATATGTTTCCGTTGATGGGAAGAATGAATACTGTCTTTTATGTAGCCACTTTGTTTAGATGTGGAACGTAATGCAAGTTTCATGATCTAATTCTCTAAAACTCTAAACCTGAAAAGATCCTCAATGTGTAATCTTGTAATAACTCAAGATTAAGTAAGGTTTAAGGCTGGGGCCTTATAGTTGGTATCAAAGGTCGGTTTAGACAACTTTAGAGGATAGGGTATTCTTTAAGCATAAGTGACATTACCATAATGGTTAGGATTTCAGAAAGAGTCCTAGTTTTAGATAAAGTGAATGGGTAAGTGTATCTTAGTGTTTACCTTCCTCATTAGTACATGATGATTTTGTTGATATACTCACACTGACATTTCTATTTTTAGTGAATGGATGGATCTAGTAGGCACCAAAGAGACAACAGGTTTGAAGGAAACTGTGGTGGTTCTCTGATTAAGATACTAGATAAAATGGAGGATTCAATGAGGAAACTCGTGGTTGTTCTAAACCAAATATCAAGGAGTCATTATCAACCACTTCAACCTTGGTGAGTTCTCTAATGCATCATGTACGAGATGGCCAACTCGATGTGGAAATTCAGGTAATAATTATTAAGGTAACCATTAGGGTTTATATGATACTTAATTTTTAGGTAATTATGGGTTACTCTATGATATGATGGAAAATGAAAGGAATGAAATAAACTTGAGGTGAAAATATGTTATGATTATTCTTGACGATTTTATCTCATTTTGGTGAATGTTTTAAGAATTATATAGATTTGGAAAAAGGACAACACGCAGACCGTGTGACAACCCGTCGCGTCGGACAATGCTGCGGGAATCGAACCCACAACCAATGTGCGACTGGTATTTATCGCCTACCACTGGACTACGTGAAGTCCCTGGTTAGTTTGACTGATTATTTCTGGTTATATTATTTGATGAATTATGAGTAAGATGATTTTGGGTTATTTATTAAAATGATTAACCTATCATAGAGGATATGTGATTAGGTTAATTACCTTTCAATACGAGACTTTAGGAGCAACTAATATTGTTTGGAGATAAATGTTATGATTTATCTTAGGAGACTATGCGACTAAATCCTTCAAATATTTGGGTTTCAATCTTATATTGGTTTACTTTGAATAATTTTATGGACAAATTGATTATAGAATGGTCCTCACTGAACTTTGGGTTTTGTTAGACAAATTTTGGAGATTAAGAATAGATTTTCTTTTTATAAAGGGTTATACTTTTCTGGATTATCTGATCTTGTACTAGCCTTTTTGGTTTTGGTTTTGGTTAAAGTCTAATGACATGGGAAGTATATAGTTCTATTTTGTGGATTAGGTGATTCTCTAGAAGTTGATTATAGTACTCTTAATGTGAACAAGTCTTCCTAAATACTCGTCTTTTGGAGAAAATATGAGTTTGTGTAAGGAATCTAATAAAAGTTGAAAGTCAATATGATAAGTGATTATGTTTCCTTATGAATAAATTCCTCAATAAAATGTAACTTAAAACAAAAATGTTGTCTATTAACTTTTCCTACTGGGGAATCGAAGACCGTTTAACCCATCACAAGTTTGTGATTTTCTCGTGGTTAACTTTCTCCTAAACATTTTTTCTATCACTCTCCATCAGAACATGACCCTTTGTTTTTTCCTCCATGTCCATATTTTCATACTTGGAATCCTAGTATGGGTTCACTCAGGTGACCTTTGTACTTATCTTTCTTTATTTTAAAGTGTTTGTTTTACCGACTTTTGTTCCGATGTGGGACTTTCAAGGATGTTTCCAAGCGCAATTTTAAAATTGCGAGGACGCAATTCCAAAAAGGGGGGAAGGATGTAACATCCCAGGTAAATAAAGAATATGACATTTCATATTTATCCATATTTGTGAATAAAATATTTAATGACTTTAAAGGGGACGCTATTCTCGATGGCGTACCCAACACGCAACAACGAGTTTCTTGGGAATCTTACGTTGCACTCTAATAATAAAATAATATTATTTTAAATGGTAGTTAACATGTAGTCGTTGTAATGGCGGGAATGGATAGAAATAACTAAAATATGATTATATATGTTTTTAAATGTTTTTACATTTATCCAATAAAGGATAGAGGCTTAAAATACGGAAAGAATTCAATTTTAGGCATATATGCCCTTGTTTTCACTAAAGATTCACTTATCGCCTTTTGATGGCGAACTGTCATTAAATATAGTTTTGATCACTCTTATACATTCTTTTGGACCAAATAAAACTCTTATTAAGAATCGGGACATCAAATTTTACTTTGTGTAAATTTTTGGTATTTTTCTGATAAAGTTCATTTTTTAATGAATAGTGTAAAATGTTGTATTTTAATTCAAAACCTATTTTTAATATAATTTATTTATATGATTAGATTATCTTTTTAATTGGTTTTAAAAGTGAAATTAGAAAATATTTTTACCATTAAATCCAATAGTGGTCGTTGGAATCAATTTCACTTTGAAATCGGACTTAAACTAGTGTCAATCTTTTGATACTTATTGTTTTATAAAAACACGCTATTTGCTCTGACAGCGGGAATTAATTATTAAATTAATTAATGTGACTAATATGTTTTGAATTTTGTAAAACAGACTTCATTTTTGAATTCTTAATATCAAATAAATCTTAGGGTGAATTTTTGGTAATTTTCTGAAAAACTTCAATTTTTGATGAAAGTGAAACCACTAAGTGGTACTTATAAAGACTGATTTTCCGTTTAAATGAAATTTTTCCATCATTGTGTTTTGAATTTCAAAAATCCGACATACATGGTTGTCATTAAGAAGTAAAATGTGGTTCAATGGGATAAAAATAATTTTTTGGTGAATAGTAACTTATTAAGTTTTTAATCGCGATTAGTGATAATTAGTATAGTTTAAGGTATAAATAATGCTTTAATAATATGAAATGACCTAGACACATGTCCCAACCTTATTGGTTGTGTCATGGCCGACCAAGACAAGCCATGGGCCAACTTGGGGACCCCATGGAGCCACTTTAGTTGGAAAATGACATTAATATATTTTTATTTAATGTTAAAGTGAAAATGACACAAACATAATATGTTTTACGAAAACAATTTTTAAGTGGGGTTATACAAGTCAAAATTTTGATTATAAATAGTCATTGGAAAGCTAGAAAGATTTCCTATATCATAGTATTTTTTTTATAATTTTTAGACATTAAAGAAAGTAAATTATTTATGACATAATAATGATGCAGCGATGACATCATTATTTGACGATTTAATTAAAATGGAATGATAATGAAAAATATACAACCTACACATGTCCAAAACCAATTGGATGAGTGGATTTCGAAGCCTTATAACCTTATCCACGAATTATATCAATGTGGGACCTTTTGAAACCGAAAAACATTTTCAAATAAAGTAATATTTCTTTACTTTCCAAAAGTGCCCCTCCCCTCCTCTTATAAAAGGCCCCCACCTCTACCTCATTTCACACACTTCTCAAGCCTTTGGCTCGGCCAACCCCTACCCATTTACTCTCTCCACATCCCTATCCTCATCCTAGAGGATTAAATTTGGGCAGAATCCTTTCAAAGGAAGCCTTTTGGCTCAAATCAAAAGGAGTTACACTTTTAAAGGTAATTCATTCTCTCATGTTCATTTTTTTTATTTTGCTTCTCCAACCCCCTAAACTCTTTTTATTTTCTTATTTTTGTAACAACACCAGTATCTTAAATATATTAGGATGTTTTTATAAGATTTATTCGAGCTACACTCTCACACAACTACATCAAATGGTTAAAGAACATACGGTTTCCGTGGATGGTGAAATTCTGCCTCCCGAAACGATGATTGTTCAATACTCATTTAACACCTTCAAAGGTGGCCATTATGATGTCACTATTTTTATATATGATATATAATATGTTTATGTTTTATTTATGCTTCTGTATTTTTCATTTTTGTCTTACCTTTATGGCTTCCATTATGGGTATACGCGATATCTTCATTTAAGGAAGTGCGGACTACCGCCCCCTCAAAGTGATTTGATTCATTAAATACCATATGTGGGATGTATAAAGGATGGAAATATGATATTATATATGATATTATACTGGAATTATAATATACCTTTATATCATTATTATTCCATTCTATAAAATACAAAAAAGAAATGAAATTAGCGTTCATGCGTACGTACGGCTTACCGTCTCCATGAACGGTGCATTTCATTTCTTACCTCTAAATGATTATGTAATGTTATAAATGCATGAATGTACTGGATATATATTACATATATGATATCTACATAATGAATACAATTCTGGATATAATAAACATTTGGCCACACGAACAACATGTAATTGTAAGAAGACCACTTTCGACTTAAGAACCAAATATCGGCAAAACAAATATTATTAACTTAAAGGATTACATAATTTTTGTGACATGGTAATAAGTGGTATAAAAGTAATAATGAACTTGAAAAAGGGTTCTTAAGGAATTAAAAATTAACTCAATTTTATTATTCAGGAGATTAAAGAACGATCGAGTCAAGTCAGACCCGAGGTAAGGGATCCTACAACTCTCTTTCTTTTTAAGTACACTCTTTTATGTAATTTCTTTTAAGCTCATATTTCTTATGATTGGGATGTTATTTTATATTACTCCTACTGTAATTTTTATGTTCATGTGATGAGAGACCCTATTCACTCTCAACAATCCATTTTGGAAGTTTTGAGTGGCGCCGTTAGGCTGCCGAACTTTCGTAAGAGATCTAACCTCTCTCTTTCTTTTTAAGTACTCTCCTTTCTGTCACTTATTTTTAAGATCCTCTTTGTAATGTTAGGGGATGTTCTTTTATATTCCTCTTTCTGTAAATTTTATTGTAATGTGATGAGATACCCTATTTTATCTCATCAATCCATATTCGGGAGTTTTATGTGTTGCCGTTAGGCTGCCGAGTTTTCGTAAGGGATTTTTCATCTCACTTTTATTCCCGTGAGATTTATGCTACATTTGCCACAAATTCCATTGAGTGGTGTATGTACTGCCCATTATTCTACTCTTTGTGTAATATAATTTTGTTTATGAGTATTTACATCAATGGTCTATTTCCCTTCTTTCATGGGGTGTATGTTTTGAAAGATACCCAAGTCGGTAAGGGGACCTTTCACCCTCCTCTTTTTTAAAAAGACTTCTTTTGTTGGGTCTTTTAATTTACATATTGTTATGTTGGGATATGTTCTCATATATCCTTATTGATGTAAATTTTATGTCCAAGTGATGAGATGCACTTTTTATCTCTCATCAACTCATTTTGATGTGATGCCGTTAGGCTGTCAAGGGAACTTTTTAACCCAATTTAGATTTCTTTGGGTTCAACATGTAGTCATTGAATATGTCATCCATTGAATATGTGTGAATGACCTTTTATTGTTTTACACTTAATATCCACTTATATTGGGTGTATTTATATTTGTTACACATATTTTTGAGATTGATTTGTCCTTAATTTATGGATACCTTCTTTATAAGGGATTTCATCACATTTGACATTTCTATTGAGGGTTCATTGTTGTTATGCACCAATTCACTCTTATATGGTGTATATACTGTCTGTTGGAGTATTATATCATGAATCCATTTATTCTCATGATATTATAAAGTTCTGACTAAATGTTATTCCTCAATTATTGTATTCAAGTGTCTCTAATTTTGGTAAAACCCCTTTAACCAAAATATCATTTTAAATGTTTTAATTATTTGTTCTTATTAATATCCATGTTTTCAAAATGGCTTTAAGGATTTATTTATATGGATATTAATGGTTTAAAATTTTAAGCTTCAAGGTGGTATGGGACACTTTGATTCAAAAATCTTTTTATTAAATGTTTTAAATGGTTTTGGAAATGGTTTCTTTTTATATGGATTCATTATTTCAAAATACTAAAATGTTATGTTGTGTTTGAAATGTGGAAATGTTTTGTTTCCTTTATGAATATTTTATGTGATACGTGTATGGTATGGTTCTTGGGCGTTGTTATGAAAACGGGTGGTTCTGTGATAAACTAAGGGCGGGTGAGCCCGTTATAGCTCTCCAATGCATTGGGTAACGCGAAGGAGTGAAACGTTAAGGTTTCTCCGAAGAGATTTAGGGAATATACTGTGATGGGTATTCCAAATGTAACCAAGAGGGTTACTCCCTACGTAAGAATGTTATGAATTCCTCAAGTTACCTTTATGTCTTATGTTTTCTATGATTTATTCATGATTTGATATGCCTATGTTTTATTGGTAAAGTGTGATTTCATTCTAATGTATATATGAACTCATGTTTCCTTTACATATTTTTATAACTCTTACTGAGCTTTTTATGCTCATCCCAAGTTTTTGAAATGTTTTTCACAGGTCAAGGGAAAGGTACATGATGTGATGATAGTGTCAAGGATGTGTCAAGAAAGAACCCATGTTTTATTTTAAATATGTTTCCGTTGATGGGAAGAATGAATACTGTCTTTTATGTAGCCACTTTGTTTAAATGTGGAACGTAATGCAAGTTTCATGATCTAATTATCTAAAACTCTAAACCTGAAAAGATCCTCAATGTGTAATCTTGTAATAACTCAAGATTAAGTAAGGTTTAAGGCTGGGGCCTTATAAGCTTCATGCCAACAAGTAGGAGTTATACATTTCATACCATATAGAGCTTCATAGGGTGCCATTTGAATGCTCGAGTGGAAGTTGTTGTTGTAAGAGAACTCAACTAAAGGGAGGTGTTGATCACATCCACCTTTAAATTCCATTGAGCATGTTCTCAGTATGTCCTTGAGTTTTTGAATAGTCCTTTCAGATTGGACATATGTTTGGGGGTGTTAGGACATACTGAAATTCAATTCAGTGCTCAGAGCATGTTGAAGACTTCTCCCAAATATTGATGTGAACCTTGGATCATGATCAGATATGATAGAAATTGGAACTCCACACTGCCTTACAACTTCCTTCACATAAATCCTAGCAGGTTGATCATGAAATAAATCTTCTCTAATAGAGATAAAATGGAAAGTTATTGTGAGACAGTCCTAAATAACCCATATGACATTATTTCCTTTGGAAGCTCTCGGGAGACCAGTGATGAAGTGCATAGTGATATTTTCCAAAATCCATGCAGGTATGGGTAGTGGTTGCAATTCCTCTTTTGGAATTTGGCACTCTTCCTTCACTTGCTGACATACTAGGCACCTTAATGTGTAGTCAACAATATCCCTTTTCATTTTATCCCATCAATACTGATCATGAAATTCCCTATAAATTTTTGTGCTTCCAAGAAGTATAGATAAAGTAGAGCTTTGATCTTCATCCATCATCTCCTTCTTTATTTACAGAAAAGATAGAACACATAGTCTTGTATAAAATTTTAGTACACCTTCTTGATCAATATTGCACTCAGTAATCTTCCCATCCTTCACAGCATCATACTTATTCTGTAACAAAGGATCTTATTTATGAGATTTCCTGATATTCTATCATAATGATGGTTGAGATATAATTTGGGTTAGGGTTGAAGATATCTCTTCCCTTATAATTTCCATGTCCCACTTTACTAGGTCATTTATCAAAGGATCTCTTTGAATCCTCATCATGGAAAGAACAACTGCATCTTTCCTACTTAATGCATCAACGACTTTTTTTTCTCTTCCAGGATGATAATTAATTGAACAATAATAATCTTTATGAAGATCATACTATCTCTTTTGTCTCATGTTCAATTACTTTTGTCTGAAAATATAATTAAAACTTTGATGGTCGGTGTATATATCAATTTTCTCCCCATAAAAATAGTGCTTCCATATCTTTAGAGAAAAACGACTGTATCCATCTCCAAATCATGTGTAGGATAGTTCTACTCATTAGTCTTCAACTGTCGAGATGCATAAGAAATGACCTTGTTATTTCGAATGAGGACGCACCCAGGACCTTTCAGAGATGCACCGCTAAAAATAATGAATCCTTCTCCACATGAGGGAAAAGTTAACACAGGTGCAGTAAACAATATCTTCTTCAGATCTGGGAAACATTCCTCACACTCCTTTAGTCAGATGAACTATAACCCTTTTCTAGTTAACATGGTTTAAGGATTAGAAAGTCATGAAAAGTTTTTCAAAAACCTCATATAATATCCCACTAATCCAAGGAAAATACGAATATCAGTTATTCTTGTTGGCTTAGGCCAATCATATACAACTTTTTTTCTTTTCATGGTCAACCGTGATTCCTTCATTGGTTACAATGTGCCCCAAGAAAGAAACTTGTTGCCACAAGAATTCACATTTACTGAACTTCCCAAAAAGCCTATCCTTTTGTAGAGTTTTCAAAATAACCCTTATATGATCCTCATGCTCCTCACGAATTTAGGTATATATCAGAATATCATCAATAAAATCTACCAAAAATTTATCAAAGTAGTCCTTAAATACTCTATTCATCAAATCCATAAAAATAGTAGGTGTGTTAATTAGTCTGAAGGGCATAACAACAAACCCATAGTGCCCATATCTTGATTGGAAGTCAGTTTTTGGAATATCTTCTTTTTTCACCCAAAATTGATGATAACCATATCAAAGATCATTCTTATAGAATAATTGAGCCCTACGAAGTTGGTCAAATAATTCATCAATACTTAGAAGAGGGTATTTGTTCTTCAATGTGAACTCGTTCAGTTCTCGATAAATAATACATAACTGCATTGATCCATCCTTCTTCATTACAAGAGAACTAGTGATCCCTGTGGAGACACACACGGTCGAATAAACCCCATCTCCAAAAGATCTTGGAGTTGTTTCTTTAAATCCTCTAGCTCCACATTTTCCATCATATACGGGGTTGTTGATATCGGATGAGATCTAGGTACGAGTTCAATGGATAAATCATCCTCTCTTTCTGGGGGAGTTTCAGGCACCTCCTCAGGGAATACGTCAACATATTTCTGGGCTATGGGAACATTTTCTATCCTTATACTCTCATTTCCTTCCTCTTATTCATTGATCAACTCCATAAAGAAAGATATAGGAGGTTCTTCTAGAAAATGATCAGGTTGAGATATCTCTCCTTGGAAGATAACCATAGGTTTTCCATTCAAGAGTACTGATATTTCCTTGCTTCTTCATTTGATCTTATCATTATACATTGAGATCCCCTCCATCCCTATTATAATGTCAAATTCCAGCATGGGAATGACAACTAAATTTGGGATAATATTGTGCTCACTAAAGTAAATACTAGAGTTTCTAAACAGTGAATATGCTTGGATAATCCCACCAGAAGTCTTGACTGATAACTCTACTTTTAGAAAATTGGGGGTTGATTTTAAATTCTTTGCCAACATGGAGGAAATAAAGGAATGAATTGAACCAGAATCAAATAAATTACTTTCTATCTTTGAGAGAACAACAAGAGTAACCACCCCCGCATCATTTGGAACTTTAGCTTCAGCCATAGTGATTAAAAAATAATGACCTTGGTCCCTTGGACATTGCTAAGGATGATGGTGATTCCCCTCTACTGCCCTCAGATTCGGATAGTGACCAGAAAAGTACCCACGTTGTCCACATTTATATAATTGGACATCAGTTAGGGCCAGCACCATCTTCCCTTTTACATTAGTGTTGTGAAGTTATGGCTTCACTTCACTATGACAATTCTATGTGATATGTTCATCTCTTACACACTTGTAGCACTTCTCGTTCCCAATCAAGCAGTTCCCTGAGTGATTTTTCCAACATTAATTACACAAGTGATGTTGCACTTACTTTCCTACTCTTCCCTAATGAAGCTCCTCTCTAATATTGGCTCCAATGATCTCTTCTTGTCTTTGGATTTATGAGACCACTGCGTCTCACCAAACTCCAGTTCGACTTTCATCGCACTTTGCATGATCTTCTCATAGCTATCATAGTCTTGGATGGCTAGATTCTTCCGCAGATGAGGTCTTATTACACCAAAGAATATATCAACCTTACCATTTGGATCCATTACAAAAGATAGAGGTGTAACATGAAAGACTTGTGAATTTCATCTCGTATATTCCCACAAATTCATTCTCCTTATACTTCAGTTCGGGAAACTCCTTCTCCATTCTTGTTCTCATCGATCGAGGGAAATACTTGCTGAAGAAGATCCCTTTAACTCCTCCCACTCCATATCTTCAACCAAAACTCTTGGCCTCGTGTTTTTAATTTGTTCTCACCACTGATCAGCTTCTCCCTCTAAGTGATAGACATCTGGGGTGACCTTCCCTTGTTCTGAACAGTGGAGTACATAAAATATCTAATCTATAGAGCTGATCCTCTATTCAAAAATCAATTGGTCATTCGATCCATTGATGGTTGGAGGTCATTGACACATAAAAGACTCAAAAAAATTTCCCTTCGTGGTGAGATCATTTTCTTAACATGATTCATGTTATTTCCCATAACATGTGTCAATTAGTTTAGCATTCATTTGAAAGTTTCCAATTTGGCTTCCATCGGAGGTCTGCCAGCACTTGGTGCATTGTAGTAACCTTTTGCACGGTTCCTCCTATAGCCCTCTATTTTCTAAAAGAATAAAACATTAGTGAAAAACTTACTTGATTTATGAATATTTTTACTATAAAGTATTTTATGTCTTTAAACTTCATGTTTTAAACTATTACATTTCTCTATAAATCCTTCATAATGTTTAATAAAAAGCTTGTGATTGACCAAACATATACCACATGTTTTTCAAAACAATGTGTGCAGCAAGGCCCTTTTTCGTGTACCAGGATACCCAAGGTCAAGCTTGAAACTCCTTGTTGGAGTTTTCACTCCTAGGTACATATGTGCCAGAGCTGTCTCTACTTGCTTGTAACTAGACAGGGATTTATTTCCTTGATAAACCACTTACTGAATACTCACCAAAATACAAGGAAGTTTTCCTATTTTAAACCTTTTCTATAGGGTTCTCCCTAAAGCTTTCGTTTCCTAATTTCCTTAAATAATTAAACAGTCCTCTGATACCATGTATGGCATCCCGCCTTTCTATTACATAAATTTTCATTACATTTTACATACAGGGGTTCTTAAAATTATAGTGTCTAGAAAATATGAACATAAACCATGAAAAAATAAAAAATTATTCTAAATACCCTTGGAAATATTCTTCAAACATTCATCCTATGTAAAATTATGATATCACATAACCTAGAGACATATATTAATGGAAAGGGTGAGCTGAAGGCCCGATAATTAAAGCATGGTAATCAGTTAACTTGTGATAGCAATAAGAACTTGATAAAAACCATAAGACGTGATAAATGGGAAAAAAGGAATATCATAATTAAAATAACATGATTCATCAATTGAATATGTGGCTACAACATTTCATTTATACATTCATGAAAATATCACCAAGGATCATCCCCAAGGTGTCATAAAATTTACCAAGGTTTTTCACCAATGTATCGGGAAACATGTCATCTCTAGAGATTAATTCTTTACCCAATGTATTGGGGCGCTATCAGGGTGAACCCTTAATATTTTTTTATTTTAATGTGATATAAATATATAATAATCAAACATTTCATAAATAACCCATAGAGAATAAAATAAATTGGTTTCATTTCAAAATAGTGATGTTTTAAAATTTCTTAAAAATAAGATCATTATGTCATTTTTATCCCATGGAAAGAGATTGAGGATTATATGTATGTTAATTATAGATTAAAAGAGATAATATTTATGTCTCTATGAATACCCTTATAAATTAAAATAGATTTGGGTATTCATATAAATAAAACAAGATAATTTATTAAGAAAAAAGAGAGATATTTTAAGACGAAAATTCTACAGCATAACGGCTACATAACATGTTTTTGGAAAAAATTAAAAAGAGAGGGGAAATGGTCATCCACTCATAAATGAATCATAAAAAAGTATGAGTACATAATAAAGAATAAATAAGATCATAGTATGGATCATTGAATGACATACCACATGAAAGGGAAACCTAAAAGAAAATATAAAAATGTGATTTCTTTTACGAAAATTCGGCAGCCTAACATTGTCAATTAAATATTCATAAAATCAATTGATGAGAGTGAAAAGGGTCTATCATCATTTGGACATGAAATGTACATTAAAAAGGATATATAAGGACATAACTCAAAATAATAAGATGGAAACTAAGAGACATAACATAAAGGAAGTCATAACTTAAAAGAGGAGGGTTAAAGGTTACCTTACCTTAAAGAGTGAAATCGAAGCTAGAAGGTTGGGACCTTGGGGGCTTGAGGGCACCTTGGAAGGACTCCTTGGGAGGTAAAACGACCAGATCATTGTTGAGGATGATTTTGGAATGAATGGAATGGGGGAAATGTCTTTATATTTATAGCAAAAGTGAGGGAATATTTAATTAATTTTTAAAGGACACCTCATTAGTGGAATTTTCAAAACTATGGGCTTGCCTATAGTATTTTATCTTGGTACTAGCCACTTGGGACACCTCATAAAATATATTACTATTCAAATGTCGATCATATTTATTACATCATGATTACATCATCAATGATGTCATTAAACACGCGAAACTTAAAACTGTATTTCTATTATTTACCGAAAATTCTACTGTTTCAGAAAAATAAAAATAAATCACCATAACCTAATATCGATGATCTGAATTCAAAAAATGAACTCAATTTTAAGAAAATAATTTTCTAAATGATTTTTATTTAAATTTTAAATAAAAACATTATTTATTCAAAAAACAATAACTCTTAAATTATAACACATTTTGTAACACCTTAAGAAAGTAATCAAGGTCCCATAGAATTATCATATTACCATAAGACAATAAAGTAACAATTTGGGATTATATTTTATGAAAATGAATTTAAAATTTAAATTATTGAATTAATTATAAAATTGTAAATAAAATATTTATGACATACAAAAATATCAAAACTTATACTATGATCATTTTTTAACTTTTAAGATGTCTAAATTATATTTATATATTCATGGTTGAAGTTTCTATTTTTTGGATGATTCACTATTCATTACTATTCATTACTATTCATAAGGGTCTGTTACTATTTATACTTTATTATTCACTAAAAATCAAGTTGGTCTTATTAGACTTTAAATTTCTTATGGATCACAACTGTAGAATACCATCTTTTGAAAATCATTTCACATTATTAATTATATAAAGTATAAAAAAATATTTTAAAAAGCCCTTTTTCCAAAATTCATCAATAATATGGAACTTCTATAAATTCATCCTATATTTTTCCAGACATTTGAAATTCAAAAACAGTACCATAATAATAAATAATAATTTTATTTATACAAAAGGATTACAAAAAGTAACGAAGGTCTCGTTACATAACCCATCATAACACCTACATATGACGTAAGTGTAAGGTGTGCTCTGGTGATAGAATCTTGGGGCATCTCAGACAACATTGCTTGAGTGGTATAGTCTATTAGCTTGAACTTATCCCGTAGGCGATTCTGTTGAAGCTTCACATGTTGATGTTCGGCTTGTGCATGGTCTAGAGCAAAGACAAGTGATTCTACCTCCTTCCCAAGCTCAGATAGATGGGCTTCGTATGACCCGAGTCTACTGGATGAGGCCATCGACACTTATTTCTGTATTAATTAACCATGAACACTTGTATTTAAAAACAATAATCATAATGTTAAGAGTTTAGTTTTCAATTGTCATACTGACCAATGGTCATATTGACCAATGGTTATATAACTATCAAAACCCAACGGTATCATTTTAATTATAATCACTTCATTAATTAAAGGATATAGTTTTTTTGAGTATTGTAGATGCTGAAAAATGATAAAGGGCTGAAGGAGGTTTTAGTGTGACAAATCGAAGGAATATTTGGACTCGGTGATCCATTTTGGGGGGCCCGGAGGGGCCGCATGAAAAAAAAATCAATTTTACATGAAAAAATATCTCTCGCGAGGAAAATTGTGGGATCTGGGAATGATTTTCTCATGGGCACAAAAATTTTCTCAAAGCCACCCCATGCGGTTGAACTTCCACGCTGATGACCCTGGCAGGCAATATTTTGCACGAGCCTGTTTTATGCGCGGATCTGGTGACCCCGAGTGCCTATAAATATAAGTTCTCCCAATCGAATTCGGACGGCTAAAGAATCTGAACTATCTCCCCAGCTCGAAATTCACCTCTCGTGCCTGCAAAAGATGGCTCTAAGGAACATGATTTTTCGTGTCAGGTCACCCAGGGGTCCTCCTTTGTGTGGGACCCCTTTGGCTTAACCCACATCCAATTCCCTTCAAGTCTCGCTCCCTACGTGAAATCCCTTCCACTTGCTCATAGGCCTTCCAATTGCATGCAATCCCTTACAATTATGCACCACCCCCATTCTTGCACGCATTCCCTTGCAATTGCATGCAACCCCAGTCCTTGCGTGCACTCCCTTCTAATTGTGCACACCCCAACTCCTTGGGTGAAATCCCTTCCAATTGCATGCAACCACATTCCTTGTGCGCACCACCTTCTAATTGCACGCAACCCCAACTCCTTGCATGCAATCCCTTCCAGTTTCACACAAATCCTTGGCTCCACTTTATGCACTAATTGTAAGAACCCATGTTTTTATGGACGGTCGTTTCGAGCAGAAATTTGAATTTTTGTTGTTGGATGCTCGTGAGGGGTAAAACGGTCATTTTCCCCTACTAGCTGATCTTGGATAATTTTTCAAACAGATCTGTTGGTCCTAGAATAGGGAGCTTACCCTAGGACAGGAGTTTGGAGGAAATCTGACTTGTTCGAATTTTGGTGGAATATTTAATATTTAATATTATTAAATTAAATATTAAATTACTCACGTAGGTTCGTTTGGAAATAACTTTTAAATGGAGCGTCTAATTGAGATTCCGTCTGCGCCTTTGAGTCCGAAATGGGGAGTTTAGCCTAGGGAAGGCATAAACTCATGTCGGGCGTCGGGGTCGGCCTGGGCCCCTTTTTCTTCCTTTTCTTTTCTTCTTTCCTTTTCTTTTCTTCTCTCTTATTTCCTCCTCCTCCTTGTGCACGTATCCTATGCCGATCCTCCTTGGATGTGACCTATGTGATAATTTTGAGATCAAGAAATAGGGAGAGACAGATGTCAAGAGGGGTACCGATTCGAAGCTCTCGACGCGCTGAGTCGGCATGCGGCAACCAGGAGCCGCGAAATCAACTGAAGCTTCGGTGGTTTCTGCCCAAAGGTAGCTCTGTTTATGTTTTCACCATATATCCCCTATAAACATTTTGTTTTAATTTTTTAAATCCTTATATTGCTTGCTTGTATGCCCATGGGGCTCGATCTATTGTTTCGGGGGCGAAAACGGGTGAATCGGGTGTTTTTAGGGTTTTCCCGTCGGAAAACCCAGTATACACGGTGTGTATTCTAGGGATACATGTTGTGTACTTTGAGTAAACTTCGTGTAGTGGGTGGCCATGTGGCTGGCTGTGTGGAGTAGAACACGGAATAGTGGTTTTTAAGGACTACGCGTCTTGTACTTTAAGTACACGTCGTGTAGTGGTACATGGGCATGTGTTCGGGTGAAAACTGAAACAGCGTAACTTTTCCTGAACAATACATGCCATGTACAGTAAATTACACACCGTGTACTATTACACAAGTAGGCTCATGGTGCTCTGGTCATGTACTCTGGCCATGTACTACTTCAGTTTAGTAATTTTGACATATCTTGGGCTATGGAAGTCAGAATTGGGTGTGTGAGTAGTCGATTCAGAGAGTTGTTTCATGTAGATAACAATAGTAGAATCCTTTTTACATCTATAGGTAATATAAAGGGAGTTTTTGGGGTTTTCATCTAAATTTAGGGGTTCTTCCTCCACTTCTTGAGTTCAGTTGTCACCAGAGAGTGAGACTTGGGGTGGATGATCGGTTGGGTGTTCGTACCAACTTAGTTGAGACCTTTAATAGGAGATGAGCTATGATCTATCTCTCGTAACTTATTCTTTAGAGGTCATTTCCCTTGTGAGACATTCCCTTCTGGCCTTTTAGGCTTTGAGACTAGGTACTTCTATGGATCCCCTGAGGGATGCCTTTGCTTGTGTACTGACCTAGGAAGTCCCTTATAGGATCTCTCTCTTGTTCTTCCTTTGATAAGAACCATGTTACAGAATGCCTATGTTGTCCTTATTTGAGTATCTCATTTAGGATTCCTCCCTTACTCTTTTCTAAGGATCCCGTGTAGGATTCCTTCACTTTTGTTTACCTGGAGGATCCCAAGTATGATGCCTCCTTAGTGTTTGACCTGAGGGACCCAGTGGGTGCCTGTTGTTTGACTGACCCTGAGTTGTTATGTCGGGTATGGGTAGAAATGGTGATCGGGTGTCACCTAGAACCTATACCAACTGGTAATCCCTTTGGTATTTGGATGTATTGTTGGGTTGGGCGTTCAGGCCACCCTCACTGTTTGTTTATATCTGACTTGGTTTTGCTGATACTGTAGTGCTTACCATAGGTGCTTCCTGGTTGGTGGCTGGTGATCCTGACACGAGATGTCTTTCTTGTTTTTTGGGATGCCTACTATTCCTTATGTTCCTGAGTAGGTGTTTTATGCCTTACCTTTAGAAGTTCTTGATTTTTATGTGCAAATTCCACAAATACCCGTGAACGGGGTATTGTGTGTTTACCGTTTTCTCCCTGTTGTTTTCCTTCCTTGATTGTATACTTGTGTAGAGATAATTTGATCATGTTTGAGGATAATTACTATGCTTGGATGTTTTTTCCATGCCAGGTTCTGTTTAGGAACTTTTGGTTCTTGTTAGCCTTTGTTCGTTATACCTATTTTCCATGCCTTGTGACCGTAGGATGGAATGATTTCTTGACATGCTTGTTTCTGTAGACTGGTTATCCAAGTAGCTCTGTAGGTGTACTTTGGCCTTATAGAATTATTATGCACTGACTGGCACGGGACCGTGAGAACCTGGTGTTATAGACTATAAGGGATAGACTGAGTGAGCTTCCTAGAGAGTCTTGGACATTATAGACTACAGGGGATAGACCGAGTGAGCTTCCTATAGAGTCTTGGACATTATAGACTACAGGGAATAGACCGAGTGAGCTTCCCAGAGAGTCTTGGATATTATAGACTACAAGAGGGTAGACCGAGTGAGCTTCCTCATAGGGTCTTTACTTTTTTGAATTTCCTTAAACCATTTCGGGCTAGAGGAGGAATTGACCGAGCGAGCTTCCTCAGAGAGTCCATGATAGAACTGAGACTACAGGAGGAATTGACTGAGTGAGCTTCCTCAAAGATTTTCTAGACCATGGGTCTATAAGAGGGTTAGACCGTGTGATCTTCCTCAGAGAGTCCCTGACCACCCTAGACTATAAGGGGAATTGACCTAGTGAGCTTCCCTACAGAGTCTTATAATTTTCGTATGACGAAACCAGAGGGGTTGTGCTAAGTGCACTTCCCAGAGGGTTGTTGGTACGTCTTGGATAGGACCAGAGGGGTTGGCTACGAGTACTTCCTAGAGGGTTACCTGTTGTGTTATCTTCTTTCTTGTGATTGATTGGTTGAACTAGAGGATAGCTTGTCTTTGTTTAGATTGTTCAGAGGCATATCTCTAGCATTGGTCTAAGCAGGTACATGTCGATGGGATTACAAACCCATAGATCGACTTATTTGATATATGTCTTGAGTGGCACTACATATAGCTCAATTCCCATGAATAGGATGTCCAAGAGATCGGGCTTATGGTCCCAAGGATTGACTGCTGATTTTGTTTCTTGTTATTTGAATCACTTCATCATGAATATTCATATTTATATATATGTGTATAGGTATGGGACTATAAATGTGTATGTATATAGATATAGACAACCATGGTGTCACTTGCCCAGTTGACAGGGATTACATACCCTGAGTTCAACTGTGGTAGCACGTTTGGTTTACATCCTTTTGTTGTGTCCCATCTAGGCTGAGCACATTGTTGTTACATACACTTTTAGCAGCACAGTTGTAGGTTGCTTGTCGGGGTGCCCTACTAAGATTATTTCTCACCCCTACACGTGCACATCGGTGTACGTGTAGACCTTATGTCTTCTTTTTAGGTTGAGCATGAGTTTCATGGTGGATAGGGTTGAGGCCCAGTGTTGCATGATCGAGAAGATCTTCTCGAGTGGTTCTATTGATCGGGATGCTGGAGTTCGACAGTGTCTGGAGATTGGGAATGTGGATTGGCTCGTAATTAGTATTAGAGCCCTGTACTTTTACTTTCAGTATCTTTTGTACTTGTATTTGTATGGTCAGACCGATGGGTGACCAGTGGTGTGTTGTATTGCATAGATGTTTAGGATTTTACAGCATTATACTATTACATCTTGTTCTATTTCAGTTGTTTACTGCTTCCACACTCTTCTTACTTTCCGTTGTTTATGATACTTAGTTATTTCTGTTGTTTTCTTACTCTGGTATGAGGGTATAGTCTCCTCAATATCACACCCAAGGCCCTCGCTGCTAGTCGGCAGCCTCTGGCGTACGGGGAGGCGCGCTTGAGGCCTTATGGCGAACCGGCTCGGAGCACCGGTTTAGTGGCTTCTGGGTCAGGACGTTACAAAGTGGTATCAAAGGAGTTTTCCTTCTTGTCCTTTACTATTTGGGATATAGTAGATAGGAGTATTAGGAATCTGTCGGAACCTGTGATGGATATCGGGCTGGTGCATCGCGAACACTTGTTCCGGTAAGAAGTCCTGGTTTCCAGGGTTTGGGATTTTTGTTTTGATTTTGCGATGTTACATTTGTATATGATTTTCACCTTGAGAGACTCACATTTTGTCTGGTGTTTTGATATAATATGGATCTATGGATCTTGGCCATTAGTAAGATGCCAAGGATAGATTTTGACTCTTGGCTGGAAAAGGAAAGAGGCGTCGCATGCATCATACTAGGCACGTAGGATTCACAGCATATAGGCCTGCTAGTGTGTTTTTTTTACTGACGACTGAGACCTTTGGGTCTGCTTACACATAATTTTTACTCTGATGGTTGGTTACGTGGATCTACGTTAAGGTTTTTTTGATGGGGATGATGACTTAGTTATTTTTCACAGGTGGTGCAGTGACCCTAGTTGGTCTATGTGGCACGCGATGCCTTTCTGTCAACCCCTTATTGGGTGTTATTTCTCAGGTCTATGGTTTTCCAGTCGGATCACTGACAATGATGCCGATAGATACCAAGGTTTTTCTTGTGGACTGGACCTTCTTGGTTCGTTGTGATCTTTACCATATTCTGAGAGGTTTTGGATCTTTTGGGCTAGGTGGTTAGACCTTGTGACCCAGTTGTGAGGCTTTTTCTGTAGGGCAAGGTGGAAGACCTAGAGACCCTGAGTTTTGACTCGAACCCTTATCGATCGATTTCTGTTCTGTTTTAGGGAAACCTGGGTGAGAAGGTTGGCTAGTGTTTTCCAATTCCTTGTGGTGGTGTTTGTTTTCATGACTGGTTTCGATGAGCAGGCATGTTCGGGTGCCTGTCCTGGTCGACCAGTGTTTTTGATGTTGCTGTTGTAGAGGTTAATTTGTGAAATTTAGGGTTACCATGAAATGGTTGACCCATGCTTGAATCCTAGTCAGGTTTTGGCAAGGTGTTAGCATGGCTCAGAGGGAGATGGACATTCCTTTGGTGAAATCTTAGTATACTCCAATAAGATACAATCATGCGATATCTTGATTCGTCTTGAGTATGATGAGAGAGATTCGACCCTACATTGAGCACTTTTTTATTTCTTAATGGTCATCTATGTGGAAAATGGAACCTGTATTGGTTGTGCTCTCAGAGAAGTGTAAGGAATGCCATATGGTGGGGAGTGCAGCTTTTTCCTTTTGAGGGAGATTTTCCTTGTTTAGGTTAAACATTGGTGTTTTCTTAGAGCTTTTGAGCTTAGAGTATTCTTTTAAGACGACGACAAGGGTATTCCTATGGTGGGGAGTACTAGTTGGTTGTAGTTTAATATCTTTTGTATAGAAGGTGGTTGTTAATGCTAAGGCTGGTCATTTGAAGGTCAAGGTATCTTGGTTGTGCAGATGCTCGGGTTGGGGGAATGGTTGTCGGTCCTACTGTTGGTCCTTTTTCTGGGCTTCTCGGGGACGAGAAGGTTTATGGTGGGGAGTTTGTAAGAACCCGTGTTTTTCTGGACGTTCGTTTTGAGAAGAAATTTGAATTTTTACTTTTGGATGCTCGTGAGGGGTAAAATTTCATTTTCCCCTACCAGCTGATCTCGGATAATTTTTCTGACAGCTCTGTTGGTCCCGGAATAGGGAGCTTACCCTAGGACAGGAATTTGGAGGAAATCTGAGCTGTTCAAATTTTGGCGGAATATTTAATATTTAATATTACTAAATTAAATATTAAATTATTCGTGTAGGTTTGTTTGAAAATAACTTTTAAAAGGAGCGTCGGATTGAGATTCCGCCTACACCGTTGATTCCGGAATGGGGATTTTAGCCTAGGGACGGCATAAACTCATGTCGGGCGCCGGGGCCGGCCCGGGCCCCTTTTTCTTCCTTTTCTTTTCTTCTTTCCTTTTCTTTTATTCTCTCTTATTTCCTCCTCCTCCTTGCGCGCATCTCCTACACTGCTTCTTCTTGGCCATGACCTATGGGATAATTTGGAGATCGAGAAATAGGGAGAGACAGAAGGCAAGAGGGGTACCGATTCGAAGCTCTCGACGCGCTGAGTCGGCGTGCGGCAACCGGGAGCCACAAAATCAACCGAAGATCCAGTGGTTTCCGCCCAAAGGTAGGGAAGTTTATGTTTTCTCCCTATATACCCTATAAATATGTTGTTTTAAGTTTTTAAATATTTATATTTCTTGCTTGTATGCCCACGGGGCACGATCTATTGTTTTAGGGGCAAAAACGGGCAAATCGGGTGTTTTTAGGGTTTTCCCGTCGGAAAACGCAGTATACACGGCATTTATTATAGGGGTACACACCATGTGTTCTTCCCATTTAGGGAAGAAAATGTTTTATTAAGTAAACTTTGTGTACTTTGAGTACACACCGTGTAGTGGGTGGTCGTGTGGCTGGTCGTGTGGAGTAGAACACGGAATAGTGGTTTTTAAGGACTACATGTCGTGTACTATAAGTACACATCGTGTAGTGGTACATGGGAATGTGTTCAGGTGAAAAAGGACACGGCATAAATTTTGGATAACATTAAACATTGTGTACAGTAAAGTACATGTCGTGTACTATTACATAGGTAGGCCCATTGTGCTCTGGCCGTGTACTCTGTCCATGTACTGCTTCAGTTTAGTAATTTTGAGATATTTTGGGCTCTGGAAGTCAGAATTGGGCGTGTAAGTAGTAAATTCTGATCATTTTTTCACGTAGATCGCAATGGTGGAATCCATTTTACATTTAGAGGTAATATAAATGGGGTTTTGGTGGTTTTAATCTAAATGTAAGGATTCTTTATCCACTTCTTGAGTTCAGTTGTCACCGGAGAGTGAGACTTGGGGTGGATTATCGGTTGGGTGTTCGTACCAACTTAGTTGAGACCTTTAATAGGAGATGATCTATGATATATCTCCCATAACTTATGCTTTATAGGACGTTTCCCTTGTGAGATGTTCCCTTCTGGACTTTGAGGCGTTGAGACCAGGTACTTCTAAGGATCCCGTGAGGGATGCCTTTGCTTGTGTGCTGACCTAGGGAGTCCCTGATAGGATCTCTCTCTTGTTCTTCCTTTGACAGGAACCAGGTTACAGAATGACTATTTTGTCCTTAATTTAAGGATCCCATGTAGTATTCCTCCCTTACTCTTTGCTAAGGATCCTGTGTAGGATTCCTTCGCTCGTGTTTACCTGGAGGATCCCGAGTATGATGCCTCCTCAGTGTTTGACCTGATGGACCCAGTGGGTGCCCACTGTTTGACCGACCCTGAGTTGTTATGTTGGGTTTGGGTAGAGATGGTGATCTGGTGTCACCTAGAACCCATTCCAACTGGTAATCCCTTTGGGATTTGGATGTATTGTTGGGTTGGGTGTTCAAGCCACCCTCACTGTTTGTTTATATCTGACTTGGTTTTGCTGATGTTGTAGTGTTTACCAGAGGTGCTTCCTGGTTGGTGACTGGTGAGCCTGACGTGAGATGTCTTTATTGTTTTTTGGGATTCCTAAAATTCCTTGTGTTCCTGATTAGGTGGTTTGTGCCTTGCCTTTAGAAGTTCTTGAGTTTTATGTGCAAATTCCACAAATACCCGTGAACGGGTTATTGTGTGTTTACCGTTTTCTCCCTACTGTTTCCTACCTTGCTTGTATGCTTGTGTAGAGGTAATTTTATCATGTCTTAGGATAATTTTTGTGCTTGGATGTTTTTCCCATTCCTTGTTCACTTTACAACCTTTTTTGTCTCTTTGGTTGTTATACCTGTTTTCCATGCCTTGTGACCGTACGATGGAATGATTTCTTGACATGCTTGTTTCTGTTGACTGGTTATCCAAGTAGCTCTTTAGGTGTAGTTTGGACTTATAGCATTATTATGCACTGACTAGCATGGGACCGTGAGAACCTAGTGCTATAAACTATAAGGGATATACCAAGTGAGCTTCCCAGAGAGTCTTGGACATTATAGACTATAGGGGATAGACCGAGTGAGCTTCCCAGAGAGTCTTGGACATTATAGACTATAGGGGATAGACAAAGTGAGCTTCCTAGAGATTCTTGGATATTATAAACTATAGGAGGGTAGACTGAGTGATCTTCCTCAGAGGGTCATTACTTGTTTGAATTTCCTTAAACCATTCCAGGCTAGAGGAGGAATTGACCGAGTGAGCTTCCTCAGAGAGTCGATGATAGACCTGAGAATATAAGAGGAATTGACTGAGTGATATTAATCATAGAGTTTCTAGACATTGGGGATACAAGAGGGTTAGACCGCGTGATCTTCCTTAGAGAGTCCCTGACCACCCTAGAATATAATGGGAATTGACTGAGAGAGCTTCCCCAGAGAGTCTTATAATTTTCGTATGACCAAACCAGAGGGGTTAGGCTGAGTGCACTTCCTAGAGGGTTGTTGGTACTTCTTGGATAGGACCAGAGGGGTTGGATGTGAGTACTTCCCATAGGGTTACCTGTTGTGGTATCTGCTTGCTTGTGATTGTTTGGTTTAACTAGAGGATAGCTTGTCTTTGTTTAGCTTGTTCAGAGGCATATCTCCGGTGTTGGCCGAAGCAGGTACATGTCGATGGGATTACGAACCCAGAGATCGACTTATTTGGTATACGGCTTGAGTGGAACTACGTCCATCTCAATTCCCTTGAATAGGATGTCCAATAGATTGGGCTTATGGTCCCAAGGATCGACTGCTGATTTTGTTTCTTGTTATTTGAATCACTTCATCATGAATATTCATATTTATGTATATGTGTACAGGTATGGGACTATACATGTGTACGTATATAGATATGGACAACCGTTGTGGCACTTGCCCAGTTGATAGGGATTACATACCCTGAGTTCAACTATGGTTGAACGTTTGGTTTACTTCCTTTTGTTGTGTCCCAGCTAGGTTGAGCACATTGTTGTTGCATACACTTTTAGTAGCACAGTTGTAGGTTGCTTGTCGGGGTTCCCTACTGAGATTATTTCTCACCCCTGCACGTGCACCTCAGTGTATGTGTAGACCTTATGTCTTATTTTCAGGTTGAGCACGAGTTTCATGGTGGATAGGGATGAGGCCCAGTGTTGCATGATCAAGCGGATCATCTCGAGTAGTTCTACTGATCGGGCTGCTGCAGTTCGACGGTGTCTGGAGATTGGGTACGTGGATTGGCTCAGAGTTAGTAGAAGAGCCTTGTACTTTTACTTTCATTTTCTTTTGTACATGTATTTGTATGGTTGGCCTAGTGGGGGACCAGTGTTGTATTGTATTGCATAGTTTTTTGGGATTTTATAGCATTTTACTATTAAATATTGTTCTATTTCAGTTGTTTAATGCTTCCGCACTCTGCTTACATTCCGCTATGTATTATACTTAGTTATTTCCACTATTTTTTTACTCTGGTATGAGTGTATAGTCTCCCCACTATCACACCCTAGGCCCTTGCTGCTAGTCGGCATCCTCTGGTGTACGGGGAGGCGCGCTTGAGGCCTTGTGGAGAACCGGATGGAAGCACCGGTTTAGTGGATTCTGGTTCAGGACGTTACAGTAATCTTCCTCGATTTCTCGCCAACCCGGTCTTTTATGTGCAATTGTACCTATGGTGCACCAATTTCATGCAAACCTCCACGATTTCACGTAATCCTCTGGGACCCCTCACCCCGACCGTTTCCCACCTACTGCTCTGTTTTCCCACACCTCATCCGTCTTGGGCGTGCTCTTTCGCATGTGTCTGATGTCCTTCTTATGGACATCATTTTCAGGTGCCTCTCATGCCCTAAACATCTATGTCATACACATTATTCTCGTACGACCTTCTAGGCTCATATGAGGAAACTTAAAAGTCCCTTGGGTGATGTTTCACATTGTGTTTCATCGCCGCATGCTTCTTATCATAGGCACATTGACGGCTATTCCTCCTTCGCATAGCCACGCTAATGTGGACCCCTAATGGGATCACCTCTCGACACCCCCTAGTCATGGTGTTGTATGTCCCTTCTCTTCACCAAGGTGCAGAGGGTACCAGTTATGTAAGTCCTAGGGGTGCGGAGCGAACCCACCTCGGCTGAGCTGCAGGATGTTAAACTACCAATCACTATCGTCCTGAGAACATGATGTTAAAATGGGACCTCTCCCCATACACTCTACGCGGGGTGCCCCATCTCAGATGTTATCCACACCCGCCCGTCTCCACGGGATCATGACTATCCCACGCATGGAATGAGATCCTCCTTATCGGAGCAGCGCCTATCCACGGGGAAGGGAAACCATCTTGGTGTAATCCCCCTATCCTTTCTTGTAGGAGGTAGTACCCCTACTCCTCCTTTCCATTTTGGTTCAAAAGTCCAGCAAAAGGGAATGTTGGGGAACGGTTCCCCTCCTTTCATTGGTTCAAAATCCCTATCCCACTGGGCTTTATCACCATTGGGCCTCCATCCTAGAGCCAAATGCCTATTCCACTGGATTTTGTCGCCATTGGGCCTTCGTACTGCTGTGTGTCCCAATATCCATCTTCTTGGGCTATGAACCATGCATAAGCCCTTGTTTCCTCTTTGGAAACTAACCATGTGTGACACCCACTCCTCTTCCCATGGACACAACTTTCGCGATGTGATCGTCAGGTCCCTGTTGCCTCTTGTTTCTCACAACGAGCATGACTCATGTTGGATTAGAGTAATCATTGACCATCAAACACTCTCTGGGCCGCCTAGAGTGTAAGCCCAACACATACCCGAACAACGTGGACTTTGATCCTTGTTGATTCAAGGTACGTAGGAAGTATCCATGAGGTTCAATCCCAACAACCATTGGTTCTATTCCCCAACCCGAACTACGTGGACTTTGATCCATGCCAGGTCAAGGTACGTAGGAAGCATCCATGAGGTTCAAACCCAAAAACCATTGGTCTCGAACGTCTTCACATCAGGACACCAAAGTCATCCTTACCGAACAATGTGGACTTTGATCCTTGCTAAGGCGAGGTGCGTAGGAAGCCTCCCTGATGTTCAATCCCAACACCCAGTCATTCCGAACATCTTCACGTTGGTTCACCAACACCCTGGGTAGCCTAGAGTGTAAGCCCTATAACCATACCTGAACTACAAGGTCTATGATCCTTGCCAAGGCATGTTATGTAGGAAGCCTCCACAAGGTTCAAACCCATAATCCATTTGGACCCTAGGTCCTCCTTCGGGTCAGTCCGCTGACCCCCATCCCATACATACTACATGGGTTTGATCTCTGTCTCCAGGGAAGGGTATGTAGGAATCTTCCATGAGGATCAACACCATCCAGCGGTAAGCCATTGGGACCCCATCCAGTAGTAATCCATTGCGACCTCAATCAGTAGTAAGCCATTGTGACCTCAATCAATGGTAAGTAATTGAATCCCTTACTCAGCGGAAAGCCGTTGTAATCTCATGCGTTGGGACCCACACATCATCGGGTTGTTGTCCTATGTGTACACCCCAATTCAAGCTCATCGCTTGACCTTTCCCTCGAGCCTATGTGTCACTGCAAGGTCAGGCCCCAACCCAAAGGTTCCCCTTCCTCGGGGTCCCATTCACGAGTCCATTCTCATGGATCGACTCCTTAGGCATCCCATCGCCCTCCAAACTATGCAGACTTTGATTCCCTACCATAGGGATACGTAGGTAGTCACTCCGAGACTCAAGCCCAACATTACCATCATCCTCACAGTGGTACCATCCCATTCACCACCCATTTCACTCAGCACCCATTACCCATCTTGATTCTTACCCGAGCTACCACATCCTGGTGAGGTCATGTCAATCCACCTACATCAGTGTGTCCACCAAGGGTTACACTCATCTGATCCACTCTAGTCAGTGTTCTGATCAGTCCAGTCCAACTATGATGGACGTTTAACTAACGGAATACCCCGTGTTAAACATGGGAAGCTGAGGAAAACCTCAAATACATGCCTATGGAATATAATTCCTTGCATTCAACGCGGGATGCATCGGGCCTCCGAGCCCTTGAGAATCCCTATAATAAGGGACAGAAGACAGACGCACCAGTGTTCCAATCTCCAGACATGCCTGTGATGTCCAATGTGGCTACTCCCCTGACTGAAGGTTGCTGCCCTGACTTGACCCTTTGGAATTTCCTAACAGAAGCAGCATAATTAACCGGAATCCATGAATATATGGCACTAGGAAGAGTTACACGAACAACATATTAAATCTATAAGGGATACACGGACTAGGTAACGAGCTTCGAGGAGGAATCCAATGAAGGAAGAGCTGACATCCCATCATCCCATTTCGATCTAGGAGAAAATGTCCCTGAATAAGTGACGGATTCCACCCACCTTTGGAATGCGGGAATGTGGGGCAACAAAACTGCGCCTTTCTTCCTGAAACATGAAAAACACACATGCCCCCGCGAAAGAATCAGAAACAGAAATGGTGAACCCAACATGAATTTATTCTCCTTAATATGGATATTAGTAGCATATGATACATAAGTGGATTAGCGTGTCACTGGATCCAGATATCCAGCGTCGTGTCCCACCATTTCTAATAGCAGGACAGGCGTGAAACTCACCAGATGTTGGGATATTAAAACATCAGATGTCCCATTCTGTGACATTGTTAGCATGGATCTATCTTACCAGCCATGTAAGATGGGATGGCTCTGGGACACTGGTCATAGATTTCCTTTTCCTTTAGCACTGAAAATTTATTCTCCCTGCTTTCAGAAACCAAGCTGCAACACTTAGAACTCAATCACCACCTGCCCACCGACGTTGGGGCATAGGCAGTGACAACGCAGCAGTCCTACATGGTTCTGCCTCTTCCACAATGGCCTTTACACCCATGACCATGGAGATCCCTCACCCCAACTCCCCGACCGAGGTCATCCAACTAAGGGCGCTCAATGACCTCATACGCCGGTATGGGGAGGAGGGAATTATCCGGACACGGGATATAGCCCGCCTAGATTTTGAGGCGTCTGTAACTCGTCATCAACGCCTCCCCCAAGGGCCTCATAGGGATCCATTTCTTCCCACCCTAACATATAACCGTTTCGGGAGCCTTTCCCCAGAACGCTTTGATAACTCCTTGCCCAACACCGATGAGGTAGGGGATGTCCAGGCCAGTCGGGTTAGAGTCCCATTTCAGGGGCTCCTAGTGAGGGCCCCCACCCGGCCGCGTCAACGCCGTCGCCCAGTCTTACTGGATGAGGATCAGGTAAACCATGGACAAGCACCACCATCTCTGGTCCGTCTAACCCAACATCAGTGTCGGGTGCAAGATGAATTGGACGCCGGCAAAGGGGCGTCAACATCAGTGGCTACTATGGCCCAATCCACCGCTGACACATATCACCCACTCCATGTGTATGCTGAATAGGTACATTCATTCACCCAACCAAGATCGAGGCCCCAATCGCCCCATAGGTAGGTTGGGTCGACTCTCTTGGTCGCCAGCACAGGTGGTGGCTGCCGCCGACTAACTCGTGGCAATGACACCCGATGCAGAGGTCCTCCCCGCACCACTACTATAGAGAACACATATCTTACCTTCTTCCAAGCTAGGCATGGAAGTCTGTCCAATGCCACCTTCAGCCTAAATGAGGGTCCTCCCCATGGATGTGACCCTCAGCAAGGAAGTCTCTCTCGTTCCCACTACACTGGATATGGAGTCATTCCTCCAGCCATAGACCGTAGGTATGGAGATGTTGCACATCCGGTCACTCTTCCACGGGGGGACCATCCTCGTGTCCTCTTAGCAGCGGGTGCAGGTCCTCCTCGCCTCAGCATCTAGAGGGGTGAAGGTCAGCATCGCTTCACCAACACCCCGCACAGAGGTCCTACCTGTGTTCAGTTAGACAAGTACGAGTTCCCTCCTCATACTGATGTCACCAGGGGAACAGGCATGGAGATCCTCCTCATGAACCTACTGGTTCCAGCGGAGGTCTTTCCCGCTCCAGCACTACCCATAGAGGTCTTCCCCATGTCCCATTTGACATCTATCCGGGTGCTTTGCGCACCCCGGCCCACTCATGCGGAAACCCTCTCCACCCCAACACCAGTACGTCCGGAGGACCTCCCCTTGTCAGAAATTTGCCCTGTCAAAAAGAGAAATCCAGGGGAAGGAAGGTGGGTTGTTTCCGCCATAAGAAGGATTCAGGGAAGTTCCGGATAGAGATCAAACCATTTCGCTTCTCACACTCCGAAGCAGAATATGACTTAGTGCGAGAACCATCCCCTCGCTCATTTGAGTCAATGGATGGGGCAGGAACGAGGCACATCAGCCTAGTACTCTTGAAATGTGAGGTCCATCTCTGTAGGTATATCCAATAGGAAGAAAATTTGGCAACCCTATAGGTTACGGTCATGCAATCACCACCATTGTCACCAGAAGCACTCTCTACCTTGTATAAAGGTCATAGAGTGCTGTTGTGGGGACCAATGGCAGGAAAGCAGTAGTGCGGCCTCTCACCAGTAGACCTAGCCCTGGCGCCAGGAACTGCGGCCATCATCTTGTCTTATCGCGACGCAGCGGCCAGGACACTACACTCTTCGGAGGACAGCTGGATATTCAGAGGCCATTCTGCCCGTTCACCGTATTCCCCACCGGCTAGCCGACCGTCCCAATGGTCTATCTCTGTACTGCTCCTTGTTCCTCATCCGCCTTATAGAGACCCAAAGCTTGGCGTACATAGACATTACATTACTTTTGCGGAATACATATTACATAACAAAAACAGACACACAAGGACCTTAATAGTTTAGTGTCTTTGGAAACTTGGAACGTAATCTTCTAGTCGTGGTGAAAGATCTTCAACATCTCCCATAACGATCTTCCCATTTTTGTTTCCTTAACTAAAATATTTCTTTTAATCCTAGGGGAAAAGAAAACATAAAAAAGGTGAGCTCAAATTCTCAGTAAGGGTAAGCATGGATAAAATAAAACATACATTATACATTTGAACTTAAAAAAACATGAACATTAAAAATCTTGAGCAACGACATAAAACCTTGAAGTACATAAGGCATAGATCATAATGGAACATAAATCATGATAAAATAGCATGGGAATAAAACATGTAATTGTGGCATCCATTAATCACATGTAATAATTTCCATAGTAGCCAAGGAATTTCTGCCAAGACCATCTTAGTGTACAAAGTCCTTTTCTAAATCGAGTTCACTCCTCGTTCCAGTCCTGTAATACTGAACCAGATTAACTCACCATTCTAGTCATGTCTATCTCATGAGATATAAATATTTACCCAATTCATTGGAGGGAGATATAGGTCCCACCCATCTCATAATGAAATCATTCGTACTTTTTCCACAAAATAAACATACATCATTCATAATAACCCAACGAATAAAATGGGTTTCATAAACATCATCCCATCATAACATAATCCATATAAAAGAAATGGATATCATTTCATAATAAGAAAAGTGAAACCATGTAAATAATAGAGACATTATACTTAAAAAAACACATATGAAATAATTTCATTTTATATGGAAAATGGTTTGGATAAAACACTTGAAATGAATTCTTGAGGAAAATATCCTTTCTTCTTTAAAATCATTTTCTTTTCACAAAATGTCATGCATTTTTAAAAGAAAAGGATTTTCTTGAAAATAGTTATGAAATATTTTTGAGGAAGATTCATGAAAATAAAGCTTTATAAAACCGTAAAAATCCGTTCGTGTCGTATAAGTTAAAAAAACATTATTCTCGTACTTTTGCCGGAAAAGTAAAAAATTACCTCGTATGAAAAACGACAAAAGATTCCTTTCATATCCTGTACTAAAAACTCACCAAAGGGTAAAATTGAATTTAAAAAATTGTAGGTGGATGGAAACAATATTACATATTCAGGTAACATGGATGTGGATGATAAAATACACCCCAGTAAATACCAAAGTATAAACAATCTCGGATAAAAATGAGATTGTGATATTTTCCCTTAACTTAGGTCTGATTTGCTTCGTAAGTGTCCGAACCTCATGTATAATGATTTAAATAATGTTATTGACTTATTAAAGAATCATAATCATTGTTATTATATCATATATGGTTCACTTATGACTTTATATTACCCATTCTTTTGTAAATTCCATGTTAAAGAGCGTTTTGGGTAAATTCGTTTCATTTTTCGTCTGTGTTTTGACTTGTAATTATTCATATGATTACTTAGATCATGATTTCTTAATTCCAGAATATAAAACATGATTTATATATAATATATATTCAGAATATACATATATATAATATATTGATAAATGGAAAGAAATACATCGTTCATAGAGACTGTAGGTCGTACGTACGCATGAACGTTGTTTTCGTTTTCTCATTGAATTGAATTGAATTAATTGGATGACATACATATATATATACATAAATCCAGTATCATTATTATTTCATATATTTCATGATTATTTATTATATATACTTTATAATCATTTATGAATGGTTAATCATTGATAATGAATCTCATCGCATCATGGAGACGGTATTCCGTACGTACGCACGAGCGATGATATCATTCCCATGATCGTGGAATTTTCATGGAGTGTATGTATAATATTACAAAATCAATATCACTTTACAATAATAATATATAGTTATTATTTACACCATTATACCCGTCTAAGTAAGGTGGTGGTGGAAAATAGATTACACCACGGCGTGGAGACAGTATTCCGTGCGTACGCACGCGTGATGATTTCGTTTTCCGTAGGATGGATAGATGGTGAAATAGGGTTGTTTCATACTTATAATAAAATATCAGTATATGAGTGATACTTATGTTATTACTTCATAATGAAACAACCTAAGAAGAAGAAGTGGAAGAAGAAATAAAGTTGAAAGAATCGGTAACGTACATTACCTCTTCTTTGAAGCGCCTCTTTGAGACCTCCTCTTAGGGCACTAAAATTGGTCTTTAAAGAAGACCAGGACCTCTAGGATGTTTCTAGGTAAGTGTAGAAAAGAATTTTTCAGGGTTTGGACGAGATTTAAGGCTCAAATTGGTGTGAGGAGGAGAGGGAGGAGGTGCCCTTTTATAAGGGAGGAGAGGGGCACCTTTGGAATTCTTAAAAATATTAATTTATAATAAATCTAACCCCACATAAAAACCTCCAAAAATGACTCATATTCAAAGATTAGATGAGATAGGTTTGTAATCTCATCAACCAATCAAATTTAGACATGTTTTGATCTTATTTTAAACCTTATCATTTTGATTTATCCTTATTTAATCTATTTAAGTTTATTTGTGGTAATAAAATTCTAAATTTTAAATGGTTATATATAATCACTTATGTGTTGTTAATTTTACATAATTGGACACTTTATTAAATTTTAGACTATATAAATTTCAATTTATAATTTTTAAATATTTTTGTGATTTTTAAACAATTTAATAATATGTTATGTTTATAAAATAACAATAGTGTCAATTTTGACACTATTCATTTATTTTAAATTAAATAAAATCTAAATAGAGGATATATTCGAACTAAAATATTTAATAGATTCATAAAAGGTCATATGTCTCTATAAAATTATTTTATAACATTAAATAGTTCATATAATATTTATTTTATTATTTTTAAAACCATTTATTTGGTTTATCTCTTAATAAAATAAATACTAAAACATTTTTTTATAATGATTTAATATACCTATTTGTTTCATAAAAATTAAAAATAAAATCCTATTATGAAGATAAATATATTACCTTTCACAATAATACTTTTAATCGAATTTATCATCTTAAAATCACAATATTTAAATTGTTATATTTATTAAATTATGAAGGAGACAACTTTGGCATCATTTAAAATAAAATAATATAAGTGTCATAATCGCTTTTATAAGGCTCCAAATGATAAAATATTCGACCATTGGATGATTATGGTTTACATTTACATGACCAATCAGTTTTGGTCAGGGTGTTGTGCATTTTATGGTCACTATTAGTTTAATAAAAACTATATTCTTGATTTTTCACTAGATAAACAATTTCTACATCACGATTGATTCATAATTAATGATAATTATTTAATCCCCAAAAATTATAAATAAATTCATATGATGTAGATAATTTTATTAGATTTCTTTAGAATACTCATTTCCAAAGGTTCATGAATTTTATCACTAAATTAAAATTATTATACTTATAAGATTTAAGAGAGTGACATGTTGTCACTTTCTTTGGTTTTAATAATAATTAAATTATATTCATGGAAAAAAGTCCATTAAATGAATCTAATCAGACCCTTAGGTGATATGGGTCGACTTTTAGTCATCCAATAGAATTTTGGCATGTGTTAGGTTAATTTTATAATATTATATTTACCCTTAATTACCCATTTACCTTTAACTATGGTAAATAAAATTTACCATAGTTACTATTCATAATTTCCAAAAATAAAAAGTAGCCTATTAACATAATTTGGACCCACTGATTACAAATATGGAATCCATTTTTCGAAATTCAATATAAAAATGTTGCAGAAATTAAATTAAAATTAATCCTGTTGTCGAAAGAAAACGGGTTTTTGTTTAAAACATTGCAAAAGATTGAATTGATTTAACCTACGAATTCAAGGTAAAATCAATGCTAATGACATACATTATATTAAATGGTAAAAATATATTATATTTATACTTTAAAACCATTCAATATTATAATTTAACCATATAAATTATTACGATGAAAAAAGTAGTTTTTAATTAAAATATAGCGTGTTTTTACTATTCATTAAAATATGAAAGTTATCAGAAAAATATCAAAACTTTATCCAATATAAATTTTTATATCCTGATTCAAAATAAGATGTTTATCTTGTAAAATTGAACTTATAAACATGTCAAAAACTATATTTAATGTGGGTGCACAATCAAAAGGCGGCAAAAATGCATTTTTTTTTAAAAACTTATTTTACCCGAAAAAATTTATTTTGTTCACATACCATGTTCTAGAAAATGTGTAAGATGAAATAATAATTTTATAACATTAAAAATTTAGTTAATATTATTCATAACTGCTAGTTCATAATAATATTATAATAATATATCGTTGTTTAGTAAAACTCGGTATTGTGTACAACACACGCTATCGAGGAAGGTCGCGATTGCGTGTAATGCAAGCCAAGTCAGGGTTGCGTGTTGTCCAAGAATCCTTCATTGTTTCTTATAACAGAATCCAATCATATTTCATTTATACATTGAATATATATATATATACACTCAATTTTGCGTAGAATGATTATTATAAAACGAACTTGAAATTGTGTGTAACACGATCCAAGATTAGAGTTGCGTATACTGCAAGCTAATACGGTGTTGCTTATAGCACAATATAATCTTGGTGTAGCGTACAACAGAAGATATGAAAGAAATTAAAACGAATATATCTTATAAAATCTCGGGTTGTTACATTCTACCCCCCTTAAAATGAATTTTGTCCTCGAAATCCGTCGGGGTTATAAATTGTTTACTATTCATAGAAACCCACATTGTAAAAAGGAATACTAAAACTTAATTTTCAAAACTAAAGTATGAAATGCAACGATTACCCAAAGTTACTCATCATTGGGTTTCCATATAAGAGAACATAGGTGAAAATATGGATATGGAAGAAAAATCTAACCATCAAGTTCTGAAGGCGAGTGGTAGAGGACATGGCTATGAAAAATCCAACAATCAAAAAGCCATAAATTTTTGATGATCTAAGGTACCATCTGATTCATCAGATATAAGAGCACTAGGACAACATTTTTGGTTTTCAATATCATTTCCCTAATGTTGATGAATTAAAAGAAATACTTACAAGAATTTGGTACAATCTCACTATTGTTCGTGAATTGAACAATTTCCAGTTCATCTATTAAAGAAATAAGTTGAATTTGTTATTCGTGAAGCGTTAGCAGATCATGTGATAAAATGATGGGTCATTCCATATGTTTCAAACAAAAGGTTAGAAAAAGTTATCAAATATACATAAGTTCGTCTATGGTGAGGTTAATCATATACGATTCCAAAAATTAACTTATACTTCATATATCATACCGCTTAATAAAATAAAACTATTTTATACTAACCAGGGACTTCCTGTAGGATAGTGGTAGGTGATAAAGGCCAGTCGCACTTCGGTTGTGGGTTCGATTCCCACAGCCTTGTCCGACGCGATGGGTTGTCACCCGTCCTGCAGGTTTTCCTTTTTCTAAAACTACATTTCTATAACATCCAATCAATAATATCAAAAAATACTTCTATCCTTAAACAATACTAACTTATGTCCAACATAATCCATTAAAATCATTAGGCTTATCCATAATACTGCAGTCCACTCTCATATTATAGTGAAAACGATTACCAGATATTTTATATAACAAGCATGTTAATACCATCATTGATCCCCATATATCATAAGATATGTCTTGTTGGTCACATTCCAAACATTCAAAGGCATTAATCATGTATTCTCTTGAAAAAATGAATACCCATAGAACCTTAGTGAAAACATGAATGCAATTAAAAGTTATCATTTTCCACATACCAAAATCCTCAAAATTCTATATACTCAAACCATGATATTACTTAGTCCTTATATCAATCAGGAGCTCATGAATACTGTCAAACATTTCATTTTATTCTTATCCCTTCATTATGCGCATATCATCTGATTTCCAAAATATTTGAATCACTTTTCATGGTTACCGGTACCATAAAATTATTGAAATCCAAACTAGACTAATACAAAAATATTCTAATACACCATAAAAGTACCTCAACAACATTATTCTTGAATACCAATTCAAACCCACTTCAATCCATCCTCTTCAATGATTTTCCTAGAATAAGTCCTTCCTTGATTTAGAAGTAACTTTTTAGGTCAATGCATTGAGTTGGGTAATGCCCATGTTCTCCACAAATAAGACATTGAACTCCATAATAGTTTGTCACTCTATGTCCCTTTTCTCCACATAGATAACATTTGTCCCTCCATTTGAGGTATTCCTCAAGGTTCTTCTTCCCTTCTTTATAAATCTCAATCTTCCTTTCTTTATGCTCCTCAACATGAGAACATGCATAAAATTATATCTCCATCTTATTTGATGAATTAGGCATACCACTAAATTTCACCTTGTTAATCATATATCGCGATGACTAATTTGACATAATCACAATATCTTTATCTCTAGGCATTACGCAATTTTGTTGCTCATAGTCACCAATTTGTCCATTAGATTCAATGTTAACTGAATTCCTTATGGTTCCCTCCATTGACTAAAACACAAAAAGAATTCTGTGAGAGGCAAAAATCATACAAGGAAAATAACATAATCAAGGGGGAGTACCTTCAACATCTAACGTCCTAGGTTTAATTATAATATCGTTACCGTAATTCTAGGACTATAACCTATACGTATACTTATCCTTAGGGACATACCTAGACATACCTTAGAAATATCTCTAGGGATCACACTAACGTTTTCGCATCCTAGTTCCCAAAGGTTGACTAAACCTTTCCTCTGATACCAACTGTAGAGACCCGAAGCTTGACGTATATAGACATTACATTACTTTTGCAGAATACTTAGTACATAACAAAAACAGACACACAAGGACCGTAATAGTTTAGTGTCTTTGGAAACATGGAACGTAATCTTATAATCGTGGTGAAAGATCATCAACATCTCCCATAAAGATCTTCCCATTTTTGTTTCCTTACCTAAAATCTTTCTTTTAATACTGGGGGAAAAGAAAACATAAAAATGGTGATCTCAAAAGCTCAGTAAGGGTAAGCATGGATAAAATAAAACATACCATATACATTTGAACTTAAAAAACATGAACATTAAAAATCTTGAGCAACGACATAAAACATGGAAGTACATAAGGCATAGATCATAATGGAACATAAATCATGATAAAATATAATGGGAATAAAACATGTAATTGTGGCATCCATTAAGCACATGTAATGATTTCCATAGTAGTAAAGGCATTGCATCCAAGACTATCATAGTAGACAAAGTCCCTTTCTGAATCGAGTTCACTCCTCGTTCCAGTCCTGTAATACTGAACTAGATTAACTTACCGTTCCAGCCATATCTATCTCATGAGATATAAATCTTTACCCAATGAATTGGAGGGAGATATAGGTCCCACCCATCTCATAATGAAATCATTCTTACTTGTGCCACAAAATAAACATACATCATTCATAATAACCCAACGAATAAAATGGGTTTCATAAACATCATCCCATCATAACATAATCCATATAAAAGAAATGGATATCATTTCATAATAAGAAAAGTGAAATCATGTAAATAATAGAGACATTATACTTAAAACATACACATATGAAATAATTTCATTTTAGATGGAAAATGGTTTTGATAAAACACTTGAAATGAATTCTTGAGGAAAATATCCTTTCTTCTTTAAAATCATTTTCTTTTCAAAAAATGTCATGCATTTTTAAAAGAAAATGATTTTCATGAAAATAGTCATGAAATCTTTTTGAGGAAGCTTCATGAAAATCATGCTTTATAAAACCGTAAAAATCCATTCGTGCCGTATAAGTTAAAAAAACATTCTTCTCGTACTTTTTCCGGAAAAGTCAAAAAGTACCTCGTACGAAAAATGACAAAAGATTCCATTCATATCCTTTAATAAAAACTCACCAAAGGGTAAAATTAGATTTAAACAATTTTAGGTGGATGGAAACAATATTAAATATTGAGGGAACATGGATGTGGATGATAAAATACACCCCAGTAAATACCAAAGTATAAACAATCTCAGATAAAAATGAGATTGTGATATTTTCCCTTACCTTAGGTCCGATTTGCTTCGTAAGTGTCCGAACCTCCTGTATAATGATTTAATTAATTGTATTGACTCATTACAGTATCATATTAATTGTTATGATATCATATATGGTTCACTCATGACTTTATATTACCCGTTCTTTTGTAAATTCCATGTTAAAGAGCGTTTTGGGTAAAATCGTTTCATTTGTCGTCCGTGTTTTGACTTGTAATTATTCATATGATTACTTAGATCATGATTTATTAATTCTAGAATATAAAACATGATTTATATATAATATATATTCAGAATATAGATATATATAATAGATCGATAAATGGAAATAAATACACCGTTCATGGAGACGGTAGGTCGTACGTACGCATGAACGTTGTTTTCGTTTCCTCATTGAATTGAATTGAATTAATTGGATGAAATAAATATATATATATATATATATACATAAATCCAGTATCATTATTATGTCATATATTTCATGATTACTTATTATATATACTTTATAATCATTTATGAATGGTTAATCATTGAGAATGAATCTCATCGCGTCGTGGAGACGGTATTCTGTACGTACGCACGAGCGATAATATCGTTCCCATGATCGTGGAATTTTATTGGAGTGTATGTATACTATTACAGAATCAATATCACTTTACAATAATCATATATAGTTATTATTTACACCATTATACCCATCCAAGTAAGGTGGTTGTGGAAAATAGATTACACCACGGCATGGAGACGGTATTCCGTACGTATGCATGCGCGGTGATTTCGTTTTCCGTAGGATGGATAGATGGTGAAATATGGATGTTTCATACTGATAATAACATATCATTATATGAGTGATACTGATGTTATTACTTCATAATGAAACAACTTAAGAAGAAGAAGTGGAAGAAGAAATAAAGTTGAAAGAATCGGTAACGGACATTACCTCTTTTTGAAGCGCCTCTTTGAGACCTCCTCTTAGGGCACTAAAATTGGTCGTTGAAGAAGTCCAGGACCTCTAGGATGTTTCTAGTTAAGTTTAGAAGATAATTTTTCAGGGTTTTTCCGAGCTTTAATGCTGAAATTGGTGTGAGGAGGAGAGGGAGGAGGTTCCCTTTTATAAGGGAGGAGAGGGGCACCTTTGGAATTCTTAAAAATATTAATTTATTATAAACCTAACCCCACTTAAAAACCTCCAAAAATTACTCATATTCTAATATTAGATGAGATAGGGTTGTAATCTCAACATCCAATAAAATTTATACATGTTTTGATCTTATTTTAAACCTTATCATTTTGATTTATCCTTATTTAGTCTATTTAAGTTTATTTGTGGTAATAAAATTGTAAATTTTAAATGGTTATAAATAATCACTTATGTGTTGTTAATTTTAAATAATTGGATAATTTATGACATTTTAGACTATATAAATTTCAATTTATAATTTTTAAATATTTTTTTTATTTTTAAACAATTTAATAATATGTTATTTTTATAAACTAACAATAGTGTCAATTTTGACAATATTCATTTATTTGAATTTAAATAAAATCTAAACAGAGGATATATTCGAACTAAAATATTTTATATATTCATAAAAGGTCATATGTATCTATAAAATTAGTGTAGAACATTAAATAGTTCATATAATATTTATTTTATTATTTTTAAAACCATTTATTTGGTTTATCTCTTAATAAAATAAATACTACAACATTTTTGTATAATTATTTAATATACTTATTTGTTGCATAAAAATTAAAAATAAAATCCTATGATGAAGATAAATCTATTAAATTTCACAATAAAACTTTTACTAGAATTTATCATCTTAAAATCACAATATTTAAATTGTTATATTTATGAAATTATTAAGGTGACAACTTTGGCATCATTTAAAATAAAATAATATAAGTGTCATAATCGCTTTTATAAGGCTCCAAATGGTAAAATATTCGACAATTTAATGATTATGGTTTACATTTACATAACCAATAAGTTGTTTTCATGGTTTTGTGCATTTTATGGTCACTATTAGTTTAATAAAAACTATATTCTTGATTTTTCTCTAGATAAACAATTTCTGCATCACTATTGTGTCATAATTAATGATAATTATTTATTCCCTAAAAATTATAAATAAATTCATATGATGTAGATAATTTTATTAGATTTCTGTATACTACTCATGTTCTAAGTTTCATGATGTTTATCACTAAATTAAAATTATTATACTTCTAAGATTTAAGAGAGTGACATGTTGTCATTTTATTTGGTTTTAATAATAATTAAATTATTTTCATGGAAAAAAGTCCATTAAATGAATCTAATATGACCCTTAGGTTATATGGGTCGACTTTTAGTCATCCAATATAATTTTGGAATGTGTTAGGGTAATTTTATAATATTATATTTACCCTTAATTTCCTGATTTACCTTTAACTTTGGTAAATAAAATTTATCGTAGTTACTATTCATAATTTCCAAAAATAAAAATTAGCCTATTAACATAATTCAGACCCACTGATTCCAAATATGGAATCCATTTTTCAAAATTCAATACACAAAAGTTGTAGAAATTAAATTAAAATTAATCCCTTTGTCGAAAGAAAATGGGTTTTTGTTTAAAACATTGGAAAAGATTGAATTGATTTAACCTACGAATTCAAGGTAAAATAAATGATAATGACATACATTATATTAAATGGTAAAAACATATTCTATTTATACTTTAAAACCATTCAATATTATAATTTAACCATATAAATTATTACGATGAAAAAAGTTGTTTTTAATTAAAATATAGCGTGTTTTTACTATTCATTAAAATATGAAAGTTATCAGAAAAATATAAAAACATTATCCAATGTAAATTTTTATATCCTGATTCAAAATAAGAAGTTTATTTTGTAAAATTGAACTTATAAACATGACAAAAACTAGATTTAAAGTGGGTGCGCCATCAAAAGGCGGCAAAAATGCATTTTTTTAAAAAATACTTATTTTACCCGAAAAATTTATTTTGTTCACATACCATGTTCTAGAAAATGTGTAAGATGAAATAATAATGTTATAAAATTCAAAATTTAGTTAATACTATTCATAATGGCTAGTTCATAATAATATTATAATAATATATCGTTGTTTAGTAAAACCTGGTATTGCATACAACACACGCTATCGAGGAAGGTCGTGATTGCGTGTAATGAAAGCCAAGTCAGGGTTGCGTGTTATGAAAGAATCCTTCGTTGTTTCGTATAAAATAATCCAACCATATTTCATTTATACATTTAATATATATATATATATACACTCAATGTTGAATAGAATTACTATTATAAAACAAACTTGAAATTGTGTGTAACACAATCCAAGATTAGTGTTGCGTATACTGCAAGCTAATACGGTGTTGTGTATAGCGCAATATAATCTTGGTGTAGCGTACAACAGAAGATATAAAAGAAATTAAAACGAATATATCTTATAAAATCTCGGGTTGTTACACGCCTCCAGTTGACGAGTGGGGTAATGAAGGGCTAGACCCTGAATCCGAGCAAAATAACTTATGGAATATCCTTGCAGCAGACCACTTCCCAAAGATGTTATGGCTCGTGGCAGCACTGAATTTCTTCGCTCCGAAATCCATCACTCGAGAGGAAGTTGAGTTTTTCTGCCAAACCCTCTGGAAACACAATTCTTACATTATCAAAAGTGAGTGATTTATCCTAGGATCGAAGTTCATTTTGATGTCATTGGTGAGCAATTCCGTCTAATTGATTTGGTCGTACTCCCTGTGGCCTAGCACCCCGTGTCACCAGGTCGCCGTAGGGCCCTCCAATAGCTATGCATTCATATTTTCAATGTAATCTGCAATATTATCAAAGAGGAATCCCCCCACATACAAATCCATGGATGGGGACAATATGGGGCCCTAATCTTCAGTCCTATCCGACGGCATCCTGACTCGCCAGGAGATATTGAGGACATTTCCCCATGAATGGTCTAGGTCAACATGGGTGACGTAGTGGACGAGGAGGATGAGCTGGATATAATTGATGGGGACTTAACCATCGAGGGCATCCCACCACTTTTGGATCCATCAGGAAGAGTTACTCACCAGTAGAATAATCTTCTAGGTCTCCATATGCCCACCGAGGCATTGGTCCTTAGCCGAAATCACGCCAAGGGTAAATAGCACCTCAGATCTGCCAAACACTTCGACCCGTCTGCCTCAGTGCAGAAGATGTAGGAGGACCCTGAGAAGGCTGTGTTGCGCCAACAACTTGTTAAACAGAAGAAGTTGTTCGATGACCTCCTTGCTGAATGCGTTGTAGAGCGACGCCTAGATTACGACAATCCTAGGCCAGGGCAGAAGGGGTAGGAACAACTTCCCCTCAGCAAGATGCCTCTACGTGACCTTGACCATCCTACCCCATGAAACAGGGTTGAGGTTGGAACTTATAGAAATAGGGTGCGGTATGTCTCGCCAAACCCTCCGGAGCAGCGCGGCAATCCAAGGAACCCAACTCTGGTTCCGCCAGCTGCCCCGTAGGTCGCTCCTATGGCTTCTCCACGAGCCGCCAAGCCACCATAACATGTTGAAGAATCCACCAATGCACTCTTGGTCAGGGACCCCCATCGAGACAGGGATCCCCACCCAGATGATCCAATGACGGCACTCATTTCCCACCTTGAGGTGTTGGAAACGTGAAAAGTGCCACTCCCACCTGATGGAAAGCCATATCCAGCATGGGCGGATGATATGCTAGCACCTCCGAGTTTCGGTAATCCCACCTTTTCCCCCTACAATGGGAAAGGGGACCCACCATAGCATCTGGCCCACCTCACATCAAGGTGTGGGCCCATGTTAGGGACTCCAGTGCAGCAGGAGGCTGCCAAGCTCTGATGTTTTGTGCAGACATTGGAGGGGCCTGCCTTTGTCTGGTACATCCAGCTCCCCATTGGATTATTGACTAGCTGGGAGGACCTCTTAATGAAATTCCTCTACTAATTCAGCTCCACCACTTGAAAAACTAGCATCGCAAACCTCTTCAAGTGAAAACAGAGGCCTAATGAGCATGTCGCCGACCTCTTCGTCCGGTGGAAAGGAATCAGCTATTCCCTTGACATGCCATTGACTCAGGAGAAATTAATGACGATGTGATTAGGGAAAATCAAGGTAGAATGGGTTCCCTCTCTGATCACCCAGAACTACCCTAGAGAATTCTGAGGTTTCTCTGATAAGGTCTAGCGCCTGGAAGAAGCCCTATATAAGACCAGCCAGGCACGTCCGTTGCCCCCTGTAATTCTTGCAAGGAGGGTTGTTAGAGCTGAGCCCACTATGGTGGCCCATATAGAGGCCCCCAGATAGCTGGTATTATTACCTGTGGAGTCTCCTCCACAACCTTACAGAAGCCTTCCACCATAGGCGAAGCCTTCAGCCCAGCAATGGCCCCCTTAGAACTGGTAGGTGCCCCCATGCAACGCGCAACCACCACCTAGGTGGGACAATCACGCTCTGCCTCCTCGACCGAATCCTCTATCCCCTCATCAAGGACAAGATCCAAGGACCCCCTTTCCGGTCAGAAGAAACTAGACCTACTCGTTCCACGAGAATTAGGTCCTTGGCTATTTCTGAAGTGCCATGGAGTAGGGGATTGTGCATTTTCCTGATTGTAGAAGGCCAGAAGAGGTGATCCTCACTGATTTCCCCAAATACTGCCCCTATCACTGGATCATGGGGAACACTCACAAGCAGTGCTATGTGTTCAAAAAATGTCTTCAAGACCAGGTTGATAACAACATAGTCAGGTTGGGTCTGGCCATAGCACAAGTGGCATGCGTCGTCGTAAGGACAGACAGTAGAAGCGACAGTGAGGGCAAGTGGTAGTAGGTTTCTAACTACATGTCCTAGAATTATGATGACTGGATGGCTTGAAAAACTGTCTCTTGTTCCCATGGCATCATCCTTGCACGCCTAAATTGGCCAGATCCTTCAGAAGCTGCGACCACCACTTCTGCATCGTCATATCTACCGGCCTCTTCCCATAAGAGAAAACACAGGTGGCACAATGGAAAGCAATGCGCACTGCCAATGACATCATCGTCCCATACTCTCGGCGACATCATGCCCCCAAAGATTAGGATACCTCCTAGGATCCGCCCAATAGTGGATGAATCTACGAGTAACAGTCAATGGTACACTTCGATTAACACCTTAGAGTTGGTAAACCCCTACATTACTCCTAATGATGGGGAGCGCCAGGAGAATCTCCCCAACATCCCCAACTGAGGCTAGTGTTGGCGAAGCATTGGCTATATGGGTCGTCGAGGCACATTAGTTGGCACCTCCAGCTAGTCTGTGCATGCCACTGAGACCAGACAACAGACTCATCGCAGATCTCAGAACATGCAGCCTCCTCATCTGGTGTCATTAGGACCGCCTCCACCACCATTTATGCTACTGGATCAAGAAGATCCACTTAAACCTCGTTGTGATCAGCCACACCCCATTGTGGACCGGTCTCATCTAGCTAGCCCTCATTTATTAGTCACTCCCCATGGTTCGACTTGTGAGCAGCGGGACATTCCAACCACTAGTCAGCCGCCGGTCCATCCGGTAGGGCCCTCCATGACTCATGTCATGGAGTGACCTCTTGTAAGCATAAGTTCATGCCTGGCATGGAAGAATGTTGTTCTAAAGCATCTTTCCAGTATTCCAGCAAGTCTTTCCATTCTCAAGGCCCTTCACCTATTGGTAGATATGCGTGAGTCCCTCACTAAGGCTTTTAGAGGCCCCCTCTAGTTTGAGATGAAGGTATCTAAGGTAGAGGCCTTTCATGTGGAAGTAATAGAGAATCCTAAATTCTATGACATTATCTCATTCTCCGGAGAAGATGAAGGTTCTCCTATATAGGGGAACATTCTCCCAATGTACATCACTGTCCAATTCAATGGTGTGGAAGTTCATCGCTGCCTTTTTGACATAGGCATCGGGATCAACCTTATCCCAACATGGAAATTACAGAAAATGGGGTTTTTTAAGGATGACTTGACTCCCTCTAACCTGAAAATCCAAGATTATGATAGGGAAGAGTAGACCCCAGTCAGAAAGATCCATTTGAAGACCCAGTTCGGTGGCCTAGTTGTCAGTACTGAGTTTATGGTTGTCTCCCAAGACTCTGCATACAATGCATTGATGGGTAGACCATGGATCCACCTGTACATGTTGGTTCCCTCATCGTATCATCAGTGCCTCAAGTACTCCCTTAATGGTCGAGTAAGAATGATATAATGTGATGCATCTCCTTTTTCCTCTTGTGAATCCCGCTACCTAGATGCCAACTATTACATGAGAAAGGATAAGTAGATTCCGGCCAATGAGTTAGAGAATTCCATAGTTGTAACTGACCCCTGGGTAGGTCTAGATGATGTCTATGTCTTCCTGATCCATCGATTGGAGGCCATGACCCCCGATATGGGGAAATGTTTTGTTCTCTCTGGCACCGGGGGAAGCATATTCTCAGGACCAAGAGACATCAGGAGATCACATCATATTCTTATACGATTCAATCCTCGGTTATCCCTGAGACCCCTACTCCCATAAGGTATTGGGATTTCCTCCCCATGGAAATGGTAGTACATCATACTTGCTTGTTCCTCCAGACTAGAATTAACTAGCTCAAGCCAACGTGCCACTATTGCTTTGATATTATCAAGCATGGCCCCTTAGGCCGAAGACCGGATGGGATCAGGTCGACATCCTTCATTGTTGTGGTTTTGGCAGCACCAGAATCTCCCGATGTAGTGACCACTGCCACTCAAGCTGGGAACAGCCTCTCCTCAGGACCTGTCAACTAAGAGAAATCTCCACCCACCGGGGATCCCTTCTCCATATGTGAAGAATAGGACCTAGAGTATGCTCATCCTTCTTTTGAAAAGATTGTTTCCACTACAGTCAATGAGTTGGTAAAGGTGAACCACGGTAGTGAGGTAGACCCAAGACCCACGTTAATCAGTGTCTCCATGCCCCTCGAGGAGCAGCAATGATACATAGAATTCCTGAAATAGCATCCTGATGTTTTTTCCTAGAGCTACAATGGGATTCCATGACTACATCCTCAGGTATCCATCCACCACCTTGGTCTCCCAACAAATCATCGCGTGTTCAAGAAACCTCCCAGAAAAATGCACCCTTCTCATGGTGTCATGGTCGAGGTTGAGGTCGATAAGCTCATCAGATCCAATTTTGTTAAGGAGGTCTAGTAACCCAAATGTCTAGACAACATGGTTCCAGTCTAGAAGAGGAATAGTTAGATAAGGGTCTGTATTAACTTCCGAGACCTCAACTGCCACTATCGGAAGGATGATTTTTCTCTTCCTGTGATGGAGTTACTGATTGACACTACAACTAGATTCCAAGCCCTCTCCTTCATGGATGGGTACACTAGGTATAACTAGATTCAAATGTCCCCTGAGGATGAGGAGTCCACATCCTTTAGGGCACCACAATGTATGTTTTGTTACAAGTTCATTCCCTTCGGCTTAAAAAATGCAGGTGCCACCTATTAGCGGGCCATGCATCGCATACTCAAGCCAATCCTTGGGACATTGGTGGAATGAAATGTAGATGATATGTTCATCAAATCTCGCCAGTTCTGGGACCATCTCAAGGACCTTGAGAAAGTGTTCAACTTCCTCCGTTCTCGACACCTAAAGATGGTCCCATTTAAATGTGCCTTTGGGGTCACCTCTGGGGAGTTCCTCGGCTTTTTTGTCTAGTACTAGGGTATCACGATTGACTATGAGAAGATAAAGTTCATCAACTAGATGTCTCCCCTGAGCAACATTCCAAAAATTTAGGGCTTCCAAGGCCACTTGGAATACATATTCCGATTCATTGGGAATCTGGATAGCAAGTGTAAGCCCTTTTCTTGGCTTATGAAGAAAGGCACTGCCTATGAATGGAATGAAGTGTGCTAGGTCGCATTCTAGGAAATCAAGCAATATATGCTCCAGCCTCTGGTCTTGATGCCACTTGCCTCCGAAAAGCCATTGTTCCTTTATGCGACTGCCCTGGAACGATCTCTCAGTGCCCTTCTCACCCAGATGTACAATGAGGGGATGGAGAACAGCCTTTACTACCTCATTTGCATGCTCCTCGATATGGAGACTAGATACTCCCCCGTCGAGATGTGCAGCCTTGTGTGCATATTCACAGTACAAAAATTGTGACATTACCTACAGCACCACTAGGTACAGCTGGTTTCCCGAGTACACCTACTGAAGTACATCCTAAGTCGTCCCATGTTGACAGGCTGGCTGGAACGGTGGGTGGTGATCCTCCAGAATTTTGACATCTAGTTTGTGCCTCAAAAGGCATTCATGGGGCAAGAATTAGAATATTTCCTCATTGCTCATCCAACCCCGGCTGACTAGTTCTTGGATATAAATTTTCTTGATGAGTAAATACCCTAAGTAGATCATTCCATCTCATGTTGGTAGATGCATTTAGATGGAACTTCCCAGAGTCCCACCGGTAGGAGGCTCAATGACCCCGAGATCAACTGGGTAGGCTTGGGTATCGTCTTAATTACCCCAGCAGAAGTCGTTTTTCCGTACTCATTCCTATTGTAATAAGGATGCACCAATAATGAGGCAGAGTATTAGGCTCCTATCACTGGCCTTGAGCTAGCCTTGAGATTGATGTTCCCTATTTTCATGTGAATGGGGATTCCAAACTAGTCATCAAGCAGATCAAGGGTGACTACGTCGTTAAAAAACCAGACATCGTACCATTGTGGGAGCGCACTCTCCAGCTAGTGGCCCAGTTCCCATATTGGCCAGATGTAACTCATGTCCCTAGATCTTAAAACGGTGGATCTGACACCTTGGTTATCCTGGAAGCATAACTTGCGGAACCTGAATAGGATGATCTAATTATCCACATGGCGCATCGGATATTCATTGCTCCTATCACCCCATGTGATGACGATGGACTGTATGTGAGCCATCTTATTGCCAGAGCCTCCACGTCAGGACCCCTAGGTCCCTTAGATGAAGTGGTTGAAGTGACTCCCAAATGGAGATCCCCCTTTGTCGAGTTTCTCCAAAATGGTTACCTTCTGGCTTATCGGGACAAGCACAAGCGAATCCGACGCCGCGCACTGCAGTTTACCCTCCAGAGTGGTCCCAGTTTTGAGAAGTTCCTCTACAAGGGCGGGTTTGACGGTGTTCTCCTCTAGTGCATCCATGGATTCAATATTTATCATGACATGCAAGAGTTTCATGCCAGTTCCTATGGTGCCCATTAGACTAGGCCAAAACTATCTCAACAGATCCGGAGACTAGGGTCTTTTTGGCCCTCTATGATCTATGACTGCATCGAATTCTCCAAAAGGTGTGATGCATGTCTTGTTCATTCCAACATCATGCATCGAAAACCAGATCCTCTCCACAATACCAAGTACTCTTGGCCCTTTCCAGTCTAATGAATGGATGTAGTGGGACCATATCCACCAGCGACAGCTTGCCAGTGTCAGTTCATCCTGACCGCTACATATTTCTTTTCCAAGTGGGAAGAGGAAATTCCACTCAAGGAGGTCATGACCCATTCTATCATTGACTTCATGAGCTCCAATATCATCTACCAATTTGGAGTTCCTCATGATTTCCTCACTGATAACGGCACCAACTTCCGTGCAGCTGAGTTAAAGAAGTTGTACACCAAGTACAACATCCTCTCTAACCGTACCTCCCACTACCATGCGCAAACAAATGGGAAGATTGAGGCATTAAAAAAGACCATCTTTAATATTTTGCATAAAATGGATGGTCAAAATAGTAAGATTTGGCTGGAAAAGCTCCCCAATGCCCTCAGGGATTATCGAACGACGACTCGTAATTCCACCCAGGTGATCCCATATTCCCTGTTGTATGGAACTGAGGCCATCATGTCCATCGAGATTCAGTTTCCTTTATTGCACACAGTGTTCTATGATCAACAGGCACTAGATAAAGTAGTTGAAATTTACCTGGCTGAGTTGGAAGCGCTTGATGACAATAGGCTTCATGCCCTGCAAAACCTAGAAAGACACCAGAACAAGATTGCCAGAGCCTACAACAAGAAGGTCCACCTCTACTCTTTCCTTCAAGGTAGTCTGGTATTGGCCCTCAGAATGCCAATGATACTAGGTTTGAAACCACCTATATTGGAGCCCAAATGGGAAAGACCTTTCATTTTTCACAAGGTTTACCCCAATGGTGCATACTCATTGGTTACGATGGATGGTGAGCGTATAACTCCTCCCACCAATGCCAAGTTCCTCATGAAATACTTTACTTGAGTTGAGGGGTCCCACATGACCATAAACTGTATGGTCCTGCATGACCACAAACCGGATGGTCCCGCATTACCCTAAACTGCATTATGGTCCTGCACTACCCTAAACTGCATCATGGTCCGGCATGACCCTAAACTACTCGGTCCTACATGACTTTAAAAAGTAAAATGCCCTGCATGGAGTTTAACTATATGGAGTCCTACAAGACATTAAACTAAACCCTTAGAACTACATGTGGCTTAATTCCTATCCTTATGGGATACGTAGGAACACTTAGATTCTCAACCCTGATTCCAGCCCTTAGAGTCTTCCCTTCAACTATTTCCCTCTGGGTATAGTTCTTTTGGAGGGTCCTTGCATGGTATAGTGTATGCTTATTTATCCCCACTCATGTTAGGATTACGGCGGTCACACCATGTGCCCCATCCCCGTTCTTCTATACTCCCATTTCCTCATCGCACGATGCTAAACTGCATGGCCTTCAAGCACTATGTACGGATTGATTACCATCCTCATGGGATACCTAGGAACACCCATACATTTTGTCTGTTGGCCCAACAAAAACACCGAAGTCTCCCCTCAGGTCAAAGCATATGGTGTGGTGCAGGCTTTTACCTTAATCCGCGTTGAGTTTATCATAGTCCTGTCATGCGTCCCATTCCCTGGAAACTTCCACCTCTTTCACCATCCTGCTTGATATAGAAATGTACAGGAACACTTATGCTTCACTCACACTCTTTTATTGGGACTCCATCATATTTCATGTTCGAGAGGACCCCCAAATGTCATGGATTCTTGGCCCAAGGGCCCTCCTACTATCTTAGGCCGACGTCCTTGATGATTTCAAACAACAAATTTATAAAATTCTCACGTTTCAAATACGTTCTGCGGTCAATCCTCATTTGTTGTTCCCATTCCAGGTCACACGATATGGACACTATGATTTGGACAAGGTCAAAAGCTATCCTTTTTCGCTATCACCACCCCCATAAGTCCTAAATAGTGAGTGTAGTGGTTCATCCTGCCACATCGCACCTTCAAGCTACGGTCTCCCCCAGGTGATTCCATTTATCTAACCCTTATATAAGGGGGAGAGCCAAGTCCTACTCCTTGTTTCCCACACCGAGAATTGCTCACGTGGGCTTAGCAGCTATGTGGAGACAGCACCCGCATAAGAGGTCATATGAAAACAGTTGGCCAGAACGCCCAACCTCAGGTCCCCCGGCCTTCTCAGTTATTTGGCCCAAATTCTCACTTGGGGTTGTATGGTGTGGTATGGGATTATGTCCTCTTTCACGTCGGGTTACTGGCTATGTCAAACACACCCCTCATTGGGGTATCCTACCCCTCTCTTTGTCTCCTATAGAACTATGTATGGCTTGATTCCCATCCTTATTGGATATGTAGGACTACCCAGATGTTTAGTCTTTGGGTCCAACCTCATCTTGGCCCCTTGGCCTACATTCCCCTAGGGACAGGAGTATATGGTGTGGTATGGGATTATGTCCTCAATTCACATCGGGTCTTGTAACAACCATGCCATGTACCTCTTTCTCTTGAGAGTTATTTATCCCCTTGTCCTATACTCATATTTTCAAATAGGACACTCTCAAGTTGAGCCCCCCCTCGACCCACTTCGGTGATTCACCAATGTTCCCAAGAGTACTCAAGTTTAGCACCTAGAATGTCAGATTCTACCTGGACATTCTTTCACCCATTTCTCAGGCTTCATGTTCCCCTTCATTAGGGATTCCATCGCCTTTCACATCCAAAGGGACCCCCAAATGGCATGGATTCTCGGCCCAAGGGCCCTCCTACCATTACGGGTCAACGTCTTCAAGGGTTTCGAGCAACAAATTGATACAAGTCCCACGTTGCGAATTTGGTCAGCTGTTGATGCTCGTTTGTTGTTCCCATCTCAAGTCACACGATATGGATGTTGTGTTTCTAACACAGTCAATAGTTATCCTCTATCATCATGCCAACCCCATTTAGCCCAAAATGTCAGTTACATGACTCACATCCATCTCCACCTTATCATATCCAAGTATAACTTCAAAAATCATGGTACTATTCCTCAGTGCGCATCCGCGCATTAGGACGAAAAAGTCGTGATAAGGCAATAATTCGATGCTCTGCACCGATTTCCCCTTTGTATGTATTTCACATATTGTAAATTCCTTATCCGCCCTTGTTTTCTATACTTATTTCAACTCACGTAGGCTTAGGGATCAGATTAAGGTCCGCACTTACTTGGAATTGTCCCTCTTTTCGATGGCCTAAGTTCAAAGACCTTAAACTAAGATATTTCTGTATTTCCCCTTTGTAAGAACTACGTACGGATTGATTACGATCCTCATGAGATACATAGGAACACCCGAACATCTTGTTTTTTGGTCTAGATAAACTAAGAGTTAGCCTCTCCTATCCCATGTCCCCTAATCTTTTCCAGGCCCTTTAGGCCGAGGTTTCTTTCTTGGAATGGTGCATGGTGTGATATGGACCTTGCCCTCATTCACGTCAGGTATGATTCATCGCACCATGCACATTCCCCCTTTATCCTCATCTCTACTACGTCTATACCGCAAGACGTTAGAATGCATGGTTGGTCCCATCACATGACCCTAAACTGTGACAATATCTTCTTGGACGCACGATGAAAAATGGCACTGCATTGTGATTTCCTCACTCAAGGGACATCATGTTTGGTATCGCACACACACCATACCATTTGTCAATGCCTGCACACAGCTTTATTTTTGTGGCGATTCCTGGAAATTATATCCTAGGTCCATCACTACACAAAAAAACACACTCATTCGTCCTAAAGGATAAACAATATCTATCAAATACCGCTTCTTTTGGTGCAGGGGCCAGACCCACACAACCTTATTATCCCTAGAACCGATATCTTACCATGCCATTCTTATAACTATGTGTGGCTTGATCACCATTCTCATGGGGTATGTAGGAATGTCTATGTAATTTGCCTTGGGCCCAGCCTAACTTTCATTTTTGGTCCCTCAACCTGAAACCTCCCCCAAAAAGCACTCGGTGATCCAGACCAGGTCCTCATTCACGTCGTGTCTTGTAATTACATCATCGTGTGTCTTTTATTTCCTACCATATGCAGTCCAAGATCGATGAACATAAACTAAGACCACTCCACGTCCTTGTCAAAATACATTAAATTTCAATACATCTTCCAGAACTACGTATGGCTTGATTCCCATCCTCATGGGATATGTAGGAATGCCCAGGCATTTTTGCCTCCGGGTCTATCCCCCAGAATCTAAAAATCTTGTCCCTTCTGTTTAGGCCCCTTGGCCCGAACTCATTTGGGAACATGTGGTGTGGCAAGTACCTCTTAAGTTCTCGTTCACTTCAGGTTTTTCAATAGATACACCATGTGCTTCCCACCTATTTTCCTAGTGTGGTCCGAGTTCTATGACCCAAAACTATGATCTCCCCATGGGAACTATGCATCACGTTTGGCTATTTTTCCACCCCGTGAACCTTCCATTAAATTAATCCCCCCTTAATGGTCCACCCTAGGACCTTAATATAAAAGCATGTGACCCCAAGACCCTTGTCCTTGGGAAGGGACTAGACTCCCTCTATTTGATATGTCTCATTGTTATACTCAGATTAGTTTTGAAAAAGAGCAAAATGTGTGGAATTTTCACGGGGACATTCCCCCCATTCCATGTCCAAGCTTCGTTAGCCCATTATTTCGATCCTCATCCTCTTCGACATCCAAAGGGACCCCCTTCACGGCATGTCCTCATGCTGCCTCAGGTCACCTACAATTTCGCACCAACGTCCCTAAAGATCTCGGATGACATTTCTAACAGGTCCTGTGTTTTGAACATGGTCAGTGGTCAACCCTCATTTTTTCTTCCCCATTCTAGGCTGACGTGATACTGATACTCTGTTTTGAACATGGTCAATAGTTATCCCCTATCGTCATGCCACCATCATTATGGTCCATATCTCGATCATCCCGATTCACAAGTTTCCACTTCTTTATGTTCAAGTGGAATTCCAAAATACTCGGATTTATTTCTTCATGCATCTAGGTGTGTTTCATAGGTAGGTCAGCATCAGTGGAACATTATTCACCTAGTGTCCCATCATCTCTAACGTGTGCCTCTCTATGCTAGGAAAGTCCCATCACTACTTATTGTTTCCCACATCGAGCACGACTCACATGGGCTTGGGAGTTTTTGTAGGATGTGTACTGGCACATCCATGCCACACGTACTCTTCCTCATCCCTCATGACGTTGAACTGGCCTCTTAGAACTAAATATGTCATGATTACCATCCTCATGGGGTACGTAGGAACACCCGACCACTTTGCTTTGGGCCCAGCCTAATTTTCACTCTTGGTCCCCTGACCTGAAGAGTTTCCTCTGGGGATACGTCATGTGATCCAGACCAAGTCCTCATTAACATTGGGTTTATAGATACCGCACCACATACTCACTTCTATGGATCTTCTCTTTCACTCCATGTCCAATCATATGATGTTAAGTTGCACGAGTCCATAGGGCCTCAACGCATGACTATAAACTGTGGTTCTACCCTGAACAAGGTCGGGATGCCCCGCGATAACGTTGGGAGGTGACAGTTTCCTCATCATAGAGGTCTTGTTTGGAAGTATTTTTGATCCATGATCAGATCGATATCCCCACCTAATTCATTTCAACCATGGTGGCGTAATTTCAAGACTATTGGACTCCAGTCGAACAACCCATCACTCCACTCTACATGCTTTGTGTGCCCTTTATTTGGACCCTTGTCCTCTTTCACATCTAAGGGAACCCCCTAACAGTATGGATGTGCGAGCTATGGCTCATATACTATCATGTGCTAACGTTCTGTAAGACTAATGGATGACATTTCGAGTTAGGACCCGTGTTTCGAACATGGTCAGCAGTCTTCCCTCATTTCTTATACTCATTTTAGGCTAACAAAATAAGGATATTGTGTTTCAAACATGTTCTACAGTCATTATTAATTTTCATTCCATCACTAAAGTGTTCTGAATCTTGTTTATTGTGATTCCCAACTTACATTCCCCCCCCTGTTCGGATTTATTCCAGTGCTTATGGTGTTACCTCATTCGTGCACAAGAGCACATTAGGAAGACGGTAATTTGTCTGTTCTGACAGCTTCATTCTCCATTCAGGTCTCTCTCTTCTCTTTCCGGGAATCTATATTGGTTGTTCAAACCTCGTGTTCCCGAATCATGGTTGGAACTCCTACATTCAAGTGAATTAATAGTGCGAACATCCCTTGTTTCTCACATAAGGTACGACCCACGCGAGCTTAGGAATGGATTGTAATTTATTTCAAGATTGTGGTTGGAAGATGTTAAACCAAACGAACAAGTCAAAAAATCTATCCATATATGCTATTTAGAACAACAGTAAATAAAGAGAAATAAGTTTATGATTTTGGACAAAATAGGGCCCTTAAGGATCATCATCTTGGATGGATCGTTCCATCACCGCTACCTTTTGGAGTGTGTCTTCTAGGATTGATTCCCACCTCCTGAGGTCCCCCTCTTAATCAGCAGCCATAGAGCACAGTGCATTGGCCCTATCCTATTCTTGTGACTATCCACTTTGATGTTAAGTCATTTGGTGACCCGCTTCCACTAGCGGCTATTGGGCATCCACCAGTCGGGCCCTCAATTTCTCAACAAGCTCAAAATAGTTTGCGATGAATACCTCCTTTTCATTCACCTGTTCTTCAAGGTGTCAGACCTCTCATTCCACCTTCATGAATGCTTGGGTACTCCCCGACTATTTATAATAGTGGGAAACATAGGATCTTCGGCTCCTCTCGCACATATTCTCAGCCGTGTTGTCACAGACTGTCGAATGGAAATGACGTGCATCCACTCCTACAGCACAGAGAAATCGTAGCTTGGTATGGAGCGATCCCATCCATTTTAACCATTCCATCTAAGGCTGACCGAGAAAGCTCTTGATACACTTCAACCCTTTGCACCATGTCATCCTACTCTCCACAGCCGCCCCTAAGTCAGAATCATCTATCTCATCAGGATCTGCAGGCCGATAGTCAGGGAAAGTAGCCAAGAGAACAATAGTAGGGTCTTCATCGGGGACTCATCCTAAGGGGTTAGGCTCTTCAACGCCTAGGAGACTATCCTCTCTCGCCTCGGTCTCATTTTCTTCTTTTCCAACATCTGACACTATCCCAACCTTGGTATCACTGATATCCGTATCTCTTTTCTCAATGAGCACCGGGGCCGGCTCGGTTTGGGAAGTGTGCCCAGAATGGGACGGCACGTTGGCCATTGAATCAAATGCAGATGACCTGGATTCAGTATCCTGACGAGCCTCCATGGCTATGATTAATGCATAAACAATGAACACCCTGATTAATTGAATTCTCCAACGGTAACTACTAGTGTTGAAATAATGAACTTACAACAGCCCAAATCATCAGCCTCCGGTGTTCTAGCTGCTATAGGAGTTTTCATTATAGGGGATCCCTTAGCGCTCTTCAACTCAATAATGGATGTTGGATCCCCACCTTGTTCTATGGGAACCACCCCCCCCCCCCCCTTCAGATGGAGACTCTTGGTCGGCACCAATATGACCCTTAACAGGATACGGAGATCTGATTGAGGGTTACAAAGAAACGAAGGGGGAAAGGATAGATAAGGGCTGAGACATACCTCCTATAGATCAATTAAATCTATATCAGTCCTAATGATCTCACCACTCTCCCAATGACTCCCTTGGTGGGCCACCCCCTGAGACCCTCCACCTTCAATCTCCTCTTCTCCTTCACCCCCTTCTTCACCTTATCATTCTGCCTCCTCCTCTTCCATATCACTCCCCTTCGACTCCTCGTTGCTATCATTATCCTCAGATGGAATGTTGTCTAGATCATGCCCCTGGCCAAACATTCCCTTTACCAGGAGGGGTGGTTCCTCACGGTGACCTCCCTGGCGTGCATACGCATCCATGGCCTTCTAGTATGAATGTCGATGATGTAATCTCACCCTGTAGTGAATACAAATGATCCCATCCTCTTGCAACTGAATTCCATATCGTATTATCTTTTTCTAGAGGGCTTTGGTACACATCGACTGCCATAGGGTCATGCAGGCCGACCACAGAGCCGGGAATATTTCTTCATTTGAAGGTTGGAGTGGGTACCTTATCTACTTCCTGAGAAGTTCCCTAGCCACTCCGTGAGCTCCTCTCCACCTAGGAAACAAGGTCATGACCATGCCATGATACATCCATGCTACTGAAGTCCCAGCCTGTGGGGCCCAGTTGCCAGACATGCTTCTGACCTCCTCCCCCCCCCCCCCAATAGTACCCTGTCTGCTCTCTCGCCACCCAGGTTCTACACTGGCTGCCTTGAGTTTCCAAACTCGCATCTGAAAAAGTCAATTAGGGTATTCTATGTCCCAATGTTTGACATATTCTATTGAGAGGCTAGCATCAACTCAGGTGGGGGGAAAGGTAATGACATCGCCAGAGCCGTCAGTTGTGAACATCAGCCACATTTGGCAGAGAATGCATAGATGCCTTTCCTCCCAGACATTTCTGTATAATTTTTTCGGAATCTTCTGGAGGCACCCAAACTACCTGGTGAATCTTGATGGCATATAGGGCTCACAAAATTTCTTCCCATCATTCTGGACCACAATTACCCCACCTCTGATGCCCTGAAAATATTCCCTTTGCTCCAGTGAGCCTTTCCCATTGTCTATCATTTGGCCAGTTGGAGTGGGGAACGAGCTAAAAGTCAAATTTCCATGATTGCTGATTTTGATCCTTACTCCCTCCTCATTGAGTTTAAATGGCATAACCCCGACAATATTCATCATGGACGGTCGCAGGCCATTACCCGGAGGATGAATGGCATTTGGAAAGGTATTTCCACATCAATGAGCCATGATCTAGCCATGAAAGATCTATAAGGGACCATAGATCCTCCTCAGTGATCCCCCTCTCGAAATGCGCCCAAGAATGGCATACAAACAGGCTAACACATGAAACCCCAGATTGAACCTCTAATTCGCATCCATGATTCTATCCATTACTAATGTCGCTGGATGAACTCCCATCATTGCATCCCTCACTGGTAGAAGCCACCTGCTTATGAAGGTTGCGAGAAATCTAGTCTACTGAACATTTGGATCCCAAATCTCATTTACACTGATGTCGCATGATTGATATCCCCCCCCTCCATTATCCTCCAATACGATCCTATTTTTCTCCTCTGTTCTATGGTCAGACATCGTCTTCCTCGCCTGGACATCTTGACTACCGGATCTCTTTGTAGGAAAAAGATGAACCATTTTTTATAGGCGATTTCCATTAAAAATTCCTTGACCACCAACCTCTCTTTAGCCAGCTCCAACAGATGCCATGTTAGCATAGGAGTTTGTGATCTGTCCCCCAAGACATTCCTCATTGGGAGGAATTCATCATACTGGTGCCCATCCAAAGGGATACCCCCGATGCAATGAATGTCCTAGAGACTAATACCAACTTCTCCATAGTGAGGATGGAAGGTTTTGGTATCAGGGGACCATCAGGTAAACAACTATGGCCCGAGCTCATGCTGATGGTATAAATGAAACAGCAACGTCCACAACACCTTGAAAAAATTGATGTGCTGTAGTTCAGCCCCAAAATGGTCACACGTCTGGCATACCCAATATTCCTAGTCCCATTACTCATAAAATTGCCTCCAGATCACAAGTCCCAATTCTGCAGCCATCCCTTGGTTTCATCGGTAACACTCTGACGGAAGGTACTTGCATATTGCACTGGAGAATCCCCCACAACCGGGTCACCTCCAGAAATGGTTTAGGTCTTAGGGTTCAGGATTTAAACATCCATATGTCTGGTTTCTCTAGAAGGATGGTCAATGTTAATGATATTATATCGAGGGAGGTCATCCTCGCGGGTCACCCATGACCGCATTGTCGACTTCAAATCCCGGCCCAGGTACCTCCTCCAAGTTACTTAAGTCCCATATCGGCAGCTTTTCCGACTGTTCATACTCTTTCTGGGTTGGGTTCAACATGTGGAAGATAGTATGGTTGCTTGATACGATCCTTCATGCACCATAAACCTTAGGGTTGGAAACCATCTCAGCCCTTCGAGCAGCGAATGAGGCTTCTCCCTCACCGTCAGACTGATTGGTGGCCATCTTCTTCTAGAGAGGCCTCAAGGAGTCAGCACAAAATGATAGGCATAGCTGTGAAATTTCAGGTGTCGGCATGAAATTCAAGAATTGGCGTGAAAAAAACTGGGTCTGCGCGTAAAATGACAGCTGAAATCGGGGAATTCCGCGCAACCAAAGTGATTTTTTTTCACAAGACAGGGGATGTTTTTCGCGAGTAAGAGCTCAAGACTTGTCGCGCAAGAAAATAATGTATTTCTGAGGGACCCGTGATAGTTTTATAGGCATTCAGGGTTATCGCTCATGTATGAAAGGTGGATTTCATTCCACTTCTCGGTTTTTTGCACAATTGCAGTTTTGGGCATGTGAATATCCCAGGGAGTTTTGCATCTTGGTGACTCCCTCGGAATCCGACCTTTGTTTCCCCTTGCCGATCTGATTTATAGGCATGCAGGGTTCACGCAATATTTCATACGAGCGTATTTTTCGCATGGATCCGGTGACCCCGAGTGCCTATATATAGAAGGTCACCCTTCGACTTCCGACGGCTGAAGAATATGACCATCTCTCCTGTGTGAAATTCACCACTTGTGCGTGTAAAAGATGGATCTCCGGTATTGGATTTTTTGCACCAGGTCGCCCAGGGGTCCGCCTTCACATGGGACCTCTTTGGCATAACCTGTGTCCAAATCCCTTCGAGTCTCATCCCCTGCGCACAATCCCTTCTACTTACGCGTAGGCTTTCAAATTATGTGCAATCCCCTGCAATTGTGCACCACCCCCAGTCATGCACTTAGTCCCTTGAAATTTCATGTAACCCCAATCCTTTCATGCACTTCCTTCCAATAGCATGCACTGATAATCCTTGTGTACAATCCATTCCAATTACGTGCTACCCCAGTCCTTGTGCGCACTCCCTTAAAATTTCATGCAACCCCTACTCCTTGCATGCAATCCCTTCCAGTTGCATGCAAAACCTCATCTCCAATTGACAACCAATCTTCCACGATTTTGCACCAACCCGGTCTTTTCCGCGCAATCGTGCCTATTGCACGCCAATTGTCAGCAAACCTCCATGATTGCACGAAATCCTCTGGGACCCCTCACCCTGTCTTTTTCCCTTCTACTACTCCATTTTAACACACCTCGTCCTCCTTAGATGTGCTCTTTCACATGTGTCTGATGTACTTATTATAGACATAATTTTCATGTGCCTCTCATTCCCCAAACATCTATGTCATAAACCATATTTCCCGTACGACCTTCTAGACTCATACGAGGTAACTTCAAAGTCCTTTGGGTGATGTTTCACATTGCATTGCTTTGCATCATGATTCTTCACACAAGCACACTAACGGCTATTTCTTCTTCGTATAGCCACGTTAACGTGGACCCCCAATGGGATCACCTCTCGACACCCCCAGTCATAGTGTTGACTTTACCTTCTCTTCACCAAGGTGCAGAGGGTACCCGTTATGTAAATCCTAGGGGTGCGGAGCGAACCCACCTTGTCTGAGCTACAGGTCGTTAAACTACCAAGCACCATCATGCTCAACACATGACATTAAACTATGACCTCACCCCATACACTCTACACAATGTACGACATCTCAGATGTTATCCACATCTTCTCGTCTCCACGGGAGCATGACCATACCTCACATGGAATGAGATCCTCCTTATCAGAGTGTAGCCTATCCGTAGGGAAGGGAAACCATCTCGGGGTAATCCCTATAGCCTTTCTTGTAGGAGGTAGTACCCCTACTCCTCATTTCCATTTCGGTTCAAAATGCTAGAAAAGGGTGTGATGGGGAATGGTTCCCCTCCTTTCTTCGGTTCCAAATCCCTCTCCTGCTGGGCTTTGTCACCATTGGGCCTCCATCCTGGAGACAAATCCCTCTCCCACTGTACTTTGTCACCATTGGGCCTCTGTCCTGAAGTAAGTCCCAATCTCCATCTTCTTGGGTTGTGAACCATGCATAATCCCCTATTTCCTCTTTGGGACACTATCCACATGTGATCCTCACTCCATTTCCCACAGACGCAACTTTCACGACGTGATCATCAGGTCCCTGCTGCCTCTTGTTTCTCACACCAAGCATGACTCAAATAGTCTTAGATTAAGCATTGACCATGAAACCCTCTATAGGATGCCTAGAGTTTAATCCCCACACATACCCAAACTACATGGAATTTGATCCTTACTAAGGTAAGGTACATAAGAAGCCTCCACGAGGTTGAAGCCCAACATCCATTGCTTCCATGCCCAAACCCTAACTACATGGACTTTGATCCTTGCCAAGGCAAGGTACGTAGGAAGCCTCCATGAGGTTCAAGCCCAACAACCATTGGTCCCGACTGTCTTCACGTCGGGACACCAAAGTCATCCCTCCTGAACTATGTGGAATTTGATCCTTACTAAGGCGAGGTATGTAGGAAGCCTCCCTGTGGTTCAAGCCCAACACCAGGTTGTTCCGACCATCTTCACGTCGGTTCACCAACACCCCGGGCATCCTAGAGCATAAGACCCACAACCATACATGAACTATGAGGTCTTTGATCCTTTCGAAGGCAAGGTACATAGGAAGCCTCCACGAGGTTCAAGCCCATCATCCATTTGGACCCCAGGTCCTCCTTCACGTCGGTCCGCCGACCCCCATCCCATACGAACTACATGGGTTTGATCTCTATCTCCTAGGGAGGGTACATAGGAATCTTCCATGAGGATCAACCCCATCCAACGATACGCCTTTGTGACCCCATCCAGCGATAAGCCATTGTGACCTCAATCAGTGGTAAGCTGTTGCGACCTCAATCAGGGGTAAGTTGTTGCGTCCCTAAAAAAATGTCAATCCGTTGTAATCCTATTCGTTGGGACCCAAATATTTGGTCTTTCCTAGTGGTTTCAGACCAACCCACGCTGCTAACCACAGGTAAGCCACATACACATCATCAGGTTGTTGTCTTATGTGTACACCCCAATTCAAGCTCATCATCAGACCTTTCCTGCGAGCCTAGGTGTCTCGAGATGGTCATGCCCCAACATAGAGTTTCCACATACTATGGGTCCCATCCATGCGTCCATTATCATAGAAAGACTCCTTAGGCATCCCATCGCCCTCCTGAACTACACGGACTTTGATTTCCTACGACGAGGATACGTAGGAAGACTCCCTGAGACTCAAGCCCAAAATTACCGTCGTCCTCATGGTAGTTTCATCCCATTCACCACTCATTTCACTCATCTCCCATAACACATCTTGATTCTAACCCGGGCTACCACATCCAGGTGATGTCATGTCAATACACCTACATCATTCTATCCTCCAGGGGTTACACTCATCTGATCTACTCTAGTCAGTGTTTTGATCAGTCTGATCTATCTCCACTAGATGTTAAACTTGCGGCATAACCCGTTTTAAACATGGGAAGCTAAGGAAAACCTCAGAGACTTACCTATTTCATCTAATTCCTCGAATTAGATGTGGGATGCCTCGGGCTTCTGCGCCCTTGAGAAGCCCTATGATAAGGGACATAAGACAGACACACCAGTGTTCCAGAATCCAGACATGCCATTGATGTCCAATGTGACTACTCTCCTGACTGAAGGATGTTGCCCTGAGTTGACACCTTGGAATGTCCTGATAGAAGCAGCGTAATTAACCATCATCCATGAAGATATGGAACTAGGAAGAGTTTCATGAACAACGTATCAAATCTTTAAGGGAGACCCGGACTAGGTTACGAGCTCCGAGGAGGAATCCATGGAAAGAAGAGACAACATCACATCATCCCATTTTGATCAAGGAGAAAATGTACCTGAATAAGCGATGGATGCCTCCCACCTTTGGAAAGCGGGAATTTGGGGCAACAAAACTGCGCCTTTCATCCTCGAACTATACAGACACGCGCGCCCCGAAGAAAGCATTAGAAACAAGTATAAAATGAAATAACACAAAAAAATTAGAAAAAAATTATTATTCAAAAGTTTAGGTCATTAAATTTCATTCAATTGATAGTACAAATATCACAACCTTATTTTCCTTCATCAATACTATAGCTTTCTATTTCTCTAAAATCTACTTTTGTGCATGGAAGTGTACTTGGATAATATGGTAGTGTGGCTCATGGTTGGAAAATTTTCCCTCCTCAATTGTATCAGTTTCATCTTGATACATTAACTCATCTAAAATATCAATCTCTCTATGATATTATTTAAAGGAATATCAGGTCAAAGAATCATATTATTCTATTTCATCAATATTAAACATATTAGAAAGACGAATATCTTAAATAATCTTGTTTTTAAGTGGATTTATAATATTCCCAAAGTATCCAACTCATAAACTGTATCATTAATTTCAAGAAGCCATTGTGTGAGTCTTATGTTTCTTGAATAAGAGTCTTATAATATTTATCAAATTATTTTGTGTGCAGTCTTTGATTGGAAAATTCATACATAGAAGTCTGATGACCAGCTACTGAAAGTCATACATTTGGTAATGTCTTATGAGATCATATGAAAATTTATATGATCAAACACATGTTGTGTAAAGTCATATGTGGTCTTTACAAAGTCTTATGCCTATAAAATTACTTATATGTTATGATTAAATTCGTATAAAGAATCTATCAAATTAATACATGTTAAAGATTCAGCATAGGATGTTCAAACATCACTCAACTAAAATAAAAACCTCCTTGTCTAGGTATGAGGCCATATCAAACACTGTAAATTTTATTTAATAATTGACCAATGAAATTCCTATGCCATATACATCATTAGTTATTCTTGGTTGTCCAGGGATAGTTTCCCCAAATCATATAAATTTTTGGTCAACTCTAAGCTAGTATATAACTATTAAATTATAGCCATAAGTCAACCCATTTATCAATCTCATCAATATCCCTTGGAACACGATGTAGAGGGTGTTCCTTTATCCATCAAACCATTTCACTGGTTTTGAAAATCAGAAAAAAAGTCATCAAAATTAAGGGATTATAAAATATATTTATGTATAAACTCCACTTCCTCCAACATTGTTTTCCATATGAAATCATAGAACATAAACATCGCATTCCATGTTTCTCTAACACATATTAATTGTATCCAACACCTTCCTTATTGATAACAAATACAATCCATGCATACAAACTTTAGAGTAGAAACTATTATTTTATAATAACTCTACCAATGGATGATATTGATCAATGGTTCCTTTAAAGTCCATAAAGTAATCTCTCAATGTGACATCGAGTGTTTGAATGGTTCTTTTCAAGCTGGTCATCTATTTTAGAGTGATAGGCCATACTGAATCTCAACATATAATTTCAAGAATTTTTATAACTCCTATAGAAAATATTGTTAAACCTAAGATCTGAAATAAATATGATCAATAGTGGTTTCCCATATAGAATCACAAAATTATTTTATATATATCATGTAAATTTGATCATGTGAGAAATAATCGAAAAAAGTAATGAATTAGGAGATCTTTTTCATTCTATCCATCAAAACCCATCTGGAATTTTTTATTTCAGATGTATCTAGAAGGCCCATGAAAATGTGCACGGTGATAATATCCAATTTAAATATTAGTATATGAAATGGATATATCATACCTTATTATATTTTATGCTCTAATTTAACTTGCTAACATACCAAGCACTTTGATGTTTACTCTACAATCTTTTTCCTCATGTTGTCCTACCAAAATTTCACCCAACGATCTTGGCCCATCATGGTAAATCTAGGATGGATTGAGAAAGATGGCCTATGTGAATCATAAAAAAAAATCATTATTTATCTTTAGTGATGATGAAACATAGATTGTAGTCCTAAACCAATTGACTTTTACTTTGTTTATGGTAAATTCCAAAATTTTCCCTTTCTCTATTTATGCCACCTTTCAAAATAATTTCCTTGTGAATCCTTAATCATATCATGGATATATGATTTGGAAATAATTTTGGTAAGTTTGGTTGTATTTTTTGGGGAATAAGGTAGATACTTCCTGAAATGATAATATGAGAAACCATTGAGTTGAACATAGAGTTCACAGTAAGTACGTATCCACTGGTCGTTTAACACAAAGTAATTCAAAACTACTTTCATTTTAAAATACTAAATAACCTAGTCCATTATTCAATGAATAACTATATATCCCAAATTCATATCCACATGAGGGGAGTGTGAGTAAAGTTTTATTTATTATCCACTTCATGAGCCCCTTAATGTTTCCTCACATTCCTCTATCTAGACATACTTTAATATTTTCTTGGTTTACTTATAGTGTGGCTAAGACAACCATGAGAAGTTTCTCATAAACCATATATACTATAGAGAAAATTCATGAAAACTATATATAACTGTGTCAATTTTGGGATTGATCCATTCATTAATTTCTTGTATCTTTAAAGGATATATAGATATTCCTTCACCCATAACTACATCCCCCAAAAATGTACCTTCTTGCATCCAAAAGTCACACATTATAAATTTATCATACAACTTCTCATTATTTAATATCTTCATTACAATCCTTATATTTTATCTATGTTCATTCTTCCTCTTGAAGTATATGAGAATTCCATTAATAAATACCACCAAAAAATTATTGAGGTCGTCTCAAAATACTCTATTCATCATGTGAATAAATATTCAATGTTTACTAATGAAATCATTAATAATTCATGAGGTTCATATCTCATATTACAATCTATATTTTAAATTTACCCTATCTAAAATGTTTAGGAATTTCCTTGTAATATTTTTTAAAAATTATATGGAATTATTTCAAGACCACACGCTTTGACGGAATGTGATTCCGAGGCCCGGTGAGCCCAGAATGGAATTTTTTAACTTTTTTTAGTTTACTTATGTAAACGTGCAAGCAGTTATTTCAAACATTTGAACCAGTTCTCAGATCAAAAATATTAAAGAACTATTGACCTTGTAATGCTTGTATTTTACAATAAAGGACATATATTTGAATTTAGAGGGTCGGATGGAAATGTTATTTTTTCCTTAATTTAAAAAAAAACAATAACTTAAAAAATTTATTTAGTATCTTTTCTCACCGTTGAGAGGTAGACGACAACACTGTGGTGCAGAGACAAGTAGAATTAATGGAATCCACTTAATTTCATGTTATGGTGCAATGTAACTATGCATCATTTGGAGCGTAACAACTATGATGTTTCATAAATGAAATAGCTTAACAACGCAATGTCGCATCGTAACAGAAATGTTGCAATGTGTTTCCTTTTTATGGAATACCGCATTGGAGAATAGAGGGTTAGACCGTGGGAAATTATTTGATGAAACTCTATAATGTTTTCTCTCCAATGAATAATGATGAACTTCGACGGAATATTACCATCTTCGACACACCTTGAAGAATGGAGTTGGGAAACAACGAACGCATTCGACTTCTTCAGTCCTAGAGGGAAGAGTGCTCCATCAACAAATTTTGATCAAGGTAGGAGTTTTTCATTTATTTATGTTTCCCCATTCGAATTTATAAAGGATGAGTATAGATCAACCTAAGAACTGGTTGATCTGTGAATTGTCTGTTATTGCGGGAGGGTGTTTCATTTGGGATTTATATTCGTGATTAATCTTTTGTTGATGGAATATCATCCTAAGCCTCCCCAGTTTTAAACTTCTAACGCAGAGGGTGTGGGATAACATGAACAAGGCCCAAGCCCCTCTGCAAGTTATTTCATTGTAAATGTATTTTTCAAGATGGATACAAGGTGCTTCTTAGGCCATCGTAGTTAAGAGGGAGTTCCCTATAGGTTGTAGGCGCAAGCGGAGAAAAGAACGAACCACCAAAGCACGTCTGGTGGTCCCTCGAAGTTCTTGACAGTGCTCCGGCAATGGTGGCTCTACCCCCGTGCCAGAAAATGGTTTAGTGGGGCTGCAAGTTGTGCCAGCGACGGACATAAACATCATGCCTCAGTGACGCACTGAGCAGTGGAGACCACGACCGCGGTACTGGAGACCTGCAGCACCACACTGGCGTCGCTTTGACAAGTCAACCCATCAACTCGGTATGTGGGTGACATGGATGGGTGACCAGTTTCACTGACCTCATGTGGTGAATCCGGACATGGTTGTGCTGCCTCTGGATAGATGATTCAGCCCGCTACAGTGGGACGCACCCGCAAAAGAGGGTTGGACCCACCCCAGCAGGCCGCACCCGCATAAGAAGGACAGACCTGCCCTAGTGGGCCAGACCCACACGGGTGGGCTGTAACCATAGCCCAACGAGCTAGGTCAAGATAGCTTTAGGTCGGGTCAGGTCATCCCAGCCAGGGTCATGCCAGTTCGGTCTGGACCTAGACCCAACCACCCCTCATTTCAGTAAAACACTTTTAACTAACAGACCGAGCATCTGATTGACACGTCGTCTATGTAATGAGGACCATTGTGACAAGGTAGTCCTTCTCATATACACTATGTGAGTTTTGGTGGAGGTTTTCATATGGTCGGGTTGGATCAGACTTGAATATAACCAGACCCTTTTTACAAAACTCCCATATCTTACAGACCGAGTGTCCGTTCGACGTGCCATCTGTTGCGTTGGGAAACTTATGACAAGACAGTTCATTGGGTTACTATATGTGGGACTTCCTGGCTATTGAGGTATGACCGATGGATTGATGAGTAGATCCACCCAGAATCAAGCGTGAAAAGTCCAGGAATCCAGTGGCTGGATGTGACGTGAAGAGTGAAGAGTGACCCTTCATGCATCAACAATGGATGGACCCTTTTTGGATCAGCATGATAGAGACCCTTCATTGATCAGAAACAGAGTGACCCTTCATTGATCAGAAATGGAGAAACCTTTTTAGATCAGCAATGGTGTGACCCTTCATGGATCTGCGTGAGAGTGACCTTTCATGGATCAACATGAAAGTGACCCTTTATGGATCAGTAGTAGCGTGACCCATCGTGGATCAACCACAGAGTGACATATCATGGATCAGTAGTAGAGCGACCCTTCAGGGGTCAACAGTATATCCTATCAATAGAATAAGATGATATAGCCTTATGACCAATCATATTTACTTATGAACATAAGTTATACCTGGTGTGAGATGTCTTTTAATTTTTGTTTTACTTTGAGATCTTGATTTCTGTTATTTACTTTTTAGAGTTTTGTGATACCAGAGTTGGTCTCGGGGTCCCTACTGAGTATTGTTTTACTCACCCCTGCACTGTCTTCTCTCGTACATGTTGTTTCATATATAGATGACAAATAGCTTTTACTGGAACATTGGGGACCGAGGGCTAGATGGTGCATGGAGGTGGATCGATAGACATGGTGTGTTGCAGTGACATACAAGAGTGAGTTGTACCTACCCTTCAGGTAGGATCCTTTGTGGATGACCTCTGGATTTTGAACATCCATTGTTGTACTTTCCTTTCTGTGGGGCTTGTATTATGGCCCCATTTACTTTATGTAGTACTTGTACTTGTTTTTGGTTCAAGTTTCAGCATGCTTTCCACTGTATGGGATGAGTGTGTGTGTGTGTGCAGGTTGCAAGGTAATGCCTTCACTTGTTGGGATATTCCTTTTTGGTGCTAGTCTCTATCCCCTAGCATGTGGAAGGTGGTCTTGGGGTAGTCACAGTACGGGACACAGGGGATGGATCGCGACACTCTCTTTACCTTTATTTAGTGATATTTGGAACAAATATCAACTTTTTAGAAGTGCTAAACTTCTTTAATTTGATCATACAAGTCATCAATCTTTGGTAGTGGATACATTTTCATTACATTTATCTTGTTGATCTCTTATAAATTGATGTAGAATTGTATTAACACATCCACCTTCTTGAAAAAGTGTAGTAGTTCACCCCATGGTGACATGATATATCATTTGAACCCTTTATCTAATTTCCCTTTCAGTTTTTTTTAACTCCTCTAATTCAGTTAGGAGAATAATATAGGGTATTTTGGTATATTTATGTATTCTGGAATGAATTATTTGGATTACAAAACCCACGATCTAGGAAATGTCTGGTAAATTCTCCAAGAAATACATCTACAGACTCCCTTACAAAGGGCATGCTCCCATATTTGAGTCTTTCCTTTGACTCAACCATTTGATAAGGATATGATTCTTCATTGGGTATCAACACCCACAATTTTGAAGTATTTTATAAATGAGGTTCATAATATTCCTTCTATATCTATAAGAGTATAGGATTATTAAAAATATGTAAAAAAATAATTTCTCGAAAGATTGAGTGATATCAATATAATGGGATCAAATACATGCCCAATAGAGTGTAAAATTATACAAAATAAATGGTTATGGGATTCATAGGAATAATAATTCCATAGACAATGATTGGGGCAGATTCCAATACATGGATTGAAATGATTTCACCACTAGGTGTTTTTACATATTTATTTACTACCATGTATCTAGTAGGAGATTCAATTATCATTGAAAACTTATATGATATAAATGAATGCATAGAACATGAACCAAATAAAACATTCTCCACTATAGAGTGAATAGTAATAGTACCTTGCATGAATTCATTTTATTACTCCACCTCAATTATGTATATGGTGTATGTTTTCCACTAATCCCTCGACATAGGTAATTGATGTTGTCGATTCCCTTGAATGATCCTTTGATTGGTGCACTAACTTGCCTTGTGTCCATGTTCCTTGTAGTTCAATCATTGAACCATGTGCGGTGCCTTGGGTGGTTCCCTTATTTCTACTTTCATGTTACTCATCTTATTCATGTTTCTTCAACATTAAATAGCTTGATACCCTTCTCCCACACTTGAATCATTTCCTTATTCTATTGATGAAATTACCATGTTTAATTTTTTAAGAACATTAACATGTTTGTGGTTGGACCTGCATGCCTCCATTATCAATTGATCCCCCATCTTGAAACATCATCCTTCTCTTCATATCCCCATATCTATAGAACCACTATAAAAACATCATATCTTCTTTAATATCACACTGAACTACTTCTTCAATGCACCAAATGTCTACGAACGCTAGTTCCTTTCAAATATTTGCTATTAAACTACTAAAGAATCTAAATATTTTTCTATCATTATTGATAACAAAACCAAAGTAATACCTCTAAATCCTTGTAAAATTCACATTATAGGTTTTGATAGATTCATTCTACTTCTTAATATCAATATGTTAACTCTTCATCTTGTTTTTATGAGTGCAAGGGGAATACATAATAAGAAATATATTATTAAAGTATTCACATTGAATTTCTGCAACTATATTCTTTGGCATAATTTTATTAAAAAATGTACACAAAAAACAATCCTTTAGTTATAAATGGAAGATTGTTAGACTACCATTCTACTACATAGAACAAAGAATCTAGGAAAATATATTTTATAGGGATTTGATCCATTATTATACAACAAATGGATTAGAAGGTCCATTGGTCGATGTTGGTCTTTGGTGTATAAAGGGATCTTTAGACAATTTTTCTTTCTTGGGTAAAGGTAGTGGTTACAAATAGTTCAAATTATTATTCAAAAACCTCAACAAAGTGTTAAATAATTCTATAATACTTTTAAATCCACCACCCATTACATTGATAATTTTATTCAAATAGTCATTGCATTGTCCATCACAACGAGTATTGGTCTGGTTTCTCCTAGTTCCCACCATTTTCCAAAATAGAAATGTTTAGAATAAAACATAATTCAATATTTATGAATAATAAAAATATTCATATGTGTAAATAAATTATAATGTCTTCTCCCATGGGATCCCTATGTTTATCCTGAATTATATTTTTATAGTCTAATTCCCAAATTAACTAAAACATGCTTTGATACCAAATATAGAAACAATAATTTTTCATACATGATTATCACATAATTTTAATATATGAAATATAATAATAATACAGTCTTTAATTGATTGGTTTTGTGTCTTGGGAAATATTATTTTATACAATATAATCATGAATAAAACATAAGCCATTTTTTTAATCCTTCATCATACACCTCATAAATGTTTTCATATTCTCTTTAGTATATCCAATCACATAAGGAAATACATAAAATAAAGGGTGAGAAAAAATATCATTAGGAGAGAGATTATGGTGAAAGAACATGAAGCGTGAATAAAGATAAGAACATTAGTGAATCAAAACATCATCATCATATCATAGGCACTAAATGAACATCAAAAGAATACATGAATCATTTGAATATAGGATGGAATGTGGCATATCTATAATAATGAAACATCATAACACTGTTGTCAAAACTCACACATAATTAGGAATAAAGCTAGAATAATGTTCACAAATAACATATGCGTACAAATCATCAATTAATTACTTATAAACAAAATTATCATTTTTTATGCATATTACAAATAATCTCTCATGGCATATCACATTAACAAACAAATTTGAGGGGTATATAATTATACACTAACCCGAAACAGTATAATATTTTCATAACCATTCAAGATATATAAAAATGAAAAATTTATTAGTCATGGGAATAAAATAAATACACCAGAGAATAAATGGATTGATAATGTCATCAAAAATAATATGTTAATTAATAAAACATGGGGTTTCCCCAATATAAGAAGAGATAATATCATTTTTTTGTATTAATCGGTGTCACTAGTGATAATTAGATCATGATTGTATAATAATATAATAATATACATTGGATGAATCAAGGAGGTAAATTGAGAATAAACATGTTATCATTAACCATTAATGATAGAAAATAATTGATAAACCCAAAGAAAAGAGTTGCGTTCAAGACTGAACTTACCTTAGTTCCTATTATATTCTATCATGTTTATAGATACTTTATAATAAAATTACATAAATTGAAATATGAATTTATAAGTGAATTATATTCCTTCATGTCACTCTTGACCAGTTATAGTCACTTTATTTTATTACCTTATTATTCACTGTTATTGGTTAAATAGTTTGGTGTCATGCTTTCTTTAAATTATCCCATCCTGTTTCAATTTCCTAATTTTTATTCTATGACATACATATGTCAAGAATATTATTAAATGAAGAAAAAAAATTAAATATAATTTTATATTTATATATTATAAATAATTTAATCTAATAATCCATGTATGTTGTGGTAATAAAATCATTGGAAATTTCTTGTGGGTGGATGCAATCAACCATTAATCCAGTGAATATAAAGATAAAGAGATGCATATATGATATATAAGTATATTTGTAACATCCCCCAATATGGAACTCTCTTGTGTGGCCTAAACAAGTTGGTTATGGGGCCATAAGAACACCTCTCCAAACACCAGAGCCTACAGACTTATAGTTGGGGTGCGATGAATATGGTTGAGAGGCTATACCCCCTAGTATAGAGTTATAACATAGTTAATTAATCAAATAATAATACAAATAATATCAAAGTAATAATGAATAGAAGAAAACATATATCATAATCATTTATTTATTTGATTAAAAGGGCCTTGGAAGGGATGACACGGAAAACTAAGGGGGCCAAAAGAAATGCATCCCAAGGGAATCCCCAAGACTAATGGAAGCCCCCTCGGAGGGAAGCAAACCGAGGCTAACAAAACAAGTGAAAGATTCATAAAGAGAATCCTGAGAAGCAAGGTAGTCGGCTGCTCTGTTTCCCATGTGCCAATTGTGGGAAATCTCCATCCCATCGCTAATACTCCTCCTGATTTTCCTAGTATGATACGTGATAGACCACGGAGTGGAGGCTCTACCTATGATGGACTTGTGGAGATTCTGGGAGTCCGTCTCTAACACATCAATGGATATGTTAACCCTTCTGCATACCTCAAGGTCACCCAAAATTGCCAGAGCTTCAGCATGAAGAGAGGTTCCATTCCCAATGAAAGCTAAGAAAGCAATGGTCACTGAGCCGATGGAATCTTGAACCATACCACCACCTCACATATCTCCCAAGGTACATGAACTGTTAGTATTAAGATTCATCCCCCTACTGTTTAGGACCCAACTGATCCACCGGCCATAGGGAGCAATGGTGTTGGTAGGAGAGCTTTGATAGGGGATGAGAATAGCATGAAGTGAGGGGGCAGACTCCTAGTTAGGAATGAGGCGGGCAATGTTCAAGACCCAGAACCTTGCATGGGCAACAACAGCTGTTCTGGATGGGGGTTTTCCCAAGAACCTAGCCTTGTTCATCGCCTTCCATATGCACCAGCTACTGGCTGAGAGAATGGCTGCACGCGCTTTAAGCTTTGTGTTATTCCTCCCCACCCCTTGGAACCAGTATGCAAGGAAACTAGACCCCATAGGCCCAAGGGGAAGATGTTTGAAATCAACACTGAGGGAAGACCAGACCCCGCTCACCCATTGTCCTTCAAAGAATATTTGGCGAGCGGATTCCTCATGGAATTTGTTGTAATAGCTGCACCGAGACCCCAATAGAATACCGATGCCTTTAATAAACTCATCATTAGGGAGGGCCTTATGACAGATGTGCTAGAAAAGGAAGTTATATTTTGTAGGGATATCCTTGTACCACGCCGCATCGCTCTATTCCACAAGACCAATTGATCCATGAATGAGTTTGCAATATTCCTTAACCGAAAAAGCACCGGACGTTGCTCCTATGAAGACACAAACATCAGGGGAGTCTGAGAGTTCAATGAGATCATAAACTGTATGCTGGATCCTATTCAAAACGGCCTGAATCAGTGTCGGGTGGTTGCAAGATTGACTGACGTTCAGTGCTGGAGTGGGGAAACCAGGAAAACCAAGGTTTTTTCCAGCCAAGTTACAGAACCAGAAGTTTACCACACCATGTCCAACAATCCTGTTACGACCCGTCCTCGGGTCCCATGTCGTGACTACCCCAAGCCCGCCTTCCATAGGCCAGGGGCTGGCGACTAGCACTAAAGGTGCAAATCCTGATAAGAAGGGAATTCATTGCCTTTATATAGTAAACAAACACAACAGAGTATGCAACAGAAGTAAGCACAAAGTAAAACTATATACAAAAGTAAGTGCTGAAAAGAAAGGGGCTGAAAATACAAGCCCAACAGTAAGTACAGTCTAACTGAAAGTCTAGTACAACAGTAGTAAAGTAAAGAAGCAACCACTGAGTCGTCCTCTGGGAATCCCACCTGAAGGGTGGGTACAGATGGTCTCCTCAGCACCTCGGGTCCATCCGTCTGCTCCATGTACATCCCGCCGAGTGGTCCACCTCCGGGTACCGTCCAGCTCCACAAGTCTCTACCACGATCAGTGTTGTCCGTCGTCTGCATCCAACATAACGTAGTGTGGGCATAGCCCATGCAGGGGTGAGTATAACAATACTCATTAGGGACCCCGAGACCCCTGAAGGTCTCCCAGAATCCCCGAAGGGTAAACCACAAAGGAAATATACAATCACGAAGTATCAACAAACTCTACTTATGTATATGCCCATACATATACCTAAGTCATCAATCCCAGTTCGGCTCCAACTCTTGAGCCCATGCACAACCCAGTCCACACAGGGAAAAAGTCAATCACATCGATGATAATGATTGAAAGTCAGGACTCATCTCACACAGGTATACAACTCATGAAGAGGGGTGGAGATGATTAGATGTAGCCTCTGAATCATACCCTCTGCCAAACCCACGTAGGAACCTAGTACAGAAGTCATCGCTGCCGAACCTACGGAGGATCCAAGAACAGTAGTCATCGATGTTGAACCCACGGAGGATCCAAGTACAGTAGTCATCGCTGCCGAACGCACTGAGGATCCAAGTGCAGTAGTCATCACTGCTGAACCCACGGAGGATCCAAGTACATTAGTCATTGTTTCCGAACCCACAGAGGATCCAAGAACGGTAGTCATCATCGTCTAACCCACATAGGATCCCAGTACGGTAGTCATCGTAGTCGCAGTAAGCTCTAGGGCTCCCGCACACAGCACACTCGATTCCAATAGGGTCCACTCCTCGAGCCAAGGGTTAGATAAATCAACTATCACGAAGTCCATGGTTGATGTATCCTGAAGTTTCGTCTCCTCAAAAGGAACCCAACGCGATAGACGGCCCATTAATCAGACGCCCGGTCTGAGAGATATTGGCTTTTTCGTTCCAGGGGCCTGGTTAGAAATATGCTCGTTCCAAACCCGGTAGTTTTCCAAAGTTGTTCAAACTCACTTAGATTATCGCAAAAGGACCATTTCGTCGCGAGGGTCCCAGTTCCGCAGACGGCACGTCGATCAGATGCGTGGTCTTATAGTTATTCACGTTTAAGTGAAAACGGGCTCGGCCCGTTAAGCCCAGTGGGTTGGTGGGTCGGGTCAACCCGGTTTTGGTGGGTCCGACCCGGCAGAGGGTCGGACCGGCCCGATGAGTCGTGCAGCCTGGCCCGAGGGGCGCGGCCCGGGGCGGCACGGCCCAGCTGGCCGCGGCTCGGCCCGGGTGGCCGAGTAGTCCGAGGGGGGGTGCGACCCCCCGTTTTCCTGAACCGGTGGCGTCGAACGGTGCCGCCTTCCCAACCAGCCGACCGAAGCTGACCAGCCTTTATGGTGCGATCAGTCCGCACGGGTGGGCCACGGTCCCTTCATCGCGGCGCCCTCCTGGCGTCGTGGCTCCTTCATCCCGGCCAGCTGATGAGCCGGCCGGTTTTCCAGCGAGCAGCCCGCTGAGCGCGGGCTGTGGTTCTACGCATCGTGGCACCCCTTGTGGCACCACAGTCTCTTCGGTTCGGCCGGCTTTAGTCGGCCGGTTCTTCGTCGGCCAAGCAACCCACAGTTGGGGGCCACGGTTCTTCCGCACGTGGCTGGCGCGCGGTCTCCGCCTTCGCTCGCCACCGCCTCCCTTTGTGAATTAATAAAACAGGAAACGACGGAGGGGTCGTCGGGCCGTGTTTGTTCAGTTCGCGCCCTCCGCATTAGGCGGTAACAATCGGCCATGGACAATTCAGAAAATTCAACAAAGAATGGGGTACAAATTATTCATTTAAAATTGTACAAACCCCTACCTCGGTTTCAAGAGCAGAGTGCGTCAACGAGTCGCGGAAGAACAACGTCGAGGAGGTCGGTCGTCATGGAATACGGACGTCGATTCCGTTAACGTCAGGGTGCGTCTGAAGGGAAGTGTCGATAGAGAAGTCCTTCGCGTTCTTCGTCGGAGTTGTTCTTCATTGAAGAACGGTGTTCTCTCTAATTTACCAAAGGTTCCCCCCACCAAAATATTTGCCAACTCATCTTAAAGTAAAGCTTACCCAATAATTATAAACTTTCCATGTAATTCAAAAAAAATCAAAAATTAGAGAATTAAATTCATTAATTGATCAATAAATGAAACATGTTGGCAATGTTTATGGGAGAGAGAGAAAGAAATGAAGAGTCACAATTATGGAGGGAGAGTTGTCATAATAAATACAAGGGGAGTTAAATGGGGGGGGGTTCAAGGGTGTTGAGGGGAGGTGATAAGTTGGGGCTTGTGTGGGCCCAACCACACTAATTCCTCTCATGGGAGGTTATGTGGGTGTGGGCCCCACCACTAACTCCCCATTGTAGGAAATAACTAACATCCTTAAAATAAAATTGAGTTCCACAAATTTTATTTATTTTACTCTAAATCGCCAAATATTAACTCTCAACCCGCATAAAACCCAACTGCGGTAAAGTTCCCCTTAAGCGAATACCGGCGCTGCGAGTTCATTGGTGTCCTCAGATTTCAATTCCGAGCACCGGTTCAAAAGATAGAAAAACTCGCACGTACGTTTACTGAACGTACCCGAACAAAACATCAGAAATTGATTCCGGGCACACCGGGCCTCGGAATCAGGTGCCGTCAGAAACCATAAGCTCATAAAATTCCAAAGAAATAAGAAAAAAGATTCCTTGAATTTTCTGGGTCTTTACATTACTCCCATCTCAGGTCTTTACGTCACTGTAAAGCTATAACACACACTAGGGAAACAAATGGCGGTACTGAGCTCGCATCTGAGCCTCCCACTCCCAAGTGTTCTCCTGGAGGTTCCCGAGCTACCAGCGAATGTGCACCAGAGGAATAAACCGTCCACTTAGGACCCGCTCTTGTCGATCCTCAATCTCCACCAGGACCTCTGTGAATGTCTCCCCGTCAACATTGTCCAGCTCCCTGTGATTGATGATGTGGATCGGGTCGTGCACGTATCTCCTCAGTTGAGATACGTGGAAGACGTCATGCACCTGGTGCAACTGAGGTGGAAGGTCCAGGAGATAAGCCACCTCTCCTACTCTATTGAGGACCTGGAAAGGTCCGATGAATCATGGAGATAACTTTCTGCCCCGGCCAAATCTCCGTAGACCTCATCGAGGTGAGACACATAGGAAAATGTGATCTCCACCCTCGAACGCCAGTGATCTCCGTCTCTTATCAGCATAGGACTTATGTCTGCTCTGTGCAGTCTTCATCCGCTCCTGAATGATCTGCACCTTCCCTTCGTAGCCTGAACTATCTCTGGTCCTACAAGTGCTGACTCCCTAGGGTCAGTCCAGCACAAAGGTGATCTGCATGGTCGGTCGTACATTGCCTCGTATTGTTCCATCCCGATGGTGGAGTGGTAGCTGTTGTTGTATGCAAACTCCACCAAGGGTAAATGACCCTCCCAGATGTGACCAAAGTCAGGGACACAAGCATAGAGCATGTCCTCGAGAGTCTTAATGGTCCTCTCTGTCTGGCCATCCGTCTGAGGATGGAAGGTGGTGCTCAGACGTAGTTGCGTCCCAAAAGCCTCCTGTAACACCCTTCCATAGTCGGGAAGTGAAACGAGCATCACAATCAGAAATGATAGAAAATTTCATACCATGAAGTCATACGATCTCCTGAATGTAGAGGTATCCCATGCTCTCTACTGAGCCCTGCTCTCTGATCGGTAGAAAGTGGGCCGAATTGGTGAGTCGGTCTATGATCACCCAGATAAAGTTGTGTCCTCTGGATGTACATGGAAGCCCCATCACGAAATCCATAGATATCTCATCCCACATCCACTCTGAGACCTCTAAGGGCTGTACCAAGCCTGTTGGTGACAAGTGAGGCATCATGAGACGAACTCTGCTACAATGTTTCCCTTCCCAGGAGTATAGACTATCTCAAAGTCATAGTCCCGGTGGAACTCATGCCAATATCACCATCTCAGGTCCAGGTCCTTCTATGAGAAGACACACCTGAGACTTTTGATATTAGAGTAAACCTGAAACTGTTCTCTCTACGAACTACGGGTGTGACTAGCCATTTTGTAAAGAACTCTACTACACCCTTTTTCGCTTACATCCTACAAGTGCTGCTAAGATTTCTCCTTTTCCAAAAAGTAAAATCTGGTCTCATCCCCCGGATGAACCACGTCCTTTTCCTAATACAGTCAATCCTGACATGAATGGTACTATTTCATGCCATGAACGACATCGTAAGGCCTCGACGCTACTACCAAGAGATCCAACCGCTACTCTCACCTCCAAGTGTCGAGTCACACAATCGGCAGCAGTGTGTGGTCCCTAGGTCTCCTCCAGTATGAATCTTGGAAGTGAGGGTCAAGTCAACGGTTTTAACCGGAACCTCTCAGTATCAACCATACAAAAAGGACAAGGAAGCAAATGTCACAAGGACAAGTGTCTTTTATTACTGCAACTCAAAGTACAAAGACACAAAGCATCCACAAACAATGACAACAACGAAGCTAGTCCTGCTCCTGTCCACTTGCTACTCGATCAGCTCCTCTGCCACGTCCGCCCGCTCCTGGTGGACCTCCACGGTCGAACCTCTGCCTCTGCCTGGAAGGTTCCTCTACTGCCTGTTGCTCATCTTCTGGATGGGTCAGGCAGTCTCAAGCCATGTGACCCTGCCCACCTCATCCATAGAAATGCATGCTCCTCATATGACTGGCTCTGTTTCGTGTTCCCTGCACATCCAAACCAGCATCCTGAGGTTTCCCACCTGATGGCCTGGTCCGCTTGGACCTCTGCGTCAACTGTCTACTACCGGCTGCAGAAGACTCCACTACGTGTCGTCCTATGGTAGGTCTCGCTGCTGGTGACTGCTCAGCGAGAAATCTCTCCACTGGAAGGGCTCACTCCAGCACCCCCACTTGCATCAGGATGCTAAGGGGAATCGTCGAAGCCCTGATCTCATGCCTCAGTCCCTGCTCGAATGTCCGGGACTTGAAGAACGGGTCCCGCACCATATCCATGGAGTAGTGTGAGAGGTCAGTGAACCTCGCTGAGTACTAAGCTACTGTCATGTTGCCCTGCTATAGATGAAGTAACTCCTGAATCCGCACCGCACGGAGGGTGGCTAGAACAAACTCCGAGCGGAAGAGACTCTCGAAGTCTGTCCAAAGTAAAGATGCCTCATCATGCACCTGGAGAATCAGGCTCCACCATCTACCTGCTGCTGCGTGCAGGAGACTCGCGTCAAGGATCATCATATGGTCGGATGGTGTCCCTACCAATCTGAAGACTCTGATGATAGCATCCAGCCAATCCTCTGCTTCCTAAGGGTCCATCTCTTCGCAGAACCTGGGCGGCCTCTGTCGCTGAAACTCATGAAACACACTCAGGCGGCGTGCACTCTTTGATGCTGGGGCTGGTAGTATCGGTGGTCCAACGGGTAGGGGTAACGCGGGTGCCTCCGCTGTGATGGGGCCCTTCACCAAGGCCTCATCGCTCGGTGAGCTACCATCTCGCACGTAACTCGGAACCCTAGTTGTCTGCCTTCGTGGGGCCTTCCTGAAAAGGAATAGGTGCGTCACGGTTTAAACTGTATACCTGGTGATTTGGCACAAAGTAATCACGAAGAAAACTTTTGAAACACACATGCAATCAGTGTTTTCGTCCACCGAGTTGGAAATCAGAGGTCAGGGTCCTGGTGTATGGATACGTCGGCCGCTGATCCAAAACTAGACTCCATGGACTGATAACCACACTCAATACTCTTAACATGATTGCTTCACAGAAAAGAATAATCAGATTCCTGAGTTCTGCGGTAGAACTGACTCCTCTGATACCAACTTGTCACGACCCGTCCTCAGAGCCCGTGTTGTGACTACCCCAAGCCTGCCTTCCATAGGCCAGAGGCTGGTGACTAGCACCAAAGGCGCAAATCCCAATAAAAAGGGAAGGTATTTCCTTTATATAGTAAACAAACACAACAGAGTATGAAACAGAAGTAAGCATGAAGTTAAACTGTATACAAAAGTAAGTGCTGAAAAGAAAGGGGTCGGAAATACAAGCCCAACAGTAAGTACAGTACAACTGAAAGTCTATTACAATAGTAGTAAAGTAAAGTAGCAACCATTGAGTCATCCTCCAGGAATCCCACCTGAAGGGTGGGTAAATATGGTCTCCTAGGAACCTCGGGTCCATCTGTCCACTCCGTGTACGTCCCACCGAGTGGTCCACCTCCGGGTACCGTCCAGCTCCACAAGTCTCTACCACGATCAGTGTTGTCTGTCATCTGCATCCAACACAACGTAGTGTGGGCATATCCCGTGAATGGGTGAGTATAACAATACTTAGTAGGGACCACGAGACCCCTGAAGGTCTTCCAGAATCCACGAAGGGTAAACCACAAAGTAAAGATACAATCACGAAGTGTCAACCAACTATACTTAGGTATATGCCCATACATATACCTAAGTCATCAATCTCAGTTCGGCTCCAAATCTCGAGCCCAAGCACAACCTAGTCCACACAGGAAAGAAGTCAATCACATCGATGATAATTATTGAAAGTCAAGACTCAGCTCACACAGGAATACAACTCACGAAGAGGGGTGGAGATGATTAGATGTTGCCTCATAATCATCTCCTCTGCCGAACCCACGTAGGATCCTAGTACAGAAGTCGTTGCTGCCAAACCCACGGAGGATCCAAGTACAGTAGTCCTCGCTGCCGAACCCACGGAGGATCCAAGTAGAGTAGTCCTCGCTGTCGAACCCACAGAGGATCCAAGTACAGTAGTCATCGCTGCCGAACCCACGACGGATCCAAGTACAGTAGTCATCGCTTCCAAACCCACGGAGTATCCAAGTACAGTAGTCATCATTGTCGAACCCACTGAGGATCCCAGTACGGTAGTCGTCGCAGTCTTAGCCAGCTCTGGGGTTCCCTCACACAACACGCTCGATTCTGGGAGGGTCTGCTCCTCGAGCCAAGGGTTCGATACATCAACTATCACGAAGTCTAGAGTTGATGTATCCCGAAGTTCTGTCTCGTCAAAAGCAACCCAACGTGACAGACAGAGCTTCAATCGGACGCCCGGTCCGAGAGATATTGGCTTTTCTGTTCCAGGGGCCCGGTTGGAAATACGCTCGTTCCAAACCCGGCCATTTTCCAAATCCGTCCAAAACTCACTTAGAGTATCTCAAAAGGACCTCTTCGTCACGAGGGTCATAGTGCCGCAGACATCGCATCGATCAGAAGCATGGTCTTATATTTATTCACGTTTAAGTGAAAACGGGTCCGACCCGTTAAGCCCAGTGGGCTGGCGAGTTGGTTCAACCCGGTTTTGGCGGTTCCAACCCGACAGAGGGTCGGACCGGCCTGATGAGTCGCGCTGCCTGGCCCGATGGGTGCGGCCCGGCCCGAGGGGCGCGGCCCTGCCCGGCGCTGTGCGGCCCGGCTGGCCAAGCGGTCCAAGGGGGGCCCGCTTTCCTGAACCGGCTGCATCGTGCGGTGCCGCCCTCCCAACCGGCCAACCGAAGCCGGTCGGCCTTCCTGGCGCGAGCGGCCCGCACGAGCAGGTTGCGGTCCATTCAGCGCGGTGCCCTCCTGGCACCGTGGCTCCTTCATCCTGGCCAGCTGATGAGTTGGACGGTTCGCCGCCGAGCGGCCCGCAGAGCGCGGGCCACAGTTCTGCAAAGCACGACGCCCCTGGTGGCGCTGCAGTCTCTTCGGTCCGGCCGACTTTAGCTGGCCAGTTCTTCGTCAGCCGAGCGGCCCACGGTTCTTCCGCACGCGGCTGGCGCGCGGCCGCCGCCTTCGCTCACCACTGCCTCCCTTTGCAAATTAATAAAACAAGAAATGACGGAGGATCGTTGGGCCGTGTTTTTTCGGCATGCGCCCTCCGCGTTAGGCGCTAACAATCGGCCATGGACAATTCAGAAAATTCAACAACGAACGGGGTACAAATTATTCATTTGAAATTGTACAAACCCCTACCTCGGTTTCAAGAGCGGAGCACGTCAATGAGTCACGGAAGACAATCGTCGAGGAGGTCGGGCATCGCAGAATATGGACGTCGATTTCGTTGATGCTGGGGTGCATCCGAAGGGAAGTGTCGATGGATAAGTCCTTCGTGTTCTTCGTCGGAGTTGTTCTTCGTTGAAGAAAGGAATTCTCTCTAATTTACCAAAGGTTCCTCCCACCAAAATATTTTCCAACCCTTCTTAAAGTAAGGCTTACCCCATAATTATAATCTTTCCATGTAATTCAAAAAGATTCAATAATTAGAGAAGTCAATTCAATATTTGATCAACAAATGAAACATGTTGGCAAAGTTTATGGGAGAGAGAGAAAGAAGTGAAGAGTCACAATTATGGAGGGAGAGTTGTCATAATAAATACAAGTGGAGTTAAATGGGGGGTTTCAAGGGTGTTGAGGGGGGGTGATAAGTTGGGGCTCATGTGGGCCCACCACACTAATTCCTCTCATTGGAGGTTATGTGGGTGTGGGCCCCAACACTAACTCCCCTTTGTAGGAAATAACTAACAACCATAAAATAAAATTGTGTTCCACAAATTTTATTTATTTTACTCTAAATCCCCAAATATTAACTCTCAACACGCATAAAAAGAAACTGCGGTAAAGGTCCCCGTAAGCGAATATCGGCGTTGCGAGTTCATCGGTGTCCTCAGATTTCAATTCTGAGCACCGGTTCAAAAGATAAAGAAACCTGCACATACGTTTACTGAACGTACCGGAACAAAACATCAGAAATTGATTTCGGGCACACCGGGCCTCGGAATCAGGTGCCGTCAGAAACCACAGACTTGTAAAATTCCAAATAATTAAGAAAAAAAATTCCTTGAATTTTCCAGGTCTTTACAAATACAATAGGAAAGACTGTCCAACTTTGAAATATAGAGTTTCACAAAGCGCCAAAGACTGGAAGTGCGACCCTGGGGAGGCTCATGAACTCCCTTATACTTCCCGCCCACAAAGCACCCCCAGAGGGACTGGCCAACCAGAACCACCCATGCCATCTTACCATGATAATCTTGCATCATTTACGAGATAATTCTAACACCAACACCACCTTCTCGAACCGGTCGACCCAACTTACCCCAAGTGGCCCAGTGGTGCTTACCCACTGCGAGGGCATCCCAGATGAAAGGGGCCAATGCTTTCTCCAACCGGGAAACAACAAAATTTGGAACTTTGGAGGAGGATAGAACATGAAAGGGGATGGAGGATCAGACATTGTTCACAAGAATAAGCCTCCCTCTGAAGGAGAGAAAATGACACTTCCAGTCACCTATCCTTTTGAGGAATTTTCCCACCATCTTGTCAAAGTGCTGCACACAAAGATGGCCTGGAGACATAGGAGCACCAAGGTACTCCATCGGAAAGCCCCTTCTCTTAAAACCCAGAACAGATTCAATGGAATTCACCATTCTTTTAGGGCATCGGTATGAGAGGAGTACTCTACTTTCTTCAATGCTCATCGATTGGCCGCTCCATTTATAGTAATCCTCAATAACCTCCTTGATGCCCCAGACCAAGTGTTTGCTGCCATTTTCAAAAATCATGGTGTCATCGGTGAATATAAAATGAGAGAACCCCTGGAAATGGGATTTTCACCTGAAAGGAAGAATTCTTTCATCCTGAACTTCCCCATTGATTGCTCTACTTAGGACAACCAACATCAAAATAAAGGGGGGTGAGAGAGGGTCACCTTGTTAAAGGCCCCGAACTGATTTGAAGAATCCAAATGACTTACCCAAGAACGAAATGGCTATCCACAGGGAACTGAAACACCTGAACAAAATATCAGTTGAGCGAATTAAGAAACCCATGCAGTACAGGACGCGAAGGATAAAGGACCACGCAATGCGGTCATAAGCCTTGTCCATATCTAGCTTGATAGCAACGTTGGAACCAATTGATCTCTGGACAATGTTGCTGATCATCTCTTAAGTTAGGCCTATAGCCCCATGGATGGACCTGCCTCTGACGAACCCATGTTGTTCGGCGGAGATCCATTGGTCCATATGAGATGAGATCCACCTGTTAACCACCACTTCCCAAACTTTGTAGAAGAATTTACAAAGTATGATGGGACTATAATGCTTCAGATAGGAAGGGTTATTAATCTTCGGGAGTAAAACCAGAGAGGTGGAAGATGCCACACGAGGGATGATGCCACCGTGAAACACATCCTTGGTAGCCCCCACTAAACTCTCCTTGATCAGATCCCACAAAGCGGAATAGAAAAAACCGGGAAAACTATCGGGTCTTGGTGCACTGGAACCACTAAGGGAGAGCACCGCGTTGTGAATTTCAAGTCCATCGGGGATGGCTTCCAGGGTAGTGTTAACCTAGGTCGACACAATTCTAGGGATATTGTTGAAAAGCGCTCCATGTCCAGAAGGGTAACCATCATGCAAGTGTGGATGCGGTCCTGCTAGAATGTCTTTGAAAAAAACAGCCGCCAAGCCCCCCACTATGTCACGATCTGTGGGGAAGGATTCGTCCTATAGGAGAATGTTGGACCTAAAAAACAACATCTTTCCATGATCAACACTTTAAAAATTCATTGTTCTTATTTCCTTCCTTCATCCATTGGATCCTCGACTCCTCCCGAGCCAACCATTCATGTTCCAAGAGTTTCTCGGCCAAGGCACCCTTCTTTTGGAGAAGCAATTTGAAAAGATCATCGTTCCAGCATCCCTCAAGGCTAAACTTCATCTCTTCCACATCCATTTTCAAACGGTCAAGCTCCCTGAAGCGAGGTGGCAGATGTCGATGCCATGTTTAGAGATCACTTTTGAGATGTTTAAGTCTTAAGTGCAAACCCACCCAGAGATGGTTGTTAGTTGGTTTTTTCCACGACAAAGAAACAGCCTGATGAAATCCTAGTAGCAAAGTCCACCCCTGATGGAAGAAAGAAACAACCACTCCGGATATGCTTAGCGGACAGGTCCAGATGCACTGGGCAGTGATCTGATAGAGCTCGGGCTTGGTGTGTAACCCAAGCGTCGAGGAATGTTGAGATGCCCTGAGTATTGGAGAGGCATCGGTCCAGTCTACTCCATATACGATGGCACCCCCGCTGATTATTGCACTATGTAGATAGATCCCCCGTGAATCCCAAGTCCAGAAGGCCCTTTCCAGAGATAACAGAAGATAAACCAATTATAGCTTGCCTCAGAAATGATCCACTGCCTTTCTTCTCAATGGGATCCAGCATGGTGTTAAAGTCCCCACCCAGGAGCCATGAAGAAATTTCGGGGTTGTGTTGGGGCGCAGCGGAGGTGCTTGGTACCTCAAACACACTAAAACGGAGCAAACACAAGATTTACATGGTTTGACGAGTTGCCTACATCCACAGGAGAATGGGGTATATCTCTATTCATGTCTCTCCAATTCTCAACGGAGGATAACAAACATATAACTCCTCACACATACAGCTCTTACAAACAAAGGGATTCAATCCCGTTTAAATAGAGGAAGGAAACCCAACAATTTCCTTCAGTTGTTCATCTACCCATTGAGAAGTCTCCCCCCACTGCAGGCTGCTTCAAAGAAGGCTGCTCTAAGTCTTTGGTGTCGGCTGGGTTGGCTTCCAACCCTGGAAGAGGCTGTTGCCGACCAAAGACTTCCTCCCCTACAAACCTCCCTCCGCCAATCACTCCCCATATTGGGAGTGGCCCCACAAATCTCCCCCTCACGACCAATTTTGGGTAGAAGCTTGACCTGCAGTCTCCTTGCAGGTGTCGAAAACTTCATCAGCAAATCGAACACGCTTCTTCACACCAGATGACATGGCACTTCCATCATCTTCACTCGATCTCGGGCTGACTGCGGTCTCCATCAAATGATACAACCCTTGGGACTCCTTCCCAGTAAGCTTCGCTGCATCCCCACATGAGACTTCCAACACTCCACTTGCTATGGAAATCTTGAACCCTCTCGCATCGAGCCTACTCAATGATATCAAGTTCAATCTCATTCTCAGAATAAATTTCACATCATCCAGTTTACGTACTCCTCCATCGGGTGTCTTCAATTTCACTGTCCCGACTCCTCGAACCTCGCATGTTGACCCATCACCAAGTCTCACCGAGTCTCGCACCTGGTGAAAAGTATCAAATGTACCTCTTGTTGTACATATGTGTGTTGAGCTCCCCGAATCCAGAACCCATCCTTCTTCCTTTGGATTTTGAGCCCGCTCGTTCTTCCTCTTTAGAAATCGGCATTCCCGCTTCATGTGCCCATATCTTTTGCAGTAATGACACTACACTTCTCCCCGATCAACTCTCTCATCAGAGTGCATGCTTCCCGTTGTCACGCAGATTTCATCATCTGCTGATAATCCTGTGATGTTCACATCCTCCTCTTTAACTTTCTTCTTCCCAACAACGTACCGTTTGCGCTCTCCACAATCACTTTTATAGTGACCCTTCTTCTCGCACCAGAAACACGTGATTTCGCTTGGATCACATCCTCTGGATTTTGGCCGCCATTCATTACCTCCTGACTTCCGATGTCGGCTCCCCCCACATTGATCATCTCGCGTCGCCATGATTTTCTCACCTGAATGCATCACAGGTCTTCAAAATGCTTCCGAATCTTGAAGTGACGCTATCACATCGTCCAGCTTCAATGTCTCCTTCCCCACGAGTAATGCACTTACAAGCCCATCGAATGAGCTTGGTAGGGATGATAAAAGCAAAAGTACTTTATCTTCCTCTACAACATTCACACTGATCCCCAATAACTGTGTGAGAATTTTTTTGAATTCGTTTGTGTGGTCCAACAAATTCGTTCTCTCGTCCATGCGCAACTGGAACAATTTTTTTCTTTAAGAACAATTTTTTGGTGAGCGACTTCACCATATACTGCTGCTCCAACTTCTTCCAGATCTCATTTGACGAGGTCTCGTCCAACACCAAGTACTTTACCTCATTCACCAGACATAGTTGAATTGTCCTGACGACCCGCATCTCGAGCTCTTCCCAATCATCGGCACTAGTGGTCTCGGGCTTTTCTCCGATCAACGGTCTGATCATACCCTGCTGCACCAAAAGATCTTTCACCGTGCTTTACCACAAGCCGAAATTATTTCGACCATCGAACTTCTCAATATCAAATCTTGGTAGTGCTCTGCCACCCGTCATCGTCGTCGTTACAAAACGCGATCACCACCGTCGATGTCGTAGCCTTCTGAACCCACCTGATAGAGTGCGAATTTTGAAAAACTAACCGTATGGATGTGTCCGAAACGGTCGAAAAAGTTGGAATCAACTCCTGGATCGTCGAAATCGGACACCAATTAACCGAGATATGGACAAAACACGTTCAACGGTCCAGATCGCCCGTTGATGTGGCGCTGGCGTTGCATGCCGGAGTTATGCCGGAAACTCGCCGGAATTATTGCCGGCGGCGTGAACAGTGCGGTCTTCTCCGGCACTGGGTTAGTGTTCACCCGCGGGGTTGACCACACTTTGACCGATCCAACCAGGCTCGTTTCAACTCTGTTTTCATCACCGCTTGCGCTGTTCCAATCATATCGTCGTCCTCTTCACAGATCTGGCTTCGGAAAAATTTTCCGACCACTTTCAATTTTCCAGCCACCGAAAAATTCGCCGTCGCCTTGTCGGTTCAACTCCGTTCGCTCCGCCTCGCCTCTGATACCACTTGTTGGGGCGCACCGGAGGTGCGTGGTACCTCAAACACACTAAAACGGAGCAAACATAAGATTTACATGGTTCGGCGAGTTGTCTACGTCCACCGGAGAATGAGGTATACCGCTATTCACGTCTCACCGGTTCTCGACGGAGGATTACAAACATACAACTCCTCCCACACACACCTCTTACAAACAAAGGGATTCAATCCCTTTTAAATAGAGGAAGGAAACCCAACAATTTCTTTTGGTTGTTCATCTACCCATTGAGAAGTCTCCTCCAAAGAAGGATGCTCTAAGTCTTTGGTGTCGGCTGGGTTGGGTGTCAACCCTCGAAGAGGGTGCTGCCGACCAAAGACTTCCTCCCCTCCAAAACTCCCTCCCCCAATCACTCCCCATATTGGGAGTCGCCCCCAATGGTTCAACCGAAGAAGATCCTGCCACATGGACTATCTAGCAGCAACAACGCACTTGGCATAAATGAATGAGAACTGGAAGCTGTGAGCTCGTGAGGTGATGTTGGCCGTGAGATACTGGTCCGAAGCTTCCACCAAATCGACTGAGATGTTAGACTTCTAAAAGACCCAAATCTGATGGTTAGGAGGATCAGCGAACAGAAAGTTGGATAACCTGAGCGTCCGCGCAAAGAGCTCAATTTTCGAATCATGGTGTTTCGGCACGAGGATGACCACAATGGATACGTTGTTGTGTTTAAACTCATGGGATAGGAAGTCGGTTTTAACCCGGGCTCCCAAGCTGCAGGCATTCCAGATGAGTAAGGACGTCATTTATGGGCCGGAAGAGGAGAGTTTGCTGCTACCACTGAAGAAGGAGCTGCTCGGGACGTGCGGAGAAAGCATCCTCTGGGACAGGGACCGGGTGCTCATTTTGGAGGAAGGAGAAGAGGGTACCAAAGCAGGGGAGGCAGCCACCTCCACCTACCTGGAAGGGGAAAGGGGACTGGTGAGGGCAGAAAAGCCATTGGAGAGTGGGACGAAATCTTCGCTCAAGGCCTCAGGACAGACCACCGAAACCGGGGCCCGAGGAGGGGAGGATGTCTCCCCCGAGCTAGAGGGAGAAGCAGGATCAGCCCAGGAGGAGGGCAGATCCTTGAACACCACCAGAGCATTGCAGGCGTTGGGGCCCTCAGACGGGGGAATGGGGGAGAGGGAAAGGACCAAAGGTGGGGGATAAGGACACGGCCCCACAGGGAGGACCGGGGAAGGGCCCTGGCCTATGCGGGGGAGGGAGGCCGAGGCTAGAGGGAAGGGAGGGGAAAGAAGTAGGGGAAGGACCCTCGGGGGGAAAGAGAGGGCACATGAGGGAGCTACCCAGCCGGGAGGGCTGTGGGAAACCCAAAGGGGATGGAGCCGAGGGGCGGGAGGAGGGGACAGGGATAGAGGGAGAGGACGCTGAGGACCCGCTCCCTGGGACACCACTGGCCACCCTGGGCGAGGTTCAGGGAGGAGGACCGCCACTTGAAGAGGAGATTGTGCGTGAAGCCAGAGAAGCAAACTTCTGGCATGCCTGAGACGAGTGACCCTGAAGCCGGTAGTTGACACAAAACAAAGCCTGAGAAACAGGGATGATCTTCAACCACCATGAGAAGTCCGGACCCGCTCGAATCAAAATACGTTCAGGAAGAGGAGACGAGAGATCAACTTCCAAACAAATCCTGGCCATCGAGGCATCAAGCCGCTTGCATGACCTCTCATCCGCACACAAGAAACCACCCACCGCACCACCAATTGCGTGAAGGAATGAAACGTTATGGAAGGGGAGAGGTAGGCCTGGAAGGTTGAGCCAGACAACTGCAAGTGGGGAGTCAGCGACCGGAGTGCACCTCCGCCGACCACCTGAAAAGGATGAAACGCCTGTAGCCGCACGATCTAGCAGGGGACGACCAAGCTTGCACAATGTCCGCCTTGGAGTCGAGAACCACGCAAAAAGCTCTACGGTTTAGAACCAAAACCCTGGCTGGAGATGCGAAACCCCAGGATTTGACCAGACTCTGAAAAGTTGGGAGCGGGGGGTGATCCAGGCCAAAGCGAGCCACCAGAGTCCACTGAAGATGCTGGGAGGCTGCGGCGAAAGCAGCATCCGGGAAGGAATCCATCGGGAAGCCATCCACCCAACCAGAGCTAACCGAGTCCAAAGGCGCCTCTGGGATAGCTGTGAAACCATTGGACCGAGAAGGAGCTGACCGGAGAAGGACCGGCTTCATCGAAGGTCCAGGGCGCGGCTCCCGGAGAGGGCCAGAAACGAAACGAACCGAGGCGCCACCGAGGACTCCGGTGGAAGATCACACGAGAAAGTAGAAGGCACCGACGAAGTGGGCCATTCCACCGTCTCCAGCCTGGGCAAGGGAGGTGCAACGATCGGAAAATTTGAAAACCCGAGGTGCGTACTGCGCGTACGTTGAGAGACGTGCTATCCATATGGGGAGGCTAGATTCCATATATCATAGAAATTTAATGTAAACGAGAAACCAATAAACCAATAAAGATGAATCACATAATGAAAAACTGAGATGAATCTAAATGTCAAACTAAATACAACATGAACAAAAGAATTAGCTAAAAAAATATAATCTCAAAAGAGCCAAGTCCCATACCCTATGTAGGACCCATCTCTAGACACCATCCCATCCAGCAAGTACAAAATCAGCAATTACGTCGCTTTCCCTTGTCCAAACCTTCATCTACATAATATTTTCATGTTCCAAAAAGGGGCCCCAATAAGGCATGAGTAAAACTCAACATGTGAACACCTTCGTGTCTAAAAAAACAAGTCGGATAAAAAGTTCATGTAGTAAGGAGATAATCTATTGAATTAATTAATTATTTTAATACAATACATAAATCAACCTAATTTGGAACCATGTCGGGATGTCTTTGAGCATGTAGGACAATTATAAAAACCATAACTATAAACAAAAGAATAATGACACAACTAGGAAGATCCCTTTTGTATAATAATTTCACCCTTCAAGAATATCCCCATATATAATCATTTCAGCATGTATCACTAGGCCAAACATGCTATATAATCATTTCATCATTTATCACTTGTCCAATGCCTATATATAAGCATTTCAACATGTATCACTAATCCAAGACCAAGATATAAGCACATCAACAACTAAGAATATCCATCCATATAATAATTTAAAAATATATCACTGGGCCACGCCTGCTTTATAAGAATTGCATCATTCTGTCAAATCCCAATATATAAGTATTTTAGTATCAACTGAACAAGTCATAACATCAAGGATGTCACGATATCATATAATAATTATCAAAGGTTAATTATGTAAATTACCATTTATTTTTTAATTACACGTTCATTTATATATCTATTTAAAAACAACTATATCAATAGCCTATAATCTATTACCAGAGTGATTCTATATCAAGCATTCACTTAAAATCTCATGTAATGTAAAAACACACTTAAATCCATTAACCAATTCAATATTATTCCAGGGTTATCACACCCAATGGGTATCCACAAGAGAGTTTGCAACATCAATTGAACTCAACAGATCCAATGAATAATATAATCCATAATTTATCATCATCCATTTTTAAATTAATCGATTTTCACATCATGGAGGCATAATCCTGGTATTTCATATACTCAAAATAATAAACAGAATATAGTGTTAGGTTTAGACTTGCTGCCTTTATCGGGTGATTAACACAATCCTTTCTACTGAAATCTCTAACAAGAATAGGGGTAATGAAAATCACATGAAGATCCTAGATCAAAGAAGATCAAGATTAAAACCCCAAAAATTACAGTCAATTGAATTACACTGAATCGACAGAGAGCGATGGAAGAGAGGGGAAACCTAAGAAAAAAACTCACTAGGGATCAGATGCATAAATGAGATGTTTGGAATGACGGAAATGGATCCCAAATTGCGTCCAGCACTTTAGGATTCGATAGGAGGAAGGTATGCATCATATTATTGAAACTGATAAGCACACATCACATTTAAAACATCAAATACTAAAAGACATATAGTGGGTATCCCTCTTTCACATTGTATATTTCTTATTTAAGAGTTATGCCAAAAGAAGAGTCACCTCACCTTAATTTAACCCTACTTAAACATTACACATTGTGTAATGTGGAATCATATTGTGTAACTAATTCATACAATGAACTAGTTCGTAGCCCAAATCATTTTCACGGCATCATCCCAGTAGTAGTCACACATCATGTAACCCATTTACATGGTGTGTAAATTCTCTATTGAGAGCATTCAACTCAGCTTCTATGAAATAACCCAAACCACCTCTAAATCCTTCCAAACTACTGTGAAACCTTCATAATCCCTTTTAACACATTTATACCAAGACTTCATTAATTCCAAAAAATATATGTCACATAACTATATGATATTTTCCCTATAAAAAACTCTCCATATCTAAACAATACATATAAACCAAGCATTATATAGATTATAAAATAAATTGAAATATATTTAATAAAAAAATCAAAGAAGTATGTACCTAGAAAAAAGAATAGATCTTATAACCTCCCCTCCATATAACAACTCATCCTTGATGTTTTCTAAGATTCACTATGGGGTATCTAAGTATCCCTCTAGCCACTTTACTCTCATATCAGACTCCCTCTCCCAGGTGTCCTCCTAAACACACCCATGATACTACTACACTCGAGCAATTGGTATAGTCCATCCCTAGAGAAACATTTCACTACAATCCAAAATCCTTATCAGATGCTTCATAAAGGATGCATCAGCAAAAAACTCAACATCCTCGACCTCTACCACATGATAAATGTTAAGATAATATCATAGATGTTTTGATATGTGAAAAATGTCATGCATGTAATTATAGAATTATGGAAGGGATAATCAGTATTCCATTGGACTATCCATATCTAATAACACAAATAGACTGAAAAACATGGGTTCTAGCATCACTTGATTCCGGATATGAGGTTTCCCTAACCATGGAGACACCTGAAGGAAATCCTGATGACCACCCTCAAACTCCATAGGTCATGAATTATGTTTTGAATATGATTTTTTTCCATTCATTTCAATCAACAACTACTTCCAAATCAATTGATCTCGCTCAAATGTATTCTACCTAAGACTAGGTCCAACAAGGGTTGACACAACTTCCTCTAACCAACAAAGAGGAGAGTGGAAAAAACAACCATCAAAAGCCTCAAATGGTTCAATTTTGATTGATTCCTATACGATATTATTATATGAATACTTTATGTGTTCCATATGATGCTCCCATGAACCACTGAATTCCAAAACATAATCTTGTAACAGATCCTCCAAAACTAGAAAATTATGCAAAGATTGACAATCAGTCTAAGGATAATATGTTGTGCTCAAAATAAATTTTGATCCTAGAGCCTTTAAAAGACCCTGCATGAATTGATATGTGAAAAAAGATCTCTATCATATGTGATACTCCTCAAAAATTCGTGGAACAAAAATATCTTGTGCATGTAGTGACTACCAAGATAATTAATGGTGAAGGACTCTGTTATAGGAATTCAGTGATATTACTTCATCCATCTATCCTTGATTACTAATATGAAATTATTCATTTGGGGTCTCCTAGGTAATCCTATCACAAAATCCATAGTATCATCATCCCATTTCTACTTCAAAATGGGCAGAGGTTGCAATAGCCTAAATGGGCTGTGATGCTCAGATTTCACCAGCTAATAGGTAAAACATCTCACCAAAAATCCCACTACCTCCTTATTCATTTCATACAACATGTACTATATATAGAGTTCACAACACATGTTTTTCAAAACAAGATGTACCGCAAGCCTGTAGGATCCCATACATAGCCACAAAAAATGATAGAATTGTCCATACAAGAGACCATCCTGATGGTGTCTCCCCACCATATAAGTAATATCCCAAACCTAAACCCTTTGTATAAGATTACTACTGTATCTTGATCAGGTCCAAAATCATAGGTATAACAAATGTCGAAGTCAGAGCTGCTCATCCGTGGAACTTCTGAACAACTAGATGCATGTCTGAAATGAGTGTCACCATCCGATACATGATGCAAGGATCTCACACTACCTCAATCAGTGCCTTATGTCTCAAGGAATTGACAACAATGATTCCCATGACCACTGTATAAGCCAAATCAATGTTAAAAGAATGCAAGATACTTAGTCAACCCATTCTATTGAAGGTTTAGGCCCCACTCAGAAAAGATGAACCTAAGGCTCTTGTGGTCCAAGTATACCACAAACCTCTCACACAAAAAATAGTTTCACCAATATTTCATAGGATTTACTACCACAGTTAACTCTAGATTATGATAAGGATAATTCCTATCACAAGGTCTCAGATGTATGGAGCCATGAACAGACCCTTAATACTCTTGGATATGAAATTATTCTATTCCAAATTCAGATTCATCATAGTACGTGATATATACCTTAAAAATCATTGGTAATGTGAGCATTGGTGCTGAGGATTATCTTGACTTTCAGATCCTAGAAATTCTCCCCCACAATAATCTGACCAATCAAACTTCACCTCTTTCTTCATCAGTATTAACATTGGTGCTTCCAAACAGGATGAGTCCAAGATAAAGAATCGATAATGACCTATTAAACTCAAAAATATTTTTATCAGGAAGACATTATTGGGCCACTCCCAAGATACCATGATTGTGAATTTTTGTTGGTCCACTAATAGTATTTCCTATGAGATGACATAACCCAAAAGTGCACTTTATCAATCCATAAACTGTATTTTTTTATCTTGACGTAATTTGGATGCTCTCTTAGTGTACCCAAGATGATGTCAGTATGTTTGGAATGATCATCTACTGAATGAGAATCCACTAATACTTCATTAATAGAATCCAACAAAATATTCTCTAAATAAATATGAAATATCTAATCTATCAATTCCTTGAATACCTCCAGCAAATGTTTCAAAACAAAAAACATCACTACAAACTCATTCAAGACTTACTTTCTCATAAAAGAATATTGAGGTATGTATGACGGTTTCAACCACATTTAGAGATATCCAAATATCAAATCAATATTGGAAAAGATCATGAAACCAATCAACTAGTCTAAGAGATCATCAATTTTTGGAATGTGACACTATTTCATAACCTTCATTTGGATCAATCTATGATAATCCACACATAAGAGCAATGTACCATCATCGTTTTTGGTAAAAATAATTGGAAAACCACATGGAGATGAACTAGGTCATATGAAACCTTTCTCTTGAAATTCATTAAACTATACTTTAAACTCCCAAGGCTCTTATGGTGGAATCCTATACAGAGGGATCGATATTTGGTTCTTCCCTCAGTACCATCTGAATCATGAAATTGATCTCTCAAATAGGTAGTAAGTCACATAAATAATCAGGAATGGCATCCTCAAAATTTTCAACCACCGAATAAAAGTATCATGCTGCATTCCTCCATCGTCTAGAACAAATCTCTCTCTCTAATACATTAGAAAATCTAATATATACTGAATTTTTCCTACGTGATCATCCTGAATATCCCATTCACCACACTGAGAATAGTTTCCTATTTCTAGAAATAAAATGTTAACTCGCCTATGGTAATAGTCTATATGATCTCGTTATACATATAACCAAACCATACAAATAATTATATCAAAATCTATCATTTCTAGTATGAAAATTTTCAAAAATAGATGGTAGCAACCAATTCCTAGATAGAACGCCTTACAAAGTTAGATATTCTTTGATATCACTCTCAATGGTGTATCAATGGTAAAAATTCTATCCAATGATTACACAACATAACCCAAACTATGTTAAAAAAATATTAAACAAAAATCACTGCAATTCTATTGAATAATATAAAATTCATGAAAGGGTATATGATATAAGAATCATATATCTGATGCTATAAAGACCTACTTCAACAACAATTGGAGTAGTCTAAATAATGTGCAGCTAACTAACCCCTCCTCTATGGTATCTAGTCTGACGCACCTGAGATGTCCCCTCTGCCTGATATTGCCTTTCATGCACTGGGGTACCATGTCCCCTACAGCAACCTGAATCTCTTATGGAACTCCATCTACCTCCCTGTCAAAGAATATCTGAGTCCTTCCAAAAATCTAGTAACATTCTTTTTTCCCTTCCACAACTCTGATGTGACATGTCCCTATTAATCTACTAAATATTACCCCACCTACCACAAGTATGGAAGTCTAATGTGGGGTTCATAAAGATAGGCCATTTATATCCCAACATTATAAAGTAATTGAAATATAATAGAGCACATTCATGATATGAATGTCCGGTACCCTATCATCTCTTCCCTCTATTTCCTTAGTGATAACTGTCATTGTAGTGCTTCTATACACAAGAAGAAGTTCTCCCAATTCAACATGGTGAAACAACTTGGCTGCTGATTGAGGACCCGCTTGGATTCACTTCCATGATGATTTCATGATTCATAAAATATTAAAATAAACTTAGATAAAAACATTTACTTATCAACTTGTCTCATAGTGAATCCTGTCAATAAAAAACTTCTTTGTACGTATCTTATCATCTGATAAAGATGGACAGAAGTGGTATTGGTCCGTAAAATGTTCAGTGTAATCCATCAATAAATGACCTCCTTTGTCAGATGCATGGATTGAAGACCTTTCTCATTCCACAATATTTCAAGATAGAAGTGGTTAATGAACATCCCCTTTATGTCATTCCAACATAACTCATCCTACTTCCCATCCTAGTCTAGAATGTCCCAGTAATATTTCACCGGTCCAAAAGCATATATGCAATAAGTATTTGCCTCTAATATATTGGTGTCTCATGGTTCTCAAAGACCATCTAGAATGAATCAATCCAGAACTCGGATTCCAAGGGGCCTCCCTCCCCATTGAATTTATAGTGGATTTTGTAGCTGAAATTATCTTATTAGCTCAGACATCGAAGTTGTAGTGCAATCAATAACCCTTTCCATGGTCCACATAACCCTATGAAATATTTCAAGAATCTATAAATACATATGATCCTCATGAGCTATAGGAAGCTCTGACTCATCTATTTTAGGAGTGTGCTGATTTCCACCCTCTAGACACACAACTCAAAGATAATGAAGAGGCATTGTTCTCTACAAGATAGTCACACACCATTTAACAAGATGATCATCCTAAATAGGTGAAAAAATAGAGAACCACTAACTCATAATCTATCCAAACATGGATTAAAAGTTTTTTTCATGACATAACATTTATTCAATTTCATTTATTATATATAATAGTTTTCTCATATCATAGTTCATATAGGAAATCATATTAGAATTGTAATAAACATGTCTCTATAATGAACAATTTACTTCAATATATATATCCTTATGTTCCTATCATGATTATTGTATACACATCTCACACTAGACTAGGAAAAAAGTATAAATCACAATGAATAAAAGCATCAAACAACATGTGAATCACCCTTGGTGAAATAAATTCAATTGTAACAATCAGAAATCATGAACAGTAATCAAATCCAGGGGAACATCGATTTCCCTCCATACATGTTTTAGCTAATCACATGAACAAGATCATTAACAAGTCCCTACACTTCCTAGTCTACTTATAGAAATACCAAAAAATAAAGCAATAAAAAAGTAAAAACCATCTTCCCCTAATGCTAATTTGTAATTTCCCCCAATCTTGGAGTCTCTCATGTGACCAAAATAGGGTGGTTACATGACCTCATGTGTGCCTCCCCATACACCTGATGATGTAAAAATAAAAATAAATGTGCGATTAATGTAGTGGGGATACTATACATGATATTATACAACTAAAAAATAGTGTGATCACCAAATAATAAAAATTTCAGAGTAATGGATAACAATAGAAACCATATATCATACAACTAGAAAGTAAAAGAGAAATAAATAAACTAATTATGACGTCTCATGTAATGAAAAAATTGAGATGTATTTAAAAGTAAGACTAAAAACAATAAAAATAAATGAATCAAGTGACACAATATAATCACAAAAGATCTTGATCCTAAATCCCAATGAGTAATAATATCCCTAGTCCATGTCCTAACCTAAATCCATATCATCTACTCAGGTAAAAAATGATAGCCCGAATATGGTATATGTAAAACATAGTTGGTCAGTTTCACTATGTCTAAACATAATTGGTCTAATAATAAGTGCATTAAGTAAAGAGATAAAAAGGTGTTTTAATTAATCAATTAATACGATAAATAAATTAACCTTCTTTGAAACCATTATATATTGTCAATGAGCATATAGTACAACCTATCCAACCATAAACAAAAACCATAGAATAATAAAAAAACCTAGAATATCCCTATATTTATGCATTTAATACTCTGGGAATGTCCCTAAATATGACTCATTTAGCTTGTATCACTGGCACAAGATCGCTATATAAGAATAGAAACAAGCATCCATGGTCTGAGCCTGTTATATAGGCATTTCAGCATGTTTAAGTAGGAAAATTCCACTATATGAGCATTTAATCCTATGGGAAATTCCCTATATATATATGAATATAAGAATGTATCACTGGGCCAATACCACTATATATTCATTTCATTATCTAAAAAAATCCATATATATAAGAATTTCAACATCAACTCAACAGGTCATAACATTATGGATATCACAATATCACATCTTTTTTATTTATGGTTAACTATGAAAATTACAATTTTTATTCCATTTACTCATTTTTTATATAAAAAATTATCAACATTAATATAAATAACACATAATCTATTACCAGAGTGATTCACTATAAAAAAACTATAGTTTCATGTCATGATAAACACACTTACTATTTTGAAAAAAATCAAAATTAATCAAGGGTTTTCACACCCAATGGGTAGCCACAAACTAGGTTGCAACATCAATTGAATGAAAGGGATACAATGATAAATTAAATCCATAATTTATCGTCATTATTTATTTAATTAACCAATAAATACATCATAATGGATAAATATGAATATTTCACAGACTCATGTAATCAATATTATTCAAGGGTTCACTCACCTAATGGGTAGCCACATGCCAGGTTGCAACATCAATATAATCTAACAGATCCACCAAAAAATCCAATCCCTAATTTATCATCATTCAGTATTTAATTAATCCATATGCACATCATTGTATTAAAATAATAACATTTTGAATACTCAGTAATTAAACAGACCAGAGGGTTGGGTTTAGACTCCCTGCCTATATCCAATGATTAACGAAATGCGTTCAACTAAAATTAAAAACAAGAAAGTAGGCGGAGAAGATCACATAAAAGAACCTAAATCAAACTAGATCAAGATAAAAAACAAAAAAACATGGTTAAGATATTTTCACTACAACGATTGAGAGAAATCGTAGAGTTGGGAAAACATGAGTAAAAAAACTCACACAGTATCAGATGAAGAATCAAAATGACCATAATGGAGGAGAGGGGCCCAAAAACGCTTGGAGAACATTAGTTTTTGAGATGAGGATGGGTTAAAATAGATTAATAGAATTTATAAGTGCACAACACATGTAAAACCATTGATCACGGGAAATACCTAGTGTGTAAACCTCCTTCACTTAATGTATTTTTTTAATTTATAAAAAAAATTCACCTCATCTTAATTTAACCATTATAGACCATTACACAATGTGAACTGTGGATTGAAGATGTGTAACGAATTCATTGCATATACCAGTTCACTACCTATAGACTTCTCAAGACATCATCTTTATGGATGTTACACGCTGTGTAACCCATTTATAGGGTGTGTAAATACTCTTAAGACAGTTTTCAATTCATCTTCTTTAAAAGTATCCAAACCATATTTGAATCCTACTAATATCATGGGAAACCCTTATAATACCATTTAACACATTTCTACCCAAAATCTATTAATTAATAAAAACATACATCCTGAAACATTTTGTAATATTCCCTACAAAATCTCCGTTTAACTTAACAAGACTCAAATACCAAGTTTTATAAACAAAGTAAAACTCACTACTATAAATTTAATGTAAAACTCAAAGAGGTATGTACCTGAAAAAATATGGGATCTTACAATATTGTAAATAATTTTTTAAAGGAAATTAATATTACTAATAACATATTAATATATTGATTAATTTAATTTCAAAGAGTTGATATGGAGTTGAGTGGATGAATTATTGAAGGGGAAATTTTTTGAAATTAATGAAAAGGGGAGAGGTTACCATGAATATAAATTCACTCCTCTCTTAAGACCCTAACACCATGAATTTTTTTAGTTTTGGGACACTAAAACATACTAAGTTAATAAGGGTATTATGAGAGGGAAATTGATAAGAACAAGGAATTATAGAAGTGGATGGAATTTGTTTTTAAATCAAAGTGATAATGGTATTTATATATTATAGGAGAGGTATTATATATATAATATTGAATAAATTGTAATTTCAATGGTAGAACATTAAATAGCGATATTTTAGACATTATGAATTATATTTGATTTAAAATGAATATTTTTTAGACTTTAAAACCCAATATACACAAAATTTATTAGTATATAAAAATAGAATGATGAAAAATTGAAAAATTATTTTTTTAATTAAATACATTACATTTTTAAATGTTGGAAATTACTTTTTAGCATTGTAATTTGAATTTATTTGATTATATATATTATTAAATATATTTATGGTTGATATAAACATTATATATTTTATTATAACATTTTTGAATAATAAATTTTGTAATTAAATCCTACTATTTATGTAAAAAGTGAAAATTTACTATTCAACTAAAAATTGATGTTTTTTAGAAAATGACTATAAAATATATCATAGAAAATTATGGCATATGAATTATAAAAATGAATTTTATTTTATCAAAATAACTTCTAAAATTATGTAATTTTAATTATTAACATAAAAAATATGGTTCTATGAATGTTTCTAAAATATTATTTATCAAAAAAAATATCACACATTACTTGAGACTCTAATTTAAATACTTATTTTGTGGAATTATAATATTTATCAATACATGATTTACTAATGGTAATAATTATTTACATTTCATTATGTTGTCTTATTGGTTATGTTACTATGATAACTATCAGATTACTATTCAAAAATTTATTTTACTATTCCAAGAAGTAATATTAATATTCTAAATGTCACATTACTATCAGATTACTATTATTAAAGTCATATTACCTATTCCTTATGTGTGTGTGTATGTGTTTATACATATTTTTAAAAAATATTATTTCTTTTACTCATAATTCACTCCAAATCCCTAATAAAAGTTATATTTTTTTCATGACCCAAATATCTGAGGTCTGACCCAGGACTACCCCATGCCTTCCTCTAATAAGATAGGGGTTGGTGACCATCATTGAGTAGGTATATCCCACAAATGGGAGGAATTATACTATTGTATTTGTACACACACACATCTCTAATCCACACAATGATGAAATGTAAAACAACTAATATAATGTATGCATACAACTAAGATCCCCCAACAAGAGTGAAACATGTTGTAAAGGAAATGTAAACAGGGCCAAATACAAGCCCACCACAAAGAGTTTGTACATGAGTCCACTGAAACTGTATATGTCAAACCTACTACAAGGGATATTATAATGACAAATATAGTCTCCCGAAAAACTCCTCGGGCTACCTAGCCCCAGCTATGGTCCACCCACTCTGAGCCCTCCTAGAACACCATCAAAAAGGCCGCTGTCTATAGATAAAATGACACATGCATGCAAAGACTATGTAGTGGAGAGTATAAAAATAATTAGTAGTACCCCTACAAAATAATAAACATGAATCACCAAGAATATCATCTTGATACAAGATGTAACAATCTTTTTATAAAGATGACAAGTGATAAAAGGAACCAAGATATACTCATGAAAGACACCATGCCATCAGATGGTCAGAACCAACTCCTAGCCACTTGATTCTATTCAAAGAAACACTCCTGCCAAGAGATCCCACTCCACTAGACATCTATCATCAGAGACACTCAATGAAGAGTTCTTAATCAATTGGGCCCCTCCCAAAGAGAACACGTTGGTCTCATAAGATTATGTTACATAGATAGGGGTCACACCTAGGAATATTAGGGGAAACCATGAATCTGATCTAGTTCAAACATGATACAATAATATAGGGTAAAACCAAAAACCACTCGGGGACACCACAAACCCAATCTGGAACAACCTTCTTTGTTGGGGATCACATACAAACGATTACATAAACCCTACCGATGTATTATTCTAGATAGAGAGGCTTGGAATAGATTAGAGAGCTATGTATGATGATTGATAATCAACATGATCACATAATCTACAATCAAAAATAAAAATAATAAAAAATTTATAGTTGTCCCTCTCTAGAAATGTCTATTAGCATACCAGTGGCCTGATGATAGTAGCTATTAATGGGGATGTTCATAGATATTGATATCTATTTTACAATTTGTCCTTGATTGGCGGATACAAGAATCAATAACTAGGTACCCGAGAAAATTTCCAAATGGAGTTACAAATCCATTAGAGCACAAAAACCCCACTCAGATACTCTTACTTTGGTGGGAGTAAAACCTTATTCCCTTGTGAGGACTTATCAGGGTGCCACATGTAAGAGGGTCGTAGCTGTGTAGAGATATAGGAATCTATGAGTATTCCATGGTTAATCTGATGGTTTCTAATAACCTGACTTGGGAATTGAATAGGTATTTCCCCATATTATTTATTCCACCATCCAACATGCCCCATATCTTTGGAAAACCAAGTTACCTACCTTTAGGATCTGTAATTAACTTCTCTGGTGTCGAAACCTCATAAGGGTTGTTTGATAACATGAAAATAAAACCTAAAATATAATAGGAATCCATGTTTCTAGCTTGATCAGTCAATGAACCAGGTTACATGATAAGGTTTAGAATGTGGCTCCCCCAAGAGGAAAACATGTTGTTCCCTATCCTTAGTCTCTTATCATGTCGGTGTAATAGACCCTGATCTCTCAAGGATTTGATGATAATGACCTTATATTATCCAGTTTCCAAAATTCCATTAGGGAATAATAAGTTTACATAGTCTAGTTAGCTTTTGTTTTTTCTATATCTAGTGTCCGGACCCTCCACCATATGGTAAGTTAATGGGCTAGAGGATAGAGAGCCACGTAGGGAACAAGGTACCCGCTCGTTATTCATATACTATGGAGGTTCTTTCAGAAAAACACACAAAAATAGTTGGGATGTGTACCACCAATGAGCACGGGAATGGGGGAATACAAGGTAGATGAAATTATTAGGAAGTAACAATTCCAATGATGAATAAGGTTTCTCCATACGATATAACATATTAAAGAAACAGACTTTATGCATTAATTTTTTAGGGTAAATCTTTATGGGGATGTTTTCATTAGGGGAGAATCATATTCGGTCCACTAGGGATGATAATGGATTAAAATATAGTCTTGAAGAGGGAATCCAGAACTCTATCAATGACTCAACCTCTGGAGGGGATTACAACCCAGTGGTGTGGATGTAATGTTGCATTGTACCCCCAAGGAAAGGACCAAGTGAACTCACTCAAACTATACTAGTCAAAACTATGAAACAAATATCCTCAAATCCGAAAAAGGTATCTAATATTGATATTGATTTGACCTTCTTACAATCATGTTCACTTTGTCACTGACGACACGTCATTTAGAGACTCCGTTTAGGAGTTAAGTCTGTTTAACCAAAACTGCCCACAGGCCGATCAAGGGCCTATAGAAATACAATTACGGTAGGTCCACCTAACACAGTGGTATACTACTGCAATTTTTCCACCTACCTAGTGGACTAGATGCTCATGGACTAACCTCCATGGTCAGTCCACCTGCCATGCCTGACCAGCCATGTCGGTTGATCGTCACGATTCCCCCAGATTGGACCCTTGTCAACCCAATATGGTCCGACCTACCAGACCACTGACTAGTCCCAACACTCATGGCCCAACCTTCTCCACATCTTTAAATTCATCCCACATCCTCCACTGCCATCCCATGTCCACCATAATCTCATGAAGTCACCACCACATCCAACTCTGTTGGCTCTTCCGCCACACAAAACCACCTATGTTGGCCGCCATAGCCATGTGTTGGTGGTTCATTTCAAAGAACATCATTCCACCCCTAATATCTTAAAATGGGAATGATCATAGATCTGATATCCATGGGTCCCGTTCTACATTGATTAAGCATATATTGCCAATTTTCCTCAATGTTGTTGGTCTGGTTTAATTCAGAACCACCTGACAACATTGAGTTGGGACCACGTGGATCCAAAAAGAGAAAAATGGAAATTAATGTTGGACGAATGCACCATAAAACTATTTTATCATCATCGTCCAAGTGCTCCTGGCCAATGATCATGAACGGTGGATTTGGGTTAGAAAATCATATAAACTTTATCCTCATAAACCCAAAAAATAATCCCATACTGTAAATAAGATCGATCTGCAGGATTATCTATTCATGGATTAGTCCACGCTTATCGTAGAAATCATGAATGGTGAAGAATAGATTAAATCAAAAGCACTACCTCAATTTTTATATTTCATTGATGAAGAATGAAGATGTTTTACATTTTTTTGTGAGATCCCCTGAACCTACCTTACACCAATCATTGATCTATGATTTGAAAATAATTCATTGACGTTGTCCACCATTGAGGAGTCCTCCAATGCTTCAATTACACTCATAGAATTCCCATGTTTATGTAGTTAATCCTACTAAATTTTCATAAGAATATATTTAAATAGTGAATTAGGTCGCTACATCAAAATAATTTTTATTAAATTATTTTGTTCCTTTTAATGTCTGCAGAAACTTTTCCACAAATGACTCACACCGACCAATGCGAGGTCACATCTAGGGTAAAACATATATTATAAACTCAATGGTGCACTTGGATTTTTGATCCAAGCTCCCATTTAAGAGTTATTATAATTTATCATAAACACTATGTGCACATGATATCAAATTTATAAATAATTTTAAACATTTATTCTGAGTACCTTGGGCCTTGGAATTGTACATTGTCTCAGAATATGGTCTAAAAAAATCTATGTAATATCTATAAAATAATACATAAAAAATAAAATATGTCACATACTCCTAACCATGGGCATTACATCCCTGAAATTCCAAAACATGTGCTACTCAAGGAGATGGGGTACTGAGCACAAATATGAGCATCCTACTCCCATGTTCTCTCCTGGAGATTCCCATGTTTCCACCAGACAAGAACCAATATAATCAATCTCCAATGAAGGATAATCTTTTATCGATCCTCAATCTCCACCGAGTAATCAGTAAAATATGTTTCATTCTCGATGTCCACATCACACTAGTTGATGACATTTGTTGAGTCATGAACGTACCTCCTCAACTATAACATATGGACAAAATCATGTAGCCGATATAACTATAGAGGTAGAGCTAAGAAGTATTCCACATCACCAACTCTACAAAATTTAAAAAAAGGGATGATGAAAAATAGATATATCTTAATGCCCATGCTAAATATATATAATCACTATCTAGGGTAAACCTGAAACAATACATGTTCCCTTTACTCGATATCCAAATGCCTCACTCAACAATTAGTATAAGATGTTTGATGGTTCTATGTAGTCTTTATCCACACTTGGAAGAAATTCAACTTATCTATTTTAGCTCAAACCAAATCCTAACCCCTGATTGTTGACTCTCATGGGTTAGTCTAGAAATGTGGTGACCTATAGTGTCTCCCATACAGTGCCTCAAATGGTGAAAAACTTATAGTGGAATAGTAACTATTGTTGTATGAAACTCCACCAGTGGTAGGTGTTCCTCCAAAACCAAGGCCAAAATATAACATGATAGCCCACGACATTTCCTCCATAACCTGAATGGTCTATTCAATATGAGCATCCATCTATGGGTGAAACGATGTGCTCAAGCATAACATGGTCCGAAATGCCTCATGGAATCCCTTTATTAACCACAATTTAAATAGAGAATCCTGATGAGAAACAATTTTAAATGGGACTCCAGGGAGTCGAACTATCTCCTATTCATAGAAGCACCCCAATCTATCTAATGAACTCTTCTCTCAAATGGATAAGAAGTGGGATGACATGGTGATTCAGTTAATGAATTCAAATACGGAATCATGTCCTCTAGATCTATGTGGTATACCCATCATGATGTCCAATGATATCCCATCCCAATTCCACTTTGGAATCTCAAGGTGTTAATCTAAACCAACTTGAACCTGGTACTTGACCTTCACTTTCAAATAAGTAAGGCAATGATAAAAAAAACTCTACAACACCTTTCTTCATCCCTAGACATCAAAACTGACATAATATGACTTAGTACATCTTCAACATAGATGGATGTACCTCCAAAGGGTATTTATGAAACTCCCTCAGAACTTCTTCCCACAGATTCACTGGAAAAATCGTGAATCCTCTGAAAAGAACATAATACTCCCTAGCTTTTTGAATATCCATCAGAAGCATGCACTATGGATATCTAAGCATGTGGGGTCTCATAGTCAGTATCCCCACGTTTTTCCTCCCTGATCCACTGCAAAATTTGAGGGGTGAAAACCATAGACTAGAGGTATATGCTAAATCTCCATCAATAAATGATATCTATAATGAGGCCAACTGCTCTAATGCCTCATTCGGAAACTATGAACTTGATCTCCTACTGAGTGCATCTTCTAGCATTTCCCCTTCCCAAGAGTATAGAAATTATCAAATTCATAATCCTATAGGAACTCTATCTATCACCTCTATCTTAAGTTAAAATCATTTTGAGAAAAGATATATTTTCGACTTTTATTATCAGAGTAGAATATAAACCACTCAATCATTAGGTAGGGTGGCCACATCTTCTACACGAACACGACCACTACTAACTTAAGATCATGGGTGGAATATTTCTTCCCATGTGTCCTCAACTAGTATGATCCATGCCTAATCACCACTTACCTCTACATTAATAAATATCAATCTCGATTCCTTATGCGTCGCCAAATACCATGTACTCGACAGATTCCTCTAGTAACCTCATGATGGGGGAACTCGTCAACCGCTTCCTTGGATCCTAAAAACATTTAATAAAGGTAAACCTTTGAGAACCTTCATTCTTATATCAAATGATAAAAAGTGTTCCATTAATAATCATTATTTGATACTTATTTTTCATGTTCACCCAGTTCAAGAACTGGTAGTCCACACACAACCTTATACTCTTATCTTCCTTTTTGGTGAATAAAACTGAGACTACCTAGGGTGAAACAATAGGTCTCACTAAGACCATCCTCTGCATGTCCTCCAACTGCACCCTTAGTATGTGAGGCTCTATGGAATCCATCTGATATGCTATTTTAGACATTTGTGTCATCCTGGGGTGTAAAACAATGTAGAATTTGATCTATTAGTGGGGAGTTAAACCTATAACATCATTAAGAAATACTTTCTCATACTCTGGCACAACTTCAAGAAACTAAGGACTCATAACATTCATGACACTAAGGTTTATGATATCCAATTTATATGTAATCCATTGCAGACTACTATGTATGTGTCCATCATATGCTTCATAGGTTTTGTTTTCACAAAAAAAGTAAGACCTAATTCCATCACTACGGATAGGCCACACACTGTTCCAAAAATAATAAATTTTAGCATGATTTTTTCATAACCAGTCCATAACAAGAATGAGGTATTAAGGTCTCGAAACCCCTACTAATAAATACCAACCAAAAATATCATCTATAAGAGTCAAGTCACACTATTGACACTATTGTTTTATCAATGGGTCGCCACCAGTAGGTGTCTCTAATCATGAGTGGTGAGTCAACAGTTCAACATGAATCATCATGTATTGAACAATATTCATGGGAAAAAAAATGGTCATTACCTGTGTCAATCAATATGAAAGATACAGTAGAAAAGATATAGATCATACCTCAAATGATCTCCATGTGTCATATGACTTGAGAACATTATGATGTATGCTCACCTGTCATCTAAATCAATGAGCCTAGGATGGAGCACCAGGGGGTTGTGGTGGTAACATGTCGAAACATCATCCACCTCTTTCTACTCTCCCAGCTCCTCTTCCATGTCCGCCACCCTATGGATCTATCTAATCCTATTGTTCTAATTTTATTAGTTTTCCATCCAAAGTCTCCCTATTAGTAGTATGATGGGTTGAAACATATCTATAAAATATTCCCTTACCATATCATGAATATCACTGCCTCTATCTAGGATGATTGGACTAATCTTGTGATCCATGAACTACAGATCCTTTGTCCTATGAACTACTCTTGAAATGTGTCACACATACATTCCCTTGCGACTGACTTCATCTCCCTACTAAAAAGTTATATTCTCATTATTTCCCACTATAGAAAATAACTAGCTGTGTCCACTTATTCTAGAATATTTTAACCACCAAATCCTACTCAAGAACCTCAACATAAGGAGTAATGCTCAGTGGGATAACACATGCTTGGATGTACCTACAAAGACCTTTCTAGAAGGTATGATCCCTAAATTAATGATTGTGTATCATATCCATCATGTACCTTGAAAGTTAGGTTTTCCTCGATGAATGATTAGATACCGATATGTCATCCTTTTGGAGAAATAAAAGGTCTGGATATGAACAGTCATTAACTTATAAGGTGAGAAATCCTATCATAAGGGATTCACAAACTTTTTCAATAGAAAAGTTTTCTCATTGTAAGATCGTGTAACTAACACTCACTATCTTTATATTGATCCATATAGAGGGATCACTTCCAAAATAGCCTTCTGAACTATTAGTTTCTTGATCAGACATTAATCTCATGTAACATACTCAAGCTATTCCTTAGACACATATTGGTTGGGATAGACACGGAACCTGAGGGCTCTCTACTATTTAAAGTCTTCATGTTCTCTCAGCTTACGAACTACATCTGTGTATATGATCGGTAACATGTTCTACTCTATAGATGTTTGTATGGATGGAGCACAAAATGGAGGTACTATCTCTAGTACAAATACCTGTATCGATTCCTCTTCATCCAGCTGATCATCCTCGTGATCATGCTGTGGATTCCTACATGGCTATCTACGTAGATACATCTTGATATAAAACACGATGTACCACTGTCAATTGATTATAACATGGGATCTGACTCAAGAAGAACATGTAAAACACAACCATTCATATATTATGCACATATCATTTGATTTCTTGCAAACATTGTTCTTGTGTACCATGTTGAAAAGCAGGTTACTCGGGTCAAGGGTTATGGATACATTGACCGTCACACTAACATTGGAGTCTCTAGCCAGAAGTCAAACCCGAATAACTTAACAATGTTTCTCGAATCCAATCATATAGGCTCCCAATCCAAATGTAGGAATGACTATTCTGATACCACTCTATCTCGACCCGACCTATCAGGGTCTGACCCATCACTACCCTTAACCTACATCCAATAGGATAGGGTCTAGTGACTAGTAATGAGTAGGCATATCCCATAAATTGGTGGCATTAGACTAAAGTACATGTACATAAAAAACATCTCTAAGCCATACAATGTTTAAATTTAAAAAAACGAATAGAATTCATGTATACAACTAAGATCCAACAACCAAATTACAATAGGATGTAAATGAAAATTAAAATTGGCCAAATACAAGCCCACCACAAAGAGTCTATACATAGTTTCCCTAAGACTATAGAATTCCAACATGATCCAATATTGATAACTATAGCAAAGGTTTTATCCCTATAAACACCTTAGTCTTCCAACAAATATCTATGATCCACCCCTCCCGGTCCTCCTATGACACCATCAATGGGGTCACCATCTACACAAGACACAACACGTGTAGGAAAGGCTTGTACAGAGGTGAGTATAACAATACTCTATAGGAAACCCCGATAACACTAAACATGAAGAACCAATAAATATATATCAATACAAGATGTAAAAATATATGTATAATAGATGACTAGAGAGAAAGAGAATTGAGATATTATCATGAGAGACGCCACACCATAATACAATTGTGACCAACTATCAGCCACATGGTTCTATTCAAAGCAATGATCATTCTAGGAGATCCTACTCCATGATCTAAGCTATCATCAAAGAAAATAGATGAAGAGGTCTAACTCAGTTGGGACCTCCCAAAAAAGAACACATTGGTCTAAAAAGAATGTGATACATAGATAGGGGTTATTCCCCGGACTCCTCGATGACACTACAAACCCGTTCTGGATCAAACATGATACACAAATAGGGGGTTACACCAAAAACTGATGGGGGGCACCGTGAACCTGATATGGATTAACCTTCTATGTAGGGGATCTCATGAAAATGATTCCACAAAACCTAATAACATGTTCATCTAGAAATAAGATCAATTCCCTACACAGGGAGGTTAATAAGATTCCAGAAACATCACAAGGGATGATAGATGATCGCACTCCAGTCCCACAGAGGGACACAAAAACTCTATCTAATACTAAACCACTATTGGGGATTATAACATAGTGGTGTGGATGTAATGTAGCACTATACCCTAAAAAAAGGATAAAGTGAGTGCACTACAACTATAAAAGTCAAAAATTGGAAAAGAAGATCCTCAAATCCAAAGAAAGTACCCATCATTTGTCATGAGTTGGCCTACATACAATCAGGGAGACACTTTTGTTGAAGGAACATTGTTTGGATGATCAATTTTGGAGTTAAGGCTATTTCAAGACTTTTTGGAGACCTACAGGAGGCTCATGGACCTACCTCCATGGTAGGTCCACCTACCACTGCGGTATACCACCACAATATACCATCATAGTTAATTCACCTACTGTTTGTATCTGCCATTGGTGGAATAACCATTATAGTCATCTCAAATATCATGCCTAACTGGCCACTACGGTCGATCACTATGGTCAACCTCCAAGGACCAACCATGTGGTCATTGCGCTCCTTGGAAGATTGAGATTATGTGGAACCATGGTCGAATACAGAGGTCAACTGTCACATTTGACTATAACCGGTCTCTTCCCTGGTTCCCCCCGGAGCTGACCCGGGTCCTCCTATTTTGGTCCTGTCCACTAGGCTAACCCAACCCACCGGCCTTTCCCAGCCCAATGACGTCACCTGACCCACAAGAACCTACCCACTCTATGTTTTCCACCTCTTTCATTTACCACCTCCATCCTGCATCTACCGCCATCTCACACATTCCCCGCCACATCTTCTTATATCGACCCCACCAGCTCTGCCACCTACATGTAGACTATTTTTGAGTACCACCTCCTGCACCTTTGGTAACTTTTGTGGACCTCCGTATATTTTCCAATGCCTAACAATCAATGTGATTGTAGATCCATGATCCTAGGGTCCTCTATCTACACTGATACACCCTTGGTTGCCGATTTACCTCAAATCTGGGGGTTCAAACAAATTCATAATCACCCAAAAGCAATGAACTGGGACAATGAGGATCCAACTGAAGAATAACAAAATGCAAAAGTGGGGAAATTCACATGAAAAGTAGTTTATCATTATTGGAAAAGAATTTTTATAAAATGATCAAGAATGTGGGATTTGGGTTACATAACCAAATCAAATAAATCATGATAATCCCACAAAATATTCCCATCCTGCAAATACGATCCCTCTATGGGATAATCTGTTTGGGGATTAATCCAAATTCAATATGGTAAGGAAGAACAAGGAATAATATATTAAATCAAATTCCCTACCATGATTTGTATTGATCTTTGATGAAGAATGAAGTTGCATCCAGATCATTGGAAAGATCCCTCGATCTCATCTTTCACCGATCACCAATCTTTGATTCAAAAATATATTATCGACATCGTTTTCCCATGCAGACTCCTCCAATGCTCCAATGGAACTGATCAAATTCAACGGTTTTTGTAGATAACCCTATTAATGTTGCAAAGAGCATATTTAAAGATAGAATTAGTTAATTATTTCAAAATAATTTTTATTAAATTTATTTTTCCTTTTTACATCATTGAAACTTTTTTCATAGATGACCCATTCCGACCAATGTTAGGTCGCATCAAGGGTAATTTCGGTATTATTAACCCAACGACTCCCTTGGATTTCTTCTTCAGGAAACCGTATATGTGTTATTTTACTTTTTCTAAAAAACCATGAGTGCATGTTATTAAATGTTTTTATAATTTTCAAACCTTTTTTATAGGTACACCGGGCCACATAATTTCATGTCGTCCCAATTCATGGTCTCAAAATAATCTACATAATATCTACAAATAATACACAAAAAATCTTTGTTGTTATAATTTAATTCATTTTTAAAATTTTGATTACATTAATAATGTTTTTTTTATTTTTCATAGTTTCATTCACAAGTTTCATATTTCAAGGTGATCAAAATAATACTAATTTTCCCAATTCCTTTTTTAATATTCCCATTGTTATATTATCAATTTTATTAGGTATATTTATTCTATAATTTTTTCAATTAATGGAAAACTTTTTTTTGAGTTCTTATTATATGTTGAATGTGTTATAAATATGACATATTATTTATTCAGAAAGAAATTGACATATATAAAATTATTTGTTATTAAAAAAATAATCCCAAAAGTATATAATCTAAGATTAAAGTGAACTAGGGGCACTCATTAGAAGGACGCATGTATATTTTAATTCAGGATTTTTGAATTCACTTATACAATCATATCTTCTAGAATTGATTCTTCATTCCCTATGATCATTATTTTATATGGACTTTATTCCAATAATTCCAACACATGGGGACACCTTTCATCGAGATACAATGAATATGACATATCCAACCTTTTAATTTCTTATTAATTATACATAATGTTGGATGTCCCTTACCTTCTAACACTACATGAGTTTTTATTAGATTCTTTTATATCATTTTAGTGAATCAATTCATTAAAAATTATATTCCTAATATTATTGAACACTAAGACTACCATATTTCATATGATAATTTCAATTATAAACATGAAATACCATGATTCTAGGCGTAATGTGAGTAAAAATAGTTCCCAATCTAGATCCTTGAAAATCACCTTCACTAATTTCAAGTGACTTTGAATGATGTTGATGTCATTGATGTGAGGATTATATGGATTTCTTTATGAAATCATCATTTAAAATAACCTCTATATATAATAAATTTTTTTTATTGTGGATGAATTCTCATATTTATCAGTAAGATAATTCTCACGTTCTGAATCTATTTTCTCCTCATGGATGTTATAAGACATGTTTTGGTCTAGTGAAATTTTTATAACCACAAGTTCTTTACTAGAAAACATTTCCCATTCCTACTTATTCATCACTAATGTATTGTTAAATATTAGTGAATGATCTTGATCCTTCTATTTATCCACATCTTCCTAAATCCAAAATCCTTCACATCAAACTTCTTTATTAGGACATTTCCCTCATAAAAATCCATTACTTCTGGAACAAACAATCTCCCACAAAAATTAAAAACAAATATGAGGGATAAATAACTACTTATTAGAATGATTTTATAAGGATAAGAACATGTTTTTTCTACTAAATCAATCTTTAAAACTCCTGAGATTGGTTTTGGTCATCTTAATATCTACTACCGATCTCTGGTACCACTTGTTGGGTTAGATAAAATTTTTAACCACTGGAAATTTTCCCTCTAGAACTTAACAGGTAGGAAAAAATAACCAGAATAAGTATTCACTAATGATTTGTCAGAGTATAAAAAAAGTTTCAATTAAGTCATCAAACTATAATGAAAACCTTGAAACAAGAACAAAAAAAGATCTTTTATAAGAAAAAAATTGAAAGAAATAATTAAAAAAGAATAAAATGTTTTTTACAATATCCTAACATATATCAAAATCAATGGGGTGAACACTAAAAAATCTTTTATCTAAGAAAATAAATATTAATCCAATTAAATTATAAATTAATTAGAACAAAACCCACACCCTCATACATAATGTATATTCTATCCAAATTAAACCAATTCATCTTTATTGTTATTTTTATGAGAATGTCTATATAGACCCGATAATCATGGGCACCCCATTGTTTGGATAATGAATTCCAATGACTTAACATTAAATTTCATAAAATAGGGTCCAATTATAGAAAATCCATTTGTTTACTGTCATGTATCCTTCTAAATACCCTTATATATACTGTTTGTTTTAAAACAATTTGGAAAATATGATTATGTATCCTTATAAATGAACTTTACATATTCCTTTAGTTAACCCTTATCTAAATTCCTTTGCAAATTTGAACTTACACCTTCAGTATTTCCATGGTTGATTGACTAATTCTTGTCTAACTACATATGGAATTTCAAATGATATAGTTTCCTCTACATAATCACCAACCATATTTTTGAAATTTGGATTCTGAAACCACTCATTCTGTTAACCCAACACTGTTATCCAAAATACTATTTTTCACATGCCTACACCTAACATATATTTTAACATTAACCAAATTTATTATTATATTTAATTCATACTATATTAATACATCACATAAAAAACTCATTTAACACTTACATAATTTCATTTAAAATTATTACAACACATCCCTATTACTTAATTAATTTATTCATTACCATTCAATAATCCAAGGTTTCTAGGAGACAACCACTTACACTTTTAAACAAAAATCGGACAAAAATCGATCCCATCACCACAAAATCATTTGCATCATTACATAACAGGAATAAGTTCTCTATATCAAGACCGATGCGTCATCATAAATTCCATCACTACCCATCATCAATTAAACAATATATCACATCAACCTCTATAATAATAATATGTCATTTGACTAAGCTTCACCAAAATAAACAAGCCATAATTGATCCATTCTAAATTTCAAAAAAGGGATGACTAAAATAATATCTATATAAGAAATAAATATCTATAAACTATGATTATATTAGAAAATGACATTAATATAACACATTAAATTATACCACAATCATATTTACTAAATTCGTTCATACCATCAACAACAAAGAAATATTTATTTCAAAAAATCATATTCCTTATAGGGTTTTGAAAAATCTAACACCAATTTAAAAAAAAACAGTAAAGAAACCCAAAAAAATATCTACCATATAAATAAGATATACTATAAATGCATAAACTTTTTAATTTATGTATTAAATAATTGTTTCTAATATATCATCTTGGTATGGGATTGATGAAGATCACCAAGAGAGAGCTGAAGGAAACACCTCCACTGGTTGTATCCAAAAGCTAGAAATAAATCACTTATTATAAAAAGGATATTATTCTTTAATTTATAGTATATTAGTAGCTGACTTAGTAAATGATAAATTTTAAATATAGGTTTGGGTAAAACATAGTTTTTGATATGAAAAAAGTGGAATAATTAACACATCATTGAATGGTAGTTAGCATTTTACATCCCTAAAAGATGCTCCTTGAATAGTAATAAATAGTGTTTGACCTCCATTTTAATCATGGATAGTGGTATTCATACCATGCCTCAACTTATGATATTACTAGTCACACCCTACGACTTGTATGGGTAGTGCCTTATTATATCCATCAATTATACAATAGTATTGGATGTGCTATTAGAGTGAAATATCATTCCATTCCTTACAATATACATTAATAATATAATGCAACATGGAATATTTCATCACATAAAAATGTTATTTAGGGTATATCTCCTTCAATACCACACTTACACTAAGTCGTAATAAACTTTGTTCCATTTCACATTATATCATATCATATTTGATAACTTATGAATTCATATCCAGAAATACTTGGATATCTTCCAAAACTCTTTTGGATGGTTATCCTCAAATTCACCATGTATCATATTATATGTAATCCCTTTTGAATACCCATCAAAAACTCTTTTTAATTAATTGAAAAAAACTTTTAGATCATGTCTCTACATCATACTCTAAACTCATTCAGTAAACCACAACGTGTGTCCTCATCAAACATTTCTGCATTGAAAAAAAATATTAATCCCCATATGTATATATGTAATCAAATAGTGACCACTAAAAAAGAATCAATTCTACTCAAGCTATACATGGATATGATTTGATTGTCATCAAACCAATTTATCTCTATACCTATTTCCAAAAGTTTTATCACATACTAGATTTAATTCTCATATATTATCTTTATCTAAGAAATCAAGTTATTATAAGACGGGGTGTATGTGAATCCCATATAGACATCTCCTATGTTCTCAATTATATGAGTATACACTGGTTGGGTCAATGAATAAAAAACATTTTGTTCAACCACCACTGATTTCATAACCGTCATGGTTTTCATAACATTGTTATCAATGTATAATGGTTCTCATTCTAGGTATAATTCCAATAATTGTATGAGGGGGCTCCATATATGATCCATGAGCCAATAATATATCAAAATACATAGGGTATGACACTCCATGTGGTATACTTAGAGTTTCACCAATTCACAAAACACATTTGGTGCCACATGAGCATATTTTAAACCTACATACAAGACTCCTACCCATGTCGACTATAACGTTTTATCATAAAATTAATACATAATGATGATAATTGGTTGAGGAAAACTCAAATCCATACATTGGGGGATCTATTATAATTACACATCACAAAATTTATAAAAATATATATACATATCCAACATAAAATAATGATAAATTAGATATTGACTCTTTTGATCCATTTTATACTCTTAATAATATTTTAGGAATTCATAACAAAACCAAACATAAGAACCTATCTATCACATCATATATGATAGACTACCAAATAATACTTCTGTTTGTTGTACTTTATAGGGTTTTATTAACACTCCAAATACCTATTTTTATTTATCAGGATAAACAATCCACATTAATGAGGGTGGTAGCCCAATACAAAAACATTACAACAAAATAAATACCTTAGGTGGCCAAATAGTCATTCATAATGATTTCAATAATTCCATTCAGAGACATAAAATTTTAGATCTTCACTCAACTTGTAGGTAATAGACATTGTACGAGTATGTTACCACGTAATTTCATAATTGACCTTTTCGGGGTAGCTTCTTTTTATTTTTATCAAGTTACCTTTCTCTATCCACCGAGCCCTACTCCTAGTCCTACTACCAACCCCCATACATATCAAGTAAACCATATTTATTATTAAATAAATTTTATGAAAAAAAAATATTTCTATGAAAAAGAAATGAGAATGAAAATATTATGGATAACTTCCTTCAGATGGGAGTAAAAATACATTTACTGATCCCCTGAATGATGAGTTTTAATAGCAATATCCACTTTACTTTTTTTTTGTTATTTTGAACCAATCTACATAAGATTATCAACCTAAACCAATCACTTGTTGGAATATTCATGTTCTATAGTAATGGGTATCTTTATTTAATGCATGAATATTATCCCCATTAAAAATATACCATGGATTTGGAGTGGCCCCTTTTGACGAGGGTTTTTTGGATCCTTCGTAGCATTTCGCTTGATTTTTTTTCATGCATGGAATTTGAATATATAGGTCATGAATATCATTACAAGGGAGACTTAATATAGAAAACTCCCCTTTTTCTGCTACTAGAAGAAGTATCCAAAACCTCTAGCTGATCAAACCCCTCATTTTTCAATAACATTGAATAAACGTCCTTATAATTAAAAATGACTGATTGATTAGAATTATTATCTTCTCACACAACCTCAGGCCTAGAGATTAATGGATCTTTATCCCTGAAAATTTATAAACTAGTAATATATATTAAAAAAAATGTTTATATAGTTATAGGCAATCTTCATTTATCGGTGCTTCATAAAAATAAAATTGATCCACTATCCCAAAATATCAACATGAAGGAATCCTTTAGGTTTCATTTCCACAAATCTAGTTGTCTCTCTCTTTTCATTAGTTTTCCAAGACTATTTATCGTATTCAAAACCTAGGGAGGGGTTTCATACACTAAGGATTCTTAGAACTGATCTATAATGTGATTTTAAACATCCCCTATTGAAATGGATTGAAAATTCTCCACTAAAATCCTAATCCTATTCAAAATATGAGAAGAGATATCAGGAGAGAGTTATGAAATCAAAATCGTTTCATGGAATACAATTCTTGAATTCAATTAATAAAATAATTTGGTCATGATGCATACACTACCTTTTGTTTGAATCTTTATTAACTAACTATTCTTACCCAAAGATATTCTGAATAAGGATTCACTAGATCAACCACATTTTATATATGATTAGAAGCTTAACAAAACAACAATGTAGAATGTAAATTTAGGAAAAGGATTCTATAGAAACTATTTTTGAGTGGATTCAACATGAAATGATTGAAAAATAGTAAGGTTAATAATAATATCATTAGATAAACTACAATAGATGATAGATATTTTTCTATGTGGAAATTTATAGAATACAATAAGAGGAATATAAGTTTTTATCCAAAGAATCTTAAAGACCTTGACCACCCCTTCATTAAGATAGACTCCCCATGAAAATAAATAATGATGTTCTAGTAATTGAGAATCCCTATGATAACTTGATCCTATTAAACCCTAACATATATTCATATTTTTGGAAAATTCATAAATCGATGGGAATAAATGTCCAAAGTTTGAGATCAATGAGAAATAAAAGGGTTTTGATTCCATTGATAATTATAATGAATAAATCTCTAACAGTAAGATCCCATCCACAATACGAAGAACCATAGTTCCAATATCTGGGGTTAGAAGATGTAATAGCCCCATGACCCAAGTGTGATCCTAACATGGCAGAGAGAATAAGGATAAGATATATCCCACCAACGGAAAAGGAGGGACCATCAAGTCTAGTATAGTCTATTAGATCTTTTGGAGGGAATGGAGAGAGAGTGAGTGACTGAGAAAATGAGGGTTTTCATATCAGATTATATATATATATATAATTCCAACCACATCATTAAGTATCCATATAATAAAATCATCCCACTAAACACTTTCATGAGTAACATATATAAATTATCCAATTTTTAATAATGGTTATATTTGGGAACCATATTCCTAATGTTCATGTCCTTGAACATATTTAAACTCCTTAACTCCAAAATAATATTTTATGATGTAAATTTTTTTTATCTACTAATAACTATTCAAATTATAACATCATTATCCTTGGAATCTATTCTATAATCCATGTACATGAAATCCTTTATTATATAATGTAACTATTTATATTTTTACATACTAACACATTCTAAACTCTTTTATGATAATGTGACAATCATTTTGTTACAGTAACTAAGTGTAACTCCTTACATTTCTCTTTACCGACATGCCTTATAATTCATTTAGGATTCTTAGTGTAATTATCTATTTATTTTTACTGGTTTAATCTTTTAGGAAATAGACATATTCACATTCTCACAATAACTAAATGAAACTATTTATATTGGTATATAAAATAAATTATCATAAAATCTATAGGATATTAAGATGAAATAACATTAATTTAAGAATCATATAATCTTTTACTTGTTAACACTTAACTTCTCCAAGTTCAAACACACCCTACTGGCCTCTTAAGATGTTACAATTTCTTTAGAATATAATGTTAAGAAACAAAAAATCCTTCATGTTTGGGGAATAACACTTATTTTATTTTATTTGGAATACTTATCAAATAAACTATTATTTCTATATCATATATGGAATTCTATGTGTTTTGAGAATTTTTTGTTTTGAAAACAGGACTTTATTATTTAAAATATATAACAAATAGGTGAAGGGATACTTCCCCATATTTCCAAAAACATTTGGATAATCCTTTTATCCTGAATAAAATATTTTTATCCTTGTATTATTTTAAAAATAGGTTATAGAATCTGATGAATCATAAACCATGTGTATCAAATTCATTATATCATATTGTCCATAATAATACTTTTTTTGATTTAAAAAATTATCATATCATATGAAAGAAATTATATGATTATCCATATATTTTACTAATATCAATATGATTTTAAATTATTATTTTTCCAATAAACTCTCTAATGTATATACTTGTTGCTTCATCACATTAAAAACTATAAACTCTTTCAATTATACAATATATTTTAAGCTATTATAAATTTTAACACAATTAAAATATACAATTGGTAACATATACCTTTCAAAATTGAGGAATTATTTTCTATAACACCAATACAAGACATTGAAATTCCATAGAGTTTCAAAAAACCCTACAACTATCTTGAACAATTCCATCCTATGGAATTATTACTCCTACCTTCGTAACATTAACGTTTGGTTTTAATGACATTGAATGGTTACTTAAAGAATAAATATTGAACACTCTAACTTAATTTTCTTATTCCAGCTTCAAATTTTACCCACTAGTACTATCTATATAGAAAAAACACCTAAACATCACATAAGAAGTTCATATATTCTTGTTACATGAGAATAATGGTCAAAATTTTCTAGAATTCATTCATTTTGTTAGAATATTTTTGTTAGTGTAAAGAGAAATAATTTCATAGCCTAAATAAGCCTTAATTAATCCTATAGTCTCATTAATTCATTAGAATATTTAATCATATTGTGTGTTCATAACATACCCAATCATATTTAGTATATAAAACTAAAATTACATAATGTATTTTGCCACTTATTCCTTTTAAATCCTAATTTATTCATATTATTCTTCACATAAGATACTAGATTCACCAGCTGAACAACTTCATCACTTTGCTACATTGGAAGGTGATGCTCCAACACAATTTTTTTTACCTAATTTAAGAGTGTTTAATCTGTTATAGGTCTAAGAGGTTACTTATATTATGGTTCTTCTCCTTATATGACTGATCTCAAATATATATTTGATGATGATGATGGTGATATTTATATATTATGGAATATTTTTTGATATTTGTATCATGTCATTTAGATATTTAATAATGGAATTATAAAATGGGATCCCACAAAAATGATATACAATTTTAAAATAATCATATATATTAGTTTTCCATGATCCTTATTTAACTACGAAATGACTCTTCATTGGTGGTCATATGACTAAATATCAATTAAGTAAATGAATGATCCAAATCATATCATATATCACTGTTGGACAATTGAATGGAAAACTCTTTGTCCAAAACATAATATGGAGAGGCCTAACTCTATTCATATCGTATCCTAACTTTTTGGGTTTCTTATTGATGTATATCCCAAAAAAAATTCCAAGAACAAGGAACATGACTCATAGGGGAACTATATTACATGATTTATAAAGAAAAGATAATCCATGGGAACCAAGATTTAGCATTAACCTACCATGTTAGATGATCTTGGTCCTGTAAAATTTTGGTTTGGATGGAATCTAACACTTAATATTTTGAAGGGGGTTTAATCAAACAATCTTATCTCATTTTTTCCTTTTCTGTATTCCTAATTTTAGTTATTTATTTCAGTATCAAATTCCTTCAACAAAATAAATATGTCTAATCAATATTAATCTGTGACTCTTTTTTATACCAAAAGTTTGTGTTACTCTCCCAGAAATTGATGATAAAAATATTTTATATATCCAAATGAATTTTATGTGTAAAATACATGAAATTTTCGTATAATGTTTTTAAATTATATGATTATAAATATCCACATTAGTAATCCTAGATCTATATATAACTAACACCCATCATTCTAGAATAAGGAATAAGCCTCCAAGATACTATGAAGTATGATCCAAAGTCCCTCTATATGGAGATACATTACTCAATAGAATTTCCAATTCATCATTACTCTAATCCCGAATTTTTATAAACTATATTCAAAAACTAAATTCAAGAAAATTATTTTAAATACAAACAAAATTCAAGGTATACAGAATTTAAATCCCTTATTATACCTTTCATGTAACTCTATACATGCTTGTATAATAATCTATATGAGTATATTAAGAATTGAAACTAATGAATATATATATTAATAGTAAGAAAAACTTTTAAACATGAATAATAAATAAGGGAATACATTTTTAATAAATGAAAATTACAAATATTTAATGATAAGATTAACATTTATGAACGATTAATAATTAAAAGATAATCATTAACATTTTCTAATTTTATTTATTCATTATGAATATTCTATACTGTTGAAAAAAACTATTTATATTCATTTTTTTAATATAAAATAATTCATATTATCTATTATGTGAAATTTATTTTTAAATATATGATATTGAATTAAATAAAAAAAATTTATGTTTCATTTTATTATAAAAAATATTTACATAATCTAAATGAAATATACTTAAACATTATATAAACCTTTATCAAATAAATCATTAACACATTTTTTATGTGGTTTAAATAATATTAAAAATATGAAACTTCATTTAAACAATTTAAATTAAGTGTTTTGAGTAATTCATAATCTTAAATTATAAAATATTTATATTTTAGCCTTATTTTATAATTTATAAACACTTTATAAATTACTATTATGATTTATAAATAAAAACATTATATATAAGTCATATGGAATTCCATATAATTTGGTAATATGTATTTTAATTTTAACATATAATATTGTATAATATTTATTAATAAATGTTTAATAAACATTTAATTAATTAATTATAAAATATTAATCATTAATTAAATTAAAAATACTTTATAATAAATAAATATTCACAAATAACTTTAATAATTATTTATAAACTATTTATAATTTATAAAATTAAATTCATAATTTAATTTTTTTAAAAATAGTTTTTTTAAATTGTATTTAAAGATATAATTTTAAATCATAAGATATAAAACAATTTTTTTAATAATCCATAGGAATTCATATGATACGATAGATAAGTAGTGGTCCTTTAATAGGTTAATCACTATCAGTAGTATTTTATTGTTAATTTTTATATCATATTCAATGATATGATACGTAAAGGTAGACTCTTACGTTTCATATCAAATTTTACAATATGCAGTGATATTGTAACACAGATACGACACTATATTTTTTAGAACACATTTATCAATGCTATCACAGGATATGATGTACAAATATTGTACCACTCCGACCACAGAAGACCATAGTCAGTGCATTATTACATAACATTGACATTATACAAGGAAATCATGTCCCAAAAGACCGATCAGTTTAGTAGCCTTGGAAATACTAGATACATTCATAAGGTTTACATTACATAATAAAATAGAAAATTACAACAACATTGTTTCCATAGACAACACTGAGAACCTGTAGACTATCCCTACAGGTCATCCATCATATACTTCTTCACATACTTGGAAAAATAAAACATAGAAAGGGGTGAGATCAGATGATAAGTAAGGATAACAATATAGTTGAAACTTTCATAAATAAGCATAAACATTTAAGGCAATGTATGAAACTAAAATAAAATCCTTTTAAACATAAAATTAATCATAATATGGAAAATATAATTCAAAAATAATGACATTTAATTACTCATATGGATATTCTACTAGTCGAATAATCACTTGCAGTATCAATAGCCACTTTCATAATGATGGAATGCATAATTCCAGAATTCATAACCACAGAGTCAAGGCCTTGTGCCAAGACTAAGAATAAGATTTTGTCAAGACCTTGTACCAAGACACTAATTTTTCCCATGAGACATATCGATGCATCGAGGAGCTACAGTGGGATCCACCCATCACTTACTAAGTCCAATGCATTCCTCATATGAAAAGGTTTAAACATAACATAAACATTCGTATTAAAACTGGCATATGAAATATCAATACATTATCCATAAACCACGAATGGTATGAAATAACACATCCATAGTAAAACATATCACAAAATCTTCAATACAATATAAAAGTTTTTTATCATAATAAATAAACTTCAAAAAAACTTAAAATCCATCAAAGGATGTTGACATAGATGAAATCAAAACCTTTTTAGAGAAATATATCTTTCTATTTTTAAATCATTTAAAAGTCATGTAATTATAAAAGAAAAAAATTATATTTGAAAATATTCTTATAAGATTGTAAGGGAAGCTTAGACGATGTTTTAACGGTGGAAAATAGACGCACCCACCGCATAAGTTAAAAAACATTCTTATCTTAATTTTTTCAAAATGGTCATAAAGTACCTTGTTTGGAAAACAACAGGGAGATTCCTTTATGAACATATTATAAAAGTCAAACAAGGGTATAAATTACTTTAAACCATATTCTATAAATTAGTAACAATGTTTTGAAATACATTTTCAAGAAACATGGATGTGGATGATAAAGAGGTCCCAGTAGATAATTACATGTAAACAACCTTGGATAATGAAGAGATTGTGAAATTAACCCTTACCTTGTACATTTCCTTGGTCAAGGGTAGGTTAAACTATTGTATAATGTTGAAATAATTGTTATTACATTATACAAGAATCATATACATTAATATGATATCATATATGATCTTTTAACATTGCATTGTTAATAATATCTTAATATTATCGTCTTTTTGGGTTTTAACAGATTCATTTTCCTTTATATGCTTTGTTATGTATGTAATGTTTGTTATGGATAGGATGTATCTTATTAATTTTTAGAATGATATTAAGTCTTTAAACATTATTATTAATCATCTAATGAAAATTATTCTTCAATATATATGATGGGGAATGAATCTCATCGCGTTCATGGAGACGGTAATCCGTACGTATGGACGAGCGACAATATCATTCTTTTGATATTAAAATAATATATAATTGGATGGTATATCATTTATACAGAATCATTATCATGTTATATTTATTATATACATCAATTAAACATCATTATTATTCCCATACAAATATTAATGTATTGAATAACAATTACACTGCGATGTGGAGACAGTAAGCCGTACGTACGCATGTATGGTGACATGTCATTCATAGGATGGATAGAATAATGAATATGGTTGTACCATATTTATAATAACATCACAGTATATATAATATATTAGATTTATTATTTTATAATGGAAACAATAAGGAAAGAGGAAGTGGAAGAAGAAAATAACTTGAAAGAGGTGATGAAATATTTACCTCTTCTTCTGGTTCTTCCTTTTGATTTGATCAAACGGAATCCATCAGTTGGCTTTCTGACGAAAGTAAGGCCTCTAGGATAAATGGAGGATAGTTGAGGCAGTATTTCAGCTGGGGTTGGTAGAGACAAATGGTTTTGAAGGTGTGAATCTGAGAGAAGGGGGAGTGCCCTTTTATAAGAGGGGTGAGGGGCGCCTTAGGAAAAGCTAGAAATATTATTTTATAATAAAATCATTTTCGGTTTCTAATGGCTAAAAAATTAATTATTTAAAGGATAAGGTGGGTATGGGTCGAAAACTTCTCATCAAATAAGTTTTAGACAGGTTTGGGTAACTATATTAACTTTATATTTTAGATTTAACTCTTAGTTAGATAGTTTGACATTTACCATGTCTCTTTGTATTTTTATATTATATGGTTAATAAACATACTATAAACTTCCAAGATAACCCAAAGTGGTTCATTAATGATAAAAATATCATTATATAAGTCTTTTGGCAGATAATTATATTTTTAAGAATAGAATATCAATTAATAATATAATATTTGTTTTAAAAACTCTTTTATGTCAATTTTGATACTATTTGGTATTTTGTTTTTTCTAAATTCATAACAATATTATTATTTTGAAAAAAAATTCATATAACCAAACCTAGAATGTCATATTAACCTATAAAATTAGTTTAATTCATAAAAAGTCTCAAATTACATTTATTTGGATATTTATAATATAAATTATTTTAATATTTCATTAATTAGGTAATTACTGCATCATCATTGTGTCATAAATAATTTTAATATTTAATGTTTAAAGATTATAAATAAAATATCATTATGTAGGAAATCCTTTTAGATTTATAATGAATATTTATAATCTAATTTATCTTATGCGTAACCCTATATTAAAAATTGATTAGTTATTAATCTTTAAATTTAACACTTTTAACTCTTCTTTGAATTAAATAATAACAAATGTCATAATCTAATACAAGTGGACGAAAGGGGTTAATATTTTATTCCTGAGGTTTTTTTTGGTGTAATTATACTTATCCAATAGAATTAGGACATATGTTAGGGTAATAATAATATCATTTTTACCCTTAATAACCTATTTACTTTTAACCGTGGTAAATAAAAGTAAAAAGTTACTATTCACCAAATATTATTTTCATCTTATTGAACCAAATTTTACTTACTGATATCAACCGTGTCTCTTGGATTTTTGAAATTCAACTCACAGAAGTGATAAAATTATGTTTTATGTAAATTTGCAAATGCTCATAAGATGTGGGTAAAAGACGGTGAAAAGTTCAATAAAATTTTATATATCTAATATTATTACAAAATGACTTCAATGAATTATATTGAACATATATAAGTATTATATATCTATTTTGACCTAAAATAAATTTAAATAAAATAATGAACTATTTAAATAAAAATTCGGTTGTAAACTATAACTCAGTGTTTTTCACTATTCATCAAAAAATGATTTTTTTCAGCAAAATACCAAAAATTTACCCTAAGCTAATTTCAATACTCCTAATCCGAAAATGAAGTCCATTTTGAAAGATAAAATTTATAAAATTTCAAAAAGTGGGTATTACTATTCATAATGGATAGTTTGATTGGTTGTGGTGTGTTAGAACACAAAGTTGCGTACAACACACACTATTGTATTATTCAAAGAAAAGCGTACTGTGGAAGCTTGGGGTGTTACATTCAATCCTTTTTAAAATAATTTTTTCCTCAAAATTTCTAGAATATTACTGCATAAAATGACTTGTGTGGTTCTTTATTATAAGTTCCTTGGGTTCCCACCTTGCCTATTCCATCTTATGGTTTCTCAATAAAACATTTACCAGATGAGTCGTCCGATTTCTCAACACTTTTCTCTTGTATCAAGAACCTTGACAGGCTCTTCGCAATAAGACAAACCGGGTTCTAGTTCAAATTTCTCATAGGTAAGTATATGCGTTGGGTCATGCATGTATTTTCTCAACAGTGATACATGGAATACATCGTGAACTTTGGAGAGACTTGGCGGCATTTCAAAATGGTAAACTGCAGCCCCAATTCGTTCTAGAATTTCGAAAGGTCCGATGTACCTGGGACTTAATTTTCCCTTTATTACTGAAACATATAACACCCTTCCATGGAGATACCTTCAAGAAAACATGATCTCGTACCTGAAATTCCAAATCCTTCCTTCAGTTATCGGTATAGCTCTTCTGCCTACTTTAAGATGCTTTGATGTGGGTTTGGATTACCTTTAAATTTTCCATCGTTTCCTCAACATGTTCCAGGCCTATGAGTTTTCTTTCACCAATATCATCCCAACAGGTTGGTGTGTGACATCTCTTTCAGTATAACTCTTCATATGGTGCAATCTGAATACTCGAATGGAAGCTATTGGTATTGGAAATTTCTACCAGAGGTAAATATTGATCCCACATACCTTGAAAGTCAAGTGAGAATGATATCAACATGTATTCTAAAGTTTGAATAGTCCATTCAGATTTTACATCAGTTTGAGGGTGGTAGGCAGTGCTCAAACGATGTTCAGTATCCAGGGCTTTCTGAAGACTTTTCCAGAATCTTGATGTAAAATGGGGATCATGATCAGAAACAGTCAATAGTGGTACACCATAAAGTCTTACAACTTCATTAATATATAGTATTTATAAACGTTCAAGTGGTAAATATTATCTTATACCAAGAAAATGTGCTGACACGGTAAGACGATCAACAATGACCCATATTGCATCGTTCCTTCAAGGAGACTTTGGTAGTCTGATGACAAAGTCCATCGTAATATTATCCCATTTCCACTCAGGTATGGGAAGAGGTTGCATGACTCCTCCAAGCTATTGCCTTCCAGCTTTCACATGTTGAAAAACTATACATCTTGACACAAAATCAGCAAACTCCCTCTTCATGTTGTCCCACCAAAAATGTTTCTTCAAATCTCTATACATCTTAGTGATACCAGGGGGTATAGAAAAATTGGAACTATGAGCATCATCTAATAATTCCATTTTTAGATTAGGTATATCAGGAACACATAGTCTCTTCCAAAATTTCAAAATTCCATCTTCATACACAAAGTCACTCAATCTCCCATTATTCACATCTTTAATATTATTTCGAAACACTTCATCACCGGTCTGAGAACTCTTTTTCCTTTATACTAAAGATGGATTGGAAACCATTTGAAATATTATTGATGTTTCACCTTCCATGGTGATTCCCATATCCATCTTCACTAGATCCATGTATATAGGATCCTATTCAACTCTCAACTTGTTCAAAACTCCATGATCCATTTTGCTCAAAGCATCTGCCACCTTATTTTCCTTCCCCGAGTGGTAGTGAATAGTATAATAATAATCCTTGAGTAGTTCAGGCCATCTCCTTTGTGTCATTTTGAGTTCTTTATGTGAGAAAATATACTTCAAATTCTTGTGTTCCGTATATATCTCACCTTTTTTACCATAGATATAGTGTCTCCAAATATTCAAAGAAAAGATTATAGCTACTAACTCATGATCATGAGTAGGATAGTTTTCCTCATGAATTTTTAGCTGGCGTGATGCATAGGAAATAACCCTATCATTATGGAATAAGGACACAACCAACTCCTTTCTTTGAAGCATCACTATAAATAACAAACCCATCATTCCCCGATGGTAGAATCAATATAAGAGAATTGAATAATATTCTCTTCAGTTCTTCAAAAAATTCTTCACACACTTTTGTCCAAACAAATTTAACCCCTTTACATGTGAGCTTGGTTAATGGGTTATCCAATTAGGAAAAAGTCTGGACAAAATGTCGATAATAACCTACTAAACCAATAAAACTGCATACCTAAGTTATACTCTTAGGTGCTGGCCATTCTTAGATTGCCTTGGTCTTTGAAGGATCAAAATATATTCCATTCTTAGAGACAATATGGCCAAGAAAAGAAATCTTTTGAAGCCAGAATTTACACTTGATAAACTTCCCATATAATTCATTTCTTATAAGAGTCATCAGGATAATGCGCACATGATTTTCATGATCTTCGTAGCTTTTGGAGTATACCAATATATCATCAATAAATACCACTACAGAGTCATCATGATATTCCTTGAAAACCCTAATCATTAGATCCATGAAGACAGAGGGTGAATTAGTCAATCCAAAAGGCATTACTGTAAACTCGAAATGCCTGTACCTGGTTCAAAATTCTATCTTCAGAATGCCTTACTTCTTCATAGACAACTGATGATATCCATATCGAAGGTCAATCTTTGAAAAGTATTGATCTCCATGAATTTGGTCAAATAAATCTTCTATGCGAGGTAGGGGATACTTGTTCTTTATTGTTATAGCATTGATATCCCTGTAGTCAATGAAAAACCTCATAGATCTAAATTTCTTCTTAACAAAAAGGACAGAGGATCCCCATGGAGAAACACTAAGGCGAATAAATCCCTTATTACTCAATTCCTCTAGTTGTTTCTTTAGTTCCACTAATTCCACAGTGGCCATTCTATAAGGGGTCTTCGATATGGGCCTTGATCCAGGAATTAAATCAATGGAAATCTCAATTTCTCATTCTGGATGATGTCCAGGTAAATCTTCTGGAAACACATCAACATATTCTTTCAAAATTGGTAAATCATCTATTTGAACATTCCTTTCCTCACCCACAATTATTTAATTCTCTTCCTCCCTAATAATTGAATTTAGTTGATCTACTGGGGGTGGATCTAGATAAGAATTAGGTGGTGACAATTATGCTCTAAAGATAAGGTGTTCTTTATCATCATCATCAAAAATAGTAACCTCCTTCTTCTTGAAATAAATTTTTGCATCATGGTCCAAGATCCAATCCATACAAAGGATTATATCAAATTCAATCATGGGTATGATGATGAGATTAGCAGATAAAGAACATTTATATGCCTCAATGGGGACTGATTCACAAAACATTGTTGCAATGATACTTCCCTTAGGAGTTTTGACTGACAAATCCCTTGTTAAATAAACTTGGAAATATCTAATTTTCTTAGAAACCTAGGTAGATATGAAACAATACGATGATCCAGAATCAAATAAAGCATTGGCTAAACTTGAGGAAACCATTAAATTGCCTACCACTACGTCTTTTGGAGCTTTAAACTTAGCAGTAGTTATAGCATAAGCTTGGCGTTGATCACTTGGCCTTTTCTAAGGTAAGTTCCCCTGACGCTTAGGAAATTCATTTGCTTAATTCCCCCTTTCTCGACAATTTTAGCATTCAAAATCGACAACCTCTTTCTTTCCCTTGCAATCATGAGCTTGGTGGCCTTTTTCATGACACTTGTAATAGACTCCCATTCCCTTCAGGAAAGTATTAGGGTGTTTCTTCCCACATTTACCACAGGATGGATATTTACCTTTCCCCTTCTTACCCTTTTTTCAATTTCTATATTTTTCAGTAGATTTCTTCTTCTCTTGCATTGATTTAAAGTCGTAAGACTTTGAGAATTATTCTTATGTCTTGATAGCACATGAGAAAATATCTTCGCAAGACGAGAAGGATTGTGAGACTAATGATCGATGGAGAAATGGTTTTAACCCATCAAAGAAATGTTAAATATTACTTATTGGGTTATATATATAATATGCAGCATGCCTCGCTAACCTTGTAAAGTTATCTTCATACTTTGTGACATTCTCATCCTCCTTTAGCCACATACTCAGAAGTTGTCTTTCCATATCCTCTCGATGGTCATGAGGAAATTATTTTTATATTAAAATTTCATTAAACACCATCCATCCCATATTTGATATTTCATCATCTTCCTTTGTGTTTTTAATCAATGACCACCATTGATCACCAACTCTAGTGAGGCAGTAAACTACCATGAAATTTTTTTCCCTTTCGCTGCTTCCTAAGGCGTGGAATATCTTCTCTAAGCAATTTATCCATTGCTCAATTACTAGTGGATTTGTACCCCCATTGAATGTTTCTGGTTTTTTCTCATGAAGTGATATAAAATTGATCCTCCACATTGTGGATCAGGGTGCTCCATACGGGTAAGGTTATTATTCATAACCTGATTGAGTTGTCCCAATATAGTGATAAGCTGACCAGAACCAGCTGTATCACCAGCTCCACTATAATTACCTTGAAGAGGAGGGAAATTCAAACATTGAGTGTGTGCATTTATATAGTTTCAATTCCTTCCACTAGGTGCCATTTCTAAAAAATGACATAAACGAGATTATTTTATGAATCGAAATACATAATTACAAACATGTAAAATACTTAACATAAATTGAATAGTTTATGGATATAATCCATAATCATAAAAAATATTTTCTTTGAGGATGTATATACTCATAAACTCTTCATAATAGTTTGTAAAGAAAATGAGAATTATCCTAAGCATATCCCCTGGGAGTGTCGTAACCAGGAGTGCAGCAAGACCCGTTATCGTGCACCAGTTCCCGTTCGATTCTAGCTCAAAGCGGTGTTTCCGGGTTTTACCCCTAGGAACATCTGTGCCATAGCCACCTCTACCTACTCATATCCAGATAGGGTTGTATTTCTTAGAAAACTCACAAAATCTCTATAATACCAAAATTTTAGGAAGTTCTTCTATACTAATACTCAAAGTCTATCTTAGGGCTATGTGCTCTAATCAGAGTTTACCTAAATATAGTTTCCAAGGTTTTAACTAAACTTCCTCTAATACCAAATGTAATGCCCTGACCCTAGAAGCCCAAATTCGGTGCAATATTACATAACATTGAAATGATACAAATAAATCATGTCCTGAAAGACCGATCAGTTTAGTAGCCTTGTAAATATTGGATACATTCATAAGGTTTACATTACATCATAAAATGGAAAATTACAACAACATTGTTTCCATAGAAAACACTGAGATACCATAGAATATCCCTGCAGGTTAGTCATAATATACTTCATTGCATCCTGGGAAAAATAAAACATAGAAAGGGGTGACCTCAGATGCTCAGTAAGGATAACAATATAGTGGAAACTTTTATAAATAAGAATAAACATTTAAGGAAATGTATAAAACTAAAAAAAATCCTTTTCAACATAAACATCATCATAATATAGAAAATATAATTAAAAATAATGCCATTTAATTACTCACATGGATATTCTACTAGTCGAATAATCACATGAAATATCAATAGCCTCTTTCATAATGATGGAATGCATAATGCCAGACTTCATAACCACATAGTCAAGGCCTTGTTTCAAGTCTACAATTAAGATTTTGTCAAGGCCTTATGCCAAGACACTAGTTTGTATCATGAGACCTACCGATGCATCAAGGAGAAATAGTGGGATCCACCCATCACTTACTAAGTCCAACACATTCCTTAGATGAAAAGGTTTAAACATAACATAAACATTTGTATTAAAACTGGCATACGAAATATCAATACATTATCCGTAAACCATGAATGGTATGAAATAACACATCAACATTCTAACATATCAAAAAACCTTCAATACAATATTGAATTTTTGTATCATAGTAAATCAACTTCAAAAAAACTTAAAATCTATCAAATTATATTGACATAAATTAAATCAAAACCTTTTTAGAGAAATATCCCTTTCTATTTTGAAATCATTTATAAGTCAAGTAATTATAAAAGAAAACATTTATATTGGAAGATATTCTTATATTCTTGTAAAGTAAGCTTCTATGATGTTATAATGGTGGAAAATATCCAAACCCACAGTATAATTAAAAAAACATTCTTATCTTAATTTTTTCGAAAAGGTCATAAAGTACCTTGTTTGGAAAACGACAGAGATATTACTTTATAAACATATTATAAACGTAAAAAATGGTATAAATGACTTTAACCCATAGTTTATAAAATATTAATAATATTTTGAAATACATTTTTAAGAAACATGGATGTGGATGATAAAGAGGCCCTAGTAGATAATTACATATAAACAACCTCAGATAATGAAAGGATTGTGAAATTAACCATTACCTTGTACTTTTACTTGATTGAGGGTAGGTTAACCTCATGAATAATGGTGAAATAATTTTTATTAAATTATACAGTAATCATATACATTAATATGATATCATATATGATCTTTTAACATTGCTTTGTTAATAATATCTTAGTATTATCGTCATTTCAGGTGTTAACTGATTCGTTTTCCTTTATATGATTTGTTACATAAGTAATGTTTATTATGGATATGATGTATCTTATTAATATTAAGAATGATATTAAGTCTTTAAACATTATTTTTAATCTTATAAAGAAAATTAGTCTTGAATGGACACGATGGGGAATGAATCTCATCACGTTCATGGAGACCGTAATCCGTACATACGCACGAGCGACAATATTATTATTTTGATATTAAAATAATATATAATTGGACGTTATATCATTTATACAGAATAATTATCATGTTATATTTATTATCTAAATCAATTACACATCATTATTATACCCATCCAAATAATAATGTATTGAATAACAATTACACCATGACGTGGAGACGGTAAACCATACGTACGCACGTATGGTGACATGTCATTAAAAGGGTGGATAGAATAATGAATATGGTTGTACCATATTTATAATAACATCATAGTATATAGAATAAACTGGATTAATTATTTTAGAATGGAAACAATAAGGAAAGAGGAAGTGGAAGAAGAAAATAACTTGAAAGAGGTGATGAAATATTTACCTCTTCTTCGGGTTCTTCCTTTTGATTTGATCAAAAGGACTCCTTAGGTTGGCTTTATGACTAAAGTAATGCCTCTAGGATTAATGGAGGAAAGTTGATAGGGTATTTGGGCAGGGTTTGGCTGAGCCAAATGGCTTTGAAGGTGTGAATTTGAGAGAAGGGGGAGTTCCCTTTAATAAGAGGGGTGAGGGGCACCTTTGGAAAAGCTAGAAATATTATTTTATAATAAAATAATTTTCGGTTTATAATGGCTCAAAAATGAATTGTTTAAAGTCTAAGGTGGTTATGGGTCAAAAACCACTCAACCAATATGTTTTAGACAGATTTCAGACACTATATTAAGTTTATCTTTTAGATTTAACTCTTAGTTAAATAGTTTGACATTTACCATGTCTCTTTGTATTTTTATATTATATGGTTAATGAAATTACTATAAACTTCCAAGATAACCCAAAGTGGTTCATTAATGATAAAAATATCATTATATAAGTCTTTTGGCCGATAATTATATTTTTAAGAATAGAATATCAATTAATAATATAATATTTGTTTTCAAAACTCTTTTATGTCAATTTTGAAACTATTTGGTATTTTGTTTTTTCTAAATTCATAAAAGCATTATTACTTCGAAATATATCCATCTAACCAACACTAACATGTCATATTAACCTAAAAAATTATTTTAATTCATTTAAAGTCTCAAATTACATTTATTTGGTTATTTATAGTATAAATTATTTTAATATTTCATTAATTAGGTAATTACTGCAACATAATTATATCATAAATAAATTTAATTATTTAATGTCTAAAAATTATAAATAAAATACCATTATGTAGGAAATATTTTCATATTTCTAATTAATATTTATAGTTGAATTTATCTTATGTGTAACCCTATATTAAAAATGTTTTAGTTATTATACTTTGAATTTAACACTTTTAACTCTTCTTTGAATTAAATAATAATAAATGACCTAATCTAATCCAGGTGGACCAAATAGGTTCATATTTTATTCCTTAGGTTTTTTTGGTCGAATTATACTTATCCAATATAATTAGGACATGTGTTGGGGTAATAATAATATCATTTTTACCCTTAATTACGCTATTTACTTTTTACTGTGATAAATAAAAGTAAAAAGTTACTGTTCAACAAAAATTATTTTCATCTTATAGAACCAAATTTTACATATTTATATCATTGGTGTCTCTCGGATTTTTGAAATTCAACTCATAGAAGCGGTAAAATTCTGTTTTTTGTAAATGTGCAAATGCTCCTAGGAGGTGGGTAAAAGACGATGAAAAGTTCAATAAAATTTTATATATCTAATATTATTACAAAAGGACTCCAATGAATTGTATTGAAAATATATTGGTATTATGTATCTATTTTGAACTAAAATAAACTTAAATAAAATAGTCATTTATTTAAATAAAAATTCTTTTTTAAACTATAACTCAATGTTTTTCACTATTCATCAAAAATTGAAAGTTTTCAGAAAAAATACCAAAAATTCACCCTAAGATAACTTCGATACTCTGAATCCAAACATTAATTCCATTTTGAATGATAAAGTTTATAAAGTTTCAAAAAGTTGGTATTACTATTCATAACAGCTAGTTTTATTGGTTGTGGTGTGTTATAACTCAAAGTTGCGTACAACACACACTATTGTATTATTCAAAGAGAAGCGTACTGTGGAAGCTTGGGGTGTTAAAAATATAATACACTATGATTAGAATAAATCCCTGGATTTTTATTAAATAATTGGATATGATATTCCCATATCTGAATCCATGATTCAATGAAGCAGATAAAAATAATGAATCATGTTTAATGATTAGAAATATAAAAGGGTATATAATTTTAAAATATCCATTCCTTAAAATTATTTCATGAATTGAAATGCATGGAAATGATTTGATACCACTATTTTCTTTTTAATGATCTAACATCACTTATTAAAATGTAACCAAATAATGAAAGCCAAACCAAGATCAACAATGTAAGAAATAGTAAATCATGCATATAGTAAATTATGAACCTTATGGATGTGTACCTTAAATCATTTATACCATTACATCACCATTAAATAGACATTAGGAATATCCCAAGAATCATCCAAATGAAATACCTCAGGAGGAGGTATCCAATGGTTGAAACAAAATAACTCGTTATATGAGTGGGGATATCCTTTCAACTATGGTATATTAGTACCTCATTAAGAAAAAGATTAATAATAAAGAGTTATTTTGGTAGGAGGTATATTTAGACAAGAATGAATGATAAATACTAACACACAATTAAGTTGTAGTAGGATTTCTAAATACCTTATGGATTCTCCTTGGCGATCATTCATTTATTCATGAGTTATAATGAATGAGTAACTTCCACTCAGTCAGTTTATGAATCCATCATATGAATGCAAACCCTTATAAATTTTCATCTTACTAAATAGATTTTTTAGTGAATGGAAACATGGAGGACTCCCTTTAAAGCTAACCCTTAATGTCCATACACCAATTCATTCTTAAATTTTTAAACTCATACCATTCCTCACCATAAAACATAGTGAGTCGTACCCTATGACTTCCATGGGTGGTGCCTTATGAGATCCATCAACCATAAAATATGATCAAATATTTTAGTTTGATGAAATATCATTTCATTCATTATGATATGCATAGATCATGTTTTCTGTTTGTGAATAATATTTCCTTGAGGATATTGTTGAAGAATTAGGAAAAGTTAATACTAAATAACTTCCTCTAGGATTTGGATATTTTCTAAGTAATTTTTGGAATAGAATGAAGTGGATTTGTTTTATTATCTTTACATTTATTGTTAATAATGTAATCATATTCAAAGTCACATATAAAAATGCTAATTATGTGAGGTGATGGATTTTTTAAAAAATTTATGGGGTTTGGAAAATTTTGATAGTATTTTGGTAGTATCTAGGAATCCGAAGTAAACATTATAATTATATAGAAACTACATAATGGCCATATCAATAGAAGTTCAAAGGTAATATTGTATTCACATAAATGAAACTCCAAATTTATATAGGATATGTAATCCTAGGAGAAGTTTTGTTGTGTAATGGTCATGGTACTTTTCCTATAAATATATTTCAATATATTTATGAGTTTTTCTCTAGGTCACAATGATGGAAATTGTGTTACATAAGGGTATATATGGTGATGCATAACGGTAATTCAAATATTATTCCATATAGGTAATAAACTATTGAGAAACATTTTCTATATAAAGGTGATTCTAATATATGTAATGGTAATTTAGAAATTTATGACTCTATTTAAATTTACAGTACCAATATAAGGGTTATTAAGATGCGTTTAATGGTAGTTATGAACCATTGTAAATCAAATATTTAATTTCATACTGGTAAATACTTGATTCCATACCTATGTAAATGTCAGGGAAATCTATGTAATGGTAATTATACTTTTCATAACGTTTATAATGTATTCTTATTCCATCTGGGTATTTATATGACTTCTAGATTATAATATGACATTAGATTTCATAGTGTAAGCCTTAGACCATTGTGATATTTCTATTTGGAGAGTTGGACTTTATCTTCCATTTGAATTTTGGGATTCTGTATGACTTTTAGAATATTTAATAATACAAATAATGTTTTATTAAAAACTAATAAGACATCATAAAAAATAACAAAATAGATATTTTTGATGATAATGAAGAATGCAATTTCAAAGATAAGTTAAAAATAAATTATATAATTCCCTGTATGGATTTATTTATTAAAATAAATATCAAAATAAATTATTGTGATTCATGCTGTTATTTTAAATTTCCACTCCACAAAGAGGTGAGCTACAATGTGAGGATTTTTAAAGATATTTAAGACGTAATTTTATGATGATCCATAATCATGTTTTTATTTTCTTTATTTATGTAAATTTATGAGAATATTATTTGATGTAGTTTTTAAAAATGGAAAGATAAATACATGATAATATTATAAAGGAAGTGAAGTAGAGGCCAAGTTTTTGGGATATAGAATTTTAAACCCAAAAACAATTATAAAGATAAATATAAATGAATGAAGAATAAATAGGGAGAATATTATTCACACATTTATGAATATATAATAATCTTAATAAAACAATGATTTAATATGGTGAAAATTGTGAATAAAAAAATTGGGTCAGCCCTTCATGAAGTTCATATTAAAGAAAGAAGAAGAATATGTTTTGGATATTATATACATATTATAATGGAATATTTTCTTGATATATATATATATAGTCATCCAGTGAAGTTGAGGCATTCAATATTATGTATAAAAAATGATGGGAAGTCTATCTACTAGAAAGAAAAAAAATGATGTTATTACATGATCAACATGATAATTTCCATCAGTGGATATCTCCATTGTTTTTATCCATTGAATATTACTGTAAAATTTTGGGATTCACTAACTATACCGGATAAAAAAAATAATTTGGAGACTTGTAAATCGAGTTAAAAGTATTTTACATAACCTTGATTTTTCACCTAATTTTTTTATTGGATCGTGTAATAACAGGTTTTTTCCATTATGTTAAGGATTGTTTATTCATATTGATTAGTAAATAGAATAAAATATCCTTTCCTTTCCTATTTGTGCTTTTTTGTAGTAATAAAATAAATTAATTTTCTCTAACATGTGATGATGTATATTAAAAGGTAAAAACATAAAATTTATAAAACACTAATTCACCCCTATTATTTACAGTAATCATATTTCTATATAATGGGTACCAATGATAGGTTCCCTTCAAACGTGTTTTTCTAGTTTTTTTAATGTTTTTATGTTTTTGTTTTCATAAATAATTTTCACTAATTTCATCTAGAATCTATTGATACTGTGAATTAAATGAATTGAATGGGTATTTTATCATTTTATGGGAAATGTTATTACATATCATAGGAAAAAAATTATACCTTCATTCTGTCAATTGAGATGTATTGGAAATAAAACTAGTGGAAATCCAAAATTTGTTGAAGGTAATACAATAATAATGTATGAAAAGGTAAATATGGAAAAATATTCTCATGATAGAAGTGTTATTCTATAATATATTTTAGAAACATAATTTACAAATTTAATGGAATCAAAATAGAAAAATGTATTTTTCAAAAACAGGAAAATATATTTGAAGGAAAAAAACCAAGTGATGTGAGAAAAGTTATAGTTTTAGAGTCTTAAATTTGATGATATATATATATATATATATTCATAGTGATTATTCTATAGAAAGATTCATTTTAATGGTTAATAGTTTATTTATCATGATTAAAGGCTATGATAGTTGAAAACATCACGCATAACTTTCTTGATGAATTTGATGAGAATGTATATGATTTGGAAGAACAATATATAGGTGATATCCAACATGATGACTTACTATATATTATTATATATTTTTAAATGAGTACATGTGATACTATCACAAAAAAGAGAATGGTTTAAATTGATATTGTCTTTAAAACCTTAAATATTGAGAAAAGTAGAAAATTTGTTTGCATGGTTGATGATGCTCATTGTTCAAAATCAAATTTATATGTGGAATTGAAGTTTAATTAAATAATTTCACATATCAATTAAAATGTGAGATATTGAAAAGGTATATTTAAATCTATTTACTCACTAAAATGATATAATTGTGGAGATGTGGGACATTTTTTATCAAATATTCAAAAATAGAAAGAATATGAAGCTAATGGTAAAGAATATGAATGATCTGAAATATTCACAAAGAAAAATATATCTAGGTAAAATTAATCTTCAAAATTAAATGTAAGAAATTATCAAAGAACAAAAAATGGAATTTAATATCTATGTGTGAAGAAGATAAAATTAGTAATGCAAAAGTAGAGTTTGATATTGATAATGATATTATTAAAATATTCCCAATTCTAATGTAAATGATGAATATTTAATTAGTGATGGAAGTAAAAACTCTATAAGTCAATATGGGTAAACTCAAATGGGGTTCATGATAAAGAGTTAATTGATTGAATTTCTCTAAAAATATTAAATCTTGAAAAGGAAAACAAAAACCGGAAGAAAGATGATCAATCTTCCATTACTAAGGAATGAATTTATAAGGAATAAAATTCTAAGCTACTGAAGTATATTAATGATCTATAGAAATTTATTATTGATTATAATAACATTAATATCATTTTGGAATAAAATTATAAGGGATTGGAGGATAATCATGATCTTATTCAACAAAAACTGGTTAATGAAGAATAAGAAACGAACTTATCCAGACTCTTTTTTCAAAACACAATTGAAGATGTTGGAGAATGTTAAACGAAGAATAAATCATGATAAAATAAAATAAATAATCCGCCTACTATGATATTAATATTTAAATTTTTGGTAAAATGTTTTATATGAAAAATAAAATCAAAATTACTTTCTTTGGGCCTTAAACAAATGTGTCCTAGAAATCTATAAATTTATGGAATCCAAATTTTGATTTAATTACTGTTATAATTGGTGACCCAAAAAAGATACATATGAAGAATACTATGAACAGTAATATGTCAAGAGTTATTCAAAATTTTTATTTACAAATAGGGGGAAATATTTATGGTCAAATAGTAATAAATATAAAATACATAATTATCAACAATATTTTATTATTAATGGTTAATATGTTGTTTATGTATATTATTTGTACAATGGAGGTTATGGGTATCTGTATATTATGTGTTGGATTAATTACCAATAAAAATTTGATTCAATAAATTATGATATATAGAACATGAGGTGGATTGATCCTTTCAAAATATAATAGATCCATAAAAAATCTAACAAACCATGATTGAATATTGAGAACATATTTCATCCATTAAAATAGGGTTTTGAATGTCTTTGTCTGCCGATTCAGCATGCCAAAGTATGACTCATAGTTCTACCATCACAATAGAGGTAAAATTATCAAGAGAGAAAGGATAAATTTAATGAAAAGGATCTTGTTTAAATTTTTCAAAAAAATATTCTAATAAGTAGTCAATATAGATACTGAAATATGGTGATATTCACATATGTTATGAGACATGAAGTTTCTAAAGGATATTAAAAATTATAAGGAAGGTTATATTACCTTTAGAGAAGATGGGACACTCAAGATAAAATGGGTTGGATCTACATTAATTAGAAAAGAAAAATAAAATCTATTAAATCCTTCTATATTGTTAGGATGAAACATTTTTTGTTCATTTTTTCATCGATTTGTAAAAAAGTAAATGAGGAATTTTCAATATAAATGGTTTATTTTTTTTGTTTTTTTAATATTTAATGATTTTGATCTGTGGAAAACAAAAAAGATGGTCACTTATTTCCAGATGGAGATGAACAAAATTTATTCTACTTGAGTATGAAAATACAGAATAATCATTATAAATGAATTTTTGGGCATATTTTCCAAATTAATATGGGCCAGATTACACAATGTGAAATTTTTCATGATGTTCATATTAATGAAATTGAATTGATTTTCTCTAAAATTAATAAAGGGAGTGTTTCTAATTTAATGCATATAATTTTTCAGATTCACACATATCTTCTATTTGAGTTGATCTATACTAAAATCTATGGGACCAAGAGAAATAAATAAACAAGTAATGGTAATACTTTAATTTATTTTATTGATTATTTTAATCATATTTCTGAAATTATATTTAAGAAATATAAATTAAATTATCTAAATAAGATCAAGAGTTTCCAGAGAAATGCTAAAAAGAAGTGTGGTTTATCCTTTAATAATATTAAGATAAATAATGGTGTTGAGTAAATTACTAAACAAATTTAAGATTATAATAAAAATAATAAAATTCATCACGAATTTAATGAAAAAAAACACCACCATAAATTTATATATCTAAACATATGAATAAAATCTTGGTAGAGATGGATCAAATGACGTTGATAAAAAATTACACCTCTTGATATTTTTTAAGGAAACCTACATGAGCCATAGTTCATATAAAAAATCATTATTTTTATATTCCATAATCTAATATGACTACATATGAGAAGAAAAATTTGAAAAATACATGTTTCAAATATATAATACTATTTGTATGTTGTTGTATCATCAAAATAAGAGGTGAAAATCAGGGTAATTTCGAGCCAAGAGGAATTGCGTCAATTTTTAATTAATATCATCTAAATGGATGGGGTTACTATTTTTATAATAAAGATACTATAATAATTATATATACTAATGATTTTAATACAATGTAACATACAATGGAAGATTTTTAATTTGATAAAGAAAATTTCATAAGTGATGTTGTTATTATTTTGGTTAAGTAGCCTAATGAAATTCAAGGCATAAACAAAAGTGTTAATGAAATATAAATTGTATAAGAATATTAATCAATTTCAAGTGATGGGGAAAACCTAATTTGTCTCATTCAAGACTTATAAGGAAATTTTAGGTCCAATTTATCATTGAAAATATAAAACTGTACGTATAAACTTGTAGAATCGGTGAGACAAATACTCATAATTAAATTTTCTCACAAGTTGAACCTAATGATATTGAAGAAGCATCAAATCATCAATAATGGATTTATTGTATTAGTGAATAATTTGAAAATATCATGAATAATTAGACCTGATAGTTATTAGGAAAACATTAATACAATAATGTGCTTTGAACTGAGTAGGTGCTCCAAAACAAGTTGAACAAAAATGAAAATATGACAGGAAATAAAAACATATTGTTGTGTAAATTCTATTCATGGGTTGAGTGCCTGTACAATGATGAATCCATGGGACCTTTTTGATGGTATAAAAACATTATAATTTCTCATTAAATTATATTATAATGTTAATACAATTTTTTTTTCAATTCATCTATCCTCACTGGTGAGTTAGAAGAGGAGGTACACATTGAGTAACCATTTGGGATATTTCATGGAGAAGATTATAATTATTTTTTAAGGTTAAATAAGTATTTATATTTCCTAAAACAAGCTCTGAGAGATTAGTATTCTAAGTTTCACACTAACATGAAGAAGAATAATTTCAAATAGAGAATAGTGGGTAAAAATTTCTACATCAAATATGACAAATGAAGAATCTCGTATTATTATTTTTTATGTAGATAAAACATATTTAAAAAATATTTAATAAATATGTGGAAATTCTTCATAGGAGTGGAAGAAATTATTTTAAATTTTTATTATTAGAGAGAAGAGTTACATTACTGTATTATAAATTTTTCAATAGGAATATCACATCTTTATTTCTCAATAGAAGTATGATAGGGAACTTTTAAAAAGGTATTGTATGGAGGATTAATATCTTTTTTCCACCCCAATTTTAGTGGGATAAAATCTATAAAAATATTAGAATGTAAGGGAGGTTAATCCTATGTAATATAGGAATTTATTTAGAATTCTATTATTCATCATGAATTCTAAGGTAAATTTAATATATGTTTCTACTCATTTTTTCATCTATCAAAATTCTCCTAAATAATCAATGTGCAAATAAATAGTCCCATCATATATTATGAAAAATTATTTTCTTATATATAATGAGGGTAATATTTTTTCAATTTAAATATGATATAAAATAATATTTGGATTTATTTAGTTATGAAAATATAGACTGTGCAAGATGTGTTATTGATAGAAGATCCAAATCTGGTGGAGTTATCTTCCATGGTGATAGGTGTTCTTTTTACCAAAATAAAGAGATGAGTTAGGAATCCAAATGTACTGATGAGGAGGAATATATATATATATATATATATCTCATGAAAAAAAAAATATAATGTGAATGATGAGACACATATATGATTTGAAGGAAAAAAGTGAAGCTACCACTTATTCATAGATGTGATAATCAAAGTGACATCAATTATTCAAGTAATCACATTCTACATTCAAGAATAAATAAAAATTATATCAAGAATCACTTTATCAATTCGATTTTTGTGAGAAATGAAATGACGTTGGAATATTTTCCTTTAAAGGATTCAATTGCTACTGTGTTCACAAATCCATAATGTAAATAAGAAATTAAAGTATAATGATGTTGTTAGGTGTTAAAACTCACCCATGTAAATGGTATGGTATTGTTTCTAGTCCCATATATCATGTGGTAATTTGGATTATTTTTATTATATGGGAAAATAATATAATATAAATCTCATAATATGTATATCTCATAATGTATAAAGGGGGATATAACTATATATAGGAAGTAATCCATTATTATTTCTTCTTCCTATTTAGGGGAATTCTGTTTTTAGATATTGATATTAAAAGGTGTAATATATGAATTCACCAGGTATTCATGTGGGGACTATTATGACAATTTTTTGAAGTGCATGTTGAAATACATTTTATTACAGGTTTCAAGGAGGTCTGAAGTTGATTAATTTTTTTATGTTCATAAATATAAATTAATATGTTTATATATAGCATGAAATTATTAATAAACATTATTTTTTATTTAATTATTTTTGTCATATTGTTTATTATATTTGGAGTGATAATTTATTTCTATTATGTATGATCTTGGTAGGGATTTCTATTGTTTGGTTGACAATAGAATCCAAAAGGGGAGATTATTTAGACCAAGTTGTGATTTAGGAAGTTTTCCATTGAGGATATTATTGAACATCTAAAAAAGTCCTATTGTTGATGAAGTTAATCTATAATTTTGAAATTTTCTAGAGAGTTTTTTTTTCAAAAAGTTTTAAGTGGACATGTTTTATTATGATAGATTTGGTTTTCAATGCATAAATCATATTCAAAATCACACATTATAATGTATATATTATAATTTTATGAATTTTTGAAATATTTTAATAGGTTCCATCATATTGGATGTATTTTTTAACTAGTATATAATCTTTTATTGATGATTGATATTGTAAAGTACCTATATAATGGTCATATTAGTAGTAGCGTTATGGTAACATTATATTCATGTAAAGTTAACACGAAATTTATGGACACATAAAGGTAAATCCAAGAAGAATTTCTACTACATAATGGTCACATGAATTTTTCCTTGGGGTATTTAAAAATCCAAAAGGATGTATAGTGGTCACAATGAAGTATAGTTAGTTTTGTAAGGTTTTTTTTAGTGATCTGTAAAGTTAATTAAATATTTTACCATCTATATAAATGTAACATTGTGGTAAAATATCAGCATAACGGTAGTACTAACCTAAAAAAAGGTATCTCACGACCTACCTGAGGGTTATTAGACCCACCACAATCATATTTTTAACCTGTGTAAAGGTAATATTTAATTGTATAAATAAAAATTGTATGTTGCATGCCTAAAAAATTTTCATGTTATTTCTATGTATAGTCCTCATACTTTTCTTAATGTTCATGATGTTTTCATTTATCATCCATGATTTTTTCATATGACTTTCAGAGAATCGTATGATTATTAATTTAAAAGTGTAATCATTTAATCACCAAAAGGCTTCTATTGAGAGTGTGCATTTTTATTTTTTTTGACATATGGGTTTCTATATTACTTCTATATTAATTTATAATACAACAATTAGATTACAAAAATATTTTGAGACTTTTTAAAAAATTTGTGCTTTCAATTTTTGAGTAATGTAAAGAATGAAGGTAAAGAGAATAGTAAAAATAATGTTAAATAATTCTAGGTTTGGTGTTATTCAAAAAAATAATTATCATATTAAATTATATTTATTTATGTATATATTAAAATGTTACAGATTGAAAATAGGGGTTATGACATTGTGATTTTTGGAGATTTTTATGCTCTAATTATATAGAGATCCATAACCATGTTTTTATTAACATTATTTATATACCATTATGATCTTATTATTGAACATGTTGTTTTAGATACAAGGAGAATGAAATGATAATATTATCACGGAAGAGAAGAAAAAGTAGAGCAATAAGGGAATTTAAATTTGAATTCAACTCATAGTTATAAATTTAGTTATTTGATAAAGAAGGAGATAAAGTGGGATGGATACGTGAATATATATTTTTTGAAGGAGAAGAAGTATGGTGTGTGGTGTAAATTATGAAAAAAATGTGTGATTTTGTTATGAAGATCACATTATAGATAGAAGAAGAATAATTTTTAACATCTATATACATATTCAAAATAACTCATTTCATAATGGATATGTATCAATTCATTGAAGTTATTTCTTGCAATGTTGTGTGTTAAAATTGAATATGAGTCTTGATACTGGGAAAGAACATAATAGAAAAAATCATAGTTTTTAAAAATCATGATAATAGTCATTTGAGGTAGAATCCTTAGTTATGACCCATTTGATATTAATATAATAAGGATGATTTTAATAACTTTATGGGATGAAGAAACAATTGTGATTCTTGTAATGTGAGTTATAAGGATTTTCCCTACCTGTATTGGTTAATAAGATTTTTCTAGTGGATCATGTGATCATTGGTTCTACCAAATCATTCAAAGGATTAGTTTCTCATATTTAATAGTCAACCTTTGAAAAAATGTGTAATATGTCTATGTGTTCTAATGTGTGTATGGAATGTAAATAAATTCACATTAACAAGTGATGATGTTTATTTAAAGGGAAATACATGATGTTGAAATACCATTGATTCACCCCAAAGAATACTTGAGCATCACATTCATAAATATTAAATCATTTTAGATAAATATTATATACATCCCACAATAATAAATTTCTAAGAACCATAAAGGTTTAGTTTCATTGGATCTGAAATAAATAATAAATTTAATTCATGAAATAACTTCATCATATCCCAAAACTTTAATCTCACAAAGTACCCTTCTTAGATATTTCCTATATAAAACTGTTCTTTATAACTTGGGGGATAGAAACATATGAAAGGGTGATCATAGATAATCAGAAAGGGTGAACATAAAAGATATCAACCAATTAAAATAAGACATAATAGTATAATAATATTGGTTTAAATAAATGATCATAACTTATGAAAACATACATAACAATTCATTGACTATAATTCATGTATCATAGAATAAATATTTTTCATAATAAAAGGCATAGGTCATAAAAGTGTAGAATCTTCAATAATAAATTATCAACCTTGAGATAATATCATAATCATGAGAAATAATTTTTTGGCATATTCATAAGCATATAAAATCATTTCCTTAGTCAATAATCATAACCAATACTATCATAGTTGACAGAGTCCCATAGTGGATAATGTTCACTCCCTATTTCTTTAAACATAGTAGAAAGTGTCTCATAGTGTATTTAGTTCAATACCAACTCACATTAATATCATTTCATGAGATATAAACCATTACCTAATGCATTATGGGTTCATATAATTCTATTCCCATCCATCATATAATGAAAACCACATAAATTTGTTTCATATGATCATAAATGAATCCATCATTTCATTATAACATACTTATCCCATGGTAAATAATGATGTTTAATGAAAACATAATTATAAAATAATTTTAGTGATCTATATAGAGGAAAAAATTGGATGGTACTATATGAAAATACCCCCATTGAATAATAACTATCTTTAATGGCTGTTGTTATAGATGAAAAATAAATTCATAAAATATTTTTCAATGTTCTTTGAAAAATATGAGAAGACATCCCTTTAATTTGGAAAAATTTTAAAACAAAAAATTCCAAGAATTATGGGAATTTCATTCTTTTTAAACCATGGAAAATTATAAAGGAAGTTAAATAAAAAATATATTAAATAATGGAACGAAATTATATTTTTGTTAATAACACTAAGAAAACATTCTTTTTATAGTTTTATAAAGAAAAGAAATTCATCCATACACAAAATATTTGAAAATAATGATTTTAATAATATATAAATAAATTAAAGGGTATTAAAAATAGAATTAATGATAATTTAAAATTATATAACAATTTATATAAAATAAATTTTAATAACATGGATATATAAGAGAATTATTATTGACATATGAGGAGAAATATTATTAGTTTTTCTTAAAAACACTCCTTAAGTATCTTGGATTGCAAAAGAGAAGAAAATGAAATTTAAATATGAAAACACTACAAAGAACTAAACTATAATAAAATTTATGGGGATTAATAGAGAGAGATATATATATATATATGAATTCAACAGTGTAAATTTAAACATTAACAGTCCCAAGTAAAAATATATTTGCAATATAATCCCTTACCTAAAGTCTGAATATGATTTGTATGGACTCAAACCTCCTATATAATAAATTTAGATTTATTAAACATATAAAAAACACTATATTTAATATTTTCTTAACATTATTCAATCTCTTATAATCTTTAATTACCCATTAATTGATAATTCATTAGTAAAATCAACATGCGAGGTTCTTACTATTCAATTTCCAATGTCTATTTTAGTTTAGATATTCTGGTAATTTTACATTGTTCATGGTTTCTTAATAGTAATAATGTTATAAATATTATATTTATTAATTATATATTCTTTTATATTCATCCATGTATGATGATAATGAAAAATGGAATATTTAATTTCACAAATATTTTAGTCTGTATGTACGCATGGACAATGTTTTAATTTTACAATGAATGGAAATAAAGGAAGTTATACAGTAATATATATTATCATAAAAATAATTATGTAATAAATAAAATATATAATATTTAAATGTGTCTATATGACCATCCATTTATGTAGAACAAAAAATAAATAAATCTTGTCACTTTGTGTGGGTTGTATTCTACACGTACGTACGAGCGACATTATAATATTTAAATAGATGAGATGGTAATAATATAGATGATATTTTATCTATATAGAATAATAAATATGATATTAACATCATATATATATATATATATATGTTTCCAATATTTATAATTATCCATGTGAAGTGGTGATGAAAAAAACATCCCTTATAGAGGCCGTATTCTACACGTACACATGAGAAAACTTTCCATTTGTCATAAGATAGAAATGAAGTATAAAATAGATGTTACATTAAAATAAAAAAATTATATATACTAAATACAGTGATGTAATTATGTTAATATGTTTATATAAAATTTAAAGGATATTAGAGAACAGATAATATTGAAAGATCTCGGTAAAGATGCATACCTCGTCCTCAGGTATATTCCTTTGGATTGCACCATAGTACAACATGGGAGGATATTTTGGTGAGATAAGACCCCAGAGAACATTTTAAGGATATTTGGGAGGTTATTTTGCAATATATTATTTTATATAAGGTTCTCAAGTGTTTTTAATAATGGGGAATATGAGCTTGTTTTTTATAAGTGATGATAATGGCACCCTTGTAAATATTAAAAACCATAAAACATAAGAAATTATTTCTCATGGGAAATTCACATAGAAATATAATTTTTTTTCATATAATGTGATTTATTTTATAATAAAATCAATAAATTCGAAAAAATTATGTTTTTTGAGTTATCTTGAAGTTGTATCCCTTTATTGTAACTTTTATAACTCATTTTAGGGTTAATTGTGCTGACACCTTCTTACAATGGTAATTATTCAGTATGGACAAAAATAAAATGTGGATTATAAACATATATGAATATATCAATTTTACATATGAATTCTATTTTTTATTATTCAATTCCCTAAATTGGTAGAAAGTATTTCTAATATAAGCACACAAAACTCATAAAAATATTGTTTAGAAGAAAAATATATTATGTGTAAAATTTTTTTGACTTATTTTGGAAAAACATTATTATATAGTCGATATTTACATGACTTTATGGCATATAATTAAATATATTGTGGTTCATTCTTCCAAAACTGAATGGAACCTTTCAAACAAGATATTAAATTTAGTGGTCCACAAATAGTTTTTTATTATGTTTAAATATAACCTAGGTTTCAAAAATTCATTCATGGTTTAAAAATTAAAAATAATCATTTTAAATTATTTATATTAATTCATAATCATATATTTGGTTGATTTAATGGTTTTACATTTTTTGAGTAATTTTTATATCATAATGTTGTTATCAACATTATGGTATTTATAAAAATAGTGTTTTTGGTTATCCACCAAAAAAACATCCTTTTCAAAAAAATACAAAAAAATTACCCTAAGATAAATTTGAATAGATTAATTAAAAAATAATGTTATTTTAAAATAAAATTATAAAATTTAGTGATTTTTCTTTCAAATAAAATACCTATAATATACAATAAAATCATTACTTTACACAAAACATTTCTATTGAGTTGAAAATAATTAAATTCTTACTTCTTATAATTCATTTTACTAATTTTGTTTCATTTAATTGTCTCTTGATATATTTTAATTTGTATTATAACAAATAATTATTCATTTTAGTTTTTTTACATGAATCAAAAGCTATCGAATAAATAAGATTTTGTAATGATAAATATACTCTAAAATCATGGGCTGTTACATTCTATCACATTATAATAATTTCTCCTTAAAAAACTATTGCATAGATGAAAAAAAGTTATAATAACTCTAACTAATTACCTCTTTGGGTTTCCACTTAGCCTTATCAAATATATTATTCCTCCAGAGAGCCCTAGCCAGTTTAGCAGTCTTGTTATGTAAAAATTTATCTCTATGGTACAAAATTTCTATCTTTTGTTACTAATATGAAAGATCATGTAGCACCCCCCAGTTTGAGGTATGTGGCCTTTTTATGCCTTTTTATGTGTTTAACGTGCATGGTATGAGTTGGGAAGAGGTTGGGAGAGTTTGGAACTGTTTTGTATGAGTTTGGAGGCTTTTCTATGGGTGCACAGTTTGAGCATGGTTAGTGGAAACCGTGCGGATTATCCAGGAAACCGTGTAGGGGGAGAAGGTAGGCTTTGAAAGGCCTGCACATGGTTTTCCAAACTGTGCAAGGAAACTGTGCAGACCCTTTCTCTTGAGGTAGTAGTGTGCGCACAGTTAGTGCACGGTTTGCTATACCGTGCGGGCTAACTGTGCATCCACTTAAAAAACAGGGTTTAAGTCCCGGGCTCCCTCGGTCTTAATCTATTTCACTCCAATCTTCCTCCCACTCAAGCCTCACTCGGTATTTTTGGTTCTCAAGGGTTTTAGGGGCTCTACCACTCATTTTGGATGCATTTTGAAGAGGGTTCTTGGTGGTTTGAAGGTGATTGCTCCCAGGTAAGTCTTCTCTCATGATTTATTTGTGTTTTCCTCTAGATCTGGTCTTCCCACTTTCTTGGTTTTCTATATCTACACTTTTTGTGTGTATATCTAGGGTTGTGGTTGCCTTGGATGATTCTTTTAAGGTTTTTGAATGTTAGAGAAGGGGATCTAGAGCGGTTTCGGTGGTGCGTTCTCCGGATTTGAGGCGCGGTTGTTCGTGGATCGATTTCTCAGGAACCCTAAAGGTAGGTAGATTCTCTCTTGACTCCACTTGGTTAGATCTAATGGTTTTGGTTACAATTAATTTTTTTTACTTGAAATTAATTGTGTTTGATGTGAGAAATTGGTTAGAAATACCTTGGGTGATGTTTTGGGGATTTTTGGGAAAAAGTGGGTTTTGGGGTGAAATGCTATTGTTGTGGATTTTAAAATGGATATTTTAAAATGGGATGATATTGTTGAATTGTGAAAATGATTGATGGAAATTGTTTTCAGTAAAAGTATTGTTTTATTAAAAATTTTTTTGTCTTGGAAAATAGTTTCAATAAATAGGAGATTTATTGAAGTGGATTGATATGCAATGGAATTAGTCGATTGCTTGTGGTTGGGACCTTGGTGGGTTATATGCTTGGAATTGGATTGTTTTGAATGTTGTGTGGAAGTGGCGAGAAGTACAACTATAATAAAGGGATGGATAGTGGACTGAAGGGCCACCATCAAGGATAATTGGACGGGAAGTGCCGCTTAGTGTGAATGGGTGAACGGGTTGGACGGAAGTTCCACCGTTTGGTTGTTTTGGTTGTTTGTGGTGAATTTATTTGCAAGGATGAAATATTTGTGATAATTTGTACATGATGATATGGCTTGTGGCATGTTTTTTTGGCTTTCCCTTGATTTCTTGGTTTGGGTGTGATGGCTTGATAAGGGCATGTTTGGCTTATGGAAATGGTTTCACTCGTGGTTATTTTATATAAACTGTTTATATAAATGTGCTAACGGTTTTATGCTAGTGGCGTGTATAGGGAAGTCATTTGGGGAAATCCTATTGAGTTCTAGAAATCAGCCCCTGATTTGGCATGTTGGTGTCTTTGCAGATGTCGTGTATCATGACGTGGGAAAAGGTAAGGCATCTCCCTCCTTTAGTGGTGCATTGTGATGTCTTGGTGGAGCTTGGAGCTTGGAGCTTGGTGTGGAGTTGTGGTGGTGTAATGGCTCATAGTGTTTTTTGTTTGGTTTCTACTTGTACTCTGATATGGTTGGTTGTATTGGTTTTGGGTTGTATTGTGGAACAACTTGGTTGTCCTTTGGGAACACGTGCTTGAATGTTTTAGTTGACATGCATCATATAGTGTTTGATAGTGGATGGTTTGGTTGGTTTTGTCTTAAGGGAAAATCATTCCCCAATTTGATCTTGAAGCCCTCAACATTTATTTCCAGCCTTTTCCATTCTTGGGAACATCTCTTAAGGCCAAGTAGCCCTCACCGCCTCCTCAAGCCAATGAGGTAGGGGCAGGGTGTTATAAGTGGTATCAGTTTGTTTGGTCCTTTGGAGGCGATTCTCGGATTTGGTGTTGATATTAGTTGTAGTATATTCCTTGACTCAGGATGGTAGTAAGGCATAGGATTGTCAGAACTTGGAATGTATAGTATAAAAGGATGTAGCTAACCCTTTTATACTGAAATTCAAGTTACGAAGGAGTTGGGTACATAAGTGTTTTGAAGACACTTATAGGCATTGGAAATCTCATTGTCGTGGGTGTAGCCAATGAGATGTGCATGGAATATAAGGTAGAAATGACTTCCCTCTAGGATTCATATTTCATTGGGATATAATGATTTATTGTGTGATATGAATGTGTGAAATTTTAATGTGAATAAATTGGTATTTTTAAAATGGTTTGGTTTTCAAAATGGTGAAACATGGAAAATGTGAACTTGTGGAAAGCCTTGTTGTGATAGTGTTGTGTAATGTGATTTGAAATGAGATTTCGTGATGTCTATAGAAGTGAGACTCATGGTAGATTGTTTTTTGTTTATAGAAATGGCACCGAGTAGGTGTTGTAGAGACCAACTAGAGGAGGCTGCTGAGAATGTGGTGCATGTGAGCCTCAGGTGAACCAGCAGCTAATGCAAAGCATAGTGAAAGCATTCCAAGCTCTAGAAAGTGGAAATAAAATGGATGAACCAAGGCATGTGGATCATGCGGTTCAGTTTCAAAAGTAGAATCCACCCATCTTCAGGGGTTATTCAGATCCAGAGAGGGCAGAAGCATGGTTGAATAGATTGAACAAGATTTTTGAGTTCTTGGGAACACCAGTAGAGTTAAAAGTGATGTTGGCCACGTATATGTTGGAACATCATGCCCTTCAGTGGTGGGAGTTGGCAATTCAAGCTGGAATGGACTAGGGTATGATGTGGGAAGGATTTGAGGAATTTTTTAATAAAAAATTATACCCACATACGTTTAGAATTCAGCGTTTGACAGATTTATTCAGTTTGAAGAAAGATCTTATGTTTGTGATGGAGTATGCAGCTAAGTTTATGAATGAAGTGCAGTTTTCACCCGAGGTGGTGGGTAGCATGTCGTTAAAGGCAAGGATCTTTGAAGTGGGGTTAAGGCAAGAAATATGTTCAAATATAGTAGTACTGTGTATAGATTATTACATAGAGATAGTGAATAGAGCCTCAGTGGCTGAGCGGGATTTGTTGGGCCCTCCGGGTGGAGGAAGCATGGTGGTACCCATGGGGAATAGTGGGAACTCTAACGCTGGGTTCAAAAGAAGGAGGGAAACTTATTCCAAGGGTGGGAATATGGAATATAATCTGATGTAAGGATTGATAAATCATCCTCCGAAGCCCCAGAGCAACCTGGGATGTTTTCAGTGTGGTTCTACAAGCCACATCAAGCAGGATTGTATGACACAACCTCGAGCATGTCATAATTGTAAGAAGATGGGACATCTGTAGTGTTATTGTCAGAATGCTCCAAGGTCGGGTGCAGATGACACTCCTCAGGGATCGCATACATCTTATGATTCAATAGTACGGGGACAATATCACACCCCTCATTAGCAGAGTAAAGTGGGTCATGGTGATTCTCGGAATACCACGATGCCTCAGAAAAGAAATAAAGAGTAGAGAATGGAAAGAAAACATATGTTTGGAGTTGATCAAGTTGTGGTGGATGATCAGTTGGGACCATCCACTGTGTGAGGTACTATTATTTTAAATTGTACCTTGATTCAAGTGCTGTTTGATACAGGTGATTCACACTCTTTTATTCTTGCACGTGTGGTTGATTTGCTGGGTTTAAGGGTAGAAATTATTCCCTCAATTTTAAAACTTCAAACTCCTTTGGGTTGAAGAGAGTGTCGAGCCTTCTTCTGTAGAGAATTTTGAATCATTGTGGGAAAGGTTGAGCTAGTGTGTAATCTCTCAATGCTTGATATGGATGGGTATGATGTAATCTTGGGAATGGATTGGCTAGTGGCTTTTAAGGCCCACATCAACTATAATGCGCGGACTGTGGATTTTACAACACACGATGGTGTTAGACATCTCTTTAGATGATAGAAGCATGAAAGGCAGGGAGCAACAGGTTTGTTGGCACCAGTAGAGGGTATGTTATCGTATCAGTTGGTGGTGTCTTCATTTAAATCATCAGAGTGTGTTGAGCAGTCTATTCTTCTGGCAGTGGTAGATCAGTTCATGGATGTTTTTCTCGAATAATTATCTGGGTTAACTCACGTAAGAGAAGTGGAGTTTATGATTTATCTCCTCCCGGGGACCAGTCCTATCTCACATAAATCTTATCTGATGGCACCAGCTGAATTGAGGGAATTGAAAATATAGTTGGAAAATTTAGAAAACAAAGGGTTTATCCAGCCTAGCACGTCTCCGTGGGCAGTGCCAATGTTGTTTGTGAAAAAGGCGGATGAAACCTGGAGGCTCTGTGCTAATTATCATAGACTTAACCAAGTTATGATAATGAATAGATATCCACTTCCACGAATTGATGATTTGTTCGACCAGTTGAGGGGAGCCCAGTGGTTCTACAAGATCGACCTGAGGTTGGGATATCATCAATTGCGGGTGAGGAAGGACGATATTCCTAAAAAAGATTTCCAAAATAGATATGGCCATTATGAATATGTGGTTATTCCATTTGGTCTAACTAATGTGTCAGTAGTGTTTATGGCATGGATGAATCAGATATTTCAGAGATATCTTGATTTATTTTTGGTGGTGTTTGTAGATGATATTCTGGTGTATTCAAAGAAAAGGGTGGAGCATGATAAGGACTTGGAAACAGTGGTGGGGATCTTGAGGGATCATCGGTTGTATGCCAAATTGTCAAAGTGTGACTTTTGGATACAGGAAGTTCGTTTTCTTGGACATGTGATTTCTGAAATAGGTGTATTAGTGGATTTGGAAAAGATAGAGGTTGTTATCTCGTGGAAACCGCTAAAGAATGTGTTTGAGATACAGTGTTTTCTTGGTCATGTTGGGTATTATTGGCGTTTTGTTCATGATTTTTCACATTTGTCTTCGCTGATGACAGATTTGACAAGAAAGGATGATCCATTCCAGTGGAATGAACTGTGTCAGCAGTGTTTCGAAGAGCTAAAGGGTTGATTTACATCAGCACCAATCATGGTTTTTCCAGAACTAGGAAAAGGGTATGTGGTGTATTGTGATGCATCAGGATTAGGGTTGGGGTGAGTTCTCATGCAAGGGAATCATGTGGTTGCGTATGGATCACAACATTTGAGGGTGCATGAGAAGAACTACCCAACTCATGATTTGGAGTTGGCAACAGTGGTCCATTCTTTGAAAGTATGGTGTCATTACCTCTTCGGTGAGAAATTAGTGGTATATACATATCATAAGTGCTTGAAGCAAATTTTATCACAAAGGGATTTGAACATGAGGTATTGTTGATGGATGGAATATCTCTAAATGTTTGATTTTGACTTGATGTACACACCATGTAAGGGAAATTCGGTGGCAGATGCATTAAGTTGAAAATAATATGCTCAGGTGGTGAAACATGCATCAGACCAGTGGTAGTTGATGTTAGTTATAGCTGAAATGCAGTTGGAATATGATGAACAGGGTGATAGAGTGGTCTTTTTTCCAGTCTTATTGATTCCTGACTTGGTTGGACTTGTTAAAGAGGCACATATATCTGATTCTGAGTGTGTGACCATGGGTTCGAGACTCAATGGTGGGGAGACCATTGAGGTTTGGTAACTGAATGGAGATTCAGTTTTCTGTTTACGAAATCGGATGGGTGTACCAGTTTCTTTTCAAGAGGATCTTCTCAGGGTGTATCATCATTCCAGATGGGTTGTTCATCCTGGAATTCAAAAAATGTATAAAGCGTTGAAAGCACAGTTCTGGTGGGCTGGTATGAAAAGAATAGTGGCTAAGTTTGTTTCGAGATTCTTGACTTGTCAGCAGGTCAAGGAAGAGCATCAGAGGCCATTAGTAATGTTGCAGTCTTTACCAATCCTTGTTTGGAAGTGGGATTAGATAGCGATGGATTTTGTTATAGGTCTCCCAAGAACGATCATAAATCACGATGACATTTGGGTGATAGTGGATCGACTAATGAAGTTGGCCCATTTTATTTCAATTCGTGAATCTCATATGGTAGAGGATCTACCCAAAATCTATATCCAAAAGGTGGTAAAGAGGCATGGTGTTCTAGTTTCAATTGTATCAGATAGAGATCCAAGGTTTACATATCGTTTCTGGAAATCCTTACAGCAAACCCTTGGGACACATTTGATGATGTGTATGACGTATCACCCTCAGACGGATGGTCAATCTAAGAGAAAGATACAAACTCTGGAGGAAATGTTGTGGGCTTGTGTTATGAATTTTTGTGGCTCATAGGAGGAGCACTTGTCATTGGTTGAGTTCTCATACAATAACACTTATCAAGAATCCATAAAGAAGGCTCTATTTGAAGCATTATATGGGCGGCCATGTCATTCTCCACTATGTTGGCTGGAAACAGGTGAGTCCTCGATGGTTGGACCGAGCCTTGTCCAGGAGACTACGGAGAAGATCATGTTGACCAGGAATAAAATGGAGAGGGCTTAGAGTCGTCAGAAATCATATGCGGATCATCTTCGACGACCGTTGTCATTCGATGTGAGTGATCATGTTTTCTTGAGGACTCTCCTAGTTTGGGACATCGTCGGTTTGGAAAGCAGGTAAAGTTATCTCCATGGTATATTGGACCTTTTGGGATTCTTGATTGGGTTGGTGAGGTGGCTTATCGTTTGGATTTTCCACCTAGGTTCAGTGCGGTGCACAATGTGTTTCATGTGTTGCAGTTGAAAAAGTATCATCCAGATCGTGACCACGTGATTTGATGGGATCATGTTGAGCTAGAACCAGATGCTTCGATGGTGTACGTGCCAGTGCAGGTTGTGGATAGGCAAGAGAAAGTCTTTCATGGTAAAAGCATCGGTTTATATCGTATTTTTTTGAAACATGGTCATATTCAAGATCAGACTTTGGAGTGGGAGAAAGAGATGGTCAAGCAGTGGCCCGAGCTCTTTCGGCAAAGGGCGGGTTCGCTACTTTCCGAGGACGGAAAGTCCAATTGTGGGGAGAATGAATCACCCCCGGTTTGAGGTATATGGCCTTTTTTATGACTTTTTCTGTGTTTAGCATGAATGGGATGAGTTGGGAAGAGGTTGGGAGAGTTTGTAATGGTTTTGGATGATTTTTGGAGGCTTTTCTATGGGTGCACAGTTTGAGCACGGTTAGTGGGAACCCTGTGGATTCTCCAGGAAACCGTGCAGGGGGAGACAGTAGGCTTCGCATAGCCTACGCACGATTTTCCAAAACCTGCATGGAAACTATGCAGACCCTTGCTCTCGATGTTGTAGCATGCGCACGGTTAGCGCACAATTTTTCAAACTATGCGGGCCAACCATGCAACCACTTAAAAAATAGGGTTTAAGTTCTGGGCTCCCTCGGGATTAACCTATTTCACTCCAATCTTCCTCCCACTCAAGCCTCACTTTGTATTTTCGGTTCTCAAGGGTTGGAGGGGTTCTCCCACTCATTTTGGAAGCATTTGGAAGAGGTTTCTTGGTGTTTTGAAGGTGATTGCTCCCAGGTAAGTCTTCTCTCATGATTTCTTTGTGTTTTCCTCTAGATATTCTCTTCCCTCTTTCTTAGTTTTCTAGATCTACACTTTTTGTGTGTAGATATAGGGTTGTGGTTTCCTTGGATGATGTTTTTATGGTTTGTGAATTTTAGTGAAGTGGATCTAGAGATTTTTTGGGGATGCGTTCTCCGGATTTGAGGCGCGGTTGTTCGTGGGTCGATTTCTCAGGAACCCTAAAGGTAGGTGGCTTCTCTCTCGATTCCACTTTGTTAGATATAATGGTTTTGGTTACAATTAATTTTTTTTTCTTGAAATTAATTTTTTTTATGTGAGAAATTGGTTAGAAATCCCTTGGGTGATGTTTTGGGGATTTTTGGGAAAAAGTGAGTTTTGTGGTGAAATGCTATTTTTGTGGATTTTAAAATGGAGATTTTAAAATGGGATACTATGGTTGAATTGTGAAAATGATTTATAGAAATGGTTTTCAATAAAATAATTGTTTTATTTAAATGTTGTTTGGCATGGAAAATGGTTTTCAATAAATGGGTGATTTATTGAAGTGGATTGATATGCAATGGAATTGGTTGATTGCTTGTGGTTGGGACCTTGGTGGGTTATATGCTTGGCATTGGCTTGTTTTGAATGTTGTGTGGAAGTGGAAAAAAGTACCACTATAAAAAGGGTATGGATAGTGGATGTAAGGGCTACCATAAAGGATAAGTGTACGAGAAGTGCCGCTTGGTGTGAATGAGTGAGTGGGTTGGACGGAAGCTCCACCATTTGGTTGTTTTGTTTGTTTGTGGTGCATTGATTTGCAAGGTGGAAATTTTTGTGCTAATGTGTACATGATGATATGGCTTGTGGCATGTTTTTTGGCTTTCCCATGATTGCTTGGTTTGGGTGTGATGGCGTGGTAAGAGCATGTTTGGCTTATGGAAATGGTTTCACTCGTGATTATTTTATATAAACTGTTTATATAAATGTGATAACGGTTTTATCCTAGTGGCACGTGTAGGGAAGTCATTTGGGGAAATCCTACTGAGTTTTAGTACTCACCCCATGCTTTTTAATGTTGGTGTCTTTATAGATGTTGTGTACCGTGGCATGGGAAAATGTAAGGCATCTCCCTCCTTTAGTGGTGCATTGTGATGTCTTGGGGGAGCTTGGAGTTGGATCTTGGTGTGGAGCTGTGGTGGTGTCATGGCTCGTAGTGTTTTTTGTTTGGTTTCTACTTGTACTCTAATATGGTTGGTTGTATTGGTTCTGGGTTGTATTATGGAACAAAATGGTTGTCCTTTGGGAACACATGCTTGAATGTTTTGGTTGACATGCATCATATAGTGTTTGATAGTGGATGGTTTGGTTGGTTTTCTCTTAAGGGAAAATCATTCCCCAATTTGACCTTGAAGCCCTTAGCATTTATTGTCAACCTTTGGCATTCTTGGGAACGTCGCTTATAGACAAGTAGCCCTCACCGCCTCTTCAATCCAATGAGGTAGGGGAGGGGTGTTAGAGATCATGCATTAGAAGTAGGTACTATTTTTTATTACATTTGAATGATTAGGTATGTACTTTTTCAAAATATTTACATAGAACACAACGTGAAACTAGGATATATCTATAGGATGCTCCAAGCGATAGGCTATCATCCTTCTAAGAACAAGAATCTCATATGGACCATTAAACCTCGTTATCAACATCCACTTATTTCTAAATATCATAGAATTCATACAATGAGATATTCATAGGAATATCATATATCTATTTTTGAATAATAGGCCTCTCCATCTACTATTAGTATTACTTTTATATCGACTCTGAGATGATTTGATGTGTTGCTGAATAGCTCTAACATCTTCTTTTATTTTCTTAGTGATCTCAAATCCAAATAGATTTTGTTCTACAACATCATCTCATTATGTTGGAGTTAAAAAAATCTTTCAAAAGAGGTCTCCATAAGGATCCATCAAAATGCTTGAGTGAATACTATTTTGGTAAGAGAATTAAACTAGAGGGAGGTATTGTTCCCAATATCCATTGAAATCTATAGACAAGGATCATATTATATAATCCAGGGTCTTATTGGACCTCATAGTGAAACTATTTACCTAAGGATGATATTATGATGAAAATTGCACCTCCATATTCAAGGCCTATAGGAGACATATCCAAAACATTTATGTAAACATCAATTCTAAAACATATACAATTGATAATCTAATTTCATGAATATTTTCCAATTCCTTAATGTATATTATGAAAATTTTATCAAGTAAGAAATATTCTCTTATACTAATGAAATGTGAGGACTTTATTAGGTGATCGCCTATAACCCAAAAGATTTTATGTCCCCTATATGTTTTGGGGAGTCCAATGAAAATATACATGGTGATGTTTTCCCATTTTTGTATGAGCATGGATAATGGTTAGAATATCCCCATAGACTTCTGAAGATTAACATTAAAATGTTAGAATACCAGGCAATGAGATACAAACTAAAAAATTTCTATCATCATATTTCCTCATGAGAAATGATTTTTATAATCGTTGTACATATTTTTACTTCCAAAATGGATAGAGAATGATGAGTTGTGCGCTTCATGAAATAAATCCTTTTTTCGATCTAGTATTTATGGGAAAAAGATCTTGTTGTCGGATCTTATGACTCCATCAAGTTCATGATTGAACTCTAAAACATTACATACCTTCTTTTACAACTCCACATCTTCTGTATGTACCTCCTTTATCATCACATGAATGAATGGTTCAATTTTCATATAATAACTATAGGATACATCCATTTTCATTATGTTTTCAAGAAAATTATTTTAAAAATAAATAAATAATGGATCTCTCTCAATTCTCATCATATACAAACTAGCATGGTATTTTCAACATAGATCAGCATCCACTTTGTTCTCCTTCCCATGGCGATAATGTATTGAGGTGTCATAATCTTTAAAAAATTCCAACCATCTCATTTGGAACCATATTCATCTCTTTCTATGTGAATATATACATAAAAAGTTTATGATATATATATATATATATATATATATATATATATATCTAACCATTCATAATATAGATAATACCTCTCTATTTTTTATGAAAAAATTACCACTTCTAACCCCAAAATCACGAAATAGTTATTTTTTATCATACAAATTCAATTAGAATTAGGTATACACTACCACTATGTCATTCTATTTGAGATCACATCTCATTAACTTCATTAATTCATAATTATAAATCAAAATCCATTTTCCACTAATGGGTAGTGTATGAAAGTGTGTAGTGACCAAACTTTACTTTAGTTCTATGAAATTTTATTCACTTTAATTTATCCAAAGAAACTTGGCCCTCTTTTAGGATAAATTTGTTATTGGATGTGACTTTTCTGAGAAATTTCTCACAAAGTTTTTGCGGTATCCATCCAACCAAAGAAAAATAATAATCTCTATCATTGTGGTAGGTCTTTTCCACTTTTTAATGACTTATATATTTTATGGATCAACCAATATACCCTCTCTTTAATTTACATGACCCAAGAATGATACCTTTTTTAGAAAAAATTAACACTCACTAAATTTGTAAAAAAACTTATCCTTTCACAAGGCCTTCAAATTAATCCTCAAATGATCTTCATGATCTTCCTTTATATTAGTATATATATATAACAACACCATCTATAAAGACAATTACAGACTGATCAAGGTAATCTTTAAAGGATCTATTTATTAGATACATGTATATAGAGGGGGTATTAGTAAGTTTAAATTGCATAATGATGTATTCATAATGTCTATAACATATATGGAAGGCTATCATTGTATGTGCTGGGCCCAGTGATATCACATACACTAAGACATGATGTGGTCGTCGAGTCCTGGCATGCCAAGTACCACCAGTTTCCCTATAGACACGTGGTCCCCAACCTAGGGCCCATCCACATGCCTGAACGTGTCATCTGACTAATGACGGTCTCAACAGGCCAACACATGTTCTATCTAGTGTGCTTTATCATCACACACACACACCCTGAGAAACATCCTATACGGACACCAATCCTTATCACTACTCAAGGACAAGAACAAAGAACTATAGAGTTCTATCAGGTAGGATCCCAAAAAGAAAGGTTCACCTTGTGGACATGAGTCACATCATTTATCCATTTAACCTTTTATCATTATTGGGTGTTACATTCACTCCCCACTTTAGAGAAGAACATCCTCATTTTTGTCCCTACATCTCATCACAATAATTTCACCGCACATAAAAACTGGGCCCTGTTGAGAGCACATACACCCCTCCATAACGTGGTTGTCAAGTCCCAGCCTTCCAGGTAACAAGAGTTAGCCAATAGACACCTGGTCAACACCCTGTGTCCCACACACATGTCTGAATGGTTCATCTAAATAACGGAAGTCTACACAGACCAACCCATATTCTTTCCAATGTGATTTTTCATCACCCACACACACCTTGGGAAACATCCCAGAAGGTCACCCATCTTGATCACTACTCCAGGCCATGCACACTTAACTAAGTAGTTCCAATCATGATGGTTTTCTAAAATAAAGGTTTACCTTGATGACATGAGTCATATCATTTATACATTTAACCCTTTATCATTATGCGATGTTACAATAATGGGTATATCCTCCGTTTTAAACCCGAACCTATGATATCATGATTGATTATCAGTCGTGCAAAATTATTGAGATCTACACAGTTCACTAAACAAGACATCAATATGTGGTGGAGGATACCTAATCTATATAGTTTTTTTTGTTATGGATAATCACTATAAAGAATCATTGACCTATATTTCCACATAATAAAAAAATAGGTTCACCCCATAGTGATGCACAAAGTCACATGAATCACTTTTCAAGATTCTCGTCGAGTTTCTTCTTAAATTATTTTATCTCAATTATGGTGATTATACTATGATTCTTTCAAATGGATGTATCACAAGGTATTATTTCTATTAAAAACATAACTAAATGAATCAGGGTAAGACTAGGAATCTCTATAGGAAATACATTGGCATATTCCCACACAATGGGAATGTCTTCAATGTTGAAATTTTACCCAACCATATGAGATAAATACCAATGATGAATAGGTAGTAAGAACCATATAATGGAATATATTTACATTAGATTTCATGTTCATCCCCACACTAATACATAATCATATATTGATTCATTATATCATATGTGACTTCCTTTACTCAGTAATCAATATGGAATCTATATAAAGAGAGTAAATCCATTCCAAAAATCACATAAAATTCCACAAGAGGAGTTATGAAAATATCTAAAGGAATCATATTCAAAATAATAATTTATAAATGATGTGATATATAATTGAGATTTCAACTATATACCATTTTAAGTTTTTATGGATAAATAAACATATAATTATTTTGGTGGGGATGTGATACTCTTAGAAAATCGTTCAAATATAATAGTGTGGGTAGAGCCTGAATCAAATAATACATTTGTAGCTCTATAGTGGATGATAAGTGTACCTTTTTCAAATTCTTTCTCATGACTTACTTTAGTAGTTGTGATTGAATATGTATTTCATATTTCCTTTGAATTAGGAGGTTATTGATGTAAAATTTTATCATTATACATTGAATTTATGCATTGATTATGATAATGTACATACTCTGTGAAATTGTAGAATTAGTGTGTGGGTGGTGCATTTTATTGACCTTTAACTCCATTAATTTCATGGTTTATCCTCATTGGAGGGTGTATTTAATTTATTTAAATAATTTAATTATTTATTTTAATTTAAATGGATAAATAAAATCCTCTATAAACCTCTCATTATAGCTAATCAGTAGGGTTATCCACATAACTCTAGGTGGATTTCTAAAGCGGATTAGGCACTCTTCGTTGGTAGACCCGTATCAGATGACCAATGCGATCATATAGAGGAGGATTGATAGGAAGCGAGAGAAGTATATATAACACCCAGATCTTCCACAGTCCACTTCTTTTTAAATAATACAATAGCTTACGCTACACACAACATCGAGTTCGAGTGCACCATGACCATTCAACCTAGCCATTTATAAAGATGTTATGAATAGTATTAACCAATTTATGAAATTATTTAAATTTATTTTTCAAAATAGTATTCATTTTTTAATTCAGAACAAGAAAATTACTTATGGGTGAAATTTTGGTAATTTTCTGAAATTGTTTTATTTTTAATTAGTAGTGAAAAATACAGCATTGTTGTCATAAACTGACTATTTAATTTAAATAATTATTTTACTATAGATTTATTTTAAAGAAAGAAAGACAAATAAAATATATATTTATCCAATATAGTTCATTGGATTCAATTTATAATATAATTAGATATAAAACTTTATAAAACTTTTCAACGTCACTTAAACCTGCCTTCTAGCCACATCTACGACAATTGCGTTATATATAATTTTACTACTTATATGAATAGAATTTTGAAAAAAAACATACATAAATGTAATCAGTATAAAAAATTTGGTCTAATAAGTTAAAAATATATTTTTTCGAATAGTTACTTTTGAATTTTATTTACCTTGTTACTGGTAAATAGGGTAATTAAGAATAAAATTAATAGTGTATTATTGTAACATTACACTAACAATTGACATGATTTCATTGAATATGTGTGTTTCAACCAAAATCAACCTTAGTTTGAAATTATGATCTTTTTTAGGCCACTTGTGTTAGAATAAGTCATTTATTATATTTTATGTAAGGAAGAGTTAAAAATATCATATTTAAATTTTAATAATCAGACTCTTTGTAATATAGGGATATAAATATGATAAACTCAACTATAAATAGTATTTATAAATCTAAAATTATTATATACATAATGTTGTTTTTTTATATTTTTTATAATTAAATTATTAAATTAAATGGTGACACAATAATGATGATGTAATTATATTATTAATGGGAGAATCAATTAAATTATATTCAAAATATTAAAATAAATATAATTTTACATAATAATTGACATGATCTAGTTTTATAGAAAATATAGACATGATAGTGACATATTAGAAGTATTGGTTTGATGTTATCATGTTGGTTTGATATTTTTAAAAATGAAAATTTTGAATAGTATCGTAATTGAAATAAATGATACATTAAAATAAATAATATTTAATTAAATGTTATAAAATTCATAAAAATTTCAGGATCATCCAAATAACTATTATAATTTTATATATGTTCAAAATGATCCAATAGGGTTTTTTTTGGAATTTTATAGTGACTTAATTAACTATATAGTGTAAAAATACAAGAAGACGTGATAAGAGTTAAACTGTTTAACATAGGGTTAAACCCAATAGATAAGGTTAATATCATGACCTAAAATAGTAAAAAAACATTGGATGAGATGATTAAAAACCATAATCATCGTAAAATTGAAAAAAATCACCTTGGAATTATTAAAATTGAGAATCAATTTATAATAAATTAATATTTTCAGATCTTCCAAAATAGACCATCATCTCACTTATAAAAGTGAACATCTCCATCCCTTTAATTCACACCTCCAAAATAGTTTGGCTTGGACATCCCCAACCCAATTATTCTTCAAAATTCTCTCACTTCATTCTTGCGGCCACATTTGGGGATGAAATCCATACTATGTAGTCCTTTTGTGAAAACCAAAAGGGGGCACCTAAAAAAAGGTAATCATTTTATAACCCCTTTAATGTTATTTTCTTATTATATATCCTATTTATATATTGTTTCTATAAAAAATAATAAATCTTGTATAATACATATTCTGAGATATTATTATAATCATGGTACAACCATATTACTCATTGTATCCATCATACGAATAACAATATCACCATGCGTGTGTATGTACGACTTACTATCTCTACGTCGTTGTGTAATTTTTTATTGAACACTTGTTTATTTGGATGGGTATAATGGTTATTATAATTGATATAAATAATTAATATAACATTATATTGATTTTTTATAATTAATACACCATCAAATTACATACCATTTAACCATTAAGGGAGTGATATCGTCGCTCGTGCGTACGTACAACCTACCGTCTCAACGACATGATGTGATTCATTCTATGTTAATCATTAAATAGGCATTATAAAATTTATATGATGAGAAAAAATATAAATTATGAACTAAATTTCATTCTGGATAAAAATAAAATATATCTTTTTCATAATAAACATGACTTAATGACAAAGTATTAATGGGAAAATGAAGTTGTTAACACTCGAAACAATGGTAATACTGAAATATTATTACAAAATTGATATTAGAGGATAATATATGACATCATAAATATGGATATAGTCCGATTATAATTTAATAACATGTTTTAAACAATATATTGGAGGATAAATCACCATCTACTAGAGGAGTGTAAATGGTAAGGGTAATTTCACGATCTCTTTATTCTTCAATTTTAATGATATGTAAGTATCTACCAGGAATTATTTATCATCAATGACCATGTTTCTTAAAATTTAATTCAAAAAAGTATAAACAATATGTTAAATTCATTTTTACCCTTTTTTACTTTTTACATTATGTTTTGAAATGAAACTTTCAGTCTTTTTTCAAACAAGGTACTTTATAACCTTTTCGACAAATTAAAGAAATATTGTTTTTAATCTTATATAGTGTGCGGGGATATTTTCTTTCATTATGATTCCATCACATTTTGAAGAATCATGTACATGATTACATGGTTATCTTCAATGGATATATTTTATATTATAATCTGACGGCTTTTAAGTGATTTCAAAGTAAAATATGGATATCTCTCTAAACACATTTATTATATCTATTCCATCATTGTCAATAACCTTTATTGGATTTAATGCTTCATTTAGGTTGATGTATTATTCAATATTCCATATTGTAATGATGTTTTTATGATATTTTTGATTGTGGATGTGCTCTTTTTATTCAATTCATTGTTTTTGGATAACATATACACATTTTGTATGATAGTTTTAATACGAATGATTATGTTATGTTTCACTACATTCATAAAGGAATGCATTGGACTTAGAAAGTGATGGGTGGGACCCACTATAGACCCTCGATGCATCAATAGGTACCCTAAGAAAAACTAGTATCTTTGAAGAATTCCTTGATGGTATGGTAATGGTATTCACATGAGGCCTTGATTATATGGTTATGATGTCCGGAGTTATGCATTTCCTCTTAATGAGATTAGTTATTGATATTGTATGTTATTATTCGACTAGTAGAATATCCATGTGAAAGTTTAAATGATATTATTTGATTTATTCTTGCCATATTATGCTGAAAATTATGTTTAAAAGACTTTTTTTCTGTTTTATACCTTGCCTATAATGTTTATTCTTATTTATGATAGCTTCAATTATATTTTGTATCCTTATTGAGCATCTTATATCACACCTTACTTATGTTTCATTTTTTCCCAAAATGTGAATAATTATATTATGTTTTAAATGCCGTGATATTATAAGGGATATGAGAGTTTTAAAATTGGATAATATGTTGTTTTTCATTACAATATGCAATGTAAAACTTATGGTTGTATCTAGTATTTACAAGGCTACTAAACTGATCGGTCCTTCAGGATTTGATTTTCATGTGACCATGACAATGTAATAAAATATTGCATAAACTCTAGACAACTAGGGTTAGGGAATTATAGTTGGTATTATAACGACCCATACTTTATATACATTGTTAATACTTCAAAATTGAAGCACACTTATTACAACATATGACAAAACCACAAAGGACCGTATAGGTATAGTGTCTTTAGAAACTGGGAAACATAAACAACTGGTTCATAAATCTTCTACAGTGTCTCCCATTTATTTCATCATATCTAGGGTCCCTTTTAGAATATTTTACTTAATATCCATCTTCCTGACCTGGGGAAAAGAAAACATAAAAGGGTGAGCTCAAATGCTCAGCAAGGGCAAATAAAGGAAATAAAAATCATATTATATCTTTTTGAAAATCATAACCTGCAAAAGAGATCATAATATCATAACATGGAATAAATCATAGAAGTGAAAATGAGATCCCCATAATCATAAAAATGAAACTTGAAACTTTGTGGCATGCACACATAATCATGGAAAATCATTTCTTGTTAGTCATGACTCATTGCCAAGACTATCTTAGTGGACAAAGTCCCTTTCTGAACTGAGTTCACTCCTCGTTTCAGTCCTGTATCACTGAACCGAAATAACCTTCCGTTCCAGCCATGTCTATCTCATGAGATATAAAATCTTTACCCAATGCATTGGAGGGAGATATAGGTCCCACCCATCTTATAATGAATCCTTTCTTATGTGTGCCACATAATCATAAATCATACATCATTGCATAACCCATGTAATACAAATTGGAATCTTAAACATCATGACATCATAAAACAATTCATACAAGATAAAGGAATTCATAAAAATAATTCAATCACAACATGATCAAATCAATGTAATAATAGGGATAAAAACAGAACCCTTTATTATCTTAGATGGAAAATAATTTTGATAAAACACTTGAACTCCATTCTTGAGGAAAATATCCTTTCTTCTTCAAAAAAACATTTTTCCTTTCATAACATGTCATACGACTTTAAAATAAAAGAAGTTGATTAAAAATAAACTTGAAAACTTGTAAAGGAAGATTCTTGGAAATAATGTTTTAATGATCCATTCATGTCGTATAAGTTAAAAAAACATTCTTCGTACTTTTGTCGGAAAAGTCAAAAAGTACCTCGTACGAAAAAACGACAAAAGATTCCTTTCATATTCTTTACTAAAAACTCACTGAAGGGTAAAATTGGATATAAACTATTGTAGAAGGATATAAATATTACATATTGAGGAAACATGGATGTGGATGATAAAATACACCCCAGTAATTACCAAAGTAAAAACAATCTCGGATAAAAGTTAGATTGTGGTATTTCCCCTTACCTTAGGTCCGATTTGCTTTGTACATGTCTGAAGCTCCTGTATAATGGTTTAAATAATGTTATTGACTTATTCCAGAATCATACATATTGATATGATATCATATATGGTCATATTCTTAGCTTCTTATTAGTAATATTTCATTGTTACTTGTTACTCGGGTCTTTATTGCATTTTGTTCTTATGCGTGTTTTGCCGAATACATTCTTATTCTTCTTTTAAGGTTATAGATACCTTATATCCAGAATGGTATTAGTGTAACATATATCATATTTATTCATTCAATTCATTTATATAATTACTATGTAATGATGATCATGTAGAACGAGTCGCATCACATCGTGGAGACGGTATTCCGTACGTACGCACGAGTGATGATATTGTTCCTATGATCGTGGAACTGTATTGGAGTGTATATATATTATTTCAGTATCCATATGACTTTATAATAATCATAAATAGTTACTCATTACACCATTATACCCATCCTTGTAAAGTGATGGTGGAAAAATAGATTACACCACGGCGTGGAGACGGTATTCCGTACGTACACACGCGCGGTGATTTCATTTTTCCGTAGGATGGATAGAAGGTGAATTAGGGTTGTTTCATATTTATAATAACATATCAGTATGTAATTAATACTGATGTTATTACTTTATCATGAAATAACTAAAGAAGAAGAAGTTGAAGAAGAAAGAAATTGAAAAGATCGGTAATGGATATTACCTCTTCTTTGGAATGCCTCTTTGAATCCTCCACTTAGGGAACTAAGATTGGTCTTTGAAGAAGACCAGGACCTCTAGGATTATTCTAGTGAAGTGGAGAGGAGATAATGTCAGGGGTTGGCCGAGCTTGAGTGCTCAAATTGGTGTGAGGAGGAGGGGGAGGAGGTGCCCTTTTATAAGGGAGGAGAGGGGCACCTTAGGAATATCTCAAAATATTATTTTATATTAAAGTCAAAATCGGTTTATAATGGTTCCAAAGGGTCTTATTTCGAAGCTAAAGTGGGGATGGGTAGAAATCCTATCAACCAATAGGATTTAGACAAGTTTAGGGAATTATTTTAACCTTATCAATTAGATTTAACTCTAAGTTAAATAATTTAACTTTTACCGTGTCTTTTTTTCTTCTTTCACTATATGGTTAATACACTTACTATAACATGCCAAAAGAACCCCAAATTGTTTATTATTAATATATATATCCTTATCTAAGTCATTTGGCCGAACCTTAGATTTTTAGGAATAAAATAACAATTAATAATATAATATTTGATTTAAAAACTATTTTGTGTCAATTTTGACACTATTTGATATATGATTTTTGTGAAAGTCATAACAGAATTATATGTTCGAACCAAGTTGATTAAATCAACAATAATATATCATAGTAACCTAGAAAATTAGTGGAATTCATAGAAAGTCTTAAATTACATTTATTTTGGTATTTATATTATCAATTATGTCAATATTTCATTAATAAGATAATTACTGCATCATCTTTGTGTCATAAATAAATTAAATTATTTAATGTCTAAAAATTAAAAATAAAATACCATTATGTAGGAAATCATTTTATCTTTCTAATTAATATTTATAGTTGAATTTATATTATGTATAACCCCATATTAAAAATGATTTACTTATTAAACTTTGATTTTAACTATTTTAACCCTTCTTTAAATAAATTAATAATAAATGTCCTAATCTAATCCAAGTGGGCCTAAATGGTCATATTTTATTCATAAGGTTGTTTTTGGTCGAATTACACTTGTCCAACTGAATTAGGACAAGTGTTAGGGTAATATTAATATCATATTTACCCTTAGATACCCTATTTACTATTAACCACGGTAAAAAAAAGTAAAAAGTTACTATTCACCAAAAAATTATTTTTATCTCATTGAACCACATTTTACTTACTGATATCAACCGTGTCTGTTGGATTTTCGAAATTCCATTCACAGAAGTGGTAAAATTAAGTTTTATGCAAAATTCAGTTTTTTAACCTACCACTTAGTGGTTTCACTATTCATCAAAAATTGAAAGTTTTCAGAAAAATACCAAAATTTCACCCTAGGATAATTTCGATATTCTGAGTCCAAAAATGAAGTCCATTTTGAAAAATAAAATTTATAAAATTTAAAAAAGTGGTTATTACTATTCATAATGGCTAGTTTTAATAGCATATTGTTGTTTAGTGAAACTCGGTATTGCGCACGACGCAAGCTATCGAGGAAGGTCGCGATTGCGTGTAAAGCAAGCCAAGTAGGTGTTGTGTAGAAAAAGATTCCTTTGATAACATAAAAGTCTCGGGTGTTAAATTCTACCCCCCTTAAAAAGAATTTCACCCTCGAAATTCGTCACTTTGTAACAAACAGATGAGGATACTTCTTCCTCATCATATCCTCAAGCTCCCATGTAGCTTCTTCAAGTTGGTGGTTCCTCCATAAAACTTTCACCAATCGAGTGGTCTTGTTTCGTAGGACTTTTTCGCTACGATCCAGAATCTCTATCGGCTGTTCTTCATAAGAAAGATCTTTCTCCAGCGGTACAACTTCTGAGCTGAGTACATGTGAAGGATCTGGTATGTACTTTCTCAGGAGAGATACAAGGAACACATCGTGAACTTGAGAGAGATTCTGTGGAAGCGCCAATCGGTAAGCTACCTTCCCAACACGATCCAGTATTTCGAAAGGACCGATATATCTAGGGCTCAACTTCCCCTTCTTTCCAAATCTCATAACCCTCTTCCAGGGAGATATTCGCAAGAACACTTTATCACCCACTTCAAACTCTAGGTCTTTTCTTCGGTTGTCGGCATAACTTTTCTGTCGACTCTGAGCTGCTCTTATGTGTTGTTGAATAGATCTGACCTTTTCTGCCATTTCATCAACGAGATCAGGTCCTAATAGCTTTCTTTCCCCAACTTCATCCCAGCAAGTTGGAGTCCTGCATTTCTTTCCATAGAGAGCTTCATAAGGAGCCATCTGAATACTGGAGTGAAATCTATTATTATAAGAAAATTCCACCAAAGGTAGGTGTTGATCCCAACCTCCTTTGAAATCCATAGAGCAAGCTCTCAACATATCTTCTTGGGTTTGAATTGTTCTCTCAGACTGACCGTCTGTCTGGGGATGATAAGCAGTGCTGAAACTCAACTCTGTATCTAGAGTATGATGAAGACTTCTCCAGAACTTCGAGGTAAATCTCGGATCCCGATCAGATATAATAGAATGTGGTACTCCATGCAATCTTACCACTTCCTTTACATATATCCTGGCAAGCTGATCTAGAGAGAAATCCTCTCTAATAGGAATGAAGTGTGCAGACTTTGTAAGACGATCAACTATGACCCAGATAGCATTATTGCCTTTGGATGTTTTAGGAAGTCCTGTGACAAAGTCCATAGTGATGTTCTCCCATTTCCATTCGGGTATGGGTAATGGTTGTAACATCCCCTTAGACTTTTGTCTCTCAGCTTTAACTTGTTGACAAACCAAGCATCGAGAGACATATTCAGCAACATCTCTTTTCATGCCATCCCACCAGAAGTACTCTTTCAGGTCCCTATACATCTTCGTGCTTCCAGGATGAATAGAGAATGAAGAACTATGAGCCTCATCCAGCAGCTCCTTCTTTAATTTGGGGATGGGAGGAACACAAACCCGATTCCTGAACTTTATTATCCCATCACAATTAAGGTTGAATTCAGGAACATTTCTCACCTTCTTTTGTAACTCGACATCTTCTTTCTGTGCCTCATTAATCTTCGCATGTATAGATGGTTGAACATTCATTTGAGAAAGATAAGATTTTTCCCCTTCCATTATAATTCCAAGATCCATCCTTTGTAAATCCATAAATATTGGATCTTTTGTGATCCTCATCATGGATAAACTAGCATGGTCTTGTCGACTTAATGCATCTGCCACCTTGTTTGCTTTCCCAGGGTGGTAATGGATTGAGAAGTCATAATCCTTAATCAGCTCCAACCATCTTCTTTGACGCATATTGAGCTCCTTTTGAGTGAAAATATACTTTAAACTTTTATGATCAGTATAAATATCACACCTTTCACCATAAAGGTAATGCCTCCAAATCTTTAATGCAAAGATTACCACAGCCAACTCCAAATCATGTGTTGGGTAATTTTGCTCATGGATTTTCAACTGTCGTGAGGCATAAGCTATCACCATATCATTTTGCATAAGAACACACCCCAATCCCTTCTTGGATGCATCACTATAGATCACAAACCTTTCTCCACTACAAGGCAGTGTGAGCACAGGTGCATTGGATAACCTTCTTTTCAACTCCTTGAAATTCTCTTCACATTCCTCTGTCCAGACAAACAAAACTCCTTTCCGAGTCAACTTAGTGAGTGGATTGGATAATCGTGAAAAATCTTTTACAAAACGTTGATAATATCCAGCCAAACCAAGAAAACTTCGGATCTCAGTTACTGTTGTTGGTCTTGACCATCTTTCGATAACCTTTGTTTTTACTGGATCCACAGATATCCCCTCTTTTGAGATTATGTGACCCAAAAATGAAACTTTTTGAAGCCAAAATCCACACTTGGTAAATTTGGCATAAAGCTTCTCCTTTCTCAGGGTCTTCAATATAATTCTCATGTGATATTCATGCTCTTCCTTGCTCTTTGAATAGACAAGAATATCGTCTATAAAGACTACCACAAATTGATCAAGATAGTCTCTAAAGACTCTATTCATTAGATCCATGAAGATAGCAGGGGCATTAGTAAGACCAAATGGCATCACTATAAATTCATAGTGTCCATACCTTGTACAGAAAGCCGTCTTTGGTATATCCTCCCTTTTGACCCTTAATTGATGATACCCTGAATGAAGATCAATCTTGGAAAAGTATTGAGCTCCGCGTAGTTGGTCAAATAAGTCATCAATGCATGGGAGATGATATTTGTTCTTGATAGTGATCTTGTTAAGTTCTCGATAATCAATGCAGAGTCTCATTGATCCATCTTTCTTCTTAACAAATAGAACAGGTGCTCCCTAAGGTGACGCACTAGGGCGTATGAGTACCTTATCAAGATTCTCTTGGAGTTGCTTCTTCAATTCCTGCAACTCAAATGGGTTCCATTCTATAAGGTGTCTTTGAAATTGGCAAAGCTCCCGGTACGAGTTCTATTGAAAACTCAACTTCACGATTTGGTGGAAGACCCGGTAATTCCTCCGGAATGACATCATCAAACTCCCGTACAATGGGCATATTCTTAATCGTGAGTTTCTCACCAACCATTTGAGATAAATAACCTTCATTTAGTGGAATCAATACCCATAAGATGGAAGAAATTTCCACTGGAAGATTATGTTCATCCTTGCATTGATATACGATCGTAGATTGATCTGGAATATGAAATGTGACTTCCCTTATTTGGCAATTGATATGAGCTCCATGTAGAGAAAGCAAATCCATGCCAAGAATCACATCAAATTCCACTAAAGGAAGGATCACAAGATTTGCAGGAAGCACTTTCCCAAAAACTTCGATCGGAGAAGAATTATAAACTTTTGATGCGACTGTTGTGCCATTAGGTGTTGTCACGCTAACTCAACATCTAATTGTTGAGGTAATATGGTGATACCCTTAGAAAATTCTTTAGAAATAAAAGAGTGGGTGGATCCAGAATCAAATAAAACATTTGCTACTTTAGAGTGGATGGTAAGTGTACCTTTCACCACTTCGTTATCGTACTCCACATCGCTGATAGAAATTGCATGTGACTTTCCTTTGTCTTTAGCCTTAAGATTTTGTTGACGTCGACCATCATCATCAACCCTTGGATTTGGGCATTGATTGACATAATGCCCCATCTCCTTGCACTTGAAACATTGAAGTGTATTAGGTTCATTCTGTGTATCCCTTCCTTTGTTTGCATCATTAAACATCTTCTTCCCATTATCGCGGCATTCAAATGCCCGATGACCTTCCTTTCCACATTTAAAACATTTACTTGTCCCTTTAAGACAACTCCCTTCATGTTTCTTTCCACACTTTGAGCATAAGGGAAAGCTCATCTTCTTTTCAGTGTGCTCTTTAGATTTTCCTTTGAATTCCATCTTCCTCTTTTTATCAAACCCATATGACTGATGGGTTACTCCAATCTCCATCTCGACTTTGATAGCACATCGAACGATTTCCTCGTAGCTATTGAAGTCCCTTATGGCTAACGCCCTTCGAAGACTTGGCTTTAAGACACTAAAGAATCGATCGATCTTACTCTCAAGTTGGATAATAATACCAGAAGCGTACCTTGCAAGTCTTGTAAAATTTGCTTCATAGGTACCAACAGATTCATCATCCCTTTGCTTCAGTTCAAGGAACTCTTTCTCCATCTTTGTTCGGAGAATACGAGGGAAGTACTTATTGAAAAATAAGTTCTTGAACTCGTCCCATTCCATAGACTCAATTTCATCCCTTTGACTCGTATTCTTAATAAGATTCCACCATTGATCAGCATCTCCTTCCAAACGATACACTGCTAGGATGACTTTATCATGCTCAGAACATTGAAGAACTGAAAATATCTTTTCAGTAGTACTAATCCATTGTTCAGCAACTAATGGATCAGTAGACCCACTGAAAGAAGGTGGACGCTGCCTCATGAAGGATTCAACAGAATGTTGCTCCTTCCTTTGCTCGTTTGGAAGTCCTGCATGATTCATAGCTTGAGAAAGTTGTGTGAGCATGGATACAAGATTTTGCATTCCAGCTCCCATATCGTTTGGTTGCTCAGGGGGACTATCATTGTATTTCCCATCGCATTCCGCATTAACACGGTTCCTTCGGGTTCCAGCCATTGTCTAAAACCAAGAAGAATAGTGTGAGCAACACTAATTATAATAGGAAAACCACATAATCAAGGATAAAATTTCACACTTAAGGTTTTATCCTAGGGTATTCATGGCCATTTCTAAAACACTAGGATTGTGTTCTATGCTTAGGCTTATCCTTAGGGTTCTTACTAAGGCTTTCACATCCTAGTTTCCAAAGGTTGACTATACCTTTCCTCTGATACCAACTATAATGACCCATACTTTATATACATTGTTAATACATCAAAATTGAAGCACACTTATTACAACATATGACAAAACCACAAAGGACCGTATAGGTATAGTGTCTTTAGAAACTGGGAAACATAAAAAACTGGTTCATAAATCTTCTACAGTGTCTCCCATTTATTTCATCATATCTAGGGTCCCTTTTAGCATATTTTACTTAATATACATCTTCCTGACCTGGGGAAAAGAAAACATAAAAGGGTGAGCTCAAATGCTCAGCAAGGGAAAATAAAGGAAATAAAAATCATATTATATCTTTTTGAAAATCATAACCTGCAAAAGAGATCATAATATCATAACATGGAATAAATCATAGAAGTGAAAATGAGATCCCCATAATCATAAAAATGAAACTTGAAACTTTGTGTCATGCACACATAATCATGGAAAATCATTTCTTGTTAGTCATGACTCATTGCCAAGACTATCTTAGTGGACAAAGTCCCTTTCTGAACCGAGTTCACTCCTCGTTTCAGTCCTGTATCACTGAACCGAAATAACCTTCCGTTCCAGCCATGTCTATCCCATGAGATATAAAATCTTTACCCAATGCATTGGAGGGAGATATAGGTCCCACCCATCTTATAATGAATCCTTTCTTATGTGTGCCACATAATCATAAATCATACATCATTGCACAACCCATGTAATACAAATTGGAATCTTAAACATCATGACATCATAAAACAATTCATACAAGATAAAGGAATTCATAAAAATAATTCAATCACAACATGATCAAATCAATGTAATAATAGGGATAAAAACAGAACCCTTTATTATCTTAGATGGAAAATAATTTTGATAAAACACTTGAACTCCATTATTGAGGAAAATATCCTTTCTTCTTCAAAAAAACATTTTTCCTTTCATAACATTTCATACGACTTTAAAATAAAAGAAGTTGATTAAAAATAAACGTGAAAACTTGTAAAGGAATATTCTTGGAAATAATGTTTTAAAAATCCATTCATGTCGTATAAGTTAAAAAAAACATTCTTCGTACTTTTGTCGGAAAAGTCAAAAAGTACCTCGTACGAAAAAACGAAAAAAGATTCCTTTCATATTCTTTACTAAAAACTCACTGAAGGGTAAAATTGGATATAAACTATTGTAGAAGGATATAAATATTACATATTGAGGAAACATGGATGTGGATGATAAAATACACCCCAGTAATTACCAAAGTAAAAACAATCTCGGATAAAAGTGAGATTGTGGTATTTCCCCTTACCTTAGGTCCGATTTGCTTTGTACGTGTCCGAAGCTCCTGTATAACGGTTCAAATAATGTTATTGACTTATTCCAGAATCATACATATTGATATGATATAATATATGGTCATATTCTTAGCTTCTTGTTAGTAATATTTCATTGTTACTTGTTACTCGGGTCTTTATTGCCTTTTGTTCTTATGCGTGTTTTGCCGAATACATTCTTATTCTTCTTTTAAGGTTATAGATACCTTATATACAAAATGGTATTAGTGTAACATATATCATATTTATTCATTCAATTCATTTATATAATTACTATGTAATGATGATCATGTAGAACGAGTCGCATCACATCGTGGAGACGGTATTCCGTACGTACGCACGAGTGATGATATCGTTCCTATGATCGTGGAACTGTATTGGAGTATATATATATTATTTCAGTATCAATATTACTTTATAATAATCATAAATAGTTACTAATTACACCATTATACCCATCCTTGTAAAGTGATGGTGGAAAAATAGATTACACCACGGCGTGGAGACGGTATTCCGTACGTACGCACGCGCGGTGATTTTATTTTTCCGTAGGATGGATAGAAGGTGAATTAGGGTTGTTTCATATTTATAATAACATATCAGTATGTAAGTAATACTTATGTTATTACTTTATCATGAAACAACTAAAGAAGAAGAAGTTGAAGAAGAAAGAAATTGAAAAGATCGGTAATGGATATTACCTCTTCTTTGGAACGCCTCTTTGAATCCTCCACTTAGGGAACTAAGATTGGTCTTTGAAGAAGACCAGGACCTCTAGGATTATTCTAGGGAAGTGGAGAGGATAAAATGGCAGGGGTTGGCTGAGCTTGAGTGCTCAAATTTGTGAGAGGAGGAGGGGGAGGAGGTGCCCTTTTATAAGGGAGGAGAGGGGCACCTTAGGAATATCTCAAAATATTATTTTATATTAAAGTCAAAATCGGTTTATAATGGCTCCAAAGGGTCTTATTTCGAAGATAAAGTGGGGATGGGTCTAAATCCTATCAACCAATAGGATTTAGACAAGTTTAGGGAATTATTTTAACCTTATCAATTAGATTTAACTCTAAGTTAAATAATTTAACTTTTACCGTGTCTTTTTGTTTTCTTTCACTATATGGTTAATACACTTACTATAACATGCCAACCGAACACCAAATTGTTTATTATTAATATATATATCCTTATCTAAGTCATTTGGCCGAACCTTAGATTTTTAGGAATAAAATAACAATTAATAATATAATATTTGATTTAAAAACTATTTTGTGTCAATTTTGACACTATTTGATATATGATTTTTGTGAAAGTCATAACAGAATTATATGTTCGAAACAAGTTGATTAAATCAATACTAATATATCATAGTAACCTAGAAAATTAGTGTAATTCATAAAAAGTCTTAAATTACATTTATTTTGGTATTTATATTATCAATTATGTCAGTATTTCATTAATAAGATAATTACTGCATCATCATTGTGTCATAAATAAATTAAATTATTTAATGTCTAAAAATTAAAAATAAAATACCCTTATGTAGGCAAACCTTTTATCTTTCTAATGAATATTTATAGTCGAATTTATATTATGTATAACCCCATATTAAAAATGATTTACTTATTAAACTTTGATTTTAACTATTTTAACCCTTCTTTAAATAAATTAATAATAAATGTCCTAATCTAATCCAAGTGGGCCTAAATGGTCATATTTTATTCATAAGGTTGTTTTTGGTCGAATTACACTTGTCCAATAGAATTAGGACAAGTGTTAGGGTAATATTAATATCATATTTACCCTTAGTTACCCTATTTACTATTAACCGCGGTAAAAAAAAGTAAAAAGTTACTATTCACCAAAAAATTATTTTTATCTCATTGAACCACATTTTACTTACTGATATCAATCGTGTCTATCGGATTTTCGAAATTCCATTCACAGAAGCGGTAAAATTAAGTTTTATGCAAAATTCAGTTTTTTAACCTACCACTTAGTGGTTTCACTATTCATCAAAAATTGAAAGTTTTCAGAAAAATACCAAAATTTCACCCTAGGCTAATTTCGATATTCTGAGTCCAAAATTGAAGTCCATTTTGAAAAATAAAATTTATAAAATTTCAAAAAGTGGTTATTACTATTCATAACGGCTAGTTTTAATAGCATATTGTTGTTTAGTGAAACTTGGTATTGCGTACGACGCAAGCTATCGAGGAAGGTCCTGATTGCGTGTAAAGCAAGCCGAGCAAGTGTTGTGTAGAAAAAGATTCCTTTGATAACATAAAAGTCTCGGGTGTTATAGGTATCAGATGAAGTATAGTATAGACATTGGAAACTAGATTTAGAAAAACATGATTAGGTAACATTACCCTAAGTTAGACATTGAGGTAAAGTATCTAAGAGCATCCAAAATTTTTTGTTCATGTAGAGATTATGTGGGTATTCATAGAAAATAAATCTCATTCTAGATACTACAAGGGTACATGGATCTTTCAAAGATGTACATAGGGTTTAAAAATTTGACAAGGTGTTCTGAGCTTGACTCAGGGTAACCTGGTACATAAAAAATGGTCCTTACAGTGCACAATGTTCGAAAATCTTGGATGATTTTCTTAGGATAATTCATATTTTCTTTAAAAACCATTTTGAAGGTTTTATGATTTACTATTTCCTAAAAGAAACCATTCTTATGATTATGGATCAGATATGCATAAATTTTTAATTTTTTTATTTATTTTACTATTTTAGAATTATGCATTATTATTCATATCCAAATCTAGTGTATGAATTTGTTTAGAAATAGCTCCTAGTGGAAGAAATGGAATTTTATCAATGAACACAACCCATGTAGTGATTTCCCTCCTATGAAAGATAATTATAGTGGATCTGAGGATACAAATAGGGTTGAATAGTGTATAACAATACTATGACATCTCACTCAGGTTATGAATAATAACCTAAACGATATGGAAGACCCGAACTCACAATGTAGAGGAACAATGTTAAGCCTCTTCATGTGACAACAACCTCTAACATTCAATGGGAATACAAGTCCATTTTTAGTTGAGCAATGAATTAGTTCCGTAGAAAATTTATTTCTTGTATTGGGAAGCAATAAAAGGGAGAATTTTGTCATAGATGTTTATTTCCTCTAAAGAGATGCCAATCAGTGGTGTTTATTAATAAAAAACAGGGAGGATGAATAAGTATAAAATATGGAAATGAGGTAGTTTAATTAAATTGTCATCGAAAAATAATTTCCTCAGGAATATCGAGTTGGTATGGAATGTCAATTTATAAGTTTGAGGAAAAAAGAAGATGAAAATGTTTCAATGTATGAGGATAACTTCACAATGTTATAAAGGTGTGTTTTATACTACATACATAACACAAGAACTATGATTGATCAATTATTTTATGGGTCAAAACCATTCCTCTATTGGGCATTGGTCTCACACGATTTCTCATTATATGAAGATATATTATCATTTTTTATCAAGACATAAATGAAATTATTTATGTATTATGAATTTAAAGAGATTCAAGAAAAGAAGAGGTCCATTGAACACTCTGGAAATGGAAATAAGGGGAATAAGGGAAAAGATGAAATTCCAGCCTGTAATAATTATTGGATGAAACACCTCAGTACTTGCCTAAAGGGGATGTGAGTTTGATACATGTGAGGAGAAAAATGACACCAAACATAGGATTGGAAGGGGAGGAAAGAGGCTATCAATGTTTAGTTCTTCAATTGTAAAGAAATGGATCATTATGAAAATGATTGTACTAAGAATAGAGGAAACTTTCATTAGAAAAGGACAAGGGAACAATGCCATGCTTATTCGATCACAACTACTGAGGTTGATGTTACGAATGACATGGTGGTAGGTACTATATTTGTATCCCCAAATATAAAAAATGAATAATATGATTCTGGATCCTCACATTTCGTTATATATTCGCAGTTTTCTTTAAAAAATTTATATTTCCAATTCACATTAATAAGGGAGTTTTTAGTCAAAACCCCTAAGGGAAGTCTCATTACACAAACATGTGTCAGGAAGTTCCTTTATGGAATATAAATGTGTATTATCTATAGAAATTATTATTATTCCTATGGTCGACATTGATATAATCCTTTTTATGGATTGAATACCAAAAAATGATAAAAAAAATAATTACAGGAAGGAAGATGTTGCGATTTGTAAGGATGGTGTAGAATCAATTATCTTTATAGCAGAAACATCATCACATGATTCTTATCTAAATCCTAATCCAGTATCTTTACTGAATGATATTCTTGGGGAGGCAGAGGAAATAACATCTAGGGATGAAGAAATAAATATTCCAATTATGAATGTACCTATTGTAAAGGAATACATTGATATTTTCCAAAAGATTTACCTAGACACCCCCAGAGTGTGAAATGAAGAGTTCTAATGATTTAATCCCTGATTCAAGAGAAATATCAAAGAATCCTTATAGAAGGGACAATGTGGAATTACCAGAGTTGAAGACAAAATTTGAGGAGTTGATTAATAAGGGATTTATTTATCCTAGTGTTTCCCAATAGGGATCCTGAGTTATTTTTTAGAATAGGAAAGGTATATCAATGAGGCAATGAATTGAAAATTGGAAAACCAATGCTATTACAATAAATAAAAAGTATCACCATCTTTTTATTGATGATTTTTTTCATCAACTTCATAGGAGTCAATATTTTAAAAAAATTGGCCTTTGTTATTGATATCATCAAATGTGTTTAAAAAGGTTAGATATTCTAATGATAGTATTTTGAATGAGGTATGGTCATAAAGAATTTAGGGTAATTCCATTCAGATTGGATAATTCACCCTCTGTATTAATGGATATAATGAATAGAGTGTTCATGGAATATCTTGATGATTTTTTTGTAGTATTTATTGATGATAACCTGTCATACTTTAAAATATAAAAAGACCATGAAAACCACTTGGGGATTGTTCTGAAGACTGTTAGAAGAAATGAAATATATGGGTAGTTTAGCATGTGTGAATTTTGGATTTTGGAAATTTATTTTCTATTCCATATTATCTCGATGGATGAAATCTTTTTTGATCCTGCAAATAAAAATAAAATCCAAGAATGGCCTGCACCGACAAGTATAACCAAGGTACACAATTTTATTGGTTTATCATGTTACTATTGGTATTTCATCCAGAATTTTTCCCGATTTTCTAACCTATTAACCAAGATCACATGTAAAGTGGTTAAATTCATTTGTAAAAAAGAGTTTATAGAATTTTTTGAAGCATTTAAAATAATATTAGTCAATTATCCTATCTTGACTCTACCATCTAGGAATTATGGGTTTGTGATTTATAGTGATGCATAAAAGAAATGACTCAATTGTTTCCTTATGCATAATGATAAGGTTATTGTTTATGAAACATAGTAGTTAAAATTTCATGAAAAAAACAACCCAACTCATGATTTGGAGTTAGAAGCAGTATTTGTTTCTCTGATGATAGGGAAAAATTTTCTTTATGCTGAAAAAATGTGAGATATATACAGATCATAAGAGTTTGAAATATATTTTCTCACAGAAATAACTCAACATGAGAAAAATAGATAGTTTTAAATACTAATGATTGTTATTGAAAATTAAACTATCGCCCAAGGAAGTAAAATATGGTGACATATGATATGATTAGAAAATTCCATGGAGTTCTAATAAAAATGATTGTTTAAAGGTATCCTATTTTTATGGTTCTTGTAATGATGGATATGGTAATTATCATGGAAGGTAAAACATTTCTACTTTTTCTAATGGTTATCAAACCTTTATTAATAGTAAGGATAAAAATTTATTAGTTTTACGATGATGAGTTTCCAAAAAAAATTAATTTTGTAAATTATGGGAGACTGATTGAATTCATAATTCAAGATGTTGTTTTGAAATTTTTGAGGTGTCTTTGTGTTCCTAATACACATGAGATAGAATTGAAATTTTTGGACGATCCTCATAGCTCCAGTTTCTCTATAAAACCTACTAGTACTAAGATTTATATATATTTTAAGGAACATTTTTTGTGGGAAAACATCAAGAGGGATATTCTTTATTATTTGTTGAGATGTTTGGATTGTCAACAGGTGAATTCTAGAATTAAACATCTGATAGGTTTCATCGAACCTCTTACACTACCTATGTAGAAATGTGATGATATTATGATGGACATTGTTATGGGGTACCAAAGACTCTTATAAGAAATGATGCAATATGTGTTATTGATTATCATATAACCAAAGCAGTACATTTCCTTACTATAAGAGAAGATTTACCACTTGAACATTTAGAAATACTATATGTTAATGATGTTGTAAGATTTCATGGTGTACACCTATCAATTTTTTCTAACCATGATCCCCTTTTTACAACACAATTCTAGAAAAGTATTCAAATGGCCCAAGATACTAAAATTTTTTTGAGCACAACATACCACCCTCAAACTGATGGAAAATCAAAATGGACAATTCAATCATTAGAAGAGATGTTGAGATCTTGCTCACTTGAATTTCATGTTATGTGGGATCAACAATTACCTATAGTATATTTTTATATAACAATAGATTACATTCATGTATACATTTTTCACCATTTGAAGCATTTTATGGAAAGAGATGTCGTACACCAACTTGTTGGGATGATGATGGGGAATTAAAACCAGTTAGCTAAGAACTTGTCGAGGAAACAAAAAAAAGGTAAAAACTATTTAGACCAATATCAAAAGAGCTCAATGTAGGAAAAAAGATCTAAGATGTTAACCAATGTAATGATTTGTAATTTCAATTGGGAGATCATGTTTTCATGAAGGTATCTCCAAGGAATGGTGTTACTAAATTTCGAAATGATGGTAAATTAAGTCTGAGGTACATCGAACCTTTTTAAATTCTAGAATAAATTAGATCTGTAGCTAACCATTTGGAAATGCCTCTATGTATCTCCAATGTTTATGATGTGTTCCACATATCAATGTTATAGAAATACATTTCATGCACAACACTTGTACACACCTATGACTAAATAGAACTAGAACCTAATCTGTATTATTGTGAAGAGCCAATCATGATTCCTCATACCAGAGAACTAGTGTTAATAAATTGTATGACTTGTCTGGTAAAGGTTATTTCGAGAAACCATAAAATAGAAGAGGCAACGTGAGATCCTAAAGAAAATATGATGAAGAACCACCCGAATATTTTTTGGAAGTGATATTATAGAGATTTTGAGGATTATATTTTTTGATGTAGGGAAGAATGTAACACACCAATTTTCCTCGGTACACTTCCTCTTAAATAATTCAATAACTTGCGCTATGTGCAACATCGAGTTTGAGCACAACATGACCATTCAAACTAGCATTTCAAAAAGATATTATGAATAGAATTATTGAAATTATAAAATTTATTAATTTTACTTTTCAAAATAGACTTCTTTTTTGAATTCAGAATATCAATATTAGCTTATTGTGATTTTTTGGTAATTTTCAAAAACGTTTTAATTTTTGATGAATAGTGAAAAATAATGAATTGTTCTTAAAAACCGAATATTTCATGAAAAAAATTATTTTATTATAAATTTAATTTAATGTTAAAGTAGATAAATAATATATATATTATTCCAATATAGTTCATTGGAATCATTTTAATATAGATTTAGATATAATAATTTATTAAACTTTTGAACGTCTCTTCTACCCACCTTCTAGGAAAATCAATGCAATTTATGTTAAACATGATATAAACATTTCTGTGAATTGAATTTTGATAAATGTAAATACACGGTTGTAATCATTATGAAATATGATCTCTAATAGGATAAAAATAATTTTTGGTGAATTATAATTATTTTCCACGGTTAAAGGTAAATAGGGAAATTAAAGGTAAAATTAATATTATAATAATATAATATTAGACTAAAAATTATTGTGATTTCATTGGATAAGTAAGTTTCTACCAAAATAAACCTTATTTATATATTATGATATTATCTCTAAGCTACTTGTGTTAGATTAAGACAATTATTATAATTTTTTTAATAAAGTGATATAAATTTGATATTCAAATTTTAATAAGTAAACCATATTTAATATAGGGGTATAAATAAGATAAAATATTCTATAAATATTATTTATAAATATTAAATTATTATTTACATAATGGTATTTTTTTAATTTTTGAAAAAATAAATAAATTAAATGGTGACACATTAATGATGGATTATTAGAATTATTAAAGGAAGAATCAATAAATGATATTTAAAATACTAAAATAAATATAATTTTATTTAATTAATGACATAAAATAATTTTATAGATAACATAGACATCTTTTTGACATATTAGTAGTAATGTTTCAAAGTTATAAATTTTTTTTGATATTTTTAAAAATGAACATTTTCAATAGTATCATAATTTTCATAAATGATACTTTAAAAAAATAATATTTAAATGAATTTTATAAAATTAATAAAAATATCAAGTTCATCCAATAAACTAGGAATGCATTAAATATGTAATAAATGATACTATTGTGGTTTCATGGTATTTTATTGTAACTATATTAACCCTATAGATTAAAAATACATGAAGACGTTGTGAGAGTTAAACTGTTTAACAAAGTGTTCAACCCGCAAGATAATGTTAATTTAGTGACCTAAACTTGTATAAAAATCATCTTTTGATAGGATGTAGACCCATAATCATCTTATACTTGACTAAATAACTATGGAGCTATTTGAAACTGAAAATAATTTAATAATTGTTTAACATTTTATGATCTTCAAAAAGTGACCCTCACCTCTCTTATAAAAGGGAACTTCTCCCTCTCTTTAATTAACACCTCCAAAGCCTATTGGCTCAACCAACCTTGGCCAATTATTCTTAAAAAATCCTTCACTTCATTATAGACAGAACACCACAAGGTGTTATAAAAATAAATGGAAATTCATGAAATGTTTTTTAAGTAGATATTTATAACTAGCCTTTAAAACTAATTTTTCCACTTCTATATTTTGAATTTCGAAAAACTGTCATCTACAATTGTGTTCAATATGTTATTTTGAGTCTAATGGAACCAACTTGTTTTTTTGGTGGAAAGTAACATAACCTTATGAATATTAATATGGAAATTAATATGACCCTAATGAATAGTAAAATGTTTTATTATTTTATTTTCTTAAGGATTTAAGATAATGACATCTTGGTTAATTTTTCAATGTCAGATAAAAGAAGTTATAGAATTAAAATTGTTAATTTTTGAATTATGTATGGTTTATTTAAAAATTAAATTAATAATATATAGAAATTTATTTTTAAAAAATTGACTTCATTTTTGAATTCAACATGTCAAAAATTGGTTAGGTTGAATTTTTGGGATTTTTCTGAAATTCTTAAATTTTCTATGAATAGTGAAATATGATAAAATACAGTATATTTAAATTATCAGTAAAATACACTATTTATGAAGTCCTAAGTGATGTAGGGCCACTTAGTTCAAACTCACATGCCATTTTTACTATTTAGGGTCACATTAACTAAGACTATTCATAGTCTGGGGCAAAAATATTATAATAATGATTAAAATAATGAAAAATACCCCCTCTCCACTATAAATACCACCCTCATTTCCCTCTTCCTCCCACACCTCTCAAGACTTGACCCTTACCTAGGTTCTGCCCGACACTCCTCCCAAGTCTCTTCACCACCTCCTATAGCTACTTTTCTAACCAAATGTCCAAAACCAAAGGCCTTAATAATGATCCCAAGGAGAAGAGATCAAGAGGTAAACATCCTCTTTTATTTTCATTCTTTTCTTTCATTTTATGTTATTCTTTTTCATTCTATTTGGCTTATGATGGGATATTAAATTCCATATTCCCTTTAGTTTCCATATTATGTAATAAATATTAGAGACCCCGTTTCTCTCATCAAAATATTGTATGAAATTTTAATCGATGTTTTTAGGGTGTCAAATTTTCATTAGAGATTTCTCATGTTTTCTTTTATTTCAGGATTCAATTGTTTTCTTCTAATTTCCTCAACTCCTCTGACCCAAGAGGCATGAAAGTTCCAAAATATTGTATATTCTATATTTTCTCATGTTCATGGGAAAATTCCTCATCAATCTTATTTCCTCTCCCACATATTCATGGAATTAAAAACATTGTCCGTGATGTGTCAAATTACCGACATCAGGGACAATGTGATGTCAATTTCCTTTAATTACACAAATTCTAGTCATTAAATGATTTTTATTGTTGAACCATAATATAATATATGTATTATGTCTCATTCATGGTTCTATAACTCTTTTTTACACATGGTTTTAATTTATAAAACAAACGAGGTCGTTATTATCAAAGAACAACTAAAATAATCTAAACGAACATCATTAAGGTTTTAACTCATGAATCATCCTCATGATAGAACAAAAAATCATAAATTATATAATTTATGGTTCTGGTAATATTTAAATATCATTTCATTCAAATTCTATAGTTTCACATCCAATTTACAAGACCAACCGTCATGAACCAATCATGGAAATCAAGTAAATAACTCACCCAAAAATAGTGAAAGGAACAAAATACTAACAAGTAAAGGGTGAAATGATGTAATGAAAGGATCATATAAGGTATTATATAGAAGTATATGTTTCTATAAGATATTTATAACACTCTTTTAACTATTATACATGATTTTTAAATGAGTTGGAAGTAAGACAAACATGAGGTAAGGGAATTCTTAACCAGATTTCCATTCTTTGGGTAAACATTCTACTTTATTTATGTGGTATTAAAATTTTTTGTGTGATGGTTTTTGTATAAAATATGTTTAATTATTTTTATTTATAGTTTATATACATATTATATACACTATATTAAGTCTCTCTTCAATTATTTTATTTATGTATAAGGATTTCCTTTTAAAATCCACATTTTAAATTCTGTTTTATAAAATTCAAAAGTAATGTTTTCTTGATCTTATTCATGTTTTATGATTGTATTCTGGTTCCTGGGAACTATTTATGATGAATTTTAGGACCTATATCTCCCTCTAATTCATTTGGTATGTGAAATTTGGAGGTCGGATGTATAGTTACTCCAAGTGTAACTGTGATGGTTACACATATTTTAAGGTACCCATGAGGGTTACAAATTATACGGTATCCAAGATGGTTAAAAGATTATGTAAGTAATGCCCCAAGATACCTTTATGGTTCTAATTATGTTCTTATGTATTGTGGGAATCATTTTTAAATTTCTTTTTTCACAAATTAAGTATATATACAAGTGATAAGTATGTCTTTTGAAAATGATTTTATACATTACAACTAATCATGGACTAATGTGATCATTCATTATTTTTATAACCATTACAGAGTTTATTTTATCATAAAAATTATATAAATTATTTACACAGGTTATAAGGATATTTAAGAAAAAGAATTAATCCAAGTTAAATGTGTGAAGATTTGTCAAAAAATCATGTTTTATGTGAAAAGATTTTTATTTTGAACGAAATGAATACTATTTTTTGTGGTATCCACTCTGTAATAATGTGTACAGTTATGAATGTATTATAACCCAATTATCTAAAACTATAAACATGAAAAGATCTTCAGTGTTTAAGGAAGTTATTTCTTGAATAAATTCTAGATTATGTAATTTAATAAGGTCAGGTCCTTATATTTTGTATCAGAGGATGGTTTAGATAACATTAGTGGTTAGGATGATGTTAATATAATACCATAAATGTTTATTTACTCTATGATTAATTTGAAATGATATAGCATTTAATTATTACCATGTTACTTCATCTAAGATATGTTTGTTCGGAATGGTTGTCCATAGAATATACAGGGAATCTAAAGAGTAGAGGCACCGATAGAACAATATCCTTCCAAATCTGCAGCCTGGAATGGTAGGGATTGGAACCAAACAGTTTGTGATAGTAATGGATTAGTGAACGTAGGTGATAAATGGTGTTGTTATCCATTCAAGTTAAAAACTAGAGGTACCAAAATGGAACATGATAGTAGTGGAACATTTTATGAGAAAAAACTCTCATGATTTCAATAGATCCTCTGACCCAGTAGTGACTGAAGGATGGATTAAAGCCCTCTAAAGGATATTCGATGTTATGGGATGTTCAGATAATCAAAAGGTAAGTATTTCCATTTATAGTTTTGAAGGTGAAGCTGAACAATGGTGGTAAATGGTAAAGAATATCAGGGATAAAGAGGATATCTATGTCTTAGAGTGGGATGAATTAAAAAGTATTTTCATTGATAAATATTTTCCTATGGTGGTGAAACATAGGATGGAGAAGCAATTCCTTGAACTGAAATAGAAAAAGGAGGATTCAATGGTTGTATATGAAGGGAACTTCACCCGACTGGTGAGATATAATCCAAATATATTTTTGGATCCTAATAGAAAAATCAACTTCTTTTACTCAGGACTGAATCCAAGGTATCGAAGACTTTTGGCCCCCCATTAATTCAAAAGATATGAGAAACTTGTCTAATGATCTGAGAGGGTAGAGATGGAGTTTGCTGATGATCACGTTCATTTTTTTCAATAAGGAGATGATGAGTTCTAGATGTCTAGCGATGTGTAAGAATCAACACGAAAGATCTGATGGTATAAAAATCTAGTTCCCAGTTTGTGAAAAGTGTGGCAAGAAGAACCTTGGGGAATGTCTTATCAAAACAAGGAAGTGTTTTAAATGTGGTAATTTTGGACATATATCCAGAGATTGTAATGAAAATGATCCTAAGACTAATCTTGATAAGAAAAATATAATGTGTTTTAAATGTGGTGAGATGGGTCATTATGAAAATTCTTACCCAAAGAGAGATCTGAATGATGCAAAAAAGAAATACTATAAGCAGAAAGGTGTAGTGAGATCCTTTGTAACTACATTAGAAGATTTAAGGCCATCCAATGAAGTTGTATCAGGTACTTTGTTTGTTAGCATATATTTTCCAATGTTTTGTTAGATATGAGATTTACACATTCCTTCATCTCTGAAAAGTTTTCAGGTAATTTGGAAATATCACCTCAAAAAATGAAACCAGAACTTGTTGTTAAAACACCAGGGTGGAATATTATAGCAAAGAGGAATTATAATAATATTTCTATTGTGGCATGTGGAAAGAAATTACCTGTGAACCTTGTTGTTTTACCCTTAGTCGAGTTTGATGTTTTTCTAGGAATGGATTGGATTTCTATTTATCATGATAAGATTGATAGTATATCTAAAGAAGTTGTTTTTCAAGCAGATTTTCAGTTTGTATATAGGAAAGAGCCCATTCAATTGACAATATATCAGGAAGTTGACAAACTGTTGAAATATGGAAATGAATTTTATCTTGCTCTGGTTTTTTAAAATGAGGGAACTGTTCATATTAATTATGTGCCAGTGGTAAATGAATACAATTATGTTTTTCCTGATGAGTAACCTATTGTCATACCTTATCAATAATTCGAATTCACAATTGACTTAGCTCCTAATGCTAAGACAATTTCAAAACCACCATATCGTATTGCTCAAATGGAGCTTCTTGAAATAAAAAATCAATTTCATGATTTTCTTGATAAATGCTTCATTCATCCTAGCACATCACCATGGGGTTCTCTTGTTTTGTTTGTTAAAAATAAAGATGGTTCCATGAGACTTTTTATTGATTATAGAGATTTTAATAAAATCACTATTAAAAACAAGTATCCTTTTACTCATATCGATGACTTATTTGATCAGCTCCAGGGAGATCAATACTTTTCCAAGATTAACATGAGATCTGGGTACCATAAATTGAAGGAGAAGGAGGATGACATCCTATAAACAACCTTTCATACAATATATGGGAATTATGAATATGTTGTTATGTCATTGGGGTTTACTAATGAAAATTCTGTATTTTTTAATCACATGAATAGAATAATTAATGAGTTCTTGGATAAGTTTGTGGTTGTTTTTATTTATGAAATTCTGGTATTTTCTAAAAATAAAGAGGTGAATGAAAAATATCTAAGGGTTGTTTTACAAAACATAATGGAAAAGAAAATGTATGGAAAATTAAGAAAGTGTGATTTTTGGTTGCAACAGATTTATTTTCATGGGAATATAGTAAATAATAATGGAATTATAGTTGATCCTTCCAACACAAGAGTGGTTGCTGAATGGCCAAAATATAAAAATGTTATAGAGATTCTTAGTTTTCTGGGATTAGATGGTAATTACCGATGGTTTGTTAAAAACATTGCATGTTTATCTAGCTAGGTAACTAAGTTAACATGAAAAGGGGTGAAATTTATTTGGATAGAGGAATGTGATGTTTTTTCATTAATCGAAGAAGAGATTGGTGAATTCTTCAGTTTTATCCTTGCCTTCACGAAATGGTGAGTTTTTTATATACAATGATGCTTTGTTGAAGGGATATGGTTGTGTTTTGATGCTGAATGATATGGAATTTTCTTATGCATTAAGAAAACTAAAACCCTATTAGTTAAATTATCCCACACATGATTTGAAATAGGAAATTGTGGTTTTTTCTTTGAAAATTTAGATACATCATTTATACGGAGCCAAATGATAAATATACATAGACCATAAAATTCTGAAGTATTTATTCACTCAGAAGGAATTAATGATGAGGCCGAGAATATGGATTGAACTGATTAACCATGTTATCTTTTGAATATGATCCCTTGATTAATGATTTGATGAATTTTGGCTTAGAAGTTGTTGGTGCAGGAAATACCTCTATTTTGTTTTAGGTTTCAGAGCAGTATTGATTATTAGATAGAATTAAGCATGCATAGAAGGAAGACCATGAGCTACAGAAAAAGGGTGAATTGGTTCAAATGGGTAAGATTCTAGAATTTGAACTTTATATATATTGTGTTTTATGATTTGTAAAAAGGTTGTATGTGGCTTTTGATTCTCACATGAAGATGGATTTGTTCTATGAAGATCATAGTTCACCATTTTCAAATTCATCCTGGCAGTACTAAGATGTACAGAGACCTTTAGGAGTATTACCGGTGGGATGGAATGAAAAGGGATATTGCTGGTTTTACCATGAAATGTTTGACATGTCAACAGGTTAAAGGAGATTGGAAATTACAAAAGGGAATTGTTCAGCCTTTTCCAGTTCTAGAGTGGAAATGGGAGAATATATCCATGGACTTAGTGGTGGGACTACCTAAGACGTATCAAGGTAACAATGCGATTTGGGTTATTGTCAATTGGATGAAAAAATCTGCACATTTTCTTCCTATTCGAGATATAATGTCTTTAGATAAACTTTCTCGTTTGTACCTAAAAGAGATTGTCAGGTTACATGGAGTTACTCTTTCTATTGTATCTGACCAGGATCCCAGGTTCACTTCTAACTTTTAGAAGGGCCTTCTAAAGTATTTGGGCACAAAATTAAATTTCAGTACAGCTTTTCATCCTCAATCAGATGGGCAGTCAGAATGAACGATTCAGACATTGAAGGATATGCTTTGATGTTTTTTAATGGACTACCAGGGATGTTGGGATCAACATCATTCTTTAGTTGAGTTTTCTTATAATAACAGTTTTCATTCTAGTATATAGATGACACCTTTTGGGGAATTGTATGGGAAATGGTGTCGGACTCCAGCATTTTGGGATGAAGTCGGTGAAAGAAAGATGATGGGGCTAGAATTAGTAGAGGAAGTGGTCGAGAAAGTGAAGATGATCCAGTATCACAGGAGGACAGCTTAAAGTAGGAAGAATATTTATGCAGATGATAGATGGAAAGACTTCTATTTTGAGGTAGGTGACCATGTTTTCCTTAAAATCTCTCCTTGAAAAAATGTGATGCATTTTGGAAAGAAAGGGAAACTATGTAAGAGGTTCATCAGTCAATTTTAAATCCTAGATAAATATGGACCAGCTGCATACCGAGTAGCTTTTCCTCTGAGTTTATATTTGGTACACAATGTTTTTCATGTTTCGATATTGAGGAAATATATGCCAAATTCATCACATGTCTTGAGCCTAGAGGTAGTTCTGTAGGAAGAGAACCTTTCTTATAAAGAGAAACCAGTTTAGATTATTGATCAAAGGGAACGAGTATTGAAGAATATGGTAATCCACCAGGTAAAGGTTTTATGGAGAAACCACATGGTAGAAGAAGAAACATTGGAATATGAAAATTCTATTAGGGAAAGGCACCTTTACTTGTTTAATAAGTAAATAAAATTCTGATGATGCAATTTCCAGAAGATGGGGATAAGGTAACACCCCATGGATTTCTGAAAATAAAATGAAAATCATGAAACATTGTTTTATGTATATATTTATAACCATCCTTTAAAAATAATTTTTTCACTTTTATGTTTTCAATTTCAAAAAACGATCATCTACAATTGTGTTCAGTATGTTTTTTGGAGTCTAATAGAACCAACTTGTTTTTTTGTGAATAGTAGCATACCCTTATGAATAGTAATATGAATAGTAATATGACCCTAATGAATAGTAAATTGTATTATTATTTTATTTTTTAATGGCTTTAAGATAATAAAATCTTGGTTAATTTTCCAATGTGAGATAAAAGCTGTTATGGAATTAAAATTGTTAATTTTTTAATTAAGTATGGTTTATTTAAAAATTAAAATAATAATATTTATAAAATTATTTTCATTAACTAGAATTCATTTTTGAATTCTAAACGTTGAAAAATAGTTAGGGTGATTTTTTGGGATTTTTATGAAATTGTTGATTTTTTATGAATAGTGAAATACGGTAAAATACTGTATAGTCAAATTATCAGAAACATACAATATTTATGACATCATAAGTGGTGTAATTCCACTTGGTTCGAAGTAAAATTCCATTTTTTCTATTTAGGGTCACATTAACTAAGAATATTCATAGTCTTGGGAAGAAAATTTATAATAATGATTAAAATACTGAAAAATACCCCCTCTCCTCCACTATAAATACCACCCTCATTTCCCTCTTCCTCCCAAACCTCTCAAGCCTTGAGATTTAACTATGTTATTTCCAAAACTACTCACAAGGCTCTTCCCCACGTCCTAGAGCAGATTTTCTCACCAAAATTCCAAAACCAAATGCCCTAAGAAGGATCTCGAAGAGAAGAGATCAACAGGTAAACATCTTCTTTTATTTTCTTTATTTTCTTTCATTTTATGTTATTATTTTTCATTCCCATTGGCTTATATTGAGAAATTTCATTCCATATCCCCCATAATTCCCATTTTATGTAATAATTATGATAGACCACTTTTTTTCATCAATATATTTTATGAAATTTTATGCGATGTCATTAGGCTGCCGAATTTTCGTAAGAGATTTCTCAAGTTTTCTTTTATTTCAAGATTCCATTATTTTCTTTTGCTTTCCTCATGTCCTCTGACCCAAGGGGAATTAATGCTCTATAATCTTGTATATTATATATTTTCTCATGTTCATGGGAAAATTCCTCATCAATATTTTTCTCCTCTCCCAATTATTCAAGGAATTATAAACATCATCCGTGATGTGACAAATTACCGATATCATAGACAATGTGATTTCAATTTTCGTTAATTTATTAATGTCTAGTCATGAAATCATTTTAATGGTTGAAACAGGTTATAATATATGTATTGTGTATCATCCATGGTTCTGTAAATCTTTTGGACACATGGTTTTAATTTATAAAACAAATGAGATCATTATTATCAAAGATCCACTAAAATAATCTAAACGAACATCATTAATGTTTTAACTCATGAATCATCATCTATACAGAACTCAAAATGATAAATTGTATTATTTATATTTATATAAATATTTAAATACCATTTCATTCAAATTTAATAGTTTTTCTTCCAATTTAAAAGAACAACCATCATGAACCAATCATGGAGGTCAAGTAAAGAACTTACCAAAAAACAGTGCAAGGAACAAAATAATAATAATTAAATGGTGAAACTATGTAATTAAATGATCATATAAGGTATTATAAATATGGATATGTTTCTGTAAGATATTAATAAAACTCTTTTAACCATTATTCATGAAGTTTAAATGAGTTGTAAGTAAGAAAAACATGAGGTAAGATAATTCTTAACCTGATTTCCGTTCATTGGGTTAACATTCTACTTCATTATTTATGTGGTATAAAAATAGTTTGTGTGATTGTTTTTGTATATAATTTGTTTAATTATATTTATTTACAGTGTATATACATATTAAAAACACAATATTTAGTCTCTTTTCAATTATATGATTTATGTAAGGGGATTTTCTTTAAAATTCATCTTTTAAAATTCTATTTTACAAAATTCAAAAGTAACGTTTTTATGAAATTATTCATGTTGTATGATTGTATTATAGTTCTTGGGAATTGTTTATTATGAATTTTGGGGCCTATATCTCCCTCCAATGCATTGGGTATGTGTAACTTGGAGGTCGACCGTATGGTCACTCCATCTGTAACTGCAATGTTTACACAAATTGTAATGTAGTCATGAGGGTTAGAAATTATAAGGTAGCCAAGATGGTTACATGATTATGCAAGTAATTCCCCAAGATAACTTTATGGTTATACATATGTTCTTATGTATTTCGGGAATATTTTAGAAATATATTTTTCCCAAATTAAGTATATATAAAGGAAATAAGTATGTATTTTGAAAATGAATTCACACATTACAAGTAATCATGGACTAATGTGTTATTTCCTTCTTTTTATATCCCTTACTGAGCTTTTGGGATCATAACAAGTTTTTAAATGATTTCCATAGTATATAAGTATGTTTAAGAAAAATAAGGAATCCAAGTTAAATATTTGAAGATTTTTCAAAGAAATCATGTTTTATGTGAAAATATTTTTATTTTGCAATACATGAATACTTTTTTTGTGGGATCCAATTTGTAATAATGTGAAATGTTATAAATGTATTATATCCCAATTCTATAAATATATAAAATTTAAAATATCCAAAGTGTGTAATGAAGTGATTTGTTTTCTAAATTCAATATTATGTAATATAATAAGGTCGGGTCCTTATAATTTATATCTATCTTGTGCCATAGTGTGACACTATGTGTCACACAGTGGCTTTTGGGGTATTCCTTTCATTCCCTTTTTTCATGTTATATACACTTCTAGACACACACCATGATTCAAATTCACACCATTAATCATATTTATGACATGATTGACCTAGTAATGTTGTTTTTAGTTTCTGGTTTTGTTCGTTCCATCTCCGATGTTCACCCAAACCCCTATGAATTCCATAAGTACATAAAAATTTCCTAAAAACATCATTTTTGGATTTTGAAACCCCCAAAACATCACTCTATTTATTGTATTTACAAACCACCCTTCCATCATAGGATAAATAAAAATTCCACTATGAAATATGGATTCATAAGAACATATGATTTTATATTCTAACTCATGGTGAATCCAATTAATCTCAATCTATACCTCCTCAATCATGGTATGCCTAGAATTTATGTATAATGAGAAATCCATATAAATAATTGAAATTGAACTTGTTCCAACTCAAATATGGAGAGTCTAAGACATAAGATTCAGACTACTAATCCAAAATTCTTCCAATGTCATGGGAACATAGTAATACATAAACATACAATAGCAAATGGGGGCCCATATCCCATCACACAGATCACTAGCTCATCACAGTACATTAGTCACTCTATATTTATCCCATCCTTCCAAATAATTGGAACCAAATCATTCCCATCACCCATAAATGAATTAATGAGCAATAATATCTACCTAAACATGGCCTCAATATGTAGGCTCCAATTCCTATCAAAACCCATCCATGGAATCCTAATTTCACTCTCTTATGCAATTATCATGATCCAAACCTAGGTTTCATATCACATCCTATAAAGGAGCTATATTATCATAACACGTAGAGGAATACCCTCTAAATGACGTACTCTAAGTCCCAAAATAATTGTCTTAAACATTAGGTAAAACCCTCACCAATATTTTCTTTTCCTCAACCAAGATCTCTTACACTCCCAAGCACTAAGAAATGATGCTTTATTGAAATCACACCCAAAAGTGTGTGATCAACCTTTTGGCATTCCATCTATCCTTAACACATAAAATACCCATAATTCTATATTATTTCAACCATTCTTTAGTGGTAATCATCAATACACCCTATCCAAAACTCCATAATGTTATTAGGATATTAAGGGAGAATAATACTGGAGGAATAATGGAATTAAGTACCCCTAATAACCAAATAAACACAACTAATATCATCTTATAGCTTGGGGTATCTAATAAGAAATATGGAGGGGAAGAAATAGCCAATTCAACTATCCCATGATTCCCCTTTCCCTTAAAATTTTGAGGGGATTGACTGGTAAATTATAATTCTTCCTCTATTAAAAAATAGGTCTAGGACTAGGTCCCAACATGGATAGGGGTGTAATGATGTGATACCCCCACCCAAAAACCAATATTGCATTGTTACCATGCGGTTCATGAGGTGAATCAATCTTACATAGGGGATGAAATATTTACCATCTCTTTCATGGTGTGACACCTAAATCCCTTTTGATAGGAATCACTACAACAAGACCTCATGGAATGACCTATGGATTGTAACATGACCTTCCACTATAGTAGTATTTTAGATGAGCCTTTGATCCTTTATCTGATTCACAAATGAGCACTTATAATAAAACCATAACTCATTAAACAAACAAATAAATCTTATTGAGATGCTCTAATGTTCTGATTACCCCTTTAAATCCCAGTCCATGTAACGAACCCTTATCACAGGAAAAAATTAATACTTACCATAAAAAGTAATGACCATAAAATTCAAGGGTTTTCACACTGGTTAATCATTTTATCTGATTTAATTACAGATTTTTGGAAATTATTTCTTGATTATTTCAAAAAGTTTGGGAATTCCATTGATTATTTTTTGGAAAATCTACATAAGGTTTTGAAAACTATCATTTTAAATAATCATATACTGATCTATATTCAATTACATTTCAATGTTGAAATATGAATTATTCTTGTAAATATAATTTCATAATAAGGGATTGAGTTTGGTAAATGTAAAATTTAATTCATCACTAATATTCCTTAACCAAATTTTTTGGAACATGTTATATCTTTTTTAGTACATATAAGATTTTACCAAAGTGTCATCATGGATTTTAGTTAGATTACCCTACAACATTCAATAATTTTTTTTAAAAGGATTTAAATTTAATTTTGATGATTATTTTTGGAAATTATATGGATATTAATACATCATAATGACTATGTAATATATTTCAATGTGGATGGAAACCATAATTAGTAAAACTAATACTTCATTTATAATTTGATATGTTTGTATAAATTATATATATATAGTATATTTTAAATCCATCATGAAATCATTAGTGAACAAAGAACACACTTTTTCAATAAGGTCATGAGATCTCCAGTGAGTAGATATGAAGTGACCTACAAGACATCAAACCCTTGTCAACTACATAATAATGGATACATAAAAGTTTCAAATTGGGAAATAAAATAAATTTTGTAAAATACTATAAATCCCAAAGAATGGATACAAAGGATTTAAGATACCTTTTGGTCTTATATAAAATCTTACAAATCATGAACTGGAATTATTTCCTAATAGTTGATATAAATGAAAATTCATTATATTCTTTGGGTTCTAGAACACAAATAATATTTTATACTCAGATAAATTTATTTGGAATTGGAAAACAATGTAAATTAAATGTCATGTTAAATTCAATAGATGGATTAAATTAGGATAGAATCATTTGAAAATTATATAATTTACAAGGATGGAATTAGAGCATCACATGGACACAAGATTTGACAATGATAATTTCACCAAGGGGGACAAGTACTACTCTACATGTAAATAATAATGTTGATTATTGGTAAAATTAATTCTATATGGGATGGTCTATTTACAATCATAAATGTGAATACTTTTGTTTATATATAGAATATTAAATAATGATAGAAGAACTCATTAACTATCAATGAATAAAGGATGAAGAAATAACTTAAACATTTTTTGGACACACCAATGGAAGAAGTCTCACTCCTCTGACCACCATACCAGTGAAACCACTATGATATTAATTTCCATGACCTAGTTGTGTTATAAACCAACATAAAATATATATAATCTATTCATACATAATTTTATTCATATATTATACATCATCACTTAAGTGTAAGGGAGGGAAAACTTATAAATTTTTAGGAATTTTTGTGTTTTTCTTTCTTTTATGTGTTTTGTTTTTTATTAGTTTTGGAAGGATGTTGGGATGAAATTGAATGCCTTTATGATTTTGGAATCCATTCCAATGATTAAGACGTAATTTTACTCATGATCATTAAACATAATTTAATTTTGAATGAAATTAGATCCAAATTCAAATTTTTTTATAATCATGAAAAGAACATTAATTTTTTAATCTCATTCGATAAAATATATCCCTCTTTTAAATTAGTAACTCAAGAAGATTATAAACCACTTTTTAAATGTTCTCTAAAATTATATTATTTAAGGAGAGAACCAATCCATGTTCAAATAACCAAAATGTTATTTGAATTATTTTTGAACATAATTTGTGTTTTTGGATTTATTGATAATAACTAATTAAGTGTTCGATTGGATAACCATGACATATGTGGATTTTTTGAATAAGCACTTGAATTTTTGGATAATAAATATTTGTCATGACCCCTACCCACAATGTGTACCCCTCATGGGCCTGTAATGTGAGAAGGGAGATAATGACCCTCAAGTCCCACCTCCAGTAGGCCCCAGGATTGCGACTAGCACCGAGGGTATAGTAAACACACAAATCAGAGGAATTTCCCTCTAAGAGAATGCATGCAGAATATATAGATAAGATAGACACCAAAAAACCCCAACAAAAACATCAAAATTAATGAAATACTAAGTACAAATATGTAATGTTATGATGAATTACTACAACTATAAGGGGAGAACTACATGTACCCAAAAGAAATTGAAAACAACAACAAACACATGCCCAAAAAGCTCCTACAACCCCAAGCTTGTAGAAACCAGCTTGATCTTCAACCTGCTTCATGTGACCTGAAAAACAGTTTATATAGACATAGGGTGAGTATAACAGTATACTCATTAGGATGCTTCCCAAACCCTCTCGTGCAATGGTAATGAAATCAAGCTAAAGCACAGTGAACAACAAGTGAAACAAACTCATCACATAAACATGTATACTATGTTCCCAACCTTACTATGGCTAATCTCTCCACGTATTGAATACAATAGTATATAATATATTATATAATATCAAGGGTACACCACTACTACTTCCCCAATGGTTTTCCTCTTTCACAAACATCGCACGTCCTAAACATCTATCTCCCAAAATGCTTGCATGTAGACACCTGGGCAAAACACCAGAACATGCACCTCGTGTATCAAAAGCACCATGTCCACATAAGTAAGTAACCAGGTAGTTTTTGGGAGCCACCATAGCTCATATAACATGTATCAAACATAGGGTATTATACCTCAAGCCATTACAACCCATACACCATGTAAGGATCCTCAATCCATCACAACATATACATGTTATACCTATAGTAGTCCATAAAAAACTATATCCAGAATATATGTGTGTGAATAACCACCAGCCATTACATCCCTCTACACACATATATTGGGAAAAATAACCATTTTTCTTATCAGCACAAGTAACTACCAAGAGAAGAGAGAGGGACCAAAGGGGGTATTCTGCCATCCATCCTCCCAATAGAATGTTTGGGAAAACACCCCCCAGGGATTGGAATCCTCGGGGTGTCAGTTTTCCCTAACTGACAGGGTGGAGTAGCGTATAGAGATGAAAAAATTAATGAATATACTATAGCTCACAATCAAAATATGGGAATAACCTAGTCTTAGAATCAACTGCAGATAACGTCTCTCAGACTCCCAACTTCCACTTCTAATACTACGTATTCTATATGCACGCATCCATTTAAAGAGATTTAATACATTAATTCATTCCCATTTTATCAATTTCACTTTACGTTAATTAATTTTTTAATCATTAAATAACCATTAATAATTTCCTTATTATATTTCATTAGCATCATACCCAAAGATCACTATTCCTTCAAATTACAATCTCAGCATTACGCCCCAGTAAGCTCCATCCCCATGGTTTAACATCATTTATTCAATTATTTATTTATAGCATTAGTTTCCCATATTCACATGCATTCTAGAAAAACATTCTATGCTACTAAAAACAAGGGGACTCAACACAGTGAGTAGATGAACTACCCTCCAAGTCTCTTCCACCTATAGCAAGATCATAGACCCATCCTCCCTTGAGAAGATAAACACGGAAAGAACGTGGCATAACCCACATGTCTTTTCCCCTTTATAAAGAAGGGTAAGAAAAAATAGCTTCCTTGAGTAGTGGGGGAAGTAAATCATATAAACAACAAATAAGAATCATCAAGTATCTAAACATTCAAATCCAACCCATCTCATAATCCCTGGTGTCCTCCCCGACACCCACATGCATAAACCAATGCACCTCTCCACTCTATTCATTAACTAATGCCACGACCAGTAGGCCTCCTTTCCCCCAAATATCACAACAGCCTTTTAGGATCACATCTCAACACAAGTAGTTGGAAAACAACCATCATATCAATTGGTCTCTTAGCCTCTAAACAAAGAATATGGTAACTCATAACACTACAAGGAATCATCTTTTATCAAACAACCAATTCTTTAATTCATCTTGGATTAACCAGTTTATTATTCATAGGTTCCAACTTCAGGAAACATAAACTGTATTCTATCACAAATTGATTAACCATTATTACTACATCAATTTGATTAACATCAAATTATAGAAACAACAATCAAATTCATTCACTTGCTGCTTTATCATTAGCCAAAAAATTATCAATTAATTCTGGATTTATGTTATTTACCAATTTCCATCAAGAACAAAAAGGCAAACAAAGAAAGAATAGATATCATAGTTTATATAAAAACAAGAGGCAATGACATATGATGGGTATCAATTTATTTATCTGGTTCAAATATTTAATATGTCAATTCCATTGTGACATAGTGGGAAAAAACATGCTAACTCTATAGTTGCATGTAAAAGAAAAGAGAAGCAACAAATCCCTTACCTCAAATGGTTCTTTAAATTATTTATATGAGAATGAGTCACACAATGAGTTATGATCTCCTCCCCCTATAACAACTATCTCCAAATGAGAATGCAGAGACACCACCACACCGCTCAACACCCAAGAAAATTCCATCAGGAACATGGAGATAGAATTCTATAAAATGGGTGAGGGGAAACAGAAGGTGATGAACCCCAAAGAATGATGATAGAACATACATTATATCGGGGATCAATCGACACAATTTGGTTTCACAAAAAATAGAGGGAAACCAGTCCAAGGAGGAATGTTTGATTACACCACTCTTATGGGAAGGAATTGTATGTTCAAGCATCTCACAGTAAAGAACATGGAGGAAGAACTATGGAGGAAGATAAATCATCCCTTTAGAAGATTTAAGGGAGAAGTGGTCTAAGATTCGCTGGATTTTCCATTAAAAATGGATCACATTAACCAACGCGGTTTGACCAAGTAAAAGAATTTGGAGACTTGGGAATAATTAATATAGGAGTTACGCCCTTTTAATTGGCCTTAGAGTCCTTAAAATAAGGCTTTTAAATGCAATTATGTCAAAGGAAATGTCAAAGGGACGAATCTGTAGGAAGCTGGAAACACTATTCCTGAACTCAAAATTTGGAAAAGGAAAAAACACTGTTCATGAACCTCACCATTAGAACCTCACCTTTCTGGAGACACTTTTCATGAACCTCACCGTTGGAACCTCACCATTGGATCCTCACCATTTTGGAAACACTATTCATGAACCTCACTGTTGGAACCTCACCGTTCTGGAAACACTATTCATGAACCTCACCATTAGAACCTCACCGTTCTAGAAACACTATTCATGAACCTCACCGTTGGAACTTCACCATTCTAGAAACTCTATTCATGAACATCACTGTTGGATCCTCACCATTCTAGAAGTACTATTCATGAACCTCACCGTTTTGGAAACACTATACATGAACTCAAAATTTGGCAAAGGAAAGAGGTAACCTTTGGAACCTCGCGGTTCTGGAAACACTGTTCACAGAATTGGAAATTTGGAAAAGTGTTGGGGGTAAGTCACATTGACCTCCTAGAACACCTCAGACACTAGATTTTCACAAAGGAAATGACCAGAGAGGTCCGGTCCTTTACATCATATACCTCTCAAAAATTTTCATCCTCAAGAATTCAAAACCAACATAAATGGAAAAAAAGTAGTCTGAACAACTATCCATCCAGATACCTCTCAAAAGAGATAAATCCACAAGAAGAAACCAAATAAAGTCAACTCATAAACATGAAAGGTATATAACCACAAAAGGAAACATCATTACATGAAAAAATTTAAAAACAAAAAACTCTAAGTACTGAGCACGTATCTATGACTCACAATCCCATGTACTCTCCTACATGCCACTGTGTCACTACAATACATGAACCAAGGGGATAGAATGCCCACACAACACCCTCTTTGTGGTCTTAGATCTTCACAGGCCACACCTCAAAGGTCAAATCACCATCAACATCGATATCTCCCCAATCGATGACGTGCGAGTAATCATGAAGATAACGGTAGAGCTATGATACATGATGAACATCATGTATCCAACATATATGCAGGGGAAGCACTACTCAAAATTCCACATATCCAACACAAGATATCATCTCAAAATGCCCAAAAAACTAGGTAGAATAGGAAATTTGGTTGGAAACTCACATTAACATGATTGATTCCTTGGTTTTTGAAAGGGAATAATTATGCCAACTCTATGAAAAGATCAATAATATTAAAGGGGATATGATGGTACCATTTAGGAACCCATCTCAAATCATTCTCAGATATCAATAGATCCTTATGAATCATATTTGTGAGGCTTTCATGTTCCCTACCATCCTTCACGTCATGCTAATCACCATACTAAAATCTTTGCTCATAGTGCATTATGTGCTATTCTCAAAGGTATTAGAAGCTTGAGGTGATGGATGAAATTATTTGGGAACCCATAAATTAAAACATATATATGGATCTATAGACCTATAATCTATATATTATTTGTGTAGAGTGAAAATTGGGTGTGAAGGACAATCCCCAAAATCACCAGTGTAAGAAATCACACCAAACTCCTCTAAGATCCACTTTAGGTGAGCTTCAACTTCAAACTTGGGGGGAAGTATGTAAAGGGAATTTATTCCATTAAATGAATATATCCATTAAAATTCCACATTTCCTAGGTTAACAATAAGACTATGGTGAGGGACCCACATCAAGAGTTTCACCCATGATGTTATTACATGCCATCCAGGCTTTATATCAGACCCCAAATGGGTACACCGAATGTAATTTTAAATTACCACTCCCAGAACATAGATCCTACCCAACAGAGTTCCTATTAACTATAGACTCTATGTTATACTAAAATCCATCCACTAAATTCTCACATTCTTGGAACCCAATCCTCCTTAAGTGGAACCACACCCAGGTCCTCCCAAAGTGTTTGTGTCCAAGTCACAAACTTGGGTTCCCCATGTGAGTTGGTTAGTTACGTATGTGACTAATTTCCTTAAGACACCTACATGAAAACCCCATTCTCATAGGTCACCTATTTGGTTGATAAATTCACCCAATTCATATACATATTCTCCCCATTACCCCAAGTCACCAACCTAGGCCCCCGTTTTCCCAGGTCACTAACTGAGGTTCCTCATTCACCCAAATCCCCGACCTGGGCACCCAACTTCTTAGGCCTCATCTAAGAACACTTGTAATACATGACTTACTTATAAATTTTCATGTTCTCTTATTCAATCATGTATTCATTCAATAATTCCAATCAAACATCCCATGGGGATCCCCATACATTATTCCCCCTAATAAAAAACACTTGTGTCATAATTAATAATTTATTCCCTTAATAATGTGGGTTCCCATCATTAAATGATTTGAATTAACTCCTTTGGATTGGAATGGTCATTTTTTAAGTCTCATAAACTTCATCTCATCATATCAATAAACTAGAGATGTAGTGATGCATATATGGGCCTCTTACGAAGATTATGAATTTGACATATCTTCATGGATGTTATCATCCATATAACCTCCATCAATGAGCCACCATATGTATGGGTATCCTATAAGGTGTAAGACCCAACCATCCCATATGTTGTTTATTTACAGATAAAAAAATGTACCAGAAATGTTTTTTAATATGCTTTCCCAAAACAAAATAATGGCCATGGCCATGATTCATAGGAATACACTCTCACCATACCAGAGCCTCTAGTACCAGATTTTAAAATTAATAGTGTTCGAATAATTGGTCAATAGATCCATACAGAATATATATTTATCCTATGGGATACTATAAGAGATTAATCCCTTTATAATTTCCTATGAGTGATGTTATGAAAATTATATAAAAATACTTATGTCTATATCAAACCTCTTTGAGATCCAATCCTTAAATCATAACAACGCTTTCTTGTCATAACATAGAAAGGTAGGAGAGGATGATGACTTCGTCCACCCACTATTTTCACCAGCACTTCATAGCTATATCCATTTAGGAATATGATAAGGATATCACCCTAGAGATCTATATCCTTTTGTTTGAACTAGGACATCATGGAGGAGTTCCTATTGATGTTATATGGCCTTTGAATCCAAAGAGTTGGACCATATACTTATTCCTATTAACACTTGTTAGTATATTCTAATGGTATATCATGATAATTCTTATTTATATGTACTGATAAACCCCTAGGAAATTCATCAACATGATTTTATGGAAGCTAATGAGTAGCATTTGATTCATTTTTCCTTCAACACTTGGGTTGTTTTTTGACATTTTGTGGAGATACTAAGGAGCATGGCCATATATTAATTATCATAAAAATTAATTATTTTATTTTTTTGGTAAAATTGGAGTGGGATAATATCCCAATTACCATAAACACCTAAAAATTCCATCAACTCGTTTTTTAGAAACCAAGGATCCACCTAGGTGGTATCCAACTAGCGAAGGTCACTAGGTTCAAACACCAGTTTTCTAGTTGATAATTTCTAAAAGGAAGGACCACTAAGGGAAATATATTATCTAAAATTGGGTCCCTACCCATGTGTATATTGATAACTTTGAGGTACTTTATCATAGTATAACAATGGATTAAGGATCTTATAGCTCTACATCAATATACAAGGGTATTTTTTCCCATGAAGTATCTCTTTACGGTACAATACACATAAACTCTAGAGGGACTCCCAAATGTTTTATTAATGAAGTTCCTCTTTAGTACACCAAATATATTATCCATTATTTTCATATACGTGGTAAAATATAGATGGACATCAGTATATGAGGTTTTTCCCTTGGTCAAATAAAACGAGGTATCTTTGGAGGTCCTTCTCAGAGCAATCATTACAGTGGTTCTCCTTGTAGACATATGAAGATATATCCTAAGGATCCTCATTATAACTCTAGATTTAATGGTCCTCCCAACTGCATGAAGATAGATTTGAAATATGGACCTACCATTGCAAACACATTAATAAAGTGTGTTTAAGGAGGTCCTCTGGATGGAAACCAATCCAAAAACCTTAGAGGGATGATCCATAGAACCTATTGTAGATGTTCTCAGTATGAAAAAAAACACGGAGCATGAAATAAGGTCCTCCTTATGATGGTGATTAAAAAGTAAACTATAGAGATCTTTCCAATGGTTCTAATTATGATGGTAATCCTTGCAATAAATTATCTTCTTTCCTTTGAGGTGCTCCTCATGTCAAAGCTACTTTGAGGTACCCATATATCGAGTGGTATATGAGAAACCAGGATAGCTCCATCAGATACTTCATCATTAATTAATGATATGTCTTCCCTATTAAAATTAATTTTGTTGATATGATTGTCATATTTGACACCCACTGTCAATGTATTCTTTAATCCTGCTGAGGACACATTACTCCTCTCAAAAGACCATAAAAGATAAAATCCTTACGGTTGGATCATGTTGAAGAAACCATTATTGATAATGAGAAGATATTTATTGTTATGTAGATATACATGGTTGATGAAATAATAAAATTCATGTTCTAGAATAAGGATACTTTTTATTATGAAATTCTATTGGAATATAAATAGAAGTACATTACCTTATTTTATCAAAAATTTTGGTTGATTATATATCATCTCTAGACAAAATACCTATCATATGGGGTTACATTAACCATGTCAATGTGATATATGACATATCCATTAGATCGAATGAGATTCCTTTTTAGTGGAGTGTAACTATAAGTTATGAAAAATTCACGAGTGTATCCTACATTCCAACCTCAAAAAAATTAAGTAACTCACCTAGATAGTTGTTGAAACACTACAAAATGTGCATATCAAATGGTGGACAAAATACGTCACCATGAATTTTATTCAATTTTTGTTCAACAAGTTTTATTGAGAAAAGAAACATGTGAAGTCATATATTTGGGCCCAGTCATAGGACTTGGGTCTTCATATTCTGGTTTGATTATATAATGAATTCCATCCATTCAAAAATCCCATAAATGACATATATAGTGGTAATAGCCCATTGGAAGACTCTTAAACTAGGATACCAAGAATATTAAGTTGGAATCCCATTTAAGGAAGATGAAATTTGAAAATGATGAATAATCCTTGGTAGTGAGAAGTTATTTCACAATTATGAGGTCACATAATTATCATGATAATATAAAGTCCAATTGACTAAAAAATGTCATGAAAAAAATTCTTGGTGGGAATACATGAGAAATACTAGTCCACAGTGCTAGGATTTTATTACCACCACTATAACCCCCAAAATCATCAAATTCACACTAAGGATTTTATATCATAATTTTACAAGAAAATAAACCCCAAAAAATGGTATGGGTTCATTTTTAATTCATCACCCCCCCAAAAAGTATTTTTTTTTCAATCTTGGTTCAACTTAATAGTAATCACCACCATTGTTTCATCAACTTCATGATTTAACTTCTTCACTAGGAGTGCGTTCATTTAATTTCATTGTATACATCCTGAGGAATACCATCTAAAAACAACTTTTGATATAGCTTCAAGTGAATATGGTGAAAGCATAATAGTTTTACATGTAAAAATTACCACCAAGAGAGAATTCACCACAAATGATTATGATATTTTCCTTACAATTTTTTTAGATGATGGAACATATTCTTATAGATCTATTGTAATTGAGTATATAATCCATGGTTCATGATTCACATTGATTAATTTTATTAGAATAAACCCAACTGATAACATTATTCAAAAAAATAATTCAAAACAATGTTAGGAGGAGGTATCCTTTTGAAATGTTTTACACACTGAAATATGAAAAAGAGTAAACCCCCAAAATCATAGGAGGACCTATGATCTTGGATACCCCTTTAATATTATTCTACCACTTACTAGGTGATATTTAGTTAATTATAAAGTTAAGGGTGTAACTACATCCATAGACCACCCAATAAATGACGATTTCTTGAGTATTTTTTTCCAAATAGATAATTTCCAAATATGAAATTTAGTTTGAGATAGTAATGGGAATAAATTAATAATTACTCATAGGATATATTATAGTATATTTAAACTCACACACCATGACTAATTTCTCACCTCTAGTGAATCATCTTCAATAAGAGGAAAATGAACATCTAGTGAGAGTAGACTCCAAAAATTCAACCAACCTAGGGAATAAAAATCGTATCTATCTAACCCCAAAAAATGTGGACTATCAAGAATTATATTCCATAGGGGAAAACCCCCTAATATTACAATATAGTTATAATGGGATAACTCAATATGACTATAAATTATTGGTAAATAAAATATGAATATATTAGGCTCCACCCACTGCTCACACTCATGTATTGAATTGAAAAAAAATTCCCATTATAGATTTATAACTCCATTGAGTATATTTATTCTCATATGGAAACCATGGAGGGGTGACACACACCATTACAACCAGAGAGGAAACCATATTAAGTGTGGAGGGACATGAATCCTCCTCTATCAAAAATATTGAATCCTACTTTTATTATATTTAATGGTGTGAGATATCTAGAGAAGCATCTTAGAAATTTATGTCTCAATACATCCCCATGATGGGTGAACCAAAGTAATAAGAAATCAAAAATATCTATTTTTTTTGAAAACCCCAAAGGAACACATTTTTATTTGGAAAAGTAATGCACCGACTGGGTTTATCATTAAATAGGATGATCTTTGATGAAAATTCATTTACCAATTATTTTCCACACTAAGGAATATAATGATACTCGAACTCTATAATTACAAATAATATTAAATAAAGAGAGTTTTAGAAATTTTTTCTAGGTGGAAGGGTTTACACTATTCACTAAACATGCATATTTTCCAAGATAAGATACAAGATATATGTATATAAAATCTCTATTATCAGTTATATACACACCTTATTCTAATAAAATATAATGTTTGATTTTAGGAGTTCGTAATCATAAAACAACATTTGGAGGATACCATCCAGTGTGATAAAGATACGTATGAGTTAATACCATCAGTTTAATGGAGGAAAAATAGTAATTTTAAGACTGAGATGATGATGCTAAAACTAGAATTGATACTATCACCAACCTTTAAACCTACTCAATTTCATGTGGTGCCTTCCCCTGAAAAAAATTGGAAATAAAATTTCCCTCATTAAGAGAGGAAGAAACTAAAAATTTTCCCCAACAAAATGAACTATAAAAATATATTATAATCTATATGAAAATAATGTTGTTTTTTATTCGTCATTACTTCCCTAAATATGAACTTGGTTAATTTTCCAAATATCAGGATACCCAATGTAGTTGGTATAAATGATCACTCAATCATCTACACCTTTCACTAGATGTTAGGGTATGAAACCCATGAAAGATACTTCTTCTTCAAGGATATACTCATGAGGATTAATGAATCTTGAAAGGTCAATTTGGATAAACCCAAAATATAGACGGGTTTTGATTCTATTATTTTTATAGAATAATAAGGAGAATGGTAGGAAATACCGATCATGATTATGGAAATTTTTGATGATTCGATTGTTGGGTGCATGAAAAATGTAGGGAGAAATAAATCTAATATCCATGAAACCATTTCACACATAATACCTAAGGTCACATCTTCATTATAATAATTTTTAAAACATTATTGAAATTATCTCAAAATAAACAAATCACATGATTAATATACATTTCTTGCACGCATTCAATTCCTGATTTAGACTTCTTACCTCTATCATTTGGAGGATAGAAAATCCCCAAAAACATAAAATTGTTAAATAATAAGGATTCATAATAAAAATTCCTCAATTTCATTCCCTTAATAGGCCTATTCCATAATAGGGAGGACTCATATTAACTTTTTTTCCCAATTCATAACCAGGGCAGTCGTTGTAGAGGTATCAAATTCATGAATCATTTTATCTAAGGCTATATATAATGATTAATCCCATTTATACTCAATATAAAATCATCAAAAAGAATATCATTATGATATTAAATCCTAATGGTATCATTCCAATCCAATCATACTAAAAGACATAATATAAAACATGAAATTTTCATTTACTTATTGGAATATAGGAATTTTGATTCATCCAAACCTGCATACCATAATTATATCCCCCAAAATTAGTCATGGGAGGGAGTCACTAGTATATGAATCATCAAAACCTAATACCCATGATAGGGAGAAGCATCTTTGTATAAAGTTCATTACCTTAACCTAAAAGTATAGTATTATGAAGAATCTTGTTTATATCCCAACTAAGATCTAAATCATAGATTCCCTTTATCATTAAATAGAAATAATGGAATCAAATATTGAGGATAATTCAATCCCATGAGGGTTAAAGTATAATTTTACTTCAACATAGATATATGTAATAGATACTAACATTTTTATGTTAGACCCAATAATTTCATTCATATAATAATACCTAAAAGTGGCCATACATTGGCTTATGAGGCCCATGTACATGTATAAAACTATTTATGATACTAGTGACCATTAATCTATCATAAAAAATTGTACAATGATTAAACAAATCCTAAACTAAACCATTTGATGTATTTACTATAATGAAACAATACTATCTCCCTCTAATATAAAAATTAATGGGTTTGACAAGAGCGATAAAAAATATAGTAATGCATTGAGTTTAGAGCCTAATTTGGTGATCTTACTTCTTAAACTAAATTAATTTTGGTTTGGTAAGATATAGATTTAAATATCTTTCTAAGAAGGTCATTGTTTTATATGGATATAGTAGTGCCCTTTTCATATCCCCAACACCTAAAATACTTTATTAATGTGCACGTTAGGGTACTTAATGATGAATGTTTCTCTTTTGAGTCTAATAAATGAAATTGTGATTATGTAGAGTACTATAACAAAAGGTAAAGTAGTTTATGGTAAATAAATTTATTCATATAACTACATTAAATGTCTTTGAAATGGATCATATCAGTCAATGGTGTGATCTTGGTGAATACTATGTTTCTCATCAACCAAATTGTGGTAAAATATATAGGCCTGGGATGTCATTGGGTCATGTGGGAAAAATGTCTAATAAATTAAATCCTTTAATCAAATTCATCTCTTATTATAGTAAATATGATGATTCCAATTATAATTTTCCACTAATATATTTGAAACACACTATGAATTCCTTTTTTATTGATATTTCTCCCATTTTTCGTTACTCAAGTGAAGGTATGACTGATATTTCTATGACACAGCCAAGGATCTAAAAACTACTAGACATAAAAAATATAAAAAGATCATATGTTCTAGGAATATTATATTCTAATATCATGATATCAGTTACAACATATGAACCCAACCATTATAAGGAATGATGTGATCACAATGAATATAATAGATTTACCATAACATTTTCGAGATATCATTATTCAAGTCTATCTTCCACCCAAAAAATAATTTTCAATAATAAGAGGAAAAAATTAGGGATTCTCTTATAGAATTTGAGGTACTATTGATGAAATCCAATTGTTAAGTCATATAATGGAGGAATATTTACGACATAAATTGATTGATGATATTATGAAAATGGATTAGTATGATAAATACATATTTTTATTTTAAAAAATTAAGATTTATTTTCCTATAATTATAGAGGAATTCCTTGGTTGAATCCTTAGATGGTCACCCATCAAATGGGTCTTCCAAATGAACACCATGTCTATAAATTGGATTCAAAGAGAATGCATATTACCCCTGATACAAAAGTGGAATCTAAAGTTGATATGATGATAAAAGACAAAAAATCCTGGAATTTTGTTACCAAAAATGAACAACAAACATTATTAATATCAAGAAAAATAATTGGTAGATTAATGTCTATATTGATTACATTGATCTCAACCAACACAAAAAACTGACTGATTTCACATTCCTCATCATGGAATTCATGATTTATGCAATAAAGGGATTTTAGAAACTTATTTTGTGGAATATTATTCTAGATAAAACCAAATAAGAAATGCCTCTTGAGAATGAGTTACTACCAACCATGACAAAACCATTAGGGGTATACATTAATCAAATGATTCCCTTTGTATTATAGAACACAAGAAATACTTAGAAAAATTCCAGTCCTCATATCATTAATTACTTTTTGGGGACCAATCTGGAGTGATACTTTATTGATATGGTGGTAAAATCTTAGCAAAGCTTTGATCACCTTTTAAAAATTGAGAAAGCATTCATCGAACTGTGGAAAAAAAACATGGAATGATTCAACTAAAATGTGCTTCTAGATGACATCATTGAAATTACACATATTTGTGGAAAACCATAATGGCATTGAATTTGACACTAAGATGACTAGAGTGATACAAGACACTCCACCCCCTTGAAACATGAAATAAATGGGAGTACTCTAGGGGAATCATACATATAACTGGTGCTACATAGCTATCCTTTCCTAGAATTTTTGTCATGTCAAAATGTTTATGAAAAAAATGGAAACCTATAACTAGGATAGAGATTTTTTATAGCCTTAAATGATCTAAAATAAATCCTTTTAGACTCACTAGCATGATTACATCTATATATGGGAAATCCCACATCCTTTATTTGTCAACACTCAAGAAATCACTTAGTGCCCTCCTTGATTTGAATAATGAAGAAGAAAATGATAATAGTATATGTTATATTAATAAGGAAAAGATGGAGATTTATATTTTATATTTTGATATCAAAAGTATATTCTTTGCATTAATCTTCATAGTGTATAATCTGAGATAACTATTTAAATCACCATAAGGTCCACCTGATCTCCCGGGTAAATATAATAAAATATATTCATAGTTTCTCAAAGATAATATAACATTTATGATGATGGGAAATCCTTATATACTACTTTGAAATCCTAGTTATGTGTCTAGAGGTGATAAAAGGAAAAGTGTTTGCAAATTTCCATATCATGTACCTAATCTTGGAGAAGTCACAATTAGACATGAACCTTCTTGGTGATGAATTTGTTTCCACTAGTGAAACTTTATAAATATGGGAAATGCATTTTTATAATTTTTTTAGAAGTATAAATGGTATAATGATGGATAATTCAATGCTTAATAGGTTATATTTCGGAATTATGTTCATCTATCCATAAAAAATATTTCTACATGACTCTTAACCATTGTTAGGTGGATTCCTCAACAATGACGTAGAATAAAATACCCTCATTAAAGACTTGGAACTAGAAATAAAAAATACTAGTGACTTAATTAAATATCATGGGTGATTTAGATTTAGTGATCAATAAAATTAATGGTGAAATTCCATCAAGATATAAGAGTTGATTCCCCATATTTATTATGTGTGAGGATTACTGGTTAATTTACCCTCAAAGATAACACTATCTCACAATCCATGTTTGCAGAATGCCCAAGTGGATACACCCGCCAATACCAATACAACATTGAAAGATATATATTAGAATGAAATGGTTATTGAAAATAAACATCATTTGGTAGAATCCCCATTGTAAAATAATTATTAGGAAGAAATCAATGAAATCAATCCCACCATAGATCAAAGTGAGTATTTTCCCCCAATTATTTATAACTTTATTGTATGGATGTATACAAAAATTAAATACCTCTAGAATAGGATTTATCCACTGGTTTGATCAAAGAAATAATATATCAGAAAAAAATAGTCAATTTCACCTTTAAGATAATCTGAATCCCTAGAAAGTACTCTAAAGTGCAGCTTTGATGGGGTCCTAATAAAGTGAATTGAGAGAGGATATTCCCTTAATATTATTATGGATTTAATTGGCAGAACCCATACCACCCATTATTTAGGAATCAATAAATTCCATTAAATTAGGCACTGAGATATTTCTATCCATTGAGGAAACATGCTTTCATGTATTACAAAAATAAATTTCATGCTGGCATGATACATGATAGTTTTATTCATCAACCATCAGAGTTATTTCATAGTTCCAAATACTACTTCAAATTTTCCATAAAGGGGTTAGATGTCATGGGTATAATCCATCAATATAATTTTTTTCTTTCATGTTTATCATTAAAATAAAATACATCTTCTCCAATTTTTTTAATGTGATAGAACTCAAATAACTCAAATTGAATGTTCTTATCAATTTCACAATGTCCAATATCATAATTGGAGTTAGTGTTCCTTACATAGTATTACTGTACAACTACACTAACATCATTTATTTATAATTAATGATGATATAATAGAAGTATAATATTGATTCTAACTATTAAAATCACTATTATGTGGTGAGAAATTACCATATTAATGAATTTAATAAAACCCTTTATAATATCCATTAAAAATGGTAAAAATGATGAGATGTATTGGCTAGATAAAATCCGGCATGCTTTGTGGGATTATCCCACAAAAACCAATAATGATACATAGAAAACCCCTTATATACTTTTGGTTGGTATGGATATCATTTTTTCATATTGAGGTTATGTTTCTATCACTTCCCATTTCCATTTGAAACTAATTTATTGAAGATGGGTAGTCTAAAATTTAGCTAGATCATTTTAAGAAACTTGATGAGAGAAGGTTGTACACACTACACAACTAAAAGGTTTATCATAATTGTGTCATGTGAAAATTATATGAGATATATTTACCCCACTAATTCATCCAAAGAGAAATTACAGTAGCTCTGAGAACCTCCATGATAAATAGGAAAAACCCTCTAAAGTTGTAGCTAAAATGGGAAGGGCCTTACGCCATAGGTATGGTTTACATCAATGAGGCATAATAATTGATAAAAATGGTTTGATAAAATATCATTCCTGCTAATAATTTTAGTCTTTTTAAGATGTACATTTTATAGTTTCACACACGATAAATTAATCAATGTTACATGATGTTAAACTACACAAAATAAAATTCACTCTACATGACATTTAACTACATGGAAGTGGTCCTCATCGCATGTACTAAAATTATAAGACATGATATTCCATCACACAAGACATTAAACTACATAGAGTAGTATATTATATATGAAAATATTCTCTTATGTATGATCCATATCTATATAAGTGTTCATGCTGTGTGGGATTACAAATAACATCAGGTTTTAAACAATAACCCTCTAATAAGATGAATACATTTTATTATATTATGTGCATGAGTTTTAATATTATAAGAGTTATCTAATAATAATATTTTTCAGATTTATTCCTTTATCAAAAGGTACATAGTGAAATTCAGATAACTTATCCTATACACAGTCACAAATATCACTTTTATCCTAATTCATATATTGTATGGTCTCTTAATTAACATTTGGTTTTATAAATTATCCATTGTTCGGAAAATGTTCTACTAAGAACTACATGTTTCTTGAATCTTATTACCTTACAATATTTAGTACTTCCTGAAGTTCTAAACATAGTTATATCCATAAATTCCATGTTTTTTAATCCATTTTCCAAGGCTCGTAATAATTTACATAAGTTTTATCACAATAAATCAACAGTGGGATAAAGCCCCATAACAAGCACTAAGACATGATCCATGTATATGAATATGTACCTTCACCTTTAAATATGAGTGAATATATTCTTACTATATCAAGATACTTAGTGATATTCATAGTTCTAGATCTGGATTTAACTGCATATCCCACCAACATTAAACTCCTCTTCCATCCATGTTTTCGAGTCCCTCTCATTCAAACTCATCCCTTCAATATCCCTGCATTATGATTAAAGAATTATTACAAATAACTACATGTGATTGTATTTTTATTATTAAATGATATATAGTGACATCCAATATGTCTATTTTGGACTTATCTAAAGGTTTCTCACTTATCAAACTCCAATTATTTTTTTGTATAACACTTCATAACTTCACATAGGGGTTTCCCTACAAAATAAACGTTAAAATGATTCCATTTTATTTTTTGAATGAGATATTTTTTCACAGAACCCACCATTTAATGATCCTCATTATAAGGACCCAAAATTATCACACAGATCTATTATATATTAATAGATTAATATTCATAACATAACATAATGATCCATAAATGAATCATTTAGGTATAGTGCCTTTAGAAACATTGTCAAAAAACAATATTTCGCCAAGTGAGCTACATCATATCCCAAAAATACCTTAATAATGAGCAAAATTTTTAGGAATATAACACATATTATCTTTATTCATAACCTAGGGAGAGGAAAAATAAGAAAGAGTTACCTTAGATTCTTATTAAGGGTAAACAAGGGAGATATAAACATAATATGAGCATATGGGTATGAGAACATGAGAATGAAATTTGAAAAAAAAACATACCATACATATCATTGATCCTAAATATGATTCATGGAATAAATACTGGTCGTTAATAAAACATGAATCCTAAAGGAATAAAGGAAAATAATCCATGAGGTCATAACATGGGAATAAGATATAGATTTTTTGTATACCTATATGTATAGAAAATATCATGCCAAGGATATCCACCAGGAAATTCATAATATTTTAGGCCTGGGCTAACCACTTCTGTACCTTCATTGATCTTGGGATAACCTCTTATTTACCCTATTTTGGGCTTGAGATAAACTCCCTTTTACCCTGTTTCGGGCTTGGTATAACCTCTTGTGTACCCTTTGATCTCATTTAACATTAATCATTAACAAATGCATTAGAGTGAGATATAGGTCCCACATGTTACTTAAATCATACATTTGTGAACCAAAAGATCATAGAAAAGTTATCATATAATATCCCATATAATGGAAGTGGGATTCATAAAAATTTCATCATATAATAACCTATAAATAATAAATAGTTTTCATAAATATGAAGCCTAGAATAACACATATAATGGAAAAGAGTTTCATATTCAACTCATCAATTCTTCATAGAACATCCCTCGGAAAAGAATGAGTTTCATAAACATCCATTAATCAAAATCATAAGCCATAAATTGAAATAATAATGATGTTACAATTGGTTAGTATCCCCAGTATTTCTTAGGTAACATCAAAAGATTTAATATTAGATATAAAATGTTTTTGAAAGATCACACAGATAATTTCTAGAGGAAAATGATCTTTCTTTGAAAATAAATATTTCAAATATATAAATTCATTAAATATTGTGAAGATAATTTTTATTTAAAATAATCTTGAAAAATTATATAGGAATATTTAAACATTCATTGGTCATAATATAAGGATATTTCATCCATGGCTACACATTAAAAAAATATTCTGTTCACATTTTTGGTAAAATCCCAATATGTCTTATTGGGAAAATAACATGAAGAATATTATTTTTTAAAATCCATACAATAGAATAATTTACATTACAGCTATATATTAACATTTAAATAATCTGGATAATATTTTTTGAATACATGGATATGGAAGAAAAAATGATTTCGATCGAGGAGAGAAACAAAGTTGCTTTCCATTAAAAATATTCATTTAGGATATTGAGTACATAAATTGGGGAAAATAAATAGAAAATATGTATTATAAAATATTGAACATAAAAAGAATAAATTTCTTGAATTTATTGATAAATATTTCATAATAATTCATCATTGAAATCATAATCATAAACAATCTTGATAAATAATGAGATTGTAACGTAAACCATTACCATTTTTATAAGATTTGAATCATAAGCCCCATTAAATAATAACAAAAAATGAAACATTAAATTTCATAAATATAATTATATTTATTATATAACATTTAAAATGGTATGTATATACTTCTCATTTAAGAAGATATGTGCATAACGAAACATATGTCTCAAAGAAGTCAAATTGTGACAAAAATCCATTACCATAGTTCTCAATTTCCATTCTGATTGTTCGAAACAACATTATAATAAATATTTGTTTATTATAAAGATATTATATAACCATAATAATATTTACAATATCATATATGATATACTTATAACCTTTTATTTCTAATTTATTTGCAGTTCACTATTAAAATCACATTTTGGGTAATAGCAACATCGTTTTTCATGTTTGTTTTGGTTTGTTATCTTGGGTCATTTCGTTTTGATCATGTTTACATAATCTAAATAATTTTTAACATTATATAAATATAAATTATTTTAATTATATAATTATTTATATTAATCCATTAAGAAATATATATACAAAATTAATGACAATGTTTATTAATATTTTAAGCAATATATATGCATGAACATGGTTTCCATTATCTCGATAGATGAATCAAAAGAAAGGTGATTAATTTTTTAACATTAAAAAAATTATGTAATTTATATTAAATATAATCATTAAATTTATCATTATTAACTTCCATTCATAAATTTAGTGAAAAATGAATCACATTGCTTCATGAGGCGGTAGCCCACAGTACACCCGAACAACATTATCATATCCCTCACATAATGGAAATTAATAATGTATATGTGATATCATAATTTAATAATTATAATTATTTTAAAAATATCATATATATTCATTTAATATATTGTAATTTTCATCCAATTAAAACAATAATGAAAAACATGTCACATCAGTTTGTGAGGTGATATATCACCATACACACGAGCGACAATTTTTATCCAACAGGTTGAGAGGTAATAGGTAGATGTAATATTATAATTTAAATGGAATAATAATATAAAAAATATCATATATAAAAATTAAATCTGGCATTATATCCTATCTTAATAGGTGGTGATGAAAAATGAATGACATCGGTTCACGAGGTGGTAGTCCACCGTACACACGATCGAAGGTTTTGTTTCCCATTTTATGTAATTGGAGATAAATTTTGTTCATTAAAATAAAAATAATAAAATATTATTATATATGAGATAATATTTTTATTATATTATCTGGGTTAAAGTATATTTGATGTAGTTGTAAGAAGAAATAAAACAAAAACACAAGTTTTACAATTTTTCATATTATTCGGAGTACATCATTAGGTTTATACCTAAAGGATTTTTAGGAGGGTTTTATAAAAAAATTGGTCATATATGGTGTGGGTATAAAATTAAGGAATATATTTGAGAATTTATTGGATGGAAAAAAGTGTCTTGGAAGTGCGAGGAGGATAGGAGATGGGGGTGGCTTTTATTAGTGGGGGAGGGGACACATATGGAAATTATGAAATGAATAAACTGAACCCATGTTTTTGACCTTCCAAATGGATCCAAAATGGGTCATTAGAAAACATTTCTGATAATAATATCTATATATGTCCATAAAAAATTATTTGTATAAGATTATATGTTATTTTACACCTTATCCATTTTGTTTAACACCCATTAAACTCGTTCTACACATAATCGGGGTAAAAAATTTTTAAAGTATTAACTATACATTTTATAATTCCCTGACCCCAGTTACTAGAGACAGTGCATTATTTTAATACATTGTCATGATTACAAGGAATCTAGTCCTGAAGAACCGATCAGTTTAGCAGTCTTGGAAAATGGATTACATACATTAACTTTACATTACAATTTCAAACATAAAACACAGCATAGATAGTTCTTTGAGAACGCCATTATTTCCTTTAGTTTAACCCTTCATATCAATCATAATACACTTCTCGGGTTCCTAGTAAAATAAAATATAAGAAAGGGGTGAGCTCAGATGCCCAGTAAGGGCAAATAATTTAGCAGAAGCTATAAAATTTTAAGGAAAGATGTGTGATAAAAACAACAACCGTTTTTAACATAAACATTAACATAATATGGAAAAAATAAATGAAACATTACCATATAAAAATTCACATGAATATTCTACTAGTTTAATAATCACATGTATTAACTAATTTCATAATGAGGGAATGCCTAATGCCGAACATCACTACCACATTGTCATTGCCTTGTGCCAAGACTACAAATAAATATTTTGTCAAGGCCTTGTGCCAAGATACTAGTTTGTCTCATGAGACCTACCAATGCATCGAGGAGCTATAGCGGGCTCCAACCGTCACTTACTAAGTCCATTGCATTCCTCAAATGAAATAGTTGAAACATAACATAAACATTCATATTAAAACTAGCATAAGAAATGTCAACACATTTACCATAAACCATGAATGGTATAAAAATAGAACATCCACAGTCAAACATATAATAATGCATTCAATACAATATGGAATATTGTATTATAATAAATCAAACTCAATCAAAAATAATATCACGTAAAGGATGCTGAAATAGTTGAAAATGATGAGTAAAACTTTTTGAGAGAAATATCGTTTTTGTAAAATCATTTAAAAGTAATAAATTTATAAAGGAAGTAATTTAAAATATATTTTTCAATCAAAGTTTCCCATACCACTTTGAATCTTTTGAAAAGAATTATCATTTCAAAACATTCATGTCCATGTAAATAAATCCTTAAAATAATTTTGAAAACATGGACATTAATTAAAAAGATTTAGAAAGATAAATATTAAAAACATTTAAAATTATGATATTGATAAAGTGTACCTTTCAAAAATCCTTAAAATATTAATCTTGGAATCATTTTTATGAAAAATGGACATGGATGATAAAAATGTCCCAGTCAATACCTACACATAAACAATCTCGGATAATAATGAGATTGAGGGATTAACCCTTACCTCACACTTTCCTTTAATAGAGGGTACATTTAACCTCTTTTATGAAAATCGTAGTATGTTATTAAATTATAACAAAATAATATTAAAATTTATGATATCATACATGAATCATTTATGACTTTATACTACCCATTTAATAATAATTTTCATGTTAAATTAACATTTCGGGTAATAATCGCTTTCATTATCGTACATGTTTTAACTTGTTAATATTGATTGTATCACTTAGATAAAAATTTAAATAATTACAGAATATAAAAAATTATATATATATCATATATATTTAGAATATAAATATATATAATAGACATATATGTAAAATTAAAAACACCGTTTATGGAGACAGTAGTCCGTACGTACGCATAAACGCTGTTTCCGTTTTCATATCATATTGAACGGAACTAAGTGAATAAGATATATGTAAGTACATACATACATATATATATATATATATATATATATATATATATATATATCTCCAGTAGCATTATTATGTCATATATTACATACTTATTAGTAATATATATTTTTAGAATCGTCGATGAATGGTGAACATGGAAATGAATCCCATCGCGTCGTGGAGACGGTAATCCGTACGTACACACGAGCGACAATATAATTTACTTAAAGGTATGGAATTGGATGGTATATTAATTTTAAAGAGACATTATCATGTTAATTTCATTATTTATATACATATTACTCGTCATTATATCCATCCATATAACATAGTGTTGAATAAAAAATTACACCACGACGTGGAGACGGTAAGCCGTACGTACGCACGCATGGTGACATTATCATTCATAAGATGTATAGAATAATGAATATGGTTGCAAAATTTTTTTAATAGAATCATAGTATATCGAAGATACTATAGTTATTATTTTATAATGAAAACAACAATGAAAGAGGAAGTGGAAGAAGAAAGGAACTTCAAAGAGGTGATGAAATATTTACCTCTTCTTTGGGTTCATCCTTTTGATTTGATACAAAGGGATCCATAAATTTGATTTTTAACTAAAGTAAGGCCTCTAGGATGAAGGTAGGATAGTTGGGAGGATATTTGGGAAGGGGTTGGCCGAGCAAAATGGCTTTGGAGGTGTGAATTTTAGAGAAGGAGAAGTGCCCTTTTATAAGATGGGTGAGGGGTACCTTAGGAAAAACTTAAAATATTATTTTATAAAAAGTTCATTTTCGGTTTCTAATGGATCAAAAATGAATTATTTAAAGTCTAAGGTTGGTATGGGTCGAAACACTCTCAATAAATAGGTTTTAGACAAGTTTAGTTTACCTTTTTAACCATATCATTTATATTTAACTCTTCATTAAATAGTTTAACTTTTACCGTGTCTTTTTGTATTCTTACACTATATGGTTAATAAACTTATTCTAAAATTCCAAGAGAACCTCCAGTGGTTCATTAATGACATATATAATATTATTTAATCATTTTTTATGAACCTTATATTTTTAGGAATATTATATCAACCAATAATATAGTATTTGTTTTAAAAACTATTTGTTTTTTCAATTTTGACATTATTTGGTATTTGTTTTTTTTATAATTCATAACAGCATGATTACTTCAAAAAAAATTTATTTAATCATCCCCAACATGTCATATTAACATATAAAATTAGTAAAATTCATCAAAAGTCTCAAATTATATTTATTTGGGTATTTATAATATCTAGTATTTTAATCTTTCATTAATACGGTAATTACTGCATCATCATTGTGTCATAAATTAATTTATTTATTTAATGTCTAAAAATTATAAATAAATTACCATTATATAGGAAATCATTGTATCTTTCTAATGAATATTTATAGTTGAATTTATCTTATGTGTAACCTTATATTTAAAATGTTTTGATTTTAACCCTTTTAACTCTTCTTTAAATAAAATAATAATAAATGTCATAATCTAATCCAAGTGGACCTAAAAGATCATATTTTAATCCTAAGGTTTCTTTTTGTTGAATTAAACTTATCCAATATAATTAGGACATGTGTTAGGGTAATAATAATATCATTTTTACTCTTAATTACCCTATTTACTTTTAACCGTGGTAAATAAAAGTAAAAAGCTACTATTCACCAAAAATTATTTTCATCTTATTGAACCACATTTTACTTACTGATATCAACCATGTCTCTTTGATTTTTGAAATTCAACTCACAAAAGTGGTAAAATTAAGTTTTATGAAAATTTGCAAATGCTCCTAGGAGGTGGGTAAAAGACCGTAAAAAGTACAATAAAATTTTTATATATCTAAAATTATTATAAACTGACTCCAATGAATTAAATTGAAATTATATAGGTATTATTTATCTATTTTTACCTAAAATAAATTTAAATAAAATAAATAATTATTTAAATAAAAAGTCGGTTGTAACCAATAACTCAGTATTTTTCACTATTCATCAAAAATTAAAAGATTTCAGAAAAATACCAAAATTTCACCCTAAACTATTTTTGATATTATAAATTCAAAAATTAAGTCTATTTCACAAAATCCAAAACATAAAAGTTGCATTTATTAATTTAAAATTAATTCTTGTTGTCAAAACCAAAAGCGTGTTTTTAAGAAATAATAACAAACAAAAGATTGATACTTTTTTATGATCAATTTAAAAGTGTAATTATTTCCAATGAATAAAATTGGATTAATTGGTAAAAATATAATTTATTTATACTTCCAAACCATTAAAATTTATAATTTAACAGTACAAATTATTTTTATTAAAAAAGTTGTTTTCAGTTAAAATATAGTATTTTTCACTATTCACCCAAATATTAATGTTTTCAGAAAAACACCAAAAATATATTGAAACTAAATTTTTATTTCCTAATTCTAAAGAATAATTTTATTTTTTCAAATTGAATATATAAAAGTTTCAAATATTGAATTTAAAAAGGGGTTTCCATTAAAAAGCGGTAAAATTGAATTTTTTTAAAAAATACTTCTTTTATCTGAAAAAAATGAATTTTTATTAAATTATGTATAAGAAACTCATAATGTGGATTATAAAATTATAAGGATTATATATAGTTCAAAATTCAGTTAATACTATTCATACCCACTTTTGAACGGCTAGTTTGGTAAGTTGTGGTGCGTTTGAACTCGGTGTTGCAGGTAGTGCAAGTTATTGAATTACTTTGAAGAAATAACGTAATATGAAATCATGGGGTATTACCTTATTCCCTCCTTTAATAAATTGAATCCTCACAATTTGAAATTGTTCTTCGAAAACAAAATGTTGAAAATAGAAAATACCTTTGTGGGAAAACCCACATCGAAAATTGGGTTAATAAAGTCTAGTCCTAATACGAGGGAAAAGGGGAATGAAAAAGTCACCAACAAATTATGATCTTGATTAGGAGATCATTGGTGGAAATTATAAACACATAATTGGAGGATAAACGTAAATATTTATAGGGAGTGATTGAGGTCATCATTCACAAACAATTGTAGAATTGAGGGCCTCAAAGCCATTAATCTATGATGATTTAAAATATCATCTATTCAAAAAAAGATAAGGTATTAGGACAACACATTTTTAGTTTTAAGATCATTTAACTAATGTTTAAGAATTAATTTCTCCATAGAACAAGAGAATAAAAAAATATATACTTGACAAGTAGAGTTCCATCCTTTAACTAATTTCTCCCCCAAACTCATCTTTCACTCTAAAAGATAATAGAACTTAAAAAAATATTCTATTTATCCTAATAGTATAGGGTTCAAAAAATAACGAATTGATAATTCACATAAAGACCCTTTAAAAAACTATATTATACCATACATGGACTTCATGTAGTCCAATGGTAGATGATTAATCCCAATCGAACTATAGTTGTGGGTTCGATTCCCGCAACTTTTTCTCATGCGACAGATTGTCACACGGTCTGCGTGTTGTCCTTTCTATAAGAATCCAAAAATAACCTTTATAGTAATATCCAATTTCAATATTAATCTATTCCAACCTTTAGACTTATCCAAAATACTTCTATCCAAACTCATAGTCAAAAATTTATAAGGAATTTAAACACAATGAAGATACTTTTTTTCCATGTAATAACATGTGAACACCTTTATCAAGTGTTATTTTAAAAATGGTAACACCCTGAATTATCATAAAACCATATTGATTACATTCACGCTCCCTTATCCTTTATATAGTACGGGATATATTCCTTATATCCAAAAATTTTGAATATTCCAACAATCATGAACTAAACAAACCATTAATCAGTTCCAAGATAGTCAAGAATATCCAATATAATTTATCCAAATCAACCATATCTTATTCCAAAATTACTACCTTACTATCATGACCATATAATTTCAAATTACCAATGAAATAGTACTGCAGTACAATCCTTATTTATTTCCATAATCCATATAACCAGTACATCGTTTGATACAATACTCAAATGACCCAATACTTTAATAACAACATAAGAACTATTAATCATTCCTCTTCATCATCGGTAGTATCATAACTTGATTATTATCCAATAGCATCATTTAAGGAATACTGTGATGACTGGAAAAATGATTCACGTAGTGTCATAATGCCTTGCAGATGGAGCATTGTACATTTGAAACTTTTTTCATACCCTTGAAATCACATACTTGGTGTCCTTTTTCTCCACACTTATACAAACTCCCATTCCCTTCAAGAATTTACCAAGGTGATTCTTTCCACAGTTATCACATATGGGAAAATCCTTCTTTTCCCTCTTCCCTTTATCCATCTTTCTCTCTTCCATCCTTTTCCTCTCTTGCTTCCCTTGAAATCCCTATGACTCAAAGAATTCATTACTTATCTTATTAACACATGATACTATTTCTTCATATGTTGAGAATAAATGGGAGAATATTTCCCTTCTAAATGTTGGCTTAATACCATGAAAGATATGATCCTTCTTACTCTTTGGATCATAACTATTGCTATAGTTCACATTCCTTCTACTGGGCACCATTTCTATACAATGGCATACACTAGGTCAGTTTATGAATTGAAATGAATAATTCCAAACTTGTAAAATACCTAATGTAAATTGAACAGTTTGTGGATATAATCCATAATCATAAAAATATTTTCTTTTAGGAGGTATATACTAGTAAATCCTTCATAATTATTAGTAAAGAAAATGAGAATTATCCAAAGAATATACCCTCGGGAGTGTCATAACCAAGAGTGTAGCAAGTCTCGTTGTCGTGCATCGGTTCCCATTCGAGTCTAGCTCAAAGCGGTGTTTTTTGGTTTTACCCCTAGGTACATTTGTGCCAGAGCCACCTCTACCTGCTCGTATCTAGACAGGGATGTATTTTCTTGGAAAACACAAAAATTCTCTACATTACCAAAATTCTAATAAGTTCTTCTATACTAATAATCAAAGTCTATCTTAGGGTAATGTGCTCTAATTAGAGTTTATCTAAATCTAATTTCCAAGGTTATTTCTAAACATCCTCTGATTCCAACTGTAACGCCCTGGCCCGAGTTACCTAGAGTCGTTTCATTATTTTAATACATTGGCATGATTACAAGGAATCAAGTCCCGAAGGACCGATCAGTTTAGATGTCTTGGAAAATTGATTATATACATTAATTTACATTACAATTTCAAACATAAAACAAAGCATAGATAGTTCTTTGAGAACACCATTATTCCCTTTTGCTTAACCCTATATATCAATCATAATACAATTCTTGGAATCCTGGGAAAATAAAACATAATAAAGTGGTGAGCTCAGATGCCCAGTAAGGGTAAATAATTTAGCGGAAGCTATAATATTTTAAGGAAGGATGTGTGATAAAAACAAAAACATTTTTAAATATAAACTTGAACATAATATGAAAAAAATAAATCAAACATTACCATATAAACATGCACATGGATATTCTACAAGTCGAATAATCACATGTATTAACTAATATCATAATGAGGGAATGCCTAATGTCGTACATCAATACCACATTGTCAAGGCCTTGTGCCAAGAATACAAATAAATTTCATTTCAAGGCCTTGTTCCAAGACACTAGTTTGTCCCATGAGACCTACCAATGCATTGAGGAACTATAGTGGGCTCCACCCATCACTTACAAAGTTCACTTCATTCCTTATATGAAAAAGTTGAAACATAACATAAACATTCGTATTAAACTAGTATACGAAATGTCAACACGTTAACCATAAACCATGAATGATATAAAAATAGAACATACACAGTAAAACATATCATAACACATTCAATACAATATGGAAGATTTTATTATAATAAATCAACCTCAATAAAAAATAATATCTAGTAAAGGATGCTGACATAGTTGAAAATGACGAGTAAAACTTTTTGAGAGAAATATCCTTTTTGTAAAATAATTTAAAAGTCACACATTTATAAAGGAAGTAATTTAAAAGAGATTTTTGAATCAAAGTGTCATATACCGCTTTGAAACTTATGAAAATAATTTTCATTTAAAAACATTAATGCCCATATAAATTAATCCTTAAAATCATTTTGAAAACATGGACATTATTTAAAAATATTTAGAAAGATAAATCTTTAAAAAAATTTAAATTCTGATCTCGATAAAGAGTACCCTTCACAAATCCTTAAAATATTCATTTTGGAATCATTTTTATGAAAAATAGACAAAGATTATAAAATTTCCCAGTAAATACTTACACATAAATAATCTCGGATAATAATGAGATTGAGGAATTAACCCTTACCTTGCACTTTCCTTTAGTCGAGGGTACGTTTAACCTCCTATATCAAGATCATAGTATATTATTAAATTATAACAGAACCATATTAATATTTATTATATCATACATGATTAATTTATGACTTTATATTACCCATTTAATAGTAATTTCCAAGTTAAATTAACATTTTGGGTAATAATCACTTTCTTTATCGTACGTGTTTTAACTTGTTACTCTTGATTGTATCACATAGATAAAGATTTAAATACTTTTAGAATATAAAAATTATTTATATATCATATATATTTAGAATATTAATATGTATAATATACATATATATGAAATGAAAAACACCATTTATTGAGATGGTAGTCCGTACATACGCATAAACGCTCTTTCTGTTTTCATATCGTATTGAACAGAACTAAGTGAATAAGATATATATAAGTACACACACACACACACAGATATATATATATATATATATCTCCAATATAATTATTATGTCATATATTACATACTTATTAGTAATATATATTTTTATAATCGTTGATTAATGGTGAACATGGAAATGAATCTCATCACGTCGTGGAGATGGTAATCCGTACGTACGCATGAGAGACAATATAATTTACTTAAAGGTGTGGAATTGGATGGTATATTAATTTTATAGAGACATTATCTTGTTATTTTTATTATTTATATACATATTACTCAGAATTATATCCATCCAAATAACATAGTGTTAAATAACAAATTACACCATGGCGTGGAGACGGTAAGCCGTACATACGCATGCATGGTGACATTATCATTCATAAGATGGATAGAATAATGAATATGGTTGTAAAAAATTTATAATAACATAAAATTATATAGAATATACTGGATTAATTATTTTATAATGGAAATAAGAAAGAAAGAGGAAGTATAAGAAGAAAGGAACTTAAAATATGTGATGAAATATTTACCTCTTATTCGGGTTCTTCCTTTTGATTTGATCAAAAGGGCTCCATAGGTTGGCTTTATGACTAATGGAAGGCCTCTAGGATGAATGTAAGATAGTTGGAAGGATATTTGGGCAGGGTTTGGCCAAGAAAAATGTCTTGGAGATGTGAATTTGAGAGAAGGGGAAGTGCCCTTTTATAAGAGGGGTGAGGGGCACCTTTGGAGAAACTTAAAATATTATTTTATAATAAATTTATTTTCAAACTTATAACAGCATTATTACTTCACAAAAAATTGATTGAATCAACCCTAACATGTTATATTTACCGATAAAATTAGTGTAATTCATCAAAAGTCTCAAATTACATTTATTTGGGTATTTATAATATCAATTATTTTTGTCTTTCATTAATACAGTAATTACTGCATCATCATTGTTTCATAAATAAATTTAATTATTTAATGTATAAAAATTATAAATAAAAGACCATTATTTAGGAAATATTTTTATGTTTCTGATGAATATTTATAGTCGAACTTATCTTATGTGTAACCCTATATTAAAAATGTTTTTGTTATTAAACATTGATTTTAACTATTTTAACTCTTCTTTAAATAAAATAATAATAAATTTCCTAATCTAAACCAAGTGGACCTAAAGGATCATATTTTATTCCTAAGGTTTCTTTTGATCAAATTACATTTATCAAATAGAATTAGGACATGTGTTAGAGTAGTAATAATATCATTTTTACCCTTAATTACCATATTTACATTTAACCGTGGTAAATAAAAGTAAAAAGTTACTATGCAAAAAAATTATTTTCATCTTATTGAACAAAATATTACTTACTGACATCAACTGTGTCACTCAGATTTTTTAAATTCAACTCACAGAAGCTGTAAAATTATGTTTTATGCAAATTTGCAAATGCTCCTAGGAGGTGGGTAAAAGACGGTAAAAAGTTATATAAAATTTTTATATATCGAAAATTATTATAAAATGACTCCAATGAATTAAATTGAACATATATAGGTATTATGTATCTATTTTGACCTAAAATAAATTTAAATAAAATAAATAATTATTTAAATAAAAAGTTGGTTGTCACCAATAACTCAGTGTTTTTCACTATTCATCAAAAATTGAAAGTTTTCAGAAAAATACCAAAATTTTACACTAATCTAGTTTTGATATTCTGAATTCAAAAATTATGTTTATTTTACCAAATTCAAAACATATAAGTGGCATTTATTAATTTAAAATTAATTCCAGTTGTCAAAACCAAAAGCGTGTTTTTAAGAAATAATAACTAATAAAAGATTGATACTTGTTTATGTTCAATTTCAAAGTGAAATTATTTCCAATGAATAAAATTGGATTAAATAGTAAAAATATAATTTATTTATACTTAGAAACCATTAAAATTTATAATTTAATAGTACAAATTATTTTGATTAAAAAAGTTGTTTTCAGTTAAAATATAGTATTTTTCACTATTCACCCAAATATGAAAGTTATTAGAAAAACACCAAAAATATATTGAAACTAAATTCTTATGTCCCTATTCTAAATAATAATTTTATTTTGTAAAATTGAATATGTAAAATCTTCAAATATTTGATTTATAAAGGGTTTTCCATTAAAAGGCGGTAAAATTTCATTTTTTGAAAAATACTTTTTTTATCTAAAAATTGAATTTATTCTTAAATTATGTCTAAGAAACTCATAATATAGACTATAAAATTATAAGGATAATATATAGTTCAATATTCAGTTAATACTATTCATAACCTCTTTTGAACGGCTAGTTTGGTAAGTCGTGGTGCGCTTGAACTCGGTGATGCGTGTAGTGCAAGTTATTGAATTACTTTGAAGAAATAACGTACTATGAAATCTTGGGGTGTTACACATTTTGACCAAAAATTAAAGTGAAATTATTATAAAATATTTTTTATGAAGATTCAAAATATTTAATCAATTTTTTAAAATTCCATTCATATAAGTTTTCAAAATTTAATTTAAAATTAAACCCACAAACACTATGGAAAAGTTTTTTCCAATGAGAATGTTTTCAAATGTTTAAAAAGTTTTTTAAAAATATTCCATATGAAACTGATTGCAATGAAATATATTGTATTAATAATAATCTAATGGAGGAAATTTTATTTTTGAAATAATTTATTTTTTAAAAATAATCCTTATGAATTCTTTTAATGAAAAGGTTGTTTTCATGAAAAACAGTATTTTACACTATTTATTGGAAAATTAATCTGTTCAGAAAAATAACAAAATAATCAACCTAATATAGTTTTTACATATGGATTAGAAAATGAATTTCATTTTTTAGATAAATTTTCAATAATTTAAAATTATTAATTATATTATTTTAAAAAAAAATTAAATACAAATCATTTTTTGAGGAAAATGTATTTTTTAAAGCAGATGACTCCTTTACTAAAAATTAATTATTTTTTTATCAATTAGATTTATTTATATAAATCCATTATAATTAAATTTATAAATGTATTTATTCCCATTCATAGCTCCATGTTTAACATCTAGTTAACAAAACTATGATTAAATAATAATATAAATTTTTTATGGTTCTTTAATACATGGTTATGCATGTAACTCAATCTATCTAAGAAATTAAATTTATTTGAAAACAAGTTCCTAAAATTCTCAATGTTATACATTTTAGCCCACTTAAAATTAATTTCACCATAAAAATTTATCACTAAAATATAAAAAATAGGATTATTCTACCTTATCATTCCCCAATTTTGAACCTATAATTTTAAAATTAGTGGTTTCCCCATTAAACTTTAACCAGGTGACTGGTCTTATTTTGTAGACCATTATTTATATGAACCCAAATCTCCCGCAGTTGTTCTTCCTTAGATATACCATGCTCTAGTGGTATAACCTAGAAGTTCAGTACATGTGAAGGATCTATTATATACCTACTCAAGATGGATACAAGGAACACATCAAGAACCTGAGATAAGTTTGTTGGAAGCTCCAAATGATAAGATATAATACCAATGCATTCAATAATTTCTATAGAACCAATATACAAAGGGATTAGTTTTTTCTTTATTTGGAATATTATTTCCTTAATCCATGGAGATATATTTTAAAACACCTTTTCATTGAATTCAAATTCTATATCGTGCCAGTGATTATCAGTATAACATTCTTGTTGACTTTGTACTACACCTATGTTTTTCTAAATGGACCTAACATTATCTTCCATTTCATAAATTAGTCAAATCCCAGTAGCTTTCATTTTCGAATATCATTCCAGGATGTTGAATCTTTGAAAATCTTTCCATAGGGCGATACATAAGGATCCATATGATTACTCGAGTGAAAAATTTTATTGTAAGAAAAACTTACAGGAGGAAGGTGTTTATCGCAACCACATTTTAAATCCACATAATTGGATCTCAATATATCATGCAGGGTTTAAATTTTATCTCATACTGGCCAACTATCCAAGGACGATACACAATGTTGAAACTCATCTATGTATCAAGGGATTTCTAAAGAGTTCACCAGAACATCACGGAAAACCTCTTATCTTTATAAGATACTATATAATGTGGCACTTTATGAAGCTTTACCACAACTCTAATATATATCATTTGAGGATAATCTAGAGAAAATATTCACTAATACAGTAAAGTTTCATGACATTGTATATTGAATTACAACAAACCAAATAGAATTTTTTCCTTTAGATGTTTTGGGGAGTCCAATGATAAAATCCTTGGGGATGTTTTCCTATTTTCATTCTAGTACAAATAATGGTTTTAGCATTCCACTAGATGTTTGTCTCTCAGTTTTAACATGATGAAGTAACAAGCACAACGGTCTTTCCAGGTGCAATTGTTTGTTGGTCGACATGTATGTTTTAAAAAAAAATACATCAACATAATTCATATAACATCTATAATTATCTAAATATAAAATATATAATTAACCCTAAGGGTTACCAGTTCCTTTAATCTCATGTCCACAAAAATTAATGTCATTCCTTGTCAATTAAATTTTTTAATACAACAAGTACAAATCTAAAGGTTTTTGTTTCCAAAAATGTCTCCATAAATAACTCAAATATTGATAAAATAACATCTTATGAAACCTAATAAGGAGTGTTTATGAATTTTAACATATGATCAATCTTAATATCATAAATCCATGATGGTTTCCATAACCTTTATTTTAATATTACATAGAGAAAAATATACTTAAAAAAGATAATTCACCCTTTATTCCATGAAATGAATTTATATTAGAAGTTACGGTTCATCCTTGAACCTATTGAATATAAAATGCGTTCTCATTATTCTATAATCCATGTATAGTTAGATAATAAATGCTCAAAATTTTATCAAATTTCAATAATATTTTTGTTGTGATCATTCATTCAAAATAAAACATGAAATTCTCAACTAATAAGTGGAGTGTATGTGTGACCTAATTGTCATGATTCACATAAACCCTTTCAATTTCATAATATTTTCCTTTTTTCCATTGTCTTAATAGGTTTTGTTGGATTATCATCCACAATATACCTTGATTTTTTTTCATTTTTTTTCATAATTCCCAAACTCCTTGTACTTTACGCACTATAGTGTGGGTGCTTAATTCTGTTGATATTTCTCTCAATATTTATTATTAACTATATTTATCTCATCACATCATCATTCACCATATCAATAACCATTATTTACATAATTAAAAAATTTATTAGTCCCATTAAAAATATTTCCTCCATGTTTCCTCCCACACTTCAAACATGAATGAAATCTCATCTTCATCACTCCTTGTTTTTAGTATTCATTGAATTATATATTTCTTTTCATATCAAACCCTTGTGATTGAATAGTAACTCTAATTTAAATATCCACTTTTATATAACAATGATTGATTTACTCATATCTACTAAATTCTATTATATATAACACCCTTAAAAGTATTCGTTTTAATCCACTAAAGAATCAATCAATCTTGTGTTCTGTTTCGATGATAATAGTAGAATAATACCTCAAAAGTCATGTAAAATTTTCCTCGTATATACCAACATATTCATCATCCATATATTTTATCTTAATTAATTAATTCTCTATTTTCATATGAAAAATGAAAATTTATAACTTATTAAAAATATTTAATTATAACCTCCCAATCTATGTAGTCAATTTAATCATCTTTCCTAATATTCTTGCTGTGAGTCCTCCATTAATATTATTTTCCATTCCACCAATAGTAAACCAAAATTAATTTTTCGTATTATAAACAATGGATAATTGAAAATATATTTTCAGTGATACCGATCCATTTCTCAACAACTAATAGGTCAGTTGAACCACTAAAAATGGGTAGATGTTGCCTCAGAAAGGAATAAATAGAACATTGTTCCATAATTTACTCATTTGGATGTTTGAAATGATTCATAGATTGAGAATGTAGTATAATCATAATGATAATATTTTTAATTTAAACTCTCATAAAAATTTAGAGGAAAATCATTTCATTGTTTGTCAAATTCTGCATTAACAGGATTCCTTTGAGTTATAGCCATCATCTAAAAGAAAAAATCATAGTGTTAGAAACATTTATAAAAATCATGAAAAATATTTTTGAATATGTCTAAATAATGAAACATTATTTTTAATATATGAATATTTACGTTTATCTACAGTCATTCATGGGCATCATTTATTCCAATCTTTCATGATTATTCATAAAATGTTTATGAATTTCCATAGAATGTCACTTGGGAGTATAAAAAATGGTGCACAATAAGGGTTATTTATATGTACCAGGTAATTCTAGAGTTAAGTATGACGTGTAGTTTTCAGAGTTACTACCCCTAGGTACATATGTTATTGAACCACATCCACTTATTGTATCCATATAGGGTTTTAATTTATTGTAATCCACTTTCCCTACCCTTTATCAATATTCAAGGATATTTTCAAATACTTATAATTATATATAAATATATCCTTGCACATATCCCTAAGGATATAACTAATGTTTTCTCATACTAGTTTCTAAAGGTTATCTAAACCTTTGTCTGATACAAACTATAAAAAAATTCTCACACATAAAGATTTCATCTTAATAGGAAAATATTCATTATATAAAGTACTGATCAACACTAGAATAATGTAGGTATAGTGACTCTAGAATCTTGAGCACATAAATTAATGGCCCATAAGTGAGCTATATCATCTCACAAAAATTCCTTCATAACTATCACACTTTTCAAACATATCATACATAAAAAATTTCTTTATTACATATGGAAAAGAAACATAAGAAATGGTGATATTATATTCTCTGTAAGGGTAAACAAGGGAGATATCAACATATAATTATCATAATAATATAAAAAAAGTGAATAATATTTAAAAAACTATAAACTACAAACCATAGATCACAAGAATTCATATTATATTAAATCTTTATAGTTAATAATATGACAGTATTAAAGGAATCCAAGAATATGAGCCATGAGATAATAAAATTTTCACAATATTTATATTTATGGAATACATATAATCATATAAAATATTATGTAAAGTCTATAAACATAAACATTAACAACATGCTAGGCATGGTTTAACCACCCATGTACCTTAGTTGGGCTTGGGATAACCTTCCATGTGCACTATTTTAGTCTTGGGAGAACCACATGTGTACTCTATTTTGAGCTTTGGATAATCTCCCATGTACCCATCGAGATCCCATAACATTAATCATTTCCAAATGAATTTGAGGGATATATATGTCCCTCCCTTCACTTAAACCATACATTTTTGTTCCACTAGATCATAAAACATTTATCAAATCATTAACCATATAATGTAAATTGGATTCATAAGAAATTCATCATAAAATAACCAATAGAAAAGAAATGGTTTTCATAATCATTTCATCATACCATTACCCATAGATAGAAAATGGGTTTCATAATCATATCATCAATTATTATAGTAAAACCCATGGAAAAAGAATGGGATTCATAAAAATATCTTCATCATAACACCAAAACATCCATATATATAACAAGGATGGACAACTAGATAATACCCCAAATAAATATTAGGTATCATCAAAGTATTTCATCTAATTAGGAAAATTATTTTTATATATAACTTGGATCATTTCTTGAGTCAAATAACCTTTCTTTGAAAATCACTTTTTTAAAATAATAAATTCATAAAATATTTTGGAAATCATTTTCAATGAAAATAAGAATTATAAATTATAAAGTATGTTTTAAAAAATTTATTATTCATGATTTAGGGATGTTTTTTTCATGGTATACACATTAAAACAAATATTCCTTTCCAATTTCAGTAAATTCCAAATGAGCCTTATTCAGAAAATAACATGAAGATTCATTTTTTTTATAAAAATCCATAATAGGGAAAAATTAAATCTAAAAAATTATTTATTAAAATTAAATCATTCTTGAAAACATTTTAAAAACACGCAGAGGGAAGAAAAATTATTTTGTATTGAAGATAGAAATAATGTCGGTTTCCATGAAAAATATATTTTGGAATAATGATTAAATAAAGAGTGTAAAATTATGGGATACAAGTATTCTAAAGGAATTAACATAGAACAAGAATAATAATAAATATATTTATAAATATATCATTATATTTCATCATCTAAAGAATAAACCATAAAAATCCTAATAAAAATTAAATTGTAACATCATACACAAACAAATTTGGTAACATTAGAACCATAATACCCAAATAATAATAATATAAAATAAATCATTAAATATCATTAATAAAATTATATTAATAATATAACATTTCAAAGGGTTATTATACACACCTAATAAAAGAAGATAGGTGCATAACATAACATATGTCTCAAAAAAGGAAATTTGAGACAAAAATCCATTACATTACGTATCATCTTACATTGTACATATTAGAACCTCATGTGTAATAATTATAGGTTATTTATAAATATATTATATAAAAATAATGATATGTATAATTCTATATATGATTAAATTGTGACCTCTAATTACTCTTTTATTAACAATTCTTTATTAAAATAACATTTTGGGTAATAACTGCTTCGTTTTTGATGTTTGTTTTAGTTTTGTGTCATTAGTATTTTCTTTTTGATCCGAGTTCCATCATATCAATAATATTATACATAATATAAATATAACATATATTCATTATATATGAATCTTTAGTAATCAATTAATGTTATAGATTGAGAATGAATTACACTGTTCATGGAAATGGTTGGTTGTGTGTACACAGGAATGCTATATCAAGTTTCTCGATGGATTAAAATAAAGGACATAAATAATATATCACCTTTAAAAAATAATTTTTATTTTATATATATCATATATATTCATTATATTTACCCTAATTACCTTCTTTGAAAATAATTAGTGAAAACATGAATTAGATCGCTTAGCAAGGCGACAGTCTTTCGTACATACGAACAATTTTATCGTATCCCCCATAGAATGGAAAGTAAAAAATATATGTGTGATATAATAATTACATAAGAATAATTATGGTACAAATATAATATATATTTATTTAATATATCCTCATTACCATCCTTGTAAAACATAAATTAAAAACACATCACATCGGTTTGTGAGGCAGTAATCCGCCGTAAACAAGAGTAACAATGTTGTTTTACAAAGAGTTGGTAGGCGAGAATATAAATTTGGTACTATAATCATATATTTATAATAATATCACATATATAATATATAAATATTTAAACCCAAATTATATCTGTACATTACATGTGGTGATGGAAAATGAATAACATCGTTTCGCAAGACGGTAGTCCTCCATACACACGGTTGGTTGTTTCATATATGATTTTATAGAAGAGGAAATATATGTACCCCATTCCATTAATGTAATAAAATTTTATTATATTTAATATACATGTGATATTATATTATGATTTATTATTTTTTTAAGGAGGTGGAACAAGAAACAAATAAAAATCACAATTTTAAGAATTTTACCTCTTTTTGAGAGAACATATATATGTTTATCTCTAATTACTTCATTGAAGGATTTAATAATCAAAATAATTCCTATAGTATGTGGGTATGTAATTAAAGAATTTATTTGGGTAGGTATTGGTCTAACTAAATGGTTTTGGAGGTGTGTAGTGGAGATGACAGGTGGTGGCCTTTTTTTAGTGGGTAAGAGGACACACATAGAATATTTGAAACGAATAAAGTGTACACAAGTATTTAAAATGAAAAATTCTCAGAAATGAATAAATAAAGATAATTATAGGTTATAAGGTCTTAATATGCTTATAAAATTGGGTTTTAAAAGTTTATACATCATTTTATGCCTTATCTCTTTAGTTCAACCCTCCAATAAACTCATTTTAACCTTAACCACAGAAATTAATTTTTACATATTTTACTATTAATTTAAACAAAATAAGTTGAAATTATTCTATAATGTTAATTATTTTGATTCAAAAAATGTAATACATGTTTCAAAATCAAATTCAATGAACTAAAAAATTTTAATTTACATAAAACCCGCAGACTTGATGAAAAAGCAGTTTTCCAAAGAGAAAATTTTCAAATGTTTTAAGAGTTATTATATCTAAATTCAAAACAATGGTTGACTAAAATGATCTATATTGGATTAGGTATAATAAAATTTATCTAATATAACATTTAAAAAAAAATATAATAATAAAAAACATTATAATTTTTTTTAATGAAAAGGAAGTTTTAAATAAAAAGTAGTATTTTTCATTATTCATCCGAAAATTAATATTTTTTGAAAACATCTCAAAATTTCATGATAATATAATTTTAAACTTTATATTTAAAAAATAATGTTAATTTTTTCATAAAAAAATTTTCTAAAATTTTCAAAAAAAAAAATACTTATTTTTTCACAAAAACAAATACAGATCATTTTTATGTGATAAAATAATTTTAAAAGCATAGAAATACTTTAATAAAAATTAGGTAATTATATATATATATATGATTTATTTATATAAAACAATTAAAATTAATTTTTAAAATGTTTTTGTTTCTAATAATTATTCTAATTTTAATGACTGGGTAATAATTTTCATGTATAAATAATAATTTTAATTGTATTTTGGGGTCTGTTAAACCTCTGTGTTTTCTGTAACGTAAGCTATCGAAGAAATAAAATTTATTGGAAGAAAAAATCATAAATGTATCAGGGTGTCAGACACATATTACATCCTTAATCTACATAAAATTTGAGTAAAAGTAGCGTTAAGTCAAACTAGATGACATGCAATCTACACCACATGACCCTTAAACTTCTTGGAAAGGTCTGTTTGGTATGAACAAATTTTCTTACATTAGAGGTAGAACCATGTCAAAATTATTTACAAGGGGATTCTTATTAATAAAAATGTATCAGGGTAATGTTCCCCCCATTCTTAAGAACTATGTCCAAGATCTTGGGCCTTCTAATATGTGTCGGGATTTACCATTCTATTGCACAATCTTAGTATGAGATCATTATAACACATCCTTATATTGGAGTTAGATCGGTGTAGTTATTTCTCCCTAATAACTATATGTGGATTGATTTATATTATTTAGGTATATGTTTTAATATCTAAGTTACTTATCATGGACCCAACCATATCATTTTCCCCCATCATTTCTCTGAGTTCATCACTACTAAATATAATCACATTATAATCACACAAAAAGGACTTTAATAATGCTAAAAAAGTGATGTTGTCCTCATTGAAGTTAAATGGAGGGGGTCCTCTTTTTCAGTACTAAAAAATCACTAATAAAGGGATGAGTTTATTAGCTATAAATAAAGAAATAATAAAAGTAAACCTTTATTATTTCTAGTTTAGTACTGATAAAGGGTCACCTTTATCAGAACAATCATTAGCACTGATAAAGGCCCATCATGCTGTAGTGTGTTGTTTGTATAGTATCACACACAAAAAAACATGTAATGGAACACCCAACCAAATATATAACTTAATTCAATTAAATTCGACATCATGAATACATAAAAAACTAATACATACATTTCAAACAGTTTTTTGTATAATTAAATTTACAATTATCAACAAACATCTAAAAAAATTAATGTTTCATCTTTTGGTTCCCATGATCCCGTCTCAAAATAGTCCTCCCATGGTATCAGTTACAGAACAAATCACCTCAACCCTAGAAAAATAATCCACCAATATATGAAAAAAATCATATTTTAGTAATAGTATAAAGAAATAAATTAAAAATTAAAATGATAGAATGCATTGAAAAAATTTCAATTTTCAATTAAAAGAGAGACCTGAAGTAATACCGGTCACACCATGCATTTTGTTGTTGTGGGGATGATTTCTAAAAGTCATATATGAGTTATGGATCATTTTCCTAAAGTATTAAAGCAATCCATATGCGTTTTCTCAATTTCTAGTATGTCACTTGTTATTTTTACTAAAATTAATCTCAATTTCCAAAAAAGGCACACTAAGAGTTATAATAATCACATCATATGTAATGGCTCAATCCAGCCCACGATCATGATATTGTCCTCTTTGGGCCAAAAACACATGATTTTTCTTTCCCTAGGCTCTAGCCCTTAGGCATACCCCAGGAAAAGTCCTAATGATGGGATATGTATCCACACCATCTTATAAAGGAGGAATTTGTGCTCCTCCTCCTTCTATGTGGGATAGCCATAATCCACCCGCTAGAAGGTCCCAACATCCTCACTGGCACATCAAATGGAAACTAACTCTGATAATTTTTGTTACGACCCAGTCCATCCCATGATCATGATATTGTCTGCTTTGGTCAAAGACAACACATTTTTGATTTTACTAGGATATGGACCTCATGAATCCCCTAAGAAATGGCCTCACGATGGGAGAGGTATCCACACCACCTTATAAAGGGGTGATTCATTCTCCTCCTTCTTAGATGTGGGATTTTCATAATCAGATTATGGCTATCCCACATCGAAGGAGGAGGAGCATGAAGCACCACTTTATAAGGTGGTGTGGATACCTCTTCCATGATGAGGCCTTTTACTGGGGTATGCTTGAGGGCCATAGCCCAATGAAAGAAAAAATTTGTGGGCTAGGCCCAAAGTGGACAATGTCATGCTCATTGGCTGGACTAGGCCGTTACAAATGATATCATAGCCGGTGTCCATTTGATGTGCCAACAAGGATACTAGGCCCTTCTAGGGGGTTGATTTATGAAAATATCACATCAAAGGAGGAGGAGCATGAAGCAACCCTATATAAGGTGGTGTGGATATCTCTCCCATCATGAGGCCTTTTTCCTTGGGGATACCTGAGGGCCAGAGCCTAGGGAAATTAGAACCGTGTGGGATAGACCCAAAGAGGACAATATTAGGATGATGGGCTGGACTAGGCCATCATCCCGGTTTCGAGTGATACACAATGGTTCCCCATACCCCATTGGTCATGTGGCTTCAACAAAATATCCCCAAATACTAGATGTTTCTGACTAGAAGTGAGGTCCTTGGGTTTGATAGTGAGGAAACTATTCCCTCATAGGTAGAGCAACACAGAGGAAACAAATAGATAACAATAGTAGAAGTGGTAATACCATACAATAAATAAACTGCAGAAGACTGAAAGTAAATAAAAAAATGGATCCCATATATAAATGATGCATGTCACATATATCTAGGAAATTATCCAAACAAGTTACAATTTTATAAATACTATACTAAACCAAATTTGAAAGAAAACAAATTACTCCACTAGCATCGCAAGCCTTATCTTGGTCTCTTTCTCCCCAACTCCATATCAATCATGTACCTAAAGTAGAAGGGTGATTGCCCTTATCTATACCTGAAATAATATAATTTGTATGTGCCCAAAAGCATGACCCAAATAGGGTGTGAGGAGAATACCAATAGGAAACCATACAATGATCTATGTCAAACAATCTGTGAATATATATAGCAGGAAATATGCAAAATTAAGTAATAAACAAGGATGTAATGAAAAGTAAACAATCCTACAGTTTCAAACAACATTCATTTACATTTATCAATTATTCAACCAATCATTCACAAGAAACCCTCTTGGAATTTCTCACAGTCTATCCCCTCCGATTCAACATAGACAAAGACTCTCTGAGGAAGCACTTATTGTCAATTCTGCATGTGGTCTTTTAATGGTAAACTATAGACTCTATGAGGAAGTAGTCAACATCCAATTCCCCCTATTTTCTCACAACGGTATACTATAGACACTATGAGGGAGAACTCAATGTCCATCCCCCATATGGTCTCATAACATGAAAAGTAAAACAGGCACTCTGGGGAGGCCTTCAACATCCATTCCCAATATGGTCTAACTACACTAGGATCTCAAAGACATGTGTAATACAATCATGCAGAAATGATATCTAGCAGCCAAAGTAACATCTACTAATACAAGGCTAAGAAGCTAAAAATTATATCAAAAGAATTTCATATAAAATCAACTTCATCCTAACAACACTAGGCATGAAAAAAACATCCTAACAAGTAGTTCTAGACCCTACATCGAATATTAAACAAACATGTGAAAATTCTTACATAAACCTTATTCATAATCAAAATCCCTTACACTTGAAAAAAAATCATAGCAAGAATCAACAGGGTTAAATATCAAAAACACGCAATACCATAACCTTGGGTATTCGAAACGTTTGGCACATATAATTCAAAGACATATACGGAAAGGCACAATCCACATACCTCGACATTTTACGATTGATATAGTTGAGCCTCAACATTGGAATCGACCCAGAATTCAATAGATCTAAAAAACATAAAAAAATTAAACCATGAAGAAATCACAAAAGAAGAGAAATCCAAATAAGAGGCTCTAGAATAAGGAAGAACTCACCATGGCGATTCCAACATAATCGATGGTGTTTGATTCAGAGAATGGACGAAAGGTCGGTGGTTTAGAGCAGAATCATTGATCTTCAGTCACTCCTGGATGAGACGAATCCAGAAGAAGTCGTTTCGGAAAAATAGACACGACCTCAATCCAATAAAACTAATAAAAATAAAAATACATGGCGTGTATATGCCATTTTCGGGACCCGCCTTATACGACCCTACCACGTTGTCACACGGTCATGTATGCGGCCGTGACATAGCCTGGAATCAGTGCGAGAGTGTACAACATGTACAAGGATGTACATGACGTGTACTCATGATATTTTCCTTCTTATATTTTTCTCAAAAGCAATAATAAAAAAAAGTTCCATACTAGAAATTAAGATCTGGGTTCTTAAAAAATTCCTCCCTCAAAGAAATTGTTCCCCAAATTTCCCTAACAAGGTAGCGTAGAAGAAGAATCCTCGAACAGCTCTGGACACTCTGACCGCACATCAGTCTACCTCTCCCAAGTCTCATCCTGTACTCACCTATGCTGCCACAACACATGTACCAAAGGAATAGACCAGCCATGGAGAACCTTCATGCTGCGATCAACAATTCTGATAGGATGATCCTCAAACGAAGTGCCTACATCCACCTCAACCTCATCAGGTTGAAACACTTGATATGGTTCTAGGAAGTAATGTTATAACTAAGAAACATCGAAGACATTATGCATATCATGGTACCTATGAGGTAACTGTAATCAAAAAGCAACTGGCCCGATTCTATCCAGAACCTCAAACAGCCCAATGTACCTCGGTGAAAGCTTTCCATGTATCCTAATCAACTAGTGTCCCAAAATCGGTGTGACACATAGGAACACCTGATCTCCATCCTCGAACTCCGAAGTTTATCATTGTCAATCAGCAAAAGGAATCTATCATGACTGTGCAATAACCAACCTCTTCAGAATCAACTCCACCTACTTGGGGGTCTTCTGGACAAGAAGAGGTCCCAGCACAGGAGCCTCTCATACTTCCAGCCAACATAGTGGTGATCAGAATGGCTTACCACACAAAGACACATAGGGTGCCATCTAAATAGTTTCATGAAAACTATTATTGTAGGAAAGCATCACCAGAGGTTTTTTCTTCTCCCAAGAACCTCAAAAATCGAGGATGCATCATCGAAGCATGTCCTCCAACACCTAAATCATTCTCACAGACTGTACATCTATATGGAGGTGGAAAGTTCTACTTAGAAGTACCTATGTACCCAAATCCCTCTATAGTCCTTTCCAGACCCGAGATGTAAAACGTGCATCCCTGTTTGAAACAATGGAGTGTGGAACCCCATGTAAACGTACAATCTCATGGTTATAAAACCTTCCCTTCTCATCAAAATTGAAGGTCTTCTTGATCGGTAAAATGTGTGTAATCTTCGTGAGGCTGACAATGATAATCCAAAATGCATCATTCCCTCGAGGAGACCTTAGTAAACCTATCACGATGTCCATTGTGACATCATTTCACTTCCACTCAAGAATATTTTATTAATGCAAAATCATTACTGGTCGATGATACTTTACCTTCTCCTGCAAACAGGTGGAACACCTCATCACAAAACCAGCAACATCTCTCTTCATACTACGCCACCAATACTGACAGTGAAGATTTTAGTACATCTGAGTAATGCCAAGATGAACTACCCAAACTGAGGAAAAGAAATCCCACATCAGCTCCTTGAGTATGTCGGCTAACACCCATACGCGTTCATAAAAGCTCAAGACCTCATCCTAACTTACGGTCCATCTAAGAATAGGGTCCTCTCCTGACACACTCTCCTGTAGAACAAGGCCTTTAGAATCTGATAGTTTCCTCATTCTCACTCAATCAAGTAGAGTATAGGTAATAACTACAGAAGACAGAAACATCTACCTCTGCCAGTCGTGAACCTCCAAATGCATCTTAGAGAATAGAGCCATAAGCCACCACTCACTTCTAGCCTCCTGAACTGCCTATATCTGAGTCCTCCTGCTCAATGCATCAACCAAAGCGTTGACTTTCCCAGTCATGTAGGCAAGCATAAAGTCAAATTACTGAAGGTACATAACCCACCTTCTCTATCTCAAATTCAGGTCATGATGGATAAAGATATATTTGAGAATTTTATGGTTAGTGAAAACCAAAAAATTATCTCCCAAAAGATAGTGTCCATAACAGTGTAAAGAATGAACAACTACAGCCAACTCAATATCATGCGTTGGGTAATTAATCTCCTATGGCCTCAACTACTGAGACCCGTACACAATGACTCCTTACCACTACATAATCACTGATCCATGCCCAATTCCTGATGCATCAAAGTAAATTTTATATCTCTTTCCTGACTCTAGAAAAACTAGTACCAGTGATGAAGTCAACCTCCCTTTCAGCTCTAGAAAGGCGGAATGACAATAATCTGTCCACAAGTACTTCACACAATTTTTAGTCAGGCCCACCAGTGGTGCTAATAACAGTGAAAATTACAATATAAAATGTTTATAGTAACCATCTAGCCCTAGAAAACTCCGTACCCCAATGATGTTCTTCAGAAACTCATAGGAAACTACTATCATCACTTTCTATGGGTCTATTGATACTCCTATATATGAGATAACCTTACCCAAGAAGTGAATCTGGTCCCTCAAAAAGTGTAATTTTAATAGAATAACATATAGTCAATGCTCTCTCAGTGTACTAAAAATGATCTCAAGATGGGTAGCATGGTCGTGTCGAGTATTAGAGTACATCTAGATATAGTCCATGAAAACCACCACAAAGGAGTCTATGTATGGATGGAACAATTAGTTCATCAGTGCCATGAAACCTATCGGCGCATTTGTGAGACCGAACGGCATAACCAAATACTCATATAGACCATACCTACTTCAAAAGGATATAAGAGGTATATCAGATGACCTAACATGAAACTGATGATAACCAGATCTCAAGTAAATCTTCAAGAACATCCGAGCTCCTAAAATATGATCAAAGAAATAATCAATACTCTGCAAGGGATATCGGTTCTTGATCGTCAACTAGTTCAGCTCCCGATTATCCACACAAAGTTTGAGGGTATCTTCCACCTGCTTCGCAAACTGGACATGATAATTCTAAGGTGAATTACTGGGTTGGATAAAACCCTTTTCCTGGAATTCCTATAACTTCTTCTAAAGGTCCTATAACTCTTTTATATCCATACTATAAGGAGGAATGGACACCAATTCCACTCCTACTACAAGCTCAATAGAAAATTCTACCTCTCTCTCTAGAGGAAATCAAGATAAGTCCTCTGGAAAGACATCCCTAAAACGATCCACCACTAGAGGATTGACCATCTATGAAGTCCCTTGGTAATCCATAAAAAAACTAGCAATATGGTTTGTATCTCATCCCAACCGATGATGCTCAGGTCCCACTCAGCTTGCTTGGACATCCCATTTTCCCTCATGTAGAAAATATCCACCCTCTAGTGATGTAAAACTCACCCTACAATGATAGAAGTCGACAAAAACCAAGAAGGGAACTAACCAATACATTCCGAGATTGACATTATAAACTATCATCTCTAAGAAATTGAGGTCCCATAAGAAGTGGAACCAACCAACCTCAAGAGGTCACTTATTTCACTGACGTACACTAGTCGTTCTAGTCCCCAATAGAGTGTCTAGTGTCATGTTATCAGTAGAAGAAAAGATACAGAGCCCAGGGCTCTCCACAATAGAAATAGATATGAAAATATGGGAATCCCCTGTACCAAAAGTTCTAGAAGCTGAAACTAAGGAAACATGAATCTTACTAATAATTGTAGAGGGTTTGAGATCCTGCTCTTACTGGATCTTCTATATCGCAAAAGCCTGACCTACGTCACGACCTTGTGAAGCTAACTGAGATCCCTAAGCTAATCCACCATATGGTTGTAGAAAACCATTAGTCTGACCACTATGGATATGACATGCACCTCTCCCTGAATATCCTGATGAACTCTAATTCCTAGGCTTATGAGAAATTGGTGGTCCTACTCTGGTGCGAGGAGTCAAAACAGAACACCTATCACCAGCTGCTGGTGAGAAAATTGGACAGAACTGCTAAAGATTCCCCATCTTGACACATGATTGGAACTCAATGGGGTCTCTTAGGTAATGTGGCCTTGTATTCCAACTCTTCCCACACTGGTAGCATACCACCTGGCTACTTGAAGGAGTCTTTCACCTACTCGAATCTCCATGCGTAGAATCCCTGCAGTGCTTCTTGCTATCATTCGAAAGGGTACCAAATCCAGATGCCGAGCCTCCCTAGCTCACAACTCCATAATCCCTTAATTTATACTCTATTATTATCACCTAGTTGACAATAGAAGTTATGTAATTCAACATGAAGATATTAACCCGGGATCTGATGTCATGCCTAAAACCATCCTAAAACTTCCATGCCAGGAATAACCCATCACCCATGGAATGGGTGTGAAACACTATAGCTCTGTGAAGAGAGAATAATTCTCCTTGACTGAAATAGTACCCTGTTCTAGACTCATGAACTCTCAGGCTCGATCGGCCCTCAAAGTCTCCGAGTAGAAGTATTCTTAGAAGGAACACTAGAACTTATCCCAAAACATAACTTGCTGGTGTCTTGCTTGTGAGATCAAATTCCACCATCTCTTAGTAGAATAATGAAGCATATAAGTAGATAGCTTCACCCTATTTTCTGAAGGAATCTCAAAATGCCCAAATATAGATATCATGGCTTCTAACCATTACTATGTAGTCTGAGGTCCTCCATCCCATAAGAAAGTTGGAGGATACTGCTTCTAAAAAACCCATGTCAACTCTACCATAGATGGGGAAGGAGGCGGTGCTCCATGGAAGGTTGGAATAAACCTCATGAAGCCATCTTGGAACTGTGCATTAGAACTTATATCTATAATGATGGCTAGTTCAAAGATGGGCATGATGGGGGGATTCGCTGGTAGTCCCTGATCAACCATGTTCGGTGTCTGGTTGTTTCCCTGTATCTGGTGTACAACTGGAGGGAATCTCAATGGCATGATTTTTCAAGGTCAAGAGCACACCTTAGTTCAATATTATCAAGGGATTAAAATTATATGTGCACGAAAGGAACAGTTGAAAGAAAGCATTCATGATTTTCAAAACATGGATACACAACGTGTGTGACCCCTACACAACATGTTCCCTTAAGCCTTCACATGGCCGTGTACTTCTTCCAACCCAACTCGGGTAATACCCCATACACACGGAGTGTTCCTCCCAAGGACATGGTGTGTACTTTAATCATTCCCCAACCAAGTTTCTCTACATCACTAAATCACATGGTTCTCTTATAATGATGCAACACAACGTGTTTGTGCCAGGCATATTGTGTAATAGAAGGAATTCAATGACTTGTATCATTAGTCACACGGTTGGTTACACGATCGACTCCACACGAAGTGTTCAAGATGAACACAATGTGTACTACCTGATTTTTCATCTACCCTTGTCATTATTCACACAGCCGGATACATGGTCTGTATAACACAGTGTGTAAGTCCGGTACATAGTGTGTTCCACCAAGGATTTACCAACCTCGTTTCTCTGCCCCCACAATTAGTCACAAGGTTAAGGACTACACAGTGTGTACATACAGTACACGGCGTGTACTTAAGAATAACGGTTACTTCCGAAACAGAAGGATACATGGCGTGTATTCATCACTACCCACCATGTATTCTGGGTTTTTTCGGACAGTAAGCCTCAAAAACTACTCCAAAACCCCATAAAATACAAAAACAACGTTTAAAGATCCAAATTATGATATGTGGGGTCCCATAATTCCTAGGATTAAAATCTTGACATCTTGTTCCTGTATATTACAAGTAATAATACTGAAATAAATCACAAGATCCACCAAATTCTGATCCATGAGGGCCCATAATAGCTCAAGGACCAATGATTGACGTTCATCTAAAAGAAACTTTTCATATTAACAATACCATATCAAATAGAAGGTATTCTATCAAAGAATATATCCCAACATCATGCATATCTTCCACAACATCTACCACCACAACATGAAATCAGGAATGCACCCTAAATAGAATGACAATAATTCATGTCATGTGATCTCTAGAAAGTTCTTATATGATGCATGAGATGGAATTCACTCATCTCATCTATTTGAAACCGAAATAGAACCTCCAAAATATCAATGATAACAGATAAAAACATGTTAATCAACCAATGGTGAAACCGAATCAACTGTAATAATTGAAAAACCAAAAAAAAAATGCAATATTCGAGGCATATTGGATTTCCCCTATACACGGGTCAACTACTCCCATGCACAACTTATTACCAACATCCTATTCCTTATTATCCATATCTATAGACTCCAATAAGTAAGTCAAATAAGAAATAAATTTCTTTGATACCACTTTATAACGTCCCGGTTCCTGGTGCCACCCAAAGGTTCCCCGTACCCGGGTGGTCACATAGCCGCAAGCACATATCCCCAAATGCCAGAGGCTTCCGACTAGCAGCAAGGGCCTTGGGTTTGACAGTAGGGAAACTATTCCCTCATTGGAAAAGTAATATAGTAGAAACAAAAAGATAACTTTAGAGGAAGTAGTAATACCATAAAATAACTAAATAGCGGAGTAAAGAATGTAATTAAACAAATGGAACACATATATAAATGATGCATGTCACACATATCAAGGAAAGTAGCCAAACAAGTCAAAATTTTAGAAATATAGTACTAATCCAAAGTACCAAGAAAAAAAATAACTCCAACAGCATCGCAAGGCTCAGCTCAGTCTCATGCTCTCCAGCTCCACGTTAATCAAATACCTGAAGTAGAAGGGTGTTTTCCCTTTTCTATGCCTGCAACAATATAATCTGTTTGGGGCCAAAATCATGACCCAATTAGTGTGTGAGATGAATCCTAGTATGCAACAACCCAAAAATCTATGTCTAATTATCAGTGAATATATATAACAGGCAATATGAAAAATTATATAATAAACAAGGAAGTTCTCCAAAGTATATAATTCTATAGTTTCAAACCACATTCTTTTACATTTATCAATTATTCAACCAATTGTTCACACGAAACACTATAGGAAGTTAAAATAGTCAAACCACTCTGGTTTTACATAGATTAAGACTCTCTGAGGAAGCACTCATTGTCAATTAGTCCTATGGTATTTTAATAGTAAACAATATACTCTCTGAGGAAGCACTCAATGTCCAATTCCCCTTGTTGTCTCGCAACGGTATACTATATACACTCTGAAGGAACAGTCAACCTGCATTCCTCCTATGGTGTCACAATGTGAAAAGTATAATAGACACTCTGGGGAAGCCCTCAATTTCCACTCTCTATATGGTCTAACTACACCAGGTTCTCACAACCATGTGTAATAAAAGCATTCACAAATGATATCCAGCAGCCAAGGTAATCTCAACTACTACAAGTATAAGAAGCTACAAATCATATCACATGTATGTCATATAAAATCATATTCATCCAACAACACGAGGCATGGAATACAAAACAGCCTAACAGACAATTCTAGACCCAACAACCAATATCAAACAAACATGGGAAGACACATCCATAGCAAGGTAATAAACCATATTCATAATAAAAAACCCTTACTCAAGAAAACATATAATAGAAGGAATTAACATGGTTAAATATCCAAAAAATGAAATTCCCTAACCTAGGTTATTCAGCACTTTTTTCACATATAATTCAACGGCATCTATGGAAAGCCAAAAATCACCTACCTCGACATTGTATGATTGAAATTGTTGAACCTCAACCTTTGAATTATCCTAGAATGTTGTATATCTACAAAAACGTAAAAAATGTTCAACCTTGAATAACTCACTAAAGGGGAGAAATCAAGATAAGTGTCTCTAGATGAAGGACAAACTCCCCTTGGCGATTCAAACTCAATCGACTATGCTTGATTTAGATAATGGACGGTGGGTCACGGGCTCAGAGAAAAATCGTCGATCTTTGGTCGCTACTAGACGAGACTAAGCCAGAAGAAGCCGCTTCTTCCAATGAGATGCAACCCCAGTCCAATATAATAAATAAAAATAAAACTACACATCATGTTCTTTAAAGATACACAACATGTATATGCCTTTTCCATGCCCCGGCTTAAGCGGCCTTACCACGTCATTAGACAGTTGTGTACATGGTCGTGACACAGCCAAACATGGCCTGGACTCGGTGCCAGAGTACACAACATGTACAAGGAAGTACACGACGTGTACTCCTAAAATTTTCATTCATCTATTTTTCCTCAAAAAAAATATGAAAACACGATCCCAACCTGAAATGAAGATCTGGGTTCTTACATCGTACATGATATTTAGGTTCGGCAGATTCCAACACATCAAAAAATACTTATGGATCATTTTCCTAATGTTTCAAAAAATATAAATATGTTTTCCTAGTTTTCAGTATGTCACTTCTATTTCATACTATAGTATCATTTCAAACTGGAAACACCCATGTTTAGTCATACCAATCATATCGTTTGTTGGTTTGATGTGATACAACTTCATACACATCCAAAATGACTTATAAATCATTTTCCAAAATTATCATGTAAATTTGAGTGAGTTTTCTAGGTTTTCAGTGAGGGAAACATGTTTTATACAAAATGTAAATTTTAAACTGATAACGGACAATTTTTCATCATATCAGGCACATCCTTCATCATATTGAGGTTCAATTGATTTTTACATGTCACAAATGACTCACGAGTCATTTTACTAAATCATCAAAACAATCCATTTTGTTTTCAATTTTTAGTATAACAATTATTTGTTTTATTAAAATTAATGTCAACTTAAAATAAATGTACACTACTGGAGTCATAATAATCACAACGTTCATCATATTTTGGTGAGGTTGATTCCAAATTTTCACAAATGACATATGGATTGTTTTAATAAAGTATCAAAAAAATAATAATGCATTTTCATGGTTTTCAATATGTCAATTTTCCTGTTTTCTAAAATTAAATTCAATTTTTATTAAAAAGACACAATTGGAGTTATATAGGTCACACCGTGCATCATATTGAGGTGTGGTTGAGAGTAGGGTTGAGGTTCAGTTGATTCATTCATGTGATAAATGACTTATTAGTCATTTTTAGAAATTATTAGAACAATACAAATGTGTTTTCTCAATTATCAGTACATAACCAGTTATTTTAACTAAAAATAATGCCAATTTTAAATAAATATCCATGCTTGGAATCATACCGATCACAATGTGAATTGGATTATGGTACACAAGATTTATAAAAATAAAAAATTTCATATCAATCATTTTCATAATGTATCAAAACATTTTGAATGTATTTTATTTTATTTAGTATATCACATGTTATTCTTACAATAATTATTGTCAATTTTAAATAAAATACACAATTTGAGTTATACCAATCAAATTTTTTTTAGATTGAGATGCAGTTGATTCTTACAAGTAACAAATGACACAAATGTTGTTTTCCTAATGTCTTAAGAAAATCCAAATGAGATTTCTAGGTTTTTTATATGTCACTTGTTTCTTCAACTAAAATTACTGTAAATTTTAAGTAAATTGAAACACATGTAATTATACTAGTCATGCCATTTGTCAGATTGAGGTGACGGTGATTCCTACACATCAAAAATGAGTTATGGATAAATTTTATAAAGTATAAAAATAATATGAATGTATTTTCTCAGTTTTAAATATTTCACTTGTTCTTCTTACTATAATTGATGTAACTTTTAAATAAAAAGTGACACATTGAGTTATACTGGTCACACTATGAATCAGATTAAGGTGAGGTTGATTCCTAAAATACAAAATTGACCCGTGTGTAATTTTTATATAGAATCAAAATAATATGCAAGTGTTTTCTCAGTTTTTATTATCTCACTTATTCCTTTTTCTAAAATTAATGTCGATTATAAATAAATAGACACACAAGGAATTATACAGATCCCACCACGCATCGGATTTAGGTGAGGCTAATTACATCACATCAAAAATTAATTTGGATCATTTTACTAAAGCATCAAAACAATTATAATATTTTTTCTCCATTTTTAGTATATCACTTCTTCTTTTTACTAAATTTAATGTAAATTTTAAATGAAAATACATCCTACGAGTTATACTGATTACACCGTGTGTTGGATTGAGGTGAGGTTGAATCATACACATCAGAAATGTCTCATGAATCAGTTTCCTAATTCATCAAAATAATATGAATGGGTTTTCTTGGTTTTTAGTATGTCACTTATTATTTTTACTAAAATTAATGTCAATTTTATATAAATAGATGCACTTGGAAATATATTGGTCACACCATGCATCATATTGAGGTGTGACTGATTCTTGTAGATAAAAAATGACTTTTTAGATCTTTTTCATAAAGTATCGAAACAATATGAATGAATTTCATCATATTTTAGTATGTAACTATTCATTTTTATTAAAATTTCATTTAAAACTAGAAACACATATTTTTAGTAATACCCGTCACATCGTGTGTCGGTTTGACATCAGAAAAATTCATGAATTTGAAAAACGACTTATGAATCATTTTCATAAATTATCATGCCAATTGGAGAATGTTTTCTCGTTTTTACAAGAGTTTAATTTTTTTAACCAAAATGTAAAATTTTAACTAATAACAAACACTTTGAGTCATATCAGTCATGTCGGGTGTTGGATTGAGGTGAAGATGATTGCTTCATGTAAAAAATTTCTTATGGGTATTTTTTGTAAAGTATCAAAAAATTTCAATGGTTTATTCTTGGTTTTCAATATGTAACAAGTTACTTTTACTAAAATTAATGTAAATGTTAAATAAAAAGCCACACTTAGAGTCCTACTTTTCACACATTGAATTGGATTGAGGTATGGTTGATTCCTACATGTTATAAATTAATTAATTATCATTATTCTAAAGTAAAAAAGACAATATTAACACATTTTATTAGATTTCAATAGGACAATTGTTCTTTTTACTAATATTATTGTTAATTTTAAATAAAAACACACATTTGGAGTTATACTGGTGACATTGTGCATCATATTCTGGTGTTCTTGATTCCTATACATCAATAATGACTTATGAATCATTTTTTTAATGTATCAAAAGAATCCAAATGAATTTATATAGATTTTAGTATATCAATTTTTCTTTTTTCTAAAATTATTTTCAATTTTTAAAAAATTCACACACATTGAATTATATTGCCCACACCGTTTGTCAGATTGAAGTGCAGATGATTCTTACACATCACAAATGACTTATGGATAATAGTATTAAATTATCTAAACATTATGAATATGTTTCCTAAATTTGGAGTATGTATGTTGTCTTTTATAAAAAAATTAATATCAATTTTAAATAAAAAGGAGAACTTTAATTGATACCTGTCACACCATGTGTCGTATTGAGGTGAAGATGATTATTACATGTCCCAATATAGAAACCCTATCTTCTCGTATATTAAAATAAATCATTATAAAGATAAAAAATAATATTACACCATGAGGATCAATAGGTTTAATTTCTTGGGAAAACTAGGACCAAACATAACATTTACAACATCATGCATAAACATTTATTTAATTTCTTCTTCTCCAACTTCTTATGGGAACTTTACCTCTATATAGTATATATAGTCACCTGAGTATATAAATCAAAAATGGGAGAGACAAAATCCCAGTAAAAGGATAGAAGAGAACAATATATAATGGGGTGATAATAATCATAACATATGCAAAGGATCATGAACTTGAGAGAAATCATTAATAAAAGACTTGAAATGTGTCGATGCATAAAAAAAGCATAATGTATTAGTGGTTAACTACCACACATAGTTGTGGACAAATATATAATCATGTTCACACATCATTTCAATTTAACTCATGAGATTCATCACTTTACCCAATGAATTGTAGAAATGTATAATTCTAGGCACACATTTCATAATAAAACATTCATATTGCACTATATAATTCTGGACACACCCATCACAACATAATATTTACATTATCATTCATTCCCCTTTTAAAATATATAAAATGTAAAATTAACACAAAACATGGAAATAAATGGGTTTCAAATAATAAATCATACTTTAATAAACATTTCTTCCCCAAAATAAAATGGGAATAACATTCTTGACATAGAACCATTAACCATGTGTGAAGAGTGAAACAATAATCAAGAAATAAAAAATGGTGTGTTTACATGAAAGAAGAGTTATTTTGGAAAACATTGTGTTTTTCATAAAATAAATTAGATAACATGTAATAACAATAAAATTTAAGATAATGATGAATAAATTATTTTTAAGGCATATTCATACTGAAAATTGGCTGAAGAGGGAAACCCCAATGAAAGAGAGCAAGGTTTGAGAATTTCCCCATACCTTGTATCCGAAAAATTTCATCAATTTAATGTCCTATATAATAACATTATGGTAATTAATTAACATATATAGAAACTTTTATACATTAATAAGATTAATTATGGTATAATTAATTTCATTTATGGGCTTCTAGAGGTGTTATAGAGTTTAAATTCCTTGTTCGGGAATGTTCATTTTTATAGTTTTCTTGAACGGTTCACTTGTATTCATGAATGGAAGTTCATTTAAAACATGGATAAACATCCACAATTGAAATTATATTGTATTGATGATGTTATAGTACTTTAAATTATCTTATTAATAATTTGTTTATAAACGATGAGAATGAATCATTAGATAAGAATTTAATGATGAATGTTTGGGTTAATTCGTGCGGTTTTTCGACAACAACTAACTTGTTTTGTTTAATAATTTAGTAATACGTAAATAAGTTAGTTACAGGAAACTAAAAAGGTTATAATAAATATAAAATAGTCTGGTTCAATCATAAATATGTTTTCATGACCAGATTTGTAGGTGGTAATGGAAAAAGGAAAACATGTCATTTTGAAGGTGATAAATTAACACCTCACGAACAATGTTTTCCTTTCTTAAATAAAAAGAAGATAAGAAGGGGATTCCATGATATAATATCCCATTAGTATCATAAAATTCCATTATATTAAATATTATAGAGTTACCATACCATGTGTATGAGGATAAATGGGGAGATATTAAGAAAATAACTTGAAATTGAAAGGAAATTAAGGGAAAAGAGAGAGACAGGAATTGCCTCTTTAATCCTCCCCCTGAGATCAACCTTATGAAACCTAGGATTGGTCTTTGGATGAGACCAAAAGCTCCTGAAAGTGGGGGAGGGGATAAAGAAGATGTTTGGGTAGAGTTTAGATGATGATTTAAGCTTGATAGGTGTGAGGAAATGAAGGTGTGAATGGTGGTATTTATAGTGGATGTGATAGGGGTTTTCTTAATATTTTAATCATTAGAATTTTTTATTTCAACTAAGATAATAAATAGTGATGATTCCATGACCAAGAATAGTAATAGGGAATGTGATTTAGATATTTTGGTGCTTATATCACTTTTCATGTCAGGAATAGTGGATTTAAATTATAATGTATTCATACGGTAAATTAATGTATTTTATTATTCACAAAAAATTCAAGTATTTTAGAAAAATCCCAATAATTCACCTTAACCATTGTTCGAAATGTAGAATCCAAAAATTAAGTCCATTTCTAAGAATTAATTTTCTAAATATGATTAATTTAATTTTCAATTAAATCATAATTTACTTAAAAAATAATGTTTTTAAAACATTAATTTTCTAATTCCAAAACATAGGTTCATCATTCTTTCACTTAAATCCTATATATATACTATCATAGGCGAGGTTACTATTCATAAGGATATGTTACTATTCAAAAGGGTAAAATTACTATTCATTAGGGTAACGTTACTATTCATAAGGCTATGTTACTGTTCATCCAAAATTAAGTTTTTCTATTAGACTCCAAAAATCACCCTGAACACAATAGTTTGTGTCATATTTTCGAAATTGAAAACATAGAAGTAGAAAATTAATGTTTAATGGTCACATAATATTTAGTATCATGATATTTCATTATGATTCCAAATGTGATTATATTACAAGGCATAATTATAAGAAGGGAATTTTATTAGTAAAACATTAGGTTGTTACATTCTTCCCCCCTTAGGAAATTTCACCCTTGAAATTTCTTTTTACACAAAAAGGTAATGGTCCTTATCCTTCATCATATCCTTGGTTTCCCAAGTTACTTATTAAAAAATATTGTTCCTCCACAACACTTTGACAAGGTGGGTTTTCTTGTTGTGTAGAAACTTATCTCTCTGGTCCAGAATCTTCACTAGCTACTCCTCATAAGAGAGATCATCTTCCCCCTATACCACCTCTGAGTTCAGTACATGTGAGGGATATGGTAGTACATCCTCGGGAATGATACGTGAAACACAACAAGAATATTATCCATATTCGGTGGAAGTGCAAGCCAATAGGCCACAACTCATATGTGGTAAAGGATCTTAAAGGGGGCAATTTACCATGGGCTTAGCTTCCCTTTCTTTCCAAACCACATTACTCTATTCCATGGGGATATTCAAAGGAAGACTTTATCTCCAATGTTGAACTCCATGTCCCTTCAATGGTTGTCAGTATAGTTCTTCTGCCAAATCTAAACAACTTTGATGTGTTTCTTGATGACTTGAACCTTCTATGTCATCTCTTTCACAAGATCATGTCCCTGTAGTTTTCATTCTCCAACTTCATCCCAATAAGTTGGAGTTCTACATCGCTTTCCATATAGAGATTCATATGGATCCATCTGAATAATCAAGTGGAAGATATTGTTTTATGAGAACTCAACCAATGGGTGATGCTGATCCCATCCACCTTTTAATTCAAATGAGAAGGCTCTTAACATTTATTCAAGAGTATGAATTGTCCTTTTATATTGGCAATCAGTTTGGGGGTGATAGGCCGTGATGAAATTTAATTCAGTACTCAAAGAATGTTCAAGACTCCATCAAAATTTAGATCCAAACCTTGGATCACAGTCATATACAATTGAGAGTGGAACACCATATAGTCTCCACACTTCCAAAACATATATCTTTTCAAGTTGTTCAAGTTAAAGATCTTCCTGAATAGTGATAGAATGGTCAGTCTTGGTTAGTCGGTCAACAAATGACCATATTTCATTATTTCCCTTCATCGTCTTCAGGAGACCCATGAAAAATTCCACAGTGGAATTCTCCCATTTCCACATGGGTATACACAATGTTTTCATCATCCCATTGTACTTTTGTCTCTCTTCTTTAACTTTCTGTCATACTAAGCACATTTAGATGTATTTCACAAACTCCTTATTCATGTTATCCCGCCAGAAGTATTGTTAGAGATTTTGGAACATCATGGTACTACCAAGATGGATAGAGAATGTTGAGCGATGTCTATTGTCCAATATCTTCTTCTTTATCCTGGATGATGAAGGCACACAAAGCTATGTTCCAAACTAATTCACACCATCATCATTGATATGGAACTCATATAGTTTATCTTCCTTTACTATATTCACCTACTTTTGTAATTCTAGATCATCCCTTGGTGCCTCCTTAATCATCTCTTAGATTGATGGTTGTGAAATCATTTGGGAAAGGTAGGATGTATCCCCTATCCTTATGATTTCCAAATCTTTTCTTTGCATATCCAAAAAGATAGGGTATTGTCAAATCCATAACATGGATAGAGTAGCAGGTTCTTTTCTACTTCGACCATCAACTAACTTATTCATCTTTCTCAGATGATAGTTAATAGAGCAGTCGAAGTCCTTGATTAGCTCTAATTATATCCTTTGATGCATGTTGAGCTCCATTTGTGTGAATATATACTTTAGGCTCTTCTGGTAAGTGAATTGGTCACACTTCTCTCCATAAAGGTAGTTCCACCAAATTTTCATGGAAAAAATCAAGTCTTCCAACTCTAGATCATGCATTGGGCAGTTCTGATAATGTATCTTCAACTGATGTGAGGCATAGTCAATCAAATTAACATTTTTAATGAGTACACAACCCAATAGATTCTTTTAAGCATCACATTATATCACAAAAACTTCTCTACTTTTTGGTAGTTTGAGTATAGGTGCAGTGATCATCCTTCTCTTTACCTCCTTCAATCTTCCCACACATTATTCCGTCCAAACACACTTTACCCCTTTCCTTGTTAACATAGTTATCAGGTTGACAATCGGGAGAAATTTCTCACAAAACATCGGTAGTACCCAGTTTATCCATGAAAACTAAAGATTTGTGTGACACTAGATGGTTTCAGAAATTCTTCAATCGTATTTGTTTTTTACTAGTCCATAGAAATTCCCTCAATTGTGATTACATTTCCCCAGAACATGACATGCTTCCTCCAAAAGTCACACTTTGCTGAACTTGGCGTACAACTTCTCCTTTCTCAATTTGGCCAACACAAGTCTTAGGTATTCTTCAGGTTCCTCCTTGATAAGGGATTATAGAATAATATCATCAATAAACACTACCAAATTTTTTTGAGGTAATGTCTAAATAATCTATTCATAAAATCCATGAATATTTTAGGGGGATTAGTAAGTCTGGAAGGCATTACTAGAAACCCATAGTGCCCATACTTTGTATGGAAGACAATATTTTAAATATCTTCCTTCTTCACCTTTATTTGAGGATATCCAGAATGAAGATCCACCTTTCTTAAGTATTGAGGTCGTCTTAACTGATCAAACAAGTCATCAATCCTTGTAAGAGGATATTTTTTCTTCTTGGTGATCTTGATGAATTCCTGATAATCGATACCTGTAGAGACCCGAAGCCTAACATACATGGACATTACATTACTTTTTCGGAATACTTAGTACATTACAAAAACACACACACAAGGATCGTAATAGTTTAGTGTCTTTGGAAACTCGGAATAAAATCTTCTAATCGTGGTGAAAGATCTTCAACATCTCCCATAAAGATCTTCCTTTTTTTTACCTAAAAACTTTCTTTATATCCTGGGGAGAAGAAAACATAAAAGGGCGAGCTCAAATGCTCAGTAAGGGTAAACAAAAGAAATATCAATCACATCGTATTCATAAGAACATAACATTTTGGAAATCATAACCTGCAAAAGAGAGCATAATTTCATAACATGGGATAAATCATGGTAGTGAAATGTAATCACAATAATCATAACTTAAAACATGAAACTTTTTGGCATTCACACATAATCATAGATAATCATTTCTTGTTAGTCAAGACTCATTGCCAAGACTATCTTAGTGGACAAAGTCCCTTTCTAAATCGAGTAACCCTCATTTCAGTCCTGTTTCACTGAACCGGTATAACCTACCATTCCAGCCATGTCTATCTCATGAGATATAAAATCTTTACCCAATGCATTGGAGGGAGATATAGGTCCCACCCATCTTATAATGAATCCTTTCTTATGTGTGCCACATAATCATAAATCATACATCATTGCATAACCCATGTAATACAAATTGGAATCTTAAACATCATGACATCATAAAACAATTCATACAAGATAAAGGAATTCATAAAAAACAATTCAATCACAACATGATCAAATCAATGTAATAATAGGGATAAAAAACAGAACCCTTTATTATCTTAGATGGAAAATAATTTTGATAAAACACTTGAACTCCATTCTTGAGGAAAATATCCTTTCTTCTTCAAAAAAACATTTTTCCTTTCATAACATGTCATACGACTTTAAAATAAAAGAAGTTGATTAAAAATAAACTTGTAAACTTTTAAAGGAAGATTCTTGGAAATAATTTTTTAAAAATCCATTCATGTCGTATAAGTTAAAAAAACATTCTTCGTACTTTTGTCGGAAAAGTCAAAAAGTACCTCGTACGAAAAAAATGACAAAAGATTCCTTTCATATTCTTCACTAAAAACTCACTGAAGGGTAAAATTGGATTTAAACAATTGTAGGTGGATGGAAATAATATTACATATTTAGGAAATATGGATGTGGATGATAAAATAAACCCCAGTAAATACTAAAGTATAAACAATCTCAGATAAAAATGAGATTGTGATATTTCCCTTACCTTAGGTCCGATTTTCTTTGTACGTGTCCGAAGCTCCTGTATAATGGTTTAAATAATGTCATTGACTTATTACAGAATAATATTCATTGTTATGATATCATATATGGTTCACTTATGACATTATATTACCTGTTCTTTTGTAAATTCCATTTTAAAGAAGTGTTTTGGGTAAAATCGTTTCATTTTATCGTAGGTGTTTTGACTTGTTGTTCTTGACATTATTATTACTTATATCATGATTTACTTACTTCCAGAATATAAAATATGATTTATATATCATATATATTCAGTATATATATATATATAAGATAGATAAATGAAATGAAAAACACCGTTCATGGAGACGGTAGTCCGTACGTACGCATGAACGCTGTTTTCCTTTCCTTATTGTCTTGAATGGAAGTAAGTAGATGACATACATATACATATATACATAAATCCAGTAGCTTTATAATGTCATATATTTCATTATTATTTCTTATATATACTTTTTAATCATTCTTAAATGGTTAACATGGAGAATGAATCTCATCGCGTCGTGGAGACGGTAGTCCGTACGTACCCACGAGCGATGATATCGTTCCCATGGTCGTGGAATTGTGTTAAAGTGTATGAATATTATTTCAGTATCAATATCACTTTATAATAATCATATATAGTTACTCATTACACCATTATACCCATCCTATTAAGGTGGCGGCGGAAAATGGATTACACCACGGCGTGGAGACAATATTCCGTACGTACGCACGCGCGGTGATTTCTTTTTCCATAGGATGGATAGATGGTGAAATAGGGTTGTTTCATACTTAAAATAACATATCAGTATATGAGTGATACTGATGTTATTACTTCATAATGAAACAACCTAAGAAGAAGAAGTGGAAGAAGAAATAAAGATGAAAGAATTGGTAACGGTAATTACCTCTTCTTTGAAGCGCCTCTTTGAGACCTCCTCTTAGGGCACTAAAATTGGTCTTTTAGGAATACCAGAACCTCTAGTATGTTTCTAGGGAAGTGGATAAGAGATTTTGGCAGGGGTTGTCCGAGCTTGAGTGCTCAAATTTGTGTGAGGAGGAGGGGGAGGAGGTGTCCTTTTATAAGGGAGGAGAGGGGCACCTTAGGAATATCTCAAAATATTATTTTATATTAAAGTCAAAATCGGTTTATAAGGGTTCCAGAGGGTCTTATTTCTAAGATAAAGTGGGGATGGGTCGAAATCCTATCAACCAATAAGATTTAGACAAGTTTAGGGTATTATTTTAACCTTATCAATTAGATTTAACTCTAAGTTAAATAATTTAACTTTTACCGTGTCTTTTTGTTTTCTTTCACTATATGGTTAATACACTTACTATAACATGCCAAAAGAACCCCAAATGGTTTATTATTAATATATATATCCTTATCTAAGTCATTTGGCCGAACCTTAGATTTTTAGGAATAAAATAACAATTAATAATATAATATTTGATTTAAAAACTATTTTGTGTCAATTTTGACACTATTTGATATATGATTTTTGTGAAAGTCATAACAGAATTATATGATCGAACCAAGTTGATTAAATCAACACTAATATATCATAGTAACCTAGAAAATTAGTGGAATTCATAAAAAGTCTCAAATTATATTCATTTGAGCATTTATAACATCAATTATGTTAATATTTCCTTAAAAAGGGTAATTACTGCATCATCGTTGTGTCATAAATAAATTAATTTATTTAAAGTCTAAAAATTATAAATAAAATATCATTATGTAGGAAATCTTTTTATCTTTCTAATGAATATTTATAGTCGAATTTATCTTATGTATAACCCCATATTAAAAATGTTTTAGTAAATAAACTTTGATTTTAACTCTTTTAACCCTTCTTTAAATAAATTAATAATAAATGTCCTAATCTAATCCAAGTGGGCCTAAATGGTCATATTATATTCATAAGGTTGTTTTTGGTCGAATTACACTTATCCAATAGAATTAGGACATGTGTTAGGGTAATAGTAATATCATATTTACCCTTAGTTACCCTATTTACTATTAACCGCGGTAAAAAAAAAGTAAAAAGTTACTATTCACCAAAAATTATTTTCATCTCATTGAACCACATTTTAGTCTTTGATATTAACCGTGTCTCTCGGATTTTAGAAATTCCATTCACAGAAGCGGTAAAATTAAGTTTTATGAAAAGTTCAGTTTTTTAACTACCACTTAGTAGTTTCACTATTCATCAAAAATTGATGTTTTTCAGAACAATGCCAAAATTTCATCCTAAGCTATATTTAATATTCCGAATTCAAAAATGATGTCTATTTTACCAAATTCATATCATAGAAGTTTCATTAATTATTTTTATAATTAAATCCCGCTGTTAAAACAAATAGCGTGTTTTTAAGAGATAATAAATATCAAAAGATTGAAACTTGTTTATAAGTGGTTTAAATGTGAAATTACATCCAATGACCATTATTGTATTAAATTGTAAAAATATATTCTAAATATAATTTAAAACCACTAAAATTAATAATATATCACTATTAATTATTTCGATTGAAAAAGTTGTCTTTAATTAAAATTTAGTAATTTTCACTATTCATCAGAATATGAAAGTTATCCGAAAAGTACCAAAATTTCACCCTAAGCTAATTTCGATATTCCGAATCCAAAAATGAAGTCCATTTTGAAAAATAGAATTTACAAAATTTCAAAAAGTGGTTATTACTATTCATAACGGTTAGTTTTAATAATATTTTAATAGCGTATCGTTGTTTAGTAAAACTCGGTATTGCGTACTACACACGCTATCAAGGAAGGTCGTGATTGCGTGTAATGAAAGGCAAGTCAAGGATGCGTGTTGTGCAAGCTCCTTTTGGTGTAGCGTACAACACGAGACATTAATAATATTAAAAAGAATATTTTTCATAAAATCTCGGGCTGTTACATTCTACCCCCCTTAAAATGAATTTCGCCCTCGAAATTCATCGGGGTTATAAATGGTTTACTATTCAAAAGTTTCTTTAATAGAAACCCACATCGTAAAAAGGAATACCAAAACCAATCTTTAAAAACGAAAGTATGAAACGTAACGGTTACCCAAATAAACTAATCACTGGGTTTCCACATAGGTGAAAATATGTATATGGAAGAGAAATCTAACCATCATGTTCTGATGGAGAGTGGTAGAGAACATGGCTATGGAAAATCCAGTAATCACAAATCCATAGATTTGTGATGATATAAGGTACCATCTGATTCATCAGGTATAAGATCAATAGAACAACATTTTTGGTTTTCAAGATCATTTCCCTAAAGATGAAAATTTGAATTAAAATAAATACTTACTTTATTTTGGTACAATCTCATTGTTGTTCGTACTTTGAACAATTTCCACTTCATCTCTTAAAGAAATGAAGTTGAATTTGTTATTCGTGAAGTGTTAATAGATCATGTGATAGAATGATGGGTCATTCCATCTGTCTCAAACAAAAGGTTAGAAAAGTTATCAAAAAAAATACATAAGTCCATCAATAGTGAGATCAATCATATATGGTTCATAAAATGGACGTATACTTCATATATCATACTACTTAATATAATAAAACTAGTTTCCACTAAACAGGGACTTCCTGTAGGCCAGTGGTAGGCGATAAAGGCCAGTCGCATTTCGGTTGTGGGTTCGATTCCCACAGCCTTGTCCGACGCGATGGGCTGTCGCCCGTCCTGCAGGTTGTCCTTTTTCTAAAGCTATTTTACTATAACATCCCATCAATAATAATAACTTATGTCCAACATAAACCATTCCAATCTTTAGGATTATCCATAATACTGCCATCCACTCTCAGAGATTTAATACCATCATTGATCCCCATATATCATAAGATATATCTTATTGGTCACATTCCAAACATTCAAAGGCCTTAATCTTGTACTCTCTTGAATACCCATTGATCCATAGTGAAAACTTGAATGCAGTTAAAAGTTAACACTTTCCATATACCAAAATCCTCAAAATTCTATATACTCAAACCATGATATCACTTAGTCCTTATATCAATCATGAATACTGTTAAACATTTCATTTTCTCATTTTCCCTTCATTATGTGCATATCATCTTATTTCCAAAAATATCTCAATCACTTTGAATACCACATTAGACCAATACATAGATATTCCAATACTCCATGATACAACATTATTTTGGAATCCCATTACATAAACACTTAATCATTCCACCACATCGTTGTCATATTCAACATCACCAATTGTGATCGCATGTGACTTCCCTTTGTCCTTTGCCTTAAGTTGTTGCTCATGTCGATCATCACTAACCCTTGGATTAGGGAATTTATTGGCATAATGTCCCATCTCCTTGCACTTGAAGCATTGAAGTGTTGGTGGTGCATTCTCTACAGTGTTTTCTTTATTCACATCATTAAAAACCCTTTTTCCATTACCTCGACACTCAGCTGCTTGATGACCTTCTTTTCCACACTTAAAACATTTTCTAGTCCCTTTAAGGAAATCTCCACCATGCTTCTTTCCACACTTTGAGCATAAGGAAACATTCATCTTCTTTTCACCATTATTCTGAGAATTCTTCTTGAACTCCATCTTTCTTTTCTTATCAAAACCACGAGATGGATATGTAACACCAACTTCCATTTCTACCTTGATAGCACAACGCACAATTTCTTCATAGCTACTGAAGTCTCTTATAGATAATGCCCTTCGAAGACTTGGTTTTAAGCCACTGAAAAATCGATTGATCTTACTCTCAGGTTGGATAATAATACCAGAAGCGTACCTTGCAAGTCTTGTAAAATTTGCTTCATAGGTACCAACAGATTCATCATCCTTTTGTTTTAGTTCAAGAAACTCTTTCTCCATCTTTGTTCGAAGAATACGAGGGAAGTACTTACTGAAAAACAAGTTCTTGAACTCATCCCATTCCATGGACTCAATTTCATCTCTTGGCCTCATATTCTTGATAAGATTCCACCATTGATCAGCTTCACCTTCCAAACGATATACTGATAAGATGAATTTATCAAGTTCAGAACATTGAAGAACTGAAAATATCTTTTCAGTGGTACTGATCCATTGTTCAGCAACAAGTGGATCAGAAGACCCATTGAAAGAAGGTGGACGTTGCCTCATGAAGGACTCAATAGAATATTGTTCCCTTCTCTGTTCATTTGGAAGTCCAGAATGATTCATAGCTTGTGCAAGTATAGAAATAAGATTTTGCACTCTATCTCCCATAACATTTGTTTGTTCAGGAGGGAAATCATTGCATTTTCCATTGCATTGATCAACACGGTTCCTTCGGGTTCCAGCCATCATCTAAAACCCAAAAATAATAGTGTGAGAGGCAAAAATCATGCTAGGGAAAACAAAATTGTAAAGGGGGAGTATCCTCAATATCTAACTTCTTAGGTTAAATCCTAAGATCGTTACCGTAGTAATAGGACTGTATTCTATATGTATACTTATCCGTAGGGACATCCCTAGAAAAACCTTATAAATATCTCAAGGGATTCCACTAAAGTTATCGCATCCTAGTTTCCAAAGGTTGACTAAACCTTTCCTCTGATACCAACTGTAGAGACCCGAAGCCTAACGTACATGGACATTACATTACTTTTGCGGAATACTTAGTACATTACAAAAACACACACACAAGGATCGTAATAGTCTAGTGTCTTTGGAAACTCGGAATAAAATATTCTAATCGTGGTGAAAGATCTTCAACATCTCCCATAAAGATCTTCCTTTTTTTTACCTAAAACCTTTCTTTATATCCTGGGGAGAAGAAAACATAAAAGGGTGAGCTCAAATGCTCAGTAAGGGTAAACAAAGGAAATATCAATCACATCGTATTCATAAGAACATAACATTTTGGAAATCATAACCTGCAAAAGAGAGCATAATTTCATAACATGGGATAAATCATGGTAGTGAAATGTAATCACAATAATCATAACTTAAAACATGAAACTTTGTGGCATTCACACATAATCCTAGAGAATCATTTCTTGTTAGTCAAGACTCATTTCCAAGACTATCTTAGTGGACAAAGTCCCTTTCTGAATCGAGTAACCCTCGTTTCAGTCCTGTTTCACTGAACCGGTATAACCTACCATTCCAGCCATGTCTATCTAATGAGATATAAAATCCTTATCCAATGCATTGGAGGGAGATATAGGTCCCACCAATCTTATAATGAATCTTTTCTTATGTGTGCCACATAATCATAAATCATACATCATTGCATAACCCATGTAATACAAATTGGAATCTTAAACAACATGACATCATAAAACAATTCATACAAGATAAAGGAATTCATAAAAAATAATTCAATCACAACATGATCAAATCAATGTAATAATAGGGAAAAAAAACAGAACCCTTTATTATCTTAGATGGAAAATAATTTTGATAAAACACTTGAACTCCATTCTTGAGGAAAATATCCTTTCTTCTTCAAAAAAACATTTTTCCTTTCATAACATGTCATACGACTTTAAAATAAAAGAAGTTGATTAAAAATAAACTTGAAAACTTGTAAAGGAATATTCTTGGAAATAATGTTTTAAAAATCCATTCATGTCGTATAAGTTAAAAAAAACATTCTTCGTACTTTTGTCGGAAAAGTCAAAAAGTACCTCGTACGAAAAAACGAAAAAAGATTCCTTTCATATTCTTTACTAAAAACTCACTGAAGGGTAAAATTGGATATAAACTATTGTAGAAGGATATAAATATTACATATTGAGGAAACATGGATGTGGATGACAAAATACACCCCAGTAATTACCAAAGTAAAAACAATCTCGGATAAAAGTGAGATTGTGGTATTTCCCCTTACCTTAGGTCCGATTTGCTTTGTACGTGTCCGAAGCTCCTGTATAAAGGTTTAAATAATGTTATTGACTTATTCCAGAATCATATTCATTGTTATGATATCATATATGGTTCACTTATGACATTATATTACCTGTTCTTTTGTAAATTCCATTTTAAAGAAGCGTTTTGGGTAAAATCGTTTCATTTTATCGTAGGTGTTTTGACTTGTTGTTCTTGACATTATTATTACTTATATCATGATTTACTTACTTCCAGAATATAAAATATGATTTATATATCATATATATTCAGTATATATATATATAAGATAGATAAATGAAATGAAAAACACCGTTCATGGAGACGGTAGTCCGTACGTACGCATGAACGCTGTTTTCCTTTCCTTATTGTCTTGAATGGAAGTAAGTAGATGACATACATATACATATATACATAAATCCAGTAGCTTTATAATGTCATATATTTCATTATTATTTCTTATATATACTTTTTAATCATTCTTAAATGGTTAACATGGAGAATGAATCTCATCGCTTCGTGGAGACGGTAGTCCGTACGTACGCATGAGCGATGATATCGTTACCATGGTCGTGGAATTGTGTTAAAGTGTATGCATATTATTTCAGTATCAATATAACTTTATAATAATCATATATAGTTACTCATTACACCATTATACCCATCCTATTAAGGTGGTGGCGGAAAATGGATTACACCACGACGTGGAGACGGTATTCCGTACGTACGCACGCGCGGTGATTTCTTTTTCCGTAGGATGGATAGATGGTGAAATAGGGTTGTTTCATACTTAAAATAACATATCAGTATATTAGTGATACTGATGTTATTACTTCATAATTAAACAACCTAAGAAGAAGAAGTGGAAGAAGAAATAAAGATGAAAGAATTGGTAACGGTAATTACCTCTTCTTTGAAGCGCCTCTTTGATACCTCCTCTTAGGGCACTAAAATTGGTCTTTGAGGAAGAACAAAAACTCTAGGATGTTTCTAGGGAAATGGAGAAGAGATTTTGTCAGGGGTTGGCCGAGCTTGAGTGCTCAAATATGTGTGAGGAGGAGGGGGAGGAGGTGTCATTTTATAAGGGAGGAGAGGGGCACCTTAGGAATATCTCAAAATATTATTTTATATTAAAGTCAAAATCGGTTTATAAGGGTTCCAAAGGGTCTTATTTCGAAGCTAAAGTGGGTATGGGTCGAAATCCTATCAACCAACAAGATTTAGACAAGTTTATGGTATTATTTTAACCTTATCAATTAGATTTAACTCTAAGTTAAATAATTTAACTTTTACCGTGTCTTTTTGTTTTCTTTCACTATATGGTTAATACACTTACTATAACATGCCAAACGAACCCCAAATTGTTTATTATTAATATATATATCCTTATCTAAGTCATTTGGCCGATCCTTAGATTTTTAGGAATAAAATAACAATTAATAATATAATATTTGATTTAAAAACTATTTTGTGTCAATTTTGACACTATTTGATATATGATTTTTGTGAAAATCATAACAGAATTATATGTTCGAACCAAGTTGATTAAATCAACACTAATATATCATAGTAACCTAGAAAATTAATGTAATTCATAAAAAGTCTCAAATTACATTCATTTGAGCATTTATAACATCAATTATGTTAATATTTCCTTAAAAATGGTAATTACTGCATCATCGTTGTGTCATAAATAAATTAATTTATTTAAAGTATAAAAATTATAAATAAAATATCATTATGTAGGAAATCTTTTTATCTTTATAATGAATATTTATAGTCTAATTTATCTTATGTATAACCCAATATTAAAAATGTTTTAGAAAATAAACATTGATTTTAACTCTTTTAACCCTTCTTTAAATAAATTAATAATAAATGTCCTAATCTAATCCAAGTGGGCCTAAATGGTCATATTATATTCATAAGGTTATTTTTGGTCGAATTAAACTTATCCAATAGAATTAGGACATGTGTTAGGGTAATAGTAATATCATATTTACCCTTAGTTACCCTATTTACTATTAACCGCGGTAAAAAAAAAGTAAAAAATTACTATTCACAAAAAATTATTTTCATCTCATTGAACCACATTTTAGTCTTTTATATTAACCGTGTCTCTCGGATTTTCGAAATTCCATTCACAGAAGCGGTAAAATTAAGTTTTATGAAAAATTCAGTTTTTTAACTACCACTTAGTAGTTTCACTATTCATCAAAAATTGATGTTTTTCAGAACAATGCCAAAATTTCATCCTAAGCTATATTTCATATTCCGAATTCAAAAATGATGTATATTTTACCAAATTCATAACATAGAAGTTGTATTAATTAATTTTATAATTAAATCCCGCTGTTAAAACAAATAGCGTGTTTTTAAGAGATAATAAATATCAAAAGATTGAAACTTGTTTATAAGTGGTTTAAATGTGAAATTACATCCAATAACCATTATTGTATTAAATTGTAAAAATATATTCTAAATATACTTTAAAACCACTAAAATTAATAATATATCACTATTAATTATTTCGATTGAAAAAGTTGTTTTTAATTAAAATTTAGTAATTTTCACTATTCATCAGAATATGAAAGTTATCCGAAAAGTACCAAAATTTCACCCTAAGCTAATTTCGATATTCCGAATCCAAAAATTAAGTCCATTTTGAAAAATATAATTTACAAAATTTGAAAAAGTGGTTATTACTATTCATAATGGTTAGTTTTAATAATATTTTAATAGCATATCGTTGTTTAGTAAAACTCGGTATTGCGTACTACACACACTATCAAGGAAGGTCATGATTGCGTGTAATGAAAGGCAAGTCAAGGATGCGTGTTGTGCAAGCTCCTTTTGGTGTAGCGTACAACACAAGACATTAATAATATTAAAAAGAATATTTTTCATAAAATCTCGGGCTGTTACAATACCCATCCGCATTATTCCATCCTCCTTCTTCACAAAGATCATTGGAGCACACCAAGGTGATACACTAATGCATATGGACACTTTTTACAATTTCTCTTGCCACTACTTCTTGAACTCCTCTAGTTCGATAGGAGCCATCCTATTTGAACACTTTGAGATAAGAGTATCTCTATGTATGAGTCCTATTGAGAACACTCCCTCACAATCCAGGGGATTTTCGGGTAACTATCCGAGAGATAAATCACCATATTCTCTCATGATGGTCATTTTAGCAAGGTTGGTACTAACCTTTGAATCAACCAGTTGGGAGAGGTATGATTCTTCATATGGAATCAACACCCACACTGTTGAAGGAATTTTCAAAGGAGATTCATGATCATCCTTGAATTTGTAGATGAGCATGGGATGGCTTGTAATATGAAATGATATTTCTTTTCCCCAATAGTTGATATTTTATTTATATAATGAGAGACAATCCATTCCCATTATAGCATGGAATTCCACCAAGGGAAGTATTACGAGATTTATTTTAAGAATCTTTACACATACTCCAATAGGAGAAGAGTCAAACACTTGGGTTTCACTAATTTCACTATATAGTGATTTTATAGATATTTCTATTTCAATTTTTCAATGAATTTATTATATAGTTCTAGAAAACAAGAAAGATATAAAGGAGTGTGTAGAATAAAAAATAGAATTTTTCCGTTCTTGAGTGACTTGGATGTGTACCTTGTATGAATTGATTATCTTTCTCCACTTCCACAGTAGTTTTGGAATATTCCTTCTCTTGTTCCTTTGGCTTTGGTGGCTACTGACGCTAATTATCCTCAAGGACTTGACATTTAGTGAACTAGCTTGCATAGTTCCACTACTCCCTAAAGTTGTAGCATGGATCCATTGGTGGGGATCCTCTTTATTCTACTACATTCTCCTTTATTCTCATGTCTTTTTGATACTCTTGAGCATGGGGTCCTCCTCTCCCAAACTTGTAGCATTTCTGCAACGCTTTGAGGGAGTTCCCATGAGGCAACATCCCACATTTTTTGCATGTGGGTCATTGAGTTTTCTTACCACCATTTTCATTAGATCCCCCGGCTTGAAACTCCATCATTAATTTCTTGTCAGCATAGCCATGGGACTATTCTACAAACTCTATCTCCACTTTGATAGCACACCAAAAAAATTCTTCATAACTCCCAAAGTCTCGAATTGAAAGATCCATTCTAAGGTGTGGTTTTAATCTACTAATGAATCTATCAATTTTTATATTATTGTTGATAACTAAACCTAAAACTTAACTTGAAAGCCTTGTGAAATTCATTTTGTAGGTCGTGAAAGATTCTCCTTCCTTTTTCTTGAGCTCTATGAAATATCTCTCTATCTTAATAGGAAGATTTATTCAGAAATACTTATTAAGAAACTAGTTCTTAAAGTCTTCCCATTCCATCCTTTAAATTTTGTCTCTTGGCATGGTGTTTTTAATCAAAGACTGCCACTGATCGCCCTCTCCATCTAGACGATAAACGGCTAGTGACACCTTCTCCATCTCAGAACAGTGAAGCATAAAAATGATCTTCTCCATGGAGTTGACCCACTGTTCCGCAACTAGGGGATCAGAAGTTCCATGAAATGTCAATAGTCATTGCCACATAAAATACTTGATATCCAGTTCCTCCATCTTTTGTGATGGAGGATGTTCCCAATTATTTTGGTTATTGTTCATAACCTGAGATAGTTGGGTAAGAATTCCATGCAATTTTGAACTCCACCTCACAAAACATTGGGGATGTCATTCGGGAAATAATTGAATTGGCCCTTAAATAGGTTGTTGGCCCTGTTTTTCCTGGTTCCCAACATTTTATAAAATAGAAATGGGTTGATGAAAACATACGTCATCGAGTCAGGAATAAATAACATATTCATTTGTACAATTTTCACTAAAATCATAACTTATGGGATCTCTATGTAAAGCTTCTTGTGTGCATATTTGTACATAGTATCATGCGATAGGTTTTCTCTAAGGTTCACTAATCTTAATTCCAAAATTAACTAAACCTTGCCTTAGATACCAACTATAGAAACCCTACCTTTTCATATATTACTATTACATCATTATAAAGATAAAAAACATAATAGTATTACACCATGAGGATCCATAGGTTTAGTGTTGTGGGAAAACTAGGAACAAACATAACATTTACAACATCAAGCATAAACATTTATTTAATCCCTTCTTCTTTAGCTTCTTATGGGCACTTGACCTCTCTTTAGTACATGTAGTCACTTGAGGATATACATAAAAAAGGTGTGAGATAAAATCCCAGTGATAGGATAGATAATAACAATATAGAATGTGGTGAGACTAATCATAAAATAAGAAATGTATCATAAACATGAAAGGAATCATTAATAAAGGACATGAAATGTGGAAATGCATAAAAATGAAACATCATGTCTTGGTGCTCAACTACCACACATAGTTGTGAACAAATATAAAATCATGTTCACGCATCATTTAATTGTAACTCATGAGATTCATCACTTTACCAAATGAGTGGGATTACTATATAATTTCAGGAATACCCATCACATTCAAACATTCATATTGCGCTATATAATTCTGGGCACACCCGTCACATTATAATATTTACATTACCATGCATGAAACATCACAAATATATAAAACATGAACGTAACACGACCAATTGAAAGAAATGGGTATCACATAATAAATAATAATCTCATAAACATTTTCCCCCAAAATAAATAGGGAATAACATTCTTGACATAGAACCATTAACCACGAGTGAAGGGTGAAACAATAATCTGGAAGTAAAAAAGGGTTGGATTACTTGAAAGAAGAGTAGTTTTGGAAAACATTGGGGTTTTCATAAAATAAATTATAGAACATATATATCCTAGAAAAGGTAAGATAATAATTAATAAATTATTTTTATGGAATATCCATATAGACTTTAAATTCATTGTTTGGGAATATTGGTTTATATAATATTCCTGAATGGTACACCTGTATTCATGAATGGAAGTTCATTTAAAACGTGGATAAACATCCAAAATTGTAATTATATTTTATTTATGATGTTATGTAACATTAAATAATATTATAAATAATTTTTTTATACACCATGATAATGAATCATTAGATAATGATTTAGTGATGAACGTTTGAGATAATTCGGGCTATTTTTCAACCACAATGAAATTGTTTTGTTTAATATTTTAGTATTATGTAAATAAGTTAGTTCCATAACATTAAATAGGATATAATACATATAACATAATCTGTTTCAACCATAAAAATGGTTTCATTACCAGATCTATAGTTGGTAATGGAAAAAATAGAACATGTCATTCTTAAAGGTGATAAAATAACACCCCACAAACAACATTTTCCTTTATTAAATAAAAAGAAGAGTAGAAGTGGATTGGATGATATATTATCCCATTAGTATCATAACATTACATTATATTTAAGATAATGGAGTTACCATACCATGTGGATGAGGATATGTGGGGATATATTAAGAAAAGAACTTGAAATTGAAAGGAAATTGAGGGAAAATAGAGAAAGGTGAATTGCCTCTTGAATCGTCCTCTTAAGATCCTCTTTATGGAACCTAGGGTTGGAATTTAGATGAGAACAAAATCTCTTGTACATGGTGTAGGCACTGTGGAATTTTTTTGGGAAGATTTTAAGAAATTATTGAAGCTTGAGAGGTGTGAGTAAATGAGGGTGTGAAGTGTGGTATTTATATTGGAGGGGAGATGGGTTTTCTTAATATTTCTATCATTAGTTTATTAATTTCCCCCAAGATAAGAAATAGTGATGATTATATGACCAAAAATAGTAAATAGGGAATGTGAGTTTGATATTTGGGGTTCTTAAATCACTTGTGATGTCAGTAATAGTGGATTTAAATTATAATGTATTCATACTGTAAATTAATGTATTTTACTATTCACAAAAAATTCAAGTATTTCAGAATAATACCAAAAATTCTCCCTAACCATTTATCAATGCATAGAATAAAAAAATGAAGACCGTTTTAAAAAAATAATTTTATAAATATTATTAATTTAATTTTTATTTAAAATCACAATTTACTTGAAAAAATACAGTTTTTAAAACATTTCTTTACTTATTCCAAAAAATAGGCACATCATACATTAACTTATATACTATATATATACTATCACAGGAGAGGTTACTATTCATAAGGTTATGTTACTATTCATAAGGTTAACATTAATATTCATTAGGGTAACATTACTATTCAAAAGGGTATGATACTATTCATCAAAAATTAAGTTTTTTTTATTAGACTTCAAAAATCACCGTGAACCCAGTAGTGTATATAAGATTTTCAAAATTCCAAACATATAAGTGGCTAAATTATGTTTAATGGTCACATTATATTTAGTCTCATGATTATTAATTGTGATTTCCTATGTGATTATAATATAAGGCATAACTATTTTAAGGTAATTCTATTGATAAAACATTGGGTTGTTGCATACAAAGTCCCAAAACAATCCTAAGTGCCAATGTTACCATGATTTCCATTGGATTTATCTATCAAATTGACAACACTACATATTGAATTGATGTTCTTAGCTGATAAACCATTTTTAACTTTGAACATCTATTCAATATGCAGTGTCACAATTGGAAAGAGAAAAGAAAAGAAAATCATTCTAACATTAGAAAAAGTAACATTTGATCTCTTTGTGGGTTGTTTTAGATAGATGAAAGAAAAATATGACTTCCCAAAATACCTGTGAAAAAACAAAATAAGTATTAGTGAAAAATTATAAATATATAGATTTTAAAATAGTAGTTAAAATGATGAATATTTAATTAAATAAGTAATAGGAATTAACCTATTCCTGATGGTTGTATGATTTGTTTTCTAATTTCTAATTTTTATTATCTTAGTTTAATACTCAAAGTATAATCACTCATGACTATGAGCATCTTTGGACAAACCACCCCAACTCAAACGGTAGAATCCACCTATATAAGAAAACAATTCTTAAGATAGTATTATTAAAAAATAAATTAACCATAAATCTGGGAAAATTAATTAATTATATAGAAAATTATTTTATTATGAAAACAAAAATATTACCTCTGTGATTGAGTTGCAGAGAGAACATGATGGGGAATAATAAATGTCCACACAGTGGGGGTGAAAATGTTTTGAGGGAGATGATGTTTTTGGAAATTTCGGTGCAAAAAGACATGAATGATAGATAGAAATATTAGAATATAAATTATCTATGCAAGGAATAATGATAATTAAATCAAAATTTCAGTATATAATTTTTCATTAAAATAGATAAATTAAGTCATATCATTACCTTTACATATTCCCAAACAGTTTCCTTTTCTATAGTCTGTTCTTTCATAGGATTGGTAACATCGGCATGTGTAGAAGAAATTGTTTTCATGGCAGTCAAACAATTAATTTATATTCTATTAATGCAGTAGAGAATAGATAATATTATGAAGAAAACATTGTATATTAAAAGAAACTTTAACCATCTTCATGCTATTTGGGTACATTCTACCATCAGGTATGTTTCCTATTAATTTCTATAAAAATCTATACCATCATGTGAATTCATTTTTTACATCCATAGTAGTACTAGAAAAAATTAAATACAAAAAGGATTAAATGAAATAGTAATTATCTTTGAAAATACCACATCGTGGATTCTAGTTTATTGATGGAATAAGATCTCTATCATAAATTTAAAAACATAATAACAAAAATCTATTCCATAGGTTTTTCTTATACACAATGAAAACATTGTGAAAAATAACTAATTTATTTTGATATTGGTTTTTATAGTGAAATATTATTATTTATACCATAATACTTTTCCAGTTGTAGAATATGTCAGGCTCCTTGAGAGCATTGGAAATTTTCATGCCATGATTTTCATGATATTTAGACACCACACATTAATAACAGAATTATCATTAAAACATAATAAAAAATATATAACATGATGTATAGTTATAAAACATTGGATTCAGTGTACTAAAAATTGAAAAATGCAATCATGTGTAAACATTTTGTTTGGTATCCATGCAGTGAATCTAGGAAATAGATCTTAAGAGTATCAAAATTTACCCCCATGAGCATCCAAGGTTGTCTAAAAACAATATAAAAGGAGTAAGTAATGAATGAAATGAAAATATATTTTATATTAATAAAGTATATATTTTTACCCCTAAATTATTGGTATTAAGAAGATTATATAATCTACATGTTTTTTTAAACAATTTGGTCTATTTTTTAATTATATCATTATTTTTTTAATATATTTATATTTTTTATTGATGTGTTGTTAGGACTAATGAGTCCAAATTTATGTTCATGGGGTAATACGTTCAATTTTTGTTGATATATAATCATGAATGAAATATTAAATGTATATAGTCATAATTAAAATAGTATATCATCTTTTGGTAAAAGAAATCAGGAAAAAGTACCTCATATATACATTTACAACTATGCCTCCTAGCCGTTTGTAGTTAAGGATTTCATTTACATTCTCAAGAGAAATCTAGTCTATAACACTATCTTCAGATACTTGTTTTAAAAAAATCAACTATGTAACTACTAACATTTTTTAACATTGTATTCGTATGAACATTCAATGTAAGTAAACTAGGATATTGAATGGGTGGGGTAAATGTGCTTTCAGAATGTATTTTTGATCTATTGGTCGATCCTTTAGTTTGGTTTGAGTTGAAATTTCATTTCACCTCTTCCCATTTTCAGTTTCTAATAACATTCATCAGTTCAAAACTTTTTTCCTTAATTTTTAATGGTTTAGTAAGAAATATAAATTGAAAATGAATACCTCCTTATCAACATTTTTTAAAATGATATGAAAGGAATGTAGTGAATTTTATAATAACACGGTCGACTATATAAATATCTTCATCATCAAGAAAAATAAGTAGATCAGTTCTAAGATCATGAGCTATGCTTATCTCCACTCTCACATAACCTGTTGTAAGTGATCAGTTGTGTAAACTATTATCATGGATATTGAACATTATAGACCTCACTAAAAAGATATTGGTTGGTGTTGATAGATATAAATCATAGTTATTTTCACCTTATTTAATATCAGTATAGGAAAGGTATCAATGTACATCCACATTTCACCAAATCAACGATTAAAATGTTGATTATCTCAACTAATAATGCACTTTTAGGGGAATTGCTCACATCAAAGCTGGTGTGGGTGGGGGGATCTTCACACGATGGTTGTTCTTGATATTTCTCTTCACTTTTCTCCTCGCATTACAATTTCTTGAAACTCATTTTCCATAGAAATTTTTCTTCAAGGGTAGCTAATCGTGTTTTCATCTATTCTATTTCTTTATCTTTATCCCCCTCTTTTTTCTCAAAATATGATCATAATGTCACCCCAAAATCTGCACCTTTGATACGACCATACTGTTATAGCCTCTTCAAGGACCCTAATAGAATGTGTTCATCTAGAACAAGTGCTGATGATTCCTATGACTAAGTCAAATAGAAAATATTGGAAAATAAGTAATCATTATTATGTATTATGGATTTAAAGAAAAATAATTTTTATTATGTCATACTTACACATGTTTCCCACAATTTTTATGTGTTATCATCTATTATTGTCCCATATTAATTTATATGTTCCTCCTTCAATAGCACAAGGAGTTATATGGATGTGTCTTTTGATTTGAATTCATCAATTTGCATATAAATAGTGGAACATAAATACACGGTCATTTCATGTAACATATAATTATTATTGTAGATTTAAAATATATACCAATTTTTTTAATGTGAAGCGTACCCCATCCATGCTTTATGGTAGGGGTACATTAGTCTTTCTACCCCTTCCTTATTTCCATCACTCAGTTTTTGTTTCATAAATAAAAAATTCTCATTCAATGTGATTAATACACATATTATCAAACAATGTATTACCAAACACAATGTACCTAAAGAGACATCTATGGATGACATCCAATAAACGCATCCCATACTTCTTGTCTTATCATGTGTTCATAAATATACAGGGGGTTAGGGTTTATTTTCCCTTCATCTCCTTTAAGATGAAGTATCGTTAAAATTATATGAAGGCCTCTTTGAATCCATCCAACAAGAATTAATACATATTTATTATGGGGGGCATCTACTATAAATGCACTCTATAAGGGATGATGAAATGTAATTCAATGCTTCATTGTTTTATTTTTTAGTAAAATAAACAAAGGATTTCATAGTCTTCGCATAATCTCTTCACAAATGAGTGTCTTTAGCATGAGAACAACATGGTGCCACTAATCTAAATAAATCAGCACACGCTACTGAGTGATGAGACCAATATAACTAGTAAAAATGGAATTTTTGGGGGTTAATAGTAGGGTCTCACTCAATCTATATGAACATGAATTTTATTCCTTTCATTTTTAGTTTAATAATTTTTTCAAACATCTTGACGCAACAACATTCCAATTTTTTCTGTTTCATCGGTTCTTCTTCTCCTATAATTTCCTCGAATTCAACATCATTAGTATATTGTTACACTGGATTATTAATTACATCATGTGGAAAATGTTTTTTTACCTCTATAGTAATAGTAATATTAGGTTGAGAAACCTATTATTCCATAGTATTGGGAGCAACAACACATGTATTAGGTCTTTATTCCTCTACACTGGGAAAAGAAATAGGTTGAGAAATCTATTTTTCCTTAGTATTTGGAGCATCAGCATGTACAGAATTCATCATATGTAGAAGTGGTTTAACATATAATTTAGATTACATAAATGCACTATCTAATAGATAGAAACATTTTTTAATTAAATATATATTAAAAAAATATAACATGGTTATTTATCTCTATTATTTAAGCTTTAGGTATTTCACCCCTCTATCAAGTATCCAAATACCTTTATTGTGATCTCATATGACATAAAAACCCATATAAATTGGGACCGCTATGAAATGATTACCACTTCCTAATGAAGGGTTATCCTCAATTGAATTTTCATCTGATCATTCAATGAATTTTTTCAATAATTGAAAAATTGAAGACTTTCGATTTGTGGGATATAGGATATAAAAGACTTCTACTACCTATGATTCCATTATAAATAGTTCTTCATTGTACCCTTCTTTACTAAAATCCAATTTCCTGAATCCCAATTCATCTATTTTAATACCAATTTTGTTATGAAACCACATTCAATGATAATGGGAACCTGGAATGTTGTCTAATCTGACTCCAATTTTTGTTTGATAATGCCAATGTATGGAATTTTCATAAAAATTGTATTTCTATCCTTCTTACCATAAAAATTCATCACTTCATCCAAAAGTGTAACTCCACTATTTTTTATGGAACTTATTTTATCATTATCATTTATATGGATCATATAACCATTAATTACATAGCTGTTTTAAGATAATACATACACAATTTTTCCTATGGCTACACATCAAATTCGTTTTGAAATTGAATCCAAATTTTCATTTGAATTTTTAAAAATATAGCCTCAAAACCATCCTATTAAATGTTGATTATTTGTAGTTGATTTACAACTTTCAACCCTTTATGGATTTAATTGACTGATAATTTCATTATGGGTTTAAACATAGGGGGAAACCCACAAAATTTTATGTAAAATGTAATGGTGGGACTAATCCTGATATTTAATATTGATTGTGAAAATATCTCTTCTAGAGATTTATTAACCCACAAGCTACCCAAAGTGATGGAATTCTGGTAGACCAATTCTTTCCACACTGGGAATTTTGTTGGTACAAAATTAAATGTCTTCCTCAACAATATATCTCTCTACAATACAAGCCTCTTTACAAATTCATTTTTTGACATAAACTTTAAAAGTCTTCCCATATCAGCCAATGGGGTACATCCATCTATAATGTATAGGACCACATAGTCAAATATCCCTCACCATGTGGAACATCAAGTGAACCATTTTATCAATTAATGGAGGTGGGAAGAACTTTTACAATTCAAATAATATTATGGAAATTTTATTTTCCATTGTTGAAAATTTTGATGGGTTTATAAATTTTCTACATATAGTTTTGAAAAAGAAACAGAGCATGGTTATTATATGATGAAAATTATTGGGCAACATTCAATGTAAAGTAACAAGAATTTGATCATTCATAAAAAAGGATTTCTATGTGATTTCAGATCCTTTAACAATAAATCATTCATTGACATGATATTATTGATATTCTATTAATACCCATCTAGATCCTTTAAACCATTCATGAATTTATAAAACTGATATCTCTCCATCCAAAAAAGCGTTTAAGTAGCTAGAGGAAGAAAAGATCATATTTCACTCTTCACTAGTGCCATCTCTTCCCATATTCCCTTGTCAACCATGACTATCCTAACCTTATTTCAATCCTTTATTTTACCAGGTGCATATTGTAACATACCAATGAAACTATCACATACATTTTTTTCAACCAACATAACATCAATAAAATCTATGACCTATAGACAATTAATGTACGGTAAATTAAAAAATAATGATATCTATTTCCAACTAGTTTTCATAAGGTTTTTCAAAAATGGATTACCACTTGCAATGTACCCATATTTTTCTTTCCTAAACAATTGACCAACTTTTAGTGGAGATGGTAATGTATATTTGTTTTAACTTCCATCGAATGATGTTGTCCAAGATTAGAACATATAGAACTAGCCTATTAATTTGTGATGTACTAGAAACATAGTCTTCGATTAATGTTTTAACATAATTGACTGTGTACCTTATTCTCAAATGGGAGACCTTAGAGTTCCATTAATGCTACATCCAAACAAATTTTTATAACTATTAAATTCAATTATCATCCCATACAACATGTATCACATCATGAAGTCTTCATTTATGTAAGTATAAAATAATGTTACACCTGAATTCAAAAATAATTTCAAATCATTGATCAATGGATTTAAATAAACATTCATATCATTACCATGTTTTTTTGGTCCTCATAGAAGAATAGATATCATAATGTATTTTTATTTAATCAAAAACCGTGGTGGAAAGTTATAGTTTACAAAAAATATCTAGCCATATATTGTGATTGCTTCTTTGAAAACCAAAAGGTTTAACACCATCTATAAATAATATAGGATGAAGGTTTCTCATCTTGTTTTTTAATTCAGGATACTTGTGATCAATTCTCATCCACTGAGGAGTGTCGTCCACATGATGAAGTTTCACATATTTATTTCTTGTATCTATATATCATGTCAATTGGCTTTCAGTCTCCTCACATCCATATATATTCCAAAACCTTTGAATGATTGCAAAGTACCATAAAACCGTTTTTGGACCAATTAATCATTCTTATATCAAGATTAACCACACTTTTGGGATTATTTAAGTGATTTTTGTTCCTTGATAAATAGTATACAATCATTTGGAGAAAATTATTCTTTCATAGATCATACCCATCAAATGTATCATTTGTTCAGCATCATGTTTTCGTCTAGGGAGATCACTATATTCTTGGAGAAAATCATTGAAGAGAGAAAGTAGTTCAGTAAAATTGGTATTACTCTATCTTTTCCTATCCTTTAAATCATACATCTTTAGTATCGATGAAAACACTATATATTTAGTGAAACCAACATACAATGGAATCATTGTACATATATTTAACTTCAAAAACAATTTTGGATAATCATGAAGTTCATATTCAACTAACATTTTAATTTATTTAATATAATATTCATCATCATGCATGCATGTAATCACATCATCGATACAGTTTTGATCATTGTCCACACATGTAATCATATCAGATTATCCATGAAACACCGTGTTATCCCAGTCACAAGCTAAATTTTATTTTTCCTAATGTCTATTATAACATTTATAACTTCGAACAATTCCGTGATTGATCAAGTGTTCTTCCAACTCCTCTAGACTAATTAATATTTAATAAAAACAACATAAACCTAAAAATAAGATTTGATAAAGGTCGTATACAAGATCTTTGCAAACATGATGAACTCTTTCGACCCATCTTCAAACTCTTTTTTCATATGATTGGAATCCAACCATTCTCTATTCAAATCCATCCTATTTGATTTTTAAATATTAATATTATACAAAATAAAGACAAAAAATTTGTTCAATTGAAGATAGATCTCATTTATTTCTTGAAATAAAATGGAATGATTAAAAAATTGTTTATCAACCCACATGATCAAAAAAACTTGTTGATGAAAATTTATAAATGTAATGGAGGATATTTCAATACTAAATCCATTTTTCATATCATATTTTTAATGATCAAAACCCTTTTTTATGAGTTTACATGAAGTATAAAATCAGATTTACATTATAACAAATATATTAAATATTATTCTTTCATGTAATAATGGAAAATTCTATATTAATTGAAAATAATATTCATAATAGGAAATGCGGCTATTGAATATAATTCTAGTTTCTAAAATAAAAGAAGATATTATTGTATTTTCTATAATATTTTCAATACTGACATTTAATTATGAAAGTATAAAAGAATAAACAATTGATAAAATGAAACAATTATAGGTATAAAAGTATAAATAAAAAATGTATATATATTTATATTAATGTATAAAATTATATAAGTATATATAAGTATAATATTGTATATAATTTATAAAGGAATATATATTTTAAAGAAATATATATAATTCCTATATGTATATAAATTTATAAAACTATATAAAAGTACATATATGTTAAAAAAGTATATATAATTTATAGAAGTATATAGTTCTAAAAATTTATAAAATTATAATATATAAATGTAAAATTCATCAGAGTATAAAGGTATAAAATTATTGATTTTTTTTTCAATTGATGAAATGATTGATATTGATTTGATGATTAACAGAAAAATTGTAGGTGTTCCTTGTGAGTCTCATGATGTTTCATTTATAGGTACCAATGGATTCAAATTATTATTTTTTAAAATCTCTCTCTATTTTTTTGTGAGTAGTTTTGGAAGAATATTTCCTTAAACTCTTCCAATTTCATACTATAATTTTCTTTACATTTCCTCATATTCATAATCATCACCCACTATATATCTACTAAACCTCCCAAATTCTAAACTACTATCCATTAATCAAAAAAAAAGTTGATTAGAGGAACCCAAAGGTTTAGATGGAATTACCAATTTAAGGAATCCATAGTGAGTTGTTTCATCCTTATAATTTTTAGGAGTTTGAAATGGTTCATATTATTATTAATTTCATTTGAATGTTTAGTAAGTATTATATTGATATTTTTCACTCTAGATCCCTTCCCATTTGGTTTCCTACTCAGATAGTCACCTTATTGTCTACCTCACCCATTATTTTATTGGTTCATCTTGGATCCATCCCTTAATAAAACAAAAATCCTGAATAATGTGTAATAAAAAATAATATCTCCCAAATATGTCTCTAGATAAGTATTGCTTCTAAATTAAATCTTTTTTATGGTTCCCTATGGAAAGGGGAAACAAAAGGAGGGACATAAAATTCATAGCAAGGGAGGATATATGTAATGCCCCTACCCAAGATTCCAAGAGTCGGTTCATTATTTTAACACATTGTCTTGATTACAATGAATCATGTCCAGAAAGAACGATTAGTTTAACAATCTTGGAAAATAGATTACATACATGAACGTTACATGAAACATTCTAACATACAACAAAAAAAATAATCCTTTTAGAAATACATTGTTCCCTTAGCTTAACCCTACATGTCAAACATAAAACACTTCTTGGGATGCTGGGAAAATAAAACATACAAAAGGGGTGAGCTCAGATGCTTAGTAAGAATAAATAATTTAGCGGAACCTATAAACTTTTAATGAAAAATGTGTAATAAAATCAATAGCCTTTTAAACATAAACATGATCCTAATATGGAAAAAATAAATCAAACATTACCATATAAACATGCACATGGATATTCTACTAGTTGAATAATCACATGTAATAAAAAATTTCACAATAAGGTAATGTATAGTACCAGAATTTAATTTTTGTGTCAAGGCCTCATGCCAAGACCTAGGGGCTAACGGTAACAATTCCCCTACCCAGAGAGCCTCTATAACTGGACTCCAACCCGGAGAGCCCCTGTAATCAGACTCCAACCCGGAGAGCCTATGTAACCGGACTCCAACCCGGATGGCCTGTTGTAACTAGACCCTAACCTAGAGGGCTTACTTTTACCGTTTCCCCAACCTAGAACATACAAGTCCAACACATTCACCTTAATAATAGTTTGAAATATTATATAAACATTCATATTAATACTATCATACGAAATTTCAATACTTTAACCATAAAAAATGAATGGAATAAAAATAACTCATCCATAGTCAAACATATCAAAAAACCTTAAATACAATATGGAACATTTGTATCATAATAAATCATCTTCAAAAAAGTGTAAAATTTATCAAAGGATGTTGACATAGATGAAATCAAAACTATTTGAGAGAAATATATCTTTCTATTTTGAAATAATTTAAGAGTCACATAATTTTAAAGAAAAAATTTAATTTAAAAATTTTCTTATAAGTTTGTAAGGGATGTTTTGATGATGTTATAATGGCGGAAAATAGCTGCACCTGCCGTATAAGTTAAATAAAGACATTCTTACCATAATTTTGTGGAAAAGGTTATAAAGTACCTTGTTTGGAAATTGACGAAAAAATTGCTATAAAAAACATATAATGTCAAATAAGGGTATAAATGAATTTATCCCATTGTCTAGTAAATAGTAAAAATGTTTTTAAATACATTTTAAGAAACATGGATGTGTATGATAATGGGGTCCCAGTAGATAATTACGTATAAACAACCTTAGATAATGAAGAGATTATCGAATTAACACATACCTTGTAATTTTCCTTGGTCGAGGGTAGATTAACCTCCTGTATAATTGTTAAAACATTGTTAGTAAATTATGAAATAACTATAAATATAATTATTATATCATATATAATCTTCTTAATAATGCTTTGTTAATAATATTTTAGTATTATAGTCGTTTCATGTGTTAACTGATTCGTTTTCCTTTATATTCATTATTACGTGTGTCATGTTTGTTATGGATGGGATGTTTCTTATTAATATCCAGAATTATATAATTTCTTTAAAGATTATTTTTAATCATCAAAATAATATTAGTCTTGAATGGTTACAATGGGGAATGAATCTCATCGCGTTTGTGGAGACGATAATCCGTACGTATGCACGAGCGACAATATCATTCTTTTGATATTAAAATAATATATAATTAGATCTAATATAATATATAAAGAATAATTAAGATGTTATATTTAGTATTAACATCAATTATACATCATTATTATACCCATCCATATAATAATGTATTGAATAACAACTATACCAAGACGTGGAGATGGTAAGCCGTACGTATGCACGTATAGTGACATGTCATTCATAGGATGGACATAATACTGAATATGGTTGTAATATATTTATAATAACATCACATAATATATAAGATACTGTATTTAATGTTTTAAAATGGAAACAATAAGGAAATAATAAGTGGAAGATGAAAATAACTTGAAAGGGGTGATGAAATATTTACCTCTTCTTCGGGTTCTTCATTTTGATTTGATCCAAATGGCTCTATAGGTTAGCTTTATGACCAAAGGAAGGACTCTAGGATTAAGGTAGGATAGTTTAAAGGGTATTTGGGTAGGGTTTGGCTAAGCCAAATGTCTTTGAAGGTGTGAAATTTAGAGAAGGGGGAGTTCCCTTTTATAAAAGGGGTGAGGGGCACCTTAGGAAAAGATAGAATTATTATTTTATAATAAAATAATATTCGGTTTATGATGGCACAAAATTGATTTATTTCAAATATAAAGTGGGGATGGGTCAAAATCCTCTCAACCAATAGGTTTTAGACAAGTTTAGGTCACCATTTTAACATTATCATTTAGATTAAACTCTAGGTTAAATAATTTATCTTTTACAGTGCCTTCTTGAATTCTTACACTATATGGTTAATTAACATACTATAAACATCCAAGAGAACCTAAAGTGGTTAATTAATCACCTACATGATATTATTTAAGCTTTTTGTCAGAACTTTAGATTTTTAAGAATATTATATCAACCAATAATATAGTATTTGTTTTAAAAATTAATTTATGTCAATTTTTGACACTATTTGGTATTTTATTTTTGTGAAATTCATAACTACCTTATAACTTTGAATTTTTTTATCTAATTAACTCTAAAATGTCATATTAACCTATAAAATTAGTGTAATTCATCAAAAGTCTAAAATTACATTCATTTCGATATTTATAATATCAATTATTTTAATCTTTCATTAATAAGGTAATTATTGCATCATCATTGTGTCATAAATAAATTAAATTATTTAATGTTTAGAAATTATAAATAAAATACCATTATTTAGGAATTTTTTTTTAACTTTATAATTAATATTTATAGTCTAATTTATCTTATGTATAACCCTATATTAAAATGATTTAGTTATGAAAAGTTGAATTTAACACTTTTAAATATTCTTTAAATTAAATAATAATAAATGTCCCAATCTAATATAAGTGGGTATAAAGGGTAATATTTTATTACTATGGTTTTTTGGTTGAATTACACTTATACAATATTTTTAGTAAATGTTTTAGGGTAATAATAATATAATTTTTACCTTCAATTACATTATTTACTTTTAACCATGGTAAATAATAGTCAAAATTTACAATTCACAAAAAATTATTTTTATCTTATTGAACCACATTTTACTTATTAATATCAACCGTGTCTATCGGATTTTTGAAATTCAAATAATAGAAGAGGTAAAATTATGTTTTAGGCAAATTTGGAAATGCTCATAGGAGGTGGGTAAAAGACGGTAAAAAGTTCAATAAAAGATTTTTATATCTAAACTTATTATAAAATGACTCCATTTAATTCAATTGAACTTATATAGGTATTATATATATAATAATCTAAAATAAATTTAAATAAAATAAATAATTATTTAAATAGAAAGTCGGTTTTAAACAATAACTCAGTGTTTTTCAATGTTCCTAAAAAATTGAAAGTGTTTAGAAAAATTCCAAAAAATAACCCTAAGCTAATTTTGATATTAAGAATTAAAAAATTATGTCTAATTTACCAAATTCAAAACATATAAGTTGCATTTATTAATTTAAAATTAATTCCCATTGTCAAAACCAAAAAAAACGGGGTTTTAAAAAAGTAAAAACTATCAAAAGATTTGCTGGTGCTTATGTCAAATTTAAATGTGAAATTATTTATAATAACCAGCATTTTAATAAATAATAAAAATATAATCTAGTTATACATAAAAAAAATTCAGATTTATAATTTATCACTATAAATTATTTTTATGAAAAAAGTAGTTTTCAGTTAAAATTTAGTAATTTTCACTATTCACCCAAATATGAAAGTTATCAGAAAAACATCAAAAATTTATCGAAACTAAATTTTTATGTCCTGATTCTAAAGAAGAAGTTTATTTTTTCAAATTTAATATATAAAAGTGTCCAATATTGGGTTTAAAAAGGGTTTTCCATTAAAATTTTGTAAAATAGCATTTTTGGAAAAATACTTTTTTTTTCTGAAAAAATGATTTTGTTAATATATTATGTCTAAGAAATAAATAATATTGATATAAAAATTATATATGGTATATAAGATTATAAATTTAGTTAATACTATTTACAACCTCTTTTTGAACGGTTAGTTTGGTAATGTTGTGGTGCGCTCGAACTCGGTGTTATGTGTAGCACAAGCTATTAAATTACATTAATGAGATAACATACTATGAAATCTTGGGGTGTTACATTCTCCCCTACTTCAATAAATTGTGTCCTCGCAATTTGAAATTGTTCTTCAAAAATAAATGGTTAAAAATAGAGAAATATCTTTTTGGAAAACCCACATCGGAAATTGGGTTAATAAAATTTTGTTTTAATAATATGGAAAGGGAAATTAAAAAGTTACCACCAAATTATGAACTCGATTAGGAGAACATTGGTGGAAATTAGAGACACATAATTGGAGGAAAAATGTAAATATTTATAGGGAGTTATTGAGGTCATCAATCACAATATATCATTTAAATATATTAATATAACAAATCAATTATCAAAACCATTTTCAATACCAATATACATTAAAAGAATATATGGTATTTATTTAATTTTTTAAGAAATTTTTTTTTCTTGTTAATGAATATAAATATCAATAAAATTCACGGTCGCAGAAAGGTTGTTTTCACCTCTTATGGTAAAAAAAATTTCCTTTTTTTTTGTTTAGTAAAATTCTTCGTAGAAAAACATTCCCCTTGAAATGAAAAAACAAAGGGATTTATACACCGTATAAAATAATGTCTTTTAGAAGTAAAAGGATGCCTCAATGAAAGGAAATTAAGACGAAGTTCTTTAACTAAAGTTTAAGAATTAATATATCCATACAATAAGAGGGATATATATATATATATACTTGACAAGTAGAGTTACATCCTTTAACAAATTCCTACCACAAACTCATCTTTCACTCCAAAAGAATTCAAAAAAAATTCTATTTATCCTAATAGTATAGGGTTTAAAAAATAATGAATTTATAATTCACCTATCAGACCTTTTAAAAAAAGAAACTATATTATACAATCTAGGGAAATACATAGGCCAGTGGTAGGTGATGCACCCTTGTCGCCTTCCTGTTGCGGGTTCATGTTTAGTGGCCTTGCCAGACATGACTGGTTGTCACCCAACCTCTCAGTTTCCCTTTTTATAACAATACAAAAATAACCTTAACAATTTTATATAGTATGAAACATAATACATTCCAACCATTATACTTATCCAAAATACTTGTATCCAAACTCACAGTCCAAAATTTATAAGGAAGTTAAACACAACGAAGATCCTTTTTTCCAGGAAATAACATGTGAACCCCTTCATCATGTATTCTTTTAAAACATAGTAACACCCTGAATTGCCATAAAACCTTAGTGATTACATTTATGATCCCTTATACTTTATATAATACCGAATATATTCCTTATATCCAAAATTTTTTAATATTCCAACAATGATGAAAAGACAAACTATTAATCAGTTCCAAGGAAGTCAAGAATATGAAATATAATTTATCCAAATCAACCATCTCTTATTCAAAAATCACTACCTCATAATCAGAACTATATTAAGGATTTCCTTCCGTTAAACCATGTATTTTCCAAAAAAGTTTAGCATAAAATTAATTTAATTTTCTTAGAACCATATAATCTCAAATCCTCAATAAAATAGTATTACCGTACTATCCTTATTTATTTCCATAATTCATATAACCAGTATAATGTTGATACAACACTCAAATTAAATAATTCTATAATAACATCATAAGAACACTAGTCATTCCCCTTCATCTGAGGTAGTATCATAACTTGATTATTATCCATTAGCATCTTTTGTGGTATAATCTGATGAATGGGACATTGATTCGCGTAGTGACCCAATGCCTTGTAGATGAAGCATTTTACATTTGAAACATTTTTCTTACCCTTTTAATAATGTACATGGTGTCCTTTTTCTCCACACTTATAAGAAACTCCCATTGTATTCAATCATTTAACAAGGTTATTCTTTACACATGTATCACATATGGGAAAATACTCCTTTCCCTCTTCTCTTTATCAATATTTCTCTTTAAGATATTTTTCTTCTCTTGCTTCTCTTCAATGCCATAGGGCTCAGAGAATTATATACTTATCTTATTAACACATGTTATTATTTCTTCATATGTTTAGAACACATGGGAGACTATTTATCTTGTATGTTTGGGCTTAATACCATGAAAGATAAAATCCTTCTTATTCATTGGATCATACGTATTGCTAGAGTTCTCATTCCTTCTACTGGGCTCCATCTCTAAACAATGGAATACACTAGGTCAGTTTATGAATCGAAATGAATAATTCCAAACCTGTAAAATACCTAACGTAAATTGAACAGTTTATGGATATAATCCATTATAATAAAAATGTTTTCTTTGAGAAGTATTTACTCTTAAATCCTTCATAATGGCCTGTAATGAAAATGTGAATTATCTTAAGCATATCCCTAGGGAGTTTCATAACCAAGAGTGCAGCATGACCCATTGTTGTGCACCAGTTCCCATTCGAGTCTAGCTCAATGCGGTGTTTTCAGGTTTTACCCCTAGGAAAATCTGTGCTAGAGCCGCCTCTACCTTCTCGTATCCAGACAGAGATGTATTTCTTGGAAAAGTCACAAAATATCTAAATTACCAAAATTCGAGGAATTTCTTATATACTAATCCTCAATGTATATCTTAGGGTAATTTTATCTAATCAGAGTTAATCTAAATATATTTACAAGGTTGTTACTAAACTTCCTATGATTCCAACTGTAACTCCTCGAACCTAGATTCCAAGAGTTGGTGCATTATTTTAATACATTGGTATGATTACAGGGAATAAAGTCTCGAAATAATGATCAGTTTAGAATTCTTGGAAAATAGATTACATATATGAACGTTACATTACACTTTCTAACATACAAAAAAAATTCTCCATTTATAATTCCAATGTTCCCTTAGCTTAACCCTACATATCAAACATAAAACACTTCTTAGGATCCTGGGAAAATAAAACATAATAAAGGGGTGAGCTCAGATGCTCAGTAAGAGTAAATAATTTAGCGGAAACCATAAAATTTTAAGGAAAAATGTGTAATAAAAACAATATCCTTTTAAACATAAACATGAACACAATATGGAAAAATAAATCAATAATTACCATATAAACATGAACCTGTATATTATACTAGTCGAATAATCACATGTAATAACTAATTTTACCATGATGGAATGTACAATAGCATACTTTAGTTTCTATGTCAAGGCCTCGTGCCAGGACCTAGGGGCTAACTGTAACCGAACCCCAACCCAGAGAGCCTCTGTAACCGGATTCCAACCCAGAGAGCCTCTGTAACTGGACTCCAACCTAGAGAGCCTCTGTAACCAGACTCCAACCCAGAGGTTCTGTTGTAACCGGACCCCAACTTGGATGGCTTACTTTTTCCAGTCCCCAACCGGGAACATACTAGTCCAACACATTAATCTTATGAAGAGGTTAAAATATAACACAAACATTCATATTAAAACTATCATAAGAAATGTCAATACTTTAACCACAAACTATTAATGTCATAAGAATATCTCATACATAGTCAAACATATCACAAAACCTTAAATACAATATAGAAGATTTGTATCATAATAAATCAACTTCAAATAAGTGTAAAATTTATCAAAGGATGTTGACATAGTTGAAATGAAAACTATTTGAGAGAAATATATCTTTATATATTGAAATCATTTAAGAGTCACGTAATTATAATGAAAACATTTATTTTGAAAATATTTTTATCATCTTCTAAAGGAAGCTTCGACAATGATATAATGGCAGAAAATAGCCGCACCCACCGTATAAGTTAAAAAAAGACATTTTTACCTTAATTTTTTTTAAAAAGGTTATAAATTACCTTGTTTGGAAAACGAAGGAAAGATTAATTTCAAAATAATATAAGGTCAAATAAGGGTATAAATGAATTTAACCCATTGTCTAGTAAATAGTAAAAATCTTTTGAAATACATTTTAAGAAACATGGATGTGGATGATAAAGAGGTCCTAGTAGACAATTACATATAAACAACCTCAGATAATGAAGAGATTGTAGAATTAACCCTTAAATTTTACTTTTCCTTGGTAGAGGGTACGTTAAACTCCTGTATAATTTTTAAATCATTGCTATTAAATTATAAATGAACCATAAAAATAATTATGATATCATATATGATCTTCTAATAATGCTTTGTTAATAATATTTTAGTATTATCATCATTTCAGGTGTTAACTGATTCATTTTAGTTTATATTATTTGTTACATGAGTCATGTTTTTTATGGATGGGATGTTTCTTATTCATATCCATAATTATATAAAGTCTTTAAACATTATTTTTAATCATAAAAATAAAATTAGTCTTGAATGGTTACGATGAGGAATGAATCTCATCGTGTTCGTGGAGACGGTAATCCGTACGTACGCACGAGCGACAATATCGTTCATTTGATTTTAAAATAGTATATAATTGGATGGAATATCATATATAAAGAATCACTAACATGTTATTTTTGTTATTTACATCAATTATACATCATTATTATACCTATCCAAATAATAATGTATTGAATAACAACTACACCACGACGTGGAGACGGTAAGTCGTACGTACGCACGTATGGTGACATTTAATTCATAGGATGGATAGAATATTGAATATGGTTGTACCATACTTATAATAACATCACATTATATAGAAGATACTGGATTTATTGTTTTACAATGGAAACAACAAGGAAGGAATAATTGGAAGAACAAAAGAACTTGAAAGAGGTGATGAAATATTTACCTCTTCTTTGAGTTCTTCCTTTTTATTTGATAAAAATAGCTCCATAGGTTATAATTATGACCAATGGAAGGCCTCTAGGATGAATGGAGGATCGTTTAGAGGTTATTTGGGTAGGTTTTGGCCAAGTCAAATGGCTTTGATGGTGTGAATTTGAGAGAAGGGGGAGTGCCCTTTTATAAGAGGGGTGGGGGGCACCTTACGAAAATATGGAAATATTATTTTATAATAAAATCAATTTCGGTTTATAATGGACCCAAATTGATTTATTTTAAATTTAAAGTCTTTATGGGTCTAAATCCTCTCAATAAACAGGTTTTAGACATGTTTAGGTTACCATTTTAACCATATCTTTTAGATTTAACTCTATGTTAAATAATTTAACTTTTACAGTGTCTTCTTGTATTTTTACACTACATGGTTAATAAACATAATATAAACATCCTATAGAACCTCAAGAGTTTAATTAATAACATATATAATATTATTTAAGCCCTTGGGCCCAAACTAAGATTTTTAGAAATATTATATCAACAAATAATGTAGTATTTGTTTTAAAAATTAAATTATGTCAATTTTTTACACTATTTGTTATTTTGTTTTGTGAAAGTCATGACAACATTATCACTAAAACAAAATTTATAATCAACCCTAACATGTCATATTAACATATAAAATTAGTGCAATTAATCAAAAGTCTCAAATTACATTTATTTGGATATTTATAATATCAATTATTTTAATATTTCATTAATAATGTAATTACTTCATCATCGTTGGGTCATTAATAAATTAAATTATTTTATGTTTAAAAATAAAAAATAAAATACCATTATGTAGGAAATATTTTAATCTTTCTAATTAATATTTATAGTGGAATTTATCTTATGTATAACCCAATATTAAAATGTTTTCGTTATGAAAACTTGAATTTAACACTTTTAACTCTTCTTTAAATTAAATAATAAAAAATGTCTCAATCTAATCCAAGTGGACATAAAGGGCAATATTTTATTCTTAAGGTTTTTTTGAAGAATTAAACTTATACAATAAAATTAGGACACGTGTTAGGGTAATAATAATATCATTTTTACCATTAATTACCCTATTTAATTTTAACCTTGGTAAATAGAAGTAAAAAGTTACTATTCACCAAAAATTATTTTTATCTTATTAAACCACATTTTATTTACTGATATCAGTCGTGTCACTAATATTTTTGAAATTAAATTCACAGAAGTAGTAAAATCATGTTTTATACAAATTTGCAAATGCTCTTTGGAGGTGGGTAAAAGACTATAAAAGTTCAATAAAATTTTTATATATCTAAACTTATTATAAAATGACTCCAATGAATTCCATTAAAATTATATATTTATTATGTATCTATTTTGACAAAAAATAATTTAAAATAAAATAAATAATTATTTAAATAAAAAGTTGGTTTTAAACAGTAACTCAGTGTTTTTCACTATTCCTCAAAAATTGAAAGTTCTCAGAAAAATACAAAAAATTATCCCTAAGCTATTTTTGATATTCCGAATTAAAAAATAATGTCTATTTTACCAAATTAAAAACATTGAAGTTTAATTTATTAATTTAAAATTAATTCCCATTTTCAAAACAAAAAAAATAGGTTTTTAAAAAAAATTAAAAACTATCAAAATATTGGCATGTGTTTATGTCAAATTTAAATGTGAAATTAGTTATAATGACCAAAATTGTATTAAATAATTAAAATATAATCTAATAATACTTCCAAAACATTCAAATGTATAATTCAACACTATAAATTATTTTGATTAAAAAATTTGTTTCACTTAAAATTTAGTAATATTCACTATTCACCCAAATATGAAAGTTATCAGAAAAACACCAAAAATATATTGAAACTAAATTTTTATGACCCAATTTTAAATAAATGTTTATTTTGTCAAATTTAATATATAAAAGAGTCAAATATTGGATTTAAAAAGGTTTCTCCATTAAAAGGTGGTAAAATTTCATTTTTTAAAAAATACTTCTTTTATTTGAAAAAATGATTTTGTTCGTATATTAAGTCTAAGAAACAAATAATATCGACTATAAAATTATATATAGTATATATGATTCAAAATTTAGTTAATAATATTTATAATATCTTTTTGAACAGCTATTTTGGTAATGTTGTGGTGTGCTCGAACTTGGTGTTGCGTGTAGCACAAGCTATTAAATTACATTAATGAGATAACATAATATGAGATCATGGGGTGTTACAACATATAAATGGATCATAAAGTAGTTATATCATAGTAAAATGATAAATTTTGAATATATATTTTGAAATCATTTTGAATATAGATTTTGAAAACATTTTTACCATTATAATCTAAATCAAACTCTTTAGAAACACCTCTCTAAAAAATAATATTTTGGAATCGAAAATTGATCTTAAAAAATGTTAGGCCCTTAGTTATTTTCATAGTTAGAAACATGAAGACCATATATATATGAACCAAATTTAACACTCTAATAATTATGCATATGGATCATCTAGTGGTTTCCATGGACCTAAGAATTCTAATATTGGATTTTTCGGCCTCTTAATGGAGTTAGTCTACACAAATATTTAATATACTAATATCCGAATGCATCAATTCCAAAAATGATTTCTCAAAATTTTTAGTCAAAATATTTTCATCAATAAAACAATTATCCAAATGTATCTATCATTTGGAACTATTTTAGAAATCCCCCTATTACAGTATTGACTAATCCTTCTATAGGTACTTCAATATGAATTTTCAGTTGTAAAAGGATTTATTCTCATGTTATATTATATGTGAGGAAATTCCATTTCTAATTTTTTAAAAATACAACTTATATTAATTCCAAACCCAGACTAAATATCCATTTCTATTATAAATTAACCAAGGTAAACCATCATCTCTTCTACTTTATTATTTTTCAATGAATGTTTTTTGTATTCAAATATTCTGTACAGAATTACAAAACTAATAAAACATTATAAGCATCCCTTGAATAAACACATTAGATATATTATAATTAATATTTAAATTTATATAATACATCTCTTAAAAATTATTTACATTTTTTCATTCTTATATTTTGAACCAATAGAAAACCAAAGAGCCTTAGACTTAAACAGGGGTCCATAATACAATATGATTTTCCAACCCACATTAGCCAAGTTAACCTTATTTTTATTGAATGATAGAAACAAACATTGAAATAATAGAATGTTGGTAGGAACCCATATTCGAATGAGATCAATTAATTATTATCTCTTATATTAGACCTTAAATTGTTGGAAATATTATATAATAAATTTAGAACAACTTTTATAATTGTTTATTTTTTCATCATTCAATGAATCGAGACTAATTTTCATTCCTATTTAGCCAACCAATACTATTAGACTATTAAATTTTTATTCACTCAAAATAATTTAAGTACGAATATGTTTTTATAAATAAAATAATTGAATCGCACTAGATAACATAGCCAAGATTCATCCTATAAAAAATCCCTTATATTTTCTTTCTTCACCCTTCATGTTCTAATACCTTTTTTTGTACATCTTATGTTGACAAATAGAAATTTCTATAAATTGGTATCAATGACTATGTGGTGTAATCCATTATGATTATCTTGGTACTCAAGTCACCTTGACACTCTATGTGAATTAATACACATCAACACCAACACAAACTATTGATAAGACACCCCTATGTGGTGTCCATACATTTAGGAAACCCTTTTGAACACTGTTTTTGTAAAACAACCCATCTAATGAATAAGAGAACAAATTTCCCTTTGAAATTTAAACCTATCCCTAAATATAGGGAATTATAAAAAAATAAAATCCAACAAAATGATAAAAACACAACCATTAATGAAACGTTCTTTATTTTGTGAATTAAAAAACATTAGTATTGATGAAGAAAAAAAAGAAACCCAAATACAAAGTACAACCCCATCATCAATGAACCAGTATACCACATAAACACCACCACCAGCCCTCTAACATCACTAAATCTGAAATCACAATCATAGACTAAAAACAGAACCACTCTACCATGAACCATCATTGTTTTTGAGTCAAACCAAAAACAAAATCAATTTAAAACATTAGTCTGGACCAAACATCATCTAGTGTCCCACTCCTCTAACCTCCACCACATGCACAAATAGTCCTCTTATCCCCAAAAACATCCATAAACCTCAAATAACCACTCTCATCATCTTCATGAAGTTGCTCCTATCAGCCTCTAGTAAATCACCAACAACATAGAAAACATAATGTAGAGTGTGGAGTGAGGACAAGTAGCACCATATACTAGTCCTAGGTTGATCTGTCGATGCCAAAGAAAACACATACGAACAAGGCCACCACCCTCACCACTACCCAATGTCTTCCTCTTGATACCAGATTTCAAATTGATATAGGTCAAGGGAATGATGATATGTCAATCCCAAATAAAGAATATATTAAGAAAAATTACAATACATTAGAGTGGTGATGATTATTTGATGAAGAGTGGAAAGGGTTTGGTTTGGAGCGACCACAGCAGGGAGTGATGACAATGATGACGAATGGGATATATGGTGATGATGATGGTGAATGTGGGGAGTGATGGAAGGTAGAGAGGCGGTGGAAGCACTATAAATCTGTGAAAACATGATGGAAAGTGGAGGGAGACTTTGTTAGGGTTTATTTTATAAAAATACATAACTCTTTTATCAGTGATTTGAAAAAATTGTTGATAAAGATTACTTTTATCCGTGATAATAATGAAATCACAGACCAAAACACTCAATATCTGCGCTTTTGTAGTGATGATAAGGATGACCCAGTATGAGCACTAAAAATGTTCTGATAAAAGGTGTCTTTATGAGTACTAAAATTATAGCGCTTATAATGAAATGTTTTATCATATATTTTTTAGTGCTAATAAAGGGGGGTTTTTTTGATCTCTAAAAAAGCACTAATATTAGTATAATCATAATAATTTATTTATATTATTATTAATATTTAACAAATTATTTATATAATAAATATATATTTAGATATTCATATAATAAATATATATTTTTTATTTATAATTATAACTATAAATAAATAAATTTCAATTTATAATATTATATATAATGAATATATTTATAATTATTTTTATATAATTATATAACTATATGTAATTATAAATTTATAAATATTATAAATAAATATTAATTTATTTATTAATATATAATTATAAAAAATATGTCATTAATATTTATTTATAAATATATAAATATATTTATATAATTATATATATTTATAAAATTATTAATATAATAATTTTTTTAAATTTAATTTGATAATTATGAAAATATATTTATATATACTCAAATGGTTTAGGAGATAAGTGAGCCTGCTCCTAAAAATTTATTAAAAATATTAAAGTGATATGAAAGGAAAAGGACGGGGTCAAAGAAAGGAACATGCGCTCATCCAATAGAAAAATACAAGTCCAGAATATGATCATTCCCATAATAATGATCAGAATCATCTACTTCATCTGTAGCCTCTCACTATGACTGAGGATTTATTTGATTGAAAATCCAAGAGTACTACTCCCTGAGATTTTGCACCTCTAGTGAGATAACTTTGAAACATATTAAAAATGTATTTATATATAATGAAAAATTTATACTTATAAATATAATAACTATATTTATTATTAAATTATATTTATTGTAATTTTATTAGTATTTATGAGAACATAATAAGTTCATGGTTATAACGTTATTGAATCATATACCTAATAAAGTATAGATCATATATAAAAAATGAGTCATCGCATATATGGAAAGCATGAATAATAAGGGTGTCAATGTATAAATGAACATTTATGATGATTATATAATAAATTCATGTGTCATCATTATATAGGTAATCATAAAATTTGGAACATAGAAACCCACAATCATGTCTAAAAATAATCTTATGATCATTTAGTGTCAATTATACTCACACATCAATTTATGAACCAAAATAACAGCTATCATGTCCATTAATATGACCATTATATAATGAGATATATATATATATACATGTGTGTGTGTGTATTTATTTATTTATTGACCAAATTATTTGGAAACATATATTTATTTAAATATATATTTACTTATTTATAACTATAATTTTAAATAAAAATATTTCAAAATATGTATATATAATTATAATAATATAATTACAAATAAAAAAATATAAATATATAATTATAAATATAATAATTTTTTTGATATTTAAAATAATTATTATAATTTTATAATTAATTAAAAATATTGTTATTAATTTATAATCTTCTAAAAAAATTTTTAAAAACGTTATATATATTAATTTATAAAAAATATATACTAATATATCATATTTATATTAATTATAAACTTGTTCTTTTTAAGTAATTCATATAAATAAACAATATTTTTGAATATAAAAAAATAATCTTATATATATAAATAATATTTTTTATTAAAAACGTTCATCATTTCTATCTTTAGCAATCATAATCATTACCTTTACTAGTGCTTTTAGCTAGCGTTAATAACGGTGAGGCTTTTATCATCACCTTTTTCATAGCACTAATAAAAGGAGGTGATTCCCGTTTCCAGATATGTGGTAATGTGTAGGGATTACCCAATTTCATTGGGTTATATACATGAACCTTACACCGAGACATTATATAATGAATCCTTGAATGTTCTATCTTGGTTATCAACATGGATACCAATCATGGTTCCAACCATGGACTATATTAAAAAATTCCCATCTAAGAACTATATATGTCTTGATTCTCATTATCACAAGATATATAGTGATGCTCATATAACTTACCAAGGGTCTATATAGATGATCTTATTTCCAATCCATCCCAGTATAGGTGTTCTCCACATTAATTTAGGATATTCTCTAATGGAAAACATTAGGATATAACCATTATATTTTTCCATTATGCATGCATTAGATATACAAAGATAAACTAAATAACAGATACATGTGGCTTGATTCCTATTATAATATGATACATAATGACATATAAACCATATATCTCATACTCAGCCATATATCTTCATCCACTTCCACTCCCTTTCAACATGACAGTATAGACCAGACTTGGTTAGTTTTGGGATGGACTGTTATAATCACTTTTTAATACCATCTCTTCATATACCACATTTTATTCATTTTGTTATCGAATTAGCATAATTATTTCATAGAAATTAGTAATGACTGTATTTATTCCTAAAAGAAATCCGATACTTGGTAACAATATACATGCCATGTATTTTTCCAGCTAACTGGATGAATGCTTTTTTTTTCTTAAGGGATGTCTATTTAACTCCATATTCCCTTCATAATATTATTGTGTAACCCATAATTTGAATCAAGTAAGTAGTTATCCACATCATAATTGTCCCATCTCATCAATTTCTAACTTAACTACCATACATTTTTCTTTATATCATTTTCAATCACTGTTTAATGGAATAAGATCATTGCATGCCCTTAATCCCCATTGGTGTTGTCACATAACACCACCCTAAGTTGATCTATATTACCATTATGCTCTAAATTCACATATATTTTCCTTTTCCATTTCAATATAGACCATTTCACCATTTAGGTTAAGGATATATGACCTAAACCTTTATCCACACTTTTATAATGTAGATTGATATTAAATTTCAGTTTTATTAGTCTGAGCATCATGTACAAAATCTATATGAACCCTTCCCAAAGGTGTTCTATATTATATTTCGGATCTCAATTTATATTGGGTTTATCTCTCCCTTCCTCTATAGAACACATCATATTTTTCTCCATGATATAATACCATAAACACTAAAATCTTTTGGTCCAAGGAATCATGAAATAATATTGCATTCTCCCATTATCGAGATTGAATATATTACCATTGGTCACCCAATTCAAATTCAGTAAATCACGACCTTTCTATAGATACCACCTCATTTGTTTAGTTAATGATGCTCAAATATAAACACAAGTAACATTATTCTAACTAAAAAAAGCTTAAACTAGTAAAGGAATGTGATATGGTACATTTTAGGTTAAAGATACACAAAATGAATCATAGTAAAAATTCAAGTATCCACGCTATAGGTATGAATATAACATTTATTATTTAAAATATTTAGTGTTTGAAATAGGTAAAGGCACAAAAATTTTCTTATTAGAAAACTGCAAGGGGTGGCATGGGAAAATGTTGAGATCGTACCAAATTAGAATCTCCCGATTATCGATTATGGGAAAAGTTAGTGTTAAAATAAACAAATACATAATATTTTTTGGGAAATAATCTGACACTATAAAAATTCAAGCTATGACTAATTGGAATATTTGTGACACCTTGATTTTTTATGAATTATTATTTTCAAATACATTAAAATTATTTGAGGTCTTGCATTGCACACTACATAAAATTACGATTTTGTGACACACAACAGTAATTTTATATTATGGTAAACGAAACATTGATTTTATCTTCTATTAAAAAAAATTAAATGTTTATATTGAATTACATGAAACATCGAGTATAATATTCATTACATGCAACACTAAATTTAACAAAACATAATATATTGGAAAAATATTATTATAGTTATCACATAGCCATTACAAAGTAATGTATGAAATAGATTAACTAAATTATGAAAATATTCTTTATTAATGTCTATAAAATTAATTCATTTATATCTAATTAGTTAGAAATGAATTTTAAGAACTATTTGGGAATAATGAAATTCCTTTTCTGAAAACAATTTTTCTCTACACAAACATGTTTTATCCTAATAAAATACAAAACAACATTATATTAATGATTTTAATGATATTATTATATGATACATAAAATGAACTATTTAGAATTAATATTAGTCATTTTTTAGAAAAGGGATAAGAAAAAAAATCCAATTTCTGGCATAAAAAGATTTATTTTTTTGAAAGGTTGTTTTACCGTCTTTCAATGGAGAACTTATTTTAAAATTATATTTTGAAAATTTATAAATTATATTTGAAAAAATTAAATTCAATTTTAATGGGGATTTTTAAAATTTTATTAGTGTGATTTTTTTTTTGTTTTTTCTAGATAAGAATCATTTTTTGAGGAATAATGAAAAATACTGAATTTAAGTTGGAAAATACCTTTTTGGTTTAATTATTAATATAATTGAATTATATTTTTAAATGGTTTTAAAGTCACAATAGTAGAATTAATCATATAATAATACAATTTAAGTTACTCTAATCAATTTCATATTGAAAATAGTTATAAATATGTTTCAAATTTTTCAATATTTTCACTTAAAAAACCCCTTGTCTCGTCACATATATAGGATTAATTTTAAACTATTTTCTCCAACTTTTGTGAATTAAATTTAGAAAAATGGATTCCATATATGGAATCATGATAATTTATAATTCCTAATAATTACAACATAATTTTTTACTATCATGATTAGTGGAAACAATTAAAATTAATCCTGGTGATTAAGGAAGAAATGAGTTTACTAAGGGACTAAACATTAAACGTAAGGGGAAAATAAACCAAAAATAGGCAACAACCAATTTTATGTAAATAATTTGACCATATAACCTATTTTACAGAAAATGGTTAATTATGTGAGGTACAAGATTTATTTTATACCCCCCACTAGGGATTTCTTGGGTATTTACAAGAATATATCTCTGCCTCCAATATAAAAGGTAACTCACCCCCTCACTAATTCACACCTATCAAGACATTTATATCATCCAAAACCTACAAAAATATCCTCAAAATATCCATCCATTAATTATATAATCCTTATATTTATCATAAGTCTATCCCAGGAAGACCATTGGTGCAAACCAAAAGTAGGTAACCAAATAAGAGGTAACATTCATCAACGAACATCATAATTTTATTTATTTCAAAAAACCCTTTCATTTATTTTTATATCATTATTGACACTAGAAAAATGTATCCAAATAACATGAATAATTCTACCAAACATGATCTAGAATTTTATCCATTTTCCTAGGCTTCTATTTGATTCATCGTAGATCCCGAATGGAGTGACAGATAATAAGTTGTAATTATTTGAAATAAGTATACAAAAATGGTTTGGAGAGATCATTTAAGAAGCCTATTCCAAGAGAACATTCAAATAGATCTGATTAATGGAGGATAAATTCATTAATATCCCTTTTTTGAAGATGTGAATACTTGATGGTGTTCCTCCACAAGTTTGTGAAGTCCCCTTCACAACTATACAAAGCCATGACGGTGTTCCACTCTTAGTCCCACATCACTTCATGACTGTGCGATGGACTAATGATATCCTTCAATGATTATGGTAGAGTTGTTCCAATTTTCTAATCCCCTAATGTTTTTTCACAATCCTCGTCCAATATTTTTTAAACGCCGTTCCTATAAAAACCTTCTTATGCCTTCATTCGAAGGAGGAGATGTGGATGAACTGTGACATCACGCTCTCAATTCTCTTAACTCTTGGGCTTTGCAAGAAACTCTTCCAGAAAGACCATAGGCATCACAAACCTCATATATTGTGTTATTATGAGAATCCATACTAGGTGTAGATGATTTTTGTGAAGTCTTACACCCTTAATGGATGGAGAATTCCCTCTGAGGCACCAGAGGATTTGCGAAGCATTCAGACTTTGTGAAGAACTCCCCCTACGAATAAAGACATCCTTCATGAGACATTGATATTTTTGAAGTCCCATAATCCATTTGACTCTATGATATGTGAATCCACATCCTTCATGTAGCCATATCCTTCACAAATTTTCTACCTCTGTTCCCACTGGTCCATGTCATAGGGGTTTCACCCCCGCACCCCTGCTCGGGCTCTCTAACAGTCTGCAACCTTAGGCCTCCATCCCGGTCCCTACAATACTATCACTAACCCCCATTAAAAATGGAGAGTTAGACAAAAAACTTTTCAATCCTATTTGAGTAAATTTTATCTTTCTACCTTATGTTATTCCAACTTCCACCTAGGAATACCATGATTCAGTATACTCCTCCCCACTACATGAAACACCTTACATCAACCTATTCTTCTTGGTCTGATTCCAATGTCATGAGTTGAGATTATCATCTTGGATTACCTATATACATTGAGTTGAAACATTCTTTAAGGAACTCCTCAAAACACCATTACCTGAATCATGAACTAGTTCATCCCAAAAGGCATGCCAATGGCATAAGTCTTACACTATCCATTGCCCGGAATCATTTTCCCCATTAATCCTCGCTGCCTAAATTTAAACAATAGAATACCCTATTATTCCTAAAGAGTATTCCTTATCCATCAATAATAAGATGAATTATGTTGTCATCATGAGAATACACTCCAATAGTCCTCACTACATGACATTAAACTATAGTCTATCATGTCATTCAATAATAGGATGCCTTATGCGTCAAGTGTAAGATTCCACATGTCGTGATCATGAGAAGACATTTATAGTCCTCATTTCATGACTTTAAATTGTATAATAAGCTATCATTCAAGAATATGATTCCTTATGCATCATGTATAGGAAACTGAATTCCATGATCATGAGAAGAAATTCCACAGTCTTCACTATATGAATTTAAAAATTATGATAACCTATCATTAAAGAATAGGATTCATTACGCTTCAAACATAAGTTTCCTCATTCCATTATCATAAGATGACATTCAATAGTCCATATATGATGTTAAAATATACTCTACCCTATATGGTAATAATAGGATAAATCGAGTGATAAAAATGAGATGCCTTATGGGTCATTCATAATATGAATCAACATGATACAATCACCGAAAATCAACCTCGGCCACTCCAACATGTAAACCCCAACCATTAAATTGCTGGTTTATATTAGCACTTAGGAATGTCCCATGCATAATTCACAACCACAATAGCTTCGCTGCGTAGTTGTACAAAAGACGTTCCAACATGTAATCCCCATGAACATTATTGCTGCTCCATTATGAAATTTGGGCCTCCTACATAGGTGTAGGAACCATCAAATTCTAAACTATGTGGGTTTTGATTACCAACTAACTGGGAAACATTGAAATCCTCCCTGTAGTGTAAACCCAACATCCACATCCATCCTGATTTTCTCCCAGTCACATCTCTAGTAAGATCTATTCCCTCACATGGGAGACAAAATCTTCTCTATGTCCCTTGGGAAGCTAATTGCGTAACCCCCACACTAACTCCAACCAACATAAATTCTCTTGCAAAGGGAAGATTCTATAAAAAATCCCCACCATATCCTTTATCGTTGCTCCATTATTTACACGAGAATCCTTACCGCATGATGTTAAACTGCACCGATGGGTCCTATCAAACGACCATAAATTGTGACATTAATCTGTGTGGGTTTGGTTCCCAATACTATAAGTAGGGTACATATGAAGACTAACTAAGGGTCTATCCTGACCAATGGTTAACCAAGTTGTTTCATCATATGGACACACATCATAAGTCCATCTCAAGGGGCATTATGATCTATCTACTGGGTTTATCTCCATGGGGAATTCCCATCCATCAGTGCGACATTATCCCGCATAAGAACACACCTCCCTAATCCCATTTATGGGGTGTTTTGATCAACTATACTAGGTTTATGTCTGGGTATGTCCTGATACATCTTCTAGTTTCTCCTCGATGGGGCATTCTCATTAAAATATTAAGGTGTGACATCATCCCTCTTAGGGATGGACCTCCCTAATCTGCCTCAAGGGGTATCCTGATCACCCATCATGTCCAAAAAATACATTAAATTTTCGTACATCCTTACAACAAATTAACCTCATGACTTATCTCATGATTCTACCTCATGAGAAACAAGGGATGCCTAAGGTGAAATCCATGGAAGATATGAACCCATGGTGCCATCTACCTCATAAAAAACATGGGCTTCTTGGGGTGAAATCCTTGGAATATATACACCATTATTTTTAGAATCCTCATTATTGATAATGGATGCCTTGGGTTTTGTGACTAAGATTCCGCCATGAAATTCCCTCCTCAGAGGAAGATTCAGAAGTTCCAAACACCTAATGTTTAGAGATTCCCAGACATTGCTGACATTACCATTTACTCTAATGAAAGGTTTCGGCCCTGTGAAGCCAAAGCATCATAATTTACCTGTTTTAACAAATAGAGGGAACTGGGAATGAGTTTCATGAACATAAATCAAATCAATGAGGGATAAACATAATAGGAGAGGTCCTATAAGGAAAAATCCATGGAAGGAGGAACCAACATCCCATCATCCTATTTCGATTAAGGATTCAAAACCACCATCAATGGTGGTAGAGGATGCTCACCTTTGGAAAGTGGGAAATAGGGGGAAAATGCATGTCACTGTGATCATGAGAACCCTTACAAAAAAATCACCAAAAACAAAATGGTGAACCCAATGTGAATCTCTGCTTCTTTAACAATGAGTAGACAAAAAATTTCAGGTGTGATGAAATTGAGGAATCACCCAAGTGAATCACTTACCATTCATATGTTATAGGCTAAGTAATATTGGGTCCATGAAGACTATGGGTCATTAGATATTCTCCAACACCACTGCCCTCAGGGGCTGCGTAGGGGAAAACCACCCCTGAATCCATTAGCTCATTGCCAACCCTACAACCCTCATGGGTGGTAAAGGGGGAAACCACCTCAGACTGCATCAGCTCCTAACTGAAACTTCCTCCCCCATGAGAAGTGGAGGGGGAAACCACCCCCAACTTCCTCCACTCCTCCTGATACCACCTCTTCATAGGCTTCAGAGTGGGAAACCACCACCCAAATTCATCAGATCCTTGCTGACACCACTGAACTTATGGGATGAGAAAGATGAAACCATCCCCAACTCCATCAGCTCCATAGCAACACTGCTTCCCCAAGGGGATGTACATGGGGGAAACCATTTCCCAACTCCATCAGCTCCAAGACAACACTACCACCCTCGTGGGCCGCATAGGAGGAAATAATCCCTGACCCCATCATCTTCTACCTAATTCCACCACCCTCTTGGGTCATGCAAAGGGTAACCACCACTTGACTCCATCGGCTCCTCACCGACACTGCCGCCCTCATGGGACATGTAGGCCCCCCAACTTTGTCAGCTCATCACTGAAACCGCCACCCTCATGGGCCGTATAGGGAGAAACCATCCTAGAATCTATATACTGCTCTCTGACACTTCTTCCCTCATGATACTCGCAATAAAAAATCAACAAAAACTCCATTGACTCCTCATTTTCATTGCCACCCTCATGGTTCGGGTTGGGGGAATCCTCCGCCAACTCGACTGGATCCTCACCGATATCATCCGCCTCATGGGACACATAGGGGAAACCACCCCCATCTCCAAAGGTTACTCACCCACAATACCTCCATCATGAGATACATAGGGGGAACTAACATCTGACATCATCATCTCCTCACCAACATCACCTCTCTAATGGGACATACCGGGGAAACTACCCGCCCCCCCCCCCCCAAATTTCATTAACTCATCTCCCACACTACTACCCTCATAGTTCGAATAGGGGAAAATCACCCCCATTACATGGGATAACCACTTCATGAGCCTCTCATTAATGTTATCATATATCTCAATCTCTCCTTCAAAGAAGACTGGAGATGTTTGAGCCCAACCTATAGTGGCCACCATTTGGGGTAATTCCCTATAGGGATCCTACTAGTCCATATCATTGGCATCGGCAACCTATTCCATAGGCCTATGAAAAAGTTGACTCCTTACCTACACTACTAGAACTAGTATAAAACAACTAAAGATGATTCAATTGGTAGACAAAGATCATTTCCTGATAAGAGGCATATTCTATAGCTCATGTATCCCCAGCTACCATCAGTGTATCCCATCTGATCTATGCAACATGTTAACATGAGTTTGTCTTCACCCAGCTAGTATTGAGGCCCTATCCTCCACAAAATAAGTCTAGGTTGAATCTATTATTTACAAGAACTACCAATAGATGTTATGATATATCCTATGATGATGGAAGATAGTGTTAATTTCCTACACACACCACCATCACCAGCAAAGAGGTCCTTATCATCCCTATTTCTGCCATTGCAATGGTCCCCCCCACACATTTATCACCAGCATGGTGGTCCTAACCATTTTCCATTATTATCCTTGGAAGAGGTCCTAACCATAGTCCCATCACTATAATGGAGGTCATCTATGTCACCATCATCATGCGTTATAGAGGTTCTCCCAACTCTACCATCACCATCACTGAGGTCCCCCCTTTTCCATCATCACCCATTGTGGAGGTCATCCCCACATAGAAATCATAGGAATAGTGGTCCTCCCCATCTAAATCATCATTCATCATGGGAGTCCTCCACATACTTACATCACTAGCATAGAGGTCCTATGCATCACCATCATCATCCATTGTGGAGGTCTTCCACTAATAGCCATCATCATTATGGAGGTAATCCTCATCACCTCACCCACCATTGTGGAGGTCCTCCCTATAATTCCATCCCTGTCATGAAGGTCCTACCCTTTTCAATCATCATCCATTTTAGAGGTCCTCATTTCACTTCCATCACCCAGAATGGATGTCCTCTCCATCTCTATTATCATTAATTGTGGGGGTCCTCCCCACACTACCACCAACATCATAGAGTTCCTCCTCATCGCCATCATCACCCATTGTAGAGGTCCTCTTGGAATATACACTACCAGCACAGAGGTTCTCCTCATCACCATCGTCATCCATTGTGGAGTTCCTACCTAAAATACCACCAAAAACATGACTTTCCTCCTTATATCCATCATCATCTATTATGGACATCATCCCCATACTACCATCACCAGTACAGAGTATCTCCCCTTCGATATCGTCAACCATTACAAAGGTCCTCCCCACCCTTCCATCGCCATTATAGAGGTCCTCCCTATAAAGAGCTATCCTTAAACATTACATAATCTTGATTTATGTAAAGAATTTGACATTGAGGATCTTTTCAGGTTTAGAGGTTTAGAGATTTAGGTCATAACTTATACATAAAAACTTCAATATTACATGTAGACACTTCAACTCTCTATCCATTATTTTCATAAAATAAAAACTCTTAAAAGAAATGAAACATGTTTAGTTCCATGTTTTAAACATCATGACTTTTCCTTGATCCATCCTTGACCCTATTCCACTTTATGTCCAATGAATTGTTTTTCAAAAACTTGGGATGAGCATAAAAATATTAGTAAGGTATACATAAAGATGGAAAACTATTACTTTTCAAAGAAACATCTAAAACATGAATACTTTATCACAATGTAATACTTTTCACCTTAATTAAGTAGAAAAAAAACTTCACTGAATATAATCTCATTGCTTACCTTTACTTTTGTAACCAAAATATTACCATAAAACCTATATAAATCAACATATAGCATATAATGGTAACTTGGGACATAAACATACTAAAATAGAATAATCATAAAGTCGAATTCTACACATATCACTAAATATAATAGTCGTACGAATGACTTTAATACCCAATGAATTAGAGGATATATGTTAACCAACCATCCTTAGTTTATCACGGAACCACATGTTTTTTGGTTTATCACGTAACCACCCATCAAATTTCCATGTACCATTATATAATCATCACACATAAAAGATTGCCAATATCTAAATTTAAATAATAAGATTTCATTTGAAATAACAATAAATAATTACAATATATTGAAATAGTAAATACTCTTTGAAAACCCTTTTCAATACCAAAATATAAAAAAATGGTATATGGTATTTATTTTCAATTTAAAAACATCACGACTTGTTAAAGAAGCCAAATATCAAATAATGCTTGTTGCGATGAAAAGGTCGTTGTCGCCGCATACGTTAAAATCAATCCTTTTTTGGTTTAGTAAAATGAAACATATAAAAATGATTCAATTTGAGTGAAAATAAAATTTGAAGGGGTTTATTATACACCGTGTAAATGAAGGAGATGTATATTATCAAAACATGATTCAATGAAAGGAGATGGAGACAAAGTCCCTTACGTTGAGTCCAACTTGTCTCGTATGTTCCATATTATTCTTGAATAATAAACGTAAGTTAATTTCGACTTTATTTAGAACCCTTTTCAAGTTTATTATTATTTTTATTTCACTTATTACCTAACTATAAAAATTTGTTAATTATTTGAGTTCATATCAGACATTTTACCGATGTTCAGAACTTGAGTAAAAAATAAACTTGTTATAATTAGAAATTGTCCATGTGGTCAAAATTATATTATCTCCAGAATGATATTCATGATTTAGTTATCATATATATCATATATATCAATTATATATTTATTTAGAATAGTCCATAACATTTGGATATAAGAAATGAAATGCACTGTTCATGGAGACGGTAAGTCGTACGTATGCATGAACGCTACTTTCTGTTGTTTTTCATATTTAATGGAATGAAAACTAAATGTAAATTGGAATATTATAATTAAAATATAATATCAATGTTATATATGTTATTTATTTTCATTAATTACATCATTTATATGTTCCATGTATAGCATGAATGAGTCATGTCACATTGAGGGGGTGGTAGTCCGCACTTCTTTAAATGAAATTATCGTATATATACAACATGAACAGAAAAAATGTATGTCATAAATGTTAATTATATATGTATAGATATAAGATAAATATCATAAATATCATATATAATAATAGTTACATCATAATGGCCTGCATAATAGGTTGTAGGAGAAGATTGAATAATCATCGTTTCATGAGGCATTAGTTCACCTTCCACAAAAACTGTATGTTCTATACCGATTAGATGGAGGTTTGTGTAAGTATAGTTCGAATAATTCTCCCAAAAAAAACATAGTATATTTAGGATGCTTGTTTTTATATATAAAAAAATAATTATAATATCATAGGTAGTGGAGAAGGAAAAATAATGGAAAATAACTTGAGATAAGATGTTACCTCAAATCAGGTAACATCTTTTGATTTGATCCAAAGGAATTTCTTGAATTGCATTCTGCTTAAGGGAAGGATTCTAGGAGAAAATATGGAATGTTGGGAGATTATTTAAGTAGTGTTTGGATGATACAATGGGGATTTAGCGGTGTGAGTAAGGGATAGAGATGGTTTCCTTTTATAAGAGGGAGGAGGGGAACTTTAGGAAAGTTTGAAAGTATTATTTTATTACTAATTGATTTTATAATTCTAAGAACATGAAAGTGATATATTTATATGAAAAAATGAGGATGGATATAAATCCTATCACCCAATGGGATTTAGACAAGTTTATGTCATAAATTTAAACTTATCTTTTAACTTTAAACCTTAGTTAACTAATTTAACTTTAACCATGTCTTCTTGTATATTCATACTATATGGTTAATATATTTTATATAAATTTCCAACAGAACATAAATTGGATAATTAATGAAATTTTAAATCTTATATAATTCATTTGTCCAAATCGTATATTTTATGACTATTATATCATTTAATAAAATATTTTTTTATATATATCTCATTTATGTCAATTTATAAAGTACTCATATCATGACTTTAACAAATCCATAACAACTTGATTATTTCGAAAAAACATAATTAATTCGAATATAACAAGTAATAATACTCGATTAAATTCATGGGTGATGAAAAAAGTTTCAAAATAAATATATATTAATATTTATAATCTTTTTTGTTTAAATCTTTAATAAATATGTTATTCACTATATCACCATTACGTCATAAATAAATTTATTTATCTTATGTATATAAATAATAAATAAAATACAATGTTGTAGGAAATATTTTTGTATTTACAATTAAAATTTATTGTCGAATATATCCCTTATAAAATCCCATAATTTTTTTTTTTAATTAAAAGATATATTTTTATGTTATATTTTCCTTAACTCTAATTTAAAATTAATTAAATATCATTTTCATACACTAGTGTCTCCATGGGGTCCACAAATATATCCAATTATTCCAATGGTCAGACATATCTCATAAAATAGAGTTAGGAAATGTGTTAGGATAATTTAATATTATTGTAATATTAATTTTTACCTTTTTCCAGATTTACCCTTTAACCAAGGTAAATCAGATATTTATAGAAGATACAATTCATAATGTCTAAAAAAAGGTACCTATTTAAACAATTTTAACATCATGATTCCAAATATGGGATCCATTTTTCCAAATTCAAAATGTAGATGATTTAGAAATTAATTTAAAATTAATTCTCATAGTCAAAACTAAAAATTGTGTTTTTAAGAAATAAGAACTATCAAAATATTGACATGTGTTTATGTCTAATTAAAAAGTGAAATTACATAAAATGAAAAAATTTGGATTAAATGGTAAGAAAATAATCTAATTACACTTTAAAACCAATTATAAATATAATCTAACCATATAAATAAATCAGATGAAAAGACAGTTTTGACTTAAAATTCACTATTTTCACTGTTCATTAAAAATAAAATTATTATGAAATTACCAAAAATATTCCCAAAGTAAATTTTTTTGTACTGATTATAAATAAAATGTTTATTATGTCAAATGTAATATATAAAAGTGAAAAAATGATTTAAAATGGGTTCTCATCTGAAGGTGGTAAAACTATATTTTTAGAAAAATACTTTTTTTTCTAAAAAAAATGAATATCATGTTACATCATATCTAGGAAACATATAATAAGAATTTAAAACATTACATTGAATATATATAATATATTTTTCAATGAAGACAAATCCATAATTAGTGATATGAAATTACAATTTTTCTCTTTTAAATAGGTTTTCATAAAAATAAATCCTTTATATTCAATTGGTTTTTTTCCATTTCTAATAAATTTGGTAACCAAGGAATCATTATTTAAACATGTATAAACCATATTTAAAAATGTATTTAATACTATTCATTCCTTCCATTCCAAATTCCATTTGTTAACTACCATTTAAAATAATAATATTATTATTGTATTATATTTTGGCATAACTCAAAGTTGTTTGCAATGTATGTTTTCATAGAAATCCATAGTTGCGTGTCAAGTACGCTATCAAAAGAAGCACCAATTTAATGTAAAATTAATATTTTATTACTAAGTATTAATAGAAATCAAAACATATTATTCTATAAATACTTGGGTCGTTACATCCTTCCCCCCCTTATGGAAATTGCATCCTCAAAACATTAAAATTGCACTTCGAAACATCATTGAAAGTCCCACATCGGAAAAAGACTCAATAAAACTATCACTTTAAAAGAAATAAGGAGATGTAAAAAGGTCACCCATGATAACACGTACTAGGATTACATGTAGGAAATCATTGATATATAAGAGAAACTAACAAACTTGTTTTGATATAGAGAGATATAAAACATGATTAGGAGAAAGGTATCCACCAGAAAATCACAAACTTGTGATGGGTTAAACAGTATTTGATTCCCCAGAAGAGAAAGTAAACATACCACATTTTTTTAAGTTCCTTTTCATAATGATGAGGAATTTATTTATGAGGTTGACTCTGAGAATAAGGAAACATAATATTTTTCAAGTAGACATTCATCCTTTACAAAATTTCTTCCACAAAGTCATCTTTTCTCCAAACGATTAGTATTCAGGATGACTTGGTCTCATCAAAAGCACTAGAATTAACTTCTAAAGAATTACATAATCCAAAAAAGTGGAACTATATATTAACCAAAACCAAAATGGTTAGTAAGAGATCAGATAATCCTCAAAAGGATAATCCTTTTTAAAAGTAAATACTGCTCTTAATCTATAAAATTCAACAAACCATACCCAAAGTTCAGCAAAGACCATTCAATGCACAATTGTCCTTAAATTTATTCAATATAATTCAAACTATGATTGAAACACAAAATTAAGAAGAATTTAATCAAATAATCTTCCATATTAAATATTAACATTTATATTCAAATAACATAGACTACTCTTAAAGTCTCATACTGAAGTGTAATTAACCTATTCACATATTCTCTATGATCGGTTAATTATTTCCATAAATAACCCAAATCATCATATGTCCATAGTAAAAACATAGATTCTTACAAAGTAAAATTACACCATTAATCCTCAAAATAAATCCCATAGTATTATATTTTCCTTAGGCATATAGTGTTCCCAAAGCATGAACATCTTCTAAAATAACATTTATCACTTAATCACCAAATCATATCCCTATATTTAGGATATCCATTTCATAAATCATATGTTCCCAAAATCAACATATTCTTCATCCATAAAATAATTTAATTAAAATAATAAGTCATATTGACCAGGGACTTCACGTAGGCAAGTGGTAGGTGATGAACCCTTGTCACCCTTCAGTTGTGGGGTCGATTCCTATGGTCTTTATAGACATGACGGGTTGTCACGATTCTTATGAGTTGTTCTTTTTATAAAACTCAAAAATAACACTAACTTTTTATAAACTCAATGGTTTTCTTATATCTATAATTTTTATCCCAAAACATTAAGACCTCAATATATTAATTCATGAAGTCTTATATATATTGTTCTTTTTTCACCACCACATGATTTAATAATACTATTACAAATAGAATGAACACCATACCATGATCATGGTGTCCACATGGTTTCATTGTCATCTTGTTCACGTAGTTAGAAGGTCCATGCATTGCAACAATGATTTATAGATCCTTCAAAATCATTTCCTTCCTTCATCCAAATATAACTTGTACAACTTGGGTCATATGGGTGTTCGTAGAAAAATAGTTTTGCAAAATAATCATGTATGACATATAATTTCAAAACATATGATAAAACTTGATTTTTATAGAACATTAAGACCGATTTTGAGTTGAAACATTCAATCAATGGTCCTTTTAAAATACACTAAGTATGTGATGAGAGACAATATTTTTAAATTAAATATAAATAGGTTGTGCAAGGGTCTCCTTCTTGATCACCTTTTTGAAAATCATAATATGCTTCAAAACCTTATGATAAGGTAAAATATTTGAAAATTCCTTGATAATATTTACCTTTATTGAAAATATGAGAATACTGAGAAAATATGATTTGATTAAATACAACCCATTATCCATTATGATATTGAGGTATAGTATAGGTATTTGATATCTCAAACAACTACTTGCAAGTGAGTTTTATGCTATAAAAATTTTCACAATCATCCGAACATGAATTTGTAATAATTATTACAAGCATATCATGAGGAAGAGATATGAATGTTGTTTGAGATCCCCCTCCTTCCATTTGTAACTGAAATTCCTTGATCATAAAAAGTTATAAAACAAGGATTTAACTGAAATAATAGACATAAGGACTAACCTTGGGTTTAATGAAAACTCCAAATCCCTATAGTTGTCTAATCCTTTACTTTGATACTAACTATAAGGCCCCATCCTTAAGCATTACATAATATTAATTTATGTCAATAATTTGACAATGAGTATCTTTTTATGTTTATATATTTAGATAATTAGATCATAACATATACATGACAACATGAATATTAAATGAAGACACTTCTACTAAGTATCCATTTTTTCATAAAATAAAAAATATTAAAAGAAAATGAACATTTTTACTTCCATGTTGTAATTAGAATGATTTTTCCTTGACCCTATTCCTATTTATCTCCTATGAAAAACATTTCAAAATCTTGGGATGAGCATAAAAACCACAAAAAGTGATACATAAAAAAGGAAAACTATTATTTTTAAAAACAACATGTAAACTACAAATACTTTATCATAAAGTAATAATTTTCACCTTAAGGAAGTATAAAAAAACTTCACTATATATAAGATCAGTTATTGCACTTATCTTGTAACCAATGGATTACCATAAAACCCATTGAAAGAAAAATATAGAATATAAAGGTAACTTGGGACAAATACATACTTAAATGGAATAACCATACAGTCAACTTCCACACATATCACTAAATGGAATAGCCATACGTCCCACTTCCATACCAAATTCAATGGAGGTTATAACATAACCCCCTGCCATTGCTTTATCATAGAACCACCTGTCATTTGGTTCATCATGTAACTATCCGTCAATGTCTAAGTACCATTATATAATCATCACACATTAAATATTGCAAATATCAACATTTAAATCATAAAATTTCATTTTCAGTCACAAGAAATAATTTCAAGATATTGAAATAGTAAATAAACTTTCAAAACCATTTTCAATACCAAAATATGAAATAAGTGTATATGGTATTTATTTTCCATTTAAAAACATCACGACTTGTTAAGGTATCCAAATATAAAATAATTCTCACAGAGGCGAAGAGTTCATTATCGCCGTATATGTTAAAAACATTCCTTTTGTCATTCAGTAAAATGTTACATAGAAAAAATAATACCTTTTAAGTAAAATAAAAGTCAAAGGGGTTTATGATAAACGATGTAAAATAAGGAGGTGTATATTATCAAAACATGCCTTAATGAATGGACATTGAGACAAAGTCCCTTACCTCAGAGTCCAACTTGTCTCTTTTGTTCCTTGTTCTTCCTGAATAACAAAAGTATGTTAATATCTACTTGCTTAATAACCGTTTTAATGTTTATTATTCTGTTTATATCACTTATTTCCTTACTATAACAATTAGTGAATTATTTGAGTTCATATAGGACATTTTGTCAGTGTTCGGAACATGAGTCAAAAATGAACAAGATATAATTACAAATTGTCCCTGTGGTCAAGAATACATACTATACAGAATGATATTCATAATTTAGATATCATATATATCATATATATACATTATATATGTATTTAGAAAAGTCCATAACATTTGGATATAAGAAATGAAATGCATCGTTCATGGAGATGGCAAGTTGTACGTACGCATGAACTCTACATTCATTTTTTTCAGGTTTAATGGATTTAAAACTAAATAATACAAAGGTATATTATATTTATAGTATAATATAAATGTTATATATGTTAAAAAAGTTCATTAGTTCCATATTTTATATGTTTTATGTATATCATGAATGAGTCATATCACTTTGAGGGGGCGGTAGTCTGCAGTTCCTCAAATGAAATTATCATATATATACTACATGAAAAGCATAAAGGTATGTTATAAATTGAAATTAAAGAAGTATATATATAAAATAAATATCATAAATATCATATATAATTACAGTTCCATCATAATTTCCACCATAAGAGGTGGTAGGAGAATATTGAATAATCATCATTTTGTGAGGTAGTAGTTCGCCATCCACAAAAACAGTATATTATATACCCATCAGATAGAGGTGTGTGTATGTGTAGTTTGAATAATTATCATAAAAAATACCTAGTATATTCATTATAATGGTGTTTTTATATAATCATATAATAATAAGAGCATGGTGAGTGTAGAAGGAATAATAATGGAAATGAACTTGAGAGAAGACGTTACCTCAAATCAGGTAATGTCTTTTGATTTGAGCCAAAGGGATTTCTTTAATTGTCTTCTGCCTTGGGGAAGGTTTCTAGGATCCAATTAGGAATTTTGGGAGATTATTGGAGAAAATTTTGGATGATCCATGGGGGCCTGAAAGTTTTGAGTAAGGGTTTGAGATGGTGTACTTTTATAAGAGGGAGGAGGGTCACTTTAGGGAAGTTTGAAAGTATTTTTCATTATTAATTGATTTTCTAATTATAATAACACCAAAGTGATATATTTAGAATATCATATTATTGTGGGTCTAAATCCTCTAAGAAAATGGGTATTATAAAATTTTATTTAATAAAAGTAACCGTATCTTTTAGCTTTAACCCTTAGGTAACTAATTTATCTTTTACCGTGTCTTCTTGTATATTTATACTATATGGTTAATATAGATACTATAAAATGACAATATGACCTCAAGTGGTTCATTAATGATATTTTAAACCTTATATAAGGCATTTTGATGATTCTTATATTTTTAGGATTATTATATAATTTAATAAAATATTATTTGTTTTATAAACACATTTATGTAAATTTATATACTATTCATATCATGACATTAAAGAAAATCCATAACAACATGATCCTTTATAAAAAACCTTCATTAATTCAAATATATCAAGTAATAATCATCCATAAAATTAGTTTATGACATAAATAGTTTCAAAAAGAATATTTTGAAATTTACAATCTCATTTATTTAAATCTTTTATTAATAAGGTAATCACTACATCACCATTATTTCATAAATAAAATTATTTATTTGATGTCTAAAAATTATAAATAAAATACCATGATATTGGAAATATTTTTTTCTTTATAATTAATTTTTATAGTCTAAGAAATCATTTATATAACCCCGTATAATTTTTTTTTATAAATGATATACATTTATGTTATATTTTCCTTAACTTAAAATTAAAAGTAATTAAATGTCATTTTCACACACAAGTGGCTCCATGGGGTCCTAAAATATACTCAAGGATTCCCATGGTCTGAAATATCTCATAAAATATGGTTTGGACAAGTGGTATGGTAATATAATATTATTATAATATTATTTTTTACCCTTATTTACAACATTTACCCTTTAACCATGGTAAATAAATTATTTACTGAAGTTACTATTTATAATGTCTGTAAATAAATGGTACCTATTTAAAAAAAATGGACTACTTATTAAAAATATGGTATTTATTTTTCCAAATTTCAAACATATAAGTATTAGTAATTAATTTAAAATTAATTCCCATTTTCAAAACAAAAAACTGTGTTTTTAAGAAATAATGACAATCAAAAGATTGACATGTGTTTATATCTAATTTAAATAAATTACCTCAATTGAACAACACTGGATTAAATGGTAAAAACATAATATAATTAAACTTTAAAACCAATTGTAAATATAATATAACCATATTTATAAATTAGATGAAATGACAGCTTTGACTTAAAGTGCAGTATTTTATACTATTCATTAAAAAATGAACTTTATTAGAAAAATACAAAAAATTTAACCAAATTATATTTTGATGTCCCGATTCTAAAGAATAAGTTTATTTTTGTCAAATTGAACATATAAAAGTGAAAAAATCTATATTTAATGTGGTTTGTATACTGGCCCATTTACTTTTCCACAGTTTCAGTTGTACTCTGTTTTTACTTAGTGTTTACTTTTCCGCTTGCTTACTCTGTGGTGCTTGTTTACTTTACAAAGGCAATGCCTTCCCTTGTTACTGGGATTTACGCCTTGGTGCTAGTCTCCATCCCCTGGCCTATCGATGGCGGGATTGGGTTAGTCACGGCACGGGCCCGGGGCGGGTCGACCCGGTTCGGGCCAACCGGGGGGTCTCGGGCCGGGTCGGCCCGGGCCCGAAACCCCCGATACCGAACTGTTAGGTTCAAATGCCCATAACTAGGGCTACGGACCTCTAAACGACATGTCGTCAGCGGCGATGCGATCCTTGGATCGAGACGGTCGTTTCGGTATATCACACTCAAGGTTTCAGAATACTTTGAGTTCGGCCGGGTTGGTTCGCACACGAAACCAACCGGGCCCTCGGAGCGAAAACACTCATATCTCGAGCTTCGGACGTCCGATTGACGTGCCGTTGACTTTGTTGAGTTCCTCCTAGTGAGACGGATCTTTTGGCATACTCTGCCCGAGGTTTGGACGCAGGTGGAGTACAATCGGGTTGGTTTTTAAATTCCCCCAAAACTAACTCTCAACCCGCATAAAACTCAACCTCGGAAAAGGTCTCCTTAAGCGAATATCGGCGCTGCGAGTTCATCAGTGCCCTCAGAATTCGATTCTAGGCACCGGTTCAAAAGTTAGAAATTCCCACTCGAGTTGTACTTTACATTCAGTTTGGGTTTGTATACTGGCCCATTTACTTTTCCGCACTTTCAGTTGTACTCTGTTTTTACTTAGTGTTTACCTTTCCGATTGCATACTCTGTGGTGCTTGTTTACTTTACAAAGGAAATGCCTTCCCTTTTTACTGGGATTTTCACCTTGGTGCTAGTTGCTAGCCCCTGGCCTATGGAAGGCGGGCTTGGGGTAGTCACGGCACAGGCCCCGAGGACGGGTCGTGAAAAATTGGTATCAAAGGAGTTTAGTTCTACCGCGAACTCTGATCTTTTCTATGTGAAGCTATAGTGTTTAGCATATTCGGTGTGGTTATCAGTCCAGGGAGTCTAGTGTTGGTGCGGCGGCCGACGTATCCGTACACCAGGACCCTGACTTCTGATTTCCGACTTAATGCACGAAAACATTGATTGCGTGTGTGTTTCAAGTTTTCCTTGTGATTACTTTATATCAGCTCTCCAGGTATACTGTTTTGACCGTGGAGCACCTGTTTCCTTTACAGGATGGCCCCACGACGACATCCAACTAGGGTTCCGAGAGTCGAGCGTGACGATAGCCCACCGATCGACGAGGCCTCGGTGCAGGGCCCTTTTTCAGCAGTGGCACCGGCAGTAGCTCTACCCGACGAGCCACTGATACTTCCAGCACCAGCCACTGACGATGCACGTCGCCTCAGTGCACTGCATGAGTTTCAGCGCTAGGGACCACCCAGGTTTCGTGGGGAGATGGACCCCCAGGCAGCCGAGGACTGGCTGGAGGTAGTAGTATGAGTTTTCAGGCTAGTGATGACACTAGCAGACCTCATGGTGATCCTTGCTGCGAGCCTACTACACGTAGCAGTGGGCCGATGGTGGAGCTTGATGCTCCAGGTTCACGATGAGGCATCTCTACTCTGGAAAGACTTTGAGAGCCTCTTCCGCTCAGAGTTTGTCCCAGCCACCCTCCATGCGGTGCGCATACAGGAGCTTCTTCAGCTGCGGTAGGGGAGCATGACGGTCGCTCAGTACTCGGTGAGATTTACCGATCTCTCGCTCTACTCGACCGACATGGTATGGGACCCATTATTTCGGGCCCGGACCTTCAATAAGGGATTGAGACACAAGATCATGGCATCACTGATCTCCCTCAGCATACCAACTCAGACGGGAGTACTGGAGTGGTCCCTTTTAATCGAGATCTTTCTTGCTGAGTCTACACCAGTGTCGAGACCCACCGCAGGGCGGCATGTGGCAGAGTCTTCTGTAGCAGGTAGTCGACGGATGACTCAGGGGTCCAGGCAGAATAGACCTTCAGGCAGACGACCTCAGGACACTGGCTCAGCAGTGCGGGGCACACAGCACGGAGCCAGTCTTTCAAGAGGCAGACAGTGCTACTCGTGCGGCGGGCAGGGCCACATGGCTCGTGACTGCCCGACCCGTCGTGCTGAGGAGCAGCAGATGGTTGAGGGACCACCGAGGCCGAGGCAGAGGGTTGACCGTGGCGGTCCGCAGGGAGGAGGTAGACGAGGCAGAGGAGCTGGCCGAGCAGCAGGTGGTTGGCGACGCTTTGAGGCTCTACCACCACCACCACCAGGAGGTCCACCCCAACCACAGGGAGCTGGAGGGCAGAGACAGGCACAGCTCTAGGCAGCGGAGGCCTACGACCACGGCACACCAGAGATGATTCTAGGTACTATCTGTGTCTACTCCACCCTTACTGCAGTACTTATAGACACAGGAGCGAGTCACTCTTTCATAGCCACTGCCCTTGTTCAGAGCTCGGAGATTCCGACAGAGCCGTTGGCTCGATCCTTACGGCTATAGACTCCTACGAGAGCAGACTCGACGATTACGCACTAGTGCTGGCAGTGTGAGCTTACTCTAGGAGGCGAGAGCATCGGCTGGGATCTTCTTGTAGCACCGTCGAGGCCTTACGCCGTCATCTTGGGAATGAATTGGTTATCTATGGTCCATGCACAAATTGACTGTTTTAGGCGCAAGGTGCGATGTGTACGCACTGACGGGAGCAGGTTCACCTTCACCGGTGAGAAGGGAGCCTTTGCAGCACAGGATGGACTTTTGCAGAGGAGAGGACAACCCATCACTCATCAGTTGGCTAGCCTCATCCTAGGAGCAGTTGACGTGCGGAGTCCTGGTTTTCCTGTAGTGGTGGATCATTTTGTAGATGTTTTCCCCGACGACGTTCCAGGGTAACCTCCTCACAGAGTGGTAGACTTTTATATTGACCTGTACCCCGGGACAGCCCCGATATCGATTCCAGCATATCGGATGGCCCCCGCCGAGCTTCGAGAGCTATGGGTACAGTTGGAGGACTTGCAGGGTAAGAGGTTCATCCGACCCAGTGTTTCACCCTGGGCTTCCTCGATTTTGTTCGCCAAGAAGGCGGACAAGAGATTGCGACTTTGTGTTGACTATCTTCGCCTAAACCATGTGACAGTGAGGAACAAGTATCCGCTACTGAGGATTGATGACCTCTTTGATCAGCTCAAGGGAGCATGGTGGTTCTCGAAGATAGACCTTAGGTCAGGCTATCATCAGCTCAGAGTTAGAGACGAGGACGTGCAGAAGACGACCTTCAGATGTCGGTATGGACACTATGAGTTCTTGGTTATGCCATTCAGTGTAACCAATGCTCCAGCAGTGTTCATGGCCCTCATGAATAGGATATTTCAGCCATACCTCAATCGATTTGTCGTGGTCTTCATCGAAGAAATTTTGATTTACTCGACGACTGAGGAGGAGCACGCCAACCACTTACGGGTTGTACTAGACACACTCCGAGAGCAACAGATTTATGGTAAGCTCTCGAAGTGCCAGTTCTGGATACGTGAGGTCCACTTCTTGGGACACGTCATCTCTAAGGCGGGAGTTGCAGTGGATCTTGCGAAGATCGAGGCAGTGCTAGCTTGGGAGCCACCCAAGAGCATGACGGAGGTGCGGAGTTTCTTGGGACTAGACGGATACTACCGGAGATTCGTTCCAGACTTCTCTAGAGTTGCGGCACCACTCTCTGCTTTGACGAAGAAGGGGAAACCCTTCGTGTGGTCAGACAGATGTCAGTAGAGCTTCCAGGAGCTGAGACGGAGATTGACCAGCGCACCTATCTTGAGGTTTCCTGAGGAGGGAGTTGGATACGTAGTTTACTGCGATGCATCAGGGACCAGACTTGGGTGTGTCCTGATACAGGAGCGGGCGGTGATTGCCTATGGATCACGTCAGTTGAGGATGAATGAGCAGAACTACGCTACCCATGACCTGGAGTTAGCAGCAGTGGTCTTCGCTCTGAAGACATGGTGACACTATCTGATGGGCGAGCACTTTACAGTCTTTTCTGACCATCAGAGTCTCAGGTACATCTTCTCGTAGAAGGACCTGAACCTGAGACAATGTCGATGGCTCGAGTTCCTCCAGGACTATGACTTTGATATAGTCTATACTCTTGGGAAGGGGAACGTGGTAGCCGATGCCCTCAGCAGGAGGACGGGCATTCAACTACTTGAGGAGGCAATAGAGCAGCTAGCCTCTTTGCAAATATCCTTCGTGGATAGAGATGGAGCAGCCTTCCTTCAGTCTCTCACAGTCACTCATCCACTTCTACAGCGGTTCAGAGAGGCACAGCGTGGGGACGCTGACTGTGAGACGCGACGTGCACAGATATCCTCAGGATAGGCACCTGATGGTTTCTCCTTTGGAGCAGAGCACGACATCCTTTTCAGAGGACGTACCATGGTACCAGTTGATTTACGGGAGGAGGTTCTGAGAGAGTTTCACACTTCTCCCTTGGCGGTACATCCCAGAGTGGAGAAGATGTACCAGGATCTCAGACGACCACACTGGTGGCCAGGCATGAAGAAGGTTGTAGCAAAGTTTGTTTCTCGATGCATCACCTGCCAGCAGGTGAAGGCTGAGCACCAGGTACCAGCAGACTTGGTACAACCCTTATAGGTTCCGGAGTGGAAGTGGGACGGCATATCTATGGACTTCATCACTGGACTTCCACACACTTCCAGAGGTCACGACTCCATCTGGGTGATTGTCGACCGACTCACCAAGTCGGCTCACTTCTTACCCATCAGAGAGCAAGGCTTAGTGGAGAGCTTGGGAAGACTTTACGTTCAGGAGATTGTACGGATTCATGGTGTGCCATCTTCTATCGTCTCCGATCGAGATTCTCGCTTTACTTCCCGGCTATGCAGGGGATTACAGGAGGCGTTCGAGACGCAGCTACATCTGAGCATAGCCTTTCATCCTCAGACGGATGGTCAGACGGAGAGGACCATTCAGACTCTCGAGGACATGCTCCGCGCATGTGTCCTCGACTTTGGTCATAGCTGGGAGGACCACCTACCCTTGGTGGAGTTCGCGTACAACAACATCTACCACTCCACCATTGGGATGACACCATACGAGGTGTTGTACGACCGACCTTGCAGATCTCCTTTGTGCTGGACTGACCCTGGGGAGTCAGCACTTGTGGGACCAGAGATGGTCCAGGCCACGACAGAGAAGGTCCAGGTCATCCAGGAGCGGACGAGGATAGCTCAGAGCCAGCAGAAGTCTTATGATGACAGGAGGCGGAGGCCACTGGAGTTTGTGGATGGCGACCACGTCTTCTTGCAGGTCTCACCACGATGTGGTATACGGAAATTTGGTCGAGGCGGCAAGTTGTCTTCGCGCTTCATCGAACCCTTCCAGGTCCTCAGCAGGATAGGTGAGGTGGCTTACCGCCTGGCTCTACCACCTCAGTTGCGCCGGGTGCACGACGTCTTCCATGTGTCTCAGCTGAGGTGATACGTGCACGACCCGACACAGATCATTGACCATGGGGAGCTTGACGTTGACGATGGGGAGACTTTTACAGAGGTCCCGGTAGAGATCGAGGATCGACAGGAGAGGGTCCTACGTGGATGGTCGATTCCTCTAGTGCGCATCAGATGGCAGTATGGGAATCTCCAGGAGAGCACTTGGGAGAAGGAGGCTCAGATGCGTGCTCAGTACCCTCATTTGTTTCTCTAGTTTTGATGTATCTTTACGGGGGTGTAAATCCCTGAGGTGGGAGTAATGTAAAGACCCGTAAAATTCAAGGGGAATTTTTTTCTTAATTTTCTTTGGAATTTTATAAGAGCACGGTTTCTGACGGAACCTGATTCCGAGGCCCGGTGTGCCCGGAATTAATTTCTGAAGTTTGACTCGGGTACATTCAGTGAACGAACGAGCGGGAATTTCTAACTTTTGAACCGGTGCCCGGAATCTAATTCCGAGGGCACCGATGAACTCACAGCGACGATTTTCGCTTAAGGAGACCTTTTTTGAGGTTGCGTTTTATGCGGGTTGAGACTTAGTTTTGGGGGAAATTACATGAAGTTAAATAAATTGTGGAAACACAATTTATTTTTATCCATGTTGGTTATATCCTCCCAAAGGGAGTTAGAGGTGGGACCCACATCCACATAACCTCCCTTGAGAGGATTAAGTGTGGTGGGGCCCACACGAAGCCTAACTCCTCAACTACCCTTTAAACTCCCAATAACTCCACTCAATTTAATTTTGACAACTTGAGTTTTAATTGAGATGAGTTATTGTTTTTCAAACCTTTGAAATTCAAAGTGGTTTAGTTGTGTAAATAAAATATGGATTAAGCTTATTTTATTTTGGTTAGTTTCCTTTTCCACCTTGAGAGGATTGGGGAGCTTTCTTCTTCTTCTTCAAACCACGATGAAGAACACGAAGAACACTTAGGATCCGACGAAGAACGCGATCACGTGCCGTCTCTTCTCTTCTTCGCAGCCGGTGTGTTTCTGAAGATCAACGACGCCGCTTCTTAGATATTCTTCTCGTGTCAATGAAAGGAGATGCCGCTTCCTCCTCAGACTTTCTCCATCAGCTTACGAAGCTTCTCCAGCGACGTACCTCTTCGGACGCACCTCGACGTCAACAGAATCGACGTTCGATTCCTGCGACGCCCGACCTCCACGACGCTTGTCTTCCGCGGCTTGTTGACGTGCTCCGCACTTGAAACCGAGGTAGGGGTTTATTATTATTTAGTTAAATGTTTCCGTTCTTGATTCTTGCATGTCGAGATTCGTGGTTTTTGACTGTTTGATATCGAATAACGCGAGGGGGTCGGTCCGCACAAACACGGCTGACCCTCCTCCATACTTTCATGAATGTTTCCTTTATCGATGGTGCAAGGAAGCATGGTGTCGTCGCACCACGCGGTTGCATGCGGAACATATGCGCGGCGCCGTCGCACCTCGTCGTGGAAAGGAATTCAAGGACGCGACGCCGTCGCGCCGCGTAGAAGGAAACCGAGGATGCCGCGGCTGGAGTGGGGCTGCGGCGGAGGGGCGCAGTACCATCGCACCGCGACAGACGACAAGGGCCGCAGACGGTTCTGGGCCGCGGTGGAGCTTGGTGACCGGCGGCGAGCCAGGCCGCCGTTGTCGGAAGCCGGAAGGGGACCGGCCTTGCCGGTCCCGTTGAGAGGGAGCCGGCCGGCCAAGTCGGGCCGGCCGGAATGAAGAAATTCGGGGGAATTTAATTCCCCCGGACAGCTGAAATGACCCCCCATTATGAGGGGGGGGGGGGGCGGTTTCACAAAAGGGGGGCAGGCGCCCCCCCGTTCTCAATCAGCTCGGTCGAAGGCCGAGCTGGCAGCGCGCCCAGCGCGCTGCCTAGAGCCGGACCGGCGCGCCAGGCCGGTCTGCCAGGTCGGGCCGAGCCCAGCCAGGCCAGGCCGCGCCTGGTCGGGCCGGGCCGCGCCGGTCCGGGTCAACCCTGTCCGAGGCGGGTCGACCCGGTTCAGGCCAACATGGGGGGTCTCGGTCCGGGTCGGCCCGGGCCAGAAACCCCCGATACCGAACTGTTTGGTTCAAATGCCCATAAGTTGGGTTACGGACCTCCAAACGACGCGGCGTCAGCGGCGATGCGATCCTCGGATCGAGATGGTCGTTTCGGTATATCACACTCAAGGTTTAGGAATAATTTGAGTTCAGCCGGGTTGGTTCGTACACGAAACCAACCGGGCCCTCGGAGCGGAAACACTCATATCTCGAGCTTCGGACGTCCGATTGACGTGCCATCAAATTTGTTGAGTTCCTCTTAGTGAGACGGATCTTTTGGCATACTCCGCCCGAGGTTTGGATGCGGGTGGAGTATGATCGGGTTGGTTTTGCCTTAAAAACCAACCGGACCCCTGGGACGAAAAAGCCAATAACTCTCAGACCGAGGTCCGATTGACGCACCGTCTATTGCATTGAGTTCCTGTTGACGATACAGAACTTTTGGATACATCAAATCTAGACTTTGTGACAGTTGATGTATCAGCCTCTCAGCTCATGGAGCGGACCCTCCCGGACGAGCTTGCTGTGTGCGGGAACCCTAGAGCTGGCTGTGACTGCTACTGTGACTACGACGACGACTGTGCAGAGATCCTTAGTGGATTCGATGACGACGACTACAGCACTCAGCGATCCTGTGTGGATCAGTGCTACCGATCCTGTGTGGGTCCGATCCTGTGTGGGTCTGCGCTCAGTGGTCCTGTGTGAACCAGCGCCTACAGATCCTGTGTGGGTCCGATCCTGTGTGGGTCTTTGCGGGGGTTAGTACCTATCGATCCTTTGTGGGTCCGACGATTTAGATGGATCAGTGATCATCTCTATCGTCTTCGAAGAAGTATACCTGTGTGAGCTGAATCCTATTTACCTTCCTGTGTGGATTGTGTTGTGCTATCCTGTGTGGATTACGTTTTGCTTTCCTGTGTGGAATACGTATACATTCCTGTGTGGACTGAGTTGTACTTGGGCTCGGAGGTTGGAGCGTATTGAAATGATGACTTAGGTATATGTATGGGAATATACCTAAGCAGTGTGGTTTGATACTTCGTGATTGTATCTTTCTTTTTTTGTTTATCCTTTGTGGATTTTTGGAGACCTTCGGGGGTCTCGGGGTCCCTACTGAGTAGCTTATACTCACCCCTGCACGGGTTATGCCCGTACTACGTTGTGTTGGTTGCAGACGACGGACATCGTTGATTGTGGTTGAGGCTTGCAGAGCAGGATGATACCTGGAGGTGGACCACTGGGCGGGACGTGCTCGGAGCGGACAGCGGGACCTGAGGAGCGGTGGAGCTATCTGTACCCACCCGTCAGGTGGGATTTCCAGTGGAAAGCTCGACATAGCGGATTTTACTTTACAGTTGTTGTTTTCCCTTTTGAGTTGTACTTTACTTTCAGTTTGGGTTTGTATACTGGCCCATTTACTTTTCCGCACTTTCAGTTGTACTCTGTTTTTACTTAGTGTTTACCATTCCGATTTCTTACTCTGTGGTGTTTGTTTACTTTACAAAGGCAATGCCTTCCCTTTTTACTGGGATTTATGCCTTGGTGCTAGTCGCCAGCCCCTGGCCTATGGAAGGCGGGCCTGGGGTAGTCACGGCACGGGCCCCGAGGACGGGTCGTGACAACAAATCCTTTCTATTCAATTGGTTTTTATTTCCATTGGTGAATATTTGGTAACCAATGAATCATTATTTAAACATGTGTAAACCATATTTAAAAATTCAGTCGATACTATTCATTCCATCCATTCCAATATCTAGGCATCAACTACCATTTAAAATAATAATAATAATATTGTATTATATTTCGGTATAACTCAAAGTTGTGTGCAACATAAGATTTTGGAGAAATCTGTCGTTGCGTGTCAAGTAAGCTATTGGAAGGAGCGTCCCCTTTTACATAAAATTAATATCTTATTCATATTTATTAATAGAAATCAAAAAGTACTATTCTATAAATACATTAGTCGTTACACTCCCCATCTCCACTGTCAGCCATTATGGAGGTCCTCCATGCCCTAGCGTCACCAGAAGGGAGGTCATCCTCATAGCAATCATCATCCATTGGGGAGATCCTTACCACATTTCCATTTCTAGGATATAGGTCTTCCCTATCTCCATAATATTTCATTGTGGAGGTCCTACCTATACTTCCATCACTGAAAGGGAGGTTCTCCCCATTATCATCATCATCCACTGAGGAGGTCTTCCGTGCACTACCATCAATTGGTAGGGAAATCCTCCTCATCGCCATCATGAGCAATTATGAAATTACTCCCCGTGTTTCCAATAATTGGTGTGGAGTTTCTCCCCTAATTTTCATCAACTGACACAGAGGTCCTATCTGTCTTTATTATCATCCATTGTCGAGGTCCTCCCCATAAAGACATCATAGTCATGAAGGTCCTCCCCAACTCCATTTTCATCCATTACAGAGGTCCTCCCCACACTACCATTAACCAGCATGAAGTTCCTTCCCATCCCAATCATCAGCCATTGTGGATGTCCTCCCCACACTTCCATAATTGACACATAGGTCCTCCCTATCATAAATATCATCCATTACAGAGGTTCTCACCATACTACCATCACTGGCATGAAGGTCCTCCTTATCGCCACCATCGACCATTGTAGAGGTCTTCCCTAAACCTCCATCAGTCGACACAAATGTTTCCCAACAGCCATTAGCAGCCATTGTTGAGGTCCAACCCACACTACCATAAATTGGAAAGGTGGTCCTCTATGTATCCATCATAAACCATTACAGATATCCTCCACTCACTACCATCAACCAACATGAAGGTACTAAACATATCCATATTCAGCCATTGTGGAGGTCCTCCCCACACAACCCTCACCGGTACGAAGGTCCTCCCCATCACAATTATCATCCATTGTGGAGGTCATACCCATACTGCCATAAACCGAAATGGAGGTCCACCCCATCACTATCATCATCCATTTTGAATGTCCTCTCTACACTACCATCAACCAGCATCAAGGTCCTCCCCATCTTCATCCTCATCCATTAAATAAGCTCTCCCCACACTTCCATAATTATTTAGCGAGATCCTCCACATCTCTATCAACAACCAGATTGAACTCCCTCCCAATACCATTACCAACTTGAGTGGAGGACCTCCACACTCCATCATCAACTAGTGTGGACGTCCTACCTAGGAAACTATCAACTAGTGCAGAGGTCCTCCTTGCACTCCCAGAAGCCACCATGGTGGTCATCCTCATGTCGAAGCCATGCATTTATTTGAAGAACCAATACTGGGGGGGGGGAAGTTCGATCATATCCCTTCTCTAGTTTCTCTGCATTGTGAGATGTCTCTCATGGCTTCCATGCCTCTTAGGCTTATCTTCCCTGTTGTGTTGATGCTCTAGGCTTACATGCCTCTTGAGTCCATTTTCCCTATCATAACGATGCTCCAAGAATCCACACCTCTCAGATGCCATCACTCGTTGTATCAATGCTCCTCTATTCCACACCTCTCAAACACCATCTCCCAGTCATGTCGATGCTCTAAGATTCAACGACTCATTGGTGCCATCTACCCATTGTACTAACAATCTTGGCTTCCATGCCTCATGGAACCTGTAACCTATCGTGCTAATGCTCCTGGATTCCACACCTCCCGGGCTCCATTGCTCCATTGTGCTGATAATACAGGCTTCCATGCCTCCCATGTGCCATTACCCCATCATGAAAATGTTCCCTGATTCCACACCTCTGGGGAACCATTTCCCCATTGACCATATGCTCCATTCTTCTATGCCACAAAGGCACTATCCCCCCCATCGATCCGAGGTTCCATCCATCCATGCATCCTAGCCGATATCAATCCATTGGGATGATGGTCCATTCATCCACCCCACCTTGGAATAATCACCCCATCCGGCAAATGCTCATAGATTCCATGCCTCTTGGGCTCCATTTTCCCATAGTGTCGATGCTCATGGATTCAATGCCTCCCTGGAACCATTGACCCATCCAACTGACTCTCTAGGAATCCAAACCTCAGGGGATCCATTTCCTAGTCATATTAACACTCTAGGCTACCCTACATCCTTTGCTCCATCACCCTTTCATGTTGTTGCTCCAAGATTTCATGCCTCATGGGCGCCATTTTAACATTATATCGATTCTACGGTATTGGATGCCTCCCAAACGGTATCACCCCATCATGTTGACACTCCCGGCATACATACTTAATAAGAAAAATTTCCCTTCATGTCGATTCACCAAGATTCCATGCCTCCTAGGCACCATATCCCCATGATGTAAACACTCAAGGATTCCATGCCTCCAGGGCACTATCACCCCATTGTACTGATGCTCCAGGATTCCATTACTCATAGGCTCTGTCACCCTTTCATTCCAATGCTCCAAGATTACACACCTCATGGACTAAATCTACCAATTGATCAAACACTCAAAGATTCCATGCCTCCATGACCCATCTATCCCATCGTACCAATTCTCCAGTCTTCCACGCCTTTCAAGCACCATCGCCTCGTCGATCTGACCATACATACTTCTATAACGTCATTGAGAAATCAGCCAATCGATTCAATATTCCAGGAATCAACAAATCTAGGTAACCATTCCTACAATGATCTAACATTCCTAGCTTCCACTCCTCCCTGGTTCCATCGCCCCATCATGGTGATTCTCCAGTCTTCTATTCCTCTTGTGCTCCATAGCACAATCATACTAATGCTCCAGGCTTGCACACCTCATGAGATCCATCACCCTATCGTGATGACTCTCTAGGCTCCCACACCTCACGAGCTCCTTCAACCCATCATACCAATGCTCCTAGCTTCCTTGCCCTACAATCTATGTCCCCCTATTTTTCCGAAGCTCAAGGCTTACATGCCTCCCCATAGAACTGAAGCTTTGGGCTTCCACACCTCTTGGGAACCATCACCCAGTCAATCCAAAGATCCATGATTACATGCCTCCTAGGTTCTATCACCCCGTCATGCCGATACCCCATGTTTCCATGCCTCCTAGACTTCAGCGACCTGTCGTAATGATGGTATAAGATTCCATGCCTACTAGGATGTATCTCCTTATCATGTTGATGTTATTAGATTAGATGTATCTAGATCTCCTTTGCACCATTGTATCGATGCTCCAGGCTTCCATGCCCCTTTGTCTTTTTCACACTATTGTGCTGAAACTCCATGATTCCAAGCCTCCCAGGGGCCATCACCCCATCAATCTAAAGTTCCAGGTTTCTATGCCTCTAGGGCACTATCACCCTGTTGATCCAACATTCAAGGATTCCATTCCAACATGGATCCATTACCCCATCAATCCAAAATTCTAGGATTCCACACTTTCAGGGTGCCATCACCTCATCGTTCTGATGGTGTGGGAATCTATTCATCTTGGGTTCCATCACCCCATAGTACCAATGCTCCATTATTTGTCACCACCCATGGCTCCATCACCCAATCGATCCGACATTATAGGATTTCATGCCTCCAACGCACCATCTCCATGTCAATCTAATATTCCATGATTCCAAACATCCTGAGCACCATCACCCCATTGATCTAACATTCTATGATTCGATGCCTACTAGGAACCTTCACCCTATCAATATGACGTTCCAGGCTTCCATTCCACCTAGGAACTATTACCCCATTAAACCAGGGTTTCCTATCATACTATCCCCATTCAAACTCACTTAAAAAGTACATGCGACACCTATCACATGTAGAAAAATGATCAGTAGACTAGGATCCAGACCCCAACCATCTTTTTGGAATATCATATGTAATCTCCTAGAAATTTTTGTGAACTAAAACTATAGAGGTCATCATGGAAACCGCAACACCATCCCATGGAGAGTTCCCCATGTCATATCCTATATCGTGTTGGAGAATATCCATATGTATGGTGGGGTATTTTTAATGTAATCCCATGTTTGAATTCCCCATGATTCTAAGAAACCCAACCCAACACAATGGGGTAGATATGATCATTCCACTATCACCACAATACTTGAATTCCATCATCCTAGTTACATGATATTAAACTGCATAGCAACCATCATCTTGGTCACATGAAATTAAGCTGGGGGACAACATCCTAATCACTTAACAATAAACTATATGACATTTTGGTCAAAGCTACAAGACCTAAAACGTTAGAGATTGTTTTCAAAGATATGTGACTATAAATGAAAACCACTATTCATCTTATCCACATGACGTCAAACTACATATCATAATTTTCTTGTCTTCATGAATTTAACATGAACATACCTCATTATTGTTGCATGATTTTATACTATGTAACATCCCCTTAGTCGAAAAATTATAACCATAAACCATTTGTAATCAGTCTAAGACCAATTACTAGAAACTTGAAGAACCTATATAGTTTAAGTTGTATGAATTTAAACTACATAGCCTAAATTCCTTGACATATGATGTTAAACTATAGTATTATTCTCTCTGAAGAACATAGGATGCCTTAATAAGTAATCATTAGATGATTCCACACCCCCATTACATGATTTAAAACTTTGTGATACTGTGATCCACCAAATGAGAGAGTGATCTTTATTCAGTGTCATTCTACTACTGTGACACATTCATAAACTACCTCATGACCCCATTCATTTAGAAGGGGATCAAATCCCTCTTTTTCGTATTCCCCATTGACGTGCTCAATTGAACTATAGTGTATAAAATATAGTGCTGTATTTTTTATGGACATTTTCCCAATTCACCTCCATGCTTCAAGAATCCGTTTATTTGGATCCCCATCCTCTTGCACTTCTAATGGGACCCCTTACACCATGGTGATTGGGAATAATGGATTACCTACCATCATTTTCAAATCCCCTAAAATACTTTAGACGAAATTTTGAGATAGGTCCCATGTTTCAAACATGGCCAGTGGTTGACCCTAATTTTTTGTCTCCATCCCTGGTAACATGATATGGATGCTATGTTTTGAATAGGGGTAACAGTAATCCTCCATAATCATGCCACCCATTTTTTTTCAAAATATTGGGATTCACTATTCACACTTTCCACCTCATTATGTTCCAGTAGAACTCCAACACCATTGGTGTTACCACTTAGTACACCCGTGTGCATTGACTAAGAAGGATAGTGTCATTGGGACATTCTCAACAAGACTTCTATTTGACCCTAATATGCACTACCATGTTTCTAGAAAATACTCACCACTCCATGTTTCTCACAATGATCATGGATCTTGTGGTCTTAGGGTTCTTTGTAGGATTTGTACAAAGGTTTTCAAGCCCCTCAAATCTTCAGTCCACGCAGAAATACCTCAAACTAATCACCATGGCCCGAATTATATGCCCTTAAACAGTGATCTCAGGTCCAATAATCATGACTATAAACTGTATATGGGTTATCTTAGATGTGTGTTATGTGGAATTTGGACTTCTAGGACATGATCCACATCGAGGATTATATAACACTGCACTACACATATCCATTTGAGATAACCAAACACTAATGGTATAAAATCTATGACCTTTATGTAATAGAATCTGGTCCACATAATATGACCTTAAACTATTTGAATAATTGGAGACCTTTACCCTGAGTTTCAGATGGGATTTCGTTCCCCACAGGATCCTAATCCTTGAGGACAGATCTGTTGTAAACTCCTGATGTTCCCTACTAGACTGCTCAAATGTGACGTGGTTTGAAACCTAGAGTGTTGAATTCCACACAGACACTCCCCCAATCCATATCCACACTTTGAATCATTCTCAATATATATTCCCATAATCATCTAAGTCTAAAGTGTTACCCTTGTAATAGTGGTGCCGGATCAAAATGGATTACCTCTATTCTTGGTATACCCTAGATATACCTTTTAGGATGAATAGAATATCTTATGTTTCAAACATGGTCAACATTCAATTATTCATTTTCTTTCCCCATCCATGACTCATGTAGTTGTGGATCCTGTGTTACGAATTTCGTAATCAATGTTCCCTACCCATCAGTTTCCCATATCATGATCCAAATCAAAAAATTATTGATTTACCTCTTCCCCACCTATATCTTTTTTTTGTGGAATCCAAACACCCTTAGAGTTACCCTTCCATGTTTTTTTGTGCATTAATTTGGTAGGTTAGTGTTGTTGTAACATTCTTGAATTTTCATTTCATGTTCCTTTTTTTGAACTTCCATGTGATAGGGAATTGACCACACCACTCATTATTTCCCACACCGATCACGACTAATGTGGGATTCTGAGTCTAGCTATGTTTTTTACCCACATGGAGGAGTTGCACAATCTCATAGGTCCAATACATTTAAACCTAAAATAGGATTTCACATCTTAGGACATGAATTTAAACTAGTATCTTGGTCTGAACTCTATGGATTTAAATATAAAGCCTTATTGGTCAGACCTATACGTCCTTAAACTAATAGCCATCATATGATCTATGAAACATTACCTTAAACTATCGGCAATATGGTCTAAGCTCCATGACCTTAATCTAGGAATCCTAGTAAAATTATCATGACTTTAAACTATTTGTAGTTTTTCATCAAGATGTTCCATGTGGAGGTAGGCCTCATAGGCCATCATTCACATCGGGTTTGTTACTCTTATTCCCTATTAGAATCTCTTTTGTCACAATTCCCCCTAAAGGGTATGAGCTCCATGACCTTAAATTTTTAATCATATCATGTGCATCAGGACATTAATCTCAGTGAATTCCATATTGGAAAAGTGTCGTGTGGCACTGAGACTTCTAGGCACTGATTAAAATCGGGATTTTTACACTTCTGTGCCACATATGCCCATTTTCGAAGGCCTACATCCCTAGGTCTAAACTCCATGACCTTAAACTGAGAGTTGTAGTCCTAGTATCATGACCTTAAACTACGTACAGAACTCCCTGTGAATTTTTTGTGTTGTGTAGGCCTCTTAGGAATTCATTCATGTTGAGTTACTCCTTCCTTACTCCACATATCTCTTTTGGTTGAGATGTTCCCTTCATTGTTATATTTTTCCAAACATTGATTCCTTAAACTAAGATCTTTTGGTCCAGGAAACATGACCATAAACTGTTTAAACAAGTCCAAGAAGCATGAATTGAAACTTTATATGATAATTTCTTCAAGATGTGTCATGTGGTGTTGGGAATCCTTTTTTACCGTTCACATTAGTATTGTCATAACACTTCACTAAACATACCCATCTTAGATGTTCTCCCCATTATGGTCCAAACATTATGGCCATAAACTATGACTAAATTTCCTAAACACATGACGTTAAACTACAATCCTACCCTAAACATGTTCTGGGTGCCTATTAAACACATGATAAATGGTTTTTACCTCATTTTAAATTGAAATTCATCATAAAAAAATATTTAATGGTAAACAAATCATACCCCATGTCTGAAACAAGGGATTCCCCATGATAATTGTGGGATGCCACAACTCCCTCTTCAGTGAGGATATCCTTTAACGATGTTGGTTTCTTATCAAATAATGTTTTTTAGAACTACATGTGTATTTAATTCTATACTTATAAAATAAATATTGATACCCAGACTTTTCATCACTTGGGCCATTTTCAAATTCATTAAAAGTTTGGCCACATGGCCTCAGTTATAGTCCATGCATTATTCCCTTAAACTACATGTATTTCTTATCAAGGTGTCTATATATTATGTGAGCCTCCTTGTATCCATTAATTTTGGGTTTTAACCCTTAAATACCATATATATAACTTTGGAATGAATGTTCCCCCTATAGTCCAAGAATCATGACTTTAAACAGTTTTCCATGGTCCAGACCATATATCGTTAAATTGTCTGTGACACCTTCCTTAACTATATATTGCATGATTCTCATCATTATGGGATAAATATTTACTCTTATACTTCACATATTTGGGATTATCCACCAAATCATTATTCCATTTATCCCCTTGGCCCCATCATTTATTTGAGTTTTAAGGACATAAACTAATTTCCACCCTCATTCTAAGCATCATGACTTTAAACTGTGAATGAGTCTTCTCATGAATGTATGGCGTGGAATTAGGAATCTTAGTACCTTTTTCAAGTCAGGTCTGTGACCCTACAATTCTCTCCATCTCCCATTTTGGGATACCAAATATGGTCCATACTTTATGATTTTAAAATAATAGCACATGGTCCAAGATTTAAGACCACAAACATGTAGCCATGGTTTATACAATATAACCCTAAACTATTAACAAAACCCATGTATGAATCCCACATTATGACACACCCCATTTGTGTACCTAAATTATTTATTACATGGAACCTATAATTTTAAATCCCACAAGGATCTTCCCTCATTCCATTTCCACAATTCGAGTCTTTCTTGGTTTAGATTTCTATCATCTTTCATATCTAGATCGACCCAAATAATGGTGATTGTCTCTTGTCATTTTTGATAACCTATCATTTTGGGCCAACAACCTAATGGATCATTGGTATTAAATAGTGATTCCTTTGTTTAAAACATGTCCAATAGTTGATCCAATATTTTCTCACCACATTATTGACTGGTATGGTCATGGTTTTTTTCTTTCAAATATGCACAATAGTAGATCCCTACTCACCATTTGTCCCTTTATCCAAGTCTTATGAGTCTTGACTTTACTCATTTCTACCTCTCTATAATTGGGTGGAATACCAACACCCATGGTGTTACCCCTCTATGCATTTTCACACATCAGGTATGTAGGCCTGTGTCAATAAGAAATTATCAACCAATTATCTCTTCCCCCCAACCATGTGTTCCCATGTGTTAGCAGAATCCTTTGACTACTCTATGCTTCCCACATCAGTCATGAATCAAATGGGATTAGATTTTTTGGTTGGGTGTGTACCGACATGGTCAAGCTACAAAAATCACACCATTGTACGAACTCTATGACTAGAATCTAGGATCCCAAGTCCTATCATCATGGCTTTAAAATATTTTCCTTATAGAATAGGTCCAAGTATTATGACCATAAAATATGTGTCATTTGTTTCCTAATAATAGTGTGGCATTAGAACCTTCTATATCTCATTCATGTAATGTTTATCTATCTTATTCCACTTGTGTACCCTTGGAACAAACACTACTATAGTCCATGTATCATGACATTAAACTGATTTATCATGGTCTAAGTGTTATGACCATAAACCACTACCCATTGGTCCAGACCATAAATCCTTAAACTGTGTGAATCCTCTCCTAGAACAATATGTGGCTTGATTGCTTCCTCATGGTATACATCGAGATTCCTAGACCGTTTTTCTTTAGGCTTAGCTGCATGTTTACTAAAAGACCATCTGTTATATGTGGTGTTATCACCTCACAATGTCCCATAGTCCTTCTTCTAGATATAAGTCACATTTAACTAGCTTGACCTATGAAAGGGATTAGAATCCCTTATATCTTGATATAGGGATGAAATTTCCTCATGACATGATATTAAACTATAGACTAATCCCAGGTCTGTTTGGAATGCCTCGTATCTAATCATGAGAAGATTCGATACTCTAATCCGAGAGGGTAGCCCCATACTAACATCAGTCTTTTTCCAAACCATGATTCATGGTCCAAAAATCATGAAATTAATCTTTGTGAAAGTTTTATTGGGAGTGTTTGGTGTTGCGTTAGGTGGCCTCCTAGTCACTTTCATTCAGATCGGGTAACCTTTTTAGTTCTAAGCACATTCTATTGAGACACACCCTCCTATTTCAATCATTAAGATCATAAACTATTTTAATGGGTCCAAACTCTATGACTTTAAAATAAGAGTCCTGATCAATGAAACATGACCATAAAACTGTATGTGACCTTCCTTATATTCAGATTCTCTGTACAGGGCCCCCCATACTGCTACCCTTCTTCATCATCGACTCACACGGTTGGATGGGTATCATTTAAATATATTCACAATGTCCTATTTTATACATTTTCAAACAAAAAATTTAACTCGTTCAATGGACATAATATTCCCTTTTGATTTGACATGACAAAGATATTTTAAGTGAACCGACGTATAATCCCCATACATTCTACATTTGAGTCACATGATGTTAAACTATGAGATGTGTCCTAATCACATGATGTTAAATTGTAAAATTTCACTTCCTAACCTACGATGTTAAAATATGTGTCTAATGTTCTCACTACATGATGTAAACATGTGAAACTATTCTATTTTTTTATCAATTTAAATATATATGGCATATTAATACCTTGCATGATAACCATTACGTTGATTCTGGTCATCTAACACATCATGCATGTTCCCTCAGCCATCGCATGGAAATTGTGAAGACACTCCCCATTATAGACAATTTTGATTATTTTTCAGACTAATAATCCCACACTTTATGTTCTTCTAGTCACAGTTTCATAATTCCAAGAGTGTTGGATTCCATTTCAACCTTAAATAACTTTATTTATGTGCCTTGTGTGCCCCTCATTTAGAACCTCATCCCCTTACACATCTGAATTTTCACACTAATAGAATGGTATCATGCCTTACTAGCTCACCCACCATCATAGGATAATTCCCCACTACAAAAAAATTACAATCTCACGGCGGTTATTTTTTGATATGGCGACAGTTTAAAAAGCCGCTATATGCTTCTGTGGTGGTTTCCGAAAACCTCTGCTAATTTGTATGTTAGGAAACTATTGGTGGAAGTTAAATAATTTTAGTAGTGGTTTATGGGAACCGTTATTGTTGGTGTATTTCATGGTGGTTATAATGTTTTTAGCGGTGGTTAAAACCACTGCTAAAAAAATAAGCCCCTGGACGGGAAAACTGCCGCTAAAAACATTATAATCGCTGAGAAATGCACACAGAATATGGGATACTATAGCAGTGGTTAAAACCACCACTAATAGAAAAATACTGACATTTAGCAGTTGTTAAAACTGCAGCTAAAAACAGATTTACAAAAAAAAAGTAGCAGTTTTTGCAGCCCCTGTACCAGTACCCTGAAAAGAAACCATTCTATGAATACCAAAAGTCCAACAAAATAATTACTATAGTCAATAAGAAAAGATATGCTCAACTATTCACAACCAAATGAGTCATTTAGTGGGTAAAGGAATTCATATTAACATATCACATGTCCATTAGGACTTTAAACAAAATTATAAACTAGCATGTTTTTCATATTTCAGGAAAACAATTCCAAGCCTAGGATCAACCTATTCCATCTATACCAGTTCCAACCCTGACATAACCATTCATATAAATATACATCCCACTATCATTGGTGTTAACTACTCCAAAAACTCAATCCTTCCTACCCATACCTCATCAACCAATAGCCATCCCATGATCACATAACATCATATATACATGCCTACATCCAGAGTAATAAAAATACAAAAACATCAAATAGAGTCAATGTGGAATCTAGGCCAAAAAATAACAATCCATACATCATAAGAAAATGGGCTTACTCGACACCATAAATTTATCTATATCGAACTAATTGTTCAATTAAAGTCTCGGATTAATCGATTTATTGTTGATGTGTTACTAATATTTAAAATATAAATTAACTAGAATGTCCACCATCAAATATTATTGTTTCAAAAAAATTTAACTAATAAATTCACAATAATATGCATCTAATATTAAAAACAACATGAATTTTCAGCTTCATTCTATTTATCCAATTCCATTTACATAATGATGAAAAATTTATATAAACATTCATTAGGCATCAATTTATTTTCATCAAATTCTAATTGAGAATATAGTAGTAAAAAATCCAGATTTTATTATTTTCAAAACCAATTATAACCAAAATTACATTGCATAATGATTTTCATCATATTATAATGTAGGGGAACATGGGTTAATATCCATCCTAGGTTGAGTTTACATACAAATAAAACCATAATTCAATTCAAATGACACATTTTGATGCTATTTATGGGTGGATGTTTCAATCACTAATATGCTAGCATTAGGATGAGAGGTTGTAATTGTGGTTCATTCATGATTTTAGAGGCATTTGAGATATTGTACTAGGTCAAGAGGAAATTAATCACATCTCATTTACAATAGATATCATATGAAAATGGTTGGAGGAAACAAATGAAACTCATTGTTGGTGTCTGATTTTTATTATGGGAGACTCATCAATTAGGGAATCAATGATTGTAGAAGCAAAAGATGATGGCACTATGGGGTTGTTCGAGATTATCAAGAGTGTTATGATAGTTGAACTCCTTTTGTAATTTCCTCCATAATATCAAGGAATTATTGATATTTTACAAGTATCTTATATTTAGTTGTACATTCTCGTTCAAAATTATGTGATCAACTTTGAAGAATTTCCGTTGGACCCTTACCCAACATTTGTGGAGCGCTTGGTGTGAATCATGGACTGTAGTGAGAAAATGTTTGGAAGATAGCTGATGTCACTTGTTAGAGTCATATGGGAGCATGGATATATGCATGAAGAGTCGTAAAAGTGATAATATGATGTGCAATATCAATAGCCCTAGTTTTTTGGGTGTGAAATATATAATCACTACTCAAGGATGATAAATCCTCATAGGGGGAGTTTATAATGACTTGATGATTTCTAGGGGCCTTTATCCTTACATTATACTATTATTTAATTGTTTTTGAGTTATTATTTTATTCGGTGAATTTTTAGGCTATCTGTTTTTGGGTTTTAAGCTTTATAGAGGCTTCTAAATGGTTTAATGATTGGAACATGGTCATTGGAAATGATGTGGTTCTCCCCAGAAAACCATGTGGCATGGTTTAAGAAGGATACTAGGTGTGGAATGGTTGTAACATAGTTAGAGATGATCGTGAATCATTTACCTTGAAATATATGTGTCTTTGAATAAAGGAAAAAATAATTGTTCGCAAAAAATTTAAAAAATGAGAATATTCATTCATTAACAGTGTTCTAGAATCTCATATTCAAATAAATAAGAATGGAGAAAAATTAGTCTTAGGAAAAGTAGAAAAGAACAAGAGTATCATGAATACCAGGGAAAGTAGAAAAATTTGATGTTAAATATTTTTAAATGTTATAAATGGAAATGTAGTGGTAAATGCATTGGGCTATAAAATGTAGGTTATGGGAGAACTTATTTCATTAGTTGAATAGAATATCTTATCTTCACTATAAGACTAGTTGGTGGGTGTAGTTGAGGGTTTATGGGAATCAATGTGGGTATCCTTAGAGATAATGTCTTCATTGTTTAAACAATTAAAGAAAAGTTAGAATATTGTTCTAGAATGTATCATGATGTGTGATAGGTTTGAATAATTTGAAACTATTACAGAATTGAATTTTGATATACATGGAGTGTTTATAGTTTTTATCATGGTAATGGTCATATATTCCATGAGAGATGAGTTTATGAGATCTTATAATTCTTTGAAGTGGGATGTTCAACAAAGGCCGACAAACCTAATAAATTTTGGAAAAATTATTCATAAAAAATGAATCATAAAAATATAGATTCGATATATACGGTTCCTACCAGACTCGAGAAATCAAGACATAAATGGAAACATCAGAAATAAATAAAATACATAATAGGAAATGTGAGAAATCAAGAAAATGTTAGGTCATGAAAATGTTTGGTGGAAACTATGTGCCACCCATGATACACATATAGACCAACTATTACCATATTTTTCCAATATATCAACAATAAAACAAATCACTGTCTGATGATGAACATCTATTGTCACCTTCTCCACCACTATCTACACTTCCTACTACCACCTGTAAGAAAATTATATTGAAAATTAAATTGTGATGCATATTTATATTTAATTTTAAGAACAATAAATGTTTTAAAACTAAATGATTTTGATTTTTTTTGATTTACTTACTCACCAATAGTTGATGCAATACCACCGAGGGAATATCTACTTATCTTCTGATATATATTAGTAAATGCTTTTTTCAAAACGGATATCTGACCCCCTAGTCTTGAACTGTGATTCGTAGAGAAGCAATCTGTCTATGAGAATATCCTAGTATGGATTGACTACAACCAGGAGTAGATGTTTCTGAAATCCCTCGATGTCCTGCCAAAGACCTCAGATGGTACAGGTCCCAAACCAATCCCGCGCACTATACCAGGATGCTCCTTCCCAATGACTTTAGCAACCAATTCATCTAGGGAGACTCAATATGACTGCCCAGGATTGGCATCCCATATTTATTAAATTTTTCCCTATAAATAAAATATCAGTATATATTTATATAGTAAAAATTGAAAATATGTTATTATAGTGAAAAAATGAGTTCATAACCGAACTTCTTTGGCAGGAAAATTAATAAAACTTCTATCATATTTTTTTATGAACATCCTACCACACTTCAATTCGGGATGCTTCATGTCCCAAACCATGTGACTGCATTAAACAAAGATAAATAAATAATTTAATATATTAAATAGATAATATTGTATTATAAGTATATAAACTAATGAAATGATTACCAGAGTCGATTGGCTTCTAGAAAATCTTTTTGACCCCATAGTGTGAGGTATGACTTTCTTAGGCTGGCATGTTGCATTATTTCTTGAGAGACCCTGAAATAAATAAAATGAAATTTAATAGTAATGTATTAAATATAATATCCTCTTCATATACATGTATAAATGTAAAATGAGGTTAATATAATAATATATATTTAAATACCATCTGCTTCTCATCACGATGTTTGTCATAAAAAACTTCATGTTGTTCTTTGGGTACCCCATTGGGTTGCTACTCATATATATGTTGGGCGGTCAATGAAGTATCGTTGTCAGCACTCCACAATCATCATTTCAAGTCTTTCTATTTCTTACCTAGATTTTTCAACATCCACTTTCATTCTATCACATCAGAAACCGTAATGTGAAAAAACATCTATATACAGAAATTCATTTTGAACATATTAATAACAAGACATTCAATTAAAACATAATGTATTAAAGTTACCTTTATTTGGGAATCAAAAACATCATTTTTCAAACTTGGAGGCATATGTCTCCAGTCATCACAAGAAATTGAAAGGGAAATGGGCTCCGCTGCCAGCTAGCCTAGAATTTGGCCAAGTAATCCCACAACGTCATCCTTAGGGACCCCATATGAATAAAATGGGACAACTATGTTTTCTACATTCATATTCCACACATCTAAACATTTTAAAATTTTCTTCATAGTTGATTTTTTTTCATCTTTAATGAAGAAAAAATTTGTATAAAAAGGTGGAATAAATTTATTTATATTATAATTTGTACCTATAACAGTGACCCTCCAGTACGACTATAATGAAATAGAAGTGGTGTGCTGCCATCCCACTCCTGATGCTAATGAAGGGGGATTCGACAAATCAACTTCTAAAGGGATTCTCATAGAGGGTGTGAGATATGGTGCAGGTGGAGATGGTGCATGGGTAGACAGTAGGTGGCTCCGATGACATAGGGAGGGTAACAGATGGATCTTCATCTGTCACATTAGTGGATGTAACAGTGTATCTCTTCCTCCTTGGCATTCCTGTCATTTAATAAAATAAAATTAAGATCAGAAAAAAAAATTCAAAATAAAATTAAAGAAATAAAATTTTAAAAATGATAATAGATGAACAGTACTAACTGACCAATTATACATAACAAGGATAATGAATGACTCCACAGAAGAATAAGTGGTTGCTGAATGAATAGATAACTGTAAATACAATCATTTTACCCATCAATAATGTCGATTTCCTACTCCATTACTTCATCCACATCATTAATCCTTTCTAGACTAATATTTTAAATATATTGATGGAAAAATAATTCTACTTCTTTTTGTTGATGATATTAAATTTCAGAGGTCAAATCTTCCACTTCATAACCCATATCATACTAATCTTTTTGTATTATATGATAAACTACAATCAACCCTTCATCCGCAACATCATTCGCATAATATAACATTTTTTCTTATGATGAAAAGATATATGGATCATGAAGTTCGTGATCACCAACATCCATCAAGCGAGAGAAGTTCACTGAAGTAAATTGCAAGGAATCTCTTTTAACACCTATGATAATATCAACCCAATTTCATTTGAATAAAACAACAGAAAAATGCCCATGGTAGATTAATTCAATAATATCAGTCAACTTTCCATAGTATCACACTTCAAGAAATGTAAATATACCACCATTCTGTGTTTTCAATCCCTCTTCTCGATGGAATGTACAAAATCTAAATCCATTCATGTTGTAAGTGTCGAACATTCTAGCTTGTTTTAGAGGACCTCTAACAAGAAACTTCAAATCTTCTCACAAATCTACTCAATTAACATTATTCATGATCTAAAAAAATAAATATACTTTATTAGATTTACAAAATATATGTGTCAAACTAATATTCATATTTATTTAAATATTTATGAATTTATATATCATGAAAACGATTCTACAATCTCTTTATTAACAACTTTAGTTATATCTTTCTCATTTCGTGTTCGGCCTCTAATTCGTCTCTTGGTTTGTATCCTCAAATCTTCAATAAATGGATCTGAAATTTCACTATTTAGCAACACATATCTATGTGCTTGTAATAATTCCAGTTCTATTAGTGTCACATTTGAGGTCCTCCCAAATGAACGGCTAATATTAGGAAATATTTTTGATATCTGAGGTATTATAGATTGAGTCGATGTGTCGTCAACACATCCAACTCGATTAAATCTTGACCCAATATCATCCAAGTATGGAGAATAAAAGGAAAGACACTCTTTATCCAAATATCCTTCAGAAATAGAGCCTTCTGGTTGAGATTTATTTCTCATGTATGATTTCAAATTCCCAAATTATCTATAAAATAAAATAAACATAATTATGCATTTAATTAGATGCAATTTTTTTACATAACTTAGAAACATATAAATAAAGTATCTCTAAACTGAATACATCCATCTATAATGGACGGGGCCTCATAATTTAGCATCCACAACCAAATGCACAGTTAAATGCATCAAGATAGTTAAAAATGATGAAGGAAAGATCATATCCATTGCACAAAGGGTCAATACAAACCTCTCCTGGAGGTTGTCAAGAAAAAATGGATATAAAGATTTCTCACATATTTGTCTGAAAAATGTGTAGAATTGGAGTATAACAACAGTAATGTTTTCAGGTAATAATGTACGCAATGTCAATGGTAGCCACTGTTGTAACAAAATCTGTGAATTGTGATTTTTCAATCCATGTAACTTACGATACTTCATGTCAACACAACTCAAGATGTTACTTGAATACCCATTAGATACCTTCACATTCTTTAAAATTAGAAGGAATGTATCTTTATCCCTACTTTTCATTGAAAAAATTTCCAGAGCATAATTTTCATTCTCATCTGGCCAAAGATCATGTTTTAGGTTTATTACTTGTAAGTATTTATGAGTATTGAGATGATATTTCGACTTTCCATGATCATTAAGCAATGAAAAAAATTAAATTGTCACAGAAAGTCTTCTCAATATGCATCACTTAAAGATTATGATACAACAAATTAAATTCCCAATCAAGAAGTTTTAAGAATATACATTTTTTTTCTTCCATTTTTGCGTTCTAATTTCACTTGAAGATGCACTTCAGACCCGTTTTCCACAATAATTCAAATGATGAACCTTCCCAAATTATGTTTTAACGTTTCCAAGTTGTGTCAATATTTCAGAACAAGTTACCAACTTTGTTAGTGGTCTACAATCAATGAAACCATTAAATTTGGATCTGTTCATCCAAAATCTATGAGATGCATCGAGAAGTCTTCGATGGCACAAGAAGCATCATTTTATACTTTGAGGTAGCTATTTGGGCTCAAAATCAATGTTACAAACATGACATGCCAAAACCATGTAAATGATCCATCCAGATAAATTACCAAGCCCAGGGAAGTCACTAATGGTCCACATTAAATCATAATGCATTTTGAACATTGTTTTAGAAGAATCATCATGTTTTTCAAAACCGTTGCTCCATAACTCCTGTAATTCTTCAATTAAAGACTGCAAGTATACATCAATATCTTTACGGGCATTTTGTTTTCAGGAATAATAAAATAAATGATAAATGATGATTATTGCATACACATCAATTGAGACAGATTATAAGGGATCAATATAATAGGCCAAAAGCTATTACTAGTACTCAAAGTCCCAAATGGGTTGAATCCATCGGCAGCCAATCCCAATTGAACATTCCTTGGATTAACATAAAAATATGGATATAATGAATCAAATTTCTTCATCAATTGTGAATATCATGGATGTCTCATTATCCCATCATTTTTATTACCTACAGAATGTCACTTCATGTGTTCGACGGTTTTCGATAACATGCATAATCTTTTCAATCGAGGCTTTAAAGGAAAGTAACTCAAAACCTATGTAGGTGTGTTCCTTTTCTTCTTCTTCATGAAAGTATATTGATTTAGACTTACAACATCACCCATTGACTGCCATCTATAAGAAGAACATTTTTTTTTCAATTCTGTATACTTGAATCCTCTCACCAATAAAGCATACAATCATTGGGACAAGCATATATTTTTTTATAATTCAGACCAGGCATGTTAACAACTTTTTTCATATCATAAAAACACTTAGGGATTTTTGATTCTGGAAATGTATCACACAACAATTAAAATATCATGGACATTACCTTATTTCTAATTCCAAAATAGATATTTGATATGGTACAACTTCAGTAGAAAAGAAAGCTCTGAATATTTCAAACATACACTATAGAATTGTTGATTTCCATCGTCAAATAAATCATGAAACATATTTTCCTTAGTGAAGATTTCACTTACATTTGACTACAATGAATCAAGATGAGGATCCAATGATATGTCACATTCTTGATCTGGTTGAGTTATAGTCTCAAAAATAACAATTGTCACATTGTAATTTATATCACCCTCATTTGGTTGTTCTGTTATGTTTTGAGGATGATAGTGGTGTCTTGTAGTGTCAAATGCATCATTTATGATGTTTTGAATTTCATTTTCCATTTTCAACGAAGTTGGGAACTCATTATGTGGATTAACATCAGTGATCATCCTTTCTGTAACGTTATATTCTCCATGCCAAATCCAACACAAATATTGACCAGGGAATTGCATCAGTATTAAAAGTTCAAAAACTTCATCTCTTTTCAACCATATTCTTCATTTTCATTTAGGACATGTACATCTTATTATCCCTTCAACAGATCGATTGGCTATTTAAAAATCTAAAAACTCCATTAAACCCTTAACATGAGGAGGTGTGTTCCTCGATAATGTGATACAACTTTTATACATTTATATCACAATGTGCCTACAAACTATTTAAAATTTTTTTAACACATAGTTACTACAAAATATTAAAAGATATTCATATATACTAGTTGAAAAAATATAAAAATATGTTACATAAGATTTTCCTATATAATTAGATATGGCAGACCACCCACTAGAAATCCAATGAATGAAAATTAAAAATATCCATAAAAGAATATGAAAGCAAGGATCACATCCATATAGTTTTTTGTATGTCGTGATCCACCAAAAAAGATGAAAAAACTGATGATGCCATAACTTTGAAATTACTAAGGTAAGGGCTTGATAAATCATATAATAATTGAATATAATTTAGGAATATGAAATGGAAAAAAATGTTGCCTTAAATTAGTGTACTTGAATTAGGAATCAAAGAGTTGGGTATGGTATGGGGTTGAGAATTTTATAACATGTGGGGTATCATGGTGAAGTGTTATGGGTAGAAATGTGTTGTGACCCTGCATGAGATTAAATTTTTCAGGTCTATGGTGGATCATGGAACATCAATGGCGGTTGAAACATAATGTGGGCCTCTATCAGAAAGAAATTATTGTTGTCCATGTGATGTTTTCTATTTAGTATCTATGCAGAGAGGTAATTATACAATGTATTATTTGACCCATTGGTGGGTAGGTATAAGTGGAATAACAATGATATGAAAAATCCATGTATTCTTCGAAATATAGAGGTTGGGTTATCTTCTGTATTTCTCTTGGTCCTAGTGTGTACTCTCTTGGCATGGTAGTGAAGTATTACTAGGGCAATGGAAATTGATTTGAATACATGGTTTGAATTGGATTTTATTGTGGAATTTAGATAAGGAATGTTAAAGCATCTATTTGTACACACTTTTCAGGGTGTTACTTGTAAGAGAGCATATGACCAATGTGAATTAAAAATTGACCTTGATGGATTTATAAGAGTTGATCACATATCAAGATATATTTAAATGTAATCTAAAATGAAAAAAATATATGGTAATGTAAGATTACAGAAACAAAATATAATAAAAAGGATCCATTTATCATAAAGTAGGCATTTAAGAGTGTGGAGTGTGCTTTTAAAATTTAAGAGTGAGAGTACTATATAATTCTTAGGAGATAATCTAAATAGAGGAAAAGGATAATTCGTATATTATTAAATATCAAGAAAAAAATGAGATATTTTGGGTGATGAAATTGTTGTTAATGTTATAATAAAAGTTAATGATATAACCTTCTCATTTCATCCATTAGGGTGATTCTAGTGAATCATATAGGCTTAGCAGATTCTAGATCATACCAAGGGTTAAATTATGAATTTGGGTGGTGAAACTTGTATACCAAGTGTCTTTTTCTGTTTATTCTATTGTGTGTGTGATTTAAGAATTGTGTTTTTTCTCACTAATAGGTAAATTCTGTTTATTTTGAATGAAATCATAAAAAGAGAAATGAATTACTGTTCACTATTTCAAACCCATCACACTTAAACAACTCTATACTCGGGTCCATCACATGATGGTATTGAGAATATTTTATTTGCTCATAGAAAAACTACTCATTCTTTATCATTATCTTCTGCAAATTTTTTCTAATATTAATTAACTCTCTAACATCATTCCAACACAATAGGGATATTTAAGAACACTCATATGATTCTTTAAATGGAGTTTTACCATTGGTAAATCAACAGTTATTATCATAATAATACTCATCGAAAGGAAAATGATTCACCCAAGAACCTGTAAATTCATGAATAAACATCTTAAATACATCCATTAGCATTTTTATCATTCTCTTTATCTGACCTTTCATCCGAGGATGAAAAGTACTGCTTAGAAAAAATAATGAAAAAAAGCATGCTACGAAATCATCTACAATTGTGAGGTAAATTAAGATCATGATCATATATGACCATTATTAAAACCACATGAATCTTCACCACAATGGGAAACTATTAATGGAGGAACATACCACAACAATCAAGATTGAAAATAAAGAAGTAATATTCAACCAAATTTAAAGAAACCAACCCAAAATCATACCACAACCGCACTATAATTGTTTACAAACCTGTGTGGAGGGGCGGAAAAGGTAGTAAATGTTGGTTATGGGTAGCAAGGCACGTTAAGGGGAAGCAAGAAGTATCAAGAGATGGCATGGGTTAGGACCGAGTGCGGGGAGGTGAGCTAGGGCTTCAGGGTGTCGGCAGCAACGGGCGGTGAGGTGCACTAATGGGTGGCAAGGCGGTCTTATGGGCGACAAGAACCGTCACCGGTGGCATGGGTGGGGAGATGATCTAGGGATAAGGACTAGTGGGGGTTGGGGGAGAATGTGGCATCTCAGGGGTTGGGGGGAGAAGGGGGGTCAGGGTCGAGTGGTGGGGGGATGTGTCACCACTGTAAAGGGGGGGGGTTAGCGGTGGTTTTAAATAAACTGCCGCTAAACCCTTTTAAAAAGAGGATTAGCGGGTGTTTTGTAACGCACAGCCAAAAGACCACCAATAAAGGAGATTTATGTTGTAGTTCCCCTGAAAACATTGGATGAAATTCCAATATTGTTTCTATGTTTCATACATGCTTAGCGGTTGACCCTCACTTGTTTTCCCCATTACATGATAATGGTATGGATGTTGCGTTTCCAACATGGTCAAAAGTTATCCTATATCAAAATTAAACTCCCATTATGTTCTATGTTTTGGTCATTATTATTTACTCTCTTAATTCCCCATTGTTCATGTAGAATTAAATGCCCAGAGAATTATCCCATTTGTCCACTGGAGCACACTAGCGAAGCAATTTGGCTGTGAAGAATTCAGCACGCTAACCACGGTGTTCCTAATTAGGATAATAACAACATAGATCAATGTCACATAAAAATCATAGAACATTTTCCCTTGTTTATATATCTTTTATATCAATACAATAGAGTATAATTGGGCCATAAGGTTGGCATTTTCCTCAATGTTCTCTTCAGATCATGGTTTGCATGACTCTCCTCATCTCATTGAAACCCATTCTGATGGGGGAATTTGATGGAACTTTAAAAATGCATCCAATTATGCACTAAATTATTTTTATCTTGATCTAGTAGAATATCCAATTTTTCAGGCTTCGATTCAACCATTCATAGAGGCTGAACGGAGTTACGTATCAAAATTTATGGTTGTTTCAGTAAGGATACCAAAACAGTTCGAGGAGCCCATTAAAAAAGCCTTTTCATAGAGGTCCATTCCATGGATGTTTGATTCATATATCTTCCCATTTATATCATGTGAGGACTTGAATATGTTCCTCCATGAGTCCTATAAGTCCACTTCACGACCATGTGAAGCCGGGATAGAGTTCCACTGCATGTCTAACAGTGATTCGCATCCGTAGAAAGGATTGATGGAACCCTTTCCAAGTCCAAAGGAGCTCTACACATTCACTAAACCTCTATGTTCCAATAAAAAGAACTTTTTATCCCCAAAAAATCCCTTTCCTTTAAATAACTTCCTTTTTTTCATTCAAAGGAGGATACACGAATAGGTTTTCACATCACACTATAAATTTGTGATGTTCCTGGGCTTCATGAGACACTCTTCCATAGATACCAAAGGAATCATTAAAACTCATATCTTATGTTCTTGAGATCCTCCACACTAGGTGTATATGCCTTTCAAAAAGGCTTATTCCCTTTATAGAGGAATAAGGCCCTCTGAGGCACATGAGGCTTGGTGAAGTATTTAGCCTTCATGAAACACATCCCATGGTTATCAGGTCACACATCCTCAGAACATCAACCAAGATAATTTTGGAATGTTTTCATGACATTATAACCTCATCAATTTTATTAATCCATATTTAATCATTTTTTATTTTAACTATATTAACAACTTTTTATATACTAAAGAGTTGAAATATTTAATTATAAGGAAAAAATTGGACAAAAATGGAAATGTTATGACATTTTCAACTATATAATATCCACCATAACTTATTTAAAGATTTTATTGGAACACATCAAATATTTTAATTAATATTTCTCTTTAAAAAAATTTAATTCACTAATAACTTTCATATCTCTCTATAGTGAGGTAAAACGAACCTCATAAAAATTATATGTCTGTTATATCCTACCTATTTAACATGCAGGAATAAATATGAATAACTAATTTATCAAATATATATATAAATTTCCAACTTAGTATAAATTTATTTTTATGTTCTATTGGTATGTTCTAAGAAAATTATCACACAATGTTTGATAATGTCATTTTATTTACAAAAAAATAAGTTTTCTTCAAAAATTATTTTCTCGTCTAATGAATGAATATTAATTTTTCAAATTTATATAAAATTGATTAGAAAAAAAATTTATTTTTTGATCATACCATGTCACAAGTATCTTAAAATTACTTTTTTATACTTTTATGAAAATATTTATGTTTTTATGGAATTTTCAAAATACAGATTTTTTTAAAAATTGTATGTTTGTTTAATGTATTTAAAAGGTAACATTATGCTTTTTATCAGTTTAAAAAAATATTATTTTGAATTAAAATAATCTAATTATGGTTTTTAAATGGATTTTATACATGAATTTATTATAAAATAATTTTATGTATAAAAAGTGCAGTTTTTTCAAAAAAATTTTTTCATGGAAATTTTTATATTAAATTAAAATTTTAATCTTATACTTTTATCATTTTTGAAAATTTATAAAAAATTAAGATTCACATGGTCAAAATCTATTTAATACACCACTTTTGTTTTTTTTTCTAATATGAAAAGAAATCTTGGTAAATTTTGTTACCACGGTAAATGGAAAATTGGGTAACTTAACTTAAAAATAAAATGATTGGGACTATAAAATGACTATAACACAAGGATAATTTTTTTTGGAATTATATAATTATGCCCTTAACATCTAAGGATCTATATTATGTTGGTTTATATCCTCATATCCAAAAAATAACTTATATAATATTTAAATCAAATAAAGATGCAAAATGTCACTATCTTTGCCTTAAATATACCTTCTGTATCCTATGGGGTAAAAGTTATGTTATGAAATAATATAAATGTACATTTTGAATTCATAAAAATATTTTCATGATATAAATTTTTTTTTTCTTCTTAAGACACTTATTTTAGATTATTCTATTTATAATATTTTATTTAATAGAAACTCGAAGATGTCACATTCATGTTTTAAATAATATATCATTTTCAATATAGGGTCACCCAAAAGATATATTCAACTATAAATATTTTTCTGAAATATATAATATTTGTCATCATAATTTTATTTTATTTTAGTTTTAAATAAATAAATAAATATATTAAATAATTTCAAAACGATGATGTGATAATTATTTTATGAATAGAAATATCAAATAAATGGTACTAAAAATATTAAAATAAATATCATTTGAGATAATTAATATTATAAAACAATATACATTACCTTGAACTCTTAATTATATAATAAAATAAATTTTTCTGAATTTATCTTGTAATATTGGTATTTTTAAATGTCCACGTAATGAATAGTGTCAAAATTGACATTAATGGTGTTTTATAAAAATAATATATCATAAAATAATATATTAATCATAAAATATCTTTAAAAATTAAAAATAATTATAATATGGTCTAATATTATTTTATGTTTTTACTTATGGTCTAACAAACATCAAATAAGTAAGAATAACAACTTTTTAATATTGAAAAATTTGTTACCGTAGTAAAAATTAAAATAGGTTAACTAAGGGTTAATCAAAATTATAAGGTTTAAAATAATAACAAAAAGTGTAAAAAAATATATTTATTATGTTATTAAAACATTATATAATCTTACCATTTAATCCATTGGATTGAGAATGAGTTTATTATATTTCAATATTTTTGTAAATTCAAAACGTTCTCCTCACATCAAATATAAAAGGGCATCTCCTCCCTCACTTATTCACATCACAATGAGCCTTCAAGCTCGACCATCCCTTTCTAGTTTTTTTTCAAATTACCTATCCATAGTATAGAGTTTATTATCCTCTTAAAATATCAACCCAAAAATTCCTAAAAGGATATTTAATGGATGTTCACTGAGGAAAAGGTTATCATCTTTACCAAATATTTCACGATTATTTCTTCCTCTTCTTCCTCTTCATCTGTTGTTTCCTTTCTAATGTAACAAATCCAGTATCAAATATATTATGATATTTTATTATGATTATGGTACAACCATATTCCACCTTCTATCCATTCTATAAAAAATTATCGTGCGTACATATGTATTACTTACCATCTCCACATCATGGTGTAATTTTTTTTTCATGACCGCTTTGTTTAGTTGGGTATAACTATGGATATATATATATATGATATTTATAACATTATATTTAATTTATAATAAATTAATATACCATTTACTTCCATAACATTTCACCATTAAGGGAATGATACAATCACTCGTCGGTACGTATGATCTACCGTCTCCACGATAAGATGAAATTAATTTTCCTTATTCACCATTCAATAATGATTATGTAAATGTATATAATGAATAAATATTATATATTTTACCTTAATATCATTCTATTACTAACATAACTATATCTTAATAAAATTAACTTGGACTTATATGATAAATCATGGATAGAAAAAATAGTAGTTGATTCCTAAAATAAGGGTAATAATGAAATATTATCAAAAAAGGGTGATAATAAGTTGTAAAAGTACCATATATGATATAATGAATATTATTATGATTATTAAATATATTAAAAACATTATTTAAACCCTTATATAGTTGTTTTAGATACATATAAATGAAATAAAACCAAGGTAAGGGTTAATTTCACAATCACATTATTATTAAATATTGTTTATAAGTAAGGGTCTGATGTGGAATGTTTATCTTCCATGTACATGTTTTTTAAGAATACTTTCCTATTTCATTTAATATTATTATATAAGTTTTTAAATTTATTTTTACTCATGTGTGAATTTTTAGTAAACTTTTTTAAAAGATACTTCTTTCCATTTTCCAAACAAGGTTCTTTGTGACTTTTCTAGAAAAAGTATGAAAGGAATATATTTTTAATGTTATGTGGAAATAATGGATTATTCTGATTTCATGAGGCCTTAATTCCTTGAATATTACCTTAAAATATTATAATGTTATTCTCATTGAAAATATTTTATTTCAAAATTGTGTGTAATTTAAGAAAAATGTTTTCCAAATAGAAAGGATATTTTTCTCAAGAATGATGTTCAAGTGATCTCTCAAAATTATTTTCCATCAAAGATAACATTATTTGATGCTAATTATTCATTAATTAGAATATTTTTCAACAATATTGTCCTAAATTTTTTGTTTGATTTATGTATATTATGGTGTTATATTAATTAAACCCATTTCTTTTCCATGGGTTATGTAATGATGTAATGTTTATGAAACACATTTATTTTCTAGAGTTTTTTTATGATAAATGATTTATGTTTTTGTCTCACACACATGTATGGTTTTCATAATGAGATGAGTGGGACCTATATCTACCTCAAATGAAATGGGTAATGATTTTTAACTCCTGAGATAAATATGACTAGAATGGTAATTAAATTTTGTTCAATAATATTTGACAGGAATAAGAGTAAATTTGGTTCAATAATATCAGGTAGAAATAAGGAATGAACCTGGTTCAATAAGGGACCCTGTATACTGTGATTGTCTTGGAATTAGGCCTATAATAATATGAAAATTATTTTATATGCTTATGTGTATTCCACAATTTCAATTCTTATATTATACTCCAATGAATTATGTTCTTCGATTCATTTATAATTCAGGTATTGTGAACTTTTATGATTTATTCCAAGAATCATTATCACGGTCATTGATACACATGATATGATTTTCAAAAGCTATTTTTTATGTTCTGATTCCATTAATCATATGTTTTCTATATTGATTAACCATGTTAACATCTTATCTCACCCTTTATTTTGTTTTATTCACCAAGATATGAAGAATGGTATTATGTAAGATGTCTCAAAAACTGGTTTAGTGATGGAATAAGCGAGAGACTATGTATTTTTTTATGAATTAGTTATTTATTTTTCTATGTTTCCAATGTCACTAAACCTATACAATTCTGACATGATTTTTAGGTTAATTATTATATATTCTTCTAATTAAATTTAATATCTATGTATGAAAAATATGGTTCATTATAGTTATTATCATAATAATGTTTAGTTATCCTTTGTAAACAAGGACGATAAAAATATAGTAAGAATGATAAGGATAAGTCTAAGTATAGTATAAAAACCTAGAATTTTGGTGATGTTTATTAATTACCTAGGATAAATCCAATGGTGTCTTCAATTGAAATTTTATAAGTAATTTCCTTTTATTATGTGGTTTTCCAACTATGATTTTTGTTTCTCAGGCTATGGTTTTCTGTTTTAGAAAATGGATGAAACCCAAAGGTACCATGTTAATGTTGAATATGATGGGAAATGAAATGATTCTCCCCCTTAGAAAACTAATGCTATGGGAACTATAATGAATAATCTTGTTTTTATGATCATAAAATATTATTAATCTATGAATCATGCTGGACTTCCAAACAAGCAATGGGGAGAACAAAATTATTTTTTGTCCTTCATGAGGTAGCATCCACCATCAATAAGTGGGTATTCTAATACACTAGTGTATGAATAGTGGTTCAATACCACTAAAAAGATATTTTTAGTTCTCAAATGTTCATAACATGAGAAATTTATTTTTTTAATCTATCATTTGGAAGGTGAAGAAAATAAATGGTGGAATCCTATCAAGGATATGAGGAAACTAGATGAAATTTAATATATGAAATGGTATAAGTTCAATAACACATATTTTTGTATGTATATTTATCGTATTATTCATACGAAGATTGAGAAGGATCTCCTTGATATTATGAAAAATGTTTATGAATCTGTTGGTACCTATGAGGAAAATTTTACAAGGGTTGGAATGTACGCTTCTAGAATTATCATCTAACATGAAATTAAGGTTGATAAATTCTCCAATTTCTTAAAACTAAGTCACTAAAGGGTGTTATCCATAAGGTACCTTAGTATATATGGGAAAATAATTCGATGTTTTCCAATGTTTTTGTTAGATATTGGAGTTAGCCATTAATATTATGGGTTCTATAAGAAGAGAAAAATGGAATTGAAGGGAAAATATAAAAAACTAGAGAAAAAATAGACATTTATTTTTTATGCGAAAAGTTTCAAAAGAAACATATAGTAAATTTTATTAAGGGTACTAGTAATTGTTTTAATTATGGGAAAGATAATGATCATGTGATTGACTATCGAAGTGATTAGAAAAAGATAGCTAATGATGTGAATAGATAAAAATCTACACATAATGAACCTCCCACACATCAATTCTTCCTGTGAAAGGAAAATGGTCATTATGCTAACAAATTCTCAAGTATGAGGGTTATAGATGATGATCGACATCAAAAACCTATTAAGGATAGACATAATGGCAAACCATATATGATCACTATTGGCGATGTGGATTACACTAATGATGTGTTGAAAAATAAACATACCATATAGTCTAAAGAAGCTATGTTCTATTTTATTATGGATCTGCCGACTATTTTATTTCAAAATTATTTTCTAATGGCATCACTTTATTACCTCAATAATTAGATGTTGAGTTTGCTGTGATAGCTCCTAATAGTATATTGGTCAGATCATAAGTTTATAATTCTTCACCGGTTAATGTTTGTAGGAAATTACTTCCTCAAAATCGTGTGATCCCTACATTAGTTGAATTAAATATAATTCTTATCATAGATCTACTTTCTCTATATGTATCACATATCAATTTCCAAGTAAGTGAATTCACATTTCATATTCCAAATGAATCTATGATCATATATATATGGAATGATTAATATGAACTTCCAATGTAAATTACTTCCATATTGTTGGTCTTAATTACTATAAATGAAGGCTATATATCTCATATGGTTGGGGAGAAACCCATCATTAATTATAAACCTATTATATGTGAGTTTGTTGATGTTTTTCTAGTATAATTTTAAGGTATTCCACCAAATCATGAATTTTAGTTTTCAATAGATCTCATACCAGGTTCTATGACTATTTTAAAGACTCTTTATATAATGACCCAATGTAGTTTTAGGAATTGAAGAAGAAACTCCAAAAGAATCATGTCATGGTATTCATACACTCTAGTGCATCACCTTTTGGTTCACATGTTCTTCTTGTTATGAAGAATGATGGATCAATGAATATTTTCTTTGAATATAGAGAACATAACAAGAGTATTATCCAGAACAAATATCATATCCAATGTATTGAATACTTACTTGATCAACTTTGTGGAGCTCAATAATTTTCTAGGATTGGTCTACATTCTAAATATAATCAATTGAGGTTTAATAAGGAGGATATACCAAAGATGGAATTATATACAGGGTTTACACATTATGAATTTATAGTGATGCCTTTGGGTCTTAATAATTCCCCTACTATATTCACGTATTTAATTAATAGAGTATTTAGAGAGTATCTTTATCACTTTGTTGTAGTCTTTATAGATGATATTATTGTATATTCAAGAAGAAATGAAGAACATAAAGATCACTTGAGGAATATACTAAAGAACTTTATAATGGATAATATTTATTCAAAATTTTCAAAGATTGATTTTTGGCGTTAGAATATTTCGTTTTTAAGTGACATAATCTCCTAAGAGGGTATATCCGTGGATCCAACAAAGATAGAAGTTATTGAAAGTTTTCCTAGACCAACAACTATAACTGAGATCCAAAGTTTTCATGGTTTTTCTATATATTATCTACATTTTGTTAATTATTTATCTTGATGGTCTAATATAATAGCTAATTTGACTTAGAAATGAGTTTAGTTCATATGGATATATGAATGTGAAGACAATTTCAAGGAAATTAATTGAAGGTTAGTTAGTGAACCTGTTCTCACACTACCCTATAGTCGAGAATGGTTTTTGATCTACATTTATGTATCCAAGAAGGCATTGGGATGTTTTCTCATGAAAAATGATTTGTTGATAGCCTATTCATCATTATAATTGATGTTACATGAGAAAAATTACCCAATTCCTAGTTTGGAGTTAGCTATGGTATTTTTTCATTAAAGAAATGGAGGCATTATCTTCACGGAAAAAGCCGTGACATATAAAGTAATGATAAAATTTTAAAGTATATTTTAACTCAAAAGTATCTGAATATGAACTAATGGATATGGTTATAGTTGATTAACAATTACAACTACACAATACATTACTACCTGGGAAAGAGAACAAGGTGGTGGATGCATTGAGTTGAAAGGACCATACTAGCCTATCAATAATAAGGATCAAAACAGATCCAATATTTATAGATTTTCAAATGATGAATATAAAAATCATAAAGGAATGGGAGAAATGATATCTTTCACAAGTTAATGTTAGACAATATATACAATTGAATGTTAAGGAGGAGAAGGAGGAAGATGTATAGATAAAAAAGATGGTGGGAAATGTTCATAAGTTTGACATTGATTATGAAGGAATAAAAATTTTCATGAACATCATTTTTGTCCCTCCCAAACCAAAATTTAAGGAAGGACTTGTTGGATTATGGACATTTTTCATCATTCTCTATTCATCCCGAAATCAAAAATATGTATTGATACCTAAGAGAGTTTTTCTTGTGGGATGGAATGAAGAGAGATATTTCATAGTATGATTCTTGGTGCTTGGTTTTTTAGTAGGTTAAGGCCAAGAGATAGACTGTAAATGGGAAAACATCACCATGTATTTTTTTAATAAAATTTTCAAAACATCTACCAACCCTAATGTTATATGGGTTACAATTGATAATCTTATAAAGTTGTCACACATCAATGATATTAGATAAGATTTATCTCTTAGTTATCCTTCCAGAATATATGTTAAGTAGCTGGTTAGATTTCATAGAGTAACACTGTTCCTTATATCTAATGAGGATTTGAAGTTTACCTCAAAGTTTTGGAGAATTCTTTAGTATGATCAAAATATAGAGTTATGTTTTAGCGCTACTTATCATCCTCAAAAAATGGTCAATATAATAGAACAATTCCGACTCTAGAAGGTGTGTTGAGATATTTCTATTCAAATTTCAGATGTTATTAGGATTAACACCTACATTTGGCAGATTCCTCTAATAATAATAGCTTTCACTCTGGTATTCAGATGGATCCTTTTGAATCCCTATATAGTAATAATTGAATAAGTGCAACATGTTGGAATGATTTTGGGGAAAGAAACCTCTTTGGACCAAATCTAGTCAAGGAAATAACAGAAAAGGCTAGATATATTTATCAACACAAAATAGTATCTCAGTGTCGATTGGGAATGTTATGAGAACAATCGATTAAATGAAATAGAGGTTGAAGTAGGTGAAAATGTATTTCTATGAATATATCTCTGGAAGAGAGTGATGAGATTTTTAAATAAGGGAATTAAAATCCCTAGGGATATAGGTCATTTTGAAATTCATTATTGTATCAGGATGGTAGCTTATCGATTGGTGCTTCCCTTATACCTCTCTGTAGATCATGACGTGTTCCATGTATATCTCCTAAGGAAGAACATGCCTCATCCTTCACAATTACTAAACTCATAATTAATACTTATAGGGCAAGAAATTTCTTATGAAGAACAATCGATAGGGATTCTGGTTCATAGTGAAAAATTTATATGAATCAAGAAAACTGGCTTGGTAAATGTTTTATGGTGGAACAACTAATTTGATGAAGCTATGGGGGAACCTGATGATATGATGGAGAAAATGTATCCTCATATTTTTGTATCCATGTGACTAATTTAGAGGGATAAATTCATTTTTTGAAGCGGTAGAATGTGACACCTTGATATTTTAATAAATACAACTCTTTAAAAAAATTATTTCTTCAAAATCTTATCTTGCATGAAACCGTGAGTTTAGAAGAACCCCATAAAAAATATTTTTCCATGATAACCTAGCTATTAAATTAGTGGGAATAAATATAGAAAACTAATTTATGAAATAAATATAATGGTTTAACTAAATATGATCTTATTTTATGTTCTATTGGTATGTTCTTAGAAAAAGGTCACACAATTTTTAGTAATGTCACTTTTTTCTTAAAAATAAATACATTTTCTTCAAAAGTGTGTTTTTGTTTTATGAAATGATATTAATTTTTAAAATTTCCAAAAAATTGATTTTACAAAATTAAAAATTTGGGTTTTTTAATTCATAATTCCAAAATTGTTTTAAAATTATTTTTTATACTTTTGTAGAAACATTTATTTAATGAATAATGAAAATACTAATTTTTATTGAAAAATATATTTTCTTTTAATGTATTTAGAAGGAAAAATTATGTTTTTTATTAGTTTTAAATAATAATAATTTTTTATTTTTATATTAAATAATCCATTTTTGGTTTTTTAAACATATTTTATACACGAATTTATTATAAAAACATTTTATGTTTTTAAAAGGGAATATTTCTGAAAACTATATTTCATGGAATTTTTGTTATAAATTAAAATATGAAAATTTTGTGCATTGAATTTTAAAAAATGGATACCAAATTTAGATTCAAAGTATCTAGATTTAGTGAATAGTTCAATTTTAATTTTTTTTTCAATATGAATAATAACCTTGGTAAAATTTGTTACCACATTAAAGGGTAAATTAGGTAATTTAGGTGGAAAATAAAATCATAAGGACTAAAAAATGACTCTAACACATGTCAAAATTTTATTGCAAGAATATAATTATACCCTTAACACATTACTATCATAATTATGTTTTTAGTGGACACGTGTCCATTAAAATGACTTATCTAATATTTAAATAAAATAATTTCACAAAATTTCACATTCATTGTCTTAAATATCCCTTATGTGTACACATTGAAAAAATAGCTATATTATGAATTGATCTAAATGTACATTTTTATCTTAATAAATATATTTTCTTGATATAAATTTATTTTTTTTCTTTTTCTGACACTTAGATTAAATTAGGATATTTATAATGTTTTACATAATAAAAAGTCCTCGATTTCACATTCATGTTTTAAATAATATATCATTTTTAAAATTAGGCTAATCTAAAGATAAATTCTACTATAAATATTATTTGGAAATATAGAATCTTTATCTTCATCATGGTATTCTAATTTTAATTTTTAGTAACGAAATAAATATATTAAATAATTACACAATGTTGTTGGGGGTAATTATTTAATTAAGAGAAATATCAAATATATGTTAATAAAATTATTAAATTAAATATAATTTGAGATACTTAATGTCATCAAATATTTTTATAGATTACCTTAAAATATTTAGGATATAATAAAATATATTTTTCAATGTAATCTTATTATATTGATATTTTAAAATTCCATGTATTTAATAGAGTCAAAATTCATACTAATGATATTTTATCAGCATATTATTTTATTAAATTATTTAAAAATAATATAACGCTCTCAAAAATAAAAAAATATTGTAATATGTTAAAAAATATTTTAAATTTCTTATTTGTGGTCCAATTATAATAAAATATGTAAAAAATTGAAACTTTTTAACATTGAAAAAGTTGTTACCTATTGTAAAATGAAAATAGGGTAACTAATGGTTAATCAAAATGATAAGGTTTAAAATAATAAAAAACTTATATAAAATATACTAGTTTATGAGATTATAAATATATATATTATTTTATATTTGAATACCAGAGTTTTTTGTGTTATTTCGATTTATATAGAATTTTATATAAATTAATATTTTTTGAAATTTCAAAAGTTCTCCTCACTTCAGTTATAAAAGGGAACCACCTCCCTCACTTCTCAAAATGTCATTGAGCCTTTGTGATTTACCATACCATTGAAATTTATGTTTTCTACTTCCATGAACCCATTATAGAGGTTAATTTATTCTCAAAATATCTACCCTAGTATTACAAAGAGGAGATCTAAAGGATGTTCATCGAAGAAGAGGTAATCATCTCTACTGACTCCTTCAAGATTATTTCTTCTTCTACTTAATTTTCATGTGTTTTTTCCATTATAAAATAACAAATATCATGTCATATATATGTTTATATTTTATTATTATTATGTGAAAAACATATAATACCTTTTATCCTTCCTATCAAAAAATCACCATGCGTGCGTATGTACGACATACCATCTCCACATCATGGTGTAATCTGTTTTTCTCACTACTTTATTTGGATGGGTATAATGATTGAAATAAAATACATACATATATATATATATATATATATATATATATATGGTAACAATAAAATTATATTTATTCTGAGAAAAATATACCATCAACTTCCATCAAATTTTCCCATTAAGGGAATGATATCAGAACTCGTGCGTACGTACAACCTACCATCTCTACGATGCAATGTGATTAATTTTCCATGTACATGATTCAGAAATGATTATATGAATTTATATAATGAATAAATATGATATATATTCCCTTAATATAATTATGAATATTACAGAACTATATCTTATCCAAAAGATCTGGGAGTTATACGATAAAACATGCATAGGAAAATGAAGCAGTTAACACACTGAAAGATAGGTAATAATGAAATATTATAAAAAATGGGTGATAAGATGATATGAGAAGATAATATATGATATCATAAATATGAAAAAGGTTATGTAAGAAATTAATAACATTATTTAAACCATTTTACTAGAGATTTAGATTTATACGAAGGAAACCAGACCTAAGGTAATAGTTAATTTCACAATCTTATTCTTATTTGTAATTCTTAATATGTACGTATCTACTATGAAATATTTCAATTCTAGGTCCATTTTTTCTAAAAATATTTTCCAATGTATTTTTACCACTCTTATACAATTTTTTATAATATTTTTTACAGTTGTGTTAATTTTTACTAAAAATATTGATATGGATTTTTTTATCATTTTCCAAACTAGGTTTTCTGTGACCTTTCTAGAATTTTTTTGAAAGGAATGTTTTTTTAACAAATATGAGAGGAATGAATTTTTAAACTTTCATGATGCCTTAGTTCCTTGAAGTTTCCCTTATAATATTAAAAATTTATTTTCAAAGAAAATGTTTTCTATTCAAAATGAATGGAATTTTAATAAAAAAAATTCAAAATATAAAGTATATATTTCTTAAGAATTATTTCCAAATAATATATAATAGTTATTTTACATGTACGATAATATTATTTTATATTACTTATGATTTACTAAAGATATTTTTCAAGAATACGATCATTATTCTTTTTTTTTGATTTATGTATATGATTTTTGGGTTAGTACGAAACCCATTTTTTTCCATGGGTTATGATATGATGAAATGTATATTAAACCCATTTCCTTTTATGCATTTTGATATGATAAGTGATTTATTTTATTATGGATAACAGGTGTATGATTTTCATTATGTGATGGGTTGGACCTACAGCTCACTTCAATGCATTAGGTAATGATTAATATCTTATGATATAGAGAAGACTGTAAAGGAAAGTGAAATTTGTTCAATAATACAATAATGTAATGGGAGTAAACTCAGTTCTGTAATTCTGGGCTGGAATGAGGATTGAACTTGGTTTAGTAAGGGACTTTTTACATTATGAGGTTATTTTCTGTGAGCCTTGACTAATATGAAAATGATTTTATATAATTATGTATATGACATAATTTCCTATATTATGTTATACTCCAATGATTTTTTATCTTTTATTCTTATATAATTAATTTATTATGAACTTATATGATTTATTCCATAACCTAATATCATGATCCTTTATATGCATGACATTATTTTCAAACGTTTTTTGCATGTTCTTATGAGCTTATGATTATGTAATCACTAGTGACTACTCTTATAATGAATTTGAGCTCACCCATTCTTATATTTCCCTTCCTCAAGATAGAAATAATGGTATTATGTAAGATATTTCAAAAAGGGGTCTAGTTATGATGAAATAAGTGGGAGATGATGTTGATGTTTTATGAATCAGTTGTTTGTGTTTCCATGTTTCCAAACATAGCAAAACTATATAGTTTTGGTGTCATTTTTTATGTTATGTAATTAATATTCTTCTATTTAGATTTATTACCTATGTATTAAATGTATGGGATGTTATATTTATGATTTTTGAATAATTTAATAAAATATTATTTTAATAATTTAACTTTTTTGTGTATTTGGACAATATTCATTTAATTTGATTTCAAATACATCAAGAGATAGTTTAAATTCAAGTATAATGATTTAAAACCTATCTAATATTTTATATAGATCTAAAAAATTCATTTTACATAATAAATCATAAAAATATATCAAAATTAATGTTTTTAAAATAATTTTATTAAATTTATATTTTAATAGCGTTGCACAAGAATTTAAGTTAATTATAAAATTTATAAATATTAAATAAAAATATATAATTAACATAATTTCATTAATCTAAAAAAACAGATTTAGGTATGTTCATATCATTATTTTGTCATTATGTGGACACATAAGTGATATTAAAAATAAATTGAAATTTTGTAACTATATTTGATTTAAATAATATATAAGTCATTTTCATGGACACTTGCGCATTAAACGACTCAATATTAGACTTAACATGTCAAGGGACGAATTTCATTCACCCAATAAGAATTTGGATGAAAACTCATGGACTTACCACTTATTATTAACCATGATTAACCTAATTTAATCTTTACTATGGTGATAAATTTTACCATGGTTACTATTCATACTATCTAAAAATAAATGGCACCTATTTAATAAATTTGATCCCCATGATTAAAAATAAAGATTCCATTTATTGAAATTTAATTTCTAAAAGTAGTTTAAAATAATTTTAAATTAAGTGCTCTAAACTCAATAAAAATCGCAATTTAGAAATTTTTTTTTTTAAGAATGGAACTGGATTTATTCTTGTACCATGCATGCTGAAAATATTATATGTATATTAAAAAATTTAATGAATATATAATATATAAATTTCCATAAAATCATTCACCAATACTGAATAATTATATTTATTATGAAACAAATATATTACAAGCATAAAAATAGCTTTTCAGAAAAACACTTAATTTAATTTTTTAAAATTTTTATTTAAAATCAATTGAAAACCAAAAAAAATATTCTATAAATTTATAAACAATATAGTTTTCCAAACACTGTTAGTCCAATTTATACCTTCTAATTTAAATACTAGGTTATATAGGTCATATAATAACAGATCATGGGTTATTTGAACACAGTGTTACATGAACCAAAAGGTATAAAAAAGATTATATTTATTCGAAAAGGGCCATACCAGAAAAACATGAGATGTTACATACAATATACAATTTGATGTGTTTTGAGGATGATTCTTCTTCAATATATTATTGGTGATGTTAGTGACAAAGTGTGATCATATGTGTGTTTTTGGGGTCAGTACTCCCCTAATACACTAGGGCATGGATTCCCCATATTCTTTAAATATATAATATTGAAGTCAGTACTCCTCAGTTACACCTAGGTACATGTTCTACGTATTCTTTTCACATGTGATATTGGAGTTAGTACTCCCCTGTCTCACTTGGGAGAGGGTTCCCCATATTCTTTAAACTTATGTTACCAGGGTCAGTACTCTCCAATCACATTGTGGTGTGGGTTCCCCTTATTCTTCTCACGAGTTGGGTCAGTACATCCCTTAATACTAAAAGGAGAAGGGTCACTAACTACCTAGTGTAAATCCATCATAATTTTTCTCTGACGGCATGTAGATCATCCATAGGATTTGTGGATCCCCTAGTTTTGGATCATAGATATAGGGTACAAGCCCATCTACTCATATTTTCGTGAGGTTATGTGAGATACCTACATTGAATATGTGGTTCCTTCGGTTATAGTGTGTAGTGGTGAGGGGATGTGCCCCTATACAATGTTTCTTGTTTGGTTGTGCTTGTTTCTGGGAATCAAAGATAGACCATGAAGTTGCAGGAAAACTCACTATTCTTAGCTGGTATATAGAGATAGAGATTCCCTTTCTCTTTTAGATTGGTCTTTTTGGTGAGAATATCTAGATTTTTATTATTTGTTTCTATTTTGTTTTATTTTTATGCCTTCGTTTGGTTGATCGGACTAATTTTATTGTATACTTTCTATTTCTCCCTTTGGTTACGAGGGCATCCTAGTAGGTATGTATATAATTTCCACTACATGAGATTTAACTGCATGTGTTTAGTCTTATACATATAGTGGGTAGATCATTGGTGACCTTGGTTAATATTAAGGATACTTGGGGGCATTTACCACACACAATGGTTAGCACTAGGAGATCAGGAGTCATGATCTGTTTTATTTTACATTTATTTCATTTCAGTTTAGGTTGGGATATCACTCTGGTTGGGAATGTATATTTACCCTTTATATACATCAGTTAATTAATTATCATAATCTTATATTTTCCGTATTGTTTATTTCATGCATGGTTTATCTCTGGATGTTACATTCTTTTACTTTATATTCCTCTACACTACTGCAAGGTGTTGGATGAGTGTGTTCATATAGGTACATTAGGAAAATTCCACCAATTATATTTATGCCTCATCAATGATTATCTCTAACCCCTGGCCTATTGGTGATGGTCCAAGGGTTATGGAGGCTTAGCCTTCAACAATCCAAGTATAGCCTAGTTGGTCGGGCCGTTAAAATATAAGATAAATGAATTTTATGATTTGGAAATCATTGAAAATTAGCTCATATTAAAATATATGCATGATGGAGATTTTAAATAATTAAAGTAAGATAGTATGAATAGTTCAATAAAAACTAGTGAAAAGAAAAATGGTCATGAATTCAATCAAGTTAATAAATATTTTTGATCAGTAAATTTATGATGAGAATATTGGAAAAATTATAAGGATAATTTTTTAGAAGCCATAAATTATTTTTTTACATAAAACAATTATTAGAAATCAAGAAGCACTAGTAAATAATAGAAGGAAACTAAGGCATGATAATAAAATTACTCTTATTTTACAAGACAAGCCAAACTCATTTTTTGAGTTTTTTAATTACAATGAATGAAATAATTTGATGAATTTAGAGCTATATCAGATTTTCAAAACATGCTATTTTGGATATGGTTCCTATATTAACAGAGAATACTGAAAATGGAACCAATTGAGTGTTCAAAAATAAACATAGTAAAACATTTGGGGATTCAAAAAATGGGAAAATACTAGTTTGAAAAGGTTTCTCTCAGGTGGAAGCATATAAACACAATAAATTTTATCAAATGTGTGTAAAGAATTATTTACTAAATATATATTTTAAATAAGAATAATTTATTTTGTAACCTTAAGGATTTTTAATTTATGGTGATGAAAGCATGTTTTTTAGATTAAGGAAACCCTTATATTGGATAAAATGTCACTCTACATCCCAATACTCCAAATGTGACAGTTTCCAAAAATAATTAAAATTTTATAAAAAAAAATATAAAAAAACCTATATATAAGGATGATTAGAACATGCACACTATTTTTTATTTTTTTTACTGATGAAAAAATTTGAATTGGTGACAGGGAGTATACTTATTAGGAATTTGAGAAAAAATGATGTTTCATTTTGAAATGTAAATTCTTTAAGAGATTATTTTCTTTCTAGGATTACATGTTGTATAGAAAAAATACCTCTTCAAATCCTAAGAGAAATATATTGTGGAATTATTGAATAAAATGGTATGGATGACTCTAATGAAGTATCAACACTGATGAAATTTTTTATAAATATGAGTAAAGACGATGTAGAAAAAAGTGTGAATCAGAAGGACCACAAGTAGATAATTGTATGGTTTCTTTATCTTCTAGTATCAAGACTATATATTAATTATGAAGAATCACTTTTTAAAACATATAAATTTTTTTAATGGTGTCAAACATATGGTTTTTAATGATAAATCATATATATATTAATGATTTATGGTATCATGTATAAAAGAAGTATGGAATTGAAGCTGTTGGGATACAATTTTGTTGATTAGGATAGTGGTTGTAATGAAATAAAATCAACATCAATTGGAACTTTTGTGAAGAGTTAGTTGTGTGATATGGAATACTAACAAAAAGATGTTATGTGACTTTGAGTACAGGGAAATATTAATATAATAATTTTCTGCATGCATGTATATAAAGTTTCTAGATATAAATGTAGCTTTAAGACTTGATGGTAACATTTTATAACCCATTGTGAATCACTTCTCATAATCAAAGTGTAATTTATCTTTAAAATAATCCAGTGAATCACTATATATCCAAACATATTGATATAAAAAATATTTTCATTGAGGATAATGTTTCTAATAGATATATATGGTTAAAGTATATTTACGAAAATTATTTGATTATCGATATGTTTACTAAATCAATGCTAACATAATTATTCAAAGAGTTAAATCTAAAACTTCATCTTATAACATTTTCTATTATTTTAGGAATATATGAATTACCCCATTATCATTAGGATTTTATTCAAAGGGGAATATTAGTATAGAAAACATTTTTTAGAACGGCATATTATATTTGTGAATCTAAAGTTATTGATTGTAATAAAATGTAAGAGAAAATATAACCTAGTTGATTAAAGGGGGTTATATAATCATGGGACAAAAATTATTTATCATCAAGGGGTGGAATTGTCACAGAAATATATTTTAATCTTTTATTATTGAATCATGAATCATATCTTTGAGAAAGTATGTGAATTTAAGAAAATATAATATTTATTTGAGTTTAAAAGAAATCCTAAGGAAAAAATTAAAGTACCCATGGATTTGATGAATTCTTTTTATTTTTTGTCATATTTTTAAAACGAGAGTGTTATTGAAGAATAATTAAAGATGATGTTATTTATTCTAGATGGATGAATTTGATGGTATGACTCAAGAATGATAAAGGGGATAGATCCAGAATAAATACTAAAGTGTTGTTTGTGGATTTATTCTCTATGAAAAAGATTCATATGTTTTTTAATGGGAAGATACATATATAGAAAATGATATGCCTATAGATGATAAGTCACAAATAAATAAATAATATAGAGGAATTTTAGAATCTATAAAATTACAAAGCTAATTTAAAATGAATACATCTATGTATTAGTAAACAACTATTTTTAATGGTTTAATAATCTGTAACTAGACAAAAACATAAATATCGATTATTTTTGAAGTGGAAGATATTTGAAATGGTTAATATGTAAAAACCAAATTTAATGATGCATCACTGGTATTTAAATGTAAAAAATAAGATAGTGGTTTGTGAATAAAATATGATTATGGGATCTGGCCTTTTTATTACATAACTTTTCATTTCATTTTACAAACCGAGGATCTTTAATGTCAAGTGTCTTGGAAAAATGGTACGTAATAAATGAAAAAATATAAAATTATTTTAATACTATTGAAAGCCTTCTTGAAATGTTAATTCAAAGTAAAATTACGTAATCTCATATCTTGGGAACATACATGAATGGAAATGGAGAGCATAAGGCCTGGTAAGGGAAAATAGGGAAAACAGTTTACATGTGAACTTGAGAGAATACAATATGAACATGAGGAAATATCATAAAGGAATGAGAATTTACATATCATGATAATAATAACATGATTTATATTTTTAAAATGTATCTACAATATTTAATTGAGACAATCATAAGCATATCACTATGGTCTATCCCCAAGGTGTCATAAACATTACCAAGGTTCCTCACCAAGATATCATAAAACTTGTCATCTCGATAGATTAATATCATTACCTAATGCATTGGAGCACTATCAGGTCTCACCCTTAATAGGTCTTTATTTTAATATGATCCACATAGATCATAATCAATCATTTCATAAATAACCCAAATAAAATAAAATAAACGGGTTTCATATCAAAATCATGACGCTTTTAAAAGTCATTAAAAACATGATCATTATGTCATTCATAAACCATAGAAAGGGAATGAGGGTTTTATGTTTGAAAAATCAAGAATAAAAAATATTATTTTTATGTATTGATGAATATCCATAGAAGTGAAATATATTTTTGTATTCACATAATGAAAAAAAAGAATTTTTTTTTGAGAAAAAAGGAGATATTTTGGGATGAAAATTCTTCAGCAGAACGACTATGCAACATGGATTTAGAAAACATTATAAAGTGAGGGGACATGTGTCACCCATTATTAAAAGTATAATAATATTGTGTAGGGATAGAATAAAATGGAAATAATAACATGTTATGGAAAATTTAAAGACAAACTACATAGAAGTGAACATGAATGAAAAAAAAGAAGTTGAGAATTTCCTTAGAAAAATTTGGAAGCCTAACGACATCGCTTAAAAATTTAGAAAATCTGTTGATGAGAGTGAAAAGGGTATATAATAATTTATAAATAAAATGGACTGAGATAAGGATACCTAATAAAATATACCAACATAATATAATGGAAATTAAATGACATAAAATAAAATAAGTCTTGACAAAAAGTTGAGGGTGAAGGTTCCTTTACCTTAAAGAGTAACTTCTAAAACTAGATGATCGGGACCATAGAGGCTTCAAGAAACCTTGGGAGGAATATTTGGGCTGTAAAATGAATAAATATTCATTGAGGGGGAGTTTTTAATGAAATAAATGAAGTAAAGTATTTTTATTTAGAGAAAAATTGAGGGAATATTTTATTAATTTCCAAGGGACACCTCATTAGTGGTATTCACAAAACCATGGGCTTCCCCATGGTATTTTCCCATGGTTTTGACCACTTTAGACACCTCATATAATATTTTCATCCAAATGAGTCGGCCAAAATTTTAAATTACATATTACATCATTATGATGTCATAAAACACACCAAAAACTCAAAAACTGTATTTTTACTTTTCACTAAAAAACAAAACATTTTATAAAAATATCATAAACACACCCTAACCTAATATCGATTTTCTGAATTAAAAAATGAACTCCAGTTTTTTAAAATAATATTCTAAATATGTGATATTTAATTTTTATGTAAAATCACTATTTACCTTAAAAAATACTTATGCTTAACTAATAATTTCTAAAACAGATATTTACTTATTCTATTATATCATATTACCATTCAAAATTTCTAAATTATATTTATACATACTTAAGTGAGGATACTTTTCCGTTATTCATATTACTATTCATAAGGTTCATATTACTATTTATAATTTACTATTCACTAAATATTATGTTGTTCATATCGGGCTCTAAATTTCTTACTGATCACAAATCTATATATTTGTTTTTGAAAATATTTTCACATTATTATTTATTTTATGTATAAAATTATTTTAAAATACTCTTTTTTCAATATCTATCAATAATATTAAACATCTAAAAATTCATCCTCTATTTAGTTTGACATTTAAAATTCAAAAAATTAACCACAATAAGAAATAACAATTCTATTTATACAAAATGATTAAACAATGTAACTAAGGCCTTATTACATGGCCCCTTATAACACCTGTATAGGACCTAGGAGTAAGGTGTGCAATGGTGATAGAATCTCACGGAGGCTTGAACAACATTCCATGATTGGTGATTTATTTCATCTTGAACATCTCTTGAAGGCAATTATGTTCAATCTTAACATGATTAAGCTCTGCATGGGCTTGGACTAGAACAAAGCCTAGTGATGCTACCTCCTTCCCAAGCTCCAACAGGTGGGCTTCATATGGCCTGAGTCTCCTAGATGGGGCCATAAAATCTTCTTTATATGATAATTATCTATTATTATTTATATTTTAAACAACAATTATAACATTTAAAGTTATTATTGTTTCCAACAGTCATATTGACCAATGGTCTTATAATGGTCAAAACACAATGTTAACATTTCATATAAACTTATATATTTTTAATTAATAATGAAATATTAAGACATAAATTTCAAGGAAACAAAATATTATTAAAAAGTTCAGGTTGTTACATTCTTCACCCCTTAAGAAATTTCATCCCTGGAATTTCAACTCGTACACTCAGAAGAGATAAGGTGTGGGTACTTCTGCCTCATAGACTCCTCTTGTTCGCACATGGATTCTTCGTATTTTTTATTCATCCACAACACATTAATAAGGTGGGTAGTCTTGTTGTGTAGAAACTTGTCTCTACCATCCAAGATCTCAAATGGGTTCTCCTCATAAGAGAGTTTGTGTTCTTGTTTTACCATCTTTGGATTTAGTACATGTGATGGGATGGATATGTACTCCTTCAAGAGGGATACGTGGAATACTTCATGAACTTTTGTAATATATGGAGGAAGTTAATGTCGATAGGTCACTATTTCTAGGCAATCAAGGATTTCATTGGGGCCAATGTACCTTGGGATAAGCTTCCCTTTCTTCCCAAACCTCATTAATCTCTTCTAAGGTGATATTAGAAGAAATACCTTTTCACCAACTTCAAAATACAATTTCCTTCCATGGATTTAAACATAGATCTTTTATGAACTCTGAGCAGCCTTAATGTATTGATGGATGGCATGGATATTTTCTATCATCTCTTGCACAAGATCTTGACCAAGAATCTTTCTCTCACCCACTTCATCCCAATAAGTAGGAGTTCTACATCACTTCCCATATAGAGCTTCATAGGGTGCCATTTGAATTCTCAAGTGGAAACTATTGTTGAAAGATAACTAAACTAATGGGATATGTTCTTCCCATCCACCATTAAATTCCATTGAGCATGTTTTTAGCATGTCCTATAGTGATTAAATTGTACATTCAGATTGGAAATCAATTTGGGGGGTGATGGGCCATAGAAATTCAATTCGGTACACATAGCATGTTGAAGACTTCTGCAGAATTTTTATGTGAAACATGGATCACAATAAGAAATGATATAAATTGGTACTCCATATAAAATTACCACTTTTTTCACTTAAATCCTGGTCAGTTAATCAGGAGAATAATTTTCCAGAATAGCGATAAAATAGGAAGTCTTGGTGAGAAAGTCCACTATAACCCATATCACATTGTTTCCTTTGGAAGTTCTTAAAAGACCACTAACAAAGATCATAGTGATATTGTCTACTTCCATGTGGGTTTGGGTTGTGGTTGTAATACCCCTTTAGTATGTTGTCACACTTCCATCACTTTCGGACATACAAGGCACCTTGTAGTGTAGTCAGCAATCTCCCTTTTCATATTATCCCACCAAAAATGATCACGAATGTCCCTATACATTTTCGTGCTTCTAGGATGTATAGAAAAAGCAGATTTATGAGCTTAATCCATCAGATCCTTCTTTATTTCCAGAACAGATGAAACACATAGTTGTGTTTTAAATATCAGTACACCTTCATGATCAATATTGATCTCAAGAAACATTCCATACTTAATAGCCTCAATCTTCTTCTGTAATAAAGGATCCTATTTATGATCTTTCTTGATCTTCTCTAAAAATTACGGTTGATAAATAATTTGTGATAGGTTTGATGAAGTACCTTACCTTATAATTACCATTCCCATTTTCCCTAGGTCCTGGATCAAGGGATCTCTTTGAAACCTCATCATGGAAAGAACAACTAGGCATTTTGGAATTAATCTATCAGTGACTTTGTTTTCTCTTTTGGTATGAAATTAATTTAGAAATAATAGTCTTTAAGATGTTCAACCATCTCCTCTGTCTCATTTTCAATTCCTTTTGTGTGAATATATACATCAAGATTTGATGGTCTGTGTATATATCAAATTTCTCCCCATTATGATATTGCCTTCATATCTTATGAGTAAAAACTACCGAATCTTGATCTAGATCATTCATATGATAGTTCTTCTCATGATTCATCAACTGTCGACATGCATAAGCAATCACCTTTTCATATTGCATGAGGTCTCACCCATGCCCTTTCTGAGATGCATCGCTAATAATAACAAATCCTTCTCCTCTTGGGGGTAGTGTTTACATGGGTGATGTAACCAATCTCTTATTCTGCTCTTGGAAACATTCCTCACACTCCATTTTCTAGATGATCCTTTTCCATTTTCAAGCTAACATGGTTAATGCATTAGAACATTGTGAAATTTTTTTCAAAAACTTCCTATAATATCTTATTAATCTAAGGAAACTATAAATCTTAGTTATTGTTGTAGGATGAGGATACTCCTCCACACCCATTTTCATTGGAGGGTCAACTGTGATTCCTTCATTGGTAATAATGTTCCCCAAGGAAGCATCATTTTTAACAAAAAATCAATTTTTTTGAACTTTCAAAAAATCCTCTCCATCCATAGTGTTTTCAAAATAAATCTTATATGATCCTCATACTCATTGCATATTTTGGAATATATCTAAATATCTTGAATAAAAGCTACCACAAAGTTATCAAGGTATTCCTTAAAACTATATTCATATAATCCATAAAAATAGTAGAAGTATTACTCAATACAATGGGCATAACAACTAACTCATGATTCCCATATGTTGATCGGAAGGAAGATTTTTGGAATATCTTCTTTCATCACCCTCAATTAATGATTACCAGATCGAAGATCAATCTTAGAGAAGAATTGAGACCCATGATGTTGGTCAAATAATTCATCATTTATTGAAAGAGGGAATTTCATATTCACTCTGATCCCATTCTATTCTCTATATTCAATGCATATCTGTATCGATCCATCCTTCTTCTTCACTAAGAGAACAAGTTATCCCCATGGAGACACACTCAATCATATAAAAACCTTCTCAAAAATATCACAAAGTTCCATCATTAATTGCTCCATCTCAATATTTTCCATCATATATATGGAATTTTATATCAGATGATATCCAGGTATTATTTCAATAGGGAACTCTACCCCACTTTCTGGTGGATGTCTGGGTAACTCCTCATGAAATACTTAAATGTTTTCCTGAATGATGGGAAAATTTTATATCATTATACCCTCATTTCTGTCTTCTTATTCACCTATAAACTCCATAAATAAGGCTATAGTATATTCTTATAGAAATATATGGGGTCGATAAATCTCTCCATTGAATATAACAATAGGTTTCCAATTCAAGACTACTGAGATTTCCTTTATTTTGCAGTTGATCTTAGCATTATACTTTAATTGCCAGTCTATCCCTATTATAATGTTGAATTCCAGCGTGGGAATGACTACTAGAATTACAAAAATATTATGCTCACTAAAACAGATACTAGAGTTTCTAAACACTGATTATTCTTGGATAATCCCACCAAGAGTCTTGACTGCTAACATTACTTTTAGCAACTCATGGGTTGATTCTAAATTCTTTTCAAACTTGGATGAAATAAAGGAATACATAGAACCATAATAAAAAAAGGACATTCCAGAATTGAGACAACAATAGTAGTACCTACCACCACATAATTTGGAGTTTCAAAATCAGCTATCATGATAAAAATGGCACTATATTACTCCCTTGGCCTTTACTGAGGCTGATGGTGATTCCCTTCCAATGCCCTAAGATTTAGACTGGGATTGGAAAAATTCCAAAGCTATCCACACTCAAATCATAAGACTTCTGGTATGTCCTGCACCATCTTCCTTTTTTTAGTGTTGGGAAGTTGAGGCTTCACCTCACTATGATAATTTCACACAATATGGCCATCTCTTCCCCACGCATATCACTTCATGCTCCCAAGAAGGCAGTTCCCTGAATGCTTCTTCCCACACTTACTACACATGGTATGTTGCACTTGATTTCCTCCTCTTCCTTGGTCAAATATTCTCCCTATGCTTGGATCCATTTATCTATTCTTATCATTTGATTTATGAGACCATAGAGTCTCACTGAACTCTAGTTCGACATTCATAACACTTTGTACAATCTCCTCATAACTATCATAGTCTTGGTTGGATAAATTCTTCCACCACTGAGGTCTTAGTCCACCAAAAAATATATAATCCTTGTCTTTAAGATCCACGATAAAGCTTGAGGTGTATTGGTAATGTCTTGTGAAGTTCATCTCATAGCTTCCCACAGATTCATTCTCCTTCTCCTTCAACTCATGAAACTTATTCTCCATATTTTTCTCATCAATTGAGGAAAATAATTATTTAAAGGGATCCCCATGAACCCTTTTCACTCCATAGCTTCAACCGCCACTATTGGCCTCATTTTTTTAGTATGTTCCAACCATTGATCAGCTTCTCCCTCTAAGTGATTAATATAAAAGGTGACCTTCTCTTATTCTGAATATTAGAGCACATAAAAGATCTTTTCGATAGAGCTAATCCACTATTATGAAATAAATGATTCGGTAGATCCAATGAACATTCGTGGTCGTTTATGAATAAAGTACTCAACATAAATTTGTTCCCTTCATAGTGAAATTGGTCTCTTAGATTGATTCATGTTATTTTACATAACTTGAGTTAGTTGTTTCATCATTCCCTTGAATGTTTTCATTCCAGTTTCCATCGAAGGGTCGTCAGCACATGGTCTCATAGGGTCACCATTTTCACGATTCCTCTTATTTACCACCATTTTATAAAAGAATAAAACATTATTGAGAAGTCTATTTCATTTATGATCCTTTTAATTATAAATTATTTTTATTTCATAAAACATAATTCTTAAACATATTATTCTTTAACAACAATTACATTTCTCTATAAATCTTTCATGATGATTCATAAAAATATTGTCATTAACCAAAAATATCCCCTAGGAGTGTCAAAACAGGAGTGTAGAAAGGCCCATTTTCAAGCACCAGTTCCCATTAAACTCTAGCTGAAAGTGGTGTTTTTGGGTTTTACCCCTATATACATTTGTTCTTGAGTCACATCCACTTGTTTGTATCCAGACAAGGCCTTATTTATTCAAAACATTATTACTTTATATTTCACCAAAATACCAGGAAAATTTACTATATTTAAATGTATCAATATGGTGTTTCCTAATTTTTTTCATAGACTAATTTACACAAATAACTAAACTATCCTTTGATACCAACTTTGGGATCCCACCTTTTTATTACATAACTTTTCATTTAATTATAAAAATAAAGGATCTTTATGGTTTGGGGTCTGAGAAAAAAGGTAAATATTACATGAAAAAATTAAAAATAATTTAATCCTCTTGAAATTATTTTTGAAATGTTCATTAGAATAAAAATTACAACATCTCATAACCAGGGAACACACATAAATGGAAAGGGTGAGCATAAGGCCTAGTAAGGGAAAACCGGGAAAACAGTTTACATGTGAACTTGAGAGAATACAATAAGAACATGAGGAAATATCATAAAGGTGTTAGAAGAGAGATATAATGATAATAATAACTTGAATAATATCTTTCAAATGTGGCTAAAAATTTTAATTTATACATTCATAAGCATATCATCAATGTTCACCCCCAAGGTGTCATAAAATTACCATGGTTCTCCACCAAGTTATCATAAAACTTTTCATCTATAGAGATTAATTTATTTTCCAATCAAATTGGATCACTATCTGTTTGAAAACATAATATGTCATTATTTTCATTTGATCCATATATATCATAATAAAAAAAATTCATAAATAACCTAAAATAATAAATTAAATGGGTTTCATTTCAAAATCATGACATTTTAAAAAGTTATTAAAAACATGATCATTATGTCATTCATAACCCAAAAAAGTGAATGAATGTTTTATGTATGTAAATTAAAGAATAAAATATATAATTTTTATGTATTTATTAATACCATAACAAATGAAATTGTTTTGGTATTAACATAAAGAAAATAATAGAATTTCTGGAGAAAAAAGAGAGAGATTTTGAGACGAAAATTTTGTAGCATAATGACTATGCAACATAGTTTTAGAAAAAAATAAAAAGAGAGGGGAAAGGTGTAAAAAATTCATAAAATAATAATAATATAGTATTTGGATATAATAAAATGGAAATAAGAACATGGTGTGGAAACATGAAAGACATACCACATAGAAGTGAACTTGAATGGAAAAAAGAGAAGTTGAGAATTTTCTTACGAAAATTCAACAGCCTAACAACGTCGCATAAAAATTCATAAATTTAGTTGATGAGAGTAGAAAGGGTCTCTAATAATTTTGAAATAAAATGTAAGGAAATAATGATACATTATAATATATCCCAACATAATAAAATTTATATTAAAATACATAACATAAAATAAGCCTTGGCAAAAAGAGGAGGGTGAAAGGTTCCCTTACCATGAAGAGTAAATTCTAAAACTCGATGATCGGGTCCTCGGGGGATTCATAGAACCATGGGAGGACTCTATGTGAGGTAAAAAGACCATATATTAGTTTAGGTGTAAATTTGAATGAAATTAATGATGGAAAGGATTGGTATTTATAGAAAAAATGAGGGAATATTTTATTAATTTCAAAGGGACATCTCATTAGTGGTATTCACAAAATCAGGGGCTTGGCCATAGTATTTGCCCATGGATTTGGCCACTTTGGAAACATCAAATAAAATTTTAATCTAAATGAGTCTACCAGAATTTTAAATTATATATTACATCATTATGATGTCATAAAACACACCGAAAACTTAAAAACTGTATTTTTACTATTCATCAAAAAACAAACCATTTTATAAAAATATCATAAATTCTCCCTAAACTAATATTGATGTTCATAATTCAAAAATGAAAACCATTTTATGAATATAATTTTCTAAATATGAGATATTTAATATTTAAGTAAAATCAATATTTACCTAAAAACAACTAATACTTAACTAATAATTTATGAAATAGTTATTTACATATACTATTATATCATATTACCCTTCACGATGCCTAAATTATATTTATACATACATAAGGGAGGTTACAATTACATTTGACATATTACTATTGATAAGGATAATATTACTATTCATAATGTACTATTCACCACAAATTATGTTGATCTTATCAGACTCTAAATTTCAAACTGATCACAACCATATATGTCTATTTTTTGAAAATAATTTCAAATTAATATTTATTTAATTTATGGAAATATTTTAAAATAATATTTTCTTTCAATATTCATCAATAATACGAATCTTCTAAAAATTCAACCTCTATTCATTTTGAAATTTAAAATTAAAAAGATTTACCATAATAATAATATAAAAAGTTTATTTATATAAAATTATTACACAAATTAACAAAGGCCTCATTACATCGCCCCTTATAAGACCTACATAGGACATAGGGGTAAGGTGTGGAATGTTGATTGAATTTTAGGGTGGCTCGGAAAACATTTCATGAATTGTGATTTATATTAGCTTTAACATCACTCGAAGGTGATTACATTCAAGCATAACATGTTAAAGCTAGGCTTGGGATTGGTCCAGAGAAATTCCTAATGATGATACCTCCTTCTCAAGCTCTGAAATATGGGCATCTAACGGGCCTGGTCTACTAGATAAGGCCATCGACTCTTCCTTATACATTAATTATCCATTATTATTTATATTTTAAACAACAATTATAACATTAATTTTTTTTTCAAAGGTCATATTAACCAATGGTCATATAATGATCAAAACCCAATGGTCACATTTCGTTTAAACATATATATTTTTTATTGATTATGAAATAGTAAGACATAAATTTTCAGGAAACAAAATATTAAATAAATTTTTGAGTAATTAAAATTATTTTAACTAATAAAGTTAATAATTTTATGTGATAATCTATAAAGAAGTTATAAAAATGTTAAGTCCAATAGTTTACTTGTTAAAACAATTGAGTACCTGATATTTGAAGCCATGGTGAATGGAAGTTGAAAAGATGATTTTTGAATAAATGAGAAGTATATTCCATAATCTAACATAAAAAAAAAATTTAGATGGTAGTTTTATGATTATACATTTTAAATGAGTTTATGAGAATCTTCTAGGGATAATTGTGTTTATGTGAACAATTTTTAAGCCATGAGTAGAATAAATAATGATGAAAGTGATGAATGAAAATAAAATAAATTAGTGACATGTGCATAAGGCATCAATTTTTAAAGATAAACCTATAAGAACTATAAGTAATTAGATTTTGAGTTTATAAGTGTAATATGATCAATGAATGAGAAGTGAAAAGAGTTAGTGAATTATAAAAAATAAAGGGGAATATTTTTATAGGGGATATGATTTGATGTTAAAGTACCAGAGTAATGAATAAATTTGTTTGAACCATCAGAAAACTAAAGCAACAAAATTTATATCAGATCCAAAGTGAAATGATAAGAATTATGTATAATTATAGATGTTGGGAGGTATACATATAAGAGTGATATACATGATCTTGATGGTTGAGTAGTGTATAGGAAAAGGAAGAGCATGAGTAAGAAGAAGAATGAAATCCATATCATAATTATCTTCAATATGTAATGATAGTGAACATAAAAATTTCAACCCCTAATGGGATTTCACAAGACATCTATGTGAATTCAAATTATGTGTGAAAATGTTGAGTGAACATCAAGATATAAAAATAAAATGACTTAAGATATTATTTTAGATTAAATTTACGGGAGTGAGAGATAATAGTTATTGAGAGTTGAATAAAATTGAGTCATGATCAAGCTAAATTTTTTGTAAGATATAGAGTAGTTTGACTGAGAATTGAGTTATTAAAAAAAAATCAAATATTAGAGATCATGTTCCTCGTATTTATCATAGTAAGGATTGTTATATAAAGGGGGACTCATTGAAAGCTAGGTGTTGAAAATTTAATAGAAGAGATTGAGAGAGGTTGACATGTACACTCTAGATAATCCATTGAGTTGAAAAGGAATGGGTTTGATTCCTTTTAATATCATATTTGATGAATAATAGCCAAAATTATAGAGGATTACATAGGTTTGTTGTCGAATTTTGGAGTTCAGAATATTCTGGTTTTGTACAATAAAGATCCAGAAGTTAGTTTTTTGGGAATGTGTTGGTTTATTTTATTCAAAAGGATTAGAAAATATCATCCTTTATTATTGTAGCCACATAAAGAATGGGATTATATTACACATTCTATTTGGTGATAAATTTTTTAAATATCCAGAATTTGTATAAAGAGTTATCTAGAGTTAGTGATTTTATTATAAAAGTGGATACCGGAAATTCCCTAATAATTTATCTGAATTAAAAACCATCAAATGTATGTGTTCGTTAAAGGATTATAACTACCAACCCACTGTAACTACTTTTCATCAAGAGTGATAAAATATATTTCTTAAAATCAACCCAAAAAACAAGGGTAGATACCCACATTGTGATCAAACGTTTTAAAAATCTTGTCTACCTTGTGTTAATAGATTTTTCAATTTCATATGTGTATGGGAGATATATAAAGCATGATATGATCAAGACAATATCAAGTTTTAATGGTTAATTTCATAAAGAGAAATTATAAAATAGCACCACTAATATAACATCCCTTCATTTTGGTGCATCATATTCACAAGAACATCAATTTATTTCCCAAAATATCTTTGCTCTATTGAAATGGTCATCATTTATATAAATTTTAATTTCTTTATACTGCGATGATGTAACTAAATAAATCATATTATATTATATCCAAAATTTATTCAACAAAACAAATCCTTAGAATAGCTTTAATATTACCAAAATGGCCATGGTTCACCCCTTTCAAGGATTTGTTCACTAGGGTGTAGACCAAATTGTGTTAAATACCAAGAATACCGATGATTATAAATTTTTTGAAGAAAATATATATTTTTATAAAATCCTAAAAAAATGTTCGTTGACATGATCAAGGCATTAAACCATACCAAAAATTTTCTCAAAGATTTGATATTGGTTTAAAGTTGATTTTCATGCTGTATAATTTATTAAATGTTTATAAATAATAAATTAATGAAAATCATAAAACCATTTATGTTGATATATAAAATTATTTTTAAATGAGAATATAAATTTTTTATATTGAATGGACTTATTCAAAATATATTTAAGCCCTACCAAAAGGAGTTTTATGTAATATAATAAAATTTTTAAATAAAATAAAATTTATAGTATTTAAATAATGAAAGTTGTTACCATAAAATATGAAATTTTTTGTGATTATTAATATTTTCCGTAAAATCAAATATTTCTAAATTTGATTGGGATTATATTAAATACAATGTAAATTAAGAGTATTAAAGTGTTTATAATAGAATGATTTTGATATTTAAATATTTATCCATGTTATGGAATGTACACAAGAGCATTCCAACATTATGTATTTTTTAAAATTTGATTTATATATCAATTACCCAAAAAATTTATATTATATCTTAATTCATGAAATTTTATTTTATTTATTTTATTTCATTGTTTAATAATTTATGAATATAATTGTTATATTATAAATTGGTTTTTATTTGTTATAATGTGTTTGATGTGATTTTTAAATTCATACATGATAGATTTAAGATTTTAATAAATGATTATATGTATTATATGTTGTAATTGTCATGTAATTGAAGTATATGATAATTTAAGAACCATGAATAGAGGGACTTTTGGTCAGACTAATCAATGGATTGGGATCTTTGGCTTTATCAAGAAAACGGGAGGTTGGTTACCTATCACTCCATGATTACTCTTATGTGTCTTTATGATTTTATATGATTGTAATACATTAAATGAATGTTTTCTATGTGAAATATCCATAATATGAATTTTGATAAGTATAAATATAGTGGTATTTTAATTTTAGTTTGTATCACAAGCTATGAGTTGGGAAAAGAGTATCACAACTATTAGACATAAAAATTTCCAACAATTCTTCCATAAATACGTTTTATACATCTAAAGATGTCATCGGTTCTTGGAAGCACATCAATAATAGCATCAAACCCCCCTTTGATGAAGAATTCAACAAAACTCTTCATCGAATTCTCCTTTTCTTCATTTCCTCAGACCTATGATCTCTTGTCTAATGAATGTATCAGTATCATCCTACATTTGAGGGATTGGGATCTATCTCACTCTGATGGATTAGTGTTAACACATATCTAATGAATCTGCACCACTTCTTATTTTATGACACTTGACCCAAATAGAAAATAGATGAGAGTCTTTTTTCCTTTTTAACCTAAACTAATATAATTCAACCTAATGAAAATGGTTCACTACATTTTTCATCATTATTCAGTTGAATCATCCCAAAAGTTTCCAGTTTACTTTTCACATGTCATAAAAATATACATTTAAGAAAATTATTCCTTCTATGGATTAGTGGATCCATGAATCTAATGGACTTGTTTCAGTAGAAGAACAATATATCACATCAGAAAATTCCAACTTCACTTTCCTTTATTCAATTCCACATATAGTGATCTTCACACTAATAACCAGAGACCAGGAGTCTTTGACCATGTAGATTTTTTTCTTCCATAATATTTTACTCATAATCAAGGAAACCTCATGAATTTGATAACTTTTACGATTGCAAAATTGCATAATTTTTTATGAAGAATTTCAGACACTAATAAATATTCTTATACTAATAAAAATGTTATTTCTAGACTCAGTGTGATTTTAAAACAAAACATCATCCACAAACCTTCTTCAAAATAGATATCAAAAAATGTGAGACATTATAATCCAAAAAATATATGGACTTATAATAATGATTCTCACTTTCATCCCCATCACTTTATCCTCGAAACTTTATAAAGTATTGTGATTTAATTTTATGACAACAAAAGACAAAATAATCAATACAAACTTCTTTTAACATCCAAACAACGTTCAGCCAATGTGGTCCCAATAGTCTCTCCCTTTGTATTTTTTTGTCAACCTTGTTTCATAAATTAATGAATTTTTATCCTCAATAAATTGATTACAAATCAATAATTCTAAGCCTATGTAATTGAAATATTTGTAGGAAATAAGAATCATTGAAAACAAAACCATATAGTCCAAATTTATAGATTCATGAAACTTATTTATCATTTCATCTTGTCTTCACATGTTGCTTATATTCTTTCATATATTCTTCCACGAAACTATAAACATAGGTTTCATATAACCACTTAAACAAAATGTTAGAATAGTTCACACACATACATGTTGAGTTCATATATTATCCAGAAAACTCACTAAATTCAAACATCCATAAATGGTTTAGTATGTAATAATGGAGAGATTTATGAAACATCCCCCAAACCTTTGACATCACTTTCCAAATATAATATGATATATGAAAAAACACATATACCTAAACCTTTTAGAGTAAGTGGTTCGATTGCTATATCCTACAACATCATGAGAAATGCATCCTTCAGTAAAGGTTTTGGGAAAATTTCAGCCACTTGTTACGATGTAGGAACATACTCCAGCTTCAATTAATTATTCCCCACATGATCTTTGATGAAATTATATTTTAATTAAATATATTTTGAAATATAATGTTTCACTGGGTTTCTTATAAGTTTGATATAACTCTGATGATCTCAACCTAAGAGAATCTGAAACATTACTTCAATAAGTATGTCTTCTAACTAAGTCTCCATCCACATATGATCGGTAGTAGTATGTTCTAAAGCAAAATACTAAACTTCATCCCTGCTAAGAGTTATTTAATTTTCATTCTTAGTTTGAAAAATTATAGAACTTTTCCTCATAAATAAATCTCCATCATATGTAAATATTCTATCATCAATAATTCCTTCCTAATTAGGACAGGTATACCCAAACAAGTTAATTATTTATGAGCTTTCATATCTAATTCTGAAATATATTTTACCTTTGATATATCTATGAATTCATTTCCCATAAAAAAGGTTTGATTATTTTTTATTACATTGGAATCTTTAACATAATATAATAGCATAAAAACTGATTTTCCTTGAGGTAGTCTAATAAAACAAACATTCAATATGCTCTAAAACTTTTTGGAGTCAACTTCCTTTCCATATCTATCTTGTGTAAACTTTGTTCCCAATAAAACTGTTATAGAAATTGGTTTTATTTTTTCTAAGAAAAACATATTGATATAATCCATATCATACTTTTCTTGAGGAAAAATATGTGTTTCTTATTTTTCAATATTTTTAACCCAACAAAGTATTTCATTTCTATCGGCATGTAAATTTCAAACATATTCTTCATTTCTTCAGAAAACCTTTCACATGCTCTTTCATTATTCCCAATAAAGATAATATTATCAATATAAAAATTAAAAAGGAGGAAAATACTTTTAATTACTTTGAGGTACAGATTACTGTAAACCCTTCTTTCATAAAATTCAACATACTTAGGCATGTATCCAATTTGGAATATTATTCCCTTGGATTTGTATTTATCCAATTCATGTATTTCTTTTGAATGCACACATTACATTGATCCTTACCAATAAAAATTCCACATGGTGGTTCAATATAAACATCCCCATCAAGTTTACCATTCAAAAATACTAACTTCACATCCATTTTAAAATGTGTGTATCTTTATTATGATGTATTAACAAGAAATATTTTAAATGTTTCTATCCTTTTCACTGGATAAAAATCTCATCAAAATCAATGTAATCAATCTGTGAGTAACGTTCATAAATTTTTTTTATTATCAATTTACCATATTCATTCAACTTGTTACAAAAACATACATTTAATAGAAAAAAATTTCTCAGTTGGTATAGGCATGAGTTAAAAAATATCATTCTTTTCAATCCGATCCAACAGTTAATTCATAGACTAAATCCATTATGGATGCTCAAAATCATCACTAACATCTTTTGGATGAACCTTTTAAAAAAATAAGTATTTGTAATAACATTTTAGGTCCCTATTGTTTGAACCTTTTTATGTTTATCACCAATTATGTTTTGAGATTCTACTTGACTCCTCTTCTTATGATGAGAATTTTTATATTCTTTATCATAAATAGAAACAACTGAGTTCGGTTCTTCTTATACTGTAGAATTATAATTTTTTTCTTCCCTATCAGAACTCTCAAAAAAATTCTTTCATCTTATTTATCTTCCTTATCAACAAGAGTTTGTTTAGCTTCTTCCATAGTTTTTTTAATGACATTCACATCAACAGAGTCAACTAATCTTCCTGCCTCTTTATTGAAACATCCATCAATGGTATCAGGGAAATAGTAGAACCATTTAGGATGAAGATTTTAAAAAATTCATCATCACAATGATGAGACCTGTTATATATGATTATTTATTTCTTAGTATAGTCTGAGGATCTCAATAAATTAACCAGGGAAGAAAAATGTAAACCAACTATATACATTATTCATATTTGAAGCTGTGGTCAACATCTTCTGGTCACTACTGATCATTACACAAGGAATCCAAATACAAATCCCTCAAGATAGTCCACAAACTATTCAAAATATTCTAGAACATTGTTCATTTAATTCTAAATGGAATCACAAAGATATTATGAGTCCTTCAATATCCTAATGATCACAACATTAGCATACCTTCGATGCATGGAGATGAAATTGATATAAATGAAAGGATTAAAAGTATATCTATCTATAATGTGGGAGGGGAGAGAGATGTTTTGAAAATATCACAATTAACAGTACATGGCGAGATCCTCTCTCCTCCTATTTATAGTGGACTTTCAAAATACCGAGAAGGGTTCCAAGCCCCCGTTTATTTAATATCCACTAAAAAACAAATATGATGAAATAAACATCAAAAATATTATTTATAATGTTATCACATACTTGTAAAATATTTAAAATATATATTATTTGACAACACCATGTCATTAAATCAACTTGTAATTCTTGTTTAATATTAAATGAAACTAGAATATTAAAATAATATTCATTCGATTAATATTTTCTCATATTCACATAATTTGTAAATAAATAAAATAATTAAATTAAATTACAATTATTATAAACTCAAATAATATGAATATATTTATTCCTTTGGTGATCGATAACATAGAAAAAAATCAAAACCTATAGTGGGTCCCATCATTTCCAATATACATACTCAGCTAATTAGGAAATATTCTTGAATACGGTAAGTGTGTAACCCTCTAGTCCCATATAATTATAGTAGTGAATAATATCCATATACCAAGGGTAGAGTGTAGAAACTCATAAACACCCCTAAAGAGATAAGGATATTCATAGAAATGATAATCAACCTACGAACATGCACTATGTAATGTAATCTTTTTCCCTTTAGATATCTCATAAAGTAGGATGAGCACGTGTTTCATTGCTTGTTTCTTTCTTTATAATTTTTTAATCTTACCAGATGAATTTAGATTTTCACTAACTAGTATAGGGATTTTTAAAGGTACTAGTATGCTGATTAACAAGGCCTGAGATATGTATCTTCCTTAACCCAAAACCAACAAATTCTTTCTGGAACAATCAACCAATGCCATACCACCAATGACGCACCCAACACATGATACCTCTTCACGATTTCATTATCATGGTATTTTATTTTCATCAAAATACACAATAAAATGGAACACATAAGTAATGATATCATGTCAGGAGACCAATACACATTCTCATATATAGGAAAAACCAATGAAACCTAAAAATGTGGTGTTCTTATTCAGAAGTCTTTCCTCATGATCTCACTATAAGAGATCCCCAAGTCGGAACTTCATGAGAATAAGTATCAATTGTTATAAGCATCCAACACCCTATAGTGAGGCATCTATTGTGTTCAGTCAGTACGATGTATCTAATACATAAGAAATATGTTTACGATTAATATAATAGTATCCCGAGTTTCTCATTATAGCCTGGGATCTTCTATAACCTTTTTATATTACAATTAATCTATGGGAATTACCATTAAATTGTTGATGAAGAAATTTATACACTATAATGGTAAGAAACCATCATGTATAGTGAACTGTATACATGATATTATAATCAAAAGTATTGAATAGTTGTTTCTAGAGACCAACTCTTACAATATTCCCACATTTACTAGAGCCATCTTGCTAACAATCCTTTTTAGGACTCACATGATAAAGACCATGTTTCTACTTAGTAATAACTTTTGCTTCTATTCTTCCACATTTCTTCTATATGGTGATTCTTCTATATGCAGTCGCAGCCCCTTAAATAAAACTTTTCAATTGATAGTATACCCAAGTATTTTCATTTTTTTACTATTAAATCTTTTCATTTTGGCTTATACAGATAACAAAATTATCTTTATGATAAATCTTTACTTTGTAGTTGTGATTTCCAGAACTAGAATAAATCATTGCATTTAATAACTAATTCATAGCTACCTAAGAAGCTGTAATATAATCATCTTTCGTAGGTATGGATACCACTATATATTAGAATCTTTTCTCACTCAATGCCTTAGCTTAACTGGGATATTAGATCAAAAAGATTCAAATGAAAACTAGTTTGTGTCCCACAATAACTAGTATCATTTCTTCTCCAGTTACCAGTTTTATATCTTTTGTACTTTCTAAAATACAATCAAATAGTTCTAACTGCATTACTTGTAGTTTTATTGGATATAAATTATATTTTCCCACATTGAATTACATGTTAGAAATAAAATTTGTTTTAAAAATCATAGAATACGTTATTGATTCATCTCTGAATCACATCGAACATAACTAATGACTTAATCTCCAAATATTCCAGTGAATGTGTACATGGAGATATTTATTGAAATTTAAAATGAAAATAATTCACCTTTTGAATTGTTCCAACATGTAATTTTCAAAATTATTTCAATATATATATGATTTACTAGGTAGAAGAAACTTTTAATATCTATCTTTGTAGATATTGTTCTCTATAACTAAGGTTTCTACTTTAAGTCAATCACTAGTGTAATTACATTTATCCTGGTATTAACTAACTGTAAGACTGATAGTTGTTTTACATATGTTTCCAAAGACATTTACCTTTGAAATATATGGTTCTCCCACTATACACTTGTAGAAACATTGAAAATATTCATTAAAATGAATATTTAGTGATCTTGTTTGTTGCTTCAATCCTAAACTAGATTTCAGAAATGTTCAACCTTTATTCGTAATTTGTGACATAATGATTCCTTTATGGTTGTTTCATATAGACACCCTCCATAAATAGTGTCCATGGAATCTATTTCACAATAAATGATCATAGTAATTATCTATGATAAGTAAATTTCAAATGGATTTAGTCATAATGGATTAAAAAAAATAGTCATGGATTATTGGTATGATGATTGTACCATCAATGTATCATCTCATTTGAATACCCACTATATCATTCAAAATAACAAGCCATATTTCTCTATTTTACATTGAATCCATTATTGAAATTTAATTGGTCTTGTCATCTTTTTATAAATTTTATATACTGCCGACTTGTTGGAATTTTTATTTTCCCTGAATAATGTATCACCAGATGTGGTGCATATAAAACCATCACTATGGTTTTAGCTGTCATACATAGTATGTGTCTATAGAATATACTTTTTCCATAGTAACTTGGGGAATGAGTTCTTATTATAACTAATTGTGCATCGTCAGCAATTACTATACTCATGTCAATATTGCTTCTAATATCTCAAGTAGAAATGTGAAGCCTTATATAGAAATGTAGTCTATTACTTGGATACCATTCTTTTATCTTAAGGATTTATGTAATATACTAAAAAATCATTAGAATAATTACTTATATACATGATGTGTTTATATTGATGCATGTTTGTTCAAACTATTTTCATCTAAACCCATTTCATATGAAATAATGGATTTCCATCATACTATGACACATGATATCCATTTTTCATTATAGTGGGAATATGGTTATGGGATATCACCATTATTTCAAAATCACATATTTAAATATAAAATATGTTTTTTTAACTTGAAATATTGATATTACTTACATCATGACTCTAATGTAGAATATTTGTGTTTAGGAATTTCTCCATGGTACATTTTGTTGATCTATGTGAAAATATAAGACATATCTTTGATACTCCTTTTAAACATCAATGTTGTGATGTAGATAAGTTAATCTACATTAAATAATTACTCCATGTTCCATTATCATGATAAATGAATGCTTGGTCAATATATTATTCAGCATGTCAGCCCAATGTAACTCATATCTTATGACCATTCAAATTTTATAATTCACCTTATTATTACTTAATTACTTAACAACATATTATTTAGTACATCAACCTCTAGCTAACCCATGAAATAGTATATTCTCACTAGATGAAATAATTCTAGAAGCTTTGTGGATGGCCATTATTTCTAAATATTTCTTTTTACAAACTAAATACATTGATAATACCAAAGGTGTTTAGCTGTACCGAGTCTAAATACCAAACTGAATATATCCATGACATCATGATTTAGATTTATTGACAATGAATTATATTTCCACAACTGGGTATATAACTATTAAATTTTATATTCATCATGTATTTCCTATGATTTAAGTATTGCTGAACTATTCATTGAGTTTGAGACACCAAAAATAACATTCATTCCAAACCCATTAAAATGTATCCTAGTGTCTAACGGACCAATGAGATAAATGTTTTAGTTAATCTAAATAACAGTTTTTCTTAAATAATTAACTAGAAAATTAAGAAGTTAGGTGTTTCTCAACATTGACTTAGGAATCACCCTTTCTTAGCCACTAGAAGAATACACATTACTTCATGTAATGTTTCTATTACTTATTTTTTCACTGTATTTCAATACACATATGTGACAAAATATTGATTTTAATACCCAATGAAGTATATTAGAAACATTTCATTTTATATTGATTAATATACTTGAAACCGAAGTGGGTATTCACTTATTCAATTCAGTTCATTGAATTTAAACTTATATAGATTTATTTCTTGATACAATAATCAAATAACCTTTTATTAATACCTCTTATCTTTGAAGTACATTGCAAAGGTGTTATTGGTGTTTCAAATTTAATTATAATTATTTCCTTTCCATTTAATTTCTTCACCATAATAATTAATGATTAAACTATATTTTATATTCTTATTACTTGGTTACCCTTACCTAAAAAGTAATGAAGAGATTGCTACTTGTTGTAAATTTGGTAACCTTAATCAAAAATTGAGTTTATGGGTGTAAAATATATAAGAGTGGTATACCATGTAAGATATTGATTTGTCTTTCATATTAACCCAATGCCAGTGTAATTATCACTCATTCATATTTCGCTTCCCTTTCTCCTCATAATCTTCTTAGAGATGAAACAACACATGTAATCATCCATATCACAATGTTATAACCAAAAAACATTAGAAGTTAGTGATATCATTATGAAACAACCATCATATGATTCATACTTGTGTCTCATGTAAGAAATATAATACCCTCACTTCTTGAGGTAATTTTTAATAGGCAAAGGTCCACTAGCACCTTGAGCTTCTTATATTGTAGTAGTTTGTGTATGTGCCTCTACTACACTTGGAAATTCATTCTATTTTTGAAATTAACGTTTTCCATGATTATAGTAGTTTATTTCTAATGGTATTTCATTTCATTTAAAAAAAAATAAATTCTAGAATATTGTACTTTTATCATGATTTCTGAATTAGTAATTATTGAAAAATTAATGAAATCATTTAATGTCTTCAAAAATATAATAAAACTCTAGGAACCCTCTATACTAGAATCCAAATTCTATATCTCTTGATTATTCTAGAGGAATGGAGCCTTGAGCCTCCTCTCATTGTATAAAATCTTTGGCTATGCCACTACTTGTAGAATTCTCGGTCTTGATCTAGCTGAAGATTTTGCTGAGAGCATAAGGGTAGAGGATACCCATCAGGCTTAAAATAAAAATAAGACTCTTTTGAAAAGGAAATATCAAGACTCTGATGTTTCTAAAATCATAAAAATGTTTGAGGAGGCTAGTTCTCAACTAACAGAAGAAGTTCATCCAGAACCTATCATACAGAGTCTTCTAGAGAATGTGAAAGGGAAACAAATTTTGAAAGAAGTATATGAAGTTGAGGAAGTTAATGAAGAGTAAGAAGATTTTCTTTTGTAATTTCTTCAGAGTTCAAAAAGAGTAGAGAAGAATATTTTCAAAAGAAAAGTGAATGTATTCAATAGTTTCCTCATGCCGATCAAGCACCAACTGAATCTCTTGAAACTCCAGATAGAATTCCTTCCCAAGTAAAGCAAGGTTCTCAATCTTTACATACCGAAAAATTAATCATTATCAGTGACAAAGTAGAAGAAGAAATAAAGGAAATTAAAAAGAAAAAGAAAATAGCCAGTTGAAGACTCAACATGATCAAATGAACTAGATTCATATGATGAGGATACTGATTCAGAACACACAATTTCTCTCAATAAAAGTGATTACATTGTTCATGTTTTGAGGGGGATTCAGAAGAACATTCCTTATTTTCCTAGACTTGAAGGGAAAATTGATTTCATCACTGAAAATCAAAGGAAGAAGTTTGGTTCTGTAAGAGAACTGAGAAAGAGATTATTGTCAATTGAAGCTGATTTAAAAGTTCTTTCTGAAAGTACAATGCTCATAAGAAGTCTTACAATAGAATGACTAAGTGGTCATACAAAACAGAGATCTCAGTGAATGATCGTGAAATATCAATTGAAAAATTGAGGTGGATTTCAAATTATCTTTATATTTCCTTAAATAATCTTGAAAAAGAAACCATTGAATGGATAAATCAGATTTCAAAAACTCATGGAGCCGATATTCCTTCAATAAAATAGCTTCAGGAGAGAATTAATGCTTTCTGGTCAGAGTTTTCGAAGGGTTCGTCTTTCAAAGATGAAATAGTTCTATTGAAGAAGCAAAATTCTGTGTTATCTAAAGACAATAAGAATTTGAAAGACAGAATTGATACTTTTGAAGAAGTACTCAGAGTCCAAGAAGAGACTATCAAGAATCAGGATCATCTTTTTGCTGATCAACAAGAGCTTCTCAAATCTCATGGTGATTCTATCCTTGAAGAAAAGAAAGAAATCAAAAAGATGAAAGTTGTTCTTCATGAGCCGATCAAGAAAGAAAAGGAAAGAGAAAAAAATGAGTGTTTTTGTATCTTTCATTGCTCATTTCTAGATTTCTATAGACTTTTGTTATCTCAATGTGATTTATGTTACCTTTCCCATTGCCTTGAATTTATTTTCTCTAACTCTTTCATACAACAAAAGATTACCCCTTTTTTTATATCAAAAAGGGGGAGAATGTTTTATAACCAGAGAATGTTTTAATCAAATACTTCTAAATCACAGAAAATCTATGAATACAATACTTAGGAAATTACATACCTATGTGGGAGTTAGTTGTATTCAATTTGTTATTCATAAGAGTTTCCAATAACTCAGGGGGAGATAAGTTTTTCTTTTTGTTTTTAATTTATGTTTTCTGATTTCCAAAAAGGTGGAGATTGTTAATTCAAAAGTTCTCTTTTGACTTTTATGTCTTTTTTTGGAAATAAAAAATGTATTAATATATGCTCATCATACTATGTTTATCGTAATGACTCTGTCAAGCGTACTGACTCTGTCAATTGTACTGACTCTGTCAATCATACCAGCTCTGTCAATCGTACTGAATCTGTCAATCGTACTGACTCTGTCAATTGTACGTACTCTGTTAATTGTACTGACTCTGTCAATCATACTGACTCTGTCAATCATACGGACTTTTGTGAATCATACTCACTTTGTATCATATCAATACATTACACTATGTAATACTTATAGTACTCATATTTTTATCAAATGCTTGTTTTTATCCTTTATAAACACATGTCAATCATACTCATGTTTATAATCTTCATATATATTTTGTTTTAACCAAAATAATGTCATGGAGTTAGTTATAAACTAATCAAAATGATGTCAGGTTTTTTGTTTCAATATGACCATTATAATGCCAGGTGTCCAAGTACCTCTGAGTTTTCTAGAGAAATATGACCGTTGGAGGAAATGTGACCATTTGAACCTTTGGCCTATAAATAGGAGGTCATTTGAAGATGAGAAGTACAAATGAGGGACTCTGATCATTCTTTGCTACTATCATGTTCTAGAGAGATCGATGGAAAACAAATTCATTACCATAAGTTTTCAGGCTGATGGAAAAAACTATCATTACCATAGATTATTGGGCTAATGGAAAACAAATTCATTACCATAGGTTGTCAGGCTAATGGAAAACAAAGTCATTACCATAGGTTGTCAGGCCGATGGAAAACAAATTCATTACCATAGGTTGACGTGCTGATGGAAAACAAAGTTGTTACCATAGTTTGACATGCTAATGGAAAACACAGTTGTTACCATAGGTTGAGATGCCGATGGAAAACAAAGTTATTTCCATAGGTTGATGTGCTGATGGAAAAAAAGTTGTTACCATAGGTTGACGTGCTGATGGAAAACAAAGTCGTTACCATAGGTTGAAGTTCCGATGGAAAACAAAGTTGTTATCATAGGTTGACGTTCTGATGGAAAAAAATCAATACGATAATCAAGTAGATAAGATGACAGATGATTAAAAAAATAACCAAATAGTCAAAACAATAATTAGAAATATATAAAACTAAAATAATAAAAAAATAAAGAAGAAAATTTTTATGAAATATATAAGGTAAAGAAGAAAATTTTCTCCCCATTTTAATAGGATTTTAATGTAAGGAGAAGTGTAAAACATGAAGTAGACATGAATGATTATTTTAATGTAATCATTCCTAGCTTCTATTTTATAAACTGAAATCTATCGGAAGGTAATGGTTTTGTAAAAATATCAGCAAGTTGTTCTTGCGTTCTGATTAATTGTAAAATAATTTCTCCTTTTAGTGTGTGATCTCTAAGAAAGTGATGCCTAATTTCTATGTGTTTTTCATGAGAGTTATGTGTTGGGTTTTTACTAAGAGCTATGGCACTAGTATTATCACATAGAATTTGAGTTTTGGAAAAAATCAATCCATAGTTAGTGAGTGTGTGTTGCATCTACAACACTTGAGCACAAAAACTTCCAACTACTACATATTCAACTTCAGCAGTAGAAAGTGCTACTGAGTGTTGTTTCATGCAGGACCAAGAAACCAAGGAATCTCCTATGAAATGACATGTTCCAGATGTACTCTTTCTATCCATTCTACAACCACTAAAGTCAAAATCTAAAAAAAATATTAAAACAAAACCATTTCTAGAAGAATAAAAAAGACATAAATCCAGAGTTCCTTTTAAATACCGAAAGACTCTTTTCACAGATTTTAAATGAGACTCTTTTAGATTAGATTGATATCGTGCACATAAGCATACTGAATACATTAAGTCTAGTCGACTAGCTATCAAGTATAAAAAATTCCTATCATACCTCTAAAAGTTGTTTGATCTACTGGTTTCCCAGTTTCATCAAGATCAAGTGTCTTTGAGGTACCAATTGGAGTGTTAATTCATTTAGTATTGTCATATCAATACTTTTTGAGTAAATATTTAATATAATTACGTTGAGATATATATGTTCCTTCTGGTTTTTGTGAAATTTGAAAACCTAAAAAAATGTTAACTCACCCATCATACTCATTTCAAACTCAGATTTCATTAAATTTGAAAATGAATCAGTTAAAGACTACTGAGTTGATGCAAATATGATTTCATCAACATAAATTTGAACAATAAAAACATTTTCATTTTCCATTTTTATAAAATGGGTTGGTTCCGCTGTACCTTTTTCATAATTATTTTATAAAATAAATCCTGTAAGTCTATCATACCATGCTCTAGGGGCTTTTTTAAGGCCATATAAATATTTGGTATGTTTAAAAACATGATTAGGATATTTTGAATCTAGAAAACCAGGGGGTTGTTCGACAAGAACTTCTTCTTGAACAAAACCATTTAGAAAAGCACATTTGAAATCCATTTGAAATAATTTGAAATTAAAGTATGCTGTGAAGGCTAACAGAATACGAATAGATTCAAGTCTAGATACTGGAGCATACGTTTCTTCATATTCTATTCCCTCTTATTGATTATAGCCCTTAGTAACAAGCCTTGATTTATTTCTTATAATGATTCCATTTTCATCAAATTTATTTCTGAAAACCCATTTTACACCAATTACAGTTGTTTCATTAGGTCTTTCAACTAAAGTACATACCTGATTCCTTTCAAATTCATTTAGTTAATCTTTCATTGCTTTAATCCAATCTTCATCACTTAAGGCCTCACTTGGACTTTTAGGTTCGAATAGGAAATAAAGGCAAGATGTTCTATTTCATTTATCAAGGAATTTCTGGTCCTTATAGGTTGATTTACATCGCCAATGATGTTATCACTGGGATGATTCCTAAGAAGCAATTGATTTGGGTTTTGTAAAACATGTTCATCAATATATGGTAGAAAATATTCTTCGGTAAAAGTTTTAGAAAGTCATTCTTGAACATTTTCCTTATCAGAAGGATATTCTAATAAAGGTTGATGATCAGTTTTTGAAAACACATCCGAAGATGTAGGTTGGGGTTGTTTGAAAAAAAAGGATAAGTTTCATCAAAATTAACATGAACTATTTCTTCAACAGTACATGTATTTTTATTGAAAACTCTATAAGCCTTTGAAGTTTTAGAATAGCTTAGAAATATTCCTTCATCAAATTTTGGTGTGAATTTGTGTAGATTCTCTTTAGTATTTAGAATGAATACATTTCACCCAAAAACATTGAATTATGAATCTTTATGTTTCGGCCAATGCACAATTCATAAGGTGTTTTATGAAGAAAAGGTCTAGTTAAAACAAGATTTATATTATTACAAGCAGTACTAACAGCATCAGCCAAAAAATGCTTAGCAATAGAGTATTATCTCAACACGATTATTGTCATTTCCTAAAGAATGCGATTTCTTCTCTCAACAACCCCATTTTTCTGAGGAGTTCTTGGTGCTGAAAAAATGTGAGTAATAACTTTCTTACTACAAATTTTTTTCAAAATATGAATTTTGAAATTCAGAACCATGATCACTATGAATAGTTATCAATGGTAGTTTTTTCTCAATTTTAACTTGGGATCTAAAAGTTTTGAAATAGAAAAAGGATTCATATTTCTTTGTTAGAAAATAGACCCATGTAAATCTACTAAAGTCATCAACTAAAACAAATTCATAGTATTTTCCTCTAATGATTCCATTTGTGAACGACCAAAAAGATCAATGCGCACTAGCTATAATGCATTTGATGTTGAAACTTCATTAATTGATTTAATGCTAATTTTATGTTGCTTTCCAAATTGAGAAGGATCACATACTTTTGAGGAATCATATATATGATCCGATAGTCCCTTTAAAAGTCATTTATTTGAAAGTTTACAAAGTTTTATTAGGTTGTAGTGTCCTAGTCTTCTATTCCATAACCATGATTGGTCTTCTATTGCACTTAATCAAGGTAAATTTTTGACTCCTAATGTATTTTAAGTTAATAGTGTATACATTCTCTTGTATATGGATAGATAGAATGAAATCATCCTTGGAATTATGAACTAAGCATTTATCATTTCTAAAATTCACAAGGTATCCTTCATCACATAATTGACTTATGCTGATGAGATTGTGCTTAAGACCTTTAAAAAACAAAAAAATTGAAATAAGAACTTTTCCAAGAAAAACAATATAACTTATTCCAACAATCTTTCCTAGAGAATTATCTCTGAAGGTAACCTTTACACCTTTTGTTTCGATAATCTTTTCAAAGATATATTTATTTCCATTCATGTGATGAGAAAAACCACTATCCATTTACCAAATATTCTTGTTGGTACACTTCTTATTTTCCTGAAAATGACAAAATTAGTTTTTCAGAATCCAAACTTGTTTGGATCCAGAAGGTTTATATAAAAGAACTTTAGGAATCCAATTTTTTTTTTTCAAAATGAGCTTTATGAAATCCAAAAGACTGAGATCTATTAAGAGAAAAATCTCATTTCCAGTGTCCACCACATTGACACATAGTACAAAAATGGGTACTTTGAGGAAAAAAATATTTATTACTAAAAAATGGTTTAGAATGAGTATAAACAAAACCATAATGATTTCTCAAAGGAAGAATTTGAGAATACATTTTATCAAAGTTTTCCTTGCCATTAGTAATGTTTGCAAAAACATTTCTTCAAGGAAAAAATTTCTGATTTTAGTTTTAAAACAAAGTTTTTATCCTCCAAAACATTTGATTTTGAACTAGACTTAAGCTCGAATACATTTTTATTAGAAATTACATTTTCAACATCATTAGAATGTTTATTCTTCTCAGAATTGATATTCTCAATGGTTTTTAAAATACTTTCAAAATCATATTTTTTCATATCAAGATCATTAGAAAGATCTGATACTTCTTTAGTTAAAGTTGAAATTCTAGAATTTTCTTTATCAAGCTTTTTCTTGAGTCTAGAATTTTCATTCTAAAGTAATTTAGAAAACATAGACACTTCTTCAAAAGAAGGTAATGTATTATCTTTTGATGATGAAGAATGATCATTTGAAGATTCATAATATTTATTATCAGTAAAAATTTCATTTAAGGATACATTTGTAATATCTTCATCATTGTGTACCTTATCCATGAAACAATGATCTTAAATTGGATGTCTAGATATAAGTCTAATATTCTTTTGACTTGAGGATTCATATTCTAAAGAATCATCTGATGAATCACCACTACTTGCGTTCCAAGTATCATTGGACTTCAAGAATTTCTTTTTCTTTGTCTTGTAACATGTTTTCTTATTTATTTCATAATGTTTCTCCTTTATATCTTTTCTCTTTATCAAAGGACAATCAGGTCTTATATGACTTACTTTCTTGCACTCATAATAAGTTACTTCTAAATATTTCTTATCCTTCCTATCTTTCTTTTTGAATCTGTATTGAAAATATTTCTTTCCAATAATCTTGTTCATCCTTCTAGTAAGATTGTCTAACTCATTATCTGAATGATCACATTCACTTGATTCTGATAAAAAAACTTTCTTAGCTTTGGATCTTGTTATCCTTTCAGGTGTTTTAGCATTATATGTAGTAGTAAAATCTACAGTTCTATTTCCATTTTTCTTTTTATTGAAATAAGAATCTCTATTCATTCTTGTCTCATGTTGTTGAAGAGTTTCAAATAATTCATCAAGAGTAACCTGAGAAACTTTTCTATTTTAATCAGTAGCTGTCCTTTTTTAATCCCATTAGTTTGGGATTATATCAATAATTTTGTCTATAAGAGCTTCATCATCAAGACCTTTTTCTACAATAGATTTTCAACTGTTGACAATTTTCATAAATCGTTGTTGTACTTTACATAACAGCTCTCCATAAGGAAAAAGAAATCCATGATACTCTGCACGAAGCATTGCTCTTATTGTTTCTATAACCTTGGATGTACCAAAATGTGTGACATTCAATTTCTTCCAAATACAGTTGGCTGCTTCACAAGATGATATCTGACTGTATATATTCCAGGTCATAGAACATAGAAAAGTATTACGTACCTTGTAATTCAGTTGATATTCTTGCTTTTATTGATTAGTGAAAGTACTAACTTCTTTGCCAGAAATTTTGTAACATCCAGTAAGAATAATAAAATTGTCCACTCCAGTATTGATAACAAATGTATTCATTCGATCTATCCAGTACTCATAATCATTCCCATTAAATATAGATGGTATAGTTGGATTTAGATTGTCAATTGATCCAATATTCATCCCTTCCATCTAATAAAACAAAATCTTTTCCACTCTACATGTTAGTGTAGTAAGTAGTTGAAACAGAAATTTGAAAGAAAGAAATAGGGATAGTAATAAAAATCAGTGGAAACCTACTCTGATACCAATTTTTTGATCAATATATAGATTTATATGTCTATTATATGGAATAATACAAGAGGGGGTGAATTGTAGGTTTAAAAACATTGTGTTTAAACACTTAAGAAATTAGTTTAAATGATCTTAAACTAATAAAATTCATAAAAAATACAATTAACCACAATTGTCTTCGATATAAAGGTATGATACGATGTAATACTATAAGAAGAGTAAATCAATTGTATTAAAAATGAATACAATAATCAGAGTAATACAATAGTGAAAGATTCTACCATAAATCATATAGAATCTATCGATACAATATGTAATAGTATAATTGTAATTGAAACAATTACAAATGAATATGAAATAAAGGAAGGAAACAAAACAATTCCATTTCTAATACAATCAGCAGTGGAAAACTAAAAGTATTACTATTCTCATATCCCAAAGAGAAGGGTATTCTATCACCTAGGATAAGAGCTATTTCTTACCACCACCTTGGTAAGCCCTCGATACGATGATCAGTACATCTATCTTGCTATCCCAATAAGCCCTCGATTTTGCAGGTAATCGGCACCTCTGTCTTTCAAACACTTGAAAGCCCTCGATATGAAGATCGATAGCACCGTCTACCTATCCTCAGCAGCCCTCGATCGTTATCACCTAATCGGTCGCACAAAGAAAAACAAAGAACTTATTGAAATACAAAAACAAAGAATGAGCTGTTAATGTTTTGTAATTTCAAGGATTTCGCACGAAGCAAGAGGGAAGTCATAGCGACTCTCTCTAGAACTTGATAGTATAAAAGAATGATCAAAGTCCCATAGTTGTACTTTTCATCTTTAAATGACCTCATATTTATAGGCCTTAGGTTCCAACGGTCACATTTCCTCCAATGGTCATATTTCTCCAGAAAACACAGAGGGACTTGGACACTTGGCATTATAATGGCCATATTGAAACAGAAAACACGACATCTTTTTCATTAGTTTATAACTAACACCACGACATTATTTTGGTTAAAACAAAAGATATATGAAGATGATAAACATGAGTAAGATTGACATGTGTTGATAAAGGATAAAAACAAGAATGTGATAAAAATATGAGTACTATAAGTAGTACTTACTGTAATGTATTGATATGATACAAAGTGAGTATGATTCACAAAAGTCAATACGATTGACAGAGTCAGTACGATTCACAGAGTCAGTATGATTGACAGAGTCTGTACGATTGACAGAGTGAGTACGATTGACAGAGTCAGTAGGATTGATAGAGCTGGTATGATTGACAGAGTCAGTATGATTGACAGAGTCAGTACGATTGACAGAGTTAGTACGATAAACATAGTATGATGACCATATATCAATACATTTGTGATTTCCAAAACAAGACATAAAAGTCAAAAGATAACTTTTGACTTAATAAAAACTTGAAACTAATCTAAAAAAAATTCATAAATTATTTATGAATTTAATTATTTATTATTGTATGTATTTTACCATTGTTAAAAAATGTATAAAATGACAAATAAATTCATAAAGGTCATAAACAACCCAATTGGTCTTGAGTATCTAAAATGTCCTAGGGGAACCATGCTTGATTCCTATATGGACTTGTGATGTAGCTCGCCCCCATCCAGTGTTTCTTATATAGATCGATGCCTTGGTTTGGCATTGTCTATGTCTTACACTATCCTGGTCTTAGTAGGGTCCACGCCTTGTTTGGAGTACCGCTTCATCTTAACAGGGCCCACAACACATCTTGAATCATCTTTATCAATGTATAAGAGTACTCACTCACAATAGAGGGTATCTAGTGGTGCAATCTACATTAGATAAAATGGACTCACATTCTGTTATATATTTTTACTAAAACAAATGATGGAAAGGTCATATTAATTAATTACAAACATCTCATGTAGTCAAATTATTAATTAAATAAATAAATGGATATATATATTGGCAGGTGCTCAAGACCAGCAAGCTAATATAATTAAGAAAAAATAAAAACTAAATTAAAATAAATTAATGTAATTTGGAATTAAATTAAATTAAATTAAATTACATTCAAATAATTTAATTGTTTCCAGTACCTTGTTAATTTAATTTTAATTCTTAAAATAAATTCACTAATTAACATAATTTAATACTTAAATTTAATTAATTTTATTTTTATATATTACAATTTTAATTTTAAAGCCTTTAGTTACTATTTTAATTAATTTAAATTAAATATGAAATTAAATTAATTAATTATATTAATTTAAAATGACCTTGGCCCTGAAAATCCGCGCAGGGCCTCTGCAAGTTAGACCAAACTTATACAGGCTCATTCCTTATCATACAAATCCCATAAAAGACTATTTGGGGCTTGTCAGTTCCTCCTAAACTAGTATCTAGTTGGGCAGACCTTCCCTAGTCCATTTCGGGACAAATTGTATCCACAAAAACCCATCAGGGGTATCTTGAGACCCACTGAAAATTGTTCACTTGTTGAGGTGGTGAACCTAGTGGATGGATCAAAATATATATGTAGCATTTCCCTATCTGGGGTGGTCTGCCAAGGCTGCCCGATACGGTTCTGCATGTTTTGTGAAACACTATGGAGATAGTGGGTCCAATATGGTAACTGACTATAAGCGACAAGGCAGAGTTGACTTGTTGTTTGAGGTAGTAGGGTAGCCTCTCTCTACCACAGTGGTAGAGGCTCCCGAGAGGCAACACGACAATGAATCCAAAGTGGTGGTGTTTTGTAGTTGGATAGAATGCAGCTCGTGGAAGGGTAGTAGAGCAGTAGGAAACAAATAGTCCATGGGTGGCTAAGTAGTATGCTGACTGGGGGGTGTAGGGTGGAGATGTCGTTGTGCAGCTCAGTGACCAGTGGGCGAGCAGGCAGTGGGTGGCCGCTCTCTCCAAGCGATCAGGCAGTCTTTAGCAGGACCCGAGGTTGGATCCACATAAGAGGGAGACCCTATGGTTGTCTAACTCTGGGTGAGGTAATATAGTTATGATGAGCCGCTGCAGTGCTAGCCTGGGGAAAGGGAAAAAATGCCAGAGGAGGCTATTGGTTCCAGGTGACGCACCAGTTGATTGGGAAGGGTGGTGGTGGCCCTTCATGCTGGTCCACATCCGATGTAAGGAGACAAGGTCTAGGTGGAACCTGTTTTGTTTTTGAACTTCTGGTTCACCCCCCCTCCACTTGGATTTTTAAACGATATCTCCCTTTTAAATTTACACCACCTTTTTCTAAATTATGAATTATATCTTTTTTATAATAGTATTTATTATTATTATAATAATAAAATTATTATTATTATTATTATACAAAATTAAATATTATTATAATAAAATAATTAATATTATTTTGGTATTTCAGAATTTAGAATTACCTTTGGTGGTCTAAGAAGTTATATCCATTGGATTCCGGTTGATATTTAATCGGTATCTCAGATGGATCGAAATAGTTTACTCCAATGTGAATGGATAATTATAATACATGTACGTTTCAATTTTAAAACCTAAAAATAATGAAATCAATACATGTAAAAAACATTAGATGACCATAACATGGCCATATGATATTGGATTGACTCACCATCACCAGCGTTGGGACCGAATTTAAAGTCTCTAATTACATTTAATGAAACCTAATTTTGTAAGGATTGTAAAATTTATGTAATTTCTCTGATAGCAATTAATTGTATAGAGGTCATATGGAAAGCTAGTGGGCTTGGAATTTTCTAAATTTTCGTCTTTATAATGATGATACATGTCATCTCCGATGAACCGAGCCCCAGTATATTCTGAGGATCACATGTAAATTAAAAAGAACTATAAAATATAATCCAAAAAATAAATTTTTCAATCTAAATTTGTGGTTAACTTTTACTTTCCGTCATTGATTATTTCACAAAGGATCCTAAGATTAATCACTCTATATCATCCTCACACACTTAAAAATATTCTTGAACATCAATCATCAGATTTCAGGTGCTAGAATAGATATCTGATGATGCATTTGATGTCCTGAAGGTCACCAAATCGATGTAACAATGATGCATTGAGAATAACTCGATTTGAATGCTAGGATCAAGAGACTCTCTCTATAAAGAGGGCGAGGAGAGAGAGGAGGGAGAGTATCTTGAAAAACCATAGTGAATAGTACATGGTGAGAGCCTCTCTCTTCCAATTTTAAGAGGGTGTTCAAAATACCCTAAAGGGTTCCCCAACCCCAATTTATATAACACCCAATGCTTCAATGATATTTTTCATCTTAAATAATTCTGTAGATTTCACTGTATGCAACATTGAGTTCGAGTGCACCGTGATCTATCAAACTAGCTATTTAAAAGAGAGTTATAAATATTATTAACCACATTAGGAAATTTATTTTCTAAAATAGTCTACATTTTTTAATTCTAAATATAAAAATTAGATTAGGGTGATATTTTAGTTGTTTTTGGAAAAGTTACAATTTTTGATGAATAGTGAAAAATACTGAATTTTGGTTTAAAAACTAAAATTTTCAATTAAATAATTATTTTATGTTAAATTTATTTTAATTCAACAATATAAAAATAATAAACATATTAATTCAATTTAAGTCATTGGAATAAGTTTTACAACAGAATTATATATAAAAATTATTGAACTTTTGGACGTCACTTTTACTAACCATCAATCCACAACTGTGAGTTTAGAATTAAACATAATTTTAACACTTCTGTAAATTTAATTTTTAAAAATGGAAACACATGGTTGTAACCATTATGAAAAATTTGGTCAAATTGGATTAATTTATTTTTTTAATAGTAACTTTGAATTTCATTTACCACTGTTAAAGGTAAATTGGGTAATTAAAGGAAAAAATAATATTATAATATAATAAAATTACCCTAAAACATGTACTAATTTCATTGGATATCTGTCTTTCAACCAAATTCAACCTTAGGTAAAAATATACCATCCTTTATAATCCACTAGTGTATGACTATGACATTTATTATATTTTATTTAAAGAATAACTAAAAATATCATATTCATATTTTTATAGCAATAACATTTATAATATGAGGTCATATAAGTGATTTGGTAAACTATTAATAGTATTTAGGATGATAAAATTTTTATATAAAAAATGGTAATTTACTTATAAATTTAAGAAAAATTTAATTAAATTAAATGGTGACACAATGATGATGTAATAATTGATTTATTAAAAGAAGAATCAAATAAATGATATTAATAATATTAAAATAAATATAATTTGAAATACTTTATGAAATCCAGGAAATTTTTTGTATACATTAAAATATTAGGGATGAGTTAATGATTTTTTTATAATAAATTAAGATGTTATTACTTTAAAAAAATCATGTATTAAATTGTGTCAAATTTGACAAAAATGTGATTTTAAAATAAATACTATTTAATTAAATGATATAAAAATCATAAAAATATATGGCTTAGAAAAATAACTTTTATAATGTCAAATAGGTCATAAATGATCCAATTGGGGTTAGTTTTTAATTTAATTGTAATTATATTAACCCTATAGAAGAAAAAGACAAGTAGACACGATAAGAGTTAACTCGCTTAACTAAGGGTTAAATCCAAAAAGATAAAGTTAATTTTTTGAACTAAACTTGCATAAAAAACATTTAATGAGAGTATATAGACCCCTAGTCATCTTAACCATGAAAGAACTAACATTTTATCTATTTGAAACATAAAATAATTTTATATTAATTTAATAATTTTGGAATATCAAAAAGGGCCCTTCCCCTCTCTTAAAAAAGGGCACAACTCCTCTTTTATTTACATCTCTAAATCCCTTTGACTCAGACCAAATCTACCCTTTCCCCTACATACTTCCATAAATTCATCCTAGATTCTTTAATTTTGGAATAAATCCTTCCTAAGGACGCATTTTTATTAAATCAAAAAGAAACACCAGAAGAAGATGTAATTGTTTTATCATCACATTCAATGTTCTTTTCTTATTCAACTTATTCTTCATATTTAATTATCATAGAAAATTATTAACTCAAGTATCATATATATACTGAGATGTTATTATTATTATAGAAAAACCATATTATTTCTTTTATCTATCTTATTAAAAATAAGGACATCATGCATTTGTATGTACGAATTGTCATTTTCACGTCGTGGTGTAATTGTTTTTAATAACTACTTTACTTGGATGGGATTAATGATGAATATAATGGATTTAAGTAATTAATATGACATGATAATGATTCTTAATAATTAATATACCATCCAAATACATACCATTTAACCATTAAGGGGAATGATATCGTCTCTTGTGTGTATGTACGACGTACCGTCTCCACGACGTGATAAGATTGAATCTCCATGAAAACCATAAATTAATGATTATAAAATTTATAATATGATTAAATATAATATTTAAGAACTTAATATTATTCATTATATGAATTAAATATATCCTATGAATATGAATCATGACTAACACAAAAAAATGTATAGGAAAATGAAGAAGTTAACACCTAATAGAGTAGTAATACTGAAATATTATTAACAAAATTATATTAGAGGATAAAATATGATATCATAAATATGGATATGGTCCTTTTATAATTTAATAACATGATTTAACCATCATAAAATAGGTTAACTTGACCTCTACTAATGAAAAGTATAAGGTAAGGGTTAATTTCACAATCTCATTATTATCTGAGTTTGTTTATAAGCAAGAATCTAATGGGAAAATTTTATCAACCACCCCCATGTTTCATAGAAATATATTTCTAAATATTATTGAAAATTGATTAAATTAATTTTTACCCATGTTTTTCTTTTTAGAAAATATTTTTGAAGGAATATTTCCATCCTTTTGTAAACAAATTACTTTATGAAATTTCAAAAAAAAATATGGAAAGAATGTTTCTTAACTTAAATATTATGATGGGATATTTCCATCATCATGAAACCTTAACATTTTGAAGATTATATTAAAATATTACAATTTTATTTTAATAAGAAATGGTTTCTTTCATAATTTTGTGGATTTATAATTATTTTCAATGTATAAAGGGGTATTTCTCTCAAAGATATTTAATGATTTCATTATATTATTTTCATCTATGTCAACATCCTTTGTTGGATTTTATGCATAATTGAGGATGATTAATTATGATACAATTTTACATATTTTATTGAAGGGTTTATGGTATGTTTGACTGTGAATGTTCTATTTTGATACCATTTAAGGTTGATGGTTAAGGTATTAACATTTCTTATGCTAGTTTGAATACTAATGTTTATGTTGGTTGTGTTTCACACTTTTCATAGAAGGAATACATGGGAATTAGTAAGTAATGGGTTATGGACCACCTAATTAATACCCTACGGGTTGGGGGCCTATTAATGAATATACATCAATGCATCATTAGTTCTTATGAGAAAAACTATTTTTGGTTTTCACAAACATCTTAACCGTATAAGTATGGTATTGGCACAAGTCGTAGATAATGTGGTTATAATGTCTGAAATTACAAATTCCCTCATTATAAGATTAGTTATAGACATTACATGTGACTGTTAAACTAATATAATATCCATGTGGATGTTTAAATGTAATTATTTGATTTATTCTTTCCATATTGTGCTGAATATTATGTTTAAAAGGCTTATGTTTCAGTTTTATACATTTCCTTAAATCTTTATATATGTTTCTGATAGCTATCTCTATACTTTTTATCCTTATTGAGAATCTGTGCTCACCCCTTTCTTATTTTTCATTTTTTCCCAAGATGTAAAGAAGTATGTTATGACTAACTTATAGGGATAATATTAGATATATGAGTGCCTTTTAAGGAGACACTGTTTTGTTTTTTTTTATTTTAGGATGTACTGTAAAACATATGTTTGTATCGAGTTTTTTCAAGGCTACTAAACTGATCAGTCCTTTGGGATTTTATTTCTTATGATCATTCCAATGTAAAAAAATAATTCACTAGCTATAAGAATCTCAGGTTGGTGTATTATATTTAGAATGAATTATATTTCTTTACAAACCATGTAAACTAGATTTGAAAAAATATTTATTAGGGAACATTACCCTAGAGAGACTTTGTGGATATGTATTGAAGAAAATCCTAAAATTTTGGATAATATAGAGATTATGTGGGTATTCCAAGGAAATAAATATTAAAATATATAATGCATATGGATTTGGTTCAAGAATAGTTTAATTAGGAGTAACAACATCGATAGGGTGTTCCAATCCTCACTCGGTGTCACCTAGTACATAAAAATAGGCCTTACTAGGTACCTGGTTTTATACCCTGGAGGGATATGTTTTTGATAATTCAAATTTTATTTACAAAACATAATGAAGGATTTATGATTAAATATGCCCCCAATTAAACCAATTTTATGATTTTGAGATTAGATATGCAAAAAATTTTCAATTTCTATAAGTATTTAACTAGTTTGGAATTATTCTATATGTTTCATAACATAATCCAGTGTATTCCATTGATTAGAAATGGATCCTAGTGGAAATAATGGAAACTATATCAATGCATGTAATCCATGCAGGTACTTCCCTCCTATTCAAGATAATGGTAGTGGAGCTAGTGATAAGACCTGTGTTGAATATGTTATAACCATACTAGGAAAAAAAACTCCAGTAATGAATAATAGAAATACCCGTATGGAGAACCCTGAACCACAATGAGGAAGAACAATGTTAGACCACACCATGAGACAAAACCCTCCAATAGTCAATGGGACTATAGATCCATTTGTATCTGAGCAATTGATAAGTACCCTAGAGGAGATATTTCTTTCTTTGGGAAGTAAGGAAAGGGAAAACGTTCCCATAGAAACTTATCGTCTCTCAGGAGATTTGGATCAATGGTGTTAATTGATTCAAAACACAAAAGGGGATGATGAAATAGAAAATATGGGATGGAGTGAATTTAAAGAACTATTCATAGAAAAATACTTTCCACATGAACTGTGAGAAGATATGGAAATACAATTTATGAGTCTAAAGAAAAATGAGGATAAGAATGTTTCAATGTATGAGGCTAAATTCACAAGGATAGAAAGGCACGTTGTAGGCAATATACGTAACCCAATAAGTATTATTGATTGATTCATTGATGGGTTAAATCCATTCCTCCAAAAGGGAACATGTCTCACAATCTTTCTCATCATATGAAGATATATTCACATGTGCTATTAAGATAGAAAAATAAATATCTATGTCCTATGAATTTAAAGTAAAGACCGGGAATAAGGGGGCCACTGAAACTCTATAAAAGAAAATAACGGATTGAATGGAAAAGCTGACTTTCCACCCTACGGTAATTATGAGAAGAAACACCTGAATACTTGCTAAAAGGGGATTAGATTTTGTTATAAGTGTGATGAAAAAGTCCACCAATATTATTATTTAAAGGGGAATAAAGAATCTACAAATATTCAATGCTAAAATGGTATATAGAAGAGAAATTATGAAAATGATTTTCCTAAGACTCAAGGAAATTTTTCCCAGAAAAGGGAAAGGGAGAAATTCCAAGCTTACACAATCACAAATACTGAGGTTAAAGTTCCTTATGATGTGGTGGAAGGTACTTTAATTATCTCATAAAACATTTCCAATTATTTATTTGATTTTTGATCATCTCATTCTTCTATATCATCCTATTTTTCTATGAAAATAATGCATTTCCATTTTGATTTAACAAATGAATAATCAGTCCAAAATCATAAGGAATGTGTCATTTCAATAAATATTTTTCAATAAATTCACTTTATAACATCTAATCATACTTTAGATTCTTACCTAGTCATAATCACAATTATTGACTTTGAAATAATCCTCGGTGTGGATTTTCATTCAAAATATGATGCATAAATTTACTGCAAGTTGAATTAAATTATGATCTATGAGGAAGAAGAAGAATACCTCATCATTAATGTAGAAACATCTTCACCTGATTCATACCAAAATTCATCCCCGGTAGCGTTTCTAAATGTTATTCTAGGGGAGGAATAGAAAATAACATCTCGGGATGAATAAGGTAATCTTCAAATTAATGATATTATTATTATAAAGGAATACATTTTTGTTTTTTCACATATTTACCCAGGCATACCTTTGATCATGAAGTTGATATTTCTTTTGATTTAATCTCTGTAATAATACCAATATCGAAGACTCCTTATGTAATATACACTATGGAGTTTTTGGAGTTGAATAAACAACTTGAAGAGTTGGTTAAAAATGTATTTATTCACCCTTGTTTTTCTTAATGGGGTACTCCTATTATCTTTGTTAAGAAAAAAGATGGATTTATGAGACATTGTATTGATTATATAGAAATAAATGCCATTACAACAAAGAATAATTATCCCCTACCTTATGTTGAAGATTTATTTGATCATCTTCAAGGAGATCAATTCTTTTCAAATATTGAACTTTGATCAGGATATCATCAATAATGATGGAAGACGGAAGACATTTTGAATATATATTTTTAGACACTGTATAGTCATTATGAATTTACAAAAATGATATTTGGATTAAATAATTCACCAAATGTTTTTATTGATCTCATGAACATAGAGTTCAAGGAATATGTTTGTGATTTTTTTGTTTTATTTATTGAAAAAATTATGATATATTCTAAAATCGTTGAATACCATGACAATCACTTTGTGATCATTCTTGAGACTGTCATGGGGGAAAAATTATTTGTTAAATTTTGTAATTGTGAATTATAGCATTAAGAATATTCTTTTCTTGACCATATTATCTCCCTAGATAGAACATTTATTGATCCTGCGAAGGCAAGGACAATCCAAGAATGACTAGCACTAACAAGCATAACCGAGGAATGTAAGTTTATGGGTTTAGAAGGTTAGTATCATCATTTATTATATAATATTTCATGATTTCCAAATCTGTTAAACAATATTACATGTAAAGGGGTTAAATTCGTATGGAAAAAATAGTGTGAAGAATGTTTTGAAAAATTAAAGATGTGATTATTCAATGATCCTATCTTCACTTTACCATCTGAAAATGAGGGGTTTTGGATTTATGGTGATACATCATGGAAAAGACTTCATTATGTCATTATCTAGAATTATACGACTATCGAATATACACAAAGCCAATTAAAAACTCATGAGAAAAACTATCCAACTCATCATCTTAAGTTATCTATAGTAATAATTTCTCTAAATATAGGGAGACACTATCTCTATAGTAAAATATGTGAGATATATACTGATCACAATAGTTGAAATATATTTTCTAGCAGAAATAACTAAACATGAGACCAAGGATATTGATTGAACTACTAAAACATTATGATTTCACAATACACTACTACCTAGGGAAGGAAAATAAGGTGGAGGATTATTAGAGAATAAAGGACCATGGTCTTCTCAGAAAAATGTGTGTTGAAAGGGATAATATGTTCACAAATCTATTAAATATGGATATGGGAATTATCATAGAAGTTGAAACATCAAAAAATTTTCAAATGGTTGTCAAACCAAATTTACTAGAAACGATAAAATGTTCTTAGATAGATGATGATTATTTTAAAAATAAAATTAAAGTTGCAGATGATAGGAGATGCATTGAATTTGTATATGAAGATGGAATTTTGAAATTTGGGAAGAGGCTTTGTGTTACCACTATACCTGAGATAAAAATGGAATTAATGGATGATTCTCATAGATCCAATTTCTCTATACACCCTGGTATCACTAAGATGTATAGATTTTTTAAGGAACATTTTTTTGAGGATAACATGAAGAGGAAGATTGCTAATTATGTGTTGAAATTTTAGGTTTTTCAATAGGTGATGTCTAGAAGAAAATATTCTAGAGGATCCATGAAACCTCTTCTATAACTTGTTGAAATGGAATGATAATACGATTAAATTTCTCAGGGGGATACTAAAGGCTCCTAGAAGAAATGTTTTGATATGGGTTATTGTTGATCTTCTTAATGAATCAACACATTTTTTTCTATAAGATAAGATTTACCGCTTGAACTTTTAGTAAGAATTTATATTAATGATGTTTTAATAAATCCTGGTATACCCCTATCGATTGTTTCTAATTGTGATCTTTATTTTACATCATAATTATGGAAGAGTCTCTAAAAGGCCCTAGACACTTATCTCAGTTTGAGTACTACCTAATAGCTTCAAACTGATGGTCAATCTGAAAGGACTATTCAAACTTTAGAATACATTTTGAGATCCTTATAACCTGACTTTCAAGCTATATTGGATCAATATTTACCTTTTTTAGAATATTCCAATAAAAAAATATTCCATTCAATTATTCAAATGGAACTATATGAAGCATTATATGAAAAGATATGTTGTACACTAAATTGTTGGAAAAAAGTTGGTGAATGGAAGCTTATAGGCCTAGAAATTTTTGTGAAAACAATGTAAATGGTGAAAAAATTTCAAACCCATATCAAAGTAGCTTAGAGTATGAAAAAAGGTTATGCGAATAACCAAAGGAAGGATTTCTAATTTCATGTGGGAGATCATGTTTTCATCAAGGAATCTCCAAGGAAGGGTGTTATATTATTCGATAAGAAGGTTAAATTAAGTCCTACATATATCAGACCTTTTGAAAATTTGGAATGAATTGGAGCTCTAGAATACCATTCAGCAATGATGCCATGTCTCTCCATATTTCATGATGTTTTCCACATATCACTATTAAGGAAATACATGTCAGACCCAGCACATGTACTCACATAAGAAGACATATAACTACAACCTGCTCTATCTTAATGTGAATATCTGATAATGATTCTTGATATAAGATTAAAATTTTTTAGGAATTACATGACTTTCTTGGTAAATGTTCTTTGGACAAACCATTAAATGGAAGAGGTGACATGGGAAACTGATTAAAATATGAGGAAGAACCACCCAAATAATTTTATGATGTAATATTCTACAAATTTTTAGGATGATGTTATTTGAAAGAGGGAAGAATGTAACACCCCCTGCTTCCATGGTATATTTATTTTTAAATAACTCAATAGCTCCAGTTGTACGCAACACCGAGTTCTAGTGCACCATGATCTATCAAACTAGCCATTTAAAAAGTAGTTATAAATAGTATTAACCACATTATAAAATTTATTTTCCAAAATGGACTTTATTTTTTAATTGATAATATCAAAATAATATTAGGTTGAAATTTTGGTAATTTTATGAAATATTTCAATTTTTATGAATAGTGAAAAATATTGCATCGTTGTTTAAAAACATAATTTTTTATAAAAATAATTATTTTACATTAAATTTATATGAAATTAAAAATAGATAAATAATACCCATAATAACATAATGATGTTCATTAGATTTATTTTTATAATAGAAATATATATAAAAATTTATTGAACTTTTGAACCTCTCTTTTACTCGCCTTCTAGCCACATCTGCAGGAATAGTATTAAATAAAATTTAGTCTCTTTTGGGAATTAAATTTCAAAAAATAGACATACATGGTTGTAATATGTATTAAAAATGTGGTCTAATAGGATATAAATAATTTTTGATGAATAGTAACTTTTAAATTATATTTAGCACTATTAAAGATAAATAGTGTAATTAAATGTAAAAATAATATTATAAAAAAAATATTACCCTAAAACTTTTACTAATTTCATTGGATAATTGAGTTTAATCCAAAATCAACCTAAGGTAAAAAAAAATATGATCGTTTTTAAGCAACTTGTGTTAGATTTGGAAATTTATTAAATTTTAATTAAAGAATAGTTAAAAATGTCAAATTCATATTTTAATAAATATATCATTTTTAATACGAGGTTATATAAGAGATATAGTCAACTATAAATATTCATTATGAATATAATATTTTTTATCTATATAATAGTAATTTATTGATAATTTTTTCAAAAAATGTTAATTAAATTAAATGCTTACACAATGAGGATGTAGTAATTGATTTATAAAAGGATGAATCAATTAAATGATATTAATAATATTTAAATAAATATAAATTGAATTATTTTATATCATAATTTTTTTGGACTGTATTGACTTGATCGGGATGAGTTAATGATGTTTTTTAGATTGAATCAAGTTGTCCTGACTTGAAAAAGACCACGTATTAAATAGTGTCAAATTTGACATAAATGTGATTTTAAAATAAATACTGTTTTATTAAATGAAATAAAAATAATTATAAAATATGGTTTGCCCAAATAAATTGGATAGTTTAAAATATTTTTTAAATGATCTAATTTGGTTTCTTTTGTAATTTTATTGTATCTATAGTAACCTAATAATATAAAAAGAAGAGTAGACACGGTAAGTGTTAAACTGTTTATCTATGGGTTAAATCCAAAATTATAAGTCTACTTTTCTGACATAAACTTGTCTAAAAACATTTTTTGAGAGGAATTATAACCATCATCATCATATACTATAAATAAATCACTTTGGATCTATTTGAAATTGAAAATCAATTTATATTAAATTAATTGATTTGGAGTTTTCAAAACTACCCCTCCATTGTCTTATAATAGGACACTTATCGTTCTCTTTTACTATCACTGCTAAAGCTTGTTCGTTTGGCCAAAATCTAAAATTTTACCCTTCAAAATTCCCTCACATCATCCTATATTCTATTATTTGGGAAGAAATCTATCATATATGGTCATTTTTTTCAAATAAATAGGAAACACTTGAAGAAGAGGCAATTGTTTTATCAACAATTTCAAAGTTATTTTATTCTTCTACTTCATATTACTATGTTGTTAACATAAAAAATTAATAACTACAGTATCATATATATACTAAGTTGTTACTATTATTATGTGACAACCATATTTTTTTATCCATGTTTTGAAAAACAATGGCACCATGTGAGTGTATGTACGGCTTATGATCTCCACATCGTGGTGTAATTTTTTTCATCACTACATTATTTAAAAGGTTATAATGATGAATATAATGGATTTAAATAGTAAATATTACATTATAATTTTTTTAATTAATATAACTTCTAATTACATACCATTTAACAATTAAGGGAATGATATTATCACTCATTTGTACGTACAACCTACCGTCTCCAAGACACTATGAGATTCATTCTCCAAGTTAACCATTCCAGAATGATTATAAAAGTTATAATATGAGTAAAAATAATATTTATGAACTTAATGTCACTATATATATGAATTAAATATATCATATTAATAATAATCATTACATACACATCAAAACAATCATAGGAAAATGAAATAGTTTATACCAGAAACATTGGTAATAATAAAATATTGTTAAAAAATGATATAATAAGATCATATATGATTTCAAAAATAAGTATATATTCCTGGTATAATTAAATTACATGATTTAACCACCATTAAGGATATTAACACAACCTCTACTATTGTAATGTACAATGTTAGGGTTAATTTCACCATCTCATTATCATCCAAGGATATTTATATGTAAGTATCTACTTGGAAACATTTATTATCCACTACCATGCTTCATAAAAATGTATTTAAAAATGTTATTGACAATTCTTTATAGATTTTTTATACAATTTTTACTTTTTAATTTTTTTTAAAGGAATATTTCCATCATTTTCCAAAGGACGTACTTTATGACCTTTAAAAAAAATTATGTAATGATTTTTTTTACATATAATGCATGAGCGGCCCTTTCTTCCATAAGGAAACCTTAACATTTTGAAGATTCCCTTTCAATATTACAAGTTAATTTTTTAAAAAAGAGTTTTCTTTTATAATTGTGAATCTCTTAAATGATTTTCAAAGTAAAAAGTGATATTTCTCTCAAATAGGTTTAAGGATTTTATTAGATTATTTTCTTCTATGTAAACTTACATTGTTGGATTTTATGCTTAATTGTGGTTGATTTATTATGATTCAATAGTCCATACTATATTTATGGGTTTATGATATGTTTAGTGTGTATTTGATATTTTTATACCACTCTTGGCTTACGGTTAAAGTATTAACATTTCATATGCTAGTTTTAATATAAATGTTTGTGTTAGTTATTTTTTACCCTTTTTCATATGAGGAATGAATTGGACTTAGGATGTGATGGGTTGGGAACCTCTTAATGAAATCCCTATGGGTTGGCGATCAGTTAATGGAATCCCCTGGATTCATCAATTTTTCTCATGACACAATCTATTTTGGGTTTTGACTAACATCATACCCGCATAAGTATGGTCAAGGAACGAGGCCTTCAAAATGTGGTTATAATGTCTTGTAGTATGATTTCCCTCATTATGAGAATAGTTATTGATTTTACATGTGATTAATCAACTAGTAGAATATACATATGAACGTTCAAATGGAATTATTTGATTTATTATTATCATATTATAATGGAGATTATGTTTAAAAGGCTTTTATTTCAGTTTTATTCCTTGAATTAAAAGTTTATGTTTTTTTATGATAGCTTCCGCTATATTGTTTATCCTTACTAAGCCTCAGATGTCACCACTTTCTTATGTTTCATTTTCCCCTATGATGTGGATAATTATATTATTACAAACTTGTAGGGATAATCTAATGGATATGAGTGTTTTCAAAGGATACACTATATTTTTTTCATTTTAAGGTTTAATGTAAAACATATATTTGTATCTAGTATTTCCAAGGCTACTATATTGATCGATCCTTCATGATACGATTTCTTCTGATTCAGGAAATTTAATTAAATAATGTACTAGCTCTAGGCTTCTGGGGTATAGGCTTTACAGTTTATTTGAAGTCCACTAAATAATAAAATATGATGAAATAAACAATTTCAATATTATTTATTATTTTATCACATACCTGTAACATATTTAAAATATATATTACATTATAATATCAATTATTCAAATCGACTTATAATTCCAGATTAATATTAAATGAACATGGAATATTAAAATATTATTCGTTCAATTAATATTTTCTCATATTTACATAACTTATAAATAAATTTAATAAAAAAATAATTTTATGTTTATTATTTACTTAAATAATATGAATGTATTTATTCATTTGCTGAGCGATAATAAGGACAACACACAAAACCTTTGGTCGGGCCCACTTTGTCCAATATACCTACTCAACTGAATGTGGATGATTCTTGAATATGATATAGTGTGTGTCTCTCTAGCCCCTTATCTCCATAGCAGTGAATAACATCCATACTCTAAGAGCATATTCTAGTTACCCATCAAGGCCCCTGAAGTGATAATGATATTCATAGTCATGACAACCAACCTAAAAACATTCACTATGTAATATGATCACATTGTATTTAGATATCTCATAAAGAAGGAGTTACACTTGTGTCATGACGCATTCCATTCTTTATTATTTGCAGGTATAACCATATGGATATTCCGTTTATCGATGTGGTGAATTATTTATAAAGGTACTACCATCCTGATCAATAAGGCCCAAGATATATAACTTCCTTAACCCAGTAGAGAAAAATCCTTTCCTTTCTATTCAACCAATGTCATAACACCAATGAAGAACCAAATAAAAGCTACCTCACAACGATTTCATTATCGTGATTTTTTTCTTGTATCAAAATATGCAATTAATCAGAACACATTGTTCATGATATCAAGTTATGAGACCAATACACATGTCTATAGATAGGAATAAACAATGACACCCAAAACATGTGGTGTTCTTATTTGAATGTATTTCCTTATGATCTCACTACTAGAGATCACAATGTCAGAACTTCATGAGTAGAAGTCTTAATACTTATGAGCCCCCAACTCCTGATAGTTAGACAAATATGGTGTCCTATTAGTAAGATGTATCCAAATCATTTGGCAGATATTTAAGATTAATATCATAATACCTTTATGTTCTCATTATAGCATGATGTTTGTTATAACCTTTTGATGTGAAAATTAATCTACTTACATTACCACTAAATAGTGGATACAAAAATATCTACACAATAATGTTAATAAAACATAATGTATAGCTATCTATGTACATGATATGGTAATCAAATGTAATGAATAGTTGTGTATAGGTAACCCAATATTACAACATCTATATCCTCTTCCATCTAGAGCATAGCTAAGAATGATTCCATATTCACCTCTCTGATCAAACATTCCAAGGTTTCTACCATTGATCATTATGATTCAAGGTCTCCCAAAAACACTTAAGTGTTTGAAACTTGGATTTTTGTCCTAAATATTTTCATAATGGTTCATATAATAACATTTCCTATAGAAACACTGGTTTTGAATATAAAAATATATGATTGTATAATTACTCCAAAAGTAACGAGGATGAAAATGTTCATGTAACATAGTACTCCCCATTTCCAATTTTTTTATTATTCCTCTTAGAAACACCATTTTTATGAAGCCTATATTGTGTACTGAACTCAACATAAATTCCATTTTTATCAAGATAGCTATTAAACCCATCATTCTTGTACACACCACCATTATTAGTTCTCTACTTCTTCACAAAATACCCACATTCTTTCACATTTTTCCTTCAGAAACATTTAAACAAATTCAGAGTGTCTGACTTATATTTCAAATATATAACACAAGTAATTTTAGTAAATTCATTAATAAAAGTAAAGAACTAATTATCACTTTGAGTTTTTTGTTTTCTTATTGGACCAAAAATATTAGAATTAATTTTTTTGGGTGGTGTTGAAATAATATTAACTCTCATATGGAAAATTTTTATAATGATCCATTTCTCAAAAATTGTGCAACACCAATCTCTTATTCCTAACATATCCAGAATATTACACATTCTCAAATTGATAACTTGATCCAGTTTCATTGACGAATAGTTCACAACCTTTTATGCCACAATTGATATTCTTCCATCATGCTTAAGTAACTGGAGTTTTTCAATTCACCATCTTTAAAAAGGTTTCATTTTGTGTGTTGGACTCTTGTAAAAACATTTCCATATTCCTATATTTTCAAAAAAAAAATCATATTTTATAAATAATACATTATTAACTTCATCAAAAATTTGTGAAACACTTGAAAAATTATGTTTCAACCCATAAACAAACAAATCATTCTTATATTTGAACTTCTCTTCCCCAATAATAATATATCCAACTCCTTTGATTATGAGGGATTAATCATTTAAAAATTTCACAGTTCCTTATTTGATGTCTTTCATATTCAATAACAATTTTATTTCAACCATCATTTGAGAAGAACACAAACTATCCAATATCCGAGTTTGTTCTCCTTCTATATCTTTGATAGCGATTTATAAAAAAATATATTTTCCTTTCCCATTGTCTTTGTTCACTACCAGCTTCTATGAAATGTTTTAAACCTTTTTTGTGACGATAAAAAAACCAAGACAACATTTTCATAATTTATAGGTTTTTCACATCTTTCGCAAATAGTTTCCAAAGGTCGGAATCTATTTTCATCTTTCAAAACATCATTCTAAGATTTATTCAAAACATTCACCTCATATTTATACCATTGAAAGGATTAAATCCCCATCAAAATTTACCATCTATAATTTGTTGAATATTTTTAAGGTTTTTGATGAAACTAAAAAATATTTTCCATATTCTCGAATCCACCACAATACCAATAGTATCCATATAAATAATACATTCCACAAAAAAATCCATATTATCCGAACTTCTGAACATCTTATTCTGGAAGCTTATAATAGTTCTCATTATAAATTTTTTGATGGAAAACATTTCTATAATCACTCAAAATCTTCTTTTCTAAATTATATTTCATTCCAACCTTATTAGAACCAAAAGTTTTACAAATTTTTTTAGACTAAGAATTTGGAGGATTACATGACTTCTCCACATTGTTGGTTATGGACACTTTTTTGACATTCCCAACATTATTCTTCTCAGAAAGGATTTAAACATTCTTCTCAACATTTGAATTTAACTTTTGATCCTTATCAAGTTCACCATTCCCAAAGCATTCCCCAACTTCATGGATAGTGATACTGAAACATGGTACTCTCTACACATCTTTAGAAAAAATTTGTTAGACAAGTTCCAAATCTTCTTCCATTCCTTTCATCTTATCTTCAAGATGTTCATTCCCATTATTTTCTTTCTGAAGAGACATATTCATATAATCGTCATCTACAAGTTACCTACCTTTATATTTAGGATGAAATTCTTTAAGTATTGTTGCAATAATTTCCTTTTTCACCTTCTTTATTTCTTTTTCATGTCTTATAATCTTTCTCATACATTCATTCAATTATCTCTTTATATAAAACTCAATCTCAGTCGCTTCTTCAGGACTATTACTTCAAAACTCTCCATGATTAACTATTGAAATGTGTGTACTTTTTCCAGGGAACTTAGTAAACATTTTATCATCATCTTCATTGTCTTCATCTTAATCATCATTAGAAAAGAATCTTCTGCTTTAGGATTTGAAGAACATTTTATCCCTTCTGTTTTAAAATTCATTATACTTTTCACCATGTATCTTTCAAGGACTTATCTTCCTTCTATAATCATCATCACTATTTTCTTTATTCTATCATTGGGGAAAGTTGACATCAAACTTCCCAACATATCCACATTCCAAAAAATTAAATGGAAGTTTCCCTTTATACATTCCTATACCTCTTTCCACATATTTTGAAAATAAGGATAAATACTCAAAAATATTTTTACATACCACATTATAGAATTATAATCACCATATTTGTATTCTTTAAGAATCTTGTTAGACTTTCCTTTCTTATAATCCTTCATGAACATTTATATATTAAAATTTAATTTTCCATTCATAACTTTCTCCCTCATCATATCATAAGTAATGAGAGTACTATAAAGATTATACAAATATAAACTTTCGGGATCTCTATCATCTAGGGATGAAACTTTGGCATCAAACATATCAAGAAGAATTAGTAATTATTTTCTGTAATAGTTGAGTACTATAACTTCTCACCAAGACATATTATGGTGAGTACAATATCAGTCAGCCATTTAAAGAAGTCACTAATATATTCATACTCACCCATTTTCAGATCATCATTATTCTACCTCCATATTTGTAACATGGATTTATTAACCATTTTATTTCATTACTAAATGTTTTCCAATATTTCTCGAATACCTTAGGTATTAAAAACACCCTTCTCTCTTAGAAGATCATGTTTAGAATGTGATGAGAATAAATTATTCTTATTTATTCCATCATTATCATGAATGTTCTTATCCCAAGATGTGAGAGGAACTTCTTCATTAAAATGACGAAATCCACCTATATAAGCTTCAAAAACATCAAGCCCAATAGAAATAAGATAATATAACATTATATATTTCATGATATGATATTTATTTCAATCAAGGACTAGAATCCCCTTACTGTTCACACAATTCATATTCTCGAAAAAAACTTATCTTCAAAAATGTTAGCAAAGAGTAAATTAAGGCAACCTTCCCTCTAATACTATTTGATATTTCCCAACCATGATCAATGTATCACTAAGAGAGGGAGATGTTGAATCAGTTATATATATTTCTTTTATGTTTTCTTTTTATTGAAACTAGATTCACCTTAGGATAAATATTTATCACTTTAATTAATTTAAAAAAATACATATCCCCAAGAAAATAAGTATTTACACGGTTCGCTGCTCAAAAAGAGTAGCCACACCCTTATCAATGTTTGGAAAGAATCATATGCCAGAAAATCCACTAAAAAATAATCCCTTTGCGTATATACAAACATGTAGGATATGACCTTACACTTGTGTAGCACTATGATCAATACAATAGTGTTTGTTATTCTTTTATAAAAAAATAATGTCCTACAATTATTTTTAACATTTAATGAAAACATGTCTAGTTTTTTCAAAAAAAAAAGTTATTGTGCCACCTGATCAAATTCCTTAAGAAAAACATGAAAACATAAATCCTCACATTCCTAACCAATAGTAGGTAGAAAAAACCATAATACAAACACTGAGTTTGATGAATCGATCCTATTCTTCATTCTGATTACATAGTCCAACTCTTTAGTCTGATTTCTCAGTCCACAAATATAACTACAAATCAGTACTACTAAAATAATTCTAAATATCCCCCTTATGAGTCCAAAAAAACTTTTAATGTAATGTCTCTATATGATGAACCAATCTGATCTGAGGAACTCTGATCACTTAATTTCTTCTTTCTAGTAGACTTCCTCAACAATTCTCAATCTAAAAACATCTTTTCTATAAAAAAAGATCACCACATTCACCTTGTCTCTTCACCCATAAAAAATAAAAGTTTATAAACATATATTATACTTCATTCTATTTATTGGTGTTAAAAAAGATGTTTGGGCAAGAATCTAATTTTTTTTCTAGATTTACTAAATTTCAAAAAATTCGAATTTCTGCTTCATTTCAACTCCATATCTGACTTCTTAAACTCTTATCGATTCTTCTTGAAACTTATAAAATCTTCTAAAAACTTAATCCTACTTAAAATATTTTAACTACTCTTCAGTTTGATTCCATTTTTATTCTTATTTATTCATTATGATGAATAAATATATATGATATCATATTTTTTCACAATGTTTCTTCATACCACCTAATTTTATGAAATGTAAATTACTTCCCAATAGGTTACTCCTTACAAACTGAAAAAAACTTATCATTCTGATGCTCTATACCAACTATTAGACCTAATACATTCAAATAAAAAATCTTCAATATTTGTTTTCCTAATTCTAAAGATATAATCACTTCATTGAAGAGCATTAACAACAACTTCTAATCCCCCCTTTGAAAAACATTTCAAAAATAATCTTCATCCAATTATACTGTTATTATTTTCCTCCTACCAATGATCATGTGTCCGATAAATATAATAGTATCACATTATGATTGATGGATCAGTCTTTATCTTACTCTGATGGATTGGTATCAATGCCATTCAAATGAATCAGCACCACTTCTTATCCGATGAGTATTGACCCAGATGAAAAATATATCAGAGATCTTTTTTCTCTTGACCTAAAATTAATAAAATTCAACCTTATTAAAATTCTTTACTACATTATTCATCATACTCTAGTCAATTAGTCCCAAAAATTCCATGTTAACTTTTCACAACACCCAATAATATCTATTTTAAAAAAATATACCTCCAATGGATCTGTTTCACCTTGAGTTTGATTGAAAAATTTCATAAGTTAGAAAATCATTGACTTTAACAAATTATTACTTCCCTGGCCTTTAGAAAATTCCATGTACAATGATCTTCACACTGATAACCTAAGACCTAATGATTTTGACCTCGCATACATTCTTATTCAACAAACTTCTACTTGTAATCATGACTTCCTCATGACTTTGAGAACTTTTAATACTAGAAAGGAATATTATGATTTAGTATGGATACCTTTTGACTCTAATACACTATCTCATATTGTTCAAAACATTCTTTCCAGACCTTGTGTGAGTCTAAAACACAACTTCATCCACAAACCTTTAACAACATTGAAAACTGAATTTATAAGACATTTTTATCAAAACTGTGCCTAATATATTCACTATGGTTCTCCCTTTAATCCCTATAATCCAATCATTGATAAATTACAATGTAATGAGATTTATATTTCATTATAAAAAATGAAAAATAATTAGAATGAACTTTATTTAGCATCTGAACAACTTCCAACCAACTTGGTTCCGATTTTTTTTCCAATATATGTTATATAAGATATGAAAAATGAGTTTTGGATATGGATTATCAATGTTTTACTTGTAATTTGATAAAAGATAAAATTATACTAAATATATGAGAAATTATTTAATGTGTGATATTTTTGGAAATGTTCACTAATGTAACGACCAGGACATGTTGGTTTACACCGCTTCATGTTATATTCTAGTGCATAATATGTTATTGCGATAGTAACTATGTCATGGTTCTCTTCATGATAGGTTTACGTGACTTAAAATATAAAATTTATTATACTTATTCTCCTTCTATAATATATAATAATTATTTTATTATCATATTATGATAATCTATATGAGTTTAAATGCACAATATAATTGGTTAAACATTAAAAAAATTAATTATAAATGAGAATCCAAGAGTTACAAATATTATATTTTATGAAACATTTCATTCATTATAATTGAATGTAAGTAATCCAAATGGTCAAAATGTATGTCTATATATGTTGATATATAGTTTTTCTAGTGAGGAATGGAATGTTGTAAAATTCCTTGGGATAAATATCTCTTACTCTCTCCCTCTATCTCCCTCTTTTTCACTTCCTCTTTAAATAGGGTTCTAGAAAACCGTGAGGAATAGAAAATAATTCCCATGTAATGGAGAACTCTAATAGAATATGAATACCGTTAGAGTATGGTTTCTATTAGTTAATTCTCAGTTATTTATATCAAAAACATATAGTGAATCTAGAATTTATTTTTATAGTTCAAATAAATGAAGAGATCCTTTGTTTTACATGTTTTTTTATTCATTTCACCAACATTGAATATGTATATTTCCTCTAAAACCATTCACCATAAATCAAGATTCATAGTATTGAATTGGTGAAATATTACTTACATAATTAGAACATACACTTTTCCTCACATATTATAGTGTGCGTTTTTAGACATTTCTTTTAGTTATATATGGAAAGGAAATGATACTATGTTCATCGAAACTAGAACCCAAGATCATGGTTTTATGTGGGGTGTGATGGTTTTCTATGTAACTTAAATTGGTTATTTTGATATCCTAGATGAAAAGTGTTAGTATTCAAAATTAGTTATCACATCTTAATTATAGACATACATATTTTCTTTCATTATTGATGGTAATTTTTTTATTTAAAGGCCATTTTTAAAAACTCTTTTGGTTATAAAATAATGATTAATTTTCATTTACCTAGAGATGTTTATTTTAATTAAGGGAAAATTAGTCCATAATGTTTATGTGTTGTTACTGAATAATAGTTTCTATCCTCTAGTGATTAAGAAACATCATTATGTCCATTTTATAATCTAATTTGGATCTCAAAATTATGGCCCCAGGGCTTAGTTGTTGCTAGTTTTCTTAGAATTTTAAATTGTTAAATGTAATTTATCATAGATCGAAAAAGTATCCATTGTGCTTAATTTTAGGGGATAAGATTACAATAATTTTTTAAATATTTGGTATTTTTCAAAATGAGTTATCAAAACTAAATTTTATATTTCTTAAAAAAATATAATTTTATATAGTATTTCATATATTTATTCTATAATTTTTAATATTAAATGAAAAAGTAATGTCAATTATAAATGAAATAATTTTAAGTAATTGACTAACATATATTAATTAGTTATTAAATTTAAAATTACCAATTTATTTTATTGATGGAATTAACATTTAAATTTCATGTGTAAGATAATATATTCACAGATAAAAAATTAATAACAAAAAATATGTCTATTGAAAAAATAATTATAAATGATATTATATTTTCATACACAATATTTACATATTGATTAAAAAAGATATAGTTTAAAAAATAATCAAAAATATAAACATATTTGATGAAAAAACATATTAATAACCCAAAATTTAAACTGAAAAATATTATTTTTCTAATATTCACATATACATAAAATGATAAAGAAAAAATGATTATTTGAACTTGATTTAATAAATAAATATATTATAAATCCACAATATACGTAAAAGTGATAATGAAAAAAGGTATATTATTCAAAATTAGTTTAATATATTATCAAGGAATATTTATGCCATGAGCCTCCCCCAACAAAAACCCCTCTCAGTATAACAGAAATGATGAGTTTTTCCATCGAAGCCTAAATTAAATAATCCACATGTTGGAGCCTAGTACCAAGGGTTTAGTGTACCAACCTAAAACTAGTTATCTACTATGACTTAAACAAGTTCCATATAACTTAAGCATTCATCGTAGTATGCTATAGGTTATCAACCAATAGTTAGGGTTAATTTATAAAGTGCTGTGACTATACCCTCTTTGGTATAGATATCAATAAATAACAACAAAAGTAACATAATAATATCCATCTAATAAATAATGTAATGAAATTTATCACAACAACATTCCATATGAAATTATAATAATAACACTCATGTCATAAGAATACTAACAATAACAACTTCACATATTCATATCAAGCATAAACAAGACTACTACTGTTTCAGCAATACAGATAACACAAAAGTTAACAAAAGGTCCTAATAAATAGAAAACTATGATCCAAAGTAAATGAATTGTATCAAATCGTAACTCATACCAAAAATCCCATATCAACCATCAATTATTGGCACCTTACCCTTACTAAGAGCATGAAACAGGAAGTCTTATTTGGTACCTGGGCATTTGAGTAGGGTGTGAGTATTACTGAGTAATCCACTATAAACAGTGTCCTTGAATATATCCAAAAAAAAGTGTATATATAGTGTGATATTCTTGAAAATTATGTAAATAACCAAAGGTAGTAACAATAAAATAAATTACAGATATGGGTGCTTCATAGTCACCATGTGTGATGAATAACAATTTCAACCAGTGTTTGCGTGTCTCTAAACAAATCACACAAACATCATCTGGCCATTTCACCAAAAGTATTAGTTAAGGTGATTAACATCCCATAGACATATAATGACTAATAGATGGAATGTACCTCCCAATGGAATATCCATAGTTTAAAGAATAGCATCCATGTGATATTAAGATTACCAATACTTGTGTGTATGTATTAATAACATATCCATCACTAAGAGAATATCATCTCTAAGATAACATGATCACTAATACATGTGAATATTTTCCACATGTGCACATATAAGGGTGGGAAAATGACCTAAAGATGTCAAAAAGGGAAGTAATAACATCCCTACTCATGGGTACAATATCTTAAGGGAAGAGTGTCCCTAGTCCAAAGCCACATCACATGAGAAATGGGTACCATGTATCACTAATTCCATAATCATATGGGAATCATCCCCCCTCTGAGGAAGCATCTCAACATGGGATGTATGTCCTACCTCCAAGGGTAATAGTGGAAAACTAGGAATAAAATTCCATTCTCATCATCATCAGGGACACATGGGAATTTCTCCCATCACCATGGGCATCAAAACAAAAATATAAATAAACAAAATAATGGTAATAGTGTCCATATTCATAATAATTATGTAATTAGTGGAATTATATCCCAACACCCTGGGCATAGAATATGAGTCACAAATATAAAAACTAGATTCAATAGAATTCCTAACCATGATAAATGTTCCATGACTAGGAATAACTACCCCACTTTTCCACCACAATCACCATGATAATACCATCCTAATAACATAGCTAAAAAATAACAAGGAATAGTAATCTATTCAATATTATAAAAAATTTATAATTGCTTTTAAAAACATTCTAACCTAATTTAAAATATATCAAAGTCGGTATCTATGAACTTGAAGTTATAATATTAAGGTAACTTGGTAACCACCCACTTGGCTACACATAATAAAGGGGATGAATCACTCACCCTAGTTTAATTTAACTAGCCAAAGGCTCTAGGGAAAATATAAATATCCACATGGCCAGGACCCATGATAGTAATTTACAATTATAAAAAAATCCATTGTCCAAGGACATAAAAAGGAACCAAAGTAGGTTCATGGTATCATTACATATATCATGAGAGCCTCTAAGACATCCAATGAATAATGGTTGTATAACTTTGTGTTATGATCATCGACATCGATCATCATATCACTAAGGAATAACAATAAAAGGATCTAACATGGACCAAAAAATCCTTACCAAGCTCAATTTGATCATGGGAAAAATTCAAATTAATTTACGTTCAATCTCACACTGGTAGCCAGACCACGTATATCATGTCACGTGAAATGAGAGATAATTATTAGGATTATTTTGGGACCACCTACCTCAATATAATTGAATCATACTTATCGAAAAATCAGGATGATTTTTCTCTAATCAACAGAATTCCCAAAATCTAGAAAATGTTATAAATTTGTGAAAAAATGGAAAATAATGTTATGATAGTGAATGTATTGATATGATGAGGGATGAGGAGTCTTGGCCTTAATATAGTTTACCCGTTGTGATGAATGGATTGAAGTGAAACCATGAACTAGGGGAGAAACATCACATAGAAGTGGGAAATGATAGTGAGAGCATAGAGATATCATGGATGGATGGTTGCCTAAAATGAGTAGACAGACTCAAATTTAATAATTTTATAAAACATTATTCGATTTATTTGAAAATTACAAAAAAAAAGAGATCATCGGGTACCAGGTCACCTATCACCATCTAACACCCTAAGATTTTGTAATTTTTTTGAATTAATTTAATATATTTGATAATTTTCAGTTCACACGTCACTGAATATAGCATTTATTCCAAAGCACTATGTTTTTCATGTGTCAAATGAAACACCAAGTTGGTATTTCACTAAATGCAACACAAAGATTAGCTTGTGTTACACACAACACTATGTCTGTCTTGTGATACCCTAAATATCGAGTCTCTTCAAAAACATTCTTTACACTCTACTGAGTCTAAAAAAAGCAAAATATAAAATTAATAGTATTGTTAAAATATTATTATAATTATCACCAAGACCTTGTAATGGGAGATATGAATGAGATTGACTAAATTATAAAACTATGGATTACAAATTTGTAACATCCCTATTCTGGGTGTGCCCAAAGGTTCCTCATACCCAGTTGGTCACATTGCCTCAAGTGCATTTCCCCGAATTCTAGAGGCTTCCGACTAGTAGTGAGGTCCTTGGGTTTAATAATGGGGAAACTATGCCCTCATTAGCAGAGTAACACAATAGAAACAAATAGATAATAGTAGTGGAAGTAGAAATACCATACAATAAGAAAATAGTGGATGATTGAAAGTAAATAAACAACTGTAGCATATATATAAATGATTCAGGACTCATATGTCAATTAAAGAATCCATAAAAGTCACAATTCAGAAATAAACTACTAAACTAAAGTACAAAGGAAAAGAAATAAACTCCAGTAGCATCGCAAGCCTCATTTTGGTCATATTTTCTCCAACTCCACAGTAGTCATGTACCTGAAGAAGAAGGGTTATTTCCCTTATCTATACCTGAAATAATATAATATGTTTGGATGAAAAACATGACCCAAATAGGGTATGAAATGAATCCCAGTAGGCAACCACCAAAAGATATGTGACTAATAGTCAGTAATTATATATAGTATTCAATATGAAAAATGAAGTAATAAACAAGGAAGTACTCAAAAGTAAACTATACTTCAGTTTAAACTATATTCATTTACATTTATCAAATTAATCAACCAATCATTCATAAGAAACATTCTTGGAAGTTCTCATAGTCTAACCCCTCTTTTTTATCTTTAACAAAGACTCTCTGAGTAATCACTCGTCGTTAATTCCTCTTATAGCCTTTTAACAGTAAACTACAGAATCTATAAGGAAGCACTCAATGTCCAATTACCCCTATGGTCTCTCAATGTGAAACAATAGACACTATTAGGGACCACTCCCATCCACCCCCATATGGTATCGCAATGTGAAAAGTATAACAGAGACTCTGGGGAAGCTCTCAATGTTTGTTCCCCCTATGGTCTCACTAAACTAGGTTCCCAAAGCCCTGTGTAATTCAATCATACCCAAATGATATCCATTAGCCAAAGAAAATATCAAAAACTATATTTCTAAATTGTTACATTTCATATCACAGGCATGTAATATAATAATATCTCAATCCTAACAGCACTAGGCATCGAAAACAAAACAACCTAATAGGTAGTTCTAGACCCAAAGGAAAATGTCAAACAAACATGGGAAAACACATCAATATTAAGGTTAATAACCCTATTAGCAATAAATAACCCATACTCAAGAACAAAAATCATAGAAAGCATTAACATTGTTAAATTAACTATCCACTCAATACCCTAAACTAGGGTATTGGTCAATTTTTGCACATGAAAATCAAAGACATCTATGAAAAGGCCCAAACCACCTACATCGACATTGTAAGATTGATATAGTTGATCAAAAGCCTTTAAATCGACCGAGAATGTTGTAGATCAAGGTGATTCCAATGTAATCAACGGTGTTTGATTCGTAGAACGAATGGTGGGTCAGTGGCTCAAATAATATTTAATGATTCTTGATGCTAATGAAACGATGCTTCATGTTGTTAAAAACATCCCTCCTTACAGAAATTTGTCCCTAAATTTCCCTAACAAGGTGGCGTAGATGAATCCTTGAAAAGCTGTTGCCAATAAAATTGTATATCGGCCTACCTCTCCCATGACTCGTCCTATACTCGCTCATGCTTCCCCAGCACCCATACCATAGGAACAAACTAGCCACAAATAACTTTGGCACTGTGATCAACAATACGAATAGGATGCTCCTCGAAAGATTTATCCACCTCCAACTCAACCTCCTCAGGTTGAAAAACCTGATACGTGTCTTAGAAGTAACTTCATAGCTAAGAAATGTTGAAGAAATCCTGCATATCCCTGTACCAATGGGGTAACTAAAATCGATAGGCAACTGGCCCAAATCTCTCGAAAACCTCAAACGACCTGACGTCTATCAGTGAAAGCCTTCCCTGTCTACTAATTCTCCAATGTCCCAATCTCAGTGTGACACGTAGGAAAACCTAATCTCTGACCACGAACTCCAATGGTCATCTCCATCGATCATCATCATACTTTTTTCATGAATGTGTAGTAGTCATCGTCTTCCGAATCAACTCCACCAGCTCTATGGTCTCCTGGAAAAGATGAGGTCCCAGCACAACTGCCTCTCTTGTTTCAAAAATTAACTGTGTACCCAAAATCTAGAGTTCATGCTCTAAGCATGTCCTCCATCACCTGAATCATGGGCTTGGACATGCCCTCTTTTTGGGGATGGTAAGATGTAATCAGAAGTACATATGTACCCAAGCCCCCTGTAGTCCTTGCCAGACTAGAGAATTACAGCGGCTGTCCATGTCTGAAATGATGGAGTGTGGAACCCCATGTAAACATGAAATCTCTCAGATGTACAACCTTACCATCTCATCAACACTGAAGGTCTCCTTAACTGGTAAGAAGTGTGCAACCTTCATAAGTCTATCAATGAAAACCCAAATTGCATCATTCCCTCAAAGTGACCTCGGTGACCCCATCACAAAATCCATCACGACATCATTCCACTTTGACTCAGGAATGGGTAACTGCAAAAAAATCCATGTTGGTCACTGATTCTCTACCTTCTCTTGGTGATAGGTTGAAGAACTCACCATAAATCTAGAAACATCTATCTTCATACCATGCCACCAATACTGACGGTGTAGATCTCGATACATCTTTGTGACACCAGGATGAACTGTCCAAACTGAGGAAGGAAAATCCCGCATCAGCTCTTCATGTGTGCCTGCTTACACCCATACACACCCATGAAAATGAAAGACCTCATCCTCACCTAAGGTCCATATAGGAATAGGGTCCTCTACTGACACACTCTACCGTAGAATTAGGCCTTCAGAATATGACAGCTTCCTGATTGGAACTCGATCATGTAAAGTAGAGGTAACAACTACAGAAGAAAGAAATATCTTCTCCTGTCTGTCTTGCACCTCCAAATAAATATCAGAGAATAGATCCATAAGTTTCCACTCACTACTAGCCTCCTGGTCTTCATGTATTTGATTCCTCCTATTCAAATAATCATCCACTATGTTGCCCTTCCCATGCGTATAGGAAAGCTTAATGTTAGAGGAATGAAGGTACTCAACCAACCTTTGTTGCCTCAAATTCAGATCATGCTGAGTAAAGGTATACATGATACTCTTATGGTAAGTGAAAACCACAAAATTCACTCCCAAACGATAATTTCTCCAACAACACAAAGAATGCACAATTGTTGCTAAGTAAAGATCATGGGTTAGGTAATTCCTCTCATGTGGCCTCAACTACTGATACAGTACGTAACGACTCCTTCCCCCAACATAACAACTACTACCAGCCCAATACTCGATGAATCATAGTAAATAGTATAACTCTTGCTCGGCTCTAGTAAAATTAGGATTGGTGCTGAAGTAAACCTCCCTTTCAGCTCCTGATAGGCTGATTCACATGAATCTATCCACATGTACTTCACACCCTTCTTAGTCAGGATCATTAGTGGAACTACAAAGCATTAAAATTCATATATATAATGTTTGTAGTAATCAGAGAACCGTAAAAACCTCCATACCTCAAAGAAGTTCTTCAGCTGCTCTAAGGGAACTACTGCTCTCACTTTCTCTGGGTCTTCTGATACTCCTGTCTTTGATATTACATGACCCATGAAGTGAATCTGGTTCATCCCAAAGTTTCATTTTGAGATCTATACATATAACTGATTCTCTCGGAAAGAAATACAAATGATCTCAATATGGGTAGCATGGTCGTGTTGAGTGTGAGATTTCACAAATCTATCATCAACAAAAACCATAAAAAATGAGTCCAAGTATGGATGGAACACTTGGTTCATCAGTTCCATAAAAATGGCAAGAACATTCATGAGACCAAACGACATAACCACATACTCGTATAGAACATACCTACTCTGAAAGGATGTAAGTGGTATATCAGATTCTCTGACACACAACTGATGATAAACGGATCTCACATCAATCTTCAAGAACACGCGAGCTCTGTGAAGCTGATCAAAGAGATCATCAATCCACAGTAAGGGATATCAGTTTTTGACTGTCAACTGGTTCAGATTCGGATAATCCACACAATGTCTGAAGGTACCTTCAGCCTTTTCACCAATAGGATAGGAAAACCCTGAGGATAAGTACACGATCAGATTAAACCCTTTGCCTGTAACTCCTATAACATCCTCTTGAGCTCCTGTAACCCTCATGTAACCATCTTATAAGGATGAATGGACACCAGTGCAGCTCCTGCCACAAGCTGAATAGAAAATACTGCCTCTCGCTTCAGAGGAAAACCTGAAAAGGCCTCTAGTTATACATACCATAAATGATACACCACTGGAGGAATGTCTATCTCAGAAGTCCTCTAGTCATACAGATACAAACCAGTAATCTGGGTTGTAACTCCTCCTAAACCATGATACTTGTGTCCCGCTCTACTCACCTAGACATCCCATTCACCCATATATAGAAATATCCTGCCCTCTGGTGATGTGAAACTCACCCTACGATGATCGTAGTCAATAAAGGCCTGGAAAGAGACCAACTAGTCCATTCTGATAATGACATCATATCCTATAATTTCAAAGACATAATGGTCCCATAATAAGTGACTCCCACAAACCTCAAGAGGGAAATTCTTTCACTGACATACACTAGCCATTTTAGTCCCTAACAGAGTGTCCAACATCATGATATCATTAAAAGTAATGATACAGATCCCAAATCTCTCCACAAAAGAAAAAAAATATGAAACTATGGGAAGCCCCTGTATCGAAAAGTGAAGAAGCTAAAACTAAGGCAACTATAATCGTACCTCTAACAATAGAGGGTTTGAGATCCTGATGCTTCTAGGTTTGTTCCACTAAAAATGTTTGCCCAGTGCTGCAGCCCTGTGACGCTACCTGACTACCCTGAGCTGATCCATCCTGTTATCATTGTGAACATGCACCCTAATTACCATGGCCATGGCCACCTCCTCTTCTAGGGCGACTTGACGAACTCTAATTTCCTGAAAGATGAGAAACTAGTGGTCCTTCTCCTGAACTTGGAGTCATCGATGAATCCATATCACCAGAAGCAGGTGAGAAAAACCAACAGAACGCTGAAAATGACCCATCATTCTGCAAGATCGGCACTCAATTGGGTCTTTTGGGCAATGTGGCCTTGTATTCCCACTATTCCCACACTGGTAGCACACCACCTAGATACCTAAATGAGTATCCATCCTACTCCGATCTCCACATATAGAATCCATGCGGTGCTTCCTACTATCATCCAGAGAAGCACCAACTCTAGATGTTGAACCACCCAAGCTCACGGCTCCAGAATCCCTCAGGTTGCGCTCTGTGATCAACACTTGGTTGACTATAGAAATGATGGAATTCAACCTGACGATGTTTATCTGGGATCATATGTCATTCCTAAGACCATACTTAAACTTCCTCAAAAAAATATATCATCTACACCTGTAATGGGTGTGAAACACTGATGCTTTGTGAAGTAAGAAGAGTACTCCATTACTGAAAGAGTACCTTGTTCCAGGATCATGAACAATCGGGTTCGATCGGCCCTCAAATTCCCCACATATAAGTAATCTTAGAAGGCACACTAGAACACATCACAAGCCATAACCTACTCACGTCCTGCCTATGAGATCACATCCCACCATCACATGGAATAATCCATAAGAATGTACATAGCGAGATTCACCCTCCTCTCTAGATGTGTCTCGAGATGCTCAGAGATAGAAAACATAGATCCTAACCATGACTCTGCAGCCTGAGGTCTTCCATCCCTTGAGAATGTGGGAGGATGATGTTGCTAAAAAAACCATGTCAACTCTATCATAGATGGGGCAAGATGCAGTGCTTCGTGGAAGGTCTACATAAACCTCATGAATCCTTCTTGGGACTGTGCATCAGCACCTGTATTAGGAATGATGGTTGGTGCCAAGATGGGCAAGATAAGAGGATCTTCTGGTAGTCCCTGATCTACCATGTCTAGTGTCTGGTCATTTCCCAGTATCTGGTGTACAACTGAAGGACGTCTTGATGGCATGACTCAGCAAGGTCAAGCACACACCTTAGTTCAATATTATCAAGGACAAAAAATTAGATGTGCAAGAAAGTAACAGAAGAAAGAATGAATTAAGGTATTTCAAAACAAGGATACATGGCATGTATAACCCCTACATGACCTATTCCCTTAAGTGATCACATGGGTGTGTACATCAACCAACCCTGGTTGTGTAACACCCCATACACACGGCATGTTCCTCCTAAGGAAACAACGTGTACTTGAATCATTTCCCTCTTCCCAAGTTCCTCTACATGGCTAAACCACACGGTTCTCTTAGAAAAAAAACTATACAGCATGTTTATGCCGGACACAAAGTGTACTATAAGGATTTCACCGACTTGTGACGTTAGTCAAACGACCAGATATATGGTCAAATCCACAAGGAATGTTCAAGATGGACACAATGTGTACTACCTGAGTTTCATCCATCCAGGTCGTTTCTCACATAGTCGGATACATGGTTTACTGTACACAGCGTGCAAGAACTAGACACGACGTGTAAAACCCAAGTTTAATCCATCTATGTCGCTGGTCACATGGATGGATACATGGTCCTTACAACACAGCATGTACTCCTCGTACAGGGTGTGTTCCATGAAAAATTTAAAAAACCATGTGTCTCCTGCCACATAGTCATTCACACAGTTAAAGACTATATGGTGTGTACATAAAGTACACGATGTGTAATTAAAAAAACATTTCCTTCTTGAACAAAATGATAAATGGAATTTATTCATCATTACATATCGTCTATTCTGGGTTTTCCAGACACTGAGCCTCAGAAACTACTCCAGAACCTCATAAAAAAACTAAAACAAACATTGAAGTTCCAAATTCCTATCTGCGGGGGCCCATACTCCTCATGAATGAAATCATGGCATCATATTCATGTCACATCATAGTATAACTCAGTTAATGTTCAATGTGATCCACCAAATTCTGATCTATGTGGTCCCATAACACCTCAGGGACCATAGTTTGGTACCCATTCAAATGAAAATATAAGTTTTCCAATACCTTATCAAAATAGAAGGTATTCTATCATGACATCCATCACAACAACATGCATATCTAGCACAACATCTATCACAACAACATGAAATCAGGAATACACCCTAAATTGCATGACTAGAATACATGACATCTGATCCCTAGCAAGTTCATATATGATGCATTAGATGGAATACCCTCATCACATCAGGTTTCAGCAGAAATTGAACCTCAATAACATCAATGATAGAAGAAAAAAACATCCGAATCACCCAATTATTAAATCAAATCAACTATATTAATGGAAAAAGTAGAAAAATTGCAATATTCAAGGCATATTGGATATTACCTATACATGGGTTAGCTACTCCAAGGCACAACTTATTACTAACTACATATTCCTGCATATCCCTATATATATGCTCCAATGAGTATTTCAAGAAGAAAAGAATTATTATTCTGATACCACTTTGTAACTTCCTGGTTCCTGGTTCCTCCAATAGGTGTCCCATACTTGGTTGGTCACATGGCCTCAAGCGCATTTCCCAGAATGCTAGTGGCTACTGACTAGTAGCAAGGGACATGGGTGTGATAGTGGGGAAGCTATGCCTTTATTGGCAGAGTAACACAGCAGAAACAAACATATAATGGTAGAAGAAGAAGTAATACCATAAAATACTTAAAAAACAGAATACAGAAAGTAGATAAACAAATAGAGAATATATATATATATATATATAAATGATGCATGTCACATATGTCTAGGAAATCATCCAAACAAGTCATAATGCTGAAATGTATTACTAAACCAAAGTACAAAGGAAAAAAATAAACTCCAGTAGCATCGCAATCTTATTCTTGGTCTCATGCTATCCATGTCCACAGCAGTAAAGTACATGAAAAAGAAGGGAGCTTTCCATTATCTATACCCACAATAATATAATATTTTTAGGACCAAAAACATGACTCAAACTGTGTGTGTGATGAATCCCAATAAGAAACCACACAAAGATTTGTGCCTAATAGTTAGTGAATATATATTGTAGGAAACATGAAAAATGATGTAATAAATAAGGAAGTACTCAAAATCAAACAATCCAATAGTTTCAATTAATTCATTTACATTTATCAATTTAATCAGTCATTCTTTCAAAAGAAATCCCCTGGGATGTTCTCACTATCTAAACCCTCTAGTTCAACATAAACAAAGACTCTCTGAGGAAGCACTCATCGTCAATTCCTCATGTGGTCTTTTAATGGTAATATACAAACTCACTAAAGAAGCAGTCAATGACCAATTCCCCATGTGGTCTCTCATTTTGAAACTATAGACACTTTGAGGGAGCACTCACATCCATCCCCCATATGGTCTTGAAATGAGAAAAGTATAACAGACACTTTCAGGAATCTCTCCATGTCCATTCCACATATAGTCTCACTACACCAGGATCCCACAACCCTATGTAATTCAATCGTGAACAAATGATATCCAACTTCCAATGTGAATCTCAATTAATACATGTCTAAATAGCTACAATTCATATCACAATATTTCCATATAATAATAACTTCATCTTAACAGCACTAGGCATGGAAAACTAAACAACCTAACAGGCAGTTCTAGACCCACTGGCCAATATCAAACAAAAATGGGAAAACACATCCATAGAAAGGTAAATAACCCCATTTACAATAAAAAACCCATAATCAATCAAAAAATCATAGTAGGCATTAATAGGGTTAAATTCCCTATCCACGCAATACACAAAACTATGGTATTGGGAAAAAAATTCACATATAATTCAAATACATCTACAGAAGGCACAAACAACCTACCTCGATGTTGTACGACCGATATAGTTGAAACTTAGGCATCGAATCTCCATATAATGTCTATGATCGAGAAAATTCTAATGCAATTGATGGTGTCTTATTCAGAGAACGAACGGTGGGTCAGTAGCTCAAAAAGATTCGGCGATTCCCGCCACTCCTGAAAAAAAGAATTCGGTTCATAAAAAAAGAATATAAAATTAATCCTTTGATTAAAATTTATTTATAAATTAAATAAATAAATATTTGAAAATGATGAAATTCCATTTCTAATAAAACTATTTTGCTATGTACAAACACCATTTTATCTCAATAAATTAGAAAAAAAACTATTGATGAATGTTTCTAACAACCTAAATATATTACATATCAATTAAACTTTTTTGACATGCATACAATGGGTTTGGGAGAAAAAAGATAAGAATAATTTTGATTTTATGAATAAAAAATATATTTTTTTTAAAGATTAGTTTACCACTTTTTAATGGGAAACCCATTTTAATTAATTTTTTAGATAATTTTATGATTTTACTTGAAAAAATAAACTTTATTTTTAAAAATAGACTATCAAAATTTACTTTTTTTAAAATGTTGGTATTTTTCAGATAAGTTTCATTTTCTTATTATTAGTGATAAAACAAAAAAATTTCTTTGATAACTACTTTTTCATATTACTAATTTATTAGTATAGTTATGATTTCATTTGGGTTTAAAGTATAAATAAATAAATTAAACATAAATTAATCTAATTTATCTAAACAGTAAAAATTTCACATTGAGAATATATATAATAACACTTCAAACTTTTGGACTTTTTCACATTAAAAACATGTCATCTCATCTCATCTACGAGATTAATTTTAAATTAATTTCCACCAATTCTATAATTATTATTTAGAAAAATGAATTCCATATTTGAAATCAGAATAATTAAAAATTTATATTAATGTTATCATAGTTTTTTACCCAAAATAGTTGTGAAATAAATTAAAATTAGTTATATTGATTTAGGTAATAATGAGATTAATTAATGTGGGTAGCACTCAAATCATTCCAATAATACCCAATATTTCATTTTCCCCAATAATAAAAGGCCTTCTCTCATCCTCCTCTCATCACACCTCTTAAACCCTTTTGTATCTTCCAATACCTACCCAATTCAACTACCAAATCCCTAACGTTGTCCTAGAAGACTCTATTTGGGAATAAATCCAATGAAGTAACCAATTTAATTCCAACCAAAAGTAGTTACCCAAAGAAGAGATAACATCTTTCAACAAGCACTTTTGTTTTATTTCTTTTTCCACCCCCTCAATTATTATTATTCTATGATTATATAATATCCTCATTATCATAAATATACTGATATTCTTTCATGATAAAAGTTAAACATATACTCATACACACTTCCATCAAATGGGATACTCAATCATCGTTCGTGTGTATGGTAGACTATAGCCTCATGAACCGGTGTCAATGGTTCTTCCATTTCCACCTTCCATGGATGGGAATAATGATTTAATTACTATTTTATATGATATATATTATATTTAGGAATTATTTATTCTTATATAATTATATATAACAAAAAACTTCAGGCTTCCCATTTTTTGTAAATACGATAACATCGTTTATGGACGTCTGGACTACCGCCTCCTCAAAGCGATTGGATTAGTTCACACATTAAATGGAATATATTAATGATTAGTTCAGTAAAATTATAATAATATATATTAAATAATAATGATCCATTAATTTATATAAATATATATATCATTATATTTATTTCTCTTAATATGACACAAAAAAGTAAACAACGTTCATGAGTACGTGCGACTTACAATCTCCATGAACGATGTATTATATTTCATATTTCTCTATTTTATATATTATTATAAATAAATATATACTAAATATATATTATATTTATATAATTTTATTCATTCTTTAGGATACTAGTTAATGATATATATAAGAATACCGAAAATATAAAAATTCAAAACACATGCAAAAAAATAAATTATTACCTAAAGCGTCACTTTGACAAGGAATTGCTAATAAAAGGGTAATATAAAGTAATAATAAAATAATATATTCTATTATATATAGTAATATGGTACTTTGGTAGTTTTAAAATTAAATTATAATTACTATAAATGAGTTTTGAACTTGTATACGGAATGTCAAGACTTGAGAAAATGGTTTTCTAGTCTCACTATTATTTATATGAGAAATATTCTATATTCACAACTTATTCTTGTTGTGTGGTGTATATACTATCTCAATGCATGTTATATAATGAATTTAAATTATTTAATGATATTAAATGTTTTAATTTATGTTATTATTTCATAGGGATCATTATTCAAAAGTTACTCATGTAGTTAGAGTATTTTTTGTTTCACTTTTATTTATGAATGACTTGTGCCTTATCCACATCTAGTTTATTTTTTATGGTGTATATATTTCCCATTTATTTAGTTTATTATTATTATACTTTAATTTATGGGTATTTATATACCCATTTTATTATCTCTATTTCATGGGTTTTTATGGTTCAAAAGTTACCAAATCAGTATGGTAGTTTTGTATAAGTTTCCATCATTGGGAGACATGGTTTGTTATCCACCATTATTCTTTTATGAGTTACATATAATTCTATTTTAAATTATATATCAGGAATATATTTATTTTAATTATGTTTGAAGCTTCATATAATTTAATTTTCCAATATTGGGTATTTTATTCAAATTTACCAAAGTTGTAAGAGTTTATTTCAATAATCTCATCATTTATTGGGATTGTTAATGATTATGATTCCATTGATGAAATCTTATGATTAATCTCTGAAAAAAAACTCATGATGTTGATTACACATATTTTATTCATGATATATTCATGTATTAGTGCAATTATATAATTATTTGGTACTTAATATAATTAATAAATTATTTCTAAGAAAATATGACAATATTTCTCTATATACTCATAAATCTAATATATTTCAAAAACAGTGTTGTCAAAATTGTTTTTAAAAAATACTCTTAAGATAATTTAAAATGAAAAAGTATTTTAAATTTTTTTTATGGTTTTAAAACATCCTTTATATGTTTTAAAATCTAATTTCAAATAATTTTTTTCCAAAATGCTTGCATGCTTCCTTTATTAGTTTTTAAGGTATTTTTAATGAACAAGGTTTTCAAAATGTTTTCAGGATTCCTTTATTTGTTTTCAATGTATTTTCAATGAAAATGTTTTGAAACTTTTTCAAGCATCATTTATATGTTTTCAAATTATTTTCATGGTTACATTATAATTTTTTAAGATATTTTCAATATAAAATCATTTAAATTTTTTTCAGATTCATTTATACGTTTTTATTGTATTTTCATAGATAAAGGTTTTTGAAATGTTTCCAAGCTTCCGTTATATTTTTTATATTCAAATAAGATGGTTTTCAAATGGATTTATGTTTCATAAATCATTTTTCCAACAATAAAAGATATTTTCATCAATAAATGTTTTTAAAATATATTTCAAAATAATTTTCTAATATGTCATCTGTTGGGGTCACTCATGCCTTTCTGGGGAAATGATCCAAGTATTATATTAATATTCTATATCTGAATGGTTTATGTTTATAGGTCATGATGGTTATAAAACTTATTTATTGTTCATGGGTTGTACGTTTATGAAACTCATTTCTCTTCTATGGGTTATATGCTTATGAACCCAAATTCTTTTCAAAGGCTATGGTTTGGTGAAATGATTATAAAACACATATCTTTTCCATAGGTTATGATATGATGACATGTTTATGATTCCCATTTCATTTCACAGGTCAGGGTATAATGTTTATTAAACCAATCTATTTATGGGTCATGATATGGTGTATGTTTTGTTATCTTTTAAACCTTGCATGTTTGATTTCCTATGTGTAAGGTGGGACTTATATCTCCATCAAATGCATTTTTAATGATTTTTATCTCATTATATAATGATGGGAAACAATCCAATGAGATTTATCAACTATGGGAAGAAGGGGAACCCTATTCCACTATGGGAAAAATGGGAAACCTGATCTACCATGGGAATAAGGGAAAAACTAATCCCCTATAAGGAAAGGATTGTCACTGGGGATGGTTGCTCATCCCACCCAGTAGGTTTAGCCCTCATGAAGTTCCATGACATGTTTTGGAAAAGATCCTTGACTTATTGGTAATTATATTACATGTTTATGTGTTTTCTAAAATTCTTTTTCTTATTCCTATGTTATTCTTTCTTGGATTATGATCTTGATTCCCTTATAATTAATGTCTTATAAACTGCTAATATTTTTCCATGATTCATGTATATGATTTTTGACATAAAATGTATGATTTTTAAATTTTATTTTCATGTTACTATTCCATTATGATAATGTTATTCTTACGTATCTCCTTTATTTACACTTAATGAAAATCTAATATTACCCTTTATTATGTTTCTTTTCCACTTGTTATGAATAGGGGTTTTAAGTATAAGTAATAAAGGGATCGATCTTTGTGGAAAACATTTAAGATCATTCACAAAGTTATAATATTTTGTTCTATGTTTCCATATATACTATACTATTATGGTCCTCGGGAATTTACTTTTGTAATGTGCTTAATATTCATCTAAAATGATCGAATATCCATGTATGTTAATCGTGGGTTTCTGTAGATGGGATCATAATAAATGTATGGTTGACCTATAGAAAATAGGATGATTAAACTTTAGTGAAATCCTTAGGGACATTTATAATGATATTTATAGGGATTTTTCTAAGGATAAGCATGTGGTTTCCAAGATTTAAAAGACGGTGTTGTGATTTCGAAATATTGTATATAAATTTTTATGATTATGTGATTTTATGCAATGATAAGTGTTTCTCACACTATACATTCAAGTCTTAGTCAATATAAATAACAATAAGGAACTCGTTTAACATTTAATGTTTCATATATGGGAAGTATGGTAATTATGAAAATCATTTTCCATGGTGTAAATATAATGATGAGAATCCTGAAGGTGTTATGATTATTTGTTATACTGCTATAGATAAAGAAACTGAAAACAACATGTAATGTTATTGGATGTTCTTACACTATTTTTTATAGTATATTTATGAAGCAAGATTAAATAGAGTTGTGAGGATCCATAAAAATGATTCATATTTCGTACTCTAAGAAAGGTTTATTAAGGAATAAGATGATGAATCCTAAGTAAGGGTTTAAGAATAATATTGGATAATTTAATTGTATATATATTTGAATTCATGAATCATTTTATATGAATCATAAAGTATATGTTTTCCATTAATTACTAGAAAAAACATTACATTGAGTTAATTACCTTGAAATGTGATTTAATGGAAAGGTGATATTTTGATTGAGGGAAGGTATCCCTTAATGTGTTCTTCATGTAGAGAAAATTGTGTTTATCTTGGATAAACAGATGATTGATATGGATATAGTAAATTGGATAGTACTGATTACCATGGAATTTATTATTGATCTGTTGAAAAATTTATCAATGTTATCATGGATGATGTATAAAATCTCATAGATTTAAGAATTATATCCAGTAAACATTAGAAAAAGGAAAAATCCATGTTTCCAATAAGGTATTATGGGAATTTAGGTTATTAATATACTTCAAGATCATACGTGATAAAGGTACACACATGTTTAGTGTGTGAAAAAAAGTTGAAGATTATGATATATGAGGAATCAATGACTATCTATTTCTGATTAATATAGTGACCTTATTTATATTGTTTTGGATTTTCAGCTTTTAGAAGGATTATAATGTTAAATATTAAGGGAAGTTTAAGATTAATTTCAGATGATGTTTGTGAAATTAAAGTATTATCTCACCATATGAGGGTGTATGCATATTGGATTTCATATTATATCCTTTTGTTTTGATGGTACCTAATAATAGATAGAATGACTTAATCGTCTATCCATGGGTCGCACGACCCATTAGTGATTCAGGGATAACAAATTCACATTCATTTCATGGAGTAAACGATGATGAAGAAATTGATCCAGGAACAACCAAAGGGTATGATTCTACATATGAAATATAATAAAATCGAGTAATTATATTTCATTATGTTCATATATAGAAATATAATCCCTCAACTCTTTGAAAAGTTTATTGAAAAATATTTATCATAATACCTTCATTCATGTTGAACCAAATGTCTTATTCATCATAGATTTATGGTTTTGAGGGCCCTATATTTTTATTAATCATTCACTTTTTTGGGATCAATGAGCTAAACCAGGATATATAATTATTTATTCTTTCCTTCCAATCCAATAATCCTTTACCACCTATATTATCCGATGTGGAAACCTAGTTATGAGTACTTTTGGGAAACTTTTTTGTTTTTAACATTCCTTTTTAATGGAAGTTTTACTATCCATTTTTATGATGTGGATTTCTATGAAAGTAACTTTAATGCATTAAACGATTAATAACCCAAAATAATTTTGAGGGATAAATTCATTTTATTGGGGGTTATAATGTAATACCCCAAAATATTGTGAATTTTTTTGAATTAAGTTAATTGTTTCAATAATTTTCACGTGAAACAATATTGATTAAAGATTTTATATGAAATCACTATGTTTGGATTGTGTTATATGCATAAACAAGTTACTCTTTCACTAAATGTAACACATGTAATAACTTGTGGTAGTTGAAACACTATATCTGTCTTATGTTACACACATTTCCAAGTCCCTTCGATAACATGTGTTATATGCAAGACTGAGTTTTACCGAACTACAATAAACTATTAATATTTTTATTAAAATATTATTATAATTATCGCCTAGCCTTTGGAATGGAAGATATAAATGAGACTGACTAAATTATGAAACTATGATTTAAACATGTATATAAAAATATTCTCTTGGTTATCAATTATTTATAAATGAATGTAAGAACAACTTGAACGTAAATAAATTCCTTTTCTAAGAAAACTATTTTCAGTGTGCAAACCACATTTTTTCTTAACAAATTAAAAAAACCACTATTAATGAAATTATTTAATATACATTATGTATTATAAATTCAATAAATTTTTTTGAAACCCATCCATTAATTTTTATATGAAAAAGATAATAATGAATCTAATTTTATGTATAAAATTATGTATTTTTCTAAAAAATAATTTTACCACATTTTAATTGTGAACCCATTTTAAATATAATTTTTGAAAATTTTATTATTATTATTTGAGAAAATAAACTTCATTTGTAAAATTATAATATCAAAATTTACTTTGGATTTATTTTTTAGAGAAGTTTCAATTTTTTAATAAATTCTGAAAAAACACTGAATTTTAATTTGAAACTACTTTTTTATGTAATTTATTTATATTGATAAATTATATATTAATTAGGTTTTAATGAATAATTATAAATATTATATATAAATTAATATGATTTATTTCATTTTAACAAATTTAAAATTGAAATTGGATATAAAAACATTTGAATCTTTTGGACTTTTTAAGTTTAAAAACACATCGTATTGTCCTTTGTACGAGATTAATTTTAAATTAATTTATGCTACATATATATTTAGAATATAGAAAATTGAATTAATTATTTGAATAAAATTAATTATAAATTAATAATAAGGTAATATTAGTTTTATACCAAAAATATTAGTGAATGTAATTAAAAATAATTAAAGTGATTAAGGTAAAAATGAGCTTAATGAATGACTAAACATAGAATATAAGGTGTAAAAATGACACTACACTTTTCCAATAATTAATTTTTTCTATATTTAGACTATTAAACCTATATATATTTTTAATAGTCGATTTTTAACCCTTGGGGTACAAGTAAGATGTGGGGATCAGTCAAATCATTTCAAGACTAACCAATGTGTCATCTTCCCTACTTATAAAAGGAATAATATCCTCCTCTCATCACAAATCTCAAGCCATTTTCTCTCATCCAAAACCCGAAGAAATATTCTCCAAAAATTCATCCCTTCAACCTATAGGACTAACTTTGGGTATTAATCTAACCATGGAATCCCATAGGTGAATTCCAAAAGAAGGTACCCAAAGAAGAGGTAATAACCTTCAACATGCACTTTTATTTTATTTATTTATATACACCCTAATGTATTCTTATTGCATGATTATATAATAAAATAAGTATATAAAATATAATTAAATTTCATTATTAAAAGTTTTCTACCATCACTCACACACACGTCCATCAAATAGGATATGGAATCATTGTTTGTGTGTACAGTAGACTACCTCCTTTAGAGCTGATGTCATTCGTTCTTCCATTACCACCCTTCAAGGTGTGGAATAATTATGTTCATTGTATTTTTATATTTTATATATGTTATTTATAATTTATTTATTTATTCTGATTTATTATATAACAAATACCATCATGCTTTAAATTTTGTGTAAATATGATAACTTCATTTGTTAGCGTGTGGATTACTCTCTCCTCAAAGTGATTTGATTCGTTCACACATTACATGGAACATATTGTGTATGAGTTTATAAAACATTTAGAATATATATGAAATAATAATTTTAATTGAATTTTAATATATATAAATATATATCATTTACTTTATTTCTTTCAATGCAATAAGAAAATAGAAACAATGTTCATGTGTACGCACAAACTACAATCTCCATGAATAGTGTATTTCATTTCATATTTATATCATTTATAGAATATTATAAATACATATATAGTGAATATATATTATATTTATATCATTTATATCATTATTTATATTATTAAATCATGATAAAATTAATAAAACCAAAAAATATAACAAAAAAAATTACATTTCAAAAACAAAATGGTTGTTACACAAAGTGTAACATTAACATGGAATTGTTAATAAAGTGGTAATATAAACACACAATGAAATAATATATGATGTTTTATATAATAATAGGTTTATTTTTTATAGTTATAATAAAATTATATTTTCTATACCAGAGGTTTCAATGTGTACGAGGAAAGTCAAGGCATAGGGTAGGGGTTTTCCCGTCTCACTTTTATTTACATAAGATATATGATATATTCATTGCTTATTCTTATTTCGCAGTGTATATAATACCATATGAAATGTTATATAATGAATTAAATATATTTCATGATATTAAAAATTTTAATTTAAGTTATTCTTTCATGAGGATCACGATTCAAAATTTACTCAAGTAGTTAGGGGATTTATAGTCTCACTTTTGTTTCAACAAGACTTATCCCTTATTCACCACTCTTTCTTTTGGGTGGTGTATATATTTCCCATAAATATAATATATGATAATTATCAGTTAATTTATGGCTATTTACATACCCATTTTATGATCTATATTTCATGGGATTTTACTCTTTAAATGTTACAAAATCAGAAACATAGTTTGGTATCAATTGACTTCTTTGAGATAGAGGTTTTTTATGCACCTATATTCTTTTATGAGGTTTATATACTGCCATTATATATTTTATATCATGAATATAATTTTTTGATTATATTTTAAGCTTAATTTAATGTTTTTTATTACATGGGTACTTCTATTCAATTTTACCAAAGTGGTAAGAGTTTATTGCAACAATCTCATAGTTTATCAGGGTTTTTATTATTATACTTTAATTGATGAAATATTTTGATCCATCTCTATAGAAAACCGATGAATTTTATTATTATCTTGTTATTCATGATATCATCATGTATTAGTAAAATGTTTTCACTATTTTTAGTTAATATAATTAAGATTTTTTAGTAAAATCTAAACTTATTTCTTTCATTAGTCAAAAATATATTTTACATCAAAAACCTTGATTTAAAAAATGATTTAAAAATAATCACTTAAACACATTTTCAGGGAAAAAGTATTTATAAAATGTTTAATGGTTTTCAAAGATCCATTTATATTTTTTCAATGTAAATTTCAAATAAAATATTTACAAAATGTTTTCAAAATTATTTAATATATTTTCAATGTATTTTCAAAGAAAATATATTCAAAATATTATTAATATTACTTTATAATTTTTCAATGTATTGTCAATGAATTTTTTTTTTAAAAAAAGAAATATTATTTTATAATATTTATACTTTTTTTATAAGAAAAATGTTATCGAAATGTTATCATGATTCCTTTATATGTTTTCAAATTATTTTCAAAGAAAAAAATTTTCAAAATGTTTTTCAGATTACATTATATGTTTTCAAGGTTATTTTAAAAGGGTGTAGTTTTAAAAAGTTCTTATGTTTCATAAATAATTTTTGAAATAATGGATTATATTTTCATCAATAAACGTTTTTATGAGATATTTAAAAAAAATTCCATCTAAAATGGAAGCCATTGTAGTCACTCATGTATTTCTAGAGATATAATACAGGGGATCCATTCATATTATATCTATGAATATTTTTAGTTTTATGGTAATATTGTTATGAAACTTGTTTCTTTTTCTTTAGTTATATGTTTAAGAAACCCATTTCTCTTCCATGAGTTATATGCTTATGAATCCCACATCTTTTCATGGGTTATTATTTTGTTAAATGGTTATGAAACCCATATCATTTCCACAAGTTATTTTCTGATGAAATATTTATGATACCCATTTCCATTCATGGGATATGATATGATGGTTGGGAAACCAATATCATTATGGGTCATGATTTTATGAATGTTTTATTGTCTTGTGGAACACATATGTTAGATATCATTATGTGATGGGTGGGACCTATATCTCAATCCAAATCATTGGGTAAAGATTTATATCTCATGTGATAATGATGCCAAACAACTTGATGAGCAGGATATACAATTGGAAGAAGGGGAAAAATGATTCACTATGGGAATAATGGGATAATCAATCTATTATAAGGAAATGACCATTACTAGGTTTAGTGGTGTATCCCACTCAGTAGGTGTACTTCCCATGAAGTTCCCTGATATGTTTTGGTAAGGATACTTGAATTATAGGGTATGATATTATATTTTTTTGTGTCTACCATAATTCCATGTATTATTTATATATTATGATTTCATGGATTATTCCCTTGATTCCCTTATCATTGATGTCTTATGAATTGGAAATATTTGTTCCATAACTCATGTATATGATACATGATATGGATGTTTTTTTAAATGTTATTATCATGTTCTCATACCCTTATGCTCAGGTTATACTTACGTATCTACATTATATACCCCCACTGAGCATCTATGCTCACCATATATTCTATTTCCATTCCCCAGGTTAAGAAAAAAGCTTTTAATTAGATGTTATAAATGGTAATATCTTTCACCAAGTTAGATGAATCTTTTCTATGTTTTTGAATAAAATAAACTATTATTGTTCGTAGGCATGTACTTTTTTATTGTGAAAAATATTTATATAAAATGATATAATATCCTTGTATGTTAAGCCTCAGTCTCTATACAGCAGGTATATGGTTCCCCCCTAGGTACCCACCCTAGGGTTATCAAGTTGCTTGTGACCCATTTGGAGCTACAAGCTTCACTACCTTAACCGCTAGGTAACTAATACTGAATCACCAAGTATTTAGTGGAATATTTCAATTTATAGATGTCCTAGGACCCATCATGTCTTCCAAAAAACGCTCCCCTAAGCCTCACACCAACACCTCAAACCATTAATTTATTAAAATACAAATTTTTTTGTGGAAACTTAGCTCATATAAATGTGGGTGTTACAAATAAAAACACATTAATGTGATTAATATCCCTAAAAAATACTTGGAATAAGAGATAAACCAACAATAACCTCTATATATAATAAATAAAATATTCTATAATAAATGAAATTTCACACATAAAAGAAAAAAGAAAAATTAAATTTTATGATCTCTTATGGAAGTGGCTCTATAAACACCAAGTAACACTAATTACCGCTTCTTGTTATTAATGTCCAACACTATCACTGATTCCTTCCACACACACACACACACACACACACATATATATATATACCATTGAGCATGTAAATGTACTCATTATGATCTTTGGAAAACCCTTTTGTGTAAATGTGGATAAATAATATTAATTACTTAGTGAATAAATAGAAAAACCATCTCAATACTTAATCTAGGTCAACTAATTTCCAAATCCTCACTAAGGATCATTGGCTAAATATCATACACCATTATGGTAATATAATATTGAAGAAAATATATAAGTGAAGGTACTTTTCATCCACTTCACTATTGAACTAGTCACCCTCATGCCACAAAGTCATACATCATGGTTCTCCAATCCCCTACATATCTACAAAAACATATAAATTTAATATGTATAACTCTATCCAAAACAGAAAAATTATATTCCATAACATTATCACCACATATCAACAAATCACAATCACATATCCATAGGGTAATGTAGTCATAAAGGACATGAACCTAGTTCACTCTTCCTCTATTGTATTCCCTCCACTATGACCCATATAACAACCATTTCCTTGATCCATTATAGATTATAAAATGTCAGGATGTGATAGTAAAAAAGGGGGATCAGTCAATCATCTATATCCTCTAAGGCCTTAGTGTTAGGGAAAACACATAGAACTCAAAAAGAAATTTCTATGTTGATAGTGTTACCCAACTAAAGTGGGTATTTTTAAAAAATAGTATAAGTTATAATGAATATATAATAACACTCATGTAAATACTAAGGGTGTTGAACCTAATATTCAGGAAATAATTTTAGAAACATCCACACCATATATCAATATTGGTTCCACCTCTAACCAACTCTACCACTAAAACACATCAACACAATCCTACCTTGGCAAAAAAACATCTTATTTACATTTCATAATTTACAATTAATTCACATTATCCAATTATAACACCTTATATATAAATCATAATTAATAAAATTTAGTTTTAATTTCCATTAATACATGTATTATAAATAACATTAAAAATAAATTTAAGAATTCCTTCAAATCATTTAACATTATCACAACACATCCCCATTAAATAAGTCATTTATTCATTAAAATTATATAATTATAGCTTACTATGACATAACCTCATCTATTTATAAACATCAATATAACAACAATTAGGCCAATCACTCTATCATCATCAACATCATACAAAAATGGTAAAAACCACAATATCTCAATACCACTTCCTCAAAATCAACCTCATCAAAAACCAACATTTACCACATCATATACCACATCAATTACATAATCCACTACTGCCTCAATAAAATAACATTTGAACAACCTCTACAACAAAAAACCAACCATACCATAACAATTATAATTAAAATAAGGGGATAAAAAATAACTATAATGATAATAAATATCTCTAAACTAAAATTCTGACAATGAAAAACATCAATAAATACATTTAATTGTACAATAAAAATATTTAATGAATTCAAGCATAAAAAAACTCCCATAAATTCCATATTTCATAAAATCCTTTTTTGTTACCATATTTAATTTTGTATTCAATTTTTAATGTGTTAAAGTAATCCATATAAGCCATGATATCACAATAGCATGTAAACCAAACAATCAATGAAATAACATATAAAAAAATATCATGAAGAACAAAAACAACATTTGATGCATATTCCTCATTTTGATATATTATAACCATTCCATTATAATTTTGGGTTAATTCCATTTCTATACCCCATGAAACCAATATCATGATAATTCCACATTCATAGATAATAATATGAGATGTTTTGAATTGTATGCCTCAACAAAATCTATAGAAACTAAACACCAATGGGGGAGAGGAAATCATAAATTTATCACTAATTAAACAATGAGAAATCCAAAAAACCCAAAAATGAACCACACAAAATCAAACATTTATAAAAAATCCACAAAAATGGATAAAAAACTATCTACCACAATCTATGGGAATAGAAGTGATCATAAAAATTAATAAATGAGTAGATAATGGAACCACATATCACAAGATCATGATCACAAAAATCTAAGGATAAATGGACACCAAAATAGGACTAAGTGGAAGTTAAGATGAACTAATTTTCACCTAGGTTTTGTGGAATAAGGGTCGAATTGAAGATAATTCAAGGGGTAACATGAAATCACATTAAAATCATATTATCATCAAATCAAAACATGATTGAATTTTCATTCTTTATTGATGTACCATTTCAAAAATCATAGTACGGTGCACCCTAATATTCTAATGTCACATAGTTTGAAATTTAAATAAATATTGAAGGTTCACCACAACAGGGATAATCATGCCACTTTTATTGGACACTCATGAATCATGACACAGACAATGAATGTATCCCTAAAAAATGACCGACCCCGGGCATCTCCCAAGAGAAAACTCTTATAAGCATGGAATAATGATACAAAAAATGGAAGATCCATGAAATCCAAAAACCAAGACTCACACAGTGTGATCCCCCCCCCCCCCTCAAACATGCACACTACAATAAAAAATTCCATGCCATAGACTAATGACCATTGAATAGTGGTCCCTCATTTAAGAATATCCATAAGAATCATAAGACTCTCCACACTATAACACAATGCACCACACCACTATACGATCCCCACAACTAAAAATAACAAACACTATAATTCATGGACTAATCCCGACATGGTAAAAAAAACCTCATGTCATTACCTTATTGATCAAAGTGCAACACACTAAACTGTTGGTCGGATTAGAGTACAAAAGAGGGGGCTGAATTGAGTATCTATAAAAATTTCTGTTCAAAAATTCACCTCAAAAATATTCCCCAAAAATGAATATAGGCTAGTTAACCAATGTAATAAGGTTATAATAGTTTTACTATTCCAATATCTTCTCATAATATTGATTAATTCTCAGGAATATAAATTTTAGTTATTGATACAACTTTTGAAGCTATTCTATTATGGGAAAAAAGTTATAACTTCTATCCAAGACTAACTATAAATGTAAATTTAGTTTTCTGAAATATAGAGTAAAGAAGAGAAAAATTAAATCGAAAGACATAGTGGATAAAATAATTCATTCAGCCTCAAACTGATACATAATCAACTCCATTTTGTGATCAACTACCTCTAAGAAGTTTATATATATAAGAGATTGATACACAACCTGGATTGGGGTAAAACAACAGTACACAGGACTGTCCAGGTCACATGACCTCTTCCATTATTTTTCATGGGTGTAAACTACTAGGTCACACAAGGACCTCTTACAAACTTATATGTGGGAGTAAATATATATAAGAAGATGTGAGATTAATTATAGCTTGTATCCTTCAGTTTAATATAGGAGATAGTGAGTGTTTTAATACAGACACACACACACTGCTTGAAAGCTAAAAATAGTACACAATAGGGAAAAGAAGATGAGAAAGGGTTATAAGTGCTTTGATTGTTATTCTATGCATCTCTAGACTTGTAAAATGAAGTAGATGAAATTTTTGAGTCCTCTTGTGAAAAAAAGTATCCCATGTTTGGTGCTTTGGTTTCTAGTTTTATGGTGCAAGCTATGTAGCTTGCATTCTTCTTTGATTTGGTACTGCAAAGATGTTTGAGTCTCTGATCTATGGTTGTTCATCCCTTAGGGGTCGACAGTGCTTTGTGTATTCTTAAGTTGTATCTTGCTTCATGTACCGGTTATCTTTCAAAAACAGAATCCTCTACACATTTTTCCAGTACCACACATTCATTTTTGTTACAGGGTTCATGTGTTGGAGTTGACAGAATGCTTTTATCTACACCTCTTACCTCACATTGTCAGGTGATATTCTTAAAAAACATTAATTATGTTAGTGCTTTCAAATGACTCAAATATGACCATAAGAAATTAAATTCCAAACAAAAAAATAGATAAAAAATGGTGTCATATTTTCACTTGAAACGGTATCACTGGGAAATGGTGTCACCGGGAAAAGATTTATTCTTCTTTGCCTTTGAGAAGTGGGACTGTAATGATTCCACAGTTCCATTGAGATCAGGAACCGGTAACACATATGTTGTGTCATGTTCACTGTGTCTCAGGACCAGTGTCTAGTGCTTTTTTAAAACTTTGAACGAAGTTTGGGTCACAGTGTCTAGGTTATACTGTCTGGTTCATGGTGACTGAGTCACAATGTCTGGTTCATGGTGTCTGGGTCACTGGGTCTGAGTCACGATGTCTGGGTCACAATGTCTAGGTCATGGTGTCTGGGACATTTCCAAAATCTAGATCTGGTGGTAGACCTACTGTTTCTCATACATAGCCAAATACCTGTAAAGCTGTCTTAGGAAATATTATTCCCATGATGAATTAGACATAAGATTTAATAAAATAAAAAATTATAGAAAAAAATTATTTATAGTTTAAAATTTTTATTCTAGATTCAAAAATGATTTATGGGAATCATGATGTTGTGAAGGACTATTTAAATAATAGGGAAACCAACCATCTCTACACATGATTTGAGATAAACTAAACAAGGTGAATAGGATTTGTGATCATTAAAAAAAGATTAAAACATAAGGAGACCAACAATATCCCCCTTGTTGATAATCACAAATCATAGTAGTCGGATTTCTATTCATATTATTCTTTCTCCCCCTTTTGGTATTATCAAAAATACTATAGGAAAAAGAAAAAAATACAAGGAAGGTGAATAAGAGAATAGACAACAACAGTGCATATTGAATTAGATGGAAAGAGATGTGTTATTACAAATATGAGGCAAAAGTACAAAAATTACCTATTAAAATATAGTGTTCACATCTCTTCAGCACTAGATCTATTCTCTTTTCCCTTGTAAAAAGAATCAGAATGATCTATAATAGAACAAGTAGAGGTTGATGAAGGTAAGGATAAAACTATCAAAGAAGGAAGATGGAGCCCTTCAAAAATAGAAGGTGCCAGAGTGGGTTTGGATGAAGACTGAGACAAGGTTTGGTCATGGATAATAGGTCTGATCTGGCTTAGAGCCTGAGATAAAGACATTGAGGTAGAAGTAGAATTATTGGATGAGGAAGGAGTTAAACCGGGCCGTAAATGTGCAGCTACGTGTTCCAAAATCACAGTTCTTTTCCCATGAAGCTAAGGCATCAAAAATTTAATGAAATTAGTAATGATCTCACCACTATACTGCATTGCCTTCTTGAAATCATCTTTGTTCTCCATGAACATTTAAAATAGAGGAGTGAAATATTCCAACTTTTGTACTGGAGTCTTGAAGTCTTGAGTGACAAGAGAAATTTTCAGATTCTATAAAAGATATTTGAAATGATTTGTCTTATCATGACTAGAGAAAATACTATTAAAGTAGAAATCCAATTTCTTAGTAATTTCTTCCTGAGCATCATTGGAAATCATTGAATTAATACTCACTAAGTTAAGTACTCTGTCACTATTCATGAAAATAGTAGATAATCATTACTTTTCAAAACCACTAAACACTAACTGAAGTTCTTATTTAATAATAGTTCTGATCAGATCATTGTCTAATGGTTGAGATGATTGTCCTGAGGCATTGGAGGCTGTAACGGCTGAAGTGAGAGACTTAATCTGATTTATAACTTTTTATAGATATCCCTTGTACACATCAATAAACTTTCTAAGACCAAAAATAAGAAAACACATCTCATTGCCTATCTTGATGTTTCTATCAGCCACTTTTTCCGAAATTGATTTCAAGTTCGGATGAATCAAAGATGAAAATTTATGTGGAATATGATCACTAACATCCTAAACAGGATGAGAAGTATGAATTTGGAAAGGTTGCAACCCTTTTTCATATCTTCAACCATATATCTAAGAGAATTCACCTCCTCCTTCAACTGATAATTATCAATTCTAACCTCTTGTATTGTATGAAGCATTTTTTGGTTGAAATTTTCATAGGATTTTATCTAATAGAAAGGCAACATCTCTTTCACTAAGATTTGTCACAGGAGCAGGCTGGGATTTCATGAGCTTTTCCAAGATATCTAAAAGAGTATCTCCAAATGATTTCAGATCATTGTGTCTCACAGAAGTAGAAGGTTCTCATGTTGGTTCATGAATATGAGTTGAAACTGGTTCAGGCTCCATAGTATATATGACTTCTAGAGCAGAAAAAGGTTTCAATTGAAATACAGTGGAAAGTTATATGCCTCTAATTGAGGTATCCTAGTATTATTCACATCAAATTATCTAGGAAACTTATACCAAGTATACATTGTTCATTGATCAACAGGATTGAGATCATCAAAACTTTTTAGATAGGGGTGTTGCTCCCCCTCAATAGGTGAATCTCTTATAAGACCAAAAAATTTAGTATCTTGATCTACTTCTAATGTTTCATCTCCAATAGCCTTAAACATTTCTTTTCTATTTAGCTAAAAGGATTGTTCCATTCTTTCCTCAGCAGATGGGATAATTCTTGTATCATCTTATTCCTCCAAATTTTACTCAACAATAGTTTCTTCCTCAATTGAAAGTTCTTCATCTAGATGCTCCTTAGGTATAGCATTTTATTTTAAACTAGTAGAAACTTTTTTCCAGAAGCAGGTTCTTCTTCTAAATCAACAATTATTTAAATAACAGGTACATCATTCTCACCTTAATTTGTTGGAATAGGTAGACCATTGTCTTCCTTGTCTTGGACAGTTCCTTCCATAGGTGAAATAACTGCCTCTTCTTCTACTTTATCAGGACAATCAAAAACTTCACATGGTTCCATACCAGGAATAGATATGTTCTTAGATCTTGAATGAATCTCAACTAGAATTATATTTTCATGGAACCTTTCATTTTCCTCCACCCAAGACTTGTCGAAAGGATTCCAAACTATTTTCATCCTTCTAACTGTATCCATTGATATAAAAAACTCATAATCTTTGATGAATTCTTCATTCATTACCACCACTCATTTATCATACACCATTAGAGAGATTAATACTGAATAGAACAAAGAGGTGGACTTCGATGTTTTCTTAATCAATTCACACATGAGAAGTATAATATACTTAAACAGATTAATCATGTGCCCATTTTTTATAAGATGTATCATGAATAATTCTTGATAATTAAGAGTAGAAAAATCCAATTTTTTAGACTAATATGATTCTGGATAAAATTAAATAGAAACCTCATTTCACCATCTAACTCGGCAGTAATTGCACTTATTTTCTTCTTATTTCTAGTCAAACATACTAGGAATTTCTCTAAGATAAAAACATCACTAGTAGGAGGAGGACCTATATGATAGTCCTAAAATATTCCTTCATGTGGTATTCCTAGGAATCCATCCCATAACCTTAAGTAAAAGGTACAACTTTGACAATTAATCCTTCTCCTTATAACAAAATATTCTCCATTATTGAATTAAAACTAGATATATTGATAAAATTGAGAAACTTGTTTTGGATAAATAATACTTGTTTCTTTTTTGAACCAGTTAATCCATACCTGCTCTTCCAATACCTTCAAAACTAATGACTTACTTGTCAGCAACCACTTAGGACAAATTTTGTTTTCTGGTACAACTATTCTATCAACAAGATTTGGGTTCAACAATCTTTCGGAGAATACATTCAGTGCCATTTTCACTTTCTTATATGATTTGTTCTTATCAAGATTTGATGAAGATGTGTGCTTTATTCTTGGAATTAAAAGAGGGTTTGAGAGAGATAAAGGGATGATAGAGGACTTCTAGTTTTAAAGGGAGGGGGTTGGTTTCATGAGAAGAGAGCTCAAGTGAATAAAAGAGTGAAATATATTTGGTTTTTATCATTTAGGGATTTCAAGCGTCGCAACATCAGAAATAAGGGATAAAATAATAAAATAATCAACACATAGATATGGTTAATAAAATACAAATAAAATGGAAACTGATTCATTACGGTGATATTAGAACAGATTTTCACGGTTCCATCCTTATGGTGTCACTCTAAACGATGTGAACGTATCATTTGAGATAGTAATTCAAAGACAGTAACCAAGAGATAGTAACTATGAGTTTGTAAACATGAAATTATAACTTCAAGACAACAACCATTAAAACAATTAGAGTGAGACAGTAATTATATGATAGTGACTTGTGAAATCATAAATTATGAAATAGTAAACTGTTGAAATAGTAAGCTGTGAAAGAGTTAGTTTTGAAATAGTACACTTATTACATGAGATTTATCATTCATAATTCATGTATGAAGTAATTTATCCTTTCCGAATTTAATTATTTAGTGATTATATCAGCAAGCTGACATTCAGTTCTAATTAATTCCAAAGTGATATCACCTTTTTGATAACAGTCTCTCAAAAAGTGATTTCTTACATCAATATGTTTTTTCCTAGAGTGTGAAACAGGATTCATTAAAATGTTAATTGAACTTGTATTATCACAATTTATAGGTACATGCCTGAATTGATATCCATAATATAGTAATGTGTGTTTCATCCAAAACATTTTACACAATAGCTACCAGCAGCTATATATTCAGGTTCGATATTAGATAATGAAACATAGTTTTGTTTCTTACTACACCATGACACTGGAGACTTTCCTAAAATTTGACATGTTTCATAGGTTCTTTTTCTATCTAACTTAAATCCACCAAAATCAGCATCATAGTTGATAACTAACTCAAATGATTGTCCAATAGGATAGAACAATCCTAGATTGGGTGTATGTTTGAGGAATTTGAATATATTTTTTACAACATTTAAATGAGACTCTTTAGGGTTTGCTTGAAAGAGATCACATATATATACACTAAACATAATTTCAAGTCCAGTAGAATTTAAGTAGAGTAAGCTTCCAATCATTCTTCTATAAGTTGTTTGATCATTAAATTTTCCATCATCATCATGATCCAACATACAAGTAGTACTCATTAGAGTATCACTAATTTTAGTGTTATCTTAGAAAAAAAGACTTATAATATCTTTAGTATATTTTATTTGATTTAAAATAATACTGTCTTTATTTTGAATGATTATTAATCCAAGGAAGAGTTTCAGTTCTCCCATTAAACTAATTTCAAATTCATTTTTCATTATTTTAGAAACCTCAACACATAAATAATTTTTTGAAGTTCCAAAAATAATATCATCTAAAACAATTTTAAATACTAAAACATCATTGGAAATTAGTTTTATAAAAATAGTAGGATAATCTATACCTTTTTGATAACCTTGGGAAATAAGAAAATTACTTAATCTATCATACAAAGATCTTGAAGCTTGTTTTAAACCATACAAGGATTTTGATAATTTAAATACAAGATTTGGAAAGTGAGGATTTATAAAACCAAGGGGTTGTTAGAAAAAAACATCCTCATCTATACACCCATTTAGGAATGAACTCTTGACATCCATTTGATGTTGTTTTAAATTCAAATGTGCAGCATAAGAAAGAATGATTCTGATAGATTCATATCTAGCTACTAGTGCAATTGTCTACTCATAGTCAATTCCTTCTTCTTGACTATATCCTTGTGCATCAAATCAATATTTGGTTCCAACTATGTTACCAGCTTCATCTATATTATTTCTAAATGCCCACTTCGTGCATATGGTAAAAATATCTTTGGGTCTATCAACATGTTTCCAAAAATTGTTCCATTCAAAATGATTATGTTCTTCTTGTATAGCCATCACCCAAAATTCATCATTTATAGTATCATTGTAGTTTTTATGTTCATGTTGTGACAAAAAAACATGATGTTCAACCTGATTTCTAAGAGAATCTCTATTTTGTGTTCCTTTAGCTAATCTCTTACAACAGAATCTAAAGGATGGTTCTTAAGGATTGTAGTTGGTCTAGAAAAGGAAGGGCCCATTATTTTAGGTTCATTACTTGTTCTTGTTTCTTTATTTCATTAATCATGGGAATTTTTAGAACTGGAATTTTTCACAGATTCATTTATAGGATGTTTAGAGTCTTTAGCATTAATGGCCAAATTTTTCATATCATCCTCAAGATTCTATAGAGAGGTATTAGGTTCATGTGGATCTGTCTCATCAAACATGACATGATCGGATTCCTACGCACATTTAGTTCATTTGTTAAAAAAAATAGGATTTAATAGAGATTGAATATCCTAGAAAGATTCCTTCATCACCATTAGATAAAAATATTCCAAAATTGTCCTTAGTATTAAGGATGTAGACTTTTAAACCAAAGACTTTGAAGTAGTTTACTTTGTCTTTTCTATTGTTCCACAATTCATATGGGGTACTTTTAAGAATAGGTCTAATCCACACTCTATTAATAATGTAGCATGCATTATTTATAGCTTCAACCTAGAAATAAATAGGTAAGTCATATTCACTAAGCATGGTTCTAAAAATATCATTAAAGTTCATATTTCTTATTTCTACAAATCCATTTTTTTTGAGGTGTTCTAGGTGAATAGAAATTTTGATTATAGTTGTTTTGTGAGAAAAAGGATTCAAACTCTTTATTTTAAAAATGACGACCATGGTTGCTTCTTAGGGATTTAATTCTAAGTCCACTAAGAGTTTCTACAGTTTTAGAAAATTTGGTGAAATGAGACTAGGAATCACTTTTGTGAGCTAAGAAAAATGTCCAAGTATACATAGAAAAGTCATCTATAAGAACAAACCATAGTGTTTCACATTTAAAATAGAAACTCGAGATGGTAAAAAAATCCATTTGAACCAGCTCGAGAGGATGAGAATTTGATATTTCATTCATTTGTTTGAAGGAAATTTTGTGTTACATTCCCTTTTTACAAGTTTTAAACACTTTATCATTTAGAAACTCTAGTTTGGGTAGATCTTTGACAAAAAAATTTCAATATAGATTTATAAGAGAGTGAATATTGTAGTATCCTTTTCTCCTATGCCAAATCCAAGATCTTATGTAAAATAAACATAAACTGGACGCAATTTGAAAAATTAATGAATCTAGTTTAGTAGAATTCAAATTTTCATTTATTAATGCATAAAATACTAATTTATTTTTAGAATTAAAAACATTGTAAGAATCATTTTCAAATTTAACATGAAATCCATCCACACATAGTTGTGAAATACTAAGAAATTTATATTTCAGTACATCAGAAAAATGTACTTTGGAAATTAAAACTGAGTTAGGGTTACCAATTTGGACAAGGCCAATGATTTTTTCCTTTGGAATTTTCAAAAAAAGGTAACATGTCCACCATCAATATTTATTAGGTTCATGAAACATGAATAGTCTCCTTTCATGTTTCTTGAACACCCACTGTCCATGTACCATATGCTTCTACTGGAGCTCTTCAAACCATTTTCCAACAAAATAGTCAAATAAAAAAAGACATTTGTACCCATATTTGTTTGGGTCTAGTAATGTTAGTAACCAGTGATTTAAGAACCCACGTCTACCTCATAGGATTCATATAATAATTATGTAAATTATTTTATAAATAAACATTATTTCTTCTAAAATAAACTCTAAACAGTAGAGGATGTTTCATAGTTTGAACTAGCAGAATGTTTTCTTGAGCTGGGAATAAAGCTGTATGTTCTAGATTTAGAAACAAAATTTGTTTATCCAAAATTTCTTTTAACTGATTGATAACCAATACCAGAAGTGTATCTAGGGTCAATATGTTTACCAATAATTTATACAAAGGTATCTTTACCATTATTAAACCATTCTATGTCCTTTCTCAATTTTTGATTTGATAGCTTTAATTAATTATTTTCATTTAGTAATTGAACATTTTTCTCTCTTTATACATCAAGTTCAGATTTAACAGTTGAGGCAAGAGCATATTGTCCCTTTAAAGACTTGTATTTATCTTTGAGTTCATTACATGTCTCTTCAAGAATATTAAAATACTCAAAAAATTCTTCTTTAGAAATATTTTTAGAACCACTTTCATCTCTATACTAATAGGAATTTTGTTTAGGAGATTCCAGGGTTACATCAGATGTTTTATTCCTACATCACATATTTTCTTTGTTTGCTTGTTCACCATGTGAAGACTCTAAGTCGCTTGAACATTCCTCAGAAGAACTCCAAGTTTCGTTCATTGCCTTTTTATAATTTCTATCTTTGTACTCATATTTCATTTTATACTTGAGCTTGTGAAAGTCAACCTTTACATGTACCTTTCACTTAAATTCACATCATACTATCTCATCTGAATTGAAATTTCTTTTACAATCTTTCTTCCAACTTCCCTTTTTATCATATCTTCCTTTAAAGTTAGGAATTCTAAAAAATTTATTCCTTTTGTAACATTTCTTAAACCTTAAAGATAATTGATCCATCTCCTCATAACATTCAGGTGATGATTGTTCACTGTTGGAAATTTCTACAAAGGCTTTTAGTTTTTCATTTTTATTATGTTTATAGGTATTGGTCTTAAAAGCCATAGATTTCCTTTGGGGTTCATCCTCCTCTTACTTGTTGACTTTTATCTCTTCTTTGTACATCATTTGTTTCTGAATGGGTTCTTTTAAAGTTAATTTTCTCATGTCACATAAATCTCTAATGGAGACGGAAGTTCCTCTCCATCAATCAGGAAGACGTCTAATAATCCTCATAATTTGTTCTTTGGATGTAACTTCACTTCTGAGAGAGGTCATTGTGTTTAAAAATTCATTAAACCTAAGATACATGTCGTAACTAGGCTCATCAGGATTCATTTTAAAGTTATCATACTTAATATTATAAGTATTAAGTCTTATTTCATTAACACTAGAAGTTCCTTCATGTGAAATGGAAAAAGTATCCCAAATTTCATGGGATGTTTTACATACAGAAATTCTATTAAATTCTTCATCTCTTAAAGATAAATATCAGACATTCATGGATTTGAAATTATTATTATAAGTAGTCTTATTTCAGTTATCCCATGTAGTTCTGTTAGTAGCAAGAATATTATAATCATCTACAATTGAAGACCAAATTTCAAAACCCATACATTCTAAATGAATTTTCATTTTAATCTTCCATTGGGAATTATTAGTTCCATTAAAGAATAGAGGTTTATTTGTGCAATGCCTTTGTGTCTATTATCCATAATAAATAAATAATTTTAAAGATATTGAAATTTATCACTAACATAAATTTACAGATCATTAAAGTACTACCAAAATAAAAGTTGAAAAGAATTTAAATCATTGTCTTAACAGGAATAAAATTCCATTGATACCAAATGTTGGTCAGAGTAGAGTACTAAAGAGTGGGGATGAATTGAGTATCTATAAAAATTTATGTTAAAAATTATATTTTAAAAAGATTCCCCAAAAATGAATACATGCTAGTTAACCATGGTAAAATGGTTATAATAGTTTGAATGTTCAAATAACCTCTCATAATATTGATTAATTATCTGGAATATCAATTTGAGTTATTGAAACAACTTTTAAAGCTATTCTAATAAGGAAAAACAGTTATAACTTCTATCCAAGACTAACCATCAAAGTAAAATTTAATTTTCTGAAATATAGAGTAAAGAAGAGAAAAACTAAATCAAAAGATACAGCAGATAAAACAAGTGGTTCAGTATTATATAGAGACTTAATCCACTTCACTTGGTGATCACCTGCCACCAAGATGTTTATATAGATAAAAGATTTATCCAAACCCTAGATCGGGGTAAAACAATAGTACACAAGACTGTCCAGGTCACAAGACATCTTCCACTATTCTCCATGGGCATAAACTACCAGGTCACATAAGGACCTCCTCCACACTTATCTGTGGCAGTAAAAAGATGCAAGAAAATTTGAGAGAAAGGATATCTTGTATCCTATAGTTTAATGCAGGATATAGTGTGTGTTCTAATACAGACACCCACACACTTATCAAAAGCTAAAAATAGTACACAACAGAGAAAATAAGACGAAAATGGGTTAAAAGTGATCTGAGTGTTATTCTATGCATCTATGGACTTTTAGGATGAAGCATATGTAAGTGTCGAGTCCTATTGTGAAAAACAGAGTATCAAAAGTTTAGTGCTCTGGTTTCCAGTTCGATGGTGTATGTTATATAGATTATGTTCTTCTTTGATTTGGTACTAAAAAGATGTTTGAGGATCTGATCTATGTCTATTCAGCCCTTAGGGGTTGAGAGTGCTTCGTGCGTTCTTCTATTGTATCATGGTACATGTATGAGTTAGCTTTCTCAAACTCGTTCCTCTACATGTTGTTCCAGTTCCATGCTTTACTTTTTGTTATGGGGTGCATGTGTTCAAGCCAATAGGTTGCATGTGTTTGGAACCTTTTACATTATACTATCAGGTGACATGACTACAAAGAAACATTAATTATGTCAGTTCCTTTAAATGTCTCAAATATTACTGTTTGAAATTAAATTTAAAATGAAAAAATAGATTAAAGAATGGTGCCCCAATTTTTCTTGAAACATTATCACTTGGAAACGGTGTCACCAAGAAATGGTGTCACCAAGAAATGGTGTGTTCTTATTTTTCTATGAGTTGTGATAATTTCATGATGCCATAGTTTCATTGAGATTACGAACTGTTAGCATAGATGCAGTGTTAGGATCATGGTGTCTTAGGACCAGTGTCTAGTCCTTTTTCAAAACATTGAAAAGTGTCTTGGTCACGGTGTTTGGGTCACAGTGTTTGGGTCATAGTGTCTAAGTCACGAGTTCTGGGTCAGGGTGTCTGGGTCACGGTGTCTGAGTCACAGTGTCTAGGTCATGGTGTCTGAGTCATGGTGTATGGGACTTTTCCAATATCCAGAACCGGTGGGAGACATACGGTTTTTCAGACATAGCCAAAAATCTATAAGGTTGCCATAAGAAATAGTATTTATATAATGAATTATACTTAAGCATTAATATAATAAAACATTATCGAACAAAAGTAAGTATATTTTATAATTTTCAATCCTGATTCAATCATTATTTATGGGAATCATGATATTGTGAAAGTCTATTTAAAGCATAGGAAATCCAACCATCCTTACATGTGATTTGAGATAGATTAAACAAGGTGAACATGATTTTTTATCATTAAATCAAGATTAAAACACGATGAGTCAAATATGAACTATAATAACACTTATTGTATAGAAAATAAACCATTCCCCAAGACACATGATCAGAACGTGTTTCCCATTTTTCATTGAAATTTTATAAAAAAACTTCATCCAAACTCTAATAATCAACTTTAATCATCCACCTAGAACCCCTAAAAAAACAATATAAATTAATATTTTTTAATTTCCATAACATTATATTAGATACCTCTTAAATTATTTAAATCCTCTAATATCAAAGAAACCCTAGAGGATAACAAACATTCACAAAACTAAACATCCAATGAGATTCTACTACAATAGGAATCTAGCTATCATCAATAGAAATCCCAAAAATAAAGGGGGAAAATAAATCATATCAACATTGAATCAGACATATCAGTATTACAAATAAACCAAAAAAATTATTAAGATCCCATCTGTGAATTTCATTCCAACATAAACTCCTATAATCAATTTTTCCTTTACAAAAAATGAATTAAAGGAATAATTTACATATGAATCCCCGTCCCTTTATGTTTCTAAATATAAGATTTCCACTCAAAGAATTTTATTTTATACTTAACATATATATCACTTAAATAAATAACATGAGATCCATCATGAGGATATTGATAATGTTGTAACACATGGAAAAATCACAAATCCAATCCAACAATTGGAGAAGTGATAAATGATATACCACCTCACTAATTCATTAACAACTAATAAGTATTAATAAACCATTGAGAATTCTTACTCAATTAAAAAAATATTTGTTTCCCATGATGATGAGAACCATTTAGGAACACGTTATCTCCAACCTCAAACTACATTGGTCTCCTTTTTTGGTCTATATTAGACATGTGATATTTTTTAGCAGCCTTCATCATCTCATGAATCATAGTCACCTTCTCTATTTTGATCTACAAAAAATATTATTCAATAATCACAAAATTTCCACCTTGATCTATCAGAATAGAGATATACAAGACCATTCTTAAAATTATTTGAAAAAATACATGCTAAAGGATAAAAAATTGTTACTATTATGTGGAAATATAATAATGTATAATTGTTTTCCCATGAACCTCTAAAATCCATAACACATACACCAAAATTTCCTCAATTGTATGATTAAACCACACTATATTATCATATTTCTATGGATTGAATGTGTTTTAATGGCCCAACTATGAGCCAAATACTTGTTAGAAATCCTTCCTTGCTCATGAGGTAAAATGAGGATCACTATTATAGACGATCACCCTTAAAACCCAATTAAACTACATAATATCATCCATATATTGAAATGATATATATTCTGATACACTCGATTCATTGATGTCCAATAAATGAGACAACATTATTAACCAATCCTCCATCAAAAAGATAAAATAAAATTCACCTTTATCTTAAGGGAAACTAATGATAAAATCTATCATTATTTACTATCAATTCAGGAGAGGTTAATCTAATGTATGTAGTAAGATAGTAGAAACACAATGTTTATCCTTCACATTCTAATATATAAACCAACAAGTAACAAAATATAATCTATTCCATTTTATTTTTTTTCCATTATATTTGACTCCTCAATGCACAATATATCATAGTCACAGTAAAATTAACCAGTAATTGTGATCTATGAAACTCATTGTGAACCACCTCAGTCATCGAAAATGGAATGAACAATATCTCTCATAAAAAACCAATATTGGTCATACATGGACTATACCCTATGAGAATCACCATAAATGACATGATAATTACAAACCTCCACATCAAGATCTCCCACCCAGGATTCCTCCACTTACTGAACTAAAGATCATTTCACTATTATTGAGTAAAGAAAACCTATACCACTGACTTCCTCTATTTCAAGACACAACACTGCATGATCCTCCAGCACAGTCTATTCATATCACGACTCATGATAAAGTTCCCCATGAGATATTTTACTAATCACTTAATATACCAAATTCACTTTCCTTGGGGTATAGAATATCATGATGTCATAAACCTATAAGGACTTCATCCACTATAACAAATGAAAATCCAAATCACAATGAGAGAAAATACATCCCAATTTATTATGATCCATTAAGCACATAAAGTATTATTAAAAAATATATTTCTTCCAAAACTTCATGGAATATAGAAAAGGTGTGTGATGGATATCATTTGAAGTGTAGTTATGTTAATGAGGTAGTAATTTTCGATACCTATAAGGGATGAATACCTTCTATTTCATCGAGACATGACCAAATATAAAATGTAAAGTATCACATAAGGGCTAAAACATGATTCCCTCTTCTATAAAATAGTGAAATGGAGCTCTAAATCACTTCTCCTCATGGTAGTCCAACTTAGCCTAACACTAGTCTGGCCACATGAAGCCTCGAACCATCCTAATCAAGGATGGTAAATGATTTAAAATATGAAATAAATTAGGCACAAAACTTCAATAATATTTAATGGGACTATGAAAACTATGAACCATTGTAATATTAATGGGAGACACATAAGTAACAAATACCTTAGTCTTCAATGGATCTACTAATACTTCCTTTTTGAGATATGACATTCCCAATGAAATGAACCTCTCCCATCCAAAAAAAATCAATTTGATAGCTTCTTATAGAGCTGATTCCATTGAAAAAACACTAAAACTTCTCTCGGATTATAAGAAACATGCTCCATAGATATCAATTTCTATAGGTTGTCATTAATGAATGATACCGGGAATTGATATAGGAACACATGAAACATTGAGTTCATTAATCCCATGAAAATAAGGTGGGTGTTTGTGACACCTAAATGCATCACCAAGAACTCTATATTCACATAGTGACAACTGAAGGTAGTATTCAAGATATATTCCTTCATAACATGCATATTATGATACAACATTCATAAATCTATATTCAAAACCCATTATATCACATTAATTAATTTAATAAATAATTATTAATCAATAAAGGATAATGGTTCTACCCATTTACATGATTCTATTGATGGTAATTGATACATAGAGTTAAACTATCATCTACCATTTTTGAAAACAACATTAGAGTAATCTAAGGAAACAAGATGGACCAGAAGAAACTCTTTTACACTATATCATCACTATGAATCATGGGATTCTAAACTCAAATGGTGTTATTTGATAAGTACCCATAAAAATTTGAGAGACATCGTAGTATAAATTTATCAAAACACAACAAAACATAGAGTTTTTATTTTAATATATTCTTTATAAAATACATTTATGAACTTCTCAACAACTTTTAGAAACACGTCCAATTAAAACTACATAAATCCCAATATAAGCTCCACAAAATGGGAAGAAACTCTCCACACACACTGATATCCCATTTAATTCTCTCACTCACTAATGAAAATGAAATACTAGATTCAAAAATCAAATAATACAACTCTTCAATGAAATAAATCTACAATATCTTGCACTATGTACATCCAATTCAAGTCAATAATGAAAGTATATGTTTGTATCCAAAAACATAGGAGATATCTCAATCACTAATGTTGTCCCATAATAATCTCACAACCTAGACATGTTGTAAACAAGCTAAACTAACCTCCCACTGGTTTACCAAACACCATGAAAATCAGAATTCCACCCACAATGAATCCTAGTTATCAGATCAATATGGGGGCAATGAACGATTTCAAGGATACGAAATCAAACAAAGAATATTCCATGTTAGAAGATAAAAAGATGATACATGGTTCACCTAGGAATGGAAAATCCATAGAGTGAATCTAACCACACCCTTATTCTATACATTTTTATCCCTGTTGATGGAAATATCTATAATTATGCACAACTATATGTTTCTATGGATGGGAAACATCATATGGATATCCTCATCCGACCACATCCACTCTCTGTTGATAAAAAACACTAACACTGCAACTATTACTGATAAATCCTTGGTGGAAACTACTAAAAAGGTTATACATAGAGTGGTATATTAGGTCTGCGAAATCTTGTGATCATTAGATTTTATCCTTTTGAATATTCATAGTGTAAATAATGAACCTTAATTAACTCAAAAAATCTATGTACTAGAACATAGAATAAAAGGTTTACATATTTAAATTCACTGCAAATATCACTTTGATCATAGACAAATAAAAAATTTCACAATATATTGATAGATATATAAAAAGTAAAAAGATGAAACTAGTATTTATATGGTTATTACTTAGGAATACTATAATCTCCCGTGTTTTGTAATGGGTTGAAATTATCCCATATGATCTTCAATTTTCAGTTTGATGGATGGATCAAATTGTAGATTGTACATAGGAATGCAATACCGAGAGTTGGAATAATTAAATGTGTTTTTTATAGACATGGTTTGTGGAACATGGGTCACCTTAAGTGTTCTATTGAGTTTCAGAAGCACCAGGATCCAAAAACACCATTTTGGGAAGAATTGAAAGAGGCGCCTAGTTTTTTCTGAAACTATCCGGACCTCCAGGAGAAAATGTGCATCTAGTCCACATGGGTTTGGATTGTCACATGGTATTTTATAACAATTTTTACTTATCCACAGGGTGGTTTGGGTGCTACAAACAACATGACCCAAAGATTTTTCAAGGGTTGTGCATGATTAGACAAACTGTCCATCTATCTTGTTTGAGGGGGTTCCTTGAATAGTGTTGAATGCACTAGTGGCACACAGTTTTCCAACCATGTAAAAAACCTGAGTGTCTCATTAAATGGGGTGAAATTACCATTTTTACATCCAACTTTTTATTTTCTTCTCCACTCTTTTAGCATCCCACTGAGGGTTCCCTCATATCCTACTAGTAATGTGTGTCGTTCTTTCATATGATGTTGGAATCTAGTGTCATTAGTATTGCTGGTTAGCCTTGGTAAAATCTTCAATCCTTCTTATTTACTTATTTTATATCCGCTTGGTTGAATGTATCTTTGTGCGAGATAATTTTTCCTATTTTCAGGGGGTTTGTAATTTTCTTCATTTTGTCTCAAACTGGACAAAATCAAGCACCAATATTAGACATGTAGGCCATCCTTGGTATATGGTATGTTCCCCATATATTTTCCATTAAATTATAGATTGTTTATTAAATAAATAATTATGCTAGACTCTAAATTCTATGTGTGTTTCCCTTAAGTTTTTGAATTAAATATGTATAACCTGATGTCTTAAATTAAATTTTCCATAGGTAATGATTTTCACTGAGATAGAATTCTCAACTCAACCTAAACCACCCATTTGGATGAGATGAACATATTCTTAAAAGCTATGCCATGTATTGGTAATTATATCACCCATATTGATGATGTATCACATTATTAGGTTTATAATTCTTTGACTTATGCTTAGACATCCATTGTGGTGGGTTAAGTTAAATTCTTTGAATAAAACGGTTGGATTATTCTTTGAATTTTTTTCTAGGAGTGTTAAATTATTCCACCAGAATGTGATGCTTTAATTGAGTTTAATGAATTGTATGTTAAAAATGTCATGTGTTCTAATAAAACATCATTCAAGGGTACATTGTCTACTAAATGATAAAGGAAGTGATTAATGTTTTAAATCATTCATGGATTTGTAGTATGGGTGTTTCCCATAACCTTTTTAATTATTATTTAATTTAACAGACCTCATAGTTATTATTTTTTGAGATATGACATGGTATGATTAAGTAAATTCCCCTTATTATTCATTAATTTAAATGTTAACGGGAATGTACCTAATTATATACATGAGTTGTGATGAATGTTATGAGATATTGATAGTGAAACCATATTTTGTACTTATTTTAGGTTGATAAAAGGGTTTCAATTTAAGGTTTCCTTTTATGTGATCATTGTCCATAATAACTATAACTATTTTTAAATTGGAAATATGACTAGAGAGATGCTTTTAATGCCTTTGACCAACCCCCAGTCATTTTCCTTGTCTCTACATGAGTGATACTGATTTCATGGGGGAGACACAACTCAATGGATATATGGTTATACTAGGCCATGATTGATTCTTATTCCCCTATGTCAGATACTAAGGATAGGATTTTAGGTTTTTTTTCTTTGCATCATGTTGAGAGTGATATTTGGGATTCCATTTGTGGATCACCATGGATGTAATATTATGGTATTGGGTATTTATAGTGTCTTAGGATAGACACTTGGGATTCCTTTTTGGATCACATTAGATGGGATCAAGGTTCTCCATATTAAATTCCAATGATAACTTTTATATTAAAGGTTAAAAATGCATAACTATTATCCTGGGATGAATCTGCCAAGCCAAATGACATGTTTGCAGTTTGTTGTATCATTTAATACTTGTTTTATGATGCCTAATTATAGGTCCCATATCATATCTACATAGGATTTATTCACATCATATGTATCCTTTTATGGTTAAAGAAGGTTGGGTTGGTTTGGTATCCCATGAGGAACCTAGACCAATGTATTTATTTATTTATTGCCTTGCTTTTATCATTATACTTTCACACCACTATGTTTTATAATAAAAGACCATATTATGATTTAGACAGTATTTTTGATGGACTACTGAGTATATCTTACACCATTATCGGGCAGCAATTTCACTGGGGTACTCTATTAGATCTCATGTTCAAAGGTCCATGGATAATTTCTTTTCATTTTCATTGTACATGGGAGCTTAGGAGCGCCTGATTGATCTAGTACTCAGGATTCTCTAGGATATTGAAATCAGGTATATTTATTCTTATTCCATATCTATATATTGTAATGTATTTTTTTCAAACCATTTTACCGACATATTGATTATAGAATCATCTAGAGAGGCATGCATATTTTCCCTATTTGTCATTGTTCATGTTTATTCTATCTATTATATTATTCCACGGATTAGCAATTTTTTATTTTATTTTTTGTCTATTGATTATTTATTATAATATAATTGTTATAATTTTATAATGAGGGTATAGTCTCCCTGTCTTACCACCATTAGGCCTTCATTGCTAATTGGAAGCCTCTGGAGTATGGGGAGGCACACTTGAGGCTCTGTGGAACCCAGACCAACTAATGGTTTTATAGTCAGCTGGGCTGGGATGTTAAAAATTTATATCAGAGCTCTTTTATTTTTTTCCTTACTATTTTGGAATCATATACAGGAGTCTATGAATGTATTCTTTCTTGGTAAATAGTCATTTCTTGTAGTGATCAGTCCATGCATGGGGTAAAGTCCATATTTCCAGGGATGGGATTGTTGTTCATGCTCTTTGTTATTACATTTGATTATGATTTCCCCTCAAGACATTGGATCACCTTTACTGCTTATTGATTATTAGATTTATCATATTTTTACCTTGGCCCAGTATGGAAAGGATGTAGTACTGCATGCATCATTATAGGCACATATTAATTTACATTCCATGCATATTCCATACCATGTAGATTTCATTACTAGGATATTTTATATCTTGATATTAATTTCATGTTCAAAACTATTCTTGTAATATACCATTTTAGGTATTTTAGTAACATGCATAGTTTTATACCTAGTTAGGTATTTCATCTTCATGCCTGTTATATGACATGATGTGTGATTTATTTTGTATGTTTGTTGGTACCTCATGATTCTATGATTTTTGTGCTATGTTTAGCATGTTTTCATATATATGATGTTTGGTTGTTTACTTCTAGATCAATGTATTTTTATGATTTTTTTCATGCTTCAGTTTTTAATTATCATTTTATTCTATATTTTCTTCTTGGAATAGCATACATTGTTGTTATTGTGATGTAAAATTGTTTTTTAAAGTGTTAGTATAAATCTAAATAGTTTATTCCCACATATATTAATGGTGACACCTTAACTAACCAGTCATGGGAAGTTTGATCCATAAACCATTGGTTGGGTGGGAGAAAATATATTGGTTGTGGTTAAAGGGGATCTAATTTTAAATTTATATTTTGTATGGTATCCTTATAAATTGGGAAATGGTAACCCTTATCATCAAACCATTTTTTACGAGGATAATATACCTTCAGACTATTTTAAGTATAAATACTATTAAATTTTGAATTTTAATGTAATGGTTTTCCTTCATGAAGGCTTGTAACTCTGTGACATAGGCATGGTGACCCGTAAGTCTAAATTTCTAAATGCACAACTGGACCCAAGTTGGTGAGTTGGGGAATGGTGATTACATTATGAACAAACTATGGGTGTTTTAATAATCACAATGATTTAAAATGTTCATGTCACATTTTCATGAACCCAAAATGGTTTTATGGCACCCATGTAGGTCAGTTGTCATTTTTTATGCCTTAGTATTTAACCCCATGGGTGTATGTTATGTTATATAGGGATAGGTAATTATAGTGTATTCAACCACCTATTTGGTTTTACATGGATATTTATGGTGGAATCTTACTTGACCATCCTCTTAGTTAATTAATAAAAGACATATTATATTCTTTGACTTTTACTTATGTGAGGCATTAGTTAATTATATTGAAAATTTCATCCTTATGGTTTTTTTTAATTATAGATTAGAATTGAAATTTTCAATAACAAATCCAACTTTGAATGATTTTGAAAAAATAAATGATGTTCAAAAGGGAGTTTATAAGATAAACTACCTAGAAATTATAAGTTGTTAGTTAAATAAATAATGATTGAAGGGAAGTTTATTTAACTTTCATGTGTTTCATTTTGGCATTAGCTAAATAAATTACCATGTATAGATGTTTACCATAAATAATACATAATGTTTTAGTTGAGAATTTAAATCTCTTAATGGATTAAATGTGAATTAAGGTAATGAATTTAAATAGAAACTTAAGTGGTGACCTTAGTTTTAATCCTCTTGTATGGGTAGTTTCAGTGTTCCTAGGTCATACCTTGAAATGAGAATGTGATATTTCTCATAGGTGTATTCTAACCTAAATGATTGGTGGTAGATCCAAGTAACCTTTCAGGCATGTCCTCCTTATAGGTTCGATGCTTAATGCTTTTGTAAGGAGGGTTAGTCCAAGGTCAGTAGCTCCCCTAGAATTTAAAGGCATTCCTACATTCTAGGGTGAGTTTTATGATGTGTGGTACTATTTGAGTTTTGTTTTTCTAAGTATGACTCCTTATATTCTAAAATAACACCCATTTCAGATGGGTATTTGTTTTTATATATAACCCATTTTATAGGCGTTAGCATTATGTAAAGAAAGATTTCAGTGGCTTAGAATTTCCCAGGGAATGTTCATCTTCTTAATAGCTCATGTGACCCATATTTTTCTTCTTCTATAGTGATGGATGACTTGAGAGGACATCATCCAGTCTTATAGTCAAATAAGATAGACTGATTCTGAGATATCTCTTTTCATGGACCATAAGATAATGGGAGGCATAGGGATAATAATTCTATTTATATTATCAAGAATGTTCCATTACATTGATGAAACTATGTTCTAGAATGATTTGATACAACTGATACCTATCAAGTTGGTAAAATGGTATAATGAACAATTTGATTTTAATGATACTAATTTGAACATTTATACTTGAATCACCAGTCAACTCTGAGGTAGAATGACCTAGGCACTGGAAAGAAATGAGACTTGTTAGAATTACAACTGGTTCTTAACCATGTGTGGATGTAACTCAGGATGACTTTAGTGTGTGAAACATAAGTAAATCTATCCTAGTGCACTCGTACGTGGCCAATCAGACTCTAATTTTGGTTTAACACTTTCTTAAAGCATTTTTTACATGTCCAGGAATAGAGGATAGTAGTCGATGGATCATTTGTCATGGGATGAGTTCCTTTTTCATTAAATATGATGATATAGACACACCTATGGTTGGAAGTGTCACCACCTGACCTATACCGGGGCTCGATCTGCAACTACCCCAAGCCTGCCTCCATAGGCCAGGGGATGGCGACCAGCGCCGAAGGACCAACAAACTAGGGGAGGCATTTGACTAAGAAACGGTACACACACACATAGCTATCTCAATGTAAAAGTGCAGAGAAAAGAAATCAGGATACAAAATTGTTACAAAAGGGAAACCAACATACATGCATCTACCTCTAACTAGTACATGTAAAGAGCTAATAAGTACTGACAAGATAACTGAATAGAAAAAGGGGAGAAACACGTGCCCAACTAGAAAGGTGCCCTAACCTGGAAACAGGTAATCGAAAGTAACCATCTGGTGAGTCTCATACCCAGAAATCCTCCTATGTCCACTGAACGCAGCCTAATCTCTTGCGTCCTATACACTCCTCCGTAGTCTCGATCGACCTATCCGTCGTCTACAAGGGCACGCTAAGTGCAGGAAAAGCCCATGCAGGGGTGAGTATAAATATACTCAGTAGGATGTCCCAAATGCTCAAGGGAGAAACAAAGGAGGTACCAAAACGGTGAGCAATAGACAGAACAAGAACAATATAAGAGTACAATAGAGAGAGTGCATCTCAACCCAACAAAATAAAGGAAGTAGACTTGTCCAATAAAAGAGGAGCTAGACACGGAAAGAACGTGGCATACCCCGTGAGTCTTCGCCCCTCCTAGAAGGAGATTAACTGAACCCCAGGAGTAGGAAAAAAATTAGGGTGTATATACATGCTCAACAAGAAACTCGAATGAGTGTGTAAGGGGATCTATATCTCCAAGCTTAGCCCAAGATAAGTCACCAAAAGTTCAAAGGATATCCATCACTAATGCCCAATAGCCCCGCACACCCAGGATGTATCATCGTTGAACCGTACAACAAAGGGTCTCGCTCCGGTATTCACGGAGAAAATTCACTTACTAGACTCATAGAAAAGGCTGAGTCTGGAAGAAGTCATCAGGTAACCCACTGCCTAGCCCCGCTGGAGGGTAAACCACAAGAGGTCGTTGGGTAACCCACTGCCCAGCCCCACTGGAGGGTAAACCCCAAGGTCAACGGGTAACCCACTGCCAAGCCTCACTGGAGGGTAAACCCTAAGAGGTCAACGGGTAACCCACTACCCAGCCTCACTGGAGGGTAAACCCTAAGAGGTCAATGGGTTACCCACTACCCAGCCTCGTTGGAGGGTAAACCCAAAGAGTTCAACGGGTAACCCATTGCCCATCCTCAGTGGAGGGTAAACCCGGAACTGGCCCGATAACTCCGCACTGTCTGTTCCATCACTGGGTGTCACTAACACCACTACCGTGTGTAGGTTCGAAGTGTGTCAAAGGAACCTCCGACCAACGCCCTTTCATGTTTCCACATTTAATGAGATCTCTAAAGAGAATCCACTCTCCCAAACAGATTACACCGTTGTAATCCTTGCAAAAAAACATGCGAAATATACTACTTAATCGTTGGAAACAGTCTCCCGATGGAAATGTTATTCAACACCACTTTATGCCCATACGGCGTCTCGTGGGGCCCACACCTCGGTCCCAAAAAAGGTCGGGAGAACTGCGCCATCGCGATGCTCTCAGAAAAACATGCCAATATTACTACTCATACACCCCAAACGGACGTTGGAAGAAAAAGGCACAGTACGCTGCACGCAGCTTAAGAGACGGCCCATGGGGCCCACTCCTCATCTCCGGTTGCAACGCATGAAACCACCCTGGTCAACATTGTCTCGATGCCAGGGTCATAACACCACTGACGACACCTAAAACAGACTCTAGATGCAGAAGATACAACTCCCCACGTTATATGAAAACGGGTCGTTGTGGGGCCCACACCTCGACCCCGAACCACGTCACGCAGATCATACCATTGCGTCCCTTGTAGATAACCACACAGCGTATGCTATTTATTTTCCCTGATCGGACTTATGAAGAATAATTTGTAAAAACACAGGATACGTCCGAAAGCCGCCTTGTGGGGCCCACGCCTTGGGCCCGAATTTAGGCAGGCGGATATCGCCATTACAATCCCCTGGGAAAAACACTCAGAAACGAGTACTCAAACACCCTAAACGAATGTCGGGTGAAAAAGTGGTGTTTCCCTGTAAAACGTGGGTCCCACACCTTGTCTCTAACATGAACACTTCAAAAATCATCTCAAAAAGTTTGCACGAGGACTGGGGTCCCACTACCGCTGACGGCACATCAATCGGACATCCCAAGAAGGAGTTAGGTCCGACGCAAGAATAATTAATTAATTAAACAACTAATTAATTATTCGCATTAAGCGTTTCATGCCACCAAGCAAAAAAACCAAACTGCAAGGGTCTTGAACCAACGTTGGAAGGACCGGGGCAACTCCAATGCCACAGCGCCTCTGACAGCGCGTTAGACGGACATCCGGCTCGCGAAGCACGTCCATCGCGAGATTTAATAATAATTTAATATTATTAAATTAAAGCTATTCTGGTCACCCGTCCTCATGTGAAGAACCCCAAAAAAACCCAAAACACACTTTTAAAAGTCCATCTCACCGACACGAACCTACAGCTGCAAACAGCACGTCAAACAGATGCTCCGTTTAGAACATACAGCCCCTTGAACGCAAGGGGCCCAATCGGGCTGGTTCACCCCGGCCGGCCCGGTCCGAACCGCCGGCCTGCGGCCCAACCGCGGGTCCTTCCCAACTCGTTGTGGCCCTCTCCAGCTCCACCGGGCCCCGTGACCCGGTTCGTTTGAATAGACCGGCCCTGCTGGCCGGTCTCCCGCTTCGCACGCCACGTCAAAGAGGACCCGCAGCATGCGGGTCCTGTTCCCCCGAGGTCGCCGCCTCCACCGACCGAGCAACCTGGCCAGTCCCTTCTCACCGCGTCAACTGAAAGAGACCCGCCTTCGGCGGTTCCTTGTCTCCTCTTCACACCTGAGCTGGTCAGCACCTCGGGTTTCCCTTTGACCGCGACAAACCCTGGGCCGACACCTCCTGCAGCGCACTGCCGTGCCTCGCTGTAGCCCGCGCCGCCCGACGCCGCTCCTTCGCTCCCCTGGCCACCTCTCTCCACCTAAGTCCATTGCTCCGTTGTCCCGGGCTTCACCACCCACACACAAACTGGCACCCTCAATGCTCCAGCACCACCTCTGCCAGCTGCTCTGTCGTCCGCACCGGCGACACCCGATGCCGACAACTCTGAAGCACCAGTCGCGCCGCCTTGGCTCCTCCCGGAGCTACCCTAGCCACTCCGGTGACTCCTGACGCCAGAAACCCATTCTGAACCCCTGACCGCACTACTCAGATCCTCCCGGAGCTACCCGGCTTCCACACACCAGCCGAACTCCATTTACCCCGCTGTGCCATCCCGACCACCGGCCACCACCCTTGCCGGAGCCGGGGCTTCTGACAGCCACCGCCACCGCTCTAGTGACCCGATTCCAAATCCGAAGGAGGATTCGGATCCCTCGGGGTGAGGCCTTCACAGCGCCTACCCTCGATCGTCGATCTGACAAGATTTGGCACGTTCGAAAATTTGGATGAAGAACACCCAAGAACGACAACTAAAACGGGGCTCGGGCGTTATCCGTGTTTGTTCGACCAACACCCCAGTTCTAAAATTATCAAATTTTAAACGACAAATCTGATGAAAAATGAAGAAATCAATGAAGGTGAGAAATTTAACAATGATCCTACCTCAAATCGGTCATGCGTCGTTAGTGACGCGTCCACAACGCCCCCGCTTTGATCCGCCAAAGTTCTGGCGGAGATCGGTCCTTGATCCGACGAAGAACGGAAAAGAAAGCCGAATAACCAGAGAGAGAGAGAGAGGGAGAAAGGAGAGAGAAGGTTGAACCCTAACTCCAAACTCATATTCTATAATTTATATAAGAATCTTCTTAGTGATGAATCTGAAACTACCGCGCCCTCTCATTTTATATCGCACCTAGGAAAAACGCCCCATTCGGAACCCAACAGAAGTCTTGGATTTCCATTCCAGGGCTTCATTCGAACGTTATTTGAAAATAACTCCATCGATAAAATTACCAAGTCATTATTTCAAAATGACAATTTTACCCGTGGGTGACATCTCTCACAGCTGGCCCACACCTGCAAACTTTACACCCCGCCTAGGGTAAACGACACGCTCTGGATGCAACCGTGCCCTCAGATTTACGATCTGAGCTACCGTTTAGGAGAAAACACAACCCCACCATGTGAATAGTATAAAAACACTTAATATTTTTATAAAATTAATTCAGGGAACACCGGGCCTCAGAGTCGCATGCTGTCTCCGTGCCTAGCTCTTGAATTATATGTAGGAATTTTCCAAAGTCTTACAGGGAAAAAACTGGGTCTCTACATCATTCCCAACTTCACACTTTTCATCCCCGAAAAGAAAAACTAGGAAAAAAAATCAGGATACAACTTTCACACCTAGCTCTCCCACTCCCAAGAAAACATGCACAACACGTTTCTGGTACAACACACAAACCCGAGGGATGGTTCATACTTATAAGGTCTGGAACCCTCGGGGACATGCGTAGGAATACGCATGCACCTCATCAACTGTGACAGGTGGAAGACGTCGTGTGCCCACTCCTACTGTTGGAAGGGTATGGAAAGACAGTAGGAAACCTCTCAATCACTTAAACAATTTCCGAATGGCCCAAAGTAACTTGGGGGACATCCCCAGCCAAAGCTCTACATTCCACATCCCGACCGAAATCATGATTTGTTCCAGGAACATGATCTTGTGATTCCCTCCTTCAGAATACCCATCGAGTGCATCACCTGTGGATATCTGATCATGTAGTACCTTGCAGTCGACATCCCCCTAGCTGCGACTCTATCACAAGCTCAAGGAGTGAAGGAGTTAACACCATCGACTACAGGGAAGTCTTACCCTCCTGCTCCACCAAGGTCAGCCGTAGAAAATCTAACCACTACGAAATGTCTTTCACCTTACGAGTCTGGGAGTTCCTTATAAGGGACCTTGCTACAACACTGAAATTTTCTGAAACACATACTACCTCATAGTCATAGTCCTGTATAAATTTAAACCAACACCGTCGCCTCAGGTTCAAGTCTCTCTAGGTGAGGACACACCCATGAAACCAGTGGTCTGAGTAACCTACAAAGAGTTCTCCAAAAAGATAGTGTCTCTACACTCTCAGGGCAAGGACCACCACCACCAACACCACATAGTGAAACATGTAGCTCTTATTATAGGGTGTCTATCGACTATACATGTACTTGATAGAGGTATCATTATTGACGTTGAGCATGCATGGTACCAAAAAACAGGGCTGGTGAGAAGACTCATCCAACCGCCAGAGGTTAGAAACGGAAATCACGTGGCATACCCCATGTGTCTTTTCCCCTCTTGGAAGGAGAGTAATCCCCAAAATAGTCATTCTTCCAAACCCACTAGTGGAACCTCAAGCGAAGGGAGGTCAAGCAGAAAATCTCCACTCGAAAATCCAGAACCTGCTCTAACACTCCACCAAACAACCCTACCATGATTGCACCTGTCAGAGGGAATCATCCACCACACCTCAATACTATCCTCTTTGGGTAGCACATAATCTCCCTCACAGTTTTGATCGTATCAAAAAAACATGTCTCAGTGGGGGAAGAACCCCGCTTTCCTGTGCATTCAAAGCTACGTCAGACAACACCAACTCAGGGTTACACCGACACCCCGTGTTTCCCTCGGTAACCCCTCGAATAAAAATTTAGGTGAAAAGAGTACCTCGTGCAGTGTCTAAAAAGTCCTACTAAGAAAAGTAGAAAAACACATAGAGTGTACCTCTTATCATCTCCAGTGTTACAGGATTGTAGACATCGATAGCACACAGCCGCCAGTGGCCCCGTCCGTCAGTTACCTGAGCCTGACATGGGCCGCCTAGTGGTGGTGGAAGGACCTCGAAATGTCATCCATCAACCACAGTTCTTTCTACTTTTTTGCCAACACCAGATCCCTGGGGGCCACCCTATCCTCACATAGGAGTTCTCTGATCAGGACATTTCCTTTGTCGTGGCGGTGCATCTACCAACTATCTGGAAGACTCAGCACATTTGGTCAGATAGTCTCATGCCATGTGGCCTCACACATCACAAACATAGAACTAGTCCTCCCTGGGCTATCTCAATGCCCTATCATGTCCCCGACCATGTGCCTGAGTCTCATCAATGGGAGAGCTCCGGCATCGAAGCCCTACCAATTGATGTCCCTATGACAGAAATTTCTTTGTCACCAGTGCCTGCTCTAGCACCCTGAGATGGGTGAGGATGCACAGGGGAACTAAGCTGGAAGGAATCTCCCCTACAGAGATCTCGCTCAAACTTCTGTGCTCGTAATTTTTCATCATGGACCACGTCCAAAGAGTACCGAGTAAGGTCTGTGATTCTAGTTGCATACTCATCCATGACCATCACTCCCCGCTGAAACTCCAGCAGCTCCTAAAACCGTATAAAGCGTAAGTAGGATGGGTAGTACTCCTCACAAAATAGCTACTAGAATTCATCCCACGAGAGTACCGACTCATCATGCATATGCGTAACCCTGGCTCTACTAACACCAAAATGCTTGGTGGAAAAAATGGATGTCAAAGACACCATCTAACCTGTCAGTGTCTGAAAAAGCCTAAAGAGGTGAACCACCGACTCTAGACAACCCTTCACTATCTGAGGGTGTGGCTCACTGTGGGATCTTAGAGGTCTCTGATGCTGATACTCACATAGCATGCCCATCCTGCACTCGTCATCGCCCTTCACTGCCGGTACTATCAGCTACTCCACAGGTGGAGGTGCTACTGCATGTCCTTCCGGATAAAGGGTAATCTTATGATGGATCTTTAACTATGACCTCATCGCTCATAGAGTCGTCATCATGAACAAGATATAGTATCTTGGATGGCTATCATCACGAAGACATCCATAATTCGATCAAGGAGTACCGCGGTAAAATGAGCATATATATACTAACAAATATGGGGAGCTGACTCAAGAAGGATAGTCAAAGACTCAATTTTATATGATGCATGAACCAAATTCCTTGCATCAAGTGTATTAGTGTGCCGAGTCGACAAGCGGGTTATTAGGGTCCTGGTGACTGGATGCATCAGCCGCCGCACCATCATTGGACTCCCTATCCTGAGAACTTCTCTCGAGACACATTGACACTATTGCCCCAATACTCAACCAATTCCTTTTTAGGGATGTCCAAAAAATGCCCCAAGGAACGAACCACCGTTGATACCACTTTGTCACGACCCGACCCGTACCGGGGCTCAAGCCACAACTACCCCAAGCCCACTTATTCACGCTCAAATTTACCCAAGAGAAGAAGGCAGCACGGTCTTTGTAGTTTAGTTTGGGTTGTCGAATCCTCAGAGACATAAGAAGAAACCTATAGACACGTACATTCTATAGAATATTTTTGGATATGAAGTGGACAACTTGGATTGATTTTAGATGGGTTTAAAGGAAATATAAGAGAATTAAGTTAATTAAATTTAAAAGAATGAGTGGGTCCTAGGTTATCACTTGGGGTGGATTGGACGTATTTCTTTTTCATTGATTTCAATTTCGTATATTTGAGATGGGTTCATTTAAGAAGATAAAACAACATCATCACTTACTGGTTTAATGCATACACCCTTTAATACTAATCACCTATACACTTGAGGGATCAATGTTTTGATAACTTCAAGGTAAAAGTTCATATTTTCACTTTAAGTGTCTGACCTTAAATTCAACAAGGACAATGGAGTTTAAAAATCATAAAATTATAATCTCAATTAAAGAAGTGATTAGACATTATTGGGATGATAAATAACATCCAATACAACCCCTTTCCACTCCCTTGGATCAACCCATAAGTTTTTTAGCCCTCCATTGATGCTATGGTTTCAATGGAAGTGGGAAGTAGACTCTTGATGGAGGAATTGAAGAAGTAAAGAAGAAAATAAAAAGAAAATGATCACTCCACCATTGTGTGATTGATTTCACAAGGATTGGTGTGAATAAATTCACACCTTGAGGAAAATTTATCAAACTGAGATGGATAACAATAGAATAAGTGGAGAAGAAGAACTTGTATTAAGAAACTAAAGTGAATTGAACAAATTACATTGAAAGACAAACTTGAGACAACAAAATCGCAGCATAACAATACAATTGAACAAAGCACCCAAGATTATCAACTCCTCCACCACAAGTGCCTTATATAGGAATTTTGGGAGCCTTGTGTCGAGCATAAAATAGTACAAAGCATCTCAATTAATTTTGGTAGGCCATAGGTGGGTGGAAAGTCGAGGTAGAGTTGATTTTTCCACCCTTGACCCGAGGTGGCATCCAGCTTTCATCTACCGAATAGTTGCACTTAGAATACCATCTAGATGGAAGAATTAGAGTGGTACATAGAGGAATAAAATGTATCCCAGATTTCTCCCAACCTCATGTAAAATTTGGGCCCATTTGAAGTTGTGGATTTAGAGATATGATTATATTAGTGGGATGTTTTTCTGGGCCGCAGAATCTTGCCCAGAATTTTATCTCTAACTTGTGACACCTAAATGACCACAATGGAAGCCGAATTAGAACTAGATCCTGAAAAATTATTTGTTCCTCTACATGTCTTCTAGAATCCCTAGAAATTTGGGCTTCATTGGGTCGGTAATGTGGGTCCCACATTCTCATCAGTGGGCCAGTGTCCAATCTGCCTTCTCAAGAATTGCTTCCATTCATCTCCAAATATCTCCATAATCCTTTATGAATCCTCCATTAATCCATGAATAACACATGTTCATATTGAATTTTAGATCATTTTCCCAAAATATTAAATTAAAATATGGATAATTACATTCCTCAAAATCAGATGAATCATTGGATACTTTAAATGATGTTAAAAAATGTACCACATAATAGTGCATTTTAAGAAGGTATTACAATCATAATGTGAAATGAAGTTCAAAGTGTAAAATGCACTAAAATGGTGTTTATTAATAATAAAGAAAAATAATATTATATATATTAACAATGAATATTAGCCTCATTTAGTGGCTAATCACACCCCCCAACTTGATTTTTGCTAGTCCCAAGCAAAATATATCTCAATAATATGAAATTCGAATTCCCTTTTCTAAAAACATTTTAATACACAATGATCACCAAAAACCCTTATACCAAACAATAATGAAACCCATCCAAATATTTTAATACAAGATAGTTTCATAAGAAAATCCCAATCCCAAGCTCATTCCTTTGTTCAAATTCATTTCCATATTTCATCCAATATCAATTAAGTATGAGGATGTGTTGTGTATCACAATAGACATAGGGTTTTATCTTTATTCAAGGGGGAAAAGATGGAAGCTCTAGGTGGAATCACATTTCAATATTAAGACGAGTATTCAATTTTTTTTGTATTATATATTTTTTTTGTTTTTTTTTGTTTTTGAAATTTTTCCATTGTAATTGAAATTGCACTCAAAAGATTAAACCCCTATAGCAAGACTTTGCTGATGACTCCCAGGCTCAATGACCTTAGGGAACCAAGTGAATACCACATACTCGGGCATCATCTTGAGTTAACTTAGTCAAAAAAAATTCAAATTACCAAAAATAGAGATAAAATTACTAACTCTGGGCCAGAAAACTATGGAGTCACGATCCCCAAGTGCTGAAAGCCACACATTAGTTCAATTGATTCCTCTACGAGCAAATTTAATTTTTTTAAAATTTTCTTTATTGAATACTCATATTAAAAATAAAATGATCACCAAACCTATGCTATTTATTTGGGGGACCCCATGAACTCAAACTAATACCCCACCATCAAAAGGACGTGCATTGTGATCTTTTTTTTGAATGAAAATACAAACAATGAAATATCACATTGGACAACCACACTTTCCAGAATCTGGGATCATGAAATTATACAAGGTTTAAAATCAGAATCGGGGCATGCTAAATTATTTGATATTTGGTTTCAAAATGTTCAATGTGTATTACCATGTTCATAGTTAAAGGAATTTTTCCTTCCATTTACACACATTTTTTAAATCATTCATCATTTTTTTCACACAAAATCATTTTTTATTTTATCTCCCCCCAACAGAAAATAACATTGTCCCCAATGTTTAAAGAAAAGAAAATTTAGAAGGGGGTAGAGGTAGAAAATAAAATTTCAAAAAGGAAATTGAAACTAAGTATCATGGGTCGAGCCTCCAACATTAAAAAGCATCTCAATTAATTTTGGTAGGCCATAGGTTGGTGGAATGTTGAGGGAGAGTTGATTTTTCCACCCTTGACCTGAGGTGGCATCCAGCTTTCATCTACCGAACAGACGTGCTTGGAAGACCTTCTAGATTACCGAATTAGAGTGGGATATAGACGAAGCAAATGGAGCCCCCGATGTCTCATAACGTCCTGTAAAATTTGGTCCCGTTTAGAATTGTGGATTGTGAGATATGATTACATTAGTGGGATGATTTTCTGGGCCGTAGAATCTGACCTAGAATTTTATCTCTAACTTGGGCGCCTAAATGACCACAATGGAGGCCGAATTAGAAATGGATCATGAATAAGGATTTGTTAATATATATGTATTATAGAATCCCATAAAATTTGGGCTTCATTGGATCTATAATGTGGGTCCCACATTCTCATCAGTGGGCCAGTGTCCAATCTGCCTTCTTAAAAATAGCTTCCATTCATCTCCAAATATCTCCATCATACTTTATGAATCATCCATTAATCCCTGAATAAAAAATGTTCATATGGAAGTTTAGATCAATTTACCAAAATATCAAATTAAAATATGGATAATTACATTCCATAAAACCAGATGAATCATTGGGTACATTAAATGATGTTAAAAATTGTACCACGTAATAGTGCATTTTAAGAAGGTATTACAATCATAATGTGAAAAGATGTTCAAAGTGTAAAATGAACTAAAACGGTGTTTTTAATAATAAATAACAAGAATATTATATATATTACCAATGAATATTATCCTCATTTAGTGGATAATCACCCACCTCCACAGTCCAGGGGCTGGCGACCAGCACCGAAGGCACAATAAATTAGGGGATGCCTTTGCCTAAGAAACTATACACACACGCCCAGCTAACTCAATGAAAAAGTTCAAATAAAAGAAAGAAAGATACAACACTTCTACAAAAGGGAAACCAACATACATGCATCGACCTCTAACCAGTACAAGTAAAGTGCTGAAAAGTAATGACAAGATAACTGAACAGAAAAAGGGGCAAAACACTCGCCAAACTAGAAAGGTGCCACAACCCGACAACAGGTAAACGAAAGTAAACAGCTGGTGAGTCAAATAGACAAAAATCCTCCTACATCCACTGAACACAGCCCAAGCTCTTGTGTCCTCTACGATCCTCCGTAGTCTCGATCGACCAGTCTGTCGTCTTCAGGGGAACACTAAGTGCGGGCAAAGCCCAAGCAGGGGTGAGTATATAGATACTCCGTAGGATGCCCCGAAAGCTCGAGAGACCAACAAAGGAGGTACTAAAATGGTGTTAAGTAGACAGAAAAAGAACTGTATAAGAGTATAACAAAGATAGTGTAGCTGAACCTAACAAAATAAAGGATGTAGACTCATCTAATCCAAGAGGAGCTAGACAGGGAAAGCACATGGCATACCCCATGCATCTTCGCCCCTCTTATAAGGAGAGTAATTGAACCCCAGGAGTGGGAAAAAAATTAGGATGTATATACATGCTCAAAAAGAAACCTGAATGAGTGTGTAAGGGGATCTATATATCCAAGATTAGCCCAAGAGAAGTCACCAAAAGTTCAAAGGATATCCATCATTGATGCCCAAGAGTCTCGCATGCCCAAGCTGCCTCATCGCTGAACCGTACAACTAAGTGTCCCGCTCTGGAAATCACAAAGAAAATTCACTAACTAGCCTCATAGAAAAGGCTGAGTCTGGAATAATTCGTCGGGTAACCCACTGCCCAACCCTGCTGGAGGGTAAACCACAAGAGGTCATCGGGTAACCCACTGCCCAGCCCCGCTGGAGGGTAAAACCCAAGGTCAACATGTAACCCACTGCCCAGCCATGCTGGAGGGTAAACCCTAAGAGGTCAACGGGTAACCCACTGCCCAGCCTCGCTGGAGGGTAAAACCGGAACTGGTCTTATAACTCTGCATTGTCCGTTCCATCACTGGGTGTTACTAACACTACTACCGTGCGTAGGTTCAGAGTGCGTCAAAGGAACCTCCGACCAATGCCCTTTCATGTTTCCACATTTAATGAGATATCGAAAGAGACTCTGCTCTCCCAAATAGATTACGCCGTTGTAATCCTCATGAAAAAACACACGATATATACTACTTACTCGCTGGAAATGGGCTCCCGATTGAATGTTTTTTCAACACCACTTTATGCCCATATGACGTATCGTGGGTCCCACAACTCAGTCCTGAAAAAAGTTGGGCGAACTACACCATCACGATGCTCTTGGAAAAACACGCCAAAATGACTACTCATACGCCCCAAATGTATGTCAAAAGAAAAAGGAGTAGTACGCTGCACACAGCTTAAGAGACACCCCCTGGGGCCCGTGCCTCAACTCCGGCTTTAACGCCTGAAACTACCCTGTCCAACTTCATCTCAATGTCAGGGTCACAACACCGCTGATGGTGCCTAAAACGGACTCCAGATGCAGAAGCTGCAACTCCCCGCGTTATATGTAAACGGGGCCCTGTGGGGCCCACACCTCGACCCCAAAACACGTCATGCAGATCGTACAATTGCGTTCCTTGCTGATAATCATGCGGCGTATGCTATTTATTTTCCCTGAATGGACTTATGAAGCATAAGTGGTAAAAACGCAGCATACGTCCGAAAGCCGCCACCTGGGTCTCATTCCTAGGGCTCGAATTTAGGCGTGCGGATTGCGCTCTTGCTATCCCCTTGGAAAAAAACTTAAAAATGAGTACTCAAACACCCTAAATGGATGTCGGGTGAAAAAATGGCGTTTCACTGTAAAATGTGTGAAATAGGACATGTTGGGCCCACACCTTATCTCCAACCTGAAGGATTCGGAAAGCATCTCAAAAAGTCCGCATGAGCACCGGGGCCACGCTACTCCTGAAGGCACGTCAATCAGACATCCCAAGAAGGAGTTAGGTCCGACGCAAAAATAATTAATTAAATAAACAATTAATTAATTATTCAAATTAAGCATTTCATGATACCGAGAAATGAAACCAATCCTTAAGGGTCTTGAACCAACATTGGAAGGACCGGCCTAACTCCAGGGCCACAGCGCCTCTGACGGCATGTCATACGGACGACCGGCTCGCGAAGCACGTCCATCGCGAGCTTTAATATTAATTTATTTTTATTAAATTAAAGCTCTTCAGATCACCCTTCATTGGGAAACGAACACAAAAAAACCCAAAAATCACTTTGAAAAGTCTGTGTCACCGACACGAACATGTAGCCACAGACTGCGTGTCAAACGGACGCGCCGTTTAAAAGATATGGCCCCTTGAACGCAAGGGGCCAACCGGGCCAGTTCACCCCGGCCGGCCCGGTCCGAACCGCCTGCCCGTGACCCAGCCTCGGGTATGGCCTGACTAGCCATCGCCCGCTGGCTGCGACCCACTCCACCTCCACTGGGCCACATGTCCCAGTTCATTTGAAAAGACCGGCCCTCCTGGTCGGTCTCCCCCTTCGCACACCGCGTCAAGGAGGACCCGCAGCACGCAGGTCCTGTTCTTCCGAGGTCGCTGCCTCAACCGACCGGCCAGCCTGGCCAGTCCCTTCTCGCCTCTTCATTCAAAGGAGACCCACCTTCGGTGGGTCCTTGTCTTTTCCACACACCCGAGGCGGTCAGCTCCTCGGGTTCCTCTTCGACCGTGCCGGACCCAACACCAACACCTCCTGCAGCGCACCGCCGCGCCTCGCTGTGGCCCGCACCGCCCGACGTCGCTCCTCCGCTCCCTCGGCGACCTCTCACCACATGCACCCACTGCTCCGACGTCCCGGGCTTCACCACCCACACACGAACCGACACTCTCACCGCTCCAGCTCCACCTTCGCCCGTTGCTCCGCCGTCCGCACTGACAACACCCGACACCAGCACCTCCGAAGCCCCGGTCGCGCCACCTCGGCTCCACCTGGAGCTACCCTGGCTGCTCCGGAGACACCCGATGCTGGAAAATCGTTCTGAACCCATAGTCGCCCTGCTTTTCTCATCCCGGAGCTACCCGGCCGCCGCACACTAGCCGAACGCCGTTTACCCCGCTGTGCCAGCTCGACCTCCGGCCACCACCCTTGCTGGAGCCGGGGCTTCCGAAGGCCGCCACCACTGCTCCGGTGAAACTATTCCAAATCCGTAGGAGGATTCGGAACCCTCGGGGTGAGTCTTTTGCAACATCTTCCACCGATCATCGATCCGACAAGATTTGGTGCGTCTGAAAATTTGGACGAAGAACGCCCAAGAACGACAACTAAAACGGGGCTCGGGCGTTGGTCATGTTCGTTCGGAAAATTCCCCAATTCTAAAATTATTAAATTTTAAATGAAAAATCTGGTGAAAATTTAAGAAATCAACGAAGGTGTGAAATTTAACAAGAATCCTACCTCGAATCGGTTGTGCGTCATTGGCGACGCGTCCATGACGCCCCCGCTTTGATCCTCCAAAGATACGGTGGAGATCGCTCCTAGATCTGACGAATAACAACGAAGAATGCCAAAGAACATGAGAGAGAGAGAGAGATAGAGATAGATAGAGATAAAGGAGAGAGAAGGGAGAACCATAACTCCAAACTCCTATTCTTCTATTTATAGAAGAATCCTCTTAGCGCGAAATCCGAAACTACCTCGACTTCTCATTTTATATCGCCCCTAGAAAAAACACCCCATTACGAACCCAACAGAAGTCTCTGATTTCCATTCTAAGGATTTTTTCTAATGTTATTTGAAATGAACTCCAGCAATAAAATCACTAAGTCATTATTTCAAAATAATGATTTTACCCATGGGTGATATCTCTCACAGCAGGCCTGCGCCCACAACTTTTGCACCCCGCCTAAGGTAAAAGGAATGCTCCGGACTCAACCGTGCCCTCAGATTTTTAATCCGAGCTACTGTTTAAGATAAAAAACAACCCCTCCACGTTCACAACATAAAAACAATTAATATTTTTATAAAATTAATTCCGGGCACACCGGGCCTCGGAATCGCACGACGTCTTCGCGCCTAGCTCTGGAATTATATGTAGAAATTTTCCAAAGTCTTACAGGTCAAAAACCAGGTCTCTACAAGTAGTTTCACATCAATTATTGAAATATTGTTTCTTTCATAGTGACTGGAAGAAAATCTTGGACGACTATTTGAATATGGTCAGCTTTTCCTTAAAATCTATTTTCTCTATGAGGCTTTGAAACATATCGGGGCTTGCAAGGTATTATGCAAATGAATGGTTGGTTGTGCATGAATCCTTTGAAAACTCTATTTGTAAAGGATTTACTTTGGTGTTTGTGTGTGAGTGATCACAAGATGAGTTAGGTGGTAAAGGTATTTTGGTCGATTAATGATGACATGATGGCAGATGTAGCTGAGCTTCATCAAAGAGTTGGTCGATGTGGTTCGATTGTCCATTCATTGTGTAGGTGGGTTATTGTTGGTTGGTGATAGTACTGAGAAATTAATTTTTATTTTGAAATAGTTCCTAAAATTATTTTTTAAATCATTAAAATCCTCTTAGTGTAATCCAAATTTTGTGGTGATCATATCACCTATCTTGAAATCACCTAGGGTGAACAAATAGAGTGTTGGTTATACATTGTGGTAAAGAATAAAGATGTTAAATCACAATGGAGTTACTCTTCTATAGAATTACTATTATATAGGAATGTTTTCCCTGAGTAATACATGGGTTCCTAAGTAAGAACCCATTGCGAAGACACATGGACACCAACCAATTCTCGAACTTGACTGCCATTGGTCTCAGTAAATGTTCTTGATTCATGGATAACAACTATGTACTGACATTCAAATTTTAAACACATGGGTATAGACTACTTTTGGAACTCCATGGACTCTATTTGATGATTTAGCGGTTACCCCGAACTTCAGTTGGGAACGGAACAAATGTTCAGATTGGTTGATGATCCTAGTCTACTGGTTTGGGAATGAACCCATGTTTGTGCTTAGTAATGATAGCTAAAATAAAAAATATTGTTTAATATATCATTGGAAGATGATTATGGGATTTGGTGTAAATTATTAAAGAAAATTCAAGGTGCATAATAGTTAGGTGTCATGTTTTAGGTTGAGTTACGTTATCCATCTAAGATGATCATTTTTTTAGATTAGTTAGCCAAAAGTGGATGAACATTACTCTTTGTTTTGATGAATGTCTTTAATGAGGAATAATTCAGGAAATATATTCAATTTCAGAAGGGTGAAATGTAAATGTCAGTAGTACCTTTAAATGAAATATTTTGTGACCAGTTTCAAATAAGAGAATTAGAAAAAATTTCGAAAAGGAGGACTAGGTTATTTCCTCATATGTAATTGGGATGCCATGTTTAGGTAATCATGTCAGGAGTATTTTTAGAATTCGTAGGGAAGGAAATGATAGGAAATTCCTATAGATCGGTGTACCATTATATAGGATTGGTAAGTAAGTACTAAATACTATTGGTGATAAGTTCATTGACTTATTAATGAAAGTGAAAATGTGGAGATCATGTCTCAAGTTATAAGTGTTTAGGTAATCTTGGTTTCGATGTTTCAGTTTAGAGTATGATAATTGGCTCGAGTTTCTATGGCTTATGTACTGTTCGCTTAATGTGATCCTTGGAAATGTGTTGAGCAGTCGGAAATGTAATGCATCTTCATAAATGAAACATAATGAACTGAGTAAATTTGGCGTCTTATTTTTTTTACCAAGTCTTCTTAGGAATGATAAGTTCAAAGGTGTGGTGGTTGTAACATCTCGTGTTCTGTACATGGTTGAAATATTCTTGTAGGAGCATTAATTTTCAGTTTGGTGGATGGGACTAATTGTAAACCTATATTTTAAATTAAATACCTTGATTTGGAACACTTAAATGTTTTTTTAGACTTGGTATAAGTCCTAAGGGATTCCTTGTGTGTTCTGTTGAGTTTTTGGAGCATCGGACTCTGAAAACACCGTTTCATGAATAAATGTCAGAGGCGTACAGTTTGTATGAAACAGTGTGTCCCTTGAAGAGAAACCATGTTTACAATCTAGAGGGAATATGGGTTTCACAATGTTTTTTCTAACCATTCACACTTGGACATGTGGTTTTGCAGGTGTTGTAGACTTCTAGATAGAGGTCTTTTGCACTGCCTACGCATGGTTAGAAAAACCACATATCCAGCACATGCAAGGAGGTTCCTTGGGAAGTGCTAAATGCATGGATAGAGTGTGTGTAGCCAACCATTCTTCTCATTAAATTGGGTGAAATTTCCTTTCTTCCCCACCATCCTTTTATTTTCTTCCCTAATATTTTTCTTTACCTCCACTATGCATAATATCCCACTATGGATTCCCTCTACTCTTTTCATAGGCATAGTTTCAATTCCATCATATAATGTCGAAATAAAGTTCTTTTAGTGTTTTTGGTTATCCCTGAGTAATACATTCACTCCTCCTCCTTCATTCCTTCATTTATCTCAACACCATCGGCATTATCTTCATTTGAGCTAATTCACCTTATTTTCAATGATTTTTTCATTTTTTTTCTCCAAACCAAATAATGCCTCAATAATAGATGACTTTACCTTAAATGGTATAAGTTAGGTGGTATATAGTTTTCCCTTAAATCCTAGATCATTTATTAAATACACCATGAGGCCACATGATATATTATCCTTTCATTACTCATAAATGTTTAAATTAAATATGCATAACCTAATGTTTTACATTAAATTTCCCTTGTGTAATGATTTACACCAGAAAAGGATTCTAACCTCAACACTAAACACCCCTTTGGATGAGATGCACATATGACCATGAAATATTCCGATTCTTTGTAATTAGTTCGCAATTATTAGTTTTGTATCATGTGTTCATGTTTATAATTCGTTTCCTTATACTTTGAACTTCATTTGGGTGGTTTAATTTAAATGATTTGAGTATAATTGTAGTCTTATTATTTGAATATCCTTCTTGGAGTGTTAAATTATTTCTCATAAATGTGATTCCTAAATTTATTTTAATTAATTTTATATAGAAAATTTCATTCTTTAAATAAATCCCATTTTGGGGTGTGATATATTCAAAACTATAAAGGAAGAAAATAATGTTTTTAATATTTCATTTCTTTATGGTATGGGTGTTTCCCATGACCTCTTAAATTATTGTTGAATTTAATAGGCTTATTAATTATTATTATTTTTAAAAGTGGTGTGGAATTATCAAATAAATAGCCCTTATTATTCTTTAATTCAAATGTTAATGGGTGTGGACCTCATTATATACCTTAGTAGTGATGAATGGTATGTGATCGTGATAGATAAAAAATATTTTATACTTAGTTGAGGTTTATACAAGGGTTCTAAATTTAGGATTCCTTGGATGGGATCAGTGTGATTTATAATTAGAATTGTTTATGAAATGTAAATATGTAAGGGGTAATACATGGAATGTATTAGAAAGCTCATCATGAATTTTCCCTACCTCTGCATGATTGATGTTGGGACCCTGGGGGAGAAACCATAGATGTGCTCAGTGGATCAATGGTTTTACCAGGCCATAAGTGATACTGAGTTTCCTATGTTAGATAAAAGGGATGGGATTAGAGGGGTTTGTCTTCATTATATGCCAAGGGTGATACTTGATATTCCATTTATGGATCACCTTAGGTGGACTATTATGGTATTGGGTATTTATAGTGTCCCTGGAGTGATACTTGAGATTCCTTTTTAGATCACCGTGTATGGGATCCGGGTTCCCCTTATTAAATTGCAATGATATCTTTTTTATTAAAGGATTAGAATGCATAGTTCATATCCATGTCCATTCCCTCTAAGAAAAATCACATTCTTGGGGATTAGTCTATCTCTTGGTACTTATTTATTGATGAATTATTATTATACCCATATCATATCTACATAGGTTTCCTTACCTCTAGACATATCCATCTTAGGTCGAGGAAAATATTTTTGGTATGGTATCACATGAGAAACATGGACTAATGTATTTCTTCATTTTTTTCCTTTCTTTTATCATTATTCCTTCACACTACTATGTTTTATACTCATAGACTAAATATTTATTTAGAAATTGTTAATGGTGGCCTACTGAGTATATCTCTCACCCTTCTCAGACTTCAATTTCGTTGGGGTTCCTAAGAAAATATGATGTTTACAGATCCATGGATAATTTCTTGTGTTGAGAATTGTACATGGAAGCTTAAGATAATAGGACTGAGCTAGTAATCAGGATTATTAAGGAGATCTCCCTCAATGATTTTTATTATTTTTCCTAATCCATGCATTGTTCTATATTGTCTGCTTTACTTTATTCTTACATATTGATTATAGCATCATTTTCACATGAATGAATAACTAGATTATTTGGCATTACCCATGTTTATTCAATCTATTATATTATTCCACTACTTGTCATTTATTATTATGGATTCTTCTATTTTTTGTTGACTCTTCATTATTATACCACTATGGAAATCTGTTAATGAAGGTGTAGTATCCCCATTATACTATCATTTTATCCTCACTACTAGTCAACAACCTCTGGGCTATAGGGATGTGAGTTTGAGGCTATGTGGTGACTGGTCCACCTACTAGTTTTATATTCAATTAGGAAAGGTTGTTACAACTACTTTATAGGTGGAATGTTTCAATACATTTATTCAAGGAACATAAAATAATTAAAATAAAATTGTCATTTAGAATAATTTCACCACTATATAAAATAATATATATCCCATTAAGTTCAACTAATTCTACCACCTTCCAATATTTTGGAAAGTATATCTACAAAGATCTGACCTTCATGGGTATCCCTTCAGACAGCTAAAGATATCTATCATCTTATCTCCTTCTTTCATTGAATAGTGTATAACTATATAAATTTTAGGATTTTACTATTACATATGTTCATAAATTCCCTTAAATTTCACCATAGTTAACATTTATGCCTTTCATTTATGTATCCTCACATCCTCCTTCGAATATTTTAATGATAGCTTCAGAATGATTACTTTTTTGGTCTGCCTTCTTCTAAACTACCAAATTCATGTCACTTTTACTCTATTATCTATATCTGAACATTGGAAATTAAACATATATAATAAATCCATTTTTTAGTTTTGATAACCTAACTATAAAATATTTTTCACATGATTGATCATAACAATCTATAATATGATAACATTTTCCATACTTCACCATAAAGTCCTCTATCAGTATCTGAAAAACATAATCCACTTCCCAAACTTCCTTGATGTTACATCATTACCCCACCACACTTTCAGTCATCCCAACCTGACATAGGTACCACACTACCTCAACACTTCACAAACTATAACCTTGAGAATTATACCTACTAGATTTTAAACTCTATCCACCTTTAATTGATATATAATTTTATATTCCAAAAAAATCTGTATGAGGTGATATTTTAACCAAATATTAATTATCTTGGATTAAAACATAAAATTGTTAGCTAAGTGAATCACACATTTTGAATTACATAACAACATCCCAACATCCTACTTTCTTCTGAGATATTCAAATAGCCCATTATTCAAAATGAACTCCTTCATAGACACTATTAATAAGACAGTTCCATTATTAAAAGTGAAACTAATGACTAAAAATTTGAAATCTAACTCATAGTAATGCCTCTAAAAGTTAACATATAGCCTGTAGTTCTCTTCTGGGTATCTATATCTCCCTAAAATTATAAATTTAAAAACCATTAAAATGATTCATCCATTTTGATATAGCATTTCATTATTTTAGAACATTTTAGATATTGGTGGATTTATTTTATCACTTCCTAGTGTTCTCTTTTTTATATTCTCTATTAAATCATTAACTACTCTCATCAAAAGTTCAATGTCTGGTTATGTACAAACCATGGAAATCATCAATCTTCCATCTACTAATTCATAAGAAAAATTTTCCATATAACTTTTCTCTAAATATGTTCAAGGTTTCTTATTATTTTTTAATTTGACATGTTATTCTACAGGAGTGGAAACTAGTTTCACTAATCTCATTCCAAAATGTGTAAATACATTTTTTATATAGTCATATTGTGTGAGGAAAAATGTTCCATATTTTTATTTTATTATAATCCATGTACCCAAAATCCATTTTAGTAGACTAATATCCTTCATCTTAATCCTAATTGAATATTCTAACTTCATCTCATCAACCATTTCCATTACTGAATGAAAAATAATCATTTTATATCAAAGAGAATTTATATGATTAAAATCACATCATCAAAAAAACTTCTAGTAAAATAAATTATTATCAATTCTCTGGATATGCTTTTGTTCTACAATAAATTCATTGAAATTTAATTTCAAATACCTTGGTGATGGAATTAAACCATAAAGATTTCACATTATCATAAACAGAAGACGTTTATTCTTTGTCTCTAAAAAAACATATGCATCTTCTATGTAAATTAATTCATTTCAGAATCCATGATGAAATATTATCTTCACATATATTTACATCAAATATAACCCATTCATGTAAGCCATACCATGAACCATTTGAATAATCATGTCTATAAAAACTGGAGAATAGATCTCATAAAAATCCTCACCTTCTATTTATTGAAGGATCTTCATGAAAAGCATTGCCTTATACCTTCTTCTACCATCCACTTCCTCCTTAAACAAATAATAAAATTTATTCTAATGTTTTTTCCTCCACAAAGTGGTACAATTATCTCCCATGTCATAAAAATATGAAAGAAATTATTTTCTTCCTTCATGGATAACTCCCACTAACTGGAAACATTCAAACATATAGCCTGTTCTTGGATTTTATGTTTTCTATCATTCATGAGAATAAAATAATGTAAGTCACTTCCATATATCTGCAATAGGAACTAAACTCCCAATATGACTATGTAACTGACCTTGTGGCTCTTATCCTTCTAGAACTACATATTCTATAATTCTAGCATCGAGATATATTCCTTGATCTTTTGCAAACCCTGACATTTTTGGTACTCTTGAACATATAAACACCATAAAAATGGACTTAATTATAAATATTATTTCATACTATCGCATGTCTCTAAATCAAATGCACTCCCTAAACATTCTATAATATTTAGAACATCGGAACATCCATTCAGTTAAACCTCATCTTTTGATGACACTTTTTGATCATCAGCAATATCCTCTTAGTTCAAATCCATCCAAAATATCTATTTTTTGATGATAACATTATGTATTATGAAAATCATTCAAGAGTTACCATACCTAATTTTAAATCGGAATATTTCATCACCAAATCCAATAAAATATTATTCTATGGACTAACCCGCTAGCTTATCCCTTTTAGTGGCATTAATGTAGTTGTGGGTGACTGAACATTAGACTTTAAGATGGTAAATTTCAATCTTTCTTTTGTATCAAATGATTTTTAAATTTCATACCCTTTTATAGAAGAATGACTCTTGTTTACTAAGTATGTAAATAAATTCATTACTTATATAGAATAATCATATATAAATATATCATGAATCCTCATGCTTATTTCCTTCTCAACTAACATCTAATTCATCCTCTTCATCAATTTTTTTTGTTCTAGGGTCATTGGTATCATATTCTCAAACTATACGCTTTTCCATAAAAACCCATCCAAACTTCCTACATCTGTATTACCCACCATTGTCAAACCTCAATCACTTTAGTTTACAATAATCCTCATTTTAAACATTGAATCTCTACTAAATGTGGTTTCTAAATACATTGGACTTTTTAGTGAGAAATAGTACCTACACCATCTTTGACACATCATCGATGATGGTAACATAGTATATTGTGTATTATAGGATATAATAAAATAAAAATACTCAACAGGGGTTAATTTATTTTAATAGAAAATATCGGTTTATTTAAATAATCCTTTAAGTTAGAGAATCAATCCTTATCTTTTATTTAATTAATATAGTATAAGTAAATAAATTTAATATACAATGACATGAATGGTTATTATAGTGTTTTAAGGATACCAGAACACCCCCTAAACCACTCCACCAACACCTAATACAATCTAGTTTATTTTATATCATATCATTTTTTAGAGATCTCACTACTAAGTGCAATTAGTTTTCATTTAGTGTAGATATTTTACCAATACTCCATTATATTTTAACTGGGACCTCAAAAACTATGTATAAGTAATTGAAACTTCTCCACGGTTGAGTGAAAGAATACAAAAATTTATAAACAATAGATTATAAATAGTTGAGAATTTGATACATAGATAAGAATAAGTATCTAAAACTTCTCTCATAGCTAATTACAAGGAAATTACACATCAAGTAAAAATATAGGATATATAGAGAGTGAATAGATTAAGCACAATATAGTAATTCCAAAAACTTCCAGTTGATGAATGTTCCTCCAGATAATGATTAAACATCAAGGTGTATCTTTTATGTGTTCCTCGTTATAATATGATCATAAAAAAACAAAATAGAATTAGCAAGTGATCTTCATGTTTTAACATGAATCCTTCATCCCATTATTCTACTCCCATAAAGAATATGATATACACTTATATGGTAGAAGTAATCGAATATATGTATAACTTTTTATAACTTCATCATTTCGGTGAATTTTTATCACTTCTCCCAAAAGATTATTAACATATATATATAATAAATAAATAATTCAAGACACTAAAAAATTCTCCCTCATTTGATAAATAATAATAAATCATTCAATTTATTCCATAATCTTTTCTTTGAAAGTAGAATATTTTTTAACCATTTCTTCCTAGAAATATTTTTCAATAACATCATGTTTATAATATATTTCATACTATTTTTAGATTAGAATAATCAGGTAATAATATATATTTTAATTCTACTAATTCAATAACTATTAAAGTATTTATTTATACCTTAGAATCCTTCCTAAAATCTCCAGTAGCTTCCTTCAAAAAATTAAAACATTTTAATTTGAAGTATAATTAAACTTAAAATAATATATGTAAATAATATTACTTTTAGGTGAGAATATATAATTCCCTGTGTATAATTAAATATAAATTCTATTTCACATAATCTTTATATGCTATCATGGTCTTGATAATCTCTCCACATCCTAAATAAAACATATTTTTAAAAGATAAATGAAACCATTGTAAATGTATTATTCTATTAGTGTAACAGTTATTTCCATTATTTCATAAGAGTTTCTTCAGTTATTAAGATTAGTACTACCATTTTAGAAGAGTTGAAACTTTTTAAGAGTTCATTTCATAAGAGTTAAAACATTAATCTGTAACAGTTTATACTTTATGAAAAATATATCTCCAAACATAATTTCCCAAAAATTTGTAGAATTGAACTTTTAAAATATCTATGATATTAAAAAAGGTTTTCTTTAGTGTCATTTCATTCATAATATTTATGACTTGACGAAATGTCCAAAAATATAGTCTTTATATAAAATATTATTTTCTATACATTATGATGTGTAATATAAAATCCATAGATAATTTTCTAATACTTCAAATATGTAATATTATTAAAAACATCCTAAGTAATATATTTCCCATAGCTTATAATGATATGTATGATAATTTATCTAACATCCATGTATATGTAAAAAAAATTACTTAGTAAATTTTTAAAATCTTCAATACATAAGATAATTTCTTACTTTGGTGAAGATTTGTAATATACTCTACTTTTCAAAATCTCAAAACAAAAGGTTTTTCTCAATATGTGTAATATTTTTATCCATTCATTCCATTATTTTATTTTCTAACTATCAAAACATATGTTTATTATCCATGTTCACGTTATTGAACTTGTATATATCTATAGCTAACTCAAATAAATAAGAAACATATCCCTGATATGTAACATATGCATCTTTTTCTCACAATAAATATAACATACTATGCACAACAAAACTTCAATACATAATGTCAATTTCATATTTCTTCTCTACTTAAAGTAACTATTCTCTATAGGATTCCAAAAATATAAAATGTGAGAACTTATAGAATAATATTATAAAAATAAATATAAACAATTTAAATGAATATATCATATAGAATATAAATAACGGATTATAATATCAAAGTAAAAATATGAAATAAATCCATTTTAAAGTAATTATTAAAAGATAAATGATGAGGAATAGAAATTATTCACTAAAAATTAACCCATTTTTTGATAATTAAAAACACATGCACATAAATATTGAAATATAACAAACATATTTCCCCTTTTATAACTACCAAACTTTATAATATAATAAATGTTATGTCTAGTAAAAAATAAATTATAGAATATCCACTAAACAAATTTGAACATTAATTATAAGGTAAATGAATATATATTCTCCTAATAATGTGTAGATAGAAAATAAATCACTAGGGTTATTCATAAAAATTATTCCACCAAAAGAATAATACTTCAACAATAGGGATAATAAAATAAAAATACCCATTAATAATAAATTAAATACATGCTTCCAATATATAATCATGAAATAAAACTATTATACTTCGCCTTAAAATAATAATATATAATAGTAAGAACATCATTTCATTGAATAAACATGAATAATAGAACTGACATACTAAAATAGTAAATAGAAAATATTATACATAGCATTTTGAAGTACTGAGAACACCAATTTGATGATAAAAATTAGGTTTATAAAAATACATAAAATACTATTGGTTAGTTTAAATATAAATTATTAAAGTATTATCTCCACTAAATCTCATGAAAAATATAAGAACTCTTAATATATAATCAAATGATAAAACATTAGCCACCCAATATAATCTTTCTCCACTAGAAATGATAGGAAAATGAAAAACTTCATTTCTTGAAATGGTAGTGAAATTATTATTTATTAAAGTGAAATCATCCTATATAATACATTTAACTACATAGAGCCTTTAAAAATTCAAAAATATTCATATAATTATGTAATATATTTTCTAATAATTAAATTTAAATAATTCATCACATGTCATATATAATATAGATATATTATAACACATGATTCATAAAATATTATTGAATAGTTTAATCCAACATATGAAATAATAAAATAGAGATAGAACATGTGAATAAAAATATAAGAAAACAAATTCATCCTCACTAAAAAATATCAATAAAAATCACTACTTGTTGATAAATAGAGCCGAAGGAGTATGAATGTTGTTCAAATGTTAATAAAATAATTCAAGTTATTGATTTATAATTTAAAATAATACAATAGTAGTTGAAAAAAGTAAACAAAAAATAACACGCACTTGAAATATTTAACATTAGCTGGCACATGATAATAAAATGTCTAAAATAATTAATATAGTAACATATAATTTATAAGGGGATATATTAAATATTTATGAATATATATCCCCTATGTAAAGTAGTTTATTCACTTCAAAAAGATATTATAATTAAGATAGAAGTTACAAAATTACTTCATGGATTGATTTAAAAATTTAACTAATGAACTTATATGATCTTTCATTTATGAATTTCTACATGTATTTCATCAAACCTTGATAAATAATAGAAACATAATTAGACTTCATTCATATATTTTAGAGGCCACAAACTATATCATTTAAAATTGTACCACTAATGGATTATTCATATTACATATCATATTAGAATTTATAAAATTATCCATATGCTTTTAGGTCTAGTAGTGTTAGTAATAAGAAATTTGGAAAAATCAAAATTGTTTATTTATGAAAAAAATTCATAAATTTAATTTAAAAAATACTTATGAAATTATTGTGTACATAAAAGAAAAAATAGAGGAATTTTAAATTAAAAATCATTAGCATAATTTTCATAACTACTACAATGAAAACATTTAATAGTAGACATTATTTTACTTTTTGAACAACGCTCAAAAATATTTTTATAAAGAATCTTCCTTCCACCATTACTTCCAATTATAAGTAGGACATTATTTATTTTATCCATACCAAGGTTTTTATTAAGATAATATTCACCTTTAGTAAACATAATGGAAGTAAATTTTAATGAATCAACTTCAATTAATAAATTATTAATTATAACATAATTTTTAGCATAAAAAAATTCATCTTTATAAAATGTATACTTTAAATCCAATTTTTTTTAGAAAAATCATCCTCTTAAAAAAGTAATAAATTAATAATAATTAATTATTTATTTTTTATCTTTCATAAGTGATTAATATTTATCATAATTAGTAAATAAATATTCATTAATTTTATCCAAATAAAAATTCTAAAATTAGAATTAAGAGAGAAAAATGATTGTACCTCATCAGTCAGATCTATAAGACATAGATTTACATTTTGATTTGAATTCACAACTTTTGTGTTAAAATTTGAATCACTAATAGTGTCATAAAAATCACTCCAGGTTTCTTTTATATCAATTTATTTTAATAATATTTTCATTAAAAAATATTTTCTTATTTGAGTTGAGAGAAGTTGGGTCTCAAATGTCTTATTTCTTACATTCATAGGATGTGACCACTTTTTCAACACCTCTGGTGAATTTTTATTTTATCCTCTTATAAAACATACTAAATAATATTTCAATCTTGGAAAATTCATAAATATACTCTGAAGTAGTATAATAATTATCAAAAGAATTAGAAAATATATTTTTTTCCTTTTGAAGTTGTAGTTTTAATGGTATCATTTTCATTCTTAACTAACTTGTGATAACAAATTTTTACTTTCATCTCAACTTTATACATCATGAGTACTCCAATATAATTCCTAAATTTTATATATTTAACAGTTTTTGACTATCTAATATTATCCCCTCAATCTTGTAGGTATAATTATAAAAACATTTGAATCGTGATTAGGTACAAAAAATCCAAAAACAACAATATTATTCACATAATTAGCTATTCTTCCATTCATTTATGTAATTAGTTTTCCATCAAAAAACTTGGAAGTGTAAAAAATTATATTTATAATATTATATATTAATTTTCTTACCTTTTATGTCCCTTAATATGAAATAGAAATAGTCTCCCATGTATCATAGGTAGTAACATATTGAAAAAATCCATTTTACTTATCCAATCGTAAAAAAAATGATATCTTTTGTGGCCATTGAACTAAAATCATAATCATCTTCTTGAATACAATTCCATATTTTTATTTCACTAGTATAAATATTATATGGTCAAAAAATCATCAAGTAATCTTTATAGCCATGATTAATTAATTATATAACCAATCTAGACTTCCAAATATCAAAATTATTATTATTAGATCAAGGTAATTATTCATAGACATACCTTCTCTTAGATCAACAATATTTAATTATATGCTTCTATGTAATCATTCCCTCTACCTTTTTGTGGATTAAAAGAATAAATATTTTAGGGGCAGTCGATAAATACCTAATGTTGATATATATAAAATGACAGTAAGCATAAAAGGAAACACTTTGATACTAAACGTTGGTATCCGGGAGAAGAGGTAACTATCTTAAAGATTCAACTATCAAATGTATAGATTCCAAGAGACTAGCTATGATACGAAATTTTTTCCTAGAAAGAATTGAATACAGATACATAAAAGGGTGGTTTGAATTATACATTTTATAAAATGTTGGTTAAATTAAATATTTCCCTTAAGTTAGTGAATATATCATTCTATTTTAATATAGTAATTAAATAGAAATAAATAAAGTAAAGAGAGTAGTACATGAATGGTTTTATAGTGGTTTTGGGCTATAAGAACATCCCCTATTCCACTCCACCAATAACAAAAGCAGACATACTGATTTTATAATTGATTTTTTCCAAATGTCCTCAAAATTAAGTGTAAGAAAATATCACTTTATGCATGGATTTTACACTTATTCTAGATTATTTTTTTGAGGAATTTTATAATTTTATACAAATACTTAACAATTCACAAAATTTGAGTATGAAAAACTATAGCATTCTCTATAATTATGTAAAATTAGTTAAAACATCATTCCATAGCTAATTTTAAATAGATTCCACATCAACCATAGCTATGTATAAGTTTCTTCCACTTCCAGTGGACGTAGATGAGATGAAGAAAGTGAGTAGATTCATTACTTAGTTTCAATTCCAAAAACTAATAGTAGATGAAACTTCCTCTATAGAATAAGTAAACTTCTTGGTGTGTCTCTAAAGTGATCATTCCTATAATATTATCTTTCACAAATATAGTAGAATTGGTAAGTGATCTTCAATTTATCATAGGCTTCCTTTTTCTCTTTCTTCTATTCCTAGTCATAAAATATAATATAACTTTTTATAATGGAAGTAATAGCATATTTTCGTAACATTGCATCACTTCACTACTGGAAATTTAGGCTATATCCATGGTTTGATACCTTGGATATAAGTCCCAAAACCATGGCTATAGGTTATAGCCACGATTCAACAAACTGTGGCTGATAATGGCGTGGATATAGGGAAATACCTATATCCATGGTTTCAAACCATGGATAAAACCATAAATCCACGGTTTGAATAGTGGCTATACCCCTATAGACACGGTTTGAAACCGTGGCAGAACATTAAACCGCACAAACCCTATAGCCACGGTTCAAAATCGTGGTTCTATAACTTTAGCCACGGTTTAAAATTGTGGCTCTAGGCCTACATCCACAGTTTAAAACCATGTCTTTAGACCTACATCCATAAGTTTAAAATTGTGGATTTAGGGATTCAAATTTCATTTAAAAAACCCCACAACCCCTCCTGAACACCCCCCGCACCCCTAGGAAGCCCCCATACACCCCCTGCACCCCCATGCCCCCCCCTGAATAGCCCATAAACCCCCCTGGATATCCCCCTGCACCCCCTGCCTCTGGACATCCCCCTTACACCCCCCCCAGACAGCCCCCTTGCGCCCCCTAGATAGCCCCTTTCACCCCCTGGACAGCCCTTGCACCCCCTTGGATAGCCCCCCGGCACCCCATGCCCCCCTAGACAGCCCCCTTTCACCCCCCTGGATAGCCCTTGTACCCCCTGGACAACACTTTCACCCCCCTAGACAGCCCCCCTGCACCCTCATGCCCCCTTTGGACAGCCCCCTTGCACCCCCTGGACAACCCCCTTGCCCCCCACTCCTACAGTAGCCCTCCACCCACCCCCTCTCTACAGCCCCTCCCCTGCACCCCCATGTCAACTATTCATGATAAATGATACATGAATCCATAACCAACAATAAAAAACTAATTTTCAGATTGATATGTACATACCAATATCAAATAGCATGAACATTAATAAAGAATAAAATTTCAAAAACACCCACTCATCAAAGAAAAACACATGCCAAAACATTGACTTTACAAAATCACACATTATCATTAAAAAACACTATATTACATGGAATAAAAACTCTTTTTTAGAAACAAATTTTTGAAAACATGGAATGGTGAACCCAGCTTCTCCCCCCGACACACACAACACACACCCAGCACAACCCCTGCACACCCCTCCCCCCCCCCATTGCACACTTCCTGCCCCCTTCACACCCTCCCTCCACCCCCTGCACATTCTCCCACACATCCCCTATCCCTGTACCCTAAACACCCCATGCACACACCAATTACACACCCCCTACACACCACATCACAACCCCATCACACCCCCTTTCCCCCTTCAATGCATACTTCCTTCCCCCTGCACACACTCTCTCCACCCCCTACACCTTGCATAGCCACTGCACACTCTCCCACACAGCCCCTACCCATATACCCTGCACACCCCATGCACACAACCAATACAAATCTCATTCACACCACAACACAACCCCATCACCCCCTCTAATGCACACTTCCTTCCCCCTGCACACACTCCCTCCACCACCTGCACACACCCCCTACCCCTGTACCCTACACACACCCTACGCACAAAAACTGCACACACACCCTCCACACCCCCCTGCACCCCACCACCCCCTTTACACCCTCAAACACCCTTACACAACATCATCACAACCCCAAAAAAACCTCTTCACACCCCCACCAAAGTATAAAATAAACCACAAACCAAAACTAAATTCAAGGTTAAATAGAGCCTAATAATTTGATTTGTCTAAAATTCAAATCAAGAAGATCAAGAGAGGGGCACCATGAAATTGGATACTCTTATCTACCTAAAAATGATTCATTGTGGATATTAGTTTCTAACCACATATAAGATGCTTCATGAAAAACTAAAAATTTAGATTCAATAGAACTTCAATATGTTAAAGATGAACCAGGCCACCCAAATCCAGATTCTAGTAGGGTCTAGACAACCAAAATATGAATTTTTGGAAGCACTACAAGAAAGCCATCCCACTTAAGTGAGATAGATAATTCCCACCTACTAAAGAACCAGGATACCAAGGATCCTTAATTGTGTTTCTCATGGAAATGATACTCATCCATAAATATCTTCTTTCTTGATAAACATTTTAAGCAAAAATGAATAATAATTATTTTTTTATTCCAAATCAATTATAACTAAGGGTAACCATATACTCTGAAGAATTACTAAGGTAGACATCATCAAGTCTAAAATGAGAAAAAATCCAAAGACTTTTGTGTCATTATAGGACTAACTAGTACCAAACAGCTGGTATCACATCTTGGTAAGAGCAGAAAATTTCTCAGAAAAGATCCTATCAGGCTTAGAAAGAACAAGAAGACCAATCTTGTGTTTGTTAACAAAAATCTTAAGAGAACTAACTATTTTAGGGTTATACTATCCCTGAAAATTCTAGAACATAATCTTCATTTAAACATGGATTTGGAGTTAGATCTCCCTTTCTTCTTAACACCAGTGTTTTTGTTCCTGGTTGATCTCCTGAAACCAACAGATTGTTTCCCATCCATACTTATAATAACACTTTCCTTGAATGACGTTTTTGTATTGGGATATCCCAATTACCTTCCTTGTATTGATACAACAGTGAAAAGTCCCTTTGGATTCCCTTTAGAGGTGAAAATCAATCTGGTATTAATCTGATGAGTGATAAAAGAATTAAATCCATTAAAAATTAGAATTCCAGTATTGATTCCAGGATTAAAAACATAAGTAGATCATTGTCTTACTATTTAATTACAATTTGGATCATTTTGAAATTGAGTAACCTTATGATGTATACAACTCCCACTATGGTATTCATTGGCCTTGTTCCTGTATCCAGTTCGATTGATTTTATATCCCTCTTTTAGAATATCAGTAGACAAAGGAGTCTGCCCAGACCCATATAAAACTCTCAGACATATAGAATCCATGTTTATGCTAGCAGATTCCAAATTATTAGTATAAATAAGTGTTTTCCCTGGCATGTATGCAACACTCAGACCTATAGAATCCATTTTTATGCTAGAAGATTCCAAAATATCCTTGCAAAGGGTGTTACTACCCTCCTGTTAAGAAAAACAAGTCTGAGCCATACCAGTTTGGGAAATAAAAATTGGTTCCTACATATCAGAGATACTTCTGAGTTGCTCATCCTAAAAAGATTCAATAAGAATCTTAATATCTTGATCAAATTCAATATAGATGGACTCATCTTCCATGTCTATAAATCCAGATCATTTAGCTTCACCAATAACATCCTAGAAAACAACACATGCATTATTATTTCTAGTATGGGAGGTTATAACTTCAACAAGCTTAACAGGGTGACATTACAATGATCAGCTTGATGAGAATCAACAGGGCACACAATATCATAGGAAATATCAAGAAAATATTCATCATCCCCACTATTTGTAACTCCATCATAAGCCATATTACTACTTGAAGGACCAAGGTACATGCAGATTAGTGGTGAGATGAGATAAATCAGCATCTCCTTCCTCTTCAGTAAAAATAGAGGCCCAAGATTTACCATTGATGTTTTTAACATAAAATGTACTTGATTGTTTTTTCACCCATTTACCAGGTCCATCTTTTTTAGGTGGATCATTTTTTTCATGGAAGTAGCTTTTCCGTTTTTCCTCATGTTATCCTCTTTCCAAGTATTAACATCAGAGTGGGGCTTCACTTGATTTTAAATGACTCTATATCTATAGATGTCGTGTCCAAAAATTCAGCAGTAATCACAAAACGGGGAACATATTCATACTCTACCTATACTTCAACCTACAGTCATTAGGAATTAAATTGATGGAGTTTGACAGCTTGGTATCAAAATCAGAATCAACCAAGATTCTGACATATGATCACAGCTCTCCATGAATAGTACATTGATCCAATTTCAGACGAATTCCAATACAAGAAGCAATATCATTCAAGATTGTAGGGTTCCAATACACCGAGTTTGGGAAATTTAATCTAACCTATATTTGAGCTATTGAATTCCTTTTATTGAAAATATCAAAATTAATATTTCAATCAAAAATCCTCAGTGCACTAGGATTCAAATTAGCATTGCTAATCTTACGCACTAACTTGACATCATCTGTACTCTTCATCAGAATTTGAAAGAAACATCTTCCATTCATTACCTCCCCAAAAATGTGAAATCCTCAATTTTATATCTTCATTGGGCCATGGTTTGTCTCATTTGGAATACAAAATACGTCCAATAATTGAGAATTTACATAGATCGATTCTCTGTAGAAGGGCTTCTGGATTAGCGATGACTGAGAAACCACCACCATCCAATTTATTGACACAAGGAGGTATGGGGAGGTCATCCTTGATGAATTTAACACCATGAAGCACATCCAAAAAGGAAATTACTTTGTTTTTATAAGTCCTTAAATCTCTAGTATGATTTAGGTTTTCAATCATATCTTTCTCAATTTCTGAAGATTCACATACCAGATCCTTGAAAGACCATTCCCACTGCGGAAAAAACACATCCATGATTAGAAGGAAGGCTACAGTGAAGAAGAATCATTACAGCGATTCACTAGAAGACTTAAAAGGAATTTTTGCAAGGGTATCCTTTATTGAACAATCCTGTTAAGGAGGGGTTTGTTTTTTCATTTATGGACAATGGAATGTAGGTTGTATTTCAGTTACTTCATATGGTACATGGGCATGAGGTTTTGTTGGATCAAGCTTATAATTAGGCAAGATAGTTCTAGACTCAGACGTTGTAGCTCTTGTAACTAGTGTTGTGGCTGCATATCACTCTAAATATACCCTACCAAATGTCGTTCGGTTCTTTAGGGAGAGTATTATTGAGGATGTATCTAGCTACTTAGCACCAAATACTGAAATTGCAACCCTCCTTCACCCACCCCTGTACCCACCCTCCCCCTTGCACCCCTCCTTCACCCCCACTACCCCCACCCCCTCACCCCTACTATCCCCACCCCACAGCACCCCCACCCCACTAAACCAAACTTATCCCTTGCCCCTCCTTCACCCCCACTACTGTCCCCACTCCACTGATATGAATAGAACCGATATAAAATAACTGATGGGTCTCTAACCAAACTAACCTAAAATATAAAAAATATTTAATTTCATTGAATGATATCTCCAACTGTTCTTTGTTTTGTAATTTTTAGAAAAAACTTTTTTTGGGTTAAGTGTGAATGAACACAATAGATTTCCAAAATAGCCCCAATTAAATTACAAACAAGAACTAAAATAAAATTTTTAAAATTAATCTTAACAAGTAGTTCAGCCACACACCATAGGATTTGGGAGGAGATAAGACACGTCTCGAGATCTATTTGAGAGCTGAAATCATTTGACACCTAAAGCTCTATGTCATTAGTTACTATCACCATTATTATATCCCCATTTATATCAATCAAATCACTATTTCCAATATGCATCACCTCATTTAAAATTCCATACCAATGATACTGAACACCACTGATCCTGACCCAGTTTCACCTGAAATTCCATTTTCATCATTGAATAAAGAAAATCCTGAACCAACAATATACAAACCATCATCAAATTCCACATGATTATAACACTAAAAATGACCGTGACCAATGATAATATTAACCAAGAATAAAAACCATGCTGAACCAAATACTCTAACGTAATAAAACTAATCAAACCAAATTGATTCAATAAACTAAGAAGAACAAAAAGATATGGACTTAAACAAAACCAAATAGAAGTTACCTTATCCAAATCAAATAGAACATATAACTAATACTACTAGAAATGAGAAAACAAACATAGTTTAAATAAAACCTAATAAAATCTAAAATGCACTAACTAAATCAATGTAATCCAAACAAATTGATTCACTAAAATATGAACCTAAAGTTATAGACCTAAACTAAACCAAATATATTTGGACTAATCCAAAATAAATGGAATTAAACTAACACTACTAGATTTGAGACAACCCAACATAAAATCATATCATCATAACTTCGGATTTCTATCATTTGTATATTTAAACTCTATAAGACAATCAAACCCAATGAAAATTAGAAAAAAAATCAAAAAAACATACCTAATGTAGTAATTGAAAACAAATAAACTATATCAAAGAAAAATTTGACAAATAAGAAGACAATAAATCGATAAAAATGAATTTTACCCAATGAAAATTGAAGAGGCTGTGGATTTGAAATCAAAGAAACCCTTCTCCATAGAAAAAATCACAGGGCATGTGAGGGATTGGAACCATATAGCTTCATATGTATGTTGTTGTACATTAGAGAAAATAAAATATAATTGAAACCACAACAACATAAATAGAATAATTATTTGAGGAAATTGAAAACAAACCATAACACACCCTACCGCATGCCACTCACAAGCCGTGGGTCATGGACCACCCACCGGTGAGAATTAGAGGGGTGCCTGGATTGTGTGAATACTAGAAAAACATTACACATTGGTGAGTCGAAGAGGAGGGTGGCCTGAAGGAAAAGGTGGATCTGGAACCACTTCTGATGAATTTGATCATTGGGAGATTGGGTGGTCGTGTTGTTGGAGGAGGATCGTCCCGAGGTTGGATGGTTGCATCTTCGTTAGAGGATTTTCTGGAGGTTGGGTGGCCACGTCATCAGAGGAGAATCATTTAGAGGTTGAGGTCGGATGACAATCGAATGAGAGACGTGAGGAAGAGTCCGTGAGGAAGAGTCTGCAAGGAAGAGGAGAATGGTTTCGAGGCGATTCGGCAAGTGAGAGAGGAATGCCGCAAGGGAGGTTGAAAATTCATGGCTAAAGCCACTGTTTTTAAAAATCTTGGTGATATAATAGGATTTAGCTATGATTTTTTTAAACCGTGGCTATATAAGTGTGGCTAAATCTTAAAATTCTAGTATTGCTACATGACTTCAATGAATTTATTAACTTTCCCAAAAACTATCAGAATGAATTAATGTAATAGAGAAATAATTTCAATTAATTTAAAAAATCTTCATCCATTGGTAAATCAAAATAAATTAGTCTAATTATTATATATTCTAATCCTTGAATATAGCATAGTCATTTAACATTTATTCCCAAAACAAATATTTGAATTACATCATGTGTAGCTTCTCTCTATCATATATAACTAAATCAAAATAACTAAATCATAAAATTTCCTAAAATTTCCCCCAACATAATTAGAATTTATGTCTTTATTTAAACCAATAAATCATTTTTGAAATATCATAGCAGCTTCTATAAAAGTAATCAAACATGATAAAATGAAATATCATAAAATATAGATAATATTCATAAATTGTATTTAATTTGAAGTGAATAGGTAATTCATTATATAGATTCATTATTAAATTCCTTATCTTTCGAACTGTCTAGGTTACTGTGTGAATGAAAATATATTCAATAAATAACTAAAAATCCATTTTAAATAAAACAGGAAACAATAATAAAAATAATTTTCAAAAATCATAAGATTCATTTACTCTATTTTTTATAATCCATCCATCAATTTCATAAGGATATGTTTCAAAAGATTCCATTTTGTAATAGTTAAAGGTTCAATGCATAAGGGTTTGTACTTTGAGAAAAATACATCACAAAAAATAACTTCTCAAAAATCCATGTAAATATCAATCCAAAATATCTTTATATTAAAACATATCATTTTATTCAACTTTATTTAATCCATAATATGTATGACATTATGATACATTCAAAAATTTAATGTTCATATTCCAGATTCCTCTCCAAACATTATAATGTTCATGAAAATAGACTTTTATAATTTTTTTACCTTCTAATATGTATGAACTTCAACAGAATAATAGATAATATAATTTCCATATATTCCAATGATATATAATAAAATTTCTCAAACATCAAAGGATATGCAGAATTTTTTGACATAGGAAATTTATAATATCATCAGTACTGAAGATATTTTCTTACTATATGTAAGATTAATAACATAGTTTACTTTTCCAATCTGAAAACATAATGTTTTTATCATCCTATGTAATACTTTCATGCATGGATAACATTATTTACATTGACAACTATTGGGGCATAAATTTTTTATCCATGTGTTACATATTGAACAAGGGAATACTTCCAAATAGCTCCAATATATAATAACTATATCATTGATAAGTAACATATATTTTTCCCCTATCTGTTACGGAATATACTATTCATATAAATTATTTTAATATAGATAGAAAATTATAGATTCCTTCTTTTCTTAAAAGAACTATTCTAAGAAGTATTTGTAACGCCTTTATATTTTAAAAAATGGAAATTGGGTTTGATAAAATACATTATATGATACTCTAAAATTATATGAGAATTTAACACCCCATGAATCTATGATATATCAATTTTTTAATAAATTAAATCTCTTCAATATATTTCGATGCATGTAACATCAGGTTTAAACGGAAAACAATACTCTATTAAAATATTATTTAGTAAAACATGATCGTTATAAGCAGGTCACTATGTTTTAGGTATGGATATAAAAAAATAATTTATGAAAATATATTTTTTATACATTTTAATTGGTTATGTATTTATTATAAATAAAAATTATTTGAAAGGGAAAAAAATTTCTAAAAATTGTATTTTTCTAATTTTTGGTTTCATCGCGTTTTGTGCACCTATATTAAAATTTATTTTTACCAATATAAGAAAATTTATTTTAAAAAATAATTATTTTTTTAAATCAACTTGTAAAAATTATCTTATGGGGATATTTTTTTATATTCTAAAAAGTATCACTTTTTCATGAAAAGTGAAAAATACTGATTAAAAAAAATCCCTTTTCATTTAAAGAATTTACAAGTAACATTTTTCTTAAAAATAGTTTTTTTCAAAAAAATTATTTCAATAATATTAAAATTAATTTGAATAATTAAATTTAATCAATTTATAATTTCATTTCAATATTGAAACTTTATAAACATGTTGACGTTTTTACATGGGAAACTCGTTTTTTCATCATGTTTGTGGGTTAAATTTTAAATTGAATTATAAAACTTATAATAATTAAATTTGATAAAATGGTTTAAATATATTGAATAATAATAAAATATATTATCTAATGATTTGAACATAATATTATCCCATAATTTATAGTGAATATATTATAAATTAATCACCGTAGTTAAGTTGAAAACAGGTTTAACAAGGGTTAAACTAAAAAGATAAGGTTTAAAAAGTATCTAAAACTTGTCCAACGCCCATTTTAATAGAATTTATCAACCTTATAACCACTAAGGTTCTATAATTCCCCATTTTTGAGACTTTTGGAAGGTAAAAACATTGTCACATGTTATTATTTTTAAAAATTCCATGTGTGTCTTCTCTCCCAGATATGAAATGTCACCCCCTCCCTTCACTTATTAACACATATAAATCTATATTTATTGATAAAACCTAGAAAAAATGTCTCCCAAAAATTCATAGAAAAATTATAGATCTATTGGTCTTCCTAAAATCCAACCCGGGGGGTCCTTAAGAGGAGATCTAAATGTGGTTTCTTATAGAGTGGGTAATTACCTTAACGAGGCCCTTTGATTTTCATTCTTCTCTTTCCATATTAAATTAAGTCTTAACACTTACAATATAAAAAATATAGTATATACCATGTATTTAGATCTTATTATTTTGATTCTATGATATTTATCCATCTCCTAATACATCAAATGTGAAACAAAATCATCGATCATTTTTATAGAGGACTACCGTCTTGCGAACCGATGTAACTCATTTTACATCAACCCATCTCATGATTGTGTATAATGATAGAAAAAATGTATATATATAATATTTAATATATAGTAATACCTATGGAATTATAATATAACATATACCATATTACCATCTATATCATTTAAAAACACGATTACACCCCTCGTGTGTACGGGGGACTACCACATCGCTAAGTGATGTGATTTGTTTCTTCACTTACACTTTATATGGAAGGTAATAATGATAAATATAATCAATATATGTGATATAAATGAAATTATATAAATTATTGATCATTAATATACAATCTACTTTCATACCCAATCACTGGTTAAGGGAATGATATCATTGATCTGCATAGATACGACATACTGTCTCTAGGAAGCAATGTGCTTCATTTTACATGTATGACTTTCAATAATGATTATAAAAATATATCAAATGAGTAAAACATATTTTAATAACATTAATATAATTATGGACATTATTTATCTATATCCTATACACAATAACCAGAAAATTCATGCAAAAACACGCATGAGAAAACAAGGCAATTAATACAAAAAACAATGAATATAATAAAATATTAATAACAAATGGTTTGTAAAAAGTTATAATATGATCATATATGACATTATAAAAATTAATATGGTTCTTTTATAAAATTATATCTTTCTTAAAATAATTATATATCAGTTTAAATCATGTTCATCCATAAAGAAGCATGAGGTAAGGGACTTCGTATTAATTTCCCTTCATTGAGGCATATTATAATCTTATACGACTGATTTATTTTAAATTAAGTATATAATAGACCTTTTAATTATAATATAATAATTAAATAATAATTTTTGGTTTTTATGATTCAAGTTTAATTATTTTGTCCGAGGTGATTTGACTTTAATGTTAACAAGTGGTAAATAATTTCATAACTCAATTTCTTTTCATTGGGTTATATTAATTCTTCATTGTCTTTAATATTATAAGATTATATTTTTTATTACTTTTGACTATATTATTTTCTAAATCCAATTGTTTTATATTGATTTATATTTTATATACTTTACTAATTTATTTTTTAGCTCTGACTTCAATGTTCTGATCTCTATAAGGGTTTATCTCACAATCTCTTTTTAATCGGGATTGTTTATCTTTGAATTTTCATTGACATAAATTATTTGATCATTGGATAATAAAACCATATAATTTATTTATCATGTGGTTATTCATGATTTTCATTAGTAATAGTACCATTTTACAACTCTTTGGTAAATAAAATTATTGAGAAAATATTTTTTAATAAAATCTGACTACATTTCTCTCCTCTGTCGAAAATCCCCATTCTTACCAAACCATGTTTGATATAAATGTTTTAAAAAATGGTTTCAAAAACCCAAATATGATTTATTAAATAAAACTTTACCCATGATTTAGGAATTAAATATTTTATTGAAATGAATATTCACTTTTTTCTAATGATCATTGGGATTTTATTAACAATATGAAAGGAATATTTCTTTTAACATATATGGAATGTAAAAAATTTCCTGCCATCATGACCACTCAATGTTTTAAAGTATCCTTTATAATATTAAAATGTTATTTTCAAATGAAATTATTTTCAAATTATATTTTAACTTTTTTAAAAAATATTTTTAACGTAAAAAATGATTTTCCCACAAAAAAAATTAAAATCATTTTTATAATATTTTTATCCATCCATGAAAACAACCATTTATTTTAATTTTTCTACACCAATGATATGTTTTATTGTTACTATACTTATTATTTATAAGGATGTTTTATGGATATTTGACAAAGTAAAGTAATGACATTCACTTTCTTGATTCATTTTCATTTTCATTAACTTTCCCTCGAAATATTAACATTAATATGATCATTGTATATTAAATTTCCCCTAAATATCCATATTATTTATCATGGAAATATTTATTTCTCATAGCATATATCTTTTCTATAGAAGGTTTTCTTCATTGAATGTAATTTGATTATCTAGGGAAAAATTGATAAATCTATATCCATTAATCAATATAAATATTTGATGATAAGTAACATTATTCATGGATTAAATTTATTATTTAATATATCGTGAAAGCTTTGAACATTCAAATATGGGATAGGTTCAGTTATAGATATCCCTTCAAACCATAATAGGTCTTAGGAGATGAATCAATTGTGTATCCATAATTAAATGTGTTTTTGGTGTATACCTACTCATCATTTTAAAACTATCATAAGAAAGGTCTTGAAAGTAGAAATATCATGATTCTTTAGATCATGGAAGATAATGGTTAAGAATTTCATTCATTAATAATTTAGTTATTATTATCCTTGATATATTCATAATAATATTATCTATGTCTGTATTTCATTAATTTTTTATTTGTTAAATACTATGTGTTTTTAGTTATTTACCATTTAATATTTATTATGCCTTATATAATCATGATTGTCAAGTTATTTATTAAATTTAATGTGTGTTCATATATTTACATTTCCATATTCATTACACCTTATCTAATAATGGTAGTCAATTTATTTATTAAATATCTGCTGTGTTCAAATATTTACATTTCCATATTGATTATACCTTATCTAATCATGATAGTAAAATTATTTAAATGGAACGTGTGTTCAATTATTTAAATTTACATTTTTATTATGCTTATTTATTCATGATAGCTTCCTCTTTACATAACTCTTATTGAGTATCTGTGATCACCCTTATTTGGATTCCTTTTCTTGAAATCTAAGAAGTGTACAGTAAATGATATGAATGTATATTTTAGAGGTAATAATTATATTATCAAAAAAATTATGTTGAAATTTATGTTTTATAATTTAATGAAATACTCAAATTCATATCTAATTTACCAACAATTCTAAACTATTTTGCCCTTCGGGATGTAATAAATTGTATCTACTGACAATGTAGTAAAGTAACAACAAAATCTAGTCTACTAGGTTAAATGCCTTTATAGTTGTTATTAGAGGATTTTTAGTATAAATATTAGGACCTATATTATGGAAAACATATATTAGAGAGAAACCTTTTTTAATAAACATTTAGGATATTTATAAAAGGGAATCGTAATGCTTTAGTGAGGTAGATATTATTATTTTTTCATATAAATACAACCATGTTGGGATAATGTAAGTGGATGTGGTTCTAGAACTGATGTACTGAGGGTTAATAACTCTGAGAAATGTATGTAAATCGTTTCTCAATCATTTCATAGTATATGACAATGGGCCTTACTACACAACTAGCTTGACTCTCCCAAGGGATATTCTTTAGATAATTAAAATTTTATTTACAACCCATTATGAATGATTTGAATAGATGATGATAGTAAATGACCTTGGTTAAACATAAGGATTATTATATTGAAAATATGGTGTCATGATTTAGAAATTCTAGAATTCATTCTTCATGAATATGTGGTTTCCCACAATGATTATTGTTGATCATGCTATGATTTTTGGATTTAGTCCATGGATAGATCGTAAAGGAATCGTGTTAACATTGAATATAAAGGACAATGTGGTGACTATGAGTAGACAAATGAGTTGATGAATTGAGTGAATGATTTCGTGATTATTATAATGACCTGACCCAAGTTGGGGGTCGATCTGTAACTACCCCAAACCCACCTCCACAACCCAGGGGTGGAAAATATTGTTGAAGGCATATCATACATTGGGGGGCCTTTTACTGAGTACATTTATTCACTCATGCATTCATATTGATACAAAAGTGCATAAGTAAAGAGTAAAATATGAAAGATATCATGAAATTAAACCAATCATGCATAACCTCTATGGTGTCAAAGAGTACGATAGTGAAAATTGAAAAGTAAAGGGAAAAAATACACACCCAACCCAAAATTTGTCCCAACCTAACAAAACAAGAAATGTAAACTACTGAGGGGTCCTAACTCTTGAATACCAAGCTATGATGATTGTATGCATTCCCAAGTACCCAGTAACCCTAAGATCCACTGAAGTCATCTCTGACATGTCCATAATCTTCATAAGACACGAAAAATTCAGGAAAAGACCTTGTAGGGGTGAGTATATAAATACCCAATAGGATGCCCCAAAAGATGAAGGGGTATCATTAATAAATACAACAGTAATACAAAATAATTGTTACAAGATAAAATTAATGAAAATAGCTCATCCCGAACCAATAGTAGAAGTAACCTCTTCCAATGATAAGGGGAATGAAACATTGTGTAGATCAACTAAACATAAATTCTTCACAACCTATAATTGGAGAGTGGAATCATACAACTTGGATAAGATAAACATAGAAAGTACGTGGAATACCCTGCTTATCTTTGTCTCTCCTGGAAGAAGTGTAACCAAATCCATGGATATCGATATAGAAATATATATATTTATCTCTATGTGTGTGTGTGTGTGATTATTCAAAAGAAGACCTAATGAGAGTATCGAGTCTCCATCTCATATCTCAAAACAATAAGAATAGTAACTAATTGTTCGAAAAGTCCATCAAAGATGCCCATAATCTCACATGTTTTCCCAAAGGTAATGGTCAATTCAAACCCTGCCTCATCACAGTGTCGTATAGGTGAGGGGCCAAAAACATAATGCAGGGGACCCATGACATGGTATAATAGGAGGGATTCTCTCTTGTAGCCATCGAGGACCCACTATCCAACTCTACTGGAGGGTAAACATGGTAGTCATCAAGGACTCCACGACCAAGCTCTATTTTAGGGTTGACTTTATAGTCTTCGATGACTCCACTACCCATATATACTGGAGCATCAACTAATTAGTCATCAAGGACTCAATTACCCAGTTCTATTGGAGGCTCGACTAGGTATTCATTGAGGACACAACTTCACAACTCTATTAGAGGGTCAACTTAATTGTCATCGAGGACTCCACTTCCCTTATCTACTAGGGGGTCAACTCAATAGTCTTCAAGGACTCCACTCCTCAGTTCTACTGGTTGGTAAACTCGGTAGTCATTGAGGAATACACTACCCAACATTATAGGAGGTTCACCTAGGTATTCATCAAGGACTCCACATACCATCTCTGTAACACCCCGAGCTTCCACGATACGCTTCTCATTCAATAATGCAATAGCTTGCATTGTACGCAACTTCGAGTTCTAAAACACCACGACTAATCAAAGTAGACGTTATAAATAGTAATAACCACCTTTTAAAATTATAGAAATTTTATATTTCAAAATGGACTTCATTTTTGGATTCGGAATATCGAAATTAGCCAATGTTGAATTTTTGGTATTTTTCTGAGAACTTCTAATTTTTTATGAATAGTGAAAAATAATTAAAAGCAACTTTTTTAATCAAAATAATTTATAGTGATATGTTATACTATTGAGTGGTTTTAATTTATAATTAGAATATATTTTTTCCATTTTATCCAATGGTGGTCATTAGAATTAATTTCACTTTGAAATTGGACATAAACAATTGTCAATCTTTTGATATAAATTGTTTCTTAAAAACACGCTATTTGTTGTGACAGCGGGAACTAATTATAAAATTAATTAATGAAAATTATATGTTTGGAATTTCATAAAATAGACATCATTTTTGAATTCGGAATATCAATTATATCTTAGGGGGAAATTTTGGCATTGTTCTGAAAAACTTCAATTTTTGATGAATAGTGAAACCACTCAGTGGTAGTTAAATAACTGATTTTTCGTTTAAATGAAATATTACCACTTCTGTGATTTGATTTTCAAAAATCCGACATAAAAGGTTGTCATAAATAAGTAAAATGTGGTTCAATGAGATTAAAATAATTTTTTGGTGAATAGTAACTTTTAAGTTCTTAATCGCGATTAGAGGTAATTGGTGTAGTTTAAGGTAAAATTAATGTTTTAATAATATGAGATGAGCTTTAAACATGTCCTACACTCATTGGATGTTCCATGGCCGATGAAGAAAATCCATGGGTCAACTTGGGGACCCCATGGAGCCACTTTAGTTGGAAAATGACATAAATACCTTTTATTTAATGTTAAAGTAAAAAATGACACAAACATGAAATGTTTTACTAAAACAATTTTTACATGGGGTTATACAAGTCATATTTTTGATTATAAATAGTCATTGGAAAGCTAAAAATATTTCCTACATCATAGTAATTTTTTTATAATTTTTAGACATTAAATAAATTAAATTATTTATGACATCATGATGATGCAGCGATGACCTCATTATTTAACGATTTAAATAAAATGAGAAGATAATGTAAAATCTAAGTCATACACATGTCCAAAGACTATTTTATGGGTAGATTTAGAGCCCTTATCACCTTATCCACGAATTATATAAGTGTGGGACCTTTAGAATCCGAAAAGCATTGTATAATAATGTAAAATTTCCTTACATTCCAAGAGTGCCCCTCCTCTCCACTTATAAAAGGCCCCCACCTCTACCACCTCATTCACACATTCAAGCCATTTGGCTCGGCCTAAATCTGCCCAAATACTCTCCCAACTTCCCCCTCTTACTCCTAGAAGCCTCACATTGGGCAGAACTCTTCCCAAGGAAGCCTTTGGCTCAAATCAAAAAGAGTTACCCGATTTTAAGGTAATGTCTTCTCTAATGTTGTTTTGTTTTATTTTTCTTCTCCAACCCCCTAAACTATTTTTATTCATTTCTTTTGTAACAAAACCAGTATAATCAATATACTAGGATGTTTTTATAAGATTTATTCGAGCTACACTTACACACACCTACATCTAATGGTTAAAGAACATACGGTTTCTGTGGATGGCGAATTTCTGGCTCACGAAATGATGATTGTTCAACACTCATATAACACCTTCAAAGGTGTCCATTAAGATGTCACTATATTTATATATGATATATAATATGTTTATGTTTTCCTTATGCTTCTTTATTTCTCATTTATGGCATAATTTATGATTTCCATTATGGGTAAACACGATAATTTCATTTTAGGAAGTGCGGACTACCGCCCCCTCAAAGTGATTTGAATCGTTAATGTCATATGTGGGATGTATAAAGGATGGAGTAAATGATATTATATATGATATTATACTGGAGATATATTATACCTTTATATAATTATGATTTCATTCCATTAAATACGAAATATAAATGAAAGTAGCGTTCATGCGTACGTACGGCTTACCGTCTCCATGAACGGTGCATTTCATTTCTTACCTCTAAATGTTACGTAATATTATGAATGAATGTATATACTGGATATATATGATATATATGAAATCTAAATCATGAATATAATTCTGGAGATAATGGATATTCTACCACATAAACAACTTGTAATTATAAGAAGTTTATTGTTGACTCAAGTACCAAAGATCGACAAAATGACCGTTATTAACTTAAATAATTACATAATGTTCATAACATGGTAATACGTGATATAAAAGGAATAATGAACATAAAAAGATGTTCTTAAGTAAATATAAATTAACTCTAGTTTATTATTCAGGAGGTTAAACAACGGTCGAGTCAGGACAAGACGCAAGGTAAGGGAACTTCTTAACCCAATTTCCATTATTTTGGTTAATCTCCTACTTTCAAATTATGTCATGATATTATTATGTCCTATCTTGTATTTGTACTTTCTTATGTGTGTAATTATAGTGAATACACATAATATACCTATTCTATTTTAAAAATGATATTTTTAAGGACTTCGTCTCAATCGCCTTTCATTGAGGCATATTTGGTTTTATACACAACTTTCTTTTATACGGTGTATAAACCCCTTTGACTTTTACGTTTATTCAAAAGGAATATTTTTTTATACAAAGAATTTTACAAAACGAAAAAAAGGAATGTTTTTCTTTCCGTACTTATGCGGCGAGAACGACTTCTCCGCCGCCATGACCATTATTTGAGTTTCGGCTTCCTCTACAAGCCATCATTTTTTTAATGAAAAATAAATACAATGTTTTAACTTTATTTTATTTTGGTATTGAAAATGGTTTTAAAAGCGTTTTTATTATATCAATGTGCTTTATTGATATCTTGTGATTGAAATGTGGAAATTTTATGTTTCCTTTATGCATGTTTTATGTGATACGATTATGTTATGGTTTATGATATGTTTAAACCTATTCATATGAGGAATGCATTGGACTTAATAAGTGACGGGTGGAGCCCGCTATAGCTCCTCGATGCATCGGTAGGTCTCATGAGACAACTAGACGTGGAATTGGCTGAGGCCCTTTCCCCATTTGATTTGTGATTTTGGCTGAGTCCTTAATCATTTTAGACGTCTTGGCCGAGGCCTTGACAAAATGTTTTAGAAGGTCTGGCATTATGCATTCCATCATTATGAAAGTGGTTATTGATATTGCATGTGATTATTAGACCAGTAGAATATCCATGTGATGAAGTAAATGGAATTATCTCATTTTACTTTTGCCATATTATGTTGATGTTCAAGTTTAAAAGGATTTTGTTTTAGTTATACATTGCCTTAAATTTTTATGTTTATTTATGAAAGTTTCCGCATTATTGTTATCCTTTCTGAGCATATTAGCTCACCCCTTTCAATGTTTTAATATTTTCCAGGATGTGAAGAAGTATTTTATGAATGACCTACAGGGATTGTCAGAAGAGGATATGAGAGTGGACTATGGAGACTTTGTTATTGTAGTTTTTCACTTTATGATGTAATGTAACGTTTAAGAATGTATCTAGTGTTTCCAAGGCTACTAAACTAATCGGTCTTTTGAGACTTGATCTTTTGTGATCATGCCAATGTTACGAAGTAATGCACCGACTTCGGGTAGCTGGGGTCGGGGCGTTACAGTTGGTATCAGAGGCAGTTTAGTACTAACCTTGGAAGCTAGATTTAGATAAACTCTGATTAGAGCACATGGCCCAAAGATAGACTTTAAGGATTAGTATAGAAGAACTTCCTATAATTTTGGTATTATAGAGATTTTGTGAGATTTCCGAGCAATACGTCCCTGTCTGGATACGATCAAGTAGAGGCGGCTCTAGCACAGATGTACCTAGGGGTAAAACCCGAAAACACCACTTTGAGCTAGACTCGAATGGGAACTGGTGCACGACAACGGGCCTTGCTGCACTCTTGGTTACGACACTCCCGAGGGATATCCTTAGGATAATTTTCATTTCTTTACAAACCACTCTAAAGGGTTATGAGTATATACTTCCTCAATGAAAACTTTTTTTTATGATTATGTATTATATCAATAAAATAGTTCAATTAGTGCTAAGTGTTTTACAAGTACGGAATTATGTATTTTGATTCATAAACTAATCTAGTTTATGCCATTGTTTAGAAATGGAACCTAGTGGAAGGAATGGAAACCGTATCAATGCACGCACTCCGTGTAGGGATTTCCCTCCTGGTCAAGATAATTATTGTGGAGCTGGAGATACAACTGGTGCTGATCAACTTATTACCATACTGGGACAACTCACTCAGGTTATGAATAATAACCTTACTCGTATGGAGCACCCTGATCCGCAACGTGGAGGATCAATGTTAGATCGCTTCATGAGGCAACAACCACCAACATTTAATGGGGGTACAAATCCATTAGTAGCTGAGCAATGGATAAACTCCTTAGAGAAAATATTCCACGCCTTGGGGAGTAGTGAAAGGGAAAAGGTTATCATGGCTGTTTACCGCCTCACTGGAGATGCTGATCAATGGTGGTCATTGATTCAAAACACAAAGGAAGATGATGACATATCGAATATGGAATGGAGGGAGTTAAAAGATCTTTTCTTATAAAAATACTTTCCTCATGACCATAGAGCAGATATGGAAAGGCAATTTCTGAGTCTGAAACAAAAGGAGGATGAGAATGTCGCAAAGTATGAGGCCAACTTTACAAGGTTAGCGAGGTATGCTGCAGATTATATACGTAACCCAAGAGGTAAGATTGATCGTTTCTTTTATGGGTTAAAACCATTTCTCCATCGAGCTTTAGTATCACAATCGTTCTTAACATACGAAGATATTGTCTCATGTGCTATCAAGACAGAAAAGGAATTCTCTAAGTCTTATGACAACAAAGTAAAGGAAGAGAAGAAGAGAACGGTGGAACAAGAGACAGATAAAGGGAAAAAGGGAAGAAATGATTTTCCATTATGTGATCATTGTGGGAAGAATCACCCTGGTACATGCCTAAAAGGAATGGGAGTTTGTTATAAATGTGGAGAAAAAGGTCACCAGGCGCGTGATTTCAAGGGAAAGAAAGAGGCTATCAATGTTGGATACTACAATTGTAGGGAAATGGGGCATTATGCAAATGAATGCCCTAAGCGTCAGAAAAACTTACCTCAGAAAAGGCCAAGGGATCAAGGAAAATCTTCTGTTGTTACTACAGTTGAAGCAAAATAATTAATGTATTGGTGCCTTTGGACTCATGCATTATATTATGGTTATTAGAATAATGTGATATATATATATATAAGGATTGTACTGCAGTACTTGTTGATTTCAGTAAGGTTTTAATATGATGAAGGTAATCATATTTTTAGTATGTGACAAAAAGAGAAACTTTAATTTGTTTGGGGAATCTGATAAATTGATTTTGGAATTAAGAGACCTTTTAGAGAAAGTCTGGACAGAGGTATTTTGGATAACTATAAAGGTTGGAGTGGATTAAGTTGATCTTTGGATAGTATTGTTTAAGGTTAAAAAATTTATGAATATTATTTTTTGTAATATTATAATACTATAGTTTTAGAAAAAGGAAAACCTGCAGGGTGTGGCATAACCCGTCGCGTCGGACAAAGCTGCAGGAATCGAACCCACAATCATAGTGCGACAAGCCTTTATTTCCTACCACTAGCCTACAAGAATTCCCTGGTTATTACAAAATAATTTTACTAATCTAAATGGTATGTGTTAACATTTGGAACCTTATACAATTAGGATAAGTATAATATTTTTGAGTTCTATTATCTTTTTGAGTGAAAGATGAGTTGAAGGTTGAAACTCTAATTGTCAAGCATAAATAAATATATACCTATCTCTTATTCAATGAATAAATTAATTCTTAAACTTTAGTAAAGGTATATTAAAACAAAAAAATGTGTTATCCTAATACCTTATGTCTTGTTGAACTGATGATATTTTAAATCAACATAGATTGAAGGCTTTGAGACCCTCAATTTGACAGTTGATTGTAATTGATGACCTCAATCACTCCCTACAAATATTTACGTTTTTCCTCCAATTATATGTCTCTAATTTCCACCAATGTTCTCCTAATCGAGATCAGAATTGGGTGGTGACTTTTTCATTTCCCTTTCCCTCTTATTAAGGCTAAATTTTATTAATCTTTTTTCCGATTTGGGTTTTCCACAAAGGTATTTTCTCTTTTCAACCTTTTATTTTCAAAGAAAAATTTCATATTGTGAGGATGCAATTTATTGAAGGAGGGGAGAATGTAACACCCCGAGCTTCCACGATACGTTTCTCATTCAATAATGAAATAGCTTGCATTGTACGCAACTTCGAGTTCTAAAACACCGCGACTAATCAAAGTAGCCGTTATGAATAGTAATAACCACTTTTTAAAATTATAGAAATTTTATATTTCAAAATGGACTTCATTTTTGGGTTCGGAATATCGAAATTAGCCTATGTTGAATTTTTGGTATTTTTCTGAGAACTTCTAATTTTTATGAATAGTGAAAAATACTTAAAAACAAAATTTTTAATCAAAATAAATTATAGTGATAAGTTATACTATTGAGTGGTTTTAAAGTATAATTAGAATATATTTTTACCATTTTATCCAATGGTGGTCATTAGAATTAATTTCACTTTGAAATTGGACATAAACAATTGTCAATCTTTTGATATAAATTGTTTCTTAAAAACACGCTATTTGTGGTGACAGCGGGAATTAATTATAAAATTAATTAATGAAAATTATATGTTTGGAATTTCATAAAATAGACATCATTTTTGAATTCGGAATATCAATTATAGCTTAGGGTGAAATTTTGGCATTGTTCTGAAAAACTTCAATTTTTGATGAATAGTGAAACCACTAAGTGGTAGTTAAATAACTGATTTTTCGTTTAAATGAAATATTACCACTTCTGTGATTTGATTTTCAAAAATCCGACATAAATGGTTGTCATTAATAAGTAAAATGTGGTTCAATGATATTAAAATAATTTTTTTGGTGAATAGTAACTTTTAAGTTCTTAATCGCGATTAGAGGTAATTAGTGTAGTTTAAGGTAAAAATAATGTTTTAATAAAATGAGATGAGCTTTACACATGTACTAACCTCATTGGATGTGCCATGGCCGACCTAGAAAATCCATGGGTCAACTTGGGGACCCCATGGAGCCACTTTAGTTGGAAAATGACATAAATACCTTTTATTTAATGTTAAAGTAAAAAATGACACAAACATGAAATGTTTTACTAAAACAATTTTTACATGGGGTTATACAAGTCATATTTTTGATTATAAATAGTCATTGGAAATCTAAGAAGATTTCCTACATCATAGTAGTTTTTTTTATAATTTTTAGACATTAAATAAATTAAATTATTTATGACATCATGATGATGCAGCGATGACCTCATTATTTAATGATTTAAATAAAATGAGAAGATAATGTAAAATCCAAGGCGTACACATGTCCAAAGACTATTGGATGGGTATATTTAGAACCCTTATCACCTTATCCACGAATTATATAAGTGTGGGACCTTTAGAATCCGAAAAGCATTGTATAATAATGTAAAATTTCCTTACTTTCCAAGAGTGCCCCTCCTCTCCACTTATAAAAGGCCCCCACCTCTACCACCTCATTCACACATTCAAGCCATTTGGCTCGGCCAACCTCTGACCAAATACTCTCCCAAATTCCCCCTCTTACTCCTAGAAGCCTCACGTTGGGCAGAACTCTTCCCAAGGAAGCCTTTGGCTCAAATCAAAAAGAGTTACTCGATTTTAAGGTATGTCTTCTCTAATGTTGTTTTGTTTTATTTTTCTTCTCCAACCCCCTAAACTCTTTTTATTCATTTATTTTGTAACAAAACCAGTATCCTAAATATAATAGGATGTTTTTATAAGAATGATTCTATCTAAAATTACACACACCTACATCTAATGGTTAAAGAACATACGGTTTCTGTGGATGGCGAATTTCTGCCTCACGAAACGATGATTGTTCAACACTCATATAACACCTTAAAAGGTGGCCATTAAGATGTCACTATATTTATATATGATATATAATATGTTTATGTTTTCCTTATGCTTCTGTATTTCTCATTTATGGCATAATTTATGATTTCCATTATGGGTAAACGCTATAATTTCATTTTAGGAAGTGCGGACTACCGCCCCCTCAAAGTGATGTGAATCGTTAATGCCATATGTGGGATGTATAAAGGATGGAGTAAATGATATTATATATGATATTATAATGGAACTATATTATACCTTTATATAATTATGATTTCATTCCATTAAATACGAAATAGAAATGAAAGTAGCGTTCATGCGTACATACGGCTTACCGTCTCCATGAACGGTGCATTTCATTTCTTACCTCTAAATGTTACGTAATATTATGAATGAATGTATATAATGGATATATATGATATATATGACATCTAAATCATGAATATAATTCTGGATATAATGGATATTCTACCACATAAACAACTTGTAATTATAAGAAGTTTATTGTTGACTCAAGTACCAAAGATCGACAAAACGACCGTTATTAACTTAAATAATTACATAATGTTCATAACATGGTAATAAGTGATATAAAATTAATAATGAACATAAAAAAATGTTCTTAAGTAAATATAAATTAACTCTTGTTTATTATTCAGGAGGTTAAGGAACGGTCGAGTCAGGACAAGACGCAAGGTAAGGGAACTTCTTAACCCAATTTCCATTATTTGGGTTAATCTCCTACTTTCAAATTATGTCATGATATTATTATGTCCTATCTTGTATTTGTACTTTCTTATGTGTGTACTTATAGTGAATACACATAATAGACGTATTCTATTTTAAATATGATCTTTTTAAGGACTTCGTCTCAATCGCCTTTCATTGAGGCATATTTGGTTTTATACACAACTTTCTTTTATAAGGTGTATAAACCCCTTTTACTTTTACGTTTATTCAAAAGGAATCTTTTTTATACGAATCATTTTACTAAACGACAAAAAGGGAATGTTTTTCTTTCCGTACTTATGCGGCGACAACGACTTCTCCGCCGCCGTGACCATTATTTGAGTTTCGGCTTCCTCTACAAGCCATCATTTTTTTTAATGAAAAATAAATACAAAGTTTTAACTTTATTTTATTTTGGTATTGAAAATGGTTTTGAAAGCATTTTTATTATATCAATGTGCTTTATTGATATCTTGTGATTGAAATGTGGAAATGTTATGTTTCCTTTATGCATGTTTTATGTGATACGATTATGTTATGGTTTATGATATGTTTAAACCTATTCATATGAGGAATGCATTGGACTTAATAAGTGACGGGTGGAGCCCGCTATAGCTCCTTGATGCATCGGTTGGTCTCATGAGACAACTAAACGTGGAATTGGCCAAGGCCCTTTCCCCATTTGATTTTTGATTTTGGCCGAGGCCTTAATCATTTTAGACGTCTTGGTCGAGGCCTTGACAAAATGTTTCAGAAGGTCTGGCATTATGCATTCCATCATTATGAAAGTGGTTATTGATATTGCATGTGATTATTCGACCAGTAGAATATCCATGTGAAGAAGTAAATGGCATTATCTCATTTTAATTTTTCCATATTATGTTGATGTTCAAGTTTAAAAGGCTTTTGTTTTAGTTATACATTGCCTTAAATTTTTATGTTTATTTATGAAATCTTCCACATTATTGTTATCCTTACTGAGCATCTGAGCTCACCCCTTTCAATGTTTTAATATTTGCCAGGATGTGAAGAAGTATTTTATGAATGACCTGCAGGGATTGTCAGAAGAGGATATGAGAGTGGACTATGGAGACTTTTTTATTGTAGTTTTTCACTTTATGATGTAATGTAACATTTACGAATGTATCTAGTGTTTCCAAGGCTACTAAACTAATCGGTCTTTCGAGACTTGATCTTTTGTGATCATGCTAATGTTACGAAGTAATGCACCGACTCCGGGTAGCTAGGGTCGGGGCGTTACAATCTCTACTAGAATGTCGGACAGGAAGTTTTCAAGGACTCCACTGCCCATCTCTATTATAGGGTCAACTCAGTAGTCATCATGGACACCATTTCCCAGCTCTACTAGAGGGTCAACCGGGATGTCTCTCGTGATCCTACGTGATCATTTCCCTCATCAGGAATTTCATAAATATGTTTCATGTTCGAAAAATAACACAACTTATCTTCAAATCCAAAACTGAGGGTGACATCACATTCTACATGAAAAAATACTCATGATAGGTGACTCGTGGCCCAAAATCTGCATTTAAACAATGGAGATATAGAACCACGAGGTTTAATCAAAAGAGGGTAAGGGGTACACAACATGTGAGGGGACCCACATGACATGTGGTCCTGCTCCACCACCTGGTCATGCCTCTAGAATAAAATTAATCCCAATCCATGTAGCATTATACATTGTGTAGGTGGACTACACAGCTTATCCAAGACAACTTGGACTTTTCTGTGTCCTTCTGGTTGGTCGGTTTACCCTGTCCATGTCTATTTAATTATTACACAATGGGTGGATCCACATGGGTTTTCACCCATGTTCTCTATCCATGTCTTCGTACATGAGTAAATGTTTGTGTTCATGGTCGTGTAATCCTTCAGGGATTTCTTCTCATGTCACCCATCACACAACTCATCCACTCAGGGATGAGGTATTTGGTGTGTAGGTGGGAAACACACTATTTCATACTTTTTAATCTATAAAAACCTAGCTACTGCACCTATGGGGATATATACCATGTATTCATCCTTGTAGATAGTATGTAATCATGTTTTCTCTAGATTTCTAGATTTACTAGATCCATGATCTATACTCTAAGTAAGGTCATTCCACCATATAACCCACCACAAATCCACCCAAAACTAATGGATCTAGCTGTGGATCATGTTTTACTACAGTCGTTCACCATAAATGTGTCTCTTTTTATTCATTGAGGGAACATCACACATCCCACATGCCATTGTGTCTTCATTTAACAGTGATTTGTTCACCAATCATCAAAACTACCATCCTTTTCTCACAAAAATACAATATATGTTCAAGATACATTGATCTAGTGCATATATGTTATCCCTTTATGATTCAATGGGTTCTATCGAGATCCTTACCACCCGATAATGATGAAACTAGACCACAGGGTCCTACCAATTAATAAATAAAAGAAAATTTTAGAGAAAGGCACCATAATTTTTTTAACTATTGTGGGAAAAGTGATCTTGGAAAACAATCCTGAATGGTGATATTGAGGTTCAAAACTAATTCAAAAAATAATTTAAATCTTGTACATTATCGAATGTGTAGGCCACAATTTGTGAAGATGCAAGAACATGGACCGATCTTCTCAATCAATTTAATCAAAAGGGCGTAAATCACCAATTGGTGAGTCTAACCTAGAGGTTGGATATTTATTCGTTAAATAACATGATCACCAATGATTGAAGTGTTCTTCTGTATTCAATACTCTCCGAGTTTCTCCTATATGACATTTCATCATTGTCTAAGGTGATTATCCAACAAAGGAGGAACTAGAATCTCTGAGTAGATCCCAGGATTATGAATCTAACCCTGGGTGAATCACTATGGAAGTATATTTATAAACATTTCATTTTGATTTAAAAGGAATGAATTAATTATTTTAATAATTAATCATTTCACTGAATGTTCGGCCAATGAGCAATGTGTCTGAATGCCCTGAACCAACACATTTTATGTTGCACCAAGGGTAAACACCACATTCTGGACACAATCATTTACTCATATGTCTGGTCTGAGATTCAACTAATTTTTTACCTCATTTTCATTAATAAATTGTCCGCACACAATATAAAATACGTTTAATATTATTTATACAATTAATTATGGGTACACCGGGCCTTAGAATTGCACACCATATCAGCGTCTAGATCTGAGAATATATATATATATATATATATCATAGTCTTAAAAGGAAAAAATGGGTCTACACATCATTTTTTACCTCAATATTTTCCTCAAAAAGTAAATCTAAACAAACATCTCAGGATACTGAGCCCGCACTTAGCTCTCCTACTCCTAGGAACTCTCTTGACATTCTCATGCTTCCAAAATAGGTGGACCAAGGGGAAGGTCCATTCATGAAGGGATCTCTCATTTTTATCTTCAATCTCCACTAGGTCCTCCGTAAATGTGGATTAATCCATGAAGCCCATCTCACCCCATTGATGACATGTGTGGGGTCATCCACATATTTCCTCAGCTACAATGCATGTAAGACATCGTGCAATAGATCCACCTATGGGGGTAGGTTGAGGCAATACGAAAACACTCCAACCCTCTACATGATCTCAAATGGACTGATAAAACCCAAGGATAGCTTGAATCCTTGGAAAAACCTCCATAATTCTCTTCGTGGGGAGACTCTCAAGAAAATGTGGTATCCCTTATCGAACTCTAGGGGCCTATCATGGAAATCTGCATAAGATTTATGTCTACTTTGGTCCAACCTCATCTGCTCATTAATGACCTAGAATATTTCTCTCATCACCTACACCACCTTTGATCCCACAATATATGTATCACCAATCTCTATCCTGGACAGGGGTGGCCTGTAGGGTCACCTGTATAGAGACTCAAAATTTTTCATGTTGATGGTAGAGAGGTTTCTATTGTTGTATGAAAAATATACCAATATAAATTTATCCTCCCATCTCTGACCAAATTCTAACACTCAATTCCTTAGAATATCCTCTAATAACTAGATAGTCTACTTGGTATACCCATCATTCTAGGGGTGTTGTACTCATCCTCATTTGGGACCTGAGTGCCTCCTACAGGGCTCTCCACAATCATAACGTAGGCAACACATCATGATCAGAGACAATTAACGAGGGAAACCCATGTAGGTGAAGGATCACTCATACATACAACTTCCCCAAACTCACAAACTAACACTTATTCATGTTTTCAAGGAAGCGTGCTAACTTTATGAGTTGGTCAACTATCACCCAGATGGAATCATGGCCCTTCGTTGTGCATGAAATCTCTATCATAATGTCCATGTATATTTTGTCTCATTTACAATCTACGATCTCAATAGGTTGAAAATAACCTACCAAAATTTGATGCTCATCCTTCACCTGCTGACAGGTGAGACACCAACAGATGAACTCATCCACCGTACATCTAGTATCGTACCACCAAAACAACCATTTAAGGTCTCTCTACATCTTCCCCAAACATGGATGTACATCTAGTGAAGAAGTGTGGAACTCTCACATCCCCTACTCATGCATCATGACTAGAACCACTATCCATCACTAGAAAAAGATGACATGATTCCCTCCTTCAGAATATCCATATGGTGAGTCACCAATGGATATCTATGTTGGAGTTGGTTCCCTAGAAAAAACTTTTATGTACTTTATGAAAATATATATTTATTCTTGTGAATATTAATAAATTTATTATCACATCATGTTTATTATTCTGTGGGACGTAGCATGTGATAATGTCCCAAGATTATTTTTCACATTGATAGGTCACCAATAATATTGCATTAATTAATAATGCGAGAAAGGATTTATCACATCTGTTTATCAGAAGTTAATATCCCAGGCCCTTTGATGGAAATGATATAGCCTAAATAAATCAATGGTCATGGTGTTCTCTAAGAATGTTCTATCATTGTAATTTTAAAGAATAAGATATCGATCATATAGATTGATGACACTATCATTCAACCTTATCGATTGTTGATATTGTGATAAAGGGATAATATTAAATGGTAAGCGTTCGTATGAGGTGACATTTCATTGCGGCATTAAGTTCATTCTCAATGGGAGCCTTGGCAGGTTGCTAGATGATAACCTTGGGCTTTAGGTAGGTTTTCCTAATGCCACTGAGAAAGAGGCATAGAGGGTCACACACTAAGTGTATCTAGAATCTTAGTTAAATAATTTATTATTTAACATGTTGAATAAATATTATTCATGATTTTGGTGTAATAATTATTCAGGTATGCCTGATCACATTTATTCTACCAATAGTTATTTGAGAGAATATATTGTGAGCAGAATATTTAATAAACATATATTCTCTATTTTAGTAAACAATTTTTTTATTATTTATTAGTAAATAATGAAGATATATTTATTTAATAAATAAATTTTCATTATACAAGGTCTGATAAATATTGATGAGGATTAGAGAACAAATTGTAAGGGTTTGATCAGAAATAATAATATTAAGTATTATTTGATTAAAATAATATTTAATTATGACTCACAAGTTAAGCGCTTGTCAAGGAATAATAATGTTGTTCTTATTATTCGACATGGGGTTTCTATAGGATTAATAAAATAATAAAGGTACTTGTGCATTTTATTTTATTATTACCTAGTGAATTAAATTCTTGGTTATATTATTCTCCTATTAGCCAAGGGTCTGACCTACAAGCCTACCAATTGATTGTGAACAACATTTGGATAAATTCCTCTCAAGCATAAAGAGTTCCTTATTCTCCAAGAACATTCTCAAGAATGGGATCGGTCCACCTCCATCAGATTAGAGAATGCTTTGGAAGCAGTTCTCAAGGAGTTCAAAGGTGGACGATGCGAGCACAAGGATATTTCATGCTATCACCTGGGGACACCTTCGGCGATGTACAGAGATTCGCAGAACACATGTGGATCACCACTAGAGGATATTTATTAAATTTAATTAAATTAATTATAAACAAACATATGTTGATACTCTATTATGGGTTCTAGGTATCTCACTTTGATTGTCTAAAATCCTGATTCAATTCTAGTGATATTGGTGTTCAATGACATATTGATCCCAGATTGATCATCAATTATAGCAAAAATCAAAGTTGGGCCCCAGCCCTCCCACTCTTCCACTATGCCCAGAACCTACAAGTGGTATCAAAGGGAATCATTCTATTGTTCATAATTATATAAATAATTCACTGATGATTTATAATTTAATAATTGTGTTTTTCAATTCATGTTTCAATCATTATTGTATTGTAAATTTTGAGTTATGTTCTTCCTCTATCGTTTCTCAAAGATTTAACATAAATAATTAATTTTATTATTAAAATTATATTGAGGATCTCATCTGGAGATTTTGATGATTCAGTCAAGTTAAAACAACAATAAATGCCATGTAATCGGTATCACACACAATGTAAACTTCCATACATGTTGTGTATTCATGGTTACAAACCATGAAGTAGTGTTTAGTGAAATAGGAGTAGTTTGAAAATTACTCAAGCTCTGTGCATTTATGACACGTGGTGTAGTTAATTCTTACATCGTGTGTTGACTAGAACATATAGGAAAAAGATTACAAGATTACTTGTCTTGTGGTCCACATGAAATGGCGTGTAGTCCCTTTCAGGTTAGGTCCAAACAATGTATCCCATGCACAGCTAAGCCGACCAGTGACCATGAAACCCTGAGACAACACGGTGTGTGGCCCACTAGACACATCATGTACTCTAGGATTTCCAATGTATGACTCACACCCTCAGTCCCTAGGCGTGTACTTTAGATAGACGGTGATGTTTGCACATGCCGTCTAGTCAGATCTACATGTCATCTGCTCTACCAAATTAAAAAAAATTAAAACAATAATATTTTTGTTATGATTAATTCTACATATCTTGTATTCACCATATTACATGTTGTTACTCAAGTGAATTGAAGCATAAAATGTGGCCGAAAAAATCATGTGATTTGTGTAATCATCTGTGAGGTACACGTTGTGATATTAGGCATTAAATCGTGTATGTCATATATCACAATAGTAGAACATCATATAAGTATAATGCATTTTGGGAATATTTGGACAGGTATTCACCGTGTAGCCTATAGGGTACATTTATATACAAGGTAAATTTTAAATGAAATAATTTTGATTAAAATTATAACCAATGATAATCTCAAGGAAATTTAGAAAATGATTAAGGAAAAGGTTTGATTAATTATAGATAATAATTAATCGATTCAAGCATGATTTATCTTAATAACAACGATTAATTTATTGAAAGAGAGTTTTATGAAATGAGTAATTTGTTTCGTGCATGTGGATGAACATGAGCTATAACCGACCTTTGTATGCGATTGGATTCCTTTTAATTTATTTATTAAATTAATTTATTGGCGTGTGTGACTTCTCTCCTCATTAATATATAGGTCATCTGTGCCCATGGTTTTTTTATGTAAACCCCCTTTTACCCCTCACCTACGTGTGAGTAAAAGCATATGTAATGGATGGAGATCCCAAGATAGTAGAGGCAGTTCAAGTTATGAGCCTAGGTGAAACCAATCCAATGAGATACAATGCTGGACAGGTGGAAAGCTGTAAACACAAACCATAAATGGGTAAGGTGTTCCTACCCTAGGTTAAGGTTAGTTTGTCAACTATTAGATAATCTAACCATTATAAATGCTCTTGATTATACCCTTTATTTTATTTATATTATTTTCAAGGTTATTCATTATGGATGTTTGCTCGCAATCACATAATTAATGAATAAATAATCATGAAATATGGAACTTAAATAGACTAGATTTTGTGTAAATATAATCAAGACATGGTTAATCACATAATTATATCCCACTTAAAATTAACGTACATGTGAAAAGATAATAATTGGAAATTTACACAAAAAGGATAAAATCCCTCAAGAAAATATTAAGTTGGTATAGCCTTTCATTACATTGGATATAATCGAACCAATAGTTCCAATTGCTTGACCATCCAAATTTTGGGGTGATTTCAATTATCAGGGAATTCAAATATGAGGTTTTGGGTTTACCTAGCACGGTTTATATCAATAGTTAACATCCAAAGTAGGACCTGGTGTAACTAAGGTGAAATGTTTTAGGAAATCCAAATTAAGGATTTACGGATTGGGGAGTCCACTCAATGGATAAAGGAGTTATGAGTTGATGCAGTTGGCATTTGGAATACCTACCTAAAACTATTTGAGTATCTTGACTAGCCAATGTTGGGGTGATGGGAATGGAATATGGATCATTTACATTAGAATATCCAAGAAGCCGGATATTCTAGAGAAAATAGTGAGGGATGTTAGGTTTCAATAAAATAGTGGGAGACTAATAAATTTTAATTTATTTATTTGGATAATTTTTTCAAGATAAAATAAAAAAATTATGCTCATATTATTTTTAGAAAAAACATCAAAAATGATTTCAAACATATCATTGTGATCCATACTCTAGAAGGAAAACATTATCACTAGCACTAATTTCCATGAATTAAAAAGGTACCTACGGCTCATCCTTCATAATTAAAGGAAACTATTTGTGCTAGTGGAACCTTTATCAATGGCATTAAGTAAGGAGGAAAGTGATAAAGAACTCTCTTCGTATGAGAAACATCTGAATAATGATACATATGTTTAGTGCTTCATGATTTCATCCATTTCCAATGAGCGATTGAATCAAAATGAGGAAACATATGCTTATTGAATGATGTACCACCATTGAGATCTCTATCAAGAGAAATAGAGACCAAAGAGGTATGAGTTCTCCAATCCTTTGTTCACTAATAAACATGGAGAGTCGGCACCAGTTGGGCCTCATGTAGTAATGCTTAAAGACTAAATTGATTGTATGGACATATTAGGGATCAAATTAGTGGATGAGTTGCATAAAGATCTCATACTATCATCACTTTTTAAGTCCTTATCATGTTTAATTGTTAATTAAAACATGAGAAATAATGAGGAGAGCCTATCTAAACTTCTATCCTTGATTCACCAAGTGGATAAGGACATGGTGAGTGACAAACCTATAGTCCTTATGGTGAATAAGAAAAGGAAGGACAAGGAAAAGGGGCCTAAGATTTATAAGTAGTCTAAATCCCCCAAGCATCATCCTACTAAGAAGGTAAAGATCCAGAGGTAGGGAAAGGAATAGGAGGCAGTATTCTTTGCATGTGGTATGTCAGGCGACTGGAAGGGGAACTTCACTAGGAGGAAAGGGGAAGCCAATAGTGCATTTATTATCATGTGAAATATTTCCATTTCAACATGTTGGGTATTGGATAAAGCTTTTGTTTCTCACATCTATTTTCAAATGTAGGAAGCAAGTAGATTTAAAAATATTTCTAGAGGAGAGGTGGATATGTGAGAACACAATGGTTCAAGGATAGCTTCTCTTACCATTGGTGACTACCACCTTTCATTACTAACTAAGATGATTTTGGTTTTACCTGACTTTTATTATATACCAAGTGTTACCAAGAACATAACATTTGTATCAAGTTAAGATACAGATGGGTTTATTTTTAAATTTGTAAATTAATGATGTTTCTTTTATAAGGGTAGCGTATATTTTGTTACGTAGCATTAAAATAACAGTCTATATGTATTAAATTATGAAAACTACGTGTTGGAAATTGATAATGAAACATATTCACATGACTCATATTACACACAGTTGGGGCATCACTATCATGGTCTTGTAAATGAGAAGCTGTTGAAAAATCACAGTTAAGATGGTTATTTAGACTTTTTTGTGATAAAACCGGTTGATAGATTTCATGTGTGTTCACAAGGTAAAATGACCAAAACACCATTCATTGGATAGGGTGAAATTTCCACAAAGCTTCTAGGATTCATACACACTAATGTATGTAGTCAATTTTTAGTAGAGGCCCGAGGTGGATATTCTTACTTCATAACTTTTACTAATGAATTGAGTAGATATGGCTATATTTACTTGATTAGGTATAAGTTCGAGTCCTTTTAGAAATTAAAGGAATTCATGAATGAAGTAGAGAATCTATTTGGTAAGAAGATAAATAATCATCGATTGGATCGAGGTGGAGAATATCTTAAACAAGAGTTCATAAACTAACTATGGGAAATTGGGATTCTATCTCAACTCACTCCAGATTATACACCATAGTGGGAGTTAGTGACAAAAGTAATAGTACCTTGTTAGACATGGTAAGGATGATGATGAGTTATGCATATATTTTGTTATCATTTTTTGGATATTCATTACAAACTACTGATTACACATTATATAGAGTACCAACAAAGGTGGAAAATAGAATCACCTTTGAGTAATAGAGTGGAAAGAAACACGTTTTATTAAATACACATGTATGGGTTACGAGGAATTTGTTAAGGATTTATCATGCAACAAACTAGCACCCTGGGACACATGGAATATCTTTATTGGATATACCAAGGGAAAAAAGGGCTTCTAGTTATACAACACCTTAGAAAAGAAAGTTATTATTTCCATATAGGTCACCTTGAGGTAGCACATCCTAAAAAGGGATAGTGGTAGGAAGTTTGACTTTGATGAAGTTTATGATCAAGATACACAAGATTTGGTAAAGGAACAAGTTCTGTAGGTCCTCATATAAGTAGTAGTTCCTGAAATACGAGTACTCTGTAGACATATAAGAGAGTAAAAATAACTAGAGAGATATGATTTTCATGTCATCGAGGATGGGGACTTATTATTGTTGGATAATAATGAACCTCTATCCTCTAAGGAGGTAGTAGATAACTCAGAAGCTTCAATATGGATAGATGATATAAATTCTAAGATGGATTCTATGTATCAGTGCCAAGTCTGAGTTTTAGTCGATGCGCCTATTGATGTAATACCTATTGGGTGAAAATGGGTATTCAAGAAGAAACTAGAAATGGAGGTAAATTAAGTACCTATAAAGTAATTCTAGTGGCTAAAGGATTTAAATTGCATCAAGGAATTGACTATGATGAAACCTTTTCACCATTTTCCATGTTTAAATTCTTGGGAATCATAATTTCCATAATAGTTTACCATGACTATGAGATTTAGAATATGGATGTCAAAACTGCATTCCTTAATGGGAACCTTCTGGAGGATGTCTATATGACAAAACCAAAAGTGTTTGTGACACCATGGGACACCAAAAGGGTTTTAAATATGCAGAGGTACATTTATGTATTGAAGAAAGCCTCTAGTTCATTGAACATTAAATTCTATGAATTCATAAGAGAATTTGGTTTCACTAAAAAGTTAGATGAGTTGTGTGTTTACAAAAAGGTTTAATGGGGATGTGTTTTTTATCCTAGTAGTATATGATGATGATATATTACTAATTTGAAATTAAATACCAGTCTAAAAGTCTATTAAGGACTGCTTGAATAAGTGTTTCTCCATGAAGGACATAGGTGAATCAGCCTATATTCTAGGGATCAAGATCATTTGTGATAGATCCAAGATGCTAATTAGATTAAGTTAGAGTACATAAATTTACTAGATACTAAATATATCTAGTATGGAACAATATAAGAGGTTATTCATTCCAATATCACATGGAATACAGCTTTCTATTGAAATGTTTCCCCAGACACAACAGGAGAAAAATCGAATGAGTAAGATCCAATACGCATCATCGATAGGATCAATCATGTATTCCATGTTATGTACTAGATATAATGTTGCCTATGCACTAAAAATGGTTAGAGAATATGAAAACGATCTAGGATAACAACATTTTATTACAATTAAAGATAAAATTAAGTATTCGAGAAGAACTAAAGATATGTTATAGGTGTATGGAGGAGATGGGGAGCATGTCATCAGATGGAATGTAGATTTTGGTTCTTAGACAGATTTGAATGATTCGAAGTCACAATCTGGAAATGTTTTTTGTCTCAATGCAAGAGTTTTGAACTGGAAGAGTTCAAAGCATCTAGTTGTCACTAATTCTATAGTGGAATAAAATTATATAGAATCTTCAGATGTGTCCTAAAATTTTTTTTGTATTCGAAAATTTTTCTAGGATGTTGATGTGGTTCCAAGAAGTAAAGACCCCATCACATTGTATTTTGAAAATACTTCAATGGTGGCTCTTACAAAAAAGACAAGGAATCTTCAATGGACAAATCACATACATCAGTTTTATCACCTCTTGTGTTATTATCATAATAGGGGTAAATTTACAGTGATCAGAGTGTCCATGGAAGAGAATATAGCATACCCCTTGACTAAAGGCCTTTCTCATCAAAATAATGAGTATCATGTGAGAGCTAAAATAAAGAAGATTCTTAGTAGTTGGAACTAGTGAAAGTTGGTGTCTATTGAATTTGGTTCCCTAGAACCAAGATCAATGTACTTTAGGATAAAAATATATTCATGGTGTGACAACCAAGTCCTGGTGACAGCACAACCACCCCGCCTTAACATGGCCGTCGGGCCTTGGCCCACCAGGTACCACCAGTTGCCCCGCAGACACGTGAGGCCCACCCTAGGGTCCACCCACATGCCTGAACGGATCATCTGACTAATGACAGTCCCCACAGGCCAACACATGTCCTTTCCAGTGTGCTTTGTCCTCACTCACACACACCTGGGAAACTTCCCAGGAGGTCACCCATCCTGATTACTACTCCAGGCCAAGCACGCTTAACTGTGGAGTTCTAATCAGACAGACTCCCGAAAAGGAAGGTGCACCTTGTTGACATGAGTCATATCATTTAGTCATTTAACCCTTTATCATTTGGGGATGTTACAATCACCCCCCCCCCTTTAAAGCACAACGCCCTCGTTGTGGGCCTTACATCTCAACCCAGGCAGTGCACCACACTTAAGGCTGGGTTCTTCCTCTGATACCAAATGTGAAAACCAGGTCCTGGTGACAGCACAACCACCCCGCCTTAACATGGCCGTCGGGCCTTGGCCCACCACGTACCACCAATTTCCCCACAAACACGTGGGGCCCACCCTAGGATCCACCCACATGCTTGAACGGATCATCTAACTAATGACAGTCCCCACAGGCCCACACATGTCCTTTCCAGTTTGCTTTGTCCTCACTCACACACACCTGGGAAACTTCCCAGGAGGTCACCCATCCTGATTACTGCTCCAGGCCAAGCACGCTTAACTGTGGAGTTCTAATCAGACAGACTCCCGAAAAGGAAGGTGCACCTTGTTGACATGAGTCATATCATTTAGTCATTTAACCCTTTATCATTTGGGGATGTTACACATGGTATTGAAAATTAACAAATTTCATATCACATCATGATTGTTATTCTGCATGGCATAGCTTGTGATAATGTCTTAGGAGTAGTTGTTGCACTAAAAGGTAATATTAGTTCCCCACTATTATTATAACATGGATGTGTTGTGACATTATTCATGAATAACTATTATATGGCTAGATGATATTATTTTAAGGGACACAAATAATACAGGTTATCAATGGTGGAGAGTCATAGGACATTGAGGAACCTTCTCATGGTGTATTCCCCTGGGAATATCCATTTGGATATTATGAGAATGAGACCTAATAGTAGGAAATCCACATTTATAAGTGTCATTGGATGTTCCTATCTACATACATGTCTGATAGTCCTTATACATTTAAATTATTATTAATGGATATTATGAGTAGTTCACTTTGAAGTATTAATGAAAACCATGATGACATATGCTCATAGAAAGGTAGGATATGTTAGGTGTGTCATGAGTAATATTGCCCTGGTGAATAACGAGATAAAGGATTTATCCATTCTATTAAAGAAATTTAATATCTCAAGCCCTTTGATGGATATGATATAGCCTAAATAAATCCATGGCGATGGTGTTCTCTAGGAAATTTCTATTTTTGAAAATATAAAGAATGAGATATCGTGCATATAGGTTGATGTCATTCGCATGAAACCTATATGATTGTAGTTATTGTGATAAAGGATTATATTACCTAGTAAGAATTTGTATGAGGTGGCATGTCATTAAGGAATTAACTTCATTCTCTATGGGTGCGTTGGCGAGTTTTAAGACACTAACCATGGACCCTAGGCTGTATTTCCAAATGCCACTGAGAAAGAGTTCTAGAGGGTTATAAACTAAGTTTATTTGGAATCCCAATTAAATAATTCATTATTTAAAAATTTGAATAAATATTATCCGTGATTGTGGTTTAATAATTATCTAGGTATATCTTATCATATTTATTTATTCACTAGTAATTTGAGAGAATATATTGTGAGTGAAATATTTAATAAATACTCATTTTGTAATTTAGTGAATAAAATATTTATTTATTTGTTAGTGAATAATGTAGTTATATTTATTTAATAAATAAATAATCATTATTCAAGGTCTAATAAATATTTAGGAGGATTGGAAGACTGGGATTGTTATTCTGGTGAGAAATAATAATATTTTATATTATTTGATTAAAATAATATTTAATTATTACTCTCAAGTTAAGAGTTTGTTAATGAATAATAATGTTGCCGTTATTATTTGACCTGGGGTGTCTCTAGGATTAATAAAATAATAAAGTCACTTGTGTGTTTTATTTTATTATTACCAATTGAATTAAATTCCTAGTTATATTATTCTATTATTAGCCAAGTGGGAAACCTATAGGCTCGCCAATCAATTTGTGAATGATATTTAGAGAAATTAATCTCGAGCCTAGAGAGTTCCTTCTTCTCCAAGAACATTCCCAAGAACGATAGCTGTCCTCCACTACCAGATTATAAAATTCTTTGGAAGCAATTATCAAGGATATCGAAGTTTCATGACGCAAGCACAAGTATCTTCCATGCAAGCACTCGAGGATCTGCCAACGATGTCAAGATATTCATGTAACACATGTGTATCACCAATAGAGGATATCTATCTTTTGTCTCTATAATGCAATGATGCTGCCCCGAAGTTCTGTGGTCATAAGAATCGATGAAGAAAGAAAACCTTGGAGGTACTTTTTTAATTAAATTAAATTAATTATAAGAAATATTTTTATCCTCTCTTCTGGGTTTCAGGTATCTCCCTATCATTGTCTAAATTCTTGATTCAATTATATGGACACTACTGTTCATCGTCGTATTGATCCCATTTTGATGATCAATTATGTCAAAAATAAAAGTTGGGCCCTGGAACTCCCACACTTCCTATGTGCCCAAAACCTACAATATATTCATGTAAGACCTCACAGTCAATTTATACTAAATGGAACTCTCTCACAAGATCAAGAAGTGAAGGATTCAACATTATGTACTGAAGAAAAGTTGTACCCTCTTGCATTACCAGGTTCAACTACAGGGAGGCCAACTTCATTGAAGCCTCCTGCTCCAAACGACCCTTGAAATTTCTGTTAAGGGAATCTACTAAAATGTTTAACTTCCATGAAGTATATAATATCATGAAATAATAGTTTTTTAGGAACTCCAACCATCGTCATTGTCTCATTTTCATTTCTCTTTGTGTGAAGATGAACTTGAGACTCAGGTGGTTTGAGTAAACCACAAAGGGTTCTCCCCGAAGCTAGTGCCTCCACATCTTCAGGGTGATGACTACCACTTCAGGCTCTAGGTCATGATTAATGTAGTTGTTCTCATGGGGTTACAACTTCCTTCACCCATATACATTAATTTCACTCTACTACATCATCTTGTAGTTGATCCCAATTCCATTGGCATCACAATACACTACGTATTCCACACCTTCCTCTAGTAGTCTCAACATAGAAGCACTTTCCTACCTAAGCCTAAACTACTAAAAGTCCTTATGAAACAACTTAGACCAGGTAAAATAATTACCTTTTCACATCAAGGAAGTCAAAGGGGCTATAATTCCGGAGAATCCTGCCACAAACCTCATGTAATACTCTTCCAAGACAAGAAATATCCACACCTTTAACATGCTATTGGTTGGATCCCATGAAAGAACTGCATAGATATTTACTGGGTCCATAGCTAAACCATGCCCATAAATGACATTCGAAAAAATGTGAACCTCATGAATATAGTACCAAGACATTGATATTTTTTCATAAAGATAGTGATCTGGAGAAAAAAAGAACGACCCTCAAGTTCTCTGAATGTCCTTCCTATGATGGAGGGTATATGAGTAAGTCATTGATGAATACAAACAAAACTATTCTAATTAAGGTTGGAAAACCAAGTTCATGAAATACATAAAAATGTTGGGGAATTATTTAATTCAAATTGAATCACTAGGAACTCAGAGTGTCCAAATAGATATCTGAATGACAAATTTGGAATATCAATCTTGTGAACCCTCAAGTGGGGGTTGTAGACTTGATATTGATCATTAAGAACCATTTAGTGCCTTGAAAATTGTCAAATATTCCATCAATCCTCAGAAATGGGTTATTTGTCATTATCATGGATAGGTTTAAGGGACAATAATCCATGAAAATCCACAAGATGTCCTTCACTTTTTTCATGAAAAACCGTGGAGTTGCCCAGGGCGACACACAATGCCTAATGAAACCCTTCTCTTGAAGGTCCTCAAGCTACAACCGTATCTCCTAAAGCTTTGTAGAGGACATACAATATAAAAAAAATAAGATATATGAGCTTTTTCATGATGAAATTCGATTCAAAACTCCATCTCCCGCCTCAGAGGTAGTCCCAGAATGTCCTCGGTGAAGAAGCCCATATATTCCTCCACAACTGAAGTAACCCAAATTCCTAAGGAGACTTATACACTAAGGGATACACTCTCCATATGATGGGTGATGGTTTGAATCCTTCATCTTGAAAAAACCACTTACCCTTCCATGAGAGCTCTCTCACCCAAAATGAAGAATCTTATCTAATCAGTGCATAGGCATCAAACATGTCTAAGATTACTATTGGTCTAGGCTCAGACCATGGTAAACCAATCAATATACAAGAAGATGTCATAACGTTCCATCATGATGACAAAAATGTTCCACATGAACCTTTTTCTACTATGAAATAGCTTTCACTGCCGACATATTGAATATACAGAAGAAGAATTCCCTGTAGGAACCTCAAGATTAGTTTTCTGGGCTAGAACCTCAAATGGGAGATCCATATATCCCATTATGTGTATAGAGATAAAGGAATGACTGGAACCTATGTCTACTAATAACAATGATATATTATAAAACACACATATCATGCCTCCAATCATTTCGTGCACTCTAGGGTTATAAAATTCCAAATCCAACAGCTATCACCGGCCCCAACTACCCGATCCCTAAGCCTGACATGGGACACTTGGTGGTGTTGGTATAGGGATCACATACATAGTCCAAAATACATAGATTCTCCTACTCCTCTACTAGAAACACCTCCCAAGGGACCACCCTAACCTTTCATAGGAGATTCTTGATCATAGTGTTACCTCTTCCATGGTGGTCTATCAGTAATATGCATGTGTTTCTCAACACATCTTGTCGAGCAGTCCCATACGATATGACCTTTCCCATCACAAGAAGGAATGCCTACATCTCTGTTATTACCCGGTGATCTACACTATAACTACAAAACAGAACCTCATGCTTGATCCTAGTTTTCAAAGGACTTCATATACTAATATCCCACTGATTGGTGCTTGAAATAGCTGTAGACAAGTCAACTCTATGACACCCACTATAAGCTCCATCTATCTAGCATCCCTCTGATAGAAATACCAATATAACTAGTTCCATCTCCAGCACCTCGAAATAGGTTGGTATTAAAAATGGTTCCACATTGGCATAGATCTCAATATGGATTCCCTTTTCAAACCTTCATGCTCTGAAGTATCTATCCACGATATTGCCAAGTTAGTATTGTGTAAGGTCTGTGAACCTTACTGTGTACTCAGCCACTGTCATCCCTCCCTGTTAAAACTCTAATAGCTCTTGGATCCGAACTAAGTGAAAATAGAAGGGGTATTAATTATAATGACCCATACTTTACATACATTGTTAATACTTCAAAATTGAAGCACACTTATTACAACATATGACAAAACCACAAAGGACCGTATAGGTATAGTGTCTTTAGAAACTGGGAAACATAAACAACTGGTTCATAAATCTTCTACAGTGTCTCCCATTTATTTCATCATATCTAGGGTCCCCTTTAGCATATTCTACATAATATCCATCTTCCTGGCCTGGGGAAAAGAAAACATAAAAGGGTGAGCTCAAATGCTCAGCAAGGGAAAATAAAGGAAATAAAAATCATATCATATCTTTTTGAAAATCATAACCTGCAAAAGAGATCATAACATCTTAACATGGAATAAATCTTAGAAGTGAAAATGAGATCCCCATAATCATAACATAAAACTTGAAACTTTGTGGCATGCACACATAATCATGGAAAATCATTTCTTGTTAGTCATTACTCATTGCCAAGACTATCTTAGTGGACAAAGTCCCTTTCTGAATCGAGTAACCCTCATTTCAGTCCTGTTTCACTGAACCGGTATAACCTACCGTTCCAGCCCTGTCTATCTCATGAGATATAAAATCTTTACCCAAGGCATTGGAGGGAGATATAGGTCCCACCCATCTTATAATGAATCCTTTCTTATGTGTGCCACATAATCATAAACCATACATCATAGCATAACTCATGTAATAAAAATGGAATTCTTAAACAACATGACATCATAAAACAATTCATATAAGATAAAGGAATTCATAAAAGTATTTCCATAACATAATCAAATTCATGTAATAATAGGGATAAAAACAGAACCCTTTTATTATCTTAGATGGAAAATAAATTTGATAAAATACTTGAACTCCATTCTTGAGGAAAATATCCTTTCTACTTCAAAAACATTTTTCCTTTCATAACATGTCATAAGACTTTAAAATAAAAGAAGATGATTAAAAATAAACTTGAAAGCTTGTAAAGGAAGCTTCTTGGAAATAATGTTTTAAAAATCCATTCATGCCGTATAAGTTAAAAAAAACATTCTTCGTACTTTTGTCGGAAAAGTCAAAAAGTACCTCGTATGACAAAAGATTACTTTCATAGATATTACTAAAAACTCACTGAAGGGTAAAAAATGGATTTAAACAATTTTAGGTGGATGGAAATAATATTACATATTGATGAAACATGGATGATAAAATACACCCCAGTAAATACTTACGAATAAACAATCTCGGATAAAAATGAGATTGTGATATTTCCCTTACCTTAGGTCTGATTTGCTTTGTACGTGTCCGAAGCTCCTGTATAATGGTTTAAATAATGTTATTGACTTATTCCAGAATCATAAATATTGATATGATATTATATATGGTCATATTCTTAGCTTCTTGTTAGTAATATTTCATTGTTAATTGTTACTTGGGTCTTTATTGCCTTTTGTTCTTATGCGTGTTTTGCCGAATACATTCTTATTCTTCTTTTAAGGTTATAGATACCTTATATCCAGAATGGTATTAGTTTAACATATATCATATTTATTCATTCAATTCATTTATATAATTACTATGTAATGATGATCATGTAGAACGAGTCGCATCACATCGTGGAGACGGTATTCCGTACGTACGCACGAGTGATGATATCGTTCCTATGATCTTGGAACTGTATTGGAGTATATATATATATTATTTCAGTATCAATATTACTTTATAATAATCATAAATAGTTACTCATTACACCATTATACCCATCCTTGTAAAGTGATGGTGGAAAATAGATTACACCACGGCGTGGAGACGGTATTCCGTACGTACGCACGCGCGGTGATTTCATTTTTCCGTAGGATGGATAGAAGGTGAATTAGGGTTGTTTCATATTTATAATAACATATCAGTATGTAAGTAATACTGATGTTATTACTTTATCATGAAACAACTAAAGAAGAATAAGTTGAAGAAGAAAGAAATTGAAAAGATCGGTAATGGATATTACCTCTTCTTTGGAACGCCTCTTTGAATCCTCCACTTAGGGAACTAAGATTGGTCTTTGAAGAAGACCAGGACCTCTAGGATTATTCTAGGGAAGTGGAGAGGAGAAAATGGCAGGGTTTGGCCGAGCTTGAGTGCTCAATTTGGTGTGAGGAGGAGGGGGAGGAGGTGCCCTTTTATAAGGGAGGAGAGGGGCACCTTAGGAATATCTCAAAATATTATTTTATATTAAAGTCAAAATCGGTTTATAATGGTTCCAAAGGGTCTTATTTCGAAGCTAAAGTGGGGAAGGGTCGAAATCCTATCAACCAATAGGATTTAGACAAGTTTGGGATATTATTTTAACCTTATCAATTAGATTTAACTCTAAGTTAAATAATTTAACTTTTACCATGTCTTTTTGTTTTCTTTCACTATATGGTTAATACACTTACTATAACATGCCAAACGAACCCCAAATTGTTTATTATTAATATATATATCCTTATCTAAGTCATTTGGCCGAACCTTAGATTTTTAGGAATAAAATAACAATTAATAATATAATATTTGATTTAAAAATTATTTTGTGTCAATTTTGACACTATTTGATATATGATTTTTGTGAAAGTCATAACAGAATTATATGTTCGAACCAAGTTGATTAAATCAACATTAATATATCATATTAACCTAGAAAATTAGTGGAATTCATAAAAAGTCTCAAATTACATTTATTTCGGTGTTTATAACATCAATTATGTCAATATTTCATTAATAAGATAATTACTACATCATCATTGTGTCATAAATAAATTAAATTATTTAATGTCTAAAAATTATAAATAAAATACCATTATGTAGGAAATATTTTTATCTTTATAATGAATATTTATAGTCGAATTTAGCTTATGTATAACCCCATATTAAAAATGATTTACTTATTAAACATTGATTTTAACTATTTTAACCCTTCTTTAAATAAATTAATAATAAATGTCCAAATCTAATCCAAGTGGGCCTAAATGGTCATATTTTATTCCTAAGTTTATTTTTGGTCGAATTACACTTGTCCAATAGAATTAGGACATGTGTTAGGGTAATATTATTATCATATTTACCCTTAGTTACCCTATTTACTATTAACCGCGGTAAAAAATATAAAAAGTTACTATTCACCAAAAAATTATTTTTATCTCATTGAACCACATTTTACTTACTGATATCAACCGTGTCTGTCGGATTTTCGAAATTCCATTCACAAAAGCGGTAAAATTAAGTTTTATGCAAAATTCAGTTTTTAACCTACCACTTAGTGGTTTCACTATTCATCAAAAATTGAAAGTTTTCAGAAAAATACCAAAATTTCACCCTAGGCTAATTTCGATATTCTGAGTCCAAAAATGAAGTCCATTTTGAAAAATAAAATTTATAAAAATTCAAAAAGTGGTTATTACTATTCATAATGGCTAGTTTTAATAGCATATTGTTTTTTTTAGTGAAACTCGGTATTGCGTACGACGTAAGCTATCGAGGAAGGTCGCGATTGCGTGTAAAGCAAGCCAAGCATGTGTTGTGTAGAAAAAGATTCCTTTGATGATTTATATAACATAAAAGTCTCGGGTGTTACATTCTACCCCCCTTAAAAAGAATTTCGCCCTCGAAATTCGTCACTTTGTAACAAACAGATGAGGATACTTCTCCCTCATCATATCCTCAAGCTCCCATGTAGCTTCTTCAAGTTGATGGTTCCTCCATAAAATTTTCACCAAGCGAGTGGTCTTGTTTCGTAGGACTTTTTCGCTACGATCCAGAATCTCTATCGGTTGTTCTTCATAAGAAAGATCTTGCTCCAGCGGTACAACTTCTGAGCTGAGTACATGTGAAGGATCTGGTATGTACTTTCTCAGGAGAGATACATGGAACACATCGTGAACTTGAGAGAGATTCGGTGGAAGCGCCAATCGGTAAGCTACCTTCCCAACACGATTTAGTATTTCGAAAGGACCGATATATCTAGGGATCAACTTCCCCTTCTTTCCAAATCTCATAACCCTCTTCCAGGGAGATATTTGTAAGAACACTTTATCACCCACTTCAAACTCTAGGTCTTTTCTTCGGTTGTCGGCATAGCTTTTCTGTCGACTCTGAGATGGTCTTATGTGTTGTTGAATAGATCTAACCTTTTCTGCCATTTCATCAACGAGATCAGGTCCTAATAGCTTTCTTTCCCCAACTTCATCCCAGTAAGTTGGAGTCCTGCATTTCTTTCCATAGAGAGCTTCATAAGGAGCCATCTGAATACTGGAGTGAAAGCTATTATTATATGAAAATTCCACCAAAGGTAGGTGTTGATCCCAACCTCCTTTGAAATCCATAGAGCAAGCTCTCAACATATCTTCTAGGGTTTGAATTGTTCTCTCAGACTGACCGTCTGTCTGGGGATGATAAGCAGTGCTGAAACTCAACTCTGTATCCAGAGTATGCTGAAGACTTCGCCAGAACTTCGAGGTAAATCTCGGATCCCGATCAGATATAACAGAAAGTGGTACTCCATGTAATCTTACCACTTCCTTTACATATATACTGGCAAGCTGATCTAGAGAGAAATCCTCTCTAATAGCAATGAAGTGTGCAGACTTTGTAAGACGATCAACTATGACCCAAATAGCATTATTGCCTTTGGATGTTTTAGGAAGTCCTGTGACAAAGTCCATAGTGATGTTTTCCCATTTCCATTCGGGTATGGGTAATGGTTGTAACATCCCCTTAGGCTTCTGTCTCTCAGCTTTAACTTGTTGACAAACCAAGCATCGAGAGACATATTCAGCAACATCTCTTTTCATGCCATCCCACCAGAAGTACTCTTTCAGGTCCCTATACATCTTCGTGCTTCCAGGATGAATAGAGAATGAAGAACTATGAGCCTCATCCAGCAGCTCCTTCTTTAATTCGGGGATGGGAGGAACACAAACCCGATTCCTGAACTTTATTATCCCATCACAATCAAGGTTGAATTCAGGAACATTTCTCACCTTCTTTTGTAACTCGACATCTTCTTTATGTGCCTCCTTAATCTTCGCATGTATAGATGGTTGAACATTCATTTGAGAAAGATAAGATTTTTCCCCTTCCATTATAATTCCAAGATCCATCCTTTGTAAATCCATAAATATTGGATCTTTTGTGATCCTCATCATGGTTAAACTAGCATGGTCTTGTCGACTTAATGCATCTGCCACCTTGTTTGCTTTCCCAGGGTGGTAATGGATTGAGCAGTCGTAATCCTTAATCAGCTCCAACCATCTTCTTTGACGCATATTCAACTCCTTTTGTGTGAAAATATACTTTAAACTTTTATGATCAGTATAAATATCACACCTTTCACCATAAAGGTAATGCCTCCAAATCTTTAATGCAAAGATTACCGCAGCCAACTCCAAATCATGTGTTGGGTAATTTTGCTCATGGATTTTCAACTGTCGTGAGGCATAAGCTATCACCATATCATTTTGCATAAGAACACACCCCAATCCCTTCTTGGATGCATCACTGTAGATCACAAACCTTTCTCCACTACAAGGTAGTGTGAGCACAGGTGCACTGGATAACCTTCTTTTCAAATCCTTGAAATTCTCTTCACATTCCTCTGTCCAGACAAACTTAACTCCTTTCCGAGTCAACTTGGTGAGTGGATTAGATAATCGTGAAAAATCTTTTACAAAACGTCGATAATATCCAGCCAAACCAAGAAAACTTCGGATCTAAGTTACTGTTGTTGGTCTCGACCATCTTTCGATAACCTCTGTTTTTGCTGGATCCACAGATATCCCCTCTTTTGAGATTATGTGACCCAAAAATGCAACTATTTGAAGCCAAAATTCACACTTGGTAAATTTGGCATAAAGCTTCTCCTTTCTCAGGGTCTTCAATATAATTCTCAAGTGATCTTCATGCTCTTCCTTGCTCTTTGAATAGACAAGAATATCGTCTATAAAGACTACCACAAATTGATCAAGATAGTCTCTAAAGACTCTATTCATTAGATCCATGAAGATAGCAGGGGCATTAGTAAGACCAAATGGCATCACTATAAATTCATAGTGTCCATACCTTGTACGGAAAGCCGTCTTTGGTATATCCTCCCTTTTGACCCTTAATTGATGATACCCTGAACGAAGATCAATCTTGGAAAAGTATTGAGCTCCGCGTAGTTGGTCAAATAAGTCATCAATGTGTGGGAGAGGATATTTGTTCTTGATAGTGATCTTGTTAAGTTCTCGATAATCAATGCAGAGTCTCATTGATCCATCTTTCTTCTTAACAAATAGAACAGGTGCTCCCCAAGGTGACGCACTAGGGCGTATGAATCCCTTATCAAGATTCTCTTGGAGTTGCTTCTTCAATTCCTGCAACTCAATTGGGGCCATTCTATAAGGTGTCTTTGAAATTGGAAAAGCGCCCGGTACGAGTTCTATTGAAAACTCAACTTCACGATTTGGTGGAAGACCCGGTAATTCCTCCGAAAAGACATCATCAAACTCCAGTACAATAGGAATATTCTTAATCGTGAGTTTCTCACCAACCATTTGAGATAAATAACCTTCATTTAGTGGAATCAATACCCATAAGATGGAAGAACTTTCCACTGGAAGGTTATATTCATCCTTGCATCGATAGACGATCGTAGATTGATCTGGAATATGAAATGTGACTTCCCTTCTTTGGAAATTGATATGAGCTCCATGTAGAGAAAGCCAATCCATGCCAAGAATCACATCAAATTCCACTAAAGGAAGGATCACAAGATTTGCAGGAAGCACTTTCCCACAAACTTCGATCGGAGAAGAATTATAAACTTTTGATGCGACTGTTGTGCCATTAGGTGTTGTCACAGCTAACTCAACATCTAATTGTTGAGGTAATATGGTGATACCCTTAGAAAATTCTTTATAAATAAAAGAGTGGGTGGATCCAGAATCAAATAAAACATTTGCTACTTTAGAGTGGATGGTAAGTGTACCTTTCACCACTTCGTTATCGTACTCCACATCGCTGATAGAAATTGCATGTGACTTTCCTTTGTCTTTAGCCTTAAGATTTTGTTGACGTCGACCATCATCATCAACCCTTGGATTTGGGCATTGATTGGAATAATGCCGCATCTCCTTGCACTTGAAACATTGAAGTGTAGTAGGTTCATTCTGTGTATCCCTTCCTTTGTTTGCATCATTAGACATCTTCTTCCCATTATCGCGGCATTCAAATGCCCGATGACCTTCCTTTCCACATTTAAAACATTTACTTGTCCCTTTAAGACAACTTCCTCCATGTTTCTTTCCACACTTTGAGCATAAGGGAAAGTTCATCTTCTTTTCAGTGTGCTCTTTAGATTTTTCTTTGAATTCCATCTTCCTCTTCTTATCAAACCCATGTGACTGATGGGTTATTCCAATCTCCATCTCGACCTTGAGAGCACATCGAACGATTTCCTCGTAGCTATTGAAGTCCCTTATGGATAACGCCCTTCTAAGACTTGGTTTTAAGCCACTAAAGAATCGATCGATCTTACTCTCAGGTTGGATAATAATACCAGAAGCGTACCTTGCAAGTCTTGTAAAATTTGCTTCATAGGCACCAACAGATTCATCATCCCTTTGCTTCAGTTCAAGAAACTCTTTCTCCATCTTTGTTCGGAGAATACGAGGGAAGTACTTATTGAAAAATAAGTTCTTGAACTCGTCCCATTCCATAAACTCAATTTCATCCCTTTGCCTCGTATTCTTAATAAGATTCCACCATTGATCAGCATCTCCTTCCAAACGATACACTGCTAGGATAACTTTATCATGCTCAGAACATTGAAGAACTGAAAATATCTTTTCAGTAGTACTAATCCATTGTTCAGCAACTAATGGATCAGTAGACCCGCTGAAAGAAGGTGGACGCTGCCTCATGAAGGATTCAACAGAATGTTGCTCCTTCCTTTGCTCGTTTGGAAATCCTGCATGGTTCATAGCTTGAGAAAGTTGTGTGAGCATGGCTACAAGATTTTGCATTCCAGCTCCCATATCGTTTGGTTGCTCAGGGGGACAATCATTGCATTGCCCATCACATTCCGCATTAACACGGTTCCTTCGGGTTCCATCCATTGACTAAAACCAAGAAGAATAGTGTGAGCAACACTAATTATAATAGGAAAACCACATAATTCAAGAATAAAATTTTCATTCTTAAGGTCTTATCCTAGGTTATTCAAAGACATTTCTAAAACACTAAGATTGTGTTCTATGCTTAGACTTATCCTTAGGGTTCTTACTAAGGCTTTCACATCCTAGTTTCCATAGGATGACTATACCTTTCCTCTGATACCAACTATAACGACCCATACTTTACATACATTGTTAATACTTCAAAATTGAAGCACACTTATTACAACATATGACAAAACCACAAAGGACCGTATAGGTATAGTGTCTTTAGAAACTGGGAAACATAAACAACTGGTTCATAAATCTTCTACAGTGTCTCCCATTTATTTCATCATATCTAGGGTCCCCTTTAGCATATTCTACTTAATATCCATCTTCCTGGCCTGGGGAAAAGAAAACATAAAAGGGTGAGCTCAAATGCTCAGCAAGGGAAAATAAAGGAAATAAAAATCATATCATATCTTTTTGAAAATCATAACCTGCAAAAGAGATCATAACATCTTAACATGGAATAAATCTTAGGAGTGAAAATGAGATCCCCATAATCATAACATAAAACTTGAAACTTTGTGGCATGCACACATAATCATGGAAAATCATTTCTTGTTAGTCATGACTCATTTCCAAGACTATCTTAGTGGACAAAGTCCCTTTCTGAATCGAGTAACCCTCGTTTCAGTCCTGTTTCACTGAACCGGTATAACCTACCGTTCCAGCCCTGTCTATCTCATGAGATATAAAATCTTTACCCAATGCATTGGAGGGAGATATAGGTCCCACCCATCTTATAATGAATCCTTTCTTATGTGTCCCACATAATCATAAACCATACATCATAGCATAACTCATGTAATAAAAATGGAATTCTTAAACAACATGAAATCATAAAACAAATCATATAAGATAAAGGAATTCATAAAAGTATTTCCATAACATAATCAAATCCATGTAATAATAGGGATAAAAACATAACCCTTTTATTATCTTAGATGGAAAATAATTTTGATAAAATACTTGAACTCCATTCTTGAGGAAAATATCCTTTCTACTTCAAAAACATTTTTCCTTTCATAACATGTCATAAGACTTTAAAATAAAAGAAGATGATTAAAAATAAACTTGAAAGCTTGTAAAGGAAGCTTCTTGGAAATAATGTTTTAAAAATCCATTCATGCCGTATAAGTTAAAAAAAACATTCTTCGTACTTTTGTCGGAAAAGTCAAAAAGTACCTCGTATGACAAAAGATTCCTTTCATAGATATTACTAAAAACTCACCGAAGGGTAAAAAATGGATTTAAACAATTTTAGGTGGATGGAAATAATATTACATATTGATGAAACATGGATGATAAAATACACCCCAGTAAATACTTACGAATAAACAATCTCGGATAAAAATGAGATTGTGATATTTCCCTTACCTTAGGTCCGATTTGCTTTGTACGTGTCCGAAGCTTCTGTATAATGGTTTAAATAATGTTATTGACTTATTCCAGAATCATACATATTGATATGATATTATATATGGTCATATTCTTAGCTTCTTGTTAGTAATATTTCATTGTTACTTGTTACTTGGGTCTTTATTGCCTTTTGTTCTTATGCGTGTTTTGCCGAATACATTCTTATTCTTCTTTTAAGGTTATAGATACCTTATATCCAGAATGGTATTAGTTTAACATATATCATATTTATTCATTCAATTCATTTATATAATTACTATGTAATGATGATCATGTAGAACGAGTCGCATCACATCGTGGAGACGGTATTCCGTACGTACGCACGAGTGATGATATCGTTCCTATGATCGTGGAACTGTATTGGAGTATATATATATATTATTTCAGTATCAATATTTCTTTATAATAATCATAAATAGTTACTCATTACACCATTATACCCATCCTTGTAAAGTGATGGTGGAAAATAGATTACACCACGGCGTGGAGACGGTATTCCGTACGTACGCACGCGCGGTGATTTCATTTTTCCGTAGGATGGATAGAAGGTGAATTAGGGTTGTTTCATATTTATAATAACATATAAGTATGTAAGTAATACTGATGTTATTACTTTATCATGAAACAACTAAAGAAGAAGAAGTTTAAGAAGAAAGAAATTGAAAAGATCGGTAATGGATATTACCTCTTCTTTGGAACGCCTCTTTGAATCCTCCACTTAGGGAACTAAGATTGGTCTTTGAAGAAGACCAGGACCTCTAGGATTATTCTAGGGAAGTGGAGAGGAGAAAATGGCAGGGTTTGGCCGAGCTTGAGTGCTCAATTTGGTGTGAGGAGGAGGGGGAGGAGGTGCCTTTTTATAAGGGAGGAGAGGGGCACCTTAGGAATATCTCAAAATATTATTTTATATTAAAGTCAAAATCGGTTTATAATGGTTCCAAAGGGTCTTATTTCGAATCTAAAGTGGGGAAGGGTCGAAATAATATCAACCAATAGGATTTAGACAAGTTTGGGATATTATTTTAACCTTATCAATTAGATTTAACTCTAAGTTAAATAATTTAACTTTTACCATGTCTTTTTGTTTTCTTTCACTATATGGTTAATAAACATACTATAACATGCCAAACGAAACCCAAATTGTTTATTATTAATATATATATCCTTATCTAAGTCATTTGGCCGAACCTTAGATTTTTAGGAATAAAATAACAATTAATAATATTTTATTTTATTTAAAAACTATTTTGTGTCAATTTTGACACTATTTGATATATGATTTTTGTGAAAGTCATAACAGAATTATATGTTCGAACCAAGTTGATTAAATCAACATTAATATATCATATTAACCTAGAAAATTAGTGTAATTCATAAAAAGTCTCAAATTACATTTATTTCGGTGTTTATAACATCAATTATGTCAATATTTCATTAATAAGATAATTACTGCATCATCATTGTGTCATAAATAAATTAACTTATTTAATGTCTAAAAATTATAAATAAAATACCATTATGTAGGAAATCGTTTTAGCTTTCTAATGAATATTTATAGTTGAATTTATCTTATGTATAACCCCATATTAAAAATGATTTACTTATTAAACTTTGATTTTAACTATTTTAACCCTTCTTTAAATAAATTAATAATAAATGTCCTAATCTAATCCAAGTGGGCCTAAATGGTCATATTTTATTCCTAAGTTTGTTTTTGGTCGAATTACACTTGTCCAATAGAATTAGGACATGTGTTAGGGTAATATTAATATCATATTTACCCTTAGTTACCCTATTTACTATTAACCGCGGTAAAAAAAATAAAAAGTTACTATTCACCAAAAAATTATTTTTATCTCATTGAACCACATTTTACTTACTCATATCAACCGTGTCTATCAGATTTTCGAAATTCCATTCACAGAAGCGGTAAAATTAAGTTTTATGCAAAATTCAGTTTTTAACCTACCACTTAGTGGTTTCACTATTCATCAAAAATTGAAAGTTTTCAGAAAAATACCAAAATTTCACCCTAGGCTAATTTCGATATTCTGAGTCCAAAAATGAAGTCCATTTTGAAAAATAAAATTTATAAAAATTCAAAAAGTGGTTATTACTATTCATAACGGCTTGTTTTAATAGCATATTGTTTTTTTAGTGAAACTCGGTATTGCGTACGACGCAAGCTATCGAGGAAGGTCGCGATTGCGTGTAAAGCAAGCCAAGCATGTGTTGTGTAGAAAAAGATTCCTTTGATGATTTATATAACATAAAAGTCTCGGGTGTTACATTAATCCTCATGAAACACTTGTTGTAATTCATCCCATAAGAGTGTCACCTCATCATTAATTTATGTAACAAAGCTCCACTATCACTCGAATGATCCATGGTAAAGGATAGATGCTAGTGAAACCACCCGATCTGTCGGGGTCTGAACGAGCCTAATGATAAGGACCACCAACTCTATCCAATCCTTTTCTTCCTAATGATCGGTCTCGCCATAGAACCTCATTAGCCTATGGCCCTAGAACTCACGGAGCACGTAGATCTTTTTTGCATCCTCATCCAACTCTACTAGAATGATCTGTTGTATGAAAAGTATATGTGGTACTGCTTATAGACCTGTAAGAAGGGCGATGTGGGATGGACCCTGAACTGATGCCTCATCTATTATCAGATCATAGTCAAGATCTATAACTAGTATACTAGATGGATGTCATCAAAGTGGCATTCTGAGATTTATCAAGACGTACCACAATTATATGAGAATATATATATGTGTTTGTGTATATCAAAAAAATGGCGATCTGACTCAACAAGGATAGACAATGACTCAATCATATATGATGGATGTACAATCTATCCTTGTAACCATTGTCTTGGTATGATGAGTAAAAAATAATGTAGTCAAGTTCATAGTGATTGGATATGTTGGATTCTTGTACCATTACTAGACTCCCTTCCTTAAGATCCACACTCGAGATACATTGACACTATTTCCCTAAATCCTAGTCAAATCCTCCCAAGGTAACTAATACAAACAACATCCCAATGAATGAACAAGATCTCCTACCAATCTATCATGACCAAACCCAAGATGGGGCTCGAGCCACAACTACCCCAAGCCCGCCTCCATAGGCAAAGGGGTGGTGACCAACACCAAATTCATAACTAACATGGGGAGGACATTTCCAATTTAATTTTATGAACACACACATCCATCATGATGTATAAGTGAAAAGGGAAAGCATAAAAAGGAAACATTGTTATAAAATAAACCAATCATGCATAACCTCTAATGTGTATAGGAGTGCGATAGTACAAATAGAAAAGATAAGGCTCAAAATACACACCCAACCAGAAAAAACTGGAAATGTAAACTGTTGAGAGAGCCCAGCTCCTAAATCTCATGCTACGACCACCGTATGCAGTCCAAAGAACCCAGTATCCCAAAGATATATTGAAGTCACCACTGACTTGTCCATCGTGTTTATAAGATAGGACATGTGTGAAAAAATCCCATGTAGGTGTGAGTATATACATACCATAAAAGATGCCTTGAATTCTCCTGGTGGAGCCATAAGAGATACAATAGGAATTAGAAGACAATAGATACAAGATACATTCAAAGTGAACAAATCAACCCAAACCAAGAGTAAAAGTAACCACATCCAATCACAAGGGTATTTATATGGTGAGTATATGAACTACACATAGAGTCTTCGCTACTTATTTCTTGAGATTAGACTCATACAACCACAATAAGATAAACACTCCATGAATGTGTCATACCCCATGAGTCTTCATCTCTCCTATAAGAAGAGTAAACAAATCCTAGGATGTTGATTTATAATATATATATATATATATTTGTTTGTGTGTGTATTTTATTAGTAAAAAACCCAAACGAGAGAGTAAGGAGATATTTATCTCATAGATTAGCCTAAGAAGAAGTGTTCCCAACTATTCCAAAAATCCATCAAAGATGCAAAATATCTCACGTGTGTACCCAAAAGTAACTATGTAAGGAAAACCATGCCTCATCATCATGCCACATAGTCGAGGGGCCATAAACTCAATGTATTGGACCAATGCCCTGGTACAATAGGAGAAATCCAATCTGGTAGTCATCGGGGACCCAATGCCCAGCTCTACTAGAGGGTTAACTCAGTAGTCATCAAGGACACCACTACCCATTTATGCAGGAGGTTCAACTCACTAGTTGTTGAGTAATCCACTAACCAACACTACTGGAGGGTTTGCTCAGTATTCTTCATGTACTCTACTACCAAAATCCACTAGAGGGATTGCATGGTAGTAATCGAGGACTCCACTACCCAACACTAATAGATGGTCAACTCAGTAGTCATCAAGTAATTCATTGCCAAACTCTACTAGAGGGTATACTCGGTAGTCATCAAGGACACCATTCCCTAACACTACTAGAGGGACAACTCGATAGTCCCCAAGGACATCATAGCCTAGCTTTACTTGAGGGTCAACATGGTAGTCATCAAGGACCCCACTACCCAACTCTACTTGAGAATTGACTCAGTAGTTTTTGAGGACTCATCTTCCCAGCTCTACTAGAGGGACGACTCGATAGTCATCGAGTTCCCCACTACCAAGCTTTACTATAGGGTCCAATCATTAGTATTTGGTGAACCTATACAGTCACTTACATCGACTGGAATCTCCTAAACAAAATTTTTTACCATAAAATTCCACATCATATCTAGATATCCAAAGTTAAGGGAACCATCGTGTTCTATGTGGAAAAATACATTGGATATGCTACTCGTGGGCCAAAATCCAAGTTCAAACAAAGGACATATAGAACAATGATGTTTCCATAAAAGACGCCATGTGGTATATAGAATATGAGGGGACCCACAAGAAAGGTGTTATTTTTCTACCACCTAGTAGTGTCTTTAAAGGTATATGTCTCCCAAGGAATGTAGTTTTAAATGCTATGCAGGTGGACTACATGGAATTTCCACACCAATAGGGATCATTCCATGTTCTTATGGTTAGTCCATATAATCACGATGTGTCTATGTACTAAGTAGCAGTGTGTGGCTTAACCCAGGACTATGCATGTGTGCTCTATTCGTGTCAGTGTACATTGGTACATGGTTTTGTGCCTGGCTATATACTCCTACAGAGATTCCTACCAATGTGACCAATCTCATGGTTTGTCCACATAGGGACAAGGTACACTTTATGAAAGAGGGTTACACACTTTGTCATAATTATAAATCTCTGAAACCCTAGCCACAACACATAAGGGTCTACACACCATGTGTTCATCTGTGTACATAGCATGTAGTTGAGATTTCTATAGATTTTTGAATTTTCCAGATTCATAATCTATTCACTGATTTAGGTTGTTCCTCTAATGATCCTACCTTGAATTCACCCAAAACTTATATATATGGTCATGGATCATTGTTTCTGACCACTGTTCATTGGGAATTAGTCAATGTTTGTTCGTCAATGGTCTGTAGCACATCCAAACTGCCACCACGCCTTCATTAAACAATGATTTGTTCATAAATTGTCCAAAATAACATCATTTTCACAAAAAAAATCCCATATATGTGGTTGATTCATCAATTCACTCATCGCACACTATCCCCTCATGATTTTGGGGGTCTGATCGGGCTTCGTACCACCCATAAATGTCGAACTGTGACCATGGGATCTTACAGGTGAATAACATGAAAAAAATTGGGATAAAGTCACCATAACAAAGTTTTAACCATCATTGACCAAGTATTATTGGTCAACGATCAAGAATGTTGATTCACAGGTAAGAAACCAATTAATATTCATTGCATAGGTGCATGCTTAGTACACAATTGGCACATATCTAAGAATAGGGATTGATATGCTCAATCAATTTAATATATGTACATAAATAACCAATTATTAATTACTATCTAGATATTGTGTCATTATCTATTGAATAACATGCTTTCTAATGATTGAAGTTTGTCTATGTGTTCACTATACTCTAATCTACAATGGTCTGTCATTTTGACATCATCCAAAGTGATTCACCAATGAAGGAGGAAGGAGTAGCTCTCGAAAGATCCCAGGATTATGAGGCTAATCATAGAAAAATAACCATGCTAATATGTTTATAAACATTTTTTTAGGTATAGAATTATTAAATTAATTAATTTACTAATTAATTATTTCACTTAATGTATCGCTAATGAGTGAAGTATCATAACGCTCCATGCTGATAAATTTTATGTTGTTCCTAGGGTAAACACCACATTCCAGACTCAACTACAGTCTCAGATTTCTGGTACAAGCTTCCTTTTAAGAGTAATCACATATTTATTTAAAAATATACTCATACAGAATATAAAATATGTTAAATATTAGTTATAAATTTAATTCTGAGAATAGTAGGCCTCTGAATATCATGTCGTATCAAAGCTCTGAAAATATACATAGAATTATTTCAAATAATTAAAAGGTAAAAAATGTATTTAAAATTATACCTAATCATTTATCCCAAAATTTGACGAACAACCTATATATTATCCAACTCTAAGAATCACCAAAGAAGAAAAAGATATTGTTCACTAAGATAATCAGTAGTTGAGAGCATGGAGTAATGAATGCTCGATAACCTTCATGTCCGAAAAGTGGACTGAAACACCAAGGAAAGACTATCTAAGGAATGAAAAAAATGTTTATGTGTAGAAAAAAATAAGATAAATGAATGAATTTTTGAGGAAAAATGAAGAGTACCATGGAAGGAAACAAATTTCATCCTAGGGATCCATTTATAGTATGTTATCTTAAATTTGGGAGACCTAGTAATTATCTAAGTCAATTCCCTTTACTAAAATATAACCCATATACCAAGGAAGTTCCTCTATCGAAATAAAATAGTTGATATATTTATGTATTAGTATTATATAATTATGTTATAAAATAATGTTTACTAATGGTATTTTGGTTATAAGAATCATGAAATATATAAGGATTGAATTAAATTTAAGAAGTGTATATTTCTTCATTAATTTTAGAGGTTTTTATACCATCATGTGTTTATGAGTTTAACAATTATAATAACTTTAATTTGCTAAACACACATTTTTATGTTTTATGTGATATGAGTATATAAATATCAATGATATTTTGGGAGACATTTATTGCAATAAAACCCATTGGAATAGATTATTTTTTTATGAAAAATGTTATTTAAGGAATAATTCCCTTAAATTTTTGGGAATAAGTTTAATGGTGTTGGTAACCTTTATGGTTTATATTATCTTTGATGTTGTAGTACTTATGGGTCATGAATGTTTGAGAATGTTAGAGTAATTATATTAATATAGTGTTGAAAAAATGATAACTCGTAAGATGAGTGACAACCTATATCACCTAGTGATGCCTGCAGGGTATGAACCCACAACTGAAGGAAGATAAGGTATATTTCCTACCACTGGACTTCATAATGATATGGTTAATATATTTTTTTACTTAAACAATTTGATGAATAAATTTTAATGTTGAACTAGGGTTGTTAGTGTTGAGGTTTAGATATTAATTTTCTATATTGTATAACTTATTAATACCATATTGGTTAAATAAAAATATTTAGATACAGACCGATAGACTTGGCACTCTTTTATTGATTTTATAATCCATTTAAAAGAAAAATTTTGGGATTCAGGCATAAAAAACATTTTCAGATATGAATTTCATATATTAATATATTAAGTGGGAATTAATTGATGTAAAACTAGAGGATGAAATTCTACTAAGGAAATAGAAAAATATCATGTGAGTATACTTATTTATGTTTTTAGTGAAGATGGAAATTAAATTCCTCATCTTTAGGTAAAAGTATTTTTCAAAAAAATTTATTTTATTACATTCATATCCAATGAATTAAATTTCCTTTTAAATCAACATAGTTTTATGGTTTGGAGGATTTTAACTGTCTATTGATAATTCAAATTCTTGTGATCCATGACCACTACTCTATAATTATTTATTCTTTTCCTACATGTCCATATCTTTACTTGACTGCAATGTTCATCTATTTATAAACCTAGTATGTGTTATTTCATATTACCTTTGTACATCCCTTTATCCCTCATTAAGAGGATTTTTTTTACACTTTCTTGTGATGTGGGTTTACAAAAAAGGTATTTTATAATTTCGAACCATTTATTTCCATGATTATGATTACATTGTGAGGATGAAAGGGGGTAAAATGTTACCCCCCACAAATTTAAAAGAAGAAAATTGAGATCAATAATGTATATGAAACATGACACCAAGATTAGATGAGAATGGAACTCCATGTGAATTTATGATTTATTAATTTTTTAATAAAATCAATCTCTTTGATAGCTTGTAATGTACGCAATGCCAGGTTTAAACAAAACACAATACTCTATTAAAATATTATTATTTCAAATGCTACCATTATTACCTAGTCATTATATTAGCGGGTATGAATAGTAGAAACTAAATTATGAAATTATTATGTATACATATGATAATTATTTATCTATTAATTATAAATAAAAATCATTTGATACCAAAAAACATTTCTGAAAAACTATATTTTTATAAAAAGATGTTTCATTGTGTTTTATGAAACTATTTTAAAATTCAAATTTTTAAAAATTATAAAATTTATTTGAAACAAATTACTTCCTTTTTTAAATTATAATTTCAAAATTATCTTACAGTAATTTTTTGGGTTCTTTTCTAAAAAGTATGATTTTTTATGAATATTAAAAAATGTTGATTTTTGTTAAAAAAAATTCCTTTTTGATTAAAGCATTAATATGTACAATTTTTTAAAAACTATTTTTAAAGAAACATTATTTAATTTATATAATTATTAATCATAAATATCTCATTTTAATTAATTATATACTAAATTTAGATATAAAAAACTTGTTAAACCTTTGGAAGTTTTAACTTGTAAAAATGTCTTTTCATCGCATTATTGGGTTTAATTTTAAATTGAATTCAAAAAATTATGTGAATTTAATTTGAAAAAATGGATTCCAAATTTGATTCAGCATAATTAAATTTTATAAAAATTTTAACTTACTTTTATACCTTAATGAATAGTGTAAAAAAAGTAAAAACTATGTAATGCGATTAAGGTGAAAACATGTTTACTAGGTGTTGAACTAAGAAGAAAAGGGTTAAAAATGACCTATAACATGTCTAAAACACATTTTATGGACATATTTAAACCATAAATTCGATGAGGTTCTGTAATTTCTTCTTTTTTAGACTTATTTAATGTGAAAATAGTGGGTACACTTTATTCTTTTAAAAAATTTCAACGACGTCCTCTCCCCCACTTATAATGGATCACTCCCACTCTTCATATATTTACCCATCTCAATCCATTTGTATCATCGAAAACCTGCCCAATTGTCTCTCCAGAATCCTTGAATTCATTTTATAGCTATTTTTCTTCCCAAAAAACCAACCCTGGGGTTCTTAAGAGGAAATCCAAAAGCGGTTTTTCTAAAAGAATGTAATTGTCTTATTGAAGTCCTTTCATTTTCTTTCTTCTTTTCCCACATTAAATTATATATTTAAACGAAAAAATATAATACATTTTTTCTAAAAAATATAATTATATGTTATTATATTGATTTATTAATATTTATTCATTTCCCCCTATATAATATGGGAATCAAAATTGTTGATTGTTTGTATAGAGGACTATCGCCTAGCGTACCGATGAAACTCATTTTTCTTCAACACATCTCAAAATTGTATATAATGATTGATTTAATTTTTGAATATATATATTATTTATTATGTTATTATAATTTTATAATTAAAATTCCAAATATACTTTCTTACTTTCCATACCATTTAAAAATATGATAATGTCGCTCTTGTGTACGACAGACTACCTCCTCACGAAGATATGTGATTCATTTTTCACTTACACTTTACTTGGAAGGTAATAAAAATAAATGTTATGAATATATGTGATATATGTGAAATGATATCATTTATATAACATTAATATAATATCCATGTCATTTCCCTTTCACTCATTAAGGGAATGATATTGTCACTCGTGTGTACGTACGATATACCCTCTTCAAGAAGTGATGTGATTCATTTTCTTTGTCAAGACTTCAAGAATTATTCAAAAAATGTATCTAATGAATAAATGTTAAATTAATAATATTATTATAATTCTTTATATTATGTATCAATATACTATTCAAAATTACTAGAACTATCCAGGAAGAATATGCATCAGAAAACAAGGTAATTAACTCCCGAAGCAATGAATGTATTGAAATATTATTAAAAATCATGTGGTAAATGTTATAAGGGAGTCATATATGATGTTATAAATATTTATAAATTTCATTTATAAATTAATGACATTATTATAACCATTTCAAAGGAGGTTAAATAATGTTTAACAAAATGTAAGCATGTGGTCAGGTACATTGTCTAAAATTCCCTTCATTAAGGCATATTGCAATGTTATACACCTAGTTTCGTTTATATGATGTATATATATCCCCTTTAACGAGTAATATAATGATTACGTAATAATTTGTTCTATTTGAAGTATCAATTGGAATTATTTCATCCCACCATATTTGACTTCAAATTTACCAAGTGGTAACGAATTTCATAACTAAATTTCTTTTCATTGGGTTATATTACTTCTTCAATGTACTTGATATTAAAAGATTATATGTGTAATAAATTTTGAATCTATTTTGTTGTAACCTCATTTGTTTTATTTTTATTTACCTTGGGTAACATAATTGATTCATTAGTTAATTATTACATCATTGTTGTGATCTTTGTAAGGGTGTCTTTCATAATCTCATTATAATCATGATTTTTTTGCATGAATTTCTATTAGTGGAATTATCTTATAAGTGGGAAAAAAACTTAAATCTTATTATCCTATGATTATTCATTAATTTTAAGTAAATTTTATCATCTTTTCACTCTTTTATACTTAAAATTATTGAGAATGTTTTTAAATAAAATCCTACATCATTTCTCTCTTCTGTCAGAAGTCGTATTTACTCCAAACCTGTGATTTCTAAAAGTATTTTGAAAAATGTTATTAAAATTAACCAAATTATTTATTAAATAAATTATAACTCATTTTTCACTTTTAAAAATATTAAAGTAATCTTCATTTTTTCCAAATAAGTCATGATTGGATTTTACTGAAAATGTGGATGGAATCGTTATAATAACATGTTTGTCATATAAAAAATTACCAACCATCATGACCACTAAATGTATTAATGTTAATTTAATATTATTCAAAGGTTACTTTCAAATAAAATAGTTTTTTATCTTTTAGTTTTAAAAATATTTACAAATTAAAAAAGGATATTTTATTTAAGAATGTTTTTAATGGAATTTTTATGGTATTTTTATTCATCAACGACAAAACCCGTTTATTTTATTTACAATGCACTATGGATATGTTGTATTTATACCATAATTATTTTTTATATGGATGTTTTATGATCATTTATACTATAGAAACTTTTTACATTCGCATTATTGATTCATTTTTGTATTCATTAACTTTTTATTGAAATATTCACATTCATGTGATCATTGGAAAATAAATTTTCCCAAAATATCCAAATTATTTATCATGGATATATTTATTTCATAAATCGTATATCATTTATATATATAATATTCTACATTGAAATTTATTTGATTATATAGGGAAATATTTATAAATTTGTATTCTTTAATCTATATGGATATTTGATGATAAGACCCATTATTCCTGATTTATATTGATTATTTCATATATGAGGAATAATTTGTACATGAAGATATTGGTGGGGAGAAATTATATATATCCCCTTGATCCATCAGTAGTCTCATGACACAAATCAGTTGTCTAAACTTAGTTAAATGAGTTTATAGTACATAACTACCCATTAATTTTAAACTGTATTGTGAAAGGTCTTAATAGTATAGTAATCGTGATGCTTGAGATTATAATGCCAAGTAATTCAGAATTTACACAATTAAAAATTTATTTATTATTATTGATGATATTTTCACAATTATGTAATCTCTTGATGTATTTCATTCTCATTTTATTGATTAATTGGAATGCGTTTTCTATTAATTACCTCGCCATATTGATTATACCTTATTTAATCAAGAAAGTCAAGTTATTAATTATATAGTATCTTTCTTCGGATATATAACTTTCTTTATTGACAACCCCTTATCAAATCATGATATTCATATTGCTGAATAAGTGTAATTTTAAATTTAAGAAAATTACTTTCCATATTTTTTATCCCTTATCTAATCATGATCGTAAATTTATTAGAATAAAATACGTGTTCGATTATTTAACTTTCCATGTGGATTAAGATTGTTAATTAATGATATATTTCACCTTTTCTAATTATTACTGAGCATCTATGCTCATCCTTATTATGTTTTCTCTCCTAGGAATTCAGGAAGTGTAATATGAATGATATGAAACGTTATTATATAAGGAATAATGATATTCTCAAAAAAAATTGTTATTTCTTTTTTAAAATATAATGAAAGACTCAAGTATTTATCTAGTTTACCAAGACTACTAAACAATTCAGTCATTTGGGATGAGATCACTTATATCTTTTTCTAATGTAGTAAGGTAACCACTGGCTCTAGGATACTAGGGTTGGGGTCTTTACAGTATTTCATAGACATAAAATGTGATAAATTTGAATATAATATTAAAATAATAAATTTAAATTATAGTAGTGAATATATCTTATAACAGGTCAATGGAATATAATAAAATCAATATAAAGTATCTAAAATAAAGATAGGGTGAAATAATTATCAAAACATAAAACATGAGGAATGGAAAGGATCCACTCAACATATTGAACCTACATGATAATGAAAAATAGTTGGCCCCATATCTCCATATAGACTAGTTCTGAAATTGGTTCCATGGGTTTCTTACCATCTATTTGGAATGAAACATTCCACTGCTTTCTAAGGATTCATTTTTTTGCATGTACCAAACTCTATGATTTCAATATTTAAAATTTTGTTAACAATAAGTATTTTCTTCCCCTTCACACTAAAGTGACCCATACATTAATTCTATAACTTTGTAGAAGTTATTTGAAAAAATATATTATCACATATGACACCCATATCTATAACCACTATTCATACAAGAGTTCCAAATATCCCCAAGATTTCCTTGCCATATGTTAGAGGTTTCCTACTTGTGATGAGGGCTAAATACGTATAATGGGAAGATAATTACTTCTAATCAATGGAATAATGAATAGTATAAATAAAAAAAATAATCCACTCCATATCAAATCACGATGAGAGAATAAACACATCCAATATCATACATGATGCAGTCATTAAAAATATATGTTGATATCTCACATGGATGATCCCAAGTTCAAAATAAACAAAATAAATAAATAAATAAACTATTTCTATTACCATCACCATGCCTTATCCCAATCCTAGTCTCCAATACCCATCAACCTGCAATATCCAAATCTACAACATGTCTCATCCTCTATCATAAAATAAAACACAAGCTCTAACCATCCACTGCAGTTCCTATAGAATATGTGATTATATTACTTTGTAGGGTCACACCAAGAACCCATAATACATATTTTAATATGAATTTTCATTCACTAATAAAATAAATAAAATAAATAAATATTTTCTCCTAGTCTTCATATTTTAATTAGGGCACTGTCACACTCAATGAGGTACAAACACCCATAAGACCATTCGGTGAAAACTATGACACCTCGATACCAAGCCATAGTTATTTCAATCCCATTTTGGAATCCCATCATTTCATGCCACACATATCATCCCAAATTTTAAGACATAGTGTAGTGAGTTATCCAAGTCTGGAATGCTACACGAATAGTATGTGTAGTGTCTTGCATTCAAGCTCTTGAATCACCTTATCAAACAAGGTGGTCCCACATCCAAACTCAACCTCTACCATCTCACTCAAAGTAGGGTCCGTAAATATAATTTCACAACCCTTATAGACCTTATATCACTCACGGAAATCCTACCATCCAACCCAACATTGCAACCAATCCTTAACTCTATCTCACTCATATAATTCATTTCATCCAGTCTTATGCCATCAAACCCATGTCAAGGACTCCATATCACTCATGGTAGTCCCTCCAGTACTATCCCAATAATATAAAGTCCAAAATGGTCCTAAAAGAAACCATATCACTCATTTTTTACATGGAATTCACACATGAATCAAAGAATCCATCTCACCATGGTAGTCCCACCCATGATATCTGACTCATAGAGGGGAATGGTTTCAAGATCCATCCATCAAATCGAGATCTACCAATTGATAGAACACATTCCCTAGAATATAAAATCAATGATACATCCTATCAACTAGATCACTAGATAAACACATCCAGGCCTTGATCATTTCTATAATCCCATAGAACAAAACATATCATATTTTCCAATAGTATATCCATTATGGTTTTTTCACCCGTATCGGTCTCTAGTAATTGATACCAGCTCGTACCCTTCACCCATATGTGACTTCATAGATTGTAGGTTTTAATCACCATATTTTTTTATTGTATTTATTTTTAATATATTAAGGAATATTTTAGGAGCCCTCCTTTGAGAAGAAACAAGATTATATGGCCCAATGAGCCACAATTTAGATATAATAGAAATATTAAATATATTATATCACATTCACACAGTTTATCTAAAATAATTGAATAAATCATGAATTGATTCTTGGATCATAAATATAAGATAACCATCAAATAAATAGTTTAGGTTTTCCCTTCGGTATGGCATATAATTTTTTTGGAAAAGTGTCATTTTGGCAAAGTGCATTCGCAGGCATAAATAAATAAATAAATTTATTTATTTATTTATTTATTTACATTCTTGATTATTTATAATTTTAAATGTTGTACATAATTCTCCCTCATTAAAATGCCTAATATGGAAAATATCATATGGATATCCACATAACACTAAGGATCGATAGAGGGCCATTCAAGGAGGATTCATGGACGATCAATGATAGATCATGCTTTGGTGATCGATGTGCCAACGGAGCACATGTATCTCATAAATAAAGATGGTCTAGAAAAATTCTTCATAAATGGTCAATCCAAGCTCATGGAGGGACATTTTTTGGGAATTTAATTTCATTTTTCCTTATCCCACATTGAAAAAAAATGAATTCTTCCAAAAATTTGGATTTGTGGGTCCATGGATAATTTTCAAGTATTTTTTATCTATTTAGAATATTATGAATTTTTATTTATTTATTGGGCCTTGTTATTTATCTTAGTTCATCTTAATACAACAACAAATCAAGGACAACCTAAAAATTGGTTGAGGTTCATTCCTCACAATTTTATTTTATCCCCCCTTATTCTATGTACATTTATCATCTATATTCATTTTTTGAATGGGGGTCAATGAATACTCCAAAAATGATTTTTTTTTTCATTTTGATATTTGTCAAAATGGATCATTTCCACATGTCATGATTCGTTATCAGTGATTTGATCAAGGAGCATAGAAAAATACAGGGTTTGGATTCATATTTGGAGATCCCCACTCTATGTATTGGAATCATATAATGGAGGTGAAACTGGAGATGTGTTTTAAGCTGATCAGTAGACAGGTTCCACTCACTAGTGATAGATTGAGGTTTTTCAACCTTAGATTTGGTTTCAGAAATGACTATCAGGGTGTAATTGGTGGAAGAACATGAGTGGGGTGAAGTCACAAGATGAACTGATGAGTTCTATGAAAATACTAACTACATGACATGTACTCTAAAAAACACACCTTGTATCCTCGTATATGGCTCTTGGTTTTACACGTTGAGAAAAGTATCACATGTCGGGTGACACGTATCTCATTTTGTGTAACACTTGGATGGAAACTCATCATATAACCTAGGGGTACATGGGAATTATCATGGTCAGGTGCACATGAACAACCAATGTACATGGTCATGACCAATAACATAGACACAACCAAGTACATGGTCATGACCATAGCACATAAGCATGGCCCGAAGTACATATCCCGGACCATAAGTACATGGTCATGGTCTAGTGACACATCGAGGGACATCTGGACCTCTACACTCTATGTATCCAAAAAGGAAACATCATTTTTGGGGAGAAGAAAATGTTGTGTTAGATGATGAGTGATGGGAATATCTGAGGAAGGAAAGACATTCCATGTACTTTTTTCCATGGCCTTTTGAGGCCCTCTGTCTCTTCAGAATGGAACAGTTTTAATTTGGTGTGTTCCCCTTGGTCCATATACAAGAGGTTATAGTGAGGAATTTCTGTCTAATCCTGGGGTTTTGATATCCTTTGTGAAATTATTCTTCGATAGAGTTTTTGTGGATCCCTCCAGGAGGCCCAGGGTGGATCCTGTATCATATATCCTTCCATGGGTGGGTTATTGAGGAATCATCGGGACCAACTTACATGGGTCTATGATCCCCTGCATTGAAGGTTATTCCGCATCAGGTTTTTGATGTCCCACATTATCCATGGGTTTTATTACCTATTTTTATATCTTTCTCTTCTAAGTTCAAGTGATTACTTTTTTTTTAGGATAAATAATCATGACCTCTTGGATGTGCACAATTCGTGATAGCATGGCTCATGGAGTGAGATCTCCCAAATGAGTGTTACCTATAAGCATCAAGAAGAATCATGTGGCCAGGAGTATGGATGATACATTTTTAATACTTAGAATCTATTTTGATTATACCATGGATTTTTCTATTATTTTATTATTATTATGTATCCCATTTTGATTGGAATATATTCATGATGATTAGATGACTAGTTTCTTGATTATTTATGTTTAGATATTATGGGGTGTCCTAATAGGTATTGTTATACTCACCCATGCATCAGATATTCCCACAAAATATATGTATTATTCATACAAAAATCCTTTTTATGGAGTCCTTAGAGGACTAGAATCAGGTGGAGAATAATTTTTTCTAGATAGACTATGGTTGTACTGGTTGTTTCTTTTAATAGAATACCCTCATTCTTATTAGGTTGGACTCTTTTATCAGTTTTAGTGGGCTTGTATTTGGCCCGTTATGACTTCCATTACTCTTTCCATATTCAAGTCCAGGCTAGATATTATGTATGTTTTATGTTATATGTTGTGTTTTACCATTAAGCCTTGTATGGGTATTTTAGAGATGTGTGTGTACAGGTACATTTTTCTAAGGCCTCCAATGTGCATGATAATCCTACTCAGTGCTTGTCCCTATCGCCTATCCTATTGGAGGTGGTATTGGGGTGACATACTAGTCTTTCCACCATCTAGGTGGGCCTTGGTGGGTTAGTCTGTGACAGAGTGATATTATAGAAGTGTTCATCTAAGATTTAATGTTTAGATATTGTCTAGTTATGAGTTCGGTTTTGGGAACATCGGAAACAGTATTTATGTGTTTCAAGTTTAGTTATCAATCCATATAATCTAACATTGGTGTAGTGGAAAATATATCCATTCACCAATACACTAATAGCCTACTTGATGACTCAATATTTGTAGTCACTGATTACTAAGAAATCACTGGTAAATGATTCATATGGGAATGGGTTTCGGTTTCTATGTCCTTATTGAGTTAGTTACCCAGATATAATCATTTACCATGGTACATCTTGTCTACATATAGTATTTTTTTCAAAATAAAATACATTGAACTTTCCATAACATTGTCGAGAGACTGACCTAGTGGGTAATGAATCCTCCTAGAAGGGGAATGTTCAAAAGGTGGTTTTCCATCAAGATGTACCACAGTTGATGGTACCACAAAATTACTAGTACATTGGCCTATATCTAGTGGTTAAAGTTGATTCATGATGTCTAAATGATCCAAAGATGGATCTGTTGGAGCAAGATGATGGCACACGGGGGCTGAGCCTGTATCATGAGCTTCCATGTTAGAGATCATTGGGGTATTGTTTGAGCAGGACCCGCTGACAGATGTTTTACGACATAGGTTATGTGAAAATAGGATGTTTCATTCATGGGGTCCTTGAGGATATCTCTTTCTAATAAGGGTGAGACATTTTTACTCTTGTGATGTATGTGGATATCTCATGTGGGATTGTCCTACACAACATGCTACAGTTATAGAGAGATTCAATGGACCACTCAGGTAGATGAATTAGTTTGATAAGGGAGGTATATTTGTGGTAGAATGTGACAATGTTGTTAGGAGAGTAGTATGATGTGGCTATCTCTTTGGTTTATTACCACCACCACCACCCACAAGTGGTTCATGATAGGCTCGGGGAGCTGGTGTTAATGAACATAGGAAGCTATGAGCGCTATAGTCTTATCAACCAGAGGCTTAATGAGTTATTTTGATGGATGATCTATGCCTTTTATAATTTTACTACATTTTTTATAGTCACATATGTGAGCCAATACTTCAATTATAAATCTCTTTTTTGCAACCTATATAATTTGTTTGGAGAGAATGACTGAACCATTATGATTTGAGGCTCCTAATAGAGGAGATTAAGTTATCTCACTATTATACTAATAGAGTGACCATAATATTTGATTGGGGAGCTTCTCATGGAACCTTTTTTGAAACCATGAGGAGGCCGTATGATGTTAGCATCAGTATGGACTACCTCTCTTTAGGTCATGCACAGATTAGCTATCTTAGATAATGGTTGTGATGTATTTGAATTAATGGGACAAGGATTTACTTTTTCAAAGTGAATGATGTCAAGGTGGGGTATGATTTGAATGTGTGTAGGGGGGTCATCTAAGTACTCCATAGTTGGAAAGTATCACCATTAGTGTAGTGGAGGTTTCAAGCTTTCAATTCCCTACAATGGTGGTAGAGTTTGTGGAAAACCTTCATAAAGATATATTAGGATTTCCTCCCACTAAGAGATCATTTTGAATATTAGATTAAACCTTGGGATGAGCCCAATATATAAACCATCATATTAGATGGATATTATAGAGCATATTGAGTTGAAGATGAAATTGGAGAGGTTATAGATAACGAGATTTATCATACCTAGTGTTCCCCTGGATAGCCCCAATTTTATTCACTAAGATGACAGATGAGATCATGAGGTTTTTTTTATTGATTACCATCACAAGAAACAAGTGTCTATTAAGAATGAGTACCCACTACCAAGGATCAAAGAACTATTTATAGAGTTGAGAGGGGAAACATTATTCTCAAAGATTGACCACATGTCATTTTATCAGCAACTATGAGTTTGTAAGGAGGATTTATCAAAGTTGGTATTCTATTGTCGTTGTGGTTATTATGAGTATATAGTGATGTATTTTGGCATAAAAAATTCTGAACCAGTTTTAATGGGACACATGAATCAAATATTTCATCCTTATACCATTTTGTGGTGGGTTTCATCGATGAAATTATATTTTAGTTAGGGTATGAGGAGGGCCATACAAGACAAATGAGGATGGTCCTAGACAGAATCCAAGATAACCAAATTTATCTACATATCTCAAAGTGTTTGTTCTGGATTATATAGGTCTAATTTCTTTGAAATTTCATCTTATAAGAGGGTTTGGTGCTGGTCCTAGTGAAGGTTTATCTAGTGTTAACTTGGGAAACACCCATGAGTTTGATGGAGGTTTGGAGCTTCTTGGATTGGAAGGATACTATAAGAGATTCATGCCCAATTTATCATAGATATTAGCACTCTCATATACTTTGTGATTAAATGGAAATTGTTTCATATTAACTGAGTGCTTCCAAAAGTATTTTCACAATTTTTAGAAAATATTGATGAGTGCCCCCCATATTGAGACTACCAAAAGAGGTTTTTTGTACATAGTATTCAATAATTCCTTTAGAAATAGTCTTGGTTGTGTTTGAGTGAAGAGGTAGGCAGTGATCACCTATGGGTTATGATATTTGATACCTTATAAGAAAAACTACATGACTCTCGATCTAGAGATAGAAATAGTATTTTATACCCTAATGTTTTAGTGAAACTATCTTATGGGTTAGTGGATAATCATCTATTCTGACCACGAGAGTAAGAGTATAAATTTTCATAGAAGGATCATAACTTGAAATTGAAGTGGTGGATAGAGTTCCTCTAGGATTATGACATATAGATACTCTATATTCCCAATAAGGGGAACATGGTGTCATATGATCCCAGTAGAATAACATGCATGTAGTTTTTGGTCAAGTAATTTGAGTAGTTAATCTCATTATAGTTGTCCTTAGTTGATGAAAATGGTGTATCTTTCCTCCATTCGATGGTTGTTACCCCACTGCTGCTATATAATTTCAGGGAGGTTGAAAATGGAGATATCATCATTGACACCTTGTGTATTCAAATATCCATTGGATGAATGATACTACCAGTGACATTTATTGAGTATGTTTTGAGAGAGTTTTTTACATTCCCCCTATTGGTGAATCCAGGTCCAGTGAAGATATATCCGAACAATTGAAATTATGTATAGGCGATATTAAATAAGAATGGTTTAGTGGAGTTTGTTATTTGAGGACTCACTTTTCAGCATGTGAATTATGAGCACCAAGTTTTAGAAGGTTGGGATGAACCCCTTATGGTGCTAGGGAATAAGTAGGACGGTATCTCTACTAAATTTGTGATGGGCCTTCTAGGATCTTCTATGGAATATGATTCCCTCTAAGGGATCATAGAATAACTCACCAAGTCATCCCACTTCATAGCTATCTGATATCAGAGTTCAATAGAGACGTTGGGATGCCTTTACATACCTGAGATAGTCCAACTTCACGATGTCCCCTTAACAATCATTTCAAACCATGATTCTCACTTAATTTCATGATTATGTAGAGGATTTTAGGAGTTCTTTTGGAATCATAATGTTTGAGCATGGAGATTCACCCCCATACTGACGAAAAAAAATTAATAAACCATTTGGGTTCTAGATGACATGTTAGGGCTATTCCTGTTGTACTTTTTTCATAGTTGGGATGATCACCTACCCTTAGTGTATTTTTTTTACAAAATATAAGATATCATTCCACCCTTTTCAAGGAACCATTTGAGGCCTTGTTTGGGAGACCCTATGGCTACCCACAATGTTGGACAGATCTAGGTGAGTCAATACTCATGGGACTATAGATTGGGTGATCGATGGAATAGAAGGTAAAAATCATCCAATAGTAGAGGAAGACTACCCAGACTTTTCATAAGCCTTATGTGGGTCAATGAATGAGGCCATTATATTTCAAAGAGGGAGACCATGTGTTCTTGAAGGTCTCACCTCGATGTGGATTACAACAATTTGGATGAGGTGGAATGTTATCTCTAATTTTCATTATACCTTTCTAGATACTATATAGGGTTTGTGATGTGGCGTTCTACAAATCCCTACCACCACAGTTTGACTGGGTACACAATGCCTTCCATGTTTTACAGCCAAGGATGTATGTGAATGACCCATTGCTTGTTATCAACTGGGGTGATCTGGAAAATGAGTCTAGAGAAACCGTTATATAGTCCCTAGTATAGATAATGGATTTTTAGTCGAATATAATTTGTGGGATAGAGATTACCTTTGTACATACCTGGTTGTATCATGATTATCTTCAAGAGAGGTCCTAGGAGTGAGAGACACATATACGAGCCCAATAACTTCATCATTTTTTAGAATTTTCTTTGCTTTTTGTGATGAAAATCCCTTATCTAGGGATAATTTAATGACCCTTCATTCCTATTAAGACTTTGGAATATATTAAGGAATATTTTCAATGCCTGTGGTGAGGCTTCACGAGATTCCAAGTCCATAAGAGCATCAGTGTTGATAAAATTAAAATATTAAATGTATTATATCACATATGTCTAGTTTTTATGAAAAGAATTGATAAATCCTAAATGGAGTCTCAAATTAGAAATATAAAACCGAAATCAAATCCATAATGTGGTTTTTACCCTAGCAATGACATAATATATTCTGATGTCGGTGGTTTTGGTAAAGTGCAATTGTGGACACAAATAATAAAATAAGTAAATAAATTTATTTATTTTTAATTTTAAATGGTAGAACAAATCCACACTCTTAAAAATCCTTGATAGGGAATATCTCTAGGTTTTTACACATAACCCTAGGTATTTATATATGGATATTGGAGGAGTATTCATGGATGATTGACAATTGATCATGCTTTGGTGATCAGTGTTTCTGTGAAGCTTATCGATCTCATGAATAAGAATTTCATGCAACTATTATTTTTAAAATAACGATCCAATATCATTTTAGGATGTTGTTTTGTGTATTTTACCCCATTTTTTCATTATCCCATATTGATTGATAATCAATTCTTTTATCAAATTTCTTTCCAGATCAATGGATTATTTTAACGTATTATTTTATCTTCCTATTATATTAGGAATTGATATTTATTTATTATTCATTTTTATTCATCTTCAATCATGGATCATTGATAATTAATCGAGTCCAACTTAAAAAATGGTTGATTTTATTTCCTCAGATTTATGTTTTTTTCTCCCCCCATTGTATTCATGTTCCTCATTAGTATTCCTTTTTCACCGGCAGTTTGATGAATACCCATAAACTGATCAATCCACATTCAATCTTTAGTATAACAAAATTTTTCATTGGTGTGGATGTCGGATTGGTTATTCTATCAAGAAATTTAGCACTAATAGAGCATTTGGAGTCATATTTGGAGATCTCCCTATGGGTTTTGTGTATCTTCATGGTGATGCAATGAGAGATAATTGTTGAGCATATCGATGGATGGATTCTAGACACCTATGAAAAATTGTGGTCATTAAACCTCATATACATGTTCTATGATGACTATTATGGTGGAATATATAGTAGTGGAGGCGTAAGGTGAATACACATGATGAACTAGAGGGTTTTGTGAATTTCCTGACTACAAGGAGTTTACTCTAGAAGAACACATGTTGTGTATCCCCTTATTTGGAGCTATGGTTTTTGAATTGAGAAAAATATTACATTTTTTCTAGCTTGTGTCACACCATGTGACCTATGGATGGTGGTTTAACCTATACATAATGGGTATATAAGAACAGACATGGCCAAACAAACTTGCATAACCAAAGTGCATGGGAATGATCTGATACTCAGACATGGTCAAGTATATGGTAATTACTATAGTACATGAGAATGGAACAAAGTATTGAGAATGACTAGAAATACATAAGAAAGGGATGAATTCTTTAAAATGGCCATCCTAACCTCTTCAAGGGATTAATTCATGCCCAATTCATGTTCTTTATGTGGATAATATTATGTCTCATGAGATGCTGAGAAACAAGAAAACCCAAGGATGGAAATACATTTTGTGTAATACCAGTACGTCATGTTGTTTTTTATAGAAGGTTGAGGCCCTCTATCTCTTCGGTTTGGAAAAATTTTAGTTAGGTGTGTTTCCTTTGGTGCATCTCTATAAGGGTATGGTGAGGCATTAATTTTCTATCATATGATTGTGAACTTCATTTTGAGATTATTCTCAAATAGAGTTTTCATGAATCCCTTCATGAGGACTGAGGTGGGATCCTCTACTGTATATCCTTCCTTATGTGGTGTTTGAGGATAAATTGGGACCAACTTATGCAGGATTATAATCCCCTACATAATGGTTTTGTTTATATTGGGTTTTTGGTATCCCCCATGAGCCCTAGGTGTGATCCCCAATCTATATATCAATATTTTCTATGTTCTAGTGAGTCCATATTCTTTGGAAAGGCCTGATGAGTGCGACCTATCAAATGTGTGTTGGAGTTGGTACCCTATAACCAAATCCTTTGTACCTTATGGTAAACTTTTATTCATTGTTTTGAATATTAATAAATGAATTTTCAAATCATGATTGTTCTTTTACAAGAGTTTTTATGCAATAATGTTCCAAGAGTAGCTATCACACTGAAAGATCATAGCAGTTCCCCTCTATGATGGGAAACCAAAATTACTACGACACTGTTATTAGAAATATGTTCTATAGTAGGATGATATCATTTTAGGCACAAAAATGATACAGAATATTAGGGGTAGTGACTCATTGGACATTGAAGAACCTTCTAATGGTTTATTCCCTTGGTAATATCTAGTGGGATATTATAATAACGAGACCCTCCAAGAGGAAATCTACATTTATACGTTTCATTAAATGTTCCTATCTATGGATGTGTGTATTGGTCGTTAGACATAAATATTATTATTAATGAAAATTATGAGTCACATAATATGATTTATTGATGAAAACCATGATGACAGATGTTTGCAGCGAGGTAGGATACATTGGGTGTGTCATGAGTACTATTTCATCAATGAATAATGAGAGAAACGATTTATCACTTCTATTCAATAATATAAGATAATATCTTAGGTAAATTGATGGATATGATATAGCCTAAATTAATCCATGTTCATTGTGTTATATAAGCATGTTCTATTTTCATAATGTCAATGAAAGAGATATCGATCATATCAGTTGATGGAACCGGCATTCAACCTACTCGATTAGAGATATTTTGATAAAGGGTCTTAATACATAGTAAGAATCCTTATGAGGTAACATGTCATTGTGGCATTAACTACTTTGTTTATGGGTGCCTTGGCTTGTTTCTATATGCTAACATTAGAATTTAGGGTAGTTCACCTAGTTCCACTAAGAAAGAGGCCAAATGGATCATGCCCTAAGTGTATCTAGAATCTTAGTTAAATAATATATTATTATTTTTTATTTAACAGGTGGAAAAAAATTATTCCAACATGTGGTTAGATAATTGTTCATGTATACATGATAATATTTATTCCATCACTAGTTATTCGAGAGAATATATTGTTAGTGAAATATTTAATAACCATTTAATTTCTATTTAGTGAATATAATAATTATTTATTAATTAGATAATAATATAATGTTATTTATTAAATAAATAAATAGTTATTATTCAAGGGCTGATAAATATTGTAGCAGAATGATGAATCGATGTTAATTGTTTGGAGAGAAATGATAAATATTGAATATTATTTAATGAGAAAATATTTAATTATATTTCAAAAGATAAGTGCATTTCCAGAAATATTATTATTATTATTTTTATTTGACATTGGGTTTCTTAAGTAATAAATAAAATAATCAATGTCAACTGTGAAATTAATTTATTTTAACCCATGAAATATATACCCAATTATGTTATTTTATCAAGGTGAGCCAATTAATTTTGTTGGTTGTTCACAGAAATCACGAACAATCCTCTCAAGCCTAGAGAGCTCCCATCTCCGTGAATGTTCCCAGGAATGGTGAGTAGTACTCCTCTACTGGATCAATGAGAATGATTTAGAAGTGATTCTCAAGGTGATCAAAGGCGGATGACTTGAGCGCAAGGATCTTCTGTGCTAGAACCCGAATAATCCTTCAGTGATGTCTGGAGATTTATGGAACATGTTTGGATAACCATTAGAAGAAATATACAATTGAATTCTACAACTGGAGGATGGTGCATGCAGATGTGTCATCAGATTCATCAATGAATAAATAATTCCTTAGAGGTAATTCATTATTTAAATAAATTAATTATAAACAATATGTTTTTATCTCCACTCTCTCTTGTCTATAATTATATCCCCTGTATTTATCATTTATTTAATTATATTGATCATGAAATTCATCATTTTATTGATCACGGATTGATCATTGATTATGGAAAAAATGAAATGTTGGGCATCGCCATTCCCACGATTCTATTGCGCCTCGAACCTACATGTAGTATCAAATCTAGGTATATAATTTTTTATAATTATTTAAAAAATATTTTCTGATTCAAACATTTGTAATTTAATTTTTCATCTCAAGTTTAATTGTTTTTTAAATCTGGATTGTGTGATCTATTTATTCCTCCTTCATTTCCTATAGATCTAATTGAGAGTTTTAATTTTATCATTAAAATAAAACTGAGGAACTCATCTAGACGTTCCAAGGTTTCTAGATGGACAACACAAGACTACACATCATGTAATCAGAGTTAAATTCCATGTAGTCAGGTTCAATGCATTAGGAATAATTTTTTATGTTAATTCAGGTAGTATGTATCGAAGGCATGCATTAAATTTCACCACGTGTTGCCCAAAATTTAATGGTGCACGGTCAACTGACTACACAACATGTAGACCACGTACACGTCATGCAGTCACTTTGAGTCATATATGGGAAATGTATTCAATACATGGCCTACCTAACTTGTGACAGTGTAAAAATGATTCAACACGTCATGTTTCCCATTAGACATACCATGTACTCCAAATTTCCAAAGGCACACACTACATGCCGAGTCCCTAGCCGTGTATCTCAGATATATAGTTTGAGATGTACATGACATGTAGATCTGATCTACATGTCATTTACTTTAACCAATAATATAGATTAAATATTTATTCATTTTACTATGTAAACCTTGAGACATTTACTTGTGTGTGGACATAAAGATAGGATATATAATGTGATATATTTTAATATACATAGATATATAAATGATTAATTAATATCTGCGTAATGTTCAGATCTGAATATCATGTATGAGGTGTGTTAAATTTTTTTACTCTGTGTGAATTGAATGATAACACGTGACCAAAAATTCACTTAATTCCTGTAATCATCTGTAAAGTACACATTGTAAAAGTATGTGATAAGTCATGTATTCCATATACCACAAGACTAAAATTGTATATGGGTATAATAAATTTTTGGTAGATTTGGACAAGTATTCACCAGGATTCATCCAAGTTACATTTATGTTCATGATTAATTTTAAATGAATTTATTTAATTTGTTTAAAATTATAGTGGATGAGTATCTCAAAGAAATTTAGATAAGGATTAAGATAAATTTATTGATTAATTAAAGATAACAATTAATCTATTTAAGCACGGTTTATCTAAAATAAGAACAATTAATAATTTAATGCTATTTTTATTAAATGTGTAATTCATTTCATGCATGTAGATGATTAGGAGCTAGACCAGATAGTTTGTGAGTGATTGGTTTCATTTAATTTAATATTAAATTATATTGTTGGCATGTGTGCCTTCTCTACTTTCATTATGTTGGACCTACATTCCCATGGTTTCTTTTATGTAAACCCCCTTTTCCCCTCACCTATGTGTGAGTAATAGAAATTTGTAAATGGATCTCCCAAGTATATGGTGGTAGTTCATCTTCAGAGCCGAGGTGAATCCAATCAGAGGAGATACATAGGTGTACAGGTGGAAACATGCAACAAAAACCTTAATTGGTTCAAGGTGTTTTTACCCTAGGTCAAAATTTAGTTTATCAACTGCTAGATAAACTGACAACTAGTAAGAGATCATGATCATACCACTTCATTATTTTACTTTTGTCAGTTTCATTGTTCATTCATTATGGATTTCTTATTACGATCACATAATTAACGAATTAAAAAGCATGCAAGATGGAAATAAAATAAACTGTATTATGTATAAATATTATCTAATACATGGTCAATCACTTATGTAATCCAACTTAATATTAGTAATAAAGGGATAAATATAATAATTTAAATTTATGCATAAAAGGATAAAATCCCTCAAAAAAATATTATGTTCACTTAGCCATCCATTTATTTGGTGAAAATCAAACTATAGTTCAAAGTGATTGACCAGCCAAAGATGGGGTGCTTTTAATTATCGGATAATTCCAACATGATATTTTGTGTTGACATAAATTTTTTCACATAAAGGGGTGCTTTCAATTATCGTAGTATTCTAACATGATATTTTGTGTTGACATTAATTTTTTCACATAAAGGGTTGACTGACAAAGATGGACATGGTGTAACTGAGAGGAAAAGGTTGAGAAAATATAAATTAGTGATTTTCATATTGGGGAGTCCACTCAACAGATCAAGTAAATGAAAGTTAATGCAGTTAGAATTTGAAAAGCCTATATTAAACCATTCAAGTTTATTGACCAACCAATGTTGGGGTAGTGAGAAAGGGAATATGGATCATTGGCACTATAATATCCAAGCTATATGAAAATTTGAGGCCAATGGTGAGGATTATTGGGTTTTGATAAAATAGTGGGATACTAACAATATAAAATTTATTTCTTTGTATAAATTTATCAGATAAGGTACTAAAATTATGCTCATGATTTTTTTGAAACAGAAATAAAATGACAACAAACATATCATTTTTATCCATACATGAGAAGGAAAACCTTCTCACCAGTAAAAATTTCCAAAAGTGGGAATAAGTAATACATTTCAACCTTTCTAATGAAAGGAAATTGCAAGTTTTGGAAAAACAATTACTAGTTGAACATAGAAATGAGGTAAGTGATGATGAACTATCTCTCTATGAGAAACATTTGGTTGATGCTACAAATGTTAAGTCCTTCAGGAAATTATCCATGTCTAATGAGATTTTAATGAAACATGTGGATATGGATGCCTAAAGAATAATGTCTCGGCATTATGATCTCTATCAAGAGTAGTTTAGAAAATAGGGTTATTAGATATCTAATTCTTTTTTCTGAACTAATCTTGGAGAGTTTGTGCCAGTTGGGCCTCAAATAGTCAAGCTTATTTACAACATTGACTTCTTGGACATCTTAGGGATCAAATTATCAGATTATTTGTGTATAGATCTCATAATTTCATCACTTCCTAATACTTTCTCCAATTTTATTGTTAATTACTATATGAGAAATAGTGTGAAGATTATTTTGGAACTTCTTTCTTTAATTTTCCTAGTGGATAAAGACATAGGGTGTGAAAACCCCATATTTCTTATAGTGAATAAAAAATTGAAAGAGAACGAAAATGATCCAATGACTTATAAATAGTCTAAATCTCCCATGCATCATCCTACCCATAAGAATAAGATCTAGAGGCAGGGAAAGGAAAATGAGGTAGTATGTTTTTATGTTCCATGAAAGGCCACTAGAAGAGGAACAACACCTATAAACAAGGGGAAGATAAATGTGTGTTTATTATCGAGTGTAATCATTCAATATCTACACATTTGATAGTAGATACATCTTCTGGGGCTCACATTTGGATCCAAATGTAGGAACCATGTAGATTCTAAAAGATTACCATAGGTGAGGTGGATTTGAGAGTTGTTAATGGATCGAGGTTGGATTCCATTTCCATTGTTTACTACCACCTTTGATTGAAAATATGATTTATTTTTATATTAATATATTATTATTATTTACCTACAATTACTAAGAACATAGTTTTTAAGTCATGTTTTTACATATATGGGTTTATTTTTTAGATGGGAAATACAATTTATTTCTTCTATAAGGAAAACATATGTTATGGTATGATGAATTTCAATAAAGTTATTTATATATTAAATTATGAAAAGAAAGTGTTGGTAATTGATAATGTATCATGTTCACACAACTCATATAACATCCAGATGTGGAATCACCGTCTCGGTCATGTAAACGAGAAGGATTTGGAAAAGGGCTATCAAGATTGTTTTTTAGACTCTGTTGATCTAAAAAAATTTAAAATATGTCATGCATGTTTACAAGGGAAAAGGACCAAACCATAATTTTGTGGACAGGGTGAAAGGGACATATAGATTCTTGGATTAGTATATAGTGATGTGTGTGGAACATTTTTAGTAGATGATAAATGTTGATATTATTACTTCATAGCCTTTTTTGATTAATTGATTAGATGTGGCTATATTTACTTGATGAGGTATAAGTATCTATCCTTTAATAAATTCAAGTAATTCAATAATGATGTAGATAATCAACTTGGTAAGAAGATAATGAAGCTTTAATCGGATTGAGCTTGTGAATATCTTAATCATGAGTTCAACAACATTCTACAGGAGTTTGGGATTTTATCTCAACACACACTTACTTATACACCACAATTGAATGGTGTTAGTGAAAGGAGGAACCATACCTTGTTATACATGGTAAGGTTGATGATGAGTCATTCAAATCTTCCATTATCCTTTTGGGGATATGCATTACAAACTCCATCATACACATTTAATCTAGTGCCAGGTAAATCGGAAAATGGAATTCCCTTCGAGTTATAGAGTGGAAAGAAACCCATTTTATCGCATACCTGTTTATGGGGTTAGAAATTTTTAATGCCTTCGTTGGTAAAAAACTAGAACCCTGGGGCATGAGGTTTATCTCTGTAGGGTATCCCAAGGAATCAAATGGAAACTACCTATACAACTCCTCATATAATAAAGTGATTATTTCCAGACAAGACATACTGCTTAAGAGGGAGCACATCCACTGAAAGGAATGTTGGAGAATGATAGAATTTGATGAAGTAAATTCTCAAGATACATAAGAGTGTGTATAAGAATAGATTTCATAGGTTCCTGTGGAAGAAGAACACAAGTAATTTTATGGACATAAGAGAGGTAAGAGAACCAGAGAGATATATTTTTCTAGTCATTTGAGGATGGTGAATCATTATTGGTTGATGATAATGAAGCTATCTACTATAAGTAGGTATTATAGTCCTCAGAAGCTACAAGTTGGAATGAATCCATGAATTATAAAACATATTCTATATCTCAAAACCATGATTGGGTTTGGGTTAATGCACCAGTTGATGTAAAGATCATTGGGTGGAAATGGGTATTCAAGAGGAAAATGAAAATGGAATGTAATGAAAATACCAATAAATCAAGGCTAGTGGTTAAAGGGACTAAACAGTGTTAAGGAATTGACTATGATGAAACGTTTTCTCCAGTTTCCATGTTTAAATCCATCAGAATTATACTTACTCTAACATCTTACCATGTATATGAGATTTGATAGATTTATTTCAGAACATCACTCCTTAATGGGAACCTTCAAGAAAAAGTCCATATGATACAACCAAAAGGGTTTGTGACTCCAAGTGATTCTAAGAAGATTTGTAAGTTTCAAAGATCCACTTATGGGTTGAAGCAAGCATCTAGGAAATGGAACATTCAACTTAATGAATCCAAAAAAATTGGTTTCATTATTAATTAATTTGACCTATGTGTTTACAAGAGGATTATTATAAATGTGGTCATTATCCTAGTAGTATATATTCAGGACATATTACTTATTGGAAATGACATACCATTCTAACAATCTGTTAAGGACTGGTTGAACAAGTGCTTCTCCATGAATGACTTAAGTGAAGTAACCAATATTCTAGGGATCAAGATCATTATGTATAGATTCAAGAGGCTACTTAGACTATGTAAAAGTACATATATTGACCAGATACTAAAGAGATTAAGTTTGGAAGAATCTAAGAGGGAATTGGTTCTAGTGTCACATGATTTATATCTTTCTAAGAAAATGTGTCCCCATACACAATAAGAGAAATAAAAAATGAGTAATATTGAATTTGATTCAGCGATAGGATCAATCATGTATACCATGTTATGTACTAGAGATGATGTTGCTTATGCATTGATCATGGTATGAAGATATAAATAAGATCCAAGAGAACAAAAATAGATTACGGTTAAGGCCATACTTATGTATTTGAGAAGAACTAAGATATGTTCATGGTCTGTGGAGTAGATGAGGAATTGTTCATCAATGGTTATACTAATTCTAGTTTTCAAATAGATTATAATGATCTAAATTTTCAATAAGGATATATTTTCTATCTCAAAGGAGGATTTTTGAGGAGGAAGGTTTCAAAGTAGCCAGTAGTCGCTGATTCTATAATAGACTCCAAGTATATAGAAGCTTCTGATGCATCCAAAAAACAATTTGGATTCAAAACATTGTCCATGTGCTTGATGAGGTAACTTGAAGTAAATACCCTATCACATTATATTGTGATAATATTTTAGTGGTGACTTGACGCATGCCTGTCGCGGGGCATGGACAAAAACAATTATATTTTTTTCCTAGTGCAGCACAGTGGCTGACCAGGGTCGTCTCTCTTGATGAGCCTTCTCAATTTGGTTCACTTACTTTATTATATATCACCTAATCTATCTCTTTTTGTGGTTTTTTAATTATTTAAAATAATGAAATGAAAAGTAATAATTCTAAATTTATACTTAGATGCAAGTCTAAACAGAATGAAGTTAGGAAGAAAGTATTTGGTTTGGGGTTTGTCCAGGGATTCAATCATTATTCTCCTTTATATGTTTGATTCTAATTTGATAACTCAAACATGAAATGTCATGTTTGAATTACTATTATTTTCCAGAATAGAAATAGCTTGAGTTTCATGTCGTTGGGGACCGTCACCCAATCGGGGAAATTCGCCTCGCCCAAGAATACAACTCAAGTCTATCACAAATTTAGAATAAACATTAAAGAAAACTCATGAACTTCTTGACCTCCCCCCGAGCCAAGCCTTGGGGTCAGCCTCTCATTTCCAAGAGTTGGAGATCACAATGGTGGATGGATTAGGAGAGAGAGAGAAAGAGAGAGAGGAGAGAGGGCAAGAGGAAGATTAAATAATTTATACTGAAAGTGAAAATAATAATAATAATAATAATATAACTTATTATTATTATTATTACTTAAGAAAATAGTTTTCGAAAAAGGAGAGAGAAAGAAAGTAAAATAATTTGAAATTAAGATTGAGATATTTTAAATACTGATTATAATAATATTAATAATAATAATAATAGTTTTTAATTATTATTATTATTATTATAATTATAGAAGAAATTGAATGGTGGAAACCAAAATAAAAATGCTTGGATAAATTGAAAAGAAATTCAAATTACATATGAAAATTAAAACTAAAATAAAAAATAAAATAAGAATAAAATAAGAATAAAATAAAAAGAAGAAATGAGGGGGGAAGAGAGGATCAGCAGCGGCCCATGCCCCGGTGGGATCCCTCTTTGGATTTGGGTGCCGAACTGATGATTTTGGAAGGAGGAGAGGGCCTCCTTTTATAGGAAGATTTCCGTCCCCCGAAAGTTTGCGCGTTTTTGGACCCATATATGGTCGATTCACGCGTTTCTTCCTTCTTAAAAGATGTTCATAAACGTGTTTTATGTATTCCCTCAAAATTTCAGCACATGTAGACTCCGTATGTAGAAGTTATGAATTTTTCATTTAAGGCTTATTTTTCTGGACGAAGCTTCCAGGAAGGTTCCTCCAAAATTATGTCATTCAATGGCCTTCTTAATGACTTCCAACATCCACCAAATTTATGTTATAGTCGTCTCTAGATGTCCTCCTCACATCCCAGGTGGAACAACCTCAGTTGGATGTGTGTAGGCCGCGTTTTGGTTCCGTTACTTTTCTGGTGTCCATGCTGTCCGCCCAAAACAATTGTCCAAATTCAATGAATTTTCAAGCCCTCTATATGACCGAATCAGCTCCTGGTACAGAGGACAAAAATGAAGGAAATAAAATAAGGATTATAACAAAATTTTAATCACAAAATTTGGACATATATTTTATGCTAAATGACAAATATACCCTTGTGGTCAAAATCTGTCCAAAGTCCAGAATTATGCACTTTTTTTCAATTATGACCATTTTCATTATAAAATTCAAATTACCCATTATTTTAATAAAACAATGAAATATATGGGTTTTATCATTGAAAAATAGTAAAAAGTACTCATTATTTGGTCAAAAATATGCACGTAAATTTGCTCTGTCATGACTCTTGAAAAAGAGCCAAGGTCACACCAACGTACAAAGAACGTACACTGGAAGTATCACCTCTTGAGGGATTTTATCTAATGGGAAAAGTTGTAGTGAGTAGAGTACTCACAAAAGATATTTTGGCAGACCCCTTAACTAAAGGTTTCTCTGAGTAGAAGCATGAGTAGCATGTGAGAGCTAGCAGACTGAAGGTTGTTAGCAGTTGGATCATGCGCAAGTGGGGGTCTATTAGAGTTCATGCCCTAGAACCAAATTATTTTTACATTAGGAGAAACATATATTCATATCATTTAATTATAATAAATTACATTTCACATCATGATTGTTATTCTACATGAAATTATATGTGCTAATGTCCCATTAGTAACTATCGCACTAAAAGGTCATAATAGTTTCCCACTATGATGAGAACCTGAAAGTTCTATGACAATATTAATAAATATATTTTCTATAGTCAGATGATATCATTTTAGGTACACAAATGATATAGGATATCATTGGTGGAGACTCATAGGACTTTGAGGCACCTTCTCATGGTGTACGCCCTTGGAAATATCCCATATGATATTATTAGAATGAGACCTTCTAGTATGAAATCCAAATTAATATGTGTCATTGGAGGTTCTGATCTATGGACTTCTGTATTGGTATATAGAATTTAAGATTATTATTTTATAATATCATGTCAAAATTAGCTTTGTGTGAATTTTTTGGATTTCTTTAAAAGTGTCAATTTTTTATTAATAGTGAAAAATAATGAATTTTAATCGAAAAAATCCATTTTTTAAAAATATTTATAATGTTAAATTACATTTTAAATTGGGTTTAAAGTAACATTAGTTTATTTAAACATAAATTGATCCAAATTAGTCAATGTAATAAATTTCATATTGAATTATGTTATAAAAACATTATAAACTTTTGAATGTTTTCTCTTTAAAAACTATCTTTCCCATCTAATATGAGGGGTTAATTTTAAATTAAATTTTACCACTTTAGAGAATGAAACATGGAAAAATGGATTCCTTTTTTCTATTATAATAATTTATATTATCTAATAAGTTCATGATAATTTTTTTACAAATAAATAGTTCATGCAGTAAAAATTCATAACAACGGTTAAGGTAAAAATGGATTTACCGAGGGCTAAAAAGAGATAATGTTGAAAATGGCCTATAAACTTGTTTAAAAACTACTTTAGGGCCATGTTTAGACCATTCCTCCTCTATGGTTTAAGAATAGTCCATTTTGAATTCTTCTGACATATAAAATATGTAGTAGCACTCAATTCTTATAAAGACACAACTTTTTCCTTCTAAGACATAGAAATATTTCTAAATATACTTCCAAAGCTAGGTGATGAGACCGCATGAAATTATGAGGCATGGTGATCCCCTAATTAATTTAGTAAAAATTTTAATTTTATTTTATATTTTCTTCACACAGTTAACTAAATAAAATGGGAGAAATATTAAATGATTGATCATATAAAAAATCCAAGACCACAGTTGAGTCTAGAACGCAGAGTTTTCCCAAGGAGCGAAATAAAATGTTTCAGTGTGGGACGCTTGTGTAACCTAACTCATTATAAGACTGTTTTAGTGACTTAATTAAATAATTAATTAATTAAATTAATTTATTTAACTTAGTCCAGAAGTATAAAAATTCATTACTATGACAACTTCTCCAGGGTGAGCCTCATTATTTTCTGAATTCTCTTATGTGAGCATCATTCTCCTCTGTAGAATTCATTTAATAAATGAAAATACCTATGGAGTAAGGTAGATCGATGTGGAATGGATGCACCAACTTCTTCCAATCAATGTGTGAACATGTTCTTCACCATCGATCAATCCAGACCAGGGGTAGGACTTTTTTGGTGATTTTTACACCCTAGATTTAACATTTGAGTAGATTTTTAGTTTTTTAGAAAAAAATTTCCCTCCGTAATCCCTTGTTTCTAATCCAAATGAATTTAAAAACATGGTTTTTCCTATGATCGTTGGTTATTTATAATCCATAATTGAATGTTCTTGATCATTGTCCAAGAACACTTGTCCAACGATTATAAACCATATTTTCTTGTTCTTTTACTCCTATATTCTTTTTATTATTCATTATTGGGACCCCAAAGTTCACAGTTAGACTATTTTTTAGGCATAAAACGCTCGATATAGAGCCTAAATTTGTTTCGGATCGAAATAACGTCAACAATCCTTCAAGAAGAGCATAGATCTGGAATCATTGCGATAAAAGAAAATTAAATCCGATAATTTGGAGATAGATTATCAAGTGTTGAAGATATGGTTGAAAGTGGAATAAAAAAATAAATCCCCTGTGACTAATGATGGAAAATTTCTAGTGAATGACGGCCAACCAGTGCGATTCATGGCTAGATCTAATGATTTCAGAAAGCATCACAATGAGATATGAAGTTATTTGACCAGATTCGAAGCATGAGCATATATCCATAAAAACATTGGGGGTGGGGGTTCTAGAAAAATCCCAAATACATGTTATATAGGACGAACACATTGTGGGTAGAATCCATCAGTGGAAGCGCTGGGGTTTAGGAAAAGATAAGGATTCCACTGCATGTATTCATCCCTCAAACACCTTTTATCCCTCCCCATGTTGGACAACCTGTGTGATGGGTCACACAAGTGAGGAAACTATGTAAGAGAAACCCAGACATGGGTTGACCACACAAGAGGTATCCTCTTTTGACCAACATTCCATGTACCAAACTACATGGACACATGGTCCGATTACATGGACATGGTCAGCAGAAAGGGTCTGATCCCTGGATAGGTGGGACATGCCTTGTATTCCAACTACATGGTGTGTACCCCTATACTGATGGGGCCCATGTGCTGACCTGAGACATTTCCAGACTGTGAAGAGGGACCACACACAATGTGGGGCCCCTCACATGTTGGGTGCTACTTGATCTCTTCCGATCGATCTCTGAACTTTTGTTTCTCCTTCGTTTGAACATGGATTTTGTCCTGTGAGATGTTTATCCTGAGTGTTTTTAACATAGAAAGTGATGATTCCCTCAAAAGAAACTTTTATGATAAAAATTGAATTTTCTGGGTTAATAACACACTGAGGTGACACCCAATGATGGAAGCGATCATACATATTCAATAGAGCAGTACCAAGCTTACCCTAATGCTGGTTTGGGAAGTTGCATTCCACAATGGAAATTTTGGGATTACCCTACAGTAGGACTGGGTAGTGGAGTTCCCTGACGGTCTTTCTAGGTTACTCTATAGTAGGACTGGGTAGTGGAGTTCCTCAATGTTTCAGGATTACCCTTAAGTAGGGCTGGGTAGTGGCATTCCACAATGAAATCATCCCGGCATAACCCACTAGCTGGTCTGGGCAGTGGTGTTTCCCAGATGACTCAATAGGCTTACCCACTAGTAGAACTAGACAATGGTGTTCCCCAATGTCCTTCCCAGGTGGTACCCTTTGGATAGGCTAGGTAGTGGAATTATTCAGTGACTACCAGATAAGGACCCTCCTATTGGACTAGGGAACATGATCATTTCCTAGAATTTGTGATCCCTCGGCTTTGCAACATAGTGAAGATATGTGTTTCGAAATTTCATTGGACTCATGAGAAAGAGGGATGATTTACCCACCAATATGAGTTCTTTTTATGTGACTTAAAACCATTCGAGGGAGTTATATCCACCCAAAGTGGACAATATCAAGGTATGGTGATTGATTCTTTTTGAATTTTATATTATAGGCACACACATGATCTGTTTTTCATCCTTGATAGAATTCTTTTGGAACTGTTATCTATTATTCTTCTTGGGTTGAGCTGTGGGATGGATATCCTCTTACACTATTATTTGGATTTATTTTATTTTTCAGATATATATATATATCTTGTTTTAGAGCCCACTCTTTTGGTTTTGGTTACTTTCATTCTAGGAGAGGCGAAGACTCACAGTGTATTCCATGTACTTTCCATTTATATCTTATTGTGGTCAGACGAGTTCACTTCCTACTATAGTTAGTGAAGACTTGATGAGAAGTTAATCTTCCCACTAATTCGAGCACATTGTGTCAAGATGAGTTTAATTTCACTCTCTTGTTGGGTTGAGCAATACTATTTTATCATACCTTGTTCAATCTATTACTTTCCTCTTAAAGTGTATCTCGTACTACTCCCCTTCACCTTTTTGGGGAGTTCTATTAGGTATGTATACACTCACACCAACATGGTATTTTCCCAACACATGTTGGGTATTTTGTATACAGTGGATAGTTCAATTTTGACTTCATAGAAGCATAGGGATACAGACTACTTGGACCACCTACGATGTTCATAGCTTTGGATACAAGAGATGGGCTCTCAATTCTTTACTCTTCCATTTTTTCTCAGGTTGGGACATATTTTTGGGTGGGCGTTTATTTTTTACTTTTCTTTTCATTTTATACTATGGTACTTCATATTGTTTAGTGTTCCATCCATATTTGGTTTATTTATAGCAGTGTTTCATCTTTTACTTCTTTCCATATGCACTTTTTCATTTAGTTGGTAATGTGTGTGCATAATGCTACTTAAGAAAATGGCTCCCAATGATTTGTTCTTCCATTGGCGCTTTTCTCCACCCCCTGTCTTATGGAATTGGGCTTGGGTTAGTCATATCTAAAACCCCGAAATGGGATGTAGTGATGCGTATACAGTATCTCAGGATATCTCATACACAAGATTAACAAAACTCCCATCAAACATGGATGATTTCACCATACTCCAAGGAAATATTCACTAAAAAACTACTAAAAATAAATAAGAATCAGTGGATATAATGAGGAACTAAACAAGGGGAGTCAAATGGATTAACTCACTCATAAATCACACAGTGTAGAATCCAAAAAAAACCCCACACATGGGGGATTAGAGATTGGGAAAAGGAGACGGTGATCCGAACACAAAATAGACACCTCTTGTCACTAAAAACACATACAAATTAAAGGGTATATTGTAAAAAATCCATCCCATGATCAAAAAATACCCTAGAAACTTTTATATATTTAATAATGATTCACACCATGAAATTCATATGGAATTCCTTGGACACCCCCTCCAACAAACCCACCTATCACACCATGAATGCTCCGTAACAATTCCATTCATAGCATGAATACCTTACCATGCTGTAAATGGGATTCAATAATATTTTTTCAATATCCCAACCACTATGCCCTCCTATGAAGTCCATCTGAGCATCATTACTACTAACCGGGTCTCAAACCACACCCAAAATCATAATTTAAGGATGTCAAACAATTTATATTCCAAATCCAAATGCAATTTCTCAAAAAAAAACCTGTCACCAAACAAGAAATTCATTCTTTGTGTAAAACATAATAACCTAAAAATCCCTTATGTGTTACCAACTCCGCACAATAAAAAATATAATCCCTTAAAAGTCATGGTAATAAAAAAACCAAGCCTCCCAACCTTTCATGGTTATCATTTAACTAATTAGGTTTCTTGTTCCATCTACAACCAACCATTGCACTTTTGCTTCATAAATTGAACCATAAATCCAAGATACACTAGCTTTCCAGCTAAAAACTCATGAATTGATCCCCAGACCACATCAACCACATCCCACACAATACTCCTAACAAGAATTCAACCTCACCATATCAAATTTCCATGTCAAAATGCTAACCAGACTTCCTGTAAATGAATTTTCTGGAAAAAACAAAATTTCAGCATTAACGTGTCACATCAACACTCGATCATGATGCCCCAGCTCTTGAAGGAATTATAAGATCATCTAAACATACACACCAATTTTGGGACCTGACATTTAGTGTAACTCCACAGGTAGATCCTCATCAAATTCGCAATGTCACCGTGAACCTCTCTGACCAGTCTCACCCTACCCATGACCATTAAAACATAAAGGTCACTTATCGGTAGTTGATATGACTATCCCTGCCATAGGATTATCATTATCATCATTTCCCAAACCTAACACATAGCCTGAACAGTAAATTCCCCATCCATTACCTAATTCAATTACTGGACATCATTCTTTCACTCATATTTGAGTGAAAACATGAATCACCAACAACATGATACTCACCTACCAGGAACAACATCATCCTATATCCAATGATGATCTCCCCAATATATGTCTTACATAACACCTTCCCTTGATAACTGAACCCAATGGGTCCCAACCACACTCTCACTCATCCTTTTAATATCTCACAAGGATAAAAACTTCAATCCTCAATGAATGAACATGTTTTGTTGATGTACTAAAATTGCAACACCACTTGGTTAAACAACAACCTGAAAAAATCCCAACAAACCCACACATGTCTCATTCACTGATTCTAAACATAACTAGAACCATGAGTACCTAGTGCACACCTAACCCCACCCACAATGAAAATTCCCAAAATGCCTCAACAACACTCAATCTACTCCTCCTATGGGGTAATAATCCACTAAAAACCCTCTCATAGGTTCTTACACAAAATTATAATTAATATCATCTATTTCCAATGATTTCATACTCCAATAAAACCTGATTTCACACATAAACTCATGACCTTGTGATTCACATCCCATAATACCAATCTCAAATGACTAACCCACATACCATGCTACACTAGATTTCAGGCTCACCCAACAACACAAGGCATCACACTCATTCCAAGGAAAACTCAAACATCACCAACTACACAATCATTATTCCAATACCACTTTAGTCAACTCATGATCTCACCACGCCACAACCAATAGGCCATAAATACCACAGATTAGTGCCAATCAAACACAAACCTCACTCATAGTATATAGGTTGGGTATTCAAAAAATTACATGGATCAATTAAAAATAATACCTCCAAGAATATATTTAGGAAAACACCATATAGGTTTTTGTTGAAATATTATGTAACTGAACCGTACATTCACAAAATAACATGTGGAGGTCCTCTCTCGAGTACACCATGTCATCATTATTTTATTACCAGTGAATCAATTCCCTCATTGACCTATTTTGTGCAACACGCTCAGTTTTTATGAATTATTTTTAAAAATAGATTATATTTCATTGACATCTTTCACTACATGTTACACCATGTTATGATTTCACTACACGCAACACTATTTTATGCTACATTATAGATGATACTGCATAAACACTTGAAGGTCTTTTTATTAATTTTTTGAAAATATCATTTTAAAGGTTCATGGGTAACCTTTACATAGACCATATACATAGAGGCACAATGCCTTAATACATGGTCATTTCAGGCCCTATGACCAAAAAACCAAAAGAAATCCCCACCAAACTAGGTCTAATTTATTATTCCAAAGCAACTGACTTTCAAAACTAATCAGGAAGCAATACCAATGCATGATAGCATGGTCCTGGTACTGATGGTAAGTACATACCCTCCAATTCATCCAAATCTGATTTCATATAAGGATTTAGCTTCTTACCCTGACCTCATCTAGGACTGCTATTGGGTATCTAACCCCTTAATTATTTTTCACTCTCAATTCCCATCGAGGGATGTCCGGAAAACTCGTGAGGACACCGTCACCACCTGAAATATACCACACCTTATCAGAGGCTCCTCCTAACCATCAATCTACATCCATTACCTCACTACCTGTCATTGGTACCCACCGTCGAGCACCACTAAGCATTGAGTCATCGAACACAGGAGCACATCGTCATGCACCACCCTACCTTCCACTGATACCAATCACCGTGTACCGATCTATCGCTCCCAAAGATATCAGCAACATGCCTTTCTGGTTGTCCTACCACCTCCATTGGGACCTAATCCCCCATTGATGATGAAATATTGACTGGCTGCAACCATACACCTTGCCACCTCGGAGGTGTTCTGTTCGAAATCTTCAATTGTGATCATTATAACCTAGTCATTGAACCTATTGGTATGAATAGTGACAACTAATTTTAAAATATTACCTCTAATTCATTTATACAAAGAAAACATATTGAAAAAAAAATATTTATAATTTGGTAAATTCTTTATATGTTTCGAAAATACTATTTTCTCAAAAAAATGATTTTAATTTCTTTTTGTGAAAATAATTAGAATAATTTTTCACAAATTTATCATATTAATTATATAAAATAAAATTTATTTTTCAAATCATAATTTCAAAATTTTCTTACCGTGAATCTTTATGATTTTTCTAAAAAGATTCATTTTTTGATGAATAATGTAAAAAACAGACTTTTAATTAAAAACTCCATTTTTTTAAATTATTTATATAGTTATATAATTTTAAATTGGTTTTAAAGTAAAATTACTTCATATATACATAAATTAATCCAACTTAGTTCATTGGAATTAATTTCAAATTTAATTTTTGATATAAAAACATTGTGATGTTTCGAACATTTTCACTTTAAAAACTTGTTATCTCATCACGTTTACATGATTAATTTTAAATTAATTTTTTCAAATAATGTGAAATAAATTTTTAAAAATATAATAAATATTTGGAATAGTAATAATTTTTATTATAAAACAAGTATGAAATAATATTTTACCGAAATTATTGGTTAATTCAATAAAAATTAATTATCATGGTTAAGGTAAAAAATGGGTTTTCGAGGGGTCAAAATAAATCATAAGGGTAAAAATTACATATACACTTGTCTAAAGACTATTTTATGGTCATATATAAACCATTAAACCCATAAGGTTCTATAATGGTCCAATTGTTTACCATTGGGACATATGAAAAATGTGGAGCACTCAATTCTTTTCAAAAGCACCAAGTGTGTCCTCTCCCCCACTAATAAAAGGTTACCACCTCTCCTATCTTCTTCCTGCATTAGAAACCTTTTAATTAATCTAATAAATTCCAATATTACTTAAAAATACCTTCTATTATACACGAATCTTTATTTTGTACATAGATCCAACCTAGAAAAGATTTTGGTTCATACCTGAGGGGGATACCCGAAGAAGAGGAAAAGTTCATCAATAAGCATCTCTATTTTATTTCTTCCTCCAACTCACTCAATTATTATTATAACATGATTATAAAAAAACCTCAGTATCTTAAATATACTTATATTTTGTTATTATAAAAAAATTACCTAAAACCATCTCTTCTACCAAAAAATGGGTTATGAAATCATCGTTCATATGTAAGGTGAACTACAGGCTTGCAAAGCGATGTAATTCATGTTTCCATTACCACCTATAACCATTAGAAATAATGATTAATTTATTATTTATATATTATATTTATGATATTATTATACTTTTATAATTATTATATCTCACGTACCTCCATTCTTTCCATTTTTTGGAACAGGATAATATCGCCCGTGTGTAATACGGACTACCCCGTCGTGAAGCGTTGTGATTCATTCATTAATTATAAAGAAATTATAGAAGATGGTTTTAATAAAAAATATGTGATATATATGAAATAAATATAATTTTTTAATTATATATAAAATTTATCATTCATTCTATTAATCCGTTAAAAAAATTGAAGCAACATTCATGCGTATGTACGACCTGCCGTCACAAAAAATAGTTCATTCCATTTCCTATTTTTAAATATCATGGATTACTCTAAATAAATATATAATTAATATATATTATATTTATATCATGGTTAATATTAGTTATATAATAAAACCATGATCATATTAATAGGACCAAAAAAATAACAAATCAAAACATATACAAAAAACAAAGCAATTATTACCCGAAACGTAACTTTAACATGGAATATTTAATTAATAGTTAATAAAAGATAATAATAAAATAATATATGGTATGATATATATGAATATGGTTATATAAAAAATTTATAATAAATTAAATATTTAATATATAGTATTTTGAAAAAATACGATGAAAGTCAAGACCTAAGTTAAGGGATTTCAAGTATCTCTTTGATTAATGGGAGACATATACAAATTCACCACCCGTTTCTTTTGAGTGTTGTATATATCTACCACTTTGACTTGTTATATTTTGAAGCCCATTATTTTAATGAAATTTATTGTTTCATTTCATGATATGATTTTTTGGTGATTATGATTCAAAATATTAATAAAGAGGTAAAAGATTTTTGTCTCAATTGTCTTTCTTTGAGACTTATGTCGTGTTATGAACCTATATTCATTTATAATTAGTATAAAGAGGCACTTTGTGTTATAATTTCCTGAATTTATTTATTATAATTATATTTTATTTTCCATTTTATGTTATTCTTACATGGGGGTTTTGATTTAAAAGTACTAAAGTGGTAATGATTTTATGTTACTATTTAATCATTTATCTAGATTGTTTATGATTATATTTTTCATGATAAAATATTATAATAAATATCTCAATAAACTCATGTATTTTATTATATTATGGTTATTAATGATTTTTCATGTAACAGTACCATTTTCCCCCTCTTTGATAATTAAAATAATAAAGAAATTTTTTTATGAAAATATGACATTATCTATATCTTTCATCGGATATCCATTTTCTTTGATAACCATGTATTATAAAAATGATTTAAAAATGTTTTATTTTTCTCAGAATTATTTATTAAATACATTTTATCCATGTTTGGATTTTTTAAAAAAAAAATTGAAATGAATCTCCATTCTATTTTCCAAACAATGCTAGTTTGTATTCTACCAAAAATGTGAAAGGTGTCTTCATTTTAACATTTATGATTTGAATAGTAATGTAAAATGTAAAAACAATCATTGAATTAAATATTTATTTATAATTTTTTAATTTTGTTTTAAATTAAAAATATTTTCAAAATGTTTAACATTTTAAAAAGTGTTTTTCAAAGTGGAAGTGATATTTTACTCAAGAATTTTTTAAACATTACATCAAAATTGTTTTCCATATAAGATGATATCTTTTGATGTAACATATTATTTTATATGTATATGGACCACATATACCATTCTTATTCATTATGTGAATTTTTTATCCTGAAAATATTGTTATGGAACCCATTTATATTCCACTGGTTAAACCAGGATGAATTTCTTATGAATCCTCCATCATTTTACACAGGTTATGCTATGATAAAATGATAAGATGATTATGAAACCTATTTATTTTCCATGGGTTATGATATAATGTAATTTTTATAAAACCCATTTCATTACATTAATTATGATATGATTAATTTTTATGATCTTTTTGCACACATAAATATGTTTTTAATTATGATATGGTTGTGCCCTATATCTCCCTATAATTCATTAGTTAAAGATTTTTAACTCATGAGATAGAAATTATTTGAATAATGAGTAAACTTTGTTCATTAGGGGGACTATGTCCACTCTGATGGTCTTGGGAGTGAACCATGACTACTATGATGGGTTGAGGAGTGAACCCATTTCAATATGATAGACTTGGTAGGGTGCCTTTACTAATATGGAAATTATTTTCTATGTTTATGTGTACAACAAAAATTTCTTGTCTTATGCCAATTTCATGCCTTCATTTATGAAGTACATTTATTCCACTATGATTAATGTCTTATGAATTACTGATATTTATTCCATGACTCATTTTTATAATCCGGAATTTGACGGGTATGGGTTTCAAATGTTATTATCATGTTCCCATACCCTTATATTCATGTTATGCTTATGTATATCCCTTGTTTACTGTAATGACCCACATTTTGAACCGGGTTAAAAAGCGAATGAATTTGAACTTTTTCAATTGTTGAACCGTTCGTTTTTAGAATCGTGCTTTGGAACGAGGTTTCGAAGGTTTTAACCCTTCTTTTTAATGTTTTTGGGGTTGGGCGATGGCCCTAGAAGACTCCCGAGTGTCTCGAGGTGTTTTGGGTACGTCGTACCCGAAGAAGGCTGGTTTTTAAGCAACAACAGAAGGCACATGATTGGAACACGGTTTCCCAAACCATGCAGCCCAAACCGTGCGGCTTAAAATAGGGAGGTAGAGGAGTCCGCACGGCTTGCGCACGGTTTCCCCAAACTGTGCGACTAGCCCTTGAGGGGTGTTTGGGTGTCTAGTAGAGGTCGCACAGCTTGCGCACGGTTGGGAAAATAGTTCGGGTCAAACCATGTGAGACCCTCCAGTTTTGGGTTTTTAAAATATTTAAAATGAGTTTAAAATAAAACCTAAACTAACTCTCCCTCACCCTCACTCAGCCCGCACGACGCACAGGGAGGGGCTCCACTTTAGCCGCGCGCGATGCCCCCCTTCCAGCCTCCTCTCGGTCAAGGTTCCTCCTTTGTTCTTGGCGATTCTTCTTCTGAATCTCCATAGTAAGCTCCTCCCTCTTTCCTCCGCCCAACTTGGCCGATTTTAGGGCTTCCCCTTGCCCTATTTTTCGTTCGGCCGAACCCCAGGGTTAGGATGGATTTTTTATTTCACGTTTTTCTTCGCTTCTCTTGTTCTAGGTTGATGTGAAGGGTATGTTGGGACTCCTTTAGGTGAGTTTCGGTGTCCGCCGCCAAAGGTGAGGCGGTTTGCGGTGGTTTCGATCTGCTGGTTTGATTCCGAGGTAGGGGTTTTACCCATTCTTTGTTTACCCAGCTCCCAATTTGTTATCTTTGGTTGTTTTAAGGTTCTTAGTGTGTGTTTCTTAGTGCGTTGGTGGGTTCGGAATGGTTTTGGTTTTCTGGAACGACAACGGATCTTAGTTAGAAAGCGTCAAGAGCTGGAGTGGACAGATGGATCCACCTTGAGGTAGGGTCCCTCTCGTTGCCCTTTAATTTAAAGTGAATCATTTAAAAAGTTTAATACTACATTGTTTTGGTATTTTAATTATGCAAATTTGGTTGATTAAATGCTTCTGTGAAAATCATGTGAATTGCAGGGATAAGATAAAATAGGTTGATTGGTCACTAAACAAACGATCTAATAATAAAAACCCTTGATCAGAGGTGCACTGTCTTCAAGATAAAAGTAGGAAGTAGATCCTTATGCTTCCCTACTAAACTCTTGTTGTGCTTGGGTTATATTTGATTGATGTCATGTTTCCTCTGAATTTCACTAAATGGTTAAGTCATGACAGTTGTGCTCTTTTGATGAAATGGTTAAACGTGAATGAAATGGATTAGGGTGGTGAGACCATGCCTTCAGATGAGGTAATAAGCACGAATTATGTTAATGGAATGAATTTAGTGAATGGGACTTACCTGGGAGAGGTAGTCCATTGCACCTCTTAATGCTTTGAAAATCCCTATATGTCCTTGAAATGATATAAAAGGAATTAGTATGAATTGGGGGTTATCCATTACCGTAAATGAGCGGGTTTCCTCTTGTACATTATTTAAATGTGATGAACATGTTAATGTCTTGAAATGGATACTTAAGAGGAGTTTCCTTAAGTATAAATGTGATAATGATACTTGAGATGGTTTGCCTCTGGTATAATTGTATGGATGTGATTATAACCATTTACGTGGATATGGGCTGTATGTTTTTTTGTGATTGTGATATGACTTTTGAATGCTTATGAGGTAATGCCGTAAGTAGTATAATATAAACATGGTTGTGATGGGAGTGTGCACATGATGATGCCACCTGGTGATGATTGTGTGTCTAGATGGGAGGAAGTTATACCCCATGCCAGAGTGATGAGTTCGACAGATACATGTTTGGATGGGAGGCATTTATACCCCATGCTAGTATGACAATACATGTCTAGAAGGGAGGCATTCTTACCCCTTTCCAGTTTACTTCTAGTGATGATTTACGTGGTTGGATGGGAGGCAGTTAAACCCCATGCCAATGTGATAGTAAATGTATGGAAGGGAGGCGTTATTACCCCTTTCCAGTTTATTTAGGGACGAGAGGCATTATTACCTCGTGCCTGCTAATCTCGATACATGTCTGGAAGGGAGGCATTCTTAACCCTGGCCAGTTGACTCATAGGGATGAGAGGCATTCTTACCTCATGCCCGCTAATCACGATAAATTGGTGGGAGGAATTATTACCCCAATCCATCTATGATTTAAATGCATTATATATATATATATATGAGGTGACATGATCGGGTTACTTTACCAGCATGAGCCGAAGCAGGTATAACCGTTAGGTGTCCCTTGGGAACCTGGACGGGTGTTGCTTACTTATGTAATTCTTCTTACTTATTTCTCCATACCTGCTTCATGCTTTAATTAATATTACACTGTCTGGATTGGGTTAGACACTGGTGGTTCCGCCCTACTGAGATTTATATCTCACACCCTACTCAGACCGCCATTGCACTGGGGTACCCGAGTATACCTTTCTTGACTGTAGGACCTAGGTTGGTTGTTGTGTTTCTTGTACTTGGGGATAAGAGAAAAGGACCAAGAGGGAGCTCGGGATGCCCAGGAGATCACCCGTTGGGCCTTGTTGTATTTTCATAATTTCTTTTTTATTTTATTGAAAGCATGTTGTATTGTTTCCTGCTTTCACATTATATTATTCATCATCCTTGTATCATGTAAATTAGCTTTTTCCACCTTTTATAAAATGATAACTATTTGTATTCCACTGCTGTCTGTTCATTGTTTATCTATTACTACTTCTGCTACTTTTTTGTTTCACTCTGATAATGTCACTTTTCAACTCTGATAAGAGGGTATAGTATCCCCACTATCACCTCCCTAGACCCGCGCTGCTAGTCGGCAGCCTCTGGCGTATGGGGAGACGTGCTTGAGGTTATGTGACCTACCGGTCCAGCCACCGGTTCGTTGGTGAGCCGTGCCGGGACGTTACAAAGTGGCATCATATGATTTTTCTCTTCTGATTTGTTTTACTGGTTGGCGGCATTATATAGGGATAGGAAGGAATTGGAATTTGTTAATGAGCTGTGTCCAGGATTGGCCACCCCGTGCACAGGGAAAAGCCAAATTTCCTTGAATTCAGTTATTATTCTAATGATTTTTATTATTACGGTTGATTTGATTTCACCGTTGGGTGACACAGAAGTTTTCCGTTGATACTGTTGATGAAATTTTGGGTTATGTTTCTACTGCAACCCGATGATATGAGGGTGTGCCATCTCATGCATCATATAGGCACCTTGTAATAAATTCCATACCATGCATTATTCCATGCCATCTAGGATGCATTAGTTGATGCCTGCTATTGTGATAGGTGTTGTGGTAGTTATTCCATGCTTCTGTGATAGAGCATGTTCTATATTACTGCTTACGATAACATGCTATTTTTGATCAAAAATGAAATTGGTTACTTTTTCTAAATTAAGTGATTGTGGTTATGACAGGAGCCAATTTTCAGTTGTAAGGTGTATGGGCGCCTTATAGCTGGGAAAGGGTAACATGTGTAATCAGATTTCCAAAAAAGGGCTGATAAAGTTTTAATTGTAAAATGGAATTGGTTTTGATTAACGGGAGACAAATGCCAAACTGTAAGGTGTATGGGCACTTTGCAGATTGGTAGGTGGCCACCCTTATGATTGGATCATTGTATTTTAGCATGTTAATTTCTGAAATGTGATCTATTTCGTTTAATGGGACCCAATTTTCAATATATGGATTGTATGGCCGCTTCATGGGTTGGGAAACGACAACCCATAAGGAATATAATGGAATGATGGTTTATGTGATGTTTATATGTGTAAAAGCTGTTTGTTTTGATATAAAATGTTTTGGCTTGTTGGGACCCTTGTAGGTCGCCTTGTGGTTAAAAAACAGTTGGTTGAAACTTTCCTGTTATGATTTGAGTTGTTTGATAAATTGATCAAGTGCCTAGTGAATTTTTATTTGGAAAAGGGTACATGATGTGCTGAATTTAATCTTTTAAAGTGATTAAATGATAAATGTGAATAAATATAAAGGTCTAGGAAAAAGGAACCTGTAGTGGTGTCCTCTGTTGAGACCCCGTGTGTGGGTAGGTTAAGTCTTTTTTTGTGAGTGCCTTGGAACAGAACCTTACACATTTCTCGTAGGTTGTTTTTCTTTTAGCAATGACATTAAATGTTAGTCTTTGAGCCCAATGACTTTTGTTGGGCATGACCAAGTTCTTGGGTCGACACTTTTTTTTTTGTGAGGGGATAGCCCGTGGTAGGTAGCGACCTTAGAGCTTATGTGCTTGGCTTGTTCGGTGATATTTCTGAATTTTGGTACTGTTCTGGTGTCGTTGTCCCGTGTAGGACTTCCATTTCTAATAACACCCTCGTTCGGATGGGTGGTCATGCTTCTTTTGATCTTGTTTAAGGTATGAGCATCGGTTAATGCTCTGTGTCAGTTGGTTGGAGATGCCTCAGACATGGTCGGTCTCCTTGTTGGTCATTTAACCCTTTCTTTTTGTGCAGTAATGGATGACTTGACATGTCATCGTCCAAGAGAATGGTTGTATGGGGAAAAATGACGTTTGGTTGTATCTCTTGCGTTGCTGTGTACGGTCTCGGGTCATCCCTGTGGTAGAGTGACCTGAGTGTTTGAGAATGAAGTTGTCCCAATGCTCGAGATGATTTTCGGAAGACTCGAGTGGTTGACATGTCGGTCTTGTTGCTTTGGATTCCTTGTACGTTTGACGTGGGTGATCATGGCTTAGAGGAGCGAGGCTCATCCGTTCAGTTAATTATGAACAAGTCTGCTTATGAACAGCTTGTCTTTCTCCTTTTGATGGCGTTGACCCTCCTAAGGTGGGAAGCGTCATGCTAGTTGAGTAAAGCGTGTCCTTCTGGGTAGAAGGAACATGCCAAGAAGGACCATCTTGGAAAATGGTCGGGTTTTTCTCGAATGCTTTTGGGTTTTAGTGGTAAGGTTTATCGACGGATGCCTCGTGTGGAAATAGGCATCGTGATTGGTTGAAATCTTAATGTGTCGGCAGGTGAAGCCGAGTTTCTTCTTTAGAGTCAACCAAGGGTGGTTCGACTAATCTCCTTTCCTGTTTTTGGGTATAAATAACTAGAATCCATTTTCAATCCTCTTAGTGCACTCTACTACGCAACGATCTTGTCCCCTATCTTGCTTTCATCCTAGATGTGCTAAGAGATCGGCGGTCTTATTCCGCGCTAAAGTGTTAAAATTTATTAATCCCATTTGGTTGTTCCCTTTCTGCGTTGCATGCTAAATGCATGGTTTCGTTCGTGTTTATTCTTTGAGACGTCACCGGGAGTCAGGTATGAGCTTTGGTGAACATCCTCGTGGTAAGTGTGAGATGCCTTGGGAGAAGGTATCATGGCTCAACATATGAAACGCCATCCGTCTAAGCCGTGCGTCATCTGGAATAGTCATCCGGAGATGGCTTGACTCGGGGTTCTTGTTTAATGTCTGTGGTCAGTGACATACCGTTCTCTGGCACGTCGTCAGGTAGAGGCGAGTGCGGTTTGTGTCAGCTGGTTCCTAAATATGAACAACCGGTTCGACTTGGGCCTCGAGGTCGTTGGGGAATCGACCGTTTGATCTGTTTCAAATGATGCTAGGAGCGTTGTGGGAATGCTTGGGGCATGCTTTGAAAGTTATTTCCAACGGTGGTCTAAACCGTAGTTTGCAGTTGGTTGCTTAACGTTAAAAATCTAAGCTGGGAAGTACCTTTGATTGGTTTCTTTAGGAGACGATGATGTGATCATGTCTTTGAGTATGACGGGATCGGGTAAGAGTCTTCTAGGTGTTTCAGTTGGAAAACGAGCGTTTTCTCGAGTGTTGATGACTTAAGTGTCGTGTGCTTAAGTGGATGTTCGTTGGTGCGTGCGATATTGGAAACGTAACACGATCTTTCGAACGAAGATTCACGACCCTTGTAGGTCGAGTGAGGTGTGCATTGTTCCCAAAGGCTTCTCAGGGACGAGAAGTTCTAAGGTGGGAAGGTTGTAATGACCCGCGTTTTGAACTGGGTTAAAAAGCGAAGTAAATTGAACTTTTTCAATTACTGAACCGGTGGTTTTTAGAATAGGGCTTTGAAATGAGGTTCCAAAGGTTTGGACCCTTCTTTATAATGTTTTTGGGGTTGGGCGAAGGCCCTAGAAGTCTCTCGAGTGTCTCGAGGTGTTTCGGGTGCGTCGTACTCGAAGACGGATGGTTTTTATGCAACAGTAGAAGGCACACGGTTGGCGTACGATTTCCCAAACCGGTCGACCCACACCGTGCGACTTAAAATAGGGAGGCAGAGGAGACCGCACAGCCTGTGCACGGTTTCCCCAAACCGTGCGACTAACCCATGCGGGGTGTCTGGTGTGTCCAGTAGAGGTCGCACGGCTTGCGCACGGTTTGGAAAACCTTGTGGGTCAAACCATGTGCGGCCCTCCTGTTTTGGGTTTTTAAAATATTTAAAATGAGTTTAAAATAATACCTAAACTAACTCTACCTCACCCTCACTCAACCCGCACGACGCACAAGGAGGGGATCCCCTTGAGCCGCGCACGACTCCCCCCTTCTGGCCTCCTCTCGGTCAAGGTTCCTCCTCCGTTCTTGGTGATTATCCTTCCGAATCTCCAAAGTAAGCTCCTCCCTCCTTCCTCCCCCCAACTTGGCCGATTTTAGGGCATCCCCTTGCCATATTTTTCATTCATCTGAACCCTAGGGTTAGGATGGGGTTTTTATTTCACATTCGTCTTTGTATCTCTTGTTCTAGGTTGATGCGAAGGGACTCTTGTGACTCTTTTGGGTGAGTTTCGGTGTATGTTGCCAAAGGTGAGGCGGTTTACGGTGGTTTTGATCTGCCGGTTTGATTCCAAGGTAAGGTTTTTACCCATTCTTTGTTTACACAGCTCCCAATTTGTTATCGTTGGTTGTTTTAAGGTTCATAGTGTGTGTTTCTTAGTGCGTTGGAGGGTTCGAAATGGTTTTGGTTTTCCGGAGCGACATCGACTCTTAGTTAGAAAGCATCAAGAGCCGGAGTGGACGGATGGATCCACCTTGAGGTAGGGTCCATCTCCTTTCCCTTTAATTTAAAGTGAATCATTTAAAGAGTTTAATATTTCATTGTTTTGGTATTTTAATTATGCATGTTTTGTCGATTAAATGATTCTGTACAAATCGTGTGAATTGCAGGAATATGTTAAAAGAGGTTGATTGTTCACTAAACTAACGATTTAATAATAAAACCCCTTGATCAGAGGTGCGCTTTCTTCGAGATAAATGTAAGGAAGTAGATCCATATGCTTGCCAGCTAAAATCTTGTTATGCTTGGGCGATAATTGATTGATGTCATGTTTCCTCTGAATTGTACTAAATGGTTAAGGCAGGACAGTTGTGCTCTTTTGATGAAATGGTTAAACGTGAATGAAATGGACTAGGGTGGTGAGACCATGCCTTAGGATGAGGGAATAAGCAAGGATTATGTTAATGGAAAGAAGTCAGTGAATGGGACTTACCTGGGAGAGGTAGTCCATAACACCTCGTAATGCACTGTAAATCCCTATATGTCCTTGAAATGATATAAAAGGAATGTAGGATGAATTGGGGGTATCCATTACCGTAAATGAGCGGGTTTACTCATGTACATTATATAAATGTGATGAACATGTTAATATCTTGAAATGGATACTTAATAGGAGTTTCCTTAATTATAAATGTGATAATGATACTTGAGATGGTTTGCCATAGGTATATTTCTATGGACGTGATTATAACCGTTTACGTGGATATGGGATGTATGTCTGTTTGTGATTGTTATATCACTTTTTAATTCTTATGAGGTAATGTCTTAAGTAGTATAATATAAATATGGTTGTGATGGGAGTGCACACATGCTGATGCCAATTGGTGATGATTGTGTGTCTGGATGGGAGGCAGTTATACCCCATGACAGAGTGATGAGTTTGACAGATACGTATTTGGATGGGAGGCAGTTATACCACATGCCAGGGTGACAGTACATGTCTGGAAGGGAGGCATTCTTACCCCTTTCCAGTAGACTTCTAGTGATGATTTAGGTGGTTGGATGGGAGGCAGTTATACCCCATGCTAGTGTGACAGTACATGTATGGAAGGGAGGCATTCATACCCCTTATCAGTTTATTTAGGGATGAGAGGCATTCTTACCTCGTGCCCCCTAATCTCGATACATGTCTAGAAAGGAGGCATTCTTACCCCTTGCCAGTTGACTCATAGGGATGAGAGGCATTCTTACCTCGTGCCGCTAATCACGATAAATGGGTGGGAGACATTCTTACCCCACAACATCTATGATCTAAATTAATTTATATATATATATATATATATATATATATATATCTGTGTGTGTGTGTGTGTGTGTTTTTGTGTGTGTGTGTGGTGACATGATAAAGTTACTTTACCGGCACGAGCCGAAGCAGGTATAACCGTCAGGTGTCCCTTGGGAACCTGGACCGGTGTTGCTTAACTACACAATTCTGCTTACTTATTTCTCCATACATGCTTCCTACTTTAATTAATATTACATTGTCTGGATTGGGTTTGACACTAGTGGTTCCATCCGACTGAGATTTATATCTCACACCCTACTCGGGCCTCCATTGCACTGGGGTACTCGAGTAGACCATTCTTGTCTGCAGGACCTAGGTTGGTTGGTGTGTTGCTTTTACTTAGGGATAAGAGCAAAGGACCGAGCGGGAGCTCAGGATACTCAGGAGATCACCCGTTGGGCCTTGTTGTATTTTATTCATTTATTTAGTATTGTATTGGAATCATGATGTATTGTTTCCTGCTTTTGCATTTTATTATTCATCATCCCTCTATCATGTGAACTGGCTTTGGCCACCTTTTATAAAATGATCACTATTTATCATCCGCTGCTGTCTGTTCATTGTTTATCTATCACTGCTTCTGCTAATTTTGTGTTTCACTCTGATAATACTGATGTGCAACTCTGATAAGAGGGTATAGTCTCCCCACTATCACCTCATGAGACCCTCGCTGCTAGTCGGTAGCCTCTGGCGTATGGGGAGATGTGCTTGAGGCCATGTGACCTACCGGTCTGTCCACCGGTTCAATTGTGAGCCGGGCCGGGATGTTACATTTACCCTTACTGAGAATATGATCTCACCCTTTCTAATGTATTATTTCCCCATGTTATAAAGAAATTTATTAATTTTGACATGTGTATGATGGGTTATAGTAAACAATAATGTAGTGGGAGAGGAGATAGCTTACTTATGGACCAATGCTTATGTTTTCAAGTTTCCGAAGGAACTAAATCATTACGGTCCCCAGGTGTGTTTTTGTAATTTGATGAAAATTCATTAAAAATGATGTTATATCTATGTATGATATTCTTGGAATGATATAATTGGTATCAAATGATTATTTTAGTTAACCTTTGTAAACTAGGAAGATAAAACCGTTGTGATATCCCCAAGGGTCAGTCTAATGATAATTTTAAGGATAAGATAACATATAGGAAAAATATCCTGGAATTTTGATAAAGGATTGGGTGAGTGGTTTCCATGAAATTGAATCCGTTTGGGGATAGTACAAGTTCATGTGGCTATAGCACTGAGGTACCTAGGGGTAATAAATCCAAAAAGGGCACATTGAGCATGACTCAATTGTAACCTATTGCATGAAAATGGTCCTTGTTTCACTCATAGTTTGACACTCATGGGGGATATGGATTAGAAACTCAAAAACTCTTTACAAACCATCATTAAATATTTATACATTGATTATATAAGAAGGATACATGAATAAATAAGGTTTCATAGATTGAAGAAGAATGTGTCATGATTTATACGTCTTGTATGTAATTTTTCATGATTATGTGGCTCCACACTATGATTATTTTTTCTTACAGTATTCTTATTGTTTGTTATAGTCAATGGATGGAACTCGAAGGAACCATTTTAATTCTGAGTGAAATGGATAATTATATGATTGTCACCTCTAATGAATCCAAAATGTTATGGGAGATGTAATAAAAAATACTGTTTTTATGCTCACCCAACATTCTCATGCTATGAATCATGCTAGAATTCTAAACAAACAATAGAGGGAACACCATTATATTGAGTCTTTCAGGAGGAAACATACACCTTCTTCCAGTGGATCCACTAATCCACTAGTTGCTAAATAATGGATCAGTGCCACGGAAAAAAACAATTCCATTCTCTGGTGTTTGGAATATGAAAAATTCATTTTTATTGTATACTATTTTGTAAGTGAATAGATCAATCATGGACTCTTATCAAGGATATAATGGAATGGGATGAAATTAACTCCATGGATTATGATGAGTTCAGGAATTGATTTTACAATAAATAATTTCATTTTATTCTTTCTTTGATGATTTAAAATGATTTCCTTGAGTTAAATAAAAAGGATATTGAATATATTGGTACCTATGGGAAATAGTTTACAAGACATTCAAAGTATGATTCTGGTATTATCATCCAGCCTGAAAGTAAGGTTGATCAATTATTAAGTGTAAGAAGATCTAGTATTTGAAGGGTATTATCCAATAAATACATCAATAGCTATGAAGTGATTGTTTGATGTTATATCAAGGTGTAAATTGTGGTATGTTTTATGTATCAATCTCATGGTTTTGACAAGAAAATGATGATAGATTATGAAAGAAATATATAAAAACCTTAGAGACGGAAAGTTGATATTTTCTTTATTAACAATGATTGGGATGAAGCTTGGAGGAAATTGTTTTAAGGGGAATATTACATGTTTTAAGTGTGGTATGGATGGTTATTGGGAAATTTATTGTTATGGTGATAGGAAGAAGTTACCTAATTATGTGAATAGATACAAATCTTCACATAATGCACCACCCACACACTAATGTTTCAAATGCATGGAGTATGGTCACTATGATAACCAGTTCCCAAATAATAAGTTTAATTTAGATAATCAAAATAAACAACATCTTAATCCATGGGACAAGGGGAATTATTAAGAGATCATGATTTATGATGTGGGATACGATAACAATGTGGTGAAAGGTACACTTATCATCCTCCCTATAAATTAAGATGTCTTATTTAAATCTATATCTACACATTATTTCATATATGAAGAATTTTATAAGGGTATCAAGATTACATCAAAATTATTAAAGTTATAATAATCCATGAAATCCTGAAATTGTATTATTATCACATCTCAAGTATATTATTCCCCTATAGTTAACATTGGTGGGAATGTGCTTCCTCCTAATCTTTTCATTCTTTCTCTGGTTGAATTTCCTGTTTTATTGGTCATGGATTGGCTTTCTCTAGAAAAATACCACATCAATTGTCGTGGAATGAAACTCACATTTGATATTACAACCAACCTATTATAATTTATCAATGTGATGTTATGTACAAACCTTTGATGTTTATCACATCTATTGTTGTAGTCTTGATTCAAATTTAAAAGGGTGTTTATCTCAAATGGTGGGGGAGTAACTTAACATCGATGATATTCCTATTGTGTGGTATGTTTTTGATGTATTTCCATAATAATTACCTATTCATTCACTAAAACATGAATTTTTGTTCTTAATATAATGCATACCTAATTCCATACAAATATTAAAGACTCTTTGTATAATAGACTTGATTGAGTTGCAAGAATTGAATAATCTTCTCCAAGAAAACATTGACAAGGGATTCATTTATCCAAGTGCGTCTCCTAGGGGTGAACCTATTATTTTCTTTTCTAACAAGAAATATGGATTTATTAGAATCTAAATTGATTATTTAGAGTTCAACAAGATCATAATTAAGAAAAAGTACCCCATTCCACATATTGAAGACCTATTTGATTAGATGTATAGAGCTCAATACTTTTCCCCGATTGAACTTCATTATGGATATCATAAACTATGGTTCAAGAAAGTGGATATACCCAAGACATAATTTTTTATAAGCTATGGATGTTATTAATATATATTCATTCCTTTCAGTCTTACTAATTCCACTACTATCTTCATTTATTTAAAGAATAAAATATTTAGATATTATCTTGATCATTTTGTGGTAGTCTTTAAAGATGATATTCATATCAATTTAAAGAGAAAGGAAGAGCGTGAAAAACACATGAGTATTATACTAAAGACTATAAAGTAGTAGAAACTATTTTCAATATTTATAAACTATGAATTTTGGAAGAAAAAGGATTCATTTTTTGTAATATAATCTCTAGAGAGGGTATATCAGTAGATCCATAAAAGATAGAGGCTATTTAATATTGTCCCAAACCAACCATGGTGACTGAGATCCATAGTTTTCTTGGTTTAGCTGGATATAATCGATGGTTTGTGGTGATTTTTTCATGACTACATAATCCTTTAACCATGTTAACTCAGAAGGGATCCAAGTCCTTATGGACAGATGATGGTGAGGAAAATTTCAAGAAATTAAAAATAATATCAGTCAACGTAGTTGTACTAACATTTCCACATAGTAGGGATGGGTTTGTAATCTATAGTGATGTATCCAAGAAGGGATTGATATTTTTTCCTTTGAAAAATGACATGGTTGTAGCTTATTCCTCCTGAAAGTTGATGGTTCATGAGAAGTATTATCCATATCATGATTTTGGAGTAATCTACAATAATGTTTTCTTAAAAAATATGTAGGAATTATATTTATGTATAATAGAGTGATATATATACTAATTATGAAATGTTTAAGTATATATTAATACACAAGGAGTTGAACATGAATTAGATAATATGGTTAGATCTTATTAATGATTATGACTGTGAAATAAATTGCCACCTTAGGAATGTGAGAAAGGTGGATGATGCATTGATTCTAAAGGATCATTCTAACTTGTCCATGGTGAGGACCACAAGTGATCAAATATATCTGGATTTATAAAGGATGGATCTAGAAATCTTGATGTAAGGGGAAAATATTATCTTTCACAATTTAATGTTCATACATCTATCTAATTGAAGGTTGAAGAGGTGAAAAAGTAATAAACTAGATCTGTAAAAGATATTTAAAATGACCATGAGAATAACGATGATCATGATGGAATGATAATGTACAATAACCTATTATGCATTCCATCCCTACCATACCTGACGATGGAGTTTTTAGAGGAATATCATAGTTCTTAATTATCAATTCATCCTGGAGGTATGAAGATGTAGAATCACTTGAAATGATTATTCTACTAAGAAGGCATGAAGAGAGATATCATAGAGTGTGTATCTCAATGCTTGGTGTGTCAAAAAGTTAAGGATAAAATAAATAATTCTAAGGGGATGACACATCCATTACCCATAAAATAATTGGAATGGTAAAATTTCACCCTTGATTTTGTTGTTGGACTCCCCAAAACTTCTAAAGGGAATAATGCTATATGGGTTGTAGTCAATCACCTTACTATGTCAGCACACTTCATTACTATTAGAGAATATGTCTCTCGGGATAATCTTTCTAGGATATAAATTAAAAAATGGTAATCTTGCATGGAGTTCCACATTCTATGATGTATGATCGAGATATGAGGTTTACATAAATGTTATGGAGAAGTATTCAATAAGATATTGATATATAGTTAAGATACAACAATTTGTATCATCCACAAATATATGGTTAGTATAAAAGAATTATTCAAACCCAATAGGATATGTTAATATATTGTTCTTTGGATTTCAAAGGTGGTTGGGATCAACACGTTCCTATAGTTGAGTTTTGTTATAATAATACCTTTAACTCAAGAATTTAGATGGATACTTATGAAGCCCTCTATAAAAGGAAATGTGGAGATCCAACCTGATGGAATGAAGTTAGATAAACAAAGCTATTAGTACCAGATATAGATGAATAAATGGAAGAGAAAGTTATATCTATTTAGCACACATCCTTGAAGATCAGGGTTTTCAGAAAATTTATATTAATAATCTCTGGTGTAATCCTGAATTTGAAGTTAGTGATAAGGTGTTTCTAAGAATTTATCTATGTAACAAGGTTATGAGTTTTGGGAAGAAACAGAAACTAAGTCCAAGGTATATATGTACCTTCAATTTTTTTGATTATATTGAGACCATATCCTATCAATTAGTACTCCCACCAAACCTCTCTGATGTCCATGATGTATTCCATGTATCTCTCCTGATGAAGTACATACCTATCCCTTCACATGTACTATACTCAAAATTCACACAACTAGAGAAAGGTCTTTCTTATGAGGCACAATATATGGAGTTTCTATTTTGTTCAATTAATTTTCTACAAAAAAAGAACACTAACCAGGTAATAATTTTATGGAGAAACCACCAGTTTGAGGATGCTATGTGGGAACTTGAGAATATGATGGGGAAGAGGTATCCTATTTTTTGTATCAGAGTGATGAATTTCATAGGTGAAATTGGTTTTAATGGGGGTAGAGTATAACACCATGAGTGTTGATGAATTAGATTTTTTATCAAATCAAATTTATATGATATATTTCACTAAAAACCACTCTATGTTGATCATTCACTATACACAACACTGGGATATCTTCCATTTCCCACGATTCTAAGTTTTAACAAAACCATCATATATTTTTAATATTATTCAAACATTATCATTACAACATAGCCATTAAACCTATAGGTATAAATTTTCTAATAACTAATTTTTAAATATTATTAAAAATGGTTTTATATAAATATGACATTTTGATAAAAATATTAATTTTTTGTAGTCTTTATATGTTTCGAAGACACTATTTTCTCAGAAAAATGTGTTTTATTTCCTTTTGTGAAAAGTAATAAAATTAATTTTTCAAACTTTTAGAAAAAAAATTTATTAAATAAACTCAAATTTTGAAAACATCATGTCCAAATTAGCTTTTTGTGAATTTTTTTGATTTCTTTAAAAGTTTAATTTTTTGATTAATAGTGAAAAATACTGAATTTTATTCGATAAAATCTATTTTTTAAAAATATTTATAATTTTAAATTACATTTTAAATTGGTTTTAAAGTAAAATTAGTTTATTTAAACATACATTGATCCAAATTAGTCATTGTAATAAATTTCATATTGAATTATGTTATAAAAACATTATAAACTTTTGAATGTTTTCTCTTTAAAAACTATCTTTCTCATCTAATATGTGGGGTTAATTTTAAAATAAATTTTACCATGTTGGATAATGAAATTTGGAAAAATGGATTCCATTTTTATATTATAACACTTTATATTATCTAATAAGTTCAAGATAAATTTTTCAAAAAATAAATAGTGCGTGTATTAAAAATTAATAACCATGGTTAAGGTAAAAATGGATTTACCGAGGGCTAAAAAGAGATAATGTTGAAAATGACCAATACACTTGTTTAAAAACTATTTTAGGGCCATGTTTAGACCATTCCACCTCTATGGTTGAAGAATAGTCCATTTTGAATTCTTTTGACATATAAAATATGTAGTAGCAATCAATTCTTGTAAAGACACAGTTTTTTCCTTGTAAGACATTGAAATATTTCTAAATATACTTCCAGTGCTAGGTGATGAGACCGCATGAAATTATGAGGCATGGTGTCCCCATAATTAATTTAGTAAAAATTTTAATTATATTTTATATTGTCTAGACACAGTTAACTACAAAATGGGATAAATCTTAAACATTTGATCATATCGAAAATCCAAGACCACAGTTGAGTCTAGAACGCAGTGTTTTCCCTAGGAGCGGAATAAAATGTTTCAGTTTGGGATACTTGTCGAACCAAACTCACTGGAAGATTGTTTTAGTGAATTAATTAATTAATTAAAATAAAATAAATTAATTAATTTAACTTAGTCCATAATTATAAAAATTTATTACTACATCTTCTTCGCTAGGGTGATCCTCATTATTTTCTGAATTCTCCTATATGAGCATCATTCTCCTCTGTAGAATTCATTTGATGAATGAAAAAACCTATGGAGTAAGGTGGATTTATGTGAAATGGATGCACAATATTCTTCCAATCAATGTGTGAGCACATTCTTCACCATTGATCTATCTAAACAAGGGGTAGGACTTTTTTTGGTGATTGTTTGCACCCTAGATTAAACGTTTGAGTAGATTTTTTGTTTTTTATAAAAAAATTTCCCTCCCTACTCCCTTGTTTCTAATCCAAATGAATTTAAAAACTGGGTTTTTCCTATGATCGTTGGTTATTTATAATCCATAATTGCATGTTCTTGATCATTGTCCAAGAAAACATGGCCAACGATCGTAAACCCAATTTTCATGTTCTTTTCCTCCCATATTCTTTTCATTATTCAGTATTGGGACCCCAAAGTTCACAGTTCGACTATTGTTAGGCATAAAAAGCTCGATCTAGAGCCTGAATTTGTGTCGGATCGAAATAACGTCAACAATCCTTCAAGAAGAGCATAGATCTATAATCATTGCGATAAAAGGAAGTAAAATCTGATAATTTGGAGCTGGATTATTAAGTGTTGAAGATATGTGTGAAAGTGGAATAAAGAAATAAATCCCATGTGATGAATGATGGAAACATTCTAGTGAATGACGACCAACCAGTGCGATAAATGGATAGATCTAATGATTTCAGAAAGCATCACAACGAGATCTGAAGTTATTTGACCAGATTCGAAGCACGAGCATATATCCATGAGAAATTTGGGGGTGGGGGTTCTATAAAAATCCCAAATAAATGCTATGTAGGACGAACAAATTGAGGGTAGAATCCCTCAGTGGCAGTGCTGGGGTTTGGGAAAAGATAAGGATGGCACTACATGTATTCCTCCCTCAAACACCTTGTATCCCTCCCCAAGTTGGACAACCAGTGTGATGGGTCACACAAGTGAGGAAACTATGTAAGAGAAACACCGACATGGGTTGACCAGAGAAGAGGTATCCTCTTTGGACCAACATGCCATGTACCAAACTACATGGACACAGGGTCCGATTACACCGACATGGTCAGTAGATAGGGTCTGATCCCTAGATAGGTGGGACATTCCTTGTATTCCACCTAAATGGTGTATACCCCTATACTGATGGGACCCATGTGCTGACCTGAGACTTTTCCAGACTGTGAAGAGGTACCACACACAATGTGGGGCCCCTCACATGTTGTGTGCTACTTGAGCTCTATTGATCGATCTCTGAACGTTTGTTTCTCCTTCGTTTGATCATGGATTTTGTCCTGTGAGATGTTTATCCTAAGTGTTTTTACATAGAAAGTGATGATTCCCACAAAAGCAACTTTTAAGAAAAAAAATTGAATTTTCCGGGTTTATAACACACTCAGGTGACACCCAATGATGGAAGCGATCATACATATTCATCAAAGTAGTACCAAGCTTACCATAACGCTGGGTTGGGCAGTTTTATTCCACAATGGAAATTTTGGGATTACCCAGAGTAGGACTGGGTAGTGGAGTTCCCTGACGGTCATTCTAGGTTACCATCTAGTAGGACTAGGTAGTGGAGTTCCTCAATGTTTCAGGATTACCCACCAGTAGGGCTGGGTAGTGGCATTCCACAATAAAATCATCCCGGTATAACCCACTAGCTGATCTGGGCAGTGGTGTTTCACAGATGACTCAGTAGGCTTACTCTCTAGTAGTACTAGACAATGGTGTTCCCCTATGTCCTTCCCAGGTGGTACCCATTGGCTAGGCTAGGTAGTGTAATTCTTCAGTGACTACAGAAAAGGACCCTCCTGTCATACTAGGGAACATGATCCTTTCCTAGAATTTGTGATCCCTCGGCTGTGCAACATAGTGAATATATGTGTTTTGACGTTCCATTGGACTCAGGAGAAATACGGATGATTTCCCCACCAATATGAGTTCTTTTAATGCAACATAAAACCATACGAGGGAGTTATATCCACCCAAAGTGAACAATATCAAGGTGTGGTGATTGATTCCTTTTGAATTGTATATTATAGGCACACACAAGATGTGTTGGGAATCCTTGATAGACTTCTTTTGGAACTGCTATCTATTATTGTTCTTGGGTTGAGCTGTGAGATGGATATCCTCTTACTCTATCATTTGGATTTATTTTATTTTTAATCTATATATATATATATCATGTTTTAGAGCCCACTCTTTTGGTTTTGGTTACTTTCCTTCCAGGAGAGGCGAAGACTCGCTGTGTATTCCATGCACTTTCCTTTTATAGCTTATTGTGGTTAGATGAGTTCACTTCCTACTATAGTTAGCGAATACTTGATGAGAAGTTAATCTTCCCACTGATTCGAGCACCTTGTGTCAAGATGAGTTTAATTTCACTCTCTTGTTGGGTTGAGCAATTCTATTTTTACCATACCTTGTTCAATATATTACTTTCCTCTTAAATTGTATCTCGAACTACTCCCCTTCACCTTTTTGGGGAGTTCTACTAGGTGTATATACACTCACACCAACATGGTATTTTCCCAACACATGTTGGTTATTTTGTATACAGTGGATAGTTCAATTTTGACTTCATATAAGCATAGGGACATATACTGCTTGGACCACCTATGGTGGTCATAGATTTGGATACAGGAGATGGGCTCTCAATTCTTTACACCCATTTTTTTTGAGGATGGGACATATTTTTGGGTGGGCGTGTATTTTTTACTTTTCTTTTCATTTTATACTATCTTACTTCACACAATTTAGTGTTCCATCCATATTTGGGATATTTATAGGAGTGTTTCATCTTTTACTTATTTCGCTATGCACTTTTGCATTTAGTTGGTAATGTGTGTGCGTAATGGTACTTAAGAAAATGGCTCCCAAAGATTTTTTTTTTCCATTGGCGCTTTTCTCCACCCCATGTCTTATGGAATTGGGCTTGGGTTAGTCGTAGCTCAAACCTTGGCATGGGATGTAGTGATGTGTATACATATCTAAGTATATCCCATACACAAGATGAACAAAACTCCCATAAATCATGGATGATTTCACCAAACTCCAAGGAAATATTCACTAAAAAACTAGTTAAAATAAATAAGAAACAGTGGATATCAATGAGGAACTAAACAAGGGGAGTGGAATTGATTTACTCTCTCATAAATCACACAATATAGAATCCAAAAAAACCCCACACATGGGGGATTAGTGATTGGGAAAAGAAGAAGGTGATCTGAACACAAAATAGTCACCTCTTGTCACTGAAAACACGTAGAAATTAAAGGGTATAATGTAAAAAAAATCCTTCCCATGATCAAAAATAAACATAGAAACTTTCATATCTTTAATAGTGATTCACACAATGAAATTCATATGGACATCCTTGGACACCCTTGATAGAGAAAATATTTTCAATTAATTTATATTTAATATCATTTTTTTCAACCCACAAAAGTGTTCCTCTAAGATGAATTGTTTCATTTTTATGATAATGGTGTTATTTTGAGTTGAATAGTAAAAATTGGCCATTTTAGATTTTTAACAGTTTTAAATTATTTCTGTAGTTTTTCCATAACATTATCTACACTGATCCAAATTGCAAAATTATTTCTTTTCCATATTCTAATCTTCCAGGGCTTCATTGACTATTTTTGGACTAAAAGCTGAATCGGCCATATGGAAACTCAAAATAAGCTCACAAGTCGGCGAAAGAAAACTGTTTTCAGTTTTTCCTAGTTTTGGTGTGGGATCCATAAATCATCCATGGTGGGTCCAAATGTTGTGCTATTCGGTGGGTAGACGCGCAAGGGGTTTTAGAACATCTTTTGTGAAGGAAAGGTCGGGGGATTCGGCCGTTTGAGGGTCCATTAAAGCTTCTTAATCCAGGGGTTGGCGTTTTGGAGAGTCTAACTGGACAGAATAAATGATCAGAGTAAAAGGGGCATAACTCTCGGAATACCTCTCCAAATCCGATGATACTTTTAGGGGAGACTACCAAGACAATTATGAACAACATTGAATAAGGGATCAACACGTTAAGAGGTCATTTATTAGTTCAAACGCGCGACATCATTCTCAGCTTTTTCTTTTATTTCTTTTATTTAAAAATGTCTCTCCTCTCCTGCATTATCTCGCTTACCCCATCCATAGAGGGGTAGTTTCATTTGAGTGATCAAAAAGAGGAGAGGCTGGATCTATGTGTTGTGCTTGAGTTTTTGTGCTTGAAATGAATAAAATTTGTTCTTCTTTCTTCTTCTGGTTCCAATTCTTAATTCAGTATTAAATTCCGAATGTGGTTGTGTTAAGGTTTTGATTCTGAAATTATAAATTGCTTTGGTCGATGATCACATCTCCCTCCACCCAATTCTAATCTGTATACGGTGGAACATGATTAGGGTTGGGTGGTGATTTCTCGACGGTTTTCAAGCACATGTGTAGGATTGTATGTTGAAATCTTGGTTTATTAGGGAACAACAATTCCAGGTCTGGGATTGCACTAATTAATCAAGAGACCTTCTATAATCCTAAACACATTGGAAGGAGGATAGACCAATCTAAGGTTTTATAAAGGAAAATTCTCATCACATCTCTCTTACTAGTTTAAGGAAGAAGAAGAGATAAAATTTGGAAACCATGATGGCACAACACTAAGTCTAGCCGAACCCAATCCAATAACCGTCTTTATCATTTGTTAAAACCAATCCTTTTAAGAAAACCAACAAAAAGTGACAACCTTGTTTTCTATGCACTCCTCTTCGGTAGACTACCTAGGATCAACTACTATACTATACTTATGTAAATAAAATATTGTTTTGCCATGCCCCACGACAGGTGTGCGTCAAATTTGGCACCGTTGCCGGGGAGGAAGTGCCACAACCTATTTGAAAATATTTCACTTTTTCAAATTTAAAAATAAATTAAAAAAATTATTTTTTCCATGATGTATTCAAATTTAAATTTTTATGCATGGGATGATTACTTGCAGGTGTAATATTAAGAACCAGAAATTGATTATCGTGATCTCAATGATCGGGTTGAAAGGATTAGTAATAATTTGGATGATTTGGGTTGCAAAATGGAATGGGCATTGGACTATGTTCGTGCAATGATGGAGCAACCCGACCCTGATCCGGAGCAAGAACTTGAGATAGTAGTGGAAGAAATTTCACCACTCATCATTGATGAACTAGAGGACGTAAATGTTGAGGTACTTGAAGAATAAATCATCATCACTCAACCAATTCTACCCGAGAATGATGAAAAAGAAGATGACTTCCCTACTGAGCTACATGTGGGAGATCAACAAGAACTTGATGAATTTTGGAATGAATGTGAGGAACTTATTGATCTTCCCAAGTCTTGAAAACAAGAAGATCCAACACCACAGAAGGAATACACCACCCAATTGGTGGAATTTGAAGTCAAGATGGAGGAGCCCGACTACCTCCCTCCATCCAGTGATAATCAAATCCAAGAGGCACATTCAACTGAAGAAGTGATTGAACCAGACCCAACTCAGGGAGATGATCCTTCCCTGAACTCTACCTTTTCTGTTTTAATTCAATATGATTTGAGCATCAGTCCTTATAATTTTGAATTTTCAGATTTGGTCAATCATTACATTGCCTTAGAAGAAGATGAAAAAGAATATGCACCTGTTAAGGAACACCTGGAGCTCCCTGAAGATATTGATCATCTACTTGAGGAAGTCCATGAAGAGATACAAGTGGCTATGCATGAAGAACCAAATATAAAATCTTCCTACCATAAAAGGGAATATTTTGAAATTAATATTTCAAATTTAAATGTTGAATCTCCCTTAGATTATTCTTTTCATGCAGAACATCTGGAGAAACCACTATATTTTGACGAAGGCATTGCACAAGTAGCAACTGAAGAGGAGGTGGTTCCATACTTTATCCTACCCCCGCCATGAAATAGGTTTATAATTGTGAAGGGGGCAAATCTGGTGTACTCAATACATGGAATTATCCTCAGAAAGGAAAAGGTACATGTTGGAAAGAAGAATTTTTGTTGGTTCATGAGCAAGAAACCTCACCCACCATCAGATTGGGGATAACTGATTAGAACTGCCCCTCTAGAGGCAGTCAAAACCCAGGGCCCACTTGGGGGATTAAACCAAGATTTATCCTTATTATCTTATTCAATTTCCATTTCCATTTCTTTTAATAAATTTCTTATGTTAACTTATTCTATTTTTTAGGTTTTCAAAGAGAAACACTTAGGAGCTTAACTCAACGTTGCATTGCCAATAAGTCTGGTCGTACCTCTCCTTTATACTTTCTTGTTGTTGTGATTCATTTTAAAATTAGTATACATGTTAAATAAACGTGAATGCATTGAGGACACTGCGTCATTTCAGTGTGAGGGATCTAACCTTTGTAGTTTAATATTTTCATTTTGTGTTTGTTTTTCCGAAAATAAAAAAAAATGTGTGTTTTCAAATTTTTGTGTTTATTTTTCAATTTTTGATGTGTTTCTGAAACTTTTGAACTGAAATGATTATCAATACCATTTTTGAAACTCATTTCAATGAGTGAACCAATTTATTTAATGAAACTGAGCTTAAATGAATGCTGAAATTACTTTTGCTTCAAGTTCAAATATTTTGGAATTTCATGAAAATTACACTGATTTTTGAAACTCATGCCATATTTAACTGTATATATATTTGAAATCACTTTCCTGTGAGGCTTATGAACCATTTTTGTCATATTCTTTTCATTCACCTCATTTCTTGAGAGAACCAGACCATGCTTGCTTTAACCAGAATTTGATTTATTTCTTTCAAAACTTGAGGGTTTGTGGTATGTGTATTTTAAATTATTGAGGCATTTATTTGTTTTGAAGCCCCCTTTTCAGAATAATCCTTTTCATTATGGCCCACCTTTACATTTATCCTTCATTTTAGCCCCTAGTAGCCATGAATTGCCTATTATGTTAGTCACATTACAAGCCAATTTTCCCTATCCTACCTACTCTTGAAGTGAAATTGCATGATCTACTTGAACTTAAGTGTTGGGGAAGATGTCATGTGGTGTACTACCTAATTTAGTGAAAATTTGTGTGGAAAATAAATTGTGGAAGAGATGCGTGTGATGCTGAAAAATTAATCTGTTGAAATCTGTGCCTTTTCTGGAGCTTTCATGATAAGAGAAGCTGTGCCTTTCTGGAGCTTCCAATGTACAAAGAAAGTTGTGCCTATCTGGAGCTTTAAAAAAATCATGTTTGAAAAGATTGATATTTTTGCTGCTGATCTGATTGAATGATGATGTAGCCTATTTTCAACAAAGGGGAAGTGAGGGAGACTATATTTGAGTGAAAATTAGAATCTTGCAATTTTGCTTCAAAAAGAGTCAAGCCCTCCTTTTCGGCCTCAGAATGTTTGACATCTAAATCCTACCAACCGGAAGCCACAAAACAACCCTGAAAGGTCCTCATTAGGAACACATGTCCTTGACTCACATCGGGTGGAGAAGTAAGAATTTATCAAGCCTATAGTGACTCTTGTGTGAGTTTGGATGAGAAAAGCCTTGTTCAACATTTACATTTGTGAGATTAGAGAAACTTCATGTGAGGTAGGTGTTCTACATGCATGGGATAAAAATGAAGTGGAAATATATTAAAATCATAATTAGAGAACTTCAAATAACTGTTTTTGAATAGGCATGATATCTTTTTGTTTCTTGAAATTGATTTCATAGATCTCATTGATATATGTTTTGAATTTGATTTAATTTGATTTTTACTTGTCCAGGAGTCCAAGTGATAAGTGTGGGGGAATTGATAGAGAAAATATTTTCAATTAATTTATATTGAATATCATTGTTATAAACCCACAGAAGTGTTCCTCTAAGATGAATTGTTTCATTTTTATGATAATGGTGTTATTTTGAGCTGAATAGTAAAAATTGGCCATTTTGGATTTTTAACAGTTTTAAATTATTTCTGTAGTTTGGCCATAACATTATCTACAATGATCCAAATTCCAAAATCCTTTCTTTTCCAGATTCTAATCTTCTAGGACTTCATTGATAATTTTTGGACTAAAAGCTGAATCGGCCATATGGAAGCTCAAAATAAGCTCACATGTCGGAGAAAGAAAACTGTTTTCAGTTCTGCCTAGTTTTGGTGTGGGATCCATAAATCATCCATGGTGGGTGAAAATGTTGTGATATTCCGTGGGTAGACGAGAAAGGAGTTTTAGAACATCTATTATGAAGTAAATACGGCGGGATTCGGCCATTTGAGGGTCCATTAAAGCTTCCTAATCTGGGGGTTGGCATTTTGGAGAGTCTGACTGGACAGAATAAATGATCAGAGTAAAAGGGGCATAACTCTCAGAATACCTGTCCAAATCCGCTGAACTGTTTAGGGGACACGGCCACGACAATTATGAACAACATTGAAGAAGGGATCAATTCATTAAGAGGTCATTTATTGGGTATAAAACACAACAACATTCGGAGGACGAAAATCTGGCTATAAAAGGAGGAGAGCTCCTCCTCCTCAAAACATCTCACTCTCCATCCCATTCCTTCTGGGACACCATGGAGAAGAACTTCTCAGCTTTTTCTGTTATTTATTTTATTTTAAAATTTCTCTCCTGTCATTCATTATCTCACATACCCCAACCTTGGAGGGGTAGTTTCATTTGAGTGATCGGAAAGAGGGGAGGTTGGACCTATGTGTTGTGCTTGAGTTTTTGTGCCTAAAATGAATAAAATTTGTTCTTCTTTCTTCTTCTGGTTCCAATTCATAATTCAGTATTAAATTACGGATGCGGCTGTGTTAAGGTTTTGATTCTGAAATTATAAATTGCTTTGGTCGATGATCACTTCTCCCTCCACCAAATTCTAATCTGTATACGGTGGAATATGATTAGGGTTTGGTGGTGATTGCCCGACGATTGTCAAGCACATGTGTAGGATTGTATGTCGAAATCTTGGTTTATTAGGGAACAACAATTCCAGGTCTGGGATTTCTCTAATTAATCAAGAGACCTTCTACAACCCTAAACACATTGGAAGGAGGATAGACAAATCTAAGGTTTTATAAAGGAAAATTCTCATCACATCTCTCTTACCAGTTTAAGGAAGAAGAAGAGATAAAATTTGGAAACCATGATGGCACAACACTAAGTCTAGCAGAACCCAATCCGATCACCGTCTTTATCATTTGTTAAAAACCAATCCTTTTAAGAAATCCAACAAAAAGTGACAACCTTGTTTTGTGTGAACTCCTCTTCAAGAGACTACCTAGGATCAACTGCTATACTATACTTAGGTAAATAAATTATTGTTTTGCCACGCCCCACAAAAGGCGTGCATCAACCCCCTCCAAAAAACCCACCTATCAAACCATGAATGCTCCATAATAATTCCATTCAGAGTATGGATACCTTATCATGCTATAAATGGGATTCAATAATAGTTTTCCAATATCCCAACCACTAAGCCCTCCTATGAAGTCCATCTGAGCATCAATACCAATAACCGGGTCTCAAACCACACCCAAAATCATAATTTAAGGATGTCAAACAATTTATATTCCAAATCTAAATGCAATTTCTCAAAAAAAATTGTCACAAAATAAAAAATTCATTATTTTTGTAAAACATAATAACCTAAAAATCTCTTATGTGTTACCATCTTCGCAGAATAAAAAATATAATCCCTTAAAAGTCATGGTAATCAAAAACCCTAGCCTCTCAACCTGTCGTGGTTATCATTTAACTAATAACGTATTTTGTTCCATCTACAACCAACCATTTCACTTTTGCTTCATAAATCGAACCATCAATCCTAGATACACTAGCTTTTCAGCTAAAAGCTCATAAATTGATCCCCAGACCACATCAACCACATCCCACACAATACTCCTAACAAGAATTCAACCTCACTATATCCAATTTCCATGTCAAAATGCTAACTAGACTTCCTGTAAATGAATTTTCTGGAAAAAACATAATTTCAGCATTAACGTGTCACATCAACACTCGACCATGACGCCCCAACTCTTGAAGGAATTATAAGATCATCTAAACATACACACCAATTTCGGGACCCAACATTTAGTGTAACTCCACAGGTAGACCCTCATAAAATTCCCAATGTCACCGTGATCCTCTCTCACCAGTCTCACCCTACCCATGACCCTTAAAACATGAAGGTCACTTATCGGTAGTTGATATGAATATCCCTACCATAGGATTATCATTATCATCATTTCCCTAACCTAACACATAGTCTGAATAGTTAATGCTCCATCCATTACCTAATGCAATGACTGGACATCATTCTTTCACTCATATTTGAGTGAAAACATGAATCACCAACAACATGATACTCACCTACCAGGAACAACATCTTCCTATATCCAATGATGATCTCCCCAATATATGTCTTACATAACACCTTCCCTCGAGAACTGAACCTAGTGGGTCCCAACCACACTCTCACTCATCCTTTTAATGTCTAATAAGGATCAAAACTTCAATCCTCAATGAATGAACATGTTTTGTTGATGTACTAAAATTGCAACACCACTTGGTTAAACAACAAACTGAAAAAATCAGAACAAACCCACACATGTTTCATTCACTAATTGTCAACATAACTAGCACCATGAGTACCTAGTGAACACCTACCCCACCCACAATGAACATTCCCGAAATGCCTCAACAACACTCAATCTACACCTCCTATGGTGTAATAATCCACTAAAAACCCTCTCATAGGTTCTTACCCAAAATTATAATTAATATCATCTATTCCCAATGATTTCATACTCCAATACAACCTTATTTCACAAATAAACTCATGACCTTGTGATTCACATCCCATAATACCCAATCTCAAATGACTAACCCACATACCCTGCTACACTAGATTTCAATCTCACCCAATAACACAAGGCATCACACTCCTTCCAAGGAAAACTCAAACATCAGCAACTACACAATCATTATTCCAATACCACTTGTGTCAACTCATGATCTCACCACGCCACAACCAATAGGCCATAATTACCATAGATTTGTACCAATCAAACACAAACTCCACTCATAGTATATAGGTTGGGTATTCAAAAAATTACATGGATTGATTAAAAATAATACCTCCAAGAATATATTTAGGAAAACATAATATAGGTCTTTGTTGAAATATTATTTAACTGAACCCTACATTCTAAAAATAACATGTGGCGGTCCTCTCTCATGTACACCATGTAATAATTATTTTATTTCTAGTGAATCAATTCCCTCGTCGAACAATTATGTACAAAATGATGAGTTTTTAAGAATTATTTTTAAAAATAGCTTATATTTCATTGACATCTTTCACTACATGTTACACCATGTTATGATTTTACTACACACAACACTATTTTATGCAACATTATAGATGATACTGCATAAACACCTGAAGGCCTTTTTATTAATTTTTTGAAAATCACATTTTAAAGGTTCATGGGTAACCTTTACATAGACCATATACATAGAGGCACAATGCCTTAATACATGGTCATTTCAGGCCATATGACCAAAAACCCCAAATAAATCCCCACCAAACTAGGTCTAATTTATTATTCCAAAGCAACTAACCTTCAAAACTAATCAGGAAGCAATACCAATGCATGATAGCATGGGCTTGGTCCTTATGGTAAATACATACCCTCCAATTCATCCAAATCTGATTTCATATAATGATTTAGCTTCTTACCCTGACCTCATCTAGGACTACTATTGGGTATCAAACCCCTTTATTATTTTTCACTCTCAATTCCCATCGAGAGATGTCCTGAAAACCCGTGAGGAAACCGTCGCCAATTGAAATCTACCACCACATATCAGAGGCTCTTCCTAACCATCAATATTCATCCATTACCTCACTACCAGTCATTGATACCCACCGTCTAGCACCACTAAGCATTGAGTCATCGAACAAGGGAGCACATCGTCGTGCACCACCCCGCCTTCCGCTGATACCAATCACCGTGTACCGATCTGTTGCTCCCAACTACATTAGAATCATGCCTTTATTTTTTTTCTTACCACCTCCATTTGGACTTAATCCCCCATTGATGATGCAATATTTACGGGCTGCAACCATACGCCTTGCCACTTGGGAGGTTTTCCGTTCAAAATCTTCAATTGTGATCATTATAACCTAGTCATTAAACCTATTGGTATGAATAGTGATAACTAATTTTAAAATATTACCTCTAATTTTTTTATACAAAGAAAACATATTGACAAAAAATATTTATGATTTGGTAAATTTTTTATATGTTTCGGAAATACTATTTTCTCAAAAAGATGATTTTTATTTCTTTTTGTGAAAATAATTATAATAATTTTTCACACATTTATCATATTAATTATATAAAATAATATTTATTTTTTAAATCATAATTTCCAAATTATCTTTCCGTGAATCTTTAGTATTTTTCTAAAAAGATTCATTTTTTGATGAATATTGTAAAAAACAGACTTTTAATTAAAAACTCCATTTTATTTTAATTATTTTTATAGTTATATTATAATTTAAATTGGTTTTAAAGTAAAATTAGTTCATATATACATGAATTAATCAAAATTAGTTCATTGGAATCAATTTCAAATTTAATTTTGATATAAAAACATTGTAAAGTTTCGAACATTTTCACTTTAAATACTTGTTATCTTATCACGTTTGCATTATTAATTTTAAATTAATTTCTTCAAATGATGTGAAATAAAATTTTAAAAATATAATAAATATTTTTAATAGTAATAATATTTATTATAAAATAGGTATGAATTAATATTTTACCGAAATTATTGGTGAAATCAATAAAAATTAATTATCATGGTTAAGGTAAAAATGGGTTTTCGAGGGGTCAAAATAAAACATAAGGGTAAAAATTAAATATAATCTTGTCTAAAGACTATTTTTTGGTCATATTTAAACCATTAAACCCATAAGGTTCTATAATGGTCCATTTTTTTACCATTGGGACATATGTAAAATGTGGAGCACTCAATTCTTTTCAAAAGCACCAAGTATGTCCTCTCCCCCACTAATAAAAGGTTACCACCTCTCCTCTCTTCTTCCCGCATTAAAACCCTTTTAATTCATCCAATACCTACCAATATTACTTAAAAAATACCTTATTTTATCCATGAATCTTTATTTTGGACATAAATCCAACCTAAAAAAGATTTTGGTTCATACCTGAGGAGGATACCCGAAGAAGAGGAAACGTTCATCAATAAGCATCTTTGTTTTATTTCTTCCTCCAACTCCCTCAATTATTATTATAATATGATTATGAAAAAACCTCATTATCTTAAATATACTTATATTTTGTTATTATAAATAAATTACCTAAAACCAAATCATCTACCAAAAAATGAGTTATGAAATCATCGTTCATATGTAAGGTGAACTATAGGCTAGCAAAGCGATGTAATTCATGTTTCCATTACCACCTATAACCATTAGAAATAATGATTAATTTATTATTTATATATTTTATTTATGATATTATTATACTTTTATAATTATTATATCCCACATACCTCCATTATTTCCGTTTTTTGTAATAGGATAATATCGCCCATGTGTAATACAGACTACCCCGTCGTGAAGCGATGTGATTCATTCATTCATTATAAATAAATTACATAGTATGTTTTTAATAAAAAAATATGTTATATATATGAAATAAATATAATTTTTTAATTATATATAAAATTTATCACTCATTCTATTAATCCGTTAAAAAAATGGAAGCAACATTCATGTGTATGTACGACCTACCGTCAAAAAAAACGGTGCATTTCATTTCCTATTTTTAAATATCATGGATTACACTAAATAAATATATGATTAATATATATGATATTTATATCATGGTAAATATTAGTTATACAATAAAACCATTATCATATTAATTGGACAAAAAAATAACAAATCAAAACATATACAAAAAACAAAGCAATTATTACCCGAAACGTAACATTAAAATGGAATATTTAATTAATAGTTAATAAAAGGTAATAATAAAATAATATATGGTATTATATATATGAATATGGTTATATAAAAAAATTATAATAAAATAATATTTATTATATAGTATTTTGAACAAATATGATGAAAGTCAAGACCTAAGTTAAGGGATTTCAAGTCTCTCTTTGATTAATGGGAGACATATTCAAATTCACCACCCATTTTTTTTGGGTGTTGTATATATCCACCAATTCGAATTATTATATTATGAATCAGATTATTTTAATGAAATTTATAGTTTCATTTTATGATATTATTTTTTGGTGATTATGATTCAAAATATTAATAAGGAGGTAAAGGATTTTTGTCTCAATTGTCTTTCTTTGAGACTTATGTCATGTTATGAACCTATATTCCTTTATGATTAGTATAAAGAGACACTTTGTCTCATAATTTCATGAATGTATTTATTATAATGATATTTTATGTTCCATTTTATGCTAGTCTTACATGGTGGTTTTGATTTAAATGTACTAAAGTGGTAACGATTTTATGTTACTATTTAATCATTTATCTGGATTGTTTATGATTATATTTTTAATGATAAAATATTATAATAAATATCTCAATAAAATCATGAATTTTATTATTCTATGGTTATTCATGATTTTTCAATGTAATAGTACCATTTTCCCCCCTCTTTGGTAATTAAAATAATTAAGAATTTTTTTTTGAAAATAGGACATTATTTATATCTTTCATCGGATATCCATTTTCATTGAAAACCATGTATTCTAAAAATGATTTAAAAATGTATTATTTTTCTCCAAATTATTTATTAAATACATTTTACCCATGTTTGGTTTTTTTACAAAATGCTTTGAAATGAATCTCCATTCCATTTTCTAAACAATGCTAGTTTGTCTTCTACCAAAAATGTGAAAGGTGTCTTCATTTTAACATTTACGATTTGAATAGAAATGTACAATGTCATAACCAATAATAGAATTAAATATTTATTTATAATTTTTGAATTTTATTTGAAATTAGAAATATTTTCAAAATGTTTAACATTTTAAAAAGTGTTTTTCAAAGTTGAAATGATATTTTACTCAAGAATTTTTTTAAACATTCCATCAAATTTTCATTCCATCTAAGATGATATCCTTTGATGTAACATATGATTTTATAGGTATATGAACCTCAGATACCATTCGTATTCATTATGTGAATTGTTTATCCTAAAAATATTTTTATGAAACCCATTTCTATTCCACTGGTTACACCATGATGAATTTATTATGAAACCCGCATCTTTTTCCACATGTTATGCTATGATAAAATGATAATATGATTATGAAACCTGTTTATTTTCCACGGGTTATGATATAATGTAATTTTTTTAAAACCCATTTCATTACATGAATTACGATATGATTAATTTTTATGATCTTTTGGAACACATAAATATAGTTTTAATTATGATATGGTTGTGCCCTATATCTCCCTATAATGCATTAGTTAAAGATTTTTAACTCATGAGATAGAAATTATTGTAATTATGAGTAAACATTGTTCATTAGGGGGACTATGTACACTCTGATGGTCTTTGGAGTGAACCTTGACTACTATGATGGGTTGAGGAGTGAACCCATTTCAATATGATAGACTTGGTAGGGTGCCTTTACTAATATGGAAATTATTTTCTATGTTTATGTGTACGACACAAATTTCTTGTCTTATGCCAATTTCATGCCTTCATTTCTGAAGTACATTTATTCCACTATGATTAATGTCTTATAATTACTGATATTTATTCCATGACTCATTTTTATAATCAGGGATTTGCAGGGTATGTGTTTCAAATGTTATTATCATGTTACCATACCCTTATATTCATGTTATGCTTATCTATATCCCTTTTTTACTATAATGACCCGTGTTTTCAACCGGGTTAAAAAGTGAAGGAATTTGAAAATTTTCAATTATTGAACCGGTTGTTTTTAGAATCGTGCTTTGGAACGAGGTTCCGAAGGTTTGAACCCTTCTTTTTAATGTTTTTGGGGTTGGGAGAAGGCCCTAGAAGTATCCCGAGTGTCTCAAGAGGTTTCAGGTGCGTTGTACCCGAAGACGACTGGTTTTTAAGCAATAGCAGAAGGCGCACGATTGGCGCACGGTTTCCCAAACCGTGCAGCCCAAACCGTGCGGCTAAAAATAGGGAGGCAGAGGAGTCCACACGGCCTGCGCACGGTTTCCCCAAACCATGCGACTATCCCTTTCAGGGTGTTTAGGGTGTCTAGTAGAGGTTGCACGGATTGCACACTGTTTGGAAAACCGTGCAGGTCAAACCATGTGAGGCCCTCCTATTTTGGGTTTTTAAAATATTTAAAATGAGTTTAAAATAAAACCTAAACTGACTCTCCGTCACCCTCACTCAACCCACACGATGCATAGGGAGGGGCTCCCCTTGAGCCGCGCGTGACGCCCCCCTGCCAGCCTCTTCTCGGTCAAGGTTTCTCCTTCTTTATTGGCGATTATTCTTCTGAATCTCCATAGTAATCTCCTCCCTCGTTCCTCCTCCCTACTTGGCCGATTTTAGGGCTTCCCCTTGCCCTATTTTTCATTTGGCCAAACCCTAGGTTTAGGATGGGTTTTTGATTTCACGTTATTCTTTGTTTGTCTTATTCTAGGTTGATGTGAAGGGGCCGTTGGGACTCCTTTGGGTGAGTTTCGGTGTCTTCTTCCAATGGAGAGGCGGTTTGTGGTGGTTTCAATATGCCGGTTTGATTTCGAGGTAAGGGTTTTACCCGTTCATTGTTTACACATCTCCCAATTTGTTATCTTTGGTTTTTTTAAGGTTCGTAGTGTGTGTTTCTTAGTGCTTTGGCGGGTTCAGAATGGTTTTGTTTTGCCAGAGCGGCAGCGGCTCTTAGTTACAAAGCATCAAGATCTGGAGTGTAAGGATGGATCCACCTTGAGGTGGGGTCCCTCTCCTTGCCCTTTAATTTAAAGTGAATCATTTTAAAGAGTTTAATACTGCATTGTTTTGGTATTTTAATTATACAGGTTTGGTCGATTAAATGCTTCTATGAAAATCATGTGAATTGCAGGAATAAGATAAAAGTGGTTGATTGGTCACAAAAATAATGATTTAATAATAAAACCCCTTAAATAGAGGTGCACTGTCTTCAAGATAAAATTAAGAAGTAGATCCTTATGCTTTCCTGCTAAACTCTTGTTGTGTTTGGGTGGAAATTGATTGATGTCACGTTTCCTCTGAATTGTACTAAATGGATAAGTTATGACAGTTGTGCTCTTTTGATGAAATTGTTAAACATGAATGAAATGGATTAGGGTGGTGAGACCATGCCTTCGGATGAGGTAATAAGCACGGCTTATGTTAATGCAATGAATTTAGTGAATGGGACTTACCTGGGAGAGGTAGTCCACATCACCTTGTAATGCCTTGTAAATCCCTTTATGTCCTTGAAATGATATAAAAGGAATGTAGGATTAATTGGGGGTTATCCATTACCGTACATGAGCGGGTTGCCTCATGTACTTTATATAAACGTGATGAACATGTTAATGTGTTGAAATGGATACTTAAGAGGAGTTTCTTTAAGTATAAATGTGATAATGATACTTGAGATAGTTTGCCTTAGGTATAATTGTATGGACGTTATTATAACCGTTTACATGGATATAGGCTGTATGTTTGTTTGTGATTGTGATATGACTTTTGAATTCTTATGAGGTAATGCCGTAAGTAGTATAATATAAACATGGTTGTGATGGGAGTGCACACATGATGATGCCACCTGGTGATGATTGCATGTCTGAATGGGAGGCAGTTATACCACATGTCAGAGTGATGAGTTCGACAGATATGTGTTTGGATGAGAGGCATTTATACCCCATGCTAGTGTGATTGTACATGTCTAGAAATGAGGCATTCTTACCCCTTTCTAGTTTACTTCTAGTGATGATTTACGTGGTTGGATGGGAGGTAGTTATACCCCTTCCAGTGTGACTGTACATGTATGGAATGGAGGCATTCTTACCCCTTTCCAGTTTATTTAGGGACGAGAGGCATTCTTACCTCGTGCCCGCTAATCTGGATACATGTTTGGAAGGGAGGCATTATTACCCCTTTCCAGTTGACTCATAGGGACGAGAGGCATTCTTACCTCATGCCCGCTAATCACGAAAAATGGGTGGGAGGCATTCTTACCCCATTCCATTTATGATCTAAATGCATTATATATATATATGTGGTGACATGATCAGGTTACTTTACCGGCATGAGCCGAAACAGGTATAACCATCAGGTGTCCCTTGGGAACCTGGACGGGTGTTGCTTACGTAATTCTACTTACTTATTTCTCTATATCTGCTTCATGATTTAATTTATATTACACTGTCTGGATTGGGTTAGACACTGGTGGTGCCAGCCTACTGATATTTATATCTCACACCCTACTCGGGCCGTCATTGCACTGGGGTACCTGAGTAGACCTTTATTGTCCGCAGGACCTAGGTTGGTTGATATTTTGCTTGTCCTTGGGGATAGGAGCAAAGGACCAAGCGGGAGCTTGGGATGCTCAGGAGATCGCCCGTTGGGCCTTGTTGTATTTTCTTCATTTATTTTGTATTGTATTGGAAGCATGTTGTATTGCTTCCTGCTTTCGCATTATATTATTCATCATCCATGTATCGTGTAAACTGGCTTTGGCCACCTTTTATAAAATGACCACTATTTGTCTTCCGCTGTTGTCTGTTCATTGTTTATCTATTACTGATTCTACTAATTTTGTGTTTCACTCTAATAATACCATTTTGAAACTCTGATAAGAGGGTATTGTCTCCCCACTATGACCTCCATAGACCCTCGTTACTTGTCAGCAGCCTCTGGCGTACGGGGAGACGTGCTTGAGGTCATGTGACCTACCGGTCCGGCCACCGGTTCGATAGTTAGCCGGGCCGGGACATTACTAAGTGTCATCAGATTAGTTTTATCTTCTGATTTTTTTTACTGGTTGGCGACATTAGACAGGGATAGGTACGGATTCTAATTTGTTAATGAGTTGTGTCCTGTAATGGCCACCCCATGCACAGGGAAAAGCCAAATTGCCTCGAATGCAATTATTATTCTAATGATTTTTATTATTACGGATGATTTGATTTCACCTTTGGGTGACACACATGTTTTTCGTTGATACTGTTGATGCAATTTTGGGTTATGTTTCTGTTGGAACTTGATGATACGAGGGTGTGTCATCTCATGCATCATATAGGAACCTTGTATGAAATTGCATACCATGAATTATGTCATTCCATCAAGGATGCATTAGTTGATGTCTTCTTTTGTGATAGGTGTCGTGGTAGTTATTCCATGCTTCTGTTATATACCATGTTCTGTGTTACTTCTTATGTTAACATGCTGTTTTTGATCAAAAATGAAATGGGTTGCTTTTGCTAAATTAAGTGATTGCGGTTACGATAGGAGCCAATTTTCAGTTGTAAGTTGTATGGGCGCCTTATATCTGGGAAAGGGTAACATGTGTAATCAGATTTCCAAAAAAGGGCTGCTAATGTTTTAATTGTAAAATGGAATTGGTTTTGATTAAAGGGAGCCAAATGCCAAACTGTAAGGTGTATGGGCTCTTTGCAAATTGGTAGGTGGCCACCCTTTTGATTGGATTGTTTTATTTGAGCATGTTAATTTCAAAATGTGATCTATTTTGTTTAATGGGAGCCAATTTTCAATTTATGGGTTGTATAGGCGCTTCATGGGTTGGGAAACGGAAACCCATAATAAATATAATGGCAGGATGATTTGTGTGATTCTTATATGTGTAACAGCTGTTTGTTTTGATATAAAATGTTTTGGCTTGATGGGAGCCTTGTAGGTCGCCTAGTGGTTAAAAGGAAGTTGGTTTAAACTTGCCTTTTATGCTTTGAGCTGTTTGATAAATTGATCATGTGCCTAGTGAATTTTTTTTTGGAAAAGGGTACTTGATGAGTTGAATTTAATCTTTTAAAGTGATTAAATGATAAATGTGAATAAATATAAAGGGCTTGGAAAAATGAACCTGTAGTGGTGTCCCCTATTGAGACCTTGTGTGTGTGTAGGTTAAGTCGTTTTTTGTGAGTGTCTTGGAACGGAACCTCACGCGTTTTTTGTAGGTTGATTTCTTTTAGAAATGACATTAAATGTCAGTTTTTGAGCACGATGAATTTTTTTGGGCGTGATCAAGTGCTTGGGTCGACAAGTGTTTTTTGTGAGGGGCTAGCCGGTGGTAGGTAGCTCCCTTAGAGCTTATTTTCTTGGATTGTTCGGTGATCTTTCTGAAGTTTGGTACTATTCGTGTACGGTTGTCCCATGTAGGACTTCTAGTTCTAATGACACCCTTGTTCGGATGGGAGATCATGCTTCTTTTTATCTTGTTAAGGGTTTGAGCATCGGGTAATGCTCTGTATCAGTTGGTTGGACATGCCTCGGGCATGGTCGGTCTCCTTGTTGGTCGTTTGACCCTTTCTTTTTGTGCAGAAATGGATGACTTGACAAGTCATCGTCCAAGTGAATGGTTTTATAGGGAAATACGATGTTTTTCTGTATCTATTGCACTCATGTGTACTGTCTCGGGTCATCCCCGTGGTAGAGTGACCTGAGCTTTTGAGAAACAAGTTTTCCAAATGCTCGGGATGATTTTCGGAAGACTCAGGTGGTTGAAACGCTGGTCTTGTTGCTTTGGATTCCTTGTACGTTTGATGTGGTGATCGTGGCTCGGAGGAGCGATGCACGTCCGTTTAGTTAATTATGAACAAGTGTGCTTATGGGCAGCTTGTCTTTCTCCTTCTGATGATGCTGACCCTTCTGTGGTGGGAAGCGTCGTGCCAGTAGAGTAAAGTGTGTCCTTCTGGGTAGAAGGAGCATGCCAAGAAGGACCATCTTGGAAAATGGATGGGTTTTTCTCGAATGCTTTTGGGTTTTGGTGGTAAGGTTGAATGATGAATGCCTCGTGTGGGAAGAGGCATCGTGATCGGTTGAAATCTTGATGCGTCGGTAGGTGAAGCCGAGTTTCTTCTTTAGAGTTGACCAGGGGTGGTTCGACAGATCTCCTTTCCAGTTTTTGCGTATAAATAACTGGAATCTGTTTTTAATCCTCTTAGTGCACTCGGCTACGCAACGAGCTTGTCCCCTATCTTGCTTTCTTCCTGGATGCGCTATGATCGCATCAGTCTTACTCCACGCTAAAGTGTTAAAAGCTGTTGAACCCATTTGGTTTTTCCCTTTCATCATTGCATACTAAATGCGTGGTTTCGTTCGTGGTTGATCTTTGAGATGTCACCGGGAGTCGAGTATGAGCTTCGGTGAACGTCCTCGTGGTATGTGTGAGATTCCTTGGGAGAAGGTATCGTGGCTCAGCTTATGAAACGCCGGCCGTCTAAGCCATGCGTCTTCTTGAATAGTCAGCCGGAGATGGCTTGACTCGGGGTTCTTTTTTAATGTCTTCGGTCAGTGAAATACCATTCTCTGGCACGTCGTCAGGTAGACGCGAGTGCAGTTTGTGTCGGCCGGTGACTAAATATGAACAACCAGCTCGACTTGGGCCTCGAGGTCGTTGGGGAATCGACCATTTGATCTGTTTCAAATTAATCTAGGAGCGTCGCGGGAACGCTTGGGGCGTGCTTTGAAAGTTAATTCCAACGGTGGTCTGAAACGTAGTTTGCAGTTGGTTTCTTAACATTACAAATATAAGGTTGGAAGTAACTTTGATTGTTTTCTTGACAATACGTTGATTTGATCATGTCTTTGAGTATGACGGGATTGGGAAAGAGTCAACTATGTGTTTCGTTTGGAAAATGAGCGTCGGCTCGGGTGTTGACGACTTATTTGTCATGCGCTTAAGTGGATGTTCGTTGGTGCGTGGGATGTTAGAAACATAACATGATCGTTCAAATGAATCTTCAGGACCCTTGTAGGTTGAGTGGGTCATGCATTGCTCCCGAAGGCTTCTCGAGGATGAGAAGTTCTACGGTGGGAAGGTTGTAATGTCCCACGTTTTGAACCGGGTTAAAAAGCGAAGGAATTTGAACTTTTTCAATTACTGAACCGATTGTTTTTAGAATTGGGCTTCGGAACGAGGTTCCAAAGGTTTGAACCCTTCTTTTTAATGTTTTTGGGGTTGAGAGAAGGCCCTATAAGTCTCCCGAGTGTCTCGAGGTGTTTCGGGTGCGTCGTACTCGAAGACGGCTGGTTTTTAAGCAACAGTAGAAGGCGCACGGTTGGCTCATGGTTTCCCAAACCGTGTTTCCCAAACGGTGTGACTTAAAAAAGGGACGCATAGGAGTCTGCACAGCCTACGCACGGTTGCCCCAAACCGTGCGACTATCCCGTGCGTGGTGTCTTGGGTGTCCAGTAGAGGCCGCACGGCTTGCGCACGGTCTGGCAAACTGTGCGGGTCAAACCGTGTGCAACCCTCTTGTTTTGGGTTTTTAAAATATTTAATATGAGTTTAAAATAAAACCTAAACTAACTCTACCTCACCCTCACTCAACCCTCATGACACACAGGGAGGGGCTCCCCTTGAGCGGTGCACAATTCCCCCCTTCCGGCCTCCTCTTGGTCAAGGTTCCTCCTCCATTCTTGGCGATTCTTCTTCTAAATCTCCATAGTAAGCTCCTCCCTCCATCCTCCTCCCAACATGGCCGATTTTAGGGCTTCCCCTTGCCCTATTTTTCATTCGGACGAACCCTAGGGTTATGATGGGTTTTTGATTTCACGTTATTCTTTGTTTCTCTTGTTCTAGGTTGATGTGAAGGGTCCGTTGGGACTCCTTTGAGTGAGTTTCGATGTACGCAGCTCCCAATCTGTTATATTTGGTTGTTTTAAGGTTCGTAGTGTGTGTTGCTTAGTGCGTTGGCGGGTTTGGAATGGTTTTGGTTTTCTGGAACGACAACGGCTATTAGATAGAAAGCGTCAAGAGCCGGAGTGTACAGATGGATCCACCTTTAGTTATGGTCCCTCTCCTTTCCCTTTAATTTAAAGTGAATCATTTAAAGTGTTTAATACTGCATTGTTTTGGTATTTTAATTATACAAGTTTTCTCGATTAAATGATTCTGTGCAAATCATGTGTATTGCAGGAATAAGATAAAAGAAGTTGATTGGTCACTAAACTAACGATTTATAAATAAAATTCCTCGATCAGAGGTTCATTGTCTTCAAGATAAAAGTAGGAAGTAGATCCTTATGTTTCCTGCTAAACTCTTCTTGTGCTTGGGCGATAATTGATTGATGTCATGTTTCCTCTGAATTGTCCTAAATGGTTAAGGCATGACAGTTTTGCTCTTTTGATGAAATGGTTAAACATGAATGAAATGGATTAGGGTGGTGAGACCATGCCTTAGGATGAGGGAATAATCACGGATTATGATAATGGAATAAATTTAGTGAATGGGACTTACCTGGGAGAGGTAGTCCATAGCACCTCGTAATGCTTTGTAAATCCTTATATGTCCTTAAAATGATATAAAAGGAATGTAGGATGAATTGGGGGTTATTCATTACCGTACATGAGCGGGTGGCCTCATGTACTTTATATAACAGTGATGAACATGTTAATGTCTCGAAATGGATACTTAAGAGGATTTGCCTTAAGTATAAATGTGATAATGATACTTGAGATGGTTTGCCTTAGGAATATTTGTATGGACGTGATTATAACCGCTTATGTGGATATGGGTTGTATGTTTGTTTGTGATTGTGATATGACTTTTGAATGCTTATGAGGTAATGACGTAAGTAGTATAATATAAAAATCGTTGTGATGGGAGTGCGCACATGCTGATGCCACTTGGTAATGATTGCATGTCTGGATGGGAGGCAGTTATACCCCCTTCCAGAGTGATGAGTTTGACAGATATGTGTTTGGATGGGCGGCAGTTATACCCCATGCCAGTGTGACAGTACATTTCTGGAAGGGAGGAATTATTACCCCTTTCGAGTTGACTTCTATTGATAATTTAGGTGGTTGGATGGGAGACAGATATACCTCATGCCAGTGTGACAGTACATGTATGGAAGGGAGACATTATTACCCCTTGCTAGTTTATTTAGGGACGAGAGGAATTCTTACCTCGTTCCCCCTAATCTCGATACATGTCTGGAAGGGAGGCATTCTTACCCCTTGCCATATGACTCATAGGGACAAGAGGCATTATTACCGTGTGCCTGCTAATCACGATAAATGGGTGGGAGGCAATCTTACCCCACACCTTCTATGATCTAAATACATTTATATATATGTGCGTGTGTTTGTGTGTGTGTGTGTGTGTATTTGTTTGTGTGTGTGTGTGTGGTGACATGATCAGGTTACTTTACCGGCATGATCCGATGGAGGTATAACAGTCAGGTGTCCCTTGGGAACCTGGATGGGTGTTGTTTAATTACGTAATTCGGCTTACTTATTTCTCCATACATGCTTCATGCTTTAATTAATATTACATTGTCCAGATTGGGTTAGAAACTGGTGGTTCCTGCCTATAGAGATTTATATCTCACACCCTACTCGGGCTGCCATTGCACTGGGGTACCCAAGTAGACCTTTCTGTTCTGCAAGACCTAGGTTGGTTTTTGTTTTGCTTTTACTTGGGGATAGGAGCAAAGGACCGAGCGGGAGCTTGGGATGCTAAGGAGATCGCCCATTGGGCCTTATTGTATTTTCTTCATTTCTTTTGTATTGTATTGGAAGCATGCTATATTGTTTCCTGCTTTTCCATTGTATTATTCATCATCCCTGTATCGTGTGAACTGGCTTTGGCCACCTTTTATAAAATGATCACTATTTGTCTTCCGCTATTGTCTGTTCATTGTTTATATATTACTGCTTCTACTACTTTTGGGTTTCACTCTAATAATATCACTATGCAACTATGATAAGAGGGTATAGTCTCCCCACTATCACCTCCTGAGACCCTCGCTGCTAGTCGATAGCCTCTGGCGTATGGGGAGATGTGCTTGAGGCCATGTGACCTACCGGTCCGGCCACCAGTTCGATGGTGAGCCGGTCCGGGACGTTACATTTACCCTTACTGAGCATATGATCTCACCCTTTCTAATGTATTTTTCCCCATGTTATAAAAGAATTTATTAATTTGGACATGCGTAAGATGGGTTAAGGTTATTAATAATGTAGTGGGAGAGGAGATAGCTTACTTATGGACCAATGCTTATGTTTTCTAGTTTCTGAAGGAACTAAATCATTACGGTCCCAGGTGTGTTTTTGTAATGTGATGAAAATTAATTAAAAATGATGTTATATCTATGTACGATATTCATGGAATGATATAATTGGTATCAAATGATAGGTATACTTAACCTTTGTAAATATAGAAGATAAAAACTTTTTGATACCCCCAAGGGTCAGTCTAATGATAATTTTAAGGATGAGATAACATATAGGAAAAAAATCTTGAAATTTTGATAAAGGATAGGGTGAGTGGTTTCCATGAAATTGAATCCCTTTAGAGATAGTACAAGTGCATGTGGCTATAGCACCTAGGTATCTAGGGGTAATAACTCCAAAAAGGGCACATTTAGCATGACTCAATTGTAACCTATTACTTTAAAATGGTCCTTTTTTCACTCATAGTTTTACACTCATTGGGGATATGCATTCGAAACTCAAAAACTCTTTACAAACCATCATTAAATATTTATTCATTGATTATATAAGAAGGATACATGATTAAAGAAGGTTTCATAGATTATAGAAGAATGTGTCATGATTTATACATCTTGTATTTAATTTTTCATGATTATGTGGCTCCACACTATGATTATTTTTTCTTACAGTATTCTTATTGTTTATTTTAGTCAATGGATGGAACTCGAAGGAGCCATTTTAATTCTGAGTGAAATGGATAATTATATGATTGTCACCTCTAATGAATCCAAAAATGTTAAGGGAGATGGAATGAAAATTACTATTTTTATGCTCACCCAACATTCTCATGCTATGAGTCCTTCCAGAATTCTAAACAAACAATAGAGGGGAAAACATTATATTGAGTCTTTCAGGAGGAAACATACACCTTCTTCTAGTGGATCCACTAATCCACTAGTTTCTAAATAATGGATCAGTGCCATTGAAAAAAAAATTCCATTATCTGGGGTTTGGAATATGAAAACATTATTTTGATTGTATACTATTTTTTAAGTGAATAGATAAATCATGGACTCTTATCAAGGATATAGTGGAATGGGATGAAATTAACTCCATGGATTATGATGAGTTCAAGAATTGATTTTACAATAAATAATTTCATTGTATTCTTTCTTTGATGATGTAAAATTGTTTCCTTGAGTTAAATAAAAAAGGATATTGAATATATTGGTACCTATGGGAAAAATTTTACAAGACATTCAAAGTATGATTCTGGTATTATCATCCAGCCTGAAAGTAAGGTTGATCAACTATTAAGTGTCATAAGACCTAGTCTTTGGAGGGTATTATCCAATAAATACATCAATAGCTATGAAGTGATTGTTTGATGTTATATCAAGGTGTAAATTGTGGTTTGTGTTATGTATCAATCTCATGGTTTTGACAAGAAAATGAAGATGGATTACGAAAAAATATATAAAAACCATAGAGATGGAAAGTTGATATTTTCTTTTTTAAAAATCATTGGGATGAAGCTTGAAGGAAATTTTTTTAAGGGGAATATTAAATGTTTTAAGTGTGGTATGGATGGTTATTGGGAAATTTATTGTTAAGGTGATAGGAAGAAGTTAGCTAATTATGTGAATAGATACAAATCTTCACATAATGAACCACCCACACACTAATGTTTCAAATGCATGGAGTATGGTCACTATGATAACCAGTTCCCAAATAAGAAGTTGAATTTAGATAATCAACATAAACAACATCTTAATCCATTGGACAAGGGGAATTATTAAGAGATCATGATTTATGATGTGGGATATGATAATAATGTGGTGAAAGGTACACTTATCATCCTCTCTTGAAATTAAGATGTCTTATTTAAATATATATCTACACATTAGTTCATATATGACGAATTTGATAAGGGTATCAAGATTACATCAAAATTATTAAATTTATAATAATCCATGATATCCTGAAATTTTATTATTATCACATCTCAAGTATATTATTCCCATATAGTTAACATTGGTGGGAATGTGCTTCTTCCAAATCATTTCATTCTTTCTCTGGTTGAATTTCATGTTTTATTGGTCTTGGATTGGCTTTCTCTAGAAAAATACCACATCAATTGTCATGGAATGAAACTCACATTTTATATTACAACCAACCTATGATAATTTATCAATGTGATGTTATGTTCAAACCTCCGATGGTTATCACATCTATTGTTATAGTCTTGATTCAAATTTAAAAAGGGTGTTTATCTCAAATGATGGGGGAGTTACTTAACATCGATGATATTCCTATTGTGTGGTATGTTTTTGATGTATTTCCATAATAATTACTTATTCATTCACTAAAACATGAATTTGGGTTCTTAATATAATGCATACTTAATTACATACAAATATTAAAGACTCCGTAGAATAGAGTTTATTGAGTTGTAAGAATTGAATAATCGACTCCAAGAAAACATTGACAAGGGATTCATTTATCGTAGTGAATCTCCTAGGGGTGAACTTATTCTTTTCTTTTCTAACAAGAAATATGGATTGATTATAATCGAAATTGATTATTTAGAGTTTAACAAGATCATAATTAAGAAAAATTACCCCATTCCACATATTTAAGACCTATTTGATTAGATGTACAGAGCTCAATACTTTTCCCTGATTGACCTTCATTATGGATATCATAAACTATGGTTCAAGAAAGACGATATACCCAAGACATAATTTTTTATAATGTATGGATGTTATTAATATATAGTGGTTCCTTTCAGTCTTACTAATTCCAATACTATTTTTATTTATTTAATGAATACAATATTTTGATATTATCTTGATCATTTTGTGGTAGTATTTAAAGATGACATTCATATCAATTTAAAGAGAAAGGAAGAGTGTGAATACCACATGATAATTATACTAAAGACAATAAAGTAGTAGAAACTATATTCAGAATTTAGAAACTATGAATTTTGGAAAAAAAAGGATTCATTTTTTGTAATATAATCTCAAGAGAGAGTATATCAGTAGATCCATAAAAGATAGAGGCTATTTAATATTGTCCAAAACCAACCATGGTGACTGAGATCCATATTTTTCTTGGTTTAGCTGGATATAATCGATGGTTTGTGGTGATTTTTTCATGACTACATAATCCTTTAACCATGTTAACTCAGAAGGGATCCAAGTTCCTATGGGCATATGAAGGTGAGGGAAATTTCAACAAATTAAAAAGAATATCAGTCAACGCAGTTGTACATACATTTCCATATAGTATGTATGGGTTTGTAATCTATAGTGATGCATCCAAGAAGGGATTGATATTTTTTCCTTTGAAAAATGACATGGTTGTAGCTAATGCCTCCTGAAAGTTGATGGTTCATGAGAAGTATTATCCATCTCATGATTTTGGAGTAATCTACGATAATTTTTCTTAAAAAATATGGAGGAATTAAATTTATGTATAATAGAGTGATATATATACTAATTATGAAATGTTTAAGTATATATTCATACACAAGGAGTTGAACATGCATTAGATAATATGGTTAGATCTTATTAATGATTATGACTATTAAATAAATTTCCCCCTTAGGAATGTGAGAAAGGTGGATGATGCATTGATTCTAAAAGATCATTCTAACTTGTCCATGGTGAGGACCACAAATGATCAAATATTTCTGGATTTATAAAGGATGGATCTAGAAATCTTGAAGTAAGGGGAAAATATTATCTTTCACAATTTAATGTACATACATCTATCTGATTGAAGGTTGAAGAGGTGAAAAAGTAATAAAGTAGATCTGTAAAAGATGTTTAAAATGTTCTTGAGAATAACCATGATCATGATGGAATGATAATATACAATAACCTTTTATGCGTTCCATCCATACCATACCTGACAAAGAATTTTTTAGAGGAATCTCATAATTCTTAATTATCAATTCATCCTGGAGGTATGAAGACATATAATCACTTGAAATAATTATTCTACTGAGAAGGCATGAAGAGAGATATCATAGAGTTTGTATCTTAATTCTTGGTGTGTCAGAAAGTTAAAGATAAAATAATTAATTCTATGGGGATGATACATCCATTACCCATAAAATAATTGGAATGGGAAAATTTCACCATTGATTTTGTTGTTGGACTCCCCAAAACTTCTAAAGGGAATAATGCTATATTGCTTGTAGTCAATCACCTTACTAAGTCATCACACTTCATTACTATTAGAGAATATGTCTCTCTGGATAATCTTTCTAGGATATAAATTAAAAAATGGTAAGCTTGTATGGAGTTCCACATTCTATTATGTATGATCAAGATTTGAGGTTTACATCAAAATTATGGAGAAGTATTCAACAATATATTGATATATAGTTAAGATACAACAATTTGTATCATCCTAAGATATATGGTTAGTAAAAAAGAATGATTCAAACCCTATAGGATATGTTAATATATTGTTCTTTGGATTTCAAAGGTGGTTGGGATCAAAATGTTCCTATAGTTGAGTTTTGTTATAATAATACCTTTCACTCAAAAATTTAGATGGATACTTATGAAGCCCTCTATAAAAGGAAATGTAGAGATCCAACCTGATGGAATGAAGTTAGATAAACAAATCTATTTTACCAGATATAGAAGAATAAATGTGAGAGAAAGTTATATCCATTTAGCACACATCCTAAAAGATCAAAGTTTTCAGAAAAGTTATGTTAATAATCTCTGGTGTAATCTTGAATTTGAATTTAGTGATAAGGTGTTTCTAAGAATTTATCTATGTAAGAAGGTTATGAGTTTTGGGATGAAACAGAAACTAAGTCCGAGGTATATATGTCCATTCAAAATTTTTGATTATATTGAGACCATATCCTCTCACTTAGTACTCCAACCAAACCTCTCTGATGTCCATGATGTGTTCCGTGTATCTCTCCTGATGAAGCACATACCTATCCCTTCACATGTACTATACTAAAAATTCACACAACTATAGAAATGTCTTTCTTTTGAGGAATAATATATGGAGGTTCTATTATGTTCAAATAATGTTCTAAAAAACAAGACCACTAACCAGGTAATAATTTTATATAGAAACCACCAGTTTGAGGATGCTATGTGGGAACTTGAGAATATGATGGGGAAGAGGTATCCTTTTTTTGTATCAGAGTGATGAATTTCATAGGTGAAATTGATTTTAATGGGGGTAGAGTGTAACACCATGAGTGTTGATGAATTATATTTTTTAACAAATTAAATTTATATGATATATTTCACTACAAACCACTCTATGTTGATCATTCACTATACAAAACATTGGGATAACGTCCATTGCCCACGATTCTAAGTTTTAACAAAACCATCATATATTATTAATATTATTCATACTTTATCATTACAACATAGCCATTAAACCTATAGGTATAAATTCTAATAACTAATTTTTAAATACTATTAATAATGGTATTATATAAATATGACATTTTGATAAAAATACTAATTTTTTTGTAGTCTTTATATGTTTCAAAGTCACAATTTTCTCAAAAAATGTGTTTTATTTCCTTTTGTGAACAGTAATAAAATTAATTTTTCAAACTTTTAGAAAAAAATATTTATTAGATAAACTCTAATTTTGAAATAATCATGTCAAAATGAGCTTTGTGTTAATTTTTTGGATTTCTTTAAAAGTGTCATTTTTTTATTAATAGTGAAAAATACTAAATTTAAATCGAAAAAAATCCATTTTATAAAAATATTTATAATGTTAAATTACATTTTAAATTGGGTTTAAAGTAACATTAGTTTATTTAAACATAAATTGATCCAAATTAGTCATTGTAATAAATTTCATATTGAATTATGTTATAAAAACATTATAAAAATTTGTATGTTTTCTATTTAAAAACTATCATTATCATCTAATATGTGGGGTTAATTTTAAATTAAATTTTACCACTTTAGAGAATGAAATTTGGAAAAATGGATTCCATTTTTCTGTTATAACACTTTATATTATATAATAAGTTCAAGATAAATTTTTTTAAAATTAAATTGTGCATGTAGTAAAATTTAATAATCATGGTTAAGGTAAAAATGGATTTACCGAGGGCTAAAAAGAGATAATGTTGAAAATGACATATACACTTGTTTAAAAACTATTTTAGGGACATGTTTAGGCCATTCCACCTCTATGGTTTAAGAATAGTCCATTTTGAATTCTTATGACATGTAAAATATGTAGTAGCACTCAATTCTTGTAAAGACATCGTTTTTTCCTTGTAAGACATTGAAATATTTCTAAATATACTTCCAGAGCTAGGTGATGAAACCGCATGATATTATGAGGCATGGTGTCCCCATAATTAATTTTGTAAAAATTTTAATTATATTTTATATTGTCTGGACACTATTAACTAAATAAAATGGGATAAATCTTAAACGGTTGATCATATCAAAAATCAAAGACCACAATTGATTCTAGAACGCAGTGTTTCCCTAGGATCGAAATAAAATGTTTCAGTGTGGGATGCTTGTGGAACCAAACTCATTGGAAGATTGTTTTAGTGAATTAATTAATTAATTAATTAATTTAATTAATTTATTTAACTTAGTCCAGAAGTATAAAAATTCATTACTATGAAATCTTTTCCAGGTTGAGCCTCATTATTTTCTTAATTCTTCTATGTGAGCATCATTCCCCTCTGTAGAATTCATTTGATGAATGAAAAAACCTATGGATTAAGGCGGATTGATGTGAAATGGATGCACCGTCTTCTTCCAATAAATGTGTGCGCACTTTCTTCACCATTGATCAATCCAAACAAGGGGTAAGACTTTTTTTGGTGATTTTTACACCCTAGATTAAAAGTTTGAGTAGATTTTTAGTTTTTTATAATTTTTTCCATCCCTACTCCCCTGTTTCTAATCCAAATGAATTTAAAAACTTGGTTTTTCCTATGATCATTGGTTATTTATAATCCATAATTTCATGTTCTTGATCATTGTCCAAGAACACTTGGCCAACGATCGTAAACCCAATTTTCTTGTTCTTTTGCTCCCATATTCTTTTCATTATTTAGCATTGGGACCCCAAAGTTCACAATTCGACTATTTTTGGGCATAAAAAGCTCAATCTAGAGCCTGAATTTATGTCGGATCGAAAGAACGTCAACAATCCTTCAAGAAGATCATAGATCTAGAATCATTGAGATAAAAGGAAGTTAAATCCGATAATTTGGTGCTGGATTATCAAGTGTTGAAGATATGGGTGAAAGTGGAATAAAGAAATAAATACCCTGTGACGAATGATGGAAGCTTTCCAGTGAATGGCGGCCAACTAATGCGATAAATGGCTACATCTAATGATTTCAGAAAGCATCACAGTGAGATCTGAAGTTATTTGACCAGATTCGAAGTAGGAGCATAGATCCATGAAAACTTTGGGGGTGGGGGTTCTAGAAAAATCCCAAATACATGCTATGTAGGACGAACACATTGAGGGTAGCATCCCTCAGTGGCAATGCTGGGGTTTGGGAAAAGATAAGGATGCCACTTCATGTATTCCTCCCTCAAACACCTTGTATCCCTCCCCAAGTTGGACAACCTGTGTGATGGGTCACACAAGTGAGGAAACTATGTAAGTGAAAAACAGACATGGGTTTACCATAGAAGAGGTATCCTTTTTGGACCAACATGCCACGTACCAAACTACATGGACATAGGGTCCGATTACACGGACACGGTCTGTAGATAGGGTCTGATCCCTAGATAGGTGGGACATGCCTTGTATTCCACCTACATAGTGTGTACCCCTATACTGATGGGACCCATGTGCTGACCTGAGACATTTCCAGACTGTGAAGAGGTACCACACACAATGTGGGGCCCCTCACATGTTGTGTGCTACTTGATCTCTACTGACCGATCACTGAACATTTTTTTCTCCTTCATTTGAACATGGATTTTGTCCTGTGATATGTTTTTCCCGAGTGTTTTTTACATAGAAAGTGATGATTCCCTCAAAAGAAACTTTTAAGATAAAAATTGAATTTTATGGGTTTAGAACACACAGAGGTGACACCCAATGATGGAAGCAATAATACATATTCATCGGAGTAGTACCAAGAATACCCTAACACTGGGTTGGGCAGTTGCATTCCACAATGGAAATTTTGGGATGACCCTACAGTAGGACTGTGTACTGGAGTTCCCTGACGGTCTTTCTTGGTTACCCTCTAGTAGGACTGGGTAGTGGAGTTCCTCAATGTTTCAGGATTACCCTCCAGTAGGGCTGGGTAGTGGCATTCCACAATGAAATCATCCTAGCATAACCCAGTAGTTGGTCTGGGTCGTGGTGTTTCCTAGATGACTCAGTAGGCTTACCCTCTAGAAGAACTAGACATTTTTGTTCCCCTATGTCCTTCACAGGTGGTACCCTTTGGATAGGCTAGGTAGTAGAATTCTTCAGTGACTACCGAACAAGGACCCTCCTGTCGTACTAGGGATCAAGATCCTTTCCTAGAATTTGTGATCCCTCGGCTGTGCAACATATTGAAGATATGTGTTTTGACGTTCCATTGGACTCATGAGAAAGAGGGATGACTTCCCCACCAATATGAGTTCTTTTGATGCGACTTAAAACCATACGAGTGAGTTATATCCACCCAAAGTGAACAATATCAAGGTGTGGTGATTGATTCATTTTGAATTGTATATTATAGGCACACACATGATGTGTTGGGCATCCTTGATAGACTTCTTTTGGAACTTCTATCTATTCTTCTTCTTGGGTTGAGCTATGAGATGGATATCCTCTTACTCTATCATTTCGATTTATTTTATTTTTCATATATATATATATCATGTTTTAGAGCCCACTCTTTTGGTTTTGGTTACTTTCGTTCCAGGAGAGGCGAAGACTCGCTGTGTATTCCACGCACTTTCCATGTATAGCTTGTTCTAGTTAGATGAGTTCTCTTCCTACTATAGTTAGCGAAGACTTGATGAGAAGTTCATCATCCCACTGATTCGAGAACCTTTTGTCATGATGCATTTAATTTCACTCCCTTGTTGGGCTGAGTAACACTATTTTACCATACCTTGTTCAATCTATTACTTTACTCTTAATGTGTATCTCATACTACTCCCCTTCACCTTTTTGGGGAGTTATACTATGTATGTATACACTCACACCAACATGGTATTTTCCCAACACGTATTGGGTATTTTGTATACAGTGGATAGTTTAATTTTGACTTCATAGAAGATTAGGGATACAGACTACTTGGACCACCTACGGTGGTCATAGCTTTGGATATAGGATATGGGCTCTCAATTCTTTACTCTTCCATTTTTTCTCAGATTGGGACATATTTTTCGGTGGGCGTGTATTTTTTACTTTTCTTTTCATTTTATACTATCGTACTTTACACAGTTTAGTGTCCCATCCATATTTGGTTTATTTATAGCAGTGTTTTATCTTTTACTTCTTTCTATATGCACTTTTTCATTTAGTTGGTAATGTGTGTGTCTAATGGTACTTGAGAAAATGGCTCCCAAAGATTTGTTTTTCCATTGGTGCTTTTCTCCACACCCTGTCTTATGGAATTGGGCTTGGGTTAGTCATAGCTCAAACCCCGGCATGGGATGTAGTGATGTGTATACAGTATCTCAGGATATCCCATACACAAGATGAACAAAACTCCCATCAATCATGTATGATTTCACCATAATCCAAGGAAATATTCACTAAAAACTAGTTAAAATGAATAAGAATCAGTGGATATCAATGAGGAACTAAACAAGGGGAGTGGAATAGATTAACTCATACATAAATCACACAATATAGAATCCAAAAAAACCCCACACATGGGGGATTAGTGATTGGGAAAAGGAGAAGGTGATCCGAACACAAAATAGACACCTCTTTTCAGTAAAAACACGTAAAAATTATAGGGTATATTGTAAAAAATCCTTCCCATGATCAAAAAATACCCTAGAAACTTTCATATCTTTAATAATTATTCACACCATGAAATTAATAAGGACTTACTTGGACACCCCCCTCCAACAAACCCACATATCAAACCATGAATGCTCCATAAGAATTTCATTCATTGCATGAATACCTTATCATGCTGTAAATGGGATTCAATAATAGTTTTTCAATATCCCAACCACTAAGCCCTCCTATGAAGTCCATCTGAGCATCAGTACCACTAACCAGGTCTCAAACCACACCCAAAATCAAAATTTAAGGATGTCAAACAATTTATATTCCAAATCCAAATGCAATTTCTCAAAAACAAACCTGTCAACAAATAAGAAATTAATTCTTTGTGTAAAAAATAATAACCTAAAAATCCCTTATGTGTTACCAACTCCGCAAAAAAAAATATAATCCCTTAAAAGTCATGGTAATAAAAAAACCAAGCCTCCCAACCCGTCATGGTTATCATTTAACTAATAAAATTTTTTGTTCCATCTACAACCAACAATTGCACTTTTTCTTCATAAATCGAACCATAAATTCTAGATACACTATATTTTCAGCTAAAATATCATGAATTGATCCCCAGACCACATCAACAACATCCCACACAATACTCCTAACAAGAATTTAACCTCACCATATCCAATTTCCATGTCAAAATGCTAACCAGACTTCCTGTAAATGAATTTTCTGGAAAAAACATAATTTCAACAATAACGTGTCACATCAACACTCGATCATGATGCCCCAACTCTTGAAGGAATTATAAGATCATCTAAAAATACACACCAATTTCAGGACCCGACATTTAGTGTAACTCCACAGGCAGATCCTCATAAAATTCCCAATGTCAGCATGAACCTCTCTGACCAGTCTCACCCTTCCCATGACCCTTAAAACATGAAGGTCACTTATCTGTAGTTGATATGACTATCCCTGCCATAGGATTATCATTTTCATCTTTTCCCAAACCTAACACATATCCTGAACAATTAATTCTCCATCCATTACCTAATGCAATGAACGGATATCATTATTTCACTCATATTTGAGTGAAAACATGATACTCACCTACCAGGAACAACATCTTCCTATATCCAATGATGCTCTCCCCAATATATGTCTTACATAACACCTTCCCTCAAGAACTGAACCCAATGGGTCCCAACCACACTCTCACTCATCCTTTTAATATCTAACAAGGATCAAAACTTCAATCCTCAATGAATGAACATGTTTTGTTGATGTACTAAAATTGTAACACCACTTGGTTAAACAACAACCTGAAAAAATACCAAAAAACCCACACATGTCTCATTCACTGATTCACAACATAACTAGAACCATGAGTACCTAGTGCACACCTACCCCCACCCACAATGAACATTCCCAAAATGCCTCAACAACACTCAATATACTCCTCCTATGGTGTAATAATCCACTAAAAACCCTCTCATAGGTTCTTACCCAAAATTATAATTAATATAATCTATTCCAAATGATTTCATACTCCAATACAACCTGATTTCACACATAAACTCATGACCTTGTGATTCACATCCCATAATACTGATTCTCAAATGACTAACCCACATACCATGCTACACTAGATTTCAGGCTCACCCAATAACACAAGGCATCACACTCATTCCAAAGAAAACTCGAACATCACCAACTACACAATCATTATTCCAATACCACTTGTGTCAACTCATGACCTCACCACGCTATAACCAACATGCCATAAATACCATAGATTTGTGCCAATCAAACACAAAACCCACTCATAGTATATAGTTTGGGTATTCAAAAAATTACTTAGATCGATTAAAAATAATACCTCCAAGAATATATTTAGGAAAACACAATATAGGTTTTTGTTGAAATATTATGTAACTGAACCCTACATTCTCAAAATAACATGTGGCAGTCCTATCTCGAGTACACCATGTCATCATTATTTTATTACCAGTGAATCAATTCCCTCGTCGACCAATTATGTGAAACACGTTGAGTTTTTATGAATTATTTTTAAAAAAAAATTATATTTCGTTGACATCTTTCAGTACATGTTACACCGTGTTATGATTTCACTACACACAACACTAGTTTATGCTACATTATAGATGATACTGTATAAACACCTAAAGGCCTTTTTATTAATTTTTTGAAAATCACATTTTAAAGGTTCATGGGTATCCTTTACATAGATCATATACATAGAGGCACAATGCCTTAATACATGGTCATTTCAGGCCCTATGACCAAAACCCCAAAAGAAATCCCCACCAAACTAGGTCTAATTTATTATTCCAAAGAAACTAACATTAAAAACTAATCAGGAAGCAATACTAATGCATGATATCATGGGCCTCATCCTGATGGTAAATACATACCCTCTAATTCATCCAAATATGATTTCATATAAGGATTTAGATTCTTACCCTGACCTCGTCTAGGACTGCTATTGGGTATCTAACCCCTTTATTATTTTTCACTCTCAATTCCCATCGAGAGATGTCCTGAAAACCCGCGAGGACACCGTCTCCAACTGAAATCTACCACACCATATCAGAGTCTCCTCCTAACCATCAATATTCATCCATTACCTCACTACCAGTCATTAATACCCACCGTCGAGCACCACTAAGCATTGATTCACCGAACAAGGGAGCACGTCGTCGTGCACCACCCCGCCTTCCGCTGATACCAATCACCGCGTACCAATCTGTCACTCCCAACGACATCAGAAACATGGCTTTCTAGTTGAACTACCACCTCCATTGGGACCTAATCCCCCATTGATGATGCAATATTGACTGGTTGCAACCATATGCCTTGCCACCAAGGAGGTGTTCCGTTCGAAATCATCAATTGTGATCATTATAACCTAGTCATTAAACCTATTGGTATTAATAGAGATAACTAATTTTAAAATATTACCTCTAATTTTTTTTATACAAAGAAAAAATATTGACAAAAAATATTTATGATTTGGTAAATTCTTTATATGTTTTGAAAATACTATTTTCTCAAAAAATGATTTTTATTTCTTTTTGTGAAAATAATTAAAATAATTTTTCACACATTTATCATATTAATTATATAAAACAAAATTTATTTTTCAAATTATAATTTCAAAATTATAGTACCATGAATCTTTAAGATTTTTCTAAAAAGATTCAATTTGTGATGAATAATGTAAAAAACTGACTTTTAATTAAAAACTCCATTTTATTTTAATTATTTATATAGTTATATTATATTTTAAATTGGTTTAAAGTAAAATTAGTTCATATATACATAAATTAATCCAACTTAGTTCATTGGAATCAATTTCTAATATAAATTTGATATTAAAACATTGTAAAGTTTCGAACATTTTCACTCTAAAAACTTGTTATCTCATCTTGTTTGCATTATTACTTTTAAATTAATTTTTTCAAACAATGTGAAATAAATTTATAAAAATATAATAAATATTTGGAATAGTAATAATTTTTATTATAAAACAGGGATGAAAAAATATTTTACCAAAATTACTGGTGAATTCAATAAAAATTAATTATCATGGTTAAGGTAAAAATGGGTTTTCGAGGGGTCAAAATAAAACATAAGGTTAAAAATTACATATAAACTTGTATAAAGACTATTTTATGGTCATATTTAAACCATTAAACCCATAAGGTTATATAATGGTCCATTTTTTACCATTGGGACATATGAAAAATGTGGAGCACTTAATTGTTTTCAAAAGAACCATGTGTGTCCTCTCCCCCACTAATAAAAGGTTACCACCTCTCCTCTATTCTTACCACATTAAAACACTTTTAATTCATCCAATACCTACAAATATTACATTAAAAATACCTTCTATTATCCATGAATCTCTATTTTGGACATAAATCCAACCTAAAAATGATTTTGGTTCATACCTGAGGAGGATAACCGAAGAAGAGGAAACGTTCATCAATAAGCATCTTTGTTTTATTTCTTCCTCCAACTCCCTCAATTATTATTAAAATATGATTATGAAAAAACCTCAGTATCTTAAATATACTTATATATTGTTATTATAAATAAATTACCTAAAACCATCTCCTCTACCAAAAAATGGGATATGAAATCATCGTTCATATGTAAGGGGAACTACAGGCTTGCAAAGCGATGTAATTCATGTTTCCATTACCACCTATAACAATTAGAAATAATGATTAATTTATTATTTATATATTATATTTATGATATTATTAAACTTTTATAATTATTATATCTCACATACCTCCATTCTTTCCATTTTTTGGAATAGGATAATATCGCCCGTGTGTAATACAGACTACCCCATCGTGAAGCGATGTGATTCATTCATTCATTATAAAAAAATTACAAAGGATGGTTTTGATAAAAAATATGTGATATATATGAAATAAATATAATTTTTTAATTATATATAAATTTTATCATTCATTCTATTAATCCGTTAAAAAAATGGAAGCAACATTCATGCGCATGTACGACCTACCGTCACAAAAAACGGTGCATTTCATTTCCTATTTTTAAATATCATGGATTACTCTAAATAAATATATAATTAATATATATGATATTTATATCATGGTTAATATTATTTATATAATAAAACCATGATCATATTAATAGGACCAAAAAAATAACAAATCAAAACATATACAAAAAACAAAGCAATTATTACCCGAAACGTAACATTAACATGGAATATTTAATTAATAGTTAATAAAATTTATTAATAAAATAATATGTGGTATGATATATATTAATATGGTTATATAAAAAAATTATAATAAACAAATATTTATTATATAGTATTTTGAACAAATAGGATGAAAGTCAAGACCTAAGTTAAAGGATTTCAAGTCTCTCTTTGATTAATTGGAGACACATGCAAATTCACCACCAGTTTCTTTTGGGTGTTGTATATATCTACCACTTTGACTTGTTATATTATGAATCAAATTATTTTAATTAAATTTATAGTTTCATTTTATGATATTATTTTTTGGTGATTATGATTCAAAATATTAATAAAGTGGTAAAGGATTTTTGTCTCAATTGTCTTTCTTTGAGACTTATGTCGTGTTATGAACCTATATTCCTTTATGATTAGTATAAAGAGACACTTTGTCTTATAATTTCATGAATTTATTTATTATAATGATATTTTATGTTCCATTTTATGTTATTCTTACATGGGGGTTTTGATTTAAATGTACTAAAGTGGTAACGATTTTATGTTACTATTTAATCATTTATCTGGATTATTTATGATTATATTTTTAATGATAAAATATTATAATAAATATCTCAATAAATTCATTAATTTTATTATTCTATGGTTATTCATGATTTTCATGTAATAGTTCCATTTTCCCCCTCTTTGGTAATTAAAATAATTAAGAAAATGTTTTCTTATCAAAATATGACATTATTTATATCCTTCATTAGATATCCATTTTCTTTGAAAACCATGTATTCTAAAAATGATTTAAAAATGTTTAGTTTTTCTCAAAATTATTTTTTAAATACATTTTACCCATGTTTGGTTTTTTTACAATATGTTTTGAAATGAATCTCTATTCCATTTTCTAAACAATGCTAGTTTGTCTTCTACCAAAAATGTGAAAGGTATCTTCATTTTAACATTTACAATTTGAATAGAAATGTACAATTTCATAACCAATCATTTAATTAAATATTTCTTTATAATTTTTGAATTTTATTTGAAATTAATAATATCTTCAAAAAATTTAACATTTTAAAAAGTGTTTTTCAAAGTGGAAATGATATTTTACTCAATAATTTTTTTAAACATTCCATCAATTTTTTTCCATCTATGATGATATCATTTGATGTAACATATGATTTTATAGGTATATGGACCTCAGATACCATTAGTATTCATTATGTCAATTGTTTATCCTGAAAATATTTTTATGAAACCCATTTCTATTCCACTGGTTACACCAGGATGAATTTCTTATGAAACCCGCATCTTTTTCCACAGGTTATGCTGTGATAAAATGATAAGATGATTATGAATCCTGTTTATTTTCCATGGGTTATGATATATTGTAATTTTTATAAAACCCATTTCATTACATGAATTATGATATGATTAATTTTTATGAACTTTTGGCACACATAAATATTTTTTTAATTATGATATGGTTGTTCCCTATATCTTCCTATAATGCATTAGATAAAGATTTATAACTCATGAGATAGACATTGTTGAAATGGTGAGTAAACTTTGTTCATTAGGGGGACTATGTCCACTATGATGGTCTTGGGAGTTCACCTTGACTACTATGATGGGTTGAGGAGTGAACCCATTTAAATATGATAGACTTGGTAGGGTGCCTTTACTAATATAGACATTATTTTCTATTTTTATGTGTATGACACAAATTTCATGTCTTATGCCAATTTCATGCCTTCATTTCTGAAGTACATTGATTCCACTATGATTAATGCCTTATGAATTACTGATATTTATTCCATGACTTATTTTTATAATAAGGTATTTGCAGGGTATGGGTTTCAAATATTATTATCATGTTCCCATACCCTTATATTCATGTTATGCTTATGTATATCCCTTGTTTACTATAATGAACCACATTTTGAACCGAGTTAAAAAGTGAAGGAATTTGAACTTTTTCAATTATTGAACCAGTCGTTTTTAGAATCGGGGTTTGGAACGAGGTTCCAAAGGTTTGAACCCTTGTTTTTAATGTTTTTGGGGTTGCATGAAGTCCCTAGAAGTCTCCCAAGTGTCTCGAGGGGTTTCGGGTGTGTCATACATGAAGACGGCTGGTTTCTAAGCAACAGCAGAAGGCGCACGATTGGCGTACGGTTTCCCAAACCGTGCAGCCCAAACCATGAAGCTTAAAATAGGTAGGTAGAGGAGTCCACATGGCCTGCGCACGGATTCCCCAAACCGTGCGACTAGCCCTTTTAGGGTGTTTGGGGTGTCTAGTAGAGGTCGCACGGCTTGTGCACAGTTTGGAAAACTGTGCCGGTCAAACCGTGTGCAGCCCTCCTGTTTTGGGTTTTTAAAATATTTAAAATGAGTTTAAAATAAAACCTAATCTAACTCTACCTCACCCTCACTCAACCCGCACGACGCACAAGGAGGGGCTCCCCTTGAGCCACGCGCGACGCCCCCCTTCCAGCCTCCTCTCGGTCAAGGTTCCTCCTTCTTTCTTGGAGATTCTTCTTCTAAATCTCCATAGTAAGCTCCTCCCTCCTTGCTCCTACCTACTTGGCCGATTTTAGGGCTTCCCCTTGCCCTATTTTTTGTTCGGACGAACCCTAGGGTTAGGATGGATTTTTTATTTCACATTCTTCTTTGTTTATCTTGTTCTAGGTTGATACGAAGGGTCCGTTGGGACTCCTTTGGGTGAGTTTTGGTGTCCGCCACCAAAGGCGAGGCGGTTTGTGGTGGTTTCGATCTGCCTGTTTGATTCCGAGGTAGAAGTTTTTCCCGTTCTTTGTTTACACAGCTCCCAATTTGTTATCTTTGGTTGTTTTAAGGTTTGTAGTGTATGTTTGATAGTGCGTTGGTGGGTTCGGAATGGTTTTGGTTTGCCGGAGCGGCAACGTCTCTTAGTTATAAAGCATCAAGAGCCGGAGTGGACGGATGGATCCACCATGAGGTAGGGTCCTTCTCATTGCCCTTTAATTTAAAGTGAATAATTTAAAGAGTTTAATAATGCATTTTTTTGGTATTTTAATTATGCAAGTTTGGTCAATTAAATGCTTCTGTGAAAATCATGTGAATTGCAGGAATAAGCTAAAAGAGGTTGATTGGTCACTAAACTAACGATTTAATAATAAAACCCCTTGATTAGAGGTGTGCTATCTTTAAGATAAAAGTAGGAAGTAGATCCTTATTCTTGCGTGCTAAACTCTTGTTGTGCTTGGGCGATAATTGATTGATGTCATGTTTCCTCTGAATTGTACTAAATGGTTAAGGCATGACAGTTGTGCTCTTTTGATGAAATGGTTAAATGTGAATGAAATGGATTAGGGTGGTGATACCATGCCTTAGGATGAGGGAATAAGCACGGCTTATGTTAATTGAATGAATTTAGTGAATGGGACTTACCTGGGAGAGGTAGTCCACATCACCTCGTAATTCTTTGTAAATCCCTATTTGTCCTTGAAATGATATAAAAGGAATGTACGACTAATTGGGGGTTATCCATTACCATACATGAGCGGGTTGCCTCATGTACTTTATATAAATGTGGTGAACATGTTAATGTCTTGAAATGGATACTTATGAGGAGTTTCCTTAAGTATAAATGTGATAATGATACTTGAGATGGTTTGCCTTAGGTATATTTCTATGGACGTTATTATAACTATTTACGTGGATATGGGTTGTATGTTTGTTTGTGATTGTGATATGAATTTTGAATGCTTATGAGGTAATGCCGTAAGTTGTATAATATAAACATGGTTGTGATGGGAGTGCGCACATGATGATGCCACCTGGTGATGATTGCATGTCTGGATGGGAGGAAGTTATACCCCATGCCAGAGTGATGCGTTCGACAGATACATGTTCGGATGAGAGGCAGTTATACCCCATGCTAGTGTTACAGTACATGTCTGGAAAGGAGGCATTCTTACCCCTTTCCAGTGGACTTCTAGTGATGATTTACGTGGTTGGATGGGAGGCAGTTATACCCCATGCTAGTGTGACAGTACATGTATGGAATGGAGTCATTCTTACCCCTTTCCAGTTTATTTAGGGACGAGAGGCATTCTTACCTCGTACCCGCTAATCTTGATACATGTCTGGAAGGGAGGCATTCTTACCCCGTGCCAGTTGACTCATAGGTACAAGAGGAATTCTTACCTCGTGCCCGTTAATCACGATAAATGGGTGGGAGGCATTCTTACCCCACACCATCTATGATCTAAATGGATTATATATATATATATGGTGACAAGATCAGGTTACTTTACCGGCATGAGCCAAAGCAAGTATAACCGTTAGGTGTCCCTTGGGAACCTGGATGGGTTTTTCGTACTTACGTAATTCTGCTTACTTATTTCTCCAAACCTTCTTCGTGCTTTAATTAATATTACACTATCTGGATTGGGTTAGACACCGGTGGTGCCGGCCTACTAAGATTTATATCCCACACCCTACTCGGGCCGCCATTGCACTGGGGTACCCGAGTAGACCTTTCTTGTCTGCAGGACCTAGGTTGGTTGTTGTGTTGCTTGTACTTGGGGATAAGAGCAAAGGACCAAGCGGGAGCTCGGGATGCTCATGAGATCACCCGTTGGGCCTTGTTGTATTTTCATCATTTCTTTTATATTGTATTGGAAGCATGTTGTATTGTTTCATGCTTTCTCATTGTATTATTCATCATCCATGTATCGTGTAAACTGGCATTGGCCACCTTTTATAAAATGATCACTATTTTTCTTCCGCTACCGTATGTTCATTGTTTATCTATTACTGCTTCTGCTACTTTTGTGTTTCACTCTGATAATACCGCTGTTCAACTCGGATAAGCAGGTATAGTCTCCCCACTATCACCTCTAGAGACCCTCGCTGCTAGTTGGCATCCTCTGGCGTACGGGGAGATGTGCTTGAGGTCATGTGACCTTCTAGTCCGGCCACCGGTTCGATGGTGAGTCGGGCCGGGATGTTAGAAAGTGCCATCAGTGTAGTTTTCTTTTCTGATTTTTTTTACTAGTTTGCAACATTATATAGGGATAGGGAGGAATTGGAATTTGTTAATGAGCTGTGTCCTGGATTGGCCACCCCGTGCACAGGGAAAATCCAAATTTCCTTGAATGTAATTATTATTCTAATGATTTTTATTATTACAGTTGATTTGATTTCACTGTTGGGTGACGCACATGTTTTCCGTTGATACCGTTGATGCAATTTTGGGTTATATTTCTGCTGCAACTCGATGATATGAGGGTGTGTCATCTCATGCATCATATAGTCACCTTGTAAGAAATTTTATACCATGCATTATGTCAGGACATCTAGGATGCATTAGTTGATGTCTGTTGTTGTGATAGGTGTCGTGGTAGTTATTCCATGATTCTGTGATATAGCATGTTCTGTGTTACTGCTTACAATAACATGCGGTTTTTGATCAAAAATGAAATTGGTTGCTTTTCCTAAATTAAGTGATTGCAGTTACGACAGGAGCCAATTTTCAGTTGTAAGGTGTATGGGTGCCTTATAGCTGGGAAAGGGTAACACGTGTAATCAGATTTCCGAAAAAGGGTTGATAAAGTTTTAATTGTAAAATGGAATTGGTTTTGATTAAAGGGAGCCAAATTCCAAACTGTAAGGTGTATGGGCGCTTTTCATATTGGTAGGTGGCCACCCTTATGATTGGATCATTGTATTTGAGCATGTTAATTTCTGAAATGTGATCTATTATTTTTAATGGGAGCCAATTTTCTATTTATGGATTTTATGGGTGCTTCATGGGTTGGGAAACGAAAACCCATAAGGAATGTAATGGAAGGATGCTTTGTGTGATGATTATATGTGTAAAAGCATTTTGTTTTGATATAAAATGTTTTGGCTTGTTGGGACCCTCGTAGGTCGCCTAGTGGTTAAAAGGAAGTTGGATGAAACTTTCCTGTTATGCTTTGAGCTTTTTGATAAATTGATCAAGTGCCTAGTGAATTTTTGTTTGGAAAAGGGTACTTGATGTGTTGAATTTAATCTTTTAAAGTGATTAAATGATAAATGTGAATAAATATAAAGGGCTTGGAAAAAGGAACCTGTAGTGGTGTCCTCTGTTGAGACCCTGTGTGTGGGTAGGTTAAGTCTTTTTTTTTGTGAGTTCCTTGGAACTGATCCTTACACGTTTTCTGTAGGTTGTATTCTTTTAGCAATGACATTAAATGTTAGTCTTTGAGCCTGATGACTTTTGTTGGGCATGACCAAGTGATTGGGTTGACGCTTGTTTTTTGTGAGGGTCTAGCCCGTGGTAGGTAGCGCCCTTAGAGCTTATGTGCTTGGCTTGTTTGGTGATCTTTCTAATGTTTGGTATTGTTCGGGTACCGTTGTCCTGTTTAGGACTTCCAGTTCTAATGACACCCTTGTTTGGACGAGTGGTCATGCTTCTTTTGATCTTGTTAAGGGTTTGAGCATCGGGTAATGCTCTGTATCAGTTGGTTAGACATGCCTCGGGCATGGCCAGTCTCCTTGCTGGTCGTTTGACCCTTTCTTTTTACACAGTAATGGATGAATTGACATGTCATCGTCCAAGTGAATGGTCGTATGGGGAAATACGACGTTTGTCTATATCTCTTGCACTGCTGTGTACGGTCTTGGGTCATCCCTGGGGTAGAGTGACCTGATTGTTTGAGAATCAAGTTGTCCAAATGCTTGGGATGATTTTCGGAAGACTCAAGTGGTTGAAACGCTAGTATTGTTTCTTTGGATTCCTTGTACGTTTGACGAGGTGATCATGGCTCAGAGGAGCGATGCACGTCTGTTCAGTTAATTATGAACAAGTCTACTTATGAGAAGCTTGTCTTTCTCCTTTTGATGATGCTGACACTTCTGAGGTGGGAAGCATCGTGCCAGTTGAGTAAAGCGTGTCCTTCCAGGTAGAAGGAACATGCCAAGAAGGACCATCTTGGAAAATGGTCGGGGTTTGCTCGAATGATTTTGGGTTTTGTTGGTAAGGTTGATAGACGAATGCCTCATGTGGAAAGAGGAATCGTGGTCGGTTGAAATCATGATGCATCGGTAGGTGAAGCCGATGTTCTTCTTTAGAGTCAACCAGGGGTGGTTCGACTGATCTCCTTTCCAGTTTTTGGGTATAAATAACTGGAATCCGTTTTCAATCCACTTAGTGCACTCTCCTATGCAACGAGATTGTCCCCTATCTTGCTTTCGTCCTAGATGCGCTAAGAGAGTGTCGGTCTTACGCCACGCTAAAGCGTTAAAAGCTGTTGATCCCATTTGGTTGTTCCCTTTCGGCGTTGCACGCTAAATGCGTGGTTTCGTTCGTGGTTGATCTTTGAGACGTCATCGGGAATTGGGTATGAGCTTCGGTGAATGTCATCGTGGTAAGTGCGAGATGCCTTGGGAGAAGGTATCATGGCTCAGCTTATGAAACGCCGGCTGTCTAAGCTGTGCGTCTTCTTGAATAGTCAGCCGGAGATGGCTTGACTAGGGGTTCTTGTTTAATGTCTACGGTCAGTGACATACCATTCTCTGGAATGTCGTCAGGTAGAGGCAAGTGCAGTTTGTGTCGTCTGGTGCCTAAATATGAACAACTGGCTTGAATTGGGCCTCGAGGTCATTGGGGAATCGACCATTTGATCTATTTCAAATCACGCTAGGAGCATCATGGGAACGCTTGGGACGTGCTTTGAAAGTTAATTCCAACAGTGGTCTGAACCGTAGTTTGTCGTTGGTTGCTTAACGTTAAAAATCTAAGGTGGGAAGTACCTTTGATTGTTTTCTTGAAGAGACGACGATGTGATCGTGTCTTTGAGTATGACGGGATCAGGTAGGAGTCGTCTAGGTGTTTCAGTTGGAAGATGAGCGTCGGCTCGGGTGTTGACGACTTAAGTGTCGTGTGCTTAAGTGGATGTTCGTTGGTGGGTGGGATGTTGGAAATATAACGTGATCGTTGAAACGAAGCTTCATGACCCTTGTAGGTCGAGTGAGCCGTGCGTTTTTCCTGAAGGCTTCTCGGGGACAGGAAGTTCTAAGGTGGAAAGGTTGTAATGACCTGCGTGTCTCGAGGTGTTTCAGGTGCGTCGTACTCGAAGACGGCTATTTTTAAGCAACAGCAGAAGGTGCACGTTTGGCGCACGGTTTCCCAAACCATGAGGCCCAAATGGTGCGGCTTGAAATAGGGAGGCAGAGGAGTCCGCAAAGCCTGCGCGCAGTTTCCCCAAACCATGTGACTAGCCCGTGCGGGGTGTCTGGGGTGTCCATTAGAGGTCGCATGGCTTGCGCACGGTTTGGCAAACCGTGCGGGTCAAACCGTGTGTGGCCCTCCTGTTTTGGGTCTTTTAAATATTTAAAATGAGTTTAAAATAAAACCTAAACTAACTCCACCTCACCCTCAGTCCACCCGCACGACGCACAGGGAGGGGCTCCCCTTGAGCCGCGTGTGATGCCCCCCTTCCGGCCTCCTCTCGGTCAAGGTTCCTCTTCCATTCTGGGCGATTCTTCTTCTGAATCTCCATAGTAAGCTCCTCCCTGCTTCGTCCACCCTACATGGCCAATTTTAGGGCTTCCCCTTGCCCTATTTTTCGTTCGGCCGAACCCTAGGGTTAGGATGGGTTATTGATTTCACGTTCTTCTTTGTTTCTCTTGTTCTAGGTTGATGTGAAGGGTCTGTTAGGACTCCTTTGGTTGAGTTTCGGTGTACACCGCCAAAGGTGAGGCGGTTTACGGTGGTTTCGATCCGCTGGTTTGATTCAAAGGTAAGTGTTTTACCCATTCTTTGTTTACACAGCTCCCAATTTGTTATCTTTGGTTGTTTTAAGGCTCGTAGTGTGTTTTTCTTAGTGTGTTGGCGGGTTCGCAATGGTTTTTGTTTTCTGGAGCGACAGCGGCTCTTAGTTAGAAAGCTTCAAGAGCCAGAGTGGACGGATGGATCCACCTTTCGGTAGGGTCCCTCTCATTGCCCTTTAATTTAAAGTGAATCATTTAAAGAGTCTAATACTGCATTGTTTTGATATTTTAATTATGCAAGTTTTCTCGATTAAATGCTTATGTGCAAATCGTGTGAATTGCAGGAATAAGATAAAAGAGGTTGATTGGTCACTGAACTAACGATTTAATAATAAAACCCATCGATCAGAGGTGCGATGTCTTCAATATATTAGTGGCAAGTAGATCCTTCTGCTTTCCTACTAAACTCTTGTTGTGCTTGGGCGATAATTGATTGATGTCATGTTTCCTCTGAATTGTACTAAATGGTTAAGGCATGACAGTTGTGCTCTTTTGATGAAATGGTTAAACATGAATGAAATGGATTAGGGTGGTGAGACCATGCCTTAGGATGAGGGAATAAGCACAGATTATGTTAATGAAATGAATTTAGTGAATGGGACTTACCTGGGAGAGGTAGTCCATTACACCTCGTAATGCTTTGTAAATCCCTATTTGTCCTTGAAATGATATAAAAGGAATGTAGGATGAATTGGGGGTTATCCATTACCGTACATGAGTGGGTTACCTCATGTACTTTATATAATTGTGATGAACATGTTACTGTCTTGAAATGGATACTTAAGGGGAGTTTCCTTAAGTATAAATGTGGTAATGATACTTGAGATGGTTTGCCTTAGGTATATTTGTATGGATGTGATTATAGCCATTTACATGGATATGGGCTGTATGTTTGTTTGTGAATGTGATATGACTTTTGAATGCTTATGAGGTAATTCCATAAGTAGTATAATATAAACATGATTTTGATGGGAGTGCTCACATGCTGATGCCACTTGGTGATGATTGCGTGTCTGGATGGGAGGCAGTTATACCCTATGCCAGAGTGATGAGTTTGACAGATACATGTATGGATGGGAGGCAGTTATACCCCATGCTAGTGTGCCAGTACATTTCTGGAAGGGAGGCATTCTTGCCCTTTCCAGTTGACTTCTAGTGATGATTTAGGTGGTTGGATGGGAGACAGTTATACCTCATGCCAGTGTGACAGTACATGTATAGAAGGGAGTAATTCTTACCCCTTTCCAGTTTATTTAGGGATGAGAGGCATTCTTACCTCATGACCCCTATTCTCGATACATGTCTCAAAGGGAGGAATTCTTACCCCTTGTCAGTTGACTCATATGGACGAGAGGCATTCTTACCTCATGCCCGCTAATCACTATAAATGGGTGGGAGTCATTCTTAGCCCACACCATCTATGATCTAAATGCATTTATATATATGTGTGTGTGTGTGGTGACATGATCAGGTTACTTTACCGGCATGAGCCGAAGCAGGTATAACCGTCAGGTGTCCCTTGGGAACCTGGACGGGTGTTTCTTAATTACATAATTCTTCTTACTTATTTCTCTATACATGCTTCCTGCTTTAATTAATATTACATTGTCTGGATTGGGTTAGACACTGGTGGTGCCGGCCTACAGAGATTTATATCTCACACCCTACTCGGGCCGCCATTGCATTGGGGTACCTGAGTAGACCTTTCTTGTCTTCAGGACCTAGGTTGGTTTCTGTGTTGCTTGTACATGGGGATAGGAGGAACGTACCAAGAGGGAGCTCAGGATGCTCAAGAGATCACCCGTTGGGCCTTGTTGTATTTTCTTCATTTCTTTTGTATTGTATTGGAAGCATGTTGTATTTTTTCCTGCTTTTGCAATGTATTATTCATCATCCATGTATCGTGTGAACTAGCTTTGGACACCTTTTATAAAATTATCACTATTTCTCTTCCACTATTGTCTGTTCATTGTTTATCTATTACTGCTTCTGCCACTTTTGTGTTTCACTCTGATAATAACATTGTGCAACTTCGATAAGAGGGTATACTCTCCCCACTATCAACTCCTGAGACACTCGCTGCTAGTCAGCAGCCTCTGGTGTATGGGGAGATGTTCTTGAAGCCATGTGACCTACCGGTCCGGCCACCGGTTCGATGGTGAGCCGAGCCGGGAAGTTACATTTACCCTTACTGAGCATATGATCTCAGCCTTTCTAATGTATTATTTCCCCATGTTATAAGGAAATTTATTAATTTTGAGATGCGTAAGATGGGTTATAGTTATTAATAATGTAGTGGGAGAGTAGATAGCATACTTACGGACCAATGCTTATGTTTTCAAGTTTCCAAAGGAACTAAATCATTACGGTCCCCAGGTGTGTTTTTTGTAATGTGATGAAAATTCATTAAAAATGATGTTATATCTATGTATGATATTCTTGGAATGATATAATTGGTATCAAATGATATGTTTAGTTAAACTTTGTAATCTAGGAAGACAAAACCATTGTGATATCCCCAAGGGTCAGTCTAATGATAATTTTAAGGATGAGATAACATATAGGAAAAATATCCTGGAATTTTGATAAAGGATAGGGTGAGTGGTTTCCATGAAATTGAATCCCTTTCAAGATAGTACAAGTGAATGTGGATATATCACTGATGTACCTAGGGGTAATAACTCCAAAAAGGGCACATTGAGTATGACTCAATTGTAACCTATTGCATGAAAATGGTCCTTGTTTCACTCATAGTTTGACACTCATGGGGGATATGCATTAGAAACTCAAAAACTCTTTAAAAACCATCATTAAATATTTATACAATGATTATATAAGAAGGATACATGATTAAAGGAGGTTTCATAGATTAAAGAAGAATGTTTCATGATTTATACATCTTGTATGTAATTTTTCATGATTATGTGGCTCCACACTATGATTATTTTTTCTTATAGTATTCTTATTGTTTGTTTTAGTCAATGGATGGAACTCGAAGGAACCATTTTAATTCTGAGTGAAATGGATAATTATATGATTGTCACCTCTAATGAATCAAAAATGTTAAGGGAGATGGAATGAAAAATACTGTTTTTATGCTCACCCAACATTCTCATGCTATGAATCGTGCCATAATTCTAAACAAACAATAGAGGGCACAACATTATATTTAGTCTTTTAGGAGGAAACATACACCTTCTTCCAATGGATCCACTAATCCACTAGTTGCTAAATAATGGATCAGTGACATAGAAAAAAAATTTCCATTCTCTGGTGTTTGGAATATGAAAAATTCATTTTGATTGTATACTATTTTGTAAGTGAATAGATCAATCATGAATTCTTATCAAGGATATAGTGGAATGGGATGAAATTAACTCCATGGATTATGATGAGTTCAAGAATTGATTTTACAATAAATAATTTCATTGTATTCTTTCTTTCATGATGTAAAATGATTTCCTTGAGTTAAATAAAAAGGATATTTAATATATTGGTACCTATGGGAAAAAGTTTACAAGACATTCAAAGTATGATTCTGGTATTATCATCCAGCCTGAAAGTAAGGTTGATCAATTATTAAGTGTCATAAGTCCTAGTCTTTAAAGGTTATTATCCAATAAATAAATCAATAGCTATGAAGTGACTGTTTGATGTTATATCAAGGTGTAAATTGTGGTTTGTGTTATGTATCAATCTCATGGTTTTGACAAGAAAATGAAGACGGATTACGAAAACAATATAAAAAAACCATAGACATGGAAAGTTGATATTTTCTTTATTAACAATGATTGGGATGAAGCTTGGTGGAAATTGTTTTAAGGGTAATATTAAATGTTTTTATTGTGGTATGTAAGGTTATTGGGAAATTTATTGTTAAGGTGATAGGAAGAAGTTAGATAATTATGTGAATAGATACAAATCTTCACATAATGAACCACCCACACACTAATGTTTCAAATGCATGGAGTATGGTCAATATGATAACCTATTCCCAAATAAGAAGTTTAATTTAGATAATCAACATAAACAACATCTTAATCCATGGGACAAGGGGTATTATTAAGAGGTCATGATTTATGATGTGGGACACGATAACAATGTGGTGAAAGGTACACATATCATACTCTATAGAAATTAAGATGTCTTATTTAAATCTATATCTACACATTCTTTCCTATATGAAGAATTTGATAAGGGTATCAAGATTACATCAAAATTATTAAAGTTATAATTATCCATGAAATCTTGAAATTGTATTATTATCACATCTCAAGTATATTATTCCCCTATAGTTAACATTGGTGGGAATGTGCTTCCTCCATATATTTTCATTCATTCTCCAGTTGAATTTGATGCTTTATTGGTCATGGATTTTCTTTCTCTAGAAAAATACCACATCAATTGTCATGGAATGAAAATCACATTTGATATTACAAACAACCTATGATAATTTATCAATTTAATGTTATGTACAAACCTCCAATGGTTATCACATCTATTGTTGTAGTCTTGATTCAAATTTAAAAGGGTGTTTATCTCAAATGGTGGGGGAGTAACTTAACATTGATGATATTCCTATTATGTGTTATGTTTTTGATATATTTCCATAATAATTACCTATTCGTTCACTAAAACATGAATTCGGGTTCTTAATATAATGCATACCTAATTCCATAAAAATATTAAAGACTCTGTAGAATAGACTTGATTGAGTTGCAAGAATTGAATAATCGACTCCAAGAAAACCTTAACAAGGGATTCATTTATCCAAGTGCGTCTCCTAGGGGTGAACCTATTCTTTTCTTTTCTAACAAGAAATATGGATTGATTAGAATCTAAATTGATTATTTAGAGTTCAACAAGATCATAATTAAAAAAAAGTACCCCATTCCACATATTGAAGACCTATTTGATTAGATGTACAAAGCTCAATACTTTACCTTGATTGACCTTCATTATGGATATCATAAACAATGGTTCAAGAAAGAGGATATACCCAATAAATAATTTTTTATAAGGTATGGATGTTATTAATATATAGTGATTCCTTCCAGTCTTAATAATTCCACTACTATCTTCATTTATTTAATGAATATAATATTTAGATATTATCTTGATCATTTTGTGGTAGTCTTTAAAGATGATATTTATATCAATTTAAAGAGATAGGAAGAGCGTGAATACCACATGAGAATTATACTAAAGACTATAAAGTAGTAGAAACTATATTCATAATTTAGAAACTATGAATTTTGGAAGAAAAAGGATTCATTTTTTTAATATAATCTCTAGAGAGGGTATATCAGTAGATCCATAAAAGATAGAGGCTATTTAATATTGTCCCAAACCAACCATGGTGATTGAGATCCATAGTTTTCTTGGTTTAGCTGGATATAATCGATGGTTTGTGGTGATTCTTTTATGAATACATAATCCTTTAACCATGTTAACTCAAAAGGGATCCAAGTTCCTATGGACAGATGAAGGTGAGGAAAATTTCAAGAAATTAAAAAGAATATCAGTCAACGCTATTGTACTTACACTTCCATATATTAGGGATGGGTTTGTAATCTATAGTGAGGCATCCAAGAAGGGATTGATATTTTTTCCTTTGAAAAATTACATAGTTGTAGCTTATGCCTCCTGAATGTTAATGGTTCATGAGAAGTATTATCCATCTCATGATTTTCGAGTAATCTACAATAATGTTGTCTTAAAAAATATGGAGGAATTATATTTATGTATAATAGAGTGATATATATACTAATTATGAAATGTTTAAGTATATATTCATACACAAGGAGTTGAACATGCATTAGATAATGGTGTTAGATCTTATTAATGATTATGACTATGAAATAAATTTCCACCTTAGCAATGTGATAAAGGTGGATGATGCATTGATTCTAAAGGATCATTCTAACTTTTTCATGGTGAGGACAACAAATGATCAAATATTTCTGGAATTATAAAGGATGGATCTAGAAATCATGAAGTAAGGGGAAAATATTATCTTTCACAATTTAATGTTCATACATCTATCTAATTGAAGGATGAAGAGGTGAAAAAGTAATAAAGTAGATCTGTAAAATATTTTTAAAATGTTCCTGAGAATAACCATGATCATGATGGAATGATAATGTACAATAACCTTTTATGCATTCCATCCATATCATACATGACAAAGGTGGTTTTAGAGGAATCTCATAGTACATAATTATCAATTCTTCTTGGAGGTATGAAGATGTATAATCACTTGAAATAATTATTCTACTGAGAAGGCATGAAGAGAGATATCATACAGTTTTTCTCTCAATGCTTGGTGTGTCATAAAGTTAAGGATAAAATAAATAATTCTAAGGGGGTGATACATCCATTACCCATAAAATAATTATAATGGTAAAATTTCACCATTGATTTTGTTGTTGGACTCCCGAAAACTTCTAAAGGGAATAATGCTATATGGGTTGTTGTCAATCACCTTAATAAGTCAGAACACTTCATTACTATTAGAGAATATGTCTCTCTGGATAATCATTCTAGGATATAAATTAAAAATTGGTAATATTGCATGGAGTTCCACATTATATTATGTATGATCGGGATTTGATGTTTACATCAATGTTATGGAGAAGTATTCAACAAGTTATTGATATATAGTTAAGATACAGCAATTTGTATCATCCTCAAATATATGGTTAGTATAAAAGAATGATTCAAACCCTACAGGATGTGTTAATATATTGTTCTTTGGATTTCAAAGGTGGTTGGGATCAACATGTTCTTATAGTTGAGTTTTGTTATAATAATACCTATCACTCAATAATTTAGATGGATACTTATGAGGCCCTCTACAAAAGGAAATGCAGAGATCCAACCTGATGGAATGAAGTTAGATAAAGAAAGCTATTAGTACCAGAGATAGATGAATAAATGGAAGAGAAAGTTATATCCATTTAGAACCCATCCTAGAATATCAGAGTTTTTAGAAAAGTTATGTTAATAATCTCTGGTGTAATCTTGAATTTGAAGTTAGTGATAAGGTGTTTCTGATAATTTATCTATGTAAGAAGGTTATGAGTTTTGGGAATAAACAGAAACTAAGTCCAAGGTATATATGTCCCTTGAATTTTTTTGATTATATTGAGACCATATCCTATCACTTATTAATCCCACCAAACCTATCTGATTTCCATGATGTGTTCCATGTATCTCTCCTGATGAAGTCCATACCTATCCCTTCACATGTACTATACTCAAAATTCACACAACTGGAGAAAGTTCTTTCTTACGAGGAATAATATATGGAGTTTCTATTTTGTTCAAATATTGTTCTACAAAACAAGACCACTAACCAGGTAATAATTTTATGGAGAAACCACAAGTTTGAGGATGCTATGTGGGAACTTGAGAATATGATGGGGAAGAGGTATCCTATTTTTTTATCAGAGTGATTAATTTCATAAGTGAAATTGATTTTAATGGGGGTAGAGTGTAACACCATGAGTGTTGATGAATTATATTTTTTAACAAATTAAATTTATATGATATATTTCACTACAAACCACTCTATGTTGATCATTCACTATACACAACACTGGGATATCTTCCATTGCCCACGATTCTAAGTTTTAACAAAACCATCATTTATTATTAATATTATTCAAACTTTATCATTATTACATAGCCATTAAACCTATAGGTATAAATTATAATAACTAATTTTTAAACATTATTAATAATGGTTTTATATAAATTTGACATTTTGATAAAAATACTAATTTTTTTGTAGTCTTTATATGTTTTGAAGACAGTATTTTCTTAGAACAGTGTGTTTTATTTCCTTTTGTGAATAGTAATAAAAATAATTTTTCAAAATTTTAGAATTTTTTTATTAAATAAAGTCCAATTTTGAAATCATCATATCAAAATGAGCTTTGTGTGAATTCTTTGGATTTCATTAAAAGTGTCATTTTTTGATTAATAGTGAAAAATACTGAATTTTAATCGAAAAAATCCATTTTTTAAAAATATTTATAATGTTAAATTACATTTTAATTTGGGTTTAAAGAAACAGTAGTTTATTTAAACATACATTGATCCACATTAGTCATAGTAATAAATTTAATATTGAATTATGTTATAAAAACATTATAAACTTTTGAGTGTTTTCTCTTTAAAAACTATCTTTCTCATCTAATATGTGGGGTTAATTTTAAATTAAATTTTACCACTTTAGAGAATGAAATTTGGAAAAATGGGTTCCATTTTTCTATTATAACACTTTATATTATCTAATAAGTTCAAGATAAATTTTTTTAAAAATAAATAGTGCGTGTAGTAAAAATTAATAACCACGGTTAAGGTAAAAATGGATTTACCGAGGTCTAAAAAGAGATAATGTTGAAAATTACCTATACACTTGTTTAAAAACTATTTTAGGGCCATGTTTAGACCATTCCACCTCTATGGTTTAAGAATAGTCCATTTTTTACTCTTCTAACATATAAAATATGTAGTAGCACTCAATTCTTGTAAAGACACAGTTTTCTCCTTGTAAGACATTGAAATATTTCAAAATATACTTCCAGAGCTAGGTGATGAGACCGAATGAAATTATAAGGCATGGTGTTCCCATAATTAATTTAGTAAAATGTTTAATTATATTTTATATTGTCTGCACACATTTAACTAAATAAAATGGGATAAATCTTAAACGGTTGGTCATATCGAAAATCCATGACCACAGTTGAGTCTAGAATACAGTGTTTTCCCTAGGAGCGAAATAAAATGTTTAAGTGTGGGATGCTTGTGGAACCAAACTCATGGGAAGGTTGTTTTATTGAAATAATTAATTAATTTATTAATTATATTAATTTATTTAACTTAGTCCAGAAGTATAAAAATTTATTACTATGATATTTTCTCTAGGGTGAGCCTCATTATTTTATGAATTATCCTATGTGAGCATCATTCACCTCTGTAAAATTCATTTGATGAATGAAAAAACCTATGGTGTAAGGAGGATCGATGTGAAATGGATGCACCATCTTCTTCCAATCAATGTGTGAGTACGTTCTTCACCATCGATCAATCCAAACAACGGGTAAGACTTTTTTGGGTGATTTTTACACGCTAGATTAAACGTTTGAGTAGATTTTTATTTTTTTATAAATTTTTTCACTCTCTACTCCATTGTATCTATTCCAAATGAATTTAAAAACTTGGTTTTCCCTATGATCGTTGGTTATTTATAATCTATAATTGCATGTTCTTGATCATTGTCCAAGAACACTTGGCCAACGATCGTAAACACAATTTTCTTATTCTTTTCCTCCCATATTCTTTTCATTATTCAGTATTGGGACCCCAAAGTTCACAGTTCGATTATTTTTAGGAATAAAAAGCTCGATCTAGAGCCTGAATTTGTGTTGGATTGAATGAAACATCATCAATCCTTCAAGAAGAGCATAGATCTGGAATCATTGCGATAAAGGGAAGTAAAATCCAATAATTTGGAGCTGGATTATCAAGTGTTGAAGATATGGGTGAAAGTGGAATAAATAAATAAATCCCCTGTGACGAATGATAGAAAATTTCTAGTGAATGACGGCCAACCAGTGCGATTCATGGCTAGATCTAATGATTTCAGAAAGCATTACAGGGAGATCTGAAGTTATTTGACAAGATTCGAAGCACGTGAATATATCCATGAAAACATTGGGGGTGGGGTTCTAGAAAAATCCGAAATACATGTTATGTAGGATGAACACATTGTGGGTAGCATCCCTCAGTGTTAGTGCTCAGGTTTGGGAAAATATAAGGATGCCACTACATGTATTCCTACCTCAAACACCTTGTATCCCTCCCGAAGTTGGACAACCTGTGTGATGGCTCACACGCGCGAGGAAACTATGTAAGAGAAACACAGACATGGGTTGACCACACAAGAGGTATCCTCTTTGGACCAACATTCCATGTACCAAACTACATGGACACAGGGTCCGATTAAACGGCCATGGTTAGTAGATAGGGTCTGATCCCTGGATAGGTTGGACATGCCTTGTATTCCACCTACATGGTGTGTACCGCTATACTGATGTGACCCATGTGCTGACCTGAGACATTTCCAGACTGTGAAGAGAGACCACACACAATGTGGGTCCCCTCACATGTTGTGTGCTACTTGAGATCAACTAATAGATCTTTGAACGCTTGTTTCTCATTCGTTTGAACATGGATTTTGTCCTGTGAGATTCTTATCCTGAGTGTTTTTTACATAGAAAGTGATGATTCCCTCAAAATCAACATTTAAGATAAACATTTAATTTTCTGGGTTTAGAACACACTGAGGTGACACCCAATGATGGAAGTGATCATACATATTCATCAGAGCAGTACCAAGCTTCCCCTAATGCTGGGTTGGGCAGTTGCATTCCACAATGGAAATTTTGGGATTACCCTACAGTAGGACTGGTTAGTGGAGTTCTCTGATGGTCTTTCTAGGTTACCCTCTAGTAGGACTGGGTAGTGGAGTTCCTCAATATTTCAGGATTACCCTCCAATAGGGCTGGGTAGTGGCATTCCACAATGTAATCATCCAGTCATAACCCACTAGCTGGTCTGCGCAGTGGTGTTTTCCTGATGACTCAGTAGGCTTACCCTCTAGTAGAACTAGACAATGGTGTTTCCCTATGTCCTTCCCAGGTGGTACCCTTTGGCTAGGCTAGGTAGTGGAATTCTTTAGTGACTACCAAGCAAGGACCCTCCTGTCGGACTAGGGAACATGATCCTTTCCTAGAATTTGTGATCCCTCAGCTGTGCAACATAGTGAAAATATGTGTTTTGACGTTCCATTGGACTCATGAGAAAGAGGGATGATTTCCCCACCAATATGAGTTCTTTTTATGCGACTTAAAACCATTCGAGGGAGTTATATCCACCCAAAGTGAACAATATCAAGGTTTGGTGATTTATTCCTTTTGAATTGTATATTATAGGCACACGCATGATGTGTTGGGAATCCTTGATAGACTTCATTTGGAGCTACTATCTATTCTTCTTCTTAGGTTGAGCTGTGAGATGTATATCCTCTTACTCTATCATTTGGATTTATTTTATTTTTCATATATATATAGATATCATGTTTTAGAGCCCACTCTTTTGGTTTTGGTTACTTTCCTTCCAGGAAAGGCGAAGACTCGCTGTGTATTCCATGTACATTCCTTGTATAGCTTACTATGGTTAGATGAGTTCACTTCTTACTATAGTTAGCGAAGACTCGATGAGAAGTTTATCTTCCCACTGTTTCGAGCACCTTGTGTCAAGATGAGTTTAATTTCACTCTCTTGTTGGGATGAGCAATACTATTTTACCATACCTTGTTCAATCTATTCCTTTCCTCTTAAAGTGTATCTCATACTACTCCCCTTCAACTTTTTCAGGAGTTTTACTAGGTATGTATACACTCACAACAACATGGTATTTTCACAACACGTGTTGTGTATTTTGTATACAGTGGATAGTTCAATTTTTACATCATTTAAGTTTAGGGATATAGACTGCTTGGACCACCTACGGTGGTCATATTTTTTGATACAGGAGATGGGCTCTCAATTCTTTACTCTTTTCCATTTTTTCTCAGGTTGGAACATATTTTTGGGTGGGCGTGTATTTTTTAATTTTATTTTCATTTTATATTATCGTACATCATACAGTTTAGTGTTCCATCCATATTTGGTTTATTTATATCAGTGTTTCATCTTTTACTTCTTTCCATATGCACTTTTGCATTTAGTTGGTAATGTGTGTGTGTAATGGTACTTAAGAAAATGGATCCCAAAGATTTATTTTTCCATTGGCACTTTTCTCCACCCCATGTCTTATGGAATTGGGCTTGGGTTAGTCGTAGCTCAAACCCTGACATGGGATGGGTCGTGAAAAATTGATATAAAAAAAGTAAATTCCTTTGGACATTGTTCATACTTTTCCCATTAAGAAGATTGGATGGGTTTAGGGAAATAGTTTCAATGTTTCTCAAGTGCGGATATTAGGCTAGGGAGTCTAATGATGGTGTAGGAAGCCGACATATCCACTAATCAAGACCTATATTACCATCTTATCGACTCGGCACCCAGAGACATTTTTTATAGGGAACAATGGTATATGAACCATATATGATTGAGTCATTGACTATCCTTCTTGAGTCAACCCCCAATTTTTATTGATGTGTGTGTGTGTGTATTCTCATTTTATTGTGGTAATTCTTCATAATTTTTTGGATTCTTCTACGATGACTGCCAACAAGGATGCCAACTCTGGTTTATGAGGAAGACCCTATGCGTGATGAGACCCTAGTTCTAGGTCCATGTTGTGATCCCTTTACTCTAGGTAGGAATGTAGCAGAACCTTCACCTATTGAGTAGTAGATCATCCTAGGAGAGAAGGTTGAAGACGTGCGCAAGATGAGCACCGTCCAAGAGTTCCAGCATCCAAGACCCCTGATGTTCCATGGCGAGCCATATCCTTAGGTAGTAGAGTATTGGCTAGAGTTGGTGGTCAGTATCATTAGGATTATCTTGACAACAATGGATCAAATTTTTGATTTGGAAGCCAGTATTTTTCATGAAGTACATGGCTAGTGTTGGATCTTGGTTACACAGATGCATGATGATTCAACATTATCTTGCGATGACTTCCAACAACTATTTCGTGAGGAGAAATACACCTCCTACTTACACTCTATTTAGGTTCTGGATCTTTTAGAGCATCAGTATGGAGGGATGATATTCGGGGATTATGTGGCTAGGTTCACATAAATTATATGCTACTCACTCAACATGATCAGAGGCCGCTACTTCTGATCACAGAAGTTTGAGCTGGGACTTCACAGAGAGATTTGTGGCAGCATAGTGCCCTTGAGAAACTCCACATATGTTGTGGTGCTGGAGAGATAATTTCTGAACGAGAGATTTATTTTAGAGGGAAACCATAGTGTATGAGTTTTGAATGGACATGACAAGGAAGATTCATCTTTAGAGGAAGGAAGACATCAGATATTTGGGAACAAGAGACCCTTCTAAGAGTAGGCTTAGGGACATGGTGGCATGGTGCATGGGTAGCACATAGCAACAGGGCAGCCCGGGGAGGGCAGGTTCTATTCCTATGATGGGAGAGTTCACATAGCATTATATTATCTTACCAGATGTGCTGAGAATCCGAGGAAGGTAATAGATGGATCACCACAACAGAGAATGTGTCGTGATCTCGGATCTCCCAGGCTAGGAGAGGGTGGTCTCAAGGGTCTATGTGCTAGCATAGGGGAAGGAGGATCCGTAGTCGGGGGGTGGTAGTATAAGGTTCTTCCACCACCACCACTACAAGGCAGCCCACATCAGTCTTAGAGAGCTGGCGGCCAAGGCTGTGGATAGCTGCCAGCTTTGCATGTCTTCGATTGAGCAGTGCATGAGATGAATCGATGTAAAATTTGTGTTCATTATACTCATGAATCAATATATGTTTAAATAGGTTCTAGTCATTATTTTATCTTGATAATCCTAGTACGATATTCATATCTACCAGTATATGTGCTAGCATAACATCTTTCTCTCAGGGTTCCTACAGGGAACACATCTTCTACGTATTTCATCTACTGGTAGTGCGAGTTATCACTTAGAAGAGGGAGGTTCATGTTGGACCTACTGGTCATCATTATGGAACCCAATGACATCATCTTGGACATGGATTTCATTTTCCTGGTTCGAGACCAAATTGCTTGTCACAACACTCCAGTCAGAGGACTACACGCTAAGGGGATGGGCTTCTCCTTTTGTGGTGAGAGGGAACTTATAGCAGGAAAAGAGAGTGTTGTGAGAAAGAGGTTACAATATTTTACACATCAGTTAGTGAGTGTAACCCTAAGTGTAGACAAATATTCTGGTATTTATGTTCCTTTAGTTTTGGAGGACTATAAGGAGATCTTCTCTTAAGAAGTTTTGAGACTACCTATAAAGCAGGAGAAGGAGTTATTCATTGACATGAAACCAGTAACTTCCCCGATATCTTCTATGGAATATTAGATGGAACCCACTGAGCTCCGGGATCTATGGTTAAATTTGGAGGTCCTTCAATAGAAATGATTCATTAGACCGAGTGTGTCCCACTAGGCAACTCCAATTATGTTTGTGAAGATGGAAGACGATATCTTGCGGCTTTACATGGATTATCATTCCCTAAAGAAGGACCTAATAAAGAACAAGTACACCTTTCCAAGGATTGGAGACCTATTTGATCAATTGAGAGTTGTGAAATGGTTCTCTAAGATTGATCATATTTTTTGTTACCACATGTTGCGGGTTTACAAGGATAATATTTCGAAGTTGGCTTTCTAATGTCGCTACAGACACTACAAGTTCCTAGTGATGACATTTGGTATGAAAAATCCCCCCATCATATTCATTGATTTGATGAATAGTTATTCCATCCATAATTAGAACAGTTCATTATTGTCTTCACCAATGACATACTCATTAACTCTACAACAGAGAAGGAGTATTCAGAGCACTTGAGGATGGTTCTGGATCTACATTGAGAGCACCAGCTTTATGGAAAGCTCTCAAAATTCCAATTCTGGATACATTAGGTTCACTATTTATTTCATTTCATTTCTTAAAAAATTTTATCCCTGTATCCATTAAAGATCGAATTAGTTCACTCTTAGGAGCCACCCAATAATGTCTTAGAGGTGTGGAGTTTTCATGGCATGGAAAGGTATTATAAGAGATTTATGGCGGTCTCATCTATAATTGCAACCCCTTTGACCACTCTGAAATAGAGGGGATAGTCATTTACCTAGTTTGAGTAGTGTCAAAAGGCCATTGAGGAGTTTAGGCAGAGGCTGATGAGCACCCTAGTATTTGAGACTTCCATAGGAGAGCGTTGAGTTTGTAGTGTATTGTGATGCCTCAAGGGTCGGACTTGTTTGTGTGTTCATGCAACAATAGGTAGTTATCATATATGGGTCAAGGTTTTTGATACCCCATAAGAAGAACTATGTCACCATAACCTATAGCCAACACCATTAGTCTTAACCTTGAGGATTTGGAAGAACTACCTTTTGGGAGAGCACTTTGTGGTATACTAAGAATATAAGACCTTTAGGTATGTATTCACTCAGAGGGACCTGAACCTGAGGCAGTGATACTGGCGGGAGTTCTTACAAGACTATGACATAGAGATAATATATACTCCTGTGAAGGGAAACATTGTGAAATATTTCTTTAGGAGGAAGTCACATGATCACCTTGTATGGGAAGCTTTGGAGTAGTTAGCTTCCATGCAGCTGACCCTTGTGGAGTAGGAGGGTACATCTTTTCTACAATCAATGGTGTTGACTCCATCTCTCCTCGAGTGTGATAAAGAGTCGAAACTGGGAGACATTGACTATGAGGTTCTATGTGATCAGATATCCACATACAATACACTAGATAGATATTCTGAAGAAGGGTGTCATCGGATCTTATTCTGGGGGTGGATAATGGTTCTTGTCGCGATGTGGGAGGAGATGATTTAAGAGTTACACAATTATACCATAGTTGTACATATTGTTTTGGGGAATATTTACTAAGATATTTAGTTTTATTTTTGTATGTTCATTAAGAGATAATGCATATCTAGTTTTTTCTCTATGTACCTCACCTATCAGTAGGTAAAAGCTGAGAAACAGGTTCCATAAGGTTTTTTGTACCCTCTTGAGATCCTGGAGTGGAAATGAGGCAGTATAAAAATGTTTTTTAACATAGGGATTCCATGCATTTCAAAGGTTTTTGATTCCATTTGGGTGATAGTAGAATGACTCATGAAGCCATATCACTTCTTTTCTACAAGTGAGTAGAGTTTGGTGTAGATTTTGGGGTTGTAGAATGTATAGTAAATCGTTTGCCTTCATAGGGAAACCCCGAAGATTGCCTTCGATCGTGAGGTGAAGTTAACGTTATGATTATTTAAATTCCTGCATGAAGAATTTGGGACCCAATTATGGATGTGTTCATCCTTTCAACCCCAGACTGATGGGTATACCCAACACACAATTCAGGTTCTAGATGACATTCTAAGGGCTTGCATGATGGATTTTGGGCGGAGGTGGGAGGATCACCTTCCCTTGGTAGAGTTTCCATAAAACAACATGTACAACTCTACCATTGGCATGGAACCATTTGAGGTCCTATATGGGAGACCTGTAGGCCACCCTTGTACTTGACAGATTTTAGAGAGTCATCTTTCATGGGCCCAGAGTAAGTGCAGAAGACCACTTAAAAAGTATATGCAAGTTGGGGGTGGATGAAGATGACCTAGAGTAGGAAATAATCTCATGTAGATCTTCATCATAGGTCCTTGTAGTTCATTCCGGGATACCACAACTTTTTCAGAGTCTCCTCGCAATGTGGAATACGGAGGTTCAGCTAGGGCAGAAAGTTATCCTCGAGATTCATCAGGCAATTCGAGATCCTGTAGAAAATTGGTGAGGTTACCTACCACCTCACCCTACCCCCATAGATAGAGCAGGTGCACTCTTTCTTTCACGTGTCATAGCCGATGAGATACAAGAATGATCCTACACACATCATTTACTGGGGAAATCTAGATATTGAAGATGAGGCAACCATTGTAGAGCACTTAGTGGTGATCGAGGACCAATAGGTGTAGATTTGTGAGGGTGGACCATCCAATTAGTTCGGGTGTTTAGGCATCACAGAAACATGAACGAGATTTCATGGGAGAAGAATAGCCAATTTTAGGCTTAGTATTATAAGTTATTTTCCATTTTTTCTTTTTGGGGAAAAAATATTGAAGGAGGGATGATGCAAGGTACCAATGTACATGGACACTGGGTCCGAGTACACCGACATGACCAGCAGATAGGGCTCAATCCCCAGATCGGTGGGACATTCCATGTAGTCCACCTACACTGTGTGTACCCCTACATAGATGGGACCCATGTGTTGACCTAAGACATGGTCATACAATGAATAGGGACCACACACCATACGGTACCCCTCACATGTCATGTGTTACTTGATCTCTATCAAGAGATCTCTGAACACCTGTATCTCCTTCGATTGAACATGGATTTTGGCCCATGAGATATCTAGCCTAAGTGTTTTTTCGCATAAAAAGTGATGATTCCCTTGAATGTGAATTTTAAGATACAATGTGAATTTTCTGTGTTTGGAACATGTTGCGGTGACACCCAGTGATGGAATCAATCATAAAGAATCATCAAATAAGTACCAGGCTTACCCCCACGCTATGCTTGGTAGTGGTGTTCCCCAATTACAGTTACGGGCTTACCCTCCAGTAGGACTGGGTAGTGGAGTTCTTCATCTTTTCGGGATTTTTCTGCAGCAGGGTTGGCCAATGGAATTCCCTAATGACATCTTCCTGGAATATCCCACTAGCTGAGATGGGCAGTGGTGTTTCCCTGATGAATCGCTGGTTTATCCTATAGTAAAACTGGCAGTGGAATTCCCCGATGACCTTACTGAGTGGTAATCTCGGCCTAGGATGGGAAGTTGCGTTCCTCAGTGACTACCCGAGAGGGACCCTACTATCATACAAGGGAAGAATATCCTTTCCTTGAATTTGTGATCCCCGGCTGTGCAACATAGTGATGAGATGTGGTTTGACATACTTTGGACTCATAATAAATAGTGACGCTTTCCACTCCAATATGAGTTCTTGTGACGTGAATTAAAATCATACAGAGGGGTTAGTGAGGCTACAAGTGGATAGTATAAAGGTGTGGTGATTTATTACCTTTCACTTGTTTGTTCGGGAAGAATCACAAGGTGTTGGTCATCCTTGATGGACTTATTTGAGAATTGTTGTATATTTTTCTTCTTGGGCTGATATTTCATATGGATATCCACTTACTCTTTCATATGGGATTATTTTATTGATCATATATATATATATCATGTTTGTTAACCCACTCTTTGGGTTTTGTTTATGCTCCTTCTAGGAGTGGTGAAGATGCGCTGGGTATGCCACGTGATATTCATGTATATCATCTCATGGTTGGATGAGTCCACCTTCTACTATAGGTAGAAATACTCAATGAGAAGTTCGACTTCTCACTATTTCAAGCTCCCTATGTCAATATGTGTTTAGTTTCACTCTCTTGTTGGGTTCATCTAAACTCTTTTATTGTACCTTGTTCAATCTATTTCTTTCCTCTTCTTGTGTATCTCTTACTACTCCCCCTTCAAATTTTCTTGGCGTTCTACTGGGTTTGTATATACTCACACCTACATGGGAATTTCCCAACATGCGTCGTGTCTTTTGTAGATAGTAGATAGTTAAATTGTGACTTCATAGGTGCTTAGGGATACAGATTGCTTGGACCACGTGTGGTGGTCATAGCTTGGGTTACATGAGTTGGGATCTCAGTTGCTTACTGTTTTACAGTTTTTGTCAGGTTAGGATATATTTCTGGGTGTGTGTTTATTTTTTACTTTTATTTTCTATTTATAATATCATACTTCATACAGTTTAGAGGTCCATGCATATTTGGTTTATTTATATTATTGTTTCGTCTCTTATTTATTTCCCAGTGCACTTTTTCATTGAGTTGGTTATGTGTGTGTGTAAAGGTACTTAGGAAAAGGCCTCCCCATGTTTAGTTTTTCTTTTGGAGTTTTTCTCCACCCCCTAGACTATAGAGGTGGGCTTGGGGTAGTCGCAAATCAAGCCCCAACATGGGATGAGTCATGAAATATTGGAATCAAATAATGTTCATTGCTTTGTACATTGTTCGGGTATTTCTCATTAAGCTGATTGGATGGGTTTAGGGAAACTGTTTCAAAGTGCCCCAGGTGAGGATCTCCATATAGGGAGTCTAGTGATGGTGCAAGAAACTAATGTATCCATTCATCAAGACCCATATTACTAACATGTCAACTGAACACCCTAAGACATTTGGTGGAGGGAACAATGGTATATGAAACATATATGATTGAGACTTTGACTATCCTTCTTCAGTCAGCTCCCTATTTTTTATTGATATATATATATATATATATATATATTGTTGTGTGTGTTTGTGTGTGGGGGGTGTGGGGGGGTGTGATCATTTGACTGTGGTACTCTGTGATAATTTCTAGGTTTCCTCTGTGATGACAGCCAGCTAGGATACCAACTCCGGTTCATAAAGAAGACCCTATGAGCGATGACACCATAGTTCTGGGCCATCATGTGATACCCTTACATGGGATAGTTAGGTAGTAGCACCTCCACCTGTTGAGTAGAAGATCATCCTAAGAGAACAGGTAGAGGATGTGAGTAGGCATAACACCCTCCACGAGTTCCAACATCAGTGTCCTCTGAGGTCCATGGTGAGCCGGATCCTTAGGAAGCAGAGGATTGGCTAGTGTCAGTGGTCAGTATCATCAGGATTATCTATATACCAATGGATCAAATGGTGGATTTGGCAGTATTTCATTTTCATGAAGCTGGTGGGAATTAGTGGAGCATGGTTACATAGATGCATGATGAGTCAACACTCTTGAGCTATGACTTCGAACAACTGTTTCATGAGGAGTACTACACCTCCTTCTTACACTCCATCCGGGTTCAGGAGCTTCTAGATATTTAGTATGGAGGGATGATAGTGTCTGAATATGTGGCTAGGTTTACATACATTAAATTCTACTCACTCGATAAGATCATATATGGCTACTTCTGATCACTGAAGTTTGAGCAGGGACTTTACATAGTGATATGAACCAACGTGTTGCCCTTGTGCATCCCCACAAATGATGAGGTGTTGGAGAGAGCTCCTATGAAAGAGATCATTCTATTATAGAGTAACCATATAGTTGGATTTGGAAATGAGCACGACAAGGATGAGTCATCTATAGCGGCAGGCAGACGCCAGATATTTGGGAATAGGAGACCCTTCTATGAGAAGGCTTTGGGATGTGGTAATATTTTTGCAGGGGTAACACAGAGCACCAAGGTAGCCGATGGATGGACAATGACATGCCTATGATTGGTGAGATCACATGGAATAATACACCTTGACCATACATGCTGAGCATCCTAGGATGGTAGTAAATTGTAACACCCCGAGCTTCCACGATACGCTTCTCTTTCAATAATGCAATAGCTTGTATTGTACGCAAGTTCGAGATTCTAACACGCCGCGACTAATCAAAATAGCCATTATGAATAGTAATACCCACTTTTTGAAATTATATATATATTTTATATTTCAAAATGGACTTCATTTTTGGATTCAGAATGTCAAAATTAGCCTATGTTGAATTTTTTGTAATTTTCAAAGAACTTCCAAATTTTATGAATAGTGAAAAATACTTAAAACATCTTTTTTAATAAATATAATTTATAGTGATAAACTATACTATTGAGTGGTTTAAAAGTATAATTAGAATATATTTTCACCATTTTATCCAATGGTGTTCATTATAATTAATTTCACTTTGAAATTGGACATAAACAATTGTCAATATTTTGATATATATTGTTTCTTAAAAACACGCTATTTGTTGTGACAGCGGAAATTAATTATAAAATTAATTAATGCAACTTATATGTTTGGAATTTCATAAAATAGAAATCATTTTTGAATTCAGAATATCAATTATAGCTTAGGTTTAAATTTTGGCATTGTTCTGAAAAACTTCATTTTTTGATGAATAGTGAAACCACTAAGTGGTAGTTAAATAACTGATTTTTCGTTTCAATGAAATATTACCACTTCTGTGATTTAATTTTCAAAAATCCGACATACCTGGTTGTCATTAGAAAGTAAAATGTTGTTCAATGGGATTAAAATAATTTTTTGGTGAATAGTAACTTTTAAGATTAATTAATCGCGATTAAAGGTAATTAGTGAAATTTAAGGTAAAAATGATATTATAAAAATATTAAAATACATTTACACTTGTCCTACCCCTATTGGATGTGTCATGTAAGACCAATAAAATCCATAGGTCAACTTGGGGACCCCATGGAGCCACTTTGGTAGGAAAATGACATAAATAACTTTTTATTTAAAGTTAAAATAAAAATGTCACAAACATAAGTTGTTTTACTAAAACAATTTTTAAATGGGGTTATACAAGTCATATTTTTTACTATAAATATTCATTATAAATATAAAAATATTTTCTACATGATGATATATTTTTTATAATTTTTATACATTAAATAGATTAAATTATTTATGACACCATGATGATGCATCGATTACCTCATTAATTAATGATTTTAATAAAATGGAAGGATAATGTAAAATCTAAGCATTAAACTTGTCCAAATCCTATTGGATGAGAATATTTCGAACCCTTATCACCTTATCCTCGAATTATATAAGTGTGGGACCTTTAGAATCCGAAAAGCATTGTATAATAAAGTAACATTTCCTTACTTTCCAAGAGTGCCCCTCCTATCCTCTTATAAAAGGCCCCCAACTCTACCACCTTACTCACACCTTAAAGCCATTTTCCTTGGCCAAACTCTGCCCAAATACTCCCCCAAATTCCCTCTATTACTCATAGAAGCCTCACTTTGGGCATAATTCTTCCCAAGGAAGCCTTTGGCTCAAATCAAAAGAGTTACCCGATTTTAAGGTAATGTCTTCTCTTATGTTATTTTTCTTTATTTTGCTTATCCAACCCACTAAAATCTTTTTAGTCATTTATTTTGTAACAAAACCAGTATACTCAATATACTAGGATGTTTTTATAAGAATTATTCTAGCTACACTTACACACAACTACATCTAATGGATAAATAACGTAATGTTTCTGTGGATGGCGAATTTCAGCCTCACGAAACGATGATTGTTCAACACTCATATAACACCTTAAAAGGTGGAAATTAAGATGTAAATCTATTTATATATGATATATTTTATGTTTATGTTTTACTTAAGGTTCTTGATTTTTAATTTATGGCATACCTTTCTTGTTTCCATTATGGGTAAACGTGATATTTTCATTTTAGGAAGTGCGGACTACCGCCCCTCAAAGTGATTTGAATCGTTAATGCCATATGTGGGATGTATAAGGGATGGATTAAATGATATTATATATGATATTATAATGAAATTATAATATACCTTTATATCGTTATGATTTCATTCCATTAAATATGAAATAGAAATGAAAAGTAGCGTTCATGCGTACGTACGGCTTACCGTCTCCATGAACGGTGCATTTCATTTCTTACCTCTAAATATTGTGTAATATTATGAATGAATGTATATACTGGATATATATGAGATATATTATATCTATATCATTAATATAATTCTGGATACAGTGGATATTTCACCACAAGAACAAATTGTAATTATAAGAAGTATATTTTTCACTCAAGTACCAAAGATCGACAAAACGACTGTTATTAACCTAAATAATTACATAATGTTCATAACATGGTAATAAGTGATATAAATGGACTAAAAAACATGAAAAAAGGTTCTTAAGCAATTATAAATTAACTCTAGTTTATTATTCATGAGGTTAAAGAACGGTCGAGTCAAGACAGGACGCAAGGTAAGGGAACTTCTTAACCCAATTTCCATTCTTTGGGTTAATCTCCTAATTTCAAATTATGTCATGATATTATTATGTCCTATCTTGTATTTGTACTTTATTTATGTGTACTTATAGTGAATACACATAATAGATCTATTTTATTTATAAAAAATGATCTTTGTGAGGGACTTCATCTCAATCTCTTTCATTGAGACATATTTGGTTTTATACACAACTTTCCTTTATACGGTGTATAAACCCCTTTGACATTTACATTTATTCAAAAGGAATACTTTTATACAAAGTGTTTTACTAAATTACAAAAAGGAATGTTTTTCTTGTCGTACGTATGTGGCGACAACGACTTCTCCGCCGCCATGGCCATTATTTGGGTTTCGACTTCCTCTATAAGCCATAACTTTTTTTTAAATGAAAAATAAATACCAAGTTTTAATTTTCTTTTATTTTGGTATTGAAAATGGTATTGATAATGTTTTAATTATATCAATGTTTCATATTGATATCTTGTTATTGAAATGTGGAAATGTTATGTTGCCTTTATACATGTTTTATGTGATACGATTATGTTATGTTTTATAATATGTTTAAACCTATTCATATGAGGAATGTATTGGACTTAATAAGTGACGGGTGGAGCCCTCTATAGCTCCTCGATGCATTGGTAGGTCTCATGAGACAAACTAGTTTCTTGGCACGAGGCCTTGACAAAATCTTATTTGTGGTCTTAGCACGAGGCCTTGACTACGTGGTTATGATAGTCTGGCATTATGCATTCCATCATTATGAAAGTGGTTATTGATATTGCATGTGATTATTCGACTAGTAGAATATCCATGTGAGTAATTAAGTGACATTATTTAATTTTATTTTTTCCATATTATGCTGAAGTTCAAGTTTAAAAAGGCTTTTGTTTTAGTTATACATTTCCTTAAATGTTAATTTTTATTTACAAAATCTTCCGCAATATTTTTATCCTTACTGAGAATCTGAGCTCACCCCTTTCAATGTTTTAATATTTTCCAGGATGTCAAGAAGTATTTTATGAATGACCTGTAGGGATTTTCAGAAGACGATATGAGTGTGGTCTATGGAGACTTTGTTATTGTAGTTTTTCACTTTATGATGTAATTTAACATTTATGAATGTATCTAGTGTTTCCAAGGATACTAAACTAATCGTTCTTTCGAGACTTGATCTTTTGTGATCATGCCAATGTTACGAAGTAATGCACCGACTCTGGGTAGCTGGGGTCGGGGCGTTACAGTTGGAATCAGAGGCAGTTTAGTACTAACCTTGGAAGCTAGATTTAGATAAACTCTGATTAGAGCACGTAGCCCAAAGATAGACTTTGAGGATTAGTATAGAATAACATCCTAGAATTTTGGTATTATAGAGATTTTGTGAGTTTTCCGAGCAATACATCCCTGTCTGGATATGAGCAGGTAGAGGTGGCTCTGGCACAGATGTACCTAGGGGTAAAACCCGAAAACACCGCTTTGAGATAGACTCGAACGAGAACTGGTTCACAACAACGGGCCCTGCTGCACTCTTGGTTACGACACTCTCGGGGGATATGCTTAGGATAATTCTCATTTTCTTTACAATCCACTATGAAGGGTTATGAGTATATACTTCCTCAAAGAAAACATTTTTTATGATTATACACTATATCCATAAACCGTTCAATTTACATTAAGTATTTTACAAGTTTGGAATTATTCATTGCAATTCATAAACTAACATAGTTTATGCCATTGTATAGAAATGGTGCCCAGTGGAAGGAATGTGAACTCCAGCAATACGTATGATCCAAAGCGTAAGAAGGATCATATCTTTCACGGTATTAAGCCAAAATTTATAAGGGAAATAATCTCCCATGTGTTCTCAACATATGAAGAAATAGTATCATGTGTTAATAAGATAAGTAAGGAATTCTCTGAGTCTTATGGCTTTGAAGGGAAGAAAGAGAAGAAAAGGAAGGAAGAGAGAATGATGGAAAAAGGAACGTGGGAAAAGTATAATTTTCCAATATGTGATAACTGTGGGAAGAAACATCTTGGAACTTTCCTGAAAGGAATGGGAGTTTGTTATAAGTGTGGAGAAAAAGGACACCAAGTGCGTGACTGCAAGGGTAAGAAAAAGGTTTCAAATGTACAATGCTTCATCGGCAATGAGTGGGGACACTACGCAAACGAATGTCCAAATCATCAGAGTGTGCCCCAAATGATTTTATTGGATAATAATCAAGTTATGATACTACCACAGATGAAGAGGAATGAATAGAGTTCTTATGTTGTTATTAAAGAATTTTGTAACTTGAATGTTGTATCAATGATGTACTAGTTATAATAATTAGGGAGTATATAAGGATTGTACTGCAGTACTATTTCATCAAGGACTTGATATTGTGTGGAACCAAGAAAAGTGACTCCACAGTAGGTTAAATTTTTGGAAAATATATGGTTGAGAGAAGGATAAACCATAATATGGTTCTGATACTGAGATAGTGATTTTGGAATAAGACATGATTTATTTGGATAAATTATATTGGATATTCTTAACTTCCTTGAAACTGATTAATGATTTGTATACATTTTTGGATAGAAGGATTATATCTAGTATTATATAAGGAATAAGGGATCATGGTAATTCAAGATGTTACAGTGTTTTAAAAGAATACATGATGAAGGTGTTCACATCTTGTTACACGGGAAAAAAGGGGATCTTCATTATGTTTACCTTCCTCATAAAATTTGGAGTGTGAGTAGGATAGAAGTATTTTGGATAACTATAAAGGTTGGAATGGATTAAGTTGAACCTTGGATAGTACTGTTTAAGGTTAAAACATTTCTGAATATTATTTTTGGAATATTATAATAGTTTTAGAAAAAGGACAACCTTCAGGTTGGGCGATAACCCGTCGCTTCAGACAAAGCTGCAGGAATCGAACCCACAACGATATTGAGACAGACCTTTATGACCTACCACTAGCCTACAGGAAGTCCCTGGTTATTACAAAATTGTTTTCGTAATATAAATGGTATGTGTTATTATTTTTAACCTTCTATGATTAGGATAAATATAATATTTTTGAGTTCTATTATCTTTTTGAGGGAAAGATGAGTTTGTGGTAGAAATTAGTTGAAGGTTGAAACTCTACTTGTCAAGCATAAATATATATATATATACCTATATCTTATTCTATGAATAAATTAATTATTAAACTTTAGTAAAGGGATATTAAATCAAAAAATGTGTTATCCTAATACCTTATGTCTTGTTGAACTGATGATATTTTAAATCAACACAGATTGAAGGATTTGTGGCCCTCAATTTGACACATGTTTGTGATTGATGACCTCAATAACTCCATAAAAATATTTACATTTTCCTCCAATTATATGTCTCTAATTGCCACCAATTTTCTTCTAATCAAGATCATAATTGGGTGGTGACTTTTTCATTTCTCTTTCCCTCTTATTAAGGCTAAATTTTGTTAACCTTATTTCTGATGTGGGTTTTCCACAGAGGTATTTTCTATTTTCAACCATTTATTTTCAAAGAAAAATTTCAAATTGCAAGGATGCAATTTATTGAAGGAGGGGATAATGTAACACCCTGAGCTTCCACGATACGCTTCTCTTTCAATAATGCAATAGCTTGCATTGTACGCAAGTTCGAGATTCTAACACACCGCGACTAATCAAAATAGCCATTATGAATAGTAATAACCAATTTTTGAAATTATATATATTTTATATTTCAAAATGGACTTAATTGTTTGATTCGGAATGTCGAAATTAGCCTATGTTGAATTTTTTTGTCATTTTCTAAGAACTTCCAAATTTTTATAAATAGTGAAAAATACTTAAAACAGCTTTTTAAATAAAAATAATTTATAGTGATAAATTATACTATTGAGTGGTTTTAAAGTATAATTAGAACATATTTTCACCATTTTATCCAATGGAGTTCATTATAATTAATTTCACTTTGAAATTGGACATAAACAATTGTCAATCTTTTGATATATATTGTTTCTTAAAAACACGCTATTTGTTGTGACAGCGGAATTTATTATAAAATTAATTAATGAAACTGATATGTTTGGAATTTCATAAAACAGTCATCATTTTTGAATTCGGAATATCAATTATAGCTTAGGGTGAAATTTTGGCATTGTTCGGAAAAACTTCAATTTTTGATGAATAGTTAAACCACTATGTGGTAGTCAAATAACTGATTTTTCATTTAAATGAAATATTACCACTTTTGTGATTTCATTTTCAAAAATCCGACATTCATGGTTGTCATTAGGAAGTAAAATGTTGTTCAATGGGATTAAAATAATTTTTTGGTGAATAGTAACTTTTAAGTTTAATTAATCGCAATTAAAGGTAATTAGTGAAATTTAAGGTAAAAATGATATTATAAAAATAATAAAATACATTCACACTTGTCCTACCCCTATTGGACGTGTCATTACCAACCAAGAAAATCCATAGGTCAACTTGGGGACCCCATGGAGCCACTTTTGTAGGTAAATGACATAAATAACTTTTTATTTAAAGTTAAAATAAAAATGTCACAAACATAAGTTGTTTTGCTAAAACAATTTTTAAATGGGGTTATACAAGTCATATTTTTGACTATAAATATTGATTAGAATGATAAAACGATTTACAATATCATGATTTTTTTTATAATTTTTATACATTAAATAGATTAAATTATTTATGACACCATGATGATGCAGCGATTACCTCATTAATTAACGATTTTAATAAAATGGAAGGATAATGTAAATTCTATGCATTACACTTTTCCAAAGCCTATTGGATGAGAATATTTAGAACCCTTATCACCTTAGGCTCGAATTATATAAGTGTGTGACCTTTAGAATCCTAAAATCATTGTATAATAAAGTAACATTTCATTACATTCCAAGAGTGCCCCTCCTCTACTCTTATAAAAGGCCCCCACCTCTACCACCTTACTCACACCTTCAAGCCATTTGGATCAGACAGAATCTGCCCAAATACTCCCCCAACTTCCCTCTCTTACTCCTAGAAGCCTCACATTGGGCATAATTCTTCCCAAGGAAGCCTTTGGCTCAAATCAAAAGAGTTATCCCATTTTAAGGTAATGTCTTCTCTTATGTTATTTTGTTTTATTTTGCTTATCCAACCCCATAAACTCTTTTTATTAATTTCTTTTGTAACAACAACAATATCCTCAATATACTAGGATGTCGTTATAAGATGTATTTGAGCTACACTTACACACACCTACATCTAATGGTTAAAGAACATACTGTGTCTGTGGATGGCGAATTTCGGCCTCACGAAACGATGATTGTTCAACACTCATATAACACCTTAAAAGGTGGAAATTAAGATGTCACTCTATTTATATATGATATATAATATTTTTAGGTTTTACTTAAGGTTATCTATTTTTCATTTATGGCATACCTTTCTTGTTTCCATTATGGGTAAACGCGATATTTTCATTTTAGGAAGAGCGGACTACTGCCCCCTCAAAGTGATTTGAATCGTCAATGCCATATGTGGGATGTATAAAGGATGGAGTAAATGATATTATATATGATATTATAATGTAATTATAATATACCTTTATATCATTATGATTTCATTCCATTAAATATGAAATATAAATGAAAGTAGCGTTCATGCATACGTAAGGATTACCGTCTCCATGAACGGTGCATTTCATTTCTTACCTCTAAATGTTATGTAATATTATGAATGAATGTATATACTGGATATATATGAGATATATGATATCTATATCATGAATATAATTCTGGATATAATGGATATTTCACCACATGAACAAATTTTAATTATAAGAAGTCTATTTTTGACTCAAGTACCAAAGATCGACAAAACGACCGTTATTAACTTAAATAATTACATAATATTCATGACATGGTAATAAGTGACATAAAAGGAATAAAAAGCTTGAAAAAAGGTTCTTAAGAAATTATAAATTAACTCTAGTTTATTATTTAGGAGGTTAAAGAATGGTCATGTCAAGACAGGACGCAAGGTAAGGGAACTTCTTAACCCAATTTCCATTCTTTGGGTTAATCTCCTACTTTCATATTATGTCATGATATTATTATGTCCTATCTTGTATTTGTAATTTCTTTATGTGTACTTATAGTGAATACACATAATAGATCTATTTTATTTTAAAAACTGATCTTTGTGAGGGACTTCGTCTCAATCTCCTTTCATTGAGGCATATTTGGTTTTATAAACAACTTTCCTTTATACGGTGTATAAACCCCTTTGACTTTTACGTTTATTCAAAAGGAATCCTTTTATACGAAGTGTTTTACTAAATGACAAAAAGGAATGTTTTTCTTGCCGTACGTATGTGGCGACAACTAATTCTCTGCCGCCATGGCCATTATTTGGGTTTCGGCTTCCTCTACAAGCCATAACTTTTTTTTAAATGAAAAATAAATACCAAGTTTTAATTTTCTTTTATTTTGGTATTGAAAATGGTTTTGATAATGTTTTTATTATATCAATGTGTCGTATTTATATTTTTTTATTTAAATGTGGAAAAGTTATGTTGCCTTTATGCATGTTTTATGTCATACGATTATGTTATGGTTTATGATATGTTTAAACCTTTTCATATGAGGAATGCATTGGACTTAATAAGTGACGGGTGGTTCCTGCTACAGCTTGTCAATGCATCGGTAGGTCTCATGAGACAAACTAGTGTCTTGGCACGAGGCCTTGACAAAATCTTATTTGTGGTCTTGGAATGAGGCCTTGACTACGTGGTTATGATAGTCTGGAATTATACATTCCATCATTATGAAAGTGGTTATTGATATTGCATGTGATTATTCGACTAGTAGAATATCCATGTGAGTAAGTAAATGGCATTTTTTAATTTTATTTTTTCCATATTATGCTGAAGTTCAAGTTTGAAAAGGCTTTTTTTTTAGTTATACATTGCCTTAAATGTTAATGTTTATTTACGAAAGATTCCGCAATATTTTTATCCTTACTGAGCATTTGAGCTCACCCCTTTGAATGTTTTAATATTTTCCAGGATATGAAGAAGTATTTTAGGAATGACCGGTAGGGATTTTCATAAGAGGATATGAGTGTGGTATATGGAGACTTTGTTATTGTAGTTTTTCACTTTATTATGTAATGTAACATTTATGAATGTATCTAGTGTTTCCAAAGCTACTAAACTAATCGGTCTTTCAAGACTTGATCTTTTGTGATCATGCCATTGTTACGAAGTAATGCACCGACTCTGGGTAGCTGGGGTCAGGGCGTTACAGTTGGTATCAGAGGAAATTTAGTACTAACCTTGGAATCTAGATTTAGATAAACTCTGATTAGATCACATATCCCAAAGATAGACTTTGAGGATTAGTATATAAGAACCTCCTAGAATTTTGGTATTATAGGGATTTTGTGAGTTTTCCGAGCAATACATCCCTGTCTGGATACGAGCAGGTAGAGGTGGCTCTGGCAAAGATGTACCTAGGGGTAAAACCCAAAAACACCGCTTTGAGATAGACTCGAATGAGAACTGGTGCACGACAACGGGCCTTGTTGTACTCTTGGTTACGACACTCCCGGGGGATATGCTTAGGATAATTCTCATTTTCTTTACAAACTACTATGAAGGGTTATGAGTATATACTTCCTCAAAGATTTTTTTTTTATGATTATGGATTATATCCATAAACCATTCAATTTACATTAAGTATTTTACATGTTTGGAATTATTCATTGCAATTCATAAACTAACCTAGTTTATTCCATTGTATAGAAATGGTGCCCAGTGGAAGGAATGTGAACTCCAGCAATACGTATGATCCAAAGCGTAATAAGGATCATATCTTTCACAGTATTAAGCCAACATTTATAAGGGAAATAATCTCCCATGTGTTCTCAACATAGGAAGAAATAGTATCATGTGTTAATAAGATAAGTAAGGAATTCTCTGAGTCTTATTGGCTCTGAAGGGATGAAAGAGAAGAAAAGGATGGAAGAGAGAATGATGGACAAAGGGATGTGGGAAAAGAAGAATTTTCCAATATGTGATAACTGTGGGAAGAAACCCCTTGTAACTTGCATGAAGGGAATGGGTGTTTGTTATAAGTGTGGAGAAAAAGGACACCAAGAGCGTGACTTCAAGGGTAAGAAAAAGGTTTCCAATGTACAATGCTTCATCTGCAAGGAGGGGGGACACTACGCAAACCAATGTCCAAATCATCAGAGTGTGCCCCAAATGATGTTATTGGATAATAATCAAGTTATGATACTACCATAGATGAGGAGGAATGATTATAGTTTTTATGTTGTTATTAAAGAATTTTGTAACATGATTGTTGTATCAATGATGTACTAGTTATAATAATTATGGAGTATATAAGGATTGTACTACAATACTATTTCATCAAGGACTTGAGATTGTGTGTAACCATGAAAAGTGACTCCACATTAGGTTAAATTTTTGGAAAATATATGGTTGAGAGAAGGATAAATCATAATATGGTTCTGATACCGAGATAGTGATTTTGGAATAAGACATGATTGATTTGGATAAATTATATTGGATATTCTTAACTTCCTTGAAACTGATTAATGATTTGGATAAATTTTTGGATAGAAGGAGTAATCTAGTATTCTATAAGGAATAAGGGATCATGGTAATTCAGGATGTTATAGTGTTTTAAAAGAATACATGATGAAGGTGTTCACATCTTGTTACACGGAAAAAAGGGGATCTTCATTATGTTTACCTTCCTCATAAAATTTGGACTATGAGTAGGACAGAAGTATTTTGGATAACTATAAAGGTTGGAATGGATTAAGTTGAACCTTGGATAGTAATGTTTAAGGTTAAAACAATTCTGAATATTATTTTTGGAATATTATAATAGTTTTAGAAAAAGGACAACCTTCAGGTTGGGTGATAACCCTTCCCTTTGGACAAAGTTGCAGGAATCGAACCCACAACCATATTGCGACAGGACTTTATGACCTACCACTAGCCTACAGGAAGTCCCTGGTTATTACAAAATTGTTTTCATAATCTAAATGGTATGTGTTAATATTTTTAACCTTGTATTATTAGGATAAATATAATATTTTTGAGTTCTATTATCATTTTGAGTGAAATATGAGTTTGTGGTAGAAATTAGTTGAAGGTTGAAACTCTACTTGTCAAGCATAAATATATATATATATACCTATATCTTATTCTATGAATAAATTAATTCTTAAACTTTAGTAAAGGGATATTAAAACAAAAAATGTGTTATCATAATACCTTATGATTTGTTGAACTGATGATATTTTAAATCAACATAGATTGAAGGCTTTGAGGCCCTCAATTTGACACTTCTTTGTGATTGATGACCTCAATCACTCCCTATAAATATTTAAGTTTTTCTCTAATTTTATGTCTCTAATTTCCACCAATGTTCTCCTAATCAAGATCATAATTGGGTGGTGACTTTTTCATTTCCCTTTCCCTCTTATTAAGGCTAAATTTTATTAACCTTATTTCCGATGTGGGTTTTCCACAAAGGTATTTTCTATTTTCACCCTTTTATTTTCAAAGAAAAATTTCAAATTGCGAGGGTGGAATTTATTGAAGGTGGGGAGAATGTAACACCTCGAGCTTCCACGATACGCTTCTCTTTCAATAATGCAATAGCTTGCATTGTATGCAAGTTCGAGATTCTAACACACCGCGACTAATCAAAATAGCCATTATGAATAGTAATACCCACTTTTTGAAATTATATATATTTTATATTTCAAAATGGACTTTATTTTTGGATTCGTAATGCCGAAATTAGCCTATGTTGAATTTTTTGTAATTTTCTATGAACTTCCAAATTTTTATGAATAGTGAAAAATACTTAAAACAACTTTTTTAATAAAAATAATTTATAGTGATAAATTATACTATTGAGTGGTTTTAAATTATAATTATAATATATTTTCACCATTTTATCCAATGGTGTTCATTATAATTAATTTCACTTTGAAATTGGACATAAACAATTGTCAATCTTTTGATATATATTATTTCGTAAAAACACGCTATTTGTTGTGACATCGGGAATTAATTATAAAATTAATCAATGAAACTTATATTTTTGGAATTCCATAAAATAGACATCATTTTTAAATTCGTAATATCAATTATATCTTAGGGTGAAATTTTGGCATTGTTCTGAAAAACTTCAATTTTTGATGAATAGTGAAACAACTAAGTGGTAGTTAAATAACTGATTTTTCGTTTTAATGAAATATTACCACTTCTATGATTTGATTTTCAAAAATTCGAGATACATGGTTTTCATTAGGAAGTAAAATGTGGTTCAATGGGATTAAAATAATTTTTTGGTGAATAGTAACTTTTAAGTTTAATTAATCGCGATTAAAGGTAATTAGTGAAATTTAAGGAAAAATGATATTATAAAAATTTTAAAATACATTCACACTTGTCCTACCCCTATTGGATGATTCATGGCCGACCAAGAAATTCCATAGGTAAACTTGGGGACCCCATGGATCCACTTTGGTCGGAAAATGACATAAATAACTTTTTATTTAAAGTTAAAATAAAAATGTCACAAACATAAGTTGTTTTACTAAACCAATTTTTAAATGGGGTTATACAAGTCATATTTTTTACTATAAATATTCATTAGAAAGCTAAAAATATTTACTACATAATGATATTTGTTTTATAATTTTTATAAATTAAATAGATTAAATTATTTATGAAACCATGATGATGCAGCGATTACCTCATTAATTAATGATTTTAATAAAATGGAAGGATAATGTAAAATCTAAGCATTACACTTGTCCAAAGCCTATTAGATGAGAATATTTCTAACCCTTATAACATTATCCTCGAATTATATAATTGTGGGACCTTTAGAATCCGAAAATCATTGTATAATAAAGTAACATTTCATTACTTTCCAAGAGTGCCCCTCCTCTCTTCTTGTAAAAGGCCCCCACCTCTACCACCTTACTCACACCATAAATCCATTTGTCTCGGCCAACCTCTGCCCAAATACTCCCCCAAAATCCCTCTATTACTCCTAGAAGCCTCACTTTGGGCAGAATTCTTCCCAAGGAAGCCTTTGGCTCAAATCAAAAGAGTTACCCGATTTTAAGGTAATGTCTTCTCTTATGTTATTTTGTTTTATTTTGCTTATCCAACCCCCTAAACTCTCTTTATTAATTTCTTTTGTAACAACACCATTATCCTCAATATACTAGGATGTTGTTATAAGAAGTATTCTAGCTACACTTACACACACCTACATCTAATGGATAAAGAACATACTGTTTCTGTGGATGGCGAATTTCGGCCTCATGAAATGATGATTGTTCAAAACTCATATAACAACTTCAAAGGTGGCCATTAAGATGTCACTATATTTATATATGATATATAATATGTTTAGGTTTTACTTAAGGTTCTTTATTTTTCATTTATGTCATACCTTTCTTGTTTCCATTATGGGTAAACGCGATATTTTCATTTTAGGAAGTGCGGACTACCGCCCCCTCAAAGTGATTTGAATCATTAATGCCATATGTGGGATGTATAAAGGATGGAGTAAATGATATTATATATGATATTATAATTTAATTATAATATAACTTTATATAATTATGATTTCATTCCATTAAATATGAAATAGAAATTAAAGTAGCGTTCATGCGTAAGTACGGCTTACCGTCTCCATGAACGGTGCATTTCATTTCTTACCTCTAAATGTTATGTAATATTATGAATGAATGTACATACTGGATATATATGAGATATATGATATCTATATCATGAATATAATTCTGTATATAATGGATATTTCACCACATGAACAACTTGTAATTATAAGAAGTCTATTTTTGACTCAAGTACCAAAGATCGACAAAACGACCGTTATTAACTTAAATAATTACATAATGTTCATAACATGGAAATAAGTGATATAAATGGAATAAAAAACTTGAAAAAAGGTTCTTAAGAAGTTATAAATTAACTCTAGTTTATTATTCATGAGGTTAAAGAATGGTCGAGTCAAGACAGGACGCAAGGTAAGGGAACTTCTTAACCCAATTTCCATTCATTGGGTTAATCTCCTACTTTCAAATTATTTCATGATATTATTATGTCCTATCTTGTATTTGTACTTTCTTTATGTTTAATTATATTGAATACACATAATAGATCTATTTTATTTAAAAAAATGATCTTTGTGAGAGACTTCTTCTCAATATCCTTTCATTGAGGCATATTTGGTTTTATACACAACTTTCCTTTATACGGTGTATAAACCCCTTTGACTTTTACGTTTCTTCAAAAGGAATCTTTTTATACGAATTGTTTTACTAAACGACAAAAAGAAATGTTTTTCTTGTCATACGTATGCGGTGACAACGACTTCTCTACCGCTATGGCCATTATTTGGGTTTCGGCTTCCTCTTCAAGCCATAACTTTTTTTTAAATGAAAAATAAATACCAAGCTTTAATTTTCTTTTATTTTGGTATTGAAAATGGTTTTGATAATGTTTTTGTTATATCAATGTGTCGTATTGATATCTTGTTATTGAAATTTGGAAATGTTATGTTTCCTTTATGCAAGTTTTATGTGATACGATTATGTTATGGTTTATGATATGATTAAACCTATTCATATGAGGAATGCATTGGACTTAATAAGTGACGGGTGGAGCCCTCTATAGCTCCACGATGCATCCGTAGGTCTCATGAGACAAACTAGTGTCTTGGAACGAGGCCTTGACAAAATCTTATTTGTGGTCTTGGCATGAGGCCTTGACTACGTGGTTATGATAGTTCGGCATTATGCATTCCATCATTATGAAAGTGGTTATTGATATTGCATGTGATTATTCGACTAGTAGAATATCCATGTGAGTAAGTATATGGAATTATTTAATTTTATTTTTGCCATATTATGCTGAAGTTCATGTTTAAAAAGGCTTTTGTTTTATTTATACATTGCCTTAAATGTTAATGTTTATTTTCAAAAGCTTCCGCAATATTGTTATCCTTACTGAGCATCTGAGATGACCCCTTTCAATGTTTTAATATTTTCCAGGATGTGAAGAAGTATTTTATGAATGACCTGCAGGGATTGTCAGAAGAGGATATGAGTGTGGTCTATGGAGACTTTGTTGTTGTAGTTTTTCACTTTATGATGTTATGTAACATTTATGAATGTATCTAGTGTTTCCAAGGCTACTAAACTAATTGGTCTTTCGAGACTTGATCTTTTGTGATCATGCCAATGTTACAAAGTAATGCACCGACTCTGGGTAGCTAGGGTCGGGGCGTTACATAAATAGATCACCATGACAGAGACAGTGTCAGGATCTGGGATCTCCTAGGCGGGGTGATGGTGGTCTCAATGGTGGCGGTGCTAGAATAGGAGTTGGAGGAGCCGCAGTTTGGGGACATTGGTATGAGGTTCTCCCACCACCCCTATAAGGCATCCCACATTTGGCTCAGGGAGCTGGTGACTAGGAACGTGGATAGTCGCAGGCTTGGCATGTCATCGATTGAGAAATGCATGAGATTAATCGAACTATGATCTCTATTTATTATACTAATGCATCTGTATTAGTATTAATATGTGCTAGTCATTCTTAAATATCAATACACCTAGTATGGTATTTTTATCTCCCAATGTAGGGGCTAGAATTACATCATTTTCTTAAGGTTCCTATAGGGAACACTTCTTTTGTGACTTTCATCTGTCGTCGGTTCAAGCTATTGGTTTGAAGAGAGAGGTTCATGTGGGACTTATTGGTCATCATGAGGGAACCCTACAACGTCATCTTTGTAATGGATTGTATTTACATGGTTCGAGCCCAGATCAACTTTCACTACACAACACTCATATTCGTACACGCTGATTGGATGAGCTTCTCCTTTTTTATTAAGATGGATCTTGTAGCAGGTTAAGTGGGTGTTGTGAGAAAGAGGTTCCATCCTATTACACATTAGTTAGCTAGTGTAACACTTAGTGCAATAGACTCTTTAGGAATCAATGTTCCTTTAGTATTAGAGGACTATATATACATCTTCTCTGAAGATGTTTTGAGACTACCTTTGAAGCGGGAGAAGGATATTTTCATTGACATACAACTATGGACAACCCTAATATATTCTATGGAATATCAGATAGAACCCACTGAGCTCCAGGATATATGGTTACATTTGGTGGACCTTCATGAGAAAGGATTTGTTAGACCTAGTGTGTCCTTCTAGGTTCTCTTGTTCTATTTGTGAATATGGACGATGGGAGCTTACAGAGTTACATTGATTATCATTTCATGAACCAGGAAACAATAAAGAAAAAGTACCCCTTTCCAAGGATTGGACCCCTTTATGATCAATTTAGAGTTGCAAAATGGTTCCACAAGATTGATCTATGTTCTGGCTACCACCTGTTGTGGTTTTGTGAGGCCAAAATTCTGAAGTTAGATTTCTGATGTTGTTATAGACACTACGAGTTCCTAGTGATGAAATTTGGTATGAAAAATTCCCCCACCGTCTTCATGGATTTGATGAAAAGGTCTTCCAACCATACTTGGACCAGTTAATTTTTTTCTTTATCGATGAAATACTTGTTTACACTGCAACATAGGAGGAGCATGCAGAGCACATGAGGATAGATCTAGACCTACCTTGAGAGCAACAACTTGACGAAATGATCTCAAAATGCTACTTCTTGATAAATGAGGTTCACTTTTTGGTGCATTTATTTTCAGAAAAAAAAATTAACTGCAATTCCATAAAATTTCAAATTAGTGATTTCTTAGGACCCACCCAATAATGTGATAGTGGTGAAGAGATTTTTTGTCTTGGCAAGGTACTACAGGATATTTGTGGCAGTCTCTTCTAGAATCGCAACCCCTTTAACCACTCTAAAACATAAGAGACAATCATTTCACTACTACAAATTTAGGCTTTTGATCCCCTTTACCTATAGGGACCGCCATTGGCGGTCTCTAGGTTTTCGAAAAAAAAAATGGGGCTTCGGCACCCCCCCCCCCCCCCCCGAACCCCCCTCCGCCCAGCCTCGCCGCGCACCCTCCCCGTCGTTGCACTCCCTCCCTCACCGCCCTACCTGGTCGCCGCACGCCCTACCCCACCACCTCACACCCTCCCTCGCCGTCGTCCCTCGTCGCCCTTTCGGACTCCGCCCTCCGACGGCCGCCCTCCGCCCTCCACCGGCCACCCTCCGTCACCCCACCCTCTTCCCTCCATCAGCCACCCTTCGGTCGCCCTCCGCCCTGCCCTCCATCTCTTCCTGGCTTCCTCTGCATATGCCATCTCGCTCCGGCCGCCTTCTGACCTCCCTCTTCCCTTGGGCCTCCTACCACCCGCCTTTAGTATCCCTCCAGCAGCCCTCCGACCGCCCTCTGGCCTTCGGCCTCCAGCCCCTCCAGCCTCCAACCTCCACCCCCACAGCCCCCCCCCCCCCCTCGCACCCCGAACACCCCCCCCCCCCCCCCGCACCTCGCCAACCCCCGTCCCCTCAGTCTTCGTCCCCTCCCTCGCCGCACCACCGCCACCCGTCCCCTCCTTCACCGTCCTCTCCCTTGCCGCACCACCGCCGCCCGGTCCCCTTTCTCCCCACACGACCGCTACTCGTCCCCTCACTGCTGTCGCCCATCCACTCTAGCTCCCCCTGTCCTCGGTCCCCTCCCTCATCGTCCCACCCTCGCTGCAACGTCGCCACCTCACCGCATCCTCTCCTCCGGCTCCCCGTCATCACCGCCACCCATCCCCTTCTTCACCGCACCAGCTCCGGCTCTGACTCCCCTCTACTGCCTCTACTCTCCCTCACACCACCGCCTTTAGCTCCGCTCCCTTCCAGGTTTGTAGTGAAATCAGGTATGACATGATATTTCACTTACATTATTATTTTATAAATGGTTCATAAAAAATTAATTAGTATTTATTTTAAATATATTTTACATGAAATATGCAAATGTAATAAGTCTTTTGTAAATGTTTGTTATAGGGATCTTAATATGGATAAGAGTTGGTTTGATCATCCAAATTGAACGTCTATAGAATATTTCAATGGAATTATGCAGTTTATTGACATCACCAGAGGATTTGAAAGTGACTATATTAGTTGTCCATGTAGAAAATGTGCCAACCGATATCAATTCACATGAGATACTGTGAGGGAGAACCTATTTATTAATGGATTTCTAAAACATTATAAGAGTTGGACTCGTCATGGAGAAGAATATGTTCGTTGTCAAAATATGGATGCAGTTCAGATGGATGTTGATGAAAGGATGAATGATCCAATGCATGAAATGCTTTCTGAAATGGTACGTGGGTTGGATCCTGAAGGAATTAACATCCAGAATCTTGAGACCGGTGAGATAAATCTTCGCTCTGGTGCAGATTGTGATTCAAGGAGGTTTTATGAAGCAGTTGATGATGCAATAACAGAATTTTATCATGGATGTAATTCTAACATTAAATTGTCATTTATCGTGGAGATGTTGCATTTGAAGACTTTGAATCATTGGTCAGACACATCATTCGGCATGTTGTTGGTGTTATTGAAAAAGGTTCTTCCTGTCGACTCTAAGATTCCTGAGTCATATTACCATGCTCGTAAGATGACAGAGAACATAGGTTTTACATATGATACCATAGATGCATATGCAAACAACTGTATGTTGTTTAGAAAGGAAACATTCCATTTGGATATTTGTACGGTTTGTGGTGCTTCCAGGTGGAAAGAGAACAGGGGAAAATCAGACTCATCAAAGTCAGATTGTGATACAGGGGAAACCGATTTCCGTAAAGCAAATGCGTTACTTTCCCCTTAAACTGAGGTTGAAAATATTTTTTATGTTATATAATGTTTCTAATTTAATGAGATGGCATGCAGAAAGAGTTCATGAAAGTGATATGTTAACCCACATGGCAGACTATCTTGCATGGAAGGATTTTGATAAGAGACATCCTAACCTTGCCAAAGATGTTTGTAATGTCTGATTGGGATTGGCAGCAGATGGTTTCAATCCATTCAAGTCTATGGTTGGTGCAACTCATAGCACATGTCCCGTGGTGTTGGTTCCGTATAATATTCCTATGTGGATTTGTATGAAGAAACAATTTATATTATTTTCCACTTTTATTGATGGACCTAAAAGTCCAGGGGATAATATTGATGTTTACCTTCAGCCATTGATTGATGAGTTTAATGAATTTTGGGGCGATGGTGTGATGACTTATGATTGTGAAACAAATGAAATGTTCAAACTGTAGGCTGCTTTATTGTGGACAATCAATGACTTCCCAGCATATGCAAATTTATCAGGCTGGAGTAAGAATGGGGAATTTTATTGCCCAAGTTGCAAAAAAAGTAAAAAATCTGTATGGCTTAAGCATTCTAAAAAATGGGCATACATGGGTCACAGGCATTTTCTCCCCCCTCAGCACAGGTTCAAAAAGGACAGAGTGGCATTTGATGGTTCTAGAGAGTTCAGCCCAGCACCAAATATCATGAAAGGAGTTGAAATGTTATCGCAGATTGAGGAAGAAAACATCCGCACAGTATATGAAATTCAGGATTTGGTGGCTCCTCCGGTACGTAATATTCGTGCTGCGGGTAGGCAGCGCAGTCACAATTGGAAGATGAAAATTATTTTTTATAGTCTTTTGTATTGGAAGACTAACATGCCGAGGCATAATTTGGATGTCATGCATATTGAAAAAAATGTCTGTGGTAACATATTGTGGACCATTTTAGGTGTCGGTGGAAAATCAGAGGATCATGTTAATGCACGTCGTGATTTGGAATAAATGGGTTTAAGGAAACAATTGCATTTATAGTTAGCTGAGGGAAACAAGGCATATATGTCTGATGCACAGTATACGATGACTACAAAGGAGAAAGAGACATTTCATTCCATTTTTAAGATTCTCAAGGTGCCAGATGGTTACTCTTCTAATATTTCAAAGTGTGTGAATCTGATGAGCAAGAAATTGCAAGAGTTGAAAAGTCATGAAAATCACATAATATTTCAGCAGTTGATTCCAATCGCAATTTATGATTGTTTATCCCCCAATGTTGTTCATCCATTTATTGAGATGAGTAATTTTTTTAGACAGCTTTGTTTAAGAAATAAACGAATGAGTGATTTAAAAAGTTTACAGGACCGAATTGTACTTACGCTTTGTCACTTTGAGAAATTATTTCCCACCTCATTTTTCGATGTTATGTCCCACTTGACAGTGCACCTAACTGATGAAGTAATGGCTGCTGGTCTAGTGAAATTCAGGTGGATGTATCCAATTGAGCGGTATTTGAGTACATTGAAATGATTCGTATGCAACAGAGCTCGTCCGGAGGCATCAATAGCCAATGGTTATTTGATGGATGAGTGTACTACTTTTTGTGCAGAATATCTTATAGATGTTGAAACAAAATTAGATAAGCCTTCTCAGATTCATGATGGTCTAATTGGATAAGGAACCACATATGATATGGAAAACATCGAGTGGATACAAGCGCATCGATATATCTTGTTCAATACTCCATCAGTTTCACCATTAATGTAGTAAGTATCTTATCACTTTTATTGTTTAACTTTTACATGTTTTTTTTTCATAAGTTGATCATTTAAACATTGTGTTATCATTTGCAAGAAACACATTAATGAGATAAAAGAAGAGATGTTCGGTGCGACTGAGTTGCAAATTCAACAGTCTCATTATGCGTCATTTCATGATTGGTTCAAGGATTATGTATGTATAAATTGATTTTCATTATGAGTGAAGTATTATACTAATTTATTTCTTCATATAAAATTATTTAATTCTATGAATTATGTAGGTTCATAAGATGATGGAGTTAGGGGACCCCACGCTAACTGAAGAATTTATCCAAATGGCTGAGGGTCCATCTATAACGGCTCGTTGTTATAAATCTATAGATGCTAATGGTTTTCGATTTCGCATTAAATATGTAGACAATAAACGAGCAACACAAAATAGTCGAATCAGTTGTCCATTTGTCGATTCTAGTTATTACTATGGTCAATTGATAGACAACATTGATGTTGTATACACACACGAGTTGAAGTACATATTGTTAAAGTGTAATTGGGTTGATCCAGTGCGTGGATGTAAAGTCGATCAATATCGGTTTTCATTGGTTAATTTTAACTATATGTTATACAGAAATGAATGAGTTGATAACAAACTTTTCATTTTGACATCACAAGCGGAACAAGTATTCTTCGTTGCTTTGACTTCGAATCCAAGTTGTTAAGTTGTTGTCAAAATGTCTCGGCGAGGACTGTTTGTATTTGAACAAGATGAACCCGAGACTATTCCTTTAGTATCCCAACAGCTTGATCAACATACCATATTTCAACGTGAAGAAGATATTTATTGGTTCAGAGCGGCTGTTGAATGAGAAACGGTCGATTTTTATGCTTAATGAAAGGTATAATTGTTTTCCCGCTATTCATCTTATGATATCATAAATTATCTAACCATTTTATAAATCCTTGTAAGTTTTAATCCTCACTTTTGGAAGTTTATTCGGTTATAAATATTTAGGGTGATTTAACTCATGTTATATTGATGTTATTGTCGGCGTATCTTCCCATTTAGGTATTCTTCATTTGGTTCGTGTGCTGCTTGAATTTGTATTAACTTAATTTGAAATTTGGCTATGCATTGTTTGGTTTTGTAAATAATTTGTATATCTATTTTGTTAACTTTATGATTTTTTAAAATCCATTCACAACTAATTATTCAATCCATTTTTGTTTAATTAACAACTGTACAAGTTTGATTTTTTTTAAAAACAATCCAATTTATCATTTGGACACTTTGGATAGTCCCCTTACTAATGTTTTCTATGACTGTAGGAATGTCAGGTGAAGAGGCAGAAGATCCACATCATCCATCTGAGGCATCTACGTCTCAGGGTCGAGGTATGTCGGAATGTCATTGTCTCTATTTTTATGTAATTTATAAACATATATATATTTATAACATCTGTCAATTTATATATAAAATTGTTTTCAACAGGATCAGACTCGACTGTTTCTTCCCCTTGCAGGAGAGGCCCTGGTCGTGGCATATTATCATGGAATTATGACACGACTTTTGATGTTTCATTTGATGAGGTATTTCATCCCGTGGGACGAAATTCCCCTGCATTTATTCGTTAGCTGGGTCATATCATACGTGATCCACATCGATTGCCATTGACAACGCGTGACTGGGCTTCTATCCCTCAAGACACCTTAGATCGTCTTTGGAGGGAGGTTCAGGTAAGAAACCCATTTTACTTTATTCCCTATGTATAAAAAATAATATCATATGTGATTTTTTTCTTTAATTGCAAAATTTGAAAGTATGCCTCGATGAGTTTCGGCCAGTGTGTATGAGAAAATGTCGTAAGATGTGGAAAGACTATAAAGGAAATGTCAAGAGGGACCACTGGGTACCAAATGTGGGTGCCCCAAACATTCTGGAAAAAGACCCAAGAGGTGTCCTCCCAGCTCAGTGGCATGATTTAGTTTCATATTGGTATACTGAGGGTGTTGCGGTTTGTAAATTTATTTTGGTATATATATTTTCAAGAATGTTTGATTTGTTTGAATTTTGAATGAATTGAATGTAGGAGGTGTCAACATGCCATTCTAAGAATGAAGCGTTGCACGGACCACCTCATAGGCTCGGGACTCGTCACATGTCTCAGATCCGACATGAGGTATTTATTATTCATTTTTTTAATTTTTTAATTAATACGGTTTTGTGTTTATATTCTATTCATATACAGTTGCTGGAGCAAGGTGCACCGACTGATAAAATGTCTTTTTGGATGAGGACTCATGATCGCTATGATCCAGAGGTTGCAACATTGATAGTAAGTTCTTGTACTCATTACCAATAGTTACATAAAATCTCCATATTAATATATGTATATATATTTAAATATTGCACAGCACCCCTCCCCCCCGCACCCCGGACAACCCCCCCGCACCCCGGAAAGCCCCTCCCCGCACCCCGGACAGCCCTCCACGCACTCTGAACAGCCCTCCCCGCACCCCGGGCAGCCCCCCCCCCCCCCCCCCGCACCCCGTACAACCTTCCCCAGACCTCGGATAGCCCTCCCCGCACTCCGGACAGCTCTCCCCGCACCCCGTAAAGACCCCCCCCCCCCCCCCCCCGCAACCCGAACAACCCTCCTCGCACCCCGGACAGGCCCCCCGCAACCCGGACAGCCCCTCGGCACCCCGGACAGCCCCTCCCCGCACCCCGGACAGTCCTCCCCGCACTCCGGACAGCTCTCCCCGCACCACAGACATCCCCCCCCCCCCCGCACCCCGGACAGGCCCCCGCACTCCGGACAGCCCCCCCCCCCCCCCGCCGCACCCCGAACAGCCCTCCCCACACCCCAGACATCCCCTCCCTACACCCCGGAGAACCCTCCACACTAAAACATTAGGAATATTATTCATTACGTGTAGGAGGATACGACACACCCATCGGACGTGTGGTGCGCACGGTACGACCGATTGTATCATTTTCAGCAGCTCGGTGTGCGCTAAAATGGCGCGTTGGGGGGGTCAAAACTACCCAAATGACCTCGGAATTCTATGAAACCATACGACAACAGCCGTTGTGTGAATTGTGAAATTGTCAGGCAGACGTCACGTCAATCAGAGATGTCTTTTGACCGCGGTGACCGGAAACAAGTTTCCGGAGTCATAAAACACAAAAAACAGTGTGAGACGGACGAATTCAGAGCAAAAGTTCTCCGAATGACCTAAAACCACACTAAAACATTAGGAATATTATCCGTGACGCGTAGGAGGAGACGATATTCCCATAGGACGTGCATTGCGTGTTGTACGATCGATTGTGATTTTTCAGCAGCTCGGTGCGTGCTAAAATGGAGCGTTGGTGGGTCAAAACTACCCGAATGACCTCGGAATACCATGAAACCATACGAAAACGGCCGTTGTATGAATGGTGAAATGGTCGGGTAGACGGCACGTCAATCTGAGGTGTCGTTTGATCGCGGTGATCGGAAACGCGTTTCCGGAGTCAAAAAAACACCAAAAATGGCGTGAGACGGTCTAATTCAAAGAAAAAGTGATCTGAATGACCTGAAACCACAATAAAACATTAGGAATATTATTTTTGGTGTGTAGGAGGAGACAGCACGCCCATCGGACGTGCGGTGCGCGCGGTACGACCGATTGTGTCGTTTTCAGCAGCTCGGCGCGCGCTAAAATGGCGTGTTGGGGTGTCAAAACCACCCGAATGACCTCGGAATGCCATGAAACCGTACGGAAATAGATGTTGTGTGAATTGTAAAATAGTAGGGCATACTTCATGTCAATCATAGGTTTCGTTTGACAGCGGTGACCAGAAACACTTTTCCAGAGTTATAAAACACCAAAAACGGCGTGAGACGGTCGAATTCGGAGAAAACATGCTCCGAATGACCTAAAACCACACTAAAACATTAGGAATATTATTCGTGATGTGTAAGAGGAGACGTAATGCCCATCAGACATGCGGTGTGCACGGTATGACTGATTGTGTCATTTTCAGCAGCTCGGCGCGCGCAAAAATGGCTCGTTGGGGGGTCAAAACCACCCGAACGACCTTGGAATGCCATGAAACCATATGAAAACAGCCTTTGTGTGAATTTCGAAATGGTCGGGCAAAAGACACGTCAATCAGAGGTGTCTTTTGACCGTTGTGACAGGAAACGCGTTTCCGGAGTCATAAAACACCAAAAACGGCGTGAGACGGTCGAATTCGGAGAAAACATGCTCCGAATGAGCTGAAACCACATGAAAACATTATTAATATTATCTTTGACGTGTAGGAGGAGACAGAACGCCCATCGGAAATGCGGTGCGCGCGGTACGACCGATTGTGTCGTTTTCAACAGCTCGACGTGCACTAAAATGCCACATTGGGGGGGGGGGTCAAAACAACCCAAATGACCTCAGAATTCCATGAAACCGTACGACAATAGCCATTGTATGAATTGAAAAATGGTCAGGTAGACAGCACGTCAATCGGAGGTGTCGTTTGACTGCGATGACCGAAAACGCGTTTCCGGAGTCAAAAAACACCAAAAACAGCGTGATACGGTCGAATTTGGAGGAAACGTGCATTGAATGACCTGAAACCACAATAAAACATTAAGAATATTATTATTGATGTGTAGGAGGAGACAGAACGCCCATCGGACGTGTGGTGCGCACGGTACGACCGATTGTGTCGTTTTCAGCTGCTCGGCGCGCGCTAAAATGGCGCATTTGGGGGGGGGGGTCAAAACCACCCGAACGACCTCAGAATTCCATGAAACTATATGAAAACAGCCATTGTGTGAATTGTGAAATTTTCGGGTATACGGAACGTCAATCGGAGGTGTCGTTTGACCGCGGTGACCGGAAATGCGTTTTCGGAGTCATAAAACACCAAAAACGGAGTGAGACAGTCGAATTCGGAGAAACGTGCTAAAAATGACCTATAACCACACAAAAACATTATGAATATTAATCTTGACATGTAAGAGGAGACGGAACGCCCATCGGACGTGCGGTGCATGTTGTACGACTAATTGTGTCGTTTTCAGCAGCTCGACACGCGCTAAAATGGCACGTTGTGGGGTCAAAACCACCCGAACGACCTCGGAATTTCATGAAACCATACGACAACAGCCGTTGTGTGAATTTTGAAATGGTTGGGTAGACGGCACATCAATCGGAGGTGTCGTTTGACCGCGGTGTCTGGAAACACGTTTCCAGAGTCACAAAACACCAGAACGGTGCGAGACGGTCGAATTCAGAGCAAACGTGCTCCGAATGACCTGAAACCAGACTAAAAAATTAGGAATATTAATCATGACATGAAGGAGGAGACGGAACTCCCATCAGACGTGCGGCGCGCGCGATACAAACTATTGTGTCGTTTTTAGCAGCTCGGCGCGCGCTAAAATGGCGGGGGGGGGGGGGGGGTCAAAACCACCCAAACGACCTCGGAATTCCATGAAACCGTACGACAACAGCCGTTGTGTGAATTTTGAAATGGTCGGGTAGGCGGCATGTCAATCATAGGGTTCGTTTGACCGCGGTGACTGGAAATGCGTTTCCAGATTCATAAAACACCATAAACGGTGTGAGACAGTTGAATTTGAGAAAACGTGCTCCGAATGACCTGAAACCACACTAAAACATTAAGAATATTATTCGTGATGTGTAGGAGGAGACGACACGCCCATCGAACGTGTGGTGTGCGCGGTACGACCGATTGTGTTGTTTTCAGCAGCTCGGCACGCGCTAAAATGGCGCGTTGGGGGGTCAAAACCACCCGAACGAACTTGGAATACCCTGAAACCATAGGACAACAGCCGTTGTATGAATTGTGAAATGTTCGGGTAGACAACACGTCAATCGAAGTTGTCGTTTGACCGTGGTGACAGGAAACACGTTTTCGGTGTCATAAAACACCAGAACGGCGTGAGATGGTCAAATTCGGAGAAAACGTGCTCTGAATGACCTGAAACCACAATAAAACATTATGAATATTATTAGTGATGCGTAGGAGGAGATGGAACGCCTACCAGACGTGCGGTGCGTGCAGTACGATCGATTGTGTCGTTTTTAGCAGCTTGGCGCGTGCTAATACGGCGCGTTGGGGGGTTAAAACCACCCGAACAACCTCGGAATTCCATGAAACCGGATGACAACAGATGTTGTGTGAATTTTAAAATGTTCGTGCTGATGGCACGTCAATCGGACGTGTTTTTTGACCACGGTGACCGGAAACGCGTTTCTGATGTCAAAAAACACCAGAACTACGTGAGACGGTCGAATTTAGAGAAAAGGTGCTCCGAATGACCGGAAATCACATGAAAACATTAGGAATATTATCCGTGACATGAAGGAGGAGACGACATGCCCATCGTACATGCGGTGCGCGCGGTATGACTGATTGTGTCATTTTCAGCAGCTCGACGCGCGCTAAAATGCCGCGTTGGGGGGTCAAGACCACCCGAACGACCTCAGAATTCCATGAAACTGTACGAACACAGCCGTTGTGTGAATTCTGAAATGGTTGGGTAGAAAGAACGTCAATCAGAAGTGACATTTGACCGCGGTGACCGGAAAAGCGTTTCTGGTGTCAAAAAACACCAGAACGGCGTGAGACGGTCAAATTCAGAGAAAATGTGCTCCAAATGACTTGAAACCTCACAAAAACATTAGGAATATTATTCGTGACGTGTAGAATAAGATGACATTTTCATTAGACGTGTTGTGTGTGCGGTGCGACCGATTGTTTCATTTTCAGCAGCTCGGTGCGAGCTAAAATGGCGCGTTGGGAGGTCAAAACCACCCAAATGGCCTCATAATTTCATGAAACCGTACTACAACAGCACATGTGTGAATTGTGAAATGGTCGTGCAGACGGCACGTCAATCGAAGGTGTCGTTTGACAGCGGTGACTGGAAATGCGTTTCTGGTGTCAAAAAACACCAGAACAGCGTGAGACGGTTGAATTCGGAGAAAATGTGCTATAATTACTTGAAACAATAGGAAAACATTAGGAATATTATTCGTGACATGTAGGAAGAGATGGTACGCCCTTCGGATGTGCGGTGCACGCGGTACGGCCGATTGTGTCGTTTTCAGCAGCTCGGCGCATGCTAAAATGGTGCGTTCGGGGGTCAAAACCACTCGAATGACCTTGGAAAGCCATGAAACCGTACGACAACAGCTGTTGTGTGAATTTTGAAATGGTTGGGCAAATGTTATATCAATCAGAGGTGTCATTTGACCGTGTTGACAGGAAACGCGTTTTCGGGGTCATAAATCACCAGAACGGCGTGAGACGGTCAAATTCAAAGGAAATGTGGTCCAAATGACCTGAAACCACATGAAAACATTTGGAATATTATTCGTGACATGTAGGAGGACACGCCACACCCATCAGATGTGTGCTGCATGCGGTACGACCGATTGTGTCGTTTTCAGTAGCTCGGCGTGCACTAAAATGGCGCGTTGGGGGGTCAAAACAACCCGAAAGACCTCCGAATGCCATGAAACCGTACAAAAACAACTGTTGTGTGAATTTTGAAATGGTCGTGCAGACGGAACATCAATCGAAGGTGTCATTTGACTGCGGTGACCGGAAACGCGTTTCCGGTGTCATAAAACACCAGAACGGCGTGAGATAGTCGAATTTGGAGCAAACGTGCTCCGAATGACCTGAAACGACACAAAAATATTGGGAATATTATTCGTGACGTGGAGGAGGAGACTTCACGCCCATCAGATGTGTGGTGCGCACGGTAAGGCCGATTGTCTCGTTTTCAGCAGCTCGGCGCGCGCTAAAATGGCGCGTTGGGGGGTCAAAACCACATGAACAACCTCGGAATTCCATGAAACTGTACGACAACAGCCTTTGTGTGATTTTTAAAATGGTCGGGCATACAACACGTCAATCAAAGGTGTCATTTTACCGCGGTGACCAAAAAAGCGTTTCTGGTGTCACAAATCATCATAACGGCATGAGACGGTCGAATTCATAGCAAATGTGCTCCAAATGACATGAAACGACACGAAAACATTAGGAATATTATTTTTCACGTTTAGGAGGAGATTGTACGCCCATCGGACATGCGGTGCGCGCGGTACGACAGATTGTGTCCTTTTCAGCAGCTCGTTGTGCGCTAAAATGGCGCGTTGGGGGGTCAAAACCACCCAAACGACCTCAGAATTCTATGAAACCGTACGAAAATATCCGTTGTGTGAATTAGGAAATGTTCGGCAGGCGACATGTCAATCGGAGGTTTTGTTTGACCGTGGTGACCAGAAACGTGTTTCTGGTGTCATAAAACACCAGAATGGCATGAGACGGTCGAATTCAGAGAAAACATGCTCCGAATGACATGAAACCACACGAAAACATTGGGAATATTGTTTGTGACGTGTAGGAGGAGACGACACACCCATCGGACGTGTGGTGCGCACGGTACGGCCGATTGTGTCCTTTTCAGCAGCTCGACGCGCGCTAAAATGGCGCGTGGGGGGGGGGGTCAAAACCACCCGAACGACCTCAAAATGCCATGAAACCCTACGATAACAGCCGTTGTGTGAATTGAGAAATGTTCAGGTAGACAGAATGTCAATCAGAGGTTTTTTTTTACCACGGTGATTGGAAACGCGTTTTTGGAGTTATAAATCACCAAAAACGGCGTGAGACGGTTGAATTCGGAGTAAACGTGCTCCAAATGACCTGAAACCACACTAAAACATTAGTAATATTATTTGTGATGTGTAGGAGGAGATGACACACCCATCTAATGTGTGGTGCGCGCGGTGTGACCGATTGTGTCGTTTTCAGCAGCTCGGCGCGCGCTAAAATGGTGCGTTGGGGGGTCAAAACCACCCGAACGACCTCGGAATGCCATGAAACCGCACGACAAAAGCCGTTGTGTGAATTGTGAAATGGTCATGTATACGGGACATCAATCAGAGGTTTTTTTACCACGTCTACTGGAAACGCGTTTCCGGTGTCATAAAACAGCAGAATGGTGTGAGACGGTCGATTTCGGAGCAAACGTGCTCCGAATGACATGAAATGACAGCCTTTCTTAAATTGGGAGTTTTAAATTATTATAGCACCATGATTTTATGTCAGATTTAATTTTATTATATGTATATAATATTTGAATAATTATGTCTAATTTACGTTTGTTTTGTTTTGTTGTTTTTTGTCTTATTGTAGGTTTATTGAAGAAGAACATTGAAATGGATGGACCTGCTCGGATCGTTGAAGCACGTTTATCATTTATTGTTTATGACAATCTTGATGTTTATGCTGTTTGAAATCGTTTTCCATTTTTTATGATTTTTACCTTGTTTTATCTCTGATTTTGCACCATGAAGAAAAAAAACACAATTTGTACATTTCATTAAAAAAATGAAAATCCACTAAAAATACCACAAATTAACCCTAATACATTTTTATGTTAAGTTTTCCAAAATATAAGTTTATATTGAAATAAAAAATTTATAAATGTGCTAGAATTTATATTTAAAATTGGCTCTCCATTTAGAGGTAGTAAAATTACCTTTTTAGAGAAATACAAATTTTAAGCATAAAATTTGATTTATTATTACCATATGCTTAACAAACCTATTGGATGAATAAGAAAAATATTTTATTTAATATTATATATATTAAAATATTTAAAACATATTACACATATATATATATATTTAAAATAAGTTATTTAATATTATATATATTTTTTTCTTTAATATATATATATATATATATTATTTAATATATATATATATATATTTCTTTCACTTGGAATTAAAAAACAATTTCCCAGACTAGCGACCGCCTTTGGCGGTCGCTATAGGCTACCTCCCGGGCGACATTAGAGAACGCCAAAGGCGGTCGTTGTAGGCCGGAATTTCGGTCACCAACAACGACCACCATTGGCTGTCGCTTTTGGTGACCAGGCAGGCCGCCATTAGCAACCGCAAGGCGATCGCTCTTGGCCTACTGTGACGAATCTAAAGTGACCGCCAATGGCGGTCGCTATTCCCTGATTTTTTCAGTAGTGTTTACATGGTTTGAACAGTGTCAGAAGGCCTTCAAGGAGATGAGTCAGCGGCTGATGAGCACCCCAATTTTTGAGACAACTATAGGAGAGTGTTCAGTTTGTAGTGTATTGTGATGCCTCTCAGGCAGGCCTCGTTTGTGTGTTCATGCAACAATAGGTAGTTATCTTATATGTGTCAACGAAGTTCATACCCCATGAGAATAACAATGTTACTCATGACCTATAACTATCCCCATTAGTCATATCCTTGAGGATTTAGAGGCACTACCTTCTAGGAGAGCGCTTTTTGGTTTACTAAGGATATTAGAGCTTTAGGAACGTCTTCACTTGAAGAGACCTGAACCAGAGACTGTGATGCTGGTTGGAGTTCCTACAGTACTATCACATCGAGATAATCTATACTCTAGTGAAGGGAAACTTTGTAGAACATTCCCTTAGTAAGAAGTCCCAGGCTGACCCAATGTGGGAAGCATAAGAGTACTTATCTTCCATTTAGCAGACCCTAGTGGAGCCATAGGGTATAACATTTCTATAATCAATGGTGTTAAATCCTTCTCTCCTCGAGCATTTAAAAGAGTTTGAAATGTGAGAAATTGACTGTGAGGTTTTGCGTGATCAGATATCCACATACAATACACTAGATAGTTTTTTCGAAAAATGGAATCATGAGATCTTGTTCCAAGGGTGGGTAATGGTTCCAGTAGCGATATGGGAGGACGTGATTTAGGAGTTCCATATTTCTACCTTAGTTTTACATCTTGGTGTGGGGAAAAAGTATAGAGATCTTCAGTTGTAGTTTTTGTGGATCGGCATGAGATGAAGCGTAGCGGAGTTTGTCTCTCGGTGTCTCACCAATCAGTAGGTAAAAGTTCAGCACCAGGCTCCAGTAGATTTGTTGTACCCTCTTGAGATCCTGGTGTGGAAATGGGAACGCATAACCATGGACTTCTTCATAGGTCATTCGCACATAGAGAAGGTCCATGATCCCATTTTGGGGATAATAGACCAACTCACATAGTTATATCACCTCCTTGATATTAGTGAGTAAAGTTTGGGGGATAGTTTGGGGTTGTTGTACATATGGGAGATTTCCTGCCTTCATGGTTTACCCTCACTGATTGTCTCTAAAAGTGAGGTGTTGTTTGCATCACGATTATGGAAAGTCCGACATGAGGCATTTGAGACCAAGTTACGGATGAGTGCATCCTTTTACCCCTAGACTGATGCACAGACCAAGAAAACTATTCCGGTGCCAGAGGATATGCTAAGGGATTGCATTTTGGAATTTGGATTGAGTTGGGAGGATCACTTTCCCTTGGTAGTGTATTTCTGAAACAACACCTACCAATCTTCCATTAGCATGGCACCTTTTGAAGTCATGTACGGGAGACCTTTCAGGTCACCCTTGTACTGTATGGAGATTGAAGATTCATCTCTCATGGACCTGGAGTTAGTGCAGTCGACCAGTGAGAAAATATAGGTCATTTGGTAGTGGATGTAGACGACCCAATGTTTACAAAAATTATATATAGATCATCATTGTAGTCTGTTGTAGTTAAACAAGGGAGACCACAACTTCTTCAAAGTCTCCCCATAACATGGAATGTAGAGGTTTGGGTAGGGCGGAAAGCTATCCTCGAGATTCATCAGGCCATTTGGGATCTTGTAGAGGACTGGTGAGGTTGCCTATCAACTGTCCTTACCCCCACAATTGGATTGGGTGAACGATTTATTCCACGTGTCTTAGTTGATGAGACAAGTGCATGACCCTACACATGTCATTGATTAGGGCGAGCTAGAGATCGTGGACAGAGCCACCTTTGTGGAGCACCCAATGGCGATCGAGGACCGATTGGAGCAGACCAAATGAGGGTCGAATATCCCTTTCGTTTGGGTGTTTTGGCAGCACAAAAATGTGCCTGAGAGTTTATGGGAGCCTAGGAGAATGATTTGAACTCAGTATTTGTATTTTTTCTCCTTGTTTTGTTTTTCAAAGATTAAAATATTGATGGAGGGAATGATGTTGAGACCGAGTTTTTTCGTTGTAAGTCTTTGAAATATTTCTAAATATATTTCCGGAGTTAGATTGTGAGACGACATGAGATTCTGAGGCCCAGTGTGTTCAGGGATAATTTTATGAAAATATTAATTATATTTTCTATTGTGGGCATGCAGTTTACTAAAGAAAATATGATTACTCTTAAACGGTTGTTTGGATTTGAAATATGAGACCATGGTTGAGTCTAGAATGTGGTGTTTTCCCTAGGTGCGACATAAAATGATTAATCATAGGACATTCAGACCCCTCACTTGTTACCAATGCGTTTAGGTGAATTAGTTGATAAATTAATTAATTAACTTAATTCATATAACCTTGGAAATATGTCTAAAAATTCATTACCATGAAATCTTATCCAAGTATTTCCTATTTATTTTATGAATTCACTGGTGAGAGCATATTCCACCTATAGATAATTCCTTCAATGAATGAAAAACATCTGGAGCAAGTTGGATTGAAGCGTAACAGACGTACCAACATCTTCTGATCATTACGCGAACACGTTATTCACCAGTGATCAACCTGAAGAAGAGGTAGGACTCATCTTCTGTGATTATTAAGCCTTAGATTAGATGTCTGAGTAGATATTTAATTTTTCATCAATCTGTACCCCACCCTACTCCCTTTTTACTGATCTCAATGACTTTAAAAACTAGTTTTTTCCCATGAACGTCACTTATTTCTAATCCAATATTTCATGTTCTGGATCGTCGTCCAAGAACGTTTGGCCAATGATCGAAAGTGACGTAGCCTAGATTCCTCAAATAGGATTGGCGATACAATTCTAACTAATATGTGATAATTGGAACTACTAGAATTTTAGTTGTGATCCTCTCTAGTGGTTTGTGCATGAGGATGTCATACAGTGTGGTTATTATACCAGGTTTCATCGAGATATGATGTACCTACATTCCCACTATAGATAATGCATATAAGGACTTCTCATGACATAGTTCCCCTTGTGATATTGTATTTACCATCAACATATGGTTTACTTTTTGTTATATTTTTATCATTCACTTAAAACATTATTCCTTTAAAATAATTTTCAATAAAAATATTTATAGACCTTTTTAATTAAAACTTGCATGTTAATTTGTCTTGTAATGTTTGGACCATGTAATAATTCTTTTGGGGGAATCATACTAGGATTTATCTCACACACTACATACACTGTTGGGTGTATATATACTTGGTAATGTCTGACTATGGTATTTGGAAGAGGTATGTAGATGGTTGTTCGGGTGTATATTGGTCTTCCTTGTGAGGCTTTGGTTGTGGTGGTGACTTGAGGGTAATGGCCCTCCTGTCATATGATGATTTTGTGGATAGATTGTCATTCCCTTATTGTTGTAGCACTATTGGTGTTTTGATTAAATCCGTAAATCTTAAATATGAAAACTATTATGACTTGTTTGGAATTGGTTATTTATCGTTGTGTTATTTATAGCACTAGGTAATTTGTGTTTAAGAAAACTGGGTGAAATCGATCCCAAGAAACATTGTCAATACCCAGGCACTGGTTTCTAGCCAGAAAGGATAGCGAATGCCATTCGGGCCATCTGAGGAACTGGGTCGGGTATCAGGTTAGATGGAACTATGTCTTGGTTCATTAAATTATTTTGATAATATAATAAATATAATAAATATAATTATAAAATATAAATGTATATAATTATAAATAAATATTTGATGAATCAAAAATATGTATTTATAAATATAGTAATAAATAAATATATTTCTTATTTATATATATTTATTATAGTTTTACAAAGATTTAAATATATATTTAGTTATTCATATTTATAATCATAAATAAATATATTAAAATTGTTTCATAGGTTTGAGATAAGGAACAATGGATCAATTACTTTTTATTAAAATAAAATGATACAAAATGGAGAAAGAGATGTGAAGACACCCCACATTAAAAAACATCAAATGACTAAACAAATGATAAAAACTAGGAAAGTACACAACATGGGTAAGGTTAGGACCCCACCTTTCCCTACCTCATGGTGTTTTTCCCCGCGGGGTGGCCCATGCTTCTAGGTTTTCACCCTATTCCAAGGCTCATGTTCTTCATCTAAATATGACTCTGTAGTTTCAGTTGCATCAATATCTTGATGATATGATCTAAACATAATATCCCAAACCAAGTTCATAATTACCCAATTCGCAAAACATTCCACTGCCAGTAGACACCACTTCTTGAAGCACATCTTTACCTGAATCAAGTGCTCCATAAGTATTGGAGATGGGGACTAGAGCTTTGTGCATGCATACAGCCTGCACCATAGTCACAAATGTTTCAATTCTACCCAGCGGATAGAGATCAGTCACACCATCGATATAGATCCAATGAGTCTCAATATTTTTGGAGGCCACCAGATTGGTAGAAGGAGTGGAGATTTGAACTCTACTAAAATTTCCCTATTGAATATCCTGATAAATATTAATATAAGCTTCATGGGTTTTCTCATGTGGGTGAGTAGGATCACTATCACACCCATTTGATGCTCATTTGGATATTTTAGACCAGAAATATCCTCTTCATTAGTAACATCAGGTGTGCTGCATACTTTGGAATGCTCCAACATAATATTTAAGTTTCCCGATTAGTATGAAGTACAAAGCTAGTGGTGGAAAGACCCCCAAAGACATCCTTAGTCATACCAGACTCAAAAATATGATCCACCTATTCTATAGGGGATGTGGTTTAATACACATGGAAGTTATCACCTGCCTTATACCTTCATTGATACTAGCTTTCACCTCTGTTGCAATGGAATTTCCACGAAATTCAATGCAACACTAAAGTCAGCTTTATTTTTTGAACATTAATATGATTGTCTCATTGAAGAAGCCTTGCTGAAACATATGTATAATCAACAATACACTTTGTGACTTGATCATCAGTAGAAATCCTTAGACCTTGATCTAGAGAGGGTGAAAACTCCACAAGCCGGTTGTCCCCAGAGCCCACCTGTGTCTGTTTAACAGCACTTCTTTTTAAATGTATGAGGCCCTTTGGGTAGTGGTGCACAATTGGTGATCTTACCTTTTGAGAGGTATTTCCCCTCTAACAAAACATCAGAGTCTCCATCCAAATCAATGTCCATGTATGTATTTTTAGGTCATTCAACTATATCACCCCATTTGGATAATATATATATATATATATATATTAACTAGTTTGGGGGAATCCCCTCTTGTATTTAATTAAACCAAGAAACCCCTCATTTTACTAGGTAGAGGGAGCCAATTAAATATAATAATAATAATTTTATATATATTTAATTTTATTTTTATTTATTTATAATTATAATCATAAATTTGTTTATATAATTATATATATTATTAAAATTATTTATAAAAATATATATATTCATATAATTATATATATAATCAAAGGATCTAATTATATCATGTCTGAATCACTACGTTCCCACATAAACTATAATGATTGTAACGATTATTACAAAAACAACATAGGCATCTCAAATCACGAGGATAGGAAAATATATTCCCTTTTTTTTCAAAAACATAAACTATAGAGGTAATAAAAAAATGTCCATGGGTGAACTTATCAATCAATAAATGAGAAATAAATATTGACTTGTTAAAAAAAAATTGATTTTATTTATAACAGAATGAACATTTATTCACAAACTGTTAACAATTATACACCTGGATGAATAGAAAATTATAATAAATCATATTCTTTGAACTCATAATTTAGATTTAATAATAATAATAATTTGGAAACAATGACTATTTGAAAACAAAATATATGTCTTGTCATGAAAATTTTCATTTAAATTATAAGATTTGATTTGAAGATAACGGTGATATGGGTTTCTCATCATTATGTAAATTGAAATAAAAAACTAAACATGGTATTCTAAATATTTACATAGTTTTATAATTTTTGTCTTATATTAGAACTCAATTAGGGGTAGGATAGTTGTTTGAAGGAGATGAGGTGTAACCTAGTATGTGTCATTTATTAATTTAATTGCATCCCATGACAATGTTTGAAATCCTTATTATTATTTTATTGTTAGTATCATAAAATGTGAAACATGTATTTGGTTATTAGTTTACTAATTTTATACCAAACAATATATTTTAGGATTTGTATTCTGGTTCAATCAAAATTTATAATAATCATTTATTTATATTTCAACCCATAAAGCAATAAAAGAAAGCCACAACTTGACATGGTGCATTTTCTAAGAATAGGTTTGTTTATTCAAATCATATTTTTGCCAAAAATTAAAATTATGTAAATATAAACAGATTATTGATAACAAACTATATGTTGCAATGAAATTAAATATACCATTATTTTTTAATAAAATCCTTTATATTGTGCGTGTTGTAGTAAATGAATATGATAAGAGACTAAATACTCTTGGACATTATTATGTGAAGAAAATATGATAATTTTTTTTATTTTTTTGAAAATATGTCACAAATAAATTTTTATTAATTTTTATGAATCAGGAATGAAGACATTAATCACTTTAAATTACACGGAAAAAAGATTAGTACACTGAAAGATAAAATCAAAACATTATAAGAAATGGGAAACAAAGGGAAATTTTCGATTTTTCTTAATTTGGGAGGGGAAAAAATGAAATAAAAATGGGAAGGGCCCCAGTGAGCCAACCCCGCCCGAAAATCATGCATGTATACATAATAACGATGCACTCTCCCAACTCTGAGTTTTTTTATTTAAATGTGTTTTTCAAGAAAAAATTGTAGAAAAGGGATAGGGTCTCAACTATTTTTAAAAATGGGCTCAGAGATGCGTGGACCCCGTTCACGTATCTTCGGCGCGGAGAGATGCGTGAACGGGCTTCACACATCCTTCAAAGACATCATAAAGGATGTGTGAACCACGTTCAATCATCTACCCTTTCCAGGAAGCTTGAACGGGGTTCACGCTCACGCATCCTACAGAAAGATTTAATTTTTTAATTTTTTTGTATTTTTTAATTTTTTTATATTTATATTGTTTTGTTTTGTTTATATATATTTATACAAAAAAAAATCGGTAGAATTTATCTGCTATTTAATATCCAGCAGTACTGTCATTACAACAGTCTAGATTCTGACAGAAACTCTCACCTAGAGCACTCCTTTATAATAGGGCTTGCCCTGAAAATCCTTCTGCATTTCCAATATGGGATTCAGGATCTCCCTTTCCAACACAGAGCATTCTACATTTCTGATGTGTGATTCTGTTTCAAGTACCTGAATTTGAAAAACTATAAAATACAAAGTATAGGACCAATATAAATGAAACATAAATCTTGAATTAAATATATATAAAATAGCTGAAAATAAAATGATTTTCATAAAAAATGTTGATGAATAATAATTTATAAGCTTTCATAACCACCATCTTCAAACTTAAAAATGTTTCCAGTACATGGCCTTGAAAGGCTATAAAATACATTGTATAAGACCAATATAAATGAAACATAAAACATGAATTAAAAATACAATAAATAGATGAAAATAAAAAGAATTTCATATAAAATGTCGATGATTAATAATTTATAAGCTTTCAAAACCACCAACATGAAACATAAAAATTATTCAAGTACATGTCTTTGAAAGACTATTAAATACAAACTATAAGACCAATATGTATGAAATTTAAAAATCCATTAAACATATAAATAATAGTTGAAAAGAAAAAGAAATCCGTAAAAAATATGGAAGAATTGTATTTTATAAGGTTTCCAAACCAGCAACTTAAAACATAAAAATGATTCAAGTTCGTGGTTTTGAAAGACTATAAAATATAAACTATGAGACAAATATAAATGAAACATAAAACACAGATTAAACATATAAAAATAGTAAATAATTAATTAGTTAATTAGTAATATAATTATTAATTAGATAATAACTAATATAATTATTATTCATTAATCATTAATTATTAATTACTAATATACAATAATTAATTAGTTATTTAGTAATATAATTATATAATAATTAATTAGTCAATTAATAATATAATTATTAATAGATAACTAATTAGATAATTAATAATATAATTATAATTATAATTATTCACTATATTTATTAATAATTAATAATTAATAATTAATAATTAATTATAAAATAAATAGTTGGTTAATTTGTAATATAATTATTAATTATTTATTATATAATAATTAATTAGTTAATTATTAATATATTTATTAATTAGTATTATTAATTATTAATTATATAATAATTAATTTTTTAATTTGTAATATAGTTATTAATTATTAAATAAATTATTAGTAATTAGTAATTATATTAGTAATTATATTTATTCATTATAATTATTCATTATTCATTATTAATTATTAATTATATAATAATTAATTAGTTAATAAGTAATATAACTTTTAAATGTATAATGATTATTTAGTTAAGTAGTAATATTATTATTAAATATAATTAGTAATATGATTATTAATTATAATTAGTAATTATTAATTATATAATAATTAATTACTTAATTAGTAATATTATTATTAATTAAAATTATTAATTACTAATATATGGTAATTAATTAGTTAGTAATATAATTATATAATAATTAATTAGTTAATTAGTAATTTAATTATATAATAATTAATTAGTTATTTAGTAATATAAGTATTAATTATACAGTAATTAATTACTAATATAAGTATTAATTATACAATTAATTAATAATATAATTATTAATTATAATGAATAATGAATAATGAATAATGAATAATTATTAATTATATGCTAATTAATTAGTTTAGTAATAATGTAATTACTAATTATAATTAGAAATTATTAATTATATACTAATTAATTAGTTAATTAGTAATATAATTACTAATTATAATTACTCATTATAATTTTTGTTTTTTATTTTATTAATTATATAATAATTAATTAGTTAATTTTTAATATAATTATTAATTATATAAAAAAATTAGTTAATTAATAATTTAATTAACTATTATAATTGTTAATATAATTATTCATTATAAATAGTAATATAATTATTAATTATAATTATAAACTAAAATTATTTAATAATTAATTTGTTAATAGTAATATAATTAAGAATTACCTAATAAATAATTGTAATTGTAATTAAAAATTATATTACTAATTAACTAATTAATTATTATATTATTAATTATTAATAATTAATAATATAAAAATTATATTGAATAATTATAATAATATATTATATAACTAATTTACTAATTAAATAAATAATTATTAAATAATTATTTGTTATATTACTAATTAAACAATTAATTATTATATAAGTAATAATTATATTACTAATTAGCTATTTAATTTTTATATAATTAATAATTACATTAAAAATTAACTAATTAATTATTAACTAATTAATAATAATATTACAAATTAATTATTATATAATTAATAATTATTTTACTAATTAATTATTATATAATTTATAATGATATTACTAATTAACTAATAATAAACTAATTAATAGTTATATTACTAATTAACTAATTAATTATTAACTATTTCTTATTAGTTTAATCCATGTTTTCTCTTTTATTTATATTGGTTTTATTGTTTGTATTTTATTGCCTTTCAAAGCCACGTATTTGAAACATTTTTAAGATTCAAGTTGATGGTTTTGAAAGCTTATAAATTACTATTCATCAACATTTTTATAGAATAATTTTTATTTTAGAATATAGTTTCTACTTCCTTAGGGTATATAGTATAATTCATAATTGGTATTCATGATCTTCCACTCACTTTTAATAGATATGAATATCATCACTAAAGACTACCAAAAACTAATAAAGGTAATATCTAAGGACTATATTCACTAAATACATAAATATTGTATGGGTATTAGTAAGACTGAAAGGAATCACTATATTTTCACAGTTTCTGTACCTTATAAAAAATTATGTCTTGGGTATAACCTCCTTCTTTAACTGTAGTTGATGTCATCTATAATCAAGGTCAATGATGGAAAAGTAATGAGCTCTATGCAGCTAATCAAATAAGTCATAAATGCGCAGAAGAGGATACTTGTTCTTAATTTTGATCTTTTTGATCTCCCAATAATCAATTTAGAGTCTCCACAATCCATATTTACTTTTAAGAAAATAATAGGTTCACCCCAAGGGGACACACTTTGATAAATTAATCCCTTGTCAATTTATTCATGGAGTTTCTTATTCAATTTGTGCAACTCAATCATGGTCATTCTATAAAAATTATTTTAAATTGGTATGGCATCAGGTATGATGAATATTAAGAACTAAAATTCACATTTTATTGGGAGACTAGGTAATTATTATGGAAATAAATCAAAAAATTCCCACACTATGGGAATATCATTGATGATATGTTTCTCTCCAGCCATTTGAGATAAACACCCCTTCTAAATGGTAATCAAGACTACAAAAATAGATATGATATATATTATAGGTTTTTACTTATCATCACATTGATAAATGATCATAGGATGGTTTGGAATATCAAACTTCATTTCCCTTCTTTGACAATTTATATGGTATTTTTCTAGAGAAATCCAATCCAAGCCCAATATAACAACAAATTCAACCAGAGAAATAATGAAAAGATTTATTAGAAGCACATTCCAACCAATTTCAATCAGAGGGGAATCATATACTTGAAAAGTGATGATCAAACCATTAGGGGTTTTCATGGATAATTCTACATCTTATCATTTTGTTAAAATCTTGATACCCTTATCAAATTCTTCTTACATGAAATAATGTGTAGATATAGATTCAAATAAAACATTTAAATTTCTAGAGATTATGGTAAGTGTTTCTCTTAGCACATTTGTGGGTGGTGCATTTTGTGTAGATTTGAATCTATTCATATCATTATCTAATTTATTTCCATCACATTAACAAACAATTTCCCAATGAACATCCCTTCAACACTTAAAACATTTACTAGTCCCCAAAAAGAATTTCCTCCATTCTTCTTCCATCACTTTGTGAATAATTATAATATCAACTTCCTATGTCCATGGTTTTTAGATTTTTTTTCGATCTGCATCTTCCTTTTCTTTTCAAAACCATGACATTGATACATAACACCAATGTCCAATGAAACCTTGATAGAACTTCAATAAAAATCTTCATCGATACTAATGTCACTTATGGATAATATCCTTTAGACACTTGGACTTAAGCCACTTAATAATTGACCAACCTTAGTTTCAGGTAGGAAGATAATATCAGAAGCATATTTTGCAAGTTTTGAAAAAATTTACTCATAGGAACCAACGTATTCATTATGCTTTTATATTAACACAAGGAACTTCTTTTACATCCTCATACAAAGAATACAAATAAATTATTTATTAAAAAATTAGTTGATGAAGTCATACTAATCCATGGAGTTAATTTCATCATATTTCCTCGTATTCTTGATAGGATCCCTTGACTGATCTAATTCCCCTTTCAAAAAGTATACGGATAAAATGAATTTTTTATATTCCAAACACTAGATAGTGGAAAATAAATTTTCAGTGGTACTGATCCATTGCACAGCAACCAGCAGACCAGTGGATCCATTGAAGGAAGGTGTATGATTCCTTATGAAGGACATAATGTAATTTTGTTCCCTCTATTGTTTGTTTGGAATCCCAGAATGATTTATATCATGAGAAAGGTATGTGATCATAAAAACAATATTTTTCATTCCATATCACTTAATATCTTGGATTTTTAGGAGGTTATAATCATTGAATAGTCCACATCACTCAGAATTGACATGGTTCCTTCAGGTTCCATCCATTGACTAAATCCAAAAAAGTAATTCTGAAAGAAACAATAATCATAGTTGACAAGCACATAATCATGAAAATTTACATACAAGATGTCTAAATCATGACACATTATTCTTTAATCTATGACACCTTCTTTAAACATGGACCTTCTATGATCATAAAACCTTCTTCTTTAATCTATGTATAAATACTTTATGAATGTTTGTAATTATTTTATGAATTTCCAAAGCATATCACCCATGAGTATCAAACCAGGTGTGAAACAAGGCCCATTGTAATGGTGACAATTGAGTCCAACTAAATATGACCTTTTAAGAATTATTACCTATAGGTACCTCATTTCTAGAACCTCGTTTTTATGGATTTTCACTACATTAAAAAAACATAGACCTACGGACCGTAATAATTTAGTTCCTTTGGAAACTTGAAAACATAAACATCGGTCCATAACTAAGTTATGTCTTCTCCGACTACATTCTTCATAATTATAACCCTTCTTAGGCATGTCAAAATTAATACATTTCTTCATAACACAATGAAAGGAAATATTAGAAATGGTGAGGTCATATGCTCAATAATGGTAAACAAGGGATATACATAAACATAACATGAATATAAGGGTATGGTATGATGATCAAGACATTTGAGAAACATAAAATGCATATCAGTGATTATAAACATGAATCATAGCATACATATCAGTAGTTCGTAAGACATGAATCATAATGGAATCAAATAACATGAGCATTGAGAGAATAAAAATGGCATATGGCATGGAATTTGTGATATAAACATAATCATATAAAATCATTCCCTAATTAGTAAAGGATCACTGTCAAGTCTATCATATTAGAATGGGTTCACTCCCTAAACAATCATAGTTGACACTGTTCACTCCCAAGACCACCATAGTGGACAAATCCCCTTTACTAAACCGAGTTTAATCATCATTCAAGTCACGTCTACTACATGATAATAAATCTTTACCAAATTCATTAGAGGGATATATATGTCCCGCCCATATCATAAGGGAACCCATATTTATGTGTGTAAAAAGATCATAAAAATTAATCATATCATAATCAATGTAATGAAATGGGTTTTATAAAAATTTAATTATATTATAACCCAAGAAAAATAAACAGGTTTCATAATCATTTTATCATTTCATTATAGCATAACCTGTGGAAAAATAAGTGGGTTTCATAAGAATTTCATCATGGTATAACATGTGGAATAGAAATGGGATTCATAAAAATATTTTATGGTAAACCATCAAGAGAAATAATAATAATGTTATCCTAGGTCCATATCCTTATAAAATCATATGTTACATCAAAGCAGATCATCTTAGATGGAAAATAATTTTAAAGGAACGTTTAAAATAATACATGGGGAAAATATCTTTTCCGCCATGAAAAATAATTTTCAAAATGTAAAAAAATTTCGAAAGATTTTCCATTTAAAATAACCTTGAAAACATATAAATAATGATTCAAATCCGTAATTGGTTATGTCATCGTAAAATTACCCTCATTCTATACACATTTAAATAAAGACTCCTTTCACATTTGGTTGGTAGAAGACAAAGTGTCATTGTTTGGAAAATAGCATAGAGATTCACTTAAAAAAAATTTATTAAAAATTAATTCATGTGTAAAAATGTATTTAATAAATAATTTTGAGAATAATAAAAAATATTTTATATTATTTTTAGAAAATATGGTTTTGGAAGAAAATAGATTTCTCTCCAAAGAGAGAAATGAGGTCATATTTTAATAAAAATATTATCCCAATTATTTTAAGTACCAAAGAGTAAAAAGTGATACTATTACTTGTAAAATCATGAATAACCATAGGAGAATAAAATTAATTATTTTCATGATATATTTATTATAATATCCCTTCATTATAAATATAATCATAAACTATCCCGATAAATGATGAGATGGTAACATAAAATCATTACCATTTTAGTGTATTTAAATCATAAGACCCATGAAGGAAAAACCTAAAATGAAACATAAATTATCATTAGAATAAATAAATTCATGATTTTACATGACAAAGGGGTTTTTTATACACATCATAAAAGAATATAGGTGCATAAGACAACATAAGTCTCAATGAAGGAAAATCGAGACAAAAATCCTTTACCACTTTTTTTATATTTTGAATCATAATCATAAATAATATCATCAAATTACACATTAAATATCATGAAAATAATGCTATTAAAAATATAACATGTCTAAGGGGTAGAATATACACCACAAAAAATAAACGAGTGGTGAATTTGCATATATCTCTAAGAAATAAAATAGAGACTTGAAATCCCTTAGCTTCAGTCTTGAATTTCTTCATGTTTTCTCAAAACTACTATATGATAAATATTAGTTTATTTTATATATATAATATATCAATTTTTCTATATATCATACCATATATTATTTTCTTATTACCTTTTATTAACTATTTATTAAAAAATCCATGTTGAAGATACGTTTCGGGTAATAACCGCTTTGTTTTTCATATATTTTTTTTATTTATTATTTTTTTGGATCTTATTAATTTTATAATTGTTTCATTATATAGAGAATATTAAAAATGATATAAATATTATATACAGTCACTATATATTTATTTAGAGTAATCCATTATATTTTGAGATAGGAAATGAAATGCACCATTTTTTTTGTCACGGTTGGTTGTACATATGCATGAATGTTGTTTCCATTTTCTTTTTGAATTGAAGGAGAGAATGATCATAGATATATTATAATAAAAAATTATTTTTCATATATATCACATATTTTTTATTAAAACCATCCAAAATATATTCCATGTAATGCATGAATAAATACATCGCTTTGCAAGGCGGTTGTCCTCCATACACACGAGAGACATTATTATATTCCCAAAATTGAAAAAATAGAAGTATATGTGATATAATATTTATTAAAGTATAATAATATCATAAATGAAATATATAAAAAATAAATCAAAAATTATGTCCAATGGTTCGAGGTGGTATTGGAAAAATGAATGACATCGGTTCGTGAGGCAGTAGTTCATCATACATATGGACGATGATTTCATAACAAATTTGATAGAATTGGAGATTGTTATAGGTAATTTATTTAGAATAAAAACATCTAGGTATATAGAATATGATCCACACATTTGTAAAACAAAACATGAAAATCTCATTTCCATGACCATCTCATTTCCCCAGACCGCCTCACAAGTGATAAAAACGATTCCATTTTGAGGTTTGTATTGCGCTCATTTTTTAACCAATTGAATGAAGCCAGTAGAAATTTTTTTTTAAAAATTGTAGCCATGCATTGAGACACTTAATGGAAAACTATAACCCAATGAATAAAAAAAGTGTAAAAATATCATGGTACCTTAAACGTAAAGCTGGTTGTGCGCACATAAATTTTTGATTTGTTGAACTGTTGCATCAGCCAATCTTCCTATGAAAATTAGTTCTTTTTTTGTTAGAATCTAAATGGGGAATGATAAATTAAAAGAAATCTACCAAACCTTCTTATCCTTTACATATATGAGTTCCTCCTTTAGTTGATTTTCTGATTCTTGCAGCTGAGACAATTGGGAGAGTTCTTCATTCACAATATGAATCCAAAAAAAAATTAGAATAAAAATTTTGAGCAAATATCAGGGTACCCTAAATGTAAAGAATATTGTGCACATAGGTATTTTTTGATTTATTGAACTGTTGAAACAACAATTCCTCTGGTGACAAATAGTTCTTTTTTGTTATAATTGAAAAGGGGAATGAGAGATTAAAAGAAACCGGCCAATCTTTCTTCCCTTTAATAAATAAGATCTTGTCCTTCAGTTGATTTTCTAATACTTGTAGTTGAGAAAATCATGAGAGTTCTTAATTTTCATCATGAATCTGACAAAAAAGGAGAATACATGCTTATAAAATATCACTTTTGTACTGTAATTGGAAAAGGAAGTAGGTCCAGGGGTGGGGGAATAAGAATGGGACATCTTGGGTGAGCAGAGAAGGTCACATGTCATAAGTAGACGTTCTGAGTCTTGCTAAACTAGAATTTGATGTGCACCATTCAAATGAATAATCGGTTGAAACCTCGACTACTCAAATCCCTCCTCTCAACTCCACCGGATTCAGTCCCCCTTTCGGATCCCAACTGTGTCGTGCTGCTATCGATATAACCGCATTTGGGAAGTTTTTTTATATATGGGTTTTTTTATTTTTTTTATTTATTAGAAATGGGTAGGGTAACCAATATTTTCAAAAATGGGTCCTGAGATGCGTGAACCTCAATCACGCATCCTCGATCCCAGGAAGATGCACAAATGGGGTTCACACATCATAGGCGCGGTGAAAGATGCGTGAACCCCGTTCACACATCCTTCATAAACTTCATGAAGGATGCGTGAATGGGCTGCACGCATCTCAGGACCCATTTTTGAAAATATTGGTTACCCTACCAATTTCTAAAAAATAAAAAAAATAAAAAAACCCATATATTAAAAAAACTCCCCAAATGCGGTTATATCAATAGAAAGACGACACAGCTGGGAGCCGAAAGGGGAACTGAATACGACGGAGTTGAGCGGAGGGATTTGAGTAGTCTGGGATTCGACCAATTATTCATTTTAATGGGGTATGTCAAGTTCTAGTTTAGCAAGACTCAGAACATCCTCTCCTGGAAGGTGACCTTCTCTACACACCCAAGATGTCCCATTCTTATTCCCCCACCCTTGGACCTACTTTTCCAATTACAGTACAAAAGTGATATTTTATAAGCATTTATTCTCCTTTTTTTCAGATTCAAGATGAAAATGAAGAACTCTCCTAATTGTCTCTGCAAAAAGAATCAGAAAATCAACTAAAGGATGATATCTTATCTATTAAGAGGAAGAAGGTTTGGCCGATTTCTTTTAATCTCTCATTCCCCTTTTCAATTATATCAAAAAAGAAATAATTGTCACCAGAGGAATTGTTGTTAAAATAGTTCAGTAAATCAAAAATACCAGTGCGGACAAACTGCTTTACATTTATGGCACCCTAATATTTTCTCACTATTTTTATTCTAATTTTTTATTCGATTCATTTTGTGAATGAAGAACTCACCCAATTGTCTCAGCTACAAGAAACAAAAAATCAAATAAAGGATGAACTATAGTCTCTTAAGGAGAATAAGGTTTGATCGATTTCTTTTAATCTATCATTCCCATTTTCGATTCTAACAAAAAAGAACTAATTTTCACAGGAATATTGGCTGACGCAACTGTTCAACAAATCAAAAATTCCTGCGCACACAACCAGCTTTACATTTAAGGTACCATGATATTTTCATACATTTTTTATTCATTGGGTTAAAGTTTTCCATTAAGTGTCTCAATGCATGGATATAAATTTTTTTTTAAAAAAAATCTATAGGATTCCATCAATTGGTCAAAAAAAGAGCGCAACACAAACATCAAAATGGAATCATTTTTATCACTAGTGAGGCGGTCTGGGGAAATGGGATTGTCCTGGAAATGAGATTTTCATGTTTTGTTTTACAAACTTGTGGATCATATTCCATATACCTAGATGTTCTTATTCTAAATAAATTACCTAAAACCATCTCCACTTCCATCAAATTTGTTATGAAATCATCATCCATATGTATGGTGAACTACAGCCTCACGAACCGATGTCATTCATTTTTCCATTACCACCTCGAACCATTGGACATAATTTTTGATTTATTATTTATATATTATATTTATGATATTATTATACTTTTATAAATATTGTATTAAAGATACCTCTATTTTTTTCCTTTTGGGGAATACAATAATGTCTCTCGTGTGTATGGAGGACAACCACCTTGCAAAGCGTTGTATTTATTCATGCATTACATAGAAGATATTTAGGATGGTTTTAATAAAAAATATGTGATATATTGGAAAAATCATTTTTTATTATTGAAATATATCTATTATCATTCTCTCCTTCAATCCAAAAAGAAAATGGAAACATTCATTCATATGTACAACCAACCATCACAAAAAAATAGTGCATTTAATTTCCTATCTCTAAATATAATGGATTACCCTAAATAAATATATAGAGACTTTATATATGGTTTATATCATTTTTAATATTCTAGAGATAATGGAACAATTATAAAATTAATAGGATTAAAAAAATAATAAATAAAAAAATATATGAAAAACAAAGCGGTTATTACCAGAAACACATCTTTAAGATGGATTTTTTAATAAATGGTTAATAAAAGGTAATAAGAAAATAATATATGGTATGATATATATGAAAATTGATATATTATAGATGTAAAATAAACTAATATTTATTATATAGTAGTTTTGAGCAAACATAACAAAACTCAATACCGAAGCTAAGGGATTTCAAGTCTCTATTTTATTTCTTGGAGATATATGCAAATTCACCACTCGTTTCTTTTGTGTGGTGTATATACTACCCATTAGACATGTTATATTTTTAATACCATTATTTTCAAGATATTTACTGTGTAATTTTCTGATATTATCTATGATTATGATTCAAAATATATAAAAAAAGTGGTTAAGGTTTTTTGTCTCTATTTTCCTTCTTTGAGACTTATGTCATGTTATGCACCTATATTATTGTATGATGTGTATAAATAACCCCTTTTTCATGTAAAATCATGAATTTATTTATTCTCATGATAATTTATGTTCCATTTTTTGTTATTCTTTCATGGGTCTTATGATTTAAATATACTAAAATGGTAATGATTTTATGTTACCATCTCATCATTTATCAGGATAGTTTGTGATTATATTTATAATGATTGGATATTATAAAACAACTATCATGAAAATAATTAATTTTATTCTCCTATGATTATTAATGATTTTACATGTAATAGTACCATTTTTTCACTCTTTGGTACTTATAATTGAGAAAATATTTTTATGAAAATATGACCTTATTTCTCTCTTCGGTGAGAAATCTATTTTCTTCCAAAATCAATTTATTTTATCCTTAAAAGTTATTTCCATTGAAAATAGGGGCTCCCCTCCAATTTAAAAAATTTACATTTTCCCGGTTTTGTCATTAAAATATTAAGATCTCATAAGGAACCTAGTTTTATCTTATTCCACTTGATGTTCCTCGGTTAATAGGATTACCACTGAGTGGGGATGAATTAGAGGTTCATGTATTAAAAATTAATTTTAATTAAACCTATAAATACATTTATGGTTTTTATCCACTCAATATAAGAACTCCCAAAACTGATGTGTAACTATAATGTAATGATACATAACTGACATGGTTTTCACAAGTTTCATCCCTAATGTGAGACCATATTATTTTCTAGGTTTAGGTCGATATCTAAAACAAATATTATCACTAAATATCAAAGTGATCATAATAGATTGGTTGTGTTCTTCCATAACTCATAAAACACAGTATATTCCAGTACAAAATAATGGAAATTTACAACATTGTGTCTTTTATATTGACATAAACAATGGTTCAATGTTTAATATATAACCACCAACCATTAATATTATTTACTCACTGTTGAATGTGAATAAGATATTCAATTCCTTTTAATATGTTACAACATTTGAGTATCTTCATGTAAGTTGTCCTTCCTCCTCATTTATTCATAATAATCTCCATAGGAAAGAAATCATGAATAAAAACAATGATATTATTCCTTCTCAAAAGAAAGCACTTAGATAATTAATAACCAGATCTACTTGCCTCAACCCACTTAGAAATCACAGATTTATCATAGTTCAATCATCATTTATTTCCTTTTATTTTATGCAAAAATTATTCAATATCATAAGGTATCAAAATATCTTTTCAATACTTGAACAATAAATTTTTCCCCACTTCCCCCATTATTATATTATATATTCAACTAAATAAATGTCTTATTAGACCTATTTAGGTATTTTACAATGTATATTCACCTTACAGACTTCCCAGTGAAGTTAAATAACATAATAAATTTATTATTTATTTTATTTTATTTTCTATATTTTTGGAAGTGCTCCAATTGTATAGAAAGTTTAATCATATGGACATAATAATGGAATTTTTCTTTTAAAAAGTTCAATGAAATACTTGATTAATAAGATGAGGTTCAGCTTATGGTCTTTAAGGACCACCATACAATGCCTCAATCTCACCTTACACGGGTCATAATTCACCTTATAAAGGGAAATATAAATAATAATAACACCCAAAAATACCCTTACCAAGTCCAAGATGGAGTTATTTTCAATAAGGCTTTCAGGGATCACTTTATAAGGCCTCAATATCACGTTAAATAGTTTATAACTCACTATATGATGTCCAAGACATATCCATTTTCACGGGAAAAAATATTTTTTGGACTCCCTCAAATAATCATAGTACCACTCTTATACATTCATGTCCATCTCTAAATATTTATAAAAAACGTCAAAAATATTCCCAAATATTCTTCTTGAACTTTACCAAATTATTAAAAAAATAAAACTCCTCCAAAAATTCTATTAGATGCTTCACGCCCTCTTACTTTCCAGTAAGTGTTCTATGGAATGGAACATCCCCTACCTTCAACACAATAATCATTTTTTTATAGATTATGGGATCAACTTATAATGAATTTAATCATTAAGAACTAGATTACAAATATTTAGAAACATTCATTCTACATTTCCACTTGAGTTACTCACTATGGTGACCATCACATTCCATGATTCCAAGAGTAATTAAAGTAACCACAATTCCCACTCCAAATCCTTAATGTTAACCATCATCTATTTCAACTAATTCCATAACATGTTGAAGTCATTTAAATGATCATCCACTAGCTTTCAATGCATCATTTTTCAATCCTAATATCCTTATCAAGCGGAAGACTTTGTTCGTCACAATTGAATTCTCATATATATTAGTAAAAATATTTATTCGTTTTGAAGCTGTCTTTACCTAAAGAATGTTATACCCAATTTATTGTGCTAATGAAATATTACTTCTTTATAAAAAAAATTTTCAATAAACATAACATAGAGACCCTTCTATAGTATATTAACCTTTATTTGTATCTTCCAAAATATAAAATCATTCCCATAAAACTTCTCCATTGTGACTACACCATCATTCAACACCATTACTTATAAAATCAATAAACATCAACTAAATTTTTAAACATTTAATATGGATCAATAACTACTTAGCATAATGATTTTACAAGGGAAAGGGCTGCATAATGATACTGAACCAAGACATGAAACACTTTTTCTAGGATCTAATCATATGTAACTCTATAACTAAAACTCTGATACCACTTATTGGGTCTAAAAAACCACTATGACACTATAATTTATCTACCTGAACAAACATAGTTGGAAAATAACTCGGATGAATAATTGATAATGATGTAAAAAACATAAAATTCATGTTTCACCAAAGTCACAATACCACAACACAGACTTTGAACACAACCATCCAAAAACAAATAAAATACAACATTTAAAAGGAATAAAGGGGAAAAGAATAAACACAACTATTTATGTGATTTAGACTTCATCCTAATCCATAGGGGGGGAGCTACGATAATTTAATTCACATAATATAAGATGACTATAATCAAACCATCATTCAAATGAATGCCTCTAACATATAAAATAGTATAGATCTCTTCTAGTTAAGCTAGTTCTACCACCTTCTAATTTTCATGGATTTTGTTCCCACATCGATTTGATCTTAACAACTAACCCTTCACTTAGACAAAGATATCCACCACCTTAACTCCTCTTTCCTATAATAGTTCATGCTTCAAGAAATTATACAATTTTACTTCTAAATAACTCTAGAATAAAGATTACATATCACTAGATTTAATCTTTAGGGAAGTTCTCATCATCTACACATATCCTCTTTTAGTTTTTTGAAGGGTAACTTCTAAACTACTAATTATAGTACACCAACTTCCATAATTTTTGGTTTTTATCACTTTCAACCCATTATCTTCATCTATAATATAGAAATAAAACTTTTAGAATCTCTCCTTTAATTAATTCAAATCACTTGGCTAGAAAATGGTTTTCAGAAGACTAAATTTAACACAATCCACAAGATCCATATTGGTTACCAAGGATGGTCATACATTGAATCTTATAATGTATATGATATCTATAATAAAATAAAATAATGATCAGGTTTCCAATAAAGGCATAAGAGTAGATGGCTTAGAATAAGTAATAAGGAGACTATGTATGACTCACAAATGAATGAAACATTAACTACCTAGGAAATTGAGGACCTTAATTTATATCTCTACTCCTCATGGTATGTCAGTGACTCCCCTCTTAAGATGAATTACTCTACACCAACATATTCTCGATTACCTCTACCTTCTCTAGCACCTTGATATGTGTTGGCAATGTAAATAGGGTGACCAAACACTAGACCGTAATCCATGAAGCCTCCACAAAATGTCATAGTCGATCATCTTCATTAGAAATAAGACAATAATCATATTAAATAATATACTTAAAGAACATTCTAAAATCCCATAAATTATAGATCCCCTATTTGAGTTAAATAAACTCATTAAATTATGATTCACGTACTTTTAAAAAAAAATCATGATATTGTACTTATTGTGGAATTTCTCTAAAGACACAACTAACACCCCATTATCACTAGGGGAAAATATACTCCAATAACAAGAAGTTCATCATAACAAATACAAATCTACATAATATAATCATATTTTTATAATGGATCAAACTAAAAGAAATATCCAACGCCTTAAATCAACTCTCTATAAACATTTGGTATATGGACCCCTCATATATCTATAAGCTCTGATTCTATAACTCACACAATTTCATCCATTGAGAATCATCCTCATCAAAATAAACTAAAATTCAATTGTCTAGTGCTTCATGTCCCACCTTATCTGTTTGAACCTCATGTGGACATTGACCTTAAGTAATATTTATAAAGACAACAAGGACCCCTCATCCCAAGAATATAGAATTTATTAAGTATATTTATTTTAAATTCATTTTAACTTTATTAACATGTTTTCTAATTAAATAACAAGAATAAACAAGCATGATGAATTAACCACGCATAGGTATCTACACTATAATCATTATCACAAAACAATGCATGTTCAGTAAGATTAACGTCCTTACATCGAATAAAAGAGGGAAATCTCATGCATCTTATCTAATCTCCCTTTCATATTTCACATGTTAGGTTTGAATAACACTATTTTCCTACCAAACCCATGTAATCTATAGTAATTCCTAACTCAAAAAATTACCCTAATCCTCAACCAGAATCATTGATTCCATTCTAACATGACTATCCAATAAAAAACCCTTATAGGGATGGTACACAAGATTAGTGTTACCCTCAAATCCTACATCTAATAGGTCATGGGTTAGTGACTGGAACTCAGGGTAAAACAACACATGAATATGATATATTCTCCCCCTAAATCACAAGAATTAGGGATACATCTTCAATAAACTAGATAAAAAATGAATAGAACATCATAAAATTCATATAATCTTGAAAATAAAATAAAACTCAAATAATAAATTCCATGAAAATATCCTATAGTAGTCATTCCATGAAGATTGGGTAACACCAATGACTGTTTTGAGCTTATAAAGTCTTTCCTAATTAGGAACTATCTCAATAAAACATTAAATATTTACAAATATATTATGGTGACAAAACAATTATACATAGTAGGGTCTTACCCAAAACATCTCAGGAAAATGTCGAAGAATAATAATAATATCGTAGTGAATAAAAAAATAATCCAACACATTTTTTTACCTGGTAAACTTTTTTTTCAACCCTCAATGAGGATCACTCACCCAATATCACACATAAGTATGGTAAAATAATTTCATTGAAAATGAATAAGTGAAGGTACATTGCATCCACTTCCTCAGTGAACTAATCAACCTCATTCCCCAATGACATGTGTCCTAGTGTTATCATCCCCTTCATATCCACATTACTTCATAACAATAAGCCACATAACAACATCCACAACTGCACAACCACATTCCATACCTTCATAACCACATATCAGTATATTGAAATCTCATATTGGTAGGGTAACATAGAAATGAATGAAATTAACTTTTTCCCTCCTCCTCCCATGGATTCCCCCACCATGAATCCATATAACAACCATATGGGTTGTAGTCAATCACCTTACTAAGTCAGAACATTGCATTACTATTAGAGAATATGTCTCTCTGGATAATCTTTCTAGGATATAAATTAAAAAATGGTAAGCTTTAATGGTGTTCCAAATTCTATTATGTATGATCGGGATTTGAGGTTTACATCAAAGTTATGGAGAAGTATTCAACAAGATATTGATATATAGTTACCATACAAAAATTTGTATCATCCTCAAATATATGGTTAGTATAAAAGAATGATTCCAAACCTATAGGACATGTTAATATATAATTCATTGGAATTCAAAGGTGGTTGGGATCAACACGTTCCTATAGTTGAGTTTTGTTATAATAATACCTTTCACTCAAGAATTTAGATGGATACTTATGAAACCCTCTATAAAAGGAAATGCAAAGATCCAACCTGATGGAATGAAGTCAGATAAAAAATGATATTAGTACCAGAGATAGATGAATAAATGGAAGAGAAAGTTATATCCATTTAGCACACATCCTAGAAGATCAGAGTTTTCAGAAAAGTTATGTTAATAATCTTTGGTGTAATCTTGAATTTGAAGTTAGTGATAAGGTGTTTCTAATCATTTATCTATGTAATAAGGTTATGAGTTTTGGGAAGAAATAGAAACTAAGTCCAAGGTATATATGTCCCTTCAAAATTTTTGATTATATTGAGACTATATCTTATCAATTATTACACCAACCAAACCACTCTGATGTCCATGATGTGTTCCATGTATCTCTCCTCATGAAGTACATACCTATCCCTTCACATGTACTATACTCAAAATTCACACAACTAGAGAAAGGACTTTCTTATGAGGAATAATATATAGAGTTTCTATTTTGTTAAAATAATCTTCTACAAAACAAGACCACTAACCAGGTAATAATTTTATAGAGAAACCACCAGTTTGAGGATGCTATGTGGGAACTTGAGAATATGATGGGGAAGAGGTATCTTATTTTTTGTATCAGAGTGATGAATTTCATAGGTGAAATTGATTTTAATGGGGGTAGAGTGTAACACCATGAGTTTTGGTGAATTATATTTTTTAACAAATTAAATTTATATGATATATTTCACTACAAACAACTCTATGTTGATCATTCACTATACACAACACTAGGATATCTTCCATTGCCCACGATTCTATGTTTTAACAAAACCATCATATATTATTAATATTATTCAAAATTTATCATTAAAACATAGCCATTAAACCTATAGGTATAAATTATAATAACTAATTTTTAAATATTATTAATAATGGTTTTATAAAAATATGACATTTTGATAAAAATAATAATTTCTTTGTAGTCTTTATATGTTTTAAAGACACTATTTTCTCAGAAAAATGTGTTTTATTTCCTTTTGTGAATAGTAATAAAAATAATTTTTCAAACTTTTAGAAAAAATTTTTTATTAAATAAACTCAAATTTTGAAATCATCATGTAAAAAATAGCTTTGTGTGAATTTTTTGGATTTCATTAAAAGTGTCATTTTTTGATTAATAGTGAAAAATACTAAATTTTAATCGAAAAAATCCATTTTTTAAAAATATTTATAATGTTAAATTACATTTTAAATTGGGTTTAAAGTAACATTAGTTTATTTAAACATAAATTGACCCAAATTAGTCATTGTAATAAATTTCATATTGAATTATGTTATAAAAACATTATAAACATTTGAATGTTTTCACATTAAAAACTATCTTTCTCATCTAATATGTGGGATTAATTTTAAATTAAATTTTACCACTATAGAGAATGAAATTTGGGAAAATGGATTCCATTTTTTTATTATAACACTTTATATTATCTAATAATTTCAAGATAAATTTTTTTAAAAATAAATAGTGTGTGTAGTAAAAATTAATAACCATGGTTAAGGTAAAAATGGATTTACCGAGGGCTAAAAAGAGATAATGTTGAAAATGACCTATACACTTGTTTAAAAACTATTTTAGGGCCATGTTTAGACCATTCCACCTATATGGTTTAAGAATAGTCCATTTTGAATTCTTCTGACATATAAAATATGTAGTAGCACTCAATTCTTGTAAAGACACAGTTTTTTCCTTGTAAGACATTGAAATATTTCTATATAAACTTCCAGAGCTAGGTGATGAGACCGCATGAAATTATGAAGCATGGTGTTCCCATAATTAATTTAGTAAAAATTTTAATTATATTTTATATTGTATGCACACAGTTAACTAAATAAAATGGGATAAATCTTAAATGGTTGATCATATCGAAAATCCAAGACCACAATTGAGTCTAGAACGTAGTGTTTTCCCTAGGTGCGAAATAAAATGTTTCAGTGTGGGACGATTGTGGAACCAAACTCATTGGAAGATTGTTTTAGTGAATTAATTAATTAATTAATTAATTAAATTAATTTATTTAACTTAGTCCAGAAGTATAAAAATTCATTACTATGAAATCTTTGCCAGGGTGAGCCTCATTATTTTATGAATTCTCCTATGTGAGCATCATTCTCCTCTGTAGAATTCATTTGATGAATGAAAAAACCTATGGATTAAGGTAGATCTATGTTAAATGGATGCACCGTCTTCTTCCAATCAATGTGTGAGAACGTTCCTCACCATCGATCAATCCAAACAAGGGGTAGGACTTTTTTGGTGATTTTTACATTCTAGATTAAATGTTTGAGTAGATTTTTAGTTTTTTATAAAAAAATTTCCCTCACTACTCCCTTCTTTCTAATCCCAACGAATTTAAAAACTTTGTTTTTCCTATGATCGTTGGTTATTTATAATCCATAATTGCATGTTCTTGATCATTGTCCAAGAACACTTGGCCAACGATCGTAAACCCAATTTTCTTGTTCTTTTCCTCCCATATTCTTTTCATTATTCATTATTGGGACCCCAAAGTACACAGTTCGACTATTTTCAGGAATAAAAAGCTCGATCTAGAGCCTGAATTTGTGTAGCATTGAAAGAACGTCAAAAATCATTCAAGAAGAGAATAGATCTGGAATCATTGCGATAAAAGGAAGTTAAATCCAATAATTTGGAGCTAGATTATCAAGTGTTAAAGATATGGGTGAAAGTGGAATAAAGAAATAAATCCCCTGTGACGAATGATGGAAAATTTCCAGTGATTGACGGCCAACCAGTGCGATTCATGGCTAGATCTAAGGATTTCAGAAATCATCACAGCAAGATCTGAAGTTATTTGACTAGATTCAATGCACGAGCATAGATCCATGAAAACTTTGGGGGTGGGGGTTCTAGAAAAATCCCAAATACATGCTATGTAGGACGAACACATTGTGGGTAGCATCCCCAGTGGTAGTGTTTGGGTTTGGGAAAAGATAAGGATCCACTGCATGTATTCCTCCCTCAAACACCTTGTATACCTCCCCAAGTTGGACAACCTGTGTGATGGGTCTCACAAGTGAGGAAACTATGTAAGAGAAACATAGACATGGGTTGACCAGACAAGAGGTATCCTCTTTGGACCAACATTCTATGTACCAAACTACATGGACACAGGTTCCGATTACATAGACATGGTCAGTAGATAGGTTCTGATCCATGGAAAGGTGGGACATGCCTTGTATTCCACCTACAAGGTGTGTACCCCTATACCGATGGGACGCATGTGTTGACCTGATACATTTCCAAACTATGAAGAGGGACCACACACAATGTGGGGCACCTCACATGTTGTGTTCTACTTGATCTCTACTGATCGATCTCTGAACGTTTGTTTCTCCTTCGTTTGAACATGTATTTTGTCCTGTGAGATGTTTATGCTGAGTGTTTTTTACATAGAAAGTGATGATTCCCTTAAAAGAATGTTTTAAGATAAAAATTGAATTTTGTGGGTTTAGAACACACTGAGGTGACACCCAATGACAGAAGCGATCATACATATTCATCATAGCAGTACCAAGCTTACCCTAACGCTGGGTTGGGAAGTTGCATTCCACAATGGAAATTTTGGGATTACCCTAGAGTAGGACTGTGTAGTGGAGTTCCCTGACGGTCTTTCTAGGTTACCCTATAGTAGGACTGGGTAGTGCAGTTCCTCAATGTTTCAGGATTACCCTCCAGTAGGGCTGGGTAGTGGAATTCCACAATGAAATCATCCCAGCATAACCCACTAGCTGGTCTGGGAAGTAGTGTTTCCCAGATGACTCAGTAGGCTTACCCTCTAGTAGAACTAGACAATGGTGTTCTCCTCTGTCCTTCCCATGTGGTACCCTTTGGCGAGGCTAGGTAGTGGAATTCTTCAGTGACTACCAGACAAGGACCCTTCTTTCGGAATAGGGAACATGATCCTTTCCTAGAATTTTTGATCCCTCGGTTGTGAAACATAGTGAAGATATGTGTTTTGACGTTCCATTGGACTCATGAGAACGAGGGATGATTTCCCCCCAAATATGAGTTCTTTTGATGCGACTTAAAACCATGAGAGGGAGTTATATCCACCCAAAGTGAACAATATCAAGGTGTGGTGATTGATTTCTTTTGAATTGTATATTATAGGCACACACATGATGTGTTGGGCATCCTTGATAGACTTCTTTTGGAACTGCTATCTATTCTTCTTCTTTGGTTGAGCTGTAAGATGGATATCCTCTTACTCTATCATTTGGATTTATTTTATTTTTCGTATATATATATATATATCATGATTTAGAGACCACTCTTTTTGTTTTGGTTACTTTCCTTCTAGGAGAGGTAAAGACCCACTGTGTATTCCATGTACTTTCCATGTATATCTTATTGTGGTTAGATGAGTTCACTTCCTACTATAGTTAGCGAAGATGTAATGACCCGAAATTTTGAATAAATCTTGTTTCCTAATTTTGTGTGTTATTTTATTTTTTATACTCAAACAAAACTATTTCATTTTATAACATGAGTATAATTAAAATGAGACCATTGGATTTTGACTGTTATATGACCATTGGTCAATATGACCGCTGGAAACTAAACGTTTTGATTATTGTCTCTAAATACAAGTAATATTATTTAATTAATATCGAAAGAAGATTCGATGGCCTCACCCAGTAGTCTTTGACCGATCGAAGCCCATCTAATAAAACTTGGGAAGGAGGTAGCACCACTGGGCTTTGCTCTGGACCAAACCCAAGCCGAACTTCATCGTGTGAAGCTAGAACGGAATCGCCTTCATGAAAAGTTCAAACTGATAGAAATTACTACTCGTGCGATGTTGGTCGAGCCTCCCTCAGATTCTATCACCTTAGCACACCTTACACTTAGGTCCTATGCTGGTGTGATAAGGGGCTACGTAAGGAGACCGAAACTACATTGTGTAATCCTTTGTTTTAAACAAAAATTGGGATTTCTTCTTATGAATATGTTTATGACTTTTTAAATGTACGGATAAATATAGTATTCATATTTGTGGTGAATTTTAGAGAAAGGATATTTTAAAAAAAATGTTTATGTAAACCTTAAATAATTAAAAATGTGTAGTGATTTTCAAAAAATGGTCTTCTAAAATTATGTTCAGAACGAAATTTAGAGTCTAATAAGATCAACTTAATTTTTGATGAATAGTAAATTATGAATACTGATTTTATGCTTAGTATTAGTAATGTGACCAAATGGATTAGTAATCTCACTTAAAGAAAGTATTAATATAATCTAGGCACCTTGATTAAGTAATGTGATTCAATAAAATGGTTAAATAACGATTTCATAAATTATTATTCAAGTATTAGTTTTTTCTAGTGAATAGTGTTTTTAATTAAAAAATAAATTAAAAATATTTATAAAATTATTTTTATAAAATGGATTTCATTTTTGAACTCAAAGCATCGATATTATGTTAAGGTAAATTTTGGGGCTTTTTCTAAAAAAAATGAATTTTCGGGTGAATAGTGTATTTATTTAAAAAAATAAATTACAAATATTTAGAAAAATATTTTTATAAAATGGAGTTCATTTTTTCAATCAGAGAATTGATATTTGGTTAAGGAGAAATTTTGGGATTTTTTTGAGAAATTTGAATTTTCAGTGAACAGTAAAAATACAGTTTTAGGGTTTCAGTATGTTTAATGACATCATAACTGTGTCATGATGATTTCATGAGATATTTTATGGGTTGGGCGACCAAAGGTGATGAATTATTGTATTGGGGGCCCCATGTGGCCTAACTTCATGGGAAATATCTTGGGAGAGCACATGGTTTTGAGAAACCCACTTATGAGGTGTCCCTTGGCCATTAATGACTTGTCCCCTCACTTTCCCTATAAATACCAAGACATTATCTCATCCTTTGGACTCCAACATCATTCTCATCGAATTTATGGTCTCCTTACCTCCTAAGGAGTCCTCCGAAGGTTCCCCCAAGCCCTCAAGGTCCAAACCATTGAGTTTTAAGAGTTACGTTTTAAGGTAAGGGATCTGACCTCTCCCTTTCTTTTCAAGTAATCTCTTTTCTATCATTTCTTTTAGACTCCATGTTCTTATGTTGGAGGATGTTCTTATTTATTTATATTACATCCCTTTTCATGTTAATATGATTAGAGACCCCATATTTATCTCATCAATTCGTTTTTAGAATGTTTAAGGGGCGTCGTTAGGCTGCCGAATTTTTAAGGGGATTCTATCACCCTTCTCATTCTTTTCAAAAATATACTTACATGTCAAGTCTTTCAAGTTATTTTTTTATTATGTTGGGTGATGATCTCTATATAGATCATACTGAACTCTTATGTTCACATGATGATATACCCTATTTTATCTTTTTCAAATCATTTTGTTGAATTTTAAGTGGCGCCGTTAGGCTGCCGAATTTTCATAAGAGAAATCTAATTTTTGTCTTCCTTCCTTGTTTTTCATTTCAAGTGATATGTCCTTCATATTTCATTAACATGATCATATATACCTCTTATTCTGTCCCTATACTGTTTTATGGGTCATTTATGAATGTTTGACCCATGTCCCCTCTCCTTTCAATGTTTTCTAAAACCCCGAAACATAGTCGTTATGCCGCCGAATTTTCATCTCAAAATGCCTCTCTATTTTATCAAAATTATTTTATATTATAAAGTGAATAGTAAAAGATCTTATTTCTACAAGGGTAATCACATATATACCAAAATTTTCTATTTTAAATTCTGGTATTTACAAACATGAAACCCGCTTTCCCTTTCCGTGGGTTTAATGTGACATAAAGATCATGTTTTTAAAGCAGTTTTTAAAATGTTATGATTAAGAAATGAAACCAATTTCTTTTATGCTATGTGGGTTGTTTATGAAATAAGTTATAATTATATATTTGGATCACATGATGATAAAAACAAATTTAAGGGTGTGCCCTGATAGTGCTCCAATGCATTGGGTAATGATGTAACCACTAGAGATTACAATTTTCACGATATCTTGGTGAATAACCTTGGTAATTTTCAAATGACACCTTGGGGATGGACCTTGGTGATATGTTCATGATTTTATATGTTAAATGATGTATCCACATCTTAAAGTTATGATAAATGTTATTTTTATTAGGATATGCCACATGACTTCTTTCTCATGCCTTAAAGTTCTTTTTCATGACATAGTTGATGTATCTCAAGTTCACATGTTAAATGTTTCTCTTGTTCCCTTACTAGGCCTTATTCTCACCCTTTCTTTTTATGTATGTCCCCAGGTTATGAGATGCAGTAATGAACCTAGGATGAACTTATGGACAAGCCTTTCAAGTGTTTGAGAAGAATGTTTTATGTTGTTTTTATGTTTTATGTTACTGGTTTCCAAGACACTAATCCTTAAAGATCCCCAGTTTTGTGTAATGTAACAAAAGTTTATGTTATAAAAATGTGGGATTCTATAGTTGGTATCAAAGGATGGTTTAGTTATTTGTGGAAATTAGGATATGAAAAATTTAGGAATAAGCCTATAGAAAAGTTTATATATAGGAAATCTTCCTGGTATTTCGGGAAGTATTGAGTAATGGGTTGCCATGCAAATACATCCCTATCTGGATACAAGCAGGTAGAGGTGGCTCTAGCACAGATGTACATAGATGTAAAACCCGAAAACACTACTTTGAGCTAGACTCAAACGAGAACTAGTACACGACAACGAGCCTTGTTGTACTCTTGGTTACGACACTCCCGGGGGATATGCTTTGGAAAATTCATAATCTTAGTATGAACCATTATTAAATGAAGAAAGATAAAATAAAATAATTATTCACATAAGAATATATGATCATGGATAACCTAGATTGGGACCTAGGGGATCACAAGTTAGGGTATACATATCTTCTAGAAGTTATGCTTATATGCTTTAAGTTCCTTTTCATGATTATTGGCTACGTATTTAAGCCCCTAATTGTACTTTATTTTCATAGTTAATGGCGGGAAATGGAAGAACATGTCCCACCAACTAATGAGATAGGAAATGTGACGATTTCCGTATTAATATGACAGAGATGATTGGGGGATTAAAAGATGATTATTATTTTGGAAGATGTTCACTATTTTGGGAACCATATTTGATCGAGGTCAATAGACTACTATGGTATTTTCTTTGAGGAGTAAGGTTGAATTATATTTTGAATAATCGATGAATTTAAGGTGGACTTATAGTAATTTAGGTTACTTATGGAAATGATTAACCAATCTTGGGTAAAATATTTTTAGGTTAGATACTTTTGTTATAAGATGTTAGGAGTGGTTGATGTTGTTTGGAGATGAACAATGAAGTTTATTTTGGAATACTATGTTATCAAATCCTTCTTGTATTTGGGTTTCAATCATAGTTTGGATTATTTTGAGGAATTTTATGGACCGTTATTTATTGAATGGTCTATGATGAACTTTGAGTAGTACCATGTAACTTTGAAGGTTTAAAATTAGTTTCCATTCTTATGGGATTCTTTCTTTTTGAAGAGTTATTTTACCTTAACCTTTCTGTTTTTGGGATAATGTTTAATGATAGAAGAAATAGATAGTTAATCTTTTTTGGATTATGTGATTCTATAGAAGATGATTCTTGTGTTTTGATGAGACCAAGTAGTTTTGAATGCTCATCTTTTGGAGAAAAGATTAGTTTTGTTAGAAACTTATTAAAGGATAAAACTACACTAGAAGGTAGGTATGTTTCCTTATGTTTTTGTTCTATGTAGTAAATGAATTCCACAAAATTATGAAAAGGAATGTAAAAAAATGTTGTTGGTTTACGTTTCCTACTATGTAATCAAAGACCGTTTACACACATCATAAGTTTGGGATTTTCTCATGGTTATCTTTCTCCTAATCATGTTTTCTTTCACTCTCCCTCAGAACTTGACCCTTTGTTTTCTCCTCCATGTCCATGTTTTCAAACATGGAATCCTAGTGTGGGTTAACTCGGGTGGCCTTTGTACTTACTTTTATTTATTTTAATTAATAGTGTTACTGACTCTTTTTCCGATGTGGGACATTCAATGAAATTTCAAAACACAATTTTAAAAATTGTGAGGACACAATTTCATAAGGGGGGAAGATTGTAATGACCCGAAATGTTGAATAAATCTTGTTTCTTAATTTTGTGTGTTATTTTATTTTTTATACTCAACCAAAACTATTTCATTTGATAACATGAGTATAATTAAAATGAGACCGTTGGATTTTGATTGTTATATGACCATTGGTCAATATGACCGCTGGAAACTAAACGTTTTGATTATTGTCTCTAAATACAAGTAATCTTGTTTAATTAATATAGAAAGAAGATTTGATGGCCTCACCCAGTAGTCTTGGACCGATCAAAGCCCATCTAATAGAACTTGGGAAGGAGGTAGCACCACTGGGCTTTGCTCTGGACCAAACCCAAGTCGAACTTCATCGTGTGAAGCTAGAACGGAATCGCCTTCTCGAGAAGTTCAAACTGATAGAAATTACTTCTCGTGCGATGTTGGCCGAGCCTCCCTCAGATTCTCTCTCCTTAGCACACCTTACACTTAGGTCCTATGCTGGTGTGATAAGGGGCTACATAAGGAGACTGTAAATGCCTTGTGTAATCCTTTATTTTAAATAAAAATTGGGATTTCTTATTATGAGGATGTTTATGAATTTTTAAATGTCCGGATAAATATAGTATGCATATTTTTGGTGAATTTTTGAGAAAGGATATTTTAAAAAAATGATTATGTAAACCTTAAATAATTAAAAATGTGTAATGATTTTCAAATAATGGTCTTCTACAATTATTTTCAGTATGAAATTTAGAGTCTAATAAGATCAACTTAATTTTTGATGAATAGTAATTATGATTAGTGATCTTATGCTTAGGATTAGTAATGTGACCAAATGGATTAGTAATCTCACTTAAAGAAAGAATTAATATAATCTAGGCACCTTGATTAAGTAATGTGATTCAATAGAATGGTTAAATAACGGTTTCATAAATTATTATTCAAGTATTAGTTTTTTGGGTGAATAGTGTTTTTTAATTGAAAATTAAATTAAAAATATCTAAAAAATTATTTTAATAAAATGGATTTCATTTTTGAACTCAAAGCATCGATATTATGTTAAGGTAAATATTTAGGTTTTTTCTGAAAAAAATGAATTTTCGGTGAATAGTGTATTTATTTTAAAAAATAAATTAAAAATATTTAGAAAAATATTTTTATAAAATGGAGTTCATTTTTGAAATCAGAGTATTGATATTTGGTTAAGGTGAAATTTTGGGATTTTTTTGAGAATGTTAAATTTTCAGTGAATAGTAAAAATACAGTTTTAGGGTTTCGGTATGTTTAATGACATCATACCTGTGTCATGATGATGTCATGAGATATTTTATGGTTTGGGAGACCAAAGGTGATGAATTATTATATTGGGGGCCACATGTGCCCTAACTTCATGGGAAATATCTTGGGAGAGCACATGGTTTTGAGAAACCCACTTATGAGGTGTCCCTTCCATTAATGCCTTGTCCCCTCGCTTTCCATATAAATACCAAGCCATTATCTCATCTTTTGGACTCCAAAATCATTCTCAACGATTTTCTGGTCTCCTTACCTCCCAAGGAGTCCTCCCAAGGTTACCCCAAGCCCTCAAGGTCCAAACCATTGAGTTTTAAGAGTTACGTTTTAAGGTAAGGGATCCAACCTCTCCCTTTCTTTTCAAGTAATCTCTTTTCTGTAATTTATTTTATACTCCATTTTATTATATTGGAGGATGTTCTTATATATTTATACTACTTACCATTTCATGTTAATATGATGAGAGACCCCATCTTTCTCTCATCAATTCGTTTTAAGAATGTTTAAGTGACGCCGTTAGGCTGCCGAATTTTTAAGGGGATTCTTTCACCCTTCACATTCTTTTCAAAATTCTACTTTCATGTCAAGTCTTTCAAGTTCTTTTTTTTATTATGTTGGGGTATTATCTCTATATATATCATACTGAACTCTTATGTTCACATGATGAGAGACCCTATTTTATCTTTTCAAATCATTTTGTTGAAGTTTAAGTGATGCCGTTAGGCTGCCGAATTTTCATAAGAGAAATCTAATTTTTTTCATCCTTCCATGTTATTCATTTAAAATGGAATGTCCTTAAAATATCATTACCATGTTCATATATCCCTGTTATTCTGTCCCTATAATGTTTTATGGGTCATTTATGATTGTTTGACCCATGTCCCCTCTCCTTTCAATGTTTTCTAAAACCCCGAAGCATAGTCGTTATGCTGCAGAATTTTCGTCTCAAAATGCCTCTCTCTTTTTTCAAAATTATTTTATGTTATAAATTGAATACTAAAATATATTATTTCTACAAGGGTACTCACATATATACCAAAATGTTATATTTTAAATTTTGGGATTTATATACATGAAACCCGCTTTCCCTTTCCGTGGGTTTAAAGTGACATAAAGATCATGTCTTTAAAGTAGTTTTTAAAATGTTATGATTATGAAATGAAACCCATTTCTTTTAAGATATTTGGGTTGTTTATGAAATTATTTATGATGATATATGTGGATCACATGATGATAAAGACAAATTTAAGGGTGCGCCCTGATAGTGCTCCAATGCATTGGGTAATGATGTAACCACTAGAGATTACAATTTTCATGATATCTTGGTGAATAAACTTGGTAATTTTCCAATGACACCTTGGGGGTGGACCTTGGTGATATGTTCATGATTTTCTATGTTAAATGATGTAGCCACATCTTAAAGTTATGATAAATGTTATTTTTATTATGATATGCCACATGATTTCTTTCTCATGCCTTAAAGTTCTTTTTCATGACATAGTTCATGTATCTCAATTCACATGTTAAATGTTTCTCTTGTTCCCTTAATGGGCCTTAAGCTCACCCATTCTTTTTATGTATGTCCCCAGGTTATGATATGCAGTAATGAACCTAGGATGAACTTAAGGAGAAGCCTTTCAAGTGTTTGAGAAGAATTTTTTATGTTGTTTTCATGTATTATGTTCCAGGTTTCCAAGACACTAAACCTTAAAGATCCTCAGTTTTGTGTAATGTAATGAAAGTCTATGTTATAAAAGGCAGGATACTATAGAAGACTCTATGAGAAGTTCATCTTCCCACTATTTCGAGCACCTTGTGTCAAGATGAGATTTATTTCACACTCTTGTTGGGTTGAGCAATACTATTCTACCATACCTTGTTCAATATATTACTTTCCTTCTAAATTGTATCTTGTACTACTCCCAATCACCTTTTTTGGGAGTTCTACTAGGTATGTATACACTCATACCAACATGGTATTTTCCCAACACATGTTGGGTATTTTGTATACAATGGATAGTTCAATTTTGACTTCATAGAATCTTAGGGATACAGATTGCATGGACCACCTATGGTTTTCATAGCTTTAGATACAGGAGATGGGCTCTCAATTCTTTACACTTTTCCATTTTTTCTCAGGTTGGGACATATTTTTGGATGGGCTTGTATTTTTTACTTTTATTTTCATTTTATACTATCGTACTTCATATAGTTTAGTGTTCTATCCATATTTGGTTTATTTAAAGCAATGTTTCATCTTTTACTTCTTTCCATATGCACTTTTTCATTTAGTTGTTAATGTGTGTGCATAATGGTACTTAAGAAAATGTCTACAAAGAATTTTTTTTCCATTGTCACTTTTCTCCACCCCCTGTCTTATAGAATTGGGCTTGGGTTTGTCATACCTCAAACCCCGGCATGGGATGGGTCGTGAAAAATTGATATAAAAAAAGTAAATTCCTTTGGACATTGTTCATATTTTTCCCATTAAGATGATTGGATGGGTTTAGGGAAATAGTTTCAATGTTTCTCAAGTGCGGATATTAGGCTCGGGAGTCTAATGATGGTGTAAGAAGCCGACATATCCAATAATCAAGACCTAGATTACCATCTTGTCGACTTGGCACCCAGAGAAATTTTTTATAAGGAATAATGGTATATGAACCATATATGATTGAGTCATTGACTACCCTTCTTGAGTCAACCCCCAATTTTTATTGATATGTGTGTGTGTGTATTCTCATTTGATTGTGGTAATCCTAGATATTTTTTTGGATTCTTCTGTGATGACTGCAAGCAAGGATGCCAACTCTGGTTCATGATGAAGACCCTATGACTGATGAGACCCTAGTTCCAGGTCCATCTCATGATCCCTTTACTCTGGGTAGGAAGGTAGCAGAACCTTCACCTATTGAGTAGTAGATCATCCTAGGAGAGAAGGTTGAAGACGTGCGCAAGATGAGCACCATCCAAGAGTTCCAGCATCAAAGACCACTAACGTTCCATGGAGAGTCATATCCTTAGGTAGCAGAGTATTGAATAGAGTTGGTGGTTAGTATCATAAAGATTATCTTGACACCAATGGATAAAATTTTTGATTTGGAAGACAATATTTTTCATGAAGTACACGGCTAGTGTTGGAGCTTGGTTACACAGATGCATGATGATTCAACATTCTCTTGCGATGACTTCCAACAGCTATTTCTTGAGGAGCACTACACCTCCTACTTACACTCCATCCAGGTTCTGGATCTTTTAGAGCTTTAGTAGGGAGGGATGATAGTTGGGGAGTATTTGGCTGGGTTCACATACATTAGACGCTACTCACTCAACATGATCAGAGACCGCTACTTCTAATCATATAATTTTGAGATGGGACTTCACAGAGAGATTTGTGCCAGCATAGTGTCCTTGAGAAACTCCACATATGTTGTGGTGATGGAGATAGAATTTCTGATCGAGAGATTTATTTTAGAGTTAAACAATAGAGTATGAGTTGTGAATGGACATGACAAGGCAGAGTCATATTTAGAGGAAGGCAGACATCAGATATTTGGGAATAGAATACCCTTCTAAGAGCAGGTTTAGGGACATGGTGGCATAGTGCATGGATAGCACATAGCACCAGGGCAGCCCGGAGAGGGCCAGTGTTATTCCTATGATTAGAGAGTTTACATAGAATTATATTATCTTACCAGATGTGCTGGGCATACTAGAAAGGTAGTAGATGGATCACCACAGCAGAGAATCTATCGTGATCTGGGATCTCCTAGGCTAGGAGAGGGTGGTCTCAAGGGTGGATGTGCTAGTAGAGGGGAAGGAGGATCCGCGGTTGGGGGATGGTAGTATAAGGTTCTTCCACCACCACCACCATAAGGAAGCCCACATCAGGCTTAGAGAGATGGCGGCCAAGGCTGTGGATAGCTGCCAGCTTTGCATGTCTTCGATTGAGCAGTTCATGAGATGAATCGATGTACAATTTGTGTTCATTATACTCATGAATTAGTATATGTATAAATAGGTTTTAGTCATTCTTTTATCTTGATAATCCTAGTACGGGATTTGGAGCTCCCAGTATATGTGCTAGCATAACATATTTATCTCAGGGTTCCTATAGGGAACACATCTTCTATGTCTTTCATCTACCTGTAGTGCGAGTTATCACATAGAAGAGAGTGGTTCATGTTGGACCTACTGGTCATCATGATGGAACCCAACGACGTCATCTTGGACATGGATTTATTTTCTTGGTTCGAGACCAAATTGCCTGTCACAACACTCCAGTCAGAGGCCTACATGCTAAGGGGATGTGCTTCTCCTTTTGTGGTGAGAGGGAACTCATAGGAGGACAAGAGAGTGTTGTGAGCAAGAGGTTACAACCTTTTACACATCAGTTAGTGAGCATAACCCTAACCTAGAGAAGGTGCACTCGTTATTCCCTATGTCATATCTGATGAGATACAAGCATGATCCTACACACATCATCGACTGGGGAAAGCTAGATATTGAAGATGAGGCCACCATTTTAGAGCACTTAGCGGTGATCAAGGAACAATAGGTGTAGATATTGTGAGGGTGGACCATCCCATTGGTTCAGGTGTTTTGGCATCACAAAAACATGGACAAGAGTTCATGGGAGTAGGATAGCCAATTTTAGGCTTAGTATTATATGTTATTTTCCATTTTTTCTTTTTGGGGAAAAAATATAGAAGGAGGGATGATGCAATGTACCAAAGTACATGGACACTGGGTCCGAGTACACAGACACGACCAGCAGATATGTCTCAATCCCTAGATAGGTGGGACATTCCATGTAGTCCACCTACACTGTGTGTACCCCTACATAGATGGGACCCATGTGTTGACCTAAGACATGGTCATACAATGAAGAGGGACCGCACACCATGTGGTACCCCTCACATGTCATGTGTTACTTGATCTCTATCAAGAGATCTCTAAACACATGTATCTCCTTCGATTGAACATGGAGTTTGGACCGTGAGATATCTAGCCTAAGTGTTCGTTCGCATAAAAAGTTATGATTTCCTTGAAAGTGAATTTTAAGATACAATGTTAATTTTCTGTGTTTGGAACATGTTGCGGTGACACCCAGTGGTGGAATCAATCATACAGAATCATTAGAGTAGTACCAGGCTTGCCCCCCTCTATGATTGGTAGTGGTGTTCTCCGATTGCAGTTACAGGCTTACCCTCCAGTAGGACAGGGTAGTGGAGTTCCTCAGCTTTTTGGGATTAGCCTCCAGTAGGGATGGGAAATGGAATTCCCTAATGACATCTTCCAGGAATATCCCACTAGCTGAGATGGGATGTGGTTTTTCCCTGATGAATCGTTGGTTTATCCTCTAGTAAAACTAGCAGTGGCATTCCCTGATGACCTTACTGAGTGGTAATCTCTGCCTAGGCTAGGATGTTGCGTTCCTCAGTGACTACCTGAGTGGGACCCTCCTATCGTACAAGGGAACAAGATCCTTTCCTTGAATTTGTGATGCTCGTATGTGCAACATAGTGATGAGATGTGTTTTGACATACTTTGGACTCATAAGAAATAGTGACACTTTCCATGCCAATATGAGTTCCTGTGAGGTGACTTAAAATCATGTGGAGGGGTTAGTGAGGCTCAAAGTGGATTGTATAAATGTGTGGTGATTTATTACCATTGACTTGTTTGTTCGAGACGAATCACAAGGTGTTGGGCATCCATGATGGACTTCTTTTAGAATTGGTGTCTATTCTTCTACTTGGGATTATATTTTACATGGATATCCTCTTACTCTCTCGTTTGGGATTATTTTATAGATCATATATATATATATCATGTTTTAGAACCCACTCTTTGGGTTTTGTTTACACTCTTTCTAGGAGTGGTGAAGATGCGCTGGGTATGCCACGTGATTTTCATGTATAGTATCTCATGGTTGGATGAGTCCACCTTCTACTATAGGTAGCAAAGACTCAATGAGAAGTTCTAATTCTCACTGTTTTGAGCTCCTTATGTCAATATGTGTTTAGTTTCACTCTCTCGTTGGGTTGATCTATACTATTTTACCATACCTTGTTCAATCTATTTCTTTCCTCTTCAAGTGTATCTCTTACTACCCCCCCTTCAACTTTTTTTGGCTTTCTACTGGGTTTGTATATAATCACACCTACATGAGATTTTCCCAACATGTGTCTTGTCTTTTGTAGATAGTAGATAGTTCAATTGTGACTTCATAGCTGCTTAGGGATACAGATTCCTTGGACCACGTGTGGTGGTCATAGCTTGGGATACATGAGTTGGGATCTCATTTGTTTACTATTTTCCAGTTTTTGTCAGGGTAGGATATATTTCTGGGAGTCTGTGTATTTTTTCCTTTTCTTTTCTATTTATACTATCATACTTCATACTGTTTAGAGGTCCATGCATATTTGTTTTATTTATATTATTGTTTCATCTCTTATTTATTTTCTTGTGCACTTTTTCATTGAGTTGGTTATGTGTGTGCGTAAAGGTACATAGGAAAAGGCCTCCCCATTTTTAGTTTTTCCTTTAGCACATTTCTCCACCCCTAGACTATAGAGGTGGGCTTGGGGTAGTTTGAAATCAATCCCCAACATGAGAAGAGTCATGAAATATTGGAATCAAATAATGTTCATTGCTTTTTACATTGTTCGGGTATTTCTCATTAAGCTGATTGGATGGGTTTAGGGAAACTATTTCAAAGTGTCCCAAGTGAGGATCTCAGTATAGGGAGTCTAGTGATGGTGTAGGAAACTAATGTATCCATTCATCATGACCCATATTACCAACATGTCAGCTCAACACCCTGAGACATTTGGTGTAGGGAACAATTGTATATGAACCATATATGATTGATACTTTGACTATCCTTCTTAAGTCAGCTCCCCATTTGTTATTGATATATATATATATATATATTATTGTGTGTGTATGTGTGTGGGGGGTGTGATCATTTGACTGTGGTACTCCGTGATAATTTCTAGGTTTCCTCCGTGATGACAACCAGCCAGTATACCAACTCCGGTTCATAAAGAAGACCCTATGAGCGATGAGACCATAGTTCTGGGCCATCATGTGATACCCTTACATGGGATATTTAGGTAGTATCACCTCCACCTGTTGAGAAGAAGATCATCCTAAGAGAATAGGTAGAGGATGTGAGTAGGCTTAGCACCCTCCATGAGTTCCAGCATCAATGTCCTCTGAGGTCCACGATGAGTCAGATCCTTAGGAAGCAGAGGATTGGATAGAGTTAGTGGTCAGTATCATCAGGCATATCTAGATCCCAATGGATCAAATGGTGGCTTTTTAAGTATGTCTTTTTCATGAAGTTGGTGGGAATTAGTGGAGCATGGTTACACAGATGCATGATGAGTCAACACTATTGTGCGATGACTTCGAACAACTGTTTCGTGAGGAGTACTACACCTCCTTCTTAAACTCTATTTGGGTTTAGGAGCTTCTAGATATTTAGCATGGAGGGATGATAGTGTCTGAGTATGTGGCTAGGTTCAAATACATTACATGTTACTCACTTGACAAGATCATAGATGGCTACTTCTGATCACTGAAGTTTGAGCAGGGACATTACATAGTGATATGAACCAAAGTACTGCCCTTGTGAATCTCCACCTATGATGAGGTGTTGGAGAGATCTCCTGTGACAGAGATCATTCTATTTTAGAGGCACTAGATAGTTGGAGATGTAAATGGGCATGACAAGGATGAGTCATCTGTAGCGGCAGGCAGGCGCCAGATATTTGGGAATAGGAGACCCTTCCATGAGCGGGGTTTGGGACGTGGTCATATGGTGCAGGGGTAACACAGAGAACCAAGGTAGCCGATGGATGGACAGTGATATGCCTATGATTGGTGAGATCACATGGAACTATACACCTTGACCAGATGTGCTGAGCATCCTAGGATTGTAGTAAATAGATCGCCATGACAGAGAGAGTGTCAGGATATGGGATCTCCTAGGCGGGGTGAGGTTGGTCTCAATGGTGGCAGTGCTAGAATAGGTGTAGGAGGAGCCGCAGTTTGGGGACATTGGTATTAGGTTCATCCACCACCCCTATAAGGCATCCCACATTTGTCTTAGGGAGCTGGTGACAAGGGAAATGGATATCCACATCCTTGGCATGTCATCGATTGAGCAACGTATGAGATGAATCGAAGTATGATCTATGTTTATTCTACTCATGCATCAGTATTAGTAGTAATAGGCTCTAGTAATTTTTAAATATCAATACACCTAGTATGGTATTTTTATCTCCCAATGTAGGGGCTAGCATTACATATTTTTCTTGAGGTTCCTATAGGGAACACTTCTTTTGTGACTTTCATTTGCCGTCGGTTCAAACTATCGCTTTGAAGAGAGAGGTTCACATGGGACCTACTTGTCGTCATGATGGAACCCTACAATGTCATATTTGTAATGGATTGTATTTATGTGGTTTGAGCCTAGATCAACTTTCACTACACACCACTCATATTCCTACACGCTGATTGGATGAGCTTCTCCTTTTTCAGTGAGAGGGACCTTGTAGAAGGTTAAGCGGGTGTTGTGAGAAAGAGGTTCCAGCCTATTACCCATTAGTTAGCTAGTGTAACCCTTAGTGAAATAGACTCTTTTGGAATCTATGTTCCTTTAGTTTTAGAGGACTATATAGACATCTTCTCTGAAGATGTTTTGAGACTACCTCTGAAGCGGGAGAAGGATATTTTCATTGATATACAACTATGGACTGCCCTGATATATTCTATGGCATATCAGATAGAATCCACTGAGCTCTTGGATATATGGTTACATTTGGTGGACCTTCAAGAGAATGGATTTGTTAGACCTAGTGTGTCCCTCTAGGTTGTCCTGTTCTATTCGTGAATATGGACGATGGGAGCTTGCATAGTTACATTGATTATCATTGCATGAACCAGGACAAAATAAAGAACAAGCACCCCTTTCCAAGGATTGGACACCTCTATGATCAATTTAGAGTTGAAAAATGGTTCCCCAAGATTGATCTATGTTCTGGATACCACCAGTTGTGGTTTTGCGAGGCCAGAATTTTGAAGTTGGATTTCTGATGTCGTTATAGACACTACGAGTTCCTAGTGATGAAATTTGGTATGAAAATTCCCCCATCGTCTTCATGGATTTGAAGAATAAGTCTTCCATACATACTTGGACCAGTTAATTGTTTTCTTTATCGATGAAATAATTGTTTACACTGTAAGAGAGGAGAAGCATGCAGAGTGCATGAGGATAGTTCTGGATCTACATTGAGAGAAACGGCTTGAAAAAATGCTCTCAAAATTCTACTTCATGATAAATGAGGTTCTCTTTTTGGTTCATTTATTTTCAAAAAAAAATATTAAATGCAATTCCATAAAAGTTCAAATTAGTGATTTCTTAGGACCCACCCAATAATGTGATAGTGGTGAAGAGATTTTTTCGCTTGGCAAGGTAATACAGGATATTTGGGACAGTCTCTTCTAGAATCGCAACCCCTATGACCACTTTGAAACATAAGAGACAATCATTTCACTACTATAAATTTGGGCTTTTGAGCCCCTTTACCTATAGCGACCCCCACTGGTGGTCACTAGGCTTCCCAAAAAAAATAGGGCTTAGGCACCCCCCCCCCAAACCCCCCTCCACCCAGCCTCGCCGCCTGCCCTCCCCATCAACGCACTCCCTCCCTCGTTTCCCTACCTAGTTGCCGCGCGCCCTACCCCGCCGCCACGCACCCTCCCATGAAACCGTCCCCTGGAAACCTATCGGTCTCCGACCTCTGATGGCCGCCCTCTGCCCTCCACCGGCCGCCCTCCATCGCCCCACCCTCTGCCCTCCATCGGCCGCCCTCTGGCCGCCCTCCGCACTGTCATCCGTCTCCTCCTGGATTCCTCTGCCTCTGCCCTCTGGTTCTGGCCACCCTCTAGCCTCCATCGGCCCTCAGGCCTCCCGCCACCCGCCTCCGGAAGCCCTCTGGCAGCCCTCTGGCCTCCCTCTAGCCTTAGGCCTCCATCCCCTCTGGCCTCCGACATCTTCCCCCTCAGTCCTCCCCCCCTCCCCCCCCCACACCCTTCCAACCCCCATCCCCTCCGTCTTCATACCCTCCCTTGCCACACCACTGCCACACGTCCCCTCCTTCACCATCCTCTCCCTTGCCGCACCGTCACCTCCCCATCCCCTCCCTCCCCGCACGACCGCTACTCGTCCCCTCGCCACTGTCACCCGTCCACTCCGGCACCCCCTGTCCTCAGTCCCCTCCCTCATCGTCCCACCCTTGCTGCAACGTTTCCACCTCACCTCCTTCTATCCTCCAGCTCCCCGTTGTCGTCACCGCTCGTCCCCTCCCTCACCGCACTGGCTCCGGCTCTGGATCCCCTCTACTACCTCTCCTCTCCCTCGCACCACAGCCTTTGGCTCCCCTTCCTTCCAGGTTTTTAGTGCAATCAAGTATGACATCGGCTTTCACTTACATTATTATTTTACAAATGGTTCAAAAACAATTAATTAGTATTTTTTTTAAATAGATTTTATATGAAAAATGCAAATGTAATAAGTCTTGTGTAAATGTTTGTTATAGGGAGCTTAATATGGATAAGAGTTGGTTTGATATTCCCAATAGAATGTCTAGAGAATATTTCAATGGCATTATGCAGTTTATTAACTTCACCCGAGGATTTGAAAGTGACTATATTAGTTTTCCATGTAGAAAATGTGCCAACAGATATCAATTCACATGAGATACTGTGAGGAAGAACCTATTATTTAATGTATTTCTGAAAAAAATTATAAGATTTGGACTCATCATGGAGAACAATATGTTCGTTGTCAGAATACAGATGCAGTTCAGATGGATGTTGATGAAAGGATGAATGATCTAATGCATGAAATGCTTTCTGAAATGGTACGTGGGTTGGATTATGAAGGCATTAACATCCAGAATCTTGAGACCGGTGAGATAAATCTTCGCTCTGGTGCAGATCTTGATTCGAGGAGGTTTTATGAATAAATTGATGATGAAAAAACTGAATTATATCCTGGATTTACTTCTTATAATAAATTGTCATTTATCATGGAGTTGTTGCATTTTAAGACTTTGAATCATTGGTCAGACACATCATTAGACATGTTGTTGGTGTTATTGAAAAAGGTTCTTCCTATTGACGCTAAGATTCTTGAGTCATATTACCATTCTTGTAAGCTGAGAGAGAACTTAAGTTTTACATATGAGACCATAGATGCATATGAAAATAACTGTATATTGTTTAGAAAGGAAACTTCCCATTTGGATGTTTGTACGGTTTGTGGTACTTCAAGGTGGAAAGAGAATAGGGGAAATCAGACTCATCAAAGTCAGATTGTGATACAGGGGAATCTGATTGCCGTAAAGAAAATGTGTTACTTTCCCCTTAAACTGAGGTTGAAAATATTTTTTATGTCATCTAAAGTTTCTAATTTAATGAGATGGCATGCAGAAAGTGTTCATGAAAGTGATATGTTAACCCACCCGGCATACTCTCATGCATGGAAGGATTTTGATAAGAGACATCCTGACTTTTCCAAAGATGTTCGTAATGTCCGATTGGGATTGGAAGCAGATGGTTTCAATCCATTCAAGTCTATGGTTGGTGAAACTCATAGCACATGTCCCGTGGTGTTGGTTTCATATAATCTTCCTCTGTGGCTTTGTATGAAGCAACAATATATATTACTTTCCACTCTTATTGATGGACCTAAAAGTCCGGGGGATAAGATAGTTGTTTACCTTCAGCCATTGATTGCTGAGTTGAATGAATTTTGGGGCGATGGTGTGATGACTTATGAATGTGAAACTAATGAAATGTTCAAACTACAGGCTTCTTTATTGTGGACAATCAATGAATTCCCAGCTTATGAAAATTTATCAGGCCGGAGTAAGAAATGGGAATTTTCTTTCCCTTTTTGCAAAAAAAAAGAAAAAAATATGTATAGCTTAAGCATTCCAAAAAATGGGCATACATGGGTCACAGACGTTTTCTCCCCCCCCCCCTCAATACAGGTTCAGAAAGGATAGTGTGGCATTTGATGGTTCTAGAGAGTTCATCCCAGCACCAAATATCATGACAGGAGTCGAAATGTTATCGCAGATTGAGGAAGAAAACATCCGCACAGTATATGGAATTCAAGATTTGGTGGCTCCTCCAGTATGGTATATTTGAGCTGTGGGTAGGCAGAACAATCACAATTGGAAAAAGAATAGTATTTTTTATAGTCTTCTGTATTGGTAAACTAACATGCTGAGGCATAATTTGGATGTAATGCACATTGAAAAAAATGTCTGTGGTAACATATTGTGGACCATTTTAGGTGTCAGTGGAAAATAAAAGGATCATGTTAATGCATGCCGTGATTTGGAAGAAATGGGTTTAAGGAAACAGTTGAATTTATAGTTAGCTGAGGGAAACAAGGCATATATTCCTGCTGCATAGTATACGATGACTACAAAGGAGAAAGATACATTTCATTCCATTTTGAAGATGCTCAAGGTGCTTGATGGTTACTCTTCTGATATTTCAAAGTATGTGAATCTGACTAGAAAGACATTGAAAGGGTTGAAAATTCATGACAATCACATACTACTTCAATAGTTGATTCCAATCGCAATTTGTGATTGTTTATCCACCAATTTTGTTCAGCCGTTGATTAAGATGTGTAATTTTTTTAGACATATTTGTTTAAGAAATCAACGAATGAGTGATTTAAAAAGTTTACAGGACCAAATTGTAATTACACTTTGTCACTTTGAGAAACTATTTCCCACCTCATTTTTCGATGTTATGGTCCACTTGATAGTGCACCTAAATAATGAAGTAATGGCTGCTGGTCCAGTGCAATTCAGGTGGATGTATCCAATTGAGCGGTATTTGAGTACATTGAAACGATTTGTACACAATAGAGCTCGTCCGGAGGAATCAATAGCCAATGGTTATTTGATAAATGAGTGTACTAATTTTTGTGAAAAATATCTTATGGATGTTGAAACAAAATTAGATATTCCCTCTTAGATTCATGATAGTCCAGTTGGAGAAGGAACCACATATGATATGGACAACATCGAGTGGATACAAGCGCAGTGATATATCTTGTTCAATACTCCATCAGTTTCACCATTAATGTAGTAAGTATCTTATCACTTTTATTTTTTAACTTTTACATGTTTTGTTTTCATAATTTGATCATTTAAATATCACATTATCATTTGCAGGAAACACATTAATGAGATAAAAGAAGATATGTATCGTGCGACAGAGTTGCAAATTCAACAGTCTCATTATGCGTTATTTCATGATTGGTTCAAGGATTATGTATGTATAAATTGATTTTCATTATGAGGGATGTATTATACTAATTTTTTATGCATATATCATTATTGAATTATATGAATTATGTAGGTTCATAATGTGAGGGAGTTAGGGGACCCCACGCTGACTGAAAAATTTATCCAACTGGCTGAGGCTCCATCTTTAACGGCTCGTCGTTATAAATCTATATATGCTAATGGTTTTCGATTTTGCATTAAAGATGTTGATGACAAACGAGCAACAAAAAACAGTGGCATCGGTTTTCCATTTTTCGATTCTGGTTATTACTATGGTCAATTGATAGACATCATTGAATTTGTATACACACACTGGTTGATGTACATATTGTTAAAGTGTAATTGGGTTGATCCAGTGCATGGATGTAAATTCGATCAATATAGGTTTCCATTGGTGAATTTTAACTATATGTTATATAGAAATTAATGAGTTGATAATGAACCTTTCATTTTGACATCAAAAGCAGAACAAGTATTCATCATTACATTGCCTTCGAATCCAAGTTGTCAAGTTGTTGTTAAAATGTCTCGGTGAGGAGTGACTGTATTTGAACAAGATGAACCCGAGACTGTTACTTTTGTTTCCCAACAGCTTGATCAACATACCATAGTTCAACGTGAAGAATATATTTATTGGGTCAGAGCGGCTATTGAATGAGAAATGGTCGATTTGCATGCTTAATGAAAGGTATAATTGTTTTCCCGCTATTCAGCAAAGGATATCATAAATTATCTAACCATTTTATAAATCCTTGTATGTTTTAATCCTCACTTTTGGAAGTTTATTCAGTTATAAATATTTAGCGTGATTTAACTCATGTTATATTGATGTTATTGTTGGTGTATCTTTCCATTGAGGTATTCTTCATTTGGTTCATGTGCTGCTTGAATTTTAATTAATTCAATTTGAAATTTGGCTATGCATTGATTGGTTTTGTACATAATTTGTATATCTGTTTTGTTAACTTTATGATATTTTAAAATTCATTCAAAACGAATAATTCAATCTCTTTTTGTTTGATTAAAAATTTTATAAGTTTGATTTTTTTAAAAAACAATCCAATTTATCATTGGGACACTTTGGATAGTCCCCTTACTAATGTTTTCCATGACTGCATGCATGTCAGGGTAAGAGGCAGAAGATCCACATCATCCATCTGAGGCATCTACGTCTCAGGGTCGAGGTATGTCAGAATTTCATTGTCTCTATTTTTTATGTAATTGATAAACATATATATAAATTTATAACATCTGACAATTTATATATAAAATTGTTTTCAAGAGGATCAGACTCGACTGCTTCTTCCTCTCACAGGAGAGGCCCTGGTCATGGAATATTATCATGGAATTCCGACACAGATTTTGATGTTTCATTTGATGAGGTATTTCATCCTGTGGGATGGAATGACCCTACATTTATTCGTCATCGGGTCATATCATACATGATCGACATCTATTTCTATTGACCACTCGTGACTAGGCTTCTATCCCTCAAGACACATTAGATCGTCTTTGGAGGGAGGTTCAGGTAAGAAAACCATTTTACTTTATTCCCTCTGTATAAACAATAATAACATATGTGATTTTTTTCTTTAATATCAAAATTTGAAAGTATGTCCTGATGAGTTTCGGCCAATGTGTATGAGAAAATGCCGTAAGATGTGGAAAGACTATAAAGGAAAAGTCAAGAGGGACCACTGGGTACCAAATGTGGGTGCCCCAGACATTCTGGAAAAAGTCCCGAGAGTTGTCCTTCAGCTCAGTGGCGTGACTTAGATGCATATTGGTATACTGAGGGTGTTGCGGTTTGTATATTTATTTTGGTATATATATTTTCAAGAATGTGTGATTTCTTTGAAATTTGAATGAATTGAATGTAGGCGGTGTCAACACTCCATTATGAGAATCAAGCATTGCAGGGACCACCTCACAGGCTCGGGACTCGTCACGTGTCTCAGACAGCCCCCCCCCCCCCCCCTGGAAAACCGTCCCCGCACGCCGGACATGCCTCCCTGCACCCCGGACAGGCCCCCGCACTCCGGACAGCCCCCCTGCTCCACGGACAGCCCTCCCCGCACCCCAGACAGCCCCTCCCCGCACCCTGGACAACCCTCCACACTAAAACATTTTTAATATTATCCGTGATGTGTAGGAGGAGATGACACGCCCATCGGACGTGCGGTGCACGCAGTACGACCGATTGTGTCATTTTCAGCAGCTCGGCGTGCGCTAAAATGGCGCGTTGGGGGGTCAAAACCACCAGAACGACCTCGAAATTCCATGAAATCTTACGACAACATCCATTGTGTGAATTGTTAAATTTTCAGGCAGACGACACGTCAATCGGAGGTGTCGTTTGACCGCAGTGACTGGAAACACATTTCTGGAGTCATAAAACACCAAAACGGCGTGATACGGTCGAATTTGGAGAAAACGTGCTCCGAACGACCTGAAACAACAATAAAACATTAAGAATATTATCTGTGATGTGTAGGAGGAGACTACACGCCCATCGGACGTGCGGTGCGCGCGGTACGACCGATTGTGTCCTTTTCAGCAACTCGGCGCGTGCTAAAATGGTGCATTGGGGGGTCAAAACCACCCGAACGACCTCGGAATTCCATTAAACAGTATGAAAACGGTCCTTGTGTGAATTTTGAAATGGTCGGGCAGACGGCCCGTCAATCAGAGGTGTCTTTTGGCCGCGGTGACCGGAAACGCGTTTCCGGAGTCATAAAACACCAAAAACGGCGTGAGACGGTCGAATTCGGATCAAATGTGCTTCGAATGACCTGAAACCACAAAAAAACATTAGGAATATTATTAGTGATGATTAAGAGGAGAGTGAATGCTCATTGGACGTGCGGTGCGTGCGATACGACCGATGGTGTCGTTTTCAGCAGCTCGGCGCGCGCTAAAGTGGCACGTTGGGGGGTCAAAACCACCCGAAAGACCTCAGAATTCCCTGAAATCGTACGACAATAGCCGTTGTGTGAATTGTGAAATGGGTGGGGGGGCAGAAAGCACGTCAATCGGAGGTGTCGTTTGACCGCGGTGACCGGAAATGCGTTTCTGGAGTCATAAAACACCAATAACGGGGTGAGACGGTCGAATTCGGAGCAAACGTTCTCTGAATGACCTGAAACCACACTAAAACATTAGGAATATTATTCGTAATGTGTAATAGGAGACGAAACTCCTATCATATGTGAGGTGTGCACAGTACGACCGATTGTGTAGTTTTTAGTAGCTCGGCGCACGTTAAAATGGCGCGTTGGGGGGTCAAAACCACCCGAATGACCTCGGAATTCCATGAAACCTTACAACAACAGCCGTTTTGTGAATTGTGAAATGGTCGGGTAGACGGCACTTCAATTGGAGGTTTCGTTTGACCACGGTGATCGGAAACGTGTTTCCGGAGTCATAAAACACCAAAACGGCATGAGACGGTCGAATTCGGAGCAAACATGCTCCGAATAACCTGAAACCACATGAAAACATTAGGAATATTATCTGTGACGTGTAGCAGGAGATGGAATGCCCATAGAATGTGCGGTGCGCACAGTACGACTGATTATGTCGTTTTCAACAGCTCGACGCGCACTAAAATGGCGCGTTGGGGGTCAAAACCACCAGAACGACCTCAGAATGCCATGAAACCCTACGACAATAGCCATTGTGTGAATTTTGAAATGGTCGGGTAGAAAGAACGTTAATCAGAGGTTTCATTTGACCGCGGTGACCAGAAACGCGTTTCCGGAGTCATAAAACACCCAAAACGGCGTGAGATGGTCGAATTCGGAGAAAATGTGCTCCGAATGACCTGAAACCACACTAAAACATTAGAAATATTATTCGTGACATGTAGGAGGAGACGGAACGCCCATCAGATGTGTTGTGCGCGTGGTATGACCGATTGTGTCATTTTCAGCAGCTCGGCGCGCGCTTAAATGGCACGTTGGGGGGGTCAAAACCACACGAACGACCTCAGAATGCCATGAAACCGTACGACAACATCCATTGTTTGAATTCTGAAATGTTCGGGTAGACGGCACGTCAATTAGAGGTGTTGTTTGACCGCGGTGACTGGAAACGCATTTTCGGAGTCATAAAACACCAAAAACAGCGTGAGACGGTCAAATTCGGAGAAAATATGATCCGAATGACCTGAAACCACATGAAAACATTAGTAATATTATCTGTGACATATAGAAGGATACAGAACACCCATCGGACATGCGGTGCGCACGGTACGACCGATTGTGTCATTTTCAGCAGCTCGGCGCGCGCTAAAATGGCGCGTTGGGGGGTCAAAACCACCCGAACGACCTCGTAATGACATGAACCCGTACGAAAACAGCCGTTGTGTAAATTTTGAAATGTTTGGGCAGAAGGCGCGTCAATCAGAGGTGTCGTTTGACTGTGGTGACCAGAAATGCGTTTCCGGAGTCATAAAACACCAGAACAACGTGAGAAGGTCAAATTCAGAGAAAATGTGCTCCGAATGACCTGAAACCACACTAAAACAATAGGAATATTATTAATGAGGTGTAGGAGGATGCGGAATTCCCATCGTACGTGTGGTGCGCGCGGTACGACCTATTGTGTCATTTTCAGCAGATCGACGCGCGCTAAAATGGCGCATTGGGGGTGGGGGGGGGGAACCACCCAAACGACCTCAGAATGCCATGAAACCATACGATAACAGCCATTGTGTGAATTTTGAAATGTCCAAGAATACTACAAGTCAATTGAAGGTGTCGTTTAACCGCGGTGACCGAAAACGCGTTTTCGGAGTCATAAAACACCATAAACGGTGAGAGATGGTCGAATTCAGAGAAAACATCCTCCAAATGACCTAAAACCACATGAAAGCATTATGAATATTATTCGTGATGTGTAGGAGGAGACGGAACACCTATCGGACATGCGGTGCGCGCGGTACGACTGTTTGTGTTGTGTTCAGCAGCTCGGCGCGTGCTAAAATTGCGCGTTTGAAGGTCAAAACCACCCGAACGACCTCGAAATACCATGAAACCGAAAGAAAATGGCCGCTATGTGAATTGTGAAATGGTCGGGCAGATGACACGTCAATCGAAGGTGTCGTCTGACCGCGGTGACCAGAAATGCGTTTCTAGAGTCCTAAAACACCAAAAACGGCGTGAGACGGTCGAATTCGAAGCAAACGTGCTCCGAATGACCTAAAACCACACGAAAATATTAGGAATATTATTCTTGACATGTAGGAGGAGGCGACACGGCCATCAGACATGCGGTGTGAATGGTACGACCGATTGTGTCGTTTTCAGCAGCTCGGTGCGCGCTAAAATGGCGTATTGGGGGGTCAAAACCACCCGAACGACCTCATAATGCCATGAAATCGTACGAAAACAGCCTTTCTGTGAATTGTGAAATGGTCCTGCAAATGGAACATCAATCAGAGGTGTCGTTTCACCGCAGTGACTAGAAACGAGTTTTCGGGGTCATAAAACACCAGAACGGCGTGAGATGGTCGAATTCAGAGCAAACGTGCTCCGAATGACCTGAAACCACACGAAAACATTAGGAATATTATTCATGACATGTAGGAGGAGATGGAACGCCCATCGGACGTTCGGTGCGCGTAGTACGGCCGATTGTTTCGTTTTCAGCAGCTCAATGCACGCTAAAATGGCGCGTTGGGGGGGGGGGGGTGTCAAAACCACCCGAATGACCTCGGTATGCCATGAAACCGTACGATAACAGCCATTTTTTGAATTGTAAAATGTTCGTGCAGACAGCACATCAATCGGAGGTGTCCTTTGACCGCGGTGACCAGAAACGTGTTTTCGGTGTCATAAAACACCAGAACGGCGTGAGACGGTCGAATTCGGAGAAAACGTTCTCCGAATGACCTGAAACCACACGAAAACATTAGGAATATTATTCGTGATGTGAAGGAGGAGACAAAATTCCCATCGGACGTGCGGTGCGCACGGTACGTCCGATTGTGTCGTTTTCAGCAGCTCACCGCGCGCTAAAATGGCGCGTTGGGGGGTCAAAACCACCCGAACGACCTCAGAATGCCATGAAACTGTACGATAACAGATTCTGTGTGAATTTTGAAATGTTTGGGCAGATGGAACGTCAATCGGAGATGTCCTTTTCTATATTGGATGATCCACATTACATCTTCCTAATGCTCACTTCAAGGATTTTCCTTGAATCTGTTAACTACTCCCACTACTTGTGCAGTTTTTGGTCATATAGAAATTTTGGAAAACATTAATCATTTTACTTCCAATTAAAAAGGAACCTTTTTTATGTACTCACCCTCAACTATTGTTCATGGTGATGTCAAAATAATTAACTTGAAATGTTCGACCAGGTAATTGTTAACCTACATTACCTCACTGATTCTAAAATTTTACAACAATGTCCAAACATAGTCAAACTGAGTATAAATTTTTTTAGACCTTAATTCCATTAAAACACTCATCCTTGATATCCATTTAGTAAGATATAGATTCTTCACTTTGAAACTTTTGGAAAATTCATATTTCATCTTCTCAAGGTTTTTTTACTGTTCTAGCAATACATATATCATCAACATAAAAAAGTATAATAATGAAGCTCCCATCACCATAATCCTTTTGATAACAATAATGATCAACATTACCCTAGATGAAATTTTATTATTCTAGAATTGAATTAAACATAAATCTTCACTTACTCAGTGATTTACTGAACTCGTAAAGGCTCTAAAATAGATTTCAAATTAGATTATTGTTACATTTATCCATGAAACCTTCCAAATTCTCTATATAGATTTCTGCATCTAATACATAATGAATAAATTCAGTCTTCACATTTAACTACTACAAATTCAAACCTTCCTTTGAAACCATGTTATGAATCATTAGAATAATTTTTTTAAGAACTGGATAAAATAGTTTGGAAAAATAATTAACTTCCATTTATAGAAAACCCTCCATGATAAACCTTACCTTATAATTCCATCTAACATTATCTTCTTCCTTCGTCCGATAAACCTATTTATTCTAAAGGACCTCTTCCTTGTTGGACATTCTATTAGCTCTTATCATTCAGAAAAATGTGAGGAATTCATTTCATCACTCCCCATTAACTTCCACTAACTCGTGTCTTTTGGAATTATATACACTTCTGGGGTATTAGGATCTCTATCATCTATGAGAATAAAATAGTGAAAGTTACTTACAAATTAATACACTTAGTGTTGAATAATAGTAGTCCTCCATAATTATCCCCATAAATCTTCTCCTCTAATAAGAAATAGTTCCAAAACATCAATATTTGGGGCTCTTCCCTAAGATTTTGAAGTCCTTCATACATCTAAATACTCTAGCCTTGAAAACACCATTATAACATGAATATCATCTAGATCATCTTTCAGATAGTCTGGTGATTCTAGAACTAATGTACATCGTATAAATTACAGAATATCCATAAATTTTGTATTTCCATTTAGTTAAACAACAATTTTTTATGATACTTTTATCTCATTTGAAGACCCTTCTTGGTTATGATATTTCTACAAGATCTCTTAATTAAAGATTATATTTTTCTTCTAAAAACATTCTAAGACTTATTATTCTAGATCATGAATTCATATTCTTTATCATCATACCTTATAAAGTAATATTCATGGAGCTTATCTCATAACATGTCCCATTATTTGGAATCAAAGTGGACATAGGTGAGAAAATAAAGACATTAAAGTGATAAATTTAGAATTTACTTTCATAAAAATAATTATTTGTATGTTCTTATACCAAAATAGAATAATGAATCATGTTCACCAATTAGGAAACACAATTCACAATTTATTCTCAGAACTCCTTTGTAAAACCTTCTTGATTCCTCAGGTTTATTTCCTTTAAACTAATGCCAGATACATACTCTCTATGACTGTTTTTTCTAGAGTATTTTTTATAATCATATAAAAATGTATACATATCCATTGGAATAACATCTAGATCTCCGTAATGCTATATTCATGACCATTTTCAGACCTCAAGCATTTTAGTATTCATGTAGTCTCGTTTTCCACCATGGATGTCACTTTAATAAAGGTTATAAATACTACATAATATTTCTTAATAAATAACACCCACACCATATATTCTACTACATAAATAAAGGAAACATCATATAGTGATCATCTATGAGAATGAGCTAGAATCACCCCTGTACATTTGTATAAACAAACTCAGACTTCAATCCCTTGGTAATATTTCATTCCATTTAGAATAACTTTTTATGACACTTTATAAGTATACATTCTTAACATTTTTAGTACTCTGTTGATGATCTTTATTATTTCTTTAGTAGCTATGGTTTTAATCCCTTTCTTTCTTGATTTATTAATAGATTCATGTCGTAACTTTATAGAAGTTTTTATCCTGGCCTGAATTTCACCTTTTGAAACTCCCGTGGGATATAACTTTCTATCCTTCACTCCATTGGAAAACATTATGGAACTTCTTATGACTTTTCATGCTTTATCTACAACGGTTTTATTGAAAACCACACAATTTTACCATCTTACTAAGATCATTTTTTATTAAACACTATACGTGTCGCACTCCTAGTAACTCTAGAATGTTTACATTATTTTTGTAGATGGAAACATTATCCTTTCACAAAATATCTAGAGATCAACTATCTAAAATATATACCTTGTTGTATCTCTCAAAAATATAATTCCTCATACTGACTCTCCAAGATATAGATTAAAATTATTGAAACCTAATTTTTCCATACATTTTTATTAAATAATCTTATGATAAAAATATAAAAATAATGAAATCCATAATTGAAAGATTTAGGGGCATTGTAAAATTAGGATTATAAAATATAATCCTGCATAAAATATTGAACATTTTTTATCCATTCTTCAAAGTACTACTAAAATCTTTCATATTATCCATAGAACATGCGATCACTTAAGGTTGTACATCAAATTAATGATAAGATAAAATACTTATAACGGTATGTATAAGAGGAAATAATAAGAGGTGTAAGAAAACATAATAACATAGGTGATTCAAATCATCATCATCATATCATCGACATTGGATCATCATTATGAGAATACAAGAATCATTATAAAGAGTCATCTAATGTGATATATGTATAACAATGAAACATAATAACATTTTTTTCGAATCTAACACATCATTTAGGAAAAAATATCTCTTCATGTTCATGTATACCATATGTGTATACATCATCATATCAAAAATTGTAAACAAATCCAGAATCATGCTCATTCATAATACACATAATATCATGAGATATAACACATTAACCAATGCATTAGAGGGTTATATAATGATGATCCCGCCAATAAAATTAAAATATATTCGTAATCATGAATTCTATATATAAAGGAATCATTTATCAATCTTGTACATCAAATAATCCCATGAGAGAAGAATGTGTTTCATAATATCATCTTAAGGAATATATAAATGATAAAAATTGAGTTTCCCCAAAACAATAAGGAAAAATATCATTTTATTTGTTAAATTATTTCATTGATATAGACAAGATCAAGGAACTTTATGAAATAATAATATAATGGATGAATCAAGGATGGACATTGAGAATAAACAATTTATCGCTAATAATGAAGGCGTTTTAAAAATAATTACAATGAATTAAGAAAATTTATACCTGTAGGAAAGATAATATAAAGTTATATATAATTAAAATAAAAGGGTTTTCAGAAGTACTGTAATCAATATATATAAAATAGGACAAATCCAAAGAAAAGTGTTGGGTTCAAGAGCCCCATTACCTTAGGTATAGTTTTATTTCAATATGTTTACATAACCTCTATAATAATATAAATTTTATTAAAACATGAACCTAAATGTAAATTATATTATTTTTATCACTCTTGATAAATTATAATCATTGGATTTTATTTTATTAATCTTATTTGTTAAAGTTAAAATTGTTTGGTTTTATTTTATCTTTAAATCATTTTTTCTTGTTTTGATTTCATGAAATTTATTTAATGAAATTTATATATTTGTATAGATAATTATAGAACCAAAAAATAAATAATAGTATATATTTATGTATTATAATTAATTTATTCCATCCATACATGTAGGTGATGATAAGTAATTCAATTTAAATGTGTGGTAAGAAGATGAAATCGACCATTGATGGGATGCGTCAAAAGAGAGATATATGTAATATATAAATATATTTTAAATTTAATTTTAAAAGGATATTAATATTATTAATAAAATTCAATATACTGATTAAATTACTTTGGAAGAGTTTGTACTAATTTTAGAGGAACAATTAATGAAATGGAAAAGTGTAATGAATTTAATGGAAAACCTTACCTTATTTATGATGTCTCTGCATTTCTATGACCATAACACCTTAATGGCCTAGGTTTGTATTACTCCAGAACATCCCTAATGTTTCTAAGGGTATTAATTATGTGGAATTGGGTATAATTTTTCTTTCAAAAATATTATATAAAGTAGTTTTCCAAGGTAAGGGAGAGGGGGTATTTCTATATGAGGGGAGGGGTATTATTGGGATAAAATATTGAAGAAATTTTTATTAGCAATGTAAATTTTTTGATAATGATATTTCTAAAAATATGAAAATATTTGATTAAAATATATATTTTTTATGAATTTAATTCACATTATACACCAAATTTATTAGTTTATACTTTAAGAAAGAAGAAAAAAATGAAAATTTGTTTTTTAAAGGAAATACATTACATTTTTAGACATTAGAAATTACTTTTTAGTTTTGAATTTGAATTTATTAGAACATTTATCTTATAAAATATGTTTCTAGTTAAGTTGGAATGTCTATAATTTATTATATAACTATTACATCAGGAATATTTTAATTAAAAAATATTGTTTACATAAAAATAATATTTTTTCTTTTCTCTTAAAAATTGATTTTTTTTCAGAAAATTACAAAAAAAATCACATAGAGAAAATTTAAAAATTATAATTTTGAATATGACGTTAAATTTATCAAAATAATTATATAAATTATATAATTTAAATTATTTAAATAAAAATTTTGGTTTTTATAAAATTTATTAAAATACACTTTATTAAATTAATACACTTACACTTTCATGTATATTATAATGTAATTTTTTTGGCATTCATATATTTATATTTACATAATTTATTTATGGAAAAAATTATTCTCATGACATTCTACTAATTTATTATAAATGTGATTATTCTAATGATTGAATTACTATTTAATTAATAAAGCTATTATTCCCAATGTTCACATTACTAATCCTAACAATCATTTTTCTATACCAACATTTGTATTACTATTAAAATGTCCATATTAGTTTTATAATTCCTTTATATAATTTCTTTATACTTCATTCCCCATTCACTTCAATTCCTCTCAATGATCTATTTTATACATATTTAAAATACTAATTATAGTACTAAGGTATTATTTATTTTTCCAATTGTTGTTCCAAACTGAACTATTTATAGGTGATCAAAATGATTCAAATTTTCCAATTCTATTTATTTTTTTTCTATTTTCCAATTACAATTTTGTCAATTTAATTTTGTATATTTATTATATTATTTTTTCAATTAACGAAATAAAATTTTTAGTACTTTTATTATGTGTTTCATGCATTCTAAATTTGATATATTATTTATTCAAATGAGTATTTATATATGCAAAAGTTTTATGTCTATATTTTTAACCACTTTGAAAATTTATTCTTATAAATTTCAACTTTTACTCTTTGTTGAGAATTGATGAGGGTGATTATAGTTTTATAACATACTCCGGATTCCATGTTGCCTCTTCTTACATATGGTTCCACCAAAGGACATTCACATGGTGAGTTTTTTTATTGTGTATAACTTTACCTCTATGATACAAGATATTCACCTATTTCACTTTATTAGAGTGTCCATACATTAGTTGTACAACTTCTAGATTTAGTGCATGTGAGGGATCAATCATGTACATCCTTAAAAAAGATACATGGAATAAATCATGAACTTGATTCAGGTTTGGCAGAAGTCTAAGTCTATAGGCCACTAATCATATGAAATAAAGGATATAAATGGGGGAAATATACCTATATCTAATATTTCCCTTATTTCAAACTTCATAACTTTCTTTTTGGGGGATATTTGAAGTAACACGTTTTCTTTAACATCAAACCCAAAATCTCTTCATCAATTGTCAAACTATATGTTATATCAGTTCTAAGTATCTTTAATGCGTTATTTAATGGATTGAACCATACAAATCATCTCTTGAAAAAGTTTGGTTCCAACCATCTTCCATGCACTAACATTATACCTACTTATAAGAGTTAAAATTCTATTCCCATATAGAACACCATATAGTTCAATTTGATTACTTGGGTGTGTAGTGCCAAAGACAAGTCAGATCACTAAGAGGGGGAGGGATGAATCAGTGGCACCTTTTACCTTTTTCTAAATTAGTATTTTTAATCCAACCTTTGGGACTGAATAAGATATTGATCATCTGTTCTTATTCTCTCTCAACCATACCCAAATATATAGAATATAAAAGACATAGTTTATAAGGATTTACATGGTTCAACCTTGAATACCTACTTATTTTTATTAATAGATAGTCTCCCCAATCATGAATTCTTTTACTATTAACACTAATAGTTACACTCCATATCATTTTACCATGATTACATTGCATCCCAACATATGGTCCAACACCACACTGGATGTCTTTATTCTTTCTTACATAGTCCAATCTCTACTAATTATTTGTTCTCTCATAAATAAGACCTTCAAACTGGTATAAAATACTTTTCATAGTCATTGTCCCTCAAAGTCTTCCATAACCTCCACATAAATAGGTCTATATCTTTTGTGTCTTCTTGGAGTAGAGTGTTGGCCCTATTCTCTTCATGTACTCATGTCCAGATCCCATGGATCATAAAACCTTGCTAAAAATAAAAATGAAATATAATCATTGTTCATCATATTCTACTTTTCACTCAACATCTTTGATATATAAATATCATAGGCCTTATCTTTCTTTATATTACACACAAGAACCACTAGATAAACTAAAAAATATTTATTTTTACTGAATGCATTTCTTTAAGGATTCAATAATACTAAAGGGTTTTCTCGAAACACTATATCCTCCTTCTGTTATTATATACTACATATAAATAATATAGTTTATTTTATTTCAATAATGAGTTACAAAAATTTCATTTTTTTATGAAAATGATAGTCTTTATTAAAACTGGTGGATTATTTCAAATTTGGATTTTCATTCAGAATCCTCATTCAAATCGAGTCAAGGTCCACCATTATAGTCGAGCATTTCCTATATGTGACAATTCAAATACCACAACCTTAATTATCTCCAAAAAAATATGTTGTTTTTAATTTAATTGAATCCTCAATGTGTGTAAGGAAGATTATTTTGACGATGTGTCATTATGGAAAACCGTGATATACATTTTTCTGTCCATTTAGGTCATCTTTAGATTGATCCAATCACACTTCTTGAATAAAAATATATTTTCGATATTGATTCTATGATGAAAAGGTCAAATAATCATCAGATTATATTTTCTCAATATTTAGAATATTAGAATTCTTAATATCTCAAATAGTCCATTTTTTTGTTGGACTTTATAAGTTTTATGGAATTACAAAGTTATACGCTTCATCCTCAAAGTCATATAGTCACTATATAAATATTAAAATGCATGATGAAAAGTATAAAAAACATTTCAAATTATGACTCCTAGATTCCCACACTATAAATTTTACACATTGATGTCTAATGACTAGTTAATAAAATTCTAATGTTAGGAAAAGTCATATGATATCAACTATAAATTTATATACTCAAAATCATGTGATGAAAATCCATGCATGGGCTCAGAAAAGTGTTACGCCAATGAAATGCCTTATGTAGCCTGATGAAAGTTTTACGTAGTAACTATCAAAATCATAGGAACTATAAATTAATTACACTATGTACAAATATTATTCAATTCAAATCAAAAGATATTTGGATCAATTTATGCCACATAAAATACACTAAATGTTCTTTAAACATCATCCAAAGGAATCCTACATCAGATAAATTAGTATGCATTCTTGGTTCTTCATGCATGGTTTCTTTAACTTGTATAACATTCCTATCACCTCCATGTTAGTCCCTACCTTTGAAACATAGGTCATAAATCTCCATATTTATTTATATCTTCAATATACCTAGAAATATGATGTAGATGGTGTTCCATTATCCATTAATATCAAACTTTGAATTGAGGATCATCCCATAAAATAATCACAGTCAAGGGATTCTTGAATATATTCATGAAGTAAGTCCACTTCCTCCTATTTTCATTGATATATACAATAATAGTTCTGTAACATCACTTCTCACATTTCTCCAACACATATTTAAAAATTCTCATACCTTTCGTATTGATAATAAATATAATCCAAGAATGTTCACCTTAATATCCACAATTTGATTTGTTTTCAACTAGAATAAACACCTCCAAAGTCAATATGTGTATTCATTTATTTTCTTCCCTATATTAACAAGAAATAAAAATATATTATAGGTGTTGAATGTTAGATAATTTCAATATATTCTAGCAGAGAAAGGGGTTATCTTCATACCTAATCAAACAAATTATCCCCCTAATTAAATTTAAATTTTATCCAAATTCACTTATGACACAAGGATGGTATCACACACAACTTATTAAATAGCCATTATTTTGTATACTCTAAGTCTACATGGGATATCCTGATGTATAAATCAAGAGAGTATTTACTAAGACAACAATACTACCCATTAACCATTTTTGAATGTGATTCCACTTCCAAATTTCTCAATTTATTGGGTTTTAACATATTTATAAATTATATATTTATAATGCACTCATATCAACCAACACATTAAAATAATTTAAAGGTACGAAAATTTACTCTTCCTTTCTCCTTCCAAACTCATCACCCAGCACTCCCCCTTTATTAAAATATTTTATAAAATAAATGTATGGGTGATAAGGAAAATTGTAAGACCATAACCTTAAATCTTTTGTAGGATTATATAGAATGAAAAATTAAATATATATTGGAAGTTTTATAACTTCTCTTAATTTTTACTCCACCTTGAGAGAAGAACTTCTCATTTCGTCATCATGGTGGTGAGAATACTCCGTGATGTGAAACTTCATTTTATTTTAAAACATTGAAATCCATATATAGCTCTCTATTTATTTTCATTAATTAATTCCATACAAGTTGGTATTTATAAAATGAAAGGAAATAAAGAGGGTATTTAATCATTTCTCCTTTGTAAAAGAATGAATATTAGAGTTATCTCTAAACTAAGGTGTTTTAATCATTATAACTATTTATTTAGAGAACAAATTCCTCAAAACATCCTTATTTACATTCCAATTATACTTTTCTTTGGGAATAATGGTTACCTCATTCTTCTCAATATATGATTTTTGTGGGTAGTCATTTTTTCTCCCATAGAGGAAAAATCTCCCCCGGACACTACCATCTTCATATTCTTCATGTTTTTCCTTTTCCCAAAAATTAATGTCTTACTTTCCGTTGTAATATTATAATTGTCCAAATATCTCCCACATACATTTTCATTATCATTAGTTTTTCCTAATTTTCTTTTCATAAAATAATTATTTTTTTATTTTATCAGCTCTCCACTAGTACAATTTTTACTAGATTTCATACATCTTATTTGATCCATCTCAACTTTAGTAGTATATAGATTTATATTCTTAGACTATTCAATTTCATATTTTTATATTATGAGATTGTTTATATTTCTCATAGAACCTATTTTTATTTTTATTGGATTTTTGTCCCTATATTCATTCTAGTTCCATGGTAATGAAATGTTTTTCAATCAAACAAAGGCTTTATGCTTGAAAACACTATATCACTAACATTATACCATAGAGCATGATCTATTATCATATTGGTGATTTTATCCCATTGAATTTAATTCTTTTTTATGAGGCTTCAAGAAATTATTTATCCTTCTCCATAAGGATTATTATTGCTTTTTAAAAAACTCTAGATTTTCTTTATTTTGGAGTAACCTTATCACATCTTCATTTAGCCCAAACAGTTTAAATTTTTTATTTTGAATCTATATTTTCATAGAAAGAAAATTTAATTCCACTTGAAAATTTAAAAATAGTTTATACCATTCCCATGGGTTTAGTATTCTTATAATCCTTAGATGATTCAATTTAAATCACCACTGCTCTAACATTATATTATCTAATCCTAGTCAAGGTATTTTCATCATTAATGCATTTAGATTATTCCTCATTTAAATCTTTATTTTTTCATCCATATTATCATGAAGTTCTTTAAACATTTTTTCATTCTTAGAAATTATTACCATGGACGTTTTAACATATTTAATGAGATAAATCTCCTTTTCATCCACTATTATTCATTTTTTCACATTAATTTTCATTTTATTATTTATCTGGGAGTTTAAATCCTGGAAAACATCTATTATATTCTCAACATGCACTCATTTTTGGTATTTTATCCTCCCCCATCACTACTAGAAGAATCTAGATGTTTTCTAACATGAGTAATGATGGTTCTATGCTTTTAAGAAATATCTTCTTATTTGGATTAACTACAAGATAAGGAGTCTTCTTACTATTTGCTTCACATCATATTTCACATAGTCTTTCCTGAAGATCTCATTTTCTTTCTAGAATCACCTTTTTATTTTACTTTTTGGATCAACATCTTGTGGAGTCATTAGCACTAAAGGATTAATCACGTTGTTAATTATAATATTTTATTCCATTGAGCACTGTTCTAGGTCTCAAAATAGGTTTAAAAAAATGGGAGGAAGTTTATTTACAAATATCAAGATACAAATTCTCTATAATAAAATCTGGCAGTTTGAATTTTCAGATTCAAACTCTAGAACCAAGTCCAATCTTTGAAAGAGTATCGAAAATTATAATTCCCTCATAAAAAATATGGGACTCACAAAAATAAATCAACATGAAAAAATTAATGGAGTCCTCCCATTCTACTATTAACCTCCATTAGGAGGAGGTGATTCTTAGCATGATAGATTAATTAATGAATAGTGAGTCCATATCTATCTATATTTTTCTCCAATTGATGAATATGGAAATGTAAATAGTAATGATGAAACCCTCTATCTCGAATTCATATGAAATAAAAAAATCCACAATATTTATGAAATATATAAAGGTTTACTCCCCTTGAGTCCCTGAATATTCCCCCAAAGAATTCTGGACTCAGGATACCCTTTGAGACTCCATAATTGTTGATATTTATCCATTATATTTTAAGGGATATGATATAGTAGGTATAAAACTATTATAGGATTTTAAATTATCTCTAATTTTCAATATATCATGAATGAATAACTCCTTGATAGAATTTACATACATGAAATTTTTCATTGTGGAATTCATCAAAAGATCAGATATGATATTTATAATGACAATGTTGAGCTAGTTATGGTGCCCCCCAATCCATTTAAAATTTCTATTCCATCACATTAAGCACCGAACATCCACAACAGTTTTCTATAAAATGTTTTGGAATTGATAAAAACTTTATTTCAAGTGGATGTATGAAAATTAGAGGTTATGTAAGTTTAATTGACATTATGCACATACAATATTTTAGAAATAATACAGTAATGATCTTTATAAAAATAACATTAAAAGAATAGGTAAGAATGGTAGTCCTACCTATCTTTATAAGAGCATCTCATTCAATAGAGGTGTTATTTATCCATCATAATGTTTCCATCTCTATCATGTCTTTTATATATTGATCTCTTAATGAGGGTGTACCTAGAGGAGGTTATCTAAGGATTAAAAAGGGTGGGGATCTATGATACAACATTCCTAAGATTTCCAATGATGAAATAACAATATAGTTTAGTCATGAGGGTTCCATGTCAAGATGACTACCATATATGGTGCCCTGCAGTTGTCTATTTTGAATCTGGAGATTACTAATGTATACTCCATACTTTATCTAATGCTTATTGCATGATTCAATTAGAGTCAATGATTGATCAAAAAATTCGACCCCTTATTCATTAGATCATGGGGACTGTATGAGCACACAAAAGTGGGGATTCTCAACACAAGACACATCATGATAAGGTTTTACTTTGAGGAAGATCTGATACAATCTTGGTCTTCTATGCCTCATATCTATAATAGTTTTTTCCCTCTTGTGATGGACATAAGATTTCTATATGAAACATGTCTCACCTACAATGGTGTTATGGGTAAGATTGCCAGAAATTCCTATTCAATTTCAAAACCCATCAATTATTTATATGAGTGTAAATCTAGTCGGTCGATATCTCTGTTCGGATAGTTGAACTAGGGCTATATTCTCTCTAATTTCTCCTAGGATATGAGTTGAAGTCGATATGTTGAAGCCTCTAGTGGAGTTCTTGTGGGTTGTTTTAGGTGAAGAGTTATGTTATAAGAAGCCAGTTATTTTTGAATCACTGTGTAGTTTTTTACCCTATGTAAAAAATTGGGCCATAATATAGAAGTTTTCTGTAAGGGTATGATGTTGATGATGGAGTTAGACCTTAGTGATAAGTAGATGAACTTGGTTCCTATAGAGGTTTCAGTTGATGGTGGTAATCCATTGGTGGTGGACTGCAGTAGAACAATCACATGTTGTGAGTTCATTGATACTGATGAACCTCACAACCAAGATGCTGAGTTTCTTAATTTGCAAGAGGAAGTCAAGGGGGGTGTCCAAGAATTCCTATGAAACTCCTAAGTATCCCAAATATTCTAAAATTTTTCTTAGGGAGAAACATGATCTAGTGGTGGGGAGTCCTACAAGTATTGTGCTAATTCAGGGTGATGCAGCAGCTTCAGGTAATGGAACTTCATGAGTTTCTATTAGGTTAAAGAATGAGATGAATTTGGGGAGTTCTATAGATTGTGTGGTGATTTAGGGTGATGCAGAGTCCTCGGGTGAGGGAATTACTGGAGCTTCTATTTAAAAAGTCAATGTGGAAGTTCAGTTGGAGGTTATGAGAGTTCCTAGGACTCCTGTTGATGGTTCTTATGCAGAGACGGTCTAGTCAGGGGAAGGTACCACCGTTAGAGGATAGGATGAGTCCCATAAGGATCCAACCATATAAATACCTAGAAGGGAAGTGTTTGATATTGATCTTGACAACCGTTTTTGTGGTTTTCATAATGAAGATCCAGTGTATGAGGTTGAAACTTATCAGAGCATACACTCTATGGATGAGAAGTAGGCCCCGTGGAACATGACTAGTGATGGGAATAAGAGGGGAATCTTTAAAGAGTGCAATTATTACTCATACATTCTGCCTCCCAAGGAGACATGTTTGTAGAAGACATTATATGTCAAGAAGATGGATAGCGATGTTATTGATAAAACCATAGAATTAGTTATGAGTTCAGATAAAGAAAAGGATGAACATGACTTTATTATTAATGATATTAAATTTTAAGATGCTAGAGTGATGGGGAGGTTATTGTGGGTGAATATAAATGAGAGATGTATACCTGGATCGATAGGCATGAGTTGATATTAGTAGGGGGATTCAACAATGGGAAGATATTCCTTGAAGATTTCATTTAAGATTAGAAAAAACTGACACTTATACTTAAGGATCTATTAATGGATGAATCATACACTCAGGAATGAAATACCTCCTAGAAATTATTTACGATACTAAAATCTGGTCATCTTAAATTGTCTTTTAATGGTTTGGTTATTTCCTTTTGTGTCTGAACCCATGGTTTATCACTTTTTCCTAAAAATTTCTTGAATAATAAAAATTTAATTTTGATTCAGATTGATTCTCATCAAATACTTGAAATTATGAAAAAATTCCATTATTTTAGTAGGTGTATAATCATTCAGCTAGAAGATGAATTCTATAATTAAATAATTGAGGTCGATATGATGAGAAGGAAGAGCATTGGCTAAGGGATATTCTATCTATTTAACATTCATTTATTATTTTTACTCATATTTAAAATTCAAATTTTAAATTTAGTTTGCTGCAATGTTTTTGGTTATGGTGTAAGTATAACACATTGCTGTGCATTTTTGTATGTACCTACCTTTATCTTTTTTGAATAACTTTAGCAGGAGAGCTATCACTCTCTTATAATCTTCATATTCATCTTCAGACTTAACATAAATATCATATTCTACTTTTCTATTTTTTTCTCAAGGATATAAATACCTTTTATTCACTTTCATTATAATTATGCATTTGGTATTTCCTCATATAATTATTGAGGAGGGTATTATATATTTTATTAAGAGATAAGTCTCTAATATTTTTAAGGGATGATATCTTTTAATCAAATCTATTAGGAAAATTCCTCATCAACTTATTTATAACTATTATATCTCAGAAAGTATCACCAAATCCTATAAAATGATTTACTATCTCATAAACCAATATAAATTAGCCATTAATTATCTCTTTATTATCCATGTTAATGTCTTTAAAAATTTCAATTCATACTTAAATTTTTTCTTCTTTGATATTCAAATTTAATTTATAATTTTTTCTAATTTATCCCACATCTCATTTATTTTACATAATCCCATAACATTGGGGTAAACTCTATCTATAAACAATAAAATGATGGAATTTATATCATTCCTATCTAAATATATATTTCTTTTATCATTATAATTAATTGGATCCTCACTTCCATGTAAATAAAAATCTATTATAACATCTCCACTAATGTCAAGACATTTTGATAGAAGGTAAGGAAATATTCCACCTTTCCTGTGATGAATATTTTTTCCATTGAATATAGGAATTACTTAACTTTTGAATGAACTATTATTGTTAATATTCCACTTCATACAATATTTTTTATTTTAGTGGGAATATGTGTTTTCAATGATACCGCATATAGTTCTCATGCAATGTGATATCACTTAGAGGGGGAGGGGATGAATCAGTGATACCTTTTTCCTTTTAATGTATTATAATTCCTAATCCCAATTTTTTAATTGGTTAAGATATCTATAAAATATTTTTAGAACCTCTCATCCTTAACAAAATATATTGAATTTTAAAAGAACAATTAATAGTAAATTAATATATTTTTCCTCCAAAAAATAATTCTTATCATGAATGTTTACTCACCCAAATCAATTATTCTTCTGTTATTAATGCAAGTAGTTACACATCATAGTCTCACACCATGATTACCTTGAATCTCACCATGTTTTACATAATTTTAATTGAACTATATATTCTAACTCCCATAGTCCATTCAACCATTGATTCTTGTTTGTTTATTACACAAGTCAAACCTCTCAACTAGTATCAACAACCTTTCATGGTCCGTTTTCTTCGTGGTATTCCACAACCCCCATGTGAACAAGTCATAGACTTATACCTCTTATTATATTAGAGTTTCATCCATATCCTATTCATGTATATGCATATAATACTCCTAGATTGTTTGGGATTACTCAAACACGTTTTTACAATGAATCATAATAGATCCTCTTCATCTTCTAATTCTCCTTATATTATATATGAATGTCGTATGATTTATATTTATTCCTTCGACGTTGTAGAGTCATTAATAAAAATAATACCATGAATATTTTTTCTAGGAATAATTATATTAATTTACCTTCTTATATGGCATCAAGACACTCTTCATTAAGACTGGTGTATTATTTCCATTTTGAATTCCCATTTAAAATCCTCATTCAAATCAAACCATGGTCCTTATTCAAAAATAGATGTTTCCTTCAGACTATAATACAAATATCACAACCTTATTTTTCATCATAAAATATGTAGCTTTCTATTTCTCTAAAATCTTCTTCTATGCATGGATGTGTTCTCTGATAATATAGTACTGTGGCTCAAGGTTCAAAAGTTTTCTCTCCCCATTTGTATCAGTTTTAGCTTGATCCATTAACTCAGCTACAATCTCAATCTCTCATTTATTTTATTTAAAATAATATCAGGTCAAAGCATAATCTAATTCTATTTCCTCAATATTAAAAATATCATAAATATGAATATCTCAAATAATGTAGTTTTTAAATGACATTATAAGTCTCCCAAGGTAACCAGGTCATACAACCTATCGTTAAAGTCATGCACCCATTGTGTATTTATATGTTTCATGAAAAAAATTCTTATGATTCTTATAAAATTCTTATGTGTAGTGTCTCACATTGTATAATTAATATATAGAAGTTTGACGACTGGCTAGTCAAAGTGATACATTTGGTAATGTCTTATGAGATCATATGCAAAGTCAAATACTCAAATTCATGTTGTGATAATTCATATGTGGTCATTACAAAGTCCTATGACGATATAATATCTTATATGGCCGGATGAAATTCATATAAATCGTCATTCAAATTAATACATGTTAATGATTAAGAATAGGATATTCAAACTTCAGTCAACTATAATTATAACCTCTTTGGCTTAGTCTGAGGCCATATCAAACACTTCAAATTTTATCTAAACATTATCCAAAGAAATTACAACACTATATACATCATTTGGTATTCATGGTGGTTGATGGATAGTTTCTACAACTCTTATAAATTTCCATACGACTCCAAGAAGGACTCTAACTATTAAATTCAGGTCATAAATATTTCCATTTATCCATCTCTTCAATATCCCTTAAAACATGATGTAGAGAGTGTTCCTTTATCCATCCACACATTTCTATGATATTAAAATCTACTAAAAAATAACTAAAATTAAGGTATTATAGAATATATTTATGTTTCAACTCCACATCCTCCTAATTTATTTTATATATAAAATCATAGCACTGTAACATCACTTTCCATGTTTCTACAACACATATTAATTGTATCTCACACCTTTCTCATTGACAATAAATACAATCCATGAATAGGAACATTATAGTGGAAACTATACTTTTATAATAACTATACCAATATGGATCCTAGGTTACTTTAAATTCCATTAGGAAATCTCTCATTGTGTTTTTAAGGGTAAAAATGGTCCTTTCAAATTGGTAATCAGTCTGAGTGTGGTAGGCCATACCGAATCTCAACATAGTATTTCTAGAATTTTGATAACTCCCCTAGATCTTATAGTTGAACCTAGTATCTCAATAAAATATGATCAATAGTGGTTACCCATATTGAATCACCACCTATTTTATATATATCAGGGAAATTTGATCAAGTGAGAAATCATCCCATATAGTAATGAATTGGGAAATTTTACCGATTTGATCTACCACAACCCATTTATAATTTTTACTTTTATATATATATAGAAGACCCTTGTAAAAGTACATTGTGATATTCTCCAATTTCCATATTTATATGTGTAATGATTATATAATCCATTTGAATTTTTTATTCTCTAATATACATTACTGACATATGATGCACTTTGAGGTGTACTCAACAAAGTTTTTCTTCTTGTTGTCCCACCAAAATTTCTCTCAATGATCTTGGAACATCATAGTAATTCTAGGATGGATTGAAAAAGGTGACCTATGTCCATCATAAAAAATTCATTATTTATCATTGGTGATGATGTCACAAAGATTCTAGTCCCAAACCAATTGACTCTAGCTTTTGTTTTTATGGTAAAATCCTAATGATTCCCTTTGTCTCTCACACCATATATTAAATTAAAAAATCACTTCTTTATGACTACTTAATATTTTCTTAAATATATGATTGGTAAATCATTTAGTTAAGGTAAGATATCTTTGTTGGGGAAGAGTTCATATAATTTCTAAAAATCTAATATGAAAACCCATTTAGCTGAACATTGAGTTCACTGGAAGTTCATATCCACTGGTTGTTTAACACAATGTAATTCCAAACTACATTTTCTTCCACCTCTATCTTTTTGAACTAGAATTAGGAATTCAAGTAACACTATAATTACAAATCAAAAAGATGAATCACAAAAACATAATAATGATTTCAAAAAAAATAATGAAAGAACACCAGTTTTACACTATTCAAAATTTAATCCTATGCCCAAGGGAGAACACTGAAAAATATTTTTCTTTAATGAAAGTATGGTTTTAGAAACACTAAAAATTAGAGATCCAGTGTTACAAATTTAGTTATTCAGTTAATATACATCATATTATCAGCCTCTGGACCCATATTCTTTTATATAGGTTCAATGTTAGTCAATTATGTAATATTGACCTCCAACATTTGTAGTAAATCATCTGTTTAATTCCCCATTTAGTTGGGAATTACACTAACTGAACCACCCCATATGGTACATAGGTCACCACACCCAAAGAACAAATTTCACAACATCTATTAAAATTATGTGATATTATGGTGTTCATACCCATATGTTGATGGTTATTTCTACCATTTAACTGAACACGCTGAAGAGAAATATCAAAATCTAAAAAATTTCTACGTGAAATTTTGGTTAGTTGAACATTCGAAGCTTTGAACAATAAATTCACTAAACCACACATCACATCCCAAAAATATCCCATTTTACAGACTGTTTCAGGAACCCATATCAGCATCATCTAACATTTTGGGTAAAAAAAATCGTTCTTCCAAATTCATTTAAATATTCTCTATTATTCCATTTTCTAGTTCATAAAATGGACTTTCATGTAAACATGTTTCTTTATTGTATAAAATATCATATTCATGTCAAGGTGAGTAGATCTATAACTAACAAAAAATATCATTCCTCCTTTTGATGTTATTTCAAATTCCTTAAATAATAACATTAACTAGATCAACTACTCTAAAGCTTCAATAGATGTAATATATTCTACATAATTTATAGCCAGTTATCATCATGACAACTAGCTAATAATTATTCCACCAAAGGTAAACACAAAACCCATTTTTTTTCTCTATAAGTCAGAATGACCATCAAAATTTATATAAATTTTTTTATTGAGTATCATCTTTCTCCATGAACAATATCATATATATAGATACGTTAATATATCATATGATCCACTTCATAGCTTCTAGTGTTCCTTCTTAGGTTTAGACATGAAATGAATTACTACTCCCACTAAAAGGTAATGTTTGTCCATATAAAAGCCATCACATATATCAAGCTTCGCACAACCGAAACATATGGAACATTTTTTATCTGTCGAACATGTTCTTCTATTGAATGTTTTTGTGGCTTGGATAACATGAACTGTTTAGTGAGTGGTGTTTTGAAAGATTTACATATGATCATTTGAAACATTTTAATGATCTTATAGATTTAATATTTCTAGGATAACACCAAAGTACCATTTTTTTAATCTCATTATATCCACATCCCAATATTTTTCACCATAACAAATATCTTTCATTTCAAATATTATAGATATATTACCCTCCATCTCATCAATCCACTGACTTTTTATCCCTTCCCATAGAATTTTATTCATATAGAGTTGTAAAATTATGTATGTTATATCATTCAAGGACATTTGATAGAAACAATGATTAAAGTCACTCATTTTGAAAACATCCTTATTCATAAAAACATTGAACATCTAGTGATACTAGTACATCTAGTTTTTCAAATAATATATAATTATATTCAGTTTGAAATCAAGACCCCCTTTTGATTATCATTAAACCCTTTGGAATATATCATATATATCATATCCTCTAAATCACGATAGAGAAAGGCGGTATTCAAATCTATCAACTCCAACTGTAACCCAAAATATTCAAAATTTCCAGACACTATTTTAATGGTATTACTTTTTACTGCCAATGAAACTATTTATGAGAAATTGATTCCTTTCTTCTATTAGAATCATTTCACCACCAATCATGCCTTTTATCTTATACTTTTTTCTGATTCATCTTTCAAACGGGAAACTCATTTTTACTATAGTGAATGTTTTATATTTCACAGTTTACTCCACTCCCATGTTCTATTGATATTTAAATAATTTTTCTCATCCTCCCTGGATGACTCCCACTACTTTGAGTCATTGAGTGATTCTACATCTTATAGGCCTTCTGTTTCACCAACATCTATTAAAAGTAAGAAGTTTGTGTCGAACCCATATCATTGGACTAGACATATTACTCTAGAATATCTTCTTAGAGATGTTTCAATAGTCATTATAAGTTCAATTTTTGATACATGAACTTATGGTGATCCTATTTCCGATTGTTCTCCTACAAGATATTTTCCTCATAATTTTTTAGTCCTCAAGAATTTGGGAACATATACTATTATTCAAACTTTTAATGAATTGGTATTATGTATGTAATCACTACTATTTGTGAATTTCTAGTGTTTTTATCCTAAATAATGTGTACATATGTATTTAACCTCTTTTTATAATATTTTTATTCAGTTAAGATTTAATCATCTCCTTAGATCTTCTCCTTGAAGACAACATATTCACTTATAATGATCTTCAATGGATCATCACTCTAAATTCAATTTCAAAATTCTTTACTTCTTCAGCCTTTGAAAAAACAGGCTTTGGACTTTTCCTCTATCATATCTATATCATTAGAATCAATAAGAGAATGAGGAATTAAACTAAAGATTCTAACGATTGAATCTTCTGGTAGCTTATGATACAAAATTTATTTAGGTATACTTTGTCCAACTCATATGGTTTGATTTATTTTTTCCAATTATTCTAACATGTTAATTGCTTTTATTTGGATTGATATAATCATACCTAAGTGTACATGAATTAATATATCCTTCTCCATAAAATATTTTTCATCCTTTCTAGAACTCAATTCTGTTGTGTAGTTACTTGTATAGTTCTCTTAATCTTGATCTCCTAATTCTGATAGAATTTCTAATTTTTTTTACCATTGTATTAACCAACATTATCAGATCTGAAGCACTTCAATTTCTAACTAATTTTCGATTCCATCATGGACATACACTATACATAGTCATCAAGAACATCATATTTATTTTTAATAAAATAAAACCATAATTTCCTTGTGGAATCATCAAGGAATGTGATGAAGTGGAATAATCCATCATGATATTGAACTGATTTAAGTCCCCAAGAATTTTTGTAAACAAGATTTGGTTTTTTGGGTCTTGGATTCTGGCCATTCATATTGAATAAAACCCTCTATTGATTTTGAATCACACAAATTCTGATAGTTTTATGACCAAGAATTACAATTACCTTCCATACTAGAACCTTTATGTTCATCATGAAATGGTTTCCCCATCAACAATTCCAGATATACAGATTTTCAATGGCAGATATTCCATCCATTTCTCCTCTATATGAAATTCCAGTCAAATATAGGGTTCTGATCATTACTCCTCACACCAGAATCATGGATCCTTGAGTAACATTCCCGACTCCATTATTGAAAATAGTGCACAAGACTTCATCACCCTACTACACCATTGAAATGAGATTCCACCTGAGACCTGGTATGTGTTTTACTATTTTCCTAAAATGAATACACCCATTGTATATCCATATTTTTACATATAAATTTCAAAAAACTTATAAGGATTCAACATTTTCTAGATGAACTTCCAAAAATATTATAGATACATATATTTTCCTAAATCTTTGACCAGTAAATGAGAAGAAAGATACACCATTGTCAACCGCAAATAACTCCATCAAATTTTGAATAGTGATAATCATATTAGTGCCATATTTTATTGTGTTAATGTATTTTGAAATTTTGAGGGTTATTCATTTATTATTTCCCCTACAATTTCGACATTTCCTCTAATGATATCCTTGATTACCATGATTTCAACAAATAATCCATGGACCAATCGAATTTCCATGAAGCTTCACTATAATATTTTCTTTTGATTGTCAATGAATCTTCCTATGATGTGAGAATCCCCAATAAATACTATTCAACGCACCACTATAAGTTTGGCAAGAACCCATATTTTCTATTCAGGTATGTTTTCCTTTTTCTGGGGTTTTTTAGGAAAAGAGGAGTTTTTAGAAATTTCCTAAGTACATGTCATGTACATTATAAGTACACACCCTTTACTTGGTTACCGCAGGTAGCCGGGTTCTGGCCGTGTCACGGCCATGCACACGGCTGTGTGTGGTGATGTGGAGACCGCCTAATGTGGGGGCCAGTAAAGACAAGTACACGCCGTGTACTTCTAAAGAACAAGCAGTGTACTTTCTTTTTATTTCATTAAACGTATCGGGGTTGCGTCTAATTGACAGAAATCCCTTCTTCATGACCTAGTTCATCCGGGAGAAACCGTATAGTCGTGTTTCTTCTCCGAAACCCCGATCGAGCATCCATTCTCAGAATCGACCACCGTCAATTGCATTGGGGTCGCCAGGGTAAGTCCTTCCTTATTCTAGTGCTTCATTTCATGATTTCTCGTCTCTTTCAAGTTATCATTGGTTGAATGTTTTAGACGTTTTTGTAGACCTATGATGTTATCGGGAGAATCAAGGCCTAAGACTCAAGTATAATGATCTCCGAATGCCGAGGTAGGTGGTTTGTGCCTTTCTATAGGTAGTCTTGGAGTTATATCTGCAAAATTTCCATTACCCTTTAATGGGGTATTTCCTGTTTACATCTTTAGCCCTGTGAATTACATGTTATGCTTGTATTCTTGCATATAGATTAATTGAATGTAAATAGGGCTAATTTCTATCATTTGGAAGTGTTTTTTCATGCATGTTGTTTTCATTACCATTTGGTTCTGCTTAGCATGTTAGGCGGCCTGGTTTCTTACCATTCCTATTAATGTAGGATATAGTAATTATTTTATCTGACATGCTTGATATGTTGTAGATTGTTGGCCAAGTAGTTCTAGAGGTTCATTTGGGCTGTTGTGCATCGTTGTGCACTTTTTATTTACACGAGGGTGAGGAAACCTATTATAGTGGGGCCATAGGGGAAATTGACATTGAGAGCTTTCTAAGAGTGTCCAATATAATTATCACTCTGTGAGACTATAGGGGGTGATTGACGTTGAGTGCTACCTCAGAGCTTCTATAGTTACGTTACGAGGCCACAAGAGGAATTGACGTTGAGTGATTCCTCAGAGTGCCTATAGGTTACCATAAAAGACTATTGGGGGAATCAACGGTGAGTGCTTCCTCGGAGAGTCTTTGATTATAGGTGACTATAAGTGGAATTAATGGTGAGTGCATCCTTAGAGAGTCTTTGTGATATCCTTTTAAATTGAACCATAGGGGATAGGCTGTTAGTACTTCCCAGAGGGTTACCTGTTTTGATTATCTGCTTACACGACATAAGAAATTGATTGCTTTAACTATAGGATTGGTCACTGTTGAGTATTTCTTTCTTTTACTACTTATTTACTTATTACATGACATATATTTTCACTGACTATTAGGCATTTATCTTTTGGTGGTTTTCTACAGGGATTTAGTCTCACACCTTGTTTGGGTCATACTTTTGGGCCCAAACAGATTATATTTCTGTAGGTATAGATAAGGGCAGGTGCCCTTATACTTTAGGCACTTGATTGTGGAGGAGCTGGAGAGCATGGGACCATGGTGAGGCTTACGATTCTAAGGAGTTTATATATTGTTTTTTAACTTTGGTTTAGTATTATATTCTAGCATTGTGATTTGTTTGAATATTTTCCTAGATATATGTATCATGCATCATTTACATATGTGTTCTAGTTTCTTCTTAATTTTAGTCATCCGCTATTTACTTTTGTATGGTATTATTATTGCTTCAGCTATTGCTATTAGTTTTACTTCTGATGTGTTACTCTTCCAATGAGGGAATAGTTTCCCCACTATCACACCCAAGGCCCTCATTTCTAGTCGATAGCCTCTGGCTTTCGGGGAAATGTGCTTGAGGCCATGTGACCAACTGGGTATGGGGCGCCTCTGGGTGGCTTCCAGACCCAAGACGCTACAGAGTGGTATAAAAGGAATTATTTTCTTCTTGACTTACTGTTTGGAGCCTATAGTCAGGGGTTGGACAAAATAGGTACTTGGTAATAAGTTCTTCCCAAGAGTAGCTAACCCATGTAAAGGGAAAAACCAATATACCTTGATTATTGCAATTTTTTCTAGTTTTTCAATTTTACTATTGATTTTATTTTCACAGTTGGGAGATTCACAAGCATTGTGAAGTTATCATTGATGTTATTGAGGTTCTATTTCGGTTGCAACCTGATGAGATGAGGGTATGACATCTCATGCATCATATAAGCACTTGATAGAGAACCACGTGTCACGTTCTTTAGACATATAATTTAGGGTGTATTAGCGATTTAATGTTGTTTTGACAGATGTTGTGCTAGATATTCATGCTGCTGTGATTGATGCCTTGATAAAATACCTGTTTTTTGATAGGGTATTGATTGTGTAAGGTTTTTTTTGAATGAAGGCCAAACATCAGTTCTGGAGGTGTTATGGGACTTCATGAATCGGAATTTGGTGGATCATTGACTTTTTTACAATGTTTATAACATGTATAAGAATCCAAGAATTGATTCGTGGGGTGTATGGGCCCTCGAAGATCAGAATTTGTCACTTTAATGTTCGTTTCAGTGTTTTTTCTAGTTTCCAGAGTAGTTTCTAAGGAATAGTGTTCGGAAAAACCTAGAATACATGGCATGTGATGATGAATACATTCCATGTGTTCTTCTATTCTGGATGAAACTATTTTTCTTAAGTACATGCCATGTACTGTCTATACAAGCCGTGTAGTCTCTAACTGTGTCTCAATCGGTGTGGGTGGGAACACAGGGTTTGGAATCCATGATAGGATACACCGTGTAGTGTACGTAGACACCAGGTTGTAGAAACATGTAATCATCCATGTCACTAACAACACTGGCCGGTTGAGTCTTCTATAATACACGTCGTCTCCGTCTGGAACACGCCATGTAGTGTAACCCGTGTACCTGGCCGTGTAACAAACAACACGGGTCAGCAAAATCGTCCTAGTACACACTTTTGTCCATCTGGAATACACCGTGTAGAGTGAGCCATCTATCCATCCGTGTAACTAAAAATACAGGTCGGTAAAGACTGTATAAGTACACGCCATGTCTGAAACGAACATGCCATGTAGTCTTGTTTTAGGAGAACCGTGTGTCATAGCCATGTAAGAGGACTCGGGTAGGGGAAGAGGATTCTAGAACACACTATGTGTTAGGACAACATGCCATGTGTATGGGGTGTTACATGTCTAGTTTTGGCAGAAGTACACGCCCATGTGAAGGGATTTGGGAAACACGCCGTGTAGGCTTTATACATGCCATGTATCCATGTTTTGATAAAATTTAATTCTTTATTTCTATGGTTCCCTTACAGACCTCTAGTTTTCAGTCCTTGATAATCTTTATCTAAGGTGTGTGTTTGACCAGGCAGAGTCATGCCACCGATACGTCCTCTGATTATCCGCCAGTTATAGGGCAGTGATCAGACATTAGACATGGCTGATCAGGGACTACCAGCAGATCCTCCAGTTGTGCCAGTCTTGGCACCAATAGTAATACCTGATACAGGTGGAAATTCATAGTTTAGGGAGGGATTTATGAAGATCATGCAGAAGTTCAAGGAGCACCGCCTCCTGCCCCATCAATGGAAGAATTGATGCGGGTCTTCCAACAACAGCCTCCTCCCACCTTCGTAGGGGATGGAGGACCCCAGGCTGTAGAGTCATGGCTAGAAGCCATGCTAATGATCATCCATCATCATGAAACACCTCCAGAGAGGAGAAGGAAACTCACTACCCATATGCTTCCGGATTCCCCCAATAGATGGTGGCGCTAATGGAAATTAAGGCTATATCCACTGTTTAAAATAGTGGCTAAGTTTGGAGTGGCTATAGGCCTAGACTTATAGCCACAGTTTGGAACTGTAGCTCTAAGTCTAAAGCCACTATTCAAACCATGGCTCTAGGTATACAACCACTATTCAAACTGTTGTAATATCTATATCGCGACGGTTTAGGACCATGGCTATACTAGAGGAGGGATACAGTTTATTGCCACAGTTAGAAACTGTGGCATTAGATCATTAGCTATGGTTTGTAACCGTGGCAATAAACCTACAGACATGGTTAAAAACTATGGCAATATACCTATATCCACTGTTAAAAACCGTGGCCATAGGTTCTATAAAACCATAAAAAAATATCCTCCACCCCATGCACCCCCTACAGTAGCCCACCCCACTATAGACCCCTACCTCCTGGACACTGGACACACCCACCCTATATAACCCCCCTTGGACAGGCCCCCCCTACAAATCCCCCCTCCTGGACAGACCCTGGACACCCCCCCCAGACAGACCCTAGTCACCTCACCCTAGACCCTGGACACCCCCCAAACCGACCTTGGACACCCCAAGTACAGACCCTGGACACCCCCCCCCCAGACAGACCCTGGACACCCCCCGGACAGACCCTGGACACACCCCGGACAGACCCGGGATAGACCCTGGACACCCCCCCCCCCAGACACACCCTGGACACCCCCCAGACAGACCCTGGACAGCCCCTAGATAGACCCAGGACACCCCCCAGACCCAGGACACCCCCCCCCCTCCAGATAGACCATGGACCCCCCCGGACAGACCCTGGACACCCCCCAGATAGACCCAGGACACCCCCCAGACCCTGGACAGATCTCCCTGGATAGCCCAAACACCCACTCCCCTAGACAGCTAGCCCCCACCCTCCTAGACAGACCCTAGAACCCCCCCCCCCCCCCCAATAAACTGGACACCCCCAGACATACCCTAGACCCCCCCCCCCCCGGACAGACCCTGGACACCCCCCGAGACCCTGGACACCCCACTGAGACCCTGGACAGATCCCCCTAGACAGCCCAGACCTCCACTCCACTGGACAGTCACCCCCACCCTCCTATAAAGACCCTGGAACTCCCCCCCCCCCAGATAGACCCAGGACACCCCCAGACCCTGGACACCAACCAGACAGACCTTGGACCCCCAGGGACAGACCCTAGACACCCTCCAGACCCTGGGAAAATCCCCCTGGATATCCCAGACCTCCACTCCCCTGGACAACCACCCCCACCCTCCGGGACAGACCTTGGAACCCCCCAGAACCTGGACCCCCCCCCCAGACAGACCCTGGACACCCCCTGGACAGACCCTGGACACCCCCTGAGACCCTGGACACCACCCATACCCGGGACATATCCCCCTGGATATCCCAGACCTCCACTCCCCTGGATAGTCTCCCCCACCCTCCTGGACAGACCTTGGAACCCCCTCCCAAAACCTGGACACCCCCCCAGACCCTCCCAGTCCCCTGGACAGACCCCCCTCCCACCCTCCTGGATAGACCCTGAACCCCCCCAAACCTGGACACCTACCAGATTCTAGAAATATCCCCCTAGACACCCCCCAAAACCTGGACACCCCACCCCTTGCACCCCCTGCCAGTCCCCTCCCCCCTGCGAGTTTCGCCCCTCCCCCTTCCAGTTCCCCCTCCCCCCTGCCAGTCCTGCCCCCCCCCAAACTTGGACACCCGCTAGACCCCCTGGATAGATCCCCCCAGACAGACCCTGGACATACCCCCCAGGACAGACCCCCCCAGACCCAATACACCCCCATAACCTAGACACCCCCCCAGAACCTGGGCAGCCCCCAGAACCTGGACACCCCACCCCTTACACCCCCTTTCCAGTTACCCCCTCCCCCTTCCAGTCCCCTCCCCCTGCTAGTTTCTTAGCTTCCCCCCTCCCCCTTCTAGTTCCCCCCTCCCCTGCCAGTCCTACCCCCCCCCCCCCAAAAAAAATCGAAACACCCCCTGGACAACACCCCCAAGACCCTGGACCCCCCAGAACCTAGACCCCCCCAGACCCCCTAGACAAAACCCCCCAGATAGAACCTGGATAGACCCCCCAGGACATACCCCCCACCGAGACCCTAGACACCCCTAGACACCCCCCCAGAACCTGGACCCCCCCCAGACCCAGGAAAGATCCCCCTGAACCCCCCCCCCCCCCAGAACCTAGACACCCCACCCCTTGAACCCCACTGCCAATTACCCTCATCCCCCTGCCAGTCCTTAGAGAGACCAACCCAACAGAAAAGAATATTTATGGATTGAAAAACCAACAGCATCCCTTGATGACATCAAGGAAAACAGAAACTTTGTTAATAGTAGACCCAAGAAGCCAAGGACTGAAGCTTCACTTTAGCCAAAATATCTCAAATTCCCGAAGAAAAATCATAACAGCTTCATTCAAGAAGGTTTCATGATCAAGCATGTTCTGAAACTAACAGGAGTACATTTCAAAGCCCCCATAGTGCAGGTCTGCAGACATCCACTGTACAGTGCCATTGAGTAGAACTGGTTGAAAAAGAGAAACAACACAAGACAAAGAAGAACCTGCTTCTGAGAATCAGAAGAATCTCAATAGCTTCATTTCTAGGGGATTTCATTAAAATTTAAGCTTGGATTCTTTTTAAATTCCTCTACCACCTCGATGAACATCCTCTTTCTGATATCAAGATATGTATCCGCTAACATCTCTCCATTTTTATACTATCTAAGTACAATAGTGTCTTTCTCATCCATCCCTGCGTCGAGGTCTTTTGGAAAATCAAGCTTTTTTGGAATTACGTAGGCATCCCTATAAGATGGGTTATTTTCATCATCCTCACTGGATGACTCATCTGAGTCAGAAGAATTGGAGTAGCCTGCTAAAGCATCTGATGAGGCAGACACTTTTTTGTCGGGGCTGGCTATGGGGGTATTGTGTTTTGGTCCTTCATGTTGGCAGCTTGGGAACTTGTGATAACTGTTCTTTTAAAATTAGAATTATCCCTACATTTCTAGGTGTCTTGAGCACTCGGAGTGATGAAGCCATCGGAGTCAACCAATGATTTCTTCCCTTTCCTAGCCCTTGATTTTAGGAAGTCTTCTTCTAATTGGTAGGGTTTGTGAATATCTACATGCAAGGGATCTTCATGATCCGATTTCACCACTTCTTTATCTCTTTGTATGGGTTTTCTTTCTTTAATAATAGGTGAGTCAGCATTGAAGACTTGCTTTCCTTCTATAGAAGTTCTAAGGTCCACATGCAAGGGATCTTCATGATTCGATTTCACCTCCTCTGTATCTCTTTGTATAGGTTTTCTTACTTCAAGAATAGGTGAGTCAGCATTGAAGGTATCTTACTTTCATTCTTTATAAGTCCCGGGGATGTGTAAGGTCTCGACATCATAATGGGACGGTGCTGTTAGAGAGGCCAGGGGGATTCGTTTTATTAGTGTAGTTAGTAGTAATTGTCTGAGAAACAGGGGGCATTATAGGGGTTTCCTTTTCCACCCAAACAGATTTATATAGAGGGGGAGGTCGAGGGTCATTACATTGAGTCACACATTAATTCATAGAGTGACTAATTCATGAGAATTTTTTGCAAAAAGATGGGGTATTCTCAAAGACCACATCTTGAATAAAACCATTATCACGATTTTGAATCCAGAATCGGGATGGAAAAGATTTAGAAACATCGACCTCGGTGAAAATCATAGCGACAGAGGGGCGTGTAAGGTTTAAAGTGGCAGATTTAGTCTTAATGGGTAGCCTGAATAGACGAGCAATGGAAAATAAGGCACTATGTTTGAAAAGGTGAAGGGATAAATTCGGGAACCCTAGCCAGATAGGAACAATGTGGGGCTCAGAACCTAAGAAAAAGTCTGGAGACCATTTAAGAACCTTCATTCCGCAACCCCCAAAGGACCAAAATCCATGAGTCCAAAATCTATAATATTCATCCTATGAAGAAAATCGAAATAGCATGTGCAGTGAATTCATTAAACTAATGTGAGAGATGAGGAAATATTATTATAGACTTTTTAACCAGGAGTGTATAAACATTGATTGCAGAAACCAACATGTTATGTACTCAGATGGGTTCTCCTTCAGGATAACTCTCTCATATACTTCAAACCTTCTATTCACTTGTTATTCACAACTATACAAGTTGTCAAATCATAGGTTTAACAGCCGAATTCTCTTTATCATCATCATTCAAATTATTGAAGACATGGCCTTTTCAACTTGAACACTTGTCATATATATGAATACCATCTCTTTAAACCGTCAGATATGATAGTCACTACCCAGAAGCTTTCCAGCCAGATCGTTATTGGCAATAACAACTTCTTATTCCATTGGGTGGATCCTTTCCCCATCACCCAAGATATCACCTTACATTGACTGGTACATTGACAAAAAAATACAATCATAATGCAATCATAATACAATGTTCACTTCAATCTCTAGTTTGTATTTGTTGTAAATACCCATGATAATCTGAAGTCAATGTCCCCTTTCTCTCCCCATTATTAACAATAAATGTAAAGGGTATGACACTCCCCCCTTTTGACATCATAGGGTTCATTGGTTCAGTTTCTTCTTCCCTTTTAATATCTGATACCGAGTGAGATATCAATTGATACCAGTTGAGATAAATTGAAATGTGGGGGAGGGTTCTTCAAATTCCTCTACCTTTTATGATTTCCATCCAGGAGTATTTCAACAACACATCCCCTCATCATATGATATCTCTCCCCCTTTGAGAGATCCAGTCAACTCCCTTCCGAGAAAAATATTTCAGTAAGAATCATTGTTTACCAGATATAAGTGATTGTAGGAACTACATAATAACATAACATTGTATGAAATTACAGGAAATCACATTTATCTGATCAATGTGCCATCAACAAATCAACACTAACTCTACATGGGCTAACCCTTTATTGAAAACAAGAGTGAAAAGTTTAGAAAACAAGACCGGCCAGATTTCCACTTCATGTGAAACCAATTTATTTTCTTCTCACTTCAGAGGTAACGCATACAAAGTTTCAAGAATTTTCAGGAACCTCCACCCACTTAAAAAATACATCAAAACACTTCAAGTGCCAAGTCTTCCCCACATGGTTAGATAAACACCCCCTTGATAAACATAATATATACATGTTAAAACATATATGGGTGAATGGAATCATACCCCATCCTTCAAATTTTGAAAGAGCTATCCATGTTTCCATATTCAAGAAGATTTTATTAATCTATGGCAGCTCCACACATTTTTAGAGTTCTCAGTCAAGGGATACTCTCTATCCTTTATCATCTTCTCCATACATTTTTGAAGGACCATTAAACAAATATGGGGTGAATTTGGTTCTTCTAGAAACTCATCATTTTGATAAATAGGGTTTAGATAGATTTTGAAAGCTGAAAACTCCTTTTTCCAATATGTCTGAACTTTCTAGACCTCTTCATGCTCACCACCTTCATTTTCCTATTTTGTTCACTAATGGGAAACATGGTTTGATTATTTTTTCTAACTTTATTCATATCTAGAGCTTCTCCAGTTGTGCAACAAGAGCAGTTTGATTCTTTTCATCTTTCTCTATTCTGCTAGCCACTTCTAACGATTCTGGCCTTATGTTTCATATAAGCAGGCTCATTCTCAGATCTCTCTTGGGGTGTGGATTTCTTCTTTCCATTGATAGTTTTAGTACTAGAGCTCATACATGATTTCCCTTTTTATTTCATCAATCACGCTTCTTTTTTAGGTAGTCATGTCATACTCCTGACAACACTATAAACATCCTTCTTGCACCCTCCACACACATTTTTCTCAGCTTTTAAGTAACCCCTTTTGGGTAGCCTCTCAATCTCTTCATTAGGAATACCAACCACTAATCCAATCCAACCATCTCTCTCTTGGATGTATTCTCTTTTTTATTGTAGCTTTATCCCATTCTCTTTTTCATTCATGGCCATCTTGCAACGGTCCATGGTGTGAATTCTCTTACCACAGTAGAAAACTTCTTTTCAGTGGGTTTGACATCCTTCTCATTTGAATTCACTTTCTTCTTGGGAGTAAATGATTCAACATTCTTCTGCACATATTTATTCCTCATGGAATAATCCTCTTCTTTCTTACCCGGATTCTTCGTTTGCAGTGTTTCTCTATTCTTCTCAGTTAATAGATGGTACCTGTAAGTATTATACCCGCATTAATCATAACAATGACCACCAATCTTGAAAAAATCACATAAGTTCTTTAGTGCATCAAATCTGTTCCTTGTGGACAATTTCTTCTTCATCTGTGCCATATTCCTCACTCCAGTAGATTGTCTCTTTTTTTTAGCTTCCCCCCTTGATTTAGGACTTCTCTGATTTACACATACTATAATATTACTCTAGAAATCGATATCCATATGCATGAATCTACAATAACATAAACACCTTCAAATTAACCTTGTTATTTACATTTCACGTGAAGTTTTTCTAGATTTCACACCGTGATGATTTTGGGTGGAAACCTCAACTTTTTGGGCTCCTTTTGGGGAACAATCATTTTTAGATATGATCACCTCTATCCTTGACATTTTTCTGGTAGTTTCAATATTTTACACTTCCATTTCTGTACAGTTTTTTTCTTTTGTCCCGCACTTTCAGAAAATATAGACTTAGTGAAAGAAACATTAGTCGAACAGTGAGTTACCTTTTTCTAAGAGCTAAAGGTGGATGCTCTAAAACTAATCTCAATCTCTTTGTGCCACCATTGTGAGCCTTCTTTGATGTAGGTCTCACTTTTTAAGTTTGTGTGGAAACACAAATTTTCTTGATAGTTTGAGAAGTTCCTAATTTTTCCTCTTCCAGATTTTTCAACTTGACTTCCAGCTCAAGGCACTTTATGTTTTTTGCAGAATCGTCGTGAGACGCAATGACGGAAATGAGAAAAAATGAAAGTAATAAAGAAACAAGAACACAGTGATTTACATGGTTCGGGAATAATCCCTACGTCCACGGGAGAGGAAGCATTTCACTATATCGGGATCACAAAATTACAGAGGTTTTTCAGTGGTAACCCTAGCCCGAAAATGGTCTATAAAACAATGAAGATGATCATTGTTCAAAGAGTGAGTCTGAGTCGCTACAGTGAATGGCAGCCAGATTTTTCAAAAGTGCTACAGTGGCCCCGGAGCAGGGGCGCATTGCCCCCTGCAACCCCCAACGAGCTCACCGCGGAGCTCGACCCATGACAGTTGCGGGCCACAAGCATTCGAATCAATCGGATTGGGCTAAACCAATCCAACAATCTCCCTTTTTGAATACCTTGATGAGGAGGAGGTTAAGAGTTCTCTTTTTTCCTCTAAATCGTGAGAGTGTGGCTGGTCCTGATGGGTTTGCAAATTAATTCTTTATTTTCTACTAGGACATAGTTCGTGATGAGCTCCTTAACGCTATAAGGGAGTTCTTTAACCATGACTCAATGCCCTATGGAATCAACTCCAATTTTATTGCCCTGATCCCAAAGAAGGAAAATTTTGCGGTTGTAAATTATTTCAGACCTATTGCTATTGGGAATACATTTCCAAAAATCATTAGAAAAATTATTGTTATGAGGTTAGGTCTCATTTCTCGTGGGTTTATATCTTCAAATCAGCCCCTCGGACAGCCCTTGGACACCCACCCTAGATAGCCCCCCTAGACACCCAACCTACACCCCTCCCCCTACCCTACAGACCCCCCCAAAACCCCCCCTGGACAGCCCTTGGGCACCCCCCCTGGACAGCCCCTCCTAGAAAATTGTATAGCCATCAGTACCTTCACTTCATTATCAAAGAATTAAAAATGAAAAATTCCTTGAAACTTTTCCAAGAATAGTTATTTTCTGTCTTAGTCTGAATAATAGACTTCCACCACTTATAACTCGGACCCTCTAGTAAGATGGTTACAGAAATAACCTTAAGAGACTCATAAATCTAACGTTGGATAAAAATATCCTCAACCTTCAGTACCAAAACCAATTAATCCTAAGAATCTTGTTACCCAAGAATTATTGTGGGGCTACCATCTTGATTATGGGGTTCCTAGGTGTGTCTTCAGGATCGATTTATTCAAGGCTTTTGATTCGGTCAAGTGGGACTTCTTATGGGATGATTTGGATCTGCTCGGCTTTCCGACTAGGTTCTCGTCTTGGGTTAAAAGATGCGTCTCTACCCCAATGTTCTCGGTGAACATTAATGGCAGTTTACATGGCTACCTTTCGGGGGAAAGAGGGCTCAGGAAAGGGGATCCACTTTCACCTTTCCTTTTTGTGATTTTCATGGAGTTTTTCTCGCGCATCCCGGAATGTAGGATGCTGGGGGCTGGGGGCTGGGAGCTGGTGCGGTGGCTGGTGCGGGCGGGAGTGGCTGGAGTGGCTGGTGCGGGCGGGAAGGCAAGCGGCAGAGGGGGATGGTAGGGGGCGGTGCAGGCTGGAATATGAGGTAGGGGCTTGTGTGGGCTGGATTACATGTGGTTGGGGGCTGTGGCAGGGGCTGGTGCGGGCTGGGATGTAGGAGGTAGGGGGCTGGTGAGGGCTGGAAATGCTGGTTGGGGCTGTTTTGGAGGTGGCAGAGGGCTGGCATGAGTGTTTTACAGGAGGCTGGGGGTGGTGGCTGGTGTGGTGGCTGGTGCGGGCTGGATTGCAGGTGGCTAGGGGCTGGTGCGGGCACGAATGCATGTGGAAGGCGGCTGGTTGCAGGTGTTGGGGGGATGGTGCAGGCTGATTTAAAGGTGGAAGGGGGGCTGTTACGGGCTAGAATTCTGGTGACATTGGGCTGAAATGAAGGTTGAAGTGGGGGATGGATGTGGCTGGAGTAGGGCCAAATCACGGCATTACCGCGGCGTGAAAGCGGGGTGACCGCAGCGTGACCGCGGCGTGACCGCGGCGTTTTGGCCCAGTCCAGCAACATCCGCGGGGGAGCATCTTTTGTCCAGGAGCGAAGAGAGCGGGAGGAGGTAGGGAAACATTCCGACCATTGCCCCGCCGACAGAAATTGTGATTAGTCAGTCTAAACATTGATCACAAGACTCATGGAATACTATCACTGTGAACCGCCGCAGGGTGTCATCCTGGAGCAGGGCCAAATCATGGCATTACCGTGGTGTGACTGCGGCGTGACCGCGGCGTGTTGGCCCAGTCCAGCGACATCTGCGGTGGAGCATCTTCCAGCCAGAAGCGAAGAGAGCGGGAGGAGGCGGGGCAACATTCCAGTCGTAGCCCCGCCGACAGAAATTGTGATTAGTCAGTCTCAACATTGAGCACAAGACTCATTGAATACTACCACTATGAACCGCAACGGGGTGTCGTCCTGGATTAGGGCCAAATCACGGCATTACCGCGGAATGAAAGAAACGTGACCGCAGCATGACCGTGGCATGTTGGCCCGGTCCAGCGACATCCGCAGGGAAACATCTTCCGGTCAGGAGTGAAAGAATCTGGAGGAGGCCAGGCAACATTCTAGCCGTCGCCCAGCCGACAAGAATTGTGATTAGTCAGTATCAACATTGATCACAAGACTCATGGAATATTATTACTACAAACTTCCGCAGGGTGTCATCCTGGAGCAAGGCCAAATCATGACGTGACCGCGGCGTGTTAGCCCGGTCCAGTGACATCTGTTGGGAAGCATCTTCCGGCCAGGAGTGAAGGGAGCGAGAGGAGGCGGGGAAACATTCTGATCGTCGCCCCACCGGAAGAAATTGTGATTAGTCAGTCTCAACATTGACCACAAGACTCATTGAATGCTATCACTGCGAACCGCGACAGGGTGTCGTCCTAGAGCTGGGCTAAACTGCGGCATGACTACGGCGTGTTGGCCCTGTCCAGCGACATCCGCGGGGCAGTATCGTCCGACCAGGAGTGAAGGGAGAGAGAGGAGGTGGGGCAACATTCTGACCGTCCTCCTCCCCCTACCCTACAGATATCCCCCCTGCCCCCTCCCCCTCCACCCTACCCCCTGCCCCCCTCCACCCTGCCCCCTCCACCCAACCCCCTTCACCCAACCCCTGCCCCTTCCCCGCCCCCTGCCCCCTGCCACCCTCCACCCGCCCCATGCCCCCTGCCCCCCCCTCCACCTACCCCCTGCCCCCTGCCCCCCTCCACCCGCCCTCTGCCCCCAACATTCCGACCATCCCCCCTCCCCCCTCCCCCTCCCCCTGCAGACATCCCCCCTGTGCCCTTCCCCCCTCCACCTTGCCCCATTCCATCAACCCCCTGCCCCCTGCCCCCTGCCCCCTTCCCTGCAGACCTCCCCCCTACCCCATGCCCCCCACCACCCTGCCCCCTACCACCCTCCACCCCCCCTGCCCCCTGCCCCCCCCCCCCACACATGATCATATTGAAGAATATAAGCTCCTAAACAATCATGGGATTCTTCCTTAATAAGTACCATAGTCATAATGGCTAGATAATCCTCATCTTCTTTGGATTTTATCTCAGATGTTTCAGGATTCTTTCTTACAACCCTTGAAAATATTATAGGTATTGTGGCTCCTGATTTCTAAATAGAAAAAGTAGGAGACACTCGTCCCTCCTTAGGATTAGTTTTATCTGAAGCACAGGGGTGTTGTACCTGATGATATTCAAAACATTTAGAGAATTATACCCTTATTGAGTTTAAAGGACACTATGACTAGATGATTCTCCACACCTCCCCTTAATGTGTTAAAGGAACCCTGGAATCCAGTGACTCTCTATCTAGAGAAGCATTAAACACATGTTCCCCAACAAGATGAGTACTAGATTAAGCCTTGAATATACCTTTCGACCGAGACTCTAGCAGTTCACTATGGAATTTCCTTAAAGAAAATACGACGAAATGTACTCCTCTTATGTTTCCTAGACAATTTGTTTTTTAACTTTGAACTATTTTTTAGTAGAGAACCAAATAAACTCTAGATTTTTCTTAGACAGTTCAATCTCTACAAAAAAATAATGAATGAGATTTTTCCCTTTTAGAATCTTCTGATCGACCTAAAATATTTCCAAAAATGCTACTGCAAATAGTAAGAAAATAAGAATTTTAAAAAGGCAGATGCAATATGATAATATAAACCCATTGGGATGAAAACCAAGAGTCTCTCCTAGAGTGAACAATTTGGTTCCACTGGTAGAGGAAACATGGTTAACAGTTGAAAGAACATGAATATTTGGACAAAGACAAAGCCATATCCACCACTTCATGCAACCTGTGAAAGAATCAATGAGAACTCAGTTCAGTACACATATCATGGATCAATTCTTCTATTAGGGAAGTAATGAATTAGCAAATTTGAGGGAATAATTTTTGACTACTGGAAAACATTTGAAAAATACTGAAACATTCTTGTTAAACTGAATACTAGTGATCGATCTTGAATGAAGTGATTTCAAAATTGATGAATGTCGAACCCCAGGAGAAAAGACATAGAAGAAGGTAAATGATACTTCAATGTACCGAATAATAGATAAATTAAAGGATGGGAAATTATGAAGGGAAGGAGTAGGCCTGGAGGCAGCTCCAAAACCATGAAACCTCAAGTCACCAGTGATGCTTAATAAGGTTTCTCATGGATGAGAAATCGTATAATGGATAGTTTGTAATGACTATGGATTTCTTTTTTGGGTTTTTAAAATTTAATTTTGGTGATTTCTAATTAAAATGATTAAGTTTTAATTGAAATTTTATGTTTCGGGTGGATGGATTTAGTAAAGGGGGGAAGAATTATGTCATGTTCCTAAAAATCAATAGATGGGGCCACCAGTTAGCTATTATAAAGAACCATGAACATATTAATAGTGATAGTGGGGGAGGGTAGGCTCTAGACTAACTACTGGATGGTTGATGGTTGGAACCAAAATGTTTGTGGCCATTGGTCAGTTGGTGGTTTTCCACTGGGTAATCAGTGCCTTACTTGACCTTGTTTTTCATAAGGTCACTTTATGTCATTTTTATCATGGATTTTAGAGGTGGATTAGAATTGAAATGGAGTATTTGTTCCACTTAGTTTCAAATAGGATGATATGAATGGCATGAGAGGATGTTTTCACGGAAGATTTAATGAAATGAATGCTAATCTGTGATGACTAGAGGATTGGATGACCCCTGATATACCTAATTCTGTGAGGTTTTGAGATCTAGAAATGTGTAGGAATACCTAGAGGAATACCCCATGGGATTAAGAAAATGAAAGGTTACATAACATATAATACGACATTACTGGTACTATGGGACCCCTGGGCCGTGGAACTGGGATTTTGGTTCGATTTAAATCTCACATGCCACGTGAAATAGTCACACAACATGGGACCCATCTTAAAAGTCTAACGGCACTTAAAGAGTGTCTTGGTTCAAACAATGATTTTAATAAAAAGAGAGAAACCCCCTACAGGAATATAAAAAGGGTTAAGTATGATGTGTTCTTTATGACTAACAATGACATCAAGTGTAAGGAAAACATCATTGCAATAATGTTAAGCAGGGTATACCACTGTGAGTTTTCGCAGACAGCGCACCTCCATTGGAGGAGTTTTATTACAAAACCATGACTTATTTATCAAACGAAAAAATTATCTTAACTAACACTTATTCAAAAATTTCAATTTAATATAAACATGCAGAATTAATAAGGCATCTAAATGCAATTTAAAACATTCTTGAATTAAATAGGCTAGGAGAGGGCCCCTACCTCAACCTCGAGGCGCGTTTTCTTTTGATGACAACAACTCGAATCTTCCATTTTTTCACTTGCATGCATATGTAACTTAACATATATATAAGGACACCTATCCCCTATGTACATATTTTCATGGACAAATATGCACAAGGGGGTCCTTAGATATATGTTTATACTTGAATATACCCTTTTACACTTACACGCGTATGCATTTTTCATTTCTATATATAAGCACACCTAGCCCCAATATATATATTCATACTTCCATGAGTGAATATATATAAAGGGGGAACTTATATATGCATATTCCTACCTATGAATACACATGAATGTCTTCATCAACGGTGACTCTAATCCACCTAAACGAAATCCAAAACACACTACAAAAATATAAGGAACCCAAAAATCAAAAAATCCCTAATTAAAATTGGGCCAAAGAATAAAAACAGAATAAACCTTACCAAATCTTGAAATCATTGTCTTCGATGGTGGTGGATAGAACTAGTCTTATCATAAGAAACCACCTATAAGAAAATAGTGGGAAAAGAAATGAGATATAACAACTTCTTATATATATGTGATCAATGTGTCAACTGTACATGATAAATGATACATGAATCTATAACCAACAGTGAACAAATAATATTCAAATTGATATGTATATCCCAATACTAAATAACATGATCATTAATAAAGCTCTTTATTTTTCAAAAATCACCTTCAATTGCCTATTCAAAAATCAAAAATCACCAAAATATGAGAATAAAGTAAACCTTCATTATCACTTAAAAATGTGAAATAAAGATTAGAAATTGTTCTTGACCTAGAAAATCCATTCCTTGAATGTATAAAATACCTAAAACTCAGGATTCCTACATCCTTTTTAATTTTCTAGATTGAAACCTCATTTTTAGCATGTTCTTCTTCTATAATTCACCTTTATTCTTAGTTTATATAGGTTTATCAATTTTATAAAGTAGAGAATTTTCCTTCTTTAATTCTTACTCAATCCGCTTGGATTTTTCAAACCAGTTTGCTAATATGATTAGACAATCTTTTGGTGCATGATATTCCTTCTTCTTGATTGTATATTCATTCTTTGTCGAAACTATTTCCGAACATGTGATAATTGGTTCTTTCCTTTTATCTTTCAACAATTATTATTTTTATGGAATCTATGTCATAAATTATTAACAATTTGGACTACTTGGTTTCCCTTCTACACACACTTTCAACAGCCTTTAGAGTAACTTTTTTAGGCTCCCTTTCAAACTCCACACTAGAATTGTCAAGAAGTAGCCCACTAAAATATCAAATATTGTTACTTAACCCAACACATTGATCTGAATGACATCTTAGAAATACAAAAGCTCTAAATATCATATTTACCAATATAAACTCCTCATAATTAACTAAACACACTGACTATACCAACCACTATAGGTAAATCATTAATTTTGGTGCGGTCTTGGAACCAAATATGGTTCATCCAACATCCAACTCTAGACAGTAAATTCATCCATTTACTATCTAATTTAACAGATTTCACAACCTTGATAATGATAACCATCCCTTGATATAGATTTCACTCAAAAAAGGCGAGTATGAATCTCCCCACTATAGTATTATTGATACCGTCATCAATCCTACATACACATGTCTAGTTCCTAACATCACATTATGATCACAATAGAAGATCCTGACCCAAAAATGATATAGCTCCACAAATTCCCAAAACATGCTCTTATTATGTAAATCTACCATAGCCTCTAATAGAAGAGGGACTGAAACTTGATCCATAAAACCTCCTCATTCCTTCTTTTATGATCAAATGTATTTATCCATTCTGATTCATCTCCTTTGAATTTAGAAACTTGTAGTTTCACACATATATCCTATAGAGTTCCAATCCTTTCAAATAGGAACTAAACATTCTTAAACATGTTCTAAACATCCTACGATCCCATGTCACTACTGAAAATTAGATACTGCTACTCCTAGTCATGGATAACTTAGAAAACCAATGTTTTTCCTTTTTGAAGGCCTTGGTAAATGGATCAAAGTAGTTGTCACATAATATGAGGGAAACAACCAAATTATCATATTTCCAATGAGAACACAATGCCATCCTAATTAGATGCTTTGTTGATGAATTTTGAATCAACCTTGTTCGGTAATAATAACATTACTAATCAGAAACCCATCGTTCCATAATCTTAAGCATGCATTATTACCAAAAAATCATGAAACTGCCTTTAATCCATACTTCATAACAAAATATCATTTCAAAAACACCAAAACATAAGGTTTATCATAATAATCTAAGGGTTACTCTCCTACACACCAAGCATAACAACCAAACTGCACACATTCACCCCTGAAAATAAGAAACCAACCACTCCTTAACTGATATAACAAGAAACTCCCTATTAAAAATACACAATCAAATCACCCAAAAATCACCAAAATTCCCTATATCGAGAGTTTTACATCAAAAAAATCAAGAAAACCCCTAACAAGATCCACCAACTTGAGGGATTACCACCAACCCAAACCCCAAACCCCAAAGACAAATCCAAACCATACCCAATACATAACCATCATACTCCAAACTACTAGGAATCTAATATTCTAACAAACCAACTAAAGGTTTTCATCTACCATATAAACATGATTAAGATATCATAAATCAAACAAAAACACGTGAAAACCACTATTTTAGATTCTATTAATTAATACATCGTCAATAGGTTATTCTATAAAACACCAATTCATATATTATTTATTTTTTAATTAATCAAATCCACTCTCAAATTAATAAAAACAATTATTTTTATACTAATAATAAAACTAAAAATAATAAAAAACTGAATAATAAAAATAACCAAATTAATAATAATATCATTATTTTTGGGGTCAAACAACGTACACGGTCGTGATCCCAAATAATAACACATATAATAATAAAATGTTCTGTAGTTAAGGATGGGCACTACACACAATCGCACGTACAGCCTTACACCCGTGCATGACACCAAAATCATTTAAATTAAAACCGGCTCAACTCGCAGCTCAAAAGTGAAACCCAAAATAATTAAAATAAAATAAAGCGTCGATCGGGGCGTATATCGCTTTAGCGAAGTGACACGGCTTTGACTGAGCCAAGCCCATGTGTTGAGCACTGCTAATCCAAACATTCATTTATCAGGAAAACGAAAAATCTCTTGTTGGGCCCGAAATGCATCTCAACAAAACAATTAAATCAAATAAAATTATCATATAAAGGTAAAAATTAGAATCATTACCGATGTGCGAAGTCGGGGTGTGACAATTCTCCCCACCGTGATACTTTATGCCCCCAGAAATCCTCAAAAGAGTTAACAAAGCAATCATTCCATGAAAGACCATGAAGATACCTAAAACAAAACTCAATCACCTAAAGATTGGGCATTCAAAACACCCTTGTCCTGAAACATCTAAGATCTCAAAACTAGAACCACCAAGCCAAATGACCAACAGCAGGGAATTCACCTCGAAACAGAACTATAACATGGAACACCCTGACCCCTGACATAGGGATCACCAGGGCCGCTCGAGATCTCCATGAACACTCGTCAAGCGACCCACTATCCAAGCTAACCAATTAGCATGGACGAGGTCGGGCAGAGCAAAAGTAAGGGGTTGCTCCTCCAAGCGCACTTTAAAGACAGAGTTTTCCATAATTTCATCTGATGGTGGTCTCCCCACCATATTAGGATCCTTGTCAAATATTGGTTATCCAAACCAAAACGTTTCACAAACCCAGACAAAACCTCTAACACTGGCTTAACCATCCATGCTCCCTAAGTTTAACCAACCAACATAAGAGGAGACGTCGGTGAGACCCGCAATGGGTCTCCTTACCATTTTAGAATATGCGTAACACCATGGGACCCGCGCGACATTACCAATTTACTTTGAGAAACACTGTTTGAACCCTTCATCACTAACACACTAACACGACCGACCTACATAGATGATTTCTACAATGGAAAAAACTCCACCACATGAGATGGGTTTGATTGCAGAAACCTCTATCATAGAGGGAAACTCGATAGGCATGCGTTAATCCCACAAGACAAAAGTATCTCTGAAACAAGTATAATTTCGATCCATAACCAACCACAAGAAGGTTCGTAGAGCACGTCTGCTGGATGTACAAGAGTACGGGTTCCCTGAACCTCTTTAAGGGCCAAGAGGGACTCCCGCCAATGAAGACCACAACAAGGAGAGAAGGGATTTAGGCCCTTCACAACAAAGATTAAGACTTCAGAGGCAATACCGCAATATGGAAATTTAAGCTTCCCTCATCCCGTAACTACAGACTCAAATTGGATCAAGCCCACCCCAAATCCGACGAGTTTTTGACTGCGCGCAAGCTTCAGCCCGAGACCTATGGTTGTGGCCCTGATGTCTGAAGCATCTACCACCTCATGGTCATAAGCTGACCACATCTGACTGGAACTTCCTCCGTTGAAAATGCAACCTGTATACTTCTCCTCGTGTCCCAAACGGCAACGCCGTCAACATACCAACTGAGAATTGCAGCGAATGACTTAGAGTGTCCGACTAACCACACTAGAGATAGGAGATTGAGCAGTCTGTCTGACACGCAAGACAAATTGATGGAAGTAGCGCTCCAAGAATATGCCCCTTCGGTTCACACTCTTCATCAGATGAGGAACCTTCACTTCCTTAGGCACAACCGTGGGATGAGGTTAGTCTTAAGGATCGCTCAAGACATCCTTATTCGTAACAAGAATGGAGTGATCACCGTTTACTAGTTTAGTGTCTCTCCACGGAGCATACTCGATACAAATTACACCACACAACATTCGGAGCTCCTCCAAAGCCGAAGACACTTCCGACTTTCCCAAGGTACTCAACGATATTCAATCGACATCGACGTCCATAACCAGTTGAAACAATCGAGCAGAACCCAACTCTGCCACTCCACTAGAAGTCTGGGCTGAACCAAGAACCGAGAGACCTACTGGAAACCCATGGGACATTTCTAGGGGGCATATCCCAAACAATGGACACAAAACAGCCTTCCACAAATCCAACCACATCACAAAGAAAACATCCATATTCCAAACACAAATCCAATAATTCCAATCTAAAACATCAATTCATTCTTAATGAAAAACACCTGCTTGAGAAACCAAACAAAGTACAATAAAACCCAAAAAATCTTTTGAATTCATCACTTTCACTTCGGACTCAAAACCATTTTCCATTATCCAAAACAATTTAAGCACAAAAACATATTTTAGAGAAAACCACACTTTTCAGGAAATAAGATGCAGCTTTCAAAATCAATCACTCACCACTGATATTCCAGGATGCCTCACAGATTTGCATTTTCGTGCCTCCCAGGCACCCATCCACACAATCCACCAACTATCCGTTAATCACTTCTTCATGCACATGCGAGCACCCATTGGAATACCACTAGAAAAGAAACAATGATCTTTTTCTTTCAAAACAAGACATTCCCAATTTTTCCAAAATAATTTTTTCCAACTATTTCAAAAACTCAAGACAAATTTCCAAAATGATTTCCATTTAAAAAACCACCCACTCCAATTTCAAACAACCTAAGACATCCTTTTAGAAATTCAACTTCGAAAAATAAATTTCAAATTCCAAAAATAAGGTCCAAGAGAAACCCACACCAAATATCATGTCAAACGCACACCAAAATAAAATAAGAGCAGCACTAAGGCCTGATTCCCTTTTTAAAGGAAAACAATCTTGCACCAATCCCAAAATTTAAGCAAGATATCACAAACATTAAAGCACTTGGGCGGAGGACTAGTGGTCGTGTCTAAACCGACTACATGGTTTAGCAGACCGTGCCCTAGGCAAGCACCATACACTATGAGTGTCGAACCGTACTCTCAGGCATCCCATGGGTCGCTACTCTATGTGAGACCGTGCGCAGTACCGGTTTACACCCATTGTCATCCCCCATCCACAAAGACCAAGGCCAAAACATAAATCTCGAACTACCCCTGGTTACTCGAGGATCGAAACGAGTAAGAGTTCACGACGCTCTTCTCGCACCTATCCCTCGAGTACCGACAATCCTATCTCCAATCTACGTGACACCCCAAATAAGAAGAAAAAATCCTCCCTCTGATACAATTTTGTCACGAACCAACCCGGGTCGACCCGGAACCAGTCACCCGAGCCGGCCCGCACCACGGCCCGAGGGGCGTTCCCGATCCCCACGGGTTGGAAACTAGTGTCGGTCATCAAAATTAAACAGGTGGGAACGTTTTGGCCCAAAAGAAGATAAACTAAGTAGTGAAAAATAAATAGAACAAAAGAAAATAAATAATGAACAACCAGCAATGATACTAACCTGAGTACGACCAAAAACACCTCATGACCTCGAGAGTCACTCTCCAAACCACAACCAAGTCTCGCTCACGGCGAACAAGCTCGTGCCAACCTGCAACAAAAACTAAAAACAAGAAAACACTATAGGAATGAGTATTAAAACTCAGTAGTTTGGCCCGACTAATTCTATTCCCAACGTACAATCCATTAAATAAAGAATTCACTAATTTCAAGTTTGAACTACTATTTATTAAAGAAGGTTTTTCTATGTATTTTTCTCAAAAGGAAAGTAAAAACCATTGCCCTTAACCATTTTCAAATCTAGATTCATTTCATTAGTGTCAATGGATTTTTAGAAAGGGAAAGTGATGTTTATATTTTTTTCAAATTTGTACAGAGCATTAAACACTTTCATTTGAAAACCATTTTTAGAAACCTAATTGAAATATGTTTACCACTTTCCAAGGAGAAAAATACACCAGAAATTCACAAAAGAAATGACACATGAAGGGCAATGTGGGTATACATATAAGCATCATAATCGCTACAGCAAGCAACAAAAACCGAATAGACATGGGTAAAACCTAGCATCTCGTGAACAATCTGGATAGTACCATACATGTGACTCATCCTGAAGGCATTCCCTAACTTGATGACGTCATAACGCCCATACTGCTACTCGGTATAACCCTGCATGGCCTAACCGAGGGGCCCAATCCCCATAGCAGTAATAACACAATATTCCCCTTCTATGGGGACACTAGCTAGTGCATAATCTAAACTAGTGCAACACCGTTCACAAAAATTCACTTACTATGACAGGTTCCCATGTCAACGTGTGTAATAAAAGAAAGGTGGTGGGTAAACAAAGTCAGTAAATCAGTACAAACATCACACACAAATCATGCAGTCAACGTACATCAAATATCACATCTGAGTCGCCCCAAATAGAGTTTTCCAAAATAATTTATTTTATTAAAGTGACAAACATGCCTTCACCAATTTTTAAGGAAAATCCTTATTTCTCAAGTGAACCAAAACACTCGTTTGCGCCTCAAAATAAATCATTTACCAATAAACCAAAACTACATTTAAAATTATGTTAATTATGTTTAAAGGCCAAATGAGCATTCTTTCCCTACAGGGTGTCCGCTCATCAAGAAAACCTTTCAAGTGTCATGTATAAAATAAACAGCTCTTTTTACATCGAGTGATCATTTAAAAATTTATCATCTAATACTATTTCTTATTTATAAAAATTTATAATATATCAATCAAATTATTAAATTCTAAATTTAAATGCAAGTGTAGTGGGGGACCTACCTCGACTCACCGCTCGATCGTGACGACACGACTCGCTTCACAATTGCGCATAAGCACGCGGAAACCGATAACTGCAGTGTCGTGGACTTTTGTTGACGACACGCTACAATAACCGAAAGAATTTAAATGCCAAAAACCTTTACCCAATTCGATTAAAAAATAACTTTCATCCTCAATAATTATTTCATGAAACATTTCAAAAAAAAATTATAAAATTTTTTTAAAGACCATTTCCACAGATAAACAAAAAACTAAAATATTTATTAAACAGTTTTAAAAATATTTCGCATGACTTTAAATGCCAAAAACTTCACTCAAAACATCCTTTTTAAACCAAAAGCACCTTGGCGCAACACCAAACCACCTTCCAGACATGTTTCGCACCATTAATATAATTTAATAAACCATACATATAAGTTTATAAAACAACTTTCAGGAAGTGACACGTGGATTTACCAACAAAACTCATTCAAAAACCTGTTTTATGACCAAAAACACCCCAAAAACATATCAAAATAGAATCTACAACCCCAATAATATTTTATAAACTAGTTTCACAATTCAGAAAACACCAATTAACAATGTAATATATGTTTTCATCCAAGACACACCGCGTTTCACATGAACATGCCACTTTAAAAACCAAACGCATAATAAACATGCATAAAAACAAATTTCGCACAAAGAAAACTAATTAATAAATATGATATGTTAACTAAATGAGAAAATTAATCCATCAAACAATAATTATACGCAGAAACACTAACCTCGATATTGACCAAACACCGCAAAGATTGTGCGCAAAGTCTACCGCACTTCAATCGCAATACAACCAAACTTAGATATGTCCAAATTCATGAATTGGACCACAAATATCACAATTGGACCATAAAAAAAGTGGAACCCTAACCCCGAAACACTGCCAAATGGAAGAAAACATCCACCGGTGTAGCATGCACCTGCGGAGAGGTAGAGGAAGGCTAGCCGAGCAGAAAGAGGGGCTTTCAGAGGTGCGCCACGCCGAAAAAGAGGGGTCACCGGAGGTTCAGCCAGGTTGGAGAAGGGGCGCCGACTGAGGAGAGAGGCGCGCGGAGTAGGGGTGTCGTGAGGCGATGTGCCGGGCGTCGGGGCGAGCTGGAAGGGAGGGGGATACCAGAAGAAGGGACCAAAGGGGGGTGGGGTTCGTAGGTGAAGGAGAGGCGGGGGAGAGCGGGGGCGGGTAGGGTTGGAGGGGAGGCGCACTGTGCAAACATGAGGGGGGAAAAGAGGGTCCACTCGGGGAGAGAGGGGTAATGAAAGATTGGAGAGAAAAGAGGAAAAAAAGAGAAAATAAAATAAAAATAAATAAAATAGAAATAATAAAAAATAAAAAATAATATAAGGAATATAAATAAAATAAAAATAAAAGAAGAAAACATAACTCAAATTAATAATTTTTTTATACTAATAATAAAACTAAAAATAATAAAAATATAGAATAATACAAACAACCAAATTAATAATAATATCATTATTATTTGGGTCGTACAACACGCACGGTCATGCGCAAGGTCGCGCTCCCAAATAATAACACATATAATAATAAAACGTTCTATAATTACGAATGGGCACTACACAAAATCGCGCGTACATCCTTACAGCAGTGCATGACACCAAATTCATTTAAATTAAAACCGACTCAGCCTGAAGCTCAAAAGTGAAACCGAAAATAATTAAAATAAAATTAATCATCAGTCGGGGTGCATATCTCTTTAGCAAAGCGACATGGCTTTGACTGAGCCAAGCCCGTGTGTTGAGCACTAGTAATCCAAATATTCATTTATCAGAAAACGCAAAATCTCTCGTCGGGCCCGGAATGCACCTCCACAAAACAATTAAATCAAATAAAATTATCAGATAAAGGTAAAAATTAGAATCATTACTGATGTGCAAAGTCTGGGTGTGACACATTATATCCTAAATCAACCCATGATAATCAACCTATATATGGTTAATTTAGATCTCACTAAGGAAATTACTCTTATCATATGAGTTTCAAAATTTTGAGGATGCAATTTTTTTAAGAGATAGAATGTAACGACCCAATATTTTTAATATATGTTTTCCTGTAATTCAATCAAATATGTTCGCAACTTGATCAGAATGGAACACTAAACAAGATCTAAACAATGATATATTTAGACAATTAAAAACTATTCATTAAATTAGTATGTATTAATATGAGTAACCATGTTTTAAAAAATATATTAACATATATATATATAAGGGTTATTTAATACAAATTTAATTTATTCATTATTGTGTTTAAGAATCCATATTTTTTCACACTGTACTTTTCATTAAATAAAACTAGGTATATTATTTTTAAATTATTATTTTAATAAAATATAATATTAAAATATTAATACTCTATTTATTATTTTTTAAAAGAAATCAAGAGTATGAAAAAAAAATATTTTTAGTTGTTATTTTCCTATATAAATATATTACCATTCTACTTTCCGATTTTATTTAAAAGTTGAAATAGAAAATTATACAAATTTAATTTTAAAAAACTAAACATCATTATTATATTAAGAATTTAAATATAATTTTATGATGAATAATTGGATCTTTTAAAAAAATATTGATTTTATGTGAATACTGAAAAATATCATTTTTATCAATAACATGACTTATATGACATTATTAATATATATGACATAATTGGAAATTAATTATACATTTTCTATAAGAATAAATATGTATTTTATATGTTACATTATAATTTTAAACAAAAAATAATTTTTAAAATTATATTTTAAATTTTAGAACAGAAGTTATTGTTTAAAAAAAAGTGTTTTTAATATATTATACATTTAGTTATTTAAAATTAATTTTTTTGAATTTTAGAAATTTTACCAAATAAAGTGTATTTTAAATTTTCAATAAAATTGGCCCATATTATTTTATAATTTACATTTTATTTTTTCATAAATGATAGGTTGCCGTAGGTAAAAACAAGTTACCATGGTAAAAGTTAAAATGGTAAAAGTGAAAAATCAAATGGTAATGAGTTGAAAAATTATTAAAAAATTATGTTAGAATTAGTGTTTAAGATTATATTAACCTTATATATTATCCTATATATTATTTATAAATTTTTGAGTCACTTTATTGAGATTGAGTTCCCATTATTGAACATCTTGAGGTATTTACAAAAATTTCATCCCGGTCCAGTTGTATAAGGGGTACTCATATGTTCACTTACCCTCACCCCAAACCCAATTATTTTGGCCCAATCTCTGACAAAACTTTTCATCTACATTTCTACACACCTTAAATATGTTTTGGTTATTTAAAAGATCATCCCTCCTAGGATTAAACCCTTTGAAATGGAGATAATAAAAGAAGTGAGGTATGATATTTTAACCGCTCCTTCCTCTCTATTTCATTATGTGAACATATTATTCCCCCAATTCCATTATAGAATCATAAAATAATAATATAATTATAATTACTATACCATTATATTATTATAATTGTGGTATAATCATTAACCACCGTTCCCTTTTCTAGTAATAAATAAAAATCGTTAATCTTGTGTATGTCCAAATTACCTCCTCCATGAAGTAACATGTTTTTTCCATCACCACATAATATAGATGGTTTAAAAATTGAAATTTAATAATTATTTTTGATAAATATAACTAATTTAATATTTTAAAATGATAAATTTCATTACTCCTCTCTCATTTTCAAAAGAAAATGAAATCATCATCCATGCATATGTGTGGATTGCTGATTGGTCTAATATTTTCCACATTTTTTTAATGCATTAAAATTGTTCTAATCCCCCAAAATTTTCAATTTGAGCTTATATGGATCAATTTTTGATTTATGAATAGTTTTTAGAAGAATGGTGAAAAGTGATTAATTCTTGTCTTTCTAAATTTTTTTCAATCAATGTTATTTTGGCCATTTATTTAAAACTATAATTTCAAATTGGGTGATAATTTTTTTTAAATCCTTATTTAATTTCCTTCAATATTGGATTCTGGAATAGAGGCGGATTCGATTATCTAGAGGTCCAAAAAAATAAATGAAGTTGAAGACTATTTTGGAAGATAGTGTGGACCCCACCACAATAATGAAAGCACATCTCGGCCTAAACTCCTTCAATTGAAGATATTACAACTGTAATGCAACAAGGAGACATAGGAGTGTATCCCCATTAAATTCCATTGAGTTTTGAATCCATTATGGTTTCCATTGAAAGGCATAATTTTTAAGGAGTCTTCTTAGAACCTTCGTCCAGAAAAAAAACCGAGAATAAGATGTTCATAACTCTAACATCCAGTGTCCAAATGAGTTGAATGTTTTGGGTGATATAATAAAGACATTGGGGAACAACATTGATGAAGGGTACCATGCATGAATTTTCCATTTAATGGGTACAAAACGCATCAACTTTCAGAGGATATAAATATGCCTATAATAGGAGTGGAGCTCCAATCTCTCAAATCAATCCTTCCCACCCAGATTCCCTCGGGGGAACCAAGGGGAGGAGAAACAAAGGCCATTTAGGAATATAATTTATTTATTTTCCTTTTATTTTATATTTGATTTCCATTGTAACACAAACATATTTTCAATTAAATTCTTCAACCTTTCTTTTTTCACCCATTTTCTCAACCAATATCAATCTAATTATTCTCTCTCATCTTCCACTATGATCACTTTTCACTTCACAATGGAATGTGACTAACATGTTTCTTGTCCACGGGGGAGGTTTCATGGTTTTCTTCAATGTTATGCTTCAATTTAAATATTTTTAAATCTATTTGTGTTGGATGTGAGTGTGTTGCACGAGTGTGGTGGTTGTCCATCACAATATTATTTTCAATTCCATTTATTTTCCTTGATTAATAATTCTCCCTCACTTCTTATAGTAAAAACCTTCATACAATGGATTTGTGGTTTCAATAAGGGATGAAATGACATACAGTTGAGATGGGTCTTGTAGTAATAACATTCTCAGTTGAGGTGTCAATTAACACCTCCATGGAATGGTGTGTTCAATTTTTGATTACTAACATTCACAGATGGATTAATGAAGGGTTTTAATGGATAAATATGATGTTAATTAATTAATAAGGTTATTTTATGACAAATTTAGTAACTTGTTGATGATATTTATAATAAGAAATCATTGTAAAATTAATCATACCAAAACATGTATAAGAAGATGAAAATGATATTAATAATCCATGTAATAGCATTATATATTATACTTATAATTACTTAAAATTTTTATATATCACAATTATAATCACTAATTAATATCATTATTTTTCATTCTAGTGATATTACTACTTAACCACCTCATAACTATGCAATAAATTATGGTATGTTTTTGTTTAGGTCTGTTTGACCACACACTAATAAACTACTATAAATTAATGTCATGGAAGACTATGAGAAATTGACTACAAGTAATGTATGATAAAAATTATTAAATAATTACATTATTTTGGATTTGGTATGGAGGCATTAATATTAAACCCCTTAATTAAGATACCACCATTCATTTGTTAAGAATAACCAAAACTACCCCATTGTTGATTTCATCTTCAAGGATCATAGTAAAAAATCTCATGGAACTAAATTATAAATTTCAATATAATTTTGAAGAATCAATTATCATAAATTTAATGGTATATGAATGAGGTAATTTTCTGAAAATAATAAATAAATATAATTTTTTCATGAAGGTAGTTTAAAATGATGATGATTACTCACACGTTGTATTGAAAATAGGTAAAAATTAACTAATATATATGTATAGAACAAATAAAAATGAGATTTATGAATTTCAAAAGTTATTATTAAGGTTAGAAAATAAGTAACTAATATATTTTTGTTTTTATATAGAATCTTAGAAGAACATTCAAGGAAATTAAAATAAAAGTTAAGTGTTTCCATCTCAATCACCTTTCATTAAGGCATGCTTTGATATTATGAAACAATAATCATTTTTATGGAAAAACTACATACCCCTTGATTTATAATGTTCTAAAGTTTTTTTACTATAAAAATTTACATACATTCATGTTCTTAGTTATTGTGGTATATGATTGATATCTTCCCTAAAATATATGGTTTTTTTCATAACTAAATCCGAATATATGAGTTATAGTGTTTCTCTTTGAGCTTTATCTATAATTTATTATGGTATACCCTATTTATATATTTTGAGATCAATTTACATTCAAATATTACGTATTTATCATTTTTATTAATTATTGAAAATAAAATTATTTTATGAATGAATCACATCCTCTCAAATGATAGTTTACCCTCCTTTTCGATAATTTCCCTTACCACTAATGTTATAATTTTTAAATAGAGAATTAATTATTTTCTATCTCATGTGGCCTTCATATATACCTTAATATATTTTTAAAATAATGTTTTATCATCCATTTTATGATGTGACAGTTCAAAAAAAGTATTTTTAAATCCTAAAAAGGGAACCTTAAAATTTCTTATTTTATGACATTTTTCACTTCAATAAAATATTTTCAATATGAATATCTTTTTAAAACCCGATTTTTTTTGTTTTTAAAATCATCATAGTTTAATAGTTTTATAAAGGTAAATAATAATCTACTTCCTTCCTTATAAGATCATATAGTAATTTGGAAAATCATAACCTATCAGTTCATTTTTACTTCCCCATGATCCTTATCATGAATTTTCTTGTATTTGAATTCAATGTTTATGACCTATGCTTATTTATTAAAATAATAACATTAAAAAATGGTATAATTAATTATTCTCTTGGGAATCCCTATGATATAGAATTATATCATTCTTTATGATAAGATTATTAATCCCAATTCTTTCCCATGGGTTTTATCATTCATAGGAATAATGTATAGTTTCATTTATTCATGTGGAAAATGTATGAATATACATATTATAATTTTACAGTGGGTGAGACCAAAATTATATATCCCACAAATGCATTGGGTAAAGATTTATAAATCATAATATGTAATTTATAGGACTAGAGATTAAACATGTTACACTATTTTGCTTTTTTCACTCGGTTTATGGGTATGGGGAGTAAACATAATTAACCATGAGACTCTCTCCATTATGATAGTAATGGTTGTGAGCATTAAATATTATTGTGAGACCATGTCTTAGGGTGTTTCCATATATTCCATGATTCCATTATCTTGTGATTTAATTTCCTTATGTCGTGTTTCCATGCTAATCCTAATTCTCATTATTGAGTATGAATTATATATTTTATGTTAATGTTTCATAAATATATTCTCATACCCATATTTTTATCTTATTCCCAATTATGATCAATTATTTTTAACACTTATGTTTATAATTATTGGGCATTTGAGCTCACCCCTTTTTATGTTTAGATTTCCCTTGGATATATAGAAAATTATTACACATGATATCTATAACAAGATACATTTTTTGGAAATTTTTTGAGATATTTTGAAGACTTATTATTGAATAATTAGTTTATAATATATTTGAAAAATTTTAATTTTTATACAAAGATCATGGGTTGTGTTTGTTATTGTTTTGTAATAATTTTATAAAACTCTAAATATAAAAGGTATTAGAAGTGTATAAAAGGTAATATTTTCTTTTACTCATGTGATTATCAGATGGTTAAATACAAGATATCATAAATATACATTTTAAATTATAATAAATATCAATGGATGTTGATATAGATGATAAATACCTTTATAAGATCATTAAAATCATTCTTTGAAAAAATAAGAAAATATCATTTTATTTTGAAAAATATTTATTAGAAATTACAAGAATATTGATAAAATGATTTTATTCAAAAATAGTCATAGAAAAATGTTCAATGAAAAAAATGTTCATGATGGTAGGAAAATTCATTCATGTCGTAAATGTTAAAATAAAGATTCCTTTTATTCATCTTATAAAGTGTCCTTATTATACTATTCTGAAAAAATTTAGTAAAATTAATTTTAAAACCTTTGAAAATATATTAAAATACAGTAAAAAATTATTTTTAATTATCATTAAATTTTATAAATGATAAATATTGAATTTTTTTTAAAGAACATTAATTTGAAATAATATTTTCACCAAGCAAAGAGGAAATGAAGTTGAATTTTCATAATAACATGTACATGATCATTTTAAGTACCAAATACAGAATAATGAAATGAAAACATGAAAAAAATATAATTGTATTACAAGAAAATAAATTGTTTTTAAGAGTTAATAGAGTATAAATCACCAAAAGTATATTCAATCATATATAATCTTTCTTAAAAATATCATTACAACTTAAACTGTTACTTGAAGTCCATATTTTCTTCATAAGAATTATTAAGATCATGTATAATAGATTTTTATTTATTATTAATATATAAAATAACTATATTAATATTTATATTTAAATATAAAATTCAATTTTAATTTATTGTTAAACATTTATTAAAAACTCTTCATTGAAAATCAACTTTTACGGTGTTAACTATTTTGTTTCTGATGCATGTTTTGGTTTGAGAGTTACTATACATGAACCATGTTGCTGATTTAATAATATATTTAATAATAATAATGTTATAAGTAACAAATTTATTCATTATATACACTTTTACAAGAATCTATATATGGTGGTGATGAAAAATGGATTACATCAATCTGTGGAAATGGTAGTCCATACATATGCCTGAGTAATGTTAATTTTAATTTTCCAATTAATGTATCAAACGAATGGTAAATAATAATATATTTTTATAGAATCATAATTATATCATAAATATCATAATATTAATTAAATAATTCCATATTAGAAGCTATGTATGGGATATATGAAAAACAAAACACTTCACTTCATAGCGGTGCTAGTCTACACATACGCATGAATGATTTTATCATTTCTCATAGGATGGAAAGAAGGTAGAAAATGTTTATAACATTAACATAAAAAACATTTATAGTAATGATACTTATTTAATCATTTTGATATGGGTTTATAATTTTTTTGGATATTAAAGAAGAAATAAACTTGAAAAAGCTCGGTAAATTCAATTACCAATTGTTTGGGAAAACCTCCATTGACTAATAACTTAATCCTTTTTGGTTTGGTATTAGGGGAAGAATAAAAGATCTAGGATGGTGGAGGGAAGTTAGGAATATATATTGGTACTTATTTTACAATATATATGGAAAAGTGTTTGAATAAGTTAAGGGATATGGTTCCCTTTTTAAGTGTTTTATGTGTCACTCTTGTAAATAATAAAAATATTAAAATATAATAATGTAATATTCAAGTGAAAGTGGAACTAAGGCCACCCAAATTCAATTATCAGATTATTTTGTGTTGAAATCACTTAAAATAATCACATTTATCTACATTATAGAGATATTTTCTTTATTATCTCTATGTTTAGCCACCCTTGGTTAATTATTTTATCCCTTACCACAGTGAAAAAGATTTACCTTGTTACTAATCATAATGACAAAAAAAGATATTAAGCTATTTAATAAATTTTGAAATTATGACTCCAAATATATGAACCATTTTATAAAATTAAATTCCAAATTGTTTCAAAATTTATTTTAAAAAAATCATGCAAAACACTATAGATACCAATTTTATAAAAATGAATTTTTACGCGTAAAAATAAATTTAATCCAATTCCATTACTTGTAAAACCGCTACATGAATTTCAAAATATTTCATTGAATATAATATCTATATATTTCTTTAAAATTGTTAATAAATATTTATTAATTTAATTTATTAAATTTAAAACACATTACACGCATAAATGTTGGATTTCAGAAAAACATCACTTTTTTACATTAAATTCTTTTATTTTAGATTCTAAATAAATGATAAAAAATGAATTAATTATATAATGTATAAAAAATAAAATTTAATAAAATTTTTTATAGTTAATTAATTTTTAAAATATATATATATATGATAAAAATTATGACATAAATAAAATATTTCAAAATGTTATTTAGAATTAAAATTATTTCCTAAGTAAATATATTTTATTTTTAACAATTATATATTAAATGAAACCCATATAATGTGATTCATTTTATAATTTATAAGAATAATTCACAAAATTTTATAATTATGTTAATCATAAGATATAAAAAACTTTTATTTATTAAAAATAAATATATTCTAAATCATAGAGTGTTAAATTCTACCCCTTTTAAGAATTTCACCCAAGAAATTATTTCACGATGATGTAAAAAATAGTGGATACATATACCTCATTTAATCCTTAGGTTAGAAATTTTCTTCCTCTAATTTATGATTCTTCCAGATAACCATAAACAATTGAGTAGCCTTATTCCATTGTACTTTTTCTCTATAATCCATGATTTCAATTTGTTTCCCCCATAAGAAAGATCATGTTACAATAGTATGAACATTGTGTTTAATATAAGTGAAGGATCTGGTATATACATTCTCAAAATATATACATGAAACGTGCCTTGAAATTGGGAGAGGTTTGGAGTAATTTCCAATCAATAAACTACCCTCTTGATATTATCAAAAATATCATAGGGAAAGATATATATAGAGAATAGATTTATCTTGTTTGTAAATATCATAACATTATTCCAAGGATATATTTTCAGGAACAATTTATCACCAACTTTGAACTCCAAATATCACTGATGATTGACATCATAACTTTTCTATCAACAATGAGATGCCCAGATGTGTTGCTGAATGACTATAACATTATCGTTCATTTCCTCACCTAGTTAAGATCCCAATAGATTTTTTTTAATATCATCCCAGCACATTGTAGTTATAAAATTAATTCCATAGAGGGATTCATAAGAATTAATTTTAATGCTTCATTTAATGCTAATATTGTCATAAAATATGACAGAAGGAAGGATTTATCCCAACCTCCATTGAAATACATAGAGAACGATCTTACCATTTATTCTAGGTTTTAATGATCATCTCATACTAAACTTATATTTGAGGATGATATATAGTTTTAAATATCAAATCCATATTAAAATCATAATGAATAATCATCTAGAGCAATGAGTTAAACCTCATATCCCAATTGAATACTATTTAAAGTGGTACTCCATGAAACCATACCACTTAATTAATATATATTTTATAATGATGATCAAGAGAAAAATATTATCTGATTACAATGAAATGTGTTAATTTCTTAAGGTAATAATTTATAATCCAAATAGCATTGTTCTCTTTAGATGTCTTGGGTAGTATGATGATGAAATCCTTGGTTATATTTTATTATTTCAACTGAAACATGGGTAATGTATGTAACATCCATTTAAAATTATATCTCTTAGCCTTAATTTGTCGGTATACGAAGCACTAAGATACATAATCTATAATATCTCTTTTCATGTTAGTCCACTAAAAATTTTCTTTAATATATCTATAAATCTTTATAATTCCACAATGAATACAGAATTATGAACTATGATATTCAACCAATAGATCCTTCATTAATTCTGGCATTTATGGGAAACATACTTGGTTCTAGAATCTGATCTTTCCATCATGGTCGTGGTTAAACTCTAAAATAATCTCGACAATTTTATAGCTCCCAATCCTTGTTTTGTAACTCTTTAATCACTAAATAAATTTATAGTTGAACATTTTTTTGATAAATATAGGATCTTTTTCCTTTACTTGTGATTTTTGGGTCCATCCTCTACTAAACCACAAGTATTATATTTTTTCAATCCCCATCATGGAAAAACAAGCATGTCCTTTCTGACTCAAAGAATTAGACACCTTGTTTGCCTTTCCAGGGTGGTAATGTATTGAGTAAGAAAAATCTATAATTTGTTACAACCATATTATTTCAAAAATATTAAACTCTATATATATGAATATAAACATCAAGATTTTATGATTTTTATATATGTCATGCCTTTCACAATAAAGGTATTTCATCTTTTTCTTCAAATAAAAAATTATAGCAGGTAGTTACAAACAATGAAATGGTTGATTTTGTTTATGAACCTTCTATTAGTGAGAGGAATAAGCTACCACAAAGTCATTTAGTTTGGGAACACATATATATACTTTCTTTTATGCATCATTTTAGATCAAAAACCCTTATATATTGTAGTAAAATGTAAACACACATACACTAATAAACCATACTCGTAGTTCCGTGAAATGTTTTTCACATTCATTATTTCTTACATAACTTGGATACCTTCCTTATGAACATGGTTATTATATTTTATATCCTTGATAAATTTCTCAAAAATAATTTGTAGTATTGAATGAAACCAATAAATCTAAATATTTCATTCACCATGGTTGGTTTGGTCCACTGTTTGATTACTTCTGTCTTTGGGGGATCTATCAATATCCACTTGATTATGATTACATAACCCATGAATGATAATTTTTATCCAAAAGTGAAATTTGAAGAATTTATAAAATATTTCCTTATTTATCAAGGACTTTAAAACAACCCTTAAATGATCTCTATGATCTTACTTGATCCTAGATTATATAATAATACCATTTATAAATACTATAATACATTTATCAAGAAGTTATATAAAGACACTATTCATTAGATCCATGAAAATAATAGGGAAATTGGTATGTAAAAAATATAATCACTATAAATTCATAATGACTATACCTTATACATAAGGATGGTTGGGATATTTCCATATTTTTAACCCTCAAATGATGATATTTAGAATGATGGTCTATCTTTGTAAAGTATTGAGCTCCTGGTTGTTGATCCAAAAAAGTATCAATATGGGTTATATTATACTTGTTTTTGATAATGATATTTTTTTATCTTGATAATATATGAAAAGACTCATTGAAACATCATTTTTCTTAATAAAAAGAATAGGTTCGCACCATAGTGATATACTTAGAAGAATGAATCCATTATCACGATTTTCCAGAAGTTTCTTCTTGAATTCATTCAACTAAATAGGACCTATTCTATAGAGAGTGTTTGAAATATGTATATCAATGGTTATAAGTTCTATTGAAAAAACAACTTCAAGATTTAGGGGAAAACTATTAAACTCTTCTGAAAATATATCGTCATATTCCCACAAAATAGAAATATCCCCAATGTTGAGATTCTCCCCAGTCATTTAAAATGCATACCCAATGAATATGTAATAAGTCCTATTCAATGGATGTAATTTCCATTTTTATTTCATATTCATCCTCAAATCAATAAAAAATCATTGGTTTATTTAGAATACGGAATATGACTTCCCTTACTGTGTAATTAATAAAAGATCTATATAAATAAAGCGAATATATTCCCAAAACTTCATAAAATTCAACTAGAGGAATAATAACTACATTTTAAGGAAGAATTTGTCTCATAACACTCTATCTTAGAGGATTTATAGACATGAGATGTTATCATTTTACCATTATATTTTTTCACAAGTAATTGAACATGTAATCATTTAGGTGGTAATGTGATGCCCTTAGAAAATTCATCAAATAAAAAAGAGTGAGTAGAATGAGAATCAGATAGGACTTCAATAGTTCTGGTGTAGATGGAAAGTGTACCTTACACCACTTCATTCAGGTGACCAATTTCGATATTTTTGACCACATGATATTTTAATTTCTCTCTTATATTAAGATTTTATTGATGTCAATTGTCATCATTAGCCCTTAGATTCATTCATTGGCTGGAATATTTACTATAATCCTTAAAAATGTATCATTGAATTGTAGGTGGGGTATTTAGATAATATTTCCCCAAATTATTTTTGTTAGATTTCCACTCTAAATGTATTTAGTATCCAATTTCTTTATTTCATTACTTCCCATGCATAAAAAATTTTCCAATCCCTTGAAGATAATTTCCCCCATGCATCTTTCAATATTTCTAACAAAAATGAAGATTCATTTTCATTACATAGCGGGCTTTATTAATTGAATTTACCTATAACTGCATATTTCTCTTCTGATAATAACAATGATTATGATGGGAATATCTACTATCTATTTATACATTGAGAGTGAATTAAATAATATATTAATATCTACTAAATCCACTTATGGTCAACACTTATTAGAGACATGGTTTTAAGCCATTATAGATCGATCAATTTTTCTTTTAGTTTTAATGATAAACTTAATGTATACATTACATGCCTCATAAAATTTTCCACATATATATTAATAGATTTAACATAATTCTACTCAATGATAAGTAATTACATTTCCACTTTCATGAAAAGTGTTTTAAGAATGTACTTACTCAAAAGTAGCCTCTTAAACTCATCCAATTCCCTGGATTAAATTTCTTCCTCTTTCATCATATTCTTATTTATATTTCATTATTGATCTAATCCTCCTTCTAAATGATATTACATTGGGAAAACATTTTCAAAATTCAATCATTAGAGAATGAAAAATATATTTTTAGTGGAACTAATCCATTACATGGTAACTAGTGGTTTAGATGAACCACTAAAATAAAGAAGGTGTTTCTACATGAATGAATAAATAGTGTTTTTTTCCCTCATTTTCTCATTTGGAAGCTATGTATGATTCATGAATTGTAATATTTTCATGATCATAACAATAATATTATTCATTCTAGATCCCATGCCATTCAATTTCTCAAGAAGACAATCATTAAATTGTCTACCACATTCATTTTTAACATTATTCATCCATGTTTCATCTACTTACTAAAAGTAAAAATCATAGATTAAGCAAAAAAATTTAAAAATCAATGTTATAAATCATATAATCAGTAATATAATTTCTAAGATGTCCTCAATTACGAATCCTTTTTACCAAACTATGACACATTTTTGTTCACCCTATATAAATTTCTATTCATCATGGTGGTTGTTAAGTTATATCCTCATATTATTCATACATTTATCTCCAAAAATAACTAAACCATTATTTGATACCAATTATGTTGACCCAAGAAAAATAGACATACATGTTTCACCATTTTAGATGAAAACATAATATATTACAAAATAATTCACACCCCTGAACCATAAAGGTTTATTTTATTTAGAGACAAGATGCATAATAAACATATTTCATTAATGATCTTCAATATATCCCACAAAGTGTTTCTTTTATAGTACCATTCATAGTCACATCCCACTTAAAACCTTTCTTCAAATCCATGGGAAAGAAGAAACATAAGAAAGTGAGATCTAAGATGTTTAGTAAGGGTAAGCATGGGATATATAACTTGATATTCATATGAAATCCTAATATAATAATAATGGTATGAGATCTGGAACATAACATATAATTTTAATACCCAATCAATGATAGATCATAAATAATGATCCATGGCATAAAGCTTTAGTATTTAAAAAGGCATGAGTTATAAGAGTGAGGAATCATATTTAATCAATAATGATCCATGAGAGCATACTATAAGAATAAAAACATTTAATATGAATTTTTTCCCAATACTAAACATATAAAATCATTTCATTTATCAAGGATCACTACCAATACCATCAAAACATAGTGGACAAAATATTTTAATTGATTGGGTTTTCCCCTAACAACTTTTCATTCATGGAATGGGTTAACTCCCCAGCTCTTTCATATGATATCATTAGATATTAATCATTACCCAACTCAATGGATTTATTTAATGGACCAACCCATCACATAATTGAAATCATACATATGTTTACATCAATATCATAAAAAAATTCATCAATTCATCACATCATTACCCATGGAAAGGAAACCGTTTTTAAAAATCTTTTGACATCACATAATAATAAATATTCTAGAATGATAACCAAGTCAATATCATTAGACAATATCAACATTGATTCATAATAATAATTGAAGTTGGTTGACATAGATTAAAGATATCATTATAATAACATTCAATCATTTCTTAGAAAACATGAAAAATATATCATTTCCTTTTGATAAAATTTTAAATAAAAAGTGCCCAAATTTTTAAAAAAAATTCCATTTGAAAATAGATATAAAAATGTGATTAAATAATTGGAGAAAATATTTATCATGGTGGTATAAAAATCCATTTGTGCAGTAAATATCAAAAAAAAATTCCTTTAACACTTTTTTTGCAAAAATTCAAAAATAACCTCTTCAGAGAAACATTATAAAAAATATATTTTTTGTCTTTTAAAATAATGTTAAATATTGTTAGAAACGACTTTAAATAATCATTAAATAATAGAAAATGGAATTTTTAAAACAATTTTTAGAACATAAACATGATAAAAAATTTCAATCAACCAAAGAGGAAATAAGGTCTACATTACTTAAAAACATTTTCATGATTGTTTTATGTAACATAGAGTGAAAAATAAAAATGAAACAAAATCCACATATAACTAACCAGACTATAAGGGAATGAATAGGGATTAAGAGTTATTTTTCAGAAATATAGAGGCAGATAATCATTTATTAAAACAAATCAAATGATAGGAACCATGAATAGTGTCGGAAAACACAGAAAAACCCAAAGAAAAATATATTTATAAATCTTTTGTAACAATCATGTGCTTAATCGCCTTTCTTCTTCTATGATTTTATACTATTTGTCCCTTATATGATTGACCCCTAGAGCCTTTGATCTCCCCCTAGTTGAAGGAAGATATTGGAGCCTCTCATAAAGCATCTCGATATTAGTGCTTTCAAAATCAAAGCTATCCCCTTGTCTTTCCTTCTATTTTTCCGGAGAAGCGTCTCTTGTCACTGACATCATCATCACCTTTACGACCAATAATTCAGCCAGATAAAAAGTATCCTGATTATTTTTCTCATCAGAGTGCTCTAAATGGAATCTTTTATCACAATGGGACCATCTATATTCTGATCAAATAAATAAGCAGTGTTACATGTAGTCAACTGCTCAACTTCCATGGGAAGAACCACCTGAGACTTTTTCTTCTTATTGAAGACAAGATGGAATCCCTCATTATCCTTAAAAGACTTTAAAGTGTTGTGGAACATTTTAGAAATAAATGGAGAGTCAGATTCTAAAATTTTCTTACCTTTTTTTCTACCTGAGGAAACCATCATTTCATGTGAGATTTTATGATCCTCCTCGAGTCGGATTTCCTCTTTAGACAATTATTTAACTATAGCAACATAAAACCTTAACGCATGTCCTAACTTTATTCATATGTGTTCTTAATATCATGTATAACAGATTAATATCTATTATATATCTCTATAATAACCATATTATTTATTATATTATAATATTGAATTCTAGTATAATATCTAATGGCCCATTTATTATCAATTATTTAATAAAATCAACCTTCAAATTGTTAGTTGGTCTGTTTCCCAAGCATGTTTGGTTTGACAGTTCTGGTAATTACCACTTGTTCATGGTTTAATAATAAATAATAATAATTAGGTTATAATTATCTTATTTATTCATTATATACACTTTTATAATCAATTATATACGGTGGTGATGAAAAATTAATTACATCACTTCATGTAGATGGTACTCTACATGTATGCATGTGTAATGATTTCATTTTTCAATGAATGGAAATAAAGAATAAAAAAATAATGATATATATTTATAAAGTAATAATAACATAATAAATATCATATATATTGATTAAATAAATACATCTGACCATGCATACATCATTTTCTTGAAAAACAAATCCCATCACTTCATGGAGGTGGTAGCTCACCTTTACACATGAATGAAGATATAATTTCACATTGGATGAAAAGGAAGAAGAAAAGGGTTATAAAATTATCATAAAAATATCTAAACATATTAATTTTACTAATTCCATAATTTTATTATGGTTATAGAATATTTTGAGGATGTTAACAAAGAAAGAATCACAAAATAGATCAGCAAAGGCAATTTACTATTCATTGGGAAACATATTTTGGGTTACACCTTAATCCTTATTGGTTTATTCTTAGCAGATGAAAATAAGATATAGAAAACGGGGAGGTAATCAATTAAGATATTAGGGCTATTATTTTTCAATATAGAGGGTTCAAAGTGTTTGAATAAGTGAATGGAGGGGTGCCCATTTATAATTGAGGCGGTTACCACTATTCTAAATACTTAATACATTAAAATATAATAAAGTCATATTCAAGTGAAAGTGGTACCATGGAAACAAAAATTTGAATATAAGATAAGTTTGGATCTAAATTCCTTAAAATAATCACATTTATCCATGTTTTAGTGATATTGTATTTCATATCTCTAATTTTAATCATCTTTTAATACCTTTTACACATATCATCGTAACACAGTTTTACCATGGTTACAATTCATAATGATCAAAAAATAAATTGACCTATTTAAAAAAATTGGACATGCTAATTCCAATTATATAAACCATTTTATCAAATTCAATTCCTATAAGTGGAATAAATTAATTTTAAATTTAGCATTCAAAATGCACAAAAACCATTTTTTTAAAAAATAAATTTTTAGGCATAAAATTTATTGTAATGAAGTAATTATCCTAGTAAAAACCATTACATATGTCAAAATATTTTAATTAATTTAATTTATAAAATTTTCAATAAAATAATTCTCCAATATTGATTATTTAAATTTATTATTATAAAAACATATTATGCACATAAAAATAGTTTTTCACAACAACATCTCTTTTTTCATATAAATGATTTTATTTTAACTTCCAACGAATTGAAAACAAAATAATTTATTTTATACATGTTAAAAAAAACCTTTTCATAAGTTTAATAATATTAATTAATTTTTAAATAAAATATATAAGAATCAAAAAATTCTCATAAACAAAATATATCAAAAATGTACTTTGGGATTAAGATTATTTTTTATGTGAATTTTAAATTATTTATAACAATTATATTTACTTTAAATATAGTATAATTTTCTTATTTTTATAATATATAATCATTATTCACAGAGTATTAGTGTTTTTGTATTCACAAGTTAAGGAAAAAATTTATTTATCAAAGATAAATATATTAAAAAATATTACGTTGTTGTAATAAAGGTGGTGACTTCAAATTTCCAATAAAAATATCATAGTTTTTACCCTAAATCATTTTTAGGTATCTATACTCTTAGAATATTAATTACCATGTGGCATAGGCTATAAATTTACCATTATACTGGACTACACTACCTAGTCCATTCTTTGAAGCATTAATTTATATCCCAAATGCTTCTATACTTCAAAGGAGTGTGAGTAAATGTGTAGTAATTATCGAATTCATGAGATCCTTAATGTTTCCTCACATTCCTATATCTAGACATACTTAAATATTTTCTATGTTTAATTATATTGGATAAAAAAACCATGAGAAGTTTCTCAAAAACTGACCATAGTATAGAGATAATTCAAGGGAACTATAGATCACTATGACACTTTTGGGTTTGATCCATTCCATACATTCCTTTGTCTTTGAAGGATCTATTGATACTCCTTCACCCATAGCCGCATTCACCAAAAATGTGTCTTTTTTTATCCAAAAGTCACACTTTATAAATTTATCATAAAAGTTCTCCTTCTTTAATGTCTTCATCACAATTCTTGGATTCTCTTTATTTTCTTTCTTACTCTTAGAGTATATAATAATGATATTAATAAATACCACAAAAATTCTATTAGGGTAGTCTCCAAAAACTAAATACATCTTGTGAATAAATATTAAAATTTTACAAATGGAATAATTAACAACTCATAGTGTCCATATCTGGTATGAAAGCCTATATTTTAAATATCCTCTCTCATTACATTCAATTAGTGACATCTTGAACAAAGATCCACCTTTTAGAAGTAGTAAAATTCTTGAATTTGATCAAACGAGTCATCAATCCTTGGTAGTGGATACATATTATTTACAATGATATTGTCTATCTCCTATAAATTGATGCAAAACCATATTGACCCATCCTTATTCTTGGAAAAGAGTTCTAGTTCACCCCATGGTGACAAAATATATCATACAAACCCTTTATCCAAATTCAATTTCAATTTCTTTTTTTACCTCCTCCAATTATATCTGTGGAATCCTATAGGGGATTTTTATAAAGTCATATATCCTGGTATGAATTCTATGGATAACTTAACTGATGATCTAGGATATTTCTAGGAAATTATCCCATAAATACATCTACGTACTCCCTCACAAAGGGTGTGTTCTCAAGGTAGATTATTTCCTTTGACTCAACTATTTATGAAAGATATGATTCTTCATTGGGTATCAACACCCACAACATTGAAGGATTTTCTAAAGGGGATTCATAATCTCCTTTTCATATATATAGGAGTATAGGATAGTTCAAAATATGGAAACCAATTTCCTTTTATCAAAAGCTATTGTGATATCTATATAATATCAGACAATACATGATCAATAAAGTATAAAATCATTCCAAATAAAGGATTATGTGATCCACATGAATAATATTTACATTTACAATTATTGGGGAAGAGTCCAATAGTTTGATTGAAATGATTGTACAACTATATTTTTTACATATATATTTACATCCATGTATTGGGGAGGTGATTAAATAGTTATATAAATATTATAAGATGTAATGGAATGCATAGAACATGAAACAAATAAAACATTCTTCATTATTGAGTGAATAATATTTTTACCTTGTATGACTTCATTTTATTATTCCACATCAATGGTGGATATGATGTATGTTTTACCCTACTCCCTCGACATAGGTATTTTAGGTTGTTTATTCCATAAAAAATAATTTTTTTGATGCACTAGCTTGCATAGTGTCCATATTCCTTGTCTTTGAATTACTGCACCATGTGTAGTGCCTTGGGGGTGCATTTATTTATGCTATCATGTCACTCATCTTCTTCATGTCTCTTCAAAATTAAATACCTTGATACCCTTCTTCCATACTTGAATCATTTACTTATTATATTGAGGAAATTACCATGGTTAATTTTTCAATAACATTATCATGTTTGTGGTTGAATCATCATGCCTCCATTATCTTTTGATCCCCCCATCTTGAAACTCCATCCTTCTCTTCATATCCCCATATCAATATAACCATTATACAAACATCATCTCTACTTTAAGAGCACACCAAAATACTTCTTCATAACTCCCAAAGTTAAGCATTCTATCTCATTTCAATGATGTATTTATAAACCAATAAATATCTAATCTAATTTTATATCATTAATAAAAATAAAACCAAATATAAACTTTGAAAGCCATTTAAAAATCACCTCATAGGTTGTGATAGATTAATTCTACTTCTTAATCTCAATAAGTTATCTTTTAATCTTGGTGTTACGAGTTCATAGGGAATAATTATTAAGAAATATATTATTAATGTATTCGGATTCCACTGCTTTAACATTAATCATTGGATTAATATTATTGAACAATGTCCACCACTGATATTATTTTACTTCTAAATGGAAGATGGTTAGCGTAACTTTCTCCTTATTAGAACAATGAATTAGGGAAAAGATATTTTCTAGGGAGTAAGTCCATTATTCTAAAAAAATTGGATTAGAAGCTCCATTGAATGATGTTGGTCATTGTTTCAAAAAGGGGTATTTAGATAATTTCATCTTCATGGGTAAAGGTAGATGTTACACACATTTTAAATTATTATTCATAACCTATTAGAATGTTTTAAGTACTTATATAAGGACTTTAAATCCACCTACCATTATATTTATAATGTCATTCAAATAGTCATTGCATTATCTATCACAATGGTTATTAGTCTGGTTTCTCCTTGTTCACACCACTTTCTAAAATATAAAAGAAAATAATAAAATATAAGTCAATATTGATGAATAATCAACTAATTCACATTTGTAAATAAATTCTAAAGTCTTCATCCATGGGATCCCCATGTTTATCTAAGATTATATTTTTATAGAATAATTCCAAAATTAACTAAACCCTAATTTGATACCAAATATAGATACATACCTTTATCATGCATTATTATCATGTAATTTTAATATAAGAAATATAGTAATAATACAGTCTTGAATGAAAGGTTTAGTGTGTTGGGAAATTTTGGTTTATACAAAATAATCATACATAAAACATAAAACATTTTTTAATCCTTCAATATACCCCAATTAAAAGATTTATTATTATATTTATTAAATCCAATAACATAAGTAAATTCATCAAATAAAGGGTGATATAAAATCTCATTAGGAGTGGGAATAAGACAAAAGAACATGAGGCCTGAATAAACATAGGAACACAAGTGAATGAAATCATCATCATCATATCATAGGCGCTAAACCATCATCATAAGAATACATGAATCATATGAATGTAGGATGGAATGTTACATATCTGTAATAATGAAACATCATAACTTTTTTTTAAAAATTCACACATTATTTGTGAATAAAGATATAATAATGTTCAAACATAACATATGCGTACAAATAAACATTTCATTAATTATAAAATAAGTAAAATTATTTTTATACATATTACACATAATCTCCTATGACATATCATATTGACCAATAAATTGGAAGGATATATAATTCTATGTTAACCTAAAACATCATAATATTCTTATAATATTTCAAGACACATAAAAAGGAAACATTTATCAAACATGGAAATCATATAAATAAATAAGAGAATAATGGGTTTCATAATAACATCATAATCCATATATTAATGAGTAAAACAAGGGGTTTACCCAAAATAAGAAAAAAGTGTATCATTTTAGGTCTTAATGGGTGTCATTGGTGATGATAAATCACGATTCTATAAAAATATAAGAAGAAACATTGGAATAATCAATGAGGTAAATTGAGAACAAAAATATTTTCATTAATCATTAAATATAGAAAATAAAGGATAAACCCAAAGCAAGGAGTTGGGTTTAAGACTGCCCTTACCTTTGGTCTTGGTATATTTCATCTTATTTGTATATCCTTTCTAGGAAAATTACTTATATTAAAAGATGAATCTATAAGTGAATTATATTCTTTCATGTCTATCTTGATCAATTATAATAAATAGATTTTATTTTCTTAATATTCCTTGTTATTGGTGAAGTAGTTTGGTGTCATGATTTCATTAAAGTATCCCATATTATTTCAATTTAAAGATTTTTATTCAATGAAATATATATGTCACTAAAATTATTTTAAAAATCCTAAAAATACTTATAATTTTTTATTTATATATTATAAATAATTTATTCAAATCATCCATGTATGCAATGAAATGTAAATCATTAGAAGTGTCTTGTGGGTGTATGAAACCAACCATTGATACAATGTTTAGAAATTAAAAGAGATACATATATGATATATAAATATATTTGTAACGTCCCTAAACATGGGACTCTCTCATGTGGAAAAAATAGGTTGGTTATGAGGCCTTAAGCACACCTCTATGTACACCATAGTCTACCGACTAGCTAAAAGGGTGTGATGAATATAGTGTGGAGACTATACTCCCTAGAATATAGTTATAACACAATATAGTAATCAAAAATTAATAATACTTATAATATACGAGTAATAATGAATAAAAGAAACCATATATCATTGAAATGGTAATTAAGGAGAAACCAATAAAACAATACGGGTGAATCATGTAATGAAAAACCGATATGTATCTAAATGTCAAACTGAAAACAATATGGATAAAAGAATTGGATGAAAAATATAATATCAAAGGACCCTATTACCAAACCCCATGTAGGAACCATATCCAAACGTCATCGCATTTACTAAGTAAAAAATCTATAATTAGGTCTCTTTCCCTTGTCTAAAACTTTATCCATGTAATCTACTCATGTTACAAATACCATACTGAATAAGGAATGAGTAAAACTCAGTAGGTCAACACCACTGTGTATAAAAAAACCAGCTTGATAATTAGTACATTCAATAAAGTGATTAAAAATTGTTTTAATTAATCAATTAATAATGTACATAAATCAACTTTCTTTGACACCATGTTAGAATATCTTCGAGAATATATGACTACTAGGAAAACCATAACCATATTCCATGAAATAATCACATTTCTGGGAAGATCATTTTGAATGTGAATTTCATCCATCAGTAATATCAATATAAATAATCATTTCAGCATGTATCATTGGTCCAATCCCATTGTATAGTCATTTTAACATGTATCATACATACAAGGACTCTATATAAGAATTTAAACATGTATCACTATTCTAACACCACTGTATAAGTACATAAACCACCATCAAATTCCCTCTATATAAGCATTTTAACATATATCACTTGGACAAGCCTACTAGATATGAATTTCATCTTTTGGTTAAACCCCTATATATAAGTATTTCAGTATCAACTGAAAAAGTCATAACATCAAGGATGTCACAATATCATATGATAATAAACTAAGGATCAGTTGGTAGCTGCTCTTGTGGGTCTTGACGAGGTCTCGAGTTTGAGTCCCACTGAGTTCATCCCTGTACTAGTTGTTGCATGATTTTTGTTGTACTGTAGCCCCTTCCATGAATAAACTGAGGCTTCAGCCTCAACTTTTTAATAATGTAAATTACCATTTTTCTTTTAATTACACATTAATTTATACATCTATTTATCAACATCCATATCAATAGCTTATAATATATGACCAGAGTGATTCTATATCTAATATTCACCTAAAATATCATGTAATGTTAAACACACATAAATCCATTAACCAATTAAATATTATTCAAAGGTTATCTCACATAATTGGTATCCGCAAGCCAGGTTGAAAAATTAATTGAATTCAATAGATCCAACAAATAATCCAGTCCATAATTTATCATCATTCATTATTTAATTAATCACTTTTCACATCATGGTGGCAGAATCATAGTATTTCACACACTCAGCAATTAAAAACACTATAGGGTTAGGTTTAGACTCACAACCTTTATTCGGTGATTAACACAATTCTTCAAATAGTAATCTCCAACAAGAATGTGGGTAAGGAAGATCGTAAGAAGAAACTAGATCAAACCATATCAAGATCAAAAACATAAAAATTTAGTCAATATATTTACACTATAATGACAGAGAGAAATGGAACAGTGGGGAAACCTAAGAAAAATATCTCACTAGAGATTGGATGCGTGAACGGGATATCTGGAATGGAGGAATGGGATCCAAAATTTCATGGAGCATCTTATGTTTCCAGAGGAGGAAGGTATGTAGCAGATTATTAAAAATTATAAACACAAATCAAACTTAAACCCTCTAATCATGGGAAATACACAATGTGAAACCCACTTTTACAATATGTATTTATTATTTAAGAGTTATGCCAAAAAAAGTGTCCGACGGATTAATTTAACCCTACTCAAACAGTACACATTATGTAATTTTGATTAAATGTGTGTAAGTAGTTCACACCATGAACTAGTTTATGGCCTAGAACATTATCATGACATCATCCCAGTAGTAGTTACACATCATGTAACCCATTTACATGGTGTGTAAATTTCATGTAGATATCATTCATCTTAGTGTATATGAAATCACATGAACAACCTATTAATCCTTCCAAACTCATGCGAACGCCTCATAATCCCAATTAACACCTTTATACCAAGAATCCACTAATTCAAACAACAATACATCATTGAACTCTTGGAAATTTCCCCTAAAAAGTCTACCTATACTGAAACAAGAAATAGAAATCGAGGTTTAAAGTCAAAGAAAAACAAAATGAATGATGTTTAATGAAAAAATCAAAGAGGGATTTACCTAGAAAAAATATGAGATCTTATAACCTCCCAAACATATAATAGCTCATCCCCAAGCTTCTCAAAGCATCACTATGGGGGTATCAATGAATAACTATAGCCACTATGCTCTCATATCAGACTCCCTCTCCCATGTCTTCTCCTGAACAAACCCATGATACCACTGTACTCGAACCAGAGGTATAGTCCTACCGCAAAGTCACTTCTCACTACAATACAAATTCCAAATGAGATGCATCTTAAAGGGTGCATCAGTACAATTATCAACATCCCTAACATATACCACATGAGAAGTGTTGAGATAATATATTATAATTTGTGATATGTGAAGAACTTCATTAATGTAATTATATCATTATAGAAGGGATAATCGGCATTCCACTAGACAAACCCTATCCACTATCTCAAATGGACTGACAAACTTGGGTTCTAGCTTCCCTTTTTTCCTGATATAATGTTTTCCCAACCAAGGAGACACATAACGGAAATCATGATGACCAACCTTGACAACTAGAGGCCATCTATGATGTGTTTTATATTATTTCATTTTGTTCTTCATGGTTAGTAACCACTTCCTAATCAACTGAACCTTCTCAAAAATCATCTATATGAGTCTAGGTGCAATAAGATCTAACTTACCTTCCTCTAACCAGAAAAGAGGAGAATGGAATATCCATCCATCTAATGCCTCAAAATGTACCTTCTGGAATGATTCCTAGAAGTTTTTATTATATTAAAACTTCATGAGTTCCATATGTTGCTCTCATGAACCCCTGAAATCCAAAACATGAACTTGTAACATATCATCCAAATCCAGAATAGTCTTCTAATATTGACCATCAGTCATAGGATGATAGGTTTTTTCTCAAAAAAAAATTTTATCCAATAGCCTTCTAAAAACCCTTCTAGAACTAAAATGGGATACATGGATCTATATAATAAAGGATACTCCTCAGAAATCAATACAACCAAATTGTCTTTTGCATGTAGTGACAATTAGGATCATTAATGTTGAAGGTCTCTATTATTGGAAAGAAGTGAGTTACCTTAATCAGTCGATTCATGATCAGTAATACGTCATTATTATTATGGGATTTCTTACACAATCCTATGAAAAAATCCATAGCGACATCATCCCATTTCCACTTCAAAATGGTCAAGGATTACAATAACCTAAATGGGCTCTAATTCTTAGAATTACCCTTCTAAAAGGTAAAACAACTCACCACAAATCCCACTACATCCTTATTAATTTGTAACCACTAATACTATCTATAGAGATCATGGTACATTTTTTTCGAACCGAGATGTACCACCAATCAAGAATCATGATATTATGTCATAAACTCCTCCCAAAAGCCTGTCAAAACTAATAATTATCCATGAAAAATGAGAGTCTTTTCACTACCAAGAGACCATATTGATGGTGTCTCCACACCATTTAATATATTTCTCAAATCTAAACCCTTCGGATTAGATAGATTCACTATCTTCATCTGGTCGAAAATCATAGGTATAACAAATGTCGAAGTCACAACTACTCATCATTGATAATCCTGAACATCTAGATGATTTTCTAAAATGAGTATGATCACCCAATAGTAGTTTCATGGATTCCAAAAATCCTATATTGGTGCCTTATGTATTAAGGAATCAAAACAAATTTCCCTTGACCAGTGTATAAACCAACTCAAAGTCAAAATAATGTGGATACTCAGCCAACATTCTCTATCGAAGGTTCATGCCCCAATGAGAAATGATGTTCCTGATGCTATTGGGGTCCATGTAAACCACAAACCACTCACCCAGAATATTATGCCTCTGGTATCTCAAGGCATGTACCAACATAGTTAACTCCATATTTTGTGTAGGATAATTCCTCTCATGCGGTCTCATCTGTCTAGAACCATGAACAATCCCTTGATCCTCTTGCATAAAAAAATGCTCCTAATCCAACTTGAAATTCCTCACAGGACATGATATATGACTTACCTATCATAGGTAATGTTGGGATAGGTGTGGAGGTTATCCAAAATTTCAGATCTAGATAAATCTCCCTCATAAGCATCTGACTAATCAAACTCCACACCTTTCTTGGCCAGCCCTAACATTGGTGTAACCAAACATGAGAATTCCTAGATAAAGCATCGATAATAACCTACTAAACCCAGAAATATTTTAATCATGATGAAATTCTTAGTACTCTCCAAACATACCATAACTATAAATTTATCTAGGTCCATTAACACTCTTTCCTCTGATATTACCTAATATATGAAGTGCAATTTATCAATCTAGAAAGTGCAATTTTTTAGCTTGACGTAGATTTGATGATCTCTCATATACCCAATATGCTGTCAAGATGTTTGGAATGATCATCAACAATAAGGGAGTACAATAATATTTCATCGATAGAAACAACCACAATCTACTCTGAAAAAAGGATGAAATATTGGATTTATCAAGGCCATGAATACCTCCAGTAAAATATCCAAACCAAAGGACGTCACTAAAATCTCATACAAGTCATACCTAATCTAAAAATATGTTTTTGGTATGTATGATGGGTTTAACCACAATTAGTGATATAAATATATCAAATAGAACTTTGAAAATATCTTGAAACATCTCAACTTGTCTATGAGATCATCAATTTTTGGAAGGGGATATCATTTCATGACCTTTATCCAGTTCAATATTTGATAATCCACATATATGAGCAAAGTCACATCATCATTTTTGGAAAGAGAACTGAGGAAACCCTTGGAGATTTACTAGGTTGTATGAATCCTTTTCCTTACAGATCATTCAACTGATCTTTAAACTCCAAAAGCTCTTATAGTGGCATCCTATTTGGAGGGATATAAATTGGATCTTTTCTCAGCACCAAATTGATCATGAAATTGATCTATTACTTAGGAATTAAGTTATATAACTCATCTTGAATGACATCATCAAAATGGTCAACCACTAGAATAAAAGTTACATGTTGCTTTCCCCCATAATCTTGACCAAGGCTTTCTATCTGAGCCATTAGGAAAACCAATATGCGTTGAATTAGTCCAGCATGACCATCCTGACTATCCCACTAACCCCATTGAGAATAAATTCCTCCTTCTAGATATATAAAGATAAATATCCTCTAGTAATAGTCAATATAATCCGTAAATAGTACTAACCAAAGAATAGAAAGAATCAAATCAAAACCTATCATTTCTAGTATGAACCGTGCCCAAAAGAAATGGTAACCACCAATTTATAGAGAACACACCTTCTAACATTTGATATTCTTCGATATCACTCACAATGGTGTATTAATGATCAAAATTATATCCAATATTTCAACAATGAAACCCAATATATTTTCAGAAAAGAGAAGTTACAAAGGAATTTGATGCTTCCATGTCAAAAAAAATATAAAGGGTAGAAGATATAAAAATCATACAATTGATGTTATAAGGATCTACATCTATAGTACCTGGAGTATCCTACATAGTGTGATGTAGAACATCCTATCCTCCATGGGCTCTTGTCAGACTCACCAAAGATGTCCCCTCTACATGGTATTGCATTTCCTGCACAAGGGTACCTCATCCTCTACATCGACCGGAATGTCCAATTGAACGCCATATACCTCCATACAGTGGAGTAGCTGAGTCCTTCCCAATCTTTAGTAATTGTCTTGTTCCCCTTCCACTTCTCTACTATGAAAAGTTCCTATAAAACTTCTAATTTCTACCCTACTTACTGCAAGTTTGGAACTCCAATGTGGGTTATGGAAACATATGCTATTTGTATCCCATCATTACACACTAATAACACTATAATGGAACATGATCCTGATATGGAATCCCATTACACTAACTTCACTACCAGGTATTTCCGTGGTGATAACTGTCATAACAGTGCTTCTTTACACAAGAAGAAGAGATCCCAGTTCACCCTAGTGAAAATTCCTTACCGCTGATCAGTGCCTCTCTAGGATTCAGTTCTGTGTTGTATGCATGATTTATCAACTATATAAACTACTTAGAGAAAAAGAACAACCACCTATCAACCGATCTCATTGAGAATCATGTCTAGAAAAATTCTCTCCAAATATATCTCATCATCTACTAAAGATTGAGAAAAGTGATTTAGATCAATGAAACATTCATCATATTCCATCAAAATCATGCCATATTTTTTCAGATGCATGAACTAAAGACCCTTCTAATCCCACAACATCTCTAGATAGATGTGGCTCGTGAACTTCACCTCTAAGTCCTTCCAAGATAACTCATCCTAATGTCCATCCTAGTCTAGAATGTCCCACCAATTCGTAGAAGGTCCAAAATTCATACACACAGTATGTTTCAGCCTCTTATGTATTGGCATCTCGGGGTTCGTGAAGATCATTTTGAATGAATCAATCCAAAAATCGGATTTCTAGGGGACTCCCACCCCCATTAAATTTAAGGTGGATGCTGTAGCTGAAATTCTATTCTTAGATGAAACATCGAAGTTGAAATGGGAACAATAACCCTTTCCATAGACCACATAAACCTAAGAAAGATTTCAAGAATATAATCATCCATATCATCCAAATGAGCTACAGGAAGCCCTAATTCATCTATGTTTGGAGTATAATGATTTCCACTCTCCTAACACTCAACTCAAAGAAAATGTATAGGCATTTTTCTTTACAATATAAACACACTCCTTAGAACATTGTCTATAACAACATTGTCAAACTCAACAGGTGGAAAAATAGAGAACCACTAAATCATGGCCCTCTAAACATGGATTGTAAATTTTTTTAGGAAATAATAGTTCTTATATTTTATTTATTAGATTTAATAGGTTTATCATAGCATAGTTCATATAGGCAAGTATATAACACATGTAAAAAACATGTCACTATCATGAGTAATTCATGTAAATATATATATATATATATCCGTATGTTCCTATCATGATGCATGTATACACATCCTGCACCAGAATGGTCCATGAGTATAAATCATAAGGAATAATAACATCACATAACATGTGAATCACTATGGGTGAAATTACATCAATTATTACAATCAAAAATCATGAAGAACAATACCGTCCATGGGAATTTGGATTTTCCCTCATACATGGGTTAGCTAATTCCATGAACATGTTAACTACCAAGTACCATCACATACTAGTATCCATTATAAAACTAATAAATAGTAAAGAAATTGAAAATAAAATCCAGACACCTCTGATACAACTTTTTAATGTCCACCAATATAACACTCCCTCATGTGACCCAAACATGTTGGGTACAAGAACTCATGCATGCCTCCCCATATACCAGAGGTTTTCGACTAGCAGTAGGGGTAATGAATATATTGGGGAAACTATACATTCTATTATAGAGCTAAAACGTAGTCGAATAATCAAATAAAAATAATAATATCAGATTAACAAAGAACAATAGAAACCATATATTATAAAACTAGAATGTAATGGAGAAATCAATATACCAATAATGATGAGTCGTGTAATGAAAAATTGAGATGTATCTAAATGTCAAACTGAAAAAAATAAAAATAATAGAAGAAACTAACAAAATATGATATAAAAAGATCTCGATCCTGATCCCCAATAAGTTATATGGTCCCTAAAACTTTTCCAAACCGAAACCCATATGATCTACTCAGGTACCAAATGTAAGGTCTAATAGACTGCATGTAAAACTCAGTATGTCGACACTACCACAACTTAAAAAAACTAGTCTAACAATAAGTGCATGAAATAAAGAGATAAAAATTTGTATTGATTAATAAATTTATATGATACATAAATTAACCTACTTCAGAACCATTCCATTATGTATTTGATCATGTATTACAACTATGCCAACCATACGCATAAACCATAGAATAATCAAATAACCTAGAAAAGCACAATATATAAGAATTTCAGCCTCTTGGAGTAGACCTATATATAATCCATTTGGATTTATGACTATGAAAAACACAATACATAACAATTTCAGCATGTATCACTAGGCCAATATTGCTATATAATCATTTCAACATGTATCACTTGGAAAATCACACTATATGATCATTTCAACATTTGGGGAAATACCTATATATATGTATTTCGGCATGTATCCCTAAGACAAGAACACTATATAATAATTTCATCATCTGGGAAAATCCCTATATATAAGCATTTCATCATCAACTCAAAAATTAATAACAATAAGGATATCAAAAAATCACATCAAAAAAATTTATGGTTAATTAAGAAAATTATATATATTTTTTCAATTAAATATTCATTTATATATCAATTTATCAACAAAAATATAAATAACATATAATAAATTAACTGATAAATTTTATGTCAATAAATTACCTTTAGTATCATGTCATGAGAAACAAACTTGAAGTTTGTAAGCAATTCAAAATTATTCAGGGGTTCGCTCACCCAATGGGTAGCCATAAGCTAGATTGCAACATCAATTGAATGCATACAAAAAAAATCCAATCCATAATTTATAATCATTAAGTATTTAATTAATCAATATGAACATAATTTTTGTGAAATCTCAATATTAAACATACTCAAGTAATCACTATTATTTAATGGTTTTCTCACCCAATGAGTAGCCACAAGCCAGGTTTCAACATCAATTGAATCTATGGGAACCACCAAAAAATACAATAGATAATTTATCATCATTCAGTGTTTAATTAATCAATATGAACATCATGGTAGTGGAATCATATTATTGCACATACTCAACAATTAAAAGACCATAAGGTTAGGTTTAGAATCCCTTCATATATCCAATGATTAATGAAACTCATTCAACTAGAATTGAAAACATGAATGGATGTGGGGAAGTTTATAAAAAAATAACCGATATCCAACTAGATAAATATCAAAACCCCCAAATAATTCTAGAAATGACATTTACACTACAACGATAGAGATAAATGGAAGAGAGGGGAAAACCTCGAGCAATGCAACTCACCTATGATCAGATGCAAAAACAAGATGACCAGAATTGAGGAAAGGGGACCAAAAACCCTTGTAGATCCTTAGGTTTCAGGAGGAGGAAGGGCTGCATAAGATTAATGGAATTTATAAGTGCACAACACATGTAAAACCGTAGATCATGGGAAATACCTACCTTGTAACCATTTTTCACTTCATGTTTTTTTATTTATGATTTATTACAAAAAATGAATCACATCATCTTAATTTAAAAATTCTCAAACATTACACATCATGTTATGTGGAATCACGACATCTAACCAATTCATTTCATATACCAGTTCACAACCTTTATCCTTTTCATGATATCATCTTAACGGATGTTACATGTCATGTAACCCATTTACATACTGTGTAAATGCTCTACAGAAAAATTTCAATTCATCTTTAGTAAATTCACTAAAACCACCTCTGAATCCACTTATACTCATGGTGAACCATCCTAATACCATTTGAAACTTTTATACCCAGACTATATATATTTATAAAAACACACTTCCTTTAAATTTAGGTAATATTCCCCACAAATTATCTCCTTCTCTAAACAAGACTCATTAACCATGTTTTAAAGAAAATGGAAAACTCACCAAAATACATTTAATGAAAAAATCACAGAGGGACGTACCAGGAAAAAATTGGATCTTATAATATAGTAAATAATTTATAAAAGGAAATTAATATTACTAATAAAATGTTAATATATTAATTAAATGAATTATAAATAGTAGGTATGGAGTTGAGTGGAAGAATTAAAGAAGGGGAAAAGTGTGGAATTAATGAAGAGGGAATTGGTTACCTTGATTACAAATTCACTCCTTTATTAAGACATTAACACCTTTAATGCTTAGAGTTGTGTGACTCTAAAACATACTAGGTTAATAAGGGGATTATGAGAGTGAAATTAGGAAGAACATGGACTTTGAGAAGTGGATTGGAAGGGGTTTTTCGATCGACGTGGTAAAGGTATTTATACTTGATAGGAGAGGTATTTTAGATATAAAAATAGATTAAATTGTTATATATAAGGTAAAACATTCAATAATGATATTTTTGACATTGTGAATTATTTTTTGTTAAAAATATATATTTTTATGACTTTAAAAATAAATATAAACATAACTAATTAGTTTATAAAAAAGGAAGAAAAAAAATTAAAATATTCTTTTTTTAATGAAATACATTACATTTTTAAACATTGGATATTAATTTTAAGGTTTGGAATTTGAATTTATTAGATTTTTTATCTTATTAAATATATTTTTGGTTGATATAAAAATTATAGAATTTATTATAACATTATTTAATCAGAAATTATGTAATTAATGCATACTGTTTATGTAAAAAGTGAATTTTTAATATTCATCTAAAAAATGATGTTTTTTAGAAATTTAATAGAAAACACCCTTAGATAATTTTGGCATACTAATATTTAAAATGAAATTTATTTTATCAATATAATTTCCTATATTATGAAATTTTAATTATTATCATAAAAATTATGGTTCTATGAAATTTATTAAAATATGCTTTATCAAAAAAAATCACACTTTTGTGAGATTATAATTGAAATACTTATTATGTGGAATTATGATATTTAACATTAAATGAATTACTTATAGAAATAATTATTTACATTTCATTATATTGTTTTATTGTTTAATTTTCATCTATAACTATCAGCTTACTATTTTAACTATTATATTATTATTCCTAGTAGTCATATTACTATTCTAAAAGTCGTATTACTATCAGATTACTATTCTAAAAGAAATATTACTATTCATTATGTGTGCGTGTGTATTTATACCTCTTATATTAAATAGTATTTTTTTTATTCATCATTCACTCAAATTCCTATAAAAGTTTAATTTTTGTCATGACTCGACCCGATGGGGTCTGACCTGTGACTACCCTAAGCCTGACTCCAATAGTACAGGGGATGGTGACCAACATTGAGTAGGAAGATCCCACAAATGAGAAGCATTATCCTAATGTACCTGTATATATGAACACATATCCAAACCATACAATGTTGAAATATAAATCTACTAATAGAATCCATGCATAAAACTAATATTCCAAGACCCGAGTACAACATAAAGTAAATGAAAAGTAAACATGGCCAAATACAAGCCCACCACAAAGGGCATGTACATGAGTCCACTAAAACAATAGAAATCCAACCAGCTCTAAGAGAGATTACTACATCAAAGGTAAGATCCCAGTAAATACCTTGGTCTGCCCTGCTCTAGCTATGTCCCACCCACTCTGAGTCGTCCTAGGACACCATCCAAAGGTTCACCATCTACAGAAGATAAGACATGTGTGTGAAAATCCCATGTAGGGGTGAGTATAACAACACTTAGTGGGAATATAAAAACCTATACATGAAGCACCAAGTATGTAATCTCGATAAAATATGTAACAATCTATGTATCAGTGATGCTAATAGAGAAAAATTGAACATAGATATACTCAAGAGAGACACCACAACATCAGACGTTCACAACCAATTTCCATCCATAGGATTCGGTTTTAAGAAACACTCATTGTGAGAGATCCCACTCCATGAGCCATGCTATCATTAGAGACACTCGAAAAAGTTGTCTATATCTTTTGGGGCCTGCCTAAAGAGAACATGTTGATATAAGAATATTATGATACACATATAGGGGGTCACACCCTGGACTATTGAGGTACACCATGATTTAGATCTAGATCAAACATGACACACTGATAGGGGTTCACTCCCAAAATCAATAGGGGACACCAAAACCCCAATATGTATCAACCCACAATGTAGGGGATCACATTCCAATGATTCCACAAACCATATAGATGTGGTCCTCTAAATAGAGGATCAACACCCTACTGAAGGTGGTTATGATGAATTCAAAAACTCCACCAGGGATGATAGAGTATCACACTCTAATCTCACAGAGGGAAACCACAACTCTATCTGATACTCAACCTCTATAGGAGATTATAATCTAGTGGTGTGGATTTAATGTTGCACTGTAACCTCAAGGAAAGGACCAAGGGAATGAACTTAACTTGTAATAGTCCAAACTAGGAAAAGAAGAGCCTCAAATTGGAAATGGCACCCAACAATGGTCCTAAGTTGACCTTATTGCAATTTGGGTCATGATGTAGCTTACAACACATCGTTTGGATTCTTTATTTAGAGTTAAGGATATCTAAACGAAATTGACCACAGTCCTTTCTGGGGTCCATGGACCTACTACAGTGGTAAGTCCACCTACCATTGCTGTCTACTAACACGGTTGGCCTACTATCGCAGCCAGTCAACCAACCATGTGGACTAGATGCCTGTGGACATAACATCATAGTTCATCCACCTGCTACACCAGACCAACCACTGCGGTTGATCATAGTAGATTCACTAGATCAAACCTCAGTCAACCCCATCCGACCTAGCCCACCATCTAGACTTGATCTAGTGACCTAGTCCATCCCACATAGACCATCATGCTCTACTTACATCACTAACTCCCACATCAACCCCCTTTTATCCCACATCCACCGCCATCTCACACAGTCGACGTCGTGTTTTCCTCTGCCACCGCACACCATCACCAATGTCGGCCACCACTACCTCATGTCGTTAGTCACTTTCATGGACCACCATGCCACCACTAATGATCAAAAATCAAAAAAAGCATAGATCTGAGATCCTTAGGACCCGATATACACTAATGTTTCCTTTGTTTTCAATTTGACTCAAATCCAGGGGTCCAATCGTATTCTAAACCACCCAAAAACGTCAAGTCAGGACCCCAGGGATCTAACTAGTGAAGAATAAAAATAAAAGATGTTAGAATGAACATAAATAATGTTTTATCATTATTGACATAGAATTCTTGGCCAATGATCAAGAATATGGGATTTGTTTTAGAAACAAATATAAATTAAATCCTAATAAACCTACAAAATAATCCCATCCCACAAATAATATTGATATACAGGATATCCAATACCTTGATTAGTCCACATTCATTTTATAAATCAAGAACATGGAAGAAAAGATTAAAACAAAAATCCTACCTCAATTTGGAAAGGTCGTTGATGAAGAATGAAGTTGTGTCATGTTTTCTGGTGTGATCCCTCAATCCTGTCTTACACCAATCTCCAATCTCTGATTTGAAAAACCATTGTCGACATTGTCCACCAATAAGGTATCTTCTGATGCATCTATTGTACTTTTCAAATTTCAAGGGTTATGAAGTTAACCATGTGATTTTTTCATAAGTGTGTATTTAAAGAGAGAATTAGGTCACTGAATCAAAATAATTTTTATTAAATTTGTTTGTTCTATTTTATGTATGTGGAAACTTCTTCACAGATTACCAACGCTGAACAATGTTTGGTCCCACCTAGGGTAATGATTCTATTATGAACTCAAAGTTGAACTATGATTTCTCATTCGGGAATCCCTTTAGGAGTTATTATAATTTTTTTGTAAGAGATGTGTTAATGTGCTATCAAATAATTTAATATTTTTCAAACATCTATTATAGGAACATCGAGCCTTGGAATCACATGTTGTCTTAGAAAATAGCCTCAGAAATTTACTATATAATATGTAAAATAATACATGGAAAATACAAGTTGTTATATCCTCTAAACCAAGGTTTTTATGTACTTGAAATGAAAAAATAAGTTCTACTCAAAGCAATGGGGGTACTGAATGTAAATCTGAGCCCCCAGCTCCCATGTTCTCTCCAAGAGATTCTTGTGCTGCCAACAAATATGTACAAAATGAATCGATCTCCCACGCAGTATCATCTCCTGTTGATCCTCTATCTCCACCAGGTACTCCACCAACGTATCTCAATACTCAATATCTATCTCATCCTAGTCTATGATGTGCGATGAGTCATGTTTTTACCTCCTCCAATATGAAAAATGGAAGGCTTCATGTACCTGATCTAACTACAAAGGTAGATATAAGCAGTACACCGCCCCACCAATTCTAGGAAGTATCTGAAATGGTATGATTAACCACACAGATAGCTTACTTACCATGCCAAATATCTATAATCCCCATCAAGGGGAAACCCGAAGGAACACACGATCTCCTTCCTAGAACTCAAAAGGCCTCCATCACATAAAGGTATAAGACTTATAATGGATCTGTGTAGTCTTCATCTTCTCCTTTATTATGTCAACCTTCTCAATTGTAGCTCGTACCCACTTCTAGCCCAAGAGTGTTGACTCTCATGGGTTATTCTTCAAATGAGGTAACCTATAGTGTCTCTCGTACAAAGAATTGAATGTGTCATACAAATGGTGAAATGGTAGATATTGTTGAATGGAAAATCCACCCTTGTTAGGTGATATTCCAGACTACGTCCATAATCATACATGCAAGCTTACAACATGTCCTACAGAACATGAATGTTCTGTTTAGTCTAGTCATCCATATATTGGTGAAATGCTGTGCTCAAGCATAACTGGGTCCGAAATGCCTCTGGCATTCCCTTCCACAACTGTGATGTAAATCAAGCATCATGATACGAAAACAATTTCAATGAAACTCCCTTGAGTTGAACTATATCTTACGCATAGAGTAACCCCATGATCTCTAATGAACTCTACTCTTAAATATCTAGGAAGTTGGCCAACATGGTGAGTCATTCAATGATCACCTAGATTGTATCGTGTCCCCTAGATGTATGTGGTATAACCATCACAAAATCCATCAATATCTCATCCTACATTCACTCTAGAACCTGAAGGGGTTGATCTAAACCCACCAGAACCTAGTGATCATCCATTACATGACGACAAGTAAGGAATAGAGAAACAAACTTTGCAACACCTCTCGTCATCCATATCCACCAAAACTAACATTGGTCATCCAAGAACATCTTCACCACACTTGGGTGTACCGTAAAAGGAGTTGTATGAAGCTCCCTCAGAACCTTTTCCCACAACATCACTAGTTCCATTATTCATTCTCTGGAATGTTTAAACCCCCCACCTTTTAAAATATCCATCAAGAGCATGCACTGTGGATATCCATGAATGTGGGGTATAGAAGTCAATATCCCCAAGTTGTGCCTCCTTGAGCTGTTGTAAAAGTGGATGAGTGACAACCATCGACTCAAGGTTAGATGATCCATCTCCATTCATAAAAAATATATACCACGAGGCTAACTACTCTTATTCCTTGTGCAGAAACATCGAACTGGATCTCCAAATGAGAGCATCAGCCACCACATTCCACTTCCCAAGAGTATAGAAAATCTCAAATTCATTGTCCTGGTGAAACTTTATCCATCTACTCTATCTCAAATTAATATCTATTTGCAAGAAGATATACTTGAAACATTTATGATCAGAGTAGATGATAAACCACTCACCCATCAGGTAGTGTTGACACATATTCTATGTGAAGACTACCACTAATAACATAAGATCATGGGTCGCATAGTTATTATTATGTGGCCTCAACTAGCGTGAACTATAACCAATCTCCAGTTACAACTACATCAAGACACAACCAAGCTCATTTCCTGATGCATCATAAAATACCATGTACTCAATGGTTCCTCTAGTAACCTAAATATGGGATTACTCATCAACCTCTTCCTCAAATCCTGAAAGCATTTAACTAAGGTAAACCTTATAGAACCATCATGACCCTCTCAAATGATAAAAAATGGGGTTATCAATCCTCAGTATTTGATACTTTTTTTTCATATCCACCTTGTTCATGCACTGATAGTCCACACACAACCTCAATCTATTATCTTCCTTTTTGGTAAACAAAATTGGGGCTTCCTAGGGTGAAACACTGGATCTTATGAAGCCCATCATCTACATGTTCTCCTAATGCACCCTCATCTCATGAGGCTCTATGGAAGCCATCTGATATGCTAGTGCAGACATCAGTGTTATCCATGGGTGTAAACTAATTCATAAGTCTATCTCTCAATGGGGGTGGTAAACCTATAACATCATTATGAAAGACATCCTCATACTCTACCACCACTATAGGAAACTGAGGACTCATAAAATCAACTGCACCAGGGTTATGAAATCCAATAAATCAGTAATCGGTTGCACCCTCATATGCATGAGTCCATCCAAAGCTTCCTAGGTTTCCTTTTCACCAATGAAGTAAAACATCATTACATCACATTGGACACACCACACAATTTTGCTAAAATAAAAAATCATTGCATGAACTATGGATAACTAGTACATACCAGGAATGGAATTGTATGTCCTCAACACCACTATCAAGATATATCATCTGATACTCTCATCTCCAAGAGTTAGGTCACACTTTCGACACCAGTGTGTGATCATTGGTTCTCCTCTAGTAGGAGTCTCCAATCTTGAGGGTCGAGTCAACAGGTCAATCAAAATAATTATGTATCAAACTAGATTCATGGAAGGAATAGAATGACTAGAACCTGTATCTATCAATACAATATCTTAAGTAGAAAAGACACAGATCATACCTTCAATCATTCTTGGAGTCCCATGGGTCATTTTCCTCAACTGTATGAAGATTTCCCCTCCCCTATCCTCTAGCTCCATGAGCCTAGCATGGACCACCTTGGGATGGAAGGTGGTGACATGTTGAAATGTTGACCACCTCCTTCTGCTCTCCCAGCACCTCTTCAATGTCCGCCGCCCTATGGATCTGTCTACTCCGGTTGATATCTCAACCCCAGCGGTCCATCCAAAGTCTCCCTATTAACAATGCAATGAGTTAGAAAATCGTAGATAATATGTACCCTACCATCTCTTGAATATCACCACCTATCTCCAGGATGATTGGATGTGCGCTTTGAGCCTAGAAATGTAGATACATTTCCCTGAGATGTCCTATTTATGTTTTTTACAGCTCCAAGTCCCTAATATTGACTTCAGCTACATGCTACCGAGGTATCTACTCTTTCTATCCCACTACAGACAATAACATCTTGTATCCTCTTAGACAAGAACCTTTTTACCACCAAACCCTACTCATGAACCTCTGAATAAGAAGTAATCCACATAAGGATAAAATAGGATCAAATGTCTCTACATAGACCTCACTCAAAGGTCATATCCCTAAAGTACTGATCATGTATCATATCCATTGAGTACATTGAAAGGCTAGTATGCCTCTATGAATACTCAGATACCAACATGTAATCCTTATGGAGATATATAAGATCCTGGATATGTATATTCCTTATCTTATAAAATGAGAAATCATATCTTAAATGATTCTCAATCTTTGTGCATTGAAGAGTTCCCTCATCATTAGATCAGATAAGAAAACCTCAATATCGCCTTGTTGATCTGTGAAAAAGTCTTCCTACTAGGACCACCATATTATATATAGGTTCCTTGATTAGATAAAAATATTAGGTTACTTCCTCGAACTAGTACTCTGATACCTATGTGTTGGGATCTCCTTAGAACATGTGGGGTCTCTACTGCTGAAACTCGTGATGTGCACTTAGCCTACGCACTTCATTCTCCTATACTATAGGTACCATTTTCTACTTTATAGTTGTTGGTATGGCTGTTGAACCACATGGAGAGGCTATCTATGGTAAAAATCCACATATAAATTCCTCATCACATGATAGATCATCCTCATGATCATGCAACAGAATCCTAGCTGGTTTTCTATGTAGACACATCCTGAAATAAAAAAAGATGCACCATGGTCAATTGTGTATATCTGGGGAGGTGACTTAAGAAGGACATGGAAAAAACTACCATTCCTATATTATTCATGTATCATTTTTTTCATATGAAACTAGTGTTATCATGTACTAAGTTCAAAATCATGTTATTAGGGTCCTGATTCATGGATATTTGAGTTGCCACACTAACACTAGAGTCTCTGGCCTGAATGTCAAACTTGAAATACTTACCATGTTGCACCAAACCAATCTCATAGACTCATAGTCATAAAGTAGAATTGACCATTATAATACCACTATGTCACAACCCGACCAACCGAGGTCTGACCCATTACTACCCCAAACCCACCTCCAATAGGCAATGTGCTGGTGACTCACACCGAGTAGGAAAATGCCAAAAATGGGAGGAATTACCTATGCACACACACTTATCCATGCCACACGATGTTGAAATGTTAAAAAATTAATAGATTGCATGAGTACAACTAAGATCCCACAACTAAAGTACAACATGATGTAATGTATAAGTTAACATGGCCAAATACAAGCCCACCACAATGAGTCTGTGAACGAGTCCACTAAAACTATAAATGTCCAATTTTCTCAAAGGGTGATGACTATTTGAAAGATATGATCCCATTAATAACCTTAGTCTACCAAGATATAGCTATGATCCACCCACTCTTGTTCCTCCTAGGACACCATTAAAGGGTCACCATCTTCACAAGACATGGCACGTGCAATAAAAGCTCGTACATAGGTGAGAATAACAATACTAGGTAGGACACCCCAAAAACACTAAACATGAAGCACCTAGAATGTTATATCAATACAATATGTAATAATATATATATAACATATACCAAGATAGAAAGAGAACCTAGATATTCACAATAGAGGAACCATGCCATCAGGCGGTCATAACCAACTATCTACCACAAGATTCTGTTTAAAGAAATGCTCATTCCAGGAGATCCCACTCCACAATTCAATATATCATCAGAGACACTTGAAGAAGAGGTTTAACTCATTTGGGACTCTCCTAAAGAGAACACATTGGTATAAGAAGACTATTCTACATAGATAGGGGTCACACCCAGACCCCTGCGGGACACTATATACTTGATCAGGATAAAACATGATAAACTTGTAGAGGGTCACACCCAGAACCACTGGCTGAAACCATGAACAGAATCTGGATCAACCTTCTATGTAAGGGATCACATGAAAATTAATCCACAAACTCAACCAATGTAGTCCACTAGATAAGGGATTTATTCCCAAATTAGGTAGGTTACACCAATTCCACAAAATCCACCAGGAATGACAGTGGATGTCAATCTAGTGCCATAGAGGGACACAAAAAATCTATCTGAGACTCAACCTCTAGTGTGGATTATAATCTAGTTGTGTTAATATAATTCCACACTATACCTTCTAGGAAAGGAAAAAGTGAATTCCCTCAACCTATGCTAGTACTAAAATGGATAATAAGATCATCAAATCCAATGAATGTACCCACGATTGATTCGAAGTCCACCATATTACAATCTGAGTCATGATGTAGGTGATGGAACATAATTTGGATGCTTTTTCATGGAGTTAAGGCTATTTGAAAACTGCTTTCCGACTTATCAAGGGACTACGGACCTACCTTCTTTGTAGGTCCACCTACTTCCATGGTATACCAATATGGTATACCACCTTAATCATTCCACCTAATATGTGGGCTGGTCTCCTATGGTTTGATCACCACGGTCGGTCCACCTGTCTTGCCTGACCATCCACTACAATCGATCAACATGGTTAAATGACATGGACTAGCCACTCGGTCATTGCGATCTGTGGAAGCTTGAAATTTTGTTGATCCAAAGTTGAATACTGAGGTCGATCAGTACATTGGACCATAAAAAAGCACTACCTTGGTTTCCCTAGATCTGACCCAGGTCCACCTCGTCCGGTTCAGACCACTAGCTTGGCCTGACCCACCAACATGGCCCAACCCACCAACCTAACCTAACCCAACTGGCCTGGCCTCCTCCATGTCTACCACCTTTGGAATCCTCCACCACTATCATGTGTCTTCCACTTTCTCACATAGTCACCGCCATGTATGAAACCATGAGCCCCTCTGGCTCTGCAACCTACACAATGACTACCGCATGTGTGTCGCCACCTATGCCAAAGGTCCCTTCCACAGACCACTATGTCTCTTATGATCCCCAAAAATCAAAATGATCATAGATATGAAATCCTTGGGAATGGTCTACACTCATATAGCCTTTTTTCATGACCTTTCCCTATGGGGCCCATGCCGGGACTCCCCAATCCTTACACCAATAGGCTAGGGGCTATTGACTAAGACCAAGTTGGCATATCACTAACAAGGGAATCTTTGCCTCCTAAGTACCTGTACACACGCACAAATCTCCAAGCCCACAAATTCTGAAATTTAAAAAACCACTAAGGAAAAAAATCCATGCATACAACTAAACCCAACCAATAGAGTACACTGGAAAGTAAAGTGCAGAATGTAAACTGGGCCATAGTACAAGCCCACCAAAATAAGATTCTGCAACTACAAAGTCCAACATGTAATCACAAAGTGGTACTGGGACTACTTTTCATAGCCGTAGGAACACCTCGTCCTGTAGGGAACTCAGAAAACTCTGTGTAGTCTTGGTCTACCATGGAATCCATCAAAAGGCCGCTCATCTGCCCAAGACATGACATGTGTGGGAAAAGGACGTGTAGTAGTGAGTATAACAATACTCAGTAGAGTACCCCAAAAACCACAAAGCAATACACAAAATAATGTTATAGTTATCTCTACATAGTACAAGTCTACTGAACATATAGAAATATAAACACAATATAGATATACTCAAAACCCATACCCGTATTCTAGAGACAAGTCACATGACTGCATACCCAATCTAGGGGTTTAGTTAGAAGATTCCACGAAGCAATCATCCTAGAGAACTCACTCGATGAGACGGATAACTCTGATGTCATCTATCAGAGAATTAATTTATGTTGGGAAAATCCATGAGAGATGGATACACTTATTCTGGGAGAATATAGTCCTTAGTGGGTAAAGATCATGATACATAGATGAGGATCACTTCCAGGGCATTGGAGGATACCACGACTCATCCTGATTCACCTTCTATGTAGAGGATCAACGCCCTTTAATATTATTCGCACTGATACCTGACACTAACTAGGGCCAAGAAGGGATAGAGGATCTCTCTTCGAGCTTCTCAGTGGGATACCTGACTCGATCTTAGAATGTCCTGCTAATGGGATCATACTCCTGTGGATGGAAACATTACCTGACCTTCTGGGGAATGAGAAAAAAAGGGGAAGTAGCCTAAATGAAACTTGTACATGGAATGGTGGAAAAGAGGATGAAACCGTGTTCAAGGATATACACGGTGTGTAGAAAGATCATGCACTGTGTATCTCGACTCTAGGTACTGCACGTGTAAAATGGACTGAGTCAGAAAAAAATGCCGTATTGAAGGGATTAAGTACAAATCGTGAAGGATGTACCAGACGTTGTGTCCGAGTAACTGGGGTTCACATCTTGTATGTGGTTGTGTGCCCATATAAGGCTTCAACCCGTGTAGTCCATCCCACATAACTGGTACATGGGGTATCCCACGTAACCATCCTAGTCTGGCTTTGTGGTGGAGTACATGGTCGCGTACTGCACCTCATGTCTACGTATCCCCTAGATATACTGTGAGACTTGTGTGGCCACCTCTTCCAAGCTACATAGGGTCTACATGCTGTGTTGTGAAGCTGTGTCATCCATCCCATGTCCATGTACTTCCCAGAATACATAACGAGCTTTAGGGAAGGCCCAACATGTCGTGTGATAGGGGACACATGTTGTGTGATACTTGTCTGTCCCCCGAAACCCAATCCACCATAGAGATGGTCCCACACTATCTGTTCTTCGGGTTACACACTGTGATCCTTGAAAATTTCCAGAATCACTGGTTCTTCACCGGGGAGCCTTCAATGATGCCCATTCTTAAATCCAGTTTTCTGATCTCCATGAAACGTAATGTTTTTTGTCACCCCGACCCCCTGAAGCTGATTCCATTGGTTTTGGTCATCTTATCGGCCCAAAAAATGCGTTATAATCCACCTGTATAAAGAATTCTTAAAGAATGGGAACTCATGAACAACTTTGATTCGCCTGCCATTGTCCCTGTCACACCTCCACTGGGTCATCATGATGTTATATCTCTAGTTTGAGATCATTGCACTAAGGAATGTGCACACAACGATTCCTCGTTCGTATCCCTATAAAGAACACAATGAATGTGTGGAAGAGTGAGGAATAAGTCCAATAAACAAAAGACGAATGAACCTCTACCATCGTTCTTCATGGTGTTAATCCACTTCCATTAGAAGGTTTAAATGGGGTAAATTAAAAGTATTAATACATGGAATAATAAATTTCCCAGGAATGAACCCGATGAAGACCTCCCGCAAGAACGAAGATCGGCGGATCAACTAGTTTGTGGGTTGATCTGTGTTCATCATTGAATTAAAGAATAGGGAAGAAAAACAAATTAAAACTGAACCCCTACCTCATGGAGGGATCAATCGATGACAACAGGATGGTTCTACCATCGTTGTCGAGATCCTTCAACTCCATTGGTTTGGTGATTCATACTATTGATTCATTGAAATTCAACGTGGAGAGTTATATCCAGTGAACCATGAATTATACAGAGTTTCTCTCAATCTTCTTCTAATGAACAACATTCAATTAACCCATTAAAAGGAGTGAACACGTTTTAGAATTCCGTCACGCTGAGTCACTGTTGTTACTCTGTAGAATTAACGAGTCAGCATTTCTATTTCAGAGAGATTATGTGATGTCATTAATTATCGAAACAGTTTCCCCATTTTTACGTTATAGTGAACAATTACAAATAAAATACAATAAAAATTTCAATTCATGTTATTTTATTTTTTTTACATAAAACGACCAAAAAAATAACTTTTTCTCTCAAACCGCGCTAGTCAAGGTTAGGAATGTTCATATGTAAAGTCATCGTCCCAAAAGCAATGGTGCCCTCATATTTTTAATTTGGGCATCTGTTTGGAAATATCCACAACCACACATACACACACTGACCCAAATAACTTAAAAAAGTTCAATCCACCATTCTGAGCTCACCGGGGCTCAACATGATTTGTCATCTCCACACTTGGTCTCAAAATAATTCCATATAATATTTAAAAAAATAATACCCAAAAATTCTGAGATATTAAATTCTCCCCACCATGGGTCTTTGCATCACCGAAAAGACAAAACAAAGGGCTTCTCAAAAAGACGTGGGTAATGGGCACAGATCTAAGCCTCCCACTCCCACGTGCTCTCCTAAAGGTTCTCGTACTACCACTATACATGAACCAATGGAATCAATCACCAATGAATCATACTCTCTTGCTGATCTGCGATCTTCACCAGGTAATCAGCAATGGTCGCTCCACCATCGACATCCAGATCACCTTAGTCGATGAAGTGTGATTGTTCATGCACATACCTCCTCAGCTACGACACGTGGAAGACATCACGTACCCAGTGCAACTATAGTGGAATGGATAAGTGGTACGCCACATCACCATCTCTATGTAGTATCTGAAAAGGGATGACGAATCGTGGGGACAATTTCCCCCCATCCAAATCTATGCAACCCTTATTGAGGGGAGACCTGAAGGAAGACATGGTATCCTCCTAAAACTTTAGACACCTCCATTGTCTGTCAGCATAATACTTCTTCCAGCTCTATGTAGTATTCATAAACTTCTAGTTGATCTGTAAATTCTCAGTGGTATCTCACACCAACTCAAGACCCATGAGGACAGAATCTATGAGGTCGGTCTAATAGAGCCGTCACCAGAAGGGTCACCTGTATAATCCCTCGAACGAAGTCATACTGATGGTGGAGTGGTGGTTGTTGTAGTACACGAATTACACTAATGGTAGGTGTTCCTCCCAACTACAACCAAAGTCTATGATATAGGCATGCAACATATCCTCAAGAATCTGTGCGGTCCTCTCCTGAGTGTCTCGAGGTGTTTCGGGTGCATCGTACCCAAAGATGGCTTGTTTTTAAGCAACAGCAGAAGGCGCATGGTTGGCGCACGGTTTCCCAAACCGTGCGGCTTAAAATAGGCTGGCAGAGGAGTCTACACAGCCTACGCACGGTTTCCCCAAACCGTGCGACTAGCTCGTGTGGGGTGTTTGGGGTGTCTAGTAGAGGCCGCACGGCTTGCGCACGGTTTGGAAAACAGTGTGGGTCCAACAGTGTGCGGCCCTCCTGTTTGGGAGTTTTAAAATATTTAAAATGAGTTTAAAATAAAACCTAAACTAACTCTCCCTCACCCTCACACAACCCGCATGACGCACAGGGAGGGGATCCCCTTGAGCAGCACGCGACGCCCCCCTTCCAGCCTCCTCTCGATCAAGGTTCCTCTTTCTTTCTTGGTGATTCGTCTTCTGAATCTCCATAGTAAGCTCCTCCCTCCATCCTCCTCCCCACATGGCCGATTTTAGGGCTTCCCCTTTCCCTATTTTTCATTCGGCTAAACCATAGGGTTAGGATGGGTTTTTGATTTCATATTCTTCTTTGTTTCTCTTGTTCTAGGTTGATGTGAAGGTTCCGTTGGGACTCCTTTGGGTGAGTTTTAGTGTCCTCCGCCAAAGGAGAGGCAGTTTGCGGTGGTTTCAATCTGCCGATTTGATTCCGGGGTAAGGGTTTTACCCATTCTTTGTTTACACAGCTCTCAATTTGGTATCTTTGGTTGTTTTAAGGTTCGTAGTGTGTGTTTCTTAGTGCGTTGGCAGGTTCGGTATGGTTTTTGATTTCCGGAGCGGTAGTGACTCTTAGTTAGAAAGCGTCAAGAGCTGGAGTAGACGGATGGATCCACCTTGAGGTAGGGTCCCTCTCCTTGCCCTTTAATTTAATGTGAATCATTTAAAGAGTTCAATACTTCAATTTTTTGGTATTTTAATTATGCATGTTTGGTCGATTAAATGCTTCTGTGCAAATCATGTGAATTGTAGGAATAAGATAAAAGTGGTTGGTTGGTCACTAAACTAATGATTTAATAATAAAACCCCTCGATCAGAGGTGCTCTATCTTCAAGATAAAAGTAGGAAGTAGATCATTGTGCTTGCCTACTAAACTCTTGTTGTTCTTGGGCGATAATTGATTGATGTCATGTTTCCTCTGAATTGTACTAAATGGTTAAGGCATGACAGTTGTGCTCTTTTGATGAAATGGTTAAACGTGAATGAAATGGATTAGGGTGGTGAGACCATTCCCTAGGATGAGGGAATAAGAACGGCTTATGTTAATGGAATGAATTTAGTGAATGGGGCTTACCTGGGAGAGGTAGTCCATAGCACCTCATAATGCTTTGTAAATCCCTATATGTCCTTGAAATGATATAAAAGGAATGTAGGATGAATTGGGGGTTATCCATTACCGTACATGAGTGGGTTGCCTCATCTACTTTATATAAATGTGATGAACATGTTAATGTCTTGTAATGGATAATTAAGAGGAGTTGACTTAAGTATAAATGTGATAATGATACATGAGATGGTTTTACTTAGGTATATTTTTATGCACGTTATTATAACCGTTTACGTGGATATGGGCTGTATGTTTGTTTGTGATTGTGATATGAGTTTTGAATTCTTATGAGGTAATTCCGTAAGTAGTATAATATAAACATGATTGTGATGGGAGTGTGCACATGCTGATTCCACCTGGTGATGATTGCGTGTCTGGATGGGAGGTAGTTATACCCCATGCCAGAGTGATGAGTTCGACAGATACATGTTTGGATGGGAGGCAGTTATACCCCATGCCAGTGTGACAATACATGTTTGGAAGGGAGTCATTCTCACACCTTTCCAGTTTATTTAGGGACGAGAGACATTCTTACCTCGTGCCCGCTAATCTAGATACATATTTGGAAGGGAGGCATTCTTACCCCTTGCCAGTTGACTCATTGGGACGAGAGGAATTCTTACCTCATGCCCGCTAATCACAAACAATGGGTGGGAGGCATTCTTACCCCATGCCATATATGATCTAAATGCATTATATATATATATATGGTGACATGATCAGGTTACTTTTCCTTCATGAGACAAAGTAGGTATAACCGTCTGGTGTCCCTTGGGAACCTGGATGGGTGTTGCTTACTTACATAATTCTGCTTACTTATTTCTCCATACCTGCTTCCTACATTAATTAATATTACAATGTCTAGATTGGGTTAGACACTGGTGGTGCCAGCCTACTGAGATTTATATCTGACACCTTACTCGGGCCACCATTGCACTGGGGTACCCGAGTAGACCTTTCTTGTCTGTAGGACCTAGGTTGGTTGCAGTGTTGGTTGTACTTGGGGATAGGAGAAAAGGACCGAGTGGGAGCTCGGGAAGATAAAGAGATTGCCAGTTGGGCCCTATTGTATTTTATTCATTTCTTTTGTATTTTATTGGAAGCATGTTGTATTGTTTCCGGCTTTCGCATTGTATTATTCATCATCCCTATATCTTGTAAACTAGCTTTGGCCACCTTTTATAAAATGATCACTATTTTTTTTTCCGCTGCTGTCTGTTCATTGTTTATTTATTACTGCTTCTTCTACTTTTGTGTTTCACTCTGATAATACCGCTGTGCAATACTGATAAGAGGGTATAGTCTCCCCACTATCACCTCCTGAGACCCTCGCTTCTAGTCGGCAGCCTCTGGCATACAGGGAGACGTGCTTGACGTCATATGACCTACGGGTCTGGCCACCGGTTCGATGGTGAGTCGGGCCGGGACATTACAAAGTGGAATCGGAGGATTTTTCTCTTCTGATTTGTTTTACTGGTTGGCGACATTAGATAGGGATAAGAAAGAATTGGAATTTGTTAATGAGTTGTGTCCGGGATTAGCCACCCCGTGCATAGGGAAAATCCAAATTGCCTTGAATGCAATTATTATTATAATGATTTTGATTATTACCGTTGATTTGATTTCACCGTTGGGTGACGCACATGTTTTCCGTTGATACTGTTGATGCAATTATGGGTTATGTTTCTACTGCAACCTGATGATACGAGGGTGTGCCATCTCATGCATCATATAGGCGCCTTGTAAGAAATTGCATTCCATGCATTATGCCATGAAATATAGGATGCATTAGTTGACGCCTGCTATTGTGATAGGTGTCGTGGTAGTTATTCCATGATTCTGTGATATAGCATGTTCTGTGTTACTACTTACGATAACATGCTGTTTTTGAACAAAAATGAAATTGGTTTCTTTTTCTAAATTAAGTTATTACAGTTACGACAGGAGCCAATTTTCCGTTGTAAGGTGTATGGGCACCTTATAGCTGGGAAAGGGTAACATGTGTAATTAGATTTTCTGAAAAACGGCTGCTAATGTTTTAATTGTAATATGGAATTTGTTTTGATTAAAGGGATCCAAATTACAAACTGTATGGTGTATGGGTGCTTTGCAGATTTGTATGTGGCCACCCTTATTATTGGATTGTTGTATTTGAGCATGTTAATTTCTGAAATGTGATCTATTTTGTTTAATGGGAGCCAATTTTTAATTTATGGAGTGTATCGACACATCATGGGTTGGGAAATGGAAACCCATAAGGAATGTAATGGCAAGTTGATTTGTGTGATGTTTATATGTGTAAAAGCTGTTTCTTTTGATATAAAATATTTTGGCTTGTTGGGACCCTCGTAGGTCGCCTAGTGGTTAAAAGGAAGTTGGTTGAAACTTGCCTGTTTTGCTTTGAGCTGTTTGATAAATTGATCAAGTGCCTAGTGAATTTTTGTTTTTGAAAAGGGTACTTGATGTGTTGAATTTAATCTTTTCAAGTGATTAAATGATAAATGTGAATAAATACAAAGGGCTTCGAAAAAGTAACATGTAGTGGTGTCCTCTGTTGAGACCTCGTGTGTGGGTATGTTAAGTATTTTTTTAGTGCCTTGGAACGGATCCTTACGCGTTTTCCGTAGGTTCTTTTCTTTTAGAAATGACATTAAATGTTAGGCTTTGAGCACGATGACTTTTTTTGGGCATGACTAAGTGCTTGGGTCGACGCTTGTTTTTTATGAGGCCTATCCTGTGGTAGGTATCACCCTTAGAGCTTATGTGCTTGGCTTGTTCAGTGAACTTTATGAAGTTTGGTACTATTCAGGTACCATTGTCCCGTGTAGGACTTCCGGTTCTAATGACACCCTTGTTCGGATGGGTGGTCATGCTTCTTTTGATCTTTTTAAGGGTTTGAGCATCGGGTAATGCTCTGTATCAGTTGGTTGGACATGCCTCGGGCATGGTCGGTCACCTTGTTGTCATTTGACCCTTTCTTTTTTGCGCAGTAATGGATGACTTGACATTTCATCATCCAAGCGAATGGTCGCATGGGGCAATATGACGTTTGGTTGTATCTCTTGCACTACTGTGTACGGTCTCATGTCATCCCCGTGGTAGTGACATGAGCATTTTAGAATCAAGTTTTCCCAATGCTCAGGATGATTTTCAGAAGACTCGGGTGGTTGACATGCCAGTCTTGTTGCTTTGGATTCCTTGTACGTTTGATGTAGTGATCGTGGAACGGAGGAACGACGCACGTCCGTTCAGTTAATTACGAACAAGTCTGCTTATGAGCAGCTTGTCTTTCTCCTTTTGACGATGCTGACCCTTCTAAGGTGGGAAGCATCCTACCAGTTGAGTAAAGCGTGTCATTCCAGGTATAAGGAACATGACAAGAAGGACCATCTTGGAAAATGGTCTGGTTTTGCTCGAATGCTTTTGGGTTTTGTTGGTAAGGTTGATCAACAAATGCCTCATGTGGAAAGAGGCATCGTGATCGGTTGAAATATTGATGCGTCGGAAGGTGAAGCTGAGTTTCTTCTTTAGAGTCGACCAGGGGTGGTTCGGCTGATATCGTTTCCAGTTTTTCGGTATAAATAACTGGAATCCGTTTTCAATCCTCTTAGTGCACTCTACTACGCGACGAGCTTGTCCCCTATCTTTCTTTCGTCCTGGATACACTAAGAGAGCGTCGGTCTTACACCGCGCTAAAGTGTTAAAAGCTGTTGAGCCCATTTGGTTGTTCCCTTTCGGCGTTGCATGTTAAATGCATGGTTTCGTTCGTGGTTGATCTTTGAGACGTCATCGGGAGTCGGGTTTGAGCTTTGGTGAACGTCCTCGTGGTAAGTGCGAGATTCCTTGGAAGAAGGTATTGTGCCTCAGCTTATGAAACTACGGCCGTCTAAGTCGTGCTTCTTCTTGAATAGTCAGCTGGAGATGTCTTGACTCGGGGTTTTTGTTTAATGTCTGCGGTCGGTGACATACCGATCTCTGGCACATCGTCAGGTAGAGGCGAGTGTGGTTTGTGTCGGTCGGGGCCTAAATATGAACAAGTGGCGCGTCTTGGGCCTCGAGGTCGTTGGGTAATTGACCATTTGATCTGTTTCAAATCAAGCTAGGATCATCGCGGGAATGCTTGGGGCATGCTTTTAAAGTTAATTCCAATGGTGGTCTGAACCGTAGATTGCAATTGGGTGCTTAACGTTAAAAATATAAGGTGGGAAGTACCATTGATTGGTTTCTTGATGAGACGATGATTAGATCATGTCTTTGAGTATGATGGGCTCGGGTAAGAGTCATCTTGGTGTTTCGGTTGGAAAACGAGCGTTTGCTCGGGTGTTGACGACATAAGTTTCGTGTGCTAAAGTGGATGTTCGTTGGTTCATGGGATGTTGGAAACGTAACGTGATCATTCGAACGAAGCTTCACGACCCTTGTAGGTCGAGTGAGGCGTGCGTTGTTCCCGAAGGCTTCTCGGGGATGATAAGTTCTAAGGTGGGAAGGTTGTAATGACCTTCATTTTGAACCGGATTAAAAAGCGATAGAATTTGAACTTTTTCAATTATTCAACCAGTCATTTTTAGAATCGGGCTTCAGAACGAGGTTCTGAAGGTTTTAACCCTTATTTTTAATTTTTTTAGGGTTGGGCGAAGGCCCTAGAAGACTCCCGAGTGTCTCGAGGTGTTTCAGGTGCGTCGTACTTGAAGACGGCTGGTTTTTAAGCAACAGCAGAAGGCACACGGTTGGCACACAGCTTCCCAATCCCTGTGGCCCAAACTGTGCGGATTAAAATATGGAGGCAGAGGAGTCCGCACAGCCTACGCACGGTTTCCCCAAACTGTGAGACTAGCCCGTGTGGTGTGTCTGGGGTGTCCAGTAGAGGCCGCATGGCTTGCGCACGGTTTGGAAAACCGTGCAGGTCAAACCGTGTGTGACCCTCCTGTTTTGGGTTTTTAAAATATTTAAAATGAGTTTAAAATAAAACCTAAACTAACCCTACCTCACTCTCACTCAACCCGCACGACGCACAGGGAGGGGCTCCCCTTGAGCCGCGCGCGACGCCCCCCTTATGGCCTCCTCTTGGTCAAGGTTCCTCCTCCGTTCTTGGTGATTCTTCTTCTGAATCTCCATAATAAGATCCTCCCTCATTCCTCCTCCCTACTTGGCTGATTTTAGGGCATCCCCTTGCCCTATTTTTCGTTCGGCCGAACCCTAGGGTTAGGATGGGTTTTTGATTTCACATTCTTCTTTGTTTCTCTTGTTCTAGGTTGATGCGAAGGGTCCGTTGGGACTCCTTTGGGTGAGTTTCGGTGTACGCTGCCAAAGGCGAGGCGGTTTGCGGTGGTTTCGATCCGCCGGTTTGATTCCAAGGTAAGGGTTTTACCCGTTCTTTGTTTACGCAGCTCCCAATTTTTTATCTTTGGTTGTTTTAAGGTTCATAGTGTGAGTTTCTTAGTGCATTGGCAGGTTCGGAATGGTTTTGGTTTTCCGGAGTGGCAGCGGCTCTTAGTTAGAAAGCATCAAGAGCCGGAGTGGACAGATGGATCCACCTTGAGGTGGGGTCCCTCTCCTTGCCCTTTAATTTAAATTGAATCATTTAAAGAGTTTAATACTGCATTATTTTGGTATTTTAATTATGCAAGTTAGGTCGATTAAATGCTTCTGTGAAAATTGTGTGAATTGTAGGAATAAGATAAAAGAGGTTGATTGGTCACTAAACTAACGATTTAATAATAAAACCCCTCGATCAGATGTGCGCTATCTTCAAGATAAAATTAGGAAGTTGATCCTTAGGATTTCATTCTAAACTCATGTTGTTCTTGGTCGATAATTGTTTGATGTCATATTTCCTATGAATTGTACTAAATGGTTAAGTCATGAGAGTTGTGCTCTTTTGATGAAATCGTTAAACGTGAATGAAATGGATTAGGTTGGTGAGACCATGCCTTAGGATGAGGGAATAAGCACGGATTATGTTAATGGCCTAAATTTAGTGAATGGGACTTACCTGGGAGAGGTAGTCCATAGCACCTCATAATGATTTGTAAATCCCTATATGTCCTTGAAATGATATAAAAGTAATGTAGGATGAATTGGGGGTTCTCCTTTACCGTACATGAGCGGGTTGCCTCATGTACTTTATATAAATATGATGAACATGTTAATGTCTTGAAATGGATACATAAGAGGATTTACCTTAATTATAAATGTGAAAATGATACTTGAGATGGTTTGCCTTAGGTATATTTGTATGGACGTGATTATAACCTTTTACGTGGATATGGGCTGTATGTTTGTTTGGGATTGTGATATGACTTTTGAATGCTTATGTGGTATTGCCATAAGTAGTATAATATAAGCATGGTTGTGATGGGAGTTCACACATGCTGATTCCACTTGGTGATGATTGCGTGTTTGGATTGTAGGCAGTTATACCCCTTGCCAGAGTGATGACTTTGACAAATACGTGTTTGGATGGGAGGAATTTATACCCCATGCCAGTGTGACAGTACATGTATGGAAGGGAGGCATTATTACCCCTTTCCAGTTGACTTCTAGTGATGATTTAGGTGGTTGGATGGGAGGCAGTTATACCCCATGCCAGTGTGATAGCACATGTATGGAAGGAAGGCATTCTTACCCCTTGTCATTTTATTTAGGGATGCGATGCATTCTTACCTCGTTCCCCCTAATATCGATACATGTCTGGAAGGGAGGCATTCTTACCCATTTCCATTTGACTCATAGGGATGAGAGGCATTCTTACCTCATGCCCGCTAATCACGATAAATGGGTGGGAGGCATTCTTACCCCACGCCATCTATGATCTAAATGCATATATATATATATATATATATCTGTGTGTGTGTGTGTGTGGTGACATGATCAGGTTACTTTACCGGCATGAGCCGAAGCAGGTATAACCATCAGGTGTCCCTTGGGAACCTGGATGGGTGTTGCTTACTTACGTAATTCTACTTACTTATTTCTCCATACATGCTTCCTGATTTAAATAATATTACATTGTCTGGATTGGGTTAGACACTGGTGGTGCCAGCCTACTGAGATTTATATCTCACACCCTACTCGGGTCGCCATTACACTGAGTTACCCAAGTAGAACTTTCTTTTCTGCAGGACCTAGGTTGGTTGTTGTGTTTCTTGTACTTGGGGATAGGAGCAAAGGACCGAGCGGGGGCTCAGGATGCTCAGGAGATCACCCGTTGGGACTTTTTTATTTTCTTCATTTCTTTTGTATTGTATTGGAAGCATGTTGTATTGTTTCCTGCTTTCGCATTGTATTATTCGTCATCCCAGTATCGTGTGAACTGGCTTTGGCCACCTTTTATAAAATGATCACTATTTGTCTTCCGCTGCTGTCTGTTCAATGTTTATCTATTACTGCTTCTGCTACTTTTGTGTTTCACTCTGATAATACCATTGTGCAACTCTGATAAGAGGGTATAGTCTCCCCAGTATCACCTCCTGTGACCCTCGTAGCTAGTCGAAAGCCTCTAGTGTATGGGGAGATGTTCCTGAGGCTATGTGACCTACCGGTCCGGCTACCTGTTCGATGGTGAGCCGGGTCAGGATGTTACATTTACCTTTACTGAGTATATTATCTCACCCTTTCTAATGTATTATTTCCCCATGTTATAAATAAATTTATTAATTTTTACATGCGCAAGATGGGTTATAGTTATTAATAATGTAGTGGGAGAGGAGAAAGCTTACTTATGGACCAATGCTTATGTTTTCAAGTTTCTGAAGGAACTAAATCATTACGGTCCCCAGGTGTGTTTTTGTAATGTGATGAAAATTCATTAAAAATGATGTTATATCTATGTATGATATTCCTGGAATGATATAATTGGTATCAAAGGATAGGTTTAGTTGTCCTTTGTAAACTAGGAAGATAAAACCTTCGTGATATCCCCAAGGGTCAGTCTAATGATAATTTTAAGGATGAGATAACATATAGGAAAAATATCCTGGAATTTTGATAAAGGAAAGGGTGAGTGGTTTCCATGAAATTGAATCCCTTTCAGTATAGTACAAGTGCATGTGGCTATTGCACCGAGGTACCTATGGGTAATAACTCCAAAAAGGGCACATTGAGCATGACTCAGTTGTAACCTATTGCATGAAAATGGTCCTTATTTCACTCATAGTTTTACACTCTTGGGGGATATGCATTAGAAACTCAAAAACTCTTTACAAACCATCATTATATATTTATACACTGATTATATAAGAAGGATACATGATTAAAGAATGTTTCATAGATTAAAGAAAAATGTGTCATGATTTATACATCTTGCATATAATTTTTCATGATTATGTGGCTCCACACTATGATTATTTTTTCTTACAGTATTCTAATTGTTTTTTTAGTCAATGGATGGAACTCGAAGGAACCATTTTAATTCTGAGTGAAATGGATAATTATATGATTGTCACCTCTAATGAATCGAAAATGTTAAGGGAGATGGAATGAAAAATACTGTTTTTATGCTCACCCAACATTCTCATGCTATGAATCGTGCCAGAATTCTAAACAAAAAATAGATGGAACAACATTATATTGAGTCTTTCATGAGGAAACATTAAACGTATTCCATTGGATCCACTAATCCACTAGTTCCTAATTAATGGATCATTGCCACAGAAAATAAATTTTCCATTCTCTGGTGTTCGTAATATGAAAAATTCATTTTTATTGTATACTATTTTTTAAGTGAATAGATCAATCATGGACTCTTATCAAGGATATAGTGGAATGGGATGAAATTAACTCCATGGATTATGATGAGTTCAAGAATTGATTTTACAAAAAATAATTTCATTGTATTATTTCTTTGATGATGTAAAATGATTTCTTTGAGTTAAATAAAAAGGATATTGAATATATTGGTACCTATGGGAAAAATTTTACAAGACATTCAAAGTATGATTATGGTATTATCATCCAGCATGAATGTAAGGTTGATCAATTATTAAGTGTCATAAGACCTAGTCTTTGAAGGGTATTATCCAATAAATACATCAATAGCTATGAAGTGATTGTGTGATGTTATATCAAGGTGTAAATTGTGGTTTGTGTTATGTATCAATCTCATGGTTTTTACAAGAAAATGAATATGGATTACGAAATATATATATAAAAACCATAGAGGTAGAAAGTTGATATTTTATTTATTAACAATGATTGGGATGAAGTTGGGAGGAAATTTTTTTAAGGGTAATATTAAATGTTTTAAGTGTGGTATGGATGGTTATTGGGAAATTTATTGGTAAGGTGATAGGAATAAGTTATATAATTAGGTTAATAGATACAAATCTTCACATAATGAACCACCCACATACAAATGTTTCAAATGCATGGAGTATGGTCACTATGATAACCAGTTCCCAAATAAGAAGTTTAATTTAGATAATCAACATAAACAACATATTAATCCTTGGGACAAGGGGAATTATTAATAGATCATGATTTATGATGTGGGATACGATAACAATGTGGTGAAAGGTACACCTATCATCCTCTCCAGAAATTAGGATGTCTTATTTAAATCAATATCTACACATTCTTTCATATATGAAGAATTTGATAAGGGTATCAAGATTACATCATAATTATTAAAGGTAAAATTATCCATGAAATCCTGAAATTGTATTATTATCTCAAGTATATTATTCCCCTATAGTTTACATTGGTGGGAATGTACTTCCTCTAATTCTTTACATTCTTTCTCTGGTTGAATTTGATGTTTTATTGGTCATGGATTGGCTTTCTCTAGAACAATACCACATCAATTGTCATGGAATGAAACTCACATTTGATATTACAACCAACCTATGATAATTTATCAATGTGATGTTATGTACAAACCTCCGATGGTTATCACATCTATTGTTGCAGTCTTGATTCCAATTTAAAAGGTTGTTTATTTCAAATGGCGGGGGAGTAACTTAACATCGATGATATTCCTATTGTGTGGTATTTTTTTATGTATTTCCAAAATAATTACCTAATCGTTCACTAAAACATGAATTTGGGTTCTTAATATAATGAATACCTAATTCCATACAAATATTAATGACTATTTGTAGAATAGACTTGATTGAGATGCAAGAATTGAATAATCGACTCCAAGAAAACATTGACAAGGGATACATTTATCCAAGTGTGTATCCTAGGGGTAAACCTATTCTTTTCATTTATAATAAGAAATATAGATTGATTAGAATCTAAATTGATTATTTGGAGTTCAACAAGATCATAATTAAGAAAAAGTACCCCATTCCACATATTGAAGACCTATTTGATTAGATGTACAGAGCTCAATACTTTTCCCTAATTGACCTTAATTATGGATATCATAAAATATGGTTCAAGAAAGAGGATATAACCAGGACATAATTTTTTATAAGGTATGGATGTTATTAATATATAGTGATTCCTTTCAGTCTTACTAATTCTACTACTATCTTCATTTATTTAATGAATACAATATTTAGATATTATCTTGATCATTTTTTGGTAGTCTTTAAAGATGATATTCATATCAATTTAAAGAGAAAGGAAGAGCGTGAATACCACATGATAATTATACAAAAGACTATAAGGTAGTAGAAACTATATTCAAAATTTAGAAACTATGAATTTTGGAGGAAAAAGTATTCATTTTTTGTAATATAATCTCTAGATAGGTTATATCAGTAGATCCATAAAAGATAGAGGCTATTTAATATTGTACCAAACCAATAATGGTGACTGAGATCCACAGTTTTCGTGGTTTAGCTAGATATAATCGATGGTTTTTGGTGATTTTTTCGTGACTAAATAATCCTTTAACCATGTTAACTCAAAAGGGATCCAAGTTCCTATGGACAGATGAAGGTGAGGAAAATTTCAAGAAATTAAAAATAATATCAGTCAATGCAGTTGTACTTATATTTCCACATAGTAGGGATGGATTTGTAATCTATAGTGATGCATCCAAGAAGGGATTGATATTTTTTCCTTTTAAAAATGACATGGTTGTCTCTTATGACTCTTGAAAATTGATGGTTCACTAGAAGTATTATCCATCTCATGATTTTGGAGTAATCTACAATAATGTTTTCTTAAAAAATATGCAGGAATTATATTTATGTATAATAGAGTGATATATATACTAATTATGAAATGTTTAAGTATATATTCACACACAAGGAGTTGAACATGCATTAGAGAAAATGGTTTGATCGTATTAATGATTATGATTACGAAATAAATTCCCACCTTAGGAATGTGAGAAAGGTGGATGATGCATTGATTCTAAAGGATCATTCTATCCTGTCCATGGTGAGGACCACAAATGATAAAATATTTCTGGATTTATAAAGGATGGATCTATAAATATTGAAGTAAGGGGAAAATATTATCTTTCACAATTTATTGTTCATACATATATTTAATTAAAGGTTGAAGAGGTGAAAAAGTAATAAAGTAGATCTATAAAAGATGTTTAAAATGTTCCTGAGAATAACCATGATCATGATGAAATGATAGTGTACAATAACCTTTTATACATTCCATTCATACCATACCTGAAGAAGGAGTTTTTAGAGGAATCTCATAGTTCTTAATTATCAATTCATCCTGGAGGTATGAAGATGTATAATCACTTAAAATAATTATTCTACTGAGAAGGCATTAAGAGAGATATCATTGAGTTTGTATCTCAATGCTTGGTGGGTCATAAAGTAAAGAATAAAAGAAATAATTCTAAGGGGATGATACATCCATTACCCATAAAATAATTGGAATTGGAAAATTTCACCATTGATTTTGTTGTTGGAATCCCCAAAACTTCTCAAGGGAATAATGCTATATGGGTTGTATTCAATCACCTTACTAAGTCAGCACACCTCATTACTATTAGAGAATATGTCTCTTTGGATAATATTTCTAGGATATAAATTAAAAAATGGTAAGCTTGCATGGAGTTCCACATTCTATTATGTATGATCGGGATTTGAGGTTTACATGAAAGTTATGGAGAAATATTCAACAAGATATTGATATATATTTAAGATACGTCAATTTGTATCATCCTCAAATATATGGTTAGTATAAAAGAATGATTCAAACCCTATAGGATATGTTAATATATTTTTATTTGGATTTCAATGGTGGTTGGGATCAACACGTTCCTATAGTTGAGTTTTGTTATAATAATACCTTTCAATCAAGAATTTAGATGGATACTTATGAAGAACTCTATACAAGGAAATGCAAAGATCCAACCTGATGGAATGAAGTTATATAAATAAATCTATTAGTACCAGAGATATATGAATAAATGGAAGAGAATGTTATATCCATTTATCACACATCCTAGAAGATCATAGTTTTTAGAAAAGTTATGTTAATAATCTCTGGTGTAATCTTGAATTTGAAGTTAGTGATAAGGTGTTTCTAATAATTTATCTATGTAAGAAGGTTATGAGTTTTGGTAAGAAACAGAAACTAAGTCCGAGGTATATATGTCCCTTAAAAATTTTAGATTATATTGAGACCATATCCTATAACTTAGTACTCCCACCAAACCTCTCTGATGTCCATGATGTGTTACATTTATCTCTCCTGATGAAGTACATACCTATCCCTTCACATGTACTATACTCATAATTCACACAACTAGAGTAAGGTATTTCTTATGAGGAATAATATATGGAGTTTCTATTTTGTTCAAATAATGTTCTACAAAACAAGACCACTATCCAGGTAATAATTTTATGGAGAAACCACCAGTTTGAGGATGCTATGTGGGAACTTGAGAATATGATGGGGAAGAGGTATCCTATTTTTTTTGTATCAGAGTGATGAATTTCATAGGTGAAATTTATTTTAATGGGGGTAAAGTGTAACACCATGAGTGTTTATGAATTATATTTTTTAAAAAATTAAATTTATATGGTATATTTCACTACTAACCACTCTATGTTTATCATTATCTATACACAACACTGGGATATCTTCCATTGCCCATGATTCTATGTTTTAACAAAACCATCATATATTATTAATATTATTCAAACATTATCATTATAACATAGCCATTAAACCTATAGGTATAAATTCTAATAACTAATTTTCAAATATTATTAATAATGGTTTTATATAAATATGACATTTTGATAAAAATACTAATTTTTTGTAGTCTTTATATGTTTCGAAGACACTATTTTATCAGAAAAATGTGTTTTATTTCCTTTTGTGAACAATAATAAAATTAATTTTTCAAACTTTTAGAAAACAAATTTTATTAAATAAACACCAATTTTGAAATCATCATGTCAAAATTAGCTTTGTGTGAATTTTTTGGATTTCTTTAAAAGTGTCATTTTTTTATTAATAGTGAAAAATACTGAATTTTAATCGAAAAAATCCATTTTTTAAAAATATTTATAATGTTAAATTACATTTTAAATTGGGTTTAAAGTAACATTAGTCTATTTAAACATACATTGATCCAAATTAGTCATTGTAATAAATTTCATATTGAATTATTTTATAAAAACATTATAAGCTTTTGAATGTTTTCTCTTTAAAAACTATCTTTCTCATCTAATATGTGGAGTTAATTTTAAATTAAATTTTACCACTTTATCGAATGAAATTTGGAAAAATGGATTCAATTTTCTATTATAACACTTTATATTATCTAATAAGTGCAAGATAAATTTTTTTAAAAATAAATAGTGCGTGTAGTAAAAATTAATAAACACGATTAAAGTAAAAATAGATTTACCAAGGGTTAAAAAGAGATAATGTTGAAAATGATCTATAAACTTGTTTAAAAACTATTTTAGGGCCATGTTTAGACCATTCCACCTCTATGGTTTAAGAATAGTCCATTTTGAATTCTTCTGACGTATAAAATATGTAGTAGCACTCAATTCTTGTAAAGACATAGATTTTTCCTTGTAAGACATTGAAATATCTCTAAATATACTTCCAGAGCTAGGTGATGAGACCGCATGAAATTATGAGGCATGGTGTTCCCATAATTAATTTAGTAAAAATTTTAATTATATTTTATATTGTCTACACACAGTTAACTAAATAAAATGGGAGAAATCTTAAACAGTTGATCATATCGAAAATCCAAGACCACAGTTGAGTCTAGAACACAGTGTTTTACCTAGGAGCAAAATAAAATGTTTCAGTGTGGGATACATGTGACACCTAACTCATTGAAATATTTTTTTAGTGAATTAATTAATTAATTAATTTAATTTAATTTATTTATTTTACTTATTCAATAAGTATAAAAATTTATTACTATGACATCTTCGCCAGGGTGAGCCTCATTATTTTATGAATTCTCTTATGTGAGCATCATTCTCCTCTGTAGAATTCATTTGATGAATGAAAAAACCTGTGGAGTAAGGTGGATTGATGTGAAATGGATGTACCATCTTCTTCCAATCAATCTGTGAGCATGTTCTTCACCATCGATCAATCCAAACAAGGGGTATGACTTTTTTTGGTGATTTTTACACCCTAGATTAAACATTTGAGTTGATTTTTAGTTTTTTATAAATTTTTTCCCTCCCTACTCCCTTGTTTCTAATCCAAATGAATTTAAAAAATTGGTTTTTCCTATGCTCGTTGGTTATTTATAATACATAATTGCATATTCTTGATCATTGTCCAAGAACACTTGGCCAATGATCGTAAACCTAAGTTTCATGTTTTTTTCCTCCCATATTCTTTTCATTATTCAGTATTGGGACCCCAAAGTTCATAGTTCGACTATTTTCGGGCATTAAAAGCTCGATCTCGAGCCTGAATTTGTGTCGGATCAAAATAACATCAACAATCCTTCAAGAAGAGCATAGATCTGGAATCATTGCAATAAAAGGATGTTAAATCCGATAATTTGGAGCTTGATTATCAAGTGTTTAGGATATGGGTGAAAGTGGAATAAAGAAAAAAAATCCCCTGTGATGAATGATGGAAATTTACAGTGAGTGACGGCCAACCAGTGCGATTCATGGCTAGATCTAACGATTTCAGAAAGCATCACAGTGAGATGTGAAGTTATTTGACCAGATTCGAAGCACGGTCATAGATCCATGAAAACATTTGGGGTGGGGGTTCTATGAAAATCCCAAATAAAGTCTATGTAGGACGAACACATTGTGGGTAGCATCCCTTAGTGGCATTTCTGGGGTTTGGGAAAAGATAAGGATGACACTGCATGTATTCCTCCCTCAAACACCTTGTATCCCTCCCCATGTTGGACAACCTGTGTGATGGGTCACACGAGCGAGGAAACTATATATGAGAAACAAAGACATGGGTTGACCACAATGGAGTTATCCTCTTTGGACCAAGATTCCTTGTACCAAACTACATGGACACAGGGTCTGATTACACGGACATGGTTAGTAGATAGGGTCTAATCCCTAGATAGGTGGGACATGCCTTGTATTCCACCTACATGGTGTGTACCCCTATACTGATGGGACCCATGTGCTGACCTGAGACATTTTCAGACTGTGAAGAGGGACCACACACAATGTGGGGCCCCTCACATATTGTGTGCCACTTGAGCTCTACTGATCGATCTCTGAATGTTTTTTCTCCTTCGTTTGAACATGGATTTTGTCCTGTGAGATGTTTATCCTTAGTGTTTTTTACATAGAAAGTGATGATTCCCTCAGAAGAAACTTTTAAGATAAAAATTGTATTTTCTGGGTTTATAACACACTGAGGTGACACCCAATGATGGAAGCGATCATACATATTCATCAGAGCAGTACCAAGATTACCCTAACACTAGGCTGGGCAGTTGCATTCCACAATGGAAATTTTGGGATTACACTACAGTAGGACTGGGTAGTGGAGTTCCCTGACGGTCTTCCTAGGTTACCCTCTAGTAGGACTGGGTAGTGGAGTTCCTCAATGTTTTAGTATTACCGTCTAGTAGGGCTGGGTAGTGGCATTCCACAATGAAATCATCCCGGCATAACCCACTAGCTAGTCTGGGCAGTGGTGTTTCCCAGATGACTCAATAGGGTTAGCCTCTAGTAGAAGTAGAAAATGGTGTTCCCATATGTCCTTCCCAGGTGGTACCATTTGGCTAGGCTAGGTAGTGGAATTCTTCACTGACTACCAGACAAGGACCCTCCTGTCATACTAGGGAACATGATCATTTCCTAGAATTTGTGATCCCTCGGCTGTACAACATAGTGAAGATATGCGTTTTGACATTCCATTGGGCTCATGAGAAAGAGGGATGATTTCCCCACCAATAGGAGTTCTTTTGATGCGACTTAAAACCATGCAAGGGAGTTATATCCACCCAAAGTGAACAATATCAAGGTGTGGTGATTGATTCCTTTTGAATTGTATATTATAGGCACACAAATGATGTTTTGGGTATCCTTGATAGACTTCTTTTGGAACTGCTATATATTCTTCTTCTGGGGTTGATCTGTGAGATGGATATCCTCTTACTATATCATTTGGATTTATTTTATTTTTCATATATATATATATCATGTTCTAGAGCCCACTCTTTTGGTTTTAGTTACTTTCCTTCTAGGAGAGATGAAGACGCGTTGTGTAATCCATGTACTTTCCATGTATAGCTTATTGTGGTTAGATGAGTTCACTTCCTACTGTAGTTAGAGAAGACTCGATGAGAAGTTCATCTTCCCACTATTTCGAGCTCCTTGTGTCAAGATTAGTTTAATTTCACTCTCTTGTTGGGTTGAGCAATACTATTTTACCATACCTTGTTCAATCTATTACTTTCCTCTTCAAGTGTATCTTGAACTACTCTCCTTCACCTTTTTGGGGAGTTCTACCAGGTATGTATACACTCAAACCAACATGGTATTTTCCCAACTCGTGTTGGGTATTTTGTATACAGTGGATAGTTCAATTTTGACTTCATAGAAGCTTAGGGATACAGACTCCTTGGAACACCTATGGTGGTCATAACATTGGATATAGGAGATGGGCTCTCAATTCTTTACTCTTCCATTTTTTCTCAGGTTGGGACATATTTTTGGGTTGGTGTGTATTTTTTACTTTTCTTTTCATTTTATACTATCGTACTTCATACAGTTTAGTGTTCCATCAATATTTGGTTTATTTATAACAGTGTTTCATCTTTTACTTCTTTCCATATGCACTTTTGCATTTAGTTGGTAATGTGTGTGCGTAATGATACTTAAGAAAATGGCACCCAAAGATTTGTTTTTCCATTGGCACTTTTTTCCACCCCATTTATTATGGAATTGGGCTTGGGTTAGTCATAGCTCAAACCCATACATGGGATGGGTCGTGAAAAATTGATAGAAAAAAGTAAATTCCTTTGGACGTTGTTCATATTTTTCCCATTAAGATGATTGGATGGGTTTAGGGAAATATTTTCAATGTTTATCAAGTGCGTATATTAGGCTAGGGAGTCTAATGATGGTGTAGTAAACCAACATATCTACTAATCAAGACCTAGATTACCATCTTGTCGACTCGGCACCCAGAGACATTTTTTATAAGGAACAATGGTATATGAACCACATATGATTGAGTCATTGACTATCCTTCTTGTGTCAAACCCCAATTTTTATTGATGTGTGTGTGTGTATTCTCATTTGACTGTGGTAATCCTTGATAATTTTTTGGATTCTTCTACGATGATTGCCAGTAAGGATACCAACTCTGGTTCCTGATAAATACCCTATGAGTGATGAGACCCTAGTTACAGGTCCATCTTGTGATCCCTTTACTCTAGGTAGGAAGGTAGTAGAACCTTCACCTATTGAGTAGTAGATCATCCAAGGAGAGAAAGTTGAAGACGTGCACAAGATGATCACCATCCAAGAGTTATAGCAATAAAGACCACTGGCGTTCCATGGCGAGCCATAACCTTAGGTAGTAGAGTATTGGCTAGAGTTGGTGGTCAGTATCATCAGGATTATCTTGAAACCAATGGATCAATTTTTTTATTTGGAAGCCAGTATTTTTCATGAAGTACATGGCTAGTGTTGGAGCTTGGTTACACAGATGCATGATGATTCAACATTATCTTGTGATGACTTCCAGCAGCTATTTCATGAGGAGAACTACTCCTCCTACTTACACTCCATCCAGGTTATGGATCTTTTAGAGCTTCATTAGGGAGGGATGATAGTGGGGGTTTATATATCTAGGTTCACATACATTAGATTCTACTCACTCAACATGATCAGAGACCACTACTTCTAATCACAGAAGTTTGAGCTGGGACTTCACAGAGAGATTTGTGCCAGCATAGTTCCCTTGAGAAACTCCACACCTGTTGTGGTGCTGGAGAGAGAATTTCTGATCGAGATATTTATTTTAGATGGAAACCATAGAGTATGAGTTGTGAATGTCCATGACAAGGTAGATTCATCTATAGAGGAAGGAAGACATCAGATATTTGGGAATATGAGACCCTTCCAAGAGCAGGCTTAGGGACATGGTGGCATGGTGCATGGGTAGCACATAACACCAGGGTAGACCGGGGAGGGCCGGTGCTATTCCTATGATGTGAGAGTTCACATAGAATTATATTATCTTACCAAATGTGATGAGCATCCTAGGAAGGTAGTATATGGATCACCACAGCAGAGAATGTGTCATGATCTAGGATCTACCAGGCTAGGAGAGGGTGGTCTCAAGGGTGGATGTGCTAGCAGAGGGGAAAGAGGATCCATAGTTGGGGGATGGTAGTATAAGGTTCTTCCACCACCACCACCACAAGGCATCCCACATCAGGATTAGAGAGCTGGCGGCCAAGGCTATGGATAGATGTCGGCTTTGCATGTCTTCGATTGAGCAGTGAATGAGATGAATCGATGTATAATTTGTGTTCATTATACTGATGAATCAGTATATGTATAAATTGGTTCTAGTCATTCTTTTATATTGATAATCCTAGTATGGGATTTGGAGCTCCCAGTATATGTTCTAGTATAACATCTTTATCTCAGTGTTCCTATAGGGAACACATCTTCTATGTTTTTCATCTACCGGTAGTGCAAGTTATCACTTAGAAGAGAGAGGTTCATTTTGGACGTACTGGTCATCATGATGGAACCCAACGACGTCATCTTGGACATGGATTTTATTTTCCTATTTTGAGACCAAATTTTCTGTCACAACACTCCAGTTAGAGGCCTACACGCTAAGGGGATGAGATTCTCATTTTTTGGTGAGAGGGAACTCATAGCAGGACAAGAGAGTGTTGTAGAAAGAGGTTACAACCTTTTACACATCAGTTAGCGAACATAACCCTAAGTGTAGACAAATATTCTGGTATCTATGTTCCTTTATTTTTAGAGGACTATAAGGACATCTTCTCTGAAAATGTTTTGAGACTACCACTAAAGAAGGAGAAGGAGTTATTCATTGACATGAAACCAGGGACTTCCCCGATATCTTCTATGGAATATTATATTGAACCCACTGAGCTCTGGGATCTATGGATAAATTTGGAGGACTTTAAATAGAAAGGATTAATTAGATCGAGTGTGTCCCACTAAAAAACTCCAATTAAGTTTGTGAAGATGGAAGATGATATCTTGCGGCTTTGCATGGATTATCATTCCCTAAAGCAGAACACAAAAATGAACAAGTACACCTTTCCAAGTATTGGAGACCTATTTGATCAATTGAGAGTTGTGAAATGGTTCTCTAAGATTTATCTCAGTTTTGGTTACCAAATGATGTGGGTTTACAAGGCTAATATTTCAAATTTTTCTTACTAATGTCGCTACAGACACTAAAATTTCCTAGTGATGACATTTGGTATGAAAAATACCCCCATACTTCATGGATTTAATGAATAGTTATTCCATCCATAATTAGACCAGTTCATTATTTTCTTCAATAATGAAATAATCCTTAACTCTACAATAGAGAAGGAGTATGCAGAGCACTTGAGGATGGTTCTGGATCTACTTTGAGAGCACTAGCTTTATGGAAATATCTCAAAATGTCAATTCTAGATACATGAGGTTCACTATTTATTTCATTTCATTTCTTAAAAGGTTTTATCCCTATATCCATTAATGATCAAATTTGTTCACTCTTAAGATCCACCCAATAATGTGTTAGAGTTGTGGAGTTTTCATGGAATGGAAAGGTATTATAGGAGATTTATGGTCGTCTCAACTATAATTGAAACCCATTTGACCACTCTGAAATAGAGGGGATATTCATTTACCTAGTTTGAGTAGTGTCAAAAGGCCTTTCAGGAGTTCAGGTAGAGGCTGATGAGCACCCTATTATTTGAGACTTCCATAGGAGAGCGTTGAGTTTGTAGTGTATTGTGATGCCTCAAGGGCCGGCCTTGTTTGTGTGTTCATGAAACAATAGGTAGTTATCATATATGGGTCAAGGTTATTGATACTCCATGAGAAGAACTATGTCACCATAAGCTATATCCAACCCCATTAGTCTTCACCTTGAGGATTTGGAGGCACTACCTTTTGGGAGAGCACATTGTGGTATACTATGAATATAAGACCTTTAGGTATGTCTTCACTCGGAGGGACCTAAACCTGAGGCAGTGATACTGGTTGGAGTTCCTACAAGACTACGACATAGAGATAATCTATACTCCGATGAAGGGAAACATTGTAAAATATTTACTTAGGAGTAAGTCACATGATCACCTTGTACATGAAGCTTTGGAGTAGTTAGCTTCCATGTAGCTGACCCTTATGGAGTAGGAGGGTACATATTTTCTACAATCAATGGTGTTGACTCCATCTCTCCTCGAGCGTGAGAAAGAGTCTAAACTGGGAGACATTGAAACTGAGGTTCTATGTGATCAGATATCCACATATAATACACTAGACAGATATTTTGAATAAGGGTGTCATCGGATCTTGTTCCGGGGGTGGATAATGGTTCTTGTCACGATGTGGGAGGAGATGATTTAAGATTTACACAATTCTACCATAGTTATACATATCATTGTGGGGAATATTTACTAAGATATGTAGTTTTATTTTTGGCGGTTCGGTAAGAGATAATGCGTATCTGGGTTTTTCCCTCTGTACCTCACCTGTCAGTAGGTAAAAGCTAAGAACCAGGTTCCGGAAGGTTTTTTGTACCCTCTTGAGATCCTGGAGTGGAAATGAGGTAGTATAAAAATGTTTTCCAACATAGGGATTCCATTCATTTCAAAGGTATGTGATTCCATTTGGGTGATAGTAGAATGAATCATGAAGCTAGATCACTTCTTTTCTATAAGTGAGTAGAGTTCGGTGTTGATTTTGGGGTTGTTGAATGTATGGTAAATCGTCTGCCTTCATAGGGAAACCCCGACGATTGTCTTCGATCGTGAGGTTCAGTTTACATTATGGTTATTTAAATGCCTGCATGAAGCATTTGGGACCCAATTATGGATGTGTTCATCCTTTTAACCCTAGACTGATGGGTAGACCAGACACACTATTCAAGTTCTAGATGATATTCTAAGGGCTTGCGTGATGGATTTCGGCCGGAGGTGGGAGGATCACCTGCCCTTGGTAGAGTTTCCAAACAACAACATCTACAACTCTACCGTTGGCATGAAACCATTTGAGGTCCTATACGGGAGACCCTACAGGTCACCCTTGTACTGGATAGAGATTAGAGATTCATCTTTCATGGGACCAGAGTAAGTGTAGGAGACCACATAAAAAGTATAGGAAATTTGGGAGTGGATGAAGATGACCTAGATTAGGAAATAATCTCATGTAGATCTTCATCGAATGTCCTTGTAGTTCATTCTGGGATACCACAAATTCTTCAGAGTCTCCCCGCAATGTGGAATATTGAGGTTTAGCTTGGGTGGAAAGCTATCCTCGAGATTCATCAGGCCATTCGAGATCCTGTAGAAAATTGGTGAGGTTACCTACCACCTCACCCTACCCACATAGCTAGAGCAGGTGCACTCTTTCTTTAATGTGTCGTAGCTGATGAGATACAAGCATGATCCTATACACATCATTGACTTGGGAAAGCTAGATATTGAAGACATGGCCACCAATGTAGAGAACTTAGTGGTGATCGAGGACCAATAGGTGTAGATCATGTGCGGGTGGACCATCCCATTGGTTCTGGTGTTTTGGCATCACAGAAGCATGCACGAGAGTTCATGGGAGCATAATATCCAATTTTAGTCTTAGTATTATAAGTTATTTTCCATTTTTTCTTTTTGGGGAAAAATATTGAAGGAGGGATGATGCAATGTACCAAAGTACATGGACACTAGGTCCGAGTACACAGACACGACCAGCAGAGAGGGCTCAATCCCCAGATATGGGACATGCCATGTAGTCCACCTACACTGTGTGTACCCCAACATAGATGGGACCCATGTGTTGACCTAATACATTTTCATACAATGAATAGAGACAACACACCATGTGGTACCCCTAACATATCATGTGTTACTTGATCTCTATCAAGAGATCTCTAAACACCTGTATCTCCTTCGATTGAACATGGATTTTGGCCCGTGAGATATCTAGCCTAAGTGTTTTTTCGCATAAAAAGTGATGATTCCCTTGAAAGTAAATTTTATGATACAATGTTAATTTTTTCTGTTTGGGTCATGTTGCGGTGACACCCAGTGATGTCAACAATCATACAAAATCATCAGAGCAATACCAGGCTTACCCTCCCACTATGCTTGGTAGTGGTGTTCCTCGATTGAAGTTATAGGCTTACCCTATAGTAGGATTGGGTAGTGGAGTTCCTCAGCTTATCGGGATTACCCTCTAGCAGGGATGGGAAATGGAATTTCCTAATGACATATTCTAGGAATATCCCACTAGATGAGATGGGAAGTGGTGTTTCCTTGATGAATCGCTGGTTTATCCTCTAGTAAAACTGGCAGTGGAAATCCTCGATGACCTTACTGAGTGGTAATCTTTGCCTAGGCTGGGAAGTTATGTTCCTCAGTGACTGCCCGAGAGGCACCCTCCTATCATACCTGGGAACAATATCCTTTCCTTGAATTTTTAATCCTCATATATGCAACATAGTGATGAGATGTGGTTTGACATACTATGGACTCATAAGAAATAGTGATGCTTTCCACACCAATATGAGTTCTTGTGACGTGACTTAAAATCATGCGGAGGGGTTAGTGAGGCTAAAAGTGGAGAGTATAAAGGTGTGGTGATTTATTACCTTTGACTTGTATGTTCGGTAAGAATCATGAGGTGTTGGGCATCCTTGATGGACTTCTTTGAGAATTGTTGTCTATTCTTCTTCTTGGGATGATATTTCATATGGATATCCTCTTACTCTCTCATTTGGGATTATTTTATTGATCATATATATATATATATATATATCATGTTTTATAACCCACTCTTTGGGTTTTGGTTACACTCTTTCTTGGAGTGGTGAAGATGCACTGGGTATTCCACGTGATTTTCATGTATAGCATCTCATGGTTGGATGAGTCCACCTTCTACTATTGGTAGTGAAGACTCAATGAGAAGTTCGACTTCTCACTGTTTCGAAATCCTTATGTCAATATGTGTTTAGTTTCACTCTCTCGTTTGGTTGATCTGTACTCGTTTACCATACCTTGTTCAATCAATTTCTTTCTTCTTCAAGTGTATCTCTTACTACTCCCCCTTCAACTTTTTTTGGCATTCTACTGGGTTTGTATATACTCACACCTACATGGGATTTTCCCAACATGTGTCATGTATTTTTTAGATAGTAGATAGTTCAATTGTGACTTCATTGGTGCTTAGGGATACAGATTGCTTGGAGCACGTGTGGTGGTCATATCTTTGGATACATGAGTTGGGATCTCAGTTGTTTACTATTTTCTAGTTTTTGTCAGGTTAGGATATAATTCTGGGTGTGAGTGTATTTTTTCCTTTTCTTTTCTATTTATACTATCATACTTCATACTGTTTATAGGTTCATACATATTTGGTTTATTTATATTATTCTTTCATCCCTTATTTATTTCCATGTTCACTTTTTCATTGAGTTGGTTATGTGTGTGCGTACAGGTACTTAGGAAAAGGCCTCCCCATGTTTAGTTTTTTCCATTGGTGCTTTTCTCCACACCCTAGACTATAGAGGTGGGATTGAGGTAGTCAAAAATCAATCCCCAACATGGGACGAGTCATGAAATATTGGAAACAAATAATGTTCATTGCTTTGTACATTGTTTGGATATTTCTCATTAAGTTGATTGGATGGGTTTAGGGAAACTGTTTCAAAGTGTCCCAAGTGAGGATCCCAATATAGGCAGTCTAGTGATGGCGCATAAAACTAATGTATCCATTCATCAAGACCCATATTACCAACATTTCAGCTCAACACCTTGAGACATTTGGTGTAGGGGAAAATGGTATATGAACCATATATTATTGAGACTTTGACTATCCTTCTTGAGTCAGCTCCCCATTTTTTATTGATATATATATATATATATTATTGTGTGTGTATGTGTGTGGGGGGGTGTGATCATTTGACTGTGGTACTCCGTGACAATTTATAGGTTTCCTCAGTGACGACAACCATCCAGGATACCAACTCCAGTTCATAAAGAAGACCCTATAAGAGATGAGACCATAGTTCTGGGCTATCATGTGATGCCCTTACATGGGATAGTTAGGTAGTAGCACCTCTACCTGTTGATCATAAGATCATCATAATAAAATAGGTAGAGGATGTGAGTAGGCTGAGCACCGTCCATGAGTTCCAGCATCAATGTCCTCTGAGGTCCACGGTGAGCCGGATCCTTAGGAAGTAGAGGATTATCTAGAGTCAGTGGTCAGTATAATCCGGCTTATCTAGATCCCAATGGATCAAATGGTGGCTTTGGCATTATGCCTTTTTCATGAAGCTGGTGGGAATTAGTGGAGCATGGTTACACAGATGAATGATGAGTCAACACTCTTGTGCGATGACTTTGAACAACTGTTTCTTGAGGAGTACTACACCTCCTTCATACACTCCATCTAGGTTCAGGAGCTTCTAGATATTTATTATGGAGGGATGAGAGTGTCTAAGTATGTGGCTAGGTTCACATACATTACATGCTACTCACTCGACAAGATCATAGATGGATACCTCTGATCACTGAAGATTGACCATGGTTTTTTCATAGTGATATGAACCAACGTGTTGTCCTTGTGCATCCACACCTATGATGAGGTGTTGGAGAGAGATCCTGTGATAGAGATCATTCGATTATAGAGGCACCAGATAGTTGGAGTTGGAAATGGGAACGACAAGGATGAGTCGTCTATAGCGGCAGGAAGGTGCCAGATATTTGGGAATAGGAGACCCTTCTATGAGCAGGCTTTGGGATGTGGTCATATGGTGCAGGGGTAACACAGAGCACCAAGGTAGCCGATGTATGGATGGTGAATGCCTATGATTGGTGAGATCACGTGGAACTATAAACCTTGACCAGACATGCGGAGCACCCTAGGATGGTAGTAAATAGATCACCATGACAGAGACAGTGTCCGGATCTGGGATCTCCTAGGTGGGGTGAGGGTGGTCTCAATGGTGGAGGTGCTAGAATAGGAGTTGGAGGAGCCACAGTTTGGGGGCATTGGTATGAGGTTCTTCCACCACCCCTATAAGGCATCCCACATTTGGCTCAAGGAGCTGGTGACTAGAGCCGTGGATAGTCGCATGCTTAGCATGTAATCGATTAAGCAATGCATGAAATGAATCAAAGTATAATCTATGTTTATTCTACTCATGTATCAGTATTAGTATTAATAGGTTCTAGTGATTCTTAAATATCAATACACCTAGTATGGTATTTTTATCTCCCAATGTAGGGGCTAGTATTACATCTTTTTCTTGTGGTTCCTATAGGGAACACTTATTTTGTGACTTTCATCTGCCGTAAGTTCAACCTATCACTTTGAAGAGAGAGGTTCATGTGGGACCTACTGGTCATCATGATGGAACCCTACAACATCATCTTTGGAATGGATTGTATTCACATGGTTTGAGCCCAAATCAACTTTCACTACACACCACTCATATTCCTACATGCTGATTGGATGAGCTTCTCATTTTTCAGTGAGAGGGACCTTGTAGCAGGTTAAGCAGGTGTTATGATAAAGTGGTTCCTGCCTATTACCCATTAGTTATCTAGTGTAACCCTTAGTGCAACAAGATCTTCAAGAATCTATGTTCCTTTAGTTTTAGAGGAATATATAGAAATATTCTCTGAAGATGTTTTGAGACTACCTCTGAAGCGAGATAAGGATATTTTCATTGACATACAACTATGGACTACCCTGATATATTCTATGGCATATCAGATAGAACCCAATGAGCTCTAGGATCTATCGTTACATTTGGTGGACCTTCATGAGAAATGATTTGGTAGACCTACTGTGTCCCTCTATTTTCACCTGTTCTCTTCATGAATATGGACGATGGGAGCTTACAGAGTTACATTGATTAGCATTGCATGAACCAGGACACAATAAAGAACATATACCCATTTCCAAGGATTGGACACCTCTATGATAAATTTAGAGTTGAAAAATGGTTCCCCAAGATTGATTTATGTTCTGGCTACCACCAGTTGTGGTTTTGCGAGGCTAAAATTCTGATGTTGGATTTCTGATGTCGTTATAGACACTACGAGTTCCTAGTGATGAAATTTGGTATGAAAACTTTTCCCACCGTCTTCATGGATTTGATTAACAGGTCTTCCAACCATACTTGGACCGGTTAATTTTTTGTCTTTATCGATGAAATACTTGTTTACACTGCAACAGAGGAGGAGCATGCAGAGCACTTGAAGATAGTTCCGGATCTACCTTGAGAGAAATTGCTTGACAAAATTATCTCAAAATGACACTTCTTGATAAATGAGGTTCACTTTTTGGTGCATTTATTTTCGGAAAAAAATTAACCGAAATTCCATAAAATATCAAAGTAGTGATTTCTTAGGACCCACCCAATAATGTGATAGTGGTGAAGAGAGTTTTTGGCTTGGCAAGGTACTACAAGATATTTGTGGCAGTCTCTTCTAGAATCGCAACCCCATTGACCACTCTGAAACATAAGAGACAATCATTTACTTGGTTTGAGTAGTGTCAGAAGGCCTTCAAGGAGTTGTGTCAGAGGCTGATGAGCACACCAATTTTTGAGACAACTATAGGAGAGCGTTTAGTTTGTAGTGTATTGTGATGCCTCTGGGACATGCCTCGTTTGTGGGTTCATGAAATAATAGGTAGTTATCTTATATGTTTCAATGATGTTCAGACCCCATGAGCATAACTATGTGACTCATGACCTATAACTATCCCAATTAGTCTTATCCTTGAGGATTTAGAGGCGCTACCTTCTAGGAGAGCGCTTTTTGGTTTACTGAGGATATCAGAGCTTTAAGTACATATTCACTTTAAGAGACCTGAACCTGAGACTCTGATGCTGGTTGGAGTTTCTACAGGACTTTGACTTTGAGATAATATATACTCTAGTGAAGGGAAACTTTGTATAAGATTCCCTTAGTAAGAAGTCTCTGGCTGACCTAGTGTGGGAAGCTTCAGAGTAGTTATCTTCTATTTAGTTGACCTCGGTGGAGCCGGAGGTTGTAACATTTCTACAATCTATGGTGTTAAATCCTTCTCTCCTCGAGCATTTGAAAGAGTCTGAAATGGAAGAAATTGACTGTGTGGTTTTTCATGATCATATATCCGAATACAATACACTAGATAGCTTTTTAAAAAAATGGAATCATGAGATCTTGTTCCAAGGGTGGATAATGGTTCCAGTAGCGATGTTGGAGGATGTGATTTAGGATTTCCATATTTCTACCTTAGCGGTACATCTTGGTGTGGGGAAAAAGTATAGAGATATTCAGTTGTAGTTTTTGTGGACCGACATGAGATGAAGCATAGCAGAGTTTGTCTCTCGGTGCCTCACATATCAGTAGGTAAAAGTTGAGCACCAGGTTCCAGCAAATTTGTTGTACCCTCTTGAGATCCTGGAGTGGAAATGGGAAAGCATAACCATGGACTTCTTCATAGGTCATTCGCACATAGAGAAGGTCCATGACGCCATTTGGGTGATAATAGACTAACTCACGTAGTCATATCACTTCCTTGATATTAGTGAGTAATGTTTGGGGGACAGTTTGCGGTTGTTGTACATATGGGAGATTGCATACCTTCATGGTTTACCCTCAATGATTGTCTCTAATCCTGAGGTGTTGTTTGCATCACGATTATGTAAAGTCTGGCATGAGGCATTTGAGACCAAGTTACGGATGAGTGCATCCTTTTACCCCTAGACCGATGCATAGACCAAGCACACTATTCCGGTGTCAGAGGATATGATAAGGGATTACATTTTGGAATTTGGATAGTGTTGGGAGGATCACTTTCCCTTGGTAGAGTATTTGTGAAACAACACCTACCAATCTTCCATTGAAATGGAACCTTTTGAGGTCATCTACGGGAGACCGTTCAGGTCACCCTTGTACTGTATGGAGATCTAAGATTCATCTCCCATGGACCTAGAGTTAGTGCAGTAGACCACTGAGAAAATATAGGTCATTTGGTAGTGGATGATGACGACCCAATGTTTACAAAAATTATACGTAGATCATCATTGTAGTCCGTTTTAGTTCAACAAGGGAGACAAAAACTTCTTCAAAGTCTCCCCAAAACATGAAATGTAGAGGTTTCGGTAGGGTGGTATGCTATCCTCGAGATTCATCAGGCTGTTTGGGATCTTGTAGAGGATTGGTTAGGTTTCCTATCAACTTTACTTACCCCCACAATTGGATCGGGTGAATGATTTCTTCCAAGTGTCATAGTTGATGAGAGAAGTGGATGACCCTACACATGGCATTGATTAGGGTGAGCTAGAGATCGTGGACAGAGCCACCTTTGTGGAGTGCCAAATGGCGATCGAGGACCGATTGGAGCATACCTAATGAGGGTGGACTATCCCTTTCGTTCGGGTGTTTTGGCAGCACAAAAATGTTCCTGAGAGTTTATGGGAGCTGAAGAGAAAGATTTGAGCTCAGTATTCGTAGTTTTTTTCCTTGTTTTGCTTTTCAGAGATGAAAATATTGAAGGATGGAATGATGTTGAGACCTAGTTTTTTCGTTGTTAGTCTTTGAAATATTTCTAAATATATTTCCAGAGTTAGATAATGAGACGAAATGTGATTCCGAGGCCCAGTGTGTTCAGGAATAATTTTATAAAAATATTAATTATATTTCCAATTGTGGGAATGCAGTTAACTAAACAAAATATGATTACTCTTAAACGGTTGTTTGGATTTGAAATATGAGACCATAGTTGAGTCTAGAATGTGGTGTTTTCCCTAGGTACGACATAAAATGATTCAACATGGGACATTCAGACCCCTCACTTGTTACCTGTGCATTTAGGTGAATTAGTTGATAAATTAATTAATTAACTTAATTCATATAACCTTGGAAAGATGTCTAAAAATTCATTACCATGGAATCTTAGCCAAGGTTCGCCTCATTGTTTTATGAGTTCACCGGTGAGAGCATATTCCTCCTATGGATAATTCCATCAATGAATGATTGTTGACACTCCTTTCGTCACAGAATCTAAAGATTAGAAAAGGGGAATATCTTAGCTCAAAGTGATTCAACCTTTGGACAATTATCAAAAAAAATTACAGAGGAAGGAATAAGAAGAACATTGTGCAAGGGTCGCCCATGTTTTACAATGGTCGCGCAAGTATACTTGCACGCCGTAATGGTCGCGCAAGTACACTTGCGCGCTGAAGTTGGTCATGCAAGTCACTTGCGTGACCTAAGTGATAACCGCCCGGGGTCTTCTCCCTGCCTGTAAATAGACCCTGTGGGCCCCCCATTCGAAGAGGATTTTATCCAGAAACTCATATTTGAGCTCCTGGCACTGTAGTCTCTTCTCAAAGCTTCTGAAACACTTATATGGTAATTTCTTACCTAGAACGGAAGATCTAAAGAGGGGGAGGAAGGCCTAAGTGTTGAAAATCATCAACACTTGCGTGCCTAGGTGGACAGACCTTAAGGGAAATGGCCACACTTGTGCGCCGCCTTACTCTTTCAATAGAACCTACACACCCCTCTGCTGGAATAATCCTCAAGAGGATTCTATAGGCCTTAAACAAAGGTCTCTCAAGTATTACCCTGCTGGTTGAACACCGCGCAAGTACCAAACGTGTCGCGCATGCATATACCTGCGTGACTAGGACTTGCGCACCCACGTAGTACCTACGCGCCTGCCAGGACTTGCGCGCCCCTACCTTTTTGGATGTCTTTCTTGCCCATTTCACCCCTCTTAAGCCATTACACATTTCCTATTCAAGATTCAGTCTTCAAGACACTCTTCAAAGCCATTTATGACATGATTTCTTGATTTGACTTCCTTATCTAAAACGAATTCTGTGGAATATCTCTCAAAACCTAGTAATTTAGACATCTTTATGTCACTAAATATTGAGATTTCATTCATTTAACCTCATCCTTTAAGATGAGAGAATCCTTAACCTGGGTTTCCTTTTCTGGAGGAAGCCCCAGTCTCATGTTTGGGCATCCTCCTTAGGAGTAAGCCCCAGTAATAATTCTTATCTTTGGCATCTTACTTAAGAGTAATCCCCAATTCTTAAAGATCCCAAATCTGGGCATCCTCCTTAGGAGTGAGCCCCAGTCCCCTAATTTGGGCATCCTCCTCAAGAGTAAGCCCCAAACCTTAATCCTTGACCTGGGCCTCCTTTTCAGGAGTAATCCCCAGTCTTAATTTCTCTTAACCAGTCCTAATTTACCTTTGATCTGGGATTCCTTTTCAGGAGTAAAACCCAATCATAAGCCTTCTCCTAATTCGGGCCTCCTTTTCAGGAGTAAGCCCCAAGTTAGAGTATTCAAAATCTCCATGAAGCGCATATACCTTTATGGACCTTGTTCCTGGATTTCTTCCCTAAAGTAAATCCTAACCTTCATTTATCTGGGCAGTCATACATACATAAGTCCCACATCATTTCTTATGATTGCTTCTTTCATGGCCCAATTGTCTAATTTTTACCAATACCTCTTGTTTCTCACACCATGAATGACTCATGTGAGCTTAGAGGGTAAAATTAATTATGACATCCTTCTTTGAGCCATCAATCATAGACATCATACTACCTTACTCGAACTATGTGGGTTATGATTCCTTTTCTAAACAAAGGATACGTAGGTAGCCCGTCTACGGGTTCGATCCCAACTCTAAAATAATCCATGTCCTTCTGAATGCCAATAAACATGAAGTTCCCCACTGAGTGGCTTTAAAACCAACATGGTCATCATAAGGACCAAGATACTTCTATATAAATGTGTCGAAGGGTACCATTGACCAAGAATCTCTAATAAATACAGATGATTCTCTATCATTTAAGAACCTTGAATACATATAAAAGATTCTCTAAATTTCCTACATATTTTATCATTGATTGTCAGATCTGAATGAAAGATCATTTTATACTTGGTAATGTAATAAGGATTCACGAACATAACTTAAATCTATAAAGAGAGTCCCGGAGTAGACAATAATTCCCCTAAAAAAGGTGTGATGAGTCCGACCTCCCATCCTCTCGACCAATGCACATTCCTAAGCCTCATCATTCCACAAACTAATGAGCACCTAACTTTGGAAGGTAGGTCCGAATAGATGTGGAATCATTGGATGTTTCCGGTTCTATGAACAAACCCATTAGAAACCGATCAGAACGTTTGAACTTCCAATTAAGGCGGTCATCCCCGAATTCCGAGGAAAAAAAATGGTGAACCTGACGTGAATCATTAAGCAAGTTAAAATGATGTTTTACCTATTTGTTAGGCCCCTATTTAAAACTCAATGAGAGGGCCAACAAAAACAATCATTCACATATGTGCTCATCCAAAAGATGTAGTAGCTGAATTTATCTTGATTATGTCTGTTATATCAAACATGCATTCTTTTCCCAAGATCTTCTGCATTTCTAGAATGGATGCTCTCAAGTTCACACCTGTGAATACTGCTGCTGCAAATGCCACTGCTGCTACTCATGTTGGATCGTCGTCCGCTCTTAAGACGATATCACCTACTCAGCGTCTTCAACGCTGGGTATCAAATGCACTAGTTAAGGAGTACCATCAACACGGTACCATCCCAACTCTGGAGGCTGCCCGACAAGACCTACAAGTAAACAACTCACATCGGTTCTCCAGACAATGACGACCAGTGATCAAGAAATAGGCGGTGCTGACCACCATCTCGAACCGTTTCGGGTCGTTATCCCCGGAATGCAATCACTATTCGCTCCCTTATTCTGGGGAGGTGAATGAGCAGGTCCCTCAGGACCTTAATTCAAACAGACAAGAGTCCTTCCTGAGGGCTCCCACCAACAATCGTTGCAAGACTCGTGCGACAGTGCGCCCTCAAAATGATGAGGGTTCCGACTCTAGGCATTTGGCTTAGGTTCCTCGAACCCAAGCAAGCAAGACAAACCACTAGAGGCGGAATCCAGTCAACAGTGAGTAGGATCTCATCTCTGCTATCTCCGGAGAAGTCCACCTACCTAACTTGGTGGCAAGCAAAGAGAAGGCACATACACCTGCCCGTTTTAAACCCGCTGTCCAGAAGACTCGTCTGGAAGCATCACGCCAATCCCGCTTGGCAAATCCGGCGGAGTACTATAGGCAGGAACATACACATGTTTATACATCATCAGCTAGTCAGCAGGCTCGTCTGAATACATATGATGGATCTCTTCAACCACGTTTGGTGAAGTGCAATTAGCCGGCACATACACCTACCAGTATTAACCAAGCCTACCAACAGTCTCGCTTGGTAGCATTCGGAGAAGTTAGTCGGAAATCCCCGACAACAAATAGGAGGCAGACTCAACTCTCTTCCCCCACACTTGAGTACTTTCAGGATTCACTGACAGGAAAAGGAGGACAAGAGAAGGCACATACACCTTCTTTAAGCCCGGAATGGACGTATATTCCCGTTCCGGCAGCTGAAGTCACCAAGCATATTCTATCAATGGTGAAAGAGCATAAGAAAATCCCTGCTCATATTTTGGATGCCTGCCAGGATATTATAACAACTTCAGCGGTATCTTAGGGAAAGACACAAAAATCTATCCCTACCAGTGGAGTGATACATCAACAATTCACTCCAGAATAGACACAAACATCTGTTCCAGTCCAAGAGGGTTATGCGGCATACTCCCCCATATCATACAGACGACCAAGTCAGGTACATACACCTGATTTGGGAGGATATCGTCATCCTAACATGGACATCTTTCCTAATCAGGCACATACACCTGCTCAGAGCAGCCACTTTCGTCAACAAGTTGTTTCCAAGGTGAGTAAGAAGGCATCTAATAAATAGACCCACCCAGTACAGTCAGGAGATCAAGAGCCAATCAGTAACAAGGCCTTGCTCGATGCTGGAGTTCTTGAAGCCCTCAGATAACTATCTGTTGGAATTTAAGATTCTTCTCCCTCAGTTCCCAATAGTGGGAACATTAATTCTGAAGGTCTTCAACAGACACTTCCTCATGAAGGCTTTCTTCATGAAAATTCGGTCGATCTCGAAGTTTCATCTTCAGATGAGTGCCACAGGAACCCTCTGTGTGGTCAGAAGTCCAAGGAGAAATAGATCTCATCTTTTACTGTAACCCATTATGGTGGTCCTCCCCATGATGATGAATTTCACTAGGAAAGTCCTCTCCACAGTAGTGATGCACATTTCCCAGAAAATACTCCACTGGACAATGTAGTGCCGAGAAAGCCCTATTATCTTGAGGCACTTTCAAATGAGAAACCAGTCATGTCTGAAGCTTCATCCCTAGCAGGTGAAATACTTTCTCAATCAGAAGATAGCCCAGGGTGTAGGTCATTCTACGAACCACCCCTAAGTCATGCATCTTCTAGTTTGATCAATAATTTCTCTACCAATCCCATTCAATCCAATGAAGCAACAAGGAAACACAAACTCTAGGAAAATCAGGTAGAAGAATCTTCATCAAAGGATAAAGAGGAAATGCTGAATATGAGAAAACAATTGGTGAAAGGTGAAGTTCCAGTCATGTTTTGGCCTCTAGCTGACTCTCATTATAATATTCCAAAAATGTTGACAGAAGATGAAATTCATGATATTCATCTCAATATATGGAAAACTCTTTGTCAATTGAAAAGTAATGTATTATCTTATGATGAATATGGAAATCATCTTATGATAATAGAAGGGTTACAACGTCATATTGATTTGGTGTCTCTATCAGTCTCTCGATATCTGAAGGCTAAAAAGCAGTAGAGAGCCCTTCAACGTTCATGCTTTGGCTCACTAAGAAGATTGTGTCAGTTAATTTCCAATTCCCCATCTGGTATTCGTGTCAGAGGATGGGTTGTTCATGGAGCACTGCATTTCACGGTGCTCTCCAGTTAGAAAAGCCCGCCGAAAATGGTCTAATGCAATGTTATTGCCCATGGCCGGCCACAGTCAATGGGCTTTGTTCGTAATCAAAAGCTTTCCCAAGAACAGGCTTTAACTAGTTCCTCTCAAAATCAATAATATAGAGAACAAGTTGTCGAATTACTCTTGCATCAAGCAAATGAGAATATTGAACAGGCCTCTCGATTGGAGCAAGCACGTCACCAAGTGACAGAAGTGTCAGAAATCATCCAACGGTCTTTTGAATCGGGTGATAAAAGTGGATACAGATTAATGCATCCAGCTAATTTCCTAACTAAGGTTCGCAAGATCAGGAGGACTTTCAAGAAAGTCTCAGACATAGCATGTCAAGAATCACCCCAGCTTGCCAGACTGGGGACTCTTTTAAACCAACCCTCGGAATCAACAAAAAGGATTCTGGGAGTTGAGCAAGAACAGCAGGAACAACCTCAGTCCACTGGACTGGGGACTTTTTCAAATCATTAATCCCCTCCTCAGAGAAAGTCGGTCTTTTCTAGATTGGGGAAGAAACCTCAAGAGGAACGAAGAGCCAAATTATCAGGAGATTCCATCCAAATTATGGTTCATCAAGAAGTTCCTGAGGGATCAAATCAACAAAAGGAAATGTCTCATCAAAGACTTGGAAGAAGAAAATATCTCATAAATTCTGATAGAAGGGATGCAATGAATTATGCATCGATTAATGTCATCAATGCCGTTGTTGCTGATCCACCAGATGAGGCTCACTCAGGGGACTCAGATGAAGAGGTTCCTGCTCAAGAAGACGTACGCACCGACACAAATGAAGAAGGTGTGCGTACATGAAGTCAAAGGATTACTCAGAACATAAGTAATCCTTCGAGTAACCCACTTCCCCCTCTACGAAAAGGATCCAACAAAGTGAAGGGAAAGAACCAGGTTACATATCCTTCCTCTGGAGAAGGTCAATCGCTTTCACTAGAGCAGAGGTTTGCACAACAGGAGGAAGAAATGAAGGAATTAAGAAGGTTGAATGCAGAACTACTTCAGAATAGTCTTCTTCTTAAGCATGCTGGAGTCAGTCAGCCAAAGCAATTTGTTGCAGCTACTGAGATGGATCCAGAATATCCTCCTCTATCAGTACACCCTCACAGGTCTAATCCTACGGGTCAAGTGCAACAAAAATTGGTAGTGCTACCATCAGTTGCAGCGCCAATCGCCACATCTGTCCAAGCTCCAGTCATTGCACCTACCCAAGTCCAAGTTCAACTGGATGTTTCTCAAAATTTAATATCTACTATTGAGTCATTATCATCACGGTTAGAAACTATGTAAGGGAAGTGTGCGCAAGTTCAACCAGAAAATAAAGTTTACCCTGAATGGGTAGATTCAATTTCTCCTCCATCCAGTTTTTGGAAACCTGTATTCCCTATTTTCAATGGATCAGGCGATCCTGAACAACATTTGACGCATTACGTGTCTTGTTATGATCCTATGATGGGAACTCCGGAGCAGCAAGAATCAGTGACACTCATATGCTTCGTGCGAACCTTGCAAGGACTAGCTTTTGTTTGGTATACAAGCTTGCAATCCCAGTCAATTACCAGATGGGAGGATCTTCACAAAAAATTCCTCCATCAGTTCAGCTCAACTTTTCCAGAGACAACAGTTTTTGATCTTACAAACTGTAAGCAAAGGGAGAATGAAAGAGTCTCTGATTTCATTTCTTGTTGGAAGGAATTAACATATTCCTTGAGTTTAGAACTCCCTCAAGAATAATTGTTGACAATATGTGTGGAAAATATGCATGACGAATTACGCATGCTGTTAATCCCTTTGAAATACATAGGAGGGTTTCAAGACCTTACTTCAATCGCTCAGCAGATTGAAGATTCCCTTATACAGGCTAAGGCTAAATCTCGTGTAATTCCATCAGCTCCAGGATGGAGAATGGGTAAAGCAGAAACTGCTACAGTTATGCTCAAACAAGAACCTGTACCTATTTCTACATCAAAACATTCATCTTCTCAAAGGGATCCACCTTCTGAGCGCCAACAACAAAGGCCTTTTCGTCCAGATGATCAAAAAGATCAAAGACGAAAACAATTTGAGGATCTGAAGAGAAAAACATACTCTTTCCGAAATGAAAAAGTTACTGGTTATTTCATTTCGGCTCTGGAAAACAATTTGGTGCAATTTCCAATACCCAAGAGGCAACACAAGAAAGGAGATGAAGACCATCCTAATTATTTCCCTTTTCATCAAATGTTGGGGTATCCCATCCAGGAGTGTTTTGTCTTCAATGACCTCCCTCAAAAGATGGTCGAATCGGGACAGGTCACATTGAAAGGCTCCTCAGCCCAGGTAGCATGTGTCACTGTTACAGTTCCAGAGGAGGAAGATGAATGGCAGGAAGTCAAAAGCAAAAATGCAAAAAAATATAATGATTGGATGGTCAGAAAGACAATCAATCGAACTCGTGCTATTTTGAGAACACAATTAAGGAAACCAATTGTGTCTTCTTCCATGAATGTTGCGGCAAAACCCTCTTCATTAGAGGGAAAGTCCTCAAAGAAACGACATGATTCAAAGAAAGAAAAAGAATCAGAAGAAGATTAGTATGTGTCAAAGCCTAAGTTGTCTCTGACTTTGGTTGATTTCATGCCATATACTTCAAAGCCACGGGCACCGCCCCACCAAGCGGCAGAACCTGAACAGGCTAATCAGGCAGAGTCTTCATCAGATGAAGAGTTAATATTTGGTTCTGTTAATATGATTCAATTAACAGATCCATATGCCAGATTTTTGAAGCAGTATTTTGTATAAACTGCAAAGTACTTATGCCCCTACAACATGACACTAAACTGTGCAGCACCATTATGTCCCTACAACATGACAGCAAACTGTGCAGCACCAGTTCGTCCTTACTATATGTTGATAAAATATACAAAAGTCCAGTAATACGTCCTACATGACATTAAACTGTACTTTGTCCTTGCTATATGATGTTAAAATATACAACAACGGTCCATACATATGACCTTAAACTATTTGTACTTTCGTCCCACATGATGCTAAACTGTGAAAAAGTTCCCTAAATGGTCATGTATGACCTTAAACTGAAACTATGTCCTGTATGACCTTAAACTGCATCATCAATGGTCCATGCATATGACCCTAAAATATTTACAAGTCCCTTACGTCCATCAAGATGTTAAACTGTGACGTCCTAACTACATGATGCTAAACTGTATAAAAGTCCCTTACGTCCAGAAAGACGTTAAACTACATAATCATCAAAGGTCCTCTATGACCTTAAACTACACAATCGTCCAGCATGACATTAAACTGCACCATCCACGGTCCATGCATATGACCATAAACTATTCGCACTTTCGTCCAACATGACGCTAAACTGTATAGTCCCTTTTTCGTCCAACATGACGTTAAACTATGAAACAAATCCCCAATGCGTCCAACATGATGTTAAATGGTGTACTCTTTTGTCCTCACTACATGACATTAAACTGCATAGTCCCCCTTTCGTCCAACATGACGTTAAACTCTATTGTCCCCATCATCCTAACTACATGACGCTAAACTGTACAGAAAGTCTATGATACGTCCTAATGACATTAAACTGTACTTTTGTCCCTGCTACATGACACTAAACTGTGCAGCACCAACAGTCCTAACTGCAAGACTTTAAACTGCATAGTCCGTTCATACGTCCTACATGACGTTAAATTATGTATTGTTAAGGTTTTTGCTACCTCTTGTTTCTCACACCGAGTATGACTCACATGATCTTAGAGAAAACCTCAACCATAACACTCTCTCTGGGCTACTAACCATGTGTAAGTCCGAACGTCATTTTTTAAGTCGTTGTCCCCAAGAACAACTTGATCATTAATTCATTCATTAATTGAACTACAAAGACTTTGATCCTTGCCTTCTAGGATAGGTATGTAGGCAACCTCCCACGGTTCAAGCGCAAAACCAATCTCTTCACATCAGTTCACCTCCATCTCATACGATGTTAATTCGTGAAACCTCCCTTAGAATCAATATCTTTACATTGGTTCACATTCATCCTTGTTATATGACGTTAAACTATACAACACTTTTGTCCAGTATGACAATAAACTACAAATTTCTTTGATACACTCACCTGAGAGGGAAACATTATTTTAATTGATTTTTCAATCATGTTTCATTTTAAAGACTATGTGCATACATGGAAATGCCCGGACCTTTTATCTTGGGTTAAACCATCATTGCACTAAAGTCCCCTTTCACCCTTCACATGTATGAACCAAATTTGTACAGAGGGTATTTCTAGAACTACGTAGGCTTGATTCTCATCCTTATGGGATATGTAGGAATGTTCGAGTGTCCCTCGAATCCAGCCCCAAGTGTTTGGGCCTAACCCCGAATTACATTTTCAGTCCCTTGGCTGAAAAGTCCACATGAAAACACAAAATGTGTATTTCTTACAATGGTCCAATATCTATGACCCTAAACTAAGATCTCTAATCCTTTTGTCCCATACGACGTTTCTGTAGTTTAAGAACTATGTATGGCTTGATTCTCATCCTTATGGGATACATAGTGAAGTCCAACATTTCAATTCAGGACCCAGCCACAACATGATTATGGATAGCATTGATATGTGTATCTCTGTATACATTGAAAAATATCCATCTTTATGTGTCATAATACTAACCTTAAAAATTTTCAGATCCTCATAACCCTTTTTCATGACTTCTAGTCACAAAAATGTCAAACTTCTGAGAGTTATTTTTCCTGACTATTCAGCACGTTCCGATAGGCGGCCTTGAATAAGTAGTCTACATAACAGACTTGTTATCCAAAAGATACTATTATTTGACTATGCAGCCAATGCCCATAGGTGGCCCTGCATAATTCAACCCCATAACTTGTTTGTCGGATAGTGGTAACTTCATTCTTGGGTAGAATGCCTCTTTTGTCCTTATTTTTCTTAAGTGACATTGTATAGGGACCCACAAAAAAATAGCCATCCTTAACATATTTGTCCCATATACTTTTTCATGATCTGAAAGTGTTCAAGTCTATGGCTTATATTCTCCTTCCCTACATTTGGGTCAGACCTTCGTAGGAGTGATATTCATCCAGTTCTTCGATAATCTTGTTTGGAAATATCTTCTCCATATTCAAGTACCTCTTTCCATATAGAAAAATATATATTTTGGAAGATTTTAATCTCCATAAACTTTCACTGGCTTTTTAGCACTAGGAAAGTAAATTTCTGAGAGTTCTTTTTCCTGACTATGCAGCACGTGCCCATAGGCGGCTTTGCATAAACAGTCTAAATAACAGACTTGTTAGCCAAAAGATACTATTTTATTTAAGTATGCAGCCAATGCCCTTAGGTGGCCCTGCATAATTCAACCCCCTAACGGGTTTGTTAAATAATGGTAACTTCATTCTTGGAAACTACTTCTTCTAATGCCTTTTATCTCATTTTCATATCATTCCTCAGATTAAAATATTCTTAAGTCATAGCTTACATATTTTCATATAGACTTGAGTATGGTACTATGTTTTCAGATGAGTTGTCAAGGAATTGAGTCAATTATAATCCATTTCGGTCAAAGCTATTTCGAACTTAAACATTAGCCTCTTTATGTCCGAAATGCATGACTTTAAACTGCTAATACACACAAAGACACCTGCTTTCACTTTTATCCTCAGAGTCAAATCTGCTTTTCACCCCGGATCCAACTCTGAGGGGGGACTTTTGTTGACGCTCCTTTCATCACAGAATCTAATGATTGGAAAAGGGGAATATCTTAGCTCAAAGTGATTCAACCTTTGGAAAATTATCAAAAAAATTGACAAAGGAATAAGAAGAACATTGTGCAAGGGTCGCCCAATTTTTAAAATGGTCACGCAAGTATACTTGCGCGCCGTAATGGTCGCGCAAGTACACTTTCGCACCGAAGTTGGTCATGCAAGTCACTTGCGCGACCTAAGTGATAACCGCCCGGGGTCTTCTCCCTGCCTATAAATAGACCCTGTGGGCCCCCCATTCGAAGAGGATTTTTTCTAGAAACTCAGATTTGAGCTCCCGGTGCCCTAGTCTCTTCTCAAAGCTTATGAAACACTTCTAAGGTAATTTCTTTCCTAGAACGGAAGATCTAAAGAGGGGGAGGAAGGCCTAAGTGTTGAAACTCATCAACACTTGCGCGCCTAGGTGGACAGACCTTAATGAAAATGGCCTCACTTGCGCACCGCCTTACTCCTTCAATAGAACCTGCACGCCCCTCTACTAGAATAACCTCAAGATGATTCTAAAGGCCTTAAACAAAGGTCGCTCAAGTATTACCCTGCTGGTTGAACATCGCGCAAGTACCAAACGTGCCACGCAGGCGTATACCTGTGTGACAAGGACTTGAGCGCCCACGCAGTACCTGCGCGCCTGCAAGGACTTGCGCGCCCCTGCCTTTTTGGATTCCTTTATTGCTCATTTCACCCCTCTTAAGACATTACACATTTCCTATTCATGATTTAGTCTTCAAGACACTCATCAAAGCCATTTATGGAATGATTTCTTGATTTTGAATTCCTTATCTAAAAGGAATTCTGTGGAATATCTACAAAAACCTAGTGATTTACACATATTTATGTCACTAAAGATTGAGATTTCATTCATTTAACCTCATCCTTTAAGATGAGAGAATCCTTAACCTAGGTTTCCTTTTCAGGAGTAAGCCCCAGTCTCAAGTTTGGGAATCCTCTTTAGGAGTAATCCCCAGTCATAATTATTAACTTGGGAATATTCCTTAGGAGTAAGCCCCGATTCTTAAAGTTCCAAAATCTAGGCATCCTCCTCAGGAGTAAGCCCCAGTCCCCTAATTTGGGCATCCTCCTCAGGAGAAAGCCCCAAACCTTAATCCCTGACCTGGGCCTCCTTTTTAGGAGTAAGCCCAGTCTTAATTTCTCTTAACCAGTCCTAATTTACCTTTGATCTGGGATTCCTTTTCAGGAGTAAACCCCAATTATAAGTCTTCTCCTAATTCGGGCCTCATTTTCAGGAGTAAGCCCCAAGTTATAGTATTCAAAATCTCCAGGAAGCACATATAACTTTATGGACCATGTTCCTGGATTTCTTCCCTAAAGTAAATCCTAACCTTCATTTATCTGTGCAGTCATACATACATAAGTCCCACATCATTTCTTATGATTGCATCTTTCATGGCCCAATTGTCTAATTTTTACCAATACCTCTTGTTTCTCACACCGAGCATGACTCACGTGATCTTAGAGTGTGAAAGTAATTATGACATCCTTATTTGAGCCATCAATCATAAACATCATACTCCCTTACTCGAACTACATGGGTTCTGATTCCTTTTCTAAATAAAGGATACGTAGGTAGCCCGTCCACGGGTTTGATCCCAACTATAAAATAATATATGTCCTTCTGAATGACAATAAACATCAAGTGCCCCACTGAGTGGCTTTAAAACCAGCATGGTCATCATAATGACCAAGAGACTTCTATATAAATGTGTCGAAGGGTACCATTGACCAAGAATCTCTAATAAATATAGATGATTCTCTATCGATGAAGAACCTCGAATACATATAAACGATTCTCTAAATTTCTTACATATTTGATCATTGATTTTCAGATCTGAAGGAAAGCTCATTTGATACTTGGTAATGTAATAAGGATTCACGAACATAACTTAAATCTATAAAGAGAGTCCCAAAGTAGACAATAATTCCCCTAAAAAAGGTGTGATGAGCCCGACCTCCCATCCTCTCGATCAATTCAAATTCCTAAGCCTCATCAGTCCACAAACTAATGAGAACCTACCTTTGGAAAGTAGGTCCGAATAGATGTGGAATCATTGGATGTTTCCGATTCTACGAACAAACCAGTTAGAAACCGATCAGAACGTTTCAACCTCCCATCAAGGTGGTCATCCCCGGATTCCGAGGGAAACAATGAAAAACATCTTGAGCCAGTTGGATTGTAGCGTAACAGACGTACCAACTTCTTCTGATCATTACGTGAACACGTTATTCACTAGTGATCGTCCTGAAGAAGAGGTGGGACTCATCTTCGGTGATTATTAAGCCCTAGATTAGATGTTTGAGTAGATAGTTAATTTTTCATCAATTTGTGCCCTCCCTACTCCCTTTTTACTAATCTCAATGACTTTAAAAACTGGGTTTTTCCCATGAACATCACTTATTTCTAATCCAAAATTTCATGTTCTTGATTGTCATCCAAGAATGTTTGGCCAATGATCAAAAGTGACGTATCCTGGATTCCTCAAACAGGATTGACGATACAATGCTAACTAATCTGTGATAATTAGAACTAGTAGAATTTTATTTGTGATCCTCTCTAGTGGTTTGTGCATGGGGATGTCGTACAGTGTGGTTATTACACCAGGTTTCATCGAGATATGACGTACCTACAATCCCACTATAGCTAATTCATATAAGGACTTCTCATGACATAGTTCCCCTTATGATATCGTATTTACCATCAACATGTGGTTTACTTTTTGTTATATTTTTGTATCAAGGCATATCATTCACTTAAAACATTATTCCTTTAAAAAAATTTCAATAAAAACATTTATAGACCACTTTAATTAAAATGTGCATGTTAATTTTTCTTGTAATGTTTGGGGCATGTAATCTTTCTTTTGGGGGCATCATACTGGGCTTTATCTCACACACTAGATACACCTTTGGGTGTATATATACATGGTTATGTCTGAATCTGTTATTTGAACGACATATGGAGATGGTTGTTCAGGTGTATATTGGTCTTCCTTGTGAGGCTTTGGTATTGGTGGTGACTTGAGGGTAATGGCCCTCCTGTCATATGGTGATTTTGTGGATAGATTGTCATTCCCTTATTGTTGTGGCACTATTGGTGTTTTGATTAAATCCGTAAACCTTAAATATGAAAACTATTATGACTTGTCTGGATTTGGTTATTTATCGTTGCGTTATTTATTGCACTTGGTAATTTTTGTTTCAGAAAACTGGGTGACATCGATCCCAAGAAATATTGTCAATACCCAGACACTGGTTTCTCACCCGAAGGGATAGGGAATTCCCTTCGGGCCATCCGAGGAACTGGGTCGGGTATCAGGTTAGATGGAACTATGTCTTGGTTCGTTAAATTATTTTGATAATATAATAAATATAATTATAAAATATAAATGTATAAAATTATAAATAAATATTTGATGAATCAAAAATATGTATTTATAAATATAATAATAAATAAATATATTTCTTATTTATATATATTTATTATAATTTTACAACTATTTAAATATATATTTAGTTATTTATATTTATAATCATAAATAAATATATTTATCAATATATTTAAATTTTCGGATAGGTTTGAGATAAGGCACAATGGCTCGATTTATTTTTATTAAAATAAAAGGATACAAAATGGAGAAAGAGATGGAAAGACACCCCACATTAAACAACATAAAATGACTAAACAAATGCTAAAAACTAGGAAAGTACACAATATGGGTAAGGTTAGGACCCCACTTATCCCTACCTCATGGGGTTTTTCCCCGTGGGGTCGCCCATGCTTCCAGGTCTTCACTCTTTGCCAAGGCTCATGTTCTTCATCTAAAGATGACTCTGCAGTTTCGGTGTCATCAATATCTTGATGACATGATCTAAACATCATATCCCAAACCAAGTTCATAATTCCCCAATTCGCAAAACATTCCACTACCAGTAGACACCACTTCTTGAAGCACATCCTTACCTGAATCAAGTGCTCCATAAGTATTGGAGATGGGGACTAGAGAATTGTGCATGCCTACAGCCTACACCATAGTCATAAATGTTTCTATTATACCCAGCGGATAGAGATCAATCACACCACCTATATGGATCCAATGAGCCTCACTGTTTTTGGAGCCCACCAGATTGGCAGAAGGAGTGGATATTTGAACTCTTCTAAAATTTCCTTGTTGAATATCCTGATAAATATAAATATAAGATTTATGGGCTTCCTCATGTGGGTGAGTGGGATCACTATCACACCCATTTGATGTTAATTTTGTTATTTTGGACCAGCAAGATCCTCGTCATTATTAACATCATGTGTGTTGTATACTTTGGAATGCTCCAACATAATATTTGAAGATTCCCAATTAGTATGAAGTACCAAGCTAGCGGTGGAATGACCCCCAAAGCCATACTTAGTCATACCAAACTCCAAAATATAATCCACCTATTCTATAGGGGATGTGGTTTCATACACATAGAAGTAATCACCTGCCTTATACCTTCATTGATACCAGCTTGCACCTCTTTTGCAATGGAATTTCCACAAAAGTCAATGAAACACTAATGTCAGCTTCATTTTTTGAACATTAATATGATTGTATCATTGAAGAAGGCTTGCTGAAACATATGTATTATCATCAATAAAATTTGTCACTTGATCATCAGTAGAAATCATTATACCTTGATCTGGAGAGGTGTGGGATCGAAATAATGACGTAGATGCTCAATATACAAGAGGGGGGTGAATTGTACACTTTAAAAATTCCTTTGGAACCTTTAATGTTGGTTACAGATAACTATGTTTTCCTTATACAAGGAAAGTTATAAGTTTAAAAATGTTAAACTAAGAAAATTCACAACACCTCTAATCACCAACTGGAGAATTGGAAATAATTTTAACCAAATAAGATTCTACCTTAAAGCGTATAGAATCTAAACTAATCAGAGTACAAGTGTAAGGAAATATAAGAAGGTTATACTTTCCTTACAAAACAATATGCAGCGGAAATAAAAAAGTAGTAAAACTACAAGTAACAAGATATAATTCTTTTAACCCAAAGAGAAGGGTATCCAACAACCTTGGATAAAGGTCCCTTGATTTATACTTTCAAGCAAGCCTGTCTTACCCACACCAGGGTAAGCCCTCGATACGAAGATCAGAATCTCAGTCTTGCTATCCCTGTAAGCCCTCAACTTAAAGGTAGTTGGAACCTCTGTCTTCCTTAGCAAGGAAGCCCTCGAACATCAAGGTAGTCGGCACCTCTGTCTTCCTATCCTCGGAATTCCTCTAATGTAATCACCACCATTCAGAGTCGGATAAATCAATCTGAACGAGTAGTTCAGTACACACAAGGCATGAAAAGATTCTCTCTCTAGAAATCACCTTAATAGTGTGTGGTCTCTAGATCAATCAACTTCATTTACCAACACTATTGAGCTCTTTCAAATGAGCTCCTATTTATAGGCAAATTTCCAACAGTCGGCTCCCTCCTCCAACGATCATATTTTCCATGAAATTTGGAGGGACCTATACACATGTAACTCATCCAATAGTTAATTTGAAATAGAATGGATGACATCATTTTATAATAAACCATGTATAACTGAATTCACAACATCATTTTGAAATGGAGAATATGTAGAAAAAGCCATAAAAAAATTATCAGTGTAATCAAATTAAAAGTTCGGAGTCTAACCAAAATGAAATTCATAGTTTGGTTTCATCAGAGATCAGATTCTGAACTTGCAGAGTTCGAAGTCAAACTAGTAAATGTTCAGAGTCGAAATTCTTAAGAGTTCAGAGTTGAAAATCTTAAGAGTTCAAAGTTGAACTTTTTAAGAGTTCGGAGTCGAACTTTTTAAGAGTTCGGAGTCGAACTTATTAAGAGTTCAGAGTCGAACTTCTGAAGAGTTCGGAGTCAAACTTCTGAAGAGTTTAGAGTCGAACTTCTCAATAGTTCGGAGTCCAACTTCTTAAGTGTTCGGAGTCGAACTTCCTAAGAGTTTGGAGTCGAACTTTTTAAGTGTTCGGATTCAAACTTATTAAGAGTTCGGAGTCAAAAATCTTAAGAGTTCAGAGTCGAACTTCTTAAGATTTTGGAGTCAAACTACTTAAGAGTTCGTATTCAAACTCATGAAAGTTCGGAGTCCAGAATATGGATTGGAACTTCATTAAAGTTCTTTTCTAGAATTCAGATCCCAAAAACAGAATGCTCCAAATATTTACATTATATGGCTCCGAAAGTTTGGGTATGAATCTTGTTTTTTTACTTAAGAAAAATATTCCTATGTATAAGAAAGTCAAGGTAAATATCCTTATGGAATAAAATTTTCCTTATGAAGGTAAAATTTATATTTCCTTATGTATAAGGTGTTTGTTATATTCAAAACAAGAAGGAATGGAAAATTCATAAGGAAAACCTTATTGACTCAACAATATCCCCCTTTTTGGAAAGCACAAACATCCTTACGAAAAAGAGTATAAGGTCTAAAAAAATCCATTAGACTTTGAAATTAAAACTGATCTCCCTTTTTTAACGGATGAAAGTGAATACAACTAACTCCCCCTTAGTAATTGAAACACTAAGGATTGTATTCTTAATTTCCAGAGTGGAGTTTTCATTTTTGTAAGAATGAAAAACCTCGTAGTGGGAAACTCCACCTTCCTTAAAGGATATTTCACTTAGAAATATTTTCTTTCTCCTCCTTAGGAGTATTTATTTCTCCTTATCTCCCTTCGTGATTTTCAAAAAGAATTAAACGGTATGGGAACAATTATGGTACCTGAAACCTTAGTATATGACAAGATACAATGAACCAAATAACATTTCATTAGAGTTAGAAAATTTTACAAAGACAGACAATTACAACAAAAGATCAGAATGGATTCATTTGTCTTCATTTTCCTTTGGGATGAGCTTCTTTAACAAGGTTTTGAGATTCTTTAGGTCTCTTTGATCTTCCTCGACTTGCATCTCCAAGGCTTTTGTCATTTCTTATTTGAATCTTAAAGCTTCTGCTTGCGCTACTGCCTGAGCCGCCATGGCTTCTTTCTGCAACTTTATTATTTCATCTTGCTGAAAAACTCTTTTCTCAAGCTCAATCCGGAGATTTCTATCATTTATAAGATTTTGAGCCAGAGAATTTTCCATGTCATTTAGTTCCTTCACATGTTGACTCCGGGAACTCTGCTCAATATTCAACTCATCTTGAAGATTCTTAATATTTTTATCTACTGTGTCAAAAGCATTTTGAACTTCAACCTGAAAACTTTCAAACTGAACTAAATCTTCATCAACTCTCTTAGAACACTTTGTTATCTTACTGCATGATCTTCTATGCACATCATAATCTATAAGAAAACTTTTTTGTTCAGCTTCCATCTTCACAAACTTATCCATGACCATGGATAAAGAATCTGATTTCTGATTCATACTTTGTTGTAGCATCTAGCATCTGGAATCTATTGGTGGAAAAATCAGAATGGTGTCCACCAAATTCCTTAGATATTGAACCACAAAATCATGACCATGAGATGCTAATTCCGAATCAGAAACTTCTCTTTGAGATTTATCTTCTTCAACATGGACTAGCTTCCTTCTAGAGGTACCACCAACCACTTTCCTCATGATAAAATCTCTTATAGGAGTATCCATGAGAAATTAATTTCCCTTGTTAGACTTCGGAAAGAGTTCCTCATTAGGAGATACTTCCTTGGATTTAGAAACTTGAATAATCTGGTCTTCATCTGGTTTCTGTTTTTATTGACCTTCCTCAAAAAATTCCTCTCATAAGATTCTTCATCATCATACAAGACATTTTCTTCTTCTTCTTGCTATTTCTTACTAGCTTCCCCATCTCCCATTCCTGGAGTTACTAACTTTAAGGATTCATCCTTATCTTTATAGTGATGTACTTTCTTGATCAGGGTATCCAAATCTTCACTTCCCTCCTCCTCTTCTTCTTCTTCTTATTCATCTTCTACCTCTTCAACAACTTCTTTTTCAGCTTCTTCAACTACTTCTTTACCCTTTCCTTTTTTCGGAGTGATATAGTTTTAGCTAGAGTTTCTGGTAAAGAAGGCTCTATTAGGAAAAATTTCGGAACCAGAATCAACTCAGATGCTAACTCTGTAGCTCTTAGAAAAGATTGCACCACTTCATCTTCAGACACTTTCTTTTTCATTTTCTTCTCTTTCACCTATTTCTCTAGCTCTTCTGCAGCTTTTTATTTTAAGGCCTTAGCCTCTGCAGGGTCCAATCCGAATTGAGGATCCCCTTCCCTCCTCTTTTCTTTATCTTCCCTCCACTTGGCTGCAACTTCATCTATATAAGATTTCTGCTTCTTCGTCTTGGGGGGAGCAGATTGAGTTTCCTTAGCCTTAGGATATCCTTCATCAGAAACCACTTCCTTAATCATCCTATTCTTCCTTTGCTTTTTGGATGGTTCCGGAGAGTGTGTTTCTTTCTGAGCTACTTCGACCTCTTCCACAGATATAGGGTAAAATTCTCCGTACTCACTGGAAAAACCCATCTTCATTCTCTTCAAGGTATCATCACTTACTAACACGAGCTTGCAATTCCGGATCTTTGATTTGCATGCAACCTTGAAGGATTCTATGCACTGAACTATCAGCTTAGATAGTAGGGCAGGGAACATGATTATCTGAGCTCTCAAATTGCCTTCTTTTATGTTCTTGATCGTAACCAAGACATGCCTAATTAGATTTATCTTTCTTAGATTTACCAAGAAATATAAGACTTATATATCACTTTTATTCAAATTGTCCTTATCACCTCTTCTTGGTACCGGAAAACCTTGTACCCAAAGCTGAAGGATTTGATTGTTCGGAGTGAGATGAGCAATCTTAATGGTTGAGTCATCCTTAAGTCCAAGACATTTCAGTGCCTTCTCCTTGTTGAAAATTCCTTGCACATCTGGAAGTTTGTGTGAGTAGAATTCAGCTTATCCTTCATAGGATAAACCAACCAAGCTTGCGGCCTTGGCGTAAGATAGCTTATAATTCTTGCCATAAGATTTGAAAGAAAACCATTCTCTGCCATCTTCCATATGGAAGTAATTAGACTCGTAGAACTCGATCAGCAAATAAATATAAACTGGATCCTGTTTATCTGACTTTGCTACGCATACATCTTCCCATCCATTCAGTCTAGTATTCTTTGAAACAAGGGAATCAAGCTTATAGAAGTCCGGATGAAATAACCTTTCCCTGAAGACTAACCACTTAGAGATTGGTTTCGAATTTGACATATCATGAGATGTTTCTTCAGTAGACATTCGGAGTGAAGAATCCTGAATGATTCGGAATGACTTTGGAAGGTTAGGAACCGGTCATAAAAAGAGCAACAGGGCTTTGAGACAAAAAAACTTTCAAAACCTATGTGGGACGAGTCTTTGGGGTCCCCTTTATATAGGAGATGGATGTGACCATTGGTCTTCCAAAATTCATCTAATGGTTGAAAAAACTTTGATCTGATCTGACGGTTGAGAAAAATCCCGTAAGGAAACACTTGACTCTGATCTTTTGAGGTTTTAAAGAAAACATTTGGATTTGAAGAAAACTAGAATCCGAACTTAAAAAAAACTTCAGGAAAATACCAGTAAGCAGAAATATGATAACGAAACTAAAAGTAAGAAAATCATAGCTTTCGGATTGGCCAGAAAGATTGTTCATAATTGGCAATATTCTTCTTAATGAAATAAATATAAAGACAAACTCATTATAAAAATCCCAGTATGAAAATATCGTTACGAAAACACTAGTATGAAAATATCCATTCCAAAAATTTCAGTATGAAAATCTTCATTCCGAAAATGTCATTACGAAAATCTCCATTCTGAATATTTCAATACGAAAATATCCATTCCAAAAATTTCAATACCAATATCTCTGTTATGAAAATTCTCAGTTTCAGAAATTTCCATTCTGGAAGTTCTCAGTTTTGAAAAGTTTGAAAAACTAACTACGAAAAAGTTTAGTTACACTACATTTCAAAAACGAACAGATTACCAAAATTTTAGTTACACTAACAATCAAATGTACTCCCCCTATGCAAAGGAGTTTATTACTGTTAGGAGAACTGTTCAACAAGATGTTAATGAATAATGATTACCTTACGTTTATCATTCCTAAATTTTGTTTAATTTATTCAAATATATCGGAGGGTAAAGATTTTGTGAAAATATCAGCAAGTTGATCTTGTGTTCCGATAAACTGAAGAATTATATCTCCATTAAGTGTGTGATGCCTAAGAAAATGATGCCTAATATCTATGTGTTTTTCACAAGAGTGATGTGAAGGGTTCTTACTTAGTGTAATGGGACTTGTCTTATCACACAAAATTTGAGTCTTAGTAAAACTTAGTCCATAATCTGTGAGTGTGTGTTGCATCCACAACACTTGAGCACAAAAACTTCCAGCTGCTACATATTCATCTTCAGTAGTGGAAAGTGCTACAGAATGTTTCTTCTTACATGACCAAGAAACTAAATAATCTCTTAAGAAATGAAAAGTTCTGGATGTAATTTTTCTATCCATTCTACATCCACCAAAGTCAGCATCAGAAAAGCATTTTAGAACAAAATCATTTCCATAAGTATAAAATAATCCAAAATCCATGGTTCCCTTCAGGTAGCGAAAAATTCTTTTTACTGCCTTTAAGTGAGATTCCTTAGTATTGGATTGATATCTTTCACATAATCATACTGAAAACATCATGTCTGGTCGACTAGCTATTAAGTAAAGTAAACATCCTATCATACCTCTAAAAGATGTTTGATCTACTGGTTTCCCAGCTTCATCAAGATCTAAGGAGTTTGAGGTACTGATGGGAGTACTTATACTCTAGGTGTTATCACAAGCATACATTTTGAGAAGATCATTAATATACTTATGTTGAGATATATAGGTTCCTTCTGGTTTTTGAGAAATTTGAAAACCAAGGAAAAAGGTTAACTCACCCATCATACTCATTTCAAACTCAGATTTCATTAGAATTGCAAAAGAATCAGTTAGAGATTGCTGAGTTGAACCAAATATGATGTCATCAACATAAATTTGAACAATCAAAACGTTTTTCTTATATTTCTTTATAAAAAGGGTTGGATCTTCATTTTCCTTAAAATAGTTATTTTGAATCAAAAAACCTGTGAGTCTATCATACCAAGCTCGTGGGGCTTTCTTAAGACCATACAAAGCTTTGGTAAGTCTAAAAACATGATCAGGATGTTTTGTATCTTCAAAGCTAGGAGGTTGTTCAACAAAAACATCATCTTGAACATAACCGTTAAAAATCACATTTCACATCCATTTGAAAAATTATAAAATTGAAGAATGCTGCAAAGGCAAGTAGAATAAGAATAGATTCAATTCTAGCTACTGGAGCGTAGGTTTCTTCATAGTCTATTCCCTCTTGCTGGATATAACCTTTGGCAACAAATCTAGCATTATTTCTTACTATGACTCCATTTTCATCACAATTGTTTCTGAAGACCCATTTTACTCCAATGACAGAAGTTTCCTAAGGTCTTTCAACCAAGGTCCAAACTTTATTCCTCTCAAATTCATTTAGTTCATCTTGCATGGATTTGATCCAATCATCATCACCTAAAGCTTCATCAGTGCTGTTTGGTTCTAATTGGGAATGAAATGCTAGATGTTCTATTTCATTTATTATGGAACTTATAGTCCTTACAGGTTGATTTAAATCACCAATGATACTATCACTGGGATGATTCTTAAGAAACACCTGATTTGGGTTTTGTAAAACCTGTTCATCAACATAGGGTGGAAAGTCTTTTGGGGTAAATGTTTCAAAAGTATATTCTTGAACATTTTCTTTATCAGAAGGATCTTCTATCAAGGGTTGACACTTAGTTTTTGAATACACATCTGAGGATGTAGGTTGGGATGGTTTAAAAACAAAAGGATCAGACTCATCAAATTTTACATGCACTCTTTCTTCAACAGTAAAAGTATTTTTATTGAAAACTCTATATGCCTTAAAAGTTGTGGAGTAACCTAAGAAAAATCCTTCATCATATTTTGGTGAAATTTTATGTAAATTATCTTTAGTATTCAGAATGAATACTTTGAAACCAAAAACCTTGAAGTAGGAAAGTATTGGTTTTCTACCTTTCTATAACTCATAAGGATTTTTATTAAGGAATGGTATAATCAACACTCGATTTATAGTATAATAAGCAGTACTTACAGCCTCATCCCAGAAATTTGTAGCTATAGAATATTAACTCAACATGGTTCTACTAATCTCTTGAATAATTATATTTCTTCTTTCAACTACACCATTTTGTTGAGGAGTTATAGGTGCTGAAAAATTGTGAGTATTACCTTTTCTACTACAAAAAGTTTCAAAATCAGAATTTTGAAATTCTACTCCATGATCACTATGAATAGTTTTCAGTGGATGATTTTTCTCATTTTTAACTTTTGATCTAAAATAATTGAAATAAGAAAAAGATTCAGACTTATTTGCTATAAAATAGACCCAAGTAAATCTAGTGTAATCATCAACTAGAACAAATACATAGTATTTGCCTCCAATACTTCCAGTTTCTGTTGGTCCAAAAAGATCCATGTGCACTAACTATAATGCATCAGTTTTTGAGACTTCACCAATTGATTTAAATCTAGATTTATGTTGCTTCCCATATTGACAAGGATAACAAACTCTAGAAGAATCAAATATAAGCTCTGATAGATCCTTAACTAGTTTCTTCATAGATAGTTTACATAAGTTTCTAAGGTTATAGTGACCTAGACTTCTATTCCATAACCAGGAATGATATTCCAATGCACTATGTCAAGGTAAATCTTGGCTTCTAAGGTCTTCTATGTTCAAAGTGTAAACATTCTCTTGCCTATTGGCTGAGAGAATAAATTCTTCCTTGGAATTGTGAACAAATCATTTATCATTCCTAAAATTAACAAGGTATCCTTCATCACGAAACTGACTTATGCTAATGAGGTTTTGCTTAAGACCCTTAACAAATAAAACATTTGAAATCAAGGTTTTACCAAGAAGAACAATATTACCTATACCAACAATTTCTCTCTGAGAATTATCTCTGAAAGTTACCTTTCCTCCTTTCTTTCTGATAATCTTTTCAAAATATCTTTTGTTACCAGTCATGTTCCGGGAACATCCACTATCCACATACCATGTATTTTTTTTGTAATTTCTCTATTCTCATGAAAGTAAGGAAATAATTAAAATTTTGGAATCCAAACTTGTTTGGATCCGAGATTTCTAGACAACAAAATTTTAGGAACCCACACTTTCTTAGAAAAATAGGCTTTATGAAAACCTAGATATTTGGTTTTATTTAACGAACAATTCTTTTCCCAGTGACCACCACATTGACACATGGTACAAAATGGGGCACTTTGTGGAACAATGTTGTTATTACTAAAATTTGGTTTTGCATGTTTATAACTAAATCCAGATTTTTTTCTTAAAGTTCGTATTTGAGAATACATTTTATCAAAATTTTCTTTACCATGGGTAAAGTTTGATAAACACTTCTTTAAGGAAAAAATTTCGTACTTGAATTTTATAAGAAAGTTTATATCTTCAAAATCATTAGATTTAGAACTAGACCTAGGCTCGGAAAGATCTGATATTTATTTTGTAAGAATAGAATTCCTAGAGTTTTCCTTATCATGTTTTTTATTGAGTTTGGAATTCTCAATTTCAAGAAGTTCAACAAACCTAGAAACATCTTCATAGGTAGGTGAGGTATCTTCTTTATCAGAAGATAATTCTTCATCTGAAGAGTTTTAATACTTACTATCATTAGAATTTAATGAAACATTGGTCAATGATTCAACATTTCATACCTTAGCAATAAATCAATGATTTTCAGTGGGTAATTTGACTATAAGACCAAGATTCTTCTGTCCTAAAGATTCATAATCCGAAGACTCACATGAAGAGTCATCACCATTGGCACTCCAGGTGTCTTTTGCTTTCAGAACTTTCTTATCTTTGGTTTTGTAGTATTTTTTTTGATCCTTTCAGAATGCCTTTCTTTCCTTTATTTATTTTTGAGCAAAGGACAATCTTGTATAATATGTCCAGCTCTCTTGCATTTATAACAATTGACTTCTCCATCTTTCCTACCTTTCCTTTCCTTTTTCTTATACTTGGATTAGAAATTTCTCTGGCCAGCTATCTTGTTCATCCTTCGAGCAAGATTTTCTAACTCATTTTCTGAGATTTCACTCTCACTAGATTCGGATTGGATAATAACTTTCTTAGACTTGGATTTATTTACTTTCTCAGGAGTCTTAACTTTCATATGATTTGATGTTTTTGTAAAAGAAACAGTACCATTTCCATTCTTCCTTTTGATGTTTTCAACATCTCTCTTCATTCTCATTTCATGTTGAAGAAGAGTTCCAAATAGTTCATCTAGAGAAATTTGAGTGACCTTCCTATTCTCATCAATATCTATTCTTTTGGATTCCCACTCATTGGACATAATATCAATTATCTTATCCACAAGGGATTCATCATCTAGACATTTCTCTCCCATAGACTGAAGACTGTTCACAATAGTCATAAATCTCTGTTGCACTTTACAGATTGGTTCACCATACGGAATATTAAATCCCTGGTATTCAGCTCTAAGCATAGATCTCCTAGTCTCAATTACTTTAGAAGTTCCAAAGTGTGTAACCTCTAACATCTTCCAGATACAATTAGCTGCTTCACAAGAAGAAATTTGGCTATATATATTTATAGTCATAGAATAAAGTAAAGTATTGCATACCTTATAATTGAGTTGATACTCTTGCTTTTCCTAGTTAGTGAAAGTTCTAACATCCTTATCAGAAATTTTATAATCACCAGTAAGCATAAAGAAATTATCCACACCAGTATTGATAATAAAAGTCTTCATTCGATCTCTCCAGTACTCATAGTCATTACCCTCCAAGGTTGGTGGTCTTGTTGGATTTAGATTTTCAATAGAACCAACAATGACTCCTGCCATTCTTAAAATAATGTTGGCAACCAAACTAGTTAGTAGAAAAAGATCGTAACCACAATGTTTGTAATGACAATGTTTGGAATGAAAAAGTTTGGAATGACAAAGTTCGGAATGACAATGTTCGGAATTACAAAGTTTGGAATGACAAAGTTCAGAATGACAAAGTTCGGAATGACAATGTTCGGAATGACAAAGTTCGGAATGAAAAAGTAGAAGTATAATGAAAAAGTGATCAGTAAAGACTTATATGTGAGTATAAGTATTTCAGAGACCTGCTCTGATACCAATTGTAGGATCAAAATAATGTTGTAGATTCTCAATATACAAGAGGGGGTGAATTTGACACTTTAAAAATTGATTTGGAACCTTTAAAATTCGTTACCGATAACTATGTTTTCCTTAGACAAGGAAAGTTCTAAGTTTAACAAAGTTAAACTAGGAAAATTAAAAAAACCTCTAATCACCAACTGGAGAATTAAAACTAATGTTAACAAAATATGATTCTACCTTAAAGCACATAGAATATAAACTAATCAGAGTACAAGTGTAAGGAAATATAAGAAGGTTATACTTTCCTTACAAAACAATATACAGAGGAAACAAACAAGTAGTAAAACTACAAGTAACATGATATAAGTCTTTTAACCCAAAGAGAAGGGTATCCAACAACCTTGGATAAAGGTCCCTTGATTTATAATTTCATGCAAGTCTGTCTTACCCACACCAGGGTAAGCCCTCGATACAAAGATCAAATCTCTGTCTTGTTATCCCCGCAAGCCCTCAACTTTAAGGTAGTTAGAACCTTTGTCTTCCTTAGAAAGGAAGCCCTCAAACTTCAAGGTAGTCGACACCTCTGTCTTCCTATCCTCGGAAGTCCTTGAATGTAATCACCAACATTCGGAGTCGCACGAAGCAATCTGAACGAGCAGTTCAGTACCCACAAGGCATGAAAAGATTCTCTCTCTAGAAATCACCTTAACAGTGTGTGGTCTCTAGATCGATCAACTTCATTTACCAACACTATTGAGCTCTTTCAAATGAGCTCCTATTTATAGGAAAATTTCCAACGGTCAGATCCCTCCTGCAATGGTCATATTTTCCATGAAATTCGGAGGGACCTGTACACATGTATCTCAAGAAATAGTTAATTTGAAACAGAATGGACTACATCGTTTTATAATAAACCATGTATAACTGAATGCACGACATCGTTTTGAAATCGAGAATATGTAGAAAAAGCCATAAAAAATTCAGAGTGTAAGAAAATTAAAAGTTTGGAGTCTAACCAAAATGAAATTCAGAGATTGGTTTCATCAGAGATCGGAATCTGACCTTGCAGAGTTTGGAGTTGAACTAGTAAAAGTTCGAAGTCGAACTTATTAAGAGTTCGGAGTCAAATTTCTTAAGATTTTGGAGTCGAAATTCTTAAGAGTTCGGAGTCGAACTTCTTAATATTTCAGAGCCAAACTTTTCAAGAGTTCGGAGTCGAACTTCTTAAGAGTTTTGAGTCGAACTTATTAAGTGTTTGGAGTCGAACTTCTCAAGAGTTTGGATTCAAACTTCTTAAGAGTTCGGAGTCGAACTTCTCAAGAGTTCGGAGTCGAACTTCTTAAGTGTTCGGAGTTGAACTTCTTAAGAGTTCAGATTCGAACTTCTTAAGTGCTCGGAGTCGAACTTCTTAAGAGTTCAGAGTCGAACTTCTTAAGTGCTCGGAGTAGAAATTATTAAGAGTTCGGAGCCGATCTTCTTAAGAGTTCGGAGTCGAACTTCTTAAGAGTTCGGAGTCTAACTACTTAAGAGTTCATAGTCGAACTCATGAATGTTCGGAGTCCAGAATTTGGATTGGAACTTAAATAAAGTTCTTATCCGGAATTCAGATCCCAAAAACAAAATGCTCCAAATATTTACATTATATGGCTATGAAATTTTGGGTATGAATCCGGTTTTTGTACTTAAGAAAAATATTTCTATGTATAATAATGTCAAGGTAAATATCCTTATGGAAGAAAATTTTCCTTAAGAAGGTAAAATTTATATTTCCTTAAGTATAAGGTGTTTGTGATTTTCAAAACAAGAAGGAATGGAAAATTCATAAGGAAAACCTTACTGACTCAACAAGAGGGTAAAAACTCCACAATCCGGTTGTCCCTAGAGCCCACCTGTGTCTGTTTAACACCCCTTATTTTTTAAATGTATGAGGCCCTTTGGGTAGTGGTGCACAATTGGTGATCTTACCTTTTGAGAGGTATTTCCCCTCCAACAAAACATCATAGCCTCCATCCAAATCAATTTCCAGGTCTATATTTTTAGGTCATTCAACTATATCACCCTATTTGGATAATATATATATATTAACTAGTTTGGGGGAATCCCCTCTTGTATTTTATTAAACCTGGAAACCCCTCATTTTACTAGGCAGAGGGAGCCAATTAAATATACTAAATATAATTTTATATTTATTTAATTTTATGTTTATTTATTTATAATTATAATCATAAATTTGTTTATATAATTATATATATTATTAAAATTACATTTTAAAATATATATATTCATATAATTATATATATAACCAAAGGCTATACTTATATCATGTCTGAATCACTGTGTTCCCACATAAACTGTAATGAATAAAAACATTATTAAGAAAACAAGATAGTCATATCAAATCATGAGGATATGAAAATATCTTCCCTTTTTTCCAAAAACACAAACTATAGAGGTAATAAACATTTTTTTCAAAAACTAAAACTATATCATCAATTTGAATGTACATGGGTGAACTTATCAATCTAGACATGACAAAAAAAATATTGACTTGTTCAAAAAAAAGAAATTTGATTTTATGTATAACAGAATGAACATTTATTCACAAACTGTTAACAATTTTACACCCGGATGAACATAAAATGATAATAAAACATATTCTTTGAACTAATAATTTAGATTTAATAATAATAATAATAATTTGGAAACAATGAATATTTTTAAAAAAAATATATGTGTTTTTATAACAATTTTCATTTAAATTATAAGATTAGACTTGAAGATAACGGTGATATGGGTTTCTCATCATTATGTAAATTGAAATAAAAAAACTAAACATGATATTCTAAAGATTTACATTTATGTATAATTGTTTCCTTATATTTGAACTCAATTAGGGGTAGGATAGATATTTGAAGAAGATGAGGTGTAACTTAGTACGTGTCATTTAATAATTTAATTGCATCCCCGGACAATGTTTGAAATCCTTATTATTATTTTATTATTAGTATCATAAAATGTGAAACATGTATTTGGTTATTAGTTTACTAATTTTAAACCGAACAATATATTTTAGGATTTGTATTCTGGTTCAATAAAAATTTATAATAATCATTTATTTATATTTCAACCCATAAAGCAATAAAAGAAAACCACAACATGACATGGTGCATTTTCTAAAAATAGGTTTGTTTATTCAAATCATATTTTTTCCAAAAATTAAAAATATGTAAATATAAACCGTTTATTGATAACAAACTATATGTTGCAATGAAATTAATTATACCATTATTTTTTAATAAAAGCCTTTATATTGCCCGTGTTGCAGTAAATGAATATGATAAGAGACTAAATACTCCTGGACATTATTATGTGAAGAAAATATGATAATGCTTTTGTTTTTCATTTTTTGAAAATATGTCACAAATAAAATTATATTAATTATTATGAATCGGGAATGAAGCCATTAATCACTTTAAATTACGTGGAAAAAGATTAGTACACTGAAAAATAAAATCAAAACATTAAGAGAAATGGGAAACAAAGAGAAATTTTCGATTTTTATTAATTTGGGAGGGGAAAATGAAATAAAAATTAGAAGGGCCCCAGTGAGCCAACCCCGCCCGAAAATCATACACGTTTACATAATAACGATGCAATCTCCCAACTATGAGTTTTTTTATTTAAATGTGTTTTTTAAGAAAAAAATTGTAGAAAAGGGATAGGTTTTCAACTATTTTTAAAAATGGGTTCAGAGATGCGTGGACCCCATTCACGCATCTTCAGTGCGGAGATATGCGTGAACGGGCTTCACACATCCTTTACAGATGTCATAAAGGATGTGTGAACCACGTTCACTCATCTACCCTTTCTAGGAAGCTTTAACGGGGTTCACGCTCACACATCCTATAGAAAGATTTATTTTTTTTTAATTTTTTTGTATTTTTTAATTTTTTTTATATTTATATTGTTTTTTTTTGTTTTTTTTGTTTTGTTTTTTTATATATATTTATATAACAAAAATTTTCTGTAGAATTTATCTGCTATTTAATATCTAGAAGTACTGTCATTACAACAGTCTATATTCTGACAGAAACTCTCACCCAGAGCACTCCTTTATAAGAGGGCTTTCCCTGAAAATCCTTCTGCATTTCCGATATGGGATTCAGGATCTCCCTTTCTAGCATAGAGAAATCTACATTTCTGATGTGGGATTCTGTTTCAGGTACCTGAATTTGAAAAACCATAAAATACAAACTATAGGACCAATATAAATGAAACATAAAACATGAATTAAATATATAAGAAATAGCTTAAAATAAAATGATTTTCATAAAAAATGTTGATGAATAATAATTTATAATCTTTCAAAACCACCATCTTGAAACTTAAAAATGTTTCAAGTACATGGCCTTGAAAGGCTATAAAATACAATGTATAAGACCAATATAAATGAAACATAAAACATGAATTAAAAATACAAGAAATAGTTGAAAATAAAAAGAATTTTGTATAAAATGTCGATGAACAATAATTTATAAGCTTTCAAAACCACCAACATGAAACATAAAAATTATTCAAGTACATGTCTTTGAAAGACTATAAAATACAAACTATAAGACCGATATGTAAGAAATTTAAATCATCGATTAAACATATAAATAATAGTTGAAAAGAAAAACAAATCAGTAAAAAATATTGATGAATTGTAATTTATAAGGTTTCCAAACCACCAACTTAAAACATAAAAATGATTCAAGTACGTGGTTTTGAAAGACTATAAAATACAAACTATGAGACCAATATAAATGAAACATAAAACATAGATTAAACATATAAAAATAGTTAATAATTAATTAGTTAATTAGTAATATGACTATTAATTAGATAATAATTAATATAATTATTAATCATTAATCTTTAATTATTAATTACGAATATACAATAATTAATTAGTTATTTAGTAATATAATTACATAATAATTAATTAGTTAATTATTAACATAATTATTAATAGATAACTAATTAGTTAATTAGTAATATTATTATTATTATTATTCACTATATTTATTAATAATTATTAATTAATAATTAATTATTAATTATAGAATAAATATTTGGTTAATTTGTAATATAATTATTAATTTTTTATTATATAATACTTAATTAGTAACATATTTATTAATTGGTATTATTAATTATTAGTTATATAATAATTAATTTTTTAATTTGTAATATAGTTATTAATTATAAAATAAATAATTACTAATTACTAATATAATTAGTAATTATATTTATTAATTATAATTATTAATTATTAATTATTAATTATGTAATAATTAATTAGTTAATCAGTAATATAATTTTTAATTATATAATGATTATTTAGTTAAGTAGTAATATCATTATTAAATATAATTAGTAATATGATAATTAATTATAATTAGTAATTATTAATTATATAATAATTAACTACTTAATTAGTAATATTATTATTAATTACAATTATTAATTACTAATATGTAATAATTAATTAGTTAATTAGTAATATAATTATATAATAATTAATTAGTAAATTAGTAATATAATTATATAATAATTAATTAGTTATTTAGTAATATAAGTATTAATTATACAATAATTGATTACTAATATAAGTATTAATTATACAATAAATAATTAATAATATAATTATTAATTATAATGAATAATGAATAACGAATAATTATTAATTATTAATTATTAATTATATACTAATTAATTAGTTTATTAATAATATAATTACTAATTATAATTAGAAATTATTAATTATATACTAATTAATTAGTTAATTAGTAATATAATTACTAATTATAATTACTCAATATAATTGTTATTTTTTATTTTATTAATTATATAATAATTAATCAGTTAATTAGTAATAAAATTATTAACTATATAAAAAAATTAGTTAATTAATAATTTAATTAATAAGTATAATTATTAATATAATTATCCATTATAGATAGTAATATAATTATTAATTATAATTATATACTAATAATTATATAATAATTAATTAGTTAATAGTAATATAATTAATAATTACATAATAAATAATTGTAATTATAATTAAAAATTATATTACTAATTAACTAATTAATTATTATATTATTAATTATTAATAATTAATAAAAAATAATTATATTGAATAATTATAATAATATATTATATAACTAATTTACTAATTAAATGAGGAATTATTATATAATTATTTATTATAATACTAATTAAACAATTAATTATTATATAATTAATAATTATATTACTAATTAACTATTTATTTTTTATATAATTAATAATTACATTAAAAATTAACTAATTAATTATTATATAAATAATAATTATATTACTAATTAATTGTTATACAATTAATAATTATTTTACTAATTAATTATTATATAATTTATAATGATATTACTAATTAACTAATAATTAACAAATTGATAATTATATTACTAATTAACTAATTAATTAATAACTATTTCTTATAAGTTTAATCCATGTTTTCTATTTCATTTATATTGGTTTTATAGTTTTTATTTTATTTCCTTTTAAAGCCATGGATTTGAAACATTTTTAAGAATCAAGTTGGTGGTTTTGAAAGCTTATAAATTACTATTCATCAACATTTTTATGGAATATTTTTTCTTTTTGAATATAGTTTCTACTTCCTTAGGGTATATAGTATAATTCTCAATTGGTATTCATGATCTTCCATTCAATTTTAATAGATATGAATATCATCATTAAAGACTACCAAAAACTGATAAAGGTAATATCTAAGGACTATATTCATTAAATACATAAATATTTTATGGGTATTAGTAAGACTGAAAGGAATCACTATATATTCACAGTTTCCATACCTTATAAAAAACAATGTCTTGGGTATAACCCCCTTCTTTAACCACAGTTGATGACATCTATAATCAAGGTCAATGATGGAAAAGTAATGAGCTTTGTGCAACTAATCAAATAAGTCATAAATGCATAGAAGAGGATACTTGTTCTTAATTTTGATCTTTTTGATCTCCCAATAATCAATTTAGATTCTCCATAATCAATATTTACTTTTAAGAAAATAATAGGTTTGACCTAAGGGGACACACTTTGATAAATTAATCCCTTCTCCATTTTTTGATGGAGTTTCTTATTCAATTCGTGCACCTCAATCAAGGTCATTCTATAAAAATTATTTAAAATTGGTATGGCATCAGGTATGATGAATATTAAGAACTAAAATTCACATTTTGGTGGGAGACTAGGTAATTATTATGGAAATAAATCAAAAAATTGCCACACAATGGGAATATCATTGATGATATATTTCTCTCTATCCATTTGAGATAAACACCCCTTCTAAATGGTAATCAGGACTACAAAAATAGATATGATATACATTAGAGGTTTTTATTTATCATCACATTGATAAATGATCATAGGTTAGTTTGGAATATCAAACTTCAGTTCCCTTCTTTGACAATTGATATGGTATTTTTCTAGAGAAATCCAATCCATGCCCAATATAACAACAAATTCAACTAGAGAAATAATGAAATGATTTATAGGAAGCACATTCCAACCAATTTCAATCAGAGGGGAATCATATACTTGAAATGTTATCATCATACCATTAGGGAATTTCATGGATAATTCTACATCTTATCATTTTGTTAGAATCACGATACCCTTATCAAATTCTTCTTACATGAAATAATGTATAGATATAGATTCAAATAAAACATTTAAATTTCTAGAGATGATGGTAAGTGTTTCTTTCACGACATCTATGGGTGGTGCATTCTATGTAGATTTGCATCTATTCACATCATTATCTAATTTATTTTCATCACATTAACAAACAAATTCACAATGAAAATCCCTTTAACACTTAAAACATTTACTAGTCCTCAAAAAGAATTACCTCCATTCTTCTTCCAACACTTTGTGAATAATGAAAATATCAACTTCCTCTGTCCATGGTTTTTAGATTTTTTTTTCGATATGCATCTTCCTTTTCTTTTCAAAACCTTGAGATTGATACATAACACCAACGTCCAATTACATCTTGATAGAACATCAATAAAAATCGTCAACAATACTAAAGTCTCTTATGGATAATACCCTTTAGACACTTGGTCTTAAGCCACTTAATAATTGATCAATCTTACTTTCAGGTAGGAAGATAATATCATAATCATATTTTGAAAGTTTTGTAAAATTTTACTCATAGGAAATAATGTATTCATTATGCTTTTACATTAACACAAGGAACTCCATTTACAACCTCGTATAAAGAATACAAAAAAATTATTTACTCAAAAATTAGTTTATGAACTCATACTAATCCATGGAGTTAATTTCATCATATTTCCTTGTATTCTTGATAAGATCCCACGATTGATCTGATTCACCTTCCAAAAAGTATACGGATAAAATGAATATTTTATATTCTAAACACTAGATAGTGGAAAATATATTTTCAGTGGTACTGATCCATTGCACAGCAACCAGCAGACCAGTGGATCCCTAAAGGAAGGTGTATGTTTCCTTATGAAGGACATAATGTAATTTTGTTCCCTCTATTGTTTGTTTGGAATCCCAGCATGATTTATATCATGAGAAAGTTATGTGATCATAGAAACAATACTTTTCATTCCATCTCCCTTAATATCTTGGATTCCTAAGAGATTATAATCATTGAATAATCCACATCACTCAGAATTGACATGGTTCCTTTAGGTTCTATCCATTGACTAAATCCAAAAAAGGAATACTGCAAGAAACAATAATCATATTTGAGAATCACATAATCATGAAAATTTACGTACACGATGTCTAAATCATGACACATTATTCTTTAATCTATGACACCTTCTTTAAACATGGACCTTCTATGATCATAAAACCTTCTTCTTTAATCTATGTATAAATACATTATGAATGTTTGTAATTATTTTGTGAATTTCCAAAGCATTTCACCCATGATTATCAAACTAGGTGTGAAACAAGGCCCATTTTAATGGTGACAATTGAGTCCAACTAAATATGACCTTTTAAGAATTATTAGCCATATGTACCTCATTTCTAGAACCACATCCAGTTGTACTATCTAGAAATAGATGTACTTTCATGGAAACCACCCACCCTATCATTTTTCAAAATTCTAGGATATTTTATTATACATTATCTCATCCGTATAATTATCATTTGAAATACACTTGGGGACCCCACTATGCTTTTTTCATCCTAGTTTCCAAAGGTTAACTAAACCTATCCTATGATACCAAACATATCAATCCCAGATTATCATATATATATATTACATCATTTTTTATGGATTTTCACTACATTAAAAAAATAGACCTTAGGACCGTAATAATTTAGTTCCTTTGGAAACATGAAAACATAAATATTGGTCCATAACTAGGTTATGTCTTCTCTGACTACATTCTTCATAATTATAACCCTTATTAGTCATGTCAAAATTATTAAATTTCTTCATAACATGGAGAAAGGAACTATTAGAAAGGGTGAGATCATATTCTCAGTATGGGTAAACAAGGGAGATACATAAACATAACATTAATATAAGGGTATGGGATGATGATCATGACATTTGAGAAACATAAACTGCATATCAGTGATTACAAACATGAATCATAGAATACATATCCGTAGTTCATAAGACATGAATCATAATGGAATCAAATAAACCGAGTTTACTCATCATTCAAGTCAGGTCTATCTCATGAGAATAAATCTTTACCAAATTTATTGTAGGGATATATATGTCCCCACCATATCATAAGGGAACCCATATTTATGTGTGTAAAAAGATCATAAAAATTAATCATATCATAATCAATGTAATGAAATGGGTTTTATAAAAATTTCATTATATTATAACCCATGAAAATTAAACAGGTTTCAATATCATTTTATCATTTCATTATAGCATAACCTATGGAAAAAGAAGTGGGTTTCATAAGATTTTCATCATGGTATAACATGTGGAATAGAAACGGGATTCATAAAAATAGTGTATGATAAACCATCAAGATAAAGAATAATAATGTTATCCTAGGTCCATATCATTATAAATCATATGTTGCATCAAAGGATATCATCTTAGATGGAAAATAATTTTAAAGGAACGTTTAAAATAATACATGGGGAAAATATCTTTTCCGCCATGAAAAATAATTTTCAAAATGTAAAAAAAATTGAAAAGATTTTCCATTTAAAATAACCTTGAAAACATATAAATAATGATTCAAATCCATGATTGGTTATGACATTGTAAAATAATGATCATTCTATACACATTTAAATGAAGACTCCTTTCAAATTTGGTTGGTAGAAGACAAAGTGTCATTGTTTGGAAAATAACATAGAGATTAATTTAAAAAAAATTATTAAAAATTAATTCATGTGTAAAAATGTATTTAATAAATAAATTTTAGAATAATAAAACATATTTTAAATATTTTTTAGAAAATATGGTTTTGGAAGAAAACAGATTTCTCACCAAAGAGAGAAATAAGGTCATATTTTCATAAAATTATTTTCTCAATTATTTTAAGTACTAAAGAGTGAGAAATGGTACTATTAATTGTAAAATCATGAATAACCATAGGAGAATAAAATTAATTATTTTCATGATATATGTATTATAATATCCCTTCATTATAAATATAATCATAAACTATCCCGATAAATGATGAGATGGTAACATAAAATCATTACCATTTTTGTATATTTAAATCATAAGACCCATGAAGGAAAAACATAAAATGGAACATGAATTATCATTAGAATAAATAAATTCATGATTTTACATGACAAAGGGGTTGTTTATACACATCATAAAAGACTGTATGTGCATAACACGACATAAATCTCAAAGAAGGAAAATCGAGACAAAAATCCTTTACCAATTTTTTTATATTTTAAACATAATAATCTATAATATCATCAAATTACACTTTAAATATCATTAAAATAATGTTATTTAAAATATAACATGTCTAAGGGGTAGTATATACACCACACAAAAGAAACGAGTGGTGAATTCGCATATATCTCTAAGAAATAAAATAGAGACTTGAAATCCCTTAGCTTCGGTCTTGAATTTCATCATGTTTGGTCAAAAATACTATATAATAAATATTATTTTATTTTACATAAATAATATATCAATTTTCATATATATCATACCATATATTATTTACTTATTACCTTTTATTAACAGTTTATTAAAAAATCCATGTTAAAGATACGTTTCGGGTAATAATCGCTTTGTTTTTCATATATTTTGTTATTTATTATTATTTTGATCTTATTAATTTTATAATTGTTTCATTATACATAGAATATTAAAAATGATATAAATATTATATACAGTCACTATATATTTATTTATAGTAATCCATTATATTTAGAGATAGGAAATGAAATGCACTATTTTTTTGTGATGGTTGGTTGTACATATGCATGAATGTTGTTTCCATTTTATTTTTGAATTATAGGAGAGAATGATAATAGATATATTATAATAAAAAATGATTTTTCATATATATCACATATTTATTTTATTAAAACATTCTTAAATATCTTCCATGTAATGCATGAATAAATACATCGCTTTACAAGGCGGTTGTCCTCAATACACACGAGAGACATTATTGTATTCCCAAAATTGAAAAAACTGAGGTATCTGTGATATAATAATTATAAAAGTATAATAATATCATAAATATAATATATAAATAATAAATCAAACGTCATGTCCAATGGTTCGAGGTGGTAATGGAAAAATGAATGACATCTGTTCGTGGGGCGGTAGTTTACCATACATATGGACGATGATTTCATAACAAATTTGATGGAAGTGGAGATGGATATAGGTAATTTATTTAGAATAAAAACATCTAGGTATATGGAATATGATCCACAAGTTTTTAAAACAAAACATGAAAATCTCATTTCCATGATAATCACATTTCCCCAGACCGCCTCACGAGTGATAAAAATGATTCCATTTTGATGTTTGTGTTGCGCTCTTTTTTTGACCAATTGAAGGAAGCCTGTAGAATTTTTTTTTAAAAAAATTGTATCCATGCATTGAGGAACTTAATGGAAAAATGTAACCCAATGAATAAAAAAAGTGTAAAAATATCGTGGTACCTTAAATGTAAAGCTGGTTGTGCGTGCATGAATTTTTGATTTGTTGAACTGTTGCGTCAGCCAATATTCCTGTGAAAATTAGTTCTTTTTTGTTAAAATTGAAAAGGGGGATGATAGATTAAAATAAATCGACCAAACCTTCTTATACTTTATAGACAATAGTTCATCCTTTAGTTGATTTTCTGATTCTTGTAACTGAGACAATTGGGATAGTTCTTCATTCACAAAATGAATCCAATAAAAAATTAGAATAAAAATAGTGAGAAAATATCAGGGTACCTTAAATGTAAAGCATCTTGTGAAAATAGGTATTTTTGATTTATTGAACTATTTCAACAACAATTCCTCTGGTGAAAATTAGTTATTTTTTGTTAGAATTGAAAAGGGGATTGAGAGATTACAATAAATCAGCCAAACCTTCTTCCCCTTAATAGATAAGATTTCATCCTTCTATTGATTTTCTGATTCTGGTAACTTAGACAATCATGAGATTTCTTAATTTTCATCTTGAATCTGAAAAAAAGGAGAATACATGCTTATAAAATATCACTTTTGTACTGTAATTGGAAAAGGAAGTAGGTCCAGCGGTGGGGGAATAGGAATGAGACATCATGGGTGTGCAGAGAAGGTCATCTGTCGGGAGTAGACGTTCCGAGTCTTGCTAAACTAGAACTTGGCATGCCCCATTAAAAATAATAATCGGTTGAAACCCCGAAAACTCAAATCCCTCCACTGAACTCCGCCGGATTCAGTCCCCCTTCTAGATCCCAACTGTGTCATGCTGCTATTGATATAACCGCATTTGGGGAGTTTTTTTTATATATGGGTTTTTTTATTTTTTTTATTTATTAGAAAGGGGTAGGGTAACCAATATTTTCAAAAATGGTTCCTGAGGTGCATGAACCCCATTCACACAACCTCGATCCCAGGAAGATTCATGGATGGGGTTCACCCATCATAGGCGCAGTGAAAGATGCATGAACCCCATTCAAACATCCTTTATAAACTTCGTGAAGGACGCGTGAGAGAGGTTTACGCATATCAAGACCCATTTTTGAAAATATTGGTTACCCTACCCCTTTATAATAAATTAAAAAAAAATAAAAAACCCATATATAAAAAAACTCCCCCAATACGGTTATATCAATAGCAGCACAACACAGCTGGGAGCTGGAAGGGGGACTGAATCTAGCGGAGTTGAGAAGAGGGATTTGAGTAGTCGGGGTTTCGACTGATTATTCATTTGAATGGGGCACGTCAAGTTCTAGTTTAGCAAGACTCAGAACATCTACTCCTGGCAGGTGACCTTCTCTGAACACCCAAGATGTATCATTCTTATTACCCCACCTTTAAACAATCATAGTAGTCACGGTTCACTCCCAATACCATCATAGTGGAAAACCCCCTTTACTAAACTGATTTTACTCATCATTCAAATCAGGTCTATCTCATGATAATAAATCATTACCATATTCATTGTAGGGATATATATGTCCTGCCCATATCATAAGGGAACCCATATTTATGTGTGTAAAAAGATCATAAAAATTAATCATATCATAATCAATTTAATGAAATGGGTTTTACAAAAATTTCATTGTATTATAAACCATGAAAACTAAACAGGTTTCATAATCATTTTATCATTTCATTAGAGCATAACATGTGGAAAAAGAAGTGGGTTTCATAAGAATTTCATCATGGTATAACATGTGGAATAGAAACGGGATTCATAAAAATAGTTTATGATAAACCATCAAGAGAAAGAATAATAATGTTATCCTAGGTCCATATCATTATAATCATATGTTACATTAAAGGATATCATCATAGATGTAAAATAATTTTAAAGGAACGTTTAAAATAATACATGGGGAAAATATCTTTTCCTCCATGAAAAATAATTTTCAAAATGTAAACAATTTTGAAAAGATTTTCCATTTTAAATAACCTTGAAAACATATAAATAATGATTCAAATCCATGATTGGTTATGTCATTGTAAAATTACACTCATTCTATACACGTTTAAATGAAGACTCCTTTCACATTTGGTTGGTAGAAGACAAAGTGTCATTGTCTGGAAAATAACATAGAGATTCATTTAAAAACATTTTATTAAAAATTAATTCATTTGTAAAAATGTATTTAATAAATAAATTTGAGAATAATAAAACATATTTTAAATCATTTTTAGAAAATATGGTTTTGGAAGAAAATAGATTTCTCACCAAAGATAGAAATAAGGTCATATTTTCATAAAAATATTTTCTCAATTATTTTAAGTACCAAAGAGTGAAAAATTGTACTATTAATTGTAAAATCATGAATTAGCATAGGAGAATAAAATTAATTATTATAATATCCCTTCATTATAAATATAATCATAAACTATCCCGATAAATGATGAGATGGTAACATAAAATCATTACCATTTTTGTGTATTTAAATCATAAGACCCATGAAGGAAAACATAAAATGGAACATGAATTATCATTATAATAAATAAATTCATGATTTTACATGAAAAAGGGATTGTTTATACACATCATAAAATAATATAGGTGCAAAACACGACATAAGTCTCAAAGAAGGAAAACCGAGACAAAAATCCTTTACCACTTTTTTTATATTTTGAATCATAATCATAAATAATATCATCAAATTACACATTAAATATCACAAAAATAATGGTATTAAAAATATAACATGTCTAAGGGGTAGTATATACAACACACAAAAGATACGAGTGGTGAATTTGCATATATCTCTAAGAAATAAAATAGAGACTTGAAATCCCTTAGCTTCGGTCTTGAATTTCGTCATGTTTGCTCAAAACTACTATATAATAAATATTAGTTTATTTTACATCAATAATATATCAATTTTCATATATATCATACCATAAATTATTTTCTTATTACCTTTTATTAATAGTTTATTAAAAAATCCATGTTAAAGATACATTTTGGGTAATAACAGCTTTGTTTTTCATATATTTATTTATTTATTTATTATTTTGATTGTATTAATTTTATAATAGTTTCATTATCCATAGAATATTAAAAATGATATAAATATTATATATAGTAAATATATATTTATTTAGAGTAATCCATTATATTTAGAGATAGGAAATGAAATGCACCATTTTTTTGTGATGGTTGGTTGTACATATGCATGAATGTTGTTTCCATTTTCTTTTTGAATTTAAGGAGAGAATTATAATAGATATATTATAATAAACAATAATTTTTCATATATATCACATATTTTTTATTAAAACCATCCTAAATATCTTCTGTTTAATGCATGAATAAATACATCGCTTTACAAGGAGGTTGTCCTCAATACACACGAGAGACATTATTGTATTCCCAAAATTGAAAAAATAGAGGTATCTGTGATATAATATTTATAAAAGTATAATAATATCATAAATATAATACATAAATAATAAATCAAACATCATGTCCAATGGTTCAAGGTGGTAATGGAAAAATGAATGACATTGGTTCGTGAGGCGGTAGTTCACCATACATATGGGCGATGATTTCATAAAAAATTTGATGGAAGTGGAGATGGTTATAAGTAATTTATTTAGAATAAAAAAATCTAGGTATATGGAATATGATCCACAAGTTTGTAAAAAAAACATGAAAATCTCATTTCCATGACAATCCCATTTCCCCAGACTGCCTCACGAGTGATAAAAATGATTCCATTTTGATGTTTGTGTTGCGCTATTTTTTTGACCAATTGAAGGAAGCCTGTAGAAATTTTTTTAAAAAAAATAGTATCCATGCATTGAGACACTTAATAGAAAACTTAAACCAATGAAAAAAAAGTGTAAAAATATCGTGGTACCTTAAATGTAAAGCTGGTTGTGCGCACGTGAATTTTTGATTTGTTGAACTGTTGATTTAGCCAATATTCCTGTGAAAATTAGTTCTTTTTTGTTAGAATCGAAAAGGGGAATGATAGATTAAAATAAATCGACCAACCCTTCTTCTCCTTTACAGACAATAGTTCATCCTTCAGTTGGTTTTCTGATTCTTGTAGCTGAGACAATTGGGAGAGTTCTTCACTCACAAAATGAATCAAATAAAAAATTAGAATAAAAATAGTGAGAAAATATCAGGGTACCTTAAATGTAAAGAAGCTTGTGCACATATGTATTTTTGATTTATTGAACTATTTCAACAACAATTCCTCTGGTGACAATTAGTTCTTTTTTTTTAGAATTGAAACAGGGAATGAGAGATTAAAAGAAATCGGCCAAACCTTCTTCCCCTTAATAGATATGATTGCATCCTTCAGTTGATTTTATGATTCTTGTAACTGAGAAAATCATGAGATTTCTTCATTTCCATCTTGAATCTGACAAAAAAGGAGAATACATGCTTATAAAATATCACTTTTGTACTGTAATTGGAAAAGGAAGTAGGTCCAGGGGTGGTGGAATAAGAATGGGACATCTTGGGTGTGCAGAGAAGGTCACCTATTGGGAGTAGACGTTCTGAGTCTTGCTAAACTAAAACTTGGCATGACCCATTCAAATGAATAATCGGTCAAAACCCCGACTACTCAAATCCCTCTGCTCAACTCCATGGGATTCAGTCCCCCTTCCGGATCCCAACTGTGTCATGTTGCTATTGATATAACTGCATTTGGGGAGTTTTTTTATATATGGGTTTTTTTTATTTTTTTTATTTATTAGAAAGGGGTAGGGTAACCAATATTATCAAAAATGGGTCCTGAGGTGCGTGAACCCCATTCACGCATCCTCGATCCCAGGAAGATGCACGAATGGGGTTCACACATCATAGGCTTGGTGAATGATGCGTGAACCCCAATCACACATCCTTCATAATCTTCATGAAGGATGCCTGAACGGGGTTCACGCATCTCGGGACCCATTTTTAAAAATATTGGTTTCCCTACCCCTTTATAATAAATAAAATAACCCATATATAAAAAAAATCCCCAAATACAGTTATATCAATAGCAGCACGACACAGATGGGAGCTGGAGGGGGGACTGAATCTGGCGGAGTTGAGCAGAGGGAGTTGAGTAGTCGGGGTTTCAACCGATTATTCATTTGAATGCGGCATGTCAAGTTCTAGTTAGGCAAGACTCATAACATCTACTCCCGGCAGGTGAAATTCTCTGAACAGCCAAGATGTCTCATTCTTATTCCCCCACCCCTGGACCTACTTTTCCAATTACAGTACAAAAGTGATATTTTATAAGACATTATTCTGCTTTTTTTCAGATTCAAGATGAAAATGCGGAACTCTCTTGATTGTCTCAACTACAATAATCAGAAAATAAACTGAAGGATAAAATCATATCTATTAAGAGGAATAAGGTTTGGCAGATTTATTTTAATCTCTCATTTCCCTTTTCAATTCTATTAAAAAAGAACTAATTGTAACAAGAGGAATTGTTGTTGAAACAGTTCAATAAATCAAAAATATAAGTGCGCACAAGCTGATTTACACTTAAGGTACCCTGATATTTTCTCACTATTTTTATTCTAATTTTTTATTAGATTCATTTTTTGAATGAAGAGCTCTCCCAATTTTCTCAGCTACAAGAATCAAAAAATCAGCTGAAGGATGAACTCTTCTCTGTAAAGGAGAATAAGGTTTTGTTGATTTCTTTTAATCTATCATTCCCCTTTTCAATTCTAACAAAAAAGAACTAATTTTCATAGGAATATTGGTTGACGCTACAGTTCAAAAAATCAAAAATTCATGCACACACAACCAGCTTTACATTTACGGTACCATGATATTTTCACACATTTTTTATTCATTGGGTTACAGTTTTCCATTATGTTTCTCAATGCATGGATACAAATTTATTAAAAAAATTCTATAGGCTTCCTTCAATTGGTCAAAAAAGAGTGAAACACAAACATCAAAATGGAATCGTTTTTATCACTCGTGAGGCGGTCTAGGGAAATGGGATTTTCATGTTGTGTTTTACAAACTTTTGGATCATATTCCATATACCTAGATGTTTTTATTCTAAATAAATTACCTATAACCATCTCCACTTCCATCAAATTTGGTATGAAATCATCGTCCATATGTATGGTGAACTACCGCCTCACAAAACGATGTCATTCATTTTTCCATTACCACCTTGAACCATTGGAATAATGTTTGATTTATTATTTATATATTATTTTTATTATTTTTTTATAATTTTATAAATATTGTATCAAATGTACCTCTATTTTTTCCATTTTCGGAATACAATAATGTCTCTCGTGTGTATGGAGGACAACCGCCTTGCGAAACAATGTATTTATTCATGCATTACATGGAAGATATTTAGGATGGTTTTAATAAAAAATATGTGATATATATGAAAAATCATTTTTTATTATAATATATCTATTATCATTCTTTCCTTCAATCTAAAAATAAAATGGAAACAACATTCATGCATATGTACAACTAACCGTCACAAAAAAATGGTGCATTTCATTTCCTATCTCTAAATATAATGGATTACCCTAAATAAATATATAGTGACTATATATAATATTTATATCATTTTTAATATTCTAGAGATAATGGAAGAATTATAAAATTAATAGGATCAAAAAAATAATAAATAAAAAAATATATGAAAAACAAAGCGGTTATTACCCGAAACGTATCATTAAAATGGATTTTTAATAAACGGTTAATAAAAGGTAATAAGAAAATAATATATGGTATGATATATATGAAAATTGATATATTATAGATGTAAAATAAACTAATATTTATTATATAGTAGTTTTTGAGAAAACATGAGGAAATTAAAGACCGAGGCTAAGGGATTTCAAGTCTCTATTTTATTTCATGAAGATATATGCAAATTCACCACTTGTTTCTTTTGTGTGGCATATATACTACCCCTTAGACATGTTATATTTTTAATACCATTAATTTCCTGATATTTAATGTGTATTTTTCTGATATTATTTATGATTATGACTCAAAATATAAAAAAAGTGGATAAGGTTTTTTGTCTCGATTTTAAGTTTTTGAGACTTATGTCGTGTTATGCACCTATATTGTTTTATGATGTGTAAAAATAACCCCTTTGTCATGTAAAATCATGAATTTATTTATTCTCATGATAATTTATGTTCAATTTTATGTTATTCTTTCATGGGTCTTATGATTTAAATATACTAAAATGGTAATGATTTTATGTTACCATCTCATCATTTATCGGGATAGTTTATGATTATATTTATAATGAAGAGATATTATAATAAATATATCATGAAAATAATTAATTTTATTCCCCTAAGGTTATTCATGATTTTACTAGTAATAGTACCATTTTTTCACTATTTGGTACTTATAAATAAAAAAATATTTTTATGAAAATATGACCTTATTTCTCTCTTTGGTGAGAAATCTATTTTCTTCCATAATCCATTTCTTTTATCCTTGAATGTTATTTCAATTTAAAATAGGGGCTCCCCTCCAATTTTCAAAATTTACATTTTCCCTGTTTTTTCATTAAAATATTAAGATCTCATAAGGATCCTAGTTTTATCTTATTCCACTTGATGTTCCTAGGTTAATAGGATTGCCACTGAGATGGGATGAATTAGAGGTTCATGTACTAAAAATTAAATTTAATTAAACCTGTAAAAAATTTATGGTTTTTATCCACTCAATATAAGACCTCCCAAACTTGATGTGTAACTATAATGTAAGGATACATAATTGACATGGTTTTTACAAGTTTCATCCCTAAAGTGAGACCATATTATTTTCTAGGTTCAGGTCTATTTCTAAAACAAAGATTATCCCTAAATATCAAACTGATCGTAATAGAATGGTTATCTTTTTCCATAACTAATAAAACACATTATATTCCAGTACAAAATAATGGAAATGTACATCATTGTGTCTTTTATAGTGACATAAACAATGGTTCAATGTTTAATATATAACCACCAGTCATTAAGATTATTTACTCACTGTTGAATGTGAATAAGATCTTCAATTCCTTTTAATATGTTACAACATTTGAGTGTCTTCATGTAAGTTGTCCTTCCTCCTCATTTATTCATAATAATCTCCATAGGCAAGATATCATGAATAAAAACAATGATATTATTCCTTCTCAAAAGAAAGCACTTATAAAATTAATAACCAGATCTACTTGCCTCAACCCACTTAGAAATCATTGATTTATCATAGTTCAATCATCCATTATTTCCTTTTATTTGATGAAAAAATTATTCAATATCATAAGGTATCAAAATAGATTTTCAATACATTAATAATAATATTTTCCCCACTTCCACCATTAGTATATTATATATTCAACTAAATAAATGTCTTATTAGGCCTACTTAAGTATTTCACAATGTATATGCACCTTATAGACTTCCCAGTGAAGTTAAATAACATATTAAATTTATTATTGATTTCATTTCCTTTTCTATATTTTTGGAAGTGCTCCCATTGTATATAAAGTTTAAGCATATGGACATAATAATGGAATTTTTATTTTAAAAAGTTCAATGAATTACTTGATTAATAAGATGAGGTTCAGCTTATGGTCTTTATGGACCACCATACGATGCCACAATCTCACCTTACACGGATCATAATTCACCTTATAAAGGGAAATATAAAAAATAAAAACTCCCGAAAATACCCTTACCAAGTCCAAGACAGAGTTATTTTCAATAAGTCTTTCAGGGATCACATTATAAGGCCTCAATCTCACGTTAAATGGTTTATAACTCACTATATGATGTCCAAGACATATCCATTTTCACGAAAAAAATATTTTTTGGATTCCCTAAAATAATCATAGTACCACTCTTATACATTCATTTCCATCTCTAAATATTTATAAAAAACGTCAAAAATATTCCCAAATATTCTTCTTGAACTTTAACAAATTATTGAAAAAATAAAATTCCTCCAAAAATTATATTAGATGCTTCACACCCTCTTACTTTCTAGTAAGTGTTCTATGGAATGGAACATCCCCTACCTTCCACACAATAATCATTTTTTATACATTCTGGTATCAACTTATAATGAATTTAATCATTAAGAACTAGATTCCAAATATTTAGAAACATTCATTCTACATTTCCACTTGATTTACTCACTATGGTGACTATCACATTCAATGATTCCAAGAGTAATGAAAGTAACCACAATTCCCACTCCAAATTCTTAATGTTTACCATCTTCTATTCCAACCAACTCCATAACATGTTGAAGTAATTTAAATGATCATCCACTAGATTTCAATGCATCATTTTTCAATCCTAATATCCTTATCAAGAGGATCACTTTGTTCGTCACAATTGGGTTCTCATATATATTAGTAAAAATATTTATTTGTTTTGAAGTTGTCTTTACTTGAAGAATATAATACCCAATTTATTGTGCTAGTGAAATATTCTTTCTTTATAAAATTTATTTTTGTCAATAAACATAACATAGAGACCCTTCTATAGTATATTAACCTCTATTTGTATCTACCATTACATAAAATAATTCCCAAAAAACTTCTCCATTGTGACTATACCATCATTCAACACCATTACTTACAAAATCAATAAACATAAACTAAATTTTTAAACATTTAAGATGGATCAATAGCTACTTTCCATAATGATTTTACAAGGGAAATGGTGGCATAATGCCACTAAACCAAAACATGAAACACTTTTTCTATGATCTGCTCATCTGTAACTCTATAATTAAAACTCTGATACCACTTATTGGGTCTAAAAAACCACTATGACACTATAATTTATCCACCTGAACTTACATAGTGGGAAAATAACTGCAATGAATCTTTTATAATGATGTAAAAAAATCAAATTCATGTTTCACCAAAGTCACAATACCACAACACACACTTTAAACACAACCAGACAAAAACAAATGAAATACAACATTTAAAAGGATTAAAGGGGAAAAGAATAAACACAAGTATTTATGTGATTTAGACATCATCCTAATCCACAGGGGGGAGCTACGATAATTTAATTCACATAATATAAGATAACTATAATCAAACCATCATTCAAATGAATGCCTCTAACATATAATATAGTATAGTTATCTTCCAGTTAAGTTGGTTTTACAACCTTCTATGTCTCTTGGATTTTGTTCCCACATCGATATGATCTTCACAACTAACCCTTCACATAGAAAAAGATATCCACCACCATAACTCCACTTTCCTATAATAGTGCATGATTCAAGAAATTCCACAATTTTACTTCTAAATAACTCTAGAATAAAGATTACATATCACTAGATTTAATCTTAATGGAAGTTCTCGTCATCTCCACATATCCTCTTTTAGTTTTTTCAATGGTAACTTCTAAAATACTAATTATAGTTCACCAACTTCCAAAATTTTTGGTTTTTATCATTTTCAACCCATTATCTTCATCTATAATATAGAAATAAAACTTTTAGAATCTCTCCTTTAATTAATTCAAATCACTTGGCTAAGAAAATGGTTTTCAGAAGGCTAAATGTAACACAATCTAGAAGATATATACTGGTCACCAAGTATGTTCATACATTGAATCTTCTAATGTACATGATATTTGTAATAAAATAAAATAATGATCCGGTTTCCGATAAAGGCATAAGAGCAGCTCACTTAGAAAAAGTAATAAGGAGACTATGTATGACTCACAAATGAATGAAACATTAACTACCTAGGAAATTGAGGACCTTAATTTACTCCTCATGGTATGTCAGTGACTCCCCTCTTAAGATGAATTACTCTACACCAATATATTCTCGATTACCTCTACCTTCTCCAGCACCTTGATATGTGTTGGAAATGTAAATAGGGTGACCAAACACTAGACCGTAAGCCATGAAGCCTCCACAAAATGTCATAGTCGATCCTCTTCATTAGAAATAAGACAATAATCATATTAAATAATATCCTTAAAGAACATTATAAAATCCCATACATTATAGATCCCCTATTTCAGTTAAATAAACATATTAAATTATGATTCACGTACTTTTAAAGAGAAAATCATGATATTGTACTTATTGTGGAACTTCTCTAAAGACACAACTAACACCCTATGATCACTAGGGGAAAATATACACCAATAACAAGAAGTTCATCATAAAGAATAAATATCAACATAATATAAACATATTTTTATAATGGAACAAACTAAAACAAATATCCAATGCCTTAAATCAACTCTCTATAACCATATGATATATGGACCCCTCATATATCTATAAGACCTGATTCTATAACTCACACAATCTCATCCTCTGAGAATAATCCTCATCAAAATAAACTAAAAGACAATTGTCTAGAGCTTCATGTCCCACCTCATCTGCCTGAACCTCATGTGGACATTGACCTTAAGTAATCTCTATAAAGAAAATAAGGACCCCTCATCCCAAGAATATAGAATTTATTAAGTATATTTATTTTAAATTCATTTTAACTTTATTACTATATTTCCTAATTAAATAACAAGAACAAACAAGCATGATGAATTAACCATGCATAAGTATCTACACTATAATCATTATCACAAAACAATGTTTGTTCATTAAGATTAATGTCCTTACATAGAATAAAAGAGAGAAATCTCATGCATCTTATCTAATCTCCCATTCTTATTCACCATTATAGGTTTGACTAACACTATTTTCCTACCAACCCCATGTAATCTATAGTAATTCTTAACTCAAACAATTATCCTAACCCTCAACCCAAATCATTGATTCCATTCTATCCTGACTATCCCCTAAAAAACCCTTATAGAGATGGTGCACAAGATGAGTGTTACCCTCAAATACTTCATCTAATAGGTCATGGGTTAGTGACTAGAACTCAGGGTAAAACAACACGTGAATATGATATATTATCCTCCTAAATCCCAAGAATTAGGGATAGATCTTCGATAAACTAGATAAAAAATGAATAGAACATAAAATTCATATAATCTTCAAAATAAAATAAAACTCAAATAAAAAATGCCATGAAAATATCCTATAATAGTCATTCCATGAAGATTGGATAACACCAATGACTGTTTTGAGCTTATAAAGTCTTTCCTAGTTAGGAGCTATCTCAATAAAACATTAAATATTTACAAAAATATTACGGTGAGAAAAAAATTATACATAGTAGGGTCCTACCCAAAACATCTCATGAAAATATGGAAGAATAATAATAATATCATAGTGAATAAAAAAATAATCCAACACATTTCTTTTACCTGGTCAACTATTTTTTCAACCCTCAATGAGGATCACTCACCCAATATCACAAACAAGCATGGAAAAATAATTTCATGGAAAATATATAAGTGAAGGTACATTGCATCTACTTCCTCACTGAACTAATCTACCTCATTCCCCAATGACATGTGTCCTAGTGTTATCATCCCCTTCATATCCACATTACTACATAATAATAAGCCACATAACCACATCCACAACTTCACAACCACATTCCGTAGCTTCATAACCACATATCAGTATATCACAATCTCATATTGGTAGGGTAACATAGAAATGAATGAAATTAACTTTTTTCCCTCCTCCTCCAATGGATTCCCCCACCATGAATTTATATAACAACCATATCATTGGGAAATTAGTAATCATACTATGACTATAAGAGAGATAGAGGATGATAAATTAGTCATTCATTTGTATCCTCTATATCATGGATATTTGGGAAAACACCTTGAATGATAAACCAAATATAGGAAACCATCATGTTACCCAACATTGGTATGGATGAAAAAAATAATAGAAATATAATGAATATATAATAGCACACATACCCATTATAAGGGTCATCTACTTAATACTAATATACTAAGACTATAGAATCACCTTCCAAATATCAATATCACTACAAACTCTAACCAACTTTTCCACTACACCACTTCACCACAATACTACTTTCAAAATAATGTATCATTATTACATTTCAAAATTTTAATTAAATCATATTCCTCAATTAATAACCATTATATATATTATTGGGTCTGATGAACATTATGATAACTAAAAATCTATCCTCATGAAATTACAAGGTTCACACCAAGAAACCTTAACAATACCATTATAATGAAGCATCAAGATGTAGAAGTAAAACCATAGCTAAGTCAACACATTGTAACACACACCTCGAAACTAAACCCACACAAGAACATTTATAATAAAATAATTGAAGGAAATAATTGAAAAAGAATAACATATGTATTTATATGCCATAGAATTTAGTCCTAATCCATATGAGGAATTCTAAAAACTCTTTCATTCAAGAAATGGAATAGAAATCAATTAAGCTATCATGTACCTAAAAAAATGTTTCCACACGACTACTTAAATGATAGTCCATATGGTGTAACTAGTTCCACAATATTCGATTTTTTATGGTTAGAATGTATACATAGATATTATCATCATGAAAACACATTCACTTGGAAAAAGACTTCCACTAACTTACTTACCATTTAATTTAATATTGAATTCTTCCATAGAATCTAAAAATTTACCTCTATATGTCCATATGAAGACACATATGTATCCCCTTTAAGGAAAAAACTGTCATCGAATAGATGTTATGTAACCTCAGAAATGACCTTTACATAATCTTATAGTCAAACGATACTAGAATCCCAATTTTACCTCCATAATTCCACATTTAGAATTTTCAAGGTACCATGTGATTCCCCACTCCCAATGTTCCTACTTCCTAATTTATAGATGTCCTATCTACCACTCCACAATCACCAACTAGGTTTTATAAATTAGTCTTATAAAACTACTCATTCTATTATACTTAATTACATATCTAAAAAATGTATTTCAAATTGATAATCCTAACATTTTACCACTTGAGATTCATTTTTAGACATAAACACTAATTCATCTGTCAAAATCGATAAACCACTTTCAGTCTTCAATTTCTTTCAAAGTTGTATGGTTCCCATGGCTTTATTTAATTAATACCATTATGAATATGGCATGAAACTACCTCAACACATCCTATATTATAACCATATTCAATATATTTTCCAAATGCAAACATCCCTTCACATTTTATAGATCCAAAACATTAACAATTATTATCATCTGGACGAAGTGATATTTTTTTACTAGAAAAATGTAGTGTATTGTTAGACAAGTTAATTTCACTTTTAGAATTAGAAAACCACACCACATTATCCAATATTATTATAAGATATTCTATATTACCATTCATCTCGAACAACTACCTCCAAACATCTATTAATTCAGCATACTCTACATATGTCATTGAAAGTGAAATTGTTGGTTGAATTTTTGACAACCAACTCACAAATCTACCTATCTAAATGAACAAATAACCTATGATGAACCATTAAGAATCCATATATCATTGAAATTATGAATATAAAATCTATTTCAATGATTCATCTATTATAAATCATAGATACAATCCTTCATATCCATTTCTATACTGGATGATCCACATTACATCTTCCTCATGCCCACTTCAAGGATTTTCCTTGAATATGTTAACTACTCCCACTACATGTGCAGTTTTTGGTCATATAGAAATTTTGAAAAAAATTAATCATTTTACCGCCAATTAAAAAGGAACATTTTTCATGTACTCACCCTCAAGTATTGTTCATGGTGATGTCAAAATAATTAACTTGAAATGTTCAACCAGGTAATTGTTAAACTACATTATCTCACTGATTCTAAAATTTTACAACAATGTCCAAAAAAAGTCAAACTGAGTATAAATTTTTTTAGACCTTAATTCCATTAAAACACTCATCCTTGATATCCATTTAGTAAGATATAGATTCTTCACTTTGAAACTTTTGGACAATTCATATTTGATCTCCTCAAGGATTTTTTTACTGTTCTAGCAATACGTATATCATCAACAAAAAAAAAGTATAATAATGAAGCTCCCATAATCATATAACAATAATGATCAACATTACCGTAGATGAAATTTTATTATTCTAGAATTGAATTAAACATAAATCTTCAATTATTTATTGATTTACTCAACTCTTAAAGGCTCTAAAATAACTTTCAAATTAGATTATTGTTACATTTATCCATGAAACCTTCCAGATTCTCTATATAGATTTATACATCTAATACATAATGAAGAAATTCAGTCTTCACATTTAACTACTAAAAATTCAAACCTTCCTTTGAAACCATGTTATGAATCATTAGAATAGTTTTTTAAGAACTAGAGAAAATAGTTTGGAAAAATAATTAAATTCCATTTATAGAAAACACTCCATGATAAACCTTACCTTATAATTCAATCTATCATTATCTTCTTCCTTCATCCAATAAACCTATTTATTCTGAAGAACCTCTTCCTTGTTGGACATTCTATTAGCTCTTATCTTTCAGAAAAATATGAGTAATTCATTTCATTACTCCCCATTAACTTCCACTAACTCGTGTCTTTTGGAATTATATACACTTCTGGGGTATTAGGAACTCTATAATCTATGAGAATAAAATATTGGAAGTTACTTACAAATCAATACACGTAGTATTAAATAATAGTTGACCTCCATAATTATCCCTATAAATCTTCTTCTCCAAGAAGAAATAGTTCCAAAACATTAATATTTGATGCTCTTACCTAAGATTTTGTAGCCCCTCATACTTCCGAATACTCTAGCCTTAAAAACACCATTATAACATGACTATCATCTAGATCATCTTCTAGATATTCCGGTGATTCTAGAACTAATGTACTTCGTATAAATTCCAGAATATCCATAAATTTTGTATTTCCATTTAGTTAAACCATAATTTTTATCATACTTTTATCTCATTTGAAGACCCTTCTTGGTTATGATATTTCCACAAGATCTCTTGATTAAAGATTATATTTTTCCTCTAAAAACATTCTAAGACTTATTATTCTAGATCATGAATTCATATTCTTTATCATCATACTTTATAAATTAATATTCATGGAGCTTAGCTCATAACATGTCCCATTATTTGGAATCAAAGTGGACATAGGTGATAAACTAAAGACATTAAAGTCATAAATTTAGAATTTAATTTCATAAAAATAAGTATTTGTATGTTCTTATACCAAAATAGAATATTGAATCATGTTCACCAATTAGGAAACACAATTCACAATTTATTCTCAAAACTCATTTACAAATCCTTCTTGAATTCTCAGGTTTATTTCCTTTAAACTAATGCCTCGTACATCCTCTCTATAACTGTTTTTTCTAGAGTATTTTTTATAATATTCTAAAATTTTATACATATCCATTGTAAGAACATTTATATCTCCATAACGCTATATTCTTGACCATTTTCAGACCTCAAGCATTTTAGTATTCATGTAGTCTCGTTTTACACCATGGATCTCACTTTAATAAAGGTAATAAATACTACATAATCTTTCTTAATAAATAACACCCACAAAATATATTCTACTACATCAATAAAGGAAACATCATATAGTGATCATCTATGAGAATGAGCTAGAATTACTCCTATATATTTGTATAAACAAACTCGAACTTCAATCCCTTGGGAATATTTCATTCCACTTAGAATAACTTTTTATGACACTTTATATGTATACATTATCATCATTTTCAGTACTCTGCTGATGATCTTTATTATTCATTTAGTAGCTATGATTTTAATCCCTTTCTTTCTTGATTTATTAATAGATTCATGTCATAAATTTATAGAAGTTTTTCTCCTTGAATGAATTTCACCTTTTGAAACTCCCGTGGGATAGAACTTTATATCCTTCACTCCATTGGAAAACATTATGGAACTTCTTATGACTTTTCATGCTTTATCTAAAAAGGTTTTATTGAAAAGCACATAATTTTACTATCTTACTGACATCATTTTTTATTAAACACTATACGTGTCGCACTCCAAGTAACTCTGGAATGTTTACATTATTTTTGTAGATGGAAACATTATCCTTTCTCAAGATATCTAGAGCTCAACTATCTAAAATATATACCTTATTGTATCTCTCGAAACTATAATTCATCATACTGACTCTCCAAGATACAGATTAAAATTATTGAAACCTACTTTTTCAATACATTTTTATTAAATAAGCTTATGATAAAAACATAAAGATAATGAAATCCATAATTGAACGATTTAGGGGAATTGTAAAATTAGGTTTATAAAATATAATAATGCATAAAACATGGAACATTTTTTAGCCATCATTCAATGTACTAATAAAATATTTCATATAATCCATAGAACTTGCGATCACTTAAGGTTGTACATCAAATTAATGATAAGATAAAATACCTATAACTGTATATATAAGAATAAATAATATGAGGTGTAAGAAAACATAATAATATAGGTGATTCAAATAATAATCATCATATCATCGACATTGGATTATCATTATGAGAATACAAGAATCATTATAAAGAGTCATCTAATGTGATATATGTATAATAATGAAACATAATAACATTTTTGTGGAATATAAAACAACATTTAGGAAAAAATCTATCTTCTTGTTCATGTATACCATATGTTTATACATCATCATTTCAAAAACTATAAACAAATCCAGAATCATGCTCATTCATAATACACATAATATCATGAGATATATAACATTAACAAATGAATTAGAGAGTTATATAATGATGATACCACCAATAAAATTAAAATATATTCATAATCATGAATTCCATATATAAAGGAATCATTTATCAATCTTGTACATAAAATAATCCCATGAGAGAAGAATGTGTTTCATAATAGCATCCTAAGGAATATATAAATGATAAAAATGGAGTTTCCACAAAATAATAAGGAAAAATATCATTTTATTTGTTAAATTATTTCATTTATATAGACAAGATCATGGCCCTTTATGAAATAATAAAATAATGGATGAATCAAGGAAGTACATTGCGAATAAACAAGTTATCACTAATAATGAAGGTGTTTTAAAAATAATTACAATGAATTAATAAAATTTATAGTTGTAGGAAAGATAATATAAAGTTATATATAATTAAATTAAAAGGGTTTTCAGAAGGACCGTAATCAATATATAGAAAAAAGGACAAATACAAAGAAAAGTTTTGAGTTCAAGAGTCCCATTACCTTAGGTATTGTTATATTTCAATATGTTTACACAACCTGTATAATAATATCAATTTTATTAAAACATGAACCTAAAAGTAAATTATATTATTTTTATCTCTTGATAAATTATAATCATTGGATTTTATTTTATTAATCTTATTTGTTAAAGGTAAAATGGTTTGGTTTTATTTTTTCATTAAATCAGTTTTTCTTGTTTTGATTTCATGAAATTGATTTAATGAGATTTATATATTAGTATTGATAATTATAGAACCAAAAAATAAATAAAATTATATATTTATGTATTATAATTCATTTATTCCATCCATACATGTAGGTGATGATAATTAAATCAATGTAAATGTGTGGTAGGAAGATAAAACCGGCCATTGATGGGATGCATCAAAAGAGAGATATATGTAATATATAAATATATTGTAAATTTAACTTTAAAAGGATATTAATATTATTAATAAAATTTAATAACCTAATTAAATTACTTTAGAAGAGTTTGTACTAATTTTAGAGGAAGAAGTAATGAAAGGGAAAAGTGTAATGAATTTAAAGGAAAACCTTACCTTATTTATGATGTCTCTGCATTTCTATGACCATAACACCTTAATGGCCTATATTTGTATTACTCCAAAACATCCCTAATGTTACTAAGGGTATTAATTGTGTGGAATTGGGTAGAATGTTTCTTTTGAAAATATTATATTAAGTAGTTTTCCAAGGGAAGGGAGAGGGGGTATTTCTATATGAGGGGAGGAGTATTATTGGGATAAAATGTTAAAGAAATTCTTATTAGCAATGTAAATTTTTTGATCATGATATTTTTAAAATTACGAATAATATTTGATTAAAAATATATTTTTTATGACTTTAATTCACAATATAAACCAAATTTATTAGTTTATACTTTAATAAAGAAGAAAAAAAATGAAAATTTGTTTTTTAAAAGAAATACATTAGAGTTTTTAGACATTAGAAATTACTTTTTAGTTTTGAATTTGAATTTATTAGAACATTTATCTTATAAAATATGTTTCTGGTAAATATGGAATGTCTACAACTTATTATATAACTATTACATCAAGAATATTTTAATTAAAAAATATTGTTTACATAAAAATAATATTTGTTCTTTTCTCTAAAAAATTTATTTTTTTTTTGAAAATTATAAAAAAATCACCTATAGACAATTTAAAAATTATAATTTTGAATTTGAAGTTAAATATATCAAAATATTTATATAAATTACATAATTTAAATTATTTAAATAAAAATTATGGTTTTTATAAAATTTATTAAAATACACTTTATTAAATAAATACACTTACACTTTCATGTATATTATAATTTAAATTATTTTTGGCATTCATATATTTATATTTACATAATTTATTTATGGAAGAAATTATTTTCATGTCATTATACTATTTTATTGTAAATGTTCTTATTCTAATGATTGAATTACTATTTAATTAATAAAGTTGTTATTCCCAATGCTCACATTACTAATCCTAACAGTCATTTTACTATACCAACATTCATATTACTATTAAAATGTCCATATTAGTTTTATAATTCCTTTATATAATTTTTGTATACTTCATTCCCCATTCACTTCAATTCCTCTCAATGATCTATTTTATTCATATTTAAAATACTAATTATAGTGCTAATGTATTATTTATTCTTCCAATTTTTGTTCCAAAGTGAAATATTTATAGGTGATCAAAATGATTAAAATTTTCCAATTCTATTTACTTTTTTTCTATTGTACCATTACAATTTTGTCAATTTTATTTTTTATATTTATTATATAATTTTTTCAATTAACGAAATAAAGTGTTTAGTGTTTTTTTATGTGTTTCATGCATTCTAAATTTGATATATTATTTATTCAAATGAGTATTTATATATGCCAAAGTTTAATTCTATATTTTTACCCACTTTGAAAATTTATTCTTATAAATTTCAACTTGTACTCTTTCTTGAGAATTGATGAGGGTGATTATAGTTTTATAACATACTCAGGATTCCATGTTGCCTCTTCTTACATATGGTTCCACCAAAGTACATTCACATTGTGAGTTTTTTTATTTGTATAACTTTACCTCTATGATACAAGATCTTCACCTATTTAACTTTATTAGAGTTTCCATACATTAGTTGTACAACTTCTAGATTTAGTGCATGTGAGGGATCAATCATGTACTTCCTTAAAAACGATACATGGAATAAATCATGAACATGATTCAGGTTTGGCAGAAGTCGAAGTATATAGGCCACTACTCATATGTAATAAAGGATATAAAAGGATGAAATATACCTATATATAATATTTCACTTCATTCAAACTTCATAACATTCTTTTTGGGGGATATTTAAAGGAACATGTTTTCTTTAACATCAAACCCCAAATCTCTTCATCAATTGTCAAACTATCTATTATATCAGTTCTTAGTAGCTTTAATGTGTTATTTAATAGAATTAACCATATAAATCATCCCTTTAAAAAGTTTGGTTCCAACTATCTTCCATGCACTAACATTATACCTACTTATAGGAGTTCAAATTATCTTCCCATATAGAACACAATATGGTTCAATTTGATTACTTGGGTGTGTAGTGCCAAAGATAAGTTAGATCACTAAGAGGGGGAGGTATGAATCAGTGATACCTTTTCCCCTTTTCTAAATTAGTATTTTTAATCCAACCTTTGTTACTGAATAAGATATTGATCAACTCTTCTTATTATCTCTCAACCATACCCAAATATATAGAATATAAAAAACATAGTACATAAGGATTTACATGGTTCAACCTTTAATACCTACTTATTTTTATTAATAGATAGTATCCCCAATCATGAATTCTTTTACTATTAACACTAGTAGTTACACTCCATATCATTGTACCATGATTACATTGCATCCCAACATATGGTCCAACACCACACTGGATTTCTTTATTCTTCCTTACATAGTCCAATCTCTCACTAATTATTTGTTCTCTCATAAATAAGACCTTCAAACTAGTATAAAATACTTTTCATAGTCCTTGTCCCTCTAAGTCTTCCATAACCTCCACGTAAATAGGTCTATATATTTTGTGTCTTCTTGTATTAGAGTTTTGGCCCTATTCTCTTCATGTACTCATGTCCAGATCCCATGGATCATTCAACCTTGCTAAAAATAAAAACGAAAAATAATCATTGTTGATCATCTTCTACTTTTCAGTCAACATCTATGATATATGAATATCATAGGCCTTCTCTTTAATTATATTACACACAAGAACTACTAGATGAACTAAAAAATATTTATTTTTATTGAATGTATTTCTTTAAGGATTCAATAATACTAAAGGGTTTTCTCGAAACACTCTATCCTCCTTTCGTTTTTAAATATTACATATAAATAATATATATTTTTTTTTTCAATAATGAGTTATGAAAATTTCATTTTTTTATAAAAATGATAGTCTTTATTAAAACTAGTGGATTATTTCAAATTTGAATTTTCATTCAGAATCCTCATTCAAATCGAGTCAAGGTCCACCATTATTGTCGAGCATTTCCTATATGTGATTATTCGAATACCACAACATTATTTATCTCAAAAAAATCTATTGCTTTTCATTTCATTGAATCCTCAATGTGTGTATGGAAGAGTATTTTGATGATGTGTCATTATGGAAAACCGTGATATACATTTTTTTGTCCATTTAGGGCATCTTTAGATTGATCCAATCACACTTCTTGAATAAAAAATATATTTTCGATATTGATTCTGTGATGACTAGGTCAAATAATCATCAGATTCTATTTTCTAAATATTCCAAATATTAGAATTCTTAATATCTCAAATACTCCATTTTTTGTAGGAATTTATAAGTTTTATGGAATTACAAAGTTATACACCTCATCCTCAAAGTCATATAGTCACTATATAAATCCTAAAATGCATGATGAAACGTATAAAAAAACATTTCAAATTATGCCTCCTAGATTCCCACGCTATCAATTTCCCACATTGATGTCTAATGACTAGTTAATCAAATTATAATGTCAGGAAAAGTCATATGAGATCAACTATAAATTTATATACTCAAAATCATGTGATTAAAGTCCATGCATGGGCTCGGAAAAGTCTTACGCCAATGAAATGCCTTATGTAGCCTGATGAATGTTTTACGCAGTAACTATAAAAATCATAGGAACAATAAATTAATTACATTATGTACAAATATTATTCAATTCAAATAAAAACCTATTTGGATCAATTTATGCCACATAAAATACATTAAATGTTCTTTAAACATCATCCAATGGAATCCTACATCAGATAAATTAGTATGCATTCTTGGTTATTTATGCATGGTTTCTTTAACTCGTATAACATTCCTCTCATCTCCATGTTAGTCTCTACCTTTGAAACACATGTCATAAATCTCTATTTTTATTTATCTCTTTAATATCCGTAGTAATATGATGTATATGGTGTTTCGTTATCCATTAATATCAAACATTGAACTGAGGATCATCCCATGAAATAATCAAAGTCAATGGATTCTTGAATATACTCATGAAGTAAGTCCACTTCCTCTTATTTTCATTGATATATAAAATAACAGTTCTGTAACATCACTTCTCACATTTCTCTAACACATATTGAAAATTTCTCATACCTTACGTATTGATAATAAATATAATCCATGCATGTTCACCTTAATATCCACAATTTGATTTGTTTTCAATTAGAATAAACACCTCCAAAGTTAATATGTGTATTCATTTATTTTCATCCCTACATTAATAAGAAATAAAAATATATTATAGGAGTTGAATCTTAATTAATTTCTATATATTCTAGAAGATAAAGGTGTTATCTTCATACCTATTTAATCAAATTATCCCCCTATTTAAATTCAAATTTTATCCAAATTCACTTATGACACAAGGATTGTATCACACACAACTTATTAAAGAGCCATTATTTGGTATACTCTAAGTCTACATGGAATATCCTGATGTATAAATCAAGAGATAATTTACTAAGACAAAAATACTACCCATTAACCATTTTTGAATGTGATTCCACTTCCAAATTTCTCAATTTATAGGGTTTTAAAATATTTATAAATTTATAATTTATAATGCACTCATATTAACCAACAAATTAAAATAATTTAAATGTAAGACAATTTACTCTTCCTTTCTCCTTCTAAACTCATCACCCAACACTCCCCCTTTAATAAAATATTTTATAAAATAAAAATATGGGTGATAAGGAAAATTGTAATACCTTAACCTTAAATATTTTGTAGGATTATTTAGAATTAAAAATTTAATATATATTGGTATTTTGAGAACTTTTCTTCATTTTTACTCCACCTTGAGAGATTAACTTCTCATTTCTTCATCATGGTGGTGAGAATACCCCATGATGTGAAACTTAATTTTATTTTCAAACATTGAAATCCATATATCGCTCTCTATTTATTTTCTTTCATTAATTCCATACATGTTGGTATTTATAAAATGAACGGAAATAAAGAGGGTATTTAATCATTTCTCCTTTGTAAAAGAATGAAGATTAGAGTTATCTCTAAACCAAGGTCTTTTAATCTTTCTAAATATTTCTTTAGAGAAAAAATTCCTCAAAAAATCTTTATTTACCTTCCAATTATTTTTTTTCTTTTGGAATAATGGTTACCTCATTCTTCTCAATATCTGATTTTTTGGGTAGTCATTTTTTTCTCCCATAAAGAAAAAATCTCCCTCAGACACTACCATCTTCATATTCTTCATGTTTTTCCTTTTTCCCAAAAAGTAATGTCTTACTGTCCATTGTAATATTATATGTGTCCATATATCTCCCACATATATTTTCTTTATCTTTAGTTTTTCCTAATTTTATTTTCTTAAAATAATTATTTTTTTTATTTTATCAGCTCTCCACTTTGTCTAGTACAATTTTTACAAGATTTCGTACATCTTACTTGATCCATCTCAGATTTAGTAGTATATAGATTTATAATCTTAGATTATTCAGTTTCATATTTATATATTATGAGATTGTTTATATTTCTCATAGAACCTATTTTTATTTTTATTGGATTTTTGTCCCTATATTCATTCTAGTTCCATGTTAATGAAATGTTTTTCCAACAAACAGAGGCTTTATGCTTGAAAACACTATATCACTAACTTTATACCATAGAGCATGATCTTTTATCATATTGGTGATTTTATCCCAGTGAATTTAATTCTTTTCCATGAGTCTTCAAGACATTATTTATCCTTCTCCATAAGGATTATTATTACTTTTAAAAAACTCTAAATTTTCTTTATTTTGGAGTAACCTTATCACATCTTCATTTAGCCCAAATACTTTAATTTTTTTTTATTTTGAATCTATATTTTCATAGAAAGAAAATTTAATTCCACTTGAAAAATTAAAAATAGTTATATATATTTCCCATAGGTTTAGTCTTCTTATAAAACTTATATGATTCAATTTAAATCACCATTGCTCTAACATTATATTATCTAATCCTAGTAAAGGTATTTTTATCATTAATTCATTTAGATTATTCCTCATTTAACTCTTTATTTTTTCATCCATATTATCATAAAGTTCCTTAATCATTTTTTCATTCTCAGAAATTATTACCATGGACGTTTTAACATATTTAATGAGATAAATCTCTTTTTCATCCACTATTATTCCTTTTTTCACATTAATTTTCATTTTATTATTTATCTGGGAGTTTAAATCCTGGAAAAAATCCATTATATTCTCAACATGCACTCATTTTAGGTATTTTATCCTCCTCCATCACTACTAGAAGATTCTATATGTTTTCTAACATGAGTAATGAATGTTCTACGCTTTTGAGAAATATCTTCTTCTTTGGATTAAATATAAGATAAGGAGTCTTCTTAATATTCGTTTCACATCATATTTCACTCAGTCTTTCCTGAAGATCTCATTTTCTTTCTAGAATCACCTTTTTATTTTATTTTTTGGATCAACATCTTGTGGAGTCATTAGGACTAAAGGATTCATCACTTTGTTAATTATAATAATTTCTTCCATTGAGCCCTTCTCTAGGTCTCAAAATAAATTTAAAAAAATGGGAGGAAATTTATTTACAAATATAAAGATACAAATTCTCTACAATCAAATCTGGCAGTTCAAATTTCCAGATTCAAACTCTAGAACTATGTCCAATATTTGAAAGAGTATCGAAAATTATAATTCCCGCATAAAAAATATGGGACTCACAAAAATAAATCAACATGACAAAACCAATGAAGTCCTCCCATTCCATTATTATCCTCCATTAGGAGGAGGTGATTCATAGCTTGATAGATTCAATAATGAAAACTGAGTCCATATCTAGCTATATTTTTCTCCGATTGATGAATATGGAAATGTAAATAGAAATGATGAAACCCGCTATCTTGACCTCATATGAAATAAAAAATCCACAATCTTTATGAAATATATAAAGGGTTACTCCCCTTGAGTCCGTGAATATTCCTCCAAAGAATTCCGGACTCAAGTTACCCTTTGAGGCTCCATAATTGTTGATATTTATCCATTATATTTTAATGGATACGAGATAGTAGGTATAAAACTATTATAGGATTTTAAATTATCTCTAATTTTCAATATATCATGAATGAATATCTCCTTGAAAGAATTTATATACATGAAATATTTCATTGTGGAATTCATTAAAAGATCAGATATGATATTTATAATGACAATGTTGAGCTAGTTATGGTGCCCCTCAATCCTTTTAAAATTTATATTCCATCACATTAAGCACCAAAACTCTACAATATTTTTCTATAAAATGTTTTGGAATTTATAAAAACCTTATTGAAAGTGGAAGTATGAAAACAAAGAGGTTATGTAATTTTAAATGACATTATGTACCTAAAATATTTTAGAAATAATACTCTAAAGATCTTTCTAAAAATACCGTTGAAAGAAAAGGTAAGAATGGTAGTCCCCCCTAGCTCTATAAGAGCATCCCATTCAATAGAGTTGGTATTTATCCATCATAATGTTTTCATCTATATCATGTCTTTTATAGATTGATCTCTTAATGAGGGTGTACCTAGAGGAGGTTATATAAGGATTAAAAAGGGTGGGGATCTAAGATACAACATTCAAAGGATTTACAATGCTGAAATCACAATATAGTTTAGTCATGAGGGTTCCATGTCAAGATGACTTCCATATATGGTGCCCTGTAGTTGTCTATTTTGAATCTGGGGATTACTAAAGTATACTCCATACATTATCTAATGCTTATTGCAAGATTAAATTATTTGCGACGATTGATCAACACATTAAACCCCTTCTTCATTGGATCATGGGGACTGTATGAGCACACAAAATTGGGGATTCTCAACACAAGACACATCATGATAAGGTTTTACTTTGAGGAAGATATGATACAATCATGGTCTTCTATGCCTCATATCTATAACAATTATTTTTTATTTCACTTGTGATGGACATACGATTTCTATATGAAACATGACTCACCTACAATGGCATTATGGGTATGATTTCCAGAAGTTCCTATTCAATTTCAAAACCCATCAATTATTTGTATGACTGTAAATCTAGTCAGTCGATATCTCTGTTCAGATAGTAGAACTAGGGCTATATGTTCTCTACTTTATCCTAGGATATGAGTTGAATTCGACATGTCGAAGCCTCCAGTGGAGTTCTTGTGGGTTGCTGTAGGTGAAGAGATCTGTTATAAGAAGCCGGTTATTTTTGAATCACTATGTGGTCTTTTTACCCTGTGTAAAAAATTGTGTCATAGTATAGAAGTTTTATGTAAGGGTATGATGTTGCTGATGGAGTTAAACCATAGTGTAGATTAACTTGGTTCCTAGAGAGGTTTCAGTTGATGGTGGTAATCCATTGGTGGTGGACTGCAGCAGAACAATCACATGTTGTGAATTCATTGTTACTGATGAACCTCACAACCAAGATGCTGAGTTTCTGAATTTGCAATAGAATTCAAGGGGGTGTCCATAAATTCTGATGAAACTCATAAGTATCCCAAAAATTCTGAAATTTTTAGTAGGGTGAAACATTATCTAAATGTGGGGAGTCCTACAAGTATTTTGCCGATTTAGGGTGATGCAGCAGCTTTAGGTAATGGAACTCCATGAGTTTCTATTAAGTTGAAGCATGAGATGGAAGTGGGATGTTCTATAGATTGTGTTGTGATTCAGGGTGATGCAGAGTCCTTGGGTGAGGGAATTACTGGAGCTTCTATTTAAAAAGTTAGTGTGGAAGTTCAGTTGGAGGTTGTGGGAGTTCCCAGGACTCATGTTGACGGTTCTTATTTGGAGACAGTCCAGTCAGGGGAAGGTACCACTGTTAGAGGATAGGATGAGGCCCCTAAGGATCCAATCATGTCAATCCCTAGAAGGGAAGTATTTGATATTGAGCTCGACAACCATTTTGGTGGTTTTCCTAATGGAGATTTGTTGTAGGAGGTTGAAACTAATTAGATCATACACTCTATGGATGAGCAGCAGGCCCTGTGGAACATGAATAGTGATGGGAATAAGAGGGGAATCTTTAAAGACTGCAATTATTACTCATACATGATACATCCCAAGGAGACATGTTTAAAGAAGAAATTATATGTCAAGAGGATGGATAGTGATGGTATTGATCAAACCATATAATTACTTATGAGTTCAGATAATGAAAAGGATGAACATGATTTTATTATTAATGATATTAAAGTTTAAGATGATAGAGTGATGGGGGGTCATTGAGGATGAATATTAATGAGGAGAAGTATACCTGGATCGATAGGTATGAGTTGATTTTAGTAGGGGGATTCAACAATGGGAAGATCTGACTTGAGGATTTCTTTTAGGATCAGAAAAAACTGACGTTTATAGTTAAGGATCTATTAATGTATGAATCATACAATTAGGAATGAGATATCTCCTAGAAATTATTTATGATGCTAAAATCTGGTCATCTTAAATTGTCTTTTAATGGTTTGGTTATTTCCTTTTGTGTCTGAACCCATGGTTTCTCAGTTTTTCCTAAAAATTGCTTGAATAATAAAAATTTATTTTTGAGTCAGATTGATTCTCATCAAATACCTGAAATTAGGAAAAAATTCCATTATTTTAGTACGTGGATAATCACACAGCTAGAATAGGAAATCCATAATTGAAGAATTAAGGTCCATATGATGAGGAAGAAGAGCATTGGCTAATGGAGATTCTATCTATTTAAAATTCATTTATTATTTTGACTCATATTCAACATTCAAATTTTAAATTCAGTTTTCTGAAAAGTTTTTGGTTTTTGTGGAAGTATAACAAATTGTTGTGCATATTCCAATGTACCTACCTTTATCTTTTTTGAATAACTTTAGTAAGAGAGCTATCACTCCCTTATAATCTTCATCTTCATCTTCTGACTTAACATAAATATCATATTCTACTTTTTTATTTTTTTTCTCAAGGATATAAATACCATTTATTCACTTTCTTTCTAATTAAACATTTGGTATTTCCTAATATAATTGTTGATGAGGGTATTATATAGCTTATTAAGAGATAAGTCTCTAATATCATTAAGAAATGATATCTTTTAATCAAATCTATTAGGAAAATTCCTCATCAAATTCATTATAACTATTATATCTATGAAAGTATCACCAAATCCTATAAAATAATTTACTATCTCATAAACCGGGATAAATTAGTCATTAATTGTCTCTTTATTATCCATGTGAATGTCTTCAAATATTTCAATTCATACTTAAATTTTTTCTTCTTTGATATTAAAATTTAATTTATATTTTTTTTCTAATTTATCCCACATCTCATTTATTTTGCATAAGCCCATAACATTGGGGTAAACTCTATATAAAAACAATGACATGATGGAATTAATAGAATTTCTATCTACACATAGATTTCTTTTATCATTATAATTAATTGGATCCCCACTTCCATGTAAATAAAAATCTATTATAACATCTCCACTAACGTCAATAAATTCTGATAGAAGGTAATGAAATATTCCACCTTTCCTATCATGAATATTTTTTCCATTGAATATAGTAATTCCTCAACTTTTGAATGAACTATTATTGTTAATATTCAACTTCATAAAATATGTTTTATTTTAGTGGGAATATGTGTTTTCAATGATACCACATATAGTTCTCATGCAATGTGATATCACTCAGAGGGGGAAGGGATGAATCAATGATACCTTTTTCCTTTTAATGTATTATAATTCCTAATCCCAAATTTTTAATTGGTTAAGATATCTATTAACTATTTTTATAATCTCTCATCCTTAACCAAATATATTGAATTTTAAAAGAATAATTAATAGTAAATTAAGATGTTTTTCCTCCAAAACATACTTCTTAACATTAATGTTTACTCCCCAAAATCAAGTATTCATCTATTATTTATGAATGTAGTTACACATAATTGTCTCACACCATGATTACCTTGAATCTCACCATGTTTTACATAATTTTAATTGAACTATATATTATACCTCCCATAGTCCATTCAACCATTGATTATTGTTGGTTTATTACACAAGTCAAACCTCTCAACTAGTATCAACAACCTTTCATGGTACTTTTTCTTCATGGTATTCCATAACCTCCTTGTGAAAAATTCATAGACTTATACCTCTTATTATATTAGTGTTTCAGCCTTATCCTATTCAAGTATACGCATATAACGCTCCTAGATAGTTTGGGATTGTTGAAACTCGCTTTTACAATGAATCATAATAGATCCTCTTCAACTTCTAATTCTCCTTATATTATATATGAATATTGTATGATTTCTATTTATTCCTTCGACGCTGTAGATTCATTTATAGAAATAATACAATGAATATTTTTTCTTTGAATAATTATATTAATTTACCTTCTTATATGGCATCAATACATTCTTCATTAAGACTGGTGGATTATTTCCATTTTGAATTCCCATTTAAAATCCTCATTCAAATCAAACCATGGTCCTTATTCAAAAACAGATGTTTCCTTCAGACTATAATACAAATATCAGAATCTTCTTTTTCATCATAAAATCTGTATCTTTCTATTTCTCTAAAATATTCTTCTATGCATGGAAGTGTTCTCTGATAATGTAGTAGTGTGTCTCATGGTTCAAAATTTTACTCTCCCTATTTGTGTCAGTTTCATCTTGATACACTAACTCAGCTATAATCTCAATATCTTAATGACTTTATTTAAATTAATATCAGGTAAAAGAATAATCTAATTCTATTTCCTCAATATTAAAAATATCATAAATATGAATATCTCAAATAATGTAGTTTTTAAATGACATTATAAGTTTCCCAAGGTAACCAGGTCATGCAACCTATCATTGAAGTCATGCACCCATTGTGTATTTATATGTTTCATGAAGAAAATTCTTATGATTCTTATCAAATTCTTATGTGTAGAGTCTCACATTGGATAATTAATACATAGAAGTTTGACAACTGGATAGTCAACGTGATACATTGGGTAATGTCGTATGAGATCATATGTAAAGTCAAATACTCAAATTCATGTTGTGAAAATTCATATGTGGTCTTTACATAGTCCTATGACAATATAATATCTTATATGGTCGGATGAAATTCATATAAATAGTCAGTCAAATTAATACATGTTAAAGATTAAGAATATGATATTCAAACTTCACTCAACTATAATTAGAACCTCCTTGGCTTAGTCTGAGGCCATATCAAACACTTAAAATTTTATCTAAACATTATCCAAAGAAATTTCAACACTATATAAATCATTTGGTATTCATGGTGGTTGATGGATAGTTTCTACAACTCTTATAAATTTCCATACGACTCCAACCAGGACTCTAACTATTAAATTCAAGTCATAAATATTTCCATTTATCCATCTCTTCAATATCGCTTAAAACATGATGTAGAGAGTGTTCCTTTATCCATACACTCATTTCTATGATACTAAAATCTGCTAAAAAATAAATAAAATTAAGATATTATAGAATATATTTATGTTTTAACTCCACATCCTCCTAATTTATTTTCTATATAAAATAATATCACTGTAACATCACTTTCCATGTTTCTACAACACATATTAACAATATCTCACACCTTTCTTATTGACAATAAATACAATCCATGCATAGGAACATTATATTGGAAACTATTATTTTATAATAACTATACCAATATGGATCCTATTTTCCTTTAAAGTCTATCAGGAAATCTCTCAATGTGTCTTTAAGGGTCTAAATGGTCCTTTCAAATAGGGAATCAGTCTGAGTGTGGTAGGCCATACCGAATCTCAACATAGTATTTCTAGAATTTTGATAACTCCCCTAGATCTTATAGTTGAACCTAGGATCTCAATAAAATATGATCAATAGTGGTTACCCATATTTAATCACCACCTATTTTATATATGTCAGGGAAATTTGATCAAGTGAGAAATCATCCCATACGGTAATGAATTGGGAAATTTTATTAATTCGATATACCACAACCCATTTATAATTTTTTATTTTATATATATCTAGAAGACCCTTGTAAAAGTACATTGTGATATTATCCAATTTCCATATTTATATGTGTAATGATTATATAATCCATTTGAATTTTTTATTCTCTAATATACATTACTGACATATGATGCACTTTGAGGTGTACTCAACAATGTTTTTCTTCATGTTGTCCCACCAAAATTTCTATCAATGTTCTTGGAACATCATAGTAATGTTAGGATGGATTGAAAAATATGACCTATGTCCATCATAAAAAAATTCATTATTTATCATTGGTGATGATGTCACATAGAGTATAGTCCCAAACCAATTGACTCTAGCTTTTGTTTTTATGGAAAATTCCTAATGATTCCCTTTGCTTCTCACACCTTATATTAAGTTAAAAAAATCAATTCTTTATGACTACATAATATTTTCTTAAATATATGGTTGGTAAATTATTTAGTGAAGGTAAGATATCTTTTTTGGGGAAGAATTCATATAATTTCTTAAAATATAATATGAAAAACCATTTAGATGAACATTGAGTTCACAGGAAGTTCATATCCACTGGTTGTTTAACATAATGTAATTCCAAACTACGTTTTCTTCCACCCCTATCTTTTTGAACTAGAATTAGGAATTAATGTATCACTATAATCACCACTCAAAAGATGAATCACAAAAAAATAATAATGATTTCAAAAAAAATAATGAAAGAACACCATTTTTACGCTGTTCAAAATTTCTTCCTATACCAATGGGAGAACAGTGAAAAATATTTTGTATTAAGGAAATTATAGTTTTACAAACACAAAAAATTAGAGATCCAGTGTTACAAATTTAGTTATTCAGTTAATATACATCATAGTATCATCCTCTAGACCCATATCCTTTTATATATGTTCAATGTTAGTAAAATATGTAATATTGACCTCCAACATTTATAGTAAATCATCTATTTAATTCCCCATTTAGTTGGGAATTACACTAACTGAACCACCCCATCTGGTACATAGGTCACCACACCCAAAGATCAAATTTCACAACATCTATTAAAATTGTGTGATATTATGTTGTTTATACCCATATGTTGATGGTTATTTCTAACATTTAACTGAACACACTAAAGAGAAATATCAAAGTCTAAAAACTTTCTATGTGAACTTTTGGTTAGTTGAACATTAGAAGATCTGAACAATATATTAACTAAACCACACATCACATCCCAAAAATCACCCATTTTACAGATTGTTTTAGGAACCCATATCAGCATCATCTAACATTTTGGGTAAACCAAATACTTCTTCCAAATTCATTGAAATTTTCTCTATTATTCCATTGTCCAGTTCATAAAATGGAATTTCATGTAAACTTGTTTCTTTATTGTATAAAATATCATATTCATGTCAAGGTGAATAGATCTATAACTAACAAAAAAATATCATTCCTCCTTTTGATGTAATTTCAAATTCCTTAAATAATAACATTAACTAGATCAACTACTTCAAAGCTTCAATAGATGTAATATACTCTACATAATTTATAGCTAGTTATCATTGTGACAACTAGCTAATCATTGTTCCACCAAAGGTAAACACAAAACCGATTTTTTTCTCTATAAGTCAGAATGACCTTCAAAATATATATAAATTTTTTTATTGAGTGTCATCTTCCTCCATGAACAATATCATATATATAGATACATTAATATATCATATGATCCACTTCATAGCTTCTAGTGTTCCTTCTTAGGTTTAGACATGAAATGAATTAATACTCCCACTAAAAGGCAAAGTTTGGCAACATAAAAGCCGTCACATATATCAAGCTTCCCACAACCGAAACATATGGAACTTTTTTTATCTGTCGAACATGTTCTTCTATTGAATGTTTTTGTGGCTTGGATAACTTGAACTGTTTAGTGAGTGGTGTTTTGAAATATTTACATCTGATCATTTGAAACCTTTTAATGATCTTATAGATTTAATATTTCTAGGATAACACCAGAGTACAAGTTTTTTAATCTCACTATATCTTCATCCCAATATTTTTTTATCATAACCAATATCTTTCATTTCAAATATTATAGATATATTACCCTCCATCTCATCAATCCACTGAATTTTTATCCCTTCCCATAGAATTTTATTCATATAGAGTTGTAGAATTGTGTATGTTCTATCATTCAAGGACATTTGATAGAAACAATGATTAAAGTCACTCCTTTTGAAAACATCCTCATTCTTAAAAACATCGAACATCTAGTGATACTAGTGCATTTAGTTTTTCAATTAATATATAATTATATTTAGTTTGAAATCAAGACCCCCTTTTTATTATCATTAAACCCTTTGGAATATATCATATATATCATATCCTCTAAATCATGATAAAGAAAGGTGGTATTCAAATCTATCAACTCCAACTGTAACCCAACATATTCAGAATTTTCAGACACTATTTTAATGGTATTACTTTTTACTACCAAGGAATCTATTTCTGAGAAATTGATTCCTTTCTTCTATTAGAATCATTTCACCACCAATCATGCATTTTATCTTATACTTTTGTATGATTCATCTTTCAAATGGGAAACTCATTTTTACTATAGTGAATGTTTTATATTTCATAGTTTACTCCACTCCCATGTTCTATTGATCTTTAAATAATTCTTCTCTTCCTCCCTAGACAACTCCCACTACTTTGAGTTATTGAGTGATTCTACATCTTATAAGCCTTCTGTTTCCCCAACATCTGTTAAAAGTAAGAAGTTTGTGTCAAACCCATATCATTGGACTAGACATATTACTCTATAATATCTTCTTAGAAATGTTTCAATAGTCATTATAAGTTCAATTTTTGATACTTGAACTTATGGTGATCCGGTTTCCGATTGTTCTCCTACAAGATATTTTGCTCATAAATTTTTAGTTCTCAAGAATTTTGGCACATATACTATCGTTCAAACTTTTAATGAATTGGTCTTATGTATGAAATCACTAATATTTTTTAATTTATTGTGTTTTTATCCTAAATAATGTGTACTTCAGTATTAAACCTCTTTTTATATACTTTTTATTCAGTTTAGATATAATAATTTCCTTAGATATTCTCATTGAAGACAACATATTCACTTATGATGATCTTCCAGGGATCATCACTCTAAATTCAATTTCCAAATTCTTTATTTCTTCAGCCTTGGAAAAAATAGGCTTTGGACTTTTCCTCTATCATATCTATATCATTAGCATCATTAAGAGAATGAGCAATTAAACTAAAGATTCTGAGGATTGAATATTTTGGTAGCTTATGATACAAATGTTATTTAGGTATACTTTGTCCAACTCATATGGTTTGATTTATTTTTACCAATTATTCTAACATGGTAATTGATTTTATTTGGATTGATATAATCATACCTAAGTGTACATGAATGAATATATCCTTCTCCATCAAATCTTTTTCATCCTTTCTAAAACTCAATTCTGTTGTGTAGTTACTTCTATAGTTCTCTTAATCTTGATCTCCTTATTCTGATATAATTTATAATTTTTTTACCATTATATTAACCACCATTATCAGATCTGAAGGACTTCAATTTCCAACTACTTTTCGATTCCATCATGGACATACAACATACATAGTCATTAAGAACATCAGATTTATTTTTAATAAAATTAAACCATAATTTCATTGTGGAATCTTCAAGGAATGTGATGAAGTGGAGTAATCCATCATGATATTGAACTGATTCAAGTCCTCAAGAATTTTTGTAAACAAGATTTGGTTTTGTGGGTCTTGGATTCTGTCCATTCATATTGAATAAAACCCTCTATTGATTTTTAAACACACAAATTCTGATAGTTTTATAACCAAGCATTGGAATTACCTTCCATACTAGAACCGTCATGTCCATCATGAAATGGTTTCCCAGTAAACAATTCTAGATATACAGATTTTCAATGGCAGATATTCCATCCATTTCTCCTCTATGTGAGATTCCAGTCAGATATAGGGTTCTGATCTTTACTCCTCACACCAAAATCATGGATCCTTGAGTAACATTCCCGACTCCATTATTGAAAATAGTGCCAAAGACTTCATCAACCTACTTCACCATTAAAATGAGATTCCACCTAAGACCTGGTATGTGTTTTACTATTTTCATCAAATGAATACAACCATTCTATATCCATATTTTTACATATAAATTTCAAACTACTTATAAGGATTCAAAATTTTATAGATGAACTTCCAAAAATCTTATAGATAAATAGATTTTTCTAAATCTTTGACAAGTCAATGAGATGAAAGATGCACCATTGTCAACCGCACATAACTCCATCAAATTCTGAATAGTGATAATCATATTAGTGCCATATTTTATTGTGTTAATGTATTTTGAAATTTTTGTGGGTTATTCATTACTTATTGCCCCTACAATTTCGATATTTCCTCTAATGATACCCATGATTACCATGATTTAAACAAATAATCCATTGACCAATCGAATTTCCATGAAGCTTCACTGTAATATTTTATTTTGATTGTCAGTGAATCTTCCTATGATGGGTGAATCCCCATGAATTACTATTCAGTGCACCACTATAAGTTTGGAAAGAACCCAGATTTTCTATTCAGGTATGTTTTCCTTTTTCTGGGGTTTTTTAGAAAAAGAGATGTTTCTAAAAATTTCTTAAGTACATGTCATGTAATTTATATGTACACACCCTGTACTCGGTTACCGCGGGTAGCCGGGTGCTGGCCATGTCAGGGCCATGCACACGGATGTGTGTGGTGATGTGGAGTCCGCCTAATGTGGGGGCTGGTAAAGGCAAGTACACATTGTGTACTTCTAATGAACAAGTAGTGTACTTTCTTTTTATTTCATTAAATGTACCGAGGTCTCATCTAATTGGCAGAAAGCCCTTCTTCACGACCTTGTTTGTCCGGGATAAACCGTACGGCCGTGATTATTCTATGAAACCCCGATCGAGCATCCATTCTCAAAATCGGCCACCGTCGATTGCGTTGGGATCGCTAGGGTAAGTCCTTCCTTCTTCTAGTGCTTCATTTCCTGATTTCTCCTCTCTTAAAAGTTATCATTGGTTGAATGTTTTAGATGTGTTTGAAGATCTATGGTGTTATCAGGAGAATCAAGGCCTGAGAATCATGTATAATGATCTTCACATGCCGAGGTAGGTGGTTTGTGCCTTTCTGTTGGTAGTCTTGGAGTTATATCTGCTAAATTTCCATTACCCTTGAATGGGGTATTGCGTGTTTACATCTTTAGCCCTGTTAATTACATGTTATTCTTGTATGCTTGAATAGAGATTAGTTGAAAGTAAATAGGTTTAATTTCTACAATTTGGAAGTGTGTTTCCATTCATGTTATGTTCATTACCATTTGGTTCTTCTTAGCATGTTAGGCGGCCTTTTTTCTTACCATTCCCATTAATGTAGGATAGATTAATTATTTTATCTGACATGCTTGATAAGTTGTAGATTGTTAGCCAAATAGTTTTATAGGTCCCTCGGAGGTTCTATAGTTACGTTATGAGGCCATAAGAGGAATTGACGTTGAGTGCTTCCTTAGAGCGCTTGTAGGTGACCATAAAAGACTATAGGGGGAATCGACGGTGAGTACTTCCTCAGAGAGTCTTTTATTACACGTGACTATAAGTGGAATTGGCGGAGAGTGCATCCTCAGAGAGTCTTTGTGATATCCTTTAAAATTGAACCAGAGGGGATAGGCTGTGTGTACTTCCTAGAGGGTTACCTGTTTTGATTATCTGCTTACATGACATATGAAATTGATTGCTTTAACTATAGGATTGGTCACTGTTGAGTATTTCTTTGTTTTACTACTTATTTACTTATTACATGCCATATATTTTCACTGACTATTAGGCGTTGATCTTTTGGTGGTTTTCTACTGGTATTTAGTCTCACACCTTGTTTGGGTCATACTTTTGGGCCCAAACAGATTATATTTCTGCAGGTATAGATAAGGGCAGGTGCCCTTCTACTTCAGGCACTTGATTGTGGAGGAGCCGGAGTGCATGGTACCATGGTGAGGCTTGCGATGCTGAAGAGTTTATATATTGTTTTTCTACATTGGTTTAGTATTTTATTCTAGTATTGTGATTTTTTTGGATATTTTCCTAGATATATGTATCATGCATCGTTTATATATGTGTTTCAGTTGCTTCTTACTTCCAATCTTCCACTATTTACTTTTGTATGGTATTATTATTGCTTCAGTTATTTCTATTTGTTTTACTTGCACTGTGTTACTCTGCTAATGAGGGAATAGTTTCCCCACTATCACACCCAAGGCCCTCATTGCTAGTCGATAGCCTCTGGCTTTCGGGGAAATGCGCTTGAGGCCATGTGACCAACTGGGTATGGGGCACCTCTAGGTGGCTTCCTGACCCAGGATGTTACAAAGTGGTATCAAAGGTATTATTTACTTCTGGACATACTATTTGGAGCCTATAGTCAGGGGTAGGACAAAATAGGAACTTGGTAATAAGTTGTTCCCAGGAGTAACTAACCCATGTAGAGGGAAAAACGGATATACCTTAATTATTGAAATTTTTTCTAGTTTTTCAATTTTACAGTTGATTTGATTTTCACCATTGGGAGATTCACATGCATTGTGCAGTTACTGTTGATGTTATTTTGGTTCTATTTCGGTTGCAACTTGATGAGATGAGGGTATGACATCTCATGCATCATATAAGAACTTGTTAGAGAACCACATGTCATGTTTTCTAGCCATATAATTTAGGGTGCATTAGCGATTTAATGTTGTTTTGAAAGATGTTGTGCTATATATTCATGCAGTTGTGATTGATGCCTTGATAAAATACATGTTGTTTGATAGGGTATTGATTGTGTAAGGTTTTGTTTGAATGAACGCCAAACTTTGGTTCTGGAGGTGTTATGGGACTTCATGAATCAGAATTTGGTGGATCATTGACTTGTTTACCTTGTTTATAACATGTATAAGAATCCAAGAATTGATTCGCGGGGTGTATGGGAACTCGCAGATCGGAATTTGTCACTTTAATGTTTTTTTCAGTGTTTATTCTAGGTTCCGGAGTAGTTTCTAAGGAATACTGTCTGGAAAAACCTAGAATACACGGAGTGTGATGATGAATACATGCCATGTGTTCTTCTATTCGAGATGAAACTATTTTTCTTAAGTACATGCCATTCACTGTATATACACGCCGTGTAGTCTCTAACTGTGTCTCAATCAGTGTGGGTGGGGACACAGGGTTTGGAATCCATGGTAGGACATGTCGTGTAGCGTACGTAGACGCCATGTTGTAGAACCATGTAATCGGACATGTCACTAACAAAACCGGTCGCTTGAGTATTCTCTAATACATGTCGTGTCCGTCTGGAACACGCCATGTAGTGTAACCCATGTTCTTGGCCGTGTAACAAACAACACATGTCAAAAAATCATTCTAGTACAAAATGTTGTCCATCTGGAACACACTATGTAGAGTGAGCCATCTATCCATCCATGTCACTAAAAACACGGGTCGTTAAATCTCATCTAAGTACACGCCATGTCTGGAACAAACATGTTGTGTAGTGTTGTTTTAGGAGAACCATGTGTCATAGCCATGTAAGAGGACTCAGGTAGGGGAAGAGGATTCCAGAACAAGTTATGTGTTAGGACAACATGCCATGTGTATGGGGTGTTACATGTCTAGTTCTGGCAAAAGTAAACGCCCATGTGAAGGGATTAGGGAAACACACCATGTAGGCTTTATACATGCCATGTATCCATGTTTTGATAAAATTGAATTCTTTATTTCTATGGTTCCCTTAATACACCTCTAGTTTTCAGTACTTGATAATCTTTATATAAGGTGTGTGTTTGACCATGCAGAGTCATGCCACTGATACGTCCTCTGATTTTCCACCAGTTATAGGGCAGTGATCAGACATCGAACATGGCTGATCAGGGACTACCAGTAGATCCCCCAGTTGTGCCAATCTTGGCACCAACAGTAACACCTGATACAAGTGCCAATGCATAGTTTAGGGAGGGCTTTATGAGGATAATGCAGACCTTCATGGAGCACCGCCTCCTGCCCCATCAATGGCAGAATTGTTGCGGATCTTCCAACTTCAGACTCCTCCCACCTTCTTAGGGGATGGAGGACCCCAGGCTGCAGATTCATGGCTAGAATCCATTCTAATGACAATCCATCATCTTGAAACACCTACATAGAGGAGATGGAAACTCACTACCCATATGTTTTGGGATTCCACCAATAGATGGTGGAGCTACTGGAAATTCAGGCTATAGCTACAGTTTGAGAAACCCTAGCTATGTTTGGCGTGTCTATAGGCCTAGACTTAAATCCACGGTTTGGAATAGTAGCTATAGGTCTACATCCACGATTCAAACTGTGGCTCTTGGTATACAGCCACAGTTCAAATCATGGTAATATCTCTATAGCCACGGTTTAGAACCGTGGCTATACTAGAGGAGGGATACAGTTTATTGCCACAATTAGAAACTGTGGCATTAGACCTTAAGCGATGGTTTGTAACCATGGCAATAGACCTATAGCCATGGTTAAAAACCGTGGCAATATACCTATAGCCACGGTAAAAAAAAATGTCGCCATAGGGTCTGGAAAACCATAAAAAATATCCCACCACCCATTAAACACACCCATGCAGCAGCCCACCCCCCTGTAGACCCCTCCCTCATGGACACTGGACACCCCCACCCTACATAACCCCCCTGGATAGCCCCCTGTAAATCCCACCTGCTGGATAGACCCTGGACACCCCCCAGATAGACCCTAGACACTCCCCCCAGACCCTGGAAACCCCCTGGAGAGACCCTAGACACCCCCCGGACGGACCCTGGACACCCCCCGGATAGACACTGGACACCCCCCGGACAGACCCTGGACACCCCTCGGACAGACCCTGGACACCCCTCGGACAGACCCTGGACACCCCCCAGACAAACCCTGAACACCCCCCGGACAGACCCTAGACACCCCCAGAGAGACACAGGACACCCCCCCAGACCCCGGACACCCCCCCAAACAGACCCTGGACCCCCCCCCCCCCCCTCGGACATACCCTGGACACCCCCCCCCCCCAAATAGACCCAGGACACCCCCTAGACCCTGGATATATCCCCCTTGACAGCCCAGACCACCACTCGCCTAGACAGCCATCCCCACCCTCCTAGACAGACCCTGGAACCCCCCCAGAACCTGGACACCTCCCCCAGGCAGACCCTGGACCCCCTGGACAGACCCTAGACACCCCCTAGACCCTGGACAACCCCAGACCCTAGACAGATACCCCTGGACAGCCCAGAGCTCCACTCCCCTGGACAGTGACCCCCACCCTCCTGGACAGACCCTGAAACCCCCCCCCCCCCTCCCAGAACCTGGACACCCCCAGACCCCCCACTCCCCTGGACATACCCCCCTCCCACCGTCCTGGATAGACCTTGAACCCCCCCCCCCCCTCCCCCCATAACCTGGACACCCCACCCCTTGGACCCCCTTCATGTCCCCTCCCCCTGCTAGTTCCCCCCATCCCCATGCCAGTTCCCCCCTCCCCCTGCCAGTTCCCCCTCCCCCTGCCAGTTCCCCCCTCCCCCCTGCCAGTCCTGCCCCCCCAAACCTCGACACCCCCAGACCCCCTGGACAGACCCCCCAGACAGACCCAGGACAGACCCCCCAGGACAGACCCCCCCCAGACCCTAGACACCCCCAGAACCTGGACACCCCCCAGAACATGGACACCACACCCCTTACACCCCCTTTCCAGTTACCCCCTCTCCCTTCCAGTCCCCCTTCCAGTCCCCTCCCCATGCTAGTTTATTAGTTTCCCTCCTCCCTCTGCTAGTTCCCCCTCCCCCTGCCAGTCCTACCCCCCCCCCCCCAAACCTAAACACCCCCCTGGACAACCCCCCTAGACCCTGGACACCCCCTAGAACCTGGAAACCCCCCAGACCCCCTGGAAAACCCCCCCCAGATAGACCGTGGACAGACCCCCCAGGACAGACCCCCCACCCAGACCCTAGACCCTCCCCAAAACCTGGACTCCCCTAAACCCTGGACAGATCCCCCTCGACCCCCCCAGAACCTGGACACCCCACCCCTTGCACCCCCTGCCAATTAACCCCCTCCCCCTGCCAGTCCTTTGAGAGACCAACCCAATAGAAAAGAAGATTTATGCATTGAAAACCCAATAGCAACCCTTGATGACATCAAGGAAAACAGAAACTCTGTTAACAGTAGACCCAAGCAGCCAAGGACTGAATCTTCTCTTTATCCGAAATATCTCAAACGCTAGAAGAAACATCATAACATCTTCATTCAAGAAGGTTGCATGATTTTTGACGCTCCTTTCTTCACAGAGTCTAAAGATTGGAAAAAGGTAATATCTGAGCTCAAATTGATGCATCCTTTGAAGACAACATAAAAAATAGACAAAGGGATGAACAAGGAGAACATTGCACATGTTCCACTCAAGTTCCATCACTGTCGTGCAAGTACACTTGCGCGATGCCTAAATGGTCATGCAAGTGACTTGCACGCCCTAAAGGATAACCGCCCGGGTCTTCTTCATCCAATAAATAGACCCTGTGGGCCCCCCATTCGGGGAGGAATTTTTCCAGAAACTCAAATTTGAGCTCCCGGCTCCCTAGTCTATTCTCAAAGCTTCCGAAACACTTCTAAGGTAATATCATACCTTGAACGGAAGATCTAAATATGGGGGAGGAAGGCCTAAGTGTTGAAACTCATCAACACTTGCGCGCCTGAGTGGCCATCCCTTAAGGGAAAAGGCCACACTTGTGCACCGCCTTACTCCTTCAATAGAACATGCGCGCCGCTCTTCTGGAAGAACCTCAAGAGGATTCCAATGGATTTAACCAAGAGTCGCTCAAGTATTACCCTGCTGGTTAACTGTATCACAAATACCCATGTGTCGCGCAGGTATACATGCGCGGCCGTGACTTGCGTGCCCATGCAGTACTTGCGCGCCTACCAATACTTGCGCTCATCTGCCTCCATGGATTCCCTTCTTGCCCATTTCACCCCTCTTATTTCATTCCACCTCTCCTATTCAAGATTCAGTCTTCAAGACACTTTTCAAAACCATTTATGGCATTATTTCTTGATTTTACATCCTTATATGAAAGGAATTTTGTGGAATAACTCTCAAAATCTAGTGATTTACACATCTTTATGTCCCTAGAGATTGAGATTTAATTCATTCAACCTCATCCTTTACAATGAGAGAACTCATTAAACTGGGTATCCTCCTTAGGAGTAAGCCACAATCCCCTAATCTGGGCCCCTTTTCAGGAGTAAGCCCCTGTCCCTTAATTTTTTTTAAGTCTCTTAACCTGGGGCTCCTTTTCAGGAATAAGCCCCAGTCTTAATTTCTCTTAACCAGTCCTAATTTACCTTTGATCTGTGATTCCTTTTCAGGAGTAAAACCCAATCATAAGTACTTTCAGAATTTGGGCCTCCTTTTCAGGAGTTAGCCCCAAGTTAGAGTATTAAAATCTCCGTGAATCACATACACAATTATGGACCATGTTCCTGGATTTCTTCTCTAAAGTAAATCCTAATCTTCATTTATCTGGGCAGTCATACATGCATAATCCCCACATTATTTCTTATGATTGCATCTTTCATGGAATAATTTTCTGATTTTTACCAATACCACTTCTTTCTCACACCGATCATGACTCACGTGAGCTTACAGTGTAAAAGTAATTATGACATCCTTCTTTCAGCCATCAATCATAAGAATCATACTACCTTACTCGAACTATGTGGGTTCTGATTCCATTTATAAACAGAGGATACATAGGTAGCCCATCTGCGGTTTCGATCCTAACTCTGAAATAATTCATTTCCTTCTGAATGGGAATAAACTTCAAGTGCCCCATTGAGTAGCTTTAAAACCAGTATGGTCATCATAAGGACCAAGATACTTTTACGTATCAAAGGATACCATTGACTAAGAATCTCTAACAAATACATATGATTCTTTATCAGTGAAGAACCTCGAATACATATATTCTCTAAATTTCCTACGTATCGATCATTGATTGTCAGATCTAAAGGAAAACTCAATTTATACATGGTAATGTAATATGGATTCACGAACATAACTTAAATCTATAAATAGAGTCCCGAAGTCGACAATAATTCCCCTCAAAAAGGTTTGATGAGTCCAACCTCCCATCCTCTCGACCAATGCAATTTCCCAAGCCTCATCAGTCCACAAAATAATGAGCACCTACCTTTGGAATGTAGGTCTGAATGGATGTGGAATCATTGGATTTTTCTGGTTCTACGAACAAACCCGTTAGAAACCAATCGGAATGTTTCAACCTCCCATCAAAGGAGTTCATCACCAAAGTCCAAGGGGAACAAAAATGGTGAACCCGACGTGAATACTTAACCAAAATAAACTGATGTTTTACCTATTTGTTAGGCCCCTATTTAAAACTCAATAAGAGGGCCAAAAAACAATCATTGTAATGTGTGCTCATCCAAAAGATGTACTAGCTGAATTTATCTTGATTACGTCTGTTATATCAAACATGCACCATTTTCCATGATCTTCTACATTTCTAGAATGGATGCTCTCAAGTTCACACCTGTGAATACTGGTGCTGCAAATGCTACGGCTGCTACTCCTTCTGGATCATCATCCACTCTGAGGATGATATCACCTACTCACGTCTTCAATGCTGGGTATCAAATGTGGTAGTTAAGGAGTACCGTCAACACGACACCATCCCAACTCTGGAGTCTGCCCGAAAATCCCTCCAAGTGAACAACTCACACCGGTCGTCCGGACAACGAAGACCAGTGATCAAGAAGCAGGCAGTGCTGACTACCATCTCCAACCATTTCGGGTCGTTATTCCCAGAACACAATCTCCATTCGCTCCCTTATTCTAGGGAGGTGAATGAGAAGTTCCCTCAAGGACTTAATTCAAACAGACAGGAGTCCTTCCTGAGGGCTCCCACCAACAATCACCACCAAACTCGTGCGTCAGTGCGCCTCAACATGATGAGGGTACCGACTCCAGGCGTTCGGCTCAGGTTCCTCGAACCCGAGTAGGAAAGACGAATCGCCAGAGGTGAAGTCCGGTTAACAGTGAGTAGGTTCTCATCCCTACCATCTCTGGAGAATTCCACCAACCTAACTTGGTGGCAAGCAACGAGCAGGGACACACACCTACCCATTTTAATTCCACTGTCATGAAGACTCATCTGGCAGCATCACGCCAATCCCGCCAGGCAATTCCGAAGGAGTACTATAGGCAAGAACATACACCTGTTTATGCACCATCAGCTAGTCACCAGGCTCGTCTGACTACATATGATGGATCTCGTCAACTACGTTCGGTGAAGTGTAATTAGCAGGCACATGCACATGCTAGTACTAATCGGGCCTACCAACAGTCTCACTTGGTAGAATCCGGAGAAGTCTGTCAGAAAGCTCCGATGAAAAAAAGGAGGCAAACTCAACTCTCTTCCCCCACACTTGAGTAATGTCAGGATTCACTGAAAAGAAAAGGAGGACAGGAGTAGGCACATACACCTACTCCAAGAATGGAATGGACGTATATCCCCGTTCCGGCAGCTGAAGTCACCAAGCATATTCTATCAATGTTGAAAGAGCAGAAGAAAATCCCTGCTCATATTCTGGAGGCTTTCCCGGATATTATGACAACTTCAGCGGAATCTCAGGGAAAGACACATAAATCTATACCTACCAGTGGAGTGACACATCAACAGTTCACTCCAGAAAAGACACACACATCTATTCCAGTCCAAGATGGTTGTGGGGCATACTCCCCCATATCATACGGACAACCAAGTCAGGCACATACGTCTGATTTGAGTGGAGAACATCAGCCTAACCTGGACATCATTCCTGATCAGGCACATACACCTGCTCAGAGTAGCCACTTTCGTCAACAAGTGGTTTCCAAGGCGAGTAAGAAGGCGTCTAAGAAAAATACCCACCCATCACAGTCAGGAGATCAAGAGCCAATCTATAACAAGGCCTTACTCGATGCTGGAGTTCTTGAATCCCTCAGACAGTTATCTATTGGAATTCAAGATTCTACTCCCTCATTTCCCAATAGTGGGAACATTAATTACGAATGTCTTCAATAGAAACTTCCTCATGAAGTATTTCTTCATGACAATTCGGTTGATCTCGAAGTTTTATCTTCAGATGAGAGCCACGGGAACCCTCTGTGTGGTCAAAAGACCAAGGAGAAAGAGATATCATCTTTTTCTGTAACCCATTATGGTGGTCCTCCCCATGATGATGAATTTCGCTGCAAAGTCCTCTCCGCAGTAGTGATGCACATTGCCCGGAAAATGCTCTAGTGGACAATGTAGTGCTGAGAAAGCCCTCTTATCTTGAGGCACTTGCAAATGTGAAACCTGTCATTTCTGAAGCTTCATCGCTAGCAGGTGAAATACTTTCTCAATCAGAAGATAGCCTAGGGTGTAGGTCATTCTCCGAACCACATCTAAGTCATGCATCTTCTAGTTCGATCAATTATTTCTCTACCAATCCTGTTGAATCTCATGAAGCAACAAGGAAACACCAACTCTGGTCAAATCAGGTAGAAGAATCTTCATGAAATGATAAAGAGGAAATGATGAACATGAGAAAACAACTGGAGAAAGGTGGAGTGCCAGTCATGTTTTGGCCTCTGGCTGACTCTCAGTATGACATTCCAGAAATGTTGACAGAAGATGAAATTCATGATGTTCGTCTCAACATATGTAAAACTCATTGTCAGTTGAAAAAGAAAGAATTATCGTATGATGAATATTAAAATCTTCTTAAGATAATAGAAGGGTTACAACTTCAGATTGATTTGGCGTCTCTATCAGTCTCTCGATATCCGAAGGCTGAAAAGCAGTAGAGAGCCCTTCAATGTTCATGCTTTGGCGCACTAAGAAGATTGTGTCAGTTAATTTCCAATGCCCAATCTGGTATTCGTATCAGAGGATGGGGTGTTCATGGAGCACTGCATTTCACGGTGCTCTCCAGTCAGCAAAGCCCGCCGAAAATGGTCTCATGCAATGTTATTTCCCATGGCCGGCCACAGTCAATGGGCATTGTTTGTAATCAAAAGCTTACCCAAGAACAGGCCTCAACTAGTTCCTCTCAAAATCAAGAATACAGAGAACAAGTTGTTGAATTACTCTTGCATAAAGAAAATGAGAATATTGAACATGCCTCTCGTTTGGAGCAAGCACTTCACCAAGTGACAGAAGTGTCAGAAATCATCCAACGGTCTTTTGAACTGGGTGATAAAAGTGGATACAGGTTAATGCATCCAGCTAATTTCCAGACTATGGTTCGCAAGATCAGGAGAGCTTTTATGAAAGTCTCAAACATAGCATGTCAAGATCCACCCCAGCTCGCCAGACTGGGGACTCTTTTAAACCAACCCTTGGAATCAACAAACAATATTCGAGGAGTTGAGAAGGAACAGCCCTAGTCCATCAGACTGGGGACTTTTTCAAATCATCAATCCACTCCTCAGAGAAAGTCAGTATTTTCTCGATTGGGGAAGAATCCTCAAGAGGAATGAAGAGACAAATTATCAGGATATTCCCTCCAAATTACGGTTCGTCAAGAAGTTCCTAAGGGATCGAATCAACAAAAGGCAATGTCTCATAAAAGACATGGAAGAAGACAATATCACAGAAATGCTGATAGAAGGGATGCGATGAGTTATGCATCAATCAATGACATCAATGTCGTTGTTGCTAATCCACCAGATGAGGCTCACTCAGGGGACTCAGATGAAGAGGTTCCTGCTAAAGAAGATGTATGCACCACCACAAATGAAGAGGGTGTGCATACACAAAATCAAAGGATTACTCAGAACCTATGTAATCCTTCGAGTAACCCAATTCCCCCTCTCCGAAAAGGATCCAACAAAGGGAAGGGAAAGAACTAGGTTAAATATCCTTCCTATGGAGAAGGTCAATCGCTCTCACTAGAGCAATGGTTTGCACAACAAGAGGAAGAAATGAAGGAATTAAGAAGGTTGAATGCAGACTACTTCAGAATAGTCTTCTTCTTAAGCATGCTGGAGTCAGTCAGCCAAATGAATTTGTTGCAGCTACTGAGATGGATCAAGAATATCCTCCTCTATCAGTACACCCTCACAGGTCTAATCCTATGGGTCAAGTGCAACAAAAGTTGGCAGTGCTACCATCAGTTGCAGCACCAACCACCACATCTGTAAAAGCTCCATTCATAGTACCTACCCAAGTCTAAGTTCAACCGGATGTTTCTCAAAAGTTAATAACTACTATTGAGTCATTAACAGCTCAGTTAGAAACTATGGAAGGTAAACGTGCACAAGTTCAACCAGAAAAGAAAATTTTCCCTGAATGGGTAGATTCAATCTCTCCTCCATCCAGTTTTGGGAACCCTGTATTCCCTATTTTCAATGGATCAGGTGACCCTGAACATCATTTGACGCATTAAGTGTCTTTTTGTGATCCTATGATGGGAACTCCAGAGTAGAAAGAAGCAGTGAAACTCAGATTCTTCGTGAAATCCTTGAAAGGACCAGCTTTTGTTTGGTATACAAGCCTGCAATCCCGGTCAATTACCGGATGGGAGGATCTTTGCCAAAAATTCCTCCTTCAGTTCAGCTCAATTCTTCCAAAGACAACAGTATTCGATCTTACAAACTATAAGCAAAGGGAGAATGAAAGGGTCTCTGATTTCATTGCTCACTTGAAGGGATTAACATATTCCTTTATCTTAGCACTCCCTTAAGAATAATTGTTGCCAATATGTGTGGAAAATCTGTGTGATGAATTACGCACGCCGTTAATCCCTGTGAAATACACAGGAGGGTTTCGAGACCATACTTCAATCGCTCAGCAGATTGAAGATTCCCTTATACAGGCTAAGCCTAAATCTCAGGTAATTCCATCAGCTCCAGGAAGGAGAATGGGTAAAGCAGAAACTACTACAGTTTTTCTTAAACAAGCACTTTTACCTGTTTCTACCTCAAAACCTTCATCTTCTCGAAGGGATCCACCTCCTGAGCGCCAAAAACAATTTCCATTTCGTCCAGACAATCAAAGAGATTAAAGACGAAAAACATTTGAGGATATGAATTGAAAAACATACTCTTTCCGAAATGAACAAGTTCCTGGTTATTTCATTTCGGCTCTGGAAAACAATTTGGTTCAATATCCAATGCCCAAGAGGCCAAACAAGAAAGGAGATGAAGACCGTCCCAATTATTGACATTTTCATCAAATTTTGGGGCATGCCATCTAGGAGTGTTTTGTCTTCAAAGACCTCCTGCAAAAGATGGTTGACTTGGGACAAGTTAAACTAAAAGGCTCTTCAGCTCAGGTAGCATGTGTTACTACTACCGTTCCAGAGGAGAAAGGCGAATGACAAGAAGTCAGAAGAAAAAAATGTTTAGAAGTATGATGATTGGATGGTCAGAAAGACGATCAATCGATCTCATGCTATTTTGCGAACACCATTAAAGAACCCAATTGTGTATTCTTCCATGAATGTTGCAGAAAAACCCTCTTCATCAGACGGAAAGTCCTCAAAGAAATGGTATGATTCAAAGAAATAAAAAGCATCAGAAGAAGATGGGTATGTGTCAAAGCCTAAGTTGTCTTTTACTTTGGCGGAATTCATTCCATCTACTTCAAAGCCACGGGAACCGCCCCACCAAACAGCATAGCCTAAATAGGCTAATCAGGTAGAGTCTTTATCAGACAAAGAGTTAATCTTTGGTTCTGTTAATATGATTCAATTAACAGATCCATATGCCAGTCGCAGTTTCAATTTCAATGAGCCTGAATTCCCTGTATCAAACAGGGAAATCAGAGGAATCTCCAGGGGCTCAGAATATAGGGGAAGACGTGGATCATTCAGAAGCCACTATTCCAATTCTACCCCTGATAGAACTGTGTACACAGAAGAAACTTGTGGTAGATCCCTTCAGTGAGCTCAGCAAGAACAATAAAGTTCTTCTACAAATAGAAAATTCAGTCCTGGCACAGTTATTTTGGAAGACTAGTTGAAAGTTCCATCTTCTTCCTCTCAGCAAGTAAATGGATCTAATCGGTCTAATCTTCCAAAACCATGAATATTGCCAACTCCTATCCCGATGCAAGATGCACCAACTTCCAAAACATCTGCTTCAAAGGTACCTGCTAAACCACATATTTCTATTGGGAAACGTAGACCTCTGGATCAAAAGTATTATATATTGAAACACATGGCCCAATTACCAACCAAGTTATCAATTCTGGATGCTCTGAATCTGTCAAAAGATCTTCGGGAGGCACTCATCGAGGCTTTGTCAAGTCCTCAAGATTTTGAAACTGAAATTGTTGCAGCTAAAGTCTATCACATAGAGAATAATCCTGGATAATGCCATGAAATAATATCTTTTACTGATTAAGATGAAGATAATGTTGTGAATGGACATATTAGACCATTGTACTTGTCTGGAAAGGTCAATGTCATAGTCGTCTGAAGATATTTCATTGACAATGGTTCAGGAGTCAATCTCATGCCCATTCGTACACTTCGTCGATTGTCCCTCACGGAATCTGATTTATCTCCTTCTACCATGATGTTACAAGGATATGATAAAAATGAACAAGAACCACTGGGTGAAGATACACTCAGAACTCAGTTTGGAGATACTGTATCCAATTCAGATTTCATGGTTGTTGATCAAGACTCAGCCTTCAACGTCTTTCTTGGAAGACCCTGGCTACATCAACACGCGGTTATCCCTTCATTATACCATCAATGTCTCAAATATTGTTTCGATGGTCAAGTTGGGACATTGTATGGTGATAAGGCCCCATTCAAGACATGTGAGTCTCAATACATTGAGGCGGAATTCTATCACATGAAGGGAAGGGAGCAATCCACAACAAAGGAGATTACCAAAGTTAATGCTCCATATGGTTTGGAGAAAATTCCTGTAAATCCTTTTACACATGTTAGTACAGATTATGTGTTATCTATCAGTCAAATTGACAAGATAGTCCCAAATATAAATACTCTTATGGAAAGATCCATAATGTCAATTATGGAAATCGATCCAGACAACATGGGAGAAATTGGTAATCTACCATGCAGTGATGCAAGCACAAATGGTGACGTCTTCATTTCATCTGTTGAAATCCATCAAGTCTATGCTTCTCCAATTAGGCTATAAAAAGTTATAGAAACATCAGAGGTGAATAATGATATCGATTCTCAATCCATCATCTCCACTTTATTACCCAAAGAAGACCCTTCATCATCAATTAGGTCAGAAATGGAAGCTTCTTCTTCAAGATATGCAAATTTTGACATCTCTTATGATCATGAAAATTATACTTTATCATCTACTATGAAAGTAGAAATGGAAGAAATAATACATGATGAAGAAAAAGAGGAAGATCTCAGATATGATTCTCCAGCATTTGAAGAGGGTATCTCTACCATTGTGGATGAACTCAGAAAAATAAATCTGGGTACAAAAGAAGATCCACACCCCACTTTAATCAATGCGGCCATGACTCTTGAAGAGAAAGATATGAATATTTCTTTTCTAAAGAAAAATAGAGATATATTTTCCTGGAACTATACAGAAATTCTCGGGCTTTATCTTGATATTTCTACTAATCATTTGGGTTTACCATAAGAACATCGAGGATTGAAGCAAGACGCGAGAAGAACACACCCAACTTATGCTTCCAAAATTGAAGATGAAATGGATAAGCTTATCAAAGATATCTTTATCAGAGAAGTTAAATATCCAAAGAGGTTGGCTAATATTGTCCCTGTAAAGAAGAAGAATAGACAAATTAGATTTTCTATCGATTTCAGAGATCTTATTCGGCATTGTACTATGGATGATTTCCCAGTCCCGATTACATGACTTTTAATGGATGAAACAGTTGTCTATGAAGCCCTTTCCTTCATGGATGGATATTCTGGATATAATCAGATCTGAATGGACCCAGAAGACAAGGAATCTACAGCCTTCAGATCCCCTCAGGGTGTGTTTTGATACCGGGTAATTCCCTTTGGCTTAAAGAATGCAGGTGCAACTTATCAGCGTGCCATTAATTGTATCTTCAAACCCTTCTTAGGGAAGTTTGTTGAATTCTATGTAGAAGATTTGGTAGTTTAATCCAAAAAACATACTAATCACTTGGCTGATTTGGAAGTCATATTCTGCAAGCTTCGACAACATAATTTGAAGATGAACCCCTTAAAATGTGCTTTTGGGGTAACCTCAGGAAAATTTCTCAGCTTTGTTGTACGCCATCGTGGTATTGAAGTCGATCTTGAGAAGACCAAGTCAATCCTTGGTATGTCACCTCCTCAAAATTTGAAATAATTAAGAGGAATTAAAGGACACTTTGCCTATATTCGGCGTTTCATCGCCAATTTAGCAGGAAAAAGATTACCATTCACCAAATTGATGAAGAAGGGAGTCACTTACCAATGGACTAAAGAATGTCAAGAAGCATTCAATATTATCAAGAAATACCTCTTGAGTACACCAGTACTCATGCCACCTGTTGAAGGAAGACCATTTATCCTCTACGTGACAGCTCTAGAGCGATCATTGGGTGCCTTTCTTTCTCAAAAGAATGATGCTGGGAATGAGAACAGCCTCTACTATCTCAGTCGAACTATGCTTAAAGCAGAAACCCCGTATTCAAGTATTGAGAAGTGCTGCCTGGCATTAGTCATTGCAGTTCAGAAGTTGAGACACTACCTGCAACATCACGAGGTCCAATTGGTATCTCGCAATAACCTGCTAAAATTCATCCTTATACATCCAATGCTTATAGGACGTCTGGCAAGGTGGTCAGTTATTTTGAAGCAATTTGACATTCACTATGTGTCTCAAAAGGTGATAAAGGGCCAGAATCTGGCTAATTTCGTGGATGAACACCCTTCAGTGGAAGACACATCTTCAGATATTGAACTCCCTGATGAGGAAGTCTTCTCTATTCATGAAAATCCTCAGGCATGGGAAATGTATTTTGATGGTGCTTCCAGAATTCCAACAGGGAGAAAAATGGAAAATCCTAAATTCAAAAAAGTTGGCTTAGGAATTTTGCTCATTTCTCTAGAAAATGCAGTGTTACCTTTTTCTTTCTTATTGTGGGAAGGTGGTACCAATAATGAAGTATAATACCAAGATCTCATCGTAGGCTTGTAATTAGCACTTCAAGAACAAGTGAATCACTTAAAGGTTAAAGGTGATTCAGACCTGGTAATCAAACAATTCAATGGGTATTATGCCATCAGAAAAGAAGAACTAATCCCTTTGTATGATTACATCAGAGAGTTAATGGTAGAATTCCCTTTGGAACTGAAATTTTCTTATGTCCCAAGATCACAAAATGCTCAAGCTGATGCACTGGCTAATATAGCCACATCTCTGGCAGATCCAAATCAGGATGAGACAACCATCAGTATTGCCCACCGTCGTGCAATTTCACCTTATGTTCGAATCAGAACAGAGGAAATTAATGAAATTAGTCCCATTCCGGAACCGTATGGTCATAATAAAGGATGGATGTCACCTATCAGAGAATACCTTCAAAATCGAACACTTCCACCTGATAGAGATGAGAAAGAAAAAATCCGACAATGTGTGGTCAATTTTACTCTTTATGATAGACCAGATCACCTAGAAAAAATTCTCTACAAACGTGGTTTTGATGGATTTCTCTTCAGATTCATTGATGGTGAAGAGACAATGGCTGTCATGAAATAAGTGCATACAGGAGTCTGTGGTGCCCCCCAGTCTGGACCTAGACTTTCTGATCAGATTCGAAGGCTTGGATACTTTTGGCCTTCAATGATACACAATTGTGTCGATTTCACGATGAAGTTTCATTCATGACAAGTACATACCAACTTCATTCATCAACCTCCAGAGTTTCTTCATACAACTAAATACTCATGTCCATTTTCCAAATGGGGAATTGATGTGGTGGGACCTTACCCTTCGGCTACGGCCAAGCAGTTTAAGTACATTCTTACTACTGCTAACTTCTTTTCCAAATGGGCAGAGGCAATACCTCTCATGGAAGTCAGTTCTAAATGCATTGTTAGCTTCATCAAGTCTAACATCGTTACCAGATTTGGTGTCCCTCATACCATATTGATGGACAATGGCACCAACTTCTGTTCATCCGAGGTGAAGAAGTTGTATAAAAAATACAACATCAAATCCAACCATTCATCTCGGTATCTTGCAGCGGGCAATGGAAAGATAGAAGACTTTGACAAGAATCTTTCAAATATACTACAAAATATGGTGGATAAATATAAGAGGTCATGTCCTGATAAACTCTTTCATACTATATGGGCTTATCGGACTACCACACGCACTACAACTCGGTCAACTCCATATTCAATGGTATATGGAACAGAAGCTGTCTTGCCCATTGATTTTCAACTACCCTTGCTCAGAGTTGCCATTTTTGATCAATCATCTACAGATGAACAGTCTCAAAAGCGATTTAATGAATTGTAATGGTTAGATGAGAAAAGATTGTGCAATTTGCACCATTTGGAAGTATATCAGAATCGAATAGCACGAGTTTTTAACAAAAAATATCATCTTCGTTCATTCACTCAGGGAGAATTGGTATTAGTTCTCAGAAATCCAATGATACCAGGAAAGAAACCTCCCAAGCATGAGCCAAAATGGGAAAGACCTTATTCAATACATAGGTTCTACTCCAATGGAGCTTATTCATTAATCTCGATGTATGGAGAACTCATCACTACTCTAACCAATGCCAGATTTTTTAAGAAGTATTTTGTATAAACACAAAACCTTCATTGTCCTTGCTATATGATGTTAAACTATACTGCAACGGTCCATACATATGACCTTAAAATATTTTTATTACTTTCATCCCACACGACGTTAAACTGTGAAAAAGTTCCCTAAATGGTCCAGTATGACCTTAAACTGCAACTAGGTCCTGTATGACCTTAAACTACATCAATGGTCCAGTATGACCTTAAACTGAATCATCAATTGTCCATGCATATGACCATAAACTATTTGAGAGTACCTTACATCCAGCAAGACGTTAAACTGTGATGTCCTAACTACTTGACGCTAAACTGTATAGAAGTCCCTTACGTCCGGAAAGACGTTAAACTACATAATCATAAAAGGTCCTATATGACCATAAACTACACTTTTGTCCAGCATGACAATAAACTACACCATACACGGTCCATGAATATGACCTTAAACTATTCACACTTTCATCCAACATGACGTTAAACTGTGGAAAAAGTACCCAATGCGTCCAACATGACATTAAATGGTGTATTCTTTTGTCCTCACTGCATGACATTAAACAGCACATTCCCCCTTTCGTCCAGCATGACATTAAACTATATTTTCCCCATCGTCCTAACTACATGACGCTAAACTATACAGAAAGTCCTTGATATGTCCTACATGACATTAAAATGTACTTTGTCCCTACTACATGACATTAAACTGTGCAGCACCAATAGACCTAACTACAAGACTTTAAACTACATAGTCCCTTTATATGTCCTACATGACATTAAACAATGCATCGTTAAGGTTATTGTTACCTCTTGTTTCTCACACTGAGTATGACTCATGTGAGCTTAGATCAAACCTCAACCATAACACTCTATTTGGGCTACTAACCATTTGTAAGTCCCAAAAACATCATTTTTTAGGTCGTTGTCCCCAAGAACAACTTGATCATTAATTCATTCATTAATTAAACTATGCAAACTTTGATCCTTTCCTTCCAGGCTGGGTATGTAGGCAACCTCCCAAGGTTCAATCCGAAAATCAATCTCTTCACATCGATTCACCTCCATCTCATACGATGTTAATTCGTGAAACCGCCCATAGAATCAATATCTTTACATTGGTTCACTTTTGTCCATGCTATACAACGTTAAACAATACAACACTTTGGTCCAGTATGACAATAAACTACAACATTATTTGATACCCTCACCTGAGAGGGAACCATTATTTACATTTATTTTTCAGTCATGTTTCATTTCAAAGACTACGTGCATACATGGCAACGCCCAAACCTTTTATCTTGGGTTAAACCATTATTGTACTAAAATCCCCTTTCACGCTTAACATGATGAACCAAATTTGTACAGAGGGTATTTCTAGAACTACGTGGGATTGATTACCATTATGGGATACGTAGGAACGTTCGAGTGTCCCTCGAATCCAGCCCCATGTCTTTGGGCCTAACCCCAAATTCCACTTTCAGTTCCCTGGCTGAAAAGTCCCTATGAAAACACACACTATGTATTTCTTACAATGGTCCAAGCTCTATGACCCTAAACTAAGATATCTAATCCTTCTGTCCCACATGACGTTAAACTATAATTTAATAACTACGTATGAGCTTGATTCCCATCCTTATGGGATAAGTAGTGAAGTCCAACATTTCAATTCAGGACCCAGCCACAACATTATTATGGTTAGCATTGATCTGTGTATCTCTGTATAAATTGAACAATACCCATATTTTTGTGTCATAATATTAACCTTAAATATTTTTAGATCTTCATAAACCCTTTTCATGACTTCTAGGTCACAAAAATGTCAAACTTCTGAGAATTCTTTTTCTTGACTATGCAGCACGTGTCCATAGGTGGCCTTGCATAAATAGTCTACATAACAGACTTGTTAGCCAAAAGATACTATTATCTGACTATGCAGCCAATGCCCTTAGGTGGCCCTGCATAATTCAACCCCCTAACGGGTTTGTCGGATAGTGGTAACTTCATTCTTCGGAAGAATGCCTCTTTTGTCCTTATTTGTCTTAAATGAAAGTATGTAAGGATCCGTAAAAATAGTCATCCTTAACATATTTTTCCCATATCTTTTTTTCATGATCTGAAAGTATTCAAGTATATGGTTTATATTCTCCTTCCCTACGTTTGGGTTAGACCTTCGTAGGAGTGATATCCATCTAGTTTTTCTATAATATTGTTTGGAAATATCTTCTCCATATTCAAGTACTTCATTCCATACAACAAACTATATACTTTGGAAAATTTGAATCTCCATAAACCATCACTGGCTTTTAGCACTAGGAAAGTAAATTTCTGAGAGTTCTTTTGCCTGACTATGCAGCATGTGCCCATAGGCAGCCTTGCATAAACAGTCTACAAAACAGACTTGTTAGCCAAAAGATACTATTTATTTGACTATGCAGCCAATTCCATTAGGTGGCCCTACATAATTCAACCCCTAACGGGTTTGTTAAATAATGGTAACTTCATTCATGGAAACTACTTTTTCTAATTACTTTTATCTCTTTTTCATATCATTCCTCAGGATCAAATATTTTTATGTTATAGTTTCCATATTTTCCCTCATACTTGAGTATGGTACTATGTTTTCAGATGAGTTGTCAAGGAATTGAGTCAATTCTAATCCATTTCGGTCAAAGATATTTAAACCATAAACATTAGACTTTTTATGTCCAACGTGCATGACTTTAAACTAACCACAAAAGACAAAGGAACCTTGAATAAAAGTCATGTTCCAGCTCACTAAACATACATTTTGTATGATTTAGGTAATATTGAGCAATTAAAAGGATCAAAGATTGTAGGGTTATTTAAATTAATCCTAGTAAAAATCGAACTATGCTTACTAGGCCCATTAGCCTAGGTAAAATTTAAAGTAGGGATAAAAAGAGAATGCGTGCATAAATGATTCAAGGTGAAAGTGTTTTTCATTGATGTACAAGAGTTAGAAGGAAATCTAGAGACTGGAGTCTCTTCACTTTTTTTCAGGAATTACAAAAGACTTTCAACGTAACTCTTCATTTGATTTACGGAATCCCGAGCTTCATCAGTAGCCACCTGGAACTCATTCATTCAAATAGATACCATAAGTGATGCAGTGATACCAGATCTTCTTGGAACAATTGTAAAAGAATGTTCTTGAGTGCTGTTTGAGAAAATTTTCTGCTGATCAAACAGTGACTTTGTTTCTGTCCAAGAGACTTGGATGATGGATACATGGATTTGAGAATGAAGCATTGGAAGTTAAGATCCATTTGGAGAGAGTAATCTTTTCAGATATTTCTCTAATGCCATGTTTTTCTTCTCTCCACCAACCGGCAACGGAAAACATTTCAGCCCATGGGTTTTCCATTTTCATATCTGTAAGGAAATGGCATGAAGGGAAAATTTGAAAGTTCATGCCAATGTTGTTTCTCTTAATGCACAGCATAACTGAAATAGAGGAGTAGTAGTGTAGATGCATCTCAGGAATATAGTTCTTTGAATCTGGAACCTTGACTCCTTGCAGATGACCATGACCATATAGAAGCAGGTAGATGCTCTGTGGGAAATTCAGATGATATTTCTTCATGTACAAAGCCAAATATGGGAGAGTGCTGTCGCAGATATCATAGTAATCATGCACAATAATGTTCATAATGTCATCAATCCGCTTGCTAACCAGTTCATCAGCCGTTCCGGGTCTAAGAGCCATTGATTCTGCACAAATGGTGAATAAAATAACTCTTAAATGGGTTTATTCTTTCATTAAATTTGTGAAGGAATTCAAAAAATGGAAAAGGAAATAAGGCGCACAAGTCTAAACTTGGCGCACAAGTATGGAGATGCCGTGAAAGTATTTGGTGAGCAAGTATCACCGGGCAGGTCCAGATACCTACACAGCAGCGTAACGACCATGAAACAGTGGAAAACAGAGCAACCTACGTGGCGAAGGTGACCTGCGCGGTGAGGGATCGATGGTTTGAAATCCGCAAATCCGGATGCTTTGTGCGGAATGAAGCCCTCTATTTATTGACGTGGACCTGGCCCTGCATGACGTACCCTGCACGATCAAAGGTCGTATCATTGCGTGCCAGATCCTGCGCGCCCCAATTTCCTTTTGATTCTCGATTTCCTCAGAGTCAAATCCTATTTTCTCTCCGGATCCAACTCTGAGGGGGGACTTTTGTTGAATCTCCTTTCATCACAGAGTCTAAAGATTGGAAAAAGGGAATATCTGATCTCAAATTGATGCATCCTTTAAAGACAACATCAAAAATCGATAAAGGGATGAACAAGGAGAACATTACACATGTTCCGCGCAAGTTCCATCACTGTCATGCTAGTAAATTTGTGCGACACCTAAATGGTCGTGCAAGTGACTTGCGCGCCCTAAAGGATAACCTCTCGGGTCTTCTTCAGCCTATAAATAGACGCTGTGGGCCCCCCATTCGAGGATGAATTTTTCCAGAAACTCATATTTGAGCTCCCGGTGGCCTAGTATCTTCTCAAAGATTCTGAAACACTTCTAAGGTAATTTCATACCTAGAACGGAAGATCTAAATAGGTGGAGGAAGGCCTAAGTGTTGAAACTCATCAACACTTGCGCACCTGAGTGGCCAGCCCTTAAGGGAAAAGGCCACACTTGTGCGCCGCCTTACTCCTTCAATAGAACTTGCGCGCCCCTCTTATGGAAGAACCTAAAGAGGATTCTAAAGGCTTTAACCAAGAGTCGCTCAAGTATTACCCTACTGGTTAAATGTCGCGCAACTACACATGTGTCGTGCAGGTATACCTGCGCGACTGGGACTTGCGCGCCCATGCAGTACTTGCGCTCCTGCCAAGACCTGCACGTCTCTGCCTCCATGGGTGCCCTTCTTGCCCATTTTACCCCTCTTATTTCATTCCACCTCTCTTATTCAAGATTCAGTCTTCAAGACACTCTTCAAAGCCATTTATGGCATGATTTCTTGATTTGACATCCTTATCTGAATGGAATTCTGTGAAATAACTCTCAAAATCTAGTGATTTACACATCTTTATGTCACAAAAAATTGAGATTTCATTCATTCAACCTCATCCTTTATGATGAGAGAACTCATTAACCTGGGAATCCTCCTTTGGAGTAAGACCCAGTCCCCTAATCTAGGCCTCCTTTTCAGGAGAAAGCCCCAGTCCCTTAATTTTTTTTAAGTCTCTTAACCTGGGCCTCCTTTTCAGGAGTAAGCCCCAATCTTAATTTCTCTTAACAAGTCCTAATTTACCTTTTATCTGGGATTACTTTTCAGGAGTAAAACCCAATCATAAGTCCTCTCCTAATTTGGGCCTCCTTTTCAGGAGTAATCCCCAAGTTAGAGTATTCAAATCTCCATGAAGCACATATACCTTTATGGACCATGTTCCTGGATTTCTTTTCTAAAGTAAATCCTAATCTTCATTTATCTGGGCAGTCATACATACATAAGCCCCACATTATTTCTTATGATTGCATCTTTCATGGAACAATTGTATGATTTTTACCAATGCCTCTTGTTTCTCACACCGATCATAACTCACGTTATCTTAGAGTGTAAAAGTAATTATGACATCCTTCTTTGAGACATCAATCATAAACATCATACTCCCTTACTCGAACTACGTGGGTTTTGATTCCTTTTATAAATAGAGGATACGTAGGTAGCCTATCTGCGGGTTCGATCACAACTCTGAAATAATTCATGCCCTTCTGAATGACAATAAACTTCAAGTTCCCCACTGAGTGGCTTTAAAACCAGTATGGTCATCATAAGGACCAAGAGACTTTTACGTATCAAAGGATACCATTAACTAAGAATCTCTAACAAATATAGATTATTCTTTATTAGTGAAGAACCTCGAATACATATATTCTCTAAATTTCCTACGTATCGATCATTGATTGTCAGATCTAAAGGAAAACTCATTTTATACTTGGTAATGTAGTAAGTATTCACGAACATAACTTAAATCTATAAAGAGAGTCCTAGAGTAGATAATAATTCCCCTAAAAAAGGTGTGATGAGTCCGACCTCCCATCCTCTCGAACAATCCAAATTCCTTAACCTCATCAGTCAATAAACTAATGGGCACATACCTTAGGAAAGTAGGTCCGAATGGATGTAGAAACATTGGATGTTTCCGGTTCTACGAACAAACCCATTAGAAACTGATCGGAATGTTCGAACATCCCATCAAAAGAGGTCATCCCCGAAGTCTGAGGGAAACAATGGTCAAGCATGTTCTGAAACTAACAGGAGTACATTTCAAAGCCCCCATAGTGTAAGTCTACAAGCATCCACTGTACAGTTCCATTGAGTAGAACCGGTTGAAAAATAGAAAGAGCGCAAGACCAAGAAGAACCTGCTTCTAAGAATCAGAATAATATCAACAACTTCATTTCTAGGGGATTTCATTAAAATTGAATCTTGGATTATTTTTAAATTCCTCTACCACTTTGATGAACATCCTCTTTCTGATATCAAGATATGCATCCACTGACATCTCTACATTTTTATACTGTCTAAATACACTAGTGTCTTTCTCATTCATCCATGCATCGAGGTCATTTGGAAAATCAAGATTTTCTGGAATTACGTAGGCATCCCTATAAGCTGGGTCATTTTCATCATCCTCACTGGATGACTCATCCGAGTCAGAAGAATTGGAGGAGCTTGCTGAAGCATCTGATGAGGAAGACACTTTTTTAGTAGGGGCAAGCTTTGGGGGTATTTTGCTTTGGTCCTTCATGTTGGCAGCTAGAGAACATGTGATAATTGTTCTTTTAAAATTGTAATTATCCCTACATTTCCAGGTGTTTCTAGCACTTAGAGTGATGAATCCATCAGAGTCAACCAATGCTTTCTTCCCTTTCTCAAGCCTTGATTTTAGGAAGTCTTCTTCCAATTTGTAGGGTTTGTCAATATCTACATGCAAGGGATCTTCATGATACAATTGCACCTCTTCTTTATCTCTTTGTATAAGTTTTCTTGATTCAAGAATAGTTGATTCGTCATTGAAGACTTGATTTCCTTATTTAGATGTTCTGAGGTCCACATGCAAGGGATCTTCATGATTCGATTACACCTCCTTTTTATCTCTTTTTATAGTTTTGATTACTTCAAGAATAGGTGAGTCAGCATTGAAGGTATCTTGCTTTCCTTCTTAAGAAGTCCTAGGGATGTGCAAGGTCTCGACATCATAATGGGAGGGGGATGTTTGAGAGGTCAGGGGGATTCGTGTTATTAGTGTAGTCAGTAGTAACTATCTGAGAAACAGGGGGCATTATGGGGGTTTCCTTTTCCACCCAAATAGATTTATACACAGGGGGAGTTTGAGGGTTATTACATTGAGTTTCACTTTCATTCATATAGTGACTAATTCATGAGCATTTTTTGCAAAAAGTTGGGGCATTATCAAAGACACATCTTGAATAAAACCATTATCCCCATTTTGAATCCAGAATCGGGATGGAAAAGATTTTGAAACATCGACTTCAGTGAAAATCCTAGTGACAGAGGGGCGTTTAAGGTTTAAAGTGGCAGAGTCAGTCTTAATGGGTAGCCTAAATAGACCAGCAATGGCAAATAAGGCACTCTTTTTGAAATGGTGAAGGGGTAAATTCGGGAACCCTAGCCAGAGAAGAACAATGGGGGGATCAACACCTAAGAAAAAGTCCGGAGACTATTTAAGAACCTTCATTCCGCAACCCCCAAAAGACCAAAATCCACGAGTCCAAAATCTATAATATTCATCCTCCAAATAAAATCGAAACAGCACATGCAGTGAATTCATTAAACCAATGTGAGAGATGAGGAAATATTATTATAGACTTTTTAACCAGGAGTGTATAAACATTGATTGCAACAACCAATATGTTATTTACTCATATGGTTTCTCCTTTAGGATAACTCTCTCATATAATTCGAACCTTCTTTTCACTTGTTATTCACAACTATACAAGTTGTCCAATCATAGGTTTAACAGTCGAATTCTCTTTATCATCATCATTCAAACTGTTGAAGATAAGGCCTTTTCAACTTCAACACTTGTCATATATATGAAGACCAACTCTTTCAACCGTCAGATATGATAGTCACTACCCAGAAGCTGTCCAGCCAGATCTTCATTGGAAATAACAACTTCTTCTTCCATTGGGTGGATCCTTTCCCCATTAACCAAGATATCACCTTACATTGACTTGTACATTGACAAAAAATACAATCATAATGCAATCATAATACAATGTTCACTTCAATAACTCCTTTGTATTTGTTGGAAATACCCATGATAATCTGAAGTCAATGTCCTCCTTTATCTCCCCCTTATTGACAATAAATGTAAAGGGTATGACACTCCCCCCTTTTGACATCATAGGGTTCATTGTTTCAGTTTCTTCTTCCCCTTTAATATCTGATACCGAGTGAGATATCAATTGATACCAGTTGAGATACATTCAAATGTGGGGTAGGGTTCTTCAAATTCCTCTCCCTTTTATGATTTCCATCCGAGATTATTTCAACAACACATCCCCCCTTCATATGATTTCTCTCCCCCTTTGAGAGATCCAGTCACCTCCCTTCCGAGAGAAATATTTCATTAAGAATCATTGTTTACCAGATATAAGTGATTGTAGGAACTACATAACAACATAACATTGTCTGTAATTACGTGACATCACATTTATCTTAGCAACATGCCATCAACAAATCAAAACTATGTCTACATGGGCTAACCCATTATTGAAAAAAAGAGTGAAAAGTTTAGAAAACAAGACTGCCCATATTTCCACTTCATGTGAAACCAATTTATTTTCTTCTCACTTCAAAGGTAACACATAAATATTTTCAAGAATTTTTAGGAACCTCCACCCACTTGAAAAACACATCAAAACACTGCAAGTGTCAAGTCTTCCCTAAACGGTAAGATAAACACCCCCTTGATAAACATAATATATACATGTCAAAACATATAAGGGAGAATGGAATCATACCCCATCCTTCAAATTTTGAAAGAGCTATCCATGGTTCCATATTCAAGAATATTTTATTAATCTATGTCAGCTTCACACATTTTTAGAGTTCTCTTTCAAGGGATACTCTCCAGACATTTTCACCTTCTCCATACATTTTTGAAGGAACATTAAACAAATATGGGGTGAAGTTTGTTCTTCTAACAACTCATCATTTTAAGCAATAGGGTTGAGATAGATTTCTCAAACCGAAAACTCCTTTTCCTATATGTCTAAACATTCTAGACCTCTTCATGCTCACCCCCTTAATTTTCCTATTTTGTTCACCTATGGGAAACATGGTTTTCTTATCTTTTCTAACTTTATTCATAGCTATAATGAGCTTCTCCAGTTGATAAACAAGAGAAGTTTGATTCTTTTCAGCTTGCTCTATTCTCCTATCCACTTCCAACTATTCTGGCTATATGTTTCATATAAGCAGGCTCATTCTCATATCTCTCTTGGGGTGTGGATTTCATCTTTCCATTGATAGTTTTAGTACTAGATCTCATACATGCTTTCCCTTTTTCTTTCATCAATCACGCTTATTTTTTAGGTAGCCATGTCATACTCCTGAAAACACTATAAACTTCCTCCTTGCACCCTCCACACACATTTTTCTCATCTTTTAAGTGACACCTTTTTTCTATCCTCTCAATATCTTCATTAGAAATATCAACCACTAATCCAATCCGGCCAACTCTCTCTTGGATGGATTCCCTTTTTGATTTCAACTTGCTCCCATTCACTTTTTCATTCAGGGCCATCTTGCAATGGTCTATGGTGTGACCTCTATTGCCAGATTAGAAACACTTCTTTTCAGTGGGTTTGACATCCTTCTCATTTGAATTCATTTTCTTCTTGGGAGTAAATGATTCAACTTTCTTCTTCACATATTTATCCCCCAAGGCATAATCATCTCTTTTCTTAACTTGATTCTTCATTTGCGGTGTTTCTCTCTTCTTCTCGGTTAATAGATGGTACCTGGAAGTATTATACCCTCATTCATCATAATAATGACATCCAATCTTGAAAAAATTACATAAGTTCTTTAGTGCATCAAATATGTTCCTTGTAGACAATTTCTTCTTCATCTGTGCCATCTTCTTCACTCCAGTAGATTGTATCCTTTCTTTAGCTCCCCCCCTTGATTTATGACTTCTCTGATTTCCACATACTAGAATATTATTCTAGCAATCGATAGATATATAACTGAATATAAAATAACATAAAAACCTTCCAATTAACGTCGTTCTTTTCATTTCAGGTGCAGTTTGTCTAGATTTCACACTGTGATGATTTTGGGTGGAAACCTAAACTTTTGGGCTCCTTTTGGGGAACATTTCATTTTGGATATGATCACTTATGTCCTTGACATTTTATTGGTAGTTTCAATATTTTACACTTCCATGTCAGTACAGTTTTTTTTGTCCGGCACTTTCAGAAAATATAGACTTAGTGAATGAAACATTAGTTGAATAGTGAGTTACCTTTTTCTATGAGCTAAAGGTGGATGCTTCTCAAACTAATATCAATCTATTCATGCCACCATTGTGAGCCTTATTTGATGTAGGTATCACTATTTAAGTTTGTGTGGAAACACAACCATTCTCGATGGTTTGAGAAGTTCCTAATTTTTCTTCTTCCAGATTTTTCAACTTGACTTCCAGCTCAAGGCACTTTATGATTATTGCTGAATCGTCGGGAGACGCAATAACGGAAACGTGAAAAAATGAATGAGAGAAAGCAAAAATAACACAATGATTTACGTGGTTCGGGAATAATCCCTATTTCCATGGGAGGGACATAATTTCACTATATTGGGAGCACAAAATTACAGAGGTTTTTCAGTGGTAAACCTACCCCGAAGATGGGATATAAAAAAATGGAGACGATCACTGTTCGAAGAGTGAGTCCGTATCGCTACAGCGAATGGTGGACAGCTTTGTCAAAAGTGCTACATTGGCCCCCCAGAGTAGGGGCACGTTTCCCCCTACAACCCCCAACGAGCTCACCGCGGAGCTTGACCCGCGACAGTTGCAGGCCACAAGCATTCGGCCCAACCGGATCGGGCTACACCAATCCAACAATCTCTATTGTTGCATCCCTTGATGAGTAGGAGGTTAAGAGTTCTCTTTTTTCTCTAAATCTTGAGAGTGTTTCTGGTCCTGATGGGTTCACAAATTAATTCTTTAGGTTCTACTGGGACATAGATTGTGATGAACTCCTTAACGCTATGAGGGATTTCTTTAACCATTCCTTAATTCCCTATGGAATCAACTCCATTTTTATTTCCCTGATCCCAAAGAAGAAAAATGTTGTGGATGTAAAAGATTTCAGACCTATTGCTATTGGGAATACCTTTCCAAAAGTCATTATCAAAATTATTTCTGTGAGGTTAGGTCCCATTTCTCATGGGTTTATCTCTCAAAATCATCCCCCCGGATATCCCTTCGACACCCACCCTAGACAACCCCCCCTAGACACCCAACCTGCACCCCACCCCCTACCCTACAGACCCCCCCAAAACCCCCCTGGACAGCCCTTGGGCACCCCCCTGGACAGGCCCTCCTAGAAAATTCTATATCCATCAGTACCTTCACTTCATTATGAAAGAATGATAAATTAACAATGCCTTGATACTTTTCCAAGAATAGTCTTTGTCTGGATCAGTCTGAATAATAGACATCCACCACTTATAACTCGGACCCTCTAGTAGGATGGTTACAAAAATAACCTTAAGAGATTCATAAATCTAAATCTGGATAAAAATATGTTCAAACTTCAGTACCAAAACCAATTCATTCTAAGAATCTTATTACCCAGGAATTATTGTGCGGCTACCATCTTGATTCTGGTGTTCCTAGGTGTGACTTCAGGATCGATTTTTTCAAGGCTTTTGATTTGGTCAGGTGGGACTTCTTATGGTATGCTTTGGATCCGCTTGGCTTTTCAATTATGTTCTCGTCATGGGTTAAAATATGCATCTCTACCCCAATGTTCTCAGTGAACATTAATGGAAGTTTACATGGCTACCTTTCGGGGGAAAGAGGGCTCAGGCAAGGGGATCAACTTTCGCCTTTCATTTTTCTGATTTTCATGGAGTTTTTCTCACGCATCTTGGAATGTAGGAGGCTAGGGGCTGGGGGCTGGGGGCTGGTGCAGGCTGGAGTGGATGGTGCGGGCGGGAAGGCAAGCGGTAGAGAGGGGTGACAGGGGGATGGTGTGGGTTGGAATAGGTGGCAGGGGCTGGTGTGGGCTGGATTGTAGGTGGTTAGGGGTTGTTGGGCATGTGGAAGGGGCTGATGCGTGCTGGGATGTAGGAGTTCCGGGGCTGGTGAGGGCTGGAATTGGTGGTTGGGTCTGTTTTGGAGGTGGTCGAGGGCTGGCATGAGTGTTTTGCAGGAGGCTGGGGGTGGTGGCTGGTGTGGTGGCTGGTGCGGGCTGGATTGCAGGTGGCTGGGGGCTGGTGCGGGCTCGAATGCAGGTGGAAGGGGGATGGAATGCTGGTGGATGGGGGCCGGTTGCAGGTTCGGGGTGGGGGGGGGATGGTGCGGGCTGATTCAAAGGTGGAAGGGGGCTGTTGTGGGATAGAATGCTGGTGGCAGTGGGCTGAAATGAAGGTGGATGTGTGGGCTGGATGTGTCTAGAGTAGGGCCAAATCATGGCATTACCGCGGCGTGACAACGGTGTGACCGCGGTGTGACCGCGGCGTGACCGCAGCGTGATCGCGGCATGTTGGCCCGGTCCAGCGACATCTGAGGGGGAGAATCTTCCGGCCAGGAGCGAAGAGAGCGGGAGGACACGGGGTAACATTCCGGTCATCGCCCCACCGACAAAAATTGTGATTACTCAGTCTCAACATTGATCACAAGACTCATGGAATAATATCACTGTGAACCGTCATGGGGTGTCGTCCTGGAATAGTTCCAAATCACGGCATTACCACGGCGTGACCGCGGCGTGACCACAGCGTGTTGTCCTGGTCCAGCGACATCCACGGGGGAGCATCTTCTGGCCAGGAGCGAAGAGAGTGGGAGGAGGCGGGGCAACATTCCAGCCATCACCCCGCTGGTAGAAATTATGATTAGTCAGTCTCAACATTGATCATAAGACTCATGGAATACTATCACTATGAACCGCCGTGGGGTTCTTCCTAGAGCAGGGCCAAATCACGGCATTACTGCGGCGTGACTGCGGCATGACCGTGGTGTGTTGGCCCGATCCAGCGACATCTGCAGAGCAACATCTTCCAGCCAGGAGCAAAGGGAGCAGGAGGAGGCGGGGCAACATTCCAGTCGTGGCCCCGCCAGTATAAATTGTGATTATTCAGTCTCAAAATTGATGACAAGACTCATGGAATATTATCACTGCGAAATGTCGTGGGGTGTCGTCCTGAACCAGGGTGAATTCATGGCGTGACCACGACGTGACCGTGGCGTGACCGCGGCGTGTTGGCCCGGTCTAGCGACATCAGTAGGGCAACATCTTCCGGTCAGGAGCGAAGGGAGCAGGAGGAGGAGGGGCATCATTTTGATCGTCTCCCCACATGCAGAAATTGTGATTATTCAGTCTCAACATTGAGCACAAGACTCATGGAATACTATCACTGTGAACAGCAGCAGGGTGTCGTCCTGGAGCAGGGCCAAATGGCGGCGTGACCGCGGCATGTTGGCCCGGTCCAGCGACATCTGCGGGGCAGAATCTTCCAGCCAGGAGCGAAGGGAGTGAGAGGAGGTGGGGCAAAATTCCGACCATCCCCCTCCCCCTGCCCTGCAGACATCCCCCCTACCCCATGCCCCCCACCCCCTGCCCCCTGCCCCCTCCTCCCTACCCCCATCCACCCACCCCCTTCCCCCAAAATTCCTACCGTCCCCCATCCCCCCTCCCCCTACAGACATCCCCCCTCCCCCCTTCCCCCCTCAACCCTGCCCCCCTCTACCCACCCCCTGCCCCTGCCCCCCTGCCCTACAGACCTCCCCCCTGCCCCCACCACCCTGCCCCCTGCCACCCTCCACCCCCTGCCCCCCCTCCACCCACCCCCTTCCCCCTGCCCCCCCCCCCCCACACATGATTATATTGAATACTATAAGATCCTAAACACACATGGGATTCTTCTTTAATAGGTTCTATAGTCTTCATGGCTAGATAATCCTCACCTTCTTTGGATTTTATCTCAGATGTTTCATGATTCTTGCTTACAACCTTGGAAAATCTCTTAGGTACTGTGGCGCGTGATTTATAAATAGAATAAGAAGTATGAGACACTCATCCCTCCTTAGGGTTAGTTTTATCTGAAGCACATGGGTGTTGTACTTGATGATCTTCAAAACATTCAGAGAATTATACCCTTATTGAGTTTAAAGGACACTTTGACTAGATGATCCTCCTCACCTCCCCTTCATGTGTCAAAGGACCCTTGGTATCCACTGAATAACTATCTAGAGAAGCATAAAACACATTTTCCCCATCAAGATGAGTGCTAGATTAATCCTTGAATATAGCTTTGGACTTATACTCTAGCTGTTCACTATGTAATTTCCATAAGGAAAATAGGAAAAAAATTACTTCTCTTATATTTCCTAGAAAATGTGTTGTTTAAATTTGAAATGTTTTTCAGTAGAGAACCAAATAAAATCTAGATGTTTCTTATATAGGTCAAGCTCTACGAACAAAAAATAATGAATGAGATGTTAACCTTTAAGCATCTTCTGATCGACCTAAAATATTTCCATGAATGTTGCTGCAAATAGAATGAAAAGAAGGGTTTTAAAAAGGCAGATGCAATATGATAATCTAAATCCATTAGGATGAAAACTGAGAGTCACTCCTAGAGTGAAAAATTAGGTTCCACTGGTAGAGGAAACATGGTTAACAGTTGAAAGAACATGAATATTTGGACAAAGACAAATCCAGATCCACCACTTCATGAATCCTGAGAAAGAATCAATGAGAAATCAGTTCCGTACACCTATCATGGATCAATTATTCTATTAGGAAAGTAAAGAATTAGCAAATTTCAGGGAATAATGTTCAACTACTAGAAAACATTTGAAAAACACTGAAACATTCTGGTTAACCTGAATACTAGTGATCGATCTTGAAAGAAGTGATTTCAAAATTGATGCATGTCGAACCCTAGGGAAAAAGATGTAGAAGAAGGTAAATGAGACTTCAAGGTACCGAATAATAGATAACGTGAAGGATGTGAAACTATGAAGGGAAGGAGTAGGCCCGAAGGCAGCTCCAAACCCTTGAAACCTCAAGTCACCAGTGATGCTTAGTAATGTTTCTCATAGATGATAAATCATATTGTAGATAGTTTGTAATGACCATGGATTTCTTTTTTGGGTTCTTAAAATTTAATTTTGGTGATTTATAATTAAAATTATTTAGTTTTAATTGAAATTTTATGTTTAGGGTGGATAGATTTAGTAAAGGGGAGAATATGGGGCCACCAGTTAGCTATTATAAAGCATCATGATCATATTAAAAGTGATAGTGGGGGAGGATTGGCTCTAGACTAACTACTGGATGGTTGATGGTTAGAACCAAAACTTTTGTCTCCATTGGTCGGTTGGTGGTTTTCCACTGGGTGATCAGTGCCTTCCTTGACCTTGTTTTTCATAAGGGAAATTTATGTCATTTTTATCATGGATTTTGGAGGTGGATTAGAATGGAATTGGAGTATCTGTTCCACTTAGTTTCAAATAGGATGATATGAATGGCATGGGAGGATTTTTTTTTCTCAGAAGATTTAATGAAGTGAATGTTAATCTGTGATGACTAGAGGATTGGATGACCCATGATATACCTAATTCGGTGAGGTTTGCAGATCTACAAATGTGTAGGAATACCCAATGGGATCAAGAAAATCACAGGTTACATAACATGTAATCTGACATTACTGGTACTGTTGGACCCCTGGGATGTGGAATTGGGCTTTTGGTTGGATTTAAATCTCACATGCCATGTGACTTGGTCACACAACATGGGATCCATCTTAAAAGTCTAATGGCACTTAAAGAGTGTCTTGGTTCAAACAACTGTTTTAATAAAAAGAGGGAAACCCCCTACAGGAATATAAAAACGGTCAACTAAGATGTGTGCTTTATTACTAACAATGACATCAAGTATAAGGAAAACGTCAATGCAATAATGTTAAGCAAGGTATACCACTGTGAGTTTTTGCAGAAAGCGCACCTCCGTTGGATGGGTTTTATTACAAAACCAATTTATCAAACAAAACAATTATCTTAACTAACACTTATTCAAGAATTGAAATTTAATATAAACATGTAGAATTAATAAGGCAACTAAATGCAATTTAAAACATTCTTGAATTAAATAGACTAGGAGAGGGAACCTACCTCAACCTCAAGGCGCATTTTCTTTTGACAACGACAACTCGAATCATCCATTTTTCTGCTTGCACGCATATGCAAATTAACATATATATATATAAGGACACCTATCCCCTACGTACATATTTCCATGGCCAAATATGCACAAGGGGATCCCTAGATATATGTTTATACTTGTATATACCCGTTTACACATACACACGTATGCATTTTTCGTATCTATATATAAGAAAACCTATCCCCAATATATATATTCATACTACCATGAGTGAATATATATAAATGGGGGACTTATATATACATATTCCTACCTATTCATACACATGTATGCCTTCGTCAACGGTGAGTCGAATCCACCTCAACAATATCCAAAACACACAACAAAAATATAAGGAACCCAAAAATAAAAAAATCCATAATTAAAATCATACCAAAGAATAAAGATGGAATAAACCTTACCCAAATCTTGAAGTCATCTTCTTCGATGGTGGTGGATAGAATCGGTCTTATCATAAGAAACCACCTATACGAAAATAGGGAAAAAAATGAGATATAACAACTTCTTATATATATGTGATCAGTGTGTCAACTGTACATGATAAATGATACGTGAATCCATAACCAACAATGAACAAATAATATTCAAATTGATATATACATCCCAATACTAAAAAACATGATCATTAATAAAGCTCTTTATTTTTCAAATATCACCTTCAATTTCCTATTCAAAAATCAAAAATCACCAAAATATGAGAATAATGTAAACCTCCATCATCACTTAAAAGAGAGAAATATTGATTAGACATTGTTCTTAACCTAGAAAATCCATTCCTTGAATGTATAAAATACCTAAAACTCTTCAGGCCTATATCCTTCTTAATTTTCTAGATTGAAACCTTATTTTAGCATGTTCTTCTATAATTCACCATTATTCTTAGTTTATATAGGTTTATCAATTTTATAAAGTAGAGAATTTTCCTTCTTTTATTGTTACTCAATCCGCTTGGATTTTTTAAAACAGTTTGCTAATATGATTAGACAATCTTTTGGTGCATGATCTTCCTTCTTCTTGATTGTATATTCCTTCTTTATAGAAACTATTTCCGAACATGCGATAATTGGTTCTTTCCTTTTATCTTTCAACAATTATTATTGTTATGGAATCTATGTCACAAATTCTTAACAATTTGGACTACTTGGTTTCCCTTCCACACACACTTTCAACAGCCTTTAGAGTACCTTTTTTAGGCTCCCTTTGAAACTCCACACTAGAATTTTCAAGCACTAGCCCACTAAAATATCAAATATTGATACTTATCCTAACACATTGATCTGAATGACATCTTAGAAATAAAGAAGATCTAAATAGAATATTTACCAATATAAACCCCTCATAATTAACTGAACACACTGACTATACCAACCACTATAGGTAAATCATTAATTTTGGGGCGGTCTTGGAACCAAATATGGTTCATCCAACATCCAACTCCAGACACTAAATTCATCCATTCACTATCTAAGTTCATACATTTCACAACCTTGATAATTATCACCATCCCTTGATATAGATTTCACTCAAAAAAGACAAGTATGAATCTCCCCTCTATAGTATTATCGATACCATCATCAATCCCACATACACATGTCTAGTTCCTAATATCACATTATGAACACTATAGAAGATCCGGGCCCAAAAATGATATAGCTCCATGAATTCCCAAAACATGCTCTTATTCTGTAAATCTATCATAGCCTCTCATAGAAGAGGGACTGAAACTTGATCCATAAACCCACCTCATTCCTTCTTTTATGACCAAATGTATTTATCCATTCTAATTCATCTCCTTTGAATTTAGAATATTCTAGTTTCACACATATATCGTCTAGAGTTCCAATCCTTTCAAATAGGAACTTAACTTTCTTCAACATATTCTAAACATCCTACGATCCCATGTCACTACTGAAAATTAGATACTTCTACTCCTAGAACTCTTGGATAACTTAGAAAACCATTTTTTTTCCTTTTCAAAGGCCATGGTCAATGGATCAAAGTAGTTGTAACATAATATGAGGGAAACAACCACTTGATCATATTTCCCATGAGAACACAATTCCATCCTAATTAGATGCCTTGTTGATGAATTTTGACTCAACATTATTCGGTAATAACAACATTACTATTTAGAAACCCATCACACCACAATCCTAAGAATGCATTATTACCACAAAATCATGAAACAACATTTAATCCATACTTCATAACCAAATATCATTTCCAAAACACCAAAAGCTAAGGTTTATCATAATAATCTAAGGGTTACTATCCACACAACATGCATAATAGCCAAACCCCACACATTCACCCCTGATAATAAGAAACCAACCACCCCTTAACTAATCTAACAAGAAACTTCCTATTAAAAATACACAATCAAATCACCCATAAATCACCAAAATTCCCTATATCGAGAGTTTTACATCAAAACATCAAGAGAACCCCCAACAAGATCCACCAACTTGAGGGATTATCACCACCCCAAACTCCAAAGAAAAATCCAAACCATACCAAATACATAACCATCATACTCCAAACTACTAGGAATCTAATATCCTAACAAACAAACTAAAGGTTTTCATATACCATATAAACATGATTAAGATATCATAAATCAAAAAAAAACATGTGAAAACCACTATTTTAGATTCTATTAATTAATACATCATCAATAGGTTATTCTAAAAAACACCAATTCATATATTATTGATGTTTTAATTAATCAAAACCACTCTCAAATTAATAAAAACATTTTATTATACTAATAATAAAACTAAAAATAATAAAAAAACATAATAATACAAACAACCAAATTAATAATAATATCATTATTATTGGGGCCGGACAATGTGCACGGTCATGCACAAGGTCGCGCTACCAAATAATAAAAATCTAATAATAAAATGTTATATAATTATGGATGGGCACAACACACAATTGCGCATACAGCCTTGCACCCGTGCATGACACCAAAATCATTTAAATTAAAAATGGCTCAACCCGCATCTCAAAAGTGAAACCCAAAATAATTAAAATAAAATAAAGTGTCGGTCGGGACGCATATCGCTTTAGCGAAGTAACACGGCTTTGACTAATCCAAGCCTGTGTGTTGAGCACTGCTAATCCAAACATTCATTTATCAGAAAAACGAAAAATCTCTCGTCGAGCCCGAAATGATCCTCGACAAAACAATTAAATCAAATAAAATTATCAGATTAAGGTAAAAATTAGAATAATTACCGATGTGCGAAGTCTGGGTGTGACAATTCTCCCCACCATGACACTTTCTGCCCCCAAAAAGCCTCAGAAGACTTAACAAAGTAAAGATTCCAAGAAAGACCATATAGATACCTAAAACAAAACTCAATCACCTAAAGATCGGGCATTCAAAACACCAATGTACTGAAACATCTAAGATCTCAAAACCAGAACCACCAAGAAAAATGACCAACAGAAAGGAATTCACCTCGAAATAGAACTACAACATGGAACACCCCAACCCCTAACTTAGGGATCACCAGGGCCGCTCGAGATCTCCAAGAACACTCATCAAGCGACCCACAATCTGAGCTGACCAATTAGTATGGATGAGGTTTGGTGGAGAAAAAGAAAGGGGTTTCTCCACCATGCGCACTTTGAAGACAGAGTTTTCCATAAGTACATCTGATGGTGGTCTCCCCACCATATTAGGATCCTTGTCAAATATTGGTTCTCCAAACCAAAACGTTTCACAAACCCAGACAAAACCTCTAACACTGGCTTAACCATCCATGCTCCCTAAGTTTAACCAACCAACATAAGAGGAGACGTCAGCGAGGCCCGCAATGGGTCTCCCCACCATTTTAGAATATGTGTAACACCATGGGACCCGCGTGACATTCCCAATTTACTTTGAGTAATACTGAATGAACCCTTCATCACGAACGCGCTAACACGGCTGACCTATACGGATTATTTCTACATTGGCCAAAACTCCACCACATGAGATGGTTTTGATAGAAGAAACCTCTAACCTAGAGGGAAACTATACAGGTGCGCGTTAATCCCACAAGACAAAAGCATCTCTGAAACAAGTATAATTTCGATCCATAACCAACCACAAGAAGGTTCACAGAGCACGTCTGCTGGCTGTAAAAGAGTACGGGTTCCCTGAACCTCTTTAAGGTCCAAGAGGGACTACCGCCAATAAAGACCACAACAATGAGACAAGGACTTTAGGCCCTTCACAAAAAAGATAAAGGCTTCAGAGGAAATACCACAATATGGAAATTTAAGCTTTCCTCATCCCGTCACTGTGGACTCAAATCGGATCAAGCCCACCCCACATCCGACAAGTTTTTGACTGTGCGCAAGCTTCACCCCGAGACATATGGTTGGGGCCCTTATGTCTGAAGCATCTACCGCCTCGCAGTCATAAGCTGACCACATCTGACTGTAAATTCCTCCGTTGAAAAGGCAACCTGCATACTTCTCCTCGTGTCCCAAACGGAAACGTCGTCAACATACCAAATGAGAATTGTAGCGAACGACTTAGAGTGTCCGACTGACCACACTAGAGATAGGAGATTGAGAGGTCTGTCCGACATGCAACACGAATTGATGAAAGGAGCGCTCCAAGAATAGGCCCCTTCGGTTCACACTCTTCATCGGATGAGGAACCTTCACTTCCTTAGGCCCAACTGTGGGATGAGGTTAGTCTTAAGGATCGCTCAAGAAATCCTTATTCACATCAAGAATGGAGTGATCACCATTTAATGGTTTAGTGTCTCTCCACGGAGCGTACTCGATACAACTTACACCACACAACTTTCGGAGCTCCTCCAAAGTTGAAGACACTTCCGACTTTCCCAAGGCGCTCAACGATATTCAATTGACCTCGACGTCCATAAACAGTCGACACAATTGAGTAGAACCCAACACTTCCACTCCACTGGACTTCTGGGCTGAGCCAAGAACCGAGAGACCTGCTCGAAACCTATGGGACATTTCTAGGGGGAATATCCCAAACAAGGGACACAAAACAGCCTTCCACAAATCCAAACACATCACAAAGCAAACATCCATATTCCAAACACAAATCCAATAATTCCAATCTAAAACATCAATTCATTCTTAAAGAAAAACACCCACTTGAGAAACCAAACACAACACAATAAAACCCAAAAACTCTTTTGAATTCATCGCTTTCACTCCGGAATCAAAACCATTTTCCATTTTCCAAAAACAATTTAAGCACAAAAACTTATTTTAGAGAAAACCCCACTTTTCAAGAAATAAGATGTAGCTTTCAAAATAAATCACTCACCATGGATATTCCTGGATGCCTCGCAGATTTTCATTTTTGTGCCTCCCAGGAACCCATCCACACAATCCACCAACTATCCGTTAATCACTTCCACATGCACATGCGATCAACCGTAAGAATGCCACTAGAAAATAAACAATGATCTTTCGCTTTCAAAACAATACATTCCCAATTTTTCCAAAATACCTTTTTCCAACTATTTCAAAAACTCAAGACAAATTTCCAAAATGATTTCCATTTATAAAACCACCCACTCTAATTTCAAACAACCGAAGACATCCTTTTAGAAATTCAACTTCGTCAAATCAATGTCAAATTCCAAAAACAAGGTCCAAGAAAAACGCAACCCAAATATCATGTCAACTGCACACCAAAATAAAAAAAAGAGAAGCACCAAGGTCCACTTCCCTTTTTAAAGGAAAATAATCTCATGCAAATCACAAAATTGAAGCAAGATATCACAAACATTAAAGAACCTGGGCAGAGGAATAGTGGTGGTGTCTAACCCGGCTACATGGTTTAGCAGACCATGCCCTAGGAAAGCACCAACCACTAGGAGTGTAGAACCGTACTCTCGGAATCACATGGGTCGCTACTCCATGTGAGACCGTGTGCAGTACCAGTTTACACCCATTGTCATCCCCCATCCACAAAGACCAAGGCCAAAACATAAATCACGGACTACCCCTGGTTACTCGAGGATCGAAACGAGTTAGAGTTCGCGATGCTCTTCTCGCACCTATCCCTCGAGTACCGATAGTCCTATCTCCAATCTACCTGACACCCCAAATAACAAGAAAAAAAACCTCCCTCTGATACAATGTTGTCACGAACCAACCCGGGTCAACCCTGAACCGGTCACCCGAGCTGGCCCGCAACATGGCCCGGGGGGGCATCCTCGATCCCCACGGGCAGAAAACTAGTGTCGAGCATCAAAATTAAACAAGTGGGAACGGTTTGTCCCAAAATAAGATAAACTAAGCTGCGGAAAATAAATAGAACAGAAGAAAATAAATAAAGAACAACCAATAATTCTACTAACCTGACTACGACCAAAAACACCTCGTGACCTCGAGAGTCACTCTCCAAACCACAACCAAGTCTCACCCACGGAGAAAAAGCTCATGCAAACCTGCAGCAGAAACTAAAAACAAGAAAACACTACAGGCATGTGTATTAAAACTCAGTAGGTAGACACAACTAATTCTATTCCCAATGCACAAGCCATTAAATAAAGAATTCACTAACTTGAAGTTTGAACTACAATTTATAAAAGTATGTTTTTCTAAGTATTTTTCTCAAAATAAAATTACAAACCATTGCCCTTAACCACTTTCAAATCTAGATTCATTTCATTAGTGTCAATGGCTTTTTAGAAAGGAAAATTGGTTTTTATATTTTTATCAAATTTGTACAGAGGATTAAACACTTTCATTTGAAAACCATTTTTAGAAACCTAATTGAAATACGTTTGCGACCTTCCAAGGAGAAAAATACACCAGAAATGCACAAAATAAATCACACATGAAGGGAAATGTGGGTATACATATAAGCATCATAATCGCTAATGAAGGCAACAAAAAATGAATAGACATGGGTTAAACCTAGAAGCTCGTGAAAAATCTAGAACGTATCATACATGTGACTCATCCTGAAGGCATGACCTAACTCGATGACGTCATAACGCCCATACTACTACCCGGTATAGCCATGCATGGCCTAACCGAGGGGCCCAATCCCCATAGTAGCAATAACATAGTATTCCCCTGCTATGGGGACACTAGCTAGTGCATAATCTAAACTAGTGCAGCATCGTTCACAAAAATTCACTTACTATGCCAGGTTACCATATCAACGTGTGTAATAAATGAAAGGGGGTGATTCAACAAACTCAATCAATCAGTAAAAACATCACACACAAATCATGCAGTCAACGTACATCAAATATCACATCTGAGTTGCCCCAAATAGAGTTTTCCAAAATAATTTATTTTATTAAAGTGACAAACGGGCCTTCACCAATTTTTAAGGAAAATCCTTATTTCTCAAGTGAACCAAAACACTCGTTTATGCCTCAAAATATATAATTTACCAATAAACCAAAAATACTTTTAAAATTCCGTTAATTATGTTAAATGGACAAAGGTGAATTCTTTCACTACTGGGTGTCCGCTCATCAAGAAAACCTTTCAAGTGTCGTGTATAAAATAAACGGATCTTTATACATCGAGTGATCATCTAAAAATTTATCATTTAATACTATTTCTTATTTATTAAAATTTATAAAATATAAAGCAATTAATAAATTATAAATTTAAAGGCAAGTGCAGTGGGGGACCTACCTCGACTCGCCGCTCAATCCTGACGACATGAGTCACTTCACACTTGCATATAAGCACGCGCAAACCGATAACTGCAGTGTTGTGGACTTTTGTTGACGACACGCTGCAACAACCGCAAGACATTAAATGCCAAAAACCATTACCCAATTAGATTAAAAAATAATGTTCATCCTCAATAATTATTTCATAAAAAATTTCAAAAAAATTATAAAAATGTTTAAATACCATTTCCACAGATAAACAAAACACTAGAAAATTTATTAAACAGTTTTCAAAATATTTCGCATGACATTAAATGCCAAAAACATCACCCAAAACATCCTTTTTAAACCAAACACACCTTGGTGCACACCAAACCACCGTCCAGACATGTTTTTCACCATTAATATAATTTAATAAACCATACATAAATGTTTATAAAACAACATTCAGGAAGTGACACTTGGATTTACCAACAAAACAAATTCAAAAACCTGTTTTATGACCAAACACACCCCAAAAACATATCAAAAAAGAATCTGCATACCCAGTAATATTTTATAAACTAGTTACACAAGTAAAAAAAACACCAATTAACAATGCAATATATGTTTTCATCCAAGACACACCATGTTTCACATGAAAATTCCACTTTAAAAATCAAACGCATAATAAACATGCATAAAAACTAATTTCTCACCAAGAAAACTAATTAGTAAATATGATATATTAACTAAATGATAAAATTAATCCATCAAAAAATAATTATGCAGAAACACTAAAATCGAAATAGACCAAACACTGCAAAGATTATGCACAAAGTCTACCGCACTTCAATCGCACTACAACCAAACTCAGATATGTCCTAATTCAAGAATTGGACCAAAAATATCATAATTGGACCATAAAAAAAAGTGGAACCCTAACCCCGCAACACTACCAAATGGAAGAAAACATCCACCGGTGTAGCATGCACCTGCGGCGAGGTAGAGGAAGGTTGGTCGAGCAGAAAGAGGGGCTTTCAGAGGGGCACCACACCAAAAAAGAGGTGTCACCAAAGGTTCAGCCAGGTTGGAGAAGGGGCGCCGATTGAGGATAGAGGCGAGAGGAGCAGGGGTGTTGTGAGGCGATGTTCCAGGCATCAGGGCGAGCTGGAAGGGAGGGGGATGTCGATCTGGATCACTGAAAGAATGGTGCAAAGGGAGGTGGGGTTCATATGTGAAGGAAAGGTGGGGGAGAGCAGGTGCGGGTAGGGTTAGAGGGGAGGCGCGATGCGCAAATAGGAGGGGGAAAAAGAGGGTCTGCGCGGGGAGAGGGGGAAAGAAAGAGAAGAGAGAATAGAGGAAAAAAAGAGAAAATAAAAATAAAAAATAAAATGAGGAATAGAAATAAAATAAAAATAAAAGAATAAAACAAAACTCAAATTAATAAAAACCTTTTTTTATACTAATAATAAAACTAAAAATAAAAAAAAATAGAATAATACAAACAACCAAATTAATAATAATATCATTATTATTGGGGCTGGACAACGCGCACGGTCATGCGCAAGGTCGCGCTCCCAAATAATAACACGTCTAATAATAAAATGTTCTATAATTATGGATGGGAACTACACACAATAGCACGTATAGCCTTGAACCTGTGCATGACACCAAAATCGTTTAAATTAAAACCGGCTGAACCCGCAGCTCAAAAGTGATACCCAAAATAATTAAAATAAAATAAAGCATCAGTTCTGGCGCATATCGCTTTAGCGTAGAGACACGACTTTGACTGAGCCATGATCGTGTGTTGAGCGCTGTTCATCCAAATATTCATTTATCAGAAAATGTAAAAGCTCTCATCGGGCCCGGAATGCACCTCGACAAAACAATTAAATCAAATAAAATTATCAGATAAAGGTAATAATTAGAATCATTACTGATGATCGAAGTTGGGGTGTGACACATTTTATCCTAAATCAACCCATGATTGTCAACCTATATATTGATAATTTAGATCTCACCAAGGAAATTACTCTTATCATATGAGTTTCCAAATTTTGAAGATGCAATTTTTTTAAGAGATAGAATGTAACGACCCAATATTTTTAATATAGGTTTTCTTGTAATTCAATCAGATATGTTCCCAACTTGATCAGAATGGAACACCAAACAAGAACAAAACAATGATATATTTAGACAATTAAGAACTAGTCATTAAATTAGTATGTATTAATAAGAGTAACCATGTTTTAAAAAATATATTAATATATATATATAAGTGTTATTTAATACAAATTTAATTGATTTATTATTGTGTTTAAGAATCCATATTTTTTCCCACTATAATTTTCACTAAATAATACTAGGTATATTATTTGTAAATTCTTATTTTAATAAAATAAAATATTAATATATTAATACTCGATTTATTATTTTTTTAATGAAATCAAGAGTCCGAAAAAAATAATATTTTTAGTTGTTATTTTCCTATATAAATGTATTATCATTCTACTTTACTTTTATTTTAAAGATGAAATAGAAAATTATACAGATTTAATTTTAAAAAAAATAAACTTCATTGTTATATTAATAATTTAAATATAATTTTATGATGAATCATTGGATTTTATAAAAAAATATTGATTTTATATGAATAGTGAAAAATATCATTTTTATCAATAACATGACTTATATGACATTATTAAGATATATGAAAAAATTGGAAATTAATTATACTTTTTCTATAAGAATAATTATTTATTTTATATGTTACATTATAATTTAAAAAATTAATTTAAAAACTTATATTTTAAATTTTAGAAAAGAAGTTATTGTTTCAAAAAAAGTGTTTTTAATATATTATACATTTAGTTATTTAAAATTAATTTTTATGAATTTTAGAAATTTTACCAAATAAAGTGTATTTAAAATTTTCAATAAAATGGGCCCATATTATTTTATAATTTACATTTTATTTTTTCATAAATGATCGGTTACCGTAGGTTAAAACAAGTTACCATGGTAAAAGTTAAAATGGTAAAAGTGAAAAATCAAATGGTAATGAGTTGAAAAATTATTAAAAACTTGTGTCAAAATTAGTGTTTTAGGATTATATTAACCTTATATATTATCTTATATATTATTTATAAATTTTTGAGTCACTTTATTGAAATTGAATTCCCATTATTGAACATCTTGAGGTATTTACAGAAATTTCATCCCTATTCAGTTGTATAAGGGGTACTCATATGTTCACTTACCCTCACCCCAAACCCAATTATTTTGGACCAATCTATAAAAAAACTTTTCATCTACATTTCTACACACATTAAATATGTTTTGGTTTTTTAAAAGATCATCCCTCCTAGGATTAATCCCTTTGAAAAGGAGATAATAAAAGAAGTGAGGTATGATCTTTTAACCGCTCCTTCCTCTCTATTTCATTATGTTGACATATTATTCCCCCAATTCCATTACAGAATCATAAAATAAAAACATAATTATAATTATTATTCCATTATATTATTATAATTGTGGTATAATCATTAACCACCTTTCCCTTTTCTAGTAATAAATAAAAATTGTTAATCTTGTGTATGTCCAAATTACCTCCTCCATGAAGTAACATGTTTTTTCCATCACCGCATAATATAGATGGTTTAAAAATGGAAATTTAATAATTATTTTTGATAAATATAACTAATTTCATATTTTAAAATTATAAATTTCATTACTCCTCTCTCATTTTCCAAAGAAAATGAAATCATCGTCTATGCATATGTGCGGATTGCTGATTGGTCTAATACTTTCCATGTTTTTTAATGCATTAAAATTTTTCTAATCCGCCAAAATTATCAATTAGAGATTATATGGATCAATTTTTGATTTATGAAGAGTTTTTAGAAGAATGGTGAAAAGTGCTTAATTCTTGACTTTCTAAATTTTTTTACATCAATGGTATTTTGGCCATTTATTTAAAACTACAATTTCAAATTGGGTGATATATTTTTTTCTGAAATCGTTATTTATTTTCCTTCAATATTGGATTCTGGAATAGAGGTATATTCGATTATTAAGAGGTCAAAAAAAATATGAAGTTGAAGACTTTTTTTGGAAGATGGTGTGGACCCCACCACCATAATGAAAGCACATCTCAGCCTAAACAACTTCAATTTAGGATATTCCAACTATAATGAAACAAGGACACATAGGAGTGTATCCCCATTAAATTCCATCGAGTTTAGAATCCATTATGGTGTCCATTGAAAGGCATAATTTTTAAGGAATCTTCTTAGAACCTTCATCCAGAAAACAAAACCGACAATAAAAAGTTCATAACTATAACATGCAGTGTCCAAATGGGTTGAATGTTTTGGATGATAAAATAATGACATTGGGGAACAACATTGATGAAGGGTACCATGCATGAATTTTCCATTTAATGGGTACAAAACACATCAACTTTCAGAGGATATAAATATTCCTATAAAAGGAGTGGAGCTCCTATCTCTCAAATCAATCCTTCCCACCCCCATTCCATCAGGGGCACAAAGGGGAGGAGGAAAAAGGCCATTTTGGATTATAATTTATTTATTATCCTTTTATTTTAGATTTCATTTCCATTGTAACACAAACATAGTTTCAATTAAAGTCTTCAACCTTTCTTTTTCCACCCATTTTCTCAACCAATGTCAATCTAATTATTCTCTCTCATCTTCCACTATGGTCACTTTTCACTTCACAATGGAATGTGAATAACCTGTGTCTTGGCCCTGGGGGAGGTTTTATGGTGTTATTCAATGTTACACTTCAATTTAAATTTTTTTAAATCTATTTTTGGTGGTTGTGAGTGTGTTGCACGAGTGGGGTGGTAGTCCACCACGACATTATTTTCAATTCCATTTCTTTTCCTTGATTAAAAATTATCCCTCACTTATTATAGTAAAAACCTTCCTACTATGGAGTTTTGGTTTCAATAAGGTATGAATTGGAATACAATGGAGATGGTTCTTGCAGTAATAACATTCTAAGTAAAGGTGTTACCCTACTTGACTACTGGAGGAGTTGTGGTTTGGTGTGCTATACGCATGCTAAAATACCATGCTCAATAAATAGATGGATAGTAATTCATTAATGTTGTTTCACTAAATGAAATATTAAATTGAATTTTAAAAAAACATATAATCAATTAACCCATGGTATCAAACCCTACACCAATACCATTCTTTCTAATATTCATTTTATTTGCATCAACATTTAGATTTTAATTCTTCATTGCATTATTTTAATTACATGTTTTCAAAAAAAACCCTCAAAGAAATCATTTTCAATAAATATTAAATAAAGAATTATATTAGGTGAATTAAAATAAGTTATTTAACCAATTGTGATGCTCCTCAAGTGAGATGACCCTAGTCAGCCTCTATGTTGCACTAGGAAAAATTAGAAATTTTCTTTTTTTCCTTGCCCCGCGATAGGCATGTGTCAATTACCACCTCCATGGAATGGTGTGTTCAATTTTTCATTACCAACATTCACAGATGGATTAATGAAGGGTTTTAATCGATAAATATGATGTTAATTAATTAATAAGGTTATTTTATGAAAAATTTAGTAACCTGTTGATGATATTTATAATAAGAAATCATTTTAGAATTAATCATCCCAAAACATGTATAAGAAGATGGAAATGATATTAACAATCCAAGTAATATAATTATATATTATACTTATAATTACTTAAAATTTTGATATATCACACTTATAATCACAAATTAATATCATTATTCTTTCATTGTAGTGATATTACTACTCAAACACCTCATAACTATGCAATAAATTATGGTATGTTTTTGTATAGGTCTGTTTGACCACACACTAATAAACTACTATAAAATAATGTCATATATGACTATGATAAATTGAATACTAGTAATGTATGAAAAAAATTATTAAATAATTACTTTATTTTGGATTTGGTAAGGAGGCATTAATATTAAACCCCTTAATTAACATACCACCATTCATTTGTAAAAAATAACCAAAACTACCCCATTGTTGATTTCATCTACAAGGATCGTAGCCAAAACTCTCATGGAACTAAATTATAAATTTCTATATAATTTTTCAAAATCAATTATCTTAAATTTAATGGTATATGAATGAGGTAATTTTTGAAAATAATAAATAAATATAATTTTATCATGATGGTAGTTTAAAATGATGATGATTACTCACCCTTGGTATTAGAAATAGGTAAAAAAACTAATATATATGTAGAGAACAAATAAAAATGAGTTTTATAAATTTTAAAAGTTAGGATTAAGGTTAAAAAATAAGTAACTAATATATTTTTGTTTTTATATATAATGTTAGAATAACATTCAAGGAAATTAAAATAAAAGTTAAGGGTTTCATTCTCAATCACCTTTCATTAAGGCCTGCTTTGATATTATGAAACAATAGTCATTTTAATGGAAAAACTACATACCCCTTCATTTATAATGTTTTAAATTTTTTTACTATAAAAATTTACGTACATTCATGTTCTTACTTATTGTGGAATATGATTGATATCTTCCCTAAAATATATGGGTTTTTTCATAACTCAATGCGAATTATTGAGTTATAGTGTTTCTCTTTGAACGGTATCTATAATTTATTGTGGAATGCCCTATTTATATATTTTGAGATCAATTTACATTCAAATATTACATATTTGTCATTTTTATTAATTATTGAAAATAAAATTATTTTATGAATGAATCACATCCTCTCAAATGATAGTTTACCCTCCTTTTCCATAATTTCCCTTCCCACCAATGTTATAATTTTTAAATAGAGATGTAATTATTTTCTATCTAATGTGTCCTTCATATATACCTTAATATATTTTTAAAATAATTTTTTCTCATCCATTTTATGATGTGACAGTTCAAAAAAGTATTTTTAAATTCTAAAAAGGGAACCTTAAAATTTATTATTTCATGACTTTTTTCACTTCAATAAAAAAATTCAATATGATTATCTTTTTAAAACCCTAATTTTTTGTATGTAAAATCATCATAGTTTAATATTTTTCTAAAGGGAAATAAAAATATACTTCTTTCCTTAAAAGATCATATAGTAATTTGGAAAATCATAACCTATCAGTTCATTTTTACTTCCCCATGATCCTTATCAAGAAATTTTTTGTATTTGAATTCAATGTTTAGGACCTATACTAATTTATTAAAATATTAAAATTACAAAATGGTATAATTAATTATTCTCTTGGGAATCCATATGATATAGACTTTTATTATGCTTTATGATAATATTATTAAACCCAATTCTTTCCCATGGGTTTTATCATTCATAGGAATAATGTATAGTTTCATTTATTCATGTGGAAAATGTATGAATATATATATTATAATTTTACAGTGGGTGAGCCCAAAATTATATTTCCCACCAATGCATTGGGTAAAGATTTATAACTCATAATATGTAATTTATAGGAATAGAGAGTGAACTTGTTAAACTATTTTTCTTTTTTTCACTCGGTTTATGGGTATGGGGAGTAAACATACTTAACAATGAGAATCTCTCCATTATGATAGTAATGGTTGTGAGCCTTAACATATTATTGTGAGGACATGTCTTAGGTTGTTTCCACATATTCCATGATTCCATTATCTCGTAATTTAATTTCCTTATGTCATGTTTCCATGCTAATCCTAATTCTCATTATTGAGTATGAATTATATATTTTATGTTAATGTTTCTTAAATAGATTCTCATACCTATATTTTTATCTTACTCCCAGTTATGATCATTGATTTTAATCACTTATGTTTAGAATTATTGGGCGTTTGAGCTCACCCCTTTTTATGTTTAGATTTCCCTTGGATATATAGAAAATTATTACACATGATAACTATAACAACATAGATTTTGTGGAATTGTTTTGAGATATTTTGAAGACTTATTATTGAATAATTAGTTTATAATATATTTGAAAAATTTTAATTTTTATACAAATATCATGGGTTGTGTTAGTTATTGTTTTGTAATAATATTATAAAACTCTAAATATAAAATGTATTGGAAGTGTATAAAAGGTAATATTTTCTTTTATTCATGTGATAATAAGATGGTTAGATACAGGATATCATAAATATACATTATGAATTATAAGAAATATCAATGGATGTGGATATAGATGATTAATAACTTTATAAGATCATTCAAAACATGCTTTGAAAACATATGAAAATATCAATTTATTTTGAAAAATATTTAGTAGAAATTACCAGAATATTTATAAAAGGATTTTATTTAAATATAATCATAGAAAAATGTTCAATGAAAAAATGTTCATGATGGTAGGAAAATTCATTCATGTCGTAAATGTTAAAATAAAGATTCCTTTTATTCATCTTATAAAGTGTCCTAATTATACTATTCTGAAAAACAATACTAAAATTAATTTTAAAACATTTGAAAATATATTGAAATACGATAAAAAATGCTTTTTAATTATCATTAAATTTTATAAATGATAATTATTGATTTTTTTTAAAAAAACATTGATTTAAAATAATATTTTCACCAACCAAAGAGGTAATGAAGTTGAATTTTCATAAAAACATGTTCATGATCATTTTAAATACCAAATAGAGAATAATGAAAGGAAAACATGAAAAAAAAATTGGATTACAAGAAAATAAATTGTTTTAAGAGTTAATAGAGTATAATTCACCAAAAGGATATTTAATCATATACAATATTTCTTAAAAATATCATTGTAACTTAAACCGTTATTTAAGGTCCATATTTTCTTCATAAGAATTATTAAGATCATGTATAATAAATTTTTATTTATTATTAATATATAAAATAAATACATTTATACTTATATTTAAACATAAAATTCAGTTTTAATTTATAATTAAACATTTAATAACAAATCTTCATTGAAAATCAACTTTTATGGTGTTAACTATTTTGTTTCTCATGCTTGTTTTGTTTTGAAAGTTACTATACATGAACCATGTTACTGATTTCATAATATATTTAATAATAATAATGTTATAAGTATCAAATTTATTCATTATATACACTTTTACAAGAATATATATATGGTGGTGATGAAAAATGGATTATACCAATCTGCGGAAATGGTAGTCCGTACATATGCATGAGTAATGTTAATTTTAATTTTCCAATTAATGTATAAAAATAAATGTAAATAATAATATATCTTTATAGAATCATAATTATATCAAAAATATCATAATATTAATTAAATAATTCCATATTAGAAGCCATGTGTGGGATATATAATAAAAAACACTTCACTTCATAGAGGTTCTAGTCCGCACATACGCATGAATGATGTTATCATTTATCATAGGATGGAAATAAGGTAGAAAATGTTTATAAAATTAACATAAAAACTTTTTTTATAGTAATTATACTTATTTAATCATTTTAATATGGGTTTATAATTTTTTTGGATATTAAAGAATAAATGAACTTGAAAAAGATTGGTAAATTCAATTACCAATTCTTTGGGAAAACCTCCATTGACTAATAACTTAATACTTTTTGGTTTGGAATTAGGGGAAGAATAAAAGATCTAAGATGGTGGGGGTAATTTATAAAGATATATGGGTAGTTATTTTACAATATATATGGCTAAAAGTGTTTGAATAAGTTAAGGGATATGGTTCCCTTTTTTATGTGTTTTATGTGTCACTCTTGTAAATACTTATAACATTAAAATATAATAATTTAATATTCAAGTGAAAGTGGAACTAGGGCCACCCAAATTCAAATATTACATTATTTTGTGTTGAAATCACTTAAAATAATCACATTTATCTACATTATAGAGAGATTTTCTTTATTATCCATATGTTTAACCCCCCTTGGTTAATTATTTTATCCCTTACCACAGTGAAAAAGATTTAACTTGGTTACTAATTACAATGACAAAAAAAGATATTAAACTATTTAATAAATTTTGAAATTATGACTCCAAATATATAAACAATTTTATAAAATTAAATTCAAAATTTTTTCAAAAATCATTTTAAAAAAATCATGCAAAACACTATAGATACCAATTTTATAAAAATAAATTTTTATGCGTAAAAATAATTTTTATCCAATTCCATTACTTGTAAAAACCACTACATGAATTTCAAAATATTTCATTGAATATAATATCTATATATTTTTTGAAAATTGTTAATAAATATTTATTAATTTAATTTATTAAATTTAAAACACATTACACGTGTACATGTGGGATTTCAAAAAAAACCACTTTTTACTTAAAATTATTTAATTTTAGATTCTAAATAAATGATAAAAAATGAATTAATTATATAATGTGTAAAAAATAAATTGTAATAAATTTCATTCTAATTAATTAATTTTAAAAAATATATATATATATGATAAAAATTATGCACATAAATAAAATATTTCAAATTTTTATTTAGAATTAAAAGTATTTCCTATGTAAATATATTTTATTTTTAACAATTATATTTTAGTCAAAACCCATATAATGTGATTCATTTTGATAATTTATAAGAATAATTCACAAAATTTTATAATTATGTTAATCATGAGATATAAAAAACTTTTATTTATTAAAAATAAATATATTCTAAATTATAGAGTGTTACATTATACCCCTTTTAAGAATTTAACCCTAATAATTATTTCACGACGATGCAAAAAAAATGGGTACATATACCTCATCTAATCCTTAGGTTAGAATGTTTCTTCCTCAAATTTTTGATTCTTCCAAATAACCATAAACAATTGAGTAGCCTTATTCCATTGTAATTTGTCTCTACAATCCATGATTTCAATTTGTTTCCCCCATAAGAAAGATCATCCTACAATAGTATGAACATTGTGTTTAATATAAGTGAAGGTTGTGGTATATACATTCTCAAAAGATATTCATGAAACATGCCTTGAAATTGGGAGAGGTTCGTAGTAATTTCCAATCAATAAACTATCCTCTTGATATTATCAAAAATATCATAGGGAGAGATATATATAGAGATTAACTTTATCTTCTTTGTAAATATCATAACATTCTTCCAAGGATATATTTTTAGGAACAATTTATCACCAGCTTTGAACTCCAAATATCATTGATGATTGACATCATAACTTTTCTATCAACAATGAGATTCCTAGATGTGTTACTAAATGACTATAACTTTATCGTTCCTTTCCTCACCTAGTTATGGTCCCAATAGATTTTGTTCTCCAATTTCTTCCCAGCACATTGGAGTTATAAAATTCATTCCATAGAGGGATTCATAAGAAATAATTGTAATGCTTCATTTAATGCTAATATTGTAATAAAATATGACCGAAGGAAGGATTTATCCCAACCTCTATTGAAATACATAGAGAACTCTCTCACCATTTATTCTTGGTTTTAATGATCATATCATACAGAACATATATTTTAGGATGATATATAGTTTTAAATATCAAATACATATTAAAATCATAATGAATAATCATCTAGAACAAGAGTTAAACCTTATATCCCAATTGACTATGATTTAAAGTGGTACTCCATGAAACCATACCACATAATTAATGTACATTTTAGAATGATAATCAAGAGAAAAATATTATCTGATTACAATGAAATGTGTTAATTTCTTAAGGTAAAAATTTATAATCTAAATAGCATTGTTCTCTTTAGATGTCTTGGGTAGTATGATGATGAAATACTTGGTTATATTTTATTACTTCAACAGAAACGTTGGTAATGTTTGTAACATCCTTTTAAAATTATATCTCTTAGCCTTAATTTGTCGGTATACGAAGCACTAAGATACATAATCTATAATATCTCTCTTTATGTTAGTCCACGAAAAATTCTCGATAATATATCTATATATCTTAATAATTCCACGATGAATACAGAATGATGAACTATGATATTCAACCAATAGATCCTTCATCAATTCTGGAATTGATGGGAAACAAACTTGGTTCTAGAATCTGATCTTTCCATCATGGTCATGGTTAAACTCTAAAACAATCATGAAATTTTTACAGCTCCTAATCCTTGTTTTGTGCCTCTTTAATCACAAAATAAATTTATAGTTGAACATTTATTTGATAAGTATAGGATCTTTCTCCATTACTTGTGATTTTAGGGTCCATTCTCTACTAAACCACAAGTATTATATTTTTTCAATCCCCATCTTGGAAAAACAAGCATGTCCTTTCTGACTCAAAGAATTAGACACCTTGTTCGCCTTTCCAGGGTGGTAATGTATTGAGTAAAAAAAATCAACAATTTGTTACAAATATATTATTTCAAAAATATTAAAATCATTATATATGAATATAAACATCAAGATTTTATGATTTTAATATATGTCACACCTTTCACAAAAAAGTTATTTCCTCTTTTTCTTCAAATACAAAATTATAGCAGGTAGTTCCAAACAATGAAATGGTTAATTTTGTTTCTAAAACTTCTATTAGTGAGAGGAATAGGCTACCATAAAGTCATTTAGTTTGAGAACACATCTATATACTTTCTTTTAGCATCATTTTAGATCAAAAACCCTTATATATTGTAAGAAAATGAAAACACACATACACTAATAAACCATACTTGTAGTTCTGTGAAATGTTTTTCACATTCATTTTTTCCTACGTAACTTGGATACCTTCCTTATGAACATGGTTATTATATTTTATATCCATGATAAATTTCAAAAAAATAATTTTTAGTATTGAACAAAACCAATAAATCTAAATATTTCATTCACCATGGTTGGTTTGGTCCACTGTTTGATTACTTCTGTCTTTGGGGGATCTATCAATATCCACTTGCTTATGATTACATAACCCATGAATGATAATTTTTATACAAAATTTAAATTTGATAAATTTATAAAATATGTCCTTCTTTATCAAGGACTTTAAAACAACCCTTAAATGATCTCTATGATCTTACTTGATCCTAGATTATATAATAATACCATTTATAAATACTATAATACATTTATCAAGTAGTTATATAAAGACACTATTAATTAGATCCATGAAAATAATAGGGGAATTGGTATGTAAAAAATATAATCACTATAAATTCATAATGACCCTACCTTATACATAATGATGGTTGGGATATTTCCATCTTTTTAACCCTCAAATGATGATATTTAGATTGATGGTGAATCTTTGTAAAGTATTCAGCTTCTGGTTGTTGATCCAAAAAATTATCAATATTGGGTATATTATACTTGTTTTTCATAATGATATTTTTTTATCTTGATAATATATGAAACGACTCATTGAACCATCATTTTTCTTAATAAAAATAATAGTTTCACACCATAGTGAGCTACTTAGAAGAATTAATCCATTATCATGATTTTCCATAAGTTTCTTCTTGAATTCATGCAACTAAATAGGACCTATTCTATAGAGAGTCTTTGAAATATATATATCACTAGTTATAAGTTCTATTGAAAAACAACTTCAAGATTCAGGGGAAAACTATTAAACTCCTCAGAAAATATATCGGCATATTTCCACAAAATAGAAATATCCCCAATGTTAAGTTTCTCCCCAATCATTTAAAATACATACCCAATGAATATGTAATAAGTCATATTCAATGGATGTAATTTCCATTTTATTTCATATTCATCCTCAAATCAATAAAAAATAATTGGTTTATTTAGAATATGGAAGATGACTTCCCTTACTGAGTAATTAATATGGGATCTATATAAATAAAGCGAATCTATTCCCAAAACCGCATAAAATTCAACTAGAGGAATAATAACTACATTTTAAGGAATAATTTTTCCCATAACACTCTATCTTAGAGGATTTATAGACATGAGATGTTATCATTTTACCATTAGATTTTTTCACAAGTAATTGAACATCTAATCATTTAGGTGGTAATGTGATTCCCTTAGAAAATTAATCAAATAAAAAAGAGTTAGTATAATGAGAATCAGATAGGACTCCAATAATTCTAGTGTGGATGGAAAGTGTACCTTACACCACTTTATTCAGGTGACCGATTTCGATAGTTTTGACCACATTATATTTTAATTTCTCTCTTATATTAAGAGGTTATTGATGTCAATTGTCATCATTATCCCTTAAATTCATTCATTAGTTGGAATATTTACTATAATCCTAAAAAATGTAGCATTGAATTGTCGGTGGGGTATTTAGATAACATTTCTACAAATTATTTTTGTTATATTTCCACTCTAAATATATTTGGTATCCAATTTCTTTATTTCCTTACTTCCCACACATAAAAATTTTCCAATCCCTTGAAGATAATTTCCCCCCATGCTTCTTTCAATATTTTTAACAAAAATAAAGATTCATTTTCCTTACATAACGGGCTTAATTAATTGAATTTACCTATAACTCCATCTTTCTCTTCTGATAAGAACAATGATAATGATGGGAATCTCTACTATCTATTTCTACATTGAGTGTAAATTAAATAATATATTAATATCTAATAAATCCACTTATGGTCAATGCTTATTAGAGACATGGTTTTAAGCAATTATAGATCGATCAATTTTTCTTTTAGTTTTAATGATAAATTTAAAGTATACATTACATGCCTTATAAAATTTTCCACATATATATTATTATATTTAACATCATTCTACTTAATCATAAGTAATTAAATTTCTACTTTCATGAAAAGCGTTTTGGGAATGTACTTACTGAAAAGTAGCCTCTTAAACTCATCCAATTCCATGGATTCAATGTCTTCATGTTTCATCATATTATTATTATAATTTCATTATTGATGTACTACACCTTCTAAATGATATTACATTGGGAAAACATTTTCAAAATTCAATCATTAGAGAATGAAAAATCTATTTACATTGGAACTAATCCATTACATGGTAACTAGTGGTTTAAATGAACCACTCAAATAAATAAGGAGTTTCTACATGTATGAATAAATAGTGTTTTGGTCACTCATTTTCTCATTTGGAAGCTATGTATGATTCATGCATTGTAATATTTTCATGATCATAACAATAATATTATTCATTCTAGATCCCATGCCATTCAATTTCTCAAGAAAACAATCATTAAATTGTGTACCACATTCATTTTATCATTATTCTTACATGTATCATCTACTTACTAAAACGAAAAATCATAGATTAACCATCAATTTTTATTAATCAATGTTAGCAATCATATAATAAGTAAAATAATTTCTAAGATGTCTTCAATTAACAATCTTTTTTTATCAAACTATGACACTTTTTTGTTCACCCTATATCAATTTCAATTCATCATGGGGTTTATTAAATTATATCCTCATATTATTCATACATTTATCTCCAAAAATAACTGAACCCTTATTTGATACCAATTATGTCGACCCAAGAAAAATAGACATACATGTTTCATCATTTTAGATGAAAACATAATATATTACGAAATAAATCACACCCCTGAACCATCAAGGTTTATTGTATTTGGAGACAAGATGCATAATAAACATATTTCATTAATGATATTAAATATATCCCACAAATTTATTCTTTTATAGTACCATTTGTAGTCACATACCACTTAAAACCTTTCTTCAAATCCAGGGGAAAATAGAAACATAAGAAAGTGAGATCTAAGATGATTAGTAAGGGTAAACATGGGATATATAAATTGATTATCATATGAAATCATAATATAATAATAATGGTATGGATCTGGAACATAACATACAATGTTAATACCCAATCAATTATATATCATAAATCATGATTCCTGGCATAAAGCTTTAGTATTTCAAAAGGCATGAGTCATAAGAGTGAGGAATCATATTTAATCAATAATTATCCATTAGAGCATACTATAATAATAAAAACATGTCATATGAATTTTTTCCCAATACTAATCATATAAAATCATTACATTTATCAAGGATCACTACCAATACCATCAACACATAGTGGACAAAATCTTTTAATTTATTGGGTTTTTCCCAAACAACTTTTCATTCATGGAATGGGTTAACTCCCCACCTCTTTCATATGATATAATTAGATATTAATCAATACCCAATTCAATGGATTTATTGAATGGAACAACCCATCACATAATGTAAAACGTACATATGTTTATATCAATATCATAAAAACATTCTTCAATTCATCACATCATTACCCATGGAAGGGAAGAAGTTTTTAAAAATCCTTTGACATCACATAATAATAAATATTCTAGAATGATAAACTAGTCAGTATCATTTTACAATATCAACATTGACTCATAATATTCATTGATGTTGGTTGACATAGATTCAAAATATTGTTATAATAACATTGAATCCTTTCTTAGAAAACATGAAAAATATATCATTTTATTTTGATCAAATTTTAAATAAATAGTTCCCAAATTTTTAAAAAATAATTCCATTTGAAAATAGATATAAAAAAGTTATTAAATAATTGGATAAAATATTTATCATGATGCTAGAAAAATCCATTTTTGCAGTAAATATCAAAAAAAATCCTTTCACACTTTTTTTTCAAAAATTCAAAAATAACCTCTTTAGAGAAACATTATAAAAAATATATATTTTGTCTTTTAAGTTAAAGTTAAATATTATAAGAAACGACTTTAAATAATCATTACATTATAGAAAATTTATTTTTTAAAACAATTTTTAGAACACAAACATGTAATAAAATTTCAATCAACCAAAGAGGAAATAAGGTCGACATTACTTAAAAAAATTCACGATTGTTTTAAGTACCATAGACTGAGAAATAAAAATGAAGCCAAATCCACATATAAATAACCAGACTATAAGGTAATTTATGGGGTTTAAGAGTTATTTTTGAGAAATATTGAGGCAGATAATCATTTATTAAAAGAAATCAAATGATCGGAACCATTAATAGTGTCGGAAAACACGGAAAACCCAAGGAAAAATATATTTATATTTCTTTTGTAACAATAATGTGCTTAGCCACCATTCTTCTTCGTAGATTTTATACAATTTGTCCCTTATATGATTGACCCCTAGAACCCTTGATCTCCCCATACTTAAAGGAAGATATTGGAGCCTCTCATAAAGCATCTCGACATCAGTGCTTTTAAAATTGAAGCTATCCCATTATATTTACTTGTATTTTTCAGGAGAAGCGTCTCTTGTCACTGGCATCATCATCACCTTTACGACCAGTACTTCAGCCAGATTAAAAGTATCCTGATTATTTTTCACATTAGAGTTCTCTAAATGGAATATTTTATCTCAATGGGACCATCTATATTCTGATCAAATAAATAAGCAGTGTTACATGTAGTCAACTGCTCAACTTCTACAGGAGGAACCACATAAGACTTTTTCTTCTTATTGGAGACAAGATGAAATCCCTCATTATCCTTAAAAGACATTGAAGAATTTTGGAACATTTTAGAAATAAATGGAGAGTCATATTCTAAAATTTTCGTACATTTTTTTCTACGTGAGGAAACCATCCTTTCCTGTGAGATTTTATGATCCTCCTCAAGTCGGATTTCCTCTTTAGACACTTATTTAACTATTGAAACATAAACCCTTACTGCATGTCCTGACTTTATTCATATGTGTTCTTAATATCATGTATAACAGATTAATATTTATTATATATCACTATAATAACCATATTAGTTATTATATTATAATATTGAATTCTAGTATAATATCCAATTGCCCATTTATTATCAATTCGTTAATAAAATCAACCTTCAGTGTGTTAGTTGTTATGTTTCCCAAGCATGTTTTGTTTGATAGTTCTAGTAATTACCACTTGTTCATGGTTTAATAAAAAAATAATAATAATTAGGATATAATTATCTTATTTATTCATTATATACACTTTTACAATCAATTATATAAGGTGGTGATGAAAAATTAATTACATCACTTCATGGAGATAGTACTCTACATGTATGCATGTGTAATGATTTCATTATTCAATGAATGGAAAGAAAGAATGAAAAATAATGATATATATTTATAAAGTAATAATATCATAATAAATATCATATATATTGATTAAATAAATACATCTGACCATGCATACATCATTGACTTGAAAAAAAATCCCATCACATCATGGAGGTGGTCGCTCACATTTACGCATGAATGAAGATATCATTTCACATTGGATGAAAATGAAGAAGAAAAGGGTTATAAAATTAACATAAAAATGTCTAAAAATATTAATTTTACTAATTACATATTTTTATTATGGTTATAGAATATTTTGAGGAGGTTAACAAAGAAAGAAACATGAAATATATCAGTAAAGATAATTTACTATTCATTGGGAAACATATTTTGGGTTACCCCTTAATCCATATTGGTTTATTATTAGTAGATGAAAATAATATATAGGAAGAGGGGAGGGAATCTATGAAGATATTTGGGATAGTATTTTTCAATATAGAGGGTTCAAAGTGTTTTAATAAGTGAATGGAGGGGTGCCCGTTTATAATTGAGGTGGTTACCACTATTGTAAATACTTAATAAATTAAAATATAATAAAGTCATATTCATGTGAAAGTGGTACCGATGAATTTTTTTGAATATAAGATATGTTTGGATCTAAATACCTTAAAATAATCACATTTAACCATGTTTTAGAGATATTGTATTTCATATCTCTAATTTTAATCATCTTCTAATCCTTTTTACACTTATCATCGTAACACAGTTTTACCATGGTTACAATTCATAATGACCAAAAAATAAATTGACCTATTTGAAAAATTTGGACCTGATAATTACAAATATACAAACCATTTTATCAAATTCAATTCTTATATGTAGAATAAATTCATATTAAATTTAGCATTCAAAATGCAACAAAAACCATTTTTAAAAAAAATACATTTTTAGACATAAAATTGATTGTAATAAAGTTATTGTCATAGTAAAAACTATTACATATGTTAAAATATTTTATTGAATTTAATTTATAAAAATTTCAATAAAATAATTCTCCAATATTGATTATTTCAATTTATTATTATAAAAACATATTGCGCACATAAAAATAGTTTTTCACAACAACATCTCTTTTTTCCTCTAAATGATTTTATTTTAATTTCTAATGAATTAAAAACAAAAGAATTAATTTTATACATGTTAAAAAAAACCCTTTCATAAGTTTAATAATTTTAATTAATTTTTAAATAAAATATATAATAATCAAACAATTCTCATAAACAAAATATATCGAAAATGTTCTTTGGGATTAATATTATTTCCTATGTGAATTTTAAATTATTTATTAAAATTATATTTAATTTAAATATAGTATAATTTTCTTATTTTTATAATATATAATCATTATACACATAGTTTTAGTGTTTTTTATTCACAAGATAAGGAAAAAATTTATTTATTAAAGATAAATATATTAAAAAATATTAGGTTGTTGTAATAAATGTAGTGAATTCAAATTTCCAATAAACATATCATAGTTTTTTACTCTAAATCATTTTTTAGGTATCTCTACTCTTAGAATATTAATTACCATGTGGCATAGGCTATAAATTTATCATTATACTGGACTATACTACCTAGTCCATTCTTTGAAGCATTAATTTATATCCCAAATTCTTCTCTACTTAAAAGGAGTGTGTGTAAATGTGTAGTTATAATCTAATTCATGAGATCCTTACTGTTTCCTCACATTCCTATATCTAGACATACTTAAATATTTTCTATGTTTAATTATAGTGGCTAAGAAAACCATGAGAAGTTTCTCAAAAACTAACCATAGTATAGAGATAATTCAGGGAAACTGTAGATCACTGTGACACTTTTTGGTTTGATCCATTCCTTACATTCCTTTGTCTTTGAAGTATCTATTGAGACTCCTTCACCCATAGCCGCATTCCCCAAAAACATGTCTTTTTTTATCCAAAAGTCACAGTTTATAAATTTATCATAAAATTTCTCCTTCTTTAATGTCTTCATCACAATTATTAGATTCTCTTTATGTTCTTTTGTTACTCTTAGAGTATATAATAATGATATTAATAAATACCACAAAAAGTCTATTAAGGTAGTCTCTAAATAATTTATACATCTTGTGAATAAATATTAAAAGTTTACAAATGGAATAATTAATAACTCATAGTGTCCATATTTGGTATGAAAGTCTATAATTTAAATATCCTCTCTCTTTATAGTCAATCAGTGACATCTGGAACCAAAATCCACCTTTTAGAAGTAGTAAACTTCTTGAATTTGATCAAACAAGTCATCAATCCTTGGTAGTGGATACTTATTATTTACAATTATCATTTTGATCTCCTATAAATTGATGCACAACCATATTGACCCATCCTTCTTCTTGGAAAAGGGTAATATTTCACACCATGGTGACAAAATATATCATACAGACCCTTTATCCAAATTCTATTTCAATTTCTTTTTTATCTCCTACAATTATATTTGTGGAATCCTATAGGGGATTTGTATATAGTCATATATCCTGGTATGAATTCTATGGATAACTTAACTGATGATCTAGGAGATGCCTAGGAAATTATCCCACAAATACATCTACATACTCCCTCATAAAGGGCGTGTTCTCAAGGTAGATTATTTTCTTTGACTCAACCATTTATGAACAATATGATTCTTCATTGGGTATCAACACCCACAACTTTGAAGGATTTTCTAAAGGGGATTCATAATCTTCCTTTCATATATATAGGAGTATAGGATAGTTCAAAACATGGAAACCAATTTCTTTTTATGAAAACCTATTGTGATATCTATATAATATCAGCCAATCCATGCTCAATATAGTATAAAATTATGCCAAATAAAGGATTATGTGATTCACATGAAAAATATTTACGTTGAAAATTATTTGGAAAGTGTCCAATACTTTGATTGAAATTATTGTACCACTATATTGTTTTACATATATATTTACATCCATGTATTGGGGAGGTGATTAAATTGTTACATAAATATTATAAGATATAATGGAAGGCATAGAACATGAACCAAATAAAACATTCTTCATTATTGAGTGAATAATATTTTTACCATGTATGACTTCATTTTATTATTCCACATCAATGGTGTCTATGATGTATGTTTTCCCCTACTCCCTCGACATAGGTATTTGATGGTGTTGATTCCATTAAAAATAATTTCATTGATGAACTAGCTTCCCTAGTGTCCATATTCCTTGTCATTGAATTATTGTACCATGTGTAGTGCCTTGGTGGTTCATTTATTTATGTTATCATGTCACTCAACTTCTTCATGTCTCTTCAAAATTCAAGACCATGATACCCTTATTCCATACTTGAATCATTTACTTATTATATTTAGGAAATTACCATGGTGAATTTTTCAAGAACATTATCATGTTTGTGGTTGAATCATGATGCCTCAATTATCTTTTGATCCCCCCATCTTGAAAATGCATCCTTCTCTTCATATCCCCATATCTATATAACCATTTTACAAACATCATCTCTACTTTAAGAGAACACCAAAATACTTCTTTATAACTCCAAAGGTTAATCATTCTTGTTCATTTCAATGATGTGGTTATAAACCAATAAATAACCAATCTAATTTTCTATCATTATTGAAAATAAAACCAAAGACATACTTTTAAAGCCTTTTAAAATTCACCTCATAGGTTGTGATTGATTAATTCTACTTCTTAATCTCAATAATTTATCTCTTTATCTTGGTGTTATGAGTTAATGGGGAACACTTCATAAGAAATATATTATTAATGTATTCAGATCCCACTTCTTTAACATTAATCTTTGGATTAAAATTATTGATCAATGTCCACCACTGATCTTATTTTACTTCTAAATTGAAGATGGTTAGCGTAAATTTCTCCTTATTAGAACAATGAATTAGGGAAAAGATCTTTTCTAGGGAGTAGATCCATTATTCTAAAAAAATGGATCAGAAGGTCCATTGAATGATGTTGGTCATTGTTTCAAAAAGGTATCTTTAGATAATTTCTTCTTCATAAGTAAAGGTAGATGGTTCACACATTTTAAATTATTATTCATAACCTATGATATTGTTTTAACTACTTCTATAAGGATTTTAAATCCACCTCCCATTATATTGATAATGTCATTCAAATAGTCATTACATTATCTATCACAATGGTTATTAGTCTTGTTTCTCCTTGTTCCCACCATTTTCTAAAATGGAAAAGAATAGAAAAAAACATAAGTCAATATTGATGAATAATCAACTTATTCGCATTTTTAAATAAATTCTAATGTCTTCATCCGTGGGATCCCTATGTTTATCCAAGATTATATTTTTATAGAATAATTCCAAAATTAACTAAACCATGATTTGATACCAAATATGGATATATACCTTTATCATACATGATTATCATGTAATTTTAATATAATAAATACAGTAATAATACATTATAAAATGAAAGGTTTAGTGTGTTGGGAAATTTTGGTTTATAAAAAATAATCATACATAAAACAGAAAACATTTTTTAATCCTTCACCATACTCCTCTTAAAATATTTCATATTCTATTTATTACATCCAATAACATAAGGAAATTCATCAAATAAAGGGTGTGATAAAATGTCATTAGGAGTGGGAATAAGACGAAAGAACATGAGGCTTGAATAAACATAAGAACACAAGTGAATGAAATCATCATCATCATATCATAGGCACTAAACCATCATCATTTGAAAGTAGGATAGAATGTTACATATCTGTAATAATGAAACATCATAAATTTTTTTAAATAACTCACACATAATTTTTGAATAAAGATAGAATAATGTTCACACATAACATATGTGTACAAATAAACCTTTCATTAATTATAAAAAAAGTAGAATTATTTTTATACATATTACACATAATCTCCTATGACATATCACATTGACCAATAAATTGGAAGGCTATATAAATATATGAAAACCTAAAACATCATAATATTCTTATAATATTTCAAGACACATAAAAAGGAAACATTTATCAAATATGAAAATCATGTAAATAAATAAGAGAATAATGGGTTTAATAATAACATCATAATCCATATATTAATGACTGAAACAAGGGGTTTACCAAAAATAAGAAAAGAGTGTATAATTTTAGGTCTTAATGGGTGTCATAGGTGATGATAAATCATGATTCTATAAAAATAAAAGAATAAACATTGGAATAATCAAGGAGGTAAATTAAGAACAAACATATTATAATTAATCATTAAAGATAGAAAATAAAGGATAAACCCAAAGCAAGGAGTTGGGTTCAAGACTACCCTTACCTTTGGTCTTGTTATATTTCATCCTATTTATATATCCTTTCTAAGAAAATTACTTATATAAAAAGATGAATCTATAATTGAATTATATTCTTTCATGTCTATCTTGATCAATTATAATCAATAGATTTTATTTTATTAATATTCCTTATTATTGGTGAAATAGTTTGGTGTCATGATTTCATTAAATTATCCCATATTATTTCAATTTAAAAATTATTATTCAATGAAATATATATGTCACTAAAATTATTTTAAAAATCATAAAAGAACACATAATTTTTTATTTATATATTATAAATAATTTTTTCTAATCATCCATGTATGAAATGAAATGTAAATCATTTGAAATTTCTTGTGGGTGTATGAAACTAACCATTGATACAATGTTTAGAAATAGAAATAGATACATATATGATATATAAATATATTTGATATGTCTTTAAACATGGGACTCTATCATGTGGACAAAATTGGTTGGTTATGAGGCCTTAAGCACACCTCTATGTACACCAGAGGCTACCGACTAGATAAGAGGGTGTGATGAATATAGTGTGGAGACTATGCCCCCTAGAATACAGTTATAACACAATATAGTAATAAAAAAAATACTTATAATATATGAGTAACAATGAATAAAAGAAACCATATATCATTGAAATGGTAAGTAAAGGAGAAACCAATAAAACAATACTGGTGAATCATGTAATGAAAAACTGATATTTATCTAAATGTCAAACTGAAAAAAATATGGATAAAATAATTGGATGAAAAATATAATATCAAAGGACCCCAGTACCAAACCCCATGTAGGACCCATATCCAAACTTCATCCCATTTAGTAAGTAAAAAATCTGCAATTTGGTCCCTTTCCCTTGTCCAAAACTTTATCCATGTAATATACTCATTTTCCAAATACTGTATCAAATAAGGAATGAGTAAAACTCAGTAGGTGAACACCACTGTGTATTAAAAAACCAGCCTGATAATAAGTGCATTCAATAAAGAGATTAATTTTTTAATTAATAAATTAATAATGTACATAAATCAACTTTCTTCAATACCATGTTAGAATATCTTCGAGAATATATGACTACTAAGAAAACCATAACCATATTCCATGAAATAATCAAATTACTAGGAAGATCCTTTTGAATATGAATTTCATCCATCAGTAATATTGCTATAAATAATCATTTCAGTATGTATCATTGGTCCAATCCCACTTTATAGTCATTTTAACATGTATCATACATACAAGGACTCTATATAAGAATTTCAACATGTATCACTATTCCAACACCACTGTATAAGTACATAAACCACCATGAAATTCCCTCTATATAATAATTTTAACATATATCACTGGTACAAGACTGCTAGATAAGAATTTCATCCTTTGGGTAAACCCCTATATATAAGAATTTTAGTATCAACTGAACAAGTAATAACATCAAGGATGTCACAATATCATATCATAATAAATTGAGGCTCAGTTGGTAGCTGCTCCTGTGGGTCTCGACGAGGTCTCGAGTTCGAGTCTCGCCGAGTTCATCCCTGTACTTCTTGTTGCATGATTTTCTTTTTACTGTATCCCCTTCCCTGAATAAACTGAGGCTTCAGCCTCAACTTTTTAATTATGTAAATTACCATTTTTCTTTCAATTACACATTAATTTATACATCTATTTATCAACATCCATATCAATAGCTCATAATATATGGCCAGAGTGATTCTATATCAAATATTCACCTAAAATATCATGTAATGTTAAACACACATAAATCCGTTAACCAATTCAATATTATTCAAGGGTTATCTCTCCTAGTTTGTATCCACAAGAAAGGTTGAAAAATCAAATGAATTCAATATATCCAAAAAATAATCCAGTCCATAATTTATCATCATTAATTATTTAATAAATCAATTTTCACATCATGGTGGTAGAATCATAGTATTTCACACACTCAATAATTAAAAACACTATAGGGTTAGGTTTAGACTCACAACCTTTATTCGGTGATTAAAACAATGCTTCAAACAGAAATCTCCAACAAGAATGTGGGTAAGGAAGATCGTAAGAAGAACCAAGATCAAACCATATCAATCTCAAAAACCTAAAAATTTAGTCAATATATTTACACTATAATGACCGAGAGAAATGGAACAGTGGGTACACATAAGAAAAAGAGATCACTAGAGATTGGATGCGTAAACGGGATGTCTGGAATGGAGGAATGGGATCCAAAATTTCATGGATCATCTTATGTTTCCATAGGAGGAAGGTATATAGAATATTATTAAAAATTATAAACACACGTCACACTTAAACCCACTAATCATGTGAAATACACAATGTGCAACCCAATTTTACATTATTTATTTATTATTTAAGAGATATGCCAAAAAAAGTGTCCCTCGGATTAATTTAACCCTACTCAAACATTTCACATTATGTAATTTGGATTAAAAGTGTGTAACAAGTTCACACCATGAACTAGTTTATGGCCTATAACATTATCATGACATCATCCCAGTAGCAGTTACACATCATGTAACCCATTTACATGGTGTGTAAATTCCCTGTAGATAGCTTTCATCTTAGTGTATATGAAAGCACATGAACAACCTATGAATCCTTCCAAACTCATGGGAACCCCTCATAATCCCATTTAACACATTTATACCAAGAATCCAGTAATTCGAACAACAATACATCATTGAACTCTAGGAAATTTCCCCTAAAAAGTCTACCTATATTGATACAAGAAATAGAAATCATGTTTTAAAGACAAAGAAAATCAAAATGAATTGTGTATAATGAAAAAATCAAAGAGGGATTTACCTAGAAAAAATATGAGATCTTATAACCTCCCAACCATATAATAGCTCATCCCCAAGCTTCTCAAAGCATCACTATGGGGGTATCAATGAATAACTCTATCCACTATGCTCTCATATCAGACTCCCTCTCCCATGTCTTCTCCTGAACACACCCATGCTACCACTGCACTCAAACCAGAGGTATAGTCCTACCGCAAAGTCACTTCTCACTACAATACAAATTCCAAATGAGATGCATCTTAAAGGGTGCAACAGCACAATTATCAACATCCCCAACATATACCACATGAGAAGTGTTGATATAATATATTATAATTTGTGATATGTGAAGAACTTCATTCATGTAATTATATCATTATAGAAGGGCTAATCAGAATTCCCCTGGACCAACCCTATCCACTATCTCAAATGGACTGACAAACTTGGGTGATAGCTTCCCTTTTTTCATGATATAAAGTTTTCCCTACCTGGGAGACACCTAACAGAAATCATGATGACCAACCTTGAACTCTAGAGGCCATATATGATGTGTTTTATATTATTTAATTTTGTTCTTCATCATTAGAAACCACTTCCCAATCGACTGAACCTTCTCAAAAGTCATCTATATGAGACTAGGTGCAAAAATAGTTGACTCACCTTCCTCTAAGAAGAAAAGAGGATAATGGAATATCCATCCATCTAAGGCCTCAAAATGTACCTTCTGGAATGATTCCTAGAAGCTGTTATTATATTAAAACTTCATGAGTTCCATTTGTTGCTCTCATGAACCCCTGAAATCCAAAACATGAGCTTGTAACATATCATCCAAATCCATAATAGTCTTCTAAGATTGACCATCAGTCTTAGGATGATAGGTTTTTTCTCAAAATAAAATTTGATCCAATAGCCTTCTAAAAACCCTTCTATAACTAAAATGGGAAACATGGATCTCTATAACAAATGATACTCATCAGAAATCAATACAACTAAACAATGTTTTCATGTAGTGACTACTAGGATCATTAATGTTTAAGGTCTCTATTATTGGAAAGAAGTGAGATACCTTAATCAGCTGATCCATGATCAGTAATACATCATTATTCTTATGGAGTTTCTTACGTAATCCTATGAAACAATCCATAGCGGCATCATCCCATTTCCACTTCAAAATGGTCAAGGGTTACAATAACCTAAATGGGCTCTGATTCTTAGAATTACCCTTATAAAAGGTAAAACAACTCACCACAAATCCTACTACATCCTTATTAATTTGTAACCACTAATACTATCTATAGAGATCACGGTACATTTTTTCAAACCGAGATGTACCACAAATAAAAAATAATGAAATTATCTAATAAACTCCTCCCAAAAGCCTGTCGGAACCAACAATCATCCACAAAAAATGAGACACTTTTCACAACCAAGAGAACATATTGATGGTGTCTCCACACCAGTTAATATATTTCTCAAATCTAAACCCTTCTTATTAGATATATTCACTATCTTGATCTGGTCGAAAATCATAGGTATAACAAATATCGAAGTCAAAACTACTCATCATTGGGAATCCTGGACATCTAGATGCTTGTCTAAAATGAGTTTGATGACCCAATAGTTGTTTCATGGATTCCAAAAATCCAATATTGGTGCCTTATGTATTAAGTAATCAGCAACAATTTCCCTTGACCCATGTATAAACCAACTCAAAGTCAAAATAATGTGGATACTCAACCAACATTCTATGTCGAAGGTTCATGCCCCACTAAGAAAAGATGTTCCAATGATATTGGGGTCCATGTATACCACAAACCACTCAACCAAAATATTATGTCTCTAGTATCTCAAGGCATGTACCACCACAGTTAACTCCAGATTTTAAGTAGGATAATTCCTCTCATGCGGTCTCATCTGTCTGGAACCACGAACAACCCCTTGATCCTCTTGCATAAAAAAATACTCCTAGTCCAACTTCAAATTACTCACAAGACATGATATATGAATTACCTATCATAGGTAATTTTAGGATAGGTGTGGAGGTTATCCAACATTTCAGATCTGGATAAATCTCCCTCATAAGCATCTGACTAATCAAACTCCACCCCTTTCTTTGCCGGCCCTAACATCGGTGTAACCAAACATGAGAATTCAAAGATAAAGCATCGATAATAACCTAATAAACCCAAAAATAATTTAATCATGATGAAATTATTATTACTCTCTCAACATAACATAACTATAAATTTATCTAGGTTCATTAACACTCTTTCCTCTGATATTACATAACATATAAAGTGCACTTTATGAATCTAGAAAGTGAAATTTTTTATCTAGATATAGATCTGATGATCTCTCATGTACCCAATATGTTGTCAAGATGTTTGGAATGATCATCTACAATCTGGGAGTACAATAATACTTCATCGATAGAAACAACCACAATCTACTATGAAAAAAGGACGAAATGTTGGATTTATCAAGGCCATTAATACCTCCAGAAAAATATTCAAACCAAAGGATGTCAATAAAATCACATACAAGTAATACCTAATCTAAAAATATGTTTTAGGTATGTATGATGGGTTTAACCATGATTAGTGATATAAATATCTCAAATAGAACTTTTAAAAGATCTTGAAACATCTCAACCTGTCTATGAGATCATCAATTTTTGGAAGGGGATATCATTTCATGACCTTTATCCAGTTCAATATCTGATAATCCACATATATGAGAAAAGTCACATCATCCATTTTGGAAAGTGAACTGAGGAAACCCATGGAGATGTACAAGGTTGCATGAATCCTTTTCCTTCCAGATCATTCAACTGATCTTTAATCTCCAAAAGCTCTTATAGTGGCATCCTATTTAGAGGGATATAAATTGGATCTTCTCTCAGCACCAAATTGGTCATGAAATTGATCTATAAAAAAGGAATTATGTTATATAACTCATCTAGAATGACATCATAAAAATGGTCAACCACTAGAAGAAAAGTATCATGTTTCTTTCCTCCATCATCTTGACCAAGGATTTCTATCTGAGCCATTGGGAAAACCAATACGCATTGTATTAGTCTAGCATGACCATCCTGACTATCCCACTCACCCCATTGAGAATAAATGCCTCCTTATAGATATATAAAGTTAAATATCCTCTGATAATAGTCAATATAATCCGGAAATAGTAGTAACCAATGAATAGAAAGAATCAAATCAAATCCTATCATTTCTAGTACAAACAGTTCCTAAAAGAAATGGTAACCAGCAATTTATAGAGAACAAACCTTCTAACGTTTTATATTCTTCGATATCACTCACAATGGTGTATCAATGATCAAAATTCTATCCAATATTTCAATAATGAAACCCAATATATTTTCAGAAAAGAGAAGTTACAAAGGAATTTGATGCTCCTATGTAAAAAAAAATTATAAATGGTAGAAGATATAAGAATCATACAATTGATGATAGAAGGATCTATATCTATATTACCTGGAGTAGCCTACATAGTGTGAAGAAGACCATCCTATCCTCCATGGGCTCTTGTCAGACTCACCAGAGATGTCCCCTTTACATGGTATTGAATTTCCAGCACAAGGGTATCTCATCCTCTACATCGAACAGAATGTCCAATTGAACACCATATACCTCCCTACAGAGGAGTAACTGAGTGCTTCCCAAACTTTAGTAACTATCTTGTTCCCCTTCCACTTCTATTCTATGACAAGTTCCAATAAAACTTCTAATGTATACCCTACTTACTGCAAGTGTGGAACTCCAATGTGGGGTATGGAAACTTATGCTATTTGTATCCAAACATTACACACTAATAACACTATAATGGAACATGATCCTGATATGGATTCCAAATACACTAACTTCACTACCAGCTATTTCCTTGGTGATAACTGTCATAACAGTGCTTCTTTACACAAGAAGAAGAGATCCCAGTTTACCCCAGTGAAAATTCCTTACCACTGATTAGTTCCTCTCTAGGATTTGGTTCTGTGATGTGTGCATGATTTATCAACTAAAAAAACTACTTAGAGAAAAGAAATCCACCGATCAACCGATGTCATTGAGAATTAGGTCTAGAAAACTTCTCTCCCAATATATCTCATCATCCACTAATGATTGAGAAAAGGGGTTTAGATCAATGAAACATTCATCATATTCCATCAAAATCATGCCATATTTTTTCAGATGCATGAACTCAAGACACTTCTAATCCCACAACATCTCTAGATAAATGTGGCTCGTGAACTTCACCTCGAAGTCCTTATATGATAAGTCATCCTATTGTCCAGCCCAGTCTAGAATGTCCCACCAATTCCTAGAAGGTCCAAAATTCATACACACTGTATGTTTCACCCTCTTATTTATAGGTGTCTCGGGGTTCTTGAAGATCATTCTGAATGACTCAATCCAAAAATCGGATTTCTAGGGGAATCCCACCCCCATTGAATTTAAGGTGGATGTTGTAGCTAAAATTCTATTCTTAGCTGAAACATAAATGTTGCAATGTGAACAATAACCCTTTCTATAGACCACATAAACCTAAGAAATATTTCTAGAATCTAAACATCCATATCATCCAAATGAGCTATAGGAGGCCCTAATTCATCTATGTTTGAAGTATGATGATTGCCACTCTCCTGACACTCAACTCAAAGATAATGTATAGTCATTTTTCTTTACAAGATAAACACACTCCTTAAAACATTGGATATAACAACATGGGCAAACTCAACAGGTGGAAAAATTGAGAACCACTAAATCATGGCTCTCCAAACAAGGATTGGAAATTTTTTCAGAAAATAATAGTTCTTATATTTTATTTGTTATATTTAATATGTTTATCATAGCATAGTTCATATAGGAAAGTATATAACACATGTAAAAAACATGTCAGTATCATGAGTAATTCATGTCAATATATATATATCCTTATGTTCCTATCATGATGCATATATACACATCTAGCACCAGAATGGTCAATGAGTATAAATCATAAGGAATAATAACATCACAGAACATGTGAATCACTATGGGTGAAATTACCTCAATTATAACAATCAAACATCATGAAGAACAATATCGTCCATGGGATGTTGGATTTTACCTCTTACATGGGTTAACTAATTCTATGAACAAGTTCACTACCAAGTACTATCACATCGTAGTATCCATTATACAACTCCTAAATAGTAAATAAATCTCAAATAAAAACCAGATACCTCTGATACAACCTTGTAATGTCCACCAATCTAGCACTCCCTCATGTGACCCAAACATGTTGGGTAAAAGAACTCATGCATGCCTCCCTATATACCAGAGGTTTTCGACTAGCGGTAGGGGTGTAATAAATATATTGGGGAAACAATATATTCTATTATAGAGCTAAAACATAGTCGAATAATCAAATAATAATAATAATATCAGATTAATAAAGAACAATAGAAACCATATATCATACAACTAGAATGTAATGTATAATTAAATATACCAATAATGATGAGTCGTGTAATGAAAAATTGAGATGTATCTAAATGTCAAACTGAAAACAATAAAAATAAAAGAAGAAACTGACATAATATAATCTAAAAAGATCTCGATACTCAACCCCAATAAGTTATATGGTCCCTAAAAATATTCCAAACCGAAACCCATATGATCTACTCGGGTACCAAATGAAAGGTCTAATAGACTGCATGTAAAACACAGTATGTCGACACTAGCACAACTTAAAAAAACTATTCTAATAATAATTGCATGAAATAAAGAGATAAAAAGTTGCATTAATTAATAAATTAATATGATACATAAATTAACCTACTTCAGAACCATACCATTATGTATTTTATCATGTATTACAACCATGACAACCATACACATAAACCATAGAATAATCAAATAACCTATAAGAGACCAATATATAAGAATTTTAGACTCTTGGAATAGACCTCTATTTAATCCATTTAGATTTTATGACTATGAAAAACTAAATACATAATAATTTCAACATGTATCACTAGGCTAATATTGCTATATAATCATTTCAACATGTATCACTTGGACAATCACACTATATAATCATTTCAACATTTGGGGAAATACCTATATATATGTATTACAGCATGTATCCCTTAGACAAGAACACTATATAATAATTTCATCATCTGGGAAAATCCCTATATATAAACATTTCATCATCAAATAAAAAATTAATAACAGTAAGGATATCACAAAATCACATCAAAAACATTTATGGTTAATTAAGAAAATTATATTTTTTTTCAATTAAACATTCATTTATATATAAATTTATCAAAAAAAAATATAAATAACATATAATAAATTAACTGATCAATTTGATGTCAAGAAATTACCTTTAGTCTCATCTCATGAGAAACAAACTTAAAGTTGTTAACCAATTCAAACTTATTTTGGGGTTTGCTCACCCAATGGGTAGCCACAAGCCAGATTGAAACATCAATTGAATGCATACAACAAGAAATCCAATCCATAATTTATAATCATTAAGTATTTAATTAATCAATATGCACATAATTTTTTTGAAATCTCAATATTGAACATACTCAAGTAATCGCTATTATTTAATGGTTTTTTCACCCAATGAGTAGCCACAAGCCAGGTTGCAACATCAATTGAATATAAGGGATCCACCAAAAAATACAATACATAATTTATCATCATTCAGTGTTTAATTAATCAATATGAACATCATGGTAGTGGAATCATATTATTGCACATTCACAAAAATTAAAAGACCATAAGGTTAGGTTTAGAATCCATTCATATATCTAGTGATTAATGAAACACATTCAACTAGAATTGAAAAACATGATTGGATGTGGGGAATTTTATAAAAAATAACCTATATCAAACTAGATAAAGATCAAAACCCCAAATAATCCTAGAAATTACATTTACACTACAACCATGGAGAGAAATGGAAGGAAGGGGAAATCCTCGAGCAATGCAAATCACCTATGATCAGATGCAAAAACAAGATGACCAGAATTGAGGAAAGGGGACCAAAAATCCATGTAGCACCTTAGGTTTCAGGAGGAGGAAGGGCTGAAGAAGATTAATGGAAGTTATAAGTGCACAACACATGTAAAACCATAGATCATGGGAAATACCTAGCTTGTAACCATCTTTCACTTCATGTTTTTTTTATTTGTGATTTATGCCAAAAAATGAACCACATCAACTTAATTTAAAAATTCTCGAACATTACACATCATGTTATGTGGATTCACGACATCTAACAAATTCATTTCATATACCAGTTCACAACCTTTATCCTTTTCACCATATCATCTTAATGGATGTTACATGTTATGTAACCCATTTACATACCATGTAAATTCTCTACAAACAAATTTCAATTCATCTTTAGTAAATTCACCAAAACCACCACTGATGCCGCTTATACTCATGGTAAACCAACCTAATCCCATTTGACACATTTATAACCAGAATTTATTTATTTATAAAAACACACATCCTTGAAATTTAGGTAATTTTCCCCACAAATTCTCTCTTTCTCCAAATAAGACTCATCAACCAACTTTTAACGACAATGGAAAACTCACCAAAATACATTTAATGAAAAAATCAAAGAGGGAAATACTAGGAAAAAATGGGATCTTATAATATTGTAAATAATTTTTAAAAGTAAATTAATATTACGAATAAAATGTTAATATATTAATTAAATGAATTATAAAGAGTAGGTATGAAGCTGAGTGGAAGAATTAAAGATGGGGAAAAGTGTGGAATTAATGAAGAGAGAATTGGTTACCATGATTATAAATTCACTCCTTTATTAAGACATTAGCACCTTTAATGCATAGAGTTGTGCATCTCTAAAACATACTTGGTTAATAAGGGGATTATGAGAGGTAAATTAGGAATAACATAGACTTTGAGAATTGGATTGGAAGGGGTTTTTCAATCTATGTGGTAAAGGTATTTATACTTGATAGGAGAGGTATTTTAGATATAAAAATAGAATAAATTGTTATATCTAAGGTAAAACATTCAATAATGATATTTTTGACATTATGAATTATTTTTTATTAAAAATATATATTTTTATGACTTTAAAAATCAATATAAACATTACTTATTAGTTTATAAAAAAGGAAGAAATAAAAATTAAATAATTCGTTTTTAATGAAATACATTACATTTTTAAACTTTGAATATTAATTTTTAGGTTTGGAATTTGAATTTATTAGATTATTTATCTTATTAAATATATTTTTGGTTGATATAAAAATTACAGAATTTATTATAACATTATTTAATCCGAAATGATGTAATTAAAACATACTGTTTATGTAAAAAGTGAATTTTTAATATTCACAAAAAATTGATGATTTTTAGAAAATTACTAGAAAACACCCTTTGAGAATTCTGGCATACTAATTTTTAAAATGAAATTTATTTTATCAATATCATTTCCTATATTATGAAATTTTAATTATTATCATAAAAATTATGGTTCTATGAAATTTATTAAAATATTCTTTATCAAAAAAATCACACTTTTTTGAGATTATAATTGAAATACTTATTATGTGGAATTATGATATTTAACTTTAAATGAATTACTTATGGAAATAATTATTTACATTTGATTATACTGTTTTATTGGTTAATTGTCTTCTATAACTATCAACTTACTATTTTAACTGTTATATTATTTTTCCTAGTAGTCATATTACTATTCTAAAAGTCATATTACTATCAGATTACTATTCTACAAGTAATATTACTATTCATTATGTGTGCGTGTGTATTTATACCTCTTATATTAAATAATATTTTGTTTATTCATCATTCACTCAAATTCATATAAAAGTTTAATTTTTTTCATGAATCGACCTGATGGGGTCTGACCTGTGACTACCCTAAGCCTGACTCCAATAGTCCCGGGGATGGTGACCAACATTGAATAGGAATATCCCACAAATGAGAAGCATTATCCTAATGTACCTGTATATATGCACACATCTCCAAACCATACAATGCTGAAATGTAAATCTACTAATAGAATGCATGCATAAAACTAATATTCCAAGACCCGAGTATAACATGAAGTAAATGAAAAGTAAACATGGACAAATAAAATCCCACCACAAAGGGCCTTTACATGAGTCCACTGAAACAATAGAATTCCAACCAGCTCCAAGGGAGATTACTATATCAAAGGTATGATCCCAGTAAACACCTTGGTCTTCCCAGCTCTACCTATGTCCCACCCACTCCGAGTCCTCCTAGGAAACCATCAAAAGGTTCACCATCTATATAAGACAAGACACGTGTGTGAAAATCCCATGCAAGGATGAGTATAACAACACTCAGTGGGACCTTAAAAACTATACATGATGCACCAAGTAAGTAATCTCGATACAATATGTAACAATCTATGTATCAGTGATGCGAATAGAGAAAAAGGGAACATAGATATACTCAATAGAGACACCACGCCATCAGATGTTCACAACCAATTTCCAGCCATAGGATTCGGTTTGAAGAAACACCCATTATGAGAGATCCCACTCCACGATCCATGCTATCATTAGAGACACTCGACAATGTTTTCTATCTCTTTTGGGCCCAGCCTGAAGAGAACATGTTGGTCTAAGAATATTATGATACACATATAGGGGGTCACACCCTGGACTATTGAGGTACACCATGATTTAGATCTAGATCAAAAATGACACACTGATAGGGGTTAACACCCAAAATCAATAGGGGACACCAAAACCCCAATATGTATCAACCCACAATGTAGGCGATCACATTCCAATGATTCCACAAACCATATTGATGTGGTCCTCTAAATAGAGGATCAACACCCTACTCAGGGTGGTTATGACGAATTCAAAAACTCCACCTGGGATGATAGAGTATCACACTATAATCTCACAGAGGGAAACCACACCTCTATATGATACTCAACCTCTATAGGGGATTATAATCTAGTGGTGTGGATGTAAGGTTGCACTGTAACCTCAGGGAAAGGACCAAGGGAATGAACCTAACTTATACTAGTCCAAACTAGGAAAATAAGAGCCTAAAATTTGAAAAGGTACCTAACATTGGTCACTAGTTGACCTTATTACAATTTGGGTCATGCACCAGCTAACAACACATCATTTGGATGCTTTATTTAGGAGATAAGGATAGTTAAATGAAATTTCCTGTAGTCCTTTCAGGGGTCCGTGGACCTAATATAGAGGTAGGTCCACCTACCATCATTGTCTACTACCACGGTCGGCCTACTACTACAGCCAGTCAACCAACCATGTGGACCAGATGCCTGTGGACATAACTTCATAGTCCGTCCACCTGCTGCACCAGACCAATCGCTATGGTTGATCGTAGTAGATTCCCTAGATCAAACCTCGGTCCACCCCATCCGACGTAGACCACCGGCTAGACATGATCAAGTGACCTAGTCCATCCCACATAGACCATCATGCTCTACTTCCATCACTAACTCCCACATCAACCACCTTTATCCCACGTCCACCGCCTTCTCATGCAGTCGCCGTCTTGTTTGCCTCTGCCACCGCACACCATCACCTATGCGGGCCACCACTACCTCATGCTGGTAGTCCCTTCCAAGGACAACCATGCCACCTCTAATTATCAAAAATCAAAATAAGCATAAATCTGAGCTCCTTAGGACACTATATACACTAATTTTTCCTCGGTTGTCAATTTGACTCAAATCCGAGGGTCCGATCATATTCTAAACCACCCAAAAATTTCGAGTCTGGACCCTAGGGATCTAACCGGTGAAGAATAAAAATATAGGATGTAAGAATGAACATAAGTAATGTTTTATCATTATTTACATAGAATTATAGGCCAATGATCAAGAATGGGGGATTTTTTTTAGAAAGAAAGATCAAATAAATCCTAATAAACCATCAAAACAATCCCATCCCACAAATAAGATTGATATATAGGATAAACAATTCCTTGATTAGTCCACATTCATTTTAGAAAACAAGAAAATGGAAGAAAACATTATAACAAAAATCCTACCTCAATTTGGAAAGGTCATTGATGAAGAATGAAGTTGTGTCGTGTTTTCTGGTGTGATCCCTCAAGCCTGTCTTGCTCCAATCTCCAATATCTGATTTGAAAAACCATTGTCGACATTGTCCACCAATGATGTATCTTCTGATGCATCTATTGTACTTTTAAAATTTATAGGTTTATGAAGTTAACCATGTGAATTTTTCAAAAGAGTGTATTTAAAGAGAGAATTAGGTCACTAAATCAAAATAATTTTTATTAAATTTGTTTGTTCCATTTAATGTATGTGGAAACTTCTTCACAGATTACCAATGCTGACCAATGTTTGGTCCCACCTAGGGTAAAGATTCTATTATGAACTCAAAGGTTCCCTAAGATTTCTCATTTGGGAAACCCTTTAGGAGTTATTATAATTTTTTTAGAAGAGATGTGTTCGTGTGCTATCAAATAATTTAATATTTTTCAAACATCTATTTTAGGAACATCGGGCCTTGGAATCGCATGTTGTCTTAGAAAATGGCATCAGAAATTATCTATATAATATGTAAAAATAATACATGGAAAATAAAAGTTGTTATATCCTCTAAACCATGGTTTTTTATGCACTTGAAATGCAAAAATAAGGTCTACTCAATGAAATGGGGGTACTGAATGCAAATCCGAGCCCCCATATCCCATGTTATCTCCAAGATATTCTTGTGCTGCCAACAAACATGTACAAAATGAATCGATCTCCCACGAAGTATCCTCTCTTGCTGATCATATATCTCCACCGAGTACTCCGCCAATGTATCTCCATCCTCAATATCCATCTCATCCCAGTTGATGATGTGTGATGAGTCATGTTTTTACCTCCTTCAATATGAAAAATGGAAGGTGTCATGTACCTGATCTAACTACGAAGGTAGAGATAAGCAGTACACCACCCCACCAATTCTATGATGTATCTGAAAAGGGATGATTAAACTCATAGATATCTTACTTACCATGCCAAATATCTATAATCCCCATCGAGGGGAAACCTGAAGGAACACATGATATCCTTCCTATAACTCCAAAGGCCTCCATCACATAAAGGTATTAGACTTATGATGGCTTTGTGTAGTATTCATCTTCTCCTTGATTATCTTCACCTTCTCAGTAGTAGCTCATACCCACTTCTAGCCCATGAGTATTGACTCTCACGGGTTAGTCTAGTAAAGTGGTGACCTATAGTGTCTCTCATACAAGTAATTGAATGTGTCATACAAATGGTGAAATGGTAGATATTGTTGAATGGAAACTCCAACCTTGTTAGGTGATCTTCCAAACTACATCCATAATCATACATACAAGCTCACAACATGTCCTCCAGAAACTGAATGGTCTTTTTAGTCTAGTCATCCATATATTGGTGAAATGCTGTGCTCAAGCATAACCAGGTCCGAAATGCCTCTCGCATTCCCTTCCACAACTTTTATGTAAATCTAGCATCATAATACAAAAACTGTTTCAATGAAACTCCCTAGAGCTGAACTATATATTATGCATAGAGGAACCCCTTGCTCCCTAATGAACTCTACACTCAAATAGCTAGGAAGTGGGCAAACATGGTGAGTCAGTCAATGATCACCTAGATTGTATTGTTTCCCCTGGATGTATGTGGTATAACCATCATGAAATCCATCAATATCCCATCCTACATTCACTCTATAACCTCACGAGGTTTAGCTAAACCCACCAGATCCTAGTACTCATCCATTACATGCTGAAAAGTAAGGCATAGAGAAACAAACTTTGCAACACCTCTCATCATCCATATCCACCAAAACTAACATTGGACATCCAATAATATATTCACCACACTTGGGTTTACCACAAAAGGAGTTTTATTAAACTCCCTCAGAACCTATTCCCGCAACATCACTAGTACCATTGTTCATTCTCCGGAAAGTTTAATCCCCCAACTTTATAAATATCCATCAGGATAATGCTCTGGGGATATCCATAAGTGTGAGGTATAGAAGTCAATATCCCCAAGTTGTGCCTCCCTGAGCCGTTGTCAAAGTGGATGGGTGACAACCATCAACTCAAGGTTAGATGCTCCATCTCCATTTATAATGGATATATACCATGAGGACAACTACTCTTCTTCCTTGTTCAGAAACATTGAACTGGATCTCAAACTGAGATCATCTTCCACAACATTCCCCTTCCCAAGAGTATAGAAAATCTCAAATTCATTTTCCTGTCGAAACATTAGCTATCTAATCTATCTCAAATTAAGATCTATCTGCAAGAAGATATAGTTGAGACATTTATGATCAGAGTACATGATAAACCACTCACCCATCAGGTAGTGTTGAAACATTTTCTATGTTAAGACTACCCCAAATAACATAAGATCATGGGTTGCATAGTTATTATTATGTGGCCTCAACTGGAGTGAACTGTAACCAATCACTAGTTACAACTACATCAAGACACAACCAAGATCGTTTCCCGATGCATCATAAAATACCATGTACTCAACGGTTCCTCTAGTAACCTAAATTTGGGATTACTCCTCATCCTCTTCCTCAAATACTGAAAGCATTTAACTAAGGTAAACCTTCTAGAACCATCATGACCCTCTCAAATGATAAAAATTGGGGTCATCAATCCGCGGTATTTAATTTTTTTTTCACATCCACCTTGTTCATGCACTGATAGTCCACACACAACCTCAAGCTATTATCTTCCTTTTTGGTAAACAAAATTGGGGCTTCCTAGGGTGAAACACTGGGTCTTATGAATCCCATCATCTACATGTTCTCCTAATGCACCCTCATCTCGCGAGGCTTTGTGGAAGCCATCTCATATGCTAGTGTAGACATAAGTGTTATCCCTGGGTGTAAACTAATTCATAAGTCTATCTATCATTGGGGGAGGTTAACCTATAACATCATTATGAAAGACATCCTCATACTCTACCACCACTATAGTAAACTGAGGACTCATAAGATCAACTTCACTAGTGTTATGAAATCCAATAAATCAGTAATCGGTTGCACCCTCCTATGCATGAGTCTATCCAAAGATTCCTAGGTTTCCTTTTCACCAATGAAGTAAGACATCATTACATTACAGTGGACACACCACACACTTTTCCAACAATAAAAAATCATTGCATGAACTATAGATAACTAGTACATAGTAGGAATGGCATCGTATGTCCTCAACACCACTATCAAGATATATCAACTGATACTCTCATATCCAAGAGTTATGTCAATCTTTTGACACCAGTGGGTGATCATTGGTTCTCATCCAGTAGGAGTCTCCAATATTGAGGGTCGAGTCAACGGGTAAATCAAAATAATTAAGTATCAAACTAGATTCATGGAAAGAATAGAATGACTAGAACTTATTTCTATCAATACAATAGCTTAATTAGAAAAGACACAGATCATACCTTCAATCATTGCTGGAGCCCCCTGGGTCATTTACCTCAACTGTATGAAGATGTCCCCCCAATCCTCTAGCTCCCTGAGCCTAGCGTGGACCACCTTGGGATGGAGGTGGTAACATGTTGAAATGTTGACCACCTCCTTCTGCTCTCCCTGCTCCTCTTCTATGTCTGCCACCCTATGGATCTGTCTACTCAGGTTGATATCTCAACCCCATCATTCTATCCAAAGTCTCCCTATTAACAATGCGATGAGTTAGAAAATAGTGGATGAAATGTACCCTACCGTCTCATGAATATCACCACCTCTCTCCAGGATGATTGGATGCACCCTTTGAGCCTAGAAATGTAGATACATTTCCCCAAGACATCCTATTTAAGTTTTTTACACCTCCAAGTCCCTAAGGTTGACTTAAACTTCATGCTACTGAGGTATCTTCTCCTTCTATCCCACTCAAGAAAATAACATCAAGTATCCTCTTAGACAAGAACCTTTTTACCACCAAATCCTACTCAAGAACCTCAGAATAAGTAGTAATCCACATAAGGATAAAATAGGATCAAATGTCCTTATATAGACCTCACTCAAAGGTCAGACCCCTAAAGTACTGATCATGTATCATATCCATTAAGTACATTGAATGGTTACTATGCCTCTATGAATACTCCGATACCAACATGTAATCCATATGGAGATATATAAGATCCTAGAAATGTATATTCCTTATCTTATAAAGTGAGAAATCCTATCTTAAAGGATTCTCAATATTTGTCCATTGAAGAGTTCCCTCATCATAGGATCGGGTAAGAAAGCCTCAATATTGCCTTTTTGAGCCATGAAAAAGTCTTCCTGCTAGGACCACCATATGATATATAGGTTCCTTTATTAGATAGAAATCATAGGATACTTCATCAAACTAGTACTCAGATACCTATGTGTTGGGATCTCCTTAGAACATGTGGCGTCTCTATTGCTGAAACTCGTGATGCACACTTAGCCAACACACTTCATTCTCCTATACTGTAGGTACCATATTATACTTTATAGGTGTTGGTATAGCTGGTGAACCACATGGAGGGGCCATATATGGTACAAATCCACATATAAATTCCACATCATATGATAGATCATCCTCATGATCATGCAGTGGAATCCTAGATGGTTTTATATGTAGACACATCTTGAAATAAAGAAAGATGCATCATGGTCAATTGTGTATATCTGGGGAGCTGAATTAAGAAGGAAATGTAAAAAACTACCATTCCTATATTATTCATGTTTTATTTCGTCCCATGCAACTAGTGTTCTCGTGTAATAAGTTCAAAATCGTGTTATTAGGGTCCTGGTTCATGGATATTTTATCTTCCACACTAACACTGGAGTCTCTGGCCTGAATATCAAACTCGAAACACTTAACATGATGCGCCAAACCAATATCATAGACTCCTAGTATTAAAGTAGAATTTACCATTATAATACCACTATTTCACAACCCGACCAACCGGGGTCTGACCCGTTACTACCCCATACCCACCTCCAATAGGTAATGTGCTGGTGACTCGCACAGAGTAGAAAAATGCCAAAAATGGGAGGAATTACCTATGAACACACACTTCTCCATTCCACACGATGTTGAAATGTAAAACAACCAATAGATTTCATGAATACAACTAAGATCCCACAACTAAAGTACAACATGATTTAAAGTATAAGTTAACATGGCCAAATACAATCCCACCACAAAGAGTCTGTGAACGAGTCCACTAAAACTATAAATGTCAAATTTTCTTTAAGGGTGATAACTATGCGAAAGATATGATCCCAGTAATAACCTTTGTCTACCAAGATCTAGCTATGATCCAACCATTCATGGTCCTCCTAGGACACCATTGAAGGGTCACCATCTGCACAAGACATGACACGTGCAATAAAAGCTCGTACAAAGGTGAGAATAACAATACTAAGTAGGAAACCCCAAAAACACTAAACATGAAGCACCAAGAATGTTATATCAATACAAGATGTAATAATATATGTATAACATATACCCTGATAGAATGAGAACCTAGATATTCATAAGAGAGGAACCATGCCATCAGGCGGTCATAACCAACTATCTACCACAAGATTCTATTCAAAGCAATGCTCATTCCAGGAGATCCCACTCCAAAATTCAAGATATGATTAGAGACACTCGACGAATAGGTGTAACTCATTTGGGCCTCTCTTAAAGATAACACATTGGTATTAGAAGACTATGCTACATAGATAGGGGTCACACCTAGGACCCCTGCGGGACACTACAAACATGATCTGGATAAAACACGATACACATGTAGAGGGTCACACCCAGAACCACTAACTGATACCCTGAATAGAATATGTATCAACCTGCTATGTAAGGGATCACATGCAAATGATTCCACAAACTCAACCAATGCAGTCCAATAGATAGAGGATTTATTCCCAAATTAAGTAGGTTATACCAATTCCACAAAATACACTAGGAATGACAGTGGATGTCACCCTAGTGCCATAGAGGGACACCAAAAATCTATTTGAGACTCAACCTATAGTGTGGATTATAATCTAGTGGTGTTAATATAATGCGACACTATACCTTCTAGGAAAGGAAAAAGTGAATTCCCTCAACCTATACTAGTACTAAAATGGATAATAAGATCATAAAATCCAAAGAATGTACCCAATATTGATTCGAAGTCAACGATCTTGCAATCCGTGTCATGATGCCGGTGATGGAACATAATTTGGATACTTCGTCTTGGAGTTATGGCTGTTTGAAAACTACTTGCCGACCTATCAAGGGACTACGGACCTACCTCCTTTGTATGTCCACCTACTTCCATGGTATACCAATATGGTATACAACATCAGTCATTCTACCTACTATGTGGGCCGATCTCCTATGGTCTGATCACCACGGTCGGTCCACCTGTTGTGCCTGACCATCCACTACAGTCGATCAACATTGTCAAATGACGTGGACTAGACACTCGGTCATTGTGCTCTGTGGAAGCTTGAAATTTTGTTGATACGTGGTTGAATACTGAGGCCGATCATCACATTTGACCATAACCTAGATCTACCTTGGTTTCCCTGGATCTGACCCAGGTCCACCTCGTCTGGTTCAGACCACTAGCTTGGCTTGACCCACCAACTTGGCCCAGCCCACCAACCTAACCTAACCCAACTGGCTCGGCCTGCTCCATGTCTGCCACCTCTAGAATCCTCCACCACCATCATGTTTCTTCCACTGTCTCACATAGTCACCACTGTGTATGGCACTAAGAGCCCCTATGGCTCTGCAACCTACACAAAGACTACCGCATGTGCGTCGCCGCCTATGTCGGAGGTCCCTTCCACGGACCACTATGTCTCTTGTGATCCCCAAAAATAAAAATGATCATAGATCTGAAATCCTTGGGGAATGATCTACACTCATATAGCCTTTTTTTCATGACCTTTCCCTATGGGGTCCATGTCGGGACTCTCCAATCCTTTCACCAATTGGATAGGGGCTAGTGACTAGCACCGATTAGGCATATCACTAACAAGGGAATCCTTGCCTAAGTACCTGGACACATAAACAAATATCCAAGCCCACAAATTCTGAAATTAAAATAACCACTCAGGAAAAAATCCATGCATACAACTAAACCCAACCAACAGAGTACACTGGAATGTAAAGTGCGAAATATAAACTCGGCCAGAATACAAGCCCACCAAAAACAAGATTCTGCAACTACAAATTCCAACCTATAAGCACAAATTGGTACTAGGACTACTTCTCATAGCCATAGTAACACCTTGTCCTATAGGGAACTCATAAAGCTCTGTGCAGTCTTGGTCTACCAGGGACTCCATCAAAAGCCCGCTCATCTGCCCAAGACATGACATGTCCTGGAAAATCCCGTGTAGTGGTGTGTATAACAATACTCAGTAGAGTACCCCAAAAACCACAAAGAAATACACAAAATAATGGTATAGTTATCTCTAAATAGTATAAGTCTACTGAACATATAGAAAGATAAACAAAATATAGATATACTCGAAACCCAGATCCGTAGTCTAGAGACAAGTCACATGACTGCATACCCAATCTAGGGTTTTATTTAGAAGATTCCACGAAGCACTCATTCCAGAGAACTCACTTGATGAGACGGATAACTCTGATGTTTTCCATCAGAGAATTAATTTATATTGGAAAAATCCATGAGAGATGGATACAATCATTCTGGGAGAATACAGTCCTGAGTGGGTAAATATCATGATACATAGATGAGGATCACTTCCAGGGCATTAGAGGATACCAAGACTCATCCTGATTCACTTTCTAAGTAGAGGATCACTGTTCTTTATGATTTTTCACACTGGAACCTGACACTACCTAAGGTCAAGAAGGGATAGAGGATCTCTCTTCGAGCTACTTGGTGGGATACCTGACTCTATCTCAGAAAGTCCTGCTAATGGGATCATACTCCTGTGGATGGAAACATTACCTGACCTTCTGGGGAATAAGAAAAAAAGGGGAAGTAACCAAAATGAAACTTGTACAAGGAATGGTGGAAAAGAGGATCAATACATGTTCAAGGATATGCACAGTGTGTAAAAAGATCACACACAGTGTATCTTGACTCTAGGTACTACCCGTGTAAAATGGCTCTAGTCAGAAAAACATGTCGTATTGAAGGAAGTAAGTACACAGCATGAAGGACAGACCAGATGTTGTGTCCGAGTAACTAGGGTTCACTTCATGTACGTGGTTGTGTGTCAATACAAGGCTTCAACCCGTGTAGTCCATCCCATGTAACTGGTACATGGGGTAACCCATGTAACCATCCTAGTCTGGATTTGTGGTGGATTACATGGTTTCATACTCCACCTCATGTCTATGTATCCCCTAGATATACTCCAAGTCTTGTTTAGCCGCCTCTTCCAAGCTACATAGGGTCTACATGCTGTGTTGTAAAGCCGTGTCATCCATCCCATGTCCATGTATTTCCCAGAATACGTACTGAGCTTTGGGGAAGGGCCCACATGTCGTGTGACAGGGTTCACATGCCGTGTGATACTTGTCTGTCTCCTGAAACCCAATCCACCACAGAGCTTGTCCCACAAAGCGTGTTCTTCGGGTTACACACTGTGATCTTCGATAATTTCCAGAATCACTGGTTCTTCATCAGCGAGCCTTCGATGATGCCCATTCTTAAATCCAGTTTTCTGATCTCTATGAAACATAATGTTTTAGGTCACCCCAACCCCCTAAAGCTGATTCCATTGGTTTTGGTCCTCTGATCGGCCCCAAAAATGCATTCTAAAACCTCGTATGAAGAATTCTAGAATAATGGGAACTTCTGAACAATGTTGATTCGTCCGTCGTTGTCCCTGTCACACCTCCACTGGGTCATCATGATGTTATATCACTAGTTTGAGATCGTTGCACTGAGGAATGGGCACAAAACGATTCCTCATTCGTATACCTGTAAAGAACAAAAAGAATGTGTTGAAGAGGGAGGAAGAAATCCAATAAACAAAAGACAAATGAACCTCAACCATCATTCATCATGGTGTTAATCCACTCCCACTAGAAGGATTAAATGTGGTAAATTAAAAGTATTAAAACATGGAATAATAAATTCCCCAGGAACGAACCCGATGAAGCCATCACGCAAGAACGAATATTGGCGGATCAACTAGTTCGTGGGTTGATCTGCGTTCATCATTGAATTAAAGAATAGGGAAGAAAAACAAATTAAAACTAAACCCCTACCTCATGGAGGGATCAATCGCTGACAAAGGGATGGTGCTACCATTGTTGTCGAGATCCTTCAACTCTGCTGGTGTGGCGATTCATACTATTGATTCATTGTAATTCAATGTGGAGAGTTATATCTGGGGAACCAAGAATTCTACATTGTTTCTCTCAATCTTCTTCTAATTACATACATTCAATTAACCCATTAAAAGGAGTGAACATGTTTTAGAATTCTGTCACGCTGAGTCACTGTTGTTACTCTATAGAAATAATGAGTCAGCGTTGCTATTTCAGAGTGATTATGTGATGTCATTAATTATCGAAACAGTTTCCCCATTTTTACACTGTAGTGAACATTTACAAATAAAATAAAATAAAAATTTCAATTTTTGTTATTTTATTTTATTTTACTTAAAAGGACCAAAAATTAACTTTTTCTCTTGAACCGCACTACTCAAGGATAGGCATGTTCATAGACAAAGTCATCATCCCAAAAGCAATGGTGCCCTCATATTTTTAATTTGGGCATGTCATTGGAAATATCCACAACCACATATATACACACTGACTCACTTAACTTAACAAAGTTCAAACCACCATTCTGAGCTCACCGGGGCTCAAGATGATTTTTCATATCCACACTTGGTCATGAAATAATTCCATATAATATTTAAAAAAATAATACCCAAAAAATCTGAGATATTAAATTCTCCCCACCATGGGACATTACATCACCGAAAAGACAAAAAAAGGGATACTCAAAAAGATGTGGGTAATGGGCATGGATCTGAGCCTCCCACTCCCACGTGCTCTCCTCAAGATTCTCGTACTACCACTGTACATGAAACAATGGAATCGATCACCAACGAATCATTCTATCTTGCTGATCTGCGATCTTCACCAGGTAATTAGCAATGGTCACTCCATCATCGACATCCTGATCACCTTAGTCGATGAAGTGTGATTGGTCATGCACATACCTCCTCAGCTACGACACGTGGAAGACATCACGTACCCAATGCAACTGTAGTGGAATGGATAAGTGGTACACCACCTCACTATATATACGTAGTATCTGAAAAGGAATGACGAATCATGGGGACAATTTCCCCACCATCCAAATCTTTGTAACCCTTGATGAGGTGAGACCTGAAGGGAGACATGGTCTCCTCCTCAAACATTAGAGGTCTCCATTGTTTGTCAGCATAATACTTCTTCCAGCTCTGTGTAGTCTTCATTAACTTCTGGATGATCTGTAAATTCTCAGTGGTAGCTCACACCAACTCTTGACCCATGAGGACTAACTCTATAAGGTCGGTCCAATATAGCGGTCACCGGAAGGGTCGCCCGTATAAGGCCTCGAATGACGCCATAATGATGGTGGAGTGGTGGCTGTTGTAGAACATGAACTTCACAAATGGTAGGTGTTCCTTCCAACTAAAACCTAATTCTATGATACAGGCATGCAACATATCCTCAAGAAGCTGTGTGGTCCTCTTTGTTTGACCATCGGTCCAGGTATGGAATGCCATGCTCAAATATAGCTAGGTCCAAAAGGCCTCCTGAAAACCCTTCCACAACAGAGATGTGTATCGCATGTCTCGATCTAAGACTATCGTCTAAGGGACACCATGAGGCCAAACTATCTCCTGAACATAGAGGCATCGCACGCTCTCTATGAAACTCTGCTCCCTGATAGGTAGGAAGTGGGCTGACTTGGTTAGTCGGTCAACAATCACCTATATGGAATCATTCCCCTTGGAAATTCATGGTATGATCATCATTAATTCTATTGATATTCCTTCCCACTTCCACTCTTGAACTACCATGGGTGAGCTATCCCTACAGTAACGTGGTGCTCCGCTGTAATGTCCCAGGTTTTTGGGGTCCATTACTTTGTAAAAATCTGATGATGGAGGTGTTCTGGGTGGTCTCGAAGGCCATCCCAGCTTCTCGGTGACTCCTTGTAGTAGCCTTGTCCTACCGACAGCCTCTTCCTACCGGTAGACCTATCCTACTGGTGACCTTGGGTTACCGGTAGCCCTCAGATACCGGTATCTCTCGGATATCGGTAGCTCTCGGCTACCGATAGCTGTCGCCAATTGGTAGCTGTCACCAACCAGTAGCTCTCTGCTACCGGGGGATCTCAGCTACCGGTAGCTCTCTCCTACCCCCACAGGCTTTCCAGTAGCGCCTCCTTTTTACATAAATTGGTTTTTAAACCACATTTTGACCCCTTTAAGCCTATTTTAAAGCCCATTAATGCCCATTAATGGATTTTAAATTAAATTATTGGTGTGGTGTACATTTGTTGTTAGTGCCCCGAAGGGCGGGGACCTTTTAAGTTATGTTTGGGTGACCTGGACATGTGGTCAACCCACGATACCACTTCTTACACGGTTTCGAGTTTTTCTTTCCGCATCTTAACCATCCCAGGAATGCTATATCTCAGCCTTTATAACCTAAAGGCATCTCCCTACGTTTCTTTTTCTCGATCACCGTGCGCTCAGAGTACCCTTCCTCCCGACGAGTTTTAACCCCTCGAAGATTTCCTTGATCGCGTTCTATGGAGTTCCTACTACTCACTTGAGGACTTAACGCCGATCATTGATCCGTCAGGTAGGGATTTTCTCCTTCGTCTCTCCTTTCTGTGTATCATGCAGGGTGGCAATGCTTTTGCCTCTGTGGAAATTGATGAAATTGAACTTATTTAAGATAATGAATGGACCTTTAAAGAATGAAAGAGGGGTGTGATCGATGTTCTGCTATACTCTTTTTATATTGTTATGTGTTGTGAATTGTACGGGCTTGTGCTCACTAAAAATCATGGACCTTGGTGGTATTTCCTTGCACACTAATAAACCTTGTCACCCCTATATGTTTAAATAACCCTAACATGGAATTGTTTAATTACGAATACTCGGTTAAATAAATTGAAATCACCAGGATCAACCCTTTTTCTATGATAACCCTGGTTAATGTACAGTGAAATTGAAACCATGGAGTGTGTTATATCTTTTAAATCTGAAAATACCTGCATGGGCCTGCCTTGTGTTGGTGGTACTAGTTTGGTTGTTTCTTTCATGGGCCTATTACTGGGGCGATGTGGGTGGGGATGGGATCCCCTATTATTATACTTTCGCTGGTTTTGAATTTGAGGATATGTGATTACTCTGCTTATATCACGAATTGGGGTGGGATCCTCTATTGTTGAGAAACCGTTGGCTCTTGGATTTTGGGAACAAGGGGCTATATCTCGGGGTTTTCTTTGTTTCCAGTACTTCGAGGGATCTCACTTATCCCTTTTTTGTTGTGACTTTTCAAGAGGATTGGGTGTGAATGCTATAATTGCTGTAGGCTGTAACTTTTTCCCTTGGTTTGTGTTTATGATGTTAGTTGCCCAGTAGTGCAGAACTTTATTTATATGATATTACATGAACATGGAAGAAAGAATAGTTTAAATGGGGATTGGTTCTAGGGGTGAGTTGTGACTCGGCTGTGAGTAGTGTGCTTCCTATGAAGAGGGATGAGTGTGCTTATGCTTGGGTTGGATTTGGAAACCCTAGGTTGGGTTGAGTGTTTGTTACATATACATATATTTGTAGTTCTTATGTTTCTTATTCGTGCCCCATCCAAGTTGATAACTTAGTGCCGAACACCCCCATTTCATGGGGGGTTTTTTTCCATCACTTATATTAGTGGCTGGTTATTAGCTCCTTTCTGCTCCCTTTCCCAGATAGCCCAAGTATCTTCAGGCAGGATGTGATGGCTTGAAGACCATTATTAGCCAAATAATCTTCGGGCGAGGTAGTTGTGGTGGTCGGACTAGGTGTTTGCGGGCATGTTGTTTCCCAAGAGTCTTCGAGATGAGGCTCAGGTCTCTTCGGGTGTGGAAGTAGTTGTTTTGCCCCAGGTGTTTGCGGTTATGGCTGTGTGTGGTGGTTGTGGCCTAGGTGTCTCCCAGTGAGATAGTGGTTATGTCCCAGGTGTGTGCGGGTGGGGTTTGGCAGTGGGACTACGGTGAGGTTGTGGCACAGGTGTGTGCGGGCGGGGTTTGGTAGTGGGATTGTGGTGAGGTTGTGGCCTAGGTGTGTGCGGGCAGGTTTTGGCAGTGGAACTACAGTAAGAATGGCAAGATTAGTTCGATGTGTGGGATGTCTTCAATATCTAGTGGGGAAGTGGCGCGGGGTACCCAAACATCGATGTGCTATTACTATACTTTACTTGACATGCGTTATTTGGGGAGTGTGCCTTGGTGAGGTTGGGTGGATAGCTTTTTTATGGTTGGGTATTTGGTTATCTCTTTTTCCATGGGATATTAGAATTTCTCCTCACTTGTGCATGAGAGTCGTCAGTTTTCCCAACTGAATGTACTTGTATGCTCACCCTACGTATATAAAACTATTTTCCGGTTTCCAGGAGGACATCATGGATTGTGCGGGACCGTACTAGCTCAGACCTTGGGGAAGTTGCTGTTTTTGTTTACCTTTTCATTGTACTTTACCTTTGGAGTTTTGTGACTTGTATCTTTTACCTTTGAACATGCATATGGGAATGGTTTACATTCAGCCATACTTGCACTTTCAGTTTTGGTGTTGTGTGATTTACTCTCTTATCTCCTGATCCTATTAAAAGAAAAAAAGGGTAATGCCTTTCATTTAGTGTGTGATTCTATACCCTTGGTGCTGGTCGCCACTTCGGGACCTATTGAAGGCGGGTTTCAGGGGTCATTATCTTTCTTTCAACTTAAAGAAGGAAGGGTCTGGAAATTTGCTGACCCTTTCCTCCTTTTGGTGAAGGCGGGTCATGACAGAATGGTATCAGAGGCGGTTTGAGAGATAGGATGGAGTCTTGAGTTAGGAACAGTGAGGATTTCATGGGATGTTAGGGAAATAGTGTTGGGTGACATTGGTGCGCGAATTAGGCCAGGGAAGACCGACTAGGACACGAGATTTTAGGGCCCTCCGTGATCTGATGCAAGGACTCTGGACCTACCGAACGACCAAGTGAGGCCATGCTGATTGCAGGGTAGAGACCCTAGGAAAGGTACATTCATCATAATGACTTGTGTTCTCATGTTTCTGGGGTGTTTTGGGAAATTTAAATAAATAAGAAGTTTAAGAAATTTTAAGAGCAATGTTCTGCACTACTTGGACCTAGGAATTCTTTGTTTACATTACAGCTATGGCACCTGAGAGACGACCATGAGTTGTACGGGAGATAGAGGACCAGGAGGTTGATGTGGCCGATTGACAGAGGGCTGATCAAGAGGAAGAGTATGATCAGTGGCAGAAGACGCTTCATGCTTTCCAGCGGTAGACCCTCGAGAAGTATGAGGGCAGCACCTCAGACATGAAGACGGAGAGTTGGATAGAGGATCTGGTGATAGTTTTCGGCTTGATACGGGCTATGACGGAGTATTGAGTCCCTCTGTCCATGACCCATATGCGAGGAGCAGTGCGTCAGTGGTGGATGCTCTACGTGGGGGAGATGAGAGAGGCTGAGGTGGCATAGGATGATTTCGAGAAGAAGTTCCGGGTGGAATTCCTCTCTTCTACGATGAAGGCAGAGAAGAGGCAGGAACTACTCTCCCTCCAGCAGGGTAGTATGTTGGTAAGGGAGCTGGGGATCATGTTCAAGGATCTCCTCCACTTTTCTCCGGACCTCTTTTCGAATGAGGAGTCTCGGGCGAGACGTTTAGAGGAGGCGCTCCGACCTTCCCTCCAGTACGTTGTTACCCCCTTCACCTTGTCGACATACTTAGAGGTGCAGAAGAAGGATGTAGCGGTGGAGAGGATGCACAAGCTGAGAGGTGTGTCACGAGAGGGGATTCATCTAGGACCATCAAAGGGAAAGGTCGTCAACACCAAACCTCCAGCATCAGGACCCTCTAGGTTTCGACCAGCAGGGACCAGGCCGCAACAGTTTCAGTTCCAGTCCCCCGGTCCTCGCCCTTTCCCTTCGGGCCCAGGACTAAGGTGCTTTCTCTATGGGAGCCATGGACATCTCTGGAATCAGTGCCTGAACCGAGTAAAGTACAACAGTGGAAGACATGCCCAACACACGCCTTAGCAACAGCTTCTAGCTAGGCCCTTTCAGCAGCAGCAGCAGGGGCAGAGAGCTCCCGCTCCTCTGAGGGCAGATGTTGCAGGGGGAGGCCAACCTCAGGGTGCTCCTCAGGGACCTCGACCAGGGCGTGGTCAGAGAGGTGTCCAACAGTCGAGGGGTAGAGGAGCTGGGCGTGGATAGTTTCATGCTACGGAGGCAGCAGTTCCAGCAGGACCAGAGGTTGTTAAAGGTATGATCAGTTTTTTTAGTACCATTGCTTACACATTGTTCGATACCGGAGCTTCGCACTCCTTTGTTGCACCCGGTCTGGCCCGTGCTCTGGGTCTAGATTCCGAGAGACTTCAAGTGCCCCTGGTGCTAAGCACAATAGTCGTAGGTCAGACCGACTTGTAATATGTTTGCAGAGGATGCAGACTGATGATAGGGCAACATCATTCGGTCATGGATCTACTGCTGGTACAGATACAGCCATACGATTTCATCCTAGGCATCGACTGGTTGTTCACTGTGTGTTCCATCATCGACTGCTTCTATGGAAGGGTTGTGTTCTCAGACCTGGGCGGCCGATGTGTTACTTTCACCAGCGAGCGAAGTGGCCAGAATGGCAGCAGGCAAGAGGCACCCCTCCTCTCCTTGTTAGCTGAGCTGTTAGTAGAGTCAGTGGATGTTGAGATGGTGGGGGTACCAGGGATCATTAGTAAGTTTATGGACGTCTTCCCTGAGGAGGTGACGACTCTACCCCCCTCGACGTGATATTGATTTTGGGATAGACTTGAAGCCTGGTGCTCATCTGATTTCGATGGCTCCCTACTAGATGGCGCCTTCGAGGCTACGGGAGTTTCGGATTCAGATTGACGATCTAATGAATAAGGGTTTTGTTCGACCGAGTGCATCACCGTGGGGTGCTCCTGTGTTGTTTGCGAAGAAGGAAGGTGGTGATCTAAGGTTGTGCATAGACTACAGGAGGCTGAATCAGGTAACGGTGAAGAATCTCTACCCTCTTCTAAGGATAGACGATCCCTTTGACTAGTTGAAAGGTGTGGGATGGTTCTCAAAGATCGACCTACGGTCTGGATATCACTAGTTGAGTGTGAATGAGGGCGACATCCTGAAGATGGCCTTCAGGTGCAGATATGGGCACTTCGAGTTTGTGGTCATGCCGTTTAGCATTACGAACGCTCCAGCTATGTTCATGGGGCTTATGAACTCCGTCTTCCCAGAGTATCTGGATCGGTTCGTGTTCATGTTCATTGATGACATCATGATCTACTCAATATCAGAGGAGGATCACCTTGAGCACCTAAGGACGGTTTTGGAGGTCCTCCGACAACACCAGCTCTATGGGAATTTGTCGAAGTGCAAGTTTTGGAGGTGAGAAGTGCACTTCCTTGGGAACATAGTGTCTGAGTAGGGATTAGTGGTAGACCCATCGGATGTTGTGGCGGTTGTTTCTTGAGTATAACCCAAGAGCGTGGCAGAGGTCCGTATTTTCCTCGGGCTGGTAGGTTACTATCGGAGGTTCATACCCAACTTCTCCCGAGTTGCATCACCTTTGAAAGCCTTGACCAAAAAGGTCCAAGCTTTCGTGTGGACTGAGAAATGTGAGGAATCCTTCAGAAATCTGAAGGAGAAGTCGGTTAGTTCCCCAGTGTTGAGGTTTCCAGAATAAGGGGCGACGTATGAGGTATTTTGTGATGGTTCAGGGCAGGGCCTCAGGTGTGTGTTGATGCAGCGGTAAGGGTTGATCTCCTATGGGTCTAGGACGTTACATCCCCATGAGCGTAATTTTTCCACCCATGATCTGGAGCTTGCAGCGGTTGTTTTTGAACTAAAGTTGTAGCGGCATTACCTCATCGGATAGCACTTTATGGTCTTCGCGGACCACAAAATATTGAAGTATATCTTCTCCCAGCAGGACCTGAACTTAAGGTAGCGAAGGTGGATGGAGTTCCTCCAGGATTACGATTTTGAGATTTCCTACACCTCAGGGAAAGGAAACATGGTGGTTGATGCCCAAAGTAGGAAATCACAGAAGGAAGTAGTTAGGGAATCTGCAGATTCTTGGAGAGTGATAGAAGAGGTAGTGGACCTGAATTTGGATGCAAGGGTGGAAGGTGTAAGAGGTTGTCTATTTCAGATGAATGTAGTTCCCTCCTTATTGGTGTAGGTGGAAGAGTCTCAGTGGGGGGACTCGGAGGTGGAAGTGATGTGGGATTGTGTTTATCAGGGAAATGATTTTGAGGGATGGTCGGAGGATGGTCAACATCAGATGCTTTTTCATGGAAGGATTTTCATTCCGGAGATGATGCATAAAGGTGTTCTCCGTGAGTTCCATGGCTCATCTTTAGCGTTACATCCTGGGGTGTCAAAGAATTACCAAGGCCTGAGGATAAAGTTTTGGTGGCCAGGGTTAAAGCGGGCGGTGGCAGAGTTTGTGGAAAAGTGCCTCGTGTGCTAGCATGTAAAGGCTGAACAAAGTTTTCCTAGAGGGTCGTTACAGCCGTTAGATGTTCCTGAGTGGAAGTGGGATGAAATCTCAATGGACTTCGTCATAGGGCTACCCAGGACTCAGGGAGGCTGTGATGCCATCTGGGTAGTGGTGGATCTGTTGATAAAATCAGAACACTTCTTGGAGATTAAGGAGTCAAGCCCGATGAGAACCTTAGCCCTATCGATGAGGTGGTCTGGTTGCATAGGATCTTGGGATCTATCGTCTTCGATCGAGACATGCGGTTTACCTCATGAGTCTGGAGGGGATTAAAGCATGCCTTTGGCACCCAACTACACCTAAGCACTGCTTTCCACCCTCAGACAGATGGGAAAACATAACAGACGATCCAAACATTGGAAGACATGCTTCGGGCATGTGTTTTTGATTTTGGGGGATCATGGGTATGACACTTGCCTATAGTGGAGTTTGCTTATAACAATAGATTCCACTCCACTATTGGTAAGACACCGTTTTAGGCATTGTATGGAAGGCCGTGTCGTTCACCTGTTTGTTGGACATAGATTGGGGAAAAAGTTTTTCTTGGGCCAGAAGTGGTGTAGGGCACCACTGAGAAGGTTCAACTCATGCGTGAAAGGATGAAAGCATCCCAGGACTGGTAGAAGTCTTATGCTGATCGTAGGAGGAGGACCTTGGAGTTCGATGTTGGGAATCATGTGTTCATGACGGTTTCACCTCGACGTGGGGAGCGAAGGTTTGCGAAGGGGAGTAAGCTCTCCCCAAGGATCATCGGACCTTTCGAGGTGTTGGGACGAGTTGGTGAGGTGGCGTATCAGCTGGCATTTCCACCTTAGTTGGAGAAAGTTCACAATGTCTTTCACATTTCCCAGCTTTGTCGATATCTACATGATGACTCCCACGTCATCGATTGGGGAGAGTTAGATGTCGAAGACGATTTGACCTTCAAAGAATGACCAATCAAGATCGAGGATTGTAAGGATAAAGTTCTTCGTGGACGAACCATCCCCTTGGTTCATGTGTTGTGGAGGCATGGTGGCCTGGAAGAGAGCACTTTGGAACGGGAGGCCCAGTTACGTGTTCATTACACAAATCTATTTTGACTTCCTTGTTGTTTTTGTTCTGATCCTTGAGATATTGTACCTTGCGATTTAATATATGAAATGCATTTTTTTTCTTAACTAATAGATGATCTGTTCTATTTTCTATATGTGTGTGTGTACGAATGTGTGATGATGGGAAAACCTGACTGCTAATCAGGAAGAATTAATGTGGATGCGATTAAACCCATGTGGGCGAGTTAGTGCCGCCTAAAGCGGATAATATCCTGACATGTAGGAGGGGACTTTTTAACTCATGTCTTGGACAATGTGATCCTTATGCTTATTGTGAATGTTTTTGGTTGATAACTCTTCAGGGAGTATTCCTGGATGTAGGGGGAGGGTTCTGTTCCAGCTTTCGAACAACATAGGGGTTTTCCCCTGAGAAGTATCTTTAGAGGGTGGTTGTTTTGGACCCCACTTTTCTCCTTTCTAGGTTGTTCTTATATTCTCGGGGATGAGAATAGTTTGAGAAGTATCTGAGGTAATGGCCTGGGTTTTTGGGGTCCATTACATGGTAAAAATCGGATGTTGGAGGTGTTCTGGGTGGTCTAGAAGGCCATCCCAGCTTCTCGGTGACTCCTAGCGGTAGCCTTGGCCTACCGGTAGCATCGGCCTACCGGTAGACCTAGCCTACCATTGACCATGGGGTACCGGTAGCCCTTGGCTACTGGTAGCTCTCGGCTCCCATTAGCTGTCGCCAACCGGTAGCTGTCACCAACCGGTGGCTCTCCGCTACCGGTGGCTCTCGGCTACCGGTCGCTCTCGGCTATCGGTAGTTGTCACCCACCGGTAGCTCTCAGCTACCGGGAGCTCTTGCCAACCGATAGCTGTCGCCAACCGGTAGCTCTCGGCTACCGGTAGCTCTCGCCTACCCCCCACGGGTCTTCCAGTAACGCCTGCTTTTTACGCAAATTGGGTTTTAAACCATGTTTTGAGCCCTTTAAGCCTATTTTAAGGCCCATTATTGCCCATTAATGGCATTTAAATTAAATGATTGGTGAGTTGTGCGTCTTTTTTAACCACCCCAATGGGCAGGGACATTTTAAGTTATGTTTGGGGTGGCCCAGCTGCGTGTCAACCCATGATCCTGCTTCTTACGTGGTTTCGAGTTTTTATTTCCGCATCTTAACCATCCCTGGAATGTTGTTTCTCAGAATTTATAACCTAAAGGCTTCACCCTATGTTTTTTTTCTCGATCACCCTGTTCTCAGAGTACCCTTCCTCCCGACGAGTTGTAACCCCTCGAAGTTTTCCTTGATCGCGTTTTGTGGAGTTCCTGCTACTCATGCGAGGAATCAACGTCGATCCTTGATCTGTCAGGTAGGGATTTTCTCCTTCGTCTCTCCTTTCTGTGTATCATGCGGGGTGGGAATGCTTTTACCTCTATGGAAAATGATGAAACTGAACTTAATGAAGATAATGAACAGAACTTTAAATAATGAAATAGGGGTGTGATCGATGTTTTTCTATACTCTTTTTATGTTGTTATGTGTTGTGAATTGTACAGGCCTGTGGTCATTGAAAATCATGGCCATTGGTGGTATTTCCTTGCGCACTAATGAACCTCAGTACCCCTATATGTTTAAATAACCCTAACAAGGAATTTTTTAATTTCGTATACTCAGTTAAATAAATTGAAAGCACCAGGATCAACCCTTTTTCTCCCAGTTAAAGTACAGTGGAATTGAAAACATGGAGTGTGTTAAATATTTTAAATCTGAAAACACATGCATGGGCCTGCCTTGTGTTGGTGGTACCTGTTTGGTTGTTTCTTTTGCGGGATGATTGCTGGGGCCATGTAGGTGGGGATGGGATCCCCTGTTGTTATACTTTCGCTGGTTGTGAATTTGAGGCTATGTGATTACTCTGCTTATATCACGAATTGGGGTGGGATCCTCTGTTGTTGAGAAACCGTTGGCTCCTGGATTTTGGGAACATGGGGCTATATCTCGGGGTTTTATTTGGTTCCAGTACTTCGAGGGATCTCACTTATCCCTTTGTTGTTGTGACTTTGCAAGAGAACCGAGTGTGAATGCTTAAATTACTGTTGGCTGTAACTTTTTCCCTTGGTTTGTGTTTATGTTGTTAGTTGCCCAGTAGTGCAGAACATTATTTAAATGAGATTACTTGAAAATGGAAGCAAGAATAGCTTAAATGGGGATTGGTTCTGGGGGTGAGTTGTGACTCGGCTATGAGCAGTGTGCTTCCTATGAATAGGGACGAGTGTGATTTTACTTGGTTTGGATTTGGAAACCCTAGGTTGGGTAGAGTGTTTGTTACTTATACCTATATTTGTAGTTCTTTTTTTTCTTATTCCCGCCCCACCCAAGTTGAGAACTTAGTGCCAAACACCCCCATTTCATGGGGGAGGGTGTTTTTCCCAACACTTGTATTAGTGGCTGGTTATTATTGTAAGAACCCGGATCTTCGTTTCAGGTACGTCTTTCCTTTTTCTGGAGTTATTAAGAAAAATGGAGTTTCTGGAAAATTTTGAAGTACACGCCGTGTACTCCTTTCCTGCTCGAAGTCGTGTGCTGTCCGTGTCCAAGCCACCCACATGGTGTGTATGGGTGACGTGGAGGTCGATTTTGGCGGAGTACGGAAAAACCTAGTACACGCCATGTACTCTAAAAGCACATGTCGTGTACTTTTTTTCACTAAATGCACCGGGGTCGCGCCTGATGGACAGAACACACCCCTTCTCTAGGTTCTTCGTCCGAGAGCGACCCATACGATCAGATCTTCCCCTAGCCCATGCCTCTTTGTCTGTTCTCTGATTCGAGAACGGTTGATTGTGTTGGAATCGCAGTAGTGAGTTCTTCCTTTTACTTGATCTTTGTTTTCTAATTATTCCTCTTTCTCAAGTTATATAAGGTTGAACGTTTTGTACATTTTCTCATATCTACGACGTTCTAAGAAGAATCTGTCGTCGATGTTCACATATATCGATATCCTAGGATCAAGGTGGGTGGTTTATGTGTTTCTATAGGAATTCTTTGAGTATTTTGTGAAATTTTCCACAAATTCTCTTGGGTGAGGAATTGTGGGTTTCTTGTTTTTCCCCTGCTGTTTTCCTGCTTTGCTTGATAGTTGTAGTAGAGGTTTATGCTTGTGAGTATAGTAAAATGTTTTGTGCTCAGGTTGATTTGTCATGCTTGTTTTACCTTTTGGTCGTTGCAAGTTGACATGCCAAGTTGTAGGATGGTGGAATTGTTGCTATGTTATGTTGTTGAGCCTTAGAAGATAGCCAAGTAGTTCTTGAGGTTCACTTGGATGTTGCATGCACGCTGAGCTTGTTTATTTCACACAGGACTATGAGAACCTAGTATAGTAGACCAGAATGAGAATAGATGTAAGGGCTTCTCCAGAGTGTCTTTTAATACGATGCGAGACCACAAGAGGAATTGACGATGATTGCTTCCTCAGAGAGTCTGTAGTTCCTCGACGCGGGCCATAGGGGGAATGAGACATTGAGTGCTTCCCCAGAGAGCCTTTACACTACCACAAAAATAGTTTTTCGCAGCGCCCCCCTTTATTAGCGTTTGTTTAGTAGCGCTGGTAAAGGGGGGCCTTTATCAGCGCTTTTTTTAGCGCTGATAAAGGGTCGGCTTCAAAAACAAATTAGAAATATATTAATATATTAATATATAAATATAGTTATATTGTTATATAAATATAATATATAATTTTTAAATATATTTTAGATAAGTATAAATGTACATTAACACTTATTATACTTAATATATAAGATATTTAGTGAAAATGACTTCTTAAAAAATTAAAAAAATATTTTTAATTAATATTTTGATAATCATTATGGAGTAATAGTCATTTAATAACAATTTGAGGACTAAAAAAACTAAAAAAATTAAAAAAAGATCCAAAATATGTTGAAAACGCAACTCAAACTTCAAACGGCCATAACTTTTGATCCGGGTGTCCGTTTGAGCTCTACCACCTATCAAATCGAAGCTTGCGACGAGCTCTACGTAGTTATGATTGGGGGTAGCCCCAGTCAAGCATTTTTTGAGGTCAAAAGAGGCCCAAAATGCCTCTAAAACTGAGTTTTTTTTGGGGGTACCCAGATTTTTTTAACATTTTGTGGATTTTCAAACTCGTTTAAGGGGGTATTATTGGCTTTTCTTGGCGGGGACTGAATTTATTCCAAGGTATTACATTCATATTGATATTATGCCTTAGAAATTTCATCCTTTTTTATAATGAACTGCTATTTATAATAAAATATATAACTATATGTATATATTTTTTTTATATTCGCATCTAAAAATTAAATTTTTTAAATAAATAATTAAACATATTTACATATAAAATATATTAGCTTTATCTAAATATTGACTAATATCCATTTTATTTAGAATACCAATATATGAATATTTATATGCCTATATATTAATCTAACTATATATATATATTAATCTAACTATATATATATTAATCTAATAACTATATTTATTAATATAACTATATATATATATATATATTAGTATTACTATAAATATATATATTAATATCACTATAAATATATCTATTAATATCACTATATATATTAATATAACTATATATATATATTAATATAACTATATATATGTTAATATAACTATATATATGTTAATATAACTATATATATGTTAATATAACTATATATATGTTAATATAACTATATATATATATATATTAATATAAATATATATTACTATACGAATAAATATAACTAAATATATATATATATAGATATAGATATATATTAATACCACTATATATATACATATATGAATATTACTATATATATTATAATATAACTATATATATATATTATAATATAACTATATATATATATTAATATAAATATATATTACTATACGCATAAATATAACTAAATATATATATATATATATATAGATATCATGAATTGGAAAGAAAATCAAAATAGAGTAGTGGTAAGGGCTTAGGCGCGAATGGGGGAGGTCTCGAGTTCAAATCCTGGTGGAGACAAGGGTGCGCGCGCATGGGGAATATTGGAGCAAGCGCTGTTAAAGTGTGGAGGGGGATGCGTGGGGTGTTGTATAGGGGCGAAAAGCGCTGTAAAAGGGGGGGGGGGTTCAAGTGCTATAAAAGCCCCCCCGATTGATAGTATTTTTTAATTTTTTTTAATTTTTTTAAAAAAAATTAAACTTTTTTAACTTTTATCAGCGCTTTTTTAAAAGCGCTGATAAAAGGGTCCTTTATCAGCGCTAAAACGAAAGCGCTGATATAGGACCCCTTTATCAGGGCTAAAAAAAGGGCTGATAAAGGGGTACTTTTATCAGCGCTTTTTTTGAGCGCTGATAAAAGACCCCTTTTAGCAGCGCTTTTTTTTAGCGCTGATAAAGGGGCCCTATATCAGGGCTTTTCAGAGCGCTGATAAAGGGGACCCCCCCCCCTTTATCTACGCTGGCTTTATCAGCGCTTTTCTAGCACTGATAAAGGCCATTTTTAGCGCTGATAAATGCCGTGTTTGTAGTACTGTTAACATGATACAAGACTATAGGGGGAATTGACGGTGAGTGCTTTCTCAGAGAGTCTATTCTTAGCTGAATCAGAGGGGTGAGACTGTGTGTGCCTCCTAGAGGGTTGCTAGTACTTTTAGGTTGAACCATAGGGGTTAGGCTATGAAAGCTACCTAGAGGGTTACCTGTTTTCTTCTTGTTTCTGTTGTTACTTGTGTACTTTATATGCTACAATTGTGGATTGTAGCTGTTGTGTGATTTTCTGTTTACAGCTTCCTGCACTTTTACTTGCCATGTATTCATTGACTGTTAGACACAGATCTTGGGGTGATTGCCTACTTTGATTTTATCCCACACCCTGTTTGGGTCATGCTTTTGGGCCCTAGCAGACTTTGTTGTTGCAGAAATAGACAAGGGCAAGCGCCCTTCGACTTTCGGTATGTGATTTCTTTGAGCTGGAGAGCAGGAGACCAAACTTAGGCTTGCGATGCTGAGCAGTTAAAAAGACCCCCTTTTAATGGAAGAAGGGGGAACCCGAACAGACTTCAGGGACATAAGAGATTACAGGACCCAAAGGTCAAAGAATAAAATCCAGATTGACCACAAGGAGTTTCCCCTACCTAGCATAAAATCATGATGATGCGCTCCACCAATGCATTACTATTCGACAAGAAGTAGTTTTTAAAGATTTAATTAAGTATTTTTACAATTTTTAAGAAATATTCACACTTTTTTATTTCTATAATTAACATTATTAATTAATCATTTTTATATAAAATTATGTAATTTTAGCCTTTAAAATAGTTAAATTAATCTATCATTTTTTTAACATAATAACTTACTAATTAGTTTTGTGGTTTAAATTTTATTCAATTTTTTGTTTTATGTCATTTTTATTATTTAATCATTTTATCATTTTATTTTCATCAAACTAAATTAGTTTTAAATTTAATACATTATCCATTAATTTAGTTTCATTAAAATAATTTACCTTTATTAATTATTTTGATTAATTTTTCTATTATGCTTAAAATAAGTTAGAATTTCATAATTTAACAGAACAATGTGGTTTTAAAATTATGTTTTTATTTAGTTATTTTATTAATTAATATATATTTTTATATTATAGTTGTATTTTTATATAGTATGTTTTTTAAGACACTAATAACTAACGGTGAGATAGACAGATGTTGTCGGTGACTCATCGAGTCACCTAAGTGATTATTTTTAACTCAATCATGTCCATTTAATCAAGTTATTTAATAATTTTTTTTAATATTTTATCAATTTAGTTTAATATTAATTCATATTATTAATTAAACTATTTAAATTTAACCATTTAACTTTGTAATTATAATGCTTAATTTAAATTTAATTAATAATCTAGTTTCTATTTATTAGTTGACTAATTTTAGTTTTTGTTTATGTTTTTTATAGTTTTGTGTTTATAATTAACTAGTCAATTAATTACATTAATTAAGTTATTGTTATTTTTAGATTCATTTAATTAATTTAATTCATGTATTCATTTGGAAGCCATTTTTTCTAAGTCACAGACGCAAGACCACAGTGAGATGGACACCCCTGTATTTGTGTCATACCGACTCCATCCCTCTTTTAATCGGTGTCACCCTCTCACCAACGAATCCTCTTTTCTTCGTGCTACTCACAGACCCCACCTCACATGTCTCACCGACACAAACAAACCAATGCCTTACTACCGATAGCCTCATTCGGTGTCAGTGTCAGAGCCATCTTATGCAACCAACGTACCCTTCACACCAATGTGGCATCGATGTATTCTTCTTCATCTCAAATACACACATTGATGGTGCCAATGAAACACGCTTCCAGCCTTCCAGCATCAGTCTCTCTTCCACTCATCGACTCATTTCCCCCATCACTATGTTACCAATTCCTCCCTCCTACATCTTCCCAGCCTCGCTTCCTCTTTCACACCCACAATAAAAATCACAACCCAACAATCCCATGTTCCTCTTCCTTCTTATGGCTTCTATGTACCACTTCCGTAGTGAACCACGAAAACCAATTTACTCCCCGACTACCAACCTCCTCATCCCCTTATACCATTAACACATCCTCTCTCCATTTTTCACAATCAATCCAACTCAGATTCAGATTTGAACATAAAATCATACCCATACAACCCAATTCTTCATAGATCTGAACAACCAGTTACATAGGAGGAGGTACGTCATCCACCAATCACCAGAATGGTTTTGCATAGAAGAGCTACTATTGTGATGTCGTTTCTATTGTGAGTAATGCTAGAGTCGCTACTGCCTGGACCTAAGCCGACACTGCTTATTGCAAGATGCAAAACACGATGGAGTTGTCGTCTCTTGAGGGTCACCGCAAGAAGATCGACGCCATTTCATATTTGGGGAAAACTATTACGTCATTGCTTGTTACCAGATAAAATCTACTATGCTTGTTGAGTGATCCATCAGGTGGATGAGGGAGGCCGAGTCGTAGTAGACCGGAGGAGAGTGGTGTCGCTGGAACTATTGTAGGAAACCGAAACCCCCCATGGAGGAGTGCAGAAGATGGTTTGGGGGGAATAAATTTAGTAAAATAATAAATAAATAAAACAGAAAACATTAATAAATATATTATAAAATTATAAAATTATTCTATAATAAATTAATAATTAATAATATCAAAAATAAATTTTAGAAACTAATTAAATTGTCTATTCAATTCACTAATGTATGAATAACTAAAATATTAAAAATAACATATAAATAAAATTGAAATAAATAAATCTTAAATACATACTTTAGTAGTAATTCAATAGAATAATTATAATAATTAAATTAATAAAATAATGTATTCAATCTAATTATATATTTTAAACAAGTTTTAATACTATTAATATTAAGATATTGAATCATAATAATTTAACTAAATTATAAATTATTAACATACTAAATTAGTAACTTTTATAATAATATATTAATTAAATAGCAACATATAACAACATTAAATAAAATAAATTAATTACCAAGTTAAAATAAAAATAATTTAACTAATTACTAATAATTATTAATTTAGTCTTAAAAACTTTTAATCTTACGTTAATTACAATGATGATTATTTATTTATAAATGTTAACACTTTTTTTAATGTAAAATTAATTACTTTTTGTTTTAACTAGGCATGTTCAAACCAAGGCCTTAAAAATGTCAAGAAGCATTTAACCAACTCATAAGGAGTTAGTTACAAGGTCAAATCTAATGCGATATGTGGTTCGTGAAAAATTAGACATGTGCAGTTTAGTAGTGAAAGACAAGTTTAAGATAGTGGAAACTATTGGTGATGAGTAGTAGATGATAGATCACATAAACCATTCATTCCAGGTGACAATTTTCGAGAGTGGTGCTGACCAAGAGTCTTGAGACTACCTGGAGAAAAAGGAGCCTAAGTGCCGAGCACATTAGGGGAGTTATTTCTCCCTATGGTTCTTTAATTCTTGTACATTGTAATCTGACGTTTTTAATGCTAGTATTCATAATGATCAATGGATGAATTTCTAGCTCCGGAGTTTTAAATTTTTTTTAATCTTCGAATTATTCATTTCATCATTGGTTTACATTAGAATTGATTGGCATGATTAGTTATAATGTTCAATTAAATTGGTCACACCTTACTTTGTAAAAAAATTTGATGTTTCAAAGTTAGATCTGCAAGATACAACATGAACATCATCTTTTAAAAGCTTTAACGTCATCAAAATTAGGATATTTATGGTCAGTTTATTTGAAAATGTTAACTTTTTCAAAAATTCGAGAGGTTCAATTAAGTTTTAGTGTGGAAAACTCCAAGGATTAATCCTTTATCAGTCTAATTTACTGGTGAGGAAGATTCATCAGTTTTGTCTTTGCTGTGATTCAATAAATTTTAATAGAAATTCATCCATTTATCTATCAAGTTTAGAATTCCTAAGTATCTTTCTTGATATGTTCTCTTTTTTCCTTGATACATTATATTTGTTTACTCTATTTCTTTAGTTTATCATAATTTTAGTTTTTGATTTACTTTCTATGTTGTCAAAGAAGATTAAATCCAAACATTAAAGAAGTTGTGAGAGTGGAAGTGATCAAGCTACTGGACATTGGTATCATATTTTCCCAATTTTTATAGTGCTTGGGTTAGCCTTATTCAAGTTATCCCTAATAAGGGTGCTTTTATTGTTGTCAAAAATGAAAAAAATGAAGAAATACAGGTTAGGAAAGCCAAAAAATGGAGAGTTTGTATTGATTATAGGAATATTAATGCATCCACTAGTAATGACCATTTTACAATGCCCTTTCATGATCAAATTCTTGAGAGGATTGTTGGAAATGATTTTTTTTGTTTTCTGGATGGGTATTCTGTTTACAACTAGATTCCAGTTGCACCAAAGGATCAGAAACAGACCAATTTCACATGACCCATTGGGTCATTTTCCAACCGGAAGATGCCCTATGAGTGTTGTGGAGCTGCAACTACCTTTCAAAGGTGTATGATGGATATATTTTTAGACATGATTGAGAGAATAATTTAGGAATTCATGGATGATTTCTCTATTGAGGGTAGTACTTTTGATACTTGTTTAGGAAATATTGAATTAGTTTTGGAAAGATGCATTGAAACCAACTTTGTGATTTATTTGAAAGTGTCAATTTATTGTCACAAAAAGTACTGTTCTAGGACATAAAGTTTCAAAGAGAGGTCTAGAAGTTGATACAGAAAAGATAGAATTCATTCAAAAACTACCACCTCATGAAAATGTAAAAGGTGTTTGAAGATTCTCAAGGCATGCCTGTATCTACCTGAGATTTATAACAAAATTTTCCAAAATCACTTTGCCCTTGTGTTCTATTCTTTTAAAGGATGCACATTTCCATTTTGGTGAAAAATGTTTGAAATATTTCAGTCTGCTTAAAGAAAAAATCACTACATCACTTATCATCACTCCACCTGATTAGAAACTACCTTTTGAACATATGTTTTATGCTTGTGACATGGATGTTGGTTCTTTCCTTTGATAGGGAAGAGACTTTAAATTACATGTGGTTTACTATGCTAGTATATTTCTAGATGATGCTCAAATAAATTACACTACTACTACGAAGGAGAAGTTAGCTATTTTTATGATCTAGGGAAGTTTAGACATTTTCTTTTAGGTTCAAAATTTATCATTTGTACATATCATTCATATTTTAAGTACATGATGTCTAAGTATGAAACAAAGCCTAGGATGATTAGATGGATTTTACTATTACATGAATTTGATTTAGAGATAAGGTATAAGCAGGGAGATGAATGTTTAGTTGCTAAAAATATTTCTAGGATTCGTCACACCAATTCTGAATATCCAAGGGAGATCAATTCTTCTTTTCCTAATGATAATCTACTCACTATGTCAATCAGGTAGTCTGCATAGTATGCAAATTTTGAAAATTTCCTGGCAGCAAGAGCCTTTCCCAATGACATGTCCAATAACTAATAGAATAAATTTATTTATGAACTTAAATACTACCATTGGGATGAACCTTTTCTATTTATGATGCATGCTAATGAGATTCTTAGGAGGTGTGTTCCTAAGGACGAGATTCTTCCTGTTCTAGATAGTCATCACTCCTTACCTTGGGGAGGTCACCATGGTTGTGACAGGACAACTAAAAAGGTTCTTTAGTCTGGTTTATTTTGGCCCACCCTTTTTATGGATTCTAGGAGTTTTTTAGTTGGTTGTGAAAAGTGTCATAGATTATAAAATGTGGGTAAGAAACTGGAATTACCCAAAAAGGGTATACTAGAAGTCAAAATTTTTGTTGTCTGGGATTTAGATTTAATGGGTCCATTTCCATCTTCTCATGTGACTTAATATATTATTGTTTCTACTTATTACATGTCTTTGTGGGTTGAGGTCGTGACACTACCCAATAATCAATCCAATATTGTTATTATGTTTGTGAAAAATAACATCTTTTCAAGATTTGGAGTCCTAAAAATCTTGAAAATGGATAATGAAACACATTTTAAGAACTAAAAGTTTAAGGATTTGATAGAAAAGTATGGTTACATTAATATTACGTGAACTCCTTAACATCCACAGTCTAGTGGAAAGGTGAAAATCTATTATAGAAAGTTGAAAAAAAATTTATTAAGAAACAATGATAAACTCTAGAAAAGACTGGTCTCTTAATCTGGATGAAGCTTTATTGGAATATAGAACTTCTTTCAAGACCCCAATATGTATGTCTCTATATTGGATGTTGTTTTTAAAATGATATAATTTTCTTATAGATTTTCACCATAAGTCATATTGTGCAGTTAAGGCTCTAATCATTGATTTTAAGAGTGACGGTGTGAGACGATTTCTTGAGGTCAGTGTAACACCCCGAGATTTTATGAAAAATATTTTTTTAATTTCATTAATGTCTTGTGTTATATGCTACACCAAAAGGAGCTTGCACAACACGCATCCTTGAATTGCCTTGCATTACACGCAATCACGACCTTCCTTGATAGCGTGTGTAGTACGCAATAACGAGTTTCACTAAACAACAATATGCTATTAAAATATTATTAAAACTAGCCGTTATGAATAGTAATAACCACTTTTTGAAATTTTGTAAATTTTATTTTTCAAAATGGAATTTATTTTTGGATTCGTAATATCGAAATTAGCTTAGGGTGAAATTTTGGTGATTTTCGGATAACTTTCTTATTTTGATGAATAGTGAAAATTATTAAATTTTAATTAAAAACAATTTTTTCAATCGAAATAATTAATAGTGATAAATTATTAATTTGAGTGGTTTTAAAGTATATTTAAAATATATTTTTACAATTTAATACAATGTTGGTCATTGGATGTAATTTCACATTTAAACCAGACATAAACAAGTGTCAATCTTTTGATAGTTATTATCTTTTAAGAACACGCTATTTGTTTTGACGACGAGAATTAATTTTTAAATTAGTTAATGCAACTGATATGTTTTGAATTTTGTAAAATAGACATCATTTTTGAGTTCATAATATCAAATATATCTTAGGCCTAATTTTTGGTATTTTTCTGAAAACTTTCAATTTTTGATGAATAGTGAAACCACTAAGTGGTAGTTAAAAAAACTGAATTGTTCATAAAACTTAATTTTACCGCTTCTGTGAGTGGAATTTCGAAAATCCAAGAGACACGGTTAATATCAAGGACTAAAATGTGGTTCAATGAGATGAAAATAATTTTTGGTGAATAGTAACTTTTTACTTTTTTTACCACGGTTAAAAGTAAATAGGGTAATTAATGGTAAAGATGATATTATTATTACCCTAAAACATGTCCTAATTCTATTGGATAAGTGTAATTCGACTAAAAACAAACTTAGGAATAAAATATGACCATTTAGGCCCACTTGGATTAGATTAGGACATTTATTATTAATTTATTTAAAGAATGGTTAAAAGAGTTAAAATCAGAGTTTATTTACTAAACCATTTTAATATGGGGTTATACATAAGATAAATTAGACTATAAATATTCATTAGAATTATAAAAATATTTCCTACATAATGGTATTTTATTTGTAATTTTTAGACAATAAATAATTTAATTTATTTATGACACAACGATGATGCAGTAATTATCTTATTAATGCAATATTGAAATAATTGATGTTATAAATACCGAAATAAATATAATTTGAGACTTTTTATGATTTAAAATAATTTTATTGGTTAATATGACATGTTAGTATTGATTTAATTAACTTTGTTAGAACTTATCATTCTGTTATGATTTTCACAAAAATCAATTACTAAATAGTGTCAAAATTGACATAAAATAGTTTTTAAAACAAATATTATATTATTAATTGTTATTTTATTCCTAAAAATCTAAGGTTCGGAAAAATGACTTAGATAAGGTTATATATATTAGTAATAAACAACTTGGGGTTCGTTTGGATTCTTATAGTAAGTTTATTAACCTTATAGTGTAAGAACACAAGAAGACAATGTAAAAGTATAATTATTTAACTTAATGTTAAATCTAAATGATAAGGTTAAAATAGGAACCTAAACTTGTCTAAATTCTATTGGATGAGAGGACTTCGACCCATACCCACCTTATCCACGAAATAAATCAATTTGGAGCTATTTAAAACTGAACTTGACTTTATAATAAAATAATATTTTTAGTTTTTCCAAAGGTGCCCCTCTCCTCCCTTATAAAAGAGCACCTCCTCCCTCTCTTCCTCACACAACATTGAGCCTTCATGCTCGGCCAAACCCTGCCAAAATCTCTTCTACACTTCCCTAGAAACATCCTAGAGGTTCTGGTCTTCCTCAAAGACCAATTTTAGTTCCCTAAGAGGAGGTCTCAAAGAGGCGCTTCAAAGAAGAGGTAATTTCCGTTACCGATACTTTCACCTTTATTTCTTCTTCCACTTCTTCTTCTTAGGTTGTTTCATTATGAAGTAATAACATCAGTATCACTAATATACTGATATGTTATTATAATTATGAAACAATCCTATTTCACCATCTATCCATCCTACGGAAAACGAAATCACCGCGCGTGCATATGTACGGAATACCGTCTCCACACCGCGGTGAAATCTATTTTCCTCCACCACCTTACTTGGATGGGTATAATGGTGTAAATAATAACTATATATTATTATTTTAAAGTGATATTGATTCTTAAATAGTATACATACACTCCAATACAGTCCCACGATCATGAGAACGATATCATCGCTCGTGCGTACGTACGGAATACCGTCTCCACGACGCGATGAGATTCATTCTCCACATTAACCATTTAAGAATGATTATAAAGTATATATAAGCAATAATAATGAAATATATGAAATTATAAAGCTACTTGATTTATGTGTATATATATGTATGTCATCTACTTAATTCCACTCAATTCAATAAGGAAACGAAAACAGCGTTCATGCGTCCGTACGGACTACCGTCTCCATGAACGGTGTATTTATTTCCATTTATCGATCCATTATATATATGTATATTCTGAATATATATGATATATAAATCATGTTTTATATTCTGGAAGTAAGTAAATCGTGATATAAGTAATAATAATGTCAAGAACAACAAGTCCAAACACCTACGGGTAATATAAAGTCATAAGTGAACCATATATGATATCATAACAATGAGTATGATTCTGGAATAAGTAAATAACATTATTTAAATCATTATACAGGAGGTTCAAACACTTACGAAGCATATCGGACCTAAGGTAAGGGAAATATCACAATCTCATTTTTATTCGAGATTGTTTATACTTCAGAATTTACTGGGGTGTATTTTATCATCCACATTCATGTTTCCTCATTATGTAATAATATTTCAATCCACCTACAATTGTTTAAAACCTATTTTACCCTTTTTTGAGTTTTTAGTAAAAGATATGAAAGGAATCTTTTGTCGTTTTTCATACAAGTTACTTTTTGACTTTTCCGACAAAAGTACGAGAAGAATGTTTTTTTAACTTATACGGCATGAATGGATTTTTAAAACATTATTTCCAAGAAGCTTACTTTACAAGTTTTCAAGTTTATTTTTAATCAACTTCTTTTAGTTTATAATTTTACGACATGTTAAGAAAGGAAAAGTGTTTTTGAAGAAGAAAGGATATTTTCCTCAAGAATGGAGTTCAAGTGTTTTATCAAAATTATTTTCCATCTATAGATAATAAAGGGTTCTGTTTTTATCCCTATTATTGCATTGATTTGATTATGTTGTGATGGAATTATATTCTTATGAATTCCTTTATCTTATATGAATTGTTTTATGATGTTAAAGATTCCCATTTTTATTACATGGGTTGTGAAATGATGTATGATTTATGATTTTGTGGCACACATAAAAATGGTATCATTATGAGATGGGTGAGACCTATATCTCCCTCCAATGCATTGGGTAATGATTTTATATCTCATGAGATAGACATGGCTGGAATGGTAGGTTATACCGGTTCAGTGAAACAGGACTGAAACGAGGGTGACTCGGTTCAGAAAGGGACTTTGTCCACTAAGATAGTCTTGACAATGATTCTTGACTAACAAGAAATGATTCTCTATGATTATGTGTGTATACCACAAAGTTTCATGTTTTAAGTTATGATTATTGTGATTACATTTCACTGCCATGATTTATCCCATGTTATGAAATTATGCTCTCTTTTGCAGGTTAAGATTTCCAAAATGTTATGTTCTTATGAATATGATGTGATTGATATTTCTTTTGTTTACCCTTACTGAGCATTTGAGCTCACCCTTTTATGTTTTCTTTTCCCCAGGATATAAAGAAAGGTTTTAGGTATAAAAAAAGGGAAGATCTTTATGGGAGATGTTGAAGATATTTCACCAGGATTAGAAGATTATATTCCGAGTTTCCAAAGACACTAAACTATTACGATCCTTGTGTGTGTGTTTTTGTAATGTACTAAGTATTCCGCAAAAGTAATGTAATGTATATGTACGTCAAGATACGGGTCTCTACAGTTGGTATCAGAGGAATGGTTTAGTCAACCTTTGGAAACTAGGATGCGAAAACGTTAGTGAGATCCCTAGAGATATTTCTAAGGTATGTCTATGGATGTCCTTAAGGTTATGTATACGTATAGGTTATAGTACTAGAATTACGCTAAGGATCATAGAATTAAACCTAAGATGTTAGATATTGAAGGTACTTCCCCTTTATTATGTTGTTTTCCCTGGCATGATTTTTGCCTCTCACACTATTCTTTTTGGGTTTTAGACGATGGCTGGAACCCGAAGGAACCGTGTTGATCAATGCAATGGACAATGCAATGATTTCCCTCCTGAACAAACAAATGTTATGGGAGATGGAGTGGAAAATCTTATTGTTATACTTACACAAGCTACGAATCATTCTGGACTTCCAAATGAGCAGAGAAGGGAACAATATTCTATTGAGTCCATCATGAGGCAACGTCCACCTTCTTTTAGTGGGTCTTCCGATCCACTTGTTGCTAAACAATGGATCAATACCATTGAAAAGATATTTTCAGTTCTTCAATGTTCTGAGCATGATAAAGTCATCTTAGCAGTATATCGTTTGGAAGGTGAAGCTGATCAATGGTGGAATCTTATCAAGAATACGAGGCCAAGAGATGAAATTGAGTCCATGGAATGGGACGAGTTCAAGAACTTGTTTTTCAGTAAGTACTTCCCTCGTATTCTTCGAACAAAGATGGAAAAGAAGTTTCTTGAGATGAAGCAGAAGGATGATGAATCTATTGGTATATACGAAGCGAATTTTACAAGACTTGCAAGGTATGCATCTAGCATTATCATCCAACCTGAAAGTAAAGTTGATCGATTTTTCAGTGGCTTAAAACCAAGTCTTCGAAGGGCATTAGCTATAAGAGACTTCAGTAGCTATGAAGAAATTGTGCGTTGTGCTATGAAGGTAGAAATGGAAGTTGGTGTTATATATCCATCTCATGGATTTTAAAAGAAACGAAAGATGGAGTTCAAGGAGAAATCTCAAAATAATGGTGAAAAGAAGATGAATGTTTCCTTATGCACAAAGTGTGGAAAGAAGCATGGTGGAGATTGTCTTAAAGGGACTAGAAAATTTTTTAAGTGTGGAAAAGAAGGTCATCGAGCAGCTGAGTGTTGAAGTAATGGAAAAAGGGTTTCTAATGATGTGAATAAAGCAAACACTGCAGAGAATGCACCACCAACACTTCAATGCTTCAAGTGCAAGGAAATGGGGCATTATGTTAATAAATGCCCTAATCCAAGGGTTAGTGATGATTGACATGAGCAACCCCTTAAGGCAAAGGACAAAGGGAAGTCACATGCGATCACCATTAGCGATGTTGAATATGACAATGATGTGGTGGAATGATTAAGTGTTTATGTAATGGGATTCCAAAATAATTTTGTATCATAAAGTATTGGAATATTTATGTATTGGTCTAATGTGGTATTCAAAGTGATTGAGATATTTTTGGAAATAAGATAATATGCGCATAATGAAGGGAAAACGAGAAAACGAAATGTTTAACAGTATTCATGAGCTCATGATTGATATAAGGACTAAGTGATATCATGGTTTGAGTATATAGAATTTTGAGGATTTTGGTATGTGAAAAGTGTTAACTTTTAATTGCATTCAACTTTTCACTATGGTTCAATGGGTATTCAAGAGAATACATGATTAAGGCCATTGAATGTTTGGAATGTGACCAACAAGATATATCTTATGATATATGGGGATCAACGATGGTATTAAATCTCTGGTAATCGTTTTCACTATATTATGAGAATGGACTGCAGTATTATGGATAAGCCTAAAGACTAGAATGGATTATGTTGGACATAAGTTAGTATTTTTTAAGGATAGAAGTTTTTTTTTGATAATATTTATGGGATGTTACAGTAATATAGTTTAAGAAAAAGGAAAACCTGCAGGACGGGCGATAGCCCATCGCGTCGGACAAGGCTGTGGGAATCGAACCCACAACCGAAGTGCGACTGGCCTTTTTTGCCTACCACTGGCCTACAGGAAGTCCCTGTTTAGTAGAAACTAGTTTTATTATATTAAGCAGTATGATATATGAAGTATAAGTCCATTTTAGGAACCATATATGATTAATCTCACTATAGAATGACTTATGTATATTTAATAACTTTTGCTAACCTTTTGTTTGAGACAGATGGAATGACCCGTCATTCTATCACATGACCTGCTAACACTTCACGAATAACAAATTCAACTTCATTTATTTAAGAGATGAAGTAGAAATTGTTCAAGGCACGAAAAACAGTGAGATTGTACCAAAATAAAGTAAGTATTTATTCTAATTCAAATTCTTCAACTTTAGGGAAACGATCTTGAAAACCAAACAATGTTGTCCTAGTGCTCTTATATCTGATTAATCAGATGGTGCCTTAGATCGTCAAAAATTTATGGATTTGTGATTGTTGGCTTTTCCATAGCCATGTTCTCTACCACTCTCCCTCAGAACATGATGGTTAGATTTTTCTTCCATATCCATATTTTCACCTATGTGGAAACCCAGTGATTAGTTTATTTGGGTAACCGTTACGTTTCATACTTTTGTTTTTAAAGATTGGTTTTGGTATTCCTTTTTACGATGTGGGTTTCTATTAAAGAAACTTTCAAGTAGTAAACCATTTATAACCCCGACGAATTTCGAGGGAGAAATTCATTTTAAGGGGGGTAGAATGTAACACCCCGAGATTTTATGAAAAATATTATTTTAATTTCATTAATGTCTTGTGTTATATGCTACACAAAAAGTAGCTTGCACAACAAGCATCCTTGAATTGCCTTGCATTACACGCAATCACGACCTTCCTCGATAGCGTGTGTAGTACGCAATAACGAGTTTCACTAAACAACAATATGCTATTAAAATATTATTAAAACTAGCCGTTATGAATAGCAATAACCACTTTTTGAAATTTTTTAAATTTTATTTTTAAAAATGGAATTTATTTTTGGATTCATAATATTGAAATTAGCTTAGGGTGAAATTTTGGTGATTTTCGGATAACTTTCATATTTTGATGAATAGTGAAAATTATTAAATTTTAATTAGAAACAAATTTTTCAATCGAAATAATTAATAGTGATAAATTATTAATTTGAGTGGTTTTAAAGTATATTTAGAATATATTTTTACAATTTAATACAATTTTGGTCATTGGATGTAATTTCACATTTAAACAAGACATAAACAAGTGTCAATCTTTTGATAGTTATTATCTCTTAAGAACACGCTATTTGTTTTGACGACGGGAAATAATTTTTAAATTAGTTAATGCAACTGATATGTTTTGAATTTGGTAAAATAGACATCATTTTTGAGTTCATAATATCAAATATATCTTAGGCCTAATTTTTGGTATTTTTCTGAAAACTTTCAATTTTTGATGAATAGTGAAACCACTAAGTGGTAGTTAAAAAAACTGAATTGTTCATAAAACTTAATTTTACCGCTTCTGTGAGCGGAATTTCGAAAATCCGAGAGACACGATTAATATCAAGGACAATAATGTGGTTCAATGAGATGAAAATAATTTTTGGTGAATAGTAACTTTTTACTTTTTTTTACCACGGTTAAAGTAAATAGGGTAATTAAGGGTAAAGATGATATTATTATTACCCTAACACATGTCCTAATTCTATTGGATAAGTGTAATTCGACTAAAAAAAATTTAGGAATAAAATATGACCATTTAGACCCACTTGGATTAGATTAGGACATTTATTATTAATTTATTTAAAGAAGGGTTAAAAGAGTTAAAATCAATGTTTATTTACTAAAACATTTTTAATATGAGTATATACATAAGATAAATTCGACTATAAATATTCATTAGAAAGATAAAAATATTTACTACATAATGGTATTTTATTTGTAATTTTTAGACATTAAATAATTTAATTTATTTATGACACAACGATGATGCAATAATTATCTTATTAATAAAATATTGACATAATTGATGTTATAAATAACCAAATAAATATAATTTGAGACTTTTTATGATTTAAAATAATTTTCTAGGTTAATATGACATGTTAGTATTGATTTAATTAACTTTGTTAGAACTTATCATTCTGTTATGATTTTCACAAAAATCAATTACTAAATAGTGTCAAAATTGACATAAAATAGTTTTTAAAACAAATATTATATAATTAGTTGTTATTTTATTTCTAAAAATCTAAGGTTAGGCCAAATGACTTAGATAAGGTTATATATATTAATTATGAACAACTTGGGGATCGTTTGGCTTCTTATAGTAAGTTTATTAACCTTATAGTGTAAGAACACAAGAAGACACGGTAAAAGTAAAATTATTTAACTTAATGTTAAATCTAAATGATAAGGTTAAAATAGGAACCTAAACTTGTCTAAATTCTATTGGATGAGAGGACATCGACCCATCCCCACCTTATCCTTGAAATAAATCAATTTGGAGCTATTTAAAACCGAACATGACTTTATAATAAAATAATATTTTTAGTTATTCCAAAGGTGCCCCTCTCCTCCCTTATAAAAGAGCACCTCCTCCCTCTCTTCCTCACACAACTTTGAGCCTTCAAGCTCGTCCAAACTATGCCAAAATCTCTTCTCCACTTCCCTAGAAACATCCTAGAGGTTCTGGTCTTCCTCAAAGACCAATTTTAGTGCCCTAAGAGGAGGTCTCAAAGAGGTGCTTCAAAGAAGATGTAATTTTCGTTACCGATTCTTTCACCTTTATTTCTTCTTCCACTTCTTCTTCTTAGGTTGTTTAATTTTTAAGTAATAACATAAGTATCACTAATATACTGATATATTATTATAAGTATGAAACAATCATATTTCCCCATCTATCCATCCTACGGAAAACGAAATCACCGCGCGTGCGTACGTACGGAATACCGTCTCCACGCCGTGGTGAAATCTATTTTCCACCACCACCTTACTTGGATGGGTATAATGGTGTAAATAATAACTATATATTATTATTTTAAAGTTATATTGATTCTGAAATAGTATACATACACTCCAATACAGTCCCACGATCATGAGAACGATATCATCGCTCGTGCGTACGTACAGAATACCGTCTCCACGACACGATGAGATTCATTCTCCACATTAACCATTTAAGAATGATTATAAAGTATATATAAGCAATAATAATGAAATATATGACATTATAAACCTACTGTATTTATGTGTATATATATGTATGTCATCTACTTAATTCCACTCAATTCAATAAGGAAACGAAAACAACGTTCATGCGTACGTACGGACTACCGTCTCCATGAACGGTGTATTTCTTTCCATTTATCGATCCATTATATATATGTATATTCTGAATATATATGATATATAAATCATGTTTTATATTCTGGAAGTATGTAAATCCTGATATAAGTAATAATAATGTCAAGAACAACAAGTCCAAACCCCTATGATAAATGAAACAATTTTACCCAAAACGCTTCTTTAACATGGAATTTACAAAAGAACGGGTAATATAAAGTCATAAGTGAACCATATATGATATCATAACATTGAGTATGATTCTGGAATAAGTCAATAACATTATTTAAATCATTATACAGGAGGTTCGGACACTTACGAAGCATATCGGACCTAAGGTAAGAGAAATATCAAAATCTCATTTTTATTCGAGATTGTTTATACTTCAGAATTTACTGGGGTGTATTTTATCATCCACATTCATGTTTCCTCAATATGTAATAATATTTAAATCCACCTACAATTGTTTAAAACCTATTTTACCCTTTGTTGAGTTTTTAGTAAAAGATATGAAAGGAATCTTTTGTCATTTTTCATAAAAGTTACGTTTTGACTTTTCCGAAAAAAGTACGAGAAGAATGTTTTTTTAACTTATACGGCATGAATGGATTTTTAAAACATTATTTACAAGAAGCTTCCTTTACAAGTTTTCAAGTTTATTTTTAATCAACTTCTTTTAGTTTATAATTTTACGACATGTTAAGAAAGGAAAAGTGTTTTTGAAGAAGAAAGGATATTTTCCTCAAGAATGAAGTTCAAGTGTTTTATCAAAATTATTTTCCATCTAAAGATAATAAAGGGTTATGTTTTTATCCCTATTATTGCATTGATTTGATTATGTTGTGATGGAATTATATTCTTATGAATTCCTTTATCTTATATGAATTGTTTTATGATGTTAAAGATTCCCATTTTTATTACATGGGTTTTGAAATGATGTATGATTTATGATTTTGTGGCACACATAAGAATGGTATCATTATGAGATGGGTGGGACCTATATCTCCCTAAAATGCATTGGGTAAAGATTTTATATCTCATGAGATAGACATGGCTGGAATGGTAGGTTATACTGGTTCAGGGAAACATGACTGAAACGAGGGTGACTCAGTTCAGAAAGGGACTTTGTCCACTAAGATAGTCTTGGAAATGAGTCTTGACTAACAAGAAATGATTCTCTATGATTATGTGTGTATGCCAAAAAGTTTCATGTTTTAAGTTATGATTATTGTGATTACATTTCACTGCCATGATTTATCCCATGTTATGAAATTATGCTCTCTTTTGTAGGTTACGATTTCCAAAATGTTATGTTCTTATGAATATGATGTGATTGATATTTCTTTTGTTTACCATTACTGAGCATTTGAGCTCACCCTTTTATGTTTTCTTTTTCCCAGGATATAAAGAAAGGTTTTAGGTATAAAAAAGGGAAGATCTTTATGGGAGATGTTGAAAATCTTTCACCAGGATTAGAAGATTATATTCCGCGTTTCCAAAGACACTAAACTATTACGATCCTTGTGTGTGTGTTTTTGTAATGTACTAAGTATTCTTAAAAAGTAATGTAATGTATATGTACGTCAAGATACGGGTCTCTACAGTGAGTGAACTAGATGTGATAAGGAGAGAGAGAGTTATGATAAATCAAAGATTTATTTGGAGAGGACTAATATGTTTCATGATTCTACCATTCAAACCAAAGAGTTAAAAATAAGACAGAAGGTTCTCCACTTTAATTCTATACGCAAACTATTTCCTGGAAAACATTAGTCCATGTGGTTTGGACCATTTACTGTTTTTAGAGTACTTAATAATGGAGTTGTTGAAATAGTAGTTGAAGAAAAAAAACCCATGCTGGTTAATGGACAAAGTGTGAAATTGTATTTTAAGGGAAAACCAAAGGGCTTGGCTACATTCACAGTCCTTGAAATCTTATTCTGAATAAATTCTGGACGAAGACTTTAAAACATAGTTCTACATGGGAGTTAACCCATGGTTCTTTTTATTATTATCTATTCATCATTTTTTACTTTAATGAAAAATGTTTCATGCTCTGTTTTTGTGAAATTAGTACTATTTCTTTGTTCTTGATCCTATTTCTTATTTTCTGTGTTAGGATGTTCCTGTTGTGTCACAAGGGAGTTAAATTCCCATGCTTGAGGATTAATGAAAAACCAATTCAGGTAATTACTTTAATTCTTTATTAATTTTTTCTTCTTCATGTTTACATTCCTAAATAGTCACTAATAAGTCCCATTTTTTCTGTTATTGCTGAGTCATGGACTCAATAATGATCCTGAGATACTGATATGTTATTTTGTGTGACTCATTGGTGTAGCTGTCAGTGACTCAATTAATGTTATTTTAAAATCCTACTTTTTCTAAAAAATATGATGCTTGTCTTTCATAGAAAATTATGCACATTCTTTAAAAATTGTGCTTGTATTGGAATGGAATTCTACTGCATGTCACTTTGTTTTAATAAATTATGCATGTTCCTCCTAGATTAAAATGTTGTTTTAATGGTTTAATATCCTCACTATTTGATCCTAAGTGTCTGGTGGGTGGGGTACATGTAGGATGGATATTTATTGAGTCTTATTGTTTTTGATGGGGTGTTTTGGCTTGCACTATTCTACTCTATTGAACATCTTATTGACCCCAATATTTTAAACTACTACACACTATTCACAGTGCACCCACTAGTTTACCAGTTAATTATTTTATTTGTATTGAAATATTTTGTCACTTCCTTCATGAAAAGAGCATGTGAACCTTCTGTAAAGTAAACTTCATGGAAAACACATTTTTTGAACTTCAATTAGACCCTTAACATTTTATTTATCTACTCAATTGAAAATCTATTATGAAGTTTTACTTCTAAATTTTTTTCTCGACCTTAGAATTGAACTTTGGGGACAATGTTGGGTTTTATACATTGGGGAGGGGGTCAATTCTTAACAAATCTAAACTATGATTAATTACAAGCCCTTTAATTCCTTCTGTTGTGTCAATGTTTTTGTAAAAAATGGTTAAATTTGTTCAAAATTTCTTTTGCTATTTTAGGCTTTACACTATTTCTCAAATGAGTCCTACCTAAAGATGATTCTTGATTTTTAATTAAGATCTACTTTAAATTTTAAATCATTGGGGTTGAATTATTTTTGAGTGATCATGGTTTGTTATTTTCAGAAAATTTCATTTCAGAATTAATTTAGAGAGTGACTTGGGTAACATTTTTGTGGAATTGAAATCATAGCTCTTTGAAATGGAAGTTTGAGATTTTTCCTAGGAGAATCAATTTATTTTTAATTTATAAAATTTAATCACCAAAGTGTTCCAATATAAAATTTTTAATAGATATTTTGAAACTATAGTAATTTGGGCATTCAGGATCCCACAGTGAATCTCTGAGACCCTAGATGTTGGGTGCGTTTCTGTCAACTATAAGACCTCTAAAAACAATGATTATGTGCACATGCACAGTTCCGACACAATGATACATGGCTTGGGAAAAAAATAAAGTGTATAGGGAAAATGATTTCATTATGTTAAGGGGAATGATTAATTCCAGATGAAGAAGGGGAAAAATGGTTTATATGGGAATTAATTAGGCTGTATAAATAAGGTGATTCAAAAAATATATATTTATTTTTGGATCCTTGTTGAAGTTAAAAGTGTAAATATTTTACTATTATGTTCATAATTCCTCATATATTTAAAATTTTTTCACACTTACAATTATAAAATAAGATTGGATTGAAATGATTCACTAATAATAGTTACATATGAGGCAAGACACCTTCTATGATAGTTGATTCATTGTTGTCTTGAATACTATTTGAGTATTTTTTCTTGGAAATAATTCATTTGAAGAAATATTTTCAAAAGAATATTGATAGTTCAGTAGTCTATTTTAAAAGTGTTTTACATGTTTCATTTTGAGAAAATTTATAAACACAATTCTATTTATCAATGATTTAATAAAACATGATAATTTTTTAGGAAAAACATTGTATAAGTGTGGGGGAATTTGATGTGGCCTTAATTTTACACTGTTTTCCACATCATTTTTATTAGTTTTTGGTGATTTAATTAACTATATTTACACTTTTAAATAAATAATCACTACCATCTACTGCTACTGATGTAGAATTCACACTAATGGTGAATTGGTGGCTTCTTCTTCTTCTCATATACACACAGTGATGGATCCACTGACGCACACTTCCAACCTTCAATAATTAGTCTCTCCTCCACTTAGGACTCATTTCCCCCATCACTCTACTATTTATGCCACCCTCCTCTATCTTCCCAGTCTCACTTCCACTATCACACCCATAATAGAAATCACAACACAACAATCCAACATTCCCCTTCCTCCTTACCTCCTCCCTGTACCCCTTTCTTAGAAAACCAAGAACCCCAATTTACTCCCTTTCTATGCACCTACTCTTACCTTTCTAACATCAACACATCATCTCTCCATTTTTCACAATAAAACCAACTCATATTCCGATTTTCACATAAAATCAAACCCATACAACCCAGTTCTCTGTACATCTGAACAACCACTTGCAAAGGAGGAGGTGCATCATCCACCGATCACCTGAATGGTTCTCAATATGAGAGTCACTAAATTGATGTCGTTGCTACTGTAAGGAATGATGGACTCACCTCCACCTGGACCCGATCCGGTGCCACATTTTTCTAGCCACATAACATTTGGGGCCTCCATTTCCTGAAGGTCACCATAAGTAGATCAAATCCATTTATGATTTGTGGAAAACCAATGCGCCACTTATTGCTACCAGATCGAAGATGCACCTTTGGTCGAGTGAGCCGCCAGGTGGAGTAGGGAGGCCAAGCCATAGCAGGCCAGAGGAGAGAGGTATTTCTGGAACTCTTACAGGAATCCTAAACCCCATAGAACCATGAAGAAGATGGGTTAGGTTGGATAAATTAAAAAAATAATAATAAAGAGAACAACAAACAATTTTATAATTAAATAATAATATAATAAAATTATTTTATGACAAAATAATAATAATAATGATAATAATAATAATAATAATAAATTAAATTGAATATTAGACTCCTCTTATATTAATCATGTTTTAATGATCAAAAATCATATATACTTTGTTAATCTTGTGTATATTATCTCAAATCATGTATACTATTGTTTTTATATTTACACTTTAAGTGAATCCATCCATGATCTGAAGTGATATACATTTATGTTTATTAATGTTCACAATATTGGATTCAATTTATAATGATATCCTTGATAAATTATTTAGTCTAATCCATTCTATAAATATCAATGTTTATGTCTGAATACAAATATCTGGCTATGTCTGCGACAATGTGAACAAGCTGACACCGTGACATTCAGACACAGTGATGAATCAGACACTATGAAGAATCAGACACTGTGAACTAGACACTGTGACATCTAGACACCATGACATCCAGACACCGTGAACCAGACACCATGACCATGAGACACCGTGACGATGAGACACCATGTCCATGAGACATCGTCACTATGAGACAGCGTGACCATGATACATTGTAACCACGTTACACCGTGACCATGAGACATTGCCACCATGAGACACCGCTTCAAGGAAACAAAATTTCATGACATACTATGACACCGTTTCTTAATCTATTTTTTTTCAATTTAATATCTAAGGATCATATTTGATGTTTTTAAATACAAAATAATAAATACTATTTTTTTGTAGACATGTCACCTTATAGTAAAAGGTATGTGGTACAGAATACATGCAATCTGCCAGATCGAAGATATGAATTCCAAGAATAAAAGGGAAATGCTTCCCATAATGAAAAGGAGATGATGCAACTGAGCATGATCATGAAAACAAACCACACACATAGAGAATATTTGAAGAAATATTTTTCACATGAAACTCAATGCTACTAAAGAACACACGAAGCATTCTTGAATCCCAGAATCGAGAACACATTTGCACTGTCAAACATCACGAAGAACATAAGCTAGTTTTGTTTAACTTACGACACTCTGTTTTCCATATGAGGACTCGATTTTTTCATCTTATTAATCTAAGAAGTCCTGAGTTGCAATGACTAACACTAAGAGAACTTCAAAACTCCTCTCAATATTTTTACACTGTTGTATAAATTTTTTTAGCTTCGAAGCAGTGTCTGTATCTATATGACAAAAAACTATATCTCTTTCATTAAACTAAAGGATACAAGATATCATTTCTCCAAAAAAGTTTACACTTGTGTATACCCACTTATAAGTGTGGAAGGGGTCCCTGTGTGGCATGGTTGTTTGTACCCATGAAGAACTGTGGAAGAGGTCGTGTGACCTGGACAGTTTTGTGTGCTGTTGTTAACCCCGATCCAGGCTATGGATCAAGTTTATTTATATAAACTACTTTGTGGAAGCTGATGACCTAGTGGATTGTATTAGGTCTCAGCTTTAGACTGAACCACTTTTTTTATTTCTGTTGTGTTACAATTTAGTCTTTCTCTGTTTTACTGATTAATACAGAAATCACTAAATTTACTATGATAGTTATGTTTTGAAAGAAGTTATCATTGTCTTTCGTTAGTATAATAGCTTCAAATGTAATATTAATAACTGATATTAAGATTACAGAGAATTAATCAATCTTTTACGAAGTTATTTAAATAGTAAAACTCTTATCACCACATTATTTTGATTAACTATGTTGTATTTAGTTTTATTAGTGAACCCTTTTAGAGATAATTTTTTTTAAACAGAAATTATTATAGATACTCAATTCACCCCCTCTTCAGTACTCTACTCTGACCAACATTTGGTATCAATAGATTGTTTATTAAGACCCCTTTTTTTAACTTTATTCAAATATGATTGTAGTTGTACCATAAAGATCTTTCAATTTTTTTTTTCAATTCTAAATTTCTATCCCTTAAAACATATTTATTTAGTATGGATAATAGATTGGATGGTGTTGTAACCAACAAACCACCATTCTTTAATGGAACTAATTATGCTCAATGGAAAATAAAAATGAAAATACATTTAGTAAGTATGAGCTTTGAAATATTGTCTTCAATTCTAGATGAATATATGATTCCTGCTACTGATAGAACCACTTGGGATGTACTTACCAAAATTTCCAACAATAACAATTGCAAATATATGAATGATTTATATTTCTCCTTTGGAGATGAGAAATTTAATAGAATTTCTACCTGTAGAAATGCCCATGAAATTTGGGATACCTTTTCTGTTTCACATGAGAGAACTTATAGTGTGGAAGAAATGAGACATAAGACTTATACCATTAAATATGATAACATTAAAATGAAACATGATGAGCCTATTTTTAACTTGTATCTCAGGTTCAATGAAATTATCAACATAATGATTTCCCTTAGAAGAGAAGTCAAAACTAAGGAATAGATTATGAGAATTCTCAAATGTCTACCTAATAGAAGGAGAGTAACCTATGTCTCTATTACAGAGTCATGTGATATGCGCAAGATACCTGTAAAATAACTCATTGGGAAATTTAATATGTTTGAATATGATCTTAATGCCAACAAAGAAGAGGAGGAAGAACAAAAACGAAAATCTATTGCATTCAAGACCACTACCTCTAAACACAAATACAAAGGGATGTTGTAAGTTTCTGTGGAAAATTCCAGAAGTGAACAATCATCACCAGCTACTGAGGATGAGATGGCTCAATTAGCAAGACGATTCAAGAGATTTTAAAAGAATAAGAACATTATCAAAAAGATTAACTTCTAAAGAAAATATGAGCAAAAAGGAACTTGGAAGGAATATTGAGAAAATAAGTGATAGGACTGATGATATTTTCTGATCTGAATGTAAGCGCAAAGGACATATCAAGGCGAACTCTCCAAATCTCAAGTACAAGAAGAAATACAAGGAAAATGATAGAAAATATAAAAAGGAAATTAATGTAACCTAGAGTGCATCTGAGGAAAATTCAAGTGACTTAGAAACATCACATGATGAACAGGATAACAAATCCAATATGTGTTTTATGAAAAACACATCTTAGGTAACATTGGACTCTTATATACATAATTCATACTATTCTAAAGATGAAAGTGACTCTGAAAATATGTCTAATAATGAAATGATTTAATACTGTAATATGCTTGATGAAACATGTAACGAACTAGAAGATACATATAGACCTTTAAAGAAACAACATGACCTTCCTATGACAGTTAAATCTGAACTCGCAATTGAGAACAAGAAAAATGATCAACTACTCAAGGAGAAAAATGAATTAAAATGTCTAATGAGAAATTGAAGAATGACTTAGTGAAGTTTACCAATGGGAAAATTACACTTACTAAAATAATAGGTAAACATATTTCCCATAAGTATAATACTGGCATTGGTTATCAACCTGGAAAAAGAAATTTTTGGAAAAAAAACTTTGATTCTAAATCTAGGACATACTACTTTATTCCCAGTTCATGAAACAAATCAACTAGTTCATGTTATGATACACTATCTACTGTTTCAAGTTTTTTCTGGACCAAATAGAGATTATTTTTCAAATAATATACATAATTCTTATAGTAAACCTATTAGGAAGAAGTGGGTTCCTAAAGAACTAATCACTAAAATTATTGGATGCAAACATGTATGGGTTCCAAAATCCATTTCTGCATGATCATTTTGTAGGAAAGCTGCTTAAAGAGTTCCTGTAAAAATTTATGGTACTTGGACAATGGATGTTCAAGATACATTATAGGAGACTACTCATGCTTCAAGAACCTAATAAAAATTGATGGAGGACATGTCACCATTGGTGACAATGCCAAAGAAAAAATTATTGGACTTGGCCAAATCGGTAACTCTAACATAGTCTTAATTTCCAATGTAATTTTTGTTGATGGATTGAATTATAATCTTCTTAGTATTTGAAAATTATGTGATGATGGATTTAATGTTATATTTGAAAATGATGCTTGCAATGTTTTTAATTCTAATGAAAAATTAATGTTTTTTTCATCAAGAAAAGAAAATGTATTCTCTGTTAACATAGATTCTTTGACTTCTTAAAATGCATCTTGATTACATGTATTTAACAAAGAGTCTTGGATCTGTCATAGGAGACTAGGACACTGTAATATTTACTCTCTTAGAAATCTAACTACAAAAAGATTAGTCAAAGACCTACCCAAACATGAGTTTCCCAATGATAAAGTGTGTAATCCTTGTCAAAAGGTATAGAAAAAAATTTCCTTCAAACCAAAGTAAGAAGTGTCAACTTCTCATCCTCTTGAATTGGTTCACATGGATTTTTTTTGAACATCTTTAGTTTCTAGTTAAAATGGGAATCACTATGTTTATTTTCTTGTAGATGATTTTTCTACAAATACTTGGACCTTCTTTCGGGCACAAAAAAGTGAATCATGCTCCCATTTTACCAAATATACCATGTTTGTAAGAAACTATAGTGGAATTAAAATTAAATCCTTCAGAAGTGATCATGGCCATGAGTTTGAAAATCAAGAGTTTGAATCATTTTGCTCACAAAATGACTATAGTCAGAATTTATCTACCCATATGATAGAAGAACAAAATGGAGTTTTAGAAAGAAGAAATAGAACCCTCCATGAAATTTCTAGACAATTCTCAATGAATTTGAAATCCCTAATTATTTTTGTGCTGAAGCTATCAATACAGAATACTGCATAATCAATAGAGTGTTGATTAGACATATTCTTAAAAGGACTCCTTATGAGTTATGGAACAATATAAAACACAAAGTTAGTTGCTTAAAAGTTTTTGGTTGCAAAGTATATATCCTTAATACTAAGGAAAATGTTGAAAAAAATTCATCCATGAGTGATGATGGTATATTTTTTGTATATTCCATCTCTAGTAGAGACCATAGAATGTTTAATAAAAGAAATAAATGTGTGAAAGAATCTGTTCATGTCAAATTTGATGAAACAGATCCACATTATCCCAAAACCATTCAAAAGAACCTGCAGGATGATGTATCATATCTGGACATTAATTCAAAATCATCAAACCATGTAACGCCCCGACCCCAGTTACACAGAGTCGGTGCATTATTACATAAAATTGTCATGATCACAAGAAAGATCAAATCTCGAAAGACCGATTGGTTTAGTAGCCTTGGAAACACTAGATATATTCATAAGTTTTACATTACATCATAAAATGAAAAACTACTACAACAACATAATGTTTCCACAATCCACACTATTAACCCCTCATAAAATCCCTGTAGGTCATTCATAACTTACTTCTTCACATCCTGGGAAAAATAAAACATAGAAAAGGGGTGAGCTCAAATGCCCAGTAAGGATAACAATATAGCGGAAACTTTCATAAATAAGAATAAACATTTAAGGCAATGTATAACTAAAACAAAAGCCTTTTAAATATGAACTTTCAACATGGTATGGCATAAATAAAATGAAATAATGCCATTTACTTATTCACATGGATATTCTACTAATCGAATAATCACATGCAAAAATCAATAACAACTTTCATAATGATGGAATGCATAATGCTAAACTTTAATTTCTTTTCGAGGCCTCGTCCCAAGACCTTGGGGCTAACTGTAACCGGAACCCAACCCGGAGTGCCTCTAATAACCGGACACCAACCCGGAGTGCCTCTAATAACCGGACACCAACCCGGAGTGCCTCTAATAACCGGAGACCAAACCAGAGGGCTTACTTTTACCAGTCCCTAACCTGGAGGGCTTACTTTTACCAGTCCCCAACCTGGAGGGCTTACTTTAACCAGTCCCCAACCTGGAGGGCTTACTTTAACCAGTCCCCAACCTGGAGGGCTTACTTTAACCAGTCCCCAACCTGGAACATACTTGTCCAACACATTCATATGAAGTAAAGGTTGAAATATAACATAAACATTCTTATTGGAACTAGCATACGAAATGTCAATACTTTCACCATAAACTATGAATGGTATGAAAATAGCACATCCACAGTCAAATATATCACAAAACCTTCAATACAATATAGAAGTTTTGTATCATAATAAATCAACTTCAAATAATCTTAAAATCCATCAAAGGATGTTGACATAGATGAAATCAAAATTCTTTTTAAAGAAATATCTCCTTTTATTTTGAAATCATTTAAGATCCATATAAAATAAAACATTTTCTTTGAAAATATTCTTATAAGCTTGTAAGGGAAGCTTTTAAGATTTTATAACGGCGGAAAATATCCGCACCCGCCGTATAAGTTAAAAAAACATTCTTACCTTAATTTTGTCGAAAAGGTTAAAAAGCACCTTGTTTGGAAAACGACGGAAAGATTCCTTTATAAACCTCTTATAAAAATTCAAACAAGGGTATAAATGACTTTAACCCATATTCTTGTAAATAGTAAAAAAATTTTGAAATACATTTTTAAGAAACATGGATGTGGATGATAAAGAGATCCCAGTAGATTATTACATATAAACAATCTCGGATAATGAAGAGATTGTGAAATAACCCTTACCTTGTACTTTTCCTTGGTTGGGGTAGGTTAACCTCCTGTATAATGGTGAAATAATTGTTATTAAATTATACAATAATCATATATATTAATATGATATCATATATGATCTTTTAACATTGATTTGTTAATAATATCTTAGAATTATCGTCGTTTCGGGCGTTAACTTACTTGTTTTCTTTTATATGTTTTGTTACGTAAGATATGTTTGTAAAGGATAGGTTGTATATTATTCATATCCAGAATGATATCAAGTCCTTAAACATCATTTTTAAATCATCAAATGATAATTATACTTGAATGGATACGATGGAGAATGAATCTCATCGCGTTCGTGGAGACGGTAGTCCGTACGTACGCACGAGCGACAATATCATTATTTTGATATTAAAATAATATATAAATGGATGGCATATCATATATACAGAATCATTAACATGTTATATTTATTATTTACATGAGTTACACATCATTATTATACCCATCCAAATAATAATATATTGAATAACAATTACACCACGACGTGGAGACGGTAAGCCGTACGTACGCACGTATGGTGACATGTTATTCAAAGGGTGGATAGAATACTGAATATGGTTGTAACATATTTATAATAACATCACAGTATATGTAAGATACTGGAGTTATTATTTTAGAATGGTAAGAACAAATAAAGAGGAAGTGGAAGAAGAAAGGAACTTGGAAAAGGGTGGTGAAATCATTACCTCTTCTTCGGGTTCTTCCTTTTGATTTGATCAAAAGGGATCCTTAGGTTGGCTTTCTGATCAAACTAAGGCCTCTAGGTTGTAGTGAGGGATGTTGGGAGAGTATTTGGGCAGAGTTTTGCCGAACCAAAAGGCTTTGAAGGTGTGAAGAAATGAGAAGGAGGAGTTCCCTTTTATAAGAGGGGTGAGGGGCACCTTTGGAAAATCTAGAAATATTAATTTATAATAAATTCATATTCGGTTTCTAATGGCTCCAAAGCTTATTATTCAAAGGTTAAGGTGGGGATAGGTAGAAAACCACTCAACCAATAGAATTTAGACAGGTTTGGGTACTTATATTAACCTTATCTTTAAGTATTAACTCTAAGTTAATTAGTTTCACTTTTACAATGTCTCTTTGTATTTTTATATAATATGGTTAATAAACTTACTATATACATCCAAGAGACCCCCAAGTGGTACATTAATGATGAAACTATCATGATATAAGTCTCTTGGCCGAACCTTAGATTTTTAGGAATTTAATATCAATTAATAATATAATATTTGTTTTAAGAACTCTTTTATGTCAATTTTAACACTATTCAATAGATGATTTTTTTTGAAACTCATAACAGATTGATTACTTCTAACAAAGTCAATTAAATCAATCCTAATATATCATATTATCCTATAAAAGTAGTTTAATTCATTAAAAGTTTCATATTATATTTATTTGGGTATTTATAATATCAATTATTTTAATTTTTCACTATTATAGTAATTACTGCATCATCATTGTGTCATAAATAAAATAAATTATATAATGTCTAAAAAATATAAATAAAATATCATTATGTAGGAAATCTTTTTAGCTTTCTAATGAATATTTATAATCTAAAAGCCAACATATATAACCCTATGTAACAATTGTTTTTCTAAAAGATATATGCTTGTGTCATTTTTGTATTCATTTTGACTTAATTAAAATAAAGTGTCATTATCACTTACAAGTGGATCCATGGGGTCCCAAAATCTACCCAAAGATGCCCATGGTAGAACATGTATCAACCAATAGGGTTAAGACACGTTTTAGGGTAATTTAGTATTATTATAATATTATTGTTTAACCCTTATGTACCGGATTTACCCTTAACCATGGTAAATAAAATATTTACCGCAGTAATTATTCAAAATGTCTAAAAATAAAAGTTACCTATTTACACTATTTGAACATCCTGATTCCAAATATGGAATCCATTTTCCTAAATTCAAAACACAGAAGTGGCAGAAATTAATTTAAAATTAATTCCCGCTGTCAAAACAAAAAGCGTGTTTTTAAGAGATAATAACTATCAAAGGATTGACACTCGTTTATGTTCGGTTTAATTGTAAAATTATGTCCAATGACCAACATTATATTAAATGGTAAAAATATATTCTAAATATACTTTAAAACCACTCAAATTCATAATTTATCACTATTAATTATTTTGATTAAAAAAGTTGTTTTTAATTAAAACTTAGTAATTTTCACTATTCATCAAAATATGAAAGTTATCCGAAATGTACCAAAATTTCACCTTAGGATAAATTCGATATTCCGAATCCAAAAATGAAGTCCATTTTAAAATATAAAATATATATAATTTCAAAAAGTAGGTATTACTATTCATAACGGCTAGTTTGATTAGTTATGGTGTGTTAGAACTCGGTGTTGCGTACAACACACGCTATCACATTATTCAAAGAGAAGCGTACCGTAGAAGGTTGGGGTGTTACATTCTCCCCTCCTTCAATAAATTGCATCCTCGCAATTTGAAATTGTTCTTCGAAAATAAAAGGTTGAAAATAGATAATATATTTGTGGGAAAACCCACATCGGAAATTGGGTTACTAAAATTTAGTCTTAATCTGAGGAAAAGAGAAATGAAAGGGTCACCACCAAATTATGATCTTGATTAGGAGAACATTGGTGGCAATTAGAGACATATAATCGGAGGAAAAACGTAAATATTTATAGGTAGTGATTGAGGTCATCAATCACAAACAAGTGTATAATTGAGGTCCTTAAACTCATCAATCTATGATGATTTAAAGTACCATCGGTTCAACAAAATATAGGGTATTGGGATAACACATTTTTGACGTTTCAAAATATCTTAGTTGAAATCCCACATCGAAAAATGAATTAACGAGGCCTCTATTTAAAATAAAGAGTCGAAAGTATGAAGATTACCGAAAATAAAACATACTAGGGTTCCATGTAAGAAAATATGGATATGGAAGAAAAATCTAACCATCAATTATCTGATGGAGAGTGGTAGAGAACATGGCTATGAAAAGGCCAACAATCCAAAAGCCATAAATTAGTGATGATTTAAGGTACCATCTAGGAAAACATTTTTGTTCTAAGTTGCTTTTCTTAATATTGAGGAATTTATTTATGAGATTGGATAAGATCATAAAGAGATATACTTACTTTATAATTAGAGTTTTATCCATTAATAAATTTCTACCACAAACTCATCTTTCACTCTAAAAGATAATAGAATGTAAAAAAAAAAATTCTATCTACACTATTCGTATAGGGTTCCAAAATAAACGAATTTATAATTCATCTACAAGATCTTTTAATAAAAACTACATTATTTAATCTAGGACATCTCGTGGGCCAGTGGTAGGTGATACACCCTTTTCGCCCTTCAGTTGTGGGTTCAAGTCTCGCAGCCTTGCCGGACGCGACGGGTTGCCGCCCGACCTCCGGGTTGTCCTTTTATGGCAATCCAAAATAATCCAAACTAGAACTATCCAAAATACTTCTATCCAAACTCACAGTCCAACATTTATAAGTAAGGTAAACATAATGTAGAACCTTTTTACCCCGTAATAGCATATGAATACCTTCATCATGTATTCTTTTAATACACCGAAACATCCTGAATTACCATATTCCTTATTGATTACATTCATGCTCCCTTATTCCATATAGAAAGCTGGATATACTTCATTAATCCAAAAATGTTTTAAACCCCAACAATGATGGAATATAAAAATCATTAATCAGTTCCAGGGTAGTCAAGAATATCCAATATAATTTATCCAAAATAATCACATATTATTCCAAAATCACTACCTCAGTATCAGAACTATATTCTCTCAACCATATATTTTCCAAAAATTTATCCTGCTATTGAGTCACTTTTCTTTGTTCCACACAATCTCAAGTCCTAAATGAAATAGTACTGCAGTACAATCCTTATATACTCCATAATTATTATAACAAGTACATTGTTGATACAACACTCAATTGACATAATCAACATAAGAACTCTAATCATTCCTCTTCATCTGTGGTAGTATCATAACTTGATTATTATCCAATAACATCATTTGCGGCATAGTATGATGACTGGGACATAGGTTCGCGTAGTGTCCAAACTCCTTGCAAATGAAGCATTGTACATTTAAAACCATTTTCTTACCCTTGCAGTCACGTACTTTGTGCCCTTTTCCTCCACACTTATAACAAACTCCCATTCCTTTCAGGCAAGTTCCAGGGTGTTTCTTTCCACAGTTACCACATATGGGAAAATTCTTCTTTTCCCTCTTCCCTTTATCCATCTTTCTCTCTTCTATCCTTTTCTTTTCTTGCTTCCCTTCAAATCCATAGGACTCAGTAAAATACATGATATTATTTCTTCATATGATGATAATACATGGGAGACTATTTCTCTTATAAATTCTAGCTTAAGACCATGAAAGATATGATCCTTCCTTCTCTTTGGATCATGTGCATTTCTGGAGTTCTCATTCCTTCTACTGGGCGCCATTTCTAAACAATGGCATAAACTAGATCAGTTTATGAATCAAAATACATAATCCCATACTTATAAAACACCTAACATAAATTGAACTATTTATGGATATAATCCATAATCATAAGAATGTTTTCTTTGAGGAAGTATATACTCATAATCCCTTCAAAATTATTTGTAAAGAAAATGAGAGTTATCCTAAGCATATCCCCCGGGAGTGTCGTAACCAAGAGTGCAACAAGGCCCATTGTCGTGCACCAGTTCCTGTTCGAGTCTAGCTCAAAGCGGTGTTTTCGGGTTTTACCCCTAGGTACATCTGTGCCAGAGCCGCCTCTACCTACTTGTATCCAGACAGGGATGTATTGCTCGGAAAACTCACAAAATCTCCACAATACCAAAATTCTAGGAAGTTCTTCTATACTAATCCTCAAAGTTCATCTTAGGTCTACGTGCTCTAATCAGAGTTTATCTAAATCTAGCTTCCAAGGTTTGTACTGAACCTCCCTCTGATACCAACTGTAATGCCCTGACCCCAGTTACCCAGAGTCGGTGCATTATTACATAACATTGGCATGATCACAAGAAAGATCAAATCTCGAAAGACCGATTGGTTTAGTAGCCTTGGAAACACTAGATATATTCATAAGTTTTACATTACATCATAAAATGAAAAACTACTACAACAACATAATGTTTCCACAATCCACACTATTAACCCCTCATAAAATCCCTGCAGGTCATTCATAACTTACTTCTTCACATCCTGGGAAAAATAAAACATAGAAAAGGGGTGAGCTCAAATTCCCAGTAAGGATAACAATATAGCGGAAACTTTCATAAATAAGAATAAACATTTAAGGAAATGTATAACTAAAACAAAAGCCTTTTAATTATGAACTTTCAACATGGTATGGCATAAATAAAATGAAATAATGCCATTTACTTATTCACATGGATATTCTACTAATCGAATAATCACATGCAAAAATCAATAACCACTTTCATAATGATGGAATGAATAAAGCTAAACTTTAATTTCTTTTCAAGGCCTCGTCCCAAGACCTTGGGGCTAACTGTAACCGGAACCCAACCCGGAGTGCCTCTAATAACCGGACACCAACCCGGAGTGCCTCTAATAACCGGACACCAACCCGGAGTGCCTCTAATAACCGGATACCAAACCGGAGGGCTTACTTTTACCAGTCCCTAACCTGGAGGGCTTACTTTTACCAGTCCCCAACCTAGAGGGCTTACTTTAACCAGTCCCCAACCTGGAGGGCTTACTTTAACCAGTCCCCAACCTGGAGGGCTTACTTTAACCAGTCCCCAACCTGGAACATACTTGTCCAACACATTCATATTAAGTAAAGGTTGAAATATAACATAAACATTCTTATTGGAACTAGCATACGAAATTTCAATACTTTCACCATAAACTATGAATGGTATGAAAATAGCACATCCACAGTCAAATATATCACAAAACCTTCAATACAATATAGAAGTTTTGTATCATAATAAATCAACTTCAAATAATCTTAAAATCCATCAAAGGATGTTGACATAGATGAAATCAAAATTCTTTTTAAAGAAATATCTCCTTTTATTTTGAAATCATTTAAGATCCATATAAAATAATACATTTTCTTTGAAAATATTCTTATAAGCTTGTAAGGGAAGCTTTTAAGATTTTATAATGGCGGAAAATATCCGCACCCACCGTATAAGTTAAAAAAACATTCTTACCTTAATTTTGTCGAAAAGGTTAAAAAGCACCTTGTTTGGAAAACGACGGAAAGATTCCTTTATAAACCTCTTATAAAAAGTCAAACAAGGGTATAAATGACTTTAACCCATATTCTTGTAAATAGTAAAAATCTTTTGAAATACATTTTTAAGAAACATGGATATGGATGATAAAGAGATCCCAGTAGATTATTACATATAAACAACCTCGGATAATGAAGAGATTGTGAAATAACCCTTACCTTGTACTTTTCCTTGTTTGGGGTAGGTTAACCTCCTGTATAATGGTGAAATAATTGTTATTAAATTATACAAGAATCATATATATTAATATGATATCATATATGATCTTTTAACATTGATTTGTTAATAATATCTTAGAATTATCGTCGTTTCGGGTGTTAACTTACTTGTTTTCTTTTATATGTTTTGTTACGTAAGACATGTTTGTAAAGGATAGGTTGTATATTATTCATATCCAGAATGATATCAAGTCCTTAAACATCATTTTTAAATCATCAAATGATAATTATACTTGAATGGATACGATGGAGAATGAATCTCATCGCGTTCGTGGAGACGGTAGTCCGTATGTACGCACGAGCGACAATATCATTCTTTTGATATTAAAATAATATATAAATGGATGGTATATCATATATACAGAATCATTAACATGTTATATTTATTATTTACATGAGTTACACATCATTATTATACCCATCCAAATAATAATATATTGAATAACAATTACACCACGACGTGGAGACGGTAAGCCGTACGTACGCATGTATGGTGACATGTTATTCAAAGGGTGGATAGAATACTGAATATGGTTGTACCATATTTATAATAACATCACAGTATATGTAAGATACTGGAGTTATTATTTTATAATGGTAAGAACAAATAAAGAGGAAGTGGAAGAAGAAAGGAACTTGGAAAAGGGTGGTGAAATCATTACCTCTTCTTCGGGTTCTTCCTTTTGATTTGATCAAAAGGGATCCTTAGGTTGGCTTTATGATCAAACTAAGGCCTCTAGGTTGTATTGAGGGATGTTGGGAGAGTATTTGGGCAGAGTTTGGCCGAACCAAAAGGCTTTGAAGGTGTGAAGAAATGAGAAGGAGGAGTGCCCTTTTATAAGAGCCGTGAGGGGCACCTTTGGAAAAGCTAGAAATATTAATTTATAATAAATTCATATTCGGTTTCTAATGGCTCCAAAGCTTATTATTCAAAGTTTAAGGTGGGGATAGGTCGAAAACCACTCAACCAATAGAATTTAGACAGGTTTGGGTACTTATATTAACCTTATCTTTAAGTATTAACTCTAAGTTAATTAGTTTCACTTTTACAATGTCTCTTTGTATTTTTATATAATATGGTTAATAAACTTACTATATACATCCAAGAGACCCCCAAGTGGTACATTAATGATGAACCTATCATGATATAAGTCTCTTGGCCGAACCTTAGATTTTTATGAATTTAATATCAATTAATAATATAATATTTGTTTTAAGAACTCTTTTATGTCAATTTTGACACTATTCAATAGATGATTTTTGTGAAACTCATAACAGATTGATTACTTCGAACAAAGTCAATTAAATCAATCCTAATATATCATATTATCCTAGAAAAGTAGTTTAATTCATTAAAAGTTTCATATTATATTTATTTGGGTATTTATAATATCAATTATTTTAATTTTTCACTATTATAGTAATTACTGCATCATCATTGTGTCATAAATAAAATAAATTATTTAATGTCTAAAAATTATAAATAAAATATAATTATGTAGGAAATAGTTTTATCTTTCTAATGAATATTTATAATCTAAAATCCAACATATATAATCCTATGTAACAATTGTTTTTCTAAAAGATATATGCTTGTGTCATTTTTGTATTCATTTTGACTTAATTAAAATAAAGTGTCATTATCACTTACAAGTGGATCCATGGGGTCCCAAAATCGACCCAAAGATGCCCATGGTCGACCATGTATCAACCAATAGGGTTAAGACACGTTTTAGGGTAATTTAGTATTATTATAATATTATTTGTTAACCCTTATTTACCGGATTTACCCTTAACCATGGTAAATAAAATATTTACCGCAGTAATTATTCAAAATGTCTAAAAATAAAAGTTACCTATTTACACAATTTGAACATCCTGATTCCAAATATGGAATCCATTTTCCTAAATTCAAAACACAGAAGTGGCAGAAATTAATTTAAAATGAATTCCCGCTGTCAAAACAAAAAGCGTGTTTTTAAGAGATAATAACTATCAAAAGATTGACACGCGTTTATGTTCGGTTTAATTGTAAAATTATGTCCAATGACCAACATTATATTAAATGGTAAAAATATATTCTAAATATACTTTAAAACCACTCAAATTCATAATTTATCACTATTAATTATTTTGATTAAAAAAGTTGTTTTTAATTAAAACTTAGTAATTTTCACTATTCATCAAAATATGAAAGTTATCCGAAATGTACCAAAATTTCACCTTAGGCTAAATTCGATATTCCGAATCCAAAAATGAAGTCCATTTTCAAATATAAAATATATATAATTTCAAAAAGTAGGTATTACTATTCATAACGGCTAGTTTGATTAGTTATGGTGTGTTAGAACTCGGTGTTGCGTACAACACACGCTATCACATTATTCAAAGAGAAGCGTACCGTAGAAGGTTGGGGTGTTACAAACCATCCTCTAAAAGAATCTGTAAAAACATCATGTTCTATAAATTTGTTAGATTCATGTCACAATGACCCTAAACCTGTTGATGAACCTAATATCACTAGTCCCTCGTTTTATAGAGCTTCAATAACTCTTAAGAACCATCCACTAGATGTTGTTTAATGTGACTTAGATAAACTAACTCAAACTAGAGCTTCTCTTAGAAATCAGGTTGAACATCAACTCTTCTTGTCACAACTTGAACCTAAAAACATTAATGATGCTATCAATGATGAATTTTGGGTCATGGATATGAAATAATAACTTAATCAGTTTTAAAGGAACTAAGATTGGAAACTTGTTGAAAGACCCAAGGACACATTCAGCATAGGCACTAAATGGGTGTTTAGAAACAAGGTAGAAGAAGCTGGAAAAAAGTTATAAAGAAGGCTATATTGGTTGCATAAGGCTATAGTCAAGAAGAAGGAATTGACTATGAAGAGACATTTTCACCAATAGCCAGACATGAAGCCATACGAATTCTGCTTTCTAATGATGCACATATGAATTTCAAACAATATCAAATGTATGCTACAAGTTCATTCCTAAATGGGTATATAGATGAGGATGTCGTTTTTGATCAAAACCCTGGTTTTACAAATACTCATTTTCCAAATCATATTTTTAAATTATCAAAATAAATATATGGTTTAAAATAGGCTCCAAGAGCTTGATATGATTGATTAAATACTTTTCTTATTTGAAAAGGTTTTACAAAAGGAATAGATGATCCTACCATTTCTATAAAATGATTTTCAAATGGTGTTTTAGTTGTTAAATTCTATGTATATGACATTATCTTTTGATCTTCAATAAATTCTTTATGTATCGACTTTTCTAAAATGATGCAAAATGAATTTGAAATGAGTATAATGGGGGAAGTAAATTCTTTCTTGGATTTTAAATAATTCAAAATAATGATTGTATTATTTTAAATCTATTTAAATACACTAGAGATATTATAAAATGTTTTGGATTGGATATCACTAAAAGTAGTGACACTCCAATGATTACCACTTGTATGATGGATGATTGTACAACGATTCACTGCTTTATTTCACCCTTATACCAATGTATTAAACTGGTATTGTATTGAAAATTAAAATTATAATAAAAAATTTCACTCTATGTTTGATTAAGTCATTTTGTGTTTAACACTGTTAAAAAGAGAAATGTTACATGTTTTGATAATTATATTGAAGGTGGAGGTGATTTGGAGAACCCATGATGAAGTCCAAGAAAGATGGGCCAATCTGCACATGATCCAAGAACACCATTAGACTCAACCACATATTTCTACTGAACCGTGAAAAAAAATAAGCTGAAATTTTTCTGGCCGGTCCAAAATTTGATGGGATACATTTCATATGAATGAACTGAAGCCCCATTCAGCCTCTACGATGCCCATACTAACTGATCTATCCAAGGAATCAAAGATGGACCAAGTCAAATGTGGTGTTATGTATTTTATCAATATCTAGAGCTATAGTTTCCCAAATGGTGCCAAATATTCAGTGGAGACAGACAATATGTGGGGATAAAACATTTATATTTTATACAAAGTGAAATAAGATTGTTTTCAGGCAGGAAAACGTGGTACAAGTGGATTGAAGAAATCTGTGTGCCTAAAACCACCTTCCAATTTTCTTATAAAATGGCACCTTGGGCTCCCCATTTCCAAGTTCATCTAGGAGGCATGGTTCTACCATTTTGAAGTCCCCAAAGAGTCTTTTCATCATCCCAATATTTTATGGAGGCTATGAGAAGTTCTACTTCAACATCTTCTTCTTCTTCCCCTCCCATGCGTTTCTAAACCCCTAGTGATCACCTGGGGATGATTGTGATGTAATCCCGACCTTCAAACTTGTATTATTTTGAATGATCGTTTTAATTCCAGGTTGTACGTTGTTTTTCATCATCCTATATTTTTATTTAATTGAGTTATATACCATTATGTTATACTCAACTCAAATGATCATGTCTGGAGGTACCCTTTTAATGTGATGTTTCACACACCGTTCATCCCTTTTTCTTCCCTCATTCAATTGTGGTGTTTCTATGGTTCATATTGGTCAATTGAACTCACATAAGAACTATCAAGATCATGAAAATTTATGTCATGGTATCAAAAATAAGTAACCTACAAACCTGTACAGCACATCGAGTTCTTCGTGTGTCGCCTTGGTGAGTTTCAGTTATGATGTCGAACACAAATCACTCAATCATCGGTGGTGTCCGGTGAATCATTGTGTGTTTTCAACTGAACCCTATGAGGTATCCTAGCATAAACTCAGTAACAATATGTTAATATGTGTTACAAACTAGGTATTAAATGATCATAACCCCATCCCTTGAAGTGATTAAGGATGAGCATCACGAGACTTCCTCGGGTTGATCACGTTTAATCAATCTTGTTTACTTCTAATTTGTTTTATTGGTTTTATTTTCTATTGTCAACTTTTATCATCAAACCAAAGTACTATAAAACGCCATTTAACTTTCTAATTTCATAATAAAAACCCTCTTTTTCCAAATTAAAGATCTAAGGCTCCGTCGAGAGACGACCTAGGGTTGCTGCTGTACTGCAAGAAATTCTAGTCAAAATTAAACAACTAATTTGACACGCTCGACAACGCGATCAAATTTTGGAATCGTTTTCGGAGATCCAAGATCATTGTATTTTTTTATTTACTTTTATTTATATATTTTACTTCTTAATTAGTACTCCTTTAAATACCCCACCCCAATTTTATTGTTTTTGTTTTGGGTTTTGTCTTTATTTTTGGTTATTTTTGGTGTATTCTTTCTCTCTCTCTCTATCTTCTTTTCTCTATATCCATCTATAATTATATATTATAACATTATATTCTTATTTCACCTTTATTAAGTTTTTATATCCATCTCAAATAAAAAAACACAACAAACAATCAATCAATCAAACTGGACATCATTGTTGCATGACAAGATCTGGTAAAGAAACACTACTTGAATTTGATCCTGAAATTGAAAAGTCACTTCACACAAAAATCAAGGAATATAGAGAAGGTCAATAAAGTAACATTGAGGAACCCCTTTTTGAACCTAAAATTTTCCTTAACCAATCCAAAATTGAACGCAGTCAAACCCAAGAAAACATGGCTACAAATAATCGAACTTTAAAAGAACTGACCACCCTTGATGTGGAGTACCAACCTGCATACATCCAATATCCCAAGGAAGCATCCATCATTGAGATGAGATCAGGTCTCATCCACCTTCTTCCTAAATTCCATGGTCTTCCCTGTATAGAACCTCATAAACACCTTAAGGAATTTCACATAGTGTGATCCACCATGAAACCCCAAAATGTGTCTGAGGACTTCATCAAGTTTAGGGCCTTCCCTTTCTCCCTTGATGGTGTAGCCAAAGATTGGATATACTATTTTCCTCCCACGATTGGAGGCTGAAATGACCTTAAAAGACTCTTTTTAGAGAAGTTCTTCCCTACCTCCCGAACTGCATCAATTAGGAAAGAAATATGTGGAATTTGGAAATCACAAGGAGAGACCCTTCATGAATACTGGGAGAGACTCAAGATACTTTTCTCAAGATGCCCCCACCACTAGATTAGTGAACAACTATTAATCCAATACTTCTATGAGGGACACATTCCCATGGACCGTGGAATGATTAATGCTGCAGCTGGTGGTGCCCTAGTTGATAAAACTCCTTCCGTCGCTCGTGACTTAATAGACAACATGGATCAAAATGCACAACAATTTGGTACACGAGAAATTGCACCAACCCAAGGAGTTCATGAGGTAAGACATTCAGAACTATAAAAAAATGTAGATACTAAACATGATGAGATGCATACCCTTCTAAGGAAATTATCTCAAGAACAAGGTAACTCACAATCTACTTTTTTTCCATTACATTGTGGTATTTGTTCTGATAACACTCATTTTTATGACCAGTGCCCACAACTTCAAGATTCATCTGATTCTTGTGCAGCTGTGTTCCCAGGGCATCCATTCCAACATGCACCTCCCTTCAATCAGGAATAATTCTAGCCAAATCTAAACCCTGGGTGGAAATCACAACCCCAGTACCGATAAGGAGAAAACTCAAGCTACCCCAAGAAGAATTGGTATAAACAAGGCCAAGGTATGCAACCTTCTTATCCTTCAACTTCTCAAAACGATCATCCTCCTCCTCCAAAATCTGAAACAAGCCTCGAGGATATGGTGAAGCAAATAGCAACCCAGAACCTCCAGTTCCAACAGACCACACAATCAGTAATTCATGATTTGCGAACTCAAGTGGTAAAATTGGAAAACATTATCCGTGAGCTTAAGATGCTAGGGTCAGGACAACTACCATCCCAACCCATTGCCAATCCGAAGGACAAAGGTAATGTATGTGCAATTACACTTCGTAGTGGTAAAGAAGCTTCTCCTTATACTAATTTGATGAAACATGTATGTCCCCCTCTTGAAAACACTCCATCTAACCCTAAAAAATTCCATGTAATAAAAACAAAATAAAAAGTTCAATCAAATTATCGTTGACGATTCAATTGAACAATCCATTCCTATTACTTTCCCAAAAAGACTCTCTAAATCTAAGAAAAATTCTGATAATGATATTGATATTGAAATAATGGATACATTTAAAAAAGTTCAAGTTAATATTACTTTATTGGATGTAGTCAAGAAAATTCCTCGTTATGCCAAATTTCTTAAAGAACGTTGCACCCATAGGAAAATTCTAAAGGGGAATGAGAGAGTCAAATTGGGTAGGAATGTCTCAACCTTGATTCAACCAGAAATTCCAACCAAATTCAAGGATCCAGGAACATTCAAGATACCGTGTACCATAGGGGATACTTTCTTTTCTGATGCTATGCTTGATTTAGGTTCTTCCATTAATGTAATGCCTCACTCTGTGTATAATTATCTATAGGTTGGAGAGCTTCAACCAACTGGAATTGTCATGCAACTTTCCAACCAGAGTACAATGCATCCAACAGGAGTGATTGAGGATGTCCTTGTACGAGTGAAGAATCTCATATTCCCTTCTGATTTCTAAATTCTTGAGATGGAAGATACCCAAACCCAAGGACATGCTCCTATCATACGTGGGAGTCCATACCTAAAAACCACAAAGATGATCATTAACGTTCACAATGGTACCTTGTCCATTGAGTTAGGAGGAGAAAAGGTCAGTTTTAATATCCTTGAGGCTATGAAACACCCCGTTGAAGAGCACTCCACTCTTCCTATATATTCGATGGAAGTGATCTCAAATGATCCACAGACACACAATTCTCTTCTCATCCCATAATCTGATTCATTTTATTCTTCTTAACCCTTGGATTACTTGAGTTTTGAGTCATGGGTTGAGTGTTGTGTGGGTTCTGGAAAGTGTAAATTTTGTGCTTTAATTGATGAGTGTGTTCATTCAGAGGTACCCATGACCACCAATGATTCTAAAAATCTTATTTCAATAGATTCTCTATCTTTAGAGATTAAACATGAGTAGATAGAAAATTTAATGGACCTCACTCCCCATAAATCCCCTCCCTCAATCCAGAAACCACCGGTGTTGGAACTTAAACAACTTCCTTCTAATTTAAAATTTGCATATCTTGAGGTTATTGACTAATTTCCTGTCATTATTGACAATAACCTCTCTCTGCAATAGGAATCAAAACTGCTCAAACTTTTAAGAGAGTGTAAAAAGGCAATAAGATGGAAATTGGATGATATTCTTGATATTAGCCCATCTATTTTTATGCACCATATACTTTTGGATGATGAGGCTAAACCCGTAAGACAATCTCAACGCTGGTTGAATCCCACTATCCTTAAAGTGGTAAAATTGGAAGTCAGTAAATTACTTGTTGCATGGATCATTTATTCTATATTTGATAGTAAATGGTTTAGCCCAGTGCAAATTGTGCCTAAAAAGAAGAATAATAGTTGTATCAAATGAAAAGAATGAATTGGTTCCAACACATGTGCAAAACAGTTGGCGAGTCTGTATTGACTACCATCGAATGAATCAAGCCACATGGAAGGACCAATTTCCTCTACCTTGACCAAATGTTAGAACGATTGGATGGTAAGTCCCATTATTTATTCCTTGATGGATATTCGGGTTATTTCCAAATTCATATAGTCCCTGAGGATCTAGGAAAGACAACATTTACCTGTCCATTTGGCACATTTGCATACAGAAGGATGCCTTATGGTCTTTTTAATGTTCCTGGTACTTATCTGTGTTGTATGTTGAGTATATTTTCAGAGTACCTTGATAATTGCATGGAAGTTTTTATGGATGATTTCACAGTTTATGGAACTTATTTTGATGATTTTTTGGAACACCTAGGTTCTGTTCTCTGCCACTTCATTGAAAATGGTCTTGTATTAAATTTTAATAAATGCCATTTTATGGTTTAGTGGGGGATAGTTCTTGCGAATTTAAATTCAAATAAGGTAATTCAAGTTGATAAATCTAAAATTGAATTAATTTAAACCCTTCCATATCCAAAATGTGTTTGTGAGGTGTAATCTTTCTTGGGTCATGCTGGATTTTACTGCCGATTCATTAAAGACTTCAGTAAGATCACACTTCTCTTATCCTGGTTATTACAAAAGGATTCTGAATTTGTTTTTGATGAAAATTGTGAGGATGCATTAAATTCACTAAAAAGGAGTCTCACATCACCTCCCATCATCCAACCTCCAAGGTGGTATCTCCCATTCGAACTTATGTGTGATTCCTCTAACTTTGCAGTTGGGGAGGTTTTATCACAAAGGGTTGAGAAGCCTCCTCATGTCATTGCGTATGCCTCACGTACCCTTGACCATGCCAAGGTAAACTACACAACCACTGAAAAACAACTCATTTATATTGTGTTTTCCTTGGAAAAATTCCAGTCATATCTTCTCGGGTCAAAAATCATCGTCTTCTCTGATCATGCAGCCTTTCGTTTCCTCTTAAAGAAACCTGAAGCCAAACCCCGCCTCATTCGGTGGATGCTCATCCACCAAGAGTTTGACCTTGATATTAGAGATAAGAGAGGTGTGTGGAATGTGTTATCTTACCACATTAGTAGGATTTCCCCACCATTGGACCATCATGTTGACTCACCCCTACCCATTGGAGAATTCTTCCCTCATGAGGACCTTTGTGATGTTGTGGACCTTACCCCCTGGTATGCAGACATTGTGAATTTTCTAGAAACATCTAGGGTCCTCACTGATTTCAGCATTTCAAAATCCCATAGTCTTAAGAATGATTCTTTTTGGTACATTTGGGATGACCCATACTTGTGGAGAATTTGTAGTGACCAAGTAGTTCGTCGGTGTGTCCCTAACGATGAGTTCACCTCTATTTTGACCTTCTGTCACACTTTGGCCTGTGGGGGCCACTTTGGATCTCAATGTACAGCTTGAAAGGTCCTTGAATCAGGAATTTATTGGCCAAATTTATATAGGTATTCTCATAGATTTTTCAATTCATGCAGTCATTTTCAATTCACAGGGAATATCTCCAAGAGGAATGAAATGCCCCAACAACCCATGTTATTCTGTGAAATTTTTGATGCATGGGGCATTGACTTCATGGGGCCTTTTCCAAATTCATTTAGCTTTATGTACATTATATTGGATATTATGTAACACCCTGAGCTTCCACAATACGCTTCTCATTCAATAATGCAATATCTTGCATTGTACGCAACTTCGAGTTCTAAAACACCGCGACTAATCAAAGTAGCCGTTATGAATAGTAATAACCACTTTTTAAAATTATAGAAATTTTATATTTCAAAATGGACTTCATTTTTGGATTCGTAATATCGAAATTATCCTATGTTGAATTTTTGGTATTTTTTTGAGAACTTTTAATTTTTTATGAATAGTGAAAAATACTTAAAAACAACTTTTTTTATCAAAATAATTTATAGTGATAAATTATACTATTTAGTGGTTTTAAAGTATAATTAGAATATATTTTTACCATTTTATCCAATGGTGGTCATTAGAATTAATTTAACATTGAAATTGGACATAAACAATTGCCAATCTTTTGATATAAATTGTTTCTTAAAAACACGCTATTTGTTGTGACAGCGGGAATTAATTATAAAATTAATTAATGCAACTTATATGTTTGGAATTTTGTAAAATAGGCATCATTTTTGAATTCGGAATATCAATTATCGCTTAGGGTGAAATTTTGGCATTGTTCTGAAAAAATTCAATTTTTGATGAATAGTGAAACCACTAAGTGGTAGTTAAATAACTGATTTTTCATTTAAATGAAATATTACCACTTCTGTGATTTTATTTTCAAAAATATGACATACATGGTTGTCATTAAGAAGTAAAATTTGGTTCAATTAGATTAAAATAATTTTTGGTGAATAGTAACTTTTAAGTTCTTAATCGCGATTAGAGGTAATTAGTGTAGTTTAAGTTAAAAATAATGTTTTAATAATATGAGATGAGCTTGAAACATGTCCTACCCTCATTGGATGTTACATGGCCGACCAAGACAATCCATGGGTCAACTTGGGGACCCCATGGAGCCACTTTAGTTGGAAAATGACATAAATACCTTTTATTTAATGTTAATGTAAAAAATGACACAAACATGAAATGTTTTACTAAAACAATTTTTACATGGGGTTATACAAGTCATAGTTTTGACTATAAATAGTAATTGGAAATATAAAACGATTTCCTACCTCATAGTATTTGTTTTATAATTTTTAGACATTAAATAAATTAAATTATTTATGAAATCATGATGATGCATTGATGACCTCATTATTTAACGATTTAAATAAAATAAAAAGATAATGTAAAATCCAAGGCTTACACTTGTCAAAAACCTATTGGATGAGTAGATTTCGAACCCTTATCACCTTATCCTAGAATTATATAAGTTTGGGACCTCTAAAATCCGAAACTCATTTTATAATAAAGTGAATTTTCTTTACTTTCGAAGAGTGCCCCTCCTCTCCACTTATAAAAGGCCCCCACCTCTACCACCTCATTCACACATTCAAACCATTTGGCTCGGCCAACCTCTACCCAAATACTCTCCCAACTTCCCCCTATTACTCCTTGAATACTCACATTGGGCATAACTCTTCCCAAGGAAGCCTTTGGCTCAAATAAAAAAGAGTTACCCGATTTTGAGGTAATGTCTTCTCTAATGTTGTTTTGTTTTATTTTTTTTCTCCAACCCCCTAAACTCTTTTTATTCATTTCTTTTGTAACAACACCAGTATCCTCAATATACTAGGATGTTGTTATAATAGGGATTCTAGCTACACTTACACACACCTACATCTAATGGTTAAAGAACATACGGTTTCTATGGATGGCGATTTTCTGCCTCACGAAACGATGATTGTTCAACACTCATATAACACCTTCAAAGATGGACATTAAGATGTCACTCTATTTATAAATGATATATAATATGTTTATGTTTTACTTAAGGTTCTTTATTTTTCATTTATTTCATACCTTTATGGTTTCCATTATGGGTAAACGCGATATTTTCATTTTAGGAAGTGCGGACTACCACCCCCTCAAAGTGATTTGAATCATTAATACCATATGTGGGATGTATAAAGGATGGAGTAAATTGTATTATAAACTATATTATACTGGAATTATATTATACCTTTATATAATTATGATTTCATTCCATTAAATACGAAATAGAAATGAAAGTAGCGTTCATGCGTACGTACGGATTACCGTCTCCATGAACGGTGCATTTCATTTCTTACATCTAAATGTTACGTAATATTATGAATGAATGTATATAATGGATATATATGATATATATGATATCTACATCATGAATATAATTCTAGATATAATGGATATATCACCACATGAACAACTTGTAATTATAAGAATGTTATTTTTGACTCAAGTACCTAAGATCGACAAAATGACCGTTATAAACTTAAATAATTACATAATGTTCATAACATGGTAATAAGGGATATAAAAGGAATAATGAACATGAAAATTGTTCTTAAGTAAATAGGAATTAACTCTAGTTTATTATTCAGGAGGCTAAAGAATGGTCGAGTCAGGACAGGACGCAAGGTAAGGGAATTTCTTAACCCAACTTCCATTCTTTGGGTTAATCTCCTACTTTCAGATTATGTCATGATATTATTATGTATTATTTTGTATTTTTACTTTCATTATGTGTACCTATAGTGAATACACATAATAGATCTATTTTATTTTAAAAATGATCTTTTTAAGGACTTCATCTCAATCTTCTTTCATTGAGGCATATTAGGTTTTATACACAACTTTCTTTTATACGGTGTATAAACCCCTTTGAATTTTACGTTTATTCAAAAGGAATCTTTTTATACAAAGCGTTTTACTAAACGACAAAAAGGGAATGTTTTTCTTTCCGTACATATGCGGCGACAATGACTTCTCCACCGCCGTGACCATTATTTGAGTTTCGGCTTCCTCTATAAGCCATCACTTTTTTTTAATGAAAAATAAATTCAAAGTTTTAACTATCTTTTATTTTGGTATTGAAAATGGTTTTGAAAGCGTTTTTATTATATCAATGTGTTGTATTGAAATCTTGTGATTGAAATGTGGGAATGTTATGTTTCCTTTATGCATGTTTTATGTGATACGATTATGTTATGGTTTATGATATGTTTAAACCCATTCATATGAGGAATGCATTGGACTTAGTAATTGACGGGTGGAGCCCGCTATAGCTCTTCGATGCATCGGTAGGTCTCATGAGACAAACTAGTGTCTTGGCACGAGGCCTTGACAAAATCTTATTTGTGGTCTTGGCACGAGGCCTTGGCTACGTGGTTATGATAGTTTGGCATTATGCATTCCATCATTATGAAAGTGGTTATTGATATTGCATGGGATTATTCGATTAGTAGAATATCCATGTGAGTAAGTAAATGGCATTATATAATTTTATTTTTTCCATATTATGCTAAATTTCAAGTTTAAAAAAGCTTTTGTTTTAGTTATACATTGCCTTAAATGTTAATGATTATTTATGAAAGCTTTCGCAATATTGTTATCCTTACTGAGCATCTGGGCTCACCCCTTTCAATGTTTTAATATTTTTCAGGATGTGAAGAAGTATTTTATGAATGACCTGCAGGGATAGACAGAAGAGGATATGAGTGTGTACTATAAAGAATTTGTTTTTAGTTTTTCACTTTATGATGTAATGTAAGACTTATGAATGTATCTAGTGTTTCCAAGGCTACTAAACTAATCAGTCTTTTGAGAATTGATCTTTTGTGATCATGCCAATGTTACGAAGTAATGCACTGACTCTGGGTAGGTGGGGTCGGGGCGTTACAGTTGGTATCAGAGGCAGTTTTGTACTTACCTTGGAAGCTAGATTTAGATAAACTCTGATTAGATCACATAGCCCAAAGATAGACTTTAAGGATTAGTATAGAAGAACTTCCTAGAATTTTGGTATTATAGAGATTTTGTGAGTTTTCCGAGAAATACATCCCTGTCTGGATACGAGAAGGCAGAGGCGGCTCTGGCACAGATGTACCTAGGGGTAAAACTCGAAAACACCGCTTTGAGCTAGACTCGAACGGGAACTGGTGCACGACAACAGGCCTTGCTGCACTCTTGGTTACGACACTCCCGGGGGATATGCTTAGGATAATCTCATTTTCTTTACAAACCACTATGAAGGGTTTTGATTATATACTTCCTCAAAGAAAACATTCCTTTTTATGATTATGGATTATATCCATAAATAGTTCAATTTATGTTAAGTATTTTATAAGTATGGAATTATGTATTTTAATTCATAAACTAATCTAGTTTATGCCATTATTTAGAAATGGCGCCTAGTGGAATGAATGGAAACCGTATCAATGCATGCACTCCATGTAGGGATTGCCCTCCTGCTCAAGATAATTATTGTGGATCTGGAGATACAACTAGTGCTGATCAACTTATTACCATACTGGGGCAACTCACTCAAGTTATGAATAATAACCTTACTCGTATGGATCACCCTGATCCACAACGTGGAGGATCAATGTTAGACCGCTTCATGAGGCAACAACCGCCAACATTTAATGGGGGTACAAATCCATTAGTAGCTGAGCAATGGATAAACTCCTTAGAGAAAATATTCCATGCCATGGGGAGCAGTGAAAGGGAGAAGGTTGTCATGGCAGTTTACCGCCTCACTGGAGATGTCGATCAGTGGTGGTCGCTGATTCAAAACACAAAGGAAGATGATGAGGTATCGAATATAGAATGGAGGGAGTTCAAAGAGATTTTCCTAGAAAAATACTATCCTCGTGACCATCCAGCAGATATGGAAAGACAATTTCTGAGTCTGAGACAAAAGGAGGATGAGAATGTCGCAAAGTATGAGGCTAACATTAAAAGGTTAGCGAGGCATGCTGCAAATTATATATGTAACCCAGGAAGTAAGATTGATCATTTCTTTGATGGGTTAAAACCGTTTCTCCGTCGAGCATTAGTCTCACAATCTATCTCGTCATACGAAGATATTGTCTCATGTGCTATCAAGACGGAAAATGAATTCTCTAAGTCTCATGAATTTAAAGCAAAGAAAGAAAAGAAGAGAACGATGGAACAAGAGATGGATAAAGGGAAAAAGGGAAAGAAGGATTTTCCATTATGCAATAATTGTGGAAAGAATCACCCTGGTACTTGCCTAAAGGGAATGAGAGTTTGTTACAAATGTGGAGAAAAAGGTCACCAGGCTCGTGATTGCAAGGGAAAGAAAAAGGCTATCAATGTTGAATGTTACAATTATAGTGAAATGGGGCATTATGGAAATGAATGTCCTAAGCGTCAGGGAAACTTACCTTATAAAATGCCAAGGGATCAAGGCCAAGCTTATGCTGTTACTACAGATGAAGTTGAATAATTATTGTATTTGTGTTTTTGGACTCAAGAACTAGATTATAGTTATAAGAATAATGTGATATATATAAGGATTGTACTGCAGTACATGTTGTTTTCATTAAGGATTTAATATGATGAAGGTAATCATATTTTTGTATGTGACAATAAGAGAAACTTTACTTTGTTTAGGGAATCTAATGTTACAATTGATTTTGGAATTTAAGGACCCTTTAGAGAAATTCTGGACGAAGGTATTTTGGATAACTATAAAGGTTGGAATGGATTAAGTTGATCTTTGGATAGTATTGTTTAAGGTTAAAACATTTCTGAAGATTATTTTTGGAATATTATAATACTATAGATTTAGGAAAAGGACAACCTGCAGGGTGGGGCATAACCCGTCGCGTCGGACAAAGCTGCAGGAATCGAACCCACAACCATAGTACGACAGGCCTTTATTTCCTACCACTAGCCTACAGGAAGTCCCTGGTTATTAAAAAATATTTTTAATAATCTAAATGGTATGTGTTAATATTTGGAACCTTATACAATTAGGATAAATAGAATATTTTTGAGTTCTATTAACTTTCTGAGTGAAAGATGAGTTTGTGGTAGAAATTAGTTGAAGGTTGAAATTCTACTTGTCAAGCATAAATATATATATACCTATATCTTATTCTATGAATAAATTAATTCTTAAACTTTATTAAAGGGATATTAAGAAAAAAAATGTGTTATCCTAATACCTTATGTCTTGTTGAACTGATGATATTTTAAATCAACATAGATTGAAGGCTTTGAGGCCCTCAATTTGACAGTTGATTGTGATTAATGAACTCAATCAATCCCTACAAATATTTACGTTTTTCCTCCAATTATATGTCTCTAATTGCCACCAATGTTCTCCTAATCGAGATCATAATTGGGTGGTTACTTTTTCATTTCCCTTTCTCTCATATTAAGGCTAAATTTTATTAATCTTATTTCCGATGTGGGTTTTCCACAAAGGTATTTTCTATTTTCAACCTTTTATTTTCCAAGAAAAATTTCAAATTGCGAGGATGCAATTTATTGAAGGAGGGGAGAATGTAACACCCCGAGCTTCCACAATAAACTTCTCATTCAATAATGCAATATCTTGAATTGTACATAACTTCGAGTTCTAAAACATCGCGACTAATCAAAGTAGCCGTTATTAATAGTAATAACCAATTTTTAAAATTATAGAAATTTTATATTTCAAAATGGACTTCATTTTTGGATTCGGAATAATGAAATTAGCCTATGTTGAATTTTTGGTATTTTTCTGAGAACTTTTAATTTTTTATGAATAGTGAAAAATACTTAAAAACAACTTTTTTATCAAAATAATTTATAGTGATAAATTATAATATTTAGTGGTTTTAAAGTATAATTAGAATATATTTTTACCATTTTATCCAATGGTGGTCATTAGAATTAATTTAACATTGAAATTGGACATAAACAATTGCCAATCTTTTGATATAAATTGTTTCTTAAAAACACGCTATTTGTTGTGACAGCGGGAATTAATTATAAAATTAATTAATGCAACTTATATGTTTGGAATTTTGTAAATTAGGCATCATTTTTGAATTCGGAATATCAATTATAGCTTAGGGTGAAATTTTGGCATTGTTCTGAAAAACTTCAATTTTTGATGAATAGTGAAACCACTAAGTGGTAGTTAAATAACTGATTTTTCATTTAAATGAAATATTACCACTTCTGTGATTTGATTTTCAAAAATCTGACATACATGGTTGTCATTAAGAAGTAAAATGCGGTTCAATGAGATTAAAATAATTTTTGGTGAATAGTAACTTTTAAGTTCTTAATCGCGATTAGAGGTAATTAGTGTAGTTTAAGGTAAAAATAATGTTTTAATAATATGAGATGAGCTTGAAACATGTCCTACCCTCATTGGATGTGCCATGGCCGACAAAGAAAATCCATGGGTCAACTTGGGGACCCCATGGAGCCACTTTAGTTGGAAAATGACATAAATACCTTTTATTTAATGTTAAAGTAAAAAATGACACAAACATGAAATGTTTTACTAAAACAATTTTTACATGGGGTTATACAAGTCATAGTTTTGACTATAAATAGTCATTGGAAAGCTAAAAATATTTCCTACCTCATAGTATTTTTTTAATAATTATTAGACATTAAATAAATTAAATTATTTATGACATCATGATGATGCATTGATGACCTCATTATTTAACGATTTAAATAAAATAAAAAGATAATGTAAAATCCAAGGCTTACACCTGTCAACAACAAATTGGATGAGTAGATTTCGTACCCTTATAACCTTATCCTCGAATTATGTAAGTGTGGGACCTCTAAAATCCGAAACTCATTTTATAATAATGTGAATTTTCTTTACTTTCCAAGAGTTCCCCTCCTCTCCACTTATAAAAGGCCCCCACCTCTACCACCTCATTCACACTTTCAAAGCATTTGGCTTGGCCAAACTCTACCCAAATACTCTCCCAACTTACCCCTCTTACTCCTAGAAGCCTAACTTTGGGCAGAACGCTTCCCAAGGAAGCCTTTGGCTCAAATCAAAAAGAGTTACCATATTTTGAGGTAATGTCTTCTCTAATGTTGTTTTGTTTTATTTTTCTTCTCCAACCCCCTAAACTCTTTTTATTAATTTCTTTTGTAACAACACCAGTATCCTCAATATACTAGGATGTAGTTATAAGAAGGATTCGAGCTACACTTATACACACCTACATCTAATGGTTAAAGAACATACGGTTTCTGTGGATGGCGAATTTCTGCCTTACGAAACGATGATTGTTCAACACTCATATAACACCTTCAAAGGTGGACATTAAGATGTAACTCTATTTAAAAATGATATATAATATTTTTATGTTTTACTTAAGGTTCTGTATTTTTCATTTATTGCATACCTTTATGGTTTCCATTATGGGTAAACGTGATATTTTCATTTTAGGAAGTGCGGACTACCGCCCCCTCAAAGTGATTTGAATCGGGAATACTATATGTGGGATGTATAAAGGATGGAGTAAATTGTATTATACACTATATTATACTGGAATTATATTATACCTTTATATAATTATGATTTCATTCCATTAAATACGAAATAGAAATGAAAGTAGCGTTCATGCGTACGTACGGCTTACCGTCTCCATGAACGGTGCATTTCATTTCTTACCTATAAATGTTACGTAATATTATAAATGAATGTATATACTGGATATATATGATATATATGATATCTAAATCATGAATATAATTCTAGATATAATGGATATATCACCACCTGAACAACTTGTAATTATAAGAATGTTATTTTTGACTCAAGTACCTAAGATCGACAAAATGACCGTTATAAACTTAAATAATTAAATAATGTTCATAACATGGTAATAAGGGATATAAAAGGAATAATTAACATGAAAAAGGTTCTTAAGCAAATAGGAATTAACTCTAGTTTATTATTCAGGAGGTTAAAGAACGGTCGAGTCAGGACAGGACGCAAGGTAAGGGAATTTCTTAACCCAACTTCCATTCTTTGGGTTAATCTCCTACTTTCAAATTATGTCATGATATTATTATGTATTATTTTGTATTTTTACTTTCTTTATGTGTAACTATAGTGAATACACATAATAGATCTATTTTATTTTAAAAATTATCTTTTTAAGGACTTCGTCTCAATCTTCTTTCATTGAGGCATATTAGGTTTTATACACAACTTTCTTTTATACGGTGTATAAAACCCTTTGACTTTTACGTTTATTAAAAAGGAATCTTTTTATACGAAGCGTTTTACTAAACGACAAAAAGGTAATGTTTTTCATTCCGTACATATGCGGCGACAATGACTTCTCCACCGCCGTGACCAGTATTTGAGTTTCGGCTTCCTCTACAAGCCATCAATTTTTTTAATGAAAAATAAATACAAAGTTTTAACTTTCTTTTATTTTGGTATTGAAAATGGTTTTGAAAGAGTTTTTATTATATCAATGTGTTGTATTGAAATCTTGTGATTGAAATGTGGAAATGTTATGTTTCCTTTATGCATGTTTTATGTGATACGATTATGTTATGGTTTATGATATGTTTAAACCCATTCATATGAGGAATGAATTGGACTTAGTAAGTGATGGGTGGAGCCCACTATAGCTCCTCGATGCATCGATAGGTCTCATGAGACAAACTAGTGTCTTGGCATGACGCCTTGACAAAATCTTATTTGTGGTCTTGGCACGAGGCCTTGGCTACGTGGTTATGATAGTCTGGCATTATGCATTGCATCATTATGAAAGTGGTTATTGATATTGCATAGGATTATTCGATTAGTAGAATATCTATGTGAGTAAGTAAATGGCATTATATAATTTTATTTTTTCCATATTATTCTAAAGTTCAAGTTTAAAAAGGCTTTTGTTTTAGTTATACATTGCCTTAACTGTTAATGATTATTTATGAAAGCTTCTGCAATATTGTTATCCTTACTGAGCATCTGAGCTCACCCCTTTCAATGTTTTAATATTTTTCAGGATGTGAAGAAGTATTTTATGAATGACCTGTAGGGATAGACAGAAGAGTATATGAGTGTGTACTATGAAGACTTTGTTTTTAGTTTTTCACTTTATGATGTAATGTAAAACTTATGAATATATCTAGTGTTTCTAAGGCTACTAAACTAATCGGTCTTTCGAGACTTGATCTTTTGTGATCATGCCAATGTTACGAAGTAATGCACCGACTCTGGGTAGCTGCGGTCGGGACGTTACATATTAACTATGTATCTAAATGGGTGGAATAAAAGGCCACCAGGACCGATGACTCTCGAGTGGTTGTTGATTTTTTAAGGTCCCAAATTTTTAGTAGGTTTGGTTTACCAGGATTCATCATTAATGACCAGGGTTCACATTTTTTCAATCAAAACATGAAAAAAATTTCAACATTATTATGGGGTTGATAATAAAGTCTCCACTACATATCACCTCCAATCTAATGGACAAGCAAAAATATCAAATCGTGAAGTTAAATGAATCTTGGAAAAAACGGTACAACCCAATTTGAAAGATTGGAGTTGGCACTTGGATGATGCACTTTGTGCATACCGTACTGCTTTTAAAACCCCGATCATAATTTCACCATATAGAATTGTGTTTGGAAATACTTTTCACCTCCCGGTGGAGGTAGAACACCGTGTATATTGGTTTTTAAACAATGTAATATGAACCTTTCAGATGCAGGTGAGCAAAGAAAGCTACAGATTCAAGAGTTGGAAGAAATTTGACGTGATGCATATGAAAACCCCCAGATCTATAAAGAGAAGAAAAAGGATATTCATGATAGAATGATTCACCAGCAGAATTTCCATATTGGTGAGAAGGTCCTCATGTACAATTCCAAGCTTAAACTCCACCTAGGTAAGCATCGTTCCTGATGGCTCGGTCCTTATACTATTACTAATGTTTACCCTTTTGGTGCAATACATTTTTTGCATGATCAGAGTGGATGAAGTCTTACCTTCAATGGGCAGCGACTTAAACACTTCTAAGAGTATTTTCTGAAGAATATGGTGGAGGAAATCCACCTTCTTGACACATCATACCAATAAAACACACCAGGTTTTATCCTTCCTTCTCACATTCTCAATTATTTCAGTGAGGACACTACACATTCTAGGTGTGGGGGGGGGGATACATTACTGGGTTAGTTAGGAATTTTCAATTTTTTCTCTTTTCTTCCCTTTTTAGCCTTTTTTATGGTATTTTCATTTTTACCCATCAACAATTTCGAAGTTCGATGATTTGGTAACCATAATGGGGGGAAAGTAAAAATACCATAATGAAGGCTAAAAATAATATTTGTATGAATTTAACATCATGGAGTGATTTTCTTTTTTTAGTGAATTGGTTTTATGTCAATGATATAAATGGTCGTATCTATGTGAACCTTAGAGATTATTGACGCCCCTTGTGTGAGTAGTTTTTGGGAAAACTGTGTCAATAATATCTCCTCAAATTTTTGCACCAAACCATAAAGTGTGAATATTTATTACGTAATATAAGTTAAATATATGTTGGATTAATATTTTTCATCTTTAAATGATATTTCCATACGTTCATTCCTTATCCGATCTGTTTCATTACTGTACCAGATTGACCTATTCATGTGTACCTAATGTCCAACTGTTGTACGCCCTAAAAAACAATTGTGTCTTGGGCAGGTCAAAAACCACCCCTTTTCGACCTTTGATCTTGTTATAACTATTTCAATTAGTGCCGTGAGGAGATCAAACAAGGGTTGAGAGATGAGTGTGATATTTGTTCCAAATGCAACATCAAATAATAATAACAATAAATGAGGGAAGTGATGAAATGTGCAACATATGGGGATATCTAGGTCGGGAGCTTATGGTTTGACTTCTGGGAATGCTTAAGTGAGTGGGTCTTGAAATATTATTGCAATGGATGTAAGACAGGTTTGGTGAAAAATCATTTAAAGCTGAATAATGTTAAAATAACCTATATTTATTTGATAAAAAGTGGAAAGAATAGCATGAAATGGTTTTCACACACACACATGGAGAGTTAGTGGAATGGTGTAATTTTTAATTCCTTTCTCATATTGGTGTCATTAATATCTTTGAATTTTATTGTGATATGATTTATGAGACATCTTTTTTCATTTTCACTAAGAAGAACTCCTTGGTGCGGTTCGTGCATTGATCACATTAATTTTGTGAATTAAAATTTCCTCAAATGTTAAATCTTCATGATGTTAGATATATATATATATATATATGAATCATTTTATTTTGATATGTGACTTTTCCCCGAAGTGTAAATGTTTATTTGTTGGGGTGTGATCGTACCACTATTCACTATTTTATTTCACCCTTATACTAATGTATTAAACTGGTATTTTATTAAAAATTAAAAATATAATAAAAAATTTCACTCCATGTTTGATTCAATAATTTGTTGTTTAACAATATTAAAAAGGGAAATGTTACATGTTTTGATAATTATATTGAAGGTGGAGGTGATTTGGAGAACCCATGATGAAGTCCAAGAAAGATGGGCCAATCTGCACATGATCCAAGAACACCATTGGACTCACACACATATTTCTACTGAACCGTGAACCCAAATGAGATGATCTTTTTTGTACCGGTCCTAATTGTTTTGGGATACATTTCATACGAAGTCACCAAAGCCTTATTCGTCCTAGAAGATTCCCATACTAACTGATCATTCCAAGGAATTAAAGCTGGAACAAGTCAAATGCAGTGTTCCGTATTTTATCAATATCTAGAGCTGTAGTTGTCCAAATGGTGCCAAACATTCGGTGGAGACAGCCATGATGTGGGGACACAACTTTTCTATTTTATAAAAAGATATATAAGACTGACTGAAGGCTGAAACTCGTGGTACAAGTGGATTAAAGAAATCTGTGTGCCTAAAACCACCTTCAAATTTTCCTATAAAATGGAACCTTGGCCTCCCCATTTGCATGTTTTGTCAGGAGGAATGGTTCTGCCATTTTGGAGTCCCCAATGAGTCTTTTCATCATCCCAAGAAGTTATGGAGGCTATGAGAAGTTCTACTTCAACATCATCATCTTCTTCCCCTCCCATTTGTTTATAAACCCCTTGTGATCACCCGGGGAGGAATGTGATGTAATCCCGAGCTTCAAACTTGTATTATTTTGAATGATCTTTTTAATTCCAGGTTTTATGTTGTTTTTAATAATCCTATATTTTTATTTAATTGAGTTATATACTGGTATGTTATACTCAACTCAAATGATAATGTTTGGGGGTACCCTTTCATGTGATGTTTCACACACCGTTCATCCCTTTTTCTTCCCTCATTACATTACGGTGTTTGCATGGTTCATATTGGTCAATTGAACTCACATAAGCACTGTAAAGATCATACACATTTATGTCATGGTATCACAAAGATGTAACATGCAAACCTATACAACACATTGAGTTCTTCGTGTGTTGCCTTGGTGAGTTTCGGTTATGATGTCGAACACATATCACTCAATCATCGGAGGTGTCCGGTGAATCATTGTGTGTTTTAGACTGAATACTAGGAGGTATCCTAGCATAAAATAAGTAAAAATATGTTAATATGTGTTACAAAGTAGTTATTAAAAGATCATAACCCAATCGCTTGAAGCGATGAAGGATGAGTATCACGAGACATCCCTGGGTTGATCACGTTTAATCAATATTGTTTACTTCTACTTTGTTTTATTGCATTCATTTTCTATTGTCAACTTTTATCATCCAAAAAAGTACTATAAAACCCCATTTACCTTTTTTAATTTCATAATCAAAACCCACTTTTTTCAAATTAATGATCTAAGGCTCCATCGAGAGACGACCTACGGTTGCTGCTATACTGCAGAAATTCTAGTCAAAATTAAACAACTAATTTGACGCGCTTGACAATGCGATCAATGGATCTGGAAGAATATGGAAAATCTGTTGATCAAAACACTTATAGAGGAATAATTGGATGTTTACTCTACTTGACTGCTAGTTGACCTAACATTATGTTTAATGTGTGTATGTGTGCTTTTTTTTTCAAGAAAATCCTACAGAATCTCATTTAAATGATATTAAGAGAATTTTCAAATACATCATGCAAACACCCAATCTAGGACTATTTTATCCAAGAGGAAAATCATTTGAATTAGTTAGTTATTCTGATGCTGAATTCAGCAGATGTATGTTAGATAGAAAAATTACCTCTGGAACATGTCACTTTTTGGGCAAGTCACTAGTATCATGGTGTATTAAGAAACCAAATTCTGTTGAATTATCTACTATAGAATCTGAATACATAGTTGCTAGTAGTTTTTGTGCACAAATCTTGTGGATGAAACACACACTACTAGATTATGGATATCAATTTAGGCATGTACCTATAAATTGTGACAACACAGTGCTATTAGCATCTCTAAAAATCATGTCTCAGATTCTAGGACAATGTATATTGATGTAAGACATTAATTTTTGATAAATCATTATCAAAAAGGTGACATCACTTTGGAATTAATTGGTATCGAATATCAGCTCACAGATATATTCACTAAACCTCTAAATTCTGAAAGAATAGATTACATCATACATTAATTGGGTATGATAAATCTTAAGTAGATATGTTATTGTTTCACATATTACTGTTTCATATTTATGGTCTCACAGTTAGTATTTATTGCTTACTGTCTGACACTTACTATCTCAAACAACATGGTCACACTATATAGGAATCACACTATTATGTACTCACCGTGAATGCATGTTACAGACTCACTTTGAATGATTATTACGGACTCACCGCGAAGGCCTATCACTGGCTCACTGTGATAGTCAGTTATTGTCTCACTGTAATAGTCAGTTACTGTCTCACCGTAAGAATGATTTATAAGTTTTATTTATAAATTAGAACCAGTGTCACGGTAATTAATTATTTTACCATTTTACTTTCCTGCACTTTAATTTTTTCAATGTTTGGTATTACTAAATGATAAAATAAAGGATGTTTCACTTGTTCATCCCTCGATATTTCTTCTACTCACACAAACTGCAATCCATCTTCACCCTTTCAACGCTTCTCTCTATAACCTTTAATACCTGCCCAGGATGAAACGCCCTTTGTCGTTGACTCTAGAGAAATGTAGCTCAAAGAAGAAGAAGATCACACCTTTGCTAGCACCCGAGGGTCCTTTGAATCCAAATTTTGTGAACTGAATAGTAGTACCAGAGAAAGAGATATACTCTAAGTGACTTATGTCGAGTAAGTCTCTAGTATTGAATGTTTTAAAAGAGAAATTTTGTTTAGAATAGTTTAAAAAATAAGATAGACCTATCTACCATAAGACAATGGCTCAATTTTGTCATTATGTTTAGTTAATTTTGATTTTGATGATGGATATGCTGTAAGAAGTTAGATAAATGGATATAGATTCAAATTCTCTTTGAGGTTATGGACTGCATGCCTTGAGATACCTAAAGAAGGCATCGATGAGGTCTATCAGATAGGTCCTCCATATCCTAGTGAATTATTTGTTTTGGAAGATGCCTTGAAAAGTTTAATTGGAAATGGAATCAAGAGAAGATACATCTCTACTAAACTGGATGGAGAATCTAGACTTCTGTTTATGTTTATTCATAATTTTGTTAGTCCCAGAAAAGGTGATTTCACTGTACATAAAATTCATGGTGTATTTTTTAAACATCTCATGAAAAATGGACATCAGATAAATATTTGTAAGTATTTCATAAACCATATGTGTTATCTGATCAAAACCACCTCCAAGTCAACCTCCTTATTTTATTCTAGGCTTATTTAAGATTTTCTCAATGCCAAAGGTATGGTTGGAACAAATGAATAAGTTAAAAAGGATTATGAGTTCTATCTCTTAATATTTATTATAAAGAGGATGAAAATCAATTTGAAACTTTTATACATTAAATTTGACAAAATAAACTTTTTATTTATGATTGGGACATAATAATTTAGTTTCAATAATTTTTTGGTGTTTTTATGATAACATTCATATTTGGGTGAAGAGTGAAAATACAATATTTTAACTGCAAACAACATTTTTAATCAAAATAATATATAGTGTTGAACTATACATATGAATGGTTTGGATGTATAATAATATTATATTTTTACTATTTAATCCAATTTTGGTCATTGGATGTAATTTCACTTTGAAATTGGACATAAACAAGTGTCAATCTTTTGGTAGTTATTATTTCTTAAAAATATGCTTTTTGGTTTTGACAATGAGATTTAATTTTAAATTAATAAATGAAATATATATGTTTTGAATTTGGTAAAATAGACTTCATTTTTGAATTTTTAATATCAAAATTATCTTTGGTTGAATTTTTAGTATGTTTCTGAAAACTTTCAATTTTGGATGAATAGTGAAAAACACTAAGTTATTGGTTAAAACTGACTTTTTATTTAAAAAATTATTTATTTTATTTAAATTTATTTTAGATAAAAATTGATACATAATACCTATAAAAGATCAATATAATTAATTGGAGTCATTTTATAATATGTTTATATATTAACAAAATTTATTGAACTTTTTACCGTCTTTTACCCACCTCCTAGAAGAATTTGCAAATTTTCATAAAAATTAATTTTACCATTTCTGTGAGTTGAATTTCAAAAATTCTAGAGACACGGTTAACCTCAGTAAGTAAAATGTGGTTCAATAAGATTAAAATAATTTCTGGTGAATAGTAACTTTTAACTTTTATTTACAATGATTTAAAGTAAATAACGTAATTAAGGGTAAAAATAATAATATTATTACCCTAACACATTCCCTAATTCTATTGGATAAGATTAATTAGAACGAAAGGAACATTAGGAATAAAATATGATCCTTTAGGTCCACATGGATTAGATTAGGGCATTTATTATTATTTAATTCAAAGAAGAGTTAAAAGTGTTAAATTCAAAGTTTAATAAAAAAACCATTTTTACTATAGGGTTACACATAAGATAAATTAGACTATAAATATTCATTAGAAATATGATAAGATTTAATAAAAAATTGTATTTTATTTATAATTTTTAGACATTAAATAACTTAATTAATTTTTGACACAATGATGATGCAGTAATTACATTTTTAATGAAATATTAAAATAACTGATATTATAAATACACAAATAAATGTAATTTGAGAGTTTTTATGAATTAAAATAATTTTATAGGTTAATATGACGTATTAGGGTTGATTAAATGAATTTCTTTAGAAGTAATAATGATGTTATGAATTTAGAAAAAACAAAATTCCAAATAGTGTGAAATTGATATAAAAGAGTTTTTAAAACAAATATTATATTATTAATTGGTATTCTATTAATAAAAATATATGGTTTGGCCAAAGGGTGTGAATAATATTATATATGTCATTAATGAACCACTTGGGATTCTCTTGGATGTTTTTAGTAAGTTTATTAACCTTATAATAAAAAAATACAAAGAGACATTGTAAATGTCAAACTATTTAACTAAGAGTTAAATCTAAATGATAGTGTTAATATAGTTAATAAAACCTATATTAAACCTATTGGTTGAGTTTTTTTTGACCCATACACACATTATACTTTAAAAAATTCATTTTTTATCCATTATAAACCTAAAATGAATTTATTATAAAATAGTACTTTAATTTTTTCCTAAGGTACCCCTCACCCCTCTTATAAAAGTGAACTCACCCTTCTCTAAATTTCACACCTCTAAAGCCATTTGGATCTTCCAAAACCTACCCAAATATCCACATAACTATCTTAAATTCACTCTAGAGTCCATCCTTTGGTCATAAATCCAATGTAAGGATCCCTTTTGATCAAATCAAAAGGAAGAACCCGAAGAAGAGGTAATGATTTAACCACCCTCTTTCAAGTTCTCGTATTCTTCCGCTTACTCTTTCTTTGTTGTTTCCATTATAAAATATTAAATCCAGTATAATATATATACTATAATGTTAATATAAATATTCCACAACTATATTCATTATTCTATCCATATTATGAATGATAATGTCACCATGCGTGCGTACGTACGACTTACCGTTTTCACACCGTGGTGTAATTTTTTATTCAATACTATGTTATTTGTATGGATATAATGATGAGTAATATGTATATAAATAATGAAAATAACACAATAATGTCTCTGTAAAATTAATATACCATCAAATTCCACACCATTAAGGAAATTATATTGTCGCTCGTGTGTACGTACGAATTACCGTCACCACGACATGATGAGATTCATTTCCACGTGCACCATTCATCAATGATTATAAAAATATATATTACTAATAAGTATGAAATATATGAAAAAATAATGATACTAGATATATATATATATATATACTTACATATATCTTATTCAATTAGTTTGGTTCAATACGATATGAAAACAGAAACACCGTTTATGCGTACGTACGGACTACCGTCTCCATAAACAGTGTTTTTCATTTCATATATATGTCTATTATAAATATTTAAATTCGAAATATATATGATATATAAATCATGTTTTAAATTATGGAAGTATTTAAATCTTGATCTAAGTGATACAATCGAGAGTAACAAGTTAAACCACGTATGATAAAGAAAACTATTATTACTCGAAATGTTAATTAAACATGGAAATTATTATTAAATGGGTAGTATATAGTAATGAACGAATCATGTATGACATCATGAACATTGATATGGTTCTGGTACAATTTAAAAACATACTTAGATCTTTATACAGGATGTTAAACATACCCTCTACTAATGGAAAGTGAAAGGTAAGGGATAATTACTCAATCTCATTATTATCAAAGATTGTTTATGTGTAAGTATTTACCGGGACATTTTTATCATCTATGTCCATTTTTCATAAAAATGATTTCAAAATGAAAATATTAAGGATTTGTGAATGGCACTCTTTATCAAAATCAGAATTTTAAATGTTTTAAAAATTTATCTTTCAAAATCTTTTTAATTAATGTTCATACTTTCAAAATGTTTTTAAGGATTTATTTATATGGACATGAATGTTTTGAAATGATAATTCTTTTCGAATGTTTCAAAGTGTTATGGTACACTTTGATTCAAAAATATCTTTTAAATTCATTTATAATTGTGTGACTTTTAAATTATTTTACAAAAATGATATTTCTCTCAAAAAGTTTTACTCATCAATTTCAAGTATGTCAGCCTCCTTTACTGGATATTATTTTTGATTGGGGTTGATTTATTATAATACAATCATCCATATTGTGTTGAATGATTTATGATATGTTTGATTGTAGATGTTATATTTTTATACCATTCATGGTTTATGGTTAATGTAATGACATTTCGTACGCTAGTTTTAATACGAATGATTATGTTATGTTTCAAAATTTTCATATGAGGAATGTTTTGGACATAGTAAGTAATGAGTGGAGGCCGCTATAGCTGCTCGATGCATCGGTAGATCTCATGAGACAAACTCGTGTCTTGGAACAAGGCCTTGAAAAAAAATTTATTTGTAGTCTTCGCACAAGGACTTGACTATGAGGTAATGAAATCTAGCGTTAGGCATTCCCTCATTATGAAATTAGTTATTACATTTGATTATTTGACTAGTAGAATATCCATGTGCATGTTTATATGGTAATTATTGAGTTATTTTTTCCAAATTATGTTCACGTCTATGTTTAAAAAGGGCATTGTTTTTATCACACATCTTCCCTTAAACCTTTACAGCTTCTGCTAAATTATTTACCCTTACTGGGCATTTGAGCTCACCCCTTTCTTATATTTTATTTTCACAGGATTCTAAGAAGTGTATAATAATTGATATTCAGGGTTAATCTAAAGGGAATAATGTCATTCTCAAATAACTATCTATGTTGTGTTTTATGTTTGAAATTTTAATGTAAAGTTAATATTTGTAATCTATTTTCCGAGACTGCTAAACTAATTGGTCCTTCGGGACTAGATTCCTTGTAATCGTTCTAATGTATTGAAATAATGCACTGGCTCTGGGTAACTGGGGTTGGGGAATTGCATATGTAAATGTAACATTGGATTTACCCTTGCTCAGTTGAGAAGTGTAAGGGTAACCAAGACATTACGCTAACATATAGTGGTCTACGTAAGGGTCTGGATGCCTTACCCTTACATACATCATTCTACATAATGGTAATACTAGTTTACCCTTACTTGAAATTCCAGTATCTTGGTGTAAATAGGTTTTTACAAGGTTACCTAAGGGTAACCAATCACTTTACCCTTATTCCTAAATGTAATTCTTTATTTTAGTAGATTTTATAAAAGATATTGCAGAAAAAATTTACCCAAAATAGGTTTATTTGATTTTATAATGGTATTCAAGATATTAAATAGTTGAGTAAGGGTAGTCAAACTTTTTCTCAAATCCATGTAAGGGTAATCAACCATTTATGCTTACTTGAAAAAAGACCTCATAAAGGTGACCAATATATTACCATTTCTCATGGGATATGGAAGTGGATTTCCCTTAAACAGAGTGCATACATATGGGTCTCGGGATTTCTACCATTATATAGACGATTTAAATAAGGGTAAAGGGGGTATACCCTTAAGTAGGATGGGGTTCCTACGTAAGGTCAAACAAAATTGATTTTAAAAAGGGATTTTAAACTATAAAATGTGTGTGATGGTTTATAAAATGTTTATAAATTTTCATAAAAGGTATTTTGGGAAATTTTAATTTTTAAAAGGATTACAAATTAATTAATTATAAATTATTTAGAAATAATTAATTAAATGTTTGGGAATTATTTTTTTCCCAAATTTTAAATGTAAATATTTAAATACCATTTATAAAATCATTTGAAAATTCTTATGATATAGAAATAAAAGTGTTTATTTAAAAATCATATGAGATAATTGATAAGGGGTTTTAAATTAAAAAATATGGCCAAAATATTAAATGTTTATAATTAAATTATGAATTTCTCATAATTAATTTTTTGGAATTGTTCAAAATATGAGTTTTTTGTTTGAATATTATGTAATCCACATCAATTTTTTAAGGATTAATATGATAAGGGATTAAATAATAATTATTTATATCATATTTATATTATGTACAATGTTTACATAATATAAATTAAATTATAATTTTTTTTAAATTTATATAAAATGATATATTTAAAACTGAAATAAAAAATAATAATTAATATAAAATATTTTATATTTTAATAATATTTTTATATTCATAATCATGCATTTTCCATAATGTTAATGTTTAAATTATAAAAGGGGATATAATTAGTTTATATTTATGAATTATTAATAAATGTTTATTGCACGTTTCAATATTTGAATTGTTCTTTTATTTAAGGTTTATTCGCTATTATATTCATGTTTAATAATTTTTTATGAAATGTGAAAATTTTGTCTGATATATATTAATTTCTAAACTACTTGTAGGATACTTCCTTGCATTACATGTTTAGATTATATCCATAATGATTTTAGTTTTTCATCAACCCAGAACCTAGTCTTCAATTTAATTAAATAAATTGACTTTAGTTTTTGAATATATTTTTTACATATTTGGTTTTACAGTTATATTAAATTTGATTCTCTCTCAAGTAAAGTTTCCTCGTGAGTGGGACATTAGGTTTGATTGTCCACATACTCGGTGGATTATTCCTTGTATAGGTTGGGGATTAAGGTTGATTATCTTTCCCTCTATACGTACTAATCTAGTTAACTCTATACCTTTAAATGGAGTGTTCATGTACCTTGTACATATGATGAATATGAATATGTATGAATATATGTTTGGAATCTATTTTTCAGTTAGTAACACAAACACGTGGGTTGTGTAATAATTTAAAAAACAATATGGTTTGAATATATTGGTTTGGTGGAGAGTAAAATTTAAAACTAAAATAGCAAAATAATGCATACATTAAAGGAAATATTATGAGATAAGATGATGATATTAAAAATCCTCTTTAAATATAAAGTCTAATATTCCTTTCACTGTGATAATTTTCCAGACCTCAATCTTCTAAAATGGTAGTTTTATGCCATTTCTGGGTGCCCATGAATTATATTTTTTAATAAAAACAAGTATTGGTGACACTGGATCATCTATAAGTAGTTTCAAGTTACAACTATGTGCTTTAGGATTATACTTTGTGAGAACATTCATGGAATTTTTGTTAGGATACACTACCTGGGATGCCATACCAATTATGATAAAAGATGAATAAAGTTGATTTTATCCTTATGATGGATTGGACAAGGGGTTAATCACTCATCTATCTAAGAATCATATATTATGTACCCTCTCTGGATGATAATGCAAAAAGGGAGGAAATTTCTCTATGAGTCCCACATCCAGTAGGCACCGGGTTAACGACTAGAACCAAGGGTATACAAAAGTCACACATAGGAGCTTCATTAATGTTGGGAAAAATACCGAAATGTAACATTGTGATGTTTTTGGTTTGATTGTGTTTGTTGACAATGCATATTTCTAAGATCAGTTGTGAAGCTCCAGATAGATTTTTGAAAACCTATCACGATAAATATACAAGACATAGGAATGAATGCTAGGAAGTTGTTATAAAACGTTATTATAAAACTTGGATAAGTTTCCACGTTTTTGTGAAAAAGTTGGACTTCGATGAAAAATTTAACTGTTTCATGCATGGTGGTAATGTTGTGCGCATGAAATCCAAATATTACACAAAAGACAAAGTGTAAGAAATAATGAATTTCCCAGTAAATCTTTGGTAAAGTGGTATTTGTCTTGTAGATAAATGTGAAACTTTATGATACATTTAATGAGGTGAAAAACATATTCATTATTGTAGTCAAAGGAGGATCTTCTAAATAAGTAGTAGTCGCACATTAGTTGAGGAAGAAGTGAGATTTCATTTTCTGATTGGTTGAAAACAAGGAGGGATAGTGATTCCTCTCCGAACTCTATAAACATCTGTATGCTTTTAGTGGATTTGGTACATCGACACATTTCTGTTGTAAGCTCCTTGGAGGTAGCCTAGATATGGTGAAAAAGGTAAAATTGATGTGTCTCGTGCATTCTTTCATTTCGGTTCATAAAATGGTACATGAAAGAGATGGAATTATGTTTTGATTAATAATGAAACAAGATCTAAAGGGTTTGTTGTTTTAATCAATATTACCCTCATTCATCCCCCTCATAGGGTATTTAATCTTGTTGGTACTAACAATTTGTATCAGAGCTAAAGGTCAATTTCATTGTTTCTCTCAAGGAAGTTTTCCAATATAAAGTCATTACAATATTGGATTGAAAAAAGTTTCAATTATGGATGAACCATATGAAACACTCTTTCTGATTATTAGGATTTGATGTCTTTACAGAATAGAATCTTGGTATTTCATCCAGTGTGGATAGTAGTGATTTATGATAGGATAATTGAAGTGAATTATATGCTGACAACAAAAGAGTAAATGCCTTAGTAGGAGTCTTATCTAATGTAATCTATATGAAGGTGTTGTCATGCAGGACATACCATGTTATTTGGAAAAGGTTTCTAAATATATTTATTAGGGTGACTCAAATGTCATAGAGGAAAAAATACCAGTTCTGGTGAACAAGTATGAAGATATGATAATAGAATCTAATGATTCTATTGATGCATTCTTTGATTAGGTGAATGTTGTAATATAATAAATTATTGGTCTCAGAGAAATTACTGAAGATGAAAAGCGTGTTGAGAATATCATAAGATTTCTTCCACCATGGTTCAATCTGAATGTTTCTATATTGAAAGATAAGGATCCAAAAGAGAAAACATTGGATAGATTACATTGTACTCTAGTTTCTTAGGAGATGAGAAATGATGATAATTAACTTATTGTAAAATATAAGAACATATAGGTGGTATTCAAGGAAATGAATAAGCTCTCCATTGAATATGGACAGAAAAAGAGGAGATGAATGTGGTTATGTCATTCCTTTCCTCAAATATAAAAAGGGGAAACTGAATGTTAAAAGTCAAACTACAACTTCATTTATTTTAATGTATAAAGGTAAGATATTTGGGAGTATGTTTACCCAATATATTTTAGGAAGTGGATGAGGATGATGATAAAATTCCCATTAAGAAGTCTTCAGCCTATTTGATTGTAAGAAAAATTTCAAGAGAAATCTCTTCAAAAAGATGAATATTTTATCAAAAGAAAATAACATTTTAGACGAATACATGGTTGAGTAGGTAGAGAACTACAATGATCATGGAGATAATTATATGGTTGTAGTTTTAGGTAACTCTTAGAAAAAGGAAGAAATAAAAATTTATGAATAAGAGTTTTTAGGAAGAATTTATATGTATGCGGTATTGGAATCTTCTCTTAAACTGATAAATGTTTGCATAGTCAAAACAAAGAAATCACAAAAGTGGTTCATGATGAAAAAATCTATATGAAGTAGTAGGAAATAGAGAAGTAGGATTTAATGGATTAAATTCAGATTCCCTAGTCATAAAATATTGAGGACTCGGAAATGGTTAATGGGAACAAACTTAAAATTTAAGTGCTGAAAATGGTGATTAATTTTTTGAACAACAAGGTAAAATAACAAATCAATCCAATTGAATAACATGAAGAGGAAGTAACCAGCCTAAGATGAATTGTTAAGGATAATAAAAAATCCTGATTCTAGGAATGTTATCAGAAAAAAATATTCATCAATTTATAGAAAATATAGATGGGGATCATAGAGGTCTAGAAGAATAGAAGCAACCATTAGATCTAAATGAAGAGGCTGGTATAAGGCTAGATAAAAAAAAAAGTTATAATGGTTGAAATAAAACAACAAGAACCTACTCTGAGATTGAATAATTATTTATGTATGAAGTAGAATCATAAGATTTCGATAACCCAATGAACATCTAGTGTTGTATAAGTGACACATGATAATTCACCCCACAATAGATTTTATTTATATGGGAAGCGTAGAAAATCACAAATTTTGTGCTCCATATCAAAGATATATTGAAGGAAACATGGACAAAAATGGAATCCAAACATAGCTCAATACTCATGAATATCATTTTAGGGTCATTGTTTTCGGGGTGGAGGATTTAGAACCATGGATTGATATTGTACATCAACCATGTAGAAGAATGTGGTGAAGCAGAACCAAATTGGTTGTAAGAGATGACTCAATGAATATTTAAGTGAGATGAAAACAAAAAATTGATTTGTATATATGAAAGATGATATAGGTCTATCATACTCAAGTAATGATCAATATTTCCAATCTATAACATGTATGAAGTCTAAATGAAGGACTGAAAAGAATATATTTGAGAAGGAAGTGGTTGCGAAAATTACCCTTAAAGCATCACATCATTTCTATGAATTAATACAAGATAGTAGATGAAACCTCCATATGATAGGAAATTAGGATCTTGTTATAGGGGAAAAAATATGACAATTAAGGTGTATTTACATTTGGAAATGATAAAGGCCTAATAAAAATTGACACAAGAAAGGATAATTTTGGGGGTAAATAAATGAGACATAATGATGTCTTAGTCGTTGAAGGTCTCAATCAAAACATGATTAGTGTCAGTAAACTATTTGACTCAGGGAATGTAATAAGATTTACAATGAAGATATGTATCATGAAAGGAATATATTGTAAAGATATTCTATAGGTAAAAAGAACAACGGTGAATATCTGCCTTGTAATTGGAGAAGAATATATGTGCTTTTATCAATAGAAGAAGAAAAAATATTGTGGCATAAATTGAATATCCATCTATGCCAACCAGCATAAGACTATTTGATAAAATTTAGTGAAATTAGTGATCTCTCTAATCTATCCCATGATTGTACTCATATGCAAAATAATTATCAATAAAGGAAGACTAATAGAAAGTTGTACAATGCCTTTTCAGAAGGGGGGTGATAGTGAGCCACCCTGGTGGGTAGTGAGCTCTACTTGAGAACCAACCCCGGAGGTTGTGAACCAAAGTGGAAATATTGTGATTTAGGGTCCTACAACTCCAATTTAGATCCTACAATTAGTATTGGAGCTGGGTAATAAAGCCTCTGATCGTAGGGATAGCACTGGTTGATTTTTTTGGAATCCCTAATGAATGCAGTGTGGGCCTATAGGTCACGGTTGGTGGGTGTAGGGGCCCTATCGCATATCAAAGAATGAAGGGGTGTTGGGAATCATTTATAATCCCCATCCATCCCCTCCCATCACAATTCCTTTTTAGAAGGGGGATGGGAGTGAGTCACCCTAGTGGGTAGTTAGCCCTGCTGAAGAATAAAATCATGAGGTAGTGAACTAAAGAAGACAATATTACGATGTATTATCATGTAGCCCCAATTTAGTTCCTACAATTGGTGTCGAATATAGGTAGTAAATCCTCTAATTATAGGGAATGCAGTAGTGGGGAATTTATGGATTCCCAAATGAATGCAGTGCAACCATACTGGTCAATGTTGATGGGTGTAGTAGCCCTGTCCGATAACAAAGACTAGAGGGGTGTAAGGCATCAAATATAAAACCCAACCTTCCCCCACACAAAAAAGGCCTTTTATAGGGGGAATTATAGTGAGACACATTGGTGGGTAGTCATCCGTACTGAAGAACAGACCCTTGAAGTAGTGAACCGAAGAATAAAATATTGTGATGTTGGGTTATGTAGCCCCAATGTAGATCCTACAGTTACACTAAAAAAATGAAATGTGGGATCAAGAAATTTTATATAGACCACCCATATAATCTATATCATAAAAAGCTAAAGTCCCCAATATCTAAAATTCATGCAATGTAATAAGAATATAAAGAAATTTTACACGTAAAACATCAATGAAAATTGATTGGAAGCCACTAGAAAATAGCTCCAATGCCTTAAATAGTACACTTAGTAGTATAATCAGTAGTATCATACCCAATGTCTCTCACATACACATGAAAAAAGAAACTTAATGCACCAGTGAGCAAACAATACAACCAAAAACAACTAATAGGTCAACTAATGAATCCCATTGTAAGGTACGATATCTTATTGGACATTTCCTTTGTAATATTTGTGTGTTGGAGGTGTATGGATGAGGTTTTTAGGGGTTTGGCAGGTAAATGTTGGATAAGGGGGAGATAATTCGAATAATGGTATGGTTGCACAGTGGAGGGATTCATTACACCATAGTTCTGGGGGCTTTGAAATGGTGGATTTGGCTTCTGTTTGTGGGAGCTCGGGAAGTAAATCATGGCTACTTATTTTTCAGTGGTGGGTACACTGCTAATGTAGGCTTTAGAGTAGTCTCTTCATTAGTCATTGATTTTTGAGACAATGAGTGAGGAGGCTGTGGTGTAGCGGGTTTTTAGGATAATTCCAAATAAAGGGTAGCTATGATGTGGTGAGCAACGAATCCTCCCTGTTGGAAAAGGGGTGCTTTGGTGTGATGCCTTGGGCCACACCATATCCCTATATCAATTTTTATAGTAATTATGTTATGTTTCTCAAAAATGAATTTCATATAGGTATCTATGGTGTGGTCACTCGTGCTACACCATTGAATCTCCTCTGAGAGGGAGGGTTACGACAGGGACCTAGGGGCTTCTCTATGGTCCTATAAAATTTTATCTGTCTAAAAATACATTGATCCAATTCTAACTCATTTTTCCATAAATAATTCCACGTAAACCCTAGGTTCCTAATAGTTATTTTTAAAGGCATTGAAACCCCATTTTGATATAGATTGATCCCCGACCTCTAGAGATTAATCCATCATAATCCAAGGTGAGTTCATCCTCTTTCTTTCTACAAGTTTCTCTCTATTTAATCTTGTTTCCCTCCCATTATTCTCTGTATGCTTTTATTATTGATATACATTATTCTATTATAGTTTTTCATATTACTTTCTATTGTGTTCATAACATGACATCTTTTGGAGAGATCATAGTTTCATCATGGTAGTGGTGATCATAGATCTACGTTGGCGTTTCCTTTCCATTTCAAGAACATTGGATGTTTGAAGTAGGATATTTGTTTTTTCTCCTATTTATTTACCCACAATAATAATTTTAACATGGTTTATCTATTTGGATGATTATTAAATTATCCTAATTAATATTAAATCATATTAAATAATTAAATGGTATTTTTTAAGGATCTTTTGTCATTCTGTTATAACATTATATTAGTTTACCTCTTGATTAAATAAACAATGTGTTGTATATGATATTCTTATTGTCATGTTTTAATTATTAGTTTAACATGTTGAAATTTATTGAATTAGATAAATATTGTAAATTCAAAATTAATTGATTAATTTTCATAATAATTAAAGAGACATGTTTAGTAATTTAGATATTCTTATAATTTGATGATAAAGAAATTTATTCAAATATGCATGTCTTCTTGAATATGTTATCCCATAAGATATTGGAATTGATTTAGAGAACACATCTGTAGTGCATTTAAATGATGAATGGAATAAAAAGACATGTTTATTGGGAGTTTTTATTCTCATAGTTTAACTAAATTGGTTTTATATTTAGATCTTGTTTACAAAATTGTGATAAACTGTGATAACTAATCCCTTAGGTTTACCATAGATGTAAACTATGAAATTCAATACGTAAATTTATGATGGAATAAGAATTATTTTTTTGATAATTAAAAATCTTTGGGGATTTGATTGAATTTTTGTTAGTGAAGGCTAAATGTATTTTGTTTGGGGCTACAAGAGCCCACTTAAATGTGAAGACAAAATTCATTTCTTTAGGATCATAATTTTTATTTTGATTAATATTTTTTATTTGATACATTTTGTTTCCCCTTGATGTTAGCATTAAAATGTGAAGGGATAAGATCCTCGTATTACGAATCCTGAGATGGATAATGAGTTATGTGTGGGGAGACCCAAGGTTGTGATTTCAGTTGATGCCTCTGACAGAGAGACACATAGTGATAAGAATGTGGGTATAATTGATGCCACCAAGATGATGGAACTCGTTGATGTTTAGATTACCTATTGATTTTATTAAAGCTAAGATTCTTGTAGTGAATGAATATTTTAAATGAAACATGATTGAGTTTTTTGTTTTATCCACATTACTTTTTCCACAGCTTTAGGTAACTAAGTGTTCATTGTTTCATACCGTTGATGGTAGATTATGATGTTTTACTATATTACCTGAAAATATTAAATTATTAACATTGTTTAATAAATGTTTAACTCATGGGATTGGTTTTTTTAATATTGAGGTTCTATGACCTCTTTATTGAAACAAACAACATCCAGTGAAAGGTACAAAATAGAACCAAGTGGTACATCAGATAGACAGAATAAGAAATGTTACCATGTTTCAGAGAGGGTGATCATGCAATGGTAAAGAAGGATCCCACCTTTTCCACGAGGGTGTCAACCCCATCTTCCAGTCGTTGTTTTCATCCACACACCACCTTCATCAACCACTTGTTCTTTCACATCGATGGGAGTCATGATAAATATAGAAGGATCATCATTTGATCCAATTTATCTATTAATGTCAGTGAACATATAAAATTGGTTAGAAATTATAACATTATAGCATACCTTCTCAAGAGTATATTGGAATTTCTACATGTGTATCAGTCCTTCCTTTGGCGGGGAGGCTTCAAGCTTGTCCAACTTCTTCTCTTCCTCCTCTTCTATAAAACCACATTCATCAGGTAATCCCATAGGGGGAATAGACAATAGTTATTCAATATATAGTATGTGGGAGGGTGGGATTTCCCACTCTTAGGATTAGCAATGAAACAAGTGTCCTCAATAATGTAAACATGGACCATAGAAGCAGCTGATTCATGTGCTTTCGAATGGAAGTAATCTTTGAACTTAACCTTCTCTAAGGTCACAACATCAAGAATTATCTTACCCTTTCTCCATTTTAGGGAATGGATCTATTTCCTAACTCTACCATCGACCACTACATTCACTGAGAGTTCCCTCTCTATTTGGTTGTCCTTAGAGTCTAATTCTATTCCTTCACATTCCATGTATTTGCCTAGAGAATCTTTAAATGAAAGACTATTTCATATTGATTCTTCCCTTCAGTAATATCAGCCTAGATAACCTTTATTGATCCATCCAATTGATGGGTGAAAGGAAATCTTTGATCTTGTATCAAAATTTGAGTTTCTATATGTCCAAGAGTCTGCAACTCATACTGAATCATCCCAGCCTGAGCATTTTCATAAGGCGAATTTCAGCCAGTAGGAACCTGAGGTTCACCTGGGTATTTTTTTGAATGTGCATTATTACCTTGGGAGGTTTTGAGGATCTCTTTTCTTCTACATTGAGAATCTTGGTTCCCATAAGCATGAAATTGGCACATTTCATTATGGAGTGATAGTTGGACCTGGAGTGTCCTATCATGCAGCACACTTCACAATATGGATGCATTTATTCATAAAAAATTCTCAAGTTGATTTCGTCCTGAGACATGGAGAGAATAACCTTATCAAACTAAGTGGATACTAAATAAATTTCAACTAATATTCTAGAAAAATGGCCAAAGATAGCATTCTCATTGGCTAGGTCCATTCGGTTTGGAATACCTATTGTGAAAGAAATGCCAAATATAATCTCAGAGTGCCATAAGACCCAATTTAGTCCATAAATCTTGATCCAGACTTGAGAAAAAGTGTCCTTAAAATCATGAAGACTAAAATTAGGATTCCATTCATAAATCTTAAGAGTTCCTGGTTTGAGGTTTCCTGACACAAAACCCCGTGCTCAACATTTAGTTCAACATAGGTGAATAACAAGTGGAAGAATCCCCTCACCAGTGAGACACATTTAAAATCACTTAAGCCCCAAATCATAGATAGTTGGGAAATAAGCACATAAATTTTTAGGGCTTCATACCCTTGGATAAAGAGATTCGAGTAATGAAAGAGTTTTTACAAAGTTATAACAATTGGGAGATCATTTCATCTGAAGTAGACACATGCACAATTGAACCCTTTCTAATAATACAATGTGCAATGTGTTTTTCTGGGAAGACAAAATAGCCAAAAGGAAATCTCTAGGAAGAGAGACCACATAACTGTTCTTCAATCTGAACAATGTTCGTTTCCTTCGAGATCCAGGGAGCACTGAGATTTCTAGAATCATAGGAGACGAGGGTCAAACCTCTTGGTTGGGATAGAACTACACTATCGCCATGCGGAGAAGGTTTTTTCTCATGTCTCGGTATGCTCTCATCCATGACCGACCTCATGGGATTGGTGCTGCTAGAATGAAAATGATAATGTTAATCATGAGAAACCATGTATTTGGTTGGATTATTCCCAGAGGGAATTGTCTAGGATTTTTCAGTTAAAGTAATGTAATCATAATAATTTTAATTAATTTATAGGGAATTAATTAAGATAAATTGGAATGTATAATGGAAATAAGTAACTAAATATAAGTATTATTCATGATCAAGAGCTTATAGGATGTCAAGTCCCTAGCAGTGATGACTGAGTGTCTTTGTGATGATAGGTGTAGTTGAGTTTAGGACTCGGTTTTTCCCATAGTGTGGTTGTGAGCTATATTATATCAAGTATATTTTTTTATTTCATATTCCACCCCACCCATGTCTGTTAGGGAAATTGACACCTAGTGTAATTTGGCGGAGTGTTTCACCTAACATCCTAGTAGGAGGATGGATGATTGACATCCCCCTCTGGCTGCACTCTCTTCTATAGATAGTATTATGTGTTGATATTCTGGATAATTAGTTTTCCCATAAATATGTCTAGAGGTATGTAATGGTCTGTGGTTATTTCACACACATGTATCTCAAGAAATTTTATCCAAATGGTTATTCTAGGAATAACATGTTATGGGATGTGATTGCTCGAGGATCCTCACTCAGTGAATGGTTCGGGATGGCATAATGTGTAATACCCAATGTATAATACATGTCATATGGGTTGTGGTGGCTCCCAGAAACTACTCAGTTAATTCATATAGAGATGTGGATGGAATGATGTCATGACGCGATGCATGGATTGCATGTGGTGATATATACCCTAAATATATTCATATTGACTTGTTTTTGAGAGATGACATTGCATGTGTGATGTTGTAGAAGAATGGAAAACTAGAGGGGAAGAGTTAGCAGAATACCCATGTTATTTTAATACTATAATAACTAAGTCCCTATATAAACTACATGGTGAGAAAGAATCATGGTGATACCGAGAACATAATATATATGTTTATGAAATGAGTTAGATTCACTTGTTGTTCACTATTCTTTACCATCCATTCATTATCATTTACAAGAGAGGCTCTGGGGGGTCCTACTGAGTATATTGTTATGATCACTCCACATATATATAAACAATTATCCTGGTCTACAAGAGTAGTTTGGAGAATAGATTGTATATTACATTCTTATGGTTTTGTAGGATTTGTTTGGGATTTTTGGTCGCAACCAAGTTTACGTTTTTGGTTATTATTGTTTTCCTTTCCATTTTTTTTATTCTATATGAAATTTCATGCATTTACTTGAGTTTTCATAATCATTATGAGAATGACTTGATTTATGTGCATGTCTTATCTCTCTATCTTCCACATGTTCTCTTATAGGGTAATGCCTCCAATTTTTGTGTTTATTATCTCTTCAATGATAGTCGTAAACACAAGACCTACTGGAGGTGAGACTCAGGTAGTCACTTATCTCCTAACATTGCAAGCCAAGGAGGTGTACTATTTGGGGGGATGGGTCATGATAGAGTGGTATTAAGGGCTTAGGTTGAGGGATATGATGAAGATTGGAGTTAGGGATAGGTTAGGACTACATGGGTTAGTAGGGAAACTAAGATAGATAAGTTTAACACGAAATGTAAACATGGTATACTAACTAAGACACCTGTATTTATGCCCCCTATGATTTTATGCATAGATCTTGAAGTTTACTGATCTTACTAAATGAAGTGATAATGGTTATGGGGTTGATACCTAGAAAATGATCATGCATCATTATTCATTTATTATGTGTTTGAAATGGGTAGACATTAATACAGGTTAAAACATAAAACAAAACAATTAATTAATTAATCTTAGTTTTTCCATATTTCAGTTTTCGGAGTCTCTAACCATTTTTTCTTCTTATAGAAATGGATTCAAGTTGAAGTCATCATCAGCTTCGTGCTGAATATGTTCTGCATGATATATCGTCAGATCCATGTAGAGTAATGGTCAATGAAGACAACACTTATAGGAAGAAACTCAGATATTTTTTGCACCAGAGTCTATAGAAGTATGAAATATTTTTTTAGACTCATTGAAAATTGATTGGTTAGAGGAGTCTAAGATAGATTTCAGTTCGATCCATGCTTAGAAGAAGCATTCAGTTTCATTTTCTATGATGGTTCTGTGTGGGGTAGCGATATAGCGGTATATCTTATTCCTTGTGTATCTCATGGAGTCAGAAATCTTATGGGATATGTCCCATGATCAATTCTAAGAATATTTACTTTCATTAACCACAAAATCAGTTAGTCTCCAAGATTTTCTTACCCTTCAACAACGGAGTTTTAGTGTATATGATTTTTGGATCCATTTGAAGGCCCTTATGAGATATGCTTTGGACCTATTGCTAGATGAGGATGCCACAATGAGAAATTTTGATGATGTTTTGACTCTAGAGATCCAATGATAGTTCACCCCTATTAATGTTGTTGAAAAATCTTGAGGTGTTGTTGAGAGTAGATATTTTGAGTGGATGCTTGTCAAAACTAAATCATAATGAGAGGGGAGTTATTAGTATTCTTTATGAAGTAGAGTTGTTGTAAAAGGTTCCAAGATTCCTATATATAAGAGTAATCTTATAAACTATGGTAGGTCTCAACCAAAATCTTCTAGATTCAATGGTTTTGGATGCTCTCAAACGTATGCCAAAGTATCAAACATATGTTTTCAAGTGGAGACCAATGCCATCAGTGATGAGAGTGCCCAACCTTTTTGAGCAGTCAACGTGTCTCAAGTGTTCTACTTCTGGTTCCCCCATTGAGGCAATTTCAACCATGACAACAATAGTAGGATGTTACAATTTGGGACTAGCAGAGAGGAGATGAGGAAAGAACATGATAACCCCCAAGATACTATCCATCCTTAGAGAGAAGAACACGACCATGGGAGTGGTCGTCATCTTTGTCAGAGAGTCCATTGAGTGGTTCATGTTCAACTTTATTATTTAGCGTTTCCAATGACGGGAAGCCATAAATCAATCAGGGTACCCTTTTATTAATTCTTATATGGTCTCATTATTTCTTTTATTTAGGATCTACAATCTCATTCATATTTCTTATCATTATCAATGCTTTGGGACTCGAGGTGAAGAGGTTTCTAGTTCTCTTCATGTTGAATACATAATTTAGAGGTCAAAATTATCAGTATGAATTTTGTAGAAATATTGAGATAGTGTTGGGGAAGAACCACTCCTTGGGATGTTTCCTATGTTTGTGGATATAATCAAATGAAATCATCCTCAAAAAGTATTTACTATATTTGGTGTAGATTACAATGAATTTCTTCAGGAGGTAGATTATGTTCTATGATGCGGATGGAGAGCCGACAATTTTCAATAGTGTCAGATACCCTTAAAGGTTTAGATGCATGTTTCATCCATATTTTCCTTAATGGTCAAGATGATGCTGAGTTCATCAGAGGTTCGACTGATAATGTTTCCCTTGTCTATGGAAGAGAACCTTGATGTCTTTCCTAAAGAGGTGGTAGTGTTGCCCACTCAATGTGAGATTGAGTTTTGGATTAGGATACAACCATAAATTTCTCCTATATCGATGTCTCCATATATGATGATATCTTCTGTGCTTTAAGAGTTGAGAGTACAAATCGTTGATCTACTATTCTAAGATAATGATTTCCTAAGTGTTTCACCTCAGGGTGCCCTGATTTGATTCATTAAAATTGTTTATTACATTTTGTGTCTTTGAATTGATAATCGTTGTTTGAACCAAGTGATATTGAAGAACTACTATCCTCTTCCATGGATTGATGGTTTATTTGATCAGCTAAAAGGAGAAAGTTGGTTATCAATGATTGTTCTATGGTCGGGATATCAAAAGATGTGGGTGAATTAGGGAGGATTCTCCAATGACCTTTTTTGATGTCATTATGGGAAATATGATTTTTTTTATTCCTTTTGGTATAACGAATGCTCCGACCATGTTCCTGGGTTTGATTAACACAATTTGTCGGGATTTTCTGGATATGTTCATGGTTGTTTTCATCGATGACATCCTTTGTGTACTCTGTGTCTGAGGAGAAGTATACGAGAATCTCCATGTTGTCTTTAGAGTTCTTTTTGTTCATCATATTTTCAGGAAGTCAAAAAAGAGTGAGTTCTAGGCTCATCAAGTTCATTTCATTGGGCTTGTCATGTTCTAGCTGTGAGTAGTTGTGGAGCCTTTGAAGGTATATGTTGTAAATTATTGGGAAATCCCCCGAACAGTTATATAAGTGATAAGATTGATTGGCCTTGAAGGATATTAAAATCGGTTCATATCTGATTTCGCTCTGGTTGTGGCTTCCTTGATTGCCTCGACCAAAAAGGATCATGCATTATTATAGAATGACTAGTTTCATAAAACAATTGTGTGCCTGAAAATTATGTTGGTCAACACTCCAGTTCTTTCACACATATTTGAACAAGAGGATTTGTGGTGTAGTCCTTCGTGATATGTTGTTGAATGACCTATATCAAGGAGGGATATGGCATAGTCCTAGGTGTTACAACACCATCTTCTAAAATTTTCTCTATCTATAAATTCCTCGATCGAATTAAATCCTAATTTTATTCAAATTATTTTACTCAAACTATAGGCACCCGAAGTGCTTTTCTAAGGCATTGAATCCCCCTTTCGACAAGAATTAATATGTAGATCATAGATATCAATCCATGAAATACTATGGTAAGTTCTAAATTATTTTTCTAGTGACTTATCATCAGTAGATCTCATTTCCCTACCATTCTTCCATTTATTCTTTGGTTTTTTATCTCCATCATTATAATGGATGTTTTCTTGTTATTTTTTGGTGCTTTCATAGAATGGTGTCCTTGGGAGATCATAGTTTCTCCATGAGAGAGGCGGCCCAAGATCTACATTGGCATTCCATTTCCATTTCAAGATCATAAAATATCCGAGGTAGGGGATTATTTTCTTATGAAATTTATTTATGTGAATTCAAAAAGTTACCATGTTTAATCCCTAAGTATAATAGTGGAATTAACCTAATAATGATAAATTTGGATTAAATAATGTAATTGTTATATTTAGAGATAATTTTTTGATGTGTTATACCATGATAATCATCAGTCTCTTGATTTTCATGAAAGTGTACTATCTATGATATGTTTGTTAAAATATTTGTTTATACTTGGTTTATCATTTTGAAATTAATGGAATTAGACAATGAATGTAAATCCAACAGTAATTAATTAATTTACATAAGAATTGAAGGCATGGTTTTTAATCTAATTTTACATATAATGTAATGATAATAAAATTGATGAAAGAATTCATGTTTAATTGAATATTTTACCACATGTGATATTGTAATTGATCAAGAACATGAATCTATAGTGTTATTAAATTATTTAATGAATAAAAAGTGATGTTAATTATGAGTTTCCCTTCTCAAAATTTTATTAAACTGGTTTTATAGTAATAGATTGATTAGATAATTAAGATAGCTAAAGATAGTTGATCCCTTAGGTTCCCATAGTATGAACATGTGAAAATGAATAAGTCAATTCAATATGGAATAAAAATCAGTTTGGAAAATATAAATTTTGGGGGATGTGAGAACCCATTTGTTTTAGAATTCTGAATACCTTGTGTTTAGGGCTATGGGAGGTGATTTAAATGTGAAGGTCGAATGCCTTTTTTAGTGCCTAGATTGCCCTATTATTTATTATTTCTTGTTTCCTACATTCTGTGTGCTCTTGATGTGAGTCTTACTTTGTGATGTCATATGAGTTTGGGATGTCTGAGCCTAGAATGACTAATGAGATATGGGTGGGGTGCCTGAGGTTGTCACAGCAGTTGATACCTCTAATGACGGGAATCGTGGTGATTTTCATTTGGATGTGACGGATAGCATTGGGATGGTGGAATGATTTGATTCCAAGATTACCCATTGTTTTGATGAATGCTTAGAAGCTTCATGTGAATGAATGTGTTAAATAGATAATGGTCGAGTTTCTTTATTTATAAAAATTCCTTTCCCCACTGCTTGAGAGAGATGGATGTGTTTGGTTGAATCTCTTTGATGGAATCATAGTTTTTTTCCTAAAGTACATGGAATTATGGAAATATTAATAATTTTCAATAAATTTTTATCCCATGGGGTTGATTTTGTTGGAATGAAAATGATAATTTTAATCTCGATGAACCATGGAATCAGTTGGATTATGCATGGAGGTCAAGAACATCATTTTTTTGGATAATTTAATGTAATAAAGATAATTTTAAATAATTACTAATGACTTAATTAATGTAAAGTATAATTATAAATGGAAATAAATAATTATATGTAATTCTAATTGATGATCATTTTCTTATAGGATGTCTAGTCCCAAATAGTGGGAGTCGGGCTTCCGAGTGATGATATTTTCAATTTAGTTTAGGACTAGGTTATGGACACAAAGTTGTTGTGAGGTATATTATATCATGTATATTTTTTTATTTCATACAGTACCCCACCCATGTCTATTATGAAAACTTACACCTAGTGGACTATGTGGTAGTGTTTTCCCCAACATCCTTCTGGGAGGTTGGATGATCGACTTCCCCCTCTAACCCTGCTATCTTCTCTTGGTAGTATTATGTACTAATATTCTTGACAGATAGCTTTCCCATATATGTGTTCAGAGGGATGTAATGTATAATGGTTATTTCACATTTATTCATATTTAGATATAATATCAAAATTATTATAATAGGTATGTTGTGTGTGGAATGTTATGGGTCATGGTTCCCTACTCAGTGTATTGGTTATAATGACATGATGTATAATACTTGATGTTTGAAACACATCATACAATATGTTGTGGTTACCAAAAACTACTCAGTTACTATATATGGAGTCATTGATGGAATGATGTGATGATGTGATTCACATAGTTCATATTGTGATACTTAGCTCAGGTGTCTTTCTGAATTCTATGGGAGGGAGATGGATTAAAATGTACGATGTTGCGGTAGAGCAAAAAACTAATGGGGAAGCTGCAACATAGTCCCTTTGATATTTTATTACTATAATAAAAAATTATATGTATGTGATAATTGGTGAGAGATATCCATGGTGAGGATGAGAACTTAGTACACCTTTTTATGTAATGTGTTAGCTTCAATTATTTTTAATTGCGCTTTAACATACATTCTTTATCATTAGAATGAGAGGCTCTATGGAGGATCCTTCTGACCATAATGTTTTGATCAACCCATGTATATATAAAATATATTTTTTAGTTCAGTAGGAGTAGGTTGGTGATCGGGATGGATATTACAAGCATGTCATTTTGTAGGATCTATTTGGGCTTCATGGTCGCGCATATGATTGCCTTTTTTCTACATATAGTTTTCATTTCCAGTTGTTTCTATTATGTATGAAATTGTTTATATATACTCATGTTTCTTTTATCATATTGAGTTGGAGTTCATTTGTGTATATGTCTAATGTATGTATTTCAAATGTTCTCTTAGAGGGTAATGTCTCTCATTTTTATGTTTATCAAACCCTCATTGCTAGCCTCCAACCTGGGGCCCACTGGAGGCGGGAGTCGGGTAGTCACCATCCTCCTCTCATTACCAGTCCAGGAGGGGTACACTTTAGGGGGAGGGAACCATGAAAACCACCCCACCCAGTCATGCTCACTAAATAATGCATCTAGGTATAGTAACATAATAAGAAATGTATCGATAAAATGGTACCAACAGTACATTTCCATGGTGTGCTGCTCTCAAAACCCAACATCATAGGTCCTAACACTCTCAACTCTCTAGTTAGTAAATCTATTCAAAGACACCTAAACTATCACATCACATCTCACCTAAAGTCATCGGAGTTATCACATCAATTACACAACGATAACCATAATAATAGAGTACCATGAACATGAAGTACATCAACCTCATCCCCTCCTCCTACCATACACAATCCCTACTATGAACGACGTCAATATTTTATCAAATAAACCACATGTGTACGTCAATCCACAATCCATCACAACCCATTCATATCAAACTCTTATGAAAGTGAGAGATGGGATAAAGGGCTATCCATACATCCATCCTCACTATAGTTATGTTGGGATAAACACCCTACATTTTTTAGTGTCGGCCCATGGTACTTGATGTGGGTGTGGTGTGTTTATAAATCACAATTAAAATACAATATATAGAAGACACAAATATCAAAACCTATGTGTTTTCACCAAAAATTATAATCCCATTCACAACATCAACAAAATGAATCACAACCTCCTCCACTTTCACAGCCACCTCTAAATGTGTTATACCACACAATCCTTCCACAAACCACAAGTCACATTCCTCAATTTTTTTTATGTTAAGCTAGTTTCTAGATATCCTCCTTATAAACTTCATTTATTTATATAGCCCATTAATTTCATATTAACAACACCCTCTTAAACTATACATCCCATTTTAATTCAATAATTCTTTATCCATTCTATCCCATGACATTCCATATCATATTAACACAACCCATTTGTTTATCATTTAATTATTTTAATCCAAAAACTACACATCAAGTTCATATTTATTATTTAACCATATAGATAACCAACCTTTTCCATATCCATTTTCATTTTCCGTCTTCAAATAAAACAAAATTATCCCATTTAGTATTAATTATTTCAAAACCTAATCATTTTTATATTCTTTAGGAAATTAGAACAACTTAAACAAAAAACACAACACAATACAACATATCCTACTCATGCCAAAAATCCTCACAGCTCCACCATTTTACATCATAACTACTTCCTCATCACAACCTCCACATATCAAAACCACATAAAAAATCATTTCTCACATCTTTCAAAATGGGAAACCAATTTTACTAGAAATATATAAGTGTTTAGCCTTTTATTTCAAGGTGATCTTAATCAAACAATCACATAGAGGGTCTTATAATACATGATAATCCTTGAAAAAACAACATTCCCAAATAATGTTATTTCTAGAAAGGCATCATACATGGATAACCCTTTTAAATAGTATAAAAAAAGTAAAATCATTTGCATGATCAATTTTTAGGGAAAATAATATTATTCGTCTACATGTGATTATCACTTTCACATTCAAGGATAATCTCTCGACTATATAAATTAACACAACATGTGATAGCATGAATATTAATTTTTAACACATGCAACAATAATTTATAGGGAAAAAAATATGTACAACATGATGAAATATTGTAAAATATATGTGAAACTCCTAATCCAATTAAATTTTAGTTAACAAATCAATTATCTTCATTAGGTTAGTGAATATCATTTTCCAAATGTTTAAAAAATCAGGATCCATCCCACATGTTTAACAAGAAAAATGAATTAGGATCCCCTACTTGATATTTCATTCCCACTATAAATCATTTCACCTAGATTGATAGGGGATGCGATAATTATAAAAACCCATAAAATGTAGAATTCTTAGATGAATTTTTAGTAAGATTGTAGGAAGGCGAGTTTTAGACCAATAAAAATCAAGAGTAATGTAGAGAGACTCAAATGAAAGAAATTAATGTTATTAACATTCATGGATATATCTATGATACTCTATCAAATTTCAAAATTTAATTCCACACTTAATTAATATTCAAATGAAACCTAAATTCTGTTCCATTTAAAAACATTTAAATCATTAGATATATTATACATGAATAAATAAACAATCAAAACAATTAATTTTGGATTTTTATACCGTTGAAAAGTTTTTTCAGGAGGTTTCAGGAAGAAAAATAGTGTTTTAATCAATTTCCATTACACATACAATGGATGCATTCACTGTGTAAGGGTAACATAATTTTACCCTTATGCGATAGGATACCTTGACAAAATTAATATAAAACTAGGGTTATCATTATGTAGTGAATAGTTACCTTTACCTAGGCAATGAAAAACATAGATGATCCTTACACATCTTTGGGGGGACCCTTATACGAGCTTTATGGTTTAATAATGACCCTTATAAAACTACAATATACACTTATGTAAGGAAATGAATACCTTTGCACGATCCTTGGAAACTCTCCTTTACCCTTACACAACATTGAGATACCCTTACAAAACCATTAGAACTCTGATGCTACCCTTAAAAAATTAGTAACTCACACTTACGTAGGTTGGGATGTCCCTTTACACAGTGCCTAAGACTTCCATGTTTCCATAACAAAACTAATGAAATTTATTTTATACCCTAACAAATGCCATTAGAAACCACCACTACCCATACACATCCCCAATTTCATGTGTATGGGTAAATGTTTCATTGAATATATTAACTTTTCAATTAATCTAACCTATAAATAATTAAGAAAACTGTTTATTATCACATTAAAATTCACAATAACATTTATAAAACATTTGAAACACTTTTAAAACATCTAAATAAAAATAAAAATAAACTTTTAAAAAATTAAATTTATATTCATAATTTATATATCCCTTATAAAACCACATAATAATTTACAAAGCAATTTCAAAACATCTTATGAATTTAATGAAATTATTCCTGAACCATTGGACAATCTAGAATGAAAAAAGAGGGCTCATGAGTATTTTGATCATTTACATTAGATACATCTAAAAATATTCTCATCCTCAATAATTAAAACAAAAACAGGAGAGAGAGAAAAGGAAAGAGTAAATTTAACTACCCCATAAGACACCTTTCAAGGTTCCCGCTATTTTTGGAATATAATAGTAATTCCAAAGGCAAACTCTCGTGGGAGAAACAACTCAAACAAGAACATGGGAACATTGATAGAAACAATAAACCCAAAAAACAATGCATATCAATCAAACCATTATTTCATTAAAACAACACCATAGATGGAACACTTCGAGAAATAAACAAATCATATTTTTTTGAACAAAAGGATGTGATTCATGATGTAGACTACATTATTTTACCTTATATTTTAACAACTTCACTCAGGAATTTCATAAAAGGAAGATCTATATATTCTATATCATTATTTATTATACCATAATATTTAAAATCATAGCATTCAAATTTTATCTCGTTCAACATGTCATGAATAATGTAGATTATACTGCTTGAATAAATATTTATTAACAATCATAAATATGTTATTTACAACATCTCCTTATGTCATGATGATCAAGGATTTTAAAAAATAATTTTCAAATGATTCTTAATAACCTGACTCATTTCAAAACATTTCATATAGAAACATGTAATTTCCAAAAATATTATGATAAGAACTTTTGACTATGTATCATGTATTTAATATTTACTAGGTTAAGAAAAACATTTCTAATGGAAACCATTATTAATAATCCCCAGAGCAAGGTATTTTTTATAATTCACTTTGGGAAAACACTTCCACACATTTTTCAAAACTGCATCTTATAAAAATGAAAATTTTAAAAAATAATTATTGTCGTTTATTTGAGAAAACATGTTTCCAAAAAATAAATTGTTTTCAAGTGGGTCTCATTAAATTGTATTAAACATCACAAATGAAAATTCAAAGGATGTTATAAACTCTGTAATTTCTTTTCTTTTCCAGAAAACATTCATTACCCTTTAAACAACTAAGTCGACCACAAGATGGTCTAATTAAATTCATCATGCACCACAAGAATTAATTTATTTACACACTATTTCATTTATAATTAAAAAATGTTTCGTATCAAAACCATTTAATATTTATAAGAATCTTAAGAAATTATCAGCATGATATATAACCTTCATGATTTTACATTTTTCCCAAATTTGTTTCACATGCTTTCATCAAACACTTTTAATAATAAACTAACAAAACTCTACCATGCTCTTTTATAAGTTAATTTCAACTCATAATATCAAAATTAGAGAACATAATTTAACATATAATATGCATCACAAAAAAAAATGAGTTTGGAAAAATCCACTTTATCCAATTGGAAAATTTTTAATTTTTTCTAACAAATCATTATTTACTAGGAGCAAGCCCTTGAAAAAAAAGATCAACGTTCCAATTTCCATTTTCTATAGGTTTATGTAATTAAGTCATAAAGTGTCACATAACATATCTAAACCCAAAAAATACTTATATCAATATAAATAGAGTTTTCTGTTAGCATACTAATCATGTAAATTCATCATCTATATAATGATATTATCCCCTTTATGAAGCACTGACTCGTCCACATGGGATTAAAATGTGATATGTAACATGTCCTGATTAGAAAATGGTTTTCCCCTATTATTTTTCTATAAGACATAACAAGGAAATAAATATGAGAAAAATAATTTCCATTATTGTAAGCACACCAGACCACAACCATTAAACAAGAATATTTATTATTAAGAAAACCTCCCAACCTTCAATATAAAAATAATGGGAATTCCAAATTGAACTCGTTCAATTAGTCCTGGTGCCATCACCAACCCCACTGTGCATAAAAACACATCTAAAATACCATTAAAACAACATAATCATAACTATAACCCCATAACACAATCACATATTCGTGCATAGTCTCTAATATGATCTCAACTGATAGCCATCCCAGGATCACATAACATCACATAACAAGGCTCAAATCCCAAGAAATATATATAAGACATTAAATAATAAAGCCGAAAGGCATTTGAGCCATAAAATATGGAATCTATGATTCATAAGAAAATAGAATCGCTCAACCCCAATCATTTACCTTCGTCAAACAACTAATTTTATTATCATCCGGGATTAACCAATTCATTTATCACAATTCACAACCACATTTGACTTATGACATCAGCCAAGTAATGCCATAAATTTTTTAAACATCATCTAAAGCATAACATCTAGTTTCACAAAACATTATGGATGAAAATTATTAGTAACAATCCTCTTCATTATTTATAACAAAAATAATTTCCATCCCTATATTCTTTATCCAACAAACATTACCGACTTTAAGTGATTACACACCTTTTTTTGGAAGGTGGGTGATTCCATCAAGGGAAACAAAATACAATACACTATCATTATAGGGTTAAATTTTCTAAATTGAAAGTGACACCATATCAATAATCACATGGTTTTCCCAGTTATGGAATATAATGGGTCAATGTCTTAAACATCATTATAGAACATCTTCTTAAACAATTGTTAAAAAATTATTTTATAAACAATGAATATGTTTTCATCATATAATATCAATAATACAATGCATTTTTCAAAAATTAGTACAACCACAAACATCAATAAATGTTTCCATGTAATTTATAAGAAAATATCATGAATTTTATTTAAATGTGTCCATTTTGAAGAAAAAAAATTCACATGTGTTATATCCTGACTCATGATTAACATGCTTAAAATAAACATTCTTTAGACATTTCATTGCTCATGAGAATTTTCATATAAACCACCATAAGGGTAACATGATTCTACATTCATATTTAGATATGGAATGATTTGTAAATAACATAGTTTCATCTTCTAAATATGAAATTTTAAATATGCTACATTCTCATGTATCACATACATGAAATTACATATTGACCACACAGATGTTTTCAACATTAGACATGCTTCCCATGAAAAACTACTCATGAATATTAGTATTAAAATAATAAGTTCAATAATTTTAATAGTTTCATGTTTCCAAAAGTTACCAAAAATCATTCTCATTGTTTCTAAGAATTTTTAAAACAAATGTCCCAAGAATTCAAACTAAACACATGATTACAAAATATGAATAGATTAACAATACATGAACTCAAATAATTCCAAATGAAGTAGGATGTTATTTTATCAATGTTTCCAAATATTCATATGATTTATCAATAATCATGATGGACATTTTCTAATATTTCAAAATAAATATATGCAAAAAAATGTTTTACAATAAGTCCATAGCACAAGATTTTGAAAAATTAAGTATGTAATGAAATGAATGACATATTAAATTACATGGAATCCAATGTATTAATAAGAATTTTTAACAAAAAAATAATTTTAGTATGGTAGGATACAATCTAATCAAGGTTATAATCTCCATAGAGGCTTTAAAAATTCAACATCTATTTACAAAAAATTACAGTAAGCATGCTTCGCTAAAAAATTAAAAGATTAAAAAAACTATTTACTATGATATGAATTTAATAAATGGAAAAAAATTAATCTCATGATGAATCATTCTAATATATGAAAGGAAACAACAAATTTAATTCCCAAAAATGTTTTAAAAAATAGATTAGACCAGTTGATAACCATTTTACTCTTTCCATTCAGGTTTTATGATTAATTTAGGAGAAAGTAATAGTTTATTAAAACATGGGTATAATTAGAGAAACAGATATATAATTTTGTGAATTATTTAATTAAAATACATAACAACTCCAAAACAACTCGAAAATCATAACTAAAACCAACTATGATGCATATACCTCTCCTAGGCCTATACCATGCAAGGATAACCATATCACTTAGTCTTTTAGTAGGATCAGAGTCCTTGTATTAGATCCCGAGGGCCCTAAAACCCCATATCCTAGACGATCTTACTTATATTTTTTCATGAACCAAGATCAAATGAGGTTTTGTATAACTCCAAACTCCATCGTATATTTCAATCAAAACATTTGATAAAACTTTTTCATGACCCACTATCTCTAGAGGTATCCCACCTAGACTGACAATGGGGAAAGGGAGATAATGACCCTTGATTCCTACCTACTGTAGGCCCTGGGTTGGAGACTACACTGAGTGTATATGAATGTGACACATATGAGAGAAATTATCCTCAACATGAATAAAATTAGGAATGAAAGATAAGATATCAAGCCCCAAAATAATCCATAACATAATAAATGAAAAATACACAATAACAACAATGCATGTAATGTCATACAAAGACACAGAACATCTCTATATAGAGTATCAAAGATAATCCTGCAACATTAACTCCAATGCCCATGTTAGTGGTGTCCAACAATGTCTTTGAATTCCACATGGAAAAATGAATTTTTTATTACATATAGAGGGATAGAAAAAAATGTATACTCCTTTGGATCACACCCAAACTCTCATGCAGATGTGAAAAGAGCATACAAATGCACAAGTGAAAAAATAATAGAACAAACTGAACCAAACAGGTAAACTAACCAATCTCATCCTCAACGAGGAAAATTAATAAAATAACACATCCTAGTATAATAATATAATTAGAAACATATGAATAAATGGTTACTTCATAGCCCTTTCCCAATAGTGCGACACTCTCACACCCCAAATTTCATATATCCTGATGGCCCTATCTCTTTTGTATAGAAATATTTCATGAAGACTGCTCGTCCATCACAACATATATTTCCAAATGAAACATGGACTATCAGATCACATCTCTCCTGAGGATATATGGAACATCACATCACATCTATCTCAAAGAAACTTGGTCCATCACATTACATCTCACCCGAAGAAACATGTTCCACTAGATCTCTACCACGAACATAACCAGATTGGTAGGTTACTGAGAATATGAACGACGTCAGACTTGTTCCCTTCTCCAACTATGCATGACCCCCACAATTAATAACATCATCGTCTCATTAAACACAACCACAAGTTCACTACAATCAGGAATCTATCACAACCAATGCATATCAACTCATATTGAAGAGAGAAATGAAAATTTAGGTAACTATCCATCTATCCAAACCATCGAGATTTTGGGAAAACACCCCCAAATAATTTGTGTGTCAGCACAAAATGCTAAACATGGGTGAGGTACATATAGAATTAAAAATAAAAATAAAATATGTAATATTCACAAAAAATCCTATTCGACGAGTAATAAATAAGAATAGAATCCCTCGCACAACATCAACATAATGCACCACAACCTTCACCACTTTCTCTAACACCAATAAATGCATCATACCACAAAAGTACACCACAAACCACAAACCACAAACCACAAGCCACATTCCAAATTTATTTTCATGTTATTAAAATTTATAGATATTCCCATTCTCAACCTCATTTATTTATCAATCCCATTTATTTAATAACATTATATCATCATTACCAAGGAGTATTATTACACAAATCCGAATTTCCAAGGGTATCCAGTTTCATTGACAATACAAAATTGGTCAACCTTTTATTATTTAGTGATATTAATCAAACAATCACACCAAGGGTATAATAATCTATAATAATCTATATGAAAACAAGGTACACACATCCATTATTTTCTGCAAGATAATTGATATGATTGTGTTGAAAGTGAATGAAGCCTGACCTCTAATATTGTTTCCCTATTGGAGGGGGTTTGTTAGTTAGGTTCACCTGAGCATATATAACTTCCATTCCAACGGTATATTTGAAATTGAAGGGGTATATTTTTAATTTAATGATTCATTATATTTTTTCAGGTATATCTTCCATGGGGAAGGAGTCTTGAGTGGGTATCAAATTAGTTTGGATGGTGGAGGCTTCCTGCCTTGGCCTGAGGATGTAGAAATCCAAAAAGTAACTGTCTGTAATTCTTGATAACAAACATAAAGTAATAGAAATTATAGACACCATTCCTTGTTTTTATAATATAGTGATTTCATCGAAAGATATTAAAAGGAGAGGAAAACATAGATATGTTGTTGCGTCCAATATGATGTCTCTTTAGAAGATCGAAATTGACAACTAAATGTCCATGAGAATGGAAAATCATGTTGGGCTTTTGGAAATAAATGTTTTTGAGCTATTTTTAAATTCTAAAGACCTAAAAATTGACTTAAATCCTCAAAATATAGTGATTTAGAATGTTTTTTCGATGAAGAATCAAATGTTCAAGGTGTAGGTGTATGATGTGGTTCATCAGGTTAAAAAGAAGAGTTCGACTATTGAGGAGGATGGTGAGTTTAGTTTGCAAGATGGAGAACGTAGTGGTGATCTAAATAATGATACAGTCAATGTATTTTGAGAGTCTTGACAATTTTTTTGAAGAGTTGTGTGCTATGGTTTTGTAGATGGAATTAGTGGTATAATCGATTCAAGTCGATCAGAGTATCTAGGTACTCTAGCTCAATCTCAATACTTCAACTTGGTACTCAAGATTGGCTCATGGATCGACCAAGTATTTATTTCCTCTCTTTATCTCTAGCTTGATATTGACTTAGGTTCGATCGAGCACTTGATTAGGCTCGACTCTAATTGATAAGGATACATTTTCAGAATTTTAATTACAATATAATGCTTGAATTTGATTATTAATGAAAATTTGTACTCGAGATTGAAAGCTTGAGTTAGAAATTAAATACATATATATTAAATAAAAATAATATATTAAAAAATTAATTGCTTGATTATACTCATGATATACTCGATTATGTTTCTATAATACTTGAATTCGACATGAGATAGTACTCGAGTAGGTCAAACTATAGATCAACTTGAAAAAAACCAAGCCATGTTTGAGTAATTATTTAGATGAACCTATGTTTCTTGGGATTACTTGAGCTCGTTTACAAATCTAGGTGGAATTACAGATATTCACTGAAGATGGTATAGTATCATGGATTTCTCATGATGAGAATTTCTTCTAAATGCATTGAACTAATGTTGAACTGATGTTTTTTTTCTAGCCCATTTAAGTATGGAAGGGGTAGTTCAATATTAGAAGATATCATTGAAACTGGAAGAAGAATGTATAACATGGAAACAACTCATGGAAGACTTATTTGAATGTATGGATGTGTAGCTGAGGAGGATATATTTATATTCCTTAAAATCCATCTGTAGTCTAAGACTGTTGATGCATATATTTATGAGTTCAATTCGTATCAACTCAAATTTTTTATATAAATGATAAGTGGTATATGAGTTTATTTTTTGGGGGTTAAAGCCGAGAATTGGAAGAACTGTTTTGAGACATGATCCACAAAAAATCACAAAATGTTGAAATTATGAATGCAAAAAGAATATGATTACTTGGTAAAGGAGATCAATAAGAAATCAGAGGACCGTCTATGATGGGGACTAGGAGGTGGCCAATGAGGATCCCAAAACCCTAGTTTCAAAAAGTAATTCCCCTTGAAGGAAGGTTAGGATCCTGATAGACGAAGTGGAGAAATTTTTAGTTGGAAGCATATGCATAACTTTTTTAGGGATGACTAAACAATATTTGACTTTTTACAATAGAAATTTAATGAAAGATAATAAATCTGTTGGTAAAAATGAGTAATTCCAACAGATATTATGTTTTATCAGTATTAATTTTTACTACCAACACTGGTTTTTAACAACAGATATATCTATTGTTATTGATGGTTTATTACCAATGAATCTTTTACCAATAGTTAAATCTATAGCTTTATCAAACTCATACTAACATATTTTACTAATAAATAAATAAATCATTAATAAAAAATATTACCAACAAATATATTACCATCAATAAAAACTTTCACAACAGGAAATTAAATAATAAAAAATATTTTATCAATATCTAATTAAGTGATTTTTTTTATACAACTTATTATTTTTATGAAAAAATTCAATATCCATTTTTTGTGTTTATTTTAAACATATATATTTAAGTGATTTAAATATTAAATTTTATCCAAATATTAATAGTGTTTATATTTTTTAATGTTGTTCATTTAATAATAATTTATATATAAATTATAAAAATGTAACGCCCCGACCCTAGATACCCAGAGTCGGTGCCTTTTACATAACATTGGCTTGATCACAAGAAAGATCATGTCTCGAAAGACCGAATAGTTTAGTAGTTTTGGAATAACTAGATACATTAATAAAGTTTACATTACATCATAAAAGAAAAACTAAAACAAAATAGTCTCCATAGTCCACACTCATATCCCCACATATGATCCCAGCATGTCATTCATAAATTACTACTTCACATCCTGGAAAAAATAAAATATTGAATGGGGTGAGCTCAGATGCTTAGTAAGGATAACAATATAGAGGAAACATTCATAAATAAACATAAACATTTAAGGCAATGTATAACTAAAACAAAATCCTTTTAAACTTGAAATTAGGCATAATATGGCAAAGATAAAATGAAATAATTCCATTTACTTATTCACATGGATATTCTACTAGTCGAATAATCACATTCAATATCAATAACCACTTTCATAATGATGGAATGCATAATGCCAGGCTATCATAACCACATAGCCAAGGCCTCGTACCAAGACTAAAAATAAGATTTTGTCAAGGCCCTGTGCCAAGACACTAGTTTGTCTCATGAGACATACCGATGCATTGAGGAGCCATAGAGGGCTCCACCCGTCACTTATTAAGTCCAATGGATTCCTCATGTGAACAGGTTTAAACATAACATAAACATTCGTATTAAAACTAGCATACGAAATGTCAATACTTTCTTCATAAACCATGAATGGTATAAAAATAACACATCCTCAGTCAAAAATATCACAAAGACATCAATACAATATGGAAGTTTTGTTTCATAATAAATAGACTTTAAATAAGCTTAAAATCCATCAAAGGATGTTGACATAGATGAAATCAAAACTATTTGAGAGAAATATTTCTTTTTTTTGAAATAATTTAAAAGTCCCATAATTATTAAATAAAAAATTTACCTTGAAAATATTCTTATAAGCTTGTAAGGGAAGCTTTGAAAATTTTATAATGGCGGAAAATATCCTCACCCACCGTATAAGTTAAAAAAAACATTCTTACCTTAATTCTGTCGAAAAGGTTAAAAGGGACCTTGTTTGGAAAATGATGGAAAGATTCATTTATAAACCTCTTATTAAAAGTCAAACAAGGGTATAAATGACTTTAACCCATATTCTAATAAATATTAAAAATGTTTTGAAATACATTTTTAAGAAACATGGATGTGGATGATAAAGAAGTCCCAGTAGATTATTACGTATAAACGAACTCGGATAATGAAGAGATTGCGAAATAAACCCTTACCTTGTAATTTTCCTCGGTTTGGGGTAGGTTTACCTCATGTATAATGGTGAAATAATTTTTATTAAATTATAAAATAATCATATACATTAATATGATATAATATATGATCTTTTAACATTGCTTTGTTAATAATATCTTAATATTATTGTCGTTTCGGGTGTTAACATACTCATTTTCTTTTATATGTTTTGTTACATAATCCATGTCTGTTATGGATAGGTTGTATCTTATTCATATACAGAATGATATCAAGTCCTTAAACATTATTATTAACCATCAAATGAGAATTAGACTTGAATGGATACGATGGGGAATGAATCTCATCGCGTTCGTGGAGACGGTAGTCTGTACGTACGAATGAGCGACAATATCATATTTTTGATATTAAAATAATATATAATTGTTTGTTATATCATATATACAGAATCATTATCATGTTAAATTTATTATTTACATGAATTACACATCATTATTATACCCATCCAAATAATAATTTATTGAATAACAATTACACCACGACGGGGAGATGGTAAGCCGTGCGTACGCACATATGGTGACATTTCATTCAAAGGATGGATAGAATAATGAATATGGTTGTACCATATTTATAGTAACATCATAGTATATATAAGATACTGGAGTTATTATTTTAGAAGGGTAATAACAAAGAAAGAAGAAGTTGAAGAAGAAAGGAACTTGAAAAAGGGTGGTGAAATCATTACCTCTTCTTCGAGTTATTCCTTTTATTTTGATCAAAAGGGATCTTTATGATGGATTTCTATTCAAAATAAGGCTTCTATGTTGTAGTGGTGGAATTTGAGAGAGTATTTGGGCAGGGGTTGTCCGAACTAGAAGTTTTTGATTGTGTGAATTAGTGAGAAGGGGGAGTTCCCTTTTATAAAAGGGGTGAGGGGAACCATTGGAAAAGCTAGAAATATTATTTTATAATAAATTCCTATTCTGATTCTGGTGGCTCCAAAGTGTATTATTTAAATTTTAAGGTGGGGATGGGTCGAAAACAACTCAAAAAGTAGGATTTATATAGGTTTGGGTCACTATATTAAGCTTATCTTTAAGTATTAACTCTTAGTTAATTAGTTTCACTTTTACAATGTCTCTTTGTATTTTTATATTATATGGTTAATAAACATACTATATACATCCAAGAGAACCCCAAGTGGTCCATTAATTATACAACTATAATGATATAAGTCTCTTGGCCGATCCTTAGATTTATAGGACTTGAATATCAATTAATAATATAATATTTGTTTTAAAAACTCTTTTATGTCAAATTTGAAACTATTTGGAAAATTGATTTTTGTGAAAATCATAACTGAATGATTACTTAAAAAAAGTAAATTAAAATAATCCTAACATGTCATAGTAACCTAAAAAATTATTTTAATTCATTAAAAGTCTCAAATTATATTTATTTTGGTATTTATAAAATCAATTATTTTAATTTTTCACTATTATGGTAATTACTGCATCATAATTGTGTCATAAATAAATTAAATTATTTAATGTCTAAAAATTATAAATAAAATACCATTATGTAGGAAATATTTTTAGCTTTCTAATGAATATTTATAATCGAATTTATATTATTTATATCCGTATATTAAAAATGTTTTAGTAAATAAACATTGATTTTAACTCTTTTAACTCTTCTTTGAATTAAATAATAATAAATGTCCTAATCTAATCCAAGTGGACCTAAATGATAATATTTTTTTCCTAAGGTTGTTTTTGGTTGAGATACACATGTAAAATAGAATTAGGACATGTGTCAGGGTAATATTAATATCATTGTTACCCTTAATTATCATATTTACTTTTAACAGTGGTAAATAAAAGTAAAAAGTTACTATTCAAAAAAAATTATTTTCATCTCATTGAACCACATTTTACTCCTTGATATTAACCATGTCTCTCAGATTTTCGAAATTCCTCTCACAAAAGCGGTAAAATTATGTTTTATGAAAAATTCAGTTTTTTAACTACCACTTAGTGGTTTCACCATTCATAAAAAAATGTAGTTTTTCAGAAAAATACCAAAAAATCACCCTAGGCTAATTTCGATATTCTGAATCCAAGAATGAAGTCCATTTTGAAAAATAATATTTATAAATATCAAAAAGTGGGTATTACTATTAATAACGGCTAGTTTGATTGGTTGTGATGTGTTAAAACTTGACATTGCATACAACACACACTATTGCATTATACAAAGAGAAACGTATCGTAGAATCTTGGGGTGTTACAATCTCCCCTCCTTTAAATAATTTTGTCCTCGAAATTTCTAGAATACTACCACATGAAAACAGTCGGGTGGTTCTTCATCATAAGTTCCTTGGGTTCCCATGTTGCCTCTTCCATCTTATGGTTTCTCTACAAAACTTTTACCAGACAAGTCGTCCGGTTTCTCAGTACTTGTTCTCTCGTATGAAGAATCCTGACGGGCTCTTCGCAATAAGACAGATCGGGTTCCAGTTCTAATTCCTCATAGGTGAGTACATGCGTTGGGCCATGCATGTATTTCCTCAACAATGATACGTGGAACACATCGTGAACGTTGGAGAGACTTGGCGGCATTTCCAAATGGTAAGCTACAACCCCAATTCGTTCTAGAATTTTGAAAGGTCTGATGTACCTAGGACCCAATATAACCCTCTTACCAAAACGTATACATCCCTTCCATGGAGATACCTTCAAGAAAACATGATCTCCTCCCTGAAATTACAAATCCTTACTTCGGTTATCGGCATAGCTCTTCTGCCTACTTTGTGTTGCTTTCATGTGGTTTTGGATTACCTTTACCATTTTCATTGTTTCCTACACCAGTTCTGGGCCTACGAGTTTTCGTTCACCAACGTCATCGCAAAAGGTTGGTGTGCGACATCTCCTTCTATATAACGCTTCATATGGTGCCATCTGAATACTTGAATGGAAGCTATTGTTATAGGAAAATTCTACCAGAGGTAAATATTGATCCCACATACCCTGAAAGTCAAGCGAGTAGGATCTCAACCTATCTTCTAAGGTTTGAATAGTCCATTCTGATTGTCCATCTATTTGAGGGTGGTAGGCAGTGCTCAATTGAAGTTCAGTATTCAGGGATTTCTGAAGGATCTTCCAGAATCTTGATGTTAAACGGGGATCACGATCAGAAACAATTGATAGGGGTACTCCATGAAGTCTCACCACTTCATTAATATATAGTCCTGCTAGCTGTTCAAGTGGTAAATCTTCCCTTATAACAAGAAAATGTGCTGACTTGGTAAGATGATCAACAATGACCTATATTGCATTGTTCTTTGTAGGAGTCTTTGGTAGCCCCATGAAAAATTCCATCGTAATATTATCCCATTTCCACTCCGGTATGGGAAGAGGTTTCATGACTCCTCCAGGCTATTGCCTTCCAGCTTTCACTTATTGAAAAACCATACATCTTGACACAAAATCAGAAATCTCTCTCTTCATGTTGTCCCACCAAAAATGTTCCTTCAAATCTCTATACATTTTGGTGCTCCCAGGGTGTATAGAGAAATTGTAACTATAAGCATCATCCAACAATTCCCTTTTTAGATCAGGTATATTGGGAACACAAAGTCTCTTCCCAAATTTTGAAGTTCCTTCTTCATACACAAATTCTCTCGATCTCCCATCATTCACAGCTTTAATCTTCTTCTGAAACTATTCATCATCAGTCTGAGAAATCTTTATCCTTTCTAGAAAAGATGGTTTGGAAACCATTTGAAAAAGCATTGCTGTTTCACCTTCCATGGTTATCCCCATGTCCATCTTCACTAGATCCATGAAAATTGGATCCCTTTCAATTCTCTTATTGTTCAAAACTCCATTATCTTTTCTGCTCAAAGCATTTTCCACCTTATTTTCTTTCCCCGTGTGGTAGTGTATCGTACAATCATAATCCTTGAGTAATTAAAGCCATCTCATTTTCCCCATGTTGAGTTCTGGTTGTGAGAAAATATACACTAAAATCTTTTGATCAGTATAAATCTCACATTTTTCACCATAGAGGTTGTTCCTCCATATCTTCAAAGCAAAGATCAAAACTACTAACTCGAGATCATTAGTAGGATAGTTTTGCTCATGAATTTTCAACTATCGTGATTCATAGGCAATAACCCTATCATTCTGCATAAGGACACAACCAAGTCCTTTCTTCGATGCATCACTATAAATAACGAACCAATCATTCCCCGATGCTAGAGTCAATATAAAAGCATTGACTAATCTTTTCTTCAGTTCTTCAAAACATTCCTCACACTCTTTTGTCCAAAAAAAATTTAACCGCCTTACGTGTGAGCTTTGTTAATGGGTTATCCAATCTGGAAAAATTCTTGACGAAACGTCGATAATAACCTACTAAACCAATAAAACTGCGTACCTCAGTTATACTCGTCAGTGCTGGCCATTCTTGGATTTCCTTGGTCATAGAAGGATCAACAGAGATTACATCATTAGAGACAATATGACCAATAAAAGAAATCTCCTAAAGACTGAATTCACACTTACTATACATCCCATATAATTCATGTCTTCCCAAAGTCTTCAAGATAATGCACAAGGTATTTTCATGATATTCGTAGATTTTGGAGTATACCAAGATATCATCAATAAATACCACCACAAAATCATCGAGATATTCCTTGAAAACTCTATTCATTAGATCCATGAATACAAAGGGTGCATTAGTCAACCCAAAAGGCATTACCGTAAACTCATAATGCCCATAAATTGTTAGAAATGATGTCTTCGGAATGTCTTCCTTCTTCACACACAACTGATGGTATCCAGATCAAAGGGCAATCTTTGAAAAGTATTGAGCTCCATGCAGTTGGTAAAATAAATCATCAATGAGAGGTAGGAGATACTTGTTCTTTATTGTTATCGTATTGATCTCCCTGTAGTCGATACATAACCTCATAGACCCATCTTTCTTTTTAACAAAAAGAACAGGGGCTCCCCATTAAGAAACACTAGGGAAAATAAATCCCTTATTACTCAATTCCTCTAGTTGTTTCTTTAGTTCAACTAATTCAAAAGTGGCCATTCAATAACGGGTCTTCGATATAGGCCTTGATCCAGGAACTAAATCAATGGGAAACTCAACTTCTCATTCTGGAGGATTTCCAGGTAAATCTTTTGGAAACACATCTACATATTCATTCACAATAGGAACATCCTCTATTTGAACATTCCTTTCCTCACCCACAATCATTTAATTCTCTTCCTCCCTAATAATTGAATTTAGTTGATCTACGGGGGGTGGATCTTGATAAGAATTAGGTGGAGATGATTCTACTCTAATGATAAGGTGTTCCTTATCATCATCATCAAAAACTGTAACCTCCTTCTTCTTACAATAAATCTTCGCATCACAGTCCAAAATCCAATCCATACCAAGGAATATATCAAACTCAATCATAGGTATGATGATGAGATCAGCGGATAAAAAACATTTATGTGATCTAATGGGGACTGATTCCCAAAACATTGTTGCAATGATACTTCCCTTAGGAGTTTTAACTGACTACTACCTTGTTAAATCAAATTCTAAATATCTAATTTCCTTATAAAACAAGAAATATATGAGGAAACCATTAAATAACCTGCCACCATGTCTTTCGGAGCTTCTACCTCAGCTGCAGAGATAGCATAAGCTTGGCCTTGATCCCTTGGCATTTTCCAAGGTAAGTTCCCCTCACGCTTAGGAAATTCATTTTCATAATGTCCCATCTCCCTGCAATTTTAGAATTGGACATCGGTATCTTCCTTCTTCCCCTTGCAATCACGAGCTCGGTGGCCTTTTTCACCACACTTGTAATAGACTACCATTCCATTTAAGCAAGTACCTGGGTGTTTCTTCCCACATTTACTACAGGATAGATATTCAACCTTTCCCTTATTCCACTTATTTCCTTTCCATGATTGATCAACATATCTCTTCTTCTCTTGCTTTGCTTTAAAGTCATAAGACTTAGATAATTCCTTTTCTGTTTTGATAGCACATGAGACAATGTATTCGTACGAAGAGAAGGATTGTGAGAATAATGCTCGATTGAGAAATGGTTTTAACCCATCCAAGAAATGATCAATCTTACTTCTTGGGTTAGGTATATAATCTCTAGCATACCTTGCTAACTTTGTAAAGTTAGCCTCATACTTTGTGACATTCTCATCCTCCTTTTGCCTCAAACTCAGAAATTGCCTTTCCATATCTGCTCGATGGTCACAAGGAAAGTATTTTTCTAAAAACAGATCTTTGAACTCCCTCCATTACGTATTTGATACTTCATCATCTTCCTTCGTGTTTTGAATCAATTACCACCATTGACCAGCATCTCCAGTGAGGAGATAAACTGCCATGAAAACTTTTTCCCTTTCACTACTCCCCAAAGCCTGAAATATTTTCTCTAGGGAACTTATCCATTGCTCACCTTCTAATTGATTTTTACTCCCATTGAATGTTGGGGGTTGCTTCTTCATGAAGCAATCTAACATTGATCCTCCACACTTTGGATCAGGGTGCTCCATACCGGTAAGGTTATTATTCATAACCTGAGTATGTTGTCCCAGTATGGTGATTAGTTGATCAGCAACAATTGCATCACCAGCTCCACTATAATTATCTTGAGAAGGAGAGAAATCCCTAAATGGATTGCGTGCATTGATACGGTTTCAATTTCTTCTACTAGGTTCCATTTCTAAACAATTTCATAAACTAGATCAGTTTATGAATCAAAACACATAATTCTATACTTATAAAACACTTAACATAAATTGAACTATTTATGGATATAATCCATAATCATAAAAAATGTTTTCTTTGAGGAATTATATACTCATAAACCCTTCATAATAATTTTTAATGAAAATTAGAGTTATCCTAAGCATATCCCCCAGGAGTGTCATAACCAAGAGTGCAGCAAGGCCCATTGTCGTGCACCAGTTCCCATTCGAGTCTTTCTCAAAGTGGTGTTTTTGGGTTTTACCCCTAGGTACATATGTGCCAGAGCCGCCTCTACCTACTCGTATCCAGACATGGATGTATTGCTCAAAAAACTCACAAAATCTATACAATACCAAAATTCTAGAAGTTCTTCTATACTAATCCTCAAAGTCTATCTTTAATCTATGTGCTCTAATCAGATTTTATCTAAATCTATCTTCCAAGGTTTGTACTAAACTTCCTCTGATACAAACTGTAACGCCCCGACCCTAGACAACCATAGTCGGTGGATTATTACATAACATTGGCATGATCACAAGAAAGATCAAGTCTCAAAATACCGATTAGTTTAGTAGCCTTGGAATAACTAGATACATTAATAAGGTTTACATTACATCATAAAATGAAAACTACAACAACATAGTCTCCATAGTCCACACTCATATCCCCACATACTATCCCAGTAGGTCATTCATAAAATTCTTCTTCACATCCTGGGAAAATTAAAACATTGAAAGGGTTGAGCTCAGATGCTCAGTAAGGATAACAATATTGCGGAAACATTCATAAATAAACATAAACATTTAAGGAAATGTATAGATAAAACAAAATCCTTTTAAACTTGAACTTAACATAATATTTCCAAGATAAAATGAAATAATCCCACTTACATATTCACATGGATATTTTACTAGTCGAATAATCACATGCAATATCAATAACCACTTTCATAATGATGAAATGCATAATGCCAGACTATCATAACCACATAGCCGAGGCCTCGTGCCAAGACTACAAATATGATTTTATCAATGCCTTATGCCAAGAAACTAGTTTTTCTCAGGATACCTACCGATTCATCGAGGAGATATAGCGGGCTCCACCCGTCACTTATTAAGTCCAATTCATTCCTCATATTAACAGGTTTAAACATAACATAAACATTTGTATTAAAACTAGCATATGAAATGTCAATACTTTCTTCATAAACCATGAATGGTATAAAAATAACACATCCAAAATCAAACATATTAAAAATCCATCAATAAAATGTGGAAGTTTTGTATCATAATAAATAGACTTCAAATAAGCTTAAAATCCATCAAAGGATGTTGATATAGATGAAATCAAAACTATTTGAGAGAAATGTATCTTTTTTTTGAAATCATTTAAAAGTACCATAATTATTAAATACAACTTTTACTTTGAAAATAATCTTATAAGCTTGTAAGGGATGCTTTGAAAATTTTATAATGGCAGAAAATAGCTGCCCCCACCATATAAGTTAAAAAAACATTCTTACCTTAATTCAGTCGAAAAGGTTAAAATGGGCCTTGTTTGGAAAATGTCGGAAATATTCATTTATAAACCTTTTATAAAAAGTCATACAAGGGTATAAATGAATTTAACCCATATTCTAGTAAATAGTAAAAAAAAATTGAAATATATTTTTAAGAAACAAGGATGTGGATGATAAAGAAGTCCCAGTAGATTATTACGTATAAACAACCTCGGATAATAAAGAGATTGTGAAATAAACCATTACCTTGTACTTTTCCTTGGTTGGGGGTAGTTTTACCTCCTGTATAATGGTGAAATAATTGTTATTAAATTATACAAGAATCATATACGTTAATATGATATCATATATGATTTTTTAACATTTCTTTGTTAATAATATCTTAATATTATTGTCGTTTCGGGTGTTAACTTACTCAATTTTTTATATTTTTTATTACGTAATCCATGTTTTTTATGGATAGGTTGTGTCTTATTCATGAACATAATGATATCAAGTCCATAAAAATTATGATTAATCATAAAATGAGAATTATAATTGAATGGATACGACGGGGAATGAATCCAATCGCGTTCATGGAGACAGTAATCCGTATGTACGCACGAGGGACAATATCATAATTTTGATATTAAAATAATGTATAATTGGATGTTATATAAAATATAAAGAATCATTATTATGTTATATTTATTATTTACATGAATTACACATCATTATTATACCCATCCAAATAATAATTTATTGAATAACAATTACACCACGACGTGGAGACGGTAAGCCGTACGTACGCACGTATGGTGACATATCATTAAAAGGATGGATAGAATACTGAATATGGTTGTAAAATATTTATAATAACATAAAATTATATATAATATACTTGAGTTATTATTTTATAATGGTAATAACAAAGAAAGAAGAAGTTGAAGAAGAAAGGAACTTGAAAAATGGTCGTGAAATCATTACCTCTTCTTCGGGTTCTTCTTTTTGATTTGATCAAAAGGGCTCCATAGGATGGCTTTAAGATCAAAATAAGGCCTCTAGGTTGTAGTGAGGGAAGTTTATAGAGTATTTGGGCAGGGGTTGGCCGAACCAAAAGGCTTTGAATGTGTCAATTATTGATAAGGGGGAGTGCCCTTTTATAAGAGGGGTGATGGGCCCCTTTGGAAAAGCTAGAAATATTATTTTATAATAAATTCATATTCGGTTTCTAATGGCTCAAAAGTGGATTATTTAAAGGTTAAAGTGGGAATGGGTCAAAAGAAACTCAACCAATAGGATTTAGACAGGTTTGGGTCACTATATTAACCTTATTGTTAAGTAATAACTCTTAGTTAATTTGTTTCACTTTTACAATGTCTCCTTGTATTTTTATATTATATGGTTAATAAACATACTATATACATCCAAGAGAACCCCAAGTGTTCCAATAATGACACACCTATAATGATATAAATCTCTTGGCCGAACCTTAGATTTTTTGGAATTTAATATCAATTAATAATATAATATTCGTTTTAAAAACTCTTTTATGTCAATTTTGACACTATTTGGAAAATTGATTTTTGTGAAAATCATAACAAAAGGATTACTTCTAAAAAAGTTAATTAAATAAATCCTAAAATGTCATATTAACATATAAAATTAGTGAAATTCATAAAAAGTCTCAAATTATATTTATCTGGGTATTTATAATATCAATTATTTTAATTTTTCACTATTATGTTAATTACTGCATCCTCATTGTGTCATAAATAAATTAAATTATTTAATGTCTAAAAATTATAAATAAAATACAATTATGTAGGAAATATTTTTATATTTCTAAATAATATTTATAATCTAATTTATCTTATGTATAACCCTATATTAAAAATGTTTTAGTAAATAAACTTAGATTTTAACTCTTTTAACTCTTCTTTGAATTAAATAATAATAAATGTCCTAATCTAATCCAAGTGGACCTAAATGATAATATTTTATTCCGAATGTTGTTTTTGGTTGAGATAAACTTGTCCAATAGAATTAGGACATGTGTCAGGGTAATATTAATATCATTGTTTCCGTTAATTATCCTATTAACTTTTAACCGTGGTAAATAAAAGTAAAAACTTACTATTCACCAAAAATTATTTTCATCTCATTGAACCACATTTTGATCCTTGATATTAACCTTGATTCTCTGATTTTCAAAATTCCACTCACAGAAGTGGTAAAATTAAGTTTTATGAAAAATTCATTTTTTTAACTACCACTTAGTGGTTTCACTATTCATCAAAAAATGATGTTTTTCAGAAAAATACCAAAAATTCACCCTAGGATAATTTAGATATTCCGAATCCAAAAATGAAGTCCATTTTGAAAAATAAAATTTATAAATTTCAAAAAGTGGGTATTATTATTCATAACCGCTAGTTTGATAGGTTGTGGTGTGTTAGAACTCGACGTTGCGTACAACACACACTATTGCATTATTCAAAGAGAAGCGTACCGTAGAAGCTTGGGGTGTTAAAAAAACATCAATTTAAATCATTACAATATTTTATATATTTACATATATAATCTATATCCTCTCTATATATGATAACATAATTTTCACATTTAAATTTAATAAACATAATTAAATATCATCAAAATAAATTTGTAAAAACAATTATTTAAATTTAATAAATAAAATCATAACAATAAATTTAGTAATAATATTCTATTAACAAATTAATTTATCATATTTAAATTATTCATAAATTTACTTCGTATTTTTCTAATTTATAATTTTAAATGATACTTTTAATTTGACATTTAAATTATTTGATTTTAATTTTAAACAATTTATCTCCTATTGTTCGACCAGAGAACCCATTGTGTCCTCGATCAGTCCGGCCCATGCCATATGGGATTCATAGATCCACCTATAATCCAATAAAGTTCCCATTAAATCATCACATGATCCAAAATATTTAACAAGGACATCACCGCGATACAAAATCCAATCCGTTTTGGTGCCCTACATGGTACCGTGGAATCCCAAAATTCTATACTTGATGTTACTCACTTGTCACTTCCCATTACGTTGTTTATTGTCAGCTCAATGATTTTTTTCATTTGGTTTACATTATATCATCTTCATTATTTTGATAAAACTTCTTTTACTGCTACCCTGTATAGTCCAATCTTCTACAACACTATGGGTACTTTTTATCTGAGATATGAATTTCTTCCGTAGACTAAAAAAATGATGAAAAAACAACATATTAATATTCAATTTTAGTTTGTTTCCTTTTATTATTGAATGTGTATAGTTTTAGTTTCCATGTTATTTAATTTTATAATCAATATAAAATATTATTAAGATTTATTAATACCTTTTTCTGAGAAATTTAAGACAAACCCTCACACTAATTTCAGAGAAATTTCATGGTAATGAGTTCTCTTTATTTCGACCCTATTTGAAGATTGAATGCTTGTTTTTTCATTTTTGAAATAGGTCTCTATGTCTGTGGTTCATTGATGTTTACTAGGTTGGTTTCTAATTTTCTCTTGTTTTATATTCATGTTTTCATATTTGAATAATTATTTCTTCGGATTGGATACAAATGTTTAAATTTTTTGGAATTTGTATTATTTATTTGGAGGGATTTCTTCTCTAATTCCACTGCTAATGTTTTTTAAATCCTTTTATAGTATAATGGAATGAATTGTGTGTCCTTTTGAGGTTATTTCACAATATATAGATGGCAGTCTGAAAAATCACCAGGAATATCCTTCTCATAAGAAACCAATTGAGATTTTTCATTCTCCACATGAAGTTATAAAAGAAAAAAAGTCATAATTATATTAATGATCACAATCTTCTAATCATGTTGTATTTTCGAGAAATATTGGCTCTCATTCTCTTAATTGAGGAATAACTAGGCTACAATGACATTATGATGAAGCTGGAAATGAATCATCATTCAGAGAGTTGGAGTTCACCTGATACATTAGTTGATTCATGTGTCACTACCTTGGGAGGTATGAGCTATATATGGGAGTGGAATGAGTAAAGAATTGAATTAATAGCTTGTTCTGGTATCACTTCTAATGTGTGATTCATGTCAGGTTGTTTTTTATCCCATTTATTTCCTTGGAGTTGAAATAAAATTACACCATGTTTTTTACTGTATACTTCAATTTCTTTAATAAATTTTTGAGGGGAATGGGCTAGGCAACCAACTCATGTCTCATTTCATATTAAAAGAAACAATTTCATGGTTATAATGATTTTTGTTTAGGCTCAGATGATTGTTTAGTTTTTCAAAAGGAAATACTTTTTCGACTAGTTCATCCTACCATACCTAACACTAATCGCGGAGGTGGTTAAACGGACCCCTCTTCAACTTCTGGGCACTAATGTATGGAATTCGATCCCATGGGTTAAAAAAATGTTATTTCCCTATTTATTAATTTTTTGGTTTTGTTATGATTTCTTGATCTAGTTTTTAGTGGTTCTTTATAGTGTATCTCTAGTGATAATACAATATTATACATTATAGAGGGTTTTTATATGGCTGGTCTGAAATAGATAGGTTGAATCAGGCCGCATGATATTGATGTGGCATGAGCATCGTTGTAACTAAAAATTTGTTGGGTTTTACTAAGAATCACTAAAAATGTTTCAAGAATTTCTAAAAGAAACATAAGTTTTACTTGGTAGGATTTTGTTATTCGTATCAAATTCACTTCAATGGTATGACCATGAAATCCAGAATCTTTTGACATAAATTGTCATGTCGTTTCTTGATTTATTTTATCAGTTCTATATTTCCCTCATAGATTATTGTAATATTTGAGAACTATATTTTTATATCATAGAATTTTTATCTGATTTAATGGGAATGATGAATGAGACAAATCCTAATTATTATAGTAGATTGTTCTGCATTAATATCAATGTATAATATTCTACATTTTTATATCATAGCATACTGCTCTTAAGAGTCATTGGGGGGGGGGGAGTAATTATATCCAGATGCGACCCATGTTTTCTTAACAGGTCATTAGTAATTTGTTAACTACTTCGTTACTTATTTATCCCCTCAGTAATCTATAGAATGTGATTTATAATTTCATCTCTTTCATCATCCATCATATCAGTGGAATCCACCAATGATCTCAAACAACAGCTCATGGACATGGTCCTCTCTCGCAGAACAAGAGATTGGTGGACCATAAATTTGGATCGATTAAATCTCTAAAATTAACAGTCAATTCAATTTTCATGGTTGAACTGATTCTCATCATTTGCAAAGATGTTCATGTTCCCATTAGAGCTATGAACCAAACCCTAGATCAACCAGTTCTAGATTTTCATGAAATGGATGAGTGCTGCATTCAACATAGGAATCACATATTTCATCGATACTTATCACATGATAGTTGTCTTGACCTTCACCATGATATTGACAACAAGTCCAATGAAGGGTTTCTTCTATAATTTAATGTTCTCAGACAATAGTAACATAATTTTCATGGTGGTTTTGACACATCTCTTCAGGTGGAGAGAATGTTTTTTATAAATTAAAATCACTCTGGTGTGATCCAATAGACACCAAACATCATTTGATTTTTATATATTGTCTTTGGGGAATGATACATGAATACCATAGACACCACACAAACACAAACACAAACACATTTCAATATACTATTTAGTGGTTTGATATTCTCTTAATGAAAAAATAATTTTATGGTCGAAACATATATCTTATTTTAGATGTTAAAAGGAAACAATTATTCAAGTACTTTATTCATGGTAGACTGTTCAGAATTTTTAATATCATAGTATACTGTTCTGCATTAAAGTCATAATAATAATGTATGAAATTAATAGTCGTGTATTTTTACTATATATTCTCAAAATATTTTAATAGTATTTATATGTGTTTTTTGTGTTGTAGGAATCAAAGAGAAATGATTTTAGTAGTATAAATTGTACAATACCTGTCAATATATTCTGATATTTTTAGGGTTTCACCACAAATAAAATTGAAGTAATGTTCATGTTATTTTTTGGTTGGATTTTGATTTTTTTTCTCTCTCATTGGACATAATTTATTTTCAAAGGTTAATTTCATTATAAACTCCCTGTTACTTGCCCTTAAATTCATGAGTTGTATGTTCTTTTTCATTGATACTATTGAAATAGATTTCAAATATATTTCCTATGAAACATGTAGTGTGTATGAGGTTATGGGTTGTCGTATTGCTGGTAAGAAACTCATGATGATGGTTAATATGTTTGAAGATCATCATTCTAGGTTTGGTCTATTGGGGTTTTAATCACGTTACTATCCCAAAATTATTTCACATACATTACTCTCCAAATCCCATTAGCATCAGACAACATTTTATAGCCGACAACATAATTTTTAAAATCAGGGGTCCCTTATATGCTACCTCCCTAGTTGGTTCTGATTCTGGGTCCTAATACTTTTGTTTTAGTTAGGGTTGTTTGGTTACTGGATGACCTGCATCTATTTGTAATAGGAGGATCAAACGCACATCAACGTAGTGTGGAAACTAGGCATGAGGGTTTAGGTCTAGTGCCATGTTCGGAGGTCCATGTTGATTCTGCTAAATGATAATGTAGAGTGGAATATTTTTGGGGCCATGTGATGTTTATTTTAGTTAAAATGAACTCTCTGTAGTAATGCACTTCCAGGTATGTTGTTGTTGTTCTGGTTAATTTCCTTCTAAAATCAAGATCAGAATCAATTGATTCTTGTATCCACCAGCATGGAAAAAACAATAAAATAGGAAACTCAAAAACAAATATAAGGTTTTCATGATTATTATGTCATCCACCTTAGCATCATTTCTTATAATTTAATTTTTTATTTTGGTTTCAATTCATATATATATATATATATATTGAATAGATTATTCAATAATATCTTTTGTTATGTGTGGTGTAGATCCAGGAACTAAATGGTGTGGAATTACATCGACTTGAGGTTCCTCAGTGACACTGTAGATTATATTATTTTATTGAGATATCAATAGAGATGATAAATTAAATATACTTATTCTATGCATATGTTTTTTTATATTTTAATTTATTTCTATTTTTTTCAATTCATGTAGATATTTTCCCCTAAATTTTGGGTATTCACTTTGGTTGTGTGTTGTATATTTTGGAGCTGAATGGTGGGTCATAGTAGTGACATGAGGTTCCTCACTAGTACTAAAGTGAATTTTATTTGTTGATATGTCAACAAGGATGATGAATGAAAAATTCTTATTCTATGTAGATCATTTTGGTCAATTCATACATATATTTTTCACTGAATTTTGGGTATGCTCTTTGGTTGTTTGTGGTGTAGATCATGGAGATGAAGGGTGTGGCATTGAGACTTGTGGTTACATAGTTGTACAAGAGTTTATTTTATTTGTTTCATCGATTTACCAACTTGGGGAGTGGCCAAAGATCTCTGACGGGAGTAACTATACATCTACTATGATGGGTGATCAAGGATTGGAGTCAAGAGAGAGTATTCCCTTTTTTTATTTGGGTGTGGAGTGGATCTTGTGTTTTTGTGTTTTTTATTCTCATTTTATGTATCAATAAAAATGACTATGTATTGATTCATAACCATGTAGGTACTATTTAATATTTACTTTATAGATCCATTTAAATTAATAAGATTGAATCCTAGACTTATGATTTATGATCACTCCCAATTATTAAGAATAGTGATAAGCAAACATTCATTATATCTGTAGACCATCATTCCATTATGGATGAGGACCGAGATCATTTTGTGCATGTGGTTCATATGAGATATGATATTTTTTTCCATATTCATATTGCTTGTAATAATAATTGACCCCCTTAATATTTATGGCCATTAGAAACCTTATAATGAATTTTCTAAGCAAGAAATCCCATAAAATTATCGTATTTTCCATTTTTGGAAGATTGGGATCAGATTACTATCTCAAAAGAAGCCTTTGGCTGGAGCACCAACAACATAAAAAGGAAAAAATCAAATTGAATTCAGTTCCAAATTCACCAAAAAAATTATAAGGACATTTATTGTTTTATTAAACATATTTTCAATTTGTTCGGTGATGATAATAATATAGGAATGATGTCATTTATTACTGGTGTTTTTACATGCAGATTCCTCTACCTCTTGTGGATGAAAATAATAATTTCCACAATGTTTTTGACATGTACATGTTGTATTATGTTGATTCCTTGATAATGTGTATAATGAAGATAAAGAATGTGTTACTTCATCCATAGTTGGTAATGGAGTGTGTTGAGTATTTGAGATGGAATTTTTATGGTAATATATTGATGCCTCATTAATGTTTTTGTGTTCTCACTAACATCATAATTCCCCTCACCTATTTATAATTCCCTGGTTTGAAATTTGGAAAATGTTTTAGTGTTATCAGTAATAATATATCAATTCCATCTTAATTTAATCAATCTATGCCTCATCCGTGTGTGAAATCTATGCAGAATCTAGGTGTGTTTCTTAGTGTGTGTGAAGTATAGAATCTATGTAATATTTGTGAAATATGGAATTTTCATTATAGGGAGAGTGTGATCATTGAAGACCAAACCATGTGTATAATATATGTACTATTTGTGAAATATGGAATTTTCATTATACGGAGAGCGTGAGAATTTAAATCAAGGACCACATGGTCTGGCCTATGGCACAACTTTACCAACATGAAAAGGGCAGGTTTGAGGCCATAGATAAGAGGCTGGATGTCCCTTCCACATAAAGAAACATGCTGAACATGTACCCCCATTCATTTTATTAGATGGATGAAAAATTGGGTCTGGAATTTTTCAACTAGCAGGTAAAGGGAAAATATGCTCAAGAAAAAAGGTACATTCACCTCTATTTATCTCAATTAATCAATTACCCTGTTATAGGGAACCATTGGAAAGATGAAATGTGCAATAGTTAAATCTGATGAGAGTGATTATAAAGTACACTACAATTATTTGGAGAGGAAATATTTTTAGACCTGCACATATTTTTATTTGGTAAAAAACAATGGGAAATGATGTCTATGAAATCTATCCCATCACATATTTTTCATCTGGGTTTCCTAGTGTTCAACTTTGTAATCATAGTATAGATTTTTCCTAGATTGCACCCATGGCTTGTGTGTGAAATATGGAATATGGAATCTATTTTAGAGTTATCATTTCATTATCTTTGGAATTTGGTATATATTTTAGTGTTCGCATAATCATTTCTAATAGGAAATTTTAGTTATATAGTGATGTTTAGTAGAGTGGGCGTTCATATTCAAGTTATAGTTTGTGGGATCATCTATGTTCATGTACTAATGAGTGTTATGACCCCACATTGTAAGTCTTTTTTATTTTTTTCTTGATTCTCATGTTCTTTTTTGGAATTCTATTTGCAATGTGTATAGGTACATATCATTTTATTTTAGGGCCGGTATCCCATGTAGCATGTAGAATAAAACTGGTAAGCTGCATCCTCCTCAACCAATGAAATAATTTTTTTTTTAATTTCCTTAATTTTTTAGAGGTGTCTTAGGATCATGGTTTTATATTTTTATGTCTTTTTTACTATTAACATATTCACAGTTCTGTGTTAGTCACATTTTTGTGCACATTCCTTTAAAAATAATTTACTAGTTTCTTTTAATTGTTAATCAATTTGGTTGATGGAATTAGTATTGAAGTTAGAAGAAGATACATCAGTAAGATAGAATGAAACTAAATAATTAAAACAACCTTAATAATAATAGGATTTAGGTGAAAAATGTAGTAGTAGGGGAAGGCCCCCCCCATGAGGGGATATAAAATATATTGTTCATTATAAATAGAATAGATGGGAATTAAATTTAGCTTCCTATAATCTAGGTGGAAACATCTAGTATATTACAATGAAATATCTTCAATAATTTTATTTATGGGGACCTATGTATGTTGTTCTTATGAGTATTAATGGGTAGGGTAGTTTACTACCAAATCATATGTCTACAGATTTGGTTCCAAGTTCATGGAGATGATTTCTGGAAGGCTGGTTATTGATATTTTTAGGTCCACTGACTAGAAAAATCTGATATCATGGGTACTTTGCAAGTTATTATTTCAAAACTAATTCCAAGTCTATATTTTTTATAAATAAAAGGTAGTATTTGAATGTTTATTTCCTTGTTGTAATGGTAAAACATTTTTTCAAAATCAAAATGAAGTTAAACACAAATGTTGTAAGTTGAACACAGATTTTTATTCCTTATTGTGTAGTTACTAAATTTATCCCTATAGTGTATGTATATTTATATCACTTTTCTGTGTACTTCCCCCAATTCCATATGAGGTATTTTCTCATATATTTGTGCTTAGACTAGAACTAGCATGGATGGGGCATAAACTTCAGATGGAATAGACAGGAGATGGCATGGATGATCTGGAGCTGGCATAGATTGGAGCAGGAATGGATGTGGATAAAGCTAGATAAGATGGAATAGACTGGATATATCATGGATGGGGTTGGATTTGGCATGGATGGGATGGATCTAGAGCTAACATGGATGGGCTGGAGCTACTAGTGTTGGAGTCATTGATGATGATGGGTTGGAGCTACTGTGGTGCTTGATCCTATTTGGGCGGATCCTGGGGGGCAGGGTTGTCCAGAATTGTGGAACAGAATTATGGAACAATCCTAGTAGAGATCCAAGAGGTTATGTTTGTAATGAATTACATTATTAAAATAATTAATTCTTTTCTTATTTTAAACATGTGTTAAAATCATCTTTGGTTTAATAATTAAAATATATTTATTATATATGATAAATTAATAAATATAATATGAAATTATACTAGAATAAAAAATTTATAATTTTTATTTAAATTTAATTTAAAAAATATTAAATATTTGTAATATTATTACAAAAAAATAAATTTTTCACAAGAACATGTTTCCAAAAACATTAACCAACATATTTTTTTTTTGATGGTATATATATAATTGTAATAGAACTATTTTATTTGTCACAAAAACATTTAGTGACATAGTTTTTACCAAGAGTTTAGTGACATGGCTATATATTCTCATAAAACATTTTACCAACAGAAAATGCACTTTTACCAATAGATATTCCCCCATTGAAAAAAGTGAAATATTTTTTACTATTATGAGGCAAGATATGCTAATAGAATTTGTTATTCTTTTGGTAATAATTAGATTCTTATGAATAAATGTCAAAAAATGGGTGACAATTTTATGGTGTTGGAGTGCATAGAGCTAGATGAAGATAAGTAAAAACATGATGAAGTTGGGGAAAATGAATAATTATCTAGGGAATTAAGGGAAATAGAGATTTTAGGTGAAATATCCAATGTTTAGGAAAATAGAAAGGCTATTGGGAACCAATAACTATTTATGGAGGAAAAAATGGCGGAGGTTCCATTGTTAGTGTTGGTGGATAGATGCAAAAGCCACAATTTTGTTTCAATGTGATTTTTGGGGTATTTGAAAGTGCATATTATTGATACCACACCATTTTATATTAGATTTGTAGATATATTGTGAGTGGTATCAAAATAGATGGGAAAGTATTTAATCTTGAGTTTGGATGTCGAAGAGTTTGAGATAGAGGCATATATATTATATAAAACTAGACTAGACCTAGTATTGGGCATCTTGTGGATTGATTCTTTGGCTTATGTCAGGAATAATTGGTGGAATATGATAATGTAATTCTCTTAGAAGGTGTAGATAATTCTTCTTCAAGGAATAAATCATCCCCAAAAATGTTCCAAAAGCCTTGAAAAACTTAATTTGAAGGGAAAAATTATTGGTGATGTGATTACATTGGTTAATTACTAGAGGGACACTGTGTATATGAAAACACTATATTCTTTCTAAGATGATAAATTATAGACGACATTTCTTCAATTTAGGGATTTATTTTATGTTTCTTAGTGGCTTCCACCAAAGTGATAATTTTATCACACAATTGTGCTGGTAGAGGGGGAAACCCCTATGAACATTCAACCGTATAAATTGGCATATCATAAAAAATATCATGCATAAAAAATTCAGGATATAGAAAATTATAGGTATAGACAGCACAACAAAATTAGTTCTCTAGTCCCATTATATTGGTAAAAAAATAAACATGGAGACTGGATTATGTGTGTAGATTATTGGGCACTTAATAAATTGACAGTGCCAGGACACTACCCAATATCATTGATATAAGAGTTATTAGTTGAATTTAATGGAGAAAAATTCTTTACCATGATAGATTTCAAATCTAGATTCCATCAAGTGTTCATGAGGGAGGAGGATATAGAAATGACAACATTTAAGATCCATGAAGTTAACTCTTAATACATAGTCATTCCTTTTAGGTTTATGAAAATATTTGATAATTTTCACGCTACGATGATCATTATATTTCAGAAATTAATCATGAAAGGAATGTTAGTATTCATTGACGACATACTATTTTATAGTAAGGGATGGCCTAACCATTTGGAGATATTGAAACAGGTGTTGAAATTGATCCAATCTCATGTATGGAGTATTAACATAAAAAGTAATCATTTGGTTCAATTTTATTTAATATTTGGGAAATATAATTTATGTGTAATAGGTTTCTATGTAACCAAATAATATAGAGGTAGTTTAGTATTAGAGTGTACCAAAAAATGTAATGGAGTTGAGGGAATTTATTGGCCATATGAGATACTATAGGAAGTTTATCAAGAAGTATTAAAAAATATCTATGCCACACAGAAAACTAAAAAATAATTGAAGGTATTCATGGATTGAAAAAAAAAACAGAAGAAGATTTTGAGAGGTTGAATGCACAAATGATTTCAACACCAGTGCTAGGCATACTGAATTTTTTTCTTAGTATTTCTATTAAATGAAATGCTTATAGTGTTGGAATCGGGGTAGAACCAATGTAACATGGGTGGAAACTATTTTACTTAAGCTAATTTGTTTTATATATCATGCAGTAAAATTCATTATATGAAAATAAACTAATGAAGATATTGTTATCTATTTAGCACTAGGGTTAATATCTCATGGGGAAATGTTTTGATGTTTTTACTGATCATTAGAGCCTAAAAATGTCTCTCAGTCAGAGGGTGGTTTCTATGGACCACCAATGATGGAATATTTTTATTAATCTATAACATTGAATTAATATACAATCCAAACAATCTAAATGCAATAGCTTATGGCCTCTCTCATGGGGGATGGAGTCCATGCTTACAAACAATTTTTTCCCCATCCATGGTGGTTATAACTACAATCTATCAGGACTGAGATACTCAAAGACACATTGTTATAGACTATTATCACCAAATTTAAACATGGATCAATAAAAAACAAGGGGTAAACCTCCTAGAGTTAGATGTGGTTATAACATAATAGATCGGTTGTACCACATATTTCATAGTTGATACCAAAATTGATGCAGTATTACCATTAATCCTTTATAAGGGGCCATATATGGAATTTAAAGACATAAAAGTGAATTAAAGGTAGGTTATCTTCAGAAGGAATTCCATGAAAGGTATTATAATATGTTCAGGAGTGTCCATCATGTCAAAAATATACGTATGAAACATTTATCCTAGCTAGTTTAATTTAAAAATTTATCCATCCTAAGTTGGTTTATAATGAAATGTATTTTTATTTTGATTCAAGATAAAAAAAATCTAAATTATATGATATATTTCTATATAATGTAGATATATTGAGTAAATATAAACATTTTATCCCATTAAAAAACCCAGATACAACAAAATATGTGGCTACTATGTTTGTCTGGGAGGTTGTAAAATTGCATGGTTTTCCTAAATCCATTATTAGTGACATAGACCCACTATTTAGTAGCCTATTCTGGTAAGAGATTTTTTGACATTTGGTTACAAATTTAAATATGTTCTCATCTTACTAGAAGAAAATTAATGACCAATCAAAGGTAGTTAATTGGTCTTTTGAAGCTTATTTACATTATTTTTCTTCTAACCATCCTAGATAGTGGGAAACATGGTTGTCTTGGGTGGTTTTTATATAGAAAACATCTTTACACAAATATATGGTAAGGAAACAATTTGAACTAGTGTATAGGCACAAGAATCCACCAATTGTTCATTATAATGAAGGAGAAACTACTGTTGATGTAGTTTCCAAGGCTTTGGTTGACATGAATGAGGCCTTGAAGAAACTTCAAGAGAATTTCAATCGTGCCTAATATATTATGATGAATTATGATAACACTCACTGATGAGATGTGACTTATAAATATGTCGATTGTGTTTGGGTAAAATTTCATCTGAATATGGATGGTTAAAATCACTTATTCATTAGAATCTTGCTTCTAGGTATTTTTTCCCTTGTACAGTGGTGGGAAAATTTTGTGTTATGACTTCCAAGATTTCCCTCCCTAAGAATATCTGGGTGTATCCCTAGTTCCATATTTCTCAAATACATATTTCACTACGAATTCCTGATGAGCTCATGTCCCTATAAACTTGATTTACCAATGACATAATTTTTCTTGATATGATTTTAACTGAATTGATATATGGATAGCTCATCCAGTGGTTGGTATAGTGTCATGAAAAAACTATAGAGAATGGAACCTGGGAAGATGTTGTTGTCATTTCCCTAGAATGTATTGCTTACCTATAAGACAATGAATAGTTAGTTAGGTGTACATGATAATGGAACACTATCATTCCATGGGAATATTTTTAAACTTGTTGGTTTGTTTTTAATTGAGAGTTTTATAATCTTTTTTCATGTATATATTTCATAGGGGAGGTGTCCTAAAGGAGTATCATGTAAGTTGGGACACTGGTGGCCTCCAGCCTAAGCATGAGGTGGGAAAAATCCCAGGAATAACCTACTGTAATTCTTGATAATGCACATAGTGTAATAGAGCACACGCGCCTCAACCCAGTTAGTGAGGAATCCATAGGTGCATAGAAGAGACCCAAGATCAAATCCGGGTGGAGGCACATTTCCAGGTACTGTATTAGTACTATAGTAGACACTGTAATAGATACTATAGTAGCCAGAACTATTCATCCATCTGGGCCTTTGGGCCACCCGTTTGGTCATCTAGTCTAGCAAGGCTTTTGGGCCACCCAATGCCTTTGGGCCAGTTTATTCTCAAGGACTTTGGGCCACCTTAAGACCATTGGGCCACCTCAATCCCTTCGGGCCACATTAAATGTAGTTATACCAGTTCGACTACAAGGGAGAAGGCTTTAGAAGATGATTTAAGGCATGCACATTCACTAGAGCAGAGCTAACCAAAATTTGAAGAATGAGAGGGTATGACTTTGCCATCGGTATTGGGCATGTGCGGCTTTTCATAGGATAGCTAGATACCTAGCCTTGCGAAGGTTGTGTTCTGATATCATGTCATATACTAGGGAGGAGAAGTTCCATGTTATATTTCCTGGGTGATTCCCTCTAAGACATACGGGTCATGTAATTGTATTTAAGCCTTCGAGCCTTGTTTGGGTTCTACCGCACCCCTAAAATGGTGGATTATCAAAATAATAAAAAATGAAGGCCTTCAAGCCATTCCAACAACATAGTGTAATAGAAATTCATAAATCAATTCCTTAGATCTATCATTAACAAATATGGAAATCCCTTTAATCAATTTCACAAAAAAGAATAAACATACAATAACTTCCCTTTTATGAAAAATGTTATCAATTATCTTCATGTTTTTAACACTTTCCCTTTCTAGGATAATACTTAAATTATCTACATTAACAAAACATGTAACCATAAGAATAATAATTCTTTAAACATGTAATAATACATTATAGGGAAACAAATTTTTATAACATGATGAAACCTTGTAAAATACATGTGAAAGTCCACACAAAAATCAATTTATGCTAACCAATTAATTATATTCATTAGGATAGTGTATAACAACATCCCAATGGATAAAAAATCATGTCCCCACACACTATTTAAAACTCCAAGAATGATGAATGATCCCCTACCTGGTATTTCCTTTTCACTATGAACCTATGTACCTAGAAGGATAGAGGAGAGAGGAAGATGACAATAACCTGAAAATATATGAGATTCCTTTGATGAATTTGTAGAAGTCATAAAATTATCTAAGGTGTGTTCTGGACCATAAAAACTTAAGAGGAATAAATTGGGACTCAAACAATAGATAATTTCATTTTAGAAATTTGTGGATATCCCTCCTTAGACATGCTGTCAAATTTCCATTTAAATTTCCCCCTTAATCCACATTTAAATTAAATATTAATTTTAATCCATTTAAAAACTTTTAAATAATTATAAATAATTCAAACAAGTAAAAAATCAATCATAACCAATATTTTTATCTTTTAAATCATTGAAAATTCATTTTCAAGAGGTTTTGAGAATAAATCTTGAGTTTAAAAAAACCATTACCCATATCCAAGAGGCATGCAATGCATAAGGGTAAAGTATTGTTATTATTTCCTGGATAGATACAATCATGTAGTGAAGTTTTATATTTACATAGTATTTGGAAAAAATAGATTACCCATACACAACTTTTTGAGGACCCTCATGTGATCTTAAAAAATTTGTAAGTACCCTTATGCAACTACAAGCTACCCATATGTAAGGAATTGGCTACCTTTATGTGAGCCTTGGAAACTATTCATTGCCCTTATAAAATGGTGAGATACCCTTAAAAAATTTATAACTTTAGTGCCACCATTTTGTAACTAAGAACATACCCTTATGTGAAGAAAGGTAGAGGCGATTACTGTTACATAGGTAAGAACATGTGTTTTCATAAACTGAGGGAGTTCAAAGGACATTTACATGGTGGCGAAGATACCCTTATGTAAAGACATTTACCCTCCCGTGATATTCAGCAAACTCTTACAAAGTCTTAAAATATCCTTAAATATGACATGAGATGCCTTTACACAGGGCATGATATTTCCAGGTTACATTTACACAAATGTTGGAAATTATCTTGTACCCCTATGTAAGCCATTACATACAAACATTTCACTTTTGCAACCCCAATTTCACACGTATGGGAAACAATTCAGTGAATATATCAAATTTTCATTTAAATTGTCTTATAAATAATTAATAAAAGATAATAGAATCACTTTCAAAATCCTAAAAACATTTCTGAAATATTAGAATCACATTGTAAACTTCCCAATAAAGTTACAATAAACTATCAAAACCTGAAAAATATACTCATAGTTTTTAAAAAACATTTAAAAAAACTGGATAATTTAATAAATAATTTCAAAAAAACATCTAAATTATAAAAAATTGTTCTCAAACCACTTGAAAAACCATAATTTAAAAGTAAGGATTAACAATATTACAAACCTTTTCATGATCAGATTGTGATAATTCCATACCTCAATAATTACGTGGTGAGATGAACACCCTTGTTGACTCATTTCATATTGAACTATGGATGTTAACTCACTAAATGGATATGATATATGGGGTTATATTTTTTAGTATGAGCCCATTTAATATAATCCCTTTTTAAATGGTTAATAAAATAGGATAATCTTCTGATAAAAGCTTATATTGTAGATAATATCATCATTATCATCAAACTAAACCATGGAATTAATAATTTAAAAGGGGAAACATAATGTAACTGAAATTTATGGTAACTTAAGATATGTTCATAGGAAATATTGGTGGTTTATGAAAAGTCTTTTTTAATAAATCTGTGTGTTAGAATAGTTCATTCCATGGTAACCAAATGATAAAATTTTTATACATGGAAATCGAGATTTTTATGGATGCTTATTATTATTCAATTACGGTTTCAAAGGAATTATATGAAAAATGGCCAAATGAAACATAATATCTAAAAATATACTTATTATTATTGGGTTTGAAAATCAATATTCAATATTGTTGAATATGTTGAAAATAAATGTTTCCATAAACTCTATAGGTTACATATATAAATTTTATTATTCTGACTGAATAGGATATAAACTGTATGTTTTAAAAAGTGTATTAAATATAAAGATGATCAAAATGAAAATAGAATGGATGTTCAAAGCTTGAAGTTAGTTTTCATGTAATGGTACAATATAGTTGCTTCATAGATAACTCGGATACTTGATGATTGGATAAACACATTATAATATGAGTATTCTATTTCATTTAGCTCTTTAAAAAGTATGTAGACAAAAGTATATATGAAATTATATGTGTGTTTTTAAAACACATGGTGTATGATTTGTTTAATTTTACAACATACATTAATGGGAGACTAAAATGGCTTGTTCTGGTTAGAAAAATTCTGACTATTTTCATTTATGGAAATTTTTTGACAATGTGAATGAATTTAATGAAAATTTACCCAATATTCTCAAACTATTGAGAATGGGTGAAATGGTCATATGATGTCTGGTGTGTGAACAATAAAATTGTTAAAAGTTAAAACTGGAATAAGTAATGTTAGTTTAAAATTTCAACAATGTTTCTTCATGAATACAATATTGGTCTTTGGAATATATTATTATCAAAAAATGTTGTAATTAAACATTAATGGGTTATCCAAGATATTCCTAAAAGAGTTTGTGAAATTCCATGTAATTTTCATGCCAGATATAGATGTTGTATAAATTATTTCATTGAATTTTATAGGTATGTGATATTGAATGTATAATTTAACAAGTTTTTTAAATATATCAGAGTTTAAAATAAATGGAAGCATTTGTTGAGCTTTTTGTTTACATTCATGAAGATAAGGGATTCTACATTTTAATATAAAGGATAATGTAAAGTTTATATTAATCTCAGATGTGTATATTTATCTGATTTCTATTATATGATATGAAACTCTCTTTGATAACAATGATTTCTTGTGAACCAATATGTGAGGACTAATTTTATACACATGTTTATGATTGAAAATTAATTTTTTATTGGAGATAAAAACACTTTTAAGGAAAAAGTGAGAAACCCAAAATCCGAGTTACAAATAGGAGAGACCAAAAAACTATAACCAAACTAAAATGACCACCCCTCCTAGCCAATAAAAAATGAAGGAAAACCCTCACTAGCACCTACCATTCAGCAAGCTGTCCCGTGTACGAATAAACGGCCCCAGAACTGATGGTGTGGTCATGCCCTCTCAATCAAACAATCCAAATGGAAGGTACAGGTGGAGGTAAGGCTCTAATCCCCATCTGGTGTGGCCCTGCTAGAATGATGGCATGACACCACCAAGGAACCTACAAAATAATCATCTACTCAAAGAAAACATACATGTCAAACTAACATGCATCCCAAACACTTAACAGTTTCCACACATTATATCAGAATCCTTGAAAGAAAATTTGAGGTTACCCAAAACCAGATCCCTGGACAACTTCCAATATATGGAGGATACCTGGGTGCTTGTTACAGATAACAACAGATTTTCATGTTCATAAGCCAGCTGGTCCCAGGTCTGTAAGTACTCCTCAAGCCTGATCTTCCCTTTGTTGAAACCTCCAAAAAGAATTAGATCCTTCTTATCAACCCATGAGTATTGTTCCTCATTGAGTGACACATTTAATGGTCTCCCCATCATTTTAGAATCATCCTCTTCTGACGCATTCAACAACAAAACTTGTTTTGCAACGACTTCTTCAGAACTTAGTAGAACTTCCATAAACTGGTCATCCCCATCCTCCAGTTCCAATTTCATGGAATTTAGTTTTTTTGCAGACTGATTCTCCAAAGGAGGTGGTAAAGAAGAGTAATCTTTCATACTTTTCCTCCTCCTATTGTTTCTGCTCCTCCTTGGGCATGCATCATCATTGACCCAGCAAATAGGATCAGTTTCCCTTGCTCCATCCATGTGTTTCCCATATGCATCAATCGGACTACTGAAATCACAACGCGAGACAACCTATGAAAGGCCTTCAAATTGGGTTAACAACATAACTAGTATGGGGGGCCCTGCAGCAGCACCATCTGACCACCCAGAACTGACCTGCAATTCTAGCTTCTATTTCCCTTTGATTGTAAAATCCTTTTCTGGCCTCAGAACCTCCGCATAATAGTCAATCGCCTCAACTGCCTCAACCGCCTCTCCGCTTTCCTTCTGTGCAGTAGCAGGTAACCCCCCACCAGATGAAATAGCCACATGGTCATCCTCGTACTGAACCAAATCCTCCCCCACTCATACATCCTCAAAAGTACTTGGTTCCTTTCCACAAGCATGATCTTCCAAATCATGCTTCATCCTGTTAAATACTTCTAAAACCTTTGGATTAACCACCATTTTCAGTGGTTTCTCCCCCAAAGTTGCACCTCGGTTTTTCTCCAGAGCCCCCTTAGATGTCTCTGGATGTCATTTGGGCTGCTCCACCACCACAGTTATAGTGGTGTAATCAATCCCCCTACCTTTTGAGCCTCTAAACACCTGTTCCGGCACGACATTCACATTTCAGTTATCTGTAACAATAACACTGCTTCTACCTCTCTTACTGAGAGGATCAAGGTCACCCTGACGACAATAACCTGCATCATGACCCAGACAATGATATATGGAGCAATAGTACATCCAAGACTCATAGACAACCCGTTGTTTGCACCTGTAATCCTCCCCAATGGTAACCCAAATAAATTCAAAAGGAATCCTTGAAACGTCCATTTCCACACAAGCCCTCGGGTTTATGGGGTCACAAACTGATTCGGTTTGACTATCAGTTCATAGAAATCTACCCACAATATTACCCATCATCCTGATGAAAGAAGGATTTTGGAAAGGTAAAGGTATGTTTTGAAAGCTCACCCAAACTGCAGCAGACGGTGGATCACGCTTCATATGAAAATCAAACAACCAACAAAATAGAATGAACCGAAATCCCTTGAAGAAGCGGGGAGAACTCTACAAGGAATGGATGAGGTCCTCTTCTAAAGTAAACCAATCCATAATGTGTTGGCGATCTAGCAAGCCCACCGTTTCCCTCTCCTACAAGTTCCACGAGTCAAAGAAGAAACGATCGAAGGAGTCAACCGCTGGCCGTCTCTTACTAAACCGAGCCACCAAGGTGAGGTTGAGAAGATCTGAGGTTTCTGTAAACTCCGATGTCGAAAACAGATGATTCGGGAACCCATAGATGCAATCTGTAACTTTAGGGCATAATGATGCTTTCAGAAATAGAGGCAGAAAATCAGGGATAGAAAAGGGCTTAAATGAAGTCTCGGCTCTCTTGAAATGTGCTAGAGGTACCTCCCCTGCTGGGAGGGGAGGAACCGACATGATGGCCGCTATCGTCACGGAGGAACCATCACCGATGGAGAGTTTTAATAAATTATTCCTTTAAAATAAAAATGTTCTAAAAACATAGAATACCTTATGTAACATGGTATCAATAGTTTATTTGTTAAATATTTATACTAAAAAATTAAATAAATGATATTTCATAATTCAAAAAGGTTTTTATATCATAGGAAGAAATTTTGAAAAGGATATAGTATCTAAGAGGTTAATGAGAGTTTGTTTCGACATGGAGAAGTTATAAATTAATATATAAAAGATAACACCAATCTTTATTTTAATTGTTTTCCCACATAATATACAAAAATGTTTAGGACAAGTGTTGGTAAATAAAAAAGTAACTTGTTAAATATTGTTACCATTTTGAAAGTGGATAAATCATAAAATTAAATAATTATACCAGTATTATATTATAGTGTATTCACTTAATATCTTGAAAGATTTTTGGATATGTGGTTATGAAGAAAAAATAAATTGTTATGATTATTTATCATAAAAAATGAAAGACTTTTTTTCTTGATGCATTACACTAGTCAAGATGAAATGTGAATTAAACATGATATCATAAAAGATTTTTGGGTATGGCGGTGAAGAGAAATGTAAAGAGATTCATTTGATACCATAAAAAAGTGTTACCACTTTATCCTAAAATATTTTAGGATGTGGTGGTAAAGAGAAATGAAGGGTTTATATGTATTTATTATTTAAAAGTTATCATCAATTCATACTAAAATTGTTTAGGATAATAGGTAAATAATAATGTAAGTAGTGACATTATTTGAATGAAAATGTTTAATGATATATGGTTCCCAGGATGATCTTGTTGAACATAGAAAAAGGTTCTAAGTAGAAAAAAAGTTCCCATTGTAACATTTGTTTTTATGAAGATAAGAAGTTAGAATTTTTTTAAAGAGTTGATCAATTTGTAACATGAATCCTAATTCTCACCATTATTCAAACCTAATTACTTCGTATATGTTTCTAACTAAAGAGTTTAGTGAGAGGGATTTATTATATGGTCACTTAGATACGTGATGTGGATTATATATGTTGTAATGATTTAAAAACCATAAATGTGTGACATCCTTAACTCAGTTTACTAATGTGTTACTAAACCTGGTCTACCACATGCCCTCAAGCATGCCTCCCTGTATGCCAGATGCGACCAACTAGTAGCGAGGGTCTACAATTTTATGATAGGGAGACTATAGCCTCATGATCATAGTAGAACACAGTGGTATAATATGACAAATAATGAAGCGAATCAATATAATATTGAGTAACAACAGAATCATAACATCTATAATAATAACAAGTAGTGGAAAACATCATAAACAATAACAAAAACATATATAGTGTCATATAAAAAATTATGTATTATACTATAAAAAATGGGAGCACAGGGGATGAAAAGAAACATACACACATAACATGCTATATAAAAATGAAAAAATCTCAAAATCTATCTCCAATAGAATAAATAGAATTAGCTCTTTCCTCTACTATTGGACACCATCCTAGAACAAAAAATCTAGCATCTATAGCATGCCACTTTCACATGTCCCTACCTGCATCCATGATGTTTATCAGAGTAAAAATCGATTACCTAAAAAGGGTGTGATATATACATAGTAGGCCACCAGCAATAGGGTATAATTCTTTCCAGTCTATGAATATATAATGATTTAGTGTGCAGGTAATAATATAAACTGTGAATGAAATATGCCAATCACATGTTGGACCTAGATAAGAAAAGGGACCCCTTCTGATACCAACTTCTTCAGCCTAAATATGATATCACTGAATGATTACCAATTATTATTTTAATTTATAAGAAGTGTCCATGACCCATCTCATAGACATGTCTTCCCTAGTGAATCATATCAACATAAGTGATGAACACATACCATGATATTACCCTTGATAAAGTAATTATAACAAGACCTTAATCTAGGTAAAGCTCTGACAAAATCCACGCATGTTCTTTGACATGGAATATGTTTCACTAAAATTAATTAATCAATTAATTTGTTGGAAACCTGATCCCATCCATTCCAATCCATATGATGAAACCATGTATCACTTATAAACCCATAAAATTACCATCCATTCCATGGAATTCCTTATAGGAACCTAGCTATAACTCTAGGTGTGATATAAAGTCATTAACCTCTGTGTGCATGATTGGAATTCTATGAAAGAAACTCATGTGTCAGTCATGAATTAATGTAGTGAATTTTCCTTTGATCACATCCTTGGAATTCAATTCCGAGAACCCAAGTGTTTCTCAAGGTGTAATATAATCATCCCTCTTAGTGATCCCATCCACGTCGTTCATATATAAATCCATGTATGGCTCAAAAAGTGATATAAATCAATTAGTAATTAAATTTAATTCAATTATATGGATAATCCCATCAACAATGTTCTGATTCAGAACCCAAGTATCACCCTCAACATGACATAACAAATGGTCCTGGGCTCTCAGTTTTAACATACCAATTGACATTACTTTTAATCTAATTGATCCATGTCATTTATAAAGGATAGGTCTAACCCACCTAAGAAGGTAGTTAAATTTCATTTCATCGGCTTAGAAGTACTAAAATTGAATAAATACTTACATTAAATTTAATTAATCAACTTTTTATATAATTAATTATAACCACCATATTATAAGGGGTAAAACACATACCTTAAAAGGTGAATCAAATTCCTAATCAACTCATGTTTATTTCGTCTAGATTAGAAACACACATAAAGAGGTAGTACTATTTTGGGTCCCAAAACCTCATCGATGATTATTGGTCATATAACATAGTCCCACACTTTTAATTCAAATAAAATTTCATTTAGAAGGTGGCACTTGGAAATTCAGGCACATGGCACAATCACACACTTTAAGGGAATAAAATCAGATGAAATACCTTAGATGTGTAGTAGAATATTTGGTCTTTATTAGCCTCTAATTTTGGATATAATGAAATAAATCAAAAAAATAGAAAAATTTAATGAATATATGGAATATTAGCTTTCCTAGAAATAAGGTTCTTGAAGGTGAGATAAATGATGAAAATAAGGATGAGGATCGAAGGCTTACCATTTTTAACAAACACAATTAATAGAAAATGAATCAAATTTTGGATGGTGAAGATATATAAAACCCTAGAATGGATGTCCATGGGAGACCTCTACATAGCTAGAGAGTTCATCCATATGAATATGGAGAAAAAGGGATGAATAAACAGGAAATAAGGAATGGGAAAATGAGAATTTCACCAATTTTTAAATGGTGCATGGTTTGAGAGCACTATTTGGCCAAACCATGCACCAACCATGCATATCCACTACCTAAATGGTGAAAAGATTGTGGGATAGGATTATGGTTATAGAAAATCATGCCCCCTATGAAAAAACATTACAACTCCCCATACAGTTTATGCAAACCACGCGGCCACATGTACATGGTTTAGAAAAAATGTAGCCCTAGTCTATTTCCTCAATAACCCATAGGTCTTTGTTTCAAACGAGCCTCAAATTCACTTTAATACTACATTAATATTCTAGGTACATAAATAAGGATAAAAATAATCATTCATACATAAAATAAATGGATCCATACCTCATAAGAAAATCAAATATCTTACCATCACCCACTTTAAAATAACATAACCGTGGGTATCCCATCCAAGGGTGGTAAAACATCATATAAGAATAACTCTAGACCCTAAGCACATACATTGTCCTATCATTACCAAGTATCATATTGTACAGGTTGATGCCTCTATTGATCCCATACAAGAGGAACTGAACTACATCGAACAACCATCATGATCTAATTACTGATAAAAATAAAGTTCTCTTAAAAGAGCACATATACATCTAACTAAAACTCATCAGGTTGAATAACATGAGATGAGTCTAAATAATAATAGAGAAGCTAACATACATGGATGAAATTGTGCATGGCCTGGTACCTTTGATGTAATAACAACTCATTGTCTATCATCCATAATCTTTCTAAAATCTTGAAGGAAAAAACATGATGAGGAAAAGTATTCTCTTTTTTTTGAATCCGTCTATCCACCAGTCTAGGTGAAATATGAAATAAATCATGATCCCCCACCATGAAATCTAGTATCTCATAGTGATGATTTTTATATGACTTCTACATATACCGAGCTATAATCATAAACTTTTAAATAAAATATACATACAATGAAGTCCCCTATATTAAATAAGTTCCTAGTAGTGATAGCTCTACTACGTCAAACTGATGCATGGGGTGAGAAATATGACCTATTGTATAAGTCCTCAAAAGGATATACATTTATATTCTCAGGAATATATTATTGTATGTGAACTAAGTGAGAGGTAAGTGTTTCTATCAAGAACCTCCAAAATTGATAAAAAATTCCAGAATAATTTCCTACAACACTTTTATTATACACTTGGACTGACCATTGGACTGAGGGTGATAGGGTACACTCAGCACTACTAGTGAACCTAGTGCCTTTTACAACTTTTTCAATAACTAAAATGTAAAATTAGAATCTCTATCTGATATGATAGTACATGGAAATCCATGAATGTGTATGATATCTATGACATATATATATTTTAGCTCCTCCACTAAAAATATATATATGATAGGAGGGATGTGAGTGAACATTTTTATCTATCTTTTTTATCCAAACTATGTCACAGTGTTTAGGTGACCTTGGTAATCCCATCTCAAAATCTAGAGTGACATCATCTCATTTCCACTTAAAATTGACAAAGACTATAACATCCATACTTGTCATCGGTGTCATGTCTTCACATTCCAATAGATATAACACCATGTAATGAAACCATCTATGTCTCTTTTCTTCCCTGACCACCAATAATGGAAGTTTAAATCATAGGAAATATTAGTAAGATTTGGATGTACTTGAAAACAAGTGACATGAAACACTAATATTTCATCTAGAACATAGAAACACCAATGAATTATCAATATATCATCCCCATAAACAACCCCATAAAAGTGGGGCCTCACCTAAAATGCTTTCCCATAGTACCAGGACCTCATGATCTAAAAGATGCCATATCTTCAATATATCTAGAAGTGATGAGGTCACTAAAAATAATATGATTACAAGATGTTCATGACGGTACTAAACCTCCAAATGTATCTTAGAAAACAATTCCATTAACTACTATTTTCTACTAACCTCTCATACTTACTATGTATGATTTTTCCATCTCAGAGCATTAGAAAATACATTAAATTTTTTCTACGTATTAGAATTATTGAAATTGAAGTACTATAGTATTTCATCCAACTATTTCTTTTCTAGGTTCAAGTCATGCTGTGTGAGTATATACTTGAGTATTTTGTGGTCTGGAAAAACCATAGAATACTCTCCATTATGTAATACCTCTTGAAAACACAAGGCATGAACCAAAACACCCAGATCTATATCACGCATTATGTAATTATTCTTATGAGGCCTCTAATGACAATACATTTATGCCATGACTCAACATTCCTGAATTGGGATAGATCCTAAAAAAATTACTGATACATCATAATAAACCATGTAGCCTCATATAGGCACAGATAAAATAAGGATTAATGAAAATGTAAACCTTTCTTTTTTTCTCCTAAAAAAATTATCACAAAATTTTGAACACAATTATTTCAAAAATTTTAGTCAATACCTTGTGAGGTGTTTCTAGGAATAAAAATGTTGAATGAAGGCCCTAAAATATCCATCCACCCCCATGATACTCCACATGTCAAAAAATTCTCAAACTGTTCCTAGGTTATTATGACTCTCAGCTTCATTGGGTTAATAAATACACCTCAATCATAGATAATGTGACCTTGGAAGTGTACCTTATTGATGAAAAAGATGAATTCTCGAATCTTACAATATAATGGGTTTTCTCTTAGTATATTTCATATGATCTCAATATGTTTGTCATGTTGTGTTGATTATGTGAGTACACCAAGATTTCATATATAAATACTTCCACAAATGAATACATATATAGGTGGAAAACCAGATTCATCAAATCCATGTATTCTACTAGAATGTTCGCATGATCGAATGAATTTAAAAAATATTCATGCAAGCTATATAAAATATGGAAAGGTTCATGTGGTATATTCAATGGTATAAGATGTACCTGATGGTAGCTCGACCTCAAATCGATCCTAGGGAAAACTCTCACTCCCTAGAGATAGTCATAGTGGTCATATATATGTGGCACTGAATATAGTTTCTTAACCATAAGCTAGTTTAACTGAAAGTAATCTACACAGGTTACCATCAAAAATCTTGGTGAAAGGGACTAGTAAACCATAGGGGGAAGTACTATTCTATATTATACCATTAGCTTCCAAGTCCCCTACCTTCCTCTTGAGCTCCTGTAACATTGTTGTACCCATATTGTATGGAGGAATGGATACCAATGCATCCTTGGGAACTAGTTTAATAGTAAAATACAACTATCTCTCAAGAGGTAGTGTCGAATTACCATTAGAGATGACGTCCCTGAGATGATCTACTATAATAGAGAAAATAGCTTTATGTGTTCCTTGATCATCAATATATGGGATAATAAAATGTGTTGTCATTCTTTCCAGCCCACAATTCTCAAGTCCTTGTCGACATGGTTGGAAATCCCATTCACCCTTATGAATATAGCTACAACCCTATGGTGATGTAAAAAATACCCAAAGATGATTATAATCCACCTAATCAGGATAAGAAACCAAGCAGTCTATCTTGAAAATTATGTCAAATCTTTTCATCTCGAGGGTAAAGAGGTCCCATAAGAAATGATAATCACCTACCTTAAGGGGCCTTTTATTTCACTGGTGTACCCTTTTTGATCAAATTTTCAACAGCGTATTGTGTTTCATTACTCCATAGAAATTTTAAATATCAATCTCAATACTCTTTATAATAATAATAGACATGAAGGAGTGGGAATCACATGTTATCATGTAAACTAGAAACTACTGTAGTGGTTACTATGACCGTACTTCTATCCATACATGGAACAACACTCTAATACATAGGGATTTACTACTCTAAATATATATGTACATATCTATGGCCTTGAGATATAGCCCGACTACCCTGTCTAGGCCTGCATTGCTGGTGCTGTAAGACCCACATCTAGATCCCATGACTATGACCACATAATTGACCCGTATTACTAGTAATACTCTAGCTCCCTACCTAACATGGGGCTTCCGACCTTTCTCATGAACATGGAGTCATTTTTGTTCCTCTATCACTGATCACTGGAGGTAAAGCTCTACAAATGCACTAAATATGACCCATATATCCCCAATCCGGACATTTGATAGGATCCTTAATACACTGGGTATTCATATGTCATCTCCTATTGCACTGATGAAATACCATATTAAAAACTGTGTGTACACTCTAGTTTTTGCTTCCTCCACGAGGAGATTCAAAATAATGCATTTAACAGCTAGTTGAAGGAGTTCTCGGTCTAAGAGTTGAACCACCCAATCTTAGACATTCAACGTCTCTTAGGTTATGATCAGTAATGAGTGCCTAATTCACTATCCAAGATACGATAGTCAACCAAAATACATTTACCAATAATCATATATCATACCTGACATCATCCTTGAATCTCTATGATCTGAAAAAATCATCATATAGAAGGATTGGTGCAAAGTGCTAGAGCTCAGTGAAATGTTCATTGTCATCCCTAACTGATAAAGAACCATACTTCATGTGTATAAAATATATGGATATATCAGCCCTCAATGTTTTGGGATTGAAATAATCATATAAGTACATTTTCAAATCCCTCCAAACCATATATGAATGATGGTATTCTTGGGTAATAATGTCCCACAATCTCTTGGAAGAATCTCAAAATCATTATATAGAGAGATTCACTCTCCTATTAGAAGGTGTATCAAGATGCCAAAAAATCGATTTCATGGGATCCTTCCATGACATGACATACCTAGAACCTCCATGACCAAAAAGGTGGGCAGATGTTTCTGCTAAAATTCCATCGTCAACTCTACTGTAGTAGGGACATGTCGTGGGGATCCTTGCACAAAGTACATGAGCTGTATGAATGCCTCACAAAATTAGGCATCAGTTCCCTGTTCAAGGATAATATGATGTGTTGTAAGTTTCACTATAGAAATTAATATTAGTAGCTCATAGACCACCATATCAAGAGTATGGCCATCACCACCAAATTTGTGCAGGACTAGAGTCTGTCATGGTGGAATATCTCTTCCTATATTAGAGTCATACCCTTCTGGATACTTCTAAGATCTAGCTCTAGGATAAGTATAAGACCATGGAGAATCATAAGTGATATTTTATACTAACCACTATAAAGGCTGGGATAGGTCCATGTTCTCTGTTTCATATTAGGGGTTCTAGTATATAGTGTGTTCATTGCATGTTATAAAGGAAAACACCCTTTATGTTTTAATTAACATCACTATTTAATGATAACCATTTTAATTAATTTTTAATAACAAACCATTTAGGCACATGATTATATATAATGTTCTAGATAAAAGAGTCACCATTCCCTTGTTATATAATACTATGAATTATAAATTGTAATTATTATGAAATATAATTGAAACTTGGTATTTACCATCCAATATAGTTTTTAACAAGATCATATATGATAATTTGATTAAATGGGCTACCCTTCATAATTTATAAAGGACCATTATCTTTATCAATTTTTTGACACCCATTTAATCACAACCATAAATGTTTTAGCCAATGAAACCAATGGTACATAGATAAAATGTGTTATAATTGGTTAATTAAGGTGACACAATCAATTTATATTGGAGAAAACCATATATGTAGATGCAGATACTTTAGTGACCAATATTATATCATAACTACAATAAGACCTGCAATCACAGAACAATAATACTAGTAAACATGGAAATAATCACTAAAGCACGATTTATAATTAAAAATGTTGAATTTTTATCTAAACATTGTATTTAGATAAATATGAAACATAATTTGGAAATCAATGAATGCAATATATATGGAATGACATATTCATAACATGTGAATCTCTAGGTGCCTACATTGATGTCTTTTGTAATACATCATCTCCTTTAATGTACATGGTTATATATAACCCATAATGAAAATAAATTCCACAAATAATGTGTGTCACCCAACAGTAAAATCCATATTACAATAATAGGCATAATCTTGAACCAATGTTACCATCCTAGATTATTTTTATTTTCCCTATATGTGGTTTAGATACTCCTAGGAACAGGCTCATTAACCAATTCTGAGACATTTCTAGTCTCCTCGATAGTAATCCAAATACTTAGACAAAAGTAAAAGATGTTATAATACCACATTGTGACATGCCTAACTAGTCCACTCATGAGTAACTGAACACGGTTTTCCACATAGACTAGAAAATGCCTCCCCGTATACTAGAGGTTTCTGACTAGCAACGAAGGTCTATGATGGCATGGTGGGGAGACTATACTAACCTGATCAAAGTGGAACATAATGTTATAAAATGATAGATTAAGTAGTGGATAAATATAGTAATGATTAACAAATGAATCATAAATTCCAAATTAATAATTAGTAGTGTAAAATCATCGTAAAAAATAATAGAACCATATCCTGTATCATATACAAAATGAAGTCATGTTTTTTATGCAATAAAAAATACGATTTAAAGGGATACAAATCAATAAATAAATACAATATGATTTAATAAAATGAAAAGAATAAAAAAATATATCTCTAATAAAATCATAAGAAAAAACACATTCCTCCACTATCATACTTCATCCTATAATAGAAAAATTAATCATCCATATCACAACACTTTCCCTTGTCTCTACTTGCAGCCACGACGTTTTTCTAGGTACCAATTGGTTTCCAAAACAGAGTGTAGGATATTCTTAGTAGGATAGAAAAAAATGGTTTCATATACTATCATGTATGTGAATATATAAATAATAGGTGTTTAGGTAATAATATGAGTTCTGAATGAAATATATAAACCACATGTTTGACTGGGTTCTGAAAATTATACCCGTCTGATACCCCCTACATCATCCTAAGCTAAAAATTCTCAAATGGACTACCAATTCAGTTTTTAGATTCTAAGAATGGATTGGGGCCCCGATAATAGGAAATGGGTCCCTTATGGATCATATTTTTCTATGGTATGAACACATCCTATGTGATTACCCTTGATAAAGGAAATATAACAAGGTTGTCATTTAGGTAAACCTCTGATCGAATCTATGATAATTATTTAAAATGGAAACCACTTCACATAAATTAATTAATCCATTAATTTGTTTGAAAACTGATCCCATCCATAGTGTTCCATATGAATAACATAGGTATCACTTCATGTGTACTATATACCTATCACTCTGTAAGAAAACCCATGGAATTCTTTATAGGAACATAGGTATCTCTCTAAAAATCATATAAATTCATTTATCTATGATTCCATCCATGATGTTCCACATTAGAAACCCAAGAGTCACTCATGGCATAGTATAGTGAATTTCCATTTGATCACATCCTTAGTATCCATACTGGGAACCCAAGTGTCACCCATGACGTAATATAATCAAACCAAAAAGTGTGCCTTTCCATGGAATTCATATAAGATCCCATGTAATACTCAGGGAATGATATAAATTCATTGATAATAAAATTTAATTAAATAATAATAACGATCCTATCCATTGAATTCCAAGTGGTAACCGAGGTATCACCCTCAACATGGAATAATGAGTGGCTATGGGCTCTCAGTCTAACCATACCATTCAACACGTATTTTACTATAATTGATCCATATAATTTATAAAGGATAAATATAACTCACCTCAGAAGGTTGTTTAATTTCATAGCCTAGTGTTAGAAATCGTGTATGACATAAATCCTTCCATTAAATTAAATTAAGAAACATTATATTTAATTAATTATAACCTAACAATTATAGGGGTAAGGAACACACGACATAAGGTGAATCAAATTCATAAGTAAGTCACGGTTGTTTTGTATAGTTTAGTAACAAACAAAAAGGGGTAGTTCTATTTGGGGTCCTCAAACCTCATCGATGATTAAATGTCATCTAAAATCGGCCCACCCATTTAATCTAACGAAATGTTCATTTAGAAGGAGATGCTCAAAATGTGAGGCACGCAACATAACGATGCAATATATATAAAACTATATTTTAAGGGAAAATAATTATACCATCTACTCGAGACGTGTGGTGAATTTTTCTTCTATTATTGTATTTTAATAAAGGATAGAACAGAAGAAATCAAATAAATAAACAAATTCCATGAAAATAGGTCATATTAGATTGCTTGGAAATATGATTTATAAGGGCTATATAAATGATGAAAAAAGGATGTGGATCAAAGGGCTTATAGATATTTTTTCCAAACAACCGATAAATAAGGAATTAGAGTTTTTATGGGGAAGATATATCAAATACTATATTGGTTTTCCATGGGAGAGCTCCAAGTTGATGGAGTGGTGTTAGTTGTGAATAAGGGAAAAAAGGGAGGGAGAACATAAAATAAGGAAGGGAAAAAATTGTAATTTCACCCATATTTAAATGGTGCATGGTTTGACCACACTGTAAGTCTACACCATACACCAACAATGCATACCCCTGTCTAAATGGAACAAAGCATACAGACTTGGTAAATGGTTTTGTAAAACCATGTGCGGCCCGTGTGTCCCTCTGCAGACCCTCTATAACACCCCACATAGTTTACCCAAACCCTGTGGCCATAGGTTCACTATTTTATGAAAATCATAGACTAGGTCTATTTCCAAAAAAAACCCAATGTTCCGAGCTCCAAATGATCCCCAATTTTTTTCCTAAACTCCCTTAATTTACTAGGAACATCCATAAGGATAAAAAGAAAGGTTTAGACCAAAATTAAAAGGATGCATAACTCATAATAGAATTTTGGATCTTATAGAAATTTTAGTAAACATAAGGATAATCTTGTAGTTTTACATATATGATATGTTAAACCGGAGCTTATGTTGTATTTATTAAAAACTAATAATGATTTTAATAATATGAAAATGTACCACAATAAAGGAATTCTTCATATTATCATTCTTTCATATTGGCTACATAAATGTACATATAAATATACATTTCATGAAATGTAATGATAGTTGGCCTCTCAAAGTATGACATTTAGTATATCCCAAAATGATGTTTGTTATGGATTAATATATGTTATGATGAAATGTTATAGTTAGGATGAGTTTGATTCTTGTATAGAGGACCAAACAAAGAATATGATATGTGTTGTGTGTGTTGGAAGAACTACTAAGTATACCATGTATACTAGGTGTGCATAGATCAAATTTGAGTCTCCATTTCCTAAGGTTGGAATGATGACTAGTGTGATAATATATATATTTTGATAACATATGTACACAATTCCACATACGAACATAGATAAATCAACGGTTGTTTGGGTATGTTGTGGATCATGTCATCAGTGTGAGCTTAACCAAGACGAGATTTATACTCTTGTATAATGATTTTGACATATGGCCCTCATTTGATATGGAACATGGGATTTCTAGGCCTCAATATGATATTTAATATCTATCTAGATAAGTTACATGTGACATGATTATCCATAATGACGAATTAAATGTGATGTATTGATTTACTAGATCAATCTACACTCAGAGAATTGAGAACATATTAGTTGGCTATATGGGATTTCCATGCTTTGTATACTAGGTCACTTGATGTCTTGGACTATGGGAATATATGATAATGATTATTTTCATATAGTGAATATTATGATAAACATTTATGGAGATACATGGGTTTGATGGGGATCATTCTCGATCCAATTATAGCTTTAGTAGTATTGATTATTTTCTAGAGGAATCTATTTTCTTATATATTTGGAAATTGATTTGAATTTATTTCCAACACTGTAATGGCCCGTGGGGTCAAACATTGTGGTTTAATGAATGTGGATGGAGTATGAATCAATGATATACTATAAAAGTATTTTTGATGGGTATTCACAAGGCATTTCTGTTGTTGTAATAAAAAAGAGAAATTAATGATATCTTTACAAAAGGTCTTTTGGAATAGACCCAAAAATAGTTCTGGATATAGTTTGTGAAGTTATTGTATACGATACAATATAAGGTGAAATGACACAAAGTCTTTTAATAATTGGTGAATATGAGATATTTATGGAGATATTCCCTAATTCCTTATATACATATATGATATATATATATATATCTTTTAAATTAGAATTTTCTTGCACTGGTTATATTATTATGAAATATGTGATTCTTTCAAAACGATAAATTTTTATCATTTTTTTCTATTATTTAAGCAATAAATCAAGGAACCATTTCATAAGATGAAACAATGAGGAGTTATATAATTTTTATGATGAATACATTTATTGGACAAAGCATTCATTATGTGTTACGAATGAATGAGTTAATGATATGTCCCAAGGGATTTATTTATTGATTTATAAAGTAATACCATGTGATGAAAATAGTGTGGGTATTCATCCATTGACTCATGTATCCCATGATATCTTCAACAACCTCCTTTTCATGAGAGTTACTAGAATTCCATATAGAATATGTGTATCCCAGTTGAACATTGAGATATTCAGATTAGCCTATGGATATCGATGGAGGTGGGATGCTTAGTAATTCTAATAAGTGATCCTTATCAAACATATATAAAGATGAAGATTATTTAGAGGATTCTTTTGTGAAAGGTACACCTGTTTATAGTATTTATTTATGTCATTTCTTATATATGTTTCATATTTTTGCATGGAGATTCTAGAAATATGGTTTTAAATTGATTTCACATGTTTTAATAACTTTTTTAGACTATTAAAACCATTCAAGTAATATTATGATGGAAACTTGGATTAGAGTCACCATCCTTAATGTGATATTGAAAAATCCACATATTTTATTTGATATTCATTATATGATAGGTATATATATCCAGATGTTTTGAGCCATATAGGAATCTCAATTTGGATAATTTTATAGAATTCTTATTGAAATTAAATTATGGTTTACATTGATTGATAAGGTTGTGTTATCATATATTGAGAATGATAAAAATTTTCAAAATAAATATAAAAATATACCTCCATTTTTGTTTCATGCCAATCAATTAGGCATATACAAGCTGGTTTCTATAGGAATGACATTTTCTCTTTTTTATCTTTCATGGTTCATGAGGATAGGATATTTAGTTTTGAAGAAATCGTGAACGTATCCAAGGAACATGATCATGTTAATGATACCATAGGAGAAAATCATATGAAGGGTCTTAGTCCTGACACTAAATATCCAAATTCCCTAGCGTGTGGTGTAGAAGTGATTGGGAAAGGGTAGAATAAAGTGGAACATTGGTGTAGAAGAAGGGGATCAGAATATTACCGAAATCTTTATATATATATATATATGATATATATGTATATATATTTAATGAGAATTATGAGTTGCATATATATAAGGGTATAATATTTTAGGCATTATGTTATTTTAGAAAAATGATAAATAAATATAATTTTGTCTTTCACCCATATATAAAATCATTAAATGAAATCATTTCATATTTTTATTAAATGATTTGGAGTAATTGAATTATATGTATTCATACACACATGAACAAGTCATGGTATTTATTCACGCATTTCAATGCATGAATAAATGAGGGGATAATCAAGGAGAACGATGATGGTCTATTTAACTACTGACATGGGAGGACAGTGATTGTACAATTATATTAGCCTGGTCCAAACCATCGTAGAACAAAAAGTCACTCTTCCTTATTCCTTTTTTATATATAAGATTCTATCACACCATAGAGGATGGAGAGTCCCTCATGTAAGACCTGTGATTAAAATTACCATGTGGATACACTATGGCGGTGGGAGTATTTCGGTTTGCACATTGGTGATCTTACTCAGGCATATCATATTAATATCAAACTGTTTTTAAGGATCTTCTGCATAAGGGGAACATATTTACAATGCGATTTATTTCCAATATTTACCATATGTTTCATATTATCTTTTATGGATATCATGGGAAATAGGGGTTTAAATCACTTTCACATGATCTAAAAATTCTTATTAGACTCTAAAAAACCAATTAGTGATATTAGAAAATGTAAATGGATTTGATCTATGAAATATTACGATTAAATGAATATGAGAATGAATATAGAGTAGTGTTTCATGTTTATACATTTTCAATTTTAAAATGGGTTTACCCTTATGTAGATAGGCTAAAAAAGGCAACCCTTACACATATAAATCTAGTCTTCAAAAAGGTAACCAAGGCATTACCCTAATGTCGAGTGGTCTACATATGGGTCGTATTAGCTTACCCTTTTATAGACTGATCCACATAAGGATCACCGTAACATACCATTATGATTAGTAATGGCTACGTAAAGGTAGTTGAGTTTTTTAAAATGATTATTTAAAGGTAACCAGATGCTTATTCTTACAGTTATAGGAGTTCTTTAATAGTAATCATGTGCTTTACCCTTATACGAGGAATTGTGTAAGTGTGATACATAATGATAATTAGGATTTTAAAAATGTTGTGTAAAGGTATTACCCTTATACAAGGTACTACGTAAATCTGTTTCTTAAAGGTATTACCCTTATGTGTGGTGTTTCACATGAGTTGTTTCTTCCTTACCCTTACATAAGTGGTGTCATGTCAAGTAAGATCCTTTCTACCCTCACTCCGAATATCTATATAAGGGTAAATGGGGGATACCCTTATGTAGAAATTTATTCCAACATAAGGGTAAATATAAAATTAATTAAAAGATATTTTTAAATCATGAAGTGTTTTAATGGTTTATAATATGTTTATAAATCATTATGAAACATATTTTAGAAATAATTAATTTATAAATTGTTTATTAATAAATTAATTAATTTTATATTTTTATGATTAAATAAATAAATTTTTAGGAAACATTTATTTTTCCCAAATATTAAATGTCAATATATAAATACCTTTTAACAAATTATAATACAAACCTATGATACAAAAATAAAACTGTTTATTTATAAATCATAATAAATAATTTATAAATGGATATTGATTTTGAAATAAGGCTATAATATATAATTTTAATATTTTAACTATGAATTATTTTTAATTATTTATTTTTAAATACTCAAAATAAAAGGTGTCCTTATTTGGATATTATTTAATACACATAAAAAATGTTTTGAGGACTTATATGATCGATGTATAAATAATGTATAAATATTTTATGTTTATATTTTATAAAATGTATACATAATATAATTTGGATTATAAATGGTTTATAATTCATATAATTTCCTATATTTAATATAGTAATGTCATATAATTATTAATATGAAAGAGTTAATATTTAAATTGATATAAAATTATTATATTCATAATTATGTATTTTCCATAATATAATAGGTGAAAATTATAAAAGGGATAATAATAAAATTTTATTTATGAATTGTTCATACATATTTATCTCATATTTACATATTTGAATTGTAAATTCATTAAATGATTTATCCCATTTTATATTCATGTTTAGTAAATTGTTTATGAAATGTGAATATCGTGTATGGTTTAGTTTAATTGTTAAAATTCTTCTAGGAAGGAGCCTTTGATTACATGCTAGGATTGACTCTATAATGAAATTAGGTTTTGTTAGAATAATGAGAGATATTGAGTAGAAAAACAAAAATATATAAACTATTTAATAATAGAAAAATCATGGATTACAACAAGCCCTTAACTTTCACCTGAAAACCATACCACCCCAACCACTTTCCATTACATACTACTATATTACCCATGGAAGTTTATTATAATCATCCCCACACATGGATTTCCCCATTCTCCATACCCACCAATAGCCCCGACTGGCTGCACAAATACCAATGACACTATGACAGATTTGAATAACCTCACCCCCAATCCAAAAATTTCCCCCCATGATGAAAACCCACATTTTCCTCAAGGTGAAAAAATTAAAGCATGGCTAGGATTCTTGGGAATTGGAATGATATCTCCATTTGAACCACTCTTTCTTTGATAACATTTATCCTAGAATAAGATCCGTGTCTTCAGTTTAAACAACTACATGTATAGCTTCATGACAAGTAACATCAACCAACTAATATCATGATATACAAACTATAAATCACCCATTGTTCTAAAAAAACCAATAACCTATAGGATATATTCATTATTACGTCCTTAAAATCAATGATTTTTTTCCATGCTATGTGTATGCATTGATTTTTCTTCTAATAAAATCACTAATTGGACTCTAACATCAAACAAACCAAACCAGGTAAATGTAATCGTAGTAGGGCCAAGATAATCCATTAAAGGTGCACTAGGTTCATGGAAAAAATTAGTGAAAAAATAATTAATCCAACTGGCCCGATTACCCCACTATACCCTTTATCTAACCACAGCCTGAAGACAAATGTTCTATTTCCTTTTGTGTTTTTAGGACTTTTATATAAAATCAGATAATTTGAAAAACCCCCTTGTTATTGTTGCTAAGATTACTATATTGTTTGTTTAGACTCCTTAAAAGATTATATTTGATTCAAAACAACTACATAATGATTCAGATAGACAAGACACAAAACTCTAGAAAATTAACACATGGAGCCACCACTAAAATTTATTCAAAATTGGATACAAAACAATTACTTATTAGGAAAATGGTAATAGACCACACTATCTAACCTCAATAAAAAACCTTTTATATATAAAATTACATGATCAATAAACATATAAAATCATGATTCAGCTGATCAAACTGGAATACCCATGGGATATAATGTTCACCCACCTTTAGATTCTTGTCTTTCTCCAAGAATAGAATATCATGTGCTGAAAGAAGGATAAAACAAACATCCAATAATTTATAATAATAATAATGATTTAACTCTTCTAAATATTGAAGTATCTCCCAAATTATTTTCACCTAAAAACACTATGGAATTCAATGTCCTTGATTTCACAACTATTGAAAAAAAGATATGAATTAAAAAGTTCAACACTATCATTAGTTAGACTGTAGCTTATAATTACCAATTTTTTCAAATAATTGTATATATTAAAATTCACTCCCTCGATTTAAATACTTCATGGGATTTGATGGGTCTCATTTTTGTATAGTGGATTTTAATTCTACTTATACCCTTTACTAACACCAGAAACCCCTCTAACTCCCCACAGTCCCATCATAATTATGTAGGATACTATAGTTCCCCTATTGTAGCCTTCCTCTATTCCAATAACCATTTATTGTCTAATCAATATTATTTTTTCCTATATAAAAAACAAATCCGATGCTGGTATAGATTTTTTATCTTTTGGGAGACTTCTGTCGAACTTATTGTGGAGCTCTATAGTATGAACTATACTAGCCTCTTTTTATGAATGATATATACTACTTCAGAAAAAATAATCACACTCATCATTGATATGAGTTTCTTTAGTAATAGTTCCTAGATCACTTTGGACACCACTTCCAAAATTTATAATGGTTTTCTCTATAGGTCCACCAACCATCATAGAATTTTTTTTTGAAAATCCTCTCAAAAGTCACCAACTCCTACATTTTGAACATCCAATCATTTAGTGTCACATGGAAAAATTTATTTCTCCTCACTAATAACACCATGTCTCATACTATGAAAGGTAAAGAAAAATACCTTTCCAATGTGAGTAGTGGATGTGGTGTTCTCCTCCACTTCTATGAATTCCATTATAGTAGATAGGACTCCCATATTCAATACTTTTGTATATAATGGTTCGATTTATCTATAAAAATAAAACATTACAATGGTATATGTTTTAAAAAGTGTATCAAAAATTTTCATAGGTTCTCACTCTATCACCTTCCCATACCTCTCCAGATGAGATGACATAAATTACTACCAGGTTGAAAATAGTGATGATTAATTACAGGAAAATAACAATACAAATTCACACTCTCCATTCTAATCTATGATAATTGTAACATCATATTCTTCTGAGTCATATTAATCATAAAATATGAATCATATTTTGAAATACAACTGAATGGATCTTCTCTGGTGAAATTAGGTATTTACACTCTTCAAAACCTAAAGATAATCCAATCCATGATTTAACACCCTCCATGAACATATTTCACCCTTCTCCACATATGTCCTTGATGCCAGTGAGATTAATGAATCCAGACACAAAAAAAACCTTACTCTATTTATTTTCTGGCATGAATAGATGTTCCTGTAAAATATACACAATATGTTGTTCCTTAAAACATTGTAAATTTGTTAGCTCTGTGAGATCATGGATTTGAAACTATAATATTTTCATAGATTAATGATGCTTCTGCAACACTACTACTTGTTCTTGGGGACACCAAACTAGTCTCAATGTCATTCTATACAGAAATCAGTGTTGTGTCTTGACCACCACTCTTCAAACATCTTCTTCATAATAAAACACCATGTTCTTCACACTAAGACACTTCAATATGAGTTAATATATACGTTGAGTTCATGGAATGAGTTTAAATCTCAAATAATTACTTATTTTCTCTCTCCACGAATGTCTAGGAGCTATCACATCTATCTTCTAGTAGTGATCAGGTCTCTATACTATGATGAAGACCCCAACTATGGGAAATTTTTTGTCACAATTCTTGATTCTTCAATGGTGTTCTCATTTACAATATAAATTGTGTTCCTTATCTCACAATGCATAAGAATAAAGATAGATGAAATAGATAAACATACACAATTAAAATTTTTTGTATCAATCATAGCTAAATACACTGTACACATAGGTCTGAAGTGATCACATCACCAAAAGTATTCTGCCTTCTCTATAAATCCATACACCGTTGTCTAAGCCTCCCTACAACGATCGCGGTTCTCCAATGTTGATTGAATCCCAAATGGTGATCCACTCCACAGAGGAGTCTCCAAAATGTCAGAGTTATGATGAATTAGATTCTCTATTGGGTAAAGTATCCATGAGTTGAAGGAGTTGAGGCCATACAACCTACCTATATAGAGGATTATGCCTTATCTAGGGTGGTGATAGGGGATGACTATCTATCACTTCATGCTTAGTAATGTTGATATTATCAATCTCATATATCATTATTAATTTACATGAAGTGTTTATCTAACTTATGAATATTATGAATTAGGATATGTTTGTATAGGTTTGACTTCAATTTATGGGTGAGTAACAAAAACCTATGGGTTGTGTAAAGAGTTACAAATCAATCTATATTGATCATATTGATTATATTGAGAAAATAATATTTCAAAAAAAATAACAGAATCATTGATAAATAAAATAAAATAACATAGATAAAATAGTGAGATAAATTACCCTTTAAATACTAGGTGTGATATTACTTCCAAATAAGCACTCTTCTAGACTTCAATCATTCAATCATGTAGTTTCCCTCAAATGTGGGGTGCCTCTAGATTATATTGTGTATAAAAAAAGTAATGAATGATATTGTATCATCATTGGGTTGTTTCATGAAAAAGAAGGGTTCCCATGTATTTTCATATTATTAGCTCGTTCTTGATGTTCACATTGGGTTACACTAGATGGGAAACCTAATGGATTGGGATACCATTAAAAAAGAGTTTGGTTTATCCATATGATTGATTGAGAAAATATTTATCCACCTAAATATACAAGAGTTATTTATGATATGATTAAAATGATTCCTTGTCTAAATAACTAAGTGGAGAGTTTCACATGTTTTATAATTCATAAATTTCTATAACCATTACTGAGAAACATATATGGATAAAAGTTTTTAATCCAAGATAAAATGTTTATCTATGTATTTTTCAAAATATTAGGGAATGTGAACATACCTAGATATTATATATATATTTGGATAAGCATCATGTGTTGTGATTATCTATAAGGATGATGGATATGTGATTTATTCATTGATCATATCAGTCTACACATAGATAATTGAGAACAAATGAGTTGGGATTGACATTCTCCATGTCTAATGGTCAGTAAATGCCTTGGAAAAATTATGAAGTATGATAATACACATTTTCATATGACACATACTGGTGTAAATGGGTATAGAGATACATGTATTAGATGGAGATCATGCTAGATAACATTATTGATTGAGAAGCATGGATAATTTTCTAGAGGATGCACATTGATTATATATATGAATATGAAGATTCTTATTTGTTATCAATTTCATAAAATCCCATGAGGTATACTTCGCAGTCGATTTGATGAGGTTTGATATTGAATTAGAGATCTACTCTAAAACTAATTTAGAGTTAATCCAAAAGTGTTTTAGATTTATGTTTACAAGTTATTACATTTTATGTGATACAAAGTGAAGTTAATGTTATAATTCCAAAAGTTTTTTTGGATATTATATCTAAAAATTATCATATATGACATAACATAAGGTGAAATGACATAATGTCTTTTAGTCTTTAGTTCAAGCAAGAGATTTATGAAAATATTACTTAAAGACATATATTTATATATATATTATATGAAAATGATGATTTTCATGTACATAAGGGTATATTATTTTTTAATTATGTGATTATAAAAATTTCATAAATAGTTATCATTTTGTGTTTCACCCACATAAGATATCATTAAATGAAATTATTTCATATTTATATGAAATATTTTAGAGTACATGCATTTGATGAATTCATACATACAACAACCAGACATTGTATTTAATATTGTGTTCCAAAAGATGAAGTAATGAGATGATAAATAATGAGGATCCTTGATGGCCTATTTAATTGCTTTGATGTGATGCCAATGGATTTGTAATTTTATTAGGTTTTTTAAACCTCCATATACATGAAAACATCACTTTCTTCTTCCTTCTTTTCATATGTGATGATAACACATCATGAAGGATGAAGAGTCCTACATGTATGAAATGTAATTTAGATTAACCCATGAATAAACTGTTATGGTGGGATGCTTTCATATACCACTTTGGTGTTCTTCATCAAACTAATCAGATGAAGATCAAATGTTCGGTTTGGATATTCAGTGTAAGGTACACATATTTAATATGTTCTTCATTTTTTGTATTTAATAGAGGTTTCAAATTATCTTTCATGGATAACATTTGAAAAAAATTAAATCTCTTATATATGTTCTAATAATTTTTATTAGACTCTATGAAAACCCATCAACATGCACCAGCTGGTTCCGATGACATTTCTCTTTCAAAGTATGATCAAGAGAACTATTATTTTAATAAAAAGATGTTGTAAATTGATGAAAGGCCTCAGCTAAAGGAAGTGTTAAGGATGATTTTTTCAAGTATTTATTATATTGTGGCTTCTACTTAGGATCTATATAAAACACCTAGCTTCACTATATTCCCTACGATCCACATATTTGGATAATGGGAATCTGATGATAATTATTAGAACTACTTTACATGTTTAGGGTATAAAAAAATCTAATAGTCTTAAGGATAAATGGATATGCCTAGAGGTTTAAAAGGAATTAAAATATCCTCTAAGGGGAAGGTTTCAAAAGGTATCTATTTAGGTATGTATTCTTCCTTCGAGGAACAAATTAAATCATAATGTAGATTATATGGGATAGAAAGGTCCTAGGTTGACATTGACTATGAGAGACCTGTTACATATATAGGATTTTCATTTAGAGATGTACATAGTAATGGTATTTAGGTGGACGAATTTGCTGATTATCATTTGGAGACTAATTCTTAGTTGGTATTATATGAGTATTTTAGACCTAAATTATCTCAAGAGAATAAGCTATTATATTGAAGAGATCATAAAGCTGGAATGAGTTTGGAATCTGCTCCACTTGTGAGACTCAAGTCAAGGAAGGGTCCACTTTTCATTAGATATGAGATGAGTCCTGATTTAGTACAAAATAAATAGGATTTCAGAAGTAATATTTAATTATATTCTTCCATAATACATAAATTTAGAAGGTATATAGATATTGAAAATGATGGGATTTTCAATCCATATGATTCTTAAGGCCAACAAGATGATAATTTAACTACACTGGGTTCTTTAGTATTTTCATAGAGGATCCCTAAATCCCTTTTTTATATAAAATAATGTCTCATTTAGAGATAGGTATACTTATTTTGAATCATCTTAGTCCTAGATGTATTCAATACAGAGTAAATCCCCAATTCTTGCTCCAATAAGAAATGAGAAATTAGCCCTTAAAACTCCTATTATGCAAGTTGTTGTCAGTGTGAAACATACTAAACAAGTTAGTTATATCACAAATCATGGAGTGGGAAAACCATGAAATAAGGATTCTCTAAATTAATTAGTAGTAAAGATGATAAATCCAATTCTAGATCTTAATATTTCTATGTATTGAGCCGAGCATCACCATCTAGATAATTGAAAAGGAAATAATTTGACTAGAGAACTAAAAAAGGGATCAGTTTCTTAGATAAATCTAATTATTATATCAGTTTATCAATTATCAGTTTGGTTAAATGTAAGGTTTCTACATCGAATAATTTTTCTATGTTTGATAACTTTATATATCCATTAATCAAGAAATTGTTTTGGAGGATGTTGAGCTTTCTTGTAAGAAGATTGATACTATAAATTGAAATTAGAAAATCATGCATTATGTTGTCCATTCCACACTGGAGATTTTGGGTCATAGTATAAAATTTTCTTTTATAGAAAATTAATCATAGGAAGAAAATAATGTTTTGAAAATATCCAAAATATGGAGGTGAGGATGACGTACGCATGGTCATGAAGTCCATGAATCATTTCATAACATATGTACTAGATCTCAAACTAGGAAAATTTGTATATATTTATTGGTTTGAATTTTTTTGTTTTATTTGGAATATTCGGGTATGGATGAGTTATCTTTTCTCCTTTGGATTTTGATTTATGATATGGTTACAATTTCATGTCACTTTCTTAGCATTCCACCCCTCTATACCTTTTCATATTCTTTATAATAAAAGGGGTGTATTATGATCATCTACTTGGATAGTTTTGCATAGTTGTTAAGATATTTTTCTTATTATTCATTTTTCAATGTTAATCTATATGGAATACTTTGATGCTATTTATGTTCATTCATGTCACTCACAACTATGTTGTAATGATGTGGGTGAGGAAGCTATTGTTTGGCTGAAAATAGTAAATCAGACCTCCATGAGGATGAAGTTGATCAAAAAGTATTTTACTATCACTCAGAGATGATAAATATTATCTGTTGACAGGAGGAGATGACCTTTGGAGTACACTATGATCGACCATATTTTTTTTTGGTGTCTCCATAGATGGGGCATCGTCATTTTCAAACACAAGGGAATGAAGCACGATGGTTTGTGGCACTGTATGAGATTACCAAGGGTATTAGATAATTGGCTTACAAACTGGAAATTCCCCCATATTGTCAAGGTATGAATGAAATGTTTCATGTGTCTTAGCTTCATAGGTATATTCCTGATCATATGAAAACCACTGATATGAAATACATTGAGTTGAAACCAAATGCATTGTTTGTGAGATAATCGATTCTAAATGTGGACCAGAGTGAGATGGTGTTGGGAGGGAAGATAATTCCAATTATTTGAGTTCTATAGCACTATTTACTAATCCAAGAGGAGTATTGGGTGTGATAATGGAATTCATATGATGAATGGATAGATTTTTTTCTATAAATAATCAAGACTCACTTATCTAGGATACAATTTCCTCAGAGGGAAATATTTTAACGGATAAAAATTTTCAAGTACCTAACACCTTGATTTCATCCCATATTAATGTGTTCATAAGTTATTATTTTATTAAGTGAAGAATCATGTAGCTTATGTTTGGGTTTGGAGGGTTTTTTAGGACTTTAATGTGGATCATGATTGGTGCATGGTTAGTGCTAACTATGAGGCATTACCAAGAAAAATGCCTGACTCGGGATAGGGGTGAAAATCACAGTTGGTGAATGATTAGTGAAAAATGTGAAAAATTCCCCAGAATACTAAGTGACTCCGGACAGAGGTGAAAAGAATAGTTGATACACAGTTTGAAAACCCTTGTGGCCAAACAATGAAGGTTTCTAGAAAAGTAAGAGCCTCATACAATTAGTTTATGATTTAGTAAATATTGGGACCACACCATGATCATTGTTTTAACTCATAAAAAAATTGGACATTATACACAAAAACTCTATGAAACTCTTCATTTTTCATCTATCACATATGGACCTTGATCTTAGGGACTCCAATGGTGGTTCTTGGTTTTTATCTACCTTTATACTCAAAATATAGTGTATCTAGAGGAAATGAAACTTCTAGATTCAAGTTAAGGGGATGTTATTCTATATTTCATCATGTCTATTCTAAATCTCTTCCTCTTGTCTTGAGATAAATCTTAGATCCATCTATGTAGGATGGATCTATGGATTCCATCAAGATATAAATGATAATTCTTATCTTTTTTATGGTTAGACATTGGTTTAGAGAATTAGTGTCTCTTCCTTGAGCATATCTAGAACTATAATTGATGGCTGATCTCCTTGGATAAGTTGAATTGATTTTAAGCCTATGTTATAATTTCCTTCATGAATTTTTCTCTGTAATCCCTTATGCATCAAATTTGGATTAGTTAAAGGGATCATTAGTGATCCATCTTGAATCCAGTGATGATTCTTGGTGGCCTTCACTATTTAGAATCAACACAATTGAGGAAGGAAGCTCCTTACCGTATAGGTCATTTGTATAATTTTTTTTGCATGATATGATCTGATGATCTTGTGTTCCTCGATTTCCTTGCATGATTTATGTTTCTTATGGGTTATGTACGCATCCTTGTGAGATTTATTCATGATATTACCCAATGATATTATAATGATATGACTTGATTGTGGGTGTCTCATAGCCTGTGGAACTTTTTTTACTTATCATGATAATTGGATTGTTAGAATTTTCTTGATTGAACCCATAGAGGGGGAGAATTGGTGTTGATATAAAGGACAAAGACATGGGATTTTTAATTGAATTTTTGGATATCAATGACATTTTCTGTCAAAGAGGGAGTATGACCATGAAGAGGTGATTGGTACATAATTTATTGGGTATATCTGGTGGGAATTCCATCATGTGGGGATATACGTCCACCTTAGGGTGGGGTGTGAGGTTTTCCTTAAAGATGACCACATAAGGGTTGGTGTATGGTATTCCATAATTATAGGACACAAAAAATACAACTGATGGGTGTAAGTTGATTAAATGATGCAAAATCCATGTTGAATATTATAATACATGTAATGTCTGACACTGGCATCCTTACCGAAATTATGAAGAAGTAAGTGAGCCTAGGTTTCATGGAAGCTTGATTAGGACCTGATGACCCAACACTTGTGTGGTTGGTTGTTCACTTATGAATTACCTTCATGTTGTGACATAATCCATAGTTATATATGAGCTTATTTTAATAGACCATTAGTGGTGTCCTTATGGGTTTATACTCACACACTTAAGAGTATCTCGATGCATGTGTATACTTCATGACCAGAGATCCAGATAAGGGAAATACCCCAATGATAGGTTGTTGAGGAGATGGTTCATGGTGATAGAGGTAGTAACACGATAGTATTTGGATAGATTTTTTAGTTTCTTTATTTATTTTCATATTTCTTGCTTATAAATTTGTTGAACTACCACATTGGGTGTACTTCATTTATTTTCTAATCTGACTCTATGATACATGGCATACCATTTGTTATAGAATTTATTATTATTTATTACCATTGTATTATCTGGGGTTTTTTATTTATATTCTCGTATGATTATGGTTTTTGAATATTGATACATATGTTATAGTCTCCCATCTATATTTTTTGAACCCTCATTGCTATTAGAAAGCCTCTAGCACATAGGGTGGTGTGCATGATGTCATGTGGAACTCAAACCCAAACCGATTGATTCTTATTGGTGTATTATAAACATAATGAGTGGTGTTTAATAAATAATTATGTAATCATAGTGGATGTAATAACTTCCCACATAACCCTTGATAAGGGATGAGTTATGAATTGAGATAATTGACCCCTGACAGCTTTATATAATTTTGTGATACCTGAGATCCTTAGAGATAAATGAGATAAGCATGGGCAGAATGATCTTATGGGAACTAGATTGGTTCATTAAGTTTTGCCCAATATTTTTAGTGATGAATGTATGGTTAGGGTTAGCTTTGGGATTCACCTGAGACCCATGGATTAGACCGAGTGAGACTTGAAAGTATTATCTCGAGTGTATAGGATAAGTTATACATAGGGACAAACCATGTCAGATTCATATCTTGAGAAGATTTGGGTGGGACATAACTCCCTCTAATGGATCATATATACGTTGATATGTATATATTCATACACGGTTGTTGGATGCCTTGGACTATGTACATGGATTTTTTGACTGTTTTTGGGTTCCCATATATATTTATATACATAATTGGGTACACCATCGACTCTGTCATTGGGTATATGATTTCCCATTTGGGAACCCAAATTTTCTTATTAATATATATGGTTGTACGATTCATTGGAAATAGTTCAGGGATCTTGTGTGCACATTATACCTAGATATTAATATATGGATGCATGATTCCATGGACTATTCCTTGGGCTTGGGGTGTGTATCATACAAAGATATTGACAATTGACTTGGATTGCCTCGGACAAGATTCTATGGATCACAGGTAGGGGACATGACCCACCCTGTAAAATTTGGGCAATCATGGGATTTATCGACAATGTAATGATAATAATATTTTGAATGGTCATGGATTTGGAGATCAAATTATACTGTTTAGGATTCTTTAAAATTTATCCTATGAGTTGTGAGGATTCCTTTTATGGATATCATGGATTTGGAACCTGGTTGATTTGGGTTGCGATGTTATGTTACATGCTAAGAGATATGTTCCATTTGATGAAGAATGGAGGGTCAATATCATGTATTGTGTTAGAATCTAAGGATAAACAACTGTATTTATTTATATTTCTACATTTATTAATTTATTTTATAGAACATGTAACCTAAAAATATAACTTAATTTACCGGTCATTTACAAGATCACATTGGTGGTACCCTACCATGTTACGTACTCACACTCTTCTCAAATGACCATTTCACTTGGGTACTTGAGAAAACTTGACTACTCATAGGTATAGGTTGAGTAGAGGCTTGATATTGGATCATTCACCTTGAAAACTTAGTTTAGATTGGAGACTGGGCTGAGGTGAGTCTCAGGAATATATTAGATCCCCAATATATTTTATTTCTTTACTTAATCTCAAATATATATGATCATACCAGTGGTAAAGTAGTTGACTTGTTTGTTTATACGATTAAATTCTATCACTATTGATGGTTTATGTCATTTGATTCTATGTACTCTATATAAGATTATTATACTCGATGATATTTTGTTTATTTTATAATGCAACTTCTAATATTATATGTGGGTTTAGTGTCCCCACTGTCACATATTAAAAACTCACTGTCATTTGGTCACCTCTAGCACATGGGGAGACACGGCTGAGGTCATGTTTTGACCTAATCCGGTTATTATAGACTGAAATGTATCAAATACATTACAAATTGGTATTAGATCATTCTTTTTTTCGCTTACTATCTAGGGAATTGGTAGGAAAATGATATCAGAATTTGTTAGAGCATGAGATTTAAATAATATGAGTGTGTTGTAAAGATGTTTTCTAATAAGATTTCTATGTTACTAGTATATTGATTTTTTTATTCATGTATTTTGATATTATAGTTGTATGATTTCACCTTTTGTGATGATCTTGGATCTTTAGGTTTATTATTTATTATGGATGATGTCTCTTATATCATAGTGGTATGTGGCATCTCATACATCATTCTTGGAACATAGGATTCATATGACATATTCTTGCTTGTGTGTGATGATTTTTGTGATGACTGAGTCATACTATTTATGGTTTAATAAATGAGTTACAATGTGTTTTTCCATATAACATCATGGTAGAATTTTACTCAGCTGGACCATGACATATTTCTTTCTGATGATAGGTCATATCGATTATATAGAGAGATATTCCTCAATGGAGCTCATGTAAATCCATAGTGTATAGGAGGTGTAGGGACCCTTAACTTCCATATTGATTCTCATGGAATTATAATTAACCAGACATGGTATTTATGGATTTCGTCAATGCTGATAATAGTCGAGTGATGTCATTATATATTTGTTGTAAATTGATGAGATCCGGATTCTTGAGAGGGCAGTCCCATATGCAGATTCCTAATGATAATCAGTGTTTTGAGTTGGATGTTGATTTATCATGTGATTCCCAATAAATTTATGATATATGATTCTTTATAGTGGGTCGTTTGTTCATGAGTTTTCATGTGATGTTTGAGAAAATCATATATAAGTGTTACTAAAGAGTTATTACATATGATAGGTGACCTATTTTTTAGGTGAGTGACATTAGTTCCTGGAGGATGGGCTTAGGACATGGGTGAGAAGAAGGTTATAATTGTGATGTGGTATGTTTTCCATACTATGGTTGAGACATGAAATGTGAATGTATCTCAAGAGAGGGATTAGACTAGAAATGTGATCACCATAGAGGTGTGAAGCATTAGTAGGTGCTTCTGGTTTAGGGAATGGTGCACATGTGGTGAATCCAATTATATCATATAAACACAATGATTCCTATAGACGTTTGTGATGATTATAACTTTGAGTACATGTGAATGTTTTGTTAGGGATTAATTTTGAGGAAGGATATGTAATATCCCGACCCTATTGATTCTGTATGCACATCTATAGTACCGTAAAAGCTTGGGTAGACACGGGAAACTTTTTTAAAGGCACCCATATCACCAGGTGATCGTGCAGTTGAACAAGGAATATGTGAAAATGATGGACTTCAAGGATGAAATCAAAGGTATCTTCTAACTTGATGATATTATCATTTTTATGTAACGAGGTTTGTGGTTTTAGGTATATGATACTAGGTAAAATGACATGTGATTCATAATAGCATGTCATGATTTTCAAATGGGTAATATAGGAGCATACACGATTGAATCTAGTTGAGGTAGAGTCAGTCACTAAATGGGAACTTGTGATTAAATGGGAACAAAAACTATGCACATTGCTGCAAAATTAGGGTTTTGGAGAGGGTAATGTGAAGGATGAGGAATGGTAGATTCGATACGATAGTAGTTTAAATTATGTCTCGGGAACTAATCTTTTGTAGTTTGTAGCATTTCATGCCATAAAAATGGTTCATGAAGTGAGTTATTTCTAATATGGGAATAAGAGGTGTTTCCTATTTGGAGGATGATAAAACAATGAATAGATTAGTGTCAAGAGATGATAATAGATGTTCGTGAATTGAATGTAATGATGTGATTATAGGGTATGTCCTTCACTATGATTGATTTTTTGGCATATTATAATGATGATGTTCCTATGAGCTAGGAATATGTAGTAATTGATATTTTATGATAGAGCTTAGTTATAATAAAAAATGCCATTTACCTTCTTTATGTGTGGTGATGGACAAAGCATGGGCTAGGAAGATTATTGTTCAGTTTGGTATGGAAAAAATAAAGAAACCCCTATGGTGGGTATCATCGTATCAAAACTAGAGGCATGACCCTCTATAGGTAGGGTTATAGATGCAATGAGACCAGTTAGTGGATTATAGATATGATATTAAGATGTTAGTGTCCCAATGAATCCAATTTCATCTTGATTCCATAGTGAACTCCAGATGTGAACTCATGTCTGATGCTCGATGGGGTCTGAACATCAGCATTGGGATCAGGATAATTTGGATATGATTTGAATGTGATTTAGATTGATGATGTTTGTTAGTGCTCGAAGCAAGGAATGATGGTGGAATTAATTGGTCATGGATTCAACTATCAAAACATCACTGAAATCAGGGTTTTTTACTTCAATGGGCATGTTAGGATGATCACAAGATTTGGTATAGATTTAATGCATCATGGAAAAATGATTTGATAATGCATTAGTTAGTGAAATCATATATTTTTTTGGAAAGGACTTCTAGGGGAGGAACCAATGGTGTTTTCATAAGTAATTGGATGTGGTGCGGTGGAAATCATTCTCAGTATGTTGTATTTGGAATGACAGTTCTGTTTATGGTATTTCTAGGGGAATTTGGAAAAAAACCTAATGTATACGAGGTATGTTCTTGGAAAATAGAGGCTCGTCAACATCATTGTGAATTGAGTAAATGATCAATAACAACTTTAAACTTGTTCTTTACCTGGGATTTGGTGTTTTATGTTGTGACCTGCACTGAGTGGGTCAGTAGACCATTGTAAATGTTTTTGGGTAGATGATTCAAGTGATGGGGATCACCATGGATCAGAGTCGTCCATTGTGAGTTTAAGTTTATGGTGAAAAGAAACATAAACCTACGGATGAATTGGATAGAGGACACCAGGGTGTATTGGGATAAATGAGTGTGAGTGACCACTATTTCAATGATAGTAATGAATAATGGTTCAATTTTTTTGATTGAACACCATATGTTCATGGTAGCACAGTGGAAGAACATTTGGATTATAGAGACTGGATGTGGCTTGGTGGAATTAAATTGATGACTTTAACAGGTCAGGATTTATGGTTGTATGGATAATAATTCTTATCAAATTCACAAAGTGTAATGGTGGGAAAATTGTAATACCCCATGTCATTATGGGTTAGTAAATTCATGAGGAATTTTAATTTTCAATTTAGTAGATGGTTTTATTTCTAAACTGGGGCTCAGAACAATTTTACGAGTGTTGGAAAATCCCTAATGGAGGTTTTAGAAGAGGAATCATTACCAATTAGCAACACATATTCCTGGGAGGAAGCCGAAGAAGAGTTGGGTGGCCATGGTTATTGAATTTCAGATGCAGAGGAAAGCAACTAGTTTGTGAACTACCACCAACTAGCTGGTGATTTGGTTAGTGGCCCAACATATTGCATGGGTCTACCAATTGATTGGTGAGCCACTGAATTTCCAGTGAGACCCCACTATTAGTTTTTGGAGTCAAAGAGGGTTTTCTTAGATAGTTTTTTGTGGCCTTTTTGATTTCAGGGCCAAGAGGTATTTAGCATGAAAGGGTTACATGAGGAGGGACATTCGACCAACTCCGCCCCCTCTCCTTCCTCCATTGTTTCACCTTACCAAAGAAATATTTAAGGTGTGTTATTATTTTGTATTCATGGTAAAATCTATATTTATCTTCCATTAATGAATAAACCATCACAAAACTTCGATTCAGGGTGATTTAATTTAGGAACATCGTGATTATTTCACCGAAGCATGGTGAATCATTAAAGATTAATGGGTATTTTGATCACCTTATGTAATGGATATCTTGAGATGATGTCTTCATACTAATGATCATTATTTCATTTAAGGTCTACTAATTTTATATATTTATTATTTTTTTGATGTAATTTAATTGAGTTATTAAATATTATTCATGTGTTGGGGATTTTTCTTATGATAGAATCTTAGGTGTATTGAGAACATACTTGGTGTGTCTATTCTCAGTTCAAGTGCATTAGGAGTACCCAATGAGTTTTCAAGTGTTATTCCTAACTAGTTTAATTACAAAATTTATTACATTTGATAGATTTAGTTAATTTTATGTCAAGGACTAGGTTTGAGGGTTCACTGGAAGTGGATCACACCCCATGGATTGAGCTTCTAATAAGAGGTTATGACTTGATGAGTGTTTTGGAACTTATGTCTAATTGAATAAAACATGAAGTTAATTATAAAATTTTAATTAAATTTTAATTTAACTTCAATAAATAAAGTGAACAATTTTCCATAGTTTAGGGTCTCATAATTATGGGAAATGGTTAAGTGGTATTAGTAGGGTCTTGGAAAGGATGGAATGGTTGTAAATTAGAGAAGTACAACGATACAAATGAAGCAAAGAAAACCTAATAATTTACCTTTGGTATGTGGTTTTTTATTTATGAATTAAATATGGGACTTGATATGTGGTATCAACACAGATGGTGAATAACCTTCATCAAATAAAAAAACTGTTTAAAGATGGTTAAATAAAATTTTCAGGCTTAAAATGAAATTTCTAAGAATGAAATGAGTAATATGTTAGGGACCCCAAAAATACATTAAGCACTAACTTGACATCCCAACAAATGATGATCAAAAATATATTTATAATCGTGAATCTTATGATATGTGAATCCTAGGATAGGGGCTTCAAAAATAATCATGTGAGCATAGTGAACCTAATAGGTTCCCACATACTACTTGAGTATGAATGAGTTATCAATTGGGATAATCAGCCCTAGTCAGACTTATGGAATTGTGAGATCCCTTATAGCTTTTAGTCTAGATGAGATGAACATGGGTGGAATGAACATAAAGGACCCAGATAAGTTCTATAAGATTTCCCCTAGGTTTTGAATAATGAAATACTAGTTTGGGATAGACTTTTGTGTCACGTTAGACCCAAGGATTAGACAATGCGAGACTTGGAAGTCTGTCCTTGAGTATATGAGATGGGTTAGACCTAGGGCCAACCCTTATGAGATTTTTATTTTTAGATGATTTTAAAGGGATGTACTACCCTTTGATGGAAGTAATCTATGTTGATGTGTAGATATTCATACATAGTCGAGGGATCCCATAGACTATGTCCATGGATCTGTGATGGACCTTTTTGGGTCCTCATATATTTATTTATATACATGGTTTGGCATGACTTGGACTCTATCCTTGGGTATGAGATTTCTCAACGATGTACCCATATATACATATTGATATTTATAGTCATGGGACTCCTTATATTTAGTTATTGGATTTTGGGTCTGTATTAAACATAAATGTTCATTTATGTTCATGGGATTCCTCGAACTGGTCTTTGGTTTTGGGGTGGGAATCATGCATAAATATCGGTTGTTGACATTGATTTTCTCATACATGATTTTTTGAATTAGGGGTAGGGTAAGAAACCCCCCATAGAGTCTGGGTTGTCCTGCGATTTATCCCTGAAGGTGCGAGGATATTGTTTATTGATGCCTTGGATTTGGAGATCAAATTATACTGTTTGAGATATTTTTGTTTTTATCCTCGATGTCATGAGGATTCCTGTTTTGAGATACCATATATTTGGATATTGGATTATTTGGGTTGACACAGTGACATGATTTTATCCCAGACATCCATCAATACCCAATGTATGTAGGATTTATCCAAGGTGTCACATTAGACTCCAAGTATTGACTATTGTATTTACTAATATTTCAATAGTTATTTATTTATTTTGATGAGTGTGTCACATTTAAATATCACTGCATTTACATGTTATGCATGAGGCCAAATTGGTGATGCCTTACTGAGTTATGTACTCACACCTTTCTCCGATGAAAATTCCACTTGGGTACCCATGAAACGTTTATTGTTTATAGGTTCAGGATGATGGTGAAGGTGAATGTTAATTTTGCTAATTATGAAATTTGAAACTATAATATTTTCCTAAATTGGGAATAATCATCATCCAAATTCAAAAAACTGACATGCAGTTGTGATAACAACCATATAAATCATACTTAATTTAGAAACAATGGAATTTGTTAATTCATTTTTATCATCTCCTTGAGTTGTAACTCAATTTTTAATAGCTCTACCTTATGGAATTATCCGTTATAAGCATTGTTATACTGATCATAGTTGTTTTTCATTATCTTTGAGAAACATAAGGGGATGAAATCCCAAATACCTTGGTTTTCCAAGAGATCTTCCAATAGTTTGGGACTCAGTCCTCATTTGTGGATTTGTGACTATGCTCGTTAGAGCCAAATAGATTCCCATCTAGTATGGAATTTTTCAATTTCAGTAGAGCAGATTAATCCTTGCACCACATATTTTTATTTCCCCTAGTCAATGAAAAATATCCCACATTAGTTACCCATTTTTTGTTTTCCTCCTCTTTATTAAGAACTACTCTTAATCCTTAAATTCATCTTCTTATTCAAATTAATATTGAGGTGTAGTGTGTATTATTTTTAAAAATTGATTGATAATGTCCAAAACTCTGATTTGGAGTGACTAGATGTTTTTATTATTTTTCTTTTTATTATTTTTCCATGATATTGGGTGATTAATTAGCTGAATTGTTTTTCTCATTTTATAGAAAATTTTTTAGAGTCATGTAAAAAATTATATATTTTGGATGTTTATTGCACACATTATATCACATTCCAACAATGATCAGGCTCAATTATTTCACACCTGAAATGGGTATACAATTTAATGAATAGTCAGGGATTTGAATTTTTTAATTTCCATTTAGGATCTAAGTAATGTTTTATGATTTCCTAGGAGAGACTACTTAGTGAAATTTAATTTTATATTAATTTAATGGGTTGAATTATTCCTTTGACATAATTAATTAATACCTCTAATTATACATATATTTTTTAAGTGTTTCCAAATTCAATATTATTTAATTTATTTTTGTATAAATTATTTACATGGTTTTATTTTCGAATCAACATTCATGTGAAAAAAACATACCATTCTTTCAAACTATTTATTTTATGTGATAAATGCGCCAATTAGTTTTTAGTAAGTTATTTCAAATGGATCCTGATCTAGGAAAATCAACGTTCTAATATTTTAATTATTAAATGTAAGTACGTGTTATAAGTACATACTTTTAACTATTCCTATATTTTTGATATTGTAGTTTCAATGGTGGTAAAGCCTATTTATTTTTTGTAATTTTTATGTGGAATTATGAAAAGGGTTTATTTGTTCCCACATGGTGATTGTGAATACTATTAAGGTTTCTACCAAATCAGGTAAATCTATAACAATATTTTATTTGTGCTACAAGATTGTGGAAGGTTTTTAGATGGGATATGTTTGTAGGATCCTTCATGGAAGATTAAGTATAGGATTATACCAATTATTAATGGTTCCCTAGGGGTGATACAAGTTAATATGATTAATTTTTACATCATTGAAGGATTATATCCTGGTACACATAATTTGAAAGGGATATACTTCCCACGCAATAGTCTATTCGGATGCAATTAAGGTTAGATTACAGATTTGGAAATTTTATATCCAAAGAGGATTGTTTTTCATTTTTGGAAAAATCCCTTGATAACTGATGATCCGATTCAATGTTTATTATAAATATATGTATTATTGGATTGGTAGTTCATTCATATGGGTATGGGATACATTCATATATTATTTCATTATAAGGAATGGAAGCATAAATCATTGGGCCAAGGTTCCATTTCTCTCAAACTAGGTATAATTATGATTCGGGACAAGAATTTTCATTTTAATCCTTTAATAATGGTTGGGATACTCCTTAATGACCTGTATATTTATATATGATATATAGTACCTGAAAATTATGGTTTCCGTGCATAGGTTATAATGATATGAAATATAAAATTAAAGAAAAATGATGAATTGTTTTCATTTATTTATATTATGTATGATATCATTCAAGGAATTGTTTCATAATATATAATATATAGGGGACATGAAATTCATATGATGAATTAATTTATTGGAAAAATCATTTACTCATGTATTATAAATGCATGAAATGTGATACAATTGAGGGTTATATTTATTTATTTATAAACTACTATCATGTGATGAAAATGGTGTGGATATTCAAAAAAATGTATCATGTATCCAATGATATCGTCATGTTCCTTATTTTAATTAGAGGTACTAGCATACTCTGGGGAAAACATGTATCCTGTTTGAATGATGAGTGATTTTGATTATCTAGTGGATACCGATGGAGGTGGGATAACTATGTTTTCCACCAAGTGATCATTATCAAATATATAAGAAGATAAATATGATATAGTGGATTATTTGGTGTATCGTATGCTATATTATAGTACTTACTTATTTCAGTTCTAACCCATGTTTCAAATTTCATGCATGGAGAGCTTAGAGATATGGTTTTAAATTTCTTCTGCATGTTCTAATAATTTTTATTAGAATCTATTAAAACCATTTAGTACAATCATATAAACCCGATGATTTTTGTTTATGAAATCAGGAATTAAACTGATGAATAATCACAAAATAGAGTAACTTTTTTAGATTTTAAGAAAAACTAGAAAATTAGGTTTACCCTTACACAATAGAGCTATTTAAAGGTGGCAGTGGATTTAACCTTATATGGATGAGATGAGGAAGGTTAAAAAAGTCATTACCCTTAAATTTAATGGACTACATAAGGGTCATCCTGACTTTACCTTATGAAGATCTGTCTATGTAAGGGTCACTTGTGTTTACCCTTTTGTGAAATACTAGTACGTAAGGGTAATCTTGGTTTTAATAAGGTCATGTAATGGTAATCGAACACATTATGTGTAAAGGTAATGATATGATTTAATATCTTTCATAAAGGTTATTAAATATACTTTTACACAATAAAGGATCTATTTGATTACATAAGGGTAATCATGATATTAAAGGCCCGCGTAAGGGTTGCCATGTTTTTTCTCAGAACCACATAAAGTTAGCCATCAATTTATCCTTACTGAAAACATGACTGTATAATGGTATCCAATAGGATACCATTACCCAAGGGCTTTGAAAATGGATTACCCTTACACAGAATGGATGCATAAGGGCCAAGGCCTTTCCACCCTTACGTAGAATGTCTTCTAATGGGCAAAGAGAGTACACACATACACATGATGGTGTTCCTTTATAAGGAAAAAATAGATTTTAATTTTTTTTTTTCGATTCTAAAATGACTTATAAAATTTTTATAAATCAGTATAAAAGGTATGTTGGGATATTTTTATTTATAAAATACATATAAATTAATTAATTAATTTTTTTATAATTAATTAATTTAATGTTTATGAATTTTTTTCCCAAATATTAAATGATAACATTATAATTCAATTTTATAAATTATATAGAAAATATTATGATATGTAAATAAAAATATTTTTTTCAGAAATCATAAGAAAAAATTTATAAAGGGATATAAATTTTGACCTGGGGAAACAATATAAATTTTTTACATCTAAATTATTAATTTTTCAATATTAATTATTTTTAATTGTTAAAAATAAATGGGAAATTTATTCGATGTTATTTAAGCCACATCAAATTTTTTTTTGATAATTTATATGATCAATGATTAAAAAAAATTATATGATATATAGATAATGTGAAATGTTTACATAATAAAAATTAAATTATTAATTGTTTATAATTCATAAAATATCATATATGTAAAATTAAAATACAATATTATAATTAATATAAAATAGATAATATTTGTATAAAATTCTTATATTCAAAATTATGGAATGTACATAATATTAATGATGGAATTATAAATGTTTTATAATTAGTTTTGATTTGTGAATATTTTAAAAATGATTATCTCTTATTTGAATATTTGAATTGTTCATTTATTTATGGTTTATTATAGGATATATTCAAGTTTACTAAATTGTATAAGAAATGTGACTATGGTGTATGCTATACTTTAGTTGTTAAACTGCTTCTAGGATAGAGACTTACATTACATGATATCAATGATACCAAAATAAATTTATTTTTTTCATCTACTGTGATCTAATTTTGTATTGGAATTTATTAGGTTGAATTTAGTTATTAAATATTGTTTGTTCACATTTGATGTTAGAGTTATGAAGAATTTTATCCTATCATGAGTAAAGTCACATAGGGTAAAGGGAAATTCAGTTGGACTACCTACCTACCAAAAAGATTATGCAGTGTCTAGGCTTGTGATTAGGGATGACTATCAATTAATTTGTGTTTAATCATTTGGATAACACTATATCATTATAGGAAGTGTTCATGTACCTTATGCATATGATCCATGTGAATAGAGGCTTATTCATTGTCTAGGATAGTGATTGGGGTTCATTATCTATTACTAAGGGTTTACTCATGTGTATTACTCTATACCTTTATAGGGAGTGTTCATGTACCTTCTCAATATGATGCATCTGAAAATGAATAAATATGTTTGACATCTCTTTTTGGTTAAATAATAAGAACGTGTGGTCTATGTAAATGTTTACACATTAATAGGGTTTAAACATATTGGTTTGGTTTACGGAATAAGATTCGAAACAAAAATACTAGAATCATGCATACATAATATAAAATAAAATGAGAGTATATTGTGAGATTAAAAATCCTCTTCTAATACCAATTGAGAGATTCCTTCTAAAGCAACACTTATCATGACTTTTATCACACAACATTGTATTTTTTTTCCATAGCTGGTTTACCAATGATTTTATTTTTCAAAGAAAAAATGTATTGGTAATAATGTATTATCCTTGAACAGTTTTGTTTCATATCCAGGTTCTTTAGGATTATCATTTTTTAGCATATTATTAGCGACTGCGTTGGGTTACACTAGTTGGGAAGCCCTGATGTTTTGGATACAAGAGGAATAAAGTTGAGATTATCCATATTATGGATTGGAAAAGGGGGTTTCCACATAGTTATCCAATAATATTATATGATTTACCCCTCTTATGTTTCTTAATGGTGAATGAGTAATAATGAATCTTGATTCCCATCTATAGTAGTCCCCGAGTTGGAAACTAGAAACATGGGTTAATGAAAGTCACACATATGGGAGGAATTAATCTCAAATGAATGAAACATTGGATCAATAGATATGATATCAACAACCAAAAAATTCAATAACATAATAATGATAAAATCCACAATATCCACAATGCATGTAATGTCAATATAGTTTAATAGAATCCCCCAGATAAAAAATCAATGAAAATTATTTTGTATCAACTCAATAAAAACTCCAACAAACATGCTAGTAATGTCAATCATATTCCCCAATGATTTCCTAGAAACCTGAAACAAAGTTTATATATGCTAGGTAAGAATACTTCAATACTTATTAGAATAATACCTAAAGTCTCTCATTAAAATTTAAAAAGAGCACACTAATGCACTGTTGAGAAAAAAATAGAACCAATAACACATAATAGGTCAATAGATAAATCTAATTGTAAAGGAATTGATCCTATTTAACATTTACTTTTAATGTTTGGATTGTTAGAGGGTAATGATAGAGGTTTGAAGGACTTTGGATAGTAAATGGGGAGAAAAGGGGGACGCAATTAAAAAATGTCTTGTATGCAATGAGGAGGGATTCACTGTATAATAGTGAATGTGGTTGTGGTTTGATGGATTTGGATACAGTGTAGGGGAGATTGGGAAGGATATTAAGGATACTAAATCTTTAGGAGTGGATATTCCATGGAGGTAGGTTGTAGGGTAAGAACATTTTCCATTGAAGAGTTCTATAACCTGAAGCAAGGAGGAAAAAATATAGTGGGGTTTGTGGAAACTTCTATGTCAATTATAGTAATATCATGGTGGTTGGGATATGTATTAGACTTCATTTTGGTGAAGGTGTGTTGCATCATGGTGATTAAGGCTAACCCATAACTCTAGATGCAATTTACATTGTGTTTATAATATATTGATTTGACTAAGGGGAGCTATAGCGTGGTACCAAATGCTAGGCTACTGAATTCCCTATATCAGGGAGTCATGGGACAAAGTCCTAGTATGTACATCATGGTCTTCTAAATTTTATTTCTTTTTATATATACCCTAATAATATTGAAACCCATTTTATTTTTAATTAATCCACTCAAACCCTAGTACCCAATGGAGTAATTTTTGAATGATTCAATGCCATCATTCGATATATATTGATCCCTGACTGATAGAGATCTATCCATTGTAATCCAAGGAGAGTTTTATCTCCTCTTACTAGAATTTTCCCTTAGTTTGTTCTTGTTTCCCTCCCACTCTTCTCACTATTCCTATTAAATTATTCTCCCTCATTATAATGGATCTTTGATTGTTATTTTTTAATGTGTTTGTGAAATGAAATCTTCAACATATCATAGTTTCTTCATGGTAGAGTTGATCATAGATCCAAAAGGGCATTCTGTTTCCATTTCAAGATAGTAGGATGTATGAGGTAGGGGATTCATTGATTATACAATTTAATTATGTTCATTCATAATGTTACCATGGTTTATTCATTTTAATGGTAGTTTAATTAACCTAAAAATATTATATTATATTAAATAATTGATTTTGTATTTTATAGATCATTTGTTGCTATGTTATACGATGATAACGGTTTTCTTGTTGATTTACTAGATACCATTCTATCTATTATATTATTGTTAGCATGTTTTTTTCACTTGATTAAAAATTTAAAATTTTATTTAATTGGATAAATAACATAAATATGGAAGTAATTAATAAATGTAATTATGAATTATTAAGGCATGTTTAGTAGTCCAGAGTTTCTTATAATTTGTTGATAATCAAATTGAGACAAGTATTCATCTTAATTTAAATATGTCATCCATTGAGATATTGTAATTGATAGAGAAATTAAAAATATGGTTCTTCTAAATGATAAAAAGAATAAAATGTTTTTTAATTGGTTGTTTTTCTTATCACGGATTGATGAAATTAGTTTTATTCTAAGTGAATATTTATATAATTGAGATAGATTGAGAGGGATAATGCCTTAGGTTTACCATAGTTTGAACCTGTGAAAATGAATATTTCAATTCAATATTTAATAAAAACTAGTTTTTTAATAAAACTTTTTGGGCTATGAGAGCTTTTTTGTTTGAGAAGGCCGAATTCATTGTGTTTTGGGATGTGATATCCCATCTACATGTGAAGACCGAACACCTTATTATTGGGCCTAGATTTCCCTGTTGACTATGCTCATTTGGTTTCTACCTTCTATGTGATCTAGATGTGAGTCTTACTATGTAATGTGATATGAGCCTTGCATGGATGGGCTTGACATGAAAAATGAGATATGTGTAGGAATGCCAATGGTTATGGTAGCAGCTGATTCTTGTGATGGTGGGATACATTGTGATATTCATATGGGTGTCAGGGATGATGTTAGGATGATGGAATGGGTTGAAGATGAGGTTAAGAATTGTTTTTATAAAATATCCGATTCTTATTAAGAGTGAATATATTTAATGGATGATAGTCATGTTTCTTGTTGTATCTACACTACAATCCCAAATTATTGAGGTATATGGATGTTTTTGTTGGAATCTAACTGATGGTCTATTAAGATTTTTTCCTAGAGTACATTGAATTTTGGAAAGATTAATAATATTTACTAAAAATTTAACTCATTGGGATGGTGTTTCTAGAATGAAAATGATAATGTTAATCCTGTTAAACCATGGACTTGGATAGATTATTCAATTATGGATTTGACTTGGCTATATCAAATATAGAAATTTAATCATAAAATTGATAATTAATGTATAATAAATTATTTAACATAAAATAGAATGTTAAATGGAAAGAAGTAATTTAATGTAATTCTTCTTCATGATTGTGTACATATAGGATGCATAATCATTAGTAGTGTTGGTTGGGTGTCTGAGTGATGATAGTTGTAATTGATATTATGACTAGGTTATGCCCATTGTGTGCTTGTGAGATATATTATATCGTGTATATTTTTTGACTTCATATCCTACCCCACCCATGTCAGTTAGGGATACTGACACCCAATGGACTATGAGAGAGTGTTTTCCCCGACATCCTGATGGGAATATGGATGAATGAATTAATCCTTTAGACCACACTCTATTTTATCGGTAGTATTTTGTTCGACTATGAATGATAGTTTGTTTTAATACATATGTGTATAGAGGGTTATAATGGCTTGTGGTTATTTCAGACACCTATATATCAAGATATAGTATCCAATTAGATTTTATAGGTATGAAATGTTTGGGAATGATGGAACATGAGGCCTAACAGGGTGCATGAGCTATGATGGATTGAGGTATAATAATCTATGTATGATACACATCACACATGAAGGGGTGGCTCCCAAAAACAACTCAATTACTATATATGGAGATATTAATGGGATAATGTGATTATGAGATGATGTGATGTGTGAGGTGTATATTGTGATACTTTGCCTAGGTGTCTTTGCGATCACATAATTTGGAGATATATGGAATATGATATGCAACATTGGGGAAGAGTAAAAAACAAATGGGGAAGCAATAGTAGGGTAACCCTGAAGTTTTATTTTTTTAATAAATGAATCCTTATAATTTCTACTTTGTGAGAGATAACCATGTTGAAGTTGAGAACATAGAATACCTGTTTAGGTGACATGTTGGTATCACTTATTTTTTTGGGATTTATCATGATTTATTTATCTTTTTCATGAATGTCACAATGGATAATCCTATTGATTATAATGTTATGATCACCCAACATATATATAAACTAATTTTTAATTCTGTAGGTGTTGGATGAATATCGGGTTAGATATTACTAACTCGTTGTTTTACAGAATCTGTTTAGTTTTCCTGGTCACTGTTGAGTTTGTGTTTTTGATAGATTTTTTCCTTTCTAGTTGTTCTTATTATATATGTCATTGAATGTATGATTTTTTTTCAATTATCTTTATAAGAATGTTTTTATAGGTGTATGTATCTTATCTCCATCTACCACAAGTTCTCTTAGAAGTAAATGACTCCCATTTGTATATTTTTTATACCCTCGATGCTAGTCACCAACCTGGGGCCTACTAGAGGTGGGACTCGGGCATCCACCCTTCTCATACTCTCATTTATGTATGAAGTGGGGTTCACAATGGGGAGAGGGGGTCATGATAGAGTGGTATTAAAGGCTTTAGTTTGAGGTATATAGTGAATATTGGTGTTATGTGTTTGTGTGGACAGTATGAGTTGTTAAAGAAAGAATATCAGTTATGTTTAGTATGTGATGTAAATATAAGAGACTAGTTAAGACATAGGTATTTAGGTTCCCCTATGATTTAATTCACAAACCATTATGTTTTAGAGCATATTAAATGTAGTGATTCTAGTATTCCGACATAGACCTTGGAATTTCTCCTGTGTCAGACTTCATTGCATCTATGATTTAAATTGGTAGAACTTGGTATAGGAGAAACATTAAAAGAATAAATCAAATTAATTAATTAATTAATCTCAAGTCTTCCATATTCCAGTTTTAGGATTCTGTAATGAATTTTTAAACTTTTAGGCATGACTCCTGGTTTACATCCTCATCAGGATTGTACCAAAGATGTTCAACAAGGCATGCCATAAGATAATTAGAAAATAAAGGTCATCAATGAAAATATATGGAGAAGAGAAACCTTATAGTTTTAGTGACAGTTTCGAAAGAATTATGAGAGCTATATTTGGGAATCAGTGATTGAATATTGGTTGGGTGAGGCTAAGAAAGATTTCAATTTGATCTATGATCAGAATGAGATTTGGGTTTCTTTGGATGTGATGATACTACAATTGGAAGTAAGATAGTTATGGATCTTGTTCACTAATGATTATGAGGTGTAGTTCGTCTCATAGGAGAATTTCCAATATCATTTTCATGTAGAGTTCCATTCTGTGATCATGAATTTGGCCAATCACCTGGATCTACTTACCCTTCGAGAAGGGAGTTACAATGCGTGGGAGTTTGGGGATCTATTTCTGAACCCTTCAGTGATATTCTTTAGAACCATATTAATATGTGTAACCTATAACATTGCATTTTTAGGAATATTTTTATCTAGAGACCAAGTTCCAAGTCCCCCTTTCATGTTGTAAACACATCTCAACGTGTTGGAGAGAGTATATGTTACTGAGAGGATGATAACCAGAATTAGATCTTCATGAGAGGGGAGTTTTCAGGATTCCACATGATGGAGATATGTGGTATGGGGTTCCTAGTTTCATGTACAGAAAAGCTTTCAGATATCTAGGGTATGTACCATCACTTAGTATATAATTTCTCTGAAGGTAGTGGATTTCAGACCCATACAATGGAACCCAACACATTTTTTTCTTATTTATGTCATGTTCATTAATGGAAAGACAACCTGACCTTCTGAGCAGCCAAAATGGGATTGTTTTTCCACATCAGGTTCCTCTAAATAGGAATTTCTATTTGAGGTAGTAGAAAATGGGTGTTTTAGTTTTGGATCAGTATAGTGGAGATGGGGAGGAAAGAGGACATACCTGAGATTCTACTATTCCTCATAGAGTAGTACGCAGTTGTGGAGGTGGTCGTTATCTTGGTTAAAGAGGCTATGGAATAAGTTGTGTTTAGATTAGGATTAAGGGTTCCCAGTACTGGGTGAGCCAAATAACATTAGAGTTATGCTTTTCATATTTTTTACATGGGTGCATAATTATTTATTTCAAGATATATATAATCATTCCTATTTCCTTTCCTTTTCCATGATTTGGTACATGATGTGAGGAGGCTTATAGTTCCCTCATAACTGACTATGCTAGTTGGATGTTGATCATATTGAATTATGTATATAAGAAATTGGGATCTAGTGCATGGGATGATCCACTCTCTGAGAGTCTTCCTATGTTTATGGATACAACCACACAACATCATCCTAGGCATGGATTGACTGTATATGGTGTCGGCTATCATGGATTGATTTAGGAGGCAGGTTCTATTCTACGATGTCGGTAGAGATACGATAGTGTTAAGTAGTTATTGAGACCTTCAAATGGGTCAGAGTAATGTTCCATCGTTGTATTTCTTTATGGGTGAGTTGATGCTGAGTACATTGGAGGTTCCGAGATTGATGCTTCCCAATGTTGTGTAGTGTACCTAGATGTCATTCCAAAAGAGGTTGTAATGTTTCCCCCTCATGAAAGATTGAGTCTGAGATTGATCAACAACCATAAGTTTCTCCAATATCAGTACCTCTGTATAGGAATAAAACTCCTAAGATGAAAGATCATTTATAATTGCTCAATTATCTATTGTAGTGAGGTTTTATTCATTTGAGTGTGTCACCATGGGGTGCACTGGTTATGTTTGCGATGAAATCAAATGAAATTTTGTGTATTTTTATTGATTATCATCACATGAAAAAAGTGATTTTGATGAACCACTATCATATTTCATATATTTATGATTAATTTTTCTTCTAAAACGATAAATATAGTTCTCCAAGATCGATAGTGGTCTGGATATCATCATATGTAGGTGAAAGAGGAGGAATTTTTGAAGACCACTTTCGGACGTCATTATTGGAATTATGAGTTCTTAGTGATGGAATTAGGCGTGAATAACTATATATCCATTTTAATGTGTTTGATGAAGGGAGTGTTTAGAGAGTTTCTAGATAAATTCATGGTGGTTTTCATTTATGACTTCCTTATGTTCTTTGTATTTGAGGAGGAGCATTCATAGGTTCTATGTGTTGTTCTGAGAGGTTTTCATCATTAGGAGCTATTCGTAAAGTTTTCAAAATGGTGAGTTTTGAGAAAATGAATTTCATTTCGTGGGGTATTCCATGTCCCAACAAGTAGTAGTTTTGGATACTCTAATGATATAGGCAGTTATTTATTGGTCAAATCCCAAGATAGATGCAGATGTGATACGATTCCTTGGTCTTACAGGCTATTATAGGTTGGTTTTAGATGAATTTTTTATGATCATGTTTCCTTTGAAGGTTTTGACTATAAAATATCATGAATTCCGAGGTACTGAATAGTGATAGGTTGTTTTCATATAACTAAATGATAAGTTGATAAATGATCCATTTAATTTTCTATCAGAAGAAGGAGTTCTATTTGAGGTTTTCTATGATACTACACATCTCAGTTTACGATGTGTTATGATGGAGTAGATATCAGTTGTTTCTAATGGGTTTTGATAATTACATCCCCATGAGCATAATTTTTCCACTGATGAACTTGATTTGGTAGTTATTGTTTTTTCATTGATGTTTTGAAAAAATTAACTCATTAGTGAGCATTTTGTGGGTTTTACTAATAATAATAATCTCGGGTATGTATTCTCATAGAATGACTTGAAGTTTTGACATTGAAGAAGGAGTTAGTTTTAAAGGATTATAACTTCAAGATTTCATATACACCAAGTAAGGGTAATGTTGTTGCTGACACACTAAGCAAAAAGTCAAATAGAGATTCCTCATGTGAATCTAGATATTCATGTAGAGTGTAGAAGGGTTATTAGTGACACATTTTTTATATGAGAGATAATTATAGTAGAAGATATATTTTACATTTGAACGTGCATTTATCTTTAGTACAATTGTTGGAGGAGATTCAGTTGGGAGATTCTAATGTGGAGTTGTGGAGATACTAAGTTTTTGTAGGCCTATGGTGGTTGTTCATAGGATGGAAAACACTAGGTTTTATTCTAGGGGATGATTTTAGTCTCCTTGGTGTTGAATGAGATGCTTTTAAATGAGTTCCATATCTCACCTTTAATAGTACTTCCATGTGTGAAAAAGAAGTACCCTGATTTTATAGGTTAGTTTTGGTGGCCTGTATTGGAGAATGATTTTGTAGAGTTTGTGTCTCGATGTTCAGTCTATTAAATGGTGATGTTCAAATACCAAGTTCTTGGTGGGATACATAAGACTTTAGAAGTTCATCAGGATAAGTACAAGTATATAAAAATGGAATTCATTAAAGTTTTCCTAAGTCTCAGAGAGGCTAAGATTAAATATTGGTGATAGTGTATTGTTTGATTAAATTATACCCCTTTGTACTAATTAGAGAGTTTATCTTAGTGGTGATGTTATTGTGGCAGTATCTAGAAGAGGTGGTGCTCCTCCACAGATTCCCAGGGATGATCATATTTTATTCTGATAATTTTTCATATCTAGGGTGTAGAGAGGTATATATCGTGAATTTGGATCATTTTTATGCCTTAACAGTTCTTTTTAGCCATAGGCAGACAATTAAAAAAAGCAAACCATTCAGACTCATGAAGAGATTTTCTCTCTTTTTCCCTAGATTTTGGAGGATCATAGATGAGTATAATTCCCTTTTTTGAGTTTTATTACTGCAATATGTTTCTCTCCACCATTGTTATGAAATTGTTAGATGATTTTTATAGTGGACCATAACGTTCTCCGTTGTGCTGGACTGGTGTTAGAGAGGAGTAAATTCTGAGGTTGGAATTGGAAAAAAATATTACAGATATGGTTCAGATAATTTTCAATAGAATGAAAGTATCAAAATATTGTAATAAATAATATAAATATAATATAATGGGGCCTCTGATGTTCCTATTTTGATATAATGTGTTTCGGAATGTGCCTCTTCATCGTGGGTTGTGATGGTTTAGTCATTGGAGTAATCATTCTGGTTAGTTTATTGGGACATTCAAGGTGTGGAATCACATTGGATACCTTGCATAACATATAACACATCCACCAAAAATGATTTAGATACACTATGTATATCACATGTTATAGCTCCACCATCACCTTGTTGAAGATACTAATGTCATTAATTGGGTTGAGAGAAATGTTGATGATAATGAAACTTTCGATGAGTAGCCTGTGGAGATCCAGGATGACTAAGAGAAGGTGTTCCATGATCATTCTATCCCCTTGGTTCATGTCTTGTCGAAACATGGTTGAATGGATAATAGTATCTGTGAAGATGATTCATAGATACAAACTCAGTATCATGAGCTATTTTATGTTTATCTATTCTATTATTGTAATTCTAGTTTTATATTTTTGAAATTTTTGGATTATGAGATGGTATTATGTTTTTTTATTGTGGCCTAACTATTTTTTGAATGGCATATCTCCTAGAAGAATGTCTAATAGTTAGTTATATTTTTTCATGGATTAGGTCGTGTTTCCTCTGAGTTAGGTGGTTGAGCTCCAATGATGGTGAGATTGTTAATAGTTATCTCACAAGGTCGTTGTTCAGATGATCATTTTTATTTCATTATCTTCATGTTTGTTTTTGAATTCTCAAAGATGATAATGTTTTGAGAGGTTTCTTATGTAAGGGAATGGTTCTTGATGGCCCTTTCCTTTTAATTCTTTGGTGTTGGTGTTTTTTGGAGGAGTTTCTGAGGATTTTTCAGGGTAAATATAGGGAAAAGTGAGAGACAGCCAAAAATGTCATGGATGAAGCACGAAGGGATCCATTGTGTTGTAGTGATTGTGAATATGGAGTGGAGGATCTGGTTCCAATGTATGGGAGATTTAGATGGAAATCACATCTACTAATTTTTAGGGGGTGATATGATATAGTGGTAGGGATAGGTGTAGTCCCTTCTTTAGTGGTCGAGAACCATATCATATACAGAGGAGGTTTCAATTTAGAGAGTTTGGAGGATACTATAAAATCTATGGTAGTTGTGTTGTGGATTTTTAGAAACAAAATAACCTCCCTGTTGGTGAAGGGGCGCTGAAACATGGTTCTTAAGGCTATTCTATATCTATATATCCAATTGTATGAGCTTTATACAGTGTTTCATAGACAAGGATTCAACCAAGGGTAGTTGGGGCATGGTCCATCCTGCTACACTATAGAATTCCATGTGTCATGGAGGGCTGCAGTGTGGCCCTAGGGGCTCTTCCACAGTCTTTTAAAAATTTAACAATCTATAAATACATCAATAACATTCAAATATGGTTTTCTTCCAATTCTTCCTCTTGAAACCTAGGAATCATTAGGGTATTTTCAATGTCTTTGAATCCCCCTTTAAATAAGGATTGATCCCCAGATCCTAGAGATCAATATATGGCAGTCTAAGGTGAGATCTACCTAATTTTTCTATGGGTTTCTCTCTGATATATCTCATTTTCCTCTTATTATTATCACTATGTTAGATGTATTATCTCTATCATTATAATGGAGTATTTATCGTCAATTTTATGTGTGCTCATGGAACAAATTCTTTGGGAGATCCTAATTTAATCATTAGAGATATGACAAGAGATCTATTTTGGCATTCCATTTCTGTTTCAAGAACATTAGCATTTTGTGGATATGGATTCAATTCTTATCCTATATACTTATTTTTAATCCTAACATTAGAATAGTTTATTCATTTATATGGTACTAAAATTAATCTAATAGAGATTAAACATGATTAATGAATGAAATGGTTATATTAAATGATCTTTTGTTTTTTTGGATTGTGATAATTGTTTTAATCTTGATTTTATAAATAGTTCAATATCATGATATTTTTATTATCAAGTTTTTTATGCATGGGTTAACATGTTTAAATTTATGGAATTGGATAAAAATGATATTCAAAATTAATTAATTAATTATATTAAGAAATAAAGTGGAATGTTTAGTAATCCAAATATTATTATAATGTGATGATAATCAAATTAATATAGGTATGAATGTTTAAATGAATATGTTATCGGATGAGATATTGGAATTTATTAAGAATAAAAAGCTATAGTACTTGTAAAATATGTAAAGAATAAAAGGGATTGTTAATTAGGAGTTTTACTTTTCACATTTTGATGAAATTGGGTTTATGCTAAGAGCATGTTTATATAATTGATATAGCATGAGGTAGCTGATCCCTTAGGTTTCTTATATTTTTATCCTTTTAAAATGAATTGGTTAATTCATGATGGAATTAAAATTGGTTTTGGGATAAATATAAATGTTTTGGGATGTGAGAGACCATTTTTTCAAAAGTATGAGTGCCTTGTGATTGGGTCCATGAGACCCCGTTTAAATGTGAAGTCCAAATTCATTGATATAGGGACAAGATTTCCCCTTTTACTATATTATTATTGTTTCCTTTTGTGTACTATATATGTGATCCTTACTATTATATGTGAGATGATCCTAGGATGACTGATTAGATATGGTTGGGGAGGCCTGAGGTTGTGGAAATAGTTGAAGACTATGATGGTGAGACACACGGTTGTACACATGTTTGTGTTGGGGATTACACCATGATGATCAAATGAGTTGAATATGGGATTACACATTATTGTGATGAAATCTGAGATGATTATTATGAATCAATCTATTAAAATGTTTATGGATGATTTTAATATATTATTTTTAGTACTCTCCCCAATACGTGGGGCGATTGGTTGTTTTTGGTTGTATCAAATTGATGACATCCTTGGATGTTTTCCTATAGTAACTTTTATTATAGATACATTAATAGTTATTAATAAAATTTCTACCCATGGTTTAAGTGTTCTTACAATGAAAATAATAATCTTAATCTTGAGAAACCGTGGAATCGGTTGGATTATTCCTTGAGGGCATGGCCTTGGAATTTTTGGTTAAAGTAATGTAATAAAAATAATGTCAATTATTTTCTAACGAATTAATTAAAATGATGTTTAAAGTTAAATGGAAATATGCAATTTAATTCAAGTATTCTTCGGGCTTGTGTGCTTATAGGATATGTATTCCTTCGCAGTGGTAGTTGGGTGTCCATGTGAAAATAGCTGTAATTGAGATTAGGACTAGGTTGTGCCCATAGTTTATTTGTGAGGTATATTATATCATAAATATTTTTTTATTAAATACACTACCCACTCATCTTAGTTACGGTCATTGACTCCCAGTGAGCTATGGGAGGGTGTTTTATGCAATATTTTGGTGGGAGAATGGATGGTTGACTTCACCCTCTAGCCCAATTCTCTTCTATTGGTAGATACATGTATTGATATTAATCATTGTTATTTTTCCCATATATTTGTGTAGATGGTTTTAATAGATTTTTATTATTTCATTCACATGTATCTCTAGATATAGTGTCTAAATGGTTATTATAGGTATAAACTATATGAGTAGTGATGGATCAAGTGCTTTACTTGGTGAATGGGATGTGATGGTTCGAGGTATAACACTTGATGTATGATACACATCATAATGGTTGTGGTGGATCCCATAAACTACTCAGTAACTATATATGGATATGTGGATGGGTTGATGTGATGTTGTGATACATGAGGTGCATGTTGTGATACGTAGACTTGGTGTGTTCAGGTTGGATTATGTTGGAGAGAGATGGATGAGGACGCTTGACATTGGGTAAAAGAAGAAAACCAGTGTAGAAGTGGTATTGAGGTACCCATGATTTTTTTTACTATAATAAATTATTACATGTTGGTGAGACTTAGTAAAAGATAACTATGGTGAAATTGTGCACTTAGTATAACAGTTTAAGTGATGAGTCAATTTCAATTGTTGTTCACTAAGACATAGAATGACTTATTTTTCATTTTCATGATATGATCTTTGGAGGATACTAATGAGTATAATATTATAGTCACCAAATGTATATATTATCTAGTTTTCAGGTCATCAAGAGTAGGTTGAAAATTAGGGTGGATAATACTAGCTTGTGGTTTTGTAGAAGCTGTTTGGGATTCGTGATCACTTCCAAGTTTACCGTTTTGGTATTTATAGTTTTCTTTTTTAGTTTTTATGTTCTATATGAATTTTCTTGTATGTACTTGGGTTTCAATTATAATTATGAGTATGTTTTTATTAGTGGATTTATCATTTCCATCTCTTACATATTTTCTCTTTGTGGGCAATGCTTCCCATTTGTATGTTTACTATACCGACAATGTTATTTTCCATCCTAAGTCCTTCTGGATGCAGGATGTTGGATGTGAATATCCTCCATCTCTCATTGACTACTAGAAGGGGGTCATGACACCCATCCTCAACAACATACATTTCAAAAATAATTCATCCACATACAATAACATAATACAAATTATTTAAAAAAAAAGTTACCTCACACCAATTTCCTACTGGTATGCCACTCTCACACCATAATATTATATGTCATGGGACTCCCTTCACTTATGTATAGTAACTCTATCTAAATAAACCTAATCCATAACATTATATCTCACCTGAAGACACCTGGTTCATCACATCTCTACCACAAACATAACCATAATAGTAGGGTATCATGAATATGAACGAAATCAAACCCATTACCTCCTCGTACCACGTATGACCCCCACTAGGAACCCCATTATTATCCCATAAAACAAAACCACAATTCTAGTAAAAATTTTATGTCATCACATCACATGCATATCAATTTTTTTGGATGGGAGAGATGTGAGAGTGGGTATCAATCCATCCATGTTCACTATTTAGATGTTGTAAAAAACAGCCCAAAAACATTTGGGTATCGACACATGGTGTTCGACCTATTTGGGGTGCCTAACAAATCATAATGAAAATAAAATATGAAATATTCACATAAATTCCTACCCTTTTATTTTTCAATAAGAAAATAATCCCATTCATAACATTCCCTCAAGGCCTCATAACCTCTTCAAATTTCACTAGATCCTATAAATAAATCACACCACATAGTATTTTCTCAAACCAATATGCACATTCCACCTTTATTTTCCAGTTAATACAATTTCCTTATCCTCCCATTATTAACCACATTTATTTATCAATACCATTCATTTCATATTAAATTACACCCTCTAACCACACTTTATATTTCAATTCAATATTATTTTATCCATTCCAACCCATTCCATTCCATTTCATATTATAATTAACATTTGAGATTTGTATTTTTTAATCTATTTATATGTAAACAGAATATCATATAATAAACTCTAGATTTCTTGATACTCTCTTTCAATTTTATTCATCTTTAATCCCACATATGACTACAAACATGGTTATGTGTGGCTCAAACACCATTTATCCAATGATGGACTTTGAAAAATATTTTTTTATAGTTTGGACTATATGATTACATTTTTTTGTATAAACTAATCTAGATTTTTATCTATTTATTTTATAATAATATTATTACAGTCAGACGATTTCAAAGAGTAGGGGATTAGGTATTAGCATAATATGTAACCCCTTGTTTATTTCCATTTTTCTTTATCTATTTTGTTTTACTTTTTTTATGTTATTGTATTTATCTTCTTTCTAAAACTATATAAAAAGAACCAAGTATGATAGTTTACTTTAACTAGTGTTTTATATATAGTGTTTATTTGAAGTAAAATTGTTTCAGAAGTTAAAAGTGTTAAAATTGGTTCTAACTGAGTTCTGATCAGACTTCTATGAAAAATTTCAAAAGATAAAATTATACAATTATACAGTTTTAGTTAATTGGGATTTTTTTCTTCATATTGATGGATTTATGACTTAAATATACTTAACTATACATTTTTAACATGAACATAATTCACCCCCTCTTTATTTATCAACTAAGACCATCATTTTGTATCAAAGAAATAAAAAATATTTTTTCTTTGATAGAGTCTTACATAAAGATCAAAATTTCTATTATATTAATATTTTTTTATTTATGGATAATAATAGATTTGATGGAGAATCCAGTAACTAACCTTTTTAGGTTGATAGAACTAATTATGATCAATAGAATATTAATATGAATATATATTTATAATGAATGAGATTCGATATCTAGAAATAAATTTCATAAAAAATATGAAATACCCAACATTGGAAGAAAATCATTTTATACTACTATAAAATAATACTATGATTAAAAGTTAAATTTTTGAATGATTTATACTATGCAGAATAATAATATGATTTTAATTTAATATCTACTTTTTCTACTACTTTTGAAATTTGGGATACTATTTCTATATCTCAAGAGGGAACCTCAAATGTGTAAGAGAAGAATTTAAATACTTATACTATAATATATGATATGTTTAAGATGAAACCCAATGAACCCATTTATAATATGTATCTCATATTTATGGAAATCATAAACCCCAGGATTTTATTTGGAAATATATTTGTTGTTAAAGATCAATTAGTGCGAATTCTAATGTATACCTCAAAGGTGGAGAGGAAGCTATGTTTCCATTAGGGGTGATGTGTCATAAGTAATTTGTTAGTGGAATATATTTTTTAAAAGCTTATTATATATGATAATATATTACCAATAAACAATGAAGATGTAGATGAACATAAAAGTAATTCAGTAACCTTTAATACTTTTTAATCAAAAATTAATATAGAAATATATATATGAAAGTTCTAGTGATTATGAATCACCGTCAAATAGTGATCATAAAATGGATCATTTACCCAGATGATTCAATACGTTAAATAAGAAGATTTAATCTTTTATGAAATCAGTCTATAGATGTAATTATGAAAATAAATGACATTGGAGGGGAGATAGAATGAAGATTATTACACTACTGAATTAATCTGATACGAGTTAAAAATGAAAAGGACACATCAAGCTTGAATGTACTAAGATAAAATATATGAAAATATATGAGAATAAATATAATTATTATAAAAAGGATAATAAATCCTCCTAGAGTCACCTTGATGATAGTTTAAGTGACTTTGAATTAATCAGATAATAAAAAAATGAGGCAACATGTGTTTCATGGAAAACACATTCAAGGTGTTAAATATTATTCCTACATCACTTGAACATATTTCAAATTTTTCTAAAAATGAAAAAATTCAATAAAATACATATACTAAGGATTTATTTGAATATTGTAATATTCTGGAAGAAGCATTAATTGAGATGAAGGATATATAAAAAAATCTAAAGAAGTGCCATGCTTTATCTATTCATTTAAAATCTAATTTTTCTTTTGAAAAGGATAATAATGATCAATTTTAAATATAAAATAACAAAATAGGGATTTATAATGAGAATCATAAATATAATATACAAAATATTTATGAATGTTAGAGAAACACTTATCATAATTATTAGTAAACAAACCACTCCAAACTTACCACAAGAAATGGTTACCAACCAAGATAAAGCTTGATTTTTAAGAATAAAATTTTTACTAGATCTATTTATACCCAGTCTGTTAGAAGATATTATTATTCCAGACATAAATTTTTTTTATTTATAAAACATTAAAATCAATAAATGGGAAATCAGACCAAAAAGTTTGGATTCCAAGAGATCTTAATACTAAAATATCTAGACCTATGAAAATATGGGAACCAAAATCATGTCATATTAATTTTTTTTAAAGAAACCCTCTTAATGATTAACAGAAAAACCCTATGGTATATGGAGAGTGGATGTTCCAAAACCATGACTGAGGACTACTAAATATTTTGAAATGTTATCAAAGATGATGGTGTTAATGTCACGTTTTGTGCCAATACTGGTGGAAAAATAATTAAACTGATTCAAATAAGTAATTCATGTAGTATTTCAATTTCCAAATTCTTATTTATAGAAGGGTTGAAAGGTTATTTTATTAAAATCTAAAAAGTTATGTAATGATGGATACCATTTTAAATTTGAGTTCAATTCCTTAAAAATATATTATTTTAAGCAACTATTAGTTTTCATTAACATGTGTAATGACTATGTTTATGTTTTTAATTTAAATTAATTATTTTATCAATGTATTTTTTTTCCTTTCACAATGAACAAAGGATTTGGAAAATGAGAATAGTCAATTCCAATATCCACACACTTATAAATATGACTATGAAAAGATTATTCAAATATATCCCTACCATTGAATTCCAAAATATAAGGGCATGACCATAAAAAATACACAATATTTATTTTAAATCAATATATCATACTCTTATATTTTTAGATATTTTAAGTTTTATAGTTTTATAGAATTAGTTCATTACTCATACATAAATAACCATAAATTTCAAAGTGGACACTTTTGATCAGTTACCATTATCCCATAATATAAGACATGAAAAATAAAACACGTTTTCTATTAAAGATAAATCTTTTTGAATATCAATTTTACATATTTTGTTTCCTTACCCATCCTTAAACACTATGATTTTTTTTAAACATGGGAAGGGAAAAAAATATTAGTAAGGGACACACAAATAATGAAAATCATTAGTCACATTAAACACAAGAATACTTATGAAAATATTTTTTCTTAAAAACATATATTTTTTCCATAAAGGGAATCATAATTACATTAAAAATATCAATTATTTAACCTTATGAAAGAAAATAATTTAAAAAAACTCATTACAAAACATAGAAAAGTCATATATGTTCCTTAGGAAATCATCTTCATAGATCCCTTCAAAAACACCAAAAAATTGAAATATCTATACGTATGAATTCCAATATAGTTACTTAATGAAAATTATCATTACCCAAGGCATTGAATCACTATTTGGAACACCCACTATATAATATTTAATGAGATCATGTGATTCTCTATGTGTGATACCATCATATATACACAATCAGGCTCACTCGGAGCTATAATGGGTCTCAACCCATCTTATAAACAATTTCCAAGGACCATATTATGAATTAAACATTTTAGATTAGTAACTTTTCATCATAAAACCCTTGAAAATCTATTTTAAACGCATATGATGAAATCTTTTGGATATAAAAATACCCCATTATTTTAAAAGCCCATTTTCAATACCAAAATAACCAGAGAAAGTTAAAGAGGATTTTCCATGGAATAAAAAATGAAATATTATAAATTAATCAAATCATTAAATAAGTGTTATGGTGGCATGTAAATTCATTGTAACCGTATACTTTAAAATAGAACATCCCGACTGCCTTTTGTAAAAAATCCAATAATTTTTTGAAAATATTACTTTATGAAAATCATTGAAATATTGTCAAAAGAGAAACTAAATTTTATTTATAAATATTTAATTTCTATATAAAATCATCCATAAAATAATTTTAAAAATATGTTCATGGAGTAAAAATATTTGAAAAATAAATCTATAAAATAATATTTTTTTAAAAGATATTCCCTTATATCTAGTCTAATTTGTCACCTCTATTCATTATATTATTGAATAATAAACATATATTAATTATTAAATATATTTATAAATTTTTTCATGTTTTTAAATAGTTTTATTTCACTTATTAAAATTTTATATATAATTACATAATTAATTAAATTTAAGCCAGGCGTTTTGATAATATTCAGATCATGTGTCCCAAATGACTTCAGTTGTTTGAGTATTTTCAAAGAGGAAATTATTCTAGAATATCTAGAATAATAATTAAATATTTATTATATTTATATATAAATTATACTTTTAAAACCAATCATGAATTATGGTTATTAAAAATGTTCTACATTACAATCATGGAGAAAGTGGGACATATATACGCGTGAGTAACATTTCCATTTTTCAATGATCATAAGGGAAAGAATTTATGTCATATTTTTTCCACCCATGAATTCTAATATTATCATAAATACCATTAAATTCTCTAAATGATCTTATATATATATAATTCAATTGAGGTGGTGATGAAAAAAGAATCACATCACATCTTGGAGGCAGTCTTCCACTGGTTATCATGAATGACATTATCAGTTTTCAATGACTATAAATGTAATAATTAAAATGATATATAATTTTTTATAATGATATATAATTTATTAATATAATATATAAACAAAAATTCCATCATTATAAATATCTGTGAGATGAAATTATGGAAAACATTAAATGAGTCTGCGAAGCGGTAGTAAATCGTATACATGAATGATGGTTATATTTCCCATTTAATGGAAGAGGAGATAGATATAGATTATGAAATTAACATAATAAAATATATTTATATGATAGATACTAGTTATATTATATAATCATGGGTGAATAATATTTTATGGTCATGTAAGAATAAACAAAACAAAATCACTTAGTTAAGAATGACACCTCTTCTTTAGACCACCTCTCTATGATTATATAGAAAAAAATTTATTGGATTTTTGAACTAAAAATGACTCTAGAACAAGTTTAGGGAATTATTTATGGTATTTCTGTGGATCTTGGATGTACTATATTCATTCTAATTTGTGAAGAGAAGAGAATATGATGTGGCCTTTTATAAGTGGGGGAGAAGACACATGTGGCATTTTTGACATGAGAAATATATAACCACAATTTACATGTACCAAAAGGATCCAAAATTTATTAGTAAAGAACCTTATATGAGATAATTTCAATATGATTCAATTAAATATATTTTTATCATGGTTATAGATCATTTTAACCTTTATCATTTTATGTTAACCAACGATAATCTAGTTTTCACCTTAACAGTGGTATTTTTTTTGATGTTTCCACTATTCATTATGAAACAAAATTAAGTTGAAGTTATTATATTATATAAATTATTATGATTAAATGTATAGAATAAATTTTATCAAAATCAATTTATTGAATTGGATGTGTTTAATTTTAAATTAATCCCGCATACACAATGAAAAAGTGGTTTAATAATAAATGTTATTTTTTCTAACATAAGATGATTTTGTATTTACTCAAGGACTAGTAATAAAAAATCTATGAATATAAATTAATATATGTATAAATATAATATAAAATTTATTTCAATAATTTATAATTAGGGGATATTTTTAAAAAATAAAATTAAGAAACATTGTTCTATTTAAAACAGTTTTCTGAAAAATTCATTACAATCCCAAAAACAAACTTATACTAAAATAGAGAATAAAAATGATTAAAATATAATTAATTGGACTAAATATAACTAACTCATAATTTTGTTACCTAAAATATAAATTAAATCATAATGGGGATTTTAAATTTTTTAATTTATTTAAAATAATAGATATTTTTACAAAAATCATTGTTTTTACACATCAAAAGATAAAAAATATTTTCTAAAAAATAATCAAATTTTACCATAATTAAATTTTGATAGTTAAAAAAACAATTATAGAAAATATCGAGGACAAAACACCAGGTTTAAAGTGGAACTAAGATAAAACAACAACAGAAATCACCTAAGCGTCTATGTCCATGATGGTCAAGATAGTCATGGTCGAGTTGCACCTCGTGAAAGTTTCTAGGTTTCCATGAATGTTATGGTGGATAATTCCATGTAGAATATGTTCATTTTGAAAATTCCATGTCATATTTAAATGATAATGAATGATAATTTCAAGGTATTATCATTTTCAAAACCAACCTCTCGACTATTGAAATGCCTAAAAACACCTCTCTCCATTTGACATTCCAAGTGACACAACCATTAGAATATATAAAAAGGTGTTGAAAATATAACTATTTTGAGAAAGGGATGATATAGATTCCAAGTGGTATCGATAATACATAAAGTAGACTTCCATGGGTTTATGGGAAACATGAATCATGGAAGAGATTGCTTTTGTAATGGTTAATGGCATTTATAATAGATGAATTCCCACTGAGGATCAAAGGGTTTCATGAGATAATTATAATACGTGAAACAAACCCCATGGGGGCTAAGAATATCTAAGGATGGGCCATCATGTTTTGAGAATAATACAAATTTATGAGACCACTTCTCTTTTGAAAACATTCAACTTTTCAAAACCCCCAACAATCATGAAACCCATCCACTAGGCCTCTTCCTGGAATTACCTATTAGAAAACTCCCTTCAATTAAAGTTAAAGGCCCAGAGACCATGTATCCATCCAAATATGGTTCATCATCACCCCGATATTCCATGTGACTAATATAATTAACCCTTATGTATATCCTATTTGCTTCAAGCATGACCTGAACCATTACCTTTCCTCTTTATCTTAACCATTGGTCCCATAATGCATCTTCCCCCTATATATTGACACCATAATGATAAGATCCCCATTTCCCACCTTACCATGGTAGTTTTTACACCCAGAACCACCTAGTGGAGTATGTGTAGTATTCACATAACCCCTGAAGGTGGAATCATTGTGGAAAACACACCAACATTATGGTTTGATTGGTCTTATATATGATCTTTTTCTTCGGTATGGAGATGATAACCATGTGAGTAGGCCTCGACCACATCAAAGTTTGATGACATAAAACCACCGTTCCAAACTTCCTAGTTGCATGATGTTAAATTTCATGACAATTTCCTTAGTACATGAGGTAAAAATGTATCATCACCCAATTTAGTGAACACTGGATTCCCTATGTATGACTTGAATGAGATGACTACTCACATACTAACATGAATGATGAACACATTATGCCACTTGTAGGATCATCATGGGATGATACCTCATTCCCCACCATGGTATGATACACTTTCAACATGAAACTCAAATGAAAACGCCCCACACCACCAACACCATAAATGGAAAAAACCCAACACCAGGGATGAAACCCCAACACTAGGGATGAAACCCCAACACCAATAAATCCCATATGATTAGGCCCCATGACATCCCTTGTTGTCACTACTTCCATGATGTGAGTATCCTTACCACATTATGTTAAAATGTATGGAATAGTCATGTCACACAATATTATACTATTCATTGAGATATATGGATTTTGACCCCTGTCTCTTAACGAAATATATAGGATACCTCTATGAGGTTTAATACTAAGTACTCGATAAACCTGGGGTACCTCCTCGAGGTTCAATCCCAACACCCCAACATTCCTATAAAATAATCATGTCTTCCCATTGGAAGAATGAAAAATTAATGTGTGATCATCTTCCACTTGGGTTCAATCTGGAATACACCCAATGTCCTCCACAATACATGAAACACGTGACCTATATATCCCCAAAATATGTTGAACTCATGACCTACCTATCCCCATAAGATATTTAACCTACGACCTACCTAACCCCACATGACATTAAGCCCGTGATCCACCGATTACCATATGTCATCAAACATATGTCTTGTTCTAGAATCTAAACCCCATATAGTAAATATATTGTTCCAGTCGTAAAAATCCTTAGAATACACACACCCTTGGAATCAACTACCATGTGGCCGATAATGTAGGAATTAAGCTCTATTTCTATGATTCCTCACACATGATATGGCCTCATATTCAAATGTGGAATAATTTATATGTTCCCCACACACACAAGAACCCAAAATGAATAGAAAATCCCATTATTATCATCTAATCTGATGGAAGTTTTCTTCTTTGTCTAGATAGAAGCAACGTAATTTACTAGTACCCACCTCAATATGACATTGGGAATGAATTTCATGAACATAACTCAAATCTATGATGAAGGAAAAATGTATGAAATGATCAATAAGGATGATTCCATTGAAGGTGTAACCAATGCCTCATCATCCTATTTAGACCATGTATTAATAATCACTAACCTTGGTGGAAGAGGCTTCCCGCCTTTAAAAACAATGAATGAAGGAAAAAAATGGAACATCGCCACAATGATTCACACCTCAATGTAGAAGGCATTTAAAGAAATGGTGAACATAATGTGAAAATTCTTATTTAATAGTTATTATATCAATAATGCTGGGAACTATCATATTTTATCATGAAATGATCCAAATTTCTGGTGGTAGGTCCCTGCCAAATAGATTGTGGGGCAGACGAAGATCTATGCTCCTACAACTGGAGGAATGTGAAGGGAGTTAGACATCCATGATCTGATGCATCATCAATTTGGATCCTTTTTCCTCCTTGGTGAAGGAAGAGTGACACTGGGTACATTAGGCATCACCTTCATGTTTCTTTGAATGATGACTATCTCAATATCTCTACCGGACTAAAGATACAACGAATGCATGACGAACCACCGCCAATAGGAATGTGGGTAAGGGGATTAATATCATGGAATGTCCCCACTAATACTCTCTAATGATAATTTATGCTTCTCCCATGACTTCCAGGTTCCCTCACCCATTCTCCCCTTCTGAGAATATTCAATGGAGGGCCATCAATGTATTTTGCATCAATTTGAGAAAGAAGGGGTCATTCCAACAAAGGGTACAGCATGAAAAGATCATGAAGCCATGGAACCATTTTAACAACATAGACCACGAGGGATGCACTGGGGTCCAGCCCCCAATCATGATGATAAAATATTTTGGGATCTAATCTATAGTTTGCTATGATAGATTCTTCCACTGAACCATTGAGTTATGGGATATACATGACACACCCACAATGACCACCACCAGATAACCATTTGTCAAGGCTCCCACCTAACCATGAATACAATGTTTTCCAATTGCATATATTTATGTGTAGCTTGATCTCACACTTGATTTTATGACATTGGTTCAGAACACCCAGCAACAACACCAGGGGTAGGATATAAACTCGTCCCATATAGAGGCTTATTACCTAGCCATAGTGCCCCCACCCACCACCGAAAAATCTTATCTTTCCCCTGAAACCACCTCTTGGGTCTCAGAAATTAACTGCATTAGATCAAGTCCCCAACCACCTATTAGGTATTTCAGGTTGACTCTCATAATAACTAGCACCACGAGAAAGCATTATGGGTCATCTGGTGATGATGAATATAACTATATAGGTCATAACTACACTACCACTAGTTAGCATGGAGGTTATTCCCATACTGATTATATTACCTACTCTGATGATTTTTCCTAATGAAGTAGGAAAAAAATCCACCATGATGGACATGATCACAACATAAGTTTCAATGCACATGGATGAAACAGAAGAGATTTGCAAAAACTTGTTTTTGGGGATCTCCCGCACCATTAGAGGTAGAACCAAAAAAAATAATTTTTGACTACAGATCTCATAGACTTTGAGATGAAGGATGACTTGATAAAAGATCCTTCACCATTATTGTTAGATACATGGGTAGAAGCCCGTCATCTAAAGATAATGATCCATTAATTCAATGTCCACAAAATCACAAAATCTCTATACAGGTACCTGTAGCTGGAGGATGTTCTTTCCCCCATTCAAGGGCTCATACTAAAAAATTATCTGTGATAATCAACGACTCTCTTCTCAACCTCTATGTGTGAAATGGGAGAGATTTTAGGGACTAGGTTGGCAACCATAGATGATGGTGAAAACTCTATTGAGCTCTAGATAGATATTACTTCTCTTTCTCATGAGGATGTTTTAAACACCCCATCTTACATGGATTTGATCTTAAAGTTAGCCCCACCTCTAAATGATATTCCAATAATCCAAGGACTATTATCTGGTGTGACACTCCACAAAATAGGATATTGCTAATAGGGAATATTTTCATCGGTGAAACTACCAATTACCCAACCCACGGTAGTTATGGTTTGAGATAAACAGGAAGAGGATCATCCTCCAGGTAATGAACGGGATGGATTGTGGGGAATCCTTAACAACAAAAAGCTATAAGTCAGAAATAGTAAATGTTGAATCATTGAAATTTGAAGCCTGAGATCTTCAAAAATCATCCATCTTGAGAGTTTTGAACAAAAATTCTATTTATGTATGGATAATTTTGTTTCCTGACCTTACTAAGCACATTGTGTTTTTAGGAAGAGAGGTTCATGGGTCTTTTAGGTAATTTTTGAAATCTAATTGGTGTAATCTTATCTTAGTGATTATCATGTCCACTATCATCATATCATCTAGGATACACTAAGAGATCATTAGTTATACGCCAATGTAAATTAAATGCAATTGGTATTGATAAGTAGAAAACTTGGTATTTTCATTCTGGCAATGTGCATTGTTTATTAAGGAATTGTCCGTTTTGAGAGATAATTTGGTTCCAAAGTCAGAATTCTATGTATGGACCCACAGAAAACTACTATATCCAGGACATGACCTTTAGGTGAATTCCACTTTGGGGTCGATAAATATTTTAGATACATGGTTTTTTGGATTTTTACTTGCATCAACCTTATTAAAGATAGAGTATGGACTAACCTGGTTGAGCACCTTGGAATCTGGTAGAAGATCCTAAGGTCCCCCAAACATTAGTCTAACATAGATGAAATATTTTAATGGTGACAATACAAGTGTTCTGGATTGATTATATTCCATATTCATACTGAGGAAAAAAAACAAAAAGAGAACGTTTCAGCTTGAGACATCATAAGAAGTTGAAAAAAAGATTTTATGGATGTGTTCCATGTAAATGATAGGTGAATTAGGTGAAAAATCATGTTTTTGGTTGTGTTATTCTAGTATTCTAAGTTGATTTTATTTAAAAATAGTTGAGTGTGTGTGGATAAACTTGTTTTCATATTTTTTCATTAAATGTTTTCAGTGAGATACCACTTCATGTCACACAATCTATTTAAGGATAGTGTAGCGTGAGTCGGATGAGGTATGTAATAAAAAGATAGCTTGAACTTGATGAATGAGGTTTATTGGGATTCATCCATTTCATTATGATAAGGATCATGCGATTACAATTTGAATGATAGTTGAATGCTGAAATAGTGAATTCCAATCATAGGGATACCGTGACTCCGAATTATCCTTTAAAATGATAGTACCATTAGCGGGGATCACTATAGGAGAATTCATTAATGATATGAATCCATGAACATGTGTCCAATTTTATGGGATCAAGTAATCACCATCTTAGAGAATTTGTTCTAAAATCAATAATTTTTCCATGTTTCTCCATCTTATGCACCATATTATTAAGGGATCATTGGTGGGGAGTTAGGTATCATAAACACAATGAATCTGTTTAAATGAAACCTCATGACCCGAGTAGGTCAAGTTATGTTTTTTAATGAAATCCTTTATGGGGTTGAGAAGTTTTAAGGTGGGAAGGTTGTAACATCCCATGTATTGGAATAGGATAAAATTCCATGGGAATTGGAACTTTTTGGTTGGTGGGAAGAAAAAATTGTAATCCAAGCATCATAATGAAATTATGAGAGGTTGAAAACTCAAATGTGTTGTTTTTAGACATGGTTTATGTACTGACACATGTGTCTTGGGTTTCATTGAATTTCAGGAGTGTATGTCCCTAAAAACTCAAATCTAAATGAGGCTAGTAGAGGTGTATGGTTTTCTTGAAACCATGCGGTCCTCCAGAAGAAACTATGTTGTTAGTCACAAGGGGATATGTGTGTTTAACTGTGTGTATTAATAGTGGATACCAGGCCTCAAAACAATTTTGCATGTGGTATTATTTTTAATAAAGGAGAAATACATGTTTTTCACACGATTTCTCAAACACCGTACATGAAATTTGTTAGCCCCATGATTAGGCAATATCCCATGCACAGTTCGGGAACAGTTTTTCCATCAGTGCATCCAAACTATTCTATTAATTTAAATTTGTGAATTTACCATTTTCACACTATTTTATTTTAATATCCTCTCTCTATATTTACATCCTTCACCTGATGCACAAGAATCCCTCTAAGAGCTCCTTCATCCTCTCCTCCTTATATAGAGAGATCTCCCTCACCTGAACTCTATTTCAAGCACTATCAGATGTGTTGGATATCCATTAGTGATTATATGATTAAACATCAATATTTTATCAATTTTCCTTGCCATCATAAATTCATTCATAGCATGAACTAATTCTCCCTATTTTCAGGTTGTCTGTTAATTTTTCAATTTCTCTAAAACCAGATCGAATCAAAGATCGATATTGGATGAGTGGACCATCCTTTTTATGAGGTAAGAGTTTTATATAAATTTCCATAAATTATTGATAGTTAATAACCAAAACCATAATTTCACACACCATATTTTCCATAAATTACCCCTAATTGTGAAATTAATAATCTAATACTAAATACATTATTTTATATCACCATTATGAATTAAAATGGAACCAATAAATTTTGTTCACCAAAAATCAAAGAATACTCATGGGGTGTCTCACTTGTGGTTAATAGACCATGTTTTTCTTAAGTAATTAAATCACCCTCATTGAGTGTTGTTCCAATGATCATGATTATCAATACCTTGCTTAGGCCTCTCAGCCTCTATCAAGGTTTGTTTGATAAATTTTTTAGGTAGTGATGTTTAAATAAATTAAATTGATTATACCATGATGTGATATTAATGCCACACTTTCTAATAAAACCATCTTTTGTGGTGCACCATATTCTGAAATTAAAATGGGAAATAAAATTTTGATGTCAGAAATGATGAAAGGAATGATTAAGTACCTGGTATTTTATATTATAATTGAATGAATAATGGGAATTTCCCAGTTGTGTATACATGAGTTGTGTTGTAATGATTATGAATATGTTCTCTTTGTAATTGATCTTAAATGATTAATTGAATTTAATTACACCATGACCTATACTAAATTTAAATTTTAATGAATTCCTTTGATGAGCTCATAGGTTACTTGATTTATATTAATCGCAGAGAGATAAATGGATTGTTTTGTATAAATTCCTTAGAAAATTTGTTAGGGTGAGTTTTTGTATTTTTCTTGAGAGATACTCAAATTCCCTTATAGGAATTCTTTGGATGGGTGAATAGGGTAATTGAGATTATTATCCCAACAAGTGATACGTGGTCCCCTAGTGGTTCACCTTGGATGGAATCGATGGGAAATATTGATATTCCATGAAAAAAGTTATAATTCCTCCCCTATGTGGTATACCAAGGAAAAAGTTAGTCGGTTAATATTTTATACCATAATGAGAGTGATACTTGAGATTCCTGTTTATAGATTGCATTGGAAAAACTATTCTAATGATTTTTAGTTATAGTGATACTAGGGAAATACTTGGGATTCCACTTTACGAACCAACTTGGACGTGCCCAAAATTCCTGTTTGATTAATAACCTTAATTCCTCTTGTTTAATGATATGAGAAATGATAGTTTATCAAATTCAAGGATGTTTTCTCTAAGGAAAATAACATGCTTGGGTTGAGTCCATGTTTTATTTGGCCCTCACGATGGACCAGTTATGGCCCTATGTTTATACATGTGATATATATATATATTATCATTAAAGGTTCAATTTAGTCATAGATGTTCCACCTAAGGATAAAGGAGGCATGAATGACGAGGTTTCCCTGGGGAAGTTGATCCCGACATGTTTATTTACTTATTAGTGCTTATTCAATAATTCACACACACTATTGTACAATATATTCATTGACTGTATAGAATTATAAACCACTAGTGGTGGAATAATAATTATATATCAGCCCCAATTCAGGACTCTATTACAATGGGGTACCTGAACAGACCTTATGGTTGCACGACCATGTTCTTTTGATTATGCTTGTGCTGTTATGCTTGTTCCTGTGAGATATGAGCATAGGGCTCTACCGGAGCTCAATATTCACATGATCAATGATTTTAACCAAGAAGTTTTAATTGCCAGGTGATAAAATAATATAATTAATTAATATTTGGAGAAATTTTTATTTTTATGGTATTTAAATTTATAATAAATATTTATTTATTTTACAAAATTTTCAAACACATTAGTAGGAGGTCAATCCTTTGGTATGGGTTTTTCGTCTCAATTTTACATCCATGAGACATATACCATATTTAAAAAATTTTACTTTTATATGGTGTATATAATACACACTGGATATTTAATATCATGAATATATTTATATAAATATTATATATATTTTTATTAGAATTTGTTTCTTTCATGGGGGTCGTGATTCAAAAGTTATCAAAGTAGTAATGGTTTAAGTCATAGTCTCATAATTATTCATGATTATTTATGTTCAAGTATCCTTTGGGGGATCTTTTTTAAATTTATATCATAAAAAGAATATATTTTCTTTCTCCTTTGGTTATTCAGGAAATTTTCACGAAATAAATCGATTTTCATCTTTTTTGAAATTTAAAATGATTGAGAATTTTTTATATGAAATGATGACTTCATTTATCTCTTCATGTGAAAATCCCATTTTTTCAATATCTATGTTATCTAAAAATATTTTGAAGAATGTATTTAAAATATTAAAAAATATTTATTAATTTCATTTCTATGCATGTTCAATTTTTTTTAAATTATTTAAAATTAATCTTCATATCATTTTCCAAATGCGGCACATTTCCCAATACATACAACAGTCTAAGTGAAATGTTTTTTAATGTATATGGCATGAGGAAAATTTTACACTATCATGTACTCTCATTAAATTTAATATTAAATTAATTTTTTACAATTTTCTATACACATATTTTTTTTCATTTATATTTTGGAATGATTTATATTATAATGAATGATTTTCATAGTGAAAAATTAATTTTCCTCAAGAAATTTGATAGAGATATTTTGAAGGTATTCTAATCCATGTTAACATATTTTCCTAAATAATAGGATGTATTAATCTTAAAGTATTATGAAACCATCCACCATATTTTTTTAATCCTTTATGATCAGCTTTAATGGGGAATTTATTGGTATTCTATAAGTTAATCCTCGAATATATACAATTATTGATTTTAAGGCAAGTTGATTAAGTTGTATTTTATATTCATATGATGAATGTTTTAGACTTATTAAGTGACGGGAAGGGACCAGTATATCCCATAGATTCATTGGTAGGTCTCATGAGACAATATAGATTGTGTATTGGACAAGTCATTACCCATTTATATAGATTTCATTGCATAATCCATTGACATAATTTTCTGATTTCATGGTACTAGACCTTGATGGAATGTTTTAGATGACTATAATTTTATGTTCCCTCACCATGAAATCATTTATTGAATTCCCTGTGATTATTTGAATATTTTTATGTCAAAAGTTATAATTTTTTAGCTCATGCGACTATTTATATGGATCTATATGATTATCTTTTATTTCCTTCCATATTAATCATTATTTATTTAGCTTCAAATGTATGTGTACCATTACTGAGCATTTGGTCCCCCATAATTCTTATGTTTATTATTGACATTACACTAGAAATTAATTTTTTTAATGATATAAAGGGATAATCTAGTGGAAATAATGTTGATTCCAGAGAAAATACTATTTATATTTTATGTTTTCAAAAGTAAAGTAAGATTTATGTATGTATTTATATTACCAATACTAATAATATATTTTATACCTAGGGATTATGTTTCATGGTATTATTAAGAATTTACTAAACATACCACCATCTATGAGATAATAGGGTTAGGGTGTTTATATTTGGAATCAGAGTAATTTTAGTAGAATCCTTCGTTCCTATTTTTAGGAATATATATACTAGAAAACTGAAACTTATGAATAACCTTGAGAATATTTGTAGTGAAACCAAGATTATCATTTTGTGACTAGTAATATATAATTTTATAATTTACAATAAATTTTTTCTATTTTTAAAATTATTATTTATTATTCATAAGTTTAGAATATAATCTATATTATGTAATTATTTAGAAAAGGATCCTAGTAGAAGAAATGAAAACCTTGTTAGTGCACATAATCCATGTAGGGATTTCCCACCAAGGAAAAATAATGATGTGGGATCTAGATCAATAGCTATTGGTGACAAAAATATAAGTATTTTAGTGTAGCCGACTATGTATATAAGCAATATACTTTCCCATATAGAGCCTCCTAAAGATAAGAGGAACTTGTGATGATGCATTTAGTTTTCATCCTTACTCGAAGATGAGTATGGGATGGTGAATTTGAAATTAGGTTTGTTTCATGTTTGGATGTAGCTAGAGGAAGCTTGAGAATGTTGTGAAGGTTCAATAATATGCTTAAATTCATGAGGAAGTTGTGTTTCTGGGTCACATAATAGTTTACATCCTTTTTAGTGTGATTAATTACCGTCTTAGAAACTATGTACTAATAATGAATTAATTTCATTAGGGAGTGGTTGAGGGGTTGTTCTATAGGATATGGTGGCTACTGGTGAAGGTTTTTAGTTTTTTTGGGTGAAAATAGGGGATCATGATTTTTGTTAGTGAAGTATCATGGTTGATGTATGTGGAATTAGTAAGGGATGGTTAAGGGATTAATAAATAAATGATTACAGTGTTTCACCTTGTTAATTTGAGAATATTTTTGTAACAAACACATCAAGGATACCTATCATGATACCCAAGTAAAGTATCCAAAATGATAAAAATTAATTTCTAACCTCCATAATCTAACAAATCATTCTAATAAAATTTTATAGGTACCCATGTCCTATACATGTATTAATACATGATTTTAAACTTAAATATCGAATAAATAGAACCAAAACATCATCAGGCCTAATGTCTTCAGAAGAATAGGTTCATAGTGCATCAACAGGGAATTAAAACATGAAATCCTATTTTTATTATTGATAATGATATCTAAATTCATTTGAGATCCTAAAATTTCATTATATAACCTATGGAGTACATAAATGAAATGGGTGATCTAAAAATCCTAGTAAAGGGATAAACATGATAAGGAAACATAAATTTGAGTTCAAGGAATAACATTATATCATAAGAGAGAAGGATATTGAGTATTCATATGAATTATAACATAAATAAAATTGAATAATATGATCATGGAATCATATTATATGTGGATTAAACATATAAGAAAACATAAATATGAGTCAAGTCTTAATACATAGATAATATCACATGATGGGAAATGTCATATAAGTGATTCGGTCAAGTCTCTAATCTCATTCATATAATCTCATGAGACAAAATAATTAACCAATTCCTTATAGAACTATCTGGGCCTTCCCATTAAACCATTTATATGATTATATATTTTATATATGTAAATAAATCTTATGGAATAAAAATAAAAATTTACCATTGAATGAAATGGGTTTCTTTAGAGAAATGAACTTTTGGAATGTATTACCCCATCAATTGAAGAGGGAATAAGCTAGGTATTTTAGTGAGAGACATATATATAGAATCTATAAGCATTAAATTACATTAAATAGATATATAAAGTGAGTTTGAGAGAGAATGGTCATAAATTTAATTAAAGTGTGGTTTAGAGAGATCCCTTACATCAAGATAGAATCAATATATACATTACTTATAATCTAGAATAATAAAACCATGTTAATAATTTACATGATTATGAAACCTTTTAAATTTTATTATTGCTTTTTGTATTTTTTTCCATGCCATATTCATTTACATAAGAAATTAATATCACATTTTTTTTTGATATTCGGGTCATATGTCCCAAATGACATCAATAGGTTTAATATGATTAGAGAGGCCACTATTCTATTATTTCATAAAACATTAATAATGAAATAATTATTAGTTATATATATAAATTATACTTTTAAAACCAATAATGAAACATGGTCAAAAAAGTATCCACACTATGACCATGGAGACAGTAGGTTGTACGTATGCATGAGTAACATTTCAATTTTTCAATGAACACAATGGAATGAAGCTAATAATTATATTATATATATACAATGATAATTATATACTAAATATTATATTATTTATTTAAATAATAATATATATTCTATCTATATGATGTCATAATGATAAAAAATCACATCTCTTGGTGGTGGTGGTTATGAAATCGTAAGCACGAACAATGTAATCATTTTTCTATAAACATAAAGGCAAGAAATTAATTTAAATATCATTTTTATATAATTATTAATATTAGATGAATAAATATGTACAATAAATCTATAATCACAAAAATGAAGTAGATTAAATGAAGTAGATTAAATTTATGCACATGAAAACATTTTGGAGAAAATCGCCATTTTTAGAATATAAATAATCTTATTCAAAAAAAATTAAAATTATTGATTAAAAAGAAATTAATTATATTATATTAAATAACATTGTTAATTTCCAAATTTAATACAAAATCGAAAATATAATGGTTGTTCAAAATTACATTATTTAATTAAATGAAATGAATGCATTTTATAAATCGATAATTTTCACTATTTGATGAAAAATTAGTTATTTCGAAAAATCCCAAAATTTGACATAAGTTAATTATTAATATAATTATTTCAAAAAATTGTATTATCAAATTGATTTTCTAAAAGATATAGAAATTAATTTTAATATTTCCTCAAAAAATTCAATAAAAAAACTTTTTTATGAAAACATATTTCATAGAGTAAATTGTTTTCATTAAGTATTGAGTGATTATTTAATATTAATTTAAAAATATTTTCTTATTAGGAACATTATATATATTTTACTATTCATCTATTTTTTGAGCCAACCCTATCCAAGGCTTGAGTCACAACTACCGCAAGATAACCCCTATAGGCCCGGGGGTGCCGACTAGAACCAAAAGAAATATCATAAACGGGTTCATTTTCCTAATGTAACTATATGAAAACATAAAACATATAAAAAATTAATTTCAATGGAATAATAATAAAAAGATGATATATATAGAAATGAAGACATGCATTAAAAACCTCTATCATGTATTTGAGTACGATAGAGAAAATAAAAAAATAATTGGTAAAAATGCATGCCCATCAAGAATGATACCCCAACCTAAAAAATTGGATTGTAAACAGCTAAGAGAGACTAACTCATGATATCTAAGCTATGAATTCCATGCGTGGTTAAAATCAACAAGTACCCATAATCACTTCTAAATTCACCGCCATCCTATCCATTGTCTTCATAAGACATGGCGTGTGTGGGAAAATCCCATGCAGGAGTGAGTATATTCATACACTGTAATAAACCCCATTTGATGGAAGGGGAACAATAAGAGATACAACATGAATAAAAAGATAGTAGATAGTAATCAATATGAAGATCAGCCCAAGAAAAAGAATTACTATCCTCTTCTAAGAACAAGGGTCTCAACATAGTTGGTAGATAGACTACACGCCATGTCTTTTCCACCCATAGTAGGATAGTATCCTCATATAACAATGAGAAGATAAACACAGAAAGAATGTAGCATGAACTGCATGTCATCATAACCCATGGAAGGAGTGTAATAAAATACAAATGTATAGATACCAAAGAATATACATATATATTCACTAAAATAACCCTTATGAATGTGTTTGGGGATCCCAATCTCGTGGCTCAGCCAATGATAAGTGTCAAAACAGTTATGGAAATCTATCAATGTTGCAAATCATCTCACACATATTGAAAAAAGTAAAAATTTAAAGACCCTCTCCTCACAACATTTCCACACAGTCGAGGGGGAATAATACCCAAATAGATGACCCACACCCTGATGTGTTAGGGGTGTTCCACTCTGGTGTCATGAGGACTCATGCCCAATCCAATAGTGGGTTCCATTAAATAGATATAGGACCTATGAACAAGATAAAGGGGCTACACTCCAGTGTCATGGGGCCCTAGACCCTATCCAATAGTTGGTCCCACTTAGTATTGGTGGACCCTTTCCCAATCTGATGGGGGGTTACACTATATAGGTCGAGGACCAATGACCTGGTGTGACAGGGGGTTACACTCGGGTCATCGACGACCCACACCATATCTTATAGTATGTTACACTCAGTAGGTATCAAACCCATGCCCAATATGACATGGGGTCCATTGTATCTATCACTGGTGATCCTATTTTTAATAAATTCTTCCATCAATCATTGCCTAAATAACTGCCTTTCTCATAACATTTGACATCATATCTCAAAATCCCTAATGGAGGTCACCATGAAAATCTATGTAGAAAAAATAAGATAAACTAAACATGGGACAATATCCAATTGAAATTAACTATATATGAGATCTTTATATTTCTTCAAAAAAACCTAGGGTTACATGGCATGTGAGGGGATCCACATGGTGTGTGGTCCTACCCCATCACCTGGTTGTGTCTCTAGAGGTAAGAATCTTTCTAATCATGTAGGTGTACATGGCATGCCAATGCCACTTGATGTCCCACCTATGTGTTTTTTATGACCATGTATCCATTTCATGTCCATGTTCTCAATCCATATCTATGTAATCGACATATAGAATATACTGGGAAATGGTTGTATACTCTTCTACATCGCATGACTCTAGTTATGTCATCCCATACAGGTTCCTGCCCATGTTTTCCACCACATAGCTTATCCACTAGGGGAAGAAGTACACATCATGTTGGAAAAAACATGTTCTTCTATCCTTATATAATTTTAAAACCCTTTCCCTTTAAACATAGGGGTTACATGACATGTGTTTGACAAGGTACACTATATGTAGCTGGGTTTTCCGTAGATTCTCATATTTGAACACTATGATCCATATCCATCATTTATACTTCTATATATCCCACATACCCTCCTAAAATTATTGGTTCTTTCTCTGAACAGTGATATCCATCCCTCTGGTGACCAGAATCATAATCTAATTTGATTCCATGCAAACTTGTACACACCACTCATGTCGAACACATCTTGTTTCATCTGTCATTAATGATTTGGAATCTGATTAATAAAATGATTTCTCTCAACAAAAAAAAAACCACCCATATCTATCAATATCTCACTGATCCATACCTCAAACACAATTCTTCCATGAATCCATGGGTCTAATCAGGCTTGGTACCGCCAAAAAATTTGAACAATGACTGTGGGGTCCCACTGGTGAAGAAATCAACAAAATTGTGGGAGGAAATCACAAAAACAATGGTTTATTGATAGTTTCGTAGTGTTCTTGGCTAATGATCAAGAATGGAAATAAAAAGGGTTAGAAAAATATTTAATATTCATTTTAATCTGTATATATGAGCATGAAAATGGTCGATAATTGGGGAAAATCACAAATGGGTTGATCATGGCCAATCAATTGAATCAAAATCGGAGAAATACACAATTTGATCAGTCCTATCTGATGATTGGATCATTTTTTGTTGAAGACCGTGCTTTCCAAAAAATGGAAGAATGTTTTAATTTACTAGAATTTGATCTACTCTGATCCAATGATTCATAGTCATCAGATGTGATTCGCCAAAAGAAGGAAGAAGAATAATTTCTTGATAGTCTATGGGTTATAAGGCAATACCTAATAAAATCATCATAGAGGTATTCAAATAATATTCCATTTATATTTTATATAATAAAATATTTATTTTATTTTAACTAATTAACTAAATGAATGCATCACCAACTGGTGATATATTCAAACACCCCTCGCAACCCCATTTTTTGCTTGTTCCTAGGATGAAAAACACATTCTAGATGCAAGTGTTGTCTCAAATTTCTGATCCGATCTTCAGTTTAAGAGTTATTAATTTTCATTAGAAAAATGTTCATGTGTAATAAAAAATATATTTAATATTTTTTAATGTTATTTCTGGGAACACTAGACCTTATAATTGTAGGCATCCTCGGCACCTGGCCCTATAAATATTGATAAAAATATTTCACAGACTTTCCAGGAAATTTTTTTCAATCTACATAATTCACTCGTTCAATATTTTCATTACTAAAAATAAAAACTAAACAAACAATTCAAATATTGAGCTTACATCTGGATCCCCAACTCCCATGATCTCTCATTCACGTTCTCATGCTACAAAAACACACGAACCAAGGGGATGACCGATTTATGTGGGATTTTATCCTGATGATCCTCAATAACCACTTAGTGCCTGGTAATTTTGGACCCATCATTTATATACTTCTTTAACCCATCGATTAAGTGTGAATTATCATGCACGTTTCTACTTAGCTATGAAATGTGGACGATGTTAGGAACTTGCTCAAACTATGGGGGTAGGTTGAGGTAGTAAGCAAGATATCCAACCCTCTGTCCAATCTCGAACGGCTCTATGAAACCCGTGGACCACTTGCCCCCTTTGATGGACTTCCAGAATCCTCATCATGGGGGGAATCTTAAGAAAACGTGACCCCCTATTCAAACTCCAAATGAATATAATGTTGATCTGTATATTATTTATACCTTATCTAAGTCATCCTCATCCTCTCACAGATGACCTGGAACTTCTCTGTAGTCACATCCACCAACTCTGAACCCATAAGACATATCTCCCCAATTTGAATACTGCATAAGGGTGAACTACATGGTATCCCATAGAGGGCCTCTGAAGGATACATGTTAGTTATGGAGTGTTATTTGTTGTTATATTCAAACTCTACCATGGTAAAGTGATCATACCAGCTCTAAAAAAGTTATATCACATAAGCCCTCTACATTTCATCGAACAGTAGGATAGTGGATTTAGTCTACCCATCTTTTTGGGGATAAAAATATGTACTCATCCTAATATGGGTTATTAATACCTCATGTGGGACACTCAAAAACCATTACATAAACTGTGTGTCATGATCAGAGAGAATATTCATCTTCACCCCATGGAGGAGAACAATATCTTGTAAATACAACTTCCCCAAACCATCCAAAAAAATCAACTCCCTGATAGTGTGGAAGTGTGCTGAGTTCCGCAGTTATCCAACTATCACACATATGGTGTCACAGTCATTCATTTTCCATGAAAATCCCTATAATAATGTTCATGGATATTCCAAGACACTTCCACTTCAAGATCTAAAGGGGATACAATAAAATTGCTGGAACCTTTGCTATGTATTTACCTCATGACAAGTGAGTGATCAAGATATGACTTCAACCACAATCTATATCATTTCAAATAAAATATAACACTAAATTTCACTATACATCTTCCCCACACTGGGATTTACTACAAGGGGGTTTGAAATCTCACATCACCTCCCCCTACATTGTATCTCAGACCACTTTTCATCCCAAAAAATGGAAGAAAAGATTCCCTCCTACAGAATATCCATCTAGTGAGTCACATATGAATATCTAGTAACAAAATATCTCATAGTAAATTTATCCCAAATGGGAATATCTCACGTGATTGAGAATCAGAGATGTTTATACCATCAACCAATGAAAAGCCACATCGTCCTGCTCCACCAGGGTCAGCTACATGGAATCCAACTACCCAGAAACATCATGCACTAAGAGAGACTATAAATTCCTATTAAGGGAATCTGCTACTATGTTACCCTTCCTTGTAGTATACACATTTTCTAATTCAATGTATTACATTAACTCAAACATGCACAACTATCTCAGGTTCAAGTCTCTCTATGTGAGGAAATACCTGAGACACTGATGGTATGCTTAAACCATGATGTGCTCTGGTAGAAGATAGTTTCTCTAGATATTAATGATGAAAACTACCACTACTATATCTATGTTTTGTGTCTCACCGTTTTAATACTAAGGTATCAACTATCTTGACCCATATGAAATAACTGCCTTCCAATCAATCCGTACACATCCTAGCCGTGATCTCGAGGAATTGCTGCATAGTAAATACTCCATGAATACCTCAGTAGTCTCAATATAGGATCACTGGTCTGCCTCAACCTCAACTCTTCATAGTCTCTCTAGAACTACATAGTCTAGAAAAAAAACTTCCCCATCTTCATGAGAGTGGTCAATAGGGCTCTAATCTATGATAACTCATCCACAAACCACCTAATCTATTCTTCCAAGTTATGAATGCTCTACACCTTTCAAATTATCTTGGGTGTCTCCAATGAAATAATTTCATAGATGTATTCTAGGTATAATAGTAAATCATCCTCCAAAATAACATTACCTTGAATGTAAACCCAATGAATCTAGAATTTGAACTTTGAGAGATTTTCATAAATTTTGTGATCTCAAAGAAAATATAGAAACATTCTAAACTACTCTGCATGCTCCTACTCTTTCAAAGAGTATATAAGTCTATCCCTGATGAATTCTACCACAACCAAGTCCATGTATAGTTATAAAACATGTTTTATCAAACCCATAATCATTGTGGGGGAATTTGTCACAAAAATAACAATCAATAGAAATTCATAGTTCTTGTATATACATCAGAATTCCATCTTTGGGATATCAGATTTAAAAACCATGAAATTGTGGTAGCTAGACATGAGTGTGATATCTGAGAAATATATCTCACATCAAACATGTCAACTAGTTCATCAATCCACATCAATTGGTACATGTTATTTATCATGACTTGGTTCGAGAGAGGATAATCTATGATAACTAAAATCTCCCATACACTTTTCCAATGAACAATATTTAATTTTCCCAGACTCACTGGCCCTAATGAAACCATTTTCAGGAAGTTCCTATAATAGTAATTGAAACTCTCAGTGCCTAGTAAAGGCCATATGATATTCTATAGAAGATATCAGAGTGGTCCTGTGATGAATGTCAATAGAAAACGCCATATCTATCATCCAAGGTTGTCTTAAAATGTCATATGGAAAGACATCCATAAAATCCTCTACAACTGAAGGAATAAATATTCTTGAAGTGCCTACGACACCAAGGTTAACTCTAACTGACTGATGGGTGATGGGTTGTAGCCTCCTTCTCATTGGACCAACTCATCCTTCAATGACATCTCTCTCACATATAAAGGTGAATCTCATCCCATCAGTGAGAAAGAATATGAATTATCTTTGTTGAAAATAAATATGGGTTCAGACCATGGAAAACCATTACATACACAAGATGAAATCATACAGTTCCATTTTTATGAAAATAAATTCTCATGTGAACCTATCTCCAACAAGAGATATCTCACACTATCAAAAAATACAATATATAGAAGATGTGTCACATGTATGAACCTCATGATGAAGCTGTTAGGCAAGCATCTCAACTGGGAAGTGAAAATATAGCACTAGGATCATAGAGATGAATGAATCACTAAAACATATGTATAAAAATACTGAAACAAGAATATAAAATTAATATAACCTATCTCTTATCATATCGTGTGATACTGGGTCATAACCCTCCAAATCTAGCAGCTATCTGCAACCCTGAACACTAGCTCCCCAAGCTTAACATGGGATTACTAGTGGCGATGGTGGTATAAGGATATCATATCATCATCCACCCCCCAATTCTCCTCTTGCTCATCAATTATCTTAGCCACCTAGAGAAACTCCCAGCCCCCCTATAAGATCATTGATCATGACGTTGTCTCTTCCATGGAGATTTTTCAGCTATCAGCCTATGCTTCATGATACATCTAGTGCGGATGTTTCATTCCATGTGACCGTTCCCATACAAATACTACAAGGACCCCACTATGGGATTCCCTTGTCCTCTATGATTCCCCTATCCACATTCTTGATTATGATCATGGGGGTCATTGCTCTAAGATCCAATCAATTGAAGCTCGCTAGCTGCTGCAGATGACTTAGCTCTATAATTTCCACTACCATATCTGGATGCCTAACATCCCATTGATAGGAAGTTCTCTTTCACTATTTTCCACTCCAACACATAGAAATAGTTGCGGATTCACAGGGTAACCATGCTGACCTGGATCTCTTCATGAAGTCCCTGATAAAAATTATGATCTTAGAAGTAGTCATCCCAGATCATGTCAAGGGACTACATGGTAAGGTCTTGGAACCTCACCACATAATAAACCACTATTATCCCTCTTGATTGTAGCTCCAGAAGCTCCTTAATATGAACTGAGAAAAAATAGTAAAGATATTACTTCTCATGGAACTACAGCTGGAATTTGGTCCATTAGAGTACTGATTCATCATCCATCTTGGTAACAAGACTCTACTAGTGCCCAAATAATCCATAGAAAGGATAAAATCCAACAGAAACACCTAATACATTGGTGTCTAGATAATTCATATGATATGGAACACCGAATCTAGCTAATACTCTACGGCCTATGGAATAGACAATCCATGGATCCTCATAGGCCTCTATAATTGGAACTCATTGTGTGCGCTAAGCCTTCACACATACTCAGCCTGCTCTTTTGGGATGATCTCCTCCTCGACAGGTGTATGTGATGCTTCCTTACTATAAAGAGGAAGAATAATCTCATAGGATGCACCCTGAACTGAGTCCTCACCACTGATCAATTTTTTGTCACCATCCAAGACTATTATCCTTGCTGGCTATCATCGTAGAGGAATCCTCAAATTTTCATCAAGATGTACCACAATCAAATGAGCATATATATAAGGGGGGTATAATCATGAAATAAAATCAATGAATCAATCCTATATGATTCATGTAACATTTATCCCTTTAACCAATGGCATAATATGTTGAGTCAATAACTATACAATCAAGGTTCAGGTGAATTAATATTTCAGCCGTATAGACCATCACATGATTCCCTATCCTGAAAGCCTTACTTGAGACACTTTGACACTATTTCCCTAATCCCAACCAAAATACTCAAAAGGGTAATACTCCAGAAAACCTCTCAATAAATGATATTCTCATATACCAATTTTTCACGACCTTAACCAAATAAGGACTCTAGCTAAAACTACACCAAGACCACCTCCATAGGCCAGTGGGTGCACACTAGCATCAAAAGTAATATCCTAAATAGGAGGCCTTTTCCTAATGTATCTATACATAAACACCAAACCATCTCAATAATCAAGTGAATAATAAGAATAATAAAAATGTTAAACAACCCAAAATTTAAATTAAACAAGAAAGACCACAATTGTGTATAAGAGTACAATAGTATAAACTGAAATGTAAAGGGAAAAAATATACACCAAAATAGAAAGATGCACCAACCTCAAAAAACTATAAATTGAATATATGAGAGGGCCTAGATACTAATATCTATGCTATGAACATCATATATGGTCAACATAACCTAGAATCACTATGATCATATGATGTCATCTCTTACAAGTACATCATCTGCATAAGACACGACAACTGCAGGAAAATCCCAGGTAGGTGTGAGTATATACATACCAAGTAGAATTCCTCAAATGCTAAAAGTGGGAGAATTAAGATATACAATAAGAATATAATGATGGAAGATAGTCAACAAGATATATATCAACCCAATAAAGAGAAACTGTATCCTCATCCAAGCATATTGGGATGAACACAGTGTGTAGATGGAGTGTATATTGACTCCTTTCCACCCATATTTGGAGATTTTCCTCATCAAAACATAAGAATATAAACCTAGAAAGCTCATGACATACCCTGAACATATTTAAAACCCATTTCAGGAGAGTTAAAAATCCATATGTATGGATACATAAGTATATATGTAGGATGAGAAAAATAATCACAAACGAGAGAGTAAGGGGATATCTATCTTATAGATCAACCCAATAACGAAGTCCATAATAGTTCTATAAGTCCATAAAAAATTCCCAAAATCTCACACATCTAACCAGAAGTAACCATGAGATGACCCACACCGCACCACTATGCCACACAAATATGGGGACATAATATCTATGTAAATAACCAACTCCTTATTGAATCATGGGGTTCCACACTATCTATTTTTGTATTAGAATCAGACCCTAATTTGATAGGTGGGTTCAAATCTAGTGTCATGAGGACTCACACCCTATATGAACGGGGGTTCCACTCAATAGATAGAGGACTATCACCCATGATTATGGGGGGTGGTTTAGGGTTGCACTTTAGTTTCACAAGTATTAGTAGACTATCCATTAGGGGGTACACTTGGTAGATAGAGGACCCACACCCATGCTAATAGGGATTCCACTATATATGTCTATGAACCAGTAGTTTGGGAGATAGGGGGTTCCACTCTAGTCATCGTAGACCCACACCCTATCCTATAGGGGGGTTTCAATATATAGGTAGGGGACCCATGCCCATGATGATGGGGGATTCCAATATACAATTCAATAGTGGTACTTTAGATAATCACTACCATCATCAGGCACCACCACAATAATAACCATTCTAGGTAAATTTTATGTCATATTTAAAAATTCACAAGAGTGGGAACCATCACATTTTAAATGAAATTACACACATAATATGCTACTCGTGGTCAAAAATATGAGTTGAAAAGAAGGAGATACAATATCATTCAGTTTCCTAAAATGAATCCAAGGGGTACGTGGTGTGTGAGGGGACCCACCTGATATGTGGTCTCAAAACATCACCAGGTTGTGTCTCTAGAGATAATCAACTCTCTAACCATGTAGGGATATATGGAGTGTAAGGAATATACACAAATTTCCCATTCCACTCAGGGTCTTGTCCATATACTTGGTCAAGTCAATGTATCCATCTCATGTTTATGTACTCAACCCATGTCCATATACATAGAACATGCCATGTACCAGGACTTGTTTATACTCTCTAATACACAACATGCCTCTAGTTCTGTCTTCCCTCTTAGGGTCCTACATGTGTGCTCCACCACACAACTCGTCCACCTGGGGAAGTGGTACATGTCTCATATGATAGATACACAATGTTTCATCATTATCAATTTCCAAAAACATAGACATCGTAGCCTAGGTTCTATACACTATGTGTTCATCACAGTACATGGCATGTAGCCAGATTTTATCAAATTCTCAAATATAAACTCCATGATATACATCCAGTCCTTCCACTCTAGTTTTCACCTTATCTCCTCCTGAAATGGTGGTATATTGCTCCGTCCAGTGATTTCCAATGCTTTGATGGCCTAAAGTTGAAACACGATTAATTTTTTGTATACCCATACACACCACCCAATCCGTACAAGGCTCAGTTATTTTATTATTGAATATTTTCATGATGACCATTAAAACAATCTCCCAAAACCTGCAAGAAACCCATATCTTTAAATGGTTTGTAGATACTTCCCCCACAGATGTTTATTCCTTGAATTAGGGGATCTAATTAGTCTCGATACTGGCCAAAATTGTAGAACTAGGACTGTGGTGTCCAACCGGTGAATAATAAGAAGAAATTGTGGGTGGAAAGTATAAAAACAAAGGTTTATAAATAATTCCACCTTTTCTCAAAGAATTTCAAAAATAAAAATATTTTGGGTTATAAAATAGTTCAATAATCAATTTAATTTATACTTATAAGATTTCAAGGATCATAAATTAGTAAAAATCCTAAAAGAGATGATTCTGCTCAATTAATTTAACCAAAACATTTGAAATCCATAGTTTTAAATGTCCTACTGAGATAATGGATTTTTTTCTGTCAAATAATGATCTTCCCAATTAATGGAAGAATTCATCACATTTTCTATGGTCTGATATGCTCCAATATAGAGATTCATCATCGTCAAATGTTATTTTCCAACGAAAGGATAAATTAGAATTTCCTAACAGCCCTAAGGTTCTAATGCGAGTCATGGGATAATAGGTATATCAATATATTTAAAAGGAGTATGATTAGTATTATGAAATTAATAAATTTAATTAACCAACTGAATGCACTACCAATGGGGAAGATATGAAAACAACTGACACCGACCAATTTTATGTCAAACATTGGCTAAACAACGCTTTTCAGAATGAATCATACTGTCAAATTTCCGATCTGAGATTTTGTTTATAAGTTTTCCAATTTTCTCTTTAGAAACTTGTGTGTATAATATAAAATATATAAAATATTTTTTATAATATTAATTCAAGTAACACTATGCACTAAAATCAAACTGAATCCTAATTCATGGATTATGAAATACATACTGAAATATTTCAATTTCTTACAAGAAAAATACCAGTTATCTACAATTTATTCATATTCATACATTCAAATTTAACATCTAGGGTATAATGGTAATATTTAAATAATCATGGATCATTTTGGATCGATGGTACAGGTTGTATACTCTATCAAATAGAGTTTTCTATTTCAAAAATTCATGGTGTTACATTCATCCCCTAATAATGAATTTCACCCTCAAATATTTTTGATCACAAATTAAGGTCAAAATAGTTGGTGGGAGTTGTTCTTCAAATATTCCTCATGTTTGTAGGTTTCATCTCTATATTTATGGGTATTACATAGTATCTGAACCATGTGTTGTGTCTTTTTTGTGTAGATCATTATCTCTATGATCCAATATCTTCATGAGATGATCCTCATAAGAGAGATCTTTTTCTAGTAATACCACATCTAATTTCATTAAATTTTATGGATCTATTATTAAATTCCATACGAGAGATACATGGAATAATAAATGTAATTTATAAAGAGTTGGTGGATGTTATAGTCAATACGATGCATCTCTAATGTAATTGAGATTCTCAAAGTGGATAATGTACCTAGGGATTACTATTCCCTTCATAAAAAATATCATGACTCTCTTCCATGTATCTATGTATAGATTGAATTTATCCATGACCTCAAACTCTTGAACTCATCGATGATTATTATCACCAAACTTTTTTTTAACTCCAATTAGTCCTGGTTTATGGTGGAATATTTTTATCCATTTCTACCATTTCCTCAACCATTTCATGTCCTGGTATCTTGTGTTCTCAAATATCATCCCAACACATAGGTGTTCTAAAACTCTTCCCAAAAAGGTATTTTTAAGGATCCATTTGGATGATTGAGTGAAATTTATTATTTTAAAAGAACTCTACTATTAAAATATGTTGATCACATCCTCACATCACGTCCATTAAGAATTCTCTTAACTTCTGTACAAGTGTATGTATATTTATATCATATTGGAAATTATTTTTGTGGTTCCAATACGTAATATGGTTGAAATTATTATTTATATCATTTGGGAGGATCTTAAAGAACATGGTGGTAAATATTAGATCTTGATCATAAAAAATCTATAGTGGTGTTCTATATATCCTTATGACCTTCTTATTTATATCCATACTTGTTGAATGAGAGTGAGGTACTCTTGAATCAGAATAAACTGTGATGTCATAGTAAGATGATCGCCCACAACCTATATCAAATTATTTCATCATGATATTTTTGGATGACTATTGCCAAAGTCTATGATGATAATTTCCCATTTTCATATAGGTTTGGGTAAGGGTTGCATTATCCCATTAGAATTTCTCCTTTCATTATTCACATACTAACATAATAGACACATTTATGTATATTCCACAGTATTCTTCTTCATATTGATTCATTGATAGCTATCTCATAGATCATGAGACATATTTGTGCTCCTGAATTGGATGGAAAAATTAGATCAATTTCTAACATTCAACACTTAGTTTTTATGTTTGGATATGATGGTACATGTATTATTGACCTAAATATTAATACTCCTTTATTAGTTTTGAACTCCCGTAATTTATTTTTTCTTAAATATTCCACCTTCTTTTTAATTTTCGCATCATATTTCATATCATAAATTATATTCCCTATAAGGGATGGTTGAAAAATCATTTTTGAAAGGAATGGCGATGATAATTACTTCATGATTTCCATTTCCATTATTTTAATGTCAAATAAGAGTATATCCTTCTCATTTATCATCAATGATGAGTATGATATATCCATTATAAATATTGACCCTGCCACTTTGTTTTTATTCAGAGGATGGTAATGGATTTGGGGAGTTATAGTCCTTGATCATATCTAACAATATTTTTTGGCTCATATTAATCTCATTCTATGTGAATTTACATTTTAGGCTCTTATAATTTATATATTTTTTCACACATCACCCCTTAGAGATAATGAAATCATATTTTTAATTCAAAGATTCCTATAATCAACTATAGATCATGGGTCGTATGGTGGTATTCTTGAAAATTAAACTACTTTAAGGAATATTATATCAATTTATCATTCCACATATTTACATAGACCAAACCCTTCTTTGAAGAATCACTATATACCAAAAAAATTCCCACTAGAGATAAACATGAAGACTTGTGTAGTGATAAGTCTATTTTCCATTCCTTAATGTTCTCTTCACATTATTTGGTATAGAAAAAATTTACTCCCTTCCAATTTAGCTTGGATAGTGTTATTGAAATTCATATGAATTTTCTCACAAATATACAATAATACCAAAATAGTATAACAAAAATATAGAACTATGTTATAGATATTGTTTTGGGACACACCTCAATTGAATTTTTCATAAAAGGTTCCATTAATATACCTTTCATAATGATAATATTCCCAATTAATTATACATCCTTCATCAAGAAATCAAATTTATTGTAATTTTTATATTTCTTCTCTTTTTACAAAGTCATTATCATAATATTCAAATTCTTGTCATGGTCCTCAATAAATTTTAACTATATCATAATTTCGTCTATGATGACTAAAAAAATTGGTGCGGTAATCTCTAAAAACTATATTCATTACATCCATAAGATTGATATAGAATTAGTGATTCTGAAAGGCATCAATAGAAACTCATAGAGTCTGTACGCTTTTGAAAAGGAAGTTTGGGGAATCACTTCCTTATTCAGCATTAATTAATGATATATTGATAAAATGGTGACCTTATATAAATAAAGGTCCCCAAAAAATTTATTTGACAAGTCATCTATCAATAGATGGGGATACCTATTCTTTATCATGATTTTATTTTGTTAATGATAATCGATGTTGATGTGCCTTGAACCATCTCTCTTCTAGACAAAGAGGAAGGTACAGAAGACGATGAATTATTCGTTGTGTAAAGTTCAAAAATAGACTCCATTTTACCAAAATAATTTTCTAAATATGTTAAATTTAATTTTTAAACCAGAACATTATTTTCAGGAAAAATACAATTTTTAAAACTAAATGTGATTTTATAATACCCTAGACAATTATCTTAGGTATTATTAAATTATCATAATATCATAAAAAAATGTATTTATTTAGGAACACATTTTATGAAAATTATTTTTATTTTAAATTAATTTATAAATTTCAAATTGTAATTAAATATTTTTATTCAAAAAATAAAAAAACATAATTATTAATTAATAGAAAAAAAAATTCATTTATAAGGTACCAAGAAAATTTTATATATTGGTTGGGGAGGTTACTCTACATAAGGGTGATATATCTATTCATATAGGTATATTACAATTCATAAGTGTAGGTTACTATTCATAATGTGATGTTACTATTCAGCAAAAAAATATGCTGATTCAATCAGACTCCAAATATCTTCCTAAACGCATCCATGTATGACATTCCTTCAAAATATAAATCACAGAAGTTGAAAAATTCTGTTTATTGGCTAGGTTATAAAAAAATGTTGTTTTTTGAGATTCGACATTTCATGCAATCAAAATTATGTATATCTTTAAATCCCTGGATTTTTATATTAATAGTGAATATATTTGTAGCATGATTTAGTATTTATAAGAATAATTATAATAACCAATATATATTGTTTATATTCATTTGAAAATATTAATTCTATAATATTTTGATAAAAAATATTTTTTTAATAAAGTAATTAAATATTTATATTCATATAAAAATAATCTTTTACACAATATAATAATAAAAATAGTATTTTTTATAAAATGTTAATTTATTTGAATGCTATAAGTTTGAAATAGAATTATTTATATGAATTATTATTATTAATTAAAACAATTAATTTCAAATTTTTATTTATTATAACTGAATTGAAAATTATAAAAGAAAATTTTGGGGTGTTACAAAACCTCTATGAAAATGACTAATCAGACCTAAAGATGATTTAATGTGTTTGAGGAAAGTACTCAGAAACACAATGTTGCTTTCCACAACGTGGTTAAGTCGTCTCATAATGTTGATGCATGAATCAATATTCATAAATATTTAATTGAAGAAAAAATAAGGCTTATGAATGAAGTCACTATTTCTTTCAACAAATAGGCTAGTGATACGACCAAAATATTAATAGATTTCAAAAGATCAAATGATATTCAATCTGAATAAATTGATTATATAAATAAGAAGTTGTTTGTCATTCAATCAGATGTTTCGAAGTTGATGTTTTTCAAAGGTGTGATAATTGATTTGAAAAATCAAAATGTTTTTATGACCAATAGGATGGAATTCATGAATAGTTTAGTAAGTCTCATGAATAAATATTTCAACTTTAGGAATTGAAAATAAATTCCCAAGAAGATAACTTTCATACTCTGGAACCGAAAGTAAAATATTTTGTTGAAATGATTTGTACCTAACATTGGTTATTTTTAGACCACAAAGATAATCTCTAGAATTAGTAAGATACTATTGAAAAGATTATGTATCATAGAAACTAGTTCAAGAACCGAAACGTAATTTAAATAGGCTTCATTGATTTGGAGAAGAGATGAAATTGTTTTGAACTATAGATGAATTTTTAAAATAACCATGAATGTTTTTTTCATCTACATAAACTTTTAATGAATTGTTTCTAGTTATTTTTGGATAAATATTGTTTCATTTATTCTTGATTATCAAATTCATTATTTATTCACATATTTTTATTTATCTATCCCATTTTCTTGTATTAGAAGTATTTCTCAATTCCTGTTTGTAAATCACAAAGGAGGGAATAATTTATAATATGGGAGAATGTATGAGACTGTGAGAGATATTTTTATTAAAGGGATAATGCATTAGTACTAGGGATACAATTTTGTAAAAGAAAGAAAGTAAAATCCTTAGGGAAATTTTTATCCTAAGGGCGAGTTAGTCATAATCAATATGATATTCAAAAGAGTTTTAAATCTCTAGAGGGAGATAATTATAAGGGATTACATCTGAATATGATTTTTTCTTAAAAATTATTTTGGAAGTATGTAATATAATTTATTTTATATTTATGACTTTTGGTTTGTGTTTTCAAAAAAGGGGGATATTGTTAATTCCAATAAATTTTTTAATTTTTTATTCATTTTGTTTTTTTGTAAATAACACCCTGTTTTTTAAAAACTCAATTACTATGTCTTTAAAGTCTATTGTAATTTATGAAAAAGTTTAGAAGAAATCATATAATATCTTTTCATACTTACATAAAGGCATTAGATTTAGTAAAATAAATTTAGGTCATTAAAATTTTCATAATGCATATTCCAATTATCATACTCATGATGTTTTTAGAAATTAATCATTCAATGTTGATCAGAATGAGACCATGATATGATTTACATCGTACACACCCGATACGATTTCTAGTGTACACACTGTCTAGATTTCATGCTGAAAATATAAATTGTACTGAATCCCATAATGAAAATCATCAGACTCATATAAATTGGTTTTTATATCCATAAAATTTAACCGTATTGGAAGAGAATTATTTATGAAAAACTATGTCATGTATTATATGTTTAATCAAAACGATGTCATCCTTTCAGTTGTCCTATGAAAGTTGGAGTGCTTGTTGTCCACATACCTCTAAAATTTTAGGATATATTCTTGCTGTTAATGTCCAAGATGGAATTTGGGATGAAGGCCTATAAATACCTGGTCATTTGAATGATCTTAATACCTATGATAATTCGAGAAACTATGTGAGAAATTAGATTTATTTTCTACGTGTTAAAACTACGAAGTTTACAATTTTTGAATTGTTTGTTCTATAAACCTATAACTCCCAAGTCTTTCTTTTTATTTGTGAGAGACCATTTTTTTGTGAATACAATTAAGGGATTCTTGGGATAGGAAGATAGAGGATAATTTCACCTTCTTGATCGAGGACTTTTCCGGAGAGGCAAATAGACTGAAGCTGATCTTTAAATCGAGGGCTTACCCAAGTGTGGGTAAGATATAATTTCATGAAAGTATAAATCATGAGACCATTATCATGGTTACAAGATAACCTAATCTGTGGGTTCAATGAATTTTATTCATATAATTGTACTTAATATTAATTTACATTAAAATATAATGTGAATTATTTGTTGTTTTCAACTTTATATTCTTTGTTCTATTATTATTATATTTTTTGTATTACTTTTCAATTACGTTCACAGTGATTATGATTTCTATTATTATTATTATTTCACTTACTTAGTAAGATTCTATATGATTTATGATATAATCATTATTTTTTACTCTAATCATTGTATCCATAGTGATTATTATTCTTACAATGCTTACTCTGAATTCGATTATATTTTATTTATGACCTGTAGAATACATATTAAAATCAACCAGATTTTGATATCTTTATAACCGGACCCCAGGCCTAGTCTGATTATTTTTTTTATTTTATAATATGTTTTGTGAATTGAATTAGTTCAAATCCTTTTAAACTAAATGCATTTATTGCAGATTTTTTTAATCCTACAATTCACACACTCTTATATTTTTTCCTCTACATATAAACTTCGATCCAACAATTGGAATTAGAGTTGGATTCCACTACTCATACATATCATTTCATTAATTGATTTGTGCGACAATAGTTTTTTGGGAACATAGTGAAGGGATTTAAGGTATAAGATGACAGAGGAGCTGATCACCTTCTTAATAGAGGGTTGTTGGGGATAGGTGGCTAGACTAATGCTGATATTCATAATGAGGGCGTACCTAGTGTGGGTAAGACAAACATTATTGAAATTTTAAATCAAGGGACCATTATCCAATGTTATTGGATACCATTATCATTGGGTTAATATAATTTTATTCATTTACTTTTATTTCATTTGTGCTTTTGTTATAAAATAATGTGAATTATTTTTTATATATATCTTTCAATTATGTATTCTGTGATTACAATATTTTTGTAATACATTACATTTATGATCATTGTAATTACAATTTCAGTTATCAGGATTTTTTACTTACTCAATATGATTATATATTCTTTATGATAGATTCATTATATTATTTCAATATGATAATTGCAATCACTATGATTATGATAATTACTACGCATACTTTGAAGCTAATTATACTCATTATAAAACCTGTAGAATACATTCTGAAATCAACCTGATTATGATATCATTATTGCTGATCCCAAGGACCAGTCTAATAAATTTTTTAATTCATAAGTGGTTTTTTCAATTTAATTAGCTAAAATCATATTAAACTAAATTTTGTATTGGATAAACAAAAAAGGTTTTTAAACCTACAATTCACTCCCCTCTTTATTTTTTCCCTCTGCATATACATTTTTATCCAAAAAATATAAGTTCAATCTAAATATAAAAAATTAAACAATAAACATGTTTTATATATTTTATTCCTCTTTTCGGTATGGTGACTCACTTTAACCATTTTGTTTTTCACCACTATAACTAATTTTTTACCTATATAATTATACCTTTAAGATAAAAAATAAAATGAGACTTATTAGATATTTTGGACTCAATGATTATAAATATTAAATCCAATTAATCAAATAAAAACCCAATATTTTTTTTAAAAAATATTTTGAAATAAGTGGTTGTAACGCAGAAAAACCCTATTTTAACCTTAACCATGAAAATTTATTCTTCATTATCTTCAGTTATTACTATTCACTATGAAAAAAGGTTATGTTTCCGTTATTAAATAATATTATTTATTATTATTATTATTATTATTATTAATTAATCCATTTGAACAAATTCAATTCACATAATTGGATGAAATTAATATAAAATTAAACTCTAAAAACACGATGAAAAGTGAGCTTTCAAGAAAATGCATTATTCAATTAATAAATGATATTATATTAATTATATGAAATGGATCACAATTATATAAATTTAAATTCATTTATGCTGATATATAATATATAAATTCAATTTAATGTTTTCCTTACAATTTTTAAATTAGATTAATTGAAATTGATAATCTATTTGAACTTAAAAATTGTTTGTAGAAAATAATGTTTTTAAGAATAAAAATAAAATAAGACCAAAATAATAATTTTTTTTTGGTTAAAATGAAATTATTTTAATTATTTAATTTTTTGCATATTTTATATTAATTATAAATAAAATTTATAATGGGACATTAAATTAATTGATTTTATGAAAACAAATTATTGTTTTTGAAAAATTATTAATTTTCACTATTCACGAAAAATATAATATTTCATTAAATCCCAAAAATTATATATATGTTAATTTTATAATGATGATTTAAATATATCACTTCAAATTATCGGATAAATTTTATAAAATAACAAGAAATTATTTATAATAATTTCCCACAAAAAAAATAAAATACATTTTTGAAGAAACATATTTTTTAAAGAATAAAATTTATTTATTAAAATGTTTGTTCCCATTTCATTGGAATATATAAATAAATTTAAATTTATTAGTAATTTTATATATATTTCAAAATTTTGAAAATCTTATTGTAACCAAAAAATGTAATCGCTAGGTTTTAAATGTTCTATTTTAAAAGACATGGTTCATTTTTCTCGATGTTGTGTATCGTATATGCTATAAAAAATAATATTATATTTTAAAAACCTAGGTCTTATAAATTAAAAATACATATTGAGAATAATTACTCCTTAAATTATATCAATATAAAAGTAATCCTTGGATTTATTCTATAAATAATACATGATGTATCCATAAATTTCACTTTCTATGCAAAATGAAAATAAGGAGTTCCAAAAAAACTCAACCAAACATGGAATGGAAAAATGTAAAATAAAAAAATAAGTAAGAGATGTAAAATATTATACATAAAAAATAATTCCAATGATTTTGAACATAATCATACATTATATATGAAACACAAAATATAATAGTAAACTAAAACTGATATGATTGAAAAATTAGGCCCTTATGATACACATCCCAAAATGAAAACCCAAAATACATCATAACCATATTGAGGAATCATATCAATGATACCCTTGATCACCTCCATATACTATAATATATATTCTCTTAAAATAACCTTGTAATACCATCATATATTGATACATTATGACAAATACCTTCTTAAAGGATAATAGGACAACTCATACACCATGATGTGCATGTAGGGTGTGTGAAAATCCTGGATAAGATACCACTAATATTTTATACCATTCATTTTATTATGATATCCACTGATGAAAATTTAAAAATAAATAATAATCCTTTTTTATTGTGCAGGTATTAGTGTTGATAAAAAATAACATTTATATTCCTTCTTTTAAAATCAAACATGAACTAATAAGATGATTTTTGTATAATGGGAAAATGTTAAGATTAGATAGTAAAAAATTTATTTGGCTGCATTTTGATAGATAGATTAAAAAACAAGCAAAATATTATTTTACATAGAAAATTATTGTATTTGTTGAAACATAATGAAAATAATGGGGAAAAATATTCTATGATAAAAATATCATAATGTTTTAGAATAATTAACCAAAATTTTAAAAGGTATAAATGTAACATTAAAAATTTAATAATCATCGTAAATCAATAATAGTATATAATAAATTATAATTATATAACAAACCATCATAAGAATTTATAATATTAAAATAGCCATTATCATAATGGGATAATAGCCTAGGTCCTAAAGAGATAATGTGGGACTTGATTTGACAGAACCATCTTTTTTCATTTGATGTGATCCTGTGACATATATTCTAACTTTGTATAACAAGAATTATCTGGTGAAGCCCCCATAAAAGGGAATAATATGAATTATAGGATATTTTCTAGTAAATAATATCAACTAGAATTGCACTCCGCCCTAAAATTCATTCCTATTTTACAAGTTTTTACTAAGAAGTTTTATAAATTCAACCCCTGTCAGATATCACCTTATTTACATAACTCTATCAATCCACAAAATAAATAGAATAAATAATTTATATAAAATAACATGTCACCACCACTATTAATGAAAATAAATTATTCTATATTAATAAAACTCTATTCCAGAACCTCTATATTTAACCATTATAATATTCCTAACAAATGGTATTAGCTTTTGTATACGAATATAATAATAACATATGCATCACATATCCATATAAGACTCTATAATCCAACATATAAGTATAAATACCCTGAATACTAATTTTATTAATCAACTAAAATTAATAACGTATATTTAAGCTTATATCATTTTTATAAAATTTTATTTGAATTGTATAAAAACTATGGTGTGTTTTATGAAAGTTTATATTTGTAATAAAACAGTTTTATAAAAAACATTATCATAAAAAAAAATTATTACAATTTTTTTTTAAAAAGATATTGTAGATATCATCTAAAAAAATTATTTTAATTGAAAACAGGAATAGAAAACCGAAGCACACAACGGATCAACTAAAATAATAAAGGGAATATTCCACCTACCAAAGTAAGGTGAAAATAATACAAATTATTAAAATAATATATTATAAAGGGTAGAGGAGGGATCAAAACACCATAATAATAATAATAACTTTTTTTGGACACCCCAAAATAAATAACAGAACCACCATTGCTAATTAGGGTTAGATAAAAAGAAATAAGATGAATGGAATGATGGAAAATAGAATAGTGAAGTGGATATATTTTTCAACCCTTAATTTAGAAGATGAAACACTAAGAATGAAATCATAAAATCACCATAGAAGAGTGGTAGTAAGAAGGAAACAACATCATATCCCCAAATAGATGGCCCTAAATCACCCTATAAACCCTCTAAAGAAAAATATTGAGTAAAGGATAAATATAGAATAAAATATTAAATTTATTGTAAAATGTCTAGCTCATAAGCGCAGTCACATGGATTGTGAACTGATCACTTAATAGACACTACAATGTTAATCACCCTATGCATGATCCTATTTAATATTCTCCATGACCATGCATTAATTGTGAATCTGGAAAAAGTTTCCAAAATTTCCAAATAAGATAAACAAAACACATAACACTCAAGAAGGTATGTAACCAAAGGATATAAATACACACTAATGAAAGCTTGTGTATTGTTATTTGAGGTGATTTAGGAAACTTTTGGCTATACAGGATTAGAAAATAGGACATAATGGTTTTTTTGGTCAAAACACATACTATGGATTATTCTCTAATTATATATATGTTTCTTACATTTCAGTTCGTTGTTTAAACATTACACTATCACTGTGATGAACTGTATAAAACCCCAATTTTATATTTTCAATATAAATTATTATAGTAGATTTTTTAGAATCAATATTTTGAATGATTTAATTTTTTTATGCTTTTTAATGATGCATTATTGGTGATTAGTTTGGGACACCATTCATGGTAACCATGTAATATAAAATTTCTCACAAGTGGGTGATTTATGTTCTATAAAAGGTTTAAGAAACCATGCCACTTTTCCATGCATTACAATAATGTTGACAAAAAAATTTCTCTATATCCTATTTTTTTAGGAATCTTCACATTAAACTTATGAATTATTATAATGAAAATTATATTTTTTTATAGTTATAAATTTTTGAAATGTATTTTAATATTCAAGTTATGTATTTATAAAATAGATGTCTAAATGATATTTTTTTATTCTTATATATTTAGCATTACTATATGTTATATTGGGATGAAATATGCAATTATTATTTGACATGGGATATCCATTAGACATTAATTTTTTTAAATATTTTTAGATGGGATTTTAGATATTTTATAAATACTATTTTTTATAAATTTTATTATATTTTAATTTTTATATAAGAAGAAAATTGAAACTCTTTTTCTCATTTTCATTCGATATGTGAAAGAGAGAGGAATATATCTACTTCATTGTTTTTTAAGATATAGTTTCATATCATTTTCATTGAATCTTAAGGATTTTATTCTTCTAATCTTTCTCTTCTCATTCTATACTTTTCTTTTGTAAGTTTCTTTTAATGTTTATTTATATAGGATTCATGGGAGCTTGAGGGTTTTCTATGATGAGGATAAAAACATAAAAATTCATAGTTATTTTGGTGTTGTTGGTGTGTGAACTCATTTTACCTTCCTTGAAGTGATTTTTTGGTAAATGTTTCATGGTTTAATTAATTTGGGGTAGAAGGTTATATTATTTTAAATTTGTTTATAAAGTCTAATTTTCATGAACTTCCCCTATCAATTCCCCAAATGGACTTACAGTGAAGTCAATTGTAAACATTAAGGCATGCCTTTTATGGGATTTAGGTTGGAAACTGGAATTAAAGGTACAAATTGTACATAATTTAATAAAAAATTGTGAATTAATAACACTAAATTCATTAATCATATCAAAATATAAATCTATAAAACATAAATTAAACCACATCCATTTTTAGCAACTAGGATTACCAAACACCACGTTCCATATTTTATGATTTCATATAAATTATAACTTATTTTACCATGCCTCTCTTATTAACTATTTCATTTATTAATTCTATCATATTGATAACCCATCACTTACAGATACATTTCAATAAATCATTAACATATTTATTAATAATGGATATATCTAGATGAAGCTAAGACATGGCTAGATAAACATCTAAATATTAATCTGTCAACCAACACCTCAAACCACTGAAACATCACCACTACCATATTATAATAACCTATCATACAATTTTTAATTGTTAATGGTTTTTTATCTTTTGTCAACCACCATATATGTTTTCAACCAAATGAAGTATATTTTGTAGTTTCATTATAAATCTATCATAAATTTTGGAGGTGAAATGAAGAAGTTGTTTAAATATTGCATACATAACATATATCATACATCAATACTATGTATCACACTATAGTGTGGTTCAAATAAGAGTTAATTTTTTGTGGGTGAATGAATGGTTGTTCCATAATAAATGAGGACATGATGCATCCAAATGTCATAAGAATAACCCAAGGATACATTAGAGTAAATATCACTATATACTGACATGTGTATAAATATATTCAGAATATATATGTTTTTGTTTTTATCGGGGATGTGTCTTGTGAGAATGGTTTGCATCATAACAAAAAAACATTAAAAATTTGTTCTTCACGACCCAATTTCTGAAGGAGTATTATGTCACAAAGGATAATGTTTCATCATGAAGGAATGGTTTACAATGTTAATTTTTGGAATTCACCCTGATGAAGAGGAAGTTGAGTCCTTGTAATCTTTTTAAAAGATAAAACTTAAACCATGAATGATTTATTGTTCTATAGTGTATTAGCCAGATGTGTTTTCATTAAATATCACCACATCAAGAATGTATGAGTTCAATCCACGAGTCTTATAGGTTATGGAATTTGTAATGCGATTCAAATAATTACATTGTGAAGACATTAAATTAAACTGAATAATTTTTTTTTGTTTCTAGGAGAAGGAAGGAAGTACACCATAATTTTAAGGGTTATTCCAAAACTAGTTCGAGTAAAAAAATCTATAATTCAATGTTCCAGTCATTTATGTATTTTATGATATCTTAATTAAAAGGGGATGGATTAAAAATACATATAGATTTTGATTACCCGTTTTTAGGGTCTCATGGATGTCTGAATTAAAGAAAATCATGGAATAATAATAGATAAAATCATGGGGAAAATTATGTTTTAATTAAATTATACGATGAAATTTTGGGAAGTGTTTTCATTAATAATATTTATTACATTATGCAATTTTATATTGACCATTATAGAGAGTTAAAAAGGGTTGAACATTAACCATCGTGTTGATTTTACTTGTTTGAAAGATGAGAAAAAAATATTGATTCATACTTTATGGATATAATGTTGAACACGATTTATTTGTTAAAATATGGAATGTAACGTTTATTAATTGGTATAAATCATTTGAGAACTATTAATGGTGGAAAATTTGAGTATATATTGTATTGAAACATAAATAGGGGATTTATGTAAGGAAATATGAAAATTTGGCCATGTAATATTTGTACATTAAACAAGGATATATTTATGTAATATCTAGAAAATCATGGAGATGACATGTGGAATTATCAATTTTCCTCAAATTTAAAGATGATTGGTGGGAAAATCATATATCATTTTCATTGTTAATTGAATATCTAAAATTATAACAAGAAGAAGAATTCATAATTAATTGAGAAAATAAGATTATATAAGAGGAAATTATAGAGATATATATCCCTATAATTATGTGTTGATTTCAAATATGTAATGGTTGAAAAAATCAATAAAATTGAAATAATAAAGATAAATAGAGTTCAGAAAATTAACAGGAGATAAAATAAATAATTAATACTTATTGAATGTATTTTTAATGGAAAGAATAATATGTTATTCCTTGAAGACTAATTAAATATCATAATAGAATGTGGAACTATGTTATTACAATTTTCACAACTAATTTGTATAGAGGAGAAGTTATGTGAAGTTAAAAAATAATTTCCCTACATGTGGCGAATCAATAATGATAGTGATGTTATTCATTTTCTGGATTCCATTCCCTAGGGTTTTATATTCTCGGTCCATGAGATAAGAGAGAGTAGTGAGGGAATGAACCATGTGAAGTAGCGTAAAATCACTAAATCATGTAAATAGAGGTACACTCATATTTATGTTATGTTTCCAAAACCAACCACCAAAATAATATATTTAGTAGATTTTGGTATATTGGAAAACTACCATTATATCTTCATTGAATGTATACTACTATGGTTGTAAGAAATAAACATCTTGTGTCCTGTGTGAATACTTTACTTAATTCTTAAAATACATAAATCCAAGTGTGTGTTATGTATTTATCAATAAAATTTGATTAAGGAAAAGATAAGTGAAATAAAATTAAGATATATTCTGAATGATTAATTTAATAGTGACCCTACAAATAATGATGTCAATATCATTTATGGTGGTGATATTATGAGGATGAATTGGCATAAATTGGAATAATTTTCATACCCTGATTTACCCATTTTAGAGTATCTAACATTTAATAGCCTTGTGTACTTAATATATCGTATTAGAGAATTGGTTTTTCTTCTAGGATTATTTTTTTATGAATTGATTTAATTTATTATTGGAGTTAATTTTCAATTTATAATATAAAGAACTTATAATTAATTAGTGACATGTAAAAAGAAAATAATACGAATAAGGGTAAAATATCTAATATAATTAAAAATAAGGTAAAATTTTTAAGTGATAATGACATTCATATGAAGCATTTTATTTATTTTTAATGAATGTTATGAATTATTCTGAATATTTATCCACTATGTCATTCAATTATTCTTTAGAATTATATTTTAATCCTAATATCCTATGTAAATTCTGATTTATCAATGATGAAGATGTATCATGGAATCTGAAGGTGTAAAATCTTCAATTATTAGGGGAATAGGATCCTGTACTATGAAAATAAGTAGTTATTATGAAGAAGAAAAATGAGGCACAATAGATCCCTAATAGAGGATTGACAATTGAGGTAGAAAAGTTGAAACACCCAAAAAATGGTTGGTTAATGTGGCTACTGATCTATGATATAATAATGATATAAATTCCAATTAATTGAAGGTATTTATTTAAATATTCCTAAGATTAAATATGATTTTATGGATAATGTAACGTTCTTAGAAGATGTTCAAAATCCAAAGGCCATGAAGGCTGATAATGTTATACACTTAGATGAATCAGTGAAGGAGAATCAAAGGTTGATTAAAAAACAGGGTGATACTCAAGGATTATAGAGCATGGATGAACACCAATATGATGAAACAAATTAAGACACTAGATGTGCATTCATATTCATTGGAGAAGGAAATATATAATTTAAAGGTGCTGGAAGAAGACATGAATGGTAAATTTTGAGAATGAAGCAAAACAAATCGGTATCTTGCATGGGGGGTTCTTCTTGGTTTATATACATATATAACAACCAAATTTTAAGTGTAATTCTATTATAAAAGTTGATTTAAATTTGTTATTTGATTATCCCATGGTAGTTTATTGTGAGAAAAATCGAAATTATGATAAATAAAAGGATAATAATGATAAATTATAAATGAGATAAAGGAAAAATTTTGGCATAAAACTCAATATCGGAGATGATTGGTCCCATTGAAATTCTGAGATGAAGAGAACTTTAGGAGATCCCAATAAAATGGAAAATATTATATATAATGAAAACACATGCAAGAAGTTCCTTAAAATTGGTATGTATAAATGGTTGAATTTTAAGAGATTGTATGGAGGCATATTATTCTATGGTGGAATGCATTTTATATTTCAATAATTTTCGGTAACAAATTGCAATATATTTCAAACTAAGAATTGAATTATATTTTTTTAAAATGGTATTACCAATAGAAAAAGGGGGTATAAATTCTACTTTAATAAATCATACTCTGATAAATTTTATTGTAATGGAGATATTAACAAATATTCATCTATAATGAATAGATAAAACTAGAATTCATTCAATAAAAAATCTATTATTTAAAGAAATATATTTCATGGTATTATTAAAGAAGATCATCGTACTAAAAGTGTTTTGAAGAGGAGATCCAAATATATTGTTGAACAAAAATTTTCATTAAAATCCAAGAATAATATTTGTAAAAATTAAATAAGTTCATGTAATATAATGTAAATACTCTTAAGTGAAGGAATACGTTATGAAATGTAATGGTTTTTATAAGGATAAACATGGAAAAAATTGATTTAATGATGAGAAGATTAATCAATGATGTGTATAGATATATTTGTTTGAATGAAAACCCAAGGAGTTAATAATTTTGATTTGGGATATGGATATATGGATAATCTCATGGAGAATAAAGAATAATTGAATTATATCAATACCATTTTTGATATCATGATGTATTGTAAATTTAAGGATTGAGGTAAAGTTGTGATACATAGTGACTCACTGTATTCCTCAACATGATGAAATTAGAAGATCCCCTATAAGAATGTATTCAAATTCTATTACCCTTGTTGAAATGTTGTAGGTCTTATGGTGTGATATGATCCTCATATATTTTTCATTGAAAAATTGAAATATTATTATAGAATGATCTAGAACTCAAATTGGTATTGGAGTAGTACAAGTGGATGTTTGTTGAATTTCAATTTTGATGAACATAAGTGCAACAAGATGTGTCAAGAGAATATTATTATCAGTTGGAAAATAACCTTGGAAATTAAAGAATAATCCATGATTGATAAGGAATAAAAAACATCCTGATTTATTTGTTTCTATATTACATGTGATATTATATTATTTTTTTTGATATCAAAATTACACTAGATGGATGAATATCCTTATGAAAATTAATTATATATTTAGAGATAAAACCATGATATTTAAGGGATTTTTGGAATTTATGATCCATAAGTTGTTATCCCTATAAACTATGCAATGAAACTCAGTTAATAAAAGAAGTAATATATTTTAACAAAATAGTTTGTATACATGATCATTGGAAATTAAATATTTTGTGACTCAACAAATTATTGTTTAATTGTTATTAATTAACGTTTTTATGAATGTATTATTTACCTAACATTGGGTCACCTTGTAAGAAGTTAATTTCCATGGGTTCTTGAATCCAAGGTAAATAATTGAGAATAATGATTGTTAGTGGTGTTATTAAATTAAACTATGGTTTCAACACTATTTTTTGACTTAGTAGGATTATTTTTTATTAATGACTAATTTTTAAGTGGTAATTTCACTAATATAATATTATTGATAATGAATATAGTTTAAAAAGATTAATTAGATCTTAAAATAAAATCATAGAATCACAGTGAATGATTGAATACATTGTTTTAAATTTATGGATCCATGAAGTGTATTATAAAAGGTGTATCCTAGTCATTCATTAACAATATGTAAGGAATATGATGATAAAGGTGGATAACATATATTTAAAATCCCCCTTTGATCATTAGAGTACAATGATAATGATTCCATGAAAACCGTAGTATTAAACTTTCTGGACACTCTTGGACTAATGTAAATGATAGGTATGAAAGAATATCCCATGAAAAACAAAATGTATAAAAGGATTTGATATTACTTTTTCTAATATAAATAGGACCACGGAAAATGATATAAAAAAATTTATTTCCATTTTGACTCAATGTAATGTTTTATCGAGGGCTCAATATTTTCAATTGTTCATGGAGGTTCTTATTTGGATTTTAAGATAATAAGGGGAAATTGAAGCATCAACCATCTATGAATGATATGAAATTTTAATTGTAGATTAATTTGTCACAAAGTATGACATATCATGATGTTCTATTGATGATTAATTTTTCTAAAATATAAATAGGGATAAGTAGTCAACATCCAATATATAATTGATGTTGGTGTTATATTTATTATGAACTAATTTGTATGTTATCAGCCTAAATAAGTATATGTTGGCATTGTATTTTATTTTTTTCATGATGTTTGGATGAATATTTATGAATTAGATGAAGTTATGTCAATAATAAATATATCACTCTATAAAAATATTTGTCAAACCACAATGCACATCATGCGAGATTAAATATTTGTGACTGACTGAATAGTTTTACCATGATGGAGGAGGCTACACAACCACATACATTCATAAGAATAACACCATATCATGTAATAGTAAATATTTCCAAAACATTTCATTAAAAACAATTATATAAGAATATATAAAATTAAATATTTCTTAGAGATATTCCTTACAAGTATGGTTCACGCTATAATATGGAACTTGCTAAAAAACATGACATTAACTATCTAAATCCTTATGCAGAATCATCAAAAAATCATAATTTTTTATCATAATGGAAATGTTCACTCCATCAGTTCTTGGAATGCACTTTGATTTAGTGGAATATGAGATATGGTAATCATCATAGAATATAAAGTTTGTGTGGTGCAAGATGCATGACATTGTGGTGTGATATTCAAATGTGTTTTCCTAAAATATCTCTATAATTTGAAATAAATCTTCAAATCTATGTCTCTCACAGGTGAAATGTTTTAGCTATAATAAATATAATTGTATACTAAATATGCTAATTTTTGTATAAAAATTGTCTTTTATTATATAGATTATGAAAGGACTTTCAACATGGTGATGATGGTCATTCCACAACATGGTTGATTGAAAAGACATAACCTAAATTCAATGATCATATATTTTAGGGATGTTATGATATTATAATTAAAGGAGTATGAATAATTTTTTTAGATTATTTTTTAGACTAGTTTATGGTTTTTTCTTTGTAGTTTAACATGGAGAAAATAATGGAATACATTAGATAAAACCATAGTGATCATTTCATGAAGGTAAATAGATATATTTTGGGAAGAGTTTTAATTAATAAAAAAAAATTGGTACTTGATGTTGACCATTATGTCGAATTTAAAATGCTGTAAAAATATTTTTTATGGTGATTTGAAATGGTATAAATAGGAGAGAAAAAATATATAGTCATACTTTATGGTTCCATGTTTGACTGATATTTATTTGGTCAAATATAGAAATACATGGTAAATAATTTGGTTGAATTATATATTATCTAGTTATGGTGGAAGTTTAACTTGAATTTATTTTGAAAAATTAATGGAGGATCCATGGAAAGAAATAATAATATATGGTCAAGATGTGTTTGGACATTAATGAATGAAATATTATAGGAATATCAAAATAATTATGGAAATAAAATCATGATTAATTAATTAGACAAAAATTTGAATAGACGGATGCATGGATATAGAAATAATGTTTCTGGTTAATTGATGATCTAAAATGGTGGAAATGTGTAGAATTTTACTGAGATATAGAAATGAATATTTTGGAATGGAATATTATGGATATATCCATCTCTATTATTGTATGGTGATTACTTCCAAAAATGGATAAAATATTGAACACAATTGAATGAAAAAATAAGAAAAATAATTCTATAATGTGAGTTAATATAGAATATATATTTTGAACACATTGTAGATAATCAATGAAATTGGAACTATGTAAATGGTGGTCTTCACAACTATCATCTGAATAGTGGAAATGATAAAGAATCGACAATCACCACTTTATACTCTGTGAATCAATGACCGAGATAATGAAATTATTATATTGTCTTTCATTCAAATATGTTTTCCTTCTTAATAATTTTCTGAAGAGAGATGTTTTAGGTATTGTCCCTTGGGAGTTAGTGTACCAAACATAAATCTTTTAAAGGTATTGAACATTTTCATGGAGAGACCATGTTGAAACCCACCATGAGACAACAATTTTACTAGATTTTGGTACATCATCACACAAATATTATATTCTCTTTAAATGTAGTACAATATAGGTGTACCATGAAAAATTATTACATCTTGTGTGTATCCTTCAAGATCATTAAAAAGAAAAAAATTAGCATATGTGGGTTATGGGATGATTGATTAAATTAGATTGTGGAAAAGAAAAGTGTAATAAAGGTCAAATATACATAAATAATTTTATCATTAAATATACTAATAACTAGGTCAAGTTCATTTAGATTGGAGTGATTCTAAATATTTAAGTTGTTTAAATTTCAATATGTTTCTAGACTATATTCAACCCACTCTTAGAGAATATCTCACTAAATATCCTTATGAACTAAACATAACAGAAATTTTGAGACTATATCATTTAATTCCGAAAAAAATTATTTCTGTAACACCCCAAGCTTCTACGGTACGTTTCCCTTTGAATAATGCGATAGCGTGTGTTGTACGCAACCTCGAGTTCTAACACACACCACAACTAATTAAACTAGCCGTTGTGAATAGTTATACCTACTTTTTGAAATCATATATATTTTATATTTCAAAATGGACTTCATTTTTGGATACGGAATATCGAAATTATCCTAGGGTGAAATTTTGGTACTTTTCGGATAACTTTCATATTTTGATGAATAGTGAAAATTACAAAATTTTAATTAAAAACAACTTTTTTAATCAAAATAATTAATAGTGATAAATTATGAATTTTAGTAGTTTTAAAGTATATTTAGAATATATTTTTACCATTTAATATAATGTTGGTCATTGGACATAATTTTACAATTAAACCGAACATAAACAAGTGTCAATCTTTTGATAGTTATTATCTCTTAAAAACACGCTTTTTGTTTTGACAGCGGGAATTAATTTTAAATTAATTTCTGCCACTTCTGTGTTTTGAATTTAGGAAAATGGATTCCATAATTGGAATCAGGATGTTCAAATTGTGTAAATAGGTAACTTTTATTTTTAGACATTTTGAATAATTACTGCGGTAAATATTTTATTTACCATGGTTAAGGGTAAATCCGGTAAATAAGGGTTAAAAAATAATATTATAATAATACTAAATTACCCTAAAAATGTGTCTTAACCCTATTGGTTGATAGATGGTCGACCATGGACATCTTTGTGTCAATTTTGGGACCCCATGGATCCACTTGTAAGTGATAATGACACTTTATTTTAATTTAGTTAAAATGAATACAAAAATGACACAAGCATATATCTTTTAGAACAACAATTTTTACATAGGGTTATATATGTTAGATTTTAGATTATAAATATTCATTAGAAAGATAAAACGATTTCCTACATAATGATATTTTATTTATAATTTTTAGACATTAAATAATTTATTTTATTTATGACACAATGATGATGCAGTAATTACTAAAATAGTGAAAAATTAAAATAATTGATCTTATAAATACCCAAATAATTATAATATGAAACTTTTAATGAATTAAACTAATTTTCTAGGCTAATATGATATATTAGGATTGATTTAATGGACTTTGTTCGAAGTAATCAATCTGTTATGAGTTTCACAAAAATCAACTATTGAATAGTGTCAAAATTGACATAAAAGAGTTCTTAAAACAAATATTATATTATTAATTTATATTAAATTCCTAAAAATCTAAGGTTCGGCCAAGAGACTTATATCATGATAGGTTCATCATTAATGTACCACTTGGGGGTCGCTTGGATGTATATAGTAAGTTTATTAACCATATTATATAAAAATACAAAGAGACATTGTAAAAGTGAAACTAATTAACTTAGAGTTAATACTTAAAGATAAGGTTAATATAAGTACCCAAACCTGTCTAAATTCTATTGGATGAATTGTTTTCGACCTATCCCCACCTCATCCTTTGAATATTCAACTTTGGAGCCATTGGAAACCGATTATGAATTTATTATAAATTAATATTTCTAGCTTTTCCAAAGGTGCCCCTCACCCCTCTTATAAAAGGGCACTCCTCCTTCTCATTTCTTCACACCTCTAAAGCCTTTTGGTTCGGCCAAACTCTGCCCAAATACTCTCCCAACATCCCTCAATAAAACCTAGAGGCCTTAGTTTGATCAGAAAGCCAACCTATGGAGCCATTTTGATCAAAACAAAAGGAAGAACCCGAAGAAGAGGTAATGATTTCACCACCCTTTTCTAAGTTCATTTCTTCTCCCACTTCTTCTTCCTTTGTTCTTACCATTCTAAAATAATAACTCCAATATCTCACATATACTGTGATGTTATTATAAGTATGGTACAACCATATTCAGTATTCTATCCACCCTTTGAATAACATGTCACCATACGTGCGTACGTACGGCTTACCGTCTCCACGTCGTGGTGTAATTGTTATTCAATATAATATTATTTGGATGGGTATAATAATGATGTGTAACTCATGTAAATAATAAATATAACATATTAATGATTCTGTATATATGATATACCATCCATTTATATATTATTTTAATATCAAAAAAATGATATTGTCGCTCGTGCGTACGTACGGACTACCGTCTCCACGAACGCGATGAGATTCATTCTCCATCGTATCCATTCAAGTATAATTATCATTTTATGATTTAAAAATGATGTTTAAGGACTTGATATCATTCTGGATATGAATAAGATACAACAAACATGGCTTATGTAACAAAACATATAAAATAAAATGAGTAAGTTAACACCCGAAACGATGATAATTCTAAGATATTATTAATAAATCAATGTTAAAAGATCATATATGATATCATATTAATATATATGATTCTTGTATAATTTAATAACAATTATTTCACCATTATACAGGAGGTTAACCTACCCCAACCAAGGAAAAGTACAAGGTAAGGGTTATTTCACAATCTCTTCATTATCCGAGGTTGTTTATACGTAATAATCTACTGGGATCTCTTTATCATCCACATCCATGTTTCTTAAAAATGTATTTCAAAACATTTTTACTATTTACTAAAATATGAGTTAAAGTCATTTATACCCTTTTTGACTTTTATAAGTGGTTTATAAAGGAATCTTTCTGTCATTTTCAAAACAAGGTCCTTTTTAACCTTTTCGACAGAATTGAGGTAAGAATGTTTTTTTAACTTATACGGCGGGTGCGGTTATTTTCCGCCGTTATAAAATCGTCGAAGCTTTCCATACAAGCTTATAAGAATATTTTCAAAGAAAATGTTTTATTTTATATGGATCTTAAATGATTTCAAAATTAAAGGAGATACTTCTTTAAAAAGAATTTTGATTTCATCTATGTCAACATCCTTTGATGGATTTTAAGATTATTTGAAGTTGATTTATTATGATACAAAACTTCTATATTGTATTGACGTTTTTGTGATATGTTTGACTGTGGATGTGCTATTTTTATACCATTCATAGTTTATGGTGAAATTATTGACATTTCGTATGCTAGTTTTAATACGAATGTTTATGTTATGTTTAAACCTTTTCATATGGGAATGCATTGGACTTAATAAGTGACGGGTGGAGCCCGCTATAGCTCCTCGATGCATCGGTAGGTCTCATGAGACAAACTAGTGTCTTGGCACAAGGCCTTGACAAAATCTTATTTGTAGTCTTGGCACGAGGCCTTGGCTATGTGGTTATGATAGTCTGGCATTATGCATTCCAACATTATGAAAGTGGTTATTGATATTGCATGTGATTATTCGATTAGTAGAATATCCATGTGAATAAGTAAATGGCATTATTTCATTTTTATTTTTGCCATACTATGTTGAAGTTCATTTTTAAAAGGCTTTTGTTTTAGTAATTCATTGCCTTAAATGTTTATGCTTATTATGAATGTTTCGCTATATTGTTATCCTTACTGGGAATTTGAGCTCACCCCTTTTCTATGTTTTATTTTTCCCAGGTAGTGAAGAAGTAAATTATGAATGACTAGCAGGGATATTATGAGGGGTTAATAGTGTGGATATGAAGACTTTGTTGTTGTAGTAGTTTTTCACTTTGAAATGTAATGTAAAACTTTATGATTATATCTAGTGTTTCCAAGGCTACTAAACCAATCGGTCTTTCGAGATTTGATCTTTCTTGTGATCATGCCAATGTTATGTAAATAATGCACCGACTCTGGGTAGCTGGGGTCGGGGCGTTACAGTTGGTATCAGAGGAAGTTTAGTACAAACCTTGGAAACTAGATTTAGATAAACTCTGATTAGAGCACGTAGACCTAAGATGAACTTTGAGGATTAGTATAGAAGAACTTCCTAGAATTTTGGTATTGTAGAGATTTTGTGAGTTTTCCGAGCAATACATCCCTGTCTGGATACGAGCAGGTAGAGGCGGCTCTGGCACAGATGTACCTAGGGGTAAAACCCGAAAACACCGCTTTGAGCTAGACTCGAACGGGAACTGGTGCACGACAACGGGCCTTGCTGCACTCTTGGTTACGACACTCCCGGGGGATATGCTTAGGATAACTCTCATTATCTTTACGAATCATTATGAAGGGTTTATGAGTATATACTTTCTCAAAGAAAACATTTTTATGATTATGGATTATATCCATAAATAGTTCAATTTATGTTAAGTGTTTTATAAGTATGGGATTATGTATTTTGATTCATAAACTGATCTAGTTTATGCCATTGTTTAGAAATGGCGCCTAGTGGAAGAAATGGAAACCGTATCAATGCACGCACTCCATGTAGGGATTGCCCTCCTGCTCAAGATAATTATAGTGGGGCTGGTGATGCAACTGGTGCTGATCAGCTAATCACCGTACTGGGACAACTTACTCAGGTTATGAATAATAACCTTACCCGTATGGAGCACCCTGATCCGCAGCGTGGAGGATCAATGTTAGATCGATTCATGAGACAACAACCACCAACGTTCAATGGGAGTACAAATCCCTTAGTAGCTGAGCAATGGATATTTTCCCTAGAGAAAATATTTCAGGCTTTGGGGAGTAGTGAAAGGGAAAAAGTTACCATGGCAGTTTACCGCCTCACTGGAGATGCTGATCAATGGTGGTCATTGATTCAAAACATGAAGGAAGATGATGAAGTATCAAATATGGAATGGAGGGAGTTCAAAGATCTGTTTTTAGAAAAATACTTTCCTCGCGACCATCGAGCAGATATGGAAAGGCAATTTCTGAGTCTGAGACAAAAGGAGGATGATAATGTCACAAAGTATGAGGATAACTTTACAAGGTTAGCGAGGTATCCTGGAGATTATATTCGCAACCCAAGAAGTAAGATTGATCGTTTCTTTGATGGGTTAAAACCATTTCTCCGTCGAGCATTAGTCTCATAATCCTTTTCATCGTACGAAGACATTGTCTCATGTGCTATCAAGACCGAAAAGGAATTCTCTAAGTCTTATGACTTTAAAGCAAAGCAAGAGAAGAAGAGACCTGCTGATCAATATGGGAATGGAAATAAGGGGAAGAAGGGAAAGGTTGAATATCCATCTTGTGGTAAATGCGGGAAGAAACATCCTGGTACTTGCTTGAAGGGAATGGGAGTCTGTTACAAGTGTGGTGAAAAAGGCCACCAAGCTCATGATTGTAAGGGGAAGAAGGAAGCTACCAATGTTCAGTGCTACAATTGCAGGGAGATGGGACATTATGCAAATGCATGTCCTAAGCGTCAGGAGAACTTACCTCAGAAAAGGCCAAGGGATCAAGGCCAGGCTTATGCTATCACTACTGCTGAGGTAGAAGCTCCGAAAGACGTGGTGGCAGGTAATTTAATGGTTTCCTCAAGTTTAGCAAATGCATTATTTGATTCTGGATCATTGCATTGTTTCATATCTTCCCAGTTTGCTAAGAAAATTAGATATTTCCAATTTGATTTAATAAGGGAGTTGTCAGTTAAAACTCCTAAGGGAAGTATCGTTGCAACAAAGTTTTGTGAATCAGTCCCCATTAGAGCACATAAATTTTCTTTATCTGCTGATTTCATCGTCATACCTATGATTGAGTTTGATATAATCCTCGGTATGGACTGGCTTTCGGACTATGATGCGAAGATTTATTGTAAGAAGAAAGAGGTTACGATTCTTGATGATAATGATAAGGAGCACCTTATTTTTAGAGCAGAATCGTCACCACCTAATTCTTATTTAGATCCACCCCCTGTAGCTCAACTTAATTCAATTATCGGGGAGGAAGAGAATGAAATAACTGTCGGTGAGGAAAGGAATGTTCAAATAGAGGATGTACCTATTGTGAAAGAATTTGTAGATGTATTTCCGGAAGATTTACCTGGACATCCTCCAGAACGAGAAGTTGAGTTTTCTATTGATTTGATTCCTGGATCAAGGCCTATATCGAAGACCCCTTATAGAATGGCCACTGTAGAGTTAGTCGAACTAAAGAAACAACTAGAGGAATTGAGTAATAAGGGATTTATTCGCCCTAGTGTTTCTCCATGGGGAGCCCCTGTTCTTTTTGTTAAAAAGAAAGATGGATCTATGAGGTTATGTATCGACTACAGGGAGATCAATGCTATAACGATAAAGAACAAGTATCCCCTACCTCGTATTGGTGATTTATTTGACCAACTGCATGGAGCTCAATACTTTTCAAAGATTGACCTTCGATCTGGATACCATCAGTTGTGTGTAAAGAAGGAAGACATTCCGAAGACAGCATTTCGAACCAGGTACTGGCATTACGAGTTTACTGTAATGCCGTTTGGATTGACTAATGCACCCTCTGTATTCATGGATCTGATGAATAGAGTTTTCAAGGAGTATCTCGATGAATTTGTGGTGGTATTTATTGATGATATCTTGGTATACTCCAAAACCTACGAAGATCATGAAAATCACTTGCGCATTATCTTGAAGAGTCTGAGGAGGCATGAATTATATGGGAAGTTTAGCAAGTGTGAATTCTGGCTTCAGGAGATTTCTTTTCTTGGCCATATTGTCTCTAAAGATGGAATCTCTGTTGATCCTTCTAAGACCAAAGCAATCCAAGAATGGCCAGCACCTACGAGTATAACTGAGGTACGTAGTTTTATTGGCTTGGCAGGTTATTATCGACGTTTCGTCCAGAATTTTGCCCGATTGGCTAACCCATTAACAAAGCTCACACGTAAAGGGGTTAAATTTGTTTGGACAAAAGAGTGTGAAGAATGTTTCGAAGAACTGAAGAGAAGATTAGTCAATGCTCCTATATTGACTCTACCATCGGGGAATGATGGGTTCGTTATTTATAGTGATGCATCAAAGAAAGGACTTGGCTGTGTCCTTATGCAGAATGATAGAGTTATTGCCTATGCATCACGACAGTTGAAAATTCATGAACAAAACTATCCTACTCATGATCTTGAGTTAGCAGCTGTGATCTTTGCTTTGAAGATATGGAGGCACTACATCTATGGTGAAAAATGTGAGATTTATACTGATCACAAGAGTTTGAAGTATATTTTCTCACAAAAAGAACTCAACATGAGGCAAAGGAGATGGCTTGAATTACTCAAGGATTATGATTGCACGATACACTACCACCCAGGGAAGGCAAACAAGGTGGTAGATGCTTTGAGTAGAAAAGACCATGGAGTTTTGAACAATATGAGAATTGAAAGGGATCCAATTTTCATGGAGCTAGTGAAGATGGACATGGGAATAACCAGGGAAGGTGAAACATCAATGCTTTTTCAAATGGTTGCCAAACCATCTTTACTAGAAAGGATTAAGAGTTCTCAGACTGATGATGAAGAATTCCAAAAGAAAATTAAAGCTGTGAATGATGGGAGATTGAGAGACTTTGCGTATGAAGGTGGAATTTTGAAATTCGGGAAGAGACTTTGTGTTCCCAATTTACCTGATCTAAAAAGGGAATTGCTGGATGATGCTCATAGTTCTAATTTCTCTATACACCATGGGAGCACCAAAATGTATAGAGATTTGAAGGAACATTTTTGGTGGGACAACATGAAGAGGGAGATTGCTGATTTTGTGTCAAGATGTATGGTTTGTCAACAAGTGAAAGCTGGAAGGCAACAGCCTGGAGGAGTCATGCAACCTCTTCCCATACCGGAGTGGAAATGGGACAATATTACGATGGACTTTGTCATGGGGATACCAAAGACTCCTAGAAGGAACGATGCAATATGGGTTATTGTTGATCGTCTTACCAAGTCATCACATTTTCTTGCTATAAGAGAAGATCTACCCCTGGAACGTCTAGCAAGACTATATATTAATGAAGTTGTGAGACTTCATGGAGTACCCCTATCGATTGTTTCTGATCGTGATCCCCGTTTTACTTCAAGATTCTGGAAAAGTCTTCAGAAATCCCTGGATACTGAACTTCATTTGAGCACTGCTTACCACCCTCAGACAGATGGACAATCAGAACGGACTATTCTGACCTTAGAAGATATGTTGAGATCTTGCTCACTTGATTTTCAGGGTATGTGGGATCAATATTTACCACTGGTAGAATTTTCCTATAACAATAGCTTCCATTCGAGTATCCAGATGGCACCATATGAAGCGTTATATGGAAAGAGATGTCGTACACAAACCTGTTGGGATGACGTTGGTGAAAGAAAACTTGTGGGCCCAGAACTGGTGGAGGAAACGGTGGAAAAGGTGAAGGTAATCCAAAATCACATCAAAGCAGCTCAAAGTAGGCAGAAGAGCTATGCCGATAATCGAAGGAAGGATTTGGAATTTCAAGTCGGTGATCATGTTTTCCTGAAGGTATCTCCATGGAAGGGAGTCATACGTTTTGGTAAGAAAGGTAAATTGAGTCCCAGGTACATCGGACCTTTCGAAATTCTAGAACGAATTGGGGCTGTAGCTTACCGATTGGCAATGCCGCCAAGTCTCTCCAAAGTTCACGATGTGTTCCACGTATCTCTGTTGAGGAAATACATGCCTGACCCAACGCATGTACTCACCTATGAAGATTTAGAACTGGAACCCGATCTGTCTTATTGCGAAGAGCCCATCAAGATTCTTGATACGAGAGAACAAGTGCTGAGAAACCGGACGACGCGTCTGGTAAAAGTTTTGTGGAGAAATCATAAGATGGAAGAGGCAACGTGGGAACCCGAGGAACTTATGATGAAGAACCACCCGAGTCTTTTTATGCAGTAATACCCTAGAAATTGCGAGGACGCAATTATTTGAAGGAGGGGAGAATGTAACACCCCAAGCTTCTACGGTACGTTTCCCTTTGAATAATGCGATAGCGTGTGTTGTACGCAACCTCGAGTTCTAACACACACCACAACTAATTAAACTAGCCGTTGTGAATAGTTATACCTACTTTTTGAAATCATATATATTTTATATTTCAAAATGGACTTCATTTTTGGATACGGAATATCGAAATTATCCTAGGGTGAAATTTTGGTACTTTTCGGATAACTTTCATATTTTGATGAATAGTGAAAATTACAAAATTTTAATTAAAAACAACTTTTTTAATCAAAATAATTAATAGTGATAAATTATGAATTTTAGTAGTTTTAAAGTATATTTAGAATATATTTTTACCATTTAATATAATGTTGGTCATTGGACATAATTTTACAATTAAACCGAACATAAACAAGTGTCAATCTTTTGATAGTTATTATCTCTTAAAAACACGCTTTTTGTTTTGACAGCGGGAATTAATTTTAAATTAATTTCTGCCACTTCTGTGTTTTTAATTTAGGAAAATGGATTCCATATTTGGAATCAGGATGTTCAAATTGTGTAAATAGGTAACTTTTATTTTTAGACATTTTGAATAATTACTGCGGTAAATATTTTATTTACCATGGTTAAGGGTAAATCCGGTAAATAAGGGTTAAAAAATAATATTATAATAATACTAAATTACCCTAAAAACGTGTCTTAACCCTATTGGTTGATAGATGGTCGACCATGGACATCTTTGTGTCAATTTTGGGACCCCATGGATCCACTTGTAAGTGATAATGACACTTTATTTTAATTTAGTTAAAATGAATACAAAAATGACACAAGCATATATCTTTTAGAACAACAATTTTTACATAGGGTTATATATGTTGGATTTTAGATTACAAATATTCATTAGAAAGATAAAAAGATTTCCTACATAATGATATTTTATTTATAATTTTTAGACACTAAATAATTTATTTTATTTATCACACAATGATGATGCAGTAATTACTAAAATAGTGAAAAATTAAAATAATTGATCTTATAAATACCCAAATAATTATAATATGAAACTTTTAATGAATTAAAATAATTTTCTAGGCTAATATGATATATTAGGATTGATTTAATGGACTTTGTTCGAAGTAATAAATCTGTTATGAGTTTCACAAAAATCAACTATTGAATAGTGTCAAAATTGACATAAAAGAGTTCTTAAAACAAATATTATATTATTAATTGATATTAAATTCCTAAAAATCTAAGGTTCGGCCAAGAGACTTATATCATGATAGGTTCATCATTAATGTACCACTTGGGGGTCGCTTGGATGTATATAGTAAGTTTATTAACCATATTATATAAAAATACAAAGAGACATTGTAAAAGTGAAACTAATTAACTTAGAGTTAATACTTAAAGATAAGGTTAATATAAGTACCCAAACCTGTCTAAATTCTATTGGATGAATTGTTTTAGACCTATCCCCACCTCATCCTTTGAATATTCAACTTTGGAGACATTGGAAACCGATTATGAATTTATTATAAATTAATATTTCTAGCTTTTCCAAAGGTGCCCCTCACCCCTCTTATAAAAGGGCACTCCTCCTTCTCATTTCTTCACACCTCTAAAGCCTTTTTGTTCGGCCAAACTCTGCCCAAATACTCTCCCAACATCCCTCAATACAACCTAGAGGCCTTAGTTTGATCAGAAAGCCAACCTAAGGAGCCCTTTTGATCAAAACAAAAGGAAGAACCCGAAGAAGAGGTAATGATTTCACCACCCTTTTCTAAGTTCATTTCTTCTCCCACTTCTTCTTCCTTTGTTCTTACCATTCTAAAATAATAACTCCAGTATCTCACATATACTGTGATGTTATTATAAGTATGGTACAACCATATTCAGTATTCTATCCACCCTTTGAATAACATGTCACCATACGTGCGTACGTACGGCTTACCGTCTCCACGTCGTGGTGTAATTGTTATTCAATATAATATTATTTGGATGGGTATAATAATGATGTGTAACTCATGTAAATAATAAATATAACATATTAATGATTCTGTATATATGATATACCATCCATTTATATATTATTTTAATATCAAAAGAATGATATTGTCGCTCGTGCGTACGTACGGACTACCGTCTCCACGAACGCGATGAGATTCATTCTCCATCGTATCCATTCAAGTATAATTATCATTTTATGATTTAAAAATGATGTTTAAGGACTTGATATCATTCTGGATATGAATAAGATACAACAAACATGGCTTATGTAACAAAACATATAAAATAAAATGAGTAAGTTAACACCCGAAACGATGATAATTCTAAGATATTATTAATAAATCAATGTTAAAAGATCATATATGATATCATATTAATATATATGATTCTTGTATAATTTAATAACAATTATTTCACCATTATACAGGAGGTTAACCTACCCCAACCAAGTAAAAGTACAAGGTAAGGGTTATTTCACAATCTCTTCATTATCCGAGGTTGTTTATACGTAATAATCTACTGGGATCTCTTTATCATCCACATCCATGTTTCTTAAAAATGTATTTCAAAACATTTTTACTATTTACTAAAATATGAGTTAAAGTCATTTATACCCTTTTTGACTTTTATAAGTGGTTTATAAAGGAATCTTTCTGTCATTTTCAAAACAAGGTCCTTTTTAACCTTTTCGACAGAATTGAGGTAAGAATGTTTTTTTAACTTATACGGCGGGTGCGGTTATTTTCCGCCGTTATAAAATCGTCGAAGCTTTCCATAAAAGCTTATAAGAATATTTTCAAAGAAAATGTTTTATTTTATATGGATCTTAAATGATTTCAAAATAAAAGGAGATACTTCTTTTAAAAGAATTTTGATTTCATCTATGTCAACATCCTTTGATGGATTTTAAGATTATTTGAAGTTGATTTATTATGATACAAAACTTCTATATTGTATTGAAGTTTTTGTGATATGTTTGACTGTGGATGTGCTATTTTTATACCATTCATAGTTTATGGTGAAATTATTGACATTTCGTATGCTAGTTTTAATACGAATGTTTATGTTATGTTTAAACCTTTTCATATGGGAATGCATTGGACTTAATAAGTGACGGGTGGAGCCCGCTATAGCTCCTCGATGCATCGGTAGGTCTCATGAGACAAACTAGTGTCTTGGCACAAGGCCTTGACAAAATCTTATTTGTAGTCTTGGCACGAGGCCTTGGCTATGTGGTTATGATAGTCTGGCATTATGCATTCCAACATTATGAAAGTGGTTATTGATATTGCATGTGATTATTCGATTAGTAGAATATCCATGTGAATAAGTAAATGGAATTATTTCATTTTTATTTTTGCCATACTATGTTGAAGTTCATTTTTAAAAGGCTTTTGTTTTAGTAATTTATTGCCTTAAATGTTTATGCTTATTATGAATGTTCCGCTATATTGTTATCCTTACTGGGCATTTGAGCTCACCCCTTTTCTATGTTTTATTTTTCCCAGGTAGTGAAGAAGTAAATTATGAATGACTTGCAGGGATATTATGAGGGGTTAATAGTGTGGATATGAAGACTTTGTTGTTGTAGTAGTTTTTCACTTTTAAATGTAATGTAAAACTTTATGATTATATCTAGTGTTTCCAAGGCTACTAAACCAATCGGTCTTTCGAGATTTGATCTTTCTTGTGATCATGCCAATGTTATGTAAATAATGCACCGACTCTGGGTAGCTGGGGTCGGGGCGTTACAATTTCCGCCACAATTAAAACATCATCATTACTTTATACATAATAAACATTATTCCACATCCATATTAATTCATGACACCACCCATTCAATACTACAACAACCGTCAATGCTAATTATATTCTAAAAAAAGTAATAATAACAATCATAGTATAAAAGAAGAAAAATTAAGTACATGTATTCATGATTTTTAACATATTTTACTTATTATTCATTCATACATATTATGAATAATTTTAATAATAACAATAATAATATCAGAGAAATTTTATAATAGGACCACTAAGAGATAGCTTATAATAAATATTATGAATTTCACATAATGAACATGTGAATCACCTCCCCATTTTCAATTTCCTTACAGTTTTTATAATTCCATTAGGTAAATTACAACCATTTTCCTATGGAAAATTAAAATAAGGATAATTCCCATAGATAACACATTATTTGAAGTTTGTGTCTTTACTGATTGGTAAAGAAACCATGCAATTCTGTATATAGTTTAGGTGCAAATACTGGAAGAACCCTATATGGGGAGGGGATATCATGTCCATTTAGGGCCAATAATGAATCCATATACATGAATTCTAGTTCACATAGGGTTTATACCAAGGTACACATTAAAAAATGGACGATATAGGTATTAAACCTCATTCCGGGTTATGGATTTCAATCCATAGGGCCTTTAGGAACATAAAACTATAATGTGCCTACTATGGAGTGGGTAAACCATTGGAGGTGGTGGTGTTTCCTTTCCTTATTGACCTAGGGGTGTGTGTTGTGTTTTATTTCCTTATAACCTCCAAGGACTTAATAAAAAAATTAGAGATATTTAAAATCATATATCGTAAAAAAACAATGGAAATTGGTGTGAATGAACATTAAGAAAAAAAATGAATGAAAACCACTATGTCTCTTAGATGAACACTTAGTATCCATATATCAAGTAGAGATCACCTAAAAAATGTGATATCATTATGATTCACTACTTATGTGAAAGACAAAAAAATGTTCATATGGTCACCTAGGGATTGAAACTGAGAGGATAAACTCAAATGAGAGAATAAAGAGTTCCAATTTTTTTATAAAATTATTGCACTAGTGTGTTCGAATGATCTATGTAGATTCCTCGTAGTGTTGTGAAACATATTATATTTTTTATCTATTGAATTTCCCATTCAATTGATTTTGAATTTTTTTAATAAATTATGTCAATATCTGCGATAGATATAGTTCATGGATAATGGGTGTTGGAATGTGTTTCCACCCACTATACACGGATGTCTTTCCATACATTATTATGGGTATTGATAAAGAATAGATTGTTCCCATTGTGTTTGAAAATGAAAATTCATGCATTGGAAATGAAGTATGGAATGATGTGATACTACTTATAAATATAAGACAGGAAAACTTTTGGTTTCTGTCTATTAAATAAGATGATTATTGAATTAGTCCTTATGTAAAGAGATGAGGTAAATTTGTGAAAGATCTATTTATAATAGTTATAAAAGAAGTGATGTAATGACCAGAGCCAGCATGTCCCACCTGGCCTATCGAATAATGGGCTTCCAAAATGTAACACCCCAAGATTCCACGATACGCTTCCTTATAAATAATTCAATAGCTTGTGTTACATGTAATATCGAGTTCAAGCACTCCATGACCTTTCAAACTAGCCGATTAAAAAGTAGTTTTGAATAGTATTGAACAAATTCGGAAATATATAAATTTTATTTTTCAAAATAGACATAATTTCTTAATTTTTAATATATATATTATCATAGGGTGAAATTTTTGTAATTTGCTAAAATTTTTCAATTTTTGATGAATAGTTAAAATACAATATAGTTGTTAAAAACCAACATTTTTATTTAAATAATTATTTTACTATAAATTTACTTTTAACTCAAAATAAATAAATAATACATATATTAATCCAATATATTTCATTAGAATCATTTTCTAATATAATTTGACATAAAAAATTTATTAAACATTTGAACGTCTATTTTACCTCCCATCTTGCCACATTAGAGAGATTTGTATTAAACTTAATTTTACAACTTATGATAATTTAATTTTGAAAAGATGAATTTTTTTAAATAATTATGAAAAATGTCGTCTAGTATGATCAAAATAAATTTTGATGAATACCATCTTTCATATTTTATTTACCATGGTTAAAGTTAGAGTGAGAAATTAAAGGAAAAATTAATATTATAACAATATAATATTTCCCTAAATTGTTTCGTAATTTAATCATATAAGTTTTCTTCTTTGAAAATAAACTATAGGTCTAAATTATGATTTTTTAATCGACCAATGATAGATTAAGAAATTTATTATATTTTATTTCAAGTTGAGTTAAAACTATCACATTCAAATTTTAGTAACTAAAACTTTTTTAATATAGGTATATAAATTAGATAAATTTGACTATATATAGTATTTAGAAATAGAATATTATTATATAAATTATTGTTCTTTTTTAAAAGAAATTATGAAATAAATAATTAAATTAAATTGGGACACAATAATGATTCAGTAATTGAATTATTAAAGCAAGAATAAATTACGTGATATTTAAAATACTGAAATTAATATAATCTGACAATATTAATTGAAAAAACTAATTTTATAGGTACCATAGACTTTTTAGTGATATAGTAAATTTATTTTTTAGAAGTCATCATTTTTTTTATATTTTTAGAAAATGAATATTTTGAATAGTATCAAAATAGATATAAATGATACTTCAAAATAAATAATACTAAATGTAATGTTATAAAATTTATAAAAATCACGTGTTATTCCAACTAACTAGTATTGTATTAAATATTTCATAAATTATCTAATTGGGGATATTTTGACATATTATAGTCACTATATAAACCCTAAAGTGTAGAAATACAAGAAGACAAAGTAAGAGTTAAACTATTTGACTAATGGTCAAACCCATAAGTTAAGGTTAATTTCATGACGTAAACTTGTCTAAAAATTATTGGATGAGTGAATTTAGACTAATCCGAATGTTATACTATAAATAAAAACTTTTGATCTATTTTATGCTGAAAATGAAATTTAAAAAAATTAATATTTTAAGATCATCGAAAAGTACGTCTCACCTCTCTTATAAAAGGGAACTTCTCCTTCTGTATAATTCACACCTCCAAATCCATTTTTCACAGCCAACCCCTTCAAATTTCTCTCCAAAATTCCCTCAATTCAATTTAGAGGCCACTAATTTGGGAGAATTCCATACTATGGGGTCCTTTTCGGCAAACCAAAATGAGACACCCGAAAAAGAGGCATTTGATTTATCACCTCTTAAAAAGTTCTTTTCTTCGTCAACTTCATATTTCAATTTTGATTCCATATAAAAATAATATATCCAGTACCAAAAATATAAATAGATGTTGCTATAATCATGGTAAAACCATTTTACTCCTTTTATCCATCATACAAATAAAAATATCATCATTTGTGCGTACATATGACTTACTGTGTCCACGTCATGGTGTTATTTATTATTCAACACTACATTTTATAGATGGGTATAAGGATGATTATAATGGATACATATAATGTATATAACATGATAATTAGTCTTTATAATTAATATACCATCCAATTCTATAAAATTTAACCATTAAGGGAATGATAATGTCGATCGTGCGTACGTACGACCTACTATCTCCACGATGAAATGAGATTCGTTTTATACAATAACCATCCAAGAAAAATTATAAAATTTATATGATGAGTAAAAATAAATATAATTACTTAATTTAATTCTTTATATGAATAAAATATATCCAAATCATAACAAACATTACTTACATGACAACATTTGAATGGGAAAACAAAGCATTTAACAACCGAAACTACGTTAATACATATATATTATTACAAAAATGATATAATAGGATCATATATGATATCATACATATGGATATGTTACTTGATTAATTTAAGAACATTTTTTAACCATTATACAGGAGGGTAACTCATCCACGACTAAAGGAATGCTTAAGGTAATGGAAATCTTAACTCAATTTCTATTCAATGAGTTCAAACATCTATGTCAACGGTTATATTCATACATGAATATGTGTGAATGAAATATGAATATATTATACTGAATATACACTTATATTGTCTAGATTTATATTTTTCATCTAAAATTTTGTCATTTATTTATCCTTGCTCAAATGATATGATCTTTGTAAGTGAATTTCGTCAGACTTTTAATTTTCGTGAGAAATAAGAAATTTTTACCACCTGAGTCTTATATGAGGGGTATGAACTTCACCTATTATATTTGATCTCATGAATAATTTTATCTTTATGTTATTTATATATTACTTTTATTATATTTATCTTATTATTTAAATTTCCAGAGTGATATGGTACACATTGAATGTTTAAAGAGTTATTCCATATTCCATTTCAAAATTCATGATATTGTTTTTCAAAACAATTTATATGGATATAAGAGGATTATAAAGGAAATTTTATGTCTAATTTTATATTCATTAAAATTTATTAAAACAGAATTTTTTAAAGGATTTATGGAAAGGTTAATTTCATGGTCTCTCAATTATCCACGAATGTTAATACGTAAGAATCTATTGGGTCACCATTACCATTAATGTCAACATTTCTTCAAAATGTAATTCAACATATTATTAATATTACGCAAAAATTGTTTATATTCATATTTATCAATGTTTTTATTTTTATAAAACATCTGAAAGGAATGTTTTCGTCATTTTTAAAACATGTTACCTTATGAAACATTTGACAAAATTAAGGAAAGAATGTTTCTTTTAACTTATATAGTGCAATCAGGTATTTCTGACTTCATGACACCTTAACGTTTTGAGGATTCCCTTACAACCTTATAGGGTTATTTTTATAAGAAATGTTTTATTTTATAATTGTGAAAATTTTAAATAATTTCAATGTAAAAAATGAATATTTCTCTCAATGAGTTTTAATGAATTTATTAGATAATTTTCATCTACGTCGACATCCTTTTTTAGATTTCATGCTTATTTGAGATTGACTTACTATGATAAAAACATCCATATTGTATTGAAAGGTTTATTATATATTTGACTATGGATATTCTATTTTTATACTATTCATGGTCTATGGTTAATATATTAACCTTTCATATGCAAGGTTGGATACAATATTTTATGTTATGTTTAACCCTTTTCATAAGAGGAATGCATTGGACATAGTATGTGATGGGAACAACCCGTTATATCCCCTCCATTCATCGGTAGGTGTCATGATAAAAACTAGTCTCTAGGAACATGGGCTTGATGGTATGTTATTGGTCTTGGCTCGTGGCCATGACGGTATGGTTATGATGTCCGACATTATGAATTTCCTCAATATGAGTTTACATATTGATATTACATGTTATTATTCGACTAGTAGAATATCCTTGTGAAAGTTAAAATGGTATTATTTTAATTATTCATCCCATATTGTTCATAATAATATGTTTAAATATATTGTGTGTCAGTTTTATACCTTTCCTTAAAAGATTATTGTTATTTATGATAGCTTCTACTATATTGTTTATCCATATTTGGAATCTGATTTCACTACTTTATTTTGTTTCATTTTCCACATGATGTGAAGAAGTATATTATGATTGATATAAGTGATTGTATAATAGATATGATATTTTATAGAGGGGATAATATGTTTTTTTAATTATAAGATGTAATATAAAACTTATGTTGGTATCTAGTATTTCCGAGGATACTAAACGGATCAGTCCTTCAGGATTTGATGTTCTTATGATCATGGAAATGTAATGTAATAACACAAATACTCTAAGAAACTGGGGTCAAGGCCTTATATTTGTTATCAGAAAATTTTATGTACAATCCTGGGAAACTATATATATGAAACAACCTTTATTGTAGAAAAATCCCCTAAGATATAATTTGAGGATAAGTATAGGAGAACTTCTATAAATTTTGGTAATAACGATATTATGTTTATATTCTGATCAAATATATAATTTCTAGGATAGTACAAGTGGAAGTTGTTCTGGAACAGCTGTACTTAGGAGGAATAACTCTGACAAGGGGTTCCAAGTAAGACCTAGCATATCCTAGTACACAACAATGGGTCTTACTGCGCACATGGTTTGACACTCCCGGGGGATATGCTTATGATAATTGGCATTTTATTTAAAAACCAATATTAGAGATTTTAATATAATATGTGAATGAATAATCATGGATAAATTTAAGGTGATTTAGATTGAAAATAATGTTTTATTATAATCATTAAAATATTTTATTAATCTTGTTACTCACACTACACTTTTTGGTTTTAGTCAATCGTTGGATTCCAAAGAAGTCATGTTAATATAGAACATGATGAAAAAGATTGAAAATTTGTTTATGATGAGAAACCAAATGGAATGTCGATAGGAATGAAAGATATCGTGTTTATGGGTAATCAGTTTTCCAAAAATAATATTAACAACATATACATTAAACAACTCTCAAATTCACCAAATAAGGAAATGGAAGAGCATGCTATGAGCTATATTGGTGGAGTGCTTGGATAAAATAAATCTCAATTTCCATCATGCAAGAATTGTGGAAGGATACTCCCAAAAATGTGTCTCAATGGAAAACATTAATGCTTTATGTGTGGGAAAAAAGTACATAATGAAAAGTATTACTGAGGAAAAATGAAGAGTACAATGGATGTCAATAAAACTAATCATAATAATCCATTTACAGTCATTTTCTGTAAATATAGGGGGCCTTGGCACTACTTGAGTCAATTCCTTATTCAATAGGATACCCACTATGACAATGAAGGATATATATAGAAATATATGGATGTTGAAATATTTAAAAGTATTAAATGTATTTGGATGATGGGATTACATTGGAAGAATTTCTTTTAGATTGTGTAACCATGATGCTTATTATGTGAATTTTTTATTCGATGAAGAGATAATCATTTATTGTGTTGAAATAATTATAAAGGTATAAATAACATATAGGATTTACATGATTGGGAGTTAATTATGGGATATTACATTTTTTTTAATCCAAAATGAATGATATTAGAATATTTTATGGTTACATTTTTAGATTTGATCTCATTTTTTGAATATTATTTAAATTTTATAGATTTAGAAAACGGACAACCCGAAGAAAGTGTGATAACTTGTTGCATTTGGTGAAGGCATTGGTCTTGAACCCACAAAAAAATAGTGAATAGTGTTTAGAACCTACCTCTATTTTATGTCAAGTCCCTAGTTAGTATGACTTTTCATTTTTTGGTTAAACAAGTTGATGGAATAAGAATAAATTGATAATGGGTACTTATGTTTTATCAAATCGATATACTTTGTATTGAAAAATGATTTGAGAATTAAGTGAAAAATATTATTTTCAAAGATGTTCACTATTTTGGGAACTTCAAATTATTAAGGTAAATTTAATTCAATGTGATTATATTTGAGGGGTAATGGATGAATTTTATTTTTGAAGAATTTATGTTTTTCAGTGGACTTATAGTGATTTCAGTTATTTATTTAAATTATTAACCTATGTTGGAGAATATGTAATTATGTTAATTTAGTTATGGTTTGACACATTAAGAGGGATTATTTTATTTAGAGATAAATATTAGAATTTATGCTGGAGGACTATGTGGTAAAAACCTTCTAAAAATTGGGTTTCAATCATAGTGTAGAATATTTTTCTTGGAAGGTTAGATATTTTTTGAATGATCAATGATGAACTATTTGGGTTTTACTATAGAAATTTTGAGAATAGTTTTGTAAATTATCTTCTCTTGTACTAAAATATTATTTAATAAATTATGACATTTTCTAAAAGATGAATCTACTGCTTCATGTGTGAAAAAATCAACTTGAACACTCATTGTTTGGAGAAAATTATGAGGTTATCGTGGAAATTTATTAATGTAGGAAACACTACTCATTAAATAGTAATGATTCATTATGTTATTAGTATAAGACGTAAATGAATTTTTCGAATCTAGGGAAATGAACAAAAAACCAAAAATGATTTCCTTGTACATTATTTTTCGATTAATCAAATGGCCCCTTGGATCATCGTATATTTATAGGTTTCATATTGTTAACTTTCTCCAAATAATGTTCTCTATCACTCTCCATCAGAACTTGATGCTTAAATTTTATTTCATTTCCATGATTTCTTAAATAGAACCCTATTATGTGTAATCATTAGTGACCTTCATACTTTGAATTCCCTATTTTGAAATGGAGGTCTCATTCATCCTTTTCCAATGTGGGATTTCAATAAAGATATTTTGAAAAGTCCAACCCATAGTTTTCGATTTCGAGATTAAATTATGAGGAAACAATTTATTGAAGGATATACGAATGTAACAACCCCTGATTCCATAGTACACTTCCTTATAAATAATTCAACATCTTCCACTACATGCAATATAGATTTCCAGCACACCATGATCATTCAAATAATTTGTTTAAAAAAAATTATGAATAATATTAACCAAATTATGAAATTTATAAACTTCATTTTTCAAAATAGACTTCATTTTTTACATCAAAATACCAAAATTAACTTGAGGTGAAATTTTGATAATTCTATTTAATGACTCAATTTTTAATGTATAGTGAAACAAACAACGTTGTTGTTAAAACCCAACTCTTTCATTTAAATAATTATTTTAAAATAAATTGATTTTAAAGACACAATATGTAAATAATAGACATATTAATCCAATATAGTTTATTGAAATAATTATATAATATAATGAGATATAAAAATTAATTAAACTGTTGAACGTCTCTTTTACCTACCTTCTAACCATGTATACATGATTCACATTAATTTTAATTTTACAGCTTCTGAGAATTTTATTTTGAAAAACTAACAGAAATGGTTATAATTAGTATGTCAAAATGTGGTCTAATATGATCTAGATTAGTTTTGGTGAATATTATCTTTTGGATTTTATTTACAACATTTAAAGTTAAATATGGTAATTATAAGTAAAATTAATATTATAATAATATAGTATTACCCTAACACATGTCCTAATTAATTGGATAATTTGTTTTGATGAAAATCGACTTTACGTCAAAATTGTGATTTTTAATCCACTAGTTATAGATTAATACAATTATTATATTTTATTCAAAGACTAGTTAAAAATATCATATTGATATTTTAATAAGTAAACCATTTTTAATATAGGGTTTTCAATAATATAAACTATAGTATAAATACTATATATAAATATAAAATAATTATATACATAACGTTATTTTTTTTATTATTTTAGGAAATAAATAATTAAATTAAATTTTGACATAATAATGATTTGGTAATTGAATTATTAAAGAAAGAATCAACAAAATGATATTTAAAATATTAAAATATTTGTAATTTTACTATATTAATGGAATAAACTATTTATATAGATATCACATTCATTTAAGTGGTATATTTGAAATATTTTCATGAATTTATTATGTTGGTTTGATATTCTTTAAAAAGGATAATGTTGAATAGTATCAAAATTGATATAAATGATACTTTAAAATAAATACCATTTAATTAAACGTTATTAAATTCATTAAAATATCAGGATCAACCAACTAATAGTTATCGTGTTACATATGTAATAAATGATCCAATTGTGATTATTTTTTTAATTTATAGTAACTATATAAAACATAGTGTAAAAATACAAGAGGACATGGTAAGAGTTGAACTAAATAACTAAGTGTTAAACCCAAAATATAGGGTTAATTTAGTGAACTAAAATTGTCTAAAAATTAATGGATGAGAGGATTTCGACCCATCATCATCTTATCCTTTAATTTAATCATTTTGGAGCTATTTGATACAAGAAATCAATTTATAATAAATTAATCTTTTATGATCTTCCAAAAGTACCCCTCACCTCCCCTATAGAAGATAACATCTCATATTCTTTAATTCACACCTCCAAAAATAGTTTTCTCTCCCAAACACTGCCCACATCTTCTACAAAATTCCCTCACTTCATCTTAGAGTTATCACATGGTGAAAAAACCATATTAAGAGTCATTTTCTGCAAACTAAAAGGAGACACCCGAAAAAGAGGTAATTGTTTTTCACCTCATTCAATGCTCATTTCTTCTTATAAATCCTATTTCTATTTTGTTTCCAAATAAAAATAATAAATATAGTGTCATAAATATATTAATAAGTTATTATAACAATTTGAAAACCATATTACTCATTTTATCCAGCATATAAATTAAAATACCACCATTTGTGTGTATATATGTCTTATTGTCTCCATGACATGGTGAAAATTATTATTCAACAATACAATACATTTATTGGTATAATGATATGTATAATGGATATAAATATATAATATAAAATTATAATTATTTTGCATAATTAATATTCCATCTAATTCAATACAATTTAACCATTAACGGAACGATATCATCACATGTGTGTATGTACGACCTACCGTCTTCATGTCGTGATAAGATCAACTATCTACATTAAAGATTAATGAATGATTATAATATTAAAATTATTAGAAAAATATTAATTATGACCTTAATTACATTCTATATAAGAATAAAATATATCATATGCAAAAATAACATGACTTACAAGACAAAATAAGTTCGGTAAAACAAACCAATAAAACCATAAATACAGTATTAATGAAATATTCTTACCAAAATGATATAAGAGGATAATTTATGATATCATAAATATTTATATGTTCCTATTATAATAAAATAACCTATTTTAAAAATTATATAAGAGGCTAAATCACCCTCTACGAAATTAAATTATAAGGTAATGGAAATCTTAACTCAATTTCTATTCATTGAGTTAAAAAATATAAGTCAATAGTTATATTATTCCAAGAATATGTGTGAATGAAAAATAATTGTTTTATTTTGAATAGAAATATATATTGGGTTGATTAATATTTTTAACACAAAATTATTTCACTAATTTATCCTCACTCTAGTGATACAATATTTGAAATGGAATTTCATCTCACATGTAATTTTTGTGAGATATAATCCATTTTCACCAACTTTTTCCTATGTGTGTGGTATGTACTACCCCTATTAAATTTTATATCATGAATAATTATATATTCTAGGTATTTAATGATTATTTTTACGATATTGATCCTTTTATTTAAATTTTCATAGTCGTATGGGACACAATGAATGTTTAAAGAATTATTTATTTTTTTTCATTTTAAAATTGTTGATATTATTTTACATAACTATTTATATGGATATAAGGGGATTATAAAATAAATCTTCTGTCTATTTTATTTTTCATTAAAAAAATTTAAAATAGGATTTTTAAAGTATTAATGTAAGGGTGAAATTTTAAACCTCTTTCTTATCATAGATTGTTTATATGTAAGTATCTGATGGGACACCATTACCATCAATATCCATGTTTATTAAAAATGTAATTAAAATATTATTTATATTCCAAGGAATTTTTTTTTTAAATTTTTCAATTTTTTACAAGTTATAAAACGTTTTAATGTAATATATACATCATTTTCAAAACAATTTACCTTATGATACTTTCGAAAAAATCTAGGAAAGAGTGTTTCATTTAACTTTTATGGTGTGAGTGGCTATTTCCTACATTGTGATGCTTTAATGATTTTAAGCTTTCATTATAATATTTCAAGTTTATTTTTAAAAGTTATGTTTTATTTCATAATTGTGCATCTTTAAAATAATTTCAATGGAAAAATGTTTATTTTTCTCAAAGAGTATTAATGAATTTATTTGATAATTTTAGTATATGTCAACATAATTTATTGGATTTTAGGCTTATTTGAGGTTGAATTATTACGATACAATCTTCCATATTGTATTGAAGGGTTTATGATATATTTGAATGTGGATGTTATATTTTTATACCCTTAATGGTTTATGGTTAATGTATTAACATTTAGTATATTTGTTTTAATATAAATGTTTATGTTATGTTTCACCCATTTCATAAGGAAAATTAATTAGACATAGTACCTGATGGGTGGGGCCCACTATATCCCCTTGATGCATTAGTAGGTCGCATAAGAAAAACTAGTTTCTTGGCACAAGACCTTGAGGGTATGTTAATTGTCTTGGTATGAGGTATTGATAGTATAATTATTATGTCTGACATTAGGCATTTCCTCATTACGAGATTAGTTATAGAAATTTCATGTTATTATTCAACATTTAGAATAACCATGTGAAATTTACAATGAATAAGTTTTTATTTATTTATGAAATTTTATACTAGTGATTATTTTAAAAAGGCATCTGTTTAAGATTTATAAATTTCCTTAAAAATTTTATGCTTATTTATTATAGCTTCTACTACATTGTTTATCCTTACTAACCATATGAGATCACCCATTTCTAATGTTTCATTTTCTCGTAGGATGTAATAAAGAATATTTTGATTGAATTATAGTTATATTCTAAGTGATATGAGTGTTTTCAAAGGGGATAATATGTTGTTTTTAATTTCATTGTGTAATGTAAAACTTATGTTTGTATCAAGTATTTCCAAGGTTACTAAATTAATTAATCCTTCAGGATTTTATTTTATTTTATTAATTCCAATTTAATGTAATAATTCACTTTCTAGGGTAATATAGGGTTATGTAATTACACAAAACCCCAATCCCACCTCCATATTCAAGGAGCTATAGACAAGCACTAAAAATACATAATTAAAATGATAGGGCTTTTCTATATGTCCTTTTACGCACAGACCCAACCATCAATATATTGAAGTGCACATGAATAAATTTTAATTATTGAAACATATAATGATAAACCCTAAAATAAATAAACTCTAGGGAATATATCATATTACAATAGAAAATGTAAAAGTGAAAAATAAAAAAAATACAAAAGGAAACTACAATGTGAACTAAAATGTAAATGAAAAAATACACACAAAACTAGAAAACATGTCAAATACTAACATATACTAGAATAAAAATTCTATGATATAATGACTCCTAATCTCTAATAATAAACAACAGTGTGTGGTAAAATGCACCCAAGTATCCCTAAGATCCCTCAAAACCATCGAAGACATGTCCTTCATCTGCATAAGACATGAAACATGATGGAAAATCCCGTGTAGGTGTGAGTATATACATAACCAGTATGATTCATTGAGAATAGAGTGAGAGAAATAGAAGACATGATAGAAGTATTCATCTCATCACAATGAAGGTATTTTAATCAGGAACTAGGAAAATGACCATATACATCCTGATATGCTTCACAAAAATACCAAACAAAGAGTGAAATGTAATCTAGATCTCTAAATCCTAACTATGAATGACGAGTCTTATCACAACTTAAAAGGTTCATGTATAATTCCCAACATCACGCACAACCGTATAAAAATCAATGGAGAGGGTCCCACACCCTAACACTTTTATTCACCATAGTCAAAGGATCAGTGACTCTAAACCATGAATCTCACATAACCACCAATGGAAAATAGTATTGGGTCCCACACACTGGAACTGGAAGACACAAACGAGGGATCCCTAACTTTCATGGAGGACCCTAATGCCTTAAGAGATCAAAGATAGAGGAGTACCAACACGTTGGTAGAGAACCCATTCCCTATAGTAGTATGTGAAGTATTGAACCTACCTATGTGATGAATATGGGGAACCCATTCCCTGGTAAGACATGGGAGTATTGACCCCTATGACACATATATAAATGATATGTGTAACCTGTTTCCTAGTGTGACAGGGGAGTACGGACCATGGTAAAAAAATTTTAAAAGATATAGGGAACTTTTACTCTAGTTTGATAGGGGAGTACATACCCTAATAACACTATAGTGGTCATACCTGATTGTTTCCATCTTAAAACATCACTTGATGAAGCGTCACGATCAAAACATATCACATCATTTATCAAAAAACACTACAAAGGAAAAATCACATTATATGTGAAAAAAACCTATGATAGTATAATTCTAGGCCAAAATCTACGTTTCTCTAAAAGCATGACAAGAACAAGTGGCTACTCATTAGTCTGTCTGGATAAAATTTCAATTCACTACTCTGTCAGCATAAATTAAAATTAATAGACCAATATATCTCTCCAATGATCTCCTCACAAGAAAACATTGTATAGGCTATTTCCTTTACCAAAACGAGTACAAAATGGGAATAACACTACATCATAACACATACACATGTTGCTTCTTTGGCATAATCCATAAGTCGTGAAAAGGTATCGAACATTGGTCTTGAATTGACCTCCTCAATGTTAGAGTCATAATTCCTTATATGGATTGCATTCCGACACCACACAAAGATGTTACGATGGAATCAATATAATAATAAAATAAATAAAAATATTATTATTATTTAAATAAAACTTATATAAATAGTATATATTTTAAGGGGTCCACCAGGGATACTTCCCCACTGACATCACATTCATAATGAGGCAAACCCCTCACCCTTCATTTTTTTAATTTCAATTATTAATATTATTAAAAATAACAATACAATATATATATGGCATAATGTTTCTTTCCCTTAATAATTTTCATGTACAATGAGGGATCCACTTAATTTCATGCAATATTTATTCTTTTAAATTATATTATATCTCCTAATAATATAGAATATTAAATTTATTTATAGATTATATATTCAAGTGAATTCATGCTGGAATCCACCCACCATCTCCACATCGAGTCATGAATAAGATCCTATTACTCTCTCAATATGGTGCCCCACCTTAAATACGATTATAATGATTTTAAAATGATATTATTGTTAAAAATAATAATAATTACAATTCCTCATTTTCCAAGTAATATGAAGATATATTTCTTTTACATCTCCAGTCAGCTCACCAATCATACCTTGGTCTTCCGAGCTTCATTAGTTTTATTGTACTAGTAAAATATTATTACTATCAATAATAATATTCATCTCATCTCAAAAAATATTAATAATATTTTTATTATTATTATTATTAAATTTCACCTATAATTATTATTATTAAAAATAAGAACAATACACACCACCCTCCATAGATGGGAAGAAATTTGATTCCAACCATTCTTTGTAAAAAACCCATCCACATCCATCCACAACATCTTGACATCTACAAATGCACGTCTTATACATAAGATGCATGATCCTGTAGCCCCTTTTGATCCCAAATCCAGGGAGTATCACTTTTTCCTACATTTTCATCAATATTTCCTCAAAATATCTATCTATGTGTTGTTCATGCTACCATAGTGAGTCATGGGTTTTGAACATGCTCAAACATTCCATGAAAATGTAGAATCACGACCATATAGGTCAATGTTAATGAATGCAATGAAAAAATAGGGTAAAAGAAAAGAATAAATAGAAACATCATTTTCCAATTGTTCTTGTCCAAATACTATATGAACAAGGATATACCAAGGGAAACTATAACATTAATGTATTAATAACAAAACTTCCATCAGAGCTCATATGAAGGAATAAATAAATCACAGATCAAGATCATAGAAATAATCCATTGTCAATATTTTAATCAAAATGTTGAAAACAACAATTGAAGAGACTTACAATTATTATGGATCAGTTATTGGTGATGAATAAATTCAATAGTTAAAGGGAATACATTCAATTTTCATTACCCCTAGATCCACGTCAATCGGATCACCATTCTATTTTGATGTTGATTTACCAATAAATAATAATAAAAACCTTCTATTCGATCTATAAAGAATTATGTGGATAACCCTTGGAAAATCATCATATTATGGTAATTATATAATATTCTACTTTGGTAATTTAGTAAAATAAATAAATAAATTATTTATTTTAATTGAAAACACCCGCAAACAGATACAGTAATAGAAAAAATGGTATCAACCAAATTATGACATGCCTATGGTAAAACACAAATTCCATCAATAAATATGGTATCGAATTTCTTATATTGGAATCTATTTGGTATTTACTGGCCTTTTTTCTAGGAAACTATTCACCTGATATATTAATATATATATATATATATATATAATATTACTAATGTTAGTTCTAGGTTCCACAGGCATGGGAATATTTCATCATATCAGCTTTTATAATAAATAATATTCCGAGGAATTATCCATTGTCCTACATGAAAAAATAAATGTCTTTAAAAGTGAATGGACTATTATAGTGGAACACTTCAAGAGCAGTTATAATCAGAGTAAAGAGTTGATGATTGGGGATATTGAGGACCCCAAAAGTTATGAAACCATCTAAAGTAAGTTGATGATCGTGGATAGTAAGATACATATTATTTTATGTTGGATAATGTTTTGAAGTAATTTAATGTGTTTGAGTTTTCATAGAGTTCATTTGAAGGATCCCTAATAATGATTGAAGAAGATCCATATTTGGAGTTTTAGACCAAAAATATAGTAAAGGAATTTTGGTAAATGTTTGATTTCATTCCGAGTTGGTTTTATCTATAATAAAAGATGTGTTATTTTTGTTTATTATTAGTGTATAATGAATCAACATATATGTAATTTTTGACTGGTGTAGATTCCATCAGTGTTGGGAGTAAGTGTCATATGACACTTAGGTAAAATTGTTAAAAAGATACAAAATGAAATTCAAGAAGTCAATAATTCATCTTTGATTATAGAATAAAAAATTGTATGATACTTTAATTGTTCTACATGTTTTCAAGAATCACAATAATGAAAAAGTTTGTTTGATTCATGAAATGAAATAGAGAGAAACTTATCATAAATCGTTGAAAGGTAAGATTAATGAATGATATGAAATGGGGGTGAGAAGTTGTGTCATTTTAATTGGACCTCTACTTAAAGAAAATCCAAGAATTCTAAAGGTTCTGTAAAGGTAGTCCATGAATTAGGTCAATGTAATGAGTAGTTTTAAGGGCTCTATAAAGTCCACTAAGAACTATATAAAGGTATTAATGGAGTTTTGATCCCTACATAAAGGTAAATTCTTTCTATGTAATTTTTTGTAATAGTATTTTATGGTTGACAATAATTTCTATAGAACTTCATATAGATAATTAAGGGGTAATGTAAAGGTCATATTTATGAATGAAGAGAAACATAATGGTCGGGATTTTTGAGAATATGAGATTCCAAGATTGTATATTATGAATGTATCATCATGAATATTATTAAATTTATGTGCCATTTATTTAAGTTTTAAATTTCATTAATTGTCCCTATCAATGATTCATAGGGAGTAAAGGATGAATCAGGGGTTTCAGGGGCTTTTGACGATCCTAGAGCCTTTAAAATTGGATAAATAGAATAGGCCGCATGGTTAGTAGAAACCGTAAATCCCACCCCACTTGATTTACATAAAACATGTGGGTGGAGGTAGTGGGGTATTGGGGACACATGGTTTTTAATAAAATGTGTGACCCTAGGTGCATGGCCATGTGGTGATGCAGAGGTTTTGGATAGATCCCATTTTCACAGTTGGTGCCCGGTTCAGCCAACCATGCTTCCCAACTGTTTACCGTTGTTTTGAAAGTGAATAACCTAATTTTCCTTAATGAATGTTTTATTTCACACCTCTTCCTCCTCCCTTATATTAAATCATGATTTTCCACATTCATCACACATGAACCATCCTCCTCTTTTCCAATATTATTTGATATATCCATCATCTAACAACAAAATATCCCACCATCATAAGTAGTGGAAGGCTCTTGGTAATCTCTTTCACCTTATCATTTTTATTTCACAGTTCTTCTATCCTTCATTTCACAATTTAGGTTTGACTTTTTGGAGATATTTTTGGGGCATTGGGTGATGTATTTTTTTATTTTATTCTATCTCATTTCAATCTTCAATAATTGATCAGTGCTACAATATTGAGGTAGTGTTCAAGGTTCTTCCCAATCATTTCCTCTCTTTTTAAATGACATGTGATTATGTCTTGTTAGATCCTTACAGTGATGCTTCAAATTTGATAAATAAATAAATTTGATAGGTTTCAAATGTAATGTGTGAACATAATTTTCGGATAAAACCATCCATGCATCCCTATCCATGCCACTGGACATTGATTTTGGTTTCCCCATCCAAATGTTCTATTTTACCATTTCTTTAAATTGTTAACCCCTTTACTGTGTGTGTTACACAATGGTGAAATTCCTTAGAATAAAATTTTAAATGGAATGAATCTGTTTCCATGAGTTAGGCCCCTCCTAAAATTTCTAATGCTTCATGATTATTAATTGGGGTCATTATTTATGCCTTATGTCATTATAGTACATTTATTTCCTACTATGTGCCTTATATTTATACTTGATTCTTATTTCATGTGCCATAGTTGTCTGGACTGAATTTTGTACATGGATAGATTATTATCTTGTCATATAGAGATTCATATTGATGACTTGTCAAGGAATATTCTATGCTTTCTCATATATCCATTGGTTTCATTGTTTCACCTACTACGGGTTGGGAGAGAACATTGGTACGGACATAAGGACATCATGGATGGAATATTTGTGTTCATTTTGGATTTACATGATACACTTGGAGTGATACTTCATCTTCCCTTGGACATGATATCCAGGCGAAATACATTACAGTGATGAGTAACACTGGGTCCCCTGGATAGAAACTGGGGATGGACTCATTGGCAAGATGGCTATATCTTTCCTTATGTGATTCCTAGGCCCCTATGTGAGATACATGGTAAATAATTATATTTAACCATGCCATGAGATATTCAATGGATGAACTTATGGGTCTCCTTGAATAAATATATGGAATTGGTTATATTAGAAACTCCTAAGAAACCCTTGGGATTCAATATAGAACACTATGGATGGGCTCGAGACACAATCATTGGATTTGATGGATTTCTTTCTTATGTCATATGTGATGTGTCTACATTATATTATGAGCTTGATTACATGTTGAAGAGCATATGTGAGTGAATATCTATTGAACAAGATTGGGGTATTCAATAATTGGTTTTTTATTCAATAAAACCTATACATTTAACATATCACATGTACATGTACATTGGATTAGATGTCCGGTTTAGGATGAAGTAGGTGGTATCAGATGGGTGTCTATTAAAAAACCAGTTTGAAGTATTTATTTATTTATTTATTTCCCTTCATTTATTATTATGGAACGCTATCATTTATTTACTACATGAAATGTATTTTCATCAACACTATAGGATTCGACCTATTGATATTGTTTCTAACACCCTTCTTAGGCCAAAATTAGTACCTAAAAAGTCTTCATGATTTCATGTGTCGATAAAGGGAAGCATGAGTCCAATGATTCTTGATTGGTTTACATCATTATAATGGTGTATAGAGGCAGAATAATTATCTAATACTTGAGATGTTTTAGGTAGAAATTTTTATCCCTTTTGGTATTTTTTTATATCATTATGTATATTCTTATATCCCCAATTCCCCATGTACACTCAATTTTATATAATATCATGATCATTATAATATTTGAAATTTATTCAGTTTAGTTTCGACCTGTTTTTTAGTTATATATCATTTTCTATTTTCAAAATCTTCTAGTTCTGTTTATATCATAATTATAATTCCGCTACATATTACATATCACTAACTACATATTAGTTATTTCATATTGATTTTGAATGTTCTCATACTCATATATAATGAAATAATCTCCCCACATACCCATTACTGGTCGTCACTTCTAGATAGCATGCTCTGGTGTTTAAGGAGGCCAACATGAGTTTGTGTGGCCCCCATCTTAGGGCACTATTAAGTGGAACCAATGGTGGGGTTCTACAATTTGGTATCAAAACCATATTTTCATTTTTGTTATTTTTTGGGTTTAGGCCGGAGATTAAGACACTAGAATTTCATAATTATCCTATAACATCCCGACCCGGCTTACCATTGATCCGATGGCCAGACCGGTAGGTCACATGGCCTCAAGCGCGTCTCCCCATACACCAGAGGCTGCCGACTAGCAGTGAGGGTCTCATGCGGTGATAGTGGGGTGACTATACCCTCATATCAGAGTAACACAACGGTATTATCAGAGTAAATAATATTAAATAGTGGAAGTAGTAAACAATTGAAATGTAAGATAAAAAGGTAGGTAATAACCATTGTATAAAAGGTGGAAAATGCCAATTTACAATGCATGCATGTACAGATGATGTTACATTTATGAAAGCAAGAAACATTACATAATGATTTAAAAAAAAGATATCAAAGCTCGACGGTGATCCCCTGAGCATCCCAAACTCCTTCTTGGTCTTTTTCTCCTAACACCTCAGGTACGAACAATACAACAGACAACCTAGGTCCTGCAAGCAAGAAGGTCTAGTTGGGTACCCTAGTGCAATGGCGGCCCGAGTAGGGTGTGAGATGAAAATATTAGTAGGTCGGCACCACCAGTGTCAAACCCAATCCAGACAGTGTATAATAATTAAATAGTGAGCAGGTATGGAGAAATAAGTAAGCATAATTATATACGTAAATAACACTTGTCCAAGTTCTCAAGGGACACCTGACGGTTATACCTACTTTGGTTCATTTCCAGTAAAGTAACTAGATCATGTCACCAAATACATACATAAAATCATTTATATAATAGATGGTGGGGGGTAAGAATTCCTCTCACCCATTAATCGTGATTAGTGGGAACGGGGTATGAATTCCTCTCGTCCCTATAAGTCAACTGGAAAGGGGTAAGAGTGCCTCCCTTCCATCACATTCAGTCAACTGATATAGGGTATAACTGCTTCCCATCTATCCCATTAATAATACTATCATGGGGTATAACTTCCTCCCATCGAGACATGTAATCATAAACAGATGTCAACTGGAAAGGGGTAAGAATTCCTCCCTTCCAGACATGTAATCATCAACTGAAGTCAACTAGAATAGGGTAAGAATGCCTCCCTTCCAGACATGTAATCATCAACTGAAGTCAACTGGAAAGGGGTAAGAATTCCTCCCTTCCAGACATGTACTGTCACACTGGCATGGGGTATAACTACCTCCCATCCAACCACGTATCTGTTACCAGGTGGCCTCAGCAAACACTTTCCTTTATTACCATTCATTATGAGGCATCACCATGTGCACACTCACAATACACGCATGTCTATAGTAAACTTCTTATGGAATTACCTCTTAAGCATTCGAAGAATCATACCACATAGCCATAAGCGAAAACATTCACGTTCATACTTAAGGAAACCCATATGAAGTATATAAAACAAGATATTCACATATTAATTTCACTAACATGAGTCGTGTTCATTATGTTATCCCAGGGCCTGCTCGAACTACCCTAGTCTATTCATTTCTAGTTTGATCATTTCATCTTAAAGGATATGTTTTTCATTCTTTAACCCTTGGATACCTTCTAAATGAAACATGTCACATAGTCCTAAGTCATCCCACTAAGGTTACTATCTTACTCAATTTGACTAACATGGAAAATTTATCCAAACACAAGTATCATAGCCATATCATTCTATTAGTCTCAACAAGGCATGTTCACATACAAGAGGCACCACAAAAATCTAGTGGGAAATCATAAAAAGTCAATCACTACATTTTTTATCTTGAAGAAATCACACCTCTGATTGAGGGGTTTTATTATTAAATCATTATTTTAGTGATCAAGAAACCCTTTTATCTTATCATGCATTTCACACTCTTTTCCAGGCAGTATTTAATCCAAACCATATTGCAGAATTAAAATACTAAGGCATTGAAGTACTAAAATAATTAATAATTTTACTTTAATTTAGAAAAAGGGAAGGAGAGGGACCCTACCTCAAGGTGGATCCATCTGTCCACTCCGACTCTTGGTGATTTCTAACTAAGAGTCACAGGTGAGTCGCCTAGTCTTTGGCGACTCAAAACCACACCAAAACCTCGAACGCACTGTAAACAATGCTGGGAACTCATAGACATAAAAAGACCTAAATTCAACAACTGTGATACAAAGGAATATGTGAATAACTTACCCCGAAACAACCCAATGATCCGAAACCACCCGAACAGCTTCGCCTTCAGCAATGGTTTCTGGAATGCGCACCAAGGAGTCCCAACGGACCTTCCGCATAACCTAGAAACAAAAGAAAACTGAAATTTGGATTATCCCAAATCCCTAGGGTTCAGCCGCACCTCACTGGGCGCTGATTAGGTTGAAACATGACTTGGAACAAGGAGGAGAGGGAGGAGAAGGACCTACCTTAGGGTTCCAAAGAGGAAATGTGGGGAGACTTGGCCAGAATCGAAACACGAAGGAGGGAGCCGAGGGGGTGTCGTGTGCAGATAAAGGGGAGACCCTCCCTATGTAATGCGTACAGAGTAAGAATGAGGGAGTGTTTTTAGTTTCCTTTTATTTTTTTATTTCATTCTAGTTTAAATTTTATCAAAAACGTTAAACAGAATGGCCCGCACTGTTTGATCCGCATGGTTTGCCAAACCGTGCGCAAACCGTGCTGTACCCTCTGCCTAAGGGAGCTCCCTTGCACGAGATACTTGCATAGTTTGGGAAAATGTGCGCAACCCATGCGCAAGCCACTGCCTCTTCAAATAATGCCACACTATTTGGGCCGCACGGTTTGGAAACCGCGTGCCAATCGTGCACCCTATACAGCTCTTTAAAAACCTAGGTTTGGCGCCTCTGAAATCTATCGGGCCACCTGAGAAACTTAACTGGCCTACGCCCATGTCCACAACCATTAAAAGGAAGGGTTCCAACCTCTAGAACCTTGTTCCGAAGCCCGGTCTTCAAAATGACCAGTTCATTAAAGGAGAATGATTCAAATTGCTTCGGGTTTTAGTCTGGTTCAAGACGTGGGTCATTACAACCTTCCCACCTTAGAATTTCTCATCCCCAAGAAGCCTTCAAGAACAACATACACATCACCCAACCTACAAGGTTCATGAAGCATCGTTAAAAAGATCATGTTGTGGTCACAAACTTCCAACACACCCTTAAGAATCCATTAATCCCTACAGTGCTTAAGCCACCAAAACTCTAGCCAACATTCATTTTCCAAACGAAACACCAAGACGTCTCTTCCCAAGCCCATCTACCCAGAGACACGAACCCATCGTCATCTCGCCAAGCATCCATCCACAAGTAATTCCCACCTTATACATTTAACGTTATGCAACCAACTCCAAACTACGGTTCAGAGCACTGCTGGAATTAACATTCAAAGCACGCCCCCGGCGTTTCCATGATGCTCCTAGCGTGATTTGAAACAGATCAAACGGTCGATTCCCCATCGACCTCAAGGCCCAAGTCAATCCTATTGTTCATATTAGGCACCGGCCAACACAAACCACACTTTCCTCTACCCGATGACATGCCAGAGAATAGTATGTCACCAACTACAGACATTAAACAAGAAACTTAAGCCAAGACATCTACGGCTGACTATTTACAAGAATGCTCGACCTAAACAGCCGATGCATTTCAAACAGAACCACAAAGCCTTTCTCCAAGTCACCTTACATTTAGCACAAACACATTCACCAAATCCTACACCCGACTTCTGAGTACGTTCCCAAGATCAAAATATACAATATTCCATGCATCCCTTGTACAACGCCGAAAGGCAACCATCCGATCAAGCCCAATGTCTTAAAAGCATTAGCGAGGATAAGACCGATGCTCCCTTAGTGCATATTGGACGAGGACAAGATAGGGGAAATGTTCGTCGCTAAACAAAATACACTATGAGGTTTGAAAGGATTCCAGTTAATCATACCAGACTACTGGAAGGAAGAACAATCGAACCTCAACTGGTCGACTTCAAAGAAAGAACTCGGCTTCACCTGTCGACGCATTCACACGTTTTAAACTCTCATGCCTCACATGCATTCAAACATGATCAACCCATTTCCATAAGGCATTCCAAGCACTGTCTCTTCTACAATGAAGGACAAATTTTCCATATTTGAAGCAATATACTCCCAACCAAAGGAGTGTCCCAGTCGTCGTAGGGAAAGAAGATAAACTAACCGATCACAGGCGCGCTAGTACACAAACACTACAAACGATCGTGTGACACTCCTCCATCACAATCAAATCACCAAACAAATGAAGAATATTCAAAAAAAGGAAACCAGCATGTCAAAACACACGAGTCATTCGAAATCCATTCCAAAATTTGGGAAGAAACAATTCTTTTATGTTGGGCCACACTACTGAAGAGGTGAACCAAAGCCGCAACGAAAGTCAAACCCAACGACCACCACCCGAACAATTGTGTCCTTAGAAAAAAAGAGTCCAACAAGGGACAAAAACAACCGAACAACACCTCATGTCTGAAAACTCATGGTACAATCAATGCATTAAAACTTTAAGGGTGCTACCAATCACGGGCTAACCCCTTACGAAGATCAAACATCGACCCTAACACCAGGTCATGCGAAACAAAGTCGCTAGGCTCAAAAGCCAATCATCAAAACACCGCTAAGGAAACAATGCCCACAAAAAACATCTACGGTCCCATTCTAAGGCAAATCAAAGTGAAACTCAAAATTAACCCTTACAATAGGGTTTCAACACACCACCACGATTTCCATTACCCAGCCCTTAACATTTTACCCCATTTAAACTCTAACCATTTAAAAACATCAAGCATGCATCAAGAAAAGAAGAAAGTTTCACAAAAACATCCTTTTAAGAAAATAAAACATTCACAGACATCCCATCTTTTTCAAACAATTGAGAAAAACAACAACATAAAAAAAGGGCGACCTACGAGGGTCCCATTTATCCATCCTGGGTTCTTCTAAAAGAAACCCCAAAGCAGTTACTCAATTCCATTTAAAATTCAAACACCCAAACCGGGTTATCTCATGCAACACTTTCCAACTGACCTACTTGGGTCCAGTTTCACATTTAATAGTTAGCTGAAACCTTTAAATTTCGAAATTAGCAAACATTTTCCATTTAATCATTTCACAATATAGCTAGCCTTTACATTTAATATAGGTTTCCATTACCCAATTCATGAAGAGCCCATACACTTCATGGATTGAAAATTGACACCCCATTTTATCAAAACCAGATTCCAACCCAGAATTTAACATGCTCACATACAATGGCCCAAGTATATGGGTGGACATCTACCAACCTATAAATCACCCATACACTTTATAAATTTGCATTTGGCTCCCATTTTTAATCAAAACCAATTTACTTTAACCTTTTAATTTCCACAACTTTACATTTTTTATCAATATCCCTAAAAATGTATTTCTATCATTCTCAGAATGGTTTTAATATACAGGTTACCCCTTCCCGGTTGTAAGGTGCCCGTATACCTTACAATCGAAAATTTGTACCCATTCATTCACAACCCAGGTACAACCAAAGCAAGACATGCCATCATAAGCAGTAAATACAGAACATGTTATATAACGGAAGCATGTTATAACACATAAGCATGGAATATACTCACTTAATCATTTTATACAAGCAAGATAAGATACAACTACATGGCATGGCACATGCATGAAATGTTAATTCCTTTATGCCTAATATGATTCATGGAATGAAGCTTTCTTTCCATATAGGACATGGGTAAAATTCAAGAAATTTCATAAACCATAAGCAGTAGAAAATACAATAGTCACTCAAGGTGAAATCATATCAACTATAATAGAAAAAAACATGAACAAAAATTCCTAGCCCTGGCCACTTGGTCATTTACCATACATGGGGTGATCCGTCACAAGCCCGGTTATTAGCCAAGAACCAAAAATTTCCTAATCTCCTATCTACCATCCCAAAGAAGTAAGTAAAAAAGAAAAGAAACTCTTATGATACCACATTGTAACATACTGACCCGGCTTACCATCGATCCGGTGGCCGGACCGATAGGTTACATGGCCTCAAGCCTGTCTCCCCGTACACCAGAGGCTGCCGACTAGCAGTGAGGGTCTCAAGAGGTGACAGTGGGGACACTATACCCTCATATCAGAGTAACACAATGGTATTATCAGAGTAAATAATATTCAATATTGGAAGAAGTAAACAATTGAATGGAAGGAGAAAAAGGTAGGTAATAGCAATTTTATAAAAGGCAAAAAATGCCAGTTTAAAATTCATTCATGTACAAATGATATTACATTTATTAAATAAGGAAACATTTCAACATGCTTTACAAACAATACAAACTGAAAATACAACAAAGCCTAATGATGATCCCCTGAGCATCCCAAGCTCCTGCTTGGTCCTTTTCTCCTAACACCTCAGGTACGAACATCCCAACACACAACCTAAGTCCTGCAAGAAAGAAGGTCTACTCGGGTTCCCCAGTGCAATGACGGCCTGAGTTGGGTGTGAGATTTAAATCTTAGTATGATGGCACCAACAATGTCAAACCCGATCTAGACAGTCTATAATAATTAAACAGTGATCACGTATGAAGAAATAAGAAAGCAGAATTACATACGTAAATAACACCCGTCCAGGTTCCCAAGGGACACATGACAGTTATACCTGCTTCGGCTCGTTGCTGGTAAAGTAACCTGATCATGTCACCACTTACATACATAAAATCATTTAGATCATAGATGGTGGTGGGTAAGAATTCCTACCACCCATTAATCATTACTAGCGGACACGAGGTATGAATGCCTCTCGTCCCTATAATTCAACTGGCAAGGGGTTAGAGTGCCTTCCTTCCATCACATTGATTCAACCGATATGGGGTATAACTGCTTCCCATCTGTCCCATTCATAATATTGGCATGGGGTATAAATGCCTCCCATCCAGACATGTAATCATCAACATAAGTCAACTGGAAAGGGGTATGAATTCTGCCCTTCAAGACATGTAATCATCAACTGAAGTAAACTGGAAATGTGTAAGAATGCCTCCCTTCCAGACATGTAATCATCAAATGAATTCAACTGAAAAAGGGTAAGAATTCCTCCCTTCCAGACATGTACTATCACACTAGCATGAGGTATAAATTCCTACAATCCAACCACTTATCTGTCACTAGGATGCCTCAACATACACTCAACTTTATTATCATTTATTATGTGGCATCAACATGTGTGCACTCACAATACAAGCATGTCTATAGTATACTGCTTATGTCCTTACCTCATAAGCATTCAAAGAATCATAACACATACACATAAGTGAAAACATTCACATTCATACTTAGGGAAACCCATATTAAGTATCTAAAATAGTATATTCACTTATTCATTTCACTAACATGAGTCATGCTCATTACGTTATCCCAAGGCATGATCGTACCACCTTAGTCTGTTCATTTCTAGGTTGACCATTTCATCTTAAAGGATATGTTTATCATTCTTTAACCCTTGGATACCTTCTAAAAGAAACATGTAACATAGGCTTATGTTATCCCATTAAGGTTACCATCTTACTCAATTTTCCAAACATGGAAAATTGACCAAAACACAAGTATCATAGCCATATCATTCTTTTTGTCTCAACAAGGCAAGTTTACATACAAAGCATCAAAGAGGAACCACAAAAATCTAGTGGGAAAGCATATAAAGTCTTTCAATACTTTTTATCTTGATGGAAGTAAACCTATGATTGATGGGTTTTATTATTAAATCATTAGTTTAGTGATCAATCAACCCTTTTATCTTATCCTGCATTTCACACTCTTTTCCAGGCAAGGATTAATCCAAAACAGATTGCAGAATTAAAATACTAAGGCGTTGCAGAACTAAACTAATTAATACTTTTAATTTAATTAAGAAAAGTCAAGGAGAGGGACCCTACCTCATGGTGGATCCATCCGTCCACTCCAGCTCTTGGAGATTTTAACTAAGAGTCACAAGCGATTCACCTAGTCTTTGGCGACTCTAAACCACAAAAAAACCTTGAACGCACTATAAACAATGGTGGGAACTCATAGAAATAAAAATCCCAAAATTCAACAAGTGTGAAACAAAGGATGAGGTGAAAACCGTACCCCGAAACCAACCAGATGATCTAAAACCACCCGAACCGCTTCGCCTTCAGTGACGGTTGCTAGAACGCGCACCAAAGAGTCCCAACAGACCATCCACATAACATAGAACCAAAAGAAAATTGAAATTAGGATCATCCCAAATCCCAAGGGTTCAGTTGCACCTCACCAGGTGCCGATTAGGTCAGAAAACGACTTAGAACAAGGAGGAGAGGGAGGAGAAGGACCGACCTTAGGGTTCTGGGGAGAAAACGTGAGGAGACATGGTTGGAATCGAAACACGAAGGAGGGAGCCGAGGGGGTGTCGTGCATGGCTCAAGGGGAGCCCCTCCCTGTGTCGTTTGGGCTATGTGAGAATGAGGGAGTTTTTCTCTTTTCCATTTATAGTTTTATTTCATTCTATTTTAAATTTAATCAAAAACTTTAAACAGACCGGCCCACAAGGTTTTATTTGCACGGTTTGCCAAACTGTGCACAAACCGTGTGGCGCCCTCTGCCTAGGGGAGCTCCCTTGCACGGGCTAGGGGCACGGTTTTGGAAACCATGCATAGCCTATGCGCAAGCCACTACCTCTTCAAATATGGTCGCACCATTTGGGCCGCACGGTTTGGAAACTGTGTGCCAATCGTGCGCCCTCTGCAGCTCTTTAAAAACCTAGGTCTGGCACCTTCGAAACCACTCGGGCCACCCGATAAACTTAATGGGCCTCTGTCCACATCCACAAACATTAAAAGGAAGGGTTACAACCTTCATAACTATGTTCTAAATCCTGGTCTTCAAAATGAATGGTTCAGTAATGGAAAAAGTTTCAAATTCTCTCAGGTTTTAGTTCGGTTCAAAACACGGGTCATTAAAGAGCCAATGTCTAGGAGTAGCTTCCCCACATACAAATGAAACCCAATTTATTGTGATGGGTAAATAATTTCATTTCATGAATTGATAAAGTCTTATAGATTTCACCATTGGGGGACAAATTTTTTTATGTTGATATTAGTGTTGATGTTGCTATTATGGAATATTTTACACTGGCCCGATTATATGTTGGAAAATATAGAAAGCATCATACTTGGCAACATAAGAATTAAAATCCCATGAATTTTGACATGCCATATCTACTTTTATCATGATTTCATGTATTGCTTGTTTTTTACAGTTCTTGAACGTTACATATTTAAATGGGACAACTTTTCTTGTAGGACTAACAAACCGAATATAGAATTAATGTTTCTTCCTTAACCTAATTGTGTTTACAAGAAAAGTTTAAAACATACACCATATTTTTTATGTTGTGGAATGTTGAGCCATGGACCATTGGTCACATGTCCTGTGATGTGTTATGGTTAGTGTAACGTGGCTTCCATATTTTAGTTTTGTAGGTGTCTGGTCCCTTATAAATTGGAAATGGTGATCCATATAATTCAAATATCAAATGGGAATTTAAATAAATAAATGTATTAAAATGAACATAATCCTTAAAATGAAATGGTCACCTTTTATATGGAATGTCTCAACTTGAACCTAACATTGATTTAACAATGGGTAGTAGGTTGTGTCTCATGTGTTCTTCTATAACCATTCTTATCACCCAGACCTGAATCTAGGAGTAGGTGGATGGGTGAGTTTATTTAATAGGCAGACCATAAAATTTCACTTTCTATATCGATTTCATTATATGTTTTTACTATCTATTGAAATACCATTTCAGTAATGATCTTAGAAATTGAACAGTTATGACAACGTGACATCCTCATGTTGTATTCCAAGTGAGTGGTGATGAACACACTCTAAAGGTAGTGGGCCCTGATCAACCCGTGTTACCTACTATTGTTTCACCTAAGACACCACTTTATGGTCTACCACTGGGCACCAATGCTCAATTTATTAACAATATTATTCAATTCATGAAGACTATTCAGGGTGATCTATGTCCCACACCTATAATGGAAGAGCTAACTCGATACATTTAGCAACAATATACTCACACCTTTTAAGGGGATGGAGGACCTCAGGATATTGATTCATAGTTAAAATACATATTATTAATATTTTATCATCTTGAGATGCCTCTAGAGTAGAGGGAAAATCTTTCTACATATTTGCTACATCATTTTCCCAATCTTTGGTGGAACATCATATCATAGGATGAGTTTTGCCAGGGTTTGGTCTCGGTAGTCTTCCATATGGCCTTCTATGATCACTTATTCTAACAAACACTCATGTGGATCATGATAGGGATTTTATACATAATCATCATGGATCTATGATTATTTTACTATATTATTCACATTTCAGTAATCTCATTCATTTTTCACTATCTCAGAATTCTAAAAGTTGATAATTGTGAGGTTCATAGAGGATAGTCATTTGTATAAAGTCCGAATGTAGGCGAACATCCTTTTATTGTCTACTATTATAGAAATAGTGAACAAAAACATTTTTATAGAATAAAAAATCATAGAATCTAGCAATTTGATCTAGGGTAATTCCATTTCAAGACATGAAAAATGGTTCACCTGGTAGTAGAATGAGTCTTGTTGAGGGTTCTCATTGGGGAATTATTATCCAAATAAAATGCACCGACTGCTCTAAAGTGTGTCACTTGTATGCTTGGAAAGTCCATAAAAATCCTTGCAACATGATAAACTTGATAGTGTTATGATATTTTGGTTGGATGGGTCACCTTCATCACTTTTACAGGTTTTTTCCTCTATGATCTAGTGATAGGGTATCCATACCGACACCTCTATATGGTACAGGGTTCATAACTCCATGTTAGGAAGAGAGTTGGTTTTCTACCTACTAATTAGTCTGAGATGGTAGTGCTCTTGGCTATGGTAGTTTGGCCATAAAGCTTCAGTTTCAGTAGTGTGGTTCTGCTATCTCTAGTCAAGTAGTATCACAACGTCATGGTTCCGGCCATATTTTTCACTCTATCATGCACCTAAGAAGTAGATTCTATGTCCATATATGATTTAAGGTACTATTTTTTAGAATCTAATTTAGTTTCTTCCCTTTTGATATAGGTTCGTCACACCATTTTTAGTCTATTGTACTTAAAGAAATTTCGGTTCGTTTAATCTATTTATTATGAGGAATCATGTCTCTCTACATGTCATTAGAGGTCATACTAGGGGGAATACAACAATGTCATGAGTGCCCCCTTGAAATAGGTTGGAGTCATTTCTTTTAGAGATTCTTTATCCATAATAAGACTATCTTCATCATCATTCATGGTATAGAATAGCTAGTTCTTTTTCATTCCCAAGTGAAAAACTTTCTCCATAATGATTCATTCTCATAAACATAGGGTATCACATATATCGATAAGTGAAAATTGGATATCCTGTAACGATGGGCTGGACAACAGCATAGTGCACTTGGTAGAGTGACAACCCAATTATCCAGTCTCTTTATGAGGAATCATGGAATGCATCTTACAAAATTCATTCTAGATGTGGATCATTTCTGGGACATCTTACTTGAATATTTCTAATGCTTTACTTCTAAGAGAGAGATTGATTTCACCAGAGAGATAGTTCTAGGTGTAGCCCCACTGTCCATTCCTCTGTATAGGATGACACATAATGAGCTACCAGAACTCAAAAAGGAGGTTGAATATCTATAGGCATAAGGTTTTATCATACCTAGAAAATCACATTGGGGATCACCATCCTTGTTTCTAAGAAGGAAGATGGTACCCTTAGATAATGCATGGATTATCGCATATAAAACCACCTTTATGTAAAGAATTTTCATCCACTAACATATATAGAATGTATCTTCAACCATCTCCAGGGAGAAACTATTTTCCATAATATTGATTTGGGTTTATGCTACCATTTGGTTTATGTGAGACTATCAGACATACCATGTACAATGTTCTAGAGTCGGAATAACTTGTATGATTATTTGGTTATGTCATTCATTCTATAAAATGCGTAGATAGTCTTCATGGATCTGATGAATAAGGAATTCCTCTCTTATCATAATTACTTTATGGAGGTATTTATGGATGAAATATTGGTTCAATCACAAACTATACATGAGCAAAAACCCATATTCAGATCATACTGAGTACTCTAAAAGAGCACCACCTATATACAAAGCATAGTAAATGACACTTTTGGATCAGTATTGTTCACTTCATGGGTCATATAATTTCAAAGGAAGGTGTATTTATTGACCTAGATATGGGTAGATCAATGGTTTCCTAGGAACATCCCAATAATGTGGTTTACATATGCAATTTCTTGGTCCTAGTTAGAAATTATAGTCAATTAATCAAGGAACTATAACTCCTGGAATCCCTGTTTACGGTCTAGTCTAATAAGGGTTTGAAATTTTACCTAAGTGATGCTTGTGAGATTTCATTTCAGGAGTTGCATCAATGACGATCTTGATCCTACCTAATCTAGGAAGAGTCTATACTATCTACCATTATGCTTTAAGAATAGGGTTAGGTGCAGCTATGATGTAAGGTTATTGATTTGTGGAAAAAGGGTTCAGCAAGTAGATGCCTCATTACCCGAATTTCCCAAAAATTAAACTCTTAGTACTTGTTATGGATCTTCCTATATATTGTTGGAGTAACTATATATTGGGAGAGAGATTCATTGAATAAATTCATCAAAATGGACTAAAAAATATCACCATGTAATGAGACTTGAATTTAAGGTAGCGCGGGATGGTTGAATAAATGAAATCATTCAACATTGATCTTCCTTACCCACCTAGAATGGGTAATACAATGGATAATTCCTTGAGCTATAAAATCCAGTCCTAGGAAATTCTAGAGGCTATCAGTGAGTGGAAGATGTTGGAAATATTTTTTTTGTTTCACCTCATGGTTCAGGAACAACATGGGAAACCCGTCTCTGTAGCTCTAGTAGTGACATCCTCCCTACTAGAGTGAGTCTAGATGAGGCATTTATCTAATTCATTTGGCATTGTTTTGTAGAAGAGAATCACTTGAAACAACCCGTCTCCTGATTGGGGTTTTGATGGAAGTGAAACCCTATACTTATATGGTCATGTATCGATGGATTTAGATATATGATAAGAGATGATGAGGGAATATCATGCCTCTATTTGGGATTTCATCTTTGTATCATCAAGATCTATTGAGATATGTATCATCAGAACTAGTGGCCAGTTATGAAGAGGCATATAGAAGGATTCATCAGTTGGTGCTCCACCTATCATCAGGTGAACAAAATATACCAGTGACCTTCTAGACTTCTATAACCCCTCTCCAATATTGACTGGAAATGGAATGAAGTCACTGTGGATTTCATAACAGTATTACTGATATACATTTGATATTTTGATGTGACATGGGTGATCATTGATAGGTTGAGAAAGGATCCAGACATCCTAATGATCCAATATAACTTATCTATTGATTTAATATAAATGTTTTACATCTAAGAGATAGTGGGAATTCATAGTCTTCCCCATTCTATCATTTTCAATTAAGATTACCATTTCACATTATGGTTCTAAAAAGGGATATTGAAGACGTTGGTTTCAATGGTTCTATTGATTACAACTTATCACACAAAGAACAATGGTATTTACAAGTAGATAAAATGTGTTTTTTGAGTATATTAATTGAGCAAGAATACATGATTTTAGAGGTCAATGAGAAAAAGGATATTTTCTTGGTGAACATTTCCTATATAAAATGATTTTAGGAAACGATTTAGATGGATCCTTATGAGTACCACTATGGTAGACCAATTCGTTCACCATTGTTCTATTTAGAGGAATATTAGGTAGCTTTACTACATCCTTCTCTTGTTCAGGACACTTTAGAGAAATCCCACATGATTCCAGATTTTTTTCTATAGCTCATTACATGAAGAAGACTTATACAAATAGTCACTATAGTGCTCTAGATTTTGAGGCAGGACATCATTTCATTCTGTGTGTATCTCCTAGATTGGTAAATTTGTGAATTCATAGAGAGAAAAATTTATCACCACAGTATGTTAGGTATTTCGAGATAGTGATAGAGTCAGGTCGGTAGAAAATTGATTGTTGTTACTCATAGGTACCATGTCATGCATAATGTATTCATTGTATCACAGATTCAATGGTATCATCCTGACCTATCTCATTCACTGGACCCCAAGGAAATTGAATTGGGTATAGATTCATCCTTTTGAGGAGCATCTGATAAGTATCATTGATCAGAGCATGAATTATCTCTCTATTAGGTTTGTTCGTTTAGTCAGGGTGCTATGAAAACACATGTACGTACACTATGTCACGTCGGAGCATGCATCTGATGTACATTATGAGTGGCTCAAGATTTTCATAGATGATATTTTACCACCCTAATAAAAAATATTATAGATTAGTAAACATAAATAGGGGAGGATGTAATTTTCTATATTTTCATAAAGGAATGGACACTTTGTTTTTTAATTAAATTTCTTTTATTGGAATTTATAATGTTTCCTAAGGGATTCAAGGTGGTCTTGGGGGTGTATGAAGTTTAGTAGAAGCCTAGAGACCCAAAAATTGATGAAATTGGCTAGGTCGCAAGGTATGTATTAATCGGGTAGGCCATCCCCCATATTTCCCTAAATCATGTAGTTTTAGAAAGTGGGGTTTTGGGGGCACACAGTTTTTATTCAATTGTGGGACATTAGGGACACTTCTATTCCACACATCAGTGATATGGGACATATCCCATTCGCACAGTAGGTGCATGGTTTGGCTAACCAAGTGTCCATACCATGCACACTTATTTTGAAGGGTAAATACCCAATTTTCCAAGAATTACGGTTTTATTTCACAACTATTCTTACTCCCATATATTCCAATGGGATTCACCCCCTTCTTTACACATGATGCCTCTTCCTCTCTTCCTATTTAATTTGATAACTACTACATCTGACATCAAAATATCTAATCTTAAAAAGAAATAGAATTATCTCTATAATCTCATTCATTCACTGTCATATATTTCATGATTATTCCGTCCTCTATTGAGCTATTTAGTTTTGACAATTTTATATCTATTTCTAGGGTGATGGGTGATTTATTCCATCGCTCCCATTCAAACTCCATTCAATCTTTGAAAATAGATGTGGGGAGTTCTACTACATCGAGGTAGGTGGTCTAGGTGCTTCCTGCTTGATTCGTCACATTATAAATGATGCAATGTCGTACCTCACATATGCTCCTTCTAGAGACACATCAAATGTGTTAAATAAATTAATTTCATTGGTTCCCCATGTAATTTGAATTCATTACTAAGGGGAAAAATTTAATGGCTGTTCTCCTAGTTATTGGCCACCCCTTTGGGTTTTCCAACAAAAATGGTATATTTTCCCATTCCAATAAATTGTTAACCCCTATGGGTGTGAGAGTTTCACGAAGGTTAAATGTATTAATTTAAAATTTCAGTTAAAATGAATTGAGATCAATGATTTATTCCCCTCTATAAATTTCCAATGCTTCATGATTATTGATTGGCCGTAGGTTTTATGACATAGATTATTGCTTCACATTAATGGCCTATAGTGTGACTTATACTTTATCATGTTGCTTGTTTAACATTTCATAGTTTTTTGGGTTGAATTTTATGAATTGGATGGCATGTTTTGTTTTGATATAGAGAATATTACTGATGAAAATTGAATGTATATTTAATGCTTTATGATATGTGCCATCGTTACTTAGATTCACCAATTACAGGATGTGTGAGAACATGAGTCCCAACATAAGGACTCCATGGAAAAACATTACATGTTTGATTCATATCTATTGTGTACACTCATAGTGATCCTTGGACAGCCTTGGATGGGATCTTTAGGTGGATTACTTTATAATTGTTAGTGACAATGATTTTCTAGATGAGAAACTCTGGATAGACTTCTGGGAATGAACTCTTAATACTAAAAATATGGCCTTTATCAGTGATAGAAAAGGCCATAAACAGTGAAAAAAAAGTGATATTAATCTAGGCAAAGATAGGGCTCTCTTTTATCAGTTCTCAAAAAAGCACTGACAAAGGCCCCTTTTATGTGCGGTAAAAAAGCGCTGATAAAAGGTGTCTTTTATAAGTGCTAAAACAAAGAGCTGATAAAGGGGTACTTTTTTAGAACTTCTTTTTAGCACTGATAAAAAATAAAAAATAATATATATATATATATATATTCAATTATGGGGGGCATCAAAAACACCTGAGTCCCCCCTTTAACAACACCCAACCCCCTATGGTAGCCCACACACGCCCCATCCAGCTCCTCCCAGCCCCACACCCTTTAACAGCGCTCCCACCCCCATTTTAATAGTGCTAGGTTATTCCTGCCCCTGCGCGCGCAACCTACCGATGTTATAGCTATTTGAATGTTAAAATATTTGGGTAACCAGAGTAAAAACTTAGTTTTGGTGGCCTTTTGGGACTTTTTTGTGCCGAAAAATGTGATAGAATTTTAAGTTCATTCACTAGCACATATAGCTCATTGTAGGCTTCGATTTGATATAATGTGGAGTGAAAGTGGACAACCGGATCAATAGTTATGTCTGTTTTATGTTTGAGTTATATTTGTTACTTATTTTCCATATTTTTTAATTTTTTTAATTTTTTTTGTCTTCAAAATGTTATTATATGATTAATTTCATATTATTATTAGAAAATTATTAAATAAATATATTTTCTAAAATAATTTATAAACCAATTTTACGAAATATATTATAAATTAACAATATATTTCCATTTATTCTTATCTAAAACATATTTAAAAAATATATATTACATTTATATCAATATTAATATACTTATATATCAATATATTATTTTTTGTGTTTTATTTAACATACACTTTATCAGTGCTTAGAAAAAGCATTGATAAAGGGGTCCCCATTAACAATGCTAAAAACATGCTAATTAAGGCTCACTTTTAACAACACTTTTTTATCACTATTAAAAGTGGTCCTTTATCAGCACTGATAATGCCCCACCTCCTTTATCAGCACTTTTTTTAGCACTGATAAAAGGTTGCACTACGGAAAACCAATTTTTGTGGTAGTGGCTACACCATTCCATGCGAGGTACCTAGTCCCCAATTTGAGATCCTTGGTACATACAAATATTTCACCATGCCATGAGTGATACAAGTTATGTCATTATAGGTTGCCTTGAATGCACATGGTAGAATTGATTATATCATAGACTCCTTTATATACCCTTGGGTTTCTTTATAGATTTCCTTGGATGGGATCAAGACTCGATAATTGGATTTAAAATATTTATTTCTTGTTTCTTATGTGATGTGTCTTTTTTATATTATGAGTATTATCTTATGTTAACTATGATATGTGACCACAAATACAAATCCCAATATTGGTGGTTTCCTACCCCAATTTCATCATTCATGATGGACTATGAATTTACCATATCACTTTTACATGTACCTAGGTTCCGATATATGGTTTAGGAAAAGGAAGGTGGTACAGGGTGGATGCGATTATGAATACTAAATGAAGTATTTATTTATTTCCAATCATTTATTATTTTCGAACACTATCAATTATTTAATTCCTGAAATGGATGATCCTAGACACCCTGGGTGTGGGGATATTGGGAGTTTATCACACAGTATATTAAGGTTTCCATTACTATCCAATAAGACGTCATGATTCTAGGTGTTAACGAAAGAAAGTGTGTGACTTCCAATTCATCATTGATTTACATCATTTGAATAAATTATTGGGGACGAGGACTGAGCATATGATTGATATGATTGTGGTAAAAGTTTTTAGTCATATTGATATTTTTCTATAGCATGTTGTATATGCATTAATCTTGTATTTTCCCTATACACTTATTCTTATATAGTATCTTATTTATCATCATATTTGTAATTTATTTTTCCCAATTTCAACGAGTTTTTTACTTATATTTCTTGGTTTATTTTACATTTATTCAACTGTTGTCTATTTCATAGTTCTTCTTATGTTACTTATTACTTATTACTTATTACTTATTACTTAAAAATTATTGATTGATGTTTATTTAACTCTGAGCTATAGGGGCATAGTCTCCCCATATACCCACCCTTTGACCATCCTAATATTCAATAGCCTCTGGTATTTTGGGAGGTATGGTAATAGTCTTGTGGCTACCTTCTCTCGGAACTGGTATGTGGCACACAGGGTAGGATGATACCCAATAAAATCATGAAGTCATATGAATCAAATATGCTCTTATTTAATGTTCTAAATATAAAAGGGAATTTTATTCAATCATGTAATGATATGTTCATATGTTTGTGATAAATATAAAACTATGTTCTAAAGTTCAATAGACTATTATGTTGTATAGAGAGAAGTCACGGTGCAATTGAGATTATCTGTGATTTATCACACAACCATGGAAAAAACTATAGTATGAGATTCTCCATTAAAAAATTATACCATAACCTATGAAGGTGTGATGTGATGGTGACCAAACTATATTATATTTTCTATGGTAATTTCATAGATTTTTTCATAAAATAAATCCACCTATGTAAAAAAGCAAATTGGACTGCATCAAAATAATTTTTAGGTGATTACATTGATTTTTTAACGGCTCGAAATAGTTTCCTATATGGAACAAGACATATCATGTGATACTTTGTTGTGAGAGGATATTGAAAGAGGTGATTTATATCTATATAAAGATTATGTTTAGTACTATGAGAGTAAAAAGATGGGGAACATGGACCTGCTAGAAGACTCTAGAATATCATTAGTTGAGAGAAATGAGAAAATATAGGAGACAAAAAGGAAATGGGTCTTTTGGAATTTACAAGGACAAAACCATTGAGTGAAATGTGGAATGGATATTGTGGGAGCCAAATCATGTACAAATAAATTTAACTGAAAATTATATGCATATCATGGGAAACTAATCATATGGTGATTTTCTATATTTCAAACGTAGAAAATATTATTCTAGGTGTCCAATATATAAAAGGATATGATTAAAGAGGGTTGTAGAATATTTTGATCATCTGAGATCTATTCCGTGAGAAATACTAAAATCAAACTTGAGTAAGAAAAATTAATATATGATACTAAGCTAGTGGTGAATATTACAAGGTATTGATGTTGACATAAGAAGAAGGATACCTCTATTCTATTATCAGAGAAGGTGTTCCAAAATTGTGATAATTAAAATAAGAGATAATATAAGTAGATATTGTCACTAGAATTTCTAATCTAATTTATTGTGTCAAAACATTTATAGAATGATACAGTGCTACATGTTGAAGATAAAAGATGATCATTGAGTGAGATAGCATAATGAATATATATAGTGGACGTTTTGTGAAGATGAGTTGTGAGTAGTGACTGAGTTGTAGTTATTTATCATGAAGAACTATTTGAATTTAAATAAACCAGTACTAATTTAATATATAATAGTTTAGATGGATGTAGTGATATCATATGATGATTGGTGATTGATTTATATGTAGTATATGAATCAAAACACTTTCATACACATGGTGTAATGTCATAAAATTTGTGTCACTCTGGGTATACAGGCAGGTAACACTATAACTCTATAAAAGAAATGATAATCTATTTTGAATAAGTCCTATAAGAATTTTGAATGTGTTTTCTTGGTTAGATATTTGATAGGTGTTTGAAGAAGAAGACATTCTAATTAGTACATCATTATGTAGAATAATCCATGATTTGGGAAAACAACTAATCAATGTAAGGAGTAGGACTCTAAAAAAATCCATGTAAAATTAAAATTTGACTTTTTTCTTATTCAATTTCATGCATATTATTGATTATTACAGGGTTAAACTAAATTATATCTATATGAACTAACCGAAATAGTGCTTAAATATCAAATTTGGGTTAATGGTTTGGTGAAAATTTGGAAACCGATAAAAAGTATGCAATTCCAGATTTACATTCTTCATCATGTGTCCTCATCGACCCTATTGTGTATTTTAATTAGTATCATAAAATGGCTATCCACTAGTTAGATCAATTTTTGAAGACCCAATTGAATTTAATTTGATTTAATAAAGTGTCCAATTGAGTTTTTTATGAGCCTTAGATGGAATGTCCAGAATCTATTCATGTTTGTACTCCTATGTTAGTACCTACCAATTATATAGAAAGTAGGATAAAAAATTATTTAATAAATTGTGAAGAATGTCATGAAAAAAATGAAACAGTCTAAATGAAGTTATTCAGAGTGGTGTTAGTAGTTCACAGTGTGACGAGACTAATGAATTTAATGACATTGATAGAATCTTCTGTGAGGTTGAATTTTATTGGAAGGAATTTACTACTGAACCTATTGCTCTTATATTTAACTTTATTCATTATCAAGATGATGATAATCATAGAAAATATAATATCCCAATTCTATGAAAATTTCATTGGTTGGATAGTTTAAAAAATGAAACACTCCAATAAAAGCGATAAAAGATAATATGAAATTATTATATATTAGTAGAGAAATAGTAAAAATGGATAAAAGGAACATTCAATTATACATTGATAAGAAATGTAGTATTTTTAAATTCAATGTTGAGAGATCCCCTGATTTGGAAGTGTCCCCTAATGATATACTTGGTGTTAAGGAAGCTAAGTTGGAAATGATTGATAAAAGAAACCAATACCATGAAAATATATAAAATAATGAATTATGATGCATGGATATGAGTCCAAAATGATGAATAGTTAATGGGAGGATATTATGAGACCAATTTTCACTCATAATAATACTCTTAGTTTAAAGTTCCTAGAGTAGGAAGTAAAACTGCTGAAACTCTATGTGTCAAAACCATGATCTTTTTGAAACATAGGATAAAAGAATACATAAACTCAAGTATCATAAAAATAATTACAAAAACATTATTTATAATGGTGGTAAATAGTGTATGAGAACATGTGGAGAATCCTCCATCACATCCACATGTAAGAAGGCGTCCCAGTACCTAGAAAAAATGTGACCCCTAAATATTGTTTATCTATATGTGTAGAACATATGTAAAATTAAGAAAAAAATATGGGTGACAAAAAATACTAGTTAATCAACTAAAGTATTAAGAGTATATGTAACAATGTGTACTAAGTGAAACTCTAAAAAATAAGCCATTAAATTTAGAGTTGTAGTATGTAACTAAAGATTGATAAACAACATCAACAAAAAGAGAATAAGGTTTTTTAAAGCTGTTGGTACTACCAAATGTTTATAAATATAAGACATAATTTATAGAAATATTTCTATGTATATTGGAGTTAAATATGGTTTTAGGTAAATAAGTGAATGGTATAGAGGGGAAATATCAAACTAGTTTGATATAAACATCACAAAATAAGAAGAAAATTTATAAGAATATATATGATTTTCATGAATCCATTAGTTTTTTTAATTATATATATAAACTATTATGTGGAATTATAGAATACTTTAATTAGCTACATCTCTAATACTAATAAAAGAATAATTCAACAACAACATATGAAAATGAAAAATATAAATTATGTCATGTATGCCTTCTGTAGTGAACAAGAAAACAATGTTATGAATGGTAGTATGATAATTTCATTCAAGAGAGTTGATAAAAAGGATGTCACACTAAGAAGAAGATATATTTTAATAAAGTAGGAGCTTCCACATTATAGAACATTGTAAAATTAACATCAAAATTAGTTATTCTATTGGTACAAATTAGGAAAAAATAAGAAGTCAATCAAACTAAAGCCCAAGAAGATCAGAATGGTGGAGGACATAAAAAATTAAGATATAGAGAGTTTATCCAAATAGTGTAAACTGAGATTTGATCAAGATGTGTCTAGATAGTGAAACCTATTTATATACAGTCTAAATAACTACATGACTCAGATTCCATGAAAAAAGGAGTTGAATATTGAAAAGGAAAAATCACCATTTATTCCATGTTCTAGAATTGTTTCATCAAAGAAGTAGTCCACATAGAAAATGAAGGAATATATTTCCTAAAGATATATTGATCATAAGGACATATTAGCTATATTAGGGAAGGAATATAGAATAATATGAAATTATAAATATTTATATAGTAGTTTAAGAAAACAATCCATTTATAGCTAAGCATAATTCTATAAAGGAAGAGAAACTCATTCAATATAACGATTTCAGATCATTAAATTTAAAGAGAAGACAAAATTTCAAAGGTCTAAACAATTTAGACCCACAAAGAGAGGATTCACTGGGTTTTTGAGGAATTATAATCCTATGTGCTATAACAAGATAATTATTTTACCAGAATATGAAATGTTTTTATTTGTTTTGTGAATATTATTGTATGTTCACAATATTTATTTACAATCGTTTTTTATAGCCCCTAAAATTGAATTTAAGATTGTGTACTTCATTGAGAAATGTTAATGGATATCTTATCTTTTTATGTTTTGAACGTTTATGTTCTACACTGATTTTTCCCACCTATAATTAGATTGATCAACTGATGGTTCATTGTAATAATTTTGTGGTACCATCCATCATTCAAAAATTAATAGAATATACCTATCAAAGGGGGATAACATTGAAGATGATGGAATCATGTGAATGAATTCACCATTACATTATGTGGGAGGAAATATTTTCTGACATTGAATTTATTTTCAAAATGGGGGGAAAGGGAAAGTGAACTTCACGAGGACCAATGTCATGCATCCCATGTGTTTTGAAGTTTTATGTATTGATCAAAATACATATGGGGAGACTTAAGTACTCATTAAAATGTGTTTTTATTTTTTATTTATTAACATTTTTAATATGTGTGATGGATACTATTTTGTAATAATTTTTTGAAGTGATTTATAGTTTTTAACTTTAGATGGAATTCATTTAAGGATCCCAATTATTAATTAATGAAGTTATAGAATCTCATTTTTTTAAGGAAAATTTGGTAATGTAATTATATTGTATGTGTTCTTTAATTATTTTTAGTGTTATCTACTATAAAATATATCTTCTTGGTCCTCAAAATATGTTTTTTTTAAACAAAATATGTGGAAATTGTGACCTATATAGGATTCATTTTCAATGAGCATTAGATTCATTTGACACTTACGGAAAAAGTGAGAAAATTTATAGTCGTAACTGTAAGAATCCCATATTTATAATATATAGGAAGAATTAGAATTTTGATGATACATGAACTATTCTACATGGTAAAAACATTCAACCACCAAGAAGGATGTGCGATTCAAGATATAAATTAGAGAGAATCCAATCATTAATAATGGATAAGGAAGATCCAAGAAATATATGAAATAGATATTAGAAGTTAGGCAGTCCTAACCTAACCTATAAAAAAATATAATACAAGAATTATAAATGATAGATAATGGTAGTGCATATGTTGCATCAATGTAATGAGGATTTTCTAAGGTCTAATGGTAATTTATTTATAAGAAAAGGTTAGCAATAGTTATGAATGTATAACATTTAATTCTAGAGAAATACATAAGATTAAATTAGGTCCTATGTAAAGGAAACAATGTTGAATCATAAGCTATGTTAAGATCATGTTTCTTGAGAATATGATATTTCTAGAATGATTATATTGATTAATTAAGAAATCAAATGACCCTAATAATATTTTCATCAATGTTTGAAATATCACAAGGGAATACGATTCAATCTAGGAATAAGATGTTCAAGATAAGGTAGAGTCCATGACAAATATAATTGTATTTTTTTATTTTCTATAAACTATTATACCATAAGAAGAGATGTAGGGCTAGACTGTAACATAAGTAACATTTTGTATGTTTTATTAGAAATCCTTGGACGAAGATATAGTCTAGGATTATCCATGCCAAATACATTGAGACCACACTATAGGGATATTTGGTGGGAAGGAATCCATTCTATAGTGAGTGTTTGTGGCTATTTAACTGAGATTTTGATAATGATATACACTTATGTGAATTGACCAATCATGATATGCCATATACATTTTTAGTTGATTGTTTGTTGATGATGGAGTTTCAACATAGATTTTTATTCATTTTATGATATATCATGATGTAATATGTTTAATTGGAATATTGAACATGGTGAGTTCTTTTTATATATTGAATGAGATTAGTTATATAAGAAGACAAATATGAGGAAATCAAACCCAATGGAATAATCTATAATATATTTAGCTGAGAGAAATGAGAAAATAAATGATAAATAAAAATCAAGGGAACTCTTACAATTTTCAAGAAGACAACCATTGAGAGATAAAGAGAATATAGATCATGGGAGATAAACCACATATAGAAAATCAAATAGAATGATTTAATCAAGGTGACCAAAATTTAAATGGATAAATATAGATAAAGTGTTATAGAGAAGTTTGAGAATCTGAGAGATAAATTGTGTGATATATTAAAATCACTCTCATGTCAGAAGAAGTATGACCGAATATTAATGTGAAACTAAATATTTCTCGGTATTTAAGATGATGGAAGAAGAATCTGACCATTATTCATTTTCCAGATCAAGTTTTCTAAAGCCACGAGATTTATAAGAAGAATAATGATGAGGATAGAACAAAATATTCCTTATAGTTATTATAATAATAATTATTTTATACTTTTATAAAATGGGGAGATTTTTTATGATTAATATAATATGATCTCATTGAGTGATAAATCTATGTGAATATTTTCAGTAGATGTTCTATGGAGTTAAGTTATGAGGATGGATTGAGTTCTAGGTATTATTCATGAATATTTTTTGGAATTTAAAAAAAGTTTGTATTGTTAATTTAGTTTATTTCATATGGATGTAGTGACATCATGTGTATAATTATGATTGACTTTTAGTGAAGATCCTAAATAAAAACTTCCATATACATTGTTTGAATCCATATAATATTTTTGACTTAGGGTATGGGGGGAGATCATTCTACACCTATGTTAAAGCTGTGACAATATATAATGATGATTTATTGTGAGAAGAGTACATGTTTTTGCATTTTTATATTGTAAAAATGTATGATAATCACCACCCATTGTATGAAACCCATATTTATAGTGAATAATCCTTTATTGAGGTGAAAAATCAATCATGGAAATTAGTTAGTATAAAAACCAAACCATGTAAAAATAATACATGTGATTCATCTTCTTTACATTCAGGAATTTTATTATTATTTATTGTTTAAAATAAAACTAATTTATATTTACAATCCAAAATAGGAGGTTAAATATCAAAATAGGGTCAAGGAATCAATGAATATTTAAAAACTATTCAAAATTAGGCAACACCTGATTATTCCTAACCCTCTTAGGTGTGTACACTAAAACTTTTGTGTATTTCACTTATGACTCTCCCCATTATATGCTTAACTAAAATTTACATGGGGCCATCCCAAATGGAGCCAATTATATGCAACATACTATTTTCATATAGACTTGGAAGATAATTGCATGGATGTGTATGAAATTCTATGAAAAATGAGTGTTGTGGTAATTATATAATACACACATTTCCTAATAAAACCTTATATATTCAATGAAATAGTAAATTTTACAATGTTTTTGTATTATCCAATTGTCCAAAACCCAATATCCCTCCTCCAAAATACATCTAATATCCTCCTCAACATGGCAAACACACCGAAAACATAGATTACATGAATAAGGAAAATTATAGCCTCTAAATTAGATACCTCTCAAATAATTTTCATCCTCTACAAAGTAAAAGAACCCAATAATAGAAATTATAAAATAATGAAAATAAAAACTCCCTATAAGATACCTTTTGAATAGTTATCTATCTATCAAATAAAGAAAAATGTTTTGTAAAACAGGGATACACATCCATTATATCAACATAAAATCAATCTTAAAATGATTCAAGACATAAAAATTTCATCCGATACTAAGAATGGATTTGGAAATTCTCAAAAACACTCCTAAAAGACTCTATATCATCATAAGTCCTGAACCAAAATAATTAACATCCAATAAACATAATTTTTTATTATATTCTTTCTCAATAGTCCACTCTAGTAATTTTTCCTCATCCTCAACATCAAACAAACCCTCAATCAATGTGATGTGCGTCACTATAATGATACTGATGAGGTTGAAACACATGTATGCCATCATGAACATTATTTGTCTTTAGAGGAAGTGGTAACCAATATTCCACTTCAACAACACACACCAACACCACAAATGTTATTCCCTATAGTAGGTTATATCTATGGAGTAAGATAAAGACCATGTTTTAATATGATTATAATAAGGGTTATTTTAAAATTTTCCATTCATATTAAGAATTGTATTTTAAAAAAATTGTTGATATGGTTGAGTGGATGTTTTTTAGGTGGTGGATTAGGTGGAGGAGGATCATCCATGTTTTGGGGTCTAGTTTTGTGAGTTATTAACTATTTTAGGCTTATGATATTCTATAGGATAAAGGACACATCTCTTCCTATGGCGTTATTCCATAGTAAGTCGTCTATGTAAGATTAATATTTTATATAGGTGGTTGGTTGTGTTTTGACCTTTCGAAAAAACATAGTGGTGAGGCCTATATAAGATTATTTTTATAGTTTTTGGATAAATGAAACATTTATGTGTAAAGACTTGAGACATATATTGTTCTGTATAAGAGTAAATATTAGGCTACATTGGATTAAATTTTTCTACGGGTGGTGGGTTGTTCCAAAACCCCTAGACTTATCCATGAGGTATTTATTGAAGTGGAATGCGATCTATAATTAAGAAGGTTTATTTCACCATGTATCCATGAAAGAAAGAGATAACTACTTTTTGAAGGTGGATGATACAACATGAAGGGTTGTGGATCATTTTTTTGGGTTCTCCCATATATAAGGGTTCTATTCCATGACTAGATAAGTGGAAACAAAAGTGAAAAACTAATAGGTGAATTATACTTAGGCCATTTTTGTCCCAATTCAAGGCATGTTTCGGGTAGTTTTATATAATATTATTAAAATTAATTTTTATTTATATAATTTTTTAGGAACCCCTTATAGAGTTTATGTGTTGTTTTCAACCATATAAGGCTGTCTACACCACCCTCTTCCTATCCCATTGATGTTGGGTGGATTTGGTGGTTCTACTACAATACTATGAAGTGGGTTTAGTTCCTTATTAAACATTATCTAATCCACTTTATTTTTTTATAATTTTTTTTGTGGATTGGAGATAGGGTCCTAATTCAAATTCCAATTGGAAATAATGCATTATTTCATTGGATTTTGTTAATATTTATTAAAATTCCATAATTTTTTTAAAAAAATTGAATTTTTAAATTTCATGAATATTTGAATGGATATATATATATAATCCCTTTATTTTTTATTTGTAAGGTGGAGGATATGGGTAAACAATGTAGTGAAGAAATTGAGAAAAATGCATTTTTTTGAAAAATTTATAGTGTAATTCATAATATATACATGGTGGTATATAATATATTAAATCATGAAAAAAATGTTTTTAGATCATATGTAAGAAATATGTTTGGTAAGAAAAAACTATTCCCACATTCATAATGAATTTTCATTTATATCATGGAGTTTAGAAGATGATATTTCCTATGATGAAAAAGTTGTTCCTCATAACTACCTATGATACCTAACATTCGTTTGGGGATACTTATGATTTATATTATCATGTTTAACATGAAATTGGTAGTATATAAGGTGTATCGAAACATTCATTTTTTTTGGAACTCATGAAAGTATTTTCCCTTTGTGAACATGAGATGTGATTGAGAATGGGATGTTGCTTACAGTTTTATACTATGAATAATAAAAATAAACTATAAATATATGAATTTCAAGATATTTAAGATCTCATCCTTTGATAAACTATAAGAATGGATTTTCCTAAGATATGTTTTACTCAAGTGGAACTGATGTGGTGGAGATCATCTCGATGCTATGTGGATAATTCTAAGGGGACTAAGATAAAATATTCATATGTGAATAATTAATTAAACTAGGAAATTATAGTTTCCTAGGATAGGGTTCTTATAATACAAGGACAAGAAAATTGAAGTGGGGATTTATAGGAAACCTAAAATCAGGGAGTAAATATCCAAATTCCAAAGGAAGTTATCTCACAAATATTTCTACATGTGGAATCATTATTGATATCAAGAAAGGAAGGAATGGTCTATTTAAAGTGATCAGAGATGTAAAGATAATGACTTTGACTTCTAGATTATTGTTTTTACATTATATTACTATTTTCATTGGTCTTCTATAACATGAACCATTTTCAAAGAAGGTTGTATTCCATTTAGTGATTTGGTAGACAAGGAAGAGAAACATTTATTTTTACTAGAGTCCAAATATTAATATTAAATTATTGTTCTTTTATTTGATCTAATATTTTAGAGTTGAGATATTTAATTGGATGTGATTATATTTAGTTTATATTTTTTCAAACTATTATAATCTAGGTATGACAAATTCATTTCTACCCATACTTCATATTGACTATATATGATTGAGTTTGAATTGTTTAGTGATGAAGTACATAGAGATTTTTCATATGGGTGTTAATGGTAGTGTATCTCCTTGGATTTATTATGATTAACATCATCTAACTATTTTTTTCTTGAGTGAATTAAGGAGATATCATTATTGATATGTTAAGTCATTGAGTGATATCATCCCACACACATATGAAGGATGATCATTTAGAAGTGATCAAAACTGAATTGAAACTCATATTCACCATTAAAACATAATGAGTGAAAAGATATATTGTATTATCTCATTACAAAAGTAAATAGAATAAGGATTAATCATTTTAAGTCAATAATGATATATAAATTAGAAGTCCAACAATGTGTCCAATCACTTAATGGATTTCTAGAAAATCATATTTATATTAAAATGCTTTTAGTTCTCTCAATTAAAATGAAAGATCAAAACCCCTTATTAATTATTTATGAAAACATGAATTTTGAAATCACTTTATCAAAAAAGTTTTTCCCCACAGTTAAATATAATAACCATGTGTTTTAAAAAACTTTCACACCCATAATAGTTGTTGTGTTAATGATATAACACTTTTTTCAGGGAGATTATTTCAAATACATTTCTACAATATAAATACTTTCATGAATATATCTCATACGGGTCATTTTTTTGGTATTGATAATGATATTAAGAGAACTATTCTATCTAGGGTAATAGATATAATAATCATTGATTACATTTTAAAAATCATCGAACAAATTTCATTTATATAATCATGTAAAACTTCAACTATTGACTATGAATCTGAAATCATGGATGGAAATATTATTTATGATCATAGATATATTTTCACAACTTATTTTATAATAAAAAACAATAAATAATTTGTTCATAGTATAAAAAATTATTTTGAACTCAAATCATGATTGATTAAACTTTCTTCCAAGTTTTATGAACTAGTTGGAGATCATTTAAATAAGAACAATATATAATGCATGATGGTTTATGCAAAATTGAATCTATGTGGATTGGTTGAAGAATAATTAATATTGATAGAGTAATCTTTCCCTCTTAAATTATTGGTTCATGAAAGGATACTCATCCTACAACATGGATAATTCAATGAATCATATATCCATCAGAGTAGTTCTCTCCAAATGTTCAATATTTATTCAGGGAGCACAACAAAAATTAATGAGATACATGTAATCATATAATCATTATGATAACTCTTTTATGATTATTGGAAATGATTTAAAAATTTATGTGCAATCTACCCACATCATGTATTAGAGATACACCACTTAATAGTTTTCTTACATTAAGGAATTATTGATAGTGATATGAATTTTGTAGATGGATGATCTGTAGGGGATTGTTTCACAAGATACTAACATAATCTCAAGGACTGAATGATAATATATTTCAATATTCTCAGTTTTTTAATATAAAATGTACTTTTATAAGATGATTTCATAGTTAAGATCCACTAACTCACTATTACTTGAATCCCAACATTTGGAAATATCTAAATTGTTCAAGAAAAGTATCATTAGGCATTTAAATGATCAACTCACCCCAGTGAAGGTATATGGCCTATTTTCATTATCAAATCACATTACAAAACATTGTGTTGAGATATAGGAATCTGAAATTTCTGTTAATTCCTGTCAACAATGTTATTTTCAAAAATCCAAATATGGATGGAGAGATAATTCACAAAAAATATAATTGTTATGAAATAAAAAAATCCATGATAGGCCACCATACTAGTAGAAATTCAACCATCCTTCACCTTTCCAAAAAATTTATAACAACTGTATAATCTACCAACCTTCCAATCAAAACAAAAACAATAATGTAAATATAAAGAAAATATTTAAAATAGTTTAAAACTAACAATTAAAAACCAAATATATTGACTAATTGTGATGTTCATACATGAGATGAATAAATTTAAAATGTGTTAGGAAGGCTTTTAGGAAGGATGGAAAAAAATATATTGAAACTGCCAACACAAACCATTATAAATATGAAGAGTAATGTGTGTATTCTAATAACCTAATTGGTAATGATATCTAATATAACCCAAAAAAATACTTATCAAATAGACTATGTAAACCACTAAGTAATAGAAAAAATATATAAATATTGAGAGAAACACAGCGAGGAATGATTACAATAATTGAATAAAAAATAAAACATTCCCCTATTATTTCACTCAATAATAGTACAATAAAAGACGATTCTTATGGAAAAATCCAAAAATGAATCCGGGATAAATTCATAATTGTTTAAAAAAAGCATCTCTTTAAATGCATTATATATATTCCCAAATATACTACATTTTTTAAGGAATTATAATCCAAGAAAATGATACTTTATGGGAATGAAAGAGTGATTTTAGGAAGGAATGTTTTAACATTGGTTGCACCGTAAATTTCTACAAAATTTGAAGCCCCATGGACAACTTTTATTCCAAGCACTATTAGATCCAATTATTTCATAGATGAATAATGTGATTTAAGACCTTTTATAATACAATGAATCATTTTGTATTTCATTTTTTTAATATTGGAGAGATCAATATAATAAAAGTGGGTTTATAACAATCAAATACATCAACTTTATTCCCTACTAGTTTTCATGGTGATGTCTTGGTATGTTTACAAAACATTATCATCCTACCTCATTTTAAAATAGTAAAAATAGAGGAAGATATGACACCAACTCAGTCACCCATCATCTTGGGAAGCACATAACTAATAACAAAAAATATAATCATTAATCATCATAAATTTACATTGATATTAGATTTTTGAGAGAAATAACTTTTTGAAATCACACATTCTAATGATCCAATTATATATATGAGTAAAATTAACTTTTGAAAGAATTTCTAAATTTTTGTAATAATCAATGATCTGAAAACATGATATTTTTAACAACCTTTTATCATAATAGAACCAATATAGGTTGAGGTAATTTTTGATTTTGTTAATCGATTTAATTTTTATTAAATAATGATAGTATTGATACTTCCACAAATATAAAAGGAATTCATGTTATATAGGTAAGTGAACTCAAGATGATGTCATAATTAGTTAGGCCCCTTATCTTGATCTTGAAAAATTTCCACCATATTTAATGTATATTTTTCTATTGAATGAAAATACCATAATAGTAATTATTAGTAGAAAATTTCCTTGTAATTAGGAAAAAAAATTAAATGACCTTTTAAAATAGTATCATTGAGCTATAAATTAGACATTGGGTGACATTCATAGGTTTAATTTTGAAATCAATATGGACAGATTTTTTTAAGATGATGAAAAACATATTAATAAACATCATAGGAAACATAACCCAAAAATTATGGAAGTGGTAAAAGATGAAAATAAAAATTTATATGATTTTAAAATAATATTCCCTTTTTAAGATTCATAGAGAATCATCCCCATTGATATAGTACCTAAGAAATCTAGAGTGATATTTTGTGATGAATAAAAAAAATTAGATATTCCTAATGAGAATCCAAAATAGTTGTATATTTTTCGTTGACTATAAAAAATTGAATTATTTCATATGAAAAGATAATTTTACCATTCCATTTTTGGAAAAAAAAATTATTGACTTCCATGAAAGACCAAATAGATGGTTTTAGATGGATTCTCTAAACACCTACAGGAACCCATTAAACCTAAGTATCAAAAAATTCCCCATAAACCTATCCTTATGGGAACTTTTTATAGTATAATTCTACTTGTATTTTGAAATACACACGGTACATATCAAAGATTCATGGTGTAACAAATTATTTTGTGGGCTGACACATAGTGCCCCTAACTGAGGACCTATGTTATCTTTAGTGAACCTCCCTTTATGCCAGAGTCCATTTACTAGCCATAAGGGAATAAAAAATTCCACGGAGGGACCATTAACTTGAATCATATCAAAATAATAATGTAACATAGCTACACAATATCCATCACATACATCATAATATGTACAACTAATTGACAAAAACACTTCAATAAATTCCATTTTGAGGTATACAATCATAAAAATGTGATGGTAACCCATTAGGATGATAAATATCATACCAAATAAATAAAGGAATTAAAATATAAAATCAATCCCTACTACCATCTTCAGGCCACACTACACAACTAGTCTCTAGATACCCATCTACATTTCCCATCCCGATCCACAACATGTACTTTTATTTAACTTGAAAGAAAACATAAGTTGTACTCCTACACTATATTTATCATATATTGGGTGATAATATAACATAGTGGGGCCTCACTAATCAACCCTAACATACACCATAATATATTTGTGCATAAAAGTAGAAAATAAATACATAAATAGATATACTCATTAGGTCATCATGTTCGAACCAGGACAACACAAAACCTGATGAGGTATAATGACTCATCCAACCACCATATTCTAAACAAGGCTATACCTACATCAACTCCATTATAGAATTAAATTCTCACTTCATTCCACACAATAGTATCCACACCCAAAAAACTCAGGGTACGGATTAATCCAAATCATGAGCACTACCCACTTCAAGTTAGGTTCTAGTACCATCCTCTTGATCCATTATTCTATCCAGGATAGTCAACATCTAACACTTATAATCTACTTAATATCTTAATTTGGGTTATATATATCTAAATCCACATCATATTTTAACCAAAACTTCTAACTGAAGGTGGTACGGTTTTTTGATCCCAGATCACATCATAACCTGGACACCTTCTCTCTCAAGGCAGTTATATCATTAACTTCTCACTCAAAGAAGGAACCTTCATTGCTTCTCAATCATGACCAGTGACTTTTCACTCATGGAATTATCCATGTGAACACTTTCTCACTCAAGGTGAATCCATTTGTTCTCAATCATACATTTTTAATCATGTTAGGAAAAGACCTTATTCAAAATAAGAACTCTATCTCACTCATGGTAGACTATCTAGTTCCATAGTAGTCATAGAATGTCCATGCCTTAGGAACTACACCCCCATACAAAAATGAATCAGGTTTCATGATTTTGCAAAATGTCATATGCACAGAACCACAAAAGGGGCTCAAAACCTATCACATAGATCACTAGCCAATTATAGGATGACAGTCACTTGGGACCCAACCCCTCATCTTATATCCTGTAAACCAACTTAGGGACATCACACCTCAATAACTCCATAGCTAGTAGTTTATACCAATCCTTGTTCATAGTAGAAGGGGTCTAATTCCTACCCAAAACACCCCTTGTTATCGCTATCTCATGTCCATATGCAATTCCCAAGACCCATACCTTGATACAATCTATTATATTCAAATGGAGGTATCCCATCCCATAACATAGATGAATAACCTCTAAAATAAATATTTCTTGTGTTATATGACATATATTACTTGAATCAAACTCCAAAGAACTCTTACAACATCATGAAGGGGTTCTAGATCACTGATGATACGTACAACCATCCCACTCATCATTACATTACACTAAGCCCCCATGACTTCCTACTAACCTGGGGAACCCAACCTCATATTTCCCATAAATCATCTCCCACACTAAGATCAACCCCTATCCTCTTGTAAATATATCCATAAACATACCCCCTTAGATACATATTTTATGGGTGATCCTAAATTCCAAATTTAAATAGTGAAATAATTCTATGAATTGGAGGACGAACACCATCCAATCTCTTCTACTGAGGTCACAATGATTCTATAATTCTCTAACCTGAACCCCATGAAGTATGTTGGCCATCAAACTGATGCATACAAAACATATGAAATTATATCATAGGGACCACCTACCTCGAACACAGTCTGATCTACTGAAAAATCCCCCCTCATAAATGAGTAAGGTATTCCATGTTTCCAAGGACTAGGAAACATAACTTCATAAATATTGAACCCAATGACCTATAAGCTACCTTCTAGGACATCCTCAAACCTTCATACAAAAAATCCATATCATTCCGAAATATTAAAAGTAATAACTAAAGAAAATATCCAATAAACCATATCCAACACCCCAAAAGTATCGTGGGATATAAAGGGAACCAATATTGAAAAAAATAATGGAATAATTAACTAGATTCACCATAGGAACACCACCAAAATCGTCCCCCATAATTGAGGATCAATAGAAAAAAGGGGAGGGGATTGATGATCAATTATGTTATCTCATGAAGCCCCTTTCCTGGAAAATTTTAAGGGGTCTAATAAAAAAATTTATAGTATGTACTAATTTTAAAAAATGGATCAAGTCCTATTTATTTGTGTGACATGGAATGTTGAAATGAGAAAAATCTCGTCAGTTGAAAATTTATTGGGGAAACTAATCATAACACTATGTGAAGAAATTATACATAGAGGGGATGCATAACCACAATACTTCAGGAAGAGACTCCTTATATCCATGTGGCATGACACACAATATAATTCTATTGTAGCATGAAATTCCACAATAATATCATTTCTATTAGTCCTTCAGGTGTTGCATTAATGACCATTTGAGAACCTATAACCAAATCATGCCATATTCCACATTTAAAAACATATTATTAATATTCTATAGTGATAAGATTCAATACCAAATCTGAATTCATTGAATGAACACCTATCTAGTAAAAACATGCATACTACCATTAAAAGGAAATGACCCAAAAAGTCACACGACACTAAAAAATCCACACCATAACACTTCTCATTCTCAATAAGACATGCAGTCATCTATATGACAAATCTGACCAAAAACTATTTTCAATGGACTTCCAAGTTTTCCATTTCTATTACTGAATACTAAAAAAAATCCCATTACTCATATTTATACACTATAAACAATAGACAGTGATAGGAAATCTACTTTCTCGCAACTATCATAACATCATGATATCCCTTATTCAAACACATCTCCCTTGAGACATCATAGTGTTCTAACCAATCCAGGATGTGGTTTTTAGTTCCACCAACCATAATTATCTTCTCCAAGTGGAAAACTACACATCATTATACTTCCCACTATAGGAATTTGTTTTCCAATATGTGATTCCATCATTAAGAGGTCCACCAACATGCTCAATGTGGTTTCATGTCACTATATCTCCAAAACACCAATCACCCGACCTTCAAATGAATTCTCCAAAAAAATTGTGACTGCACCACCCAACATGCGATTGCCCAATTTCTCATTCCCATTATGCCTTAACACCCATGGGAATAAAATAATTTGTCAACAATCTAAACCAAAGTAAGAACCTAACTCATGGTGTAATTCCATAGTTTTGTAATATCTCTTACTTATTTAACATATCTCTTCTGTTATTTTTCATTTAATCCATTAGATTTGGTTAATGAAATATTTCTCAAGTTTGTGAGGAGGGATGGGTGTGTTTCGGGGGTTCGAGAGACAAAATAAGGGAGAAGGGCCATCGAATACACATTACATGGTTAGTCCATAGTTAGTAGTAATTGTGCACCATAAATATGCTTTCCATGAGTAATTGTGGAATCATGGGTAAAACATTGAATCGAGAGGGACCAAATGGTGTGGCCTTGGATAGAGAAACCCTGCATAGATACCACAAAATTTTTAAAACTTTTTGGGCTCCCAAATAAATAGTCCACTAATCCCCCTATTGGAAAGAGGGTGGTACACTGTTGATGCATGGTTTGGAAAACTGTGCAGTCTAATCCTATATCTCATTAAAGATGAGGAAATTGATCATTTATTCCTCTAGGTATTTATGTTTTCTCACATGGATTTTCTCCAATTTCTTCGTACAATATCCAAGGGTGATGAACCCTTCCTCCCAAACATCCTAAAGATTGATATCCCTCATTCTTAATATGATTGGAGCATCATTGGGTGTGGATCAAAGCTCTGGGTGTTTATCACACTCATAATCCTTCATTTTTCAAGATTATATCTTGTGGAGTCATTCATCTTCTTTTAACAACCTAAATCTCTCTTTTTCTACTAGATAATATGTTGGGGATTCTTAGAGTGTATGATTTTTAATTAATAGAAAATATTGAGGAAACTTTATTAAAAATCAAGGTAGTTTTTCTAAAAGTTATATCCAATGACCATGAGATTTGACTTATAAGTATGTGATTGAGTGGTTGGGTCAATGTACTATCCATTTTTTTCCATGGTAGGAACTATTAAATTGGTTGTTTAAATGATGATTTAACCACTCATGAACCATGTGGGATGCATGAGGTTGAGTAGACATGTGTAAGGGCCACCCATGTGGTGTCTCACTCCATCAAACATGGAATTGGGTTTTAGAATGAGGAATTTGAGGGGTAATAAGACATAACTCGTAATAATTATGTATCATATTGACATGAGTTATGAAATTAATCTAATGATAATTATGTCTTGTTGTTGAAATGACATAAGGGGGTCTTTCTTATAATGTTATTATGTTTAATAGTTTAAGGCAGGTAATTTTCAAATATGATAATGGGTTATGGAGTGTTTGTGATAAATATCTCAATGTGTTAAGGAATGTATGTTTTAAATATGTTAATGTGTTAATTCATGTAATTGGTAAATATGTTAATGGGATAAGACATGAAGATGGTATATGTGTTTGTGAGATATGGTCTGTAATTGGATTTTTTGTTAAGGGAGTAAGGATTTATAAACATTATATGTGTTAAATGGTTAGAGAAGAATATATAAATGGCCTAGTGATAGGTGTGGCGAATTGGTATTGAGGTTTCATGCCCATGGGTTGGTTTAGTCTATGGCTCTAAGCCCCACTCCTATAATTCATGGGTTATGGATTAATACTGAGGCTCTATTCCAATAAGGAATCATATGTTATGAAAACATAGACACATGATTCTATGTAAGTGTTATGTATTGTATTTTATAATGTTTCCATGTGGTGAACGAAACTTGGTTTCCCCCTTATGAGATGTTTATATGACTAGAATAGGCTAATGTGTATTTGCAGAAAATGGCTAACATATGCAATATATAATGAATGCGAATAATGTGAACCTTCTCAATTAATGGGAATCACTTATTCATTTATTGATATTGTTATTCATTATGTACCTATATTCACTCTTTGTTTAGACTGGATATTTTGTATAAATTATTGGTGGTGGCCCACTGGGTTTTACTCACACCCTTCCTAGGCTGCTATTGGGCACCCGAGCAGACTTCATGGTTTTTGTAAAGGATAAAGTGAAAGTCTCATTGATATATTGTTGATTTTCAAGTGGGAATTTCTAGGATGTGGGATTCATAATTGAAGACATGAGCCTTTTGGGGGATTATATAGTTGTCCTTTAATTTTGGGTTTCTTTTAAACTTTGTATTGTATGAAATGACACATCATATTTTCCATTTGGTTGTGGATATGTAACTATTTTTGAGAAATGGATTTGAGATTCATGTTTATTGTTTACCTGTTTTTATATTTCATAATTTATCTATTTTTTATTACTCTGGTAAATAGGGTATAGTCTACCCACATGTTTAATTAAACCCTCACTATTAGTTGGAAGCCTCTAGAATATTTGGAGGTACACCTGAATTCATTTGGTGAACCGTCTCTGGGCACAAAATAAGTTGAACATGGGTCAAGACATTACAGTTGGATACCGAACCCAATAAACATATTGATACACTATCTCCTAACACACCAAAGAATTCCAAATCTTACTCACTCATAGATAACACATTATCCAACCCATGTACAATTTAAACATAAAAAATATAATAGAAACCTCATCTGAAATCCCTATTGGGTATTTTATAAGGAATAATATATCTATGGATCATACCACACACCAACGTCCTGATGTCACTTCATCCATCAACCAAGTAGTCTCACCACCTGTACAACCAATATAAAATGAATGTTATAAAAATGTGACATATATGATCCTCTTAAACAATGAGTATCCTTATCATCATCCCACTAAACCAACACTATAGTCTATAAAAATGATGGTTGTTTCTACCTCACACATACAGAAGTGCTGGCACAAAAAACCTACTACCACCCATTCCTCTATCACCAGGAACGTCATGATTTGTATTTCCCAAACTCAACCACCCATAGAAAAACCGATCAAGAACCAGAAACTATGTCCATCATGCCCACATGCATATTTCTAATTTTGTGCCACTACTACAATGCTCATATTCATCAACAATCTGAAAAATTCTCAAAAACCCGTATATGGCTGATTTACCAGTCCAAAAAGAAAATAGGATCCATTCACAATGACAAAACACTTTTCCTCACAAAACAATTCAATTTTCTATAGTCTCAATAGTTATCACTCTCCTTTCTCTTGGGAGTGTGATATCTAAAAGAAACCTCTCACAGACCCTTACCCATAATACTAATTGATCACACCCAAAACAAATAATTATATTTTATTGTACAATCTGATTAGACAACCTGAAACATACTACTATGAGTCACTTATCATCTATCCTAAGATTAAAAGCTTAACCCTATTACCTTGAACCTTATTTATGGTAGGTCATCCAACAACCCCAAACATTTCACACATTCCAAGTCAATCAGAATGATCACCCATCACCTGGGTGTCATTACAAAACAAATAGATTCTAAAAAAACTACAACAATATATCCTAAATGTACATTGAATAGTAATAGGTCCAGACAACCTACTGATGCTTCCCTCTCTCCAATCCACAATACTATTCCAAAGGAAGTTCAAATGACTTATTTCATCCCACTGAGGGTATACATCCAACAAACTGATTCAGTTATGTAGAATGAAACCAAGAAGCTATATGAAAAAAACACCATATAGTTTATTGTTGAAACATTAGGTAACATAACTCCTCATATTCATGGAAACTCATTCCCATCATTGGATTATCCCCCACAAATTAAATCCATAATCAAACCCTCTAGTGTTCCATTTTCAAAGCAACAAATTTAACATCAACCTAAAAAGTGTTACTGTGTATAAATCCTATTCGAATATTGTATATTAATCCATATGGAACACCTAACATTGATTTACATGACCATTAACTGGGAAATCTTTTCATGAGTGGAAATAGTAGTCCATCTAAGTATAATTCCACAAAGATGATATATGGGTAAATAAAATATTAGTTTTATAACACATTAAACAACTAGACTGATAGGTCTAAAATGTTAGATATTTTTATATGTATTTTAATTAATATATCCACAAAAATCTATAATTTAATGTGAAATTTTATCATTTTACAAGTTTTAAGGTGTTTTGAGATAATGTATAAAAATGATTTAATTCTATAATTTTAATATTTTTTTATATCTTTTGTGTTTTAGGAATAAATTTTTCTATATAGATACAATTTTGGAAATTAATTTTTAAGAACATTTTTCCCATGGTATTCATTTCATACATTTGGTATAAGTGTCAAATTGAGCATTTGGAGGCCCTAAAAGTCATATAAATTAGAAAAATATTTTTTCTGAAATAATTTACCTACCTTGAGAAAATGATGCATATCTCTTCCCACTAGAGTCCAAATTTTGTGATTAATGCTTGATAATAAAGGTGAGTAAATATATAATATATATGTTATATACCAAGTATAAATTATCTTATAAAATTACTATTGGATTTATAAAATTAGAGGAAGCTGAAGAGAGACATCGACACAAAAAATCAGTAATTTCAGTAAAACATTTGCACCATGTGTCCAAAAGATCTTGATTTTTATGGGGAAAAGATATGATTCATTCAAAAAAATATTTATCAATGTAAACTAGTGATATTAATTGGGTAAGAAGTCCAAATTTTAGAAATTATTTGGTGTATATAAACATAACAATAAATCTACCACCCCCTTTTCCTATATATTTTCATCTTCACCTTCATTCCAATTGATTGCTGGAATGTGGAAGTGGGATATGATAGAGATTATATTCTTGAGAATAATAGTTATAATGATGATAATAATATACTAAATGGATAACCTATATATTTTGGAGTGTAGTAAATATCTGATGGCATTCCCCTTTTGAGTTTGATATTTTCATCGTAAACTCTTATCTCTTAAATTATTTTGGAAACTATTTTCATTATGAATAGATGTATTGTTATTTATTTTTTTGAAATTTATTCTTAATTATTTTATATAATTGTTAAACATGTAAACGTAAAGTGGTTACTATCATTTTTTTAAGTTTATTTAGCGAGCTATCACCTTTGGTTATCGTGTGTCTACTCTATTTTAGTTTTTGAGAGATCTTCAGGTAATCATATATCTTTTATAAGTGGATTAACACACATATTTTATGTCTCAATTTTATTTCTAGTTAAATTATGTTTTTATGTTATGGTCTCGTTATATAAATTCTATAATTTAATTGGAAAACACTTTTTCAACAATGATAAGTGTAATTTCTGAGGATCAATTTTTTTCCACTATGGAAACCATTAGTATGCCATTTTCTATGTACCATAGTTTTTATTTATAATCAATAAATTTAATTTTTGGTCTTAATATGATATTTTTTTAAAAAATTAGCATCTTTGATATTAAAAATTTTAGTTTTTTGTGGAACAAAAGCTAATTTAAAATGAGTTAATTTGACAACTTATTTTCACATCCCCATGAGATGGCCACATGGTTACCACCATGATACATTCTAAAGGGGGAATTAATGACTGAGCTTACATGAATGAGTCCTCATCATAAATTTGTGGTCATTTCCATAGAGGGTATATATTGTTTTTATTTTTTTAAAAAGAATTATATATTTTTATACACTAATTTAGAGTCTATTAAAAATGGATTTTCAATGTGACTACTCACATTATTCTCCTTGCTATAAAAAATTTTAGGAGTCTAATCGTGAATAATTTGTTACATTTCAATTACAATAAAATTATATCATGATAAAAAATGATGTAGAAATTAATATAAATGATTTTATTATTAAATATGTAAATGAAAATTTTTATAATATTTCCTCAAATTTAAAAATATTTAAATATTTAAATATTCCAAAAATTATCAAGATTATGAAAATATTGTCCCTTTAACTATTACTATTGATGAAAAAATTTGTGGGTGAGTTGAAAATTGAATTGGAATAATTTTCTAAAAATGTAAATGAATAAATTATCATTCAATTACCAAATATTTTATATCTATAAAATAATAAGTATTTTGAGAATTATTTGGTTGAGTGTTATAAAAATGAAATTCTATGTGAAGCCCAACTTTTTGAAATTGAAAATTTAGAGTTTTTATACCAATATTTGGAAAAAGAGGAATACAATATTCATCCCTCAATTTTTTAATTGAATATAGAGGAACATGAGATTCACTCCAAATTTAAAAAAAAAATATCCAAAGAAAAAAAACGGTGGACCCTGAAAAGAAACATAGAGAACACTCAAATGTTGATCTATTTTTTTTAGATAATTTATAAAATAAACTGTCAATTACATATCTCTAGATTGATTTAGGTTCCATTACTTCTATATGGAGTAATTTTTTATATGAATAGAAAATAAAGGATGAAACAGATTTAATAATTGTGTTCCCAATTGATGAGTACATTAGTACACATGAGGATAGTCTCACTATTCTATTATTCAAAGAATAAAACATTTTTCAAGATAAAATCAAAGATGAAGCACATCATGGAATTAAATTTCATCATCTGGTGGAGTTATTTTGTGATACTAAATTTTTGAAATGTTGTTTTTCATTTTTTCCCCTCTTCCAATACATCATTGTAAATACAATATCATATAAGGGACCATTTATAAATCTTATTTCTGGACCTTCTACAAGTTTTCTGTTCAGAAAAAGATTTTATAAATTAAATTTTTATTGTTCATGAGAATGAAACCAACCAAATTTTATATTTTGGATGATAACCTACGAAAACATAACTAGGGTAAGTGAAATTCTAGCTCCCACTTGGTGGATCCAACTAAATCACTTTTCCATTCTCTTAATTTTTATTTTTATTTCATTTCCCTCAATAAAATATGATTTTTTTTATTTTTTTCTTTTAGGGTTCCAAGTTACATATTTGTGTAAATAAACTAAACTATGTTACTTCTTAACAAAAACTATCTTTATTCTTGCCATCCCACTTTTTGTTGTTTTGAATTTTCAACCAAATTTTGACTTCACTATATGAACTAAAAGCAATAAGGATATTGTAAAATTGAAGTATATTGGTCGGATCTTCCTTGGTTATATTAGGGTTTTTTTATTTTTAAATTCATTTTTAGAGTTTTAATTTTTATTTTTAGGTGTTTTCTTTTTGATTTTTTAGTTCAAATATATTAAAAATATTGTGATATTCAAATTAATTTTTTTTGTGTATTGGAAACATATTTCAATAAATAAAACCAACATGATTCACAGAACTAAAATTAAGTGACTCTCGAAATGTGATGTTTTATAGATTCAAATTTGGGAAAATTCATGATATGACCAATGAATTCTAAATATTATTCCATGAATGTTTTTCAATGTTGAAAATCACATACTAATGAGGACCCAAAACCCTTTTTTCCTTTATATTTCAATAAAACCACTTCTTGAGTAAACCAAATAATTATGGTTTCATATTGAGCGTTCCATTTTTAAGTTTAAACCTATAATATTTAAGGATACCATGTTTAAATTTATTTATGAAATTATTATTTTTTTAAATAACGATTTAAAAAACATTGAACACCCTTTATTCAGACTAACTTTTGTATTATATCTCGTGGGGGATTATTATTTTGTTTCACTACATCCTAATTGTGCAAAATTGGCTTGGAAAAAAACACAAGGATATAGATAAATTTTTTGATATATAAAGTTATGCCTTTCAAGATCTTTCTTGTAAAATGATATTGTGTCTTTATAGAAATTCCATTGTAAAATAAAGAAAAAAAGTGTGCATTTCTGAAGCAGATCAAATTTTAAAAAAAATTGAATGAATATTTGTATCATTGATTATGAATTATAGGTGTTGTGAGATATCCATGAAAGAAATTTTTAATTAATATTTGATCTTATTTTATGGAATGAAGAAATTAGTGAAGACCATTCTTGTGTAGAAATTATAATATTATAATCTTGCTTCAATAAATACGCTATCCATAACATCTTACCTTGGAATTTTTTACATTTGAAAAACACCTAACGTTAAAACCTAGAACAACCCTTTCTAAGTATTCATGATGAATTATATTATTTAACTCAATTTTGTATATATCTATAAATTTTTCAAACATGTAGTGACCCATTAATTTATTTTGATGAAGACATATTTTCATAAAATCATAATCATGCAATGAGAGACAAGGGTGAATTATGAATCCTTAAGCATGGAAGAATAAAAGAAATTAAAATTGAATGAATAAAAATAATTAAGAATTTATAATTGAAGATTCCTAAGAGGCATGATAGGTCAGGTTCCTTTATTTTTAGCTTTGTAAATTTCATTGAAATATATATTCAATGTTTCATTGTGAATTTATTTTGAGTGCTCAATTACTATGTATTAAAATTCTTAACTATGTGGGAATTGATTTAGGTAATATATTAAATATTTACTATGTATTTTAATGAATATATACCAACCAAAATTATCTTTTATTTTAATTTTCATAATTTTTTGTAATTTAAATGAATTTTGAGATAAATTTTAAAATTTAAAAAATTCTGGAATTTTAATAGTGTTTTATAACATTTGTGTTTTTGGAATAACATTTTCAATAATGATCCAATTATCAAAATTATTTTTATTAGGAACCCTTTGTAATGTGATTGATTTCTTCCAAATAGTCCATGTTCTAAATTGACTATTTAGATTCCATAAAAAAGTACTAAATTTGGAAAATATTTTTTTGATAGAAGTTACCTACATTCAGTATATAAAGCATATCATCACCCAAAAGTGTCCAAATGAGATTATTACCACTGGATATGGAATATTACTCCAAATTTAATATCCACTTTAAAAATCATGTTTACCTTCACTAATTTAGTGTATTATTGAATGCATAAAATTATATGATGTTGAATAGACACTTTTTTCTAGAAGATATTTTTGTATAATTCTGGTACAACCGTTCCACCACCTGTCCAATGGATCTAATTTTTGGAGAAAAGATTATAATTGTACTAAAAACATTTAATAAGGGACTATATTGAGATATAATATATAATAGTTCCAAATATGGGTAAACACATAGATTATCGAAAAAACATTAAAGATGCGACCTCATATCCAATATATTTTAATAATCACCTTCATTTTCATGGAAGGTTTGAAGGAGGTGGTGGGATTTGTTGAAGCATATATTATATATAAGAGGATTTATAAAGAAAAAATAAATCCCAGAAGTAATAAACACTATGTTTTATTAGTTTGGGAAGATCTAGGGAGATTCCCCTTTTGAGATTTCACTTTTCATTGAAAACTATTTTCTGTAGAATTCCTATAGAAATTGTGTACTTGATTATAGGATCACTCATTTTAATGGTTTGAATATTATTAGAAATTATTTTATATTTTTTCATCTCAGAAAACTAAGGTTTTTGGTCTCATTTTTTAATCTTCATTGGTAAGGTCTCACCTTCGATAATAGTGAGTTTAATATCTTTTTGTTTCTCAAAGGTCTTCAGGTAACCAGATCACGTTCATAAGGGTATATATACCCATATTTGATGACTCAATGTAGTTTATAATAAATTTATTTTTATACAATGATGTATTTAAGTATAAATTTGAATTTTTTTATTTGAATTTTTTTACAATGCTAATTTTGTGTCTAAATATTGATTCATGTCGAGTACTACTCTCTTTATCTTCTCTTTTTTTATCCATCTTGCTTAAAATTTGTAATCTATAACATTAATTATTATTCTAAATTTGATTTTTTATTATTTAAACCCTATTTAATTACAAATTATAGTTTTTAATTTAATAATATAAAATTAACAATGATACATTTTGACATGCTATTTTGAAACATCTTCACGAGACCACCATGTAGCCACCACCATGATATATTATAAAGGAGATGTTAATGACTATGGAAACACAAATGAACCCTAATCATCATAGACCCCTATTTAAAAAAATAATTCTAAAAATCATTTTTATGTCATGTGAATCCGATGTACCAAATATGATGCATGTACCCCATCATATTTCCAATGACAAATAAGAAAAAAACATAAATAATATTCTTCATAATTGCATAATATTTGAAAAAAATTATAATAATAATAGTTAAAAATAAGAACATCAATCCTACCATTCGGGTAACCATGACATCCCACAAGAATTTGATTTCCAATGCACCACTCTAATTTCCATTATAATGTTTATCACAATCCAAGGTAACTTTTATACTATCTCCCTAAATAGTAAATCAAATAAAATCTCTTATGCCATAGTGTAATTCCCTTTTCTTCTAGATACTCAACAATGTTCCAAATCGAGGAGCAGCTTAATGTCAAGCATGTCTCCTTATAAAATTGAGGCTAATGACAAATGGAAAGGGACTAATTCATATTATGGGGAGGCTATGACCTCAAATCAGAATGAAACAACTGTGGAAAAATAATTATACAATATCCATCGTAAACTTCAGAATACACCTAAATAATAAAAACAACGTAATAATAAATTCCATTTAGAATCATATAATCATATAATTTATTTTATCACCCACTATACTAAAAAATATAGAGAAAATAAAAAAAAATAAAATACATTCACAAACCCTAAAACTATCCCTAAGCCACACCCAACCCTCACTCTGCAGATACCTATCTAACTATCCCATCATGATCTATATAACGTCTTCTAAACTCACATGAATATATATATATAGTGTTTTCACATTCACCAAACTACCCATATAGGCTGGGATCATATAACTCAATATGGTCTCACCATTAAAACCAAAGATAATTCCTTATATAAATTTTTATTCATGATGAAAATAAATACATAAATAAACATGTGTGTTAGTTTTTTCTGTGATTACTGGGCCAATACAACAACTCATGAGGTACACATTCCCATCATGAAACCATGTTCTTAAAGTTCCACCATGGGGCATAACCATAATTACATTTACATCATATAGAAATTCTATAATCACCCTTTTCCACACATTCTGATCTATACATGAAGACTTAGGGTGGGGGTCCATATAAATCACGATGAGAAAACACTTCATGGTAGGTTCCAGTACCAACATCACGGTCTATCACTCTCTCTAATAAGAATATATATAAAATGATCAACCTCCATCTTACCACTCGAGGTGGGGTCTATATATGTATCTCTATATCACATTCAGACATGATCATATCACTTATAATAGCCCCACTGTCAGATCCCAAATCACATCACAACATGGAAACCTTCTCAATCAGTGTGGTTTAACTATTGCATCCTTAATAAAGGAATGGTCCTTCATCACATCGTGATCTAGAACACTACATAATCACTCAATGAATTGTTCATTAAAACACATTCTCTATAATGCCCCATTGTGAATCACTATAAAACTAGTTGCCATCCTAAATGACCACAATAATTATGGTGTACCTCCCTATATTCTAGATGCTACCAACTACCAGAAAAAGTGTAAGATGCTACAATTGGGAAACTATACCACCTATATCTGAGTGTAAAGTTAATAAATAAGCAATAAAGAATCATTCTTGGAAATAAATAATCATCGTATGTGTAAATGAATAATATTATAAAACAATACATTCAATATGGTAATGTTTTTAAAACCATGCTAAAACATAAAACAGTCCACCCGCTGGGCCAATCAGTAATCCATACCATAGTAAAAGAAAAATAAAAAAAATGTGATATACTTCCTTAGAAAACAAAATCTCATACAATATATTTTCAACAACCGAGCTATACTAGTTAGCCATTCAAACCCAGTCCACTTCCCATCTAAGTACCTAAAACAAAACACATAACAATCTCTCGTGTATAGAAGTGAAACTTATTCCTATTTTGGGTATGAATAAAACTCAGTAGGCCACCATAAATAGTATCTAAAAAAATTAAGACTGAGTATTCAATGGTTGCAATAAGTTATAAGCATGGTTTTTAATTTAATAACAATTAATAGTACTCCTAAATAAACCCACTGACCCTCAAGTTCAAGTTTGATAACTGAATTTATAAAAACCTAATTTGGAATTTATTGAATATCTATAACCATGTCCCAATACCAAGTCCATAATTATCATATTCTCATACTTTTTTTATTAGTCCATATATCACAAATAACATCGTGGAACCATGCCAACCATTTCCATAACCCTACCTGGGTATATCCCTTAATCAATATATGAGAACTAGGCATATCCCTATAAGAGCTACAACATAAATGGGCAAAGAAATATAATCATTTCATCTTAAATTTCCCGATCAAAATATATTTGAATTTCATTATAACATGGTTCAAGCCCTATATATTATAATTTTAGTGTAATTGAGCATAAGCCCTATATATAAGAATTTAAACATTCTAGGAAGAAGTCCTATATATCATAATTTGATCATAACCATGTGAAATCCATATATATAAGAATTTAAATATAAATTGGAACAAGATATACATATATATATCATTATTTTAGCATAATCATGAACTAATCCTATATATACTAATTTCATCATAACTGAGTACAATCTCTATATATAACCATTTCAATGTAACCATGAACATTCTATAAATGTTAACATTTCAGTATATCCAAGCACATTCTCTAAATAATATAATTTCAACATAGCTGGTTGAATGCCCTATATATCAATATTTCATCTGAGCTAGGTGAAAGACCTATATATAATAATTTAAACCCAACCACATAGCAAGAACAAAAAACATGTCACCACATGCGAAAATGGTCAATTCATCCAATTACCATTTATCTATACATTTAAATTTCTCAAGATAAATATTTTCAATCATCAACCAAATATAATTAATCCATATTTCTAATATCATTTCAACACCTAAATCATTATCATTCCAGTTTATCCATAACTCATCAGACAAAAAAACCAAGCTGGTTATGAATCATTTAAACAACTTAGTCCATGTGAAAATATTACAAGAAATAATAGATATCATCATGTTATTCCAAATCATATTAATACACCAACAATCAATTATGTTTCTCAAAATTATATAATGGTTATCTATTCCAACTGATCCAATATCAACATATCTGAAGGCATCAGAAATGTTTGGTGTCCACATGATCTTGTTCTTAATTCTAATGGAAACAATATGATATAATTGGTAGTAAATACATGATGTTATAACCAATAGGTAATTATTAAATTAATTTGGTCATACTCCCAACGTTTCAGTTGGAAAAATTATATATCACATACAATCACTAATAAAAATGTGATATTTTTTAGACCACCCTCCTTTTACGTATGCTTTCCCAATTTGATTCCAATGGTTGGAAGCATCTGATAAGGCCCACTCTAGGCTTCCATCATCAATATTTAATAACTGATTTTGTCTTAATGAAAAAAGTTCCTAACTCAAGTCATGTAATAGTAATAATTAATTATAAATATTATAATTAATTAATTAATTAAATTCAAGCTCAATATATTTTCAATTAACTCACCAGGTAATTCCACCATACCAAAAATCATTACAAACAGGGTGTGTTCTGCCCGAGAGACACTACTAGATTTATCCAACAAAAAATTCCTAATAGACATTGGTAATTAAAAATGTAGATAAAATTAATTTATTTTAAAAAAATTTCTAAAATAAAAATATAGTCATACCTCAATAGATTGTCACATGAATGTAGGTGGACTTCATCACGAGATCCCCTCTTTCAAGGATATAATAAATCCCAGTTGAAATCTAATGATTTCACTATCGTTCATTGAATACATCATATTTTCCTAAAAAATAAATCTCTTTGATCAAAAACAATAAGGGAGAAACAATGAAGGAGGGTGTGAAAAAATATTACTTACTGATGATGTCGATTCGCAGCCATGATTTCCAAGAATGGTGAACAAATGAGGGATGGGAATAAATATTGGGCCACTATAACACATCTTGTTTCCCTTATGAAGTAATATGGGATAACCCCCCATCATTAAAATAAAAGAAACTGTCCTTCAGAATTTTATGATGTGAAACACGGTTTTATGTTTAGAATTTTGTGACCAAAGGGACTTACTAATTCGGACAACCTTGGTCATAGAAGGACACATAATTTCCCACCCAAACATTTCTAGCTATACCTCATATACCTATTTTTTAACATATTATACTCTCCTGGTTTCATCCCTTGAATCAAATTCACATCATGAATCATTTTGATGATATTAATGTCCTACTGAAGCAATTTTGAGCATCTTGATTAAATCATTCCACCTTCAATGATCACAACAATCCCCAATAAATCCACTAAAAAAACATGTAAACAATAATTTTAGAACATTCAAACCCCTGAAGAACCAATTTAATTCATATAATTTGAAAACAACCATCCAAAATTGGAAAAATTCAAATTTCCCAATGAAATATTGTGTCATTAGAATGGGAAATAATAAAATATCCCCACTATAAAACATCTCATCACCCATAATACTCTTCACCATTTACTAGATGAACTAAGCCTACATTGGATACTCAATCAGACTCAGATAAGTGTGTTTTACTATAGAACATAGAAAGATATTTTGTTGCGCAATTCAAAAAACAATTTCCATTAATCCCCAAATCTGGAGCTATTGCTCATTTTATAGCATCCCTATCCCTTTTCACATAACAATAAATGATTTTATGCACAATTATATATCATAATACAATCCATGGATCGTGAATTTTAGTGTCTTTCAAGACTAGGAACATAAAATTGAAAACATAAAACAATTATTTATTTAATCTTCATATTAAGCTACAAACATAAAATTTTCTCATACATCAGCATAGGATAACCTATGGATAACATGAACAAAGGTTTCAGATAAAAATCCAAATAAGGGAATAAGAATAAGAATAAAGTGTTAGGTCATTGGATGTTAAAACATGACATAATGATATAAAAAGGCATATAATGTAATTGACCATATGGAACAATGATATTTATAGATTTTGATCATATAAACATGGAATAATAGTATTGTGGAATCAATATAAATCTTGCATTTATCATGATTCAAGGAGTGTTTCACTTAGAGGGAAACATATCGAGTTTAACTAGCAAAACCGTTTGACATGGTAGCACAAGTCCACGCTAATTTCCAAGACCGTTGCACATGGAAAGACAAGTCAAGCCTAATAGCCAAGACCTTTGTACATAACATCTCATGATAATCAACATTACCCAATGCCTTATATTGTTATCTAGGCAAACCCATATTAACATGTTCATGAATATGCTTTCCTAATAATGATACATTCTAATAAATTAAACATAAACATAATAGTACGCTTGGAAAAAAATGGGTATCATAATCATGTAATAAAGAATAGTGATTGGTCATATCATACTAGTGTCCATGAAAGTAATTAATTAAAACATGCATGGACATTAATAAGGGAAAACAAGAATATATTATGTTATGTGTTGTTAAATATGTTGGGAAAAAAACCCTCAAGATATCATTTAAGCATTTTTGAGATAATTGTGTTTGTTGACAATGTAGGGCTCCATGTTGTGTTTATTGACAAAGCGAGTCTGAATGACTCAAACTATTAATAAAGGGAGTTTTCTTGGAGAATGGGGAAAAGTGTTTTTGGAAAAGGGAGTTGTGTCTTATGTTAAGGAGGTTTCTTATATTGTACACCGGGAATTTTTTTCAAATTCAGAACATCAAAAATTTGGCAAAATAAAGGTGGCGTGCAAGTCCAAAAGTGTCATGCAGGTGTTGGTGTATAGGTGTTGGCATGAAGGTTTTGGAACGCAGGTTCTGGTGCGCAGGTTATGGTGCATAGGTCCTCAAAAATCCTATAAATAGATGACTACCCTCCTCATTTCTCAACGATCTCAACACTTATAGAAAATCTGAGCTCTGAGTGCGCAGGTGGATGTTTTGGTGCGCAGGTTTTGGCGAGCAGGTTTTGGCGCGCAGGTTTTGTCGCGTAGATTGTGGCGTGTAGGTTGTGGAACACATGTTTTAGCATGCAGGTTCTAGTGCATAGGTTGTGTCACACAGGTTGTGGAACGAAGGTTGTGGTGCACAGGTTGTGGCACACATGTTTTGGCCAGCAGGTTTTGGCCAGCAGGTTTTGGCCAGCAGGTTTTGGCCATTAGGTTTTGGCTTGCAGGTTTTGGCCAGCTGGTTTGGGCCAGCAGGTTTTGGCCAGGAGGTTTTGGCCAGTAGGTTTTGGCCCGCAGGTTTTGGCCAGCAGGTTTTGGCCAGCAGGTTTTGGCGCATAGGTGTGGCGCACAAGTTGGTTTTTCTGCAATGAAGGAAGATGATGTGCAGTGGTTAAAGGGGCACACAAGTCACCCTAGGGTTGTGTGAAAGATATAATTAGACTAGGAAATCTGGGGTAAAGTAGTATTCATCAGTGGATAAACATTGAACTTCAACATAGCATCTATCAACAGTTGAGGAAGCATTTGTTCATGCAAATTATGAGACCTATAGGTCTATAAACTGTGAGTGGATCCTTTCCAGAGCAGTGACCAAAGGAAGAGGAAGAAGGCGATCCTCTCCACTACTAGTGAGCCAGAGAGAGAGAAACATGGAGTGACCTTTGGGAAAGCAGTGAGCTAACCCTAAATATTGTAAAGGCAGTGAGCTTGGGCATATAAGTTATCTAGCACAAACATTGTAAATTGGCAGTGAGCATTAGTTGATTTGGTAGAGTGGCACATCTCTGTTGTTTTCTCCTTGGATGTATCTCATTGAGGGTAAACTAAGTAATAATAATTGTGTCTGCCTTCTGGATTTCCTTTATTCCATTTAAAGCATCATCATCAGATAAAGAAGAAAATAAATAATCATAATTAACACACATGTGAAAACAAAGTGACCCTTGTATTAAAGAGGTCAAGATCCAGTGGGATAGGATGAATTTTAAAAAGAATATCCATACCCTGATTCACCCCCACTCCCAGGGTATATAGGCCCCTATTGGTCCAAACAATTGGTATCATAGGGAAGGTTGCTTTTATAAGATTTTTTTCCCCAATGTGGTCTAGTCGATCTGTGTGGTTAAAGAATCAGTCTGCTCTTATCTCTATGTGCCATGGAAAAGCGAAAAAAATCAAATAAGAATTAGAAGTCAGGTGATATCCCTCAGTGTGGAAGTGTTTATGGTAAAAGTGTGATTCAACATAAAGAATCAAATAGCTTACTGAAGGAAGGCCTGGATAAATCTGATAGGGAATAGATTGATTCACTCAATCATGATGTATGAATGAGTGAATTACATGAACATCAAAGTGATAATGAAACAACTGATGATGAATAAGTTTTAAGAAGGAGGCCATCAGTAGATGTTGTCAACCTAACAAGTAAATTGGATCAGAAATTGGATGATGAAGTTAAATCTAAAGATATCTAGATCCAAGTATTGGAAATTTAGGTCAACAAGCAAAGAGGATTAAATAAAAGCCGTATTGATGTGGCTACTAACCTAATGGAGAAGAATGATTCTCAAGGTGAAGAAGTACAATAGATGGATAAAATGAAAGGAAAACAAATGGGATATGATTATGAATAGTATCAAATGTCAGATGAAGTTCTGAATAAAAAAGCTAGAAATGATGATCTAGTCACACAATTGTCTGAAGAAGTTAAGAAGAATCAAAGGCTCCAACAAGAGAATGAATATACCTCTAAATCTTTTTCTCAAGAAAAATTTAAAGTAAAGGATAATAGTGGTGTGGTAGAAAAGCTCACACAATAACTGGCAGATGTGATGAGTTGTGGAAAGAATCTCAAAAGAGAATTCATTTCCCAACATGAATCATGTGATATAAAGATTCAGAAGTTGGAAGAAGAGCTAGAATCAGTAAAGAAGGAAGTGGAGAAATTCAATTCTAGAGGAAATCCTAAAATAAAGGATTCCTTGCACTTACTATTTGATTATATTTCAAGAGGTGATGATGAAATGAAAAGAAAATTTTCTATTCATAAAAAGAGGCAAGAACAAGTTTTCTCAGCTCAAAGACCATACAGTTTGGGACAAAATGGTATTGGATTTGATGAATCACCTCCCATGCATGATAGAAAAAGGGTTGTGAATAGTTTCAGATGTGGACAAAATCATGTAGGTGTTAGAGATAGGCCTAAGAGGACAGTTACAAGAAGTAGTAACGACATGTTCAATTTCTTCCGGATTCATGGCCACACATGAAGCTTCTGTTCAGAGGCTCTGGAATACATTTCAGGCTATGAAAATATAAAAGTTGATAAATCTAAGAATAAGAAGATGTGTCCTAAGAAGTTAGAAAGAAGAGTCTCCCATAGGTATGAATTTGTCAGATGCTATTACTGTGGAAGAATGGGACACAACGTGAGTATGTTTCAGGAAGCTCAGGAGCTCAATGTCAGAGGAAGAACTCAATATGCATCAACATATCGACAAAGAAATGATGAAATGAGGTATGCATTTAATGTAAAATGTTTTATATGTTCTGATTATGGGAATTTGGCAAGACATTTCTGCAAGAAGAAAGAAGGAAAGGGAAAGTAACTTGAAAGGAGATTCACAACTCTAGTGGTGTATAATGAGAAATCGTACACTAGAAGACAAAGTGGTAAATTAGAAAGTAGGCTTAGAGACTCAGGAGAATCACATGAAGTTGAATGAAATTTTGATCAGTCACACACAAAACCTCCCTCTAAGAAAGAACATGAAAAAATCTGAAAGAAAAATGGAGGAAATTCTCTAGCTGTGAGTAAGAAGAATGCAGGTTCTGTGGGGGACTCACCATAGGTGAAAAATAGCATAGTGACTCAGATATCTACTAAAAGAAAGACGAACAAAGAATGTATTGGAATATTTTCATGTCATGTTCCTCAAGTGAGAAGTGAAGTAAAGAGAAATTTATTTGAAATGGTGGAAGAAGAAATGAAATATGATAATTAGAGAGAGTCCTACCCAGAGAAGGAATGAAGGGAAATGGAATTTTAGTGGAAAATCTAAGAAGGAAATGTGTACTAGTGGGTTTAAACCCCAAATTGTGAAAAATTCCAAGCCTGTAGAATCTACATATCAGAAAAAGGCTCATAATGTGGGTAAAGAATGCCAAGTCATATGGCCAGAACAGTTGAAGTTGTCTAGGATGCTTGATGAAGCAAGGAAAGAGTGTGATGCAATGCGAGAATGAATCAACGGGTTGACCCATCAGGATCAACCGCAATCCATATCCTAAGGATTCTAGAATAACCCCTCTCCCTATGTATATAAATGATGTTAACTGATGATTCAAATGTTTCAGATTTTAGGGAGATACGATCCAAGGGGAAGTGACATCTAAATATGGAAAGAGGAGAATTGATATGCTTCAAAGTTCTAATTGTATCAAGTCAGGTACCAAAGATGAATAAGATAGTGAGTAAAAGAGCACAATATGAAGTGATTGTGTTATTAAATTTTTTCTCTTGTTTCCTACACCGAGTTCCAACTCAGTATGCTTAGATATTATGTTAATGGATCAATTCCAAGTGGAAGATGAGAAGATTGTGATGATTGTTTATGGGTCTAAAAGGTGGGCCTAATCCTGGGAAGTGTCGCATAACATTGGGAGAGAATTCAATATCATAACCAGATGCAAGATCCATCAAATAAATAATTAGATTCCCTAGCTCAGGTGTTGTCCATCGAGAGAAGACACTGCTAGAGAAGCAGAAAAAATCATGCATCTCATGCTTATATATTTTGTTCTAACAAAGTGGTATCAGCTAACTGTTTTCAGGATACCAAGAAGTTATGAGAGAGTATCAATAATGTTCTAACAAGAAGATTAGAAATGTAGTTGAAAGAAATGAAATCATTGAACAATGACACAGTGAAAAGTTTTCTGTTGAAAGTAAGGATGTGGTAAGAAACTACGGGGGAGTAGAAGTGGAAGATGCTAACTCAGAAGAAGACACTGATGATGAACAAGAAAGTGTCAAGTCTGTGTCTGCAAGGAAGCCAAAGTGTCGATCTGAAATTGATAGGAAAAATATCATTGGTGAATAGACAGCTCGAGTTCAAACTAGAAGAATGAAGTCACTACAGCAGACATCTTTCTTATCTCAATTAGAGTCGAAATGCTTTTCTGATTCAGCTAAAGATGAAAACCGAGTTCATGCAATGAATGAAGAGCTTGACCAGATTGAGAAGAACCTGACATGGGAGATTTTTTCAAGGAAAGCAGATAAGAATGTCAATGGGACTAAATGGGTCTTTCACAACTAGATGAATGAATATGGAACAATGATTCAAAACAAAGAATGAATAGTGTGTAAAGGATAACCCAAGATAGAGGGTATTGATGTTGATGAGAAATTTGCACCGGTTGCAAGGCTGGAGACAATTAGATTATTTTTGGACATAGTAGTGAAAAGAAAGTTCAATGTTTTCCAGATGGATTTCAAATATGCGTTCATGAATGGAATTATTAAAGAGGAGGGTTATATAGATCAGGCTGATGGTTTTCACATTCATGAGGATGAGAATAAGGTTTGCAGACTGAAGAAGGCATTGTATGGGCTGAAACAAGCACCAAGAGCATGGTACTCAAGGCTTGACCAGTACTTGAAGAAGCCTGGTTTCTAGTGTGGGGAGTTGATTACAATCACTATTTCAACAACAACAATAATCAAAGGATGGTGGTGCTGGTTTATGTCAATGACATAATATTTGGTGGATCAGATGAAGCTCAGTGCAAACAGTTTTCTGAATTCATGAAAAGTGAGTTCAAAATGACAATGATTGGTGAGCTGGCATTTTTCCTTGGTTTACAGGTGACATAAGGAAGTAATGGAACTTTCATTTCTCAATACAAATATGCCAAGGAGGTTCTGGGATGGTTTTGAATGGAGAATTACAAGGAGATGAAGACTCCAGTTGCTACCCGGGTGAAATTATCAAAATATGACAGTGGCAGGGTATTAAATATCACTGAATACAAGTATATTATCAGTAGTTTACTGTACCTAATAGCAACAAGACCTGATATTGTTTTTTCCACATGCCAAGAAGCATGTTACCAATGAAATCCAAAGTAAAGTCACATGCTCGCAGTAAAAAATAGTACTTCGGTATATCAAAGGCACAATGGATTTTGGTTTGATGTATAATGATAAATCTCTTCAAAAGTTATTGGGATATACAGATGCAGATTGGGCTGGATCAGCAAACGACAAAAAATCAACGTCAGGAGGTGCATTATATATTGGTAGATTGTGTATTTCTTGGCTAAGCAAGAAACAAGATTGAATTTCTCAGAGCACCACAAGGGATGAGTATATTGCGGCCACTCAAGAATGCATACAATTATTGAGGATGAAGCAGCAGCTTGAAGATATGGGAGTTGAAGTGAAGTCTCCGATCAGAATCGATTGTGATAACTCAAGTGCCATCAATCTTAGAAAAAATATAGTTCATCACTCAAGGAAAAAGAACATTGAGATCAAATATCATTTCTTCAAGGAGATGGTGGAGCAAGGGCCTGTGAAGTTGGAGTATGTGCCTACAGAGCTACAAGTTGTAGATATTCTGAAAAAGGCCTTACCCAAAGAAGCTTTTGAGAGGCATAGATTGGCTCTGGGAGTCCAGTCGACTCCCCACACTTGAAAAGTGTGAATGTGGGACCACTCCCTTCTCCCCGAGGAATGTTGTGTTTTCCCAAATGCACTAATATTCTTTTTTACCCTGTTGCAGACCGCAAAAGAGTGCTCTTGGGTTCGTTGACAAAGGGGGAGAAAATAGTGATTGTTAAAGGGGGAGACAAGTGTTGGTTCATGGGGGAGACAATGTGGCTACTTGATAAATCATGAATGATACGAGGAGAAGCTGTTGGAGTAGTGATATAGGGGGAGATAATTAAATCAGGCGATGCTAGAGATGATCGATCAAATAATAGATATCACGACAACTGAAGAGTGTGATAGAAGCATAAGTGTGGTTGATATCAGGTTGGTATGAAAATTTCAATTGGCATTAGGTTAGTATCAATAGTGGTGTCAGAAAAGAAGTGACTCATAGATTAACTTTTCATGATACTCTTGTTTCTCATGCCGAGCATTGCTCAAGTGGGCTTACAGAATGTGATGAGAGTAAATCTTTGATCGCGGTCTATATCTCAAGAGGAAAATGGTGGCAAAATATGAATGAAGCCTTAATGAGGTATCAAAGAATGGAGAATTGTTTTGAGAAGAGTTTTCAAAAAACACAAAGGGGGATATTGTTGGGAAGAAATCCCTCAAGGTATCATTGAAGCATTTTTGAGATGATTGTGTTTGTTGACAATACAGGTCTCCATGTTGTGTTTGTTGACAAAGCGAGTCTCAATAACTCAAACTGTTGACAAAGGGAGTTTTCATGGAGTATGGGGAAAATTATTTTTGGAAAAGGTAGTTGTGATCTAATGTTAAGGAGGTTTCTAATGTTGTACTCCATGAATTTTTTTCAAATTCAAAACATGGAAAATTTGTCAAAGGAAAGGTGGCGCGCAAGTTTTGGCGTGCAGGTGTTGGCGCGTAGGTGTCGTCGTGCAGGTGTTGGCGTGCAGGTGTTGGCGCACTGGTTATGACGCATAGGTTATGGCACGCACGTCCTCAAAATTCCTATAAATAGATGACTACCCCCTCATTTCGCAATGAGCTCAACACTTAGAGAAAATCCCAGCTCTGAGCGCGCATGAGGAAGTTTTGGCGCGCAGGTTTTGGCACGCAGGTTTTGGCATGCAGGTTTTAGCGGGCAGGGTGTGGCGCGCTGGTTTTGGTGCGCAGGTTGTGGCATGAAGGTTGTGGAGCGTAGGTTGTGGCACACAGGTTGTGGCGCACAGGTTGTGGCGTGCAGGTTTTGGCCAGCAGGTTTTGGCCAGCAGGTTTTGGCGAGCAAGTTTTGGCGCGTAGGTTTTGGGTAGCAGGTTTTGGCCAGCAGGTTTTGGCCAGCGGGTTTTGGCCAGTGGGTTTTGGTGAGCAGGTTTTGGCCAGCAGGTTTTGGCCAGCAGGTTTTGGCCACCAGGTTTTGGCTAGTAGGTTTTGGCCAGCAGATTTTGGCCTGCAGGTTTTGGCGCACAGGTTTCTGGGCACAGGTGTGGCGCACAGGTTGGTTTTTCCGCAATGAAGGTAGAGGTTGTGCATTGGTTAAAGGGGCACACAACTCACCCTAGGGTTGCGTGAAAGTTAGAATTTTACTAGAACATCGGTGGTAAATAGGTATTCATTAGTGGATGAACATTGAACTTCAATAGAGCATCTATCAACAGTTGAGGATGCATTCGTTCATGAAAATGAAGAGACATACAGGTCTATAAACTATGAGTGGACCCTTTCTAGAGTAGTGAGTAAAGGAAGAGGAAGAAGGTGATCCTCTCCACTGGTAGTGATCCAGAGAGAGAGAAACAGGGAGTGAACTTTGGGAAAGTAGTGAACTAACCCTAAATATTGTAAAGGAAGTGATCCTGGGAATAGAAGTGATCTAGACTGAACATTTTAAATTGGCTGTTAGCCTTAGTGGATTTGGTACAGCGGCACATCGTCGTTGTATGCTCCTTGGACGTAGCCCAGTGAGGGTGAACCAAGTAAAAATCTATGTTTCTACCTTATTTCGTTCCTTTATTCCATTCAAAGCACCATCATCAGATAAAGAAGAAAAGAAGTAATGATAATTAACACACAAGTGCAAACAAAGTGACCCTTGTAATAAAGAGGTCAAGATCCAGTGGGATATGAATAAATTTGAAAAGAATATCCACACCCTGATTCACCCCCCTCTCAGGGTATATTTTCCCCTATTGGTCCTAAAAAAATATAAGTGACAATATGAAATAATAATATTTAATAAATTTAAGCATTAAAACATTTTACCGTAGTTTTAAGGAGAACACTAAATAGTATTTTAAATAGAAAAGGGAATAATATGTTATATAAAACCAGAAGTCAAAAAAGAAGGTACTAATTATATATATAATTATTTTATAAAAATATTTATTGCTTAAAATAGATAGTAGAGTGCAATTTAAATTTACAACATATTTTGGAAGTTCCCTCAAAACGAGTTTGCTTATTGGGAATGTTTGGGGAGGGAATCAGATAAAATCATGTATATCCTTGAAAGATATTGATTAATTATTCATGATACATGAATTTTTAAATATAAATAGAAATTAAAATATTTAAATAAAAATAATATAGGATTTCATCTGGGTAGAAATAGAGTAAGAACAACCCGAAAGAATAATGAAGGTTCAGGTAGACTCACTAACATTATGTCTGATGGTGTTCTCCACATGATATTAATGACCTGAATAATCAAATTAGGATAATAAATTAAAAATTATAAAACATATTTTAAATTTAATTGATTTATTATAACCCTTTTGAGTTCATTCATATCCTTTTTATTGGTTATTTGGTTCAATTTCTTTGTTCGGGCCCGTTTGTTTCTTGATCGGTTCACTATACATGAACGAATAAACATGTAAAATGGTGATGGTTGTATATAATTGGAGATATAATATTGAACATAAAAAAGGTTACATGGTTTTAAAATTAATTTGGTTACATGGATTTATAATGAATAATTATATAAAACATTAGTGAGAAATTTTTGGGATAATTTGTGTTTTTTTTATCACAATGAACACATTTTATTTTATAAATAAATACCATGTGTAAAAAAGATTCCTAAACCATAGATGATACATAATACATATATTATTTTCTAGTTCAAATATAATAATTTTTTCATTACAATTATTGAATATGGTAATGGAAATTGAAAACCTATCATCCTAGAATGTGGTAATAAAACACATATCAGATAGTGTTTTTACTACTAGTATAAAATAAGGATAAAGTGGAGACGATAATAACTTATTTCCTTATTATAAAAAAATTATATTACATATAAGGTACTAGTGTTTTAATAAAATTTGGATGAGTATATGTATGGATAGAAAGAAAAAAAAAGGAACTTGAAAGGAAAGTAAATGAATTGAAAGGGAAATTTACCTCTTGAATTAATCTTGTTTAAGAGTATCTTAAGGGTAGAGGATTTGGATTTTTGAGTAGACCAAGGGATGATGGAAATGGGTGAGGTTATTGGGGAGATATTCGAGAGGATTAAAGAGAAAATGGTGTGTGGGTGGTTATTATAGTGGAGAGGAGTGCAGCTTTCTTAATATTTAAATTATTTGTTTCAAATTTTTACAAATAACTAGATATAGTGATGAATCCATGACCATAAATAGTAATATGTTCATGTGAGTCTTAACCAATGGTTCTTACATCATCATAACATCCACCATGACTCAATAATTATTGTATTTGGCTTATTTTGTTAATTATCGTATTTCACTATTCATTAAAAATTCATGTATTTTAGTAAAATCCAAAAAAATCCACCCGAACCATTTTTCAATGATTAGAATCAATAAACGAAATCCATTTTTCAAAAATAAATTCCTATATATGATTAATTTAATTTTAATTAAAATCATAATTAACATGAAAAATTTAGAAATTAATACTATAATTGATTTTATAATGCTTTCAAAAATTACATAAGGTCTTATAAAAATATCATAAAACTAGAATAAACAAAATTTTTAATTTTTGAACACATATTCAGAGAATACATTTTAAATTAAATTAATTAATTAATAGTAATTAATTATTTATTACCTTCACAAATAAGAAATCTTTTACGATGGTCATATTATCCCTTATAAGGTACCTATATTTTATTTATACATTCAAGGGTGAGGTTAATATTATTTTGGATGTTTTAATAATAATAAGGGTAATATTAGTATTCATAAGGGTATATTAATATTAATAAGGGTAGGTTACTATTCATCACAATTTATCATTGTTCCATCATACCCCAAAAATCAACCTGAATGTAACAATTTATGTCAGATTTTCAAAATTGAAGACATATAAGTTAAAAAATTAATTTTAATAGTCATATTGTATTTAGTATCATGATATTTCATTGTTTTACCTATTTAGAATATAAAACAAGTCATAATTATAAGAAATGAACTTCATTGATAAAACATTTGGTCATTACATTTTTCACCCTTATTAAATTTCTGCGTCGAAATTTTATTTTACATATTATGACATAAACTGGTAAGGGTAGATTTCCTTCATTGCTTTATTTAATTCCCATTTTGGCTCTTCTTACTTATGGGTTTTCCATAGTAACATAACTAGATGAGTAGTCTTGTAGAATAGAACATCATCTCTATGATTGAGGATCTTCACTGTGTGCTCCTCATATTAAAGATCATTATTAAACAGTACCACCTCTGATGTCAATACATGTGAAGGATCTGGTATATACATTCTTAATATGGATACATGGAAACATATGTACATTAGACATGGTAGGTGGAAGTTCTAGTGAATATGCCAAATCTCCAACACGATCAAGAATCTCAAATGTGCCGATGTACCAAGAACATAGCTTTATTTTCTTCCCAAAAATCACAACCTTTTTCCGTAGAGATATGAAGTGGAATTCCATGTCTCAACCTTTGATCCCAATGAATCATCAATGATTATCTTCATAACTATATTGTCTACTTTGGGTTGGCTTGATGCGTTGCTGAATGGTTTTCACCTTATCCAACATTTCGTCGACCATTTCAGGTCTTAGCATCTTATGCTCACTAACTTCATCCCAACATGACGGTGTTCTACATATTTTCCCAAAAAAGACTTCATATGGTGGCATTCAGATGCTAGAGTGGAAACTGTTGTAATAGGAGAATTCGACCAGTGGAATATGTTGGTCCCATCCCCCTTAGAGACTATAAAACATTCTCTCCAAATTTATTCTAGGGTCTGAATAGTTTTCTCATATTGGACATCAGTTTGAGGATGATAGGCTATAATGATGTTAAATTCAGGGCTTAGAGAATGTTGGAGTCTTTTCGAAATCATCGAGGTGAATTTCATATCTCTATTGGAAACAACAGATAGTGGTACTCCATGGGGCCTTGCCAACTCATTGATATATATTTTTGAATGTTGATCTAGTGAGATTTCCTCTCGAATTGAAATAAAGTGAGATTTATTTTTATGATGATCCACAATGAACCATATATAATTGTATCATCTTGATGTCCTTTGAAGTCTAGTTAAATATTAGATTGTTATGTTCATCCACTTCCATGGTTATATAGGTTGAGGTTGCATCATGCACATAGACTTATATCATTCAACTGTCACATGTTGACATACCAGGCACATCGATGTATGCTCAGAAATCTCCTTCTTCATATTGTCCCACCAAAAGTTCTCTTAATGATCTGGGTACATCTTTGTTTTACCTGGGTGTATAGAGAAGGTTGAGGAATGTGCGTCATTCAAAATCTCATTATTTTTCTATGGATCGGAAGGTAAACATTATCGTGACCCAAATCATGAAACTCCTTCTTGATCAATATTGAACTATGAGGATTTCACATTTCCAATGGCTTCCACACATTTCTAAACTTCCACATCTTTTCTTTGAGCATGCTTTATTTTCTCCATGAGGTATTTTTGAGCAATAATTTGAGAAAGGATTGATTATTTTTCTCCATTAATGATTCCCTTGTCCATCCTCTACAAATATAATATGATTTGACCCTTTGAAATTCTCATCATTAATAAGGATGCAAGATACTTTACACATAGAGAATCTTCCACCTTATTTGTCATACGATGATGTTAGTGGATTTAGCATTCATAATCCTTTATGAGCTCTAACAATATTTATTTGTGCATATTATGTTTTTTTTGTTAGAATATATATTTCAGCCTATTGTGATAAATATATTTCCCAACTGAGGTCCTCTATAGAGAAATGACTATCCCACAAAGATGATTGAACAAATCATCTATCTGTGGTAGGGGATACTTGTTCTTTATCATGATTTTATTGATAGCCAATGCAATAACACATTGATCCATCCATATTCTTGATTAAGAGGACAATCACACCCATTGGTGATGCATAGAGGTATATAAAACCCATCTCTAGATTCTCCTATAACTGCTTCATCTATTCTTCTAGCTCTACAGTTTCCATTCTATAAGGTTTCATTGATATGGGCAGAGATATAGGAATAAGTTCAATGGATAAATCAACCTCTCGATCAAAAGGATGTCCATGAATCTCTACAGGTAATACATCAGTGTACACAATGGAAATTTCATTGAGAAGTATCATCTCTTTCGTCTTAATCATTTGATGAAGACATGATTTCTCATAATGCAGTAATATCCTCACATGAGACAATGATTATAAAGAAGATTCATCTTCCTCCTCACAATTTTTATATAATTGGAGAATGATTCAAGATGTGGAGAGTGATCTCCCTTTCCTGATAGTTGATGTTGGAATTGTATAAATAAAGAAAATCCATGACTAATATAACATCAAACTCTACTAAAAAAAGTATTAAGAGATTTTATGGGAGTTTCAATCCACATATGTTAATCAGGGAGTAGTTATAAACCATGGATGAAATAATTTCCGTATTCTCTATTCACATATATAACTTAACATCCAAATTTTGAGTTCATGTTTTAATAGTTCTACTAAACCTTTAAAATATGAAATAATGGATAGAATCGGAATCAAATTGTATATTATCTATACTTGAATAAATAACATTGATACCTGTAACCACATGGTTTTCTTGCTCTACGTCAGTAGAAGTGATTTCATAATCACTTCCTTTTAACCTTGGAGGTTGTTTTTGATTTCCTCCGACAAACTGTGGCTTAGGGAAATTTTTTTCATAACACCCATGATCCTTTACATTTGTAACACTGCAAAAATGGTTGAGTGTTTATTTGACCCATCCTTTATTCTTCCACATTTTTGGGACTCTTCATTTTCCTTTGAAAAAATATAGAAAGATGTCCCATTAATCTCCAATTGAAGCAATTATGGGTCCCCTTTATAGAGTTCCCAAGATACATCTTCCCACAATTTTGATACATGGGATGTTCAATATTTTTTCCACCATTGGAATAATTTTCCAAACCACCCATATTCTTATCCATATAATTGTTTTTGTAATTGGGTCCATAAAACCATTTGGAGTCTTTGATCTCTATATCAACCATGAGGGAACAATGGATAATCTCCTCATAATATTCATAGTCTAGAATCGACATCTCTTTTTTGTAGACTCGACTTTAGTCCTTTAAAGAAGTAATACACCTTGATTTCAGTGTTCATGAAAATGCTGGAGGAGTATCTTGAAAGCTTTTTGAAGTCTGCTTCATACTCCCTGATGGACTCATCTTCTTTCTTCTTGAGTCTGAGGAACTCTCTTTCCATCATGAGACGGAGGGTTTAGGGAAATTATTTAGTGAAAATTTTCACTTGAATTCTTCCCAATACATGGAATCTACATTATCCTTAGACATAATATTTGTTTACCAGTTTCCATGAATGATCAAAATACCCATAAAAACAATAGACTTCGAGTACAACATTCTATTCTTATAGCACGAGAAATTGATAATATCTTTTAAATGGGGTTAATATATAATTCCGAGGGGAGGGGATCAAAAGATCCATTAAACATGAGAGTCCTTGTCATCATGAAGGATTCCAAAAAAAATCACTTTCCATAGAGGTTCAAAGTTATTATTCATAACTTGAGCCAACTCAGGATGTACTACCATAATGTTTTGACAACCTGTTCCAATCATATTTGGCATATCATTAGGGCAATCATCACATTCCATATCACATTGATTGATGGAATCTGTTCTTCTATTTCCCTCTATTTTATATGACAATTAACAAAGAATTAGGGGTCTTAATACATATATAATAAGAATAAAAAGGAAACATTAAACATAGAAGGATAAACTCTTAATGGAAAATTATATTCTTACGTGTGATTCACTAGGTTTAAATATAATTTTTCCATGATGTGATTACTAACATATATTATTATGGACATTTTTTACTCCCTTAGTAATGGTTTGTACTATTATCAAGAATATATTAAATCATATCCCCTGGGAATGTCAAACCAAGAGTGTATCAAGGCCAATTATCATGCCCCATTTCCCATTTGAGTCTTGCACAATGTTTTTTTTCATGATTTAACAATACATGCATTTATTATGGATCCACCTCTACCCATTTATTTCTAGACATTGATGCATTATTTTTTGATAAACCACTTACTCTATACTTACCAAAATTTAGGGATGTTTTCTTATACTTAGTCTCATACTTAAGGTTCTTACTAAATTTCTCTATCCCTCAACACAAAAATTAACTAAGCCATCCTATCATACCAACTATATAGACCCTAGAAATTTTCACACAGACAATACATTATATTATTCATAATTATACATTGAAATACAAGCCGTGGATTGTGAAGATTAGTGTCTTTTAAGACTAGATACATAAAGCTAAAAATATAAAATATTTCTTTTTTAAATATTCATAATGAGCTCCTAAATTCCATTGTGCTCTTACAAAGGCATAAGACAGCCTGGGGATAACATGGACAAAGGGGTGGGCTAATGTACCTAGTAAGGGACTATGCATTAGAATATTTCTTTATCACATTGGTTAGAAAACATGACATAATGAAATAAAAAGGCTTATAACATAATTGAACATATTGAACCATAAAATGTATAACATTAGATAATATAAAGATGAAATTATAGTAATGTGGAGGCAACATAAAACATTCATTTATCATGTGTCAAGGATCATTTAACTTTTTGTATAACAATTGAAGGTTAACCACAAAGTCCTTTAAACTTGGTAGCACATTTTATGGTAAACCGTTAAGATTGTTTCTCATGGTAGCACAAGTCAAGGATAACAACCAAGGCCATTTCACATAATGTCTCATGATACTCAAATTTACCCAATGAATTGGAGAGCTATCTAGGAGAACACATCATATCATTTTCATTAATATTATTTCCATGTAAACAATCATACATAATCAATCATACACAAACATAAGTGTACCCATGGAATGAAATTGGTATCATAATCATGTCATAAAGCATAATGAACGGTATTATCATAAAATTTTCCATGAATGAAAGGAATTAAAACATATATTAACATTCATAAGTTAAAATAAAAATGTGACATTTTTTGTTTTTTCAAATAGATGTGACAACATGAAGGAAGAGTGTATAATAAAATTTAGTATTAAAACATTTTAGCGTGCTTTTAAGGAAAATAATAAAGAGAATTTAAAATATAAAGGGAATAATCTTTTATATAAAACTAGAAGTGAATAAATAAGTTTTTTATAATATGAATAGTTATTTTATAAAAAAATGGTGTCTTGAAACAGAAGGTATAGTGGAATAGAAGTTGGGTCAAAACTCGAGAAGTTCCCTCAAAATGGGTTTGCTTATTTGGAAGTATTGAAGGGGGAATCACTTCAATGAATGTATATACCTATATGAGATGGATTAAGGGATCCAGATACATGATTTATTAAAAGTAAATTGGAATTAGGATATATATATATATATATTAATAGAATATATCATTTTATTTGGCTAAAAAGAGAGTAAAAACAACACAAAGGAATAATGGAGGTACGGGTAGAATCCCTTACCTTAAGTCTGTCGGTGTTCTTCATGTGATATTAATGACCCGAATAAACAAATTAGGTTCATTAATTAATAAATACATAACATATTTTACCTTTAATTCAATAATAATTACCTATTTTAGTTCATTCATCACCTTTTTGATTGGTTATGGGGTTCAATTTCATTGTTCAGGTCTGTATGTTTCATGATCAATTTACTTTTATACATGAAAAAATATTCATGTAAAATGAATATTTTCTTCAATAATTAGAATTATATTATTTAACAACTATAAGGCTACATGCTTGTAAATAACATTTGGTTACTTGGAGTAAAGATGAATCATTATATAAATCGTTAGTGATAATGTTTTTGGATAATTGGTCATTTTTTATCATAATAAACACATTTTTTTTTATTTATCAGAATCATGTGTCAAAAAATATTATGGAATAATATATGAAAAAATACATATATTAAGTCTATTTCAACCATTAAAATGGTGTCATGATTATAATTGAATATGGTAATGAAAATTGTAAACTCACCATCTTTTAATGTGGTAAATTAACACATCACCGATAGTGTTTTTACTTCTAGTATAAAAGAAGGGTAAAGGAGACATGATAATAAATTATTCCTTTATCATAAAAATATTATACTAAATATAAAATATTTGTGTTTTCATAACATTTTGATGAGGCATATAGAAAAGGCCCCATTGAAATATAAGTGACATTTGAAATCCTCTTACATATATAATTTCATTAAAGTGACAATTAATCGAATGAATTGATATTTTTTATTTACTACAAATAATCATTAAATAATATTAAGTAACACATAATATGAAAAAATACATTAAAACATAATCATATAATAACAGTATCAAGGAAAATTATAGTTTAACCAAATGAAGGGATATTGACTTAATAATTCCCATACCACATTATAATCATTAAAATCATATGCCCCATAAAAGTAATAATTATCAAATGAAACATTGAATAAAAATAATATAATGATATTTAATATCATAGATATTAAATTTAAGTAAATTAACCCTGCAAAAATAGTATGTGGTGACTACTACACATATCTAACAGAAGAAAAAATTATACAATAAACCCTTACATCATGCCTCCCTTTAGTATTGAATACTCCAAACTCTTATATAATTGTTTAAATAATTATATTAATTAATTACAGAACCATATTGATATTTATAATACCTTATGTTAATTTTTTATAACATCTTACCATGAATTAATTCCAAATATTTCCTGATTTTCCTTGTTTTAGGTGTGTTTGTTACGTGGTTTTCATGTTGATTCATTTTTGTATAATTTTGAATTATTATGTCGATTGGGAATAAAACTAAAAAAATAAAATGAAATGGAATTAAGGGGCATAAATAATTTTAAATGGTCCAATGGATAATTTTTATTTCTTACATGAGGATAAATCATTTCATAAAATGTTCATGATAAATGATTGATAACCTTTTTTTGGATTTCTTCCAACATCACAGACTTGTTTTGTTTTATTTAATTTTATGAATATATATTATTTTATGAACATATAAATGGTTATTATATACCTATTATTTTTTAACAACGATAATGGATTTATGACCATCCATAAAGCATGGTACTCAAGGCTTGATCAGTACTTGAAGAAGCCTGGTTTCTAGTGTGGGGAGTTGATTACAATCACTATTTCAACAACAACAATAATCAAAGGATGGTGGTGCTGGTTTCTGTCGATGACATAATATTTGGTGGATCAGATGAAGCTCAGTGCAAACAGTTTTCTGAATTCAGGAAAAGTGAGTTCAAAATGACAATGATTGGTGAGCTGGCATTTTTCCTTGGTTTACAGGTGACATAAAGAAGTAATGGAACTTTCATTTCTCAATACAAATATGCCAAGGAGGTTCTGGGAAGGTTTTGAAGGGAAAATTACAAGGAGATGAAGACTCCAGTTGCTACCCGGATGAAATTATCAAAATATGACAGTGGCAGGGTAGTAAATATCACTGAATACAAGTATATTATTAGTAGTTTACTGTACCTAATAGCAACAAGACCTGATATTGTTTTTTCCACATGCCAAGTAGCATTTTACCAATGAAATCCAAAGTAAAGTCACATGCTCGCAGTAAAAAATAATACTTTGGTATATCAATGGCACCATGGATTTTGGTCTGATGTATAATGATAAATCTCTTCAAGTGTTATTGGGATATACAGATGCAGATTGGGCTAGATCAGCAAACGACAGAAAATAATCATTAGGAGGTGCATTATATATTGGTAGATTGTGTATTTCTTGGCTAAGGAAGAAACAAGATTGAATTTCTCGGAGAACCACAAGGGATGAGTATATTTCGGCAACTCATGAATGCATACAATTATGGAGGATGAAGGAGCAACTTGAAGATATGGGAGTTGAAGTGAAGTCTCCGATCAGAATCGATTGTAATAACTCAAGTTCCATCAATCTTAGAAAAAATACAGTTCATCACTCAAGGAAAAATAACATTGAGATAAAATATCATTTCTTCAAGGAGATGGTGGAGCAAGGGCCTGTGAAGTTGGAGTATGTGCCTACAGAGCTATAGGTTTCAGATATTCTGAAAAAGGCCTTACCCAAAGAAGCTTTTGAGAGGCATAGATTGGCTCTGGGAGTCCAGTCGACTCCCCACACTTGAAAAGTGTGAATGCAGGACCACTCCCCTCTCCCGAGGAATGTTGTGTTTTCCCAAATGCACTAATATTCTTTTTTACCCTGTTACAGACCGCAAAAGAGTGCTCTTGGGTTCGTTGACAAAGGGGGAGAAAATAGTGATTGTTAAAGGGGGAGACAAGTGTTGGTTCATGGGGGAGACAATGTGGCTACTTGATAAATCATGAATGATATGAGGAGAAGCTGTTGGAGTAGTGAGATAGGGGGAGATAATTAAATCAGGCGATGCTAGAGATGATCGATCAAATAATAGATATCACGACAACTGAAGAGTGTGATAGAAGCATAAGTGTGGTTGATATCAGGTTGGTATGAAAATTTCAATTGACATTAGGTTAGTATCAATAGTGGTGTCAGAAAATAATTGACTCATAGATTAACTTTTCATGATACTCTTGTTTCTCATGCTGATCATTGCTCATGTGGGCTTACAGAATGTGATGAGAGAAAATCTTTGATCGCAGTCTATATCTCAAGAGGAAAATGGTGGCTAAATATGAATGAAGCCTTAATGAGGTATCAAAGAATGGAGAATTGTTTTGAGAAGAGTTTTCAACAAACACAAAGGGGGATATTGTTTGGAAAAAATCCCTCAAGGTATCATTGATGCATTTTTGAGATGATTGTGTTTGTTGACAATACAGGTCTCCATGGTGTGTTTGTTGACAAAGCGAGTCTCAATAACTCAAACTGATGACAAAGGGAGTTTTCATGGAGTATGGGGAAAATTATTTTTGGAAAAGGTAGTTGTGATCTTATGTTAAGGAGGTTTCTAATGTTGTACGCCATGAATTTTTTTCAAATTCAAAACATCGAAAATTTGGCAAAGGAAAGGTGGCGTGTAAGTTTTGGCGCGCATGTGTTGGCGCGTAGGTGTTGTCGCGCAGGTGTTGGTGTGCAGGTGTTGGCACACTGGTTATGACGCGTAGGTTATGGCGTGCACGTCCTCAAAATTCCTATAAATAGATGACTACCCCCTCATTTCGCAATGAGCTCAACACTTAGAGAAAATACCAGCTCTGAGCGCGCAGGAGGAAGTTTTGGCGTGCAGGTTTTGGCATGCAGGTTTTGGCACGCAGGTTTTAGCGGGCAGGTTGTGGGGCGCAGGTTGTGGTGCGCAGGTTGTAGCATGTAGGTTGTGGAGCGTAGGTTGTGGCGCACAGGTTGTGGCGCACAGGTTGTGGCGTGCAGGTTTTGGCCAGTAGGTTTTGGCCAGCAGGTTTTGGCGAGCAAGTTTTGGCGCGAAGGTTTTGGGCAGCAGGTTTTGGCCAGCAGGTTTTGGCCAGCGGGTTTTGGCCAGTGGGTTTTGGCGAGCAGGTTTTGTCGAGCAGGTTTTGGCGAGCAGGTTTTGGCGAGCAGGTTTTGGCCAGCAGGTTTTGGCTAGTAGGTTTTGGCCAGCAGATTTTGGCCTGCAGGTTTTGGCGCATAGGTTTCTGGGCGTAGGTGTGGCGCATAGGTTGGTTTTTCCGCAATGAAGGAAGAAGTTGTGCATTGGTTAAAGGGGTGCACAACTCACCCTAGGGTTGCGTGAAATTTAGAATTTTCCTAGAACATCTGTGGTAAATAGGTATTCATTAGTGGATGAACATTGAACTTCAACAGAGCATCTATCAACAGTTGAGGATGCATTCGTTCATGAAAATGTAGAGACATACATGTCTATAAACTATGATTGGATCCTTTCCAGAGTAGTGAGCAAAGGAAGAGGAAGAAGGTGATCCTCTCCACTGGTAGTGATCCAAAGAGAGAGAAACAGGGAGTGAACTTTGGGAAATCAGTGAACTAACCCTAAATATTGTAAAGGAAGTGAGCCTGGGAATAGAAGTGATCTAGCCTGAACATTTTAAATTGGCTGTTAGCCTTAGTGGATTTGGTACAGAGGAACATCGTCGTTGTATGCTCCTTAGACATAGCCCAGTGAGGGTGGAGCAAGTAAAAATCTATGTTTCTACCTTATTTCGTTCCTGTATTCCATTCAAAGCACCATCATCAGATAAAGAAGAAAAGAAGTAATGATAATTAACACACAATTGCAAACAAAGTGACCATTGTAATAAAGAGGTCAAGATCCAGTGGAATATGAATAATTTTGAAAAGAATATTCATACCCTGATTCACCCCCCTCTCAGGGTATATTTTCCCCTATTGGTCCTAAAAATATATAAGTGACAATATGAAATAATAATATTTAATAAATTTAAGAATTAAAACATTTTACCGTAGTTTTAAGGAGAACACTAAATAGAATTTTAAATAGAAAAGGGAATAATATGTCATATAAAACCAGAAGTCAATAAAGAAGGTATTAATTATATATATAATGATTTTATAAAAATATTTATTGCTTAACATAGATTGTAGAGTGCAATTTAAATTAACAACATATTTTGGAAGTTCCCTCAAAACGAGTTTGCTTATTGGGAATGTTTGGGGAGGGAATCCCATAAAATCATGTATATCCTTGAAAGATATTGATTAATTATTCATGATACATGAATTGTTAAATATAAATAGAAATTAAAAGATTTAAATAAACATAATATAGGATTTCATCTGGGTAGAAATAGAGTAAGAACAACTCGAAAGAATAATGGAGGTTCAGGTAGACTCACTAACATTATGTCTGATGGTGTTATCCACATCATATTAATGACCTGAATAATCAAATTAGGATAATAAATTAAAAAATCTAAAACATATTTTAAATTTAATTGATTTATTATAACCATTTTTAGTTCATTAATATCCTTTTTATTGGTTATTTGGTTCAATTTCTTTGTTCGGGCCCGTTTGTTTCTTGATCAGTTCACTATACATGAACGAATAAACATGTAAAATGGTGATGGTTGTATAGAATTGGAGATATAATATTCAACATAAAAAAGGTTACATGGTTTTAAAATTAATTTGGTTACATGGATTTATAATGAATAATTATATAAAACATTAGTGAGAACTTTTTGGAATAATTGGTGTTTTTTATCACAATGAACACATTTTATTTTATAAATAAATACCATGTGTAAAAAATATTCCTAAACCATAGATGATACATAATACATATATTATTGTCTAGTTCAAACATAATAATTTTTTCATTACAATTATTGAATATGGTAATGGAAATGGAAAACCTATCATCCTAGAATGTGGTAATAAAACACATATCAAATGGTGTTTTTACTACTAGTATAAAATAAGGATATAGTGGAGACGATAATAACTTATTACATTATTATAACAAAATTATATTACATATAAGGTACTAGTGTTTTAATAAAATTTGGATGAGTATATGTATGGATAGAAATAAAAAAAGGAACTTGAAAGGAAAGTAAACGAATTGAAAGGGAAATTTACCGCTTGAATTAATCTTGTTTAAGAGTATCTTAAGGGTAGAGGATTTGGATTTTTGAGAAGACCAAGGGATGATGGAAATGGGTGAGGTTATTGGGGAGATATTCGAGAGGAGTAAAGAGAAAATGGTGTGTGGGTGGTTATTATAGTGGAGAGGAGTGCATCTTTCTTAATATTTAAGTTATTTTTTTCAAATTTTTACAAATAACCAGATATAGTGATGAATCCATGACCATAAATAGTAATATGTTCATGTGAGTCTGAACTAATGGTTCTTACATCATCATAACATCCCCCATGACTCAATAATTATTGTATTTGGCTTATTTTGTTAATTATCGTATTTCACTATTCATTAAAAATTCATGTATTTTAGTAAAATCCAAAAAAATCCACCCGAACCATTTTTCAATGATTAGAATCAATAAAAGAAATCCATTTTTCAAAAATAAATTCCTATATATGATTAATTTAATTTTAATTAAAATCATAATTAACATGAAATATTTAGAAATTAATACTATAAGTGATTTTATAATGCTTTCAAAAATTACATAAGGTCTTATAAAAATATCATAAAACTACAATAAACAAATTTTTTAATTTTTGAACACATATTCAGAGAATACATTTTATATTAAATTAATTAATTAATAGTAATTAATTATTTATTACCTTCACAAATATGAAATCTTTTACAATGGTCATATTATCCCTTATAAGGTACCTATATTTTATTTATACATTCAAGGGTGAGGTTAATATTATTTTGGATGTTTTAATAATAATAAGGGTAATATTAGTATTCATAAGGGTATATTACTATTAATAAGGGTAGGTTACTATTCATCACAATTTATCATTGTTCCATCATACCCCAAAAATCAACCTGAATGTAACAATTTATGTCAGATTTTCAAAATTGAAGACATAGAAGTTAAAAAATTTATTTTAATAGTCATATTGTATTTAGTATCATGATATTTCATTGTTTTACCTATTGAGAATATAAAACAAGTCATAATTATAATGAATGAACTTCATTGATAAAACATTTGGTCATTACATTTTTCACCCTTATTTAATTTCTGCGTCGAAATTTTATTTTACATATTATGACATAAACTGGTGAGGGTAGATTTCCTTCATTGCTTTATTTAATTCCCATTTTGGCTCTTCTTACTTATGGGTTTTCCATAGTAACATAACTAGATGAGTAGTCTTTTAGCATAGAACATCATCTCTATGATTGAGGATCTTCACTGTGTGCTCCTCATATTAAAGATCATTACTAAACAGTACCACCTCTGATGTCAATACATGTGAAGGATCTAGTATATACATTCTTAATATGGATACATGGAAACATATGTACATTAGACATGGTAGATGGAAGTTCTAGTGAATAGGCCACATCTCCAACACGATCAAGAATCCCAAATGCGCCGATGTACCATGAACATAGCTTTATTTTCTTCCCAAAAATCACAACCTTTTTCCGTAGAGATATGAAGTGGAATTCCATGTCTCAACCTTTGATCCCAATGAATCATCAACGATTATCTTCATAACTATATTGTCTACTTTGGGTTGGCTTGATGTGTTGCTGAATGGTTTTCACCTTATCCAACATTTCGTCGACCATTTCAGGTCTTAACATCTTATGCTCACTAACTTCATCCCAACATGACGGTGTTCTACATATTTTCCCACAAAAGACTTCATATGGTGCCATTCTGATGCTAGAGTGGAAACTGTTGTAATAGGAGAATTCCACCAGTGGAAGATGTTGGTCCCATCCCCCTTAGAGACTATAAAACATTATCTCCAAATTTATTCTAGGGGATGAATAGTTTTATCATATTGGAAATCTGTTTGAGGATGATAGGCTATAATGATGTTCAATTCAGGGCTTAGAGCATGTTGTAGTCTTTTCCAAATCATCGAGGTGAATTTCATATCTCTATTGGAAACAACAGATAGTTGTACTCCATGTGGCCTTTCCAACTCATTGATATATATTTTTGAATGTTGATCTAATGAGATTTCCTCTCGAATTGAAATAAATTGAGATGTATTTTTATGATGATCCATAATGAACCATATATAATTGTATCAACTTGATGTCCTTTGAAGTCTAGTGAAATATTAGATTGTTATGTTCATCCACATCCATGGTTATATGGGTTGTGGTTGCATCATGCACATAGACTTATATCATTCAACTGTCACATGTTGACATACTAGGCACATCGATGTATGCTCAGAAATCTCCTTCTTCATATTGTCCCACCGAAAGTTCTATCAAAGATCTGGGTACATCTTTGTTTTCCCTGGGTGTATAGAGAAGGTTGAGGAATGTGCGTCATTCAAAATCTCATTATTTTTCTATGGATCAGAAGGTAAACATTATTGTGACCCAAATCATGAAACTCCTTCTTGATCAATATTGAACTATGAGGATTTCACATTTCCAATGGCTTCCACACATTTCTAAATTTCCACATCATTTCTTTTTGCATCCTTTATTTTCTCCACGAGGTATTTTTGAGAAATAATTTGAGAAAGGATTGATGATTTTCCTACATTAATGATTCCCTTGTCCATCCTCTACAAATATAAGATGATTTGACCCTTTGAAATTCTCATCATTAATAAGGATGCCAGATACTTTACATATAGAGCATCTTCCACCTTATTTGTCATACGATGATGTTAGTGGATTTATCATTCATAATATTTTATGAGCTCTAACAATCTTTATTTGCGCATATTATGTTTTTTTTGTTTGAAGATATATTTCAGGATATTGTGATAAATATATTTCCCAACTGAGGTCCTCCATAGAGAAATGACTATCCCACAAAGATGATTGAACAAATCATCTATCCGTGGTAGGGGATACTTGTTCTTTATCATGATTTTATTGATAGCCAATGCAATAACACATTGATCCATCCATATTATTGATTAAGAGGACAATCAGACCCATTGGTGATGCATAGAGGTATATAAAACCCATCTCTAGATTCTCTTATAACTACTTCATCTATTCTTCTAGCTCAACAGTTTCCATTCAATAAGGTTTCATTGATATGGGAAGATATATAGGAATAAGTTCAATGGATAAATCAACCTCTCGATCAAAAGGATGTCCATGAAACTCTACAGGTAATACATCAGTGTACACAATGGAAATTTCATTGATAAGTATCATCTCTTTCGTCTTAATCATTTGATGAAGACATGATTTCTCATAATGCAGTAATATCCTCACATGAGAAAATGATTCTAAAGAAGATTCATCTTCCTCCTCAAAATTTGTATATAATCGGAGAATGATTCAAGATGTGGAGAGTGATCTCCCTTTCCTGATAGTTGATGTTGGAATTGTATAAATAAAGAAAATCCATGACTAAGATAACATCAAACTCTACTACAAAAAGTATTAAGAGATTTAATGGGAGTTTCAATCCACATATGTTAATCAGGGAGTAGTTATAAACCATGGATGAAATAATTTCCCTATTCTCTATTCACATATATAACTTAACATCCAAATTTTGAGTTCATGTTTTAATAGTTCTACTAAACCTTTAAAATATGAAAGAATGGATAGAATCGGAATCAAATTGTATGTTATCTATACTTGAATAAATATCTTGGAAACCTGTCACCACATGGTTTTCTTGCTCTACGTTAGTAGAAGTGATTTCATAAGCACTTCCTTTTATCCTTGGAGGTTGTTGTTTATTTCCTCCGACAAACTATGGCTTAGGGAAATTTTTTTCATAACACCCATGCTCCTTTACATTTGTAACACTGCAAAAATGGTTGAGTGTTTATTTGACCCATCCTTTATTCTTCCACATTTTTGGGACTCTTCATTTTCCTTTGAAAAAATATAGCATGATGTCCCATTATTCTCCAATTGAAGCAATTATGGGTCCCCTTTATAGAGTTCCCAAGATACTTCTTCCCACAATTTTGACACATGGGATGTTCAATATTATTTCCATCATTGGAATAATTTTCCAAACCACCCATATTCTTATCCATATAATTGTTTTTGTAATTGGGTCCATAAAACCATTTGGAGTCTTTAATCTCTATATCAACCATGAGGGAACAATGGATAATCTCCTCATAATATTCATAGTCTAGAATCGACATCTCTTTTTTGTAGACTCGACTTTAGTCCTTTAAAGAAGTAATACACCTTGATTTCAGTGTTCATGACAATGCTGGAGGAGTATCTTGAAAGCATTTTGAAGTCTGCTTCATACTCCCTGATGGACTCATCTTCTTTCTTCTTAAGTCTGAGGAACTCTCTTTCCATCATGAGACGGAGGGTTTAGGGAAATTATTTAGTGAAAATTTTCACTTGAATTCTTCCCAATACATGGAATCTACATTATCCTTAGACATAATATTTTTTTACCAGTTTCCATGAATGATAAAAATACCCATAAAAACAATAGACTTTGAGTACAACATTCTCTTCTTATAACACGAGAAATAGATAATATAATTTAAATGGGGTTAATCTATAATTCTGAGGGGAGGGGATCAAAAGATCCATTAAACATGGGAGTCCTTGTCATCATGAAGGATTACAAAAAAAATCACTTTCCATAGAGGTTCCAAGTTATTATTCATAACTTGAACCAACTCAGGATGTACTATCATAATGTTTTGACAACCTGTTCCAATCATATTTGGCATATCATTAGGGCAATCATCACATTCCATATCACATTGATTTATGGAATCTGTTCTTATATTTCCCTCTATTTTATATGTCAATTAACAGAGAATTATGGGTCTTTAATACATATATAATAAGAATAAAAAGGAAACATTAAACATAGAAGGATAAACTCTTAATGGAAAATTATATTCTTACGTGTGATTCACTAGGTTTAAATATAAGTTTTCCATGATGTGATTACTAACATATATTATTATGGACATTTTTTACTCCCTTATTAATGGTTTGTACTATTCTCATGAATATATTAAATCATATCCCCTGGGAATTTCAAACCAAGAGTGTATCAAGGCCAATTATCATGCCCCATTTCCCATTTGAGTCTTGCTCAATGTTTTTTTTTCATGATTTAACCATACATGCATTTATTCTAGATCCACCTCTACCCATTTATATCTAGAAATGGATGCATTATTTTTTGATAAACCACTTACTCTATACTTACCAAAATTTAGGGATGTTTTCTTATACTTAGTCACATACTTAAGGTTCTTACTAAATTGCTCTATCCCTCAACACAAAAATTAACTAAGCCATCCTATCATACCAACTATATAGACCCTAGAAATTTTCACATAGACAATACATTATATTATTCATAATTATACATTGAAATACAAGCCATGGATTGTCAAGATTAGTGTCTTTGAAGACTAGATACATAAAGCTAAAAACATAAAACATTTCTTTTTTAAATATTCATAATGAGCTCCTAAATTCCATTATGCTCTTACAAAGGCATAAGATATCCTGGGGATAACATGGATAAAGGGGTGGGCTAATGTACCTAGTAAGGGACTATGCATTAGAATATTACTTTAGCACATTTGTTAGAAAACATGACATAATGAAATAAAAAGGCTTATAACATAATTGAACATATTGAACCATAAAATGTATAACATTAGATAATATAAAGATGAAATTATAGTAATGTGGAGGCAATATAAAACATTCATTTATCATGTGTCAAGGATCATTTAACTTATTGTATCACAATTGAAGGTTAACCACAAAGTCCTTTAAACTTGGTAGCACATTTTATGGTTAACCATTAAGATTGTTTCTCATCGTAGCACAAGTCAAGGATAACAACCAAGGCCATTTCACATAATGTCTCATGATACTCAAATTTACCCAATGAATTGGAGAGATATCTAGGAGAACACATCATATCATTTGCATTAATATTATTTCCATGTAAACAATCATACATAATCAAACATACATAAACATAAGTGTACCCATGGAATGAAATTGGTATCATAATCATGTCATAAAGCATAATGAATGGTATTATCATAAAAGTTTCCATGAATGAAAGGAATTAAAACATATATTAACATTCATAAGTTAAAATAAAAATGTGACATTTTTTGTTTTTTCAAATAGATGTGACAACATGAAGGAAGAGTGTATAATAAATTTTAGAATTAAAACATTTTAGTGTGATTTTAAGGAAAATAATAAAGAGAATTTAAAATATAAAGGGAATAATATTTTATATAAAACTAGAAGTGAATAAATAAGTTTTTTATAATATGAATGGTTATTTTATAAAAAAATGGTGTCTTGAAACAGAAGGTAGAGTGGAATAGAAATTGGGTTAAAACTCGAGAAGTTCCCTCAAAATGGGTTTTCTTATTTGGAAGTATTGAAGGGGGAATCACTTCAATGAATGTATATACCTGTATGAGATGGATTAAGGAATCCAGATACACGATTTATTAAAATTAAAATGGAACTAGGATATATATATATTAATAGAATATATCATTTTATTTGGCTAAAAAGAGAGTAAAAACAACACAAAGGAATAATGGAGGTTCAGGTAGAATCCCTTACCTTAAGTCTGTTGGTGTTCTTCATGTGATATTAATGACCCGAATAATCAAATTAGGTTCATTAATTAATAAATACATAACATATTTTACCTTTAATTCAATAATAATTACCTATTTTAGTTCATTCAACACCTTTTTTATTGGTTATGGTGTTCAATTTCATTGTTCAGATCCGTATGTTTCATGATCAATTTACTTTTATACATGAAAAAATATTCATGTAAAATGAATATTTTCTTCAATAATTATAATTATATTATTTAACAACTATAAGGCTACATGCTTGTAAATAACAATTGGTTACTTGGAGTAAAGATGAATCATTATATAAATCGTTAGTGATAACGTTTTTGGATAATTGGTCATTTTTTATCATAATAAAAACATTTTTTTTATTTATCAAAATCATGTGTCAAAAAATATTATGGAATCATATATGAAAAAATACATATATTAAGTCTATTTCAACCATTATAATGGTGTCATGATTATAATTGAATATGGTAATGAAAATTGTAAACTCACCATCTTTTAATGTGGTAAATTAACACATCACCGATAGTGTTTTTACTTCTAGTATAAAAGAAGGGTAAAGGAGACATGATAATAACTTATTCCTTTATCATAAAAATATTATACTAAATATAAAATATTTGTGTTTTCATAACATTTTGATGAGGCATATAGAAAAGGCCCCATTGAAATATAAGTGACATTTGAAATCCTCTTACATATATAATTTCATTAAAGTGATAATTAATCGAATGAATTGATATTTTTTATTCACTTAAAATAATCATTAAATAAGATTAAATAACACATAATATGAAAAAATACATTAAAAATATAATCATATAATAACAGTATCAAGGAAAATTATAGTTTAACCTAATGAATGGACATTGACTTAATAATTCCCATACCACTTTATAATCATTAAAATCATATGCCCCATAAAAGTAATAATTATCAAATGAAACATTGAATAAAAATAATATAATGATATTTAATATCATAGATATTAAATTTAAGTAAATTAACCATGCAAAAACAGTATGTGGTGACTACTACACATATCTAACAGAAGAAAAAATTAGACAATAAACCCTTACATCATGCCTCCCTTTAGTATTGAATACTCCAAACTCCTACATAATTGTTTAAATAATTATATTAATTAATTACAGAACCATATTCATATTTATAATACCTTATGTTATTTTTTTATAACATCTTACCACGAATTAATTCCAAATATTTCCTGATTTTCCTTGTTTTAGGTGTGTTTGTTACATGGTTTTCATGTTGATTCATTTTTGTATAATTATGAATTATTATGTCGATTGGGAATAAAACTAAAAAAATAAAATGAAATGGAATTAAGGGGCATAAATAATTTTAAATGGTCCAATGGATAATTTTTATTTCTTACATGAGGATAAATCATTTCATAAAATGTTCATGATAAATTATTGATAAGCTTTTTTTGGATTTCTTCCAACATCACAGACTTGTTTTGTTTTATTTAATTTTATGAATCTATATTATTTTTTGAACATATAAATGGTTATTATATACCTATTATTTTTTAACAACGATAATTGATTTATGACCATCCATAAAGATAGTAATGAAGAAAACATTATTGATGGAGGCTATTAACCTATATAACATCGATAATGGTTTTGTTTCATTAAATAAAATGAGATAATAAAATAGATAAATATAATATATTCCATTATAAATAAAACATTCCAGTATGTAAATTATTATATAATTATGTTTCCTTGATGTATGAATGATATGAGGAGAAGGTAGATTTACAAAACAAAAAAGAGAGTTGTTTTCAGAAAATTAAAACATGAATATCTCCTCCTTGAGAGACACTTGAAGGTATTATATATTTTATTTTTGTGATAACATAAGAAAACTTATATGGGTAGAGTAATTATTGTAGGGTTGGGATGATATTTTTGAGATTCAAGGATCTTTTATTAGAAATGGAATGGTGATGGGTGGTGTTTATATTGAGGAGAGTTGGATTTAAGTGATTAAAATAATGGTTATTTTATATTTAAAGCCAACAACATTGAGTTGGAATTAATTTCAAAATATTTGGATGGAAATAAATATTTTAGATTCACGCATGAGTAACTAGGGAAAAAGGGAATTCACATGGTTAGGCCGCACACCCGTGTTCCAACCGTGATAGGTGGTTATTTACAAAAAAATACCATACACATCTTGGGAAAACCATGAGGAATTATACATGGTTTACTCTAAACAATTTTCCAAGCCTATTTTCCCCAAAAATATGGGTTCTGGGCTATGAACAAGCCCTTAACACCCTCATAACCTTTACTAACTCATTAGGAATCCATAATTCGTCCAAAGTAAATATTTAAAACAAAATTCAAAGGATCCATATATGGGTTAAAAATCATTTTCATACATATAAATAAATCATATAATCTAAATTATATACAAAACATTCTTTAAGAAATGAAATTGAGTGCATAATAAATAAACATATTGGTAGATACATTGATAACTAAAAATAAAGAAAAACTCTAAATAAAATGCAAGATTACCTCTATGAAAAATTTGGATTCAATCTTCATACCCAAAACCATTGTGTACTAAAAATATATCATAAAACTAAAATTTAATCTATAACCTATAAAATTTATAAAGTCATGAGCTAAATATATTAGTTCATTTCAACCCATAAAATCTATTCTATTACTTCTATATAACATTACATATATTATAGTTTTAAATTCATAAAAAATAAATATGTTTTCAAAAATGATTTAAATAAGAAAACTATAAACACACCATGGTTTTTCTAAAAAAATATATTTCTTAGTTTTAACTAGATGACACTTCCTTTTAAAAACCACAATTTTATATTACAATGAAAAAAAAATTCAAAAATAAACCTTTTAGGATACTTTTAAAACCCAAAATAATGTTTTAAAACCCGCATTGTTTTCCAAAACATCCCTAAAACCAATTTATAAGTAAACCAGATAGATGACTATAAAAACCATTCTTTAAAAATCCACACTCTGGAGTTATTAATAAAAAATATTTTGACCCCCTTTTTAAAAATCATCATTTAACATTCACGTAATAAAAAATATGAAACCCCATTTTGGAAACATTTTATAAATGAAAAAATAAATCATCTAAAATGGAAAAAAAATCAAAATCAGGAACGAAGTAATCAATGTGAAGGGCAAAATGAAATCAAATAAAAAATAGGCTATAAACAATCATAAAAATGATAGCAGATACAAGAAAGAAATACATGGAACCCTTTAAATGATCTTAGAAAGGAACATATAATAATGAGTGTATAAAAAGGTATTAGTTAATAAGGACCTAATCATGTAATAAGAAACCTAGGTTGACACTACTGAACCTATCATGTCCCAATCATTTGGATAAACTAATTGGGATCCATCAAAATCATAGAGTTGGGAATAAATCCATAGCCCCCTATAAAATTTTCAAAGGCCATGAATAAATCCTGTTATGTCATATGGTATATCTAAATACCTTACCCTTGGCTGAAAACTCTCTATACTAGGGTTTTCACTCGTATAGACCAGTACCCAACCCCTTAGAAATCACTTGAAATAAATCAAGGCGGGGAGAAATAAATAAAATGGCCAAATTGGGATTAATAATGTTAAAAACTATTATAAAAATATTCTCACCTCACCTCTAATTACCATGTAGGAAAACCCCTTTTATCGTCACCTAAACACCACATACATAAGATCCACCAATAAATGTGAACAACGTACTATGGGAATAATATGGACCAACATCTCACATTTATAACCATTTCTCATAAAGTGCCAAATGGGCCTTTTACAAAACATGCATGGAATGTAAATCCAGTTACCACATCTTGAAATGTAATTTCAAAGAACATTAAAAAAATTTTAATGGGGATTCTTAATATCTATTTAGAAGTATATACATAATTAAAAACCACCATTTGAATATTTAAACTCAATATAAGATTTAAAATAAAATGTAGATGGGTCATCAAAACATTTCTTAATAAAAGCACTATTATTGAAAGCTAAAATATAATAATTAAAAACCATTTAGTATAGAACACCATTTTAAAAAATTAATCTGATGTCATGAAAATTTTTATAACAATTAACAAACATTTAAAAGCCACTTGTTCATTTGTAAAAACACTTGGCATGGAATACCATTCCATGAAAATAGTAAAAACAACTTGAAAAACAAATATTCGAACTCAGGGGACATACATAAAACTATAAAATGTGATAAGAAAGTTTTGTAATACTCAAGCATCCCACAATAGGTGATAATAATCAATGGAATATAAACACCTATATAAAACAATGTATCAACCAATCACTATTGATGATGAAGGGTAAAATAATATAGAGACCATCATCACTAGGACCCAATAAACCAAAACCCAATGATTATCCACCAAAACCCCTAAATACCACTACAATAGTGATTATGGTTTTTGGAAAAGAGATAAATGTGATGGTAAAGGGAAGGTAATTTCATAGAAAAGGAAAGGAGATAAAAATACGATAAATTACTTTGAAATCATTAAGAATCTGGTAAAAACATTTTTTCTACAGATAGTAGCATAATTTTAAAAAACCATGATTAAACTAAGTGAAAAAGAACTATCAAAATCTAGGCATCTCATTCATAGGTTCTTCATTTTTACTCCTAAACATGACTCAAACCATGATCCACCCAAAGAACCTTAAATTTATTGAAATTTGAGCTTAAAACCATTGTAAAATCCATAAAACTCAAGGAAACATAAAATAAAAAAAAATAAACTCCATAGTAATATGAAAGTTTTCATATAGATTTAGATCTTATGTGTCGACCTCTAATGAAATTACTCTTACGCCATTTCCAATAAATATATGTACTTCACCTTTTAGAAATTATATCATATTTCTGAATTTTTTTCTCTTCAACACAAATACACACCATGTATCTAATATCCATGAATAATAATTAGATAAATTTATTTTGTTAACATTAAAATATATTTTTTCAGAATGTTTCACTTTTAGAACACTTCTTAATCTTATATAACAATATAGATCATACTTATAAGATATCTAAAATTAATAATAACTATGTATTCCATAATCTATAATAGATATATATCTATGGGAGAGGATCCTTATTTATATATTTTCATCAGAGACATTTAATTAAAATAATACCTCAAAACATTATAACCCCATATATCATATCAAATAAGTGGGAAAATATCCACATTTTACTAAATATTAGGTTGCTTCAGAATTTTTCCCAATATTTTTTCTATTTAAGTAGACAAGAATTACAATCATATCATATATTTATCTTATATAGATATGTGGATAAATCCTTTTCCAAGTTCATTATATAAATTATCACCTATGATTACGTAATCCTATTAAGGTCACAAAACTATGTGTTACCCAAAAAATTTAGTTGAATATGGGAACCTAATCCTATTACGGTCACCCATATCCATCATGCCTTGCAAATAATAATAAATGGGAATCTAGAAGTGTCTTCATTTAAAACCATCATATCAAATGAAATCACCATATATATTCACAATTCTAGTGATTTAGTATTATAATATCTATTCGTTGCCCAAAATTAATATATTAAAACCATATTAATGTGTAACTATTTAAACAAATCAAATTTTATATTGTTAATTAAAAAATATAATCCAAATATATATACACATATCTAAACACATATAATTTATAAGTTAAATGAAAATTCTTCATATACATAATTATATTAATATAAAATAAAAAATAATTTCAGGAATAATCATGGTGTGATAGGTTTCCAACCCTACCTTTTCTATAGAGAGAATAAACTGCTAGGAAAATGATCAGTTAGAACCATAGTTCCCAACCATTGCTAAATTCCATCATAATTCTACAAATAAATATTAATAAACCATAATATACCTTGATATTAATGTATATAATGACATAAAAATCTAAATTAATGTTTGAATAAAACCAAATCTTTTAAATTTTTATCTATAATATTTCTCTTATATGCTTGGAATAGAATATTATAAGAAGGAATTTAAAAATATTAAACTAAATAATAAAAATTTCATAATATAAAAAATTTATATACATGAGTATATAATATATATTTAATAAATAATTTGATAATTCAATTATTTAAAAAGGAAACATAAAATATCAAATAATCATAATAATTCAAATTACTTTTGATTTTGTCTAAATTTATTCTGATTTAGTGCAAGCCGGTTGGCCTTCTCCAGTGAATCCTTTAAAAATGATTTTATTTGTATTTATAAAGACTATGATTTTCCACCATTTCATATTCAATCTATCTATAACATTTTATAAAATGAAAATAATGAAGATATAACAGAATAATGTATATCCACATGCTATTTTTGTTCTCTGGTCACACAAAGAACCATGAAAAGTTAGCGTACACTATGGCTTAGTTAGTATTCTCTGTGAGTTTCGACAATGAAATTGTTGTCATCTAACAATGATTTGGTGATGTTAAAAAAATACATTGTTTTATGATATTAATAACAACGATATTATACCTTTAACCAGTTTTTTCCACTATAAATATTGGAACACTATGAGACATTGATTTAAATTCCATACAATTTTTTGTTAGAAAATACTAGACTATAATTTTTTTATTAAAATATCAAATACCACTATTTGTTTTATAAAATGAAAATGGTACTATAAAAACACTGAATGGATTCATGTGAAAAAACATTGATATAATAAGTAGAATAAAATAAAAAATCAGATATCATGATCAACTAGTAGTGGCATTAATATGATTAAATATGTAAAACAGAAAATGTATTTACCTCAATATCCATGATTTTTATATTTATTTGTAGGGAGTTTAATCAAGTTCCATTAATTTCCACTAAGTGGGTATTTCCCCTGAATGTATATAGTAGACACTAAAATATCTAAATATTTGGGTGAGACCATTTCTCCACAATGGTTCTCTAGAACCTCCTTCTAAAAAAATATACAAAAAAAAGAAACGGAGATAATTTTGGATAACAAAGAGTAATCTCCAATGTCTCAAATGAGGAATCAGAATCTATAATTTATTACCCTCCTTCATTAAATGAATGAGATGATTGGAGTTTAAATGTTTATTACATTATGAAATGAAAAAACAATTTGTATTTCACCTCATCGATTAAAATAATTGTTAAAATTATATTTCAATTAATTACTTATTAACACATCATCATATGAGGTTCCTGTAAGAAAAATAATCATGATATTCATCATGGTATAGTCAGGTTAACTATATCATATGTAATTTCACAAGATCATCATGAAGGGGCACTAATAACCAGGAGAAGATAGTAACTATGGTGTGGTGACATTCATTATGTCATGGTCAATTATTTAGTCTATAGTATTCAATAATATTAATGAACCACGATGGATATAAGATCCATAGTTTTTTATGATGTAAAGATCCTTTTTTATACTTAAGATGATATTTATGGCCTAATGTGAATACCCTTTGAGGTTGTGGGGGTATCATAGGTGTTTGGGGCTTCTTCGTAGCCCAAAACCCAACTTTTTGGGGAAATCGAAAGGTCGCAAGGTTACTAAAAACCATGCAGGGAAGGTCGCATGGTAACATCATACCATGGAAGGGAGGACAATGGGGAAATATTGGACACACAATTTAAAAAACCATTTGGATGGAGTTGCATGATCATGTGGGGGTCTATACCATTTTTGAAGTGGGATGAGACATGTTTTGTGCAGAGTTTTTTAAACTGTGAAAGAAGACTGTACAAAGTTCCACTTCATACAATATTGGAACATGGTTGGAACATAGTCTAGAAAACTATGTATCCAAACCGTGAAACCCGCAAAATCATGGAAAAATAAATTATTTTCCCTTAATTAATCCTAAAACATAATTTTAAATATCACTTTCCTACTACTATAATGACCTGATTTTTTGAAGAATATTATGTTTCTTAAAAATGTATGTTTTACTATATCACATTCATTAAAACTATATATGTATAAATTGAAATGTAACTATTTGTTTTTGACCATTATATCATCATTTAAAATTATGACTAATCATCAATATGACCGTTGGAAACAATAATAAATCTAACGTTATATTTATTTCTTATAAATAGAAATGATAATTGAATATTAATTCAGAAAGGAGAGTCTATGTCATATTCTAGTAGAATTTTTACATAAAAATATTATTTATCAGAGTTTCTGAGGGAGATTGAATTTCTAGTATTTTTCCTATAAAATTCCAAGATAATATCAAACAACATAAGCATGAGCACAACCATTTTTGGGAGAAGATCAAGCTTATAAAGATAACAAACAAAACCATGTTTACCGAACGACCCCAGGAAAGCCACACTATCACCAACATTACTCAAAGGTAATATGATATTGTAATAAAGGCATATGTATCATGACCCTAGTATTATTATTATGTAAATAATTTTGGTGTAGAATAATTACTATACTTTCATTCTATTAATGTTACATTGTAAATGATTTTTTAAAAGCATAAATAATATTTTTGGTTAATATTAAAATTCATTTAAGTAATATATTTTGATGAGTTAAGATATTTTTTGAAATAACGAATATTTTAATAAAATATCATTATTAAATTTCTTTTATAAAATATAAATGATCATATAATTTTTATAAAGTCAAATGTTGTTTTTATTAAGGCTTGAAAAATGTTTTGCCAAGACCCATCAATTTTCAATAAAGGTTGGTTTTTATTTTAAAGGTGAAATTTAACATATGTAGAAAAATATTTAGATAAATTAAATATTAGTTTTGGAATCAGGGCTTTGAAGTTATCCAATAGTGAATTATTCATAATTTTCTGAGATAGTTGAAATTTCAGGTTAAAATTAAATAGTGTTTAAATATATGATACATTTTATGACATCATAATGAACCAATAGTGATGTAATAAAAGACAATAAAATGAATATTCAGACAAATATATGTTTTAACATTAAAATAATGATATTTTAGATTCGTTTTATTTATTTTATAATGAATTTGTGAATCCTCCACGACATATAAAATAAGTTAGGATTGTAAAACAATTTCCTTTAGAGTGTGACTCACATCCACTTAAGAAAGGGAAATACCTTAAATTATCTATCACATGTAATTATAATATTATTTTTCCACTCCCCTTGTCTATAAACCATGTGAAAATACCATTTTTTGGTTTCTGGGTTGGAAATTTTCATTTTGTAGTGTCCAAAACCAAAATAATAGAGAATTCCCCCTCCTTTCCAATATAAACCCCCCCAAGCACCCATTAATCTTCACTAAATATCCTATAATCTTGTGCAAAAAATGATATATAATCCATACAGTCCTTCCAAGGCTCCCCCAAGCCACCAATAATCCTCTTCCAATCCTTTCAGATCACATATCCAAGTAAGGGATCCTCTCATTCCTCTCTTGCATGCAATACAAGAATGTTTCTTGAAAATAGTTTTTAAAATTTATTTTGGTTATAATTTTATAATTTTATAATAAATTAACAACTATAAACTTTATGTTATCTCAATTTGTAATCATTTATCCTCTACCATTTAGATCCTTACCTAAGCTGCTACTAAGCTGAAATTCAGTAGGTGAATTTTCTCTTCTCATTTCCATTCAAGAACTTCTATTATATTATGCTTCATAAATTCCATTTTTATATGTTGGGTTATGATTTCCCATGATAACATAAATATAAATATGATATAAATATGATTATAACTTCCATTAAATCTCACAAATCCCCCATATGATCCTTTAATTACTCCAGTTAAAATGCCAAAATTTCATATGGGATCTTGCACCCGCCTATTTTATGAAGTATACTTTTTATGTAATGTCTCCTAATTTATCATTGGTAATAGTGGGACAAGATCTTAAATACTCCTCATATTGTTAATTTCATGTCTATATTATTAGATACATCCTTCTCTCTCATCATCTCTTTTTATGATATTCTGTATGTTGCTGTTATGCTGTAGAAATTGCACCAGGATCTTCCATGCCAATAGAAACATGTAGGGAATTCCATACCCATTACTCTATCAAGGGTATTACCATTATAAAAAAATAATTATCTATTGAGGACTAAAAAATATTTATTCCACATTATTTGATCATGTAATAATGTATGATGTTGAATTAATCCAGGGTATATGATTTACATACAACACTTAAGAATGAAAATGAAATGATTATGAAGGGTTCACCTTGATATAACTCTAATTAATTAGGTAAAGTTTAGCATCTTGATATGTCATGTTGGGACATGGGTTTACCTGATTACGTTATAGGATTTTTTCCACTTTGTTGGGATAGTGTTTTACATGTTTCTTTAATGTTTATGATGCATTGTTTTATGTTGTTTTCATATTTCCATGTTATGATAAGGATGCTATATCATGGATTTATGTTCATGTTTCTCATATGCTATATTGATATTCCAATTTCCTAAAATGTATTGTATTATTCATGGTATTCATTTTTTACTCCCTTTCTGGGCTTTATAGCTCACTCATTTCTTATGTACATCCCCTGGTTATCCCATGAAATACTAAGTATGAAGGTCTTTTTTGATCATGTTAGTAAGTTTTATAAAAAGACATAGTATTTCGTGTTTTATGTAGTTATGTAAAGTTACTAATTTCCCAAGACACTATACCTCTTGATCTTTATATTTTTATTAAGTGGAAATCTATGTAATAAATCATGTCTAAATATGAAATAAAGGGCGCAATTGTAATAGTTTGTAGGAAAGGATAGGTTTATTTATTTTTGTGATTAATATTATAAAATTCTAGTTAAAGCCTTAGGGATAATACTAATTATATAAAAAACATCCCTTAATTTTTGTACATATTGAGTAAGTGTTTAATTATGAAAATGCATCCCTGATTGGATACAAATAATTAGAGGTGGATCTAGCACACATGTATCTTGGGGTAAACCCCAAAAATACCTCTTTGAGGTAGACTCAAACAAGAACTCATGCATGAAAAAATCCTTGATTCACTTTGGGTTTGAAAATCACATGGGATATTCTTTGGAATATTCATACGCTTGTTATGAACCATTATTAACGGAACAAAATAAAATAACCATAAGAATATATGTTATGATATAGATAATGGATAACCTATATTAAATCATAGGGAATCACATGTTATTATACAGTATTCTTACACACGTCTATCCTTCTATGTTCAATTTATTCTTTTTAAATTATTATTAGGTGTGTATTTAGACTCCCTAGTTATATTTTATTTTTTATAATCAAAATATGGAAGGAGGAAAATCACAAAAAACACTTATCTCTTTTCTTGAAGAACTTCACAGAAATATTGTCCCGAATTCATGCTCATATGACATTGAATCCTTTTCAAATATCCATGTCACAATAAAAAAACATTATGAGGAATCCAATACCTCTATCATTATATAGTTCTTTCATGCCTCAAGTCTCATCTACTAGATAATATTGCACTCACAAAATTCTTACCAATCTAAGCATGGGATGCACCATTAGCGTCTTTTCAAATTATTCTCTTTATTTTTAAATAAAGAAGCACTAAATGACTATCTATAGGTAACGAAATAGGGAGTCTTCCGATCAACCTATATATATAATTATAATTTTTTTTCTTTTGGTAAATACCAAAACCGATATACCAAAACCCAATTTTGAAATATTTTAATATAAACCAATAAGACTTTTTTATAATAATCATGTTCAAGAAGATATTTCAAAATGTAATATGATAAATACATTTTTAATGACTTATCGGTCCTTCCATCGATATAATCCAAAAATTATTTAGGTGTTTTTGGGTAATGGATGTAGATGATTTTTAAAATATCATAAGGTACCTTTGTGATCCATGAACCCTTTCTACTTAAAAGATAATGATAATAAGAAAGACTTAAGGCCTCACTAAAAGGATGATAGAGAAGTACCAAATAAAATTATCGATACAAATTCTATTATATCATGGGGTTTTTATTGTAATATAAATGACATGTAGTCATGATGGATGCTTATATTTGTTTTATCATAGTTTGGTTATTAATACATATTCCACTATGATTTTTTTCTATACTGAGGATATTGTTTCTTCATGACTCATTATAGACACTAATTTCTAGTCAAGAACCCATGATATATAGGGTGGAATGCCTAAGCTTATGTTGAACCATTGGTCCAATTACATATCGAGTAATATGTGACATGGAGTATTAGATTTTTTGATTTAGAAAATACTGAAAATTGGTATAACCATTTATTCATTAAATATAATTATAAATTATGTCAATATGTAGATGTTAGAGGTTCCTAATGGAATATTATGTGTTGTAATTTTACATGTTCTTTCATTATGAAGAATGATTTGAATAAGTAAGCCATCTGTGAGGCTTGAAATAATATATCCACTTGATTAATTATTTGGTCTCATGAGGAAAACTAGCATTTTTATCTGGTCTATGCATACTGATTTATGAATGATTAATTTGTAAAATGACTTAAAAATATGATTATTATATCATTTCACAAATCCTCAATTTCATGGTTTTGATTTCTTACATTATATACTCCATTATTGTGAAATTTTTAATTTTTATCCACATGATCAAATATTTTTATCATTATGGGTATGTTATTCTTATATATCCATTTATATTGAATTTATTTTCTTATTTATTCATACTATATTATGTATGTCATGATAATTTTTATTTTCATTACACTGTATTATATATCTTACTAAACGTTTGAGTCCACCCATTTTTATTGTTTTTCTTTTTCCCTTAAGACACCATAATGATTAATCTATATTGAATAAGGATAAATAGTTTTATAATTTAAAATATTTATGAGTCGTTATGGTATAATTAATGTCTCAATGTAATATAATGACAAAATATGTTTCTAGTATCCGGATAATACAAAAATTATTTTTCATAAAGATTATAATGTAATAAAAGGTTTATCAACTCCTGGTAGCTTGATTTAGGATTGTTCTAATATATGTATTCTGAAGACTATAAAATGTAGTGTTATTAAAAAAAATTTCACTAGTTCAGAAAATGTTATTTACGTCACCATTTTTTACGTCAGTTATATATAATCGACTTGATAATTAGTGAAACATGGTTTTTTACATCGGTTATTTTATAACCAACGTAAATAATGCGGTGAGTAAATTTTTAACATCGGTTATTTTAATAACCAACATTACAAATCATGAGTGTTCATTTTTTACATCGGTTATAAATTAAAAGATGTAAACAACCAAATCACGGTGTTTTTTACATCGGTTATTTGATAACCGACGTAAAAAATGAGATATCTAAATTTTTTTACGTCGGTTATAAAATAATGACGTAAAAAAAAGCGGATTTTGAGGCCTTTTTTACGTCGATCATTTGATAACCGACATAACAAAACAACCAGCAGAATTTTTTACTTGGTAATTTTATAACAGATGTAAAAAACTGTGATTTATGATGTATTTTTTACGTCGGTTATTCTATAACAGATGAAAAAACCCACACACGGATTTTTTTTACGCCGGTTATAAAATAACTGACATAAAAAATCCTTATCTGATATATTCATAACGTCTATTATTATAATAACCGACGTTATAAATGTAAAAAAATAGTTTATAAAGTCGGTTATTAAATAACCGACATTATAAAACATTTAAAAATTAACAAGCCACGTTGATTGTCATTTACGATTTTTCGATCGACAGTCCGGCGGCTCATCTCTCTCGCGTGGTAAACCCTAATTGACTCGTCGATCCCATTGTGTTAAACACATTTTGCCATCATCTTTTATCATCTTTACTCTCCACGGATCTATCATCTCAACTCGCAACACTCAAGTAAGTATCCCACGACTTTATTTCGTTTGTTGTTTTCCCGGATAGTCTATATTTATGTTTTGCAATTTGTTTTGTTTAAACTAGGTAAGATTCTTCATTTTCAAACCCTCTTACCTCTTTTTTCCATCATCATCTTATTTATCATCCCTAGATCTATTAGATCGACTCGCAATATTCACGTAAGCCTCAACTACTTCTATTTAGTTTGTTTTTGTTTCGAAAATGCCTGAAATTGATGGTAATTTTTGTTGTCATTTACAAATAACGATCTCATTCACCTATATTAATCCATAGAATGGTTATTGATTAAATGTATGAATTTTGAAATGATATTTCATGTGTTTTTTTTCTTATGTTTATCCTCTTTTATATGAGAATCTATTAGACATATAATGTAATGGTTGTTGACCTCTATGGCCCTTCGATGCATCGCTATGTCTCATGATTCCAAATAAAAATGGGTTATGCTGAGGGCTTACCCTAGTATTTTTTGAGGCCTTGGCCAAGGCTTTGAAAATTTGTTTATGATTTCTATAATTATCCATTACCTCATTATGATATTACTTGTTGAGAAAACATGTGATCATTTGACTAGTTCAATATCAATGGTTATTTTTAATTATCATACGATCATTTAAGTAACCATATTTAATAATATTTAATTCCATCTATTTCATGCTGAAGTATATATATAATGCATGTGTTTGTAGTTGTTCACCATGCCTAGTTTTTATATGTAAACCATTTTTTGGGGGGTTTTCCGGGGGGTGGGGGCTGTCCAGAGGGTTGGGGGTGTCCAAGGGGTGTCTAAGGGGGTGGGTGGGTGTGGGGGGTTGTCCAAGGGGTAGAGGCCTATCCAGAGGGTTTTGGGGGTTGTCCGAGGGGTGGGGGTTGTCTAGAGGGTTTGGGGGTGTCCAGGGGGTGTCCAAGGGGGTCGGGGTGGGGTGGTGTCTAGGAGGGGTGGTGGGCACTGTCTGGAGGGGTGGGGTGATGTCCAGGGGGTAAGGGGCTATCCAAAGGGTTGGGGGGTCTCCAGCGGGGTGTCCAAGTGGGTAGGGGGTGGGGGTGGTGTCCAAGAGGGGCGAGGGTGATGTCTAGAGGGGTGGTGGGATGTCCGGGGGTGGGGGGTTTTACAGAGGGTTGGGGGTGTCCAGGGGGTGTCCAAGGGGTGGGAGGGTGTGGGGGCTGTCCAAGGGGGTGGGGGCCTGTCTAGATGGTTTTGGGGGTTGTCCGGGGGTGGGGGCTGTCCAGAGGGTTGGGGGTGTCCAGGGGGGTTCCAATGGGGTAGGGGGTTGGGGTGGTGTCCAGTAGGGGTGGCGGGTGCTGTCTAGAGGGGTGGGGGCTGTCCAGAGGGTTGGGGGTGTCCAAGAGGGTGGGTGTGGGTGGGTGGTAGTCCACGGGTGTGGGGGGCCTGTCCAGAGGGTTTTGGGGGTTGTCCAGGGGTGGGAGATATCCATAGTATTGGGGGGTGTCCAGGGGTATTGACTACAACATCGTGGTTTCTGAGATTATCACATGATGATTGTTCTGTGATTATTGGCTTTACATTGTGATTTTCTCCATCTGAATTTTTATTTTAAATATGATTTGATTCTCAGGTTTACTCCATTTTCTCTAATTTTTTATCAACCACTGTAGGACCCATGGTTTTCTTTGATTCAATGGAATTTAAAACTGTTATATCTAACTATATTTTGTTTTAAAAATAATATTCAAGCATACTTTTTTTAAATACGTATAGATTTGTTTTATATTTCAAAATTGTTTTGCATTCAAATTATGATTTTTTCATATAAACATATATTTGTCTTATCTTAAAAAAATATATATTTTTGATATTTGTTATAGGTAATAATGAGTCGAAGTTGGATTATGGCACATCGAATGAGTAATGAATATGAGGAAGGTTTTGATGCCTTTTTGGAATTTGCTAAATGAAATGTTCCAAGTAGTGACATTTTTTTCTGTCCATGCCTGAAATGTTTGAATATGAAGAAGTTGAAAAGTAGAGAGATAAAATATCATCTGATTTGTCATGGTTTTAATCCGAGTTACAGCCCTTGGATTTGGCATGGTGAAACTAGACAGAATTTCACTGATGAAGATGATTTGCAAGATGGTAACAACGATGGAATTGAAGAAATGATTCCCGATATTGTAGCAAAACAAATTGAGATAGAACCGACAGTTGCGCGCCAATATGGTGATGCTGAAAAACCATTATATCCTGGTTGTACAGATTTTATGGTTTTGTCGGTGGTGTTAAGATTGATTAACCTGAAGGAGAAACATGGATGGAGTGAATGAAGTTTTACAATGATTCTACAATTGATGAAAGACATTCTTCCAAAAGATAACGGTCTTCCAGATTCACATTACAAGGCCAAATAAATATTATACCTGATGGGATTTGGATACAAGAAAATACATGCCTATACGAATGACTGTATTATATATAGGAAGGAATATGAATTTCTGTCAGAGTATCCTAAATGTAGGACATCATGGTATAAGGTGAAATAAATATCAAAGGCTGATGTAGTGATTACAAATCTCCCTTCAAAGGTATTTTGGTATCTTCCTATAATTCATCATTTCAAATGTTTATATGATAATTTATATGTTGAAAAAAGGTTAAGATGGCATGCTGATGAGCGGGTATGTGATGGAAAAATACGTCATCCAGCTGATTGTCCACAATGGAAGAAAATTGATGCGCAGTATTATACATTTGGAAATGAAATTAGAAATATCAGACTTGGGTTGTGCGCAGATGGAATGAATCCATACCGAACCCTCAGTAGCACACATAGTTCTTGGCCTATTTTATTGGTAATTTACAACCTCTCTCCAGATGTTTATATGAAGTGAAAATATGTCATGTTGAGTATAATGATCTCTGGTCCAAAGCAACCCGACAATGATATTGATGTTTACGTGTCACCGTTGATTGATAATTTGAAACTATTATGGGCTGATGGTATTAGGGTGTATGATTCTTATAAAATGGAATATTTTCAACTGCATGTAGTGCTTCTGTTCACTATAAATGACTTCCCAATGTATGGAAATTTGTCTAGATAGAGTGTTAAATGGCATAAAGCATATCCAATTTGTGAACAACAGACGTCATATTGTCAATTTCATCATGGGAGGAAAACAATGTACATGGGTCATCAAATGTTTTTGCCTATGGATTACCCTTATAGAAGACTAAAAAAGTCATTCAATAGCTTACAAGATTTTGATACTGCTCCAAAACCTTTATCCCCTGATCTATATATTCAGAGGGTGAAAAACCATGATGTGACATTGGGAAAGACACAGAAATCCGGAAATGATAGATATGTTTGGAAGAAAAGGTCAATATTTTTTGAGCTACCATATTGGAGGTATCATGAAGTTAAACATAATATTGATTTCATGCACGTGGAGAATAATATATGGGATTGTTTGATTGAAACATTTTTAGATATTAAAGGAAAGACAAAAGATGGTTTGAATGCAATATTAGACTTACTATCAATGGGAATACGTTTGGAGTTAACTCCCACTCCTAAAGGAAGATGAACATTTCTTCCCCCGGCTTGTCCTACATTATCGAAGAGGGAGAAAATTAGCTTTTTTAGTGTCTTCATGATATCAAAGTGCCTCAAGGTTATTCATCAAATGTAAAAAAATTTGCCTCATTGAAGGACTTGAAGTTGATAGGTATGAAATCACATGATTGTCACGTCATGATGCAACATATTCTACCAGTTGCATTCCCTGGAATATTGCCCATTCGTGTTAGAAACACTATAATGATGTTGTGTTATTTTTTCAATTCAATTTGTAACAAGGCGATTGACGTGAATGAATTGAGCATTTTGGAAAAGGATGCAATTTTTATACTTTGTCAATTGGAAATGTATTTTCATCCAACTTTTTTAGATATAATGTTGCATTTAATGATTCATCTAGTTCAAGAAATAAAGCATTGTGGACCTGTATATCTTTGTGGGATGTATCATTTTGAAAGGTATATGAAAATATTAAAGGGTTATGATACAAATCCATATCAACATGAACCCTCCATTATTGAAAAGTATATTTCTGAGGAGGTAGCATAGTTTTGTACGAGCTACTTAGATGCGGCGCAACACATAGGTTTGCATCCATCTCGCCATGAACGAGTTAATAGTGAGGGAAAGGGGATTTGTGGCTTGAAAGCCAAATCATATTCAGTTGAACAGATGAAGAAGTTAGAATCAAACATCACGAATAACATAGCTAATGCTCAACCATATATCACATTGCATATTAATGAGTTGAAACAATGTCATCCAAAGAAGAATGAAATGTGGATTTTGAATGAGCACAACAAAACTTTTTTGTCATGGATTAAAAAGAACTTTCTTGGTAGATCAGATGTATCAGGGACATTAAAATGGATAGTGGATGGTCCATGTATAAATGTGATAACATGGTCCGGTTATGACATTAATGGCCATACATTTCATACGAGGGCTCAGGACAACAGAAGTGCAGTTCAGAATAGTGGTGTTTTGGTGTTTGCAGACGCAATGTATTTTTCGAGTGCTAAGGACAAAAACCCAATTTCTGCATCAAGTGCATATTATGGAGTGATTGAAGACATATGAGATGTTGATTACATTAAAATTAATGTTCCTATTTTTAACTATAAAGGGTTTATCTGTAACAAAAGTGTCAGACACGATGAATTTGGAATGAAACTTGTTAATCTGAATAAATTGGAAGACACAGCTGATTCTTATATAATGGCAACACATGCAAAAAAAATTCTATGTAGGAGATGAATCCTATATGTAGTGGGTGGCTGTTTTACAAGGGAAAAAACAATATGTTGGTGAGGATGAACTTGATAAATATGCTGATTTATGTGAGATTCCTACTTCCATGGAAATATTGAAAGAACATAATGATGAGCATGTCGAAGACATGTTTTGTGCCATAAGGAATGATCATGATGAAGGAATTTGGGAAAAAAATCCACTTGTACATTCCTATAATTACAAGTAACATATTTTTATTTCTTATTTACATTTATTTTTTCCATAAAATGTTAGATATTGTAAGTTTTTTATTTATTAAAACATGTATTAAAACAAAATAAGTATAAGTTTTTGTTTTTTTTAAGTTTGTTTAGTTTACATTATCATGTTTACAATTACATGAATTATATATCTATTATTTTTGTTCATTGACAATTACATTACCATGTTTACCAGGTTTACCATGTTTACCATGTTTACCATCTTGACCATCTTTACCATCATTACCATTGTTTAACATGCTTACCATATTACCAATGTTTACTATTACGTAACATAGCACACCTCTCTATTTTCTGATTATAGTAGTATTAAAATATTGTAATTTGTATATTTGTGAACTAAAATTTGTTTTTTTGATTTGAAGGATAATGACAGATCATTCAGTTGATCAACCACAGGATTCTAGAGATGAGAATATTCATCATACCTCTGGGGAGGAACATTCACATGCTCATATTACAACAAAGAGTTCAAAGGTTGGTAAACGTGGGCGCACACGTTTACCAAAATTATCACTTGCCCAACTGCAATATTAGAGGATACTCGTTGATTTTGATGATGATGATATTCATAGAGGTCCAAATGAAAAAGATTTTATGAGTTTTCTAGCAACTCAGGCTAAGAGAAAAGTAATCATACTGTATGATGACTGGAGAAGTGTGGATAAAGCGATAATCTCTCAGTTGTGGGAGAAGATTTTGGTAAGTTATTTTCTATTGTTTGACTATTCTTAAAATGTTTCTAGTATATATAATATGATTAACCTATTCTTTATCATATGAAATTTGATATTCTTGACACTGGAGGAGTCAGGAAGAAATGATTATTGTTGGCTGCTAGGAGATGGTGGGATTTCAAATCAACCCTCTCATCTGATTTCATTCATGGTCATATGAGTCATTCCAATCCATTTCTTATATATCCTTTTATAGATGAAGACACATGGAGACAATTTTTTGAAAGTAGAAGAAAATAGTCATTTTTGGTAAGGGCAATGTAAACTTTTATAGGGTTTCTTATATAAATGATATTATTAATGTTTTGTTAATGATTTATTATTCGTTATTTATAGCAAAAAAGGAATTCTCATCAGGAGATCCATTCTAAAAATGTATACCCTCATAGTTTATCTCGGGGAGGTTATGCATTTTTGGAAGAACAAATGATGGCAGAAAAATTTCAACAACTAAGAGCTGAGTCTTGAAGCTCTGGAGAGGTGGCCCCTACATCCCCTCTATCTAGACATGAAAAATGGAAGAGGTATAGGAAAGGAACAAAAGGGCAATATCTTTCGGAAGAATCGAGAATCGTAGCTGAGTGGATTGTAAGATATCTATTTTATTTATTTTAGTTAACTATTTTCTTCATATAATTTCAATCATTACATAAATGTTCAATTAATTAATACAGAAGTCTCTTGAGGAGCAGAGTTCACAGGGGACATTTACAGCTACTGGGAGGGAAGATATTTTATCTACAGCATTGGGAAAGCCTGAACATCCTAGTCATATAAAAGGATATTCGTAAAGTGTATCAGTATGAAAATTGTTGCCACCTTCTTCAACTTCTAACATTGAGGGGGTTTATAAAAAAATAGAATCCTTGGAGGCTGAAGTTCATAATATTAATGCGATGATGGAGGGCAAGATTAGAGCGTCGATGCAGTCTATGTTTGCAGACATGCAAAGACAATTTCAGACTACAGCTCCCACTCCTCCACCTCCCCCTACAGACCCCATTATTTATCCTCCACCTCCGCCAGTAGCTCCCACTCCCCCACCTCAGCCCGTGGACCCCATTTTTTATCCTACTCCTCCACCGCAACTTCCTACTTATTGCGATTTGTATGTTGATGATCCTCAACATAATATAGTAGAATATGGGTTGGTATATTGTATAAGAGATACAGTTCATCATCAAAAATTAGAGGTAGAGAATCATAGGGTCACTGTACAGTATATTATAGATAGTTTTTCTCGGGTACCATTAACTATAGATGAGGTGGTGACAGTTGGACATAGTATCGACCATTTTTTAATTTGGCCATCCAGACTTCTTCGACTCATTACCATAGAGGTATGAATGTTATTTATTTTATTTTATTTTATTTATTAATTTTGTTTTATAATTTGAAAACTAATATATTTTTCAATTTATTTTTACAGGAATACTTCAAAGGTAAAGAAAAATTGTATAAACAATAACAAAGAAAAATGGCTATGGTCTCAGATACAGATTCTAGTAGTCTTGATAGATTGTCAAGATATTCAAATTTTTTGGCGGGTCATTTATGAGTTTCCAATGGAAGATCATGTTTGTGGATGTGAAATAAGTGTTGGGATTATGAAAACTGATATCATGGAGCTTGTTACTGGAGAAAAGTTGGGCATCAACGTGGTGAAATTTTTTTCCATGTATGTCTTAACACCTTTCCCTGCATTATATTTTTTAAAAATGTATACATATGTATATTTTTAATTAGGTATCTTTATAAAATTTGTGAGAGAAATGTGCTGACAAGTGTATATGGATTCATGGACCCACAATTGATTTCCCCTGAATCATGTGCATTGGATGAGGAACAAAGAATGCTTTATATTGCTGAAAGACTTGAAAAGAATATAGTCACACAATGTTGGATGATGCCTTTTTTAAGAGGTATGAAACACATCTCTCCCAAAGAGTTCATTATCTTTTAAAATAAAAACCACTAACATTAAATTTCCTTATTTTCAGTGATCATTGGATATTAGGGGTTTGTTTCCCAAGGGAGAAAGCACTTTATTGGATATGCTCGGTCCATGATGCTGTGAGGGAAAGATTCAAGAATATATTGGAAAAGTAAGTTTCAATTGCTCAATAGTTTTATATATTATAATGAATTTTAAATTTACCCTATTCGTATTATTTTATAACAGGGCATGGGCCTACTTTCCAAAAATCACAAAGAAAAGGAGTGAAAAGATCAAATATGTAAATGCAAAGGTAAATATCCATTTATAATTTGTACTTTTTGATTTATTACATAAAAATAATATATTGAATTTACACTCATTGGAATATAATTGTCATGAAAAACAAGGCATCATCGAATGCGGATATTATATGTTATGATTTATGTATGAAATAATTACAAATAGGACCATTGTGAATTTTGACCTGGTAAGATTTCCTCTTAAACTTTGTCATAATATTTCAATTAGATTTATTCATCATACATGTTAAATACTATCCTTTTCATTTGTAGCTTTTTGATGACCCTCAACCCTATACTGGTGATGACATCAAACACTTACAAGTAGAGTGGTCAAATTATTTTACAGGTTTGATTGAATTTTAGTTGTTTGTAATGTAAAATGCAATTTTTAATATTGGGGTTGTAATTGTGTATTTGGTAGTCGTTTAGGTTGCATTTAGTTTTTTTTAAGTTGACAATGTAAGTTTTGAATGTTATATATGTGAATGTATAATTTTACTATACTTCTTTTTTTGGTCTACTTATGATGGTTTTTCTGGTACGTATTCTGGTTTGGGGGAGGGGTTCCTAGGGTGTGGGGGGGGGTGTTCATTGGGGTTGGGGGTGTCCAGGGGTATGGGAGGGCTGTCCTATGGGGTGGGGGAAGTCCAGGGGGTGGGAGGGCTGTCCAGGGGTGTGGGAGCGTTGTCCAGGTGTGTGGGAGGGCTGTCCAGGGGTGTGGAAGTGTTGTCTAGGGGGTGGGGGGTATACATGAGGGTGGGGGTTGTCCAGTGGTGTTTGGGTCTGTCCAGGGGGTCAGGGAAGTCCAGGGGTGTGGTGGGGGATCTAATGGGGTGGGGGAGGGCTCTCCAGGGTGTAGGTCGGTATACATGAGTGTGGGGGGTTGTCCTAGGGTGTTTGGAGCTGTCCAGGGGGTCGGGGGTAGTCCAGGGGTGTGGTGGGGGATGTCAAGTGGGGTGAGGGGTGAGGGGTTCTATTCATCAGGGTAGGGGTGTTGTCCAGGGGTGTTTGGGGCTGTCCAGGGGGCAGGGGGAAGCCCATGGGTGTGGTGGGGGCTCAAATGGGGTGGGGGAGGGCTGTATAGGGTGTGGGGGGTATACATGTGGTTGGGGGGGGGGGGGGTTGCCCCGAGGTGTTTGGAGCTGTCCAGGGGGTCGGGGGGGGGGGTCTAGGGGTGTGGTGGGGGCTATCAAGTGGGGTGATGGGGTGCTATAAAATAGGGTGGGGGTTGTCCCAGGGTGTTTGGGGATGTCTAGGGGGTCGGGGTAGTCCAGGGGTGTGGTGGGGGCTCTAATGGGGTAGGGGAGGGCTGTCCAGCGTGTGGGTGGGTATACATGAGGGTGGGGGTGTGGGGTTGTCTCAGGGTGTTTGGAGCTGTCCAGGGGGTCGGGGGGGGGGGGGGGGCAGTCCAGGGGTGTGGTGGGGGCTATCAAGTGGGGTGAGGGGGTGCTATAAATGAGGGTGGGGGTTGTCCCATGGTGTTTGGGGATGTTCAAGGGGTCGGGGGCATTCCAGGGGTGTGGTGGGGTCTCTAATGGGGTAGGGGAGGGCTGTCCAGGGTGTGGGTGGGTATACATGAAGGTGGGAGGGTTGTCCCGGGGTGTTTGGAGCTATCCAGGGGGTCAGGGGGCAGTCCAGGGGTGTGGTGGGGGCTGTCAAGTGGGGTGAGGGGGTGCTATTCATGGGGGTGGGGGTGGGGGGGGGGGGGGGGTTGTCCAAGGGTGTTTGGGGCTGTCTAGAGGGTCGGGGGCAGTCCAGGGGTGTGGTGGGGGCTCCAATGGGGTGGGGGAGGGTTGTCCAGGGTGTGGGGGGGGGGGTATACATGAGGGTGGGGGTTGTCCTGGGGTTTTTGGAGCTTTCTAGGGGGTCGAGGGGGGGGGGGGGCTGTCCAGGGGTGTGGTGGGGGCTGTCAAGTGGGGTGAGGGGGTCTTGTTCAAGAGGTTGGGGGGGTTGTCCAGGGGTATTTGGGGATGTTAAGGGGGTCGGGGTGTAGTACAAGGGTGTGGTGGGGGCTCCAATGGGGTGGGGGCTATCATGTGGGGTGAGGGGGTGCTATTCAGGAGGGTGGGGGGTTGTCCAGCGGTGTTTGGGGCTATCCAGGGGGTCGGGGGGAAGTCCAGGGGTGTGGTGGGGGCTCCAATGGGGTGGGGGAGGGCTGTCCAGGGGGTATACATGGGGGTGGGGGTTCCAATATGGTACAAATTCTTGATTTGGTTTCTGGTTGTTTCTGGGGGAGAGCATAGGAATGCATTCGATTTTTTTTAAAAAAAAATTAGTCTTCCATGTCGGTTATTTTATAACCGATGTGATAAAGAAATCAGGAAGGGTTTATCACGTCAGTTTCTTAAATAACCAACGTGACACACACCTGTGTCAAGGTTTATCACATCGTCTATTTAATAACCTCCGTAATAAAAGACCTGGGAAATGGTTTATCACATTGGTTATTAAATAACCGACGTGATTAAAGGCCTGGGAAATGGTTTATCTCATTGGTTATTTGATAACTGATTTGATAAACCATTTCCCAGACCTTTTATGAGGTCGGTTATTTTATAACGGATGTGATAAAACCCCCCGGACTAGTTTAGCATGTCGGTTATTATATAAATGATGTGATAAACCATTTCCCAGGGGTTTATCACATCGGTTATTCAATAAGCTACGTAATAAACTCCCCCGTATGTGTTTATCTCATCGGTTATATAATAACCGACGTGATAAACCCCCCCGGTTTATCATGGCCGTTATATAATAACCGACGTAATAAACCCTGACCCCCCCACCGGTTTTTTCACCTCGGTTATTAATTAACTGATGTGATAAACACTGCGATGTTATATTTTTTACGTCAGTTTTTAAATAACCGACGTAAAAAACGTTATTTATAACGTCGTCTGTATTAACATCGACTAAAAACTGACGTAATAAATTATAAATAATCAATGTAAATAACGTTTTCTACACGACTGTGTATCCCATATATTTAAATAAGATAATATATATAATTATTGGTATCAAGATAAATAATGAATATAAATACATGGGAAGTGAAAAATCAAGAGTAAAAATTATTTTCAACACTATATCCCGCTTTATATACATAGTTATTGGTGAGGTTTCCCATTGATAATTATCAAAATATTATTTTCACTAGTGTCTAACCTTACTTATCTCTCAAATTAAACAATGGAAGTCTTCTTGAATCGAAGGCCACTATTAAGTGGTGATATTAATATGGGTATTTCCATCGTAGTGGTAAAAAATATATCCATGAAAAAATCATTGTCAAAAATATAGGAAAATTTAATATATAAGGACATTATATGAATTTTATATATTGGGGTTTCATAAACTATATATCATGGGTGTTGTATCTTCGATCATTAGGAATCATTTGTATTAGGATCCATTGTGATGGGTTCCACTATGGTGGAATAAATTATTGTAGGAGTGGCTTATAAAGTGGGTAACATCTCAATGAGAATACCCTCTATCTGCTACAGACATGCCTTTGTTTAGGGTCTCATCTGTTGTCAGTATTTTCTTGATTAAGTAGGTGGATTGATATCTGAAAGTGGGATTGATGAATGGAATTCTTGGAGGTGAATCAACCATATTCTCGTTACCATTATTCTCATTCTTAATTGTAAAATCACAATATTAATGATCTACTTTTGTGGACTCCACCATCTCTAGTAAGCTAGATGTTGCATTAGCTAAAGAGGTCCTTTGAGAGGGATCTAGTACTGGGGTTGGGGTGCTATGATATAGGTGATGGATGTTGATTGATGATTGGGGTAAAAATTTTAGGTTAATATGAATTAGATTATAACAGTATATGGTAAATTTTAGTGCTTTTAAGGAATATTTAAGTTGTATTTCTATACATAATGGACAATTATGTACTCTAATTCATTCTCCACAAAATGTTATGTCACTATAATAGTGATTTATGTAAGATATTTTGAAGTATGACTAGGTCTAGATCAGGGTGTTGGAAGAGTTTTTATGGGACATATCTTGATAATGTTGTCCATTAACCACTACCATCCTTAGTGATTGTAAAATTATTATACCAAATGAATTTATTACAATCATTCTATATAAACCCATTTTTATGAAATATATTTGCTAATCAAGGGAACCATTTCAAGTGAGGAATGTGGAATGACATGATTGAAAGAAACAAGGAGTTTGGTGAGGTGCGTGATAAAATTCCACCCAATTTCATACATATAACACCATGCTATTATAGAAGAACACTATGTCCTTTAATATATATGACATATAGAATCAATCCTAAACAAACCAAAAAATATTATTATACGACCATTATAACATAAACATTGAATTGGTGATTATGAATAATAGAAACTAAATAGTTAAATATATATATATATATATAAAGGTCATAATAAATTAAAATCCACTGATTTATTCTTATAAAAATAAATAGTGAATTTTCCGTAATGATATTTTTTTCTTCTGAAAATACATTTTCTTCAAAAATGATTTTTTTTCTTTTTGTGGGAGAATATTATAGTTAATTTATTGAAATTAATTAAATTATATTTTAAAAATATATTTAATTTTTTAAAATAATGATATTAAATTTACCTTAGGGTAAATTTTTCATATTTTTTTGATGTGATTAATTTTCCAACAAATAGTGAAAATACCATTTTTTATAAAACGATCATTTTATTTTATCTAATAAGTATCATTATGATTTTGAAATGATCTAAAATTATTATAATTAACATTTAATTAAATATAATATAATTAAATTTATTTTAATAACCTTTATATAAGTTTTTTTATAACTACATCTTTTGTATTATAATGAAATTTTATAAATACTCTTTTCATTACATTTTATAAATTTATATTAAGAGTAATATTTTTAAAATATAGAAATTGAATATTGTAAAATTTATTTCGTATTTGAACATTTTGTTTCTAAAAATTATAAATAATTCAATTTTTTAGACATTATGAATAGAATCATTAGTAATTTTGTTACCTATGTAATGTATAAATAAGGTAAATAAGGTCTAAAATAAAATGATATGGTATAAATAATGAACCTAGCACATTTCTTAATATTATTTGATGAGTATATTTCATCCATAATAATCCAAAAGATAAAGATATCTACGTTTTCCATTTTTATTTTTTTTACACTGTATATTAGTATATATACTAAAAAATAGAAAAAATATTCTATTAGTTTTATTATAGTTAATTTTTTGACTATTGGATAAATAAAGGATATGATTGTTTCTAGATATTCATGTGGAATTTAAATTATTTCTTTCATAATGGTAATTTATTTATACTTTTTAGTGAATAAATATTTACCATAAATGCTTTCACATCACAAAGAAAAAATTTATTTAATATGATGGAAATTAAAATAAATGAATATAAAAATTGTAAAACATATATAATATCAATGAATTATCATTTCCTAATAATTTTATAGATCTATTTGAAATTTTAGTGTAGTATTAAAGAATTATATTCAAATTATCCTCTAATCTTGATGAATTTAAATTCAGATTAAATAAATAGTATCAAAAAATGACATTCATGATATTTTATAATAATGATTATTTTATAAAAGATTTAAAATCCATAAATAAATTATATTCTTAAAAATGAATGGAATATAGTTTGAAACATCCTCCATGTTCCATTTATGGGTCATCATGTTTTTTTGCAATACCATTATTAACCCTTAAAGGGATGAAATCATTAATATTATGGTAATTAATAAAACCACTAATGGGGTAGGGGCTTTAAACTAAATTATAAAGGTTAAAAAAATATCTAAGACATTAAAAAAATTAATTATATATTTTTTTATATTATTTGCTTTTTTTTTACATCAATTTGTATACAGTTGGTATAGTAAAATAATATCTATTATTTTAAAACATAAAAAAATTTCAAGAATTACACTACCCTCACTTATAAAAGGGCACACCTTATCTCAAATATTAACACCAATTTTATTCGTCTATATCAACTAAACACTACTAAGATTTAAAATAAACACCCTTATCCATGTTCAAGAGGTTATAGTTATTATAAAATACCTACCCTAAGTCTCTTAATAAGAGATCTAAAGGAATTCTACCAAATAAGCAGAAATCATCATGGCTAATTCCTTCATGTTAATTTATTCTTCAACTAATTATTAAAGTGTAGTACCTATATTAAGATAATAAAACCTATATCAAAAATATTCAATATGTCACTAATAATATAGGAGAACCATATTCCACTTATTTTTCAACCAATGAAAAAAACACCGTCATGTGTACGTACGATTTACCATCTTCACATAGTGGTGTAATTCATTTTTAATCACAATATTACATAGTTGGTTAATCAGATATTAAATTTGATATTCTTGAAGGATTATCTATTTTACCTATCACCACATCTTTATATTGATCCTACTCTAAATTCGTAATGTCATAATAATTATTTTTCTATATTGAACTTGGTGGTTTTTTTGGTAATGATTTAGAACCCTTGACTTATTCTAATGGTTTTCATAGTTTCATCATTCCATATAGATGAAACATTGAAAAATGGTATGAGGATTTATTAGTAAATTTTTGAATTTGATCACATAAGTGTGATTCTTAAACTCAATTTTACATGTGTTTTCCTGATGTCCCTCCATTCCACACACATAACATTTCCTTTACTAGATGATACAGTATATAAGATGCTTCCTTAAACACTTTTGACATTTGGGATGTTGGATTTTTTACCAAAAAGTGTCTTGTATAGTGACAACCTAGTGTTAATCTGAATTCTCTATTATTTATCTCCAATCATATGATACCACTAGGAATCACCTTTTATAATCTCAACATTAAGGGAACATCGGTCAACATCTTTATCTTTGTGAATGGACCAAAATAAAAAATATATTAAAAAAATAAACCTTATACAACTAATGAAATTGTTGATTTTACATTCGTTGTTAATAATAACACTATAAGAATATTTTTAACACCTTATATAGTTCAAATTATTATATATGATAGATTATTTTTCATTTCAATTTATTTCAAGGAACTCTATCTCTATTTTAACATGTAATGTGTGAAGGAATATATATTGTTAAATAACCTCTTGAATTTATCCCACTCAATAGATTATATGTCTCCCTTGGGATTTTTTTTCTTGATAAGTGGCAATCACTAATCAACTTCTCCATCATAGTGGTAATAATCTAGAATAACCTTCTCATTCTCAATGCATTAAAGGATATATAATATCTTCTTGAGGGAGTTAATCCATTAAACAGTGATTATGGGATTAGAAAATACACTAAAAATGGATGTATCTGAAACATAAAGGATTAAAATACAAATTTCTCTCTCATATGGTGTTCCAAGTGATTCATGTTATTACTTATAACTCGAGTTAGTGGTTATCATATTTTAATAAGGTTCTAAACCCCTTATACCATCATGTAAGGCATTTCATTAGGGATGTAATCACAATACACATTTCACATGTCGTTAACATGAATTCTTCCACATCAATCCATTTTAAAAAATAAATGATATTTAGGGATAATAATACTTTTTTATACATATATAAATGGAAAAACATAACATTTATATAAGTTACTCAAACATGATGTGTCGAACATACCATTGGAATCTATAAGCATCCAAATTTGTTAACCATAGTAATTTTCTTATTAGGTTATCTCTCCATATTAAGTTCTATAAAAATTGATCAAATAGTTTATAATGGGTTATAAAGATTATGTGAATTATACAAAAGATATCCCCTCAGAGTGCCTATATATATGTGCATTGTTAGGCCCACTCATCTTGCACTCGGTAATGATTAACATAATACCTAGCACACCCATTTTAAGGTTATTACCCATAGGTGAATTTTTTCCATAGCCTCATCCAATAGAATGTATCCAAATAGGAATGTAATTGTAAGGAAAACAACACATTCAATATATAAAAAAAATTAGGGTGTTCTTCTATATATATGCTTATCATTTAGACTTGCCTCTAGGATTTTAACTAATGGTATCTCATCTTATTATCCAAAAAATAACTATATTTCCCACTAATACCAACTATTGTGATCCAATACTTAAATAAATATTATTTCCTGATTGATAACATACTTTTAATAATATATAATCAACAGATCAAGAGTTATAATTTTCTTTTAATGATTAGACACATAAATACATCATATTTATTTTAAAATTAATATTGTGATCATAACTATAATTGATCGGATAAAACTACATAAGATACCAGGGAAAAAATATATATGGAAAAGGGTGAGGTAGGTAGCTGAGTAAGGGAATAAACATGGAACTGAAACATAACATGAGATTAAAGAGTCATAATAATAAGTTATAAAGAGGGTGATCATATGAATGGAAATATGGCATAAGGAAATCACATTATAAGGTCGTGGAATTATAGAATATATAGAAACACTATGAAGCCTGATATCATAAAAATAAATCAAGGGTGACTCCCAATACCACCATCATAATTTGGACCATGTCCAATGTTGGAATGGTTTAACTCCCAATTCCCATAATCACAGTGGAGAAATTCCCATGGTGGATTATGTTCTCTCTCTAATCCCACACACAACATCTCATGATATATAAATTATTACCTAATTATTTTGAGGGATATATATTTCGTGGTCCACCTATTAAATAAATTAAAATCATACATATATTTCCACATGAGGAAAACAAACCATATATAAATCATAATCATGATAAAACACATTAGAAGGAAGTGGGTATCATAATTCTGATTCAAGGTATAAGAGACTGAAAAATAATAAGGACTCACAATATAATAAGGAATTAATTCATTATTAAATTTCATAATTGAAAATATAAAATATTTCTTGAACACATATTTCAAATGTAGAAAATTAATGTGAAATATCTAGGAGAAGGAATAATAAAAATAAACCATGCTGGTGGTGCTTTCTAAAATAATTAGAGGATATTTTTAGAGAAGTAAAACATTTAACATTTTCCATTGTAACGCCCCGACCCCATATTCCTAGAGTCAATGCATTATTACCTAACATTGGCATGATACAAGGAAACCATGTCCCTAAATACTGATCAATTTTGTAGCCTTGGAAATACTAGATACATTCATAAAGTTTACATTACATAATAAAATGGAAAATTACCACAACATTGTTCCCATAGAAAACACTGAGATCCCATAGACTATCCCTACATGTCAGTCATAATATACTTATTCCCATCATAGGGAAAATAAAACATAGAATGGGGGAGCTCAGATGCTCAGTAAGGATAACAATATAGTGGAAACATTAATAAATAAGCATAAACCTTTAAGGAATTGTCTAAAACTAAAACAAAATATTTTTCAACATAAACATCATCATAATATGGAAAATATAAATCAAAATAATGACATTTAATTAATCACATGGATATTATACTAGTCGAATAATCACATGCAATATCAATAGCCACTTTCACAATGATGGAATGCGTAATGTCAGACTTCATATCCACATAGTCATGGACTTGTGCCAAGACTAAAAATAAGATTTTGTCATGGACTTGTACCAAGAAACTAGTTCGTCTCATTATACCTACCGATTCATCAAATAGCTATAGAGGGCTCCACCCACCACTTACTATTTCCAATGCATTCTTCATATGAAAAGGTTTAAACAAAACATAGACAATCATATTAAAACTGGCATAAGAAATATCAATACTCTATCCATAAACCATGAATGGTATGCAATAAAACACCAACATTAAAACATATCACAAAACCTTCAATACAATATGGATGTTTTGTATCATTATAAATCAACTTCAAATAAGCTTAAAATCCATCAAATAATTTTGACATAGATGAAATCAAAAACTTTTTTTAGAGAAATATCTATTACTATTTGGAAATCATTTAAAAGTCACATAATTATAAAATAAAACATTTATTTTGAAAATATTCTTATAAGATTTTAAGGGAATCTTTGACATTGTTGTAATGGCGGAAAAAAGTTTCACCCACCGTATAAGTTAAAAAAACATTCCTACCTTAATTATGTCGAAAAGGTCATAAAGTACCTTGTTTGGAAAACGACCAAAAGATTCATTTCAATCATTTTATAAAAATTAAAATAAGGGGTTAAATTAATTCAACCCATAGTCTAGTAAATAGTACAAATGTTTTGAAATACATTTTTAAGAAACCTGGATGTGGATGATAAAGATTTCCTAGTAGAAACTTATGTAAAAACAATCTCGGATAATAAAGAGATTGTGAAATTAACCCTTATCTTTTAATTTTCCTTGGTCAAATGTACATTAACCTCATTTATAATAGTGAAATAATTGTTATTAAATTATACAAGAATTGTAAAAATTAATATGGTATCATATATAATCTTTTAATATTTCATTGTTAATAATATCTTAGTATTATCATCGTTTTGGGTGTAAACTGATTCGTTTTCGTTTATATGCTTTATTATGTAAGTAATGTTTGTTCTGGATAGGATTTATATTATTCATATTAAAAATTATAATAAGTCCTTAAAAATTATTTTTAATCATCTAATGAAAATTAGTCTTGAATGGATACGATGGGAAATGAATCTCATCGCGTTCGTGGAGACGGTAATCTGTACGTACGCAAGAGCGACAATATCATTCTTTTGATATTAAAATAATATATAATTGGATGGTATATAATTTATACAGAATAATTATCATGTTATATTTATTATTTAGATCCTTTAAACATCATTATTATACCCATCCAAATAATAATGTATTGAATAACAATTACACCATGACGTGGAGACGGTAAGCCGTATGTACGGACATATGGTGACATGTCATTCAAAGGAAGGATAGAATAATGAATATGGTTGTACCATATTTATAAAAATATCACAGTATATAAAATATACTGGATTTATTATTTTTTAATGGAATCAACAAGGAAAGAGGAAGTGGAAGAAGAAAATAACTAGAAAGAGGTGATGAAATATTTACCTCTTCTTTAGGTTATTCCTTTTCATTTGATCAAAAGGACTTCTTAAGATGGATTTTTGACTAAATGAAGGCCTATATGATGAAGTTAGGATAGTTTATAGGGTATTTGGGAAAGGTTTGTCCGAGAAAAATGGCTTTTAAGGTGTAAATTTGAGAGAAGGGGGAGTACCCTTTTATAAGAGGGGTGAGGGGCACCTTAGGAAAAGCTAGAAATATTATTTTATAATAAAATAATTTTCGGTTTATAATGGCTTAAAAATGAATTATTGAAAGGATATGATAGGGATTGGCCAAAAACCACTCAACCAATAGGTTTTAGATAGGTTTGTGTCACTATATTAACTTTATATTTTAGATTTTACTCTTAGATAAATAGTTTGACATTTAGCATGTCTCTTTCTATTTTTATATTATATGGTTAATAAACATACAATAAACTTTAAAAAGAATCCCAAGAGGTTAAATAATGATACAACTATCATTATATAATTATTTTGGCCAATCCTTAGATTTTTAGGAATATAATATCATTTAATAATATAATATTTGTTTTAAAGACTCTTTTATGTCAATTTTGACACTATTTTGTATTTTGTATTTGCTAAATTCATAACTACATTATTACTTCAAAAAAATTAATCTAAAAACCCTAAAATGTCATATTAACCTATAAAATTAGTGTAATTCATTAAAAGTTTAATATTAAATTTATTTGGATATTTATAATATCAATTATTTTAATATTTTATTAATTAGGTAGTTACTGCATCCTCATTGTGTAAAAAATAAATTTAACTATTTAATGTCAATAAATTATAAATAAAATACCATTATGTAGGAAATATTTTTATATTTCTAATGAATATTTATAGTCTATTTTACCTTATGTGTAACCCAATATTAAAAATGGTTTAGTTATTAAACAATGAATTTAACACTTTTAACTCTTCATTTAAATAAAAAATAATAAATGTCCTAATCTAATTTTTGTGGACCAAAGAGGTTCATATATTTTTCTTATGGGTGTTTCTGGTCGAATTATACTTATACAGTAGAATTATTAATGTGTCAGGGTAACAATAATATCATTTTTACCCTTAATTATTGTCTTTACTTTTAACCGTGGTAAATAAAAGAAATAAGTTATTATTCACCAAAAATTATTTTTATCTTATTGAACCACATTTTACTTAATGATATCAACTGTGGCTCTCAGATTTTTTAAATTCAACACACATAAGCGGTAAAATTATGTTTTATGTAAATTTGCAAATGCCCCTAGTAGGTGGGTAAAAGACGATGAAAAGTTCAATAAAATTTTATATATCTAATATTATTACAAAATGACTCCAATGAATTATATTGAATATATATAGGCATTATGCATCTATTTTTTCCGAAAATAAATTTAAATAAAATAATTAGTTATTTAAATAAAAATTATGTTTTAAACTATAACTCAGTGTTTTTCACTATTCATCAAAAATTATATGTTTTCAGAAAAATACCAAAAATTCACCCTAAGATAATTTTGATAATCCGAATCTAAAAATGAAGTCCATTTTGAAAGATAAAATTTAAAAAATTTCAAAAAGTGGGTTTTAATATTCATCACGGCTAGTTTGATTGGTTGTGGTGTGTTAGAACTCGATGTTGCGTACAATAGACGCTATTGTATTATTCAAAGAGAAGTGTACCATGGAAGCATGTGGTGTTACATTATCCCCTCCTTCAAATAATTTTTTCCTCGAAATTTATAAAATATTACTGCATAAGAAGACTCAGGTGGTTCTTCATCATAAGTTCCTTGGGATCCCACGTTGCCTCTTCCATCTTATGGTTTCTCCATAGAAATTTTACCAGACGAGTTGTCCGGTTTCTCAACACATGTTCTCTTGTATCAAGAACCTTGACAGGATCTTCGCAATAAGACAGATCGGGTTCCAGTTCTAATTCCTCCTAGGTAAGTACATGTGTTGGGTTAGGCATGTATTATCTCAACAGTGATACGTGGAATACATCAGGAACTTTGGAGATACTTGGAGGCTTTTCCAAATTGTAAGATACAACCTCAATTTTTTCTATAATTTCAAAAGGTCAGATGTATCTAGGACTTAATTTTCCCATCATAAAAAAAGGTATAACACCCTTACATGGAGATACCTTCAAGAACACATGATCTCCTACCTGAAATTCCAAATACTTCCTTCGGTTATCAGCATAGCTCTTCTGACTAATTTGAGCTGCATTGATGTGGGTTTGAATTACCTGCACCTTTTCCATCATTTCCTCAACAAGTTGTGGGCCTATGAGTTTTCTTTCACCAAAATCATTCCAACAGGTTGGTGTGTGACATTTCATTCCGTATAACGCTTCATATGGTGCAATCTGAATACTTTAATGGAAGCTATTATTATTGGAAAATTCTAACAGAGGTAAATATTGATCCCACATACCTTGAAAGTCAAGTGAGCATGATCTAAACATGTCTTCTAAGGTTTTAATAGTCCGTTCTGATTGTCCATCTGTTTAAGGGTGGTAGGCAGTTCTTATACAAAGTTTAGTATCTAGGGATTTCTAAAGACTTTTCTAGAATCTTGATTTAAATGGGGATCACGATCAGAAACAATCGATAGTGGTACACCATGAAGTCTTACTGCTTCATTAATATAAAGTATTTCTAAACGTTCAAGTGGTAAATCTTCTCTTATAACAAGAAAATGTGCTGACTTGGGAAGATGATCAACAATGACCCATATTGCATCATTCCTTCAAGGTGTCTATGGTAGTCCCATGACAAAGTCCATCGTAATATTATCCCATTTCCACTCAGGTATGGGAAGAGGTCGCATGACTCATCCAGGTTGTTTCCTTCTAGATTTAACTTGTTGACAAACCATACATCTTAACACAAAATCAGCAATCTCCTTCTTCATATTGTCCCACCAAAAATGTTCCTTCAAATCTCTATCCATCTTAGTGCTACCAGGGTGTATAGATAAATTGGAACTTTTTCCATCCTCCAAAAATTACATTTTTATATTAGGTATATCGGGAACAGAAAGTCTCATCCCAAATTTTAAAATTTCATCTTCATACACAAAGTCACTCATTCTCCCATCATTCAAAGCTTTAATCTTCTTTTGAAACTCTTCATCACCAGTCTGAGAACTCTTCATCCTTTCTTGTAAATATTGTCTGGAAACCATTTGAATAAGTATTGATGTTTCACCTTCTATGATGATTCCCATATACATATTTACTAGATCCATGTATATAGGATCCTTTTCAACACTCATCTTGTTCAAAACTCCATGATACTTTCAACTCAAAGCATCTTGCACCTTATTTCCCTTCCCCAAGTGGTAGTGTATAGTATAATCATAATCCTTGGGTAGTTGAAGCCATATCCTTTTCCTCATGTTGAGTTCTTTCTGTGAGAAAATATACTTCAAACTCTTGTTATCGGTATATATCTCACATTTTTCACCATTGAGATAGTATCTTCAAATTTTCAAAGCAAATATTACAGCTACTAACTCAAGATCATGAGTAGGATATTTTTTCTCATGAATTTTTATCAATAGTGTTTCATAGGAAATAACCCTATCGTTATGAATAAGGACACAACCATGTCCTTTCGTTGAAGCATCACTATAAATAACAAACACATCATTCCCTGATGGTAGAGTCAATATAGGAGAATTGACTAATCTTCTCTTCAGTTCTTCAAAAAATTCTTCACAGTCTTTTTTTCAAATAAATTTAACCACTTTACGTGTGATCTTGGTTAATGGGTTAACCAATCATGAAAAATTATGGACGGAATGCTGATAATAACCTACTAAACCAATAATAGTGTGTAACTAAGTTATACTCGTCAGTCTTAGCCATTGTTGGATTGCCTTGGTCTTTGATGGACCAGAATATATTCTATCCTTAGAGACAATATGACCAAGAAATGAAATCTCTTGAACCCAAAATTCAGACTTTCTAAACTTCCCATATAATTCATTTCTCTTAAGAGTCTTTAGGATTTTGCGTAAGTGATTTTCATGATCGTCGTAGATTTTGGAGTATACCAAGATATAATCAATAAATACCACAACAATGTCATCAAGATATTCCTTCAAAACCCTATTCATTAGATCCATGAAGACAGAGGGTGCATTATCCAATCCAAAAGGCATTAATATAAACTCGAAATGCCCGTACCTGGTTCGAAATGTTGCTTCGGAATGTCTTCCTTCTTCACACACAACTAATGATATCCAGATCGAAGGTGAATCCTTGAAAAGTATTGAGCTCCATGATGTTGGTCAAATAAATCATCAATATGAGGTAGGGGATACTTTTTCTTTATTTTTATAGCATTAATCTCCTGGTAGTCAATGCACAACCTCATAGATCTATCTTTTTTCTTAACAGAAACAATAGGGCCTCCCGAAGGAGAAACACTAGGGCGAATAAATCCCTTATTACTCAATTTCTGCAGTTGTTTCTTTAGATTCACTAATTTTATAGTGGCCATTCTATAAGGGGTATTCGATATGGGCCTTTATCAAGGAATTTAATCAATGGAAAACTCAATTTATCATTCTGGTGGATGTCCATGTAAATCTTCTGGAAACACCTCAACATATTCTTTCACAATAGGTACATCCTCTATTTGAAAATTCCATTCCCCACCCACCGTAATTTCATTATCTTCCTCCTCAATAATTGAATTTAGTTGAGCTATTGGGGTGGATGTAGACAAGAATTAGGTGGTGACGATTCTTCTATAAAGATAAGGTGTTCTTTATCATTGTCATAAAAAATAGTAACCTCCTTCTTCTAACAATAAATTTTTTCTTCATGGTTCGAAATCCAATCCATGCTGAGGATTATATCAAATTCATTCATGGGTATGACGATGATATCAATAGATAAAGAACATTTATATTCCCTAATGGGGACTGATTCACAAAACTATGTTGCAATGATAATTCCATTAGGAGTTTTGATTGACAACGCCCTTGTTAAATCAAATTGGAAATATCTAATTTTCATAGAAAACTGGGTAGATATAAAACAATGTGATGATCCAGAATAAAATAATGCATTGGATAAACATAAAGTAACCATTAAATTAACCGCCACTATGTCTTTCAGAGCTTTAACCACAGTAGTAGTGATAACATAAGCTTGGAATTGATCCATTTGCCTTTTCTGAGGTAATATCCCCTGACTCTTAGGAAACTCATTTTCACAATGCCCTCATTCTCTAAAATTGTAGCATTCAACATCAACAACCTCTTTCTTCCCCTTGCAATCACAAGCTTGGTGGCCTTTTTCACCACAGTTGTAACAAACTCCCATTCCCTTCCAAAAATTACCAGGGTGTTTCTTCCAACATTTACCGTATGATGGATATTCAAATTTTCCCTTCATCCCCATATTTCCATTTCCAAAGTGTTCAGAAGAGCTCCTCTTCTCTTCCTTTGAATTAAAGTCGTAAGACATAGAGAATTCTTTTTCTATATTGATAGAACATGAGACAATATCTTCATATGATGAGAAGGATTGTGAGATTATTTCATGACGGATAAATGGTTTTAACGCAACAAAGAAACAATCAATCTTACTTCTTGGGTAACGTATATAATCTGCAACATGCCTTTCTAACCTTGTAAATTTAGATTCATTCTTTGCGACATTCTCATCCTCCTTTTTCCTCAGACTCCGAAATTGCCTTTACATATCTGCTCAATTGTCATGAGGAATGTATTTTTATATGAAAATATCATTAAACTCCCTCCATTATATATTTGATACTTCATCACCTTCCTTTGTGTTTTGAATCAATGACCACCATTGATCAGCATCTCCAGTGAGGTGGTAAACTATCATGACAACCTTTTCCTTTTTGCTACTCCCCAAGGAATGGAATATTTTCTCTAATAAATTTATCCATTTCTCAGCTACTAGTGGACTTGTACCCCGATTTAAAGTTGGTGGTTGTTGCCTCATGAAGCGATCTAACATTGATCTTCCACGCTGCGGATCACAGGGCTCCATACGAGTAAGGTTATTATTCACAACCTGAGTGAGTTATCCAAATATAGTGATAAGCTGATCAGCACCAATTGTATCACTAGATCCACAATAATTATCTTGAGTTGGAGGGAAATCCCTACATGGAGTTCGTGCATGGATATGGTTTCCATTCCTTCAACTAGGCGTCATTTCTAAACAATGTCATAAACTAGATCAGTTTATGAATCGAAATACATAAATCAAACTTGTAAAATACTTAACATAAATTTAATAGTTTATGGATATAATCCATATTAATAAAAAATGTTTACCTTGAGGAAGTATATATTCATAAACCATTCATAATGGTTTGTAAATAAAATGATAATTATCCTAATCATATCTCCTAGGAGTGTCGTAACCAAGAGTGCAGTAAGGCCCGTTGTCGTGCACCAGTTCCCATTTGAGTCTAGCTCAAAGTGGTGTTTTCATGTTTTACCCCTAAGTACATCTGTGTCAGAGCCACCTCAACCTTCTCGTATCTAGATAGGGATCTACTTCTTGGAAAACTCACAAAATCTCCACAATACCAAAATTTTAGGATTTTCTTCTATACTAATCCTCAAAGTCTATCTTAGGGCTATGTGATCTAAAAAGAGATTAACTAAATCTAGTTTCCACGGTTTGTACTAAACTTTCTCTGAAACCAAATGTAACTCCCTGACCCAAGAATCCCATATTTAGTGCATTAATACATAACATTGGCATGATACATGGAAATCATGTCATGAAAGACCGATATGTTTAGTAGCCTTGGAAATACTAGATACATTCATATGTTTTACATTACATCATAAAATGGAAAAGTAAAACAACATTGTTTCCATAGACAACACTGAGATCCCATAGAATATCCATGCAACTCAGTCATAATATACTTCTTCGGATCCTGGGAAAAATAAAACACTGAAAGGGGTGTGCTCAGATTCTCAGTAAGGATAAAAATATAGTGGAAACATTCATAAATAAGCATAATCAATTAAGGCAATGTATAAAACTAAAAAAATCCTTTATAACATAAAATTCATCATAATATGGAAAATATAAATCAAAATAATTCCATTTACTTACTCACATGGATATTCTACTAGTCGAATAATCACATGCAATATCAATAGCCACTTTCATAATGATGGAATGCATAATGCCAGACTTGAAAACCACATAGTGAAGGCCTTGTGACAAGTCTAGAAATAATATTTTGTCAAGGCCTTGTGACAATACAATAGTTTGTCTCATGAGACCTAACGATTCACCGAGGAGCTATAGCGGGCTCCCCCCAACAATTACCAAGTCTAATGCATTTCTCATACGAAAAGGATTAAACATAACATAAACATTGGTATTAAAACTGGAATACGAAATATCAATAATTTATCCATAAACCATGAATGGTATGAAATAATACATCCACATTCACACATATCACAAAACCTTCAATAAAATATTGATTTTTTGTATCATAATAAATACACTTCAAATAAGCTTAAAATCCATCAAAGGATGTTGACATAGATGAAATCAAAAACCTTTTTTAATGAAATACCTCTTACTATTTTGAAAACATTTAAAAGTCATAAAATTATAAAAGAAAAAATTTATTTTTAAAATTTTCTTATAATCTTGTAAGGGAAGCTTCAACGTTGTTATAACGGTGGAATATAGCCGCACCCGCTGTATAAGTTGAAAAAACGTTCTTACATTAATTTTGTCAAAAAGGTTTTAAAGTACCTTGTTTGGAAAACGATGAAAATATTCCTGTCAACCCATTTTAAAAATATTAAAATAAAGTTATAAATGAATATAACCGATAGTATAGTAAATAGTAAAAATGTATTAAAATAAATTTTTAAGAAGCATGGATGTGGATGATAAAGATGTCCTAGTAGATACTTATGTAAAAATAACCTCGGATAATAAAGAGATTGTGAAATTAACCCTTACCTTGTACTTTTTCTTAGTCTATGGTAGGTTAACCACCTATACAATGGTGAAATAATAATTATTAAATTATTAAATAATCATATACGTTAATATGATATCATATATGATGATTTAACATTTCTTTGTTAATAATATCTTAGTATTTTCATCATTTCGGGTGTTAACTGATTCATTTTCCATTATATGATTTGTTACCTAAGTAATGTTTATTATGGATAGGATGTATCATATTCATATTAAAAATTATATTAAGTCTTTAAACATTATTTTTAATCATCTAATGAAAATTAATCTTGAATTGATACGATGGGGAATGAATCTCATCGCGTTTGTGGAGACGACAATCCGTACGTACACATTAGCGACAATATCATTATTTTGATGTTAAAATAATATATAATTGGATGTTATATCATTTATAAATAATCATTATAATGTTATATTTATTATTTATATCAATTAAAAGTCATTATTATACCGATCCAAATAATAATGTATTGAATAACAATTACACCACGATGTGGAGACGATAAGCCATATGTACGCATGTATAGTGACAAGTCATTCAAAGGATGGATAGAATAATGAATATGGTTCTACCATATTTATAATAACATCATAGTATATAGAACATACTAGAATTATTATTTTACAATGGAAACAACAAGGAAATAGTAAGTGGAAGAAGAAAAGAATTTGAAAGAGGTGATGAAATATTAACTCTTCATTAGGTTATTCTTTTTGATTTGATCAAAAGGACTCCTTGGGATGGATTTATGACTAAAGTAATGCCTCTAGTATTAAGGTAGGATAGTTTATAGGGTATTTGGGTAGGGTGTGGCCATGCCAAATGGCTGTGAAGGTTTGAATTTGATAGAAGGGGGAGTGCCCTTTTATAAGAGTGGTGAGAGTCATCTTAGGAAAAGCTAGAAATATTATTTTATAATAAAATAATATTATGTTTCTAATTCCCCCAAAATGAATTATTTAAATTCAAAGGTTGGGATGTGACGAAAAAAACTCAACCAATACGTTTTAGACAGGTTTGGATCACTATATTAACATTATCTTTTAGATTTAACTCTTAGTTAAATAGTTTAACATTTACCATGTCTCTTTGTTTTTTATATTATATGGTTAATAAACATACTATAAACATCTAATAGAACACAATGTGGTTCATTAATGATATTCCTATCATTATATAAGTCTTTTGGCCGATACTTAGATTTTTATGAATATAATATCAATTAAAAATACTATATTTGTCTAAAAAACACTTTTATGTCCATTTTGACACTATTTGGTATTTTGTTTTTGCTAAATTTATCACACCGTTATTACTTTGAAAATGAAGAATCTAACCAACCCTAACATTTTATATTAACCTATAAAATTAGCGTATTTCATAAAAAGTGTCCAATTAAATTTATTTGGATATTTATAATATCTATTATTTTAATATTTCATTAATTAGGTAATTACTGCATCATCAACGAGTCATAAATAAATTTAATTATATAATCTCTAAAAATTAAAAATAAAATACCATTTTGTACAAAGTAGTTTTATCTTTCTAATGAATATTTATAGTCTCTTTTATCTTATGTGTAACCCTAAATTAAAAATGGATTAGTTATTAATCTTTGAATTTAACACTTTTAACTCTTATTTAAATTAAATAATAATAAAAGTCCTAATCTAATCCCAGTGGAACAAAGAGGTTCATATTTTATTCCTAAGGTTGTTTTTCTTCTAATTATGCTTATCCAATAGAATTAGTATATGTGTTAGGGTAATAATAATATCATTTTTACCCTTAATTACCCTAATTATTTTTACCCGTGGTAAATAAAAGTAAAAACATACTATTCACCAAAAAATATTTTCATCTTATTGAACATAATTTTAATTAATTATATCAACCTTTTCTCTCATATTTTTTAAATTTAACTCACAGAAGTGGTAAAATTAAGTATTATGTAAATTTTCAATTGCTCCTAGGAGGTGGGAAAAAGACGGTGAAAGGTTCAATAAAATTTTATATATCTAATATTATTAAAAAATGAATCCAATGAATTATATTGAGCATATATATGTATTATGTATCTATTTTTACCTAAAATAAATTTAAATAAAATAACTAATTATTTAAATAAAAAATCGGTTTTAAACTATAACTTAGTGTTTTTCACTATTCATCAAAAATTGAATGTTTTCAGAAAAATATCAAAATTTCACCCTAAGATGATTTCAATACTAAGAATCCAAAAATTATTTCCATTTTGAAAGATAATGTTTATAAAATTTTAGAAAGTGGGTATTACTATTCATAACGGCTAGTTTGATTGGTTGTGGTGTGTTAGAACTTGAAGTTACGTACAACACACGCTATTGTATTATTCAAAGAGAAGCATACCGTGGAAGGTTGGGGTGTTACATCCATAATTATAGAATTAAATTGAGAGTGATATAACTAAAACAATAATTTTTTCGAATCTCTACATGTTTTAAAAAGATTTTATGAGGTTGATTCTTAACATGAGACAAGAAATAGAAAATTCCCGGAAACTGAGTTTACTTAAAATTGAATAATTTTGAAGGAAACTAGAAACATGTATAACTGTTGCAAGGAAAAAGATATTTAAATATGTATATATGTAAGTCGAATATGTAAAAAAATAAAATATGTTCATGATAATATTATTTCATAAATATTTATAAAAGGAAGGAGAACATGTAACTCAACGGTAATGAGGGTGGTATGAAAGATATCTTACCTCATGTCTGAATGTGTTATATGATTTCAAAAAACATCCAGAATAACAAAATTAATTTTATAAATACTTACATATGAATATTATACAACTATATTTCATATTTTATGGTCCTTTTAATATCATATGATATTTATTTATAATATTTATTTGTCTGTGTCGGTTATTTGTTGTTGTTTCATTAATTTTTCATATAAATCATTATGTATGTTCAACATTGTCAAAATATTTTTCAAATATTTTCATAAAATAAATAAAATATATAGATTCACCGAAATAATTTATATAAATTATATATTTTTTAATTCCATCCATTATGGGTTTTGGTGTCAAAAGAAACATATTTCTCATGGAAGTGGTAATCTTCACATATGGAAAAATATTGTTTCCATTTATCAATGAATTTAAGGGAATGATGATAACTGATATTAATTATTCTTTTAAATAATATTTTAAAATATATATTAATTATTCATCATTTTCATCATTTTTACCATCCATGGAAAGAGGTGACAAAAAATTAAAGACATTTCATTGTGGTGGAGGCAGTATGTGCAACACACTAATGCCAATTTTTATTTTATTAGATGATGGAGAGGAATACATAATGGTAAATCCATTAATACTATAACAATTATTTATAATAATTATACTTATGTAATTATATTCGATTGGATATAAGATATATAGATGAGGAATACTAAGGAAAAATTATTATAAAGAAGGTAATGCTCAAGTTGAAGACTTTATATTATCTTAGAGATCTCCTTTAAAATGAAGCCCTTAAGATAAAATATAGGGATAATGGGATTAATTATGAGGAAATTAATTCAATGATATATATATTGGTTATAGTTTCAAACTAAATTTTAATGGTATTTGTAACCATGGAGGTGTGGAAGTTGTCCGATTTTATAAATGAAGAAAAAGGCACTTTTGGAATACCTTTTCAATTTTCCATGTTATCATTACAATATTAATTTTTCAATGAATAAAAAATTTCATAATAATGGAATATTGGGTTGTCTTGGTTCGTTAAAGGTTCAAACAATACTTTACATATATGTTTTGAACTTATTTGATGTCTTTTAACAAATATTTTTACATTTTAACATTCTGATTCTTACTTTGATAACTATTTTCGAAATATGTAATTTACATATTATTTAAAAAATAAAAGGTATCCCCTATTAAAAATATAGTATTTTTTCAGAAAAAATTTAATTCCCATTTTTTCAAATTAAATTAATCAATATTATAAAATAAACATTTAAATTAAATTATATAATATATAAAAAATATTTTTTTGTATAAAAATGACTTCAAACAATTTTGTGTTCTTAATATTATTTAGTATTGATATGTGTTTCCAATGCATTCGTCGGGGCATGCACGTCTGTCTGCTTGAGGAATAAATGTGCTGCTCTGTTGCTCCACATTCCAGCTTTCCAAAGGCAGGCGACATCCGTCACTTATTTAGGGATGTTTTCTCCTTGATCGAAATGGGATGATGGGATGTTAGTTCTTCCTTCTGTGTATTCCTCCTCAGAACTCATCACCTAGTCCGGGTCTCCCTTATAAATTGAAGTCGTTGTTCGTGAAACACTTCCAAGTGTCATGTCTTCATAGATGCTGTTTAATTACGCTTCTTCTATTAGAGCATTCCAAGGGGTTTGGTCAGGGCAGCAACCTTCGGTTGGGGGAGTAGCAATGTTGGGAATCACTGGCGTGTCTGGATGCTAGAACACTAGCACATCTATCTTTGGTCCCTTATTATTGGGCTTCTCAAGGGTGTGGATGCCCAAGGCATCCCGCGTCGAATTCGAAGAAACATATGCCCTAGGCATGTCCCTAAGGTTTTCCTCAACTTTCCATGTTTAACACAATGTATGACGTGAGTTTAACATCTAGTGAAGACAGATCGAACTGATCAGAACACTAAATAGAATGGATCAGATGGGTGTAACCCCTGGAAGGCTACCATGATGTTAAGGGGGTGAGCTGGTGTGATACCAGCGGGATGTGGCGGCCCAGATTAGAATCATGGTTAGTGATAGGTGGTTGGGTGATGAGGGTGAGGTGGAACCACCATGGTGACAATGATGATGCTGGGCTTGAGCCTTGAAGAGACTTCCTACATATCCTCGTGGCGGGGAATCAATGTTCGCATAGTTTGACATGGTTCCAATGGCTTACCATTGGTTAAGGTGAAAACGACTTACCGCTAATTGGGGAACAAAATGGCTTACCGCTGGATGGGTGACAACGACTTGCCGATGAATGGGTCACAACAGCTTACCGCTAGATGGAGGAACAACGAATTATCTCTGACTGAGGTCCAACATTTAATGTCATGTAGGATGGGGGTCATCTGACGTGAATGATCAGGTTCTGTGGATTGTTGGGATTGAACCACATTGAAGCATCCTACGTACCTTGCCATATAAGGAATCAATGTCCTCGTAGTTTAGGAGCTTGAGTTGTTAAACCGATGTGAAGGAGGACCCGAGGTCTAGATGGATGGTGGGTTTGAACCTCATTGAGGCTTCCTATGTACCTTGCCTTGGAAAATATCAAATTCCTTGTAGTTCAGAATGGTGGGAACCAATGTGAAGGAGGACCTAGGGTCCAGATGGATGGTGGGATTGAACCTCATGTAGGCTTCCTACGTACCTTGCCATGGAAAAGATCAAAGTCCACGTAGTTTTGGACGGTGGCATGGAACTGACTCGAAGATGGTCAAAACCAATGGGTGTTGGGCAGGAACCTCATAGAGGCATCCTACTTACCATTCCATGGAAAGGATCAAAGTCCACGTAGTTCTGTATGGTGGAATGGAATCGACTCGAAGATGGTCGGAACTAAGGGGTGTTGGGATTGAACCTTAGGGAGATATCCTAAGTATCATTCCATGGAAAGGATCAAAGTTCACGTAGTTCCAGATGGTGTGTGGGGGCTTACGCTCTAGGATGCCCAGATAGGGTGTCATGGTTGATGCTTACTCTAAGCCCCCATGAGTCCAGCTCGGTGTGAGAAACAATAGGTAGTAGAGACCTAATGATCACATCATGAAAGGTGTGTCTGTGGGAAGTGGAATGGGGCTTACGCATGGTTAGAAGCCTAGGGAGATTGAGATTGGGACTTACACTAGGGTGGAGGCCCATTTTTGAAATAGACCATAAGGAAAGGGATTCGGCATGGATGAATAAAGGAGCGTATCGATGCCCCTCCCACCCTTTGTTATCCTGTGTGGCCGAAGAAGAAAGGAACAGCGGAGGTGCTGCCTCCTGTGAGAAAGGCTAGGGGCTTACACCAAGGTGGTTTCCCTTCGCCCACACCAGAATACTACTCCAAAAAAATGGATCTCCTTCCATGTCGGTAATGGTCAGACTCCTGTGGAGATGAGTGGGCGTGCAAAATTCCCAAGGTGGGGGACCCTGCATAGAGTGCATGGGGTGAGGCCGTAGTTTAATGTCATGTGATGAGGATGACAGTTCTTAGCAGTTTAATGTCCTGCAACTCAGATGAGGTGGGTTCACTCTACACCCCTAGGACATACATAACCGTAACCCTCTATACCTTGGTGAAGGGAAGGGACCGGCAACTCCCTGGCTTGGGGGTGTCGTTGGTTGATCCTATTGCGTGTCCATTTTATCATGGCTATGTGAATAAGAAATAGCAGTTAGCATGCCTATGTGATGAAGCATGAGTTAAAGCAATACAATGGAAATCACCACCCAAGGGACTTTGAAGTTACTTCGTGAAATCCTAGAGGGTCACACGGGAAAAGGAATGGAGTTGAAAAGGGTTCCATAGGCAGAGGCCTTGGTAAGCTCTGGTGCCCCATGTAGTGTAGTGTCTTTGTGAAGAGGTATGCTTCCCGAAATTAAGTGTCCTAGACTTTGCGTAAGGTATGGGTTCATATGGAAGGTGCTTCATGAAGTGGAAAGGGATTCATGGAGAACTGCCTCGCGAAGCAATGGTTCCTCATGATTCAAGGTGTTGTGAAACAATGTAATTTCCAAATCACACAGACCTTGCCTTAGCATGAAGGTCACATGTTCGCGGAGGGTGGTTCATGAAGCATAATTTCTCTGTAAAGACTAGATTCCTTATGGTGATCCCCTTCCTTCGCAGATTCCTATGGGCTTCGCAAAATACTTCCCTCTTAAAAGAGGTGTTGAATTAATGAAAATGGGGAGGCACTTCAAAATGCAAAAGTACCTTGAGAAACATGTGGTTTGCAGAGCAGAAAGTGCTTCACGATTTTAGAGTCAAGAAGGTGAAAGGTCGGATGATCCTTTTTTTGGGTTCGAGGGGAGCCGAGTATTTATATGCAAGAGGTGTCGTGATTTAGTGATCGCACGGTTTGAAGAGAGAGTTTTCTCAGCGGCGGTTTGTGAGAATCAAACATGGATCTCAGGGTAGCCCACATCCTTGCTCCACAACGGGCTCGCAAGCATCAAATCGGCTTGCGAAGCCTCTCGCCTCATTTATCTACTATGGGATCCTTATCATTAGAGGGGATAATGGGGTGTCCCACCTCCTTTCTCTGTGGTGGGATCACGAAAGGAATATCGGCTTTCGGAGCATCCCACCTTCTTTCTGCATGGAAGAATCGTAAAGGGAAGCTTTGTACCAGCCGCGGGTCCATTGGGGCTCCGTGAACGGTCTTTGTGAGGCCTCCCCTAAGGTGTTCCACTTGTTATTCATTGTCCCAAATTTTCACGCCAACAATCCCCCCCAGACTAGGAGACGCTGAGCAATCAAGGGTCAATGTATGAGGGTCAATCGCTAAAATCCCTCGGCCATTCACGAAGTTGTATAGAAAAGGTGGATTGTGAAGTGGGGAAGTTACAGTCTGGATGATGGCTCCACAGAGCACACCACATTTTAGACTTGCCATGAAGCACCAAGGGTCGTCACCTATAAATAGGGGAGTTGACCTCTCTTTTTTCTTTATATCCATTGTGATTTTATCCTTTAACACACTCGATTCGTGATGCTATTCATACTTCGTGATTTATCTCTACGAATCGGGCTTTCTGCTTCACAGCGCATATTGAGTCTTTGAATTCACATTGGAGCACTTTGTGATTTTTCACATGAATAATGGGGCAGGGCTTCGTGAACAGTCTTTGTGAACACGCTCTGTGAATGACCTTCACGAACTAAACTCAAACGATCACCCAAACATAAAACTGAATAGCTTGTCAAGAGGCTGCCAGTGGGGTCCTTGCGGACACTACCTGAATGGAGGAGATGGAAAATAGTTTGGACCTATGGGAGTTAATAGGGATCCCTTATAACCATGGTTCTTTAGTGGAGCCGCTATCGGAGGGCCAGAGGAACTATCCACTATGCAAGAGGCTGCATTTGTATGGCTTCAGTATGAGGGATGAAATCTTCATTCCCGAAGCAAGTAGGTTCGAGCCAGCTTATAGGTTCAGGAGTACAACGTGTTAGCGGCAATGGTTTAGGGCGGTGACGGCCTTTCCCGAGGGTACTTCACACCCACCAACAGTGACTGCCTATATAACCACTTGAACAATGTTGATGGGAAGGCATTGTAGCTAGAGACTCCCCCTATATACAAAAAAATATTGAAGGAAACCATTAGGTACCCAGGGAAGGGTTGGTCTGAGGAGTGGGTCCCCTGCCAAGGCAGTAACTTCACAGATGAATGGGCATGGGCCTAGTGGGTAGGTGCCTCATGTGAGGAGTTCTGGGCGGTGCTATGAAGAGTGGGTCTGTATGAGGCAGATTCGGCCTCCCAATTACACATCTACCAACAAAAGCAGCTAATGCCATGGTAGTAGAGTAGGTGGAAATCAGGGACCAATTTTGTCCACTTGCACCATGGGGAGGATGGTATTAGATAGTGGGATGTGCACCGGATCACATGGGTCCCAATATTAGGGGTGATGTATGAAGAATTATTCCCCGTTATGGGTGCATGGGAGGATCCAGAGCAGATGCCGCCACTGGCAATGGTGTTGGTGAGGCCGGTGCCCAGAGATGACCAAGAAGCAGTGAGGGATGCCCATTTCAGGGAGTAGTTCAAGTAGTTTCTGGATTTTCTAGATAAGAGGACGTTTTCAGTGAGGCCTCAGACTTTCACAAAGGTGGATCAACAGGCAAGGATCACTTGTACTGCTGGATCTTGGAGGAAAACTAGTGGAAAAACTGGGGATTTAGCATTAACACCAAGCAGAAGCCGATAGTCAGTCTGGCGGCATTCATCGCAGCTCTCATCTATGGTTAGATCATGTCGGTGAGGGATACAAACAAGGGCATGTGACGAAGAACATTAATCATGGCTTCCATGTTGGTGACAGGAGGGAGTGTAAACCTTAGGATCCTGATGCTCATCAAGCTATACAATATGTTGTGGCACATCCGTGAGGGGAAGAGCCAACATGGGATATGAGGGCCATTCCACCTAGTATATGGGTCGATAGAGGAGCTTGTTCGGGGGGGGGGGGGGTATGAATACCCAAACCGCATCTCACCTCCAGGATCGAAATTCTGCCCATCAATCCTGAATGTTACGGGATGATTTCTAGCCAATCTGACCACACTGTTGGTACTGAACCGAGTGTGGAAGTAGGAGGAATTCATCTTTCACCAGTTTTCATTGCCAACGGGTGCTTTTATCAATGAAAAAAAAGGAATAGAAGAACACCAGTCCTACCTCCTAGCCTTTGGAGGTGGATTCCTAGTGGAAAGGGTGGTCCGTGAGCCCCTCTATGAGCCGTACACCTGGCACCGATTTTCCCGCAATTGCATTGTCTGTAGCGACTGACCTAGTGTGTCTATCTACAGGTGCTCCACGATGAACAACTGTGTGATGAGGAATATGTGGCTCATGTTCACAGGGGAAGATGAGAAGATGAGAATGAGCTGCCTCATCCTACCGCTATCTTCGGGTTGGTAAAGGTGTATGATCAAATATGGGAGGCGGCCTACCTGGTGGAGGTGCTAAAGAAGCAAGCCATTCTGGTCGGTGTTGGTGAGCATCCCCAACCTCATGGATGGGGCTAAAAGACAGAAAGGGAATCTCATGGTGGCAGGGTTACTCTAGTAGTGAGGCATGCACTGATTGAGGGGGAGGTTGTGGCAACAGATTTAGTAGCGGTAGCAGACCCGATGGTCCAATAAGAATAATTTTGTCTAGAGGGGAGGCCACAGAGCAGATTCTATAGGATATCTACCCAGGATTTGGGGAGGTGGTTGTGCCATGTAGACATGCCAGAGAATGTTGTCTTGTCATAGGCCTCCGATATCTAGGACGTCAACCAGAAATTCCCCAGCCCTTCTGAGATGTGGCAACACTTGAACTGTATCGGGATGGATTTTTTGGGGATATGCTCTATTAGGGCCGAATTTTATGTGTCCTGGGAGGAGGCAGAGAAAAACCTATAAGAGATGGAGAAATTTCTGCATTCATGGGGTGTCATGCAGCAAATGATAGACCGCGTTTGGGTGCTGAGGGGTCATACAGTACCTTCGTAGTTGTCGGCCGCTGAACTGAGAGAGCGCTTCCCTATTTCTTAAGAATCGGTTGAGTCCACCTAGGGAGACAAGGCTGGTAGAGGGAGCCCATTGGAGGAGGGTGAAGTAGGCGGTCAAGAAATGGATCTTGAATTTTTCACAGTGCCCTTCAGGTAAAATGCAAAACCCCTTCCTTAGGGTATGGTTCCTTGTCATTTTGGACTCGTTACTAACATCAGAACTGTGTGGGAGGACCTTGTACACAGAATATGTTCTCATCCCTTAGTGGATGTAGATGTAGGGCCTTTCAGATCCACACCCACCACTATTGAGATTAGTACGTATGGTGGGGCTAGGACACCTAATGTGTCTCAAGAGTTTTCAGACATTCTGAAAATTTAGGAAGGGCCACACATTGGGGCCCCGACCGCATCAACCCAAGAATAAGAGTGGTAATTTGATCTATGTTAGTCTCTTACAAAATTCATGACCCTCACCCCTTGACCATGTTAACTGACGTTCATTCCACCCTTTTTGGTATGCACAGTTCTCCAGATGGAGTGGGTTGATGTCACAACGAGATAGTTTGGTACTCCTGGTAGGGCCTCTCCAAGGGGAATGTCGGTGATTGTGGAGGCGGATATCCAAAACGACAGAGCTACAGTGCTCCCGATCACTGGTGGGGTGGTCAGTGGGGCTGATCTTGAGATTATTTAAGTGGGGTCTAATAATGAGGATCGACTAGACAACCCATGTCCCACCATTCCCGATCAAACACCTGATGCAATCCCTTATATTGAGTTCCTGGGGGAGTTCCCCACATATGAGCCTGCCAATCGTACTGACAAGAAGGAGATTTCCTCTTACGAAGTGGATAACAAGACAGTCTGTCGCCGATCGTGTATGCTGATCAATCTATTCCTCGATGACACCCCCAAGCACTATTGCTGGATGAGATAGATAGACTTCACTCGCAACTACATGAACTGTGTGCTGGGGAGTGGATTCCCAGTGTCCCCATATACTCATTTGAGATCTTATGGAAGAGAAGATTCATGATTATGACTGTGGCCTTTGTGTGGGCTGGCAACGGAGGAAAGCAGTGGACATCAAGAGGCTCCGAGAGGCATAGAATGAGGTTCATAGGCTTTGGAGTCGGGCGGACAATCACCCAGCCTCCCTCAATGCACAATCTATGATAATATTGCCATTGAAGGCCAAGTTGGTAGATTTTGAAGAGGGAATGAAGAGATCCCCTGAAGAAATGATTTTCATCCCGAACGGTGTGGAGCGGGCCCGAATTTTGGCTGATGAGCTATGGACCATTGCTGCCAAGGAGAAGTGGGAGCTAAATAGGTGGCAGCAAATCTTGGAGGCCACCAGCCAAAGGGTGGAAGAGCTACAATGCTCTTTTGATGTGGTCAACCCATCCATTGGAGGGTTCGATCCTGTGGTGCTGTAATTCATCTAACCTTTGAATGTAATTTCATGATTGGATTATTTTATTCCAACTGCATGCATGAGTTTTGTTATTTTTGTTGGTTTATTGCATTCCTCTGACATTTGTGGAGCATCCAATGATCATTACCTAAGCTCACTGGGGTTGGGACCGATGTGAGAAACAAGGGATGCCCACCTTATTAATCCATTCAAACGTAGGAGTTAAAACTATGATTTTATGTATCCCGGGGTCTGAATAGCTGATCCTAATTCCTATGAGAAAAGGGGAAAGTCTTGAATGGAGGAATAAGACCTCAGAACAATCGAATTTCCACTGCTCAATGTTCTCTAGTGAACGAGTATGGTAATGCCAGGGGCATTGGAAATCAATCCAAATATAAGGAAGTGAAAAGTGTGAATCATGATACCCCATATTTGGAACACTGTGGGGGTGGTATGATAATAATGGAAAATTGCTGACCATATTCAAAACATAGTACCTGTATTGCATTATCCTGAAATGGGGATAATAAACAAGGGCTGACCACTGACCATGTTGAAAAACACGGGGCCTGACTCAGAATTTCATCCATTAGTCTTCCAGAACGTTATCCCAGGGCAGGAGGCAAGCCATAAGCGTTGCCTTCATACTGTTAGGGGGTCATTTTAGACGTGAAAGAGGACGGGGGTCTGAATAAGGAGAACGAAAATTGTGAAAGGCGGAGTGGTGCCTTGTTCGAACATAACCCAACACTCTTGACATTATGATGCTGTGTTGGAAATACATTAGGTGGGTGCACCGGTTAGACTGTGGATCATTCCTACTTCCGGATAGGACCTCTCTGACTAGGAAGTCGACGCATACCAGGATTATCATAGGGTATCCTCATCTTTTTTAGGGTAGAACTGCAGTTCAATGTCATGCATTGAGGACATAAGGAACCATTCAGTTTAACGTCATACAGTAGGACGAGAGAAAAAAGAAAAACATTTGAGAGATGAGGCTGGTCCAACAGACGAAATGTATGAGAATTCCTATGTATCCCATGAGGATGGTAATCAAGACACATGTATCTCTATAGGGTGGCATGGTAGGGAACTAGTGTGAGATATTATAAAAAAGGTTGTGTGGGTCTAGCACTCACACCAAAATAAGAGGCATTTGATAGGACGTGTTTGTATTTTTGGGTGAATGGTTTTTTTGGGCAGTGATGGATCTAGAGTAGCAAGTCCAGACATCACCACAAGAATCAAGCCACATAAAGGCATTGAAAAACGGTATCATGGATGACCAATACAAAACATGATGTCTTCTCGAGTGAGGACATCATGCTGCAGTGCTATTTTTCATCATGCGGCCAGGACGATAATCTCACAGTTTAGGGTCATGTGATGGGACTAGACCATGCACTTTTAATGTCATGCAGAATTGACACAACAATTTAATGTCATTTGGGAATAGGCATATATAGAAGAGATGAGGTTCGAGAGGGAATGTGCACGGTGTGATAAAGCATACCCGAGGTGAATAAGTATGAGGTCCACATCACCTCATGCATGATTCTAGGAAAGAGTCCTCAGGTCGACAGGCCAGAAGAGTTTAGTGGGTAGGAAGTAGGATGGACTAGCTCTCCGTTGATTTGGACCAGAAGAAAAGATACCTGGGTGTTCTTACGTATCCCATGAATGTTGGAGTCAATCCATACATTGTTCTTAAGAGGGAAAATATGAAGAGATCTTAGTTTAAGGTCTTAGAGCTTGGACCAGGGAGAAGCAGAACTCTTCCAAGTAGGTGCAGACCTTGATCCAATACCTAAGCCTATGTGAGTAGAACATGGAGTAGGAAACATGGTAGTATAAGGTATTTTCAATATGTGGAATGCACTTAAAGTGGAATTTGGTGCAGAGCCCCATAGAACGTCGTACCACAACATTGTTCTCATAATTTGCAAATGTGCACTGAGGAATAGGACCAAGGTTGTCATGATTCCATTTGGACATGATGGGGTGGAAAATATGTGAATCATGTGATCAAAATTTTGGGCACAATGAGGTTGGTGTGATGATGGGAGATGAATGTTCTCCATGTACGAAACATAGTATCCATATCGTGTGACCTGAAATGGGAATACCAAATGAGTGTCGACCGATGTCCTTATTCTCTACGTGGGACTTGTATCGACTTGTTGTTCAAAACCCTTGAGGGCATTGGCATTTAATAGTTGGAGAGACCTTAGGCCGAGCATCCATGCCAGTCGGGGGACCTTTTAGATGTTATAGATGATGGAAGCCCTAATAAAGTTGAACACAAAGCCGGGAAGGTGGGTGGGACTATGTCCGGGTAAAATCCGACACTCTAGGAGATGAACCAGAGTACTCTTGGGCACATTCATGACTCACTGAATAGGGTCGAGGGGCTCAACATGAGAGCATCCAATTTGAAATTATGAATATGGAACAAGGGGATGGGGAACCCCCCGAAGAAGAGGTATGTGGTGATATTGTAACAAACCTGACATGGACGAAGGAATAAGCCCATACCACACCATACACCCTTATCCCTAGGTGAATTCAGGCCAAGGGACCTAGATGATAGGGAAACATGTGAGAGATAGGCCTGGGCCAACATACAAAATGTCTGGGCATTCCTACGTATCTCATGCAGATGGGAATCAAGACAAACATAGCTCTTGAAGGCTATGCAGTTTAACGTCATGCAGCGAGGACGTGGGAGACTAGAAGAACACGAAGGGATCACAGGGCATGATCATCATAATCATGACATGAGTGGGGCCAAACAAGACCTCACTATTCCATGTAAGGATCCTCCACAAGGTCTACCCCTAGGGGGGATAGTCAAAGAAAATATATTGGGGATGGACTAAAGATGAAACATCTGAGCGTTCCTACGTATCTCATGCAGATGGGAATCAATCCATATATAGTTCTTAGGGTGTATTTTATCATCTTACAGGATGACCTACTGTTTAATGTCAGGTAGGACATTTTACAGTTTAAGGTCATGTAGGACTGAGAAGTTTAATGTTATGTGGGACCAATCATTTTAGCGTCTTGTGGGACGAGGTAATTTAGTGTCATGAAGAACCATGTACTGTTTAAGGTCCTGTAAGACTAGGTAGAGTTTAAGGTCAAGCAAGAAAAAATAGTTTATGGTCATACCAGACTAGGTGGATCAAGAAAATCATTTCTTGAGGGACTTGGCATTGGTGGGAGGAGATATACACTCACCATCCATGGTTACCAGTGAGTACACACAATTGAGGTAAACCTGTGAACAACAAAAGGCCCTTCCCATTTGGGCTCCAAAGTGGGTGGTTTCCTTCTAGGTATCATTCGTGTCTTGAGGGCCAATACCAAATCACCTTGTATAAAAGAGAAGAAGCAATCCTTTTTGTTGGAGGATCTAGTTATCTTATTTTGATGCTTTTACAGATTATACAGGGCATGAAGCCTATTCTCATCAAGTGCTTCCAATTCATCCAGAAGGATTTCAGCTACCTTATCTGGGGCCTTCTAGTAATAAGCTGTTGCTCGTAATGCAGGAAACTAAATCTTGATGGGTAGGATGACCTCAGTTCCGTATACCTGGGAATATGGAGTTACCTGGGTGGAATTATGAGTCATTGTCTGATTATCCCAGAGGGCATTGGGGAGATTTTCCGAGAAACTGATCTTATTCTGACCAACCATTTTCTACAAAATTTTTGTGATGGTCTTGTTGAATGCCTTGATCTATCCATTTGCATTCACGTGGTAGCGGGAGGTATGGTTAGAACAGATGTTGTACTTGGTGTACAATTTCTTCAGCTCATCTTCTCAGAAGATGGTGCTGTTATCGGTGAGGAGGAAGTGAGGGACTCCAAATCGGTAGATAATATTAGAGCTCAGAAAGACAATTATGGAACAGGCCTTGACCACCTTGAGTGGAACTATCTATGCCCACTTGGAGAAGAAATCTATAGCAGTCAGGATGAACCTACACAAGCGAGCTATCGCTGGTGGGTAAGGTCCCACCACATCAAGTCCCTATACTGCAAATGGACAAGAGTACATGGATGGGTGGAGAGGTTTTGGAAGACAATGCATGATGTTAGCATGAATTTGGAACTCATGGATCCTCTTGGATAACTTGATGCTGTCATGGATAATGGAGGGCTAGAAGTACCCTAGTCACTGGATCTGGTGAGATAGCTTCAGCCTGGTCTGAGGAGCCCCACAGGAATCGGTGTGAACCTCTTCCATGACATGATAAATCTCAACTACTTGAATGTACAGGGGATGAACCCCATCAAACCCATGTTTCTAGAGGATCTGATCATGAACAGGGCCATCGTGGAGGGTGAACTGTAACACACGCTGTCGTATTCACTCGTGCTCATCCTGATCTGCTAGTAGGTTACCATGATGGGGGTATTCATCCAAGGGTATCCTTTAATCAGAAGTTACTTTAATTACTGTGTCTGGGGGACCTAGGGGTCCTGACATGGAGGCGCCAGCGGTAAGGTGGCTTATCTACATGATGTCATCGTCATCTGGGGTGACGGGGGAAATGACTCTTCAGTGCACCACATGGATAATCAGATCATCCTTCTCGATCTCTGCAAGTGACCCTACTAGTCCTACCAAGGCGTCTCCTCTACCATTCTATGACCGTGGGACACAGGTATCCTCCGGATGAGATGGGAAATGGGCCATTATCTAGAGAGTGCGCTCCCACAATGGTATGAGCTCCTGATTTCTAAAGATATAATCACCGTTGATTTTCTTGATTACTACTTCGGAGTCCCCATTCATATGAAAATGGGGCAGGTCAATATGGAGGGCCAGATACATTCCATTAATGAGAGCCTAATACTTTGCCTCATTGTTGGTGAAGCCTTCAGACAATAGGAATGAGTATGGCAGAATGGCTTGCACCAGGATAATATAGACGGTAACCAGTCCTACTCTGTTGAATCTGGGGTCATTGATCTTTTTATCGGTGGGGTGCCGGGAGGGGCCATCGAAGTGAATTTTCCAACATGGGGTGGAATGATCTACTTAGATGATTTCCTTTTCAGGAAAATCCATCACCAGAGACTGGTCCACAGGGTTTGGATGGGAATCCACGAAATTTACCAATGCTAGCCATTTGATAGCCTTCTGAGGCACAAACCTGATGTCTAACTGCTGGAGTAACACCGCCCATCGAGCCAAATGTCCTATCAACATGGAGTATTTCAATATGTACTTAGTGTATCTACCCAGGACACTAGTTGTACCTCATGGTGCTGTAGGTAATGTCGTAACATCTATACTACGAATACTAGTGTGAGGAAGCTCTTCTTGATAGGGGAGTATCTGGTCTCTATATCGAGGAGCATGCTGCTGAGGTAGTAAAGGCTATTCTCTGTCCCCTAATTGTTATTCTAGGAAAGAAGGGCCCCGAGTGATCATTCTAGTGATGTCACAAAAAGGACCAGCAGATTTCTGGAAACTAGTGGCATTAAGACCAGTGGCTGGAAAATATACTGCTTGATCTCCTCAAACAGACTCTTCACTCTTCGTCCCACTAGTAGACAGTTCCTTTATTCATAATCCAAGAAAAGGTCTTATACTTTTTGTCCATATTCACAATGAATCAGCATTTTTAGGCTAATTGGCCTTGGAAACCTCGAACTCCTGAATATTTCTCTGGAAAGACATCTGACTAATGACCGTGATTTTCTCTGGGTCGATCTCAATGCCCTGGTATCTAACAACGAAGCTGAGAAATTTTCCAGAGGTGACCCTAAAGGCACACTTCAATGGATTCTTCTTCTGGTGGTGAGAACAGAGGAAGCTAAACACTTTCTCAAGGTCTTTGAGAAGGTCCTTACACTAGAGAGATTTGACCACCTGATTGTCCACATAGAATTCCACCAATATCAGAAGGATTTTCAAAAATATGTGATGAATGACACACTGAAAGGTGGCACTTGCATTATTTAATTCGATGGTCATGACATGGAAACAGAAAGTACCTTGTGGAGCCCTGAAGGATGTAGATTCCTCATCCTCGGGGGCCATGTGGATCTGGTTATACCCAGAGAACCGATCCATGAAATAGAGGGCTTCAGAACCCAGTTGTAGCATTGATCAACACTTCCTTCATGGGGAGGGTAAAATCATCCTTCGGATAGTGGTAGTTGAGATCTCATAAGTCGATGAAGACTCTAATCTATCTGTTCTTCATCCTGACTGGTATCAGGTTGGCCAACCATTTGGGGTACTAGACCTCCTTAACGAAATTGACTCTGATGATCTTGTCAACTTTGGTCGCGAACATGGTACCGTGATAAGGGTCCATATTTCTAGGGGGCTTCTGGAACCCACGGTGATTTGATAGAAGACCGAGGCAATGGATGCATACCTGAGGATCTAGTCCTTCCATCTCTTCATTACTCCATGAAATCATACCACTGTGCTGTTTTATGATGTCTACATACCTTTGTGTCTCCTTGGGGTCTATGAAGGCACAAATCAATGTGGGTCTCATGTGTTCCTCGCTACCTAGGTCCACATGTACCAATTCGTCAACTATGGAACAGATGACCTCTTCAAAGGCGGGAGGATCATCCTCTAAATCCTATTCTCCGCTTATATAGGAGGGATACTCCATGGGGGGATTTGTTTCCGAGTCGACGACTCCCGATGGGAGGCTGGTAGCAGTCTAAGCGGCAATGGACACTACATCGGGGGATGACTATGGTTCCACAACAATAGCGATGAATATTATTGATATGATCCCATCTAGTATTCGGCCCAAGGGGCCATGATTGATAATTTCAAATTAGTAATGGCACATTGGCTTGAGTCGGTTGATTCCCGCCCAACGAAACTTGCATGTATGACATACTTCATTCACCATTGGGCGGACATCTCGATACCTTATGGGAGTAGGAGGCTTTGGGATCACCCGAGATTGATTTTTATAGGAGTTAGATGTGATTTTTCGAAAGCTCTTAGACCTGGGAATGTGTTTCCCCCTTGTTCTACACACAATGAAGAACTTTCCTAGGTATGGGGTTGTAGCCTCCAATCAGTGGATTGGAAAGACGTAGGCATCATCTAGGCTCCCCCATGCGTTGTTCATAACAGCAACAAGCTCAACTTCACTAGCCTGAATCTGTTTTTTATTTTCTCTTATAATAGTATACATCTATAGAGTGGGCTACACAGGAGGCAAAGGGGGTGCGTCACCTTGGATTACGCCTACTCGACCATTGAGGGAGTATTTGAGGCATAGGTGATACGATGAGGGAACCATAACATACAAGTTGAGCCATGGTCTTCCCATCAATGCATTATATGTGGTGTTTGGACACACAACCACAAACATACTGCTGGAAAATAGGACTCCGAACATGGTCTTCAAATGGATCATGCTGACTGGTGTATGTTTTGTCCTGTCATAACCATGGATTTTCAGGTTAGAGGGAGTTAACTCATCCTTGGAAAACCCCAGTTTCCAAAATGTCCATGTTGGGATAAGGTTTATCCCAGATCATGCATCAACAAGGTAGTGGCGAACTTCCATTCCATTGAACTGGATGGTGATATACAGTGGGAGAATGTGCCCTTGTTTAGGATATCCTTTATCTTTTCTAGAGAAGTAAATAATGGATTGACATTCAGAATTCTATACTGCCTCGGTGTGAAAGGAATGTGTAGCTGCTACCTCCGTCTCAAACTAGATGGGGCTCCTTAAAGCCTCATCAAGGGCCTCCCACTTGTCTGTCGATAGGCGAAGAGCCTCAATGATGGAAAGCCACACTGGGATGATGGAAAGGTTTTTGATATCATCATACTTCCATGCCAGGCATGAACATCTGCTTACACGAGGTAGTTTTGTGACAGGAGGTATGACGGGCCCTTCCATCTAGACTGGCGGCTAACTAGTGCTGGGAATGTCATGCAGCTCACTAGTCGAAGCGTGTTGAGTGACTACCAGATAGAGGCCAGCTGAATGAGACTATTCCATGGTGTAGTGTGGTCGGTCATGACATGGTTGAGGTGGTTCTACTTAGTCCAATAGCACAAACGGTGGTGGAGGCAGACCTGATGACACCATATGAGGAGGCTGAGCTCTATGCTAAGTTTTTTGTCTTGTTTTAGTGTTATGCAAGACCTGGTTGGAAGTGCCAACTTATATGCCTCTACGAACCATATATTCATGGATTCTGCGACGCTGGCATCGGCTTGGGATGTTGGGAAGATTCGCCTGTCGCTCCTCATCGTCAATAATTATATAGGGGTTTACCAGCTCTACGGTATTAACTAAGGCCTACCCTTCATCGTTACTTAATTAATCCTCCACTACTATCCATATTCTGGGAAGAATCACCATTTTTGGGGCACGAAGTCACTGAGAGTACGGGATGACGATGGAATCAGCGGGGGATTTTGTTTTCCCTTGCGCCACCGATGCTTGATCATCTGGGAGGAGGATGGGTTGGATGATGGTGCAGAAGTAGTAGAAGTTTCTAAAGGATCTTGTAGATTCAGGCCTGCACGGATGATACCATGGGCACATGCAACCATTTTTTGAGCCTTCCAGTAGTCAAACTTCTGGGTGCCATGGTTAGAAACCAGCTGCCACTCACCTTTGATGTCGCTACTGCTATCTGTCCTCACAAAGACATATACTACATGTGTCGGGGTAGGGCCCAACCTGACTATGTTATTACCGATCAGGTCTTGGAGCCAACCCTTGAACACATATAATTGTTTAAGGGTGTTCCCTCAGATTTAATGATAAGGGAAATGGTTGGGACGAGTAGTGTGGTTTGCCTCTTATGGCCTTCTGCATTTAGGAAAAAGCACAATTCCCTATTCTAAGACACTTCAAAAGTAACCGGGGGCCTGAGCCTTGTTGAATGAGTAGGTACGGTTTCTTCTGTCTTGGAAGGGGTCCCTTCTAGCCTGATTTGGATGGTGGTTGGAGGAGGAGTCTTCCGAGGTGGTGGTTCTTGATTATCATGCCTAGGTGGTGGTTGTGCATTGCACAGGGGCGCATACTAATTTTGAGGCGGACGTTGTGGGGCTAGAGGTTGCACCTATGGTGGTGGGACTCTACGGGGATGTGAAGGAGGCTCCACTAATAATAATTCCAGCTGTCTGGGGGACTTTATCTAGTCCACCGTTGTGGACTCGGCTCTGGAAGCCCTCCTTGAGGGGATTGTAGTAGGTAACAGACGTGCCTAGCTGGCCTATTGAATGGATTCTTCTAGGTGTTGAGCCTTATCAGAGATTTCTTGGAATCCTCCAGGGTTGTTCTGGGTGATTAGAGAAGGAACTAGTTCTGTCTTAACATTTTCCACACACATCATCATAAGTTTCTCCTGAGTCAGTGGCATGTCATGGGAGTATGTGCGCCCTTTCCACCGGGAGATAAATTTCCCGACATGCTCATCATGCCTATGTTTTCACTAGAAGCGGTTTGTGATACTCGTCTTCCGGGTGGTAGAGCTGAACTAGAAGAGAATTTTCCTACAGAGGTCTTCCTAGCCAGCTACTAATCTAATGGAGAGCTATTTGTACCAGACGAACGTTGGCCCTTCCAATGTCTATACAAAACACTAATGTTTGGTGGCTTCCTGTTGCATTGGGGTCCCCAATATGGGCCCACACCATGAGATATATTGGGACAGGTGCTACGACGGGTCCCCTATCCCTCTGAAAGGGAAAAGGTGGGATTCCCAAAAACCGGGGGTGCTGGCATATCATCCACCCATGCTGGAAATGGCTTATCATCAGGTGGGAGTTCCACCTATCATGTTCCTAGTGGCACAAGGTGGGTTACGAGGAACTCCATCAGATCATATAGGTGGGGGTTCCTATATTGGTAGGGATCCCTAAACACCAGTGTGTTGGCGGCATCTTCAACGTGATAATTAGGCCTAGAGACTCATGGAGCGGTTGGTTGGGCGACCTGCTGAGTAGTTAGGGTAAGCTGAGCTGGGTCCCATAGATTATTGCATCTCTCGGGAGGATTTGGTGACACATATCGTGCCCTCTTACCATATGTTCCAGCCTCTACCCTATCCGCATTGGTAGGATATTCAGGGTCACCTGGAGGGAACTCACCAAGGGAGATATGTGTCATCCCTAGTGTATGGGTCATAGATCGTTGTAATGCAGACATTTTTACACAGCACATTCAGCAAGGAGACCATCAACCATATTTTTCTATTTGGAAAGTTACTGACATAGCCAGGCCTTTTCAAAATCATCCTCCGTCTTCTGCACTGAGGCAGATGGGTCAGAGTGCATGGCAGCTCGAAAGTGCTATTTACCCTTAACGAGATTCTGGCTGAGGACTAATGCCTCAATGGGTATAGGGAGACCGAGAAGACTTCTCTGTTGTCAAGTAACCCATCCTGATGGATCCAATAGTGGTGTCACGCCCTCAGGGTGGAGGTATCCATCAAGAAGTTCCAGATCATTCTCCTCATCTGATAGGCTGCCCATGTTGAGCAAGACTCTACTTGGGGGAATGTCCTCGATATGACCTAGCAAGTCAGATGCCACCGGATAGGGATAAAGATGAGGGCAGAATACTTCCCCTAGCCACAGATCTTCACGTAGGGGGAAGCCTCCTTGATAATCTTTCAGAGTACCTTGAAACAATGAACGCATTGTTGTTGGAGGGTCCTACGATAGCCTAGTGACTCAGGGCGGTGGGCATAGGGAGTGCGGCTAGATCAATAAGAATACATTACTCACCATTGTCCTCAAAATGCGCTTAGCTCCTCGGATAAGCCACTCGCCGATGATGAAGTAAAACATGTGTCTCCCAGAGGTTTTGGCGGAAACACTCAATATCCTCTAGAGGGGATTCTGGCACACTGAAAATCAGTGCTGCAACCGGACAAAACTTCTTAGTGAAGTGGTCTGCTATGAGGATATCCCATAAAATCCTAGGCTCGGATTCAGGGCTTGGCCCTTCATTTCCCCACTCATCAAATGGAGGCGGCTGAGGAACTAGTAATGGTATTGAGGCAGACCGTTGGACTGGTAGGCTGGCTGGTTGAGAATATGGAAAACGGGCTGACAAGCCGCTGAATCTCGGGTTGTCCTATGAAGAGTTTAGTGACCTTGCTGCCACATCTCGGTAAGATGAACTAAGGGCCATAGTTTCTAGTGGAGGGACTGGGGCTTCTGGCGATGGACAATGCTACTGATCATTCACCATTGGTACCCAGAATAGCTCTACGTGATCTCTAGTTGAGGAAGAGAGTGCATCTAGTGATGATGGTTGTGATTTCATGACCGTAACCTGCGGGGTCACCAGATTTTCTTCCTTTTGGATATACCTATGGTGGGAGGCGGGACTCTAGTAGACTTCATATTCCAGGACTACAAGGCTGATGTGCCTCATTCCTTCCCTGTCCCATGACATAGAGAACCAAGGGGAGGGTTCCATCGTTGAGTCGTACTTTTCTTCGGAATCTATAAATATGACTAGTTTGATCTTTGTCTGAACATAACCATAATTCTTCTTATGGTGGAACCGACCCACCATCCTTCTCATGGTTGGCTCTTCGGGATAGGGTAGATTTGTGACACATGGAGGTCCTTCGGCCGAATTGGTGCTGGAATAGAGAGGATTTCTGCCTAAGTGGGTCGGGGTGCGAGGGGCACTGGGACAGATATAAAAGGGGACACGAGGAGTACCTATGTGGGTAGTGCAAGAGCAGGTAAGACCACCGCTGGAGCTGGTGGGTTCATGGGGAGGACCCCCATGCTGGGCGTTGGAGAAGCGAAGCTGGACTTTTATCCTTTGATTATTGGGATGAGGATGACCTTCACCAGCTGCTACGAGGACATGGGGATGGCCACCACATTGGAGAGTGACGTGATGATAAGAGTGTCCACACCAGCAGTCTGTGGGAGGAGGAATGAATCCATACCTGGGGTAATGAGCACAAGAAAGAATCTCGTACTGAGTGTCATATCTCCGGGGAGGTCCCTCATTCAGATAAAGGAAGCATGGTTCTATCCTCTATGCCATGTCTGTATGTGGGGAAGACCAGCGTTCTCCATGATAGAAGTGTGGGGAGGACCTCCGTATTGGGTGTCGTTACTATGGGTAAGTCCGCGGTGGCCACTGCCCATGCTGAAGACCGAGAGAGTCGACCTAGCCTGCCAGTGGGGCTGTTGGGGCCTTGATTCGGGTCGAGCATGGGAATGCCCATGCTCAGTGTACACATGGAGCCAGTGATATGCATCAATGGTGGATCGTTCCATATTAGTTGATGACTTTGACACCACTTAGCAGGCGTCCTCATCATCTTATGCCCGATGCTGGTGTCGGGTCAGATGGACCGGAACTGGTGATACAGGTACATGGATTACCTACTCCTTGGTCAGTAAGACTAGGCGGCGGTGCTGACGTGGCCTGGTTGGAGCCCTCACTGAGATCCCCTGGACTGGGATCCTAGCTGGGGTGATCTGTACATTTCCTAACTTGTCATCATATGGAAGGGAGGCATTGAGTCATTCCGAGGATAGGATATTGAAGCTGTTATAAGTGGGAGTTGGGAGAAGCAGCTCCCTGCATGGCCCTTGGGGGTTGTGGTGGTGATGAGGCTTAGATACCTCCAGATCCTAGCAGGATGTGACCCAAGTCGGGAAAATACCCTCCTCCTCTTATCGGTGAACGTGGTCATTGATCTCCCTCCTATAAATAACAGTATAGGGGTAGAAGGGGCATAGGCACCCAGTAGCTGTGGTGGTGGATGCAGATATAGAAACGGCGGAGCCAGGTGGAGTTGCCACATGGGCATTACCCCTGCCCCTGTGTTAGTGGGCGGGTGGTGATCGGGTTCCTAGTGCGGCAACTTAGTTCCTGGAAAGCAGGGAGGTTGAACCATTAGTGCTGAAACAAAGAAATCGACGTCCAGTTCCCCAACGTCATTCCGTCTTCCATGACCGGTAAGAGGGATACACACTGACAACGTCACAGACTGGGATGTACGGAATTTTAAATGCCCCAACATCTTGTCTGTTTCATGCTAGGGCCACTATTTTCTTGGTGTGACCTAGCACTAGATAACTTGATCCAGATACACACTAATCTATTGATGCCCTGAACACAACTATTCTCTATATTGAGGAGAATATCTTACACAACAGGTTCACCATTTCTGTTTCTGACACATTCACTAGGGAACACGTGTCTATCTGCTGGAGGATGAATGGCACTGTTCTATCGCCCTGCATTCCCACTATCCAAAGGTGGGGGGAATCCGTCACTTATTCAGGGTCATTTTCTCCTTGATTGAAATAGGATGATGGGATGTCAATTCTTCCTTCTGTGGATTCCTCCATAGAAGTCATCACCTAGGCCAGGTCTCCCTTATAAATTTAAGAAATTATTCATGAAAATATTACCACTGCCATGTATTCTTGGATGCCGGTTAATTATGATGCTTCTGTCACGACATTCAAAGGGGCCAGGTCAGGGCAGCAATCTTTGGTTGGGGGAGTAGTCACATTGGGAATCACTAATGTGTCTAGATGCTGGAAAACTTGTGTGTCTGTATTTGGTCGCTTATTATAGGGCTTCTCAAGGGCGTTCAAGCCCGATTCATCCCACATTGAATGCGGGGATTCATATTCCCTAGGCATGACCCTATGGTTTTCCTCATCTTCCAATGATTAACACATGGTATGTCGCAAGTTTAACTTCTAGCGGAGATGGATCAGACTGATCGGAACACCGACTAGATTGGATCAGACGAGTGTAACCCCTATAAGGCTAAATAGATGTTATGGTGTTGAGATGGTGTGATCCCACCAGGATGTGGCGGCCCGGGCAAGAATCAGGGTTGGTGATAGATGGTTGAGTGAGGCGGGTGAGGTGGAATTTCCATGGGGACGATGGTGATGCTAGGCATGAACTTCGAAGAGAATTCCTATGTATCCCCGTGGAAGGAAATCAAAGTTTGTGTAGTTTTACATGGCTCTAATGTCTTACCACTGGTTAATGTGATAATGAGTTTATGCTTATTGGGGAACATACCGACTTACCATTGCATGGGTCATAATGGCTTACCACTGAATGGGTCACAATGGCTTACCATTGGATGAAGGAACAATGAATAACCACTGATTCAGGTCCACTGTTTAACGTCATGCCAGACGAGTGTGAACTAAAAATAATGATCAGGTTCGGTAGATTTTTGGGCTTGAACCTCATGAAGGCATCCAACATACCTTTCATATGCAAGAATCAATGTCCTAATAGTTCAGGAGAAGGAGTCGGTGAACCATCATGAAGGAAGACCTGGGGTCCAGATGGATGGTGTGCTTGAACCTCATGGAGGCTACCTACATACGTTACCTTGGTAAAGATCAAAGTCCTCATAGATCAAAATGGTGGGAACCAATGTGAATGAGGACCTAGGGTCCAGATTGATGTAGGGAATGAACCATAGAGAGGATTCTTACATACCATGCCTTGGCAATGATCAACTCCCACATAGTTCTGGATGGTGGCATTGAACCGACTCAAAGATGGTCAGAACCACTTGGTGTTGGGCATGAACCTCAGGGAGGCGTCCAACGTAGCTTGCCTTAGCAAGGATCAAAGTCCACGTATTTCTGGATGGTGGCATGGAACTGACTCGAAGATGGTCGTAACCAATTGGTGTTGGGAATGAACCACAGAGAGGTGTCCTACGTACCTTACCTTGGCTAGGTTCAAGGTCCATGTAGTTTTGGATGATGTGTGGGGGCTTAAGCTCTAGGCTTCCTAGAGAGGGTGTCATATTCGATGCTTACTCTATGCCCATGTGAGTCATGGATGGTGTGGGAAACCAAAGGAAACATAGACCTAACAATCATGTTGGGAAAGGTGCGTCTGTGGGAAGTGGAATTGGGCTTACACATGTTTATCAGCCCACAGAGATAGAGATTGGGACTTATTTCGGGATGGAGGCCCATTGGTGATAAATCCTAGCAGGAAACGGATTTGGCATGGAAGAAAATTATAGGGTATTGATTCCTATCCCACCCATTGCTAGTCTTTGGCACTACAAAAGAAAAGAGTAGAGGTGATGCCTCTTGTGAGAAAGGCTACGGGATTGCACAGTGGTGGTTTCCATTCCCCCATGGATGAATGCTGATCCAGAAAAGAGTGTGTAATTACATGTGGGGAATAGTCATACTCCTATGGAGACGAGTGGGAATGTAGAATTCCCAAGGTGGGGGACCTTGCATAGAATACATGGGGTGAAGCTACATTTTAATGTCATGTGGTAAGGAAGATGGTGCTTTGATGTTTAACGTCCTGCAGCCCAGACAATGTGGGTTCACTCCGCACCCCAAGGACTTACTTAACCGAAAACCTCTACACCTTGGTGAAGGGAAGGGACCAGAAACACCGTGGCTGGGGGGTGTCGTGAGGTGATCCCATTGGGGGACCACGTTATTCTGGATATGTGAAAAAGCAATAGCTGTTAGCGTGCCTATACGAAAAATAGTGCGGTGAAGCAACACAATATAAATCACCCCAAAGGGACATTGAAGTTACTTCATGCCAACATAGAGGGCCACATGGGAAAAGGAATGGAGTAGAAAAAGAGTCCATAGGTAGAGGCCTTGTGAACCTCTTGTTCTCCATGTAGTGGAGGGGATTTGTGAAGAGGTATGCTTCACCAAATGAAGTTTCCTAGCTTAGGCATATGGAAAATGATCAGCTAAGAGGTTCTTCACGAAGTGGAAAGGCATTTGTGGAGTATTTCCTCATAAAGCAAGGTGTTGTGAAGCAATGTGATTTGAGAAGAACATTGACCATGACTTAGCATGCGGGTCACAAGTTCGCAGAGGGTTCTACAAGAAGAATAACTGCTTTGTGATGACTAGAGCCCCCATGGGGATCCCCTTCCTTTACAGAGGCCTGTGGAATTCACGAAAGGTATCCCTCTCAGAAGAGGGGTTGAATTAAATCAAAGGGGGAGGCACTCACAATGAAAAAGTACCTTGAGAAACTCATGGTGCGCAAAGCAGAATGTGCATCACGATTTGAGAGCCAAGAAGGTGAAAGGTCGGATGATCCATCTTTTGGGTTCAAGGGGAGCATTGTATTAATATGCTAGAGGCACCACGAAACAGTTCTCGCACTATGTGAAGAGAGAGTTTTCTCTACATTGGGTAATGAATTTTAAACGGGGATGACTGGGCGGCCCACCTCCTTGCTCCGCAGTAGGCTTGCGAACGTCATATCTGATTGCGGAGCCTCCCGCCACATTTTTCCTCGGTGGCTCACGAACATCAGAGGGGATCACAGGGCATCCCACCTCCTTGATCCATGGTGTGTTTGCGAGTGGAAAATCATCTTGCAGAGCATCCCGCCTCCTTGCTCTGTGGCAGGTTTTTAAAGGGGAACCTCTATGCTGGCGGCAGGGCCATTGGGTCTCCGCAAACAGTCTCTACAATGCCCCAACTAAGTCGTCCCACTTGTTCTTCATTGTCCCAAATTTTTTCACCAACAATATCATTACAATATTCCTTGGTAAATGGATCTAAAATTTTATAATAATGGAATCGATAGTGGTCTTTATTTCTTAAAGGTTCAAAAAAGACTTTACATATATGTTTTGTACTTATTTAAAGTCATTTTCCTTATATATTTACACTTGAAAATTTTTAATCATACTTTGGTAACATGTTTTTTACTATGTAATTTATATTTTTTTAATAAATATAAGGTAATACCTATGACAATTTTGGGATGTTTTCAACGTAAATTTAATCTATATTTCTTATAATTAAATTTATAAATATTATAAAATCAAAATTTAAATTACATTATAATATATATATATATATATAAATAGTTTTTGTAAACAAATGATTTTTCTCTTTTATGTGTTTATTATACAATGGTCATAATTTCCAATGAGCATGTAAAAAAGTGATAAAGGATCTTTTTTAGAATCTAAAAGACCAAGGATCTATTCTAGAAAGGGATGAATTTCCTAGGTTACTATAACAATATTATAGAAAGCCACTGTAGTAGTGGAAAACCTGTAGCAAATGCGACATTGTAGCGACGAGGTTACTGTAGAGGGAACTATAGTGATAATTTTACTATATCAAGAAATATAGAGTCTTAGGTACTATAGTATTACTATTCACCATAAGGCCCTTTGGGGAAAAAAGAGGATTTCATATCGCTAGGCCTTTTGGAAATGTAATGGGACTCCCTCTACCCAGTCAAAATAGGTCCCTTCTTTTCTTTAATAATAAAATTAGGATTCAAACCCAATCATTTAAAAATATATATATTGTTCTGAACATAATATTCTATTAATAATTTTAATTATTTAATGATAATTATTATATAAAAATTACCCAATATTAAAAAACAATTCATTAAACTTTTTTCACAATTATTGTATTAATTAAATTTAATATTACTAATATTGTATTTATGATTAAAAATTAAATTGAAAATTTCAACTAATATTTACATGTTGAACTGAAATATGAAATATATTTGTTTATATTTAATTTTTAAAAGTTATCATACCTAATTTTTTAATATATGCAAGTAAAAACATTTTTAGTGTGATATATTAGTTGAGTTTAAAAAATGATAAATATGCATTTTATAAATTCAAAATATTTTTTAAAATGACTTATATTACTTATTAAATATATATAAATTATATATTAATTTGTTTAATTTTCTTTATTCTTTATGGGGTTATAAAAGTGATAGATTTATCAAAATCATTGTTTTTACTATTCAGCTAAAAATCAATTATTTTATAAAAAATACAATAAATCATCTTAAGCTATTATAATGGGTTGAATTTAACAATAATTATATTTTCATAAAATTCAAATACATAGTATGATATAAATTAATTTTTGATATAGGGACACAAAATATAGTAGTGAAAATTTATTCCTGTTATATTAATAACTCTAACTAACATCTTTAATAATTTAATTTTATTAAGGTTTTGGGATTTTGGGTTAGTCTGATATTTAACATAACATCATATACTAAACAAACATTTATTAAATGGACTTAATCCATAATATCATGGAAGTTATGTTATTGATTCTCGAATTACCGAACTATTTGTATATTGTGTAATAACGTAAAAACATATATCAAAACCGCATAGTCATGAGTTGAAACCCATGAATCCAAATTTATTAAAAATAATACCAGCATACAATAGAAAGATTAAATGTAATTATAAATACACATGAATTAGAATGTTGTCACACTATAGTCCTGGAACCCTAGAAACATGATAATCAAGCCCATATTAACATAGACCGAAGGGCTTTACAGATCCCCAATGGTAGGGGACTAGCACCCAACATCATGAAAAATGAATGTGGGAATGAATATTCCACAAACACTATAGATGATAGATGAAAAAATCATTATGAATATAAAATAAATTCCATAGTGGGAGTTGTATTAGAATTCAATCAAGTATAAACAACCCAATGTGCTACAATAATGTATCAGATAACAAGATGGAAAAGCACCCAAGTCCCAAAGGATGAAACTCTCCAAGTATATGGATGAACATCTAGAACCACCTTTATGTCGTGCTTTAAACCTACTCAAACCTCGTAGAAGATGATCTAAAAACACCCGAAGGCATAGGTAGGGTTTGTGGTAAAATCCCAGTAGTGCATCACCATGGATGTTGTAATAAGTAGAGATCATTTAGTTAAATAAATGAAGGAATTTCAATTTTAAAATAAAAAGGATTATCCTTTGAAAATAATATTACAAAATCATTCTTTTCATTTCAAATGATTGTAATAATTCAAACAATTTTTTACATATCACATTATTGTAATTTCTAAACAATTTTAATAATAAATAATTACATATAAAATGGATTATATAAATTCACAATGCATGTAAAACAGTTTACAACAATTGAATACATTTATATATAATATCTAAATAAGTGAGAAACATTGTAATCTACCAAGAGGTATGATTGTTCCAGGTTATGGGATCATCACACACTGATATGATCACAGAAACAATCTGTACATAGGTCCCTCATCACTAAAAAGAAAAGAAACATATATTTTCTACTAAGGTATAAGATGTTCAAAAAAGTACTTTGGATAGTGTTTTAAAGTGTTAATCAGGTGCTAGGGAATTCCCATCATAGTGTGATTGTCCTAAATGATAGACAAACTACAAGCCGTGCATGTTATCTAATAAAATTCATTGATGGAAAATTTATGTTAAGAAACATTCAATAAAAATTAAGTCTCATTCCCCCATTTCAAAAGTATTACAATTATCCTTTTAGAAATAAAAAAATATTTTTAATTAAAACATTCCCTTTCCAAGAAAAAACACAAAGGTATATATCAAGATAATTTGAAACCATTATTCCAAAAAAAATTAATTTGAAATAAATTCACAAATAAATTTTGAACAATTAAATTCAATAATTTACTTTTCAAAATTTCCATAAGAATTATAATTAAAATTTCACAATTTAAATTACCCCAATATTCCACCTATTTTAGAATTCAATCCCAATTCAATGGAATTATGAGTTTTTCCCGATTTCATGCCAAAATAGAAATTCCCAAAATCAAATTATCAAATTCAGTAGAATTAGTTTTTCCAAATTATAAATTATAAATGAATAAAATCCCATATATTCAATTGAAATAAATTAAATCAATTCAATTAATTTAGGGTTAATTAAACTTGTCAATAAAAAAGGAACCACATTCCTCGGGACCACGAGATCTCGTTTCACCAAACCGTAATCAGGGTTTGTCAGCAAATAACGATGATAAAAAAATCTGTGAAAACAAGTATCAAATTGAGGAATAGATCCAAAACAGCGTATATTAGATCCTCCAATAAAACATAGAGATCAATAATACCGTTTGGAGGAAGGGGGGATAATGGGTGATAGAGAATCAGAAGAGGAAACTAACCTAGTGTGGATCGACCATTGTTCACCACACATCAATATATTTTTGAGAACGTTCAAAGGGTCCATGAACTGCTCTTTTGAGAACTCAAGGAAGGAGAAATCATTTTGGGTTTGTACATGCCAATCAGGAGTCTAAAAAGAAGGGTTTTAGAATTTTTAAATGAAAATCCAGGTTAAAAAATATCATACGCATGGATATATGGGTAGGGCTGCATGTACAGACCAAACTGTGTGCTCTAGCCTTAAAACCCATTAAATGGGATACATGTTTTCCCTAATTGGTTTTAAGGTTTGAGAACCAGTATGCTATCTTCAGAAAACCCCACTACTTGGGTTTCCATTTTTTCCCATGAGAGGGTGCGCGGTTTGGGATGGCCATGCACTAACCCTATAATAGCCCCAAATTTTCAAAACATATAAAAACAATCTTGAAAAACACCAAATGAAACACCACAAAAGCATGGTAAAAATATATAATTTTTGGAATATAGGAAGAAATTAACATGTTATTAAAAACTCCCCATAATAGAATGTTTTTACCTAATAAATCGTACTCAGATGCTTCCATTCCAAAAAGATGAGGCCATTTCAATCTCAACAGTTCCTCCCTCTCCCATGTCTCATGAATATCAGATCCATTCTATTATAGCAGTCCAACAAAAGGTATCTTCCTCCCACAAAGTACCTTTATTTTAAAATAATCAATCCCGAATAGTAGTTCTTTCATGGATAAATCAGGCTCAACATCAAGATCAGCCTAGGTAAGAACATGGGGTGGATCCGATAGATACATTCATCACTGAGATAAATGGAACATGTTGTTCTTTGACATTAGTTGCGGTGGAATTTATCAATGTTAACCAACTATCCCACCTTATCCAAAACCTCAAAAGTTCCCAAAATTTTTGGAGAAACCTTCCCCTGCCTCCCAAGTCACCGTGGACCCAAATGGGTTGAAATATTCAAAAACAATTAGTCCACAAATGAAAACTCCAACGGTGTGCAATGCGAATCATAATATGAATTATATTGGATTATTTTCAAAAACATTCTCTGATAAATCAGACATATCAATACTATTATCTCTTGAACAATGCTTGGTCTAACCACAGATCATTCACCAATCTCTGACCAACACAATAGTGATATATAATGCTGACTATACAAGGCCTCAATAAAATCCATTGTGATCACGTATTGGTATCTATTGATATAATAAAACTCAACTAGAACCAAATGATCTTCATAACCATCACCAATGCCGAGAACACAGTTTGAATCATATCCTCAAGAATATTATTTTCCTTGGAAAGTGGGGATGACATCCTTGATTGAAGGTTCAAACATTCCAATCCTTTTCTAATAGGTTTTTTCGTAGAACCAGAAACATACAATGATTCCCCATCCATTTGGACCTACTTTACAAAGGTAGGCGCTCATTAGTTTGTGGACTGATGAGGCTTAGTAATTTTCATTGGTCGAGAGGATGGGAGTTCGGACTCCTCACACCTTTTTGAGGGGAATTATTGTCCACTCCGGGACTCTCTTTGTAGATTTAAGTTATATTCATGAATCCTTATTACATTACCAAGTATAAAATGAGATTTCCTTTAGATCTAACAATCAATGAAGGATATGTAGGAAATTTAGAGAATCTATTATATGTATTCAAGGTTCTTGATTGATAGAGAATCATCTGTATTTGTTAGAGATTATTAGTCAATGGTATCCTTTGATAGGTAAAAGTCACATGGTCATTATGATGACCATGCTGGTTTTAAAGCCACTCAGTGGGGCACTTGAGGTTTATTTTCATTCAAAGGGACATTGATTATTTCAGAGTTGGGATCGAACCCGCATATGGGATACCTATGTATCCTTTTTTTAGAAAAGGAATCAGAACCCATGTAGTTTGAGGAAGGGAGTATGATGTTTATGATTGATGGCTCAAAGAATGATGTCATAATTACTTTTACACTCTAAGCTCACGTGAATCATGCTCAGTGTGAGAAACAAGAGGTATTGGTAAAAATCAGAAAATTGTGCCATGAAAGATGCAATCATAAGAAATAAGGTGGGACTTATGTATGTATGATTGCCCAGATAAATGAAGATTTGGATTTACATCAGGGATGAAATCCAGGAATAGGGTACATAATGGTATATGTGCTTCATGGAGATTTGCATACTCTAACATGGGGCTTACTCCTGAAAAGGAGGCCCAAATTAGGAGAGGACATATGATTGGGTTTTTACTCCTTAGAAGGAATCCCAGATCAAAGTTAAATTAGGACTGGTTAAGAGGAATTAATACTGGGGTTTACTCTTGAAAGAGGAGGCCCATGTTAATGATGTTATGGTTGGGGATTACTCTTGAGGAGGATGCCCAAATTAGAGGACTGGGGCAGACTCCTGAAACAGAGTCCCAGGTTAAGAGAATTATTGTTGGGGCTTACTCTTAAGGAGGATGCCCAGATTTAATGAGTTCTCTCATCTTAAATGATGAGGTTTAATGAATGAAATCTCAATCTTTAGTGACATAAAGATGTGTAAATCACTAGGTATTGAGAGATATTCCATATAATTCTTTTCAGATAAGGAATTAAAATCAAGAAATCATGCCATAAATGGCATTGAAGAGTGTCTTGAAGACTGAATCATGAATAGGAGAGGTGGAATAGCTTAAGAGGGGTGAAATGTGTAAGAAGGGCTCCCAAAAAGGTAGGGGCGAGCAAGTCCTGGAAGGCATGTAGGTACTGCGTGGTCGCACAAGTTCTTGTCGCACATGTATACCTTCCTGACACATGGGTACTTTCGCACCGGTGAACCAGCAGGGTAATACTTGAGCTACTCTTGGTTGAAGACTTTAGAATCCTTTTGAGGTTCTTTTCAGAAGAGTGGCGCGCAAGTTCTATAGAAGGAGTTAGGCGGCCCACAAGTGTGGCCATTTCCCTTAAGGGTTGGCCACTTAGGTGCGCAAGTGTTGATGAGTTTCAACACTTAGGACTTCCTTCCCCTCTTTAGATCTTCCGTTCTAGGTAAGAAATCACCTTAGAAGTGTTTCGGAAGCTTTCAGAAGGGACTAGGGCACCGGGAGCTCAAATCTCAGTTTCTGGAAAAAATTCCTCCCCGAATGGGGGGCCCACAGAGTGTATTTATAGGCTAAAGAAGACTCGGGCGGTAATCCATTAGTGTGTGTAAGTCACTTGAGCGACCATTAAGCGTCGTGCAAGTGGACTTGCATGATAGTGATGGAACTTGCGCAACCTATGTGATTTTGAAGCCTTGTTCATGCCTTTGTCTATTTTTGATGTTTTCTTCAAAGGATGAGTCAATTTGTGCTAATTCATTTCCCTTAACATTCCTTTGGAATCTGTGACAAGAAGGAGTGTCAAAAAAATTCCCCCCTCAGAGTTGTCTCTGGAGAGAAAATATGATTTGACTCTGAGGAAATCGAGAATCAAAAGGAAATTGGGGCGCGCAGGGTAGGGTGCACAAATGAGCACTACTATAAATAAGGCCATTAGCGACCACCATTGGCGGTCGCTAAAGGGCTATAGCGGCCGCGCAGCGACCGCCAATGGCGGTCGCTGTTGCCTCGTCGCTAGAGGCCTTTAGGGACCGCCAATGGCGGTCGCTATTCTAAAAAAAAAAAATTTAAATTTTTTTTTATTGAATTGAATATAAATATATATATATATATATATATATAATATATTTTAAATGTTTTAATATATATTTAATATATATTTAATATATATATAATATCAAATCATTGTGCTATAATATATATATACTATTAAATACAATATTTTAAATACAAATCATTGTGCTATAAATATATATATATATATACTATTAAATACAATATTTTAAATATATATATATATATATAATATATTTTAAATGTTTTAATATATATTTAATATATATTTAATATATATATATTATCAAATCATTGTGCTATAATAATTTAAAAACTTCGATTCAAGAAATAATCTCATTTCAGGTCGTTCGGAGCACGTTTGCTCCGAATCGGACCGCCGCACGCCGTTTTGGTGTTTAACGGCGCCGGAAACGCGTTTCCGGCCGCCGCGGTCACACGGCACCTCCGAATGAGGTGCCGTCTGGCCGACCATTTCACAATTGACGCCCCGGATGTTGTCCTACGGTTTCGTGGCATTCGGAGGTCGTTCGGGTGGTTTTGACCCCCCAATGCGCCATTTCAGCGCGCGCCGCGCTGCTGAAAACGACACAATCGGACGTGCCGCGCGCACCGCACGTCCGATGGACGTGAGGCCTCCTCCTGCATCTCAGGAATAATATTCCTATCGTTCCCGTGGGGTTTCAGGTCGTTCGGAGCACGTTTGCTCCGAATCGGACCGCCGCACGCCGTTTTGGTGTTTAACGGCGCCGGAAACGCGTTTCTGGCCGCCGGGGTCACACGGCACCTCCGAATGAGGTGCCGTCTGGCCGACCATTTCACAATTGACGCCCCGGATGTTGTCGTACGGTTTCGTGGCATTCGGAGGTCGTTCGGGTGGTTTTGACCCCCCAACGCGCCATTTCAGCGCGCGCCGCGCTGCTGAAAACGACACAATCGGACGTGCCGCGCGCACCGCACGTCCGATGGACGTGCGGCCTCCTCCTGCATCTCAGGAATAATATTCCTATCGTTCCCGTGCGGTTTCAGGTCGTTCGGAGCACGTTTGCTCCGAATCGGACCGCCGCACGCCGTTTTGGTGTTTAACGGCGCCGAAAACGCGTTTCCGGCCGCCGCGGTCACACGGCACCTCCGAATGAGGTGCCGTCTGGCCGACCATTTCACAATTGACGCCCCGGATGTTGTCGTACGGTTTCGTGGCATTCGGAGGTCGTTCGGGTGGTTTTGACCCCCCAACGCGCCATTTCAGCGCGCACCGCACGTCCGATGGATGTGCGGCCTCCTCCTGCATCTCAGGAATAATATTCCTATCGTTCCCGTGCGGATTCAGGTCGTTCGGAGCACGTTTGCTCCAAATCGGACCGCCGCACGCCGTTTTGGTGTTTAACGGCGCCGGAAATGCGTTTCCGGCCGCCGCGGTCACACGGCACCTCCGAATGAGGTGCCGTCTGGCCGACCATTTCACAATTGACGCCCCAGATGTTGTCGTACGGTTTCGTGTCATTCGGAGGTCGTTCGGGTGGTTTTGAACCCCCCAACGCACCAATTCAGCGCGCGCCGCGCTGCTGAAAACGACACAATCAGACGTGTCGCGCGCACCGCACGTCCGATGGACGTGCGGCCTCCTCCTGCATCTCAGGAATAATATTCATATCGTTCCCGTGCGGTTTCAGGTCGTTCGGAGCACGTTTTCTCCGAATCGGACCGCCGCACGCCGTTTTGGTGTTTAACGGCACCGGAAACGCATTTCCGGCCGCCGCGGTCACACGGCACCTCCGAATGAGGTGCCGTCTCGCCGACCATTTTACAATAGACGCCCCGGATGTTGTCGTACGGTTTCGTGGCATTCGGAGGTCGTTCGGGTGGTTTTGACCCCCCAACGCGCCATTTCAGCGCGCGCCGCGCTGCTGAAAACGACACAATCGGACGTGCGGCCTCCTCCTGCATCTCAGGAATAATATTCCTATCGTTCCCGTGCGGTTTCTGGTCGTTCGGAGCACGTTTGCTCCGAATCGGACCGCCGCACGCCGTTTTGGTTTTTAACGGCGCTGGAAACGCGTTTCCGGCCGCCGCGGTCACACGGCACCTCCGAATGAGGTGCCGTCTGGCCGAACATTTCACAATTGACGCCCCGGATGTTGTCGTACGGTTTCGTGGCATTCGGAGGTCGTTCGGGTGGTTTTGACCCCCCAACGCGCCATTTCAGCGCGCGCCGCGCTGCTGAAAACGACACAATCGGACGTGCCGCGCACACCGCACGTCCGATGGACGTGCGGCCTCCTCCTGCATCTCAGGAATAATATTCCTATCGTTCCCGTGCGGTTTCAGGTCGTTCGGAGCACGTTTGCTCCGAATCGGACCGCCGCACGCCGTTTTGGTGTTTAACGGCGCCGGAAACGCGTTTCCGGCTGCCGCGGTCACACGGCACCTCCGAATGAGGTGCTGTCTGGCCGACCATTTCACAATTGACGCCCTGGATGTTGTCGTACGGTTTCGTGGCATTCGGAGGTCGTTCGGGTGGTTTTGACCCCCCAACGCGCCATTTCAGCGCGCGCCGCGCTGCTGAAAACGACACAATCGGACGTGCCGCGTGCACCGCACGTCCGATGGACGTGCGGCCTCCTCCTGCATCTCAGGAATAATATTCCTATCGTTCCCGTGCGGTTTCAGGTCGTTCGGAGCACGTTTGCTCCGAATCGGACCGCCGCACGCCGTTTTGGTGTTTAACGGCGCCTGAAACGTGTTTCCGGCCGCCGCGGTCACACGGCACCTCCGAATGAGGTGCCGTCTGGACGACCATTTCACAATTGATGCCCCGGATGTTTTCGTACGGTTTCGTGGCATTCGGAGGTCGTTCGGGTGGTTTTGACCCCCCAACGCGCCATTTCAGCGCGCGCCGCGCTGCTGAAAACGACACAATCAGACGTGCCGCGCGCACCGCACGTCCGATGGACGTGAGGCCTCCTCCTGCATCTCAGGAATAATATTCCTATCATTCCCGTGCGGTTTCAGGTCGTTCGGAGCACTTTTGCTCCGAATCGGACCGCCGCACGCCGTTTTGGTGTTTAACGGCGCCAGAAACGCGTTTCCGGCCGCCGAGGTCACACGGCACCTCCGAATGAGGTGTCGTCTGGCCGACCATTTCACAATTGACGCCCCAGATGTTGTCGTACGGTTTCGTGGCATTCGGAGGTCGTTCGGGTGGTTTTAACCCCCCAACGCGCCATTTCAGCGCGCGCCGCGCTGCTGAAAACGACACAATCGGACGTGCCGCGCGCACCGCACGTCCGATTGACGTGCGGCCTCCTCCTGCATCTCAGGAATAATATTCCTATCGTTCCCGTGAGGTTTCAGGTCGTTCGGAGCACGTTTGCTTCAAATCGGACCGCCGCACGCCGTTTTGGTGTTTAACGGCGCCGGAAACGCGTTTCCGGCCGCCGCGGTCACACGGCACCTCCGAATGAGGTGCCGTCTGGCCGACCATTTCACAATTGACGCCCCGGATGTTGTCGTACGGGTTCGTGGCATTCGGAGGTCGTTCGGGTGGTTTTGACCCCCCAACGCGCCATTTCAGCGCGCGCCGCGCTACTGAAAACGACACAATCGGAAGTGCCGCGCGCACCGCACGTCCGATGGACGTGAGGCCTCCTCCTGCATCTCAGGAATAATATTCCTATCGTTCCCGTGCGGTTTCAGGTCTTTCGGAGCACGTTTGCTCCGAATCGGACCGCCGCACGCCGTTTTGGTGTTTAACGGCGCCAGAAACGTGTTTCCTGCCGCCGCGGTCACATGGCACCTCCGAATGAGGTTCCGTCTGGCCGACCATTTTACAATTGACGCCCCGGATGTTGTCGTACGGTTTCGTGGCATTCGGAGGTTGTTCGGGTGGTTTTGACCCCCCAACGCGCCATTTCAGCGCGCGCCGCGCTGCTGAAAACGACACAATCGGACGTGCCGCGCGCACCGCACGTCCGATGGACGTGCGGCCTCCTCCTGCATCTCAGGAATAATATTCCTATCGTTCCCGTGCGGTTTCAGGTCGTTCGGAGCACGTTTTCTCCGAATCGGACCGCCGCACGCCGTTTTGGTGTTTAACGGCGCCGGAAACACGTTTCCGGCCGCCGCGGTCACACGGCACCTCCGAATGAGGTTCCGTATGGCCGACCATTTCACAATTGACGCCCCGGATGTTGTCGTACGGTTTCGTGGTATTCGGAGGTCGTTCGGGTGGTTTTGACCCCCCAACGCGCCATTTCAGCGCGCGCCGCGCTGCTGAAAACGACACAATCGGACGTGCCGCGCGCACCGCACTTCCGATGGTCGTGCGGCCTCCTCCTGTACGGGGTGGCGGGGGGTTGTACGGAGGTGCGGGGGGGCTGTACGGGGGTGCGGGGGGCTGTACGGGGGTGCAGGGTGCTGTACGGGGTTGCGGGGGGCTGAACGGGAGTGCGGGGGGTGCGGGGGGGGGGGGGGGGTGCGGGGGCTGTACGGGGTGGCGGGGGGCTGTACGGGGGTGGCGGGGGGCTGTACGGGGGTTCGGGGGGCTGTACGGGGGTGCGGGGGGGGGGGGGGGGGGGCTGTACAGGGGTGCGGGGGGCTGTACGGGGGTGGCGGGGGGCTGTACGGGGGTTCGGGGGGGCTGTACGGAGGTGCGGGGGGGGGGGGGGGGGGGGCTGTACGGGGGTGCGGGGGGCTGTATGGGGGTGGCGGGGGCCTGTACGGGGGTGGCGGGGGGCAGTACGGGGGTGCGGGGGGTTGTACGGGGGTGCGGGGGGCTCTCCGGGGGTGCGGGGGGGCTGTACGGGGGTGCGGGGGGGGGGGGGGGCTGTATGGGGGTGCGGGGGGCTGTACGGGGTGGCGGGGGGCTGTACGGGGGTGGCGGGGGGCTGTACGGGGGTTTGGGGGGCTGTACGGGGGTGCGGGGGGGGGGGGGGGGGGGGGCTGTACGGGGGTGCGGGGGGCTGTACGGGGGTGGCGGGGGGCTGTACGGGGGTTCGGGGGGCTGTACGGGGGTGCGGGGGGGGGGGGGGGGGGGGGGGGCTGTACGGGGGTGCGGGGGGCTGTATGGGGGTGGCGGGGGCCTGTACGGGGGTGGCGGGGGGCAGTACGGGGGTGCGGGGGGGTGTACGGGGGTGCGGGGGGGCTGTACGGGGGTGGGGGGGGGGGGCTGTACGTTGGTGCGGGGGGGGGGGGGGGGGCTGTACGGGGGTGCGGGGTGGCGGGGGGCTGTACGGGGGTGGCGGGGGGCTGTACGGGGGTTCAGGGGGCTGTACGGGGGTGCGGGGGGGGGGGGGGGGGGGGCTGTACGGGGGTGCGGGGGGCTGTACGGGGGTGGCGGGGGGCTGTACGGGGGTTCGGGGGGCTGTACGGGGGTGCGGGGGGGGGGGGGGGGGGGGCTGTACGGGGTTGCGGGGGGCTGTATGGGGGTGGCGGGGGCCTGTACGGGGGTGGCGGGGGGCAGTACGGGGGTGCGGGGGGTTGTACGGGGGTGTGGGGGGCTGTACGGGGGTGCGGGGGGCTGTACGGGGGTGCGGGGGGGGGGGGGGGGGGGCTGTACGGGGGTGCGGGGGGGTGTACGGGGGTGGGGGGGGGTGTACGGGGGTGGCGGGGGGCTGTACGGGGGTTCGGGGGGTTGTACGGGGGTGCAGGGGGGCTGTACGGGGGTGCGGGGGGGCTGTACGGGGGTGCGGGGGGGGGGGGGGGGGCTGTACGGGGGTGCGGGGGGCTGTACGGGGGTGCTGGGGTGGCTGTACGGGGGTGCGGGGGGCTGTACGGCGGTGCGGGGGGCTCTCCGGGGGTGCAAAGGTCATCCCATTGATTACAAAAGTGAAAAATAAAAGTGATAACATCTAATTAATACATATTTCTTTTATCGATACCATACAAAAATTTATAAAAAATATATTGGATAATACATAATCTATAATATCAGATTTATTGATCTGTTGGAATTAGTTCGACTTTTTGAAATGTAGAATCATTCAAGATTATCTGATCAAAAACTCAATATTTGTATAAAATATTTAAAAGACCACCATGGATGGTAATAATGCATTACTTAAATGAATAAATACAGTACATCAATGTCAACCCTACCAGTAAAAACAAAAAACATATCTCGTGAATATATGGTGCGTCACGCGTTGCCATCACTGTTACCTCCTTCTGGTGGGCCAGGTGCCTACAACAAATAAACATTATAAATATTTTAATAACAAAAATAATTTAAATTAAATAAATAAATACAGTATATACCTGCGTCGTATGATCCCCTGTACCATCAGCTCGACGCACATATTCCCGCAGTGCTCTAACCTCAGCTGTCAATTGCGCATTTGTCTCCTCGGAAGCGCGCAGCCGTGCCTCAAAATCTGACATCTGCTGTGTCATATGAGCAACAGCAGGACCGACAACCGCAGCGCGTGACACTACAGAACGAGGAATCCCTACTCCATAGGTCAAACTATAGCCATGCCCGTCCCGACCAATAATGCGATGAAAGATCTCATCCCGTCGCATGGGAAGCTGTCGCTGGTCCTCTGGCAGATGTTCTAACTCAGCTTCAAATTGATCCTGTGAAATATTTAAATATATATAAATATATATATGTTAATATAAAGATTTATGTAATTATTGGTAAGTACAAACACTTACTATCAATGCTGCAACCTCTGGATCATTGCGATCACGAGTCCTTATCCACACCGACATTTTATCAGTTACTGCACCTTGCCCTCGCAACTATATATTAAAAGAATATAAACACAAAACCATAATAATTAATAAATTAAAAAGTGAATAATATATACCTCATGTCGGATCTGAGACACGTGACGAGTCCCGAGCCTGTGAGCAGGTCCCTGCAACGCTCGATTCTCCGAATGGCGTGTTGACACCTCCTACATTCAATTCATTCAAATTTCAAACAAATCACATATTCTTGAAAATATATATACAGAAAAATAATTAATATACAAACCGCAACACCCTCAGTAGACCAATATGCAACCAAGTCACGCCACTGAGCCGGGAGGATACCTCTCGGGACTTTTTCCAAAATGTCAGGGGCACCCACATTTGGTACCCAGTGGTCCCTCTTCACTTTGCCTTTATAATCTTTCCACAGCTTACGGCATTTGCTCATACACACGGGCCGAAACTCTTCAGGGCATACTTTCAAATTTTTCTATAATGAAAATAATCAAACATATTTGTATTATTTATAAATAGAAAATAAAGTAAAATTATTTTCTTACCTGAACCTCCCTCCATAGACGATCTAATGTGTCCTGAGGGATAGAAGCCCAATCACGCGTGGTCAATGGAAATCGATGTGGGTCACGTATGATATGACCCAACTGACGAATAAATGCCGGGGCATTCGGTCCCACGGGATGAAATACCTCATCAAATGAAACATCTATCATCGTGTCGGAATTCCATGCTAATATGCCACGACCAGGGCCTCTCCTACGAGAGGAAGAAGCAGCCGAGTCTGATCCTGTTGAAAACAATTTTATATATAAATTTACAAATGTTATATATATATATATATATATATGTTAATTACATAAATAATATAGATAATGACTGTCAAACATACCTCGACCCTGAGACGTAGATGCCTCAGATGGATGATGTGGATTTTCTGCCTCTTCCCCTGACATGTCTGCAATCATACAAAATATCAGTAATGAGTCCAAAGTGTTTAAAATATAAATTGGATTGTTCTTAATAAATCAAACTTGTACAACTGTTAATCAAACAAAAAATGGATTGAATAATTAGTTGTGAATGAATTTTAAAAAATCAGAAAGTTAATCAACCTAAATATTTATGACTGAATTAACTTACAAAAGTGAGGATTAAAACTTATAAGGATTTATAAAATGATTAGATAATTTATGATATCCTAGGACATTCTACTGAATAGCGGGAAAACAATTATACCTTTCATTAAGCATGCAAATCGACCATTTCTCCTTCAACAGCCGATCTGACCCAATAAATATCTTCTTCACGTTGAACTATGGTATGTTGATCAAGTTGTTGGTAAACAAACGGAACAGTCTCGGGTTCATCTTCTTCAAATAAAAACACTCCTCGCCGAGACATTTTGACAACAACTTACCAACTTGGATCCGAAGGCAAAGTAACAAAGAATACTTGTTCCGCTTGTGATGTCAAGATGAAAGGTTCATTCTCAACTCGTTCATTATTTCTGTATAACATGTAGTTAAAATTCACCAATGAAAACTGATATTGATCGACTTTACATCCACGCACTGGATCAACCCAATTACACTTTAACAATATGTACTTCAAACTGTGTGTGTATACAACTTCAATGATGTCTATCAATTAACCATTGTAATAACCAGAATCGACAAAGGGACAACCGATTCCACTGTTTTGTGTTGCTCGTTTGTCGTCAACATATTTAATGCGAAATCGAAAACCATTAGCATCAATAGCTTTATAACGACGAGCGGTTATAGATGGACCCTCATCCAGTTGGATAAATACTTCAGGTAACGTGGGGTCCCCTAACTCCCTCAGCTTACGAACCTACATAATTTATAAAAATCAATACTGATATATGCAGAAAGAATTAGTTTAATACTTCACTCATAATGAAAATCAATTTATACATACATAATCCTTGAACCAATCATGAAATGCCGCATAATGAGATTGTTGAATTTTCAACTCAGTCGCACGATGCATCTCTTCTTTTATCTCATTAATGTGTTTCCTGTAAATGATTACGCGATGTTTAAAAGATCAACTTATGCAAAGAAAACATGTAAAAGTTATACAAGCACATTGATAAGATACTTACTGCATTAATGGTGCAACTGATGGAGTATTGAACAAGATATATCGATGTGCTTGTATCCACTCGATGTTGTCCATATCAAATGTGGTTCCTTCTCCAACTGGACCATCATGAATCCGAGAGGGCTTATCTAATTTTGTTTCAACATCCGTAAGATATTCTGCACAAAAGGTAGTACACTCGTCCATCAAATAACCATTGGCTATTGATGCCTCTGGACGAGCTCTGTTGCGTACAAATCTTTTCAATGTACTCAAATACCGTTCAATAGGATACATCCACCTGAATTGCACTGGACCAGCAGCCATTACTTCATCAGTTAGTTGCACTGTTAAGTGGACCATAACATCGAAAAATGAGGGGGGGAAAAGTTTCTCAAAGTGACAAAGCGTAAGTACAATTCGGTCCTGCAAACTTTTTAAATCACTCATTCGTTGATTTCTTAAACAAAGCTGTCTAAAAAAATTACTCATCTCAATCAAGGGCTGAACAACATTGGGGGATAAACAATCACAATTTGCGATTGGAATCAACTGCTGAAGTAATATGTGATTGTCATGACTTTTCAACCCTTGCAATGTCTTGCTCGTCAGATTCACACACTTTGAAATATTAGAAGAGTAACCATCAGGCACCTTGACCATCTTCAAAATGGAAAGAAATGTCTCTTTCTCCTCTGTAGTCATCGAATACTGTGCAGCAGGCATATATGCCTTGTTTCCCTCAGCTAACTGTAAATGAAACTGTTTCCTTAAACCCATTTCTTCCAAATCACGGCGTGCATTAACATGGTCCTTTGACTTTCCACTGACACCTAACATGGTCCACAATATGTTATCACAAACATTTTTTTCAATGTGCATGACATCCAAATTATGCCTCAACATGTTAGTTTTCCAATACGGAAGACTATAAAAAATACTTTTCTTTTTCCAATTGTGACTGCGCTGCCTACCCGCAGCACGAATATTACGTACTGGAGGAGCCACCAAATCCTGAATTTCATATACCGTGCGGATGTTTTCTTCCTCAATCTGCGATAACATTTTGACTCCTGTCATGATCTTTGGTGCTGGGCTGAACTCTCTAGAACCATCAAATGCCACTCTGTCCTTTCTGAACCTGTGCTGGGGAGGGAGAAAATGCATGTGACCCATGTATGCACATTTTTTGGAATGTTTAAGCCATACGGATTTTTTACATTTATTGCAACAAGGGAAAGCAAATTCCCCTTTCGTACTCCAGCCTGATAAATTTGCATAAGCTGGGAAGTCATTGATTGTCCACAATAAAGCTGCATGCAGTTTGAACATTTCATTCGTTTCGCAGTCATAACTCATCACAACATCGCCCCAAAATTCATTCAACTCATCAATCAATGGCTGAAGGTAAACAACAATCTTATCCCCCGGACTTTTAGGTCCATCAATAAGAGTGGAAAGTAATATAAATTGTTGCTTCATACAAAGCCACGAAGGAAGATTATACGGAACCAACAGCACGAGCCATGTGCTATGAGTTGCACCAACCATAGACTTGAATGGATTGAAACCATCTGCTGCCAATCCCAATCGGACATTACGAACATCTTTAGCAAAGTCGGGATGTCTCTTATCAAAATCCTTCCATGCATGAGAGTCTGCCGGGTGGGTTAACATGTCACTTTCATGAACTCTTTCTGCATGCCATCTCATTAAATTAGAAACTTTAGATGACATAAAAAATCTTTTCAACCTCGGTTTAAGGGGAAAGTAACGCATTTGCTTTACGGCAATCGGTTTCCCCTGTATCGAAATCTGACTTTGATGAGTCTTATTTCCCCTGTTCTCTTTCCACCTGGAAGCGCCACAAACCGTACATATATCCAAATGAGCAGTTTCATTTCTAAACAACATACAGTTATTTGCACATGCATCTATAGTCTCATATGTAAAACCTAAGTTCTCTGTCAACTTACGAGCATAGTAATACGACTCAGGAATCTTAGCGTCGACAGGAAGAACTTTTTTCAATAAAACCAAAAGCTTGTCGAATGATGTGTCTGACCAATTGTTCAAAGTCTTCAAATGCAACAACTCCACGATGAACGACCGTTTATTGTAAGAAGTACATCCAGGATATAATTCTGTTTTCGCATCATCAAGTACTTCATAAAACCTCCTCGAATCACGATCTGCACCAGAGCGAAGATTTATCTCACCGGTCTCAAGATTCTGGATGTCAATGCCTTCAGGATCAAACCCACGTACCATTTCAGTAAGCATTTCATGCATTGGATCAGTCATCCTTGCATCAACATCCATCTGAGCTGCATCTGTATTTTGACAACGAACATATTCTTCTCCATGACGAGTCCAAATCTTATAATTTTTCAGAAATCCATTAAAGAAAAGGTGCTCCCTCACAGTATCTCGTGTGAATTGATATCTGTTAGCACATTTTCTACATGGACAACTAATATAGTCACTTTCAAATCCTCTCGTGAAGTCAATAAACTGCATAATGCCATTGAAATATTCTCTAGACGTTCGATTTGGAAGATCAATCCAACTCTTATCCATAATAATATCTGTATAACAAACATTTACACAATACTTATTACATTTACATTTTTCAAATCAACTATATTCAAAATAAATATTAACCATTTGTTTATGAACCATTGATAAAATAATAATGTAACTGAAAGCTCATGTTACCTGATTGAGCTACAAACCTGAAAGGGAGGGGAGCCGAAGGCGGTGCTGCGAGGGAGAGGAGGCAGCGAAGGGGAGCCAGAGCCAAAGGCGGTGCGGCAAGGGAGGGGACGGGCAGCGGCGGCGGCGGGGAGCTGGAGGAGAGGAGGCGGTGAGGGGACGGGGGACGGGCAGCGAGGGGGGGGGGGGTGGCCGGGGTCGGGGGGGGGGGGGGGGGGGGGCTGTCCGAGGTGCGGGGAGGGGTGTCCGGGGTGTCGGCGGCCTGTCAGGGGTGCGGGCAGGGGTGTTCGGGGTGCGGGGGTGTCCGGGGTGCGGGGGAGGGGGGGCTGTCTGGGGTGCAGGGGGGCTGTCGGGGGTGCGGGGTGGGGTGTCCGGGGTGTGGGGGGGCCTGTCCGGGGTGCGGGGGGGCTGTCCGGGTTCGGAGGGGGGGTGTCCGAGTGCGGGGGGGGGGGGGGGGGGGGGGGGGGGCTGTCCGGGGTGCGGGGGGGCTGTCCGGGTTCGGAGGGGGGTGTCCGAGTGCAGGGGGGGCTGTCCGGGGTGCGGGGAGGCGTCCGGGGTGCGGGGGGCGGTCCGGAGTGCGCGGGGGTGGGGGGGGGGGGCTGTCCGGGGTGCGGGGAGGCGTCCGGGGTGCGGGGGGCGGTCCGGAGTGCGCGGGGGGGGGGGGGGGGTGCTGTCCGAGGTGCGGGGAGGCGTCCGGGGTGCGGGGGCGCGGTCCGGAGTGCGCGCCGGGGGCTGTCCGGGGTGCGGGTGCCGTCCGGGGTGGGGGGGGGGGGGGAGGGCCGAGAGGCCGGAGGGCGGCGGCCGGAGGGCGGCGACCGGAGGCCCGAGGGCGGAGGGCGGCGGCCGGAGGCCGGATGGCAGGCGGCGGGGGAGGGCGGGCGGCGGGGGAGGGAGGGCGGCGGGGGAGGCCGGGCGGCGGGGGAGGCCGGGCGGCGGGGGAGGCCGGGCGGCGGGGGAGGGCGGGCGGCGGGGGAGGGCGGGCGGCGGGGGAGGCCGGGCGGCGGGGGAGGCCGGGCGGCGGGGGAGGCCGGCCGGCGGGGGAGGCCGGGCGGCGGGGGAGGGGAGGGCGGCGCGAGGGAGGGCGGCGAGGGAGGGTTAGGGCGAGGGAGATCGAGGGAGAGGGCGCGGGGGGGGGGGGGGCAGAAACCCCCCGAAATTTTTTAGGCAGCTTAGCGACTGCCATTGGCGGTCGCTAATGGTGAGCTATAGCGACCGCCAATGGCGGTCGCCCGAGTCTGGGGGGCTCCAATGCCCCCTTTTCTAGTAGTGGAGCTATGGGTGCACAAGGCCTGGCGCGCAGGGATACGACCCTTGATCGCGCAGGCTACGACGCGCAGGGTCCTGGCCACATCTATAAATAGAGGGAATAACTTCCGTACAAGGCATATGGATTTGAAACTTTCGAGCTCTCGCCGTGAAAGTTTCATTTTCCACGCAAGTTACTCTGTTTTCCGCTGTTTCTTTGCTGTCGCGCTGCTGTAGAGGTATCTGGACCTGCGTGGTGATACGTGCACGCCAAATACTTGTGCGGAACCTCCATACTTGCGCGCCTTAATTCCTTAGCCATTTTTTCACAATGTTTATGAAAAATCAATCCATTTAAGAGTTAATTATTCAACTCTTCTGAAGATTTAATGGCTCCCAAGATAATCAGAATGGCTGATGGACTGGCTAGCAAGCGTATTGATGAGATGATGAACATCGTTGGTCACGATTATTATGATACATGCGACAACACTCTCCCAGATTTGGCTAATTACTTGAAGAAATATCATCTTAATTTCCCACAAAGCATCTACCTGCCACTATATGGTCATGGACATCTGCAAGGAGTCAATGTTCCAGATGTAAAGAACTATATGCCTGAAATGCAGCTGCACTGCTACTCCTCTATTTCGGTTATGTTGTGCATTAAGAGAAACAACAATGGTGTGAACTCTCAAATTTTCCTTCCATGCCATTCCCTTGCAGATATGAAAATGGAAAACCCAAGGGCTGACATGTTTTCTACTGCTAGTTGGTGGAGAGCAGACAAACATGGCATTAGAGAAATATCTGAAAAGAGTAATCTCCCCAAATGGCTCTTTAATTCCAATGATTTATTCTCAAATCCATGTATCCATCTTCCAAGTCTCTTGGACAGAAACATAGTCACTGTTTGATCATTAGAAAATTTCCTCAAACCGCACTCAAGAACATTATTTTACAATTGTTCCAAGAAGAGCTGGTATCACTGCATCTCTTATGGTATCCAGTTGAATGAATGAATTCCATGTGGATGTTGATGAATCTTGGGGTTCCGTAAATCAAATGAAGAGTTATGTTGAAAGTATTTTGTAATTCCTGAAAAAAGTGAAGAGAATCCAGTCTGTGGATGTCCTTCTAACTCTTGTGCATCAATGAAAAAAACTTTCACCTTCAATCATTTGTACCTGCATTCTTTTGCTGCATGCTTTAGATTTTACATAAGCCAATGGGCCTAGTAAGCATAGATTGATTTTTACTAGGATTAATGTAAATAACCATACAAACTTTGAACATTTTAATTGCTCAATGGTACCTAAATCATAAAAAATGTATGTTTAGTGAGTTGGAACTTGACTTTTATTCAGAGTTACTTTGTCTTTTGTGGGAAGTATAAAGTCATGCATGTCAGACATAAAAAGGCTAATGTTTAAGGTCGAAATAGCTTTGATTGAAATGGATTAGAATAGAATCAATTCCTTGACAACTCATCTGAAAACATAGTACCATACTCAAGTATGAGGGAAAATATGTAAACTATAACTTAAGAATATTTGAACCCGAGGAATGATATGAAAAAGAGCTAAAAGGCATTAGAAGAAGTAGTTTCCAAGAATGATGTTGCCATTATTTAACAAAACCCTTAGGGGGTTGAATTATGTAGGGCCACCTAAGGGCATTGGCATCATAGTCAAATAAATAGTATCTTTTGGATAACAAGTCTGTTATGTAGACTGTTTATGCATGGCCGCCTATGGGAACATGCTGCATATTTAGGCAAAAGAACTCTATGAAATTTACTTTCTTAGTGCTAAAAGCGAGTGTAAGTTTATGGAGATTCAAATATTTCAAAGTATAGAGTTTTCTATATGGAAAGAGGTACTTGAATATGGAGAAGATACTTCCAAACAAGATTATCGATGAACTGGATGGATATTACTCCTACGAAGGTCTGACCCAAACACAGAGAAGGAGAATATAAACCATAGACTTGAATACTTTCAGATCATGAAAAAGGATATGGGACAAATATGTTAAGGATGGCTATTTTATCGGATCCCTACATACTATCATTTAAGACCAATAATGAAAAAAGAGGATTTCTTCCCAATAATGATGTTACCATTATTTAACAAACCCATTAGGGGGTTGAATTATGCAGGGCCACCTAAGGGCATTGGCTGTATAGTCAAATAATAATAACTTTTGGCCGACAAGTATGTTAAGTAGACTGTTTATGCAAGGCCACCTATGGGTACGTGCTGCATAGTTAGGAAAAAGAACTCTCAGAAGTTTGACATTTTTGTGACTAGAATTCAAGAAAATGGCTATGGAGATATGAAAATATTTATGGTTAGGATTATGACACATAAATATGGGTATTGTTCAATGTATACAGAGATACACAGATCAATGCTAACCAAAATCATGTTGTGGCTGGGTCCTGTATGAAAATGATGGACTTCACTACGTATCCCATAAGGATGCGAATCAAGCCATACATAGTTCTTAAACTACAGTTTAACGTCATGCGGGACAAAAGGATTGGAGATCTTAGTTTAGTGTCATAGAGCTTGGACCATTGTAAGAAATACGCAGTGTGTGTTTTCATGGGGACTTTTCATCCAAGGGACTGAAAGTGGAATTTTGGGTTAGGCCCAAAGACATGGGGCTGGATTCGAGGGACACTCGAACATTCCTACATATCCCATAAGGATGGGAATCAAGACCACGTAGTTCTAGAAATACCCTCTATACAAATTTGGTTCGTACATGTGAAGGGTGAAAGGGGACTTTAGTACAATGATGGTTTAACCCAAGATAAAAGGTTTAGGCATTGCCATGTATGCACACAGTCTTTGAAATGAAACATGATTGAAAAATCAATGTAAATAATGGTTCCATCTCAGGTGAGGGTATCAAAGAATATTGTAGTTTATTGTCATACTGGACAAATGTGTTGTATAGTTTAACATCGTATAACAAGGATGAAAGTGAACCAATGTAAAGATACTGATTCTAGGGGTGGTTTCACGAATCAACATCATATGAGATGGAGGTGAACCGATGTGAAGAGATTGATTTTGGGCTTGAACCTTGGGAGTTTGCCTACATACCCAGCCTGGTAGGCAAGGATCAATGTCCGCATAGTTCAATTAAAGAATGAATTAATGATCAAGTTGTTCTTCAGGACAACGACCTAAAAAATGATGTTTTTGGGGCTTACACATGGTTAGTATCCCAAAGAGAGTGTTATGGTTGAGGATTGTTCTAATATCATGTGAGTCATACTCGGTGTGAGAAACAAGAGGTAACAACAATCTTAACGATGCATAGTTTAATGTCATGTAGGATATATAAAGGGACTATGCAGTTTAAAGTCTTGTAGTTAGGACTATTGGTGCTACACATTTTAATGTAATGTATCAGGGACAAAGTACAGTTTAATTTCATGTAGGACATATCAAGGACTTTCTGTATAGTTTAGTGTCAGGTAGTTAGGACGATAGGGACAATATAGTTTAAAGTCATGTTGGAAGAAAGGGGGGACTGTGCAGTTTAATTTCATTCAATGAGGAAAAAATCGTACACCATTTAATGTCATGTTGGATGAAAAAGGGATGATATAGTTTAGCGTCATGTTGGACGAAAGTGACAGTAGTTTAAGGTCATATGCATGGACCGTGGATGGTGCAGTTTAATTTCATGCTGGACGGTGGTGTAGTTTAAGGGCATACATGACCTTTGATGATTATGTAGTTTAGCATCTTTCCGGACATAAGGGACTTTTATACAGTTTAGCGTCATGTAGTTTGGACGTCATAGTTTAACGTCCTGCTGGACGTAAGGGACTTGAAAATAGTTTAGGGTCATATGCACGGACCCTAGATGATGCAGTTTAAGGTCATACGGGACCTAGTTGCAGTTTAAGGTCATACAGGACCTAGTTGCAGTTTAAGGTCATACAGGACCATTGATGTAGTTTAAGGTCATACAGGACCTAGTTGCAGTTTATGGTCATACTGGACCATTGATGTATTTTAAAGTCATACAGGACCTAGTTGCAGTTTAAGGTCATACAAGACCATTGATGTCGTTTAAGGTCATACGGGACCTAGTTGCAGTTTAAGGTCATACTCAACCATTGATGTAGTTTAAGGTCATACAGGACCTAGTTGTAGTTTAAGGTCATACTGGACCATTGATGTAGTTTAAGGTCATACAGGACATAGTTGTAGTTTAAGGTCATACTGGACCATTGATGTAGTTTATGTTCATAGAGGACCTAGTTGCAATTTAAGGTCATACTGGACCATTGATGTAGTTTAAGGTCATACGGGACCTAGTTGCAGTGTAAGGTCATACTGGACCATTGATGTAGTTTAAGGTCATATATGACCTAGTAGTAGTTTAAGGTCATACTGGACCATTGATTTAGTTTAAGGTCATACAAGACCTTGTGGCAGTTTAAGGCCCTATTGGACCATTAATGTAGTTTAAGGTCATACAGGACCTAGTTGCAGTTTAAGGTCATACTGGACCGTTGATGTAGTTTGTGGTCATACAGGACCTAGTTGCAGTTTAAGGTCATATTGTACCATTGATGTAGTTTAAGGTCATACAAGACCTAGTTGTAGTTTAAGGTCATACTGGACCATTGATGTTGTTTAAGGTCATACAGGACCTAGTTGTAGTTTAATGTCATACTGGACCATTGATGTAGTTTATGGTCATACTGTACCTAGTTGTAGTTTAAGGTCATACTGGACCATGATGATATATTTTGTGTTTATACAAAATACTTCTTCAAAAATATGGCATTGGTTGGAGTACTGATGAGTTCTCCATCCATCGAGATTAATGAATAAGCTCCATTGGAGTAGACCCTATGTATTGAGTAAGGTCCTTCCCATTTTGGCTCAAGCATGGGAGGTTTCTTTCCTCGTATCATTTGAAATCTAAGAACTAATTCCAATTCTCCCTGAGTGAATGGAAAAAGACGAAATTTTTTGTTAAAATCTCGTGCTATTCGATTTTGATATACTTCCAAGTGGTGCAAAGTGCACAATCTTTTCTCATCTAACTGTTCCAATTCATTCAATCACTTTTGAGATTTTTCATCTGTAGATGATTTATCACAAATGGAAACTCTGAGCGAGGGTAGTTGAACTTCAATGGGCATGACTGCATCAGTTCCATATACTAATGAATATGGAGTTGACCGCGTTGTAGTGCGGGTGGTAGTCCGATAATCCCGTAAAGCATAAAGTGTTTATCATCCCATGACTTCTTATCTTTATCCACCGTCTTTTTCAGTATATTTGATAGAGACTTGTAGAAATCTTCTATCTATCCATTGGCTGCTGCATGATACCGAGATGAATGGTTGGATTTGATGTTGTATTCTTGATACTACTTCTTTACCTCGGATGAACAGAAATTGGTGCCATTGTCTGTCAATATGGTATGAGGGACACCAAATCTGGTAATGATGTTAGACTTGATGAAGCTAACAACGCATTTAGAACTGACTTCCTTGAGAGGTATTGCCTCTGACCATTTGGAAAAGAAGTCAGTAGCAGTAAGAATGTACTTAAACTGCTTGGTCTTAGCTGAAGGGTAAGGTCCCACCACATCCATTCCCCATGTGGCAAATGGCTATGAGTATTTAGTTGTATGAAGCAACATTGGAGGTTGATGAATGAAGTTGTCATGTACTTGGAATTAATGACACTTCTATGTGAAACCAATACAATCTTGTATCGTTGAAGGAAAAAAGTATCCAATCATTCGAATCTGATCAGACAGTCTATGTCCAGATAGGTGGGCACCACAGACTCCTCCATTCACTTCTTTCATGAAAACCATTATCTCTTCACCATCAATTCATCTGAGAAGAACTCCATCAAAACCACATTTGTAGAGAACTTTCAATTGGTGATCTGGACTATCATAAAGAGTAAAATTGACCACACGTAGCCGGATTTGTTCTTTCTCGGCTCTATCAGGTTGAAATGTTCCATTTGGAAGGTATTCCCTGATAGGTGACATCCATCTTGTAGTATGACCATACAGTTCAGGAATGGGACTAATTTCATTAATTTCCTCTATTCTGGTTCGAACATAAGGTGAAATTGCACAAAGGTGGGAAATACTGATGGTTGTCTCATCTCGATTTGGATCTGCCAGAGCTGTGGCTATATTAGCCAGTGCATCAGCTTGAGCATTTTGTGATCTTGGGACATAAGAAAATGTCTGTTCCGAAGGGAATTCCCCCATTAATTCTCTGAAATAATCATACAAAGAGATTATTTATTATTTTATGATGGAATAATCCCCATTGACATGTTTGATTACCAGGTCTGAATCACCATTCACCTTTAAGTGATTCACTTGTGCTTGAAGCGCTAAATCCAACCCTATGTTGAGAGCTTGGTATTCTGCTTCATTATTGGTACCACCTTCACACAAAAATAAGTAATAAGGTAACACTTCCTTTTCTGGGGAAATGAGCACAATTCCTAAGCCAACCTTGTTGAATTTAGGATTTTCCATTTTCCTCCCTGTTGGACTTCTGGAAGCACCATCAAAATACATTTCCCATGCTTGAGGACTTTCTTGAATAGAGAAGACTTCCTCATCAGGGAGTTTAATATCTAAAGATGTGTCTTCTACTGAAGGGTGTTCAGCCAAGAAATCAGCCATAGGTTGGCCCTTTATCACCTTTTGAGACACATACTGAATGTTGAGTTGCTGCAAAATAACTGCCCACCTTTCCAGAAGTCCTGTAAGCATTGGACGACTAAGGATGAATTTGAGCGGGTTATTGCGAGATAGCAATTGGACCTCGTGATGTTGCAGGTAGTGTCTCAACCTCTGAACTGCAAAGATTAATGCCAGCCAGCACTTCTCAAAACTAGAATACATGGTTTTTGCTTCAAGAATAGTTCGACTAAGATAGTAGATGCTGCTTTCATTCCCAGCATCATTCTTTTGAGAAAGAATGGCACCCAATGATCACTCTAGATCTGTCACGTAGAGGATAAGTGGTCTTCCTTTAACAGGTTCCATGAGTACTGGTGGACTCAAGAGGTATTTCTTGAGAATATCTAATGCTTCTCGACATTGTTTAGTCCACTGGTAAGTGACTCCCTTCTTCATCAATTTGGTGAAGGGTAAAATTTTGCCTTCCAAATTGGCGAAGAAACGCCGAATATAGGCTAAGTGTCCTTGAAGTCCTCTTAGTTCATTCAAATTTTTTGGAGGTTACATACCAAGGATTGACTAGGTCTTCTCAGGATCGAATTCAATACCACGATGGCATACAACAAAGCTGAGAAATTTTCCGGAGGATACCCCAAAAGCACATTTTAAGGGGTTCATCTTCAAATTAAGTTGTCAAAGCTTACAAAATATGACTTCCAAATTAGCCAAGTGATTAGAACGTTGTTTGGATTTAACCACCAAATCGTCTACATAGAATTCAACAAACTTCCCTAAGAAGGGTTTGAAGATACGATGCACGACACGCTGATATGTTTCACCTGCATTCTTTAGGCCAAAGGGCATTACCCGTTAGAAAAACACACATTGAGGGGCTCTAAAGGCTGTGGATTCCTCATATTCTGGGTCCATTCGGATTTGATTATATCCGGAATATCCATCCATGAAGGAAAGTGCTTCATCACCAGCTGTTGCATCAATTAAAAGTTCTGTAATCAGAACTGGGAAATCATCCTTAGGATAATACTGATTAAGATCTCTGAAATCGATGCAAACTCTAATTTTTCCATTCTTTTTCTTTAAAGGGACAATATTACCCAACCACTTGGGATACTGAACTTCTCTAAAGAAGTTAGCTTTGATAATATTATCCAATTTAGCTTCAATTTTGGAAGCATAAGTTGGGTGTGTTCTTCTCGCGACTTGCTTAAATCCTCGATGTTCTTCTGGTAAACCCAAATGATGAGTAGCAACATCAGGATCAAGCCCGAGCATCTCTGTATAGTTCCAAGAAAATATATCTCTATTTTTCTTTAGAAAAGATGTATACATCTCTTTCTCTTCATGAGTCATGGCTGCACTAATTAAAGTGGGGCTTGGATCTTCTTTTATACCCAGATTTATTTCTCCGAGTTCATCCACATTGGTAGAGATACCCTCTTAAAATGCTGGAGGAGCATCTCTAAGATCTTCCACTTCTTCTTCATGTATTATTTCTTACGTTTCTACTTTCATAGTAGATGATAATGATGAATTTTCATGATCAGAAGAGATGTCAAAATTTGCACATCTTGAAGAAGAAGCTTCCATTTCCGACCCGATTGATGATGTAGGGTCTTCTTTGGGTAATAAAGAGGAGATGATGGATTAGGAATCGACATCATTTCTCACCTCCGTTGTTGCTATAACTTCATCTGGCCTAATTAGAAAAGTATAGACTTGTTGGTTTTCATCAAATGAAATGAAGACGTCACCATTTGTGATTTCATTACTGCTTGGTGGGTTACCAATTTCCCCAATGTTGTCTGGCTCAATTGTTGTAACTGACATTATGGATCTTTCCATAAGAGTATTTTGATTTGGGTATATCTTGTCAATTAGGCTGATAGGCAACACATAATCTGTAATCACATGTGTAAATGGATTTACTGTAATCTTCTCCAAACCATATGGAGAATTAACTTTGGTAATCTCCATTGTTGTGGATTTCTCCCTTCCCTTCATGTGATAGAATTCCTCCTCAATGTATTGAGACTCACATGTCTTGAATGGGGCCTTATCACCATACAATGTCCCAACATGACCATCAAAACAATATTTGAGACATTGATGGTATGATGAAGGGATAACTGCATGTTGATGTAGCTAGGGTCTTCCAAGCAAGATGTTGAAGGCTGAATCTTGATCAACAACCATTAAATCTGAATTGGATACAAGATCTCCAAACTAAGTTTTGAGTGTATCTTCGCCCAATGGTTCTTGTTCATTTTTATCATATCCTTGCAACATCATGGTAGAAGGAGATAAATCAGATTCTGTGAGGCCCAATTGACGAAGTGTATGGATGGTCATGAGGTTGACTCCTGAACCATTGTCAATGTAATCTCTTCGGACGTCTACACCATTGACCTTGCTAGATAAGTACAAAGGTCTAATATATCCATGAACAACATCATCTTCATCTTCATCAGTAAAAGATATTATTGCATGGCATTCTGCATGATTATTCTCTATGTGATAGACTTCATCTGCAACAATTTCAGGTTCAAACTCTCGAGGACTTGACAAAGCCTCGATGAGTGCTTCCTGAAGATATTTTGACAGAGTTAGAGCATCCATAATTGATAACTTGGCTGGTACATGGGCCATGTTTTTCAATATCTCATACTTTTGATCCAGAGGTCTGCGTTTCCCAACAGGAATATGTGGTTTAGTAGGTACCTTGGAAGTAGATGCTTTGGAAGTTGATGAAACTTGTATTGGGATAGGGGATGGCAATATTCCTGGTTTTGGAAGATTAGACCGATTAGATCCATTTACTTGCTGAGAGGAAGAAGATGGAACCTTCAACTGGTCATCCAAAATAACTATGCTAGGACTGAATTTACTATTGGTAGAAGAACCTGCTTGTTCTTCCTGAGCTCGCTGAAGGGCTCTACCACAAGTTTCTATTGCGTACATAGTTCTAGCAGGGGTATAATTGGAATAGTAGCTTCTGAAAGATCCATGTCTTCCCCTGTATCCTGGGCCTTTGGAAATTCCTCTGATTCCCTTGTTTGATACAAGGAATTCAGGCTCATCGAAATCGAAACTGAGACTAGCATATGGATCTTTAAATTTAATCATATTAACAGAACCAAAGATTAACTCTTCGTCTAATGATGACTCTTCCGGATTAGCTTATTTAGGATGTGCCATTTGGTGGGGCAGTGCCTGTGGCTTTGAAGTAGATGGCATGAAGTCTGCCAAAGTCAAAGTCAATTTAGGCTTTGACACATACTCATCTTCTTCTGATTCTTTTTATTTCTTTGAATCATGCCTTTTCTTTGAGGACTTTCCCTGTGATGAAGAGGGTTTTGCCGCAACATTCATGGCAGAAGACACAATCAGTTTCATTAATTGTGTTCGCAAAATAGCATGAGTTCGGTTGATTTTCTTTCTGACCATCCAATCATCATACTTCTGTGCATTTTTTCTTTCGACTCTTTTCCATTCACCTTACTCCCCTGGAACTGTAGCAGTAACACATGCTACCTGAGCTGAAGAACTTTCTGTTTGACTTGTCCTGAGTCGACCATCTTTTGAAGGAGGTCTTTGAAGACAAAACAATCTTGTATGGGATGACCCAAAACTCGATGAAAGGGGTAATAATTGAGACGGTCTTCATCTCCTTCCTTGTTTGGCCTTTTGGGCCTTGGCAATTGAACCAGATTATTTTCCAGAGCTGAAACAAAGTAACCAAGAACTTGTTCATTTTGGAAAGAGTATGTTTTGATCTTCAGATCCTCAATTTTTTTTTCTTTGATATCTTTGATAATATGGAAAAAATGGCCTTTGTTGTTGGCGCTCAGGAGGTGGAGCCCTTCGAGAAGATGAAGGTTTTGAAGTAGAAACATGTACAGCTACTTGTTTAAGCATAACTGTAGCAGTTTCTGCTTTACCCATTATCCTTCCTAGAGCTGATGGAAATACACGAGATGTAGCCTTAGCCTATATAAGGTAATCATCAATCTGCTGAGCGATTTAAGTAAGGTCTCGAAACCCTCCTGTGTGTTTCACAGGGATCAACGGCGTGCGTAACTCATCATGAAAATTTTCTACACAGGTTGACAACAATTATTCTTGAGGGAGTGATAATCCTAGAGAATATGTTAATCCCTTCCAGTGAGCAATGAAATCTGAGACCCTTTCATTCTCCCTTTACTTGCAGTTTGTAAGATAAAAAATTGTTGTCTTTGGAAAAGTTGAGCTGAACTGAAGAAGGAATTGTTGACAGAGATCTTCTCATCCAGTAATTGACCGGGATTTAAAGCTTGTATACCAGACAAAGGCTGGTCCTTGAAAAGTCCGTATGAAGCATCTGAGTTTTACTGCTTCTTGCTGCTCCAGAGTTCCCATCATAGGATCACAACAAGACATGTAATGCGTCAAATGTTGTTCAGTGTCACCTGATCCATTGAAAATAGGGAATACAGGGTTTCCAAAACTTGATGGAGGAGAGATTGAATCTACCCATTCAGGGTAAACATTCTTTTCTGGTTGAACCTGCATACGTTTCCCTTACATAGTTTCTAATGGAGTTATTAATGACTCAATATTAGTTACTAACTATTTAGAAATATCCAGTTGAACTTGGACTTGGGTAGGTGCAATGACTGGAGCTCGGACAGATGTGGTAGTTGGTGCTGCAACTGATGGTAGCACTACCAACTGTTGTTGCACATGACCCATAGGATTAGACCTATGATGGTGTACTGATAGAGGATGATATCCTTGATCCATCTCAGTAGCTGCATCAAATTCCTTTGGCTGGCTGACTCCAGCACGCTTAAGCAGAAGACTACTCTGAAGTAGTTCTCCATTCAACCTTCTTAATTCCTTTATTTCACCCTCCTGTTGTGCAAACCATTTCTCTAGTGAGAGCGATTGGCCTTTTCCAAATGAATTATATGTAACCTGATTATCTCCCCTCCCTTTGTTGGATCATTTTTGGAGAGGGGGAAGTGGGTTACTCGAAGGATTACCTAGGTTTTGAGTAACCCTTTGATTTCATGTACGCACACCTTCTTAATTTGTGTCGGTGCGTACATCTTCTTGAGCAGGAACCTCTTAATCTGAGTCCCCAGAGTGACCCTCATAAGGGGGATCACCAATAATGACATTGATGACATTGATTAATGCATAACGCATCATATCCCATCTATCAGCATTTCTGTGATATTTTCTTCTTCCATGTCTTTGATGAGATATTACCTTTTATTGATTCAATCCCTTAGGAACTTCTTGACGAACCATAATATTAAGGGAATCTCCTGATAATTTGGATCTTCGTTCCTCTTGAGGATTCCTCCCCAATCGAGAAAAGACCGACTTTCTCTGAGGAGGGGATTGATGATTTGAAAAAGTCCCCAGTCTGTTGGACTGGGGCTGTTCCTGCTGTTCCCGCTCAACTAATCGAATCCTATTTGTTGATTTCGAGGGTTGGTTTAAAAGAGTCCTCAGTATGGAGAGTTGGGGTGGCTCTTGACATGCTATGAATGAGACTTTCTTAAAATCTCTCCTAATCTTGCAAACCTTAGTCCGGAAATTAGTTGGATGCATTAATCTGTATCCACTTTTACCACCTGGTTCAAAAGACTGTTGGATGATTTCCGACACATCTGTCACTTGATGATGTTCTTTCTCGATACGAGAGGCATGTTCAATATTCTCATCTGCTTGATGCAGGATTAATTCAACAACTCGTTCTATGTATTCTTGATTCTGAGAGGAACTATTTGAGGCATGTTCTTGGGAAAGCTTTGGATTACAAACAAAGCCCATTGACTGGGGCCGGCCATGGGAAATAACATTGCATGAGCCCATTTTAGGCGGGCTTTGCTGATTGGAGAGCACCATGAAATGTAGTTCTCTATGAACACCCCATCCTCTGACACGAATACCAGATGGGGCTTTGACAATTAACTGAAGAAATCTTTTTAGGGCACCAAGGCATGAACATTGAAGGGCTCTCTTCTACTTTTCAGCCTTCAGATATCGAGAGACTGATAGAGATGCCAAATCAATCTGACATTGTAACCCTTATATTATCTTAAGATGATTTTCATATTCATCATAAGATAATACTATCTTTTTCAACTGACAAAGAGTTTTCCATATTTTGAGATGAATATCATGAATTCCATCTTCCACCAACATTTCTGGAATGTCATACTGAGAGTCAGCCATAGGCCAAAACATGACTGGCACTTCACCATTCGCCAGTTGTTTTCTCATGTTCAGAATTTCCTCTTTATCATTGGATGAAGATTCTTCTACCTGATTTGACCCGTTTTGGTGCTTCCTTGTTGCTTCATCGGATTCAACAAGATTGGTAGAGAAAGAATTGATCAAACTAGAAAATGCATGACTAAGGGGTGGTTCAGAGAATGACCTACACCCTGGGATATCTCTTGATTGAGAAAGTATTTCACATGCTAGCGATGAAGCATCAGACATGACTGGTTTCACATTTGCAAGTGCCTCAAGATAAGAGGGCTTTCTCAGCACTACATTGTCCACTGGAGCATTTTTCGGGCAATGTGCATCACTACATCAGAGAGGACTTTTGCAGCGAAATTCATCATCATGGGGAGGACCACCATGGTGGGTTACAGCAAAAGATGATATCTCTTGCTCCTTGGTCTTCACACCACACAGAGGGTTCCTGTGGCTCTCACCTGAAGATGAAACTTCGAGATCGACCGAATTGTCATGAAGAAAGACTTCACGAGGAAGTGTCTGTTGAATACCTTCGGAATTAATGTTCCCACTATTCCGAAATGAGGGTGTAGAATATTAAATTTCAATAGATAACTGTCTGAGGGATTCAAGAACTCCAGTATAGAGTAAGGCCTTGATACAGATTGGCTCTTGATCTCCTGACTGTGTTGGGCAGTTCTTTTTCTTAGACTCCTTCTTACTCGCCTTGGAAACCACTTGTTGATGAATGTGGCTACTCTGAGCAGCTATATGTGCCCGATCAGGAAATATGGCCATGTTAGGATGACGATCTCCACCCAAATAAGGTGTATGTGCCTGACTTGGTTGTCCGTATGATATGGGGGAGTATTCCCAATAACCCTCTTGGACTGGAACAAATGTGTGTCACTATTCCGGAGTGAACTGTTGATGTTTCACTCAACTAGTAGGGATAGATTTATTTGTCTTTCCCTAAGATGCGGATGAAGTTGTTATAATATCCTGGAAAGCATCCAGAATATGAGCAAGGATTTTCTTCTTCTCTTTCACCATTGATAAAATATGCCTGGTGACTTCAGCTGACGGAATGGGGATATACGTCCATTCCGTGCTTGGAGTAGGTGTATGTGCCTGCTCCTATCCTCCTTTTCCTACCAGTGAATCCTGACAGTACTCAAGTGTTGGGGCAGAGAGTTGAGTCTGCCTCCTGTTTGTCGCCAGATCATTCTGACTGACTTCTCCAAATGCTACAAGCGAGACAGTTCATAGGATTGATTAATACTAGCAGGTGTATGTGCCTGCTGATTTCACTTCGCAGAACATGGTTGAAAAGATCCATCATATGTAGTCAGACGAGCCTGCTGACTAGCTGATGATGTATAAACAGGTGTATGTTCCTGTCTATAATACTATGTTGGAATTGCCTGCCAGGATTGGCGTGCTGCTGCTAGGCGAGTCTGCTGGACAGCGGAATTAAAACGGGTAGGTGTGTGTGCCCGCTCATTGCTTGCCACCAAGTTAGGTTGGTGGACTTCTCCGGAGATGGCAGAGATGAGAACCTACTCACGGTTAACCGGATTTCGCCTTTGGCGATTCGTCTTGCATGCTTGGGTTCGAGGAACCTTAGTAGAATGCCTGGAGTCGGTACCCACATCATGTTGAGGGTGCACTGCCGCACGAGTCTGGCGGCGATTGTTGGTGGGATCCCTTGGGAAGGACTCCTTTCTACATGAATTAAGGCCCTGAGGGACCTTCTCATTCACCTCCTCAGAATAAGGGAGCGAATGGTGATTGCGTTTAGGGGACAACGACCCGAAACGGTTGGAGATGATAGTCAGCACCGCCTACTTCTTGATCACTGGTCGTCGTTGTCCGGACGACCGGTGTGAGTTGTTCACATGGAGGGCTTGTCGGGAAGCCTCTAGAGTTGGGATGGTTCCATGTTGACGGTACTCCTAAACCAGTGCATTTGATACCCAGTGTTGAAGACACTGAGTAGGTGATTTCATCCTCAGAGCGGACGATGATCCAGTAGGAGTAGCAGTAGTGGCATTTGCAGTAGTAGTATTTACAGGTGTGAACTTGAGAGCAGTCATTCTGGAAATGCAGAAGATCGTAGAAAAGAGTTCTTGTTTGATATAACAGACGTAATGAAGATAAATTCAGCCACTACATCTTTTGGATGAGAACATATGTCAATGATTGTTTTTGATGGCCCTCTCATTGAGTTTTAAATAGGGGCCTAAAAATATGAAAAACATCATTTTAACATGGTTAAGGATTCCCGTCAGGTTCACAAATTTTTTCCCTCAGAATTTGGGGATGACCTCCATGATTTAAGGTTAAAACATTCCAATCAGTTTCTAACGGGTTTGTTCATTGAACTGGAAACATCCAATGATTCCACATCCATTTGGACCTACTTTCAAATGGTAGGCGCTCATTAGTTTGTGGACTGATGAGGATTAGGAATTTTCATTGGTCGAGAGGATGGGAGGTCGGACTCATCACACCTTTTTTAGAGGAATTATTGTCTACTCTGGGACTCTCTTTATAGAATTAAGTTATGTTCGTGAATCCTTATTACATTACCAAGTATAAAATTATCTTTCCTTTAGATCTGACAATCAATGATCGATATGTAGGAAATTTAGAGAATCTTTTATATGTATTCGTGGTTCTTCATTGATAAATAATAATCTGTATTTGTTAGAGATTCTTACTCAATGGTATCCTTTGATACGTAAAAGTCTCTTGGTCTTTATGATGACCAAACTGGTTTTAAAGCCACTAAGTGGGGCACTTGCCATTTATTATCATTCATAAGGACATGGATTCTTTCAGAGTTGGGATCGAACCCGCAGATGGGCTACCAACGTATCCTTTGTTTAGAAAAGGTATCGGAAACCACGTAGTTCGAGTAAGGGAGTATGATGTTTATGATTGATGGCTCAAAGAAGGATGTCATAATTACTTTTACTCTCTAAGATCATGTGAGTCATGCTCGGTGTGAGAAACAACAGGTATTGGTAAAAATCAGACAATTGTGCCATGAATGATGCAATCATAAAAAATAAGTTGGGACTTATGTATGTATGACTGCCTAGATAAATGAAGATTTGGATTTATTTCAGGGAAGAAATCCAGGAACATGGTCCATAAAGGTATATGTGCTTCACGGAGATTTGAATACTCTTACTTGGGGATTACTCTTGAAAAGGAGGCCCAAATTAGGAGAGGACATATGATTGGGGTTTTACTCCTGAGAAGGAATCCTAGATTAAAGGTAAATTAGGACTGGTTAAGTGGAATTAGGACTAGGGTTTACTCCTGAAAGAGGAGGCCCAGGTTAATCATGTTATGGTTGGGGCTTACTCTTGATGAGGATGCCCAAATTAGGGGATTGGGGATTACTCCTGAAATGGAGGCCCAGGTTAAGAGAATTATGGTTGGGGCTTACTCCTAAGGAGGATGCCCAGATTTAATGAGTTCTCTCATCTTGAAGGATGAGGTTGAATGAATGAAGTCTCAATATTTAGTGACATAAAGATGTGTAAATCACTAGGTTTTGAGAGATATTCCACATAATTCTTTTCAGATAAGGAAGTCAAATCAAGAAATCATGCCATAAATGGCAATGAAGAGTGTCTTGAAGACTGAATCATGAATAGGAGAGGTGGAATGGCTTAATATGGGTGAAATGGTTAATAAGGGAACCCAAAATGGTAGGGGTGTGCAAGTCCTGGAAGGCGCACAGGTACTGCGTGGGCGCGTAAGTTCTGGTCGCACAGGTATAACTGCACAACACATGGGTACTTGCGTGATGGTTAACCAGCAGGGTAATACTTGAGTGACTCTTGGTTAAAGCCTTTAGAATCCTCTTGAGGATCTTCTAGAAGAGTTGCGCGCAAGTTCTATTGAAGGAGTTAGGCGGCGCGCAAGTGTGGCCATTTCCCGTAAGGGCTGGCCACTTAGCCGCGCAAGTGTTGATGAGTTTCAACACATAGGCATTCCTTCCCCTCTATATATCCTCCGTTCTAGGTAAGAAATTACCTTAGAAGTGTTTTGGAAGCTTTTTGGAAGGACTAGGGTGCTGGGAGCTCAAATATGAGTTTCTGGAAAAAATCCTTCCCCGAATGGTGGGCCCACAGGGTCTATTTATAGGCTGAAGAAGACCCGGGTGGTTATCCTTTAGGGCGCACAAGTCACTTGCATGACAATTAGGCATCGCGCAAGTGGACTTGTGCGATAGTGATGGAAGTTGCGTGACCTATGTGCTTTTGAAGCCTTGTTCATGCCTTTGTCGATTTGTGATGTTTTCTTCAAAGGATGAATCAATTTGTGCTAAGTCATTTCCCTTAAAATTCCTTTGTACTCTGTGATGAAAAGGAGCATCAAAAAATAAGTACAACTCTTTCTTTTTGTACATTTGACTACAGATGGTATGCCACACTCAAACGGACCTGAGATCCGATGGCCAACTAAAGGGATCTCCAAAAATTGAGAGGTAAACCAAGGAACCCTATTAGAGACTATAGTATATGGAAAACCATTAAAAAGAATGAAATATTTCACATAGGTATTTATCAACTCCCCAATGTTAGTTGTATCACAAATGGGTAAAAAGTGTACTAATTGATCATAACCCATATCAAATTATTCTTTCACATGGTATGCAGTAATCCAACCACAATGTTTATAGAGATCCCATCCCAATTACATGTATCACTAGAAGTAGATAAAGAAAAGCCAAAGGTTTCTTGTGCTCATCCTTAACTTGTTGGCACATATATAAATGAGATACATATTCTATAATTTCTTGTCTCATCTCTAGATAAGATAATTTATACTGCCTACCATAAAACTTCATAATGATTCTAGGATTCATGTCCCTCTACGAGTTTTTGAAATCCCATGTCATGACATTCCATTCAAATAATTCAAAAAATGGATTTTGATAGAATAGAATTCATTATTTGGAGAACGGCCACTCATCTATGGTCTCCCCACCATAAATATAGTCTCTAATGCCGTGGATCTTATCATCAAGATACTATTCATGATGAATCATTTCGAAAAGAATAGATTTCAACTAAACAATATAAAAATCAACCTCTGCCCCCGATTCCAAGACTCCAATATACACCTATTAAAAGAGATACAACAAGTTCCACCCTTCTAAAAATTATTTTGTGGCCTTAGTTAGATGATTCCTACTCAAATCATCTAAAATGAAATTCCATTTCCCTAGGGTATAAGTGAGTTAAATGTTTGAGGATTGATGGTATTCCACCTAATTCCTTTGGAAGATATTCTATTAATTTTCAGAAAAGATATACTCAAGATATTGGGATATGAAAATACAATGAACATTTCTCTTTAAAGGTAATGTTTCCAACACTTAAGAGTGTGCACCAAAATTTAATGTTCAAGGTCATGGGTTAGATAATTCTTCTAATGTGGCTTATGTTTACAATATCCATATATAATGAAATGATCACCTTGTATAAAAACATTTCCTCTACCTAAACATGATGCATCACAAAAGACCTCATAGCCCCACCCAACCATTGGAGAGTCAACAACAGAGAAGTAGTCAAAATATGTTTCAGCACAAAAAACAATTCTAACATTTCCCATCTGATGAAAATTTTACCCCCTTCCATGTTATATAATTCATTACAGTAGAATTATTATAGAATTACTTAATGATCCGAAGATAATACATAACTATTACATAGAAGCATTGAATATTAAAAATATTTCATGGTTGTTTCCAGGTTATAACAGCCTATACATAATTAGGATAAAATTATATCCCATGTCACTACTCCATGATTACCAATAATTTCACTTACAAAATCCATAAATCACATTTTGAATGGTTGGGATGAAGTCTTTTAATTCTCAACAAGATCATAATTTTTCTTAGATAACACACATGATCCTACCTGAACATTGCATAAACAAGGTTTCCATCCAAAAAGAGAACCATGAAAACATCATGGTAATCATGGAAAATCATGTTCATTAAAACCATAAAGACTATAGGATAATTAGTTATACCAAATGGCATAACAAGGTACTCATAATGGCCATACCTGTTCCAAAATTAGTTTTTCATATTGTTAGGTTCTTCTATCCTCAATTGGTGGTAACCATATGAATGTTAAATCTTTAATAACCACATTTACACTGTCATCATATCAAACAGATCATAAATCCATGGAAATGGATATATATTATTTATCATAACTCAGTTAAGATTCAGTTAATCCACACATAGGAAAATCAGACCATTAAATTTCATAAAAAAGAGAACCAATATATCAAAAGTTTATATAGTAAAGCATACAAATACTTTCTATAGAAGATCATCCAACTGATTATTCAACTCTTTCACTTAAACTATTTACATATGGTATGAGGGATTATAAACCGGTTGAGTAAAAGGTAATAAATTGATAGAGAACCCTACCTCCCATACTGGTGGTAAACCAAAGAAGTCATAAGGAAATATTTTAGGAATCTCAATGGAAACATTATTGATATCATCACACACAGATTTCCTCTCCAGATCAAAAGAAAACAGAGATATAACTTTCACCAAATCCAGATATGAAGGTCCATCCCTAAATGAACGTGGGTCCCATTCTCCATTAAAGAAATTGAACACAACACTGGGTGTCATGAAGGAGAACTGTCAATGATAATAATCAATCTGTGATTTATTAGTAATGATCCAATCCATCTAGTATATGATATCAAACTATTACATGACAAGAATGAGAAAACTCCATTCAATATTGAAATCTGAAAAAGATAAAACATAAGAGGGAATACTAATATCTGTCTCTCCCTTCATTCGAATTGGTGTAGTGATCTCCATGACATGAGATAAAATCTCAATCAGATGATTTAGCAGATCACCAATACGAGTTGAAATAAATGAATGAGGTGCACCATTATCAAATAAATCAGTCACAAATAATGAACTTATTATGATGGTATCTCTCACAGTCACTGGACCCATATCTTCTTCTTCTGAATATTCTCCCACTGTGTGGAGAAGCTTTATTCTTGATGTCTATGAATCGAACAATTTTATCCTTGAACCATCTAATTTCTTCACTGTTTTAGGATGATATGATGATCTCGTTCCACTACATGGAGTTTAACAAACATGGAAGAATATCTATAATCTTAAAGATCATCCATAGGAACAACATATATTGGGAGCCTTATTGAAAACCCTTTTGAATTACCTAACATGCACATGGGTATCAAATCAAAGGGCATATTCCAGGAACTCCATGTGGTTTAGAATAACCTTGATGTCAAAAACTACCATGAGAATCATAATACTTAGGCTTTCCATTAATGGACCCCATACTGTCACTAAGAGAGAATCAATCTCCCAATAACCATGAATTGTCATCCAATTCCATCTCAACCATCATTACTCTATCCATCACATCTTCATAAGAAGGTAGCTTCATCTAGAAAACATGGGAAAAAATATCAGATCAAAGTCCGAACATGTACCTTCAAGCCTTCATATTCAAATTTTGTACTATATCAGGTCTGAAATGCATGAGCTCAATATAACAGTTTGCAGGCACTATCATAGTCCTATTATAATTCTCATGTTTTAAAAACATTATAGCCTTGGAAAACATCATAAACTCTAGATAAAACTATTATGTGAAATAAACATTGAAGTCTTTCAACTTTAAGCACTCATGATTCTTAACCATCACTATAGTGTACCACCATCTCCTTCTTGGTCCATCCATCATGAAGGTGGCATGCATCATATTGATTTCATTAGGAATCACCAATAGACTAAAGAAACAATACATCCAACTCAACCATTTTTCAGACTCCTGAGGATCATTTTACCCCTTCAACATTGTTGGATATTGGAGAAGGAATTCTTAAGAACAACCTTAGAGATCATCCATCTAGGGTTCCAAAAATGGTCCTGAATGAGAACTAGGTTGGGTGATTTTCCTATAGTTTGGATAGTATGTATGATCACCTCAACTAGACTCGAGTCTGCAAGAGGATTCACTCACTGTGGTTCTATAGCAGCTTCTCTTTTTATCTAATTTGGATATATTTCTGGAGGAATGATTCTACACATCATCAATAGACAATAAGTTAGATATCATACTTACACTCAAATAGAGAATTAGGAAAACTTAATTCCAAAATACAGACAATCAAGATTTTTATTTCAATCTACCCTAATCAGAATTATATTAAATTCTAGAACTAATCCTCAAAAGATATTTCACAAACTACCCCTGGTGAATTTAGGTTCAATGTGGATAGAGTAGGCCATGCACTCAATCAAAAACACCTCCTCATTACCAATAATATTTCAACAATGCATATTGACTCCATGATAAGAATATCAACCTTGATCTCTGTTGCCAAATTGTCATGAACCATACCAAGCACCCTAGTAACCCAATAACCGAGCCAGTCCAAATATGGACTCAAGGGAATTCCCAATGCCCACGAGTTGGAGACATTCCCCAAGAATTTTACAAAATGATGTTGGGAATGTATTTTCCACAAAAATTCTAGATGTTAGATGAAAAATAATTATTAATACAAAAGAAATTACAAGTGGAGATTTGTACCGAATGTAAAATTGTTATACAAAACCCAATGTACTATATCAATGTACTTGATAACAACATGTTAAAATAGTGCAGGTACCAAAGGATGTAACTCTCTTAGATGATGAATCAATTTCTTGAACCACCTCCATGTGGTGCATTACCCCTAGTTGAACATCGATGTAAATGATCTATAAACACCTGAATCCATAGGTAGCGTGTGATCTAAAATCCTAATTGGGTCTCACCAAGGTTTCCATAATAATGCACCAACATTTAATTAACCCAATAAGGATCATTAATTTTTCAAATAAATTGGTTTTCATTTCAAAAACATATTAAAAATATCATTTTTCACATTTCAAATGGTGGAAATAATTAAAACAAATGATTCACATTTCAATTGATGGGATACTTATCAAGAAATGAGTTACTAATTTTTTTTACCTAAATTAATTTTAATAAATTCCCCAGTAATTTAAAATAGTTTACAACAATGGGATATATTTATATCACATATATAAAACATTTAGTAACGTGGTCATCTGCCAAGTGGTATGATAATTCTATGTTATGGGATCTTCACATAGTAATACGATCATAATTGAAATGTGTACACACATCCCTCAACACAAGAAAGATAGGACTTTTCTATTTCTTAATAAGGCATAATGTTTCCTAAAATAAATTTTGTTATTTTTTTAAAGATTCAATTCGCTATTTGGGAATTCCCATCCAAGTGTGTCTATCCTAAATAACTCTCTAACTACCTATTATTAAATGTTCTCTAGTATAATTCATTGACAAAAAAATTATTTTAAGCATGATAAAAATAATATTAAACCCATTACCTCATTAAAAATATTACCACTTTCAATTTAAAAACAATAATGGAGTTTTAATCAAATCACAAATTTTCCTATATAATACCCAAATATTTCTATCAAACAATTTTAAGCAATTTTTCATAAATATGAATTTAATATCAATTAATTTTTCAATTTAATAATTCAATTTTATAGAATTAAAGTCAACAATTTAATTGTATCAATTTTAATCCATTTAAAAATTTAAATTAAATAATTAATATATCCACAATTTCCCACCAATTTCACTTTTCAAACCAATTTCAACAGAACTGGGGTTTCTCCCAATTTCATTCCAACCCAATAATTTCAAAAATCAAATTCACATATTCAATGGAATTGAGTTTTTAACAAATTCAATTCCCTAAGAATCATATCCCATATATTTAATTGAAATCAATTTAATAAAATTAATATGTTTAGGATTAATTAAATGGGAAAATCAAAATGGAACCACAAACCTCGGGATTAGAATACCCCGATTCACCAATCCCAAATCAAGATTCATCAATGAAGATTGATGATCATGAAATAAAAAAAACAATAATAAAAAATAGGTTTATATCCAAAACAATGGGTATAAGATTCTCCAACAACACATGGAGATCTATATAACCTTATAGAAAAAGGTGGAGAGAGCATAATTAAAATATATAATGTGGAAACTAACCAAGAGAGGATCGTCAATCGTTTTCCAAGATTAGGTCCTCTTCTGAGGGGGTTCTGAGGGGAAATTAATATCTCTTGTGATCTCTTAAGGAGAGAAAAATTAATTGTGGGTCATAAATTCATATTAGGATCATAAAAATATGGGTTTAGGAATTTTAAAATATAAATACAGATTAAAAAATTTCATACACATTTTTATCCTAGAATGCCACACTGTTAGGCCAAACCATGTAAACTAGAGATCCAACCCTTTGAATGGGTTATAAATTTTCTCCTAATAGGGATCATGGTTTGATGAACTGTTTTCTAACCATGAAAAAAACCACAACCTTGTTGCGCAAAATTTATCATTAGAGGGTTAATGGTTTGGGAAAACCATGCTACAACTGTGCACTAGCCAAAATTTTCAAAACCTTTAAAAACAATCTTGAAACAACTACAAATGAAACCCAATCAATGCATGGAAAAAATAGGGGTTCTAGGAATACCTAAAAATCATAATATTTTAAATGTTATAAATATCATTATTTCTTCTTATTTATCATTATTATTCTTCAAATTACCTTTTCTTTCCATATGATAGGAAATTTGATTCCTATTAATTACATTCCTTTTTAATAATTTTCTCATTTAAGATGGATGTAATGTTACCATTTAATCTAAAATATCCATGGGCTTCTCAACATTATATTTTTCTTCATTAATAATGGATGAAGAAATAGGTTCCAATAAAACATATCTATCAAATGAAGAGGAGTAAAAATATTCATGCGTAATATATCTATACAATTCATCTGGTCTTGGATGAATAAGGATAACCATATTTGTGAAGATTATAGTATGATATTAATGGATAATTTATTATCTAAATTTTATCCTAGTATTATTAACTTTTCAATTTAATCCATCATTTTGAAGATATGATTGGCATCAAGTTGGCATTCTTCCAATTTAAACAAATGATGAGTAGTAACAATCCCATTTATCTAATGTATCTCCTTTTATCCTTTCAGATCAAGGAGATAAAACTTAAAGGTATATAGAATTATATAATTATGTTGAATTATCATATATATAGACATAAATGATAGTATAAGTCATATAAAAAATTAATCATCATATATTAGTCTTATATAGGCAGCCTTTTCACTATCACATTATCAATAAGGTAGAAAATCCAGAATAGGGATTATAACGCATAGTACAAATTCTGTGATAGTAAATAAGTGTAAACAATATATGACGCTATGATAAATTTGTAACTATAAGGACATTCTATAAATTATAGAACGATCATAGTGTTATAATGTATCCACCTGGGTTTTTTTACAAATGTTAAAAATGTATTCTCTTAAAAAAATGTGTGAGATGAAATAATTGTCAATTATCTTATTAAGTCTCCAACAATTTCATCAAGTCTCAATGGAAATTAACATTGAACATGAAATATCCTATATAATGGAAATTATAGTGGTTAGGACCTATATTTAATTTCTCATAACCCAATCAAGGACCTATTGAATTACTGAAAGCTATTTAGGTTGGTGGTTTTTCAACTACGGGCCTATAGCTCCCAGTTCTATTAGGTGGTGTCCCCAATCACAAAATCCTAACTCAGATTTCATCATTACTTTCTCCAAGATACATCATATATAGAAATGGAAACTACTTCTGATGTCAACATGGTTAAATCAACCCAAATTAATCATTAGAACTCTCTAATAAAAGTAAGTGTCCCGATAAGGATATGTCAAACACTTGGTTCTATGGTTTCTTTAAAAATCTAATAAAGGAATGTGTATTTTATCTTAATATTTTATTGAGTGTGTTTAAATTATTTTTAACAGACCTTATTTACTTATATCTATATGTCTTGTTAATAATTTGTAAATTTTACATATGTGATTAATAATATGACGATAAAGAATTTACACATAATCTACTTATTTTAATATCATCTTTGTATATTTATCCATTTATTTATGTGGTCATGATCTGGAATCTCTTAAATATGTCTTTTATCATATAGAAATAAAATACATAAACATGGAATGATCATGAAATAGAATTAGAAGTTTAATTGTATAGTGGATAATTCACAAACCATTGATATTAAGGGAAAAATAATTTTATCTAGTCTAGGATTGATTTTTGAGTATTCCTCCTATATATTGTATATCTCATTGGTTTGGTTTTTCCATGGATCTATCTTAATCCAATTCACTGGAAACTGGGATATCCATCGTTACTCTTCATTTACATCATTTGAATGTGAAGGGCACCAAAATGGGGGATTATTTAAAATAATCTATGAGAAAATATTCACATATATAATCGAGATGGATATATGAATCCCATTCCATAATTTTAATTTAATAATATAATTTTCAAATTCCACGAAATAATAAAATTAAATTAAGTCATACAAATATACTAGCCAGTCTAGGCTCAAGATTGTCCACATATTAAATGAATACACAATTAAAATAATTAGCTGGAATTAATTTAAATTTGTTATTTTATTATGATATAATACATGTGAATTAATATGATTAATAAATTAATTCATTTCATATTAATATTAATAAAATCGGTAATGGATATACCAATGTGATATGATTTTAAATTAATTAAATAACTTAATTTTATTTAAAATTTAGAAAATAGGCACAAAACTTGTAATTTGAAATAACTTGGGAAGTACGTGATCAAACTACTCAGTATATATTTATATCATATATATCCCACTCATGTGGAATATAAAATACATGTATTTTTCCTATAATTACATGTCGTGAATGAGTTAATAAATGGAAAAAAAACATATGTTAATTAAAGTAGAGTATAATGATTTTAATGTGCATGTAGTAGTCGATATATTATGATTATAAAAAGTCGGTAGTTCATTTTTTTATACAGAAATTAATTAAGAAATTTACTATATATATATATATAAACCTCTAACATGGTGTGTATGAGTCAATAAATGGCACATTCAACACATGTTTTTGAGTTTTAATTGAGTGATAAATTAAATTTTAATTTTTTCATCAATATGTTTGGTACATTGTGTGCAATGACTGATTATTTTATCAATGAAATTTCTCCCTTCTTATAGTAATGTCAGAATCGATCACATTAGGAAACAGAATGCAACATCATTCCTAATGTGACCTTTAAACATTAATTTTAAACCTCTATGTTTTTAATTTCTAAAATCATACATACATGATTGTGATCAATAAGATGTTTGGAGTCTAATTGAACAAAGATAATTTTTTGGTGAATAGAAACCTACCCATATGAATAGTATCATACCCTTATGAATATTAATATGACCCATATTAATACTAAACCCTATAAAAAAGAGTAACTTCACCCATAAAAGTATAAATAAAATTTAGGCATCTTATAAGGTACAATATGACCATAGTAAAAGTATTGGTATTTTTGTTAAGTCATAAATAAATAATTTTAATTAATTAATTAATTTAAAAGAAAATTTATTTTCCATAATGTTTTCATATATTAAAAATTATATTTCTTCAAGTTTTAACGTAATATTTTAAGACCATTTATATTTTCTGAATGCATTATAAAATAAGTTTTAATTTTAAAATCTGTATTATTCATGTAAATTATGATATTAATTAAAAAAATAAATTTATCTGATTTAGAAAATTATTTTTGAAAAATGGTGTTCATTTTTTGGATTATACACATCAAAAAATGGTGAGGGGGATTTTTGGTATTTTTTTAAAATATTTAATTTTTTTATGAATAGTGAAAACTATAATTTACAAAATATGCTAAATACACAAATTATAGAGTCACGTATGATGTTTTGCTGATGTAAGCCCAATTGGTTCAAACTCACATGAACTTATTACTATTTTTTTCATGGAATTATCACTATTCCTTGTCTTGTGGCGAAATAATAAATTAATGAATATAATATTGAGAAACCTCCTCTCCCCATGACTACAAATACCACCCCTCGCACCAACATTTCCTCACACAAACAAAGATTCAAGACATGGCTAAAATCCTCCCAAACATCTTCCTTATCCCCTATAACACAGACCAGAGGTAATGGTCTCATCAAAATACCAATCCAAGGTTCCATAAGGAGTATTCAAGAGGTAAATCCACTCCCTCTCTTTTAAATTAATTTCCTTTAAATTTCAAGTTCTTTTCATAATATCTCCCCACCTATCCTCATCCACATGGTCTTATAACTACATTATCACACATATAATGGAATTTTTTGACACAAAGGGATAACTTTTTATTCTATTTCATTCTTTTGATCTATTTATTTTAGAAAGGAAAATGTTGTTCGTGAGGTGTTAATTTACCACCTTCAAGAAAGACATGTTTTCATATTCTATTGCCACCTCTAGATCTAGTGATGAAACAATTTTTATATATGAACAATATTATTTTCTATTTATTATATTCTATTTAATTTTCTAGAACTAAATTATGTACATACTACAAAGTGATTAAACAAATCAAGTTATTTGGGCTCGAAAAAACATAAGAATTAACCCAAACAATCATCAATAAATTATTATCTAACGATTCATTCTCCTAGTATATATAAAAATTAAATATAAGATCATTTAAAGTTATTTAAGATCCTCAGTAACATATAATTAAAATTCTCTATGTTTTTCTTCATTTTAAATGAACTTCCATTCATGAATAAAAGTGAACCATTCAAGAAACCTATAAAAACGATCATCCCAAAAAATGAATTTAAACTATATAACTCATCCAAAACCCTATAAATGAACCTAATAAAACCATAAATAATATTATCAATGTATAAAAGGATTTTTAATTTTTAATTAATGAATCTAATGTGGTTATACCGGACATTAATGTGAAGAAACGACTCAGATACAAGGTAAGGGTAAATTCTCGAACCCAACATTCTTTCTTAGGGTTCTCCCTCTTTCACTCCATTTTTGGTATGGATAGTCATTAAAAAACAAATTTTTAGTCATCAACATAAATTTTCTGTGATATATTTGTTTTCCACTTTATTTTATGTCAATAAAAATGTTTTCCAATATAACCCTTTCCTTCAAAAACACTCATTTTACTTCTCACTCAAGGTTGATGGTTATTGTATCAAGTATATATTTCCCACTTTCTTTTTGGGAACAAAAAGTTTATGGATGTGTTTATATTAGATGAAACACACTCCATTCCATGGGATTTTATTGTTCATATTTGTTTTATGTAGCACGCATGGTAATGAAAATGTTATGTTGTGACGGGTGCACTCGAAATTATATAGCGCAATATGGATGTCTGAATGTGATGAGTACTCCCGAAATTATACAGTTCTCCAATGAATTGGGTTACATGATGACTTTCATTAGTTAAATGGAAATTATGTGTTATCATTATGATAAATGTTTTTACAACAATGTGTGGTAGGTTACCACAAAAAACATGAAATTAAATTTTAATGCATTGCCACATTTTAAGAATTTTATTAATGATTCGTCTCATATTCATGATCCATTGCCTATATTATAATTTTTCTCAACCATTATTATATTTTTCATATATATCTTCTTACAGGGATTTTATCTAACCCATTTTTTATGTATATCCTCAAGTGATTTTTGATAATGGACAAAAGAATCTAGAAAAGAATGGATTAAATAAATGTTTACATTTTATGTTATAAATGTCCCAAATGGTCCTAGTTTAACCATGAATGTAATACTTTATATCCACATTATGTAATAATATTTTGATTTTTATCTTTTTAATGATGTAATATTAATATTAGAAAATCAATGGTCTCAATAGTTGGTATCAGAGGTATGGTTTAGTTAATTTTGGGAATTAGGATTAGGGAAAGCTAGAGAAAACATATAGAATGAGACTACGTAAAAATATGAATAGAAGAATCTTTATATAGGGAACCCATAATTTATAGTTTTAATGTAAATTTTACAAATGAATAATTTATTTATTCGTTACATATTGAGTAATTTTATTTTCTAACATTTTCTATTTTAGAAATTGGTGGGAACCGGGAGAAACCCGACCAACAACACGTGCGAAGGCCAATGCAATGATTTCCCGAATGAAATCCCTGATATTTTTGGAGGTGGAATTAAAAACATCATGGTGAATCTTACCCAACTATCTCAGGTTATGAATAATATAGTGAATATTGAGGAACACCCTCCTCCACCAATGTGGGACCAACTGTCTATCGAGTGTTTTATGCAGCAACGACCACTGACATTTAGTGGGTCTTCTAATCCACTAGTTGCAGAATAGTGTCTCAACTCCAAGGAGAAGATATTTTTTGTGATTCACTATTCTATGATGTAGAAGGTTAAATTACTCCTTTATCATCTAGAGGTAGATGCTGATCATTGGTTGGATTTGATTAAGAACACCAATAGAAGATAAAAAATTTAAGAGATGGAATGGGAAGACATTATGATCATGTGTCTTAACAAGTATTTCCCAGAAAATATTTATATCAATATGGATAGTGAATTAAAATATCTCATTAATAAGGAATGAGAATCTGATATGAACTATGAAGCGAATTTCACAGGGCATGCATGGTACGCTTAGGGTTTTGTAGTCAATAATGATGGAAAAATTGATGGATTCTTTAGTGGATTAAACCCACACATTTAAAAGGCTCTTCCAATTCATGATATTTGGCTTTATGAAGATGTTGTTTTGTGTGCCATACAATTGGATATAGAGTTTGGATAATTCTCCAATGGTTATTGTGATAGGAAAAAAAGATCGATTTTCAAGATGGATGATCTAATGATAATGTTCAAAAGAAAAATCAACCACCTACATGCCATAAAATGCGAATATACATTGTAGGAACTGTATCAAAGGGATGGGGAAATGATTCAAGTGTGGGAATGAAGGCCACCATGCTCCATAGTTTTGAAAACATATGAGATGAAAGGATAATGTAATTTAATAAAGGAGAGAACTGCCTATGGTCAAATACTAAAACTTTAGGGAGAAAGGGCACTATACAATTCAGTTCACTAATCCTTGAGTCCTAGAGGGTAATCAGCCTCAACAACCACTAATTTCAAAGTAACATTGGAAGTCTTATTCCATCACTACTATAGGATTTGATCAAGATAATGAAGTCGTACAAGGTACAATTACTATTCACTTAAGAATGGAAAAATTCTTCTTTGATAATGGTTTTATGAATTCCTTTATATCCCGAAAGTTTTCTATTTAATAAGAATTGAAGCCCCGAAACCTTGAAGTAGAGATATCTATAAAAACACCAAGGAGTAAAATAAATCCATCCAAAGTGTTTGAATCTTCTACTATTGGCATATGTGGGAAGATTCTTCCAGTGATTCTTATAATAATTCCTTTGGTGGAATTTGAGATGATAATAGGAATGGATTGCCTATCATTATATAGAGCACATATCAACTTTCAAGAAAATGAATTATATTTTCAAATTCTGAAACCATCCCATGATCCTACAAAAATTAAACGAAGATCACGAATATCCTATGAAAAAACATTCAATGGTGTGTGTGTTGATTCTGTTTGAAGAGTGACACCTTGCACAAATAGTTGAGTCAAAGGAAAGTGTCAACCTTGTGAAAATGTCTGACATGAGGGAATACATTGATGTATTTCCTAAAGATTTACCTGAATTTTCCCAAGATAATGAGTTATAGTTATCTATAGAACTCATATGCAGAGCTAATCATATGTCAATGTGCCTATATAGGATGGATCTTATCTGACATGAGTATTTAATGAAGCATCTACAAGAGAATTTGGACAAAGGGTTCATACATCCTAGTGCATCACCTTGGGGTGCGCCAGTGCTATTTATGAATAAGAAGGATGAAAAAATGAGGTTGTGTATCAATTATTGGGAACTCAATAAGATCACCATAAATAACAAGTATCCACTTACAAGGATTGGTGGCCTGTTGAATGAGTTAAGAGGATCTCAATACGTCCCAATGGAGGATATTCATTCTGAATATCATCAGCTAAAGGTGAAGAAGGGAAATATTTAGAAGACTATCTTCTGTACGTGGTAAGGGCAATATGATTTTCTATTGATTCCTATCATACATACTAATTACCCTACAATCTTCATGTAATTTATTTATAGAGTCTTAATATATTACATTGAAAAATTTGTGGAACTTTTTATAAATGATATTCTCATATACTCCAAGATCAAGGAGGAACATGAATAACATCTAAGACTTGTTTTGATGACAGTGAGAAAAAATGTGGTACGCCAAGTTCAGAAAGGGTGACTTTTTGATGAAGTAAGTCACATTCTTCGGACTTGTGATCACAAGTGAGGGAATTTCTTTGGACACTACCAAAGCGAATGCAATTGATGAATGGCCGAGACCCTCTAGTGTCACAGAAATCTAAAGTTTTCTTGGATTGACTGGGTACTACCGATGTTTTGTGAGAAATTTATCCACGTTTTCAAGCATTCTATATAAGTTAAAAATGAAAGGGGTAAAGTATGTCTGGTTGAAAGAATGATAAGGAAGCTTCAAGGAGATAGTGAGAATGTTGATCACCGCAACTATACTCACATTACCAAAATCTGGAGAATGTTATGTGATATTCTATGATTATTCAATGAAATTATTAGGTTGTGTACTCATGAAAAATTATAATGTGATATCCTATGCCTAACGATTATTGAAGATCCATGAGCAGAACTACCCAACAAATGATCTTGAGCTGGAAGTGGTGATTTTTTCCTTGAAAATCTTGGGGCACTACCTTAATGGTTAGAAGTGTGACATATACATCGATCATAGGATCCTAAAGTATATATTCACAAAAAAATTATCTAAAAATGCATCAAAGGACATTGTTAGAGATAATAAAGGACTACGATTTCCCAATTCACTATCATCCTGTAAAGGCGAACATGGTAGAAGAATCCCAAAGGATAAAATAACCTTCTAATCTATCCATGATACTGATTGATAAAGACCCTATATTCATGGCTATGAAAAGGATTGATTTTTAATTCTTAAGGGATGGGGATACATCCCTACTTTCCCAAATTATTTCGCAACCATCAATCCAAGAGATGATTAAGGAGGCATAAAGTGATGATCTAGAGTTACAAAATATGGTGAATGTAATAAATAAAGTGAAGTTCCACGAGTTACTAATCAATGATGATTTTCTTATTCAGTTTGGAACGTAGCTTTGTGTTCCTTCATCACTGAGGAAAAAGAAGGAGATATTGGAAAATGCACATAGATCAAAATTTTCTATCCATCATGGTAGCACCATGATGTTCTGAGATCATTGAGAACACTTCGGGTGGGATAAAAAGAATAACGAGATTGTAGAATATATCTCTAGGTTCATGGTATGTTGGAAAGTTAAAGTGTGAAAAAAGTCCAAAGGGATGATGAAACTATTGTCTATACCCATGTGGAAATGGGATAATGTCAATATGGACATTGTTATGGGTCTCCTGAATACATCAAAGGGAAATAATGTGATATGGGTGACAGTTGACTGACTCACCAATACTGCCCATTAAACCCCTATTCAAGAAGATATCACTCTTGAAAAACATGAAAAGTTATATGTGAAGTAAGTTATAAGACTGCACGGTGTTCCACTATCTATTGTCTCTAATTGTTATCGAAGGTTCACCTCAATATCCTGGAGAAGTCTTCATCATGATGTGAGTACTAAATTAAATTTCAGCATGTCCTATCATCCCTAAACTGATAGCAAATCTGGGAGGACTATTCTGATGCTTGAAGACAATCCAAGAGCCTAATCTTTAGAATTAAAAGGATGATGGGATTAGCAACTCCCTTTGGTCGAGTTATCACACAAAAATAGCTTCCACTCCAGTATTCAGATGCCTCCATAAAAATATCTGTATGGAAAGTGATGTAGATCCCCAACCTATTGGGAAGAAGTTTGAGAATGAATGAAATATAGACCTAATTTCATAATAGAGATTACATAGAAGGTTTGGGTCATCTAAAAACATATCAATGCTCCTCATAGTTGGAAAAAGAGCTATGATGACAATTGTCTAAGGGAATTTCAGTTCTACGTTGTTGATAAAGTCTCCCTTTGAATATCACCATGAAATAGAGTCATGTAGTTTGGAAATAAAGGGATGTTATTCCAATGGTACATTGGCACTTTTGAGATCCTAGAATGCATCAGAGATATGGTCTATCGGCTTGCACTTCTACCAAATACAGCTCATATTCAGGATGTGTTTCACATGTAAAACTAGAGGAAAAAAATTATAGATCCCTCACATGTACTAAATTCAAATATGGCACAACTAGAAGATGATCTCTCATATGAGGAGTAACGAGTAATGATTCTGGACTAGAGAGATATGGTTCTACTCAACTTGAAAACCAATCATATCATTGTGTTGGTGAAAAACCATAAGTTTAAAGAAGCTACTTGGGAACTGGAGTAGGTGATTAAGGAGAAGTACCCTCACCGATTTGATAAAAATGAAATTTTTATGGTGAAATTTTATAAGGTGGTAGAATGTGACAACCCAAACAGTTATCAATTCAATTTCTCACTTATTGTAATAATTTAATAATTGATCATATTATGAAACAAAGTTCCACATCATTCATAATGTGACCTTTAATGTTTTCAATTTTGAAAACCTGACAAACACATTTGTGACCAGAAAGGTGTTTGGAGTCTGATAGGTCAAATAGAGTTTTTAGTGAATAGTAACTTACACTTATGAATAATAACCTACACTTATGAATATTAATATGACCCTTATGAATTTTAAACCCTCCAAAAAATTAACAACCTCACCCATTAATGTAAAAAAAAATTATGCATATTATAAGTGATAGTATGACCATAGTAAAAGTATAGGAATTTTTGAAAGTCACAAATAAATAATTATAAATAATTAATTAAATCGACATAATTTTTTTCCTAAAATTCGTTAATAAATAAAATATTCTATGTCATATGGTTTTAATATAAATTTATAAGGCCTTTTTTAAATTTTGAAAGCATTATTAAATCATTTTTAATTTTAAAATCTCTATTTTTCAAGTAAATTAGGATTTTAATTAAAAATTAAATTAATCATTTTTAGAAAATTATTATTGAAATATGGTGTTAATTTTTGAATTAGACACATTGAAAAATGGTTAGGGTGAATTTTTATGATTTTTCTGAAATACTTGAAGTTTTTATGAATAGTGAAATACTATAATTTACAAAATGATCTAAATACACTAATTATATAGTCATGTATGATGTTATATTGATGTAAGAACAATTGGTTCGAACTCACATGAGCTTATTATTATTAGTTTTCAGGGAATCATCACTATTAATTGTCTTTTGGAGAAATAATAAATTAATGAATATATTATTGAGAAAACCCCTTCTCCTCTCCACTATAAATACAACCCCTCACACCATCATTCCTACACACCTATAGAACTTAATTACATGTCTAACGTCTACAAAAACATATTCCATATACCCTACCCCACCTCCAGGATCTTCTGGTCTCATCAATAGTACAATCCAAGGTTCCTTAAGGAGGATTCTGGTATTATTTCCCCTCCTTCGTTTTTCCTTTAATTTCCATTCAATTTCTAGTTATTTTCTTAAACCCTACCCACCTATCCTCATTCAAATGGTATGGTAACACTATTATATTACATATAATTGATTTTTTTATACTAAGGGGATAATATATCATCGAATCCCCTTATCCTCTTCTATTATTTTTAGAAAGGAAAACATTGTTTGTGAGGTATTATTTTATCACCTTCAAGAAAGAAATGTTAACCATTTCTTTTAAGGCCCTCATATATGATCACGAAACCATATTTTTTATTGATCTATATTATTTTATATGTATTATATCCTATTTAATTTTCTGAAACTAACTTATGTACATATTACAAAATTAATAAACAAAACAAATTCATTGTGGTTGGAAAACAACCCGAATTAACCCAAACTGTCATCATTAAATTATTATCTATTGATTAATTCACATAGTTTATAAAAAATAATTTATAATATAATTTTAAGTTAAATACTATCATAAATAAAAAATTATTACAATTTTTTTTATTTCTATCAATATTTTAAATGAACATACATTCATGAATACAAGTGAATCATTCAAGAAAAATATAAAAACAAACATTCCTAAATAATGAATTTAAAAACTATAACTCATCCAAAAAAACATAAATGAACATAATAAAATCTAAATTAATCTTATAAATGTATATAATGTTTTTTAATTTTTAATTAATTGATCTAATGTGGTTATAAAAGACATTAATGTGACGAAAGAATTCAGATACAAGGTAAGTGAAATTCTCAAACCCAACATTCTTTCTTCTAGTTCTCCTTCTTTCACACCATTTTTGGTATGGTTAATTTTTAAAAATTGATTTTCCTTCATTATAATAACTTTTCATGTATATAAATGTTTTCCAAATGATTTTATGTTGAGAAATGTGTTTTCCAAAAGAACACTTCATTCAAAAACACACCTTTTAATTCTCACTCAAGGTTGATGGTTCTTGTATCAAGTATGTCGATATCTATTAATTTTCGGACCCCAAAATTAATGGATGTGTTCCTATGAGATTAAACACATATAATTTCAAGGGTTATATCTATTTATATATGTTTTTTTGTCATGCAGGGTAATGAAAATGTAATGTTGTGATGGGTGTGCCAAAAATTATAAAGAGAAGTATGAATGTTTTAATGTGACGGGTGCACCCAAAATTAGAAAACACTAAAATGCACTGGGTAATGTTACGAATCTCAGGAGTTAATGGTAAATTATTTTTCAACCCGATTCTAGCACTTTTCATAGCTATGTGTGGTAGTTGACCACTAAAACATGATGTTTAATTTTTATGAATTTCCACATTTTATGTCTTTTATTAATGCTTGCTCTCATGGTCATGATCAATTTCCTATGTTACAATTGTTCTCTCCCAATGTTATGTTGTTCATATCTACCGTCTTATTGGGCTGTTATCTCAGCCCTTTTTTATTTATATCCATTGGTGATTATGTGTACTAATGTGTTTTCAGGGGACAATAAGAAGCTCGAGAAGAATGGATTAAATAAATGTTTACAATTTATGTTGTAAATGTTATGTTTGGTTCTAGTTTACCAAGAAACTAATCCTTTGGATGATCATTGTGTAATACTATTATGTTGTTTATATTTTTAATGATGTAATAGTAATGTATGAAAAGGTAGTGTCTCTATATTGTGCATACATCAAGTTACATGTTATGTATCTTACACATCATATGCATGTGATACACATCATGGGACTGAGCATGAATTTTTATATAGAAATTTATTTTGTACATGGAATGTATAATTAGTACAAGATTTGAAACATCCTTGTCACATAGTTTTCATTTACCATAATGTTTAATAAATTCATTACACAACATTGACCCCATTTTTTCTATCGTGAAAAAACATAGATACATGACATATAAGAATGTTACATAATGTATATCCAAATAATCCATCTTCCATCCTAGCCCAGTCAACACATGGTGTTAATTTAATGGATACCATATGTAATTAATGCACAATTCTCAAAATTAATTCGATATTCATCGTAGTTAGTTGACCATGGGTGAATGACTTTTACAATTGGACTACCCATCTTGTACTATTTTGTTATCTAGGAAATACCATTAGAACATCTTTATGGATTATATGGATGTTCATAATTTTATATTAAATAGATCTAGGTTATATGAATGAGGAATATAGATGATAATAATAAATATTTATAGTCTAAATAAAATATTGATTTTTTTGAAATGAAATATAAATTTTAATCAAATAAATTATCAACAAAAATTTACTAAATATATTTGATATCGCATGTTGGGTCCAGATGTTGTAGGGGATTCTATTAGGTATATGGCCAACTTGAATTTTTTTTATTAAATGGATCATTCCAAATGTACATGATGTGAAATTCAATTCCAATGAATATTTTTCTGTGTAATATTGAAAATTATTATACTTAAACAAATATAGGACATTTCTCACATTAAATTAAAATTAATTTAAAACAAAATAATAAAAATTGCACCAGAATTGTGATCATTCCTCATTGATGGTGATTATTGTTCTAACCAAATTAGTGAATCCTCATTGTATAGAGAGGAACCATAGTATATCCCCTATAGTGGGGGTCCACATGTTCCCCTTTGATCTTTAAACAAATCTGATGAAATGTTAGGTACTAGCGTGACTGATTGATCTTCTTACATTGTTTGCATTGATCACTTTGGTTTCCTTTATGTATAAAGGAATTTATATTTTTCTTATCAGTATTTGGAGGAAGATTGGAGGATGTAAATATTGAGAGTAAATTATTCCTAACAATGATTAACCTTTCTTTGATTGATATAGAAGTCTATAAATAGACCGAGGGTTTGGTTTAGATTCCAATTATTTATCCAACAACCCTAAACTATGAATTAAAACCCAATAAACCCCATTCCATGTCATTATTATTATTATTATTATTATTATTATTATTATTATTATTATTATTATACTTGTGGTGTGATGAATCCTGCACAATAATAAATAATTTTTTACTGTTTTGTAAATAAATATTTGTCAATAGACAAAATTCAATCTGCTCATCCACATGAAAAAATATTGAAGTGATGAATAAATATTTAAACAAATGTTAGTCATTCAATAAATAAATTTTATTCATATATCGATGAATTAATAATAATTTATTACTTGTGTAACTTTATAAAGGATTTATTTGATAATTGGTTAATTATTAGTTACTATTTGAAAAGAAAGATGTAAATAAATATTCAATATATTCATGTAATTGAAGAATTACCCTAAAAATAAGTAGTTATTTAATATTTGTGATCTCAAAATAAATCTTGAATAAATATTACTTCTCGTTCTAGAGAATAATATTTACTCCAATTGTTTAATATAAATAATATTGGAAAACACTTCGATTGTGGCCTTCTAGGGGACTTTTTAGTTGTATTAGATGGAAGTTCCTAATGTTCATCATTGATATCTAGGAATGGGTCATGGATACCACTATCGAAGAAGATCTTTTGTAATGAAAAAAACCACTTATGAACACTCTCCGTGTAATAAAATCTCATTATTATAATATATCATCAAGTAGATTTCTCACCCATGTCATCCACATAGGTTCTTGATACGCCATTATTTGACTATCTGGAATGAACTCATGAATGCACCATGACTATAGAATTAAATGTGATAGATCCTTTTCTATCTTTTTATTGAGATATAATCTTCCATATATATGGAAGTGATAATTCCTTCTAGGACTTACTCATTAATAACACTTGTTTTGTGACACTTCCTCTATACACTACTTCCAGCAAATATATGGTCTCATAGTTTTGATCAATATAATGATGTCTGTGAGTTGTGACATCCATTAATAATAAACAAAAATTCTAAGGATCATTACACCTGTTCATAGATATAAATATCCAATGAAACAAAAACATTAGTATTTCCTTCTGGTTGTTAAGTCCTCATAATCTCCCATCATGAAGATTAATAAGTGAAAACATCATGTGATGATGTCCCATATGCTTATGAGTACCATCACTTGACATCCAACATATTATGTGTCTCATAATATAATGTTATCCAACTATAGAACAACATTTAAGAATATCAACATAGCATTTCAAGGATCTCATTTTGTGAATAACTACAATAATCATTTCAATATGATTGATATTATGGGATAATATCACCCTAATGTTATGCATAAGAATAATTAATATGTTATTAGTTATTTATAAACATTAAAATCCATGTATATACATGAAATATAAAGTAAAAAAATAAAATATATCCAGGGAACTATCTCAAACACCCAATTCGTAATGAAGATGATAATGTCCCCTAAACCTGCAACCACGAGGTCACGGTGTGATGACTATAACTAAGGTTATAACAATAGAAATATGAGGAATTAATCTCATAAATTAGAGGATTTAATAAAATATCCCACTAGTCAACACCTTGAAATAATATATTACAATGTCCCCATAATACATTAAATTTTATAAAACTGAAAATCCCCAAGATAAAATACCAAATAAACTCCTAAGAAACAGCTTTAACCGCTCCTCTTGGTTCCAAGATTATTTAGTCTATATCAGTCAAATAATCCCTCCTAGAATATTATAAAGCATACTTATATATATAGGTCTAATAATAACATTATATGTAGTAGGATCATTTTCAAGACCTCTCGTGAACAAAGTTGATGAAGCATGAAATTTTTTCATTGTATAAAAAATAAAACAAACATTCACCTACCTAGTCATCTATCACGTAGTCTCACCATGTATCACTCAATAAGTAATGCATCAATGTATAATAACATAATATAAAATAATATAATCACAATGTACCTCACATCATTCCCACCTAATTTTTCACTCTCATGGCCCATCGAGAGACACCATGTGCTTCAATCCCTTTAGTATCATCCAATTTTATAATAAGTATATTTGAATACATATTTAATGTGGGTTAGGCCAAAAACCTACCCATCTTAAACTGACACAGTATCCAAATTTTGTGTTGGCATCAGTCCAAATACTCATTTCACAGTCAGAATGGGTCATGACATAACCTGACCTATGTCAACCCTCCCCAAGGTCTAATATCTATTGTTGGCATTGGATTACATTACAATATCCCCATATATATCAGATCTATATTCAACATATTAGGGTATCATGAAATTGTAATACATCATCCTAATCCATCCTCCCATGCATAACCCCAACAATGTACCAATATGAAAATCACATCACGTACTACACATTGAAGGGAGATTGGGGAAAATGGAGTGGTTAGTCATTTATTCCCTCACCAACATGGATTCTTGGGGAAAACACATAGAACCCAAAACATTTGGGTATCAATAATAATGCAAGAATCAGGTGAGGCAAGGCTGAAAGTAAAAAAGAAATTACATCATATGGTATATGCACACACAAGCCCATCTAAAAGGTCTCTCACCATGATTGCACTGGAAAACCTATCATAACCATCCCACTGCATCTTCCACACAAAAAATAATCAATACATATTACTAACAATAAATGTACCCCACATACCAAGGGAAATTATCCAGAAAAACCATTCATAAAATTTCCATTGATTTATATCATGTCACCACTTCCAACATTATCGTATTACCAGACATAATACAGTAGTCATTATTTTATTAATTTTCATATTTAATGAAAAACCACTCCTTATCCACATAAAACATTAATTTTTCTTACTACGATTCTATGGATAACATATACAGTTAATTAATATCCCCTAACTTAATAAATTCCATCCCACATTTTTTTACTAAAATCAACATTATAAACTATATATTCCATGCCAATGGGTATCTAGAACTCGGGCCTGTAGCACAAAACAAGGAAACAACCTCCACATTCATCACAATGCCATAAATTCTCCACATAATAACCCAAATTACCATTTTCACATCAACAATATCAGGACCAAAAGTGAACCAATGCATATGTTACCACACCTTCTTCCCAAACAATTCCAACATCCCTGTAACCCATCCACTACTATCCATAACAAAAATCACAAAAATCACATGAAAAATATGACAAAAAAAATAGACATCACACCCAATTCTAGAAAATAGGAATTCCCACAAATTTATTTTAACATTCATTAACATTCATTTTAAACATCTCTTTCATGAACTACAACAAATCAATTCCAATTTCTCATAACTGTATTATTATAGTTTGTATTTTATTAACCATTAATGAATGGTGATTTTAGTAACTAAATTTCAGAAATCAATATCAATTATCAAAATAGAATTCAACATTCCTCAGTGATAACAACATGTTAACCAAGAAATAACAAGAATCTTGTAAAATTCATGTGAATCACCACCTTTAATGTCAATTCTCTTCTTCTCCACTTCATTATCTTCATTAAGATACTTTTTTTCCATTCAACAATAGAAACAATGCTATCATACATCCACATTCTATAGAAAATAATGTACAATTCATGAATCTCCTACCTCAATTGGAGTTTCACTGATCGTTTCATGACCATGAAATGAAGGAATTGATCATAAGGCCCCACCCAAACAAAGAAAACCTCAACAACCAAGAATACATTATATCATCAAAATTACATTTCTTACATCTCCCAAAATTGAATAGCCCATACCTTTAAGGATTTCCATGGGAGGAGTGAAAAGAAAACCAAGAAAGAGAGGGTAACAGCACCCCTCATATCACCAATAATCGATCTCTTGAATCCAATGATAAAATCCAAAATGTATGCACTTGTATATCTCATAAAAATTTTATAGAGGTTGGAGAAGGTTAGGGGAATTTTGTGTGGATCGATTGAATCCATATGAACCACTTAATTTATACCAATGACGGAAAAATAAGAGGGTGACACAAGGGTAAATGTCATGGTTCAGTGACATCAAATTGAACCCCAATTTCAAAAATCACATCATAAATTTCTAAATACAATTCTCGTTCAACTACCGGATTGATAAAATCATGGGATGGTTGTGGTGTAAGGACTATCACCTTGGTGGAACATCCAATATCCCAAAATTGCAAGGATTCCCTCAAGATCAACCATAAGGTAAACCAAGAACCCTGATTCAACAAAACCCAAAATGGTAGAACCATCATAAAAAATTGAATTAGGATCCATACTACAATAGTTATAACCACACCGAAACCCATGACCATCAGTTCATCCTAGTCAACCCCGGACGAAAACCACGATGCAACCATGGACCCTGACAAAAGGACCCTTAAAATGAATAATTAATGAATCCAGATCCCCGTGAACCATGGAACAACTCCCAAGTCCACACCACAATGTTATTCAAGGAATAATAAACTAGTCCCCAAGACCACTCCATGCTGCAACAAAAATAACCATTACACAAAAAATGAAATATCATAATGTTCGTTCCCTGAAACATAAGGTTACACACTTTTTCCAAGAATCCCTTCAGATCTCCCACACTTTAGTGCCCACTTCCACACAACATACTACCTTCCCTCGATAAAATTTTATCTCCATCAATACCTCTGTCACTCTAATATTCATCTAACACCTCCAACACACAAAATCCATAATGTAATAGGTCGGAATGGTCTGATCAGTTACAGAAAATATAATCATATTTAAAAATATATTTAAACCCACACACACATATAGGATTATAAATATATATGTACATTGTAAATATATTTGTTTATTATATATTATATAATATTGAAAGTAATATATATATTTAATGTATTTATATTTTTATTTAAATTGTACATATCACAGTAATTCGATATATATATATATACGTATACATGTAATTAAATTATATATATAATTATAATGAACTATAAAAGATTAAACATGTGTAAATTATTATAAATATATATAAATTCTATTTATATAAATATATCTATATTTATTGTAATATAAATCATATTTAAGAATATATAAATATATATATAATATATACAAGAAAAACATTATATATATATATGTTTCTGTGTATATTAACATATATTTGTTGAAAAATCTATTTATATAAATATATATAATTATTATACACACAAAAATATATAATATAAACTATATAATAGTAAAATAAATATGTAAATTCAAATAAAAACTATATTTAATGAATTTATATAGTTCTTATTACTCAATTTTATAATATATATTTGTGTGTAATTATAATTAGGTATATAATTATAAACTGATATCAATTAATATATATACCCACATTGAATTTATATAAAAATATAAAACTATTATAATATAAACAATATTTAAAAATATGTATATAAATATGTATATAAATAAGTATATTGAAATTAAAAAATTCACATTTCCCATTACTATAACTAATAAAGGGAATTATTCGTGAGTTCTAAACAAAATGTTGATAAAAGTTGACTTTTATGAGCTCTAAAACAAGTGGGGACAAAGAATACCATTTCATACTTGATTTTTTGGGCTAATAAAAGCCATATTTATAAGGGGAATTTGTTAAAAATGATGAAAATGTGTTTTTTGTCAATTTTTTTACTATTAATTGGGAAAAATGAAATCTTCATAAAATTAAACATTCCGATAAACAAAAATTTATTTACACATTCTTGAAAATAATGATCTATGAATGAATATAAAATATATAAAATCATACTTCGTCATATTTAGATGTATTTTTGTATATATTTTTGTTATTTAGAAACAAATTACATGATTTTAAACTGACAGTAACATTTTAAATGACATATAAAGAACCCCACAGCCACCCAAACCCTAAAAAAGATACTCAAACCATCTTTTTAGAAACATCACAAAAAAAACATAGCCTTTATATTTTTTGTTTTTCTAGATTTTCCATCCCATGAGTCCAAAATATCAAAAATAACTATTGAAAACTAGTAGCAGTATTTCAATCAATTCCAAAACAAAATAAAATTACTCCATTTTCACAGAACAAAAATATGTAAAGGAAGGTATATCCATGACTGAATATTTGTAAAACATAACCTCGGAATCCCATTCCTCGCTTCCACTATTGAAAATCCTCCAAGGAACACTTCATATAAACCATAGAGCACCTCACAAGTGTTAAAAATGTATCCTTTGGTGGTGGTAATTGCCTTTTTATTTTTCAGACCATTCTACTGAAGCATGTACAATTTTATTGTTTATTTTTTTATATTCATTAATAATATTAATGGAATTATATAACCAAAAGAATTAAAATAATAAATAAATACATGGATTGTAATTGAATATTTACAATATTTAACATATTAAATAACATCTATTTTATGCATACAAAATAACAAACTGACAAATTCATTACATATTCCAATTATAAACTATTTTTATCCATCAAAACATAGTATAAATTTTTAATTAATAACTCAACAATGATTTTCAAGAAAGGTACTCAAAATCACAAATTTAATGTGGTGGTTCAATAAAAAACTATGTGAACATGTAGTAAATGTGTAGGTAAACTCACATACTCAGTGCTAACCTATCCTGAAGTTAAACATCATTAGAAAATATTCCAAGTCTGATTCTAGTAACGTAGAATCATATTAATGAAGAATTAGAAAGGAATATCTAGGTGGTAAAATAAACAAAAACATATATCACATGGAAGGTGATTATAAGGTCACCTATTGGGTGTTGACATTCTCAATCTTCTTAATCTATTTCGTCTCATTCCCCATTAAAACAAATAAACACTTTCAGATTAGTAAAAATAGATGGAAATAAAAATGTGTTTAGTTAACAATGATTAAAATGTTTTTATCAATCTTTTTCTTAGTATAGAAAAATTATGGCGATAAATTTTCATGAATGTAGTGTAACTGGGATAAAATAAGTCATGAAAAAATTGAACATTTCTATAAACATAATTTTTTTGACATTAATGAAAATAATTAATTATGCATTTATATAAAATCAATAAAATCATATATCTATACATTCAGAAGGTATTCAATATATATTACGGGTTTTTGAAAAAATAATAATTGGGTTTTCCTCACAACATCATTTAAAATTTTGTATATATAACCATACTACAACCCATAACCCTAAAATAGATCACTAAGCCTATGTTTTAATAAACATGATCTTGGAAACCCTTGACATGATATTTTGTTTTTTTCTAGGGATTCTATCCCATAAGTCCTAAAATCTAAATACATTAGCATTGCAAAAAAAGTAGTAGTTTTTCAATCAATTTAATAACATAATCGAATTCCTCACGCAACGTGACAAATGAAAATGAAAATATAACCATGAATACATGTATATAAAACATAACCTTAGAATACCATATCCATGTTTGTGTTATAGAAATAACTCCTAAGAACAAATCATATAAACCCTAGAGCGCATCACGATTGTTAAGAAAGTTTTCTTCAGTGGTGGATGTTTCCCTTCTCTTTTTCCGACCATTCTAATGATGCCAGTACAATTTGTTTTTAAAAAATTGAATCCATGCATATATAATATTTATGGAAAATGGTAACACAGTGAATAAAAATACATATCAAATACTTGGATTCTTATTAAATATTTATAATATATTAAATATTAAATAGCATATATTTTATTTGTACAAAACAATCAACTGAACAATTCATTACTTATTCCCATTAAAGAACATTTTTATCCTACAAAACGTAGCCTAAATAAAAAATTTCTAACTAAAATAAATCATTTCAATATAGGTATTCGAAATAGAAAATTTAATGTGGTGGTTCGATAGTAAACTCAATAAATGCATATTAATCATGGTGGTAAACTAGTAGACTCGGTGATAACTTGTCCTAATGTGAAACATCATTAGGAAAACATCTGAAGCAGATTCTTGTAATGAAAAATCATAATAATGGAGAATAATAAGGGAACATTTAGTTTGGAAAATAAATAAACATCTGTAACACAAGGAATGTGTAGAGACAGTCACATACAGGGTCATAACATTCTCGATCTTCATAATCTCTATTTTAACATGCCCCAATCAATCAATTTATCTCAATCGAATAAATAAAAAACGATTCTAATGAAAATGTTTTTATTTAACAATGATAAATATATGTTTTTATGATTAATTTTTCTTATTATTTTGAAATGTTAGTGATGAATATTCCTAAATTTGGTGTAATTTCTAAAAATAAAATATTAATAATGCCATACATGTCCAAAAAACCAAAAAACTGATTAGAAATTCATGAAAATCCAGAATTATACATGCAGATTAAATCTAGAAAATCATTTAACTACACATTGGGTTGTTTTTTCATACATATTTTTGTTGCTGAAAACAACATTACATGGTTTTGTGGTGACATAATCATTTAAAATGCAGTATAACTATCCATGAGTCTACTCAAACCCCTGAAATAGAAAACTAATACTTTATTTTAAGAATCATTTTCCTATAAACTGTAAGCATGATTTTCAATTTTCTTTTAGGGTTTCTATTCCATGAATCCAAAATCTCAAAACATTACAATTAAAAACAAGTGGGTTTTTCAGTTAATTCTAAAATAGAATCAAATTCATCACACAAAAATCCAAATGAAAATGAATGTATATCCATGACTTCATGTTTATAAAACGTTACCTCACTATCCAATTTCCATGATACTTCTATAGAAATACCTCCTTGTATGATATCTTATAAACCCTAGATCACCTGAATAGTGTTAAAAGAGGTTAACATAGTGGTGGATATTTCCCTTTTCTTTTTTTCAAAAATTTGAATGAATCCAATAAAATAAAATAAATTTTTTGAATCCATGTGTTGATATTATTAATGGAAAATAGTAACACAATTAATATAAATACTAAACGAATACATGGATTTTTATTACATATTTATAATATTTATCAAATTAAATAACATGTATTTCAAGCGGCGTGTCCCAGTTATAAGGATCAAATGTACATCAGAATGGAGGATTCATGTATTTATGTAAAAAATGACTTTACATGTGTTGGGAGAGAATTACATTGGGTGAGTTGTGAATGGACTTCCGGAGATGTGTAATATTCTGTGGGGTTGTAAATACCTTCATGTGATAAAAGGATATCTAGTGATTATTCTTTTCTACTGATGGTTTTTCTTTCGTAGAGATGTCGAGCTCTGAGCCCCAATAGTGGTATAAAAGGGATTGGTTGAAGTGTTCTATTATAGAACATAATGGAAATCATCTTGTGGTGCCCCTTATCGTGGACTATAAGGATATTTCCAAAAGGCAACTACAGTACTAGGGATGTTTCTAGGATATTGAATGTTTGATTGACCAGATAGGGTCTTGAAGCATGTTTAGTTGTTTGTGACAGTCAAAGCATGGTTGAAGGTGACTGAGGTTCATAGGGTCAGGTGGGAAATCAATTGTCAGAAAGAATTTAATAGAAATTTAATGGTGGTATATTAATGGTTTTGCTGGAATATCAAAAGTCCTCTTGGCCATAGGTTTCATGTTGCATGTTTCGTTCTTTGGGTGACATTTGTGGCTTGGTGGAGCTAATGATCACATTTACCTAGATGGTGGAGGTGAATATATATTATTTGAATTTTAAATCAAGGTGGATGTTGTTGAGATTTATTTATAGAATATTTGAATATAAATTAGAGTGAAAATAAGTAATGATGGGATTTATCTCACCATTAATATAGTATTATCTCCAAACATTAATGAAGATTTATTCTCAATATTAATTGACTGAATAATGAAAGTTGACTATATTAATTAGAGATATGGACAAGATGTCTATATAAGAGGATGTGGTATCATGTTTTGAATGGATGTGCTTGCAAAGATGTAGTCGTCATGAGAGAATGAGGAAGGGGGTGCTTCCATTACCGTTTTCGAACTGTCGATGATAGAAATAAGTGATATGATGATGGAAAATGAAGTAGATGTGATGGTGACACCTATGATGGAATGTCTATAACAAAGAATGATGGGGTGCCACCAGGTTTCAACCAGCGAGAGAGAACCGGTAGGGGTTGTCATATTTGTGGTAACTGGTGCGAACTAATGATGATGACAATGAAGGGAAGACGATGATTACGTCAATGCAGGCGTGCTAATAGCGTTGAATGAAAGTGTCAAAGGTGGAATGTGAGGATAACATTTCCTAGTGTTTTTTGGCATTAAGAGGTTGTTTAAACTGGTACTGAATGATACACACTGCTTTCTAAAAGCTCCCTCGATTTCCATGTTTGGAATCATTTCACGGTGCTTCTTGTGCAATGGATTTTTATTACGTGATGTTCCGTTTGGTGATGGTATAAACCGCCGCTAAATATTTATTGACGAGTTTTTTTATTTTTTTCTGTGTAAATAAATAATAAATAATTAATTATTTTTATAATTAGAAAATATATACGCTATGAGATATTTGAACCCGTTACCTCTTGGATATACTAAAAAGGAATTATCACTTCAGTATGTACTTCATCTAATGGGTAAATAGTATGTAATACACTTTTACATATAAAATATGAAAATAATAATAATAATAAATAATAATGAATTTATCATGAATTTATCATGAATATATATTGAATATATAATAAATTATTTATAAATTAATAATAAAATTATATATAATCATATTAGATAAATAATAAATAGATTTTAATTATTTATAAAAAAATAATTAATACATAAAAGATAAATAATAAATAAATAATAAATAATATATAAATAAATACTAAATAAATAATTATTATAATAATAAATAAGAAATAATAATAAATGAAAATCAATAATGTATGATAATAAAAAATAAAATATAAATAATAATTAATAACTACTAAATAAAATATAAAATATAATGAATAAATAATGAATAATTAATAAACAAATATATAACATGTAACAAGTAATAAATATTATAATGTCCTTTAAATTCTAAATTAATAATAGAAATAAATCAATAAATAATAAATAAATAATAAATATATATTAAAATAATATTATATAAATAATTATTATTAATTAATAAAATAAAAATGTAATAAAATAATAAATGTATATAAATTTCTTTAAACATATGTAAATATAATTTTTTTTATAGAAATATATATATACTCACATGTTATTTATATAAATATAATGACACACACAAAGAAATATAATTGAATATTAATATCAGTATATATATATAAACAAAAGTATATATAAATATCTCTATATATATCTACACATATATGATTTAAATACATATAAAGATACATATGTATTAATATTTATAGATGTATATAAATATATATAAATACACACATATATTTGTATATGTATATATATTAGAATATACAACCAAAAAACATGTACCTATGTGGTAAAGTCTACTGCTTGGAATCCAAGAGATCGTGTGATCAAGCCCTCTTTGGCGCATGTACTATTACAATACTATGCAGGCGATCACATTGATGAAGATGCATGCATGCGGTGATGCAAGCATGAATCAAGTAGGAGGCGATGAAGACATTATGTATGCATGATGATGTAGACATGTCAAATGTAGGATAATGTAGAAAGGACGATGCACTGGGCTTTTGATCAATGCAATGGGCATCATGCCCATTGGGCCTATGGGCCATGTATTAAATAAAAAAGGCTTGATGGGCGAGATATCCCATGGGGGGGTAGGACATGCCTTCTCATCATGTCTATGTGGTGTGTGGGGTTAAATGTAATTGTACCCCCAAAGACCATATATATATATATATATATATATTATAATATACACATAAATATATATTTTTTATTGACACACACATGTTTATATGTAAACGTTACTTGTATAAGTATATATATATAAATTACTACATTTTTTTATGGTAAATAAAATAAAAAAATAAATTTTAATTCCAAATGTTTTATATTTTAAAAAATACATTTCTTTGTAAATATATTTTTATAAAAGTGATTTATTAAATTTAAATATAAGAAAATATGTGTGTATATAATAATAAATAAAACTACATTATGAAATAAAGATATAACTTCAAATCCATAATATCAATATGAATGTTAGTCCATAGAATAAATTTATTCCTCACAAAAAAGCATAATAAGACCACCTTAAATGAGGATGAAGTTCTGTTGAATGCTAAAAAATTTGGATACCTTGAATAGAAACTCAATTTTAGAGGCTTTCATAGTCTCCATTGACCTTGAAAAACCCATTATCAGCTTTCCTTTAGGCCATCCTGGCATATATCCCATCACAATATTCGATTTCTTATGTTGTAGAGCCGAAACAGACACTCAAATCAAAAGTTATGGCCATTTGATGTTCACGTTTGATATTATACTTTTCTTGAAAATATAATAAATATAATTATTTTAATTATTACAAAATTTAAATCTAATATGGTCTTAGATCATTTCATAAGATTTTATTTTCCTTTTTATGGAGCTAAAATGGACTCCCAGATCAAAATTTATTATAAGATGGTCCCGAAGACTCATTTTCAACTTATTGAACATTTGTTTTTAGTTTTGAATTATTACTAAATAATAATTAAAAATATTTATTAATTGAATTAAAATTATAAATAATAAACTATATATTATAGTAAATAATAAATAATAAATCATGTAATCAGAAATAAATAAATAAATAAATTATCTTTTTTATTTAATAGTGGTTTTTTAAAACTACTACAATTTCATATCGTTTTATTAAAACAATCCATGAAAAAAATTAATATTTTGGGAAAAATTAAAAAAATCGTTAAAAACATTTAGCAATACATTTAACAACTGCTGCCGAAAAACCAAAACCAAATTCCTAATTTTTCTTATATACTACAGTAGTTCGAGTACTACATTAGGGTACTATAACAACATTACTATTCATCCCAAATAGGCTTCTAGGCGAAAAAATAGCCTTCAGCCAACTAGGCCTTCGGGTCATCAAGGGGTTGATGATGCATGCATGATACAAGGAGAGCCTTTGATTATATATATATATAATGATATAAATAAATCTCTAATTATATAAAAATATAAATAAATATATTTACTTATTATTTTATTTATGAAAATATATATAATTATATATGAATAAATATAATAAAATATAAATAGTTTTCAGATATATTTATTTATAATAATAATTATTATTAAAAATAAATAAAAATATAGTTAAATAATAATTAAATTATAATAAATATAATCAAATAATTATTATATTTAATATATTTTTAATTATAAATAATTATATACTTACATTATTTTGTTAGGAATAGACTTTCACATGTCCCGTGAACCTATTACATATATATTTATATACATATATATATTAGGTATTTTGGGGTACAATTAAATTGAAACACTTATTCGAACCCTGTACAGAGGCCGAAAAGGCATACAATAGCCCCCCAAGGGATAACCCACCCATCAAGCATTATTTAATTATATAAATATATATAAATTTATAAAAATATTTTTAATCACCTATAAATAAGTTTGAAATATATTTATTAATAATTTGTAATACACAAACATAAACACATATATATATATCTATATAATTATAATTAATATATTTATAAAATATTGAAATGGGGTGATATAATAGAATGACCTAAAAATCAGGACATGGTTAGTGATTTGGATGGTGACTCTGCTATTTTGTTCAGGGCACAATAACTCTCAATAGGTAATATCAAAACTTTTTAATCATTTCCCAAAGGGCCTCATACATCTAATAATATGTGGGTGTTAAATAAAGAGGGGAGGGTAAAGAACCATTATAATGATTTATTTTAACATAATTTTGTATTTATTGAAAACTAATCTATTTATAAGAGAATGTTTTTGTTCTTTGGGATTTGACCCAATCAATTAGAATGAGTGCATGTATAAGAAATGATAGTATAGGATTGTTTGAATTCAAAAAAATGGGGAGAAAAGTTTTTAACGTTGAGAATGTTTTTTTCTAGACATAGGTTTTCAGACTGAGAAATACTGTACATTGAATGTGTTAGGAAGATTGAAGCTGGATGCCCAGTAATGCCGTTGACCAGATGCACTGAGGGATACATATTCATTGGAATGAATTTCAGGATCTATTATAAATAGTAATTGTTAGAAAGAAATTCCAAAAAATTAAAATTAAAATGTTGTTGAAGAGGTAGAATGAAGATAGTGATGTCAGGAGTTAGAAAGTTCTTAAATTTTACTACCATTATGTAGATGATTATTTTATGAATTGTAATTATGAAATATCATATGTTACCTATAACTCTTGTTATGTAATCCTTTTGAAGAATATGGAGAGAATTTGTGCTTCCAATCGTACTGATTTTTGGTGGTAATGAAATGAGGTGATGAATGTTTGGGAAGTCAACAAACATTACAATGTAAGTCATTAAATACTTTTCCAATCATTAAGATCACATAAATCATGATAAATACTCATTTTAAAATCTTTTGATGAAATGGAGGAATTATAATCATTATATCTCTTCTAGGAATCAAGACAATATTTACATCGAATTTAGAATTACCAGACCCATAAGATATCAGAAGTCTGAAAGAGTTATAGCTGATGAGGATTGAGGAATTTCAACGTTTCAGAATATAGTTTCCATTATAATTTTAATTCCTTCCTAGTGATAATTCCATCATAATGAAGATTCCATAATTATGAGTATTTCATGAAATTAACTATATAGAGAAAATTTAATTAGACTGACTCTGATAAGGAAAGTTAATCAAACTAACTCTAAGGAGAAATGTCAACCAGACTGACACTCAAAATGAATGTTAATTTGTAATTAGCTGAGGAAGTTTAATCCTATGAAGATAAGGAATTTATATTATAATGATAAAAGAATGTTCCATCATAGTTAGCTGAGGAAGTTCCATTGGACTGAATAATGGTTAGGAAGTATAATAAGGTTTATTAAGGAGAAAACTCAAGATGATTCCAAATACATTTTTACATTGATATAGTAGTCAAACAGGAAATTCAAATATACATAGATCTCAATGTTTTTGAATTTTAGTAAGTGGGGATAGTTCTTCAGTTTATCCCCTTTTCTTTTTAGAGACACATAAAAATAGAAGCATTGTACATTAATACTTTCTAGCTTTTGATGTGAGCAGATAAGTTAGAGAACTGTATAATTCATGTCAATGTTATCTTTTTGGACAAATATCTCCTTGGAATAAAAAACAAGATAATTTTTAGTTTACCAAACTGAGGAACATTGTACTGATAATTTGATCAGAGTTTGAGTTGTATAGAATGAAAAAGAGAGAATCATATTGAGTTGATGAGACTGAGTCAATCAGATTGTGGACATTAAACCAAATGCTATCAGACGTAGGGTCATCGTACCTAAGATCTTTTGTAGAGGATATTGAGAAAAGTATTTATAATTTTTTTTGGCTCAATAGTTTTCAATTAATCATTGTAAAATGGTAGGAGTTAGTATAATAATTCACATAAAAACATAAAAGGTTCCAAATTTTATTTGGTAATAGTCATATTCACTTATTCATAATAGTGATTTTGATTAGAGCAGGCTATGCTAAGGATGTATTTTATCACACTGAGGATGGAAATTGTAAATCCTGTGTGATTAAATTTAATTCCTATTTTTTCATGAATGAGTATTTACTAAATTAGGATATGGTAATTAACAATAAAAGGAAGTAGGGTCCATATGTCTAAAAGACCTACAATTTTTAAAATTTTAACAACTTATTCAACCCCCTCATTCCCCGTTGTAATTGGATCTTTTGGATCTTCAAATGGTATAAAAGAGTAGACTCACATGTTAAATCATTATCTTGGATAATATAAATTTTCTTAATAGTGGATTAATTCATAAATTTTTTTTGGAAAAAAATATTATGTATTGGAAAATTGGATGATTCTATATCTCATATATCTTGGGTGGGAAGTTGTGATAATGCTAAAATTAGTTTTACACCAATTATGAAGGATGACAGGTGAATTTTACTAGTAAGAGTAATATAAATGTTTATGGAAATGCAAGAAATTCCATCCTTATTTCCTAATAAAAATTGACTGTATGAATTTGATGGGTCAAAAAACATCAAATAGTATGTGGGACTTGTTAGAATGTATTTTTGAAGGGAATATTATAGTTATGGAATCAACGAAACAATTCTATAGTAGTAAGTTTGAAGATATAAGAATTAGAGATGAACAATCTATTGATGAATAAATCTCAAGTGTAAATGAATTTTTGTTAAAAATTAAAATGATTCATAGATTTCGTTGAAGTTATAAAAATTTTGATGAAACTTATGAGAAAATCTCTAGATAGGTCTGATTCTAAAATTTCCTCTTACTAGATAAGTATGATTTATCTCTTGATGTATTGAACAAATTAATTGTTACTTATGAAATTAGGAATGATCCAATGTTAAAAAATATGATGAAATATTAAATGGATTTTGGATCCATGAGAAAAATGAAAATATAATATGTTTAAGATATTGATCCTTACAAATCTGTAGATAAATAGGATGATGAATCGAATTGAAAAAATCATGTTTCTTATAGCCAAGAACCATCGAAGTGATAGAGTAAAATATGGAGGTAAAATTACTCCAAAATATTTTGAGTATGGTGGAATTAGTCATTTTTCTCGTATTTTACCAAGAAAAATGTTATACAATATCATGATGATTCTGATGAAAACCCTCAATGGAAGAAGTGGAACAAAAGTGCTAAAAAATACATATAACAAACACCGGTACAAGTTAACTCAAAATAATAATAATGGTAAGTAAAAATGTTGAATGAGACTCAACTAACATCAATTCCTCAAAAGTGGAATGTTTATAAAAATTCAGAACAATCATTAAAAAGTTGAAAAAAGAAAATACTCCTCAAATAGAAAATAAAGTGGTGAAGAATCAAATAGATATCATTATCTTAGAGGAGAACATGGGGCATGTATTGAGAAAAATAGAACCCTCAAAAAATAAATCCGATTAATGATGAAAGATTATGAATAAGTTGTGAAGGAAGTAATAATATCATTAATCATGAGGAATAATAAATTCAAGAGATCTTAAGTTACAAATTTAGAGTCTCTAAATAGTGAAATACAATTAAAGATATTGGTATGAAATTTTATGTTTTGGAAGAAGAAGACAATATATATTAATCTAAACTTATGGATTCTAAAATCATATTGTGGAAGATAAATGAAAACATAAAAAATGATATAGAAGTAAATCCCATGACATCTAAAGTTTTTTCAAAAGATCCAATCACAAATCTTGTGTATTACTCACCCTAAAAAACTAATGTTACATCTTATTTTCCAATATTTTAAGTGACAGGAAAATTTTTAGGAACGAATGGGTTGAGAAGGGATTTGAGAAATGTATCACATCATTAAATTTTGAAATCTCCAACTTCCTTATATAAGGCCCATGACCAAATAATGTTAGGGGAAAAATAATTTATCAACCTCAAAAATGTTTCGATAGAGAAAGATCTAAATTAAATAAAAAAAATTGATTGTTATTTGCAATGTTGTGTAATCTATGGGAAGGTGGATTATAATTCTTAGAATAAAAAATCCCTATTAGGAAGTAATTTTTAACAATTTTGAATAAATTTTTAAATTAGAATGAGTTAAATAGGATTGAACAGAGTGGAAGAAATTGTAAATTAAAATGGGTAACTTTCAAAACTATAGAATGTTGAAAAAATGAAATATCAATACGTGAGGAATATTCCAAAGAAAAATCAGTTTGATTTCCTAGAAGTATTTTGTGAAATATGTGATCTACTAAGTCAGTTTTCTGAAAAATTTATGAATTCAATCTTAGGATATGTTCAACATGAAAGAAAAGAAAAGAAAGCGGGAATGGAGAATGTTTAAGAAAGATACTTTCATAATGAGACTTTCATAAAGGCAAGTAAAAAAAGAAAAAAATCATGGATAGATTTTAGTGTTTTCTCTTCACACGGTATAGGTGATTTTAAAATCGTGATACATATTGAAAATCATGATGGAGTTTTTGTTACCTTTGGGAATGGTAGTTCCTTATGAATATTAGGAATTGGAATGGTTGATATTGAAGCAAACAAGTTGAAATATAAAGATTTTTTATTTATTTTTTTTATAAAATGTGAAATACATAGTGTAAGTATGCCTTTTGATGATGGAAAAGAATTTATTTTTATAATAAATTAATTTATTTCTAGAGGTGTGATATATGGTAAAATTATCAAAAAAGGAGAAAGTGGAAATATTATTCATTTTTGAGAACATAACAACTCATTTTATCTATGTTTTGCTAATGACAATATGTTGTGGCTCTAAACACTTGGACACCTTGGGAAAAACATAATGAAAGAAATTTCTAAAGCTGATGTGATATTAAATTTTATAGAATTGAAAAAAAAGAGAGAGAAATTTCTGTGTTACATTTCATTAAGGGATGATGAAAAATAAAATTCATTATAATGATGGGATTCAGTATACCAAACATCTTGAACATTTTCATTTCAATTTATGTGGGCCAATGATACATTAATAAAAATAATAATATTTATTTGGGGCAATGATACATAGCCTCCCCCAAGTGAATTTAGTGAAATAACATAACCACCAGGGTTTAACCCCTAATAGCTCGGATGTAGAATTACATGGTGCCTCTACCACTAATGAAAATCCAAACTGCTAATATATTTATTATATTTATAATTATATAAATATATATTAATAAGTATTTATAATTATATTAATATATATTATATAAATATATATAAATTTATAAATTTATTAATATATTAATATATTTATAGTTATATATAAATAATATTTAAATATATCTTTTTATAATTATAACTATATCTAAATATATATCATACAAAACTTATAAAATTATAATAAATATATTCATTATATTTATAATTATATATATATTTAAAAAAATATAATTATATATATAATTATATATATTTATATAATATATATCTATATAATTAAATATAAATATCCCAAATAGTGAAGTATTTGGTGACCAAGACCTAAAAAATTATTATAAAATGAAGTAAAAACATTGGAAACAAGGTTAAAATTTCTAATAACATATCAACATAAATTTCTATTACCACCTTTTGAGCCTACCACCCCTCCATAGGAGCTGTCTCGACACATTGGGTGTTATCCTCTTGCATTTATTGGCTATTTTGCAGTTCCCTTATTGATCATCCATGTTGAATGATTCAAAATTATTATTATGTATATATATAAATATATATCGTTAAAATTATAAATATATACATTAATATTAATACATATAATTATAAATTTATAATAAATAGAATTAAATAATAAATATATTTATTATATTTATAATTATATATTTTTACATATTTATATTTTTAATTATATAAATATATTTATAATTTATCCTAAAGGGGTGATATAGTTGAATGTCCTGAAAATATAGATCTGGATAGTGATTCAGATAGAGACACTACTGTATTTTTGGAGGAGAAATACATCTCAATATGTAATATAACCACTAGTGAATCACAGTCCAAGGGGACTCTTACATCTAAAAAGGGGGTGTTAAATAGATAGAAGTGGGCTTTGGGGACAATAGAACTATGGAGATTTCACCTTCTATAGATGATGGTGCATGGATTTCAACTGATGATCAGGCTGAAATTTGTATTGCTGATAATAATTATATTTCGACTAAAGCTTCATTAATGAGATAATCAGATCATGGTGAAAAAAAAGATGCTGACATTAGTTTAAGTTTCATTGCACCAAGAAATTTATTTGAATTTTAGGTGCAAGATGGTAAAAATGAAGGTAAAAAATGCGTGAACTCCAATGTGGATGCAACCACAGCCTCTATAGAGTAGATGGATCATATTTTTGTGTTTGGATTATATGGGGATGGATTTTGGGGTCTATCCACTGCAATATTTGTACATCATTCTAATCGGGAAGCATCAAATATTTAGTTGGAGCATTCCAAAGTATGAATCCCAACTACTACTTCTAATGTTGATGATCATTCCAATTAAAATACTCTAGTATACATCGAATGGGTGGATGTGATAGTGATCCAACTAAATTATAGGCTAGATCCCATGAAGATTTTATTGAAATTTATAGGGACCTTCAACTAGGAAATTTGAGTGGGGATCAAATTCACACTCCTCTAGCCAATTTGGTGGGCTCCAAAAACAATGAGACTCATGGGATCCATATTGGTGAATTTAATGATCATCCTCTGATAGGTTGAACTGAAACATTGATGAATCCTATTCAATCTGTTGGATGCATAAGGAATTGGTCCCAACATCCAATACTATTGAAGGGCTGGATATGGATAATGATGTGCCTCTGGAGGTAGTGTCTACAAGATCTCATGTGATGAAAGGTTATACTACTGGGGCATTTAATAACATTATTGGTCCTACTATGTTACGATGAAATCTTCATGATATTGGAGAAATAGAAACCACGGTATCTTCCTAAGATGATAAACATGAGCCTTGGAATAGAGCTAAGACTTGAAATTGAGGATGACATCCGTAGGGAAGACCCATTATGGTAGAGTTAGGCAGGGACCAAACCATACCCATTTTGTAGAATTTCCAATTTTTTAGCATCTGCTATGTCTTTTGAGGGTTTTCTGATGTGGGGTGTCCTTCCACCTTCTTCTTTTTTTTGTATCCTTTTATTTTAATAAAAAGATATTGATACATTATGCCTCATAAAAACCCTTTTATAAAATTTATATATATTTATTTATAGTTATAAATCAAAATAAACAAATTTATATTTCAATAATTATAAAATTATAATAAATATATATAAATAGTAAATATAATTATTTATATTTATATTTATAAAGAGAAATTTTTAATTATTTTGAAAATTATTTATACTTAATTAAAATTTAACTTTTTAATTATATTTATTAAAATATTAAAATAAATTCTCTATCAGTTCTAGAATTTAAGTGCTGATAAATTGTAGTTTTATCTGCAATTACTATTTCAGTTCTAATAAAACAATTCTTTTATAGCGCTTTAAGAAAAAGCATTGATAGAATTTTTACTCGTTCTTTTAAAAAGAACCCTAATCTAGCACCATTCATGATCTCATTCAATATAATTGATTCTGCCACTCTCACCTCATGACACCACCTACTCCCATAACCACATGATCAAGCACGCCGATCCATGGTTAATGCTCAAACACATCCTTCACATTCTAAACATGCTGACTATGAAATTGGGAGCTCTTAATCAATATAAACCATGAGTTGGTAAGATAAGTTTTGTCGATTCTTGAGTATTGAGTTTTCCTTGTCTATTTTTGGTGTATATGAATTTATATTGATGGTGATTTCTCTTCGGATAAAGAGTATTTGTGTTTTTTATAAATCCATAAATGGTTGGGGTGATGTGGGAGATTAATCAGTGACACATGGTGAGTTAGTAGAGTTTGGTAATCCTAGTGGTTCTCTTGTATATATATCCAAGTGACTCTTTTTAAAAACAATGCGATAAGAACATGAATTTCAAACCATGTGGATTACTATATTGTGGTCATTAATAATTCTTGGATTTGGTGTGAGATTTTCGTTGTTTCAAAACTAACTTTCTCATAGAATGATCTTGTTAGTTAGATGATACATAATTTTAAATGTTTGAAATATTGGCTCAAAATGAAATGGGATTTGATATGAAAATAATATGTGAGTTTTCTATGGAAATTTGAAAATGAATTTGGTGTTTGATTTTCAATCAAATTTTTTTAATGCGTAATGACTTTTCTTAAAAAGTGATTTAAAATAAAGGGGGGGGGTGTGATTTTTAAGGATGTAAATCATTTTTAAAAATTAATATAATGTGTCACAATGATTTATTAGGAAAATATTCAATAATTTTTTATAATGTATATGCGATTTAACAGGTAAATTATTGATTTTTAAGTTAATAAATTGGAATTTCATGATGTTTCAGAATGTGAATAATATTTTGGATTTCAATGATCATCTAAATAAATGATCTTTTAAAATTATCATTTATTTAAAAGGGAGTTTTGTGATCTGAAAATTTCATGAATAGATTAAAATGGTTTAAATAGGGCAATTTTGAATTGTTTGGAGCTTTTGAACTAATAAATATTTTCAATTAATATTTATTTTTAATTAATAATAATTTTGAATTAATAATTTTAGCAAATATTTATTATATAAATATTTTTTATCAAATAAAGAAGTATATATTTTTGTATAACAAATAAATAAATATATATTTGTTTATAATAAATACATTTTTATTTAAAATCATAGTTACAATTAAAAATTATAATGTTTTTTTTATTTTTAATAACTGAGTATTGGAAAAATACATTTTTTATATTGGATATTTTTTTTCATATTTCAAAAAAAATATTTTATTTTATTTTAAAAAATTTATTCAAATATGATTAAGAGAAATTAAAATAATTTCATTTCTTTTACTATATTTCATATTGAATCAAAATTAAGTAAAATTAAAAATACAATTATTTCATTGTTTACACATTTTTTAATTTAAAATTTTCATTAATAAATTTTACTAGTTTAAGGATTATCTAATTTTGTTATCTTGAAATTACAATGTTATATTAAAATTAGGGTATATGATTGCATGTGATATGTTATCCCCTAGAGCATCTTTTTTTTTTATTTCAAAAAATGGTATGATTAATGAACATGTACGCAATATTATTTGTCAATAATCAACCGCATTGATTATCCACCCAATATCTCTTACCTTGAGCCACTATTAGTTCACCATATCCCTTTCATTCTCGTTAATTTTCAATAAGTCATCATCATTTCTCACTCTAATTACATGGATCATCTGGATGTTCATTGCAATACCCTTCCCACTTATCATGTAATGTGGTTACTACAAATGAAAAGTAGGAAGATCTTTTTTTGGTGCAGGACTAGTAAACCAATCCATGTTCCAAGTATCCCTCCTATATCCATGATCAACCAAATACCTCTTGCTTTGTGGCATTATTGTTTCACCATATCCTCGCCTTTATGTTCATTTCCACTCATTAATAATTATTTCTAACTTTGATTGGATGGATGTCCTAGTTGTGCACTAAAAAATCATTTCCCACATACCATGTATGGTTGTGAGTGAAAATGGAATGTATAGATGGTTTTCATGGTGTATAGCTGGTAATCCTCTATATGATCCAAGTATCAATCCGACTCCCATGTTTCACCCAATCTATATTTCATTGATCCGTTGATATTTCACCATATCCCATGCCTTTAAATTTAATTTCATTCATTCATCATTATTTCTCACTCCAATTTTGTGGATCATAGAGTTGTGCACTACAAAAACGTGTTCCACTTATCATGTAAGTTGGTGATTTCAAACTATAAGTTGGAAGTGTTTTTCATGTGCACAACTGGTAGTCGACTCCAAGTTCGTAGTACCCCTCCTACACACACACATTAAAATCAAACAATTCTTCCCATTTAAATCAATGTATACCACCTTTTCCGATCGATTACGACCTCAATGTCATTTGAGAACATGTTATGACATTGTGTAATTTATTTTTATTTATCATTATATTGACATCATTCAGTTTTTTCTTTATTTCATGAATCCAAAATGTGGAATGTATATTGCCGCAAACGTTGAGTTAAAAAATTTAAAATATGAGAAATTTTACTTTCATTATATAAATAGTTATCATGAATTGATATAGATAGATAGTTTTGAATCTTACTATTGTATTACATATGTTGATCACCTCTATGTTGAGTTTTTATAGGGTATAGATCTATATTGGGACCCATATGATTTCAAGAGAGGGTATATTAGGTTTATATAATTTTTAAATGATCAATGAAAACCCTTGTTAGAAAAATAATAATCATTAATAAACCAATTTAGGACTTTAAAATCATGAAAATTAATGAGAATACATTAAAATAATATTTTTATTCATAATATGGATTTTATCTTTGAAATAGTTTTTATGCTTTATTTATTCTGTTAAATATTAATTTTATCTTATCAAATAGGATACATATGAATCCTAAATTGATAAATACAATTGTATGAAAAAACGGTCTGATGATGGGGAGAAATATTTCATCTAGTAGGAAAAAGATCATGCATATGACCCTTGTGATGTCCATTTCTCATGTTTACAGTGTTGTTATTCAAGAATAATTATTCTATAGGTCTTAGAAAAACAATTAATTTGTAATTTAATAGCTCAATGTTATAATTTTTTTACAGAACACAGGGAAAAACTAAATGTATCTAGTGTCTATAAATATACTACATATTATGTATCTTATTATATGATTATAAGTTTGGAAAATGATGAAGATATTATTGAGGATTTGATAATAGGTGTAAATGTTGATGGAGACTGTATTGAGAAAATAAAATTAACATTTGAATATAAACATCATGACTGCAAAAATTTGATTGCAATGATAAAGTGTTGTGAAAAGATGCCATTGTATGATGGCTATACTAAATATATAAAAAATTTATTTCATAATATAGTTATATAATTTAAATTCTAGCAATGGATGGATTGATGCATGTTTTACTAAACTAATTTCACTTTTGAATTAAATGACCTCAAAAGATAATGATCATCCTTACCTAACTTATAACCCAAAAGTATTCTACATTCAACAGATATAATCTATGAAAGAATACATGCTTATATAAAGGAATATATACTATTTATTAAGGTCCAAAATTCACTTATAAAATCCTCAATGTGTGGTGATTCTCGATACCAGAATGATGAATTTGGTCCTACTAATGTTTTATGGTACATCCCAAATATTAAAATCTTTAGGTTCCCATATGGAAGTGAAGAAACCCAAAGACAACTAACCTGGCAGGAAAATAAAAGAAATAAATATAAGACACGTCGTCACCAGATACACAATCCTTATTAGAGGAATGTTTATTGTGAGTGTCCTGAATTTGGAAATGATTTTAGAAAGCTTCATCTTATATTCATTATGAATGGAGTGAATCCTACCAGTTTTCAAGCAGCACTCGCATTACATGGCTAGTTATGTAGGTAAATTCCAACATTCCACTATTGGTATTCAGTTCATTAACAGGTATAGGATAATGTGCTATGCCCCTTTCACATTTATTGAAAATAGAAAGTTATAATGGGGAGTAGGGTTCACGTGGTATAGAGTATCGAACAATAATAAAACTATGGTGTGTTAGAATAATAAATCATCATAAAACACCCAAAAGGAACTAAATGTCAAAATCAACAACAGAAGATAGATTAGAACTACTCAAACACATACGATGAGTGTTTATTCCATGAGGATGTCAACCATGTCTCCAAGAATTTACTATCTTACATGGTTCATGATATTCATTTAAATATGGTATTGTAGTGTCCAATATCCATGTATCACTATATACCTATCTATGAAGTTGTCCTAACATCTAATGAGGAAATCTAATATCTTTACTGACCTAACCAATAGGATCCATTCCAGTTCATGAGATCTACAATTAATACCCATAACATTTATTGAATCCTCATTCATATTCACTACTTCCAGTTTCACATCTGTATCCAATAAAAATACTCTAAATGAAATGTAAATTGAGACAAGATCCTTTTTTAATTATTCTATTTTATGATCCTGGAGACACAAAGCATCCATTTTATTTTTAAGGTGGGTCCTATGAGATTCAGTTCTAGTATCATCATCAAAATAAGTCATGTTCCCCTATTTTTCGAAACAAGCATCCATAATCTTGCATTGAGATCGATCTATAACCTTCATTAGAAACATTAGTGTGGATATTTAACTACTGAAAATTATGGGAAGATTATATACACCACTATCCTGGGTCCTATCAGTCTTATTATTTCCATTAGAAGTGTTATCAACTGGAGATACCTTAAAAAAATATGTAGTAAGAGATAAACATTATTTGGAGTGTTCTATATTAGAATGAGATCCCATATAATCCCTTTCCCCAAAGGCCCAAAGGCCTTCATTTTTTTATTGATTTTGATAATCCACCTTTCAAGGGGTGAGGTGGAACCCTTACAAGTCTCGTAGTCATAAGTCTTACATGGCCCATAGGCCTTAGAGGAATTTATTTCCCGTATTCTTCACACATTATATACAACCCAGACTAACTACTTGGAACCGCTCCTCCCCAGCATCTTCATAGTGAAATCAAATCTCCACCTTTGCATGGCTGTTTTTCTAGGATTTCCCATGCATGCACAGGATTGTCCCAAAAGCAGGTGACATACCCTTTCATTCCTGCAATCAGTTTAGCTTCTACAATGGTGAAAGCTCCTTGCTCCTCCTCCTTCTGATGATTGTTTCGTGTAGGTTGTCTGGTTTGTATCTCCACTTATGGTGGTCCAAAATCATTGAGGTGGCCTGATGGCCTTGATGACCAAAGTCATGGGTGGCCCAAAGGCCTTAAAGGACTAGGGGGCCAAATCGGTCACCCGATGTCCCAAATGAGGGAATATTTGAAGATGATATAGTGCTAAATAGTACCTGGTAGAATTCCTGTTATAGTACCATCTAATGTTTTGCATAACCCCTACTACAATACTGCTACAGTAACCTGAAATTAGCCTCGTCCCAGATTTGATCTGAGGTCTCCTGGATGCACTTAAGGATTCCTCACCAATTTGGCTGAGGCTCATGTACACCATATAATCCCTTTACTTCTATGTTTAGTCAACAAATTATTGATGTTCCATCTAGGGATTCTATTTATATTTCATATTAGTTTCCACTCTAGTAGTAAAAATTGAGGGCCCTACCTCAATGTGTGTATCCTTGAAGACACCATCATAAAGGCCTTTAGAAACTTACCTCTGGAGACCCTAACCATTCTTCCTATTAATATTATATATTTATCGATCTATTAATGTCGCACTAGAATAAACATAACTAGTAGTCTTTAATAGATGCAATGATCTACCATCATACCTAGAAGAATATATGTATCAAGATAATTGATGGGATGAGTAGAAATACATACCTTCATAGATGATCCAACCCTATCATGAGAAGCCTGATCATTCTCACTATAGATCTGTAGCATATCAGACTGAACCTGCGAATTTTCCAAACCCCATACCATTAACATTAGCCAAACTAGATGTTTCCTACTTCTTTTTCATTGTTAAAGGTGAATTAATTTTTAATTTTACTTCCCTATTTCTAGTGGAATTAATCCCCTACTACTTGTAAAACTGTGAACCAACATCAAATTAAGCATGAAACTCTAAATCTGAGTCACCCAACTATTCAATACTAGTATTAATCAATGTTGAAACAAGAATATCATGAAAATAAGTCACAATAGGAGGACCATGAGTCCCAAAAATAGAAAAGAGTCCAAGCACTACCATTATAGAGGGACAGAATTTTCAAATGAGATACAAAAATCCCTATTAGTAGCATCAACATAATATGGAATTTGAAAGATTAAACACATGGAACCCATCCACCCAACTAGGTTTCCATTCCTATTTTGAAGAAATGATAGTATAGATATTTATTTCTAACTACCTAGAATTTATTTTAGTGGTAAATTCTCCCCCTTTCAATTTTCCTTGAAAATAATTCATCCCTTCAAAAGAATCCTCAATTGTTTTCACTTATTAATACATGAATTCTCATATTTTCCGATAGCTAAGAATACTGAACCTGTTTCATATCACATGTATCTAGGAATGTAATGAACAATAATCATGAAATCCATTAAAAATATTGGAACTTTTTCATATTCAATTATCATATAATATTAATCAAAATTAGTAGATAGAATAATTCTATCAACCTAAGTCAAACACACATATACTTCCACAAAAAAATGGGAGTTGATCCCCAATCTTGCCAATTATGTTTCCATGTCCATTATTATAGGTACACCAATTTCCATTTCAATATCATACAATTTATTTGGATTCCAAATATTTCAATTTAATATTAATAATTCCACCCACAATTTCACATATGAGTTACTTACCACCAAGTGATTGATTCATATATCCCAATCCCATATGTTAAAAATACCAGGCTTGTGGGATATCATTCAAAGACCCCACACCATTATATTAGGATATTCTTAGGGGAAAATAATGTGGAAGAATCTATGACACATAATGTAAAACATTAAATTATCAAAACATTAATAAAATGAAAATTATGAAACCAATTCATCTATTCTTCATAGATAATCAACCCTAATCACCATCAATTTTTAGTGAGATAATCACTCAAATAGAACCCCACTCCCATATGAAACAAAAATTTATTATGAAATCTTTTCTTATATTATGGCCAAAAGAACAGGGAAATGACATTGATGTTTTTTTCTCTCTATGGTTTGAATGTTTGAAATTATTGTGGGATATAGGTGTTATACTAGAAAAGTTGGTTCCGGTTAAACCATACCCCAAAAATATTAAATAAAAAGTAAATTTACACTATCAGACAGAGCAAGGGGTTTTACAGAGCTTGTAGTGAGACCCTCCCCTCATATCAGCCTCAACCAAAGATACACAAAAATTTGGATTTTAGTTGAATGTAAAACATTTTATCAACTAATAGGTGATCCAATATTTCATAAAGTAAACGATATGGACACTACATTTGGTAAAAAATTTCTTGAAAAACCATAAAAAAATTATAATAGTAAAAGTGAACAATTTTCATTAAATTTCCATACTCGTATTGTTGGAGTTTCAAAAAATTTCATGATGTTATGCATGAGGAAAATATGTATCCAAAAGATTATATGGAAAATAAAAAAAAATCAGCTAAAAAACAATGTATGGAATTAATTCTATGTTGGACATGACTGAAAAGTTAATATTTGAATAAAAGGTTCTAGGGAAGGGTGAAAATAGTCTTTTTATTCATCCATCTTCTTACACTATTCTTAGGTTGTATAAATATCGATTTTTAAACTTCGTGAATGATAAAATGTTTCCAAAGGGGTATTTAATGAATAGAATGAATATCATGTCAATAACTGATTTAAAGTTAAACAGTCTGAAATCAAATAATTGTCTTGTTTTTACATAGGATCTAATGTATGTAGGTTTATTAAGATTTATTCAAAATAATTTAAATTATATATTAATTAGGCTCTATTTATTTCTAAAGGCTATATATAGAAATGTTATAGACCTGATATAATTTTCAACTATGGGAAATGAAATTTTAGTAATATAATGTGAATTGGAGTTCTTTTTCAAAAACAAATTCATTGATATGATGTTTTACGTGATGTATCACATTGTAATATATATTTGACTATGTGGTACCCTAAACTGTAAATGGATGTACCCCATTATTGGATATATCTATATTTTAAAAGGGTATATCATAAGTCAAAGACATCTAGAATGTTGTATTCTAGAGAGATATGATGTTAATGAAGCTATTGAATTCTATATCGACAACCTTTATAGAATGAAAAGAATTGGTCTACTGAAATCTCATCATATTAGATGATAAATGGGAAATGGATGTTTTGGAAGATAGGTTTCCACAATCATTATTACAGATCATAATTATGCCTACTGTTACATTTTCAATATAAATTTAGTGTTTTCCTCCCATGGTGAAACCCACAAATAAATTATTCTGTATCTGAATCTATTACGGACTGAAGGTAGAATATCAAACACACACAATCAATAATTTATAGGATGTTTTCAAGAACATATATGTAAGGATTTAGATGAAATTGTAGATTAAATTTTAGAATGACTTTGATGGATATCCAAAGGACCAATTGTTCTTTTAATATTTTATAATAGTTATGTAATTAATGGTTATAAATTCAATACTAATGAATATGATGAATACTGTACCATTAAAAATAGTGGTGTTGAACTTATAAATGAAGTGATGCATGTATCTAGTACCAAGGACATATATCCAATTTATATTCATATTTTATACTCTAGAATCAAAAAAAAACATGGGAGTTGGATTATAAAACATTCTATATTACGATTTTTCACTACATGTGGGTTGATAACAACGATGGAATTAAAAAAGATTAATTGGGATTCCCGAATATTGATATCAGTAAGGAAGGGTACAATGATGAATCATTAATAATGGAATCACATATAGTTCATGTATTTTATGTTCCAGAACATAGAAACTAAAAGTGGTCCATTTTTTATTATCAACCAAAACCATTGAAGGGTGAGATGGAAATTCAACCGAGGATGCCCCTTTCATTAAAATATCAAAAACACTTCACAATAGTTAAAATGTAGATAGGTACTTGTATGTTAGAGGATACCATAATAAATAGATTTGGATACTCGATAGATTGGTTAAATCCTATCAATATTTAAAAAAAGGGAGTCCAATAATTTGGTTATATATATATTTTTTAATATAAATTATGTGACCTAATATTATTATATTTTCACTAATGTATTTACATAATATAAATTAAATTTTTAACAACTTCTATAGATAATGTATTTTTCATGTGTTAATGATCCAAATCCTTTGGAACAATAGTTTTCTCAAAATTTTGGTGATCCCAATGAAGAGGAACAACAACCTTCTGCACATGTCGATGCAATCAATCTCGAGGAAAAAAATATTGATGATGTTAAAGCTGATGAAATGGTAAAATGTGAATAACCACTATCCTATAAAAAAGGACTTCCATAACAAGAATGTGTTTTAAAAGTTTATTAAGTCAAAAAACAAAGGCATCAAATTTGATGTTGGATGGAATGAACATGGCCAGCCTGTTAACCTTAACAAGACAATGAAAAATTTCTTTAATGGGGTCCCCAATCTCTTGAACCTGTAAATTGATGTAGATTCATATAAATTTTTTGTCTCCATGCTTATGTTACTAATTTGGGAAGAAACTAGGGATAATATTTTATATAAATTTCTTATTTTACCAAACAAAAATAATGAAACATTAAATTACTCTTCATTATCCCTTGCAGAGTGGATTTATAGAGGATGTCATTATAATGAAATTCATATTAATTCTCACTGGGAATGATCATAGAGGAATTTCAAAAATATATAATGAAACTTCATCTAAAATATTCTGAAGGGACAATAAATCCTCACCCACCATAGATGTATTCACACCAAATAAAACACAAATCATAAGATATGTTCATTAGTCATCATGAGGAGACATTTTTTACATACATTGTAACTGGTAATACATTACATGGAAAACATGTATTAATAACATTTATTTAGAACATTTAATTTATGGGAAAAACAAATTTTTTTAAAATAGGAAATGATAAGAAAAACCACACACCCCTATTGTAAAGTAATGATGGGGTATGCTTTACTTGAAAAAAATTGGTATGTATTTTAAATCTACTATAATAATTTTATGTGATAGAAAATATAAACATAATTATATTCTTATGTTAATATACATCATTATGAATTGAAATCGAAATAAAATCCATTCTCACTTCATGTACTATGGAAGGGGGTATGTGTAAATAAAGAAGGGAAACAAATAGATAAAAACCCACAAAGTAGTGGAAAACATGAGTAAGTATAATATAATAAATTTTTTATTTTAATTTTTTTTACATGATAATGATAAGATATTTTCATATATCTTTATTTAACTTAAAATCACAATTCATCAATAGTAGTACAACATGAAAAACAAGTTGAAGTGTCCTTAAAGTAGCCAGAATAGTATGACACCATCTAGGGTGTCAGTTTTGGGGTGTCACCCCAATCATATTTTCAGAAAAAATAAATAGGGGGTACTGATAAGAAAATGGGAGAGTTGTAGGCATGATTATTTGTTCTAGAATGAAAAATTAATTGGCTCAATGATTTTTTATATAATGTTATGGAATAGAATCACCAATAATATAAAAACATAAAAATAACTACTATGTGGTGGTTCCCCCATCCCCACTAGCTTTTAGGTCATCCATTATCCTAAAAGAGTTATCATAGAATAAGTAATTAATATTCTTATAAAAGTTTCTAGGAAATGTGAAACAATAAGAAACTGATACCTTTCTTGATATAATATTCAACAGAGTGAAAAATAATGTGATTTATATCTATCTAGAAATCCCATCACCATGTTGTGTGGGATGTTGTGTTCAATATAAAAGTATATAATCTACGCAACTGAAAACATCCAATTGGTCATGTGAGAGTAGGGATTAACATTGATCGTGACCTGATCAACAAGATTCATTTTCCACTTTATTATGAAGATATTCATATGGTCAATAAATCTATTGATACATTTGTATCATAACTGTTTGATGTTGTCAAATAACACCTCAACAAAAAAAAGTATTCATTTCCAATTTATTTTTCATGAAAGGCCTTAAATAGATAATGACAACGGTTTAAACTGATGAATGTTATTACATATGGAGAATGAGAGTGTGGGGAAATGGATAGTCAAATCGAAATTATATAAAGGTGGAATGATCCAACGAATACTATATTCACAAAATAACTTTAACCATTCCATTGAACTTCTAAATTTACTAAAAATAAAAGTTTATATTGATGAAACATTAGAAAATAATGCTACGAACAGAATTGATTGTGAACAATATATATTCATTGAGATCATTACAGACTATATTTGTATTGATAATTTAAATGAAATCCTGAAACATGAATGAATAGGATTCATAGTTGTAAATTTATAAATGATGCGTGTTTTTAGGATTTCTTAGTATAATTGGTTATTAGATTTTTTAATTATGATGACTAATATTCATATTTTTTTTCAGGCATATATATTAATACTATTTTAACGGAAGTCCCAATGAAGTGAAATTTGGAATCATTATTCCTCACTTCCATTATAATCATGAATACAAATTGGATCCAAAAATTTGAAGTAAAAGAGAATAGGCAGGACAGAAATATTAAAAAAACATATAGATGGAATACTCTACTTAATGACCATGATACAGGTGTAAAAATCTATAATTTAATCTTATAAAATATATTTTCATTAATTTCATTACTTATTCATTTTTTAGGAAACATTGGTTCCTCATTATAGTAATGTTGGAAACGCCCAAGATCTATTTTCACTATTCAATGCATAGATACCCCAAAAACATCCACACATGATGATATTTATCAGTTTTTAATAAACTACATTCAATGTTTTACATCTAAACATCAACTTATAAATTTTATATTATGTTTTAATGAAAATCTGTTATAATAGGGTGATGTTTAAATATCATAAAAAACATGGCATGAGGATAGTCCATGAATAAAAGGAGCCTATAAACATATTTATGTGGAAAAGTATTAGGGTATAAATAATAACATTTCACCATCAAAAAATACATCCAAAAAATTATCAATTTTTATCCATGATTCATCAGTGTATGAAAAAATCCAATCGTAATTTTTGTGGTTATTATGTTTTCAAATTTATGAAAGATATCATATGAAATAAACAAACATGCCTCCTCAAAAAGGTATATTTGAAGATAATTCGAATTTTAATTAAAATATTTTTTTATATTTTTTTATTTATATTTTTTTATTTATATTTTTATAATACAAAGATGATTTTCTATGGTCCTCCTAATCAAGTGAAGAAATATATTTTTTTGAAATTAATGGGGGACACACCTTATGTAAAAATTTCTACAATAATAATGAAAAGTTTACTACTGACTACTTATTTAGTAGCTTTTAATATCACATTATCTAATTTTGTTTAGTTATATTCCATATAATTTTTATCTAAAACATTAGAAAAATTTCTATAAGTCATTTGTCACATGTAGGAATAAACAACACATCAATCTGACAAACAGTGTTTCCTATATAACTCAATTTGATTTTTTTCAGTTTAAAATAGACATTTAAGTCGAAAAAGCATGTCACATACTCAAAAATAAGAAAAAAATTCATATTGTTTGGAAACTTTATAAAATTTATCCATAAGTCATTTATGACATATAAGAATTATGTGCACCACAATATTATGCCTAGTGTGATCAGTATGACTTTATGTTTATGTTATTGTTCAAAATAACATTTTAGTTAAAACCAAGATTCAGTGGATGAAAAATATGTAAACATGTTCATTCTATTTTGATAAATTGTGAAGAATATTTATAAGTCATTTGTAATGTGTATGAAATTGTCTCACATCAGTGGGACACATTATGTGACTGGTATGACTCAATGTGCATGTATTCAGTTTCAGTTGTCATTTTTTTAAAAAGACACGTGACATATTCAAAAATAATAATACACAGTTGAATTGTGTTGATACTTTAGTAGAATGATCCTAAATTATTTTTTTATTTGTAGAAAATAGTCTAATATCAATCCAATATATGGTGTGACCGGTATGACTACAAGTGCTTGTTTTCTGTTAAAAATGGTATTTTAGTAAAATCCACAAGTGACATACACAAAAATAGAATAAACATTTGGATTGTTTTCATTCATTAGGTAGATTATATATAAGATATTTATGATGTGTTTTAATTATCTGAACCTCTATCTGATGCATAGTGTGACCAGTGTGGCTCCAATGGTGTCTTTTTATTTAATATTGAAATATTAGTAAAAAGACAAGTGGCATTCTGAAAAAATAAAAAACATTAATTTTTTTTATAATTTTTTGAAATGATACATAGTTAGTTTTTGTTATTTATGATTCAAATTCACCTCAATACGGTACATAGTGTGCCCTATATTACTCAAAGTGTCCATTATATGTTTAAAATTGACATTTCAGGTCAAAACATGTTTCACCCCCTGACATCTCGGAATATGTAGTCAAATTATATTAATACATTAGGAAAATTATGAAAAATTAATTTATGATTTCTTGTAATCAATATCACATCAAATAGATACATGATGTGGCTAAAATGATTCATAGTGTTTGTTTTCTTTTTAAATCGACATTTGTTTAAAAATAGACACATGACATAATCATGATCGAGAAAGAACATATGTATTGTGTAGATACATTGGAAAGATATCCTTAAGAAATTTATGACATATATGAATTAGTTTTACCTGAATCTGATGCTGGTGTGACCAGCATTACTCATAGTGTGTGATTTAATTTTAAAAAGAAATTTTTGTAAAAATGATAAGTCACATACTCAAAATTGTTAAAACACATTCTTATTGTTTTAATACATTAGGAAAATGATCTATAAGTCATTTGTAACATGTTAGAAATATGTGTAGCTCAATTTTATGAAATGTGTGAAAAATATGACTGTAAGAGTGTCTTTTTATTTAAAACTAACATTTTAGTAAAAAAGTCAGCTTCCGTACTCAAAATAGGGAAAATAATTTTAAATTGTTGTTACACATTAGTAAAATGAACTATGTGTCATTTGGGATTTGTAGGAATCATTATCACATCAATGCTATTTTTGGTGTGACAAGAATAACTCAATGTTTCCATTATGAGATTAAAATTTGCATTTTAGTTCACAACATGTATCACTCAATGTAAATTGAGAAGATGTGCTTGAATTGTCATGATACACTAGGAAAATGAATAAGAAGTCATTTTTATGTGTATGAATTAGTATCATGTTAAACCAACACATAATGTGTTCAGTATGACTCAAAGTGCATTTTTTTGTTTAAAATGACTCTTTAGTAGAAAAAAAACATAAACATGATACTCGAAACCAAGAAAACAAATACGTATTATTTTTATACATTAGGTAAATGAAACCTAACTAAATTTTTGTGTGTAATGATCATCGACGCCTCATTTTGACACACCTTGTGATTGGTATGACTCAAATTTTGTCTTCATGAATAGAATTAAGATTTTAGTAAAAAATAAATGTGACATCCTCAAATACCACGTTCCATCTCAAACTATGTCTCTATGATTAAAATTAACATTTTACTATCCACGTTCCGTTTCAATGTACTTTTCGCACAACCCACACATTTTATCAAATAACATTAGTACAAAAAACAAGGAATACCATGAGAAGCACACAAAGAATATAACCCATTTATGTACAAAATACATTTTTCAACAGAAAATAAAATCAAATAATTTTAAAAAACACATTTAGAACCTCACAGAAAACACATAAAAATATAGCTAAGTAGAAAGGAAGGAATATAGAAATCATTAAATAGTATTTATTAGTGGAACCACCTACCTTGAGTGAAGAAACGTCTAAAAAATAGTGCAAAGTAACAACCACACCCCAAGTGAACCCAATAAATGAAATATTGTAATATAAAAATCAATATAGATCCCTAAATATGAATATAAAACCCTAAAAACGACTCCCTAAATGCTGTAAATAAGAAATCCCATGAAAGAAGAGAAGAAACCCTAGAAGATAGGTAAAATCAAAGAGGAGAGAAACTTACTTGAAGATATATTAAAAAAATCACACCAAATCCTCCACCAAAATGAATCTATAAGGGAGGAAGAGGTAGTGGGTGAAGAACATGGGGTGGGAAATCCCAATTGGAGAGGATAGGGGTGGATTAGGATTAATAATTTAGGAAGGGGAAAAAGAAAATTTCATTTTTTTAATGACCTAGATTGTCCACACGGTTTGAAAACATAGTCTTCCAGGCTGACTGGCAGCCATGATCCCCGTACTGACTAATCCATACATGATTCAAGTTTAGACCTCATGGTTTAAAATCCATTCACTAACAATGTTATTATCCACTATCCAGAAACACCACATGACAATATAGTTACCTGGCCAAGGGTGCATAGTTTTCTTGACCATGAAAAAATCATGCGTCACCAATTATTTTTCTAGAAAATTATATTTTTCTATAAAATCTCAAATGATAACCATGGGGGTGTTGGAAAATATGAGAAAGTGATGAACATCCAAACAAAATAAAAAGAAAATGTGCAATGAAAATTGAATCATTCCTTCTAAATAGAAGCGGATGCACATTGACAAAATTGAATGTGTAGAAAAATAAATTTGAAACCAGAAATTTTTACATGGAAAACACGAAAGGGAAAAACCAGGGGACCTAGTCCAGAAAGAGGGATCCACCAAAATCAAGAATTACACAGTAGAGACTCCCCAAAATTTAAGGGATCTCAAAAGTAATAATCAAGAATAAAATTGCCGATCAAAATGTGGAGAGTAGTAGAGATGATAGTAGAATAAAGGAGATCACAAAATGGTATTTTCTCTTGGTGTTGTTACTACCGGTGATGTTGAAATGACTTACCCTTACCTCCTTATATAAGAAAAAGAATCGGTGTCAAATAATGTTGCTGCATCAAAAAAGTTTCACCGTGTGAATTACTTCACACTGTCTTGTCCAACATTAAAACACCACATTAAAGGAGAAAACCGCATGATGCTTCAATTGAGGAGGCAATACGCTGTGCGCCAACCAAGAATGCGCCCAACAAACTCCCCGTCCGACTCAAGTGGGGATCACTTCCAACCCCCCAATCTGTCATCAAGTCTCAAATTTTCCTCTGCGTAAACTCTTTGTAAACATGTCTGACCCATTGTCATCAGTGTGGATCTTCTCAAGCTCTAACTGTCTTGAATCAAAGACATTGCAGATCCTATGATATCGAACATTGATATGTTTTGAACTACCATGAAATGTGGAATTATTTCCCAAACAAATAGCACTATGACTATCACAAAATAAAACATACATGACCTGATTTAAATTTAGATCTCGAATAAACGTTTTTATCCACATCAATTCATTTCACTCCTTAGTAGCTGTAATAAACTCTAACTCTATGGTAGATAATGAAACACAACTCTGCAATCGAGACTTCCAAGATACAGCTCCCCTACAAAAGTGATCAAATAGCCTAAAGTAGACTTCCTCGAGTTGATATCTCCTACCATATTTGAATCAACAGAGCCATAAAGCATAGGTTCTCCTTTGCCAAACCACAATCTCATATCAGAATTACCATGAAGATAACGAAAAATGTACTTCACTACTCTCCAATGCTGTCTATGTGGATTTGATAGAAAATGACTTACCACACAAAATGCATGATCTATATCAAGTCTAGTACATACCATTGCGTACATCAAAAAGCCAACGACAGATGAATAAGGCATGTGCTACATCTTCTCTCTCTCTCTTCATCAATAGAATGTGATTAACTGGTACTAAGCTTAAAATGTAAATCAAGAGCAGTACTATCCACATTCTCTCTATTCATAGAAAATCTCTGAAGAACCTTCTCAATGTATCTCTCCTGAGATAATCACAATTTCTTGGACTTCCTGTCACGGGAGATTGTCATGCAACGAATCTGTCGTGCTAGCCCCAAGTCTTTAATTGAAAAAGACTCACAAAGATCCTTATTCAGTCTGTCAATTCTAGAAGTGACATGGCCAACAATGAGCATATCATCAACATAAATGAAGAGTATAATAAAATTATCATTAGTAATTCCGTGAAAAAAAACACAATGAATAGAAGATTTATTCCTGAAACCTTGATGAGAAATGACAGATTCAAACTTCTTATACCACTGCCTCGGAGCTTGTTTCAATCCATACAAACTCTTCTTCAACCTGCAGACATGATTTCCATTAACTATTGCAAAAAAACCCTCTGGTTTCTCCATATAAATATCCTCTTCTAAATCTCCATGGAGGAAATCTGTCTTCACATCCATCTGCTCAGTCTGCAGATCTAAACTGGTAGCCAAACCAAGAACAACCTGAATGGAAGACATTTTGACAACATGTGAGAAAATATCATCAAAATCAATCCCTTTCTTCTGACGGAATCCTTTGACAACTAACCTTTCCTTGCATCGTGGAAATTAACTAGATACTTCATTCTTAATCTAATAAATCCACCGATTTTTCAAAGTGGTCTTCCCCGTTAGTAACTTCACCAGCTCAAAAGTGTATTTGTCATGCAATGATGTCATCTCGTCATCCATTTCTGCAACCCATCTGTATTTCTATTCACTCTCCATTGCCTCATCAAAAGATTCTGGTTCTCCCCCTTCAGCAAGCAGCACATACTCATCTGGTGAATATCGAGTAGAAGCGGTGCGATGCTGAGATGACCTCTAGAGTGGAACTGTGGGTTTATTAATAACCCCTAGAACCGGATAATTAGAAACAAAAGGTTCATCAGAAACATCAACTCTAACCTGTTCACACTGAGCATCATCTTGTACATCAACATGATCATCAAAATCCACAATATGAGGTAAATGTGAACCAGAACCTGTCTCAAGAATAAAAACCCATTAGAAGTTCGAGAAGAATCTTTTTCTCCCTTATCAATGTCTGCAATAGTATGATCCTCCTTAAAAACTGTATTGCGGCTTCTGACAAGTTTCTTCAAAACAGGATCATAAAACCTGTACCCAAACTCATCATTTCCATAGCCAATAAAAATACACTGGCGTGTCTTACCATCCAGTTTGGATCTCTCATCTCTAGGCACATGAACAAAATCCTTGCAACCAAAGACACACAAGTGTTCATACATGATATCTTTTCCATACCAATAATTTTCAGGGGTGTCTGTCTGGAAAGAAACTGAAGGTGATAAATTGATAATATAAGTAGCAGTAAGTAAAGTCTCACCCCAAAAATGTCCATGAAACTTATCTTCTGAAAGAAAATAATGAACTCCTTCCAGCAAAGTTCTGTTCATCCGCTCAGCTACACCATTCAGCTGGATTGTTTTGGGTGGCGTCTTCTGTTTTTGAATACCTTCCTTCCTGCAATACTGATCAAATGGACCACAATACTCTCCCCCATTGTCAGTGCAAAAACATTTCTATTTCTTGCCCGATTCTCTCTCAGCACAAACATGAAATTTCTTAAAAACACTGAGCACCTAACTTTTGGATTTCAAAACATAAACCTATAGATTTTGTGAGTAGTCATAATTAAAAGAAAAAATAAAGACTGCCACTAAAGGTCTTCAATTTCAAAGTACCCCAAACGTTAGAATGTTCCAATTCAAGTACTGTGACTTCTTGTGTGGAGGATGACTGCTGAAACTCACTCTTCTCTATTTCCAAACCATGTAATGATCACATGTGTCCAGTTTGACACTCTTAAAATCTTGAAGAATATTTATCGTGGAAAAACAACAAAGACCTTTCTCATTGATGTGACTAGGACTCTTATACCACAACTTGGACAAAACATTTCACTCAATAATGCAAGCAATATCACAAGAAATAGAATCTCTAGTCTAGTAAAAACCTGATTTCTTCTTCCCTCGAGCCAAAATCAAAGATCCCTTGGAAAGATTCCATTGTAAATCACAAAAAGTTCTAATGAACCCATCATCGCCAGGAATGCTAGTGGAGATAAGATTCAAATGAACCTCGGGTGCATGTCAGACATTCTTCAAAAACAACTTACTTCATGTACTAGTCTTTCAACAAACAGTCCCGATGCCTACAACGTCAGCATGACCATCATTTCCCATCTTCAAAATCCCATAATTACCTGGGCTGTAAGATGTATAGAACTACTTCTTCGATGTCACATGAAAACATGAACCACTGTTAACCACCCAGCAAGAATCATCAGAAGCACTATTAATGGAATCATAAACAATAACAATATCACCCCTATAGCAGCGACAACGTGGTCTTCTCCATCGCCATTTTTCTACTGTGGATTTTCCATCAATCAGTTCTCTCTTTTTAGTTGATAACAAAACTTCTTAACATGAACCGTCTTACCACAATGATGACATTAAAAATCTCCCTCCTTCGGTCTGGATTTTCTTCTTCCTCTGCTCTTATCTCGACTACTCCGCCCCCAGTCCTGGCTTCTCCCCCTGTTCTTTGTGACCAAAAGATCGGAATAAGATTTCCCCGATGTGTGTCTCCTGACTCATCATTTAAAATAGTAGACTTGACAAAACTAAATTCCCCACCACCATTTGGAGTAGAACTGGTTAGAGTAACACGTAAATTCTCCCATGAATCGGGTAAAGTGTTAAGCAGCAAAAGAGCTAAAACCTAATATTCAAAATTGATACCCATGACAGACAACTGATCAAATAATCCTTGATATTCAATTATGTAATCAAAGATAGACTTACCTTCTTTTTACCTCAAGTTCATCATTTTATTGAGAAGAAATAGTTTATTGATTTTTGTCTTCGATGCGAAGGTCGTCTCAAGATTCTCCCACAAAGTTCTGGCATGAGAGATACTGACAATGCGGTTCATCACATTATCTTCAACCCATTGGTGAATGAAGCCACAAACCATCTCATGCTCGAATGTCCATTCTTCATCTGAAATAATCTCTAGATTCTAGGTACTATACACTGGAATATGCATTCGCTTGAAAAAAAATCAGACCCTTCATTTTAAGTCACCACATATGGTAGTTGGTACCATTTAACAAAATCATCAGAATGTAGTTGGCCTCCATAATAAAAATGAAAAATATCCAAACCCTCTGATACTAGATGTTGGGAACAACGAGAAAGTGACGAACGCACAAACAAAAGAAAAAGAAAACATGCAATTGAAATTTAATCTTTCCCCCCAATAGAAGCCGATGCGCAACGAAAAAATTAACTGTGCGGAAAAATAAATTTGACACCGGAAATTTTTACGTGGAATAACCGGAAGGGAAAAACCATGAGACCTGGTCCAGAAAGAGGGATATGCTAAAATCAAGAAGTACACGGTTGAGACTCCCCAAAATGGAAGGTATCTCAAAAGTAATACTCAAGAATAAAAGTGTGGATCAAAAGGCGGAGAGTAGTAAAGATGATCGTCGAAGAAAGGTGATCACCAAATGGGATTTTTACTTGGTGTTGTTTCTGACGGTGATGTTGAAATTCCCTGCCTCTGCCTCCTTATATTGGAAAAAGAATCAACATCAAATAATTTTTCCGCCTCAAAAAAGTGTCACCGCATGAATTAATTTAGGCGGTCTTGGCCTGCTTTAAAAAACCACATTAAAGGAGAAAACCGCGTGATGCTCCAATTTAGGAGGCGTTATGTGGTGTGCCAACCAGGAAGGTGCCCAATAGGGGGAAATCTAGAAAAATAATAAATAGAATATAACTCAAAAAGACAACACAGGTTTGAAAAATACTGTCTTTATCATCAATGAAAATGATACATCTTTATCAATACTCAAAATAAATGATTAACGTATTTTTAACTGCGCTATAATTTTAGAAGTTATATTAGTAGTTTTATTAGCACATACTATTTTGACGATGGTAAAAATATTATTTATCAGTGCTTTTTTTGAACCACTGATAAGAGTTTTACCAATTCTTTTAGAAAGAACACTAATAGAGTCTCACCTCTCGTATTGTTCAAGCTTGCACGAAACCTGATTGTTGTCACCTTTGTCGCTCTTCATCGATCCTCTCAACAAATCTATCCTCTCCAAATCTAAGGTATGTGCTGATTTGTTTTGTTATCATCTGAAGATCAACTACTCCCCTCTTGACACAACCCTACACTACAAAAAACTATAATTCAGTTTTGTTTCCTGAAATACATGTAAATTTAGCAATGATTCATGAAAAACATCACTAAATTAGAAATGTTTCCTAAAAAACTTCTCTAAATTTGTGTCATTTTTTCAGATATGTTGCATGAAATATATATATAAATTTTTTTAGGGTTCATTTCTTCGCAACGATGTAAATATACCTTTAGATATATATATATATATATATATATATTAATATATGTAAACTCACACACACACACACACACACACACACATATATATATATATATAAACACACACACACACACATAAAAATATTTAAATATATATACATAAATAAAAATGTAAAGACAAATATATATTTTAAATTTACTCTTTTTTTTACGAAAATGTGACTATTTTATTGATATTTTTCTAGGGTTTGAAACAAGGATAATTATTTATATATCTGTATATAATTAAAATTATATATATGTATACATACACATATGTATTCTCACACACAGACAAAGATATATATAATCGTACACAGAGACACATATATAAACATATGTGTATATATATATATCAATATAAACATATAATATGTATACATATATTAACACACACAAATATATATATGATATAAACACACACATAAAAAGACATATATATAATAAAAATAAATATACATATATATATATATAATGTAGACATATAAATATAAAAATATATATATTATATGACTTAAAAATATATATATTATATAAACATATATATATATACATACTATACACACACACACACACACACACAAACAAACACATAGACACAGACATATATATGTATATATAAACATAAAACATAAACATATAAATATATATAATGTAAAATATAAACATATATATATAAATATAATCTAATATAATCACACATATATATACAGAAGTAAAATATAATATATAAATATATAAACACAATAAAACACGTGTATATATATATGTATACATTAATATATGTATATTAATATATTAATGTATATTATTAAATTTTAAATATTTAAATGTATTTATATATATATATAACATAACAAAAATAAATATTTTGAATTTAGTCACATTTTTAAGAATAATGTCTATTTTAATGACAATTTTTACATTTTAAAACATGGCTAATCACAAACACACACACATGGGATCAAACATGCACACACACATGCACATGCACACCCACAACCCCACACACATACTCTCTCTCTCACACACACACACAAACACACGCACACACACACACACATATATTAACACACACATAAATATAATATAATATATAAACATATATATAAATATAATATAATATAAACACTAACATATACGTAAATATAAAACCTAAAATACAATAATATATTTATTAATATATATATATATGTCATTAAATTTTAAATATAGAATGAATATATATATATATATATATAACAGAAAACACGTAAATATTTAAAATTTAGCCACATTTTTAAGAAACCATGAATACTTTAGTGTCATTTGTACATTCTAAAATGTGGCTAATTACACACACATACAAACATTTTTTTATATAAAATAAAACATAAACTGATATATATATATAAATAATAAAATATAATCATATATATATATAAACATGTATATATATATATATTAATATATATATATATACATTAATATATACATATATATATAGACAACAAAATACAATTATCAATTAATTGTGTGAATGGGTGAGTTGAATGGTTCTTTCCATGTGAATCAGCTGGTCAGGTGCTCAAATTTTGTTGGCTCTCATATTACAATGTTTGGGTGAGGGGGGTTGAGGGGGCATGGGAGGCCTCATGTTACATGTATTGGAGGGTTAGGGGTCCTATGGAATGAAAACAATGGTGGGGTTATTGGAGGGTGAGGCGAAAGGTTGAGGACATGAGAGGTATTGGGGGAATTTGTTATTATTAAAAATAATTATAAACTTAAGAAAACACGCATTCTAATTTATTAATAAAATTATACAAAACACTTTCTTTGGAAAAAACAATAAATTAAAATAAAATCTGGCATTTTGTCAAATTTTGTGTATAAGAAAACACATTTAATGATGTTTCTTGAAAACATCGATAATTGAGATCTTGCCAAATAGAGTAATTTATAAAATATTCTATTTAAAAGTAGTTTATTTATCTACATTTCTCAAAAAAATAATAATTATCCTTTTTTTATGGTGCTACTCCCATCACAACAGGATCGAGCACCCCGATTCACGGTTAATGATCAAATCACAACCATCGTATTCTAGACAAGTTTAATAGGGTGTCATGTAAACTTATTCTGTATAAACCTCATGTTATCATGATATGTTGTGTCTATTTTTGAGTTTTCCTTATCTGTTGTCATTTTAATTGAAATTATATTGATTATGGTTTCTCTTCAGCTAAATAATTATAGTGTCATATATAGACATATTCGTGTTTGAGGGTGAAGTGAGAGTTATATCGAGGACACATGGTTAGCTGGTTATGTTTGGAAAACCTAGTTGATCCCTTGTACACATTTTCAAGATACTCCCTTTGACAACAATGTGACTGGAACCTGAATTTCCAACCAGGTACCCTAGTCATTTTCAGTCAATAATTATCCTTGGATTTTGTGTTTGATTTTCATTATTCCGAAATTGTCTTGATTACAGAATGATCTTGTTATTTATATGACTCATGATTTTAAAATTTTCAAAGCATGGTTAACAATTTAAATAGATTTGTTTTGAAAATGGTCATTGAGTTTTATAATCTAGTTTTAGCATTATTTCATTGTTTGATTTTCTAACAAATACTTTTTTAATGGGTAAATATTTTTTAATGTGATTTTAAATAAATTTTGACATGATTTTTAGTGGTCAAAGTATTTTTCTAAAAAGTAATAAAATGTGTCTGAATGATTTATTAGGACAATATTCATCGGTTTTTTATTTTTTAAATGGAAATTTAAGAGAAAAAGATTTTATTTATTGTTATTAAATTTTATTTCTATGATGTTTCAAAGAGAAAGTTATTTTTTTTGGATTTCAATGATGATATCAAAAAAGGATCCTGTTAAATTTACATTGACTTTATAACGGTGTTTTTTGATTTTAAATTAGAGTGAATATACTTAAATGGTTTTAAAAGGGATTTTTTTTATTTCTTAAGTATTCTAAATTAATAATTATTTTGAATTAGAATTTTTGAATTAATAATATTTTTTTAATAATATTTTTTACATAACATTTTGAAATAATAATTACTATACATATATATATTTTAAAAATATATATATTTTATAATAAATATATATTTATTTGAAAATCACAGATACAATTTCAAAGTATAATATATTTTTTGGAATAATTGATTAATACTAATATATAATTTTAATAATGGTTATTTTAATTATATTTCCAAAAAAATAATTTTATATAAAAATTATCAGAAAAGAAGAGGGGGAGAATTGTTAATAATTTAATTTCATTTAATAAATTTTACATTGAATGAAAATAATTCTAAATTAAAATTTCAATCATTTATTTATTCGAACATTTTTTTAAAATTTGAAATTTGAATTAATATATTTTTCTAGTTTATAGTGTATCAAATATTTTAATTTTAAATTGTAGTATTATATTAAAATGAAGGTATGTGATCACTTGTGATCTCTTTCCACCCTTGAAAAACTTTTTTTGTTTTTAATTTCCCCAAAGGGAATGAGCAATACGTGCGTAAGGGATCTTATTTTTCATTGTTCCACCTCGTTGATTCTCCTCTGAATCACTCTTACCTCTATCCATTAATGGATCACACCTTCACATAACATCATGTTCATTTTCACCTATCCATCATTATTTGTCTGGATATCCTTGATATCCACAGAAAAAAACCTTCAAAAAATTAACATAATGCAGTGACTGAAAATAATATTTAGATACAGTTTCATTGGTACCCGACCAGTAATTGACTCCAACTTCCATGTATCCCTCCCTGTCCCTTGTTCAACGCAATATCTCATTACATGAGCTATTTTATATTCCCCTTATCCATATCCATCACATTCATTTTCAATCATTGATCATTAATTTTCACTCTGATTGCATTGATCAACTATGCATGCACCGTAAAATCAATGCCCACTAATCATGTATGGTGATTACTACAAATGATAAGTAGATAGGGATTCTACAGTTAAAAACTCATAATCCGCTCCAATTTCAATGTATCCTTCCAACTCCAACACTCTACCAACTCCCTTTTTCAACAATCCACTGTTTGTTATCCCTCTCCACAACATTCAAATTATTTTCCACTCATTCGTCATTATTTTTTTACTCCATTTGAATGGATATCATAGATATGAATCCCAAAAACACATCCCACTTATCATGTATGTTGGTGACTAGAAACGATAAGTTGGCAATGTTTTTTCAGAGCACCGTTGGTAATTTACTCCATGTTCCATGTATACCTCCTGCTCCCATGGATTAAAATCCAACATTTCAACTCATTTTATTCCATGAATCCTTCTTACTCCCATGTATTAAAACTATAATATGTGTTTATAACTTTTCATTACCTTGTGTATTTTATTTTTAGTGACCATTAGAATATAACCATTTAGTAATGTTTTTTAGGAATCGAAAATATGGAAAGTATGTTGTGCCCATGTTGAGAGAGAAAATTGTAAATATGAGAAAATTTTATTTCTGTATAAAAATAGTTATAAAATATTGAAATAGATTGGAATGTTTGATGATTTGTATTAATGAACATATCATGATCACTACTATTTTATGTTCCGAAAGGGGAGCAGTATTTCATGGGACCGCAATTAGTTCATGAGATGGTATGTTAGGTTCATATAATATAGAAAATATTAATGATAAACCATGTTAGAAAAATCATGACCATTAATAAAGATATTAATTTGTAGTGCCCCTGGATTCTGGTATATAACACTTTCTTGATGGTTTTCATGGTTTTAATGTTATGGTTGTTGAAGGGGAGAGTTGGGAGAGCATGGAATGATGTTTTGAAGCAAAGGGGAAGGCGCACGGGTGGCGCACAGTTTGTCAAAGCATGCAGCCAAACCATGCGTGTATGTCTGAGGAGGTAGTGGCTTCCGCACGGTCGGCACAAGGTTAAGGGAAACTGTGAGATGAGGTCGTGCATGAAGGATTGCCGAGGCAGAAGCTAACACATGGTTAGAGACCTGTTTGTCAAACCTTGCGGACTAACCGTGCAGTCACTTAACGTTAGATCCTAAAATTGTGGATCTAACTCATTTTGCCTTTAATTGCCTTGTTTAAACCTTCTATGTGGCCCTAACTTGGGATTACTCTCCCTTGAAGGTTGGAAGACTTCTCCCAAGCATTCCAGAGGCGATCTGAAGGCTTCTCTTGGCGAATCGAAGCTGGATTCTAAAGGTATGCTTTCATTCTTGATCGGTTTCATAGATCTACTTAGATTTAATTCTCCTCTTCTCTTGGTTTCTTAGATCTACACTTGTTATGGGTATATCTAAGGGTGTGGATGCCAAATATGAAAATATTTGGTCTTGGTTGTGTTAGGAGAAGAGATCTATGGAGGGTTTTGGAGTTTTGACCCGGTGTTCTTGGTGTTCTTCATCAGTTGGTTGGTTTAGCCCAATCTGTTGATTTAGGTGGCTTCACTCTCATTTCCTCTTTCATAGAACTTGATGTCTTAGTTCAAATTGATTTATTTTCTTTGTTTTTATTGTGAAATTGTGGTGAAAAACGTGTTATAAATCTTCTTTAGTGACGATTTATGGGTTTTGATGAAATTATGGAAATTGAAATAATGGTTGTGCAAAGTGTTTTGTTTTCATGATTTTAAAATAGTGATTTTAAAATATGGCTTTGCTGGATTTGGAAAATGGTTTCTGGGAAAAAGGGATTTTCAATAAAATGGTGATGCTTTATTGAAAGGGTTTGAACACACTTGGTTTTAGGCATGGTTGGCATGGTTTTTGGTGTGTGTTCATATGCATTGGGATGGATAAGGGTGAGAAGTCCCCCCATCAATAGGATGGGATGGATAAGGTCATGAAGTACCCCCGTCAAGGTAGTCCACTAATTTATGGCTTAGTGGAAGGATAACTCTCCACTCACGATTATAAGGAGGTCTAGGTTTCATGCATGTTTGGTTGTGTGGATTGGTGAGAAGGAATGAATGTGCCAAATGGAAATGTGAATGGAATTGGGAACTTTTCTTGGTTGCTTTTCTTGAGAAAGATGGTTTTTTTTTAAAATGGTTTTTTACATGGAACATGTTATATTGTGAACTGCTTGAAATTGTTTTATATAAATTGCCTTATATAAATGTGATAACATGTTTTATCCTAGAGGAATTGGTTGGGAAGTCCTCGTGGGAAAACCTACTGAGTTTAATTACTCACCATAGACTTTGGAACGTTGGTGCTTTTGAAGATGTCATGTATAGGGATGTTGGAAAATGAAAAGTGTCACACGTTTATAGCACCACTTCATGACTCTTGGGCTGGTTCGTGATGTTGGAGCATGGAGCTTATGGAGCATGGAGTTGGGTTGTCATCCTGAAGTTTTGTAGTTGTGCTTCCACTGTTTACTCTGATTTGGTTTTATACTCCATTGTTGCACATTGTTGGGTTTTTTTATGAAAATAATGGTTCAGTTGTTTTGGTTTTAAATCATGCATCATATAGTTGTTTCATGTAGATGTTTATCTAGTTTGATCTGTTTGTTGGTTGTTTTAAGTTAAAGGGTAAATCATCCCCCATGTATTTTGAAACCCTTTGGAATTTATTTCCAGCCTTTGGTGCCTTGGGGATGTCTCTTAAGGCCTAGTAATGACTCATTGAAATCTCAATCCAATGAGAATTGGGGGGTCATTACAAATGGTTTTAGCTTGTTCAGTCCTTTCCTAACAAGTGGTCATCGATGTTCTTGGTCCTGCAGTTGAAATTTTTTCTTGTCTATTCCTTGGGTTGCAATCTTAGACAGGAGTAGGATTGTCAGAACATGAAATGTATATCATAAAAGGATGTAGCTAACCCATTTATTCTGAACTTCAAGATACGAGGGAGTTGGGTACATACGTGTTTTGGAGAAATTTATAGGATAACAAATCTCATTGTCATGGGTTTATCCAATGAGATGATCATGGCATGAAATAGAGGAATGACTCCCCACTAGGATGGCATATGTCATTGTGAAGAATGATTAATGATTTTGGGAATGGTAAATTTTTTTGAAAAATGAAGAAATTGATTTTCAAATGAAATATTTTGAAAAGTGGATATTTGGTATATTTTGAAAATGTGTGGATTTTCAAAAAGTATGTGGGATGTTTTAAAAAATGGTTGAAAATGTGGAAAAGAATGTTGTATGGAAAAAATGATGTGATAGTTGATGTGATAGAAATTTAAATGCTAAGCCGCCAGTTTCTAGGAAGTGAGACCAACGGCGTGCGTCATTTATATACAAAATGGCACCGGTTGGAAGTCGTAGAAACCAAATGGAAGAAGCTGCGGAGAATGTGGTTGCACCAGAACCATGTGTAAACCAGGATCTAGTACAGAGTATCATTCATGAGTTCTAGGCTATAGACACAGAGAATCGAAGGGATGAGTCAAGGAATGTAGACCATTTTGTCCAGTTCCAGAAGCATGATCCACACATCTTTCAGGGTGATGCTGAACCCGAGAAGGTGGAGGTGTGGCTAAGCAGGATGAATTGGATATTCGATTTCATCAGCACACCAATAGAGCTAAAAGTAAAGATGGTGACATATATTCTCGAGGATCTTACATGTCAGTGGTGGGATTTAGCGGTGCTGGCTAAATTGGATGAAGGCCTTACATGGGAAAATTTTGAACAATAGTTTGACAAAAAATTCTATCCTCACACGTTCAAGATCCAGAAAATGACAGACTTCTTCAGCTTGAAACAAGAGACACTCTCTGTCACAATGTATGTGACCAAGTTCATGAATTTAGTCTGTTATGCACCAGTGGTTGCGGCAAGTTCTTCTTTGAAGCCATGCATCTTCGAATCGGGGCTAAGGAAAGAGATTTGATCCAAGCTTGCGGTGCTCTGTATTATAGATTATACAGAGATGGTGAATATAGCAACGGTTCCTGAACGTGATATCTCTGGATCGATAGGAGGAAGCATGATGATACCCATGGGAACGGGTGGGAACTCTAATGTTGGGAATAAGTGGAAGAGGGACACCTAATTCCAAGGTGGGAGTGTGAACCATAATCAGATGGCTGGATCAGTGAACCTTCCTCCACGACCCATGATAAAATCTGGGTGTTCTCAATGTGGCTCGACTGATCACAAAAAGCAAGAGTGTACGACGCAACCTAGACAATGTCAAAATTTCAAGCAAATGGGGCATCTACAACGCAATTGTAGAAATACTTCGAGGTCGGGCACACATGACACTTCCCAGGCATTGCAAGCATCATATGCTTCGACAGGACGAGGACAGTAGAGTTAGTCTCATCAGCATAAAAGAGCTAGCCATGGTGATTCTCAAAATACTATGACTCCTCAAACAGCGCAATCTCAGCAAGGAAAAAAGGAGAACAGTGCAGCGATGAAGAAATTGTATAGAGCTGAGCATATGCTTGTTGATGATCATGCTGGACTATCAATAGTAAGAGGTACGGTTCTTTTGAATTCTACCTTTTTGCAAGTCTTGTTTGATACTAGAGAATCGCATTCCGTTCTTGCTTCTCTTATTGCTGATTTTATGAATCTAAAACTGGAACTGATTCATTCTGTCTATAAACTGTAAACTCTTCTTGCTGAAATAGAATGTCAAGCCTTTGGCATCATTGTAAGAGATCGAGTAAAATCGTTTTTAGCAAGAAGAGTGGAAATGCGACTTCTCCATGTTGTATGTGGATGTCTATGATCCAATTCTGGGTATGGATTTGTTGAAATGGTTTAAGGCTCACATCGACTGTTAAGGGAGAATGGTTAGTTCCACGCCGGATGACGGAATCGACCATCTATTCAGAGGAGAGTGGATAGTAAATAAATGTGCAAAGAGCCCGTTGGAACCAATGGTGGGAAAGACCTCTTACCAATTGGAAGCATTGACTTTGGCATCATTGTAAGAGATCGAGTAAAATCGTTTTCCAGCTGTGGTGGATCAATTTCCTAATGTTTATTCAGAAAACTTCTCAGTGTTACCACCTGTAAGAGAAGTGGAGTTTACGATTGATCTCCTTCCGTGGACCAGTCATATATCACTTCCATCATATAGGATGGCACCAACAGAGTTAATGGAATTGAAGTTGTAGTTAGAGGAGCTGGAAAGCAATGGTTTCATTTGGCCAAGCGTGTCTCCGTGGGCAACACCAGTTTTGTTTGTAAAGAAAGCATATGGAACATTGAGACTATGTGTGGATTATCATAAATTTAACCAGGTTACAATAATGAATATATATCCACTTCCACACATTGATGACCTATTTGATCAATTGAGGAGAGCTCAGTGGTTCTCCATAATTGACTTACGGTCAAGATACCACCAATTGCGAGTTTGAAAGGAGGATCTTATGAAGACATCCTTCAGAAGAAGATATGGCCACTACAAATACGTAGTAATTCCTTTTGGTCTTATGAATGCACCAACAGTCTTCATGGAATTGATTAATCGGATATATCAGCCATATCTGGATTCTTTTGTTGTGGCGTTTGTGGATGACATATTGGTGTATTCAAGAACAAGGGCTGAGCATGGGAAAAACTTAACGATAGTGTTGGAAATCTTGGGTGTCCACCAGTTGTATGCCAAATTATAAAAGTTCGATTTTTGGATACAATAGGTACGTTTTCTGATTCATGTCGTTTCTGAGAAAGGTGTTTTAGTGGATCATGAAAATAAAGAAGCTGCTCTTCCATGGAAACCGCCAAAGAATGTATTTGAAATACAAAGTTATCTTGTTCTAACTAGTTATTATCGACACTTTTTCCTTGACTTCTCATGACTAGCTTCACCTATGACATCATTGACAAAGAAAAACAGTGCATTTGAATGAACTGAGGAATGTCAGAGATCTTTTCAAGAGTAGAAATTTCGCCTTACATCAACACCCATCTTGATTTTTTCGGAATCAGGATAGGGGTACGTGGTGTATTGTGATGCTTTGGGAACAGGGTTGGGTTGTGTTCTCATGCAAGGATATCATTTTTTTTGCTTATGGTTCAAGGCGGTTGAGGGTGCATGAGAATAATTACCCAACATACGATTTGGAGATAGCTGCAATTGTCCATGCCTTGAAGACTTGGCGTCATTATCTCATTGGTGAGAAGTTCACTATGTTTACAGATCAAAAAAGACTAAAACACATTTTCTCACATCTATATTTGAATCTGAGGCAGAGGAGATGGATGGAGTATCTTGAAATGTTCAACTTTGACTTAATGTATACACCAGGTAAGGGAAATTTTGTGGCTGATGCATTAAGCAGAATGTTGTATGCACTGTTGGAGAAATAATCTTCAGATGAATTGCAGTTGATGTCGGTCTTAGACGACATGCATGTGTAATTTGAAAAAAAATGTGATGTTTCTATTTTCTTTTCAGCTACACTTGTTCCAGATTTGGTGGAGATAGTAAAGGAGGAACCTGCATCCAATGTAGACTGTGTTGCAATGAGTTCAGAACTCAATGATGGGGAGACCATTGAAGGATGGAAACTAGATGGGAGTTCAGTTTTGTGTTTCAGAGATCAGATGGTTGTACCTATGGTTTATCAGGACAAACTCCTTCATGTTTACCACCACGGTTCAGTGTAGTGCATAATGTGTTCCATGTATCTCAATTAAATAAGTATCAACACGATCCTGACCATGTGATCAGATGGGATCACGTTGAACTAGAGCCGGATGCTTCATTGGTACATATCCTGGTGTGGATTATGGATAGGTAGGATAAGGTCTTTCATGGAAAAAGCATCGGCCTAGTGTGGGTTTTGTGGAAACATGGTCAGATTCAGGAGGAGACTTGGGAACGCGAGAAAGAAATGAAGGAGCAGTGGCCAGAACTATTTCAGTCAAGTTGTGGTTTTCTTATTCCCTAGGACAGAAAGGCCATTGGTGGGGAGAATTTAGTACCCCAGGTTTCTAGTATGTAACCCTTTCATGATGGTTTTCAGGGTTTTAATGTTAAGGGTATTTAATGGTAGTGTCGGGAGAGCTTGGAATGATGTTTTGAAGCAATGGAGAAGGAGCACGGGCGACACACAGTTTGTCAAACCGTGCTTCCAAACCGTGCATTTCTATATAAGGAGGTAGCGGCTTCTTCATGACAGGCACACGGTTAAGGTAAACCGTGCGATGAGGCTGTGTGTGAAGGATGGTTGTGACAGAAGCTAATGCACGGTTTGCGCATGGTTTTGTCAAACTGTGCGGACTAACCGTGTGGTCATTTAAAGATTAATCCTAAAATTGTGTACGTTACTCGTTTTTCCTTTAATTGTCTTGTTTAAACCTCATAAGCGTCCCTAAATCGGGATTACTCTCCCTTGAAGGTTGGAATACTTCTCCCAATCATTCCAGAGGCAATCTGAAGGCTTCTCTTGGCGAATCGAAGCTGGATTCTTAAGGTATGTTATCGTTCATGATCGGTTTCTTAGATCTACTTAGATCTACTTCTCCTATTATCTCGTTTTCTTTGATCTATTCCTGTTATGGGTAGATCTAAGGATGTGGATGCCAAATATGACAAGATTTGGTCTTGGATGTGTTAGGTGAAGAGATCTAAGGAGTTTTTTTTGGAGTTTTGACACGGTGTTCTTGGTGTTCTTCGTCCGTTGGTTGGTTTCACCCAATTTTTTGAGGTAGATGGCTTCACTCTCAATTCCTCTTTTTTATAACTTGAAGTCATAGTTCAAATTGTTTTATTTTCTTGGTTTTTATTGTGAAATTGTGGTGAAAAACATGTTATAAATCTATAGCGATGATTTATGGGTTTTGATGAAATTGTGGAAATTGAAGGTATGGTTGTGGAAAGTGTTTTGGTTTCTTGATTTTAAAATAGTGATTTTAAACTATGGTTTTTCTGGATTTGGGAAATTGTTTGTGGGAAAAAGTGGTTTTCAATAAAAGGGTGATGATTTATTGAATGGTTTTTAACACACTTGGTTTTTGGCATGGTTGTCATGGGTTGTGGTGTGTGTTCATATGCATTGGGATGGATAAGGGCGAGAAGTCCCCCCATCAATAGGTTGGGATGGATAAGGCCGTGAAGTACCCCCATCAAGGTAGTCTAATAAGTGACGGCTTAGTGGAAGGATAACTCACCACTCGCGAGTATAGGGAGGTCCAGGATGCATGCATGGTTGGTTGTGTGGATTGGTGAGATGGAATGAATGTTCCAAATAGAAATGTGAATGGATGTGGCAACTTTTCTTGGTTTCTTTTTTTGAGAAAGATGGTTTTTGTTAAAAATGGTTTTTGACATAGAACTTGTTATATTGTGAATTGCTTGAAATTTTTTTATACAAATTTCTTTATATAAATGGGCTAAAATGTTTTATCCTAGAGGCATGGCTTGGGAAATAATCGGGGGAAAACCTACTGAGTTTAATTATCACCCACTGCTTTGGAACGTTGGTGCTTTTTCAGATGTCATGTATAGGGATGTTAGCAAAGGTAAAGTGTCACATGTTTATAGCACCACTTCATGACTCTTGGGCTGGTTTGTGATGTTGTATCTTTGAGCTTATGGAGCATGGAGTTGGGTTTCCATCCTAATTATTTGTAGTTGTCCTTCCGCTATTTACTCTGATTGGGTTTTGTACTCCATTGTTGCACTTAGTTGGGTTTTTATGAAAATAATGGTTGAGTTGTTTTGGTTTTAAATCGTGCATCATATAGTTATTTCTTGGAGATGTTTATCTAGTTTGACCTATTTGTTGCTTGTTTTCAGTTAAAGGGTAAATCATCCCCAATTTATTTTGAAACCCTTCAGCATTTATTGCCAGCCTATGGAACCTTGGGGATGTCGCTTAAGGCCTAGTAATGACCCGTTGAACTCTCAAGCCAATGAGAATTGGCAGGTCATTACACAATGTAATAAAAAACATAACTATTAATAATCAAACATTATAGTAATATTTTAATCATATGATGGAATTTTTCTATGAATTGGTTTTTTATCCTTATTTATTTTTATAAATATTAATATTAATCTTTCAAATATGATATATATAAATTTAAAATGAATGGATTCTAGTATTATAACAATATGTTATAATTATATTATGAAATATTTCATAATTTCTTCCAAAGATCATGCATGTGACCCAACTAAAATCATTTGACCGTGTTTATGGTGTTTTTATTCAAGGATAATATGACCAGAGAAGTTAGAAGAAAACTTTTTCTATCATAAAATAGGTCAATGTTCTATAGTTCAGACTAAATGTGGTGAACAATTTTATTCGTGTATTGAGTAGGATAATAAAATATTTTATAAATAATATGATATGATTAAAAATGTGGAAAATTATGAAGATCTTATAGAGGATGTGATTAATTGTATGAATGATGATGAAGATTGTGTGGAGGAAATGAACACAGTAGTTGAAGATGAACTACTTCATTTTACTTTTTTAGAAGTTAAACAGGTGTGTAAAGACACCATTGTATGTTGGTTGTACTAAATAAACAACATTTTCTTCCATACCATTTCCATTTAATTTAAAAGATAGAAAAAATAGAGAGACATCAATTTAACTATAGTGATTTCTCTTTTGAATGATTTGATATCAGATGATAATAAGCATCCTATCTAAACATACGATGCTAAACAAATTCTATGATCAATGTGTATGATCATTGAAAGAATACATGCATGTATAAATGGTTGTATATTATTTCAAAAGGACCAAAAATAACATAAAAATAACCAAAGTGTGTTGCTTCATTATACAAGATTAATTAATCGAGACCTATGAATGTTGTATGTACGTATCAATCACAACAAGGTATATTTTCTTATATAGACATAAATAGACTTTATGTCAATTGACGTGGCTCATAGATATGATAATAAAAATAAGAAACTTCCTCATTAGAAAAACTATCTTTATTGGGAGAGAATTTATCTTGAGTATACTAAACTTTTAAACAAGTGGAGAAACCATCATCTTTTCCTTTTTACACATGGAGTGAATCCTTTTGGATTTCAAATCAGCACTAATATTAAATTGCTTGTTATGTTTGTAAATTACAACAAGCCACTATGGTTATTCATTTTATATCATGTATCAGATATGATGCTAAGGTTATATCCCATTTATTAAAAATATAATGGTACAATAGGGAGAAGGGGACATGTAATATATAACGTCCAACAATAAAAAATCTAAGGAGATTCCGAAGACACAATCATTCTTAAATCCCAAAGGTACTAAAATTCCAAATCAACCACACGTGTTAGATTCGTACTACTCCAACCCCTACCATGAGGGGCTCTACCTAATTCATATTTTTCATGAATCCAAGTATATTCTCTCTTCTATGTTTCATGGTGTTCATTTGATGATGGTATTGTCGTTACCATTGTGCCCATATCACAAGATAATTCTTTGTAATGTTTTCCTAACTTTTGATGACCAGATCTTACATATTCACTAACCAAACCAATTGAATCCCCTTTTGTGAATGATATCTAGGCATATGGCCCATATAATTTCTTAAATCCCCACATATATTCAATACTTCCATGTTCACATTATTTTTAGATTATAGTACTCAAAAAAATCATAAATGGGGACCACATCCTTGTTCCAGTTTTTAATTTTTTGGTATCGAATACACAAAGAATACCTTTTCATTGGAATGTAGGTCCCATGACATTCAATTTGAGTATCATCATAAAAATAATCCATGTTACCCATATTTTCAGAAGATTCATATATAATCTATCATTGAGATTGATATAGAAACTACATTGGATCCGTAAGTGTGGCCATTTCACTTCCACCAATTGTGGTAAGATTATATGCATCACAAACATGGGTCCTATCAGTCTTAGAATTATCTTTAGAGGAGTTAGCATATATTTCTTACTTAATAATACAATCAGAAAGAGATCCATGTCCATTGGAGTGTTATATCATGTAATGAGAGACCAAGTAAGACTTTCCCTATTTAATCATGTATAAAAATCAATTGAATATCATTATTGGGATGTTGTGTAGAATTCAGACAAGTTTACCTTACAGTAGTAACCGCCAAGTCCCCTGCCTTAGGGTGCCCCACCTAAGAGATACCATCCTCCTAACATTTATAAATATACCCCTAATGACCCTTGTAACAATTGTTTTTAATAGTGTCAATTTAACAATCCATTAAATTCACACTAGACTAAACACAAAAAGTCATCACCATTGGAGGTAACAACATTCATTCAAATCTGGTAGCAAATTTGTTTGTAGACAAATCCAGGGGATGAATATAAATAAATACATGAATAGAATATCCAACCTCACCCTAAGAATTATTATCATTATCATTCTGGATATGCATCATACTAGACTGAATAAAATAATATTCTAACATCATACCATCAACATTAGCCAAATATGAAGTTACCTTAAAATATTTTATTTGTAATGGAGACTTGATTTTTAATTTTTCATCTATGTTTCTAACAATATTATTCCACTGCTCAAAAAATTGTTAATCAACATAAAATTTAGTATCTGGCTCAAAAATTGAGTAACCTATTTATTAATCTCTAGGATTCTTCAATCATAAGACAAATGAATCTTGAAATGGAAAAACAAATGGATGACCATGAGTCCCTAAAACAACCAAGAGTCCAAGAACTCCTTTTATAGAGGAATATAATTATAAAATTAAATACACCTAACCATACTAGTAGCATCAACATATGTGGATTTATGAGGCTCAACCACATAGAACCTATACATACAACTAGGTTGTTATTACCATTTTGATGTAAATTCAAATCACAATTTTTTCCATCCCTCCAACATTTATTTTATGGGGAAATTTTACAACTTTCAATTTCCCTTGAGGAGTATTCTCAAATTTTAAGGACATCTTAAAACTTGAATTTTCATCATGTCCACTTTCTAAGAAGAAGGCAAAAGATAAATCTATCTAGCTGCTTAGAATGTCATGAAAATTAATTTTTCAATACATACAGAACCCTGTCACATATTCAAATTCAATTCTCAGATCAATTTAATTTTTATAATCAGATATTATAACTCTTTCAACCAAAGTATAACAGAAGTCTAATTCTACTATAAAAAGAGCATATTGCTCAACCATGGACAATTATGGTTATCTATCAAATTTTATAGGTTCACTAATTTCCATTGTAATATCATAATTGATATTTGGCTGCCAAATAATTCAATTTAAGAAAAATAATATGACCCAAAATTTAAAAATGAGCTACTTACCTCCTCCAGATTGATACATCTAACACAATAATGGATGGGAAAAATAATCGGCTTGATGAAAATTATTCCAAGTCCCAATTCCATAATCTTATGAACATTATAGGGGAAATAATTTGGATCAATCCCTGAACCAAAAATAAAAACATCAAATTATCAAACCCAAATGAATTCTAAATTCATGGAACCAAATCATTAATTCTCCATAGCTTCGAGCCCCTTTGAAAAATAATCTGGGTAATGATAGAATGATTACCAGTATTCATCCACTCCAACATCTCATTCAAATCCACCATAACAAATGTTGAACCAAATTTTTTTTAACAAAACCCATACTAGAATATTTTCAAAGAGATAAATAATGACCACTAGTTATTTTAATAGGTGAAGAATCCAAATAAAACCCACTACGAATGACCCATTGAGTATCCCTCCCAAATGTAAATTTTTTTTTGAGTCAAATAGTATTTAATCATGAAATATTTCAGCCAAATAATTTCTTGATGAAGTTACCCAATAGAATCAACCCTAATTGCCATTGATGATTAGAGAGAGAATATATCAAACTGAACTCATCACCCCATGAAATGAGTATACATTATGTTATTTCTACTATTAATAGGACCAAAGTAACCTTCAAATGATATTGATTTTTATTTGGATATATTGATTGAATATTGGGGATTATTGGGGGATTCAGGTGGTACAATTTATGATGATTATAGAAATGAAGATTTCACGTTGAAGGTCATGTTTTACTGGAAAATAAATGAATTTCATTCTTATAGAAATTTTTCTGGATATAACATTAAAATAACTCAAGGGTATCCCATTTGTGAACAAGGTACATAGTCAATTAGGTTGAAACATTCCTCAAAGACTGTGTTTCTAGTATATCACAAATTTATACCCCGATGAAATAAGTATTGATCTTAGATGACATCATTCGATGGGAGTTCAGAAGAATGTACCCCAATGTCTCCAACAATAGGTGATAAACTATTTGTGAAAGTAAAATTTATTGAAACTACTTCAGGTAAACCATTTTGTAAAAACCATAAAATAATTGATTGGAAATGAGATCAGTTTTTTGTTGAATTTCCAAATTAAAATTTCATAAATGTTAAAAATTTTATTGATGTTATTCTTATGGGAAAAAATTTATGTGATTGTTTTATTGGAATGTTATGAAATGAACATGAATTTTTTTTATGGAATTAATGCTAGGTTGGAAGTGATTGACATTATAATTAAAAGAGATTGGGATCTATTGAAGGGTAAATATGTAATTTTATTCCTCCATTTATTTACACTATTTTTAGTGAGGAGAGATATCAATCTTTCAAATTCTTGAATGATGTAAAGGTTCAAGAGGTTTATTTTTTTACTATAAATAATATCCCGTTGATTGATGATTTAATGTTAAAGGTTCTTAAATCACATGACTATCATGATTTGATGTGTGATCTAATTCTTATAGTTGTACATTTCATTTTCCCCAAGAACGTCTATCAAACATTAACGAAGAACTATTTATTTTTCAATGCTATATATAGAAATTATATTGACCTCGTGATGTTTTAAACCTTTGAAAAGGAAAATGTTGGCATAATATTTGAATTGGGTATTCTTTTTTCCACTGACATTCATTGATATGATTTTTTACAAGATCGTTCATTTGGTAAGAAATATTATACTATGTGTTCCTTTATATTAAAGATGGATGTACATCAATAAAAATTATATGATCATTTTTAAGTGATATGTAAGAAATAATATTCATCCAGAAAGTAGTGTTACTTAGTGATAAGATGATGATAATGAAATTGAATTCTATATCGACATACTTTGCAGTGGGGAATGCATGTTCTGCCGAAATATTATCCCTATGAGTGGCATGTGGGTGATGAAATTTCAGGAATTGACATTTTCACAATCACTATTACAGATTAAGAGAAATCCTACCCATATTTTTTCATAACCATTATGATGTTTACCTATATTTTTAAACCAATAAAGTAATTATTAGGCATTTAAATCCATCATGGTTTGATGGATGAATATAAAATACACATAATCAATATTTTATTTGATTTTTTCGTGAACATATGATCAAGGGGTCCACATATAATCATGATTCTATTTTATAATTACTTCAATGGATAGCCAAATGACCTACTATGAATGTATTATCTTATAATAGCTGCATATTTAATGGTTATATGATCTATAAAAATGGGCAAGATAAATGTAGTACCATGAAATATTGTGGATTTACACTTGTGCCTGACGTGATTCATATATCTCGTAACATGGTTAAAAATCCAATAAATTTGAATATATTATAGTTTGGAATCATCAAACAAATATGGTAGTAAGATTATATGACATTCTATGTGATGATTTTCAATGAAAGTGGGCTGATAATAGGAGTATTATTTAAATATGTGAATTGGGATCCATGACTATGGATTTTAGTAAGGAAGGGTGAAAATAAGATTCATTTATAATATAATCATCAGTAGTAAATGTATTTTATATTACATATCCTACACACCGAAAGTGGTCAATTTATCTATTATCGAAAAAAACCATTGAAGGTTAATATGTCAATTCAGCTGAGGATGGCCCTTTCATTAAGGTGTCACAACAATTTCATAGTAGTCCCAATGTAGATGGGGACTTTTTTATAAGAGGAAACCAAATTAAATGAATTTAGATACACAATAAAGGGGTTAAATCACTTTAACCTTTTAAAAAAATAGAATCTAAAAACTGGGTTATATATTTTTATGTAATATCTATTGTGTAACCTCTAATTATTTTTAGTTCATTATTTTATTTAAAAAAACATTATTAAATGTTCATCAAATTCTATAGATAATGAATTTTTTACATGTTGATGTTACAAGTCCTGAAGAACAACATGTTTTTTTTTGAAATGATAGTGCACCCAGTCTAGAGGAAAAACAACCTTCTTCACATGTCGATCCTAGAAATCCATATAAACAACTTATTGACAATGTTGAAGTTGAAGAAGTGGTAGACGATGAATATCCGGGGTCCCAAAAAAAGAGCACCATATCATGATATTGGTAGAAAAAAATTAACAAGGTGAGAAAAAAAGACATCAAATTCGATGTATAATGGAATTCACATGTCCAAACTATTAAACCCAGCAATGTCATGTTCAATATTTACATTGGTATCACCACTTGCATGAATGTGAAGATTAATATAGATTAATGGAACAATGTTGTTCCCATGACTAATAGACTAATTTTTGAAGAGATTAGGGTAACATTATCACTTAAATTATTTATTTTACAAAAAGAAAAATAATGAAACATTGAATTACTCAACATTTTCCCTTTCGTAGCTCCTTTATGGTAGATGAGTCCCAAAATAAATTGGTATTAATGGATAGTATAAAATATCATGGAGTATTTCAAACAATTCTTATGATGTTTCATCTCAAAGAAACTTAAAAGAAAATAAACCATCACCCACCACATACGTATGAACACCAATTAAACCAACTATCAGGGGATGTGTTTATTGATTGTCACGATGAGATGAATTTTTGGTACTTTTTGATTGGTAATACATAACATGAAAAAAACATGTATTAATCAATTTGATTTATAATGGTGAGTTTATAAAGAAACACTTGAGTGATAAAAATATTCAATGAGTATAAAAACCAACATACGTCTATTATAAAGAAATAACGGGGTATGATCCACTTGAAAAAAATTGGCATGTATTTTAAATATACCATATTGCATTTTTTTAGGGGAGTCATTCTCCTCAATGAGCTATCCTCTAATATGTAATAAATACTCTCAAAATTGTTTCTGTATAATATAAATCATGTAGACACTAATACATTTCTTATTCTGATTCTATAGGGTAAAAATGATTCTCATTAATATATATCTACACCCACATATTATAGTGTTGTGAGGGCTATTGTGTTCTATATACATGGGAATAATATAAAAAACAAAGAAAATTTATTAGTTCATGTGAGATTGGGGGTTAACATTTCTCATGAATTGAGTGCTGAGATACCCATTACATATGATGTTGTAGATGTTCAAATTGTTGAGAAATCTATTGGAACCATCACATCAGGACTAGTAGAATTTGAAAAATACATTTCTAGAAGGAATTTTTCATTTACATTTTTTTCTTGAAAACCCATTAAAAATAATGAAAATGGAATAGACATATGAAATTTATTATAAAATGAAAAAGGGAATGGGTGAAATGGAAACCCAAATCAGTAGGATCTAAAGGATCAACCAAATAATCCCAAATATCATCACAAAATATCTTTACCCCACATGTTCAACTTCTATATATACTAAAAGTAAAAGTTCATATAGACACAATGTGTTAAAATAGTGCTACGACCATACATTATATGAATAACATATCTAAACAGATACTATTAAATAATATATTGGTTGTGAGAATAAAAATTAAATCCTCACAGATGAATAGATTGGAGTCTTTGTTATAAATACATACATGAGGCGTTTTTTAGGATTTCTCTATCCAATACTTTACATGCTATGTTAATTATGACTAAATACTATTCTTAATTCTTATAGGAATATATATGAATTCCATTTGAAGATAAATCCCTCTGAATAGAAATTTGAACTCATTATTCCTCACATCACTTCTATAAGAGAATAAAAATTAGATCTAGATCAAATTGAATAAATAAAGGATAGACAGGCCAAAATGTATGAAAGAAAACATTCAGATAGAAAAATTCATAATACTCATGACGCTGGGGTAAAACTCTATAATTTAACAATATGAAATATATTTTCATTAATTTCATTACTTATTCCATTTTTATTTTACAAAAATATAGGTTACTCATTTTAGTCAATTTGGATACTCAAAAGATCTATTTTCTGATTCAATTCATGTATACCCAAAAATCAACCACACATGATTACATTTGTAGATTTTTAACACACTACATTCAATGATTTACAACTAAAATTACAGTTTTTACTTTTATATTATGTTTTAATGAATATTTAGTAATGTTTGGGGAGTGTTTAAATATCATCAAAATCATGGAATGAGAATATTTCCTTAATACAAGAAGTCTATTAACTTATTCAAGTGGATAATTATTATGGTAATATATAACAATATTTTACTACTATAAATATATCTAAACAAATAAATTATTTATATCAATGTTTATATGGTTTCTAAAATAATACAATTTTATAGATTTTGGAGATGTTTTTTCAAAAATATATGAAAGATATCTTATTTCATGATCAAACGAGCTTCCTCGAAATGTTATTTTTGAATATTCTTAAAATTTCACATAAAATATTTATTAATACCAATTTAATTATATTTATCATGTACTAAGAAGTCTCTCACCTGTTATCATATTCACTAGAATAAATATAATTATTATTAAATTAATGGGAAGCATACATGTTGTTAGAATGTATCCAAACATCATGAAACAGTGACTACCAAATACATATTTAGTCAAATTCCTCAATAATTTATCATCTTTTTTTTAATTTATTTATGATTTATATTTTATAATTTATAATAAATATACCTATGTTATTTTTGACATTTGGGAATCAATGAAACCTCAATCTGATATATGATTAGGCCAGTATGACTCAAATTGCATGTTCTCGATTTAAAATTGATATTTTAGTTGAAAAGACACATCAAAAATTAAAAACAATGAAACAAAATTCTTGATGTTTTGATACATTAGAAAAAATTTCAATAATTAATTTTTGATATAATGGAATTAGCCTCACCTCAACCCGAATCATGGTGTGATCAGTATGACTCGATGTTTATGTCGTTGGATTAAAATGAAATTTGAGTTCATAACATGTATCACTAACTAAAATCTAATCAATCATCCTCATAATATATTAACAATTTATAATAATGATTTATATTTCTTTTTTGATATTTAAGAACCACTATCACATCAAACTGACACATGATGTGACCAGTGTGACTCCGAGTGTGTGTTTTTAGTGTAAATTGATGTTTTCTTAAAATAGATATGAGAGATACTCAAAACGTAGAAAATGAATTCAGATTTTGTTGATTATTTATAAAAATAATACATAATTCATTTATAATGATTATGAATTTTTATCATGTCAATCTAACACATTATATGACTGGCATGACTCTAAGTGTGTGTGTTTAGATTAAAATTACATTTTCATAAAAACTGTAAGTGAGAAACTAAAAAACAATAACACACATTTATATTGTTTTCTTACATTGGTAAAATGATCAAGATGTAATGTTTTATCTTTTTGAATTAGATGAACCTCAATGAAACGTACTATGTGACCAATATGACTGTGAGTATTTTTTTATTTTAAATTGACATTTCAGTAAAAAACAAAAGTAACTGACTCATAACTGTGAAAAAAAATCCGGTTTTTTAAATAATTTATCAAAAAGATCAACAATACATGTTTTATATGTAGTAATCAAACTCAACTCAATCTAATACACAATGTGACCTGTATGACTCGAAGTGTTCATTATGAGTTTAAAATTGACATTTTAGTTGAAAACATGTGTCACTCACTAAAAATCACAAAATGTTTCACAAAATTCCTCTATACATTAGTAAAATAATTCATATGTCATTTATGATGTGTTGGAATAAATATTTCATCAAACATACAAACAATGTGGTCATTATGACTCAATGTGTGTGTTTTCATTTTAAATCGGAAGTTTAGTTAAAAAACATGACATAGTCAAAAACATGGAATGAATTAGTATTATTTGGATAATTTAGTAAAACCATACATAACTAACTTTTGACTAGTTGGATTTAGCTGAATCTAAATATGATGCACGGTATGACTAGTATGACTCTATTTTCTTCTTTTTAGTTTAAAATGACATTATAGTAAAAACCATAAGGGACAAACAAAAAATAGAGAAAATAGATTTAGATTGTTTTAATACTTTAGGAAAATTATTCGTAAGGAATTACTGAAGTAGAGATTTTATCCACACATAAATGTGATACATAGTGTGAAAAATATTACTCTAAGTGAGTCTTTTTATTTAAAATTTACATTTTAGTAAAAAAAAGACAAGTGACATACTCAAAACTGAAAAAATGGTATTGTTTTTGGACTTTAGTAAAATTATATATAATTCATTTGTGACGTGTAGGATTCATCCACCCATAAATAATATACATAGTGTGCCCCTTATAACTCAAAGTGTTTATTATCATTATAAAATTGGTATTTCAGTTCAAAATGTGTTTCAGTCAAAGAAAAAAAAAGAAAACAAAAACAAATTGTCTTCATAATTTTGTAAAATGATTTATATTTTAATTTTTTGATGTATATGAATTATTATCATGTAAAACTGACATGTTATGTGATCAATATGACGTATAGTGAGTTTTTTAGTTTAAAATGACATTTTATTAATAAAAAAACACAACTCACATACTCAAAACCAATAAAAAATCATATTTTTTTGATACTTTAAGAAAATGATCCATATCTCATTTTTTGTGTATGAATTAGTCACACATCTATCAAACAAACCATGTGACAGGTATGACTCAAATTGTGTCTTTTTATTTAAAATTGACATTTTAGTAAAAAAAATTAATAGTGGCATACTCAAAATGAAGAAATCATATTAAGAGGGTTTCTATACATTATGATAAATACCCTTTTTTGTGTATATGAATTATCCTAAACAAAATTTGATACATGGTGCCCCTGATATGACTCAAAGTGTTCATTATTTGTTCAAAATTGACAATTTTGTACAAAACCTCTAATACACATAGAAAACTAAGAAAAAATTCTTATATTGACTTAATCATATGTAAAAACTTTTCATAAGTAATCTTTGATGTGGAGGAACCCATATCACATCAAACCGACAAATGTTTTATATGGTAGGACTCAAAGAGAATGTTTTCAGCTTAAAATTTCATTTTGGTAAAAAAACACATCTAAAATAATCAAAACTATGATAAAAATTTAGGATTTTTCTTATAATCACTACTGGAAATTCGGGCTATAGCCACGGTTCTAAACCGTGTCTATAGGCCCTCAAACCATGGCTATAGGTAATAGACACGGTTTGAGGAACCGTGGCTAAGTTTGGCGTGGCTATAGGCCCAGACCTATAACCACGGTTCCAAACCCTGGCGATATACCTAAAGCCACGGTTTCAACCGTGGCTATAGGTTTATAGCCACGGTTCAATCCGTGGCTGTATACTTAATGCCACAGTTTCAACCGTGGCTATATTAGACGCTGGGCAGGCTTTATAGCCACGATTGGAAACCGTGTAGTTAGGTCTATAACCATGGTTAAAAACCGTGGAAATAAACCAATAGCCACAGTTTAAAACCGTGGCTATAGGGTGTGAACAAACATAAAAAAATACCCCCCAACCCCCTGGACACCCCCGGGACACCCCACTAGACACCCCCTGGAAACCCCCCTGGACACCCCCCTGACACCCCCCTGACACCCCCCTGACACCCCCTGGACACCCCCCTGGACACCCCCCTGGACACCCCCTGGACACCCCCTGGACACCCCCCTGGACACCACCTGGACACCCCCTGGACACCCCCCATGGACACCTCCTGGACACCCCCTGAACACCTCCTGCACCCCTCCCCTATGGCTTGTAGAACCCCCCCTGCCCTCCTCACCACTGCCTTGCAGACACCCCCTGCCAGTCCCACCTGCCACCCCCCCCTTCTTGTCCCTTGCCCCCTACCACACCCCCTGCTAGTCCCCTTCTGCCACCCCCTGCCAGTCCCCCCTGCCCCCTGCCCCCTGCCACCCCCCCCTGCAAGCCCCCCTGCTTGTCCCCCTGCCCCCTGCCAGTCCCCCCTGCCCCCTGCCACACCCCCTGCTAGTCCCCCTCTGCCACCCCTTCCAGTCCACCCCTGCCCCCTGCCACCCACCTGCTTGTCCCCCTGCTTGTCCCCCTGCCAGCCCCCCTGCCCCCTGCTAGTCCCCCCTTCCCCTTGCTCGTCCCCCATGCTACCCCCTGCCAGCCCCCTGCCAGTCCCCCTGCCACTCCCCTGCTTGTCCCCCCTGTCCCCTACCCCCTGCCACCCCCCCTACAAGCGCCCCCTGCTTGTCCCCCTGCCAGCCCACCCCCCTGCCCCTGCCAGTCCCCCCTGCCCCTGTAACCCCCCAGCCCACCTGCACCAGCCTCCCCCCCGCAGCCCATCTGCACCAGCCCCCAACCCTAACCCCCAGCCCCCAGCTGCACTAGTCCACCCCCAGCCCAGCTGCACCAGTCTCCCCCACCCTCCCCAGCCCAGCCCAACTGCACCAGTCTCCTAGAATTTCCTTGGTCAAAACTAGAGACAAAGGAAAATAGATGAAAAGGAAAATAGAACTAGCACACTGTGACCAGAATTTTTCTAGTACATTGTATCTTTTACTGCCTCTCTCAATGTCTCCCAACATTGTGCAAGTCTTACCAATTCCGATCTACATATTCACGTTACACATTAGGGGGTGAAACAAGATAAAATAGAACTAGCACAGTAAACTGAAAATAAGTGAAATCTTGGTGTGAAGTGATGTAAAAGTAAACAATCTCACATTGTTGTGCCCTATGACACCCACTAGACCCCCTGCACACCCCCTAGACCCCCTGGAAACCACCTAGACCCCTCTGGACACCTTCCACAAGACACCCCCACCCTTGGACACCTTCCACTGGACACCCCCTGCCCCTTGCTAGTTCCCCCCCTGCCACCACCTGCTTGCCCCCCTGCCAGCCCTCCCCCCTTGCCACCCCTGCCACCCCCCTGCTTGTCCCCTGCCTTTCCCCCCTGACCCATGCTAGTCCCCCCTGCCACCCCCTGCCACCCCCTGCCCCCTGCTAGTTCCCCCCCTGCCACCCCCTACTTGCCCCTGCCAGCCAGCCCCCTGCCACCCCCTACTTGTCCCCCTGCCATTCCCCCCTGCCCCATGCTAGTCCCCCCTGCCACCCCCCCTACCAGCCCCCCTGCCCCATGCTAGTTCTCCCCCCTACCACCCCCTGCTTGCCCCCTGCCAGCCAGCCCCCCCTGCCCCCTTCTAGTCCCCCCTGCCACCCCCTGCCAGTCCCCCAGCTAGTCCCCCTGCCAGCCCCCCTGCCACCTGAATTTGAAGTTGAATTTTATAGAAATATAAGAACAAGATGAATGAAAGTAAAATAAATATAACATAAACTATTATTTAACATGCTTTAGTCCCATGGGGACCTACGTGCATAAAAATAACAAAACCTAACTCACACATTTTATTATGGTCAAAGAACACAAAAACCCTATAACTGTAAACTAGAGGGAATCACAATATGAGGGATAATAACATACGTATACAAGACTCACAGGCTTCAAAAGAAATGAAACAAAAATGAAAATCATAGTACTAGAGTGGGTAGTAGTCCAACATTCCCATTCTCTTCATGCTGAAAGCTAGATGCACGATGCACCAGGATCCAAAAGTTCATATTCTCATTTCTCCACTTGTGGAACTATCACCAAGAATGGTCTTCACTTCTTCCTTGAAGGAAGGACGTCATCTCCACTATAAAATAAGAAATGATATGAGTTCAAGGAGAGATAGGTATGGAAAGAGCTCTGATGAAGAAAAGAAGGAATGGCGATCAAGGTTTTCACCAAAGGAAACCTATAGAAATATCATAGAGGATGAGAAATACAAATGATCTAGATTTTGAAGATACTTGGGTCATAGGGGTTATCAATAACCTTACACTAAAGTACCTCAAAATGGAACAACCAATCTGGTGAGGCCACAAATCCACATGAAACAAAACACCCCCTGCACCCCCATGCCCCCTTAGTCCCCCATGCCCCCCTGCACCCCACTGGACAGCCCCCATGCCCCAACTGGACAGCCCCACTGGACAGCCCCACTGGACACCCCCTGCAACCCCTGGACAGCCCTCCCCACCCTACTGGACACCCCTCCCCCCTGTTTGGACAGCCCATCCCCCTGCTGGACACCCCTCCCCCTACTGGACACCCTTTCCCCCTACACCCCACTGGACAGCCCCCATGCCCCAACTGGACAGCCCCACTGGACACCCCCTGGACACCCCTCCCCCCTGGTGGACACCCCCCTGATAGACACCCCTCCCCGTTCCCCTTTCTACACCCCCTGGAATGTGTTTCTATTGATATAAATGATCATCTTATTGAGGTATTTTTTTTATTAGAAAACATACCAAAGTACAATGAGCATTGCAGGATGATAGGCCATGCCACTGATAAGTCCAGAATGGTACAGAAATTCTGCAATCCATCCTCTATTAATACTTCGTCGGAAGATGTTCTGAAAGGGAAAAATATTAATACCAAACACTATGTTATAAAAAAATACAAAGAAGGTTAAAAAGAGGACACCTGGTATACCAAATTCTGCCACTAGTAAACCCTAGGAAGACTTAGTAGAGGAATAAGAATCCCAAGGATGTGTTCATGCTGAAACTGGTAAAGCACAATTCTGCTGGATATATTCTATAAGTAGATCATCAACTCGTACTACCAACTTGAGAACCTTATCAAAGAGGGTTCTCTACCACAACTAGAATTAAGATGAAACATCCTATCAACATGGGCTACCAACAACCAACATACATGAATCAAGAAATAGAAAATAGAGAGTTCCCAACATTTTTTACACAACCAGAACATGTCTAGGAGCATCATTACAGACCTCACCCTATAGGTTACACATGACATATACTAATAGGGCTGACACATTTTACTCTGCATGTTGTTACACCTATTCATGCTCGTTCTCAGCTAGACATTCCTCAAGGACATCCCCTCCCCCTCTGCTGGACAGCCCCTCCCCCTGCCTGGACACCCCTCCCCCCTGCTGGACAGCCCTCCCCCCTGCTGGAAAACCTCTCCTCCTACCTTGACACCCCTCCCCCCTGCTGGACAACCCCTCCCCCTGCCTAGACACCCTTCCCCCCTTCCTGGACACACCCCCTGCTGGACACCCCTCCCCCTTCTAGACAGCCCTCCCCCCTGCTGGACAGCCCTCCCTTCATGCTGGACAGCCCTCCCCCCCTGCGGGACATCCCTCCACCCTACCGGATAGCCCCTCCCCCTGCCAGACACCCCTCCCCCCCTACAGGACACCCCTCCCCCCTGCCGGACACCCCGCCCCCCCTGAATGGAAATATTTCAATAACAAGTAGAAATGAATTAAATGTATACAAATTAAACAGAGATTTAAATGATAGAAATAAGTAATAAAACATGAATTAAAAATGTTGGATTCAGTAATTAAAAAAACAAAAGGCCATAGTAAGATAAAGAGGCTCTGCTAGTCCCCCCTACCCCCTGCCAATCCCCCCCTACTCCCTGCCAGACACCCTGCCAGTCCCCTGCTAGTCCCCCCTACTCCCTGGACACCACCGTGACCGCGACGTGACTGCAGCGTGACCACAACGTGTTGTCCTGGTCTAGCGACATCCGCGGGGCAACATCTTCCACTTAGTTTCAAATAGGATGATATGGATGGCATGAGAGGATGTTTTCTCAGAAGATTTAAAGAAATGAATGCTATTCTGTGATGACTAGAGGATTGTATGACCCCTGATATACCTAATTCGGTGAGGTTTGGAGATCTAGAAATGTGTAGGAATACCTAGAGGAATAAAATATTTTAGAAAATTCCAAACCGATGTTTTTAGTTGAATTGAGCCTTTGTACCACCTGCTATGCACATTTTGTGGAAAGATGGATGAGAGGCTGCGCTGAGAGGAGATATAGTTTAGGAATGAGGAAATATAAAAAATTATAGAGCTAACCATTCAATGTCTCTCTAAGGAGGAGTATTCGTCGTAGGGTGTCATCCTGGAGCAGGGCCAAATCAAGGCGTGACTGCGGCGTGACCACAGCGTGACCACAACGTGTTGGCCCGGTCCAGCGACATCCGTAGGGTAACATCTTCCACTTAGTTTCAAATAGGATGATATGGTTATGTGTAGACTACCAGTGCCCTCCCCCATGTCTAGAAACCCCCCAGGTCTGGACACCCTCCCTGTCTGGACACCCCCCCTGTCTGGACACCCTCCCTGTCTGGACCCCCCCCCCCCCCCCGCACCCACCCCCAACCTGGACACCCCCCTTTCACCGCACCTGCACCCTCCCCCCACCCCGCAGCACCCCCCGCACAACCCCCCCACCTGCACCCCCTGCCCCGCAGCACCCCCCCCTGCCCCGCAGCACCCCCTGCCTGGACATCCCCCCCCTCCTGGACACCTCCCCCCTACCTGGACACCTCCCCCCTACCTGGACACCTCCCCCCTGGACACACATGATCTATGAAAAATAGAAACAAGAATTAAACAAAGGCATTACACATCAATTCATGATTACAACATTGTAATAGCAACAAAAATGAAATTCTGTATAGAAATGATTCAATTACATAGAATAAAATCATGAGAATAAAATACGATATTCAAGATATACATTCCCAGGGGATATGGATTCCTATATAAAGAACCAAAATAGTATGTCTGAATAGATGCTAGTGGCACCCATGATTAAAAATAGAAGAAGATAACACATAACATTCTACGTGCAGGAAAACCAAATTTGATATATCAAATGAACAAAGTGTACCACTCTTCGCTTGTATGCTTGTCACTGTTCCACTAAATCAACAATAACTTCCTACTTGAGACCCTGCAGGAAAACACAAACATTACCAGTAGCTAAGGAAGATATTTCCATTGAAAACTCAAAAAGCTTTTACACGTGAATAATTCATCGATTTAAAATTCCAGAACATTTTATCAGAAATGCAATCACACTTTCCCCCCACTGGACACCCCTGGAAACCACCAACTGGACACCCTTGGACACCACCACCTGGATCCCCACTGGACACCCTTAGACACCACACCTGGACACCACCTGGACCCCCTAAATCGCGGTGTGGCCGCGGCGTGACCGCGGCGTGACCGCAGCATGACCGCGACGTGATGACCGCAGCATGACCACATCGTGTTGGCCCGATCCAGCGACATTCGCGGGGCAGCATCTTCCGGTCAGGAGTGAAGGGAGCGGGAGGAGGCTGGAATGCGGGTGGAAGGGGGGATGGTTGCAGGTGTTGAGGGGATGGTGCGGGCTGATTCGAAGGTGGTAGGGGGGTTGTTGCGGGCTGGAATGCCGAGTGGCAGCGGGCTGAAATGAAGGTGGAAGGGGGCTGGTCTGGGCTGGATGTGGCTGGAGTAGGGCCAAATCACGGCGTGACTGCGGCGTGACCGCGGCGTGACCGCGACGTGACCGTAGCGTGACCGAGGCATGACCGTGGCGTGACCACGGCGTGACTGCGGAGTGACCGCGGCGTGACCGCGGTGTGACCCCGCGACGTGACCGCGGCGTGACTGCGGCCTGACTGCAGCGTGACCGCAGCGTGTTGGCCCGATCCAACGACATCCGCGGGGCCTCATCTTCCGGCCAGGATCGAACGGAGCGGGGAGGAGGATGGAATGCAGGTGGAAGGGGGCTAGTTGCAGGTGTTGGGGGGATGGTGCGGGCTGATTCGAAGGTGGTGGGGGGGGGGGGGGTGGGGGGGCTGTTGCGGGCTGGAATGCTGGTGGCAGCGGGCTGAAATGAAGGTTGAAGGGGGCTGGTGTGGGATGGATGTGGTTGGAGTAGGGCCAAATCACGACGTGATTGCAGCGTGACTGCATCGTGACCGCGGCGTGACCGCAGTTGTGACCGCGGCGTGACCGCAGGGTGGGTGGTTGCGGGCAGGGGGGATGTTCAGACATAAATACACTGACCGAGATGCTCAGATAAACCAAGACTCCATTGCTCGGATAGAGGCGATCTAGCAATACTTCCGCATGCAGTAAACTATCATATGGTTATAATCATAGATGAAATTGTTCAAGATAACCAGACACAGTATGAGAATTTTAATGTAAAACAACCAAATGAAGGGGTCGTGCAATGACACGAATGGGCAGAGTGAGAATATCGGATTGATCATTGGATGGAGTACACTGCAATCAGAGGAAAGAATATGCGCTGTGAAAATACAATATGCAATGGATGATCATCGGATGGTCCAATAAAATTGTACGCTACGCAGACACCCTATGATCAGACGATTCAGGTATAACATACACGGTAGTAGAAAGGATTAAATACAATGATATGAATCTACATACACAAGAGTTGGAGCACCAAAAAAAATGCAACTACGGATGATCATGTGATAATAATACAATCGAGCTGAGTTATAAATACAATAAAGCAGCTAATAATCATATAACTCCCTTGAAAGTATAGAGAATAGTTGATGTTCAATGTATAAAGAATGATATGTTAGATTTGGATGCATGGAGAAATTAAATTGAATAAGATAAAATTATATTTTTCATTAAGAGAATATTTTGAAAAGCACATTTACAATTTTGTAATTTGAATAAAGAATTCAGAGTACATAAAACAAAAATCATGATGGAATAAGTTATTACATACCGTTAGCTACAATGATGACATTGATATAGTACCTGAGTCAGTTGTTTGGGATCTTTCACCAGAAGAAGCACCCTATAAGAAAATAAACGTAATGTCAAATTGAATGACTACTCATATATTGAACATAGGTGGATGAAAGAATAAAAATGTAATAAACCTTACCCAAATCTTGAACTCATTGTCTTCGATGGTGGGTGGATATAACCGGTCCTATCATAAGAAACCACCTATAAGAAAATAGTGGGAAAAGAAATGAGATATAACAACTTCTTATATATATGTGATTAGTGTGTCAACTGTAGACAGGAAAAAAAGGACACATTTTACACGATTTAGGTAATTATACAAATTTTCCAAAGATTAAATCATATTAAAAAATGAAGAAAAATGGATTCTTGAAGCTACTAGATTGATCAACCTTCAATTACAAGAAATACCTGACTATAGAGACTTTGAGAGAGCTTTCCAAGTAGGATTTTCAGCATGAAAAAATAATAGGGACCATCCCTAATTAGGATCATTCCTAAAACTGATGAAGAGTGTAGCCCTTAACTTCTGCAATACCATAAACTACTTAATAACTAGACAATTCATAACTAAATATTAGAATAATACATGAATGATTGAAGAAAGGGACAGAAAAAAAGGCATAAACACTTACATAAAACTGTATGGTTCCAAGTATAGAAGTAAAGAAAATAGATGACACGAGAACTCATCCAGCCATTCAGAAATTTGGATCATTGGCATGAATGATAAACCATCATTATCATCTTCTGGGAAGCTATCTGTAACAATGCTCAAATGAAACAGAAGTTTTCTTCTCCATGTAAAAGCACATATATCATGTTTTTTTTATGAATCTAGTTCTTACATTGGAAAATATGGAACCAATAAATTTCATGGTTTCCAATGTTTTAGGAGGATCATTGGCATCCATACCAAGCAAGGAATTGGATAATGAAATTGTCAAGAGATCAATGTATGCATCAGCAACAACAGAATCATCTAACTTTTCATAATAATTAGACAAGGAAGAGAAGAAATATGATCTCCCAAAAAAGACCACTCATGTTACATGAGTTTTCAACTAGTGATTGGTTTTAATATATGAGAAGATACATGGCTAGGATTTCCAATGTATGGTTTTAAAATAAAATGGAAAAACTAATTTAACTTATAGATAATTGAATATGGGAAGAAGTATTAGTTGGTTCTTATACATGGAAGTGACATATTATTTATATATTAACTCTGATTGTGTGAATATATTATAGAGGAGATCCAAAATTCAATTCATGGATGTGATTTTTCATCCGATTCAAAATCCTATATAAAGTCATTATTAAAAACCACATATGTATCAATATCCACTTTTTCATTAGTGCTCAACTTCAAAATATCCTCTTTCTCTTCGACCACTCCCAAACTTTGAATTACAATTAGATTTATTGAGTTTCAAAAGTTTCTCATCAGGTGTATTAATAACCTTCTCATGTACCTCTAGTAAATCATGATGTTCACATGAATCTACACAACATACAAAGGGAGAAGAGAAATCAAAATCATACACAAAAAAATCACAATAATATAAAAGAAAAGCTTGTTCAATTAAATAAAAAACTTCATTAATTTGGTCATCTTGCTCTTTTTAAAGAATAAACGGTGATCCTTGGAGTGTTTCTAAGTTAGAAGTGATTTATTCAACCTCCTCCATCCTCTTATGAAAACAAAAATCCTCAATTTTATAATTTTTCAAAGTAAAGGAAAGGGTATCTTTAATCGGTTCATCATCATATGATTTCAAAAGAACTTTGAAAGGATTATCAGGAATATCCCACTACTAAAAGACCACCTTGGAGAGGTGGGTTACATTCCTTCTATTTGTCCTTTGACATATTCATAGACCTAGTCCCCATTGGTAGAGAAAAATATGAGTAATCCCTTTTATCTTTCTAGTTAACCCTCCCTATCTTACTCTTCTCATACATGGATACATTTAATCCTAAACCTCATCCTCTAAATCACCTAAAAGTGGAAAGAACATTGGACACCCCTCCCCCCTGCAGCACCCCACCCCCTGTAAATCCCCCCTAGATAGCCCCCCCTGCAGCCCCCCTTCCCCCTGGACACTGGACACCCCCTGAACACTGGACTCCCCCTGGAAACCTCCCCCCTTCCTGGACAGCCCCCCCTACTGGACACCTCCCCCGGCCTGGTCACCCCTCCCCCCTACCTGGACAGCCCCCCCCCCACCTGGACAGCACCCCCCCTGCTGGACACCCCTCCCCCCTGCCTGGACAGCCCCCCCCGGACAACACCCCCCTACTGGACACCCCTCCCCCCTGCTGGACACCCCTCCCCACTGCCTGGACAGCACCCCCCTGCAGGACATTGTTATCATACCACAAGATTTACCTCATATGATCATTGATGAATTTATTTCACAATATCAAAGTTATGATGGTCTACTGAGTACACATGATTATCTGAATATTTAGAGTTATGCTTTCATAGACTATGACATCATCATATGGAAGAAAAACAAGATTGGACAGTTTAATACTAGAGTTCACTATAGGATGGAATGAAACAACCCAAATAGACCACAAAAATAGCTTATAGACTTTAGATCACCATTCATACATTTATCCAGATTTTTTATTCTCTATAAAATATGAAAAAATCAAATTGCAACTCATGATTACCTTAAACAATCTGGGTCGCATATTGTTTCTGGTTGATCTATTTACTTCCAGGATAGAGAAAATGATCAATACTTATTTTTGAGATATAACTTTGACCAGAAACTATAGGAATATGCTGGATTTCTATTTGGGATATCATTTAACACTCACCTATAGGCACCCAAGTTGCTTGATCAGGTCTCCAAGGCTAGATGCAGCGAGCAGGTATAGAATCTTCTTCTAGAAATAGTGGAATCATTTTTTTATTGTGTGTACTACAAGGAATTCAAGGTTGTTCAATAATCAAGAACTAACTTTTCACCTCTGCATGACAGAGCTGCTTATGGATTGAGTCTGACTCAGAAATTGCTTCCAAGTATTTTTAATCAAGAACATGGAATGTCCCATAGAGGTTTATTACTCATTGGATCGAATATCTCAAGAATATCACTCGACTCAATCTAGTTATATCACCTGAAGAGGTGAATTTCACAAAAATTCTCAACATTAGGAATCAAAGTGATAAATTGGGCATTGAAACCATGGGGATGCAACCCTGAGGTTAAGAAAGAAGAGGACCGGCTTACAAAATTCCACTTTAATATCCTCCCAATACATTAAATAAAAAGAATTTCCAAATCCAATCCAGACTAGGGGCACTACCAGCATTGAAACTGAAGACTGCATCCTTAATCTCAAATTCATTGGGGGTTCTTGTGAGAAAAAGATTATCCTCATCGGAAACCATCAAAGGAACAATACCATCCATTAAGGTCCCCTCCATTCCAGGTCCATTGAAAAGCTTAGTGAAATAGTCAACAACATGTTCAGCGATTGCTTCCTTGTTATGCAAGATGCATTATCCAGTTCTAAGAAAAGATAAAGGCCAGTTGGCCCTTCGAATTCATTGAAGAGAGTTGAATAATTTTGTGTTCCTGTCCCCATCCTGTATCCATTTGATTCTGAAAGTTTCCTTTTGAACACCTTCCCTCTTTGTAATAAGTGAGTTCAGCCTGGATATAACACCCAATTCTATTGAAATGTCCTGACTAAAATCAGAATTAGTAGCTTCATCTTGAATATGTTGCAGAGTCAACTCGAGAGTGAGGATCTCTTTATCCAACCCACTCTAATTGGCCTTGCTCCAAATTCTCAGTTGGGACTTTTAGTAACCTCAACTTTTAAGAGAAGGCCGATTCACCCCAGCTACAATTCATGCTAAACCAGAAACTTTTTATAAGATTGTCACATTCAGTCTAAAAAGACCAAGCATTATTGAATCAAAAAGGGAAGAGGAATTTGTTGCTCTTTACTCTTGCAACTAACCAGAATGGATGGTGATCTGAAGAAAATTTAGGAAGAGAAATGATGGAAATTGAATCACATACATCCAGGAGATAATATGCTCATCAATGGCAACAACTTCAACCTTTCCGAATGAATAATGAGAAAAAACCCATAAAAGACCCCCTAACTAGTGGAACCACTAGCAGAAACCAAATTAAAACCAAATTTATTAAGTCCATCAAAGCCAAATGAAAAATAAGCTTTAGGATCAGAAATTCCAAGAAGCTTGGGCTTGTGAACCTGAATGTGCCTGTGCAAAGCATTGACTATCAATGAAATTCCTCACATTCAGATTTTTTATTTTCTCTCTTGTTGTGCCAGTCCCCCCACCCCTCCCCCACCCCCCAGCCCACCTGCACCAGCCCCCCCTCCCCTCGCAGCCCACCTGCACCAGCCACAAACCCCAACCCTAGCCCCTGGCTGCACCAGTCCACCCCCATCCCAGCTGCACCAGTCTCCCCCACCCTCCCCAGCCCCGTGCACCAGCCCCTCCCAGCCACCTACTACCCCTAGCCCCCCTGCCACCCCCAGCCCACCTCCCCCCCCCCTGCTGCCCACCTGCACCAGCCCCCAACCCCAGCCCCCAGCTGCACCAGCCCCCCCCCCCCCCAGCCCCCCTGCTACCTCCAGCCCACCTGCACCTGTCCCCCCTCTCCAGCCCCCTACACTGGCCCAAGGATCCTACATTGTTTCACCAATGGGCTACATGGTTTAGACTTGTCTATGTGCAACTCAAGCTAAAAATTTTTGTGCAATTCAAAATGAACTTAAAATTATCCTCACGAAGGGAGGTCATACTATTTTCCTCAAACCATGCACCTTAACCATGAAGAGTATGGAAACCTCAAAAATTTCCATGTTCTGACCTGGAACTCCATGGAGATAAATACCAAAACACTACTTAACCAAATAACAATAAAAGAACTATGCAGGTGACATAGGGTCTATCATAAACTCCCCGACATGCTACTTTTTCCTCCTAGAATTTCCTTGGTGAAAACTAGAGAAAAAGGAAAAGAGATGCAATGGAAAATAGAACTAGCACACTGTGACCAGAATTTTTCAAGTACGTTGTATCTTTTACTGCCTCTCTCAGTGTCTCCCAACATTGTGCAGGTCTTACCACTTACGATCTACGTATTCATGTTAAACATTAGGGGGTGAAACAAGATAAAACAGAACTAGCATAGTAAACTGCAAATAAGTGAAATCATGGTGTGAAGTGATGTAAAAGTAAAAAATCTCACATTGTTGTGCCCTATGACACCCCCCTAAAAAATGGTGCATGGGATTATAGTATCTTCTCCTCAATACAAAAACATGTCATCAGTTTGTATGAGGGATATGTGGCATGGATTTCATTACCAATTATAGGAGTTATTTTTGGAATTGTATACACTTTCTACTAATTTCAATGAAAGGGGATAATAAAAGCCCCCTGGACAGACCCTGGACACCCCCCACTGCCCTCCTGCACCAGTTGAGAATCACTACATTGCACTGCATCCTATTGAGACGTAGTGTAAAAAATGTTTAACAAACTCAAGTGAAACTGGAAATGCAAATTCTTGAAGAGAACTACAAATAATTCAATGAATATATGAGAAAACACCTCTTTCGAATCACTTCATTGCACTACATCCTGTAAATTTCAACATTATAAGAAAGAGCCCATATGATAACCTCCTCCCTCCTCCCTAAATCATTATATATGATAAAACTAATTAATGGAACACAATAGAAAAATATATATTATATATGATATTAACGGACATAAAATATTGAGATGAATCCATCAATGCTTGATAAAATAAAAAACATCATAAAACTAAAACAATGACCCTACATAAATTACATATGGTTCCCTAGATCTATATAAAACTATTAAACCATCCCTTTAGTGCCTTTAAATCCACCACATACTGACCTCCTAGATAATTTATATATCCCACTATATTAGAAATCACTAACTGTTCTTACAATTCCTTTGTAAAAGTAAAATTATAACCGCCACTCCAACCATAATGAAAAATCATTAGAAGATGGCCCATATCTACATGAGTGATACTTCCTAGCGTCAAAATGAAAAACCATCTAAGTGTGTATATTTATTCCACATATAAAAAAAGAATCCTTTGACTCTAGAAGAAGGGAATGATAAAGTCTTTCCCTAACCAATTGATCATCATCCACAACTTGTAGAATAATCTCCTTTCCTATTCTTACTTCTACTCGATCATTATGATCCTGTTATCTCCTTATTATTCACCTCAAGTTCAATTTAAATAAAAATATACATTTTATATCCATCATAATTAGGATGAAAATGTGATAAACCTTTGAAAGTATGTCTAACATCAACCCATACTCAAACCGATGATACATAGAATTCTCATAACCTCCCAAGGTTAGAGAAAATTTCTGCAACTCTGTGAACTAGGAAGAATATTATATAATTCATATTCTTACATTCATAAAAACTTTCCTCGGCGTCGGAAGAGAGGAGTTGGGGGAGGAGGCGTCGGGGAGGAGGCATCCGGGAGGAGGGTCGCGGTGAGGAGGAGGGTCGCAGCGAGGAGTCGTCGGAAGAGCTGAGTCGGGGAGGAGGGTCGTTGTGAGGAGGTGTCGGGGGGGAGGGGTCACGTCGGGAAGGAGGGTCACAGCGAGGAGCCATCTGGGAGGAGGGCGCGACGAGGAGGGCGCGGCGAGGAGGCATCGGGGAGAAGGAGGGCGCGGCGAGGAGTCGTCGGGAAGGAGGAGGGCGCGGTGAGGAGGCATCGAGGAGGAGGATGTCGCGGCGAGGAGGCGTCGGGGAGGAGGAGGGAGCGGCGAGAGGGCAGAGGAGGCGCCCGATGATAATTGGGAGAAAAAAACGGGTTATGATTTAGCCATGGAGAGGGATATGAATCGTGGCGGTAGAAAAGATATAGCCACGTACCTATAAAACTATGGCTATAGGTCCGTGGCTATAGCCCGGATTTATAGTAGTGAATTTATCAAAAAGATCCACAATTAAAATTTTATTTGTAATAATTTTCTTCACATTAATTTGATGCACTATGTGACCAGTATGACTGCATGTATGTCTCTTTATATAAAATTAATATTTCATTAAAAAAGTAAAGTGACATGCTCAAAACATAAAAAAACAGTCAAATTATTTTGATACTTTTGGATAATAATCTATAAGACATTTTTTATTAATAGGAATTAACTACACCACAATCTGATACATGGTGTGTCCGGTTTGACTCAAAGGGTCCATTATTAGTCTAAATTTTACATTTTAGTATGAAATGTATGTCATTCAATGAAAATTGAGATTACACACATGGTTTATCTCAATAATTTTTTAAAATGATTCAAAATTCATTTTTCACATGTAGGAGTAAGTATCACATAAAACCAACACACGATGTGATTAGTAAGGCTAAAGGGATTGTTTTTAGTTTAAAATGAAATTTTAGTAAAAGTACAAGTGAAATTCTCAAAACCAAGAAAAAACATTTCGATTGTTTTAATACTTTTGGAAAACAATTCCCTGAGTCATTTTTAATCTGTAGAAATCATCCCCATCTCAATCTAATGAAACTTATGACTGGTATGACTCCAAGTGTATCTTTTTTATTAAAATTTACATTTTAGTATAAAAGACATGTGACATACTGAAAATGAATCAAACACATTAATATTGTTTTAGTACTTTAGGAAAACAATACGTAATTCATTATCTAGGTGTAGGAATTACCCTGACCTCAATCCAACACAGGATGTGACCGGTATGACTCAAAGTGTAGTTTATCTATTTAAAATTGAAATTTTACATTAAAATGTGTGTCACTAACCAAAAACATATAAAACACGCACATATTGTATGGATAATTTGGGGTAATGATTAATATGTGATTTGTGATGTGTACAATTTATTCTTGTGTCAAACAGACACACGATGTGAACTTTATGACCGAAGGTGCATGTTCTCAGTTTAAATTTTCATTTTAGTAAAAACAAAACTAACATACTAAAAACTGAGACAATACATTTTCATTGTTTTTATACTTTAGAAAAATGACCCATATGTAATTTTTTATGTTTACGAATCAGAAGATCCTCAATCTGACACACAATTTAATGACTATGACTACAAGTGTAATTTTTTTAAATGAAAATTTAGTAAAAAGGCATGTGAGATACTCCAAACAAAGAAATCTCATTCATTTTTTTTCAACATTAGGAAAATAATCCATAATTCATTTTTGACATGTTGGAATCAATCCTGCCTCATTACAATGCATCGTGTCTCTCGTATGACTCAAAGTGCATGTTTTTAGCTTCAAATTGGATGTTTAGTTGAATAGAAATGTCACATATTCAAAACTATTAAAAAACATTAATATAATTTTAATACATTAGTATAATTATATAAAAGTATTTTGTGACATGTAGGATTCATTCGAACCTCAATCTGATACACTGTGTGCCTGATATGACTCAATGAGTCCTTTATGAGTTTAAAACTATCAATTTAGATCAAAATGTGTGTTACTCAATAAAAATCAATCAAACACAGTCATATATTATTGATAATTTAGTATAATTATTCATAAGTCATTTGTGACATTTAGAAATTAGTGTCATTTCAAATCAACACATGATGTGACCAGTATGATTCAAACAGTGTGTTAGCTGTTTAAAATATCATTTTAGTAAAACAAATTAACATACCCATACAAATTGAACACATTTGGATTGTTTTTATACTTAAGTAAAAAAAATATTTAATCCATTTTTGATATATAGGAATTATCCTCACCTTAATCCAATGAACGATGTTATTAGTCAGACAGAAAGTGTCTATTGTGTGTTTAAAATTTACATTTTATTAATGTACTATTTCATATTTATGTTTAATAAATCAATTTATTGAATTAATAACATAATATCCTTTTCTTTTATATGTGGATTATTTTTCTAATATTAACATGGAATTCTCGGTAACTGATACCATGATCATTATTTTTGATAGGGGTTGGCTGCCAAGGATAATGAAACCATTGATTTTTTGGATGTTTGTGATTAATTGTACTTGATAATGTAGTTTTACAAGAAAAATTGATTGAAATGTCTATAATATAATTGTTTTATCTATGATGTAAATTTCCAAATAAATAAATAATTTTCTATATCCTGTATTTTTTTCTTCTGTTTATATTTGGTGTTGTAGTGTTCAATAATTTTAACAGGATATTATAACATCATTTCCTTTATTAATGCAACATATAGCACTGATAAAAGGTCCACTTTTAATTGTTTTTAGATCAAAATTATTTTCTACACTTTTGAGTTATTTTTCTTCTGTTGCTAAAATATTTTCTCTAGTAGTGTTTTGTGTGATGTTATGTCATGGGTTTATTTTTCAAAAGTTGATGGAGTGAACTTTTTGTTTTGTTTTCACACATGTTTTTGTTTCTACATTTTAATTATAATCCATGTTCTTCTAAAACCTTCAATTCACTAGTCTCAAAATTTTAGTGTCTTTTTAGAGTTTTATAATAGTTTTTAATGCTCTAAAATAGATGGGTTTTCCACATTAAATATATATCATCTAATTTTTAATATTCTACTAAGGTTATCAATTTAAATTTTATTAGATATTCTATTATTTATCACAAGTGTTTTTGTCCTAGGATCAATCGATTCGTCCCCAACAACTGGTATTAGATTGATGTAATCTATTTTTATTATGGATTGAATATGGGTGATTCACACCAAATAATTTTTTTTCACATTGATATGTTTAATATGTAAAATAATTTTACTCTCTCATAATAATACTTAAAAAATATATTGATATGTGAGAATATAGTGAAGGCTGTAATGGTGTGGGTTTTCTTAATACCTTAATTTTTGATATTAGTGTCTCACAGTTGGTGAAAGATTGTTTGTAGGTCATTTAGGGGTGGAGTTAAAGAGTATGTTTTGGCTTTTTAAGAGTGAATTTTTTTTTTGGTGACCCATAGTGTTGTGGTGTCATCTGTGATTGGGCTATGTGCATGGATGTTGCCCATTTACAATAGAGGTTTGTCCTAGTGATTGGTTTCAATCATTTTGGTGATGATTTTTTTTGTGGAATAGGTTTTATTTCACATTGGATCCCATTTTTATAGGTGTGATCTCTAGTGGTTCTCAGAAGAATCCCGGTATGATATGAAGAAAGATTGAAACAATAACTTTTCTTACCATGGAACTTTGCAAAATTTTTAGGGATTTATATCATAGTCATTATTCATAAGAATGGTGGAAATGGGAATAGATTAATAAATCTATCATGGTAAGTTAGATTTCTAGTAAGGATTCAAGTCTATAATAGAAATGGATTACATAACGATGTCATGGTGGATTTCAACACATTTTTTAAGAAGGGTGAAACAACATGTCATAAAAGTGGGAAACTGTAGTTTAAAAACAAGGGATCATAGATTTATTGGATTTATTTTCCTATAAAAAACTATTTATATATTGTATTACTTGAATATTAAATGTTTTGAATATTAATGAAACATGTTGTTTGTTTTTCTCACATGACTATGTTGTAATAATGTCTTAGAGTATCTATAGCATTGATAAGGTCATAACATGTCATCTCTATTATGAGAACCTTGAATTTCCATGATGGTATTCTTAAATACAGTTCTACAATTTGAAAACATACTACGATTGGACACAAATAATGTTTATTGTTATGTGTGAGTACTCATAAGAATATAAGGCTTCTTCTTATGATGTTTGTATGTGAAAATCTCTAATATGGGAGGTTATGAGAAGAGACACGCTAGTAGAAATTGTGAATGTTTATGTTTCATCATATATTCCTATATGTGAGCATGCGTAATAGTCTATAAATTAATATTATCATCAATGAATTCCATGATTTGTGAACTTATATTTACTAACCAAAACCATAATTCCATATATTCAAGGGAAGTGGTTCGTGTTGGGTGAGTCAAGAATGACATGTTATTAATGGATAAGTTGATGAGGGATCTATGCATTTCATCTTTATGGAAGTTGATATCCAACCCATTTAATGAAATGAGAAAATCACAAAATATTCTATTTCCATGGTGTATCTAGGAGTTTATTTCAAATAGAAAAATAATGAAGTATTTAGCATAAAGATTGATGAAAAAAATTTGAAACTGGCTTTTTGATATATTGAGACAGAGGAAATTGTATTACACAACAAGTGTTTGAACATGCTATTCAAGATTACGACATTATGTTCTTTCTCTTGGGTTTCTTGACTGGTTTATGGATAATAGTATTGGACATTAGAAAATCCTACCTAATGGAAACGAGGAAAAATACTAAAGGGATACAAATTAAGTGGTTTTTTGATCTAAATTAAATTCAATTTAAATTTATTTCTTTATGGCATGAAAAAAACGATTATAAATAATATTTAATAATGAAAAAAATATATCCTAAAATATATTATTTAATATAAAAGTATAAATCAAATCACAAAATACGTGTTTAGTATTTCATTATAATTATAATAGAACAATAATAATCATTAAGAACATTTTTAAGGCATATAATGAAATTATGAAATGAAACATATTTGTAGAACCAATTAGATTATAACACAAACCTTTAGAAATATTTTCTTACCACTAATTGAGTTCAAATCTAGTCCAACGATTAGTAATAATGCAAAATTTTTGAATATGACATTTCTTATTTTATTTAAATTTAATTAATAATAAACCCACACTTCTACAAAATATCATTTATTTAGGAATTCCCTTTATCAGTGCCAAAATAAAGTGCTGATACAGGAGGTATCTTTTTTCATTATTGATAAAATTACCACATTTATCTATGTTTTTTAGTGCTCATAACGAGAAATTTTTTGAGCTATTTTCATAGCACTCATTAAATTTTCATTTTATATGCATTAAAATGCTTGTTTTTATAAATTATTGAAGGTATATTACATAAAAAAACTTATATAATATTAAAATCATATATAAATATATTTATATATTTCTACAGAAATAAATATAATATATTTTATAAAATATGATTTATATAATACTAAATATGCAATCACTCACAATATAAGATTAATTTGGTAAAAATTAATCAAAAAATAGTTACAAATTAATATTAATTAGCAATTTTCTAATTGTTATTACCTAATCATAATTTAGGAATAATTTGATGAATGAAAACTCCAATAAATTAATAAATTATTTAAAATGAATTAAAAACAAGACTCGAAATTCAAATGACCATAAATTTTGATCCGAGTGTTCGTTTGTGCTCCACCATATATAAAATTGATTCTTTCAAAAATATCTACATCACGGTGAATTGAACCAACCCATCTTAGTGTTTTCATGATGTCAAAAGTTGTCTAAAATGCATGTAAAACTGATTTTTTTTCTGTGTACCTTAATTTTTGAACTTTTGATAGAATTTTAGCCCTATTGAAGGGGGATCTAATTAGCTTTTATTTAAAAAGGATCAATTTATTATTATTTATTACAATCATATGAATATTATGACATTAAAATTTTATCATTTTCATATTTTATTGTTATTTAAAATTAAAAATATTCATATATATTCATATTTTAATATTTTTACGCATAAGAATCAAATTTTTAAATAAAATTATAAACATATTTAACATTAATTATAATTCAAAATATACTAGTGTATGTGTCTATATTAATATTTATGAATATTTATACATCTATAATATGTATATATAATAATTAAATATATAAATATATTGGTGTGTATGTGTGTTTTAACGAAAAAATATTTATCTATATATTTGAATATATTTATATAAAATTTAATATAAAATATTTTAAAATAAATATTAATCTGTATAATTATATTTATAATCATATATGTATATATATATATTTGTGTGTGCGTGTGTGTCTATGTACATATGAATGAATGAATGTATGTATGTATGTATTTATGTATGTATATATTTATAAACACATTCCCAAAAAACATATTTTATATTTGTATATAAAATAAATAAATATATGTATAAATATATTGATTTAAAATGTTGATATATACATATAAATTAATAGAAATATCATAAAATAAATAACAAAAAAATATAGACAAGTGATAAAGGAACATGTGGATGTGGGTGGAGGTTCCATGTTCAAATCCAAGTGAATGTGCCCATGAGTGTGGGTAAGAGTAATTGTTTTGAAATGATATGGGGGGGAGGTCTAGTTCTGATAATGGGTAGAGGGGACCAGATGAGTTATGATAAAATTTTAAGGGGGACTTGAAGCACTAAAAAAGGTGGGGTGACCTCCTTGTGACTCTCTCACTATTTAATATATTTTTTTTACTTTTATCAGTGTTTTTAGCACCAATAAATGTGGTATTTGTTACTTCTTTTTTAGAACCTGATAAAAGGGACCCCCTTTTATTTGGGATTAGAAATTCAACACATTTTAAGCACTAATAAATGTGTCTACTTGTCCTGATAAAAAGGGGATCTGTAGTAATTTCATATGATTTGTTCAATGAAATATCCCTTTCTGTATTATGTCACAATAATTTGAAAATCTAATCATATTGAAAATAAATAATTTAATTAAAAAAACATATATTTTTCATTGAATATTTATTTCGTTATTTTTTATTATTAAATATAAATAATTATTTCATAACATAGGTTTTAGTATACTTTTTTATTGTAGCTATAATTCTCAATATATTTATTCACAAATGTTCATTATGTAATATATATATTTCATTTTTTTGCACTTATAAGTTGATATTTTTTTTATCACTACCAGATTGATATGCTCAGCCCATAAATTTTCAAATTGAATAACGGGTTCTAATTTCTTTTAAAAAAGCTAATATGAAAATATTTTATTTTTTAATAAAGAAGAAGATATTTTTATATATTAATGATTTGAGACACATATTTTGTTTTCAAATAAAAAATTATATTGGATATTGTTATTTAAAAATAATTTTATTGGGTGAAAAAAACATTCATAAGGATTCTTTAATATTTGGGAGGTATCCATGTATTATCAAGAGCGTGGCAACACTAAAAATATGGATGTTGATATTTTCCATAATAGTCATTCACGTAATTGAGGGGAGACAACAACATCATGTTCTGTAGTACTAGATTCAATGGTTTAGTGATAATTACAAGTTTATGTGTTTAATCTCTTCCTAGTGATGTTTTACCATGAGTTGTTTTTCAAAAACATGATATATGGTATTCAGGGTGTGGTTTTCACACATGTTTATTCTATATTACCTTTATATCTATAGTTCTACTAAAGGATTGAATTTTATAATATCTAATGATTAGTGGGTTATTTAGAGTTACCTTGTGGTTTTTAATCATTTTCACTAGAGGGTTCTTCCACATTAAATATCTATGGGTTGATTTTATTTACTCTAGTTAATTTAACAATTCAATTTTTATTATAGATTTTATGATATTTTTATTGTATGTATTCATATCTTGCGATTAATCTATTCATCCCTAAAAACTAATTTTAGAGTCGGATAATATATATTTATTACTGATTGAATATGAATGTTTCTCACCAAAGTATTTCTGTCAACATTAATATGATTAATAGAGAAACTGATTTTACTATCTCATAATAGAAAATAAAAAATATTTTAAACCATGAGCAGGAAATGATTTTTTTACAAGTCCGTGTTTTCCTAGGCCCAAATTTTTTATCATTTTTATGTTTTATTTGGTGAAGGATAATTTTGAATTCATTTGGGTGTAGTAAAGGTATATGATTGGGCATCTTGAAGGGTGAAACAATTGTGATAGTCACCCACTATGTTGTGGTGTAATTCGTGGTTGGTCTACGAGCATGGTTATTGTCTATTTCCAGTATTGGTAAGTTTTTGTGATTGAACCCAACCATTTTGGTGATGATAACAACCTTAATTTTTTATTTTTTAGGCACTGGTTCCTGTTTTGGTAGGTGTGATCCCCAGTGGTTCTTGGTGGAATTCTTGTGAGAGATGAAAAAGGATAAAACTATCAAATTATAAACCATGGAACATCTTGACAGTTTTAAGGAGTTGATATCATAGTAATGTTGCAAAATCAAGATGGAAATGGAAATAGTTTGTGGAACATGTCATCAAATGATAGAACTTGTGTCAAGATTCAAGGCCAAAATGATTATGGATGAAGCCACTATGTCATGGTGGAAGTATAACCCTTTTTAAGAAGGGTAAAAAAATGACTAATAGAACATATAACTACTAATAATAGAACCTTTTTAGGATAATACATGTATAGTTTTCATTATTGATTTCCATCTAGATCAATATGAAATTGAAATTGGATTTAGAAAAAAATCATTAAAATTATGTCGACAAACCCAAACAATATACGATTTTTTATGTGTATTTGATATCCATCTTTAATCACTTAATGAATTAAAATTTATAATAATTTCACTATGAGTACAAAATATGGAATTATCTAAATATTGTTATATAACATGTTATTATTAGCCTAATACTTCATAGTATTGGTAATTGGGAAAACAAATCATTCAAAAATTCTATCACCCTCATGGTGTCCACTATGAAGAGATTTTGCGATAAAAATATTGTCAATATCAAATAGGTAATCATTATAGTATTCAATATATTCCGAAAAAATATTACTAGGAAATATAACCTACTTGATGACTTTTATTTTGGATATACACTTTCAAAATATTCATATAATTTTTTGTGGGGTATATCCATTTATAATGTAGTAGACAACATTGCCGTATCTCTCAAGCCAAGTGAATTATAATGTTTACCATTATATCAAAGAATTATCATGGTAAGAACATCACCGATTATCTTAATATGATAGATATTTTCTTTTACATGGTTGATAACTTCACCGGGTCTATATGTTTTCTTCATATAACATGGGAATGGAATAAATGGATTGTTAATAAGTGTAGGACATTTTTTGGTAGAATAAAATGTGAATACACATGCATTATTTATTTCACCATGAAATAACATTCATTTTATTTTAGTGCATTTAACTTCAAATCTTTCATCGACATGATATTCATGATATTTGATGAATACCCCTCAGATCATTTACATGCTTAAGGAAGTTACGTAGAAAAAATATGTATTTTTTCTAAGAGTGTAATCTGTTGGAGGAAGAAAATTCTTTCGTTCACCATTCACTAAAATCAACACTTCCCATATCACCATGAAATTCATATTCAACTTATAATTAATAACAAAATTTATTTTTCTTTGTGAATTTAGGGATTCATCAATGACACTATATCATACATTTTCTTCAATATTCATGACATCAATAAATTGACTAACATACAAACAATCCCATTATGAGCATATTAAAATAAACTATTCACTTTTCAATCCCATATATATATGGTCCTTCACAAAGGGTTTACCAAAAATGGTACCAATATCATTTACCATCTGAAACTATTCATAATATATTAATAGAGAATGAGTTGGATTTTTTTTAAATTTCTATAGAATGATGATGTATATGATCAATATTTATGTTGTGAGGGTAATTATTTGTGATGTACTCAACAAACTATCTTCATGGAATGGTTAATCATAACAAAGTATTTATCTTCTTCAAAAATGGTACACCCTAACATTACTCTAATGAAATATCCTTAATAATATAAATAAGTAAGAAATTAATTTATCATCATAAAAAATAAGGATCTCAATGTTGAATATGAATTTATATGAGCATTATACAATGTAACAACTGAATCCCACATCCATTTCAAATCATAAATCACTGGATCCAAATAAACATCAATATCATTACCAAGGTGTTTTGGTCCTTATATAAGAAAATACATAATAATGTATTTTTAATCCAAGAACAACCAAAATATAATATTATAATTTACCAACAGAATTATAGATGTATAATTAAAATTAAATTGTACACAAAAAAGATTTATTCAATTTGTAGATAGAATAAGGAAGAGGATTCTAGTCTTGTTTCTAAATTTAGGACAATCATTATTAATTTTCATCCACTGTGGGGATTTTTCCTGGTGATGAATCTTTCATACTTTTATTCTTGTATCTAATTTCAACTCCAATTTCCTTTTAGTATCCTCACTCCTATAGAGTTATTTCATCCTTGGAATGATTGATAAGTACCATAAAACACTCAAATGGTGTGATTTATCATTCTTGTATCTAGGTGCACCACACACAGGGTATTTCAGATTCATCATCCTTGAAAAACAATATATATTTATTTATAAATTCTTTTATTCTTTCAAAGATCATACCAAATGAACATATCATTTGATTAGTGTCATATATTCGACATGGAATATCATTATCTTGTAGTAATATATCATTAAAGAGGGTAAGTAATTCTATAATACCAATATCAGCCCATCAATTTCCATCATTAAAATTATATAGATTTGGCATGGTTTCCAATGTTGAATATTTAATCCAACCATTATAAAATGTTCTCTTTTCATTGAACATTAACTTATCCAGAACATTCTGACAATTGTGAATATCATCTTCGACTATCATCATAATTTCCTTAATAAAATATTTTCCATAATATATATTTTTACACATACTAGATGATCCAAAAACCATTGTTATATCCTAGTCACTAGATATATTTATATTTTTTTCAATGGTTAGTTCAACTTTTCTAACAACACTATATTCCATGATAGGCCAATTGTTCTTCCATGTCATCTGGAAAATTATTTCATACATAAAAACAATGTAAACATAGAAAAATTATTTATATAGGATTGTTTCCACAGTCTATTAAAAACTTGATGAACATTTTAACCTCCTAGTCATAAACATTTCTTATATTTTTGATATCAATCCATTTTCAATTAATATTCATCCTATTTTGTTCAAAAATATTTAAATTTAATGAATATAAATAAATAAACATATTTTTTGGGATTTAAATCCTAATAGGTTATTATTTATATATACACACTATTGAGAAAAAATCCCTTAAGGTATCATTGAATCATTTTTGAGATGATTGTGTTTGTTGAAAAAGAGGACATCTGAGTGGTGATTGTTGACAAAGAAAAACAATGACATACAAAATTGTTGAAAAAGAGGATTTCATGGTGGAATGTCGAGTTTAAGGGCTGTGGTTAACAATCCATGTTTGATTAAAGAAATTCGACAAAGATATGGATGATCTGGAGGCGGTACAAAAGAACAGATACAAGGTGGCGCTGTTTTGCAGTGTTTACCAAATTTTTGGGCCTGAAAATCGACAAATGCATAAAAGTGTTTTGGGAAAAGGGGCTTGCGTTCCGTACACTTGAAGGAGAGTAAAATTGCATGCCATATATTTTTGAAGATCAGAACATCAAAATATGGAAAAGGGACAAGAGTCACGCATGTATTGAGTTGGTCACGTAGGTGACTTGCGTACCGTGAAGAGACGTTTGCGCCGGTGATTAGGAGGCTTGTGAACTTGAGCGCCTGTTGTGTTTCAGGATCAGAACTTCAAAATAAGGCAAAGGAAGGTGGTTCTCACAAGTATTGGTTTGGTCACACAAGTGCGTAGTGCGAAAGAGGCCAGGGCGGTTGAGTTGAGCGCCGAGACTTGCGCGTTAGAGGGGGACTTGCGTGCCGTCGCGCAGGTAGGTCAAATGCCTATAAATAATGGACCACCCCTCCTCATTTCTCATAGATTTCAATACATAGAAAAATCAGATCTCCCGCCGCACAGGTGTGGAAGTCACGCAAGTGGTGTGTGGTCGCGTATGTAGGGACTTGCGCACTAGTGTTGAAGTTTCATGCCATCTATTTGTTGTGTGCCTAAGGTGGTTTGGGGAGCAAAGGAAGTGCATCACAAAAGTTTGGAGAAGTTTATGCTTGAGTCGCACAAGTGTTAAAAAATACATGGGCGCCAGTGTTGACTTGTGCGCCGAGACATGTTCGCCGCATTAGAGAAGGGCGCCAAGTAAGGTTGATTTTCCGGCAGTGTTTTCGAGCTATGTGGAAGCTGGATGTTTTCCCGATACCTTCAGTGAAAAGAGATATTCATCTACAGGTGAATATTGGACTTCAATAGAGCATCTACATATAGAGGAAGCTGCATTCCTTCATGAAAATGAAGAGACCTATAGGTCTAAAAACTGTGAGTGAATCTTTTCCAGAGTAGTGAGCGAAGGAAGAGGAAGAAGGTGATCCTCTCCACTGGTAGTGAGCTAGAGAGAGAGAAACAGTGAGTGACCTTTGGGAAAATAATGAGCTAACCCTAAACATTGTAAAGGCAGTGATCCTAGGACAGAGTGACTATTCCAAAACCCTGTAATCCATAGCTAGTGAAGTTTAGTGGAATTTGGTATGACTGACAACCTGTCGGCACATGCTCCTTAGACGTAGCCCTTAGCGGTGAACCAAGTAAAACTGATGTGTCATGAGCTTGCTTTACTTTCTGTTTATATCGTGCAATATGAGAGAGAGAAGAGTGTTTTTCTTAACAATGAAACAAGATCAGAACGGGATTTAATTTTAAATTAGTCATTCCCTGATTCACCCCCCTCTCAGTTTATTCAGCCTTGTGGACCTAAGAATTGGTATCAGAGGGAAAGGTTGAGATTTTTTCTTCTCTAAATGGAGGTCACTAATAATAAAGGGTTTCCGATCTTCGACGAATGTAATTTTCAGATATGTAAGAATCGAATGCAACACTTTTTCCGATATTTGGGAATGGATGTGTTTTCAGCAGCTATGCATGGTATCACAACTGATATTAATAGTGGTACATTATCAGAAGCTGAGCATAGAGGGTTGGATGCTGATGCAAAATCAATCAATGACTTAGGGGGCCACCTTTCCAATCCCATCTACACAAAGGTGATGTCATGTAAAACATCACATTCCATGTGGGAAATACTATTGAATATATATGAAGGAGATACAAAGGATAGAGATGCAAAGTTGTAAGTGATGTGTAATAAGTATGAAGATCTGAAGATGAACTCGAATGAGTCTGTTGATGCATTCTTTGACATGGTAAATATTATTTTGGAAGATATGTGAGGACTTTGTGAAGTTATTGAAGACATAAAGATCGTAAAGTGCTTCTTGAGGAAAATTCTACCTCGGTTCAATCCAAATGTTTCTGTACTAGAAGATAAAGATCCCAAAGAGGTTACATTGGACAATTTGCACAGTACCTTGGTTTCATATGAGATGAGGAATGATGATAACAAGGCTGTGGGAAAGGGTAAATCCAAAGTGATGGCATTTAAGGCCATCAAAAAGCCCATCATTGAAGATTCTCAGGAAGAAGAAGAGACATATGAGGTGATGTCATTCCTATATTCAAATATGCAAAGAGGAAAAGGAATGTTTAAAGGGAAAATTCCACTATCATGCTTTCGATGTGGAATGGTTGGTCATCTTGAGGCAAGGTGCCCCAAAATGTTTCAAGATAATGATAATGATGATGACAGATTCGAAATTCCCAAGAATAAGTCTTCAACATTTGTGAAATGGAAGAAACAATTCAAGAGATATTTCTTCAAGAAGAAGAATCTTCTTTCACATGATATAGACAGTTTAGACAAGTATGAGGATGAAGAGGTTGAGGAGTTTGAAAATTTTAAAGATCATGGACAAAATGCAATGGTGGATGTTGTTAGTAGTGCTCAAGAAAAGGAAGAAACCGACACTGTTGAACAAGAAGAATAAATTGAAGGTAGAGTTGACATGGAAGCTGAATTAGAATCAGCTCTTGAAGAGATAGATATTTGGAGAGAAAAAAAAAGAAAGCTAACAAGGTGGTACATGATGCCAAACTCTACAAGCAACAGCAGTAAGACAAGATGTCAGAGCTTGTAAAAAAATAGAAAACCATAAGTCTTCAAGGCCAGAGAGCATAAAAAATGTTGATGAGAATAAGCTCATGATTGAAGAACAGAAAAGGGAGATCGATGGCTTGAACGGAAAATTGAAAGATCACATCAAGCATATCAAAGAGCTTGGAGAAGAAGTTGTCTGTCTGCGGAGAAAAGTCAAAGACCAGAAAAAACCTTTGATTCCTAACACATTCCTGGGAAGGTAGGTTGTTACAAAGACTGAAAAGATGAAAGAGGATCCTAGTAGTTCAGCAGGGAAGAAGTAGCAATTGAGCTCAGAAGTTGAGGTTGTTTTAGGGCTTAATCAGAATAAAAAATCTGTGACAATTGAGGTCAGACTGCAAGCACTCGTCCCAAAATTGAAGGTTGGTTTGGGAACAAAGAAAAATCAGAATATTAAATGATCCCAAAGGGAAAATAGTTGTGATGAAGTAACAAAAAGGAATTCACCTTATATCAGGTTATATTGTTGTGGGAAAATGGGACATTCATAGTATATGTGTTCCATAACCAAGAGATATAGAAAAAAACAAGAACAGAGGTAGCATCCAAACAGAGAATAGTTTTCCAGAACATATTTCGAAGGACACTGTTTTTGGTGTGGAGGATTTTGGCACATGGCTAGGTACAACACTACGACCATTCAGAGAAATGTGGCAATGAAAAATCAATATGTATGCAAGCAGCAGATCAATAAACCCACAGGTGAGTTAAAAATGCAGAATAGATTTGCGGATTTTCAAGATGAAGATGGTGCATCATACTCTGAGAAAGAACATAAGTCTCAATCTATTCCGAGTGTTAAGGAAAAAGTATGTACCAAGAAGAATAATGAAGAAAAGTTAGTAGTTAAGGAAATTTCCCTTAAAGCTTCAGATCATTCAGGAATATGGATCATTGATAGTGGTTGCACATCCCATATGACAGGGAACAAGGATCTCATTATAGACATAAAATATGACAAAGATGGAATTGTCAAGTTTGGGAATGATGAAGGGCTGAAGATTGTTGGTTCCGGAAAGGCCAAATATGGGGGAAAATAAGTGAGATGTGCTGATGTCTTGGTAGTAGAGGGGATTAGTCATAACTTACTCAGTGTTAGTTAGTTATGTGACTCTGGGCACTCTATCCGATTTACCATGAAGATGTGTGTTTTGAAAGAAAAGGATGGACCAATTGTTCTACAAGGAAAAAGGACAAAGGGAAATCATTACCTTGTAAGTGGGGAAGAAGATATGAACCTTTTATCCAGAGAGGAAGAAAACCAGCTGTGGCATAAGCGACTTGGTCACCGATGTCAACCATCGATGGAAGATCTGGTAAAATGTGATGCTACTAGAGACCTTCCCAAACTATCATGTGATCGTACTCATACATGTGATGCTTGTCAAAAAGTGAATATCATCAGAAAGACATATAGGCCAAAGGAACAAAAATCAACCAGAGTGCTTGAATTGGTGCATGCTGATGTATGTGGACATGTCTCACCACGAGCCATAAATGGGAAAATGTACTATGTTGTTTTCATTGATGATTATAGAAAAATGGCTGGGGATTTTGTCATTACCCATAAGACCGAGGTGTTTAGTTGTATTAAGCAGTATAGGAGGGAATCAGAAAAGATTCTTCGGTTGAAAATTCGGAAGATTCGTACTAATAATGGTACAGAATTAAAAAACAATCAAGTTGAAAACTATCTCGAGAAACATGGGGTAAGGCATCATGTTTCATCAATAAGAACTCCCCAAAATGATGGAGTGGTTGAAATGTGAAATTGGATTATCAACAAAATGGCCAGAATGACGCTTATTGATAACGACCTACTAGAGAAATTTTGGAAGGAAGAAGTTTTGACATCAGTCTATGTTTCAAACAGGTCTCTGTTGTGTTCGAAGCAAGGAATGACTCCGTATAAATTGTGGTACGGAATGAAGCCAATGTTGAAATACTTTAGAATCATTGGAAGTAAGTGTTTCATTCTAAACAAAGAAAATCACATGAAGTTTAAGGCACGAGGAGATGAGGGGATATTCCTTGGTTATTCAGGGAAAAGCAAATCATATAAATGCTTCAACAAGAGGCCGAGAAAAATTGTTGAGAGCAATGATGTCACTATTGTCGAAAATGAATAGAATACTCAATGGCCCAGTGAACCGTTCCTAGATGAAATTGATGATGAGGTAAGACACACAGGGGGAGTAGAAGTGGCAGAGGCTGACTCAGAAGAAGATACAGATGATGAACAAGAAAGGGTCAATTCTGTGTCTGCAAGGAAGCCAAAGAGTCGAGATGAAATTGATCGGCAGAATATATGTGGTGACCAGAAAGCTCCAGTTCAGAATCGATGAATGAAATCATTACAGGAAACATCGTTTTTGTCTCATGTGGTGCTGAAATTTTTTTCTGATGCAGCTGAAGATGAAAACTGGGTTCAGGCTATGAATAAAGAGCTTGATTAGATTGAGAAGAACTAGACATGTGAGATTGTGTCGAGGCCAGCAGACAAGAATCTCACCAGGACTAAATGGGTCTATCACAAAAAGATGAATGAATATGGCATAGTGATTCAGAATAAAGAGCGACTAGTGTGCAAGGGATACTGCTAGATAGAGGGAATATATTTCGATGAGACATTTGCACCAGTTGCAAGGCTGGAGACAATCATATTATTTTTTTCCATAATAGTGCAAATAAAGATCAAAGTGTTTCAGATGGATGTCAAATCTGCATTATTGAATGGTGTTCTTGTAGAGGAGGTGTATATTGAACAAACAGATGGGTTTCTCATTTATGAGGATGAGAACAAAGTTTGCATGCTGAAGAAGGCATTGTATGGGATGAAACAAGCACCCAGGGCATGGTACTCACAACTTGATTAGTACTTGAATAACCTTGGTTTCCAGTGTGGAGGAGTTGATTACATTCTCTATTTCAGAAATGATAGTAATCAAAGGATAATGGTGCTAGTTTATGTCGATGACATAATTTTTGGAAGATCCGATGAGGCACAGTGCAAACATTTTTCTGAATTCATGGAAAATGAGTTTGAAATGACAATAATTGGAGAGCTAACATTTTTCCTTGTCTTACAGATGACACAAAGAAGTAATGGGACTTTTATTTCTCAATCCAAATATTCCATGGGGGTTTTGAGAAGGTTTCGAATGGATAATTTCAAGGAGATGAGGATTTTGGTTTCTACATGTATGAAATTATCAAAAGAGGAGGATGGAAAGGCAGTTTATATCATAGAGTACAGGAAACTTATTCAAAGTTTGTTGTACTTGACTACGAGAAGGCCTGATATTATTTTCGCCACATGCCAAGCAGCGAGATATCAGAGTAATCCCAAGGAAATCCATATGCTTGTAGTGAAAGGAATACTTCGTTATATCCAGGTCACAGTGGATTTAGCCTTGACATATACTGACAAATATCAGATAGAGTTATTGGGATATACTGATGTAGACTAAGCCGGTTCAGCGGATGATAGAAAATCAATGTCAGGTGGTGCATTCTATCTTGGTGTATTGTGTATTTCATGGAATAGAAAGAAGCAAGATTGCATTTCATTGAGCGCTACGGATGCTGAGTATATTGCGACCACTCAAGCATGCACACAATTATTGTGGATGAAGTAGGAGCTTGAAGATATGGGAGTTGAAGTGAAAACTCCGATTGGAATCCAGTGTGATAACTCAATTGCTATAAATCTCAGAAAAAATCTCGTCCATCACTCAAGGAAAAAGCACATTGAGATCAAATATCATTTCATCAAGGAGAAGGTGGAGCAAGGCATTGTGAAGTTGGAGTATGTGCCTATAGAGCTACAGGTTGCAGACATTATGAAAAATGCTTTACCCAAGGAAGCTTTTGAGAGACATCGACTAGCTATGGGAGTTCAGTCGGCTAATCTCACTTAAAAGAGTGTGGATGTAGAACCCCCTCTCCCAGAGGTATGATACGTTTTCCCTAATGTGCTCACATGTGTTCTCTACTCTATTACAGACAACAAAGGAGTGACCTTTGGGTTCATTGACAAAGGGGGATAAAATAGTGTTTGTTCAAGGGGTAGACAGTGTGTCTATTTGAGAAATCTTTACAGATATGGGAGAACCTGACCAGTGGTGTAGCCAGATAGAGGGAGAAATGAGAAAGGGGGAGATTTTTGAATCTAACGATGCTAGAAGTGATCGATCGAAGCATAGATATCAAGACAGCTTATGATCGTGATAAAATCAAGAGAAATTGGTATCAGTGAAGTATCAACAATTGGTATCAATTTGGCATTTTAATCAGTTTGGTGTCAACAGTGGATGTCAACAATGAAGTGATTAATTGATGAACTTTTCATTTACTCTTTTTTCTCACCCCGAGCATTGCTCATGTGGGATTAGAGTTTGTGTTGAGTAAATCCTTGATCGCTATCAGAATCGTAATGAGGCGAGTGGTGGCTGAAGAATCAACGTCTTATATTTTTATGGAAGAGTTGTCAACAAACCCAAATGGGATGATTGTTGGGCAAAAATCCCTCAAGGTATCATTGAAGCATTTTTGAGAAGATATTGTTTGATGACAAAGTGGACATCTGAGTGGTGATTGTTGACAAAGAAATAAAATGACATAAAAACATGTTGACAAAGAGATTTCATGGTGGAATGTCGAGTTCAGGAGATATGGTTAACGATCCATGTTTGATTCACGAACGTCGACAAAGAGATGGATGATCTGGAGGTGGTACAAAAGAACAGATACAAGGTGGTGCCGTTTTCCAGTGTTTGCCAAATTTTTGGGCCTGAAAATCGACAAATGCTGAAAAGTGTTTTTGGCAAAGGAACTTGCACGCCGTACACTTGAAGGAGAGGAAACTTGAACTCCATATGTTTTTGAAGATCAGAACATCAAAATACGGCAAAGGGACAAGGGTCACACAAGTATTGAGTTGGTCGTGCAGGTGACTTGCACGCCGTGAAGAGACTTGCACGCCGGTGCTTATGAGGCTTGTGAACTTGCACGCCTGTTGTTTTTCAGGATCAGCACTTCAAAATACGGCAAAGGAAGGTGGTCCGTGCAACTATTGGTTTGGTCACGCAAGTGAGTAGTGCAACAGAGGCCATGGCAGTTGAGTTGCACGATGAGACTTGCGCGCCGAGGGGGACATGTGCGCCGTCGCGCAGGTAGTTCAAATCCCTATAAATACTGGACCACCCCTCCTCATTTCTCATAGAGTTCAATACTTAGAAAAATAATAGCTCCCATCACGCAGGTGTGGAAGTCACACAAGTGGTGTGTGGTCGCGCATGTAGGGACTTGCATGCTAGTGTTGAAGTTGCGTGCCATCTATTTGTTGTGCGCCTAAGGTGGTTTGGGCAACAAAAGAATTGTGTCGCGCAAGTTTAGAGAAGTTTAAGCTTGAGTTGTGCAAGTGTTATGAAATACTTGCATACCAATGTTGACTTCTATGCGGAGACTTGTGCGCCGCCTTAGAAAAGGCACCAAGTAAGGTTGATTTTCCGACAGTGTTTTCAAGCTGCGTGGAAGCTGGAAGTTTTCCTGATACCTTCGGTGCAAAGAGATATTCATCTACAGGTGAAAGTTGGACTTCAACAGTGCACCTACATACAGAGGAAGATGCATTCCTTCATGAAAATGAAGAGATCTACAGGTCTATAAACTGTGAGTAAATCCTTTCAAGAGCAGTGAGAGAAGGAAGAGGGAGAAGGTGATCCTCTCCACCGGCAGTGAGCCAGAGAGAGAGAAATAGTGAGTGACCCTTGGGAAAATAGTGAGCTGACCCTAAACATTGTAAAGGCAGTGATCCTAGGACAGAGTGACTGTGCCCAAACCTTTTAATCCACAGCTAGTGATGTTTAGTGGAATTTGGTACGACCGACAACCGGTCGACATATGCTCCTTGGACATAACCCTTAGGGTTGAACCAAGTAAAATTTTTGTGTCCTTTGCTTGCTTTACTTTATGTTAATATCGTGCAACAGGAGAGAGAGAGAGAAGTGTGTTTTTCTTAACAGCGAAACAAGATCAAAACGAGATTTAATTTTAAATTAGTCACACCCTGATTAACCCCCCCCCCTCTCAGGGTGTTCAGCCTTGTGGACCTAACACACACAAATAAAAGTCTATTTTGAAATAAATTATTTATAAATCAAAAATTTGTTATAGAATACGAAGATGAATAATGTTTTTACTATTTTTTTAATAAAACATATTTTTTATGCTAATAAGACATGTATCATAATTTATTCAATTTATCGAAAGGATTTTTCTTGGGATAAAACGAAGATTAGTAATATAAAAATCATTACTTTCAAAATATTAAATATTAAATATTTATTTATATATTTCAGTAATATTCTAATTTTAAATTCTTATTGTTAGTTTGAATCTTTTTTTAATAAATATAGTTTATTCATAATTTTCTTGGTTTCTTAGATGTGGTATCTATATTATAGTTCATTGAAAATATTTTATATACAGAAGTATCCGTAAAATATATCATAATTTCACCATCAATTCAACTTTTAACCAATGGATAAATGTTTTTATTGATTTATGATTCACTCATGTTATATGGAAGATAAAATAACACTAATAATATATGGAAAAAAGAACCGCATCAAAAAAATTAATTTCTATGATACTATAAAGCTTGTTATATTTATTTTCACTAATTATTTCTGTCATAAATTAACTATATGAAACTATTTAACAATTTATTTTTTAGTTATATGAAATAATAAAATCCTCCAATTTATATTTTTTAGGTTGTATTATTACAAATTTATGCACGCACATTAAATCATACTATCAATCCTACTTGACAGACATGTTTTCATTGAATAATTGAAACAATTAAATGTCCTTATTAATTCAACATTTAAGCCTTATATTAAAACAAAATAACCATATCCAAGAGAAATTTAATTTTTAAAAATTGGTGTTGGCATATTTTTACAGAAGTTATTTTGTAAAAAAAAATTAACTCCCTTTAGACAGTTTCACTAATGACTGATGATGATGAATCCTTAATATGAAATTTTTTCTAATAAAGCATGATAAATTCAAAATCCTAATCATCAAGTTGAGATGAGATACAAATGAAAATAGACAAGGTATGATTGAAATAGAATATAGGGGTATCACATGCACTGTTTTTGTATGAACCCTAGTTTTAGGTACATTATCCTTTTATTATATATTTTGACATTTTTTAGTACAAGGTTTAAATTTTTAGAGTTTATGGATTTTTTTGTGTTATTTATATGTTTATTAATGGTTTATAATTTTATAATGATTAGGAAAAAACATGTATCTTCTCTCAGAAATCATGAAATAGCATTAGGTAACCATATGGTTGGAGCATGGTTTTCCCATACCATTCATGTACTTGGGAGAAACCATGAATGTGAAGATATATGGAAACTAATGATTAGTTCCTGACTTTTCAAACCATGGGAACCAACATGGAGAAGAGTGGATTGGAAACTAGGGAAACAACATAGTTAAGCATGGTTTCCCAAAGAATGCACTCGATCCATGAGACATGCATTTAATTCATTGAAAAGTGGATATGTTCTTGGTTTAACTCCAAAAACCATCATTTTATATCCTCTCCTTTGATACACTTTAAGACATGCTCTAGCCTTTCATAATGGATTTCAATGGCTCATGGGATGAAAATTTTCCTTTTTGGGAGTTTTCATATAACAATAGTTTGCATGTCGCGATAAAGATGGGTTCCTTTGAAGCATTGTATGGTTTTCCTGGCTAGTAAAAAAATTTTTGGTTAGAATCCTCCGAAAATTCCCTATTTAGGAGCTAACTATGTTCAAGATACAACTGAGAAAATTCAGATGACTATGAAGTAGATTGTTTTACACCAAATTAATCTAAAATAATACATTGATAATCTTCATCCACAATTATCCTTTGATTTGGGGGATATTTTATTCTTTTATGTCTATCTAAGGATATAACTTCATTCATTTGTTAATTAAGTAATTTTTCTCCCCAATATGTTAGATATTTTGATATTATTGAACAAATAAGTGATCTTTCATATCAATTGGATTTACCCCTATGGTCAAATATGGCTCATAATTCTTTTCATGTTTATCATCTTAAAAAATACCAACCTAATGATGGCTTTGTGATTCAATGGGACCATATTGATCCTAAACCAGATGCTAATTCTGGTCATGCACTGATTCATATCCTGGACTAACAAGATAATGTTTTCATGGAAACGTATTCCATTGGTTTGAGTGTTATGGTAACATTATAAATTTCAAGATGAATCATGGGAACATAGAAAAGACATGTTTGAGTAATGGACCAAAATTTTACAAAGCACTAGAAATAGCTAGCGTTCTAGGGATATAAATCCAAGTGGTGGGGAGAATTTATAACACATTATTTTAGGTAAATTATAGATTTATTATCTATTTTTATGTTATATAGTACATGGGTTGCATTTTGTGAGTTGATGGATGGTTTTCATGCATTGGAATATGAGTTTAAAGATGAAAATCATGAGAATGGATAAGGGAAGCCATGAAACATCGCCAGGAAACCATGAAAGAGAATTTGGTAGCCTCATGGTTAGAGCACTTTTTTTTTCTAAAATATGTGGGTGCCTAGGATAAATCATTCATCCGGAGATAGAGGACAAAACATGGTTGGGGCATGGTGGAAATCACATTGTCAGAACATGATTTCTAAATCTATGTGGCCTAATCATGTGATGTGAATTTAAAATTATGAAAATTATATATTAATTTGGTTTTAACCTCCACACCCCTCATTTTTATCCTCTCCTATCAGGATCCTAAACCCCACTACTCCCGTAAGAATTCTTGATTGTTCCCTTTAATATTAATGTTATTTTTGATATATCTAATGGTGTTGGATCTCTAGAATCAATGTAAATTCATTTTTTTCACTATTTTTTATCTAGATCACATCATCTCATATAACGGAAAATGTTATATCTGATATTTTGTGGATAAATCTACGTTAAATGAGTTGTTTTGATGATATCTTGATTGGATGTGTTGAAGGAAAGGAGTTTTGAGACTCGATCTAGAGGTTTTGTTATTATTATCTTCATTTTTATTGCATTTTGAGAGGTAGGTGGATTCTCACTCTTATCCACATATTATATAACTTTAAGGATTATATTTATTAATTTTTTTCTAGTAATCGAAAAGTAAATGATGGATGATTTCATTAATGAAAACTCTATTGGTTAATAGTTTTGAAATCATGTTTATATAAATTGTTTTTGGAAAACCCCTTTTAATTATGGTTTTTATTTGATATATGAGAGATGTTCAATTTTATTTTTTAAATATTGAATCAATTTATGTGGAAGATTTTGGTGTGAGTATTAAGAATACACAGTGATGTGCCTTCATAATGCACTGTATAAGGACTTGATGGTATGAAATTTGTGCTCGGTACCAAACTGGAGGCATGTGAGATATATCACCCTATGATTACTTGATGAAGAACAGATCAATAGTCATGAGAATTGGAATTTTCATTAATTATGCATGTGTTTATGAGTGGATGGATGAGGGTTGTGTATTCCATGTAGATATAATGGATAAATTATTCATCATTAATTTAAATTTCTTTATATTTGTAATTTTTTTATGATTGTTTATTTGTTGTAAATTATATTTTGAACTACGAAGTAATCTGCTCTTGTCCTAGTGTCATTAGTTAATAAGTATCTTGGGGAAAACCTAGTGGGAATGATTTCTCACCCTCTACATATGCACATTGGTGTGTGTGCAGATGTTATTTTCTAGTTAACATGGAATGGTAATATATTGTATTTCATTAGTGGTTCATTTTAATTTTATTGTCTAGAGTAAGATCTATAAAGATGGACTTATTATCGATGTTTATATTGGATCCACCATGTTGTAGAGTCTTTCTTTATTTTAGTGTCTTTTTTTCTTGTTTACTCTTTCTGAGATACTATGATATTTTTGATTTACAAGGATATCATTTGATTTGTATTGTTTATACCTCATTCATCATATAGTTGGATTAGTTGTTTGGATTTTGACTTTGATAGATCGATTTGTTTCAAAAAGGAAAATTTCCCCTCGATATTTAGGTATTTTCTTATCTTTTATTACTAGCCTTTGGTGTTTTGGGGGAATCTCCTAAGGTTAGTGGCACCTCAACTCTTTCCAAGAAAATGTATAGGGTCAGGATGATACAATTTTGTTTGAGAAGAATAAAAAACATGAAAAGATAAATCATGATCCATGAGAAATACATAAAATTAAGTTTGAAATGACATTAGTTTGGTTGTGTGGGTATCGATTAATCTAAAATATTCCACATTTTCATATTTAAGACAAGAATCCATCAAAGATTAAATAGTATGAGAGAAATATGTGATTTGTTAAGGTTAATTTAATATAGGGGAATTCTTTTGATCAGTGCTAACAAACAAATCCAGATAAACAATATTTATCAGTGCTAAAATGATAAACGTTGATAATGAAAACTTTTACCATAACATAATTTATTATGGATACAGTGAAGAATTTATTATGCTAAAAATAATGATAAAAGTACATTTATCCGCACTTATCATTTTAGTGTAGATCACAATGGAAATTAGTTGTTCTAAAATTAGTGTTAAACTTATCATGTTTAAACACTCACGAAAATAAAAAATGAATTAAAATGTATAAGAATGAATGCATAAAACTGGATAAATTGTATTAAATATATAAATTAAAAAATTATTAAAAGGGAACAAATAATATTAATTATATAAATTAAAAAAATATTAAATTGAATAAATATTAAAAATCACATTTAAATAAGATAGAATTAAAAAATTACTAATTAAAAAAATAATTATTGTATGAGGATTTAAATAAAAAATTTATAAAATTAATATGAATCAATATTATTTATATAAATTAGAAAAATATTAATAACAATAAGTATTAATAAATTAAAAAATATAAATAAATATTAAAATGTCTAAATTAAAAAATATCAAATGAATATATATTAAAAATGTGTAAATTTTAAAAATGATTATATTTTAAATTTTTTTAAAATGAATAAATATGAAAAATGAATAAATAATGTTAGTTAATAGAAATAAAAATTAATAAATATTAATAAATAAAGATGAATAATTTATTGAAATTCTAAAACAACAAATAATAATAATAATAATAATTTTTAATAATATAAAATACAATAATTATTAAAATAAAAATTAATAGATTAAAAATTAGATTTAAATATAAAATATTTGTAATAATATTCCAAATAAGAATCAATAAATATTAATTTTATAAATATTGAAATGAAATATTTTTAATATTAAAACTAATGAATATTAATAATAAATATTTTAAAATATATTAATGATTTTTTGATAAATATAGATGTATAAATAAATATTGAAAATTGATTAATTTACAAAAAATAGAAAGTGGATAAATATTAAAAATTATTAAATATCAAAAGTGAATAAATTACAAAAATATGAAATATCAATAAAAGAAAGTAATGATTAAATAATATTAAATGAATAAATATTTAGATAAAATAAAATTTAATAATTAAAAATGAAAAACCTATATTTTTTAATAAATTCAATAAAAATTATTAATTTTATAAAGTAAATAAAATTAATAAAAATAAAAAAAATATTTAAATATAAATGAGTAAATATTTAAAAATAAATTTAAATAAAAAATATTGACACTAAATTATTAACTCAAAATGAATAAATAATATATGAATAACGATTTAAATAAAAAAATATTAAATGGAAAAAGAAAAAGTATTAATTATATAAATTAAAAACTTATTAAAATTTTAAATATGACATATAAAAAATATAAAATATAAAATAAATATTAAGAAATTACTATATTAAGAAAATATTATATGAAAATTTATTAAAAATAAATAAATTAAAAAATATTTAAAATGAATAAAATTTTAAAATAAATAAATAATATTAAATTAATAATCATAAAAATGACTTTGATTAGATAATTAAATTTAAAAAAAATTCTACAATATTAATAAAATTAATAAATAATATTAATTACCAAAAATAAAAAACAAAAATATTTAAAATATTAAATAAAAGTGAATAAATATTAAAAATTACATTTAATTATATATAATATAAAAAAAATTTATATTTAATTTTTTTAATAACATTTAAAAAAACTTATTAATTAAACACACATACATACACGTACACATGCAAATACATATGTGTAAATATACAAATATATTATAATGTCTCATATTTTCCAGGTAATATTTTTAGATATTATATGGTGTATTTTTTAGACCAGTCATTGATATGACAAGTGATTCTGAGGCAAAGTGTGTTGGAAATATATGTTTGATAATATTAATTATATTAAAATGCACCTTCACACCGTTTTTCGAAAAATGTTGAATTACTCTAAAATGGATGTCTTGATCGGAAATCTAAGAGCACAATTGTGTAAAGAACACAATGTTTCCTCTAGGAAAGACCTAACATTAGTCAGCACATGCCGTTTATGGAAAATCCATCGTGGGGGTAAAATGAAGAAATTAATTTAGTTAAATTATTTTAATTGTATGTTAATTCAGCGACACAGTTTCCTAAACCTTCCTATTTAAATTGATTGATATAAAAAAATTCCAAGGGAAAGCCGCATAGCCAGGGAGACATTGCAGATCCACTAGAGAGAAATTTAGAGGATTTCTCTGGGGAGAACGATATTCAGATCAAGGATTTAAACTCAATATGCCACAGATTCAAAGGATCCAGTCAATGGTCATAGTTCCACGCATTCTTCATCGACAATCGATCCAAATCATGTTAGTGAGGTTGTTTGTATATCTTATTTTCCTTGTTCTTGATTACTATGATGAACATAGATCAATCAACAAATGGATTGATCGGTAGATTGTTTATATTTGAGGGATGATATAATTTTTGGTTTATTTTAGGAGAATTTTCTTTGTGATTCTATCATTTGAGTCATCAACTATCGTTCTCATTGAAATGTACCAAGATTGACATAAACATAGATCGCGTGTAACATACTAGGTAAATAAAGAATAAGAAATATTTCATATTTATTAATATTTTTAAATTAAATATTTATTTTATTTTAAAGGGGTTTCTATATTTGATTGCGTACTAGATACGCAACAATGGGTTTCCTTGAAATCTTACGTTGCACACTAATAATATAATATTTTTATTTTATATGGTAGTTATCTCCTAACCATTGTATTGTCAGGAAAGAATTAAACGAACTACAATATGATTATACTTGTTTGTTATATGTATTTACATTTATCCAATAAAAGTTAGAGGCTTAAAATGTGAATGAATCTAATTTTAAGCATAATTTACATTAAAAGGTCGTTTTACAACCTTTTAATGGAGAAACCTCTTTAAATCAAGTTTTGGTCACTTTAACACATTCTATATGAACATATAAAATCCTTATTTAGAATGGGGACATCAAAATTTAGTTTGTTTAATTTTTTTGAATTCTTTCGATAATGTTAAATTTTTTAATGAATAGTGAGAAATGTTGTATTTTAATTCAAAAATGTGTTTTAACTTAATTTATTTATATGGTTAGATTATCTTTTTAATTGGTTTTAAAGTGGAATTAGAATATATTTTTACCATTTAATCCAATATTGGTCATTGGAATTAATTTCTCTTTGAAATTGGACATAAACAAGGGTTAATCATTTGATAATTATTGTTTCTTAAAAACACGCTATTTGTTTTAACAATTGGAATTAATTTTAAACTAATTAATGAAACTTCTATGTTTAGAATTGGGTAAAAGAGAAATCATTTTTTAATTCAGAATATCAAATATAGGTTAGGCTGAATTTTTGGTATTTTTCTGAAAAACATCAATTTTTAATGAATAGTGAAACCACATAGTAATAATTAAAAAACTGACTTTTTCATTTAAATGAAATTTTACTGATTCTGTGAATTGATTTTTTAAATATCTACATACATTATTGTTAAAGTAAAATGTGGTTCAATAAGAATTTTTTTTTTGGTGAATATTAACTTTTGACTTTTATTTACCGATGTTAAAGGTAAATAGTGTAATTCAAGGTAAAAAGAATATTATAATAATTCAAAATTACCTTAACACTTGTCATAACATTATTTTATGAGTAATTTCAGGCCATGGACATACTTTGGTCTATTTTGCGACCCCATGTAGCCACATATGAATGATAGTGACACTTTAGATTAATTAATTTAATGTAAAGGTGAAAATGACATAAAGAAAAATCTTTTAGTAAATTAATTCATATATGGTGTTATATAAGTAATATTTTTTAGTATAATTATTAATTGGAAAGATAAAAATATTTCATACATCATGGTATTTGTTTTATAATTTTTAGACATTGAATAAATTAAATTATTTATGACACAATAATGATGCAGTGTTTACCTCATTAATAAATCATATAAATAAATAAGATTATAAATGTCAATATAATATCCAAAACCTATAAAATTCGTATTGAATGATTTTATTTAGTCCATGAGTCCTCTTATATTCTACTATAATGATTTTTGGACATTTAGAATCCGAATAACATTATCTAATAAAATAATATTGTCACACTTTCCTAAAGAGCCCCTCCTCCCCCTTAGAAAACGATTCCATTTATATACAATTACTCAAACCTCTAAAGATTTTTGGCTCATCCATACTCTACCAAATTAATCTACCTACATACATATCCTCCTCCAAGAGGCCATACCTTAGGTGGAAGGTACTTTAAAAAAACATTTATGTTCAATCCAAAGGGAGTTACCCAAATTAAAGATAATGGTTTCTCTTAACATCTTTTATTTTATTTTTCTTATCCAACCCCTAAACTCTTTTTATTACTTTATTTTATAACAACACCAGTATTCTAAATATATTAGGATGTTGTTATGAGAAGTATTAAAACTAATGTTATACACACCTCCATCTAATGGGTGAAGAACATAAAGTTTCTTGTTGATTTGCAAACTAACACCTCACGGAACGATGATTGTTCAATTACATCATACTACCTCTCACGGTGAACATTATGATGGAACTGTATTTATATATGATATATATTATGCTTATTTCTTCTTTATGGATCTGTATTTCTCATTTATATCATACCTTTCTGGTTTCCATCATGGTTAAATGCTATAATTTCATTTGAGGAAGTGCGGACTACTGACCCCTCAAAGTGATATGACTCGTTACTTCCTTATATGAGATTTATAATGAATATATTTCAGGATATTATATATGATATTATACTGGAATTATAATATTCCTATTTATCATTTTGTTTTAATTCCATTAAAATATGAAATAGAAATGAAATTTGCGTTCATGCCTACGTTCGGCTTACCATCTCCATGAACATTGCATTTCATTTCTTACCTTCAAATGATATGTACTGTTATATATATATATATATACTGGATATATATGATATATATGATATCTAAATATTAATATCATTCTGGATATAATGGTCTATTGAAAACATGGACAATTAGTAAATATAAGGTGTTCATTTTTTACTGAAGTACCAAATTTCGACAAAACAGACGTTATTAACTTAAATGATTACATAATGTTTATAAGATTGTAATAAGTAATATAAAAGGATTAATAAAAAATTTTATTATGAAATTATAAAATAACTTTAGTTTATTATTCTAGAGATTAATGAACGAACGGGTCAAGTCGGACAACGAGGTACGTGGATTTCTTATCTCACTTCTAATTCTATGAGATTTCCATTGTTCGCCACTTATTTATTGCATGTGGTGTAATGTGTATTTCTATTGATATATACTATCATGATTAAATTTATATTCATGGTATTCTGTGATTCATTTTGTGGTTATTAACTTTTGGTCATATGACTCAATTTGATTACAATGAAGTAAGGGTTTTTCATCTCACTTTTTTTTCCCGTGAAATTCATGCTATATTTAACACTATTTAATTTTGTGTGGTGTGTGTACTGTCCATGATTATATTCATTGTGTAATATAAAATAATTATTTGGTATTTACATCTTCATTGAATGATCCTTATTTCATGTGGGGTATCTTTCATATGTTACCCAATCTGTAAGGGAAGCTTTCACCCTCCTCTATTTAAAAGACTTCTTTTTTGTTATGTATTTTATTTTACATCTTAATATGTTAGGATATGTTCTTATATATACTTCTTGATGTAAATTGTATGTCCAAGTGATGAGATACACTTTTTATCTCATCAACACATTTTCTGAATTATAATGTGACGCCGTTAGGCTTTCAAATTTTTTGCAAGGGAACTTTTTAACCCAATTTAAATTATTTGGGTTTAACTTGTACTTCTTGAATATGTCATCCTATGAATATGTGTGAATGACATATAATTTTTTTAAAATTAATATCCACTTATATTGTCTGTATTTATATTTTTCACACATAATTATGTGATTGATTTATCCTTAATTTAAAGATACCGTCTTTATAAGGGATTTCATCTCAATTTACATTTCCATTGAGAATTCATTTTTTTATGAACAAATTCACTCTTATATGGTGTATATATTGTACTTTTTTTATATTATATCATGAATCTATTTATTCTCATGATATTATAATGTTCAGATTAAGTTTTATTCCTCAATTATTTGTATTCAAGAGTCTCTCATTTCGTTAAAAACTCTTTAACCAAAATATGGTTTTAAATGTTTTAAAAATTTATTATTATAAATCATTATCTTTAATGTCCATGTTTTAAAAATGTTTTTGAGTATTTATTTATATCGACATTAATTTTTAAAAATTATAATTCCATTAAAATCTTCAATGTGGTATGGAACACTTTGAATCAAAAATCCATTTTTAAATGTTTTATGAAAATGGAATGATTATTTCAATATCTTGAAATTACTTCTTGGGATTTAAAATGAAATGTTATTATTGAAATTTTTATATTTTCAATATTTTATTTTTTATGATGGTACTTGGACATTTGACGGGTGGTTATGTGCTAATCCATATGACGGGTGATGTTGTGATAAACCAGGATTGGTGGTTACGTTATAACCTCCAATGCATTGGGTATGGAAGTCGGCTATACGGCCATTCCATTTAGTTATATTTGTGGAAGTCGATCGTATGGTTATTCCCCTTAAGAATTTTTATGTCCCAAGTTACCTTAATATGTTATGTGTTATTTATATGGGTTTTATGAAAATCATTTGGTTACAAAAGGGTAAGAAATGATCTTTTATTTAGTGAAGAGTATTTACTACTTCATAAAGGGGAAAAGTATTAATAATGATAAATTATTCCTGGAAGACTTGTTGTTTTGAAAATATAACAGTTTTCCTTATTTGTGTTTCCCTTACTGAGCCTTTTATGCTCATCCCATATTTTGAAATGTTTTTCAGAGGACATAAAGAAGAATAGGGTCAAGGATGGTATCATGGAAAAGTGATGCTTCCTTAAACATGGAACTAGACATGAATCTTTTTTAGAGTTTTTGTTTTGTGATAAAAATGGAAACTGAGTAGAAGTTTCTACATTGAAATTTTTGAAAAGAAATATAATAGTTATGACCTAATTCTATAAAACTCCAAACCTGAAAAGATCCTAAATTTGAATTATTCATTTAATTCAATATTATTCAATGTTTAAGGTCGGGTTCTTACTGTTGGTATCAGATGTAGGTTTAGATAACTTTAGAGGTTGGGGAGTTATCTAAGAATAAGTGAAATAAAAATAATAGTTAGAATATTAGAAAGTGTATTAGTTATTTTTAATGAGATTATGATAAAATGAATATGTATTTCTCCTCCTCATAAGATATTACATGTTGATTTTATTGATATACTCACACAGACCTTTTTCGTTTTAGTAAATGGCCGGATCTAGTAGGCACCAAAGTAACAGTGGATGTGAAGAAAACTGTGACGGTTTTTTGGATGAGAAACTGAATAAAATGAGAGCTAAAATGAGAACTCTTGTGGATATTCTCAACCATCTATCTGGAGTGATGATTGAAAAACTGAACCGTGGTTATTTTTATAAGGCTTTGTATATACAAGAAACAAATCCATATTGAATTTCTGGTAATAATCATATAGGTAAGTATGTTAAAAAACCTTTAGGTCAAGGATGTGGAAAGAAACACCTAAGAAAATTCTTCAAAGGGATGGGAAGATGCTATAGATGTGGGAATGAAGGTAATAAAGAAAGAAAATTCCATGGAAAAAGTAAGCATCCAATTGACTCTTGGAAAGGGAAATCAGTTCTTTCTGAGGGATCAATTGAATGTTTCAAATGTGGTGTGCATGATCAACATACAGACAGATGTCCTAAGAAGTTGTTTCGAGATTGGGATCACCTAGATCATTCAAATATATGTTCACCAATACCTAATTCCATTCCAATTGAGGATGAATAAATCTACAATGACTAATTAAAGGTATGGATTATTTCTTAACATATGTTTTGACATTATTGAATCTTAGGATACGATTCATGATTTTGTTTGTAGGAAAGAAGTATTTCAGAATAAGTTGGAAAGGAATGGTTAATTGGTCATGAAGAATGTTTAATGAGTAAGAAGTCAACATATAATGGATTCAAGTGTTATGGTAGATTTTAAGATGATGAAATACTTAAAATTATTAAGGCTCTTTTGATAATGGGGTTATATTGGAAGACTTTTTATAGTATGTGTAACCCTGAATATTGATATATGAAAATGTTATTCAGGGAATAATTATCATTTCTTATGATGATTAATGATGGAATTTTATTTTGGGAGAATCTATTTTTTTATTATGGACATATAGTGATTTAGTTTTTTATGGAAATTATTAACCTATCATAGAGAATATGTGATTTTGTTAATTACACTTCAGTATGAGAATTTAAGGGTAGTTGATTTTTATTTGGAGATAAATTTAAAGATTTACAGTGGAAGTCTATGTGACTAAATCCTTCGGAGTTTTGGATTACATTATTTGTTTGGGTTATTTTGTATAAATTTATGGAAAATGTTATATTTAATGGTCTTTATTGAACATTGGGTACTTTTTGTTGAATTTTGGAGATTAAGTGTAGTATTTATTTTTATAAAGGATCATCCATTTGGGGATTATATGATCCCGTACTAACCAGTTTTTGGTTTTGGTTAATGTCTATAGGCAGAAGAAATATATATCTTTTTTTTTGGATTATTTGATTCTCTAGAAGTTGATTCTTGTGATTTTTGATGTGACAAAGTCAGTTTTAATATTCATCATTGGGAGAAAAGATGCGTCTGTGGTAGAAATTTAATAAAGGATGAAAGTATACATGACAAGTATGTATGTTTCCTTATGTTTTTAGTTAAGCTTATAAATAAATTCCTCAACAGTATGAAAAGTAATTTAAAACAAAAACATTTTCTGTTAACTTTTACTATTGGGGAATCAAAGACCATTTAACGCATCACATGTTTGTGATTTTATAGTGGTTAACATTATCCTAATCATGTTCTCTATCACTCTCCATCAGAACGTGACCGTTTTTTCTTCCTTCCATATCCATGTTTTCCTATGTGGAATCCTATAATGGGTTATCTTGGGTGACCTTTGTACTTCCCTTTCTTTCATTTAAAGTGATAGTTTTACTAACTCTTTTCTGATGTGGGACTTTTAATGAAGTTTCAAAGCCCTGATTTAAAATTGCGGGGACATAATTCCCAAAAGGGGGGAAGGATGTAACATCCCATGTAAATAAAGAATATGAAATATTTCATATTTATTAATATTTGTCAATTAAATATTAATTTTACTTTAAAGGGGTTGCTATGTTCGATAGCATACCCGATACGCAACAACGGGTTTCCTTGAAATCCTACGTTGCACACTAATAATATAATATTATTATTTTAAATGGTAGTTAACTCCAAGCCATTTTATTGGAGGTAATGAACAAAAATATCTAAAATATTATTATACATGTTTGTTAAATGTAGTTACATTTATCGAATAAAATTTTGAGGCTTAAAATGTGAATTAACATAATTTTAAGCATAATTTACATTAAAAGGCTGATTTACCACTTTTTAATGCCGAACCCTTTTTAAATATAGTTTTTGTCACTTTAACAAATTCTATATGAAAAAATAAAATCCTTCTTTTTAATGGGGATATCAAAATTTACTTTGTGTCAATTTTTGGAATTTTCCTGATAAAGTTCATTTTTTTAATGAATAGTGAAAAATAATTTATATTAATTCAAAACTGCATTTTAATCTAATTTATTTATAAGGATAGATTATCTTTTTATTTTTTTTATAGTTTAATTAGAATATATTTTTACCATTTAATCCAATACTGGTCATTGGAATTAATTTCACTTTGAAATTGGACATAAACATGTGTCAATCTTTTGATAGTTATTGTTTCTAAAAAACACGCTATTTGTTTTAACAACGGAAATTAATTTTAAATTAATTAATGAAAATTCTATGTTTAGAATTTGGTAAAATATACATCATTTTTGAATATGGAATATCAAATATATCTCCGGCTGAATTTTTGGTATTTTTCGGGAAAACATCAATTTTTGATGAATAGTGAAACCACTTAGATGTAGTTAAAAAACTGACATTTTCATTCAAATGAAATTTTACCACTTCTGTGAATTGAATTTTGAAAATCCGACATTCATGGTTGTTATTAGTACATAAAATATGGTTCAATAAGATGAAAATAATTTTTGGTGAACAGTAACCTTTGAATTTTATTTACTGTGGTTAAAGTTAAATAGGGTAATTCAAGGTAAAAAGAATATTATAATAATTTAAAATTACCTTAACACTTGTCCTAACCTTATTTTATCAGTAATATACGACCATGGGAATCCTTTGGAAGATTTTGGGTCCCCATGGAGCCACTTATGAATGATAGTGACACTTTAGATTAATTAATTTAAAGTAAAGGCAAAAATGAAATAAACAAAAATCTTTTTGTAAATTAGTTCTTATATGGTGTTATATAAGTATTATTTTTGACTATAAATATTAATTAGAATGATCTAACAACTTTGGATATCATGGTATTAGTTTTATAATTTTTAGACATCTAATAAATTAAATTATTTATGGCACAATAATTATGTAATGTTTAACTCATTAATAAATCATATAAATAAATAAGATTATAAATATTAAAATAACATCCAAAACCAGTCCAATTATTATTGGATGATTTTATTTCGAACATGAGTCATCTTATCTTTGACTATAATGATTTTTGGGCCTTTATAATCTGAATATTATTATTTAATAAAATAATATTTTCACACTTTCCTAAAGAGCCCCTCCTCCCCCTTATAAAAGGAGATTATTTCTAACCAATTCCTCAAACCTCTCAAGCATTTTTTCTCATCCCACCTCTACCCAAGTAAGCTCCCTGCATCACTATATTCCTTCTAGAAGCCTTAAATTAGGTATAAGGCACTTCAAAAAACCATTTTGGTTCAAACCAATGGGAGTTACCCAAATTAAAGGTAATGGTTTATCTTAACATCTGTTCTTTTATTTTACTTCTACAACACATAAACTATTTTTGTTCCCTTATTTTATAAAAAAACCAGTATCCTCAATATACTAAGATGTTTTTATAAGAAGTTTTCAAAAAACACTTACAGACACCTCCATCTAATGGATGAAGAACATAACGTTTCTATGGATGGAAAACTAATTCCTCACAGAATGATGATTGTTCAATTACCTCCTACCGCTTCTTATGGCGGCCATTATGATGGAAATGTATTTATATATGATGTATATTATGTTCATTTCTTCTTTATGCTTTGGTATTTTCCATTTATATTATACCTTTATGATTTCCATTATGGTTAACGCGATAATTTCATTTGAGGAAGTGCGTACTACTGGCCCCTCAAAGTGATATGACTCGTTAATGCCTTATGTGGGATTCATAAAGGATAGCGTTCATGATATTATATATGATATTATAAAGGAATTATAATATACCTATGTATCATTATGTTTTAATTCCATTAAAATAAGAAATAGAAATGAATGGTGCGTTCATGCGTACGTTCGGCTTACCGTCTCCAAGAACAGTGCATTTCATTTATTACCGTCAAATAATATGTACTATTATAAATATAAATAAATATATATATAAATATACTAGATATATATGATATATATGATTTCTAAATATGAATATCATTCTGGATATAATGGACCATTGACAACATGGACAACTCTAAAATATAAGGCGTTCATTTTCGACTCAAGTACCAAATATTGACAAATCGAACATTATTAACTTAAATGATTACATAATGATTATAACATGGGAATAAGTGAAAAAAGGAATAATAAACTTGAAAAGGGTTCTTAAGTAAGTATATATTATCTTTAGTTTATTATTCATGAGATTAAAGAACGAACGTGTCATGTCGGACAATGAGGTAAGGGGATTTCTTATCTCACTTTTAATTCTGTGAGATTTCCATTGTTCACCACTTATTTATTGCATGTGGTGTAATGTGTACTGAAATTTATATGTATTATCATTATTAACTTTATATTCATGGTATTATGTGATTCATTTTGTGAATATTAACTTTTGGTCATATGAATTGTTTTGATTACAATGAAGTAAGGGTTTCTCGTCTCACCTTTTTTCTCGTGAGATTCTTGCTATATTTTCCACTATTTCATTTTTTGTAGAGTGTGTACTGTCTATTATTGTATTAATTGTGTAATATACAATAATTTTTGGTTATTTAAATCTCCATTTAATGATCCTTCTTTCATGTGGTGTATCATTCATATGTTACCCAATCTGTAAGGGAACCTTTCACCCACCTGTATTTAAAAGACTACTTTTTGTTATGTATTTTATTTTACATCTTACTATTTTGGGATATGTTCTTATATATCCTTATTGATGTAAATTTTATTTCCAACTGATTAGATGACCTTTTTATCACATCAACTCATTTTCTGAATTTTAATGTGACGTCGTTAGGATTTCGAATTTTTGCAAAGGAACTTCTTAACCCAAATTCAATTCTTTAGTTTAAACTTGTACTTTTAGAATATGTTGTCCTATGAATATGTGTGAAGGAAATCTAATTGTTTTACAATTAATATCCACTTATATTGGGTGTATTTATATTTTTCACACATAATTATGTGATAGATTTATCCTCAATTTAAGGATACCCTCTTTATAAGGGATTTCATCTCAATTTACATTTCCATTGAGACTTCATTGATGTTAAGTGCCAATTCACTCCTATATGGTGTATATACTGTCTTTTGTCATATTATATCACGAATATATTTATTCTCATGATATTATAAAGTTTATATTATATTTTATTCCTCAATTATTTGTATTCAAGAGTAACTCATTTTGTTAGAAACTTTTTAACTAAAATATCATTTTAAATGTTTTAAATTTTTTTATTCTAAATCATTATATTTAATGTCCATGTTTTAAAAATAGTTTTTAGTATTTATTTATATGGACATTAATGTTAAAAATTATAATTCCATTAAAATATTCAAAGTGGTATGGAACACTTTGATTAAAAAATATCTTTTTAAATGGTTTATGAAAATGGAATGATTATTTCAATATCTTGAAATTAATTGGGAATTCAAATGAAATGTTATTACTGAAATGTTTATATTTGTAATATTTTATGTGTTATAATGGTACATGGAAATTTTATGGGTGGTTATGTGATAAAACATATGACAGGTGGTGTTGTGATAAACCGGGACAGGTGGTTACATTATAACCTCCAATGCATTGGGTATGGAAGTCGATCGTATGGCTATTCCATCTAGGGGTATTTGTGGAAGTCGAACGTATGGTTATTCCACTTAAGAATGTTTATGTACCATGTTATCTTTATATGTTATGTGTTATTTATATTGGTTTTATGAAAATATTTTGGTTAAAAAATGGTAAGCAATGATCTTTTATTCAGGGAATAGTATTTACTACTTCATAAAGGGTTAAAGTATTACTTATGATAAAGTATTACTGGCTTACATGTTGTTTTGAAAATCTAATAGTGTTCCTTCTTTGTGTATCCCTTACTATTCCTTTTATGCTCATCCCAAGTTTTGAAATGTTTTTCAATGGAATTAAAGAAGAATAGGGTCAAGGATGCGATCATGGAAAAGTCATGCTTCCTTAAACATGGAATTATACATGACTCTTTTTTTAGAGTTTTTGTTTTTTGAATAAAATGGAAACTGAGTAGAAGTTTCTACATTGTAATTTTTGAAAAGAAATATAATAGTTATGACCTAATTCTATAAAACACTAAACTTGAAAAGATCACCAATTTGAATTATTCATTTAATTCAAGATTATGAAATGTTTAAGGTCAGGTCTTTACAGTTGGTATTATAGGTAGGATTAGATAACATTAGTGGGTGGGGAGTAACCTAAGCATAAGTGACATAACCATAATCGTTATCATATTAGAAAGTGTCTTAGTTATTTTTAATGAGTTTAAGATAACATGAATAAGTATTTACCCTCCTCATAAGATATTACATGATGATTTTACTGACATACTCACACTGACCTTTTTGGTTTTAGTAAATGGCTGGATCTAGTAGGCACCAATGTAACAATGGATGTGAAGAAAACTGTGATGGTTTTAAGAACGATAAACTGAATGAAATGAGGGGTACAACAAGAACTCTTGTGTTTATTCTAACCCATCTATCTGGCATCATGATTGAAAACCTTAACCATGTTGATTTTTATAAGGCATCGTATATGCGAGAAAAAATCCATACAAAATTTTTGGTAATAATCATATAGGTAAGTATGTTCAAAAACATATGTGTCAATAATGTGGAATGAAACACCTAGGAAAATGCTCAAAAGGGATGGGAAGATGCTATAGATGTGGGAATAAAGGTCATAAAGCAAGAAACTGCAATGGAAAAAGGACGCATCTAGTTCACTCTAGTAAAAGGAATGAAGTTATTTCTGAGGTAACAATTTAATGTTTTAAATGTTGTGTGCATGGTCATTATATATACAGATTTCCTACGATGATGTTTTGAGAATGATACCACCAGGATTATACAAATATATGTTTACCAATACCTAATGCCATTCCAATTTATGATGAATAAACCGAAAATGACTAATGAAAGGTATGGATTATTTCTTAACATATGTTTTGACATTATTGAATATTTAGATATGATTCATTATTTTGTTTGTATGAAATAATTATTTCAAAATAAGTTGGAAAGGAATGGTTAATGGATCATGAAGAACATTTAATGAGTAATAAGTCAACATATAATGGATTCAACTGTTATGGAAGATTTTAGGATGATGAAAACTTAAAAGTATTAAGGCTCTTTCGATGATGGGATTATATTGGAAGACTTTTTAGGGTATGTGTAACCCTGAATCTTGATAGATGAAAATTTTATTCAAGGAATAATTATATTTTCTTTTGATGATTAATGATGGATTTTTTTTGGGAGAATCTATGTTTTTATTATGGACATATGCAGATTTGGTTTTTTATGGAAAGGATTGACCTATCATAGAGAATATGTGATATTCTTAATTAATATTTTGTATGAGACTTTATGAGAAGTTGATTTTTATTTGGAGATAAATTTTTTGATTTACAGTGGAAGACTATGTGACTAAATCCTTCGGAGTTTGAATTACAATCTTAGTTTGGGTTATTTTGTAGAATTTTAAGGAAAATGGTATATTGAATGGTCTTTGTTGAACGTTGGGTACTTTTTTTTGATTTTTGGAGATTAAGTGTAATATTTTTTTTATAAAGGATTATCTTATTTGGGGAATATATGATCTCTTACTAACAATTTTATGGTTTTGTTTAATGATAAAAAACAGGGGAAATATATAGCTTTTTTGTGAATTATGTGATTCTCTAGAAGTTAATTCTTGTGATTTTTGATGTGACCATGTCAGTTTAAATACTCATACTTCGGAGAAAAGATGCGTTTGTGGTAGAAATTTAGTAAAGGATGAAAGTCTACAAGATAGGTAAGTATGTTTCCTTATGTTTTTAGTTAATCTCATAAATAAATTCCTCAACAGTATGAAAACTAACTTAAAAAACACTTTGTCTGTTAACTTTTACTGTTGTGGAATCAAATACCATTTAACCCATCACATGTTTGTGATTTTCTGGTTGTTAACTTTATCCTAATAATGTTTTCTATAACTCTCTATCAGAACATGGCCGTTTTATTCTACCATATCTGTGTTTTTCTACATGGAATCCTAGTATGGGTTATCTCAGGGGACCTTTGTACTTATCTTTCTTTCTTTTAAAGTGATAGTTTTATTGACTCTTTTCCGATGTGGGAATTTTAATGAAGTTTCCAAGCCCTAATTTAAAACTGCGAGGACACAATTCTCAAAAAGGGGGAAGGATGTAACATCCTAGGTAAATAAATAATAAGAAATATTTCATATTTATTAATATTTTTGAATTAAAAACTAATTTTACTTTAAAGGGGTTGCTATGTTTGATAGTGTACCTGATACACAACAACGAGTTTCCTTGAAATCTTACTTTATAGACTAAAAATATAATATTATTATTTTAAATGGTAGTTAACTCTAAGTCGCTGTATTGGAAGGAATGAATAAAAAATACTACAATATGATTATACATGTTTGTTAAATGTATTTACATTAATCCAATAAAAGTTACAGGCTTAAAATGTGAAAGAATCTAATTTTAAGCACAATTTACATTAAAAGGTCGATTTACCACCTTTTAATGGATAACAATTTTTAAATATAGTATTTTTCACTTTATTAAATTCTATATGACCAAATAAAATCCTTCTTTAGAATGGGGACATCAAAATTTACTTTGTGTCAATTTTTGGAATTTTCTCGATAAAGTTCCTTTTTTAATGAACAGTGATAAATATTATATTTTAATTCAAAACTGCGTTTTAATCTAATTTATTTATATGGTTAGATTATATTTTTAATTGGTTTTAGAGTGTAATTAGAATATATTTTTACCATTTAATCCAATACTGGTCATTGTAATTAATTTCACATTGAAATAGGACATAAACAAGTGTCAATCTTTTGATAGTTATTGTTTCTTAAAAACACGCTATTTGTTTTAACAACGAGAATTACTTTTAGATTAATTAATAAATGTTCTATGTTTATAATTTGGTAACATATAAATCAGTTTTTAATACTTAATATAAAATATAGATTAGGCTGAATTTTTTGTTTTTTTTTCTGAGAAACATCAATTTTTTATGAATAGTAAAACCACTTAGTAGTAGGTAAAAAACTGACATTTTCATTTAAATGAATTTTTACCACTTCTATGAATTGAATATTTAAAATCCAACATACATGGTCGTTATTAGTAAGTAAAATGTGGTTCAATAGGATGAAAATATTTTTTGGTGACTAGTAACTTTTGAATTTTATTAACCACGGTTAAAGGTAAATAGGGTAATTCAAGGTAAAAAGAATATTATAATAATTCAAAATTACCTTAAAACTTGTCCTAAACTTATTGGATGTGTAATGGATGACCATGGTCATCCTTTGGTCTATTTTGGGACCCTATGGAGCCACTAATGAATGATAGTGACACATTAGATTAATTAATTTAAAGTAAAGGATAAAATGACATAAAAATCATTTAGTGAATTAATTATTATATGGTGTTATAAAATAAATATTTTTGACTGTAAATATTAATTGAAAAGATAAAAATATTTCCTACATCATGGTATTTGTTTTATAATTTTTAGACATCGAATAAATTAAATTATTTATGGCACAATAATTATAAAGTGTTTACCTCATTAATAAATCATATAAATAAATAAGATTATAAATATTGAAATAACCTCCAAAACCTATCCAATTATTATGGGGTGATTTTATTTTGACCATGATTCTACCTATCTTCGACTATAATGATTTTTGGACATTTAAAAACCGAATAATATTGTGTAATAAATTAATATTTTCACACTTCCCTAAAGAGCCCCTCCTCCCCCTTATAAAAGGAGACCATTTATAACCAATTACTCACCGCTCTCAAGACTTTTTTCTCGTCCAAAATCTTCACAATTAAGATCCCTACATCCCTCTACTCCTCCTAGAATCCTTACCTTAGGCAGAATTCACTTCAACAAACCATTTTTTTTCAAACCAAAGGGAGTTACCCAAATTAAAGGTAATGGTTTCTCTTAACTTCTTTTCTTATATTTTATTTCTCCAACCCCTAAAGTATTTTTATACCCTTATTTTATAAAAAAACACTATCTGAAAAATAATAGGATGTTTTTATTATAGGAATTCAAACTACAATTACACACACCTCCATCTAATCGGTGGAGAACATAATTTTTCTATGGATGGAAAACGTACGCCTCACGAAAAGATGATTGTTCAATTACCTTCTACCACCTATCCTGGTGGACATTATGATGGAACTGTATTTATATATGATACATATTTTGTTTATGTATTCTTTATGGTTATGTATTTTCAATTTATATCATACCTTTATGGTTTCCATTATGGGTAAACATGATAATTAAATTTGAGGAAGTGCGGACTACCGCCCCCTCAAAGTGATTTGAATAATTAACGACTTATGTGGGATGTATAAAGAATAGATTTAATGATATTATATATGATATAATACTGAATTATAATTTACCAATGTATCATTATGTGTTAATTTCATTAATATAAGAAATAGAAATGAATATAGCATTCATGTGTACCTTCTGCTTATCGTCTCCATGACCGGTGCATTTCATTTCTTACCTCCAAATGATATGTACTATTATAAATATATATAAATATATATACTAGATATATATGATATAAATGATATCTAAATATGAAAATCATTCAGGATATAGTGGACTATTGACAACATAAATAACTTGTAAAAATAAGGTATTCATTTTTTACTCAAGTACCAAATATCAACAAAACATGCGTTATTAACTTAAATGATTACATAATATTTATAACATCGTAATAAGTGATGTAAAAGGAATAATAAACTTGAAAAAAAATTCTTAAACAAGTATAAATTAACATTAGTTTATTATTCAAAATATTAAAGAACGAACGGGTCAAGTCGGACAACGAGGTAAGGGGATTTCTTATCTCACTTTTAATTTCCTGAGATTTCAATTATTCTCCACTTCTTTATTGCATGTGGTGTAATGTGTACTTCCACTGATATATATTTTACTGATTATATTTATATTCATGATATGATTTGATTCATTTTTTGGTTATTAACTTTTGGTCATATGACTTGATTTGATTACAATGAAGTAAGGGTTTTTCATCTCACTTTTTTTCCCGTGAGATTCATGCTATATTGGACACTACTTCCGTTTTTGTGGAATATAAACAGTCCATGATTGTATTAACTGTGTAATATAAAATAATTTTTGGGTATTTACATCTTCCATTAATTATCCTTATTTCATGTGGTGTATCTTTCATATGTTACCCAATCTGTAAGGGAACCTTTCACCCTCCTCTTTTTAAAAGACTTATATTTGTTATGTCATTTAATTTACATATTATTATGTTGGGATATGTTCTTATATATCCTTATTGATGTAAATTTTATGTCCAATTGATGTGATACCCTTTTTATCAAATAAAATCATTTTCTGAATTTTAATGTGACGCCGTTAGGATTTCAATTTTTTTGAAGGGAACTTCTTAACCCATTTTCAATTCATTGGGTTAAACTTGAACTTCATGAATATGTCATCCTATTAATATTTGTCAATGAACTATAATTTTTTTAGACTTAATATCCACTTATATTTGGTGTATTTATATTTTTCACACATAATTATTTGATTGATTTAGCCTTAATAAATGGATACCTTCTTTATAAGTATTTCATCTCAATTTACATTTCCATTGAGACTTCATTCTTTTTATGAACCAATTAACTCTTATATAGTGTATATACTGTCCTTTGTCATATTATATCATGGATACCTCTATTCTCATGATATAATAATGTTCAGATTAAATTTTATTCCCCAATTATTTGTATTCAAGAGTCTCTCATTTTGATAAAAACTCTTTAACTAAAATATCATTTTAAATCTTTTAAAAATTCATTATTCTAAATAATTTTCTTTAATTTCCTTGTTTTAAAATGGTTTTTAGTATTTATTTATATGGAAATTAATGATTAAAAATTAAAACTACATTAAAATATTCAAAGTGGTATGGGACACTTTGATTCAAAAATCACTTTTTAAATGGTTTCTGAAAATGGAATGATTATTTCAATATCTTGATATTACTTCTTGGGATTTAAAATTAAATGTTATTAGTGAAATGTTTATATTTTCAATATTTTATGTATTATGACTGTACATGGACATTTTATGGGTGGTTACGTGATAAACCATATGAAATGTGGTGCCGTGATAAACCAGGACGGGTGGTTACGTTATAACCTCCAACGCATTGGGTATGGAAGTCAATCATAGGGCTATTCCATTTAGTGATATTTGTGGATGTCGACCGTATGGTTATTCCCATTAAGAATGTTTATGTCCTAGGTTACCTATATATGTTATGTGTTCTTCATATGGGTTTTATGTAAATATTTTGGTTAAAAATGGTAAGCAATGATCTTTTATTTAGTGAAGATTATTTACTACGTCATAAAGATGAAAAATATTACTTATGATAATGTATTCATAGATTAATTATTGTTTTGAATATCTGACAGTTTTCCTTCTTTGTGTATCCCTTACTGTGCCTTTTATGCTCATCCTATGTTTTGAAATGTTTTTAACAGGACTTAAAGATGAATAGTTTCAAGGACAGGAACAAGGAAAAGTCATGCCATCTTAAACAAGGGACTAGACATGAAGATTTTTTAGAGTTTTTGTTTTGTGAAAAAAATGGAAACTGAGTAGAAGTTTCTACTTTGTAATTTTTGAAAAGAAATGTAATAGTTATGACATAATTCTCTAAAACTCTAAACCTGAAATGATATTCAATGTGAATTATTCATTTTATTCAAGATTATACAATGTTTAAGGTTGGGTCCCTACATCGGGGAACATTTCTCTAATTGTTATTTTGATTCTTATCCCTTGAATTATTCATTCATAATGAGAATTCTTCATTTGGCCCATGGTTCGACATATCTCGATCAATTGATCATTTATCACCTTTTTCATTTCACAATAACCTGTTATTAAAGTTCCATGATCCACACAACATGATGGAGGTGGGATTATGAAAGAGAACACATTTTGGTTGCCTATAGACACTGGATTTTTCATTATTCATCATTCATCGGCACATAATGGTGAGAAATTCCTATATTTGTTTTCCACGAATATTTGATGACCAGAAAATGGTGTTTTTCAATGCTGAGGGTCAGTCGAGGAATTTCCTTGAGTTTTCTGGAAAGGCATGGAAGGATCGGAGGCCAGAGCGGCAAAGAAGGTGCACGGAAGAAGAACCTATGATTCAGGAAACTAAAGAACCACACTGCATGTAATATAGGATTACTCGACATGTGTGGCTCCCTATGTTGAAAATAGGGTTTCAGACATGAGTAAAAGATCCATAAACATGTCAACCCTTCCAAGAGACTAGGCGTGTACCTAAGAGGGTACATGAACATGGGGTGGACAACACAGGACTGAGCATGTTGTGTAATCCCCTACATAGACACATCCTAGATAGGTACATGGTCTAAGCCATGTTCTGGAACAAAAAATCATGTACTCGGGAAGAAGTCATGTACTAGAATATAGGTAAACTACAAGATCAACCTATAGGCCATGTACTACTACAAAAACATCCGATAAATACACTTTCTGTTCACACAGGTAGGAGCCGAGATCAAAAGGAAGGACATGTAACCACTTCTACACACTATTAAATTCATTATACCTGGCTTTGATCCCTTGTACTCTATATCTTGTTCAATTATCAATATGTCAAACAAAACATAACCTTTCACAAATTGTTAGTATGGAATCATATCCTACTCCAAGTACTACAATCCCTTTAGCTGGACTTCCTAGATTGAGACATTGGAATCCCTCAGAGAGGCCCAAATTGAGATCCTTTATTCATCATTGTGTCGTAGGTGGAGTCCTTGGTATCATTTGGACCAACACCACATGAGCGTTGATCCTCTTCTTAGTGGGTTAATCTAGATAGAGTTGTTGGTATAACCCCGTACCCTTGGAAATGATCCTCATTTGTGTATCATATTCACTTTATAATATTACTATGTACTTTCTCATAATGGGACCTAATGATTATAACATCTCTGATGAATGTCATTAGTTTTATCAGACTTAGTAATTTTTTCATTCAAATTTGTTCTTTGTGGAATCTTAATGTTGGAAACCTACGATCGTATACTATGTGTGTTACATACCTTTAATTTTTTTTAGTGTATCCAGTTATTTGTGTTATATCTGTTGTAGACATATACCAGTGTAGAGATAACCTTTTTTAATTTTTTGTATTATTAGTGGTTTTGGGGTTTCAATCTGAGTATTGTTATACTGAACCTTTCATGAGATTATCCAGCACATGTCGTGTCTTATATAGATGATCATATTTCTGGACCAAGACTATACGGTCCTTCGGGAGACAGAATAGACTGAGGTTTGTCCCTAATTCCTTCTAACAGTAGTCCTTGTCTTAATTTCCAGTTGGACATGTGTTTTACACTCTTTGTGGTGGTCTTGCGTTCAACCCTATATAATTTCCTTTACATCTTGTCGCACTTTGGTTACATGATATAGATGTATACATGAAAGGTTGTTCAGTTGTTTTTACATTTCGTCATTTAATTTGTTTGGAGATGTGTGAGTGTGTACTAGAACATTGGATGGGGCCACCCATGTCAGTGATATGCCTTAATGACAATAGTCTCCAGTCCTTGGAAAGTTGGAAGTGGGTTTGGGCAGTCACGGGTACGTGAGGCCCTCCTGTCATGGTTGAGTGACCGCAACTCTCCATGCCTCCCGGATGGCCCGGATGTGGGACATCCCTCCACATGGTGCATGGATCCACCACGTCTCCCCACTACTATCATGGCCAGTTGGTCGCAGCCTCCTACAGTCGCGGTACACCGATGATTCCACTGCTCCACATGGCAGGCACTGCCGTATTCCACTGCCACCAGCACATGCATGCCGGAAAATTCTTTTTCAGAACACAAAAACCACTTCGGTGGTCAGTTCATTGCACCTCCTATGCCCCCTGACCTATGGGGAGATTCATCTTCACAGTGAAGGTCTCAAACCCACATTGTTGTTGATTCAAAAAAACTATTCACAAAGAGCGCACATGCGATGGGGCTCAAGCCTGGTTCATGTTGGACCGCGCCCTATGCATTATATTTTTTAATCATTGGGAGGATCAGTGATTATCTCGCAAAAAACGTGAGATAAACTAATCCCAGATAATAACTCCCAAAAAAAATTTCACCCTCTTGCATAAACGCTCGATTTTCGGTTCAACCTGTTCATGGGTTCATCCGCATTGTTCGTTTCTAGAATAATAACTGGGAAAAAAAACTTCACAAATTGAACCCCTGCCTCTTTGACATTCATTTCCACAACAATAAGGGCTTGAGGTTTCAAGATTTTGATGTCTTTCATCGCTTTCAACTTTGTTATTCACAGTGTGCTGAATATGATTAACGTTGATCAGCGTTTTTCATTCTTCACTGCAGATGAGTTTTGATAGAGGTTTTTTAGAGAATCCTTATAGTTTATGTCCTCCTTCCACTTACACATCAACCAAAATAAAAGGATAAAACATCACAATGTTTTTTTATTATTTTAGGTCGCGTCATTACGCTGTTATGTGTCATTAATGAAATATTATGATGAGATTTAACGAGCCATTAAGGAGCCTCATAAATATTCCTTATCAATGAACTATAGAGTCAGTTTCCTCTACACAACATATGAGAAAATAAAAGAAAATATATTTTTAATTTTATTTTATTATTTATCTAAAACTCCAAAAATTAACATTTCTGTTAGTCCCTTGTCGGCCGAAGTTAATTCCTTTCTATGTGAATCCAGATATTCTAAATTCAACGGTGCCCTCAGATTTTTGATCTGAGCACCGGTTCAAAAGAAAGAAAAATTTTCTTTCACATTTATTTAAGTGTATATAAAAAAAGTATGATATTTCGTTTTGGGATCACTGGGTCTCGAAATCAATTTTCGTCAAACTGTGTGGTCTCAGAATAAATCCATATAATAAAAAAAATTACACATAATTTCGAGACATTAAAATATATTTTAATGAATTACCTAACTCTATTAATACCTATAAAATATTGTCCTACTAATAAAAGTCATGTTTTGTTAAAAAATATTTTAATATATTATTGTGTTCTATTTAAACCCAATTTTCCATAAATCAAAAGATATCAATGAGATTGAATTTATTAAAAATGAAATATAACATAGAGTCATAGGGTTTTATATTATCTTATAATCTACGTGTCTCAAATCATATATTCTAAAAAACCCACTTATCAACTTATAAAATCGTAAGGTTTTACAAATACTTCTTATAATAGTTCATTTAAGCAGAGTGGAAATGTATTATTTTTCATTATAGGTTGACATATTTTATAAGATAGTACATTCTATATCATATTAAGGAAAAATATATCTTACATATAAAATATATATTTATTATATATTTTAGTTATTTTTATGTCTACCCATGTTTAATATCTTACTCATTGATAAATTTGTTATGCCCCAATAGTTGTCAGTCTAAAGAATGTTAAGCATGGTTTAATCTCTTACATATTATGAGAAAACCCTTATGTTTTGAGATTTTAAAAGTAATGTATGTTATTCATCATTCATGTAGTATGAAAATATAATAGGTATTGATGATAATATAAATTTCCTTCGTCAAAATATTCTACACATCTTTTGATGTTTGGAAAATTATATTATATATCATCGGAAGCCATGGGAATTATATAATGTATGATTTTGTTGAAGTTCCTAAATATTAGATGAATAAATGAACTATATAAGTCTATTATCACACACATCATAATTTTTGGAGTGTAATATAACATATTAAGATTAAATATTTAAATTTTTCTTAATGTCATACATATTATAGATCAAATAAAGATAAATAAACCCATATTTTTTAATATTTAGATATTTTGGATTGATAGTTCTGTGGTGTTTTGGGAAGTTATATTTAGAGATGTATTTTTCACAATGTAAAAATCCTAATGAATTGATACTTTAACTCTTACAAACTAGTTTCTTTTGAAATAAATTCAAATGAAATTTATGGTTGACACTTAAAATATAATTTGAATCTTAAAAAAATAGGGGAATTTGGATTATGATTTTAGAATATTACCTCACTTATTGTTTCCTTTTCATTTCAAATTATGTTTTTGTTATTTCATGAATATATATTAATGAGCATAGTGACATAGATAGTTCAAAAGATAAGGAATTTAAGTGTGAATATACATAGTGAATTACATATCCACATCTACATAAATACAAAATATGAATATTATACAGAATTTATGATATTTTATGTTCCGTGGTTCGAATATTTTTTTCGAAGCCACTATGAGTATTCAAAAAGGATTCATTGGTTTCAATGAAGATATAAATTCTAATTATGTTGTAGTAATTTAAATTTTTTTATGAATTTCTTATTCTGATTTAGTTTTAGATGAGTGGGAGAAACTACAAATGATGTCATTAAAATATTTCTATTTTGGGAAGAAATGTTAAATGATTATTCTATATTCAAGGTGAAGAATATAGAATAATTTGACTAATTACTTTTGATTTATGAAAAGAAAAAATATTTTCTAAATGGTTAAAATTATTTCATTATTACATATATTTATTATGATAATTATGTTTGAATTGAATAAATTCTTTGATGTCATGAAGTGATTTTTTTACCAAAATATGCTATTACATCCATTATAAAAATTCATATCATATTTTATGACTGTGAAGATTAGGAATAGATGAATAAAACCTATAAAAAATTTAATATAACATTCAACTTCCACAATTTTTTGTGGAAGATCTTATTTTAGGAATTATCACTTTAGAGCCTCAACTTATGTTTATAATTCTATAGAGATGGATTCATCTACTATTAGTTGTTATAATTGAAAAAATATAATGTATCTAATCACTTTATACATTTCATATAGTTCCAATGGAAGTGGAATCTATATGCACATAAATATGGGTGATGTGGAATCCATTTTAACTTAATTATGGAATGAAGTGTCAAATAAATGTACATAATTGTAGAGAAAGTTTCAGTTTAGTATCCTCAAATGTGGTGAAATATTATAAGAATGCATATAATCATTGAGGTCCTTATAAAAATTATATGGATGCTACGTAAAATCCTCATATGAAGTGATATCTTCATATACGTACTTTTGAGGTCCGTTGGAAGAAAATAAATTATGAAATCACAAAATCTAAATTGGATATATATGGAGTAGAAAAAAGTATATTATTGTATCCCTAAAAACTATAAAACCATTCATGTACTACTCTCTTTACATTATTTATTTCTACTACATTACATGATTAAAAGTGAATGATATATTCACTAACTTAAGAGAAATATTTAATTAATTCAATATATTCTAAAAAACATATTTCAAATCACCCATTTATGTATCTATCTTCAATTTCATCTGGGAAAAAATTCAGTATCATAGTTTGTATCTTGGAATCTATACAATTGATAGTTTAATCTTAATGATAGATTCATCTTCGGCATGATACCAAAATTTAGTATCAAAGTTGTTCTCTTTATGAAAACCATCATTTTCTAGATATAATTTTTTTTATTTATCAACTACCCCTAAAATATTTATTATTTTCATCCTTAACAAGGTAGAGAGAAATATTCTATAAAAAATATAATTAATAATTTTTGATCTAAGAGAAGTTATGTCTTGGATTAAATACCTTCAAATGATAACACTAATTTATTTTGGAAGTCTAAAATTCCTATATAATTATTGAATATTTTTATCAAATTTATTTAAAGTAGTTATGACCATATAATATACACAATAGTGATCTTGAAATATTGAATTGTATTCAATAATATGACTATGATTTTAATTCAATGGTCCCAAAAGATGTCATTTTTTGATTTTGATTAGATAAATTAAATGGATTTTTTGAATATGCATCTAAATATGAGAAATGGGAGACAATTACAATTGCATATTAAGGAATAGATAATGTAATCCAATTAATATATAATATATTAAATATATATATTTATACTTATTGTTTTTTGATGGAAAATGAATTACATAAATTAATGGAAGTCTCACTAATTATGTGAATAATATTATTGTTTTGGTAATTTTATTGTACCTAATAAATATTAAAAAGTTCTTATAATCAAATATACTAGAGGGAGAGGATAATATTAGATAGTAAAAAAACCTAAAATATATAAACATTAAGATTTTTTTGGAGCACTTAGGATGTCTACATCTATGTTGAAAGCAAAAACATGATGATTAAAAGTTAATTAAGAATGAAAATTCTACAAACATAATTTCACCATAAAAGGACACAATATATATATTATAATTATTGTGATGAATATTATAATTCTTTATATTTTATTGATGAAATTTTATAGATCTCACGATTATTTAGTATTTTTTATAAGAGGATAAAATGAAAATTCACTAAAAGTTTTGAAAAAGTTTCCACGTCCTATGAATGTAAGAAAATAAGACAATTGTGACCCAACATTCCTAAAATCAAATCAAAAAATATGTTTTAATGAAAATTTGATTATAATAACAATGATATAACAGATAAATGGCGTGTTTTTAGGACACTATTAGTGATTCTCAGTTTAAAACTAAAGCTAAGCATTCTAATAAAATGGTAAATCTATGGCTTATAGATTAGACTGATGATGTACAATCATTCTTCTCTCTTAATAATCATTTTAGAAATTATTATTTTCATAAAAAACAATGAATATATATTTATTAATTATGATAAATATGATCCTCTAATGAAAGTGAATTAATCATTAAATATTTATTATGATGTTATTCTTTTTGAAGAGGATGGGTTTTCTAATTTTTTTTTCAATTTAAAGTCAACATTATATAAATTTAATTTTTTTCTTAACATGATGTTATATTTTCTAATTTATTAATTTAAGTTGAATATTTGAAACATACATTCATTATATTTACTAAATAAGAATATTAACTTCATCAAATCTTTTGTAAAAATAAAATAAATAATGACATACATATAATTGGATCTAATATTTAAAGGGAAAACTTTTTAAAAAATTGAGACTTGTTAAACAAGTAAAATAATGTATACTATTGAATGTTTTCATTGTGTTAATTATGAAAATTAAAATAATTATTACTACTTTTAATTTCCTCTATTTCTTCAATTAAGTATGCAGTCATTTCTTAAGATTTAATTTCATTAAAGGATTGAATTTCATTAATAATTAAAAAAAAATGTTTTTTATAAATTTTTTGTTACTTGAAATAATAGAACTAAAATCATATAGATAATTATGCGCATTATAACAATATGTTTTTTTGGAATAATTAACAAGTGGTACAATTTTAAATGATTTATTTGGTGGAAAATGAAATATACGAATAAAGAATATTTATGCTTATTTTATTTGTCAATGTTTGATGAATTTTATAGAGATATTCTTAAATTAATGATCATAAATGTTCATCATATAAATGGTTACATTATTCAATTAATTATTATTATCAAGTAAATCATAGTTATAATAACTTCTCGAAGTGAATAAACTATTTTACATTGGGAATATACATTCATATTTATTTATTATTTTCCCTTATACATACTATTTTATTATCTTAATTATTATAGACAAGTTATTTTCATCTGCTATCTACTATTAAATATTTATTTTTCTTGTTCATAGTTGTTTTTAATTTTAATTACTATTTTGTTATTTTAAATAATGAATTTTTATCATGAATCATTTTATTAACATTGGGTGAAAATTCAAACATATTATGTTATATTTATCTACATGCGCTGATTTTTATTGATATTTTTCTAGTGTGCATGAATTTACATTTTTATATTTTTACTCACTTGTGATATCACTATTATATTATTTCATTTTTTTTGAATAAACTATTCTATACTATTCTGGTTATGAATCAGGGGTCATAATTTATCAATATTATATATAACTTGTGATGAATTATTTAAATTTATATATTTAAAAATATTTTACTTAATTCTTTGAATATTTTATATTTTTTAGGGATCCATGTAGTTAATTTTTTTATATAATAGTAGTTCACATTAATGAATAATCACTTTCAAAGCATTTCAAGAAATGTTTTCTCATTGTTTAATCACTTTAAGTGTAGAAATATAATTTTTTTCAGGGGGGTGGTTGGTGTTAATGTTTTATCATTTTATTATATGTTAATGGTTAATATATTTTTCATGAGCTTTAGGGGATTTAATAATTTAACAATTTATATTTCAACCAACCAAGACTGATTTATCTATTTTTTAAATATAATTTTTATCATGGAATTGGAGTTCTTAGTAATTGAGAACACTATGTATATTTTTTTCTCATTACTATTAGATAATTCCATACTTATTATTCATGTTTATTCAACTAAATCATGTTCTTACTATTCATTATTTATTAAGGAGAATTATAGTAGTTTTATTTCATGATTATTTATTTTAATAATGTATTTTCATTATTATTATAGAGGGGTTTTATTTTAATATCCTGAGTTTTGAAGTATTATTCTATTTGTGGATGAATTTATATGTATACGACCAGTGATTTAATTTCTATTTCACATTATTTAGAGAATATACTTTTATTTCCCTTTTAATTAATGGTCTAACTTGTTTAGAGGAGATAATATATTTTATTTTTTACATGAAATTCCCTTTATTATCTAAAAATATTTGATCCTTATAAAAGGGAAAATTATGGTTGATAAATTTAATTGTTTATATGTATAAGTTTTTCAATTATCAAAAATGAGATAAATTTTAGTTAATTCTTTCTATTCATTATCGTTTATGTTTTAATAATTCATTTTCAAATTATTTACTACATATGTTTACTTTAATAATACAAACCATTGTTAATATGATATACGTTATATTTATTGAAATTATTTATAATTGTTTTATATAATTATTCTATAATTTCACATATTTTATAGTTTTGGAATGCTATATAGAATAGTTATTTTAAGAAGAGAAGAAATATAAAATTGACATTATGTATTGATATTTTTTCAATGTATTGTATGTTATATAAATTGTGAATAAAAATATTCATATATTAAATATCAAGGATTATTTTCTTATGTATTTGAGTTAGCTTTAGATATACCCAAGATTAATAACTAACACAAGGATAATAAACATATTTTTGATAGTTTAAAAAGAATCGAATTTTATATATGGATGGAAATATTACACATGATGAGAAAAACCACGTGTTATAAGATTAAGAAAAGTATAGTATATTAAAAATCATCTCCACACTACGAAAATATCATATGTATGGAATATATTAGAAATTATCTATGTAATGTTTTTAACATATCCTTTGATGTTAGAGAAATTATCTTACGTATAATTATATTAAATGGAAAAATATATTAGATATGATTTTTTTAATGATCTTATGTATAGGAATAATAAAAAAATTATCCAAGTATTTTATATTACACATCCTAATGTTTAGACAATAATATTTCATATAGAGAATTTATTTTTGGAAATTTGGTAACATCATAAATATTTAGAGTCAAATGACATGGTTTATAGATCCTTAAGTGAAGATACTAGATTTTTGCAGAATATTAAAAATTCCCAAATTTGTAGCCCACCTACACATAGTGTACCTCAACCCTAGGTAGATGATTTGTGTGATGAGTCACCTAAGAAGGACTCCATGAAAGATTACATGGTCAGGGACATAGACATGTACTAATGTACCCCGACCTGTCCTAAGCACATCGGTACAACTCCCTGGGAACTCACATATCATGTACCTAGAACACATCCATGGATTAAGTATATAGACCAACAAGAATGGCATAGACTGTTCCTAGTTATAGTAGATAAGATGGGTTGTCCACATATATAGCATGTAATGCAACCTGGCTTGGGAGTTGTTTTCCCACTAGGGAAATGATCAGTTGGTGGAATAGTACCACATACCATGTGGGTCCCCTCACACACTTATAGCTCTTCGCCTCTTTTGATAAAACATCATTGTTCTCTGTCTCCTTTATTAGAACTCAGAATTTGGCCCATGAGTAACCTATCATGGGTATTTTTTTTGTAGAATGTGGTGGATCCCTCAATTGTGGCTTTAAAGATATGATTTCGAATGTTCTGTACATGCCACATATTTATGTGATGCATGGTGATGTATGTGATCATGCAAGAGCCAAAGAGTCTACCGAGATGACACTCCAGAAAGAGTTGTGCAGTGGAGTCCTTGAAGACTACAGTGCAAACACACAAGTAGATATGGTCAAAGGAGTCCTTTAAAAAATCCAATAAAACTATCTAGTAGTGATCGGAAGTGGATTCCTTGATTAATACCGAGTTGAACATCCTATAGAGTTGGGTCGAAGAGTCATCAATGACTACTGGGTTGACCCTTCTATAGAACTACGAGTGGATTCCTCATTAAAAATTGAGTTCACCATCTAGTTATGTTGGGCAGTGGAGTACTATACGAATACTAATTTGACCCTCCAATAGAGTTATGAATTGGTGTCATCAATGAGTACCAAGTCGACCCCCTAATAGATATGGGAAGTTGCATCCTTGATGAATGCCAAGTTTACCCTCCATTAGAGTTGGTATGTAGATTCCTCAATGTATATCAAGTATGTCTAACAGTAGAGTAGGGTAGTGGAGTCCTTGAAGACTACCAAATTGACACTCCAATTGAGTTGGATAGTGGGTCCTCAATGTCTATGAGAATTAATCCATCCTATAATACCATGAGATCCGTAACCAACATCATGTTTTCCCACCTCAAATATGTGCCACTATGATGAGTCATGGTTTGGATTTCATGATTAATTAAGGGAAAAAATGTTAGATATTGTGCATAATTGATTGACTTTTGCAACCATTGGTGGCTCTTTTCCTTGTGTTGATCATGAGATAGAGACCCCTTTAATCTCCCTTTTGGTCATCCTTTGATGATGTGTGCATGCACACACACACTCACATTTCTATATCCAATTCATTGGATTTTTGATACACTTATTCCAGGAGATACTAAGCTGTGTGGCATATGCCATGAGTTTTATATTTTTATATTCTCATGGTTTCTACTCTCCAACTATATGAAATTAAGACTTGTTGTGTATTTTATATATATACTATGTCATGCCCCTAATTCGTGGATGAGTTTACTTCTACTATTTTTTGGGGTTGAGCTATTATTTTTGAATGTGTCTTACATCTGATGTATTTTTATTTATATTGAATCTCTTGTTGACCCCCCTTCATCTTTTGGGTCATCTTACTGGGTATTCATATTTTCAACCATGCATGGTCCTTTCCCGAATGTGTCATGTCTTTTGCAGATGAGGGATAGGTCAATGATGACTTTAGAAGAGATTAGGGATACTAGGTGATTTGGAATGAATAATTTCATCAATGATTGGGATTGAGGATTTGGGATCTCATAGCAGTTTACATTTCATGTTATCCCCGGATGGGACAAATTTCATGTTGGGTGTGTATTATTCCCCTATAATTTTTAATTTTATCTATCTTTTCTTGTACATAATAGAGGTTATTCAAGTTTGATTTAATTTATATCTTTCATGAAACTTTTTCTTTTTTCCTTATGTAATTTTATATCGATATGGATGTTTGTGTGAATGAAGGTATTTATTAAAAGGCAATCCCATGTAACTTATGACTTCAGCAGTAGTCACCAACCCCTGGCATGTGGAAGCGGGAATAGGGTAGTTGTAGCTTGATCCTAGGCTTGGTTAGGGTGGAGAAAATAATCATGATATATTTAACTCTATTCATCAACCCATTTGGTTTCTCATAGTCCCCACATTTTTTTTCATATTCAATGTTATCATGATTCCTTGTGGTTCAATCCTTTGATTAAAACAAAAAATCATATAGTGAACGACAATAATCATAGTGGGAACCACATAATCTTGCAGAAAAACATATTAAATTTATAAATAGAGACACCTTATTTTTATTAGATGAATCCTTATGTTTAAAATAGGTCATTCACTATCATCATCTATTCAAATCATTAACAATTTCATGTAAATTAAATGTGAATTATCCAAAGAAGATCCCTTGGAAGGGTAAAAATAGTTGCGTAGTAATGTCCTTTCTCATATACTAGGAAATGTTTTAGTCAAGAATGACACACTTTTTTCATAGTTATTAACCATTTGTACATCAATTCCAAAACCACGTCTACCTATAGTATACCGACAAGGATGTATTACAATGAAAAAAAACACAATCTCTACCTTATGAAAACATTATGAGTTCATTATATACATATACTCAAAGATTATCATAATATTTTCTCCCTTATAATATTTTTTCCATAATATAGGTCACATGGTTATACTAGACTCCCTTCGATACCAAGATTAAGGACCCCAACCATAGTAGACTACAACATGTTGTTACTTTATTAAATTGTCCCTAGATACTTGTGATCACAACTTAAAGGACCATGTAGTTTAGTATTCTCAGTAAACTCGATATGCACATGAGTATTTCATTACATTTTAAAACATAATTATCATAATAATTTTTTAGAATATATTTTTTAGCTTTAAAGTATACTTTTATATCAATCATAATATACTTTTTGGATTCCTAGAAAAGGAAAAAATTAAGGGTAATCTAAGATAATCAGTAATAGTTATGTAGAGAGTAATCTATCTAAAATAAATAATAATAATAAAAATGGAATAGTTAATAATTGAAAAAATATTCCTTTTAAATAATTTTACGATCATGATTAGATAAGGTATAATCAAGATTAAAATGTAAATTCGTGAACACACATGTTATTTAATAAATTTCATTACTATCATTATTAGATTTGTTTTAATCAATATGGAATGGTAAATATATAAACACACATTAAATTTAATAAATAACATTACTATTATGATTAGATAATGGATAATCAATATCGAATAGTAAATAACTAAAAAATAATTGAATTTAACCAATAAATAGATAATGAAATACATACAGAGGAAATATTATGGGAATATATCAAGGATAATAATAACTAAATATTAATGAAGTAAATGATTAATTATAAAATTTCATGATCTGAGGCATCGTGATACCTCTACATTCATGAAAATTCACTGGAGAGTTTTCAAATGATGGATAGGTATACACCAAAAAAATTTATCTCTGGTTAGACAAATTATTTATCTCATCAGACAACTGATGCTTCAGTGGTCTATCTATAACTCATCCTGACCCATATCTAAATGTAGAATTAATTCTTGATCTGTTAAATAACAAATTTAATTAATGAATAATGAGTCTTATCATCACATACAAGTATTGATTAATGAATATAGATTTATCAATATTTCCCTAGATAAAAAAGTTTCATTCAATGTAGAACCACTTATGTATAAATGATATATGGTATAAGAAATAAATATTTCCATGATAAATAATATGGACATTTGGGGTAAAATTAATTTACAATGATCATATTAAAGTTAATATTTCAAGGGAATGTTTGAAAAAAATATTGAATCAAGAAAGTGAATTGCATTACTTTACATTTTCATAATGATCATAAAAATACATATAAATAATAAGGATGGTGACAATAAAACTTATCCTTGGTGTACAATAATTATAATAAATGGTTGTTTTCATGGAAGGATAAAAATACTATAAAAATTATATAAATTTTTTTGGGGAGAATATCATTTTTTACATGGAATTTTTTTTTAAAAAAAGTGTAAAAAATATTTTGAAAATATGTTTCTTTAAAGATATAATTTAAAATTTATAAAAGTTACGTTAAAATATTGAGTGAACATGAATGAGGGAAATTCAGTACATTTCATATATGTAAAAATAATGGTTTCATTCACATTTATGATAAAATTCAAACGAGTCTTGGAAATCAAAATGAAAATTTCTTTCAAAAAAAACATTAAAATGTATTACATGGGTAAAGCGTTATTTAATAAATAATTTGGATAATTTTAAAATCATTTTTGAACACATTTTTAGAAACATGGTTTCATAAGAAAAATTATTTTCGACCGAGGAGAGAAATACAATATGATTTTATTAAAATATATTTTCTCAATAATTATATTTTCCAAAGAGTATAAAAATGGTATTATTACTCAAAATAATCATGAATGACTACTTGATAATTAAATAAAATGCTTTTATAATGCAATTGTAAAATAATTTTTATTAATGTATGTTCAATGATATACAATCCCTATTAAAATTAGATTGTGAGATAAGCCCTTACAGTTATTAATACATTTATGTTAGAGTTAAAAAATAAATAAATTATATGCATAAAATTTAAATCAACATAAAAAATTGTTTATAAAAAATAATATAAACAAAAGTAATAAAACGGATAGTCTAAAAATATTAAATAAAATGAAGAATTAATATAACCCAATTAAAATAAATATATTAATAAAATAATATACCACCAATTTATTTTAAAGTAAAATCACCTTGAAAGAAATAATTATAATTGAAAGTTAAAAACCAAAAAATATTATGTAATTATTATTTTACATTTCAAATTTGATGTATATAAACCATGTAAAAGAAATTATATGCGTAAAATTATAGTATGCCTCAATTAACTGAAATTGATACAAAATCCCATACCTCATGCTTCCTTTTGGCTGAACATGTTTTAAACTGTCTTATATTTATTTTAATAAATATATAACTTGAAAAAAGGACAATATTCATATTTATAATTTCATATGTGATCCTATTTCAAAAAATTTTATAGGCGTTTTATTATTAGTATTTCATAATATGCATTATTTTGGGTGTTAATTTCATTCTTTAATCATTCTTATTTTGTCATGAATGTTCTGAATAGTGTGTATAGGATATAGAAAAATCATATCGCCAATGATATTAATGTTATTAATATAATATATACTCATTATAAAAAATTTTACAGTTAGTATTGAATGTTGTACATGTAAAATGAATCACATCACTTCATGGAGACAATAGGAGGTATGTATGCATGAGAGACAAAATCATTCCAGTAACGAGTGGTAGTATATGAAAGTATATTTTATATTAATTTTATATAATTGTTATAATTTCATTTATATCACTTATATTAATTATATTTTTCATTATTAAATTACATTTAATGTTTATGGGGAAAACAAATCACATCGCTTCATGAGGTGGTAGTCACTCGCACACATGAGGGGTGTTATCAAAATTTTAAATGGTATGTAAGGTAATTTAGTATAAATTATATAACAATTAAATAATTATAATAATATTTTATATATTTTATATAAATTATATCTATCAGTATACATAATCATGATATATGTTGATGTAAAATGAGTTACATCAGTTCGCAAGGTAGTAGTCCTCTAAAAAAATGATCGATGATTTTGATTCCCATTTGAAGGAGTAAGAGATATATTAATATTAGCACATAAAAATAATAACTTCTCAATACATGGTATATACTATATTTTTTATATTTTATGTTACAAGACATAATTTATATTGAAATGAGTAGAAATAAAATGAATGTGTTTTGTTAAGACAATTACCCTCTATTTGAGAAACCACCTTTAGATCTCATCTTAAGGACCATAGATATGGGTTTTTAGAAAACCAAAAGCTCTATAATGATTTTATGAATTTTTTGGAGACATGTTTTTGAGGTTTTCTCAAGATAAATAGATTTATATGTGTGAATAAGTGAATGGAGGGAGTTGCCTTTCATATGAGGGGGGGGAAGACAGACATTTAATTTTTGAAACGACTAAAATGTACCGATGTTTTTTAAATCCCAAAAGTCTCCAAAATGGGAAATTATAGGACCTTAGAGGCTCTGTGGTTGAAATAGTCCATGAAAATGGGAGTTTGACAAGTTTTATGTCATTTTTAACAGTTATCTTCTTAGTTTAACCATTATAAATATCGTTTTCAACTTAACTACAGTACTTAATTTTGGATATTTTCACTATTAATTATTGGAAAAACTAATGTTGAAATTATTAGGTCATATAAATTATGATTATTCAAAAAAATTAATCTATTTTTTTATTTTCAATCCACATAAATTTGAGAATCCATTTTAAAATTTAACCCGTAAATGCGATGAATTGGATGTTTTCCCATTTTAAAACATCAAAACGATTTAAAAATTTCTATATTGAAATAAAATATGAAATTGATTAAAACAATTATTCGAATTAATTATAAAAAAATTGAATTTGTTTTAATTTTAATTAAAAAAATGAGACATGTAAATGCATTAAATAAAATAACTATTTTTTAGAAATCAGTATTTTTTTCTTTTCATGAAATAGTTGTACTTATCATAAAAACCAAAAATATACACATAAGTCAAATTTGAAATGTTTATTTAAAAATATATATTATTTTTTAAAATAAATTTTATTAAATTGGTAAACATTAATTTTAAAATAGCTGAAGAAAACTCAATGAGACAAATATTTAGAAAATATGATTTTCAAAAAACATTTTTTTTTTGTTTCAAATTATTTTTATATATAATATATAGACAACAAATTTAAATGTATAAAACATATATTTTCTTGAATTATTTAGTAATATTCATACATAAAACATAGCATCCTGCTTATACTGGTCATGTTTTATTAGTAATATTTTAATAAAGTGTTATGTTCTGTTTAATTCCGATTTTTCATGCTTCAGAAGCTAAAAAAGTGATTGAATTTATTAATAAAGTATATCATAGAGTCATGTGGTGTTCCATTATCATATAATCTCAGTGTCTCATATCATATATTCTATAAAACCCACTTTTATACTTTTAATATTTCTAGGTGTTACAAATAGTTCTTAGTATAATTCTTTTCAGATGAGAAGAAATATATAATATTCATTCTATACTAAAATATTGTATAAGATAGTATCTTCTATAAAATATTTGGTAAATAATTTTTCTTACATATAAAATATATATTTATTATATATTGGAGAAATTTTTATGTCTACCCACATTAATTATCTTACACATTGATAAAAAATTTATGCCATATAAGTTTTCAGTCTAATGAATATTAAGAATAGATTAAAGTCATACATAGGATAAAAAAAACCATATGTTTTGATATTAGGATATGTAAAGTATGTCATTCATCTTATATGGAGTCCAAAAATATTTTAGTTATTTAATATATTATACATTTCATGTGTCAAAAAAATCTACATATCATTTGATGTTTGAGAAATTATATTGTATTTCATTGGATGCTATGGAAATTATACTATATATTCTTGAAGTCCTTACATATTACTAGAATAAATAAATTAGATTATTATATTAACATTCACATAATAATTTTTGGGGACAAATATTACATATTAATATAAAATATTTGAAAGTTTCATAAATTCATACACATTTTGGATCAAATAAATTACAATAAAACCTTATGTTTTAATTTTTATAGATTTTGGATTGATAGTTCCATGGGGCTTTGAGAAGTTATTTTTAGTGATTGATTTTTGACAAAGATAAACCCCAAATTTAATTAACCATTAACATTTACAATTTTTTTTTCTAAAACAAACCCTTATGAAATTGATGGATGACTCTTAAAATATGATGCGACACTTAAAAAATAGGCGAAATAAACTTTTTGTTTTAGAATAATACATTAATTATGGTTTATTTTTTCATTTCGAATGATGTTTATGTTATTTCATGAATATATTTTCATGAACAAGGAGACCAAGATAGTTCAAAATATACATTATTTATGTATGAATATACATAGTGAATTAAATTTTCACACTTACTAAATTACGATTTATGAATATTATCTTGATTTTATAATATTTCATGTTCGGATTTTTGAATATTTTTAAGGAAGCTTCTATGAGATATTAAAAAGGATTCATTGGTTTCAATGAAAATATAAATTATATTTAAATATTAGTAATTAAATGTAATTTTATGAATCATTTATTTTAATTTAGTTATTGATGAGTGGGAGAAGCTACAAATGCTGTTATTCAAAGAATGTTATTTTGGGATGAAATGTTAAATGATTATGAAGTATTCAAGGATAATAATATATAATAATTTAACTAACATATTCTGATTTACCAATGTAAAAAGATTTTCTAAATAATTATTATTTATTTATTAATTTATTCATAATGATGGTTTTGATAGAAGTGAAGATATTCATTGATATCATTAAGTGATAAAATTATTTCATTATATTCATTTTGTAATGTAGCTACTCACTCTCTACACCTCATCTACATCCATTGGATGTTGAAGCAACTTATTCATATTTATGGGTGATGTGGAATCTATTTTTACTTATCTATGGAATGAAGTTTAAACTACTTTTACTTATGAATAGAGAAAGTTTCAGTTTTTTATACTCAAATGTGGTTAAGAGTTAAGTGCTTGTATATAACTATTGATCTACTTATAAAAATAACATGGAAGCTAATTAAAATCCATGTTTGAAGTGATATATTTTTACACACTATTTTGATGTCCTTTTGAGAAAAAAATTATAAAATTAATAACTATGTATTGGATATTCATGGAGTGGAATATGGGATATTCTTCTAGCCCGATAAAATACTAAAAACATTCATGTACAACTCTATTTAATTTATTTATTTCTATTGCATTACCATATTAAAAGATGATGATATATTCACTAACATATTTGAATGATTGAATTCAAAAAATATTTTCCAAAAAAGAAAATTCAAACCTCCCTTTTATGTATTTGTCTTCAGTTATTTCATGGGAAAAATTCAATATCATAGTTCTTTTCTTAGAATGTATACATTTTATAGATGAATCATAATGGTATATTTTTCTTCTACTTTATAACAATATTTAGTATCAATGTGCTTCTTTTAATTAATAATATCATTTTCTAGATATAAAAAAATTCTTATGTATCGACTACCCCTAAAATATTTATTCTTTTTATCCTCTACAGGGTAAGGAGAAAGATACTATAGAAAAAAGAAATTAAATATGTTTTATCTAAGAGAAGGTATGTTTGTGATTAAATACACTCATATGATAATAATAATTTTTATTATTTAAAGTATTTAATAGTTATATAATTAATAAAACGTGGTTATAATTAATACATGAAGTTTTTGTGACCATAAATTATTCAAAACAGTGAACTCAAAATATGGAATTTCATTCAAGAAGATGATTGTGATTTTAATTTAATGGTTTCAAAATCTATCATTTTTGGATAACGATTAGATACATTTAATGGTGTTTTTCAATGTTACTTCCTATGATATATTTGGTTCCAACTCAAATATATGAATGAAGTGTATTTGTGATTAAATTATTTATCAACATTCAAAGAAATTCATAGAGATATTATTAAATAAAGGATCATATATGTTCATCATATAAATGGTGTTATCATTATATGATGTATTTTTGTCACTTAAATCTTAATTAAAATATCTTCATGAATTGAATAAACTATTTTTCATAGGGGATATAAATTCATATATATTAAATATTTTCCCTTATACAAGTATATTTTACTATATTAATTATTTTAGACATTTATTATGATGTTCTATCTAATGTAAAATATTTCTACTTCATGTTCTTCGTTTTTATTTTTTCAACAACTATTTTATTATTTTAAATAATAAATTATTAACTTAAATAATTTTATTAACATTTTTATGTGTGTTATACTCCTATAGTTCTATTTATCTGCATGTGTTGATTTTTATTGATATTTTTGTAGTGAATGTGAATTTATTTTCATATATTGTTACTCACTTGTGATATCACTATTTTTTTTATTTAATGTGTTTGAATAAACTATTCTATACTATTTTGTTTATGAATCACATGTCATAATTTATTTATATAAGATATGAAATGAAATGAATAATTTAAATTTAGTTACTTTAAAATATTTTACCTAATTCATTGAATATTTTGACTATTTAATGGATACAAGTAGTTAAATTTTTTATATAGGAGGAGTTAACTTTAAGGAATAATCACTTTATAACCATATAAAAAAAGATACTTTCACTATTTAATCATTTTTATTAGAGAAAGATTCTATTATGGGGGTTAATGTTTTATCATTGGATTATATCTTAATAGATAATTTATTTTTTCCGAGCTTTAGGGGAGTTACAAATTTAACAATTTATGTTTCAAAAAACCATGACTGAATTATCAATTTATCTAAATGTGTTTTTAATATTGAAATCAGTGTTCTTTTTAATTTAACATTCTATGTATATTTGATTATGTTAAGTCTATTCATTATGATTATTAAATGAAAGCATGTTCTTAGTATTCATTATTTTTTTAGGTGAAGTATTGTAGATTTAATTCATTATTATTTTTTGAAAGCGTGTATTTCTCGCTCCAATGGCCCGAAGGGCATCATTTTTTTTATTGATTTTGATAACCAACCTTTCATGGGGTGAGGTATAGCCCTTACAAGGCCCATAGGTGCATGAATTACATGGCCCGTAGGCCTTAGAGTAAATCATTGCCCGTAGGATTCAAACATTACATACAACCCAGACTGACTACTTGGAACTGCTCCTCCCTAGTATCTTCATCATGAAATCATCTCTCCACCTTCGCATGGGTGTTCGTCTAGGCTTTTCCATGCATGCAACGGCTTTTTCCTGATGGTAGGTTCCATACCATCCCATTATTGCTATCCGTTTCGCTTCTACTATGGTGAATGCTCCTTGCTCATCCTCCTTCTAAAGTTTTTTCATTTTAGGAATTATACATAGAATAGTTATTTTAAGAAGAGAAGAAATATTAAAATGACATTATGTATGTATTTTTTTTCTATGTATAGTATATTATATAGATTTTGAAGAAATATATGCATATATTACATATAAAATATATGTTTCTTATTTATTTGAGTTACGTAACATATAATTTTATTATACGGGAAAAATATATTACATATAATGTTTTTAATTATCGTACAAATAGGATGTATCGAAAAATTATCCAAGTCATTAATATTACACATCATAGAGTTTATAAAATGATATTTCATATAGATACTAGATTATTGGATATTTTCTATCTTCATTAATATTATGATTAAAATTACATTGAAGAAATAAATTGTTTTTATTACATAATGATTTCAAATGAATAGTTCCATAATTTTTTGGTAAGTGATGATTAGAGATATATTTTCCATAAATTAAAGACCCATAAACTTTGAATTTATAACTCTTATGAAATGGACTCTAAAAAATTCTAAACTTTTATGAAATGATAGGATTACCCTTATGAAATGAATCCACTCTTATTAAATAATTATAAAAATGTATACACTAGTAGAAGAATAATTTTACAATAGTTTCCTTTATCTTATAAAATTATGTTTTTGTTAGATTGTGGAAATATTTTCAGCATCATGATAGCCTAGAATGAATAAAATTAAGAGGATATATATATAATTCTACATAGAGAATTAACTATTCTCACCTACTTGTAATATTAGTTACATATATTATTTCATGCTTAGTTATATTTCATATTAAAATAATTTAATTTTTTAAATCATTCTAGTGTGATATTTTCGGGAGGATTCAAAGGTATAAAAAAATACTTATATACAAATTGAATTAGATGAATTAAAATTGTTTTTATGACATTATTATTATAATTTAGTGAATAAAATGAAATATAATACACACATGTTGTTATTTTAATATAGTTTCATCAACTCCTAGTTAATTGAATTACTATAGTGCACACAATATATTCACTCTTGAAATATCATATATTTCTACATGAAGTTTAATTTACTAGTAATAACCTATGAGGTAAGTTGTAGATACATATATATAGATATGGATTTATTTCTCCACTTGTTATTATCTATTGCTGTTAATGTTTCATATTCTTTCACTCACCTGTGCGGATGTTTCAATTACATGTATAGAGTCATGATAAAATTTTTATACTAAATAAAATCTAATTTCACTTAGTTGTGATATATCTTAAAAGGATATGATATAAAATCAAATAGATTGTATTAGGTATTGGTGTAGTGGTTTTGGGGATGTTTGGGTACCCCTAAAATAATATAAAAACCATTCATGTCATGATCTCTTAAATTTACTTATTTATACTCTATTAATTAATTAAAACATAGTTATAGATTCTCTATATTAAAGGAATATTTAAATCATCTGATATTATCTAGAGAACTCAATTCACCCACTCTCAAGCCTCTGTATTTTCTTATATCATAGAAAACACATTACACTATGTCACCTTCATTGATGTTGTGTGATAGATGGTGAAGGTATTATTTAGCAATAAAAATTCCAACGTATTTAGAATCCACATTCATTGGATATCCATGCAATAAAATGAGGCCAACTGGAAACTATAGTGCTTGAGGTTTGACAATAGTGGTTAATATATAAGTAGGTAGTTCGGATGGATTTTGAATGAATATAATATAGTTTGAAAATATTTTACGAAGTACTCTAGAACAAAACAAATTTATCAATATGACGAATAAGATGTTAGTTGATAAGGTTATAAGCTTGAGGATTCATGATATATTTATAAATGATTATTCAATAGAAGAAATGAATTTATTTACCTACAATGTAAAGAATATTCATTAATCTATAAAAGGGTATGAAATATTATAATCATGTTGATACATATGAAAGATTGAAAATTATCATCCTAAAGTTTTCAGTTCATTCACTCTCAACTAGATTTATGCCACAAAATGGGATAATCTAGAGGCATAGTCCGAAGAATATTATTTTTATGGTTATGGTGTTGATGTCTTCTAATTTCACATTTGTTATGATACCTCAGGAATGACTTTTAGAATCCATAAATTTATCTTCAATCAATAGATATTTTGGAAGGATCTAACTAAGTGGATATTCGTGATCATCAAAAAGTATCATCACAAGTTGAGGATTAACAAAATGGATGTTCAGAAGTTCAAAATCATCAAGAATGTTTAGGGAGTAAATTAGTTTTGGAAAAATTAGATAATCTAAAATAATTATTTTAATAATGTCTATTTTTATGGTTTCTCTATGTCAAAAAGTACCCAAAATGTCTGATCATGGTTTAACCTATGTTGTGTGGATCCTACATTTTCAATTTATACTTATGTAAATTTGGAAAAAGAGGTCATGTGGTTGCTATAATCATGTTACATGATGTGACTGGGGAATCCACACCGTGTACTTATTTGTAGACACCGTGTATGGAGGGCTTCACGCCATTGAATCTCGGCACAGAGCCATGTAATGGTATGGTAAGAATTTTTACGGACACGAGGTGTAGTTTCGAGTACGTTTCGTTTAATTATTTTTATTATGTTGGGATGTAGCGTTATTTTTCCTAATAGACAGAAATGACCCCCCCCCCCCCCACCCCGATGACCAACATTCCCAAGGTGAGTGCTCGATTCCTTTTGAGGCTTTCTTCCTAATTTATCCACTTATCCTAGTTATTGAACGATGAGAATTTATTCTCGTTTTTTAGATCTACTATGAACTGGGTGAAATAAAATCCCGACGTAAGACATGGAGTGTTGAACGTGTATGAGGTAGGTGGTTTGTGCATTTCAAAAATTTTCAAGATAATTATATGTATCAGAGAGTCGCATTCCCATTTTGGGGTATCACCTAATTGAATATTGAACTATGTTGTTAACTAATGTTTATTAGGTAATTGATTAAATGATTATAAAGCATGATTGAGATTTTTAGCCTTGAATAAGGAACACCTTGTGGGTGCCCTTTCCCTTGAATGACCGACATTTAGTCATTTGCCCAAGGATGCCTATGAGAATGTCTATGTTTCCCATTTATGGTTTGTTTAAATTGGAATTGGTTAATTGAATGATTTTCCCACATCAGATAATAAATTGATATCCCATGTGATAATTTATTTCACATATTTGGCATATGATATGAGTTACCCATGTGAGTTATAATTGATAATCCTAGTAATGGATATATTACTTGAATGGTTTGTGGCATGTTTGGGACTAGGTGAGTTTTATATTGATAACTATGTAATAGTGCATGTTACATTTGTTGTTTTTTATGCTGAAATTTTTATACATCAGTCTTAGCCCTAATACATAATGATATTATTTTATACCAGTTTTTGACCATGGAACTTTCTGAAATGCTTATATACTGTGATTTGACCCTTATTGACTGCTAAAATGAATCTATAGCCAGTTGTGATCTAGTTTGATTTTATGTTATACCATGGTTATATGGTTTGGGTTAAACACACTTTGATTGATTCATGAATTCAACAATAGGATTCCAGGACTGGGCTGAGTTATAAACTGAATAATTAAATGAAAATACGTATGACACATCTTCCAAGACAACACATAGGCTTGGATTCGATCTTATCCCATACTTGATTAAGTTGTATTCTGAGACATCAGTTGGGCGTACATTTTAGTACCTACAGTTTACAACTTTCATTATTGTACACTGCCTGTTATATATATATATATATATATAAATTAATTGATATATCTACATAGATATTGGGTTCTTTCCAACTTGTATATAGTCTCAAACCCTATTTAGGTCATGCTTTTGGTCACAAATAGATTATATAAATACAGTTGTTGATCAGGGAAAGAGCCCTTCTACTAGTAGATGATTTGTTGTTTTGGAGCATGATAGAATGGGACCAAGTCAAGGCCTGCGATGCTTCGTAGATTTGTTTTTTATTTTGTGCTTATAGAACATATATTGTGCATTTTCTATTATGTTCCTATTTTGTCTGTTTTATTAGAACATACCATGCCACATCATCATTTGTCTGGAATGATGTTTTTATTCTTATTTTACTTATACAATTAATTTTTGTTGTTTTTTGTTTTTTGTTTCTCTTATTGTATGACTATTTATTCCTCTATGTTACACTCTTCCAATTTAGGTATAGTTTACCCCCTATCACACCCTAGGCCCTCATTCGTACTATGAAGCTACTGTTATTTGAGGAAATGTGCATGATGAAATTTGTACAACCGAGTATGGGGCACTAGTTGAGTGGCATCAGAATATAGGACATTACAAAGTGGATCATATGAAGGTTTCAATTTTATAGTTTTTCTTAATATTTGGTGACATTAGATATGGATAGGAAGGAAATAGAATTTGGTAATAAACTATTCCAGGGAGTAGCTACACTGTGTATAGGGAAAATCCAAATTTCCTCTAATAGAATTCTGATTTTTGGACTTTGAGCTATTATAGCTCATTAAATTTCAATGTTGGGTGACACAGTTGTAATTACAAGGTTACTATTGATATCATTGTGGTTTTTTTCAACTCAATGATATGAGGGTATTCTATCTCATGCATCATATTGATACTTATTATAAATCAAATGTTCTTAATTTTTTCCATGCAATTTAGAGAGAATTTCTGATTCTATGTATTTTTGATAGATGTTGTGAAAGATATGCATGTTTTTTTATATGTAATGTGATTAATATGACTACTGTTGGGATAGGTGTATTGGTACGTGTCATGGTTGAGTTGGATGGACACCAAAATTTGTCCCTCAGGAGTATGGTCACTCTTGGATCGGAATTTGGTGGACCATGTTTCATCCATGAGATGAAATTGTGAATTTATATTCTATATGTGATTCCAAAATGTGATTTGTAGGGATTATTGGCCCCAAGATTCCTCATTTGGAATAACACTACTTTAATTTTTAAAAATAGGGGTTTCGGGGAGGTTTTAGATGCTTACTATCCGAAAACCCAAATAGTACTATTTGTGGGTTCATGAACACATGCCATGTGTTCTTATATTTTGGAGAAAATGAACTTATTTTAAGTATAAGATATGTACATAGACTAAATGTCAGGTTATAGATGAAACTGTGTCCGACTGTGTGATATAAAAGATGGTATGTCAGGATTTTATCATAACACACCTTGTTCGTCATGTACACCCTATATAGTTTTACGTAGGATGAACCTGTGTGAGTCTGGCCATATCGAAGTAGCATGCAAGGAGAGGAAAAACATGAGTACACGTTATGTGTCAGTCCAACACTTCTTGTACCTATGGCACTTACACAACCAAGGATAGCGGACATATACACCCATGTGAGAGAATAATGTGACACACCGTGTTTCAGTTCTACGAATCGTTTACCAAACCTTTTTAAACATTCTGGGATTTTCTTCCACTGTTTAGTTCTTGCGATCAATAAATACACACCTTGATGAATAATTTTATACTAACGTGTATGTGCTATATCTTATAGAGTAATCACACCACGAAAACCTCCTGTAGTATTCCAGGAGGGTGGGGATGCACATAACCTATAGTGAAGGACCTCAAACCACCCTGAGAGAGGATGGGTGAATCTGGGTGTCATCCTTGTCTTTTTTAATGTTGTGGATCTTGTTCCCACATTTTTAGGAACTTGTTAAATCTTTCAATCAAATAAATTTAAATATATGACCCAATATTTTTACTTTTTTCACCACAAATGGATACATCCAAGGAGAGTACGCCAATAGTGTGTGGGTCATACCTAAATACACTAAACATCAGTAGTTGTGGAGTAAAAGATTTTGGTGAAATACAATCTATTCCTATAACACTACCATTATAAAAATTCAATCTTAGCACACTACATCCATCAAAATAAATTCTGTAACCTCCCCTATCTCTGTGCTATGATAGAATTCTAACTCAGTTTACTGACCTGAGGGTCACTTCAATAGATTGGCATTGAAGTGTTTGTCTATTTACAGCATGAGACACTTCTTTCATGGAAGCCATTTGTATATTCATATTAAAATCCCTTACCACTCAAAACTGATACTCAAAATAGCCCTTCATAAATCCAATTTTGAAATCCTAACCCTTTACAGATCACTCTGCCTCGTAGAGCACAACACTTCACGGAACTCACTGCCATGTAGAGCAACACCCCTTTGTGGAGATCACTGCATCATAGAGAATCCTACTTCGTGAACCTCACTAAGAAATTGTGGAAAACCCCATATTTGAGAATCTCTCAAGACTTAAAAGCATTGTAATCTTTGATGAAATTAAAAGTATCTTCATGAAGCTCCTTCTCATATAGAAAAATTTGATTCATAGAGAACCCCTTTATTCGAAAATTCAAAGTTATCAAAGATTTTCTCCATTAAAATCATGTAGAAAGAAGAAGGGTGGAATTTTAATTATAGGCACGGTCAAATGCGGAGCTCCAAATCTTCAGGTGTGAAATCTAGATCGGTCAAAATGTCTCAACGGTGTATCCTCCATTTCGCAAATATCTACTTAAATTTCTGGTTCCTAGAGCTCGTTGTAACCTCAAAGAAACATCATCTAAAATCACAGAGCTTCATTTCATCGAAATCATCATGGAGTTCTTAGATAATTCCATGCCTTTTCCATATAAATGAAATGTTTATTATAGAAGAATAACATTCATGAATATTAGAGATCAAACTCCTATAATCGCATAGCACATCGTCCTAATCTTCATTGTCTTCACAAGACACACTTCATGAATCCCATCATTACAAAAATAATTCCATTTCCCTTTTTTCTTGTGTCCTCCAAGAAGAACAATTTTTTGCAATGCTTTCAATTCCACAAATTTTAGACATCAAAAAATGGGAATACACTAGGAAACAACCACACCTTCAGAACCACTTTTTATATAAACTGTATAACGTCTTCCCATTCAATCTCCCTAATCATCCATAAGAGGATTCAAAACCAACACAGACCATAATCCTTTTTAGCAAAGATATACATTATTTCCAACATTCTCCCCCTTTTGGTTTGTTGGAATCTCAAAATAAATTCAATAGAGCACCAGCCACTGTCAACACCTGTTACTCATGAATCAACATACCCAACACTCTAAGTCTACATGATAAATGATCATTGTAGAAAACAAGAGGGAAGACATGAACTATGTTCTCATGTGTTCAAATGAAAGATTTGACGATTTCCTCCTGACATTTGATTCTCCTACAACGAACCTGCAATCAGATAATAGAAAAAAAACATCGCATCATCCATATTTTCTCATTAAAATTAGTCATTTCTCCCCCAATAGAAATAATCCCAAAGATTGGTATTTAAAAATTGTAGAGTTCAGAACATACTCCCCCTAGATCATTTCTACCCTATGAACCTGCAAAATTTCCACAAATAGTTTAACATAGTTAAAACAATTGTGTATGGGGGAATCTTGTAACTTCCATATGCACAGGGAGGTGGCTGAACACTGAGGTCCAACCAATGTTTGTTAAACATAGCCGCTAACAGTGGCTTGGTCATAATGTCTACCACTTTCTCATCAGTTTCCACATGGTCTATTTTGATCACTCCTTGTTCAACTTTTTCTATGATGAAGTGATATCTAATCTCAATATGTTTTATACGAGAATTTTGAATAGTATTATTCATAAGATCAAATTCACTCTTTTTGTCACAGTAAATCACCATTGGTTGTTTCACCTCATCAACTATGTTAGTCATTTTCTACATCTCCAACATAATTGATTGCACTCCTTGGAAGCCGATATATATTCATCTTCAACATTAATAAGAGATATACATTTATTTTTTTTGGATAAACTGGCCCAAAATTTTCTTCCAAATATTGAATGCTCCACCTCTAGTTTAATTTCGGTCTACTACATATCTAGCTCAGTCAGCATCAGAAAATGATGATAGTTCACTCTATCTTCCTATAACAAAGTATAATCCATAATTATGTGTACATTGAATGTACTTCATGATTATTTTCACTACCCCCATATGTTCTTCCTTCAGATTCCTCTAAAAGTGGGATGAAAGAAAATTTGCAAAGGAAAAATCTATTCTTGTCACTGTTAGGTATACGAGGTTTCAAATGATTATCTTGTTGAAGGTTGGATCCATTAATGTCCTTTATTCATGCTTCTCGATCATTGTTCCAAATTCCATCAGAGTTGACATTGGTTTGGAATTATGCATATTTAATTTCATCAATAGATATCTTGCATAATTTTATTGTGAAATGAATGTGTAATCCTTCTTTTGAATAACCTGTAACCCTAAAAAGCATACGAGTTCTCCAATCATGGAAATTTTAAATTATAAATTCATATGATTGAAAAAATAATCCACTGATCACTGCCAGCTTCCATTGGAAATAATATCATCTATATATAACAATACCATGAACTAGTCCTTTTAGAATTCTTCACAAATAAGTTGTGATCCACTCCACCTATTTTAAACACATGGTTTCGTAGATAATATTCTAACAAAGATTACCATTCCCATGGTGAATGTTTCAAGACATAGAGATCTATATTTAATTTGAAAAACACCAGTTCATCATTACCAAGCATGAACATCATGGGTTGTTATATGTAGACGTCTTCATCCAAAACTCCATTTAAGAATGTTGTCTTGATGTTGATTTGATAAAATTTATAACCTATCTTGATTTCCTTGGACATAAATAACCTTATTGACTCCATTATTGCTATTGGAGAAAATGCCTCTACAACAAAAACGCCTTCAATTTATGACTATCCATTACAAACCAAGCACACCTTGTTTCTGACCACATTTCCATGATCATAAAATATGTTCTTGAAGATCCACTCTATACCAATCACATTATGACCTTCAGGTCTCTTGACTAGGTCCCATATTTGATTCTTATCAATCTTATCTAACACTTAATTCATGGAATTCTCCCATGAATCATCATTTGAATCTTCTTCAAATGAAGATGGTTCCACAACTGATAGAAATGAAGATTGTGTATTATTTATCATTCTCATCATCTATGTGGGTGTAGTCCAATCCCCTCTAATGTTGGATTGATTAATTTATACTAGTCTATTCCTCCATTGAGATTCAATTGATTTCTATCCTGGAATGGTTTCCTCTTTATATTCTTCTTCTGAGTCAATATCATGATGCGTCTCTTGAGATTTTTTTACACCTTCCTCTATTTCTGTATTTTATATTTACACCATGTTCAATTTCTTCCTCATCCTCTATCACATCAGCTTATGAATTCCTCAATGAATTTCTAGTTTTCTCTTCAATGATGTTAACCTTTCTACTTTTGACAATCCTTCCCAAGCACATTTTGAAACACATGTAGGATTTTCTATTCATTGAGTATCCAAGTAAAATTACATTGTATGCATTATCAACATACTTCCCTTGACTCCCCTATTTGTTTTTGATAAAAGATTTACATCCAAAAAACAAAAAATTATTTGAAAGAGGGATTCCTTCCATGACACAATTTATATGGTGTCTTCATATCACCCATATAAATCAATATTTGATTGTCAATATACATTACAACATGAAGTGACTCTTTCCATAAATTTTGAGGTATACAACTCTCAATCAGGATAATTCTTTCCATGTTGTTTACCTGTCAATTCAAATGATCGACAACTCCATTTTTCTATGGAGTTATCAAAACTGAAAAATAATGTTTTATCCAATATTCTCTATGTAATTTACAAATTAAATAGACATGTATTCCCCTCCATTTTCAGGTTGTATCGCTTTGATTGTTCATCCAATATCATTCTCGGCGATTCGTTTATCTGTTTTTATTCAATAAAGCAATTATCATTGCCTTTGTATAAGCATTAAACATGTCATTATACTATAATAATCTATTAAAAGAACATTTTACCTATATTCATGTGTTATATCAACATTTATTAGGCCACATACATCTGTATGGATGAGATCAAGTAGATTTGATGATATTTTCTCCTTTGACTGGTATGAACCGCAGACTAGTTTCCCTCACCTGCAAGAATCACATGACATTTCTCATTCATGATATAGATTATGGATATCCATGAATATACTCATATTAGTTATCTTTACCATGTCTTATTGACTGATGTTCCCCAATTATTGATTCAACATGTTATTTTCTTCTTCAATAGTCATGTAGAAAATTATTTCATTACAATTATCCTTATACAAGTTTCCTTCTTTTCTGCATCCTTTCATATGTGAATTTCCTATCATTCCCTTGATAGTGAATAATTTCTAATTAAATGTAACTACTAGTCATGAGTCACATAGTTGACTCATGCTGTGGAGATTATGACGGAGGCCATCTATATAAAGGACATCAATTTTCTATAGCTCTATATTATCTAGTTCAGTGGTTCTACTGCCTTTGATTTTTAGAGTTCCATCATTATCAAACCGTATTGTTCAATCAACCCTCCTCTTTACATTCATTAACATTTCTACATAACCTTTCAAATAATACAAACACATACTATCAGGAATCCAAGTGATGTTTCTTTTTGTAGTTTTGAGGTCTACCTCAGCATGGTTGGATTTCTCAATTTTTTTCGTTTCTTTCAATGAGACATTCAAATGAATGTAGGACACCAATATAAATTCAATTATCTCTTCCATGTAATTGGGTTATTAATAGTCAAAATATTCTTCCAGAGAAACAAGTCTATTTTAAATAGAAAATCCATCCCTTTGATGAGATTTGACTATCTCTGACTTCAGAATGAGTTGTTCATGTCATTCCAATTCCAGTATTAAATGGATTTTTTTTCCAAAGTTAGAAAAATGAAAATAATATCCATATAAATTATTTCTTATATAAGTAGTAGGAAACTATTTAGTTCTCATATGTTGAACTCCTAGAACTCCCCCTTTTTATATCTCATTTCCTCATTGCTATATGAAATAGTATGACTCAGATATCTAGAGAACTGACACTTCATGAGTGGAAATGTCTTCTCACTTATATTGTTCTGAATGAATTTATCCTTGGGACATTTTTCGACTTCCTGTTAATCTTGGAGGCTCTGGAATAGACTTCTATTCATATTTTAGTTTTATTTATGGGAATCCTTGTTCTGTAATTCTTGTGATTTTACTACATGATCAAATTTCATCTTGCATGTATTCAGTTCCACTATATTTTCAGCATTCGAGGTTTCATCATCACAACCGATTCCACAGTTTCCCACGTATGTGGGTCTTTGATCACTCAAAATATTTTCTACCCCATGAGACCCTCATTCTAATCTCCCCAACAGCTTATCATCCAAGATCCTACAAATTGTATTTTCATATTTTCTTTTTTTGAACATGATTCACTTTTGAGCATACCCCTAACAATAACAACTTCCTCTTCGAATCTCCCATCATGTTTAGACTTCTCCTCATGTCTCGCGGTATGTTCATTTATGAACATTACCACTTCTTTGATTCTGATCATTATTTCCACTACATCATATGTCCATTCATGGATTTATGACTATACGTTCACCCATTCTTCCAGTCGTTCAATATCAGCTTCAATATGATCAACATATTTTGAAGAATATTCCACCATTTCAATCCACTTATTGTATATATTACACTTATTTTCACACATACCAAAAGCTTCCTTAAGTTGTAACATGGGATCGACATTAGTTGTAAAGTAGTTATCTCTAGATTTATCTAATGATGGTTCTCTCTTTTCAATAGTACCCATCATTGATGCATGATTTCTAGTTTTAAATTGGTGGTCTACTATATCACAGAAAACATTATCATCATATTCCTCTTCATAGAAACAAACTCTTTTAATATAATTTACTTCTAGATTTGACGTCTCCTTATCTGAAAATCCTTTTATGAGGCTTCTCAATGTGTAATCCATCACATTCATCATTTTAGAACTTTCTTGTTCACCACGACACAACATGTCCAACATTTCCCCAAAGAAATCATGCCAGAGGTAACATCCCATTAAATTTAACTTTTCCCTTTAGGAACTTCTTGGAAATGGGAGAAAGAATTTATTTTTTATCATTGCCTTCACCCATAATATCTTTTGAAATTTTCGGTTTGTCCAGGTATTTGAACACCATTTTCTTGATCACACGATTCATAACATCTTCTGGGTTGACTATCATTTCAAATGACATAAGGTTGCTCATGAGATCATCTAGATATAGTTTGTAAAGATATCATTCCACAAGGGATGACACCTTTTCATTGTATAGGGTTGGACGTCTTCTCAATATTTTCTTTACAATATCAAAATCTCTGATTTCTTTTCCTAGACCTCGAATTGTTACAAAAACTTCAGTAATTCCATTGTAGAAGGATTCCAAATTCTCATTTGGATGAATCATTATATCTTCAAACCAATTGTTCATGACTTGTAGTTTTTCTTCCATCAATTTTCTATCTCTTTCATAAATATTTTGATGTTTTTCCTACATGGACTTTACTTAGTTTAAAATCGTCACCTTTAGATAGTTATATTTAGAAAGGGCTATGGTGAGAGCATTCTACACTTTAGAATCTATATCAAGAACATTCCTATCTTCATCAGTCAATGACTACCCTATTGGATCAGTAACTTGTATTCCATGCACAGTACAAAAAAATTGGGCATCCATTCCAAGTGATCTTAAATGAGATCTCATCATTTTCATCTATATCTGATAACTACTTCCATCAAAGAGGGGGAATCCACTAACATTTGATGAATTATCCATGAAGGTATAAGATAGATCAAACACTAGTAAACTTCCTTTGATACCACTTTAAGGACCCCAAAAATGCCTGATAGTGGAGGAGAGAATCATGGTGTCTACTATTCCTTTTTATAGTTGTGGATCTTATTCCCACGTTGGTAAGAACATTTTAAATATTCTAGTCAAATGAAAGGAAATAGATGACACCACACATTTACATGGTTCACCACAGAGCGCTACGTCCAAGAAGAATACACAGACAATGGGTAGGTCATACCTAAATTAGTGAATCTTCCCAAGTTGTGGAGTACATGATTTTTGACAAATTCACTTTATTCCTAGAAAACATACCTTACAAATATTCAGGGATATCTCACCTCTTCCCTGAGAAAACTTCTGTAAAATCCCCCTAGCTCACTACTATGAGTGAGGTCTAACTATGTTTTTCGACTTGAGGTTCCCTTCAATAGACTGGTAATGATGTGTTTGTCTATGAAAAGCACGAGACCCTACTTGCATCAAATACATGAGTAGATTCTCATTGAAATCCCTTACCAATCAACACAGATATTCAAAACATCCCTTCACAAAGCTACTTAACAAAGCTAATCCATTCCCAGAGAGCTATGACTTGAAGACCACAACCCTTCACAGAGCTCACTGCCTCGCAGAGCGAGAACCCTTCATGAAGATCACTACATCACAGAGAAACCTACATCCTGAGTCTCACTGAGAAAATGCGGAACACACCATCATAGAGAATCCCTCACGAATTAGAATCATTGGAATCATCCAATACATAAAATTTCTCTTCTCTAAGTTCAATACAACAAAGAACAATTTGCTTCACGGAGAACACATTGCCCAAAAAAATCAATGTGATCCCAAATTTTCTCTCTTCAAATCATCCAGATAGAAGAGGGGTGGCCACTTATTTATATTCATGATTGAACGCAGAACATTGATTCTTCATGCATGAAATTAGGATTGGTCAAAATTTCTTTGAAGAACTTATACCATCTCACAAATCTCCACTGAAATTTCCAGTTCACAAAGATCTTCGTAACCACAAAGAAACACCATCTCAAATTGAAGAGGTTCATTCATAGAAATCCTCATGATTATCTTTATGAATACATTACCTTTCCATATAAATTAAATTTTTATTATAGAAGAATACCATTCATTAATCTCATATATCAAACTCTCTTAATCATAGAGCACACAGTCACCATATTCATTGTCTTCATGAAACACACTTCATGAATACCGTCTCTACGAAGGGCATTCCTTTTACATATTTTCTAGTGTCCTTTTTCGCAATCTCCCTTATTATCCATGAGAGGATTGAAATCAAACACAAATAATGATCATTTTTCAGAAATTAACACTTGGTACCAACATATAGGTGGTAGGACATGGGCTACCAGTGGATCCTCTAGTTCTGTCAGCTAAGGAACTAGTAGTTTCTTCAGATGTGGGTGTCGATGTATAGTTCTACGACAAATTCATGCACTTTTTACATAAATTATAGGGAGAACCTCAACCAACCACTTCAATGGATGAGTTAACAAGAGTGTTCCAGAAGCAATATTCTCCACCATTTTATGGGTATGGGGGACCATATACTGAGGATTCATGTCCATAGGTCATGTTATCTATCATTGAGAATTAAGATATGCCTTCATTATGACAGTCATGCTCATGAATCATATACTGTGTGATTCCATTAAGAGATGGTGGGATGTGGATGATTTTATAGTGAATCATCGAGATACACCATGGGAAGACTTCCAGAGAGTCATCTATTACTATTTATATCTTATGACGTTGAGGGAAGACAAATCCCAAGAGTTCATACAACTGGAGAAGGGTTCTCTATCAGATATGGATTACTCATCCCATTTTACAGAGCCCCAGCCCATTGCAACTATTCTGATGGGAAAAAATATTTCACATTCAAGGCCATTCTATGATGGTCTTAGGTCTGACATCTGATCATATGTGAATATCTTTCATCTGGATATTGTATATGCAATAGTGAAATGGGCACTAATTATCAGATGGAATCATAGGGAATCTGGAGGTGCAAGCCAGGGATGTTCAGTAAAGAGAGCGTGTAATATCACAATAGGTAGCTTAAAGCGTCGTCTGGAGCTTACACATAGAAAATCTAGTAGTCAGAACATTTGGTCAGGTAGCCAGGTTAGGTGATACGAGTTAGTAAAAGTTTATCACATTAAACATTACTGCCTCAAGGGAATAGATGAATATTGAGATTGTGGTAGTTTGGGACATCAACAATTCTTTTGAATGATGTTTCCACTAGTGGCTAGTGGGAGAGGATCTAAAAAGACTCCCCATTTAAGAGCAGGGCCAATAGATTCTCAATAGTCAGGGAACATGAATACATCATGCTACCTAGGATGAGGTGATTTTCATGGATGAGGTAGCCAGATTATAGGTTTTTAGAGAAATCAGATTGGATCACCATAGGTATGTCATCCATTGTCAAAGGTTAATGGTAAAAGATATAATTTTGTAGTGTAGCAGACCCACCAGGAGTATGATCCCATACCTTGTACTAAGGAGGTACTATTCTATCCACCTCAGTTTTAGCTTCATCACTTTTTGAGAGAGTGGTTCCACATAGTTTTATATTCATGCATGATTCAAATAGATTTTGGATCTATGTTTTAACTTCTAATGATCTTATGAAACTAGAAATTATGTTAGTGATTATAACGGCAGGTGTGTGACAGTGCAAGATGTTACCCCTAGAGATTTGTGGGTGTAACATAGTTTGGGATCTCTATGTCATAGAGATAAAAATATTTGATGTCATCTTTGCAATAGATTGGATACACTTCATTCAGGACTTTGTTGATTGCTATTTCAATAGTGTGATTTTACGTCACTATAGAGAAGATCATTTCTACACAATGGTGAAAGGGATGTTTAGGCGATACAAGCTAGATATGAGAATCATGGATTGAGTGGGATGAAATCGCATATTGCATGTTTATATATGGATGACCATGGGACAAGCGAGATATATTTTCCTCCAGTGTTTGATCTTTTCAGGGACATCATCTCGTACTAATTTTTAGGTATACCACCAATAATAAAGGTAGAGTTATTTATCAATCTAGCACCAGGAGTTTCACAAGTATCCATTCCTGTATATAGGATGTCTACGACGAAGATTTAATAGCTCAATAGGCAACTAAATGATTTGGCGGATAATTTTTTCTTCTGGACATGTACGTATACTTGGCGTTCTCTGGTACTTTTTCAATAAATATTGAGGGAAACCTCTGAATATGTGTGGATTATTGGAAATTGAAAATTTTGATTTTTAGAAATGGTATCGTCTACTGTGAATAGAATATTTTTTCCATAAGTTTAAGGATATTAGTCATTATTTAAGAAGGATTTAAGATCTGGTTATCATCAAGTACATGTTAGATCATCATACATACCTCAAACAACCTTTCGGAGAGGGTATAGTATGTGTAAGTATTTATTCATGTCTTTTGGTATCATGAACACACCTACCATCATTATGGAACTAATAAACCGAGTGTTCCATCATTATTTTGAGTCGTTCATTCTAGTTTTCATGGATTATATCTTGGGGTATTCAAATAATTTAGATGACCATGCCACCAATCTTGATATCAGTTTGAGTACACTAGGATAAAATCAATTACTTGAAAAACTCACAAAGAGCCTCTTCTAGTTGGATCAGATTCATTTCCTAGGTCACACCATCTCAGATACAAGAGTATCAGTGGACCTAGAGAAGGTCAGATAAGTAGTCACCTGTGGGCCTTCCAAGAATGTATTTGAGGTATGTTGTTATCTGAGGATATATGGTTGTTACATGCATTTCATAAAGGGATTATCATGATTAGAAATGCCAAATTCAAGATTGAGAATGAAGGGTGTGATGTACATATGGTCATATTCATGTGAGATGGACTTTCAGGAATTGAAAGGGAAATTGAATTCTGCAATGATACTTATTTTACTAGAGTTGGGAAGAATTTATGATATGTAATTTGATGCATTAGGATTCGGTCTTTGGGTGGTCTCTTGCAGGGGGAATGAGTCGTTACATACGGTTCTCGGTAGTTGATTCCACATGAGATGAGTTACCTTGAAAACGACCTCAAGTTACCAAAAATAGTTTATGGTTGGCATTGCTAGACACATTACTCATTAAGAGAGAATTGTGTATACACAGACCACAAAAGTCTCAAGTACATCTTTTCTCAGAATGGATTGAATTTGAGGCAGCAATGGTGTGTGGAATACCATCAGTCTTTTAACTTTGATCTTGACAACATGTCTAGGAAAGGAAATGTAGTGTCTAATAGACTGAGCTGGTGGAATCAGATATAGGTATTGCAGTAGGATAGCAGTGAGTGATATCTCATAGATGTGTTGTCTGAGATGCATCTGGAGGTGCACGATAAGTAGGGGAAGAAATTTCATAAAACGTTATCTATTACCTCTACCTTATTTGATAGAGTGAAGATGAGGAAGCGTTCAGATTTTGAAGGCCTAGTTCTATAATAGTGTTTGTCTGGAGAGGACCCTCCTCCATGTAGTAATATAGTCAAGGACATTGTTATGCTGTTACAGAGTCTCATATGGATTTTGGGAGACATGAATGTGAAGCTAATGCAGGATTTTCATGCCACGGTTAGGGAAGTGAATCCTGTTTTCACCCTCATTTATCAGGATTTACAACATTTTTACTGGTGGAATGGTATAAAGGGATATGAAGTTGGTTTTGTCATGAGACGTTCCACCAGTTAGTAGGTGAAGGTGGATCATCAATGACCAACCAAAATTCTACAACAAGTACACATTCTATAATGCAAATGTGATGATGTTGTGATGGATATCGTGACTTGTTTATCGAGGTATCCTTGAGGTAATGATGTTTTGTGGGAAGTTTTTGAAAAGATAAAGAAAGGTCTCCCTTTTATTTTTGATCAAGGAGACCATTGGTGTTGATGAGATCGGAAAGCTGTATATCTGAGAGGTGGTATGATTACATGGGGTCTCGTGTACTATAATTTGAGATAGGACTCCCAATTCTCGTCACATTTATGGAAGAGTTTTTAGAGTTCACTAGGTACACAGGTGCACCTGAGGACAACGTACCACCCTTAGACTGATGGCTACTCAGATCCTACAATACAGGTTCTAGTGGACATGATATGATCTTGCGTTATGGATGTTGGGAGATATTGTGAGAAGCACATTCCACAGGTTTAATTCACTTATAATAATATTTATCAATTCATGAATGAAATAGATCCTTACAAAGAATTATATGGTAGGTCGTGATGCTCTCCCCTATGGTGGATGGAGGCAGGTAAGGAAGCATTACAAGGACTGTGTCTTCTGCATGAGACTTATGAGATGGTTCAATTTATTAAATATTGAATTACCATTACACAGTGTAATCATAAATTATACAATAATCACCGCATATGACCTTTGGAGTACAAGGATGGGGATCACGTTTTCTTGCGTGTTTCACCAAGGATGGGGCATAGGTGAACCGGAAAATAGTGTAAGATTTCACTGAGATATATCGATCCATTTGAGATTCTATAGGGTGTGTGTCCAGTTTTCTATCGTTTTCCATTACCTCAGAGGTATAAGGCTATGCATGATATCTTCCACATATCTCAGCTATGTTGTTATCTCCTAGACACATCCGAAACCTATCATCCTTAGGACGTTGTGTTATTGGTAGATGAATCTTTTGAGAGGAATCATATTCCTATTGTGGATCATAGTAGGAAGGTTCTATGTGGCTGATCTATTCTTTAGAATGGGTGCTATGGAAGAACGGTCGAGTCCAGGATGATACATGGGAGAGGGAGGATGAAGTTTAAACGAAATGGCTATAATTGTTCTATGATGTTCTTTTAACGCCCTTGGAAGGGAAATCAGGGATTAATTGCTTTGAGGGGGGAAGTTTATAAGAGCCTGATTCTTCCATTGAGGTAAGGATATTTTTTTCATTTTATACTTTAGAAAATGGTTGAAAATAGGTAAAGGGATGCATGCATACCTATTACATGATGTGACTAGGGCCTACACACCATGTAATTATAGGTCCATGTTGTGTATGGAGGGATACATGCCATATAATCATGGTGCATGACCATGTAACTGTCGGGCTAGAAGTTGTAAGAACACAGTGTGTAGTCTCAAGTACACACCATGTACTGTTTTTCATGAATTCGGGCAATAACAACTTTTTTGATAGATATAATCAACCCCCTATCAATGAGGTGAGTGCCCATGTAATCTAAATAAAAATTCGCCCCTCGTTTCCTCATCCAAAGCCTAATTCAAACACTGCCAAATCCATTAAAATACCCTAGGTGAGTGATTGATTCCTTCTAAGACTTTATTCCTGATTTCTCCGCTAGTCCTGGTTCTTTAAGGATGATAATTTATTCTTTTTTTATATTTACTCTGTTTTTGGTCAAATCAAAGCTCAATGATGGATGAGGGGAGTCGTACGAGTACATGGTATGTGGTCTCATGCATATCCCAAATTTTCATGATGATTATATGTGTCAGAGTGTCATGCACCAATTTGTTGGAGTCTCATAATTGAATATTGACCTATTTTGTTACCCGATGTTTATTAGGTTATTGATTAAATGATTATAAGGGATTTTTGAGAGTGTTATACTTAATTGAGGTCCACCCTGTGAGCGCGTTTTCCCTTGGATGACCAATGTTTATCCAATTTTCCTAGGATTCCAATGGGAATGCATTTGATTTTGTGTTATTTGTTATTTAAAATGGAGTTAGTTAATTGAATGATTTTTCAATATAAGATAATAATTGGTTATTCATTATGATAGTTTAATTCACATGATAGGATTGTGACATGAGTTACCCATGTGAGTTATAATTGATAATCTTAGTAATTTTATGATTTCCTGAATGGTTTTTGGAATTTTTGAGGCCCACATGAGATTTATGTTGTTAACCATGTAATAATGAATGTTACATGTGTTTTTTTATATAGAAATTCTAATATACTGGGTTTGTCCTTGATAATTGATGAAATTCATATATACTCAGTTTTGAACCTACCATATGCTGAAATGAAAATATATCAGGTTTTGACCCTGATTGACTACTAAAATGCTTATATTTCTGATTTTGATCCAGTTTGGTGTAATGTTATACCATTGTTATATAGTTTGGGTTAAACAAACCTAGAGTGATGCATGAATTCCATGTTAATATGTTAGGGCTACGATCAGTTATAAATTGAATAATGAAATGAAATGAATAATAAAATCTTTTCCAAGACAAACAATTAGATTGGATTCAGTCTTTTCCCATACTTGATTACATTGTCATCTGAGACATCTATTATGCTTACTTTTGAGTGCCGACTGTTTACTGCTTTCACTATTGTATACACCCTGCTATATATATATATATATTCACATACCGATCGACAAAGATTGTGGGTGATTGACTAATGGGATTTAGTCTCATAACCTATTTGGGTTATGCTTTTGGGACCAAACAGATTATATGAGAACAAGTGTTGATCAGTGAAAGTGCCCTTATACTTGTACTTGAATTACAGATTAGGAGTATGAGAGAATGGGACAAAGCTGAGTATTGTGATTCTTCTTAGTTTCATTTGATCATTTGTGATTTTGGAACATATATTTTGGATTTTTTCTAGTGATCATGTTTTGGATATTCTCTAGGAACATAAAATGTTGCATCATATTTTGTGTGGAATGATGTTTGGATTCATATCAGTCTTCTGCTAATAATTTTAGGTGAATGTTTTTTACGTGTTTCACTATTGAATTATTATTATTAATTGTGATGTGTTATATTGTTCCAATTAGGGAATATTTTCCCCACTATCACACTCTAAGCCCTTGTTGGTAGTTAGAATCCTCGATAATTTGGGAAAATGTGCTTAAGGACATGTTGAAAATTTGGAATGGGCCACCAGTTGAATGGAATCCGGGTCTGGGACGTTACCAAAAATATCTACCAATAAAAAATATCAAGGAATGTCACTAGAGGTAATAATTATGGAATAAGTAGTTCAATAAGTATAAGTGACACAAGTTCAGCTACATAGGATAATTGTGTTTTAGTTCCAAATGTAGACATATGAATGTGACTTAAACTATTTGATTCTCATGGATGATAGATAACATTAAAGCGTAGAATAGGCTATATGTTTGAAAGATTAAAGTTAGTGGGTGTTATCCATGAGGGATGAAAATTATTTCATTGTTATTTTTAGTACTTGATATATAATTGAACCACTTTTTAGAAGAAACTCATTTTATAATAAGTTTTCTTATTGGTGGAAGGAGGAGGGGGATAGTTGAAGAAGGTATAATGTAATTCTTTTCATGAAGAGACTTCAAATATTAGAAGGTCTGGATTTTTCTAAGATATTTTCCCCAGTTGTTAGACACATTACTATTCATATAGTACATGGTATGGTTTCATTTAATGGGTTATATCTGGAGTAAATTGATTTGGAGATAATATTTCATTATGGAGTCTTAGATGAATTTATTTACACCGAGGATCCAAAAGGTTTTGGGGAGAAAAAAAATTAATTTATTTTGTTTATGATAATGTTAATCCTTTAATGATAAATTCATGCACCAAGTTATATGAAATTAAATTTCAATGACATTATATTGGAACAAATTACTATATAGAAAAATACCAATAATTTCTGTTATTAGAATTTTTTTTATTATGGGAGTTTAATAATATCACTTCTCTTTGAGATGAAATTATTATATTTCATTTTGTAATGGAAATGGTTGATGCGATGATGTTGGAATTTTAAATAAGTCTTAATATTAAGGATCTAAGTCCAATAAATAGATTTTGTGTATTTGGATTAAAATAAAATTAATGTAGGGATCTTTCTTCCTCACTCAATCTGACTATGTCCAAAATGTAGTTTAATATTTTTAATGAGATATGTGAAACCAGTTTCCAATCCTCTAAAATTAAATATCAAATTAAAAAACGAGAATAAACATTAAAAATATGTAGAGAAAACATATATGGAAAATTTTACTTTTGAATCTGACGATGGAAGCTTGATGTGTTCCATGGTTTGTACATAACCAAACATTACACATGTAATGATATTAGTTAATGAAATCCTTCAATATCTAAAATGTTATAAAATTTTGACATGTTTTTGAAAAATGGATGAATCATTTTAATGGTTTTTAAATATTGAATTTTAGGTAGATATAGATACCCAAAAGAGAACCACAAGCTATATGTTAACTTTTTGTGGAATTACTGTGATTTAGATTTCTAATTTTTAGTAAGTAGTACCTTTTTAAACCATGGAAGTGTTTTATATTTCATTTATGGATTCCTAGATGGATATCATTATGAATAAGGGGTTGTTTGAATATATTAGATGAAAGTAGGATATTGGGATGTTGTTATGTATTTCACAATGTGTGATCCATATAGAAAAAATATGATGTTTTAATCTTGTATAAATAATAGTTTTTTTAAATATAACCTTATAAAATAATGTATGGAATATAATATTCTAGATCTATTGGAGGTGGATAGATTTTAAAATCATGCAGGTATGATTTTCAAGGTTATAGTTTGAGAGGTATTGAGGTTTTGTTGTACCTTAGTCATGATGGGATGACAAGACGTGTGGTAGGGGAACATTGTGACATCAAATGATTTTTGTTAATGGATAATATTATTTAGATACTAATTGTTCCCTTGATGGGGAAGTATGGAAATGACTATGATGTGTTAGATTATTAAGATCAATCATGTGAAAACTATTTTCAGGTAAGGTGATCGAAACTAAAAATTAATTTACTAAAAAAGCATAATTACCAATGATTGGATATAGATAATAGAGTAAAAATGAAAAGTATTTGGAAGTCTTTAAGTTGAAAAAACAAAAGAAATAATTCTGAAGCTATCTTTGAAATGTTTAATGGAGGAAGTGCAGAGACCCAAATGAAATTCATAAATGTTAAATGTGGTGATATTTAAAGGAATTATAGAAAATATGTTAGAGTAAAGTCATGAAATTTCTAGAGTTATATACTATTCACTATATAGAGGAGTTAAGATGACATATATCTTTAGCTAAAGGAAGGGAGACAGACGATGGTCGTATCTAAGTAGTTATACTTTCCACAGTTATCGATCGGTGTTAGAATTGGTTGAACATAATGGGATGTACATTATTCTATATGGGGATGGAATTATTTTTAATGATAATTTGATTCTAATTATAAAATATTCCTTGAATAAAAAATTGAAACATTCCCCCTTTGAACTAGTTGTAATAACCCTTCTTGACTGCATATAACACAACTCGTTGGACCAGATTCAACATGGCCGTAAGGGCACATCGTTGTATGCCAGAGGATGCTAACTTGCAGTGAAGATCTAATTGTGGTATGATGGGGAGGCAAAAACTCTATTATCAGAGCCTCATATTAGTATATTTATAAAGAATCAATAAACGATAGAAGAATCTATTAAAATAAATTAAAATAAATTGAAGAATATAATAGACTTAATAAACATTGCAATTGCAAAAAAAGATAATTATTCATGCATGTGAAAATGATTCTATAACACATAAGTATTTATAATGTACACCAATAAATATAGTACAGTACTTGGATAAGGAAAAATAATATATATCCTTGAGGGTGATCTCCCCAAGCATACTGAGTAATATCCCATTCCTATGTTCTAAATCTCACTCGTACAATGAACATCACAAGAAATTATCCATGAACATGTGATGATGATAATTTCTCAAGTACCCCAATGAAAAGGAAGCCTAAGCAGGGTGTGACATATACACAGTAGGGATCCATTAATACTATATAAATCATAATGTATTTTGTTTTTATAAAACATAGTTTTGTAAAAGTATAATGATAAAATAATGGAAGAAAAAAAAATAAATACATTGTTCAGGGAGTCTCATGGGATACCCATCCAACATTACCTCCTTCAACCAAAGATGGATGTGTTTGGATGGATGGAATCCCTTATAGATATGATATCGGTGTAACAATAAGTCATCATATATTAATTACCAAGAGATGGACTAAACACCGTGAATGTTAATTATCATGGAGGGCCTGAACATAGATTACAACTATGTATTCAAATCATTTTATGAATGTGATTTCATTCGAAATTAATAAGGGGAAACCAGATCCATTCCAAGAATATCTATAAATAAATCCCAAGTATCACACTAGGGGAACTATAAATAACTAATACCATAAGAGTCCCTACAAGGTGATCCATAAATGGAGTCCAAAGTATCACTCTCAGAATATAGTAAAGACACAACCCTCTGATCCCATCCCTAGTATCTCACATAGGGGACCAAGTATCCCTCATGGCCTAGTATAACCATTGATCCACTAAGTGCATCTATAGTAACTCCCCTAGGGTCCTAGTATCAATCATACATAGGAAAGGAAAATTCTTGATGAACTTTCCAATTCATTCCATGTATCACTCCCAGTATATTTACATTTCATAAACAATTATAATTATAAATCACTATGAGCCCATCAGAGTCACCCATAAATAAAAACCCTTGTGTAACCATCGACTACGTATAAAATATTGTTTATCTATCAATATTAAATAAAATTTATATCAACTTATTTATATAATGAAGTCCACACCCATTACCATTTAAATTAAAGAATATCAAGGGACATGTACTTAATCATTCCACACAAAATCTATAAATAATAATAATTATTGAGTATATTACATTCTACAATAATTTAAAATGTTATCTGAAACATCTATACCATATGTACAAGATAATTTTTGAAAAATTAATTGATTCCTTTATAATTTTGATTATATCACACCCCACAAACTTTTTTTATTAGAAAACAATTAAATTTTCCATATACAATTAATTAAAATCAATTTGTGCATCACATTTATGAGATATAATTTAACACTCCTAGAAGTAGATTTAAATAATAATAATAAATTTATATTAAAAAAATTTAAATTAAACCAAAATTATGGTGGTCTAAGTATAATGAAAAGCATTAAAAAATAAACACATGATATTTCAGTAATTATTGTGAACTAATTACCAAGAATGGGAATTGGTCATAGGAATATGTCCATATCACCTAAAGGGTTGGTTTGGGTTGAGGTGAGAATCCCTTTTTAGAGAAAATAATTACACAAGTGAAATTAAATTTAGGAAATTAGTTTGTTAATACATAATTAAAAATATTAAGGGTAATACAGGGATAATCTTGCATTTGGCCCCATGGTGTATTTAATAAATGAGTTAGGATTTAAGATAAATCTTTATTACAACTTACATATTCCATGTAAGGTCAGGTCACCCAATATTTTGGCATGATTTGGTCTGGATAAATAATAAATAAAACTCTATAAAAATATGTTGAATTGGATAAAATTAAGATAATAACAATGATGGTGAGAAAAATAAAGGAATAAATGGGGAGGTGTGAATTCATGAACTAAGGATAACAAAAAAACTCACAATACTTGATTTTGATAACGGATGATTGAAAGGAAACCATGCTAATGAGGAGAGTTGAGGGATCCCATGGTTATCTCTTATGTGTAGGGGAAGATAAGAAAAAGAGGAGAGAAGAAAATAAAAGGATGGTTGGGAATAAATGGAATTTGACCCCATTTAATGAGGTACACAGTTGGATGAACACACACACCAACCATTAATTTAGCAATGCCCAATGAACCCCCTCGCACAGGTTGGTTGTGTTGTTTTTCTAACCATGAATTACCCATGCCAAATATAAAAATCCTTCTCTTTATTACACATATAAACATGATTTATTAAATAATATTGCACATAATACAACTCTGAGGATCAAAAGGATTAGTTTTTTTTGGGATTAGGAACAATACATAACAACATAGAACATAAAACATGACATCATTTTTGAAAACATCTTTTACATGACCCCTAAATTCCCTCATACATAGCATTGTAGGGGATAAACTGATGAAATTTATAAGAAATGGGTGAGATATAAAGCCTATTAAGGGAGTAATAAATTTTAAAATGAGTAAATAAATACATGTTAGAAAATAGGCATATCAATAGAGCATAATAGAAACCTGAACATAAAGGCATGATATTGGATGATTATCATTACATGGAAATATGAAAAAAACACTAAACATGGTATTAGCATGAGACAGGGCTCATTAGACATGGATCATGAGTAAACCATCATTTCACTTGAATTATAATGAGAAAAGCATTATATCACTTGACGTATCATGATACTAGTCTTTACCCAATGCATTGGACCGCTATCAGAGCGCACCATTCTTAATCATTTCATTTCATGCATAAGTGTGCCACATGGATCAAACAACATAGAATCATTCAACGTCATAAATTATTCCATGATAAATGAATTTGGAATACATGAAGGAAACAATATAATCTATCAGTAAATATTCCTAATAGTGAATAACCTTGATAGAGAAACGGGCTTTGTATTTACTATAGAAATACTTTGTCTTTGAAAATCGCAGTGCAACTTCGTCAGCATGATGGTGTGACATAAGAATTCATAAAAATGGTTGATGAGAGAAAAATGGGTGTCTCATAATATCTACATGAAATGTAAAGTAAAGGGTTCATATAGATACATGTCCCATTGTATGTAATGTAATTTATATTCCTAATTCAAAACAATTGTTGGAATGTAAATGAGAAGAGAGAAATTCCTTACGGAATTTCAGAATGATAACGGGTGTACATGGGAGAAATTAATGAGAGAGAAAGATGAATCTTATAATTAGAAACATAATTAGGGATGTATGGGGGAGGGTCTAAATCATACCCCAATATTTTTAATGGGAAATAAAAGGCATAACAACATATTGAAAATTGGACAAAAATGATAATGGAAGAAATCCCTTACTTGGAAGTGTGATACACAACACATGGAAGAGGCTTCAGAGAGGATTATTGGGATCTTGGGGAACATTGGGAGGAATCTATAGAGTATATGGAAGAGATTTGATGGAATCCAAAGTCCTTTAGTGAAGATTAAGTGGGAGCTTGGGTGGTTTTATATAGGAAAAGAGAGAGAATTCCTTATTATTTAGGTTTTGGACCCTACACATTAATCAAACCAAAACCACAAACTGTACAATTATTTTTGCGTAGGATTTTCTAAAACGGGGATTGGAAAACAATATTTTATATTACCAATGTCCTAAAATCATAAAATATAAGGATTTATTATGTGTAGGTGAGTCACACTCTCCCGGAAAACAATTTTAAAAGATAAAATGTTTTATAAGTTTTGAAGGTTCCACTAAGGCTTTGTAAAATAAATCAAATAAACCTAAAATCTCATTATTTTAATGTTAAAACAAATATTTGAAGAAAATACCATTAATTTTGTTTTATTACATAACTATTGGTTCATTATTATGTCATAAAACACATAATATAATTAAACGGTATTTAATTTTTACCCAAAAATTCGACTGCCTTAGAAAAATATGAAAAATTCACTGTTGGATAATTTCAACATCTTGATTCCAAAAATAATATTCCTTTTTTGTAAATAATTCTCTAAAAATGAAAAAAAATAATTTTATAATAAAAATTGATATTTACCGAAAATTTATTGGTTTTGGGAAAAAAGCTTTCAAACATTAATAAATATCAAAATTTCATTCATAAAAATTATAAAATAATTTATATGTAATAAATCGTAATTTAGTGATAATAATATTTTATTAAAATATTATTTAATTCCCAAATCCATTAATTCATAAAAATAGATTTCTTAATTGAATATTAACAAAAAATTTAAATATTTGTGCTTTAAAAACTATTTACAATGTAAATGTCATAAAAAAAATGAATGGATATTATTTATTATATACAAAATATAAGTCAAAAAAACATAGTGATAGGGATTTGTTAAATTACCCCTTAAAACAGACTCATAATAACTAAGGGTAAGGTGCGTGATGGGGATAGACCCTTGGGGTGGCTCGGATAACATTGCATGTGTGGTAATCAGTATCAACTTACACTTCTCCCGTAGACAATTCTGTTCCAGCATAATATGTTGAAGCTCAGCTTAGACTAGGTAAAGAGAGAATCCTAATGATGCCAAATCCTTTCTATGCATTGAAAAATGGGATTCATATGGAGAAAATCTACTAATGAGGTCATCACCTTCTTTGTCTGAGTAAATTGGGTTTATTAAAGCCCTATATTTATAGTAATCATGTGATTATTATCCAATGACTAAATTAGCATTTTTCATAAGTCTTAATGATATTTAGAAATTAAAAAACATAAAACTAAGTATGTGAATTTGTTTTACATAATTTTTATACATAATAAGACATTTAAATAGATCAAGAGGAATTTTCATTAATAAGAGTTTGGGTCATTACAATCTTCACCCCTTATGAAATATTTCCCTAGAAATTTATGTTTCCCACACTAAAAAAGATGTGGGTAACTCTAGTTCATCACTTCCTCTAATTCCCTTGTATATTCTTCAAACATTTGGTTTCACAACAATACCTTGACGAGGGCCATTGTCTTATTTCGTAGAAACAGTTTCCCTATGATCTAATATCTTCACCAGATTCACCTCATAAGAGAGGTCATTTTTCAATGGTACCACCTTTTTATAGAGTAAATGTGATGGTTCAGGTATTTAATTCCTCAATATTGATACATGTAAGCCATCATGTACTTGAAATAGGTTTGGTGGGAGTGGTAGTCGATATGCAACTGCTCCAATGTTATCCAGGATCTCAAAAGGGATGAGGTACCATGGACTAATCATTACATTTTTCCTAAATCTCATAAACATATTCCACAGTGATATGAGGAGGAATACTATGTCTATGAGATCAAACTCTAGGTCTCATTGATGATTATCATCATATCTCTTTTTTTCGACTCTAAGTGGCTTTAATGTCTTCTGGATGGTCTTGACCTTATCCACCATTTATTTGACCATTTCTGGACTTAGGAGTTTTCCCACCCCAAAATAATCCCACCATGTTGGTGTTCTGCACCCCTTCCCATAAAGTTAATCATTAAGAGCCATTTGGATGCTTGAGTAGAAGCTTTTTTTATAAGATAACTCAATCAGTGGAAGATGTTGATCCCATCCTCCTTTGAAGTCCATTGAGCTTGCCATCAACATTTCCTCTAGTGTTTGGATATTCCACTCTGATTTTCCATCATTTTGAGGATGATATGCCGTACTGATGTTCAAATTAGTATTCAGAGCATGGTGAAGACTCTTCCAAATTGTTTATGTAAACCGTGGATATTGATTGAATATAATAGATAGTGGCACTAGTGCAGAAATCGTTTTTTACGTCGGTTATATATAACCGACGTAACAATGCGGCGAGTAGATTTTTCACGTCAGTTATTTTAATAACCAACGTTACAAATCGGCCATGTTGGGTTTTTACGTCGGTTATTTGATAACCGACGTAAAAAACCAATGCGCGCGGGGGGGGGGGGGGGGGGTTTACGTTGGTTATTTGGAAACCGACGTAAAAAACCAAAGCCCTGGGGGGTTTTTTTACGTCGGTTTCCAAATAACCGACGTAGGAAAACCCGATATCTACGTGTTTTTTACGTCGGTTATAAAATAACCGACGTAAAAAACCAAAGGGAGGGAGCCTTTTTACGCCGTTTTTAGGATAACCGACGTAAAAAAGCTAAAAGATAGTTTATAACGTCGGTTATTAAATAACCTACGTTATAAAGCATTTAAAAAAATTAAAGCCCGTGTTCTTTCATTTACGATTTTTTCGATTGACAGTCGCCGGCTCATCTCTCTCTCGCGCGGTAAACCGTAATCGGCTCGTCGATCGCCTGCATTACACTCATTTTGGCTTCATTGTTTATCTTCTTCACTGCTCTCGGATCTATCATCTCAACTCGCGACATTCAAGTAAGCCTTCCACGAATTTATTTCGTTCATTTTTGATTCGATTCTTGATGTTCTTTTCGTTCGTTTTTGAATCTCGTGGAATTTTTTTTATTGCAAATGGTTATTATGTTCATTCAACTCACAACATTCAACTCACAAATTATTATTAAAACATTGTGGATTAGCTTCAGCAAAATCTGAAAAATAATGGGTGGTACTGTAACGTTCCATTCTTCCAGCAACATTATTATTTCCTACTTAGCTGGAATGTGTCTTTCTGGATGAAGATTGGTAGTACTTATATTCTTAAAATCATATTTTCAATATGATTGTCCAGAAAATTATTTTCATGAATGAAATTGGACCAGGTAAAATCGGTAATACCTATCCTTAAAATTTCATTCAACATTCTTACATCATAATATTTTTTCAAAAAATTATGATTTTTAGAACTCCTAGACCAGAAAACCATCATCTGTTTTCATCTGTATTCATAAAAATATCAATTCATACCAATTACAATCAAATATTTCATTCTGGACTCATGGTGAGTCTGATAATACATTTCTTCATTCAGTCATCTCCAATGTGTTATGTGATGTGCCTGGTAAGAAATATTATAATAAATTATAGGAAAGCTGATTAACATATCCCAATATGAGGTGAATGAAACTATGTTTTCCCTTGACATATGTTATGACTTAGATGATTATGTTTGTGCCACACTCTTATGTTATTCCACATACCAATGTTGTGATCTTGTGAATAAGGTTTTTTAAATCATGTTCCCACTATCATATAAATCATGTCTTATGTTATGCTAAAATTGTTATACTTGGACTCAGGTTTTATGATCTATGATTATATAGAACTGTTTCACTTATCTTTTTGATCATGTGCTTTGTGTATGCTCTTATACCCCCATGGATATCTTTTTATGAGATTAGATATTATATTTATATATATCATGTTTACCCATAATGAGTATCATAAATCAAAACTTTTATTATTTTCATTCCCTAAGTTATAAAAATAAGTATTATGTAGGATGATTCAAAAATTTAATCTGTGAGATGAGTTGATTTATGTGTGAAACCCAGGCCAAACACATATGTATTTTTTTATTGGTATTACATATATATAGTTCGACATATACTTTTTTTTACATTACCATGATATTAACATTACTTTTTCTAAAGAAATATTAATGTCCTTAGATTATATATCGGATCAAAAGGATATAGTAATTCTAATATATAATCAGAATGATCAGATAATATGAAAACATTATTAAACATAAAACAAATGGTTTATATTCATATTTTTAACATGACACTTACGATGTATAGCTATTTGGTGCTGGGTACTTATGAAAACTACTACTACTTTCAAGATTTGTTTTATATTTTAAATTGTTTTACATTCAAATTATGATTTTTTTCATATAAAGATGTTTTGTCTTATCTTAAAAATATATATTTTTTGTTGATATTTGTTATAGGTAATAATGAGTCGAAGTTGGATTATGGCACATCGAATGAGAAATGAATTTGAGGAAGGTGTTGATGCCTTTTTGGAATTTGCAAAATGAAATGTTCCAAGTAGTGACATTTTTTTCTGTCCATGCCTGGAATGTTTGAATATGAAGAAGTTTAAAAGTAGAGAGATAAAAGATCATCTGATATTTCATGGTTTTAATCAGAGTTACAGCCCTTGGATTTGGCATGGTGAAACTGGGCGGGATGTCACTGATGATGATGATTCGCAAGATGGTAACTCTGATGGAATTGAAGAAATGATTCGCGATATTGTAGCAGAACAAATTGAGATAGAACCGACAGTTGCACGTCTATATGGTGATGCTGAAAAACCATTATATCCCGGTTGTACAGCTTTTACGGTTCTGTCGGCGGTGTTAAGATTGATTAACCTAAAGGTGAAGCATGGATGGAGTGACAAAAGTTTTACAGAGCTGCTACAATTGATGAAAGACATTCTTCCAAAAGATAACGATCTTCCAGATTCACATTACAAAGCCAAGAAAATATTATGCCCGATGGGATTGGGATACAAGAAAATACATGCCTGTCTGAATGACTGCATTATATATAGGAAGGAATATGAATTTCTGTCAGAGTGTCCAAAATGTGGGACATCACGGTATAAGGTGAAAGAAAAATCACAGGGTGATGTAGAGATTACAAAGCTCCCTTCAAAGATATTTTGGTATCTTCCTATAATTAATCATTTCAAACGTTTATTTTCTAATTCACATGATGCAAAAAGGTTAAGATGGCATGCTTAAGAGCGGGTATGTGATGGAAAAATACGTCATCCAGATGATTGTCCACAATGGAAGAAAATTGACGCGCAGTATTCTACATTTGGAAATGAAATAAGAAATCTCAGACTAGGGTTGTGCACAGATGGAATGAATCCATACCGAACACTCAGTAGCACACATAGTTCATGGCCTGTTTTATTGGTAATTTACAACCTCTCTCTTGAAGTTTGTATGAAGCACAAATATGTCATGTTGAGTACAATGATCTCTGGTTCAAAGCAACCCGGTAATGATATTGATGTTTACTTGTCACCGTTGATTGATGATTTGAAACTGTTATGGGCTGATGGTATTAGGGTGTATGATTCTTATAAAATGGAATATTTTCAACTGCATGCAGTGCTTCTGTTCACTATAAATGACTTCCCAGCGTATGGAAATTTGTCTGGATACAGTGTTAAAGGGCATAAAGCATGTCCAATTTGTGAACAACAGACGTCCTATTGTCAATTGCATCATGGGAGGAAAACAGTGTACATGGGTCATCGAAAGTTTTCGCCTATGGAACACCCTTATAGAAGACTAAAAAAGGCATTTAATGGCTCACAAGAATTTGATACTGCTCCAAAACCTTTATCCCATGACTTGTATTTTGAGAGGGTGAAAAACCTTGACGTGACATTGGGAAAGACACAGAAATCTGGTAATGATAGACATATCTGGAAGAAAAGGTCATTATTTTTTGAGCTACCATATTGGAGGTATCATGAAGTTAAACATAATATTGATGTCATGCATGTGGAGAAAAATATCTATGATTCTTTGATTGGAACATTGTTAGACATTAAAGGAAAGACTAAAGATGGGTTGAATGCAAGATTAGACTTACTATCAATGGGAATACGTTTGGAGTTAGCTCCCACTCCTAAAGGAAGACGAACATTTCTTCCCCCAGCTTGTCATACATTATCGAAGAGGGAGAAAATTAGCTTCTGTCAGTGTCTTCATGATACCAAAGTGCCTCAAGGTTATTCTTCTAATATAAAATTTTTTGTCTCAATGAAGGACTTGAAGTTGATAGGTATGAAATCACATGATTGTCACGTCATGATGCAACAAATTCTACCAGTTGCATTGCGTGGAATATTGCCCATTCGTGTCAGAAAGACTATAATGAAGTTGTGTTATTTATTCAATTCAATTTGTAACAAGGCGATTGATGTGAATGCTTTGAACATTTTGGAAAAGGATGCAATTTTAATACTTTGTCAATTGGAAATGTATTTTCCTCCAACTTTTTTTGATATAATGGTGCATTTAATGATTCATCTGGTTCGAGAAATAAAGCTTTGTGGACGTGTATATCTTCGTTGGATGTATCCTTTCGAAAGGTATATGAAAATATTAAAGGGGTATGTTAAAAATCTATATCGACCTGAAGCCTCCATTATTTAAAAGTATATTTCTGAGGAGGTAGCAGAGTTTTGTACGAGCTACTTGGCTGCGGCGCAACACATAGGTTTGCCTCCATCTCGCCATGAACGAGTTAATAATGAGGGAAAGGGGATTCGCGGCTTGAAAGTCAAATCATTGTCAGCTGAACAGATGAAGAAGTTAGAATCATACATCTTGAAGAACATAGCTGATGCTCAACCATATATCACATTGCACATTAATGAGTTGAAACAATGTCATCCAAAGAAGAATGAAATGTGGATTTTGAATGAGCACAACAAAATTTTTTTGTCATGGATTAAAAAGACTTTGCTTGGTGGATCAGATGTATCAGAGACATTAAAATGGATAGTGGGTGGTCCATGTTTAAATGTGATAACATGGTCTGGTTATGACATTAATGGTTATACATTTCATAAAAAAGCTCAGGACAACAGAAGTGCAGTTCAGAATAGTGGTGTATTGGTGTTTGCAGAAGCAATGCATTTTTCAAGTGCTAAGGACAAAAACCCAATTTCTGCATCAAATGCATATTATGGAGTGATTGAAGACATATGGGAGGTTGATTACTTTAAAATTAAACTTCCCGTTTTTAACTGTAAATGGTTTAACAGTAACAACAGTGTCAGACACGATGAATTTGGAATGACACTTGTTAATCTGAATAGATTGGAAGACACAGCTGATTCTTTTATAATGGAATCACATGCAGAACAAATTTTTTATGTAGTAGATCAATCAAATATGCAGTGGGCTGTTGTTTTACAAGGGAAAAAACAATATGTTGGTGAGGATGAACTTGATGAATATGCTGATTTATGTGAGATCCCTACTTCGATGGAAATATTAACAGAACATCATGACGATCATGTTGAAGACATAGTTTGTGCCATAAGGAACGATCACGACGAAGGAATTTGGGAAAACAATCCATCTGTACATTCCTAAAATTAAAGGTAACATATGTTTATTTCTTGTTTACATTTATTTTTTTCATAAATGTTAGATATTGTAAGTTTTTTATTTATTAAAACATGTTTTAAAAGAAGGCTCAGTCTACCGGCCAACCGGTGGATTCCCACTGGCCAGCCGGTGGTCTCTGGCAGAAGTATTGCATTCTGCCAGAGCCACCGGTCAGCCTGTGTTAGTTCACCGGCCAGCCGGTATGGGCACCGGCCAACCGGTTCTTGCCCACCGGCTAGCCGGAGGACCAAGGCAGTAGGCTTGCCCACTGCCTGGTGACACCGTCCAACCGGTGGATGACCACCGGCCAGCCGGTGGTCTCTGGCAGAAGCATTGAATTCTGCCAGAGCCACCGGTCAGCCGGTGTTAGCGCACCGGCCAGCCGGTATGGGCACCGGCCAACCGGCTCTTGCCCACCGGCCATCTGGAGGACCCAGGTTTACCATTTTTTTCAAATTTTTACCATCTTGACCATCTTGACCATCTTGACCATCTTTGCCATCTTTACCATTGTTTAACATGCTTACCATATTACCAATGTTTACTATTATGTAACCTAGTACACTTTTCTATTTTCTGATTATAGTAGTATTAAAATATTTGAATTTGTATATTTGTGAACTGACGTTTGTTTTTTTGATTTTAAGGATAATGACTAATCATTCAGATGATCAACCACATGATTCTGGGGAGGAGCATATTGCTGGTCATACCTCTGGGGATGAACATTCACATGCTCCTATTACGACAAAGAGTTCAAAGGTTGGTAAAAGTGGTTGCACACGTTTACCAAAATTATCACTTGCCCGTACGCAGGATCAGAGGATAGTAGTTGAGTTTGATGATGATGATATTCCTAGAGGTCCGAATGCCAAAGATTTTAAGAGTTTTGTTGCAACTCAGGCTAAGACCAAAGTAAGCATTCTGTATGATGATTGGAGAGGTGTGGATAAAGAGATTATCTCTCAGTTGTGGGAGACGATTTTGGTAAGATCTTTTGTCATTGTTTGAGCATTCTTTTAATGTTTCTGGTATATATAATATGTTTAACCTCTTCTTTATCAGATGACATTTGATATTCCTGACACTGGAGGAGTCAGGAAGAAATGCTTATCGTTGGCTGCCAGGAGATGGAGGGATTTCAAATCAACCCTCACATCTGATTTCATTTATGGTCATAGGAGTCATGACAATCCATGTCGTATATATCCTTTTATAGATGACGGCACATGGAGACAGTTTTTTGAAAGTAGAAAAAAAGAGTCATTTCTGGTAAGGGCAATGTAAACATTTATATACTTTCTTATATAAATGATTTTATTAATGTTTTGTTAATGATTTCTTATTCTTAAATTACAGCAAACAAGGAAATCTCATCAGGAGATGCAATCTAAATATGTATACCCTCATAGTTTATCTCGGGGAGGGTATACATTATTGGAAGAAAAAATGATAGCGGAAAAATTTCAACAACTAAGAGATGAGTCTTCAAGCTCTGGAGAGGTGGCCCCTCCATCCCCTCCATCTAGACATGAAAAATGGAAGAGAGCTCGGAAGGGAAAAAAAGGACAATATCTTTCGGAAGAATCGAGAATCGCAGCTGAGAGGATTGTAAGAAATCTATTTAATTTATTTAAGTTAACTTTTTTCTTCATATATGTTTCAATCATTACAGAAATGTTCAATTAATTAATATAGGACTCTCTTGAGGATCAAAGTTCAGAGGGGACATTTACAGCTACTGGGAGGGATGATATTTTATTTGCAGCATTGGGAAGGCCCGAACATCCTGGTCGTGTAAGAGGATATCCGACAGGTGTATCGGTAAGAAAAGTGTTTCCATGTTATTCAACTTCTAACATTTAGGGGGTTTATAAAAAAATAGAATCCTTGGAGGCTAAAGTTCAAAATATTAATGCGACGATGGAAGACAAGATTAGAGATTCGGTGCAGTCTATGTTTGCAGAAATGCAAAGACAATTTCAGACTGCAGCTCCCACTCCTCCACCTCCCCCTGCAGACCCCATTATTTATCCTCCACCTCCGCCAGTAGATCCCACTCCCCCACCTCAGCCTGCAGACCCCATTCTTTATCCTACGCCTCCGCCGCAGCTTCCTACATATTGCGAGTTGTATGTTGATGATTCTCAACATCATATAGTAGCATACGGGTTGGTATATTGTATAGGAGATACAGTTCATCATCAACAATTAGAGGTAGAGAATCAGAGGGTCACTGTACTTGATATTATAGATAGATCAGCTAGAGTACCAATACCTACAGATGAGGTGGCGACAGTTGGACAGAGTATCGGCCATTTTTGAGTTTGGCCATCCAGACTTCATCGACTCATTACCATAGAGGTATGAATCTTATATCTTTTATTTTATTTTTTTATTAAGGTTTTATCATTTGAAAACTACTATATTTCTCAATTTTTTTTCACAGGAATACTTCAAAGGTAAAGAAATATTGTATAGACAACAACAAAGACAATAGGCTATGAGATCAGATACAGATTCCAGTGGTCTTGGTAGATTGTCAAGATATTCACATTTGTTGTTGAGTTTTTATGAGTTTCCATTGGAATCTCATGTTTGTGGACGTGAAATAAGTGTGGGGATTACAAAATCTGATATCATGGAGCTTGTTACTGGAGATAAGTTGGGCATCAACGTGGTGAAAATATTTTCCATGTAAGTCTTAACACCTTTTCCCTACGTTATATTTATTAAAAATGTATACTTATATATGTTTTGTATTAGGTATCTTTATAAATTTGTGAGAGGAATGAACTGACAGAAGTATATGGATTCATGGACCCGCAATTGATTTCCCCTGAAGCATGTGCATTGACTGAGGAACAAAGAATGGTTTATATTGCTGAAAGATTTGAAAAGAATGTAATCCAACAATGTTGGATGATGCCTTTTTGTGAGAGGCATGAAACACATTTCTCTCAAAGAGTTAATTATCTTTTAACATAAAAAACCACTAACATTAAATTTCCTTTTATCAGTAATCATTGGATGTTAGGGATTTTTTGCCCAAGGGAGAAAGCTCTTTATTGGATATGCTCTGTTCATGGTGATGTGCAGGAAAGTTTTAAGAATATATTGGAAAAGTAAGTTTCAATTTCTCAATAGTTTTATATATTATAATGAATTTTAAATTTACCTCATTCGTATTATTTTCTAACAATGCATGGGTCAACTTTCGAAAAAACACAAAGAAAAGAAATGCAAAGATCAAATATGTAAATGCGAAGGTAAATTTCCATTTAAAATTTGTACTTTTTGATTTATTACATAAAAATAATATATTGAATTTACACTCATTCAAAACATAATTGTCATGAACAAAAAGGCCTCATCGAATGCGGATATTATATGTTAAGATTTATGTATGAAATAATAACAACTAGGACAGTTGTGAATTTTGACCTGGTACGATTTCCTCTTAAACTTTGCCATAATATTTCAATTTGATTTATTAATTATACATGTAAACTATCTTAGTTTTCATTTTCAGATTTTTGATGACCCGCAACCCTATACTGCTGAAGACATCAAACACATACAAGTGGAGTGGTCAAATTATTTTACAGGTTTGATTGAATTTTAGTTGTTTGTAATGTAAAATGTAATTTTGAATATTGTCGTTTTAATTGTGTATTTGGTAGTTGTTTAGGTTTGATTTAGTTTTTTTTGAAGTTGACAATGTTAGTTTTGAATGTTATATAAGTGAATGTTTAATTTTGCTCTACTTATTGTTTGGTCTACTTTTGATGGTTCTTCTGGTATGGATTTGGGTTTGTGGGGGAGGGGTTCCAAGGGTGTGGGGGTGTGTTCAGTGGGGTTGGGGGTGTCCATCGGTCTGGGAGGGCTGTCCGGTGGGGTGGGGGGATAGTCCTGGGGGGTGGCAGGGATGTCCAGGGGTGTGGGAAGCCGGTCCAGGGCTGTGGGAGTGCTGTCCAGGGGTGGGGGGGTTGTCCATGGGTGTGGTGGGGGCTGTCAAGTGGGGTGAGGGGATGCAGATGTGTTGTTCAGGCGGGTGGGGGGTTGTCGAGGGGTGTTTGGGGGTGTCCGGGGGTCGGGGGGCAGTCCAGGAGTGTGGTGGGGGCTCCAATGTGGTGGGGGAGGGTTGTCCAAGGGGTATACATGAGGGTGGGAGCTCCAATGGGGTGGGGGAGGGCTGTCCAGGGGGTATACATGAGGGTGAGGGCTCCAACGGGGTGGGGGAGGGCTGTCCATGGGGTATAAATGAGGGTGGATGCTGTCTAGTGGGTAAGTTTTATATGTTATCTATGTACATGCTTAATTTAGATGTACTTCTGTTTTTGTGGTACGATTTCTTGATTTGTTTTCTGGTTGATTCTGGTGGAGAGAAGATCACTGCATTCTGTTTAAAAAAAAATTGGGTTTATCACGTCGGTTATTTAATAACTGACGTGATAAAATGCTTGGAGAATAGTTTATCACGTCGGTTATTTAATAACCGACGTGATAAAAGGTCTGCAGAATGGTTTATCACGTCGGTTATTTAATAACCGATGTGATAAGAGGCCTGGAGAATGGTTTATCACGTCGGTTATTTAATAAACGACGTGATAAAATGCTGGGAGAATGGTTTAGCACGTCGGTTATTGAATAACTGACGTGATAAACCGCCTCCCTCTGGTTTATCACGGCGGTTATACAATTACCGACATGATAAACCCCCCTCCCCCGGTTTTTCACGTCGGTTTTATATGAACCGACGTGATAAACCACCCTCACCCCCAGTTTATCACGCCGGTTCTAAAATAACCGACTTGATAAACATCGCGATTTTATGTTTTTGACGTCGGTTTTTAAATAACCGACGTCAAAAACCTTATTTATAACGTCTCACATATTAACGTCGGCTAGGAACCGACGTAAAAAATTAAAAAAAACTGACGTAAAAAACGTTTTCTGCACTAGTGTGGTCTTTAATGCAGCCTTACCACATATCTAATTTATATCTGTGCCATTTGATCCAATGATAAATCATCCCAAATTGAAATGAAGTGTGATGTGTTTTTATGATGATCCACAACAACCCAGATTGCATTGTTTCCTTTTTATGACCTTGGATATCTGGTGGTGAAGTCCATATTGATGTTATCCCATTTCCAAGTTGGTATGGGTAATGGTTTCATCATCCCCTTAAACTTCGTACTCTCAAAAATCACTTACTAACATACCAAGAACATTGATGTATACTCAATAATCTCCTTCTTCTTGTTATCCCACCCATAATTCTCTTGGATATCTCGATACATCTTTTGGATTCCTGGGTGAATGGAGAAATTCGAACTATGTGCCTCATCCAAAAGTTCATTCTTTATATCTGAATTTTATGGAACACATAGACTTGACAAAAATCTCATATTTTTTTCTTCATTAACATTAAACTCAGAGGATTTCCCTTTTCTAATTGTTTCTATATTTTCTGAATTCCCACATCATACTTTTGAGCATCCTTTAATCATTCCAAATGAGACGGTTGACAAATCATTTGTGAAACGATTGATGAAGTTCCCTTATTTATGATTCCCATGTCCATTGACCTAAACAAGTCATTGATGTAGGTATGTGTTTAAAATTTATAATCATAATACCTACAGTATATGTGGTAACAGGGTTGACCCACATCGAAGGCAATTTTGGACACTAATCTTCTAATTTTTTTAAAAGACCCTACTATTGTCTACAGTGGGGACAATTTTTTATTTTATATGTTCAAATTTTATTAATATCCTTTATATAGTAGTGAAGTGAAAAAAATTAGAAATATTGTATCTAAACTATGTTTAATTGATAAAGAGTTGAAAACAAAGGTGAACAGAGATATAAAAAACTGATAAACAAACAATCTAGTAAAACGCTCTGGGAAATTTTTTCAATTATAATGGTTTTGAAAACATTCCTTCTCATGATAGTGATTAAAAAAAATAACATTGAAAAGGAGTGATTTATTTCCCCCTCCAGAAGATAAATCACTCAAGCTGACATGTCTTGGAGTTCACCACTCCTAGATTAATCAACATCTAAAAATTTTGGTTTTAAAAAGATAACAGAACAATGTCGCCTTAAGTTATATAGTTTTAATTTCAATTCGTGTAATTAAGAAAGTAAATCCACAATCAGTCTCACCAAATGATTGTGAAGTTCCAAATTAAGTGGTAATGGTATGTTAAAAATTAATGCAATTAGATTTGATCTCACCGATCAATTTCAATCAGATACAAAATGATAGTGAGAAGAGAAACAACGATAACTAGTGGATTCGATTTTTAACCCCGAACAAAAGGATTTAGCCTAACATCATCTCTATTACGTAAACTAAAATAATTCATTTACAAAAGAAGATATTTGAAAGAAAATAGAGGAAGATATCTCCCTTTACTAGCTTGAATTGCTCCTGCTCCAGGCCCTCAGATCTCCAAGGAATGGTTCTCCGAGATGTGCTCCAGGGTTCCCTCTCCTACTTGGAAGTGTGTGATTCCCATGTATCGAATGAATGATGCCCCCAAAAAATTCATGTTGCTCTGATTTTTTTGTATCCCCTATCATCTACTACATGTCACCACACAATTACCACCTACTTTAAGCATCCTTCATGTGTTCACCACACGCATGTGTTTTTTAGCGACTGGAACGTCATAATAGATTTTCCCATATATCAAACTCCCACTGAGTTAGTTCTTGGATCCTGGATACGTTTTAGGATTTGGTGTGAACCTACACATGTTTCTGAGTCCACTATTAACCCGCACAGCTAAAAAAATAAAATAGGTAAATCGTAAATAAATTTAAATAACAGTTATTTCATTTAAAAGACTAATGTTATAATACTTATTAAAAAGTAATTTAGCACTAACTAATAAATACTTTAGTTGGTAGATATTATTTTCTTATATATATATATTTTAATTAAATTAATTATTTAATATTATTAAGATCATTAGTTTATTTAAAAATTCATAATTTAAATTTAGTAAATTATTATATTTATTAGTTTAATAAGTTAATGATTTTGAACTAGAATATGAAAAATATAATAAAAAATTATCACCTAATTAAGTAATTAAATATTTTAAAAATTAAATTGAATTAATTTTTTTATTAATTTTATTAATTATAATTAGTATATTTATTAAAAATATAATTTAGTATATTTATTAACATATATAAATTCATTAGTCTGTTTATTTTTAATAATAAGAATTCATATTTTATTTTTAAATATATATTATTATAATATTATTATTTTCAAGTTTAATTAATTTTTTTATTATTTATTTATTTGTTCATTTATTATGATTTTTATGTTTTTTGTTTTGTTTTTCTAAATAAATTAGGTTTTCACCCCCCCCCCCATCCAAATCTCAGTGCACAAAGGGGGGGGGGTCTCAGTTCCTTCTTCTTGAAGGAGGTCTGGGGTTGCTCTATCCTCCATCACTGGTAACCCCTCATCCTCCAGATAGTGGCACAGTTCTTCCTCTTGGTTTGGGCATCAGACCCTGCTCTTCCACACAAAGCAACCCCTCCGGCGGTGAACATGTCTCATGTGGCATTTTCTCATTTCTGCATTAGCACAAATCATCTATTAGGATCAGCCTCCTTCATGCAAATCATTGCGAGACCTCTTCTCATGGTAGCTCATAGTCCTCCTAAATATTCAAAATGATCGTGATAGCTCAATAACACCACTTCATTTTGAGAACCTATTTCGAAAAATAGATTAATCGGATTAGGATTTTCAAGTTATTGTGTTTTTGTTCGATATATGCACAAGATTGGGATTGAACATTGATACTGAATTTAATTTTGTTTGGGTCTTGATTCTAATCTGGTTTTAGGTATGTGGTGCATGATTGGAGACACTGATGAGTGTTGTGATGGTGACTGCGAGTATGGTAGAGGTGAGTTAGAGGATTTTTTTGGTGGCAATTCTTGAGATACACATTGGTCTCTTGGTAATGCGGCAAAATCAGGATAGAATATGCTCACAGTTCAACCCAACACGGCTAGTGCCAGCTTTGAGGGTATTGGACGCACTTGTTAGTTCATGAAACATTTGATGAATGGGTGAGAAATGGTTACATGTTGTAGATGAAACCATGAAGCTATGATGGTGCGAGAGAAGCAGTGCATTAAGAAACGATGCCAAGAGTTTGATGAGTGAGAAAGGGGGAAATGGGGAAAGAGAAATCGTTGGACCATAACAGGATATGGTGAAACTGTAAAAGAAATACTGAGGCATGAATAGAAATGGTATGAGTCTCTCTTTGAGACAGTGAGTAGAAGATTAAAGTGGCACATTAAAAGCGGTGAGAAAGCTTGGAAGATACAGTGTGCAAGGAAACAATGTGAGAGGAGAAGAGTAGTGTGGATGAAGTAGTAGAATGGGTTATGGTGTTAGAAGTTGAAGTGTATTATAGTTGATATAGTACCAAAATTTACTGTGCCACCGTATCACAAAACAGTAACATGGATTACGGTGACACAGTAAACTTGAATAATAGTAAAGGACAATGAGTAACGGTGACACCGCAAAAGAAGGAAAACATTGGCATGAGTAAGCAGTCCTATCATAAATCTGCAAAAAAATTGAAATAAATAAAAAACATAAATAGAAACCAAAATATAAAATTAATTAAAAACATGAATAAAATTAAACAATTGAGACTTAATAAAACTTAAATAAATGTATAAAAAATAAAAAATAAATTAATTTTTTTAAAAGCTTAAAAATAAAATATAAAACATAAATTAGGACTAGAATAAAACTTAAATTTATAATAAATTACATCCTTATAAGTAAATAGTTGACAATCACTAACTAATTAATAAATTATATGACTATAAAAACAAATTAATGCATGAATAAATTATTTTAATTTCTAAAAATACAAAATTAATTATAAAAATTGATTACATAATTAATTTAATAATAAAATTACAAAAGTGTCATTATTTATTAAAAATCACAAAACTAACCAATTAAATCATTAAAAATTAATTAAAAATATGTGGAAAACATGTGTTTTTATGGCCACATCAAATTCCCCCACACTTAATCATTGTGTGTCCTCAAACAATCCTATGTTTTATTATCAATGAGAAATAGATTATAGTGTTTATGTTAAAACTGAAACTGTAACTTGTTTAGAACTTAAGAAAAGAGGACTGAAGTGTCAATAGAGTTTTAGAAAATGAATTTCTCAAATGAATCCTTGCCAATAATAATATTCTCCCTAGTAGTCAAGAGAGAAATGAATCATCATTCAATGAATGTGTCCTGCCTCATTTCTAGTACTACATAGCAACTAATTTCAGTCCATGCTTAATTCCTAAGTCTGAGGGTGACAATTGGTAAATTTATTAGTGGAATTAAAATAATAACCAAAAGAATTTTGTACTTTTACTTTTTATGTAGGTTCCAAAAGTAACTATTTTTTGTGAAAAATCTTAATGATACAACCTAAATGATTCCCATATAAACCAGTGGACCCCTTCTTTACCTGGCGTTCATCTCTCCCCTCACCATAATGAATTCATTTTTGACCCTATACACTTAATTTTATTTTTCCCAAGACATGTATCATTATGATGAGCACTGTGCATAAGCACTTATTCAGAGTGAATAGAGGCTCATAGTAAATAGAAATGTACCCTGTATATTGGGCCTCAGAGATTCACTGTGGGATCTTAGATTCCCAGACTACTCCAATATCAAAATATTTTTAGGAAAAATAATTTACATTGCCTTATTAAAATGATTACGTTTTATAATTAAAATATGAAATAGGCCCCAAATATCAATTCGAACGTCCTGTTCAATGGGTTATAATCCTGATTCCATAAACATGTTACCTAATTCACTATCAAATATAGTACCAAAATCAAATTTCCATTAAACAATTAAGCAAGAACACTAAGCAATCATCCATTACAATTAATTTCAGACTTAATACACAACTTAACTACCAACGTAATACTGTCCATATGAAAGACTCATTTGAGTTCAATGTACAACCTAAAATTGTGTAATAATTTTAAAAAACAATTACCCATTTTTTACAAAAAGAATAATGTGAAGTGGGAATTAATGGTATTTCAATTAAGCACATTTTAACACAATAAAGAATTGGCACCCTACCCCACATTTTAAACCCAACTTTTTCCCCAATGTTTACTTCTAAACATGGATAAGAACAATAATCATTAAAGGTTAAAAATAGATTTTAAATTTAGTAGTTATATAAAATGTCTAAAGAGTCTCTTTGAAATTAAAAAAAATGATTGTTTTCCACCATTAATAAATTTACAGTAGGTTCTAAAAGAAGTACAAGAATTGATATTTATGTCCAATGAATAATTTTCAAGAAAATTCAAACAGTTTCAGTAATCTTGTAGGTGCACAGTGGATTGCGTGTAAGCATGTTCAGAAAGTATGATTTAAATGGATATTAAATTAAGGAGACATAGTTCAAACTAAACACCCCAAAGATAAAAGAAGATTCCATAAAACATGAACACTAACAAGAAATTATCCCCAAAACCTATGTTTACAAAGTTAATGATTTTTATGACCATAAAATTCATTTTTTTTACAAGGATGAACATACAAAATTTTTTATGACTAGAAAAATGACAAGTGAAAGAAAAAATTTACAGCAAAGTAACATGAATCATATTTATTTTCAATAGTATGAAAGGAATGCATCTGATTTTTTATTAAGAAAATATTTTTTATGTGAGAAAAATTTTATTAGAAAAAATAGTAGCAGAAATAAATGAAAAAAATTGAATAACTTCCCTTACTAAGTTCATTTCCAGAAATGATTATGGGAATTAAATTCCTTAGATGACACCAACAACAACTTCTTGATAACTCTGAAATAGAAAAATGAAACCAAGATCAATAAGTAAAAGGAATTTTATGAAATCAGAGCACAAAAGAAACCATTTATTCAATGTTAAAATGAAGCAAGGTAATGAAAAAAAGAACTGTGGGTTGCCTCCCATGCAATACTATGTTTTAATGTCTTAATTAAGACTTTATACTAGATCAGTTTTCAAGCACAGTGAAGGCAACAAAGCCTCTTGGCTATCCCTCAAAATAAAGTTTCACTCTCTGCCCATTAACTAACATGAGTTTGTTCTCTTCGCCTAATATTTTTACAACCCCGTTCTTCAGCACTCTCACTATAGTAAAGGGTCTAGACAACTTGGACATTATTTTTCCAAAAAAGAGTTTGAGTCTAGTGTTAAAGGGAAGGAACTTATGTCTAGGTTTGAATTCGTTGGTTTGAATAATATAATCATGAAATAATTTAGTCCCTTATTTTTAAATCATTTAATTATCATAACTATCTCTCCTAATATCATCCATCTCTCTCAGTTAAATTAATATCCACTCACCATCACTCTTAAAGTCAATGTTCAGTGCCTTAACTGCCCAATAAGACATGTGTTGTAACTCCACAAGTAAATGAAATCATTTCCTAGAAATAATACTGTAAGGAGACACACCTATTGGGGTATTGAATGTAGTTCTGTATACCCATAAAGCTTCATCCAATTTGAGAGACCAACCTTTCATAGAGGTTGAAACAGTTTTTTCAAGAATCTGTTTAAGTTCCCTATTGGAAATTTCCACCTTTTCACTAGACTGTGGATGATAAGGGGTACCGGTTTTATGAACACAACCATATTTCCCCATCAAAGCTTTAAATTTGTAGTTCTTAAAGTGTGTTCCATTATCAGTGATAAAGGCTTTGGAAACTCCAAATTATGTAAAGATGTTCTTTTTGAAAAATTTAATTACATAATTCGCTTGATTGTTGAGAAGTGCCACTACCTCAACCCATTTCGAAACATAATAAATAACAATAAGAATATACTCATTCCCATGCGATTATGGAAATGGAACCATGAAATATAAACTCCAGAAATCAACAACTTGAACTTTTAGAATTCCTTTTTTGGGGTAACTCCTGCTTCCTACCACATTTCCTAACCTTTGGAACCTATCACATCCAACCAAAAAGATTCTAGCATCCTTGAAATGGGTAGGCCAAAAGATACCAGATTGTAGGAAATTTTGATCAGTTCTTTAACCACCATGGTGACCTCCCTAAGATGAGGAATGACAACTCTCTAAGATAGGAAACATCTCATCCTTAGGAACACGTCTCCTAAGAATACCATCAGAAAATATCCTAAACAGCAAGGGATAGTCCCAAAGATAGTACTTATTCTCAGAAATGAATTTCTTTCTTTGGATATTGGACAGATTTTGGGTGAAAACACCTACTACAAGGAAGTTGGTAAAATCTGCAAACCATAAAGATTGCCTGATTGACATAGAAAGCAACTTCTCATCAAGAAAGGAAGATTTTATCTCCTTAGGATCTTAAGAACGGGTAAGAGGAAGTCTAGATAGGTGGTAAACAACAAAAATTTCATCTCCGTGCTTATACCTAATCTCTAAATCAAACACCTATAACAACAGAATCCATCTAATAGGTATGGGTTTAGTTTAATTCATAGAAAAAAAGTTATTTGAGGAGGAATGATCAGTGAAAACAATGACTTTTGAACCTAAAACATACTGTCTAAACATATCTAGAGTAAACACAATAGCTTGCAATTATTTTTCAGTGGTGGTATAATTCTTTTGGGAATCATCTAGTAGTCTGCTAGCATAATACACCACATTCAATTTACTATCTTTCCTCTTTCCAAGGAAATCACCTACACCCATGTCACTATCATCACACATAAGTTCAAAAGGTAGTTTATAGTCATGTGTAGTGATAATAGGTGATGTGGTGAGTTTATCATTAAGTTGATTAAATGATTTCAACCAATTTTCATCAAAATTGAAAGGTTCATCCTTGAGAAATAAAGAACACATGGGCGTTTTGATTTTGTAGAAGTACTTTAAGAATCTCTGGTAAGAACCGACATTCCATAAGAAACTTCTAACACCTTTAACATTTCCATGTGGTGGGAGTTTTTGAATAATCTCAATCATAGTAGTGTCAACTTCCAAACAACTCTTGGACACTTTATTACCAAGAATCATACCCTCTATGACCATGAATTGACACTTCTCCCAATTAAGAACAAGGATGGATTCATTGCATCTCTTTTAGAATAACTCATGATTTCCAAGACAAGTATGCAAAGTACCACCCACAGTGGAGAAATCATCCATGGGAACTTCAATGATTCATTCAAAAATATTTTAAATGATTGCCATCATACACCTTTGAAATGTGGCGGGAGCTCCACACAACCCAGAGGGAATTCTCCTGTGGGAAAATGTCCCAAAGGGGAACGTGAATGTTGTCTTTTCTTGAACCTCTGGAGCAACATGAATCTGGTAGTAACTAGAATACCCATCCAAGAAATAGAAAATTTCATTTCCAGTAAGCCCCTCAAGAATTTTATCCATGAAGGGAATTAGAAAATGGTCCTTCCTAGTGTCTGCATTCCGCATCCTATAATCAATACAAACTCTACATTTTGTTCCTTTATTAACTTGGACTTCTTCATTATTTTCAATTTCAGAAATAGTGAAACATCCCTTATTGGGGAAATCTAGACATAGATGACCCAAGAACTATTTGAGATGGGGTATATAATTCCAGTGTACAACAATTTGATCACATCTTCTCTCAAAACATCCTTCATGTTTGGATTCAATCTTCTTTAAAAATCTACCCTAGACATATGGTCATACTCCATAGGTATTTTATGCATGAAGAATGAGGAAATAATACCCTTGGTATCATCTATGGTCTACCCTATGGTAGATTTAAACTACTTTAACACACATAACAATCTTTCTGCTTGGTTTTCATTAAGTTCAGCAGAAACTATGACATGAAAGGTGGAATTCTCACCAAAAAATGAATATTTAAGATGGGAATTGATTATTTTTAATTCATGTGTGGGTTGTTCTACAGTAGAAGGAAGACTCTAAGGCCTGGTAGGTCTATGATATTCTACATATTTCTTGTAATGAGTATTAAAAGATGAAATATTTTCAATTTCATGTTCAGTTTTAGAGATAACGGTGCTACTGTCTAATGTGGGTAGTATGCTATGTATGTTTTCAATATCATAATTTAAAAATCCATTCAAATCAAAATCATTAAGTTGTCAAAAAGATTTTCCCTCTACATCATCAAAGTGTTCAAAAAGGTTTTTGTTAATAGAAACACCCCCAAACTCACTAAAAAAATCATATGTTCAAAAACAGAGGACCCTTCTATAGTAGAAACTGAACAGTTGTCTAGTTCTAGAAAATTTTCCAGATTTTGTGTTTGAGTAGAATCTTCAACTTCTAAGAGAGATTCAATGGGATTTTCAGAATCTAAATTAATTCCTTCAATAGAATATTGTTTTTCAAAATTTTGAATGTTTTCATTTGACTTTTCATCATCTAAGGACTCTAGCACTGAAAAGTTTATAGAAAACATTTTTTCATTAAAAATTTTAAAACACATTAAACTCTTCTTGTTGTAATCCAATTTTAAAAATTAATCAACCCTTAGAGACATTAATAACAGCACCACCTATGTCAATGAAGGGCCTACCCAAGATGATGGGAACCTCTTTATCACAATCAATGTCTATGACTAAGATGTATGCAGGTAGAAACAGCTTCCATACCCAACTAACAAGCCATCTACCCTACCCATATGATGTGTGAATGATCTACCAACCAACTACAATATGATTGTGGTGGGTTGAAGATCACCCAACCTCAGTTCAATAAATAGTGAGTAAGGGAGGATATTAACACTAACACCTAAATCATACAAATAGCCAATCTGATCAAAATTTCCTAGTGTGTAGGAAATGAAAAACTACTTGGGTCTTTCAGTTTGGGTGGGATTTTCATTTGAAGCATAGAACTGCACTCCTCAGTGGGGTTGTAATTAGTAAATTCATCCATGGTCTTTGTGATATAAACATATTTCTAAGAGATTTCAGATAATATGGGATTTGAAATAAGTCATGAATAAGAGGAATGATAACATGATATTTTGAAATGAGACCATGTAATTGAAGTAGTTCCACCTTGGTGTAACTTTGATGATTCGGATTTTTAGGGAAAGGGATGGGTGGGGAATAATTTTTAAGGACAATAGGTATATCCCTCACCTATTCCTCGAATTTTTATTTTCCTTTATTCTTTTTATTTTTAGATGAATTTTCATTTTGAGTTTCAGATGACATATTCATATTTTGATCATTTTCATGGCTTTTCTCGGATTTTCAAGCACAAGTGAAAATCAAAATTTTATTAGCATATTGAAGTAGATTTCCATTTTGGGAATTTTCATGGTTTTGTTCAACAAAATTCTTAGTATTAAGCCCACTTCTAGTGACATCGGACATAACATTCTCTCTAGGGTTATATTCAGTGGCACTTGGAAGTCTACCTTTTTCCCATGATGAAAAATCTCTTGCACGTTCTCCATATTGAGTTTCCATGTTCCGTATTTTTGAATCAATTATCATTTTATCCGAATCATATTGATTTTGATGTTTGGATAGTAGATTCATGTATCATTCTTCTTGAGAGTTAATTTTATTCAATATTAGATCAATCTTTGAGGATATATGATTATCATTGTTTCCTTGTACATTTGAAGACTCACCTCTTTATTGATTTATAATGTTTGGTTTTTGTTGATTAGAGTAACTAGGGGTAGTGGGTTGTTTAATTATTCCTTGACCATTTCAAGATATATTTGGATGGTTCCTATAGCCTTGTTTGTAATTTTTTAAAAATGGATATTCTTTAAGAGGCATTCTTGGACCATAGTTAACAAAATTTGAGTTTTCTTGTTATTGGGATTGCATATCAAAATTGGGAGAAATGTTTTCAGTATGCCAAAACATACCACACTGGAAACTCTATTCTCTTAATTATTTGTTGGAGTTTTGATATCCAAGTTTGTGAATAGTTTGTTTTGAATTCTGGTTCATTAAAAATTAATGTTGTTTGGTGATTCTTGCAAGTTGAGGTAGTGTTTCATTTATAGAACCAGTTTTTGGGTTAACATTTCTATTAACTCTTTTTCTTCTTGAATATTTTTGTTGTGAATTCAGTGAAAGATTATTAAAAAAAAATCTATTTTATTCATCAGTATTATCATTGTAATTACCCCAGTATCTTGGTCAACAATATTTTTTCCAAAGGATGACAACCCTTAAAAGAAGGTATCCATGAGAATTTGAGATGGTAGTTGATGATGGGGACACTACCTAATAAGATCCCTGAATTTATCCAAATATTCATGAAAATAATATCAATTATCTTGATAAAAACTAGTTATTTTTGTTCTATGGTCACCTTTTAGTCTTTGAGGATAAAATTTCATTATGAAAGAATTATACACTTTATCCCAGTTTTCAAAAATATTCTCATCTAGACTCAGAAAAAAATTCCTAGCATTCCCTTTAAGAAAAATGGGAAAAATAACATTCTAAGTTCATTATCTATGATTCCTAGAAAATTTAATTGTTGCACAGTGTTATAGAAGTCTCTAATGGAGGAAATAGAATCCTCATTAGAGATCCCAATAAATGCAGGAAACAGTGAAATGTGTGACTATTTCACTTCACCGTTTATATCCCTAGGAGATAACCTAGTGGATGATGGATTTCTTGAAACATGAAGAAGATGTAACTCCCTAATTCTAGGCCTTTCAACTTCATCTAATACATCGGGATAGTATTGAAAGTTGTAATTGGGAACTCTATTATCTATGTTCTCCATTTTAGTTTTCTTCTTCTTTCTTAGAGCAGTTATATCTTTTTCTATTTCTATGTTTAGTGGCACTAGACTAACAATAGAGTGTCTTGGTCTCATACCAAGTATATCAATAATTAATGTAGCATAATAGTATAACTAATAAGAAATTAACAATACAGAACACAATATCAATTATGTATAAAAAATAAAATATTTTTGTAAATATTTTTTTATATTTTCAACCAAATTTTTTTTACGAATTTTTTTCCTTATATAAAATTTTTTTGAGTTTTTTATGAAAAATAATTTCTCGTACCATCCTCAGTAATGGTGAAAAAAACATGACTTAAACCCGTCATTTATGTCGGTTAAAGTTTAATATTTATAATCCTACTAACTTCAATATATGTGGCAACCAGGGTTGAACCAACAGAGAAGGCTAATTTGACCACTAATCTTCTAAAATTTTTAATAGACCCCACTATTGTCTATAGTGGGGTAAATTTTCTATTTTCTATTTTTTTCTTTTTTAATATTCTTTGTTAAGTATGGAAGTGATATAACATTAAAATAATTTATAGTAACTATGCTGAAGTGATAAAAAGTTGTAAAAAAGGTGAATAGATATATAAAACAATGATAAATGAACAATCTTGTAAAACGCCTGGGGAAAAATTTAAATTCTATTGGTTTTTAAAACATTACTTCTCATGATAGTGATTAAAAATAATAACAATGGAAATGAGAGATTTATTTCCCTTCCCATGAGATAAATCACTCAAACCAACAAGTCCTAGAATTCACCACTCTTAGAGTAATAAACATGAGAGAATTCTGGTTTTAAAAAGATGGTAGAACGAACTCACCATAAGTCCTATAGTTTTAATCTCAATTCAAGTAATTAAGAATTTCAATCCCTAATCAGTATCACTAAATGATTGTGAAGTTACAAATTAAGGGCTAATGGTATGTTGAAAATGAATGAAATCAGAGTTGATCTTGTCGATCAATTCCTTTAAAATACAAAATGATTGTGAGAAGAGAAAAAGAAGATAACCAAAGGATTAGATTTTTAACCCTGAACAGTCTGATTTAACGTAACATCATCTATAATATGTAAACTAAAATCATTAAATTAATGAAGAATAAAATTGAAGGAAAATAGAAAAATATATCTCCCTCTACTAGCTTGAATTTTTGCTGCTCCAGGCCCTCAGGTCTCCAAGGAATGGTTCTCCGAGATGGGCTCCAAAGTTCGCTCCTCTTCTTGGAAGTGTGTGATTCCCATGTATCGAATTAATTTTGCCTCCAAAAATTCATTTTTCTCTGATTATTTTTTATCCTATGTCATCTACTGCATGTCACCACATGATTACCACTGACTTTAAGTGTCCTTAACATGTGCACCACACATGTTCGTTTTTAGCGAGTCGCACGTTGCACTAGCTTTTCCCATGTAACTAACTCCCGCTGAGTTAGTTGTGTAAAATTGGATGCTTTTTAGGATTTGTTGTAAAGCTACACATGTTTCTAACTCCAATGTGAACCCGCACATCTATGAAAATAAAATTGTTAAATCAAGAAGAAATTTATATAATAGTTTTTTTAAGTCAAATGTTATAATACTTATGAAAAAGTAATTTAAAATTAACTAATAAAAATTTTAGTTGATAGATATTAGTTACATTTATATATTTTTTAATTAAATTAATTATTTAAAATTATTAAGATTCTATGTTTATTTAAAAAGTTATAAATTAAATTAAGTGAATTATTATTTTAATTAGTTTAATAAGTTAATGCTTTTAAACTAGAATATTAAAATTATAATAAAACAATATAATCTAAGTAAGAAGATTTTTATTTTATAAATTAAATTGAATTAATTTGTTTTTTAATTTTTTAATTATAATTAGTATATTAATTAAAAAGTTAAATTATTATATTTATTAACATATATATATTCATTACTCAGTTTATTTTTAATAATAAGAATTTATATTTTATTTTTAAATATAAATTATTATAATAATATTATTTTTAAGATTATTTAATATTTATTATTAGTTATTTATTTGTAAATTTATTATGTTTTTAAGTTATTTGTTATGTTTTTTGAAATAAATTATGTTTTCACCCCCTCCCCCCATATCTCAGCGCACAAGTGGAGGTATTGGTTCCTTCTTCTTGAAGGAGGTATATGGTTGCTCCATCCTCCATCACCAATGACACCACATCATCTAGAATGTGGTGTAGTTCTTCCTCATAGCTCGGGCACCAGTCCCTACACTTCCTCACACAGAAACCCCTCCAGTGGCGAACATGTATCAGGTGGAATTTTCTCATTTTTGTAGTGGCACAACTCAACTCCTCAGATCGGACTCTTTCAAGTAAATTAGTGTCATAGCTCTTCCCATACCATCTCACAGTCCTTATATATATTCAAAATTACATCGATTGTTCAAAAACACCACTTTTTCTTGAGCACCTATTCCAAAAATCATCAGATTCATCAGATCTGGATTTTTTGGTTATTGTGTTTTTGTTCGATATATGCACAAGATTGGGATTGAACATTGAAACTGAATTTGATTTTGTTTTGGGTCTTAAATATGATTTGTTTTTCTTGTATGTGGTGCGGGATTTGAGTCACTGATGTGTGTATTTACGATGACTGTGAGTATGGTGGAGGAGAGGTAGAGGATTGTTCTGCAGGAAATAAATAAGTTACACACTGCTCTCTTGGTAATCCGCCAACCTCGGGATTCACAGTTTAACCATACATGGCCAGCGGTGGCTTTGAGTGTATTGGACACACGTGTTAGTTCGTGAAACATTTGATGAATGGGTGAGAAATGGTCAATGGTGGAAGATGAAACTGTGAAGAGAAGATAGTGAAAGAGAAGCTGTGAGATAAGTAATGCTGCCTAGAGATTGTTGTGCGAGAAAGGGAGAAATGGGGGTAGAGACACTGTGATACCATGAAAAGATATGGTGAGACTATAAAAGAAATTATGAGGCATGGATGGAAAGAATATGAGGCTCACTGTGAGATAGTGAGTAGAATATTATGGTGGAAAGGGAAAAGTGGTGAGGCAGCTTAGAAGAAATAGTGAGGAAGGACACAGTGTGAGAGAAGAAGTGAAGTGCAGAGAAAGTGGTGGAATTGGTTATGGTGGGAGGAGATGAATTTTCTTAGAGTTGATATGGTACCAAAATTTACAGTTCCACCATATCAAAAAAATGGTGATAGGTATGACGGTGACACAGCAAACTTGAAAAATAGTAAAGGAAAATGAGTAATAGTGCCAATCACAAAACATGGTAAACGTTGGAAAGAAGAAGTTGTGCTGTAATAAATCTATAAAAAAATAAAATAAATTAAAAACATAAATAGAAACAATAAAAAATAATTATTTAAAAACAATAATAAAATTAAGCACTTGATACTTAATAAACATAAAAAAATTTATGAAACAAATAAAACATCAATTAATTTTTTTAAAATAATAAAAATAAAACATAAAACATAAATTAGGACTCGATTAAAACGTAAATTGAGAATCAATTACATACTTAAAAGTAAATAGATGATAACCACTAAACCATTTAACAGATTAAATTACAATAAAATAAATGTAAGACTTGAATTAATTATTTTAAAGACTAAAAATACATAATTAATTATAAAAATAGATTAAATAATAATTTTAATAAATAAAATAAAAAATTGAAATTAATTATTAAAAAGAACCAAAAAGAACCAATTAAACTTTTAAAAATTAATTATAAATATGTGGAAGAACATGTGTTTTTAAGGCCATATCATCCATCTTCATAAAATCTAAGAAGATTGAATCCTTTTCAATTCTCATCATTGATAGAGACACTAGGTCCTTTCTACTTAGAGCATCTTCCTCCTTGTTCGCTTTCCTGTGGTGGTAATGGATTGAGCCATCATAGTCCTTCATCAGCTATAACCATCTTCATTGGAGAATATTCCACATTTTTTGTGTGAATATATAATTATGGTTTTGGTGGTCCATATATGTTCCACACTTCTCCCCAAAGAGGTAGTGATGCCAAATTGTTTAAGAAAAGATCACTACAACCAACTCCAGATCATGTGTTGAATAGATATACTAATGAACAATCAATTTATTTGAAGAATGTGTAATGAATTTGTCATTTTTTATCAACACATTTCTCAATCCCTTCTTCAGAGCTTCATTAAATACCACAATAAGTTCCCCACTTATGGGTAATGTGGGAAATGGAATAGTTATAAGACTCCTTTTCAACTCCATGAAGCTCTCTTCGCATTCATCATTCCAAGAAAACCTGACTCGCTTCTGAGTTAGCATTGGAAGAGGATTGGACAATCGTGAGAAATTTCTCACAAATCGGTGATAATATCAAGCTAACCCCAATATATTATGGATATCTGTCACCGATGTTGTCCTCGACCATACCTCTATTGTAGTTATCATGGAGGGATCCATAGATATCCCATTTCAGGTGATGCTATGACCCAATTATGAGACCTCATTGAACCAGAGCTCACAATTTCTATTCTATTCATATAGATTATCCTTTGGCAAGGTCTCTAGTACAATGCTTAGATTCTACTCATGATCTGCATTGCTTTTGGATTAGATTATAATATCATCTTTAAAGACTAACAATTATTTATTTAGGTATTATCTTAAGACTCTATTCATCATGTCCATGATTATTTCTAGAGAATTAGTTAGTCTGAAAGACATTGCTATGAATTCCTGGTGCCTTTATCTTGTACGAAATATATTCTTGGGGATATCTTCTTTCTTCAAACATACATGAGAATATCCTGACCGCAGATCCACCTTGGAGAATTAGTGTGCTCCATGTAGCTGATCAAACAAGTAATCAATTCTGGGAAAAGGATACTTATTCTTTATCATGATTTTTTTGACCTTGCGATATTCAACGCAAATGCACATTGACCCATCCTTCTTCTTAACGGAGAGGACTGATGCACCCAGTGGTGAAGCACTTGATCATATAAACCCTTTATCTAGATTCTCTTGTATTTTTTTCTTCATATACTAAATATTCACAATATCTTTTATATATGGAGTCATGGATATTTACAAAAACCCATGTATAAGATCAATTGATAATTAAATATCACTTCGAGCAGGAACACCATACAATTCCTCAGGAAAAAAATCAGTGGATTCCCTCACAATAGGAATGTATTCAATGATGGTTTATTCCTTGGACTCAATCATCTAAGATAGATATGAATGCTCATAGGGCAGTAATATTCATGCTAGAGATGATGTTGACAAAAAAGATTCATCCTCCTTCTTGTACATGTAAAGAATCAGGGGGTCGATTCGCCATATAGAGAGTGATTTCCCTCTCACAGAAATTTATACAGGCTCAATATAAAGAACGTAAATCCATGCCATGAATTGTATAAAATTCCACAAGAGGGAGTATGGAATGTATCATTGGGAAGTTCAATCCACAAATTATGACAATATATGAGTCATATTCATGGGATGCAATGATTTTTCCATATTCCGTACTCACCGACATCTTCACATCCATTATTTGTGGTGGAGTTGGGACTATTCTACTAAAAATTCCAAATATAAAAGAATGCATTGAACCAGAATCAAAATGTATGTTCACTATTCATGAAGGAATAACTTGTGTAACTATCACTACATTGTTCTCGGGGTTCACATTGGTAGTAGTGATGGAAAAAGCTGTCTCTTGCAGCCCTAGAGGTAGTTGGTTGCATCTAAAAAACACAAGCATATGGAACTGGTTTGAAAAGTTTCATGGTTCTTTAGAGTTGAAGAAATGACCAATGCATTGAGGTTCGAATTGAGGGTTACTCTCCTCTATTTCTGCCATGATGTTGACTTTTAGGCAGATAATATCCATGTTCCCTTATTTTCTACACTTAAATCATTTTCTCATCCCCTTCAGGAAATTTCTGGGGTTCTTCTTTCCACACCTTGGGAAATTGGGGTGATGGATTAACATAGCACCATTGGATTAATCCATCAGACATACAGAATTAATGTCCACCATACGCTTCTTATCCCCATGATACCCCTAAGATTCACCAATCTCCATTTCATCTTTTAGGGAAAATTAGACAATTTCCTCATATCTCCCGAACACATGAATCGCTAGGTCATTCCATAGGCTAGATTTTATCCCACCATAGAAGCGGTCATCCTTGAATTTGAGGGTAATGAAAAATACAGAGGCATAAATTGAAATCCTTCCTCGTACACTTCAATGGATTATTCATCTTTTTTATTGAGGGAAAGGAAGTCCATTTACATAATAAGACAGATGTTACATAGATAATATTTTTCAAAAAACATTTTCTGGAAATCCTTCCATTCCAATGCCCTGATCTCTTCCCCAGGCTTCATATTTTTGACAAATGACCACCATTTATCAACTTCACCATCCATACGATAAGAAAAAGTAAGAAAATTCTCTTGTTCAGAACATTAATTGATGGAGAATATCTTTTCAATGGTGTTGATCCATTTTTCGGCAATTGAGGGATCGTATGATCCATTAACTGTAAGAGGAAGTTTTCTCATGAAGCTCTTGATTGAGAATTTTTATTTCTAAGGTTTTTTTGAACATTCCTCTTGACCAACATTTCTACTGAAAACATGAGTTAACTATGAGTGTATTGTTGAAATGTTTGTGATTCCCTCTCCTATTAGATTGGGAATCTCTTTAGTATAGTCATCACGTAGATCCTCACATCAGCTGTTAGCCCGAGTCATCCTATTACCGACCATTTTCTAGATAATGGGAATGTTATGGGTAAAGCATAAAGGGTATTCCATAGACAAAAAGGGATAACTTGTAAATAACTTTTAATTTCATAACTTATGAATTTATATGTTTCAATATATGATATAAATGATATACTTCCTAATATATATTCTTAGGGGTATTTTTTTAACTCTATTCATAATGGTTCATATTAATCTTATGAATTTTCCAAATCATATCCCTTCGGAGTGTCGTAACCAAGAGGGATGCATGACATGTTTTCGTGTACTAGGATACCCCCGGTCAAACCTGAAACTCCTTTTCAGAGTTTTCACTCCATGGTACAACTTTTCTAGTGCCTCCTCTACCTACTCGTATCCATAAAAGGATGTATTTTTTTTGATATACCACGTACCCAAAAATCACCGAAATTTAAGCATGTTTTTATTATAATTATTCTTATCCTTGAGGCTTTAACTATGGTTTTTTTAATCCTAATACCAAAATTAAAAAAAAACTATCCATTGATGCCAACTACAACAACCCTGCTTTTTAGTAAAACATAAACATGATTTATTACATAATTTTCACATAAGAAAACTATGAGGATCGAGATGTATAGTGTCTCTGGGGATTATGAACATTACATAACAACATCAAACATAAAACAAAACATCTTTATTGAAAACTTCTTTTACATGAAACTACATTCTATTGCACATAGAATTGCATGGGATAACCTGACGAGATGCATAAGAAACGGGTGAGCTATAAAGCCCAGTAAAGGAGTAAACAAGGAATTAAATGAAGAATACAATATATGTTGGGAAATAGGCCTATCAATAGATTATAATAGAAACATGAACATAATGGCATGATATACCATAATTAACATAACACTGAAATGTGGCAACAACACTTAACATGGTATTAGCATGGGCCAAGGCTCCATGCACATGAAGAATGAGTAAACCCACATTGAACTTGATTTATCATGAGTAAAACATCTTTGAACTTGATGTATCATAATAATAATCATTACCCAATGCATTGGAGCGCTATCAGTGTGCACCCTTCTTAATCATTTTATTTAATGCATAAGTGTGCCACATGGATCATACAACATGGAATCATTCAACATCATCATTTATTACACCATAAAGTAATGTGGGATACATATGTGAAACTATATAATCAATAATTAAATATTCCTAAAGGTGAATAACCTTAATATATAAATGGGCATGGTATTCACTACATAATGACTTCAGTTTAAAAAACCGGGGTGCAATTTCAATAGCATAACGGTGTGACATAAGAATTCATAAAAATGGTTGATGAGAGAGACAAGGGTGTCTCATCATATTTAAATGAAATGGACAGTAATGGGGTCATATATATACATTTACCAACATATGTAATGGAATTTAGATTCATAATACAAAATAATTTCTTGAATATAAATGAGAAGAGATAAATTCCTTAAGGAATTCCGGTATGGTAATAGGTGTAAATGAGATGCATTAACGAGAGAGAATTAGGTATCTCATCACTTGAAAAATAATGAGGGTGTTATGGTGAAGGTTCTAAGTCATACCTCAACATTTTTAATTGAAAATAATGGGGCCTAACAACGTAATGAAATCTGGATGATAAATGAGAAAGGAAGAAATCCCTTACTTGGAAGTGTGATCCCAAAAGCATGGGAGAGGCTTGATAGAGGATTATTAGGAACATGGGGAACCTTGGGAGGATTCTAGAGAGTTGAGGATAGAGTTTCGATTAACTCAAAAGGCTTTGATTGAAGTACATGTTGGTGGATGGGTGTGTTTATATAAGAAATAAGAGGGAATTCATTATTATTTTGGTTTTGGAACGCACACATTAATCTAACCAAAACCACAAACCATCCCATGGTTTTTCCCAGGGGTTTTTCCAAAGGGGAGAGGAAAAAAATATTTTATAAGGACAATGGACTATATTTATAAAATATAAGTCTTTCTTATGTGTATATGAGTCACACTCTCAATGAAATCAATTTAAAAAGTTAAAATGCTATATAAGTCATGGGGGGTCCACTAAGTTCTTGTAAAATAAATAAAACAAACCTAAAATCACATTATTTTAATGGTAAAACATATATTGGTGGAACACCCCCTTAATACTACTAAATTACGTAATTATTGGGTCATTATGATGTCGAAAACACATTATATAATTAAATGGTATTTAATTTGTACCCAAAAAATTTGTATATCTCAGAAAATTATGAAAAATTCACCATTGGATAATTTCGATGTCCTGATTCCCAAAATTATTTTGATTTTATATAAATAATTCTCCAAAAATGTAAATTTCTATTTTTAAAATATAAACCGTCCATTATTAAAAATTGATGGGTTTTGGAAAAAATGGATTTCAAACTGCAAAAATAATCATAATTGCATTCGTAAAAATTAGACGATAATTTAAATTTAATAAAAAGTAATTTATTGAAAATAATATTTTATTAAAATAATATTTACTTCAAAAATACATTAATTCATTAAAATAGATTTTTTAATTTAAAATTAACTAAAAAAATACAATTTCTGCTTTAAAAACTATTTACAACTTAACAATTATAAAATAATGAATGTATATTATTTATTCTATACAAAAATAATTCACATAATAATAGTGCTAGAGATTTATTAAATAACCCTTAAAATATCCTCATAATACCTAAGGGTAATGTGTTTGATGGTGACATAATCTTTGGGTGGCTCGGATAACATTACACATGTGGTAATATCTATCAACATACACTTCTCCCATAGACGATTTCATTTGAGGTTAATGTGATGAATATAGGCTAGGGATTGGTCGACCGATAATCTCAATGATTCCACCTCCTTTCTGAGCATGATAAATGGGCTTCGTATGGAGAAATTCCACTGGATGAGACCATATATTCCTTTGTTTGAGTAAATTTTAATTTTTAAAGCCCTATATTTATACTAATCAAGTGATCACTGAAAAACAACTATATAAGAAATGGTCATAATTATTTATGCTATTTTAAAATCCAAAAACATAATACCATGGAAGTTCATATGTTTTTCATAACTGTTTTTCTTAATAATACATTTAAATAGATCTAGGGGAATTTTCATTAGTAACAGTTTGGGTCGTTACACCAAACACCTTTGCCTAGATGTCTACAGAACCCGCATGACCATGCATCCTGTAGTTCTTTGTTAGAAGAAACAATGTGGCACCCTTCATCCCACTAGACTGGAAACATGGTTTCTCTTGGATGACCATTTGATTTCATACAGTCTTTTAACCTCTATCAGTTCATCATGAATCAGTGTTTTCGGAGCCTGACGCTCCAAAAACTCAATGGAACAAACAGGGAACCCCATATGACTTTAACCTAGTCTAAAAAGAACTTTAAATTGTTCCAAATCAATGTATTACATTTCGAATATAGTTTTCCAATTCATCCCATCCACCAATAAGCCTTTGGAGAAACAACAAGAACTCTCGTGTTCTAATCAGGTCATTAAGTTTAATCTAGACAGATAAATTTTATTTCCAATTTCTCAAGAAATTTCCAAGCATCAGTTTAAGAATAAGATACATAAGTTATATAAAATCAATCCAATTCTTGTACTCTAAACCAAAACATTGAATTAAATATTCCCTAATAACAAATAAATTGAGACACCATCTCCTCATCAACTCTTGCATTAATAATCTTATGGAATAGACCGCCAATAATTTTGAGCACTTAACGAACAATCCCATGTTATGGTACTGTAAACTATATGAATTTACTATCAAGTAACTCCATATGAATTATAAAAATTGTAGAAACATGATTTATTAAACATGGTTTCCCAATTATATCTGAGGACATAACTTAGTTCTCATTTTATAGAAATTTTTTAATTATCCTATCTTAAAATTGTCACACAAGATTTCTTTGAAAGGATCTATTGTCATTTTATTTTCCCCATTCTTATCCTGATGAAATTTCTCAAATGATTCCTCCAAAACCACATTCATTAAGACTTGGAGGAATGTTGATTTAATTCTTTCTAAATATTCTAAAAAAATTATTAACATAGATGGCTGATGTAACTCAACCTGAAACATAAAACCTACATAGGCACCATAAAAGTTTTCAAGAATTACCACCAAATACTATAACCAACACTCATTATCATCTTAAGGAAAACATTTTCTTTTAGCTATAGTTTGTAAGTTCGAACATGGGTGGATTCCCAAACTAGCACACTAGGATCATCAACCTGTCATCCATTCTATGCCCATCTGATATATGAGGTAATCTAAAAATCATCAACTAGGGTCGAAGTAGATTCAACATGGTAGTCCATACATTGGTGTTTATAATAGAGATGTCAGTACATAGACTACATCCATGAATCACGAAAACTAATATAGACCAATGATAGTCGTGTAAAAGAATCAGCGGGTGTCCATGTGTCTGCCCAATGTGTTCTTACTTTTGAACCCAACTATTAATCACAGAAACAACACCAATATAATATAAATGATACAGATTTTTAACTCCTTTGGATTTTAGTCACCAAGGCCAATGGAATTTAACATCTTCTTTCATTACATTAGTGTATAACCAATTAACTCTTTTTTTATAATGGGTGATGTCAATATAGGGAACATTATCACCACTAAATCTATAGTTCACTTAGAGTATTTTAATGATTTAAAAAAAATTATTTTAGAAAATCCTGATACATAAAAACAAAGATCAGGGAACAATCCCAAACCAACTATAACATAAATAAACAATGGAAGGAATGTCAAACCACCTCAGCCGACTCTCTGATCAAGCTCAGCTACTCCTGCGAACTTGTCAACATTAACCGACCAAAATATATTTACCACCTAAGGAATATCATTAACACTCACACAGATCAACCAAAGTAGATCCTTGACTAATGGTATTTTAAATGGTTTCATAAATATCCAAGAATTCATCATCATGCTATCTTGAAAGCCCTAATTTTTTTCAACGCCTACTAGACTCAATAGAATTTAAGGAAAAACTGATCATCTTCATATAGACATCCTAGATTGTGTTCCTTTCAATCAAAAGTAAAATATATTTCAAAAATAGATGAGACATTTCCCAACTTATTAGTGTCCTTATTATTGTATTTAATGAAAAAGGAAATCATCCCACGACACCAAATCCATCGACCAATGACCACTAGTCTTGGACATTAGCATCATGCTTTAATAAATTTTTAAACCAAAAAGAGAGACTGATTAGCCACTTACATGGGCACTAGGCATGATTTACTTATGTTTCACACTTGAAACTCCTCCTGGGTTGTGTCCTCACATATTATAGAATGATTCATGAATGGAAAAACCATCCAACCATTTTATCAAAACACTTAATACTTTTATGACATCATTTTGAGAATTATAATGATTATGATTTCATTATAAATGCCCAGGTCACTCTACCTCAGAGTTGACAGGTGGTTCAATTATAGTTTCTCAATTATCATATGAATATCACTAAACTCAAGTGGTTAATTATTCCATTTTACCAACATGCGTGTATCACATGTATCAAATAACTCACCCCAGGGATTCATCTGTGGAACAAAACCTTCTTGATATTATCCATGCAATTAATATACATTTTCATTCCATTAACTGATGGTCCATTAAAGGTTAAAGCTCAGAATTATACTCTCTTATATGACTATAAAATAGGATGATGACCTAATGAGTCATCTAGTACTATAGAGGAATAAAAATAAGGGTCACATGACCTACTAAGCGGCTGAACATGCCCTTGGAAAGTCTAACAAATTGAAATCGAGCAGTAAATTATGGTCACGACTATAAAAGGGGTCATAGATAAGACAACTACCCATCCAAAATAGGATTCAATATAGAAAATAAAGTGTCCGACTTAGGAAAAATGACACTCAAACAGTACCACACATTAGAAAACCCACCCTAGAATAATGGAATGCCATTAATTTCTAGGGGACCTAGAAGCCTTAGGCTGGCCCCCTTACAAAATCATGTAGCATCGACCCTATAAGGAGTTCATTCCAAAATGGTAACTTGGATCTAACACCTATAAATTTTGTTAGAATACCCCTATGGGAAATGTATTTTTTTCATTACATGGTGAGATCAACAAACATTGAAACTACCCTTAAAACAAGGTTAAAACTAAGGTCACCACCTAAGGTTCTATTTAAATTTATTACCTTGATACACATTAAATTCTTTATTGACTTTAAATTTTTAACATCAATATCATGTACTAGTTATGAAAAATAGTTATATATGTTAATTTACTTAGCTACCTCCACAATGCCACACATGAATGTTAAATAACCTTCCATTCAAACACCATTTATTTAGATAACATCCTATCATATGTAGGTTGTTTATAACTCTATTTTAAACATCATTTATTTATTCAAAAGAATTAAAAATTACATTTGTTAAATAAAATTTCAATTAAAATACATAATGGAAACAACCTATTGGTTGAAATTGGAAATTTAATTAAGAAACGCCCCACATAAGTACAGATCAAAGAAGATAACGGGTATTTTATTTATTAATTAATGGGATCGCCACGTAATATTCCACCTCACATCTACATGTGAAACCATATAGGTAGTTTGATATAACATAAATGAAAATCCATATACAACATAACATACCCCCATGGGGTTAAATACTAAGGCATAACAAAGGATGGGTGACCTACGTGGGTGCCATTAAACTATTCCGTGTTCATCTTAAAGCAACCTGAACATTGTAAATAATTATGATTTTTTTAAAAAAAATTAGTGGGTTCATTATATAAACATTATTCCCCAAATAACCTACTTGGGTCAATTTGTGCATTTATATATCTATACTTATGGGTTACCATTCATAATTAACCAACATACAAGCGTTTATAAAGGAAACAAATTCATTTAAAATTTAATATTTAATATCTTTTTTGCTTACAATAGTCTCAAGGTATATCATCCTCGTAAAAATGGTTCGATGATATGATATACCATTTCCTAATTTATAAATAAATCATACAAAAAATTTTGGAAATTAACACCCCTTTAATCGAAACCAATACATTTCTATCCAGACAACCAATGGTTTATGGCTACAAAACATCACGATTGTTTAGTTAAGGTGCCACCATTAATTTATATGGGAATAAACTATCTATGTTGATTATAACACTTTAACAACCAATTTTATATCACAATTACAACCTTATTTTCTATTCCATGAAGAAAATATAGGAAAACAAAGAAACTAAAAAATGAATAATGACAAAACAAACATAACAAGCCATTCATCATGGAGTAAACACCCAAACATGGTTTATAAGTAAATGTTATAACCATAAAACCAAAATCATGGAATCATGATATAATGGAAATCGTAAAAAATAATTCACAGATCATGTCATATAAAAAGTGTAAAAATAAAATACCTATGTAGGTATAAAACGATGCATGATAATAAAATACCTAAAATGGTATATTACATGCACAGTTATAAACATGCACGGTGAAAAAACAGATCTTAAATGTCCTACTAATTCAATATACATGGTATGAAATATACATTGATTTTGAATACCAATGTGCATATAATGAGGCCTCTATTATTTCATTTTTTCCACACCAGGCCAAGGAAAAAATACTCTAAATATAATAAACCTATAAGAAATAAAAGTGAAAAATTTAATGTATATGAAATAATAATGAACTATAATAACAAATAACATGAACAATAAATCCATCCCTAGAAACATGGGCTTTACCCCATGCATGGTTTGATCACTCTAGGAAATGACTATTTACCAAGTATGAATACATTCATAGTCTCATGTATACCATTACATTATAAAAAGAAAAAGTAAAATAAAATAGCTCTGATATGATATTATAACATCCTAGCTTGAATGACTATAAAAACACTAGCTGGGCTGTCTCTACATAGCCCCAATTGGGCATCCCCTTACTCTAGAGGCTCTTAAATAGAAGTGAAGGTCTAAAGGTGGTACTATGGGGACACTATACCGTAATTAAAAAAATAAAAAAAAATGGGATAATAAAAAATAATAACTATAAAACAATAGAAGAAATAATAATAAATTATATATAGTGAAAGAATATAATAGATTGAATAAACATTTCCAATTCCAGATAAGAAAAATATGCATTCATGGACAGATAATTATGTAATCAATAATTAGGTAAAATATATTGAAAATTAAATTACAATATATGCATAAGGAAGATGAAAAAATATACTCGAGGTCAATATCCTAGGGAACATTGAGTACTTGCTCAATATTACTGTCCTATGCTCCCATGTATAATAAAAATCCAAAGAAATTATCCATGAACCAATGAACATGAGATCTAATAGAGTACCATACTACAATTGAATCCCAATTATGGTTTGAGATATACTCAGTAGGACCCCACAAATATTTTCTAAAGAATAATACATCCTATTATTATTAAACATAGTAGTGTGAATGTATAATGATAATTGGAAAGAGATATATAAATAAATACATCGATCAAGGTTCCTCATGTGATACCCAACCAACACTGCCTGCATCAAAATAAGATGGATATATATGAAAGGAAGGAATCCAATGTAGATATGACATGGGAATAATAATAATTAATCATAAAACATGTAACAAATGATTTAAAAAACCCAAACATGTCATTTGGATTTGTGGACACAACCCATGATGATTGGTATGATGTTTTGGCCATTAATATAAAATTTATCATTGGAATTTAAGAAGGGGAACCTTGAGTCCATATAAGATGATTCAAAAAGTACTCCCAAGTATCTCTCCTGGGGAACTATAAATAATGAATACCTTAAGATTATATCCAACGTGATCCCTAAATTGAATCATAAGTATCACTCTCTGCATAGTCCTAATAAAAACCTTCTGGTCTTATCTGTAGTATCTTTCATTGGGGTATAAGTATTACTTGTGTCCTAGAGTAACTATTTGTCCATCAATTCCATCAATGTTATCTCCGTAATGGAACTTTTATCACTCATCTAGAGACAAGGGAAATGCATGGGGGCCAGTCCGAGGCATTGCAAGTATCTCTCTTGGCATATTAACATTTCAAAATTTATTATATTCATAATGCATAATTCTCCCATAAATGGAATCCTTAAAATTGAACCATTTTATCACCCTTATCTATGTATGAATTATGGATTAGCTATCATGATATCATAACAATCATTACAACTCATGTATATAATGAGGCAAATTCACATTACCATTTAAATTAATGAATAATAATGCGAATGTACTTAATCATGCCAAACCATATCTCAAAAAAATTAATAAGTATAAATTCAATAATAATTAAAAATTCCATGTAAAAAACCCATACTATAAATCCAATAAGCATTTAAAACATTAATTGCTTCGTTTATGATTTAGAATACAGTGCACCATATATGGTTGTTTTATTAGAAAAAAATTATATATAATTCATTAAACTCAAATCATGTATCACATTCATGTGGAATAATTTAAAACCCCTAGAAGGTGATTTAATTAATAATACAACTGTTATATTCAAATATTTTAAATTTACCCACCCCAATTGTCATCTAAGAATAAGGAAAATCATTATAAACATGATCATGTGAGTCATAACCAATATGGGTTAACTAATTTCTAATAAGGGGAATTGGTTTTTAGAATATGTGCATCTCATCCAAAGGGGTGGTTTAGGATAAGGAGAGAATAATTTTCTAGTACAAATAATTACAGAAGGAAATTTAAATGTAAGTAATTGGTTCTAAATAATTTATTCAAAAATTTATGGGAAAATCTTAGGGAATTTATTGTTGATCATAATGATTTATTTTGTATGTGGCCTAGAATTTATTGAAATAACTATACAAAATCTTCCATATACCAATGTTGGTTAAATCATCAAGTATTGATGCATTATTTTTTTCGTTCAAGAGAAAATGAAGAAAATTACATACACCATGAAAATAGTGAAAATTATCTCACAGGAATATATTGTAAAAAATGGAGGGTTAAAAAAGAAATTAAGGAGTGAATCTCTTACCGAGTCTAACCAAAAATACTAATGAAACATGATTCTGACATCGTTCGAAGGAAAGGAATCCATGACTAGTAGGAGAGGAGAGGGAACCCTCAAAGGGATGTTACATGTATAGGAGGAGAAGAAAAAGAGGGGGTAAAAATATAAAATATTAGAGGTTTAAAATGGTAACTTCACCCCATTTAATTAGACACATAGTTTGTCTACATGGTTGAAAAATAGTGTGCCGCGTGTGAATTCTACATTGTTCAAGGAACCCCCTCGAAAAATATGGATTCATAGTTTGGCTAACCATGCACAACCCATACAAAATCCCACTGTCAAGAAGTTTCTAGCACCCACACATCCCTACTGCCTGGTGTAAATGATTATAAAATGTGACACCCATAACCCATCGAGACTAGGTGAACAGTTTATCCTGGATGTCCAAATGGATTCATAAAAACTGTGTTCCTCTTTCAATTCTTCCCGAAATGGGTTTTTTAGATCCTGGTACTTTTGAAATTCAACGGAACACCTAAGGCACCCCTTAGTCGATAAACCATGTCTATAAACAGAACACTAACTTCTTCCAACTCTTGGTATTTCATTTCTATACTCTGTATACAATTAGATGCATCCACCAAACTAAGTATTCAAGCTCCTATGGAAAAATTTCAAACCATTCCGAAAAATGGGATAATACTATTGTCCTTATATATAACCATGTAAACACTTGTTTTTTTCATTTTAAATTTTCTATTTCAATAATTATCATCTGAAATTTCTTGTCTAGATATGACCAATGGGTTCTTTTTAGTTAATTTACTTATGTAAACATGTATTCTATGTTCTAGTACATAGTTGGTGTGAGTTAATTTTTGTTCTTTTTTCCATTATCTATATTCTTATGGATTAAATATGATGATCATAGGGTTTCATAGACCTAACATGCCAATCTTGGTATAGATGTTATAATAGTTTCCACCAATGAATTACCAATAATATTATTAGTTTCATTAGTTTTTTGATAATTGGATAGGGGACAAGGTAGGATGAGGATATCCCAATTGTTTCCCATCCTTTTAAATATATAAATGTTCATGGTCATAGATATTTCCATAATCAGGGATATCAAGGTATAGAAGTACAGTGTGGTTAGATGAACTCTATGGAGTTTTCATTTTTAGGAGAACCTTATATCATATTTTTAACATCCAACATGGAATATTCTGTGTAGGATTCGGTATCCTTGAACTCTTTCATTTCACCCATCAATACCTGATCACTAAGACTCAAGGTGGACGGAACTCTATTGCCTTTCGGGTTTGATACACTATTTGGAGGTTAGATTATCTTTTTTTATGTGTGTCTAGGTTTTGAGCTTATTACGGGACAACATCAATCATTGAGAGATCTCCTATGTTTTTCGATACAACAATACAATTTCATTCTTGAAAAGAATTGGTTTTACTTAGTGTAAGATATTATTGATTTATTACCCAGAATAATTTTTTTCATTGATGTTAGATGTTAATATTTCTTTTTCAATATTGAGTGAGGGAATCAGATGGGTTATTATTGTGTGTAGACACTTTATTCCGATTTGGTGGAGCTTATGTTTGGCTTGGAGTAGGTTTAAATGAATGTGTTTCATAAAATTATTGAGAAGTTAATCAATGAATTTTATAATCAATCTATGAAAATACCCAGTATAAATTTTCTTGTGTTTGGGAAAAAATTATAGTATGATGCCTCTCTTATTTTTATGGGTTCTTATCAAATAATTCCATTAGAATTTAGTGCTCCAGATTCCTCTTTATGATCAATTACAAATTATTTTCATCATCTCCATCATGTCTTATTAGAGTGATCTTATACTGTATTACAAAAAATTATATGATAGTTAAACTCTATCTATTAATTATGATCAATTGAATCATGTAAAGATGAAGAACAATTATACTCATTTGCGTATTGATGATTTATTAGATCATTATAAGGGATAATTTGTTTTTGAATACAGATTTAGGAATAGGTTATCATAATATGATAGTTAAGAAGGAAGATATCATGAAAACTACCATCAATTATTTCTTTGTGGATATATATTGTTCAGGGTAATGTTTCTAGATGTCACAAATAGACGGGTTATTTTCATGTATTTGATGAACTCAATGTTTCATGAGTTATTTTTCATTAATGACATCCTCTAGTATTTGATATCTGAGGGGGATCATGCCAAGAATTTAAGATATATTTTAGAGTTTTTTCAATATAATTAGCGCTATGGGATGATATCCAAGTTCTTTTTTGGATGTAAGAGGTTCATTTCATTTAGGATGTTATAACACTATATAATGTAGTGGTAGGCCCTTCTAAGACTAAGGTAGTTGATTCTTATGTGTCACCTATTAATATTACAATGTTACATGGTATTAATAGAACTTTCATATATTAAAGAATGTTTGTGCCTAATTTTTATAATATTTTTGATCATTTATCATACTTGATTAAAGTGGCACAAGGCTTTATGTGTTCGGAATAGTGTTAGGCTTTGTTGGAGTACCCAATGGACAAGTGATTAAGAGATCCCTTTCATTATTTTATTGTGGAGAGAATCATGCCTCAGGCCTTATATGATACTTTAAATCCTATCTTTTGTAGTGTCTGGATAAAATAGATGGTATTCATCCCTTATTTGTATCGACGATTACTACCTCAAGAAGATCACTACACTATCCATGATATCGATCATACAACATTTGGGTCTTATTTGATGTTATGGAAGCACAATAATATTAATACGTTGTGGTCTTAATGGAACAAAATAAATTGGGATATGTTTTAAGTTAGTGTGCTTTGAATTTCATTAATGATAGTAGATAAAGTCATTATCAGTTCACGAACTCATGATCTACTATACACCAAGGAATGTTAATGCGGTATATTATGAGATAAGATAAAAGTCTATTGGTGATCTTTCTCATGGGTCATGATATGAATAGAGAGTAATGAAGGAGATTTCAGTACTGTATCTTGATATAGAGGAATTCATTGGTACATGTTTTCATTACTCAAAAATAGTGTAATGATCTTTAGTGAACCAAGTGGAGGAATAATAGGTGTGAGATCCTGATGCAGAGGTTTGGAGTTATAATTTCATTTATGGTGATTCTCCTAAGGTGTTTTCAAAGGATGATCATTATTATATATTTTTATAAGAGGAATTTTTTACTCTATTTGTGATGAGTGAGTTGGTTCACCATGAGTTTCATAGTTCACATTTTGTGGTTAATTTTAGTGTGACTAGGATCTATTGTTCATTAAGGATCCAAATATAGAGGATAAAATGAAGAGATATATTTTAGAGTTTGTTCCTTATTGGCTAGTATATGAGAAGTTGAAGACTAATTTATTTCTAATATCTTACTACATCGATTAGATTCACCTCTCTATAATTGATAAGAAATCATGATGTATTTTATTATTGGTTTCCCTTAAGATAAAGGTTAATTTGATTTTATCTTTTTTATTGAGGATTGGTTAATGATTTGGTCTCATTAATTGTTTGTCAAGGAGTCATGAGTATCATATGATTTTTATTTTGTTTATATGGATTTGATTATGTAGTTTAATTTGGTTTTAATGGTGATATTCTCTAATAGTGATACTCATTTTACCTCATGAGTATGAAAGTATCACTAATATGTATTTGTCTCTTAGTTGGGAATTTAAAACACATTAATACATATAAATATTATCATATAGAGCTGTTTGTTCACATTAATAAGTAAATGTTGCTGTATATGTTCCTTATTTTAGTGGATCATGGAAAAAACAACTATATATTATTATGTTTCCACATAAAAAGAATGATTTTTCATCATTTCGAATGTATTTTTTCAAAGCACTGTATCAGTGGTATTTGATATCCCTATTTTGATGGTTAATGGTTGGATATTTAGTGATTATTGGATAATATTTTTTCAAATAATAATGTAGATGTTGAAGATGAATCATGTGATTATGAAGGCTACTCAGAACAATCACAAGTCTTATATAGACCACAAAAGGAGACCTCTGTAGTTTGAGTTTGGAGATAATGTCTTCCTAAATGGTTCTCATCATCATGGGAAACATATATTTTGTTATAATAATAAGAATTTTCATTGGTTTATAAAGTATTTTGAGTCTTTAAATTATTATTAAGGTGGTATATCATTTATCACATCCTCCATTTTTGGATTGGATTTTTGATCTTTTCTATCTGTCACAACATTATTGATATCTTCATGAGGGTTCTCATGTTATTTATTTAGCTTATTTGTATTTTAAGGAAGAAATGATTCTCACGGAGTGAACATTTTTTATTTAGGATCATCATGGTAAGGATTTTCATTTTTAAACTATTCTTTTATCTCAGTTTTTGTAGAGGATAATGGTTTATAGGATTTTATGTTGGAATGAAATTCACCTAGGGGTTCTACATACCCTCTATTTTTTTCTTTAATGTCAAGATATTAAATTCTCTTTTGATAATATTTATTTTTCCCCATTATTTTGGGGTTTTTATATTGATGATAGTGTGATTCATATTTGATTAGTATCTCATTACATGTTTAGTTTTGTGAATGTTTTTTTATCTTCCAGGGTTTTTTTGAGTCTAGAGGATTTTAATAATTTTAGAGGTATCCTATTATTGTTTTCAAGATTCAAAAACATTACTTTATTTTAATTTGGTATTATGGGTTCTAAGAGGATGATAGAATGTTATTATTTGAGGATGAATGAAGTTTTGTCTAAAATTACAGTGAAAATTGGAAAAAAGTTTTGATCATCTGTACTAGAGCATGGTTGCTTTGCTGTACAACAAAAATTATTATCGTTTAGTGTGATACACTATTACCAATAAGGTTACGACATGAGTATTTTTTTACCATGTGAGGATTAGTCCATGAATTTTAGATGTCATTAATTTTAGGTGTGGGGAACTGATAGGGGTGTGTTTTATTGTGTTAAACTGTGGTGATTCTTATTATTCTTATTTATATTCTTAAATGAAGAACCACTATTTTATTGTCATTAGATTATGTCATGGAGTTTTTTTATAGTGTGTCATTGTGTGTTGGTGGGGGTTATCACAAGTTGTGAGCCTTTGTATTATGATTTCATGGTTCTTCTATTTTTTATCACTATTCAAAGCCTATATAAGTTTCTTATTGGGAGATGTTTGGGGTCAATCATGTATTTGGGATAAGTTCATGGTTTGTGTCCTGATTCATGAGTGTCCAATAATAGTGTCATGACTATCCTTTTGAATGTAAACTTATATATTCACTGAAATTTTAAATAGCATGACTCTAGATGATTTTGGGAGGGTGGTGATATGATTTCTGAATTGTGATATCACTAAAGAATAAAAAATCCATCATGTTTCGAATTTATTATTCAATGATTTTAATATAAAATCATGTTACAATTTGAATTATCTTCAATTAGAATATTTTTCCCCAAACCCTTGGTGATATTTAATTCATCGTTACTTCCTCTTAGTACTATTTTAATGTCCCATTATCCTTGTATTTTGGTTAACAAGATCTTGTGATCTGTGGTGCAATTCTCTTCCACATTTATTAATTTTTATGACCTCTTTTATTCTCATAGATTGTGGTATATTGTTTCTTATAGTTTTCGGTGGTGTTTTACAAAGTGTTGATGTTTTTTGGTTCTTTTTTTGGGTTTTGTAGATTTTTCATGGAATCATTGGTGATCACCCATCAATTTTCCTCTTCCCCTTTGGTGTTTAGTTTTTGAAGCACTAGTTGAGGCATAGAATTCAAAACTTCACATGTTATTAGGTGTGAATGTATCAAGATCTTTATTTCATAGGGTATAGAAACATAATTAACCCAAAATTATAATGTAGTGGTCATAATATATTTAAATGAGGTATGTGCCTCACATATTATTTATGTGCTCCATGATATTGATTATAAGTTATTTCATTGATTGTTTGTTATACATGATATTGTGATATCATTGTTGATATGGATTCCATAAAGACATTCATAATTTAATAATAAATTCAATATGTAAATGGAAAAGGTTTTTTAGAAATATTTAATTGATGTTGGTTGTTTTTATGCATGAATTCATTAAATATTCTTATAGTAAAATAAAATATCTTAGATTAACGATGTACATTGTTAAAATTTCTGTTTATTGTTGTTCATTATCATTATTATTATTATTATTATTGACCTTATTTTAATTGTAATGGTTAGGGTATGGTCAGTTTGGTTTGTTAGAGGTTGTTCAGGTAATATTTAATTGAGGTTGTAGCGGATTATGTTATTGATGTGGGATACGATCTGGTAGATGCTGGGTTTTTATGCGGTTGATGTTTAGGTAGTGGGATTGGGTTCAAGTTTTTTTTCAATTGTGGTATTATTTTGATAACATTAGAGTGTTGGAACCAACTTCTTTTATATTTTAGTTTATAAATAGAAGTGGTTATGTCCTACTAACCAAGAATTATGGAATGGTATTTAATAAATTAATTAAGTAATCTGGATGTGTTGTGATAATGTGAAATGATTTTAAAGAATTATTAAATTACTTTTTAATGATATTTATAAATAATATAGGAATATAATTTAATATGAAATGTGATTAATGATGAATTATACATAAGGATTCATAATTTAATAATTTTAATTAATTGTAAATTATAAATTAGAATAATATGTATTGCTTTCAAGGTATGATTATGTTGAAGTGGTTTAATGGTAAAGTTTGTTAGACGTGGAAACAATTTTGATATATGGTATGGATATTTATAAAATAATTTCCTTAATATTAGGTTGAATACCACTAGGATTTAAATGTGTATTCTTATATATTCATTATATAATCTATTAATTTTTACACATCCCCACCAGAGTTGGGTAACACTATCAAAAACCAAATTTGTTTTGGGTTCTAGGCATTTTTTCTAACAACCTGGCTTTAGAGGATTTAAATGAATGAATTATCCCCTTTTTATACTATCAGTTACTTACATATTACAATCTATAATGGAACAAGGAAATGGTTACAATATGGGTACACGTGGGGGGTTGACAATAGAGGAAGAGTGAACCAGGTTCATGTACATTATCACTACATTACCCTATGGAAATATGATTGTGATATTTGGATATTTGGAGATGTGGTTGTGGAATATAATTTAGTTATTGTGGATATGGTTATACATATTACAGTTATATGGTTATGTAGATAAGTAGGGGATTGGAGAATCAAGACATATGTCTTTGTGGTTTGAGGGTGACTAGTTCAATAAGGATGTGGTTGTAGAGTACCTACACATATATATTTTCCCAAATATTATATTACCATACTATTTTTTTAAATTTAGCCAATGAGGCTTGGTAAGGTTTGGGAAATTAATTGACCTGGAATAAGTATTGAGCTGGTTTTACTATTTATTTATGAAGGCAACATTATTATTCATCCACATTTATAAAAATTGTTTTATTAAAAATCCTTCTTATTATGCATACATTACCATTGATATATATATATATATATATCTGTGTCTGTGTGGGTTTGGAATTGGTTATGGCACTCAACATCGAAAACTTTCATTGGTCATTTGTGTTACTTGGTGTGCATGGACCACTTCCTTAAGAGTTCACAAAATTTAATTTTGGTTTTTGTTTTTTATGTGACATTTTATTTATTGTGGAATGGTTAAATTTTTATCTATAGAGGTTATTTGTGGTTTATATCTTATTTCTTATATTTTTTGTGTTATAACTCAAATTAAAGTGTTTTTATTTGTAACAACAGCATTTATAATAGGTAATTTTAAATAATTATATATATATATATATTAATGAAATAAGGGTTTGAGGTGTTGTTGAGAGGCTCAATGGGACGTTTTTTAGAATACATGCTGGCTTATAAGAAATATTTCATTAGAAAAATTCCACAAATAACTTGGTTATTTGGTATTAGGTACGTAGTGGGTACGTTAGTGAATCCTGCAGCCCTTGAGGGGTAACAAACCACTTGATGACCATAGATTGGGGGCATATATAGGTACGAAGTAACAAGTGTATAACGACATAGGATTAACATTATAGTTTATTATATCATTTAAGATAAATATTTAGTACATTAAAAAAGTACATTATTGAGGGATGTAATCATTTTGGGCCTTTAGAAACATGGAAAAGATTCTTCTAACATGGTGAAAGATCATTCTCTTTATGTTCTTCTACTAAATACCTTTTTGAGGACCTATCAAAATGAAACATAATAAAGGGTGAGATTATATTCTCAATATGGGTATATGAAGTATATTCCTACGAATAAAATGAGAATATGTGTATTAGAACATTATAATAAAATTTAAAAATCATAGGCTATATATCAAGGATCAAATACATGAGTCATGGAATAGATATCTTTGATTCATAAGACCTAAATCATATGGGAATCAAGAGCATAATCCATGAAATCATAATAAAGGAAGAAGAAATGTAATTATAGTAGGAATAAAAACATTTAATATCATTACTTATAATTAAATTCTCTCTACCAAAACCTGTCAGGGAACTTCATGGGAACTACACCTACTGGGTGGGATAACCCCTCCACCCACACTCACTCATAGTCCATTATTTATAAGTGATTTATTTTCCCCTTCTTCCCATAGTGGATCATGTTTCCCTTTCTCCCCACAGTAGATACATCTCATTAACATGTTTGATATCATTATATCATTAGATAGAAATCGTAACCCAGTGAATTGGATCGAGATATAGTTTCCAACCTTTATATAATGAAATCTTCAAAATCTGTACTACAACATAATAAAACATTCATCATATCAAGACCCATAAAGATATGGGTTTCTTAACTATAATATAATAACCCATTAAAGAAATTGGATACCATAAATATGTCATCATAAAATAAGATGTGCAAAAGATATGGGTTTCAAAATCATTTCACCAATGAATTGCCCATGAAAAGAAGCGAGTTTCATTAGAATATTACTCATATAACAGAAACGGGTTTCATAAAAATATAACCTATGAAAAAGAAATGATATAATTTAACATCATACCATCAAAACATAAACCACAGAGAGAATTAATATGAATGTAACCCTTGTATCATATCCCCATAATGCCACGAGTGACAATAATGGAATCAATTATAGATTAAAAATGTTTTTTAACATCTCATAAAAATTTTCTTGCTAAAAATATCATTTATTTATTCGAAAATTATTTATGGAACATAAAAACTTTTTAAATATGTTACCCACTAGAAAACCATTAAAACATATAAAGGAATCTTGAAAATATTTCGAAAACCATTTTCTTTGAAAATAATATGAAAAATTATAATGGAATCTTGAAAACCATTCTTATATAAATTTTTCTTCTAAAATACATTAAATATTAAAAAATAATATCAATAAACTTTTTAAATCATTTTTATTTTAAAATACATTGAGAACTTTTTAATGACTCTTAATATTATTTTGAATAATATTTCATAACAATACTTTGAGAAATTATAAAGGAATTTTGAAACCATATGTAAAACCATTTATTTTTATTTAGATTTAGAAAATAAGATTGGAATAATTTAAAAAAATGTAAAATTTCAAAAAAATCCTTTGAAAATGAGATTAATATATGATATAATAAACTATTTTTGAAAATATTTTTATTGGATTAAAACCGATTTCTCAATGAAGAGAGAAATACGTTTGGATTTTCATAAAAACCTTATATTAATTATATCAATTTTCACCGAGTGTAAAAATAGTAATAGTACATTAGGATATCATTAATAAATAGTGGATAACAAATTTCATTGAGTTCATAAAATATGGATCAAAAAATTTCATAAATGGAAGCACATTCATAAACAATCTTGATAAACGATGAAACTATTTCAATAAACTCATACATCATTGGTAACATTTAATAAAAATCCTAATGAATTAAAATGAAATTACATGAAGAATAAAATTTCAATAAAATAAATCTATTATTCATATAAAATTTCAAATGGAAGTATATAAACCTCGTAAAAGAATATCGGTTTACAATAAAACCTGTGTCTCAAAGGAGGCAATTGAGACATAACTACCTTACTAAAATTGTAACTTTTGAACCGTACAACCCCAGGAAATATAGAACATAAAATTTATAATAAAATACCCATTTATTAAAAAATAATCATCCAATATTAAAATTATGGGAAATATATGCACCACACAAAAGAATGAGGGGTTAAAAGAGCATAAGCCTTGTGGAAACAAAAGCGAGTCTACAAATCCCCTTACTACAAGAGTAAATTTTGAATCTTGATCCCCATGAAATATTAACATAAATTGAAACATTAAATGTCATAAAATAAACTCAATTCATCATATAAAATTTCATAGGCTTGTATACACACCACAGAACAAGAATAAGTGGTGAATATATCATATATCATAGGGAAATAAAAGTGAGATGAGAAAATCCTTGCCTTAAGTCATGAATTTCCTTGTACACATTGAAACCTCTATTATTGAAAATATAATTATATTATAAATATAAAATATAACCAAATTATTAAATAAAATATCATTTATTATTTTATTGTTAACTTATATCACACACTTATTAACAATTCCATTTTAATTATTCTCTTTGGGTAATAACCGCATTGTTTTTCGCATGGGTTTTGATGGGTTATATTTTTTGTTAATGTAATTATATCATCATTTAATAACATAAATAATGATAAAAATGATATAAATATCATATATATTTTCTATATATTAATTTATTATAATCTATAAAATATATAAATATGAAATGGAATACAAAAATTCAAGGAGACGATGGGTAATATGTACACTTGAACATTGTTTATGTTTTCTTGTCTCATTGAAAGAAATAAAGTAAATTACACACACACACATAGATAAATATATATATATATTAAAATTCAAGTAAAATTATGATTTCATATATATCATACATATTTACTAAACTCATACTCAATATGTCCCATGTAAAGTGTGAATGTATCAAATAACATTGAGGAGGTAGTAGTCCACACATACGTAAATAATGTTATAATACTATCAAAAAATGGAAATAATGAAGGTATTTGTTATATAAAAGTGAAAAATAATATATATATATATATATATCATAAAAACATTTATATAATATAAAATTAGTATTCACATCATTATTCCATACCTTGATATGTGGTAATAGAAGAACGATTGTCATCGCTTCTTAAGGATGTATTCCCCTGTACACATAAATGATTATTATATTTAGGATACTTTGGTTATTATATAATAATGTAATAAGAATAGTTTTGGAGGTGTAGAATGGAAATAAAAAGTGCTTATTGAAGGATGTTACCACTTCTTTGGAAAAATACTTTTGACTTACACCTAAAGGATTCCATGGATAGATTTTAGAAAAATAAAGTCATATAGGATGAAGGGATTATTTTTCAGGTTTATTTATTAAGGGATTGGATAATAGAAAAGGTATTGAGAGGTTTGATGAGAGGATAAGAGGCCTTTTATAAGTGGAGAAACTGACAAAATGGGTAGTCTTGAAAATATTTTAATGCTCCCCAGAGGTTACATGTCCACAAAGGGTACCAAACTGACCATTATAAGTATATATTTGTTTAATGGTAATAATTTGTACATGGAATAATTTTTAGACATGTGTAGGGTAATTTTTAAACATTATATTATATGTTTAGTCACTAATTAAGCTCATTTTTCTAGTAATCACTAAAAATAATTTTAATTATATCCACTAATATTTTTGGTAGAAAAATAATTTGAACTTATTATAAATTTTAAATTATTTTTAATACTAATATTTAATTACTTTTTCCATATTATAACTATTTAAGTGGCATAAATTTCTTGAAAATTAATCATATAGACATGATATGATGATGAGTGTTTTATGTGAAGATGCCATAAGGATTGAAATACTTTTATATCCAATTTCAATGTGAAATTAGTTAAAATGACCTAAATTTTTTTAATTGATGTAATTATATATTAAAAAATTAATATTTAATTTCACTATATAAAAAATAACATAATCAATTAGTATTCAATTAAAATCCAGTTTTTCATTATTATTCATCAAAAACTGAAAATTCACTGAAAAATACCAAAAATTCATCTCTGTTAATTTTTAAAATTATGATTTCAAAAATTAAGAATATTTTCTAAAATAAAAATTATAATATTTTTAAATATTGTATTTAAATTTTTTTCTAAATTAAAATGTGTTAAAATTACATTTTAGAAAAAGTCATCTTTTTATTCATAAAATTGGATTTATTATTATCATTTTCCTATAAAACCAAATGGTTTTGTGTCAAAAAAAAATATTTAATATATAACATAGAAAATATATTAAAAATATTATTTAATAATGGTTTTTCTAACTTCTTGAGATAAAATGTATATTGTACATAGAAAAATAGTTTTCTTAGAAAATGAATTTCACTATTTTCAAATAGTTCATAATTTCATTTACAACTCAATGATAGCAAAATGATTCTTTTGATATAAATGTGTTAATCATAGTTTCATAATTTAGTCAATCTGATTTACATATTTATTCAAAATTCCACTCTATTATTATAATATAATTAAAATATTAATATTTGTAGTATATTGTAGTTCATTAAAAAATATTCTTTCATATAACACAAGTTTTCAAATGGACTTGGAATTGTGTATAACACAAGCCAAACATAGTGTTTCATCTTGAGAAATATAATATATGTGTTAATGGTAGTGAATTATTAACCTTTTTTTCATATAATACAATAAAAACATTTTTATTTTGTATAAAAACAATAATCAATGTCATTTGAAATGAAAAATATGAAAAATATTAAATTAATTCTAGAAAATTCACAAATTAATGTTGAACTACATTCTACTCCCATAAAAATAATTTCACCCCAAAATTATTCTCTATTATCAGTGATTTTATATTTCAAAGTTCCTTTCATAGAATCCCACATTTTAAAAATGAATACTAAAAATTCCTTTAATATAGAATGATATGAACATAACTGTCACCTAATGTAACTCATAAATGTGATTCAACAAAGTAGAAAAAAGGTGGTATGGGATAATTGGAATGGAAGAAAATAATAAATATTTATGGATCACGATAGAGGTAATTGATCATTAGAATGTTATTGATAACAGATTATTTAGAGCACTCATAACAATAAATATATTATGATTTATAAGACCCTCGATTCAACCGAAACAAATGTATTATGATAAATATTTTTCAATCTCCTTTTCCAAGAGAATATGAATTATTTTACTATATAATAACATAATGGAATATAATTACTTCATTTTATTCCATTTTGTATGTTGAATCTCACCCTTTGGTTATTCCTTGATTAATTTCTACTTCATCTACAACTCTAAGACATTTTGGTTAATTTATTATCCTTGAATCACTAATGGATCATGAAACCCATGGACATACTGATAATTCATTCTCTATATTCTTAGGTATAATAAAAAAAATGTTTATACCATGTTATCCAATATTAATTAACCCTCATATGGTGAGATAATACATTAATCTCACAAACATCATTTGATGTTTAACATAAACTTTCAAAAAATTGTTATCCCTATAATCATTTTGAATGCTTAAGATACCAAACATTAGAAATAAGGTCACTAAATTTATCAAAAATAGACTAGAATTCATGCCTCATATATCATATAGTATCTCTTTTTTGTCACATGCCAAACATATAAATACCACTATCATGTATTCTCTTAAAACATATTAATAGCCTGAATTTCGATAAAACCATATTGAAAACATTCAATTTTACTTACTCAAAACGTTATGGGATATATTTCTTAAATCAAATATGTTATAAACTTCATCCTTCAAATCAATGTCTACTTTGTAAATAAATCAATAATCAATTCCATGGAAAATTTACTATCCAATTTACTAAATCCATATCAATAATATATTTGTCTACGATAATCACAATTTTCACAACATCATGAACATAATAAGGAATACTTCCTCTCAATCTAAATATAACCTTTCCATTAAATAAATTTTCAATTTCTTCAACGCCATTTATTTTTTTTCAAATTGATAATAAAAAACATATAATTTATGATTCATATAACATAATTCATGAATTAAAATATATATACAATTGAACCATCCAATTTTATTCTTAACCCATTACATATGATTCATCATCATATTCTTTAATATAACATTCATATAATATCATATATGATTCATTTTTAAGGTCCCTCAACCTCAATTTAATTAGGCTTATTTAATTTAATGTAAAAAATAGTGTAAGAACATCCAATAACATCACATGTTGTTTATAGTTTCATTATATTAAATAGTATAACCTATAATTTTACCAACATCTTTATTCTATTCATGATATTTCCAATAAGGAAATAAATTTTCATAATTCACATACTTCCCATATATGAAACATTCTTTGTTAAAAAAGTTCCTTCTAGTTATTTATATTGACTAAGAATTGAATGTATAGTTTGACCAATAATTATAATATCATAAACCACATAATCATAAAAATTTATTTATAAGATTCCTAAATAATGAAACCTTTTAAATCTATGAAACATTAGGATTAGATTTAGAAAAATCACTATAAAAATCCTCATAAATATACCTAGGTATCACAATAATGTTTTTACAACATATTTTCCATAGGATGATTAACATTTCCTCTGATACCAAATATAGCAACCCGGGATTAACAGAAATGGATATTAAATCATTTTAGATGAATATTTAGAACATCAGTAATATAAAATTCATAAGGTCCAAAATAGTATAGTGTAACATGCCATGTACATAAAGAATATGAAATTTTCATATTTATTAATATTTGTGTATAAAATATTAATATTACTTTAATGGGTATGTTATGTTTGATGGCGTACCCAATACGCAACAACGAGTTTCTTGGAAATCTTACGTTCCACTCTAATAATAAAATAATACTAGTTCAAATGATAGTAAACACGTAGTCATTTTAATGGCAGTATTGAACACGACTAACTAAAAAATTATTACATATGTTTTTTAAATATTTTTATGTTTATCCAATAAATGTTAGAGGATTAAAATGCGAATGAATCCAATTTTAAGCATAAATGTTTTAATATTCTCTAAAAGGTCGATTAACAGCCTTTGTATGGCGAACCCTTTTTTAATATACATTTTTTCAATTTCATATTCTATATTTGACAAAATAAAATCCTTCTTTATAATCGAGACATCAAAATTTACTTTGTGTAATTTTTTTGTATTTTTCGAATAAAGTTCATTTTTATTCAATAGTGAAAAATGATGTATTTTCATTCAAATCATCCTTTTAATATAATTTATTTATAAGGATATATTATCTATTTAATTGGTTTTAAATTATAATTAGAATATATTTTTACCATTTAATCTAATGGTAGTCATTTTAATTAATTTCAAAATGAAATTGGACATAAACAAGTGTGAGTCTTTTGATAGATATTGTTTCTTAAAAGCACGCTAATTGTTTTGACAACGGGAATTAATAATAAAATTAATTAATTAAACTTATATGTTTTTAATTTTTTAAAATAGACATCATTTTTGAATTCGGAATATCACATATAGCTTTGGGTGAATTTTTTGTATTTTTTTGACGAACTTCAATTTTTGATGAATAGTGAAACCACTAAGTGGTAGTTAAACAAACTGATTTTTCGTTTAAATGAAATTTTACCACTTCTATGTTTTAAATTTAAAAAATCTGAAATACATGGTTTTCATTAGTAAGTAAAATGTGGTTCAATGGGATTAAAATATTTTTTTGGTGAATTGTAACTTTTGAGTTTTGTTAACCGTGATTAGGGGTAATTAGTGTAATTTAAAATAAAAATGATATTATAAAAATATAAAAATATCTTCACACATGTCCTAACCTTATTGGTTGAGTCATGTCCGACCAATAAAAACCATGGGTCAATTTGTGGGACCCCATGGAGCCAGTTGTGGTGATAATGACATTAATACCTTTTATTTAAAGTAAAAATAAAAATATCACAAACATGTATTGTTTTACTAAAACAATTACATGGGGTTTTATATGTTATATTTTTTACTATGAATACTCATTATAAAGATAAAAATATTTCCCACAACATGGTAATTTTTTAATATTTTTTAGACATCAAAACTATAAAATTATTTATGACACAATGATGATGCAATGTATACGTCATTAATGAATGATTTAAATAAATAAGAATATAATGTTTAGAATAATATCCAAAACTTGTCAAATTATTATTGTATGTTTTTATTTCGAACATGGGACACCTTATCTTCGACTTTAATGAATTTTGGAGCTTTAGAAACCGAATTTCATTTTATAATAAAATAATAATTTCATGATTTCCAAAACAGCCCCTCCTCTCCCTTATAAAAAGACCCCACTTCCTACCCATATCTCACACTTCTCAAGCCATTTGGATCGTCCAAAATCTACTCAAATATGCTCCAAATATCCCTCTCTTCATCCTAGAAGCTTCACTTTGGGAATAATCCTTTCCAAGGAAGCCTTTGGGATCAAATCAACAAAAGTTACCCGATTTAAAGGTAATGTCCCCTCTTATGTTCTTTTGTTTTATTTTTCTTCTCCAACCCCCTAAACTATTTTTATTCCTTTCTTTTGTAACAAAAACAGTATATTAAATATAATAGTATGTTTTTATAAGAAGGATTAGAGCTACACTTACACACACCTACGTCTAATGGTTAAAGAATATACTATTTCCGTGGATGGTGAATTTCTGCCTCACTAAACGATGATTGTTCAATATTATTTTAACACCTTCAAAGGTGGCCATTAAGATGTCACTATATTTCTATATGATATATAATATGTTTATTGTTTCCTTAAGCTTCTGTATTTTTCATTTATGGCATACCTTTTTGTTTCCATTATGTGTAAACGCGATATCTTCATTTTAGGAAGTGCGGACTACTGCCCCCTCAAAGTGATTTGTTTCGTTAATACCATATGTGGGACATGTAAAGGATGGAGTTAATAATATTACATATGATACTATACTGTAATTATAATATAACTTTATATCATTATGATTTCCTTCCATTAAATATGAAATAGAGATGAAATCAGTGTTCATTCGTATGTACGGCTTACCGTCTTCATGAACGGTGCATTTCATTTCTTACCTCTAAATGTTATGTAATATTATAAATTCATATATATACTGGATATAAATAATATATATGATACCTACATCATGAATATAATTCTGTATATAATGGATATTTTACCACATGAACAACTTGTAATTATAAGGAGTTTATTTTTGACTCAGGTACCAATGATCGACAAAACGACCGTTATTAACATAAATAATTAAAAAGTGTTCATAACATAATAATAAGGTATATAAAAGGAATAATTAACATGGAAAAGGTTCTTAATCAAGTATAAATTAACTCAATTTTATTATTCAGGAGATTAAATAATGATCGAGTCAAGTCAGACACGAGGTAAGGGATCCCACCTCTCTCTTTCTTTTTAAGTACACTATTTTATTTCATTTCTTTTAAGCTCCACTTTCTTATGTTTGGGGATGTTTTTTTATATTCATATTATTTTATATTTTATTTTCATATGATTATAGACCCTATTTGATCTCATCAATCCATTTTTTGGAGATTTTAAGTGGCGCCGTTAGGCTGCCAAAATTTCGTATGGGATTTCTATCTCACTTTGTGTTCCTGTGAGATTCATGCTACATTTTCCACTATTTCCTTTTTTGTGGTGTATGTACTTACCATAATTTTATTCTTTGTGTGATATAAATTAATTTATGGGTATTTACATCTATACTGTATGACCCTTCTTTCATGGGGTGTACGTTTCGAAAGTTACCCAAATTGGTAAGGGAACCTTTCACCATCCTCTTTTTAAAAGATTTCTTTTGTTATGTCTTTTAATTTACACCTTATTATGTTGGGATATGTTCTTCTATATCCTTATTTATGTAAATTTTATGTCCAAGTTATGAAATACCATTCTCTCTCTCATCAAATCATTTTCTGAATTTTAATGTGACGTCGTTAGGCTGTCAAATTCTTGCAAGGGAACATCTTAACTCAATTTAAATTCTTTGAGTTAAACTAGTACTCCTTGAATATGTCATTCTATGAATATTTGTGAATGAATCTGTTTGTTTTACACTTAATATCTACTTATATTGGGTGTATCTTTATTCTTCATAGATAAGTATGTAATTGATTTATCCTTAATCTAAGGATGTCGTACTTATAAGGGACTTCGTCTCAATCTCATTTTATTGAGGATTCCTTTGATTTATATATGACTTTCTTTTATACTGTGTATAAAACCTTTTTTGACGTTTCATTGCTTTTTAAGGGAATCTTTTCTCTATGAATCGTTTTACTAAACGACAAGATGTATGTTTCTTTTTTATGTACGCGGTGACAACGACCTTTCCACCGTGAGTATTATTTATTCTTTGGATTTCTTAACAAGCCATAATATTTTTTTTAAAAAAAGAAAAACAAATACCATATACTCTTTCATATATTTTTTTATTTAAAATGGTTTTGATAATTTTTGGATTATATCAATGTTTTGTGTTGATATCTTGTGATTGAAATGTGGAAATGTTATGTTTCCATTATACGTGTTTTATGTGATACAATTATGTTATGGTTCTTTGGAATTGTTTATGAATTTGGGTGGTTCCATGATAAACTATGGGCGGGTGATCCCAAGATAGCCCTCCAATGCATTGGGTAACGTGGCAGAGGTAAAAGTTATTGTTTCTCCTAAGAGATTTAGGGAATATATTGTTTATGGGTATTCAAAATGTGACTCCCTATGCAGTTGTGATAGCTACAATGTATGTATGTTATGTATGCCACAAGTTACCTTCATGTCTTATGATTTCTATGAGTTATTCATAAATCTTATGATTTCAATAGGTATGTTAAATTTCTTATGTTTTATGGGTAAAGTGTGTTTTCATTGATTCTTATGTATACGTGAACTAATGTTTCCTTCCCGTATTTTTATATCCCTTACTGAGCTTTTTGTGCTCATCAAATGTTTTTGAAATGTTTTTCCATAGGACTTAAAGTGGAATACAGTCAAGGATGGGATCAAGGAAATGTAATGATGTCTAAAACATGGAACTAGACATGAATACTTTGTTAAATAGTTTATATTTTGTGTAAAAAATGGAGACTGAGTAGATGTGTCTACCTTGTAATCTTAGAGATTTAATAGTTATGTCCTAATTCTCTAAAACTCTATTCCTGAAAAGACCCTCAATGTGAAATATTCATTCAATTCAATATTATGTAATGTTTTAAGTCTGGGTCCTTCTAGTTGGTATCAAAGGTCGGTTTAGATAACTTTAGAGGTTAGAGTGTTGTTTAATAATAAGTGACAAGTTGTGTATAACCACAAAAGTTATTATATTAGATAGAGTCATTGTTATTTATTAAAGTTTGAATGAGTTTGAGATAACTTGGATAATTATATCTTAGTTTTTGTCTTCCTATTTAGTACATGATGACTTTGTTGATATACTCGCACTGACATTTTTTGTTTTAGTAAATGGATGGATCTAGCAGGCACCAAAGTGACAATGGGTTTGAAGGAAACTATGGTGGTTCTCTGATTAAGAGACTGGATGAAATGGGGTATTCAATAAGAAATATCATGGTTATTCAAAACCAACTATCATGAGTCATGATCAACCACATAAACCTTGGTTAGTTCTCTATTTCATCATGTACGAGATAACTAACTCGATGTGGAAGTTCAGGTAAAAATTATAAAGGTAAGCATTAGGGTTTATATGATCCTTACTTTTGAGGTAATTATGGGTTTCTATATGTTATGATAAAATATAAACGACATGTGATAAACTTGAGGTTAAATAATGTTATGGTTATTTTTGAAGATTTTATTGCTTTTTGGGGAATGTTATAAGAATTATGTAGTTTTGGAGAAAGGACAACACACAGACCTTGTGACAACCCGTCGCGTCGGACAAAGCTACGGGAATCGAACCAACAACCAAAGTGTGACTAGTCTTTATCGCCTACCACTGGACTACATGAAGTCCCTCGTTGGTTTGAATAATTCTTTTTAGTTATATGATTTTATGAATCAAGATTAAGTTTATTTTGTGTTATATATGGAAATGATTGACCTATCATGAAGGATATATTATTTGGTTAATTTCTTTACAATACGAGACTTTAAGAGAAGCTGATGTTATTTGGAGATAAATTTTATGATTTACCTCAGAAGACTATGTGATTAAATCCATCAGATATTTGGGTTTCAATCTTAGTTTTTTTACTTTGAAGAATTTTATGGATAGATGTTTATTGAATGGTCTTTGTTGAACTTTGGGTACTGTTTGACAAATTTTGGCGATTAGGAGTAGTTTTTCTTTTTGTAAAAAAAATATCCATTTTGGGGAATATATAATCTTGTACTATAAATTTTTTTTGCTTTTGGTTAAGGTATAAAGACATGCGAAATGTATAGTTATCTTTCTTGGATTAGGTTATTCTCAAGAAGTTGATTATAGTGCTCTTAATGTGAACAAGTTATCCTAAATACTCATCTTTTGTAGAAAATATTAGTTTTTGTAATAAATCTAGCAAAAGTTGAAAGTCAACAAGACAAGTAAGTATGTTTTATTAGGATTTAGTTAATACCATAAACAAATTCCTCAATGAAATGTATCTTTAAACAAAAACATTGTCTGTTAACTTTTCCTACTAGGGAATCAAATACCGTTTAACCCATCAAATTTTTGTGATTTTCTGGTGGTTAACTTTCTCCTAGACATGTTTTCTATCACTCTCCATCAAAACATGATGGTTTGTTTTCTCCTCCATATCCATGTTTTCATGGAATACTAGTATATGTTTTCCCAGGTGACCCTATTACTTTTTTTTCATTCTTTTAAAGTGATAGTTTAATTTACTTCTTTCCCGATGTGGGGCTTTCAAGGTATTTTCCGAGCCTTTTTTTTAAATTGTGGGGACAAAATTCCCAAAAGGGGGGAAGGATGTAACATCCCAGGTAAATAAAGAATATGAAATTTTCATATTTATTAATATCTGTGTATAAAATATTAATATTACTTTAATGGGGATGCTATGTTCGATAGCGTACCTAATACGCAACAACGAGTTTCTTGGAAATCTTACGTTGCACCCTAATAATATAATAATATTATTTCAAATGGTAGTTAACACATAGTCTTTGTAATGGTAGGAATGAACAGAACTAACTAAAAAATTATTACATATGTTTGTTTAGTATTTTTTACGTTTATCCAATAAATGTTGGAGGATTAAAATGTGAATGAATCTAATTTTAAGCACAAATGTTCTAATATTATTTAAAAGGTCGATTTACCTCCTTTTGATGGCGAACCCTTTTTGAATCTAAATTTTGTCAATATTATATTCTATATTTGAAAAAATAAAATCCTCTTTTATAATAGAGACATCAATATTTACTTTGTGTAAATTTTTGGTATTTATCCCATAAAGTTCGTTTTTATTGAATAGTGAAAAATGTGGTATTTTAATTCAAAACCTCCTTTTAATATAATTTATTTTTATGGTTAGATTATCTATTTAATTGGTTTTAATGTGTAATTAGAATATATTTTTACCATTTAATCTAATGGTGGTCATTGTAATTATTTTCACTATGAAATTGGACATAAACAAGTGTCAATCTTTGGATAGATATTGTTTCTTAAAAACATGCTATTTTCTTTGACAATGGGAATTAATTTTAAAATTAATTAATGCAACTTATATGTTTTGAATTTTTTTAAAATAGACATCATTTTTGAATTCGGAATATCAAATATAGCTTAGGGTGAATTTTTGGTATTTTTCTGAAGAACTTCAATTTTTGATGAATAGTGAAACCAATAAGTGGTAGTTAAAAAAACTGATTTTCCGTTTAAATGAAATTTAACTGCTTCTGTGTTTTGAATTTAAAAAATTCTACATCGATGGTTTTCATTAGTAAGTAAAATGTGGTTCAATGGGATTAAAATATTTTTTTTGGTGAATAGTAACTTTTGAGTTTTGTTAACCACGATTAGAGGTAATTAGTGTAATTTAAGATAAAAATGATATTATAAAAATATAAAATTATCTTGAAACATGTCCTAACATTATATTTTGAGTCTTTTCCGACCAATAAAAACCATGGGTCAATTTTTGGGACCCCATGGAGCCACTTTGGGTGATAATGACATTAATACCTTTTATTTAAAGTAAAAATAAAAATATCACAAACATGTATTGTTTTACTAAAAAAACATTTACATGGGTTTATATATTTTATATTTATTACTATAAATACTCATTAGAAAGATAACAATATTTACCACAATGTGATAATTTTTATATATTTTTTATACATCAAAAAAATAAATTTATTTATGACACAATGATGCTGCAGTGTTTACGTCATTAATGAATGATTTAACTAAATAAGAAGATAATGTTTAAAATAATATCCAAAACTTGTCCAATTATTAATGGATGATTTTATTTAGAACAAGGGGCACATAATATTCAATGTTAATGAATTTTGGAGCTTTAGAAACCGAATTTTATTTTATAATAAAATAATAATTTCAAGATTTCCAAAAGAGCCCCTCGTCTCCCTTATAAAAAGTCCCCACTTCCTAACCATATATCACAATTATCAAGCCCTTTGGATCGTCCAAAATCTACTAAAATATTCTCCCAATATCCCCATATTCATCCTACAAGCATCACATTGGGAAGAATATTTTGCAAGGAAGCCTTTGGGCTCAAATCAAAAAGAGTTACCCGATTTAAAGGTAATGTACTGTCTTTTGTTATTTTGTTTTATTTTGCTTCTCCAACCCCCTAAAACCTTTTTATTACATTCTTTTTTAACAAAACCATTATATTAAATATACTAGTATTTTTTTTTATAATATGTATTCGAGCTACACATATACACACCTATGTCAAATTGTTAGAGAACATACTATTTCCATGGATGGGGAATTTCCACCTCACGAAACGATGATTGTTCAATATTCTTTTAACACCTTAAAAGGTGGCCATTAATATGTCACTATTTTTATATATGATATATAATATGTTTATGTTTTCCTTAAGATTCTGAATTTTTCATTTATGGCATACCTTTATGGTTTCCATTATGGGTAAACACAATATCTTCATTTTAGGAAGTGTGGACTACCGCCCCCTCAAAGTGACTTGATTCATTAATGCCATATGTGGGATGTTTAAATGATGGAGTTAATAATATTACATATGATATTATACTAGAATTATAATATACCTTTACATAATTATGATTTCATTCCATTAAATACGAAATAGAAATTAAAGAAGCGTTCATGCGTACGTACGGCTTACCGTCTCCACGAACGGTGCATTTCATTTCTTACCTCTAAATGTTATGTAATATTTTAAATTCATGTATATACAGGATATATATAATATAAATGATATATACATCAGGAATATAATTCTGGATATAATGGATATTTTACCACATGAACAACTTGTAATTATAAGGAGATTATTTTTGACTCAAGTACCAATGATCGTCAAAACGACCATTATTAACATAAATAATTACAAAGTGTTCATTACATGGTAAAAAGTGATATATAAGGAGTAATTAACATGAAAAAGGATTATAATCAAGTATAAATTAACTCATGTTTATTATTTAGGAGATTACAGAATGATCGAGTCAAGTCAGACACGACGTAAGGGATCGTACCTCTCTCTTTCGTTTTAAGTACTCTCTTTTATGTCATTTCTTTTAAACTCCTATTTATTATGTTGGGGGATGTTATTTTATATTCCTATTAATGTATATTTTATGTTAATATGATGAGAGACCATATTTGATCTCATCAATCCATTTTTTGGACGTTTTAAGTGGCGTCGTTAGGCTGCCGAGTTTTCGTAAGGGATTTTTATTTCACTTTGTGTTCCCGTGAGATTCATGCTACATTTGCCACTTTTTTCTTTTTTGTGGTGTATGTAATTCCCATAATTGTATTATTTGTGTAATATAAATTAATTTATGGGTATTTTCATCTTCACTGTATGACCCTACTTTCATGGGGTGTACGTTTCGAAAGTTACCCAACTCGGTAAGGGAACCTTTCACCCTCCCCTTTTTTAAAGACTTCTTTTGTTATGTATTTTAATTTACACCTTATTATGTTGAGATATGTTATTATATATCCTTATTGATGTAAATTTTATTCCCATGTGATGAGATACCATTCTCTCTCTCATCAAATAATTTTCTGATTTTTAAAGTGATGTCGTTAGGCTGTCGAATTTTTACAAGGGAACTTTTTAACTCAATTTAAATTCTTTGGGTTAAACTAGTAGTCCTTTAATATGTCATTATATGAATATGTGTGAATGAATCTGTTTCTTACACTTAATATCCAATTATATTTGGTGAATCTTTATTTTTCAAACATATGTATGTTATTGATTTCTCCTTAATCTAAGGATACCACCTTTATAAGGGACTTCGTCTCAATCTCCTATTATTGAGGATTCCATTGATTTATACCCGACTATCTTTTATATGGTGTATAAAACCCTTTTTAATTTTCATTTAATTCAAATGGAATCTTTTCTCTATGATGCGTTTTAATAAATGACAAGAAGTATGTTTCTTTTTTACATACGTCGTGACAACGACCTTTCCGCCGCGAGTATTATTTAATCTTTGGCTTCATAAACAAGCTGTAATTTTTTTTAAAAAAATGAAAAATAAATACCATATAATCTTTTTTGTATTTTGATATTTAAAATGGTTTTTATAATGTTTGGATTATATCAATGTGTTGTATTGATATCTTGTGATTGAAATGTGGAAATGTTATGTTTCCTTTATACATGTTTTATGTGATACAATTATGTTATGGTTCTTGGGAATTGTTTATGAATTCAGGTGGTTCCGTGATAAACAAAGTGCGGGTGAGCCCGAGATAGATCTCCAACTCATTGGGTAACGTGACGGAGGTAAATGTTAATGTTTCTCCAAATATATTTAGGGAATATACTGTGATGGGTACTCCAAATGTGACTCCCTATGTAGATATGATAGCTACAACGTATGTGTGTTATGTATTCCCCAAGTTACCTTTATGTCTTATGATTTCTACGAGTTATTCATAAATCTTATGATTTCAAGAGGTATGTTAAATTTATTATGTTTTATGAGTAAAGTGTGTTTTCATTGATTCTTATGTATACATGGAATAATGATTCCTTCCCATATTATTATATCCCTTATTGGGATTTTTGTGCTCTTATTTTTGAAATGTTTCTCCATAGGGTATAAAGTGGAATACGGTCAAGGATGAGATCAAGGAAATGTCATGATGTCTAAAACATGGAAATAGACATGACTCTTTTGTTCAAGAGTTTATATTTTGTGAAAAAATAGAGATTGAGTAGACGTGTCTACCTTGTAATCTTTGAGATGTAGTAGTTATGTCCTAATTCTCTAAATCTCTAAACTTAAAAAGATCCTCAATGTGAATTATTCATTTAATTCAATATTATGTAAGTTTTTAAGGTTGGGACCTTATATATAGTGTCTTTGTAAACATGTAACACAATATTATAACTTGGTGAATGATCTTCGAATTTTCCCATAATGATATTTCACTCCATTACATCTATTTAAAAACATTATTCATAACATGGGAAAAGGAAACATAATAAGTGGTTACCTCATACTCTTAGTAAAGGTAAATAAAGGGGATACGTCATCATAACATGAGCATATAGGTATGAGAACATGACAACAAAATTTAAAAATCATACCATGTATGTCAAATATCATATACATGAGTCATGTAATAAATGTAGGCAGTTCATATGGTAGGAATAATAATAGAATCGCAATCATAATCAATGAATGAATAATATTGGAATAATACATGGAATTATAGAAAACACATAAATATGTAAAATCATTCCATAAAATTCAAGGATCTTATCCAAAAATTATTATGATACTTCAAAAGTACATCACTGACTTGGAGAGACACTCCACCATCCCCAGTGACAGTCCATTCTTTATAAGGGATCAATGTTTCCATTCTTTCCCATAATGAATTGGGTTTCCCATTGTTCACATAGTGCATAAGGTTTACCCTTCATCATATAGTGGGGCAATCTCATTGACTGTTTATCATCATTATATCTTGAGATATTGTTACTTACCAAATTAATTAGTGGGAGATATAGGTCCCACCTGACACATATGAAATCATACATACACCTTCTATAAGATAACAAAACATTAAATATATCATGAACCATAAATAAATGGGTTTCATAAACATCATTCCATGACACATGAAATTAATTGGGAATCATAAACATTTCATTATATCATAAATTATAGAAAATAGACATGTTTTATAATCATTTCCCAAAACCATATAATGTTAAAATAATTAGGATTTATAATCCTATGACCAATGTAAGAGAAATGAGTTTCATAAACATACAACCCATGAAATAGAAACAAGTTATAAAAACATCATGATATGAAAAATAAAACATTCATAGAAAGAATAAGAATATAACCCTTGAATATTATCCCTTAAAAATAATGATTGACCCAAAAAATGACAAATTAGATAAAAAATGATTTTGAACTATCTTTTAAAAACATATATTGATGAATATAAGAGTTATTATTTTAAAAATGATTTATCAAACATTAAACATTTTGAAAACAATTTAATATGAAAAAATTATAACGGAAGAGTGAAAAACGTTCAAAAAACGTTTTTGATGATAATACTTCAAAACCATTTAAATGAATCTTGAAATCATTTTGAAATATAATCATTAAAAATACCTTGACAGACTATAAGGGAATCTTGAAAATAATTTGAAAACCATTATAGTTTATAAAATTTTTAAACAAATAAATGATGATTGCAAAAAAATTCAACACATTTTCTTTAAAAATACTTTGAATAATTATAAATTAATAGTGAAATAATTTTTATAACATTTTTCGTTGAAAATACGATGAAAACTAATAAAGATGCATGAAAACATTTTGAAACCCAATTGTTTTTTAAATTATCTTAGAAAATATATATAAGATAATTTGAAACCAAAAAAGAAAAATTAAAATAATTTTTCATTATAAATGAGTTTAAGAAATAATTTATAAAAACCCATTTTTGGAAAGATGTATTTTTAAATAAAATAGTTTTCTGACTAAGTAGATAAATAATGTCATGTTTTCATAAAAATAATTTCTAAATTATCATAAGTTACATAGAATGATAAATGGAACTAATACATGAATATATCATGAATAAAAAAGGATAAGAAAATTCATCAGTTTTCCTGATAGATTCATGATAATACCTCATCAATGGAATCATAATCATAATCAATCCCAATAAATGATGAGATTGTTTAAAGAAACTCATACCAATTTGGTAACATAGAATAAAACTAAACATGTTGGAAAATTACATTAAATAAAGAATAAATTACCATGAAAATATATATATTATTGATATAACATGTAAAATGGTATTACATACACTTCATGAATGAATAATGGTTTATAACAAAACATGTGTCTCAAAGAAGGAAATTGAGACAAAACTACCTTATCGATTTAGAAAATATTAAACCATAAAACCCAATGAAATAGATTTCATAAAATTCGTATGTAAATGACCGTAAATTAAAGGATATTAATACATGAACACATTCATGGGAAATATATATACCATAAAAATGAAATGAGTAGTGAATAACGCATAATTCATGTAGAAATAGAAGAGAAACAAGAAATCCTCTAACTACATGAGTAACTTTTGAATCATGATCCCTATGATATAATAAAATAAATTGAAACTTATAATATTATTAAATAAATTAAAATATTTAAATAATATATAATAATTCATTATATACACTGCAAAATAAGAATAAGTGGTGAATAGAACATATGTCTTACAGAAATAAAAGTGAGACTAGAAAACCCTTTTCTTATGTCTTGACTATCATCATACACATTCAAAAATATGATATAATAAATAAATTTAAAATTTAAAATAGAAAAATAACCATATACATATATATAATAGGATAACTATTTTATTATGACTTTATATTAACCTTTTATTGATTATTCATTGTTAATGTTATACTTCGGGTAATAACTATTTTTTCAGGTGTTTTGATTTTTCGTATTTTTTGTCTTCAGAAATATATCATGACGTAGTATCCTCCAGAATGATAAACATGATATAAATATCATATAATTTATTTATATATATTTTTATAATAATATATTATATATAAAAATATGAAATAAAATACACCATTTATTGGGATTGTAGGCCACACGTAATCATGAACTCTATTTCATTTTTCTTATACTATTAAGATAAATAAATTTAATTACATAAATATTTATTTAATTTAAAAAATCATTATTATTTCATATATATTATATAATTTTACTGAACTTATTGTAAATATATTCCCTGTATGGTTTGAATGAATCCAATCGGATTGAGTTGGCGGTAGTCCAGACAACCATAAACAAAATTAATGTTTTTACACAATATGGAAGGCATGAAGGTATGTGTTATATAATTATTATATAAACATGAATAAATCATATATATCATATATATCATATAAAAATATAAATTCCATCATTATTCCCAACCACGTAATGTTTTAATGGATGAACTAACAACATCGGTTCATGAGCCAATAGTTTACCATACACACAAACGATGATTGTGTATCCTCTTTTATTAAGGCGTTCATGAGTGTATGTTAACCCCTTATCATGTAAAAATATCAGAATATATAGTATACTGAGGTTATTATATGACCATAGAAGTATAATAATTTAGGTTGTGGAAAAATAAATAAAACAAAAGTTCTTTTTCAAGGATGTTACTTCTTCTTTGGGTAACTCCTTCTGGTTTGCATTAAATGGATTCCTTGGTTTTATTTTTCCCAAAATGGAATATCCATGGATAATGGTCAAGATTTTGAGAGTTTAATTTGGTAGTTATTATAAGATCCCAAATGGTGTGAGAGTTTTGATGGGAGGAGGAGGAGAGGAGGCCTTCTATATGTGGGGAAAAGGACACATTGGGTATTTTTGGAAGGATTTGAGTGCTCCACTTGTTATACTTGTACCCAAATGGGTCCAAAATAGACTATTATATATCCTTAGAGGGTTAGATGTCAAAATATGTCCATAAAATAATTGTTATAGTACTATAGGTTCATTTACACACCATTTATTCTATGTTTAGTCATTAATTAAGCTCATTATTACCTCAATCACTATAATTAATTTCAATTTCATTCATTACAGTTTTTAAAAAATACTATGATGAGATTATTATAAATTTTAAATTATTATTATTCCAATTATGGAATTCATTATTTCTTATTATAAAAATTGAAGTGGTAGAAATTAATTTAAAATTAATCTATCATATGGGATGAGATGACGAGTTTTTAAAGTGAAGAATTCTAAATGTTTGAAGTGTTATTATATCCATTTTCAATGTGAAATTGGTTACATTGACCAAAATTGGATTATTTTATGTATAATTTATATAATTAAAATTTAATCCAAAATTAAAACTGAATTTTACTTTATAAATAAGTTAGATGAAAAAGTTGTTTTCAATTAAAATTTTGTTTTTTTCAATATTTATGAAAAAATGAAACCTCACTGAAAAATAAACAAATTTAACCCAATGTAAATTTTCATATTTTATTTTCAAAAATGATGTTTATTTTTTCATATAAAATTATAAAATTATTAAAAAATTTATTTAAAACAGGTTTTCCATTATAAAGCGGAAAAATTGCCTTTTATAAAAATACATCTTTGTATTCATAAAATAAAATTAATCCATTCATTTGTTCTACCAAACCTATTGGATGGGTGTCAAAAAATTTGATTTAGAATATAATATATATATTTGATTATAATCATTAATCAACATTGCTTTTTCTTATTTATTGAGATAAAATGGTTTTTTATAGAGAAAAATAGTTTTATTAGAAATGGAATTTGTTCATTTTCAAATAGTTTTTTCCTCCATTTCTAAATAATTGTTAAGAAAATGGTTAATTTTATATTCATTTATAAACCACAGTTTCAGAATTTATTCAAAATCATTCATATCGTCCATTCCAAGGGTTGCGTGATAGTTATAATAATATTCTAATAATACTATTATTTATTTTTTGTAGTTCTGTAACACTCAACATTGCATATAACAAACGATTATGAAGAGACACAATATTTTCAGTAACAATAGACAAACAAAGTTTTGTGTCTACTATAATATATTATATGTTTTTTTGTGAAATATTCACTTATTGTTGCATATAACATAGTACAAACATAGTACATTGGTATAAAATCTATATTCAGTGATGTGTGAAATGATAATTATAAAAAAATATTAAATTAATCCAAAAAAATCACAAAATCTCAGGGTGTTACATGGTGATGGGTGATTTGGTACCAGATGGTATCCTAGTTTTTCTTCATTTTAAATTAAATATAATATGTATTTATAAAATTGGTAAAAATGAGTCTCTCTACTCATTTTGGGTGACCATCCAACCATGATATCTCTATGCTCCCCCTCTAATTTCCCACTTCTAATTTAGATTTCTCCCTTAGTTCATGGTTGTTCTTTGATCCAATCATCGAAGGGGGTAAACATTAGTATGTAAAAGACTCCTCATCCCTCCTCTAATCATTTGATTAATTATCATAACATTCAATTCCATTTATGAATAAATTCATCAATTTTTATAGATTTTTTGAATTCTACTAATTAATGAAAATTACTCGATTGTTTTAGATAAGTAAGATTCAATTGTATTGAGTTAGGTGGTCCTCAACAAATCCTAATAATTTCTCACATTTCATGTGACATGTTATATGTGGTTTGGATACCAGTGTGAGATTGTACATAAATAATTTGAATTTTTTCCCATGATCTAATTGAGCATGGTAAGGATTTTTATGTCCATTTTGGTCCCTTTGATTGATATTACATTTTGATATGACTATCGATGGCCATGATTTTAACTTAAAGTGACCCATTTATTATTATTCGGATATCATAGAGGCTCTCATATATTTTTTAATGATAACATGGTCATAATTTGGTTCCTGTTTTCCTTTTTGGACAATGGAGTAGTTTTAATTTGAATTTACTATCATGAAACATTGTCATGTAGAACATTATAATTTCTTTATAGCCTTTGTCTTGTTAAATTAAACTAGGGTGAGTGATTATTCCCATTAATCTAGTGAATCCAAGTGGGTGGTTGACCAATGACTAAAATATAGTTAGTTCAAGAGCATAGAGGTACATTTATTTATCTTTTAAATCATATTAAAATGTTTTTCTACCACAATTATAATTATTTTATAAAATTGAATAGATTATTAGTCCTTATTATATTTTGTAAGTATTTTATTAGGATTTTATCTTCATAGTTATTGTTATGGAAAATGGGGTTATTATTACCACTTATGAAAAATTTATCAAGGTTGGGGATTCTATTTCATATAGTTTGTAAATTTCTGACTTGGATTCTATTCATATGGTGTTGGGATGTAATTCCACAGATCACATAATTATTATGATTAGGAACACTATTCAAATTTAGTTACTTATTTATATTTGTGTTTTTATTAACATTATAATAGTATAAAATTCCCATATGGCCTCGATGATGATGAGAATGGGATATTATTCATAGTTTTCCAATATTACCCATGGAGGTAGGACATACTACACTTGTTGAGTGGCTTCCAATGAGGGGGTTGATTCCAATGTGAGTATAAAATTAGTGGTATGTATTTCCCATTTCTCATGTTAGGTGCCTTATGAATAGTGAAACACTTCCCATATGATATTGTACCAATATATAATGATTTTATTACATCCCTTTTTGATATCATTAGGTCATGATTCCTTCATGTATATGTTCACACAAAGACAATATTCACATGTATTGGTGATTGGGTTTTCACCAAGTTGATATTCCCTTGGTGATTGATATGTTATTGAGTCATAGACCCATGTATTGGAATTATTTTTATCACATGGATGATATTAAATAAAATATGGATATTCCATTGGGATGCACATTCAATAAATTATTACTTATATTTTTATTGGATGCTAACCACATTAACTAATACTTTTGGTGTGATTGACAGTAAATGTTTGTGTGATTTTCTTAGAGACACCAAAACACTAGTTGAAATAGGTATTCGTCGCACATAGGGAATATAAGGCACTGATATCTGAAATTTATTTTCATATTCTTCTCAATTCAATTTTACATAATTTAAAACAATATCAGATTATATATACACATATTATTCAGTATATATTCAATGACATTGTATGCTGTGGATTATTGAGTTGTAATCACACTCTATTGGGATGATTAGGTACCCTATAAGACTTCTGGGTTCATGATCTAGGTAAGGGTAAGGGCCATGTAATTTATGGTTGAGATGAGATATATAGTATAAGATAGGATTTGATATGATTCATTCACATTGGGTTATATTTTCCTATTTATTCTGATCTTTTGTTAATTTTTGTGTTATTCGTATTAGTGAAACATGTGTAGTATTGTTTATGATCGATATGAATACGTGAAATTGTTTTTGTCCATTTTTTTATAAAATTATTTTATTTATTTAACCATATGGAATGTATGTGTGATGAATTTTCATTAATTTATTAATTTGATGGATATTATTATGTTACATTTGATGTGATTAATAGCTATCTGTAACAAAGAGGGTATAGTCACACCACATTATATATTGACCCTAACTATTAGTTGATAACCTTTATCATATGATGATGCATTATTATGTTATATGGAACATGGTTGAGCCACTGTAGTGAACCAGATTGAGGATAGTATACAAATCCCTTGGTACTAGACTCCATCTTGTGGCTTATTTAATTTAGGCTTTGAGGGATAGAATCGTCGTTACATTTATACCGATAGGGGTACCTATGGGGGGAGGGTCATGGAATAAATATCCATTGATTATATATTAAAATAATATTTAATAATCAGCCCTTTTTCCATTATCATTTTAAATTATATTATGGATATTGAATATATTTACATTTTAAATCAATTTCAAATAATAATTTTTTTCTTTATCATTTTTTGTATAATGTGAATATTGAGAATATTTATTTTTAATTTCAATTTTTGTTTATTAATTTGTTTTTTCATTAAATGTGATTATATATTTTTATATTTTTTAAGTTAAATTAATTTTATTTACTATATAAATATTTTTTATGAAAAATTAATATCATTTATAATATTTTTTTCAAGATACATATATATTTGTTATTAATTTTTTTATCTTGAATATATTAAATCATACATGAAATTGAAAGCTAAATAACATAAATAAAAAAATTAATTTTAAATTTAATTAATAAGTAAAATATATTAATCCATTAATTATTATTATCTAATTTATAATTGACTGTTATTTATCAATTCATATTTAAAATTATAGAATAAATCTATGAAATTTTATATAAAATTATAATTTTTTTTTATTAAATGTAAAATATATTCTTGACAACTTTTTTTCAAATATAATAAATTTTTGAAAATTTATAATATTCCTTTCCCCTAAAACTATGCACAATGAAGGCAATGTCGATTTATGATGAATTACATTTAACAATTGTCAAATCTATGAAAACCATCAACAACCAAACCCTTAGACCATAATGTTGAGATAAAAACATTATTGTAACATGGGATTAATCATTTTTGTCAATAAATATTTGATTTAAACTATTACTCAACAAGAACACGTTAACAATGAAGAAAAATTTTCTGTTAATAAAATACATTTCTCTATTTAAATGAAAATGAATCATTATTTTATAACAAAAACAGGTCTTTAAAATGGTCTTTAAAGAAATAAATTACCATAAAAATTGTGGGAAAATAAGTAAGTATATATTTTAGTCCAGAATAACAATGTATAAGACCAACACATGTCATCTAGGATATCAGAATACGCTAATGAAGTTAGGTATAAAATCGTCACATCCCACTTAGATCCAAGTTCCTAGGATTTAGTGCTGATGAACATAATAGACTTTCATTTCCCTATATTGTTAAAAATAATTTCTACACACACATAGAGTATAATATGTGAGGGTAACGGTGTGTTCTAAGTAAGTACGTATGATTTCCCTCAATTTAATACCATGAATTCCCATTTTCGGTGAGTGTTTTTGCGGTGAAAAACATAGTCAACTATGGTGAAAAGAATAAAAAATACTATAAAAATGATCTCTGTATTTATTTGTACTAAAATAAATAAATTAAAGATTCACTATATTTTAATGATATAAATCATTGAGAAGTAACCAATAGAAATATTTCTCTAAGGGTATTCATAAGTTGTGACATTATTCCATTACAGGGGAATAATTTTCTATTACTCATTTTTTCTAGAACCCTATTTAAAGAGGATGGGAGATAGAGAGAGATGGATATTTCTGAGATATTTACCCCAATTAATTTTAAAAAATTTCATTCCGCAAAATAAAAACAAATAGACAACTTATATATTCATAAAGTGAGACCATTTAGTTTACTTACATTCAACTATAATGAATGAAATGTTTTGTAAAATATAATATTTGAAACTCTTGGTTTCTCATTAATAATTAATATTATAAGGCTTAAAAAATTAGTTTTTTTAATTTAATGTCATATATATTATCATTAATTGATAATAAACTAATAATTATATATTAGAGAAGGATAGAAAGGAAAATATATTTGATATTGTAAATAACGTAAAACTTTCATGAAGAGAACCATGATAAAGTGACTCTCACTATATCATAGTTCACACTACAATAGACCATGATGTTGTCCAAAACATCATGTATTGGTGGTTAAATTATTGAATATTTGCACAAAAATCACACATTCACTAATGTCTCATAGACTTAGTAAAATTATAATTATGTTGAATTAAATTTAATATCTTGTGAAACCATATCGAAAACATCATTGGGATATCCTATATTACATATTTTAGAAAAATTAAATTGTAAAAATTGGTTGGATGTTTTTTGGATGATAAAAGATTTTTGGGATAATTAATTTTTATTTTTTGGAAAGAATAAGAAATATCATTTCTTTATAAAGTATTAGTGATTGGATGATATGGATTAAGCATAGAACCATAATCAGAATATCATGCACATATTTGATAAGAGACTATCATAGTCTTGGTTTTCTGTTTTGAATATGGTTTTTGGTATATATTTTTTAGATTCACACTAGGTCTATAAAAACCTTTTGATCAATATGAGATATTGTATTAGTCTAAAAGTATCCATACTATATCAAATGATTCATTTCTAGTATTGTTTTTTTTAAATTCCATGAGGATGTCATGATTAAAAGTAGTTTTTCATGGAAGAATAATGTATGTTTGGTCAATGACATACGGTCTTAGGTTACTGGTGTGATGCTCAGTGAACATGGAATTTTCTAATGGATAGGGAAGTTATAATTTTCTGATGTCGGTAAATATTTAGCTTCTAAAAATTGTCAATCAAACTAAGGGTTGCACTGATCCATTCGATGTAGAATTTTTTAAAATTGAGATTATTGGGAATTGTTAAAAGTTAACTTGGAATTTTTGGGACCAATTAACTGGAGGATGATGAATAATGTAGTCAACCATTTGCATTAGGTTGAATTGTGTATTAATTTGGTCAATAGAAAAAAATTAACTGATATGTTTTTCATTTGGTTCAATACTCATCGAAGATGAAGTGGTGATGATTCATTAGAATAGCATTGATAATGATCCATTAGAGTGATATAGAGACCTATACATCAAATGTAAGTTGATAATATTACATTCATTGGACATTGGATCACTGGTTTGATGAAAATAAGAAATGGATAATTGGTTTATGATTTCTATTGATTAGTTCTTCATAGGGGGTGTGGAATATATTATTAAACTAGTTCAATGAAGTGATGATGTCATTAAAAATAAAAACAATTTATATAGAAGAATATTTTGAATGTTTTGGGGCTAATATATGGTATAGAGAATTAGAATGAGGAGTTTTTTAAGTTGGTAAGAAGTATCCCAGTGGGAGGAAATTTTCATTTTATACAATCAGTTGGTATGAAGAACCATTATGAAAAATATGATATCTTACATGTTTCTTTATTGTAATGATCAAATCTGAATTAAAATGGAACCAGACGGATGATTAGTTTGAATGTCCAATGTATGATTAATATTTTATATGATTTGAGATGTTTCAATAAGAATAGAGATGATTTGATGAATTCAAATATGGAGCTGAAGTGAAGGGTAAATTCAAACTCCATGAAATTTGGTTAATCTGGTAACATTTTTAGATTATTTCCCAACCCACCTTTGGAAGAACTATAAATACTAATAAGCATATTGTACGTTTTGGGACATTTATTTTTCATGGGTGAAGAGAGAAGGTGAGCATGCTGAATTTATTTAGAGACAAGAGGTTTCTAAATTGATCATTCCTGATGTATTCTAGCAGAAAGAGGAAATTAAGTGATTAGAGTTTCTCTTATCAGATTTGTTCATCTGAAAGAGACATCAAATTGAAGGTTTTTTCTGATTGGGAAGGGAAAAATTAAGAATTATTTTAGTAGTATTCTAGAAGGGTTATATTTCTGGACTGAGCAATCAGACTAATGAATCATACTGACCAATAAAAATATATAATTGAACTAATCCATTAGACTCAAAGTTTGTACAATGGTTATTTATACCTACTTGGATAGTAATTTGAGGAATTGAATTCTCATTTTTTATTATGGATGTTCATAAGACATCACAATAACTTGTTTTGAATCAAGAGGGTAAGGATTCATTATTTATTAAAAATTCTATATAACATCATTTCTAAAAATAGAATCCCTTTCCATGTTGTATGTATCATAGTGGTACACAAGTTTAATGGTATATCCTATATTCTTTTATCCACATAAAGGACTATTTTCTAGTGGATTTTATTTTATTGGATTGTTTCCAAACCATGCTAAGAATGTAGCTACTCTTGTTGAGTAGTCAATAATGTAAACACAAGTTTTCTTGTCGATGTATGTTTTTTTCTCTCATCAATGTGATGAATGATTAACATTAGGTGAATTTAGTTTTTAAAAGAAATTAAATTTGAAATAAAAATATATCACTCATTCACCCTCTCCCCCTATCAGTGACACATTGACCATGGAGGGGAAATATCAATTAGTATTAGATGGAAGGGTCCCATTATTTACTCTTTGCTGATGTTTTTAAGGGGAAGTTGTTATGGGAAATATGAATTGTGTTAATAGTAAGGGGATACATTTCATTGATTGAAAGAACAATCATATCAAGAAGGATTTAATTTTTCCTTACCTTATGTCTATTGGGTTTGATGATTTGGGAGATTCTATAGGTGGGTATACTTCTATTGATGATGAATTTCCTCTCACATGTATAGATAAGAAGAATCTTGAAAATAATGGAACAACTAAGAATAATTTATTCTCGTCACTTTATAAACATTCTTTTCAAAGAGTGAATGGAGTTTTTACTACCAAACCTATTTTGGAAATTTTGTAAATCATTTATGAAGTCAATACAATGGTTAAGAAATCCAAGATACCAATGTGGAAGCTAAATTTTGAAGATATGAAAATGGGTGAGTATGAATCTATTGGTGACATTATTACAAGGATCAAAGATATTTTATTCACCATAATATGTTGTGGTGAAATGTTTTAATACTCAAAAATTACTGAAAGTATCTTCATAATTCTTCTGAAAAATTTTGATTCCAAAGTTTCATCCCTGGAAGATAAGGATCCTAATAGTATATCATTGGATAATATTCATAATAATTTCATTAATTATGAGATTGGAACGAAAAATGTTATTAATGGAAAAGTAAATGTTGATTGAGAATTGCGCTAGAAGGCTTCCATGAAAGGAATGTCTAAGAAAATTCTTGAAGAAAAATAATAATATGGTGATTTTTAATTCTAAAATGAGGTATGTAAAAATATTGTTGATATTTTCCATTTTTTCTAAAAAATTAAGAATAGTTATAGTAATGTATAAATGGAAACATACCATGAAATTTTTTGAATGTGGAGTTGTTAGAATGTTTGATGTACATTTCTATAATAGATAATATTAAGGAAATCATGATGAAGATGATAAAAAGAAGCTAAGGTCTTGAAAGGAACATGGTGATACGTCTAATGACTTTTAAAATCATAAGGATAAAAGGTTCTCCAAAAGGATATGATTTTTTTCTAATGATTGTTATGATAAAGATAGTGAATTTGATGATGTAAATTTTTCTCAGAATACTAGAGAAAGTACATGAATTTCAATATTTAATCATGAAGAGTTTGTAAGTTGTAGTGTGGATGGAGAAACTAAGATTGAGTTTCATATGAAGGGATAAAAGAAATAATGTATCATAAAAATTGTATGACAAAAAAAATCAATATAGAGATAATAGAATGTATTGAAACAATAACTCAGGAAATTAATCCTAAAGAAAATTTTATGTTACTTGAAGATATTTATTTTCTTAAGAATTATATTGAGAATAAAAATATTTGTAGTGAGCATGATGAAGTTAAGTTGAAGGAATAATAAGAAGAGTTGGAACTTCTGCAACAAATTTTTTCAAAATATGAGCATATATTTACATGTTTCAAGAACATTATCCATGAAGTTAGAGAATATTCATGAATGGGTGAACCTAAGAAGGATCAAAATTTACCTTCAAAAGTTGAGAAGAATGTTTTAATAATTTCTAGAAATTTAAATGTTTGGAAATTCATTTAATTAGAAAAAATAAACAATGTGGAGAAGTAATAAGTTTCTAAAAATTCATAGTATTCAAATGTTCGAATACTTATTCTTCCAATAAAGTTGGAATGAAATATAATTTGGACATTAATATACATGTGATAATATAGAAGACGGTGTTTGATATATTTACCATGAGAAATATAAGAAGATTTCTGAGAAACATGTTGAAAATTCTGATCAATTTGGATGTTATAGTGGAATGTATTATTTATATGGAAATTTCTAGTATTGTGTTGGATTTGATAATATGATAATTATGTATTGGTTTAATAATAACCATTAAAAATATTACACAAATTATAGAAGGGAAATTTATAGTGGGATTGAATCCCCTCAAAGGAAGAGATCTGACAAAGATGTATTGAAGAAATATGAGAAGGATATTTTGAAAGTTGAAAATAGATTCCAACATTTGAAATGATTTTTGAATGATGTGAACAACCTCAAAATTGTGAAAAATGGTGTCTTGTTTTATTATCGGCACAAAAAATGAAAAAAACATATCTTAGAAGATTGAAGTGAACAATAAAACTAGGGAAGAAAAATATATTGTTATAGAAACCATAATAATATCTATAGATTGAGAACAAACTATGATCACAGATATAAGCTGTTCATCTCAAATTATGGGAGAACTAAAAATTTCAAACAATGTGAATGAATTAAAATTTAGAACCATAAAATTTATAAATGATGAGTCCCTAATAATTAAAGGAGTTGGAAATACTATTATAGGGTAATAGAAGTTGAAATATAAGAATGATTTGTTTGTTGATGGGTTGAAACACAATTTTTCAAGTGTTTCACAACTATTTGGTGAATTTAATAGCTTTTTATTTATAAAATATGGGGTTTTTGTGAAAATAGAGGAATTTTTAAAAAAATTTACTGGAGGACAACAAATAGAATGAATCATCTTTCATGTGGGTGAAGTTAAAACCTCCTGTTATTAAGCATGGTGGAAGAAATTTATATGTGGTATAAAATTTGGGAAATATTTGGAAAAAAAACATGAGTATTTTATCTATGTAAGAAATTGTGTGGGGTATTTCTGATATTTCAAGAAGAATATATTTGTGTATCACATTTTTTAAAAAGTGGATATTACAAACTCTGTTCATAAGAATATTGATATTACTTCAACACAACCCCTAAATTTTTTTTCATTCTAATATTTCCATTCCAATGAGAAAAGAAACTCATGGAGATAATTAGTGGATTACTTCTATTGATGAATTTACTCTCATTATTTTTACTATGTACTTGTATGATATGTCTGATGCACTAAATATTTTTATGGTTTCCTGAAGAACAAAGAGAAAAAATGTGGGTATTCTGTAAATAAGGAAAGAACTCATAATGGTGGTGAGTACAAGAGTGATGGGTTCATAATTTATCTTGATAAAAATGGAATTCATCTTGAGTTCATTACAGTGTATACACGTCATCAAAATGTTGTCACTGAGAAGAAGAATATAATTTTAATTCAAATCGGGCATAATATGTTACATGAACATGGTATTTCTCATTACTTTTGGAGTAATTACACTACAATAAAATTTTTAATTCAAAATTTTTGTTTCTATATGTTATGTTCTTATATGAATTATTATGAAATTTCTTATGAAAAAACTCCATGTTGGAATAAAATTGTAGTTTTTGGGAGACCCTGAATTATAATGAACTAGGGTAAAAACCGTGGAATGTTTGATAAGAGTAGTGAAGATGGAATCATTATTAGAAATGATCTATATGGAAGAGGATATAGATGTTTTAATAGTAGGATCCCTAGACCCAACCATTCAGTACATTTTCTTACCATATTATGTATACAATTAGTTATAAATAATGTTTTCTTACCATTATATTTTATATATTTCTGTATCCACTATCTTAAGGTTATGTTCAAAGATTAATTATCATATCAGAAGGTTATAGAATATCTCATGCTATAATTAGAGCCTCAAGATAATATGATATTCATCTTAAATATGATTCCTATGATCTGGATACATCTTACTGACTAGACACCATATATGTAGGACTATAAGGTGTTGGGGCATCATAAGTATTAAGACTTCTATTCATGACGTTCGCACTTGGGGATATCTAGTAGTGAGATCATGAGGACAGACCTACAAATAAGAAGACCAAATATTTCAAGAGTCATTGTTTTTTCTTATATAAGGACATGTCTATTTGTCTCTTAACTTGATATCATTACCAAAGGGTTAAATTTAATCACATATTTTGATATAAGTAAAAAAACCATGATAATGGAATTGTAGTAAGGTATCTTATTATTTGGGCATCATTGGTGGAATGACATTGGTCGAATTCTCAATAAAGGATTTTCACTTATGGGTTAAGGAAGTTATATATCCTGGGCCATGTTGATCAGGATGTCAATAACTTTATACATCATTGTCCAATTAGTTATAAGGAAAATCCATCCAGTTATATCAACCCATAGCAATGCTTGAAAAAGGCATTGACACAAGGTTGCGTCCTCCTTTATGAGATATCTAAGAAAAATAGATTATATTACATAGTGAATTTTCATAGGTTGGCTGTCATTTCTATGAAAACAATTATCTCTTTAGGGGCCTTTATGGGTTTCTATAATATTCTCTTAGATTGTGGATATTATTAACTACTATCAAGATAATAGCCTAGAGGGTCACACACTATATCGTATTCAATAATATGCCCTATTTATTTGAGTTGGTATATTGGACATGGTGGGCCCCACAGAAGGTTCTGTGTGTTGTCCAAGTTATTGATCACAAAATGAATAAATAAATTTATAATATTCAAATAAGTAAAAATTAGAATTGAATTAATTTAGTAAATGTATTTACAAATCATGTAAATACTGGAAAATATTAATCCAATAAATACTATTTTAATATTCCAGATTCGTTTAATATTAATCGGGTATTAAGAGTCGATTTAGTGAAACATTTTTATAACATAATATATATTTTAAATATGTTCAGTTATGAGATAAAATAATAAATAATATTGTCATAGTTTAGTTCATCAAATTTATTTGTTTAGTGGACCTCAAATAAACCGTAACACCCCGACCAAAAATACCCAAAGCTAGTGCATTACTTTATTACATTTCTATGATCATATGAAATCTAATCCAAATGGACTGATCAATTTAGTAGCCTTTGGAAAATAGGGACAAACAAATATTTTACATTACATATTGAAATGAAAAAAAATGTAGTGTCTCTTATAAAAACACTAATATAACATAGTTTATACTTTCACGTTGGTCATAATAAACTTTTTTTCATACAACATAAAACTGAAACATAAGAAAAGTTTGTGATCAGATGCTCAATAAGGATAACTAATATAGCAGAAGCAATCATAAAAAACATAAGTTAAGTTATAAAACTAAATCCAAAGCCTTTTAATCCTAATCTTCGGCAAAATATGGAAATAATAATTCAAATAACTCCATTCAGTCATTCACATGGATATTATACTAGTTTAATAATCATAAGTAATATCAATAACTAATATCATAATGAATGAATGCCTAATGTCGTAAATCATAACCACGTTTTCAAGTCCTCGTGTCAATACTATACTTATGTTGGTAAGACATTATCCAAAATGCAAAATAGTTTATCTCATGAGAACTACTGATGCATTAAGAGGCTTCTATTAACCAGTACATAACACATAGGGCCTCCATTATGTGGTCCCATCCCCATCACTTACTATGTCTAATGCACTCGTCATATTTAAATGGTGAAACATAACAAACATAATCATTCATATTAAATTTAACACCCCAATATTTTAGGAAAAATATTCTTTAATTAATGTCTTCTATTGTACGCTACACCAAAAGGAGCTTGCACAACATGCATCTTGACTTTCCTTGAATTACACGCAATCGCGACCTTCCTCGATAGCGTGTGTAGTACGCAATACCGAGTTTCACTAAACAACGATATGCTATTATTAAAACTAGCCATTATGAATAGTAATAACCACTTTTTGAAATTTTATAAATTTTACCTTTCAAAATGGAGTTCATTTTTGGATTCGGAATATCGAAATTAGCTTAGGGTGAAATTTTAGTACTTTTCGGATAGCTTTCATATTCTGATGAATAGTGGAAATTACTAAATTTTAATTAAAAACAACTTTTTTAATCAAAATAATTAATTGTGATGAGTTATTAATTTGAGTGGTTTTAAAGTATATTTAGAATATATTTTTACAATTTAATACAATGTTGGTCATTGGATGTAATTTGAAAATTAAACCAGACATAAACAATTGTCAATCTTTTGATAGTTATTATCTCTTAAGAACACGCTATTTGTTTTGATGACGGGAACTAATTTTTCAATTAATTAATGAAACTGATATGGTCTGAATTTGGTAAAATATACATCATTTTTGAATTCATAATATCAAATATATCTTAGGCCTAATTTTTGGTATTTTTCTGGAAACTTTCAATTTTTGATGAATAGTGAAACCACTAAGTGGTAGTTAAAAAAACTGAATTTTTCATAAAACTTAATTTTACCGCTTCTGTGAGTGGAATTTCGAAAATCCGAGAGACACGGTTAATATCAAGGACTAAAATGTGGTTCAATGAAATGAAAATAATTTTCAGTGAATAGTAACTTTTAACTTTTTTTTACCACGGTTTAAAGTAAATAGAGTAATTAAGGGTAAAAATGATATTATTGTTACCCTAACACATGTCCTAATTCTATTGGATAAGTTTAATTTGACCAAAAACAACCTTAAGAATATAATATGACCATTTAGGCCCACTTGGATTAGATTAGGATATTTATTATTAATTTATTTAAAGAAGGGTTAAAATAGTTAAAATCAAAGTTTAATAAGTAAATAATTTTTAATATAGGGTTATACATAAGATAAAATAGACTATAAATATTAATTAAAAAGATAAAACTATTTCCTACATAATTATATTTTATTTGTAATTTTTAGACTTTAAATAAGTTAATTTATTTATGACACAATGATGATGCAGTAAATATCTTCTTAATGAAATATTGACATAATTGATGTTATAAATACCCAAATAATTGTAATATGAGACTTTTTATTAATTCCAAAAATTTTATATTTTAATATGACATGTTAGTGTAGATGTAATTAACTTTTTTTGAACTAATCATTATTTTATGATTTTTACAAAAATCAATTTCCAAATAGTGTCAAAATTGACATAAAATAGTTTTTAAAACAAATATTATATTATTAATTGTTATTATGTTCCTAAAAATCTAAGGTTCGGCCAAATGACTTAACTAAGGTTATATATATTAATAATAAACAACTTGGGGTTCTTTTGTCTTGTTATAGTAAGTTTAGTAACCTTATAGTGTAAGAACACAAAAAGACACGGTAAAAGTAAATTTATCTAACTTAAACATAAAACTAAATGATAAGGTTAAAATATTCAACTAAACTTGTCCAAATTCTATTGTATGATAGGATTTAGACCGATACCCACCTTAGCTTTGAAATAACTCAATTTGGAGCTATTAAAAACCGAATTTGACTTTATAATAAAATAATATTTTTAGTTATTCCAAAGGTGCCCCTCTCCTCCCTTATAAAAGGGAACTTCCTCCCTCTATTCCTCAAACCACATTGATCCTTCATGCTCGCCCAACCCCTGTCAATTTATTCTCTCCACTTCCCTAGAGACATCCTAGAGGTCCTGGCCTTCTTCAAAGACCAATTTTAGTGCCCTAAGAGGAGGTATCAAAGAGGCGCTTCAAAGAAGAGGTAATGTCCGTTACCGATTCTTTCACCTTTATTTCTTCTTCCACTTCTTCTTCTTAGGATTTTTCATTATGAAGTAATAACATCAGTATCAATAATATAATGATATGTTATTATAAGTATGAAACAACCCTATTTCACCATCTATCCATCCAACGGAAAATGAAATCACCGCGCGTGCGTACTTACGGAATACCGTCTCCACGCCGTGGTGTAATCTATTTTCCACCACCACCTTACTTGGATGGGTATAATGGTGTAAATAATGACTATATATGATTATTGTAAAGTGATATTGATTCATAAAAAGTATATATATATATATACTCCTATACAATTCCACAATCATGGGAACGATATCATCGCTTGTGCGTACGTACGGAATACCGTCTCCACGATGTTATGCGACTCGTTCTACATGATCGTCATTGCATAATGATTATATAAATGAATTGAATGAATTAATATGATATATATTAACCTAATACCAATATGGAAATGAGGTATCTATAACCTAAAAAGAAAAATAAGAATTTATTCGACAAAACACGCATAAGAACAAAAAGTAATAAACACCCGAATAACAAGTAATAATGAAATATTACCAATAAGAAGCTAAGAATATGACCATATATGATATCATAACAATAAGTATGATTCTTTAATAAGTCAATAACATTATTTAAATCATTATACAGGAGTTTCAGACACTTACAAAGCAAATTGGACCTAAGGTAAGGAAAATATCACAATCTCATTTTTATCCGAGATTGTTTATACTTTGGTATTTACTTGGCTGTATTTTATCATCCAGATCTATGTTTACTCAATATGTAATATTATTTACATCCAACTACAATTGATTAAATCCATTTTTACCCTTTGGTGAGTTTATAGTAAATGATATGAAAGGAATCTTTTGTCGTTTTTCGTACGAGGTACTTTTTGACTTTTCTGACAAAAGTACAAGAAGAATGTTTTTTAACTTATACAGCATGAATGGATTTTTAAAACATTATTTCCAAGAAGCTTCCTTTACAAGTTTTCACGTGTATTTTTAATCAACTTCTTTTAGTTTAAAATTGTAAGACATGTTAAAAAAGGAAAATGTTTTTGAAGTAGAAAGGATATTTTCCTCAAGAATGGAGTTCAAGTGTTTTATCAAAATTATTTTCCATCTAAGATAATATAGGGTTATGTTTCTATACCTATTATTACATTGATTTGATTATGTTGTGATGGAATTATTTTTATGAATTCCTTATACTTATATGAATTGTTTTATGATGACATGTTGTTTAAGAATCCCATTTTTTTTACATGAGTTATGCAATGATGTATGATTGATGATTTTGTGGCACGCATAAGAATGGTATCATTATGAGATGGGTGGGACCCATATCTCCCTCCAATGAATTGGGTAATGATTTTATATCTCATGAGATAGACATGGCTGGAATGGTAGGTTATACCGGTTCAGTGAAACAGGACTGAAACGAGGAGTGAACTCGGTTCAGAAAGGGACTTTGTCCACTAAGATAGTCTTGGCAATGAGTCTTGACTAATAAGAAATGATTCTATATGACTATGTGTGTATGCCACAAAGTTTCATATTTTATGTTTTCAATATTGGGATTACATTTCACTACTATGATTTATCCCATGTTATGAAATAATGATCTCTTTTGCATATTATGATTTCCAAAAGATATGTTCCTATGAATATGATGTGATTGATATTTCTTTTTTTTAATCTTACTGAGCATTTGAGATCACCCTTTTATGTTTTCTTTTCCCCAGGATATAAATAAATGATTTAGGTTTAAAAAAAGAAGATCTTTATGGGAGATGTTGAAGATCTTTCACCATGATTAGAAGATTATATTCCAAGTTTCCAAAGACACTAAACTATAACGGTCCTTGTGTGTCTATGTACTAAGTATTCTGCAAAAGTAATGTAATGTCTATGTACGATATGCTTCGGGTCTCTAGAGTTGGTATCAGAGGAAAGTTTTAGTCAACCTTTGGAAACTAGGATGCGAGAACTTTAGTGAGATCCTGAGAGATATTTCTAAGGTATGTCTAGGGATGTCCCTAAGGTTAAGTATACGTATAGGTTATAGACCTATAACTATGCTAACGATCATAGAATTAAACCTAAGATGATAGATATTGTAGGTACTTCCCCTTAATTATGTTGTTCTCACTAGCATGATTTTTTCCTCTCACACTATTATTTTTGGGTTTTAGACGATGGATGGAACCCGAAGGAACCGTGTTGATCAATGCAATGGACAATGCAATGATTTACCTCCTGAAAAAACAAATGTTATGGGAGATTGAGTGCAAAATCTTATTGCTATACTTACACAAGCTATGAATCATTCTGGACTTCCAAATGAGAAGAGAAGGGAACACTATTCTATTGAGTCCTTCATGAAGAAACGTCCACCATCATTAAGTGGGCCTTCTGATCCACTTGTTACTAAACAATGGATCAGTACCACTGAAAAGATATTTTCAGTTCTTCGGTGTTCAGAACATGATAAATTCATCTTAGTAGTATATCGTTTGGAAGGTGAAGCTGATCAATGATAGAATCTTATCAAGAATACAAGGCCAAGAGATGAAATTGAGTCCATGGAATGGGACGAGTTCAAGAGTTTATTTTTCAATAAGTGCTTCCCTCGTATTCTTCGAACAAAGATGGAGAAGAAGTTTATTGAACTAAAGCAAAAGGATGATTAATCTGTTGGTGTATACAAATCTAATTTTACAAGGCTTGCAAGGTATGCATCTGGATTTATCATCCAACCTAAAAGTAAAGTTGATCGATTCTTCAGTGGCTTAAAACCAAATATTCGAAGGGCATTAGATATAAGAGACTTCACTAGCTATGAAGAAATTGTGCGTTGTGCTATCATGGTAGACATGGAAGTTGGTGTTACTTATCCATCTAGTAGTTTTGACAAGAAACGAAAGATGGAGTTCAAGGAGAAATCTCGGAATAATGGTGAAAAGAAGATGAATGTTTCTTTATGCTCAATGTGTGGAAAGAAGCATGGTGGAGATTGTCTTAACGGTACTAGAAAATGTATTAAGTGTGGAAAGAAAGGTTATCGAGCAGCTGAGTGTCGATGTAATGGAAAAAGGGTTGCTAATGGTATGAATAAAGAAAAGACTGCAGAGAACGCACCAACAACACTTCAATGCTTCAAGTGTAATGAAATGGGGAATTATGCTAATAAATTCCCAAATCCAAGGGTTAATGATGATTGACATGAGCAACCACTTAAGGCAAAGGACAAAGGGAAGTCACATGCGATCACTATTGGCGATGTTGAATATGAAAACGATATGGTGGAATGATTAAGTGTTTATGTAATGGGATTCCAAAATAATGTTGTATATAGTATCTTGGAATATTAGAATATTTATGTATTGGTCTATTGTGGTTTTCAATAATTTTATGGTACCGGTAACCATGGAAAGTGGTTGAGATATTTTTGGAAAAAAGATGATATGCACATAATGAATGGATAAGGAGAAAATGAAATGTTTGACATTATTCACGAGCTCATGACTGATATAAGGAAATAATTATATCATGGTTTGAGGTTTTGGTATGTGAAAAGAGTTAACATTTGACAGCACTCATGTTTTCACTAAGATTAAATGGGTATTCATTTTTCAAGAGAATACATGATTATGGCCTTCAAATGTTTGGAATGTGACCAACAAGACATATCTCATGATATACGGGGATCAACGATGGTATTAACATGCTTGTTATATGAACTCTTTAGTAATCATTTTCACTATAATATGAGATTGGACAACAGTATTTTGGATATGCCTAAAGATTGGAAATTATTATGTTGGACATAAGATATCATTGTTTAAGGATAGAACTTTTTTCGATATTATTGATGGAATGTTATAGTAATGTAGTTTTAGAAAAAGGACAACTCGCAGGACGGGTGATAGCCCATCCCGTCGGACAAGGCTATGGGAATCGAACCCACAACCGAAGTGCGACTGGCCTTTATCGCCTACCACTGGCCTACAAGAAGTCCCTGGTTAGTAGAAACTAGTTTTATTTTATTACGAAGTATGATATATGAAGTAAAAGTCCATTTTAGGAACCATATATGATTAATCTCACTATAGATGGAGTTATGTATTTTTTGATAACTTTTCTATCCTTTTGATTGTGACAGATGGAATGACCCATCATTCTATCACACGATCTGCTAACACATCACGAATGACAAATTCAACTTCATTTCTGTAAGAGATGAAGTGTAAATTGTCCAAAGAATGACCAACAGTGAGACTATACCAGAATCACGAAAGTATTTCTTCTAATTCCAATTTCATCAAAATTAGCGAAATGATCTTGAAAACAAAAAATGTTGTCCTAGTGATCTTATATCGAATGATTCAGATGGTACCTTATATTGTCACAAATTTATGGCTTTGTGATTGCTGGCTTTTCCATATCTATGTTCTCTACCACTCTCCATCAGAACATGGTGGTTAGATTTCTCTTCCATATCCATATTTTCACCTATGTGGAAACCCAGGGATTAGTTTATTTGAGTAACAGTTACGTTTCATACTTTTGATTTTAATGATTGGTTTTGGTATTCCTTTTTACAAAGTGGGTTTCTATTAAAGAAACATTCGAGTAGTAAACCATTTATAACCCTGACGAATTTCCTGGGCGAAATTCATTTTAAGGGGGGTAGAATGTAACACCCCGATATTTTATGAAAAATATTCTTTCATTAATGTATTCTGTTGTACGCTACACCAAAAGGATCTTGAACAACATGCATACATGACATGCCTTGCATTACACACAATCGCGACCTTCCTCGATAGCGTGTGTAGTACGCAATACCGAGTTTCACTAAACAAAGATATGATATTATTAAAACTAGTCATTATGAATAGTAATAAACACTCTTTGAAATTTTATAAATTTTATCTTTCAAAACGGAGTTCATTTTTGGATTCGGAATATCGAAATTAGCTTAGGGTGAAATTTTGGTACTTTTCTGATAGCTTTCATATTCTGATGAATAGTGGAAATTACTAAATTTTAATTAAAAACAACTTTTTTAATCGAAATAATTAATAGTGATGAGTTATTAATTTGAGTGGTTTTAAAGTATATTTAGAATATATTTTTACAATTTAATACAATTTTGGTCATTGGATGTAATTTCATATTCAAACCATATATAAACAACTGTCAATCTTTTGATAGTTATTATCTCTTAAGAACACACCTATTTGTTTTGACAACGGGAACTAATTTTTAAATTAATTAATGCAACTCATATGTTCTGAATTTGGTAAAATATAAATCTCTTTTTAATTCACAATATCAAATATAGCATAGGCCTAATTTTTGGTATTTTTCTGGAAACTTTCATTTTTTGATGACTAGTGAAACCACTAAGTGGTAGTTAAAAAAACTGAATTTTTCATAAAACATAATTTTACCGCTTCTGTGAGTGGAATTTCGAAAATCTGAGAGACATGGTTAATATCAAGGACTAAAATGTGGTTCAATGGGATGAAAATAATTTTTGGTGAATAGTAACTTTTATTTTTTTTCCCACGATTAAAAATAAATAGGGTAATTAAGGGTAAAAATGATATTATTATTACCCTAAAACATGTCATAATTCTATTGGATAAGTATAATTCGACCAAGAACAACCTTAAGAATAAAATATGACCATTTAGGCCCACTTGGATTAGATTAGGACATTTATTATTAATTTATTTAAAGAAGGGTTAAAATAGTTAAAATCAAAGTTTATTAAGTAAATCATTTTTAATATAGGGTTATACATAAGATAAATTCGACTATAAATATTCATTAGAAAGATAAAAAGATTTCATACATAATGAGATTTTATTTATAATTTTTAGATTTTAAATAATATAATATATTTATGACACAATGATGATGCAGTAAATATCTTATTAATGAAATGTTGACATAATTGATGTTATAAATACCCAAATAAATATAATTTGAGACTTTTTATGAATTACAAAAATTCTATATGTTAATATGACATGTTATTGTTGCGTTAATTAACTTTTTTCGAACTAATCATTCTGTTATGATTTTTACAAATATAAATTACCAAATAGTGTCAAAATTGACATAAAATAGTTTTTAAAAAAAATATTATATTATTAATTGTTATTATATTCCTAAAAATCTAAGGTTCGGCCAAATGACTTAAATAAGGTTATATATATTAATAATAAACAACTTGGGGTTCGTTTGGCTTTTTATAGTAAGTTTATTAACCTTATAGTGTAAGAACACAAAAAGACACGGTAAAAGTAAAATTATCTAACTTAAAGTTAAAACTAAATGATAATGTTAAAATAGTAATCGAAACTTGTCCAAATTATATTGGATGATTTGATTTCGACCCATCCCTACCTTATCTTCGAAATAAATCAATTTGGAGCTATTAAAAAAAGAATTTGAATTTATAATAAAATAATAGTTTTTGTTATTCCAATGGTGCCCCTCTCCACCCTTATAAAAGGGCAGTTCCACCCTCTCTTCCTCACACCACATTGAGCCTTAAAACTCGGACAACACCTGAAAATTTTATCTCTCCACTTCCCTATATAAATACTAGAGGTCCCGGTCTTCTTAAAAGACCAATTGTAGTGCCCTAAGAGGAGGTATCAAAGAGGCGCTTCAAAGAAGTGGTAATGTCCGTTACCGATTCTTTCACCTTTATTTCTTCTTCCACATCTTCTTCTTAGGTTTTTTCATTATGAAGTAATAACATCAGTATCACTCATATAATGATATGTTATTATAAGCATGAAACAACCCTATTTCACCATCTATCCATCCTACAAAAAATGAAATCACCGCGCGTGTGTACGTACAGAATACCGTCTCCATGATGTGGTGTAATCTATTTTCCACCACCACCTTACTTGGATGGGTATAATGGTGTAAATAATGACTATATATTATTATTGTAAAGTTATATTGATTCTTAAATAGTATATATATACTCCAATACAATTCCACAATCATGGGAACGATATCATCGCTCATGCGTACGTACGGAATACCGTCTTCACGATGTGATGCGACTCGTTCTACATGATCTTCATTGCATAATGATTATATAAATGAATTGAATGAATTAATATGATATATATTACCCTAATACCATTCTGGAAATGAGGTATCTATAACCTAAAAAGAAAAATAAGAATTTATTCGACAAAACACGCATAAGAACAAAAAAGTAATAAACACCCGAATAACAAGTAATAATGAAATATTACCAATAAGAAGCCAAGAATATGACCATATATGATATCATAACAATAATTATGATTCTGGAATAAGTCAAAAACATTATTTAAATGATTATACAGGAGTTTCAGACACTTACAAATCAAATTGGACCTAAGGTAAGGAAAATATCACAATATCATTTTTTCCGAGATTGTTTATACTTTGGTATTTACTAGGGTGTATTTTATCATCCACATCTATGTTTACTCAATATGTAATATTATTTCCATCCAAATACAATTGTTTAAATCAATTTTTACCATTTGGTGAGTTTATAGTAAAATATATGAAAGGAATCTTTTGTCTTTTTTCATACGAGGTACTTTTTGACTTTTCTGACAAAAGTACGAGAAGAATGTTTTTTTAACTTATACGGCATGAATGGATTTTTAAAACATTATTTCCAAGAAGCTTCCTTTAAAAGTTTTCAAGTTTATTTTTAATCAACTTCTTTTAGTTTAAAATTGTAATACATGTTAAAAAAGGAAAATGTTTTTGAAGTAGAAAGGATATTTTCCTCAAGAATGGAGTTCAAGTGTTTTATCAAAATTATTTTCCATCTAAGATAATATAGGGTTCTGTTTCTATCCCTATTATTACATTGATTTGATTATGTAGTGATGGAATTATTTTTATGAATTCTTTATTCTTATATGAGTTGTTTTATGATGTCATGTTGTTTAAGAATCCCATTATTATTACATGAGTTATGCAATGATGTATGATGTATGATTTTGTGGCACACATAAGAATGGTATAATTATGAGATGGGTGGGACCTATATCTCATTCCAATTCATTGGGTAAAGATTTTATATCTCATGAGATAGACATGGCTGGAATGGTAGGTTATACCGGTTCAGTGAAACAGAACTGAAATGAGGAGTGAACTCAGTTCAAAAAGGGACTCTATCCACTAAGATAGGCTTGGAAATGAGTCTTGACTAATATGAAATGATTCTCTATGATTATGTGTGTATGCCACAATGTTTCATGTTTTATGTTATGATTATTGGGATTAAATTTCACTAGTATGATTTATCCCATGTTATGAAATTATGATCTCTTTTGCAGGTTATGATTTACAAAAGATATGTTCTTATGAATATGATGTGATTGATATTTCTTTTGTTTACCCTTACTGAGCATTTGAGCTCACCCTTTTATGTTTTCTTTTCCCTAGGATATAAAGAAAGGATTTAGGTTAAAAAAAGAACTTTATGGGAGATGTTGAAGATCTTTCACCATGATTAGAAGATTATATTCCAAGTTTCCAAAGACACTAAACTATTACGGTCCTTGTGTGAGTATGTACTAAGTATTCCGAAAAAGTAATGTAATGTCATTGTACGTTAATATTCGGGTCTCTACATTAAATCTAGGATATGAAATGTTAATCATTTAAGAATAAACCATGAATGGTATAAATATATCACATCCACTTTTAAGCATATCATATACCCTTTAGTAAAATATAGAAGATTAAAACATTATAAATAATAATCAATTAAGCATAAAATCCAACAATGGATATTGACTTATATGAAAATAATCTAATAAAATCATTAACACTCTTTGAGAGAAATATCACTTTCTACATTTAAAATCATTTAAAATATGCACAATTATAGATGAAATCATTTATTTTAAAATTTTGTTGTTATCATGTATGTTAATATATAATATATTAAGTCTTCATGATGATATAAATAGCCTCTCAAGTAGTATATGTTAAAAAAGGCATTCATTCCTTTATTTTTGAAAAGGTCATAAAGTACCACATTTGGAAAATGAAGGAATGACACCTTATAAACCTATTATAAAATATAAAACATGGTTACAAAAGACATTAAAAAATTTTAAATTATATATTAAAATAAAGTTTTATGAAACATGGATATGGATTATAAATGTGTCCCAGTAGTTACTTGTGTATAAACAACAACAGATAACAATGAGATTGCAAAAGTGACACCTAACTTGAACATTCTATTTCTAGGGGGTTATTTAACCACATTATTGATGGTAAATTCATGTTATTAAATTATATCAGGACCATATACATATTTTTTATGTGATATATGATCATCTTATATTATTTTGTTGTTAATATTTTTGTATTACCATTGTCTCGGGTGTAAAATCTTGTGTTTTCCTATTCTTTTGTTGTTGTGTAAGTCATTATTTTTATTAATGGGTTATATATAATTCATATAATAAATTAGTTTATTTTCATAAAAAATATATTTACTCATATTTTAAATTTTATAAAAATTCTTGAATGGTTAACATGGAAAATAAATCTCATTACGTCATTGAGATTGTATGTTGTATGTACTCACGAGTAATGATATCAATCCCTTAATGGTTAAATGATATATAATTGGATTTTATATTAATTATACATGATAAATATAATGTCTTGTTCATTATTTAATTCCATTATATTTGGACAAACGATATATTTTTATTATTTTTATATCCTTTAATAAAATAGTATTTATTTAAAAATAAAAGTTATGACAATTTTGACACTATTTAATACATGATATTTTTCTATAGTCAAAAAAACCTAATTCAATTGAAACAAAAACTAAAATAAATCATCATTAACCTGTAAATGTAATAAAATAATTTGTTGATGGAATCAATGGTTTTAAAATTATATTTATTTTAATATTATTAATATAATATAATTGATTCTTACTTTAATATAATTATTTATGCAAGGTCATTGTGTCACAATTAAATTTAATAATATTTTTTCTAAAATTATAAATAAATTACAAAAAATTTCAAAAAAAAATTAGATTCTTAAAGGAAATTTGTAGTCAACCATATCAATTATATAACCTCATATAAAAAATGATATAGTTATTATAATTTGAATATGAAATTTTAATCTCTTCATTAAATAAAATATAATAAATGTCCTAATCATAGACAATTTCTTAAAAATGATCATATTTTTGACTTAAGGTTGATATTTGATGAAAAACACTTATCCAATAAAATTAGGTCAATTTTAAGGGTACATTTATTTTTTTATAATATTATTTTTTCCTATAAATACCATATTTACCATTAACCATGGTCAATAAAATTTGAAAGTTACTATTCACAAAAAAATTAGTTTGATCCTATTAGACCACAATTTTTATAATTATGAAAACAATGCGTGTTGGTTTTTTAAAATTAAATTCACAAAAGTGATAAAAATACATTTAATTCTAATCCCGGATGTGGCTAGAAGGTAGGTAAAAGAGGCTATCAAAAGTTAAATAAATTTTTATATCTATTTAAATTATAAAAATGATTCCAATAAACTACATTGGGTTAACGTGTATATTATTTATCTATTATGAATTTTAAATAAATTAAATGTAAAACAATTATTTTAATTATAAAGTCAATTTTGTAACAATAATTCAGTATTTTTTAAAATTCATCAAAAATCGAAAACTTTCATAAAATTAACAAAAATTCAATATAATATAATTTTGATATTACTAATTCAAAAATGAAGGTTATTTCAATAAAAAAAATTCATAGTGTGGTTAGTAAAATTTCTAACTGCTTTTTAAATGGTTAATTTGATAGATCACGGTGTGCTTGAAATTTATGTTGTGTGTATTGCAAGCTATTAAAACATTTAAAAAGAATAATACCATGAAATATTGGGATTTTACATTCTTACCTCGTTCAAAAAACATATACCAAAAAATTTATAGAATATTACTTCATAAAAAGATTTGGGTGGTTCTTCATCATAAGTTCTTCATTTTATCATGTCGCCTATTCAATTTTATGGTTTCTATAAAGAATGTTTACGAATATAGTCCTCTGATTCCTCAATAATTGTTATCTGGTATCAATAATTTTGATAGAATATTAACAATATAAAATATTTGGATATTGTTCTATTTCTACAAAGGTGATTACATGTGTTGGGTCTGGCATGTATTTCCTTAATAGTGATACGTGAAAAAACATCCGGAAATTTGGAGAGACCTAGAGGCATTGCTAAACTGTAAGCTAGTGCTCAAATTCATTCCAAAAATGTAAAAGGTCTCATGTTCCTAGGACATAATTTACACTTCTTACCGAATCATATAACACCATTCCTTGGAGGTACATTAAAGAAAACTTGATCTCCCACTAGAAATTATAAAACCTTCTATCGGTTCTCAGAATAAATCTTTTAACTACACTGATCTACATTAATATGGGTTTGATTAATCATCAATATTTATTTTGTTTCCTCAACATGTTCTAGTCTTAAAATATTCCTCGCACAAACTTCCTCCCGACATGTTTGTGTATGACACCACATTCCCTATAATTCATTATACAGTGCCATTTGGATACTTGAAATCAAGATATATTATTATTGTAAAATTCATGAAAAGGTTAATATTTTTCCCACATTTTTTTAAATTATTTTTAGAAGGATCTCAAAATGTATTCTAAAGATCTAATAGACCATTCTCATTTTCCATCATTTTGTGGGTGGTAGGCTTTCCTTAAACTAAGCACTATGTCTACGACCTTCTCAATAATTTTCAATAATTTTGATGCAAAATTGGGATCATGGATAAAAAAATTGATAGGATTACACCATGATTTCATAAAAATTCATTATTATAAATTCTTAATAAATGTTCAATTATTAAACATTCTCTTATAGAAAAAAATGTGTTGACTTGGTAAGAAGATCAACAATAACCCATATCATATCATTTCTTCTAGGAGCCTGGGGTATCCCCATGATAATGTTCATCATTATATCATATAATTTTCACACAAGTATAGGAAGAGGTTTCATGACTCCTCTAGGATGCTGTCTTCTAGCCTTCACCTATTGAAAAACCAATCATCTCGACACATAATCAGGTATCTCCCTCTCAATTTTTTCTAACCAAAAATGTTACTCAAATAATTATACACCTTAATACAACCATGGTTTATAATTAAATTGGTATTATGAGCATCATCCATTAATTCACAATAAATATGAGGTATAAAGGGAACAAAAAGACTTTTCACAAATTTTAAAATTTTATCTACATATAAAAGTCATTTAATCTCATAACATTCACAACATTAATTTTCTTTTCAAAATCATCATGATCAGTCTAAGAACATTTTATCCATTCCAGTAAAGTTGGCCTGTCATCCATTTGAAAAAGAATTGATGTTTAAGCTACAATTATAATTCCCACATCCTTCTTTACTAGATCCCAGAACTTATGATCCCTTTCAACACATATTTTATTCAAAACAACATGCCCCTTTCATCTCAATGCATTTGAATCCTTATTTTCCTTTCCTAGGTTGTAGTGTATGATGAAATTATAATCACTGAGTAGTTAAAGCCATATAGTTTGTCTAATGTTTAATTATTTCTCCGATAAAATAGATTTCAAATTATTTTCATCAGTATAAATCTCACATATTTCACCATATAGATAGATCCTCCATATCATCAGAGTAATGTTTACTATAGCTTACTCAAGATCATGAGTTGGATTGTTTTTATCATGTGTTCTTAATTGGGTCAATTCATACTCAATAACCCTATCGTTCAACATAAAGCAACAACCATTTACTTCCCCTGATGAATCAGTTTAAATAACAAACCCATCATTCTCAGATGCTAAATTCGAGATATGAGAATTAAATAATATTATCATTAATTCTTCCAAAATATATTCACACTCATTTTTTCAAACAAATTTAACCCATTTATATGTCAGCTGGGATAATGGTTAAGGAAATCCGAAAAAATTATAGACGAAACACTGTTAGTAACATGTTAATCCAATAAAAAAATATACCTCAATTATGCTTCTCGGTACTGTCTATTCCTGGATGGACATTGTATTAATTGGATAAATAGAGATTCCATCATTGGAGTTAATATGAAAAGTGCATAAATTTCATACAGCCAAAATTCACACTTTCTAAATTTACCACATAATTATTCACTTCTGAGAGACTCAATATTTATTTAAATGTGATTCTCATGGTTTTCAAACAATTTTAAATATATCATAAAATTATCAATAAATACAACAACAAAATTATCAGGATGTTCCTTGAACACAATATTCACAAGATTAAAAAATATTGTAGTTTTATTTTTCAATCCAAACGGAATCTTGGTAAATTTGTAATGATCATACCATGTATGCCAAACTTTGTTTGAAATGACTTCTTTCTTCCCTCATAGTTGATGATATCCAAAACTATTGTCTCTTTTAAAAGAATTGATCTTCATGATTTTGATCAAATAAATCATTGATACAAGGTAGAGGATACATTATCTTTATTGTAATGGCATTGATTTCTCTAAAATCAATATACTTTCTCAAAAATCAATCCTTTTTTATGGAAAAGAAAACATGGGATCCCCATTAAGAAACACGTGGAACAATAAATCAATTTTTACCCAACTCTTCAAGTTGATCCTTGAACTCTACTAACTCCATAATGGCCATTCTCTAAGGATTCTTGGATAATGGTCTTGAATCAGGGATTAAATCAGTATAAAACACAACTTCACACTCTAAAGGATATCTAGTTAAATCTTTGGTAAAAAAATTTGTTCCTTTAGAATAATAACATCCTAAAATTTAAGATTACATTATTGATCCCTATATGTTATTTTATATTACTCTCCAAGAATGTCATTCAATAATGATACAGGGGTGGATTTTGGTATGAATTAGGTGATGATGTCTCTAATTTATAGATAAGGTATTCTTTACCTTCATCATAGATATAATTTCCTTCTTCTTAAAATAACATCTTTCCATCATATATTGAAATAAAATCTATACGAGGGAATATATCAACAACAATCCTAGGGATGATGAGAATTTCAGAAGCTAAAGAAATATTATGTGTCAAAAAAGGAATTGATAGACGTAACTTTATTGCAATGAGACTTCCCTTAGGATTTCTGACTGATAACTACTTTTTAAAATCAAAATAGAAAAGTATATTTTCCTTAGAAAACTAGGAATATATATATGAATTTGGAGATTCAGAATCAAATAAAACATTGTCTATGTTAGATGGCATGATTAATGTACCTTCTACCAAATCATTAGGAACATCAACCTCTATAGTTGTGACCGCATAACCATGGATTTTCTCCCATGGAATGTTTTAGGGATAATTCCCATGATGGTTAGGATAATTATTTTCATAATATCCCATCTCTTTACAATTTTATCATTGGATTATTTCTCCCCATTTCAATCCTGAACTTGGTGGTCGTTTTATCCACTCATGTGACAAACTATCATCCCAATTAGAAAATCAACACGATGATTCTTCACATAATTATTGTAGCATTGAATGTAAACTTTTCCCGTTATCCCATAATTTCCTTTTATGTATTGTTCAGCATACCTCTTATTCTCTTTGTTTACTTCAATTTCATAAGAAAAGGATAATTAAATATCTTTCTTGATAGCACTTGAGAATTTATCTTCCAATGATAAGAAAGATTATGAGACAAGTGCTCATCAGAGGAATGTTTTTAACCCATCAATAAATCAAATAATCTTACTTATCTGGTTACGTATGTAGTCTAGAACATTCCTTTAAAACCTTGTGAATTTACCTTTACACTTTTCATACATCAAATCCTTATTTTTCTATAGACTCGGAAATTTCTTTTCCATATCTTCTAATAGTTCACATAGAAATTATTTTTCTATAAATTTTTTTTAAATGCTAAATGTTCTGTGTTTTCTAATTCAACATCCTCCAGGTTGTTCTGAAAAAATTTACACTATTGATCCACATCTCTAAAGAGATGATAAATTTACATGGCAAATTATCCCTTTTGTTACTTCCTATAGAATCTAATATCTTCTCTAGGGATAATTTCCATTTCACATATACAAATGGATTTTTAGTCCCATTAAAGGTTGTAGGGTTTTGTGTAATGAAGTTTTCTAAAAAAAATATGTATGTTTTCGATTAGGGTGCTCCATATGTGTAAGACTATTATTCAAAACCTGAGTTATCTATCACTTTATGGTTATGAACTATTCAACACTAGTTGTATCAATATACCCGTATATTTGTCTTGTTTATGAAGGGAAATCCATATATAGATTATTTTAATATATATAATTTCCATTAGTTCTAGAAGGAACCATATCTAATCAATTAAATACACAATATTACGATGTGAATTATAATTTGTAAGTCAAACTGATAATTTAATTACAATAAATTGAAAATCTTATGTATATCTAATTGCATAATCATAAAAATAGCTTCATTGGGGAAATATATACTCAAAAATCCTCCATAATTGCCTATAAAAAATATGAAATTTCCTTACAATATCCCACGGTAGTGTCAAACCTGGTGCGCAGTAAGGCCCATTTTCATGTACCATGTTACACGGAGTGAGGGTCAGAACCCCCTATCAAATTTTTTACTCCTATGTACATCAATTCCAGAACCATTTCCACTTGTAGTATAGTGATAGAGATGTATTTCCAAAGAATACCCACATAATATCTATATTACCCAAACTTTTAGGATGTTATTCAATACATATCTTCAAAGTATATCTTAGCGTAATGTTTCCTAATCATAAATTTTCAAAATCTATTTTTCCAAGGGTTGTACTAAAATTTATTTGATACCAACTGTAACACCCTAACCCTAGATTTCCAGAGCCGGTGCATTATTTTATTACATCAGAATGATCCTAATGAATCAAATCCAAAAGGACTGATAGCTTTAGTATCCTTTCAAAACAAGATACAAACATTATTTTTATAGTACATCTTGAAATGAAAAAAACATAGTATCTCCATTGAAAACCCTCATATATCTTAGATTATCCATACAATTCAACAATAATATAGTTCTTCGTATACTAAGAAATATTGAGACATAATAAATGTGTTAGCTCTGATTTTCCTTAAGGATAAAAAAATTATCAAACTATCAGAAACAAATATTAACATTAAAAGAAATGTATAAAACTGACACATAATCCTTTTGAACATAATATTCAGCATAACATGGAAAGAATAAATAAAATTACTCCATTTAAACATTCAAATGGATATTCTACTAGTAGAGAAATCACATCTAATATCAATAACTAATCTCATAATGAGGGAATTCATAATGTTTGGCATCATAACCACATTATCAAGGCCTCGTTCCAAGACCATACGTATGTGAGTAAGATGTTAGTCAAAACCCAAAATAGTTTGTCTCATGAGAACTTATGATGCATCGAGGGGAATTCATTAATGATTCCCCAACGCATAGGTCATTTATTATGTACTCCAAAACCCATTAAATACTATATCCAATGCATTCCACCTGTGAAAATGGTGAAACATAACCAACTTAAATATTCACATTAGAACAAGCATACAAAATATTAATACCTTAACCATAATCCATGAATGGTATCAAAATATATTATTGAGATTCAAACATACTATAAACCCCTAAATAAAATATTTAATATTTTATTATAATAAATCATCCTCATTTAGTCATATAATCCAATAAAGGACGTTGACATAGATGAAAATAATCTAATAAAATCATTAAAACTCTAAGAGAAATATCCCCTTCTACATGGAAATCACATAATAGCCATTCAATTTTAAAACTAAAAATTTCTTTTAAAAATATTATTCTAATATTTTAATAGATGAATCAAAATGTTAAGGGTTCATGATGGTGAAATTATCTTCTCATTCCTTATAAGTTAGAAATACATTATTTCCATAATTTTTTGAAAATGACATAATTTACCTTTTTTGGAAAATGATAGAAAGATTCATTTCAAAATGATTTATAGAAATTAAAATATGGATAATAATGAAATAAAAAAAACAATAATATTTTGAAATATATTTTTATGAAACACGAGAATGGGTGAAAAAAGGTACCGGTAGATATAATCTTATAAACAAACTCAAAAAATAAGGTGATTTTGAAATTAACCCTTAACTTGTACATTACTCTAGTAAAGGGTGAATTAACCTCTTGTATGATGGTGAATTCATGTAATTAAATTATACCAAGACTGTATCCTTATTTTTGATATCATATATGATACTCGTATATCATTTTGTTAATAATATATTTGTATTGCCTTTCCTTTGGGTTTTAACTGCTTCATTTTCTTATGCATGTATTGTTTTGTAAGTCATTTTTCATATAAATAAGACATATTTTATTCATATAATGAATTATATTATGTTAATAAATATAATATTTAGTCATATTTTAAATTTTATAATCATTTTATAATGATTAATGTGGATAATGAATCTTATTGCGTCGTCGAGACAGTAGGTCGTACGTACACATGAGTGACGATATCATTCCATTAATGGTTAAATGGTATGGAATATGATAGTATATTAATTATAAAAAATCATTATAATGTTATATTTATTACTTAAATCCATTATACTCATCAACATACCCATCCAAGTAATGTAGTGATGAAAAAAAATTTCACCATGACATGGAAACGGTTAGTCGTACGTACACACACATGGTGTCTATGTTTTTGATATGATGGATAAATGGAATAATATGATTTTTACATAGTTATAATAATAACACAGTATATTGATGCAATTTGAGTTATTATGTTTTTATGAGAACAAAATATAAATATGAAGTATAAGAGGAAAAGAACATTGAAAGTGTTGATAAAACAATATCCTCTGCATTGAGTGTTTTCTTTTGATTTGACCAAAATGACTCCTAAGGATGGATTTTTGCCCAATGTATGGCCTATAGGATGATTTTATGGAAATTTGGATGGTAAGGGGTTCAAAGTTTCTAAGAAAATGGCTTTATAGTTGTGAATAAAAGTGAAATATATGTTTACTTTTATAAGAGAGGGGAATGACAGTTTTGGAAACTCCTAATCTATTAATTTCATATAAATTTTTTTTTCAAATACCTCCAATGATAGTTATTTATAGGGTCATTTGATTTTGGGTTGAAATACTCCCATGTAATGATTTTTTGACACGTTTATGTCAAAATATTAACTTTATATATTTGGATATAACCCTTAGTTAAACTCTTTAACTCTTATTGGGTCTACTTGTATTTTTATACAATATGGTTAATATAGTTACTATAAAATGCCAAAAACCCAAATTAAATCACTTATGACCTATTTAAGAATACAAAAGTTAGTTCGGTGAATTATATATTTTTATTATTTGGATATTATTTAATAAAATTTTATTTATTTTTAAATCAGATTTATGCCAATTTTCACACTATTTGATTTATGATTTTTGTAATGTCAAAAAATACAATAAATTAGAAAAATAATACATTAACCCATCGCTAAAATGTAAATTTCATACAAAAAATTCATTTATTTCATAAAATGTTTAATATTTTATATTTGTTAATATTATTAATATCATTTAATTGATGATTCTTTTAAAAAATCAATTACTACATCCCTATTCTGTCACCACTTAATTTAATTATTTTCTTCCTAAAATTATAAGTAAATTTCTATTCTATTTATAAAAATTTTATATTCCTAAAAACTATTTATAGTTTATAAGATCAATTATATTACTTCACATTAAAAATGATTTTTTTATTAAAATTGAAAAATGATATTTTTTACTGTTCGATAAATAAAATATATTAAATTTCCTTATATTACACTAGTGGATTTAATAGGATCATATATTTTACCTAAGGATTATTTTGGTCAAAAAACAATTATCTAATGAAACCAGGACAAGTGATTGGGTATAATTATATTATTGTAATATTATTTTGACCCTTAATTTCAATATTTACCTTTTACCGTGGTAAAGAATAATCATAAAATAGAATTAGAAAATAAATCACTTTGATTCATTAGACAATACTTTTCATACTTATTAAAACCATATATGTATATTTTTTAAAAAACAATTCCCAGAAGTGGTAAAATTATGTATATTTCTAATCATGTAGATGTGCATAGAAGGCGGGTAAAAAAGACGTTCAGATGTTCAAAAAAATTTATATATAACTATATTATAAAAATGATTCCAATAACCTAGATGGGGTTGTTATTTGTATTATTTATCTATTTTTATTTTAAATTAAATTTAATGAAAATTAATTATTTTAATGAAGAATTTTGTTTTTCAACAACCATGTAGTATATTTAACTGTTCATAAAAAATGACACCTTTTAGAAATTTACCAAAATATCACCCTAAGATAATTTGGATATTTAGAATTATAAAATGTTTTCTATTATGAAAAATATATTTCACAATGTGGTTAATAGTATTTATAACTGCTTCTTTAAATGGTTAGATTGATAGATCATGGTGCACTCAAACTTGGTGTTGTACGTAATTCGAGATATTGAATTATTTAAAAATATGTGTATCATGGAATCTTGGGGTGTTACATAAACAGGTTCCAAGGAACCCTTTTGGGTATTTTTAACACATTCTATAAATTGGAGGAGAGAGGCTCTCGGTATCTACTATTCACTATGAGATTTCAAGAGTATCTCCCTCCTCTACCTATTTCTTGAGAGAGAGACTCTCGATCATTAAATTCGGATCAAGTTCATGTCATTGAATCCAAGATAAGACAATTATGTGAACTTTGGGATTTCAAAGTAGTCGTTGAATACCCATGCTAGCTCACAAAAAATTCTAATCCTTAAAAAATTATGTTTCTTTAGGTTTATGTGTAGAATTTAAATACATCCCCAACATTGGGGATGGTGATTCCATCTGATATTAGATGGCCATGGTATGGTCATTATATTTTTTTAACATGGATTTATTTCTTTCTTTTCAGGTTTTAAAATTGAAACATAGATTTATTATAATTATTAATTCACTACAGAGTAAATTATTCTGATCTTTCTAAGATACAGGTTAGGACCCGACTGGAGTCAAGTGGCCATAACGTTATTTTCCATCCAAGGTAATTCTCAACTGTGATATATGAAAATAATAACATTTTTTTATTATAAAAATAATTATTTTTTATAATGGTATTAATAATAATAATTTTAATATTATAATAATAATTATTGTTATAATCAAAAGGATAATATTTATCCTTTAGATAAAGGTGGTGAAAATTATAAAGGGGTGTAACTTTTTAAAAAACTAAGTTGATGGGGAGGCAGTATCCCTTTGAGCGGCCACCCACTATCTGCTCGACCACCGGTAACCAATCTGGACAGCAACACCACCACCCTCCTCTACCCTAGTTACCGCACTGCTTGTCCTCCATTGTATTAATAGCTTCCTCTAGAAACGTTTCCTTGACATGATCTGCATTGTATCCAACCGCAATCCACTTCCACTCAGGATTCTTCTGCTAATGCATCTCTGGAGTCATTTCCACCATTGTAGATTGAGTCAACCCAGCTTCCTCAGACACGTTGTTGGCTCCGCCTTGCTGCCTGTTTTCAAGTACTATGTCTGATTCACCATCTCCACAGTGTAGCATAGAACATGACAACCACTACGAGACAGCCTTGGCCCAACACCCTAGCCAGGTTCCTACTTCCCGGATCCAGTTATTCGGTAACCAAGCTTGCCACCCAAGCAAGTGAACAGTCTCCAGTTGGTCACAAGGTACCATAGATTGGTTTAGGAAGACCCATATTTTCTCAAAAAAGGCATGTGTAGTTCTTCTTGAGCTGATACCAGTTCGGATGGAACGGTTAAGCCCCGAATAGCCCTGTATGGGCTTTGAACATCCAATAATGTGCCTGAATGAGCCTGCTCTGACCAGCACAAGCTCTACACTGAGTTTTGGGGCCCATTTTATTTTAAATTAAATGAATTAATTAATTTAATTTCGTATTTAATTTAAATTAATTAATAAAATTATTTCCATATTTAAATTAAATTATTTAAAATATTAACATATTTTTTTAAAATGATAATGTTTATATCCAGAAATAAAATTAATTAAATTAATGTATGAAATTTATTTTATTATTTAATTTATTTTTTAAAATTATAAATAAATTAAAATGGGCCCAAATATATTTTAATTAATTTAATTTAATTTAATTTATTTATTTTTATTAAATACCTTATTACATTAATTTATTTCAACACATTTTTTATATTTTTAATTATGCTCGCTTACTAGTCTTAAGAACTAACATATATATATCTTCATTTCTTTATTTCATCAATTAATTAATTTAATGAGATGTTTGTAATGAAACAATAGGGAATTCAAATTGTTTTTTAGTAAAAATGTATAAGGTCATGCATATCCATTTTATCTAATATTGATTGTTCCCCTAGATCCCCTCATTTGGGAGTGAGTACTCTTATAATTTGATCAAGATGATGCACTCTATGATGTGGACCCCGCTAAGATGTGGTGGTACTCTAGACGTAACGTGGACCCCGTCATGATGTGTATGGTGTAATATGAAGACAATTTCATGATGAGGCATCAATCTAGACAGGAAACACTGGATTGGGGCAAGCTGCATCACGAGTCAAGATATGAATTAGTTATGATGCCCCTAAGACATTTTAGATACTCAATACTAGTTGGTTAACTGATTACATTTATGAATTTGTTAATAATTTTATTCATTTTTAATATGGGTAAAATTCATAAAATAATAATTAATCAAATACATAAAGAAATGTCGAATGTTTTTTCTATTCATGTTTAGTTGTGAGCATGACAACAAAGTATGAACTAGATTAATATAAATAAATTAAATTCGACGAGGTAATAAAAATACCCACAAAGAAAAATTATGTCATTAACTACCGTCCATATTTTAAACATGAATACAACAAGGTATTTGGGGTTCTCTGTCATCCATAGGTGAGGGTTCCTCTTACTATATGGGAGTTATTTTGAGAAATAATGGGTAAACATACCTAATATTATAGTAAGGATTGTCAATTGAAATATTTCTATCCAATTACAGGAAAGAGTTGAGGGAATCATGGTAATGATTATGAGTATATAGGACATTAATTGAAAAATCAAGGAGGCACAAGTTAATGTGATTGGCCAGCTAAAATACATCATTGAACACTCTGAGTAGTGGTGTAGCTAAGGCTTGTATACTATGAGAAGAGGATAAATGACCCTTTCCCCTAAAACACTCAAGAGATAAATAATTTTGATTCTATTAAAAAGGGATCAAATAATTTGATAAAATTGTGGGAGAAATTTAATGATTTAATTAAGTAATCAATAATTTCTAATTAATAAATAATAATATATGTACAATTTTTTTGAATTTATTTTTTAGAAAAGGGAATGAAATAATATAAGAAATAAACTAATATAATCATTGACAAAGGTAATTTACAAAATTGAATGAATTTCCATGTGCATTACAGGTGCTTGCGCACACATCTACAATATAATAAATTCAATGTGCTAGTGTCAATATACCTATTAAAAACATCCTCAAGAAGCGAGGGTGTTAGATTTATTACATTAGATACATTTATAATTCATATGATTGTTATATCATAATGATATAACCATATTATGAGGTTTTTTGTAATTATAACATCTAGATATGGATGATTACCAATGTTGTTTCATCTCCAAGAAGATTACTAGGTTAAAGTGATGAAAACAAAGAATTAGTGATAATTACACTGTCGTTATGTAAATACGAAAGATGAATCATGACCATTCAAGGCATACAACCTGTTCATATATTATACACATATACACTAGATTTTTATGGTTACAAAATGAATAAGAAGGAGTAATCTCTTCATTACCATTTAGGTAAGGTTTTCCAGGTAATATAAATATTAATGGTATGTTAATCTTAAGTTCTTATGGTGAATAAATTTAAAGGAAAGGAAATAATGATAATGAAAAGAATAATTCCAAATACACCTTTACAATATCCTTAAAAGATAAGAGTTATTAATGATATGATATTTTTCTAGTGTATCATGAAACAAACTTAGAAAAGGTTAAATTCAATGAGCTAAATTGAATAAGCAAGTTCCTTCTTATTTTATAGTTATATTCATCGATATAAAATGAAATGATTCTAATTTACTACTTAGGTATTAAATAATATATTCAGTTCACATATGTGAATTGAAATACAATGACAAAATTAGAAATATAAATAGTATAAAGAGATTGGTTTATTCTTTACATGGATAAAAATCGGTGATTCCTGAGTCAGTGGTGAGAAACACCTGACATGTAATTTCCATGTTAAAGATTTATGAAAAAATGTAATTTATTATAACAAAATTTATCTCATGTGTCCATTGGACAGTAGTAGACATTATTCTATGTTTATGAATGTATGTTTTTTAGTGTTGTCTCACACTCAACCAATAGTTTATTGATAAATATTTTATACCAAATACTTGATGAAGAGGAAATTGTAAGATTTATATACCCTATTCTGGAATGATAATTCTTCATCAACTAAAACTAAAAGTGGAGGTCAAGGATATGTCCAATTATTTATTTATAATGTTTACATCTAAAAACCATTGGTATTATTGATTTATATAGTTTATATAATGAAACTTTTCGAAATAAAGGTATTCCAAAAGGAATCAATAATTAGTTCAGCTTGGGAGAATATACTATTTCAAGGGCCATATATTGGTATATATATATCATATGAATCCATTAAGTAATTAATAAATATTGAGGTGAAGTATGAAATATTAATTTTCAGAATATATGAGTTACATTCGAAAGAAATTCCAAATAATATCTTGACCAAGCATTCATTGATCATAGTAATGTATTTTGGATTAATTCTTAAACATACATTACCATATCTACATCACGACATTTGTGTTTATAAAGAGGATAAATGATATTTCTTATATGTTAAAATAGATCCAAAAAATGTTTCGTGGAGAAATTCCTAAAACACATCTTCTATATTAGAGTCATGTTTTAAGTAATATCAATGTCAAAACTTGCAGAAATATACATTACATTTCGTGTAATTATTTTTAAATAATGATGAAATCCCTTAACCATATTCCAAATATAATGATATGTTTATTTCATATGAGTCATACTATGCTAGAAATCCATTATTTCATATGAAATATGTTTGTATGAAAGGATTTTTAATAAACATGACTCAATCTAAAAGAGTGTGCATCTAAGTAATTATTCTAAAAAATATTTATGATATTTCATAAATCATATATATAGAATAATGATAGTCATGTAATAGACTAAATTTCTATATTAGGGTGCACATTTCTACATGAGATAGTGGGAGGAATATTGACTTTAGTTTAGTCAATTCTGAAGATGCACAAGTAGTGGTAATAAGAACTAGTTCAACATGTGACTGTGGAACAAGTATGTTCAATAAACACGTACTATGTAGGAAGGATACAACCATAGTGATGTTTATATATTCACCACATCTGGTGACACATAATTCAGTTTAAATAATAATTCATACATGTAATAAGTATATGGAATTTAGAAAAAATTGACAAGAAAAATTAAAATTAAATAATGGATTCCATTTATCAAAGAGAAAAGGGGAATATTATTTGGAATACTAAAGTGGGTATTCAAATTAGAAGATATATGGATTGTACATGTGTCATACCAATATGTCATGATTGGTTTTACTAAATAATTATTGTAAATCCATAATAATTATACTTATTGTAGATAAATACTGTGATCATTTATTGTTCATTAGATTTCGTGACCACCAACAATAGAATGGGTCTATACAATGCAACCAAAAAAGAATATTCACATCACAGAATATGAATAAAGGTTTAATGTATTTAAAATCTAGTTTTCTATTGAAGCAAGAAATAGGATCATAGAATATTTATTTGTAATAAATATTTTACACATTTCATCTTGGGGTTAGTGGGATTACCATATTTTTTCATGGGAAGTGTAACACCTTGACCCCAGTTACCCAGAGTTGGTGCGTTATTTTAATACATTTTCATGATTACAAGGAATCAATTCCCGAAGGACCGATCGGTTTAGCAGTCTTGGAAAACAGATTACATACATGAATGTTACATTAAACATTATAACATACAAAAAACATAAATAATCATTTATGAATGCCATTATTCCCATGGATTAACCCTGCATATCAATCACAATACAGTTCTTGGAATCCTGGAAAAAATATAACATAGAAAAGGGTGATCCCAAATGCTCAGTAAGGATAAAAATATTTCAAAAACATTAATAAATAATCATAAACATTTAAGGTAATGTATAACTAAATGAAAAGCATTTTAAACATTAACTTTTACATAATACGGAAAAAATAAAATAAAATAATTCCATTTAATTATAAAAATGGATATTATACTAGTCAAATAATCTCATGAGAAATCACTAACCACTTTCATAAAGATGGAATGCATAATGCCAGACTATCATAACCACATTGCCAAGGCCTCGTGCCAAGACTACAAATAAATTTTTTTCAAGGCCTCGTGCCAAGAAACAAGTTTGTCTCATGAGACCTACGGATACATCAAAGAGCTATAGGAGGCTCCACCCATCACTTATTAAGTCTAATGCATTCCCATATGAAAATGTTTAAACATAACATAAACATTCGTATTAAAAATAGCATAATAAATGTCAATAATTTCTCCATGAAACATGAATGGTATAAAAATAACACATCCATAGTCAAACATATCACAAAACCTTCAATTAGATATGGAAGATTTGTATCATTATAAATCATCTTCAAACAAGTTTAAAATCCATCAAAGGATGTGTGCATGGATGAAAATTATTTGTAAAACTCTTTGAGAGAAATATCCATTTTTCTTAATTTTTTTTTAAAGTCACACAATTTAGAAAAGAATACATTTAAAGACATTTTTTAATCAAAGTGTCCCATAACACTTTGAAACTTTTGAAAGGAATTAACATTTAAAAAACATTTATTTCCACATAAATAAATCCTTAAAAACCATTTTGAAGACATGGACATTAATGAGGAAGATTTATAAGAATTAATATTTAAAACATTTGAAATGATGTTTTTGTAAAAAAAGTGCCTTAAAATATTCCCTTTGAAAAATCCTTCATAAAACATGGACATGGATAATAAATATATCCTAGTATATATTTATATAAAAATAACCTCGGATAATAAAGAGATTGTGAAATTAACCCTTACCAATTTGGTATCTTACGTAATATACTACCCATTAAAGAGGTGTCATACAATGAATATGTTAATACACATAAATTAAGGTTTATTACACAAAGAATAGAATTATGGGCAGTACATACACCACACAAATGGTAATAGTGGAAATATGGCATGAATCTCATGGGAAAAAGGAGTGAGATGAAAACTCATTACCATGTACTTTTCCTTGATTGAGGGTAGGTTAACATCCTTTATAATGGTGAACTAATTTTTATTAAATTATACAATAATTATATACATTAATATGATATCATATACAATCTTTTAACACTGCTTTGTTAATAATATCTTAGTAATATGATCATTTCAGGTGTTAACAGTTTCGTTTTGCTTTATATTCATTGTTATGTGAGCCATATTTTTGATGGATGGGATGTATATTTTTCATATAAAGAAAGATATAAAGTCATTAAACATTATTTTTAATCATAAAATGAAAATTAGACTTGAATGGATATGATGGGGGATGAATCTCATCGTGTTCGTAGAAACGGCAGTTCGTACGTACGCACGAACGCTACTTCCATTTCATTTTTTTTATTTTAAAAAGAATAAAAACCAAATTATACATAGGTTTATTATTATTCTAATATAATATAATATCTTATATCTGTTACTTAAGTTCATTAACACCTTCCTTTATACATTCCATATATGGTATGAATGAGTCATATCACTTTTAGGGGGCGGTAGTCTGCACTTCCTCAAATGAAATTATCGAATATATATACAACATGAAATGAATAATGGTATGCTATAAAATTGAATTACAGAAGCTTATATATAAAATAAATATCATTAATATCATATTTAATTATAGTTCCATCATAATGGACACCATGAGAGGTGGTAGGAGATAATTGAACAATCATCATTTCGTGAGGCGTTTGGTTGCCATCCACAGAATCATTGTGTTATCCACCCATTAGATGGAGGTGTGTGTAAGTTTTGTTCTAATACTTATCATAAAAATATCTTAGTACATTTATTATACTTTTTGTGTTAAAAAATAAATTAATAAGAAGAGTTTAGGGGTTGGAGAAGTAAAATAAAATAAAAGTAGCTAAGAGAAATCATTACCTTTAATTTGGCTAACTCCCTTTAGTTTGAACCAAAATGGACCCTTGAAGTGCCTTCGGCCTAAGGTAAGGATTCTATGAGGATGATAGAGATATAGGTAGCTTAATTTGGTAGTGTTTGGTCGAGCCAAAAGGCTTGAGAGGTGTGATGAATTGGTTAGAAGTGGTGTCCTTTTATAAGGGGGAGGAGGGGCTCTTTAGGAAAAACTTAATGTATTATTTTATAATAAATTAATATTCGGTTTAAAATGGATAAAAACATGATTATTTAAAGTACAAGATTGGGATGGGTCCAAAAACACTCAACCAATAGGTTTTAGACAAGTTTGGGTCACTATTTTACCCTTATCGTTTAGATTTAACTCTTAGTTAAATAGTTTGACATTTACCATGTCTCTTTTCATTTTTATATTATATGGATTATAAACTTACTATAAACTACCAAGCTAACCCCAAGTCCTTAATTAATGACATAAATATCATCATATAAGTCCTCTGGCTGATCCTTATATTTTTATAAATATTATATCAATTAATAATATAATATTTGATTTAAAAACTCCTTTATGTCAGTTTTGACACTATTTAATAATTTATTTTTCATAAAGTCTTAATTAATTTATTAATTAGAAAAAAAATATTTAATAAATCATAACATGTCATATTAACCAATAAAATTCGTGTAATTCATTAAAAGTCTCAAATTATATTTATTTGGGTACTTATAATATCAATTATTTTAATATTTCACTAATGAGGTAATTAATCCATCATCATTGTGTCATAAATAAATTAAATTATATAATGTCTAAATTTTTTAAATAAAATACCATTATGTACGAAATCTTTTTATCTTTATAATTAATATTTATAATTGAATTTATCTTATGTATGACTCTATATTAAAAATGTTTTAGTTATTAAACATTGATTTTAACTCTTTTAACTCTTCTTTGAATTAAATAATAATAAATGTTCTAATCTAATCCAAGTGGACCAAAGAGGTTCATATTTTATTACTAAGGTTGTTTTTGGTATAATTATACTTATAAATAGAATTAGGACATGTTTTAGGGTAATAATGATATCATTTTTACTCTTAATTACCCTATTTACTCTTTACCGTGGTAAATAAAAGTAAAAAATTACTATTCACCAAAAATTATTTTCATCTCATTGAACCACATTTTACTCTATGATATTAACCATGTCTATCGGATTTTCGAAATTCCACTAATAGATTCCCAAAAAATATGTTTTATGTGAATCTCCAAATTCTCCTAGGAGGTGGGTAAAAGACGATGACAAGTTCAATAAAAATTTTATATATCTAATATTTTTCTAAACTAACTCCAGTAAATTACATTGAAATTATATAGGTATTATGTATCTATTTTTACCATAATTAAATTTACATAAAATAAATAATTATTTAAATAGAAATTCGGTTTTAAACTATAACTTATTGTTTTTCACTATTCATCAAAAATTAAAAGTTTTCAAAAAAATAACAAAATTTCACCCCAATATAATTTTGATATTATTAATTCAGTAATGAAGTCTATTTTACCAAATTCAAAACATTGACGTTGCATTTATTAATTTAAAATTAATTCCAGATCTCAAAACCAAAAGGTGTATTTTTAAGAAATAATAAGAACCAAAAGTTTGATAATTGTTTATGTCCAATTTCAAAGTGAAATTACTTACAAGGACCATTATTAAATTAAATGGTAAAAATATAATCTATTTATACTTCCAAACCATTAAAATGTATAATTTAACAATATAAATTATTTTGATTTAAAAAGTTTTTTTCATTTAAAATATAGTATTTTTCACTATTCACCCAAATAAGAAAGTTATCAGAAAACCACAAAAACATTATTGAAACTTAATTATTATGTCCCGATTCAAAAGAAGAAGTTTATTTTGTCAAATTGAATATATAAAAGTTTCAAATATCGGATTTAAAAAGGATTCTCCATTAAATCGCGGTAAAATTTCATTTTTTGAAAAATACTTCTTTTATCTGATAACAATATATTTGTTATTACATTATGTCTAAGAAACTAATAATATGGATTTTAAAGGTATAAGGATTATATAAAGTTAAAAATGCAGTTAATACTATTTATAACCGCTTTTCAACGTCTAGTTTGGTAAGTCATGGTGCACTAGAACTCGGTGTTGCGTGTAGTGAAAGTTATTGAATTACTTTGAAGAAATAATGTTCTATAAAATATTGGGGTGTTAAATTATTCCCTCCTTAAATAAATTGCATCATCGCAATTTGAAATTATTTTTCAAAAATAAAAGGTTGAAAATAGAATATACCTTTTGAAAACCCCACATCGAAAATTATGTTAGGAAAATTTTGTCTTAATATAAGGAAAAGGTAAATGAAAGGGTCACCACCAAATTATGATATAGATTAGGAGAACAATATTGTAAATTATAGACATATAATTGGAGGAAAACCCTATATATATATATAGGTAGTGATTGAGGTCATCAATAACAAAAAATTGTAAAATTGAGGGCCTTATATTTATCAATCTATGATGATTTTAAATACCATTGGTTCAACAAAACATATGGTATTAGGATAACACATTTTTTGTTTTACGGTCCCCTTCACTAAAGTATAATAATTAATTTCTTCATTGAATAAGAGAAGAAGAAAAATATATACTTGACAAGTAGAGTCCAATCCTTTAACTAACTTCTACAACAAACTAATATTTCACTCTAAAAGATAATAAAACTTAAAAATAATATTCTATTTATCCTATTCATATAGGGTTAAAAAACTGAATTTATAATTCATCTACCAGAACCATTAAAAAAACTACATCATTAAATCCATGACATCACGTGGGTAAGTGGTAGGTGATACACCCTTGTCGCCCTTCGGTTGTGGGTTCAAGTCTCGCGGCCTTTCCAGACGCGACGGGTTGCTGCCCGACCTCCGGGTTGTCCTTTTAATGGAAATCCAAAAATAATCTCAAACTAGACTTATCAAAAATACTTCTGTCTAACTCATAGTCCAAAATTTATAATGTAGGTAAACACAATGAATTTTTCCCCACGTAATAGTATGTGAACACCTTCATCATGTATTCTTTTAAAACACTGTAACATCATGAAATACCATAAAACCTTATTGATTACATTCATGATCCCATATTACTTATAGAATACTGGATATACTCTTTATATCTAAAAACTTTGAATATTCCAACAATTATGAAATAAACAAACCATTAATCAGTGCCAAGGTAGTCAAGAATATCTAATATAATTTATCCAAATCAACCCTCTATTATTCCAAAATTACTACCTTAGTATCAAGACCATATTAAGGATTAACTTTCCTTAAACCATGTATTTTCAAAAAAAAAACGTTTAACTTTCTATTGAGTCACTTTTCATAGTGCTATATAATCTCAATTCCTCAATTAAATAGTACTGCAGTACAATCCTTATTTATCTCCATAATTCATATAACCAGTACATCGTTTATACAACACTCAAATGAAATGATTATTTAATAGCAACATAAGAACACTAGACATTCCACTTCATCTGTGGTATTATCATAACTTTATTATTATCCAATAGCATCATTTGGTGCATTCTCTGATGATTTGAACATTGATTCACGTAGTTTCCCCACTCCTTGCGGACGAAGCATTGTACATTTGAAACCTTTTTCTTACCCACACAATCACGGACGTGGTGTCCTTTTTCTTCACACTTATAACATACTCCCATTCCCTTCAATCATTTTCCAAGGTGATTTTTCCATAGTTATCACATATGGGAAAATCTTACTTTACATTCTTCCCTTTATCTGTCTTTCTCTCTACAATCCTTTTCTTCTCTGGATTCCCTTCAAATCCATAGGACTCTGAGACCTCTTTACTTATCTTATCAACACATGATACTGTTTATTCATATGATGATAATACATGGGAGACTATTTCCCTTCTAAATTCTGGCTTGAGACCATGAAAGATATGATCCTTCTTACTCATTGGATCATGCATATTGCTAGAGTTCTCATATCTATTATTGGGAACCATTTCTAAATAATGGCATACACTAGGTCAGTTTATGAATCACAATTCATAATTTTAAACATTTAAAATACCTAATGAAAATTGAACAATTTATGGATATAATACATAATCAATAATGTTTCCTTTGAGGAGATATATACTCATAAACCATTCATATTGGGTTTTAAAGAAAACGAGAATTATCCTAAGCATATCCCCCAGGAGTGTTGTAACCAAGAGTGCAGTTAGGCCCGTTATCGTACACCATTTCTCGTTCGAGTCTAGCTCAAAACGGTGTTTTTGGGTTTTACCCCTAGGTACATCTGTGCCAGAGCCGCCTCTACCTACTCATATCCAGACTGGAATTTATTTCCTTGGAAACTCAAAAAATCTATACATTACCAAAATTGTAGGATGATCTTCTATACTAATCCTCAAAGTCTATCTTAGGGAAATGTGCTATAATAATAGTTTATCTAAATCTAGTTTCCAATGTTTTAGCTAAACATGCCTCTGATACCAACTATAATGCCCTGACCCCAGTTACCCAGAGTTGGTGCATTATTTTAATACATTGGCCGGATTACAAGGATTCAAGTCCTGAAAGAATGATTGATTTAGCAGTCTTGGAAAATAGATTACATACATGAATATTACATTACACATTATAACATACAAAAAAACATAAATAATACTTTATGAACACCATTCTTCCTTGGTCTTAACCCTGCATATTAATCACAATACACTTCTCGGAATCCTGGGAAAAATAAAACATAGAAAGGGGTGAGCTCAAATGCTCAGTAAGGATAACAATATTTTGTTTACTTTAATAAATAATCATAAACATTTACGGCAATGTATAACTAAAAAAATCCTTTTAAACATGAACGTTAACATAATATATAAAAAATAAAATAAAATAATGCCATTTACTTATTCACATGGATATTCTACTAGCCGAATAATCACAAGAAAAATCACTAACCACTTTCATAATGATGAATGCATAATGCCAGAATATCATAACCACGTAGCCAAGGCCTCATGCCAAGACTACAAATAAGATTTTCTTCAAGTCCTCGTTCCAAGACACTAGTTTGTCTCATGAGACCTACAGATGCATCGAGGAGCTATAGCGGGCTCCACCCGTCACTTATTAAGTCTAATGCATTCCCATATGAAAAGGTTTAAACATAACATAAACATTCATATTAAAAATAGCATACGAAATGTCAATACTTTCTCCATAAACCATGAATGGTATAAAAACAACACATCTGCAATCAAACATATCAAAAAACCTTCAATAAGATATGAAAGATTTTTATCATAATAAATCATCTTCAAATAAGTTTAAAATCCATCAAAGGATGTTGACATAGATGAAAATGATTTGTAAAACTCTTGGAGAGAAATATACATTTTTCTTGAAAACAATTAAAAGTCACACAATTTTGAAAAGAATACATTTAAATAAATTTTTGAATCAAAGTTTCCCATACCACTTTGAAACTTTTGAAAGGAATTTACATTTAAAAAACATTAATGTGCATATAAATAAATCCTTAAAACCCATTTTGAAGACATGGACATTAATGACGATTATTTTGAAGAATAAATATTTAAAACATTTGAAATGATGTTTTTGTAAAAAAAAATTGCCTTAAAAGAAACCATTTGAAAACTCTTTCATAAAACATGGACATGGATAATAAATATGTCCCAGTAGATACTTACGTAAAAAACAACCTCAAATAATAATGAGATTGTGAAATTAACCCTTACCAATTTGGTAACATACGAAACATACACCCCATGAAAGAGGTATCATACAATTAATATGAAAATACACATAAATTAAAGTTTATTACACAAATAATACAATTATGGGAAGTATATACAACACACAAAAGGTAATAGTGGCAATATGGCATGAATCTCATGGGAATAAGGAGTGAGATGAAAACTCCTTACCTTGTACTTTTCCTTGGTTGAGGGTAGGTTAACCTCATGTATTATGGTGAACTAATTGTTATTAAACTGTACAAGAATCATATACATTAATATCATATCATATATGAACTTTTAATATTGATTTGTTAATAATATCTTAGTATTATCATCGTTTTGGGTGTTAATTGATTCGTTTTCCTTTATATTATTTGTCATTTAGGCCTTATTTTTTATGGATGGGATGTATATTATTCATATACAGAATGATATCAAGTCCATAAACATTATTTTTTATCATGAACTGACAATTATACTTGAATGGATATGATGGGGAATGAATCTAATTGCGTTCGTGGAGATAGTAGTCCGTACGTATGCACGAACGCTACATCCATTTCATTTTTTTATTTTAAAAGGAATAAAAACCAAATTATACATAGGTATATTATTTTTCCAATATAATATAATATCTTATATGTGTTACTTATGTTCATTAAAACCTTCCTTTATACATTCCATGTATGGTATGAACGAGTCATATCACATTGAGGGGGCGGTAGTCCGCACTTCCTCAAATGAAATTATCGTATATATATACAACATGAGATGAATAATGATATGCTATAAAATGGAATTACATAAGATTATATATAAAATAAATATCATTAATATCATATTTAATTATAGTTCCATCATAATGACCACCATTAGAGATGGTAGGAGATAATTGAACAATCATCGTTTCGTGAGGGGTTTGGTCGCCATCAACAGAAACATTATGTTCTTCACCCATTAGATGGAGGTGTGTTTAAGTGTAGTTAGAATACGTCTCATAAAAATATCCTAGTATATTGGGTATTCTGGTGGTGTTAATAAAGAAAAGAATAAGAAGATTTTAGGGGTTGGAGTTGAAAAATAAATGAAAAGAATCTAAGAGAAATTATTACCTTTAATTTGGGTAACTGTATTTGGTTTGAACCAAAAAGGACTCTTGAAGCTCCTTCTGCTTAAGTTAAGGCTTCTAAGAGGAGTAGAGGGATATAGGGGGCTTAATTGGGTAGAGTTTGGACGATCCAAAAGGATTGAGAGGTGTGATTAATTGGGTATAAGTGGTGTCCTTTTATAAGGGGGAGGAGAGGCTCTTTAGGAAAAATTTAAAGTATTATTTTATAATAAATTAATATTCGGTTTATAATGGCTCCAAACTAGATTATTTAAAGTCTATGGTAGGGATGGTCCGAAAACCACTCAACCAATAGGTTTTAGACAAGTTTGGGTCACTATTTTACCCTTATCTTTTAGATTTAACTCTTAGTTAAATAGTTTCACATTTAGCATGTATCTTGGTAATTTTATATTATATGGTTAATAAACTTTCTATAAACTGCCTAGAGAACCCCAAGTTGTTCATTAATGACATACCTATATTCAAATAAGTCCTTTGGCCGAACCTTATATTTTTAGAAATATTATATCAATTAATAATATAATATTTGTTTTGAAAACCCCTTTATGTCAATTTCGACACTATTTAATAATTGATTTTTGTTAAAGTCTAAATAACTTTATTAATTTGAACCAAATTTATTTAATCAATCCTAACATGTCATATTAACCAATAAAATTAGTGTAATTCATTAAAAGTCTCAAATTATATTTATTTCGGTACTTATAATATCAATTATTTTAATATTTCACTAATGAGGTAATTATTACATCATTATTTTTCCATAAAAAATTAAATTATATAATGTCTAAAAATATTAACTAAAATAACATTATGTCAGAAATATTTTTAGCTTTATAATGAATATTAATAATAGAATATATCTTATGTATAACTCTATATTAAATATGTTTTAGTTATTAAACTATGATTTTAACTCTTTTAACTCTTCTTTGAATTAAATAATAATAACTGTCCTAATCTAATCCATGATGACCAAAGAGGTTCATATTTTATTCTTAAGGAAAGTTTTGTTCGAATTATACATAGCCAATAGAATTAGGGCGTGTGTTAGGGTAATAATAATATCATTTTTAATCGTAATTACCCTATTAACTTTTTACCGTGGTAAATAAAAGTAAAAAGTTACTATTCGCCAAAAATTATTTTCATCTCATTGAACCAAATTTTACTCCTTTATGTTAACCGTGTCTCTCAGATTTTCGAAATTCCACTCACAGAAGTAGTAAAATTAAGTTTTATGTGATTTTTCAAATTCTCTTAGGAGGTGTGTAAAAAACGGTGAAACGTTCAATAAAAAGTTTATATATCTAAAATTATTCTAAACAAACTCCAATGAAATACATTGAACTTATATAAGTATTATGTATCTATTTTGAACTTAATTAAATTTAAAAAAAAAATCATATTTAAAAAAAATTCAGTTTTAAACTATAACTTAATGTTTTTCACTATTTATCAAAAATTAAAATTTTTCAGAAAAATACCAAAATTTCACCCTAAGATAATTTTGATATTCAGAATTCAATAATAAATTCTATTTTACCACATTAAAAACATATATGTTTCATTAATAAATTTAAAATTAATTCCCGCTATCAACACCAAAAGGCGTATTTTTAAGAAATAATAACAACCAACAGTTTGACACATGTTTATGTCCAATTTCAAAGTGAAATTACTTAAAATGGCTATCATTGGTTAAAATGGCAAAAATATAATCTATTTATACTTAAAACCCATTAAAATGTATAATTTAACAATATAAATTATATGGATTTAAAAAGTTGTATTCAGTTAAAATATAGTATTTTTCACTATTCACCCAAATATGATAGTTATCAGAAAAACACCAAAACATTATTTAAACTAAATTCTTATGTCCCAATTCTAACGAAGAAGTTTATTTTTCAAATTGAAAATATAACAGTTTCAAATATTGGATTTTTAAATGATTCCCCATTAAAAGGCGGTAAAATAATTTTTTTTGAAAAATACTTATTTTATCTCAAAAAATGTATTTGTTCTTACATTATGTCTAAGAAACTCATGTTATGGATTCTAAAATTATACGGATTATATAAAGTTCAAAATTCAGTTAATACTATTCAAAACCACCTTTTAACGGCTTGTTTGGTAAGTCATGGTGCACTAGAACTCGGTGTTGCGTGTACTGAATGTTATTGAATTACTTAGAAGAAATAATGTACTATGAAATATTGGGGTGTTACAGGAAATGTGTTAGACAATATATGGAAAATAACTACTGGTCTTTCAGTTAGTTAGGACTAGGATAAAGGTAATTTCACAAGAGATTGACTTAATATAGAAACTTAATTTATTAGAAATAAGATCTAATAATGTAGATATAACATTTTCTTATACCTAGTCAATCGTAGATATACTGAAATAATATTGAAAAATACATGTTGGAAGAAATAAAGAGATTTTTTTTCATTTTCACATGGAATAAATATATCTTAGTATACATTAATACGAATAAGAGGCAATTATGTTGTGGGTTATGTTCAATGTGCTTCTGCGATGGATCAATCACGCATGCCCTGATATGTAAAACAAATGATTTTTTCAACACATAATTTATATTGGCTTATCATTAGTTATATCCAGGATAACAATAGTTGAAGTAGTCGAAACTATTTTAATATTCTTTATAATGTAAAAAATATATAATTCGGGTAAATGTAGAAGAAATTATACTAGTTTATAGTGGGACACTAACTAGTATTGCTTTGAATCTTTTTTATGAAATTTCCCAATTAGTCTATGGTGTTCAGTGAGAAACCCTCGTAAAAGATACGATTATCCATACCTAAAAATCTGAGTATATTGTTACTTATGAGGTAGATAATAATTAGTTATTAAATGCAATGATGTATTCTTGTTTTTGAAATAACACCTACCAAGTAATTATTTTTCAAAATGATAATTCTGTTATTGGTACAAACCAAAATGTAATGTTTTTATAGTCCAAAAAATGAAATAATTGGGTATTCTATCAATTGAACAGTTTTACCAAATGGGGTGATGTCACATCTACCCAAATGACCATGCACTGGTTATGCGGAAGACCCAAAATATGATGGTATTATTCAATAGAAACATGGTTTGTATCATGGGAGAGTTAGAGAGGTTGGTATCAAGTTGTCTCCATTTCAATTTGGAGTGTTTTAATAGTGGGTTTCTAGATAGATATATTCAGTACAATTTATTACAATATCATGTATATAGTTACCTATACATTATGTCTTCTTACCACTATAGTGTATATATTTCACTGTCCAATATAAAATGGTAATATCGATAGATTAATTATTATAAAAAAGGATATATAACATATTATTCTATAATGAGAACCTTAATATACTATGATATTTATCATAAATATATATCTTATGGCCTAAATACATCATACTGACTGGACATAGTAGATGACTGACCATCAGGTCTTGGAGGCTCATAATCATTGATACTTCTTCTCAAGATGTTCAATAGAGGTGGTCTCTAGTAGTGGGATCATGAGGATGGACTTTTCATTTAGAACACCACATGTTTCAGGTGTCATTGGTGTTTCCTATCTACGGACTTGTATATTTGTCTCCTGAAATGAGATCATTACCAAAGTGTTCCATTTGATTGTGTATTTTGATGCAAGGGATAACCATGATATTGAAATCATAAAGAGGTAGAATGTGTTCGATTTGTCATAAGTTTTATGGAATTAGTTGAATGATTAGGAATCTATTTATCACTTTTGTATTAAGGAGGTTATATATTTCATGCCTTGTCGATCAGAATGGTAGTAACTTTTTATATCCATTGACAAGGTAGTCTAAAGGTAAATCCAGTAGGTTAGATAAACAAATTATAAAGGAAAAAAGTCGATGACACTAGTGTGCATCCTGCTTTATTAACTCCTATCGATATAAGGGCCTTGAGGGTTATACATGTACTGTATTCAAGAATCACCCCTATTTAGTTGAATAGGTATATTTGACATGGTGGGCCACTACAGGTTCTGAGTATTTTCCAACTCATTGATCACCAAAGGAATAAATAAAATCCTATTATTAATGTTAATAATTATTTGAATTTAATTTATCTTTTAAATTTATTTACAAGTTATGTAAATATGGCAAACTATTAATCGAATGAAAATTATTTTAGTATTCTAATATTGTTTAATATTATATAGTATTTATGATTCTATTTAATGAATCAGGTTTATCATAGAATATATATTTTAAATATGTAACAAGTATGCGATTTAAAAATAAATTATATTGATTTAACACCCCAATATTCCAGGGCACATTTCCCTTTTAATAATTCAATAGCATGCGTTGTACGCAACTTCGATATTCTAACACACCAGAACTAATCAAACTTGCCGTTATGAATAGTAATACCCAATTTTTGAAATTTTATAAATTTGATCATTCATAATGGACTTCATTTTGGGATTTGGAGTATCGAAATTATCTTATGGTGAAGATTTTGTCTTTCTCTGAAAACATTCAATTTTTGAAGAATTGCGAAAAACACTGAGTTATTTTTTAAAACCAACATTCTATTAAAATAATTATTTATTTTATTTAAATTTATTTTAGGTCAAAAATAGATACATAATATATAAATAAGTTCAATGTAATTCATTGGAGTTAGTTTATAATAATTTTAGATATATAAAAAGTTTATTGAACTTTTTATAGTCTTCTACCCACCTCCTAGGAGCATTTGTAAATTTACATAAAACCTATTTTTACAGCTTCTGTGAGTTGAATTTCAAAAATCCATGAGACACAGTTGATATTAGTTAGTAAAATGTTGTTCAATAAGATGAAAATAATTTTTGGCGAATAGTAACTTTTTACTTTTATTTACCACGGTTAAAACTAAATATGGTAATTAAGGGTAAAATGATATTATTATTACACTAAAACATGTCCTAATTCTATTGGATAAGTATAATTCGACCAAAAACAACCTTAGGAATAATATATGAACCTCTTTGGCCAACTTGGATTAGATTAGGACATTTATTATTATTTAATTCAAAGAATAGTTAAGAGTTAAAATCAATATTTAATAACTAAAACATTTTAATATTGGGTTACACAAAAGATAAATTAGACTATAAATATTAATTAGAAAGTTAAAAATATTTGGTACATAATTATATTTTATTTATATTTTATAAACATTAAATTATTTAATTTATTTATGATACAATGATGATGCATTAATTACCTAATTAATGAAATATGAAAATAATTGATATTATAAATATCCAAATAAATGTAATTTGAGACTTTTTATGATTTCTACTAATTTTTTAGCTTAATATGTCATATTAGGGTTTGTTAGATGAATTTTTTTCTAAATAATAATTTTGTTTTTAATTTTGAAAAAACAAAATACCAAATAGTGTCAAAATTGACATAAAAGAGTTTTTAAAAGAAATATTATATTATTAATTGATATTATATTCCTAAAAATATATGGTTCAGACTAAAGACTTATATAATGATAGTTGTATTATTAATGGACCACTTGAGGTTTTCTTAAAGGTTTATAGTAATTTTATTAACCATATAATATAAAAATACAAAGAGACGTGGTAAATGTCAAACTATTTAAGTAAGAGTTAAATCTAAAAGCTAAAGTTCATATTGTCAACCAAAACTATCAAAAACCTACTGGTTAAGTGGTTTTCGACCCATCCTCACCTTATCCTTTAAATAATCTATTTTGGAGCAATATAAAACCGAAAATTATTTTATTATAAAATAATATTCCTAGCTTTTCTTAAGGTGCCCCTCACCCCTCTTATAAAAAGTCACTCCCCCTTCTCTCTAATTCACACTTTCAAATCCATTAGGTTCGGCCAAAACCTACCTAAATACCCTCTTCACTGTCCTACCTTCATCCTAGAGGCCTTCATTTTGTCATAAATCCAACCTAAGGAGCTATTTTGATGAAATCAAAATGAAGAACCCGAAGAAGAGGTAAATATTTCATCACATATTTCATCTTCCTTTCCTCTTCCACTTCTTATTTCTTTGTTGTTTCCATTATAAAATAATAAATACATCATATTCTATATACTATGATGTTATTATAAAAATGGTACAACCATATTCATTATTCTATCGATCCTTTGGTTGACATGTCACCACACGTGCGTACGTACGACTAACTGTCTCCACGTCGTGGTGTAATTGTTATTCAATACATTATTATTTGGATGTGTATAAAAATGATGTGTACATGATTTAAATAATAAATATAACATGATAATTATTCTATATATATGATATAACATCCAATTATATATTATTTTAATTTCAAATGAATGATATCGTCACTCGTGCGTACGTCAGGATTTCCGTCTCCACGAACGCGATGAGATTCATTCCCCATCATATCAATTCAAATATAATTTTCATTTTTGGAATAAAAATAATGTTTAAAGGCATGATATAGTTCTTGATATGAATAATATACATCCCACTAATAAAAAATATGACTCACATAACAATGAATATAATGGAAAATGAATCTGTTAACACCCGAAACGACGATAATATTAAGATATTATTAACAAAGCAATGTTAGAAGATTATATATGATATCATATTATTTTATATGATTCCTGTATAATTTAATAAAAATTATTTCACCATTATAAAGGATATTAACCTACCCTTGACCAAGGAAAAGTTCTAGGTTATGGTTAATTCTACAATATCTTCATTATCAGAGGTTGTTTATATGTAATTATCTAATGGGACATCATTATCATCCATATCCATGTTTCATAAAAATATGTTCCAAATTTTTTTACTATTTACTAGACTATGGGTTATATTAATTTATACCATTTTTTGACTTTTTATAAAATGGTTTGAAAGGAATATTTCTATCATTTTCCAAAAAAGGAAATTTAGGACATTTTCAAAAAAATAAGGTAAGAATGATTTTTGAAAAGATAAAGGATTGGGTAGTCTAGATTAAATCTTTCGGCTCCTGAACTGATGGCGGTGTCCTCCGAGTAGGCTCCCCACCCTCTATTGGAGGGACCTCCGCCGTAGAGAACAAGAGAGAAATTTCCCTTTATCCTGTTCTCCAACCCGGAATTCCTCCCTCCGTTTCCATGAGGTTTCCTGAGCCCTAATGTTCCAGATCATCAAGATGGATGGCCTAATCTTCTGATGTCAGTTGCAGAGTTTAACAAAGCCTCATCTCTACATACTCTGATGCTGGTTGCCCATTTTTTGAAGAAAAGACCCTCAGTTGATCTGTTTTATAGATTTGTGTTTGGTTCCTGGGATTTTCCAGAGAAGGCAATCGTAGGATTGTTGGACAACAAGAATACCTTGATCCGTTTTTCCTTAGAGGAAGTTTTGATACGGACCTGGTCGAGAGCCCCTCACAGCTGCAACGACGTGTGGTTCTACCTGTTTCGATGGTCGTATGATTTCCATATGAGGTGTTATTCACCATCCATCACGGTTTGGGTTAGTTTTTCGAATCTCCCTTAACCGTTCCAAAATCCATCGATTGTTAAAATTCTTGGAAACCTACTGGGGAGATATCATTGCTCTGATAGCCAGATCATTTCTGTCTGTCATCCGTTAAACCCTCGAGTTTGTGTGGAGGTGGATTACTCAAGAGCTACTTTGTACTTCGTTTGGATCACTGTAGGTGAACAGTTATGGTGTAAATAGCTGGTTGTCTATGATTCCTAGGTCCTTTACTATTCCTATTTCAAATGGCTGGTCCATTCACTGGAGAAATGTAGGCGGGGGGAAAGGGATACTGGATGCCATAAGAATGTGAGCAACTGTGATCATAACAGCTCTGGGAATAACATGGTGGTGAACTCTTTGGTGGAAGAGCTTGGTGGAGAACCCTACAATAGTCCCCCTGAAGGTAGTGAATTATCAGGTAGTGCTTGGGTTTTCCATTCTGATGGTGTGTTCCAGGATGAACAAGATGTCGGTGTTATTTCTGTTGGCTTGGGTCCACTGATTGCAGGTGATGGAAACCAGTTGAGGCCAGTGAAGCCACTTGCCCTGCCTCCTGGGCAGAAAGTTCAAGATGTATTTTGTAGACTGTTAAGTGAATTCGATGGAGTGAGTAGGATATACATTGTTTTTATTGGTAATTCCAATAATAGGTCTGGCCAGGAAAACCTTGCCGGTGTTTCTCAATCGGATCTCAACAAGGAAGGCCCTACGGTGCTAGAAGATCGAGCAAACCATGAGGTGACTTTGGAGGACACTAATAGAGCCTTAGTTCATGGGGCGTGGCTTCTTACATAACAGCCATGCTGAGGTAGTTGGTCGAATGTTGCTTGTTGAGGAGGCGGGCTTGGGCACACCGAATAACATTTTGGATGGCAGTGGTTCCATACCTAGATGGGAGTTAAAAATGGTGGGTTAGGGAAGGAGTCTGGGCTTGACTCGGAGCTCAGTTCACCTATGCAATAGATTTGAAGGTCTATCAGAGTATAAGGAGAATTTAAAACACATTACACCAGGTGAGGGAGATGGGTTTGGCATGAAGGAATCCAATAAGAGTGAACTGGACCATTCGGAAGAAGAAGTATCAATTCCAAATAACAACATGAGTTTCAAAATGAATAAATGGAAGAAGGACTACTCCTCCCTACCCCCAACTTTGGAGACCATCTCCATAATGAAGTTTAATGACACGAAGATGGACATGGAGTCTCTGCACCAGCATGGGCCAGGAGAAAATGAGGAAGACTTGATTCTTATATTTACCTCCAAATATGAAGTGATTGAGTAGGTCTTGATGATCAACGCATTAGAGGAGAAGGCAGCCAAAATGATGGGGAGGATTCTATATGTGTATCTCAGTGAGAAACAACTTTCATGGATTGATAGTCAAGGCTCAATTCTAGTTGGGGGTTTTTACAGAGGGGAAATCAGTTTTGAGGAGTACATTCAGACCTAGGATCAACTTGATTCTGAGTTGGAGAAGAGAATGATGGAGGATACCAATCATCAATTTTCATCCATATCTTGAAAACTTTTTAGGGAGAGGAATTCATGTAATCTTATGTTTTTCTTTAGTGATTCAGTTTTAGCTGGCTATCTTGGTCAGGTAGTTTGGGAGGTTTACAGGTGCGTGATGTGTTTTCTTTTGGTTATTCCGGTTGTCTTCCTTTGTTTGGAGGCTTGGTGCTTGTTTCTAGCTTCTACTTGGACCTTCACCAGAAGGGGATCAGAGTGAAAATTCTTCAACGGTGAGGGCCTTTTGGATTGGAAGGCTTGAGAGGGTGTGTCTTGGCTATCGGTATCGTGCCCATGTATTCTGTAGGGACTGCTTGCTGGAGGGTCCTATGTTGGTGAAGGCTTCTTGTCAGGGCATATTTTCTAGGGTGGGGAAGGTACGGTAGTAGGTTCTGGTTTTATTCTTCTTGTGTTGTTATATTTTGGATGGACTATTTTGTGGTTAATCACATCTTCCTTAAAAGTGTTTAGATAATAAAAAAATAATTTTCATTCAGCCAGGTAAGAATGCTTTTGTTTACATATATGGTTGGTGCGGCTATTTTCAACCGTTATAACTACGTCGAAGCTTCCCTTACAAAAATATAAGAATATTTTCAATATAAATGTTTTTTTATAATTATGTGGATCTTAAATGGTTTCAAAATAGAAAGAGAAATTTCTCTAAAAAAATGTTTTGATTTCATCTATGTCGACATCAATTGATGGATTTTAAGCTTATTTAAAGTTGATTTATTATGATACAAAACTTCCATATTGTATTGAATGTTTTGTGATAAGTTATACTGTGAATGTGTTATTTTTACACCATTAGTGGCTTATGGATAAATTATTGACATATCATATGCAATTTCTAATATGAATTTTTATATTATGTTTAATCCTTTTCATATAAAGAATGCATTGGAATTTGTAAGTGACGATTGGAACCCGCTATAGCTCCTCGATGCATCGGTAGGTCTCATGAGACAATCTAGTTTCTTGAAACAAGGAATTGACAAAATTTTATTTGTAGTCTTGGCACAAGGACTTGACTATGTGGTTATAAAAGTATGGCATTATGCATTCCATTATTATGAAAGTGGCTATTGATATTGCATGTTATTATTCAACTAGTATAATATCCATGTGAGTAAGTAAATGGAATTTTTTTTAATTTATATTTTCCATATTATGATGAAGTTTATGTTTAAAATGATTTTTTTTAGTTTTGTACATTGCCTTAAATGTTTATACTTATTTATAAGAGCTTCCGCTATATTGTTATCCTTACTGAGCATCTGAGCTCACCCCTTTCTATGTTTTATTTTTACCCGGATGCGAAGAAATATATTATGACTGACCTGTAGGGATAGTCTATGTGATCCCAGTGTTGTCTATGGAAATAATGTTGTTGTAGTTTTCCATTTTATGATGTAATGTAAACCTTATGAATGTATCTAGTACTTATAAGGCTACTAAACTAATTCGTATTTCGAGACATGATCTTTTGTGATCATGCCAATGATACGTAATAACGCACTGACTCTTGGCTTCTGGGGTCAGGGCATTACAGTTGGTATTAGTGAAATTTTAGTACAAACCTTGGAAACTAGATTTAGATAAACTCTGATTAGAGCACATATCGATAAGATAGACTCTGAGGATTAGTATAGAAGAACTTCCTATAATTTTGGTATTTTAGATATTTTGTGAGTTTTTCAAACAATACATCCCTATATTGATATGAGCAGGTAGAGGCGGCTCTGGCACAGATGTACCTAGGGGTAAAACCCAAAAACACCGCTTTGAGCTAGACTCAAACGGGAACTGGTGCATGACAACGGGCCTTGTTGCACTCTTCGTTACGACACTCCTGAGGGATACTCTTAGGATAATTCTTATTTTCTTTCCAAAACATTCTGAAGGGTATATGAGTATATACTTCCTCAAAGAAAACATTTTTTATGATTATGGATTATATCCATAATCTGTTCAATTTATGTTAAGTATTTTACAAGTTTGGAATTATGTATTTCGATTCATAAACTAATCTAGTTTATAAAATTGATTAGAAATGGTTCCTAGTGGAAGGAATAAAAAATGTATCAATGCATACACTCCATGTTGGGATTTCCATCCTGCTCAAGATAATTATAGTGGAGCTGGTGATACAACTGGTGATGATCATCTTGTTACTAAATTGGGACAACTCACACAGGTTATTAATAATAACCTTGCCTGTATAAAGCACCATGATCTGTAGCATGGAGGATGAAAGTAAGATCGCTTCATGAGGAAACAAACACCAACATTCAATGGGGGTACAAAACCATTAGTAGGTGAGAAATGGATAATTCCTTAGAGAAAATATTCCATGCCTTGGGGAGTAGTGAAAGGAAAAAGTTGTCATGGAAGTTTACCACCTCACTGGAGATGCTGATCAATGGTGTTCATTGATTCAAAATAAAAAGGAAGATGATGAAGTATAAAATATGTAATGGAGGGAGTTTAAATAGATTTTCATAGAAAAATACTTTCCTCATAACCATCGACTAGATACGAAAATGCAATTTTTGAGTCTATGGAAAAAGGAGGATGAGAATGTCACAAAGTATGAAGCTAACTTTTCAAGGCTAGCGAGGCATACTTCAGATTATATACGTAACCCAATAAGTAATATTGGCCATTTCTTTAATGGCTTAAATTTATTTCATTATTGAGAATTAGTATCACAATCCTTCTCATCATACGAAGATATTTTCTCATATGCTATCAAGACAAAAAAAGAATTTTATGAGTCCCACGAATTTAAAGAAAAGCAAGAGAAGAAGAGATCTGATGAACACTCTGGAAATGAAAATAAGGGGAATAAGGGAAAAGTTGAATATCCATCCTACAGTAAATGTGGGAAGAAACACCCTGGTACTTTCCTGAATGGAATGTGATTCTGTTACAACTGTGGTGAAAAAGGCCACCAAGATCATTATTGTAGGGGAAGAAAGAGGTTGTCACTTTTGAATGCTGCAATTGTTGAGAAAGGGTGAATTATACAAATAAATTTCCTAAGATCCAAGAGAACATACCTTAGAAAAGGCCAAGGGATCAAGTCCATGCTTATGTTATCACTACCGTTGAGGTTGATGCTCTGAAAGATGTAGTGTAAGGTAATTTAATGGTTTCCTCAAGTTTAGAAAATGATTTATTTGATTCCGGATCATCGCATTATTTCATATCTTCCCTGTTTTCTATGAAAATTAGATATTTCCAATTGGATATAATGGGGGAGTTTTCGGTCAAAACACCAAAGGGAAGTATCATTGCAACAAGGTTTTGTGAATTAGTCCTCATTAGGGTATATAAATGTTCTTTATATGATGATCTCATCGTCATACCTATGATTGAATTTGATATAATCCTTGGCATGGATTGGCTTTCATCCATGATTGAAAAATTTTATTGTAAGAATAAGGAGGTTACTATTTTTCATGACGATGATAAAGAACACCTTATCATTAGAGCAGAATCATCACCACCTAATTCTTATCTAGATCCACCACCAATAGCTCAACTAAATTCAATTAATAGGGAGGATGAGAATGAAATAACTATGGGTGGGGAATGGAATATTAAAATAGAGGATATAACTTTTTTGAAAGAATATGTTGATGTGTTTATATAAGATTAACCTGCACATCCTCCAGAATGAGAAATTGAGTTTTCCATTGATTAAATTCCTGAATCTAGGACCATATCGAAGACCCCTTATAGAATAGACACTATGGATTTAGTGGAACTAAATAAACAACTAGAGGAATTGAGTAATAAGGTATTTATTCTCCCTAGTGTTTCTCTATGGAGAGCCCCTGTTCTTTTTGTTAAAACAAAGATAGATCTATAAGGTTGTGCATTCACTACACGGAGATCAATGCTATATCAATAAAGAACGAGTATCCCCTACCACACAATGATGACTTATTTGACCAACTTCATGGAGCTCAATACTTTTCAAAGATTGACCTTTGATTTGGATATCATCAGTTGTGTGTGAAGAAGAATGACATTCTAAAAAAAGCATTTTGAACCAAGAACAAGCATTACGAGTTTACAGTAATGCCTTTTGAATTGACAAATGCTTTTTCTATCTTCATAGATATAATGAATAGAGTTTTCAAGGAATATATTCATGACATTATAATGGTATTTATTTATGATATCTTGGTATAATCCATAAGATACAAAGATCAAGAAAATCACTTGTGCATTATCCAGAAGACTCTAAGAAGAACTGAATTATATGGGAAGTTTAGCAATTGTGAATTTTGGCGTCAGTAGATTTCTTTTCTTGGCCATTTTTCCTCCAAGGATGGAATCTCTGTTGATCTTTCTAAGACCAAATCAATCCATGAATGGCTAGAATCGACAAGTATAACTTAGGTATGTAGTTTTATTGGTTTAGAAGGTTATTATTGGAATTTTTTATAGAATTTTTCCCGATTGGCTAACTCATTAACCGAGATCACATGTAAAGGGGATAAATTTTTTTGGACAAAAGTGTGTGAAAAATGTTTTGAAGAACTGAAGAGAATACTAGTCAATTCTACTATCTTGACTCTACAATCGAGGAATGATGGGTTTGTTATTTATAGTCATGCTTAAAATAATCGACTTGGTTGTGTCCTTATGCCGAATGATAGGGTTATTGCCTTTGCATCACGATAGCTAAAAATTCATGAGAAAAACAATCCTACTCATGATCTTGAGTTAGAAGCTGTAATCATTGATTTGATGATTTGGAGAAATTATATCTATGGTGAAAAATGTGAGATATATACCGATAAAAAAAGTTTGAATTATATTTTCTCAAAGAAAGAACTCAACATTAGGCAAAGGAGATGGCTTGAACTACTCAAGGATTATGATTCCACTATTCACTAACACCCGAGTAAGGAATATAAGGAGGCAGATGCTTTAAGCAGAATAGATCATGGAGTATTGAACAAGATGAGAGTTGAAAGGGATCCTATTTTCATGGTTCTAGTAAAGAAGGATATGGGAATAACCATGGAAGGTGAAACATTAATGGTTATTCAAATGGTTTCCAAACCATATTTACTAGAAAGGATAAATAGTTCTCAGGCTGATGATGAGGAGTTTCAAAAGTGGATTAAAGATATGAATAACGGTAGATTGATTGAATTCGTATATGAAGATGGAATTTTGAAATTTGGGAAGAGACTTTGTGTTCCCGATATACTTGATCTAAAAAGGTAATTGCTGGATGATTCTCACAGTTCCAATTTCACTATACCCCCTAGGAGCACCAAAATGTATAGAGATTTGTAGGAACATTTTTGGTGGGACAACAAGAAGAGAGATATTTTTGATTTTGTGTCAAGATGTATGGTTTGTGAACACGTGAAACCTGTAAGGCAACATCTTGGAGGAATCATGCAACCTCTTCCCATACATGAGTGGAAATGGGATAATATTATGATGGACTTTGTCGTGGGACTACCAAATACTCTTAGAAGGAACGATGAAATATGGGTCATTGTTGATCGTCTTACCAAGTCAACACATTTTCTTGTTATAAGGGAAGATTTACCACTTGAACATCGAGAAAAACAATATATTAATGGTGTTGTGAGACTTCATGGAGTACCCCTACTGATTATTTCTGTTCATGATCACCATTTTACATCAAGATTCTGGAAATGTCTTCCAAAATCCATGGATACTGATCTTCGTTTGAGAACTGCCTACCACCCCCAAACAGATTGAAAATCAAAATGGACTTTTCAAACCTTAGAAGTCATGTTGAGATCATGATCACTTGACTTTCAAGGTATGTGGGATCAATATTTTTCCTATGGAATAATTTTTCTATAATAATACCTTCCATTAAAGTATTCAGATGGCAACAAATGAAGAATTATACAGAAAGAGACGTCGCACACCAACCTGTTGGGATGATGTTGGAGAAAGAAAACTAGTAGGCCTAGAAAATTTGGAGGAAGAAATGGAAAATGTAATGGTAATCCAAACCCACATCAAAGTAGATCAAATTAGGCAGAAGAGCTATGCCGATAACTAAAGGAAGGATTTAGAATTTCAGGTAGGAGATCATGTTTTCTTGAAGGTATATCCATGGAAGGGTGTTATACGTTTCTGTTAGAATGGAAAATTAATTCCCAGGTACATAGGACCTTTCAAAATTATAGAATTAATTGGGGTTGTAGCTTACCATTTGGAAATGCTGCCATGTCTCTCCAAAGTTCATGATGTATTCCACGTATCACTGTTGAGAAAATAAATGCCTAAACCAACGCATGCACTCACCAATGAGAAATTAGAATTGTAACCTGATCCGTCATATTGAAAAGAGCCTGTCAAGGTTCATGAAACAACAGAACAAGTGTTGAGAACCGGACAACTTTTCTAGTAAAAGTTTTTTGGAGACACTATAAGATGGAAGAGGACATGTGGGTACCTGAGGAACTTATGATAAAGAACCATTCGACACTTTTTATGCAGTAATACTCTAGAAATTTCGAGGATGAAATTATTTGAAGGAGGGTATAATGTAACACCCCAAGATTTCACGGTACGTTTGCCTTTGTAGAATGCAATAGCTTGCATTGTGTGCAACTTCGCGATTTTAACACACCACAACCAATCAAACTAGTCGTTATGAATAGTAATACCCACTTTTTGAAATTTTATAAATTTTATCTTTCAAAATTGACTTTATATTTCGATTCAGAGTATCAAAATTATCTTAGGGTGATTTTTTGGTATTTTCCTGAAAACATTCAATTTTTGATGAATAGTGAAAAACATTGAGTTATTGATTAAAACCAACTTTTTATTTAAATACTTATTTATTTTATTTAAATTTATTTTATCTCAAAATAGATACATAATACCTATATATGTTCAATAGAATTAATTAGATTTAGTTTATAATAATTTTAGATATATGAGAAATTTATTGAACATTTTACTGTCTTTTACCCACCTCCTACGAGCATTTGCAAATTTACATAAAACATAATTTCACCGCTTCTATGAGCTGAATTCAAAAAATATGAGAGACACAATTTATATAAGTAAGTAAAATGTCGTTCAATAAGATGATAATAATTTTTGGTGGATAGTAACTTTTTACTTTTGTTTACCACGGTTAAAAGTAAATAGGGTAAAAATGATATTATTATTACCCTAGCACATGTCCTCATTCTATGGGATATGTATAATTAGACCAAAAAAACCTTACTAATAAAATATGAACCTCTTTTTTCCACTTGGATTTGATTAGGACATTTATTATTATTTAATTCAAAGAAGAGTTAAAAGAGATAAAATCAATGTTTAATAACTAAAAAATTTTAATATATGGTTACACATAAGACAAATTCGAATATAAAAATTCATTAGATAGCTAAAAATATTTCCTAAATTATCATATTTTATTTATTTTTTTAGAAATTAAATAATTTAATTTATTTATGACACAATGATGACGCAGTAATTACCTAATTAATGAAATATTAAAATAATTGATATTATAAATATCCAAATAAATGTAATTTGAGACGTTGTATTATTTCCACTGATTATATCAGTTAATATGACATATTAGTGTTGGTTAGATGAATTTTTTTCGAAATAATAATGTTTTTATGAATTTAGCAAAAGAAAAATACCAAATACTTTCAAAATTGACATAAAAGAGTTTTTAAAGAAAATATTATATTATTAACAGTTATTCTATTCTTAAAAATCTATGGTTCAGCCAAAAAACTTATATAATAATAGGTGTATCATTAATTGACCACTTGGGGTTCACTTGGTGGTTTATAATAAGTTTATTAACCATATAATATAAAAATATAAAGAGACATGGTAAATGTCAAACTATTTAACTAAGAGTTAAATCTAAAACATAAAGTTAATATAGTGACTCAAACCTATCTAAAACCTATTGGTTGAATGTTTTTTCGACCCATACCCACAATATACTGTAAATAATTCATTTCTGAGCCATTAGAAACTAATAATTATTTTATTATAAAATATTATTTCTAGCTTTTCCTAAGGTGCCCCTCACCCCTATTATACAATGGCACTCCACCTTCTCTCTAATTAGCACATTCAAAGCCATTTGTCTCAGCCAAAACCTTCCCTAATACCCTCTAAAATATCCTCCCATCATCCTATAGGTATTCATTTAGTCAGAAAGCCAACCTAATTGATCAAATCAATAGGAAGATCCCGAAGAAGAGGTAAATATTTCTTCACCTCTTTCAAGTTCCTTTCTTCTTCCACTTCCTCTTTCTTTGTTGTTTAAATTCTAAAATAATAACTCTAGTATCTTCTATATGCTGTGATGTTATTATAAATATGGTACAACCATATTTATTATTCTATCTATCCTTTGGATGACATTTCACCATACGTGCGTACGTACGGCTTACAGTTTCCACATCGTGATGTAATTGTTATTCAAGACATTATTATTTTGATGGATATAATAATGATGTGTAATTGATCTAAATAATAAATATCCCATGATAATGATTCCATATATGTGATATACCATCCAATTATATATTATTTTAAAATCAAAGGAATGATATTGTTGCCCGTGCGTTCGTACGAATTACCGTCTCAAGGAACGCGATGAGATTCATTCCCCATCTTATCCATTGAAATATAATTTTCATTTGATGATTAAAAATATTGTTTAAAGACTTTATATCATTCTGGATATGAATAAGATACATCCCATTCATAATAAATATGACATAAAAAATAAATAATATAAAGGAAAATTAATCTGTTAACACCCGAAACGATGATAATACTAAGATATTATTAACAAAGCAATGTTAAAAGATCATATATGATATCATATTAATATGTATTATTCTTGTATAATTTAATATCAATTATATCACCATTGTCCAGGAGGTTAACCTTCCCTTGACCAAGGAAAAGTATAGGGTAAGTTTAATTCAATAATCTCTTCATTATCTGAGGTTGTTTATACGTAATTATCTATTGGGTCCTCTTTATCATCCACATCTATGTTTCATAAAAATGTATTCCAAAGCATTTTTACTATTTAATAGAATATTGGTTAAATAAATTTATACCCTTGTTCGACTTTTTATAAAATGGTTTGAAAGAAATCATTCTGTCATTTTCCAAACTAGGAAATTTATGACCTTTTCGACAAAATTATGGTAAGAATGTTTTTAACTTATACGGCGGGTGCAGCTATTTTCCACAGTTATAACTACGTCAAAGAATCCCTTACAGACTTATAATAAAATTTTCAAAATAAATATTTTCTTTATAATTTTGTGACTCTTAAATGGTTTCAAAATAGAAGGAGATATTTCTCTAAAAAGGTTTTGATTTCATCTATATCAACATCCTTTGATGGATTTTAATCTTACATGATGTTGATTTATTATGATACAAAAATTTCATATTGTATTGAAGGTTTTATGAAATGTTTGACTATAGATGTGTTATTTTTACACCATTCATGTCTTATGGATAAATTATTGACGTTTATTATGCTAGTTTTAAAACGAATGTTTATGTTATGTTTAAACATTTTCATATAAGGAATGCATTGTACTTAATAAGTGATGGGTGGAGCCACTATAGCTCCTCGATATATCAGTAGGTCTCATGAGACAAACTATTGTCTTGGATCAAGGCCTTGACAAAATATTATTAGTAGTCCTGGTACAAGGCCTTGACTATGTAGTTATGAAAGTCTGGGATTATGCTTCCATCATTATGAAAGTGGCTATTGATATTTCATGTGATTATTCAATAGTAGAATATTCTTGTGAGTAAGTAAATGTAATTATTTTGATTTATATTTTCCATATTATGATGAAGTTTACATTAAAAAGTCTTTTGATTTAGTTTTATAAATTTCTTTAAATGTTTATGCTTATTTATGAAAGCTTCCACTATATTGTAATCCATACCGAGCATCTGAGATCACCCCTTTCTATGTTTTATTTTTCCAAGGATGTGAAGAAGTATATTATGACTGACCTGTAGGGATAGTATATGGGATTCCAGTATTGTCTATGGAAACAATTTTTTTTTTGTAGTTTTCCATTTTATGATTTAATTTAAACCTTATGAATTTATCTAGTACTTCCAAGGCTACTAAACTAATCAGACTTTCGAGACTTGATCTTTTCTGATCATGACAATGATACTTAATAATGCCCCGAATCTGGGCTTCTAGGTTTGGGGCGTTACAATTGATGCATTTTAGTTCATCATATTTAATTATTTAGTGGAAATTAAATAAATTGGTTCTTGGAAACCCTTCCCTGTATTTTTAATATCCACTTAAAATAGATTGAGAGAGGTTCTGCACATTTACTATTAATTTCCTGATTTCCAAATACTCTCTCTCCCCTACCATATTCTGAAGAGATAAAATACTGATAATATCATTTGGATCAATTTTATCTCTATGCATTTAAGGTACCCCAATGATGTTATCATTTAAACATCAAAGGATTCATTGGATCGTCACGCTTAATCCTAGAATTCAATGATTGATGTTTTAGTAGATTTTGAAGACGGTGTGGACTATCTAAGGGGATTTTTCTTTGGATCCTTCATTAAATGATCACTGGAAACAATAAGGTGCTGAATACAGCTTCAGATCTAAAAAAGCTATATCTTCTTTATAGATTTTTATACTTTGTTTAATTAATGTGACTTCCTAAAAGTATACTGTGGCATATATCACCATAGATGATGATGAAGTAACTAAAAAAACTCATGCTAATAATGAATATATAAAGGATCATTTTTTTAGGGTTGTTATAAGGATGAATAAAATTAAAATCATACACTACAAGAAGATTCAAACTCATTTGTTTCTAGTGATAGGAATGAAACTAAAAAATTTCATCTTATGATGAGGTTGCAAGTGGATTATCATAAAAATTTTGGATATAAACATCAAAAGGTTTAAACAAGAATGAAATAAAAAGTTATTAAACATACTTCTTTTATTGAAATGTTTATACAAAATATGTTAATAATGATTTTGAGCATTCAAAAAGGATTATAGATATGAATGAAGAGTTCGATCAGATTGAAAAGAATGATATTTAGGAAAAAATTCATAAGAAAAATAACAAAAATAGTATATGATGTAAGTGGGTTTTCTGTACCACGTTGAATTAAGATGGTCAAGTGATAAAAAAACTAAGTATTTTCCACAAAGGGTACTAAAAAATTTATGGTATTTATTTTGATGTGACTTTTTCTATTTTTGAAAGCCTATAAACAAGTTGAATATTTCATTCTATTGCCACATAATGAGGTAGAATATTTTTTAGATGGATGTGATGTTAGTATTTTTGAATGGATAAATTTATGGGGATGTTTATATTTAACAGAAATGTGATTTTTATTTGGGAATGATAAATGTCATGGGAGTATAAAAAAGAAATATTTGTATGGGATATGTTAAGTTCTAATGGAATATTATTCCAAATTCGATATAGGCCAATGAAATATGAATTTTAGGAATGAAACGGTTAATAGTAATATGTACATAAAATAAATTAAGGATATCCCCTCCATTATTATATTTTATATTGAATATACTATCTTTATTTGAAATGATTAAGGAACAAGTAAAAGTTTTTTTATGAAATGAGGAGTTCGTTTGAAATGTCAACACTTGGGGAAATGAAATACATTAATGGGTTAAAAATATTAAAAAAGAAGAAACATGAATTTTTTTCTCTTGAAATTTTTGCTAAGGGGAATATCAAGATGACATTCATAGAAAATTCAAAAACAATTTCTATTGCTATTTCAATGGGATCCATGTTTACAAAAGATATAGATGGAGATGAAGTTTACTCTAACATGTTTTTGAATCATATAAAAAGTTTATTGTATATGAATTTCTCAAGATGAACCATTGTTTATGTTTTTATCTTATATGAATGTTTCCAATGTAATCCAAAGGAGTCACACCTATTGTTTGGGAAACGAATTCATAGATACATCAAAGGTAAAATTGATTTTTGAATCAGATATAAAATCTCAGAAATAATTGACTTATTTCAGTTTTTAGATCCGGATGGGGAAGAAACTGTTGATGATAGAATATTTAAATTTGGTGGATTATTCATTCTATGTAATATTAGTGTAAGATGACATAATGTGAATGAATATTCAGTAACTCTTATCATGGATGGATATGAGTATGTTGATTCCACTCATGATGCTACCCTATCTTATGTGGATGAAGACATAGTTAGAAGACTTAATTATTGACGTATAGTTACCCTTTATCATAGTTTATGAAAATCAGAGTTCCATCAACCTTATAAAAATCCCAGCGAGAAATTATTTTTGAAAAAATATTAATACAAAATATCATTTTGTCAAATATTATGTAAATATTGATGTATTAAAGATGGAGGATATTTCTACATCAGAACAAGTGGTTGACATTTTCACAAAACATTTACCGAAGGATGCATTTATCAAAATGAGGTTTGACATAGGCATCAATCATCTTACTCTAAATTGATTAATTATGTTTGTTTTCCACCCATTCATATAGTATTTTTATAGTGTTTTAAAAGGGGAGGGGAATGTTTCATAAATATATTCTTTTTATGTGCTAAACATTTAAAGGAAGTTTTTACGTAGTGAGTTTTTTGTTTATGATTTGAACATAGAATATAAGTATTTGAAATATTCTAAAAGTTTATTGGAGAGGGTTTAGGAAAAAAATTAGATGTTAGTGGAAGATGCTAACCCAGAAAAAAAAGGATGATGTGAATTCAATTTGGAAATTCGGTGTAGTTTAATGTGTCACTACATTTAGACAACATGGTCTTGCAGTTAATGATTCTTATTTCATATAAAGACTACACTGAAATAGGGTTAGAATTTTTAAGAAGAAATCAATTTCTTTTGGCTAAAATATTAGTGATTGATGAACCACTGTTAGGAAAAAATATAAAAGGGGAGACTGTTGGGACCACGTTGGTGGAAAGTAGTTTGGATGTTCAATGAAGTTTGATTAATTATTTTTCCTTTTTTTGTCATGAAAATGAAATCACAAAACAAAGTATTGATTTAGTTAACAGATGATAGGGATGAAAGTGATCATCATAATTAGAAGACAAGACATATAATTGATAACAAATTCTTATAGTTTTTTATTTCTGTTCTGATCAAGGTTTTTGGATGAAGATGTGTTTCAAACTCACACTAGGTCTATAATAAAAGTCTTTATTAGTAGAAAAATATTTAACAGAGTCAGCAATTATTCATACTAAATTAGATGATTTTTTCAATCATAAAATATATAAAATTCATGAGGAATCCATGATTATAGTTAAATGTTTGTGGACGAAGAAACAATGAACGATCAAAGACTTATGGACTTGGGTTACCAGTGTGAACATAATTGCACGTGGAATTGACTAAAGGATTCAGATGCTTGATGTTTCTGAAGTCGGGCATTCATCAGCTATTGAAACAGGTCCATTTGACACAGGATGCCACCAATCCTTCAAAGTAATAATTGTTTTAAATGGATATTTTTTGGATAAGTGAAATGTTAACTGGGAAATATTGGGACCGATAAATTGAATAATGAAGAAAAATATAGTCAACCATTTTCAGTAGGATAAATTGTATTAGTTTTGGTTAAATAGATAAATGATCTCTAATATATTTCCAATTTGGGTCAATAGTCATCATAGAAGAAGTTGTGCCAAATCAATAACAAAGTGGTGATACTGATCCATTAGAGGGAGATAGAGACCAATCAATTAGATTTAGTTTTATAATGAGACATTAATCTGACACGAGATCATCATTATGAGGAAAAGAAAAAAGGATAATTGGTTAAAGTGTTTTGTCGAAGTGTTTTTTAAATGGGAATTTGAATCTATTTTTTAAGTTCTTATAAGAAGTGTTAATATAATTAGATGTAGATAAGGTGTTTTTGAGGAATGTTTTTAAATGTTTTTGTAATATAGTTGGTGGAAATCATCAAAATGAGTTGTTTTTTAGTTGTAGTGGATCAGTGTAGAATGTAGTCATTTGATTTTCATACAATAAATTCGTATGGAGAAATGAAACAAAGAATATGCTATTATACATATTTTTTAATCATAATGAAGAAATAATAATAAAAATGGATTAATATTAATGAATGGTTAGTATGTTCAAAGTAAGATAATGTTTTCAAAATATTCGAGAAATTTTCAGAATAATTAAGAATAGTTGAACAAGTCATAGATGGAGCTGAAATGATGGGGATATTTATGTTTTGGGAAATTTGGTTAAGCGTGAAAATATTTTTATATTTTCTCCCATGAAACATCTACAACACCAATTAATAGTAGGATGTATATTGTAATTTCTAAATATTATACTATTTTTTGGTGAAGAAAGAAGGATAAGTTGATGGAAATTTTTTTCAAGAGAAGAGGCTTCCAGATTGAGAATTTCATATCGAAGTCTATTAATTAGATAAATGTAAGTGATCAGAGTTTATCAAATGGGATAGGGTCATCTGAAAGAGACATCATAATGATAATTTTCCATTCTATTAACTGAATAGTTTATAATTGTTTCATTAGTATTTTTGTAGAGTTATATTTCTAGACTGAGCAATCAAATTGAAAATTCTGACTAAGTAATCGGACTAATGAATCAGACTGATCCATCAGACTCAGTGTCTGTATGAATGTTGTTTTAACCAAATACTAGGTAAGAAAGGGATGGTTTATATTTTAAGATATTATTATGTAATTTGATATGTTATAATAATAACTTGTTTTGAGTTAACTAGTGATTATTTCATTACTTAATACACAAACAAGTATTAAATCAATTGTTCTCAGAGAAGCTCAAGAAATATTGTATTGAACATAGTTCTATAAAAGGCTATTTGTATATCATATATTTTTGTATCCAAAAATCCGTATTTTTTCTACTGTACTGTGTGGTATTAGATTATTTCCAACAAATAACAACGATGAAACTACTCTTGTTGAGTAGTGAACTTTGTAAATACTTGGGTTCTCATCGATGTGTGTTTCTTTTTATTTCAGAAAATTGAAAAATATTTAACAAGAGACAAAGGTTGTCTCAAAATAAACAAAAAATAAAAGATAAATATATCACTGATTCATCATATGTATAACTGATTCACCCCACCCCCTTTCATGGATATATTTATCCTAGATGGGAAATATCAAAACAATCATAAATTATCGAAAAAAATAACATCATATGTTACAAATAATGATAATACCTCGAAAATTTCCTTTGGATATCCTCCAAAAAATATTTGGGGTAGCTCTACCAGAATTTATATAAATTCTCTATAACAAAACATGATCCTAATTAATAAAACTAAAAAAATTAAACCAGTGGTAATTTAAATCATACTTAAAAATAATAAATTTTACATTAAATAATTGTAATAATATAATGACCTCTATTAAAGACACAATGTTACTCAAGCTATAACGTAGACTAGAAATATCTATATAAAACCCATATTTCCCCATAATTATGTACACCGTTTGTGTCAAATTGAGATATAAATAATTATATAGTCTCTTTTTATTAGACATCGAGTGATATGATACATTGAGTATTCCAATTCAATATAAATAACTTTCCTATTCATGATTATATGAGTATAGGCTCATGAAATAGGTGAAAATATCGTATCGCATTCCATAAAGTGGATGACATCGTCACGTAACCCCATATAAATATATAATCACATAACATATTCCTCATATATCTATAGACACACACTTCCTCAATTTCCCTTAATTTAGGGTCCATATGTCATAATTATCAAATAAGATGAGAAATAACATATTGGGGAAGTCCCAACCAAAGACATGATTAGAAACATACCCAACAAACCCCTAATTTTCACATACCCATGGTTAGTGAAATAATGGTATCAAATTATCAAGATTTTGATTATAGGTTTCCTTCTAAGAACAAGTATGTGTATTCAGTATTAAACATGTACCCCTATCATACAAAATAAATAGTGTATTCGACTCTATGAGGTGTACTTGTAGGTCATCTAGCATAAAAACTCCTTTTATGTATCATTATCATATTCTAATTTATATAATCCTTTATTTTTAAACTACAAAAATTCATCATGACGAATAATAATCAAACTAATCCTATTTTATGGATTACTCAATGTCACACTATTAAAGGAAAAAATCATTACAAGATACTTGATATATAAACCGTACATGAAAAATAATTAATTTTATACTACCTTTAATATAACATAATATATTTTTTATTATTAAACTCATATAATAATATTAATAAAACTATATATAATCATTAGTATAATCATACCCAATATAATAGAAATATAGTGATGCCTTTTATTTGATACACATTTAGGTTTTTGTAAAAATAATTACTTTTCTATGTAATTTATACCATATCTCTATGTGATTATATGATAAAACCTCCCATGAAACACTTTAAATGGGTAACACTTATGAATAATGATGGATTGTATAATTATGAAACTTATCAATAAAATTAATAATTTTTAATACATTAAACATAATATTAATGCTTTATATAATTTAAAAAATCAAATGTTAATGATGGTGACAACATAAGTTTTCTACTTATAACTCATTCAATGTATTTCACCACCATCCTTATTGGAAGTTTATAATTTAATTTTATACCTCATTTATTGTAATAAAATTTATCTTTTTTATATAAATATAATTAACAACATATCTAAAAATCTTTTATGATATAACGTGGTTTTCAATTTGAATTGGATTGTTATAATCTAATATTAAATAATTTTTTAATTAATTTAATCCCACATTTAATCCCACATTCCTCTAAGAAACAATATTCTCTCCATAATATTGTGATAAGAAACACAAACTTCATTATGTACTGAAATAACACTAATTTAATTTAGTAGGAATATTTAACACAAGAACTATTTTATCTATTTCACGTATAGTATTCTATTTATTTGGAGTAGTATTTTAATAAGAATACATTATTTTTTAAATTATAAATTTTTTTAGTTAGTGGTTTATTTTTCTATCTCATTTGAATATATACTATGGATAATGTTTTTATCCTGGTTATAACATTTTTTAACATTATATTCCTTTCAAAAATGTGATTTAATTTTATGAAATTATAAACAGTGTGAAATAAAACCACCATATCAAGATATATATAATAACTTTTTATTAGTAGTAAATTTATCTTATTATATAAAATAAATAAGATAAAATTTAAAATCTTTTATTTAGATCCATTTATCTTGAAAAATTCAATTACATACAACTCCATGATTTAATAAAACTTTTCAGTATCATATGTATAAAAAATATAGGCTTTGTCCAATAATACCTTTATTTTTCAATATATTTAAAAATAAAATAGTTTTAAAATATATATTTAGTATCATGAAACCTTTAGAATTTATAAATTTAGTTTACAGAACTAGTCATTAAGGTGAATTTTCCTTGGATATTAATAAAACCCTTCAATTATTTTAAATGATTCCATCTAATAGAAATGATTACCCCTTTTCATGATATCACCTTTATGTATCAACAACCAAGGATAATAATTATGCCATCCAATATTCTTTTTAAAGCTTAAAAATTAACTTATAAGCACCGTTAATATAAAAACGGATCATGGATATCCCACAAAGTATTTAATTATCCTCAAGACTTTGAAAATATAGGTGAAAAAATTCTTAATCCCATTCATATTTTAGATCATCTCAAATAAGAATTCTACAATGAATTCTGTTAGTAAATCATTAATATAAAATTCCAATCTGTCAATGTCATCAACATACCCAGTAATATTGATCACATGAATGAATACTTTATCTCAATATGTTATTTTTAATGTAATTCCTTTGAAACCCCATTTGAATACTTTCAAATTTCTTATAAATATATTCTTTTATCTTTTTTTAAAAAAATATCTAATTAATGATTTACTCTAAAATATTAAATTTACATTCTTCCTTGAGAGATATTCTAATGTTGCAATACCAGTATAAGAAGTTAATTTCATTAAAGTTATTCATTAAAAATATTGATCCCAAATTCATGTCCAAGCTTTCGATACAAATTTATCTATAACAAAATATTTTGACATATGAATATCATTTTTTATATCCATTTAATATATAAATTAATTATATGTTCCCCCACTAAAATGATGAATCCCTTTTCAATACAACATATCAATTTTTAGGACATGATCCACATTAAAATTAAAGAACCCTATTTGGAATTACACTCATTTATTTCCTATATATGTATATCATCATGTTAGTCATATCATATTTGACTCTTAAATATTTGAGAAGAAACCTCATGATAGAATACATCATACAGATAAACTAAACAATAATCCATTGGTATTATCTCCCATAGTGTTTCCTAGAAAATTGTAACCAAAATCATATTCCAAAAATAGGCACATAACTCTTAGGGTAACCCTTAAAATTTTCTTCATATAGATGATAACACATGGACTCTAGGTTTTAGTATAAACTTACATGGTTGAATGATCGAGCACATAACACGTGTCTCTTCTAAATGAATATGAAACATATTATTTTAAGGGGATTTATTATATCTCCACCTAATACTATGAATTCCATTTATATATTTGTTAAATTATAATTATTTAGTTTTTGAATCCTTATTCCTTCAAATTATTTAATATTTCTAAATCATATTGTTTTTCCACACTTTTCCTAACTCATAGATTATGATACTAAATAAAATAAATATACCACTATATTTATACTTATCAAAATTAATTTCATGAATATTTCACATAAAAATCATTAAATTTCTTGGAATCATATAAAATAAAAAAATCACATAAGAGTAATCATGGAGTGATAGGTAACCAACCCCCTGTTTTCTAGATAGATACTATAATCCCAATACATTGATAAGTCTAACCCAAATACCATCTACTCATGGTTCTTTAATCTTGATAGAATTAAATTACATGACTATTCCAATACATAATATATATAATCATTAATTAACTTCTTAATTAAATCATAAATAAATTTAAAAATCACTTTAAAACCGTTATACAAATTAGAAATGTAATTTATAATATAACACCTATATTGATAAATTAATAAACAATGGAATAATATATAGAAAATAATATTTCATGAATTTAGACATATATTAATTATTTTTTGGGAAATTCATATATAAATCAAATTTGAAACACTATGTAACATTGGAATGCTCTTAAATACGTTCCAAAACATGGATAAATATTAAAATTTCACCTCGGTTATATCATAAACTATTTCATATTATTTATTTACTAGATATTTAACAAAATCCCAATAAAATTTTAAAATATTTGATTTTTAGGAAAATTTTAAAAACTATATAAAAAGTTATTTTTAATGCTAACATAATTAAATTTTTAAATAATAGATATTTTATTTTATTTAAACTATTGATATAATAATATATATCTCTATTTAGTATGGTTTAAATAAATTTTTAATAACACCAGTCAATATAAAAGAACTTATATTCTCATTTAATTTTTTTATAAATCAACATAAACGATTTTATGTTTTTCCTTGTTTTAAAATTTATAAAGATTATATAAATTATACACCATGTAAATCCATATTAAACCAAGATCAAATCTTCCAAAAAAATCGGTATGGTTTAAAGCTTAGATCACACCAAATAATTTTTTTATGATTTTTAAAAAAGTTATCATTTCGTTATAATATATATAATCAAGGTTATTTTTTTGTTTAATATAGTGTGGTCTACCCCAAGTGAAAAATCATGAAAATGGGAGGACCATGTCCATTTTGATTATATTAATGTTATTCAAAGGATTTATTTATTATAGAAATTTTGTATATAATATAATATGATTTATTTGGTTATGCCATTATGGACTAATGAAATAAAAAGTTATATAAACCATTAAAATTTCATCAGAAAAAAAATCTATTTTGGGAATTAAATTGAAGTTATGGAGAATATGATGCACCACTAAAAAGGGAGGTTAAATTAGTGGTTCTATTTTAAAATTTCCTTTTATGAAATTATCCTCTGGAACATGATATAGCATTGATCATGTGAAACTTTATATCTCACCATGACACATATAAAATAGAAATACATATTAACACAAGGCGTAAAATATTGTTACAAAGATTGATCACAAAGTGGGTATCTAAAATTGTTTTATTGTGGTGTGTTTAAGACATATATTTTATCACTCTCAATGAAATGTGGTAATAGTAGGTTGTAAGCTATCATCCTTTAATCAATAGATACACTTGATGATTTATAATTTAGATTAGATCTTAGGTAATGTTAAATAACTTCTTTTATAGGAAAATTAATAACTATCTATAAAAAATTATACTATTTCCCACTATATTAAAAAGTTACCTCCAAATATAATGATAAATATAATACGTTTCATTATATTTGTTCAATAATAAAGGAAAATAATCCTCCAAGAATTTTGAATAAAATAAACCATTAATTGATCAAAAACATAACTTCTAAAACATCATTGTGAAAAACCTCAATGCTTAGACCTCAAAAATTTGAAAACAATCATTAATTATCCTCCATAATGTTTTCTTTTCTTCCTCAACTCTATGATTTTATGGAATCAAAACAATTATTTATCAACTCAATGGATTATATATAGTGTATATGTAAACCAAAACTACACTCTTTTATTAAATTATCAACAACATGGTTTCAATGTGTCACAATTTATATAACCATCCTTACTATGATAAATATGAGTATCATGAGCTCTAATATTTTATGTTTTCATAAACTCAATCCCAGTCGAAATACTCTTTATTTTCCAACAATTTTTTGTTGATCATGACTCAATTGAATTTATCTATCATTCAATTTAATCTCTCACTCCATTGAATTTAATCTCTAATAATATCTTAATCCATTTTATTTTTATATCATGAAGTTCATCTCAACATTTTTCACAATAACTTTTACTTCACATATATTTCTTCTGAAATCCAATTATGGTTTGACATATTTCGGGTACCTATCACTTATAGACTCAAGACATTTGTGATATGGATTTCATTATTCTTCATCTTTTAGCTCATCCTTTTCCTATACACTACTCAACCATCAATATCATGTATCTCACTCTTAAACACCTACTTAACTGAATATATACATCTCCATATTTCATGTCACCTCTCTCTGGATCAGTCATTAGATTTTGTTGCTTCAGTTTTTAGATGCTCCAATCAAATTTTTTCATTAATTAGGTTCTTTAACATATAGTTTCATCCCCTAGATAAATCATCCACTTTATTTTTTCTAATTCATTAACTATTTTCTCATCTCATTCATTGATAATATTTCACTCATGATCTCAAAATCTATGTACTCATGGTTCTTATTGGTTCCTATTTCAAACAGATTTATTTCTACAAAAGTCGCATATTTATTTTATTTTTATTAATCACTTTCATATTTTTTTATTCCACTCATGGCTTAATAATTTTTCACATAAGAACAAATCCACTCTAGACACTTCTCATAAACTCATATAGAATGTATGCACAAATATATACCATCATATAATTTATGTCAGGTTATCTTATGTAATATCATTTTCATTAATTCAAAAATCATCTTTTCCAATTCTAGTTACACTAAGACTAATGACCAGGTAATCAACTGGTTTAAGAAGTAAACAATTGGAAAGAACAGTTCTAGAACTTCATTATAGATCATCATATGACTTTAGTAATTTTATCAATAATAATCATAGTTTATTCTCAAACCAATATCATATTTCTTACTTTAAAATACCATTGATGCATCATTAAGTTTGTTTTTTTATATTACCCATTTGAAATAATATCCACTTAAAAACAATAAATATTTACCTACGTTTTTTGTTACACATTAGGAAACCATTGAAAACCTTTGTTTACTCATACATAGATGTATCAATTTTTCTTTAGATATGGTATTTTATAGATTCTAAAATTCATTCATTACATGGCAGCATTGGTGACTCATCAATCATTTGTATATCTGTCTCTATATATGTATCTTCCAATTAAAAACCATGTGAAACATTTCAATATAGAATAAAACGATAAGAAACACTTTTGTATTTCTTATAATTCGAGACCTATAATCAATCCTGAATCATATCTTCGAAATTCATCCCTCTACAATCAAAAAATTTATATTTAATTATTATTAAAAAACACTCTCATAATAAAAAGTTCACAAAAAATAAAAAAACATTCAAAAAATCAATGGGTATCTTAATCTTCCCCATAGGATTTGTTTTTAACTCCAATAAATCATATATTTTCATAAATTAATATAATTAATCAATAAAATGTTTCTAGATTCCACAATACTAGATTAATAAATATTTTTGAGATAATTCCACCCCTTTGTGGTAAATAATTTTACTACTATGATTTTTATATCCCACCTTAATCAACTTACTTAATTTTTCTCCCTAATTTTATAATAATAATAAACATTAGATTCACAAATATAATATTCCATTTTAAAAAAAAATCTATACTTCACTCCCCCTTAAAAACCTCATGATTAGTGGTAATTCATATATTCCTTAAAAACTAGATAAAGTTATAATATTATGTTTCAGATTTAATTACTTACATATTTCTATTATAATATATTCATTGAACATAATTATAATCATATAATTTTTGGTAATATAATGTAACCATACATATCAATTAGAATCTTTCTCTATGTTTAAAATATCTTTCACATCTATATATTTTGATCTATATTAATGAAATGGATTCTTAGAAAGATCAATTATACTTTGATTATGAGAATTTATTCTCACTGGATTATAAAATTTTACCATCAAGTCTTAGAGTTTAATTTCCATCCACAACATTCATGAACATGCATGGATAAGCATTAGTTAACATATTATAATTTTAATACAGGTAACAAAATTTTCAATATAAAAATTTTGTAATTTTTATAATTATGTTATGAAATTAGGCCATAAATGAGTCATTTTTTATATTGTATATTGTAATATAATTATTTTTTATTTTTAGGGATGTTTTATGATTTTTAGATAATTTAATAAAATATTATGCTGATAAAATATCAATACTGTCAGTTTTGAAACTATTCATTACATAGACATTTAAAAATATCAATATAACAAGTTAAATTTAAAATTCAAATTTTATTTTATACCTAATATGACATGGTTGTATATAAAATTATTTTATCAAATTAATGGTCTCAAATTATATTTTATTTAATAATATTATTAACATTTATTTGATATTTCTATTAATAATATAATTACCCTAATAACATTGTTTGATTATTTATTGTATCTATTTCATTACTAAAAATTCTAAACAGAATACAATGATGAATACAAATCTCTTATATTTAAGAAGATTATTTTTAGTCCCATATATCTTTAGATTATCCGAATAATAAAAAAGATATATTATTTAAAACACATTTTGACATCTTGGATTTTGTAATAAATAAAATATAATAAATATCATAATCTAATCTAAGTGGCTAAAAAAGTAAAAATATAATTTTATATCATGAAAATATGTTTATTATGTTTAAATTTTATCTTTATATTTATTAATAGCATCCCTTTTGTTTCCATGTTTACAAAAATTGTATATTTAAAACCATGAATGTGATATTTTGTGACTTTCTATGATTTAAATGATATACAATTACTATTCATGGAAATGCATCCATAAAAAACATAATTTTTATCCTTGTGTGTTATCGTTACAATTATATTCATCAAATAATTTTTTTCTATTTGTTGGGGTCAATTCTGAGTCCTTAACATTTTATTTTTACCCTAAATTGTGCAATTTATCCTTTAACATGGTAATAAAATTTACCAACGTTATTATTAATATTGAAAAAATCAAAATGAACCTATTCAATAAATGCTGATATACTGAATCAAAATTTTCTATCAAATTTTTACAATCCCATATATGACATTTTTTAATTTATTTTAATACAAAAAATCCCTGAAAATTTGTTTTAAGGAAACAACCCTTTTTAAAATAGAATTTTTTTTTAAAATAAATTTGTGTATAAAATAATTTTCAAAAACTATAAATGGATTATTTTAAAGTAATGAAAAAATATAATTTTAAAACAAATAAAAAATGAAATTTTACCTTGTAGATGCTTTAAAATAAAATACATTTTTCATTAAAAATTAGTATTTATACTTATCCCTAAAAATATTTTATAAATGTATAAAAAATAAATATTAATATTATTTCGACATGAGAAATTAAAAAAAATAAATTATCTACTTTGTAAAACCATTTTTTAATTTAAAAAAACTAATATTCTTTCATAATAAGAACGTCTAAAATTTGAAGAAAATGTTTTTCTAATAACAATGCGACATTACTAAAAAATGAGTGGAAATTGTCTCTAAACATTCAAATAGAACACACTAATAAATTCATTTACTTGAAACATTATATTTATTTCATAAATTAGTTATTCATATTTATTTCTGATAATATAAAAACTATGTTATAATGTAAAAATAATATTTATGCGGTTATTCTAAGTTGATAGTTATATCCAACATAAGAAATTGAAGAAATAAAATTAGTTAAAGAGAAATTATTATTAGAATATCAAGGTGTTACATTATACCCCTTATGAAAATGAATTTCTCCCTCAAAATTTTTCCCATGGATAAAAACATATGAGTATTTCTTTTCCCCGTCGCATCCTCAGGTTCCCACAAAACATCCTCAAATTAGTGGTTCCACTATAATCAATTAACCCAGATAGTTATCTTGTTTCATATAAATTATTCACTGTGAACCAGAATTTCAATCAATTTTTCTTCATAAGGAATGATTGTCTCTAGAATTTTGAATTATTATTATAGTACATGTGAATTATGTGGAATGTACTTCCTTAGGAGAGATACATGTAACACGTCACAAACTAGAGAGATGTTTGAAGGAAGCAGAAATAGATAAGTTGCAATCCTGATAGGATAATGAATATCCAAATGGCTGATATACCTTGGTGTTATCTTTTCATTATTTTCAAATCTCATCACTCTCTTATAGAGATATATTAATAGAAAAACATTTTCACCCACATCAAACTCTAGGTGTTTTTGTGGATTATCATCATAACTTTCTTTGAATACTATGAGATACTCTTATGTGTTGTTTAATTGATCTAACCTTTTCTCCTATTTCCTAAACTAGATATGGTTCCAATTGATTTCTTTACCCAACTATATTCCATCATGTTTTACATGATCACATATTAATGTATAGGGACTCATAATTCTCCTCTTAAATACTGAAGTGAAAGTTAGTGTAGTATGAGAATTATAAGAAAGGTAGGTGTTGATCCTAACAGCCTTTTAAATCCAAAGAGAAATCTCTAAACATTTCATCTCAATCATTAATTTTTCTATTATATATACCATCTATTTGAGGATGATAATAAGTGCTAAAATATAACTCTATATTAATAGCTAGCTAAATAATTCTGCAAAACATTGATATAACCTCATATCCTGATTAGATATAAGGAAAAGTATTACTCCATGAAATCTCATCACTTCCATAATATATAATCTAAAATGATGATTAAGTGAGGAATATTCTATAATTGAAATTTAGTGTGCTGACTTTGTTAGAATAACTATTATTACCCATATAAATTACAGGTTTTAGATGTTTTGGGAAGTTAAATGTCAAAATCCATGGTGATTTCTTCCCATTTCCAGTATGTCTCTCGGCCCTAACCTACTAAAATCCCAAGAACCAAGAAACATACTATTCAATATCTCTATTCCTTCCATCGCAAGTGAAATAATCTCATTGGTCTCTATAAATATCGGTGCTTCAAGGATTAATAAGGAATGATGAAAAATCAGCATCAACCAACAACTCCTTTAAATATAATTTGGGAGCGACCAAAATATAGTTCCTAAACATTTCTATTCCATCATAATCAATGTTAAACTCAAGAAAATTTCTCAACTTATTTTTTATCTCTTCATATTCCTAATTTGACTCCTTAATCATTAATTTTATATATGGTACATCATTCATTTGTGAAAGATAAGATTTCTCCCATTCCATTATGATTTAAATATTCATCATTTTAAAATTAGTAAATATATAATCTATTATTATCCTTATTAAATATATGCTAGCATGGTACTTTAAACATAATGTATCCACCATCTTATTCACATTCCCAAGGTGTAAATGTATTGGGTATTCATAATATTTAGTCAACACTAACAATAATCTTTGGAATAAATTCAAATACTTTTGAATGAAAATATATTTTAATCTTTTGTCATCACTATATTTGTTATATCGTTCTCCATAAAGATAATTCCACCGTGTATGTAATGAAAGAATTACCACATATCATTCAAAATCATGTGATGGGTAATTTTTCTCATATATTTTCAATTTTCATAATGAATAAGCTATGAACATATATATATTTTTGATAAACATCCCATACTCGTTTTGGATACATAAATGTAGATCACAAAGCATTCTCCAATATAGGGCAGTGTGAGAATATGTGCAGTAAATGACTTTATATTATTTTCCTTCAAATTATCTTTACATTCATAGATCCATTTGAATATAATTACATTATATGTAAAATTGGTGATTGGATTAGGCAATCGTGAGAAATATTTCAAAAAAATCGATAATATATAGCCAAACTAAAAATAATTGGATCTCAGTTATCGTTGTTGGTCTAGAAAATATTTCAATAACATCTGTGTTTTCTGGATCAATGATATACCCTATTAATAGATTATGTGATTGATAAAAGAAATATTCTGATGCCAAAATTCCTCAAGTGATCATTATTTTCATCCATCATACATGAATTTAAAATAATATCAACTATAAATACTACCATAAAGTGATGAAGATTCTCTTTAAATAATATATTCATTAAATCCCTAAAATAAGTTGGGGAATTAGTAAGACCAATAGGAATAACTTTAAATTTATAATGTCCATACCCTGTACGGAATTCCATCTTGTGTATATCCTCCTTATTGTCCTTGAGTTGACTATTTTTTGAAGGAAGATCAATCCTATAAAATTATTTACCTCCACATAGTTGATAAGTTAAGTCATCAATATAATGAATATGATATTTTTTCTTGATAATGATCCTGTTATGTTCTCTATTATTAAATAAAAGTCACAATGATCCATCTATTTTCATAAAAAGAAAAACATTTTCACCCCAAGTATATGCACTATGGTTTATGAATCCCTTTTCAAGATACTCATGGAGTTACATCCTTAATTATTAAAACTAAATTGGATAATTCAATAAGGATTATTTGAAATATTAATATAACTCGGTATGAGTTCCATTGAAAACTCAACTTCATCATTTTGGTGGACGACTGGAATATTATTCTGGAAAAACATCAACAAACTCTGTTATTATTGGTATATTATTAATGTTGAATTTCTCTCGAACAGTCTAAGAAAGATAACCTTCATTTATAGGAACTATGACCCAAGATATAGAAATAATTTCCACTGTTTGTTCATATTCAACCTTCCATTGATTGATGATCATACATTCATTTAGGATATAAAATGTGACATCCCTTCCTCGGAAATTGATATTTGATCCGTAAGATAAGGTATACATATTCCAAGATTTATATTGAATTAATCTAATGGAAGGAATATAAGATATGAAGGAAGAAATTTCCCATTAATATTAACAGGAGAAGAATTATAAAATTGTGATGTGAGATTCATACCCATAGGTTATTTTACATCTTACTCAACATCTAATTGTTGAGGTAATATAATGATACCCTTCAAATATGGTTTAGAAATATAATAGTTGGTGGATTAAGAATAAAGTAATAAAAATATATTCTTTAGAATATATGGTATGTGTATATTTTTCCAATTCATTGTTGTACACCACATCACCAATAGTGATTACATGTGGCTTGCAATTATCATTTTCCTTAAGAGGTTTCTAATATCGATCATCATCTATTGTAACATCTATGGTAAATAAAGAATATGATATTTTCTTATTTATTAACATTTGTGAATTAAATATTAATTTTACTATAAAGGGGATACTATTTATGAAAGCGTACTCAATACACAACAATGAGTTTCTTTGAATTATTATTTTGCACACAACGTTGAATTATAACGAAAAATAATATAATAATATTATTATTTTAAAAGGTAGTAAACTCCTACCTGTTGTATTCACTGGAATGAACAGAAATAACCATATTTTAAATAAACATGTTTTTTAAATTTTTTTACACTTATCCAATAAATTATTGATGCTTAAAATAAGAATGAATCTGATTTTAAGCATGAAATACTCTAATATTCATTATAAGGCTATTTTACCACCTTTTTATGGGGAACCCTATTTGAATATAGTTTTTTTTCAATTTTATATAAAATATTTGACAAAATAAAATTCTTCTATAGAATCAGGATATCAAAATTTACTTTGGGAAATTTTTGGTATTTTCCCTATAAAATCCATTTTTAAATGAATATTGAAAAGTACTGCATTTTATTTCAAAAATGACATTTCATCCAATTTATTTATATAGATAGATTGTTCTTTTAATTTTTATTAATGTGTAATTGGATTATATTATTTTCATTCAATTCAAAGTTGGTCAATGGAAATAATTTCACTTTTTAATTAGATATAAACAATGGAAATTTTTTTAAAGTTTTCACTTCTTAAAAACACACTTTTTGTTTTGTCAAGGGGAATTAATTTTGAAATAATTTATCCAAATTATGTGTTATGTATTTTAGAAAATGGATTCTATATTTTTAATTAGGAGGTCCAAATTATTTAAATAGGAAAATTTTATTTTTTAGACATTATGAAATTTTACTTTAATGAATATTCTATTTACCATTGTTAATGGGTAAATCAGGTAAATATTGGTAAAAAATATATTATTGTTACACTTACACTTTTCCTAACCCTATTGGATGACATATTTACGAGCTATTACATCCATAGGTCGATTTAATAACCCCATGGAGCCACTTGGGAGTTATATTGACACTTTATATTAACTAATTTAAAGTAAAGACAAAAATGACGTATATATATATATATATATATATATATATATATATTAGTAAAACACTTTTTATATGGGGTCATATAAGTGAAATAATTGACTATAAAAATTAATTTGAAGTATAATATTATTTCCTACATCATTGTATTTTATTTATATTTTTATGCATTAAATAAATAAATTTATTTATGGAACAATGATGACGGAGTTCTAACCTTATTGATTAATGATTTAAATAAATGAGATTATAAAAATTACCAAAAGTATCCAAAACCTATAGAATTCTTATTGAATGATTTTATTTATAAAAATAGTCATCCTATATTCTCATTTAATGAGTTTTGGACCTTTTTAAACCCAAAATGAGTTTATAATAAAATAATACTTTCAAAACTTCTTAAATAGCCACTCCCCCCATTATAAAAGGACATCACCTCTAACCCAATAATTACACCTCTCAAGCCCCTTGTGTAGTCCAACCTCTTCCAAAATAAGCTCCTAATATAACTATATTCTTCCAGAACACTCCCTCACGGCAGAAGGCAATTCTTGTAAGCCTTTTGTGAGAAACCAAAGGGAGTTACCAGATTTAAAGGTAATGTCTTCTCTGAAGTTCATTTCTTTTATTTTCCTCCTCCAATATCTATGCTTTTATTTTTCTTTTTTTACATAAAAAAACCACTATCCTCAATATACTAGGTTTTTTATGATATGGATTCGAACTACACCTACAGACACTCCCATTTAACGGATACAAACATTCTGTTTCTGTGGAAGGTGAACTACTACCTCACGAAATGAATATGGTTCAAATATCTCCTACCACCTATAATATTGGCCATTATGATGGAAATATAATATTATATTAAATTTATGATATTTATTTTATCTCAATTCTTCGTTAATTATCATTTATAACATACCTTTATTCTTTTAATGTTGTATAAATATGATAATTTAATTTGAGGAAGTGCGGACTACCAACCCCTCAAAGTGATATGACTCGTTGATGATATTTACGGAACATATAAAGGATGGAATGAATGAAAGCATGTAAATTATATAACATTTATACTATAATAGAATTATAATATACTTATTTATCATTTAGTTTTCATTCCTTTAAAAATGTAAAAATGAAATTAGTGTTCATTCATACGTACGGATTAGTATCTCCATGAACGGTTCATTTAATTTTTAATATCCATATGATATATACTATTAAAAATACATATATACTGGATATATATGATATATATGATCATGAATATCATTTTATAAATAATGGACATTTTACCACTTGGAACATATTTAATTATAACATGTTCATTTTGGACTCATGTTCCGAAAATTGACAAAATGTACAACATGAAATCAAATAATAATGTAATTGTTATAGTAATGTAATAAATGATAAAAAAGTAATAATAAATGTGTAAATGTTTCTTAAGTAAGTATAAATTAACTTATATTTATTATTCAGTAATAAAAAGGAACAAACAAGTCATGTCAGACACGAGGTAAGGGGTTTCCATCTCACTTTTTATTCCCGTGAGATTCATGCTATATTTAAACTATTTCCTTTTGTGTGGTGTATGTACTCACCATGATTTTATTCTTTTTGTAATATATATTAATTTATGGGTATTTAAATCTTCATTTAATGATCCATCTTTCATGGGGTGTATGTTTTGTAAGTTACAAAATCGGTAAGGGAACCTTTCACCCTCCTATTTTAGTCAAAGCCTTCTTTTATGTTAATTATTTTAATTTACATTCTATTATGTAAGGATATGTTCTTAGATATCCATATTGCTATAAATTTTATTTCAATATAATTGGATAACCTTTTTTATATCATCATCTCATTTTATGAATTTTTAAGTGACGCCGTTAGGGTGTGGAATTTTCATAACGGAATTTCTAAACTCATTTTCTCCTCTTAGAATTTTATGCATACTTTGTTAATTATATTATGTCAAGATTATGTCTATATTAACTATTTATTTATTTATGTTATACTTTTTAATTCACATTATGTGGATATACTTTTTCAACACATAATCACCCCATTGATAAATTCTTCATCATTTATATGTGCTTTGAAGGGGATTTTGTCTCAATTTACATTCAATTGGGACTTATTTATTATTATAAAAAAATTCACATTAATATAGTGTTTATACTACCATTTTACATATTATATCATGAATCACCTTATTCTCATTATATTATATTCTTTGTATAATGTTATTCTGAATGTATTTTTACTCATGTATTTTCTCATGTGGTAAGAGACTCTTTAAATAAAAAATTGTTTTAAATGTTTTAAAGATTTAATTTTCTAAATATTTCTCATTAATGTCCATGTTTTATAAATGGTTTTTAGGATTTATTTATAAAGACTTTAATGTTTAATAATTTTAATTCCATTAAAAGAGTCAATGTGGTGTGAGACACTTTTCTTCAAAAATATATTTTTTAAAATTTTAAATGGTTTTTGAAAATGGATTTGATAAATCATTGATTATATAAATATATTAAAATGATATATTTTGATTGAAATGTGGAACTTTTATTAGTGAATTCTTGATATAAGAATTATTTTATGTGTTATGATTATGTAATGGTACTTAGACATTTTAAGGGTGGTTACGTGATAAACCAAATGATGGGTGGTTACCTTATAACCACAGGCAGGTGGTTACATTATAACCTCCAATGTGTTGGGTATAGAAGTAGGTTGTATAGCTATACCATTTAGTGATATATTTTGAAGTATACCATATGGTTATTCTATTTCTGAATGTTTATATCCCAAGATACATTTATATTTTTTGTGTGCTTACTATGGATTTTAGGGTAATTTTTTGGTAACAAAAATGATAAAAAATTAGTTTTTATTCCGTGAAGAGTATTAACTAATTCATAAATTTGAAAAATAATACATATGATAAAGTATTCATGGTTTAGTTGTTGTTTTAAAAAACGAACAGTTTTCATTCTTTGTGTATCCGTTACTATGATTTTTTTGCTCATCCAAGGTTTTTGAAATGTTTTTCACATGACTTAAAGATTAACAAGCTCAAGGATGGGATCATGGAAAATCCATGTTTTCTAAAACATGGAACTAGACATGATTATTTTTAAGAGCTTTTGTTTTAGGAAAAAAATGGAAACTGAGTAGAAGTGTCCACTTTGTAATTTTTGGGATGTAATAGTTATGGCCTAATTCTTTAAAACTCTAAACCTAAAAGGATACTCAATGTGAATTATTAACTTAATTCATGATTACGAAATGGTTATGGTCAGGAACTTATAGTCGTTATCAGATTTCGATTTAGACAACTTTAGGGATTATGAGTTTTGTTAACCAAATTGTTAGTTCCTATGTATATTAATTCAGTTAAATCCTTTTTTTATAAATTTTTCTGATCAAGTAATTTTGGAAGAAAATTGAATGAGGATGATCTCAAACAACATTCTTATCACCACCTCATGTCATGCTTGAAAAAACTATTGCAAAGCCATGTTCAGATAATTTTGGAACTTTTTTTAGTAGATAACTCGCTTGCAAGAAGTTGTTTGAGATATGAAACACCTCCACTATAACTCGATAACATCGTTGATCATCGGTGGTATTTAATGAAATCCTATTTTCAAAATATTCTCATATTTTTATGAAAGGTAAATATTATCATTTCATTTTCAAATATTATCACAATATTTTTAAGCATATTAGGATTTTGGAAAAGGTGTTGAGTAAGTAGGCCCTTGGAAACCTATTAATATTTTCTTTTGAAATACATTCTCTCAGCACATTCTTTTGGTATTTTAAAGGAACCATTGATTGAAATTTTCAACTCCAATTTGGCCAGACTATTTTATAAAAATCATGTTTTATCAGATGTTTTGAAATTATATGTCATACAAGATTATATTACAAAACTATTTTTCTGTGAACACCCATATGACCCATGTTTTAAAGGTGTATTTGGGTGAAGGAATCAAATTATTTTGAAGGATATCTTATTCATTTTTTCAATGCATGGACCCTCTAACTATGTGAACAAGATGAAGATGAAACCATATGGACACCTTAATTAAGGTATGATGTTCTTTCTATTGGGAATAGTTTTATTTTATCATATAGAGGTGAAATAAAAAAAATGATAATATATAAGATATTGTGGTCTTAATGATTTGGGATGAAAATGATAGGTATAATACAACCTTTGAGGTTAAAACATGTTATTGTTATTTTTTTAGTTTTTAAAAAAGGAAAACCCATAGGATGGGTGAAAACCCGACGCATCCGGCAAGGTCACATGAATTGAATCCATAACTGAAGGGTGACAATGGTGCATCACCTACCACTTTCCTACGTGAATTCCATGGTACGTATGACTTATTTGTTTTAGTTAAATGATTTTATGGATCATGAATAAGTTGATTTTGGGAACATATGTTTTATCAAATAGATATCCTAAATATAGGAAAATGATTTGGTTTTTAAGGGATAATTGTTGTTTTGGAATACATTCTCTCTTCTTGGAATAGTATATTCTTAAGGAAAGTAGAATACTATGGGATCTCATTTGTGGAGTAACGGTTGAAATTTTATTTTGGATGAATCTATGTTTTTATTTTGGACATATAGTGATTTGAATTATTTATTGAAATTATTAACCTATTATAAAGAATATGTGATTAAGTTAATTAATTTTATGTATGATACCTTAAGAGTAGTCTATGTTATTTGGAGATAAATGTTATAATTTATCATTGAACACTATGTGATAAAATTCTTCTATGTTTTGGGTTTCAATCGTAGTTTGGATAATTTTGAAGAATTTTATATAGAATTCTATATAGAATGGTATTTGTTGAACGTTGGGTATTGTTTCTTCAATTTTTGAGATTAAAAGAAGAATTTATTTTTATAAAGGATTATCCTTTTGGGGGATTATATGATCTTGTACTAACCATTTTTGGTTTTGGGTAATGTCTAATGGTAGTGGAAATATATAGTTCACCTTTTGTGGATTATTTGATTATCAAGAATTTGATTCTGGAGCTTTTTATGTGACCATGTCACCATGAATACTCATCATTTGGAGAAAAGATTAGTTTTTGGTAGAAATTTATTAAGGGATGAAACTCTAATTGAATATTAAGAATATTTCTTAGTCAATATCATAAATAAATTCTTCAAAAATTTTAATGGTAAATCTAAAAAACCATTGTATGTTAACTTTTCATATTGGGCTATCAGAGACTATTTAACCCATCACAAGATTATGGTTTTTAGATTGTTAACTTTTTCCTGATCATGTTTTCAATCACTCTCCATCAGAACAAGATGGGTAGTTTTTCTTCCATATCAATGTTTTCCTACATGGAATCATAGATTGTGTTATCTCCTATGACCCTTTTACTTCTCTTTATTTATTTTAAAATGGTAGTTATATTGACTCTTTTCAGATGTGGTCCTTTTAATGATTTTTTAATGACCAATTTTAAAATTGCGAGGACACAATTCTCGAAAGGGTGGAAGGATGTAACATCCCAGTTAAATAAAGAATATGATATTTTCCTATTTTCTAATATTTTTTAATTAAATATTAATTTTAAATTAATTGGGATTCTATATCCGATAACATACTCAACACACAACAATGTGTTTCATTGAATTCTTATGGTTTAGACAACATTGAGTTATACCAAAAATAATATATTATTATTATTATTTTAAATGGTTGAAAATACATAGCCGTTGTATTGGTCGTAAGGAACATAACTCACCATATAATTATTAAACTTGTTTGTTAAATCTTTTAACATTTATCCAAAAACAATTGAGTCTTAAAATAAGAATTAATCCAATTTTAAGCATAAAATACTGTAATATTTATTAAAAGGTCATTTTACCGCTTTTTGATCAAGAACCCTTTTAAATTATAGTTTTTGTCACTTTTATATGTTATATTTTTTTAAAAAAATTCTTCTTTATAATTGTGACATCAAAATTTTCATTCGATATATTTTTGGTATTTTTCTGATAAAATTCATTTTTTAATCAGTAGTGAAAAGTGCCACATTTTAATTCAAAACTTCCATTTAATATAATTTATTTATATGTACAGATTTATATTATAATTATTTTTAAAGTGTACCTGGATTATATTTTATCCATTAAATTCAATTTAGGTCATTGGAAGTAATTTCACATTTTAATTGGGCATAAACAATGGTCAATGTTTTGATAGTTTTTACTTCTTAAAAACACGCTTTCAGTTTTGACAATGGGAATTAATAAAAAATTAATTTCTTCCACTTATGTGATTTGAATTTGGAAAAATGGATTCCATATTTTGAATCAGGAGGTCCATATTTTGTAAATATTTAACTTTTATTTTGAGACATTATGAATTTTCACCTCAGTAAATATTTTATTTACCATGGTTAAAGGGTAAATATGGTAAATAAGGGTAATAGAATAATATTATAATTATCGTTAAACATTTACTAACCCTATTGGATGAGATATTTCTGACCTAGGGAATCCTTGGGTCGATTGTGGGACCGCATGGAGCAACATGGGAGCGATAATGGCACTTTATATTAATTAATTTAATGTAAAGAAAAAAATAACATAAAAATATATCTTTTAGTAAAACAAATTCTATATGGGGTTATATAAGTGAAATAATTGACTATAAATATTAATTTGAAATATAATGTTATTTTAGAAATCATGGTATTTGATTTATAATTTTTAGACATTAATTAAATAAATTTATTTATGAAACAATGATGATGTAGTTCTTACCTTATTAATGAATGATTTAAATAAATGAGATTATAAAAATTAATAAAAGTACCCAAAACCTATAGAATTGTTATTGGATGATTTTATATCGAAAAATAATCATCTTAGCTTAGTATTTAATGAGATTTGGACCTTTTGAAAACAAAAATGGTTTTACAATAAAATAATACATTCAAACAATCTTAAAGAGCCCCTCCTCCACCTTTTAAAAGTACATCACCTCTAACCACTTACTCACACCTCTAAAGCCTCATGTCTCATAAAAACTCTACCTAAATAAGCACACATCATCCCAATATTCCTCCTAGAAGCATCCCCATAGGAATAATGCAATTCAAGGATTCCTTTTGGTTCAATACAAAGAGAGTTACCTGATTTAAAGCTAATGTCTTCTCTCAAGTGCTTTTCTTTTATTTTTCTTCTCCACCTGTTATGCTCTTATTTTTCTTTATTTACATAAAAAACAGTACCTTCAATAAACTATGTTGTTTTTGTGGGAATAATTTGATCTATACACTTTCACACACCCCCTCTAATGGATACAAACATACTATTTTTTGTACAGCGGACTACTACCTCATGAAACGATGATTGTTCAAATATCACTTACCGCATCTCATAGTGAACATTTTGATGGCACTTTAATTATATATGATATTTAGGATATTTATTTTATCTATATTTTTATTTAATTATCATTTATAATACACCTTTATGATTTTAATGTTCTATAAATACGATAATTTCATTTGAGGAAGTGCGAACTACCTCCCCTAAAAGTAATATGACTCGTTCATGCTATACATGAAACATATAAAGGATGGATTTAATGAACTTGTGAAAAAGATATAACATGTATATTTTAATTTAATTATAATATACATATGTATCATTTAGTTTTAATTCCATTAAAAATGAAATTAGCCTTTATGCGTACGTATGACTTACTGTCTCCATGAACGGTGAATTTACTTTCTTATATAATAATGATATAGACTTTTCAAAATAAATTTATAATGCATATATATGATATATAAGATCATTAGTATCATCCTGTAAATAATGGACTTTTGACCCCTTGGACTATTTTTAATTATAAAAAGTTCATTTTGGACTCATGATCCGAACATTGACAAAATGTCTGACATGATCTTAAATAAATAGATAATTGTTATATCAAGTTAATAAGTGATATAAAATGAATAATAAAATTACAAATGGTTCTTAATAAATTATAAATCAACTTTTTTTTATTATTCAAGAAGAACTAGGTACAAACAAATATAGTCACACACGAGTTAAGGGGGTTTTCATCTAACTTTTTATTCTTGTGAGATTCATGCTATATTTGAAACTATTTCGAAATGTGTTGTTTATGTACTACCCATGATTTTATTTTTTTTAATATGATTTAATCTATGGGTATTTATATCTTCATTGAATGATCCTTATTTCATTGGGTGTATGTTTTTTATGTTACCAAATCGGTAATGAAACCTTTCACCCTCCTCTTTTAGTCAATGACTTCTTTTATGTTATGTCTTTTAATTTATATTCTCTTATGTTGGATATGTTCTCATATATCTTTATTGCTATAAATTTTATAACCAAGTGATGAGATACCATTTTTTCACTCGTCATATCATTTTTTGAATTTTTAGGTGACGCTGTTAGGCTGTCAAATTTTGGTAAGGGGATTTCTAAACACAATTTCCACTCTTTGAGTTTTTACACATACTTAGTTGATTATATTATGTCAAGATTATGTTTGTAATAAATTTTTATTTATTTATGTTTTAACTTATACTTTCCTATGTGTGGATATACTTTTGAAACACATAATCACCCCATTGATAAATTCTTATGTCATTTATACGTTCCTTGAATGGGATTTTGTCTCAATTTACATTCCATTGAGACTTATTTGTTATTATACAACAATTCACTTTTATATGGTGTTTACACTGCCCTTTGACATATTATATCAGGAATATATTTATTCTCATGATAAGATAAGCTTTGTTTAATGATATTCTGTAAGTATTTCTATTCAATAATTTTTATCACATGGTAAGGGACTCTTTAGTTAAAATATTGTTTTAAATGTTTTAAAGATATAATCTTTTTAATAATTGTTATTAGTTTCTACGATTTTAAAATGGGTTTTAGGATTTATTTATATGGAAATTAATGTTTATATATTTCAATTCCTTTAAATATTTTAAAGTGGTATGGGACACTTTGATTAAAAAATAACTTTATTAAATGTTTTAAATGGATTTGAAAATGGTTTTGATAAATCATTGATTATATCTATATCTTGAAATAGTATATTGAGATTACAATGTGGAAATGTTATTAGTGAAATGTTGATATTTTCATTATTTTATGTGTAATGATTATTAAATGGTACATGGAAATTTGAAAGGTGGTTATGTGATAAACCAAATGACTTGTGGTTACCTTATAACCAAGGAATGGTGGTTACGTTATAACCTCCAATGCATTCGGTATGGAAGTCATCCATATGGATATTATATTTAGTGATATGGGTGGAAGTCGACCATATGGTGATTCCATTTATGTATGTTTATGTCTAATGTTACCTTTATATTATATGTGTGATTACTATGGGTTTTATGGTAATATTTTGGTTACATAAAGTGTAAGCAAAGAGTTTTTATTTAGTTAAGAGTATTTACCACTTCATACAGGTGAAATGTATTACTTATGATAAAGTATTCATTGTTTACTTGTTTTTATGAAAAACTTATAGTTTTCCTTCTTTGTGTATCCCTTACTGAGCATTATATGCTCAAGAAACGTTTTTTAAATGTTTTTCACATGACTTAAAGATGAATATGGTAAATGATGGGATAAAATAAAATCCATTTTGTCTAAAACATGGAAGAAGACATGCTTCTTTTTTAAGTGTTTTTGTTTTATGAAAAAAATGGAAATTTAGTAGAAGTGTCTACTTTGTAATTTTTTAGATCTCATAGTTATGGCCAAATTCTCTAAAAATAAAAACCTGAAAAGATCCTCAATGTGAATTGTTAACATAATTCAAGATTATGAAATTTTTAATGTCATGTCCTTATATTAATAACACTAGAATTTGGTAATTTTTTAGCATAATAAAAATTTTCATTTCACTTCAAACATTGAAGTGTGAGAGGTGCATTATGTGTATAAGGCCCCGGCCTTAAACCTTACTTAATATTTAATTAAATGAATAATTCACATTGAGGATCTTTACAGGTTTAGAGTTTTTAAGAATTTGGACATACCTATTACATCTCAAAAGATTACATAGTAGACACTTCTTCTAAGTTTCCACAAAATAAAAAAAAACACTTCAAAAGAAACATGTCTAGTTATATGTTTTAGAAAGCATGTCTTTCCTTGATCACATCCTTGACCCTATTCATCTTTATGTACTATGGGAAACATTTCAAAAACTTCGGATGAGCATAAAAAAGAATAGTAAAGGAAACACAAAGAATGAAAACTGTTAGTTTTTTAAAACAACAAGTAAACCATGAATACTTTACCAAAGTAATACTTTTCACCTTTATGAAGTAGTAAAAACTCTTCACTAACTAAAAGACCATTAATTACTCTTTTGTAACAAAACGATCACCATAAAACCCATATAAAGAACACATAACATATAAAGGTAACTTGGGACATAAGCATACTTAAATGGAATAACCATACAGTTGACTTCAACACATACTTAATGGAATAGCCATACAGCCGACTTCCATACCCAATGCATTGGAGTTTATAACGTAACCACCCATCCTGGTATTCACAGCACCACCCGTCATATGGTTTATCACATAACCACCCGTAAAATGTCCAAGTACCATCATTATACATAAAATATTTAAAATATAAACATTTCAATAACAACATTTAATTTTCAATCACAATAAGTAATTCCAAGAAATTGAATTAATCAATCCATTTTCAAAACCCATTTAAATCAGATTTTTTAATCAAAGTGTCTCATACCACTTTGAAGATTTTAATAGAATTATAATTTTAAAACATTAATTTCCATATAAATAAATAATACAAACCATTTTGAAAACATGTACATTAAAGATAAAGACTTGGAATATTGAATCTTTAAATCATTTAAAACGATATTTTTGTTAAAGAGTTTTTAACAAAATGAGAGATTCTTGAATAAAAATAATTGCGGAATGACATTTAATCCGAGATTTATAATATCATGAAAATAAAAGGGATTAACGATATAATATGTCAAAGGACAGTATACACACCATATAAGAGTTAATTGGTTCATAACAACAATGAAGTCTCAATGGAAATGTAAATTGAGATGAAATCCATTATAAAGATGGTATCCTTAAATTAAGGATAAATCTATCACATAATTATGTGGGAGAAATATAAATACACCCAATATAAGTAGATATTAAGTGTGAAACAATCATAGGTCATTCACACATAATCTTGGAAAAAAAAACTAATGACATAGATATTTAACTCAATGAAATGAGATTGAGTTATGATTTCCCATACAAGTTTATAAGAATTAATCCATGAGATGATTATGTGAAGAAATAGTATATATACACAATGGTTTGTGTAAATTACAACATAGAGATTCCACACATAATATTGGCATAATAAAAAACAAGAAATAGAGTTTTAACCCAAATAATTTAAAGTGGGTTAAGATGTTCCCTTACAGAAATCTGACAGCCAAACAGCGTCACTTTAAAATTCAGAAAATGAGTTGATGAGAGAGAAAATGTTATCTCATCACATGGACATAATAATTTTCACAAATAAGGATATATAATAACATATCCCAACATAATATTATGTGAATTAAAATACATAACAAAAGAAGTCTTTTAAAAATAGGAGGGTGAAATGTCCCCTTACCGACTTGGGTAACTTTCGAAACGTACACCCCATGGAAGAAGAGTCATACAATGAAGATGTGAATATCCATAAATAAAATTATACAACACAAAGTGTAAAATAATGGGGATTACATACACCACTCAAAGGAAATAGTGGCAAGCGTATCATAAATGTCACGGTAATAAAAGTGAGATGAAAAATCCCTTATGAAAACTCTGCAGCCTAACGACGCCACTAAAAACATCCAAAAATGGATTTATGAGATCAAATAGGGTCTATCATAATATGAAAATAAAAATTACAGTATGAGGAATATAAAATAACATCCCCAAACATAATAAATATGAGCATAAAATAAATGAAATAAAAGAGAGTACTTAAAAATAAAGAGAGAGATTGGATCCCTTACGAAAATTCGGCAGCCTAACGGTGCCACTTAAAACTTCCAAAAATGGATTTATGAGATCAAATAGGGTCTCTCGTAATATGAACATAAAAATTACAGTATTAGGAATATAAAATAACATCCCCAAACATAATAAAGATTTTCTTAAAAGAAATGACATAAAAGAGAGTATTTAAAAAGAAAGAGAGAGGTTGGATCCCTTACGAAAATTCGGCAGCCTAACAGTGCCACTCAAAACATTCCAAATCGATTGATGAGAGAAAATAGGGTCTCCTATAATATTTACATAAAAAGTAAAGTAGTATTAATATAAAATAACATCCCAATCATAAGAATGTTGAGCTTAAAAGGAATGACATAAAAGAGTGTACTTAAAAAGAAAGAGAGGGGTAGCATCCCCTACCTCAAGTCCGACTTGCCTTATTTGTCTCTTTATATTCATGAATAATAAAAAAAAATCAATTATAATTCCTTAAGGACCTCTTTTAAAGATTATTATTCAGTTCATATCACATATTATAATGTTATAATTATTGGTTAATAATGTGAGTTCATATCAGACGTTTTTGTCGATGTTTGGTACATGAGTCAAAAATGAACTTGTTTGAAAATCATTGTCCATGTAGTTATATGAAAATCATCTCTAGAATAGTATTAATTACTTACATATCATATATATCCAGTGAATATTCATTTTATACTACTCCATAACATTTGGAGATAAAAAATAAATGAAATGCACCGTTCATGGAGACGGTAGGCCGTACGTACGCATGAACGCTACTTTCATTTCTTTGTCATATAAATGGAATTAAAATAATTGAGAGATATATATATTATAATTCCAGTATAAAATAAATTTTATATAGGTCACATATGTTCATTAATTTCATTCTTTATACATTCCGTGTATTGTATGAATGAGTCGCATCACATGAGGGGGCGGTAGTCCACACTTCCTCGTATGAAATTATCGCATTTGCACAACACGAAAAGCATAAAGGCATGTTTTAAATATAAAATTCAGAAGCATATAGAAAACATAAATACCATATATATAATATATAAAATATAGTGACATCATAATGGCCACCTTGAAAAGTGTTAAGAGAAGATTGAAGAATCATCGTTTCGTGATGTAGAAATTCGCCACCCATAGAAACAGTATGTTCTTTAACCATTAGACAATGTTTTGTGTAAGTGTAGCTAGAATCCTTCACATAACAACATCCTAGTACATTTAATATACTGGTGTTGTTACAAAAGAAAGGAATAAAAAGATTTTAGTGGGTTGTAGAAGAAAAATAAAACAAAAGAACACAAGGGAAGAAATTACCTTTAAATCCGGTAACTCTCTTTGATTTGAGCTCAAAGGCTTCCTTCGAAAGGATTCTGCACAATGTGAGGCTTCAATTATGAATATATGGATCTGGAGAGATTAAATGGGCAGGGGTTGGCGGAGCCAAAGGCTTGAGAGGTGTGTGTAAGGTGGTAGAGGTGGGGGCCTTTTATACGAGGAGAGGAGGGGCACTATTGGAAAGTTATAAAATATTACATTATTATATAATGCTTTTCGAATTTTAAAGGTCCCAAAAGGATATATTTCGAGGATAAGGTGATAAGGTTTCGAAATATACCCATACAATAGGTTTGTAAAAAGTGTAGGTCTTAGATTTTACAATATTATTTCATTTTATTTAAATCGTTAAATAATGAGGTAATCGCTACATCATCATGGTGTCATAAATAATTATATTATTTAGTGTCTAAAAATTATAAAAAAATATCATGATGTAGTAAATCTTTTTATCTTTCTAATTAATATTTATAGTAAAACATATGACTTGTATAACCCCATCTAAAAATTGGTTTAGTAAAACAACACATGTTTGTGACATTTTAATTTTAACTTTAAATAAAAAGGTATGAATGTCATTTTCCAACCAAAGTGGCTCCATGTGGTCCCCAAGTTGACCCATGGATTTTCGTGGTCGGCCATGACTCATCCAATAAGGGTAGAACATGTCACATGGTCATTTCATATTATTAAAAAAATTATTTTTACATTAAATTACACTAATTACCTCTAATCGCGATTAAAAACATAAAAGTTACTATTCACCAAAAAATTATATTATTCCCATTGAACCACTTTTTACTTCTTAATGACAACCATGTATGTCGGATTTTTTAAATTTAAAACACAGAGGTGGTAAAATTTCATTTAAACTTAAAATCAGTTTTATAAGTACCACATAGTGGTTTCACTATTCATCAAAAATTGATGTTTTTCAGAAAAATACCAAAACCTCACCCTAAGCTATATTTGATATTCTGAATTCAAATATGATGTTTATTTTACAATATTAAAAACATATATGTTACATTAATTAATTTAATAATTAATTCTTGCTGTCAGTGACAATAGCGTGTTTTTATGAATCAATAAGTATCAAAAGATTGACACTAGTTTAAGTCCAATTTCAAGATAAAATTAATTCCAATGACCACTATTGGATTAAATGGTAAAAATATATTCTAATTTTACTTTAAAACCAATTCTAAATATAATCTAATCACATAGAAAATTAGATTAAAAATAGGTTTTGAATTAAAATACAACATTTTTCACTATTCATTAAAAATGAACTTTATCGGAAAAATACAAAAAATTTACACAAAGTAAATTTTGATGTCCCGATTATAAATAAGAATTTTATTTTGTCAAATATAACACATAAAATTTTCAAAAAGTGGATTTAAAAGAGGTTTGTCATCAAAAGGTGGTTAATCAACCTTTTAAAGAATATTAGAATGTTTACGCATAAAATTGGATTCTTCGCATTTTTAATCCTATAACATATATTGTAAAAAGTAAAAATATTTGACAAACATATATAAAAATTTTTAGTTATTTATTTTCATTCCCGCCATTACAACGGCTGGGCATTAACTACAAATTAAAATAATATTATTTTATTATTAGAGTGCAACGTAAGATTCCCAAGAAACTCGTTGTTGCGTATTGGGTACGCCATCGAGCATAGCGTCCCCTTTAATGTTATATTAATATTTTATTCACAAATATGGATAAATGTGAAAATGTCATATTCTTTACTAACCTGGGGTGTTACATCCTCCCCCCCTTTTAAGAATTGTGTCCTCACAATTTTAAAATTGGGCTTGGAAACTTCATTGAAAATCCCACATCGGAACAAGAGTCAGTAAAACAATCACTTTAAAATAAAGAAAGAGAAGCACAAAGGTCACCCGAGTTAACCCATACTAGGATTCCATGTAGGAAAACATGGTTATATAGGACAAAACAAAGGGTCATGTTCTGAGGGAGAGTGATAGTAAACATCTCTTGTAAAAATTTAACTATAAGAAAATCACAAACATGTGATGGGTTAAACGGTATTCGATTCCCCAGTAGGAAAAGTTTACATACATCTTTTTTGTTTTAAGTTACTCTTCATTGAAAAATTTATATTTGAGCTTAACTAAATCATAATGAAACATACTTACTTGTCACGTAGACTTTCATCTTTTACTAGATTCCTAAATCAAACTCATATTTTCTTCAAAAGACGAGTATTTAGGAAGGCTTGTTCGCATTAAGAGTACTGTAATCAACTTCTTGAGAATCACCTAATCCAAAAAAGAGAACTATATATTTCCCATGTATTTATACAAAATCCAAAACCAAAATTGTGAGTATGAGATCAGATAAACCACAAAATAATAATCCATTGTAAAAAGAAAATATTTTCTTAATCTCCAAAATTTATCCAAAAAAAACCAAAGTTCAACAAAGACCATTCGATAAACAATTGTCCATAAAATTCCTCAAAGTAAACCAAACTAAGATTGAAACCCAAATATTTGAAGGATTCAATCACATAGTCTTCCAAGGTACAAATTATCTTTTATCTCCAAATAACATCAGTTGATCTTAAATGATCATATTGAAAGGTAATTAACCTAATCACATATTGTCGATGATAGGTTAATCATTTCCCAAGATAATCCCAAAATAAATTTACTCTTGATTCCTAAAATCATATAACTAAAAAGAATTAGTCAAACTAAACAGGGACTTCACGTAGTCCAGTGGTAGGTGATAAATACCAGTCGCACATTGGTTGTGGGTTTGATTCATGCAGCTTTGTCCGACGCAATGGGTTGTGACACGGTCTGCATGTTGTCCATTTTCCAAAACTATATAATTCTTAAAACATTCTCCAAAACAAGATAAAATCTTCAAAAAATAATTATAACATATTTTAACATCAATTTTATCTCATGCCTTTCATTTTCCATCATAATATATAATAACCCATAATTACCCCAAAAGTAAGGATCATATAAACCCTAATGGTTACCTTTATAATTATTACCTGAACTTCCACATCAATTGGTCATCTCGTACATGATGCATTACAGAACATACCAAGGTACAAGTGGTTGATCATGAATCTTTGATAGTTGGTTTAGAATAACCACGAGTCTCCTCATTGAATCCCCCGTTTCATCCAGTCTCTTAATCAGAGAACCACCTCAGTTTCCTTCAAACCTATTGTCACTTTGGTGCCTGATAGATCCATCCATTCACTAAAAACAGAAATGTCAGTCTGAGTATATCAACAAAACCATCATGTACTAATGAGGAAGATAAACACTAGGATATACTTACTCATTCACTTTATCTAAATGTAGGACTCTTTCTGAAATCCTAACCATTATAGTAATGTCACTTATGCCTAGAGAATACCCTAACCTCTAAAGTTATCTAAACCGACCTCTGATACCAACTATAAGGCCTCAGCCTTAAACCTTAATTAATATTGAATTAAATGAATAATTAACATTGAGGATATTTTCAAGTTTAGAGTTTTAGAGAATTAGGAAATACCTATTACATCTCAAAAGATTACATAGTAGAAACTTCTACTAAGTTTCCATAAAATAATAAAAACACTTAAAAAGAAACATTTCTAGTTCCATGTTTTAGAAAGCATGTCTTTCCTTGATCCCATCCTTGACCCTATTCATATTTAAGTCATGTGGGAAACATTTCAAAAACCTGTGATGAGCATAAAAAAGACCAGTAAAGGATACACAAAGAAGGAAAATTGTTAGTTTTTCAAAAAAATAAGTAAACCATGAATACTTTACCAAAGTAATACTTTCCACCTTTATGAAGCAGTAAAAACTCTTCACTGACTAAGAGACCATTACTTACCCTTTTGAAAACAAAATATTACCATAAAACCCATATAAAGAACACATAACACATAAAGGTAACTTGGGACATAAACATACTTAAATGGAATAACCATACGATCGAATTCCACACATACTTTATGGAATAGCCATACGGCCGACTTCAATACCCAATGCATTGGAGGTTATAACGTAACCACCCGTCCTGGTATTCACGGCACCACTCGTCATATGGTTTATCGCGTAACCACCCGTAAAATGTCCAAGTACCATCATTATACATAAAATATTGAAAATATAAACATTTCAATAACAACATTTCATTTTCAATCACAATAAGTAATTCCAAGATATTGAATTAATCAATCCATTTTCAAAAACCATTTAAAAGAGATTTTTGAATCAAAGTGTCTCATACCACCTTAAATATTTTAATGGAATTATAATTTTAAAACATTAATGTCCATATAAAAAAATACTACAAACCATTTTGAAGACATGGACATTACAGATAAATATTTAGAATAGTGAATCTTTAAAACATTAAAAACAATATTTTTGTTAAAGAGTTTTTAACAAAATGAGAGAATCATGAATACAAATAATTGAGGAATAACATTTAATCTGAGCTTTATAATATCATGAAAATAAAGGGATTCATGATATAATTTGTAAAAGGACATTATACATACCATATAAGAGTGAATTGGTGCATAACAACAATGAAGTCTCAATGGAAATGTAAATGGAGATGAAATCCATTATAAAGATGGTATCCTTAAATTAAGGATAAACCTATCACATAATTATGTGTGAAAAATATAAATACACCCAATATAAGTGGATATTAAGTGTGAAACAATCATAGGTAATTCATACATAATCTTGGAAAAACAAAACCAATGACATAGATATTTAACTCAATGAAATGAGATTGAGTTATGATTTCCCATACAAGTTCATAAGAATTAATCAATGAGATGATTATGTGTAGAAATAGTATATCTACACAACGGTTTCTGGAAATTACAACATAGAGATTCAACACATAATCATGGAATAATAAAAATAAGAAGTAGAGTTTTAACCTAACGAATTGAATGTGGGTTAAGAAGTACCCTTAAAGAAATCCAACAGCCTAACGACGTCACTTAAAAATTCAGAAAATCATTTGATGAGAGAGAAAATGGTATATCATCACTTGGACATAAAATTTTCATAAATAAGGATATAGAAGAACATATCCCAACATAATATTATGTGAATTAAAACACATAACAAAAGAAGTATTTTAAAAATAGGAGGGTGAAAGGTCCCCTTACCGAGTTGGGTAACTTTCGAAACGTACACCCCATGGAAGAAGGGTCATAAAATAAAGATGTGAATACCCATAAATGAAATTATACTAAATAAGTGTATAATAATGGGCAGTACATACACCACTCAAAGGAAATAGTGTCAAATGTAGCATAAATGTCACGGGAAAAAAAGTGAGATGAAAAATCCCTAACAAAAACTCGGCAGCCAAACAACGCCACTTAAAACTTCCAAAAATGGATTTATGAGATCAAATAGGGTCTCTCATAATATGAACATAAAAAGTACAGTATGAGGAATATAAAATAACATCACAAAACATATTAAAGATGATCTTAAAATAAATGACATAAAAAAGAGTACTTAAAAAGAAAGAGAGAGGTTGGATCCCTTACGAAAATTCGGTAGCCTAACGGTGCCACTTAAAACTTCCAAAAATGGATTTATGATATCAAATAGGGTCTCTAATAATATGAAAATAAAAATTACAGTATGAGGAATGTAAAAGAACATTCCCAAACATAATAAATATTAGCTTAAAATAAATGACATAAAAGAGAGTACTTAAAAAGAAAGAGAGAGGTTGGATCCCTTAGAAAAATTCGGCAGCCTAACGGCGCAACTCAAAACATCCAAAATGGATTGATGAGAGACAATAGGGTATATCATCATATTAACATAAAAAATTAAAGTAATATTAATATAAAATAACATCCCAATCATAAGAAAGATGAGCTTAAAAGGAATGACATAAAAGAGTGTACTTAAAAAGAAAGAGAGGGGTAGCATCCCTTACCTCAAGTCCGACTTGTCTTGTTTGTTTCTTTATATTCTTGAATAATAAACTTTGGTAAATTTATAATTTCTTAAGGAAATCTTTTAAAGATTATTATTCAGTTCATATCACATATTATAATGTTATAATAATTGGTTAATAATGTGAGTTCATATCAGACGTTTTTGTCGATGTTTGGTACATGAGTCAAAAATGAACTTGTTTGAAAACGATTGTCCATGTAGTTATAAGTAAATCATCTCCAAAATAGTATTCATGACTTACATATCATATATATCCAGTGAATATTCATTTTATACTACTCCATAACATTTGGAGATAAAAAATAAATGAAATGCATTGTTCATGGAGACAGTAGGTCGTACGTACACATGAACACTACTTTGATTTATTTGTCATATTAATCGAATTAAAAATAATTGAGAGATATATATATTATAATTCCAGTATAATATAAATTTTATATATGTCACATATGTTCATAAATTTAATTCTTTATACATTCCATGTATTTCATGAATGAGTCACATCACATGAGGGGGCGGTAGTCCACACTTCTTCGTATGAAATTATCGCATTTGCACAACATGAAAAGCATAAAAGAATGTTTTAAATATAAAATTTGGAAACATATAGAAAAAATAAATACCATGTATATCATATATATAATATAGTGACATCATAATGGCCACCATGAAAGGTGTTAAGAGATGATTGAACAATCATCGTTTCATGAGGCAGAAATTCGCCATCCATAGAAACAGTATGTTCTAAAACCATTAGACGAAGGTGTGTGTAATTGTAGCTTTAATACATCACATAACAACATCCTAGTATATTGAAGATACTGGTGTTGTTACAAAATAAAGTAATAAAAATATTTTAGAGGGTTGGAGAAGCAAAATAAAACAAAACAACACAAGGGAAGACATTACCTTTAAATCGGGTAACTCTCTTTGATTTGAGCTCAAAGGATTCCTTGAAAACGATTCTGCCCAAAGGGAGGCTTCAATGATGAAGATAGGGATGTGGAGAGATGAAGTGGGTAGGGTTTGGCTGAGCCAAATGCTTGAGAGTTCTGTGTAAGGTGGTATAGGTGGTGGCCTTTTATAAGAGGAGAGGAGGGGCACTCTTGGAAAGTTATAAAATATTACTTTATTATATAATGCTTTTCAGATTTTAGAGGTCCCAAAAGGATATATTTCTAGGGTAAGGTGATAAGGTTTTTAAATACACCCGTCCAATAAGTTTTTGACAAGTGTAGGTCTTATATTTTACATTATCTTTTCATTTTATTTAAATCGTTAAATAATGCGGTAATTGTTGCATCATCATGGTGTCATAAATAATTTAATTTATTTAGTGTCTAAAAATTATAAAACAAATATCATGATGTAGGAAATCTTTTCATATTTCTAATTAATATTTATAGTAAAACATATGACTTTTATAACCCCATCTAAAAATTGTTTTAGTAAAACAACACATGTTTGTGACATTTTAATTATAACTTTAAATAAAAAGGTATTAATGTCATTTTCCAACCAAAGTGGCTCCATGGGGTCCCCATGTTGACCCATGGATTTTCTTGGTCGGCCATGACTCATCCAATAAGGGTAGGACATGTGTCACAGTCATTCCATATTATTAAAACATTATTATTACCTTAAATTACAATAATTACCTCTAATCGCGATTAAAAACTTAAAAATTACTATTCACCAAAAAATTATTTTAATCCCATTGAACCACATTTAACTTCTTAATGACAACCATGTATGTCGGATTTTTGAAATTCAAAACACAGAGGTGGTAAAATTTCATTTAAATGGAAAATCAGTTTTTATAAGTATCACTTAGTGGTTTCACTATTCATCAAAAATTGAAGTTTTTCAGAAAAATACCAAAACTTCACCCTAAGCTATATTTGATATTACGAATTCAAAAATGATGTCTATTTTACAAAATTCAAAACATATAAGTTACATTAATTAATTTAAAAATTAATTCCCGCTTTCAGAGCAAATTGCGTGTTTTTATGAATCAATAAGTATTAAAAGATTGACACTAGTTTAAGTCCAATTTCAAGATGAAATTAATTCCAACAACCACTATTGGATTAAATGGAAAAAATATATTCTAATTTTACTTTAAAACCAATTCAAAATATAATCTAATCATATAAATAAATTATATTAAAAAGAGTTTTTGAATTAAAATACAACATTTTTCACTATTCATTAAAAAATGAACTTTATCGGAAAAATACCAAAAATTTTCAGAAAGTAAATTTTGATGTCCCGATTCTAAAAAAGAATTTCATTTTGTCAAATATAACACAAAAAATTGTCAAAAAATTTATTTAAAAGAGCTTTGTCATCAAAAGGCGGTTAATCGACCTTTTAAAGAATATTAGAATGTTTACGCTTAAAATTGGATTCATTCGAATTTTTAATCCTCTAACATTTATTGTAAAAAGTAAAAATATTTGACAAACATATATAATCATTTTTTAGTTAGTTCCGATCAATCCTGCCATTACAACGGCTAGGCATTAACTACAATTTAAAATAATATTATATTATTATTAGAGTGCAACGTAAGATTCCCAAGAAACTCGTTGTTGCCTATTGGGTACGCCATCGAGCATAGAGTCCCCTTTAAAGTTATATTAATATTTTATTCAAAAATATGGATAAATGTGAAAATGTCATATTCTTTATTTACCTGGGGTGTTACAATGTATATATTTTTATCTATTTGCATCATTTTATATCTTTTCCCCATGCATCTTTACTCAATTGCATGATCCCCATCATTATTATGAATAAAACATTTACTAGTAGCCATAGGACAATTTTTTATATGTTTCTTTCCTCAATTTGAGAGTAAAGGAAAATAATATTCTTTTTTCAAGGTTGTTATATTTTCCATTGAATTCCATTTTTCTCTTCTTATGAAAGCCATAAGATTAATGGGTAACCCCAATATCATTCTCAACCATTAGATAACATTGAATGTTTTCCTCATAGATACTAATGTCTCTTTTGGCTAACACCATTTAGTGAATTGTTTCTAAACCACTAGAGGTTCAATCAACCTTACATTCATGTTTGATGATAATTCTAGAAGAGTACCATCCATGTCCTGGGAATTTTTCCTCATACAAACCAATAGATTCATCATCCTTTTTCAAAACATCAAGTATCTTATTCTCCATCTTCGTATGAAGAATATGTGAAAATTTCATACTAAAATATATGTTCTCAAACATATACCATAACGTATTTTAAATTTCATCTAGTTTCATCATATAATTAATAAGATTCCACCATTTATCTGCTTCACCTTCCATGTTTTAGAATTCAAAAATGAATTTCTGATGTTATAAATATCGAAGAACTGAAAGTATCCTTTTAGTGGTATTCATCCACTATTCATCTACTAGTGTATTCAAATAACCACTTAATGATGATGAATGCTACCTCATGAAGGACTCAACACAATGTTTTCCCATCCTTTTTCTCATTTGGAAGTCTATCATTATTCAAAACTTAATAATTTGGTGTGATCATAACAACATGATTATTAGTTAATTCTCCCATAACATTAGGTTTCTCATGAGAACAATAACTTCATTTCCCAGCGTATTCAGCATTAATTTGATTCCTTTGATTTCCATCCAATGAAAAAAATTGAAAATCAATATGTGAGAAACATAAATAATAGTTGGAAAACAACATAATAAAGGAAATTTACATATAAAATATCAATTCAAGAAAACATAGGATTCCTCCTCAGTAATTAATGAGCATCAATAAACTTCTAGGATTGTATACTCTATATCGAATTATCATTATGGATCCTACAATATTTTTATCATCCTATTTTAAAATGGATAACTAATCCTTGTTTTTATACACACTATAGTGTCCCAAACTTTTCATGAATAAATATTACATCTAAATAGAAGAATATTTATTATATTACATACCAATATCTTTCCTAAAAAGTATAGTTTTAGTGACTTTGGAATCTTGGAAACATAAACAACTGATTTATTAAACTTCTACATCATCTCTCTCTTATTCCTTCATAACTAGTCCCATTTTTGGAACAACTTACATAATACCATTTATTATATCCAAGGGAATAGAAACAAAATAAAGGGTGAGATCAGATGGTTCACAATGGTAATTAAGGGAGATAATGTAATAATAATGGCATAAGAACATAAAAAAATTACTTTTTAAAATAATATCAGGTATATCAATGATCATGATATTGACTATTGGAAGAAATAATAAGGGGTTCAAAATACATGATTTATAAGTTAATAAAAGAACATAATTCATTGGAGTATAACATAAGACATAAAATTATTGCATATACATTAACATTGAAAATAAATTTCATATTATTCAATCCTCAATTCAAAAATCCATCATACCATAAAAAGTATCTTACTGAACAGAGTTCATTCCTCATTCCTTCCTTGTATTATTGAACCATGTTTACCCAGGTTCTATTCTTATATTATTGATCATAATTTATTTACCATTAAAGACATATTTATCTCATGAGATATAATTCTTTACCCAATGATATTGTGGTAGATATAGTTCCCACCAATCATATATTGAAAACTATACATATTTGTTCCACAGAAACATAAATCATTTTTCATATTAGAACCCTAGAAAATAAAGGTGTTTCATAAACATTAAATTATATCATATCCCTTGGAAAAAATGGGCTTCCTAAATATCATGCCATTATATACAAAAATCAGAAAACAATAATGACATTATTGTAGAAAAATTATCCTTTTAAAATAATAAATAACAGAAAATAATGTTATATTAGATGGAATATAATTTTGAGAGACCACTTGAAAATAATTTCTGAGTAAAATGCCTTGTCTATTTTGAAAAGAATTTTTTAAAATTACACTCAATTTTAAAAGAAAACATTTTCATTGAAAATAACCTTTTAATATTTTAATGTATTTTACAAGTAATTAATTCTTCAAGAAATTGAAAAATTATCATCATGGAACATTATATAAGATAAAATTCCTTTTAAAAATTTTCTAGAAATGTCACAAAAAACCTTGTTTAGAAAATGGAAAAAAATTTCTTTTCAAACCGTTTCATAAAAATTCACACATGTATAGAAATTAATTTTATATATTATAGATTTAAAAAAATTGGAAAATAATTTTTGGAAACATTAACATGGAAGTGAAATATTCCACATCACACACTTATAAAAAATCATGAATAATAATGAGATTGTGAAATTAACCATTAATATAGTTTTGATTTCCTTCATATGTATATGGAACTATATTTAATTGTTTACAGAATTATTATAATCTGTTTTAGAACCATACAAATATTTATTATATCATATATGGGACTTTTACAAAATATTATCACCCTTTTGTTGATAATATTTCATTATCATCCTTCTTTAATGAATTAATGGCTACAATTTTTAATGCACGATTTATCATTTAAGTCAAAATTAGTTTTCATCAAATATAGTACATTCAGTAATATAATGTTATTATGGTAATATATATAATATTTAAAAATTAAATACATTTATATAATCATTATTGATTGATGAACAAGGAAAGTGAATTGCATGTTATCTTGGGGATTGTAGGTCGTGTGTACATACGAGCGATGGTATCATTCCCTTAATGGTGAAATGTTAACGAAATAAACGGTATATGAATATTTTTATATAATAAATATAATTTTATAAATATCATATATATATATATTTCTATCATTATAACCATCCAAATAATTTGGTGATGAAAGACATATTATACCACGATGTGGAGACGGTAAGTTGTATATACACATGTGCGATGATTATATTTTTTTATAGGATGCATAGAAGGTCAAATATAGTTGTAAAATAATCACAATAAAATATTATTATATAAGTGATACTATATTTATTAATTTATAAATTAATCAACACATTAAGTTGAAGTAGAGGAAGAAATAATCATTAAATAGTCGGTAAAGATGATAACATTTTCTTTAGAGAACATACTTTAGATATCATATTAGGAATTATAGGGTTGGAATTTTTAGATGATCATAAAATCTATAATGTAGATAGTTATGTTGAAAAGAAAAATTGGAAGGGTATGGTCGAGCATGAAATCTCAATATGATGTGAAGATATGAGGGAGGACATGCCCATTTATATTTTAAGTGAGGGGAAAATTTGGAATTTAAACAAATATTGATTTATAATAAATTATATCTAAATAAGAATACCTAAAAAAGGGAATGGATTCGATGATATGATGATATAAAGATGTAATATCTTAAATGAATATATTTTAGACAATATTTGGTATTATTTTAAACCATATCCTCTTGATTAACCCTTATATAACATAATTTAAATTTAAATAAGGTAAGACCTTATTCAATATTAAAAAGTTGTAATTTTTCTTACCTGATGTTAATAAGATCATACATGAATGATTGAGAATTATTTAGAAAATATTATAATTATTTTTAATTTTTAAATATTGTTTATAATTTTTAATTAATTTTATAATATATTATTTTTGATAAAATATCATTACTGACAATTTTGACACAATTTGTTACTTGGACTTTTAAAAATATCAATATAACAAAGTAACACAATACCAAATATTTAATTATATACTTAATATTTCAATTTAATTTATTTTTTTGATAATATTAATTATATCAAATGATATTTATTTTAATATTGTTAGGAACATTTATTTGATATTTCTATTACTAATATAATTACTACATCATCAATTTGTCTTTTTTTAATAGATTTATTTCAGTAATAAAAGCTAAAAATAAAATAATATCATAAAGATAAATCTTATATAATTTCGAATAATATTTAAAGTTGAATATATCTTCTGGGTGACCCTATATTAAAAATGATATATTATTTATGACATGAATGTGACATCTTCACATTATTATGAAATAAAATGTTATAAATAATATAATCTAATATTAGTGTCACAAGAAGTCAAAATAAATTTATATAATGAAACAATGTTTAATAAAATAAAATTGTACATTTATATTAGTTCATAAAATTCCTTTACCATAGTGAGAATCATATGGGATATTTAAGACAACAAAAGTTATATTTTGCGACTTTCATTGATTTATATGATATATTAGTTATTTTCATGGAAATGACTCTATTAAAAAACATAATTTAGATCCTAATGTGTTAAGGGTCTAATTTTATTCATCCAATAAACTTTAATATTGTTTTATAGTCATTTTATAGTCGCTATTGTTTTATTTTTAACATAAATTACACTACTTACCAATTAACATCGCAACAAAATTCAGCAAGTATGTTATTCATATTAGAAAAAAACTAAAAGGTCATATTCAATAAATTTGTACATTTTGAGTCCAAATTTGGTATCCATTTTTCAAAATTATAAAAATATTAGTATCAAAATTTAATTTAAATTATACAGTTTCATGAAACAAAATTTTTTTTAAAAAAATGAGCTTTTTTAAAAATATGATGATTTTATAATAAAATCATGTATAAAATGCATTTAAAAAACAATAATTGTATTATTTTAAATAAAAATGACCTAATCAATTTTAAAACTAATTCAAAGAATAATTTTACATATAAATTCATTAAAATAAAATATATTTTTCAGTAAAAATAAGTATTATTTCCATTCCTTAAAAATAAAATGTTTTTAGAAAAGTATAGAAAAGTAATTTTATGATAATTGTGACATGGTGATAAAAAAATAAATTTACTTTGTCTAATAAATTTTATATAAATTATAAAAAATCTCATTCATAAGGAGAAATAATCAATTTTTAATAAAACTTATTTTTAAGAAGAAAGTGACTTTATAAAACATTGGGGGATAATTTTATATGAACTTACCTATATCACATAGAAAACATTCATACTATGTTTAAACATTATATATATTTCATAAATTAGTAATTAATATTTATTCCATCCAATTTAATATCAAGGATATAATTAATATATAATATTTATGAGGTTCATTTTAAGTCGCGATTGAGGGAAATTAATTTTGTTAAAGAATTAATTTTTTAAGAGAAATATTAGTTAAAATACTGTGGTGTTATAATAATATCATAAAATAAGAGATGGTTGATAGGATATGGTCGACATGTCATAAGATTTCTATTTATTGTCTAATTTTTACATTATAAAAAAATTTTACAAGTCTTTAGTATATAAAATGTTGTTACTATAGTTAAAATAAAATTTGATTAAATAATGTTTAATCAAAATGATAAGTTTTAAATTGACACCAAAACATGATAAAATTCTCTTGGTTGATGGTTTGAAGTAGTATGTCCTGATTCCCGTGGGATGTGTTTTATGAAGGCCGAATACTTCGCGAAGCCTCATGTGCCTCAAATGACCTTCTTCCGCTATGAAGGTAATATGAATTTGTGAAAGGAATATCCACCATGTTTAGAGGCTCTCAAAAGCACACTATTTGAGGTTTTATGATTCCTTGGGACTCTACAGGACAATTTCTTGTAAATCCCATGAGATTCACAAAATTTGAGTACAATGTCGAAACGTGGTTGAGTCTCCCCCTTTGAATGAAGGAAACAAGAAGGTTTTTAAATTATAAGGATTTAGTGAATATCATAAGTAGATGTTGATGGAAAATTTTGGATTTGATAATGAGTACAACTCTATTGGACATGAGATTGATTATCAATCCTCTGTGTGGTTGCAAAAATCATTCTGACTCATGAAGGAACACCGTCGTGGCCTCACAGCATCACGAAGAGGTATTATAGGAATCATAGAGGAACAATCTCAAGCCTTCACATGTTCTCAATGGGACGATCTATGAATTAGTCCACCATAAACTAGACCTCTATGAAATGGCTCAGTGAATGGGATCCCCAAACCGTTTTGGTATCCTTACTTCAAACAACAACAAAAATTGATCTGTAACTCCACTTGGGCTATATGATCAGTTGAATAAATCCATCAAAATGGGATATTCTCCATGATCATGTTACAAATAATTTAGCACATATTTGGATTCAATTTTACTAAAAACAAATTCATCCCTTATAATGAGGATTAAGGAGGTGAAAGAGTGTTGGGGGAATCATTATCTGATTAGAACAATGAGGAAAATGAAAACAATAGAGCCCATTGTTACTTGATTGTGTTGTTTTACAAGAGAGATAAATAAGGTAAAATTTTCTACAATTGGTATGTGACATCGATCTCTATTACATGTTTCCTAATGAGGAACACCCTGGAAAGCATGTTCAATAATGCACAGTCGACATTATTCTTTACTCTTATCTAGTGGAAAAATGGGGTAACGCCATGGGCATTGAATTATACATGAATAAATTGGAATGAAGATTTTATAAAACAATTCCCAAAATCTAGAACACAATGGGAGTTTCAAGGGTGTATATGATAACATTAGACTGTGGTTCAAACACAAAATTCATACTATTAGCCTATAATGGAGAAAACAAATGAGTGTTGACCACTAACCATGAATCTAATCATAGAACATGTCTTGGAATTTTTTCCAATCTCTTCTGGGGAAATGGCCAAAGATGGTAGGTTAGTTACTATGGAATGCAAAAATTCTGTTAGGGTGAAACTTCAAACATGTTTGGTGATGGGGTTCCAAATGAGGGGCACATAGATCAAGGTAATTAAGTGATATTATGTTCAAATGGATTCCAATACTCTTGGAATTATGCCACCATTACATGAAGAACACCAGGTGTGGGATTATTTGTCTGAACAAGGATGAAAATCATCTTCAAAGGGAAGTGTCTTCTTAGTTTCCACGTGATGGCTAAAGTAACATGAGTGATGTGGTAGATGTCATGATTCATAGGAAGGGTTCTCATGAAAGGGCCTAATATTCCATTTTGTTTTGAATTGCTAAAAAGGAACAATAGATTTGCAGTTTTACGTCTTTTAGTTAGCTCATTGGACACGCAGTTTAACATCATATAGTAAGGATGTGAAATTTTAAAGTTTAATATCATATGATTAGGTTACATCTCATAGATTAGCATCATAAGTCTCAAACGTGGAGTGTGTAGGGCCAATTCATTAAGTCACATAACATTTTTTCATCATGTCAGATCAAGAGGGCTTGCAAAATTCATTGCATGAGGTAAATTTTTAGATTTTCATTATATAAAAGAGGACATAGTGAACTAATGTAAATGATACCCACCCAATAGTTAAAGTATATGGCGAAGAAGAGTATCATGATGGGGGTCCCACATAGAGAAGCATTATGTAGGGAGGGTCTCACAACATACTAATGTCATGATACATGGACCAAGACTCCTAGTTTAAAGTCATAGAGTTTAGACCAATTCCAAATAGTTTTGGTCTTAATGATTATAATATGTGGGTGTATCTCAATGTAATGTTCTAATAAATAATAAGTTCAACTGGTATGAATGAAGGGATATAGGAGGCCACCTGATGCCACATCGAACACTCCCAAGATAAATTGCACAAATTTTATTGTCATGAGGATGGGATAATGAATCATGGTCTGTTAAAAGACTGATGTTGCTAAGGGTATACCCTCTCTGATTATAGTATTGAATCTTTTCATGATTAGATATGTGGCATTCCAAATATATTTGGGATATTTCTACAGTTTAATTTCATGTGTTAAGGATATTTCTTCCTTATATCCAACTATAAGGGAATCTAGGTTCATTGATAGGTAATGGTAATGAAATGAGAATTATATCTATAAGAAGGCCAATGTGACATTTTGTAGGGATAATACCGTAATAAAAGATGTTCTTGTTGTAAAAATGAAGCCAGGACAAAACAAAAAAAAGGTCTATGAATCTCTAGGTATACCAATAGGATTGGAATCAAGCCACATGCAGTTCTGCGAGTGGATGATAGTAGATTAAGGTCATATGGTATAAACCATAAGATATTGGTTTATAGTCATAAGACTTGGACCATGAACAATCAATTTAATATTTTGATGTGTGGACTATTGTAGTTTTTGTTCTAGGGCTACTCATGTGTCATAAAAGAGATAAACTTGACAAAAATGAGTTAGGGGAAGTTTTTCTACCACAAAATTATAAAGAAACCAACAACAGACAGTTTATGTTCATAACACATGGACCGATTATATAAGGAAAATATTTTAAATTCATGATGTCGGAACATTGGATCCTAGATTCTTGTCATAGTGTTCAGACCATGGGGTGATTTTTTTTAGCTTGATCGCATTGGCACACACCCTATAAAAAATCCTTTTACCATTTTATTCAGGCATGATGTGGGATGCATTGAGTGTCCATAGGATTTCCCTAACACATGGGATCACATGGTATGTGTGAGGAGATATAGGGTTGATAATTCCCAGTGAAACCGACCTGCATACTCGATTCCTACAAATTAACGAAAGGATAACACTAAGGGTGTTGGAATTCCAGCAAGAAAAAATGATGTATAAATGAGGTAAATCAAGACTCTCAAGACCTGGATAATTGGGAATATTGTGAGTAAGTATCGACTATTGACCATGTTCAAAAAATCGGTACCAAAACCATACCATTCAAGAATGCATTAGTAAAATTTAAGATCAACTACTGACCACATTTGAAAAAAATGATTTATTATTTTATACCAGAGAACCATTAGGGTGTTGGCCCAGGATGACAGGTTACCCAAAATTGCAAGAGACAATCTCTGTTATGCAGGTCCATCAGATTTTCTAAGATGATTGAAATAAAAATCATGAAATACTCAAATTGTAGAAATAGATTCAAGTAATATCCATGTGGGATTAAAAATTCTAGGTTCCATTACACAGTTCAATTGGGTAAACATATATGGTGAATATGAATGTGGGATTCATACACGGATTTTGTGAATACTTTAGGATCATATTGCATGAACCATGTATTCTAGTTTATGGTCAGAAATCAAGAACCATGATCTCTTAGTTTAAAATAATAGAGTTTGGACAATAGTGAGTATCTCAAAAAGGGAAATGCGGAGAATTTTCGGGTCACAAAATAAACGTGAAGAAGGTGATAAGAGGTCCAACTCCACGTAACACATTCTTTGGATGACTCATACATAGTTTAAAGTAATGATGCTTGGAATAAGGGTGGATACTAGTTTAAGGTCATGATAGTCAAAAAAATGATGGGTTCAAGGGGAAAATGGGATTAATTAGTTTGTTGTTGGGTTCGAAGATGAAAATTATAAATGTAACTATGTATCCCATAATGATTTGAATCAATCTATATGTAGTTCTGGAAGTTGGCACTGAAAATTTAAGGACATATGTTATTGACCATTGAATATTGATTAAATTATTGGTTCTTGGACCATAGGGGAAACGTTCATTCAGATGTTATATATATATGGTACACAAATGGTAAAACCCAATTTGAATGGAGCCAAGGAGGAGAGCAGACCATATAGGCACATTAAGAAGAACTAAATATAGTTATGGTCATAATGCATGGACCGTAACTGAGGACATGTGGTTAGAGAGTTAATGAGTTTAAATATAGACCCATAGATGAAAATTCTAGGTAACACTATTTATCTCATAAGTATAAGAATCATTCCACATGTAGTTATATAACATAAAGATATAAGAAACCAATGTCGGTAGGGGTGATCCACACTGAAGAGTTAATTATGTAATGCCACAATTATCATGAGGCATCCCATGCTTCAGACATGGGGTAAGCTTTGATAACCATTTAATACTCGTCGTATGAGGAATCCCAATTTAAAATTCCGTAAAAACCAACTCTCTTGTGTTTAATAGGCATCTAGTACATGTTCAAGTTATGATCACTATTTAAACTCTTGTTTCAATGACATTAACCCCTAGATTAATGTCATAACATATGGATTATAATGGGTATAACACATCAAATGGGTATTTTTAGTGTGTTGATATGAAAAACCTGATGTGAATGAGGAAAAAGGATTCTCAACACCACATGACACGTCATGGTGAAATTCCCGCATAGAGTTTAAATTCATGATGCTTGGACATTGTGTAAATAGTTTATTGTCATGTTTTCCAGACCATAAAATCTTAGTTTAAGGTCATGGAGTTTGGAACAAGAGAAAAATGAATGTATCATCACAACCAAAAGGGAAATGTGGTGTAAGGAAGGAGAAGCCCTATTTCAATGAAAACTTAAGAAACATTTGTGACATGAATTATTCCCATAGAGATCTGTACATAGTTTAATGTTGTGATACAGGGTCTACGACTTTCATTTTATGGCCATGGGGTTAGACCTAGGGAATTAGGCTTCCAAAAATTGGCATATTTGTCATGATGGAGTAACAATTCTGATGTGAATGAGGGCCTAAGGGTCCATGTGACACACCACACTTTCCCAATAATGCTTGAACAGAGTTTAAAATCAGCATGAACAGACTAAGATTACTAGATTAAGTTCATGTACCTCATGCCCATTTGGTTTTATTGCTACAAAAGAGATTTGTGTAGTGAATCAGAGTACCAACCCCGGTTTGAATGAAGTCCTAGAAGTCCTACTAACACATTTCACATCCCTAATAAAACTCGAAAAGCGTTTAATGTCATGATACATGGATTTTGATTCCTAGTATAAGGTTGTGTAGCTCAGTCCATTTGGTGGAAAATTTAAGTTCATGTTTCATAGACCATAGGATGGATTTTGGTTTATGGTCTTAATGAACAGACCATTTAGGCACTTTGTTTAAGGTCATAGATTTTATACCATGTTCCTAGATAAAATTCATGTGTCTGGAATATAAACTCCCCGTTTATCTTTATAAGTTATGAACTTCTGAGATCTTTTGGATCCTCCATGTTGGTAAAAATCATAACAACACACCTCATACCTTATTATTCATGATTGGTGTGGGAAACAATGTGTGGTGTGGTACTTTTCTTATCACATGGAAGTTCACAAGAAGGGAGAATAAATGTTGAGTTATGGCATTTCCATCAACACATACATAACAACTCAATGTTCCAAAATAAATAGAGGGGTCACTCAAACTGTGTTGGGATTCAAATAATAATAGGTATGTGGGGGAAAGGTAAATATAGAATGTTGAGATCTATATCATGATAGGGTAAACTGATGTGAAGGGAACATTGATGACCAAATTCAAAATAGAATATCCTAAAATACCCGAGTCCAGGATGGTGAAAGAAAAGTTAGAATCAATTGTTAACCGAGTTCGAATTATTGGATATTATATTCATCCTAAAAGGTCTATCCAGTGGTTCCCCAAGACTAGAGGTAGAACATTTTCATCTTATACCATTATCATGATGGGACCCCTTTAAACATGGGATATTATGGTAATCTGGATCAAGAATGATTCTATGTGTGGAGATGGGTTGGGGGAGTGTCCATGTAGAATCCAACACTCTATGATTCACACCACATCACAATTGATCATTTTGGTAGGGAACATCATGAGGAGGGATCAAATCATTCCTCAATGATTGGGTTCCCATGGGAGGCTAAAAACTCAGATGAATCTCATGGTAAAGGAACCCATTGTTGAAAATTGTTTAATGTTGTATTATGTATACCAATGGCTCTTAGTTTAAGGTCATAGAGTTTCGAGCATAAATTTTTGGGCATCTCAAATGGATTTCATTATTGCGGTGTAATGAAAAATATGACATAAATGATGGACTATAAGAGCAAATTCCATAGAACTCACAGTTGTGATAACCCACATACTATTTAATTCACTATTCTTAGACATGAGATCGTAGTTTAAGATCATAGAGTTTAGACAATGGTGATCAGTTGGAGGTCTTACTGACATGACCGAAGATTTGTGTGGCATGAACACATTGGTACACATACTACCAATACTTTTAAGACCACTTGATCCACAATAAATGTTAGAAACATGGATCTGTGAATATTTTCCTCATTAAGGGAATTTAACAGTAGGGGAGATGAGATTTTAGGTTAAGAATGTCCAAATGACACTTTCCTGCTTACATAACTCACATGGGTGCAAGAATGGGTAACACTAAGGGTGTTGGAGTTCCATCAGAACATAAGGAGGTGTAAAGTGTGAACCCTGACTCTTGATATCTATAAAAAAGATGGTATCATGATGATGGAAGATAACTTGTGGAACTATTCAAAATTATAACATCCATATCATGTTACAAGGGATGTAGATAAACAAATGAGGGTCAACCGCTGACCATGTTTGAAAAATGGACCTATCTCAAAATGTCATCAAAATACATTCAAGGAATTTGACCATGATGTTAGGTGATCTGTTATGTCTACTCAACATTCTGTAAGGGGGTACCTTCAAACATGGAAGGTGATGGGGATCCCAATAAAGGGACATGTGAAGTGTGGAGATGGATTGTAAAAACGTCAATGAAAAAATACATCATTCTATTGTATACACCACAATGCCTTTGAGCACTTAAATGGGGGAATATAGGATAGAGAAATTTTATCACTTTCTAATGGAAGGGGTTCATGACCTAGTTCTTTAATGTGGAACAATAGTAGATAGGCAACGAATGTAGAGAACTCTCCCATTTGTGGGATCATGATATTAAGAAGTTGCACGATATGAAATGGTGATGTGGAATCATCTAATTCTTACATTTTTAGGCAACGAGTGTTCTAAAAATAGGATTATAGTACTGTTTAATGGAAAATTTCATCGATTTGAGGCAATGTACTTTAAATTCATACCACTAAGACTATAGAGTTTCCTCAATTTTATGTTCATAGAGCTTAGACAGATTACAAATAGTTAATGGTTATAATTCCAGGACCAAGGGGATCATACATAGATTAACATCATTTAACAAGGATGGAATATTTCTATTTTAAGGTAATACATACAATACCAATGATTCCATGTAGATTAACATCACATGGAATAGATAAATGGTGGATTTATTTTATGGTCACACATCATTGACAACAATTACAATAGTTTTAAGTCATAAAGGATTGACAAAAATGTAATCATTTCTCCATTGTAATGGGTTGGGGTCCTTCAGGATCCGGGGGAACCAAACATATGATTACCCAAAAATAACCCAAACACACATGTGGATGTTCTCTAAAACGTGATGGGATATGCCCTGGGAATCTCTTTAGGGGCTTGTGTCGGGGTCGTCGGTGTGACCTATACAGTTTCAGATGGAAAACATTGATGGGATATTAGACCTAATATTCCAATAAAGTTGGATGGGGTCTCTATCAGGGTCATATGATCATGATTCCTCATGTTTCATGGGTAGTATGAGCTCTTGGAGTGATGTTTATTATGGATGGTATGATATGAAACTAGAAGTCCATTGAGGCAATAGATCCAATGAGGCGGGGATGCCTAGAAAGTCATCTCGATAGGGTGATGGATCCTTTGAGGCATTTAATATTGGAACATCATATCAAAGAGGGAAATGGAACCCTTAAGGTGTGGAATCCAATAAAATTGGATTGATGGGGTGATGGATCCTTGGGTGGCGTCAAAGCATGGATGGTTGGTATAATTGGGTGATGGAGCCTTTGAGGTGTAGAAGCAAGGAATGTCAGAACGATGAGATGATGGTTCCCTATAGGCTTAGAAGTCTAGAATGTTAGACCAATGGGGTAATGGATCCCTAGACGCGTGGATGCCTAAAAGGTTAGATTGATGGGTTTAATGTGCCCTGGTGGAATAAAATCCTAGAACATCGGATCGATTAGGTGATGGTGCTGAATGGAAATGAAATCCTGTAGAGTCATTTTGATGGAGCGATGAGACCTGTGATGCATGGAAGCGTGGAGTGTTGAAACGATAGTGTGATAGTTCCCAATATGAATAGAAGCCTAGACATTCACATGATAGTGCGAAGGATATCTAGAGTCTTGGAATCCTAGAGTGTCAGCAAGATAGGTTGATGGATCGAAGGAGTCGTTGAATCTTAGGCCACAATTATGATAGGTTGATTGAGCCCAGGGGGTAAGGAATCCTGGAGCATCATCATTACAAGGAGACGGAGCCTGAGATGCATGGAGTCCAGGAACATCATAATTATACAGTGATGGTTACCTAGAGGTGTCGAATCCTAGATCATCAGTTTGACATGGAGTTGGTGCCTGAGGGGCATGGAATCCTAGAGAATCATCATAATAGGGTGATAGAGATCAAAAGGCGTGGAAGCATGGAGCATCTAAATGTTAGGGGAAAGAGCCCAATAGGTGTGGGATCATGTAGAGCCATCATGATAGGGTGATGGAGCTCATGGGGCATGGAAGCTTTTAGCATTAGTATGATTGGGAAATGAAACCTAATAGGAATGGAAGAATGGAGCGTCCCCATTATGGGGAAATGTCACCAGGGAGGTGTCTAAACTAGGAATGTTGGATTGACGTGAGGATGGTGGCCTTGAGGTGTAAATTTATAAAATGTGTTATTAATAGTGTTATGTCTCTCTATTGGTATAGAATCATGGAATGTCAGATCGACAAGGTGATGGTGCGTTGGAGGCATGGAGGCCAGGATCATTGGTACGATAGGGATAAGGGATCCATGTGGCATCGAAGCATGGAACGTTATATAAAGGAGGTGATGGCACCCGTGACATGTGGAATCCTACAGCATCGGGCTGGCCGAGTGACGAATCCTATGTGGCATGGTAGCATGGAGCATTGGTACAATGGGGTGATGAGCCTTGGAGGCATGAAATTATAAAGCATGGACATGATAGGGAGATGGTTCCAAGGAGGTTAGGATGCCTGAATCATCGACATGAAGGTTCGATATATTTGGGTAAGCATGTAAGCCGAGAGCCTCGATATGATTGGGTTATGCCGCCTGAGAGGCATTCGTTCCCATAGCAGCGGTACGATGGGGAAATAATTCCTAGTAGGCATGGAAGCTTGGATCATCATCATAATAGAGTGAAGGAGCCCAACAGGTGAGGTATCATGGATCATCGATACAACTGGGTGATGGGGCCAATGAGGTGGGGATGCTTGAAGACTCAATACAATGGGGTGATGGAACATGGGAGTAATTAAATCCATTAACATAAACACGACAAGGCAATTTAGGTTTGGAGGAATAGAATCCCATAGTGTTGACATGATAGTGTGATTTCGGTTGGGAGGCATGGAAGCTCAGATCATTGACATGATGGGGCAATTGCAGTAAAGAGAAATGGATTCCAAGAATATAATATTGATGATGCAATAGAACCTTGGTGGTGTAAAATCCAAGAGCGTCAAATCGATGGGGTAATGGTTCCCAGGAGGTGTGGAATATTAGAGTGTTGGAACATTGGGGAGTTGGAACCTAGGTGGCATGGAATCCTAGAGTGTTAGCATGACGGGGTGATAGAGCCTGAGAGGTTTTGAATCTTGGATATTCAGCACAATAGGGTAATAGATCCCAAGAGGAATGGAATCAAATATCGTCAGTACAATGGTGCAGTGGATTATGGGACTAGTGGAAGCTTGGGGAATTATCATAATATGTGATGGTGCTTAAGATACGTTGAAGCCTGGATCATCGGTACAACAGGCGATGGTGTCTGGGAGGTGTGGAATCCTGGAGCATCAGTTTGACTGGGTGAAGGATCCTAGGATGAATGGAAGCCTAGAGCATTGACACGATAGGGAGACAGATCCTAGGAGGCATGGTATCATGGATTTACATCTCAGAATGTAGAGAAACTAGAGAAGAGATATGTTCAACCATCCATCAGTGTTGGTTCTTCAGAAAAAGGCATGTCATCTACATGAGGAGGAGATCCAAGGTGTCTTATTAGAGTAGATGGAGTACCTCTTCATTGGTCGATAGTGGGGGATGGAGAACCTCAACACTAATTTATGGTGGAGTGGGGAGTACCTCTACTCTAGTTGGTAGCAGCATGGGGGGACACGCAAGCTGGTTGTTGATTGAGATGGTGAGGAACATCATGTCTATTTATGGTATTGTTAGGATAACTTCTAAAATGGATGATTATGAAGATAGGGAGGACAATCATTTCAATTGATGGTAGTGCAGAAAATATCTCTACATTGGATGATGGTAGTGACAGGGAGGTCCTTAGTGTCAGTTTATGGCATTTTGGGTATGACCTCTACAATTGATAATAATGGCGATAGTGAGGACCTTTATGATTTTGAGGGTAGTATGGGGAGGACCTCCACATTGGATGAAGATGTTGATGCAGAAGAACATCATTCTAGTTAATGGTAGTGCATGGAGGACCTCCATAGTGGTTGATGATGGATATATTGAGGACATTTGTACTTGTGGATGGTAGTGCATGGCACACCTCTGTATTGGAAAAATATGGTAACAAGGAGGACCTTCGTGCCACATGGTGTAAGTGTAAGAAAGACCTCTGTAATGGAAGATGTTGGTGAAAGGGAGGACCTCCATGCTATTAATTTTAGTATTGGAAGGGCTAGAATAGTGAATGATGGTTGTTATTGGGAGGATCTTTGTGTTGATGATGGAATTGTGGGGAGGAGCTCTAGAATTTCTAATGATGGTGATGGTAAAGATCATTGTGCTGGTTAATGGAAGTTCATGGATGACCATTTAAATGGACTACAATGGAGAGTGGGAGGACCTCCATACCCATGATGGTATTGTGGAGAGGACCTCATCAATGGAAGATAATGGATATGGGGAGGACCTATGTGTCAGTTCATGGAAATGTAGGGAGAACCACACCATTGGCATATGATGGTGATGGTGAGGACCTATTTTATATTTGATGGATGTATGCAGAGAACCTCAGAAATGGATAATGTTGAAGATGGGGAGGAACTCTGTGTTAGTGATGGCAGTGTGGGGAGGACTTCATTAGTGGATAATGATGACGATGAGGTGGATGTTTGTGCCAATTGATGGTAGTGTGTAGAGTAACTATGCAATGTCTGGTAATGATAATGGTTAGGACCTCCATGTTAGTGATGAAATTTCATGGAGGTCCTGTGTAATGACTAATGGTGGTGATGAGGAGCACATATATCCTTGTAATTGTATTGCAGTGATGACCTCCCCAATGCATGTTGATGGAAAGGAGGAGGATGTCCGTTTTGGTGACACCAGTGCGTGGAGGAACACCACAAAAGATGATAATGGAAAAGGGGAGGACCTCCATAACAGTGATGGAAGGGTGGAGATAACCTCCATAATGGTTGATGATAGTGAAGGGGAGGTACTCTATGCTGATGGTGGTGGTATTGGGAAGACCTCTATAATGGATGATGATGAATATTAGGAGGTCCTTTGTGTCTTTTATGGAAATGTGGGGTTGACCTCCACAATGGTGGAGGATTGTGATAGGGAGGACCTCTGTGTATTTGGTGTATGTGTATGGAGGACCTTCGTAATGGCTGATAATGATGATGAGGAGGACCTCCATGCAGGTTATGTTGGTTTTTGGAGGACCTATGTAATTGATGTTGATATAGATCGAAGGTAAATACATTTAACTAATGGAAGTGTTGTGAGGACCTCCAAAATGACTGATGATGTAAAAGGGAGTTACCTACATTTCAGTTATGGAATTGTATGGAGAACCTATACAATGGTTGGTGATGGAAATCGGGATGACCTCCATGTCGATAACTGTTGTGTGAGGAAGACATCTGCAATAGCTGATTATGGTCATTCGTAGGAACTCTGTACTGATGATGTAAGATTGGGGAGGACATCCATAATGGATAATGATGGAGATAGGGTGGACCAATATTCTAGTGATGTTAGTGAGGTGACGACCTCTTCAATGGTTGATAATGGCGATAGGGAGGACCTATGTGCTTGTGATGGTAGTCTGGGGGGACCTCCACAGTAGATTATGATGGAGGCATGGAGGATATCCATGCTGGTGATGGAACTATTTGGAGGAACTCTTCCCCAACTAATGATGGTGATGGTGAGGACCTCTATTCCAATGATAGAAGTATAGAGAGGTCCATTGCAATGGATGATGATGGGGATGAGGAGGACCTCTATGCCAGTGATGGTTGTGTGGGTATGTCCTAAACACTGGCTTCCATCATCATATGATATCCTGTAAAGACTATTGGTAGTGACTATAACTAAGAGAGTCAACCTAGACTTTTTATGAGGAGGTTGGAGTCTCAATACTATCCAGGTGAAGAAATACTCATGTTCACCTATTTCAGAGATCACATGGGATATAACAATGATAGTTGGGGCCCTGTGACCTATAGAGATTCCATTTATCATGAAATGTTCTTGGTCGACCACTAGAGTCAAAGTCGGGTGTTCTATACTAGTTCTAGTAGGGCAGTGAAGGAGTCTACCAGCCCGTCATCCTATGGAACATTCCACTCAGGACACTATAATATACTGGTAGGATCCCTCTAGGGATGCTCCCAAATAGTGGTCTTTATTGGTTGGGCTCTAACATCCCCAATATTCTATCGATAGGAGATTTATTTTTTGTATCACTTTAAGTAGATCTTCATGAAGTGGTTCTCCCATGGAATGAGGGGAATTTTCCCCTTTCCCACCCATAAGGATAGTGGTGTGGGTGAGAGATAATTAATTCAATGGGTGGGACTTTCCCCAAGTGCATCCCATGAGGGCAGTGATGTCTATGAGGATCCAATAATGTCAGTTGATGGTTTCCATCTATGTATCCTATAAGGGAGGAAGTGTCAGTGAGTAACCTTTGTATATGTGGGTGGTTTCCCATACGTACCCCATGAGGTAAATGATTTCAGTGATGCGCTAATCAAGTTGGGGGAGGGTTCCCCTAGCGTGACCCATTAGGGTGGCAATGTTGGTGAATAGTAGATGGAGTTGGCAATGGTTTTTCTTTAAGAAACCCATGAGGGTATTGGATTTGGGGAGAATTCAATGGAGTTAGGGTTTGTTTTCCCCCTATACGGCCCATGATAGTGCCAATGTTGGCAATGAGTTGATGGAGAAGGGGGTTTCCCCTACCGGGGACATGAGGGAGGCAATTTCTTTGAGAAGTTGATGGAGTCAGGGTTGGATACCCTCTATGTGTCCCATGTTAGTGGTAGAATTGGGGAGGAGCCAATGGATTCGAGGGTTGTTTCCTCTAGCAAGCACTATAGGAAACATCACATAAACCCACAGTTTGGAACTATGGGTATTGCCCCAAAAACCATGTATATAGTCTAGACCCACTATTTCATAAACCATGTGCTACTGAGGCATCACTATAGAGTTATACCCATGGTTTTATAGAAACCGTAGGTATAGCCTTGGATATTTTCAAAATACCCATAGTTTTATTTAAACTATGGTAATATATCTATAGCAATGTTTTACAAAACTTTCGTTATTTATTATCACAACAGACATAATATACCAATGGTAATTGAACCATGGGTATAGATCCTTGGCCAGAAAAAAAATACAGCCTGCACTGGGTTGCAATAGTAACCCTAATTGGGCTGCTACAATAACCCTAAATTTTTGTCTGGGGGATTATGGGGGATAAAACAAGAACATATAGAGATAATGTTTCGAAGATTTATTTCCAAAATATTAGCATTATATAGATTATGATGGATTATAAAATTTATTTTCCCCATGTTACACGATGAAACATTATAGAATTTATTTTCCCGATGTTAGAAGGTGAGTTATTAATGCTCATCTAAAGTCCGTCGTGAAGATGATAAATAAAGAAATGTGCATATTTGGAAGATACGTTGAAGTGAAGTAATAATGAATATGCATTTTCAAATGACGATTCGTATAAAGAAGTAATTTTTTATCCAAAATATAATGTACCGATCAGAGAATGTGGGCGCATCAATAGAAGCTAAATGATACAACCTTGAAAACGTTCATAAGGCATTACTAGAAGTTAAAAGATCTTAAGAACATGGAATGAATTATCATTGTATTACTAAATATTAATAGTTTCTGAAATAATAGCAAGGAAGATAATAAGTATTTTTTATAATACAAGTGATACATTAGGTGTATCTGTTTAATATAATTTGAAACAACAAAATTATTTGATACACTGGGAATAAGTGGGTGCTATAAAAAAGTAACTATATCTTCATCTATGATTTAGAGGAACCATATCTCTCAGATAGAGAAAAATGCTATAATTGAATAATTAAAACAAGAATTGACGGTATTCATTAAAATTAAGAAAAAACCTGAAGCTGCGATGGGTTTCCATTAAAAATAGCATGATGAAAAGATGATGACAATTCATGATTATACGAATTCTCTCATTGAGAATCTAGATGAACTAATAAATAGAATGGATTTAACAGTCGCTATGCTGGATGAGGATCTCCATGTAGTTTGGGAGAATCCTAAAAGTGTAGAAAATAGCAAGAATAGTTTTGGTCTGGCTTCAAGAAGTATGCAGTATAAATATATGGGTAATTTAAGAATCCCATAAAGAATATGCTAACATAGTGACATGTCTATTACATATCAACCATATCACTATGAATCATAAATTTAATATGATTTATAATATCATACATGATGAAATAGGGATGAGAAAACTCAAAATATCTTGCTTCAAAGAAATAATTATTTACCAGTGAGCTGGTTATTACAAAAGGGGTTAATTTCAATTCATGCAATTAGGAGGATTTTCCAGGTGTTTCGCATCAATGAAAAACATGGAATAATAATGTAAGGGGTTATTTCACAACTACCAACCACATTTCACATAATGAAGATATTCGATATAACCACTCTTTCCTTGCTCTATATTTTTTAAACTTGTGTAAGCATTGATGTAGGGGAGATTCATTAAAATAGGTAGTTTCACTATGTATGCATTAAAATAATAATCATTTAGGATTTAAGGAATAAATTAATTTAAATAGATGTTTAAATCAATCACCTTAAATGCCTCAAGCTGGAATCTATTCAGATGTATTGTTAAATTGTTTTATCATGGGGATTTAATATTACAATCTTGTTGTATTTTCTAAAATATGTGTTTTCCATGCTGAGATCTATCTATAAAAATTGGAAGTGAAGGGGTATTATGAAAGAAGTGGGAAGTAAACTCTATGAAAAAGTATTATCTCATCCATCACCCTGGTAAATACTATTATAAATCTGTATAGACATTCTTGAATATGTCTTTTCATGAGTAAATATTAACAAACCGTGAATATCATAGATTATTTTAAGTGATATCTATTTCATGGTCAAGTACCATGACCCCACAACGGTTTTGAGACATGCTTAGAAGACTCCAAAAGTGAGTTTAGGACCTATCTGATGATGAAAAACCTTGGTGAAGTGATTTTACAACATTATGAGAAGGTAGAAATATTTATTATTTCATGTAAATTTATTTTTTACTAACATGATTGTATTAGATGCATTATTTTTCCAAGATAATCTTGAATATTATTGATGAAGACCATTATCAAGTTCCTCTCAGGGTAAAATCATTCCACCGTGTGGTGGTGGGAAATAAGGACATTAAAATGGAGTTGAAAACTTTTCCCATACTGGCTGTTTATCCATATTCGGAATAATGAAGATGCCTTGTTAAATGGGTTTCAAGAAATATTGTTTTGGTATTATATAAAATATATTGGAATCATAAAAATTACTATCTATATTCTAGTTATTTGAAGTTCAGTGGATACAAAATCCAAATCTTGATATGTATTATGCAAGTGAATGTGGTTTCAATGATTATGTTTCCCAACAAAAGTTGAAAAGAAATGAACATAAGTAATATATAATTAATACAATGCCATTAATGAATCAATTAACCAATTTTACATTATATTTCATCTAGAAAATTCGAATCGGGATGTAATTGTAAATGTTGGAATCATTATTAAGATGTTGGATTTATAATGATCTATGGGTATCTTTCTTGTTATAGAGTGGAGAAGGTGTAAAATTCTTTCTTTAAAGTTGTCTTGGTTACAACCATATTCTAAGATATCTTTCCAGTGGTTTCTATAGGATCAATCATCAAGAGGGTCAATATATATCTTAATTTGGTATTCATGAAGTGGTTTTAAAGGTGATTATTTCTATGGATATATTTCATGCATGTATTATTTTGAAGAGGGGGGTATAAAATGGACTTGATATTTCCCAAATAAACAAATATCCTTTGTATTTTATTCAAAAATAATTAGGGATTAATGATTTTGTGGATTGGATTCATTGATCATGCTTTGAAATTGTAAACAAAATCCAATTGGGAGATTGTTGCAACCATGTCTTGATTGGTTGGGTTTGTGGAAAATATGTGAGGTAGGAATGAGGTATCTTTGACTTAAGAGACATGGGATTTTTCATGAATAATCGAATGAGTATCTATTTCATGAAGATGTGTTGAAAATATATATCTATAAAGTGTATTCGACATGTTAACATAAATAAGAAGTCTTGGAAGAGGACCGATGGTGAAGGTATGAATGGAATAATTGTATAATGAAATGATATTCATTATTTGGAGATACTGATATGTGTTTGGATAATGGATGAAAGGTGATATAGGATGGTAGATGGATGTTTATCATGTTCATTGGTTGAATTGAAGAGGTGGCTGACATATTAAGGTTGGAATTGATCTTAATATCAGAAGTCTAGAAATCATTTAAAAAATATGAATGCTAGAGAAATTTTTAACTAGTTTAGTAGGTTGAGGTTACAAAATATTTCAATGGCATGCATAAATATTATTTCACATGGAGTAAGAAGCTTCCATTATGATATTATAGAATGGTACGTATAGCTATAGTTGTGGAAAAGTAGGCTAACAGAAAGAGTTCAAGTGGGAAAACATGCATCATGTGAATGCTACTCCAACATGGTTTAGACAGTTGCATGAATCAAGTTTTTGGGTCTCATTCCAATGACGTTTGGAATGAATATTTTTTGTAATATATATTCCGTAGTATTTTAAGTGTTATCAAAATAATAATGCATTTTGATATTCATGATTTTCTTTTAAGTAATGCTTTTAATAATGACTTAGTAGAGAAGGTTCTTAAATGAAGATATTTAATTAATGATTCAAATGTCAATATTCAAAAGAGTTGGAAAGAAGAGTTTGAATGTTGATATTCACATATTTTAGTAAATCACATATTTGACTACCATGAAGTTATTCATTCCTATAAAACCAAAGTATAAAGAAGACAAATGTGAAATTTTCTTTTGTGTGTTTCATACAGCACTCACATATTTTTCAGAGACAAGGGATTAATCACCCTACTTGTTGGTGCGATATGTTTGAATGTTGAAAGTATTACAAGGAGAATTTATTTTTCACGAAAATATTGGAAAGTAAATCTGTAGTTCCTAATTTTCATGAGGAATTTAACGGTCCTTTTCTAGATTAATGGGATACCCTTGAAAAAAAACTAAGTGGGGTGGCTCTTAGAATGAACAAAATTTTCATAGAAGAATCGGTGGGAAGATTCAACAAGTTCCTGACATTGTATCAGAGAATGAATGTTGCTTCAGATAATCTCAGGTATTTCATTTCGGGATATTGTTGTATTTAGGGTTATATGGAACTCCACTTAGTGTACGTGACAAGGGAATAAAATCCTTTCTCCTAGTTGCAATCAAATAAAAATTACTGAGTCATGCCATGTGTTCAATGAAGGTTTTACTTGGAATCTCAATCCAAACTACCTAGTGTATGATAGAGTATTTTTTTCACCAAGGTATTTCAATAGTTGGATTGGAATGGAGTCTAATCATAAACTCCAACAACGTACAGTTGATCATGATCTGATGTTACATTATCAAATTTGTTATGAAGGTGAATTCCCACTTATTAGTCCCCACACATTATCATTTGACCCCCTTTTATTCCCATAGATTTTATAGAATCAATATATATTTCATAGTCTATCATATCTGCTCATTATAAATTCCAGTGTCCTCGATCCCTATTCACAGGGATTCACATTTCATTCCAAGGCATTCTCAATCCTGACGTAATTATCCATGTTTCATAGGCGTTCCCATGGTTAAGACATAATATCTAAAATAGGAATACTATGATGGAGTATGATGGATGGGATACGCCTATGGGCGGGCACATGTTTCTAAGAATCAAGAAATTTCCACTTGGGAATGATTCCCCCCACAAAGAAGTAATTAAAACAGAAGAAGAAAATAAATAAAATTTTGCATGACCCATCCATACATATAAAGTTTACACCTAAGGAAAAAATAATGAGAGAAAACACTGTATAAAGATAAAAGAAAATGAAACACACTAATTAATACCTCCACTAATCGGATCTCCCTCCCATAAAAGGGAAAACTTCTAGCCGCCTCATTTTCCATTTTTCCCCTTTGAAGAATTTAACTACCCTTCTTCTATAGAAATCAATAAAAGTCTTATGTCATAAATACGATAAAGAAAATAGAATAAAAAATAAACTAGAACAGACCAGTCTTTTTGTAACTATACAAGCCACTACCCCAATATAAGAATAAAAACTCCACATTGGTCAAAACATGTTCCTTCTAGAAATGAGGAAACAAATTATATTTGAAGGACTATTTAAAAGAAAAAAATAACAACATACCCCTACCATGAGAATTTATACATTTTATGTAGAATAGTTTACATGTCTAGTGGAACCAAGAAGATATTCCCAAGAAGAAATAGAAAAAATTGTATGAGAAAATATGAAAAAATACACTTCCTCTAGAAACCAATTTGTGGATGAATCACCATAGAGAATAACCAATTTTATTTAATATGTGGAATGTGAATAAAACAACCACAAATACTCAATTAAATTAATGACATGTTTTTCCTTTAAATTCAAGACTTAAACACAAAACTATTACACCATTATTCTAAGGGTTTCTAGAAATGATATTGGAAATAATGCGCAAATGAATCTATAGGTTTCTATAACCTTGATTAAATATTCTCAGGAATCCATATCTTGTACCTTGTGGTGGTGTTACTAAGATTGTAATGTCTTCTAGTTTGAATTAGAATTGTTCATATATTAAAGTAGCTAATTATTCACATTATGAATTAACTACTATTTTATTTTTATGCATTACCAAAAATAATAAAACCTAATTTCATTGTTAATGTGATTAGTACTAAGTCTATTATATAAGGAAAATATAGAAAACGTGAAAATACATGGATAAAAAAGTGGGTGTATATGTGACATTGTGGACATGAAATAAAAAAATATATGGACTAAAGGGACAATAATTTAAGAATGCATTGATATTGTTTGTGTGATTCTATGGATTGATGACATCGTGAGTGGAATAATGAAGAAATAGGTCCTACTTAATTCCCAATCTTCACAAAACCTCATGTTGATTAGAACGATAAGGTTTTCAGTGAAAAAATTATCCAAAACCAATGATCTAATTTATTTTTAAGGTTTTTTGGTTTTGGGATGATTTCAGAATGCATCTTTAGTGGAATGAAATGAAAAACATTTCACCCAAAGGGGATAAATCTTCATTTTTTTAAAACAGTGGAATAGAAAATTAATGTACCAATATACAGGCTGAATTGTTTCTCACACCAAATAAAATTTTCACCACCTCCATTATTTTCCTGAGACTATAGAAATGAACAATAAGAGTAAGGGAAACCATTCAATATATTTAACTGAGAATATATATATAATTATGGACAGTAGTAATTGAAATTAACATGAAAAAATAAAATTAGTTTAGAATAATAATCCCCAATTGATATATAAATTTTCATGTATAAAAATATATGTAATGGATTTAGAGTAAGAAATGAGCATTGTTAAAATAACATACTTCTCGATCACTTGGAACTTCATCTAAGTAGTAATTTTCAAATTACACTATCTATTTTCATTGAGAAAGTGAGTAATATTATAAATTAATTATATGTTTTATTTAATTTAGAAGTAAAAGATACATCATCTTAAAATTAACATAATACCACCCATTCGAACAATATTGAAATGTCTAGTCATTAATTTTTTATTCTATGAATTAATGATGAAACATTATCTATAATTCAATCTAAAGATAACCAAATATCGAAGAACATTTCACTAATGAATATAATTATAATCTATTGTTTATGATTAATTCACCTTAAGAAGATCAAATATTCTTAAATTGTTTCATTCAACCCAACTTAAACCCATAAAATGAATCACATCCAAATGAATCCAATCTATGCTCATAATATTTTAACAATATTTCTTTACGTAAGGATCCATCACATGAAATTTGACAAATAATGATCAGGTATGTGAGGTAGGATTGTTATGAAATGGTTGGACCTCCAGTGGAATAGAATTTAATATGGTTCGAAACATGTTCACCCTCAAGATCATGACAAGGAAGGAACCTACAATATCCTGACAAGGAAGGCTCTAATATATCCACTTCAACTTATACATAGGAGAAATTACATATAGGATCAAATATATCCTCAACCTAATGTTTATAAATATAGGGAAATATGATCACTTCTGCATAGTAGGATGGGTTCCCAGAATATTTTCCCAAGATCTAGGCCACTTCTTTCAGGTAATGAAGTGAGTATCAAGAAATAATAATAAAAAGGTCCCTATAAGAAGATGTAATTATATAAAGGAATAACATAGAAGCCCCACCAAAACATTTATAATGGATTTCAAATATCAAGACTCATGTTCTCTAAACCACTCTTCAAGGAGCTCATCAATGTTAGAAAGACTAAGAACTCAAAAATGTCTTCTTAAAAGTTATATACTAACCTGTCTCCCTACTTATCAATTTTTTTCATAAGGTCACATTGTAAACCAAAAGCATGGCCATCATTATGGACACATATCCATGGAAATTTATCATTCACAAAAATTGTAGACCACACCTATTCTCAATGATCAATCAGCAATCATTTCTGTTGTCTCTTTCAATGTTGACATAACCATTACGAATCATTACACTCATTTCAATACATGGGGCCCCATGGAAAAATACTCATTGGTGACTACTAAATAAATCTACCCTTAGTGTATTATCACCCATAGATACACGATACCACATAGAAAGTTATATATGAATCTTATTTTGTGCTCATAATTCATCACTCCTAAAGAACTTATTTTGACAAGGACACTCATATTGAACTACCATATAACTCATAAATGGATCATTACTCTTCATAAGGATAAAAATCAACAAGGTATACCATAAAATTTCTCCATAGTATTAACTTTTCATCAGACAACCTTCATGGGTTTATATTTTAATTTTAGATAATGCCCTTACATTTAATTAATCACTGGAAACCTATAAACTCTGGGATCATCATGTGTATAATATATGTCCTGATTCTAATAATCCATAACCACTCAATTTCTTGGATCAATTTTCATTCAATCATACCCTCCTACTCAATGTACACAATTATACATCACAAGGAAACAAATATAAAATGAGATAAAATACAATGTACCACCTACAAGATAACCATATGTGTTTTCTAATCTTTTATTGTAGTGCGATTTATAATTTTTAATATAAAATAAAAAAATGAATATATAAAAAATATTATGAATTTATGGAAAATAACTAAGAAGCATATAGGGATACTAATAATAAAAAATTTCATGATATAAACATTACTCAGAGAAAATCACGACTATAGACGTGTCACCTATTCTAAAAGCGGCTGAGGAGAAAAATCATGGAGAATAAAATGTTGAAGTGGGATAATAAAAGGTGACTCCTTAAAACATGTCTAAAATTGGGGGATAATGTATAGGGGATAAATTTTATAAAATTTATCATGAAATGACAAAAATGTCCCAACATGAATTAGGGGGTTAGGGGAACCATTGGGATTATTGGGCCCTCATTGGAGTTCAATTAGATCTCATGACCTCCCATTCTAACCATAAGGCTCTCAAAGGTGGGTTTTTGAACAATTTGATAGATGTTGAATCTTAGGCGGCCTCTACCCAATGTTTTGATGGCTTATACTAATGAAACCATATTGGGTTTTAATTTCCTATCACTAAAAATATTGATTGACGTATTTTACATTATCCCCTTCAACTATGTATCATCACTTTTATCACTCCAAAACATCTTAGCTATCCTTATCCCAAATCCCTATACTAAATTTCAAAACCACTCAAGCTCTAATACATTGATATTTACCACTTTTTCTAGCTCCACTAGCACAACACATTGTTGGTAATTACATGATTTATAGTATAATTTGGGAAACTATGATTATGAAGTTGATAATATTAACGATGGACCAAAAAAAGGAATTCAAAGGTATTTAACATTTATCACTCTTTATTTCAACATTTTGTTAGTTGAATATTTTATTTTTCATTCAAATAAAATTTATTTGTAAAAAAAATGTTTTAATGGTGTAAGTAAGTACCTTGAAGCCATGATAGGTGTAAAAATCGCAATATTGGTATCCTTTCACAACAGTCTTCCTAGACAATCTTATGGAAGTCCAAACAACAATGTAAATAGGGTTTCTTTATGCCTTTCACCCAATAATAATTTAAAATAACCCTTTAGGGGTCCATTATTATGCATAAAAGTTATGGTATTATATTAATCTACAATAGCCAATTTACTGTATTATTTTAAAAAAACTAAAAGAATATATAATAAAAACCCTAATGAAAGGTATCAAAATTTTTATAAATGTTACACATTAAAGATAAATTTATAGGCATAGAATTTTTTTTAATAATATTAGTACATTTAAAAGTAGTAAAAAATAGTATTCAATGTTCATGTTAGTGATGTCCCCATATTTATTATTTGATATCATTTTAAAGTCAAGGTAACCCAATCATAAAATCATTATCTTCCCAAAAATTTTTGGTAGAGTATTTCTCACTTTAGTTTGTCCAAAATATTTGAAATCTGAAAAAAGATAAATTTTAGTAATTAAAGTGAATTTTTTTAATTAAATAAATCAAGCATATGAAAGGTAAAATGGAAATATTGGACATTATCCACACCCTTATCATGCATATTATCCCAAAGGGTTATAAAACATTTTATTTGTAATTGTTTTTATGCCTAGTGATACTATTAGAGTTAATTGAAAGAATTGTTGATTTGATAATTATTAATTATAAATAGTGACCATTATTTATAATTATAAATGTGGTAGTAGTATTTATGAATATGAATTTATTCTTTTAATGTTCACCTATAACTTATATCCCTTCGTTTTAAATGCAAGTGATCGGAATATTAATCAAATTCGTAAAATTTAGGAAACTCTATAATTCTCTAATAATATTTCTAGGAAAAATATATATTCATAAAAATGAAATGAATCTAGATTATCAAATATTCAAACCTGGATTTGAGTACCTTTGAATGTTAGCCACATTTTGGCACCCTGGATTAGTGGAGGATCCTCTCCTTACATAGGATCGATGGAGCTCGGTGACCAGATCTCCTTTTTGGAATCCCAAGCTGTAGATCGGTTGGGGACGTCGTGGGAGGAGAGGGAACTGATAGGGGAGGGGGTAAAACTCTGGAATAGAGTGACCCTAGAGGGGATGGGGGAAGGTAGGTGTAGGTAGAGACATTTCGGCTAAGGAGGGACCATGACGTTGAGGCAGAGGTTGGGACATTGAGGTGGAGGTTGAGGCTAGGATGCTGATTCGGAGGCAGATGCCAGGAGGTTGAGGTCATGGAGGGGGGGAGTGCTGTCAGGCTGAGTTCGTGGAGGGAATGAGAGGGTTCACATGGGGGAGCCTTATGGAAATATGATATCAAGAGTGGAATCCTTACAGAAATGTGAAATCCGGAGAGGAGGCCTGATGAAATAGTGAAATTGGGGCACTTTATACCCACGGTTTTAACAAAACTGTTGGTATAGATCAGAACATATCACTTAAACAAATGGTTTTTATAAGTCGTCGGTATATATGAGTGGTCATTTACCGATTTTCAAGTATTGATGGATCATGAGGGTGGTGGTGTTTCCTTGGAGCTGATGGAGTTTGGTTTTTGTTTCCGCTATGTGTGGCCCATGAGGACTGTAGTTTCAGAAAGGAGCTGATGGAGTTAGGGGTGGTTTCCTCCTTTTTGGACTATCAGGGCTTCGGGGTTGGCAAGGATTTGATGGATTTTGGGGTGGTTTCCCCCTGCAAAACCAATATGGGAGGTGGTATGAATGAGGATCCGATATAGTTGGGGGTATTTTCCCCCTCCATAGCTCATGTGGGTGGTAGTGTTAGCGAGTAGTTGACGCAGTTAGTGGTGGTTGCCCCCTCCACGGCCCATGAGTGTGAAAATGTCTGTGAAGAACCAATATATTCAAGGGTGGTTTTCACCTATGTGGCCCATGACAGTTGTAGTGTTGGAAAATATCTTAGGTCACGTAGTATTAAAAGACACAATGTTACTTAGCCTCTCTTATATGAAGGTGATGTTATTCACTTGGGTGATGCCCAAATTTCAAGACACCCGAATATTTTTGTATACTCAATATTTTAGATGAAGAGACTCACATAAGGTTCGCCATTTTCTTTCCGATTAATTATCAGTAAGGGTTCCCATTGTCTCAATTACATAGTTTTTTTTCTGCTATTTCCTAACATCCAATGGCGAGCATCCTCTACCACCATTGATGGTGATTTTGGCTCCTTAATCGAAATAAGAAGATGAGACTTTGGTTTTATCGACCATGGAAGTTCCCCTGGATATCCTCTCCTAGTATAGTTCACCCTCATCAATTTGAGTCATGTTCAGGAAACATATTTTCAGTTCCATATCATTGTGGAAATAGGTTAATTGCACTGCATCTACCTTATAGGGCAGTATCCTTTCGTCAGACTAGATGATGGTATCAAAAATGACTATGAATTTCTAGACACTGGGAGTCAGGAAATTTTTTTATCTTTCACTTAGGTTGCATTCCCATGGATTAATCATAAGAATAGAAAGAACACACCCCATATTGATCATGAGGTGTCCTAATACAATGTTTTATATCTTCAAAGGATTCCACCATAGGAATAAATTTTTGTATTAGGTAGCTAGCACCATTGGTGCATATCTTCCAAGGATCTAACTTCAGGCCTCCCATGCTTTGAATGAGGTAGAATCATGAGATGATTCTTGAATTTAATATATCACCAATATGGGAACAAAATTAATGTATTTTTTGGACACGATGGATGATAAAGTTTCCCTTTGAAGAAGATTAGGGTGGTGTGTCCATAAGAGGGTTAATGTCACACCTGAAAGGTTTAATGAAAATTCCCCATGGGGGATAAGTTGAGAGATATATCAGGAAGTCCCCATATATGATAATAGGATAGTTGATCCAAAAACACATTGAGAGGTATCAGGTAGGTGTCCCTATGAGGGATGATGTCACACTGATGGTTGTGAATACCCTGTGGAGGTGATCCTAGTAGAAAGATTATTACATCCCATGAGGTGGACCTTGGAGGTGTGTCCCTATGATGAAACAATTTGGTTTACCATTTTTCAGGATTTAACTTTAATTAGGATTCATATATTCCCTTCTTAGAGGATAGGGATAAAAACCCACATAGTTTGATTCCACAATTTAAGGAAATTTCATAGGACCCACCCTTGTAGTTTAACATCATGCAGTAAGGATTCTTGGGTAGAGAAGGTAGCATTAACGAGGGACGGGGTGGGGCATAGTAGTGGAAGCATCTCTTTATAAGAGGATTTCTCTTGGTTGGAGTTGGTTTGTGGCTTAAGCGTTGATCTTCCCAAGATACCTTGATATGATGTGGTCCCTCATAGGAGGGACCTGATTATACTAGAGATGTGTCTTGGAAAAAATTAGGATAGATATTGATGTTGGGTTTGGACCACAGAGAGTCTTCCAACATATCCCAATTAGTTGGGAATCAAACCCCACATAGTTCGGAATGAGTTGGTGCCTACACCTATGGAGGAGGCCCATATTCTTCTATGGAGCAGCAATAATGTAAATGTGACTTATGTGTGGGAGCATTTCTGATGACAATATGGAGTGGTACCAATGTGGTTTTGGATTAGGTGTGTGAGATTCCTAAGTGATGATATAATTGTCGGGGATTAGACATGGGAGTAACCTAGGTGGAATTTTGATGTTTCTCTCATGATAAAGCATCTTATTCGTGACCTATATGGAATATAATTTTTATCACTAGAGGCATACTATTATTTTAATATATGGTAGACTATATTTTAACATCATATAGGGACTATTGAATGTCATCTTATAATAATGGCATGAGGCATCTTTTTTGTGAAGCATAAGTCATGTAATGACGACTATAACTGTCTGCTCATTATCAAGGCATGTGGCATTGTATTCTTAACGTATAAGGAATCCTATTCTTGAATGATAGGGTATACTATAATTTAAAGTCACTTAGGGGGGAGTGTCAGAGTGTCTTCTCATGATCACGACATAATGAATCTTATTATGGATGAATAAGCCATCATTTTCATGAATAATTTGTTATGGTACAATTTAAAGATATGCAGTGAGGACTATTTAGGAAAAATATTCCAAGAAATGACTAGTCTAGGACATATGCCATATGCGTCCATTTTGTATTGATCTGGAATAAGTGTTAGGTGATATGGTTTTGAGGAGTTGAAATAAGAATGGATCAACTCAATGTACATGGGGAATCCATGATGATAATATCAACTCATGACATTGGAAACAGAACAATAAGAGTTTGTCGACATAAGGTGTTTCATTGTGTGGGGATGAGTATCTCAAATCATGGTATTCCTGGGTAGAAGTTGGGGTCGTACAAGGGAGAAATATAAAATTAAATCAAATAGGATCGAAAGGTTTGTGGTGTGACTCAATAATTTATATGGGGGTCAGTAATAGTATTGTACAGACTGGGGAAGATCCCCATTGCCGCAACCTGTTAGTGAGCCCGAGTGGGGGCTCGGGGGTGCAACACCCATGGCATTCTCCCGTGGTCATAAAAGAAAAAAGTTTTTGAATGATAGGGCTCATGAAGGATGTGTCTTCACATAGTTAAGGGTATCATGATTGATGGGTCTTCACTAATCTTAGGGTCTCATGAATTATGCCTTGATTCACTGGTGGAGTGCTTCACAAGGGCTAAATTCTACACAAAGCCTCAAGTTCCTTAGAGGGAATTATTCATCCATAAAGGGTGTAGGCATTCACAAAAGGCATATCCACTAGGAATAAAGTCTCTCAATAACATTATATATGATGTTCTATGAATCTTATCAGGTTCATGGAAGAGTGAATTGTGAATCCAAGGAGTATATAGAATTGAGAGTGTGATTCCACAATCTGTCCATGTCTCCTCATACGAATGAATTCATAAGGATGGTTTTTATTAGAAAGGGTTTTAGAGAATATTGGATGAACTATGTGAAAAAACATAGGGCCTTAGAAAATAATCACAAATATACTGTAATCATAAATCATGTCGTTAATCCATCATATAGTCGCAAAGCACCATTAGACTCATGATGGAACGATGTCACCACTTCTCATGACCATGAAGGGGACTTCATGGAATTGTGGAGGAACACCATCAAGTCTTCAAATGATCACAAAGGGGAGAAACATGAATTGATACTCTAGGAATCAGACATCATTTATTGCAATATATCATCTAGCATCTTGAATGGTCTCCACAAACAATTTTAGTAGCCTGATTTCAAATAAATGTAACTTATTATCCTTCTCTCCATTCGGGCTCTACAACAAATCACATTGAGGCCTGCGAAATTGGATACACGCCTATACCATGTTTGGTAGAATTATTCACGTTATTTGAATGTATTTTTCTAGTTCCAATAAATATATACAATGAAACAAAATGTTTTATTAAATAAATAAAATAAACATGTTCATTGATTAACTTTATCTCATCTTCAGTTATCTCCTTTTGGATTTCACCAAAGGTTATCCTTGGATAGATTTCTCACCAATTAAATGATTTTATAATGAATGGACGGATATTTTAAAAAAAATTGGGTAGTTCTTGGATGATATCAACTACTTTAGTTGTGTGAATAAGTTAGGGGGTGAGTTCCATTTTATTGTGAAGGTGGACTGACATTAATGCAAATACTATAGTAAACCATATTTAGAGTTCTAACATAAATCATATTCCACTAATAATGATCCATATTCTATTAAATAGTTTATATGGTCTAATTAGGTATATAAAATGGATTTTTTACTTGTTTCTAGTTTATTTTTCCCATTAAGAATAATGTTTTGTCCCATAGTAAACTCCTTTTTCTCTTAATCACTAGGATTATTTTTAACTGTTTCCACAGATCATGATGGTAAAAAATTATTTTACAATTACTAGGAATTAAAAATTATAATGACTCCATATATGGAATCCATTTTTCTAAATTAAATTCTCATAATTTGGTTAAATTAATTTATAATCAATCCCACAAACTAAATGACATAACATGTTTTTAATGAAAAAATATTAAATATTTTGAAATATTTTTATAACTATTTTCAATGTGAATTTAATTAAAGAGGAATATATTGGATTATTAGATGTTTTATTTAAATATTTTGACTTTAAAACCATTTTAAAATATAATATAATTATATAAATAAATAATAGAAAAAGGTAGTTTTCGACTTAAATTAATTATTTTTCACTATTTCACAAAAAATAAATCTTTTATAGAAAAATCTCAAAAATTCACCCTAATAGTATTTTGAAATTAAGCATATGAAATAATTTTTATTATTTAAAATGGAATATATAAATATTCAAAATATTTTTTTAGAATATTTTCTCCATTAAAAGCTGGTAAAAATACCTTTTAGAAAAACAATCCCTTTATGCATAAAATTTTATTTATTTCATTCTCTTTTGTAAAAAATACTTAAGATGATATGTAAATAGTTGATTGAATATAATATATATAAATTTTACTAAAATCAAAAGTAAATCGGGTTTATTTAATTTATTGAGATAAAAAAAAATTCATAGAAGAATAGTTTTTCAGAAAAAATAAATTTCTTTATGTTCAAATAGTTCATACATTCATTTATAAATAATTTGTTATAAAATAATTCTTTTTGTTAACATTCATAGAAAAATAGTTTTATATTTTATTCAACCCTTTTCATTCAATCCATTCTAATTGTTAGGTGACAAATATAATAATATTTGATTAATATGTTATGTTTTGTTTAAACATAGAGTTGCGTGTAATGAAGGTTATGCCCGGTGTTGCATGTAATTTAATAAAACATGGTATTATTTGTTACACAGGACTAAATAAGTGTTTTATGTAACACAATATAAAATCATTATTTTAGGTAATATAATGTAAACATAGTGCAGCATGTAATACAATCAGTCAAATAATTTAAATTTATTGGTGAAAAAATCCTAAAAAACACAAGGTGTTACAAATAAACCCACCAAACATAGCATAAATTTTTTTACAGTCAGATGATATCCCGAAAAAAAATTATGTATTTTTTATCTTTAGCCCCACCTTTTCCTAAATCCGATAAATTGGGGATTCTAATCACGTAGGAACTCAACATTTTCCCATGCCACCCCTTACATTTTTTATCTAGAACAAGTTTGTGCCTTTTTGTTTTTATAACACTAAATATTTTACATTATAAATTTTAGATTCATAAATAGTGATAAGAGTCCTGAATTTATTCTTTTATTCCATTTTTTTTAATTTTTATCCAAAATGTATCATATCTCTTTCCATTGGTAGTTTAAGGTATTTTTAGTAAGAACACTGAAACATATGTTTAATGTTGAGCATGATTGAATAATTTTTTTTTGATATATATAGAAAGGTTATTTTTTACTGAATGTGAATTGAGAGGCCAAAAAATAATATATTCAATCTTGATAATGGGTGAATGAAATTTTATGTCATGATTCCTTGGACCAAGAGTTTTCCGGGTTTATGGTCATACATCTTAGAGAAACATATGATGTGGTTTATAATTGATGGGAGAGTTAAGCCTAACAAAAATTTATATCACAAATATAATAAAAACCACCTTTAGGAAGGGTTCATATAGTTTATGTCCATGATGCTCAGACTAATAAAACTAATATTTGAGGTCAAAGTTCATTATAAAAGAGATATTGAATGTTTTAGTCATATAGCTTTTACCCAAATAGTGATATGGTCTGTATAGAAATTGAAAAGGAAAATATATGTGAATTAAGAGCCTAATGGTAATATAGATCACCTTAGTGGGGTTTTATGTGACGAAAAATGGGGCTTATTAAAATGAAGTGATATTATGCCTTTAAAAAGGAAATAAAATAATATAAAGAAAAAGTTAAGGTATTTGAGTTAGATATTGATGAGATAGGATAATTATGATGAGGATTAATACTGAATAAATAAAATTTATATGGTAAAAAATAATATTTTCAAGGTAAGATGGTGTAAAAGGGAAATATCTTTAGAAAAAAATCATACATCTAGTTAGTTGGACAAATATATGGAATGTATATCACTACCAAGAAGATTTTTTACTTTTAAGAACAAATAATGTCATAACTTATTCCATGAAAACATTATGGTGATCCAAAAACTATAGGAATGAAGTGTGTTACATGAGGAGAAGTTATTCAAAAGTAATTATAAAACTCCATCCCAAAACTAAACAATGTTGAGAAATTGTGTAATATTGAAAGTGAGTGGAAGTGGATGAAGATATATGTCTAGGTCTGAGATATATGGTTCAGATGTTACTATGTATTCTATTATAATAGTAATCAAGAAACATGTAGAAATTATACAGTTTCTCATCATATATAAATGCATTCATAATGGGAAAATAGAATGGTTATATCATAGTGTTTCTTAATTAGAGAAGATCCTACATGAAGGTGGAGAACACCTATAGTATGATGGAGTGGTAATAAGATCATCCAACTGGACCCATGGTAAGTGATCTTAGCATCACTATGTAACGTGTGATAATAGGAATTAATACATATGTAGTTTTGAAAGTGGCATTTTTTAATCTCGTTTAAGGTTGAACTTGGATTAATCTGTACATTGATATAAATAAATAGAAGGTTCAAGGATTCATTTTATAATATCTTAGTGAATGGTTAGTGTATATAACATAAAGATATTGAGTAATCCCTACAAACATCCACAGATTTGGGACATGATTGTGGTTTTCTATGTTCCAAATCATATGATTACATTTATAATTATGACACGCGTATATGTTATGTAATAATAAGGAATGTTCATTTACACTTTGAAACCCTTATTTTTCATGATTTCCATAGATGAAATGACTAATTTTTTATATACGATCTATACATAGTTGGTATATAATTAATTAATTTTGTACCCATGAACTTATTATGTTCCCATAAATAAAAAAATTACAATAAATATACTCAGATAATAATTATATTTATTATGTTTGTAAGTATAAATATTTAATTATATATAACTGATTTTTAAATATGTTCTGAAGGGATATCACTAAAGCCGAAAAAGATTAGGGAGAAGTACATTGTGCTTTTAAATCAAAATAATCCTATGTCAGAGTGGGACACTGCGGATGAAGTAGATGATTCTGATCATGATTATTGGAATGATCTGGTTCTAGACTTGTAGTTTTCTTCTGGATGAGGGCATATTGGTTCATTTTACCTCGTATTTTCTCTTTAGTATCACTTTTTTCATTTTAATAAATTTTTAAAAGCATGCTCGCCTATCGTCTAAACTATTTGAGTATATATAACTATATTCAAATAATTATAAAATTAAAATAAATACATTTATTTTATTTATAATTTAGTAAAATATATAATTATATAAATATTGTTACATATATATTGGTTATATTTATAAATAACTTTTATAAATAGTTGTATTGAGATTTTATATTTAGTAAAAAATAAATATTTATTTATAATATTTATAATTTTATAATTACATATGAATATATAAATATATAAATATATCTATAAAAATATTTATTATATATAAAATTATAAATAAATATATATTTATTTTGGTTATATTTATAAATATATATTTATATATTTATTATATAAATAATTTCATAAATATATAATAATATAACTATATTACTGTAATTATACCAATATCAGCAATTTTTTAGTGCTGATAAATACCCTCCATTATTAGCTCTTAAAAAGTAATGATAAAAAATGTGTCTTTATTAGTGCTCGAATTTTAGTGCTGATAAAGACACTATTTATCATCACTTTTCAGTTCTCATAATGGGAATCTTTATCATCTCTTAATAATAACTTATAAAGTGTATTTTTAACATTAATTTCTATATTATCACTGAAAAAGTACTATTTATCATCATGTTTTTGAATGCACTAATAAAAAAGTTATGTATTATTATGAAATAATCCCTAACAGAGTCACCTTTGCTCCACACATTCAGCTTCATCATCATCATCTCTCCATTTTATCAACATTCTCATCACTCCCTCTCATCATCACTCCATACCAAATGCCCACCACTCATCATCAAAGATTCATCAACACTATATGGTTTGAGAATTTTTATATACATTTTATTGAATAGGGTTTGATAAATTAGCATTCCATTGACTACCATCAATTTGAAATGGGGTATCATGAAGAAGACATTGAGTAAGGGTGAGGGTGGGTGACTTGATCGTATGTGTTTTATTTGGAATCAGTGGATCAACCTAATACTAGTTTACGGTACAGCTTGTCATCGCTCCAAAATATGATTTAGGCTTCCTATAGAGTTGGTGATTCACTAGAGGATGATGGGATCTGTTTCATGATGTTAATGAGAGTGGTTATTGGAGGTATATGGGACTTTTTTGGGATATGAGGACTAGGATTAATGGTGGTGGAGGTTAGAGGAGTGGGATTCTAGATGATGTTTAGTCCATACTGATGTTTTCAATGTAGTTGGTATTTGGTTTTTCATAGTAATGAGGATGGGTCATGGATCAATGGTTCTATTTTCAGTCAGAGATAATGATTTCAGTTTTAATTATGTTAAAGGGCTGGTGGTGGGGTTTTTTTATACCGGTTCATTGATGATGGGGTTGTTCGATGTATTTTGGTCGCTTGTTTTTTCTGGAATCCTAATGATTTTATGTGGAAAATAAAGGATGTTTTAATAATGGTTGTGTTTGTATCATTTTTATAGAGTATATATTTTTATAATTTACTGTTTTTATGGATAGGAATTAATTTCCAAAGAAAATTTTATATTTTATTTACTGGATGGGTTGTTTTATGAAATGATGCTCAAAATGGCTGCCTAAAGGTTTGGATACCCAAAATAGGTGTCTCCTCAATAGTCTATGTGGGTGTTGTTGCATCTTAGTTCATATTGAGTTCAAAGGTGACAGGAGTATAGTGATCAACAGAATGGATCAGACCAAATAGTCATTGATGCCAAATAATAGCAATGTATTCATGTCAACATAATAAGTACACACAAAAAATTCCTAGAACATGAATGATAATGACAGAAAATATAAGGGATTTTTTGTAGGATGAATCTGGGATATGTTTTCTAGTGGAAATCATTTGATATTTTTATGAAATATTAATCTTATTCAAATTATTTTCAAGGAATAGAAAGAAAACAGTAAAATGGTATTTGTGGAATAAAGGGTCATGAAAAGTAATCCAAAGTCATTTAAAGATGAATAAATAAACGATTAAAATACATGTTTTAAATTTATTCTAAATTATTTCCCATGTTTTAATGTCTAAAATAAGAGATAATAATATATTGACCTCATTGGAATATGGGTTCCGACTATAATTCTATTATTTTTATGTTTTTTTCAGTCATTTAATGAAAATAACTATGGTTAAGTTGTATAATTTTGAGAGGAGAATAATATTTTATTATGGACCCTCATTCAAGTCTAATAATGTAATGATTTCTATATTTTCAAAATATAAGAAATAAAAAAAATATAAATAATTTTTATGATACATATTCCTCAAATGAAACTATTAATTATAATATTTTTGATTTGTTTAGACTAGGGTCACTTATTATGTGTTAGGAGATTAGTACTTCTATAAAGAATATTTGAATACACTACAAATTCAAGGAAAAATAATGAAGATGAGGAGATGATGGTTTACCTTGGTAATATTATTATAATAGTTTAATATTTAGGATATGTTTGGAAATTAAAATAAATTGTATTTTAATAAACTAGTAAGGGAATTTTCTCACATAAAAAATAACATGAGCATTAAACCTATTACAACTAACAACTCACATTCAAGTACCTATAGAATGATTAGTCGAGGATGTAATAAGGGGATAGTTAAAATAGCTCCAAATGATAGATACATTTGGATAAAGGAATGTTTGATGAAAATATTTCAGGTAAAAAATGGGTGAAATCATTTGAATAATTGATGCATTCTAATATTAGCATAGTAAGTATTGGTGCATACTACCTCAATTAAAAACCCAAAAATTACTATATTTGAATTTTTAGGACCATGGAACACCCTAAATGTTCCATATTCCTAATTATTATTGTTTGAAAAATTTCCCATATATATATAAGGTCATCATGTTTCTGACTATGACACTAACCATGGGCCTAACATTTTCAAAGTACATTATTCGATTCCCAAATATAATTTTTTTGGATAGGTGTGTCCAAGATTTTCAATTTAGATTGTTATGATAAAAATAATTTCAACATCTCCATTCCAAATGATGACAACATCTCTATTCAAAATTTCTCATTTGATTTTGATCTTATCACTTTATGAGCCATTTATATGTCCTCCCTTGAAAATAATTTTATGTCCCTCCTCCTATTGTATCCCCTTTCCAAAAGGAAATATATACAATATTTAATTTAGAAGTATTACATATCTAGAGACATATGTGGGGGATATTATTGTTAATTAGACATTATTAATGATTTTTCTTTTATTAAGGGATGGATCCAAGCTAAACTAATATACTAGGGGGTGTGATAGTTAAGGAGGTGACTATATGAGTAGGAAAACAAATAGTAGTTCATCTAGAGTTAAAAATATCATGATAATAAATAATCAAAAATATAATTAAATTAATAATTATATGAACCATTACAAACTTCTAATCTTGTTATGGATGAAACAAATCACATTATATTATTTCATGCGGTAATATCCTCTAAATGTTTGGGATCCTCTGATAGAATATGTTTTGCATAAATGGAAATAATTTTAGGATTTGGAAGGTGAACTAGATAGTTAGTGGGTGTTGATTATGAATATGAGGAAAAATGAAGAATCTTATATTATGAAAATGGATGTGTTATTGGAAATATCCATTCCCAAATATTTCCCCTGAACTACTCACAACAAAATTGAGAGATATTTTAAAAAAACTAATTTGAATCCATTTGTACCTATAAATGAAACATCCTGAGACTCACATGATACACCTAGAGTTGTCTTTAAATTATAAAATCAATATCAATAATTTCATTAATTGAAAAAATAACATATTTTTATAATTTTACACTTTAGCAAATATTACTTTTATATATTATAATTTTATAAATTTGTAAACCTGTATACTTCAATAAATTATACATACTTCAATAACATATAAGTTCATTAATAAGTTTTATAAATTTAAAAAAAAATTATAAACTTTCTATATTTCATTAAAACACGTATTCCATTATAAATTATATATAATATTATACGTCCATATACTTATATATTTTTAAATTTTAATATATATATATATATATTTAATTAATAATTTTATACCTTAATTTTTTTAAATTTAAAATTATTTTATTATATTTAATAATTCAAACATTCCATTTTAGTGGTGAAAATATTTTAGAAAATGTAATAATTTATTTTATTGTCTGTGAAACCATTATTACATTCAATATCTATATTTTCTATTATGAATAGGGTTTTCAAAGAATGTATCTTTTTTCCAATATTACATTCAATAACCATATTTCATCTATTTTTTCTAATGTAAATTTTATTTCATACTTCATTTAAACTCATACAAAATGGTTTTTTATCATTGAAAATTTGAGGTGAATAACGGGTTTTAATAGTGATATATCCTCCATTATATTTATAAATTTTATTTTAATAAGTTGGTTTTTATATTCTGGGATGAAAAAAATTCAATCATTCCATTATATTTAATAAAATCTAGGAGATATACCGTCATGTGAACATAGTTTGTGTATTTATTTTATAAAATATTAATATTTAAAAATTAAATAGGATGGATTGGAATAAAGAATTGATGGATTTAATTCATAAAAAAAGAGTTTGAATAAGGGGAGAAGGATTTCATAATGTTTACAAAATATCATGTATATGTGCCTTATCAAATCCATTTTCCTTATTTAATCTACTATTATTCATGACTAATTAATTCGTAGGAGTTGAAAAATCCCTTGACCTTTCAAAAAATTGGTCAATGTTATAAATGTTAGAAAAGACATAGAGAAAAAGAAAACATTGCCATTGACTGGGATAACACTACATTTCGTGGATCATATGATATGATTACATGATTAGACAATGAGAAAAATTGTATTGATGCTGTGATTACCTGTGTGAATGACAATGAAGATTGTATTGAGGAAATTAAAACGTCACTTTAATATGAACTTCATGATTATCCAAAACTATTTGAGAAGTTAATGACTCTTGTAAATACACCATTGTATGTTAGTTTCACTAAATATATATCATTTTCATCCATATATAAATTGTTTAATTTAAAAGCCCGAAAATGATAGAGTAATACCTATTTTTCTGAATTGCTTTCTCTTTGGAATGATATTCTCCATGAATTTAATGATCTCTCTAGCCAAAAATATGATTTTAAACGAATGATACTTTTGTTGGCTATGATATATGAAAGAACACATTCAATTCCAAAAGATTTTATACTATTTATCAAGGACCAATAATCACTTAAATAATTCCAAAAGTGTTTTTCATCTTGATACAATAATGATGAATTAGGTCCTTCAATATGTATTAAAGTAATTTTTAATCTTTCCATGGTCATGGTGTATATATGGAAGTGAGGTGACTGAATGGAAATAGACATGGCATGTAGATATAAGAAATAAATATTGGAAATATCCTCACATAGATGACTTTCCTTAGTGGAAGATAATTGATCATGACTATCTTGAATTTGTAAATAAAATGAGAATCCCTTTTCAATCATTTTCTACATATAAAGTTAAATATTTTGGTTGTCAAAGCAGTACCCATTGTACATATCTAATATTTTGGTAAATTTTAACTTTCCATAGTGGTTATTCATTAAATGAAAATAAAATATGTTAGCTATTTTTATCTCAGGACAAAAAAAACTAGGTATTGATATTGTTATTTAATTGGATCCAATGATCAAATAATCTAAGTTATTGTTGGTTTCAGGTGTATCATTATGTTCTATATAAATAAATGAATAATTTATGTTGAGAGTCATATTTTACACAATGATAAATGAATTTCCTACTTATGGAAATTTTTCTCGATATAGAATTATTGGAGCTCATGAGTGTCCCATTTTGGAATAATTTATACAGTTAATTTGGTTGAAACATTAATCAATGATTGTGTTTCTAGTATACCATAGATTTATACCCTAACTATATAAGTACTGTTCTTGGATGATATCATTTGATGTATGTTCAAAATAAAAAACAACACCATCTCCACTAATAGGTGGTCAAATTTTTGAGAATGTAAAATATGTGGACATTGATTTTGGTTATCTATTTCAGAAAAACCATATGAAAACCAATTGGAAACAGAGATCAGTTTATTTTTTTAAATTTAAATACTCAAATTTTATATATGACTGAAATTTTATTTATGTATTCCATATTAAAAAATATATATGTGATTGTGTCCTTGGCATGTTACTAAATGCACACAAGATAATAAAGGATGGAATTAAGGATATGTTGAACATGGTTGACCTTGGAATACATGATTTGTTGGCACCAACCAAGGGTGATATGTGAACCTTTTTCCTCTCGAAGATTATACTATTTCCAAGAATGATAGATATCACTTTTCTAACATCTTAAATGATGTCAAGGTTCTAGAAGGGTATTTATTGTATATCAAGTACATTATGTCAATTACTAATTTAAATGTAAATATCTAAAGAACATTAATTTCATGTTTTTATAAATGATCTATGCCATGTTTCATTACATTAAATTTTCCCAGGAATTTCCATCAAATAATAACCATTCTCGTTTTCTCTTTCAAATCTTTATCTAGTAAATTTATAGACCTAGTAAATTTTACTGTGGAAAATAAAATTTCCATCACATTATTTGAATTGGAAAATTTAATCCCACCTCTATTGTTTGATATCATGGTTAAATTAATGGTTCACTTGTTGTCGGAGATTTTACTATGTGGTCTGGTACATTTCAGATGGATGTACCCCAATAAATTGTATTCGAATATTTTTAAAGGTAATATCAAAAATCATATTTTTCTAGAGGGTTGTATTTTCGATAGAAATATTATTGAGGAATAAATTGAATTTTGTACCGACTACCTTCCCAGAGAAGAGATCATTGGTCTACTAAAATCTCATTACAAATGGAGTCTTGTGGCTGAAGAAATTTCTAGAAGAGATATTTTCAAAATAAATATTATAGATTGGTATTAGTACCACTATTACATTTTGCATAAATGTTTGGAGGATTCCCCTATTGTTAAAACCCATAAATAAATTCATATTTATTTAAATTAATCAAGGATTGATATATAGAAATAAAATACACTTAATCAATAGTTTATATGATGGTTTTGAGGAAATATTTTTATGGTGTCAGATGAAAATCTGGATTCAATTTGAAAATTAATATGATGGGTAGTAATATGAAAAATTCTTTATTAATTACCTTAAAATGGTTTTTTTCATTATTGGTTATTTGTTAAAATCAAATTAACATGATGAAAGAATTAAGAGGAAAAATATTTGAGTCACACTTGTGGATTAAGTGATTCATGTTTCTGTTATTTAAGATAGAATTCAAATTATTTTGAAAACTCCATACATTGGAATCATAAAATAAATATTGGATGTTGATTACAGAACTTTCAAAGTACCTATTTTTCAAGTTAATTGGTTTAATAATTGAATTAGTATAATAATATATGAATTTCGATTTACTAAAGTGAATTTTAGTATGGAAGGGTACAATGATGATCTGTTTATAATGGAACCATAGGTTGCAGAAGTAATTTATGTCCTAGATCACACAAACCGAATGTCGTCAATTGTTTTTTTATTGAGAAAGTTCATTTCAGGGTTAGATGAAATTTCAATTGAGTTGGAAAATGTCATTGGGATGTCACAATCATTTCACAATGGTCCTAATGTAAATGGGGGGTTTTATGTCATAGGATACCACAATGAAGGGATTTGGATACTTGATGGAGGGTTCAAATCACTAAATCCTATTGAGAATAGAGATCAATAGTTAGGTTATATTTTTTCTGTAAAATATATCACCTCATTTTGTTATATATTCTCTTCTACATTTATATAATCTAAATTAAATTTTTAACCACTTCTATAGAGGAAAATTTATGCACATTGTCAGGCTCCAATTACTGAAAAAACATGTTTGTTGACCTACTACTAATCCCAGTGTAGAGGAACAATGACCTAATACATGTGTTAGTGCTTCTAATATTGAGGAACAACATGTTCCTAAAACTACTGCTACTCTTACTGTAGTGTTAAAATATCCTTTTGTACATGATGACACTACCAATCCAGTGTAACAACATACTAATGATGTTTAATTCGAGGAAATGGTAGGAGATGAAGAACCCATGATACAGAAGAAATAGGAGAACTGTAGTGTGAATATTTTAGGAAAAAATATAATGTGAAATGTAAAGTTATAAAATTTTGGAGTAGATGGAATGATTGGGGCTTGGCTATTAACCCCAATAAGGCCATGTTCATAAGTTATATGGGCCTCCTCACACAGAAGTGTGTGATGATTGATGTAAATTTATGACACCATGTTGTGTCTATGCTTAAGACCCTCATTTGAGAAGATATTATGGTAACATTATGATATCGTCTCTTTATTTTGCTAAAAAATAAAATAATACAACATTGAATTACACTTAATCATCCCTTTTATAGTTCAGTTATAGTAAATGAATCCCACATTATGTTTGAATTAATTATTATTGGAAGGATTAAAAAAGTCCTTTTTACAATTTTATTGAGTATTATTCATAATGATGTTTCAGGGAAAAAAACCTAAACTCACCACATATGTATGAACTCATAAAAATCTTAGAAGTGTGGTATGTGTTTACTGGTTATCATGTGGATATGTCTCTTCAGGTACATTGTGATTGGTAATAAATTATTTGAAAATAACTGTATTCATCACTTTGATTAAAATTTTTATTAAGAAAACAACAACTGAGTGATGGAAATAAGGAATATAAATCCAAACCAATGCATCCCTACCATAATGATTGGATGGGGTAAGCATCACATGAAAAAAATTGGTACGTATTTTATATCTACCATAATAATTTTATTTGACATGAAATGATAGTGTAACTTTTTTCCCTTATTTATATGCAGTTTGATGAATCTAAATCCAAAACAACATCCATCTAATGCCATGATCTATTAAATGAGGAACATATAAATAAACATGGGTTAATAATATATGTAAAAATAAATATTTTTTGGAAGCATTTGTATGTATGAGATAACAAATAAATTTATTTTCCTTTAAATCCTTATTACATAAAATTGATTACTGGTTTTAGAATATTATTTATCTAACTTATTCACATGAATTTCCAACACTTGTACTATATGAACACCTAATATTGGTGTCCATGAAGTGTCCAGAATAGTATGACCATGCCATAGGTTTGGGTTTTCTGGTGAAAATACAAACTGATTTTGAGAAGAAAAAAAACCGGAGGATAAATATAAAGAAACCAGAGAGTTGAAAACAATACTAGATTCCCTTGAAAACAAATCAATGGAAAAATGATTTTCTATCAATTTTGATGGAGGGATGAAAAGTGAACAAAAAACAAAATAACAACTGGAGGGTGAAGATCCACCCCACCCCCCACCAGCTTTGAGGTGAGCAATTCCCCTCAATGAGCTCATTTACTTGGTATAATAAATATATTAATAATTTTTTCTAAGAAATGTGAATCATCCAGACACAAATACCATTCTTGTACTGATATTCTATTTGGTGAAAATGATTGTGATTTATATCATTCAACACCCACCAATCTCTTTGTGGTGAGGGATACAAGGTTTAATGTCCATGAAAACTATATAAGAACTGACCACATCCAAAAGGCTATGTGAGAGTGGAAATTAGAATTGATTATGAGTTGATCACTACACTACCTATTTCAACTGATGATGAAGATATTCATATAGTCAACCATGTTGTTGGAATATTCTTGATGTGCATGTCAGATCTTGTAAAAACACAAGTCCTTAAAGAGGCATTAGTTCCCAATTTATTTTTCATACTTAACATTAATCAATTAATGAAATTCAACTGATGAATGTTAATAAAAACTAACAAAGTGAATGGATGAAATGAAATTTCAACTCAAAAAAATCTAAAGGATCTACCACCTGATAAAAAATATCTTCAAAAAGAACCATTACCAGGCCCATTTAATATCCTCATTTACTAACATTGAATGTTCATATGACAAAAAAGTTACAAAATATTAGTTGTAACATATTTTTTTAATAAAAACTATAAAAAAAGGTTATATATGATATTTATCTAGAGAATTTAAATGAAATCTTTAACTAAGAATGGATTGGAGGATTATTTGTAAATTAATACATGAGGTGTGTTTTCTTGATTGGTTTTTCCAAAACATGATATATTATGTTAATTATGAATAATTCATTTCATATTATATTCATGTGTATATATTAAAACCAATTGAATGGATTACACCATTAACAGAAATTTGAAATCATTTTTCCTAATGATACTTCTACAGAACAAATAGAAATATATAAAAAAATTAATGAAATAGTTAAAAAATAGTCCAAATTGTTTGATATAAAACTTATACATGATAGACTCTTCTTAATAAAATCAATTCAATGATAAAAATATACAATTTAACTACTAAAAAATATTTTAATTTCTTTAATTACAAACTATTTTTGTGTTTTTAGACAAAATTGGATCACGATTAGGGTAAATTTGGAAACTCCCACGATATATTTTTCAGATTCACTAAATGGATACCAAACTAATTGACCACACGTGATGATAATTGTCAATTATTAATACATTCAATCCAATTTTTTTGAAATAAAAATCATATTATATATTTTAAATTTCTTTAATGAGTGATTTTCTATGATTAGGTTGTGTATAAATATAATGAAAATCATGGCATTAAAATTGGAAATGCACCTAATAAGCTAGACATGTTCTCCAAATGGACATTAATTAGGGTATATATAATAATATTTCATTATCCAAACACATATCAAAATAAATTACCTGTTTTACTATAAGATTAAACAGTTTATGAAAAAACATATGGATAAGACTGTGGTTATTATGTTTATAAATTTAAGAGAGATATCATATTCCATCAATAAACTAGCATCCATGAAGTTGTGTTTTGGAAGTTAATTACTATTTAATTTAAAATATTTAAGAATCTTTTGTGCTTTAAATCCATTCCAATACAATAATTATTGAAAAAATTCTAACAAGATGATATATATTTTTTTATAAATGATTAGGAAACATACCTGATGATAGAATGTAAATAGTATGATGAAGGTTAACTTCTTTTAATATTAAATGTTTTTCCTTATAATATTAACTATTCTACAATGGATTAAAATAATATAAATTATATGTTTTACTAATAAGGAAAGAAATTTATTCCACACATGATGATGTTACCAATCCCACGAAGTACAATACTATAATAAAGGATGCCCTTTAGGAAGATGTAACAGTAATATTACGACATGATTTCTCTATTTTATTGAAAAATTATATACTGAAACGTTGATTTAATTTTTATTATTCCACGCATATTTTGTTTTTAGAAGATTTTTATCCATCTTTCATTCATTTCTGTATGAAAACATCCACAAATATCATCTCACCATTAACCTTTTCACCCTGCAGTGTTGACATGCTTCAATTTCCTTCATGTTCTCTCTAATACTCAATAACACAGTAAATATTTTTTTATAGTTAAATAATTTTACATTGGAATAAATTGTTTTTCCATATTTATGTTCAATTTATTTTTTATTAAAATCAAATTATAATAGTTATCTTATATAGTTGGATTACATTGTTCAAGTTGGAGTGGTTAGTCCATAGCTGCCCATACTCATGAGTGAATGGACTTTGAGGCTGCAAATACAAAAATAAAAAATAGAAAAAAAGTTAAGAATGAATAAAAATATCATGAATAGGTTAATTCTTGATAATTAATTAATTAAATTTTCATCTTTTTATTAAATATTTTCATGCTAATTTTCTTATAATTTTTATCTAATACTTATTTATATTCCTCACAGATATTTTGGGAAGATATAGTTTTTCATTAAATTATCTACAACAAGCCAAAAAAAGATAAAATGTTAATTTTTGTTAATGATACCATGATTTATATTTAAATTCATTCTTGAACTATAACACTATATATTCAATGTATGTTCTTACCGAAAAAAGCATTTTTAGATGTGAATTTCAATGAAATATGTAGTGTTGGCAGTTCAACAAAGAATTCAAATGGAAATAATTTTTACATTTGAATTTAGTATTGTATTTGAGACATTGGTACAAGTAATAATCATTATCCCCTAAATAGGAACTTGGTGTGATTGATATAACTCAATGTTCTCCTTTTTTATTTAAATTTTACATTAATTTTCATAAAAAAAACCACTGGCATTCTCAAATCTTTCTAAAAATATTCATATTGTTTTGATAATTTAAGCCAATGATACATTAGTCATATTTGATGTATGAGAATCATCTAGCCCTCAATCTGAAAAATTTTACGTCCATTATAATTCAATTTTTGTGAATTTAATAAAAATTGACATTAATATTAGTAAAAAGAAAATGTGACATACTAAAAACTAATGAAATGCTTTTGGATTATTTTGATACATAAATAAATTATCCATATATCATTTTTTATGTGTATAAATAATGAAGACTTCACTATAATGCACAATGTCACCGATATAACTCCAAATGTATCTTTTTATTTAAAATTGTCATTATTTTCATTAAAAAAAACATGTGACATACTGAAAACATAGAAAAAAAATTAAAATTTTATTAATACTTTATAAAAATGGTTAATAATTAATTTATAACATGTAAGAATCTACCACATAGCATCCCAATTCCCCATGTGACCGGTTAGACTCTAAGTGTGTCTCTTAATTTATTATTTACATTAATTTTAGTAAAATGAAAACGTGACAGAATAGATACCATTAAAATACAATCGTATTGTTTTGATTCTTTTCAAATATGTCCAATAAGTCATTTTTAACATGTATTAATCATCGACACCTAAATTCTATGTACAACATGAGTGATATAACTCAATGTTCGTATTATTAGTTAAAAACTGATATTTTACTTCAAAACATTCCACTTGATGAAAGACAAGAAAACATTCTCCAATTTTATAAAAAATATAGGATAATGATTCAGAAGATAGTGGTAAAAGGTTTTAAATTTTCTATGGTCAGAACGACATCTGATGCGACTTGTATGACACAAAGTTCATGTTTCTAGTTTCAAATGGCATTGAAATAAAAAATTTAGTTGACATACTAAAATCTGATCAAATTCATTCTGAATATTTTGATACATTAAAAAATTTCAACATGTCTTTTTTTATGTATAGGAATCATGCGCACGTCAGTCTGGTGCATGTTGTGACCGGTATAATTTCAAGTCCATCTATTTATTTAAAATTGACATTAATTTTGGTAAAAAGAATAAGTGACATATTGAAAACCAAGAAAACCCCTTCTGATTGTTATGATACATTGGGAAAATGATCCATGAGTTATTTATGGCATTTTAGAATCATCCTCACCTCAAACCAACACATGGTGTGATCAATATATCTCAAAGGTATTCTATTTATTTAAAATTGAAATTAATTTTAGTAAAAAAAAAGTGACATTATAAAAAGGGAGAAAACACATTTTGAATGATTTTATTCTTTAATAAATTGATCCAAATTTATTTTTGATTAATAGGAATTATTCTCACCTCAATCAAATGAATTTTGGGATAGGTATAGTTACTAGTGTGTCTACCAATTTAAAATTGCCATTAATATAAGTAAAAAGAAAAAGTGATGTACTAAAAATTGGTAAAATGAAAGTATATTATTTTTATAGTTTAGTAAAATGAACCATGGGTAGATTTTGTAATGTAGGAATCAATATCACCTTATTTTGATGTATATTTTCAATGTTGTAACTCAAAGTGAGTAATTTTATTTGAATGTGACATCAATAATACTAAAAAAACAAGTGAAATATGGAAAACTGAGAAAACACATTCCAATTACTTTTATAATTTTGGAAAATGATCAGTAAAATATTTTTGATGTGGAGGAATAAACCTCATATCAATATGACATATGTTGTAAATAGTATAATTCAATGTTTGTCAATTTATTTAAAATTTTAAAAAATAATTTGTAAAATAAAAATGTGATAGAATATAGACTGAGAAAACACATTTGAATTATTTTTATACTTTAAAAAATTCACCATTCATCCATTTGTGACTTGTAATTGTCAACTGCCTCTCAATATAAAAAACAATGTTACTTATATAACTCAAATTTTGTCTTTTTTTTAAAAAAAATACATAATAATAATTATAATAAGAGCATGTGAATTACTGAAAATAAAAAAAATGATTTCATAATATTTTTATAATTTAGGAAAATGATCCATATGAAAATGTTTATGTATGGGAATCATCCACACCTCAATACAACACACGGTGTGACTGGTATGATTCCTATAATGTCTATTTATTTCAAATTAACATGGTTTTTAGTTAAAAGATCATTTGACATTCTGATAACTGAGAGAATACATAGGTATTTTTTTATACTTTTGGAAAATGATTTATAAGTCATTTATCACATGAATGAATCAACTACACCACAATCTAACACTCCTCCAAACCTCAATATGACACATCGTGTGACCAATATAATTCAAATTGTGTCGTTATATTTACAATTGAGATTAATTTTATAAACAATAAAAAGTGACATATCAAAAAAAATGAAAACAAATTTGGATTTTTTAAATACTTTATGAAAACAATCCAAAAGTCATTTTCCACATATATAAATCACCTCCACGTCAAAATGATGAATTTTGTGATTGATATGACTCTAAGTTTGTTTTTTTATTTATATTTTACACGAATTTGAGGAAAATATTAATTAATGCAATAAAAACTGAAAAAACTCTTTTGTATTCTTTAGTTGCTTTAGGATAATGACCAATGATTCATTTGTGATATTTAGGAATAACCTGAACCTAAATATGAAAAATTTTGTTACTGATATGACTGAAATAGTCTGTTAAGAGTTTAAATTTTAGATATTATTTTAAAATATTTTTCTCTCATTCAAAACAACAAAAAACACTTTTATTGACTTGGTAATTTAGGAAAATAATTCATAAGTCATTTTGGACATTTGGGAAGTAGTATCACATAAAATTCACAAATTATGTGATTACTATGACTCAAAATTCCTATTTCCATTTTGAAATGGAATAATTTTAAAAAACACTAGTGAAAAACTAAAATCTAAGAAAACACATTCGGATTGATTTGAAACAATATAATGATGATCCATAAGTATTTTTTTATGTGTAAGAATCAGCCACATCTTATTCTAACATAAAATGTGATGGGTATAAATCTAAGTGTGTCTATTTAAAATTGATATATATATATATATATATATATTAGTAAAAATAATAAGGAACATAGTGAAAACTGAGAAAACGCTTTCAGATTGTTTTTATAAATTATGAAAATAACCCATAACTCATATGTGACATGTTGGAATCATACCTGCCTCAATATATTTCATGGTGTCGCCATTATTACTCCATGTGTGTTTATTAATTTAACCAAAAAATTTCTTAATCCATTTGTTAATATTAATGTTTAATTTATGACACTATAGTATTACTAAAATATGATTTTTTTTCTTATATATGAGGAATATTTTCCACGGGTTGAGGTGATTTGTTCTACAACTAATACCAGGGGTGGAATATTTTGATAGGGGATCATGGGAACAAAAAGATAAAACAATAAGGTTTTTAAATTATTGTTGATAATTGTAAAAGTAATTATATAAAAAATAGTTTGAAATGTAATTAGAAGTTCCTTTTATTTATGATGTCATATTTATTTCAATTAAATTATATATTTTTTGGGTTTTCTCTTAAATTGTTTTTCTTGGTGTGCTATTATACAAACAACACACTACATCATTATGGGCCTTTGTCAATGCTAATGAATGCTCGGTTATGGGGACCATTTATAAATAGTAAACTAACACAAATAATGGTTACCCTTTATCAATTATTTGTTTTGAAATAATTAATGAATCCCTTTATCCTTAATTTTTTTTGTACTGATAAAGGGGACACCCTCCATTTAACTTCACCAAGAATAACATAACTATTTTAGGGTTGTTAAAGGCCATTTTATTTCTACTATAGTGAATAATTGTTGCAATGACACACTCATAGCTTGGATAATGGGAAATGATATGGTTGGGTCCATGATAAGTGAAAATGATATTACATAATGTCCGAAAATAATAGAAATCAATCATCATATAATTATTTGGGAGAAGTATCTACACTGATATTACTCTTATATAAGGTAATGATATAATTATCTCATACTAAGATTGTGTAATATAATCAGAAATATTGAAAGACATTTAAAAGTCTCGTGATCTAGGAAATAGTTCTTAATAATGGGGGGAGATTTAAAATATTACATATTTATGAATAAGAAACTCATTCTATATAATTATCTCTTTGAACTACCTCCCATGTTTGAAAATTGCGTCATACAAAAGAGACTTATCCAATAATTTTAATTGTCATGTGGCATACACTGCATGTTATGCAGTTTGACTTAATGCTACTAAGACTCATGGTTTATGTAGATTATGTTTGAAATTTGAGTTTAAAACCCTAAAAATTTTATGAACTTGTATTCCAATAAATATCATTTCATCGAATTCTTATATTAAAAGAACAAATGAGTTTTAACGGAACACGACAAACTATTAAAATTTTTATTTATACATGGCTCTAATTACCTAGTAGATAAACATGGAATAATTAATATAAAAAAAATTTAAAAAATAAATATTATTTTTTTATATAAATCAATGATATTAATAAAAAAACTTAATTTTTAGTAATGTAATTATATGATTTAAAAAATAATTTTCTTCTCCAAAAGAATGATTTGTATTGCAGTTTGTGTAAAATAAGTAAATTAATTTTTGAAAATATAAGAATTTTAAAAAAAATTAATATTATTTATGGAATCAACATGTTACAATTATTTTATTTTGAATTATTGAGATTTTTTTGAAAAGTATAATTTTTGGATGAATAGTAAAAAATGTTCTTTTAAAAAAATACCTTTTCATTTAAATAATTCATAATGTTTGATATTATTATATTTTATTAAAATGTAAAATGAGATCGATTTTATTATACTTAATCCAATATTGGAAACTTTAATCATTTTTTTGTATTCTGATATAAAAAATATTATATCTTTTGAAAAATTTCTCTTTAGAAAACTGCATTTTTATCCAGAGTGTGGATTTTATTTTAAATTAAATTCTTCCATTTCACCAAATTCGATTTGGAAAAATGTATTCCATATTTTTAATCATAATAAGTTAATATATATAATAACTCCAACTTAATTTTTGGAAATTTTTAATAGTAAAAACTATTAATATAAATTATCATTGTTAAGGCTAAAACGAGTTTACTAGATGGCCAAACAAAAAATATTTGGGGTAAAATGATGTATGAACATTTAAAAACACCATTTTATGAACAAATTTATACCTTATAACCTATATTACTATATAATTATTCATTTGGGATCTTTTTGTCATGTTGAAAACGTTTCTACACTTTATTGTTTTCAAAGCATCCATGTTTGTCCTCTAACCCAAAAATAAAAGGCCACCACCTGTCCTCTCCTCTTCACACATCCAAATCCCTTTTTTTATGAATAACTAATATAAAATATTCCGGAATTCTATTCCCTTATCCTATAGAGCTTATTTTTATAATTGAACCCTTTAATGAAGGCTTTAGTTATAAACTTATATATGCTCTCTCAAAAAGTGGTAAAATTATAAAACTTGTAATTTTTGATTTATTTCATCTTTTATCTCCTTAAAATATTATTAAAATATGATAATATAATATCACATTTATATTAAAGAAAATTATATGTCATTATTTTAATGTAATGAGATACATATATCCCCTCTTCTATAAAATGGGAAATGAAACAATCAACTGTGTATACGGAGGACTACCACCACGAGAAATGATGTTTTTCATTTTCCAATGCCACATCCCGTGGTTAGATATAATTATGGATTTAATTTTTATATCTGATATTTATTATATTATTATAAATATAGTATTATAATACCAAATTTATATTCTTACCTACCAACTCATTGGAATAAAATATCGTCACTCAAGTGTAAGTCAGACTCCTCCCTCGCGAACTGATGTGATGTATTTTTAATTAATGTTTTAATTGGATGGTAATGAGGATATATTAAATAAAAATATATGATACTTATACCATAAAAACAATTTTCTAATTATTATATCAAATATAAATTCTTTCATTCCATTCCATTGCGGATAAAATAACATTGTTCATGTGTACGACGATCTACCACCTTGCTAAGCAATCTGATTTGTTTTTCACTAATGCTTTCCATGGATAGAATTGATGGTAAATTTAGTTAAAATATATGATATATATGACATGTAAATTATTATTTTAAGGTGGCATGTTATTTAACTCTATTTAAGCCCATTGATAAAATGGATGTAGTGTTCACGTGTACATACAACCTACCATTACCATAAATGGTGTAATTTATTTTCTATCACTAACTTTAATGTATTACACAAGATTAATATATAATGAACATATGTGATATTTATATCTTTTTTAATATTCTTGATATAATGGAACCCAATTCAAAACAAAAGGACTGAATATACCAAACAAAAACATACATGGAAAATGATGTAGTTGTTACCCAAAACATAAACTTAATTTAGAATTGTTAATAAAGGGGAAATTAAAGGTCATAAGAAAATAATATATGGTATGATTCATATGAGAATTTTTATATAATATATATAATAAATATATATTTTTAATACAAGAGATTCTAACTTGTACAATGTATGTTGATACTTGATGTAAGGGATTATGGTCTCATTTTTCCTTCTTTGAGACATATGTTATATTATACACCTATATTCATTTTTTAGGTGTATATACAACCACTTTAACATGTTATACCATGAATATCATTTTTTCATGATATTTAATGTTTCATTTGATATTATTCGTTAGTTTTTTATTACAAATCAAATGTAACCAAAGTTGTAAGGGTTTGAGGTTCCAATCTAATTTTTATCGAAATTTTAAGGATTATGTCTTAGGTGATATAATATTATGTTTTATTTATCAATAAATTAGATAATATTCTTCTTTTATGGTCATTACATGAGAATACATTTTTCCCTTTCATTTTCCTATCATTATGTAATCAATATTCAGAAATAATATTTTTACAAAAAAATGACACAATTTTTAACTTCAATCGAAAACAATTTCTCTTCTGTATCCATATTTTAAAGAAATGTTTCAAAGAATGATTTAATTTTATTAAAAAAATCATAAATTCAAATTATCCCTATTATGCATTTTTATAAATAAAATGAAAATGAATATTCACGTTATTTTCATAACATGGATCATTTTTATTTTTCCACAATTGGGAAATGTGTATTTGTTTTAATGTGTATGATATGAAAAAAAACATCCCACCATCTTGAATATTGGATTCATTAAAACATAATTTATAATTTATATATTTTATTTCCAATGACAGATATTTCTAAAAAATTTATGAATTTAATGTTTTAAAATGGATGTTTTCAAAGAAACGTTAATTTCCTCATTAAATGATCATAATGATCATTAAAAATCATTTTCCATCATTGATTAAATCCATTGATGATACCTATGATTTACTGGGGTAATGATCCAGTAGTTCCATAATTATTATATATATGGATGGTTTTTCATTACGATGAAGACATGTTTATTAATCACATTCATTTTCCATGGTATATATTATGATTAATTAATGATATTATTATGAAAAAAATTTCCTATATATGGGTAATGCTATGATGAAATGTATATGAAAACCTTTTTCCATTATATGGGTTATTATATGATTAATTGTTTATAAAACCCATTTCATTTAAATGGTTTCTAATATGATAAATGTTTTATGATATTTTGGCACACAAATGTATGGTTTCTATGAAGGGTGGGACCTATATCTCCGTCTAATTAATTGGGTGATGATTAATATTATATGATCTCAAATAGTTCCTAGGAGGTTATCCCATGCTCAAAATTGGGTACACTAGAGGTTATCCAAAGACCGAAAGAGTGTATACAGGAAGATATCCAAAGCCTAAAGAATGTAAATGAGTGGTTATAGCAAGACAAACATGTTTTGAATGTCTAGGTGGATAGACTTTAAATAATATTTCATATGATTATATGTATTCCATAAATATATATATTATGAAAATTTTATGAAATCATGGATCATGTTCTTTTATTGCTTTAAGAATCGTGTCTTATAAACCACAAATATTTAATCCAAGACTCATGTTTATGATATATGATATGCATTGTATTTTTTTCATATGTTATTCTCTTTTTTGATACAATTATGATCATGCTATATTGATATCGCCCTTGTTTACCCTTACTGAGTATTTAATATCACCCATTCTAATATTTTTATTCCCGATTTTATAATGAAATTTATTATGTATGATATTTCTAAAAAGATTGACAGTTATTAAGGACTTGGTGGTAGATGACATAACTCCCTTATTGCCTATTAATTTATGTGTTCCAGTTTCAGAAGGCATTAGACCTTCATGATTCTACAATAGATTATTATGTTATATAATGAATATTTTCCAGTAAATATGAAATATTTATGTATGGGATGTGTATTTATTAATAGTTTTATCCAATAAATGGTTAGTTTACTATTGGAAATGATTTAGATAAAACTTTATTGACATCCATTCAAATATGTGTACTGATAAGTATATAGATAATTATAAATATATCAAAAGATCTTTGAATGTTGTTAAAGGATAGAGTGAGTGGTTTATAAGAAATTAAATCCCTTTTTTGATACAAAAAGTGGACAGTGTTCTAGAATAAATGTACCTAGGGGTAATAATATTGAATATGACACATCATAGTTTACTCAAGCATTACCTGGTACATGGAAATGAGCCTTAATGTGAACCAAGTTTGTCACTCCTGATGGAAATTTTACAAAAAATCATTTATATTTTATGAATCATCATGATGGATTTGAGTAGATGATGACCATGAATGAACTCAGTTCAACCTATGGTGTCATAGATTAAAAATAATGTGTCATGATTTAGGCATATTCTTAATGATTTTTATTATGAATATTAGTGTTTTTTATTATAAGATCTTTTGTTTTAGTTGAGGTATGAACTCCAAAATATCATATTAATGCTGAATTTGATGGAAAATGTACTGATTTCCCCCCATAAATGTTTTTTTTGTGTGATGGAATTAAAAATATTTTTGATATTCTCATACAAATTTTTCAAAATATGATTCATTCTGAACATCCAACTGATAAAGTAGGGAACAATGATCTATTTAGTCCTTCATGAAGAAACATCTACCCATTTTAGTGGTTCCAAAGAAATATTAGTTGTTAAACAGTGGATTAGTTACACTACAATATATTTTCCATTATCCATTGTTTAGAACATGAAATATTCATTTTGGTTGTCTATCGTTTGAATATAAATTCATATTAATGGAGAACACTTTGCAAGAATATGAGGTTAAATGGTGAAATTGACTACCTAGTGTGAGATAGTGTTAATAAATTATATTTTAATAAGTAATTTCTGATTATTTATCATATGAATATGGAGAAATAATTCATCAAGATAAAATATAATGATCATGAATTTTTTGGTTTATATGAGGAAAATTTAACAAGGCATGTGAGGTATTATTCTAGTATTATCATCCTAGATTATGTAAGGTTGATAGATTCTTTAGTGGAGTGAAAAAAAATTATTTTAAGGGTTTCATCCATAATATAATTTAGTAGATATGATGAAATAACTCATTGTTCTATCAATATGGAAATTGAGTTTGGAGTTTCCCATCAATATCACAAGTCTGATATGAAAAGAAATATTGAATTCATTGAGTACTAAAAAAACCATTGAGAGATTATGATGGGATTTCATTCACGGTTGATGTGTGAGAGTAAACACGGATAAAATTGTCATTGGGGGAATAATAAATGTTTTAAGTATGAAAAGGCCAGTCATTGAGAAGATGAATGATGAAGTGATGCGATAAAGTTATATAATAATAAAAATATAAATAAATGTCAATATAAATCACCATAAATAAACTAGTACATCAAGTGGATAGAGTTTGGGAATTATAAGAATAAATTCACCAATCCAATGTATAATGAGAACTATAAGCCACATAAACCTTTAATGAAAAAGGAAAAATGAATTCTTATGAAATAACAATGATTTATGTTAATAATGTTAATTAGTGTAGACATATACTCCACTCCTTAGTTGGGAATTTCATCGTTGATTTTTTATGAATGAGAACAATGAAAATATTATTGAACTTTGATGCAATTTTCAGAATTTATTATCTACCACTAAACTGAATCTTGAATAATGAGATCACATTTTATATTCAATCGGTGCAAGGATGAACCCTAACTTCTAATATAAATTCATTTCAAAGAATAAAGGTGGATTTATCATTTGGAAGTGTATATGTCTCTGTATTATTTTAACATTAGGGTTTTGTACACCATCAAGGATCAATAGTTTAAGATAGATCATTAGATAAAATTCATAAAAAACTCCTTAAAGGTTTCATATGTTGAGATTTTATCAATGTTAGTGATATTTAGGGTGATATTAATGGAAACAAAACCATTTGGTTTTGTATTTGATCTACTCAAAATGTTATTTGAGGAGGAATGACTTTATAGTTTGTGAACATGATATTAAAGGTATTAGTAACCCTTTTGTTTTATCATATATTTTATGTGGAGATAATTATATATGATATATGAATTATGATAATGAATTTTTGAGAAAAAATAAACAACATGTAGATCAACAACATATTTCATCCCGCAAGGCCGTTTAGTTTAAAACCATAATCACTGGTAAACAAATGTATATTGCCTACTAATGGATTACGAGAAAGAAAATTTCTTGTGGAAAAATAAGAAGAATGATATTGGTGAATATATATCATGGTTATTTGTACTTTATCGTGAAAATACTGAGAGACAATCATCTAATGGGATGTTACAACTATTATACATACAAAAATGTAAATAAAAATATATGACTGGGCATTTTATTATTGGACTCCCCAAAACAACTAAATACCATAATTCTATATTTTTTGTTTTAAATAAACATAAAATGATATCACAATTAATTACTAGTAGTGGAGATTTATATCTAGATTATCCTTATAATATATAAATTAAGGAAATGTTAAGGTTTTATCTAGTTCCACATTCTATTGTATCTAATCGAGATCTGAGGTTTTCCTTGATGTTATGGTGAACCCTTCAATAAACCCTTTATACAGAGATGAGATAAACTACTATGTATCATCATTGTATAGATGGCTAGTCAGACATAACAATTAAACCATAGGGTATATACTAAGATCTTGTATATATATTTCAAATTTGTTTGGGATCAACACCTTCCTCTTGTAAATTTTTCTTACAGTAATAGTTTTCACTCGAGCATTTAGATAGATCCTTATAAATACCTCTATCAAAAGAAATTTAGTGCTTCAAAACAATGTAATAAATTTGGAAAATGAATGATATAGTGATTTTAGTTAACTTATTAAATGGAAGTTAATTTTAATGACATTTAGCAATGCATAAGGGTAATAAATTTTGAAAAAAATGATACAATGATAATCACCAGCATGATATGGAATTTGAATTCAGTGTTATTATGTTTCAAAAATTTTCTCCTTGGATTAAGGTAATGATATTCAAAATTAATGTAAATATTATCCATATATATATTGGTCCAATCAAAATTATTGAATGCATTTTTACCATTTTTATCGTTTGGTACATTCAACAAACATTACTAGGTTCATGATGTGTGCCATGTATCTATATTGAGGAGTTATAAATGTAATATATCCCATGTATTGTACTCATAGGTTATACCTCTGGACCATGGTATTTCTTATGAGGAAAAACTGGTTTTGATTTTGGATCATATGAATAATGTTTTACAAAACAAGACCACTCACCGGGTCAATGATTTATGGTGAAACCACTAATTTTAAAAATACATGCCAGAACCTAGGGAATGATGATGTATAAGTATCCGCAATTTTTATGATAGTGTGATGAGTTTTTATGGATAAATTTATTTTATTTGGTCCATAAGGTATAACACTATGAATTTTAGGAACTTTTGTTTCCAAAAAAAATTCAATTTCTTCCATAGCTTCAGTTACACGGATCACTATGTTTTAACAAACCACAAAAAAATATTGATATTATTATTTAAACATAGTAGTTGTTAATAATCTACTAAACATGGAGGTATTAATGTGAATATAAACATTCATATATTTATTTATAAATATTTTAAATTAAGGAATCATATTGATAAAAAAAGTAATTAATTTTTTTTAGGTCATCTTATATTTCGAAAAATACTTTTCCCTAAAAAAATTATTTGTATTGCTTTCTGCTAAAAATGAATGTAATTAATATTTTTTTTACTTTTATAAAATTTAATTTAAAAAATGAAATTAATTTTTATAATCAATATATCAAAATAATATTATGTGGATTTTTTTGGGATTTTTCTGAAAAGATTAAGTTTCTAATAAATAGAGAAAAAATAACTTTTTCCCATGAAAAATACCTTTTCATCATATGAATTCAAAAGGAATATTTTGATAAATAAATTTGATTCAAAAGTAAAATTTCCTCCATTAAATTATAATTTATCCAATATATTTCATTGTAATTAGTTTAATATTTAATTTTGTTATTAAAATATTTTATCATTTTGAAAACATTCTCATTAAAAAGAAGTTTTCCCTTGACATTATGGGGTTAATTTTAAATTAAGATTTGAAAATTATATGAAGGTAATTTTAAAAAATTGGTAAAATATTTTGAACTATATTAATTAACATTTTATAATATTTTCAATTTAATTTTTGGTCAAAATGAATTGTACAAACATTAAAATTTTCATACATCGGTTAAGGGTAAAACAGATTTAGTGGGTGTCAAACTAATGGGATATGGGGTAAAATAACCTATACAATTATCAAAATCATCTTTTACAGATATATTTATTCAGTATCACCACAGTTTTTTCTATTGATCCATTATGGATCCATTTGGTAGGTAAAAACATGGGTACACTTTATTCTTTTCAATATTCCCGTCCATGTCCTCTCCCCCACGTATAAAAGCCACTCCAATATCCTCTCTTCCTTACACATTAAAACCCCTTTTATGCCAATACAATCTCAAATATCTTATGTAATTCCATCCCCACACCCTATATGATTTATTTTGATTATAAATCCATCTTAAAAGGCTTTAAGGTATAATCCTAATGAGGCACTTCTAAGAAGAGGTAAAATTACTAAACTTGTGTTTTTATTTTTTTTCTTATTAAACCTAAATAAAATATCTTTTATATATGATTATATAAAAGAAAAATTATCTCCCATATACTTTTATTTCAATATTTTTTTGTAATGAGATACATTTATCTCCTCTCCCATCAAATTGGAAAAGAAACTATCGATTGTGTTTACGGTGGATTACCACCTCACGAACTGATGTCATTCATTGCCTATCATGACAGATCACGATTGGATATAATGACTTACTAAATTATATATATATATATAATTATGATATTTTATATTATTATAAAATTTAAATTCTAATATTTAATATAACTATTTACCTCCCAACCTATTGGATAAAAATTGATACTCGTTTGTACGGCGGAATATCGCATCACGGACTAATGCGATGTGTTTTTCAGTACTATTTAACATGGATGGAAATTATAATATATTAAATAAATAAATATATATGATATTTTTAACATAATTATAATAATTAGGTATTATATAACATATTTATTATTACTTTCCATTCTATGAGGGATATGATATTATTGTTCGTGTGTACGGCTAACTACCCCCTCATGAAGCAATGTGATTTTTTTCACTAATGCTTTGAATGAAAGTTAATAAAGATAAATTTAATGATTTTATTGAATATATATTACATAAAAATGATTCTTAAATGTTAATATAATACTCACCATCCTTTTGATTCATCTATTGAGAAAATTGAAACAATGTTCAAGAAAACGTATAGCTTACAATCTCAACAAACAGTGTAATTCATTTTCTATCTCTATATTTAAAATATTAATATAAATAATCATATAATTACAACATTTTATATTTGTATAATGTTTAAAATAATTTATTATATGTAACCATGAATAAAATTAAATGTCCAATGATACCAAACTAAAACATTCATGGAGAACGATGTCGTTATTACCAGAAATGTGATTTTAACAAAAAACCTCAAATTAATTAGAAATAAGAGGTTATAAGAAAATAATATATGGTATGATAAATATTATTATCGTTATATAATATATTTATAATGAACATATATTTATTACAAGGTAGTTTAAAACATGTAGTAATGAATTTTAGACTTAAGGTATTGGATTTTTACCACAATTTTCCTTCTTGGAGACATATGTTATGTTATGCACATATATTCTTTTATGAGTTGTATATAATTCCAATTATACATCTTATATAATGAATATAATTATATTTATGATATTTAATTTTTCATTTTATGTTAATATTTAATGGGGATTACAATTCAAATGATATGAAACAGCTAATGGTTTGAGGTTACAATCTCACTGTTTATCAGAGTTGTTTATGATTATTCTTTCAATGATAAAAAATTATGATATATATATAAATAACTTACTTAAATTTCATATTTTATATGTATTACATCATAATACATGTTTTACCTTTATTTTACTCTCTTTATGTATCCAAAATTATAAAACAAAATATTAAAGGAAACCTTCTTTATTTCTCTCTTTGGTCGAAATAAATTTTTCTACCATATCCATGTTTTATAAAAATGTTTTCCAGAATGTTTTGATGTTACTATTTGGATTTAATGAAAACATTTCACTTGTATTGATTTTTTAGTAATGTAATATTCATAACATTTTCACAGTATGGCCTATTTGGATTTTACCAAAAATGATAAAGGAATATTTGTTTTAATGTGTATGACAAGGATTCAATTCCATTCTATCATGACCACTAAATGTTTAAATATTAATTTATAATTAATAAGGGTTATTTTTAATTAAAATTATCTTCACAATATTTTACTAATTAATAGTCTTGAAATATTTATTTTTACAGAATGTTTTTTCTTCTAGAAATATTCTATGTGATCTTTAAAAATCATTTTTTATCTAAGATTACATCCTTTGGTGTTACATATTATTTACTGGAAATATTATCCAATGGTAAAATAATTATTATTTCAATTTATGGATTATGATTATGATAAATATTTCAATATTAAACTCGAACCTTTTCAATGGGGTGTTCTATGATGAATTAATGAGTTGACTATGAAACACTTTTCCATTCAATGTGTTATGCTATGATAAAAAGATTTTGAACCCTACTTATTTTGAATGGGTTATGAAATGATGAAATGTTTATGAAACCCATTTCTTTTCTATGGGTTATTATATTATAAATTTTTTATGATCATTTGATTTTCAAATTTATCATTTATGTGATGTGTGGGACCTATATTTACCAACAATGAATATTGTAATGATTAATGTTATATTAGCTCAAAGGGTACACAAGTGGTCAATCCAAGACTAATAGAGGTACCACGAGAGGATATAACAAGCCCAAAATATGGGACAATTAGTTTATCTTAATCTTAATGATGGTACACAAGTGGTTAGCCAAATCCAAAAATATTTTGAATTTTGTGTTGGATATCAATGAAATGAGATTTCCTATACTTATGTGTATGCTAAAAATCTATATCGTATTCCAATGATATAACCTTGTTTCTAATTTTCTTTGATTCCATTAGGATTAATGTATTCTTAAGAATCAATATTTATCCCATAAATCATATTTACGATTTATGATATGTAGTGTATGGTTTCTTTAAATTTTATTCTCTTTTTCTCATACAATTACACTAAATTTATGTTGATATCTCCCTTTTACCCTTACTAAAAATCCGTGGAATCCATTTCTTATGTTTCCACTACCGTGGTTATGAATAAAGATAATATGTGTAATATACTGAAAAATGGTTCTAGTTATGAAGGTAGTATTGGTATATGGTGTATCTCACTTATAGACCTATTGTATATGTTACCATGTTTCCAAAGGCACTAGACCTAAACAAATAATTAATGGATCATTATGTTATGTAGTGAATATTCATCCATTGAAATATAATATTTATGTGTGATATGTTTGGGTCATTATGATGAGGATCATTACATAGATGGTTTTGTAAAGATCTAGCTCATTCATAGAATAAAATGGATTCATTTTAATGTTGTGTCTATAGGGGAAATACAATTTAAAGTCACAAAAGTTTTAGAAAGTAAAAGTAAATTTAGTTTGATAAGAGAGAGATATATGGATAATTCCAAAATATAAATGTTTTATGTCACTATATTTCATGAAATAATAGGAATAAATTTACATGTAGTTATTGGCAAGAATTATTTCATACTAATGCATGGATGTTTAAGGACTATGTTTGAATGAGAGGGACCCAAAATCATAGATGGAAGAGGGGTTCAATGTTAATGTGATAATTAGTTAAACACAAATCAGAAACTATGATTATCAAAAAGTATCTTGATATAATAATAATAAAGACACACATAATTCTAGGGTATGGGATATATGCCTAGAAATTGATCATGTTTAAGTGAATGTGAGGTGGCCTTATCCCAGTGTTGGTTTATTATGATAAAACTTCTATAAATGATTTTGAGGTGGAGAACATAGATTAAAGATCATAAAAATTAATGGATTTACTTATGTTTGAAATATCATGAAATACTATAGATCCAAGGGTAATAATATTCCTGTCACATGTATTTCATAGTAGAGAATTCCCTAATTTATATATAATTCAGAAATCAATATGTGAATAAAGGGACCATTCACTATAAGAATGTCAACAAAAGTGATATTTTTTAGTGTGTCTCAGATAAGTTGTCCAAATTTTACTATGTATATTTTTATAAAGTAATCAATGCAAATATTATTATAAATAGATAATTCATATACTTTTCAAACACATGCACATAAGATAATAAAATGGATTCATCTTAATAGAGGGTTGTTGTTTAAAACATAATTTAAATTGGTAATCTCATACACTAAAAACCCTTATACAGATCAGGATAATACAAAAGAGATTCAGTTCCTATATAATATACAATTTCATATTCTTTAATTTATTTTTTGATAGACCATCAAGTCTCATAATTTAATCACATGCGACGATGAGTAATTCCATTTAGTTAAATATAGTGTAGAGTGAATAGTATTTTGTGTAGTTTAACATCATGCACCAATGATAAATGTATATTGTATAAAACTATGATATTTAATTCCTAACAAAATTAATTAGTTGTAAGTGTGATATGTTATCCAACCATTATAATCAAGTAGTATTCCTCATTATAGTAGACCATATATATGGTGTGTGGTCATTCCCATTTCAGTTACAACATTATATATTCTTTCATATATATCATGGGGGGTTATTAGATCTTGTGTTATTTCCCATTGGATTAAAAATTATAGTAAATAAATATTATTCAATGCATGCAAGACATGATTATTATAAAACTCTTAGTTTTTAGTGTGTTCAACCTTCTCCTATCATGTTTCTCAAACACATCTAGCTGAATCTCAGACTACTCATCTTCAAAAAATTAGATTCAAATAGAAATAGGAAGTGATGTAAAATTAACCTTAATAGGAAAAATAGAATCCATCCTAAAAACAAGTTTATATGGGTTTTTCTATGTATTAGTATAGGTTTTTGTGTGAAAATCCCACAAGGAATGTATGATTTTACCTTCTAAAGGTATCTTGTCCTTTTTACCATTATTTAAAGTACATTACAAAGGGTTTTATTAAATGAGTTTATATGTTCATTTTTTACCACATAATAGTGAGGTGAATGGTTAGATTAGATATTATAATTATATTATATCCTCTTTATATTTAAATAAATTATGTTTGTGTAGTTTTCTAACTATATTGTATGAGTAACACTAACTCTGGTGGTGATATTGGACTTTTTGAAACTAATAACAACATCAATTTTGAGTTATTTGAGTGGTATAACATAAAACCATTTGGAGAAGAAGTTTATTACTTTTAAGATGAACAAAAATTTCCTACATTGGTATTGGGGGATTGGACCCATGAAATCTATCCACTATATAGAAAATTTCAAGGAATATTTGGTGGAAGTATACAACAACTCTCATGGTTCAGGAATAAAACTATTATGTATCATGGAAGAATGGAATTTATTTTTGTACTACATTAAATCATGTGTCTTAAATGGCTAGAAATATCTGATTTCCAAATTGAATGGGAGTTACTTGTTCCAGAATAATGGGTCGTATATGATCTATCAAAAAAATATTAAATAATATTGAGGGAATCTACTATTTCAGTACACTTTATTACGACCCCATAAAAGCCTCCCTTTTAAAGGTCCTTTTGGGGATTCAGATCATCTTAAATGTGAAATTCACTACCTTTTTCAGGATCTATTATTCCTTAGATCAACCCAATGGCTAAATAAAATTATATAGGTATTGCATATTCTTATACATCTATCAAATCTTTTTATAAATCATGTAGAAATGCAATGTTTGATCTCTGATGGTATTGATTTCATTGATTTCATCCAAATCATTAGTGATGAATTGGGAGACTCCCCCATGATGTGTAATGTCAATGAATATATAATTATAATATATATATATATATTTCAATGATTAATATTTACTATATGGTGCATCCACATGGTTATTCTACAATCAAGTATTATAAGGTAGTGTTATCTTTGATGGTAAATAAAATAGTAATCCTCATACATAATCATGATATGGAACCTACTCTTGGTTATTATTGTAATTATCACCATTAATTTTAGTGATCACAAAATAAAAATTACCCCTAATATTTAATAATAAAATTAGTATTTTTATTCTTATTACATGGATTTAATGATGTTCTTTTATTCTACCTCATTGTTGCTAAATCCACCTAATAGTGGTAAATAGTCATGTGAATCTATTTTTTCTTGAGAGATGAAAACAATTCACAAATCAGACATAATAGGATTTGAATTATCCCTCCTTATACAATTTATAATCCTATAGTCATTATATAAATTCACTTCCTATTTTGTAAATGTTTCAATGGTGGAAAAAACTTCATCACCAAGGCGCGTTGTGTCTACTTGGGACTTCTCAATGATAGGGTGAACCACAAGGAAATATGCTAATAGTTTTCCTTTGATCACCTTTGGATACATGAATTTGATTTCAAAGTTGTATAGAATGATTTCCTATATTCCTAAAATTTATATTTTCATTGACAGGAAAAGATTAAATTTTATTATATTAACCCAGGTGATCTAGTAGACCATATGGTGCTTTAAATAGTTATCTCATCTTATACACTATGATAATTACTGTAAATAAGCTATTTTTGAAATCAATATAAAAAATATAAACCTCTATCATTTGACTGTTTAGATAATATATACTATTAACATTTTCTTAATCATTATTCTAATCAAGGAGGGAACTAAGTGATTGTGTGATTATTGAAACATAAATGATATGGGGTTTCCCATATAAATATTGAATCATGTCATGTCATCATGGGAGGATTTGTTTTAAATTGTTTAGGGATAGAAAAAATCTCTACCTCAGTGATAGTTTTCCACATTCTTCATAAATATATTGATGTGAAAAGAATTCTATAAAAGTTTAGGTATGAAACACCAAATATAGGTGAGATTCTCTTGGAGTACTCCAAATAATTTCAAGTCTCAAGGGGGTGGCATGTCTTATATCACTTTAGTCATCTCAGTGTCAAACTCAATTCCATGATGGTTTTCCACCAAGATGTTTAATTTCTACGATGCCACCAAAAATTCTCAATTTAGTTGGATCATTTATATGTTGTGTTTCTACAGTTCGATGAATGCTTCATCAAATTTAAAAAAATAAAATCATTGATGAGATTTTACCACCATATCAACAAAATATTACTCCACAATGATCCCCAAAAATTAAATAATGATATGTTGAATGGAATGTTTCTAAGTAGTGTCTATGTTCTACAAGACAAAGGGAATATTTTGATAAATGTATAACCATTATTCTTTTCTAATGGTAGTTAACTAATCATATTCAATATCCATTCATATATGGATGTATTAAAAATCTCATCCAGAAAATAAGTTTATAAAATCCTTTTATTTCATCATTAAGTAATTCCATTACTAGGACTGGGAAATCAGTCATTTGGTGGTGTTGGTTGATATCAACTTAATCATTATAGACTATAATCTACCTGTTATTTTTATTGATTTTATTAATCCTGTTTGTCCATTTTAGATAATAATTATCCTAAATTATCTTTTTCTTTTATCATCATATAAACGTTATCTTCCACTTTAGAATCATGGTTCAGATGCATTCTCTTTGATTTTTATTCATAGACACAATGTTCATTTGTAAGACACATTTTATGGGTGACAACCTAAGGATTAAACAAAGGAATTTATCTATTATTCTAGGAAAATACATCATGATTTTATTAAAAAAAATATTTTCAAAATTCTTCCATATTTATGATATCATAGATAAATGTATGTGTTAAATATTCATCTATTTTATAAGTTACCTATTTTATTTCATTATAGTTTCCTCAAATTCTATAAATGAATCTATTATTTTACATATTAAAATTTACCATTATTAGGGGGAAGATAGGCTTGCATCTTGATATTTGGAAGAAGTTATTGGTAAACAATTACATTCATCAAGATTACATCATTCCATCGAATGGAAGGGTTCATATGATGTTGATGATATCATGAGAATAGAAGTGAATATGCCAATAACTCTTGACCTTCTTCTATTTTTCATGCCAAGTGGATTGTAAATAATTGGCTGTGTGACCCAAATATCAGTCAACCCTATAATTGAGTAAAGAAAAATGGGAGAAAAAATAATAAAAATGGAATTCATAGTTTATTTCACATATATTATTGTAAAATTATCAATAGAATCATCCTCTTGATTTTCATATGAGATGATAGTGAGAAAATGAAATATCATATTAGACATTGTGTCCCACATGACCCAATGACATGCCATATATAGATTTTTCACCCTAATTATGTTGATGTAAAACATAGTATTTACAAAGATCACAAAACCGACTGATAATATTCATTTACATTTCATTTAATGTACTAATAGGAATGGATTTACCAACCATAAACTATGATACCTTCTATTTATAGTTCTGTATATAAACACATTGAGATTTACTATATTCAAAAGTGGAATAGTGCCTATTCTACACCCTAAGAAACACATTAATATAGTATTTTATGATTTTGTGACATAATGAGGGAACTACAGTATGAATATAGAACCACGACTATAGCACCACGGCCCTAGTGGCCCCAAGTTAGTGCATTATTTTAATGCATCGGCATGATTATATTGAATCAAATCCTAAATCACTGATTAGTTTAGCATCCTTGAAAAAAATATTACCTACACTAACTATTCATTTCAATTCATTTCATAACAAGAAGCATAGACAATTCTTTGAGAACACAATTATTCTCATAGAAAAACCAAAAATAAAAATAATACATAACATCATAGAATACTAAGGAATTAAATCACAAGAAATGGGTGAGGTCAGATGCTCAGTATGGGTAAAAAATATATTTAAAACTATCATAAATTAGAATTCACTTTTTAGGAACGTTATAAACAAATGCCTTTTAAATACAATAATTTCATTAATATAGAACTAATAAATCAAATAATTCCATTTAAATATTCACATAGATATTATACTAAAGAAAGAATAACATTTAATATCAACAAATAATCTCATAATGAGGGAATGCATACTGTGTGGCATCTTAAATATACCATCAAGTATTTGACCATGACACCATACATAATTGGGTATGATATTATCCAAAAACAAAACATAATTGTCTCATGAGATCTAAAGATGCATCGAGGGGATATAGGGGTCCTCTCTCAACACTTATAATGTTCAGTTCATTATACTTATAAAAGGGGTAAAACATATCAAAAATAAGCTTTTATATTAAAATAGCATACGAAATTTCAATACTTTTACCATAAATAATTACTGGTATCAAAATAGCACATCCACAATCAAAAAAATCATAAGACCTCCAATACAATAAGGAATATTATATCATAATAAATCGACCTCAGTTAAGAATAAAATATGACAATTGGTATTTACATAGATGAAAATACTCTCAATAAAACCATTGAAAATCTCTTGGGACAAATATCCATTATTTCATGAAATCATTTATTCAAAAGCCACAAACTTATAAAACAATACATTTAAAATGATATTTTTGAATCAAAGTGTACTATACCACTTTCAAAATTTGGAAAAAAATTATGATTTTAAAACATTCATTTCCATATAAATAAATCCTTAAAACCATTTTAAATCATGTACATTATGTATAATGGTTTAGGAGAATAAATCACTATAAAATTTGAAACGATGTTTTAGTTAAACACTCCCAAAAAAACATTTAAAATATTAATTTTTTAAATAATTTTTATGATCTAAAAAATATGCATAAAATTTCTTTTATAATCCATTTATATCTATATAAATAGTTTTGTAAAATAATATCAAGAATATTGCAATGGAGAAAGGATTAATTCTTTAAATATTCATAGCGTCCCATACCGCATTGAATATTGAAATCACAGGTTCAATATCTTCAAATGAATCTTTAAATACCATGAAGATAAATTTATTCACGATATGAAATACAATATGTTCATTACATATACCACACACAATAAATATGTGGTGAACATGGATTATATCTCACAAAAATTAAATGTGAGGAAAAATTCCCTTACATTATGTCTGTTACTCTCTATATGTGTCTGAAAATCATGTATAGGGGTTTTAAACATATTATTAACTTCTACCAGAATAATAAATGTATTTATTATATCATATATGATACATTAATGTCATTATATTATCATTTTATTAATAATTTTCATGTCAAAGCAACATATCGAGTAATAATCCATTTTCTTACCATATATGTTTTAACTTGTTGTTCACGATCGTATTACTTGGATCATGATTTATTTACCTCCAGAATATATAACATTATTTATATATCAAATATATTCAGAATATTAATATATATGAAAAATATATATATTAAATAGAATACACCTTTGATGGAGACAATAGTTCGTACGTACGCATGAACGATATTCCCATTTTCTTAGCAGATATAGTGGAAGTATGTGAATGACATATGTGTGCATATATTAATATATTTATTATTATAGCAGCACATATATTTCATATATTTCATAATTACTAATAATATATACTTTTATAATCATCATTGAATGGTGAAAGTTGAATTTGAATCTCATTGCGTCGTGGAGACGATAAGTCATATGTATGCACAAGCGACGATATCATTTCCATAATGGTTAAATGGTATGTATTTGTATGGAATTTTAATTTTAAGGAAAAAATATAATGTTATATTTATTATTTAAATCCTATCTATTAATCAAAATACCAATTAAAATAATTTAGAGATGAAAATTAGTTTACACCACGGTGTGGAGATGGTAAGTCATACGTACAGACGCATGGTGATATTTTTTTATAGGATGGGTAAAATGAAGAAAACGTTTTTCACATAATCATAACAAAATATCAATATATATAAGATGTTGGTTTTATTATTTTATTATGGAAACAACTTAGGATGTTTTTGTAGATGATGAAAATAACTTTTAAAGTGGTGATAAAATGATTACCTCTTCTTTGGATGTCTACTTTTGATTTGACGAAAATTAACTCCTTAGGTTAGATTTCCTCCAAAAGTGTTTATTATAGGATGAAGTGAGAGATTTTGGGAGAGGTAATGGGTAGTTATTTGGATGAGACAAATGGATTTGTAGGTGTTAATTAAAGAAAAGAAGGAGTTCCCTTTTATAAGATAGGTGAGGGGCTCTTTCAGAAAATCTAGAAGTATTAATTTATTATAGATTGATTTCTGGTATCTAATGGATCCAAAGTAATTTATTTCAAGGATAAGATTATTATGGGGTTAAATCCTCTTAAAAATAGTTTTGAGACATGTTTAGTCACAATATTAACCTTATCATTTATATTTAATCCTATATTAACTAAATTAGTACTAACCGTGTATTATTTTATTTTTACATTACACAGTTAATATATTTAATATAACATGAAAATAGAACCAAAAGTGGATCATTTATGACTTTTTTAACACTGTATTTTTTATTTGGAATAAACTTATATTTTTAGGACTTTTATATCAATTAATAAAATAGTATTTAGTTTAAAATCTCATTTTGGTCAATTCTTGCACTACTTAATAGTTTATTTCTTTATAATGTAATAAACTCTTCATTCCTTCAAAAAAACACATTAACATTATCATAACATGTCATAGACATCCATAAAATTCGTGGATAGCAACAAATATTTAAAATAATATTTTTTAAATATTTATAATATCATTTATTTGTTTGTTTTATTAATAACTATATTATTGCATCATCATTGTGTCATAATTAAATTTAATTATTTAAATAATAAAAACTAAAAATAAATAACCATGATGTTGGAAATATTTTTTTATTTCTAATAAATATTTTTTGTCTAAAATATAACTTATAAAACAAAATATTAAAAAATATTTTAATAAGAGTCATGTTTATGATATTTTTACTTTTACTTAAAATTAACTATTATAATTGTCCTAATCACACCAATGTTTTTCCAAATTCTAAATTTGCATCATAAAGTGTTGTATTGTTCATCCATGACTCATTGAATATGTTATGGACACATATTAGGGTAATTTTTTGTTATTATAATATTCTTTTGACCTTTAATTGCCTTATTTACCATTAATAGTGGTATAAAAATTCAAAAGTTACTATTAACCAAAAATTACTTTGATCCTATTAGACCAAATTTTTCACCCTTATTAATACTATGTATGTCAAATTTTGGATATTCAATTCATAGAAGTGGAAAAATTTAGTTTTTCCCTTATTTGAAAATGTGCCTTGAAGGTGGGTAAAAGAGATGTTCCAATGTTCAATAAAATTATATATATATATATATACATTATATAAAAATGATTACAATGACATAAATTTTAAAAATATATTTACCTTTTATCTGTTGTTAATTTAAAATAAATTTTATGTAAAACAATTATTTGAATGAAGAATTCTGGTTTTAAACAATAATGCACTGTTTTTTCACCATTCATCAAAAATTGAAATTTTCAAAAAAATACCAAAAATTCACCCTAAGCTAATTTTGACATTCCAAATTCAAAAATTATAACTATTTTACCAAATTAAATTACTAGGAGTGTTTAAAATTTATTTTATTATTGTTCAAAAAAGGACATAAATAGTAGTTCCTTTATAAAAATAATATTTCTAAGCATATAACTATTTTTACGAAACATTTACATTTAATTATAAATATATTCAATTTATGTGGAAACATTATAAATAACATTTAAAAATTATTTATTACTATTTATATTAAAATATTTAATCGATAAGATATAAATATTTCATTTAAATATTTTTTACAGTCAAGTGTTGTTTCGATGAAACTCAATCTTGCATGTTACGAAAGAAATGTTAGTGTTGCATGCCAAATATGCTATTGAAGACAATATATGATGAAATATTGGGGTGTTATATTGTCCCCTACATCAATAAATTTAATCCATTCAATTTCATATTAGATTCAAAAAATATGGGCTAGACTATTCAAAATATCTTTACTAAAATCCCACATTGGAAAAAGAATTAATGAGAACTCCATTATAAAATAAATAAAGGGATGTATAAAGGTTACCAATGATAACACATTATAGGGTTACATATAGGAAAATATTGATGGGAAAGAGAAATATTAAAATCATGTTCTGATGGAGAGCGACACAGAACATATTGAGGAAAAAGCTAACAATCACAAAGTTAGAAGATTTTGATGATCTACGGGACTATTTGATTCATCAGAAAAGAATGAATTAGGGAAAGCAATTTGGTTTATGTTCTGTTCCCTGGATTTTTAGAATTTATTTACTTTATATATGAATAATATATTATATATAATTACTTACATAACAAGTATAATCTTATCCTATAATCAATTTCTTCAACAAACACACCATTTTCTCCAAATGATAACAAAATTCAATTTATCTAAATCTTATAGGGTTCCAAAAATGAACTTTTAATTCATCTATCATACATTTTAAATAAAAGAAAACTAATTTATACTATCATGGGACTTTATATAGGCCAGTTGTAGGCAATAAATCCTTTTAGTACTTTAGTTGTGGGTTCAATTCCTACAGCCATGTCTGGAACGAAGGGTTGTCTCCAACCTGCTTGTTGTTATTTTTATAAAACTATAATATTATAACATTATAAAAAAATATTAAGTAATGTTTTAAAATTAAAAAATATTATAAAATTTATAACTTAATCCATTAAATGCTTTAGAATTATCCAAAATACTTCTTTCCAAACTCATAATCCAAACACTTATATGGATGGTCAGATAACATAATGTTTATCTTTTTTTCACCAAATAAATAAGTTAATACCTAGATCATATATTTTCTTACAAAACACTAATACACTAAATCACCAAAAAAAACTTATTTATTGCATTCAGGATTCATTATTCCTTATTTAAAACATATAATACTTTATATCATTATTAAATCAAAAAATGATTTAAAATGCAATAACGATGGAATAAGAAAACCATTAATAATTTCCAAGTTAGTCGATAATATCCAAAATATTTTATCAAAATAAATATACATTTTATTCCAAAATCATTATATTAGTATCTGAATTATATTAAGGGTTATTTTTACCACAACCATATATTATAAAAAGAGTTTAACATGAAACTTTTTCATTTTACATTGTACAATACAATCTAAAATCCATAATTCAATAGTATTGTAGTGAAATCCTTATTTATTTGTATAATTCATATAACCATTACTTCATTGATTGAATTATCAAATGAAATAATTCCTCAACCTTAAAATAAACTCATGAATCATTCCTCTATATATGTGGTAGAAGCATAATCTTAATTGTGATCCATTAAAGGTTTTGGGGGTATATATCGTTCATTTATGGGTAATTATCTTTTATAGTGCCCCATATTATTATAGTTGAAGTGTTGAACATTGGAAAATTCTTTTCATATCTTGAAATAATGATCATGGAGTCCTTTATCTCTACACATGAAGCAAACACTTTTTCCTCTCATACAAGCATCCAGGTATTTCCTTTGACATTTATCAAAAGGGGGAAAATGTCTTTCCTTTATTTTTATCCAAATTTTCAACAGCAATCATTTTATTCTCAGGCTTGAATATGAAGACATAATACAAAGGGTATTATTTACCTATACATATATCACATTATATTATGTTCTCATATGATAAAGATTCTTGGGAGATTATTTCACTTCAAAATTTTGGATTAAGACCATGAATGATATGATCCTTATTACTCTTTGGATCATGGGAATCAGTAAGGTTCACATTCCTTATACTGGGGGCCATTAATAAATAACGAGAAATAGTTGGTTAGAACATATCATGATGTAAAATCACAATACTGGAAAACATATTCTAATATATAGATAATTTACATGGTTCTAATCTCAAAACCAATAAAAAAATTTCATAGGAGAAATATTTACTCATAAAATCTTCATAAGGGATTGTCAATAATTGTGAATTATCCTAGGAATATCCCTCAGAAGTGTCAAACTAGGTACACAGAAAGGCCAATTTTCGTGTACCAGGTTACACAAAGTCATTCCTAAAACACCAGGTCATAGTTTTCACCCCATGGTATATATGTGGAAGAATCACATACAAATTTAGTATCCAGACGGAGATTTATTTGATAGGAATACCCACAAAATATCTATATTTATAAACTTTATAATTTTCCTTTATATGTATCTTCAAAGTCTATCATAGAGATACGATCCCTAATCTGTTTATTCTAAATCTAGTTTCTAGGGTTATTGTTAAAATTACTTTGATACCAAATGTAATGCAATGACCATAGTTTCCTAGATCTGATGTATTATTTTAATAAATTGGCATGATTACATGGAATAAATACTCGAAATACTGATTATTTTATGATTTTTGGAAAATCCATTAAATACATGAACTTTTCATTCAAATTGAATACATAAAAAGAAACATAGATAATTCTTTAAGAACTCTATTATTCTTCTTGCATAACCCTACATAATAATCATAAAACACTTCTTGGAATCCTATGGATGTAAATCATAATAAAGGGGTGATCTCAGTTGCTCATTATGGTTAAAAAAGAAAGCAAAAACTATCTTAAATAATCATAAACATTTAAGACATGTAATAAATATAAAACACAAGTCTTTAAAATAAATCTTTAGAATACCATGTCAAGAATAAATCAAAAAATTAAATTTAAACATTCACATATATATTCTACTAGTCGAATAATCACATTTAATATAAATAACTAATTTCCAAATTTGGGAATTAAAATTTTCGTACATCTTATACATACCATCAAGGCATCGACTGAGACCCCATACATAATTGGGTTAGATATTTTCCACAACCCAAACATAATTGTCTCATGAGACCTTATAATTCATCTAGAGGCAATAGCAGGCCCTGCCCGACACATACAGAGTCCAATTCATTCCTCTTATGAATGTGGTAAATCATAACCAACATAATCATTCATATTTAAACTGATAAACGAAATGAAAATACTTTGACCATAAACAATGAATGGTATCACAATATAACAACCACTTTCAAACATATCATAAGAACTTCAATACAATATTGATTATTATATAATTATAAATCAACCTCAATTAAGAATAAAATATAAAAAAGGATGTTGAAATAGATAAAAATATTCTTAATAAAATCATTGAAAATCTCCCTATACAAATATCCCCTTTTTTGAATCAATTATTTAAAAGGAACTCACTTATAATAGAACACGTTTAAAAATATAGTTTTTAATAAAGTGTCCAATACCACGTTGATACTTATGAAATAAATTATGATTTAAAACATTCCTGACTATATTAATAAATCCTTAAACCATTTGAAAACATGGACATTAATTTGAATGATTTAGGAGAATAAATCATTAAAAAATTTAAATTGATGTTTTAGTTAAAGTGTCCCCAAAATAAAACATTAGAAAGATTAATTTTTTGAAATCATTTAAATGAACATAAAAATAGTCATAAAATGGCCTTTATAATACTTTTATATCCATATAAATAGTTGTGTAAATCAATAACAATAATATTATAATGGAGAAAAGATTAATTCATTAAACATTCAAAGAAACCGATACCACATTGACCATTTAAATCCTAGGTCGGATATCTTATGATGAATAATTAAATATTATGAATTTAAATTTATTCATGATATGAAATACAATAGTGTTAGTACATACATCACACAGAATAAATAGGTGGCGAATATGTCTTATATCTCACGAGAAATAAAAGTGTGATGAAATTCCCTTACCATAAGTCTGATACTCTCTGTATATATCTGAAACTCATATGTAAGGGTTTTAAATATATTATTAAGTTCTAAAAATCATCAAAACATTTATGATATCACATAAAATTCATTTATGACATTAAATTATCAATTTGTTAATAATTTTCTTGTTAAATCTATATATCATGTAATAATCCCTTTCCATATCAGACATGTTTTAACCTACTATTCTGGATCGTATTACTTGGATCATGATTTACATACACATAGAATGTATAACATGATTTACATATCATATGTATTCAGAATATTAATAAATATTATAGATAGAAATATGAAACGGAATACACCTTTCATGAAGACGGTAGGTCATACGTACACATTAACAGTGATTCCATTTTCTTATCATATTGAATGTAAGTAAGTGAATTGTATATATTTACATAAATATATATATATATAATATTATTGTAATGATATAATTCCATTTATTTCATAGTTATTAATAACATATGTTTTTATAATCATCCTTTAATGGTGAATGTGGAAGATGAATCTCATCGTGTCTTGGAAATTGTAAGATGTGTGTACGCACGAGCAATGAAAACATTTCCTTAATGGTTAAATGGTATGGAATCTTAAATAATTTTAATTTTATAGAAAAAATATCATGTTATATATATTATTTAAATCCTTAATAATAATATTTATACCCATCAAAATAATGTATAGATGAGAAATAGTTTCAACCATAGTGTGGATATGGTATGTTGTTTCTACGCACAAATAATGATATTGTTTTTTGTAGGATGGGTAAAAAGAAGAATATAGTTGTCTAATAATAATAAAAACATATCTGGATATATTATATGTTGGAGTTGTTATTTTATTCTGGAAGCAACTTATGAAGTGGAAGTATAAGATGAAAACAATTTTGAAAGATAGGATAAAACTATTACATCTACTTCTGGTGTCTCCTTTTGATTTTCATGAAAGGACTCATTATGTTGCATTTAGTCCCAAATTGTGGCCTCTAGGATTAAGTGATAGATTTTTGGAAAGGAAATGGGAAGTTTTTGGCCAAGACTAGTGTCTTTGGATGTGTGAATTAATGATAAGGATGAGTTCTCTTTTATAAGATAAGTGAGGGGCACTTTAGGAAAATCTTGAAATAGTAATTTATTATACATTTATTTTAAGTTTAAAAAGGATTAAAAATGATTTAATTCATGGTTAATATTAATATGGGTCGAAATCAGATCATACAATAGTGTGTAGATATGTTCAGGTCATAATATCAGCCTTATCTTTTAGATTTAACCCTATGTTAGTTAATTTAACTCTAATCATGTTTTCTTGTATTTTTACATTACAGAGTTAATATAGTTATTATAAAATTCCTAAAGAACCTAAAGTGGATCATTTATGAAATTTTAAACCCTGTAAATATTATTTGGCATATCCTTGTATTTTTAGGACTTTTAAAGTATTAAATTAAATTTTATATATTTTTAAATTCATTTATGTCAATTTTGACATTATTTAATTGTTGATTTTTTTGATAAATTAATAAAAAAATAATTACATAAAAAATACATTACCTCATTCCTAACATTTCATATACATCAATAAAATGAATGGATGACATCAAATATTTCAAATAATATTTATTTTAATATTAAAAATATCATTTCCTTAATTGTTTTATTACTAACTCTATTATTACATCATCATTGTGTCATAATTAAATTTAATTATTTAATTTATAAAATTAAAAAAAAATAACCGTGCTGTAGGAAATATTTTTATCTTTCTATTTACAATTTATAGTCTAATATATCACTTATAAAACCCCGTATTTATAAATTTTTATTAATTAGAGGTATGTTTATGATATTTTTACCTTTACTTTAAATTAAATGTTATAAAAGTCTTAATAACAACTAATTCGCTTCAAATAGAAAACATTTTATACTAATGGTTTTTATGGACTTCAATGACTCATCCAATAAGTATAGAAATGGTGTCAAGTTAATTTTTTATAAGTATAATATAATTTTAACTTTAATTACCCTATTTATCTTCAACCGTGGTAAATAAAATTCAAAAAATTCTATACACAAAAAATTATTTTGATCCTATTTGAAAAATAATTTCATCCTAATTACAACAATTTATGTAATCTTTTTTAAATCCAATTCATTGATGTGGTAAAATTACATTTAGTGCCGATTTGCAAATATGTCTAGAATGTGGGTGAAAGCGATGTTCAAAAGTTAAGTAAAATATTATATATCCAATCATATAATAAAAATGATTAAAATGACTTATGTTAGACTAATATATTTTTACATTCTATCTAATGTGACATTAATATAAATTGAAGAAAACATATTATTTAAATAAAAAATTCGGTTTTTAAACAATAATATAGTGTTTATCACTATTCATCAAAAATTGATTGTTTTCAGAAAAATTATAAATTTTCACCGTTAGGTAATTTTGATATTATGAATTGAAAAATAATTACAATTTAATTAAATTAAATTTCTAGGATTTTCTATAATTACATTTATTATTATTCACAAAAGGACAAAAATAGTAGGTCCTTTATGAAAATAATATTTCTAAATATATATGTATTTTACTAAAACAGATACATTTCATAATAAATATGTTTTGTAGGGGTAAACATAATAAATATAATTTTAAAATTATTTATTTCTATTTATATTACTTTATTTAATCGATATGTTATAAATATATCATTTAAATAATTTTAAAACTAATGTGTTGTGTCGAAGAAACTCAATCTTGCGTGTTACGCAAGACAAGTCATTGTTTTGTGAAACAAAATCTATTGAAGATAATGTACTATGAAATATAGTGGTGATATATTCTACCCTCCATAAATAAATAAAAACCTCGCAATTTCAACTTTGATTCGAAAACTATGGGTTAGACTATTCAAAATATCTTTATTGAAATCGGACATTAGAAAAAGGATTAATGAGACCTCTATTTTAAAATAAATAAATGGAATTATGAAGGTCACCAGAGATTACACATAATTAGAATTCATGTATGAAAATATGGACATGAAAGAAAAATATAACCATCATGTTCTTATGGAAAGCGATAAAGAACATGATGAAGAAAAAGTTAACAATCACAAAGCTATAAGTCGGTGATGATCTAAGGGACCATTTGATTCATCAAAAAACAATGTGTTAAGAATTTTTTCTATTTTATGATCTTATCCCTAGAGTTTAAGAATTAATTTAATTCCTATATTATTAACAAATTAAACAGAATTATTATTTAACAATTATAGTTTTCTCCTTTAATCAATTTCTACCCCAAACTCGCCTTTCTCTCCAAAATATAATAAAATTCTATTTATCATAATCATATAGGGTTCCAAAAAATGAACTTATACATCCTATATAATACCAATTAAATAAAAGAAAACTAATTTATACTATCCAGCGACTTCATGTAGACTATTGGTAGGTGATAACATCTTGTTACACTTCAGTTGTTGGTTCCATTCCCACAGCCTTATCTGACACGACGGGTCGTCGCCTGACCTTTGGGTTTTCCATATTTTAAAATAATAATATTATATCATTCTACAAATAATCTTAAGTAATTTTTTAGCCTTAATCAATACTATCCAATGTACAAATTAATCCATTACCACCTTTAATATTATCCAAAAATCATCTTTCCACACTCACATGCCAAAAATTTATAAGGAAGATTAGATAACATAATGTAGATGTTTTTTGTCACATAACATGCAAGTGAATACCATAATCAGGCATTTTATTAAAAAATGATAATACCATGAATTACTACCAAACCTTATTTAATATTTTCATTATTCTTTATTACTTATGTAAAACATAGAATACTGGATAAACTCTTTAAATACAAAAATGTTGTAAACTACAATAATGATAGAATAAAAAACCATTAATCAGTTCCAAGGTAGATAATAACATCAAATACACATTTTCCAAATCAATCAACTTTTTATTCCAACATCATTTTATCAGTATCTTATTCATATTAAGGGTTATCTTTCCCTCAACAATATATTTTCCAAGTATTTTAATATGCAACTGTTTTACTTTACTTCGTACCATAAAATCTCAAATCCATGATGAAATATTACTACACTACAATGCTTATTTATTTCCATAATTTTTATAACTAGTTCCTAATTGATACAATACTCAAATAACAAAATTCCTCAAACCCAGTATCAACACATTAATCTTTCCTCTTTATCCATTTTAGAAGTATAATCTTGATTGTGATCCATTAAAGGCTTTTGTGGTATATTCCTTTGATTCATAGGTTAATCTCATATATAGTGCCTCATATTATCATAGATAAATAATTGAATATTTGAAAATTATTTTCTTCTTATAAAATCATGAGAATGATTTCCTTTTTCTCTACACATGAAGAAGACTATTTTTTCTCACAAGTAGGAACCAGAGTGTTTCTTCCAAAATTATCACAAGTGGGAAAATTATTCTTTCCCTTCTTCTTTTTATCCAAATTTTTCATTGCTATCCTTTTATTACCATGCTTCCTTCCAAAGACATATTACCTAGGGTATTCATTACCTAGCCTTCAATCACTTGATATTATGTCCTCATATGATGAAAATTCATGGGAGATAATTTCATGTTGAAATATTGGCTTAAAACCACGAAAGATATGATCCTTCAAATATTTTGGATCATGCGCATCATTGAGGTTCACATTCCATCTACTGGGGGAAATTTCGAAATGACGATAGGCAGTTGGTTAAATCATATCATAATCTATAATACAAAAACATGAAAAAATATTACAATAAATTTATGATTTACACGTATCTAGGCTCATAATAATGAAAAAAAAATCACTAGGGACAAATTAATCATAAATCATTAATAATGGGTTTTTAAGAAAATGGGAACTGTCCTATGGATATCCCCTAGGAGTGTCAAACAAAGTAGGTAGTGAGGCATATTTTCATGTACAAGGTTACCTAGAGTCAAGTGGGAAACACCTTATTAGAGTTTTCACCCCTTGGAACATCTGTGGTAGCATCACATCCACTTTTAGTATCAAGAGAGGGATGTATTTTCTAGGAATTCCCCCAAAATCTCTATATGTCCAAAATTTTATGATGTTCCTTTATACTTATCCTCAATGTTTAGCTTAGGGTTATGATCCCTAATCTACGTTTTATAAATATTGTTTCCTAGATTATTGTCAATCAATCATTGATACAAACTATAATTCCCCAACCCTAGTTTCCTAGAACCAATGCATTATTTTATAACCTTTTCAATATAAAAAGGAATCAAATTACAATGGACTTATTAGTTTAGCAGTCTTAGAAGATAGATTACATACATGACCTTTTAATTACAAGGGAAATCACAAAAATAAGCATAGATCATTATTTTATAAATCTTGTATTCTCCTAGAATAACCCTATATAACAATCATAAAATACTTCTATGCATCCTGAGGAAGTAAAACATAAACAAATGGTGAGATTAAATGCTCAGTAAGAGTAAATAAGATAAAAAACTATCATAAACAAGCATAAACATTTATCGAAAGTTATAAAAATAAACTCAAGCCTTTTAAACAAAATATTTAGCATAATATGGAAAGAATAAATCAAATAATTCAATTTAGACATTCACATGAATATTCTACTACCCAGATAATCACTTGAAATATCAATAACTAATATCATAAGGAGGGAATTCATAATGCGGGGAATCTTAAACATACTTGCAAGGCTTCAACCAAGACACCATACTTAATTGTGTATGTAATTAGCCAAAACAGATGAATAATTGTCACAAGAGACCTACTAATAAATCGCAAGGCTATTGAGGGAACCTCCTGACACTTACAAAGTCTAATAAATTCCCCTTATGAATTGGGTTAATCATAATGAACATAAGAATCCATATTATCAATAGCATATGAAATTGTAATACATTAACCATAATCCATTAATGTTGTCAAAATAGCACATTTGTAGTTAAATATATCACAAGACATTCAATACAATATGGAATATTGAATCATAATAAGTCAACATCAATTATGAATAATATATTAAAAATTATTCTAAAATAAATTAAAATACTCTTACAAAAATAATTGAAAATCTCATGAGACAAACATAACTATTTCTTTAAAATCATTTATTCATAAGCATCAAACTTAAAAAATATGACATTTAAAAATATATTATTCAATCAAAGTGTCCCATAAAACATTAATACCTTAGAAAGAATTTATGATTTTAAAAAACTCATTTCCATATAAATAAATTCATAAAAGTGTTTTAAAACATGGACATTATTGAGAATGATTTAAGTGAATAAATCGTTCAAACATTTAAAATATGGTTTTAGTTAAAGATTCCCCAACATAATACATTAAAAAATTCATTTCTGAAATTTTTTATGAAAATAAAAATAGTTATGAAATTCCCTTCATAATTATTTTATATCCATATAAATAGTTATACAAAATAATTTCATGAATATTTGAATAGATAAAGGATTAATTATTTAAACATTCAAAGTGTCCCATACTATATTAAACATTCAAATCAGTAGTCTGATATCTCGAAATAAATCATTAAATAGCATTGATATAAATGTATTTGTGATATGAAATACAAGAGGGGTATCACATACACCACACATAATAAATTGGTGGTGAACAGGGATTGTATCTCACAAAAAATTAAATGTGAGATGAAATTCTCTTACCTTAAGTCTAATACTCTATGTATGTGTCTAAAACTCTTGTGTAGGTGTTTAGAAAATATTATTATCTTTTACCCGAATCATAAAAATATTTATTATATCATATAACATTTATTTATGACATTATATTATCATTTTATCAATAATTTCCATCTTAAAACAACATATCAGGTAATAATCACTTACCTTATCATACGTATTTTAACTTGTTATTCATGATCATATTACATGGATCCAGATTTTCATAAAACAAAAATGTATAACATGATTTATATGTCATATATAGTCAGAATATTAATTTATATGTAAGATAGATATATGAAATTGAATGTACAATTCCGGGAAACGGTAGGTCGTACGTATGCAAGAACCGTGTTCATGTTTTCTTATCGTATTGAATGGAAATAAGTGAATTAAATAGGTGTACATCCATTTATATTTATATTATCTAGTACTTATATTATATGATATATTTCATAATAATTAAATATATATTTTTTTGTAATCATACTTTAATGATGAATTTGGAAGATGAATCTCATCGCGTCGTGGAGATGGTAAGTCGTACGTACGCACAGGTGATGATATCATTTCCATAATGATTAAATGGTGTGGAATTGGATGGAATTTTTGATTTAAAGAAAAAAATATCATGTTATATTTTTTATTTACATCCTTTATATTATAATTTATACCCATATAATTAAAGTGTACATGAAAAGAAATTTACACTACGTCGGGGAGACGGTAAGTCATACGTACGCACGCATGGTGATATGTTTTAATAGGATTGGTATAAAGAAGAATATGGTTTTCCAATAATAATCACAAAATATCCGCATATATTATATTATAGAGTAATTATTTTAGTATGAAAATAAAATTGGAAGTGTATGTACAAGAAGAAAAGTAGTTTGAAATAGGTGATAAAACGATTACCTCATCTTTGGGTGTATCATTAGATTTTCACAAACGGACTCTCTAAGTTGCATGTATGCCAAAAGTGTGGCCTATAAGAGGATGTTATGGATTTTGGGATAGAAAATGGATAGGTTTCTTCCAAGACAAAGGGATTTTGAGGTGTGAATTAAATAGAAGGATGAGTACCCGTTTATAAGGGACGTGGGGAACACTTTAGGAAAATCATGAAATATTAATTTATTATAATATTTTTTTTCTAATGGCTCAAAATTTATTTATTTTAAGGGTACGGTGAGGAGGGGTCTATATAATCTCATCCAATTGTTTTTAGGCATGATTAGTTCATGAAATTAGAATTATCTTTTACATTTAACCCTAAGATAAACAATTTAACTCTTACTGTGTCTAGTTCTATTTTTAAATTACATTGTTAATATAGTTACTATAAAATGCCAAGATGACTTAAGGTGTATAATATATGAAATTTTTGACACGATACATGTTATTTGGAATAACCTCATATATTTATGACTTTTATATAATTTAATAAAATAGAATTCATTTTAAAATCTCATTTATGTCAATTGTGACACTATTTATTACTAAATATTTGGATAAAGAAATAAAGACTTTATTCCTTAAAAAAATAAATTAAATCAATCCTAAAATATTATAGTTATCCAAAATGTTCTTGTATGGAATCAAATATTTCAAATAATATTTATAATGTCATTTATTTGATTGTTTTATTAATAACTCTATTATTGCATCTTCATTGGGTCGTAATTAAATATAATTATCTAAATCAGAAAAATTAAAATCAAATAACCATGATGTTTGAAATATTTTTAGATTTATAATTACAATTTATAGTCTCTAATATCAATTCACTAACCCCATATTATAATTGTTTTATTAATAAGGGTTCTGTTTATGATAATTTTAACTTTACTTAAAATTAAAGGTTATAAATGTATTTTTCACTTCTAAGTTGCATTAAGATGCCAAATTTTCATCCTAAGGGCATTCTTTGTCATACATGACTCATAAAATATGTTAAGTAAAGTTTTAGGATAATATTTTATTATTATAATGTTATTTTTACCTTTAATTTCCTTATTTACTATTAACAGTGGTAAATAAAACTCAAAACTTACTATTCACCAAAAAATAATTTGTTCTATTAGACCACATTTTCACCTCGATTAAAACCATCTATATTAGATTATTGATATTTAATTCATAGAAGTTTTCAAATTACGTTTAGTTATAATTTGAAAATTTGCAGAGAATGTTGGTAAAAGAGACGTTCAGAAGTCCAATCAAATTATATATTTATAATCTTATAATAAATATTATTAAAATTATTTAAATTAGACTATTATATAAAAATTTTATTTATTGTGGAATTAAAATAAATATAATGTAAAATAATAATTAAAATGAAAATTTTTGTTTTATACAAAAATGTAGTGTTTTTCACTATTCATAAAAAATTGAATGTTTTTAGAAAATGACCAAAAATTCAACCTATGGTAATTTGGATATTTTGAATTCAAAAATGAATACGATTTTATCAAATTCACTTTCAAATGGTGTCTAAAATTTATTTTATTTTTGTTCACAAAATATCATAAAAAGTAGTTCCTTTAAGAAAATAATTTTTGTAAATATATAACTATTTCACAGAAACATATACATTTCATTATAAATATGTTTTATTTATGTAAAGATATTATAAATAACTTTTAATAATTATTCATCACTATTTATTTTTCTATATTTAATGTACAATTTATAAATATATCTTTTAAATACTTTTAACAGTAAAGTGTTGTTTTGAAGAAACACAATCTTTCTTGTTACGCAAGCCAAGTCGGTGTTGTGTGCAACACAAGATATTGAAGGTAACATACCATGAAATATTTGGGTGTTACAATGACCTTCCTAGAAAAAAAATTAAATCTATATCTTATCGAACAACAATTAATTTAGTTTTAGAAATATGAGCACAAATATAGGCTCTAAACTCAATACTTTAATATATTTTGTATCACACTTGTATATCCCATGAATTCTCATATTAGAGGGAGATAATTCTATTTCACTATAGTCAGGAAATAAAATTTTTGGGTTTTGGATTAGGTTGATCCTAGTAAATTTTTTTAGGATGGATCGACAGACACTAGTATCCTAAATATTTTTAGACATGTACATTGGCCTAGTATGCCCATGTATGGACACTTTTTTAGAATTATTCTTTAATAGAAATGATTGTGTGGCACAAAAAAGTATTTTTATCTATTCCATATATATATATTTACAGGTTGAAGTTAAATTCATATTTCAACCTCATGGGATTGATTGATCCTCTGTAAGGGATTCCATGATTGTTATTGAAGGATAAAAAAAATCCATGATTTAGATCATAGTTGGGATAAAAACAAGATTAATCATAATATTGTACTATCACGATAAGGGAATGTGATTTATCAAAAGATGATTCTCCATATAATGGGGATTAGAGGTTGATTATTAATATACTTGGGACTCCCTCCCATGACTATAATTTGTGGATATATTTATGGTATAGAGGTTAGGATGAATTGCTTTTCCTGCAAAATATAATTTCATGTTTTATATTTAGTCTTTTAGTATAATTGGATTTTAATTATCCATAGAGTATTCAAATACAATTACATGTTTTCTATTTAGTCTTCTGGTATAATTGGATTTGAATGATCTATATAAAATTCAATGTTTGAATTATGTTTTTGTTGATTTGTTTATAGTGATTATATATGGTTTTCAGCTATATGTATTTCCTTAGTTTAAATAAATCATGAATTTCATGATCCACAGTGGTTTCATCATCCTCATCCTCTACAACGACTAACCTAGTTATGAATTGGGAACTCAAGTTCATATGATTCATTAATATTATTTAATAGTCCTATTATGTGAATGAAATTGAATCATTTTTATTATTAATCCTTATTATATTAAGATTTTATTTTTTGGGGGAATTCATATTTTCCCAAAGATAGTACTAAGAAGTCCAAATACTGAATTTAACGAGTACCGAAAAGGAATATTATTATTGTGCCCTATTTATTTAGTGACAATTTTAATAATTTGTTAAGAAATATGATAATAAATATACTATGTTAGGTATTATGGGGTAAATTGTGTTATGAATATTATATTTATTTTTCCCATATGAATTTCATTCCCCAAAAAAAATCAATTTCTGAGTAATCTTATCATAGAAAAATTTCATATTCCTGATCTGGATTTCCTTCAATTCTCTTTATTATTTTGGGAATGTAATGGAAACACAACCCATCTATATTTGGGGATTAACAAAATTGACCTGTAAAGATTCATTAATCCTATAGATAATATACTTGAAGAAGAATAATAATATCTCTTGGGTGTCGTACTGTAACATCTAGTGAAAGGGGAAGATGACTGAGTGATAATTTAGACCGAATACATTGGGTCTCCAAATATTTGGAAATATGACCATGTTTTTATTTAGGGATGTATTGAAGAATCAAAAACCAAACTAATTTCATATAAATTAAACTATGTCTTTATATTCCATGATGTTAGGTAAAACATTTAGTTTCTTCCTCTCTTTAAGAGGGAAATGTCATTTCCTCTATTGTTCAGAGGAAGGCACCACATTATATTAAGTAGGCTTAATAGTTAATGATAGTATCAATGCCAGTTTTATCATCATCATCTCGGTGTCAACATTACTTGTTATCCTCCAATATAATGATTGTATTAGGGGGGACATATCTTTGTAACACTGAATGGTATCCTAAAAATGTTTTACTGTGATTGAAAACTCATGAAATCAATCATGATATACTCTTAGAATTATTGTTGTATATAACTCATCATATAGATTATATTTATATATATCATATAGATTTTATTATAGAAGAATCATGTTGAGGGAATAGTGTAAACCCTTCCACCTAGAAATAATGTCTCACACTCTCTTGATTTTGGATTGTTTTAATTTTATTGGTCTAGTATCATTAACATCCTAGTTGTGGTGAAGAATTAGTAAATGAATTATCAACAAAGATGTTACAATTTAATGATAAACCCAACTAGTTGACTAATATTCCACTCAAATATGGGTCCTTTACGAATTTTTATGGAAAATATGAGATTTTTTATTTCATATTTCTTTGGTTATTCCATCATGGGAACATATCAAGATGTAAAATGTGTGAGATGCTTCTCTAGATATCTCAAACCATTAAATATAAGAAAATTTGGATTTAGTATTATGGGCATAGGATGATCTATGTCTTACCACTCTTAATATGGTTTCCTCTCTGGTGTAAATGCTTTGTGTAACCCCTCCATGGATTCCATATAAGAAGCCAGAGACCCAATGGAGTTAAATAGCTATAATTGGAATATTTTCTATTTTAATACTTGAGTTGGAGTTGAGGGTGGATCCTAATATGGTATGATTTTTGTGCCAATAATTGATATCCATATTGAGTTAGCCTATAGTATCATTCTTATAATTTCAGGGGTTCTTTCCCCCTATGGAAGGTAATTCACAATAGTCCAAATATATTGGGGTTAGAGAGATAGGTTTTTTATTCCCTAGGTTGGTAGGATTTTTGAAATCTACTCTCATTAGATAGCCATTTACCACAAAATGATGGGGATTCACTAGTGGTGAGATATTTTACATGGTGTATGAGGTTAAATATTCTAGAATATATCCTATGAGTAATTAGAAATTTATTCCTCTTAGTGTCTCCAACTCAATTTCATATTTGAAAATTATCTATTTGGAAAAAATGTGAATGCCTTACTTGATTATTTGGTTGGATATGGATGTAGTTAGACCCTTACCATTATATATAACATAATTAAACTGAGTTAGTGGAAGAGGAATATTCTAGGTTTCTACAAGATCATAGGTATTTATCTAATGTTTAGAGTGTGCTTCTTCCTTTGGTATTTTATTGTGAAACATTTCCAAAGGATACCTCATCCTCACAATAATTTGAATTTAGTTTCTTTTCAATGTTATCTATAGGGTTTATTCTAATGACATTCGTCAATTTTAATCATGAACCATGGATTACATCCTCAATTACACCATATTAGAAAGAAGATATTTCATCCTATGAATATCTAATGAGGGAAATATCATAATCATCCTTTCTAAATTATCCCTTGTTGTTCATTTGGAATTATAAACCTCTTATGTTACCACCATATTCACGTGACTCTATATCAAAAGATTATTTTAGATGGTATTATATAGGGTTTTTAAAATAAAATTCACTGAACGTACTCTATGTGATGGAGAAAAATTATGAAGTTGAAGAAATAGTGGTGGTGCTTTGTATGAAGTTAACCCAAGATTTTAAAACCCCAGTTTTTTGGGGGATGATGAGGTAATAATGAACCCATACCATTTTTATGGGGCTAATATTGTTATACCATTATGATTGACATAGCCTAGTGGTAATTTTATTATATTGATGGTGCTAGTGGTGGTAAAAATATCCAATCACCATGGGATAGGGTTTCTCGTGTATTCCCATCGAGAATAATGTCCCGACATTCTGAGACTTCTATGCTTTACCTTATCATGAGCTTTATGTGACACCATAATTTGGAAATAACATCTCACTACCAAGGATTCTTCAAAAATTTCAAATTTCATCTCCCTCAAATGTGATTCCTACTTAATCTTTTTGCTAGCTTGGTGTAAAAAAAATCCAAAGGCATGTTCCTACTAAGTATGTAATTTTTAGGATTTCAGAACATAAGGCATTCATTATGTAAAAAACTAGTATATTAAGACACAAGTGATAATATGGGTCCCAAATAGATGACTTCATATGTTTAATTTCTCAATGAAACTTGTTGAAAAATAAATTAATATAATGAAAAGTGTTATATTTTCACTAACATTTGATATACACATTATGTAGTGTATCAACAACTATCTGGTGGATTTATTTCATATATTTGAGGTATGAATACAGGATATAAATATGCATTATCCATAACATGTATTTCCAATCCTCTAAAATTGAATAAATGTTGATCGGAAGGAAATTGCATATATCACATTGATATAGTTAATGTACTCCCCATAATATAGGTATTTGGTCTTGAGATTATAGTGAGTCACCCAAAAGTCTTGATTAATGTAGGGAATTTACTCCACTTTCTATTCCACTAGAATTTCATAATTAGAAGTTGCCTTAGGCTATAACATGGCTAGTATTATTTCATCAACCTTCTCTTTCAAAAAGACGATAAATCTCTCATCATTCTTAGTAAGTGTTTCATCAACCTAATCCAATCATATTTTTTTTTCTTTTCAGGTCTATCAATAGGAATAAGGTATTTTCAATTTGAATAATGAATACATGGAACAAGGGAGTCAAAGATGACAATCATATCTTGAGAAAAAATGTTAATAGGGAAGATGTATCTTTAATTGTTGATTAATCATATGATTTATCAATCCATATATTCTCATGTACCTCTCAATATGTGGGTATCCTCAAAGTAGATTTGAGGTGAGGAGGACCTCAATGAAAATAAGATAAGTTGTAGAAATGTGTACCATCAAAATGGGATCCGTTAGAAAGAACTATATGGTTCATTTTTTAATCACCATCATCGGGAGGACCTTTATTATTTCATAGTTTTTGTCAGATACATAACATCTATAATAGATTTTATAGATATTCCGTCTCAAGTTTCTGGATTAGTTTCGATGCTGAGGACCTCCGTTGACAACCATAATTATTGATTTGAAAATGGTAGGTCCCTATTTCCTATCAATCTTCAGGTAGTTGGGAGGACCATTAATACTATAGTCATTATGAGGATCCTTATGATAGCTCTACATATTTTTATAATGAGTACCACTATATTTAATGCTCTTTGAAGGACCTCCATAGCCACTCAGTTTTATTTGACCAAGGTGAAGACCACATTTACTGATATCCAACTATATTTTACCTATAATATGACATTAATTGATAATATATTTTGTTTCCTACGGAGGAACTTCCTGACTAAAACTCAGGGGAGGGCCTCTAGAGTTATTCGGTATTATACCACAAAGAGAGCCTTCATTGGAAAAACTACCCTATTAAATTAATAATGAGCTAAGATATCCATAATCCATTAGTTGAATATTATTAAGTGCCAAAAAGATATCAATATCCACATGGGTAGGGACCTACTATTAGATCATATATTTCCTTTAGTTATCCTTCCTCTTAAACAGTCTCAACTAGAAAATAGGGGTTATAACATAGTGGGATTCACTAGTTGGATCCCACCAGGGCAGCTCCTCGGGTTCTATCAAAATATGTAGATGAACATCCTAGGTGTCTATGGGAAGAGGGATTTGAGCCTACTAAATTTAAACTATCAATATATACCCATGAGTGTTTAAGATTAATAATATATGATCATTCTCCCTAGCTATATACACAAAATGTCAAAAATAACATCAAAAGTGTTGAAGGAATCATGAATCAAATGATACTCATTATCTTACATCATAACTTATAGATTAATTTACCAAGTGTTGATTGGTGCAATTATACATGAATTCTCAAGTTCTACCATCATAATATACTAATTTGTTTTAATAGGAATAAGGGTATGATCCACCTCTTTGGATTCAAAGGCTAGATAACCTCTATAAGAACACCACCTAGGTGTCCTAGTTCAAACAACTAGGATATGGATCTATAGGGTGATCTCCTCAGTATATTCCTAAAAAGATATATCCATGAATTTCTGGGGAAAATGGGGGAGGGGTGATGAAGTTAGAATCCACCAACCCACCTTCCTATGTTATAATAAGGAAGCATTGTTATGATTTAAGGATTGGATCTCAAAGAGGTTGGTTATGAACAAAAGGATTTCAATCTTATTTTAATAACATCAGTGATTGGAAATTATGAAGGTTCATCTTATATAAGCTCCCATGGCATAAATATATATTTTGGATGGAGATATTTACTTAGTATTCTAACCCATTTGATTTTAACATCTGGTACTAGAGGATCTAGGTTTCTAAAAGTGTAATCCTGGGAATCAGGGCCATGAATATTGTTTTGTTTTGGGAATACATATTAACAACCATATTTGGATCATTATTATTATTAAATATAAAATATAGGGTATGGTTGGGTATTACACATGATATGATACCCATATGCGAGTGGGATCATTTATGGAGGTTATAAGGATGAGATCATTAGGGATGATATGGATAATGCTTAATCATAGTAGGAGGTCCATATAAGAATCCCTAGATCTTTAGATTATCAATTGGATGAGCTTAATTTGATGATATATCCAAGATAACCATTCTAATACAATGAACGTAATTAATGTCACTTACAGATGGGATCACAGATTATCAAGGTAATAAATGATTAACTGTAACCCAAGAGTTTTTTATTAGGGGTAAAATAGAAGACGGTCTTCATTGGTTGTCCAATTCACAGTATTGAAGGAACACATTATTGAAAAATAGAACATGAGAATGAATAAATTATTAATTAATTGATATTGGTCTTTAATAAGGCATATCAAATTGTTTTCCCATGTATAGGAGTTGGGTGAATGAAGAGCCTAGTAAGGAGACCTTGGACAATGATGGCCTACGTAGTTGACTTGAGTGAAAGGGTGCCCGTGAATAAGAATTGGGTGAATTGATCAAATAAATAGTCATCCTAGGTGCATGGGGTTTTTATGTAGGTGACCTAGGAAAATTAGGAACCTACATATGTAATCAACACACATGGGTCACCCAAGATGGTGATCTAGACATGAACACATTGGGGGGACCTGGGCGTGGATCCAATTATGGAGGTTTTGGATCCAAAAAAGTTAGAGATTAGAAGATGGATTTTAGTATAACATAGAGTATATAGAAAATAGAAATTTAGTTTGGTAGAATCTATGTGATGGTAGTGGTCATATAAATTTACATATGGTGCACCCATTTTGGTTCTGAAAAGGAGGTTAGATAGCATGCCATAATATCATGGGAACAACTCTTGAGGAGGGTCCTTCACCTTAGACTTATAGTTATCCTTGGAAACATGGAATTTAATTTGATATTTTAATTAAAAGGAATAAATTACCTTGACATACATTCCCACTCTTTTAAATTTAAAACTCACCTGTAGTAGATTTTTGAGGAGCTAGGTGTGATTTATTTCACTCTAGTGCGTTTGGGTATTTTCCTCAATACCTAGTTCTCAATAATAATACATTATATATAAATTATATGTTTGGGGATCCTTATATAGGTATTAGGATTTGGGTACGAAAATAATTCCATCCATCACCTTAGACTCCTAACCACTTTGAACAGAAAATATAATGCGCTATGAGCCAAGATTTTAGTATGGTGGTCAACATGAGTTGAATGATGATAGGGAACATGAAATCCCCAGAAATAAAATTCACAGGGATATGTAGAGTTATGAGAATGATTTGATGTGGTTTTATGAATGGTAAATTCATATCCCCTTTAATATTATTTATCTTCTCAGTGAGTTGGAAGGATTCTCCCCTATCAAAAACCAAACAATCAATAATGTTAACATGAGTTTCCCGACACTTTGGATATTATTCCCAATTTTATCACTACTTCATTTTACCTTGTCCTTCACCATATAAATATCAAATAATTATATTGTTAAAAAATTCATGTATTTTATTATAGAAATTAACAAAAATAACTATATTCCAAATTTTTAATATTTAACGAAATATTCACCAAATCAAATGAAATGATACATTATATCCAAAACAAATTAAAACATAATTAGTAAGTAAATTTAAGAGAATAAAATGTAAAAAATATTAATTAAAATATAATTAATTAATTACCTAAATCAATTTAACCTCATTAATACCTTTTTCACCTAGACTAGTAAATTCTAAAAAAGTTGCAGAAGTAAAATTCAAAACACCATACATTGTGATTTCCTTTTTCAGCAGCTGGGTCACCCAATCTTATCATTCCACATATATATTATTCATTATAATTTCTCAATGAATTAAATTAGATTAATTTCTTCTGTTTTCATCCACCCATCCTCATTTATAACTATATTTTATGAAATATTTTTCTCATCACACCATGAATGTATTTCAAACAATTGTTTTCCCATTTCTGACTCTTATAAGGTTCATCAAATGATTTTTTAGTATCTAAATCTCCACCCAATTATTTATGTACATGATTTTATCATGAGGACATTAAAATTTTGTTCTAAGCCTATAGAAAATTGGTGTTGATGTTGAAATTTTCAATGTAGAATGAGAAAAATTGTCTCTAATTAATGAGAAGTTCATGATTTATAGTTTTCACTTCAGAAATATCCTAACTCATGAACCCTTTTATTTTTTTACCTCCAAACTAAAATTTATTATCATTTAATGTTCACACATTTGAAATTTTAACATCACTAAATGTTTCTTCTATATTCATGCATCACTATGTTTTTCATTGTTGATATTAATTTTATTACCAACATTTTTTTATAAAGATAGTGAATAATGTTTAAACATAAAATAGTTAGGTGAATATTTTCTTCTCAATTTTGAATGATATTTTCAAATTTATATTTATGATAATCAATAATTTACCAATATCTTTTCACAAAACACATTCTACCGCACAATTATTATGAACAATGATCATGAATTTACTTAAAGTTCTAGTTAGTTACGAATTTCATGTTTGTAATATAGCATCCTAGTAACATTTTTCATGGATTACAGGGGATAATTCATGGGTGAAATGTCAAAGGAGGATGTACAATATGATTATTAAATAAAATTATATTAATAAAATAATTATTCAATCATTTAAAAAAAATATCAATTATATTTGGTTTGTAATAGATCTAGAAATCATCAGGACACCCGTAGAGTTGGGTAAATTAGGTTGTAAGTCAATTGAACACTTTTCATTGATATATCTTGTTCCATTGTTGGTTGGAACTGTTTTCAAAAAATTTATCATATTCTTAACTCACAACCACACTAAAATATCACAAGTGAATGTAGTAAATAAAATATTCAATAGACACAAGAATTATTATTTGGTTCACCAGCACTTGGATACATTCATGGAGTATACATTATCACTATTTAAATGTGACAAAATAAACTAATAATTAAAAGTTTTTTTGACGAAATATGGTCTTAGTCACTCAACTCTACAGTGCACTACCTTCCCCAGGTTTTTAGGATTCAATCACTCCATAAATAAGTCACACTGCCTTTTCTTCTAATTTTGACACTTATTTTGGAATGAAGTCCCATTTTCTAGAGATATGTAGGTATATTCATAATCATCAAAAAAATGTGTAGTTGTGTTCATCCCCATATTTTTATTGATGTGTTTTTTCTCATCACTCTTTGTAGTATAAAAATAAAATAGACTCAACCTTTTAATGTCATGAGTGGAATATCTTAACCATTGTTGCATAATATAATTCTCAGTTTTCCTTCAAATACATGATGTTGTCATGAACACATTACCATTCTTCCTCAAAATAATTCTATAATCCCTTTTCATTCCTCCTCAGCAACTATAATGAATTTACCTTTCTACGCTATCATAAGGCTTCTTCTTCTGAATATTAAAGATTTGTTCAAATTTATTCAAGTTTATTACCTTTTTATTGAAACACTCTTTATTCAATAGTCTACATATCTGTCAAGTAATTTCAAGGTTGGTATTCTTGATAAATAGATGTATTGTGATGTTCATTGAGACTCCTTAATACCTCATTTTTCTAAAATGTTGGTCCTATAAACACATGGAATCCTTATGCACAATCACAGAATCCATATTTTATAATATCATATTCTTTATCTAATATAGACCATGAGATTTCACATTACTAAATCTCCCATAACATTCAAAATTTCTAGATTTAAGTTTCAATATTTTATATTACCATATTATAAAAATATATCAACCCAATAAAAAATAACTTCAAAAAATTGATTTTTATTTTACCATACATATGATATATTAACATAAATGTCACTAAATTCTTTATCTATGATTTTTTCTATCTAGATAAGTCTAATTCCTAGAAATAAACCTTAATTACGCATTGTAAATATATTAAATATGGATTTTTTTCTCAATTAGAACTTGTATTTCTTCTATATTTAATGGTAATGGAATTTATTATTTAATTTTAATGATTAATAAAATACCTTCAATCCTACTCAAATAGGATGGCATCATAAAATATATAATTGAGATTATACTTAAAAAGGTCATGGATCATACTTATACATAACCATATAAAACAAAACATGGAACAATCATTACACAAACACAAATTCATCCTTTTGTAGAGTGATCCTTATGAAGTTCCAAAGTGACCCTTATGAATACCAGAATAACGCATTTTAGAGTAGAATAAACCTTAATAAATCATTAATTTATGAAACTTTAGTTCAGCATAATCCATATCATCTTCTATAATGACATAAAAGAAAACCAGATGACTCTTAAACATCATATAATGACTAGTACGGAACTACATTATTGTGAGAATAACTCATACAATCACATGATCACATCCATTCCATTTCATATTCTATATTTTAGTGACTCAAAAATAATCTTAATAACATTTTAAATGAATCATATATATATTTTAATTAATCAATGGAAACATAATCACACTAATAAAATGTTTCCTATTGAAACATAATCAAATGAGAATAACATAGACATAGAGTTAGATGTCTCCAATGCAGATAAAAATGTCTCATACGTAATTTTCCATTGACAAAAAAATAGTAGATACACATATTAAATATTATTTAAATGATAATATATATATAATTTATCCAAAAACATAATTCCTTCATGAAATGCTTCATAAACTACCCAAAGGAAGTCATAAATATGATTAAAATCTACACTATCAGAAATAAAAACTCTATAAAATTCATGGAAAGTTCCTTCCACATTCATCGATGAAGTTTAAAATTAATTAAATTTTTTATTAACAAAAAAATCCACATATTTCATGGTTACCCAGTCCAACATTTGATGACTTATTGTCAAAAAATTGAAAAACAACCATTATTTGAAGTAATAATTCATTAACAAATTTGGTTAATCAATATTGGGTGGGTTCTCTCATGAAATTAGAAAATTGTAAATAAGATATAAAAATAGGTTTATAATCCTCTCAAATGACTAATTTAAAATGTGGATATATTGTAATGTAATGGGATTAAAAAATTAATGTTATTTTCATGATTTTACCATATTTTGTATTAGGAACCATTTTTATTCAAAATTCATTTAGGTTGAATGACCACGAGTAAGATTAGGTCCAAACCATTAGAACAGATTCCAAAATCACTATTTCATTCAATTTCCACTCAACATCCTTCTAAAACTAATATAAAATAAAACCCAAAATCATAAAAAATAAAATGAAAAACACAAATATTCGTAAAACATTATAAGGTTTCACTCCCCTACATTTTACTAATAAAGTATAATCTATGAATTGAATTATTTATGAATAGATTAAGTATATTTTAAATTGGGACATAAATAAATAATGTCATAGAAACTTATATCATACTGGTTTCATAATACAGTGGTCGAAGGAATGACACTTCCCCCATTGGTGTGTCCAAAAAATGTCGAACATATTTTTCTAGACTTTGTTCATTCAAAATAAATGGTTTTTTCTCTCCTTATTTTGTAATATATACATAAAAAAAGGATACACATTTTTTAAATAAATAGACCTTCGCGTATATAATTATCTTTACATATAATAAAATTTATTATCGACTTGTAGAGCTGTTCATGGAACACTTTTTAAAATTATATTTTTTAAATCTAATTTACATGATCCGCTCGTATTTAATCCTGGTAAATTATATAATTTTAATAATATTTTATAATAATGTAATCCAACAATTGAATTTAAAGTCACTTTTAATTTACATTGGTTTCCAATTACCAGATAATTAATTTGACTACAAAATATTATTTTTTTCCTAGAACCACAAGAATATAATGACTTTTCATTTATATCAACTATTAAGAAATCAATCTAATTACAGTTTTTTATGATGTTATACAACACCAAATGGTATCTTAAAAACATTGGATCCATTATTTTGAGTTTATATACTTTTACAAAATTCATTTCATTCCTCAAATTGAATATTTTATATTTACATTATTTTGTGGATGGTAAGGGGTTGATGTCTTACAGGTCACTCTATATCTCTTCACTAGAGATGTCATGAACTTATTGAAAAAGCATGTTTTTTGGTCACTAGTGATTCCTTGAAGGATTTAAAATCAACTAAATATATATGTTCATGAAATATATCAAATTATAAAAAATTAGTAGTTTTGGTGATTGTCGAGGCCATCAACATTGAAATATATTATATATCCAATAATATGTATAAGTATCCAATTGATATGGGAAAGGGTTCCATAAAATATATTCAACATGAATCAATAATTTCAAAAAAAAAATATTAGTCATTAAGTAACCTCTTTCCATTTTGTTTAGCTTTTAAAAATTAACTAATATAACAATTATTATAAAATAAATAGAAATCAATAAATAATGATGGTCATAATATTCTAGATTCAACGAATATTCTAGTAGTTATTTAGGGTAAAAACATTCCCCCAAAATCTAGGCTGTGAAAAATATGATAGTACATATTTTAGCTAACATCCTTGAAAATATTTTCTAACCATTTTATTAATACCAATTTTCCAATGATATGAAAACACTAAAACATAAAATATTTATGTGTATTTGAGTATAAATTTTTTTCATTGGTTAATATGTGATGGGACATGAGAAGTAACTTGAAAATTTAACATTTTATCATACTAAGGAATATATTCTTTATACGAATAATGTTTTTCTCCTTGAATTTATTCATTAATTTGAATTTTTTCTAGAATTTATACCTCGGCTATTTGGAGTATCATTCTTAAGTGAACTTCATTGTGATTTTCATCTCCTATACTATCCTTAATCAGTAAATTAAATTCATGGAGTAATAGTTTCCATATTATGGGTATTTTATTTGCTTTAACCCCCTTTATCTAACACCTAAGAGATGCATGGTCAGTGAAAGTAGTGACCTTAGTTCTTATTAAAAAAGATAATACTTTTATTATGGTATTAAACACTACAAAAAAATATTCTTCATTTCTAGTTTATTTTTCTTAAGATTGATTTCGTTTTATTAATGAATATGTAATGACATTAATTCTTCCATCAATTTTCTTAGACAAACTGCTCCAACTACATGGTATGAGGAATCATTCAATTTCTTGAATGGATGTCCTCAATTGGGTGGTTCAATAATATGTAGTGGGGTAACTGTACAATATATCATAGAAAATTATTTCCAAAAATTATAATCAAATTTAAATTCAAAATCTTTTAAATGAAATCATGAAATTGGTAGAGTGATCTCACTAAAATCCTTGATGATTCTCTGGTAAAACCTTATTTGTCCTAAGAAGGATATAACATGTTCCACCAAATTTGGTTATGTAATATAAGTGTGGAATTAAATTTTATATTTATCAAACTCAATCCCTTGTTATGACATTATGTATACAAGAAAAATTCCTATTTCAACCATGAAATGAACATTATTATAGCTTAGTACATTATTCATTAAAATGATGATTTTCAAGACCAAATGTGGACTTTACAAAAAATAATCAATGGAATTTCCAAACATTGTGAAATCATCAGTAAAGAATTTCAAAATTCCATAATTAAATCAGATAAAATTCTTACCATGTGTTACAACACATTAATTTTCTAGGTCATTACATTTCATAGGATGTATGAATTGTTTTCCAATATAACGGGTCATTACATTGATTGACATTTCAATGGGTAATCATAGAATTAGAACATCTAAATATGATTTTTTTTATATCTGGAATGATGCATTGTTGGGTTAAAAGTTCTTATATGGGAATTAGAGAAAGTCTCAATGGCCTATATGAAATACTTATATAGTATATGGTCATACTGGATCCATAGAACATGTCACGATGGCTTTATATAGTGAGTCAAGCCATAAGGAATGAGGTTTCACACAATGAATGAGTTGGGAAATTTTTCCTACCATACATAAGATTGATTCACATCTGGAAACCCATGGAAGAATGTAGTATTGCTGGGTGATGTGGTATCACATCATAACACCCCTATTTCTATTAATATCAAGTATTGTACCTATGTTTTAGAAAAAAATGATTTCTAATTTAAAGATCAGTACCCAAAGGATTTTACGGGAAAGGTGAATCATGAGATAGTTTAATTATATATTTCTCCCACTCCATATTCCTTATTAGATAACCCATTCTTTGTGATGATATTAGTAGGGATTATGTGGTTATCTGGGGTACATTATTCCATTCTTCCTATATTATTTTTTCCTTTTAATAACCTTATAGATTTATGGTGTTTTGGTTAGGTTGTATTAATAATTACCACTATTGAATGACTAAAATAATATATAATTATTGTGATTTCATGTGTGAAGTCTATATGTCATACCAAAAGGTAGATCAAACACTATTGGGTTTGATTTTAGTATAGTGGCAATGCCTTGTGCTATGGGGTGTAGGAGATCTTGGTTGAGTAAAAGCGAATATTAGAGAGGTTTCAACTTCAATTCCATATTTTTTATTACTCATGATTATTTATGCATGAATATTTTAGGGAATATGGTTTATAAAATTACGGAGTGAGGGTTCCCTTGGAAGATGTGATAAGATTGTGTCAGGATTCATATTCTTGGAGTAAGAACCTCCTTATGCTTAGTTATTTGGGATCACTAAGTTACTATTTCAATAAGGGGATGTGGGTGTTAGTTTGGATAGGATGAGTCCATGATTTGTTGTCAAAGTGTTATATTTGGTGTTTTATAGACAATGATGTGTTATTAGGGATAATCGATAGGCGTCAGGGGCTTGGGATACAGTGATGATAAGTGATATGATCGTGCATCTTGTGAGTGACATGGAACTCCCTCATAAGACTGTAGGAGATTCTTGGTGTGTGAAAACATGGAGATATGTATTTTGGAAGATATATTATTTAATATAGAGGTTATTCCTCTATGTTTTAGGCTAAGAGAGTGATACCAGAGGATGTAAGATGAGACCTAGGTTTTGGTCATGGTAGTTGCATAAGAGTGTGCAATTGGGATTCCATGTGTGAGATTTGATTTGAATTGGAGCCTATCTATTGAGGCCATGTTTATGTATATATTATTGATAATTGATTCATTTTTGGGTGATGGAATGAGTTGGTGCAAATGATCTGGGATGAGAGGCTATATCATTAGTGATGAATGCACTTTGATTAGCTAGTGATCCATGTGATGGGATATGGGGCCCCATTTATTATCGTTTGTTTATGAATGACTATGTTCTAATGACATGGGAAGTATTTAGGTGTGTTTGTGTGAATAATGATACTTAGATTCTCCACGATTGAGTTGGGACAAGTTGAAATTCAATGATTTCAATTGAGTTCTCAATATACATGAGTTATATGCATAAGATGAGTTAGAAGTTGTGGATTGAGTCCAATTGCCTTCACCATGAGTTAAAATATAGAAACCTATGTTCATCTGAATATATAATTCTTAGAGGAATTTATATTTCTTATTTTATGGACGGTTGGTTTGTAAATACATGAATTAGAGTGACGTTTTGGGGTTTTGAACGTCCTAAAATTGCGTTTTTAGGAAAATTTGAAGTTCTTATGGATGTCCTAGGGGTTTGGGTGAACTTATGAGGTGGAACAGAAAAAAAATCTCTAAAAGCTCCTAAAAACAACTTCAATAGGCCATTCATGTGATAAATAAGATCCCTTGTTTGATTTAGATTCATTGTGTGTGTCTAGTAGTGTACAAGACATGAAAAATTGGAACAATAAGAATATCCCAAAAAACCACTACTTGACACATAGTGTCGCACTATGCCACAAGATAGGCAGAACTAGAAAGGTATTTTTGTCATGTAATTGATTATATAAAACCAAGATTGATGAAATGATATTTCCTAAGTCAGACATAGTTATTTTAAAGAGTGGGTTTTGGCCCCACTTCCTTCATCAGGGAAGCCAGAATCATAGGAGGGGTAGAGTAGATTTACCCTCGATTATTTCATCACAGTTCCTAACTATCATTAGTGTGATTTGATAGAATATAATGGTAATATCTTCACCTATCATATTTCCATGATGTTTTCCCCTCATTTTAATAGAATCAATATATGTTCATTTTTGGTAAAAATTATGAATTCAAAAAAGGAAGGTAAAATTACCAAATTTCATTAGGGATTCCATGAATCCTAGAAATAGTGGATCCTGATATTAATAATGTCTTTTTTCACGTTCCTTAAAATCAATTTATTACTCCATTTCAATTTTATGATGGGTTTTCTTCTAAATTAAATTTATTAGGCAATTGATTCGAGAGACTCAATTAGTACTTTTGTGTATCCAAAATTTGTTGATACATTTGGTGTAGAGTTTACCATATTACAAATGTTTTATTCATAATAGAATGACCTTATTAGTAAACCGGAAGTATGACATGCATGAATTTTAATTAATTAATTAATTAATTATAATTACAACAATTAATTAATTATAATTTATTTTCATGTGATAAGAACATGGATCGTTGAGATAGCTCATTTGATCAAGACCAGGGATAGAAAAACATTGTGGGTAATAGTAGAAGCTCCTAGACCTTGTAATCAATGTGGGAAAAGCCGTAGTAAAAATAGGATATTCATAAATATATCCTAGATATCTGATTTTATTATAGGTAGTATGTGAAATATTCTCATTCACACTAGTACATCGGGTATCTAAACTATTTAATTTGATAAATCAATGTTGATTATAACCACCTGTTTTGAGCTCCCATTAGATTCTAATGGATCCATTGGTGTTGAGATTATGACCATCTAGACACCCCAACATATGTGATGCCTTTGGTTTTATTGATTTTGGGTGGGTTTGATTATATATCCTAGGGATATGTAAATAATTTTTTTTATTATTGGTGTATTGATATGGATTTTCAAAATAGTTATATTTTGGTGATTTATTCAACTAGAATCACATGGAATAAATTAGTTATAAGATATATAACGATATTTTTATTTTTTTGATGAGTTGTTACTAAATTTGTAGGATAATTATTTAAGGGTTAAAATGAAAATTGAAACATAATTTCATTTAATTATGTTAAGGATTTTAAATCCAGTCCTTTTGAAATTTAAATGTTAAGATAAAGAGTAATTGGGCGATTTAACCATTCTTTCATGTGATGATATGTTTTTTTAGTTATTGTATTTTTATTATGAAATGATTATAGATAGATTTCATTTCATATTATGTGGAAATGTCAATATATAGGGATTGCTTTTGGTTATTTTGGAATTTATAAATATAGATCACGTACCTGGCTATTTTGAAATGTTGATATATTAGGATTTTACCCAGTTATTTTTAAGTGTTGATATATAGGGATTTTTCAGAGATATGATGAAAATATTATATACAATGCTTTCCCCGGGTTATGTTTAAATGATTTTATATAATTCTAATTCTCAGTAAAAATGAAATGCTAATATATAAGGTATGTGATTGCCTATGAGAAATTCTTATACAAAGGGATTTCACTAGTTAGGCGGAAATGATCATATATTGGTATTTCTCTCATGTATGATGAAATTATTATATATAAATATTTCATCAGGTTACTCTTAAATGATTATATATCAGTCTTATCCCAATTTTTCTAAAAAATTTATATATAGGGTTTATCCTATTTTTTCTATAATTATTTTAGGGATTGGACTAATTATGTGGTAATGTTTCTAGGGATATGCTTAGTTCTACAATGGATATTTTGAGCTAAAACCTATGAGTGTTATAGAAATGGATTTCATGGTTCTGTGATGTTCTTATAGAAATCTCAAAACATGAAAACTATGTGATTTTGATCATGATTTAATTTTTCATGTGACATGAAATGAGGTACATGATAATGTGCCAATGTAGGTTTGGATGACCTTGGGCTTTGACCAGGACCTTGAGGGTCTGTGGGTTTATATATGTGTAGTATTATATTTTTTTAAATTAAACCCATTATTTATTTCATATTGAATATACTGTATACTCATTCTAGTTTTTTTAGAAACCATTTGTGGTGACCTAATATGTTTTATTTGGAAAATTATTAGGTTTCCATTTCACTTGAGTACTAAGAAGATCTTATATGATTTTAGCCACCTAGATGGGATTTGTTCGATGTTATCATTATGAACAACGATAAATCATATAGTGACAATAGATTGGGTAACCTTCAACTTGATGTGGAAGTATATACCATCTGATTTCATTATGTTTTACATTTTTATGTATCAGTGGCCAGCCCAATGGGCGGTTTGTTATATGTTTCATCACAATGTTTTGGTAATTCCCCACATTTCATGTATTAGTACAGGATATTATTCATTTTTCTGTAATATAATTATATATTAACAAGTATTATTTTTATTTAATTATCTATTATTATTTTCTCTCTAATATAGGGGTAATAGTATCCCCACTACACCACCTTAAACCCCCACAGCTAGTCAGAATCCTCTGAATAAGAGGAAGGAATGTATGAGGCCTTGTGGTGAATCGATCTTGCCACTAGATTTGTAGTGATTTGTGGTGGTAAATTAAAAATTGGTATCACATTATTCTTTTATTTTGTCTTCGGATTTTAGGATTTTCTATAATAGATATTTCGGAATTTGTTAGAGATTGTGTGGGATTTCATGTTGGTGCATCATGAACACCTCTTCTGGAAGGAACAATAAAATACCATAGAATGGGGTTTCTATTTTTAAATGAATTTTCATAGAATTATTTATTATTTCCTTCAATGATAAACATTCAGTATGAATTTTTGGTTTATGATGAATATCTAGGTCTACTAGCATTTTTAATTGGATAGCGAGACGATTTTGGCTCTTGGGATTTGAAGGATAGATGGGTATCATTCATCATTTCATGTTCCTAGAATTCACATGACATATATCCATTTTTTTAAGTGCTTTCAAGGAAAACATAGGAACCGTTTCAAAAATTGTGAAAAAAATTATCAAATAACATTTTATCATATCATAACATGTTGGAATTATAGTCAATTGGGAAAACTTGTATATGAATTATTTGATTTATGGTCTTGTGATTCTATAGTGAAATGTTCCACAAGGATAATGATAAGGATTTGATAATTTATAATAATATGTGAAGTTACATGTTTGGTCATTATCACCACATTGAATCTGATTTTGACCTTTTATATGTGTGTTTTTTTGGCATGTACTCTATCCCTTTAGGGTTAGTCAGATGTGTAGGTTCTTACATAGGATGAGTGAACTTGTTTTGGACCGTTGGTGTTTCTTTTCATGCCTTCTATTTCTATGAAAATAGAGATATACATCTAGACATGTTTATTTAAAGTTATTTTGGTATGGGAGCATACTTGATGATCCATGAATGGAGAACTTTTTATAATTTTACACGTATACTAGGTTGTCGGACCTAGTGGATTTCTTGAGACTAGACTAGATGGGATAGGAGGGATCCTATAGGCTCTTAGTTTGGACATGGGACCATGTTTATTGGTGTTTTTGGTTTGTCTGATGCTGAACTGTTAGAGGGGCTACCTCAACTGTAACACCCCCAAGAATTAACACTATGTCACTCTATTACAATAAATTTAATCACTTTGATAGATTACATTGCACAAACCATCGTTCTTAAACAACATCCTAAATATTATTATTTAATTGTGATAGTTATCACCTATCTATTGGAATTAAATGAATTAATGAGAATCAATAAACTATGAAAATATTGTTTCGACGTGTTTATAAAATGAATTCATTTGTTTCCAATTAATAATAAATAAATAGGAGAAACAATTGAACATAAAGGATTTGTTTTTATAAAAAGAACTAATTTTATACCCAAAATGATGTTTTATCTTAATAAATTAAATTAATCACTAATAGTGAAATATATTGATGAAATTAATATATTATATATTCAATAATACTTTTTAAAAAACATTAAATATGTTTTATGTTCTTAATAAAAGAAAAAATGCAATTATAAGCATAAAAGATACATTTTTCTAAAAGTAAATTTTTCCACCTTTTAATGGAGAACCAATTTTAAAATTAAAATTTGAAACTTTTATATGATTTATTTGTTAAAATAAAAAACATTTTTGAAATCCTTATAAAAAATTAGGATAGGGTTAAATTATGTTATTTTTTAGTGATGCTTTATTTTTTGATTAAACATGAAAAATAATGTATTGAAATTGAAAACAACACTCTCTTATAATTTCTTAATATAATTTAATTATATTATAAATTTCGTTAAAATTATATTATGTTGAATAATACATCAATAAATACATTTCTGTTCATTTTAATCTATTTTTCATTAAAATTGGAAATAAAAAAAATTCAATACTTTTTAACATTTAATTTTAAAAACCTGGTTTTTCATTATGTCTCTAAGATAAATTTTAAATGTCATTTTTCAATTTTTGAGAATTGAATTAGCTAAATTGGATTCAGTATTTATAAAAATATGTTCTAAATTAATATTATGTTCAATTTCATTTTTAGTATTAAGAAATTTACCATGGTAAAAATATTATTTAACATGGTATATGTAAAAAATGAATATGGGTAATGTTAAAAAGGTAACAGTTTAAAATACCATACAAAATTAATTTTTGGTTGAGGTTTTTATAAACCTTAAAAGTACTATAAAATATTAATTTCCATCCATTTTCATGGAAATTAATTCCACCAAAATTTGGATGGTTTAAATATAAAATAATTATTATTTTAATAACATAAACCCACCTCTCATCAAGTATAAATATTACCCATCCCCATCCAATTTCAATCCCAAAGTATTGAATCTACTCCAATTTATGGAAGAACATCTCCACCTAAATCAAACCTAGTTATAGTGATTATTGTTTCACTAAAATACCAAATCCAATTCCCTCAAGGGTCTCTCAAAAATTTGATATTAAAGAGGTAATATTCTCGAAACACCTCTCTTATTTTCTTCTCTTCATCTACTTTCTCCTCATCTATTTCATACATTAAGGAATAATAATTCCATATTAATTTTCATACTATTATTTTATGTTGTTAATGTAATGTATTATATCCATCCCTTTTATTAACAACTCATATTCATTGAAATGAAACTACTGTAAAAATTATTCAGGTAAATCGACTCTATGAATAATTTTTTTTGTTCATTTTCCATTACAGCATCCATTGATGGTCATAAAAAAATATTATGGTTAAATAATATTTTAATACATATATAATAACCTATTTTATTTTCACATGCTATGAAATAGACATAATAATATATAAAATATAACTAGTTCATCAGGTTTAGAAAAATTGCAAAAAATGAACTAATTATTTATCATTAACATTTTATCAATGTAATTATCCTAATGGATGAAATAAATAAAATATAAGGGGAAATTTAATGTTATGAAATTTCTTGAAATTCATTTCATTTCACATCAATATTATTATTTCCATTTGAAAAGAACATCCATAATTTTACAGAAATGAATCGACCATGAAAACCATGAAACAAACACACCCAAATCAATGAAAAATAATGAAATATTATTAATTAAATATTGGAAATATAATGAAAAAATATAATATAGGGTATTTAAAATTTTAATATGGTTATATAATTAATTAATAAAAATATTTAAATCATTATACAGAATTTTTATATTTGAAAAACTAAAGGGAAGCTTTAGTTAAGGGTGTCTCATATCACCTTTTCTTCCATGAGATATGTTCTTTATTAACCACTTAATATTTATATAGGGTGTATAAAGTGACCTTTGTTATATTATATCATAAATATCCTTGTACCCATTTTATTAACTATTTTATTTGATAATTATTAATTTTATGATTCATACAGTTCAACCGATTTCAAAGTGGTAATGGAATTTTTATCAAAATTTTCATTCATTAGGTTAAACAAGTATTTCCTTGATTATGTAATTATATGATTATGTGTGAAATTAATTCAGATTATATTATTTTTAATTAAAAATACATTATGTTCATTTAAATATAATAATTATAATCGATTCATTCAATTAATTCTCACTTCAATGATATCATATTTGTTTGTGGTTTTCTAGTCTCACATATATTTCTCTAAAAAAATTTAAATTTTCATTGATAGTTTATTTTATGTGGTGTATATACATCCCAATAATGTATTATATTATCCTTATACTTATACTTATAGTTATTTACATATCTATTTGTAGATATCTCTTTCATGGGGTTTACCTTTTAAAAGTTAACAAAATGGTCTATTAATTTTCTCTCAAATTTCAATTCATTTAGAAAATTTTTTTCTAAAACTATATTATTTTATGAGGTTTATACACTTCACATTTACATGTCATATCATGAATATTCATATTTTTTTAATTTTAAATTCTTCATCAAATTTTATTATCTATTTGATCAGAAGTTTCTTTATTCAAAAACATTTTTTTTCTAAAAATGATTTCAAAAATGTTTTTAAATGGAATTTTAATCATATTCAAGGAAATGGATTTCAAAGATGATTGAATTGGTTTTTAAAAAATTATATTATAATTTTTAAATTTTAATTTCAATTAATAATGTTTCTAAATGTTTTATTATTTAAATATCATTTTATCAAACACAAAATATATTACCTCATGAATTATTTCATTTGAATTATCAAAATTATTTTCCATCAATGTTAACATTATTTGACATCACATATTAATTTATAGGTATATTATTCTAAGACATTACTCTCATTATTATATTCTTTGTTAATGTTTATATATATGAAACCTATTTCTTATCCATGTGTTATTCTATGATGAAATTTTCATGGTAGTTATTATTTTATCGGTTCTTGTATGATTTATGTTCTTGAGAAACCCATATATATGGATTTCATTTTTTAATGGTTGGGACATATAGCTCAATTCAATTAATTGTTTTTTTATAGATAACTCATGTGTATAAATGTTATGTGTGGAACTGATAGTATGATCATTATTTTATGTGTAAACCTGACTACATGATTCCATTGTAATCAGTTAACATGATAACTTGTTCATAATGTTATGTTTTAATATGATTACATGATCGCAATGTAATGTGTGAACCTAATTACATTTTCTCAATGTTATGTGTGGGCTTGGATTCATGTACATATTTGCATAAGATGGCTTAATTTCATGTCCTTAACTTAATGAGTGATCCTGCCTCTTTTTAGACATGTTCACAATGTTATATGTTTATGTGTTTCCTAAAAATACATGTTTTATGTTGAAAATTTTCATTAATCTTTCAAGTATTATGAATTTTTATGATTTATTATATAACTAGAGATTATGATCTTTTACTTGTATGATAATATTTTTCGAAGTGAATTGTTCATATTATTACACCCTTGTGTTAATGTTAATATTTATACATCTCATATTTACTCTTTATAACGATCTAATCTCACCTATTTCTAATGTTTCTTCACCCAGGGTACAAAAAAAGTTATTTGGTTAGATATTCTGAATAGGGATCCATTTATGATTGAATTAGTTGGAGGTAATGTGTAAATATTGTGATCTAGTATTATTTCATGTTTCCAAAGACAATAACACATACAATTCTGATGTGGTTTTTTTTAATATGAATATTCATCTATTTAGATGTAATATATATGTGTGAAAAGAGTGTATGATTACCATTGGTATTACAGTAATGTTTATTTATCCTTTGGAAAATGGTTGGAATGAATCTTTGTTATAACCCTAAGTGTATCTTTAGGTTATAATCCCATTGTTTTTTGTAATGATCATGAATAACCAATGATTAAAACTATGTTTTCATGGATTTAAATTTTATAATTATTTTCCCATGAAAATGTGGTTTTAATATTATGTTTACTTTTTATCACAGTACTATTTTTCGTTTTAGTCAATGTTTGAAACACAATAGAACCTTGTTAGAGCTGAATGTGATGGGAGACACAACAATTTTCCTAATATGTGACCAAATATAATGGGATCTTGAAAGGAAATTCACATTTCTATACTCACATGAGATATTAATCATACTATATATCCAAATGAGTAATGAAGGTATAAAAATTCTATTGAATCATTTATTAGGAAAAACCTATGTTTTTTAGTGGATCTTCTAATCCACTTTTGGATGAGAAATGGATTAAAACAATTTCTAAAATATTTTCTATTCTTAAATGAGTTATAAATAAAAACTTTGTCCTAGCTATTTTTAGTATTGAACGTAAAATAGAACAACGGTGGAATATTATTAGGAATATTAGGAAATAAAAATAAATTAAATTAATATATTGATATGATTTTAAGGGGATATTAATAAGAAATTATTTCCCTCATATTCCACATACAGTGATGGGGAATGAATTTATTCTGTTGATGCAAAATGATGATGAACCCGTTAGTACATATGAGTAAAATTTTACATGGATTTCAATTTTTGAATATGGTATAATTATTAGACTTAAAGTGAAAACATATTGATTATTTATTTTCTTAAAAAATTCTTTCAAATGAATTATCCTTAAGGGACATTGGACATTATGATGAAATTGTTCGATGTCAAAAGAAAGTAGAAAGGGAAGCTATAAAGCATCAAAATTCTTGTGATTAGAAGAAGAATTTGGATCATCCAAGAAACTCCAATGGTTTTACAGATAGAGGGAAGAAAATTTTTCACCCCCTAAATTTCAATAATTAGGGACGGAACCTAATAAATAATGTATGAAATGAACAAAAAACAATAAAGTGTGTGATGCCTAACTATTGAGTAAATTAATGACAAAAAAATTAAATGGGGATAGTTAATGGAGAGATATCTCAATATAACGCACCACCCACACTATAGTGATTCATATTTATGTTTTTTAGGAATTATGTTAATCAATTCCCCAATCCAAAGGCAAATATAGATGATAATACAAAATAACATTTTAAGGAAAATGAAAAGGGGAAATATTATTCAGTCATAATTTATGAATAAAATCATGTTATTTTTTCTTAGATAAGAATTTTATAAGTGAGACCTATAGAAATATTATTTTTCCTTATTTAGTGAAATTTCATATAATTACCTCCCTCTGTATGAAATCTAAAATAATGCAACATCAATGAACTATTCCAGAGTAGTTGTTTCGTAATTATTTGAATGTATATAATTAAGTGTACTAGTAACAAGGAAAAACAATAGAGGTGATATATTATAAGAGCACATGATTATGGGAAAGATAACCCTTAATATTTCTAAGACGTTCAGCTAACAATGAGATAAAGATATGATAGATTGTGATAAAATAAATGGAATTGTATTAATGACCTTGGAACTAATTTATTATGACTATGTGTTTTGTGGAATATGTTTGTTGAATTTTTTGATTTATGGTATGAGGAATGAGTTAAATTTTTTAACCAGGCATATTTTCACAAAGTTTCTATAGTAACTTTAGTTTTTACTATGTTTATAGAGAATAAATTCTAATGACCTTCACATGTTTGGAATGTGACAATTAGTAGATGCATTGTGTCTGTTTGGAGATTAATGATAAATTTATATTGGATATTTAGTTACCTTCTTTGAAATTTTTTTAGATTTTAATCTTTTTGATGTTTCATAAGTGTAACCCTCTTTTACATTAAACATTGGATGAGGTTTTTGAGATTAATGTATTTCATAACCATATCAATATTTATGAATACTTAAATACATGTTCTAACCTTATCTTATGATAACGAGAGAATAATGGAAAGTGTAGTCATCCCATTATGGATATTATAATCAACTAGTTCAACAGGTGAAACAAATCCAACTCCATTTCCCAAAAATGAAATAAATTATAAATTGATAAAGGTGATAATAAGGAGTGAGATATTAACTATGAGATGAAATCACGTAATTATATATTCTCAAATTCTTTTGAAATAATATTTTATCCTATTATAATCATTTCTAAAGATGTTAGTGGCCTTTTATAACCAATTTGTTTTATGGTGTCGTGGTCATTAGAATTATATGAACCATTTTCTACTTCCTTCTCCATTAAAAATTTATAGTCACATTTTTCTTTCATGTTTATTTTTTAAATTTTCACTAATGTTCTCATAACCGATATCCTGGTTATGTGGTGATCTTTCTCTTTTACATTTATAATTTTAAAGAATACGTTTTATTGACCTTTTCTCCCATGTGGGATTCCCTCCATAAAATTTTGAAAAGAATTTATATGATTTTTAAAGTGAAATTTCAAATTAAAAGGGAAAAATGTATTGATATTATTGATCACATCGGGATGGTAACATATTTATTGATTGATCCACCAAATTTCTATCATGTTCATTTTGTGTTCTATATATCTCAAGTTAGTAAGTACTCACCTAACCCTAAACATATACTAATCACAGATTTCATACCACTGGAGAAATATATTTCTTATAATGGAAAAATAGTATGGACTTGAGATCATATAGATAAAGTACTATGAAAAGAGATAGCTGACATAGTTAAATACTTATTTAAAAACCACCAATTTAAGGAATCCAGATGGGAACTAGATGATGTGATGAGTTTGATGTATCCTCATCCAATATGAGTAATAAATTTAATGGGAGAAAATAATTTTTAGGTGGAATAATTTAAACCCCGTGATTTTACTCTATCTATCTCTCTTTTCACAATAAATATAATATCTTTGATAGCATACTTTACAAAAAACACTAATCTTAAACGAAATCCAAAATACTATTATTTAATTGTGATGGAAATAACCTCACCATTGGAATAATAAGAATGGATTAGATTTACAAAATTATGAAAGCATATTTTACACATGTTTATAAAATGAATTCATTTGTCACCAATTAATTAGATACAAAAATTGGAATCATTTGAACATAATGATTGATTTTTTAGAGAACTATTTTTATGCGCAAATTGACATTTTATCTTCATAAATTAAATTAATCAATATTAGTGAAATATATTAAGAACATTTATATTTTAAATATTAAATAAATTTTTTGAAATTCATTCAATATATTTTATATGCTTAAGATAATAATATCTCCAGTTTTAACTATAAAAGCTATATTTTTCTAAAAGTAAATTTTGCTTCCTTTTAATGGTGAACCTATTTTAAAAAAATAATACTATTTTTGGAGTCATATTTAATAAAATAATATGAATTTTTAAAATAGGGATATCCACATTAGTGTATTTTGTATTTTTATTTTATTTTTTAGAGTATTATAATTTTTAATGAATAGTGAAAAATACTACATTTTAATTTAAAATTTTATTGTCATATAATTTATTTATATAGTTAAATTATATTTTACTTTTTAATTTATATATAATTATTTAAATTATACATCAATAAATCCATCTTATTTTGTTGAAATCAATTTCCCATTGAAATTGGATATAAAAAAATTACAAAACATTTAAACATTACACTTTAAAAAAATGGTTTTACATTGTGTCCATGAGAATGATTTTCAATATAATTTTAAATTATATGAAAATAATTAGGTAATAATGGTTAAATATTTGGAATAATAATTTCAATATTAGATTTTAAGGCTAATTTAATTTTTATTTTTAAAAATTTTACCATGGTAAAGAAAATATTTATCACGGTATAGGTAAAAAATAAAACGGGTTAATTTTAAAAATGTATTGGAATAAAATACCTAAAACCAAGAACATTTAATGGTTGTTTTATGTATTTATAAAACCAAAACAGACTCAAAAATATTTACTTCCATCCAATGTTGTTGAAATTAATTCCACATCAATGTGGTTGGCTTTAAATATAAAATGATCATTATTTTAATCACAAAAACCCAGATATCTTCAAGTATAAATACAACCCCTACCATACCATTTCGAAAAAAAAATACTTGAATCTAATAAGATATCATCTCACACTAGTTCTAATAACTCTACCCATAAAATATTTCTTTTTGTTTCACCAAAATACTAAATACATTATCCGTAAGGGTCTATCAAAGAGGAGATATTCAAGAGGTAATTTTCTCAAAACAACTGTCTTATTTTTTTTAATGTCATCTACATTATCCTTGTGTCTTTCATAAATCAAGGAATAGTAATTACAGAATCATTTAAATACATTTATTTTATCCTAATGGAATATATTATATCCTTCCCAATTATTATCTCATCTTATTCAAAGAATCCAAACTATTGAAAAAAGTATGCTGGTTAATCGACTCTATGAACAATGTATTTGTTTTTTTTCATAACCGCCTTCATGGTTTGTCATAAAAATTTTATTATGGTTAAATTAAACTCAATATTTATCCAATAACATATTTTATTTTATATAACTAAAATATAGCAGTAATATTAAATAAAACAAAACAACTTCGTGATGTTCAAAAAAGTCACAAAAAAATAACTATTCAGTTATCATTAAACTTTTATCAATTGAATTATATACTTGTAAGTCATAAAAATGAATCATTGGATAATATAAAATTATGTATGTTTTTTAATACCAATTCATTTATCTTCTGGTGTTTTATTTTCAATCGACACAATTATTCATAATTATAAACAAATGAATCGACATGAAAACCATGAAACAAAGAAACATGAAACAAGTAAATTAAGAAAAAAAATTACCTAATTCATTGTAATATGTTATAAAAATATCATATAAGGTATTATATATATTAATATTACATATTAAATAAATAAATAATTATTTAAACCGTTATATAGGTGTTTGGTGTATGAAAAACTAAAGTGAAGTGTGATGTATGGGTTTCTTATGTCACTTATTCTTCTGTTAGATATATTTCATATTCACCACATACCCTTTTTTGGGTTTATTTTATGAAATTTGATATATAATATCATATATATCATTATATTAATTTTATTCACTATTTAATTTGATAATTATTACTTTTATGTGGCATATTATTTGATCAATTAGAATGCGGTAAGGGAATTCATAACTCAATTTCCATTCATTGGGTTAAAATATAATTTTCCTTCATTATGTTATTCATTTATTATGTGTTAAATGGATTTTTATCATATTATTTATTATTTAATATAATTTTGTGTGTATTTATAAAGAATAAACAAAATCTATCCATTCGATTTATTATCACTTCAATGATTTGATATTTGTTAGGGGATTTATAGTATAACTTATATTTTTGTGAAACATTTTACATATTCACCAATAATTTTTTTATGGTGTATATAACATACATTAATGTAACATATGATACTGATTTATAAATTTATAGGTTTTTAAAAATCAATTTTATTGTCTATCTTTCATGAGTTTTACATTTCAAAAGTTACCAAATCGGTAAGGTAATTTTGTCCAAATTTTCTTTCTTTGATACACATGTTGTGATATGCACCTATATTATTTTATGAGTTCTATATACTATCATATGACATGTTGTATCATGATTATATTTATTTTCATGATATTATATATTTCTATCTCTTCGAATATAAATTTGTTTATTCAAAAACTGTGTTTTCAAAAAAATATTTCAAAATTGTTTTTATATGATATTCTAATAATTTTGAAGGAAATGTAATAAAAATAAGTTTTAAATGGTATTTGCAGCTTCTATTATAAGTTATCATAGTTATTTTTAATTAAAAACGGGTTTTAAATGTTTTATGATTTTAAAAGTAGTTCTCAAATTATAAGGGATATTTTAATAAAGAATTATTTCAAGTGATCTCTCAATATTAATTTTCATATATGATCACATTATTTGATATTACTTATTATTTACTAGGTATATTATTCTTTGAAATTATCCTTCTTATTTTATGTTACTATTTTGTTTATATAAATGAATCCCAGTTCATATCCATGGGTTATTCTATGATGAAATGTTTCTGCAACCTATTTCTTTTTACATGTTCTAATATGATTTATGTTCTTTTGGAACACATTTGTATGGTTTTAATTATGTGATATGTGGGAAATATATCTTTCTCTAATTAATTGGTTATTTATGAATAACCCGTGATTATATATTTTAGGTCTAAACCTGATTACATGTTCATAATTTTATGCATGTTCCTAACAACATGATCACAATTTTATATGTGAACCTGATTACATGTTCAAAATGATATGTGTGAACCAGAATGAAAGATAACTATGTAATTTGTGAACCTAATTAGATGTTCACAATGTTTGTTTTGGATATTGTAACATGTCAATATGTTTATTCAAGGGGCTTATTTCATTTCCTTAACTTAATACGTGGAAATTTCTCTATTTAAACTTTCTCACAATGTTATATGTTTATGTGTTTTCTATAATTACACAAATTATGCCAAATTTATTATTTAAGGAGTAATGTCTTATAAATTTTTTTGATTTATTATATGGATCTAGATTATGATTTTGATATGCATGTTTGGATTTCAGAAATGTTATGATTATATTATTACACCATTATGTTTATGTCATGATTCATGTTTCCCATGATTACCCCGACTAAGAATCTGATATCACCCTTTTCTTATGTTTATTTTCTATTTGATGATAATAATGGTATTAGTTTTAATATTTCAAAAAGGGTTCATGTTATGATAGAATAATCAAGAGATAATGTAGATTTTTTATGAACTAGTTTTTTAACATGTTTAGAATGAAACTAAACCAATATGATTTGGTCATGGTTTTTTTTGTAATATTAATATTGATATATTTAGATATAATTTATATTTATCAACAACATGGGTCGTTATATCAATGTTTTGGATTTTATGGTTTGTGAAACTGATGCACAGGAAGTGATCAAGGGTTTGGGTGATGATCACCAACTGTGTTGTTGCTCTAGGAATCAAAGTGTGGTTGTAAAGATAGGACTAGGGTGATGTTTTGTCCTTTTTTTAGACCAAACATTGGTTATATAGTCAATTAATGTGTGTAATCTCATTAATGGAGTAGTTCCTAGTGATTTCCATGCTCGTAGATGAGCTGGACACACAATTAGCTAGGGATTAGAACCTATGATACAAGAAAAAAATCATGAGGCAGGAGATCGTTTGGGTTGTGATGGAATAAATAATGTTCTTGAATTAAAGAGGAGTTCCAAGGGAGATTTTGGAGTGTTGATGATGATAGAATAGGAGTCATGATCAGTTTCATGAATTGGAAATTATCCTTGTTCTGAAAACGTAAAAATCTTGAGATTCTTTAGTTGGGAATAGTGAATAGTTATTGGAATGTGTTTGACCTTGATGTATCAAATTGGAATAGAATGGTTGGAACACATTGGGGTGTTCAATTATATTTGGGGTATGTGAATTTGGGTATTGAGGGTAAGCATGTGTTGTTTTCAGTCAAATCATGGTGATGTCAGTTGATTAGGGTGTGATAGATGTTTTTCGATCAATGAGATGGATTAGTTATGCATCCATTAGAAATCATTTGGGTTGTGGTATTGTAAATCTAATAGTTAGGTGGGGGTTTTTTGTAGTATAATATCATTCGTAGTTGGTTGGAAGAGTGTCAGGAAGCATTTGTGAGTTGTTAGAAATAAGGCCTTGTGGAACGTTCAAATCATATGTTAGTGAGATTCTTCCAGTTAGGGAGCATATGAACACTCAATTAAGTTTTCCACACCCATCTTGTAATAGGTGAAATTTAATATAGATGAGATTATTATGGTAATCATCGATTAAATCTTAGTGTACTCCTAATTTAGAGATGATTGTACCTAATATCTTAAAATTTTCAAGAGTACATAATGAGTTCATTTGATATATGCCTAGTACCTAAAAATTTCTTTGTTGAAGGAAGTCCCAAGATGGTGTTGCCCTAGTAGAGAGGTATAGGGAAATTTTTATGGTAGAGAGACCACTATATTCCAATGGAGGAAAAACCTTTAGTGAGAAAGTCATTGTTTTGTATAAATTGGTTGTTGGACCATCAGAATGATGTTGAGAATAGGATGTTTGTATTGTATAATTTATCATGCCCCATGGAAACATCATTTTTGGAATTCATTTGAGATAGTATATAGATTTGGTGTGTAGGCATTGAGGTTGGGTTATTCAGGTGTGGTTATAAGGAAATTCTTTTGGTGATCCATTATTCATGGCATGTTTCATGGTTTTTTCCCTGATTCATGTCATGTTTTAGGGCTAAACAATATAGTTACTTTCTTCAAGGTATGAATCCCAATTTCATAACATGTATTATGCTATGAAACATGAGATTAAGTATTTCATGAAATGTTTCATGTTTGGAACATGCGATGAATGTGATGAGGGTTTTGTTTTGGAAGAAATTCCTAGAAAAGAATAGGAAGTTGTTGAAATGGATCATGAACATCAATTTATTTATGTAGGTAGTATTCTAGGGTTTTGTTGAAACCTTTAGAGGAGAGATTGGAATATGTGGGCCCTATGTAGGGTAAATAAATTCTATTATATTGTTTTCATAATTAGAGATAAATGGTATTATTTCTATGGTAGTTTTTTTCCATGTTTAGGCATAATGGGATGGATAATATATTGAGGGGGTTATTAGACAATGAGGTTATATTTTGATATTTCACCTCAATGATGTGGAATTATGTGGGATTAAATCGGAGATAAAATTTTGTTTTCTTTTATGGGGGTAATCATGAACCTACAAATGTTAAGGACGTTGATATTTTGGTGTTTCATAAATGGGTGACCATTGAGAGCAATGTCTAGATGTTCAATGATGATTAAAAGAAGTGGTCCATGCTATTGGGAATACAAGACATTGAGTTTTGAGTTGGTAAATGATATATCTTTATATGTTCCATAGTAGAACATAGTTATATGAGTCCAATTTAGTAACCCATGTAGGTTGTGTTAATCTGGTAAGTTCTAGAAGATGTATTTGGGCGATGAGATGTTTTATGGTGGAGATATTGTATTAAATATCATTATTAGGAGCCAATATGTCCAAGGGAAATTTGAATTTATCCTTTGATGGATGAGTGGTTTTAAAATCTCATAATCAATATGGTTCTTTGGTTGGTTTAATGTTCTAAAATGATGTTTTCATTTGAGTTCTATGTTTTTGTAGAAGTCTCAAGGATCTCGGTGAACTCCATAGGTGGAACGAATTATTCATGATACCCAAAATAACTTCAGTAGGACATTCACATCCTCAATATGATGTATAAATTTAATTTGATTCATTGGGTGATACCAATAGAGTACAAGATGTGAAAAAAATGTATGGGAGGTATATCTAGAAATGTCAAGGTGTGACATTATGTGCCCCTCTTTGACATTGGCTGACCACACATAGTAAGGGCCTTTGGGTCAAAATATTATACATAAAAAACAATGTTTTTCCCATGAAAAATTATTTTATTGTAATGATGGGGGATTATCCAATATTCCTTCATCAATAAAATGATATGAATAGGAGAGGATCTATCTATATTCCCCTATCTCATTTCATTGCCATTATTGGAAAATCATGGGTTTGATTCGACATCATCTATAGGAATGATCTTCCCAAAACACCCTTCTCAATTTTTTCTACCTTCTTTAATTCAACTGAGAGATATATTTTTTAGGAAAATATGGTGAATTCATTGAGGGATAGTGAAGTAAATAAATTCCATCATGAATTCCTTATAAAATCTAAAGAGGGGATCACACTATGATTTCCACCTATATCTTTGTTCTATTCTATTTCAGTGTGACTATTTTATTATTTTATGAATGGTTTAACCCTAAATTAATTTTATCTAGATTTGGAATTTAAAAAATCTATAAGGAATTTGTTTCTAGATAAATATAGTGGTGTTTATGGGGAAGAATAAACCTTATTGTCAAAGTTTTTTGCATGGTGGAGTAACCTGGTGTGTTAATTACAAATATATCAAGCCTATGTTTAATTAATTAATTAACTATGATATATATAATTAGTTAATTATAATTACACATCCAGATTTATGAATCCTTTCCTCTGAGAAAAACTAAATTAATCAGTAGTGATGATGGATGAGCTGAGTGTGCCTTGGAATATGCTTCTATCCCATGGCATAAAATTGGAAAAAACATTAGTAAAAAGAGGGTGGTGTAAAACATATCCCTTCTTAATTTGATTATTAATATCATCTGAAATATATTTTTTCCAACTAACCCGATGCAAGTATGAGATAATTAGTTGTGTAATTAGATATTGATTATATCCTCACATATTAACCACCAACTAGATCATGTAGGTTCTATTGGCATTGATAGAGAGACATTGTGGAAACCAAACATGTGTAACTCCTTTGTATTTGATGAGATTGGGTCAATTGTATTATAGAACCCATGGATATTTTGAGAAACTTGTTTAATTATTGGTTTAATGATATGAATTTTCAAAAAAGCAAGATTGCGGTTATTGCTTGAGATATTATCACGTGGACTAAATTGGTTAAATGATATATGACTATCATGGTTTGACTATTTGATGAGTTGTGGATAAATTCGAATTCTATTGATTTAGGAATTAAAACGAGAATTGAAATAGGGATTTATTAAATTATTTTCGATTTATGAAAATCTTGATCTCGATAAATGTAAATGAAAAGATAATTGGTAATTGGAAGAATTGATCATCTTCTCATGTGATGAATTTTTTGTGTGATTTCATTGCGATTATGTATAAATGATTATATATTAGCCTTTCACCTAGTAATGATGAAATGTTGATATAATGGTCATACACCCAGTTATGTTGAAATTATTCTAATTACGGCATGTGCATGGTTAGGGTCAAATGCTGACATATATTGAGTGGTCACAATTATACTAAAATGGTTATATATAGGGCTTGTGCTCAGTTATTATGATATTAATATATATAGGGATTATGATAGATTATGTTGAAATGATGATATATAGAGATTGTTCCCATTTATAATGAAATATATATATATATATATCCTTCACTCAGTTATGTTCGAATTCGGATATATAGGGCTTGTACCCAGATATGTTGAAATTCTTATATATAGGGATTATACGTAGTTACACTAAAATGCTTTTACATAGTGCATGAACTAGGTTATAATGAAATGCACATATATTTGGATTTTATAATTTTATATTAAATTATTATTGTTCCTAGACAATTTATGTTGTAATGATTATAGGGATATGCTAAGTTATTCTATACTTATTAAGGGACATACCCTGGTAGGGTTATGTGAATGGTGGGAATGGTTTCACTATGTGATTTGTGATATCTAGCATCCTGGTAGAGTATGTGATTGTGATAAATATATACTTGGTCTTAATACATGGTTAGAGATATTAGATAATGTTCCAAATCATCTTTTTATGACATCATGTATCATCCTTGAACTCGCGGTTCAATGGTTTTATTTATGTGTAGCATTAATTTTTATTAAATTAAATCCCTTATATATCAATTATTGCATGCACTACTTACTCGGCCTAAATTATTGTAGACATAGTTTATGTCAACCTAATGATTTTTATTCACACCAAACAAAAGCCCACCTTTCACATCTATACCAAAGAGGTTCTTATTTGTTTTCTGTCATGCACATAGTTTCGTAGTGGATTGGTTTTGCATGGCTCAGTAGTAGAGCTTAGTTTTTGACAAGAGATTTTATGAGGTTTGGTTTGGTGCGGCAGTATATACCTTTTTTTTATTTTTTGTTTATAATGGTATGCATTAGTGATGGGACCATTGGGAGGATTGTGGCATGTTTCATCAGGGTTATTAAAGACATTACCATATTCAATGCATTCTTACTGCATGTTATTCATTTATGAATAATATGATTATTTATTACAATGAATGATGATTTAATTTTTATTTATTAATTTTACACTCTTATACATGGGGTATAGACTCCCTACATTAGAATCATACATAGTTCCTGGTAGTTGGTTTTCTCTAGCATATGGGGAGGTACACTTGATGTCTTTTGGAATTTCAGTCTTACCACTAGTTTTAAAGTGAGTCGAGGTGGGACATTATAGAGAATGTGTTTTCATGAAACTTTCTTTGAGTGAGTATACAGTTTTCTAGATCAAGATGTGTTGAAGGTCCATTAAATGATTGAAAAGGTTGTAATTAATACAAATTGATTGAGAAGGGTAATAATTTGTGATGTGATATGTGATAAGAAAATGGGGCTATTATAAGTTAAAAGTTCATATCCGAATGTGATATAGAGATAGATATATGGATCCCACCATGAGTGGTAAAGTAGAGGTTTATCATTTGATGTATGGTCTTCATAGAGAGATTGATAAAGATAGAAGTTGGTACAAGACCATACCCTAAGGTGGTTTGTGGTTGTGATTCATATTCCCCCTAAGTCTTTAGGTATAGATCAAAAGGTGTGGAACAAGGTGATTATTGAATTTTAGAATGATGTTTATATAGGTATGGTTAGGAAATGTGGTGTAATGGTAAGAACATGGTTTCTTTATGGGAAATTGTATCTCATCATGTGTCTTTTTGGTCCGGTTATCACAAAAAAACAAATAATAATGTTTATTTATGTATTTATTTTCCTCATGAAAACACATTAACATAAGGAATAATATTAGGTGTTTATAGAGAGATGCTATTGAGTTATATGATCACAACCTATATGGTCACTCTAGTGAATGTAAAAACCATATATAAAATTTCAATTGGGAGTAATGGACGTGATGTAGATCTTGATGGGGTTGCTAGATGGGTATTGGGAGAGTCTGAGTCGAGTGTGGATCATGTATAGATTTTTCTTTATAGAATTTATTTTATTTCCTTTATTTATTTTGTCTATGTTTTTTCAACCTAGTAGGTGATAAAATCAATTATCTGATTCTATGCTTGTACATGAAAATTATTATTACATATTTGTTTATTTTTTAGGTGTATTATGATGTTTATGAGTTATATTATTTAGTTATTTTCCAATATTATTACACTTTGATTGGAGGTCATAGTCTCCCAATAATATGGATTATTATTTTTTCATTAGTTAGGGGCCTCTAGTGTATAGGGTTACATTCTTCAGGTTTATTTTCCCCTCAGTTTGGGACACTATTGAGTAGCCCAATAAATAGTGCATTACAATGGGGCATCAGTGATTTTTTTGGTTTAGTATTTACAGATATGGTATATGAGTTATCTGGGATTTTATTAGATCTTGTGATGGACCTAAGAGTGGTGCATTGAATATAGAATTCTATTTGGATGTCATGGTTATCCAAATGGTGGGTTTGATTTATAATTTTCACCCTTATTATTAGAATGTTTATTAAAATATTATGCAGTTATGGATATTTTCATTTTTGTTTTGGGTATTTTTTCACTGGCAATAAGATGGTGTACCTGCAAATTATATGGTACATAGGATTGACATGACATAAAAATGATGTGTTTGATTGGGTTTTGATGATAAAAATTTTCTATGATGATGATGGTTCATTTTTATTTCCTCAGTCAATAAATTTCCTTTTATAATGTTTCATAGTCGAGACTACATGGTAGTCTCACAAGAATGTTGCAAACTAACATGTCAAAATAAACCATTGTTAATATTATTTTATTAAATTAAAAACTACAATTAGGGATTTAATAGGATTTAAATAACATAAAATTAAATTAGGGGAAAAATTAATGTTATACATTAGAAATTAGAAGAAATACAGTTGTAAAAAAGTCAAGATAAACCTAGAAGTATTCGACATGATTGGATCCTTGAACACACCATTTATCAATGTAAAAAATCGTTCAAATTAAATTATCTATTTTATACTTCAATAACACAATGTATTCAAAAAAACTAATTAGACACTATATTAAGACAGAAAATAATTTTATCGATCCACTTATAAAAGTGATATGATTACCTGAAGGCCATCGAGCAGTTCAAACAGACTGAACTCACTATTCTCAAAGGTGAGACCTCACCAAAAAAAATTTAACCATGAATGTAACAACTATACTTTCCTATATTAAAATAAAATATCAAATAATTTATAAGAAAATTTAATCCATAAATATGATACCTCTAATAATCAAGATCACAATTTCTATAATAATTCAATAGAAAATAGAATGCAATAAAAAGTGAAAACTCAAAACAGAAATATCACAATATCATAACTAACCACCAAAACATGATGTTTATTCTGTCACTGGTGTATTTTTTTCACTATAAATCCTCTTATCTAGCATATCTTTTTCAACAAATTCCACTACCTCCTTCAAAACATCCATTGAAATGATGTTCAGGATGAAAATATTTTAGATATGGGGTGGTATATTTGATGTTGTATTTCTGTACCTAAAGACTTTACACAACATTTTCCCACTTACATATTGAATTTCACTAGAGTCCATTATTAAATTTTGGGAGTAAAATTTCAATCTATTAACAGAAAATTAATTATATCATTTGGAAACGAGGATGAAATGTTGTACTATAATTAAAAAAAAATTATTCATGGAGGATGTGTCTCATCAACATCATATAATTTTATGCATTCAATTATAGCCTTAATAATTGATGTTGAACATGATATTTAATGTGGATATTCATTTTTGAGTCATATTATTTATCTAGCTATAATAATCTCATTTGTACATCTTTGGGAGAAGATATGATTCATTTACCAAATGTTGGTAAATACTATCTGAATTTTTTTTTCCAAATTTAGTGATTTTTAAAGACTCCAAATAAACAATTTAGAATATGAACTAGTTGGAAGAAATCAATCCCAATATAAAGGTTTCCAAAAGAAAATAATTTTGAAAATTTTATCAATACTGGAAATGAATTTCAAGAATCAAAAAATTGATAAAAAACTATTAAGACTCCAAAATTATAGAACATTTAAAATTTACCTACAAACTATTTTGAATTACATAAATGATGAAATTTCATATAAAAGGTAATATTTTTTGGTATATATTCATTAAAATACATAAAAATTATTAAAAATATTCCCTATATAAATTCAACCATAGTTAACACTTTGACTTATTATTAAGTGAGCGCTCAAAATAAATTCCCGATGAAAAATTCAAAACATATTTCAATGAAAAGTCCAAATCACAAAAACATAGATCCTGACCTATCATACCTTTTAAATATATTCAATTATAAATTACATTTATTTTTATTCGTTATTTTTTTATTTTTCTATTCTTCTATAAAAAAAATTTATAACTCACCCTTTTCTCTCATCAAATTGTTTTTATTTAAAAAAATAATCATACAAATAAATGAAAGTGTCACTATAAGTTTTAAAACTTTATAGTTCTATACTGAATCAATATAAATAATTCTTTTCATCGTGATGACTCTGAAAGGTTTGTAATCAGTTTTGATGATTGGTGTGTTTCAAATGTCAAAAGTTAAAATGTCACGAACCGAATCTGGTCACCTCCAAAACTGGTACCCGGCATGACCCGTGACAAGTCCCGAAGGGCTTTCCCGATCCCCACGATCTGGAACAAGTGCATGCGTATCAAAAACTGAAAATTTGGAACAATTTACATGAGTTTGTATACATAAAACAACAAATGAATCCATGAAATCAAATCTGGATTTTTAAAACCAAAACATCTTTTACAAAAAATTAGAACTGAATTACACAATTTCAAACAATGTTTGAAGACCATTGAAAAGGTAAAAACTCATGAAATGACATCCCAAGAACCTCCACATGGAAAGAGGCACCACCCTCAAGCCATCTCCACGACACTGCATCACGATGGACATCTAAAAACCCGAACCAATGGCATAAAACCTGTACCCAAACCTGTGACACAAAATAAGAATGTCTACTTACATCCAATGGTTTAAGTAGGGTGTGATCCAAATCCTAGTAGGATACCACCACTAAGAGATTACATAAGATAAACATTTAAAGGCGAAAATCATGCAAGTTTTCAAAAACATGAAAATCTAGTTACAATTTCTAAAATATGCAACTTGGAATAAGAATAGTTTTCAAGTGGGCTATTGTAAAGGATTCACACTTTTAAAATAAACACCAAAGCTACTGAATTTTCTAGCCAAATGTACCGTATGCCTACGGTAAGTATAAAGTAACTAATGAGCACAATAAAAATGAAATAACCCCTAGGCACATGCTAGATGTGGGTCCCAAGTACCTCATATCTTGGTGAGAGTAACAATCAAAAATATCAATTCTCGTGCACGACCCACTAGTAGGGAACATACCCATAAACTAGTTATCCCCAATCATCATCATCATAGTTTAGTTAGAGTTGTAAGCATCAATCTTTCATTGTGAAACTGAGGTCATACCCCATGGATTCACTAGCATTCTAGTACACGTCCACCCACCTTGATACCAAGGTGTTCCCCTTGTGCTCAAACAAGTTCAACAAGTAAATAAATATACATTGAACATGAAAATATCATTTCAACATCAAATATTCACCCAACATCCCATATGTATACCACACAAGTCACAAAAGTCCATTTTACATTAAAAATGATTTTGAAATCCGACTCACACCAAAATAACAACACATTTCACATTTCTTAAACACTTCCATAAAACCATTAAAAAAATTTATAAAACAACTATAAGATATTTCAACTCATATAACTACCCACACACATGGCACATACCACTCCTTTGATAATAAAAATTTCAATTTTTCACATCGCACTCACACAAAACAGTCCACATCACATTCACATCACTTTAACACCTAAAAATCTCCTTCAATCAATTTAATAAAATATTTCCAAGACGATACATATGATATGACAACCTTTTTAAAAATCAAATGGAAATTTTAAAAATATACTCCAACCAAAACAGTTTTCTGATATATTTTAACCACTTACACAACTCAATAAAACATTCAAAACTTTCATAAAACAATTATAAGGAGTATACCCAAGGTTTGCACATAAAACCCATTTAAAACCCACTTTTTTAGCCAAAATCACACCAAGACCCTACCAAAACAGAATTTGTAGCCCAATCAACATTTTATAATATACTTTCTAATGTTATATAATCACCTTGAACAATATCAAAACAAATACCCATGAGAACACACAAATCCATAAAACACTTTCAAGGAGTATAACATGGTTATATACATAAAACCTATTCAAATACCCCATTTTTAAGCCCACATGACACTATATCATTACCCAACCAAAATTTCTAGCCCCTATAAAAAACTAATAAATAACTTCCAAATTTTACAAAACTACCACAAGAGATAACACATGAAATACATTTAAAAAATACACATTTCAAACAAAAATGAAACTTTAATAAAAAAATGCTTTACTATTGCTACCAAAAATATTTTTCGCATAATTCACAGCATATAAGGAACATGAAAAATTATTTAATCAAGAAAATTAACTCATCATTAAATGGTTACCCCTGGAATCTCCTACCAAAATTGTTGAATCCCTCAAAATATAGTGTGAAATATCAACCGCACCAACACGGCACCACAAGGATGATAAATCCATCCCTAGACCACAAATTTTCACCAAAAAGACTCATGGTTAAACGCTAGGTATGAATCCTAGGTTATAGACACTTTGAAACATCAATAAAGATGGATGAAACCATAAGAAAAGAGGAGAAATAAAAAAGAGAAATACTTACTTGTACAATATTGAAGAGATCGCCCTAAATCCACCAAAATATGAATCTCCAAGTATCCAAAACAGGTATGGAGGTTATAAGGAGTCATATTAGGTCCTGTGGTGGCTGAAATTTGGGTAAAAGGATGAAAATTTAAGGAGTTATGAATGATTCATTTTACCTCATCAAATCTGGTCGATTTGAGAAAGAGTATGAAATATCGCCCTAATATTCAGTTCACCTGAGCTCTAAAATTTTGAAAACAATAATGGGGGTGTTTCACGGGATATTTTCTTTTGTGGGGAGGTGGAATCACAAGAAAACATTAACAAATGAATGAGATATGGAGAATTTACAAAAATAATTTAAAGCAGGATATGGGCTTATGACCAAGCCCATTACATTAATCAAAAACCCAAATCCATTATGATTTTGGATTTCTATGTGGTCCAAAGGGATATGGAGATTTTAATATATCTGGTTATGCCAATTGAGAAGATTAATGGTTATAAAATTGTAAAAATTGAAGGATTTATAGAAGAATCGAAATTTGTATTTAAATCTGGAATTGGGCTCACGGTTTGCCCCAAATTTTCAAAAACCACCATTTTCACCAAAATTAGTGATAAACCCCCAAAAAAATCAGGAATGGAAATTAAATGAATAATTAATTTAAAAACAATTCATGGGTGTGACAATTCTCCCCACCATAAAACTTTCCGACCTCGGAAAGCTACATCAAGGATAAAGCAAAAACCAAACCCAATCGCAAGGCAAAAATGGAATCCTTTGCTAAACATGACCCCCAAAGGCCAAAACACCTCAAGTGATCAATTAAGGAAGAAATAATTCACAACCAAAACATAAAAATATTTACTGAAATTATCAAGCATGTTCATTATTTAACCTAAATAAAAACTCCTAAAACACTATCCGAACAAGGCTCAAACAATTTACCCAAACAAACAAGTACATCGAACAAGGTTACACTTACCTTGATATAACTAAACCATTTGGAACTCTCCAATCCCAACGTTTACCCAAGGAAGATGTAGGTGGTTATATATCTCTTAATGAAACTACCCACTTCCGAGGAAAGACCATTTACAATATTGAGTTACCGGTACAAGGATACACAAATGGGCTCCCCAATGATAAGAGACAACTTTGTTTTCTGAGAAACAATCAAGACACTAACAAGGGAGCCCCGAACAAACACCTAGGTACAAGGGGTAGAATCCCATTATGAATTTTCAAAATAATATACACGAGACTCATAGTGGTTCTCCCCACCATAATAACCAACCATATTAACTGAAAAATATGGGCCGGCATAGAAAAACCCCAAAACATAAAGAGTTGGGACAGTCGCACGGTTAGCCCTCACAGTTTAGGAAACTATGCACTAACCATGTGGATCCTTATACCTATATGGTTTTCTGGGGAATGGTTACTAATAAATGTTCACTCAACATGCCTAGACAAATCTAAAACCATTCCCCCAAATCTAAAGCAAACCAAAGGGAAAAGAAAGTCATTGGGAGATAACATGGGGATGAGGCCCTCCACCTCTTTCCACCGAACGGGAACAAAAGAAGCAAGATGACAACAGTAAATGTTAAAACTATTACCATATCTCATACTGAGAATAGTTCTTTGTAAAAGGTTAAAAACTACACGGTGATTTCCTCTAACTACGTGCCAGTTTCTCTTCGGGACATATGGTTTGAGCTAGAATGATTGAAGCATGTTTGGCCTCACAATTAGGAATTGGAAACCCCAGAATAGAATTTCTTCTTTCGATGCTACAAACAACTACATGAAATCCTAGATGGGTTCCCCAAGAAAAAACACACTCCAAAACTCACATTACCCTAACATGTAATTTCACTAAAATAAGGGTTTATAGGATGCACTCACGTCACACCTTGTTTCTTCAGGTGAGAAACAGCAGAAATAAAGGTCACATATAAACACCTTCCTCTAAAACAGAGGATGTCGAGATCTCCCTAATGGAGAAATACTTCTGAGAAAAAAGACTCACAAAATAATTTACAATTTCACCATTAAAATCAAAAGAGCACACAATATCACAACGTGTAACCGAACATGAACAAAGCGACTCATAGAAATAATACAAGGAGGGGGACTTATACAACATACCCAAATATCACAGTATGCCAGAATGTGTGCATAACAGCCTCTCATGGCCAGATTTCCCACACGGGTGTTTTAACATAAACCCCTTCTTCAAAGATACTACTAAGGACTCAGATACCCTCTCAAACAGTATCCATACTGACAACCCCAGACAACTTCCACCTTTGAAAAATCAGGTAGCTTAAGAAACTATGGTCTATTTCAACCATCCATAAGCACACTTCTGCAATAAGAGGATCCTAAAAAAACCAATAATTGAAATGGTGTAGACTCATTCTACATAGCTTAAGAAAAAATTCTTTACATTTATCAACTGGAGGATTTTTCCAATGGCGAAACAATTCGGGTTGCACTTCAGTTGTGCACTAACCCTTAATGGGGGTGTACCCTATCCAACGAGAGAACTGAAGGACCCAACCAAGCTATTCTGTTGTTAAAAACATTCCACAAAACAGATCCAAACATATTAATGGAATCACATTAAAGGTTTCCAGAAACATATCTCATAGGAGACTACTAACAGGTCCTTCTACCCAGCTTACCTACCAAACAGAAACCCAAAACACATTTCGAACAGGAGGGGTTCTTGGAATCAAAACATCCCACAACATCAAAATTTTACAAAAACACACAATATACACCATCCCAAACAATTCATCAAGACATCATGTTTTTCTTTAAAAACATTTCTTTGAAAACCAACTGTTTAGCGGTTAGCGTATCCACCAATGTTACCCCATGGGCCTCATACATGCATTTTTTTGTGCCACACTGGGCACCCTCCACATATTTGTCCCGGAACTCGTCCAGTCATTCCATCAACCATCCATAATCCCATATAACCACTTTCATGTGGTCTCTCCTTGAAATACCAAAGGATAAAACTAAAATTCTTTCCACTTTTCAAAAAAATGGTCAACCAACCCATCCTTTTTCTCAAAACACCTAACAATGAGATCAAAATCCAAATTCACATCTTAAAAAACTTTTCATAAGGACACTACCATTTAGAAAATAACTCACATTAATGTTATTCACATCAATTTTAAAACATCTCATCCCATTAAAACACCCTTTAATTGTTTAGAAAACAATATTGGAAACACTTTTGAAAACCAACTTCAATATGGTTCCCGATTTCAAAAGAGGTGTAAGCACACAATTTTTCATTTCAAATCAATTCTGAACTTTCAGTTCCACCATTTCATAAATCAAACCATTCCCCCTTTATTTTAAAATCATTTCACAAAAACTTTACGCTTTTTAAAATCAAGTCACTTTAAAACCAATGTTCTATGATTTCAAAACAAAAGCACAAAACAATGTGAGAGGAAACTAGTTTCAGTGGGTGACTTGGACATATGGTTGGAAGATATATTCCAATAACTTCACCATCACCGAGATTGTTTTAGGGAATATCCCCGGCTCCACATGGAATGCCAAACCCTTCGATCTCACTGAGACCATTAACCCAACTCTCTTTTCATTTCCCTTAATCATCATCAGACCATGAAAACCAAAAGATATAGATAAATCCTGACTTACCATGGCGACTTGACTCCCGAAATTAGGTGTGTTGATTCAGCACACTACCCATAACTAGAATTTCATGTCCTGGAAATCTTAACTCCAGACAATCTTGACTATTTCCCAAATAACATGACTCAAATAGAGCGAACCTCCTCTGATACCATTTTGTCAGGAACCGAATCCGTTTGCCACCAAAACCGGCACTCGACCCGACCCATGGAAACTCCCAAAGGGAATTCCTGATCCCCATGGGCTGGAACACGTGCCTGGGTAACAAAAAATGAAAATTGGGAATGATTTACACGAGTTTGTATACTTAAAACAATACATGAATCCAAGAAATAAAATCTCGATTTTTCAAACCAAAACATATTTTACTAAAATTCAGAACTAAATTACACAATTTTAAATAGTGTTTAAAGACCATTACAAAGGTAAAAAATCAAGAAATTATATCCAAAGAACCTACACATCGAAAGAGGGATCACCCTCAAGCCATCTCCACGACACTGCTTCACGATGGACCGCTAAAAATGATAACCAATGGAATAAAACTTGTACCAAAACCTGTGACACAAAATAAGAAAGTCTACATACACCCAATGGTGTAAGTATGGTGCGATCCAAAGCCTAGAATGATATCACCACTATGAGATTAAATATGATAAACATTTAAAGATGAAAAGCATGCATGTTTTCAAAAACATGAAAAGATAGTTACAATTTCAAAAAGATGCAACTTTGAATTAGAACAGTTTTCAAGTGGGATATTTTAAAGGATTAACACTTTTAAAATAAACACCAAATATACTGAATTTTTCATCCAAATGTACCGTATGCCGATGGTAAGTATAAAGTAACAAATGAGCATAAGAAAAAGGAAATAATCCCTAGGCCCTAGCTAGCTGTGGGTCCCAGGTACCTCGTATCTCAGTGAGAGTAACCATCACAAATATCCATTCCCATGCATGAGCCACTACTAGGGAACATAACCATAACCTATTGGTCCTCAATCGTCTTCATCATAGTTTAGTTAGATTTGTAAGCGTCAATATTACTAAGTGAAATTGAGGTCAAACCCCATTGATTCACTAGCATACTAGTACATGTCCACCCACCTAGATACCCAGTTTTTCCCGTTATGCTCAAACAAGTTCAAAAAGTAAATAAATAAACATTGAACATGAAAATATCATTTCCACATCAAAAATTCACCCAAAATCCCATATGTATACCACACAAGTCACAAAATTCAATTTTTCATTCAAAATGATTTTGAAATCCGACCCACACCAATATAACCCACAACACATTTCACATTTCTTCAACACTTCCACAAAACCATTAAAAAAATTTATTAAACAATTATAATATATTTCAACTCATGTAACATCCCACAAACATGGAACATAACACTCCTTTCATAATAAAAATTTCAATTTTTCACATCACACTCACACAAAACAGTCCACATCACATTCACATCACTTTAACACCTCAATATCTCCTTCAATTAATTTAATAAAAAATTTCCAAGATGATACATATTACATAACAACCATTTAAAAAATGAAATGGAACTTTTAAAAATATAATCCTACCAAAACAATTTGCTGATATAGTTTCACCACTTACACAACTCAATAAACCATTCAAAACTTTCATAAAAAATTATAAGGAGTATACCCAAGCATTGCACATAAAACCCATTTCAAAAACCCATTTTAAAGCCAAAAGCACACCAAGAAACTACCAAAACATAGTTTTCAGCCCAATAAACATGTAATAATCTACTTTAAAATGTTATATAATCACCTTGAACAATATCACAAAAGATACCCATGAGAACACACAAATCCATAAAACACCTTCAAGGAGTATAACAAGTTTATACACATAAAACCCATTCAAATACCCCCCTTTTTAGGCCCACATAACACTATATCATTACCCAACAAAAATTGGAAGCCCCTATAAACAACAAATAAATCACTTACAAATTTTACCAAACTACCACAAGAGATAACACATGAAATACAATTGAAAGATACACAATTCAAACAAAAATGTAACATTAATACCAAATGATTTATTATTGCTACCAAAAATGGTTTCCAAATAATTCACAGCATATAAGGAACATGAAAAATTATTTAATTAAGTAAACTAGCTCATCCTTAAATGGTTACCCACATAATCACCTCCCAAAATTGTCGAATCCCTCCAAACATAGAGTGAAACATCAACCGCACCAACCCGGCAGCACAACGATGATAAATCCATCCCTAGACCACATATTTTCACCAAAAATACTCATGGTTAAACCCTTGGTTCTGTACACTTTGGAAGATCAAGAAAGAGGGATGAAACCCTAAGAAAAGAGGAGAAATCAAATAGAGAAATACATACTTGGATAAATATTGAAGAGATCTTCCTAAATCCACCAAAATATAAATCTCAAAGTACCCAAAATAGGTATGGAGGTTCTAAGGAGTCTTATTAGGTCATGTGGTGACTGAAATGGGGGGAAAAGGACGAAAATTGAAGGAGTTATGAAAGATTCATTTTACCTCGTAAAATATGGTCGATTTGAGAAAGAATATGAAAGATCGCCCTAATTCACGGTTCACCTGAGCTCCAAAGATGATAAAACGATAATGGGGGTGATCCACGAGATACTGGATTTGAGAGGTAGGTAGAATCATAGTAAAAAATTAAAAAATGAATGAGATATGGAAAATTTAAAAAATAATTTACAGTAGGAAATGGGCTTACGGACATGCCCATTACCTTAATCAAAAACTCAAATCCATCATGATTTTGGATTTCTATGTGGTCAAAAGGGATATGGTTATTTTAGTATATCTGGGTATTCCAATTGGGAAGTTAAATTGGTATAAAATACTAAAAATTGAAGGAGTTATAGAAGAAACGAAATTTGTTTTCAAATCATGAATTGGGCTCACGGTTTGGCCCAAATTTTCAAAACCCACCATTTTCACCAAAATGAGTGGTAAACCCCCAAAACAAATCAGGAATGGAAATTAAATGAAGAATGAATTTAATAAAATGTCATGGGTGTGACAATTCTCCCCACCCTAAAACATTCCATCCCCGGAACGTCGCATCAAGCACAAAGAAAAAACCAAACCTAACAGAAAGGCAGAAATGGACTCCTTTGCTAAATTTAACCCCCAAAGGCTAAAACACATCCAGTGATCAATTAAGGAAGGAATACATCACAACCAAAACATAAAAAAAATTACTGAAATTATCATGCACATTTAGGATTTATCCTAAATGAAAACTCCTCAAACACTATCTGAACATGGCTCAAGCATTTTACCCAAACAAACAAGAACATCGAACTAGGTTACACATACCTTGATATAACTAAACCCTTGGGAACTCTCTAATCCCGACATTTACCAAATGAAGATGTAGGTGTTGATATAGCTCCGAACAATACTACCCATTTCTGAGCCAATAACAAGCACAATAGTGAGTTACTGGTACAAGGATACACAAATGGGCTCCCCAACCATAAGAGACAGTTTATTTTTTTTCGAGACAGAATCATGACACTAACATGGGAGCCCCGAACAGACTCCCCAGTACAAGGGGTAGAATCCCATTAGGAATTTTCAAAATAATATACTTGAGACTCATAGTGGGTCTCCCCACTATAACAACCAACCATCTTAACTGACCAATATGGGATGGCACAGATAAACCCCAAAACTTAAAGAGTTGGGACGACTTCACGGTTAGCCCGCATAGTTTGGGAAACTATGCGCTAACCATGTGTATCCTTTTACCTACATGGTTTTCTAAGTAATGGTTACTAATAAATCTTCACTCAACATGTCTAGACAAATCTAAAACAGTTCCCCCAAACCCAAAAGAACCCAAAGGGGAAAAGAAATTCATTGGGTGATAACATGGCGATGAGTCCCTCCACCTCTTTCCGCCGAACAGGAACAAAAGAAGAAAGATGAAAACAACAAATGTTTAAACTATTACCATCTCTAATACTGAGAACAGTTCTTTGTACAAGGTTAAAAACTACACTGATATTTCCTCTGACTACGTGCCAGCTTCTCTCCGGGACCTATGGTTGGAGCTGGAATGATTGAAGCATCTTTGGCCTCGCAGTTAGGATTTGGAAACCCCCGAATAGAATTTCATCATTTGATGCTACAAACAACTACATGAAATCCTAGATGGGTTCACCAAGACAAAACACACTCCATAACTCACATAACCCTAACATGGAATTTCACTGAAACAAGGGTTTAGAGGATACACTCACATCACACCTTGTTTCTTCAGGTGAGAAACAACAGAAATAAAGGACAGATATAAACACCTTCCTCTAAAACAGAGGATGTTGCGATATCCCAAAAGGAGAAACATTTCTGAAAAAAAAGACTCACAAATTATTGCACAATTTCACCTTTAAAATCAAATGAGAACGCGACATCACAACGCGTCATCGAACATTACCAAAGAGACTCATAGAAATAATACAAGGAGGGGGCCTTATACAACATCCCTAAATATCACACCATTCTAGAAAGTGTCTATAACAGCCTCTCGTGGCCAGATTTCGCACATGGGTGGTCTAATATAATCCCCTTCTTCAAAGAGACTATGAAGGACTCAGAGGCCCGCTTAGACACGGTCCATTCTGACAACCCTAGACAACTTCCACCTTTGACGAATCAGGTATCTTAAGAAACTATGGTCTCTTTCAACCATCCACGAGCACTCTTCTGCAACAAGAGGATCCAAAAAAACCAAGAATGTAACTGGTGTAGACTCATTCTATAAAACTCATGAAAAGATTCCTTACATTGATCAAATGGAGGATTTTTCCAACAGCGAAACAATCCGGGATTCACTTAAGTTGTGCACTAACCCTTAATGGGGGCGTACCCTATCCAACGAGAGAACCCAAGGACCCAAAAAAGCTATTCCATTGGTAAAAACATTCCACAAAACATATCCAAAAACATTAATGGAACCACCGTAAAGGTTTCTGGAAACATATCTCATAGGATACTACTAACCAGTCCTTCTACCCAGCTTACCGACCAAACCCAAACCTGAAACACAGTTCGAACAGGTGGGGTTCTTGGACTCAAAACATCCCACAACATCAACATTTTCCAAAAACACATAAGACACACCATCCCAAACAATTCATCAAGAAATCATGTTTTTCTTTATAAACATTTCTTTGAAAACCAACAGTTCAGCGGTTAGCGTATCCACTAATGGTACCCCATGGGCCTCACACATGAATGTTTTTGTGCCACACTGGGTACCCTCCTCATATTCTTCCCGTCACTCATCTAGTCATGCCATAAACCATCCATAATCCCATATAACCCCATGCATGTGGTCTCTCATTGAAATACCAAAGGATAAAACTAAAATGGTTTCCACTTTTCAAAAACAAAACGGTCAACCAACCCATCTGTTTTCTCAAAACTCCTAACAATGAGATCAAAATATCAATTCACATCTTACAAAACTTTTCATAAGGACACAACTATTTAGAAAAGAACTCACTTTCAAGTTATTCACATCAATTTGAAAACATCTCATCCCTTTAAAACACCCTTTAATTGTTTAGAAAACTATATTGGAAACACTTTTGAAAACCAACTTCAATATGGTTCCTGGTTTCAAAAGAGGTATATGCACACTATTTTCCATTTCAAAGCAATTCTGAAAATTCAGCTCCAAAATTTCATAAATCAAACCATTACCTCTTTATTTGAAATTCATTTCACAAAGACATTACGCTTCGTAAAACCAAGTCACTTTAAAACCAAAGTTCGATGATTTCAAAACTAAAGAATAAAACAATGCGAGAGGAAACTAGTTTTAGTGGGTGACTTGGACATATGGTTGGAAGCAATATTCCAATAACTTCACCATCACAGAGAGTGTTCTAGGGAATATCCCTAGCTCCATATGGCTTTGCAGACCTTGTGAGCTCACTGAGACCATTAACCCAACTCCCTTTTCATTTCCCCTAATCATCAGTAGACCAAGAAAACCAAAAGACATAGATAAATCCCAAATTCACCCAGCAACTTGAATCCCAACATGAGGTGTGGTGATCAAGCACACTACCCATAACCGTAATTTCATGTCCTAAAAATCTTAACTCTAGACTATCCTAACTATTTCCCAAATAACATGACTCAAATAGAGCGAATCTCATCCGATACCATTTTATCACGAACAGAATCTGGTCGCCGCCAAAACCGGCACCCGACCCGACCCGTGGCAAGTCCCAAAGGGCATTCCCAATCCCCACGGGCTGGTACAAGTGTTTGGGTATCAAAAACTGAAAATTGGGAATTATTTACCTGAGTATGTATACTTAAAACAACAAACGAATCCATGAAATCAGATCTAGATTTTTCATACCAAAACATCTTATACTAAAATTCAATACTGAATTACACAACTTTAAACAATATTTGAAGACAATTACAAAGGTACAAACTCATGAAATGATAGCCCAAGAACCACCACATGGAAAGAGGCACCACCCTCAAGCCATCTCCACGACACTACATCACGATGGACCGCTAAAAACCCAAATCAATGGCATAAAACCTGTACCCAAACCTGTGACACAAAATAAGAAAGTCTACTTACACGCAATAGTGTAAGTAGGGTGTGAGCCAAATCCCAGTAGGATACCACCACTAAGATATTACATATTATAAATATATAAAGGCAAAAAGCATGCAAGTTTTCAAAAACATGAAAAGCTAGTTACAATTTCAAAAAGATGCAACTTTGAATAAGATCTGTTTTAAAGTGGGTTATTTTAAAAAATTAACACTTTTAAAATAATCACCAATGCTACTGAATTTTATATCCAAATGTACCGTATGTTGAAGGTAAGTATAAAGTTACTAATGAGCATAAGAAAAAGGAAATAACCCCTAGGAACTAGCTATTTGTGGGTCCCATGTACCTCCTATCTCGGTGAGAGTAACCATCACAAATATCCATTACCATGCACGAGCAACTAGTACGGAACATACCCATAACCAAGTGGTCCCCAATAATCATAATCATAGTTTAGTTAGAGATTTAAGCATCAATATTAATAAGTGAAACTGAGTCCAAACCCCACGAATTCACTAGAATACTAGAACATGTCCACACACCTAGATACCCAGGATTCCCCCTTGTGCTCAAACAAGTTAAACAAGTCATGAAATATAAATTGAACATAAAAATAACATTTCAACATCACAAATTCACCCAAAATCCTATATGTATACCATAAAAGTCATAAAAGTCCATTTTTCATTCAAAATGATTTTGAAATCTGACTCACACCAAAATAACCCACAACACATTTCACATTTCTTCAACACTTCCACAAAACCATTAAACAATTTTATAAAACAATTATAAGATATTTAAACTCATATAACAGACCACACACATGGAACATAAGACTCCTTTCATAATAACAATTTAAATTTTTCACATTACACTCACACAAAACAGTCCACATCACATTCACATCACTTTAACACCACAATATCTCCTTCGATCAATTTAATAAAATATTTCCAAGATGATACATATGACATAAAATCCTTTTCAAAAATGTTTTTGACCTTTTAAAAATATTCTCCTACAAAAATAGTTTTCTTATATAGTTTCACCATTTACACAACTCGATAAACCATTCAAAACTTTCATAAAACAATTATAAGGAGTATACCCAATCTTTTCACATAAAACCCATTTCAAAAACCCATTTTTAAGCCAAAAGAACACCAAGACCCTATAAAAACTGAATTTTTATCCCAATATACATGTAATAATCTACTTTCAAAGTTTATATAATCACCTTGAATAATATCACAAAACATACCCATGAGAACACACAAATCCATAAAACACTTTCAAGGAGTATAACAAGGTTATACACATAAAACCCATTCAAGTACCCCCCATTTTTAGGCCCAAATGACACTATATCAATACCCAACCAAAATTTCATACCCCTTTCAACAAGTAATAAATCACATCCAAATTTTATAAAACTACCGCAAGAGATAACACATGAAATACATTTGAAAAATACACACTTCAAACAAAAATGTAACTTTAATACCATATGTTTTACTATTAATACCAAAAATGGTTTTTGAATAATTAAAAGCATATAAGAAACATGAAAAATTATTTAATCAGGAAAACTAAATCATCATTAAATGGTTACCCATGGAATCACCTCCCGAAATTGTCGATTCCCTCAATACAAGGTGTGAAACATCAACTGCACCAACATTTCACCACAATGATGATAAATCCAGCCCTAGACCTCATATTTTCACCCAAAATACTCATGGTTAAACCCTAGGTGCGAACCCTTGGTTCTGGACACTTTGTAACATCAGGAAAGTGGGATGAAACACTAAGAGAAGAGGACAAATCAAATAGAGAAATACTTGCTTGTAGAAATATTGAAGAGATTGACCAAAATACACTGAAATATGAATCTCCAAGTACCCAAAACAGGTATAGAGGTTCTAAGGAGTCATATTAGGTCATGTGGTGACTGAAATGGGGGGAAAAAGATGAAAATTGAAGTAGTTATGAAAGATTCATTTTTACCTCGTCAAATCTGGTCGATTTGAGAAAGAGTATGAAATATCGTCCATATTCACAGTTCACCTGAGCTCCAAAATTTCTAAAACGATAATGGGAGTGATCCATGGGATATTGGCTTTGAGAGGGAGGTGTAATGACTGGAGAAAAGTAAAAAATGAATGTGATATAAAAAATTTAAAGCAGGAAATGGGGTTACGGGCAGGCCCATTACCTTAATCAAAAACCCAAATCCATCATGATTTTGGATTTATATGTCGTCCAAAGGTATATGGTGATTTTAATATATCATGTTATTCCAATTGGGAAGTGTAATTAGTATAAAATAGTAAAAAGTTAAGGAGTTATAGAAGAAACGAAATTTGTTTTTAAATCTGGAATTGGGCTCACGGTTTGGCCCAAATTTTCTAAACCCCCCATTTTCACCAAAATGAGTGGTAAACCCCCAAAACAAATCAGGAATGGAAATTAAATTATTAATAAATTTAAAAAACGTTCATGGGTGTGACATAAAAGTAATAAATAGAATTATTTCATCCTTTTTGAAGCAAGATTATAGGATTCTAATTTCCTCATAAGAATGGTCTTCTTCTATTTCTTAATTGCATTAAATATGATATAAAATTTTTTCAAAATATTTTTCATAGATATCCCAAAACATCTATAATTTAGTTTCAATAAACCAAAAAAATCATTCACAATGTTTATATATTTTTAAAATTAGGAAAGAAACATATTTTTCATTATTTTTCTTTTGAAGCTTTATTAAGGCACTACATCCTTTTACATGATATATCTAGAAACAATCATTTTTCTATAGAAAAAATATTTATTTATAGCCTTGAATTTCTCTCCTGCCTAATGATGCCCAATAATGAGGTATTGAATAAAAAAATAACCCCCATTAGAGTTAAATATAATAGTTAGTCTTAATAAATAGAGTTCAATTTTTCAGAAAGGGGATTTCAATAAAAATGGAATTGTATAAATAATTTTTAACATATGTTCTTTATATGTTATATGTTTTGAATGATAAATAGAATGTTATAGTCAAAACAATAATTATTTGGTTCTCTTAAGAATTGATTTTATTGTAATGTAATTGGAAAAATGGTTTAGAGTCCTCAATTGTATGTGATTTTCGACATTATAAAAATTTTATTTAATAGAATTCATATTTCAATGGTCTTTTCATTAATTTTACCCAATTTAAATCTATAACGAATTACATTTGAAGAATCATTTATGTTTGGTAATTTTAATCATGTTTTTTCTCTTCATTAAAACAATTTTCAATACAAAAAATAAATTACTTTGAACATCAAAAGGTTTTTTAGAAATATGATAGAAAACACAAAAAAATGAAAATTAAAAACATAAAAATTCAAATAAAATATCAAAATAAAAATTTAAAAAGAAAAAAATAAAAAATACTAATATAAAAAAGGATGATAATACCACTAGACTTCTATTTTAAAATAACTCATCGTCTGTAGTTCATATTTTTAATTAAAAATTAGGAATAAAATACATAAAAATAAAAGGTGGGAGGGAAAGACACAACCATGTTTTTTGTGAAGTAACATTGTTGAGGATTCCTCTAAAATGCTGTAAATTTGAATCCTACATGAAGAAAATTAAAAGTATCAGAATTTATCAAGTGAAATTAAATAAAGAAATTAATAGAATAGAAAATGTCCTTGTCTTGAACCCCCATGTGGGTGTCAGGATTTCACTTCCCCTAGTTATGTTGATCTAGCTGATCATCCCTAGTCTAAAATTGGGTTTTTTTCTTGATCATATATAATAAAAATGAAATTTATAAAATATTTTTCATAAAACACATGTTTTAAAAGATAAAAAAATTATTAAAGTTCCCTAACATGAAATTTTACATCCAATGATGTATTAGAAGAGAAAAAAAATGTAAAACAGCTTCTTAATAATTTATAATCACAAAATAACGCCACCGATTGTTGAAATTTAATTCTATAATGATGTTAGTTTTTGATTTTATCTTGAAAATTGTTTTCCTTATTGAAAAATAGATTAATGAGACTGTCCTGATGTGTACCAATGTACTCCTTAGTTGGGTACACCATTTTTACTTCCATTTCATTCTTTATATCCTCTTCATATAAAAAATTAGTCCAATAATAAGTAATGGAAACTAAATAATTATAGTGATATCCAGTTAAAAATTTATTATCTAAATTATCTAATAAAAATTCAACAAAAATTTAGAATTATATATGTGGCTATTTAGGTTCGAGATTATTTTTCAATAGAAAAATATTGTATTGAAATTGGAAACAATCTCAAGTTCCTTGATATTTTATTCAAAATTGAATGAAATATGTTTATGTTCCTCTTTCCAAAAAAATTGGTAAAAAACTCTTAATTTCTATTTTCAAAATGTGTGGATACACATATAATTTCACATTTATCACACTCAACCCAATAATTTTCAAAATACATATTATTTTCTAAATACATATATACTGTTAAATCAATGATAATTTAATAATTTAAATTTTAAAAAATAGAATCCAATTCATTTTATAACTCACCCACAAAAGGTTCTTCAATATCAAAAGTTAAAGGGACAATATTTTCCAATTCATGATATTTTTTTGGGACATTTAATTCCTTTAATTCTTATTAATTTTTTAATTATTATAAATTTCTTTATTTACTTATTGAATCCTAAAATCATTTATTTAAATTACTTACTCATATTATTGAATTCTGACATCATTTTATTGTAATTTAAATATTAATAAATATTCATGTCTAGACCCATCAAATTGTTGAGAGTTTGGACTAGAATATGAGTAGTCATGTTGAAAATTATTTTTTAATAGATTACATATTAGTGAAAAATATTAAATAAAGTTAAAAGAAATTAAAAAAAATAGATAGCCTACATTGAAATGGAACCAAATTGATGATGAGTTTTCATTCATGTTAACTCAGTCAATAATTTACGCATTAAAATGTAGCTAGATGGTAACCATGAGGATTTCTTAGGGGATGTTGCAAACTATGTTTTAAAATTCCCACTTTGTTTATTTTTATGATACACATAAAAATAAAAAATGGTATTTTAAAGGTGTTAATCATTTTTAAGAAATATAAAAAATAAATTAAGATGAAAAGTAAAATTTATATATTATAAAACATAAGTAAGATAGATATAAAAAGAAAAACTAAAGTTAGGATTAGTGGACAAAATAGATCATCAAACACTCTCTATATCATTGTTGAAAAATGGTTTCCAATTTAATTATAGAATTTATTTGTTAAGTCCATAAGGTAGAAACCTATGATAACAACACAACAAATTGAGACCATAAATATGGGTGTCAATCAACTTATAGAATATACCACATTAGCTAAAGACCACTAGAAAACCAAAATAGATAAGACACAATATGATCAATGGTGATACCTCAGTAAATAAATATAATAAATGAGAGTAACCACATTTCATTTACAAGTTGAACAAGAGTAAAAAAATTATTTAGAATAAAATTTTAAAAATAAAAAATGAAACCTCCTTTAATAATGAAAATATTTTCCATTATAATTGAAAAGAAAATAGTTTACATTGAAAACAACAAACTCAAAAGGTAAATGTTGTCATATCATCACTACCAAAAAAACACAAAGGTTATCCCTTCCTGGACTGATTTTATTCATTATAACTCCTATTCTCAATAATATTTCTCTAAAACAACCAACTCCCTCTTTCCAGCCATCCATTGAAATGTAGGTGATAATGAAAAGTTACTGGAAATGGGGGTGGTAGATTTATTGTTCTCTTTATATAAACTGAATACCTTCTCCAATTTGGTCCTCCTACTAAATGAATATCACTATTTTATATTCATAATAATTGTTTATATGAATCTTATATTTTCTAAAAAAATCAAAATCATTTTATACATGTGGTGTATAATTCGAACATGAATTACTTAAAACAATTTTAATCTGAAACCTCTCTTAAACTTCTTTTACTTTTATAAATTCAATAATTTTTTATGAGTTAATTTAAAATCAATATTAAGCATATAGATTTTATATTTATTAAAATTTTTTATCTTGCATTAATAACCACTGTTGTGTTACTTTGAGATGAGATATGAATCATTTTATAAAGGTATTTAAATTAATTTAGGATTTTTTTTAAATTGAGTGATTTTTTGGGCCTCCAAATGATCCATTCAACACTTAGATCTATTTTGTGAACTGAATCCCAAGAGAAAAAGGTTTCAAAAAATTTAATTTCAAAGTTGTATAAATAGTGTCAAATTTATTCCGAAAACACTACAGAGTATGAAAAATGATAATATTATGGAATTATAGCATTTTCATAATTTAGCTCAAAACTATCCAAAATGATGCAATTTCACATAAAAGGATATATTTTTCGAGATATATTCATTTAAATACATAAAGAAAATATTTAACATTTTATACCTTTCAGTAAAGTTGTTTAATGTGTTAAAAATTTATATTTAATTTACCCAAATATCATTATAGTGGAATTATACTAAAATGGACCACTATATCCACTCATGATAGGACAACCTAGTGATTGGAAATGTAAATCAATGGTAGGTGTTACATATGGAGGAATATAAAATACTTTCATAAGTGTTATGTATTGTAATACTTAGTGGATTGATGTTGAAATTTTTTATCTCTAAAATGGAACAATAGAGGGTTCGGTTTATGGATCTAATTCATGGGGGAAGGGATAATCAGAGGATGGGGATAGGTTTCCATGAATATTCTAAGTCAGGTTACCTAATGTTTCAAAAATAAAATATATTATGTTTTCTCATATATCCTCTTGGTTCAACTATACATAACGGAATCGTGTAGTTGGATGTATACCCATAATTGGTTGAAATAAGTAATATGAATATTCCTATTAATAGTATTTAGGCCTGGTGAGATCAAAGCATCTGTAGGATGTCTGACCCTATTATTTTTTGATGTAATTTTATGTTCTAGTTGGGAGTGGGGTTAGAAGGTCATTATTTTGTAATGACACTAAGATGATGGGTGATCATTTTTATAGACTTGGAATGAGAGAGATTAATTAAGTTGATGGATAATCTAACTAAAATAATGTTCAAGTTCATATTATTAGGCATGTGATCCTAGGAAAGATGATAAGTGACTCATGTTATCATGTGTAAGGGTGTTTGATCAGATTGTATGATAACATATAATTATTGTGTTTTGGTGAGATAGAATATGATTAGGGGTAATGGCATGTGAGAAGTCTCTTTTGGATATGACTCTCCAAATGGAAAGGAGAGTGATAACTTGTGAGACTATATAAAAATGACTTTTTTGTGTGAGGAAAAGTGTGTCTTAGTTGGGAATGGATCCTATTTTCTTTCTGGACTACTAAATGGGCTGTATATAAATCTATAAAGACTTTTTTAGATTTTCGATGAACCTAACCATTGTCGTAGTGGCCCACAATGAGATAGATTCCTGATGTAATTATTTATAGAGTCTTTTGTTCTTGATAAGTTTTTTCAAGGGTGGTTGAGTTTGTAAAATTTCGACGGTGATGTTCATGGAGATACAAGAATGTGTGGTAGTTATTGTTTTGTGTTAGAACATGGGTACGTGTGAGATGGCCACAACCATCCATTATTTGTAGTAATGGAATGATCATGGGCCATTAAGACTGGTGTTTTTATTTTGTGGGTTGATGATAAGGAAAATCATAATTGAAGAGCCACATATTAGTCGCAGATGTATATCCATCATGTCATAAGGGTTGTGTAGGTGGTGATTCTACTCGGCGGAAGATCGAAGTGACATTGGGATGTTGGTGTGTGGTAAGACCAATTGGTATATTATTCCATATGAAATATATGATTGGGATTTCATACATGGTTCCTATTAAATTTTTTATGTTTTCATTGGACTTTGGGTGTCTTTGGTGAGGCTTGAGTGTGAGTAGGTTTTGAGGTTCATTGGTGTATGAGAAGAGAGTGTATCCTCTTGTTTATTGGGCTAGGTATCTGACTATAATGTCTTAACCCATGTTCCACTTATTCAATTACCCGAGCTGGTTCACTACATGATGTCAGGTGTACCTCTCCATATGCCAGAGGTTTCTGAGTAACATAGAGGGTCTAATGGAAAACATGGGGAGACTATACCATCTCTATTATATTAAGTCACAAGATATAACTTATGAAATATGATTACAAGTAAACAATAAATATGCATATCAAATCCATTTCTCAATACTTGGTACAATCCAACGAAAAAAGATTAAATATGCTATGTCATTTCTTAAAGGTCCATTTGTAAAGGAAATGCAAAAAAAAAAGACAAATTGAAGAATCCTAAAAAAATTTCCTATGTTAATTTCAAATCCCCTACACATGAACATACCACATCCAAATAAAAAAAAATTCAAAGACCCTTTCCACTTGTTCTGGAAAACAAGCATGAAGTCTGCTCAGGTACCCAAGGGTGGTCCATGAAGGGTTTTAGTACAACATAGTAGGACACCACCAATAATGTCTAAAAAATTTCCAATTTAAATATATAGTGTATGTAGATACATAAGGAATAATAATATCAATAAAATATGAATAGTATTCCATTAATTAACAAGGTTCACTTTACCCACTTTCATTAATTTTCCCCTATTTTTTCATTTTCCTCAAATACACATTAGCCTATTCTGGTCAAATAAACTATGCATAAGGTAGAAAAACAAGTTCCCTTCATCAAAAGGAAACATCAAACAATACAATACATTTCACTTAAATTGTATCATATGTCCATGTTTTCATATCATATGAAAGACTTAGGGGAAAACATCCTCAATTCGAATATCTAACCCATGAATTATAGGAGTGGGTCTTTGAGACTCAATCTAAGCCAACATATGGGCATAGATCATCAATAAAAATACCCCACACATATCCCTAATACATTTTCACATTATTCCTTAAACATTTAAGAAAAATACCATTTATAAATCATAACTCCATTAACACGTCAACCATTTATAGACCATAGATCATCAACACATATATCGTCTTCATTTCATATCCCATTAACACATTTATTATTTAAATGATGCAACACATTAACCTATTTTCCACTTACATTCCTTATCCCATTGACATATTTTTCATATACATGCCTTAACCCATTAGTATATTTACTAATTACATTCCTTAACCCATTAAACATAATCACATTATTCGAAAGACCCCCTTATGTCATGTCAACTACTAAAAAATATTTTCATTATATTTATTTCATAACTCATGTCAATATGAAAACATAATTATCATGGTTTTTATCTTCTTATCCCACCAATTACTAAATTAAATACCCACTTCCATGTTCAAATGAGTTCTACACCCTATAGGTAGTATTTGTCATTATAAACACAACCTCAATGCATCCCATAGGGTTCATGAGGGGTTAAATTCACAGAAACCTAAATCCAGCCCCATGATCTTGGGATAAAACTTATAGACCACCTAACTTGACGTTGTAAATGATTTATTTCTCAATACTGGAAATTGATTCAAACTCAACACCTCTTTGTAGCCCTATCTTAAGATCCCCAGTAAAAATAGGGTATTAAGTCATTGAAAGAAGAAGGTTGATTCCTAAATCTATAATCATGAAAAATGTAGGAAGATGAGTTGGATAAGTACCCATAGTTTTGATACACACCCACAGATTATCCAAACATATTAGGAATTCGTTATATTGATCCTCATGATGTTTGGTAGGAAGGGTTAATCCCCCTTGGATATTGTAAGATGAAAGGGGGGAAATGTAGATTATTAAAAATAAATACCTTGTAAAAATGGATCAATTTCATCATGTTTAATGACGCACATGACTTGACCACATAGTTTGAAAAACCATACATTAAACATTGTGCCACCCTATGTTCATGTGGGGGAATAGTGAACTGTCTCTTAGGGAGCCCAAACAGTTTGAAAAATGTTTTGGTATCCATGTGGGGTTGCCCTATAAAAAGGCACACAATTTGGTACCTCCTCAATTATATTTTTACCAACTATTCCCCACATCCACTAGGAAAGCACAGTTAAAGATCATTGTTACTAACAACCATGAACTAACCATGTAATGTGCACCAGATGGACCTTTTTCCTTCTTGATTCATCAACTTCTGAAGTAATGAAATCAAAAATAACTAGATTCTTCCAAATAATGTTGTATTATTCACAAGATGAAATCTGGATATATATATCAACTAATAGAATAATGTAATGTATTTTGTACCTTATAATTCAATTGATATTCCTTCTTCTCTTGATTTCTAAAGACTCTTACTTCATTGTTGGGAATTTTATTGTGAACAGTTAGTATAACAATGTTATAAACCCAAGGGTTGATTGCAATGGTCTTCATTATGTCTCTCTAATATTCATAATCATTTCCATAAAAAATTGTTGGCCTTGTTTCATTTATATTGTCTATTGATCCGACATTATTTCCTTTAACATTTGAAATAATACAAAAACAATTTGTTCAATAATACATGTTTGTGTAACAAGTTTTTATAATAATAATAATTTATATAATAAATAAACTAACATGAAAAAGAAAATAATGAAATTATATATAAGATCAGTGTAATTCTTCACTAATTCCAATTGTTGGATCAAAATGAATATGTAGATGGAAAAATACATGTGGGGTGAATTGTAGGTTTAAAAAAATTTGTTTTTATCCCTAAAAGAAGTTTTCTAAACTATTTAATCTAATTGAATTCACAAAACCAAATATGAATTAGAGTAGTAATTGAACTGGTCAATGGGTCTAGTTTTAAAGATATTGTATTTATTTTTATTTCGATGTGTATTCCATAGGTCATATATAGAATATAATCATATTCGCAATAAGCATGGTAAGTATCGTAAACATATTGGATAAAATGATCATAGTAAAACAAAATAATGATTCTATCATAAAGTGGATTGAATCATACTAATTAAGTGAAAAAATCAAAATCACAAAATCATATTTACAATTATTTTAATTACAAATTATTAAAAAAAATATCTTAATCACATTATATATAATAGAATTATGAATATAAAAAAGAAATAGTACTATATTATAATAAAAGATGAAATGAAATACATTTAAATGAATACATTTTCATTAACATAATTAAAAGGGTATCCAAGATCATAATATAAAGGTCTCTTTATTTACACTTTCAAGAAAGTCTCTCTTACCCACCCCATGGTAAACCCTTAAAATGAAGATCACCTTCAGTCTATTTTTCTATCCCCAGTATCCCATGATCACGAAGGTGATCAGATCCACTATCTTCCTATCCCGAGAATCACTCAATTATATTCACACAAAATTGGTCACTCATAAAGAAAAAACACTTGAGAGTTACATTTATATGGAACAAGCAGTTCATAGCTTTTAAACATTAACGTTTTCACATGTAGAAAATATAGCAGAGCTCATGCACAATTTCTCGAATTCCCATATGTATTGAGATCTTTCAAATTACCTGGTATTTATAGGTCTTCATCTGAACCATCATCTTAGACATCAACGATCAGACTTTTTCCTGAAATTTTAGTGGGACTTGGACACTGGGAAGTCCTACAGATATATGATAACTAAAATCATGGCGTTGTTTTGATGAAACCTATACTTCATGAAATTGTTTTGTTTGAAATTAATTTCCTTCCATTATGATAATGTTGTATAGATATGAAAATTAAATTAGATTAGTTGGAATATGACTGTTACAAGAGTCAGTATGATTTATATTTTTAGTAGAAAAATTGGACAATGTGTAGGATATAAATTCTATTTGGTTTATAGAATGTATATTGTAACCTATTCTCATTATGATAATAAAGGAATGAGTCATTACTAAAAATATCATGAGTATGATTATTATAATATTCATTATGAAGTTCATAATGATATGAATTTGTTTTTACAAATAATTTTTTTTATAAAATTATTATAAGATATAAAATGTTTACTTATAAAAAAATCTAAAAAATATTTTGGACCTAAAAGAGTTAGTAATTTAGTATTTAAAAAGGATCTTGGGATTTCTATTAAAAAGTAATATAAAACCCGAAAATAAACTTCTGAATTAATAGTAATCCATCCACTATATCATTTATCAATTTCGAATGCACTTTAAAAGACCATGATATCACATTATGGACTTGTTTTGGTCATTTGGAAAACACACACTCCTTATCACTAATAAAAGTCTACCTCATTTACACTTTTATTCACCCAAACATATCCTTTTAGTCCAAACATGAACTAACCAAATACCTTCCTTACAATTCCATGTAATAGAGTCATTTTTTATTAAAAAAATATCTTTGGAAGGCTTCTGGTGTAATCCAAACGGGACCGTCTAAAGAATATGTATGGTTCTTCACCAATCCCTTTGATTTATTTCTTCTTCCACCATCATCAAATATTATTCAAAAATAATTAAATAATAACATAATTATCTCACATATAATAATATTTTTATGTTAATTTCATAACATACATCCAGTTCTACTTCTATAAAATGTGAAATTAAACCATCATTCGTGTGTATATCGTATTATCACCTTGGATTCTGATGTATTTCATTTTTAATCTTATCATACCATGAATATTTAAGATGATGAACTTAATGTATATATATTATATTTCAGAAATATATATAATTTTTTGAAATTAATATTTCATATATTTTTGTTAAATTTCCATTCCTATAAATGTGATACCATTATTAATGTGTACATGTGGATTACCACATTTAAAAACAAATGTGATTCATTTTACATTACCACATCATCTAGATGGTATATATATTTGTATTTAATTAATTAATATGTTATTTATGATATAATTATCATTTTTTTAATATAAAATAATGAATACCTTCTTTCCAACATGATCCTGGAAAAATGGAAACATTACATATGAAAATTAATAGTCTACCATCTACATGATCATAATGTTGCCCATTTTTCATAAAAATATTTCCTTATTTGTTTTAAAAGTATAATAGGTGTATAGAAATGATAATTATATTCATCCTCCCTTTAACTCACTTTATATCTCCTTAATTTTATGTAATGCAGTTGAATAATATATAACTTCCTTTATAATATATTCATTTCATTGATGGTGAAATACATGAAATATTTTATTTCTCAAACACAACACATTTCATTCCATGGTTAATATTTATGTCTAATCTATAAGATTTACATCCTTTTGTGTAACACCTAATCATGTAAATCTTATGACGGATTCACCTATATTTCACTCCAATACATTGGGTAAATATTTTTCCACATAAGATGTTATGTACAGGATTAGGGAGTAAACATAACCCATTATGGGACTTTATCACCCATATGATATTGTTTTGTAAGATATCCTTGAATCATTTTTATTTCATTTTATATATTTCTTAAAAATTTCATATGTTGTTGTCATCTTATGATATCATGATATTTATGTTATTATTCAATGTGATTACTTAAGATCATTTTATTTTATGATATCATGTTATATCATTGACTCACATGTTTTTCTTTCTTATCGTGTTTATAATCGTACTAGTCTTTTTATCCCATACCATTTCATTTATGTATTACCAATGTAATCCTATGCAGTTTTAGGAGATCAAATGCGTTTTGGATCTCAGTATAGAGAATAAAATAGGGATTTCATGTTTTAGTTTCCTTTTAATGTATTTTGAAACTGATATTCAAAAAAAGATAGCCCTCATTATCATTTTGTTTTACTAATTAGATATTTATGTTTAAAAATCATGCATTAATATGTGAAAAATTATATAGTCTAAATAGAATGTTTCGAATAAAAGACAATTTTTTGGGGTATGGACTATAATACTATAGTGAGGACCCTATTGATAATTCCAATTATAGGAAAATATCATATAATTTTTTCTGAATGATAGGGAGAGTGGTTTCTATGAAATAAAATCTCTGCCTAGATACTATAATTGGATTAGGTTCATTCATAGTTTTATCTATTGATAATAAATCAAAAAAGCGTAAATTGGGTTTTTTCACAATCATAACCTAATTCATGAAAGAAGGTGCATTGTGGCACATCTGGTTTGAAACACCCTCTTGATATGTCTTAGAAATTCATAAACTCTTTATGAACAATTATGAAGTACAAGAGAAAATTATCCAGATAGATAGCCTAGTAGAAAAGATTACCATGTATAACCTAAATTGAATTTTACATACACATATGTCACGTTATACTTATCATTTATAAGTTATTCCATATATATTTCTACATTTCCCTTTTGAATGTTAATTTTTTATCATCTAGTTTCTTTATTTTATTAGATAATGGTATAAAATACATGAATTTTTTACAAAAAAAAATGTGATTAGAACGGTTATAATTTTCCCAATGATATTCCTAACCATATGAGAGTGGAGATGATAACTTCATCAAAGTAATGGATCAAATCCTTCAAGTTAACAATAATAACATGAATCATGAGGAACTACCTCCAACTCCTAAGAAACTGAACGTAGCAGTCAAGTATTTTCTTTGACAAATGCCTCTACCATGTAGTGGATCTTCAAATCCCCTCTTCATGGAATAGTGGATTAACTCCATCAAGAAGATATTATTTGTCCTCAGACACCCATATCAGGATAATGTTTTGACGAATCATTATTGGGTTGAGGGCGAATAAAATATGTTGTGGAAACTGATCATGGTCACAAAAAAATATGATATTAATTCCATGGAATGGGAAGGATTTAATAAAATATTTTTAAATAAATATTCTCTTTGAACTCTTTTAATCCAAATGGATAGTGAGTTTCTAATACTAATGAAAAAGTAATAGGAGACTATTTGGGTGTGTGAGGAAAACTTCACAATGAATTCACAATACATCTCCATCTTTATCATATGTAATAAAAGTAAGAAGTACCATTTATTTAGTAGTTTAAAGATGAGTGTATGAAAAGAATTAATCATTTAGGGCTTTGATAGCTATGAATAGGTTTTACATTCTTCTATCAAAGTTGAGATAGAGATTAGTGATGCTAAATTCTCTATTTGGTTAAGAGAAAAAAACATAAAATATATTTCTCATTAGGAAGATCAATATATAAATCTCACAGTGTAATGAAAACCCAATGACTTGCATGCTAGTAGTTTTGGAAGAAGCACCATAGAAAATATCTCATGGGAACATAAAGATATTTAGAATGAGGAAAGAGGGTGATCAGTCTAGTTTGTTTCAAATTAAAATAAATAATCACACTCTTATGGAAGAAAAAAAATATGGATTACATGAAAAATCAAGTTGTGGTGTAGTCTTTGAACAACATGGAACACAGGAATTATACAATACAATTTTCTAATCCCAAAATTATCAGATACAATCTATGCTAATAACCTCCATGACCTATAGAATAAGGAAGTTCATATGTTATCATTACTATTGATGTGTATCCCAATAATAATGTGATGATAGGTATCAATGATTTTTAATAATGAATATATACTATATAATTGGATTTTGGATCTATGAATTATTTCATATCATTCATGTTTAGTAGAACTATTTAAACACTAACTCAAAACATGGGTGTGGAGATATCTATGAGAACAAAAATTGGAGAAATTATTTCTTTATAGGTATATATATCCTACCTAGACAATGTTTTGGAATGAATCTTCTATCAATCTCATATTACATCCATTTGTGTAGTTTTATTCAATATTGGGATTGGATTAGATATTATTATATAAATACATCGTCATCTGTCGAGAGAGGTAGATCTTTATTCATATATCAAGACATCCTCTGATTCTATAAAAGTGAATGGAGTAGGATAAAGTGACACAAGAACATTCTTTCCATGAAAAGATATTATTTCATTTTTAGTAGGCAAGTCTATAAAAATGATTGAGAAAAAAGAGAAAATATTCATGGAGACATTCCCAATGTAAGGATTATAATGATATGTCCCCTAAAGAGTTTATTGGCCTTACTCTTGAATTATATATTGAGTTCTCAATTAAAATTATACCTATATTACATCCCATATCTATGAATCCGTACATAATGGTCATCTTTGAGTATTAAGAAATGAAAAAATAGTTATTAGAGAATTTGTAAAAGAGTTTTATATGTATATGTTTTTCACAGCGGGGTGTTGTATTCCTCTTTTTCAAGATGAAATTTGGGCCAATTCACATCAACATTAATTTTCCTGAACATAATAAAATAATGATAAATAACAAGTACCCTATTATATATATAGGTGACTTGTTCAATCAATTTTTTGGGGGCCTTTCTTTTTGTAAGGTGGACCTTTTTTCGAGATATCATTAATTAAGGGTAAAAAAATGTTATTCCCAAAAATAAATTTAAAAAGGAATAAAGACTCTATAAGTTCGTATTTAGGCCTTTCAGAATCACTTATTCTCTATCAATCTTATGGTTGTAATGAATATAGTTTTTAGATATTACCTCACCAAATTTGCGGTAGTCCTCCTAGATGATATTAGGATATACTCCGAAAGTAAAAAGGACCATGAAAATCATTTGAATATATTTATAAAGGCCTCTAAAAAAGAGAAGAAATATGAAAATTAAAATAAATTTATGTTATTGATGACGGTATTATAATTTTTTTGGAATATTATATTTATAAAAGGTATATCTACAGACTGTTTTAAGACAAATGCAATTGAGGAGTGTCCCAAAACAGTATCTATTATATAGATCTATTGTTTCCGTATAATAGTTATGTATTAATACATATTCGGGAAAAAATTAATGATTTTCAATAATGATAACTTGGATATATTGGATGGGTGTAATGTTTTTTTATACCAATGAATGTTAAGAGAACTTTAAGTAGTTGAGAAAAGTTTCTTATCTCTACACTAGTAATCAGGATTCCCTCAAGCGAGTATCTTTTAATGGGATATAGTGATTCTTTAAATAATGGTATGGGCTATGTAATAATGGGGGATGATAAATTGATAGCATATTCTTCAATGAAATTTAATTTTCATTAATAAAACAATCCATTATATAATCTATAGTAGGATGTAGTAATCTATGAATTAAAAATGTGATGACATTATCTCTAGGGGAGAAGTGTAAAATATATATGGATTATATGGGACCCCAATATATATTCAAATAGAATTGTAAATATATGATCCATAATATATGGTTTCAGTTGGTCAAGGAATAGAACTACCCAATCTTTTACCATCCAATGAAGGAAAACGTAGTGGTAGAGTCACTATGTACATAGGATCTACCAAACACGTCATTGATGATAACTTAGAAGGATCCAATATTATTTGAATTTAAAATAATGGAAATTGAAATCATGAAGGAAGTAATATCATCATTCCTTTCTAAATTTATTTCTCAACCACCCCTTCTAACCAATACAATGTATGATAAAAAAGATGATGTGAAAGTTCAAAAGAAGGTGGAAGATTTAAGAAAAATGAAATTTTTGGTGTTAAAATTTGATAAAGGATTTGTTTTATTTTTGTAATGAATATATGTACCATCAAATCCATTGATAAATAATGATATTTTGAATGATACACATAGCTCGACATTATCCATCCACCAATGGAGTATAATGATGTATTAATATCTTTGAGATAACTTTAGGTGGAACTATATTTAGAAGAAGATTGTGGAATATATATCAAAGTTTCCAGTATGTTAGTAATTTAATGATGAAAGGAACAATTATAAATTTATTAAGAAACCATTTCCCATACCTATATGGAATTGAGAAAACAACACCATGGACATTTTCATGGGTCATCCAGATTTATCATGAAGAAATAATTCCATTTAGGTTGTGGTGGATAATCATAATATAAATTCTTATATCCTTTTAATTCAAGAGGAATTATATCTCAATCAATGAGTAAGGATATAAATTATAGAGGGGATGTGGCTACATAAAACAGTACTTTATAATTTATCTGATATAGATCTCAGATTTACCACTATGTTATCGACAAGCCTCTAAAATGATCTAAATAATGATTTGAACCATAGTATATCCTATCACCCAAAAAATAATATACAATATGAAAGGACTATACAAACACTAGAAGAAACGATGAGAGAATGCTCAATAGACATGAAAGGGTAATGTGATAAACATATTTTCATAGTCATGTTTGTGTAAAAGAATAGCTTTCACTCAATTGTCCAAATGGATCCTTAGAATCCCATTATGGGAAGATTGGTTGAAAATATATATGTTGGGATGATTTGTTTTAATTAAAGCTATTGGGACTTGATATGGTTGATGAAATGGTATAAAATGTCAAGAATATTCCACAACACATCAGGATAACTCAATGTCAACAGAAGTGAAATGAAAAAAAAAGAGTTGATGAGTCCATGAGTATGGGGTTGGGGATAATGTCTTTCTCCACATATATAATTTTATACGAGTCATGAGATAATGTAACAAGGGAATGCTAATCTCCAAGTACATCATCCAATTTTAGATTCTCGATCACATCAGAGTTTTGGCTTATCGACTAGAACATCCAACAACCCTTGATAATATACATGACATATACCATGTATCTCACTAAGGATTTTCATAATAGTTCCATAAAATTTAATTAAATTAGTGGTGGGTTAACAAGAAAATGACCTCTATTATGAGGAGTAGTTGATTGTGATATTAGATCATAGAGATAAATATCTACCAAAAAAGATAACCCACATGGATGAAATACTATAACATAACATTAAATATAGAGAGGAAATCTAGAAACCTGAGGAATGTCAAATGAATAAGTACACCCACATATTTTCTCTTTTGTGTGTAATAAAAAAATTTGTGTGCGAAATAATTTAAGGGGGGTCAATGTAACTTCAAGATATTTTTAAATATGAAACTATATTCGATAGAGTAAACAACATGTAACACCGATCCAAAATGAAAAATGATTATTTAAATATGTTCATTATAACCTTGATGTTAAATTGGAATGTATGAATAAGATTAAATTATAGAGACCTAATATTTTTGTTGTATTACTATTAAATATTTTGGAATATATTTTTAGATCCATCTGCTAGGATGGCATGTGATTCTAAGGCCCAATGTGCCTTCAATTAATTTCATAAAAATATTAAATATATTTTAAATAATATTAACATAATTTCATAAATAAATAGAGATAAATCATAAAAATTATATATTTGAAATCTGAGACTACTGTTGATTAAGGAAAATGTTGTTTACCCAATGTGTGACCTAAAAATGGTCAGTGTGGGGTGTTCATATATCTTTCATGATTTTGGTATGTTTGGTTGTTTAATTAATTTTATTAATTTAATAAAACTAATAATACTACTCTAATGATACAAATATATATATTATCCTAGGACTAGCCTCATAACCCAAGTATCATCAATAGATTGAACTTATTCTTTCCAATGTTGAATCCCATATGATGATGAAAAATCTATTGATCATAGTAGAATAGAGAATATAAAATGAAAATGATTATTCCATTAATTGGTGTGAATTTTATTTGAAAATGAAAAAACCAATATCTTGGTAGGACTTTTAAAACAATGGATTTCACATTTTTTTATTAAATGGATTGAGAAAAATCATTCTGTTAAGGATCTGTTCCAATTTTTGATCCATGGAATGCTCATATGTATTGATTAATTTATTTATTGAACTATTTAATAACCCTAAATAATTTTTTAATTAATTTTGTCCATTAACAGTCGAAATGAATGATAATCCTTTTCTGTACTTTCCTCCCACATTTTCTTCACATTTTTCACAAGTTGGACCCCACAGTCCACGTTTGACATTGTCGGCCGGTACCGAGCCTAATTGGAGCACTGAATTTCTGGAAGAATCATGTTTGGAGGATTGATCAATAAAAAAATATACAGATATAGGTTTTTGAAGGTTTTGGGAGATTGTTTTAATGGTTATCATCTAAATATTTAATGATAAAATATCTAAGCCTTGTGTGGTGTTAGTGGTGTGTTGGGTTCACAAAAAATAAAACCTGATTCAACTTGAGACCATCATAGCATTTAAAATCACATGCCTGAGCAATATCCATCAATTTTAAGAAGTTATTAGTCAGAAATCAAAATTGATGGACTGGATATGGATCATGGAGTTCAGATCTGAGAATCTTGGAAAATGTAAATATACCCCATGTACTTTATTTAACACATGGTGTGTAGCCCATATGAAATGACGGCTACAGTTTTGGTTTTTTATAATGATGAAACAATGTATACCCATCCTATACATCATGTACTTCTTCCCTATATGGCTGAGTTGTGTGGAGGATCACACAGGAATGACCCCATGATGGATGACTTGACCAAAGGAAAGCTTTGTATTGGAGTTTACAAACATGGGCTAAAACATGACATGTTCATTGTACATGGACATGTCTTGAGTACATAGACACGAGATGGATACATGGGGAGAACCGATAAAATGGGAAGGACTCGGAGTGGCATGGGCATGTTCTATAGATCCTCTACACTCTATGTATCCCTACATGGTTAGAGAGTCATTTACCTCCATGGACATGACCAGGTGATGGAGTGAGACAACTTTCCATGTGGCTACCATTGCATACCATGTACTACTTGGTTTCTTTTGAGGAAATGTAATGATATTGAATATCCTTATATTCAACTTGTATGTTGTCCTATGAGTATAATATCATAATTTTTAAATGATTTAAATGGATATTGATCCCTATGAAATGGATTTACAGATATGATGTGAAATTTCCCCAGAATGGTTATTATTAAGGTGATACCATAAGATGGTAGTGATTACCCAATGGATAACTATTTAACAATAGATTGGACCCCCCCCCCCATCATCTTGGGCTCGGGTCCTCTACCTACATAGTGGAAACTCACTATAGAATAGGGTGTGGGTCATAGATGACCAGATTGGAACCAACTATCACACTATGTAATGGGCTTGGACCTATAGAGTAGAACCCCCCATTATCATGGGTGTGGGTCCTCTATATACTGATCAGAACCCCTATTGGATAGGTCGCAGGTCTTTGTGAGACTAGAGTGCCCCCCCCCCATTATCCGTGTGATATTAGTCTATCTACTAATTAGAACCCCCAATTAGATTGGGTGTTAGTCCTCATGACAATAGAGTGGAACCCACATAACACATGAGGGTGTGATTTTTATATAGAAACATATATATTGGAACCCCCTAAGGCACTAGTGTGTGGGCTCTTTACATGGAGATTGTGTGGCATAGTGGTGACATGTGGGTATTCAAATGATTACGTTTGTATAGATTTTTTAGATGTTGGGAATTGTTGATTGTCTTCTGGAACTGTTGACAACTCTTTTCCTGGGATGATCCCTGTGATGGATATCCCCATACTCTCTTGTTTGTCATTCTTTGCTAGAAATCATATACAATTATGTATCCATACATTTGGATTTTGTTACTATCCTTCCATGGGTTTAAATATGTGTGGGGTATGTCATTTTATTTCTATGATTTGATTCTCATGTTTGGATGAGGTCAATCTCTTAATATGGGTGGAAAAGACTCAACATTTAATCCATCTACACACTGTGTTGATCTCCATGTGCTGGGATGGGGATTCTATTTCACATGCTTGGGTTTTCAAATATCTTATTTACTATCTACTCTCTTTATATTCATATTTTTTCTCTTAATTATACCCCATTTATAATTTTTGTCATACTACAACATATGTATATAATCACCCCTACATGGGATTTTCAAGCACTAGTAATTTCATTTGTAGATGATGGGATGGTCATAGATGACATCAGAGTATCATAGGGGTACTAGGATCTTTGGACTGTATACGATGGTCATATCTTATATTTGAGGATCTAGGGTCTCTCATAAACATACTTTCCAGTTTTTTCATGTTGGGACATCCTTCTCATTGGGTATATATTTTTCCCCTTTACTTTTAAGATTGTACTATTGTAATTTTATACACCATCGAGGCTTTTCATACTAGATATAATTTATAAATATTTCATATTTTCATTATTATTCCTCTACACTTCTATATTTATATGGTCGTGTATGTATGTATAGGTTCATTAGTAAAATTCCTTCTTTTTAAGATACACCTATTGTTTCTAGTTTCCACCCACTAGCCTATAGAGGTGGCATTTCTATAGTTGAGGCTTGAGCCCTGGTTAGGGTCAGGTCATGATAGATTGGTATCAGATAAGTTCATTCCTTGGGATTTTTTCTGGAGTAGTCCCCTTATGAGAATTTTGTTTGGGATTATGAAAATAGTGTATAATGTTAGCCTTTTAGGCTAAGGATTTATATAATGGTACAAATTGTCGACATATCAATTCACCACAACCTTGATTTCCTTCTTGATGACATGACATACTGAAACTTTGGTTGAAGGGAATAATTTTACATGAATCCTATATAATTGATAATTTGAATGTATTCCATGATTCATCTCCACATATACATATAAATATATATATATATATGATCATCTAACAATGGTATGACTTGACTTAAAAATTTAGATTCCTCTGGGAAGACAACCATATATGATAAAAGTTATGGATCAGGAAAATAATCTCATGAGAAATGAGGCCATAGTTCAGGGTACATCCTATGAGCTTATTCCTCTATATTGTAAGGTAGCATCACCTCCACCTGTTGAGTAGATGGTTATCCAAGAAGAGAAGGTTGAAAATGTGTGCAGGCATAGCGCACTCTATGAGTTCGAGTGCCAGAGGCCTATGAGGATTCTTGGAGTTATATATCTATAGGAAGTATAGGATTAGCTATAGTAATTGTTCCATATCATCAGACATATCATGAAAACAATGGATTATGTGTTTTTGTTCGCTTCAATACTTTTCCATGGAGTAGTTGGGCAATGGTGGATTCTTGTTACCTATTTTCATGATGAGCCAGTAATCTCAGTGAGTGAATTTCAATAGTTATTCTATGAAGAGTAACACACATCCTATTATTTTTCATTTCATAATCAGGAGCTTCTATTTCTACAATAGGTAGGGATTATAGTGGATGATTATGTGGCGAGGATAACATTCCTTACCCTCTAGTCCCTTGACATGACCAGGGATGACTACATCTAAGAAAATAAGTTCTATCCAGGACACCACAGAGATATAAATGTCGATGTGGATTCGTTATGTATCCAAAACTATGTCTGGGTGTTCGAGTGGGAAAATAATGATAGATAGATACCTATCAGCGGGACTCCAGGATGATGGACCTAGTTGTGGTCATTATAGTGCTAAGCCATCTATAGCAGCAAGAAAGTGTCAGTCAATAGGCTCTCAGAGCAGAGAAATCCCCATGATCATAATCAATAATATGGTTAGGGTAATCTTAGATATTCAGGGAATCCCATAGAGGGGTTGATCTATGATTGTGAGGGGAAAGGTCACACAGAATGAGACTGCCTGACTAGACATATCGAGATGTACATGCAGATAGCTGATAGACCCTTACGGTAGGAAAAACATCATGATAAAGGATAGGATAGGAGAGTTCATGGATTCCTTATAGGTGGAAAAGACAATAGAGTATAAAGATTATCATTTGGGTGGATAATTCTATGATTTCCTTAACCCGCCACCCCAAGGAATCCCCATTAAGCTCAGGGAACTGGCGGTCGAGGAAGCAGATAACTGCAAGATTTTGAGGCTTATAACTCATTGATATATGATATGAAAATATATATGATATGTTCCTTTTCTATTATTTATTGAGTATTTTTAGACATAGGTTCTAGTCATTACTTCATCACGATGCTCCTTGTGTGAGAGATGGAGCTCCCTTTTGATACACTAGCCCAGAATCTTCTTGTCAAGGATCATATAGGGGACTCTTCTTCTATATATTTTATTTTCTAATAGTTTTAGATATATCTTGGTGTTTGGAGGTTCACATGAGAATATTTTAATAAAAATGGAACCTATTATGTCATCTTGTGTATGGATTGGTTTTCCATTGTCTGATCCTAGATTGATTGAAACTGAAGATGATTCAAATGCCTTTTCACTATTGTTATGATATTTACCTTTATAGGTGATACGGATATCATAGAAGGATGAGTAGGTTCTTTAAGAAGGTGGCTACAACCCATACACCATACGTTAGTGAGTATTTCCATTGGTACACTTAGCTCTTCGAGCATTAGGATTCCTTCAGTCGAGGAGAATTTTATTGATCTATTTCTCAAGGACATTCTAGGACTACCATTGAGGTGTGTGATGGTGTTTTGTATTAACATGCATAAAAGTACCTCTCTTCTATCTTCTAAGACATATAAAATGGTCCCTAGTAATCTTTGAGATATTTAGTTGCCATTAGAGATCCATCGAGTAAGGAGTTTCATTAGGCCTAGTGTCTCCCCTTGGATAGACTAAATGTTGTTCATGAAATAGGAGGATGGTAGATTACTACTTTTCATGGATTATCATCTCCTAAACCACATCACTATAAAAACATGTACCACTTGATGGGGATTGATGACCTCTTCCACATGTTTCAAGGTGGGATATGGTTCAAAAAAATTGATCTCGGGCCGGCTACCACCATTTCAAGGTTTTTAAGGCTTATATACCAATGATGGGATTCTAACTTCTCTACATGAACTATGATTTTCTAGTGATTCCCTTTGGTGTGATGAATTCCACTACAATTTATATGGATTTGATGAAACATGTTTTCTAGCCATACATGGACTATTTTGTGGTAGTCATTATCAATGACATACTTATATACTTTATCAAAGAGGTAGAGCATGCAAGACACTTTGGGATGGTTCTATATATTCATAGAGAGAACAAAATTTATGGAAATTCCATGAAGTTCCATTTTTGGATTCATGGGGTTGACATTCAAGGGAATGTTATTTCGGTGCATGTCATAACATTGGACCTTGAAAAGATTTATGAAATTATTTCTTTAAAGACACCCAAGCGAATGTCAAAGTTGAAAAGAATTATTCTTTTGGAAGGTTACTACATGAGGTTTGTGGAAAATGTATCCAAGATTACAACCCCCTTTACCACACTGATGTGGAAAGGTAATTTGATTACCAAGACTGAGCAGTGCCATAGTGACATTTAGGATTTGAGGCTAAGGTTGACCGGTGTTTTGAGTTGAGACATCCAGAGGAGGGTGTGGAGTGTGTAGTGTATTTCAATGCCACAGAAGATGGGATCAGCTGTGTCTTGATGGAGTGGTGTGCAGTTATTTCATATGGTTCAAGGTAGTTGAAACTCCATGAGCAGAACTATATGAATCAAAACATGGATCTAGAAGTGGTAGTCTTCATCTTGAGGATGCTAAGGAACAATCTTCTAGGAGAGAACTTCATGGTTTACTCAGACTATTAGAGTCTCAAGTATGTTATAACATATAGATATTGAACATGAGATATTTTTTTCTTGTTGGTGCTCTTGTAGAACTTTGATATAAAGAGAGTGTAACTCCAGATAAGGGAAACATAGTAGCATATTTCATTAATCAGAATTCCTATACTCTCTTGGTGAAGGACGATTCCTAGTAGCTTGATTCCTTAGAGGTAATCCAGCTAGAGCAGGAGGTGATAGCTTTTCTGTATTTCATGTTGTAAAATTATCTATTCTCAACCATGTCATGGAGTCTGTAACACCCCAATATTTCATAGTACATTATTTCTTCAAAGTAATGCAATAACTTTCACTACATGCAACACTAAGTTCAAGCGCATCACGACTAACCAAACTAGCCATTCAAAAGTGGTTATGAATAGTATTAACATAATTTTGAACATTATATAATACTTATAATTTTAGAATCCATATTATGATTTTATTAGACATAATCTAAGAACAAATTAATTTTTTTCAGATAAATGAATTATTTTTTAAAAAATGCAATTTACCGCCTTTTAATGACGAAACATTTTTAAATCCCATATTTGAAACATTTATACATTCAATATGACAAAATAATCTTCTAATTTAGAATCTGGACAAAATAATTTAGTTTCAATAAATTTTTGGTCTTTTTCTGATAAATTTCATATTTGTGTGAATAATGAAAAATACTATATTTTAATTGAAAACAACTTTTTTAATCAAAATAATTTATAGTGTTTAATTATATATTTTAATGTTTTTAAAGTATAATTATATTATATTTTTACACTTTAATCCAATTTTGGTCATTTTAATTAATTTCACAATGAAATTATACATAAACAAGTGTCAATCTTTTGATAGTTATTGTTTCATGAAAACACGCTAGTGTTTTGACAACGAGAATTAATTTTAAATTAATAAATGAAACTCATATGTTTTGAATTTGGTAAAATAGACTTCATTTTTGGATTTTTAATATTGAATTATCCTAGGGTGAATTTTTGGTATTTTTCGGAAAACGTTCAATTTTTTATGAATAGTGAAAAAAACATTGAGTTATCGTTTAAAATCGAATTTTTATTTAAATAAATATTTATTTTATTTAAATTTATTTTAGGTAAAATGAGATACATAATTCCAATATAATTTCAATGTAATTCATTTGAGTCAATTTATAATAAATTTAGATATATAAAAGTTTTTATTGAACTTTTCACTGTCTTTTACCAACCTCCTAGGAGAATTTTTGAATTCACATAAAGCATTATTTTACCGCTTATGTGAGTGGAATTTCAAAGATCTGAGAGACATAGTTGATATTAGTAAGTAAAATGTGGTTCCACAAGACAGAAATACGTTTTTGGTGAATAACAACTTTTTTACTTTTATTTACCACGGTTAAAAGTAAATAGGGTAATTAAGGGTAAAAATGATATTATTATTACCCTATAACATGTCCTAATTCTATTTTATAAGTGTAATTATACAGAAAACGATCTTAGTAATAAAATATGACCATTTAGGTCAACTCGGATTAGATTAAGACAATTATTATTATTTTATTTAAAGAGGAGTCAAAAGAGATAAAATCAATGTTTTATAACTAAAACATTTTTTATATAAGGTTATACATAAGATAAATTAGACTATAAATATTAATTATAAATCTAAAAAGATTTCCTAAATAATAGTATTTTATTTATAATTTTTGGAGATTAAATAATTAAATTTATTAATGACACAATGATGATGCAATAATTACCTTATTAATGAAAGAATCAAATAAATGGTATTATAAATATTAAAATAAATATAATTTCAAAATTTTTATGAAGTACACGAATTTTATAGGTGAATATGAAATTTTAGGAATGATTAAATGTATTTTTTTCAATTCATCATGCTGTTATTATTTTAACAAAAAATAAATACCAAATACTGTCAATATTGACATAAAATAGTTTTTAAAACAACAATTATATTATTAATTGATATAATGGTCCTAAAAATCTAAGGATTGTCCAAAATACTTATATAATAATATATATGTAACTAATGAACCAATTGGGATTATATTAGATTTATATAGTATGTTTATTAACCATACAGTTTAAGAATACCACAAGACACAGTAAAAGTTAAATTATTTAACTTAGTGTTAAATCTAAATGATAAGGTTAAAATGGTAACCTAAACTTTTCTAAAATCTATTGGTTGGGAGGATTTAGACCCATAACCACCATGGACTCTAAATAAGTCACTTTAGATCCATTATAAATAGAATATTAATTAATCATAAAATAATATTTTATGTCTTTCTAAAGGTGCCCCCACCCCTCTTATAAAAGGGCACTTCCCCTTCTCTCAAATTCACACCTCCAAAGCCATTTGTCTCATCCAAACCCTGCCCAAATATCCTCCCAACTATCCTAAAATCATCATAGAGGCCTTCCTTTTGTCAGAAATCCAAACCAAGGATCCCTTTTGATCAAATCAAAAGGAAGACCTCGAAGAAGAGGTAAGGAGTTCACCACCCTCTTTCATGTTCTCTTATTCTTCCACATAATCTTTCTTTTTTGTTTCCATTATAATATAATAACTACAGTATCTTATATATACAGTGATGTTATTATATATATGTAACAACTATATTCATTATTCTATCCATCTTATGAATGATAATGTCACCATGTGTGCGTACGTAAGGCTTATCATTTCCACACCGTGAGGTAATTTGTTATTCCACGCTATATTATTTCTGTGGATATAATGATGAGTAATATGTATATAAATAATGAAGATAACAAGATAATTTCTTTGTAAAATTAATATACCATCCAATTACACACCATTAAGGAAATTATATTGTCGGTCGTGCATACGTACGGATTACCGTCTCCACGACGCGATGAGATTCATTTCCACGTTCACCATTCATCGATGATAATAAATATATATATATATTACTAATAAGTATGTAATATATGACATAATAATTCAATGGGAGATATAGATATATTTATATATATATATATATATATTTAATTACATATATCTTATTCACTTAGTTATGTTCAATACGATATGAAAACGGAAACAGTGTTTATGCGTTCCTACGGACTACCGTCTCCATAAACGGTGTTTTCATTTCATATATATGTATATTATACATATTTATATTCTAAATATATATGATATATAATAATATTTTATATTATGGAAGTATTTAAATCTTGATATATGAGATACAATCAAGAGTAACAAGTTAAAACACGTACGATAAAGAAAGTGATTATTACCCAAAATGTTAATTTAACATTGAAATTATTATTAAATGGGTTGTATAAAGTCATAAACGAATCATGTATGATATCAGAAATATTAATATGGTTGTAGTATAATTTAATAACATACTAAAATCTTTATACATGATGTTAAATGTACCCTCGACTAAATAAATGTTCAAAGTAAGGGTTAAATCCTCAATCTCATTATTATCCATGATTGTTTATGTGTAAGTATTTAATGTGAAATTTTTATCATCCATGTCAATTTTTCATAAAAATGATTTCAAAATTTATATTTTAAGGATTTGTGAAAGGTAATTTTTATCAAGTTCAGAATTTTAAATGTTTTAAAGATTTATCTTTCTAAATATTTTTATTTAATGTCCATGTTTTCAAATTGATTTTATGGAATTATTTATAAGGACATGAATGTTTTGAAATGATAATTATTTTCAAAAGTTTGAAAGTGGTATGAGACACATTGATTCAAAAATCTCTTTTAAATTACTTCCCTTATAAACGTGTGACTTTTAAATGATTTTACAAAAAAGGTATTTCTCTCAAAAAGTTTTAGTCATCATTTTCAACTATGTCAGCATCCTTTACTGGATATTATTTTGGATTGTGGATGATTTATTATAATTCAATATTCAATATTGAATTTAATGAGTTATGAAATGTTTTATTGTGGATGTTTTATTTTTCTACCATTCATGGTTTATGGTTAATGTATTGACATTTTGTATCCTAGTTTTAATACGAATGTTTATGTTATGTTTCAACTATTCATATGTGGAATGCAGTGGACTTAGTAATTGACTGGTGGATCCCGTTGTAGCTCCTCAATGCATCGGTTGGTCACATTAGACAAACTAGTGTCTTGTCACAAGGCCTGGAAAAAATATTTAATTATAGTCTTGGCACGAGGGCTTGTCTATGTGGTAATGATGTTTGGCGTTAGGCATTCCCTCATTATGAAATTAGTTATTACATGTGATTATTCGACTAGTAGAATATCCATGTGCATGTTTATATGGTAATGTTGGATTTATTTTTTCCATATTATTTTCACGTTTATGTTTAAAAAGGTTTTTGTTTTTATCACACATCTTTCCTTAAAATTTTATAGCTTCCACTAAATTATTTACCTTTACTGAGCATCTGATCTCACCCCTTTCTTATGTTTTATTTTCTCAGGATTCCAAGAAGTGTATTATGATTGATAAGCATGGTTAAGCTTTGGGATTAATGGCATTATCAAAGTATCATTTATGTTCTGTTTTATTTTCTAATGTGTAAATTAACGTTCAGGTATGTAATCTATTTTCCAAGACTACTAAACTAATCAGTCCTTCAGGACTTGATTCCTTGTAATCAAGCCAATGTATTAAAATAATTCACTGTCTATGGGTAACTGGGGTTAGGGCGTTACAGTTGGTATCAGAGGAAGTTTAGAAATAACCTTGGAATATATATTTTTATAAAATCTACTTAGAGCACATATACCTAAGATAGACTTTGAGGATTAGTATAGAAGAACTTCCTAGAATTTTGGAAATGTTGAGATTTTGTGAGTTTTCCAAGGAAATACATCCCTGTCTGGATACGAGCCGGTAGAGGTGGCTTTGGAATAGATGTACCTAGGCGTAAAACCCAAAAACACCGCTTTGAGCTATACTTGAACATGAACTGTTGCACGACAATGGGGCTTGTTGCACTCTTGGTTACAATAATCCTAGGGGATATGCTTTGGATAATTCTCGTTTTGTTTACAAACCACTCTGAAGGGTTTATGAGTAATTACCTCCTCAAAGAAAACATTTTTGTGATTATGGATTATTTCCATAAACTGTTCAATTTATGTTAGGTATTTTACATGTTTGGAATTATTAATTTTGATTCATAAACTGACCAACTGTATTCCATTGTTTAGAAATGTCACCCAGTAGAAGTAATGATAACTCCAGCAATACGTATGTTCCATATAGTAAAAAGGGTCATATCATTCATGGTATTAATCCAACATTTAAAAATTAAATATTCTCCCACATCTTATAATTATATGAATAAATAGTATCATGTGTTAATAAGATCAGTAAAGAATTCTCTAAATCCTATGTCTTTGAAGGGAAGCCAGAGAAGAAAAGGATGGTAGAAAGATATATGGATAAAGGGAATAAGGGAAAGAAGAATTTTCTAATATGTGATAAATGTGGAATGAATCACCTTGGTAAATGCATGAACGTAATGTGAGTTTTTTATAAGTGTGGAGAAAAAGGACACCAAGTACGTGATTTCAATGGTATTAAAAAGTTTTCAAATCTAAAATGCTTCATCTGCATAGCATTGAGACACTATACGAATCAATGTCTCATTCATAATAGTACACCGCAAATGATGTTATTGGAAAATAATCAAGTTATGAAACTACTTCAGATGAAGAGGAATGAATAGTGTTATTATATTGTTATTATAGAATTATTTCATTTGAATATTGTATCAACAGTACACTGGTTACATGAATTATGGAGATAGATAATGATTGAACTGTAGTACGATTTTTTTAAGGATTTGAGATTATATGGTTCTAAGAAAAGTGACGTAATAGTAATCTAAACTTTTTGGAAAATAAATGGTTGAAGGAAATGTAATCCTCAATATGGTCCTGATAATGAGTTTGTCATTTTGGAAAAAAGAGATTGTTGATTTTGGTAATTTCGGATGTTGCGGTGTTGTAAAAGAATACACGATGAAGGAATTCACATGTTATTAGCTGGAAAAAAGGATTCTCATTATGTTTAACATCCTTATAAACATTGGATTGAGAGTTTGGATATAATTATTTTTTTATAATTATAATTGTTTGAATGGATTAAGTTTGAAATTGGATACTATTGTTAAGGTTATTTTTATATTTCCATAAAAATTACATCCTGGATGTCGGGCGGCAACCCTTAATGACCGGCAAGGCCGCGAGACATGAACCCGCAACCGAATGGAGGCAAGGGTGTATCACCTATCACTGACTCACGTGATATCCTAGATAGAATAAAGTAGTTTTTTAATGGTTCTGATTTGTGAATTATAAATTCATTATTTTTGGAACCCTATACAATTAGGATAAATATAATTTTTTTGAAATATTTTAGAGTGAAAGAAGAGTTTGTGGTAGGAATTAGTTGAAGGATGAAACTTTACTTTTCAAGTGTGTATATATATATATATATTACCTCTTATTTTATGTATAAATTAATTATAAAACTTTAGGGAAGGGATCTTAAAACAAAAAATGTGGTATCCTAATACCTTACGTTTTGTTGAACCGATGGTATTTTAAATCATCATAGATTAGTGGCTTTGAGGCCCACAATTCTACAATTGTTTGTGATTGATGACCTCAATCACTCCCTATAAATATTTACTTTTTTCCTGCAATTATTTGTTTCTAATTTTCACCAATTTTCTCCAAATTGATATCATAATTTGGTGGTGACTTTTTCATTCCCCTTTTCCTCTTATTAAGACTAAATTTTATTAACCAAATTTTCGATGTGGGTTTTCCCACAAAAGTATTTTCTATTTTCAACCTTTTATTTTCAAAGAACAATTTAAAATTTCGAGGAGGATGTTTATTGATGGAGGGAAAATGGAACACCCCAAGATTTCATAGTACGTTATTTCATCAAGGTATGCAATAACTTGCACTACACGCAACACTGAGTTCTAGCACATCATGAATTACCAAACTAGCCGTTCAAAAGTGATTATGAATATTTTTAACTGAATTGTGAAAATTATATAATTCTTATAATTTTAGAATCCATATTATGAGTTTCTTATACATAATTTAAGACCAAATTCATTTTTTCAGATAAAAAAATTATTTTTCAAAAAATGCAATTTTACATCATTTTAATGGTGAACCCTTTTTAAATCCAATATTTGAAACTTTTATATATTAAATTTGACAAAATAAACTTCTTATTTAGAATCAGGACATATGAATTTAGTTTCAATAAATTTTTGGTATTTTTCTGATAACTTTCATATTTGGGTGAATAGTAAAAAATACTATATTTTAACTGAAAACAACTTTTTTATTAAAAATAATTTATAGATATTAATTATAAATGTTAATGTTTTGGAAGAATAATTAGATTATATTTTAACCCTTTAATCCAATTTTGGTAATTGGATTTAATTTCACATTGAAATTATACATAAACAAGGGTCAATTTTTTGATAGTTGTTGTTTCATAAAACCACGATACTAGTTTTGACAACGATAATTAATTTTAAATTAATAAATGAAATTATATGATTTTAATTTGGTAAAATAGACTTTATTTTGGGATTTGGAATATCTAAATTATCATAGGGTGAATTTTTGGTATCTTTATGAAAACGTTCAATGTTTAATTAATAGTGAAAAAACAATGAGTTATCGTTTGAAACCGAATTTTTATTTAAATAATTATTTATTTTTTTTAAATTTATTTTAGGTCAAAATAAATACATAATACCTATATATTATCAATTTAATTCATTGAAGTCAATTTATAATAATTTTAGATATATAAAAAATTTTATAGAACTTTTCACCGTCTTTTACCCACCTCCTATGAGAATTTTAAAATTCCCATGAAACATAATTTTACCACTTCTGTTAGTGGAATTTTAAAAATCCAGGAGACACAGTCGATATCAGTAAGTACAATGTGGTTCAATAAGATAATATTTTTTGGTGAATAGTAACTTTTTACTTTTATTTACAACAGTTAAAAGTAAATAGTGTAATTAAGGGTAAAAATGATATTATTATTACCCTAACACATTTCCTAATTCTATTGGATAAGTTTAATTAGACCAAAAAACAACACTACGAATAGAATATGACCCTTTAGGTCCACTTGGAATAGATTAAGACATTTGTTATTATTTTATTTAAGGAGAAGTTAAAAGAGTTAAAATCAAAGTTTAATAACTAAACCATTTTTAATATAGGGTTATACACAAGATAAATTCGACTATAAATATTCATTATAAATATAAAAATAGTTCCTAAATAATTTTATGTTATTTTTAATTTTTAGAGATTAAATAATTAAATTTATTAATAACACATTGATGATGCAGTAATTACCTTATTAATGGAAGAATCAAATAAATGGTATTATAAATATTAAAATAAATATAATTTCAAAGTTTTTATGAAATCCACTAGTTTTATAGGTGAATATGACATGTTAGGATTGATTCAATTTATTTTTTTTTTCAATTAATCATGCTGTTATTATTTTAACAAAAAACAACTACCAAATAGTGTCAAAATTGACATAAAATAGTTTTTAAGAAAAATATTATATTATTAATTGATAAAATAGTCCTAAAAATCGAAGAATCATCCTAAAGACTTATATAATAATATATATGACATTAAGTAACCAATTAGGCTTCTATTAGTAGTATATAGTAATTTTATTAACCATATAGTTTAAGAATACGAGAAGACATGGTAAAGGTTTAATTATTTAACTTACAGTTAAATCTAAATGATACGGCTAAAATGGTATCCTAAACTTGTCTAAAACCTATTGGTTGAGAGTATTTCGACCCATAACCACCCTATCCTCTAAATAAGTCACTTTGGAGCCTTTATAAACCTAATATAAATTTATTATAAAATAATATTTTAAGTTTTTTCAAAGGTGCCCCTCACCCCTCTTATAAAAGGGAACTTCCCCTTCTCTCAAATTAAAACATACAAATCCAATTGGATCAGAAAACCCATACCCAAATATCCTATCAACTATACTAATTTCATCATAGAGGCCTTCCTTCAGTCAGAAATCTAACCTAAGGAGGCCTTTTGATCAAATCAAAAGAAAGAACCCGAAGAAGAGGTAATGATTTCACCACCCTCTTTCAAGTTCACTTATTCTTCCACTTACTCATTCTTTGTTTTTTCCATTATAAAATAATAATTCAAGTATCTTATTTATACTGTAATGTTATTATAAATATAGAACAATTATATTCATTATTCAATCCATCTTATGAATGATAATGTCACCATGCGTGTGTACGTACGGCTTACCGTCTCCACGTCGTGGTGTAATTTGTTATTCAACACTATGTTATTTGGATGGATATAATGATGAGTAATATTTATATAAATAATTAAAATAAAATTATAATGTCTCTATAAAATTAATATTTCATTCAATTCCACACCTTTAATGAAATGATATTTTTTCTCGTGCGTACGTATGGATTACCGTCTCCATGACGCGATGAGATTTATTGCCCCATTCACCATTCATAGACAACTATAAATATATATATTACTAATAATTATGTAATATATGAAATAACAATTCTTCTGGAGATATATATATATATGTTTGTGTGTAATTACATATATGTTATTCACTTAGTTCTGTTCAGTATGACATGAAAATGGAAACATCGTTTTTGCGTACGTACGGACTACCGTCTCCATAAATGGTGTTTTTCATTTCATATATATTTCTTTTATACATATTTATATTCTAATTATATATGATATCTAAATAATTTTTCTTATTATGGATTTATTTGAATCTTGATCTATGTGATATAATCACGAGTAACAAGTTAAAACATGTACGATAAAGAAAGCAATTATTACCTGAAATGTTAATTTAACATGGAAATTATTATTAAATGGGTAGTATAAAGTCATAAATGAATCATTTATGATATCATAAATATTAATATGGTTCTGTTATAATTTAATAACATACTACGATCTTCATATAGGTGGTTAAATGTACCCTCGACTAAAGGAATGTTCAAGGTAAGGGTTAATTCCTCAATCTCATTATTATTCAAGATTGTTTATGTGAATGTATTTACTGGGAAATCTTTATCATCAATGTCCATTTTTCATAAAAATGATTTCAAAATAAATTTTTTAAGGATTTTTGAAACGTACTCTTTATCAAGGTCAGAATTTTAAATGTTTTAAACATTTATCTTTCTAAATCTTTTTAATTAATGTCCATGTTTTCAAAATGATTTTACGGATTTATTTATATGGACATGAATGTTTTGAAATGATAATTATTTTTAAAAGTTTCAAAGTAGAATGGGACACTTTGATTCAAAATTCTCTTTTAAATTACATACTTTATAAATGTGTTACTTTAAAATGATTTTACAAAAAGGATATTTCTCTCAAAATGTTTTACTCATCATTTTCAACTATGTCAGCATCCTTTACTGGATATTATTTTTGATTGAGGTTGATTTATTATAATAAAATATTCCATATTGTATTGAATGAGTTATGATATGTTTGACTGTGGATGTTCTATTTTTATACCATTCATGGTTTATGGTTAATGTATTGAAATTTTGTATGGTAGTTTTAATACGAATGTTTATTTATGTTTCAACTATTCATATGAGGAATGCAGTGGACTTAGTAAGTAACGGGTGGAGCCCACTATAGCTCATTAATGCATCGGTAGGTATCATGAGATAAACTAGTGTCTTGGCACATGGCCTTAACAAAAAATTTATTTTTATTCTTGATATGAGTCCTTGCCTATGTTTTAATGATGTCTAGCTTTTGGAATTCCCTAATAATGAAATTATTTATTACATGTGATTATTATACTTTTAGAATATACATGTTCATGTTTATATGGTAAGGTTTGATTTATTTTTTCCAAATTACGTTCAAGTTTATGTTTAAAAAGGCTGTTGTTTTTATCCCACATCTTGCCCTAAAATTTTATATCTTCTGCTAAATTATTTACTCTCACTAAGCATCTGAGCTCACTCGTTTCATATTTTTTATTTTCCCAGGATTCCAGGAAGTGTATTATGATTGATAAGTAGGGTTAATCTTGGGGATTAATTGCATTCTCAAATGATCATTTATGTTTTTTTCTAATGTGTAATGTAACGTTCATGTATGTAATCTATTTTCCAAGACTGCTAAACTGATCGGTCCTTCAGGACTTGATTCCTTGTAATCATGCCAATGTATTAAAATAATGGACCAACTCTGGGTAACTGGGGTCAAGGCGTTACATAGTCCTAGTTGGATGAAATTAAATAAGAGATATTTTGAGACTAAATATCCATAGGGGACTCACTAGATGTATAATTTGAAGGGGGTATGATGTCATCCATTTCCACTGATAAACAGTGATCTGAGTGACAATGTTGGGGGGAGGTGATCCAAGAGTTCCCCACCACCACCCCCTTTGGTTGTACATCCCATTGCGGGAAATATATATAGTTATATTTAGTGATCTTTTTAGTGGTCCAGAATGTGTTGGATTTTAGAAAACTTCATATATCAGTGCCTCACCTATTTGCAAGTGAAGGTTGAGTACTGGGGACCAACTAGTTTATTTTAGCCCCATTAGTTCCCAAAGTGGATTTTTTGGCTATATCCTCAGACTTAATTATAGGAATTCCATGGAAAATGAAGGTTCATGAACCATCTAGGTGATATTTGACAAACCCATGAATTTTAAATAATTCCTCAATAATAGTGAGAAGAATTCAGTGGACAGTTTGGGGTTGTTGTATGTACGAGGGGTTCTTAACCTTCTTTGGGTTCCCTTGGCAATTATCTCTGATCATGACACATAGTTTGTTTTTAAATTTTTTAAATTCCCCCATAAGGTATTTGGGACCCATATTAATATGATTGCATATTTTAGACCCCAAATGTATCATTAGACTCAATACACAATCCAAGTGTTGGATGATATTTAGAGGTCTTATGTGTTAAACTTCGACCAGAGATGAGGGATCACATGCCCTTGGTAGAGTTTCCATAGAACAAAAACTAAAAATTTATCCTCAACATTGAACCTTTTGATTCTCTATTTGGGAGAACTTATTGGTCACCATTATGATATAATATAATGGAAATTAATCTCATATGGGTTCAGAATCAATGTTGGTTACGATGGAGATGGTCGAGGTTATCTGTGAGTGGATGAGGATGGCTTAGAGTTAGAATAAATCATATATAGATCACCATCATATGCATTTTGAGTTTGATCTAAGAGACCATATTTTCTTGAGAGTTTCCATAAAATGATTATTATGGAGGTACATCTAGGGAGCCACCAATCCCTAATGTTCATCGTGATGTTCAAGATCATGCAGAGGTTTGGGGAGGTTGTTTGCTACCTCACCCTACCCCCACAGCTACAGAAAGATCATGAAGACATCCACAATGTTGAGTCAAATGTTATCTTTTGACTTCTATATTTTGTTTTGGAAATCACAAATGTCTTTTTAATCGTATCTTACTGACTCTGTCAATCGTACCATACTGACTCTGTCAATCGTACCATACTGACTCTGTCAATCATACCGTACTGACTATGTCAATCTTACCGTACTGACTCTATCAAATGTATTTCACTGACTCTGCTATCCATATGTTCATTACTTGTTTTTGTACTTAGACAAAAACACTTGTTTCATATGAATCGTACCATTGATTATCATCAATATATATCATGTTTTAACCAATACGATGTCGTTGAGTTAGTTACAAACTAATCAAAATGATGTCGTTCTTTCTGTTTCAATATGACCGTTATGATGCCAGGTGTCCAAGTCCCTCCGATTATTTCGGAAAAATATGACCGTTGGAGGCATCATGACCGTTGGAATCTAAGGCCTATAAATAGGAGGTCATTTGAAGCTAAGATAGAGAACGAATGAGACCTTGTGGAACAACTGGGATTATTTGCTTCAATCAATATTCTAGAGAGAGATGTTGTGACTTCTCTCATCTGCTTTGTGCGTCTGATCATCATATCGAGGGCTTTCAAGAAATTGAATGACAGAGGTGCCGATTACCTACAAAATCGAGGGCTTCCAGGGATAGGCAGACAGACGTGCCGATCATCATATTGAGGGCTGTCGAGGATAGGCAGACAGACATGCCGATCTTCGTATTGAGGGATGTCAGGGATAGGCAGACAGACGTGTCGATCATCGTATCGAGGGCTGCCGGGGATAGGCAGACAGATGTGTTGATCATCATATCGAGGGCTGCCAGGGATAGGCAGACAGACAGTCTGATCATCGTATCGAGGTCTCACCAAGGTGTTGGTGAGATAGACCTTTTATCCTAGGTGAAAGGATAACCCTTATCTTTGGGTTAAAATAATTGTAATTCTTTTACATTTCCACTGTTACTTGTATTAGAAATGAATTTGTATTGTTTCCTTTCTTCTTTACATATTCAATTTTAATTGTTTCAATTTCAGTCATTCTATTACATATTGTATTGATTGATTCTATACTCTTTAAGGTAGAATCATTCATCTTTGTATTACTCTGATTATTGTGTTCATCTTGAATACAATTGTTTTACTTTACATTAGTATTACAATACATCATACCTTTTTATATTCAATACAATTTTGGGTGTTTGTATTTGTATTAGTTTAAGATCATTTAAACTAATCTCTTAGTTTATAAAACTCAAAGGTTTTTAAACCTACAATTCACCCCCCTCTTGTATTGTTCCATCTAATAGACATACATATCTATATATTCGATCCAACAATTGGTATCAGAGCAGGTTTTCCACTTTCTTGTATTACTAGCTTTATTTCTTTCATATTACTATCTTAAATACTTACAACACTAACGTGTGGAGTGGAAAAGTTTTTTTTATTAGATGGCAGGAATGAATATTGGGTCAATAGACAATCTGAATCCTTCTAAACCACCAATATTTGATGGGAATGACTATGAGTATTGGAGAGATCGTATGAAGATATTCGTTATCAATACTGGTGTAGACAATTTTATTATGCTTAATGGAGGTTACAAAATTCCTGACAAAGAAGTCAGTACTTTCACCAACCAAGAGAAGCAAGAATATCAACTGAATTACAAGGTACGCAATATTTTATTATTCTCTATGACCAGTAATATATACAGTGAGATATCTTCATGTGAAGTAGCCAACTGTATTTGGAAGAAATTAGAAGTCACTCATTTTGGTACATCCAAGGTTATAGAAACAAGGAGAGCAATGCTTCGAGCAGAGTATCATGGATTTGTTTTTCCTTATAGAGAGCTAGTATGTAAAGTTCAACAAAGGTTTTTGACGATAGTCAACAGTTTACAATCTATGGTAGAAAAAGGTCTTGATGATGAAGCTCTTGTTGATAAGATTATAGATATAATGCCAAATGAATGGGAGTCAAAAAGGACAGCTATTGATGAAAATAGAAAAGTTTCCCAGATTACTCTTGATGAACTCTTTGGAACTCTTCTCCAGCACGAGACAATAATGAAGAGAGATGCTGATTTCAACAAGAAGAATAATGGGAATGGAAGTGTAGCCTTTGCATCTAAAGTTAAAATGCTTGAAAGGCTTACAAGTTCTAAATCCAAGAAAGTTGTTATATCTGATTCAAGTGATTTTAATCTTTCGGATAATGATTTAGCCAATCTTTCTCGAAGGATGAACAAGATTGTGGGAAAGAAATATTTCCATTATAGATTCAAAAAGAAAGATAGAAAGGATAAGAAAGATTCAGAGGAAACTTGTTATGAATGTAAGAAAGCAGGACATATAAGGCCTGATTGTCCTTTACTGAAAAGGAAAGATAGAAAGGTGAAACACTCTGAAAGAAACAAGAAAAATTTTTATAAGACAAAGAATGTCGTGAAAGAAAATGATATGTGGAGTGCAAGTGATAGTGATTCCTCAGATGATTCTTCAGAATATGAGACATCAGGACAAATGAATATCGGACTCTGGGCCAGATTACCAATTGAAGATCATTGTCTCATAGCTAAGGTACATAATGCTGAATCTATTACAAATATCTCCTTAAATGAAAATTGTACTGATAATAGATATTATGATTCTTCAAATGATGAATATTCATCATCAGAAGATGATACATTACCTTCTTTTGAAGAAGTATCTAGATTTTCTAAATTACTTGAAAATGAAAATTCTAAACTCAAGAAGAGACTTGAAAAAGCAAATTCTAGAATTTCAATCTTGACAAAAGAAGTATCAGATCTTTCTAAAGATCTTGATGTGAAAACTTATGATTTTGAAAGTATTTTAAAAACCCTTGAGAAAGTTAAATCTGATAAGGATAAACTTTCTAAGGATCTTGAAACTGTAATTTCAAAGAAAATTTTTTTAGAGCCTAACTCTAGTTCAAATTCAAATGTTTTGGAAAATATGAAATTGGTTTTTAAAACTAAAGTCAAAGATTTTACCCTTGAAGAAGTAATCAGAGTCCAGGAGGAGACTATCCAGAATCAAGATCAGATTTTTGTGGACCAACAAGAGCTTCTCAGAACTCAGGGTGAATCAACTTATAAAGACAGGAAGGAGATAAAAAAGATGAAGGTGGTTCTTCATGAGTTGATCAAAAAGGAGAAATAAAGAGAAAACAAATGACTTGTATTTTTTTATCTTTGAAATCTGTCTTTGTTTTGTAATAACTTTTATGATTCTTTTCTTTTATCCATTGTCTTGTGTTTATCTTCTAACTCCTTCATACAATTCAAGATTACCCCTTTCTTTTTGTAAATCACAAAGGGGGAGAATGTTTACAAAGGGGGAGAATGTTTTATAAAGGGGAATAATGATTTAAAACACTCTCAAGGAAAATCTACGAATACAATCCTTAGGAAAGTCCATACCTAAGGGGGAGTTAGTTGTATTCAAATTCATATTCAGAAAAGTTTCCAAAAACTCAGGGGGAGATAAGTATTTCCTGTTATTTTTTCTTTATTTGTAGTGATTTCCAAAAGGGGGGAGATTGTTGAGTAAAATGTTATCTTTTGACTTCTATATTTTGTTTTGGAAATCACAAATGACTTTTTAATCGTATCGTACTGACTCTGTCAATTGTACCATACCGACTCTGTCAATCGTACCATACTGACTCTGTCAATCGTACCGTACTGACTATGTCAATTGTATCGTACTGACTCTATCAAATGTATTGCACTGACTCTGCTATTCATATGTTCGTTACTTGTTTTGGTACTTAGACAAAAACACGTGTTTCATATGTATCATACCATTTCTTATCATCAATATATATCATGTTTTAACCAATACGATGTCGTTGAGTTAGTTACAAACTAATAAAAACGATGTCATGCTTTCTATTTCTATATGACCGTTATGTTTCCAGGTGTCCATGTCCCTTCGATTTTTTCAGAGAAATATGACAGTTGGAGGCAACATGACCGTTGGAATCTAAGGCCTATAAATAGGAGGTCATTTGATGCTAAGATAGAGAACGAATGAGACCTTGTGGAACAACTGTGATGCTTTGCTTCAATCCAGATTCTAGAGAGAGATGTTGTGACTTATCTCATCTTCTTTGTGCGTCTGATCATCGTATCGAGGGCTTTCAAGAAATTGAAAGACAGAGGTGCCGATTTCCTACAAAATCGAGGGCTGCCTGGGATAGGCAGACAGACGTGCTGATCATCGTATCGAGGGCTGCTGGGGATAGGCAGATAGACGTGCCGATCATCGTATCGAGGGCTTCCGGGGATAGGCAGACAAACGTGCTGATCATCGTATCGAGGGATGCCAGGGTTAGGCAGACAGACATGCCGATCATCGTATCGAGGGCTTCCAGGGATAGGCAGACAGACTGTCCGATCATTATATCGTGGGCTTACCAAGGTGTTGGTGAGACAGACCTTTTATCCTAGGTGAAAGGATAACACTTCTCTTTGGGTTAAAATAATTGTAATTCATTTACATTTCTGTTGTTACTTGTATTAGAAAGGAATTTTTATTGTTTCCTTTCTTCTTTACATATTCAATTGTAATTGTTTCAATTACAATCATTCTATTACATATTGTATTGATTGATTTTATACGCTTTAAGGTAGAATCATTCATCTTTGTATTACTCTGATTATTGTGTTCATCTTGAATACAATTGTTTTACTTTACATTAGTATTACAATACATCATACCTTTTTATATTCAATACAATTTTGGGTGTTTTTATTTGTGTTAGTTTAAGATCATTTAAACTAATCTCTTAGTTGCTAAAACTCAAAGGTTTTTAAACCTACAATTCACCCCCCTCTTGTATTGTTCCATCTAATAGATATACATATCTATATATTCGATCTAATACACAATCCACAGCTAAGGATATACGTTCATGAACATGAAAGTTTCTTCAACTAGGGAAATAAGGAAATTATAGATTGATCCACATTTTTGAAGAACTGAGTGGTGATTGAGGATCGAAAGGAGATGAGTCCACAAATATGGGTCATCCCCTTGGTTTGTTTGTTTTGGAATCATGGAAACATGGAGGAGAGTTCATGAATGTAGGAGATCTAGATGTAAGATCATTATCCTAAGTTCTTTTATTTTATCTTTTTAGGGATTAAAATATTGACATTGTAAATAATTTTGAGAACCACTTTTTTCCTTGTAAGATGGTGAAATTTTATTATATATATTTATAAGGCCAGGCACCGAGACATCATCAGATTCTATGGTCCAGTGTTCACATAATTAATTTCATATTAATAATAAATATATTTTATATTACACGTGAAATTTTTGTTAATGAAAATTGGATAAGTCATAAATATAAAATTACATCGAAATCTGAGACCACTATTGATTCTGAAATGCATTTTTTATCCTAGGAGCGAGCTAAAATTGGATAGTATGGGGAAATGGAATATCTTTCATGTTCACGGTGCATTAATTTGGTTAATTAATTATATATAAAAAATTTATTTATTTTATATAACCTAAATAGAATTCTATTTTAATTCCTCTTTGTTGATTTTCCTAGGGATAGCATTATAATCCTAGCACTTTCAAGAGATTCTTCTTCCTCCTTCAGTTAGTGAATCACATCCGACAATGATGAATCTTTTGATTTGAGTATAATAGAGTGTATTGAATGACAATAATACGTCCATTAATTGGAGAGAAAATTCCAAACTGAAGAGAAATCAAATATCTTTGTAGGACTCACAAAACTATGGATTTCTCCCATTTTGATTAAATTGATTGAACAAAATATTCTTATTTATTCTTTTCACCAATTTTCAATAATTGGAATTATCATATGTACCAATTTAATTGACTATTAATCTATTGTATAACCCTGTATATTCCCATTCTTGACCATTTCCCAAGATTAATAGGAAACTATAAAAAAACCTTTGTTTTTGTGATTTACTCCCATAATTTCATTGATTTCTTCACTAGTTTAACCCCACAGTCCTGGTTCAGCATTTTTAGGTGGTACTGTGCCTAATTGGACACCCATGTTCATGGAAGAATCATGTGTGATGTATGTATCAATAATATATGGATTGATACGGGTGTTTTCATATTTTAGGTAAATCTTTTTATTGATCAGACTTCAAATTTTCAATGATTAATGAAATGAGGTGGGCGCAGTATGAGTGGTGTGTATAGGTTGGTAAGAAATAAAATCAGATCCATATTAGGGTCACCAGTGGGATGGGTATCACTAGATATATAAGTATCCCTCTATTTTGGGAGTATATGAGGCTAAAATCAAAGTAGGAAGGATGGATCTGGTTCATAGAGTTCATATCTGAGAATTTGTGAAAAATGTAGCTATATTCCATGTACCTTGATGAACACACATCTTGCACACCTATGTTATGATGGAAAGTGTTTTGATTGTTGTAATTATGTCACAATAAGTTTCCCTCCAACACATTATGTACCACTTCCGTAAGATTACATGTAATGTGGTGGAGAACACAGGTATGAACCCATGTGGGAAGACACAACCAGAGGCATGCTATGTACATGAGTGAACAAACATATCTTGGTACATGCCATGGGTCGAGTACAATGACATGGAATCAGTACACAGACATGATATGGATACAAAAACAATACCATGTACATAGGATGGACACCAAGTGGAATTGTCACAAAATGTTGGCCACTTATACACCGTATATACCAAAACTATTGGGAAGATGTTTGCCTCCAGGTATATAACCAGGTGATATAGAAGGACCACAAGTCATGTGGGTTCCCTGATATGCCATGTACCCCTTGATTTATTTTGAAGAAACTTCAAGAGCCCATATATCAATCTTTTGAACTTGTATTTTGGCCCATGAGTACCTTATCCTATTTTTTCTGCGTATAATTTGACAGCGCCCTCCATTGTGAATTTTGTGATATGATGTGAAATTTTATGGTCAAGAAACTTATTTAGGAAATGCTTTAAGACCTAAGTGATTAATAAGAGGATCACCAGTGAAATATATAGTATAACCCCCCCACCACATAAATTTGGGAAAGGTTCTTAAACATTCCAAGTGGAACCCCCTATAACATAGGGCGGGGATCCACAATTTCTCGAGTGTAACCCCTAGTCGCACCAAGTCATGGGTCCTCGGCCTGTAGAGTGTAACCTGTCATCATCTTGGGTATGGTTCCACTATCTATTGAGTGTAACAACCTATTGGATAGGGTAAGGTTCATAATTATTTTAGAGTGGATCACCTTCATATCTAGCCTAGGACCCCTATCTACTAAGTGGAACCCCCTACCAGATAGGGAATATGTACTCATGACACCAGAGTGAAACCCCCCAAATGCATCAGATCATGTGTCCTATAATGAGAGATTTTTTCCCCTCATCTATATGGCACAGCAAATGAGGTGTTGGTCTTTACACAAGTAATTCTGGTAAGATATGTGAGATCTTGTGCATTGTTGATGGATTTCTAAAAATTTTTGTGACTCTTATCTTGGGATGAGCCATGAGATCAGGATCCCCGTACTCTCCCGTTTGGGTTCTTTTTCTGAGAATATATATATATATACTTCTATATCTATACATTTTTATATGGTTACACTCCATCCATGAGTTGAAAAGGTATGCAGGTTATACCATGTGCATTCGGTGTTTATATTCTCATGGTTTGATGACGTTACTCTCCTACTTTGGGCGACAAAGACACGATGTGTAGTCCATATGCACACTATGTTGAGACCCTTATTCCAGGATGAGTATAATATTTATATTTCTTGGTTTGATATTATTCATGTTTACTATCTACTATATTTTTATCAAAATTCTCTCTCTTACTCTTCCATTTCATCTTTTTGGGTGTCTTACTATGTATGGATATACACCCTCCTTCATGGGATTTTCCCATATGCGATGTAGCTTATAACGATGATGGACATGTTAATGGTGACATCTGAGGAGATTATGGATACATGGTGATTTCATCAATGTTTGATTTTCATAGCTTGGATATTAGGATATAGACTCTCTCAGATGATTACTTTCCATGTTTTTTTAGGTTAGGGAATCTTTTTGGTTATGCATTAATTTGGCCCCTTCACGTTTTGATTTTCACTTTTGTACTCTTGCACCAGATAAGGGTTTTTTCATTATTTTTTTACATTTGGTCTATTGAATATTTTTATTCTTATGCCTATTCCATTATACATTGATATATTTTGGTGTTTTCAAATAGTTCTATAAGGAAAAGTACCCCAATTTAGGATATTCATTTTGCTTCTAGTCTCCACCCCCTAGCCAATAGAGATGATCTTGGGGTTGTAGTGACTCAATCCATGATTAGGGGTGGTTCGAGACATAACTATATTTTAATATATATATAAATTTCCTAATAAAAATGTATTGGTAAATTACTAGGAAATAAGCACTCAATAATTAATAAAAACATTTTATTCTTTAATAATATATGTTTTCCGCAAAAATGATTTTTATTGCTTTTTGTGAGGCAATATTATATTTAATTACTATAAAATTTATCAAATATATTATATAATATGAATTTAATTTTTAAAAACATAATATTAAAATTAACATATCATGATTTTTGTGGATTTATTTGAAATAACTGGTTTTTCTAAAAATAGTGAAAATTACTGATTTTCTAAATATTTTCATTTCATTCCACTATATCAAGAAATTCAAAAATACTAATATATTTTTTATTTTTTATTAAATTTATAAATTAACCATTTTATTTGAAATAATATAATTAATTTAATTTTAATCAAAAATATTAATTATTTTGGAATAAGTTTATTTTTAATCTAAAATGGGTGATTTTTTTTTCAAATAATTTTTAGATGCATAAATCAAATCCATTTAAATTATTTAAAATAAAACCTAGAAGGGAAATTTTTAAATTAAACATATATATTATATATTTATTTATATTAATTTATATTCATATAATGCTTGTTTGTAGTCATATATTTGATATTATATCATTTACTGCAAGAAAAACACATTTTCAGAAAAAACCCTTAGTTCAAAACATTTTCTAGTTTTAATTACAAATTAAATTCCTCATCTATAGTGAATAGTTTTTTATAAAATTCACTACATATTTTTAATCATAATAATTAATATTATATAAAAATTTAAACATAATGTTTTGTCTTAATGAATAATAAAAACAGTAAAAAAATACAATTATTATTGTTAATGTTAAAATGAGGTTTTATGAGTAACAAGTGATTTTGTTAAACATAATTTTCCAAAAAAATAGGACATTTATTTGATAAATTAAACATAAAATTTAATATAAATTGGTCCAAATTTTATAATAATTCAAATTTTATTTTTATAATTACAGGATAAATTTCCTACGTAAAAAATTAATGAATGGGGTGAAAACTGAAATGGTAAAAGAGAGTAATGATAATTTTAAAGGGAATAACTTATTTGAAAATATTAATTTTTTAATTTTGGTGGTTTTAATTAAATTTATATTCCCACCACTGGATAATTTTTCATTTTTATATACTTTTCTTTAGAGTGGCCTCCCATTATTGAATAGTTTGGGGTATTTACAAAAACATCAACCTTTTCTCTTATAAAAGGGAACATCCTATCCTATTTTAATCCCAAATAAAAACACTTTTGGTTTGGAATATTTCTGATAAAATTCCTTAAATACATCATTAACATATCCTAGAGACCTTGGTTGGATTATAAAACCCCCCTTGAATGGATTTTGATGTAAACCTAAAGAGGTTGTCTGAATAAGGGGTATCATTCTTAAAAATCTTTTTTAATTTCTTATTTATACTGAGTCAACTATTATCCAACCATGATGATATTATAAATATTTATATCCCATGTAATTATATTTTATTATTTTAATTTCATAACCTACATCCATATTCTCTTCCATCAAATTTTCAACGAAACCATCGTTCGTGTGTAAGGCGGACTAGCACATCATGAACTAATGTAATAAGTTTTACATCATATTTTTTCATAGATATTTATGATGATAGATTTAATTTATATATATGATATTCATGGAATATTTAACATTATATAAAATTAATATATCAATTATTTTCATACCCTTCTATTTATAGAAAAATAATAACTTCATTCATACTTAGGATTGGATAACCACAACCACAAAGTGATATGATTTGTTTTTAATTTCCACATCATATTAATGGAATATATAAGTTTATTTAAATGAGTAATATGATATTTTATATATCATTATCATTATGTAAATATAATAAAATTCTTACCAAATTTCCCTCATGGTCATTGAAAAATGGAAATGATGCTCTTGTATACATATAACATACAGTCTCCATGATCGTAAAAAATTTATTTTTTAAACCATATTTCATGATTGGTTTTAAAAGTATAAAATATATAAATAATTTATAAATATACATTATTATTATTTTTGGATAATATAGATTAATGGCCTCATTAACCACAGTAAACCCACTGAATTGATTTTGGGCATATGACCCGAATATTCTCAGAAAGTTTGATGTGATATTAATTAATTAATGAATATGACATGAAAAACAAATAAAAAGAATAATAATATTGAAAATTTTTACTATTCCCTTAAATAATTAACATCATTTTATTATTATATATTCTATGGAACGTACAAGATGATTCAGGCATGAGGTAAGGGATCTATCTAAACAACACATGTATTTAGGTTATGAGCATTCCATATCCAACTCACTTTATATGAATATTTAATGTGATGTAATGATTATAGATTCTTTATATATGTATCTCACTAATATACCTATCTTATTCTCTCTTCTCTTGATGGGGTAAAACATTCCATAATTTATTTTTTCAAATGTAATCCATTTCATTCAATGGGTAATAATTTTTTATTCCTTAAGATTTATTCACATTAATAGCATACATATTCAGGTATATTATATAATTGGTGGTGCTAGACAATGCTCCAATGAATTGGTTAATTATTTTTTCATGAGATATTATACATGAAATTAGAGATTAAACAAAATTCCATTTTCGGACTTTTTCTTTCATGTGATGTTATCTAGGTAGTGAGCCTTGACTCAAATTTATGTCAACATATTTAAGATTATGCCACATTTCATATGATTATAATATTATTTGATATAATATTATTTATGTTATGATTCAAATTATTACTTAGGTTCCTTATCTGTTGTGATATAATGTAATTCCTTTGACTCAAATGTTATGTTTCTTTATCATGTTTATTCCTTTATTAGGATTTTTAGGTCAACTCATTCTTTAACGTACTCCCCAGGTTATCTTATGTAGTTTTAAGAGAACAAATGGAATTTAGATATCATTATGTAGAATAAAAATAGTATTTCTTTTTTAATTCCATTTTGATGTATTATGATCCTATTTTTCAGAATACATTGGGCCTGATGATGTTTGTGTTGTATTTATTATAAATTTATGTTTAAAATAAATTATTAATTTGTGTAAAGGACTTGGGAATATAAAGAAGTATATTAGAATTTTTTTGATCTTCTGGTGATGGGAAATGAATTTTTATCCTTGTTGATGATTGACTTGGGTATCCTGATAGGAATCCTAGGTTGGATTGTTACAGAAATCCACTCAGATAAAAAAGTATCATATTGTAATAATTTTTATATTAATCACTTAACCACCACATTATAATTCCACATAAATCAACCATGATCCTTCACTAAAAAACATCATTATCACCTATTTTTCATCTAAAAACTATAAACCTTAACCAGCAGCTACCTCGTCCTATAAAACTACACCCAACCACACCCAAATCGAATTCATTCATTATTAAACCACCAGTTTCAAGAAGGTAATAAATCCTCCGGAAAATATGATTAAAATTATTATGTGACCAAAAAACACCCCTTCCTACAGGATATTAATAATATTTATGATCCTTCACAACCTTCATGATCTTTCTATAGCTACATCCAAACCTAAACCAAATCCAGTATCAAATCCACCAGCCCTCACTCATCTTTGAGTATAGATGAAATCCAAAAATATCATCACTAGTTCCATTTATCTTTAGGATTATATATATGGGAAATTTTATTACTTGTACACTAAGTCATATACACTAATATAGTTATATTTATGTCAACAAAAGAAATATCTCCATATCCCACTTCATTATCTTTCCTTGAAGGGAAATCAATACATGGATTATGTGTAGTGATAGTGTTTTCATTTCATTCAGTAAGATCCATTTCAAAATAATTTTTTATATTATATTAGATTATGACATTAAAAAAAATTATTTATACTTTTAATAATATAAATAATCATTGAATAAATAGAATATTTATATATAAGTAGTCAGAAAATAAAAAACCTGGATTCTTTGGAAATATTCTCAATGATATTAATTAGCTTATGTTCCCTAATATATATTATAATAAATATAGTTACCATGTTTTCTACTAAAATCACTTTGATATCGACTGTAAATACACAAACCCTATTACCTCATAGATATTTGTTACATTATTGAATTATTACTAATTATAAGAAACCTTATCCCAAGGGATCAAACATTTTAGTATTCTTGGTGAACTAAATAAATACATAAATCTCACAGTACATTTGAAAACATAAAATACAAAATAGTATTTTCCCTTTCATAATCATTATCCCTTCTAGAGTATCCCTTCATATAAATCAAAAAATACTTTCTAATATCAAATGGATAAAAAACATAAGAAATAGGTGAGATCAATTTCTCACTAAGGGTATGCATACATTATAAGATAAATAAGGAATCAATAATATGGTACGAAATAAATGATAATAAAATAATTCCATATAAATAATCACATGAACTAAAAACATAATCATAAACATAAAAACAATTCAAATAATCACATGGAATTAAATAACTTATTTTATGGTGATGGAATGTAAAATTATAGAAATCTAAAACTTACCATAGATGCCATTTACTACGAAATCTGAATATACCACCAATGCCATATGTCAAGACGTTAATATAAATCAGTAAGGACTTGTCCAATACCCTATCTAGTATATCTCATGACATCTACCGATGCATCGAGGGGATATAGTTATCCCTTACCATAACATAATAAATATTATACATTCATCATATGATTAAACAGTACAACCTAATCAACATGCCTTAAAATCAATAATTGTAGGTTTTGGAAGAAATGGCATAAAAATAGATATACTTTCCCCAGTAAAGCCGATCATAAACCATTAAGTTAAATATTTTTGATGGACTAAAACTACAATAGCCTTAGTAAATAATAATATTCAACAAAATATATTGACAGATATTAAAATAATTTCAAAATATCACTAGAAAAGCATTTAATGAAAATACACCTTTTCACTATAAAAACTGTTCATTAAAATATTAAATTTTCCCCAATATGAAGGAAAAAATTATATAAGAAAAGAAACATGTAAAAATGTAAATTAATAAATAATTTAATTAGTGGTACTAATAATTTTAAATTATCTTCATACTATATAAGTTTAAAAATAAATCTTTTTATACTGCTTTAGGAATTAAAAAATGTTACTCATTTAGAAAATGACAAGAAGATTCCATTAAAATAATTTTATAAATATTTAACCAGGAGTAAAAATGAATTTAATAAGTCATTGTTAAAATATTAAAAACATTATTCAAAAATATTTTAAGAGAATATGGATATTGAACAACAAGGATTTTCTATAGAAGAGATAAATAAATCATCTTTCCTTAAAAAATTATCAATCATTTTAAGTAACAAAAAGTGAAAATGGTTTTATTTCAAGAAAATTTCATGAATAACAAGATGATAATAAATTATATTTATTATAATATAGAAATATAAAATAATTCTTCCAAGGGAGGCTTAAACACAAGTAATCATGAATAATGATGAAATTGTGAAATACACCCTTACTACATTGATAACTTTTGAATCATAACCCCGATGAAAGAAATAAATTCTAAAAAAAATTAAAATAATATTTATATAAATAGATTCGTGATATTAAATATCCAATTTGTATTATATACACTGTATAAAATTAATATGTGGGGAATATCTTATATGTCTCATAAAAGAAAAAGTGATACGAGAATCCCTTAACATATGCTTGACCTTTTTCTAATGTGTATGAAAATTATTTATAAAAAAATATTGATTTAGTATATATTTTAAAAACACTACAATATCTATAATCACATATATTATTTACTTATAATATTTTACCCCCATTTTATTTATAATTTTTATTAAAATCATTGTTTTGGTTAATAACTGCATTATTTTTCATGCATATTTTGGTTGGGTGGTTTCGGCCCTTATACATTGATCATGGATCCATCATCTCCAAGATGTTAATAGTGATATAAAAATCATATATTCATTATATAAATGGTTATTTTCATCCATAAATGTAACAATTATAAAAATAAATTACACCGTTCATGGAGACAGTAGGGCGTGTATACGCATGAACGTTGTTTTCATTTTCTAAAAGATAGAAGGAAATATTGGTAAAAAATAATTCACTATCAGATAATAATTATTATAAATTATAAATAATATATTTTATTCAAATATATCAATATTACCATAAATATAATACATAAATAAGAAATTTATAACATCTATTTGTGGAGGTGGAAATCAATATGTATGCATGAGAAACGATATAATTTTCAAACAAATTTGAAAGTTAAAATGTATATATGATATTATAATTAAATAATAGTATTTATTTCATAAATATCATATATATTCATTAGTTATATAATTATAACCATCCATGCTAAATGGTGATGAAAAACGAGTTACGAAGATACATGGAGATGATAAGTCGTAAGTACGAACGAGTGAGGATTTTAATTTTTATAAGATGAAAAGTAGATGGAATATGGTGTTAAAAAAATAATATTAAAATATTAGTTTATTTTTTATATTTTAATTATTTTCTTTTTATTGGTAAAATAATTTAATAGTATGTATATGAAGAAATAAACAACAAATTCTCAGTAAAGATGATTACCACCTCTTCGGTTGAAATCATGCATATATGATTTATGTTAGTATGGTATGTATTTTGAAATAAAATTAAACTCTAGAACATGGATAAGGTTGTTTATAAGTGAATTGTTTTGGTTTTGGCCCAGAAAGATGGCTTAATTTGGTGTGATGAATTGAAAGAAGGGTTTTCCTTTTATAAGTTAAAGGGAATTATTGGAATTTCTTAAGGTACTAAATTAACATAAATTAGTTTTCGTGAATAAAGAATCCAAATTGATATAATTATAATATATTGTAATTATAAGACGAAAACCTATCTTATAAAAATATTTGGACAAGTTTTGGGTATTTTTCGCACCACCATCTTTAAATTTTAACCCCATGTTAACACCTTTTCAAATTACTATAATATTAAAACATTCTACCCCTTTAAGGGTTAATACTGTAACTATAATTTGAATAACGATCCATAAATGGACCATGGAATATTTTTACAAATATTTACCAGTAAATTTTTGGATGCTATGATATTTATGAATTTTAAATCATTTAATTAAATATTACTTATTATAAATTATCATTAATTTATTTTTTTTGTAATATTCATTTCATTTTATTTTAAATGAATTTATATAAAGTGGAAATTCAAATATAATCACTTAAAACTTCAATAACCTGTCATATATTCCTATAAAATTTTTGGTACACATTAATGAATTCAAATTTTATTAGCTTCTTTATTTGAAACATCATTTATTTTAATTTCCCACAAATTAAACATATGGTTTGTTAGTGTTGCGCAAGCGTTTTTTGAAATTATTTCATCACTAAAAATTAGAAATAAATTACCATGATGAAAATACTAATTCATATTTAAAATTAATATCCAAAACTTATAATATCATATTTTATCAATATGTAAAAAAATTAATTATAATAAAACAATGTGAATAACATTTTTGACTTTTCTTTTTATAAAAACATATAATGGGTTAAATCATGACAAATGGTCAAAAAAGGCAATATAATCGACTTTTAGATGATTATGTGTCACATATACTCTTTTGATAAAATTAATTCAAATGTTAGCATCATAATATGGTCCATATTGTTTTATTTTTAACATTAATTACCTAATTTATCCTTTAACATGGTAACAAAATTAAAAAAAGATACTATTCATTATGCTAAAAAATAATAGGGACCTATTTACCAAATTCTGACCCACTGATTGCAAATATGGAATCTAATTTTTAATATAAATTTTTAATAAGTGGTAAAATGTACTTTTAATATAAGTACATATATACAACAAAAATGGTTTTTAGATAAATGTGTTATAGCCCAATATGTACTTATACCAAAATCAAATGTATTGATGATTCAAATAAATTTAATTATATTATATATAAAGAAATAATTCTTATGTAACATTGATATCAGATACAAATCATAATGACACTTTTTATTGAAAATAAAATTGCAGTTCTAAAAAAAATTATTTTTCATTATTTACCGAGAAATCATTCTTCTCTGAAAAATATGAAAATATTATCCTAAGATAAATGAAATATTATAATTGAAAAAATTATATTATTTTCATAAAATACTATTAAAATAAATTATATAGATAAATTATAATTTGTTCCCTTAAATAAAAATAAAAAATCATTTTTAAGGAAAATGTATTACCTAAAGCATCAAATAGATTTACAGAAATGTGAGTACTTATTTGAAAATAAGTAATTAAAAATTTTAATTTTTAAGGTACTATATATATATATATTTTTATTTGGTTAACAATATTCCTAACCTCCAATTTAATTACTAATTTATAGTGGTCATATAATAATATATTGTCATTCATTTAGGCTCAGTGTTGCATGTTGTATACGCTATCAAACATTGTGTTATTTTAAAAAAAATATTTATACATTCTCCCCATTAAATAAATTTCATCAATATAATGTGAATTTTTTATCAATAATAAGGGATTTTTTATCGTAAAATTCATAGGGGAACACTCATATCGTAAAATGGGTTAATAAAACTTCAATATAAAATATGAAAATGGAAATACAAAGGTAACTGTAAAACTAGGTTTCCAAGTAAGAAAATATAAGTGTGAAGTGAAAATATGTACATAGAAGAGAAAAATACCTATTAAAGATTAATAGATAGTTATGGAGATCACGTCCCTATGAAAGTAAACCATCAAAAAACCATAAAACATTGATGGTTTAAAAGATCATTGATTTCTGAGTAATAAATTTAAACAGCTGACATTTTTACTTAATGTTCCTTTTTCCTAATGAGGATGAACTCTCTTACTATCTAGATACATTACTTAGTTAAATAAAAATAATTTCTTTCTTTCCATATCATAAGCATAATATCATCATTTGGTTTTTCTTTGACAAATTTCTAATTTATCCCTTTCTCCAGGAAATTGATATTTGAGATGAGTTATTATTTCATATCTAAAGCAGTTTTAATGAATCATAAGATCCATAATTCATTTATTCGGCCTATTAATAGTTACCAAAACTAAAATGGTTATCCTAAATTATTAAATATTAAAATTCTTACGTTAATCATAAATAATATGATACAAATATCAACTTAATCAAATCACTAAGTAATTCACCTTCTGTCTCCTATAAAATATTTTAGACCATACTCAAAACAAAAAATAATTATCATAAATTTATAAATGGAAACATAAACCATTGAAAAATGTCACATTCCAAATATGTGAATAACATAGTCACATATACTTACAAATATGAATCACCTACTAGTGCAAAAAACATTTACCACGTCGGCGTTTTTTACGTCAATTTTATATAACCGACGTGAGAATGTGCCGACAATAAATTTATTACGCGGTTATTTTATACCTGATGTATAAAATACCGGGATTTTATATATCATTTTAGTTTCAAAATAACAAACATTATAAATGTATTATCAGCACTTTATCACATCAGGTATAAAATAACTGACGTGATAAATCAAATCTCAACATTTTATCACATCAATTGGAAAATAACCAACATGATAAATAGAGAGTTATCACGGAATTTATAAAATCAGTGATGTGATAATGTCTTCTCTATGTTGTTTATTTAATAACTGATGTGATAAACATAAAAAAAAGTTTATCACATTGTTTTTTAAATAACTGACCTGATAATTATTTAAATTGATTTATCAGGTCATGTATTATGTCGTTCTATTTTCTTCAATTGGTTGACCTTTGACACATATCTCTCACATGAAAAACCTATAAAGGATTCATCGATGTTGTCCCCTAAAACAAAAATTTTCCAAAATCATTCATCATCTTTATTATCACCGGATCTATTAGGTCAATTTTCCACACTCATGTAAGCCACACACACCTCAGTTTAATTCTTTATTTTTGATGATTCCCTTAATTTATCTTTTGAGATATTATTTTTATATCATTGTTCTTTCTATCATGGTAAGTGTCATAGTGTTATTTTATACCATGGTAATTTATTTTCTGGTAAAATAAACGATGGGAGTGATATCTCTCATGTTCCGAGACTTTTATTGCTACCATGTCTGTTCTATCATGTGTGTGGGTGTACTTCCATGAGTTTTCTACCATGTAATCACTATCGTGCTAGTTCTAACCTATATCCTTACAACCAAGGATGTTATTAAATAAATGTTTTCCTAGCATTACACCCAAGTAAATTATTCTAAATAAAATTCCATTTAAATTCAATGTTTTATTTTTCCTTATACGAAAAAACTCGTCATTTAGTGATTGAATCTAAACTAACTTACTGTGCCATTTTATTTAGAAATAAAAAATGTTGTAAATACCCCCCACCCCTTGGATAATCCCCACCCCCCTCAATATCCCCCCCCAAACACCCCCTACCCCTGTAGACAACCCCCACCCCATGGATAGCCCCCACCCCCATGGCCCCCCACCCCCTCCCCCTGAACATCACCCCACCCCAAGGACACCACCACACCCAGGACACCCCCTACCCCCTTGGAAATCCGGAACCCCACTAGACATCCCCCACCCCCTTAGAAATCTCCCCACTACTTGGACACCCCCACCCACATGGACAACCCCATTGGACACACCCACCTCCGCCACCTGGACATCCCCCCCCCCCCACTTCCCTAGACAACCCTTCCCCACCCCACCTTGGATACCCCCACCCCAATGGACAGCCCCTACAAACTTATATATCCCCCACCCCCTGGACAGACCACCACCCCCTGGACACCCCACCCCCATGGACAGCCCCCCTAGACGCCCCCCCCCCCCCCCCCCGGACACCCCCGACCCCCCTTGGACAACTCCCCAACCCCACTGGAAAACCCCCTAGACACCCCCTCCCCCCACACCCCAATGGACACCCCAATGGACAAACCCCACCCCTGGAAACCCCCCCCCCCTCCAAGACATCCCCACCCACTGGACACCCCTACCCCTTTGATATCCCTTGCAGCCTCGTGGACATTCCCCCACCCCTGGACAACACCACCCCCATAGACACTCCCTTAGACAGACCCCCCCCCCACCCCCTTGACAGCCACCCCCACCCCTGGATACCCACATCCCTGGAAACCCTCTACACCCTAGGACAACCCCCACCTCCCTAGACAGACCCTCCACCCCATGGACACCATCCCACCCATTGGATAGCCCCCACCCCCATGGACAACCCCCCAACACCTGAGATTTCCCCCTGGACACCCCAACCACCTGGACAGCCCCCAAATCCCCTAGAAAACCCTCCCCCACCCCCTAGACACCCCCTAACCCTATGTATGTCCCCCACACCAAGATATCCCTCCACCCCCTAGACACGCCCACACCCATGGACACCCCCCTGTGTCGCCCCCCCCCCCCCCCCGGACACCCCCACCGTAATGGATAACCCCCCTGGAAACCCACACCCTCTGGACAGCCCTCCCCCACCCCCTTGAGACACCCACCCCCAATACAGACCCCCACCCTCATAGACACCCCCACCACTGTTCATCCCCTACCCCCATTGGATAGACCCCCTAGATAGCCCCCACCCCTGGACACCCCCACCATGATGGAAAACCCCCACCCCCATGGACCCCCCCCCCCACACACACACACCCACCTGTACACCCCCGTGGACACCTCTTACCCCCTTGAACAGTTCCCCTGGACACCCCCACCCCCTATAACCCCTTCCCCCCATAGACATCCCTCATTCCCCCGTGGATAGCCCTCCAACCCTAGACCCCCCCCCCACCCCCTTCCTCATTAACAAATTCCATACATTGATGAAAAAATCCATCATTCATGAACATACCTATAATGTATATTATTTCCCTTTAAATGGTTGACTTTATTCATAAAACAGTTATCCCTTAAATTCTATCATGTTTACTGGTGAATTAATTTTTATAGGTTCTAGAATATTAGAAGAGATTTGTTATGTTTACATGTTCTTGAAGTCATCTTTAAATGTTAAGGATGTTAATAATTTGATGATCGGTACAGTGGTGGTTGCTGGGTGAAGACGGTACATTGATGGTTGCTGGGTTAAGAGGATATACCAATGGTTTAATAACCATTGGTATATATCTATTCAAACAGTTTCATAAACCTTTGAAATAGATTATATACTAGAGAGTGTATTCCAAAGTTTCATGAACCGTGGGTATATATATATCCCAATGGTTTCATTAATATTTTTGTTATATGTTAACTTCAGAGAGTCTATACCAATGGTTCCTATAGAACCATTTGTATAGGGCTATTACAACAACCATCACGCCAACGGTTGGTGAATCCGTTGGGATATGTGTACTTTTTAGTAGTGAATATTTACATATTATAATATTTAAACATCATTTTTCTTGTTTATGGAATGGTGAATTTTGTATTCAGATACTCCAGGATGTATTTTTTTATTCCTTAAGATGAAAGGATCCACGATGAATTTATACTTCCATATCATGATCCATATGAGAGAACATCTTCTTGAGAAAGAAGGTTCTTTTTTCTAATGGATTTCCATTCTAAATTACACTTTTCCCCACAACCTTTGACAAACTTTTCATGGATTGTTTATCATCATAATATAATAATTTAATTGGACACTAATCTATGAGATGACTAAGTTTTCAATATCGATATAAATCAAATATATTCTTCCCTTTGAATGCTCCCTAATCCCTGATTACTAACACATATATTCCCAAATTTTTTTAATTTCAAATTATGTCATTTTTCATATAAATATAAAAATATTTTATCTAACTATATTTTCTTTTTAAAATTATTTCCTTTCATTTTTTTTAAAATACACATATATTTGTTTTAAATTTCAAAATTCGTTTACATTCAATTTATGATATTTTTCATATATATATACAATTTTCTTATCTTAAAAATATGTATAATTTTGATATTTGTTATAGGTAATAATGAGTGGATATTGGATTATGGCACATCCAATGAGTAATGAATTTGAGGAGTTGTTGATTCTTTTTGGAATTTTCTAAAAATATTCCAAGCAATGAATTGTTTCTATCAAGGCCAAAAAAATTTGAATATGAAAGAGTTGAAAAGTAGAGAGATCCAAGTTCATCTGATTTTTCATTGGTTTAATCTGAGTTACAGCCCTTGGATTTGGCATGCTGGAAATAGGTAGAATTTCATATCTACTGATGATGATGATTTACAAGATGGTAACTCTGATGGAATTGAAGAAATGATTCATGATATTCCAGAGGAACACAATGAGATAGAACACGGATGTTGCAATTCTATATTGTGATGCTGAAAAAACATTGTATCCTTGTAGTATAGATTTTTGGATTTCCCATTGGTGTTAAGACTGATTAACCAGAGGGAGAAACATGGAAGGAGTGATATAAGTTTTATAGAGCTGCTACAATTGTTGAAAGAGATTCTCCCAAAAGACAATGATCTTCCAAATTCACATTATATGGCCAAGAGAATATTATGCCCAATGGGATTGGGTTACAATAAAATGCATGCCTGTCTGAATGATTATATGATATATTAGTAGGAATATGATTTTCTATTAATGTTCATTAATTGTAGGACATCACAGAATAAGATGAAAGAAAACACATAGGCTTATGTAGGGATTTCAGAGATCCCTACCAAGGTATTTTTGTATCTTCCTATAAGTCATCTTTTGAAACATTTATTTTCTAATTCACATGATTGAAAAAGGTTAAGATGGCATGATGTTGAGACTATTTGTGATGGAAAATACATAATATAGCAGATTTTCCAAAATGGAATAAACTTGATGAGTAGTATCCTCCATTCAGAAATGAAATTAGAAATCTCAGACTTGAGTAGTTCATAGATGTAATGAATCCATGTTGAAGCCTATGTAGCACACATAGTTCATGGCATGATTTATTTGTAATTAAAAACATCTCTCTTGATGTATGTATGAATTGAAAATATTTCATGTTGAGTATAATGATCTCTGATATGAAATAACTCAGAAATGATATTGATGTATTCATGTCACAATTGATTGATGATTTGAAACATTTATGGTAGGATGGTATTAGGGTGTATGATTCTTATAAAATAGAATATTCTCAACTGCATGTAGTGCTTATGTTCACTATAAATGTCTTCCCAGCATATGGAAATTTGTCTGGATATAGTGTTAAGGGGAATAAATCTTGTCCAAATTTCAGAAAATAGACTACATATTGACAAATTCATCATGAGAGGAAAACTGTATACATGGTTCATTGAATGTTTTTGCCTATGGATCACCCATATAGAAGACTAAAAAAGGCATTCAATGGCTCACAAAAATTTTATATTTCTCTAAAACCATTATGACCTTATGTGTATTTTGAGATGGTGCAAAACCTTGATGTGATATTAGGAAAGAAATAGAAACCATGTAATGATAGACATAATTTGATGAAAAGGTCAATATTTTTTGAGCTAACATATTCATGATATCATGAAGTGAAACATAATAATGATTTCATGCCCTTGGTGAAGAATATCTATTACAGTTGGCTTAAAATATTTTTATATATTAAAGGAAAGACTGAAGATAGGTTGAATGCAATATTATACTTACTATAAATGGGAATACATTTGGAGTTAGCTCCCACTCATAATGGAAGATGAATATTTCTTCCCCCGGATTGTCATAAATTATCGAAAAGGATAAAATTATCCTTTTCCAATGTCTTCATGATGTCAAAGTGCCCTAAGGTTACTCATCAAACGTAAAAAAATTGTCTCTTTCAAGGATTTGAAGTTGATAGCCATGATATCTCATTATTTTCATGTCATGATGCACTAACTTCTATTGGTTTCATTATGGGGAATATTTCACATCCTTGTTAGAAAGACTATAATGAAGGTGTGTTATTTTTTCAACTAAATTTGTAACAAGGTAATTAATGTGAATACTTTGAACAATTTGGAAAATGATGCAATTTATATTATTTTGGAATTGGTAATGTATTTTCCTCCATTTTTTTGATATAATGGTGCATTTACTGGTTCATCTGGTTTGAGAAATAAAGTTTTGTGAACTTGTATATCTTCCTTGGATGTATCCTTTTTAAAGATATATAAAAATATTAAAGGAGAATGTTAAGAATCCATATTGACATAAACCCTCCATTATTGAAAAGTATATTTATGAGGAGGTTGCGTAGTTTTTTACAAGCTACTTGGTTGAGGAGGATCACATAGGCTAGCACGAATCTATCTATGAACAATTTAATAATTAGGGAAGGGGGATTTGTGGAATGAAACTCAAATCATTATCAGCTGAATAGATGAAGAAGGTACAATTATACATCTTGAATAACATAGTTGATTCTCCACCATATATCACATTTCATATTATTGAGTAGAAATAGTGTCTTCCAAAGAAAAAAGAAATTTGGATTTTGAATTAGCACAACAAAACATTTTTTTTATTGATTAAAAAGTCATTTATTGGTAGTTTAGATGTATCATAGACATTAAGATGGTTAGTGGGTGGTCTATGTCTAAATTTGATTACATGGTCTAGGTATGACATTAATGGTTATACAATTCATAAGAAAGATCATGACAACAAAAGTGTTGTTCAGAATATTGGTGAGTTGGTGTTTGCAGAAGGAATGTATTTTTTGAGTTCCAAAGGAAAAACCCCAATTTCTGCATCATGTTCATTTTATGGAGTCATTGATGAAATGTGGTAGGTTGATTAATTTAAAATTAATGTTCCTTATTTTAACTTCAAGTGGTTTATCGGTAACAATAGTGTCAGACATGATGAATTTGGAATGATAGTTTATAATCTAAAAAGATTGGAAGACACAATTGATTCTTTTATAATTCCCACAAATGGAAAAAAATATTTTCTATGTTTTTGATCAATCAGATATGTTGTGGTCTATTTTTTCACACGAAAAAAACAATATGTTTGTGGGGATCAACATGATGAAGATGCTGATTTATGTGAGATACATACTTTTATGTAATGAATAGAAGATAATAATGATGATCATGTTGAAGACATGGTTTGTCCCATAAAGAAAGATCATGATGAAGGGATTTTGGAAAACAATCCATTTTTACATTCCTACTATTTCAGGTAACATGTTTTTATTTCTTTTTTAAATTTATTAATTTCATAAAATGTTAGATATTGTAATTTTTTTCATTAATAAAACCCGTATTAGAAAAATAAGAATAAATGTTAGTTTATTTTAATTTTATTTAGTTTATTTTATTATTTTTACCATTACATAACTTATATATCTATTGATTTTGTTCAAGGAGAATTACATTACCATGTTTACCATGTTTACCATAGTTTACCATTGTTTACTTTTATGTAACTTATATATTTATTGATATTGTTGAATGAAAATAATAGTACCATATTTACCATGTTTTCCATCTTTACCATTTTTAAACATGCTTACAATATTTACAATGTATTTTATTACATAACATAGTTCAATTTTCTATTTTTTATTTTCTTTAGTATTGTAATATTTGAATTTGTTTATTTGTGAACTAATGTTTTCATTTTTTTATTTTAAGGATAATTAAATATCAATCTGATGATCAACCACATGATTCTAGAGATGACCATCATGATCATACTTCAAGGGAGGGACACACACATGATCCTCTTTATGTTCCCCAATATTCCTCATGTGCTCCCATAATTGCAATCGAGAGTCCAAGAGTTGTGAAACATGGCTGCACGTGTTTTCCAAAATTATCACTTTCTGATAGTCCGGACCAAAGGATACTCGTTGTGTATGATGAGAAAGGTATTCCTAGAGGTCCAAATGAAAAATAATTTAAGAGTTTGGTATCAAATTAGGGATAAATCAAACTAATCATTTTTTATAAGGATTTGAGAAGTGTGGAAAAAGTGATAGTATCTCAGTTATGGGAGACAATTTTGTTAAGATATTTTACCATTTTTTGAATACTATTTAAATTTTTATTGTATAATATATTTTACCTCTTATTTATGAGAAGAAATTTTATATTATTGACACTATAGTGCCCAGAAGGAAATGTTTATCAATTTATATTATGACATTGATGGACTTCAAATCAACCCTCAAATATGATTTCATTTATTTTCATATACAACAAGACAGTCCATGTTATATATATATATATATATATCCTTTTATAGATGAAGACACATGGAAAAAATTTCTTGAAATTAGAAGAAAAGAATAATTTTTTGTATGTGAGAGGTAAACATTTATAATATTTCTTATACAAATAATCTTATTAATGATTTTTAATGATTTATTATTCTTAATTTATAGCAAAAAAGGACATCTCATTAGGATATCCAATCTAAAAATGTATACACTCATATTATATCTACAGGAGGGTATAGTTTATTGGAAGAAAAAATGATGTCAAAAAATTTTAAAAATCATAGAGAAGAGTCTTCGAGTTCAATAGTGGTTTCTCTTCCATCCGCTCCATCTACACATGAAAAATGGAAGAGTTCTTGGATGAGAAAAAAGGGGAAATGTCTTTTGGAAGTATCAAGAATAATATCTGAGAGGATTATAAGACATTTATTTTATTATTTATGTTAACTCTATTCATTATATAATTTTTATTATTAAATAAATGTTTAATGAATTAATACATGATTCTCCAGATGAGCATAGCTCACAGGGGGTATTTATAGTTGTTGGGAGGAAAGATATTTTATCTACAGCATTTGGAATGTCCAAATAGGCTGGTTGTGTACAATGATACCCGATAGGTGTGTTGGTAAGAAAAGTGTTTCCACATTCTTCAACTTCTTCTATTTAGGGTGTTTATCAAAAAATATATAATCATAGGAGACTGATGTTCATAATATTAAAGTGATGATTGAGGAAATGATTAGAGCGTCGGTATATTCTATGATTGCAGACATGCAAAGAAAATTTCAGAATATAGCTCTCAATACTCCACCACCCCCTATAGACCCCATTATATATCCTCCACCTCCGCCAGTAGCTCCCACTCCCCCACCTCTAGACCCCATTATTTATCCTCCAACGAATCCTACAGACCCAATTTTGAATCCTACTCCTCTGCCACAACTTCTTACATATTGTGAGTTGTATGTTGATGATCCTAACCATCATATAGTTATATATGGGCTGGTATATTGAATAAGAGATACAATTTTTCATTAACAGTTACAGGTATACCATCATAGGGTCACTGTACAGGATAATATAGATAGATCACCTCAATTACCATTACCTATAGATGAGGTGATGACAGTTGGAAATAGTATCGTCCACTTTTTGTTTTGGCCATCCAGAATTCTATGACTCATTACCAAAGAATTATGTATGTTATGTGTTTTATTTTATATTTTATTAAGTTAGTTATAATATTTGTCAACTAATATATTTTTCTATTTATTTACAAGAATACATCAAAGGTAAATAATTTTTTTATAGACAACAACAAAGGAAAATGGGTATGACAACAGATACAGATTCTAGTAGTCTCGATAGATTGTTAGGATATTCATATTTATTAGCATATCATTTTTCATTTCCAAGGCAAGATCATGTTTTTATATATGCAATAAATGTTGGAATTTTAAAAATGATATCATGGAGCTTGTTAATAGAGATAAGTTGGGAATCAAAGTTGTGCATATTTTTTCCAAGTAAGTCTTAACACCTTTCCCTGCATTATATTTATTAAAAAATGTATACTATTGTCTTTTTTGTATTAGGTATCTTTATAAAATGTGTGAGAAGAATGAGTGGATAGATGTATATAGATTCATGGCCCAACATTTTATTTCCCCTAAAGCGCATGCATTGGATGAGGAACAAATAACACATTATATTTCTGAAAGATTAGAATAGAATATAATCACTCAGTATTGTATAATGCCTTTTTGTGGGAGGTATGAAACTTATGTCTGGAAATGTATTATTTATCATATATCATAAAAACCACTAACCATAAATTTTCTTTTAAATCATTGATCATTGGAAGTTAGGTGTCTTTTTTCCTAAGGAGAAAATTATTTATTTGATATGCTCTTTCAATGGCTATATGTGGGGAAGTTTTGAGAATATTAAAGAAAAGTAAGTTTAAATTTTCTAATAGTTGTATATTTTATAATGAATTTTAAATTTATCCCATTCATATTATTTTCTAACATGTTATGGGCCTACTCTCGAAAAAACGAAAAGAAAAAGTGTAGAAGGATCAAATATGTGAAAGTAAATTAAATAATCATTTATAATTTATAATTTTTGATGTATTACATAAAAATGATATTTTTAATTAACACTCATTTAAACATTATTTTACATGTTTGATTGGATTTTAGTTTGTGTGTTATGTTAAATGTAATTTTGAATATTGTAATTATAAATGTTTATTTGGTAGTTTTTTTTGTTGGATTTAGTTTGTTTCTTTGAAATTGTATGTTTTGAATTTTATATATGGGAATGTTTAATTTTTCATTGGTTCTTCAAGTTTTGGTCGAGTTCTAATGTTTTTCTAGTATGGATTCTGGTGTACTTTTGGTATGGTTTCTTCTTATTTCAAGTCTAATTTGGAAGAGCACAGTAATGGTTTCACTGTTTTATTAAAAAAATTGTTTTTATGTCGGTTAATATATAATTGATGTAATAAATGCCTGGGAATGGGTTTTTAGGTCGTTTATTTTATAACTGACTTAATAAATTCATGGGGAATGGTTTTTTACGTTGGATATTTTATAACTGACATAAAAAATGCATGGGAATGGTTTTTATGCTGGTTATTAAATAACCAAGGTCGTATATACTTTTTCCCATATGTAATTGTATAACTGACATGAGGAATGCTTCACAGACAGGTTTCTCGCATTGGTTAAAAAATAACCGACATAAGAGACTCATTTTTCACATCGATTCTCAAATAACTGATGTGGAAAAATATTCGAAGATGCGATTTATTACTTTAATTATAACATAACTGATGTAATAAACTATATATTTTGTTAGTTTTTAAATAAAAAACATAATAAATCAGGACTCTGAATCATTTATAACATCAATTATGTAAGAAATTATGTGAATTTTTTTTCGAATTTATGTATTTTACGTCGGTTATAAAATAACTGATGAAAAAAATATTTATAATGTTGCCTTTAATAATGTTGGCTAATAAAGGATGTATGAAAGTAAAAAATAACCAACACAAAAAACCATTTGTGCACTGTTGACCATTAACATTATCCTTATTTTATCGCATAAATCCAAATATGATGTAAACTCCATTACAAAACAACTTTTCAAAAAACCACTAACAATTTTCAATTACACCAACACTAACCACATTAATATTTTTATTACAAATATTTTATTTGTCCCTAACAAGAATTATTCAGACAACCTTTGGAACACAATCAGTGTTATATATTTCATAATCATGAATTCTACAATAATATTACCTTACCAAAAATCAATTTTCTTGGTTCTCTGTATCATTAAACATATTAATTAAAATACATATAGAAAAAATATTTTAATAAAGTCCTTATAAATTTTTTGATTCATATAACCATAATATTATTGTTAGAAATTATCAAAAACACAAATTTTTAATCCAACTACATTTGATCTCTGTATATTCTATATTATAAATAGTAATTTCAAAACATTGAACATGATACCCTTACTTATTGCATGATATATTTTCTTGATTTTTAGGGATTTCGTTTGCATAGTTTGTTATCTCCTTATAGTTGAAACACTAAAAATTAGAGGTTTCATTATTAGATTTTAATTCATGTTCCAAATATCCTTTCTATCCACAAATATTGAAAACTCACATTATCATTATGCATGTACGTGGATGTTTCTTTCCATAATAATAATATGTGGGAAAATAATTCCTTCCCTTCTCCCACTTAACCATTTTTTTCATTTCCATACTTTTCTTATCTTACATTAATTTGAGACCATAACAATTGGATAATTATTTCTCTCCCTTTATATAAAATGATATTATTTCATTAAATTATGAGATTAGTTGGGAGACTAGATCTATTTAATGTATCGGCTTAATCCCATCAAATAAATGGCTACTCTTCCTCTTTGGATTACATACATAGTATGAAGCATAACTTACATACAATATAATGATAACTATATTAATATAAATAGTTTTATCTTCCTTTTAACCCATACTCAATAATTGTCTCTTTATATTAGTGTTTTTTGTTTCTGAGGAAAATATTAATCCCAGAATATTACAATATAGTTACATCATTCCATACATTTTATTTACTTTACATCCATAGTGTTTTGAGTCATTTACCATCATTGATCTATATCCCCTAAGAGATGATAAAATTATATGACAACCACCTCCAATTCATTACATCCCAACGTGAGAAAATATTTTCTCTAAAAAAATTATCCATTGTTCGCCAAAAAAATTATTTAAAGTCCCATAAAGTGATGTATGTATTTTATGCATGAAGTGGTATATATTGTCACACTGTGTTATGGATCAACATATTTCTCTATATAGGATATTTTATTCCTCATAACCTAAGTCATTTTCCCCAATATAGATATATTTTGTCATCCCATATGAAGCATAGTATTAAACATCATTATCTTTACCATGAGGGTAATCCCAATATGGATTACATTCATTGATAAGGTTTCCATTCCTTCAACGAGGTTCTATTTCTAAATAATAGCATAGATTAGATTATATTATAACATTACGAATAATAATATATTATTTTAAACATATTTTAACAAATAACATATATTATAATATATGTATATCTAATCTCAAAATCATAAAATTGGTTTCATTGGGAATATTATCACAGTTCATCATAGGGTTAACATCATTAATCTCTATTCTCTTAAATATATTTCCCAAGGATTCTATTAAACATTATTTGATACCAAGTATAAATCATATGAACCTTGTAGCTAATATCATGTTGTTATATTATTACATTGGTATCAAATACAACCAACCACATCCCAAAGGAATGAATAGTTTTGTAGTTTTGGAGAACTAGATACACACATAAATCCCACATTACAATTGGAAATATAAAATACAAAATAGAAATTTCATTAGGATAATCTTTGTAAACTTTATTATATCCATCCAAATCAATTATAGAACACAAAATAGTATCCAAGGTAAAAGTATCATAAGAAAATGGTGATCTTAGTTTCTCAATAAAGGTATGCATACAATAAAATCTAAATAAGTCATAAATAATATAGAAGGAAATAAATGATACTCAAATAATGAAATTTTAATAGACACATGAGTTAAATATTGATCCATCGATATAAATATTGTACATATAATAACATGGAAATTAAACACTTATTTCATAATAATGTAATATATAATGTCAGGCATCTGAATTATACCTTTGTGTTCTTATTCCAAGACTTCTAAAAGTATCATCAAAACCTTATACCAAGGAATCTACATAAATGGGTACGACCATAGCCAAAAACCCATCTTGTTTATCACATCAGATCAAACGATGCATCTAGGGGTATTTATGGTACCCATGTATCACTATCTAAGTCAAATGAATTAATCATATAAATAAAAATACAACCTAATCAACATGCCATAAAATCAATAATTGTCTGTATTAGAAGAGTTAAAAAGGGAATATCCTTACCTTCCCCATCCAAGATGATAATAACTATACCAAGAAATAGGGTTGATAGTATCATATGTGTATAAAATTATTAAAGAATAATATTTAAAAAATGATACTAACATGAATGTAAATGTTTTCAAATATCACATGAATATTTCTTGAGTAGAATACCCTTTTCACCTTGAAAAAAAAATATTTAAAATATAAACAATTCCCAAATATTGAAGAATTGATTTTCATTTTAATGAAACATGCAAGCATATAAGTTAATATTCAATGAAATGATCATTCATGATGTTTAAAAATTACTTTCATTCCATATAATTTAAATAATCAATACATTCACACTATTATCATAATGTCAGAAAATTTCCTCATTCGAAAAATGAAAATAAGATTCCATTCAAACCATTTTGAAAAAATTTAAACATGTGTAAAAATTTATTAAATAACTAATTTTTAAAATTTTAAATACATTTCTGGAAATATTTTTAAAAAACATATATATTGAAGGATAATATTTTTCAACTATAGGGAAAAATATTGTTGGATTTTCTTAATGGAATTTTCTCATTCATTTTAGGTACCCAAAAGAGGTAAATGATTCTATTAAATGAAAATTTCATGAATTTATATATATAAATAAAATAAATTTTTCATAATTTATAAATATCAAATAATTCCCCTATGATAGACTTAACCATAATAAATCATAAACAATGGTGAGATTGTGAAATACACCATTACTGCTTTGGTAACTCATCAATCATAACCACTAAAAAATATAGCATCAAATAAAATTTTAAATACTATGAATACAAATTTATTCAGGATATTAAATATTTAAGGGGTAGTATATTCACTATAAAAGATAAATAAGTGGTGGTTATTGTATATGTCTCACATAAGAAAAAGTGAGAGGAAAAACCCCTAACATAGGTTCGGCCTTCTTTTTTATGTGTACAGAACTCATGAATAATAAATATAGATTTATTAAATATATTTCTGAACCATACATATACTTTTCATAAAATATATTATTTAATTACTATATTTTATCACTGATTTATTAACCATTATTCAATAAAATCTATGTTATGGGTACAACTCTTTCCTTTTTCATATACGTTTTTGTTCAGTGGTTTTTGACCTTATTCTTTTAAAATAGTTCTATAAAATCAAAAATTTAAATAATTATGTAAAATTAATATATATTCATTATATTCATAGATAGAGTCATCAATAAAATTTATGTATAGAAAAATGAATTACGCTATTAACGTAGATGGTAGGTCGTACATATACATGAATGATATTCTCATTTTTTAAAGGATGGAATGCATGAAAGGTAAAAAATAATTGAATTTAATAAATATTTACTATAACATTAATATCATATATATGAATTAAATATATCCTTATTACTATCCATATAAAAAAGAAATGCAAAATGGATCACATCATTTCATGACGGTTGTAGTCCCCCAGTATACATGAGTGGCGTTATTGTTTTCCAAAAAATTAGAAAATAATAATTTATATATATGATATTATAATTATAGAAGAATATTTATGTAATAAATATCATATATATTAATTAGTTTCAACATTATAACCATCCATGTAAAATGGTGATGAAAAATTAATTATACTATTATGCGAAGATGGTAAGTCGTACGTACAAATGACCAATGTTTTTTTTCTTTTCTTAGAATGAAAAATAAATAGAATAAAGAGGTCACATATTATTAATAACATATAGTATATTTATGTTACAGGGTTTATTATCATAGTATAGGTACAACACATTAATAAGAATTAGAAGTATAGATAAACATGAAGGACTCATCCAAGATGATTACCTCTTATTTGGTATAATTCATTTATATATATTCTTAAGGGACTTAGGGTAGGTATTTTTAAATGAACATAACAACTAATACTTGAATAAGGGTGTTTATAAGAAAATTGTGTAGGGTTTAGTTGAGCTATATTTCAAATATTTTTGTGAATAATTGAGGTAAGGGTGACCTTTAATATGCACGTGGAGGGTCATTCTTGAAATTTCTTAAAAAATTAAATTAATTGAAATTATTTTTCTATACTAAATGGATAAAAATTAATGTAATTAAAATAAATTAAGATTATATGTACATGTATTATAATAAAAAAAATTAAATCACATAGGTGTTGTTTCACCCTTATCGTTTTGTTTTACCCTCCCCCCACCCATAACAATTTATTGTAATTACCCCAAAATTAATGTTTTCAACCATTTAAGGGTTAATAATTTTATTAAAATATTTATAAAACACACTTAAATTTACCATGGATGATGTATAGAACCATATACCATTCATTTAGTTTAATATAAGATATTTATGAATTTGAAATCATTAAATAAAATATTATTTATTATATAATATCATTAATGTAATTATTGACACTATTCAATTCATTTGACTTATAATTCTCCAAGAAAGAAGAATAATTTGAATATAATTCTTTAATAGTTCCCTAAAATTTAAAATATATCTTCAAAATTATTGGGGAACATTAATTCATTGAAATTATATTAGTTGTAATATTTTTACATCTTTTATTTTAATATTCTATATATTACATAAATGGTTTTATTATTTTGCGCAAGTATTTAAGGTAAATATTTATTCACTAAAAAGTACAACTAAATTGCCATTAAGAAATAAATAGTTTACGTTTAAAATGAATATCAAGAACCCAATATATCCTTTGGTTATCTTTGTATCAACTTTTCTTTATATAACATTATATAAAGTGTAAAAAAAATTTAAAAATGGAAAAAAGACATAAATTTTACTTTTGGTAGATTATGGATGACATAAAATCATCCAATAAAATAAAGAAATGTTTTAGGGTCATTATTTAGTCCATATAATTTTATTTTTAACCTCAATTACCCTACTTATCCTTTACAGTGGTAACAAAATAGCTAAAGTTTCTATTCATATGGTATAATACCAAAATGGAACAATTTATAAAATATTGACCCACAGATTCCAAATATGAAATTAATTTTTCATGATTCAATTTATATAAGTTTACGATAATACTTTTATTGTAAATGAAGAAACTTAAATGAAAATAGTATTTAGAAAATGTATTTTTAATCTAGAAAATATAATTATACTAAAATCATATATAACTAAAATTCAAAAAACAATTTAATTACATTATATATAATTAAATAATAATTATATTAATTTGAGATAATAATAAAATCATAATGATAATTTTTAGTTTAAATAATATTGTTTTTAACAAAAAAATGTATTTTTCACTATTAACTGAAAAGTCAATCATTTTTAGAAAGTATGAATAATTAACCCTATGGTAATTTTAATGTCATTATTTAAAAATGGATATTATTTTTATAAATTATAATTTCGTGAATTTCAATAAAATATCTATAATATTTTTTTCAGAAGAAGCAATAAAAAGTAATTTTTGATGAAAACATATTTCTTCAAATAAAAAATATATATTTATTGAAATTTGAGTATTTATTTCCTAATAATTAATAATTAGTTTTTTATTGATTATGTTGTTATAAATATTTCAAAATTCAGTTAATATTATTCATACTCACCAATTCAATAGCTAGGTTATAAGGGTAGTATAATAAAATTTTTTCAGTTTGTATTGGCTCGATGATATATGTGGTATATCCTAAAAAACATAGTGTTATTTTAAAATCATGGGGTTTTATAGGTATGATATTTGGGGTAATTGTTTCATGAACCTCACAAAACACCCATGAACATTCCATAATTCCATTCCTCATTCCAACATTAAAAGGTTTTGTTAATTGGAAAATATTTTTTAGAAAAATTGGGTTATTTAGAATAAAATTAATAGATTATTTTGGAATGAGAAGTATCCAAACACTACATATGGGGGAGGTCAATGAGTGAAATTATCTTGATACCTCTCATAAAAAACTCTTCCCACACCCTGATCTAGACCTACTCCTACATCAATAGCCACCAACATAAACCACTAAGACAGTGACATATCATTTTTTAGAGAATGAATTTGAGTACATCATGGTACATTTGGATTAAAAATACACCATACACAGATCTCAAATGAAATTACATTTACAATATACTATTATACTCTAATTTATATTAACAAAAACATCTACCACACTCATCTATCATAATCCATCACATATATCATTCAACCCCCAGCACTAGTACCTAATCCCTCTCAAAGGGCCACTCTAGGTATTGCATAATTTAAATTCCATGAGATGATGGAATCCACAATAATATCTCAATAATATTGAGACTTTTACATTATGACACAGAATAATGATAAAGATTAGATGGTCGTCTTCCCTCTTATGATTACATTCATCAATCCCACTTCTAGACAACAAACCTCCCTCTTAATCAAGGAGATACTGACAACATAAGAGACCTTAACCAAATAGGCTAATCTGGAGCATCAAGAGGGTATGACCATGGAGATTTCACAAACATTATAAGCTACAAAAACAATTATTATTCCCCATATAGGAACCCACCAATAAGGATCGTACTATAGAGGATGCCCAGAGTTCTGAGAGATGATACCCATTACATATAGTTTCTCCCACCCCCATATATATATTTCATATCATGTACATATATATTAATTTTCCTATGAAGTTTTATCATGATGTTGACCACGATATATTTTTAGAATAGTTATATGGAAAAATGATGATTGATCTCACCACTAAATAGTGGTTTTTAATTCGGACAGACTACCTTATTCTAATAAGAGTGTTAAGTAAGGGTCATCAGTGTTGAAAATTGAATTTGGTTAAGTATCAATGGAAATCCTCAAAAATCCCTATGTATATAATGTTGTATATGGTATTGGATAGTGGGTAGAATGACATGAACACTCAAGATTCATAAATTATCACCTTCAATAATTTTATGTTTTGAGCCTACCATTTTAATATTGTTATTCTTGATTTTTCACTGCACATTTATTTCAATTGATTATTGATCTTGTTGCCTATAGTTATCTATATTATCTTCTTGAAATATATGGGATATGATAATTTTTTAATAACACTATATATTCTAGTATTCCTAATACATATATTAAAATAGTCCTACATCCAACTACCTGGACCTAATAGTCATTTTATTAAATTAAAAATTTCTAGAAACATAATTTTAGTGGTATCAAGAGACTAGATACATATTTTATCATTATATTACATTGAGACATTAATTATTCCATAGAGACTCATAAATATATTTTCTTTTTGTATAATTTATCCATAATGAATACAAAATAATCAATATAGTGTCTAGGGGATATAGAAATACAATAAAAATGGTTGACCTCATATTCTTATTAAAAGATATCATATATTGTAATTCAACTAAAAATTACCATAAAATACATAATATGGAAGGGATAAATAAGAAAATAAATTATATATAAATTAATTTATAACAATAACATACCCATAATGATGGAAATATATGATCACATTGATAAAAATAAACAATCTCACAATAATGTAATATATAATGACATACATCATAACAATACCATTGAGACTTTGTGAAATTAAATAATAATGATATTATGAAGTCCTTGTACATATGAATCATACAAAAATGAGTAGTCCAAGACCAGATACCAAAGAATTCATTATATATAAAATATAGGTAAAAATATAATACGTAATATTCCATAATGAATTTCTTCCATATACATATTGGGAAAATATATAATTATTTTTATTGAAGAAAAAGGTATATGAATTTTCAATATTTCCTCAATCAAAAAATTTATAACTTCATGTCCCATATTACTTTATATGTAATTGGATAAGTGGTTCAACATATCCTCAAGCATGCCTTCGTGTATATAATAGTTTTTTGACTAGGAATAGTTGTATATAAAAATTCATTGGGAGACTATATACATAGTATATAAACCCAAAAATAATAGTTGAAGAAGTATTAATAGACAAACTAAGATAAACCAAATAAAAGAAGCCATCGTGACTACATGTCATTTGAATGTAAATAAAAAAACTCATTCTATAATAGAATGAGTATCCATAATTATAATTAATCATACAAAAAAGAACAGCATCACCCCTTTGTGGACCACATATTACACAGCCCAAAGTAATTTAAAAGATTAGGATCATCATTAAATTTTTCATGAGTCTCAACCTAGTCCCATATACTAACATTACTAAAGTACATATATCAATATCAAAAGTAGGTCCCTTACCCGTTCCTATAACCAAGAAGTCTCCTTGGGCACTAGTGTAGCTCAGCTGAGTGTGACTACTACTTAGTAGACTACAACCAATGGTGTACCTAAACATATATAATTTATATAGTGCATAGTAAAGGTGATATTATCATAAATAATGGCACACAAAAATTGAAATAATAAAAAATAAATAACTCAAATCCATGGGTACTACACCATCACCAGGTTTTATATATACAAACATCATCTGGTTTCGTGGTGTCTTTAAAATTGTTGAATAACTTCCAAGGTCCAATAGGATATCTACACTTGCAATCATATGTTATCACAATCTTAGAAACACACACAGACACACACACAACTATTGGATGTAATCCTAACTATGATACCAAGCATGGGGATAATTTTGAATACACTCAACTCACCTAGGGAAGCATTACCTAGTGGGATGTTCAGCCAATACATATCCCCAGAATAGTTATGGGTAACATTACACCCAATCCACTTTCCTAATATGTTCATGGTGGTCATTATTCCCTAAAAAAGTTATAAAACCCTATTTGAATATCATTACACTTAAACTAAAAAATAAACTCATTTGTGGAAGGCATTACACATATCTTGATTCATATTACCATAAAAGTATCTTACACTGTTGAAATCACACATAACCCAACCACATAACCACCCATAGTTTGAATTACACCCAATAAAAGAAAAAAATCATCCAAAGTTTCCATTATACCCAACCCTAAAAAAAACCATAACACTTGATTATCAATGGTTTGTATTTCCCCCAACCCTTTCAAATTTCATGAAAATTTACATATCAATATAAAAATTCACAAAATATAATTAATTGATAAATAAATCACAAAATAAAAATAACATTCTCGCAGTCGCCTATCTCACACAATCAATACATGGGTTAAAAAGGTGATCAACACATACTTTCACCTTACCTTTTATTGGTCCCTCAAGTACACAGCCTATTCTTAGGTCCTCATTCATATAAGGTTTTCATCATGTTAGATATTCACAATTATCCATCATGTTTCAAAGAAAGAACTCAAGGTACCAATCATGATATACTTGGAAATAATATATCTAAGACAGCCCCATGGGATCACTTTATAATTCCCAACACCTATACGCAGTCTTTCAAAAAATAAGAATAATTTCTCAAAAACAAATCCAAATTTACAATATGGTTTTATAAATGATTTGAAAAGAATATTATAAATTTACAAAATGGATATAATAGATTCCATCTCAATTTTAAATTCTATCTAGTATGGTACTCTCATACAGAACCCATAAACAATCCTAAACTAAATAATTCCAACCAAATTTCAACATTTAAGGAATGATGGTGTACTAACCCCAAAGTACTGGTTTACTAGTAAATATATATAAGGTAACATAATGTTCTACATTCGTATATACATCAGAATAAATCCCTAAAGAAATTTCAACCTAAACTCAAATAATGGTAAGTGAACATATTTATGGTCAAAGTGAAATAATTTTCATACATGATTTCAATATCTTTAATATGTAATTTCTAATAATTTTTATTTAATGTTCATTAATTGATTAATAATTTTTTTCTAATAATTTAAATTGGAAAATTTAATTATTTCTATTTTTAATGAAATTGTGTTTTCTAGAATAATTTATTAAATGATCTCAATTTTAAATTCCAAAAAGTTAAAAAAACTTGAATGTTTTTTATTGAAATTTAATAGAGATACAATTATGACTTGGTTCTCAAAAGGTTATAGATATTGAATTTCTATTTCCATTTAACATTAGTTTAACTAGAATATCAATTTTGAGAAACAATTATTTATTTATATTTTAATGTATATAATTTTGATGTTTAATTTATCTTGAAGAACATTTTTACACTTGGAATGGATAGTTTTCACTACGTATCGAATTATATCTTGTAGCTGGTTTTTGAAAAGAGAAAACTACATGAATTAAGAATTATTTTACCTTAATAATTGTTCCTTGTGTCTTGTGTAACTATTTATTTTCAATCTACTTGATTTAGAATCTGGAAAATAAAGAATTTCATATATATGTTCGGAAATTATTGACATTATACTGGACAATTTTTATATATATGATGTTAAAATTTCTTTATGGATGAGGTTTATCTATATCATAAGGGTGGATAAAAAATATTAAAATGATGATTCTACCAATACATTTTTGTAAGGATAAAATCTAATTCCTATAATAATCATTTTCCATCACCATATGAATCACTCGTATTTTCATGAGGATGAGAGGGAGTTTCATAAGGTCAGAAACCCAATTTCATATGAAAAATTCAGCCCATTTTCACTTGTGAAAATTGCATCCAATACTTGAATAGTTAAGTTAAATGATTAATAATAAAAAGAGTGAATATCCACTGTCTTGAAGAATTTTACCCCACCCAACCCTTTACCTCAAAATGTGAAAAAAATCAATAAATTGAACTTCACATGTTTCTTGACCTATTTGAGAATCTTCAAAGAAATATATATTCCTTAAAATTTTATTTAAGATCTCATAATACATAAAACAATGAAAATTTATTTTTTTTAAACATAATTTCTGAGTAATATTACACTTATAGCCTCACTGAAGAGAGTATTTTTCCCATTGAAACAATAAAATTACTAATCATAAAGTCCCATTAAGTATTTTTATCCCATGGAAATAAAGAAATAATGGTCAACATAACTATTTATATTACCTTGGTGAGATAATAGAATGCATCCCTTTTTCACTACTTTAATAATTAGTATTATTATAATTGAAATCATCCACTCTAGTCCCTCAATTGGATGACCGGTCCCTCAGCCACCCCATTGAGTTTGTGCATGGCTTAGTGTTTAGTGTTCAAAATCTATTTTTACGTGTTTTTATTCTAACCCAAGATATGTATTATGATAAAGTGGTCCATATCATTTTAGGGAGAACATTCATAGCCACTAGTGGGATGTTATTGTGGTTTATAAAGGAAACATGATCTCCAGTTTTAGTGTAAAAATATAAGAAATTAATATTTTATAATATTAAAAAGGACCTACATAAAAACAATTGTCCAAAATTTGAGTTGTTGGATATCGTTGAGCCTTTTGATAATCTTGAAAATGAATATTTTAGAGTCATGGATGATCATAAAATAAAACAAACAAATGAATATCATTTTTGGGAAAATAATTTTTGTAAAGAGGATGAAAACATTAATTCATGTTAGAGTGATTATTAGAACATCATGAATATTATTATCAGGATAAAATATATAGAACTGATCTAAAATATGAAATTATGATATTATCGTCTATGTTCATTATTATAAAAAGGGTTATTTCTATTTTAATCATTACATCATGAGATATATTACATATTTTGGACCTCCTATACCCAAAACTTATATATCTATTTAGTATAAACTATAGATGGAACTCAAACCCCTAAAATATAAGATAAAATATTATTTTTTATATGATAGTTTTAAACTACATATCATAATATCATGTAAACTATGAGGAAATCAGGATTAAATTTCACTTTATTGTTCTTAATATGTTTAAAATTGCTATATACTGGACCATTAGTGACATTAAAGGGACAATTCGATCATTTTTCATGTATAGGAGCTCCATGGAGCGTAATCACAATCGAATAGTTGATGTAAAATGTATACATAATCCTAGTATGAAGGACTATGTTTGGGTAGAATTTATTAATCTAATTTATGGTTGAATTTTTTATCTCATCCTAAACAAAAAATTGGTTAGCCCTTTTCAGGGGGCCCAAATAATGGAGGATGCATGGTGGTTACAAATTAAAATAGTGAAAAAACTTAGAATATAAAGGTTAACCAATGGAAAGATTTTATTCATTATAAGAAGATAAATTGAAAAATATAATGAAACAGATTCTCATTCCATTTTAAGATCAAATTCTTCAGATGCTGCAAGAAATTAATTTTTTTGGTTTCTTGATGAATATTATGGTTCCAACAAGATACGCATATCCCATAAGGATCAATAAAAGACCATAGTTACATGTCCCATTGAAATATTTTATTTCTCATTATTTCTATTTGGACTATATTGTGATTAGAAAACCATTAAAATTTTTATGATGGATATATTTTTTGTTGTGATTGAGAGGATAATAGTGGTTTTAGTGAATGATTTATCAACCAATGGTTATACATTTTAGTTTTGTTTATGGAATCTATAATTTCTCTTGAAAATATGTTTGGACACAGAAATTATTCTAAAGTTGGATAAAAATAAATTTATGGAAACCATAGGGGGGTTTTCTTCTCCACTATATGTATAACATTGTAATATAAATTGACAATGCTAATATTTACCTAATTAAAATGTTACACAACCTACAAATGTAAAAGGTGTTAGATTTATTTTTAGGCTTTCTGAATTATACAAGGTATTCATTACATATTTTTCAAAGATCAATAGGCCCCAATGTAACCTTCCGGTAATGTATGTTCCCTTTTTTATGAATGATTCTTATAATCGTTCAATATTATTAAGGTAATACCTACATCTTCACCCATCATCACTACCCCGTATTGGATGTTTCCCATTGATATTTTGTGTGATTCTAACGAGCTTATTATAAGAGTTGTTTTAGGGTAGAGGAAAGAGAATATATTACAAGTTGTTTATTATACTATTATACTTTTAGATGACTCCAAATGGAATTAAACCACAATTGAGACTTAATTTTTTATTATAATTTTTTTTGTGGATATTTTTACACAGTTCTTGGTTGGTTCTAAATCAAAGTCTCATCTAATCATTCATCCCTGAAGTACATTATATCCTACAAGATAGAAAAATAATGATAATTAATTTTCTAGTCTCCTATTAAAGTTTGATTTATTTATTTTAGACACGAAAGTGGATGAAAATGTAGTTATTATCACATATCAATGTTGCCTATTATAGAAAATAGTCAACCAATAGTGATTAGTTATCCATTTCCAAATTAAAAAAATCTCAAAATTTTATAAAATAATATATTGGAACAAAAACAATTTGAAAATTATATTTATAGGAGTAATAACCACTAATATTGCATTGAATCAATGAAAAAAAATCATGTCATGATTTCTACTTTTTGGAAGATCTATTTTTATTTAGAAGGCATATTGACGGTATCTTGAAGAATTTTGTGCCAGAGGAATATATGGATTTTGTTTTAGGGATCTATCACCCCTCACCACAGTGAGTAAACCATTGTGATAGAGGATATACCAAAAAGTATTATATGATAATTTCTACCGGCCTTCTCTCTTTAAGGATGTTAGGAGACTTTTGGTTAGTTGTGACAAATTCTAAAGGAAAGGAAATGTTTGGTGATGGAAAGAGGTTCCATATAAAGTTATTTTGGAAGTAAATATATATTTTTTGTTTATTATTTTAAATTTATAATTCCATTTCCAAATTATCATGGGAAGGATTATATTTTTGTTGAATTCGATTATACATTTAATTTCATTAATGCAGTGGAACTGACAAATAAAATATTTATTAGTGTTGTCAAATTTACTAAGAAAAATATTTTCTCTTGATTTGGATTTACCATAGAATTAATCATTAATAATTGAACCCACATTATGAATTTAAAATTTTATATTTTGATATAGAAATACAGATATGTGTATAAAAATAGAACAATATATCATCTATAGTTCTGTGGAAATATTGAAATTTATAATATAGTGATGAATATTTTTTAAATAAATATCTCTCTAACTCTAGGAAGTTTTGGTAATTTTATATAGATGAGTATTTATGGGACGTGAAGAAAAATATTATAAAACTCCCCTTGTAATGTACCCTTATATTATTATTTTTTTGAAAATATAATCACTTTCAAATAGAGCTTCGATATAAGTATTTTTAGAATGTAAAATATTTAATCTATGATTTTAAAACTATTAATAATAGAATAATCTAATTATATGAGATCTATATTGGATCAGAATATAATAATATAAAAATTATAGAATTTATAAAAAAAGAATCAAGGATTTTCATGAGTATATCTATCCAAATAATGATTTAAAAGTTGTTTATAGAGTGTTACTTTTAAATAACATATTTAAACTATTTTCTAGGGAAACATAATATAAATAGTATGTACCATGCACTATAATTTTAGATTTAGTTAATTGAGTTTTCAAACTTGTATTATAATCGAATAAACCATTTTTTGATTTATATTGAGATGATCAAACATTATTTTTAGTGGTGACCAAATGGCATGGTTTTTGTCTATGTGCTTGAAATGTGAGAATTATTTGAGTGTAATGGGGGAATTTAAACATAGTATTTCATGAGTGATAGTCCATTGTTCTTTAAAAATTATTCTTTATTTATTTTTTTTAATAGTATTAAATATGTTTCTATGTTCTTCCTGTTGTATCATTAATTATTTATTGGAAAATGTTTTTTTACACTCTTTAAATTTATTTGTGATATCTTTTAGAGCATGGAAATTATTGGGAACATAAATTCTAGTCTCTCATTATATTTTTAGAAATGACTAAACCATTGTGTATGAACTTGGAATGAAGAATTTATGAATGCATTGTGTAAAAATCAATTTTTTTCAATGATTAGAGTTGATGGATGCTAAAATAATAATACATTCACATTAAGGGGGTTTTGCTAAAATGTTTCACGTAGTTTTCTCCTATATTGGATAGAATATACAGAAATTTTTATGAATACAATGGTTAAAAAATATAAACTACTAATACATTCTAAATTCATTGGAATATTTTTCAATTTACTACTGTTTTTATGAAAACTTTATATGATAAAATTAATTTAATTTTCTGGTTTTATTCTATATCATAAATAATATTATCAAATCTTTACTTTAAAAAATATAATTCCCTTGTAAAAATTTATTTTCATTAAATTTTATATTTAATAATCTAGCATAAATCATTTTTCACACTTTGGATTTTATGGATTTTTTTGTGGAAAAATATAACACTAAAATATATTATAACACTGGAACATTATTTTTGAACCACTGAATTGAAAATATTTTTTGAATTTAAATTTATTTCTTTATTTCATCCATATGAAAGTTCAATATTTTTGAAAATGTTGGGTTTTATGTGTTGGGGTATCTATATGTGCAAAACCATATTTCAGGAAGTAATCTAAAAAATACAATTAATTTCTTTAAAATTTAATGTTTTTATGCTTTAGATTCCATACATATTAGATGAAATTTATTCTATAATTCATATTTCTTTTCACAAATTGATGGATTAATTATTTATATCCCCATGAATTTAATTTGGTAGAATTATTTCTATTTCTCTCTTCAAATCAGATGTTCTTTCGTAAAATTTTTGTAGGATGTTTTACAATTTTAACTATATTTGATCATCTTCACTATAATTAAACTAATAACAATTTCATTCAATTGAACTAAAAATGAACTCCATATCCTGGTTGAGATATTTCGTTCTATGTTAAAAATGTTAGATGAGTATAATTATATTTTCCTATTAATTATTAATCTCAATCATCCATTTAGTTATTCTTATTTATAATGTGTTGTAAATTATTTATGTTTTTTTACCAAGGATAATGTAATTTATTTAAATACAAATAAAAAGAAAAATTATTTTTTCTTAAATCCAATAAAATTTTACCACGGATATTATTTTTTCAAAACAAGAAACACAATTTTTTCAAAAAAAAATGATTTTATAGAGTAATATTACATTATTACGTGATGAATTCCATGGGGGAAACACTTTTAGAGATCATATCTTTATTGGAATTAAAATCAATTAATTTTCAAGATGAATTTAATCATTTTCGATATGTTAAACTGGTTTCTTAAGAAAAACACATTCATTAATTATGTTGGAATTTCATGTGGATTAATTATAATAAATATTTTCCACATATTTTTATTAAATTTATATGAAGTTATTTTAAATTTATTACTATTTATATAAATAAATATGTTTGGATCAGTTTGTGTAGAAAAATGTATTTACTTCTATATTTTTTTGAAAATGAGTTTTTTCAGCTCCTAATTGCTTTAATGTTCCCTATTTTAAATTCCACATATTTGAAGAACACATATATCAATTTTTGTTTATAAAACATTAATTGAAATAATATTTTTTGTTGTTTCTAGAAGTTTATCTAGATTCAAAATTAATATTTCTGATTTTTATGTTTTTAACATTAATATAAATTATTTGAATTCATTTTTTATTAATATTTTGATATCTATAATTTCATTATTTAATTCTAATTGATATTTAAATTTATATTTTAAAATTATAATTGACACTATGTGTTTAATTTTATCTTATAGTTTATTTTTATAATAATGAAATTGAATGATATAAGGAAAAATATAACTTCATAAGGATGTTTGAAAATATATAATACTGATCAATTTTCCATCTTCCCGAATTTGAATTTGGAAAAGGATGACTTATGTATGGATGGTGGGAAATTTTCATAAGGATTATGGGAGGTTTTCATAAGTTTGAAGTGAAATTTTATACATAAGGATAATCTTTCCCAATTTTTGTAATGATGAAAGTAAATATTTTTATGGTTGTCTCTTCTAAGACAATTTTTTATGGATAAGGTCAAATTCCTATATGCATTGATTTCCATCAATGTAATCACCACTCAAACTTCTGTAAGGATCTCATAGAGTTTTATATGGATGGAAACTCAACTTTATAAAGATAATTCAATCCATTATCACTTGAGAAATATCATTTTAACCTCAAAAAACTGAATTTCAAATCAGATGAGGTAAAGACATGTTAAGATTCTATGGATGGATGATGAAAAATGAAAAACTCAGATTCAAGAAATAATGACAAAGGATGAATAATTTACAAAAATGGGTTATTTGGTTTTTCACTATTAAATTTGAGTCAATGATGGTCTTTGTGGCTAGTAAAAGATAATCCAACCAAAAATGAGATGATATTGGATAAGGGAAGAAGATATATCTCTATTTAATAGCTACATAAAAATAATGAAGAGATCCTGGGGATGTGATGGTTATATCATGTTTTGGTAGATGATGTTCCTAATAATCTCAACAAATGTTAATTAAACATTTCAGGACATGATTTTTAGTGAAATAAATATAAATATGAGTCGAACATGATAATTTCTGAAGCTGATTCCATGTCTGATTGAAAAAATAATCATGATGATGGAATCCAAGTAAAGAAATTGAATGATAGTTCTTATTATTTTATTTTATCATATATATTTTTTTATTAGTGGTAATTGATTTTTAAATGGGAGATAGAATTAGAAGATTCATTGGAATACACAAGTTACTGATTAATCACCTCTGTGAGATATAAATGCATTGAAGAGTACTGGTGGTGTCAAAATATTATTCAAAAACAGTAAGGCAGATTAACCATAAATCAGTCAGATGGATTATTATTTCATCGAAGACTGGATGTGAGGGAAATCATTCTCACAAGAGTTTTAGTTGAAAATATTTGGATGAGAACATAGATTTTGTGCTTTCCATGTTCTTAAAATTGTTAATTAATAAAATGGATGCCCTGACATATGTTGACCAATGAGAAATGCACATATATAATAATTTTTTCAACCAAGCAATTAAAATATATTTTAATGATAAATAAAAGAAATGAATTTTCAAGAAAATAATTATTATATATTAAATGGATAATTCTTCTAGTAAACTTTACTAGATTAAGGTTTCCAATTTTATGTCAGTGGATAAAAATTCTTAAATGTATGGATTGAGAAATAAATTAATCCATTCACTATGGGGAACTTTTTTTCACATTCAAATTGAGATTATCAATATAGATTTGGGACGATGTCATGGGGATATAAAAGAGTATAGAGATTATAAGGGAAGGCATTCCAATTTTAAAGATTCATCTGCATCATATATTTCGATAAGTTTCACAACTTTTGATATAAAAATATCATATACATCAAATTTAACATGTTTTTAGGACAAACATTAATAGGGAGAAATAGTATTTTTTAATTCCTGTTTAGTTAAATTATGATTCGTTATTATACCAGAAAATTTAACACTTCTCCTCTCCTAAAAAAATAATCATTTTAAATTTAATCATTAAGAAATAATATTGATGTTGAAATTAAATTTCAATTTTATTTAATAAATATTTTTTTCAAAAACATTATGATAAAGAGTTTTGGAATATTTTATTGTAACTCACCAGGTCCAAATAAAATGTTGATCTTATTTCACTTATACACTATTTCTTCTGGATGGGTAAATGTAGTAGTTGATTGACTGTTTAATAACCCCAGGTATGTTAAAACACCCTCGATATTAGGTTCTGGTATCATTTTGTTAATTTTTTCATCAACATTGAGTTTTTTTCATTATAATAAAAAAAGATTTTAATAATATACATTTGAAATTTCCCCTAATACATTCATCAGAACATGTACAAGTACTATTACTATTTTTTATTCATATAAAAAACACAATTTCATTTCCCAATTTTGCATTAGTTTTTGGTTTTCAATCACCTTTTAAACGTCATCAACATTAAAATCATTGCATTTTTCATATTTCCTATTTTATTTCTAGTTTTATTTTTTTGTCAGTAGTTCCCACATAATGTTTACATTTAATGTGGGTTTGATCCTACTTATAAATATAATAGTTTTGTAAGAAAAATCAATAAATATTCTATGACACGAAATGAACCTTCATCAAATTTCTTATACATTTAAAAATTCCAATAACGTGTCACTTTTCGGTTCTCATACCATATATCTCACACTTCAAATAAGTCCTTTGGAGTTCAACAAATAAGGAATCATGATATATTGATCAAAGAGTCCATCAGGGCCCATGAAATTTTCTTCAAACTCATATGGGTTATGTAAAACAATTTAATTTGATTTATGTTAAATCTCGCACTACTAAAATAATTGAATGAAACATGTCTCATGTAATCAACCCTAACCCATAGATAATGGTTTCATCCTACCTAACAAGATAAACTAGATAATCACTCATTTATTAACACTAGATGAATCATCTCTAATTTCTAATAATTATAATATCTAACAAAAAATACCAATATAGATCATAAATTATAAGACAAATTATAAAATAGTGGTTGAAACAAATGATATACTAAAATGGAGATATATAATTAACCCTAAATATCACCTGAGAAAAACAACACTTTAATCAATACCCTAAGATGTGAAAATTCTTTTTGTATGATACAAATAATATGAAGGTAGGGGATATGGATGCATCTATTAGTAAAAATCGGTGAAACCACGTTTAATTTTATTGTAATAATAAATCCATTAAATTTAATTAATTAAAAAATACCTAAATCATGTCTTGTAGCATGAAAAAATGGTCATGATGAAATTACCCCTCTAGGGAATCAATTTCAACACATCTCCAGTGTCCTTTATGTAACACCCTAGATAAATAAGAACTAGAATCATTATCTACATTTCCTACTTCCCCCTTGCATCTAAGACACACAAGTCATGGGGTTTTGTTCTTCACTAGTAAAAAACCTCAAAATCTGAGCCTTAAGCCATTAAATCATATCCTATACCATTATGGAAGTTTCTCTTCTATTATACAATCTAAATGATGTAACACCACTTCACCACAACTGGATATATCCACCCTAAGAACGACCTTCTGGCACAACCTAGACGTTAGAGTGAAACCTACCACTTGTAGAGAAAATGTAATGATGGGTAAGACTATCGATCAATTTCTCTTCTTATGTTTATTTCATCTATTATATATCACATATAATAACTTAGTGAATTAAATATAAACTTTATAAATGAATAATTAATTAAATAAGATGTATTTTTAATGACAAAGAACATATACCGATGAAATAGTAACTTTACCTTATGTATAATAATATGAACCTTATGAATACTAAAATATAGAAATGAATTTTAACCACACCCATATATGTATTCATAAATTTTGGTCATATCATGAGTGAAATTAAAGTATAATTATATCATTGTAAAATTAAGTGAATATTTTCAAAATTAATATATTTGTGTTGTAATTTTTATAACTCTTAAACTTCTAATTACATTTTTATAATTAATAAAATTATATGAAAAATCATTTTCATAAAATGTATTCCTAAATCAATATTTTTTCTTATTAATTTAGGTTAATTTTACCAGTCCATATTTAATTTTTCAGGGTGTTATATAATCAGATTTAATTTTATAAATAGTTTTTTCAAGTAAATGGAACTTTTATTTCAAAATTAATGTTCAAAGAAATATATAGTTTTTTTGAAAAATTGGAGTCATGTTTTCAATTATACATGTCTAATAATGGTTGGGGTGATGTTTCTGAATTTTTCTAAAATTCTTGAATTTTTGGTGAATAGTAAAATTCGTTAAATTTTGATAAATGCTAGACACATGATTTATTTATTCATAGGTGATGCATGGAAGATGTAAGAACACATTTTTGGAAATAACATTCACATATTACTAGTTTTTGTTACAATAATATATACAATTTATTGTCCTTAGATAAATAATAAAATATTGAATAAGATGTTCCAAAATCACTCATCTCCTCCACTAATAAAATGATTCATCACTCCCACATATCCTCACTACACTAAGCCTTCATGTTTTTCAATGTTCAGCCCAAATACTCTTCCCAATCCTTTCCCCACATCCAAGAACTCTTGGTCTTTCTGATATTCCAATACCACTTCCTTAAGGAGGTTCTCATGGAGGATATTTCAAGAGGTAAATCTTCTTCCATTTTAAATTAATTTCATTTCAATGTAATATCTTTTATTTCTCCTATCCTCCACTATCCAAATTACCATGATAAATATAGTATCATATATATAAATGAATTATGTCTAGTTATTGTAATAACTATCCTCAAACTAATCTCTCTCTCTCTCTTTCATTTTCAATACAAAATAATCATTTGAGATGGGCTGATTTAAAACCTTTTTGGATGATGAACACTAATTCTTTAATTCCTCTAAGTCTGGTCATGAAAATATTTTTATGGTTGAAACAGATTACAAAATATATAGGATGTATTTTTTAATGTTCTAGAATTATAATTTATACCTGATATTAAATAATAGAAAAAACTAGTTCGTTGAGATCAACAAACAATGTAATAATCCAAACAATTATTACTAAATGTATTATCTAGTAACTCATCATCATACCATATATCCCAATAAATTATATTATAATTAAATCTGTTATATATTCATTATTATCATAGAAATTTAATTCTAGATAATTATATCTACTCCACATGAACACCCATACTCATATCCAAGTATACTCATCACGAAAACTAAGGAAATGGACACTCCCAAGCGAAAAATATGTATCTTATAACTCATTAGAAAGGCCATAAATGAACTTAATAAAATTAAAATTAATAAAAAACATGTATAGAACGATCTGAAATAATTAATTAATTAATTTCATTTTATTATTCATGATGTTAAGGTCAATCGCAGAACTCATTCAAACATAAAGTAAGGATTTACTTCCCGAAATTCCAATAAATTTTGGGTTACTATTATTCTCTACATAACTCAATGAAATTATTATTTTTTCTTATTTAACCCTAATAAATTCTATGTTAATTTTCTATATATTTTTTCCAATAATATTTATCTATTATTTTATATTGATTTAAATGTTATAAAATGATTTCTCAAAAATTTATCCTGATAAACTAGCCCGATTCAAGGGAACTTCTCGAAATCCATCCTACTTTGAAGTGAACTCTATAATATTTTTTAATACATAATTATTCATATGAAATATCAAATTTTAGTTTAAAAAACAATCTATTTTCACTACTAGGATTATAAAATTATATTTCTAAAAGTACACTTATATTCAAAGAAAAAGAGTTTTACTCTCAAGAATGACATGAGGAATTTATAAGTGTGTCTTCATCTGTTTCAATACTGTTGTCGGTTTTTATGAATAATTTGTATTAATATATTATGATATAATATAATATATTTTAATTAATGTTTTATGGTAATTTTGACTATGGATGTTCTATTTTGATATCATTCATCTTAATACTCATAATTGCTAGCGATTATGTTACTGATTGGGGAAAGTTATTTGCATCTCATGAGTATATATTGTTTATGTTTTACCCCATTTAATTGTGGAATTATTTGGAATTATTAATTGATTCTTGGGTCCTTCTATAGCCCTTAGATGCATCGGTATGCCTTATGAGACAAAATCAATATGGACTTGGCCAAGCCCATTCTATTTTCAGATATGGTTTTTGTTGAGGCCTTAATCATTTGTAGATGTCTTTACAAAGGCCTTGATGATATGTTTTATAATTCCTAGAATATGTATTACATCATTATAAAGATAGTAATGTGTAGTTTAAGTATTTATTATACTATTAGAATACAAATTATTATGTTTTATTATGGCATTATTTATTCATCTCATATTCCTACCATATTATTCACAAATTATTTTAAAAGTAATCTAGTTATTCATCATGCCTAATGTTTATGTTTATGATATATTATATTTTATTGATTACCCTTACTAATCATATCAGATCCTTCTTTTCTGATGTTTTATTTTTCCCTGATATGAAGAAGTATATTATGAATGACATGCAGGGATAGTCTAGGAGTTGATTATATTTCCAAGGTAATTTCTATATTGAATATTTTGAAGTTGTAATTTTGAAATTTTATATGTATCTAGTTTTCCAAAACATCTAATCTACATAGTCCTTTGGGATGCATATTCCTTGTTTATATTCCAATTTAATGAAATAAGGCACCATCTCCAGGTAACTAGGTTTAGAGACATTATAGAAAACTACACATGCACAAGTCTAAAGGTTACTTTTATATATATTTGTCTATACATCAAATCTATATGTTGTGTTTTGGTTTCTCCTAAATCTAAAAAACTGATATCATATTAGTTCACTAAGGAATAACACACTAAGGTCACCACGCAACTGAATATCTGCATATGATATTAATCTTAAATAACCAATAAATATGGAATAGTACCCAATATATATGGTGTAGTCTTTAACATCCTAACAAATTAATATTACACAACCTATATTTATTTGTAACCCTTTCCTAACTATAAAACCCTATACTATGGAATGGTGAGTTATCCCTATAAAATATCATCCTAAACCTAGGATAACTCCCCAAACTAACATCTAAAACTCACATTGGACCTCTTCTACAAGAGATAACACCACAAAAATAGACTCTAAGTCATTTCAACTGCGTTAAAGAATTGAAATTCTCAATTTGAATCCAAAAATTAAAATTATCACCAATTAAAACCATATAGGAACTCAATCATCTATTTCCATCGAAATGATATAGTGTGTGGTGTGACACCAATGGAATATCATTTTAGTTAAACACACATCAAAATTAATTAGGACATATAGGTAATTCAAAACATATTGGGTCAAAGCTTATATTATCCAATAAATGTAAATTAAATAATATAAAAAATTTAAATGATATAAAATTTATAAATTTCTTAAAATAAATAGATATCGAAGAAAAAAATAATAAGACAACACGATTTAAAAGGAAACAATTGTCCCTGAAAGTATTTAATTAATTTAACAAGTTGTGACTTATGCCTTAATATTAATGATAATGTAATTAAATCCATAGAAAAGGGTAAATAAGAAATATATTTTATAATATTGTATAAAACAGATGAAATTTTTCTAAGGAGTAATATATAGAGAGATAAATAATTCCAATGTAAATATAGATAGAGTGTCTATTACCAAAATTGAAATGCTTTTGAGAAGTTAATTTTAAAGAAAATAAATGCATATGGTTTAAAAAAACAAGAAATGATCCATAATATATGATATATAAAGGTGGGATTTAGAAAATAGTATATGAAAATAATCATTAATGGGGGAATAAATGAAAAAATTGAATATTATGGAAAAATTTCCTACATATACTTGTAAAATGATTTTTTATAAAAATTTATGTTAATGAAAATTTAAAAAGATTTATATTTCTTAAAATGGAAGGGATAATTCAAAAAAATGAATTTATAAAGGGATATTGATATAATTTATACAATGTATACTTGAAAGAGGTGAAATGGTAATCATAAACTGAAATATATAAAGATTGTATAAGGTTACCCCTTACGAATATTGTATCAAATGATGTAAAAATGATTCCAAGAGACAGAATATAAAAAAAGTAAATATATATAATTCAAAGGAATATTACATAGGACAATTTCATTGTAAAATTCATATAGAAGTAGAAGTATATTTCCAAAATATGAGAGTGACAGAAGAATTTATTTACCTCAAGTACCAATGTGCTTCATATTTTATATAATATAATAAATAGTAAAATTATATTAATTATTTACAATTTAAAAACTATTTTCAAGTTTATATTATTATTATTTAGTTTAACTCATTTATTATCACCAATTTTTCATTTATTTTTTAAAATTATCATTAATCGTTTGATCAAATGATGTTTACTGTATTGTTTTAATATAACATTGGTATACAAAAAAGAGTTTATTGAATAATATAATGATTATATTTATAATGTTAATATTATTTTAAAAATATTATCAAATTATATTATTTCCATAATTCTTCCATCACTATATTTTATATCATTGTTCTCTATACTGTAATTACAAAATTTTCATCATATTTCTAATGTTTAGTTTCATTTTTACAATGTTTTTCATGATTGTCATATCTTCAGGGGACCAAAAACCTACGGATTTCTATATTCTGCTAATTTTATTAATTTTATTATTATACCGTTATACTATTTTTAATTTTATAGTGTATTTTTCTTTTTCTTTTTGATTTGACTATGAAGAAGATATAAAATATTGATCATGTCATTCTGTATTTTCTTCTCTTTATTTATAATTATCCATTATAAATTAATTGTTATTTTTAGTCACGCATGTTTTTAATAATGGAAAATAACGATGTAATAGATTTGTATAATGTATAAGTTTCAATAATTACAAATAAAATAAAATAAATGTATTTGAAATTTTTATATTTAATTTTGGGAAAAAATTCATAAATTATACATTGAAATTTTTGGGTTGTTGAAAATATCTATTAGCTAACCAATTTCCTAAATAATATAATTTTTTATATTGGATATTAAAGTTACCAAACATAAACATATCTAAATAGCTTAAATAAAATAAATAACATTCAATTACAAAGTAGAATAATTTTTCTAGAATATATAATAACATTTATTACAATATTTATTTTTAAGTAATTCTTAATGGATCAAATTAGTAATATAGATTCTCAAAATACAAGAGGGGGTGAATTCTATGTTTAAAAATGATCATTTTTAACCATAGTGAAAACTATGTTTAAAATTGTTAAACAATGAAAATTCACAATCCCTAAAACAATTCTATAAGAAAAACATGCTATGTTCCGGAAATATCATTTTGGAAATTAATCATAAGTAATGTATACATATGAAATTATTTTATCTTAAATTATGTTAAATCTTATTAATTAGAGTACATATAAGAAAAAGAAAGTATAATATAGTTATACTTTCTTCCTTTGTCAAAATACAACAAAATTAGTATTGAATAAAAAAAATTAACAAGTATGAAAACTTTTAACCCAAAGAGTATGGTATCCGCCAACATTAGATAAATGTCCCTTGATTTGTAATTTCAAAAACGTATGTCTTACCCAAACCAAGGTAATCACTCGATAAGAATACCGAAATCTCTCTTAATATCCCTACAAGTCCTTGAACTTTAATATATTTTACACCTCTGCCCTCCTATCCCCGAAATTCCTCGAACAATAAGGTAGTCGGTGCCTCTATCTTGATATCCCCAAAAGCCCTCGATTGTACACAAAAATAATCAGAGTTGCACGAATCAATCTGAATGAGATGTTCATATAGACAAAAATCATGAGATTCTTTCTTTCTCTCTAGAAATCACTTCACAACATGTAATCTCTAGGTCTATAAATATATTTATAGTAGTAATGAGTTCATTAAAATGAGATCTTATTTGTAGGAACATCTCCAATGGTCAGTTCCCTCCTCCAACGATCATTTTTTCCTTGAATCCCAGAGGGACATAAACATGTGTCACTCAAAAAATAGTTTATTAGAAACAGATTATATGACATCATTTCATAATAATTAAAAGGTAAAGTAAAATTAGGTTACTTAAAAAAAATATTTTTCGATGTCTATGGAAAAAAATATTTCGGAGTCTAAGCATATAAACATTCAGAATCTATTTGACAATGAACTCGAAATATAAATTCTATAGATTATTGAGTCCAAATTCAAATGAATTCATAATCTGAATTATAAGGGATTCAATGTCTGAATCATGAGGAATTTAGAGTCTGAATTCGGAATAATTTGAAGTCAGAATTTTCAGGAATTCATAGTGTGAATTCTGAGTAATTCAAAGTCTCAATTCTGAATAATTATGATTCTTAATTCTCAGGTATTCGCAGTTTGAATTCAAAGTAATTTGGAGTCTTAATTCTAAGGAATTCAGTGTCTGAATTCTAAGGAATTCATATTCATAATTCTTAGGAAATCGGATTATGAATTTAAAGGAATTCAGAATCTAAATTCTAAGGAATTCAGAGTCTAAATTTTGAGGAATTCGGAGTTCGAATTTCATAGAATTCGGAACTTGAATTTCAGATAATTCAGATCTTGAAAACCAAACACTCTATATCCAATGAATTTTTAGATTCTGAGGTTTTAGATGTGAAACTGAATATTAAACATATTAATAAAAATAGTCAGATTTATTAAGATTATAAAATAAACAATGAAAACAATGGTAAGGATAAAAATTTCCATAGAGAAGGGAAATTTCTTTATTAAAATAATCCATAGGGAAAACTAATTGGTATTATGATAAAGTATTTGTGATTTTAAAAATATTGAGAAATGTAAAATTCATAATGAATCCTTATTGAATCAACAATCTCCCCTTATTTGGATAGCACAAACATCCTTACGAAAAAGAATATAAGGACTAAGAATTTGACTTATGAACATAAAAGAAAAACATATCTCTCTTTACTAATGAATTGTGGAGAATACGACAAAATCCTACTTAGGTATTGAAATCCTTAAAGATTGTAGTCCTGACTTCATTAAAGATATGGTAATTTTTCTTGCATAAGTAAATATTCATTATGTAAACACCACCTAAAATAAACTCCCCCTTGCTAAGGGAATTCTCTTCTTTACATAGTGTTATTTTTATCATTCCTTTATCCCCCTTTATGATTTTAAAAAATGAATAAAGAGAAGGGAAAGAAATATATATATATATATATATATATATATATATATATATATATGGTACCTAAAAGATTAGATCTATAGAACAATAAAAATGAAGAACAACCAAATTTTCATTAAGATTAGAGAAATTGATATAAGGAATGAAATACAACAAAATATCAAATTTGAAAGGAAAAAATATGCATCCATCTTTTGTAATTTATCATGAAATTATTTTTGATGGTCTTTATCTTTTTAATCTCCTTATGATCATATCTAAAGCGCTTGAGTTGCTCTTCCTGGTCCTCAATTTTCTTCTCTAGAGATTTGATCTTTTCTTCCTGAGCCTTAAGGAATTATTCCTAAGACATCAATATATTTCTTGGGTTGTTAAACTTCTCTTCAAACTCGATTTTGATATCTCTTTTTCTTTTCAAATTCAATGCAATTGAGTTGATCTTCCCATTCATATCATTTATTTCTTTCTTCTGGACTGTTTGTTCAATATTGATATTCTCATTGAAAATTTTTGAATGATTTTTGATCTTTTCATCTATTGTATAAAATGAATCCTTCACACCATCTTTAAATTCATCAAGGATTATCAGCTCTTCAATCATCCTCTTGGACCACTTAATTATTTTTTTAATGACCTCTTATGAGCATCATACCCAATGAAGAAGGTTTTAAAATCATCCTCAATCCTGATGAATTTATCTATAAGAATGGAAATAGAATCCGATTTCTGATTAAATGAATGTTCAAGAATCTGAATTCTCAAGTCAATAATCAAAAACAGGGGAATGGTGTCAACCAATTTCTTCAGGGACTGAACCACAAAGACCTAAACTATAGAGGAAGATCTTGAATCAGATTCCATTGTTGGTGAGGATTCATTCTCTAACTCTTTAGCCTTTATTTTTGATGAACCACCAACATCTTTCTTAGACACCATGTATTTATTATATGTATCAAATTAAACTTTTTTCCGTTATCTGCTCTAGGAATGATGTTTGCAGACTTTGGTGATTCATGTTCACTATTTGACATTTGAATATTTTATCTTAATAAATTTTAACCTTCTCAACATCTGCCACAAGATCATCTGGTTGAACCAATTCATGGTTGTTGCTTTCATCATCTGATGGTTTGTTCACTTCTTACTAACCATTATCTTTTCGTTGGGTAGCATGTTTTGCAGATTCATCTTGGGAAGTCCAGATCAAAAATTTCTCATAAGTTCTCTCCATCACATCATACTCTTCAACTTTCCTAATCACATCATCAACATCATCCCCTTCTTCCTCTTTTTAATCTTTCAATTCCTCTCCCTGATCAATCTATTCCCCTTCTTTGGGTTTTGAAATAACCATCTTCTTTTCCAAATTCACTAGAAGTGATTCTTGTAAAAATGATTTTGGTAATTGGATTTGTTCAGAATCTTTCTCACTGTATTTGAAAAGAGGTTGAAATGTTTCAGCCTCAGACGTCTAGTTCATTTGCTTATTTTTCTTCTCCTATTTTTCATACTCCTCTGTTGCTTTAATCTTCAAAGCTTTTGCCTCGGTAGAATCCAGAACAAAAGTTGGGATCTCATTAATTCTTATTCTTCTTCTCTTATCTCCACATATCAACCACTTCATCCAGATGTGACTTTAATTCTTATACATTGGTTGTGCTGATTGAGTTTTATGGACAGTTCGTGTTTTGTTATTTATATTTGATTCCTTTATCTTTCTCTTCTTTTACCCTTCTTGGAAGTCTCTACTACTTCCGGATTCTTTGATAAGGCTTAGACTTCACCTTCTGTTTCACATACATGACATATTTTAAAGGTATTTTTTTATTTAATTTCCATTCATGCTTTGTTTTTGGGGTTTCCAAAGTTTTTATAGAGGAATGGGTGTGTTTTCTTGAATTGGGCCAAACCGTGAGCACAATTCCAGATTTAAAAATAAATTTTGTTTCTTTTATAACGTTCTAATTTTTTAATATTTTCCCCCATTCAAATTATTAAATGGCCTCCCCTAACATATTAACACCACAATTGAAATTTGTAGCCTTTATAAATCCATATCCAAGGTGTATATGGGTTTTTATTTAAGAGATTGGGTCTTCCAGGAATCCCAATTCATATTTTAAAAATAAAATTTGATTAATTAAAAACTTATTCACCTTTAAGGATTTTTTCTCTGATTACATTCCCCACCAAATCCCATTGAACCCAGACCCATGCCCAATATCCTCCCACCAGCTTTGGAGCTCATATCCATGGTGATTATGTGAAGAACATCTTCGGGTTTCTAGAACCAGCCATATTTAAGGAGGTAAGTTCCTTCCATCATAACACTCTCAATTCTTACTCTTTTTCCTCCATTCCAATTCTTAAATTACCTCCTCATACTTTTTCAAACAACCCCTTAGTTGTGGATATTTTCATTTTCTGCTATTGGTGTACTTTGGGAGATAACTTCAAGATCCCTCAAGTAAGTTAGTCCATTTCATTCCTCTTTCAAATTGCTTAGGGATTCATTCAATTTTATTAGGGATTCATCCCTTTTTCTTGAAGTAAAAAATGAGAATGGGGTATGGTTTCGAACCTAGGGTATAACTATGGGTTTTCTTGGTCAATTCTTTGGGTTTTAGGTTTGTTCTATGTCCCTCTTTGTGTGGTGGTGGTGCGACTTGATTTTCGGACGGTTATTCAAGGGTTTTCATTAATTTGGTAGGTGATTCCAATTTTTATGAAATATATGTGATTATCATGGTGTATTTATGATATTTTCATGCCTATTTAATTTGATTAATTCTTCAAAAATGTTTTTTAGTTGTGTTTGTTTTTCAAATTAAATTTTAATGCCAATTTTATGTCAAATTTGGGAGTTCTTCATATAAATCTTTTGTTGGTTCATTAAGTGCTTCCCTATAATTATTTAGTTGATTTTATTGAACTTTATTAGGGCTGAAAATAATATTTTAAATTTTATTCATCTTTTCTTGTTTCAAATAAATTGGTTTTGGTTCACGTTTGTTAAGAAAATGATTTTTGAGTAGCAATTTGGTGTTGAATTAGGTTCTTTACATTTCTATTCTATGGGTTGCTTAATGGGGGTTGTTTTATAAATCATGTAATGTGTTAAAATAAATGTTAAAGGTTCTATAAATTATTTTTTGGTTAATTTGAGTATGCACATGGTATTAAAGTGGGGGTTTCAAAGAGTTTTGGGTGAAAAACAAGGAAAGATTTGGAGAAGTTGTTTTTATTAAAACTCAAAGTATTTTTATGTGTGTTCTAAATGGTATAAAATGTCTGTAGATACTGTACTAGGTGTATGTGACCTATAGTAGTGTTTTACATGAAAATTTATATTTTTTGAATGATGAAATTGTTTGAGCACAAAGGGGGAATCCCGGGAACCTATGTGGGGAGAATGTGTACTAGTATGACTGGTGGACCGGATGGGTTTTGTCCCTGTTTCACCTAGCATTTGGAAAATCAAAACTATAACTAAACTATGTGGATTATTATTGGGTACTACTAGGTTATGGGTATGTTCCCTACTAGTGGATCATGCATGAGAACAAATTTTACTATGGTTACTTTACACTGAGTTATGAGGTACATGGTGCCGGAGACTATCTAGTGCCTAGGGGTGTTCCTGATTTTGTTGCTCATTGTTTTGGTGGTGTATGACCATGTATTGGGGGTTTTTTTGGAATAAATTTATATTATTTAACATGTATATTTAAATTTGTGAACATTCTGGAAATTTTAGCTTGAAAACTATTTTCAATTGAATGATGCATTTCTTGGATTTTATAAATTCATTCATTACATATTAAAATTTCTTGCTTTTTCACATTGTATTGAATGATCTTTGGAATACTTGGGTGGTATACAACTTGGACTAGGCTAACACCCTACTTACACCCCTTGGGTGTAAGTAGACTAAATTTTGGTTGACTCAATTAAAGGGAATCCTATGGGTGATGGCAGTCCATGGTGTTAGTTTTCATCCTTGGTGCGGTGTTGTGGAGATGGATTGTGGGTGATGACACCTTGTCGTGTAGAGTCATTGGTTAAGTCTTTCTATTTTATTTATTTTTCTTTGGACCACTATTATTGTCTTTTAAACAATGTGTTCAGTTTTGGTTTTTTCTTAACACTTGTTTCCTCAAAAATTTCAGATTTATATTTTGGAATGTTTTTAATGTTTTATGATTTCATACTCAGGTAAATCATTCACAACCCTAAATTAATGATATCCAGGCACTTTTGTTGGCCCATTGGGATATGGAATGCCCTTCGGGCCTTGTCACGGGATGGGGTTGCTTCCGGTATTGGTGGCGACCAGATTCGGTTCGTGAAAAAATGGAATCATAGGAGGTTCTGGTTAACTCTTTGGGTCACATTATTTGGGGAATAGTCAGGATAGTCTGGAGTTATGATTTTTGGGACATGGTATTTTGTTTATGGGTAGTTTGCATGTTCATCACACCTCATGATGGTATTCGAGTCTTCAAGGGATGTCGTGATTTATATGAGTCCTTTGGATTTCTTGGATTGATGATGATTAGGGGAAATGAAAAGGGGGTTGGGTTAATGGTCTCGGTGAGCTCGTAGGGTCTAGAAAGCCATGTGGAGTCGAGGATATTCACTAGACCACTCTCTGTGATGGTGAAGTGATCGGAATATGGCTTCCAACCATATTTCTATGTCACCGAATGAAACTAGTTTCCTCTAGCATTGTCTTGTGTTCTTTAGTTTTGAAATCATGGAACTTTGGATTTAATGTGACTTGGATTTAAGGAGTGTATTGTTTTTTTGAAATGATTATCTAATAAAGAGGGAATGGTTAGATTTTTGAAAATGGAGAACTGAATTTTGAAAACTGTATTGGAATGGAAAATAGTGTGTTTTCACCTCTTTTGAAAACATGAACTATGTCAAGGTTGGTTTTGATAAAGTGCTTCCAATAGAGTTTTGTAAACCATTGAATGGTGTTTTAATGGGAAGAGATGTTTTGAAATTAATGTGCTTGACTTGAAAGTGAGTTTTCATTTAAATTATTATTCCTTTCATAAAATCTTGGTAAGACGTAATTTGGGTTTGATTTCGTGGTTATCAGTTTTCAAAAAAAGGATGTATTGGTTGACTATTTTGGTTTTGAAATGTGGAAAGAATTTTTTTGTTTTAACCATTGGTATATCTATGAGATACCACATGCATGGGGTTATATGGTATGATGGATGGTTGATGGAATGGTTGGATGAGTTCCAGGATTGATATGGGGAGGGTGCCTAGTGTGGCATAGAAACATGCATGTGTGCGGCCCATGGGGTACCATTGGTGGATACGCTAACCTCTGAACCTTTTATTTTAAAAAAGAGTATTTTAATGGAGATAATTGATGCCTTTATGACTAGTTTGGGATGGTTTGTATTATGGTTTTTTTAATGTTGATGTTGTGGGATGATTTGAGTCCAAGAACCTCTCCTGTTTGTATTGTGTTTTGGGTTTGTGTTTGGTCGGTAAGTAGTGTTAAATGGTTGATTAGTAGTCTCTTTTGATAAATTTTTTGGGATTATTTTATAGTGGATCCATTCATGTGTTTGGATCGGGTTTGTTGTATATCTTTACTAATGGAGTATCTTGGTTGGGTCCTTGGGTTAAATCGTTGGATAAGGTATGCCCCAATAAGGGTTAGTGCACAACTGAAGTGCATCCCGGATTTTTTTTCCTTTTGAAGACCCACCAGTTGATTAATATAATGAATCTTTTTCTGGTGCATTTTATATTGATTCTACACCCTTTCCTTTATTGGTTTTGTGTATCCTCTTATATTGGGAGAGTTATCCTAGAATATTGAAAGAGAACTAAGCCTCATAAGTTTTCTGATTTGTTGAAGGTGGAAGTGGTATGGGGTTGTTAGTATGGATGAGTATCTGGATGGTGTCTAAGAGGTCCTCTCGGTCCTTCGTAGCCTCTTTGAAGAAGGATTTCACGTTAAACTACCTGTTTGGGAAATCTGGTCATGAGAGGATATTGTGGCCACTTTCTAGAATTGTCTGTTGTTTGGGGATGTTGTATAAGGTCACACTCCATGCATTGTTTATATCAATTGCAATGGTCATGTTCGGTGACGCCTGGTGATTTCATGCACTCGATTGACTGTAAAGGTGAAAGTCGTGCAATCCTCTGAGAGTCACTTTATTTTTGGATAATGTCTCCCTTGGAAATACATCAAAATCATCCATTTTAGAGGAAGGTGATTATGGGTTTCATTTACATCTATAGTTTCTCACTCAAAGAAACAAGGTGTGATGTGTGTGAATTTTCTAATCCCTTATTTCAGTGAAATATGGAGTTAGGGTAAAGCAAGTTTAGAATGTGTTATGTATTGGGAATCTTATCGGGGATTTCAGTATAGTTTTTGGTGGAACCAAAAGAGGAATTCTCATTCTGGGGGTTCCCAAAACCTAACTGCGTGGTCAAAGATGATTCAATCATTTGAGCTCCAAACATAGGTCTTAGAGTGAATATCACTCATAGCCATGGGAAATACAAGGGTCGTTTAAACCCTTGTACAATGTCCTATACTTAGTATGAAAGATATGAAGAGTTTAAACCTCTAGTGTCATAATCTTTCTTCCATTGTTCCCATTTCATGGAAATAGGTTGAGGGCCTTGTACCTATGTCATCACCTAATGTCATTCCCTCCCCCATTTGTTTCAATTGAGTCATTAGAGAATGGTTGGAAATTTGGATAGACGTGCTGAGGCCACAGTTTGTGCATGATTAATAGTGACTGTATTCCAGGAAGCCATGTAGAAAGAATGATCTGCACAGTTTCCCAAGCTATGTGGACTAACCCTACGCCCTTCCAAAATCTTCAAAAAATTGGATCTTTCTGTGTCAGGCCATGCTGGTCGGTTAAGAGGGTTGGTTCTTATGGTGGGGAGACCCACTATGATTCTCATGTATTTTACTTCATAAAATTTTAATGGAATTCTACCCTTTTTACTATGGATTCCGTTTAGGCCTCCCCCTGTTAGTGTCTTGATTCTGTCTCAGAAAAAATATAGGTTGCCTCTTTTGGTGAGGTGCCAATTTGTGTCCCCCCATACTAATAGCTCCGATTTATCCATGGTCTTGGCATGGTGGTAGGTAGTCTTGATTGGAAATATCTAGATACCAACATATTCCTTGAGTAAATGATGGGATTTGAGAGCTCCCAATGGTTTAGTTAAAGTAAGGTACGTGTAACCTTGTTCGAAGTTGTTGTTCGTTAGGTTGAATTGCTTGAGTCTTGATCAGATAGTGTTTGAGGAGTTTTCTTTTGGTATAAAGTATGAATATGATTGATCATTTCAGGAATGTGGTGAAATTTTGGGTTGTGAGATTAATCCTTCCATAATTGATCACTGGAGGTGTTTCGGACCTTGGGGCGAAGCATGGCAAAGAAGTACATCTTGGTTTATCTGTTGAGTTTGGTTTTTGTATCTGGCCTTAATGTGGCTTTCTAGGGACGAAATGATTTCATGGTAGGGTGTATTGTCACATACATGACATATTTTAAAGGTATTCTTTTATATAATTTCCATTTGTGCTTTTTTTTTGGGAGTTTCCCATGTTTTTATGGATTAATTGGTGAGTTTTCTTGAATTGGGCCCAACCGTGAGCCCAATTCCAGATTTAAAAATAAATTTTGTTTATTTTATAGATTTTTCATTTTTTTAATATTTTTCACCCATTCCAACTCGTAAATGGCCTCCCCCAACATATTAACTCCACCATTTCAATTTATATCCCTTAGAAATCCATAACCAAGGTGTATATGGGTTTTTATTCAATGCATTAGGCATGCGAGGAAGATCAATTTGAGTTTTAAAAATCAAATTTGATAAATTAATAACTTATTCACTTTTAAGGATTTTTCGGTGATTCCAAACTCACCAAATCCCATTGAACCCAGTCGTGCGACCAAGATCCTCCCACCCACTTTGGAGCTCATATCCATCACGATTGAGTACAGAACAACTTAGGGTTTCTAAAATCCGTCATATTTGATTAGGTAAGTTCATTCAATAATAACTCTATCAATTCTTAGTCTTTTTACTTCATTCTAGTTCCTAAATTACCACCTCAACCATGTTCAAACCACCACTGACTTATTGATATTTTCACTTTCATCTACTAGAGTATTTTTCGATATTCCTTCAAAATCCCTCAAGTAAGTTAGTCCATTTCATTCCTATTTCAAATTGCTTTGGGTTTCATTCAATTTTATTGGGGATTATTCCCTTTTTCTTGAATTAACAAATGACCAGGGGGTAGTGTTTTGACCCTAGGGTTTATCCATGGGTTTTCATGGTCAATTATTATGGTTTTAGGTTTGTTCTAAGTCCCTCTTGGTGCAGCGGTGGTGCGACTTGATTTTCGCACAGTTATTCAAGGGTTTCATTACTTTGGTTGGTGATTCCAATGTTTATGAAATCTATGTGATTAGCATGGTGTACTTATGAAATTTTCATTCCTACTTAAATTGACTAATGCTACAAAAATGATTTTTAGTGGTGTTTGTTTTGCAAATGAAATTTTAATGCCAATTTCATGTGAAATTAGGGGGTTTTCATATAAATCTTTTGTTGGTTCATTAAGGGATCCCAATAATTATTTAGTTGATTTTATTAAACAGTATTAGGTCTGAAAATAATTTTTTCAATTTTATTATTCTTTGGTTGTTTCTACGAAATTGGTTTTGGGTCACATTTGTTAATAAAATGATTTTTGAGTATCAATTTGGTGTTGAATTTGGTTCTTTACATTGTTATTCTATGTGATTCTTATTGGGGGTTGTTTTATAAGACATGTAATGGGTTTAAATAAATGTTTAAGGTATTGTAAATTCTTTTTTGGTTAATTTTAGTATGCACATGGTGTTAAAGTGGGGTTTTCAATGAGTTTTATGTGAAAAAACAAGGAATGATTTGGAGAAATAGTTTTTATTGAAACTCAAAGTGTATTGTTGTGTGTTCTAAATGGTATAAAATGTGTGTACATTCTACACTGGGTGTATGTGACTAGTAGTGGTGTTTTACATGAAAATAGATATGTGTTGAATGATGAAATTGTTTGATCACAATGGGGGAAGCCCGGGTAACTAGGTGGGGCGGATGTGTACTAGTACGGCTAGTGGACCAAATGGGTTTTTTCCATGTTTCACCAAGAATTTGGGTAATGAAAACTCTAAATAAACTATGTGGTTGATGACTGGGGACCACTAGATTATCGTTATGTTCTATACTAGTGGCTCATGCATGAGAAATGATTTTACAATTGCTACTTTACACCGAGGAATAAGGTACATGGGGCCGGAGTCTATCTAGTGCCTAGGGGTGTTCCTGAATTTGTTTCTCATTGTTTTGGTGGTATTTCACCTTGTACGGGGGTGTATTTTGGAATTAATTTACAGTAGATAACATTTATATTTAAATGTGTGAAAATTCTAAAAAAATTTACTTGAAAACTATTTTCAATTGAAATTTGCATTTCATAGATGTTATAAATGATTTTCATTGCATATTAAAATTGTTTGCTTTTTCACATTGTATTGAATGCTCTATGGATTCATTGGGTGGTATCCTATTGGTCTTAGGCTCACACCCTACTTACACCCCTTGGGTGTAAGTATACATTATTATGGTTGACTAAGGTTAAGGGAAGCCTATGGGTGATGGAGGTTCAGGGTGTTAGTTCTCATCCTTGGTGAAGAGTTGTGGAGATGGCTTCTGGGTGATGAACCCTTGCCATGTGGAGTCATTGGGTATAGTGTCCCCATATTCCAGGGGCTTCCGACTAGTAGTGGGGTTTAATGGTAAGTCGGTGGGGAGACTATACCCCCTTTCCAGAGTACACAGCGGGAAGCAGTAAAATGATAGAATAGAAGAAGCACAAATAATGGATAAGCAGTAGAAAAGGGTAAATATACAAACCAAACAATAGAGGTAAGGAAACCCTAATAAATATTCAAAAGAATCATAGGCTGTGTCTAATACAAAATGAATGCTTGGCATGCTGATACAAAAGTAAACAAAAGACTAGCCCGCTACAAGCAGTACAAAAGGAAAAAAAGAACAAAAAGGAAGTCCACGAGCATCTCTAGACAAGCTCGATCCTCTACTCTAGAACCCCAACTAGAACATATATATAGACATCAGAAACCTGAAACAAGGCCATTTCCCCTTCTAGTACCTGCAGCAGAAAAGTCTACATGCGTGCCCTGGGGGCCGCTCGGGTTGGGTGTGAGACAAGTCTCAATAGGCCACCACCAACGGTGTCTACGTGTAATCCAAAAAGGTTGATCTCAAGTAAACAATGTGTAATAGACTGTAAGCAAGTAAAGCAATGTAAAGAGAAACCATCCCTCTCAAGTTTCGGAAGGACACCTGACGGGTCTACCAACTTCAACTCATAGATAGTATGTCTGAATGAGTCACCTTCTTATTTAGAGATAGATATATATATACATATATATATATATAAACCATTAGGTAGGACCGGGATGGAACTCACGGACGTCCTGAACCTAGGGGTAGCACTCTCGATCCTACCTCGGGCCCAACCTTGGCGAAGCTCTCACGGTCTATCCCCGGCCCGAAGGCTTAATAATTATTCAAGGGAGCTCTCACAGTCTGCGCTTAGCCCAAAGCTGTAACATAGGGGAGATCTCATGGTCTACCCCTGGCCTGAAGCTATATCATTTAATTAGGGGATCTCTCACAGTCTACCTCTAGCCCGATGCAGTATCATAAGGGAGCTCTCACAGTCTAACCCTGGACCGAAGCTATATCATTTAATTAGGGGGCTCTCACAGTCTACCCCTAGCCCAAAGCCATACCATAGGGGATCTCTCACAATCTACCCCTGGCCCGAAGCATAATAATTTAATCTACATAGGTTATAAGGCATACACTTCTTATAACATTCATATCAATAAAACAAGGCATTTCCATCTCACAATATCACATAATCACATATCAAGCAAACATGCATTTAAAATAATAAAAGGGGTTTAGGCTAACTCATCCTATCCAAGCCCTAACCAATCCATCCCATTTTCCTCACATGGAAATTGGCTTTCAAGACATATCCATAAAGTCCAAAGGTGAAAAAAGGCTAAAACTCAAGGTATAACACCTATGGGTGTCCATACCGGGGTCATACGGTACCCAAACACCAAAATGAGGGTAGTTCCCATAACCTCCTATCACAAGTGTCATTTAGACAGTAAGCACTCAATAATAATAAGAGTTTTGGCGAAAGGAAAACTATGGAATGACGGTATAAACCCAAAAGGATGAAAACCAAAAATGAAAACCACATGAATACCTACTTTAGGGCTGTAGGTGTAGGCTCGCTTAATATCAGCCACATATTCAAAGTAGATTAGAAGAGATCTGAGTTCCAGTCCAATTCCCTGAAAATAGGGCATATGAGCCTGCATCAAAATTTTGCGATGGAAGGCAATATTTGTCAAGGAAGAAGGGGTGTGTGAGGTAAGCCTTACCATGGCCTTTATAATGCTTTCGTCGGATCAAGGAACGGACACCGGGGGAAGAAACTACAAGGAAAATATAGGGGAGAGGGTTTGGGAGCTCAAGGAGGAGTTATTCTTATGTTCTGTCTGCTGAAATAAAAAAGAAAAGGCTTAAGGTCGTAATGATATTTAAGGGGAAAACATTAAATTTACCAAGATCTGGGTCGCACGGTTTAGGCGCACAGTTTACTAAACTGTGCGCAAACTTTGCGCACTTCCCTACCTCCAGAAAAAGGGTCGCACGGGTCAGGCATACGGTTTACCCAAACCGTGCGCAAACCATGTACACCTCTCTGCTTCTAGACCTAAGGCCGCACGGTTTACCCAAACTGTGCGCAAGCCGTGTGCAAGCCATGTGCCCCTGTCTGCAAGTCCATTTCTCAAACTCCTGGGCTCTGAACCAACCCCGGACACTCCCCGGACCTTCCTTAAGATGTAACACCCATGAAACAAGCTTTAAGGAAATATTTGAAAGAAAAACTAATGATTTGTACCTTTGCCAAAGATTCGGGTTGTTACAACCTTCCCTCTTTAAAGAAACTCGTCCCTGAGTTGGCCTTTCGAGGGTAAAGAGGTGTCACTAGAGAAAAACACTGGTCATTGAGATCGTATATCAGCCCCCCGCTCCCAGGTCTCATCATGTACCCGACTGTGCTGCTATAGCACCCGCATAAGAGGAATGGACCTGCCTCGGAGTGTCTTCACGCTCCGGTCGACAATTCGCATCGGATACTCCTCAAAGGAATCATCCATATCCAGTTCATCCTCATCAGGATGAAACACATGAGTCAGATCTGAAAGGTACCAGCGAAGCTGAGATACATGAAAAACATTAGGCATGTCCTGATATCTCTGCAGAAGTGAAAGCTATTAAGCTACTGGTCCAATCCACTTCACCACCTCAATGGGTCCTATGAACCTCGAAGAAAGCATGCCATACTTTTGAATATGTCTTGTCCCTAACCTGGGCGAGACCTTCAAGAAAACCCAGTTCCCAACCTCAAACTCAAGAAGTCGTCTGTGCTTGTTAGCGTAAGACTGTTGTCTAGACTGAGTTGTCTGCATACGCTTCCTGATAAGTTGTATCTACTCAGTTGTCTCCTGCACAAGATGTGGTTCTAGAACAGCTGCCTCCCCTACTTCATGCCAACAAAAAGGAGAGAGACAAGGCCTACCATATAAGGCTTCATAGGTAGCCATCTCAATGGTATCCTGGAAGCTATTGTTATAACTGAACTCGACAAGAGGAATGATTTTCTCCCATGAACCTCCAAAATCGAGAACACATGCACGTAACATATCCTCTAGTACCTGTATTGTCCACTTAGTATGTCCGTCAGCTTGTGGGTGATAGGTCGTACTCAAAAGTACCTGCATACCTAAAGCCTTCTGTAAACCCTTCTAGAACTAAGATGTAAAATGAGGATCTCTGTCTGAAAGAACAGAACAAGGTTCTCTATGAATGTGTACTATTTCCTTAACATACAGCCTTCCCATGTCGTCAACCGTGAAGGTCTCCTGCACAGGTAAGAAATGTGCGACCTTCGTCAGACAGTCGATGATAACCCATACTGCATCGTTGCCATGAGGTGAACTGGGTAATTGTAACACCCCGACCCCAGTTACCCATAGTCGGTGCTTATTTTAATACATTGGAATGATTACAAGGAATCAAGTCCTGAAGGACCGGTTGGTTTAATAGTCTTGGAAAATTGAATACATACCTGAATGTTACATTACACTTTATAAAATACAAAACAACATAAATAATCTTTTATGAACACCATTATTCCCTTGGCTTAACCCTGCATATCCATCACAATACACTTCTCGGAATCCTGGGAAAATAAAACATAGAAAGTGGTGGGCTCAGATGCTCAGTAAGGATAACAATATAGCGGAAACATTCATGAATAAACATAAACAATTAGAGCAATGTATAACTAAAATAAAATCCTTTTAAACTTGAACTTAAGCATAATATGGCAAAGATAAAAATCAAAAAATTCCATTTACTTACTCGCATGGATATTCTACTAGTCAAATAATCACATGCAATATCAATAACCACTTTCATAATGATGGAATTCATAATGGCAGACTATCATCACCACGTAGCCAAGGCCTCGTGCTAAGACTAAAAATAAGATTTTGTCAAGGCCTCATGCCAAGACACTAGTTTGCCTCATGAGACCTACCGATACATCGAGGAGCTATAGCGGGCTCCACCCGTCACTTATTAAGTCCAATTCATTCCTTATATGAACAGATTTAGACATAACATAAACATTCGTATTAAAACTAGAATACAAAATGTCAATACTTTCTCCATAAACCATGAATGGTATAAAAATAACACATCCATAGTCGAAAATATCACAAAACCTTCAATGGATGTTTTTTTTAATAAATCAACTTCAAATAAGCTTAAAATCCATCAAAGGATGTTGACATAGATGAAATCAAAACTATTTGAGAGAAATATATCTTTTTTTTAAATAATTTAAAAGTCACATAATTATAAAATAAAAAATTTAGTTTGAAAATATTCTTATAATATTGTAAGGGAAGCTTTGAAGATTTTGTAACGGTGTAAAATAGCTGCATACACTGTATAAGTTAAAAAAATACATTCTTACCTTAGTTGTTTCGAAAAGTTTAAAAAAGACCTTGTTTGGAAAACGATAGAAAGATACCTTTATAAACATCTTATAAAAAGTCAACAAGGGTAAAAATGACATTAACCCATTGTCTATAAAATAGTAATAATTTTTTGAAATACTTGTTTAAGAAACATGGATGTGGATGATAAAGATGTCCCAGTAGATAATTACATATAAATAACCTCGGATAATGAAGAGATTGTGAAATAAACGCTTACCTTGTATTTTTCCTTATTTGATGGTATGTTAACCTCCTGTATAATAGTTAAAACATTTTTATTAAATTATACAAGAACCATATACCTAATTATGATAACATATATGATTTTATAATAATGCTCTGTTAATAATACTTTAGTATTATCGTCGTTTCGGGTGTTAACTTACTTGTTTTCTTTTATATGTTTTTTTACATAAGTCATGTTTGTTATGGATAGATTGTATCCTATTCATATCCAAAATGATATAAAGTTAATAAATATTACTTTTAATCATCAAATGAGATTCAATATTGAATGGATACGATGGGGAATGAATCTCATCGCGTTCGTGGAGACGGTAGTCCATACGTACGCACGAGCGACAAAATAATACTTCTGATATTAAAATAATATATAATTGGATGGTATATCATATATACCAAATCATTATCATTTATATTTATTATTTACATGAATAAAACATCATTATTATACCCATCCAAATAATAATATATTGAATAACAATTACACCACGACGTGGAGACGGTAAGCCGTACGTACGCATGTATGGTGACATGTCATTCAAAGGATGGATAGAATACTGAATATGGTTGTACCATATTTATAATAACATCACAATATATAGGAGATACTGGAGTTATTATTTTAGAATGGTAATAACAAAGAAATAATAAGTTGATGAAGAAATGAATGTGAAAAAGTGTAGTGAAAACATTACCTCTTCTTCGGGTTCTTCCTTTTGATTTGATCAAAATGTCTCTTTAGGTTGGCTTTCTGATCAAACTAAGGCCTCCAGTTTTAAGTTAGGGAATTTTAGAGAGTATTTGTTCAGGTTTTGGCCGAACCAAAAGGCTTTGAAGGTTTGAAGAATTGGTTAGAAGTGGTGTCCTTTTATAAGCTGGAGGAGGGGCACCTTAAGAAAATCTAGAAATATTATTTTATAATAAATTAAGATTCGGTTTCTAATGGATCCAAAGTGGATTATTTAAAGGTTAAGGTGGGTATTGGTCGAAAAAAACTCATCCAATAGAATTTAGACAGGTCTGGGTCATTATATTAACATTATCTTTTAGTTTTAATTCTTAGTTAATTAGTTTGACACTTACCATGCCACTTTGTATTTTTATATTATATAGTTAATAAACATACTATATTCTGCCAATAGAACCTCAATTGGTTAATTAATGTCATACATATTATTATATAAGTCTTTTGGCCTAAACTTAGATTTTTAGGAACATTATATCAATTAATAATATAATATTTGTTTTAAAAATTATTTTATGTCAATTTTGACACTATTTGGTATTTGTTTTTTTTTAAAATAATAACAACATTATTACTTCAAAAAAATACATTAAATAAATACTAAAATGTAATATTCACCTATAAAATTCTTGGATGTCATAAAAACTTTGAAATTATCTTTATTTTAATATTTATAATACCATTTATTTGATTCTTTCATGAATAAGGTAATTACTGTATCATCGTTGTGTCATAAATAAAACTATTTATTTAATGTCTAAAAATTATAATAAAATATCATGATGTATTAAATCGTTTTATCTTTATAATGAATATTTATAATAGAATTTATCTTATGTAAAACCCTATATTAAAAATGTTTTAGTTATTAAACTTTGATTTTAACTCTTTTAACTCTTCTTTGAATTAAATAATAATAAATGTCCTAATCTAATCCAAGTGGACCAAATAGGTTCATAGTTTATTCCGAAGGTTGTTTTTGGTCGAATTATGTGTATCCAATAGAATTAGGACATGTTTTAGGGTAATAATAATATCATTTTTACCCTTAATTACCATATTAATTTTTACCGTGGAAAATAAAAGTAAAAAGCTACTATTAATCAAAAAAATTATCTTATTGAACAACGTTTTACTCCTTGATATGAACCATGTCTCTCGGATTTTCAAAATTCCACTCACAAAAGCGGTAAAATTATGATTTATGTGAATTTGCAAATTCTCCTAGGAGGTGGGTAATAGACGGTGAAAAGTTCAATAAAATTTTTATATATCTAAAATTATTATAAACTGACTCCAATGAATTACAATGATCTTATATAGGTATTATGTAACTATTTTTACATTAAATATTTTAAATAAAATCAATAATTATTTAAATAAAAATTCGGTTTTAAATTATAACTCAATGTTTTTCACCATTGATCAAAAATTAAAAGTTTTCAGAAAAATACCAAAAATTTACCCTAAACAAATTTTGATATTACAAATTCAATAATGAAGTCTATTTTACAAAATTAAAAACATAGAAGTTTCATTTATTAATTTAAAGTTAATTCGTGCTGTTAAAATAAAAAGCGTGTTTTTAAGAAACAATATCTATCAAAAGATTGACACTTGTTTATGTATGGTTTAAAAGTGAAATTATGTCCAATAACCAAAATTGGATAAAATTATAAAAATATATTCTAAATTTAATTTAAAACCACTCAAATTCACAATTTAACAATATTAATTATTTTGTTTTTAATTAAAATTTAGTAATTTTCACTATTCTTCAAAATAAGAAAGTTATCAGAAAAGTGCCAAAAATTCACCATAAGCTAATTTCGATATTTTGAATACAAAAATGAAGTCCATTTTGAAAGATAAAATGTATAAAATTTCAAAAATTGGGTATTACTATTCATAACTGGTAGTTTGATTGGTTGTGGTTTGTGTTAGAACATGAAGTTGCATACAACACACGCTACTGTATTATTCAAAGAGAAGTGTATCATGGATGCTTGGGGTGTTACATTCTCCCCTCCTTCAATAAATTGTGTCCTCACAATTTATGCTCGGTATTGGAAACATGGGGTTGACGTTTCAAAATATCTTAGTTGAAATCCCAAATATAAAATTGAATTAATGAGGCCTCTATTTAAAATAAAGAGTGTTAAGTATGAAGGTTACTGAAAATAACACATACTAGGGTTCCATGTAGTAAAATATGGATATGTAAGAGAAATATAAACATCAATATCTGCTTAAGAGTGGTATAGAACATGGCTATGAAAAGGCCAACAATCCCAAAGCCATAAATTTATGATGATCTAATGTACCATCTAGGACAAAATTTTTGTTCTAAGTTCCTTTTCTTAATGTTGAGGAATTTATTTATGTGATTGACTAAGATCATAAGGAGATATACTTACTTTATAATTAGAGTTTTATCGATTAATAAATTTCTACCACAAACTCATCTTTCACCCCAAAACATAATACAACTCAAAAATACTCTATTTATCCTAATCGTATAGGATTCCAAATATAATGAATTTATAATTCACATATCAGACCCTTTATGAAAAGAAACTACATTATACCATCCAGGAACTTCATGTTGTCCAGTGGTAGGTGATAAATCCCAATTGCACTATGGTGTTGGGTTCGATTCCAGCAGCTTTGTCCGACACGACGGATTGTCACATGGTCTGCGTGTTGTCCTTTTATAATAATCCAAAACTAAGCTTTCAAACTTAATCCATTCCAACCTTTAGACTTAATCAAAATACTACTATCCAAACTCAAAGTCCAAAATTTATAAGGAAGATAAACACAATGAAGATCCTTTTTTCCATCTAATAACATGTGAACACCTTCACCGTGTATTATTTTAAAACAAGGTAACATCCTGAAATACCAAAAAACATATTGATTACATTCATTCTCCCTTATACCTTATAGAATACTGGATATACTTCATCCATCAAAAAAATTTGAAAACTCCATCAATTATGGAATATACAAATCTTTAATCAGTTTCAAGGCAATCCATAATATCCAATATAATTTTCCCAAAATCAACTATATCTTATTCCAAAATCAATACCTCAATATTAGAAAAATATTAAGGTTTATCTTTCCTTCAACCATGTAATTTACAAAAAGTTTAACTCACTGTAGAGTCACTTTTCTTCTTACCATAAAATCTCAAATCCTCAATGAAATAGTACTGCAGTACAATCCTTATTTATTTCCAGTACATCATTGATACAACACTTCAATGAAATAATTCCAAAATAAGAACACTAGTCATTCCTCTTTATCTGTGGTAGTATCATAACTTTACTATTATCCAGTAGAATCAATTGAGGCATAGTCTGATAACTGGGACATTGGTTCACGTAGTTTCCAAACTCCATTTAGATGAAGCACTTTACATTTGAAACCTTTTTCTTGCCCTTGAATTCACGTACTTGGAGTCCTTTTTCTCCACACTTATAACATACTCCCATTTCCTTCAAGAATTTTCCATGGTGATTTTTTCAAAAGTTATTACATATGGGAAAATCCTTCTTTACCTTATTCCCTTTATATGTCCTTCTCTCTACCATCCTTTCCATCTCTGGCTTCCCTTCAAATCCATAGGACTCTGAGAATTATTTACTTATCTTATAAACACATGATACTATTTCTTCATATGAATATAATACGTGGGAGACTATTTCCCTTATAAATTCTAGCTTAAGACCATGAAATATATGATCTTTATTACTCTTTGGATCATGCGTATTTCTAGAGTTCTCATTCCTTCTATTGGGGGACATTTGGAAAGAATGACACACACTAGATTAGTTTATGAATAGAAATACCTAATCCCAAACTTGTAAAACAGTTAATAAAAATTTAAAAATTTATGGATATAATCCATAATCATAAAAATGTCTTCTTTGAGAAATTATATACTCATAAACCCTTCATAATGGTTTGTAATGAAAATGAGAATTATCCTAAGCATATCCCCCGGGAGTGTCGTAACCAAGATTGCAGCAAGGCCCATTGTCGTGCACCAGTTCCCGTTCGATTCTAGCTCAAAGTAGTGTTTTTAGGTTTTACCCCTAGGAACATATGTGCCAGAGCCGCCTCTACCTGCTCGTATCCAGATAGGGATGTATTTCTCGGAAAACTCACAAAATCTCTACAATATCAAAATTCTAGGAAGTTCTTCTATACTAATCCTCAATTTCTATCTTAGGGTAATGTTCTCTAATCAGAGTTTATATAAATCTAGCTTCCATGATTATTGTTAAACTTCCTCTGATACCAACTGTAACGCCCCAACCCCAGTTACCCAGAGTCGGTGCATTATTTTAACACATTGGCATGATTACAAGGAATCAAGTCTCGAAGGACCGGTCGGTTTAGAAGTCTTGTAAAATAGATTACATACATGAATGTTACATTAAACTTGATAACATAAAAAAACAACATAAATAATCCTTTATGAACACCATTATTCCCTTGGCTTAACCCTACATATCAATCACAATACACTTCTTGGAATCCTGGGAAAATAAAACATAGAAAGTGGTGAGCTCAGATGCTCGGTAAGGATAACAATATAGTAGAAACTTTCATGAATAAACATAAACATTTAAGGAAATATATAACTAAAACAAAAGCCTTTTAAACATGAAATTCAGCATTATATGGAAAAGATAAAGATCAAATAATTCCATTTACTTACTCGAATGGATATTATACTAGTCGAATAATCACATGCAATATCAATAACAACTTTCATAATGACAGAATGCATAATGCCAGACTATCATCACCACGTAGACAAGGCCTCGTTCCAAGACTACAAATAAGATTTTTTCAAGGCCTTGTGCAAAGACACTAGTTTGTCTCATGAGACCTACCGATGCATCGAGGAGCTATAGTGGGCTCCACTCGTCACTTATTAAGTCCAATGCATTCCTCATATGAACAGGTTTAAACATAACAGAAACATTCGTATTTAAACTAGCATACAAAATGTCAATAATTTCTCCATAAACCATGAATGGTATAAAAATAACACATCCACAGTCAAAAATATCACAAAACCATCAATGGAAGATTTGTATAATAAATCAACTTCAAATAATCTTAAAATCCATCAAAGGATATTAACATAGATGAAATCAAAACTATTTGAGAGAAATATCTCTCTTTTTTTAAATCATATAAAAGTCACATAATTATAAAATAAAACATTTAGTTTGAATATATTCTTATATTCTTGTAAGGGGTGCTTTGAATATTTTATAACGGTGTAAAATAGCCGCATACGCCGTATAATTTAAAAAAGACATTCTTACCTTAATTTATTCAAAAAGTTTAAAAATGACCTTGTTTGGAAAACGATTGAAAGATACCTTTATTTACATCTTATAAAAAATAAAAAAGGGTATAAATGACTTTAACCGATAGTCTATAAAATATTAATAATGTTTTGAAATACTTTTTTAAGAAACATGTATGTGGATGATAAAGAGGTCCCAGTAGATAATTACGTATAAACAACCTCGAATAATGAAGAGATTGTGAAATAAAACCATTACCTTGTACTTTTCCTTAGTCGATGGTATGTTAACCACCCGTATAATAGTTAAAACATTGTTATTAAATTATAAAAGAACTATATACATAATTATGATATCATATATGATCTTCTAATAATTCTTTGTTAAAAATAATTTAGTATTATCGTCGTTTCGGGTGTTAACATACTCATTTTCTTTTATATGTTTTGTTACATAAGTCATATTTTTATGGATAGATTGTATCTTATTCATATCCAGAATGATATAATGTTATTAAAAATTACTTTTAATCATAAAATGATAATTATTCTTGAATGGATACGATGGGGAATTAATCTCGTCACGTTCGTGGAGACGGTAGTCCGTACATACGCACCAGTGACAAAATCATTCTTTTGATATTAAAATAATATATAATTGGAAGAAATATCATATATACAGAATAATTATCATGTTATATTTATTATTTACATGGATTAAACATCATTGTTATACCCATCTAAATAATAATATATTGAATAACAATTGCACCGCTACGTGGAAACGGTAATCCGTACGTACGCACGTATGGTGACATGTCATTCAATGGATGGATAAAATATTGAATATGGTTGTACCATATTTATAGGAGATACTGGAGTTGTTATTTTCTGATGGGAATAACATCACAGTATATAGGAGATACTGGAGTTATTATTTTAGAATGGGAATAATAAAGAAAGAATAAGTTGATGAATAAATGAACTTGAAAAAGGGTGGTGAAAGCATTACATCTTCTTTGGGTTCTTCCTTTTGAATTGATCAAAATGGCTCTTTAGGTTGGCTTTATGATCAAACTAAGGCCTCTAGGTTGAAGTGAGGGAAGTTGAGAGAATATTTGGGCAGGGGTTGGAGGAACCAAAAGGCTTTGAATGTGTGAATAATTGGTTATAAGTGGTGTCCTTTTATAAGGGGGAGGAGGGGCACCTTAGGAAAATCTAGAAATATTATTTTATAATAAATTCATATTTGGTTTATAATGGCTACAAAGTGGATTACATAAATTTTAAGGTGGGTATTGGTAGAAAACCACTCAATAAATTGAATTTAGACCGGTTTGGGTCATTATATTAACCTTATCTTTTAGTTTTATCTCTTAGTTAATTAGTTTGACACTTAACATGTCACTTTGTATTTTTATATTATATAGTTAATAAACGTACTATATACTGCCAATAGAACCCCAATTGGTTCATTAATGTCATATATATTATTATATAAGTCTTTTGGCAGAACACTAGATTTTTAGGACCATTATATCAATTAATAATATAATATTGGTTTTTAAAACTATTTTATGTAAATTTTGACACTATTTGGTATTTGTTTTTTGATAAAATAATAACAACATGATTATTTCAAAAACAAATACATTGAATCAATAATAAAATATCATATTCACCTAGAAAATTCATGGATTTCATAAAAACATTGAAATTATATTTAATTTAATATTTATAATACCATTTATTTGAGTCTTTCAAGAATAATGTAATTACTACATCATCATTGTGTCATAAATAAAATTATTTATTTAATTACTAAAAATTATAAATAAAATACCATGATGTAGGAAATAATTTTATATTTCTAATGAATATTTATAATAGAATTTAACTTATGTAAAACCCTATATTAAAAATGTTTTAGTTATTAAACTTTGATTTTAACTCTTTTAACTCTTCTTTGTATTAAATAATAATAAATTTCCTAATCTAATTCAAGTGGACCAAAGAGGTTCATATTTTTTTCCTAAGGTTGTTTTTTGTCGAATAATTTTTATCCAATATAATTAGGACATGTGTTAGGGTAAATAATAATATCATTTTTACCCTTAATTACCCAATTTACTTTTTACCGTTGAAAATAAAAGTGAAAAGTTACTATTCACCAAAAAAAATTATTTTTATCTTATTGAACCACGTTTTACTCCTTGATATTAACTATGTGTCTCAGATTTTTGAAATTCCACTCAGAAAAGTGGTAAAATTAAGATTTATGTGAATTTTCAAATTCTCCTAGCAGGTGGGTAAAAGACGGTTAAAAGTTCAATAAAATTTTTATATATCTAAAATTATTATAAACTGACTCCAGTAAATTACATTAAACATATATAGGTATTATGTATCTATTTTTAAATTACATATTTTAAATAAAATAAATAATTATTTAAATAAAAATTGGGTTTTAAACTATAACTTAGTGTTTTTCACTATTCATCAAAAATTAAAAGTTTTTAGAAAAATAAAAAAATTACCCTAAGATAATTTTGTTATTCCAAATTAAATAATGAAGTATATTTTACTAAATTAAATACATAGAAGTTTTATTTTTAATTTAAAATTAATTCCTGCTATCAAAACAAAAAGCGTGTTTTTAAGAAACAATAACTATTAAGAGATTGACACTTGTTTAAGTACAGTTTAAATGTGAAATTATGTCCAATGACCAACATTGGATTAAATTGTAAAAATATATTCTAAATTTATTTTAAAACCACTCAAATTCAGAATTTATCAATTTTAATTATTTCGATTAAAAAAGTTGTTTTTAATTAAAATTTAGTAATTTTCACTATTCATCAAAATATGAAAGTTATCAGAAATGTACCAAAAATTCACCCTAAGATAATTTCGATATTTCAAATCCAAAAATGAAGTCCATTTTGAAAGATAAAATGTATAAAATTTCAAAAAGTGGGTATTACTATTCATAACGGCTAGTTTTATTGTTTGTGGTGTGTGTTAGAACTCGATGTTGCGTACAACACACACTACTATATTATTCAAAGAGAAGTGTACGATGGAAGCTTGGGGTGTTACAGTAATTCAGTTACAAAGTCCATAGAAACATCATCCCATTTCCACTCTGGAATGGACAACGGCTGCAAAAGCCCAGCCGGACGTTGATGTTCCGCCTTCACCTACAGGCAGGTGGAACAACGCGTGATGAAACTTGCTATCTCCCGCTTCATGCTAGGCCACCAATACTGTCGTCGCAAATCACGATACATTTTGGTGATGCCTAGGTGAACTTCCCATGCTGAGTCATGGAAATCCATCATCAGCTCTTCTCTGATGTCTTCGTGGACCCATACACGCCCATAGAATAATAATGTATCACCCTCATCCATGGTCCAATCCGTAGAGGCATCATCAGTGACACTTTTTCGTAGGATAAAGCCTTTCGGATATGATAACGGCCTTGCCCTGACCCATTCCAAAAGAGTAGATCTCACTGCTAAGGGTGAGAGAATAGTCTGACCCTAACCCTCTTGAACCTCAACATGCATCTCTGAAAATAGGGCCATCAGCTCCCACTCCTCATCAGATTCCTGAAATACTTGTGAGTGAGTTTTCCGACTCAGCGCATCGGCTACTGAATTTCCGTTCCCAGGAGTGTAGGCCAGTTCAAAATCAAAGGATTTCAGGTACTCAACCCACCTGCATTGCCTGAGATTTAGATCCCACTGAGTGATGATATATTTGAGGCTTTTGTGGTCAGTGAACACCACAAAATGCTCTCCCAACAAGTATTGTCTCCAATATCGTAAGGCATGAACAACCACAGCAGGCTCGAGGTCGTGCGTCGGATAATTCCGTTCAAGAGGCTTTAACTGACGAGAACCAAACGCAATGACTCGCTCGTCCTGCATCAAGACAACTCCAATCCCGATACCTGTTGCATCATAATAGACCCTATAAACCCTTCCTGGCTCCGGCAAGATCAGTATTGGCTCCAAAGTCAGTCTTCCCTTCAGTTCCTAAAAAGATGTTTAAGAAGGTTCTGACCACTCGAATCTCACCCCCTTTTTGGTCAATGCGGTAAGCGGTGCTGCTAGGCATGAAAAGTCATGAATGAACCGCATATAATATCCAGCAAGCCCCAAGAAACTCCTCATATCAAATATTTTCTTGGGTTTCTACCAAGAGACTACAACACTAACCTTCTCAGGGTCAACTAAAACTCCAGACTCAGAAATAATGTGACCCAGGAAGTGAACCTTATTTATCCAAAAGTGGAATTTACTGAGCTTAGCATAAAGCTGATTCTCTCTTAGTGTATTCAGAATGATCTCAAGATGGGTTACATGGTCTTGTCTTGAACGTGAATAGACTAAGATATCATCCACAAATACCACCACATAATAATCAAGGTAAGGGTGAAAATACTATTTATAAGAGCCATAAACATTTTAGGTGCATTCGTAAGCCTGAACGGCATGACTAGGTACTCATAGAGACCATACCTGCTCCTGAATTCCATAAGACGAATGTCTGAAGTCTTGACACACACCTAGTGATAGCCTGAAATCAAATCTATCTTGGCAAACACCTTCTCTCCTTGGAGCTAATCGAAGAGATCATCAATTCTAGGTAAAGGATACCGATTATTAATCGTCAGCTGATTTAATTTACGGTAATCCATGCAAAGATGAAGGGTACCATCTGCCTTCTTAGCAAAGAGAACTGGTGATCCCCAAGGAGAAGTGTTGGGACGTATAAAGCCTTGTTCTTCCAGGTCCTCCAACTAACTCTTGAGCTCTAAAAGCTCCTTAGGTGCCATCCTATAAGGAGGAATGGTCACTGGTGCTGCTCCTTGTACAAGCTCAATGGTAAACTCCACCTCTCACACTGGAGGTAGACCAGATAAGTCATCAGTAAATACATCACTAAAGATCTCCACTACAAGAGGATAAGCAGTGGGTTGTAACCCTTGGTCATCGAGATAAAGACAGGCCACCTGTGTTGTGACACCACCCAACTTCTGATGTTCGGGTCCTACTTGTGTCTCACTAAGATCTCATTATCCCTTATGCACATGTGTTTCACCCTCTGGTGATTTAAACATCACCATCTGCTGATACCAGTAAATATGTGCTCTATATGGAACTAACCAATCCATTCCAACTATTACATCAAAACTTGTCATCTCCAGAACATACTAGTTCCAAATGAAAAGGTAACTGCCCACCTCGAGGGGACAATTCTGACAATAGCGAACACAATATGAATGGACACCTAACGGGGTATCTAACATAATCTCACCATGATACGACTCAATGTCGAGGCCCAAACTCTACGTGATATCCTCCAATAAGAAAGATTGAGAAGCACCTGTATCAAACAAAGCAGATATCAATGTAGAGGCAACTAAAATCGTACCTCGTACAGTAGATGGCCCGACATACTACTCCTGTGGCATAGGCTCGTCTGCATATAACTGGCCGGTACCACGACCCTGAGTCACAGCCTGACTACCCTGAGCAGACCTACACAGCTGGTGCTGAGAGTCATACGCCTGGTTACCTCTTCTTCGACTGCCACCATGGCCTGATCGGCCAGCGGTATTCCAGCCGCCTGACTGATGTGATCCTACCGATCAATCACCAGATCGTGGAGTAGGTGAAGATCCCTGATCACTAGTCCCTGGAGAAAAAGTCATGTAGAAACGTTGAAGGTGACCCATCCTGCCACAGCCTCTGCATTCCACTGGGTTCCCCGGACATTGCGCCCTGAAGTGTCCCTTCCTCCCACACTGATGGAAAATTTATGAACTATCTGTGTTGGGAGCCTGACCGCTGCATCCCCCACGGGGAAACTCAAAACGTCTCTTCCACCCTGAGGAAGACCCACTGGAAGCTTTTGGTGCTGAACCACCCTCATTCATACTATCCTCTTCCCTTAGATTCTGCTCAGTAATTAGATCTTAGTTAACAATATCAATAATAGATGTCAACCTTAACACGTTTACCAAAGACTAGATGGCGTAACTCAGCCCATCCTCAAAACTCCTAGCGGCCATCAGATCATCAGCAGCTAGCGATGGGGAGAAACACTGCATCTCGGTGAATCGGGATGAGTACTCCATGACTATCATGGTCCCCTACTGTAGGTTCATAAACACCCTAGCTCTGTCAGCTCTCAAGGTCTAGGGAAAGAAAACATCATAAAATACTTCGTGGAAATCTTCCCAGACCTTGTCTCCATGCTGTCTCGACTGGGTGAGGATTTCCCACCACCTTCTAGCTGAATCACGTAGCATATAAATGGTTAATTTGACTCTCCACTTGGGAGGAATCTCGAGATGTTCAAAGATGGTCCGGATCGCCTCCATCCAAGACTTAGCAGCAAGAGGTCCGCTATCTCCGAAAAAAGTTAGAGGATGTCATAACTGAAACTCGTGGGTCAACGTTGCCATACTTGGGGCAGATCGCACGCCGCCTTGAATATTCAGCATCATCCTCATGAAACCCTCAAAAAACTGGGCATCAGCACCCAACTCATGATAGAAAAAGGAGCCACAGGTGGCTCGACTGGAAGATCAACTGGTGGCTCAGGGGCCACCACCTCAAGAATGTTGTCATCGCTGCCTTCAGCGCGTACAACTCGAGGACGTCATGGAGGAACAACGCTATAACGCCAAACGAATGTCTTAGAAAAGGAATCCCACAAATTAAGGGCTGGACTCTAGAAGCTAGGACAGGTACTACGCCTTCCTACCTCTAAGATCACCTACCCATACCTACAAGGGTTCTTAGAAAAACAATAAAACATTCAAATTTTTCAAATCCAGTGATATGGCATTTCCCATCCCATAAGGTCTCATATTCCTCATGAACGGAAAGATGACACACACTTGGATGTCATTTCTCATTTACTTAAACTAATCAATAATTCAAATTTTCTTTAAAGAAAAAGATTGGTTTAGTTATAATGTCATTTTCCAATCCATAAGGTCTCGTACACCTTATGAACCAAAGAGTGACACCCACTAAAAACACATAATTTATCAATACACAACAAGAATGAAGGGCTAGCACAAAGGCACACATATAAACAAGGCATGAAAATAAAAAACAGACAAAGCTCGCTGAAAATTTAAACGTGGCATGGCAATATGCGTGGCCTGATCATATTGTGCATATCATGATGCATGTTCTAATACATAAACCTCATTTCATTGGGTCAAACCATGAAATCCAAATCCCATCATTGAAAATATAAATAACATCACAAAACATTTTATGCACCCAATGGTGAAATGGTATCAACAGTAAATTGAAGAGTCAATAAAAACATAAAATAGGAAACTTGGCCCATACCTCGTACATGGGTTCGCGATGCCAAATAATGGATCATGGCTAAGTCTATAAGTGTTCCCATTATCCATGTCTATCGTTGCCAAATATTAAAGCAAGAAGAAAGAAAATCCTTTGATACCACTTTGTGATGTCCCAGACCCGGCTGCACCTCAACCTGAGCCCCAATCCCCGAGCCCGGTTGGACACATGACCCCTGGCACACCTCCCCATATGCCAGGGGCTTCCGAATAGCACCGGGGGTTTAATGGTAAGTTGGTGGGGAGACTATACCCCCTTTTCAGAGTACACAGCGGGAAGCAGTAAAGTGATAGAATAGAAGAAGCACAAACAATGGATAATCAGAAGAAAAGGGGAAACATACAAACCAAAAAATAGAAGTAGGGAAACCCTGATAAATATACAAAATCCTCATAGGATGTGTCTAATACAAAATGAATGCATGGAATGCTGATAAAAAAGTAAACAAAAGACTAGCATGCTACAAGTAGTACAAAAGGAACAAAAGAACAAAAAGGAAGTCTGAGAGAATCTCTATCCAAGCTCGGTCCTTTGCTCTAGAACTCCAGATATAACATATATATAGACATCAGAAACATGAAACAGGGCCCTTTCCCCTGCTACTACCTGCAGTAGAAAAGTCTACACGGCTGCCCAGGGGGCCGCCTGGGTAGGGTGTGAAACAAGTCTCATTATGCCACCACCAACGGTGTCTACATGTAATCCAAAAAGGGTGATATCAATTAAACAGTGTGTAATAGACTACAAGAAATTAAAGTAAAGTAAAGAGCAACCTTCCCGCTCAGGTTCCGAAAGGACACCTTGCGGGTCTACCAACTTCAACTCATAGATAGTATGTCTAAATGAGTCACCTGCTTATTTAGAGATAGATATATATATACATATATATATATAATACGTTGGGTAGGACTGGGAATGAACTCACAGACGTCCTTAACCTAGGGGCAGCACTCTCGATCCTACCCCTGGCCCAACCTTGGGGAAGTTCTCACGGTCTATCTCCGGCCCGAAGTCATAATAATTATTGAAGGGGTCTCTCACAATCTACCCTTAGCCCGAAGCAGTAACATATGGGAGCTATCACGATATACCCCTGGCCCAAAGCTATATCATTTAATTAGGGGAGATCTCATGGTCTGCCCCTAGCCCAAAGCCGTATCATTGGGGATCTCTCAAAGTCTACCCCTGGCCTGAAGCTGTATCATATAATTTGGGGAGATCTCACGGTCTGCCCCAAGCCCGAAGTTGTACCATAGCGGAGCTCTCATATTCTACCCCTGGCCCGAAGCTTAATCATTTAATTAGAATAGTTTATCAGGCATACACTTCTTATAACATTCATATCAATAAAACATGGCATTTCCATCTCACAATATCACATAATCATATTTCAAGAAAACATGCATTTAAAATAATAAAAGGGGTTTAGGCTAACTCATCCTAGCAAAGACCTAACCAAACCATCCCATTTGCCTCACATAGAAATTGTCTTTTAAGACATATCCATAAGGTCCAAAGGTAAAAAGGGCTAAAACGCAATGTATAACACCTATGGGTGTCCATACCGGGGTCATATGATACCCAAACACCCGAATGAGGGTAGTTCCCATATCCTCCTATCAAAAGTGTCATTTAGACAGTAAGCAATCAATAATAATAAGATTTTTAGCGAAAGGAAAACCATGGAACGATGGTATAAACCTGAAAAGATGAAAACCCAAAATGAAAATCATGTGACTACCTACCTTAGGGTTGTTGGTGTAGGCTCGCTTAATATCGCCATCAGATTCGCAGTATATTATAAAAGATCTGAGTTCCAATCCAATGCCCTGAAAATAGGGTATAAGATCCTACATCAAAATAGCATGATGGAAGGCAATATTTTCCGAGGAATAAAGGGTGTGTGAGGTATGACTTACCTTGGCCTTTCCAATGCTTTCGTCGGATCAAGGAACGGACACCGGGGGAAAAACCACAAGGAAAAGAGAGAGGAGAGGGTTTGGGAGCTCAAGGAGGAGTTCTTCCTCTGTTCTGTCTGCTGGAATGAAAAAGGAAAGGCTTAAGGCCTTATAGATATTTAAGGGAAAAACTATAAATTTACCCAGATCTGGGTCACACTGTTTAGGCACACATTTTACTAAACCGTGCGCAAACCGTGCGCACTTCCCTGCCTCCAGAAAAAGGGTCGCACGGGTTAGGCACAGAGTTTACCCAAACCGTGCGCAAACCATGTGCACCTCCCTGATTCCAGACCAATGTCCGCACGGTTTACCCAAACCTTGCGCAAGATGTGCGCAGGCCATGCGCCCCTGTCTGCAAGTCCATTTATCAAACTCATGGGCTCCGAACCAACACCGAACACTCCCCGGACCTTCCTTAGGATGTTAAACCCATTGAATAAGCTTAATGGAATGATTTGAAAGAAAAACTAATGATTTGTACCTTTCCCAAAGAGTCGGGTCATTACATAGGCTCACACCCTACTTATATCCCTTGGGTGTAACTAGACTTTATTATGGTTTACTCAGGTTAAGGGAAGCTTATTGGTGATAGCAGTTCAGGGTGTTTGTTCTCATCCTTGGTGCGGAGTTGTGGAGATGGCTTGTGGGTGATGACCCATTGCCATGTTGAGTCATTGGGGCTGTCTTTTTATTGTATTTATTTGAATTTTGACCACTTCCATTGTATTTAAACCAATGTATTTAGTTCTAGTTTTTTCTTAAGGCTTGTTTCCTCGAAAATTTCTGATTTATATTTTGGAATGTTTTTACTGTTTTATGCTTTCATACTCAGGTAAATCGTTCCCAAACCTAAATTAATGATACCCAAGCACTTGTTCCAGCCTGTGGGGATAGGGAACACCCTTCAATCCTTGTCATAGGCTGGGTTTGGTGCCGGTATTGGTGGTGACCATATTCGATTCGTGACATTCTGATATATCATAGAATTCTCTGGACTTGCTGTTAAAGACAACCTTCATCCTACATAGGGTATCATCACTGTGTAACTAAACCTTGAATGTACTCAACATGGAACTGTAGGAGATTCTGAAAAAGTCAAGAAAAAACAAAATGATCTTGGAAATAATAGTCAGATACCATATAATTTGTGATTTTAGGGTCCCATTCTTGGTATTTTTAATTCTATGTAGAATATATTTCACTATGTTAATCATCCTCAAATTCACTAGACAATCCAGAACGTAAATATCACCCTTCTTTTGGGTGTACATATCAACATTTCTCGGAATGAGAAATCCCAGAAACCATAACTCAAGAATCCTAAAATTTATAGAGATATGGTTGATCTTCAGTGTCTTCACCCCTATCAAACCAAGGAATTATATATCCCTCCCCTTATCAAAACTACCTGAGAAATTTGGTAGCTTGTGGGTTCAGAAATTAGGTTCCCCCTCATATGGAATTATAATGATAGTATAAGCCATACTAAAAGAGAGGTAATATGTTTTAATATAACTCTTAAAAGAAAAATTATCTCTCCTATCTTGAACAAAAAATCTAATAGTCTCATAAAATTCTACCAGAAAATCTAGATAAACTGGATCCTGACCCTTCAATTTGGATACCCAAAGACTCTCCCAGCCATTCAACATGATATTTTTCAAAATGTGGGAATCACACTTGGTAAAGAACTCTAGGTATTATATCCTCTCTGTATAGATCTGTAATTCTGAAACTTATTTAATTAACTACATTTGCTTCTAAGGAAATGATTCCAACGACATTCAGAGTTATGTAAACCAGAAATGTTGAATGACTCTTATGTAGAGAGGCAGTGCTTCGGCATGTAAGAGCTTGAAAAACTATGTGGGGAAACCAATAGTGGTCTTTATATAAGAGATTATGTGATGGTTTATGTTCCCAATTTGATCCAATAGATGAAACAAGCACGAACAGATCTGAGAGTTTGGATGAATGCCGAAGAAGGATTTGGGTCGATTCTGGTCATTTGAGGTTTTAAAGTAAAAAAACTCTGATTTATGGAAATTGAATCCCTAAATTTTCTTAAAATAACATAAAATACCAACTAGGGAGAAAACAAATTCTATTTTGAAATTTTAATTAAGAAAGAATACCTTCCAAATTACATATGAAAATTATCATTAATGAGGGAAACTATTCTTGAAGAACATTTGGTTCCGAAAAAATTACTAAGGAAATGAAATTTTTGAAACTGAAAATTTTAGTAGTTAAAGGAAATTAAATTATGAAATTTTGAGTTCCAAAAATTTTGGATAAAATAGATTTCGATTATGAAAAAAAAATTGATTATGAAAAAATATTAATTCAAAAAAAAATTTGGATAGGAGAAACAATTTTGATTACAAAAAAAAATTCGTTAAATAAGAAAATGTACCCCCCACCCTATAAAATGAGTTGCTTAACATATAGAGATATGTTTAAATAAAAAGTTAATATAGAAGATTAATTTACGGTTATCATTCCTAACTGTTGTTTAATGTATTCAGATCTATCAAATGTTAATGATTTAGTAAAAATATCTGCAATTTGATATTTCATTCTGATAAATTGAATAATGATATCTCTATTTATTATGTGATCCCTATAAAAATGATGCGTAATATCTATTTGTTTTTCATGGGAGTGATTTGTAGAGTTTTTTTGTAGGGAAATAGCACTAATACTATATCACATTATATGTGTTTTGGAAAATCACATACCATATCTTGTGAGTGTGTGTTGCATCCATGACACTTTGGCACAACAACATCCAGCTGCTACATATTCATCTTCAGCAGTGGAAAGTTCTACAGAGTGTTTCTTTTTGGCATGACCATGAAACTAATGATTCTCCTAATAAATGAAAATTTCTAGATGTAATTTTTCTATCTATTTTTCATCCACCAAAATCAGCACCTGAAAATATATTTTTTAATACTTTCAAGAAGTATTGAAAATTCCTAAATCCATGATTCCCATTAAATAGAAAAAACATTTTTTCATTACATTTAAATGGGATTCCATATGATTAGATTTATATCATTCACATGAGCATACTAAAAAAATAATTTTTGGATGACTATCATTCAAGTATAGTAAACTTTATATCATACCTCTTAATGATGTTTGAACTTCTAGTTTCCCAACTTCATTAAGATCAAGTGTATTTGAGGTACCGATTGGAGTACTTATACTTTTAGTATTTTCATATCCATACTTTTTGAGAAGATCTTTAATATACTTATTTGTAGATGTATAAGTTCATTCTAGTTTTTGAGAAATTTGAAAACATAGGAAAAATATTAACTCGCCAATCATACTCATTTCAAACTTAGATTTCCTTAGATTCACAAACGAATCAGTTAAAGATTGTTGAGTTGAACCAAATAAGAGAGGGGGAATTGAAAGTTTAAAAACATTCGTTTTTAACCATAATTAAAACTATGTTTGAGAATGTTAAAACGGTAAATTCAAAAACCAAAAAACAGTTCTATATGAAAAACATGGGAGGTTCTAGAAATATGGTTCTGGAAATGAAACTTAAGGAAATTTTATATATTAAAATAGTCTACTTTAAAGAGTATAATTAATGATAATACATAAAAGAATAAGAAAGTATAATGTAATGTCCCGGAAATTCCATATAATTTTTTTTAATTATATAGAATTATTATGAGACCACGAAATCTGACAGTGTGCGATTCTGAGTCTCGGAGTGCCTGGAATGATCCATCGATGTTTTTTACACTTTAATTAGCGTGCATAAGCAGTTTTCCTGAAAAAATGGACTAACACATAAATGGTTTCCCGGATTAGAAGTATGAGGGCACCCTTGCATTCAAAATGGTTGGTTTACCCTAGGTGTGACTTATGTTTGGTCGGTGCGGGCATCCTGTCAAAAAACCCAAAAATGGCATAATCGTAAATAAAATAATTAAATAAATTATTTTATTTTTCAAATGCTTATAAATAAAAAACGATAGCTCGGATTGAAAATCTGAGACCACCGCTGAACTCATGAGGGAATTCTTTATTTAAGAAGATACCAACATTGGCGGGCATGGGCCACTAGTGAAAGTAAGTTTTTGGCCGTGAATAAAATAATTAAGTAACAATTATTTTATTGTAAAATCTGTAACTTTTAAACTGTAACTTGGTTTAGAAATCTGACTGTACTGTTGGGTTCATTTGGGCGTGGTTCTTTTGTGAAGATCCTAACCTCGACTGGCTCATGTCAAGGGTTTTTGTTAATAATTTTCAGAACTATTTTTCAGGTACTCTCTATAAACACACAAGCGTCATTTTGTAACTTTTAACCCATTGCCCATACTTGAAATCTGAGTACACAGTTGAACTCGCAGCGCCGATATTCGCTTAGAGAGACTTTCACCTCAACGGTAGTTGGTTGAGGGTGAGATTTAGTTTTTGGGATTTTCATGAATGAATAAAATAAAAATAAAATTGTGTAAAAAATTATTTTTATTTGAAACACACATCTAAATGTTAAAGAGGTGGGGACCACCTGAACTAAAACCTCCCACTTGTTGTTAAAGAGGATGGGACAACCAGAACTAAAACACATTTTTGTGAATTCATGGTGGTGGGGACCACATGAACCCCTCTTAAATGAGGGGAAGTCCCTTGGAATCCTCCCAATTAATTGCACCAATGTAAACTAATTGTCCTGACCCTTTTTAAATACTAAGTAATAGCGTCGTTAGAATTTAGGAATTTTTTTAATAAATGAACTGTCATAAATTCCAAGATTGTTACTTACCTCCCCCCACTCACCTATTTATATGGATCTTGAGAGGAGGATTTGGGATGGCTTCACCAAGCGATGAAGCGCTGGTAATGTGTCGTGACGCCCAACACATGGAGAAATTTTTTGCTTCTCCAACAAAGTACTCCTCTAATTAAGAATTCCAACTTCAAATTCTACCTTGGGACACCCTCCAATGGAGAATTTCTTCGACTACGACGAACCGGCGTGCGATCCCAGGATTGGAGGTGTGTGGAGGATGAGAAGAACGCCAATAACTTCTACATCGTTCTCACGCCAACGTCAACGAACAATCCAAGGTAGGGGTTTAATTTGAGTGTGTTTATATTCCCTTTTTCTTCCATTATAAAACAAAGAATGTGTATCCACTCATTATCAAGTTGATACGCGGATGTTTTTTTATGGGTTGGGAATAGTTATTGTGGTGTAATTATAGGGTGGATGTTTGAATTTCTTCCCATATGTTCTTCTTCAAGTTCTTATTAAGCCATATACTTCCTCCCTAACATGGAGGGTATGGGCCAAACAAAAATGGCCCGACCCCTCCACAAATATTTTTATGATTTGCGTTGTTGAACACGACGAAGGTGATAGTGCAATGACAACGCCACGTGGCCACCGTTGCCTTGCAACCTCCGCGCTCTCACAACACCCACATGGTTGAGCCGCTTCGCGGCACCCACGACCCCCGAGCACTGCGGATCTGCCACACACAGTCCCACTACGCTGCCCATAGCTTCCCTCGTCCGGGTCGAGCTGCTGCCACCGACCAGGCCGAGTCGCCGCAGTCGTCCGCCAAGCCACCGCCTCTTAAGGGGCCAAGCCTCCTTCCTTGTTCGATGAGCCACCACCGCCATCCGCCGAGCTACTCTCACCGTCCGTCGAGACACCTTCGACTAGAACGATCCACCACCACCATCCACCGAGCCTCCGCTGACCAGGCCGAGCCGCCGCCGCCATCCGTCGGGCTATAACCACCGACTGGGTTGAGCCGCCCCCGCCGTCTACTGAGCTTCCACCGTCGCACCGGGTCGAGCCACCGATTCCTTCCTTCGAGCCACCACTGCTGCTACGACCAAGCCACCCATGGCCAAACCACTCTGGTCGATCCACCCGTGGCCGAGCCGCTCGGGCCGAGTCCCCCGTGGCCTCTAGTCGCTCCGGTCAAATTTCCTATGGCCCCGAGCCCCTCTGGCCGGGCTGCCCCACGGCCTCTGCCCTCCTGTCCAAGTCGCCTTGGCCGAGTCACCATGCGGCCTAGCGCCATACGTGGATGAACTCTTGCGGCTTTCCATACCACCCAGCTGGCCGGCCCCAAACCAACGGCTTGGGTCGAACCGAACCGGGTTGGCCCAGGCTAAGTCGGGTCGGGTCAGACCGGCCCCGGGCCCACTACGACCCATTTACTTTCTTTTGGCCATAACTTTCACACTACACGTCCGTTAGATGAACCGTCTGTGGCGTTGGAAACCTTGGAGTGAGTCAGTCCCTTTGGGTTATACCCAAATTGTGTTTTTCATTAGGATGGGGAACGTTCAGGTTAGATCAAGCACGAATCCAACCGGGGCCCCTATATTAAATGGCTAATAACTCACAGACCGGGCATCTGATTGACGCGTCGTCTGTTACGTTGAAATCCCTATGACGTGGCCGGACTTTAAGATACATCCTCACGGTACTTATTTGTAGTTGGAGTATTGACCAGTAGCTTATGGAGAAGATCCTCCCAGAGGCGAGTGAGAATTATGCGGAGACCTAGTGGCTGGCTGAGACTTGACGACTGCTGACCGTTTCGACTCAGAGTGACTTGACAGGCTCAGTGGTGAGCTCCTTGGTGATGCGCCAGACTCATATTGGGGAGCTCCTTGGTGACGCGGCAGACCCACGGTACTCGACAAGAGGAGTACCTCAGCTGGCCACGAGGGGGAGCGCCTCTATGTGACACGGCAGACCCATGGTGGGGAGCGCCTCTGTGTGATGTGGCAGACCCATGGTACTTGACTGGAAATGTACCTCAGAAGTCCAAGGATAGTTGGAAGCGCCGTTGTGTGACGTAGCAGTCCCATTGTACTTTATAGAGGAGGATTTTTCTAGCAGCTGAGGTGTTCAACAATGTTACTTGGGATGTTACTTGATACTACCCCTAGAATAAATCCTAGTGTGAGCTGAGTCAGTATCTCTGTGTTTTCCACATGATTGAGATGAATTACTTGATAACATAGGTATCTGTATGGGTTGTCTATTGATTTCATACTTTGTGGTTTTTCCGTGGTGGATTTTGTGAGACCTTGAGGGTCTCGTGGTCCCTACTGAGTATCGTTATACTCACCCATGTATGGGCTACCCCCGCACTTCATTGTGTTTGTTGCAGACGAAGGAAATTTCTTACTAAATACGGGATTACCAGGACTAGACGGTAACCAGAGGTGGACCATACGATGAGTCGGTACATGAAGAATATGGATGGATGAGGAGTGTTGAGGAGGTGCTATGTACCTACCCTTTAGGTAGGAGTCTCAAAGGATTACCCAGTAGTTTTTTTCTTTTTTCTTCAGTTGTACAGTACTTTCAGTTTCTTGTACTTAACTGTTGGGCTTGTATACAAGCCCCTTTTACTTTTAGCACTCTTTTGTTATACAGTTTTACATGGTGTTTCTTATCTTTTTTTGTGCTTGGTTGTGTGTGTTATAGGTTATAAAGACAATGCCATCCCATTTTAGGGAATCACACCTTTGGTTCTAGTCGTCATCCTATGGCCTATGGAAGGTGGGCTTGGGGTAGTCATGGCACGGGCCCTGGGGGACAGGTCATGACAAATTGGTATCAAAGGATTCAGTCCTACTATAGAACTAGGACTCTGATCCTTTTTTTTGTAAATAGTGTTATGTTTAGTGAGTTTGGTTATTAGTTTAGGGAATCCAGTGTTGGTTCGGCGGCCGACGTATCTATAAACCAGGACCCTGACATCTGATTTCTGACTCAGTGCACAAAAATGCTGATTGCATGTATGTTTTGAAATTTTTTTCTTGCATCTTCTTGAGTGAGCTCACCAGGTTTAACTGAATGATCGAGGAACACATGTTATTTATCTAGATACCATTGCATAGACAGCCATTTATGATTCTTGGTAGAGTAGACGATGACGAACCACTAAGAAATGAGGCTCCGGTGCATGGCCCTCTAACTATGTTGGCACCTTCAGGTGGCGTACCAGTATCACCACCACTCGTTGAGAAGAAGTTACCACCAGCCACACTGGCGAATGTTGCACGCCGAATGATCCCTTTGGATGAGTTCCAGCGACAGAGGCCTATGAGTTTACGAGTCGAGACAATTTCTCATGCATCTGAGGGATGGCTGGAGGTGGTCACTAGAGTTTTCCGCCTAGTTGAGACACCAGTAGAGGAGATGGTGATCATAACTACTAGACTTTTTCATTAAGTGACCATGAGGACTATCTGGATAGTGATGAGGCTTCGGTACATGGATTGTTGCCCTAAATGGTACATTCGGGTAGTGTGTTAGCTATATCAGTACATGTTGGTCAACAGTTACAACCGGCGGTACCGATAAAGGACACATATAGGCTTAGTTCCTTTCACGTGATTCTGCATCAGATACCCATCAGGTTCTGAGGTGAGCCCAAATCACAGGTGGCTGACGATGGGCTTGAGGAGGCGGCTGATGGTTCTCTAGATCTTCTACAGCTTCGTCAGGATGACATGTTGGTAGATGAGTATTCATCGAGACATACCAATAATTCCTTGTACATGATGAATACGATATGATCAGTGCTTCGGGGCTTGGACTTTCAAGTGCAGTGTTTTTAAGGACATCTGAGCCAGCACTATTCTTCTATGCCTTCCTACTTATGTTGGGGTGATAGAGTGTACCTTTGTGGTTGAATGTTCTTTGGCTAAGTGGATACAGCCAGTGAATTTTAGTAGTGGGAAAACAGGAAACTTGTTCAAGTCATAAAGACTTGGGTGTGTAAAAATGTTTTGGGAAGAAAAAAGTGTTAGGGAAAGTTGAATCTGCAGGGAAACAGACGTGGAAGCAGAGCTAGGAGAGCAGCATGATGTGGTGTACTTTTCGATATGTTTCAATTGCCCTCCTTTTTGTGGACCCGACCAGGCTCAGGGAGCTAGAGGACTGGGGAAGGGAGTAGCTGTATGTGGTCAAAGAGTGTGACCCAAGGGCTCTATGATTGATTTGATGTATGGTCTGTATCTACAACTATTTTCCATATAAATAGACATAGGTATCAATCATTTCTTCTTTCCACAAATCATGTTCAAGACATAGAGTTTCCAGTTAAGATGTTGACTTGACCCTCATTTATAGTGATACCTTTGGGAGGAGACTAGATAATCACACTTACATCGATGGTGTGATCTGACCCTTGAGGCGAGAGTTTCGGTTGGAACCTCTGGGTGGCAACATCAAGGACTTAAGACGTTAGTTTGGGTATAGACTGGAAATCCATAGTTCATTCTCTGATTGATTGTATTTGGAAAAGAAGTTGTTGTTTGCCTACTATGTTGGAATCAGGTTTTCATTGGTCGGTGAAAAAATAAACCTGAGCTGTACAAGATAAACTCATTCATAGGAGTTTTCAGTTTTCAGTTCCAAACAAGAGTGGAAAAGCATGGGGACATCTTTCTAAAAGATGTTTCTAGGAATACCTCCATTAAAGGAGTGGGGCGTCTGCTTTGGTGAGGTACTACTAGAGATTTGTACCTGTATTTTCTAGGGTAGCGACATCTTTATCAGAATTGACAAAGAACGGGCAACCCTTCATTTGCTCAGAGAGAAGCAAGCAGAGTTTTCAGGAGCAGAGGCAGAGGCTTACTGGTACACCCATCTTCAGGCTATCGGATCAGGGCATAAGGTATGTAGTCTACTGCGACGCATTAGAGACCGGGCTCGGATGAGTCCTGATGCAGGATCAAGCAGTGATCATATATGGTTCTCGATAGCTTAGATAACATGAGTAGAACTACGCTAACCATGACCTGGAATTAGCAGTAGTGGTCTTCACCTTGAAGATATGGTGACATTACTTGATGGGAAAGAATTTTTCAGTCTACTGAAATCACAAGAGTCTCAGGTATATTATCTCTCAGAAGGACCTGAACCTGAGACAGTGAAGTTTTCTTGAGTTCCTCCAAGACTATGACATTATGAATGTCTATACTCCTAGGAAGGGGAACGTGGTTGCAGATGCACTCAGAAGGAGGTCTGGCCAGAAGTTGTTGATTGAGGTGTCAGAGCAGCGAACCGCTCTGCGGATATCATACATGGATCGAGATGGAACAGATTTTCTTTAGTCTCTTACAGTCACTCCCCCACTTCTTCAACGAGTCCAGGAGGCGCATCGTGGGGATGTTGACTGTGAGACTCAATGTGCTTAGATATCCACAGGATAGGCACCTGATGGATTATCAAAAGGTGGGGACCACGTCATTCTCTTCAGAAGATGTACGATGGTACCAGTATCGCTTCAGGTAGAAGTGTTGAGGGAGTTCCCCACATCCCCTCTAGCAGTACATCCGAGTGTGGTGAAGATGTACCAGGACCTTCAGTGTCAGTACTGGTATCCAGGGATGAAGAAAATAGTGGGAGATTTTGTATCGAAATTCTTCACGTGATAGAAAGTGAAAACTACTCAGAGCTGGCAGAGGTCTTTTGCTGATATGAGGTGGGATACCATTTCCTCCTACGGGTCTCACCTCGACGAGGTTTGTATATTTTTGGCTGAGGGTGAATGTTATAACTGAGGTTTATCGGCCCTTTTCTGATACTTCGGAGGATAGGCAAGGTAGCATACCACTTGGCTCTTCCATCCCATTTGGATAGGGTGAGTGATGTCTTCCACATATCCCAGCTGAGGAGATACGTGCACGACCCACCCCACATCATCGACCACGATGAGCTGGAATTCAATGATTGTAACACCCCGAGATTTTATGAAAGATATTCTTTTTAATTTTATTGATGTCTTGTGTTGTACGCTACACCAAAAGGAGCTTTCACTACACGCATCCCTAACTTGGCTTTCATTACACACAATCGCGACCTTCTACGATAGCGTGTGTTGTACGCAATACCGAGTTTCACTAAACTACGATATGCTATTAAAATATTATTAACACTAGCCTTCAGGAATAGTAATAACCACTTTTTGAAATTTTTTAAATTTCAATTTTTCAAAATAGAGCTCATTTTTGGATTTGGAATATTGAAATTAGCCTAGGGTGAATTTTTGGTATTTTTCTGAAAACATTCAATTTTTGATGAATAGTGAAAACACTAGGTAACTATTCAAAAACCGACTTTTTATTTAAATAAATATTTTTTTTATTTAAATTTATTTTAGGTCAAAATTGATACATAATACCTATATAAGTTCAATTTAAGTCATTGGAGTCATTTTATAATAATTTTAGATATATAGAAATTATATTGAACTTTTCACCGTCTTTTACCCACCTCCTAGGAGAATTTGTAAATTCACATAAAACATAATTTTACCGCTTCTGTGAGTGGAATTTCAAAAATCCGAGAGACACGGTAAATATCAAGGACTAAAATTTGGTTCAGTGAGATGAAAATAATTTTTGGTGAATAGTAACTTTTTACTTTTTTTACCTCGGTTAAAAAGTAATTATGTTAATTTAGGGTAAAAATGATATTATTATTACCCTAAAACATGTCCTAATTCTATTGGATAAGTGTACATAGACCAAAGGAAACCTTAGGAATAAAATATGACCATTTAGGACCACTTGGATTAGATTAGGACATTTATTATTAATTTATTTAAAAAAGGGTTAAAATAGTTAAAATCAAAGTTTAATAACTAAATAATTTTTAATATATGGTTATAAATAAGATAAATTCGACTATAAATATTCATTAGAAAGATAAAAATATTTTCTACATAATTGTAGTTTATTTATAATTTTTAGACATTAAATAATTTAATTTATTTATGACACAATGATGATGTAGTAATTATCTTATTAATGAAATATTGACATAATTGATGTTATAAATACCCAAATAAATTTAATTTGAGGCTTTTTATGAATTCCACTAATCTTATAGGATAATATGACATGTTAGTATTGATTTAGTTGTCTTTTTTTGAACTATCATTCTTTTATTATTTTCGAAAAAATCAATTACCAAATAGTGTCAAAATTGACATAAAATAGTTTTTAAAACAAATATTATATTATTAATTGTTATTTTATTCCTAAAAATATATGGTTCGTCCAAATGACTTATATAAGGTTATATATATTAATAATAAACAACTTGGGGTTCTTTTGTCTTGTTATAGTAAGTTTATTAACCTTATAGTGTTAGAAAACAAGAAGACACGGTAAAAGAAAAATTATTTAACTTAAAGTTAAATCTAAATGATAAGGTTAAAATAGAAACCTATACTTGTATAAATTCTATTTGATGAGAGGATTTAGACCCATCCCCACCTTATATTTGAAATAACTCAATTTGGAGCTGTTAAAAACCGAATATGACTTTATAATTAAATAATATTTTTAGTTATTCCAAAGGTACCCCTCTCATCCCTTATAAAAGGGCACCTCCTCCCTCTCTTCCTTACACCACTTTGAGCCTTCAATATCAGACATACCCTTCCAAATTCACTTCTCCACTTCCATAGAAACATCCTAGAGGTTCTGGTCTTCTTCAAAGACCAAGTTTAGTTCCCTAAGAGGAGGTCTCAAAGAGGCCCTTCAAAGAAGAGGTAATGTCTGTTACCGATTCTATCAACTTTATTTCTTCTTCCACATCTTCTTCTTTATTTGTTTCATTACGAAGTAATAACATCAGTATCACTCATATACTGATATGTTATTATAATTATGAAACAAATCTATTTCACCATCTATCCATCCTACGGAAAATGAAATCACCGCGTGTGTGTACGTATGGAATACTGTCTCCACGCCGTGGTGTAATCTATTTTCCCCCACCACATTACTTGGATGGGTATAATGGTGTAAATAATGACTATATATGATTATTGTAAAGTGATATTGATTCTGAAATATTATACATACACTCCAATGCAATTCCATGATCATGGGAATGATATCATCGCTCGTGCGTACGTACAGACTACCGTCTCCACGAACGCGATGAGATTCATTTTCCATGATTAACAATTCAAGAATGGTTATAAAGTATATATAATGAATAATAATGAAATATATGAAATAATAATGCTACTTTATTTATGTATATATATATGTATGTCATCTATTTAATTTCATTCAACTCAACAAGGAAACAAAAACAGCGTTCATGTGTACGTACGGCCTACCGTCTCCATGAACGGTGTATTTCATTCCTTTTATAAATATATAATATAAAATTATATGATGAATATATATTATATATAAATAATGTTTTAAATTCTTGAATTATGTAAATCAGGTTATAAGTAATAATATCAAGAACGACAAGTCGAAACACATACGATAAATGAAATGATTTTACCCAAAACAATTCTTTTACATTGAATTTACAAAAGAACGGGTAATATAAAGTCATAAGTGAAACATATATGATATAATAACAGTGAATATGATTATTTAATAAGTCAATGACATTATTTAAATCATTTTACAGAAGGTTCGGATCCATACGAAGCATATTGGACCTAAGCTAAGGGATAACCTTTCCAATCTTGTTCTTATACGAGATTGTTTATTCGTAAGTATTTACTAGGGTTATTGTTCTCATCCATGTCTATGTTTCCTAAAAATGGTTTCATGTATGTTTAATGTCCTTTTTACCCATTTTTTGACTTTTACTACGTGGTATTTATGGAATCTTTCTTTTACAAGGTACTTTTTGACTTTTCTGGAAAAAGTACGAGAAGAATGTTTTTTTAACTTATACGGAACAAACGGATTTTTACGGTTTTATAAAGCCTTATTTTCATGAAGCTTCCTCCAAAATATTTCATGACTATTTTCAACAAAATTATTTTCTTTTAAAATTTCATGACATTTTGTGAAAATAAAATGATTTTGAAGAATAAACGATATTTTTCTCAAGAATTCATTCCATGTGTTTTATCAAAACCATTTTCGATCTAAGATGACATTATTTCATATGTGTATATTTCAAGTATAATGTCTCTATTATTTACATGGATTCACATTTCTTATTATGAAATGATATCCATTTCTTTTATATGGATTATGTGATGATGGGATTATGTTTATGAAACCCATTTTATTTTTTGGGTTATTATTAAGGATGTATGTTTATTTTGTGGCACAAGTAAGAATGATTTCATTATGAGATGGGTGGGACCTATATCTACCTCCAATGCATTGGGTAAAGATTTATATCTCTTGAGATAGACATGGCTATAACAGTTAGTTAGTTCGGTTCAGTGTTACAGGACTAAAATGAGGAGTGAACTCGATTCAGAAAGGGACTTTGTCCACTAAGATGGTCTTGGCAGCAATCCATTGGCTACTGTGGAAATCATAACATGTGGTGAAGGGTTTCCACAATTACATGTTTTATTCCCATTATATTTTATCATGGTTTATTTTCCATTATGATATATTCCTTACATACTTCCACGATTTATGTCTTTGCTCAAGATTTTGATGTTTAAATTTCATGTTCATGTTTTTACTTTCAAATGTTTATGGATTGTTTTATGTTCACTATGTTTTCCCTTACTGAGCATTTGAGCTCCCCCTTTTTATGTTTTCTTTTCCATAGGATATAAATAATGGTTTTAGGTATGAAAACAAAAAGGGAAGATCTTTATGGGAGAAGTTGAAGATCCTTCACTACAATTAGTAGATTACGTTCTATGTTTCCAAAGACACTAAACTATTACGGTCCTTTGGTGTCCGTTTTTGTTATGTGCTAAGTATTCTGCAAAAGTAATGTAATTTCCATGTACGTCAAGCTTCGGGTCTCTACATTTGGTATCATAGGAAAGGTTTAGTCATCCTTTCGAAACTAGGATGTGAAAACGTTAGTGAGATCCCTATAGATATTTCTAAGGTATGTCTAGGGATGTCCCTAAGGATAAGTATACGTATAGGATATTGTCCAAGAACTATGGTAACGATCTTAGAATTTAACCTAATATGTTAGATATTGAGGGTACTCCCCCTTTACTATGCTGTTTTCCCTATCATGATTTTTGCCTCTCACACTATTCTTTCTGGGTTTTAGAAAATGGCTGGAAACAGGAAGATTCACGATAATAGAGGATATGATGGACAATGGAATGATATTCTTCATGAGAAACCAAATGAAATATGATTATAAAGTTCAAACATCATTATTATGCCGAATCAGCAATCTCATAATATGATCAATAAACTCAAATTTGTTAAGTTTCCTGACTCGTCTAATAAGAGAAAGATGGAGTTTCATGATGATCATAGAGGAAAGAAAGTTCAATTTCCCCTGTGTAAATCATGTGGGAAGAGGCATCAAGGAGAATTTTTCAAAGGAACTGGAAGATGATTTGGGTGTGGAAAAGAAGTAGATAAAGCCAGTAAGTGCAAAGGAAAAGGTTAAGTTAACACCATGGATGAGGATAATGGTATTTCTATGACATCAACAATGGTTAAATGTTTTAAATGTGGAATGTACGGGAACTATGCAAACCAATTCCCTAACTGAAAGTCTCATGAAGAGAATCAGTATGGTCGTATGGGTAATATTTATGTTGATGATGTTGAAGAGACTAAAAATGATATTTGAGATGAAATAATTATTGAAGCTCGGTCAATGTTTTAAGAAGGTAGTGGAATGATTACATGTTTATCAAGTGTAATGTTGTATAAGTAATCTCATGGTACTATGGAATAATGAGACATCTAAGGATTGTTACACTGTTGTCTTTCCTTAAGTTCTCAAAGTGTGTGATGAATGGTACCAGTATTTTTGGAAAGTAGTTGATATGCACGTAATGAAGGGATAATGAGAAAATTAAATGTTTTATTTTATTCATGAGCTCATGACTGATATAAGGAGAAGGTTATATCATGGTTTGAGTATATAGAATTTTTGGATTTTGGTATGTGGAAAGAGTTAACTTTTGACAGCATTCATGTTTTCACTAAGGTTTAATGGGTATTCATTTTTCAAGAGAATACATGATTAAGGTATTCACATGATTGGAATGTGACCAACAAGTTAATGGGGGGTAAATGATGGTTGGTTGATGACATTTCACGTAATCGTTTTCTTTATACTATGAGCTTGGACCGAAGTATTTTTGATAAAGATTGGAATGGATTATGTTGGACATAAGATAATATTGTTTAAGGATATAACTTTTTTAGATATTATTGATGGGATGTTATAGTAATGTAGTTTTAGAAAAAGGACAACCTGCAGGATGGGTGACAACCCATCGCGTCGGACAAGGCTGTGGGAATCGAACCCACAACTGAAGTGCGACAAGACTTTATCGCCAACCACTAGCCTACAGGAAGTCCTGTTTAATAGAACCCAATTTTATTATATTAAGAAGTATTATATAAGAAGTATAAGTCCATTTTAGGAACCATATATGATTAATCTCACTATAGTTGGACTTATGTACTTTTGAGAACTTTTTCTAACCTTTTGTTTGAGACAGATGGAATGACCCATCATTCTATCACATGATCTTCTAACACTTCACGAATGACAAATTCAACTTCATTTTTTTAAGAGATGAAGTGGAAATTTTCCATGGAACGACCAATGGTGAGACTGTACCAAAATCAAGAAATTATTTCTTCTAATTCCAATTTCTTCTAATTCCAATTTCTTCATCTTTAGGGAAGTGATCTTGAAAACCAAAAAATGTTGTCCTAGTGCCTTTATATCTGATGAATCAGATGGTACCTTAGATCATCAAAAATCTATGGCTTTGTGATTTCTGGATTTTCCATAGCCATGTTCTCTACCACTCTCCATCAGAACATGATGGTTAGATTTCACTTCTATATCCATATTTTCACCTATGTGGAAACCCTGTGATTAGTTAATTTGGGTAAAAGTTATGTTTCATACTTTAGTTTTTAAAGATTGGTTTTGGTCTTCCTTTTTACGATGTGGGTTTCTATTAAAGTAACTTTTGAGTAGTAAATCATTTATAACCCCGACGAATTTTGAGGGTGAAATTCATTTTAAGGGGGGTAGAATGTAACACCCTGAGATTTTATGAAAAATATTCTTCTTAATTTATTGATGTCTTGTTTTGTATGCTACACTAAAAGTAGCTTTCAATACATGCATCCCTGACTTGTCTTGCAATACATACAATCGTGACCTTCTACGATAGCGTGTGTTGTACGCAATACCGAGTTTCACTAAACAACGATATGCTATTAAAATATTATTAAAACTAGCCGTTATGAATAGTAAAAACCACTTTTTGAAATTTTTTAAATTTCAACTTTCAAAATGGAATTCACTTTTGGATTCGGAATATCAAAATTAGCCTAGGGTGAATTTTTTGTATTTTTCTGAAAACTTTCAATTTTTGATGAATAGTTAAAACACTGGGTTACTATTCAAAAACCAAATTTTTATTTAAATAATTATTTATTTTATTTAAATTAATTTAAGGTCAAAATTGATACATAATACCTATATAAGTTCAATTTATGTCATTGGAGTCATTTTATAATAATTTTAGATATATAAAAATTTTATTGAACTTTTCACCGTCTTTTACCCACCTCCTAGGAGAATTTGCAAATTCACATAAAAATTAATTTTACCGCTTCTGTGAGTGGAATTTCAAAAATCCGAGAGACACGGCTAATATCATGGACAAAAATGTGGTTCAATGAGATGAAAATAATTTTTTTTGAAAAGTAACTTTTTACTTTTGTTACAACTGTTAAAAAGTAAATAGGGTAATTAAGGGTAAAAATTATATTATTATTACCCTAACACATGTCCTAATTCTATTTTATAAGTGTAATTCGACCAAAAACAACCTTAGGAATAAAATATGACCATTTAGGACCAATTGGATTAGATTAGGACATTTATTATTAATTTATTTAAAGAAGGGTTAAAATAGTTAAAATCAAAGATTAATAACTAAATCATTTTTAATATAGGGTTATACATAAGATAAATTAGACTAAAAATATTCCTTAGAAATCTAAAATATTTCCTCCATAATGTTATTTTATTAATAATTTTTAGGTATTAAATAATTTAATTTATTTATGACACAATGATGATGCAGTAATTATCTTATTAATGAAATATTGACATAATTGTTGTTATAAATACCCAAATAAATGTAATTTGAGACTTTTTATGAATTAAAATAATATTATAGGTTAATATGACATGTTATTATTGATTTAGTTAACTTTTTTTGAACTAATAATTCTTTTATGATTTTCACAAAAATCAATTACCAAATAGTGTCAAAATTGACATAAAATAGTTTTTAAAACAAATATTATATTATTAATTGTTATTTTATTCCTAAAAATATAAGGTTTGTCCAAATTACTTATATAAGGTTATATATATTAATAATAAACAACTTTTGGTTCGTTTGGCTTGTTATAGTAAGTTTATTAACCTTATAGTGTAAGAAAACAAGAAGACACGGTAAAAGAAAAATTATTTAACATAAAGTTAAATCAAAATGATAAGGTTAAAATAGAAACCTAAACTTGTCTAAATTCTATTGGATGAGAGGCTTTCGACCCATACCCACCTTTTATTTTAAATAGCTCAATTTGGAGCTATTAAAAACCGAATATGACTTTATAATTAAATAATATTTTTTGTTATTCCAAAGGTTCCCCTCTCCTCCCTTATAAAAGGGAACCTCCTCCCTCTCTTCATCACACCACTTTGAGCCTTCAAGCTCGGCCAAACCCTGACAAATTATCTTCTCCACTTCCATAGAAACAACCTAGAGCTTTTGGATTTCTTCAAAGACCAATGTTAGTGCCCTAAGAGTAGGTCTCAAAGAGGCGCTTCAAAGAAGAGGTAATGTATGTTACTGATTCTTTCAACTTTATTTCTTCTTCCACTTATTCTTCTTTAGTTGTTTAATTATGAAGTAATAACTTAAGTATCACCCATATACTGATATGTCATTATAAGTATGAAACAACCCTATTTCACCATCTATCCATCCTACGGAAAACGAAATCACCGCGCGTGCAACGTATGGAATACCATCTCCACACCGTGGTGTAATCTATTTTCCACCGCCACCTTACTTGGAAGGGTATAATGGTGTAAATAATGACTATATATGATTGTTGTAAAGTGATATTGATTCTGAAATATTATACATACACTCCAATACAATTCCATGATCATGGGAATGATATCATCGCTCGTGCGTACGTACGGACTACCGTCTCCACGAACGCGATGAGATTCATTTTCCATGATTAACGATTAAAGAATGATTATAAAGTATATATAATGAATAATAATGAAATATGTGACATAATAATGATACTGTATTTATGTGTATATATATATATATGTATTTCATCTATTTAATTTCATTCAATTCAACAAGGAAACGAAAACAGCGTTAATGCGTACATACGGCCTACCGTCTCCATGAACGGTGTATTTCATTCCTTTTATCGATATATAATATATATTTATATTATGAATATCTATTATATATAAATCATGTTTTACATTCTGGAATTATGTAAATCAGGTTATAAGTAATAATATCAAGAACGACAAGTCAAAACACATACGATAAATGAAATGATTTTACCCAAAACCCTGCTTTTACATTGAATTTACAAAAGAACGGGTAATATAAAGTCATAAGTGAAACATATATGATATCATAAAAATTAATATGATTATGTAATAAGTCAATGAAATTATTTAAATCATTATATAGGAGGTTCGGATCCATACGAAGCATATCGGACCTAAGGTAAGGGATAACCTTTCCAATTTCGTTCTTATCCGAGATTGATTATTCGTAAGTATTTATTGGGGTTATTGTTCTCATCCATATCCATGTTTCCTAAAAATGGTTTCATGTATGTTTAATGTCCTTTTTACCCATTTTTTACTTTTACTACATGGTATGTATGGAATCATTCTTTTACGAGGTACTTTTTTACTTTTCGGGCAAAAGTACGAGAAGAATGTTTTTTTAACTTTTATGGAATGAACGGATTTTTACGGTTTTATAAAGACTTATTTTCATGAAGATTTCTCCAAAATATTTCATGACTATTTTCAACAAAATCATTTTCTTTTAAAATTTCAAGACATTTTGTGAAAAGAAAATTATTTTGAAGAATAAAACATATTTTCCTCAAGAATTCATTCCAATTGTTTTATCAAAACCATTTTCCATCTAAGATGACATTATTTCATACGTGTATGTTTCAAGTGTAATGCCTCTATGATTTACATGGTTTCACTTTTTGTATTATGAAATGATATCCATTTCTTTTATATGGATTATGTGATGATGGGATTATGTTTATGAAACCCATTTTATTCGTTGGGTTATTATTAATGATGAATGTTTATTTTGTGGCACAAGTAAGAATGATTTCATTATGAGATGGGAGGGACCTATATCTCCCTCCAATGGATTGGGTATAGATTTATATCTCATGAGATAGACATGGCTGGAATGGTAAGTTAGTCCAGTTCAGTGTTACAGGACTGAAACGAGGAGCGAACTCGATCCAGAAAGGGACTTTGTCCACTATGATGGTCTTGGCAGCAATGCCTCGGCTACTTTGGAAAGCAAAACATGTGCAGAATGGTTTCCAAAATTACATGTTTTATTCCCATTATATTTTATCATGGTTGATGTTCCATTATGATATATGCCTTATGTACTTCCATGATTTATTTCTTTGCGAATGATTTTGATGTTTAAATTTCATGATAAAGTTTTTACTTTCAAATGTTTATGGATTGTTTTATTTTCACTATTTTTGCCCTTATTGGGCATTTGAGCTCACCCTTTTTATGTTTTCTTTTCCACTGGATATAAATAATGGTTTTAGGTATGAAAACAAAAGGGGAAGATCTTTATGGGAGAAGTTGAAGATCCTTCACTACAATTAGTAGATTACATTCCAAGATTCCAAAGACCCTAAACTATTATGGTCTTTTGGTGTCTGTTTTTGTTATGTGATAAGTATTCCGCAAAAGTAATGTAATGTCCATGTACGTCAAGCTTCGGGTCTTTACAATGATGGGGTGACGTTTACAGAGATTCCAATAGAGATTTAGGATCGACAGTAGTTGGTCCTTCGTGGGTATTCGATACCTCTGGTGCACTTTTTCTGGTAGTAGGAGAAACATCAAAAGACCACATGGGAGCGAGAGGCTCAGATTCGTGCTCATTACCCTCTTTTGGATGTTCTTCCTTTGTTTTCACATTCAAGGATGTAAATCCATAAGTTGGGGAGAATGTAATGTCCCTAAAATTCCATATATTTTTTTAATTATATGGAATTATTATGAGACGATATAATCTGACGACACGTGATTTCGAGGCCCAGAGTGCCCGGAATGATCCGTCGAAGTTTTATTACGCTTTAATTATCACTCGTAAACAATTTTCCTGAAAAAGTGGAATAACTCTTAAATGGTTTCCCGAATCTGAAATCTAAGGGCACTGTTGCGTTCTAAATGGTGATTTTACCCTAGGCGTGACTTATGTTTGGTCGGCGCGGGCCTCTTGTGAGAAAACCCAAAAATGGCATAATCCTAAATAAAATAATTAAATAAATTATTTTCTTTTTCCAACTGCTTATAACTCATAAAGGATAGATCGGATTGAAAATTTAAGACAACCACTAAACTTGTGAGTGCATGCTTTGTTTAAGCAGATACTAACTTTGGCCAGCGCGGGCCACCAGTGAAAGTTAGTGTAACGACCCGAAATTTTGAATAAATCTTGTTTCTTAATTTTGTGTGTTATTTTATTTTTTATACTCAACAAAACTATTTCATTTGATAAAATGAGTATAATTGAAATGAGACCATTGGATTTTGACTGTTATATGACCATTGGTCAATATGACCACTGGAAACTAAACGTTTTGATTATTGTCTCTAAATACAAGTAATATTGTTTAATTAATATAGAAAGAAGATTCGATGGCCTCGCCCAGTAGTCTTGGACTGATCGAAGCCCATCTAAAAGAACATGGGGAGGAGGTAGAACCACTGGGCTTTGCTCTGGACCAATCCCAAGTCGAACTTCATCGTGTGAAGCTATAACGGAATTTCCTTCATGAGAAGTTCAAACTGATAGAAATTACTACGCGTGCGATGTTGGCTGAGCCTCCCTCAGATTCTCTCACCTTAGCACACCTTACACTTAGGTCCTATGCTGGTGTGATAAGGGGATATGTAAGGAGACCGTAACTTCCTTGTGTAATCCTTTGTTTTAAATAAAAATTGGGATTTCTTCTTATGATGATGTTTACGACTTTTCAAATGTCTGGATAAATATAGTATGCATATTTTTGGTGAATTTTAGAGAAAGGATATTTTAAAGAATTTTTATGTAAACCTTAAATAATTAAAAATGTGTTTTGATTTTCAAAAAATGGTCTTCTACAATTATGTTCAGTACAAAATTTAGAGTCTAATAAGATCAACTTGATTTTTGATAAATAGTAAATTATGAATAGTGATTTTATGCTTAGGATTAGTAATGTGACCAAATAGATTAGTAATCTTACTTGAAGAAAGTATTAATATAATCTAGGCACCTTGATTAAGTAATGTGATTCATTAAAATGGTTAAATAACGGTTTCATAAATTATTATTCAAGTATTAGTTTTTTTGGGTGAATAGTGTTTTTAAATAAAAATTAAATTAAAAATATATATATAATTATTTTTATAAAATGGATTTCATTTTTGAACTCAGAGCATCGATATTATGTTAACGTAATTTTTGGGGATTTTTCTAAAAAAAATGAATTTTCAGTGAATAGTGTATTTATTTAAAAAATAAATTAAAAATATTTAGAAAATTATTTTTATAAAATGGAGTACATTTTTGAAATCAGTGCATTGATATTTGGTTAAGGTAAATTTTTGGGATTTTTCTGAGAAAGTTTAATTTTCAGTGAATAGTAAAAATACAGTTTTAGGGTTTCGGTATGTTTAATGACATCATAACTGTGTCATGATGATGTCATGAGATATTTTATGGGTTGGGCGATCAAAGGTGATGAATTATTGTATGTGGGGCCCCATTTGGCCTAACTTCATGGGAAATATCATGGGAGAGCACATGGTTTTGTGAAACCCACTTATGAGGTGTCCCTTGGCCATTAATGCCTTGTCCCCTCACTTCCCCTATAAATACCAAGACATTGTCTCATCCTTTGGAATCCAAAATTATTCTCAACGAATTTAGGGTCTCCTTACCTCACAAGGAGTCCTCCCAAGGTTCCCTCAAGCCCCTCAAGGTCCAAACCTTTGAGTTTTATGAGTTACATTTTAAGGTAAAGGATCCGACCCCACTCTCTCTTTTCAAGTGATCTCTTTTATGTCATTCCTTTTATGCTCCATGTTCTTATGTTGGAGGATGTTCTTTTATATTCATTATACTGTCCTTTTTATGTTCATATGATGAGAGAACCCCTATTACTCTCATCTTTTCATTTTATGAATGTTTATGTGGCGCTGTTAGGCTGCCGAAATTTTTGTAACAGATTTTTTCACCCTTCTCATTTTCAACTTCTATTTTCTTGTCAAGTCTTTCAAGTTCTTTTTTATTATGTTTTGGTATGATCTCTATATCTATCATACTGATATTTTATGATCATATTATGAGAGACCCCATTTTATTTCTTCAATTTAGTATTTTGAAGTTGTAAGTGCCGTCGTTAGGCTGCCGAATTTTTAAGGGATTCTTTCACCCTTCTCGTTTTCAAGATCTATTTTCATGTTAAGTCTTTCATGTTCCTTTTTATTATGTTGGGGTGTGATCTCTATATATATCATACTGAAACCTTATTTTCATATGATGAGAGTCCCTATTTTGATCTTTTCAATTCATTTTTGGTTGATGTTTAAGTGACGCCGTTAGGCTGCCGAATTTTTAAGGGATTCATTTGCCTTTCTCATTTTTCAAATATCTACTTTCATGTAAAGTATTTCAAGTTACTTTTATATTATTTTGGGGTATGATCTCTATATATATCATAATTATCTTTTATGTTCATATGATGAGAGACCCTATTTGATCTTGTCAATTCATTTTTATTGAAGTTTAAGTGATGTCGTTGGGCTGCCGAATTTTCATAAGAGAAATATTATTTTTGTCTTCCTTTCATGTTCTTAATTTCATATGGTATATCTTTAAAATTTCATTACCATGTTCTCAAATACTTTATATTCTGTCCCTATACTGTTTTATGGTTCATTTATGAATGTTTGACCCATGTCCCCTCTCTTTTCAATGTTTTCTAAAACCCCGAAACATAGCTGTTATGCTGCAGAATTTTTGTCTCGAAATGCCTCTCTCTTTTCTAAAAATTATTTTATGTTATAAAGTGAATAATCAGAGATCTTATTTCTATATGGGTATTCACATATATATCACAATTTTCTATTTTATATTCTGGGATTTACATACATGAAACCCACCTTCCTTTTCTGTGGGTTTTAAAGTGACATAAAGATCATGTCTTTAAAGCAGTTTTAAAACGTTATGATTATGAAATGAAACCCATTTATTTTATGCTATATGGGTTGTTTATGAAATTATTGATGATGATATATGTGGCTCAAATGATAACAAAGACAAATTTAACTGTGCGCCCTGATAGCGATCCAATGCATTGGGTAATGATGTAACCATTAGAGATTACAATTTTCAGGATATCTTGGTGAATAACCTTGGAAATTTTTAAATGACGCCTTGGGGATGGACCTTGGTGATTTGTTCATGATTTTCTATATTAAATGTTGCAGCCACATCTTCATGTTATTAAAAACGATATTTTTATTTTGATATGCCTCATGATTTCTTTCTCATGCCTTAATGTTCTTTTAATGACATTGTTGATGTATCTCAAGTTCACATGTAAAATGTTTCTCTTATTTCCCTTACTGGGCCTCATGCTCACCCTTTCTTTTGATGTATGTCCCCAGGTTATGATATGCAGTAATGAACCTAATATGAACTTAAGGAGAAGCATTTCAAGTGTTTAAGAAGAATTTTTTTTCATGTATTAAGTTCCTTGTTTCCAAGACACTAAACCTTAAAGATCCTCAGTTTTTTTTTAATGAAATGAAAGTTTATGTGACAAAAAGGTGGGATGCTATAGTTGGTATCAAAGGATGGTTTAGTTATTTGTGGAAATTAGGATATGAAAACTTTAGTAAGAATCCTAAAGAAAAGTTTATATATAGGAAATCTTCCTGGTATTTTGGTGAGTATTGAGTAATGGGTTGCCAAGAAAATACATCTCTGTCTGGATACGAGCAGGTAGAGGTGGCTCTGGCACAGATGTACATAGGGGTAAAACCCAAAAACACTGCTTTGAGCTAGACTCAATTGGGAACTGGTACACGACAACGGGCCTTGCTGCACTCTTGGTTTCGACACTCCCGGGGGATATGCTTTGGTAAACTCATAAGCTTAATATGAACCATTGTTAAAGGAACTAAGATAAAATAAAATAATGATTCACATAAGAATATATGATCATGGATAACCTATATGGGAACCTAGGGGATCACAAGTTAGGGTATACTTTTCTTCTACAAGTTATCCTTATATTCTTTAAGTTCCTTTTCATGATTATTGGCTATGTATTTAAGCCCCTAATTATACTTTATATTCTTAGTTAATGGTGGGAAAAGGAAGAACATGTCCCAACAACCAATGTGATAGGAAATGAAATTCATGTCGTATTAATATGACAGAGATGATTAGGGGATTATAAGATGATTATTATTTTGGAAGACGTTCACTATTTTTGGGACCCTATATGATCGAGGTAAATAGATTACTACGGTATTTTCATTGATGAGTAAGGTTGACTTATATTTTGAAGAATCGATGAATTTAAGGTGGACTTTTAGTAATTTAGGTTACTTATGGAAATGATTAACCTATCTTGGGTAAAATATGATTAGGTTAGCTACTTTTGTTATAAGATGTTAGGAGTGGTTGATGTTTTTTGGAGATGAACAATGAAGTTTATTTTCAAAGAATATGTTATCAAATCCTTCTTGTATTTGGGTTTCAATCTTAGTTTGGTTTATTTTGAAAAATTTTAAGGACTGTTATTTATGGAATGGTCAATGATGAACTTTGGGTAGTACCATGGAACCTTGAAGATTTAAAATTAGTTTCCCTTACAATGGGATTCTTTATTTTTGAAGAGTTGTTTTGTCATACCCTTTATGTTTTTGGGATAATGTTTAAAGATAGAAGAAATTGATAGTTAATCTTTTGTGGATTAGGTAACTCTCAAGAAGAATATTCTTGTGTTTTGATGATACCAAGTATATTTGAATGCTCATAGTTTTGAGAAAAGATTAGTTTTGGTAGAAACTTATTAAAGGATGAAACTCTACTAGAAGGTAGGTATATTTCCTTATGTTTTTATTCTACGTAGTAAATGAATTCATCAAAATTATTAAAAAGGAACGTAAAACAAAAATGATGTTGGTTTACGCTTCCTACTGGGTAATCAAAGACCATTTACACACATCATAAGTTTGGTATTTTCTCGTGGTTTACTTTCTCCTAATCATGTTTTCTATCACTCTCCCTCAGAACATGACCCTTTGTTTTCTCCTCCATGTCCATGTTTTCCTACATGGAATCCTAGTGTGGGTTAACTCGGGTGGCCTTTGTACTTCCTTTTCATTCTTTTAAAGTAATAGTGTTACTGACTCTTTTTTCAATGGGGGACTTTCAATGAAATTTCAAAACCCAATTTTATAAATTGCAAGGATGCAATTTCTTTAGGGGGGAAGATTGTAACGAACCGAAATTTTGAATAAATCTTGTTTCCTAATTTTGTGTGTTATTTTATTTTTTATACTCAACAAAACTATTTCATTTGATAACAGTAGTATAATTACAATGAGACCGTTAGATTTTGACAGTTATATGACCATTGGTCAATATGACCGCTAGAAACTAAACGTTTTGATTATTGTCTCTAAATACAAGTAATCTTGTTTAATTAATATAGAAAGAAGATTTGATGGCCTCACCCAGTAGTCTTGGACCGGTCGAAGCCCATCTAACAGAACTTGGGAAGGAGGTAGCACCACTGGGCTTTGCTCTGGACCAAACCCAAGCCGAACTTCATCATGTGAAGCTAGAACGAAATCGCCTTCGCGAGAAGTTCAAACTGATAGAAATTATTACTCGTGCGATGTTGGTCGAGCCTCCCTCGGATTCTCTAACCTTATCACACCTTACACTTAGGTCTTATGCTGGTGTGATAAGGGGCTATGTAAGGAGACTGTAACTGCCTTGTGTAATCCTTTGTTTTAAATAAAAATTGGGACTTCTTCTTTTGATGATGTTTATGACTTTTCAAATGTCCGGATAAATATAGCATGCATATTTTTGGTGAATTTTAGAGAAAGGATATTTTAAAAAATGTTTATGTAAACCTTAAATAATTAAAAATGTGTAATGATTTTCAAAAAATGGTCTTCTACAATTATGTTCAGTATGGAATTTAGAGTCTAATAAGATCAACTTGATTTTTGATGAAAAATAAATTATGAATAGTGATTTTATGCTTAGGATTAGTAATGTGACCAAATGGATTAGTAATCTCACTTGAAGAAAGTATTAATATAATCTAGTCACCTTTATTAAGTAATGTGATTGAATAAAATGGTTAAATAACGGTTTCATAAATTATTATTCAAGTATTAGTTTTTTCAGGTGAATAGTTTTTTTTAATTAAAATTCAAATTAAAAAGATTTAGAAAATAATTTTTATAAAATGGATTTCATTTTTGAACTCAGAGCATTGATATTATGTTAAGGTAATTTTTAGGGATTTTTCTTAAAAAAATGAATTTTCGGTGAATAGTGTATTTATTTAAAAAATCAATTAAAAATATTTAGAAAATTATTTTTATAAAATGGAGTTCATTTTTGAAATCAGTTAATTGATATTTGGTTAAGGTGAAATTTTGGGATTTTTCTGAGAAAGTTGAATTTTCAGTGAATAGTAAAAATACAGTTTTAGGGTTTCGGTATGTTTAATGACATCATAACTGTTTCATGATGATGTCAGGAGATATTTTATGGGTTTTCCGACCAAAGGTGATGCATTATTTTGTGGGGGGCCCCATGTGGCCTAACTTCATGGGAAATATCATGGGAGAGTACATGGTTTTGTGAAACCCACTTATGAGGTGTCCCTTGGCCATTAATGCCTTGTCCCCTCACTTTCCCTATAAATACCAAGCCATTCTCTCATCTTTTGGACTCCAAAATCATTTTAAACTAAGTTTGGGTCTCCTTACCTCCCACGGAGTCCTCCCAAGGTTCCCTCAAGCCCCTCAAGGTCCAAAACATTGAGTTTTAATAGTTACGTTTTAAGGTAAGGGATCTGACCCCTCTCTTTCGTTTCAAGTGATTTGTTTTATGTCATTCCTTTTATGATCCATGTTCTTATGTTGGAGGATGTTCTTTTATATTAATTATAATGTACTTTTTATGTTCATATGATGAGAGACCCCCTATTACTTTCATCTTTTCTTTTTATGAATTTTTAAGTGGCGCCGTTAGGCTGCCGAAATTTTTGTAACGGATTCTTTCACCCTTCTCATTTTCAAGTTCTATTTTCTTGTCAAGTCTTTCATGTTCCTTTTTATTATGTTGGGGTTTGATATATATATCTATCATACTGATATTTTATGATCATATGATGAGAGACCCCATTTGATCTCTTCAATTCAGTATTTTGAAGTTGTAAGTGGCGCCGTTAGGCTGCCGAATTTTTAAGGGATTCTTTCACCCTTCTTGTTTTCAAGATCTATTATCATGTTAAGTCTTTCAATTTCCTTTTTATTATTTTGGGTTATTATATCTATATCTATCATACTGAACCATTATTTTCATATTATGAGAGACCCTATTTTGATCTTTTTAATTCATTTTTGGTTGATGTTTAAGTGACGCCGTTAGGCTGCCGAATTTTTAAGGGATTCGTTCGCCTTTCTCATTTTTCAAAGATCTACTTTCATGTCAAGTATTTCATGTTACTTTTTTATTATGTTGGGGTATGATCTCTATATCTATCATACTGATCTTTTATGTTCATATTATGAGAGACCCTATTTGATCTCGTCAATTCATTTTTATTGAAGTTTAATTGACGTCGTTGGGTTGTCGAATTTTCATAAGAGAAATCTTATTTTTGTCTTCCTTTCATGTTCTTCATTTCATATGGTATATCTTTAAAATTTCATTAAAATGTTCTCAAATCCTTTATTTTATGTCCCTATACTATTTTATGGGTCATTTATGAATGTTTGACCCATGTCCCCTCTCTTTTCAATGTTTTCTAAAACCCCGAAACGTAGCTGTTATGCTGCATAATTTTCGCCTCGAAATGCCTCTCTCTTTTCTCAAAATTATTATATGTTATTAAGTGAATACTAAAAGCTATTATTTATATATGGGTATTCACATATATATCAAAATGTTCTATTTTAAATTCTGTGATTTAAATACATGATACCCACCTTACTTTTCTGTGGGTTTTAAAGTGACATAAAGATCATGTCTTTAAAGCAGTTTTAAAACGTTATGATTATGAAATGAAACCCATTTGTTTTATGTTATATGGTCTGTTTATGAAATGATTGATGATGATATATGTGGCTCACATGATAACAAAGAAAAATTTAAGGGTGCACCCTGATAGAGCTCCAATGCATTGGGTAATGATGTAACCACTAGAGATTATAATTTTCACGATATCTTGGTGAATAACCTTGGTAATTTTTAAATGACACATTGGGGATGGACATTGGTGATATTTTCATGATTTTCTATGTTAAATGTTTCATCCACATCTTCAAGTTATGAAAAACTTTATTTTTATTATGATATGCCTCATGATTTCTTTCTCATGCTTTAAAGTTCTTTTCATGACATTGTTGATGTATCTCAAGTTCACATGTAAAATGTTTCTCTTGTTTCCCTTACTAGGCCTTCTGCTCACCCTTTCATTTGATGTATGTCCCCAGGTTATGAGATGCAGTAATGAACCTAAGATGAATATAAGGAGAATCCTTTCAAGTGTTTAAGAAGAATGTTTTTTTTTTGTTTCATGTATTAAGTTCCTGGTTTCCAAGACACTAAACTTTAAAGATCCTCAGTTTTATTTTAATGTATTGAAAGTTTATGTGACAAAAAGGCGGGATGATATAGTTAGTTTTTGGACATAAATAAAATAAATAATTGACAATTATTTTATTTTAAAATCTATAACTTTTAAATGGTAATTCAGATTGGAAATCCGAGAGTACCATTAGGTTCATTAGAGCATTTTTCACTTGGGCAGAGCCGAACCTCGACCTGTGTGTGTCAAGGGTGACTATTAATAATTTTCCAACCGTTTTTTCGGGTACGCTCAGTAAATGCGCAAGCGGCATTTTGTAGCTCTTGACCCATTGCTTGGAATTGAAATCTAAGAACACCGTTGAACTCACAGTTCTGATATTTTCTTAAAGATACTTTCACCTTGACGGAAGTTGGTCGAGGGTGAAAGTTAGTTTTTTTTGTATTTCGTGAAAAAATAAAATAAAAATAATATTGTGTAACAATTTATTTTTATTTGAAACACCCATCTGAATGTTAAATAGGTGAGTACCACCTGATCTAAAACGTCCCACTTGCTGTATAATAGTAGGGGACCATTTGAACTAAATCCCCATTTTGGTGAATTCATGGTTGTGAGGACCACCCGAACCCCTCTTAAATGTGGGGAAGTCACTTTGAATCCGCCCAATTAATTGTTCCAACATAAATTAATTGGAATGACCCTTTTTAAATACTAAGTAATAGTATTGTTAGAGTTTACGAATGTTCTTAATAAATGAACCTTCATAAATTCCATGATCGTTACTTACCTCCCCCCTCTCCTATTTATATGGAGCTTGGGAGGAGGATTTGGTAAGGCTTCACCAAGTGACGAAGTGCTGGTAAAGTGTCGCGACACCCAACACTTGGAGAAACATTACGCTTATCCAATGAAGAACTCCTCCAATGAAGAACTCTGACTTCAACTTCTACCTCGAGACACCCTCTAATGAGGAACGTCTTCAACTATGAAGAATCGGCATGCGAGCCTGGGATTGGAGGTGTGTGGCGGACGAGACGAACTTCGACAACTTCAACTTACTTCTCGCACTAACGTCAACGAACAATCCTAGGTAGGGGTTTAATTTGAATATGTTTGTATTCCCATGTTCTTCCCTTCTAAAACAAACAACGCGGATCAACTCATTATCAAGTTGATCTGCGAATGTTTTCTTTCGTGGGTTGGGAATAGTTATTGCGAGGGAATTGTAGGGTGGATGTTTGAATTTGTTCCCATCCGTTCTTCTTCATGTTCTTGTTGATCCATATTCTAGCACCCTAACACAGAGGGTACGGGCCAAAAAAACATGGCTCGACCCCTCCACAAATCTTGTGATGATTTGTGGTGTTGAACAGGACGAAGGCGATGGCGCTACGACACAGCCTCACGGCCATCGTCACCTCATGACCTCTGTGCTCTTGCAGCAGCCCCGCGGCCGAGCAGCTTCGTGGCACCCACGGCCGCTGCGCACCGCAGCTCCACCACCCGTGGCCCCGCTGCGCCTCCCACGGCCGCCGCCGTCCGGGCCGAGCCCCCACCGCCGACTGGGCCGAGCCGCCGCTGCTGTGAGCCGAGCTTCTGTCCACTGAGCTGCCGCCGACTAGGCCAAGCCGTTGTTGCCATCCACCGGGCCGCTTCCTGCGACTAGGCCGAGCCGCCACTGTCATTCATCGGGCCACCGTCGCTTACTGGGCCAAGATACCACCGATTTCTGTCGGGCCATCGCCGCCCTCCGGTTGAGCCCCTCGTGGATGAGGCAATCCAGCCGAACCACCCACGGCTGCACCGCTCTGGCTGATCCACCCGTGGCCCCGAGCCATTTCGGCCGAACCGCCCATGGCCCCAAGCTGCTCTGGTCGAGCCGTCGTGCGGCCACCGCCCTCCTGGTCGAGACACCCTGGTCATGTCGCACTGCAGCCTCGCGCCTTCCACAGATGAACCCCCACGGCCCCTCGCGGCCTGCCGGATCGCCAAGCGGGTCGGGCCGGACGCAGCGGGCCAGGCCGAACCCAACAGGCTCGGTCGGGCTGGGTTGGTCTGACCGGGTCAGACCGGACCCGGGCCCACTACAACTCATTTACTTTTTTATTGCCATGACTTTGGTACCAGACATATGTTAGAGGAATCGTCAGTGGTGTTGGGAACCTTTGAGTGAGTCGGTCCCTTTGAGTGATACCCCACTATGTTTTGGATTAAGATGGGGAATAGTCAGGTTGGATCGAGCATGAATCCAACCAGGCCCCAAGACTAAAAGGCTGATAACTCACTGAACGGACATCTAATTGATGTGTCGTCTGTTACGTCAAGACCCCTATGACTTGGCAGACCTTTGAGATACTTGTTCGTGGGACTTCATGGTAGTTGGAGTATCGAACAGTGGCTTTTGGTGTGGATCCTCCCAGAGATGAATGAGCACTGTGTGGAGACCCAGTGGTTGGGAGAGACTTGACGACTGCTGACCGTTTCAACTCGGAGTGACTTGACAGGCCTTGTGTGGAGCTCCTTAGTGACACGGAAGATCCACGGTGGGGAGTGCCTTGGTGACGCGGCAGACCCGCGGTACTCAACAAGAGGAGTACCTCAGCTTTCCATGAGGGGGAGCACCTTTGTGTGATGTTGCAGACCCACGATGGGGAGTACCTCTGTGTGATGTGGTAGACTCATAGTACTTGAAGAGTACCTCAGCATTACAATGTTAGTGGGATATGCATCTGTGTGATGCGGTAGGCCCACTGTACTCGATAGAGGAAAAGTTCTCCCACATCCTAGGTGTTCGACGATGTGACTGGTGATGTTACTTGATACTACCCGTAGAATAAATTCTGGTGTGAGCTAAGTCAGTACCTCTATGTTTTCCTCATGATTGAGATAAATTACTTGATAACATAGGTATATGTATGGGAATATACCTAAGTAGGGTTATTTGTTGATTTCATACTTTTTTGTTTATCCTCGGTGTATTTTGTGAGACCTTGAGGGTCTTGGGGTCCCTACTAAGTATCGTTATACTCACCCATGCACGGGCTACGCACTCACTTTGTTGTGTTTGTTGCAAATGACAGACAGTGATGACTGAGGACGAGAATACAAGGACTGGATGGTACCTGAAGGTGGACCTTACGATGAGTCGGTACACAGAGGAATATTGGAATCTATCCTGCTATCCCTGGGGGTAGTCACGGCACAGGCCCCAGGGTAATCCCTCGATAGAAATATTGGGATCTATACTATTATCCCTGCACACCCTCAAACTTTAAGTTAGTTGGCACCTCTATATTACTATCCTTGGAAGTCCTCGTACATTAAGGTAGTTGGAATCTTTGTCTTCCTCTGCCCAGAATCCTTCGATGGTACACGACAACAATCAGGGTCACATGAAGAAATATGAACAAGATGTTCAGAGCTGCACAAATCATAAGAGTCTTTCTCTCTTTCCCTCTCTATAAATCACACCACAGCATGTAATATTTGGGTAGATCAACATATGAAGATTGATAATGAGCTCCATCAAATGATCTCCTAGATATTGGCACATCTCCAATGGTGAACCCCAATCTACAATAGTCATTTTTTCATTTAATCTCTTTGGGACCTATATAGGTGTCACTCAACAAATGGTTAGTTAGAAACAAGTTGCATGACATTGTTTTATAACAATAACAAGTGAAATGAAAATTATGTTACTTGATCAAAACTATTATTAAGTGTCTAAGGAAAAAAAATATTTCAGAGTCCATGCAGATAATCATTCATATTCTATAAGACAAGGATATTTGGATTCTATTTTTCAAAGAATTTTAAATATGAATTATATAGATTCTGGATTATGAATTTCAATGAATTTAGTGGAATTCTGAGCCCTATTTATATGGAATTTGAAGTATGAATTTCATAGAATTCAGAACCTGATTTTCAGAGAATTTGGATCCTAAAAATAGAGCACTCTATATCCATGTAGTTATAAGATTCTGATCTTTTTGATGTGAAACAGAATTTTAGAATTAGTAATAAAAATAGATAGATTTAGAGAGATTATAAAATGAAAAATGAAAACAAATGTAAGGATAAAAAATTCCTTAGAGAAGGGAAATTTTCCGTATGAAAATAATCCTTTGGGAAAACTTATTTGTCTTAAGATAATCTGTTTGTGATTTTCAAAACATAGGGGAATATAAAATTCAATAGGAAACCATATTGACTCAAAAATTCCTTTGAAACACAATCATGCATATTAAATGGAATCTATATAATGTTGTTGAAACATTGAATAAAATTTTTAATTAATATATTTGTATGTATTTTGGGATCTAATTGATTTTTTACTCCTTTTTATGTAGGATACATCATCATATTTGAGATATATTTTTCCTTGTTGGAAAACATTGATTATTCATTTCCATAAATATTAAATATGAAAGTAAAAATTATATTAAGTTTTATGGTCCTTAAAATTTTCAATTGTTTTTTATGTGATTGGTTATATGATGCTTTTTTATTCTAATTCATTGAAATTTTCTTTACCAATAAATGTAATTATTATTTATTTCATGAAAGGACCGACCAATAAATTTGTTCCCATTATCAAAAGGTACTATAAACCCCTCTTCCATATTATTTCTAGTACTATCAATAATGTGATATTATGGGGATATATATCAATAATAGAACATTATTTTTAATATTTTTCATAATACTGAACAATTTGAAATTTAATAAGTTGGTGTTTATTAATATTTTATTCAGAAAAATTTATATAGACCTACCCTATATATAATCATTTTTATGCTCATAAATACTAATAATTACATTATAGGAATCACATTACATGTCAATTTATCCTTCTAATCATAATTATTTATAATTATTGAAGGATTTAAAATTACCTAAGAAGATGTATATTGGATGATTATTTATTTTTTGGGATATTATATAAGAAAAAGAAAATAGTAGGGAATATTCTCTTAGTCATTGGGAGAATGGTTCATCATCTATTTTTTATTAAGATTTTATGGAGCCTCTATCATTTAAAAAATTAGTGATGGAATAATCTTGGATTATTTAATGATCATCAGAGATCAACCTATGATTTTGTTATAAATATTACAATAAATGTGTGTACAAGAATAATAAATATAATTTTGGAGGATGCATGGATTGTTTTTTTCATGAATTCCATTGAAAAAAAGAGGATAATTTTTTTTTACAAAAAAGAGTGCATTTATAAACGATTTGTTTTTTCAACTTGAGAAACTTTTATAAAAGATAATAAAAGATAGGTTGTAATTGATAGTAGTTGTGGATAAATGGAGGATAGTTTCTTATTGAGAATTATTGAAATATCATAAATTATATATCATGAACTCTACCTCCTGTCAAAGTATTTTACTTTAATTTTTATATTATGAACCACCTAAAAAAAAGAATATAATATCCTTTCAAAATTACTTGAGAATAGTTTAGTTTTATTTATAAAGTAAATATTAGGGTAGAATGCAATTATATGCCTAGATTTCATATACTTTGTACATATCATTAATCCAATAAAATTATCTTGAATGATGAGTGAAAAAATATGATGATATGTTAGATCATAAGATTCATGTGAACTAATAGAAAGTTGAATAATGTATGTGTAACAAGAGATGATATTTTTATGGGATTTATATTAATAATTAATATAGAATTTTTGATTAGATGAATTATGTGTCATTTAAATTATTATTTATGACTAATTTTTTATGGGTATTATAAATACAATGTTTCCCAGATTTATGTGTTGATTTTTTAATTTGATTTCGATATTTTACATGGGGAAAAGAGAATTGTCAAATATCACGGGATTTTGGAATTACTAAAATGTTTATATCATTTCTCTATGATTTTTTTCAATAATTATACTTTTTACAAGATTATTATAAATTTATAAATGATTTTGGGCTGAATGGATCTATTGGAAGACTTCAGAGATGATTGAAAATTGATAATTATGAAAATAGAAAACCAAACAACAATTCACATTCATAGTGGTTTGATTATTTCCATATGAATTAAAGAAAATATATATATATATATATTATATTTAACTCACACCATAATTATTATGTATTTATAAATTCCTAAAAGAATTAATGATACAATATTTTTTTAGGAATATTTATTCACCATGGAGACTGAGTAAGAGTAAAAATGACTGAAATATAGTGAAGTAAAAAAATCAAAAATTGAGGAGGATAACTACTTAAAAACATTAAGAGAATGATAAATAAAGTAACACCTATTTTTTTGTACTTCAATTCTAGCCTCTTTACAATTTACCATGATTGAAAACTGTATTTGAATTTCAATATATGATTAAAAATATTTGGATCTTACACCACTATTTTGGGATATTTTAATTTTAATCTATGAAAATATTTATTATACTAAAATCCAATTATTAAACCACGACATTTCATGATAAAGAAGATATAAATAATTTCATATGATTAATGGTAGATATAACATTAGTGAAACAAGTTTTAAAATGTAACAACAAGTGTGAAAATTTGATTTTAGAATTTATTTTTGATAATTTCATATTATAAGGTTATATTGAAAACTTCTTGGGATGTTTATCATTATAGAAAGTGTGGGGACTTGGATAATTTCGATGTGAATGCTTTGGACTGAGGTTTTTTATACAAATTTTGTTGAATATTTTTCATGATTTAGTATTAAGCATTAATGTGTTATATATTATTTATGATTAATTCATCATATGTGACTATTTCATAGTCATTCAATAACCAATTAAAGGGTTGTTAATTTAGAGTAAAATTATTTCTATTTATAATGAATTATTTTTTTCTCATAGATAAATTATTTTGATTTAGTTTTACTTTGTGATGGTTGATTATTTATCTTTTACATTTTTTAATGATATATGTAATGAATAAATAATAAAAACCTATTTGATGGAGGATAATTTTGTATATGACAATATCCTTGATAAATCTTATATAATAGATATTTCAATTGATTTAATTCTATTTTAGTTGGTAGTTTTGGTTATAATGAAGATAAAGAGTTAGGATAGTATTAATTAAACAGTCCTAATGAAAATTGATTACATTATAAATCTCACAACTGATTGATTGATTTATATCTACAAGTAAAATAAATCATAATTTTAAAAACACTATTCTTTGAATTAAATTAAACATCACTTATTGCATTGGTGGTTTGTTTTTTGTATGTTGTGATCCTCTTCTTTGATGGAGGTGTTTTATAGATCTATTACTGGTGATCTTGATGTGTTTTTATATTCTATCAGATTGATAATTTTTTTAGTTGACTGTTGTGTTAGTGTAGTGAATGGATTGGGGATTAGTGAAATGATTGTTCATCTTGACACTAGGCGATGATGAAGAAGAAATTATTTGGGATGGACATTGGTGATGGGATGTTGATGAAGATAATGTGATGATAGAGATGATGGCATGGATGATGAAGTGAACTCGATGAGGCATTCTGGTTTGGTTTCCCATCAGTGGTCAATGAAGTTCTTGGGTGATAGGTGGTGACAAAAGGAAAAGTTATTTTTTTTCACTGATTGAGTTTTGGTGATGTGAAAATATCATTCTTGAGAGTTACCTTTTTATGTAGTCTCATTTGGCAGTAGGCACATAGAGGTTCTAGGATCAAGGGTGTGAATTTTGGTTTGTTTTCTTCCCACTTGTATTTTGGTATTTTCAAGTGTATATTTGAATATTTTTGGAAAATAATTTCATATTTATTATAGGATATCACTCAACCTAAAAGTGATTCTTCGTAAAAAAAAGTGGGCCTTGGAAATATAAGAAATAATCATTATCTAAATATTCACTATCTTTTAATTTTCTCACATCACTCTTAATTCTTGAAATTAATGATCAAAAATTAAAATTTTTTATAAACTTGGATGTTTTATAGTTTTGTGTTCTCATTAGTCCAACCTTAGAACTCTATAATATTTTAAATTATTGTATATTTAGAAAATGTTCCATGATTTTGGAATTTTAAACTTTATTCTTTATCATTTGGATGTAAATATTCAAAATGGAAGGTTAGTATCATTCACTCTTCTTCTCTCAAATAAAAATAATCATAATTTAAATCTTCAATTTTACTCTAATCACTGTAATATTATGGGTATATATACATTTATTATCATCACTATTCTATCAGACAGGGTTCTATATGTACTCCCTAGAAAATATCCTTCTTTCTCTAATCATTTTCATGAAAATATCCATTTATGCTAATTTTTACATCATCAACTTTCATTCATGTCATTAATGTGTCAAAATATATTTTGGAATCTCCTATATCCAACGCATCATTCATTAATACATTAAATATCCCAAGAATGATCTAGTAACATTTCAATTCATTCTTCGTCACCCATCATGAAATTTAGATATCTATATAGTATTGTTATAGAATTTTTCTTTTGGATAAATTAATATGTATGAGGTTTCCTGAATAACTTTTTCTTTTCATCACAAAATTACATATATTTAGAATATTTTTCACAAGTCCTTTTTAAAATTCACATATGAAATAACAAATGGGTGATTCTATATTATCTAGAAACCTACAAATTAACTATGAATGGTTTTATAATTTATTTGCACCAAATAGACTCACCAATAGAAATCATGTATCATAAATGGTGTTATATAGATTGTTCCTAATTTTTTTTATAACATTATCACAAAAAATTTGTGTCTCCATATAATAATGAGATTCCTTTAGTAATACATCATGTACCCGATTTTGATGTGCGGGTTCCCTTTATTACATGCATTCACTTTTCATGTTGTCTTCAGTGACTCCTCCCATAACTATCTATGATAAAAATAAATAATCATTAATGAAATATACTAAAATTTAATGATATGTAATATAATAGGATGCAATGTTCTAACTTTTCACAAGTCATATCAAGTAATATAATGGTGATCCCAAATTACTGTTTGTGAAAAAAATTATAAAATAAATGTAATAAATTAAATAATTATTTAGTATTTTTACATTGTGCTCTATAGTTTTAATATATATATTTATTTATATTTTTATTAATACAGTTATGTTTATTTATTATAAATATATTTTATTAATTTTCATCCCACTCCCACTTGAAAATTCCTTCGAAATGGTGTACATTCATCCCAGACCACTCAATTCCATTGCATACCACTAAAAACTAATCTATTAAAAAAAACATAAAAGAGTTGAATGATCTCAAAAAAATATAACTACCTCACACATTATTAAATATTAAATTAAATAACTTTATATATTCATCTATGATACATGAAACCCATTTTTATTCACCTTAACATGTTTCTTCTTCTCCTCTATGTGAAAATTACTATTTAATTATCAATACACTAGATCAATCCTACAACAGTTACATTCAATCCTTATTCCAGAATCAACATTATTTGTATAAGATTTGAAAATTCATAGTATAATTTCATCCATAATATACATTGATAAGTATATATTTAAAATATAATTATCTATATCAAAAATTTATCTGTTAATATCTTCTCTATAAATACCTAAATTATTTTCATTTTATTATTATATTTTCACAATCAAAACCATAAAAATGGAAGGAATAAGACCTTAGAGATAATAATACACCTTAATCAATGAAATGTTACTCGATATATACTCTTTTTTCAACTATACAGAATCCCACCATTAAATTTTATTAAATTTATTTATTTATTTATTTATTTATTTATTGAAAAATTACTTGTTGTAGTTAATGTATGATCTTTGAATAGTTTAAAAAATAATATATGATCATGGATACCAATTTTTAGTAATAATGATGAAATGAATTTGATTTCAGAATAACTTATCATGTAGTATCTATTTAAAATATGTCTACGTTTCATTGGATTTATTGACCCTCATATTTATTAAATGTGTTCTTCAAATGGTTTATTGGAATCATATCACTACATTTCATGGATATAATATATATGATTACCCACCCAGTACACATGAACATATTTAACCTTATTTTTATTTAGATCAAAGACTACAGTTGGTTGATGATTGTGGATAATGGATATTGGTAGAAGATATGGTATATGATGTCTTGGAGTCTTCATTAGGTTTATTAAAATGGAGTTTTCCATATTTAGTTTTATATTCCATTATATATATTATGTATGAGTTTTATTTATATATATAGTACATTGGTTATTTTATATTATATTATAGATATGTTTGTTTTATTTTCATGGTTTCCAATTCAATATTGGTTATTCAATTATACCTTGGTTGATGAATTTTCATGGTAGTAATTGATGGGATATATTTAGAGGTAATAACTCCTATTATATTATGTTGATATCTCTATTATAGTCACTATCCATTGTCCTATTCAAGGTGATCTTAGGGAGTTCACTTACCAGTAAGATAAAATTAATATAGATGGATATTAAAAAAAATCGAGTTCAAAGTTAGGAATATGTATGGTTTTCATGGAACTAAGTCAACCATTTTATGTTATTATATTAACATTAGTAATAATCGGGAACCCAGTAATAAGGTGAGGTGATAGAAACATTCCAATTCATGAAATCATATTACCATTAATAAACCCAATTAGATAAAACAAGGGTATATGATATATTTATGATAGATCATGAATCTTCTCGATTCATGTTAGGTTTTATTCTGTGTGATTGATTTTATTGACATTGAGGATAATTTCAATAGTGTAAATTGATGATATATCTATAAATATCTATATTTCATACTATGATATCTAATTTTAATTTTATAAGAAATATTGACAATTATGGTGATAGGGATTTTGATACATGGACAGTGTAAATTTTTCATAGATATTTAAAATATATTCCATAAATCAGTGGGTGAAACATAACATGATGATTATGTGGTAGGATAGGATATGTTGTGACATATATATCATGAGATTTCATATATGGGGATTTCAAAAACAGTTAGAAAGGGAATCATATTATAATAATAATTCATGGTTGATTCTAATTTTTTTATATTGGATGAGTTATTCATAAATATATTTATAATTTTAATCTATAAATTATTATGTATTGATTAAAATTTAATCTTTTTTACATATGAAATATTTTATTTTTAAAGGAAATTTGTGTGGATTCTAATTTTGAGACCATTTAGTTTTCACCAATTAGAGTCTCAGTTTTGGTTGATCATGGTCTGATTAACAAGTATGGGATTATTGTTCGAATGTCCCACAACATGACTATTCTAATAGTTTATTTGTCTACAAATGAAAATTAAACTCTGGTTGATGATATATTATATTAGTTGTATTATTTGATGTTATTTTGGTAATTGAGTAATTCTAAGGATATACTATTGAAATTACCTAATTGTTTTCATGAAAATTACATATGAATTTTTAATATTTCTATTCACAATAAAATTACATTGTGACTTATAGAAAAGGAAATTTTTTAAAATGTAATTTTTCAATTCACAATTTCTATTATTTCTAAATGATCTACATTATATGGCATTTTTTAGGATATTTCATTTCCAAGACATAGTTGTCTACTAATGTAGTACCATGTATTTATTCAGAATGTTCCATGGAGACTATGGTGATTTACATGTGAATATGAGTGATGAGCCTTCTAATGACTCATCTATATGCATATATTTTCACTGGAATGGATTATATAATGATTTCATCTTATTATTTTTGTTTTAGATACCATAATTAGGGATCAGAAGAAGTAAATTTCATTAGAGTGTGGATTAAAAATTAAATGATGACTATATTATCATGATTGAAATAACAAATTTTGAACATCAGTGATCAACTATACAAAAAAATAGTAGATTATGTACTATTATCCTATGGTTATATGATAAGGAGTTAGATTGGAAGCTCTTTTTTGTTTTCAAATTCATTATAGTGATTATTGGGGTACAGAGGAGGCTAATTGAAAGTGGTATAGATGTGTGATTTTATTAAGTAAGATAGAGTTTCTTTGTCTTTTACAGGTGTATTATGGGGTCTGGATCATTTAGGTCTTGGCTACCAATATGTACTCAATAATTTCCACTGCTGATATGGTGGTACGGGTCCCTAGTATGTTTCATCCATTTTTTTAGAAAATTATTTTTTTAGAGTACACTTATTAGATATGATACATCCATGATAAAAATTTCCACAATAGAGTGGCAGTAAGATGGTTACGCTACCTTGAGGTTGTTTTTTAACACCAATAGAAAATTTCTCAAGGGAAAAATGTTTTCTAAAAACTATTCATATGGGTCATTGATAAGTGGAAATAGTCACATTTCTCTAAAACAACTATTGTAAATAATACATATACCCACATATCATGAAATCTATGACTATAAGTTTCCCTTATATGCATGGGGAAAAAATCTTGTGGGAAAGCTATAGGAAAACCTATTTACTTGATGTTCCTCATATTTCTATGGTTTTTTAAAATATATAAAATAATATATATATATACATATAGAGATATAATTTTTTATAGAGTATTGGTTAAGATATTGGTTTCCAATGAAGAGGTATATGGTTCAAATATTGGTGGTTACTTTTTTGAAGCCTTTAGCCACATTGTATAGCCATTATAATTTTTTGAACGGTTTAAAAACTATGGAAATAGGTCTATTTCCATCCGAAAAAACATGGATATAGACTTATTTTCACAATGGACAATCAATTCTATAGACCTATTACCACCATGGAAAACCAGGGTTATAGCCTTTTAAACCATATTTATAGATCTATCCCTATTTTCTTATAAATATGAGTCATGAAAAGATGAACAATGCCTATAAGATATACTCTTTGTTTAATGTCTATATCCATATTTTTGACCATGTATATTGGTGAATTTTATAGTTTTTAAATGTTCAATAAACTGAAGATAATATTTTGTAATTATATAGAGGATTAATCCATATTTAAAATGGGTGATATCATAGATCTTCGATATTGGTGTGGATTTAATTTTGTATATGGATGAGGTTAGTTGTTTTATTTTTTGTGAATATTAGTGATGTTGATATAATCATCTTTATAAGTGAATATGAACTATTATAATGAGATGAGAGTATAGTATCATTGACTGTGTAATTTAAATGTGTTAATAACCTTCAGTACTTATTAAATTATTGTAATATTTTCTAAATTTATTAGTGGTATGAAGAAAAAATTGATTCCAATTAATTGTAACTGAAATGGTATGGGGTTGCACCACATGTTTTGATGATGGCCTAACAAATTTCGGTGAAGGCCAGATATTTGTTTTACCATGATGAGTGATCATACAAGTAATAGGTATTTATTAATAGTGAGGTAATGATGAATTAACATGTAATATTTTTTTTCAGTTTGTATTGGTGATTTTTCTTGTGGTTCAGGTAGTATGTCTAATACTTATAGTGTAAATGGTTGAGTTTTGAAGAAAATTATTGAGAAATGATTACTATTGTGATTTAACATGATTACATATTCTTGGGTTAAAATCCTTGAGGTTTCTTCTTAAAGGTGATTTTTTTCTCTTCTTATAATAATGAATAAATTTTTTAATTATATATGATAGAATGTGTTGGTAATGTCTTATACTTATGGGTTGTTGTGTTTTCAATATTCTTAATTAGGGTTGGGGCGGTATAGTTGATATCAACGAAAGTTTAGTACAATGCTTGGAAAATAGATTTAGATAAACTCTGATTAGAACACATTACCATAATATAGACTTTAAGGATTAGTATAGAAGAACTTCCTAGAATTTTTGTATGGTATAGATTTTGTGATTTTTACAAGAAATAAATCCCTATCTGGATACGAGCTGGTAGAGGTGGCTCTGGCACAGATGTACCTAGGGGTAAAACCCGAAAACACGGTTTTGAGCTAGACTCGAACGTGAACTGGTTCCCAACAACAGGCCTTACTGTACTCTTGGTTACGACACTCTCATGGGATATGCTTAGGATAATTATCATTTTCATTACATAAAATTATGAAGGATTTATGAGTATATACTACCTCAAAGAAAACATTTGTATGATTATGTATTATACCCATAAACTGATCCATTTATGTTAAGTGTTTTACAAGTTTTGACTTATGTATTTCGATTCATAAACGAATCTAGAGCATGTCATTGTTTAGATATGGTGCCTAGTGGAATGAATGGAAACTATATAAATGCACATAAACTATGTAGGGATTAACCTCCTGGTCAAGATAATTATAGTCGTGCAGGTGATACAATAGGTGCTGATCCGCATATCACCATACTGGGACAACTCCCTTAGGTTATGAATAAAAATCTTACACATTTGGATCACCATGATCCACAATGCAGAGGATTAATGTTAGACTTCTTCATGAGGAAACAGCCACCAACATTCAATGGGAGTACAAATCCATTGGTAGCTAAGCAATTGATAAGTTCCATAGAGAAAATATTTCATTCTTTGGGGAGTAGTTAGAGGGAAAATGTTTTCATGGATGTTTATCTCCTCACTAGAGAAGCATATCAACGGTGTTCATTGATTCAAAACACAAAGGGAGATAAAGAGTACCAAGTATGGAATGTAGAGAGTTTAAAGAGAATTTATTAGAAAAATAATTTCCTCATGACCATCGAGCGGATATGGAAACACAGTTTCTGAGTTTGAGGAAAAAAGAGGATGATAATGTCACAAAGTATGAGGCTAACATTACAAGGTTATCAATGTATGCATCATATTATATACGTAATCCAAGGAGTAAGATTGATCAATTCTTTGATGGGTTAAAACCATTTCTCTGTTGCTAATTAGTCTCACAATCCTTCTTATAATATGAATATATTGTCTCATGCACTATCAAGATAGAAAAATAATACTCTAAGTCTTATGAATTAAATGGAAAGAAAGAGAATAAGATATCTGTTGAAAACTCTAGAAAAGGAAATAAGGGTAATAAGGGAAAATTTGAATATCCATCCTGCAGTAAATGTGGGATAAAACACCCCGGTACTAGCCTGAATGGAATAGGAGTCTGTAACAAGTGTGGTGAAAAAGGCCACTAAGCACGTTATTACAAAGGGAAGAAAGGGTCCGTCAATTTTGAATGCTACAATTGTAGAGAAAAGGGGAATTATGGAAATGAATGTCCTAAGCATCAGGGAAACTTACCTCAGAAAAGGCGAAGGGATCAAGGCCAAGATTATGTGATAACTATTGCGGAGGTTAAATCTTCGAAAGACATGGTGGCAGGTAATTTAATGGTTTCCTCATGTTTATCCAATGATTAATTTGATTCTGGTTCATCTCATTGTTTCATATCATCCCAGTTTTCTAAGAAAATTAGATATTTCCAATTTAATTTAACAAGGGAGTTTTCAGTCAAAAATCATAAGGGAAGTATCATTGAAACAATGTTTTATGAACAAGTTCCCATTAAGGCATATAAATGTAATTTATCTACTGATCTCATCATCGTAGCCATGATTGAATTTGATATAATCCTTGGTATGGATTGGATTTTAGGCCATGATGCAGAAATTTATTGTAATAAGAAATAAGGTTACAATTTTTGATGATGATAAGGAGTGCCTTATCTTTAGAGCAGAAACATCACCATTTGATTCTCATCTAGATCCACCCCCAGTAGCTCAACTAAATTCAATTATCATGGACGAAGAGAATGAAATAACTATGGGTTAGGAAAGGAATGTTCAAATAGAGGACGTACCTATTGTGAAAGAATATGTTGTTGTGTTTCCAGAAGATTTACCTGGACATCCTCTAGAATGAGAAATTGAGTTTTCCATTGACTTAATTATTGGTTAAAGGCCCTTATCGAAGACTCCTTATAGAATGACCACTATGAAATTAGTGGAACTAAAGAAAAAACTAGAGGAATTGATTAATAAGGTATTTATTCCCCCTAGTTTTTCTCCATGGGGAGCCCCTATTATTTTTGTTAAGAAGAAAGATGGATATATGATTTTGTGCATTGACAGCAGGGAGATCAATGCTATAACAATAAAGGAAAAGTATCCCCTACCTCGAGTTGATGATTTATTCGACCAAATTCATGGAGCTCAATATTTTTCAGAGATTGACCTTCGATTTGGATATCATCAGTTCTGTGTGAAGAAGGAAGACATTCCAAAAATAGTATTTCAAACCAGGTACGAGCATTACGAGTTTACAGTAATGCCTTTTGGGCTAACTAATGCTCCCTCAATTTTCATTGATCTAATGAACAGAGTTTTCATGGAATTTCTTGATGAATTTGTAGTGGTATTTATTGATGATATCCTGGTATACTCCAAAATCTATGAAGATCATGAAAATCACTTGCACACCATTTTGAATACCTTCAGAAGAAATGAATTATAAAGGAAGTTTAGCAAGTGTGAATTTTGTCTTTAGGATATTTATTTTCATGGCTATGTTGTCTCTAGGGATAAAATCTATGTTGATACTTCAAATAAAAGAGCAATCCAAGAATGGCCAGCACTGACGAGTATAACTAAGGTATGTAGTTTTATTGGTTTAGCAGGTTATTATCGTCATTTCATCCATAATTTTTCCTAATTGGCTAACCCATTAACCAAGATCACACGAAAAGGGGTTAATTTGTTTGGAAAAAAAGAGTTTGAATAATGTTTTAAAGAACTAAAGATAAGATTAGTCAATGATCTTATCTTGACTCTACCATCGGGGAATTATGGGTTTTTTATTTATATTGATGCTTCAAAGAAAGGAATTGGATGTATCCTTATGCAGAATGATAGAGTTATTTCTTATGAATCACGACAGCTAACAATTCATGAACGAAACTATCCCACTCATGATCTTGAGTTAGCACCCGTAATCTTTGCAATGAAGATTTTGAGACACTATCTCTATTGTGAAAAATGTGAGATATATATTGATCAAAAGAGTTTGAAATATATTTTCTCATAGAAATAACTCAACATGAGGCAAAGACGATGGCTTGAAATACTCAATGATTAATATTTCACTATACACTACCACCCAAGGAAGGCAAATAAGGTGGTATATGCTTTGAGCAGAAAAGATCATGGTGTTTTGAACAAGACGAGAGTTGAAAGAGATCCTATTTTCATGTATCTAGTAAATGTGGATATGGGAAAAATCATGGTAGGTGAAACATAAATACATTTCAAATGGTTTTCAAACCATCTTTACTAGAAAGGATAAAAATCTCTTAGGATAATAATGAGGAGTTTCAAAAGAAAACTAAAGCTGTGAACGATGGGATGTTGAGTGAATTCATATATGAAGATTGAATTTTTCAATTTGGGAAGAGACATTGTGTTCCTAACATACCTATTCTAAAAAGGGAATTGTTGGATAATGCTCATAGCTCCAATTTCTTTATAAACCCTTGTAGCACAAAGATGTATAGGGATTTGAAGAATAATTTTTAGTGGGACAACATGAAGAGGGTGATTTCTGATTTTGTGTCAAGATGTATGGTTTTCTAACAAGTGAAAGCAGGAAGGCAATAGCCTGGAGGAGTTATGCATCCTCTTCCCATACCTGAGTGGAAATGGGATAATATTAAGATGGACTTTGTCATGGGGCTACCAGAGACACCTAGAAGGAATGATGCAATATGGGTCATTGTTGATCGTCTTACCAAGTCAGCACATTTTCTTGCTAGAAGAGAATATTTAACACTTGAACATATGGAAAGACTATATATTAATGAAGTTGTAAGACTTCATGGAGTACCCATATAGATTGTTTCTGATGGTGATCCCCATTTTATATCATGATTATAGATAAGCCTTTAGAAATCCCTGGATTCTGAACTTCATTTGAGCACTACCTACCACCGTCCAACTGATGGACAATCAGAACAAACAATTAAAACCATAGAAGACATGTTAAGATCTTTATCACATGACTTTCAAGGTATGAGGGATCAATATTAACCTATAGTATAATTTTCCAATAATAATAGCTTCTATTCAAGTATTCAGATGGCACCATATGAAGACTTATATGGAAATATATGTCGCACACCAACTTGTTGGGATGATGTTGGTGAAAGAAAACTCGAAGGCCCAAAACATGTTGAGGAAACGATGGAAAAGATAAAAGTTATCCAAACCCACATCAAAGAATCCCAAAGTAGGCAGAAGAGCTATGTCGATAACCAAAGGAAGGATCTGGAATTTTATGTATGAGATCATGTTTTCTTGAAGGTATATCCATAGAAGGGAGTTATACGATTCGGTAAGAAGGTTAAATTGAGTACGAGGTACATCAGACCTTTCGATGTTTTGGAACGAATTTGGGTTGTAGCTTACCGTTTGGCAATGCCACCAAGTCTCTCCAATGTTCACGATGTGTTCCACGTATCACTGTTGAGAAAATAAATGCCTAACCCAACACATGTACTCACCAGTGAGGAAATTGAACTGGAACCAGATCATTATTATTGTGAAGAGCCAGTAAAAATTCTTGATACCAAAGAACAAGTACTGAGAAACCGGACGACTCATCTTATAACAGTTCTATGGAGAAACCATAAGATGTAAGAGGCAACGTAGAAACCATAGAAACTTATGATGAAGAACCACCTGAATCTTTTTTTGCGGTAGTATTATAGAAATTTTGAGGATGAAATTATTTGAAGGAGGGAAGAATGTTACACCCCATGTATCCATGGTACCTTTCTCTATGAATAATGCAATAACTTTCATTGTACGCAACTTCGAGTTTCTAAAAAACCCCGACAAATCAAACGAGCTGTTATGAATAGTAATACCCACTTTTTGAAATTTTATGAATTTTATCTTTCAAAATGGAAATCATTTTTGAATTCATAATATCGAAATTTTCTTAGGGTAAATTTTTGGTATTTATATGAAAGCTTTAAATTTTTGATGAATATTGAAAAGAAATGAGTTATTGTTTAAAACTGAATTGCTATTTAAATAATTAATTTTTTAATTTAAATTTATTTTAGGTCAAAATAGATACATAATAACTATATAAGTTCAATTTAATTCATTGCATTCATTTTATAATGAGTATAAATGTATAAAAATTTTATTGAACTTTTTACCATCGTTTACCCACCTATTGGGAGTATTTTCCAATTTGCATAAAACATATTTTTAATGCATCTGTGGGTTTAATTTCAAAAATATGGGATACACGGTTTATATCTGTACGTAAAATATAGTTCAATAATATGAAAATAATTTTTGGTGAATAGTAACATTTTACTTTTATTTACCACAGTTAAAAGTAAATGGGGTAAATAAATGCAAAAATGGGATTATTATTACCCTAACACATGTCCTAATTCTATTGGATGTGTATAATTAGACCAAAAACAACCTTATGTATAAAATAAGAACCTCTTTGGTCCATTTTGATTAGATTAGGATATTTATTATTATTTTATTTAAATAAGAGTTAAAAGAGTTAAATTCAATGTTTAATAACTAAACCATTTTTAATATAGGGATAGACATAATATAAATTAGAATATAAATATTAATTAGAAATATAAAAATATTTCCAACATAATGGTATTTTATTTATAATTTTTAGACATTAAATAATTAAATTTATTTATGACAAAATGATGATGTAGTAATTACCTTATTAATGAAATATTAAAATAATTGATATTATAAATATCCAAATAAATATAATTTGAGACTTTTAATGAATTAAACTAATTTTATATGTTAATATGACATGTTAGGGTTGATTAAATAATTTTTTTCATAGTAATAATGTTGTTATGGATTTAACAAAAGTAAAATACAAAATAGTGTCAAAATTGACAAAAAAGAATTTTTAAAACAAATATTATATTATTAATTGATATTGTATTCATAAAACTCTACGGTTCTTCCAAAGGACTTAAATAATATTATAAATGTCATTAATGATCCACTTGGGGTTCACATGGAAATTTATAGTTAGTTTATTAACCATACAATATAAAAATACAAAGAGACATTGTAAATGTCAAACTATTTAACTAAGAGTTAAATATAAAAGAAAAGGTTAATATGATGACCTAAACCAGTATAAAACCTATTGGTTGAGAGTTTTTCGACCCATCCCCACCTTATCCATTAAATAATTCATTTTTGAGCCATTAGAAACCGAAAATTATTTTATTATAAAATAATATTTCAATATTTTCTTAAGGTTCCCCTCACCCCTCTTATAAAATGGAACGTCCCCTTATCTCAAATTCAAACCTTAAAAGTCATTTGGTTCGGCCAAACCCTCCCCAAATAACCTCCCAACTTTCCTATCTTCATCATTGAGGCATTCCTTTACCCATAAAGCCATCCTATAGAGCCCTTTTGATCAAATCAAAAGGAAGAATCCGAAGAAGAGGTAAATATTTCATCTCCTCTTTCAAGTTCTTTTCTTCTTCCACTTCATCTTTATTTATTGTTTCCATTCTAAAATAATAAATCCAGTATCTTCTATATTATGTGATGTTATTATAAAAATGTTACAACCATATTCATTATTCTATCCATCCTATAAATGAAAAAGTCGCCATACGTGCATACGTACGGATTACCGTCTCCACGTCGTGGTGTAGTTGGTTATTCAAATACATCATCATTTGTATGGGTATAATAATGTGTATAAATTATTTAAATAAAAAATATATCATAATAATGATTGTTTATATATTATATACCATCCAATTATATAAAATTATAATATTAAATGAATGATATTGTCACTCGTGCCTACGTACATATTACCGTCTCCACGAATGCGATAAGATTCATTCCCCATATTATCCATTCAAGAATAACTTTCATTTGATGATTAAAAATAATGTTTAAAGACATAATATAATTCTGAATATGAATGAGATATATCCTATAAATAAAAAACATTACTTACTCAACAAAACATATAAAGGAAAACAAATCAGTTAACAGCTGATACGTTGATACTACTAAAATATCATTAACAAAGCAATATTACAAGATCATATATGAAATCATATTTAGGTATATAATTATTGTATATTTTAATTACAATAATTTAACTATTATACAGGAGGTTAACATACCCTCTAACAAGGAAAAGTACAAGGTACGGGTTAATTCTACAATCTCGTCATTATCTAAGGTTGTTTATACGTAATTATCTACTGGGACCACTTTATCATCCACATCCGTGTTTTCTTAAAAATGTATTTCAAAACATTTTTAATATTTAATAGACAATGTGATAAAGTCATTTATACCCTTGTTTTACATTATATGTTTTTGAAAGGAATCTATCTTTCATTTTCCAAATAAGTTACTTTATAACCTTTTGACAAAATTAAGGTAAAAATGTTTTTTATCTTATACGGAGGGTGCGGATATTTTCTTCCATTATAACATCGTCGAAGCTTCCCTTACAAGATTATACGAATATTTTCAACAAAAAAAATTTCTTTATAATTATGTGACTCTTAAATAATTTCAAAATAGAAAGATATATTTCTCTCAAATAGTATTGATTTCATCTATGTCAACATCATTTGAAAAAATTTGAAATTGTCTGAAGTTGATTTATTATGATAAAAATATTTAGTATTGTATTTAAGTATTTGTGTTATGTTTGACTATGGATGTTTTATTTTTTTTCAATTCATTGTTTATGGTTAAAGTATTGACATTTAGTATGCTATTTTTAATATGAATGTTTATGTTATATTTCAACCTCTTCTTAAGATGAATGTGTTGGACTAGTATGTTCCAGGTTGGGGACCTGTAAAAGTATTCCCTCTGGGTTGGGGTCCGGTTACAGTAGACCCTATGGGTTGGAGTCCGGTTATAGAGGCTCTACGGGTTGGAGTCTTATTAAAGAGGCTCTCTGGGTTGGAGTCCGGTTACAGAGGCTCTCTGCATTGGAGTCCGGTTAAATAGGCACTCCGAGTTGGAGTCCGGTTACAGAGGATATTTGGGTTGGGGTCTGGTTATAGATATCCCCTAGGTCCTGACATGAGTCCTTGACACAAAAAATAGAGTCTGTCATTATTCATTCCATCATTATGAATGTGTCTATTTATATTGCATTTGATTATTAAACTAGTATAATATCCATGTCAATAAGTAAATGGAATTATTTTATTTTATCTTTTCCATATTTTGATGAAGTTCAAGTTTAAAAGGATTTTTTTAGTCATACACATTTCCTTAAAAGTTTATTCTTATTTATGAATGTTTCTGCTATATTGTTACCCTTATTGAGCATCTGATCTCACACCTTTCTATGATATATTTTTACTAGGATGCGAAGAATTATATTATGAATGACCTGTAGGGATAGTATAAGGGATATGAGTGTGTCCTATGGAGAAAATGTTATTTTATTTTTTCATTTTATAATGTAATGTAAAACATAAGAATGTATCTATTATTTACAAGGCTGCTAAACTGATCGGTTTTTCAAGACTTGATCTTTTGTGATCATGCAAATGATATGTAGTAATGCACCGACACTGGTAACTAGGGTCGGGGTGTTACAATGAGTATAGTGTAATTATTTTTGATCACGTTTCTTATAAATAGGAGTAAAATATGGTCCATTGTTTCTAATAAAAAATAATATGGTAGTTACACGTACGCTTCTCTTTGAATAATACAGTAGCGTGTGTTGTACGCAACTTCGAGTTCTAACACACACCACAACCAATCAATCTAGTCGTTATTAATATTAATACCCACTTATTAAAAATTTATACATTTTATCTTTCAAAATTGACTCCATTTTTTTAGTCGGAATATCGAAATTATATTAGGGTGAATTTTTGGTACTTTTCTGATAACTTTAATATTTTGATGAATAGTGAAAATTACTAAATTTTAATTAAAAACAGCTTTTTTAATCGAAATAAGTAATAGTGATAAATTATGAATTTGAGTGGTTTTAAAGTATAATTAGAATATTTTTTTACCATTTAATCCAATGTTGTCCACTGGACATAATTTTACATTTAAACTGGACATAAGTAAGTGTCAATCTTTTGATAGTTATTATTTCTTAAAAACACGCTTTTTGTTTTGACAACAGGAATGAATTTTAAATTAATTTCTGCTACTTCTGTGTTTTGAATTTAGAAAAATGGATTCCATATTTATAATCAGGATTTCCAAATTGTGTAAATAGGTAACTTTTATTTTTATAAATTTTGAATAATTATTTCGGTAAATATTTTATTTACCATGGTTAAAGGGTAAATCCGGTAAATAAGGGTAACAAAATAATATTATAATAATATTGAATTACCCTAACACATGTCCTAACCCTATTTTATGATACATTTCCGACCATGGGAATCTTTCGGTTGATTAGGGGACTCCATGGATCCACTTGTAAGTGATAATGACACTTTATATTAGTTAAGTTGAAGTAAATACAAAAATGACATCAACATATATCTTTTAGAAAAAAAATTTACATAGAGTTATTTGTGTAATAATTTAAACTATAAGTATTCATTAGATAGATAAAACGATTTCCTACGTAATAGTATTTTATTTATAATTTTTAGACATTTAATAATTAAATTTATTTATGACACATTAATGATGCAGTATTTTCCTTATTAATGAAAGAATCAATTAATTGGTATTATAAATGTTAAAATAAATATAATTTAAAGTTTTGATGCCATAAACGAATTTTATTTGTTAATATGACATTTTAGTATTGTTTAAATGAATTTGGTTTAAATTAATAAAGTTTTTATGACTTTATCAAAAATCAATTATTAAATAGTGTCAAAATTGACATAAATGAGTTTTTAAAACGAATATTATATTATTAATTGATATTCAATTCCTAAAAATAAATGGTTCTGCCAAAGATCTTATATAATGATAGTTTTATCATTAATTAACCACTTGGGGTTTTCTTGGAAGTATATAGTAAGTGTATTAACCATATAATATAAAAAGACAAAGAGATATGGTAAATTTCAAACTATTAAACTTAGAGTTAAATGTAAAAAGATAATGTTAATATAGTGACACAAACCTGTCTAAAACCAATTGGTTGAGTGTTTTTCAATGAATCCTCACATTAAACTTTAAATTATCCCTTTTGGATCAATTAGAAACCGAAAATTATTTTATTATAAAATAATATTTCTAGCTTTTCCTAAGGTTCCCCTCGTCCCTATTATAAAAGGGCACTCCCCCTTCTCTCTAATTCACACCTTCAAAGCCATTTCTCTTGGCCAAACTCTGCAAAAATTCCCTCTAAACTATCCTTACTTAATCCTATAGGCATTATTTTCGTCATAAATCCAACCTAAGGAGCCCTTTTGATCAAATCAAAAGGAAGAACCCGAAAAAGAAATAAATATTTCATCACCTCTTTCAAGTTCCTTTCTTCTTCCACTTCCTTTTTCATTGTTGTTTCCATTATAAAATAATAAGTCCATTATATTCTATATACTTTTATTTTATTATAAATATGGTACAACCAAATTCATTATTCGATCCATCAATTGAATAACATGTCACCATACGTGCGTACGTACGACCTACCGTCTCCACGTCGTGGTATAATTGTTATTCAATACATTATTATTTGGATGGGTATAATAATGATGTGTAATTAATTTAAATAATAAATATAACATGAAATTATTCTTTATATATGATATATCATCCAATTATATATAATTTTAATTTCCAAAGAATGATATTGTCGCTCGTGCGTACGGACGGATTACCGTCTCCATGAACGCGATGAAATTAATTCCCCATCATATCAATTCAAGAATAATTTTCATTATATGATTAAAAATTATGTTTAAAGACTGGATATCATTCTGGATATGAATAATAGACATCCCATCCATAACAAATATTACTCACATAACAATGAATATAAAGGAAAACGAATCTGTTAACAACCGAAACGACGATAAAAATAAGATATTATTAACAAAACAATGTTAAAAGATCATATATGATATCATATTAATGTATATAATTATTGTATAATTTAATAACAATTATTTCACCATTATAGAGAAGGTTAACCTACCCTCAACCAATAAAATGTACATGGTAAGGGATAATTTCACAATCTCTTTATTATCCGAGGTTGTTTTTACGTAAGTATCTACTGGTACCTCTTTATCATCCAAAACCATGTTTCTTAAAAATGAATTTCAAAACATTTTTACTATTTAATATACAATGGTTTAAAGTAATTTATACACTTTTTTTACTTCTTATAATATGTTTACAAAGTAATCTTTCTGTCATTTTCCAGACAAGGTCATTTTAACCTTTTTGACAAAATTAAGGTAAGAATGTTTTATTTTTAACTTATACGGCGGGTGCGGCTATTTTCCACCATTATAAAATCGTCGAAGCATCCCTTACAATCTTAGAAGAATATTTCCAATATAAAGGTTTTATTTTATAATAATGTGACTTTTAAATGATTTCAAAAGAAGATATTTCTCTCAAATATTTTTGATTTCATCTATGTCAACATACTTTGATGGATTTTAAGCTTATTTGAAGTTGATTTATTATGATACAAAACTTCCATAATGTATTTAAGGTTTTTTGATATGTTTGAATGTGGATGTTTTATTTTTACACCATTCATGGTTTGTGGATAAAGTATTGACATTTTTTATTCTAGCTTTAATACAATTGTTTATGTTATGTTTAAACCATTTCATATGGGGAATGCATTGGACATAGTATGTGACGGGTGGAGCCTGTTATAGCTCCTCGATGCATCGGTAGGTCTCATGAGACAAAATAGTGTCTTGTCATAACGCCTTGACAAAATCTTATTTGTAGTCTTAAAACAAGGCCTTGACTGTAAAGACCCGTAAAATTCAAGGAATTTTTTTTTCTTAATTTTATTTGGGATTTTACAAGAACACAGTTTCGGACAGCACATGATTCCGAGGCCTAGTGTGCCCAGAATTTCAATCCAAAGTTTAGCTCGGGTACGTTCAGTGAAAGAACGAGCGTGAATTTTTCTATCTTTTGAACTGGTGCTCGTAAACGAATTCTGAGGGCACAGATGGAACCGTAGCACAGGTAATGGTTAGGAACGCCATTTCCAGAGTTGCGTTTTCACGAGAGAAGATGATAAAAATTGTGGAAGTTTAATTTATAAATTAACAACAATTTTTATTTTTTTTAGTGGTTTAAGGATTTGGGTGGAAGTTGGGTAACTACCCAACTTTCCAAGAGAGGTTATGAGGGTGGTGGGGCCCACACGAACCCCACCCCTTCATATTATTCAACCCCCCTCAACTCACCATTATCTTTTGTTAACTTAAACATTAATATCTTATGTTATTAATTAAGTGAGTTAAGTGTGGTTATTTGAATTTTAAACTCTTGAAATTAAAATGTTATGTTATGTTAATAAAATAAGAGGTAAGCTTATTTTATTTTGGGGTTGGAACCTTTGTTGATTGAGAGGTTTGCGGAGAAAAGCTATGGAAAGCTATAGTTCTTCATCTTCTTCGACGAAGAACACGAAGAACGTGAAGAACGCATCGAACTCCGTCAAAGAACGCCGAGTCCTCGGAGACCGACTACGCGACGCCGTTTACTGCGACGGTTCTTCCGCGACGTCTTCTTCCGTGACGTCTTCTTCTGCGACGTCTTCTTCCGCAACGTCTTCTTCTGCGTCGTCTCCTTCCGCAACGTCTCTTCCCACGATGAATCCTCGTTCGACGAACCTCCGTTCAAGCTCGCACGAGGTAGGGGTTTATTTAATTATTTCATTCGTGAATTCTACTTTGTCGTCCTTCGTGAATTTATGACCAGTTGCTATCAATTAATGAGAGGGGGACGGACCACACAAACAGGGACAACCCTCCTCCAATTTGGATTTTGTTTCTAATTTGGTTGGGACGGAATGGCGTGGTGACGTCGCACCACGCGGGATCGTACTGCAAGTAATGCGCGGCACCGTCGCACCGTGCCGTGAAGTTGAACAAGGATGTGACGTCATCGCGTCGCGTCAAAGAAAACCGAAGACACCGCGGAAAGAGAGGGGCCGCGGCGGAGGGGCGCGGTGTCGTCGCACCGCGCCGGATGAACTAGGCCGCGGCCGGTTCCGGGCCGCAGCGGAGCAGGGTGACCGACGGCCGGTTTCGGGCCGCCGGTGTCAGCGAAGGAGGAAGGACCGGCCGTCGATGGCCCTTGTTGGCAGAACCGGCCGGCCGGTGCAGGCCGGCCGGACAAAGGGAAATCCAGGGGAATTAATTCCCCCTGCCGGTCAAGCAAGCGCCCCCATTAATGGGGCCGCTGTTACAAGAAAACCGGGGGGGGGCAGCGCCCCCCACCCCACCCCCCACGAGCCGGAACGGCTCGGCCGCTTGGTCGAGCCATCGGGCACCAGCACGCCGGGTCGCTGGCCGGGCCGGGCAGCCGGGCCGGGCCGACCCAGACCTGGGGCGGGTCGCCCGGTTCGGGCCGACCGGGGGGTCTCGGTTCGGGTCGGTCCGGGCCCGAAACCCCCGTTTTCGGACTGTTTTCGGTCTTTTGCTCATAACATGGGATACGGACCTCTGATCGACGCACCTTCAGTTGCGATACGGTCCTTGAATCGAGATGGTCGTTTCGGTATATCGCACTCAATGTTTTGGAATACTTTGTGTTCGGCCGGGTTGGTTCGTACACGAAACCAACCGGGCCCTCAGAGCAGAAACACTCATATCTTAAGCTCTGGACGTCCGAATGACGTGCTGTTGACTTTGTTGGTTCCCTCTTAGTGAGACAGATCTTTTGGCTTACTCTGCCCAAGGTTTGGACGCAGGTGGAGTACGGTCGGGTTGGTTTTGCCTTAAAAACCAACCGGGCCCCTAGGACGAAGAGGCAAATAACTTTCAGACCAGGCGTCCGATTCACGCGCCGTCTGCGACGTTGAGTTCCTGTTGACGATACGGAAATTTTGGATACATAAACTCTCGACTATGTGTCAGTTGATGTATCAGACTCTCGGCTTGTGGAGCGGACCCTCTCGAATGAGCTTGATGTGTGCGGGAACCCTAGAGCTGGTTGCGACTACTACTACTACGACGACTGTACGGAGATCCTCAGTGGATTCGACGGTGACGACTACCGCACTCAGTGATCCTATGTGGATCAGTGCTACCGATCCTGTGTGGGTATGATCCTGTGTGGGTCAGTGCTCAGTGGTTCTGTGTGAGCCAGTGCCTACAGATCCTGTGTGGGTCCGATCCTATGTGGGTCTTTTCGTGGGTTAGTTGCCTATAGATCCTTTGTGGGTCAGATCCTTGTGGGTCATTGTGGGGGTTAGCACATATCGATCATTTGTGGGTCCGACGGCTTAGATGAATAAGTGGCAATATCTGGTCATCTTTATCGTCTTACAAAGAAGTATTACTATGTGAGCTGAATCCTGTTTTACTTTCCTATATGGATTGTGTTGTGCTATCCTGTGTGGATTTATGTTTTGCTTTCCTGTGTGGACTGGGTTGTACTTGGGCTCAGATGTTGGAGCCGAACGAGAATTGATGACTTAGGTATATGTATGGGCATATACCTAAGCAGATTCGGATGTTACTTCGTGATTGTATGATTCCTTGAGGATTATACTTTGTGGATTCTGGGAGACCTTCGGGGGTCTCGGGGTCCCTACTGAGTAGCTTATACTCACCCCTGCACAGGCTATGCCCACACTACGTTGTGTTGGTTGCAGACAACGGACAGCGCTGATCGTGGTTGAGGCTTGCGGAACAGGACGGTGGCTGGAGGTGGACCACTGGACGGGACGTACTCGGAGCGGTCGGCTGGACCCGAGGAGCAGAGGAGGCTATCTGTACTCACCCTTCAGGTGGGATTTCTAGTGGACAGCTCGGCGTTGCGACTTTACTTTACAGTTGTTGTTTTCCCTTTCTAGTTGTACTTTACTTTCAGTTTGGTTTGTATACTGGCCCACTTACTTTCCGCACTTACTGTTGTACCAGCTTTTACTTAGAGTTTACTTCTTCTGCTTTCTTGCACTATATTGTTTGTTTACTTTACAAAGGCAATGCCTTCCCTTTTTATCGGGAATTTACGCCTTGGTGCTAGTCGCCAGCCCCTAGCCTATGGAAGGCAGGCTTGGGGTAGTCATGGCACGGGCCCAGAGGACGGGTCATGACAAATTGGTATCAGATGAGTTCGGTTCTATCGCAGAACTTGGGACTCTGATCTTTTTCTATGTGAAGCAATAGTGTTTAGCGTATTGGGTGTGGTTATCAGTCCAGGGAGTCCAGTGTTGGTGCGGCAGCCGGCGTATCCGTACACCAGGACCCTGACTTCTTGATTTCTGACTTAATGCACAAAAACATTGATTGCATGTGTGTTTCAAGTTTTCTTTGTGATTACTTTGTATCAACTCACCAGGTATACTATTCTGACCGTGGCGCACCTGTTTCCTTTTCAGGATGGCCCCACGACGGCAGCCATCTAGGGTTCCGAGAGTTGAGCGTGACGACAGCCCACCGAGCAACGAGGCCTCGGTGCAGGGCCCTTTGTCTGCAGTGGCACTGGCGGTACCTCTACCCACCGAGCCACCGATGCTTCCAGCACCAGCCACTGACGATGCACGTCGCCTTAGTGAACTGCATTAGTTCCAGCGCCAACGACCACCCAGGTTCCGCAGGGAGACGGACCCCTAGGCAGCCGAGGACTGACTGGAGGCAGTGGTGAGGGTTTTCAGGTTAGTGTGGACACCAGCAGACCTCATGGTGATCCTCACAGCTAGCCAAATGCACGCAGCAGCAGGCAGATGGTGAAGCTTGATGCTCCAGGTGCACGATGAGGCATCTCTTCTCTGGACGGACTTTGAGAGCCTCTTCCGCTCGGAGTTCATCCCAGCCACCCTCCGTGCCGTGCGCATTCAGGAGCTTCTTCAGCTGCGACAGGGCAGCATGACGGTCACCCAGTACTCGGTGAGATTTACCGATCTCTCTCACTACTCGACAGAAATGGTATGGGACCCATTATTCCGGGCCCGGACCTTTGAGCAAGGATTGAGACACGAGATCAGGGCATCACTGATCTCCCTCAGCATTCCGACTCAGACAGGAGTACTGGAGCGAGCCCTTTTGATCGAGAGCTTTCTTGATGAGTCTACACCAGCGCCGAGACCCACCGTAGGGTGACACATTGCAGAGTCTTTTGCATAAGGCAGTCGACGGATGACTTATTGGTCCAGGCAGACCAGACCCTCACGCAGACGACCTCAGGACACTGGCTCAGCAGTACGGGACACACAGCGTGGAGCCAGTCTTTCGAGAGGCAGGCAGTGCTACTCATGTTGTGGGCAGGGCCACATGGCTCATGATTGCCCGACCCTCTGTGCCGAGGAGTAGCAGACGGTTGAGGGACCACTGAGGCAGAGGTAGAGGGTCGACCGTGGCGGTCTGCAGGGAGCAGGCGGATGAGGCAGAGGATTTGGTTGAGCAGAAGGTGGTGGGCGACGCTTTGAGGCTTTACCACCACCACCATCAGGAGGTCCACCCCGACCACAGGGAGCTGGCGGGCAGAGACAGGCACAGCTCCAGGCAGCAGAGGCCTACGACCATGGCGCGCCCGAGATGATTCGAGGTACTATATGTGTCTATTCCACCCTTGCTGCAGTACTTATAGACACAGGATCAAGTCATTCTTTCATAGCCACTGCCCTTTTTCAGAGCTCGGAGATTCTGATAGAGCCGTTGGCTCGATCCATACGGCTATAGACTCCTACGGGAGTAGACTCGACGATTACGCACTGGTTCCGGCAGTGTGAGCTTACTCTAGGAGGCGAGAGCTTCGGCTGGGATCTTCTTATAGCGGCGTCGAGGCCTTACGATGTCATCTTGGGCATGGTTTGGTTATCTACAGTCCATGCAGAGATTGACTGTATTAGGCGCAAGGTGCGATGTGTACGCACCGATGGGAGCAGGTTCACCTTCACCGGAGAGAATGGAGCCTTTGCAGCACAGGATGGACTTCCGCGGAGGAGAGGATAGCCCATCACTAATCAGTTGGCTAGCCTCATCCTATGAGAAGTTGACGTGCAGAGTCCTAGTTTTCCTGCAGTGGTGGATCAGTATGCAGACGTCTTTCCCGATGACGTTCTAGGGATACCTCCTCGTATATAGGTAGACTTTTATATCGGTCTGTACCCCAGTACAGCCCCGATATCGACTCCAGAATATCGGATGTCCCCCGCCGAGCTTCGAGAGCTACGGGTACAGTTGGAGGACTTGCAGGGCAATGGATTCATCCGACCCAGTGTTTCACCCTGCGCTTCCCCGATTTTGTTCGCCAAGATGGCGGACGGGAGATTGTGACTTTGTGTCGACTATCGTCGCCTGAACCAGGTGACAGTGAAGAACATGTATCTGATACCGAGGATTGATGACCTCTTTGATCAGCTCAAGGGAGTATGGTGGTTCTCAAAGATAGACCTCGGGTTAGGCTATCATCAGCTCAGAGTTCGAGACGAGGACGTGTAGAAGATGACCTTCAGATGTTGGTATGGTCACTATGAGTTCTTGGTTATGACATTCAGCCTAACCAATGCTCCAGTAGTGTTCATGGCCCTCATTAACAGGATCTTTCAGCCATACCTTGATCGATTTGTCATGGTCTTCATCGACGACATTTTGATTTACTCTACGACTGAGGAGGAGCCAGCCTACCACTTGCGGTTTGTACTAGACACACTCCGTGAGCACCAGCTTTATGGTAAGATCTCGAAGTGTCAGTTATGGATACGTGAGGTCCAATTCTTGGGACATGTCATCTCTGAGGCGGGAGTTGCAGTGGATCCTGCGAAGATCGAGGCAGTTCTAGCTTGGGAGCCACCCAGGAGCGTGACGGAGGTGCGGATTTTCTTGGGACTAGCTGGATACTATCGGAGATTTTTGCCAGACTTATCTAGAGTTGCGGCACCACTCTCTGCTTTGATGAAGAAGGGGAAACCCTTTGTGTGGTCAGACAGATGTCAGCAAAGCTTCTAGGAGCTGAGACCGAGATTGACCAGCGCACCTATCTTGAGGTTGCCTGAGGAGGGAGTAGGGTATGTAGTCTAATGTGATGCATCAAGGACCGGACTCGGATGTATCCTGATGCCGGAGTGGTAAGTGAATGCCTATGGATCACGTCAGTTGAGGCCGCATGAGGAGAACTATTCTACTCCTGATCTGGAGTTAGCAGCAGTGGTCTTCACTCTGAAGACATGGCGACACTATCTGATGGGCGAGCAGTTTACAGTCTTTTCTGACCATCAGAGTCTTAGGTACATCTTCTCTCAGAAGGACCTGAACCTGAGACAGCGGAGATGGATCGAGTTCCTCCAGGACTATGCCATTGATATAGTATATACTCCTGGGAAGGGGAACGTGGTAGCCGATGCTCTCATCAGGAGGACGGGCATTCAGCTACTCGAGGAGGCGACATAGCAACTAGCCGCTTTGTGGATATCCATTGTGGTTAGAGATGGATCAGTCTTCCCCCAGTCTCTCACAGTCACTCCTCCACTACTTCAGTGGGTCAGAGAGGCATAGCATTGGGACGCTGACTGTGAGACGTGGCATGCATAGATATCCTATGGACAGGTACCTGATGGTTTTTCCTTGGAGCAGAGCACGACGTCCTTTTCAGAGGCATACCTTGGTACCAGTTTCATTACGGGAGGAAGTGCTGAGAGAGTTTCACACTTCTCCCTTAGCGGTACATCCTGGAGTGGCGAAGATGTACCGGGATCTCAGACGACAGCACTGGTGGCCGGGCATGAAGAAGGCTGTGGCAGAATTCATTTCTCGATGCCTCACCTACCAGCAGGTGAAGGCTGTGCACCAGGTACCAGCAGGCTTGGTACAGCCCTTAGAGGTCCCGAAGTGGAAGTGGGAAAGAATATCTATGGACTTCGTTACTGGAATTCCACGCACTTCCCGAGTTCATGACTCCATTTGGGTGATTGTAGACCGACTCACCAAGTCAGCTCACTTTTTACCCATCAGAGAGCAGGTCTCAGTGGAGAGCTTGGGGAATCTCTACATTTAGGAGATTATACGACTTCACGGTGTGCCATCATCTATCATCTCCGATCGAGATGCTCGCTTTACTTCCTGCCTTTGTAAGGGGTTGCAAGAGGCATTCGGGACACAGCTATGTCTGAGCACAGCCTTTCACCCTCAGACGGATGGTCAGACGGAGAGGACTATTCAGAATCTCAAGGAAATTCTCCGCGCATGTGTCCTCGACTTTGGTCACAGCTGGGAGGACAACCTACCCTTGGTGGAGTTTGCGTACAACAACAGCTACCACTCCACCATCGGGATGGAACCATACGGGGATTTGTATAGCCGACCTTGCAGATCTCCTTTGTGCTGGACAGACCTTGGGGAGTCAGCACTTGTGGGACCGGAGATGGTCCAGGCCACGATAGAGAAGGTCCAGGTCATCTAGGAGCGGATGAGGACAACTCAGAGCCGGCAGAAGTCTTATGCTGACAGGAGGTGGAGGCCACAAGAGTGTGAGGATGGCGACCACGTCTTCTTCCGTGTCTCACCTTGACGTGGATTACGGAGATTTGGACTAGGCAGAAAGTTGTCTCCACGCTTCATCAAACCCTTCCAGGTCCTCAGCAGGATTGGCAAGGTGGCTTATTGCCTGGCTCTACCACCTCAGTTGCACCGGGTGCACGATGTCTTCCACGTATCTCAGCTAAGGAGATACGTGCACGACCCGACACATATCATTGACCATGGGGGGGTTGATGTCGATGATGGGGTGACTTTTGTGGAGGTTCTAGTAGAGATAGAGGATCGACAGGAGCAGGTCCTACGAGGATGGTCGATTCCTCTAGTACGCATCAGATGGCAGCACGGGAACCTCCAGGAGAGCACTTGGGAGCGGGAGGCTTAGATGCGTGCTCAGTACCCTCATTTATTTCCCTATCTTTTGATATATCTTTAAGAGGACGTAAATCCCAGAGGTGGGAGTAATTTAAAGACCCGTAAAATTCAAGGGAAATTTTTTTCTGAATTTTCTTTGTAATTTTACAAGAACGCAGTTCCTGACGGCACTTGATTCCGAGGCCCGATGTGCCTGAAATTTCAATCCGAAGTTTAGATCAGGTACGTTCAGTGAAAGAACGAGCGTTAATTTTTCTATCTTTTGAACCGGTGCTCGGAATCGAATTCCGAGGGCACTGATGGAACCATAGCGCCAGTAATTGCTTAGGAATGCCATTTCCGGAGTTGCATTTTCACGAGAGAAGATGATAAAAATTGTGGAAGTTTAATTTATAAATTAACTACAATTTTTATTTTTCTTTTAGTGGTTTAAGGCTTTGTGTGGAAGTTGGGTAACTACCCAACTTCCCAAGAGAGGTTATGAGGGTGGTGGGGCCCACACGAACCCCACCCCTTCATATTCTTCAACCCCCCTCAACTCACCATTAACATTTGTTAACTTAAACATTAATAACTTATGTTATTAATTAAGTGAGTTAAGTGTGGTTATTTGAATTTTAAACTCTTAAAATTCAAATGTTATGTTATGTTAATAAAATAAGAGGTAAGATTATTTTATTTTGGTGTTGGAACCTTTGTTGCTTTAGAGGTTTGGGGAGAAAAGCTAAGGAAAGCTAGAGTTCATCATCTTCTTCGACGAAGAACACGAAGAACGCGAAGAACACATCGAAATCCGTCGAAGAACACCGAGTCCTCGGAGACCGACTACGCGACGCCGTTTACCGCGACGGTTCTTCCGCGACGTCTTCTTCTGTGACGTCTCCTTCCGCGATGTCTCTTCCCGCGACAAATCCTGATATGACGAACCTTTGTTCAAGCTCGAATGAGGTAGGGGTTTATTTAATTATTTCATTCGGGAATTCTACTTTGTCGTCCTTCATGAATTTATGACCAGTTTCTATCAATTAATGAGAGGGGGATGGACCACACAAACACGGCCGACCCTCCTCTAATTTGGATGTTTTTTCTAATTTGGTTGGGACGGAATGGCGTGGTGTTGTCGCACCACGCGGGATCATACGGCAAGTAATGCATGGCGCCGTCACACCGCACCGTGAAGTTGAACAAGGATGCGATGCCGCCGCGCCACGTCGAAGAAAACCGAAGACATCGCGGCCAGAACGGGGCCGCGGTGGAGGGGTGCGATGCCGTTGCACCGCGCCGGATGAACCAGGCCGCAGCCAGTTCTGGGCCGCGGCGGAGCAAGGTGACCGGTGGTCGGTTCCAGGCCGCCGGTGTTGGCGAAGGAGGAAGGACCGGCCGTCGCCGGTCCTTGTTGGCAGAACCGGCCGGCCAGCCGGACAAAGGGAAAACCGGGGGAATTAATTCCCCAGCCGGTCAAGCAAGTGGCCCCATTAATGGGGTCGCGGTTACAGGAAAACCGGGGGGGGGCGCAGCGCCACCCCCCCCCCCCCCCCCCCCCCCGCGATCCAGAACGGCTCGGCTGCGTGGCTGAGCCAGCTGGCGCCAGCGCGCCGGGACGTGCCCATCCGGGCCGGGCCGACCCGGTTCGGGCCGACCGGGGGGTCTTGGGCCGGGTCGGTCCGGGCCCGAAACCCCCGTTTTCGGACCGTCTTTGTTCTTTTGCTCATAACTTGGGCTACGGACCTCCGATCGACGCACCGTCAGTTGCGATACGATCTTTGAATCGAGATGGCCGTTTTGGTGTATTGCACTCAAAGTTTCGGAATACTTTGTGTTCGGCTGGGTTGGTTCGTACACGAAACCAACCGGGCCCTCGGAGCGGAAATGATCATATCTTAAGCTCCGGACGTCCAAATGACGTTCCTTTGACTTTGTTGCTTTCCTCTTAGTGAGACAGATCTTTTGGCTTACTCCGCCCGAGGTTTGGACGAAGGTGGAGTACAGTCGGGTTGGTTTTTCCTTGAAAACCAACCGGGCCCCTAGAAAGAAAAAGCCAATAACTCTCAGACCGGGCGTCCGATTGATGCGCCGTCTGCGACGTTGAGTTCCTGTTGACGATACGGAACTTTTGGATACATCAACTCTGGACTATGTGTCAGTTGATGTATCAGCCTCTCGGCTCGTGGAGCGGACCATCCCGAATGAGCTTGCTGTGTTCGGAAACCATAGAGTTGGCTGCGACTACTTCTACTACGACAACTGTACAGAGATCCTCAGTGGATTCGATGGTGACAACTACAGCACTCAGCGATCCTATGTGGATCATTGCTACCGATCCTGTGTGGTTCTGATCCTGTGTGGGTCAGCACTCAGCGGTTCTGTGTGAGTCAGCGCCTACAGATCTTGTGTGGGTCCGATCTTGAGTGGGTCATTGCGGGGGTTAGTTACCTATAGATCCTTTATGGGTAAGATCCTTGTGGGTCATTGCGGGGGTTAGTACCTATCAATCCTTTGTGGGTCCGACGACTTAGATGAATCAGTGGCAATATCTGGTCATCTTTATCATCTTACAAAGAAGTATTCCTGTGTGAGTTGAATCCTGTTTTAGTTTCCTATGTGGATTGTGTTGTGCTATCCTGTGTGGATTTACATTTTTCTTTCCTGTGTGGACTGGGTTGTACTTGGGCTCAGATGTTGGAGCCGAATGAGAATTGATGACTTAGGTATATGTATGGGCATATACCTAAGCAGAGTCGGATGTTACTTCGTGATTGTATATTTCCTTACGGATTATCCTTTTTGGATTCTGGGAGACCTTCGGGGGTCTCGGGGTCCCTACTGAGTATCTTATACTCACCCCTGCACGGGTTATGCCCGTACTACGTTGTGTTGGTTGCAGACAACGGACAGCGCTGATCGTGGTTGAGGCTTGCAAAACAGGACAGTGCCTGGAGGTAGACCACTGGATAGGACGCACTCTGAGCGATCGGCTGGACCCAAGGAGCAGAGGAGGCTATATGTACTCACCCTTCAGGTGGGATTTCCAGTGGACAGCTCGGTGTTTTGGCTTTACTTTACAGTTGTTGTTTTCCCTTTCCAATTCTACTTTACATTCAATTTGGGTTTGTATACTGGCCCACTTACTTTCCGAAATTACTGTTGTACCAGCTTTTACTTAGTGTTTACTTCTTCTGCTTTCTTGCTCTGTGGTGTTTGTTTACTTTACAAAGGCAATGCCTTCCCTTTTTATCAGGAATTTACTCCTTGGTGCTAGTCTCTAGCCCCTAGCCTATGGAAGGCGGGCTTGGGGTAGTCACGACACGGGCCTTGAGGACGGGTCGTGACATTGACTACGTGGTTATGATAGTTTGGAATTATGCATTCCATCATTATGAAAGTGGCTATTGATATTGCATGTGATTATACGACTAGTAGAATATCCATGTGAGTAATTAAATGAAATTATTTTGTTTTATATTTTCCATATTATGATGAAGTTTATGTTGAAAAGGCTTTTTTTAGTTTTATACATTTCCTTAAATGCTTATACTTATTTAAAAATGTTTCTGCTATATTGTTATCCTTACTGAGCATTTGAGCTCACCCCTTTCTATGTTTTATTTTTCCCAGGATACGAAGAAGTATATTATGACTGACCGGCATGGATATTCTATGGGATCTTATTGTTGTCTATGGAAGCAATGTTGTTGTTTTTTTCCATTTTATGATGTAATGTAAACCTTATGAATGTATCTAGTACATCCGAGGCTACTAAACTAATCGATATTTCAAGACTTGATCTTTATTTATCATGCCAATGATACGTTATAATGCACTGAATCTAGGTAACTGAGGTCGGGGCGTTACAGTTGGTATCAGAGGAAGTTTAGTACAAACCCTAGAAGCTATATTTAGATAAACTCTAATTAGTGCACATAGACCTAAGATGGACTTTGAGGATTAGTATAGAATAACTTCCCAAAAATTTGGTATTGTAGATATTTTTTGAGTTTTCTGAGCAATAAATCCATGTCTAGATATGATCAGGTAGGGGCGGCTCTAGCATAGATGTACCTAGGGGTAAAACCCGAAAACACCACTTTTAGCTAGACTCGAACGGTAACTGGTGCACGACAATGGGCCTTGCTGCACTCTTGGTTACGACACTCCCAGGAGATCTACTTAGGATAATTATCATTTTCATCACAAACCATTATGAAGGGTTTATAAGTATATAATTCATCAAAGAAAACATTTTTATGATTACGGATTATATCCATAAACTGTTCAATTTATGTTAATTATTTTACAAGTTTGGGTTTATGTATTACGATTCATAAACTAATCTATTGTATGCCATTGTTTAGAAATGGTTTCTAGTGGAAGGAATGGAAACTGTATCAATGAACACACTCCATGTAGGGATTTCCCTCATGCTCAAGATAATTATAGTGGAGATAGTGATGTAACCAGTGCTGATCAGCTAATCATCATACTGGGACAACTCACTCAGGTTATGTATAATAACCTTACCTGTATGGAGCACCCTGATCCGCAGTGTGGAGGATCAATGTTAGATCGCTTCATCTAGAAACAAACACCAACATTCAATGGGGGTAAAAATCCACTAGTAGCTGAGAAATGGATAAATTCCTTAGATAAAATATTCCACACCATGGGGAGTATCGAAAGGGAAAAAGTTGTCATGGCAGTTTACCACCTCACTGGAGATACTGATCAATGGTCGTCATTGATTCAAAACATGAAGTAAGATAATACATTATCAAATATGGAATAGATGGAGTTTAAAGAGATTTTCTTAGAAAAATAAATTCCTCGTGACAATTGAGTAGATATGGAATGACAATTTCTAAGTCTGAGGAAAAAGGAGGACGAGAATGTTGCAAAGTATGAGTCTAACTTTACAAGGATATAAAGGCATGATACAAATTATATACATATCCCAAGAAGTAAGATTGATCGTTTCTTTGATGGGTTAAAACCATTTCTCTGTCGAGAATTAGTCTCACAATCCTTCTCATCATATGAAGATATTGTCTCATGTGCTATGAAGATAGAAAATGAATTCTCTAAGTATTACAACTTTAAAAGCAAAGAAAGAGAAGAAGAGATCTGTTCATCACTCTGGAAATGGAAATAAGTGGATGAAGGGAAAAGTTGAATATCCCCCCTGTAGTAAATGTTGGAAGAAACACCATGGTACTTGCTTGAAGGGAATGAGATTCTGTTACAAGTGTGCTGAAAAGGGCTACCAAGCTCGTGATTGCAAGGGGAAGAAGGAAGATACCAATGTTCAATGCTACAATTTTAGGGAGATGGGACATTATGAAAATGAATGTGCAAAGTGTTAGGGAAACTTACCTCAGAAAAGGCCAAGGGATCTAGGACAAGCTTATACGATAAATACAGCTGAGGTTGAAGCTCCAAAATATATGGTGGCAGGTAATTTAATGGTTTCCTCAAGTTTATCCAATCCTTTATTTGATTCTGGATCATCGAATTGTTTCATATCTTCCCATATTGCTAAGAAAATTAGATATTTACCATTTTATTTAACAATGGAGTTGTCAATAAAAACTCTTAAGGGAAGTATCATTGCTACAAAGTTCTATGAATCAGTTCCCATTAGGGAATATAAATGTTCTTTATCTGCTGATCTCATCATCATACCCATGATTGAGTTTGATATAATCCTTGGTATGGATTGGAGTTCGGACCATGATGCAAAAATTTATTGTGAGAAGAAGGAGGTTACTAATTTTGATGACGATGATAAAGAACACCTTATCATTATAGCAGAATTGTCACCACCTAATTCTTATCTAGATCCACCCCTAGTAGCTCAACTAAAATCAATTATTTGGGAGGATGATAATGAAATAACTATGGGTGAGGAAAGTAATGTTCAAATAGAGGATATACCTATTGTGAGAGAATATGTTGATGTGTTTCCAGAAGATTTACCTGGACACCCTCCAGAATGAGAAATTGAGTTTTCCATTGATTTAATTCCCGATTCAAGGCCCATATCGAAGACCCCTTATAGAATGGCCACTTTTTAATTAGTGGAACTAAAGAAACAACTATAGTAATTGAGTAATAAGGGATTTATTCTCCCTCTTTTTTCTAAATGGGGAGCCCCTATTCTTTTTTTTATGAAGTAAGATGGATCTATGAGGTTGTGCATTGACTACAAAGAGATCAATGCTATAATAATAAAGAACATGTATCCCATACCTCAAATTGATGATTTATTCAACCAACTTCATGGAGCTCAATATTTTTCAATGATTGACCATCGATCTGGATATCATCTGTTGTGTGTAAAGAAGGAAGAAATTCTGAAAACAACATTTTGAACCAGGTACGGGTATTATGAGTTTACAGTAATTCCTTTTGGGATGAATAATGCACCCTCTATTTTCATGGATCTAATTAATAGCATTTTCTAGGAATATCATGATGACTTTGTAGTGGTATTTATTGATGATATCTTGATGTAACGACCCGAATCTGGAGCCCTTCCACTGGTTCCCCGTACCCGGTTCGCCACAGGACCTCAAGCGCATTTACCCAAATGCTAGAGGCTGCCGAATAACAGAAAGGGCCTTGGTAAGTTATTGGGGAAACTATGCCCTCATTGGGTAAGGTGTACAAGGCAAGAAAACAACAGTCAATAGCGGAAGCACTAAGCAGCATACAAACACTGAAACTAAACAGCGGAAGTAATGAACATATAATGATACATCAGGTACAAGTATCTTAGGGAAAGCATCAAACACAACAACATGCTGAAATATAACTGAAAACAATGTATGAAAGTAAACAACAACTCCAACAGAATCACAAGCCTAAGCTTGGTCCTATGCTCTCCAGCTTCAACCAGCAATCACGTAACCGAAGTAGAAGGGACACATTCCCTATCCACACCTGCAACCATATAACCTGTTCGGTCCGAAAAGAAGGACCCAAACAGGGTGTGAGACTAATCCTAGTAGGCAATCTCCACGAGATCCACGCCCTACTGTTAGTGAGTAATATAGCAAAATTAAAGGAAATAAATGCAGCAGAGAAGTACATGTACACTAACGTAATCAATCCTATCAAACTCCATTCACAATTATTTATTAGTTTCGTAAAATCATTTGGCTATCAACCATGGAACCTAGAAAAAACTCTATACTCCCATGGAAAGCAAGTAATCACAACAGGTAACTCATTAGTCTACCTAAACAACAAGCAGTACAAACGCAACCTTGTTCTTTGGCTTGGTGGACTCGTCACAACCGACCAACAAATAAATCACTGACTCTCTGGGTGGCTTCTACTAGCAAACCCCTCTATTCAAGTAGATCTACAAAGGCACAGACACTCTGGGAATGTCTCACCGTTAATTCCCCTGTGGTATTTCAATGAAAGATATAGACTCTCTAAGGAATCACTTACGTCTAATTCTCCATATAGTCTCACTATGTAACTAAGGACACTCTGAGGAAGCAAAAAGTACCATTCCCACAGGTCCTGCGATCGATACTAATTATAACAGACTCTCTAGGGATGCCTTAATCGTCAATTCCCCCTTTAGTCTACCACACCAGGTTCACTCATCCCTGAGTAGTTTATTCATGCGTAATTGACAGTTTGCAGCCTAAGTAAGTTCAGCAACTACTTGGCTAATAGCTACAATGCATCTACAAGCATATAAATAGCAGGTAATACATGCAATCAAGTCAACAAGCATACTAGCAATGTGAAAAAGGGTTTCCTCGTAGGAAAACTGTGCCAAAAGGCAATCAATAGCCAAAACAAGGGGAAACACCAATGGGGTGATCATCAAACATTCTAACAAGAAATTATTAATCATCTAATAACCTCAAGCATACAATAAATCTAAGGCAGATAACAAAATAGGATCAAAACCCTAACCCGAGATACCCGATACATGGGTATCTCGTAATTTTGCACCAAAAACTCAAGGAAATTCAACGTAGGGAAACAAACCACCTACCTCAATCCCAGTAGATCGATATATGTGAACCATGATGAAAGATTCCCCTTCGAACGATGTAGATCTGAGAAAACGCACAAAATTATCAACCTACGATAACTTGAAAACAAGGAGTAATCAAGAAACAAGGATGAAACAGAACAGAGAACTTACCGCTGCCCTTCCAACGCAATCGACGGCGGATAGAACGGAGGTCAGACAGAGGCACGGCGGATCGGAGAAGATTCGTTCATACGGTCGCTCTCAGACGAACGAAACCTGGAGAAGAAGACGCTTCTGTGCGTCAGGCGCGACCCCTGTCTGTTTCATGAAAAAAAAGTAAATGGAATATGCTTTTAGAGTACATGGCGTGTACTAGGTCTTTTCTATACTCCACCAAAATAAGCCTCCACGTCACCCTTACTCATTGTGTGTGTAGCCCGGACACGGCCAGCACACGGCTTCAGCGGGAAAAGAGTACACGGCGTGTACTCCGAAAGTACACTGTGTGTACTCAGAAAGTACATGGCGTGTACTTCAAAAATTTCCAGAAAGTTCATTTTTCTCAAAAACTCTAGAAAAAGGAAAAGCTTAACTGAAAAGACGATCCGGGTTCTTACAAGCTTCCCCCCATAAAGAAATTCGTCCCCGAATTTCCCTAACGAGGTGGCGAAGAAGAAACCTCGAACCGCTCCGGCCACTGCGATCGTACATTGGCCTCCCTTTCCCAAGTCTCATCCTGTACTAGCCCATGCTTCCATAGCACCCGTTCTAGAGGAACAGACTTCCCGCGGAGAACCTTCATATTGTGATCGACAATCTGGATAGGATGCACCTCGAACGACGCATCTTCGTCAAGATCGACTTCCTCAGGCTGAACGATGTGAGACAAGTCTGAAAAGTAGCGGTGGATCTACGAGACGTGGAAGACGTCTTTCATGGACCGATACCTCTGAGGTAGCTTCAACCGATAGGCAACCGACCCAACTCTCTCCAAGACCTCAAACGGCCCGACGTACTGTGGTGAAAGCTTTCTCTGTCTCCGAATCCTCTTGTGTCCCAACCTCGGGGTAACACATAGGAAAATCTGGTCATCGACCTCGAACTCCAGAGGTCGTCTCCACTAATCAGCATAAGACTTCTGTCGAGACTGCACTGTAGCCATCCTATTCTGAATCATCTTTATCTGCTGTGAAGTCTCTTAAACAAGATGAGGTCCCATCAATGCTTCCTCTCCTGCCTCCAGCCAGCATAAAGGTGATCGGCATGGCCTACCGTACAAAGCCTCCTATGGCACCATTTGGATGGTCTCTTGAAAACTATTTTTGTAGGTGAACTCCACCATAGGAATATGATTCTACCAAGAACTGCCAAAGTCTTGGATGCAAGCTTGGAGCATATCCTCAAGCACCTCTATTGTGCACTCAGACTGACCATATGTCTGAGGATGATAAGCTGTACTCAAAATCACCTATGTACCCAAAGCCTTCTATAGCCCCATCCAGAAATGCGAAGTAAAGAGGGAATTCTTATCTGAAACGATAGTACTCGGAACCCCATGCATGATCAAAATCTCATGGACGTACAACCGTCCAACCTCATCGACACCGAAGGTCTCCTTTATCGGCAAGAAGTGATCAACCTTCGTAAGCCTGTCAACGACAACCCACACTGCATCGTTTCCTCTCGAAAATCTCGGTAACCCTGTCACGAATTCCATCACGACATTGTTCCACTTCCACTCTGGAATGGGTAGCTACTGCAAAAGCCACACTGGTCGTTGATACTCTGCTTTCACCTGCTGATAAGTAGAACATCTCATAACGAAACCAGCAACATCCTTCTTCATACCTGGCCACCAGTACTGGTGATGAAGATCCCGATACATATTGGTGACACCGGGATGAACTACCCAAACATAGGAATGGAAGTCTCACATCACCTCCTTGCGTATATCTGCCGGCACCCATACGCGTCCCTATAAATGCAAGATTTCATCCTCGCCAGTGGTCTACCCGGGAAGAGGGTCCTCTCCTGACATGCTTTCCCGTAGGACTAGGCCTTCCGAATCTGCCAGCTGCCTCATCTGAACTTGGTCCATAAGTACAGAGGTAACAACCATAGAAGATAGGAATGTCTTCCCCTTCCTGTCTTGCACCTCCAAATGCATCTTCGAGAACATAACCATTAGTTGCCACTCACTGATGGCCTCCTGAACTGTCTGTATCTGAGTTCTCTTGATCAGTGAATCAGCCACTGCGTTGCCTTTCCTAGGCGTATAGGCAAGCTCAAAATCGAAGGACTGTAGATACTCAACCCACCTCTGTTGTCTCAGATTCAGGTCACGCTGCGTGAAGAAGTACTTGAGACTTTTGTGGTCAGTGCATACCACAAAATGCTCTCCCAGAAGGTAATGTCTCCAGAAACGTAAAGCATGACAACTGTAGCCAACTCCAGGTCATGCGTAGTATAATTCCTCTCATGAGGCCTCAACTTCCGAGATTCATACGCAACCACTCGATCCTCCTCCATAAGCACTGCTCCAATTCCGATGCCAGATGCATCACAGAAAACTGTATAGCTCTTGCACAGCTCCGACAAAACTAGGATCGTTGCAGAAGTCAATCTCCCCTTCAGCTCCTAGAAGGATGAGTCATAGGATTCTGACCAATCAAACTTCACCCCCCTTCTTAGTCAAGCATGTTAGCAGTGCTTCTAGGCGTGAGAAGTCCTATATAAACCGCATGTAGTCACCATCTAGCCCAAGAAGCTCCGTACCTCAAATACATTCTTTGACTGCTCCCAAGTAACTACTGCTCTCACTTTATCTTGGTTTACTGATACTCGTGTCTCTAAGATGACATGACCCAGGAAGTGAATCTTTTCCATCGAAAAGTGGCACTTCGAGATTTTAGCATAAATCCGATTCTCGCTCAGTGTACTCAAAACGATCTCAAGATGGGTTGCATGGTCGTGTCGAGTGTGAGAGTACACCAAGATATAGTCCACGAAGACGACGATGAAGGAATCCATGTAAGGATGGAACACTCGGTTCATCAGTGCCATGAAAACTGCTAGCATATTCGTAAGACCAAATGGCATAACCATATACTCATAGAGACCATACCTGCTCCTGAAGGCTGTCAGAGGTATATCTGAAGGTCTAACGTGTAGATGATGATAACCGGACCTCAAATCAATCTTCGAGAGCACCCGAGATCCTCGAAGCTGATCGAAGAGATCATCAATCCTCAGAAAGGGATATCGGTTCTAGACCGTCAACTGGTTCATCTTCCGATAATCCATGCAAAGCCTAAGGGTACTGTCTGCCTTATTCGCGAAAAGGACAGGAGAACCCCAAGGAGAAGTACTGGGTCGGTTGAACCCCTTTTCCTGCAACTCCTCCAAATACTTCTCGAGCCCATGAAAATCAGGTGTATCCATCCTATAAGGAGGAATGGACACCGGTGCTGCTAGTGGCATGAACTCAATCGAGAAGTCTACCTCACGCTCCGAAGGAAAACCTGAAAAGTTTTCTGGAAAGACATCTGGAAAGAGATCAACCACGGGAGGAAAATCTAACTGTGAAGTCCCCTACTCATCTAGATAAAGACTAGAAATATGGTCTGTAACTCCTCCTAGCCCATGATGCTCGAGTCCGGATCGACTCGCTTGAACATCCCACTCGCCTTTATGAAGGAAAGATTCACCCTCTAGTGATAGGAAACTCACCCAGCGGTGATAGCAATCGATGACTTCCTGTAAGGGAACCAACCAGTCCATACCGAGAATGGCGTCGTAGCCTGTTATCTCTTGAACATAGAGGTCCCATAAGAAAAGATACCTTGTAACCTCGAGAGGGAACTCCTTGCACTAACGTACGCTAGATGTCCTAGTCCCTAAGGGCATGTTGAGAGTCAACATATCAGCAGACCAAAAGGCATAATGCTCAAGACTTTCCATGAAATCAACAGAGATAAAGCTATGTGAAGCACCAGTATAGAAAAGGGCTGAAGATAAAACTGAGGCTACTAAGATTATACCTCGAACTGTAGAGGGTCCGAGATCCTGCTCCTGATGAATCTGCTTTACAGCAAAAGTCTGGCCTATACAGCGGCACTGTGTAGCAGCCTGAAAACCGTCAGCTGCTTCTCCATGAGCCTAACCACTACATCCACACCCTATACCCTGACCCGAATGTCCTTCAGAACTCTAGCCCCCAGTCTGCTACAGAGAGGGTAATCCTGATCATGTACGCGTGGTCAAAATTGATCCTCCTTCATTAGCTGCTGAAAGGGGAACCTTGCAAAAACGCTGCAGGTGACATATCTTGCCGTAGGACCGGCACTCCACTACGTCCCTCGGGCACTGGGGCTTCTTATTCCTATTCCTCCCACACTGATAACACACCACTTGGGTGCCATAAGTGAGATACCTTCTACCAGAAGGAATACCACGCTTCCTCGGGTCGCCTCAGGTAGACTCTCTGTAGCACTTCCTGCTGTCTGTCTGGATGGAATTAGCCTTGGATGTTGTACCGCCCTGGTCCACAGCTCTAGTCTCACTTAGGGTCATCTCCATGATGAGTATCTGGTTGACTATTAGAGTAATAGAATTCAACTCAAATACATTCACCTGTGATCTGATCTCTGGTCTGAGGCCTTCCTAAAACTTCCTCGCTAGAAACAGCTCATCATTTCCCAGAACAGGAGTGAATCACTATAACTCAGTGAAGCGGGAGGAATACTCCATAACTGAGAGAGTACCCTACTGCAGGATCATGAACTCCCTGGCTATGTCAGCCCTCAGCCTCACTAGGTAGAAGGAGTCGTAAAACGTACGCTGAAACTCCTCCCAAGCCATAGCCTGCTGGCGCCCCGTCTGAGAGACTACGTCCCACCATCTCTTGGAGTAATCTCGCATCATATACATCATGAGCTTCACCCTCCTCTATGGAGGTGTCTCCAGATGCTCGAAGATGGATAGCATGGATTCCTTCCATGACTCTGCAGCCTGAGGTCCTCCATCCCCTGTGAAGGTGGGATGATACTCCTGCTGGAAGACCTGCATCAGCTCTTCCATAGTTGTGGCAGGATGCTGAACTCCTTGGAAGATCTGCATGAATTTCATGAAACCCTCTCTGAACTGAGTGCTGGCACCAATGTATGGAATCACTGCAGGTTCCATGTCCGGAATGATGGGCGGAACTACTGGTAGTCCCTGATCGGTCGTATTAGGCGTACGATCACTGCCTGGTTCCTGGCGTGCAACGGGAGGACGTCTCGGTTCCATAGCTCTGAAAGACCAAGACACACCTTCATTAAGACAAACACAGTTCCAACATAGGAGAGTAAAATGGAACAGGAGGGGAAACCATCAAATCAGGGAAAAACATGACTACATAGTGTGTAATGCCACCACACGACATGTTTCTTAAAAGTTTTCCCAGGGCGTGTACATTAGCCATACATGGCTGTCTAAACTACCTAACTACACGGAGTGTTCATATACTACATGGCATGTACTGACCCTTTTCTCCCTGCCCAGTTACTCCTACACGACTAAGTCACACGGACTGTCCCATCCGAGGCTACACGGCGTGTTTGAGGTAGACACGGCATGTACTGGACACGCCTTACCTGGCATGTGTTGTTAGCGACACAGCCTGACACACGGTCAAAACAACATGGAGTGTTCCTAAGAAACACAACGTGCAGTTGAAGGGAAACCTCAGCCCGTGTTGTTCGTGACACGGCCAGGTACTCGGTTGATCCTTACACGGTGTGTTCTGAACAAACACGGTGTGTATAGGAGAGGATAACACTGACCCGTGTTTTTCAAGACACGGTCAGGTACCTGGTAAATGATACATGGCGTGTGCATACCGAACACGGTGTGTACTAAACATGCATCAAATGGCCCATGTTGTTAGTTACATAGTCATGCTCTTAGTTAACCTCTACATGGCGTGTACCTAGAGTACACGGCATTTTCCTGAAAACCATTTACAGCTCCGTGTACCTGTCCACGCGGTCAGTGACATGGCCAAAAACTACACGACGTGTATATGTAAAGTACACACCATTTATTTTGGGTTTTTCCAGATAGTAGCCTCAGAACTGCACTGGATCCTAGACAACACAGAAAAACAAGGGTTAAGGTGCCAAATTCCGATCCATGTGGGCCCATACTCCCCGCGAATCAAAGCTTGTCATCATAACGGTGCATAGAACAAGCCACAGTATAAGAAATCATGACCCACCAAATTCGGATCCTTGAGGGCCCATAACACCTCTAAGATCAAAGTTTGGCGTCCATGATAAGAAATCTCCAAACAACAATACCCTATCAACATAGCAGGTATTCTATCACAACAGCTATCACAACAACATGCATTGTCTATCACAAATCCTATCACAACAACATGCATTGTCTATCACAAATCCTATCACAACAACATGCAATCTCTAATGCAACCTAGATGGCATGGCAAGATGCATGGCATGTGTTCTTCTAACATGTGCCTATATGATGCATGTGATGGAATACCCTCATCTTATCGGGTTGCAACAAAATAGAACCACAATCATATAAACAGTAACAGCAAAAAACAAGTGCATCACCCAACGGTGAAATCAATTAAACTGTAATATTCGCAAGACTCAAAACATTAAATATTCGAGGTAATCGGGATTTTTTCCTATACACGGGTTCTAGAACGTCCAGGCATAGCTATTTACCCTTTAACTATTCCTTCATATCCCTGTCTAATGTCGCTAAACATTAAATCAATAGAAAAAGGAAAGAACTCCTCTGATACCACTTTGTGACGACCCGAATCCGGAGCCCTTCCACTGGTTCCCCATACCCGATTCGCCAAGGGACCTCATGCGCATTTCCCCAAATGCCAGAGGATGCCGACTAGCAGCGAGGGCCTTGGTAAGTTATTGGGGAAACTATTCCCTCATTTGGTAAGGTATACAAGGCAAGAAAACCACAGTCAATAGCAGAAGCAGTAATCAGCATACAAACACTGAAACTAAACAGCGGAAGCAATGAACATATAATGATAATGACAATGATGCAGCAGGTAAAAGTATCTAAGGGAAAGCAGCAAACACAACAACATGCTGAAATATAACTGAAAACAATGTACGAAAGTAAACAGAAACTCCAGCAGCATCTCAAGCCTAAGCTCGGTCCTATGCTCTCCAGCTCTAACCAGCAATCACATACCCGAAGTAGAAGGGACATAATCCCTATCCACACCTGCAACCATATAGCCTATTTGGGCCGAAAATCAGGACCCAAACAGGGTGTGAGACTATTCCCATTAGGCAATCACCACGAGATCTGTGCCCTACTATCAGTGAGTAATATAGAAAAATTAAATAAAATAAATGCAGTATAGAAGTAGATGTACACTAAAGTAAGTAATCCTAGCAAACTCCATTCACAGTTATTTGTTAGTTCAGTACAATCATTTGGCTATCAACCATGGAACCTAGCAAAAGCTCTATACTCCCAACGCAATCAAGTAAACATAACAGGTAACTCACCAGTCTACCTAAACAGCAAGCAGTACAAACCCAAGCTTCTTCTTTGGCTTGGTGGACTCGTCACAACCAACCAACAAATAAAGCACTAACTCTCTGGTTGGCTCCTACTAGAAAACACCTCTATTCAAGTAGATGTACAAATGCACAGACACTATGGGAAGCTCTCACCATCAATTCTGATGTGCTCTTGCACCGAAAGATATAGACTCTCTGAGGAAGCTCTTACGTTTAATTCCCCCTATAGTCTCTCTATATAACTAAGGACACTCTGAGGAAGAACGATGTCTCCTTCCCAAAGGTCTTGTGATTCATACTAATTATAATAGACTCTATGGGGAATCCCTAATCGTCAATTCCCCCTTTAGTCTACCACACCAAGTTCACTCAGCCCGGAGCAGTTTAGTCATGCGTAATCAACTGTTAGCAGCCTAATTATGATTATAAACTACTTGTATAATAGCTAAAATTCATCCACAAGCATATAAACAGTATGAAATACATGCAATCAAGTCAACAGGAATACTAGCAATGTGAAAAAGGGTTGCCTCATAGGAAAACCATGACAAATGGCAATCAACAACCAAAAAAATGGCAAACACCCATGGGGTGATCCTCAAACATGCTAACAGGAAATTATTAATCATCTAATAACCTCAAGAATACAATAAATCTAAGTCTGATAAGAAAACAGGATCAAAACCCTAACCCGAGATACCCGATACATGGGTATCCGACACTTTTGCACCAAAACCTCAAATACATTCAACGTAGGGAAACAAACCACCTACCTCGATCCTAGTAGATCGATATATGTGAACCATGATGATATATTACCCTTAGAATGACGTAGATCTAATAAAACGCACAAAACGCTCAACCTACGATAACTTGAAAACGAGGAGGAATCGAGAAACAAGGATAATGCAGAACCGAGAACTCACCGCTGCGCTTCCAACGCAATCGACGGCGGCTGGAACGGAGGTCAGATAGAGGCACGACAGCTCGGAGAATATTCGGTCGTACGGTCTCTCTCGGACGAATGAAACCTCGAGAAGAATATGCTTATGTGCGTCATGTGTGACCCCGGTCCGTTAAATGAAAAAAAAGAAAGTACACGGCGTGTAATTTTAGAGTACACGGCATGTACTAGGTCTTTTCCGTACTCCACCAAAATCGGCCTCCACATCACCATTATACACCGTGGGTGTAGCCCGGACACGGCCAGAACACGGCTTCGGTGGGAAAAGAGTACACGGTGTGTACTCAGAAAGTACACGACGTGTACTTCAAAAATTTCCAGAAAGTTCATTTTTCTCAAAAACTCTAGAGAAAGTAAAAGCGTACCTGAAAAAAAATATTTGGGTTCTTACACTTGTTATACTCAAAAAGCTATGAAGATCTTGAAAATCACTTGCACGTTATCTAGAAGACTCTGAGAAGACATGAATTATATGGGAAGTTTAGCATGTGTGGATTCTGGCTTTAGAAGATTTATTTTCTTGGCCATATTTTATCTATGGGTGGAATCTCTGTTGATCCTTCTAAGACAATAGCAATCCATGAATGGCCAAAACCAATGATTATAACTGAATTACACACTTTTATTGGTTTATCATGTTATTATCGATGGTTTGTCCAGAATATTTCCCGATTGGCTAACCCATTAATGAAGCTCACATGTAAAGGGGTTAAATTTGTTGGGACAAAAAAGTGTAAAGAATGTTTTTGAAGAACTGAATAGAAGATTATTCAATGATCCTATATTTACTCTACCATCGAGGAATGATGGGTTTGTTATTTATAGTGATGCATCGAAGAAAGGACTTGGTTCTGTCCTTATGAAGAATGACAGGGTTATTGCCTATGCATCATGACAGCTGAAAATTCATGAGAAAAACTATCCTACTCATTATCTTGAGTTAGCAGCTGTAATATTTTCTTTGAAGATATGGAGATATTATCTCTATGGTGAAAAATGTGAGATATATACCGATCAAATCAGTTTGAAGTATATTTCCTCATAGAAAGAACTCAACATGAGGTAAAGTCGATGGCTTAAACTACTCAAGGATTATGATTGCACTATACACTACCACTCGGGAAAGTCAAATAAGGTGGCAATTTATTTGAGAAAAAAGGATCATGGAGTTTTGAACAAGATGAGAGTTGAAAGAGATCCTATTTTCATGGATCTAGTAAAGATGTATATGGGAATAACCATGGAAGGTAAAACATCAATGATATTTCAAATGGTTTCCAAACCATCTTTATTAAAAAGAATAAAAAGTTCTTAGGCTGATGATGAGGAGTTTCAAAAGAAGATTAATGTTGTGAATGATGGGAGATTGAGTGACTTTGTGTATGAAGATGGAATTTTGAAATTTGGGAAGAGACTTTGTGTTCCCAATATACCTAATCTAAAAAGGGAATTGTTGGATGATGGTCATAGTTCCAATTTCTATATACACCCTGGTAGCACTAAGATGTATAGAGATTTAAAGGAACAATTTTGGTGGGACAACATGAAGAGGGATATTGGTGATTTTGTGTCAAAATGTATGGGTTTTCAACAAGTGAAAGCTAGAAGGAAACTGCCTGGAGGAGTCATTAAAACTCTTCCCATACCATAGTGGGAAAGGGATAATATTACGATGGACATTGTCATGGGAATACCAAAGACTCCTAGAAAGAATGATGCAATATGGGTCATTGTTGATTGCCTTACCAAGTCAGCACATTTTCATGCTATAAGAGAAGATTTACAACTTGAACGTCTAGAAAGACTATATATTAATGAAGTTGTGAGAATTCATGGAGCACCTCTATCAATTATTTCTGATCATGATCCATGTTTTACATCAAGATTCTGTAAATGTCTTCAGAGTGGCCTGGATACTGAATATCATTAGAGCACTACCTACCACCCCCAAATTGATGGAAAATCATAATAGACTATTCAAACCTCAGAAGACATGTTGAGATCATGCTAAATTGACTTTCAAGGTATGTGGGATCAATATTTACCTCCAGTAGAATTTTCCTATAACAATAGCTTCCATTTATGTATTCATATGGAACCATATGAAGCGTTATACAGAAAGAGATGTCTCACACCAACCTGTTGGGATGATGTTGGTGAAAGAAAACTCGTTGTCCCAGAACTGGTGGAGGAAATGATGGAAAAGGTAAATGTAATCCAAAACAACATCAAAGCATATCAAAGTAGGCAGAAGAGCTTGGTCGATAACCGAAAGAAGGATTTGGAATTTCAGGTAATAGATCATGTTTTCTTGAAGGTATTTCCATGGGAGGGTTTTATACATTTCGGTAAGAAGGGAAAATTAAGCCTCAGGTACATCAGACATTTCAAAATTCTAGAATGAATTGGGGCTGTAGCTTATCATTTGGTAATGCCTCCATGTCTCTCCAAAGTTCACGATGTGTTCCACGTATCACTGTTGAGAAAATACATGCCTGACCCAACGCATGTACTCACCTATAAGGAATTAGAATTGAAACCCGATCTGTCTTATTGGGAAGAGCCTATCAAGATTATTGATAGAAGAAAACAAGTGCTGAGAAACCGGATGACTCGTCTGGTAAAAGATCTATGGAGAAACCATAAGATGGAAGAGGCAACGTGGGAACCCAAAAAAATTACGATGAAGAACCACCCAAATCTTTTTATGCAGTAGTATTCTATAAATATTGAGGAAAACATTATTTTAATGAGTGGATAATTTAACACCCCAAGCTTCCATGGCACGCTTCTCTTTGAATATTACAGTATCGTGTGTTGTACGAAACTTCGAGTTCTAACACACACCACAACCAATCAAACTAGCCGTTATGAATAATAATACCCACATTTTGAAATTTTATACATTTTATCTTTCAAAATAGACTTTATTTTTTGGATTCGGAATATCCAAATTATCTTAGGGCGATTTTTTGGTACTTTTCTGATAACTTTCATATTTTGATGAATAGTGAAAATTACTAAATTTTAATTAAATACAACTTTTTTAATCGAAATAATTAATAGTGATAAATTATGAATTTGAGTGGTTTTAAAGTATAATTAGATTATATTTTTACCATTAAATCCAATATTGTTAATTGGACATAATTTCACATTTATACTAGACATAAGCAAGTGTCAATCTTTTGATAGTTATTATTTCTTAAAAACAAGCTTTTTGTTTTGACAACGGGAATTAATTTTAAATTAATTTCTTCCACTTCTGTGTTTTGAATTTAGAAAAAAGGATTCCAAATTATGAATCAGGAGGTCCAAATTGTTTAAATAGGTAACTTTTATTTTTAAAAATTTTGAATAATTACTTCAGTAAATATTTTATTTACCATGGTTAAAGGGTAAATCTGGTAAATAAGGGTAAACAAATAATATTATAATAATATTAAATTACCCTAACACATGTCCTAACCATATTGGATGATAAATATCCGACCATGGACATATTTGGGTCGATTTTGGGACCCCATGCAGCCACTTGTAAGTTATAATGACACATTATATTAATTAAGTTAATGTAAATACAAAGATGACATAAGCATATGTATTTCAACAAAACGATATTTACAAAGTGTTATACATGTTATCGTTTCAACTATAAATATTAATGAGAAAGATAAAAAAATTCTACATAATGGTATTTTATTTATAATATTTAGACATTGAATAATTAAATTTATTTATGACACTATAATGATGCAGTATTTTCCTTATTAATGAAAGAATCAAATAATTAGTATTATAAATGTTAAAATAAATATAATTTAAAATTTTTGATGCCATCCAAGAATTTTATTGGTTAATATGACATGTTAGGATTGATTAAATGAATTTTCTCTTGAATTAATTATGTTTTTAAGACTTTAACAAAAATCAATTATTAAATAGTGTCAAAGTTGACATAAAGGAGTTTTTAGAAACAATATTATATTATTAATTGATATTATATTCCTAAAAATAAAAGGATCAAACAAAGGACTTATATAATGATATTTGTATCATTAATGAACCACTTGAGGTTCTCTTGGAAGTATATAGTAAGTTTATTAACCATATAATATAAAATTACAAAGAGACATGGTAAATGTCAAACTATTTTACTAAGAGTTAAATGTAAAATATAAAGTTTATATAGTGACCCAAACCTATATAAAACCTATTGGTTGTGTGTTTTTATACCCATAACCACCTTATCCTTTAAATAATCCCTTTTTGATCCATTAGAATCCTAAAATTATTTAATTATAAAATAGTATTTCTAGCTTTTCCTAATGTGTCCCTCACCCCTCTTATAAAAGGGCACTCCCCCCTCTCTCTAATTCATACCTTCAAAGCCATTTGGATCGGCCAACCTCTTCCCAAATACCCTCTAAACTATCCTACCTACATCTTAGAGGCATTCCTTTAGTCATAAAGCCAACCTAAGGATCCCTTTTGGTCAAATCAAAAGGAAGAACCGGAAGAAGAGGTAAATATTCCATCACCTCTTTCAAGTTCCTTTCTTCCTCCACTTCCTTTTTCTTTGTTGTTTCCATTATAAAATAATAACTCCCATAACTTCTATATAATTTTATGTTATTATAAATATGATACAACCAAATTAATTATTTTATCCATCCTTTGAATAACATGTCACCATACGTGCGTACGTACGGCTAACCGTCTCCACGTCGTGGTGTAATTTTTATTCAATAAATTATTTTTTGGATGGCTATAATAATGATGTTTAATTCATGTAAATAATAAATATAACATGATAATTACTCTATATATATGATATACCATCCAATTATATATTATTTTATTATCAAAATAATGATATTGTCCCTCGTGCGTACGTACGGATTAATGTCTCCACAAACACAATGAGATTCATTCCCCCATCGTATCCATTCAAGAAAAATTTTCATTAGACGAATAAAAATTATTTTTAAAGACTTTATATCATTCTTTATATGAATAATATGCATCCCATCCATAACAAATATGACTCACATAACAAATAATATAAAGTATAACGAATCTGTTAACACCCGAAACGACGATAATACTAAGATATTATTAACAAAACAATGTTAAAAGATCATATATGATATCATATTAATGTATATGATTACTGTATAATTTAATAAAAATTATTTCTACATTATACAGGAGGTTATCCTACCCTCTACCTAGTAAAATTACAAGTTAAGGGTTAATTTCACAATCTCTTTATTATCTGAGGTTTTTTTATGTAAGTATCTACTGGGACCTCTTTATCATCGAGATCCATGTTTCATAAAAATGTATTTCAAAACATTTTTACTATTTAACTTACAATGCGTTAAATTCATTTATACCCTTGTTTAAATTTTTATAATATGTTTACAAAGGAATCTTTCTGTCGTTTTCCAAACAAGTTCTTTTTAACCTTTTCGAAAAAATTGAGGTAAGAATGTTTTATTTTTAACTTATACGGCGAGTGGAGCTATTTTCCACCGTTATAAAATCATATAAGCTTCCCTTACAAGCTTATAAGAATATTTTAAAAATAAAGGTTTTCTTATATAATTATGTGCCTTTTAAATGATTTCAAAAAATATATATTTCTCTCAAATAGTTTTGATTTCATCTATGTCAACATCCTTTGATAGATTTTAAGCTTATTTGAAGTTGATTTATTATGATACAAGACTTCCAATTTGTATTGAAGGTTTTGTGATATGTTTGAATGTTGATGTGTTATTTTTACACCATTCATGGTTTATGGATAAAGTATTGACATTTCATATGCTAGATTTAATGCGAATGTTTATGTTGTGTTTAAAACTTTTCATATGAGGAATGCAATGGACTTAGTATGTGATTGGTGGAGCCCGCTATAGCTCCTTGATGCATAATTTGGGCTCATGAGACAAACTAGTGTCTTGGAATAAGGACCTGACAAAATCTTATTTATAGTCTTCGCACAAGGCCTTGACTATGTGGTTATGATAATCTGACATTATGCATTCCATCATTATTAAAGTGTCTATTGATATTCCATGTCATTATTAAAATTCTAGAATATCCATGTGAGTAAGTAAAGGAAATTATTTTGATTTATATTTTCCCTATTATGATGAAGTTTATGTTAAAAAGGCTTTTGTTTTAGTTTAATACATTGCCTTAAATGTTTATGCTCATTTAAAAAAGTTTCTTCTATATTTTTATCCTTACCGAGCATCTAAGCTCACATCTTTCTATGTTTTATTTTTCCCAAGATACGAAGAAGTATATTATGACTGACCTGAAGGGATAGTATATGGGATCTCAATGTTGTCTATGGAAACAATGTTGTTGCAGTTTTTCATTTTATGATGTAATGTAAACCTTATGAATGTATCTAGTGCTTCCAAGGCTACTAAAATAATCGATATTTTTAGGCTTGATCTGTAACGCCCCGACCTCAGCTACCCAGAGTCGGTGCATTAATTACATAACATTGGCATGATCACAAGAAAGATCAAATCCCGAAAGACTGATTGGTTTAGTAGCCTTGGAAACACTAGATATAATCATAACGTTTTACATTACATTTCAAAGTGAAAAACTACTACAACAACAAAGTCTTCATATCCATACTATTAACCCCTCATAATATCCCTGCAAGTCATTCATAAATTACTTCTTCACTACCTGGGAAAAATAAAACATAGAAAAGGGGTGAGCTCAAATGCCCAGTAAGGATAACAATATAGCGGAACATTCAAAATAAGCATAAACATTTAAGGCAATGAATTACTAAAACAAAAGCCTTTTAAAATTGAACTTCAACATAGTATGGCAAAAGTAAAATGAAATAATTCCATTTACTTGTTCACATGGATATTCTACTAATCGAATAATCACATGCAATATCAATAACCACTTTCATAATGTTGGAATGCATAATGCCAGACTATCATAACCACATAGCCAAGGCCTCGTGCCAAGACTACAAATAAGATTTTGTCAAGGCCTTGTGCCAAGACACTAGTTTGTCTCATGAGACCTATCGATGCATCGAGGAGCTATAGCAGGCTCCACCCGTCACTTATTAAGTCCAATGCATTCCCATATGAAAAGGTTTAAACATAACATAAACATTCGTATTAAATCTAGCATACGAAATGTCAATAATTTCACCATAAACTATGAATGGTATAAAAATAGCACATCCATAGTCAAACATATCACAAAACCTTCAATACAATATAGAAGTTTTGTATCATAATAAATCAACTTCAAATAATCTTAAAATTCGTAGATGAAATCAAAATTCTTTTTAAAGAAATATCTCCTTTTATTTTGAAATCATTTAAGATCCATATAAAATAAAACATTTTCTTTGAAAATATTCTTATAAGCTTGTATGGAAAGCTTTGAAGATTTTATAACGGCGTAAAATAACCGCACCCGCCGTATAAGTTAAAAAAACATTCTTACCTCAATTCTGTCGAAAAGGTTAAAAAGGACCTTGTTTTGAAAACGACGGAAAGATTCCTTTATAAACCTCTTATAAAAAGTCAAACAAGGGTATAAATGACTTTAACCCATATTCTTGTAAATAGTAAAAAATGTTTTGAAATACATTTTTAAGAAACATGGATGTGGATGATAAAGATATCCCAGTAGATTTTTACGTATAAACAACCTCGGATAATGAAGAGATTGTGAAATAACCCTTACCTTGTACTTTTCCTTGGTTGTGGTAGGTTAACCTCCTGTATAATGGTGAAATAATTGTTATTAAATTATACAATAATCATATACATTAATATGATATCATATATGATCTTTTAATATTGATTTGATAATAATATCTTAGTATTATCGTTGTTTCGGGTGTTAACTTACTTGTTTTCTTTTGTATGTTTTGTTACGTAAGACATGTATGTAAAGGATAGGTTTTATATTATTCATATCCAGAATGATATCAAGTCCTTAAACATCATTTTTTTAAATCATCAAATTATACTTGAATGGATACGATGGAGAATGAATCTCATCGCGTTCGTGGAGACGGTAGTCCGTACGTACGCACGAGCGACAATATCATTCTTTTGATATTAAAATAATATATAAATGGATGGTATATCATATATAAAGAATCATTAACATGTTAGATTTATTATTTACATGAGTTACACATCATTATTATACCCATCCAAATAATATTATATTGAATAACAATTACACCACGACGTGGAGACGGTAAGCCGTACGTACGCACGTATGGTGACATGTTATTCAAAGGGTGGATAGGATAATGAATATGGTTGTACCATATTTATAATAACATCACAGTATATGTGAGATACTGGAGTTATTATTTTAGAATGGTAAGAACAAAGGAAGAAGAAGTGGAAGAAGAAATGAACTTAGAAAAGGGTGGTGAAATCATTACCTCTTCTTCGGGTTCTTCCTTTTGATTTGATCGAAAGGGCTCCTTAGGTTGGCTTTCTGATCAAACTAAGGCCTCTAGGTTGTATTGAGGGATGTTGGGAGAGTATTTGGGCAGAGTTTGGCCGAACCAAAAGGCTTTAGAGGTGTGAAGAAATGAGAAGGAGGAGTGCCTTTTTATAAGAGGGGTGAGGGGCACTTTTGGAAAAGCTAGAAATATTAATTTATAATAAATTCATATTCGGTTTCCAAAGGCTCCAAAGTTGACTATTCAAAGGATGAGGCGGGGATAGGTCGAAAACAACTCATCCAATAGAATTTAGACAGGTTTGGGTACTTATATTAACCTTATCTTTAAGTATTAACTCTAAGTTAATTAGTTTCACTTTTACAATGTCTCTTTGTATTTTGATATAATATGGTTAATAAACTTACTATATACATCCAAGCGACCCCGAAGTGGTCCATTAATGATTAACCTATCATAATATAAGTCTCTTGGCCGAACCTTAGATTTTTAGGATTTTAATATCAATTAATAATATAATATTTGTTTTAAGAACTCTTTTATGTCAATTTTGACACTATTCAATAGTTGATTTTTGTAAAACTCATAACAGATTGATTACTTCGAACAAAGTCAATTAAATAAATCCTAATATATCATATTAGCCTATAAAATTAGTTTAATTCATTAAAAGTTTCATATTATATTTATTTGGGTATTTATAATATCAATTATGTTAATGTTTACTATTTTAGTAATTACTGCATCATCATTGTGTCATAAATAAAATAAATTATTTAATGTCTAAAAATTATAAATAAAACATAATTATGTAGGAAATCTTTTTAGCTTTCTAATGAATATTTATAATCGAAAATCCAACATGTATAACCCTATGTAAAAATTGTTCTTCTAAAAGATGTAAGCTTATGCCATTTTTATTTTTATTTTAACTTTATTAATATAATGTGTCCCTACCACATACAAGTGGCTCCAAGGGGTCCCCAAATTGACCCAAGGATGCCCATGGTCGGGTATGTGTCCACCAATAAGGTTAGGACACGTTTTAGGGTAATTTTGTATTATTATAATATTATATTTTAACCCTTATTTACCGGATTTACCTTTTAACCATGGTAAATAAAATATTTACCGCAGTAATTATTCAAAATGTCTAAAAATAAAAGTTACCTATTTACACAATTTGAACATCCTGATTCCAAATATGGAATCCATTTTTCTAAATTCGAAACACAGAAGTGGCAGAAATTAATTTAAAATTAATTCCCGCTGTCAAAACAAAAAGCGTGTTTTTAAGAGATAATAACTATCAAAAGATTGACACTTGTTTATGTTTGGTTTAATTGTAAAATTATGTCCAATGACCAACATTATATTAAATGGTAAAAATATATTCTAAATATACTTTAAAACCACTCAAATTCATAATTTATCAATATTAATTATTTTGATTAAAAAATTTGTTTTTAATTAAAATTTAGTAATTTTCACTATTCATCAAAATATAAAAGTTATCCGAAAAGTACCAAAATTTCACCCTAGGCTAATTTTGAAATTCTGAATACAAAAATGAAGTCCATTTTGAAATATAAAATATATATAATTTCAAAAAGTAGTTATTACTATTCATAACGGCTAGTTTAATTGGTTGTTAGAACTCGGTGTTGCGTACAACACACGCTATCACATTATTCAAAGAGAAGCGTACCGTAGAAGCTTGGGATGTTTCATTTAAAATTTTTGATGTCCCCATTTAGCCAAAAAGTTTAAAATATAGTATTTAAAAAGGGTTCACTATTAAAGTTGATAAAAGTGCAATACTGAAAATGAATTTGTTCTTGCATTATATCTAAGAAACTCATAATATGGATTCTAAAATTATAAGGATTATATAAACATTAAAATTTATCTAATACTATTCATAACCTCTTTTGAACGTCTTGTTTGGTAATTCATGGTGTTCTTTGAACTTGGTGTTGCATGTAGTGAAAGTTATTGAATTATTTTGAAGAAATAACACACTATGAAATCTTGGGGTGTTACATTCTCCCCTCCTTCAATAAATTGCGTCCTCGCATTTTGAAATTGTTCTTAGAAAATAAAAGGTTGAAAATAGATAATATATTTGTGGGAAAACCCACATCGGAAATTGGGTTACTAAAATTTAGTCTTAATATGAGGAAGAGAGAAATGAAAGGGTCACCACCAAATTATGATCTCGATTAGGAGAACATTGGTGGCAATTTGAGACATATAATTGGAGGAAAAACGTAAATATTTATAGGTAGTGATTGAGGTCATCAATCACAAACAAGTATAAAATTGAGGTCCTTAAATTAATCAATCTATGATGATTTGAAATACCATCAGTTCAACAAAACATTGGGTATTAGGATAACACATTTTTAACGTTTCAAAATATCTTAGTTGAAATCCCACATCGAAAAATGAATTAATGAGGTCTCTATTTAAAATAAAGAGTGGAAAGTATGAAGATTACCGAAAATAACACATACTAGGGTTCCATGTAGGAAAATATGGATATGGAAGAGAAATATAACCATCAATTATCTGATGGAGAGTGGTAGAGAACATGGCTATGAAAAGGCCAAAAATCCCAAAGCCATAAATTTGTGATGACTTAAGGTACCATCTAGGACAACATTTTTGTTCTATGTTTCTTTTATTAATGTTGGGGAATTTATTTATGAGATTGGATAATATCATAAGGAGATATACTTACTTTATAATTAGAGTTTTATCCATTAATAAATTTCTACCACAAACTCATCTTTCACTCTAAAAGATAATAGAATGTAAAAAAAAATTCTATGTACACTATTCGTACAGGGGTTCCAAAATAAACGAATTTATAATTCATCTACACGATATTTTAATAAAAACTACATTATTTAATCCAGGACATCTCGTGGGCCAGTGCTAGGTGATACACCCTTGTCGCCCTTCGGTTGCGGGTTCAAGTCTCGCAGCATTGCTGGACGCGACGGGTTGCCGCTCGACCTCCGGGTTGTCCTTTTATGGCAATCCAAAATAATCCAAACAAGAACTATCCAAAATAATTCTATCCAAACTCACAGTCCAACATTTATAAGGAAGGTAAACATAATATAGATCCTTTTTACCCCGTAATAGCATATGAATACCTTCATCATGTATTACCATATTCCTTATTGATTACATTCATGTTCCCTTATTCCATATAGAATGCTGGATATACTTCATTAATCCAAAAATGTTTTAAACCCCAACAATGATGGAATATACAAATCATTAATCATCTTCAAGGTAGTCAATAATATCCAATATAATTTATCCAAATCAATCATGTATTATTCTAAAATCACCACCTCGGTATCTGAACCATATTATGGTTTATCTTTCTCTCAACCATATATTTTCCAAACATTTAACCTGCTACTGAGTCACTTTTCATTGTTCCACACCATCTCAAGTCCTTAATGAAATAGTACTGCAGTACAATCCTTACATACTCCATAATTATTATAATAAGTAAATTTTTGATACACACTCAATTGACATAATCAACATAAGAACTCTAATCATTCCTCTTCATCTGTGGTAGTATCATAACTTGATTATTATCCAATAACATCATTTGCGGCATAGTTTGATGACTGGGACATAGGTTCGCATAGTGTCCAAACTCCTTGCAAATGAAGCATTGTACATTTGAAACCATTTTCTTACCCTTGCAGTCACGTACTTTGTGCCCTTTTTCTCCACACTTATAACAAACTCTCATTCCTTTCAGGCAAGTTCCAGGGTGTTTCTTTCCACAGTTACCACATATGGGAAAATTCTTCTTTTCCCTCTTCCCTTTATCCATATTTCTCTCTTCCATCCTTTTCTTCTCTTGCTTCCCTTCAAATCCATAGGACTCAGTAAAATCTTTACTTATCTTATCAACACATGATATTATTTCTTCATATAATGATAATACATGGGAGACTATTTCTCTTATAAATTCTGGCTTATGACCATGAAAGATATGATCCTTCTTTCTCTTTGGATCATGTGCATTGTTGGAGTTCTCATTCCTTCTACTGGGCGCCATTTCTAAACAATGGCATACACTAGATCAGTTTATGAATCAAAATACATAATCCCATACTTATAAAACACTTAACATAAATTGAACTATTTATGGATATAATCCATAATCATAAGAATGTTTCCTTTGAGGGCATATATACTCATAAACCCTTCATAATGATTTGTAAAGAAAATGAGAGTTATCCTAAGCATATCCCTCGGGAGTGTCGTAACCAAGAGTGCAGCAAGGCCCGTTGTCGTGCACCAGTTCCCGTTCGAGTCTAGCTCAAAGCGGTGTTTTCGGGTTTTACCCCTAGGTACATCTGTGCCAGAGCCGCCTCTACCTGCTCGTATCCAGACAGGGATGTATTGCTCGGAAAACTCACAAAATCTCTACAATACCAAAATTCTAGGAAGTTCTTCTACACTAATCCTCAAAGTTCATCTTAGGTCTACGTGCTCTAATCAGAGTTTATCTAAATCTAGCTTCCAAGGTTTGTACTAAACTTCCTCTGATACCAACTGTAACGCCCCGACCCCAGCTACCCAGAGTCGGTGCATTAATTACATAACATTGGCATGATCACAAGAAAGATCAAATCCCGAAAGACCGATTGGTTTAGTAGCCTTGGAAACACTAGATATAATCATAAAGTTTTACATTACATTTCAAAGTGAAAAACTACTACAACAACAAAGTCTTCATATCCATACTATTAACCCCTCATAATATCCCTGCAAGTCATTCATAAATTACTTCTTCACTACCTGGGAAAAATAAAACATAGAAAAGGGGTGAGCTCAAATGCCCAGTAAGGATAACAATATAGCGGAACATTCAAAATAAGCATAAACATTTAAGGCAATGAATTACTAAAACAAAAGCCTTTTAAAATTGAACTTCAACATAGTATGGCAAAAGTAAAATGAAATAATGCCATTTACTTGTTCACATGGATATTCTACTAATCGAATAATCACATGCAATATCAATAACCACTTTCATAATGTTGGAATGCATAATGCCAGACTATCATAACCACATAGCCAAGGCCTCGTGCCAAGACTACAAATAAGATTTTGTCAAGGCCTTGTGCCAAGACACTAGTTTGTCTCATGAGACCTACCGATGCATCGAGGAGCTATAGCGGGCTCTACCCGTCACTTATTAAGTCCAATGCATTCCCATATGAAAAGGTTTAAACATAACATAAACATTCGTATTAAATATAGCATACGAAATGTCAATAATTTCACCATAAACTATGAATGGTATAAAAATAGCACATCCATAGTCAAACATATCACAAAACCTTCAATACAATATAGAAGTTTTGTATCATAATAAATCAACTTCAAATAATCTTAAAATCCGTAGATGAAATCAAAATTCTTTTTAAAGAAATATCTCCTTTTATTTTGAAATCATTTAAGATCCATATAAAATAAAACATTTTCTTTGAAAATATTCTTATAAGCTTGTAAGGAAAGCTTTGAAGATTTTATAACGGCGTAAAATAACCGCACCCGCCGTATAAGTTAAAAAAACATTCTTACCTCAATTCTGTCGAAAAGGTTAAAAAGGACCTTGTTTTGAAAACGACGGAAAGATTCCTTTATAAACCTCTTATAAAAAGTCAAACAAGGGTATAAATGACTTTAACCCATATTCTTGTAAATAGTAAAAATGTTTTGAAATACATTTTTAAGAAACATGGATGTGGATGATAAAGATATCCCAGTAGATTTTTACGTATAAACAACCTCGGATAATGAAGAGATTGTGAAATAACCCTTACCTTGTACTTTTCCTTGGTTGTGGTAGGTTAACCTCCTGTATAATGGTGAAATAATTGTTATTAAATTATACAATAATCATATACATTAATATGATATCATATATGATCTTTTAATATTGATTTGATAATAATATCTTAGTATTATCATTGTTTCGGGTGTTAACTTACTTGTTTTCTTTTGTATGTTTTGTTATGTAAGACATGTATGTAAAGGATAGGTTGTATATTATTCATATCCAGAATGATATCAAGTCCTTAAACATCATTTTTTTAAATCATCAAATTATACATGAATGGATACGATGGAGAATGAATCTCATCGCGTTCGTGGAGACGGTAGTCCGTACGTACGCACGAGCGACAATATCATTCTTTTGATATTAAAATAATATATAAATGGATGGTATATCATATATAAAGAATCATTAACATGTTATATTTATTATTTACATGAGTTACACATCATTATTATACCCATCCAAATAATATTATATTGAATAACAATTACACCACGACGTGGAGACGGTAAGCCGTACGTACGCACGTATGGTGACATGTTATTCAAAGGGTGGATAGGATAATGAATATGGTTGTACCATATTTATAATAACATCACAGTATATGTGAGATACTGGAGTTATTATTTTAGAATTGTAAGAACAAAGGAAGAAGAAGTGGAAGAAGAAATGAACTTAGAAAAGGGTGGTGAAATCATTACCTCTTCTTTGGGTTCTTCCTTTTGATTTGATCAAAAGGGCTCCTTAGGTTGGCTTTCGGATCCAACTAAGGCCTCTAGGTTGTATTGAGGGATGTTGGGAGAGTATTTGGGCAGAGTTTGGCCGAACCAAAAGGCTTTAGAGGTGTGAAGAAATGAGAAGGAGGAGTGCCTTTTTATAAGAGGGGTGAGGGGCACTTTTGGAAAAGCTAGAAATATTAATTTATAATAAATTCATATTCGGTTTCCAAAGGCTCCAAAGTTGACTATTCAAAGGATGAGGCGGGGATAGGTCGAAAACAACTCATCCAATAGAATTTAGACAGGTTTGGGTACTTATATTAACCTTATCTTTAAGTATTAACTCTAAGTTAATTAGTTTCACTTTTACAATGTCTCTTTGTATTTTTATATAATATGGGTAATAAACTAACTATATACATCCAAGAGACCCCCAAGTGGTCCATTAATGATTAACCTATCATAATATAAGTCTCTTGGACGAACCTTAGATTTTTAGGATTTTAATATCAATTAATAATATAATATTTGTTTTAAGAACTCTTTTATGTCAATTTTTACACTATTCAATAGTTGATTTTTGTGAAACTCATAACAGATTGATTACTTCGAACAAAGTCAATTAAATCAATCCTAATATATCATATTATCCTATAAAATTAGTTTAATTCATTAAAAGTTTCATATTATATTTATTTGGGTATTTATAATATCAATTTTGTTAATGTTTTACTATTTTAGTAATTACTGCATCATCATTGTGTCATAAATAAAATAAATTATTTAATATCTAAAAATTATAAATAAAACATAATTATGTAGGAAATCGTTTTAGCTTTCTAATGAATATTTATAATCGAAAATCCAACATGTATAACACTATGTAAAAATTTTTCTTCTAAAAGATGTAAGCTTATGCCATTTTTATTTTTATTTTAACTTTATTAATATAATGTGTCCCTACCACATACAAGTGGCTCCAAGGGGTCCCCAAATTGACCCAAGGATGCCCATGGTCGGGTATGTGTCCACCAATAAGGTTAGGACACGTTTTAGGGTAATTTTGTATTATTATAATATTATATTTTAACCCTTATTTACCGGATTTACCTTTTAACCATGGTAAATAAAATATTTACCGCAGTAATTATTCAAAATGTCTAAAAATAAAAGTTACCTATTTACACAATTTGAACATCCTGATTCCAAATATGGAATCCATTTTTCTAAATTCGAAACACAGAAGTGGCAGAAATTAATTTAAAATTAATTCCCTGCTGTCAAAACAAAGAGCGTGTTTTTAAGAGATAATAACTATCAAAAGATTGACACTTGTTTATGTTTGGTTTAATTGTAAAATTATGTCCAATGACCAACATTATATTAAATGGTAAAAATATATTCTAAATATACTTTAAAACCACTCAAATTCATAATTTATCAATATTAATTATTTTGATTAAAAAAGTTGTTTTTAATTAAAATTTAGTAATTTTCACTATTCATCAAAATATAAAAGTTATCCGAAAAGTACCAAAATTTCACCCTAGGCTAATTTTGAAATTCTGAATCCAAAAATGAAGTCCATTTTGAAATATAAAATATATATAATTTCAAAAAGTAGTTATTACTATTCATAACGGCTAGTTTAATTGGTTGTTAGAACTCGGTGTTGCGTACAACACACGCTATCACATTATTCAAAGAGAAGCGTACCGTAGAAGCTTGGGATGTTTCATTTAAAATTTTTGATGTCCCCATTTAGCCAAAAAGTTTAAAATATAGTATTTAAAAAGGGTTCACTATTAAAGTTGATAAAAGTGCAATACTGAAAATGAATTTGTTCTTGCATTATATCTAAGAAACTCATAATATGGATTCTAAAATTATAAGGATTATATAAACATTAAAATTTATCTAATACTATTCATAACCTCTTTTGAACGGCTTGTTTGGTAATTCATGGTGTTCTTTGAACTTGGTGTTGCATGTAGTGAAAGTTATTGAATTATTTTGAAGAAATAACACACTATGAAATCTTGGGGTGTTACATGATCTTTTGTGATCATGCCAATGATATGTAATAATGCAACGACTCTGGGTAACTAGGGTCGGGGCATTACATATATAATCAAGAAGTGTCAGAATGTGTGTATCAATCTATATGAAAGAACACAAAAATATCAGATGCTAGATTTTGTTTAAACATTTGTTTGTTGACCTACCCCAATTAATTTTCTTTTAATAGCTACATAAATTATTAACATAATTGATTATTCCAAAATAATGGTATGTATTTACATTATAAAAAATAAAAGGGAATTTTTTTTGAATATTTATTCAATAATGGGTATAGTAACAATAGAAACCAAAAGCAATCTAAAATGTATATGGTCAGACAATGGTGGTGAGTTTACTAAAAGTTATATTTTGAATTACTACATGAAGAGAGTAATGTGGAATGAGAATACTATAACATGAAATCCTATATAAAATAGAGTAGTTGATAGAATTAATCATATGTTGATGAAGATGAATATAACTATGTTGATACATTATTCTATGGAACCTTGTGTGGATGCAGTGGGTACATCAACTTACAATCAATAGAATTTCATCATCTCTAATTAGACAAAATTTACTAAAATAATTATGTTGTAGAAACATTATAAAAGATTCCCATTTTATATTCTTTAGGATTTTATCCAATATGCATGAGGAAGAAAAAGTGAGTGATAAGTTTGATGAAAAACAAAATAAATTATTCTTTGTAGGATATGGTAATGAAGATATTTGTTTATGGATTTGGGATTTTGAAAAGAAGATTTTTTTTCAGAAATAATAAATGTTTTCTTTAATAATCAAATATTTAGTTAGGATTGGAACATAAATATGGAAGAAGTTGTTGGAAATTATTCAACTTTAATTCAAGGAATCCATAATTGTGGTTTGAGATGATTACATGTTATGCATTATTCATATGTATCTGAGTTTATCAAAAGGTTTCCTATTCAGGATAAAAGTTCATTGGGTTATGCATAGTCTTTATAAGAACCAACAATTGAAAAAATACATAAAAATCATGAACTAGTGAAACTCGTTCTAGTGAGTCAGAATGTAAATATCCATATATATTGGTTCTATAAAAAGATAAATCACATGTTAACTCATGGAGATATTCAATGGTCAGGTAGTCATTTCATAGTTATATAGTTAATTTTTTATTACTTTTAATAGATATTTGAGGACTAAAATGTATTATAGAATAGGATACTTTAATTGGTTCCAGAAAGTGGGATTTTTAAATATAACAATATTATGATTATCTATGAGGAAATAATATGTGAGATAATTGAATTACCAATATGGAATAATGTATTTGAGAACAAGTGGTTATTATAATTTAAAGAGTAATATTCTGGAAGGAATAGAGGTATGAAATTTCAGTGGAATATAGGTATCAACAACTATGAAATATTCTATTTATAATTAAATATATTGTAATATAAACTTTTTAAAGCATGGTTGCATATAGTCATTTTTACCTTGAACAAATTTATGTGAAGATTTATTTTCATCATGGGGATTTCGAGGATGAATGTTATATGATGAAACTAGTTGGTTTCATGGAAAATTGGAAACATGGATATGTGTAAAAACTGAAAAAAAGTCTTTATGTTTTGAAATAAGCATAATTTTTTTGGAACTAAGCTTTTGATTTATTTATAAATGAGAAATATTTCATTTTCTGTAACACTAATCGTTTATATTAATATAATTAACTCTACTTCATAATATTACTCTTATACATGAATGATATGTTGTTGGTAAGTGCAAATATTCAACTGATTAAAATGATAATGTATGACCTATTTAGAAAGTTTGAGATGAACAATATTGGGGAAGAAAAGATGATATTGGGCATGTGAATTTTATGCGGAAAAATTATTTGTATCTTGGTTTGATAACAGAAGGATAAAATATGGGATATCATTGAAATATTTTGAATGAGCAGCCCAAATATACTTTCAACTCTTCTTATTGTATCTTTAAACTTCCGAAGATTAAGGAATCATAAATTTATGAACAAATGAAGTGCATAGTAAATGTTTTGTATGCTTTAGTAGTTTAATGTTTTATGTATTCTATAGTTTGAAATCATCTAGATATTTCTCATGTTGTGGGGGTGGTTAGCCGATTTATAGAAAATATAGGGTACGATCATTTGGAAGCTATAAATTGGACTACTCATTATCTCAAAAGAATGGAATATATAGATCTTTTTTAGATATCATGATCCATTACATGGGTTTTAGATGAATTATTTACGGTTGATTCCAATTATCATATGAGAATATCTAAATATTTTTCTTCTTTTGGGAGAACTATGATTAGTTGAATATCCACATTACAGCTGGTGATTACAATTTCTGCAATTAAATCTGAGTATGTGGTTGTGAAATAATCTAGAAAATTGATGGTGTGGTTGAGTTATGATATTAAAGAACTCATTTATAGTTCTGGTAATGGGATTCATAACATTTACAGTCAAACTACAATTCATTTGGATAAAAATATTAGTGTTTCATTCAATAACTAAACACATTTATATGAAGTAGAATTATATTATGAAGACTCTTGAATATAGTGAGTAGGACATAGGTAATATTGCTGGGAAATATAATTCAGTGAACACATTTACCAAGAATTTGGTTTTATAAATAATAATGAAAAATAAATATTTTTTTGGGATTATGTAAATGGATATAGGTGGAGAGTCAATTTACATAGATAAATTTAAATGTGGTTTTATTTTTTATGAAGTTGTCTTCATGTGGTAAATTATTGGTAATGAGTGAATTCCACTTCAGTTTTTTAGAATAAGTCGACTCTAAGTAGTGGTTCTAGAAGATCATAATCTAATTTAAGTAGAGTTATTGGTGATGCTTCCTTCCATATTACTAGAAGGAGGTTTCCAGAAGGAGGTTTTTTAGAAACAGGTTCTTCAAATATTCTTTGTTCCAAATGTTCTTATTCTAGAAGTACTGCTATGACATCTGAAAGATGGTGGATGCTCAATTTTCTATAGGGCGGTTTCCGATTTATCAAATATGGTGGTCAAATTGAGGTTTTATATAGGATATCAACTATTATAAAATTGTAATGGATGGAATCATAATTTTCTTGGTATTTGGAGAAATCTAAAAAAAGGATGGACCCCTCTATAAATTAAAGGATGGGGGTACCATTGTTTGTAATGTTGAACATCGCATGATTACTTGTTGTTGAAATACATGTGACTCGTTATTCATAATTTCAAATAATTTTTTATTGAAAAATGGGGTGATAAAAGTTCTCTCATGTATATATAGGACGTTCATACTAAACAACTTAAAACCAAAGTGTTGTTTCTTTCTTACAGTTTTTTTTTATGCATGAATGTTTTGTATCTGTTAGAGTGAACAATGATGAATTTATTTCGACTTTTTGTGGCAATTTGGTTGAATTGTTTCCATAAAATTTCAAGAACAATTAAAATTATATAGTTCCTTCTAGGATCTATTTCATTGATAGTGATTCAAGATTAGTTGCTTCTGGTTGTTTATTAAAAGGGTTCTGTGGAGAGATTATCAACACTAGGATCCATGGAGTATGATATAGTTATTATTTCATGTACAAAATTATATTTGTGGTGTAATTAATTTTAAATTGATTCAAATGAGGTGATTATAGTTTCATGTAGTTTGGGGATTTTCATCTATATTGTATTTTCACTCTTATGAGTAGTGAGAATGGTTGTGTTTTTTTATATTTGGTAGTGTAATAATACGGACATGGGTTAGCATATTAATAATCATAAAATCATTTTTATAAATTATTCATAAAAAAAGATTATTTTTATCCAATGAATATTGAGAGGATAATTTTATCCTATGTGGTAAATATTTATAATGTTAAATTTTAATTCAAATTTTATCTAGTTGTGTGCTTTCTGATTGAATCTTGGGATGTTTTCCAGTAGGATTTCAATAAACTATTTTTCATATATAATAACTTCCACTCATTGATTTAAAAATGAGAAGAGGTTGTGTTATTTATGGACATGGAGGTTTTATGGGAAAAATAATACATGTTCTCCTAAATATTTATGGTATTTTAGGATGAAAATATTTAAAGGAGGAGAAAATGTTTTATTATGGATTCCTTCTATGAATGACTTATATTATTCTTGTCACTTGGATCTACTTTCAATTTTATTAGACACATTGGAATCTGTTTTTATTAATTATTTTCTTATTGTATTTAAAAAAACCACTATGTATTTTTTTTAAATGTTATGTGATTATCGACAATTGGGTTTAATATGAGTGGTGATTTTGGATTTGATTATATAATTAACTATATTATGCACACTATTTAAAAATAATCTATTATAAATGGGTTAGATGACACTCTTATGTATTAAATGGGGTCTTATAGTGGTTTATAAATTTCATCCCACATATTGGGATGACTATTCTATGTTTTATTATTCACCCATGCATGTGAAAAAAACAGGTTTTTGTTCTTCACTCTATGAATATATGATATATTAAGAGGTAGATTATATTTTAACTTGGTGTTTGGAGAGAGATATGGTAATTGGTGGCCCAAAATCTTCATTAGGGAAATTTATTTTCTTCAATCTATATTTAGTTTTAATTTATATTGTTTTTATTCTAGATATATTATTTGTTTGAGTAGATTTATTCATTTATATAATATTATATTATTGAAATAATTTATTTATTTTCATGGTATATGTTATTCGGAGTGGAATCTGAAGAAGTGGAGGTGAATTGAGTTCCTGCTTAAATTTTCTTTTAAAAAATTATTATAAAGATCCCCCAAATTTTGAATTGGCCAAGTTAATTAAGGCAGTAGAGATATAAATGTCTAGTTGGTCAATAGTTTTCATGAAGGGTGGTTATTCCTCATCTAAATTTGTGTAAAACACTTATTAAACTTTTAAACCAAATTTAATGAATTAAACATATACACACACTAACCAAAACTAGTTATCCATGTGAATTCAAAACAATTTTCTGTTTTAGCAATTATAAGCAGCAGAAAATAGATTAAACAAAGTATAATAAAATATAATGCACAGTAAAGTTAAACAAGAGGTTCATTCTCAAGCTAAGACTTAATCCTCTCCACTTGGTGATCACCAGCCACCAAGCAGTTCATATTAATAATAAACATGACAAACATCCTATATCGGGATTTACAACAGTCTTCACAGACTATCTAGGGTTCACACCCTCTACCATAGTTTTTTGTTGGAACAGAAAATAACACAGACCACACATGGTATCTTCCATAGTTATAGTTGGGAAATAAATGTATGTGAAGCTTGATGTGAGGATATTCAGTATCCTCCAGTTCAAGCACAAGAGAAAGTGTGTGAAATAGACTAACACACACTTCTCAGAAATATAAAATGAAGGAAAAAAATAGAGATAAGAATATAATAATGAGTTTATAAAGCTCTATGTGTTTGCAGTTAAACTCTTGAATCCTTGGAGTGAAGAATTCGATGTCCAAGTCTTTCTATGGAAGTTGTCTCCAAAATAGAGTGTTGCAGCTCTATATTCTAAGCGTGAGTGTTCATCTTCTAGTGTTGATTGAGAGTTGATGAGTCGTAGTAGAAAGAAGTGAGTTTGTCCCAAAATAATCTTCGTGATGCATGGAGGTTCACAGAGTAAGTGCTGGATGGTTCTCCTTTGATCTAGCGAGTAAGTTCCTTCATATGCTCAGATGTGCTTCTCATTCCACACTATATTTCATTTCTTCCTCGATCTTCTCTTTTATATTTGAGGTTCGATATTAGGAATAAATAGATCACATGTGTTCTTTCTCGTACCACTTACTATCCTCGGATTCGGTCTCTTGATATGTCTACAATCAGCATTAATTAATTTCAGAAGCAATAAATTTACCAAATATGAAAGTTATCATAATATTAATAATTTGAAAAATTATGGAGTAGAAGAGTATTGGTAGGTTGGTAAAGGTAGCCTTCACAACAGTAGGCTTCAATAGTAGGTTCATATTGGCATCCTTTAATGGTGACCTTCCATCGATAACCTTCCCAACAGTAGCAGTGCATCAGTGACCTTGCAACGGTGTCCTCACATCGGTTACCTTTGCATCGGTGACCTTTGCAGCGATGAGATTTTCATCGGTGACCTTTGCAATGGTGACCTTTTCATCAGTGACCTTTACATAGGTGACCTTTTCACTGGTGACCTTGCATCAGCGACCATTGCACATTGATAAGTCTTGCACTGTGAGCTTATACAAGAGATCAGTGAGATTAAAAGTACATAGTTTTTACATTGATATAAACTTGATTTTCACACAAATGATTATCCTGGAACAGAAAAAAGATGCATTATATAAATAAAACATGATTTAGGATTATCAAAAAAGGTGAGTCATTCAATCTGACCTTTTTTGATAATCACAAATTATGCTAGTATTTTCTGAATAAGAGTTAGGCACATTTGTTAATATCTTCAGAGGTGTGTAAAAAAACATTTTAACTGTGTTTATTATGGAAAAAATATAGATATTGTATATATGAAAATTCAACTTAAAACTTAGACATAACATATTTATCCTCCTTTGTGATTAACAAAAAGAAGGTAAGACAAAAGAAATAGAATAGAATTTTCCATTAATGAGGAAATTGTACAAGATAGAAAAAGGATAAAAAGATCCCTATTAACTAAGACAACCCACATTCAATACACATTAGATATGTCCAAGGGAGATTTGTCTTTGGAATTTTGGGAGGCAGGTTCTAATGAAGGAGGGATATATCGAGGAATAGGCAGGCCTATAGTGTGTAGATCTCTGTGGAATCAAAGGGGTCAAGATTCTGATGGCCTAAACAAGATTCATCATGGGTGCAGCACTGGCTGATCCAGAGGCAATAGAAGTATATGTTAGGGTGGGAGGAAGAATTATGGGATTGCAGTCCACAAAGAGAAAGGGAAAATGAAGATTTCTGAAATCCATAATAATACTTCCTACTCTTTCCATGGCAGAAATAAAATCATCCTTATGCTCCATAAATTTATTTGTGGAAAGATTCAATTCCCTAAACCTGCTAACTTTATCCTTAAATGCCTATGTGATTGGTGGGATTCTAAAGTTCTCCAATAGTAACTTGAAGTGACCATCCATGTGGTGCTTAGTATATACCATTTTTTAGTGGAAATCAACTTTCTCTTGGATGGAATTTTGATCTAGAGTGGCTTCCCTTAGATAATTTCTTATAAGGATGTAGATTTCTATTGTAGTGGAAATAACTTGAGTTATAGATTGAGGTTATGAGATATTGGTACTAGAGATCTTCTGAACTTCTTCTCTAACAACTGACCTGAAGGCTTCTAGATCAATAGGAGGAGGAGCTGAAGCTGAAGCAGATGCACAGAGAGGTTCCATATTGAAATCCAATGTATCCTAAAAATATTTAGTCATACCACTAATAAATCTCTTCACATCATCATCTTTTCCACTCACATGTGTCTCTATGGAAATCTTAATGTCCTCTAATATAGTGACCTTTTTCTGAACCACTCATTTAATATTTCAAAGATCATTGTCCAACTAATCCCTTAAAGCCTTGTAGGAGTCTAATATGGCTATATACTATTTCACAGATTCCTTATAATCTACCAAGGTTCTGATCTGATTCTAACAGTCCTTTACTTCCTCTTTACAGGATGGACTGAGAGGTAGAAACTGGTCTTTCTATTGTAGAAGTTATAACTACTTGATTGTGAGTCATATCCCTCTCTAACCAAATAAATCTCTAATCAATATTGCTATTCATATATGACTTAATTTATTCCAAATCACCCTTCATCACATAGTCTTGAGGAAAAATTAACCACTAGCTACACAATAGTGATTTATAAAATAGTAGGAATTGGAGGACTTCTGATAGGATGGTCATCCTTAGAATCTCTATAATCTAAGATTAAGACCACAAAACTAGGGTCTTCTGACCAATATTCTATCCCATGAGAAACAAAAACTGATCCTATAGCAACAGGTTCCTCCTCCTCACATGGATAATTCTCCTGATCAACCACATTCAACTTTTCCTTGTCTCCTTGAGCAACTACATCAATAGAAGGGCCCACTACCATTTCCTCCATAGAATCTTCATCAAAATCTAAAACAATTCCAGCTTCAACTGAATCAAAAAATTCTTCTTCTATACATTCAACCATTTCAGTATTCCCTATCAAGGGACTGAGACTAAGACATTCCTCTTCACTCACATCAGCAGCAGGCTCAAAGTCATTTTGACTAGATTCAGTGTCCTCATCCACATCTTTGGTCTCTCAAATGTCTCTAATGACATTTCCGGCCACTTATTCTTCACTAGTATCTTCATCATCATTGTCCCTTAGAATTGTCTCCCTTCTAGGCAACCGTTTTGGTGGGCTGGGCTCACCAAATGATACAGTATTAGTACGAGAATTGGAGGTAAGGTTAGGATCACTCCTTTCATCTATAGGGGAATCCTCACTTTCTACCACAACAACTGCTTCTCCTTTTTCATCTGAATATGTACGCTCAACTTCACCAGGTTTTAGACCAGGATATATCTTATCCTTAGGCCTAGTATGATGTGTGACAACATTGAATTCATCATAAATCTTATCCTAATCATGCACCCATTTTCTTTTCCAAGGGTTCCAATTTATCTTCAGCAAGTTAAAAATTACCTTTGTAATGTAGAAACTGTCCCTTAATACAATTGTTTCCTCCTAATCTCTAGAAAATCCCTTCACCATAAAAAATCAATGATAATAGTCTTGCATGAAATAAGGCATTGGACATATATATTTGGGCTTTGTCATATCTTCTAATTAAATCATCAACAGCCTACATAAATTATTCTTATGTCCATGCTTCAACAGATACAAGAGAAAAACATCCTAAAATTTCAGTGGAACAAAGTCCCCTCTCCTAGGACTAAAGACATGTTGGAAAAAAAACAACATCTTGTCTTCTCCTTCAATATCAACAGTAATGAATTTTATAGGGATCCCACTCCCTATTAGTTCGACTAATGATTCTTCATAACAGAAGAACTCAGTAGTGGGAGGCACCATTCCTAAGTAGTCAGAATAAATCCCTTCATGTGGTACTCTCAGACACTTAGCCCATTCAATAGAAGAAAAAATAAAACTCATTCGATTCACCCTTGAAGACATTCTGTTATATTCCTTAGTCTATTTTATTTTCTAAAACTCATAAAATTATTTTTCTTACATTGGGTAATAGGGTCTATTGTTGTTATTAATGCACTTGACCCAACCTTGATCATCAAGTGCCTTCAGCACTAAATATCTTCTCGTCCTCAACCATTTAGAACTGATCTCCTTTTCAACAATGCTTTCCCTTTTCAACAGATGAGGTTTTTTCAACTACCCCACTACATGTCTTATGCTACTTGACTTAGCTCGAGGTCTCTTTGGATTTGGCGCATCCCCTTCATCGATGACCAATGGTCTCTTCACTCTTGCCATGAGATTTGGAGTGGTTCGAGGGTTTAGAAAGAGGATTAGTTTCTGAGGTTCTGGAGATAGAGATTTAGGAGAGAGTAGAAGTTGATAGAAATGTGGTTAGTACTCTATTTTTATCACTTAGAGGTCAAAAAAAATCAGATAAAAGAAATAAGTAAAGTAGAAAACATTTTAGATTCCATCAGAGAAAAAACATAGTCCTGGAAAATTTCAACTATCTTAAGGTGACAACTATGAAGTCTATCAGTGAGGTCCAATGATGATGTTATAACTGTGAGGTCCAATGGTGAGGTTCTAATGTTGAGGTTCTAATAGTGAGGTCCAACTGTGAATTTCTAACAGTGTGGTCCAACTATGAGGTCCAACATTGAGGTTATAAAAGTGAGGTCCAACAATGTGGTCCAATGGTGAGGTTATAATAGTGAGGTCCAACGTTGAGGTCCAACGGTGAGTTTATAATGGTGTGGTCCAACTCTGAGGTCCAATAGTAAGGTTCTAAACCTTAACATTTTATCATATGAAACTCTTGTTTCATGCAACTTAACCTCTCATAATTCAAAGGCTTTGTGATTATATCACCGAATTGGTGTTCAGTACTAGTGAATTCAAGAGTGATATCACCTTTTTGATAATGATCTCTCAAGAAGTGATGTCTCACATCAATGTGCTTTTTCCCAGAATAAGATATTGGATTTTTAGAGATATTAATAGAACTTGTATTGTCACAATTTAAAGAGACATGTTTGAATTGATATCAATAGTCTAGTAAAGTGTGTCTCATCCACAGAATTTGAGCATAACAACTACCCGTATCTATATATTCAGCTTAGACAGTAAATAGTGCAACGGAATTGTGTTTCTTGCTACACCATGATACTAGTGACTTTCCTAAAATGTGACATGGTCCAGATGTGATCTTTCTATCTAACTTGATACCGATAAAATCAGCTTCCAAATAATGAATTAAATCCAATGATTGTCCTCTTAGATAAAATAGTCTAATGTTTGTAGTATACATGAGATAATTAAAAATCCTTTTTATAGTTGTTAAATGAGACTCTTTAGGATTTTCTTGAAAACAAGCACACAAGCATACACTGAACGTACGGTCTTGTCTGCTAGCAGTAAGGTAGAGAAAACTCACAATCATTCCACTATTATTGGTTTGATCCACTAGTTTACTAGTTTCATTAGCATCCAACTTACATGTGGTACTCATAGGTGTATCACAACCTTTATTGTCATCAGAACTAAAATGTTTCAAATGATATTTGGTATATTTACTTTGATTTAAAACAATACCATTTTTATTTTGAAAATTTTGAAATGTAAGGAAAAATTAAAGTTCCCCCATTAAACACATTTCAAATTCAACTTCCATCATTTTTGAAAATTCAGTTCATAAGGAATTTTTATAGGATCCAAAAATATTATCATCTACATAAATTTTTACTATAACAAGATCTTTGGAAATCCTTTTAATAAAAATAGTAGGATTTTCTATTCTTTTAGTAAATCTTTTTGAAATTAGAAAAGAACTAAGTCTATCATACCAAGCCCTTGGAGTTTGTTTCAGAACATATAAATCTTTAGACAGATTAAAGACAGTATTTGAAAAATAGGGATTTGTAAAACCAGGGGGTTGTTCAACAAATACATCCTCAACTATATACCCATTTAAAAATGCACTTTTGACATCCATTTGATAAAGATTGAAATAAAGATGAGCTGCATAGGCAAGTATTATCCTAATAGATTCTAGTATAACTATAGGTGAAAAGGTTTCCTCATAGTCTATTCCTTCTTCTTTACTATATCCTTGTGCAACTATTATAGCCTTGTTTCATAATATATTTCTAGATTCATCAACTTTATTTCTAAACACCCATTTGGTGTCTATGGTCAAGGTGTCTTTAGGTATTTCTACTAATTCCCAAACCATGTTTATTTCGAACTAATTTAATTCCTCTTGAATATCTATCACCCAAAATTCGTCATTAATTACATCATTGATATTTTTATGTTCAAGCTATGATATAAAGGCTTGATGTTAAACTTTATTTCTTAGAGAAGCTCTTTTCTATGTTCCTATATTTAGATCACCAACTACAAAATCTAAAGGATGATACTTGAGAGTTCTAATACCTCTTGAAAGAGTTGAACTATACTATTCATGATTGTCTATATGTTCAAATTCATCATCCCCAGATTCTAGAGAATTGATAGAACTGGTTGTTTTCACTAAGTGTTCATTTTCTTTATCATTAAGGTCCAGAAATGACATATCTTCCACAAGATGTTCCACAAATATTTTGTGTTCATGTGGATCATTCTCATCAAATTTTTCATGAACTGATTCTTCCACACATTTGATTCTCTTATTTAATACTCTATAAGCTTTACTGAGGTTGAGTAACCTACGAAAACTCCTTCATTAATTTTGGAAGCAAACTTGTCAAAATAGTCCTTAGTGTTAAACATAAAAACTTTTCAACCAAAAATTATAAATTAATAAACCATACGCATTCTATTATTCTAGAGAACATAAGGGGTCTTCTTTAGAACAAGTCTAATGAAGACATTGTTGATAATGTAACAAGTTTTATTAACAGACTCAATCCAAAAATAAATAGGTAGATTATACTCATTAAACAGATTCCAGGAAATCTCTTGAAGTGTACTATTTATTTTTTCTACAACTCCATCTTGTAAAGGTGTTATAGTATCATAGAAATACTAATTATATCCATTTTGTGATCAAAAGGATTCAAATTACTGATTTGAAAACTCACAACCATGATCACTTCTGAAGGTCTTAATTCTAAGTCCACTAAGATTTTCTATAGACTTGGAATATTTAATAAATTAATAGCATTATTCACTTTTGTGAGCTAAAAATAATAACCAAGTATACCTAGAAAAACCATCTACAAGAACATTAACATATTGATTCTCATTAAAACTTTAAACTCTAGATGGTCCAAACAAATCTATGTGATCAAACTAAAGCGGTTGAGAAGTAGAAACTTCTATCTTTGTTTTGAAAGAAACTCTGTGTTGTTTTCCCTTTTGACAAGGATTACACACTTTGCTAAGTGGGAGTTACAATTTAGGTAAGTCTCTAACTAAAATGTTCCTCTTCAGTTTCCTTAGCAAGTGCACATTGTAGTGTCCTAATCTTTTGTTCCATAACCAGGATTCCTTATGAAATGAATTTAAACCGGAAACATTTTTCTTTGATAAATATTTTAAATCAATAGTATATATATTTTAATATCTTAGAGCAGTTAATATTAAATAATTTTTGGAATTAAAAACATTTCAAGTATTATTTTTAATTTTTTTGAATCAATCATCACACAATTGAGAGATACTCAGTAAATTGTATTTTAACCCCTCAAAAAAATGTAGTTTTGAAATTTATATATTTATAGGGTTTCCAATTTGTCCTAAGCCAACGATTTTCCCTTTTTCATTATCAGACAATGCAAAATTTCCACTATCATCTTTAATTAGGCTCTTGAATCATGAATAGTCTCATGTCATGTGTCTTGAACATCCATAGTCCAAGTACCGTAGAGTTTTATAGGAGCTAATCATATAATTTTCCTACAAAACAGATTAAGTGTAGGGTAACATTGGTACCCACATTTTCTTGGGTCCAAAGAGGTTAGAAAATTAAACTTTGGGAACCCATACTTGTCTCACATATTTCCTATAATCAATATATATGTTTTGAGACATGAACACTTTGTTTGGTCCTTTAAAGAATTGTTTCTCAATAGATGGTCCAGAACATGAACTAGTAGTGAACTGTCTAGATTTTTGGAACAAATTTATTTTTAATAATTCTTCTCTGTCCTGGTTGATATCCAATACCAGTTGTATACTTTAGAGAAATTTTTTTCCCTTTCAACTGAGTCAAGTTATCTCTACCAGCAGTAAACTTTTCCAAATCCATTTTTAAATTTCTCATTTGATAATTTAAGTTTAGTATTTTCATTTAAAAATTGAGTGTATTTTTCTTTCTAAATATCCAAATCATGACTTGTAATTAGTATTTAAAGCATGTTGTATTTTTAATAGTTTATATTTATCCTTGAGTTCATTAACAGTGTCCTCAAGCATTTCACAATATTCAAATAGTTCATCCTTTTACCTGTTTTCATCATTTTTTGATTCACTTTCATTCCCAGAATTATAACCATTAGGTATAGGGGAATTTGGTGTTACCAAGAATGTTTCTATCATGAAATAGTGATTTTTATGTTAGTTATTGTCACTATTAGAAGTGTCAGATCCAATTGATCTATCTTCTGTGGCACTCCAAGTAGATTTCATAGCCTTTTTATATCCTTTTCCCTTGTCTTCATACATATTAAATTTAATCTTGGGGAAATGAACCTTCACATTGAATTTTCATTTACACTCATAGCAGACTATCTCATTTGCATTATCATTCTATTTTCTATCCTTTTTCCATGGTCCTTCCTTATCATTATTTCCTTTATAGTTATACTTTCTAATGAAATTTTTCTTTCTGTAGAACTTCTTGAACCTCCTTGAAAGATGAGCCATCTCATCATCACAGTCAAAATCTGACTCTTCACTTTTGGAAGTGTCTACAGGGGATTGAACCTTTTCTTTGAATTTATTCTTTGAGGTTGTAGTCTTGAATGCTACAAATTTATTTCATGGTTCTTCATCTACTTCTTGATTTACCATAATCTCTTCTTCGTACCTCATAATCATTCCAATTTTTACTTCACTAGTATCTTACCAATGTCACAAGATTCAAGGATAGAAACAAAAGTTCCTCTCCATCTATCAGGTAGACATCAAAGTAATCTCATAATATGATCCTTATTGTACACTAGTTTCCCAAGTAGACATGTGGTATTCACTATTTCATTTAACCTGAGATAAATTTATGAAATATTTTCATCAGGCTTCATTTTAAAATTATCATATTTAATAGTATATGTATTTAATATTATTTCATTAACATTATTTGTTCCCTCATGAGAAAAAGCTCATGTATCCCAAATTTCATATGTAGTTGTAAAAGAAGATATTCTATTGAATTATTTATCACCTAGAGAACTATAAAACACATTCATTTCGTTACAATTATTTTTATATGTGTATTTTTTCAACTAATACCATGTGTCCCTAGAAATAGCAAGAAATACATGTTAGTCTTCAATTGTTTCCCAGATTTCATGTCTCATGCTCTCTAGATACATTTTCATTTTTAATTTCCACTGAGCATAGTTATTTCCATTAAATAATGGTTTCATGTTAGTAGAATCACCCTCAACTCTTTTATCCATAGTTACCTAGAATTTTAATGAACTGAAAATTTAGAAAATAAATAAATTTTGATATCTTTATAATACAACTAAAATCACGGTAATATAATTTGACAAATTTCACAATAGTTCAGAGAGTAAAAATATATATTTAATCCTATAATAACAAATGTTAGTCAGAGTGGAATCTCAGGAGAGGGATTTAATTGAGTTCTTAATAAAAAAATTTGTTAACAACTTTATTATAACGATCCCCCAAATTTTGAATCGGCCTAGTTAATTAAGGAAGTAATGATGTAAAAGTCTAGATGGTCAATAGGTTTCTCAAAGGGAGATTAGTCCTTAGATAAATTATTTTTAAACACTTCTTCAACTTTTGAAACAAGTTTAATGAATTAAACATATACACACACTAACCAAAACTAATTATCAAAGTGAATTCAAAACAATTTTATGTTTTAGGAATTATAAGCAGTAGAGACTAGATAAAATATAATATAAAAAATATAGTGCACTGTAAATTTAAACAATAGGTTTAGTCTCAAGATGAGACTTACTCCTCTCCACTTGGTGACCACCTTCCACCATGTAGTTTATATTAACAATAAAATTGATGCACAGCCTGTATCGGGCCTTATAATAGTTTTCACAAACTGTACAGGGTTCACACCCTCTACAACAGTTCTTCGTGTGAAAAGAAAACACACAGACTACACATGGTATTTTCCCCTTTTATATGTTGGAAAAAAATGTATGTGAAGTTTGATATGATGATATTGAATATCCTCATGTTCGAGCACAAGATACGGTGTGTGAAATAGACAGATAATCACTTCTCATAAATGTAAAATGAAGGAACAAAATAGAGCTAATAATATAATCTTGAGTTTAGAAATCTCTATGTGTTTTCAGTTCAAATCTTGACTCCTTGGAGTGAATAATTTGATGTTAAGTATTTCAATGTAAGTTGTCTCCAAAACAGAGGGTTGCCGCTCCAGGTTCAAAGATTGAGTGTTCTTCCTCTAGTGTTGATTGAGAGTATTTGAAGCAAAGAAGGTAGAAGTGATTTTGTCCCAAAATGATCTGTGTGATTCTTGTGGGTTCACAGTGTAAGTGTTGGATAGTTTTCCTTTGATCTATTGAGTAAGTTCCTTCATATGCTCATATGCACGTCTCATGCCACACTATATTTCTTTTCTTCCTCAGTATTATCTTTTATATTTTAGGTCCAACAATAGGAATAAGTAGATCATGTGCGGTCTTTCTCATACTTCATACTATCCCCAGATACGGTCTCCTAATATGTCTACAATTAAAATTAATTAATGGTAGAAGCATTAGATTTACCAAATATTATCATTAGAATAATCTTAAGAATTTGAAAAAGTATAGAGTAGAAGAGTATCGGTAGAATATTAACAGTAGTCTTCACAACGGTAGGATTCAACAGTATGTACACATTGGTATCCTTCAACGGAGACCTTCCGTAGGTAACTTTCCATCGGTAGCCTTCCATAGGTAACCTTCCCAACAGTAGCATTGCATCAGTGACCTTGCAATGGTGAACTTGCATTAGTGACCTTCCCATCGGTGACCTTTGCATCAGTGACCTTTGCATCAGTGACCTTTGCATCGGTGACCATTGCATCGGTGACCTTTTCATCGGTGAACTTGCATCAGTGACCTTTTCACAGAGAGAAATTTTGTGATGTGAGATTAAACAAGAGTGCAGTGAGATTAAAATTACAGAGTTATTACTTTTGATATAAACATGATTTACACATAAATGATTTTCATATAAGAGAATCAATATGATTTATATAAATGAAACATGATATGGGATTATCAAAATAGGTGAGTCCAACCATTTAAATATTATTAGTGATTATTAACGTATAAATTTATGGATGTTGTTTCATGATAGAAAGATAATGGTTATATTCATAGGTAGTGTTTCCCATTATGTTGTGTGGATACTATAGAGTCGATCCCTAGCCTCTGGAATATTAGTGGTGGTCATGGGGAGTTCATTAACCATTAAGGTATTACATTAATGTTTAGGTGACTCCTATAGTAAAAACAATATCTAATAATACCCATATGATAATATAAAAACAATTGAGTTTTAAAAAACATGAATTATATTAAAATAATTCAATTTTTGTGAATTTATATTTAGACTTACTGACATTGTGTTATCATCCTTTTCCATATTTTAGACATAATATTGATTTTGTCAAAATTATTTCAATTCAAATATGATTTATGTGATTCAAATTTTGTTAGAAATATAAATTCCTTAAAATTTTTATATATTTTAAATGTAAATATTATAATCATCTTTTTCTTTGAAAAGACCCACCCTAATCACCCTATGAAATCATAAAACTACTATTTTAATGTTATTGGACAACATTTTGTAAATGGAATAACATTTGAAACCAAAATAATATTAATTTGACCCAAATATTTATAAAAATATAAATTCATGAAATAAAATAAATTAGATCCTCATATTACCTTAATCTTCTATTTTTAGTGTAAAACAATCCACATTGCATATATTATATCCTTGATTATCATTTGAAATATTATTTCTCGATAACTTCTTATAAGAGCCATATATTTATTAATTCATAGGGTTGATTTTATTTAACATTAATTAGAAATATGATATTATTGACACATTTACGTATTTTTATTTAAAATTATATTATACCGTTTTTTATTGTCAATGAGGTTATGTAACATAGATTATTCCCTTTATGGTTTATATAACATATGTTATATATTCTTTTATACTTATACAAACTATCCTCAATTATCATAAAAATGTTTTTATGCTTTATATGAGAATTTCATAAATCATATTTGATATATACATTCATATTTTATGATTTAATACCACTAGAGGTGATTTTTTATGTAAATTTCCTCAATTATGTTGGTCTATAGAACATGTTTTTTGCACTCAATTTTCATTAAATGACTTAATATACATGAAATTGGATTTATAATTTCTCCAATGGAACTAATTTTTTTGGGTATTATCTTTTAATGTAATTATAATTCATGATATCCTTATCATTTGAATCATATTTATTAAGATGTAATCAAAAGTTACATAACATATGTTATATCCATTGGTTGGAATAACATTTCATATCCTTCCCATGTCCATGTGGCTAATTTATCATGATGACAATGCATTGAAGAAATGTTCCAATATATCTCAAACTTATCTACCATTATTATGGAATGTGATTTTCAGTATATTAATTATAATTCTTGTAAACATATTAACAATTAAGGATCAATAATATAATGTAAATACGTTTTCCATAGCGTGCACATAATAAATGTCATTTTATTATCATATTCAACATCAATATGACTAAAATATTATAAAATAACATAATATGATCCCAAATATTTTTTAAAAATATTTTTAATTTTTTTCTTCCATTCTTTCACAATTATATATGAAAATATTTATGATATGAGTCTTTAAGATAAAGAGATCATGTGTTCTATTCATATTTTTCCAAAACATATATTATTTCATTGATGGTCAATGAGACTTGTGTTTCCCCCCTTTTCCATTAATAATAACATTCAATGATTCCCAAAACCATCCATGGGTTATCTTATAATCCTTGACTACCACCATTTAAATTATTCATTGGTTAAAACTTCATTAATAAACATTATGAGTATTTTTAAGACCATTTCATCTCCCATTGAATATGAAACTCATGTGGGTGAAGCCTTTAGAATACTCATAAACACGTCCTTCTATAGACATAAAATTCATTATAAAATATAAATCATATAAAATTTTCCAGAATATACAATGATACATCCATAAAATTTCCATTAAGAGTCTTAATCTGGAATCTCTAATGAGCACGGATTAACCTACATGATATTCCTAAAGAAATAATTTTTCACAATGAATATTATCAAAATCCTCATCATGATCATGTATTAAAACAATTAAATATTAACCATAATTTTAATAAAATCTATAACCATATCTCTGAGGATGTTTCTTCACACGACATCACTAAAAAAGGTGGTTTTATTGGGGAATCATCATTCCTTGATGATCAAGGAATCAAGATACCTATGGAAAATGCAAACATATTATATTGGAGTTGGTTACTCCACTCATAATCACCATCTATAATATTACATAGTACTAAGACTACTGATGTCACCTTCCATCTCACGGCCATTTGTATTATACCTTTATAACACTCGGAATTTTTATTTTAAAATTTCTTGATAATCAAACAAAATGAATAATATTTTTCTTTTTCTTATTGTATATGTATTACCTTTCTCACTATACTCATATTTTCCTCTTATGATAATCATCATTCATTTTAATTGTTATTTTTCAAGGTTATCTCATGTTTTTTCACAACATCAAGATAATTTACTGAGTGTTCTACACAAATTCTCTTATATGGTTCATTAATAATAAAGATGACATAAAATATATAAGGGATCATCACAAAACATTACTTGATGAAACATTACATGTATATATTTCTTAAATAACATTAATAAAGGTATATAATCCCTTCTTAAAGGGATATGATCATTTAGTGGGATATTGAGGGTACCTAGAAGTTGGGTAATGTGATGAAGTATAAAATCCTCCTCCTTTTGGAATTTTTGGATTTTGTACATTCATCGAAATCAATCCTTTTTTGATAAACTTATCTCTTTCATATTCAACATATATTTCTTTCAGATAATATAGTAAGTATATATTATTTATTCTTATACAAAAATTCTTAATTTTTTAAATATAATTATGTTATTTTTTTTCTATAGGAAATTTTGTTGAAAATTTGATGTGTGGGTGTATCATGATAAAAATTTATAGGACACATGTTTTAATAAATCCTTGTGATTGTGGGAAGTGTTCCAAAATGTTTACAATTCACTCATGGTATTTTTCATTTAACATTGATATTAAGAATAATTAACTTGATTAATGCGACCAATGACACAAGGATAATAGTATATCTTGGATATCCCTAACAATATTCAGTATATAGTGGATCCATAATATAAAATGACATCAAACTATTTGGAGAATATATAAATAAAACTTTTTTTCTGAAAAAAATAGTTATCCAAATGGGGTTGTAGTGAATTATTACAAAACTAATTAATGTTTTTATGTGATTAGGAAACTAAGGTTTAATAATCCTCATAATGGGTATATTTTTATTCTTAATTTGATATAGTGATAATTGGGATTGGGTACATGTTTTTTAGAAACTTTTCATTTTTACCTAAAGAAACACTAACCCAAGGTGATGTTTAGAATTTGAGTTATAGTTACTTCACATTTTCAATCATATGGGATACGAAAATAGGTCCCCTCTTTCCTTTTAACATTTCCTTTGGTCTCCTAGTCCATTTATCTATTAAAATTGTTTCTAAATTATATTCATTAATGATAATTATGATCATCACATGGTCTTTTTATTTCATTAAGGGTGATACCATCATGATTTTTTCCATTATATGTTCTTTTATTATTATATATTGAAAGAATAAATTTAATTCTTTATTGAATTAATTTATTATTCGAAAAACATTGGGAGTTAAAAACACCTCAATTGTTTTTCCGAAATAAATAATTGAATGTCCCCCATGACATAGATGATTTGGTCTCATCCCTATAAAGTCTCAGGAAGGTCTCAAGTTTGATTATCCCTAGATACTTCATCCTATATGTGTTTTTTTTTCATTGGTAATTTATCCATATTAGCACACATAACTATAAATAAAATAAAATAAAATAAATTAAAGTTTTGTCAATTGGGATAATAGTGAGTTATATAATCATAAAAATTGTGATACCCAAATCCTAGTCCATATAATTTTAAAAAACTATTCTATTTTATAACACATTTGTTTTCTAAATTCATTACCCTAATACTATCATATTTTACATTAAAATGAATGAGTAATTTCCCTAAAGAATACATTTTTTATAATTTCAAATTTTTGAAATTCATTTATTAATAAAAATTAATGAATCTAAAATTAAATAAATATATTTCATGGGTTTATTAATATATAAATAACATGTGGTTAATTAATTAATAGTAATTTATTTATTTTAATTGTTATTTCTATTTTATTTATAAATCTGATATAAATTTAATTCAAAATAAGAAAGAAAATATTATAATTTTACTAAGTAATGTGTTGTCGTAATGCTCCAAATATAGAAATTTATAATCTTACTAATTACTATATCCTTGGAAAGTGTGGTTGATCTAAATGAAAAATTATTCTATGTCAATAGAGTATGTTTTATTGAATAATGTTTCTATGATCTATCTATGAGGGTTTATGAAATAAAATAAAAATAAAAAGAACTTAACATTAAATTTTTAATTTAAATTTGAAAATGTGAATCTAGTTAGCGAGGTGCACGAGTGATGAAAACATAAGAAGATAAATACTAAACATGACCAAAATTATTTTTTGATTACATAATTATTTTTATTAATTATCGATAATATTATGAATTATTCATTTTATATAATCATTATTTTATCATCTAACTTATTTTAATTCTTATTCACTAGTGTTATTAATAAATAAGTAGAGAAATTTATGTGTGGATTTTATATGAAAATGTGATAAAAATAGTTTCTCATAATGTCAAGTCGTATATTTATGATATAATCATTTGATTGAGTTAACACATTATGTGTCACTTAAAAAACTTAAAATTAAATTAGATATATTTATATTTGTGTAACCAATCCATCAATAATAGAATAAAAAACACAATTCAATAATATTTTTTGTTAATTAACCACAAAAATAAAAAAATTAGATAACATGTATAATAATTATAATTACCCATTTATCATCAAGATAAAGTGTTTTAGAAATTATCACATGGCACTAAAAACACCCTCTAAAAATTGTTTCACATATGCATGATACACAACACATCTTCCATACCCACCATTCATTAACCATTAATAACACAAACACCACATGCACTGCCTTGCATGTTTCACCAATGATAGAGACTAGTTGGTGTATTTCAATTGATGTGTGTATGGAAACAAGTACGTTGTTGGCGCACATCACATATTAGTGATCAAGCTATTTGGTGAACTGGCATAGACACAAGGGAGGGTGGTATCACTGTAAGGGATACTCTAAAATTCCCTTCTATGATGAAAACAAATTCCCTATATAGAGGTTTTGGGCAACTATTTCCCAATCTACCACTGATTTGTTATAAAAGGACTGTTATTTCCTTAGATAGATCCCTCTTCAAAAACATATCAATGAATCCATTGAATGAAATTATTCCATCTTTAAAAATCTAATAAATATAATGATGTCCAAGACAATGCCTTCCTTGAAATTGTTTTTAAGGAGGTATTAACTGAGATAGCACCTTCCATTTATATTTTTTAAAATTAAATTTTATATATATATATCAAAAACTAAAATGGTATTTAACTATTTTTTATCCATATTTCTTTGAATAATGTATTCTAAAAATATTACATCTCTTAAACTTCAACTCATCACTCCCTTTTATAGGGTGGTACACCTTACCATCCATTCATGGTTTTCCATACAGGATTTAGACTCTCTCATTCCTTCATATTCAAATAACAATACAATATTAATAATAATAAATTTATAATAATTAATATAATTAAGTATTAATAATAAAATTAATAATTATGATAACGAAATATTTATTATTAAAAAGGAATATATAATTTTTATAATTAAATACAATTTTTAATATAATTTTTAATTAAAATGATAAAAAAGTTAAAATTATTAATAACATAATATAATTAATAAATTTTAACAATGATGTCAAAATATAGGTATGTGATTAATAATATTTAATAAGAAAATCATAATTATTGAATAAATTACATCTTTATTTCCTCTGCATGTTAATTTTTATAAATAAATTTTAGGACCGAGCATGCTTCATCTTGAAACTCTTGGAATATAATTAATAATAATTTATATAAAAATAATAATAAATAAATTTAATATTATTAATAATTTTTCGTAACCTAGTAAATTTTTAAATAATAATATAAAAAATTATAATGTAAACAATAATTATTCAAAGTATTATGTCATCAAATTCCCTTCAATAATGTAATCATGTCTCATTAATGATAATTCATAATGATATAATTACTAGTATAATTTAAAATTTAAATTATTGAAAAATTAAATAAAAGATCAATTTATTATTTTTAATACTATTTTTTATTAATATAATCAATGATAGACAACCATTGAAGCGGAAAACATGTTATGCATACAGATTTTTCAATTGTATAGATGTTATGTTTTTTGAAGAACTTTTTTTTGTGTTATTTAATTTAATTAATGCTTATTATTTTAATATAATTATTTTCATTTTCCATTCTTTTTTATTTTTCTAGTAAATGTTTTAAATTTTATTTTGATTACATTTATACTTCCTAATTAATAACCTTTTCAATTCACCTACATGAAACATAATAATGCTTTATGTAAATGATCAAGGACGTTTATAACATAAAAAATCTTTATAAAATTTATAAAATTTTATATTCTTATACAAAATATTTTTAAAAATAATAATTTCATAAAACTATTTAACGTAAAAAAAATAACAAAAAACAATGTTGCTTAAAAATATAAAATTTATACTGTAAAAAATTACTACTGGATGAATTTGAAAACATATAAAATATAAAGTATAGATAAAATCATAATAAAATTTAAATCATTTAAATTACACATAAAAAATAATTTAAATCAACAATAAAATAATAAAAATCGTAAAAATTAAATAATTTGAACAGCACATAATAATTGTTTTTTAAAAAACATAACATATATAACTTAAAAAACATTTATGCACATAACATGATTTATGAATGAATGATTATTTATCATAAATTTAATTATGAATTATATTATTATAAAATTGTATTAAATACATAAAAAATTATATTTTTTATTTAATTTTAATTTATTATTACATTTCTTAAGAAAGGACGCTGTTAATTATGATTAATGGGGGTCATGATGGGATGTCAAGAGCTACTCTCTCTAATTACAAATGGAATTTAGTGTTTTGATTCAATGGCCTTCAACTCTATTTTCTACATCAATCCACTAGATGGGATCATCAATTATTTAAAGAAGTAAAAAAGATGAATATATTTTTTATATGGTGGTCACAGATTCTACTCGAGGTGTTCCTGGAAATATAAAAATCCATGTTGAGTTAAAAAAGGAGTTGGAATTTCTTCTATTGAGAGGGAAAATAAAATAAGATTATTTGTTAACCTAAAAATACTTCTTGGAGTACCAGAAAAAATTGTGTGTTGTCTTTTATTGATGTAGATCATATGACTATGGAGGGCAATCTCATGAAATGTAAGTATTTGGTTATTGTTCGGTTTGCACTTTGTTAACAAGAAAGGCCTTGTAAGATTGATGAATTATATAAAATTTGAACAAAAATTTAGTTCTATAGTGATTGGATCATGATTTATATTGGTAAAATACTATTTCATATATTGACTCTATAGAGTAAATTGAAATATAGGGCATGTGTTGTTCGATTTTTCTATCTCAAGCCCAATAATTCTTTAGATCATTTAGTAGGATCCTCTTTTTAATCCTTTGATGGTTAAAATCTCCATAAACTAATCATGAATTGAAATCAATGTTGTAGGATGGTTTTTCTAACAGCCCTGGATTATATGGGACATTTCTTCGATGGTCAGTGTTCTCGTTAAATACAAAATAGAAAAATAAATATTAAGGTCTATTCATTTTTCTTGGGAACTTGTTAAAGATTACCACTTTATCACTTTAACTAAACATGTATTGTTCATTATTAGTAATCATTTAATTTAAATTTTGAATGAATTTGAGAAAATTTGTATCACTTACACTAAATTTGAAAATATTGGGAACTGTTTTGATGTTTTTCTTAAAGGCCTATTTTGTACAAATTTTATGAATCGTGGTAAAATTATAGAGCATTGTAGATTCAACAATCCAACTAGTGTGGTGGGGAATATAGGATATTTTTAGGTTGGGAATTTGAGGATTATAGGTAGATATTTTGACCCTTTTTAGTAAAAGAAGAATGTTGAGAATTCCTGTATTCCTCCTGTTGTAGAGTAATTCTGAACTAAGAATCCCTCTTCAGAGGAATCTCCTAGATTTCATGATAGGGAAAAAATAGATCACAAGGTTTCATGATTTTGTTCTCAAGAGTGTATGAGGATTATTGAGAATAGTGAAAGGGAGTCTAACTTGTATCAGATGAGTGAAGGGGATAACCCCTCATTTGTAGTTGTTGTGTCCAATGATTTACCATTTTTTCATGATAAAATGGTAGCTATGTTCACTGAGAACCATATGACTAAAACAGTGGTGGATCTTGATTCAATGGTTGATCTTACTGCAAAAAAGGTACATGTTATGTCAGAATAGGGGTGCTTTTATGGTATGAACCTTCCCACACTCTGTGAAGAGAATTATTTAAAATATGGATATTGAGATTGCAGGAAACATCCTACCATTGTGGGATCGTACTCATATATCCAGGTTATGAAGAATTATCCTTCTACCTGTTGGAACCTATAACATTTTTCTTAGATGGATACTTATAAAACTAAATCAATGATGTCTAGTTCTGGACACACTATAAATATTCCATGGACAATGCTTCTAATAAGGATATGAATTAAACTTGTTCTCTAATAGATAAGGCATCCTTTTAGGAACCTAAAGTAGTATAGTGGGTTATAATGCATGAATATTTGAAAAATGATCATGCTAAGTATTCTTTTTATTATGTTTCTAAATTGGAGAAAAGACAACCTATAGACATACCTGCTTCTCAGAAAGAGGGAAATACCACCTTTATGGATTGTGTCAAGTAGTTAGACACTCATATTGATATATATAACTCAAATAGTTTTTTTAGGGGATAATTGTTGTGGAATATCCTAGTTTAAAGGATATTACATGAAAGGGGCATTTGTAGTCATTCTTATATACACCAAATAAGATTTTTTTGGTATAAAATATTGGTTCAACTATGATGTTTCTGGAAATAGTTGTAGTTCAGAGGTATATATTAGAAGTTAATATAACACATGGGATAGAATATCATACTGAAGGGAATTATACTACTGATATGTTGTATTTTGATGCATGTTTTTCTAAACAAGTGTCCAATTTACCCCATTCAGATGTACCTTTATTGGATTACCCAAAGGATTACCATGATAACCTACGTGAAATTAAGGATAAAAAGAATTAATCTACACATGATCCAAATAAATGGTTGGGGATAAATATTGTGTTGATTTATAAACTGAAAATCCTATGTATGATTCAAGAACCTCTAAATAAGTGGTTTTTAATTACTATTAAAAGGATTTAAGCTCTACAAATTTCACCTCAAATGAGAATAGACCAATGGGGAAAGGAAGATGGACATTTTTCTCTATCATTAACTTTCATAATACTTTTAAATTTTGAACTAAATATATTGAGAGTCTGCAGAGGATCAAGATAGAGTTCATAGTGCTACACAAGATTGTAGGATTGAGGAAATAAATGTATATTTTGTTACTCTTTGGTATTCACCTATGGATCCTGATCCTACAAGTAGGATTGATTCTAAAAATGATGGTCATGTTGATGATTTCCTTCCCTAGAACAAGTATGTGACTTCAGGAAGTTAGGATGGTGAACATCCTATGCATAATATAGCACCATTTGAAGTTTATAAATAGGGGAAAATTGTTTTTTCTTAGGAAATTCAATGCTAGAAGGACGATTATTCCATGATAGATGAATAAACTAATTTATCAAATCCTATAATGAAATGAGGGAAATGTAGATACCCAGTATGTTTTTTTGTTTTACTCTAAACATTAAAAATATACATAAAAAAGTATTTTTGTTTTGAAATGCTTGTTCGGTGTAGAGGAAATAGGATGAATTCTTTTTGCCTTATATTTTTGGCATATTTTGGTGGTTTTGTTTATTCCACATTATTAAATTCACATACCACATATTATCTTCTACATGTGTGTGTGTTTATTAATAAATTTTATGGGATCCTGGATTTGGGTTTCCAAATACATAGTTCATAATTTTTTTTATTATTTATTATTAATGAAAATTAATTACATTATAATATTTCATTAATAAAATTTCATTACAATTAAGTGTATTATTTATGCATATTAATAAAATTGTTATTATTAATTTCATTATTTTTAATTTTATTATTATGAATAATGTTATTAATGAGTAATTATTTGTGTTTTGGATAAAATATAATTTTTGTCGATGAAATTATTTTTTTTTAATTATTTACACTAATTTTTATATGTTTTCAACTATTTTTTGTCTGTATAGTCTATGGTATTCTTCCTTTTGATTATATTTATATTTTGTATTTTATATCTTCTCAAAGTCACCGACTTGAAATATTATTATTCTTCATGTAAGTGAATTTGAAATATTATAAAATATAAAATAAAATTAAAATCCAAATGTTATCTGACACATATATTATACACATAAAAAATAGAAAAAGATATAAAGAATTTAGAGATATTAAGGTGGCTTTGTATGGAAATCAATGCACTTTTTCTGAAATTAGAGATGATGAGGTGACTCTGAATAAGTGGATCACATGGAATTTAGCATTAGTGTTTTTTTAAACTGATTCCATTTCCCTTTAATATTTTCTTAACGAATGAATGTTTTTTTACTTGTGTGACTAATTACATCTCAGAAGAAGAATCAATGAAATCATGAATTCTTGTGGAAATGCTTACTCCATGTTTGAGGTTTCAACAGCTAGAGTATCACTTCCAATTGTAAGGGATATTTCTATATAATATTTACCACTAATGAGTTTAATTCCTAATCCTGGGGTATTGGTCTGGTCTCTCTTAATTCAGGTGTTTGGAAAATCCATGATTGGGACCCATTATTTAATCCAATTTTGTTTAGTAACTAAGTGACCCAAATCTATGTTCAGATTCATGGGCCCATGTGGTTCTTCAAGAAACCACAGATTTTATGGGATATCACCTAATCCTTTTGGGCTATAATAATGTTATATGGGGTGATATATTGCACACATTATGGTCACTATTTATTCAGGATCTGTAAATGTGGCTAGAATCCACCCAACCATAATATTGTACAGGGTATTTATGATAAACAATCATGAAAATTGGGTTACCAATATCGCTCCCACCCAAAACTATGAATATTTTCCCCATTTGTAACTGGGTACAATCCTAATTTCCAATGGTAGATAGTATTCTGGATTTTTCGTCCCAATGACTCTTGGGGACTGACATTGGTTGAGAGAATTGGAGGTTAGGTGCATCAAACCCTTTTTGGGGGCAATGTTTTCCTGCTATAGGACTCTCTTATAGAATTAATATATGTTTTTTAATCTTATCCTAATCCCAGTATGGGGTCAATTACCCTAAAAACAATTATGGGTTCATTATCTTTTATGTGTGAATGAAGTATACATCTTTAGTGAATCCATGTGTATATATTTGACATTGTCCATTGTTTTCAAATAATGCAGGATTTCTTATGTGACGAATCCATATAAATGATTTCCTCAGAATATGATGTCATTCAAGGATTTTATTAATATTACAAGGATGTTATTGAGCCATTTTGAGGTCTCTTATGTATCATATTTATTGGAGGAATCAAAACCCACATACATCATAGAACTAATGCAGTATAACATCATTTAAAAAAGTACTTTTATTGGTGATTATGAAAATCATGTGTTCAAGATCAGCTCATAAAGGGAATTCATACATATCCATACTATTGTTATAATAAATTTTTTCATAGTTCATTTGAATTCTCATTACACTAATGGATGAGATAGAGTGGTTCGCCCTTGAGAATGGTTCAGTCTTCATGGTTGAGATGTCAGAGTCATAAGAGGACTTTCCTAGAAAGGTGTGTTTATTTGATTTCAGACCTTAGAACGGTGTCTTATATATCCTAGTTACTGTAGGAATCAAATTTACCATAGTTCAGTCAATTGAGGATTATCCTCTATGGTTTATCTAGAAACTTGGTGGTTCATGGTGTAGATTATGTGACCAATGAAACTACATAATCCCACATGATCCATGTTTGTTGTGAGAAACAAGGTATTTTAAGTGATCAATGTCATTTCTTGTAAAGATTGGAATTATACGTTTTGATCAATCCAGATGATCAATTTGGAGCTAAAACCTTAAAGAAGTGGCCTACGTATCTTGAATATTATAGGAATCAGAGTCTCTATAGTTCCCTTGGTTGGGTCTTACATATGAGGTTTTTAATGTCACCTGGATTTCTTCCCTATAGTATATCACATGTCCTAGTAGACCTATTTTGGGTACATCGAGAGTTCCAAATGTTTTGTTTAAAAGGTCATCACAAAATCGGGCACACAGGTCTTGAGGGTGTTACATGATCTATCTAACTTATCGTGGTATTGCTGTAAGAGTTGGCCAACACATATAGAGGTCATCATGGGAGTTAGTAGGACATGTCTCAGAGGGTGTCACATGTCTTGGATAATATCCCAAGAGGGCATTGTGAGTCTTGGATAACATGTCTGTAGGGTGTCACATGTCTTGGTTGATATTCCTAGAGGGTATCCCAGGAGATGATTTGACATTGATAGATGAAACCATGAGACTTGGTTTACATGATCGGTCTCTGTTATATGAGTCCATCGATGTATCTAAATAACATCATAAGGAATGGGTGAAAAATCAATGTGGACTTCACGAGACTAAGGTGGAATGCCCATGGAGACTGTTTAATATTCATTGAGATGTCTAAAAGATTTCACAAGACCCAAGAAAACATGTTAAAGGAGTGTCGTGAGATCTAGAAAATAAGTCCTCATGATGTCGCATGTCTTGGATAGTTCACACAAAGAACCTAAGGCTCAACAAACATGTTTTTGTTTAAGTCTTCCATATTTAGTCTTTATTCTAGCCCTTCAATTGAAAAATACCTTACATTATTTTCTGTTAGTTAATTGTTTGTCTCACGTGATGTAGATGATGTGTGGTATGTTCTATGTACTTATTTCCAGAAGTCCTTCTCATGATCTATGAATGATCACATGAATTGATTTATGTATGGTTCATGATAAATCCAGTTAGTCGTCAACATATATACTGACAGAAGTCTTTCCAATCAGGAGATGATTTTCTCGAACAAATTAGCTCTCATCAATGGTTTTTATTATTCTCTTTCATTTCAAAAAGGTCAACCTTTTTCTTTGAGGATTAGGTTGGGTTTCATATGCCTCAACCCCCTGACTATTCATCGATTTTTCTGGTTTATCTGGCATGGATCCAGGATGATGTTTTCAAATGAATATGGTGCCACACATCTTCATGAATCTCTATCGCAGATCAACCCAATAGGAGATGCATGATTTTCAGAGGTTGTTAGAACTTCCCATCATGGATTCCTTTATTGGATTATTTAGATTAATGGGGACTTTTTTGATAATTCATTAATGTGAAAGTGCTTCTATATTATCATACTGACATGACCAAGGTCCCTCAAAAGATCAAAGTGATTGTTTAATGGAATCTGTGAGATGCATGATTCCTTGTCAAGTTCATTTCATGAGGCAAGGGTAGCTTGTCCGAGGGTCTCCACAAGATCAGGAAATCGTGTCCTAGAGTCTCATGAGACCACACAGTATACTTCCATAGTATGTTGAACGTGATTTACGACCATGAGATGATTTCTCCTCTTCCCCTTATATTCCATTTGTTTAATTTTAAATATGTTAGGGATTCATGAAATATTACATGAGTAATTACGAAGGAAATTGCACTATTGTTTTTGCATCGCAGGACCATTAGGGGATATTTATGGAGTGAGGAATCATTTTATCGAGTGATCTTTCCATTTATTTTTGGGGAGACTGAGGGGGAGTGCGTGGTTTCATGGATATACCTAGGGTCATTTGTATGATGAGGCTATCTAGATAAAGGGATTTTATGAGATGAGGTGGGATTGGAACTGGGGTATCATGGTGTCTTGCAAGCCTCTTATATCAAGTAACTTGGATTTTATTAAAGCATGTAGTTCCCACCACCTCCATTTTTATTTCCATTGTTTTATTCTAAAAACTTTTAGGGGTCTCGAAAATTGGCTTGACTGTTGTCAAGGATAATTATCCATCCCATAAGTGATATGTCACATTATATTTATGGATATTGTGGGACTCCACCTTTATACATCATTCTTTCCATTTTCAAATGATTTTTGGTTTGGTTGTCGGGTGCTTGCTACTGACAAACCACACAGCCAGGGGGAGGATACCCGCCTACTGATTCACATCTATTATTTGTTTGAGGATCCTTTGTGAGAGTATAAGTACATGACAAAGGATATTGTTAGGACTTTATATGGACTATACACTACAACTTGTTCCTTCACTTAACCCTATGATAGTCGAATGATATTGTGCCTCTGGGGGATCACACGATCCATGAGTTCTTTCCACCATATACATCCTTTTATTGGGTCAAAAAATAATACCGATATTTATGTATTTCTTCCTTAGTGAATTTTTATAATACTCATTTTGTGGGAATCAAATAATTCCCCCCCCCCCTAATGAGCGAAATCTTCAGGGACATGGACTTCATTATAAAAAAAGTAAATGCCCTCCTGATCCTTTAGAATTATCATGAATCGATGTCTTCAGTGACATCTGGTATGGAAAGTGATTTGAGTTATTCAGTGGGAAGACTTGAATATAGAGGGACAAAGGTAATATTATTCCATCAAATATCATTACTCTATATCTCTCATTCCTTACTTCAATTGCACAACCCTACCATAATACCATTCCAATAGTACTAATCATGTGGCCTCTTCGCTAGTCTCGATCGTGAAAACATACTTATGTTGAACTTCCATTCAAGTACTTTTTTTCAGAACCAATCTGGTATAAACATGAACCATACATGGATTATTTTGAGAACATTATCCATGGGGATTGCGATTATAATGAGGGTTTTGCAACATACACTGTCTTGATCATTCGATCCACTAATTATTATGCGACTTGTGTGACCATGCTCAGGTCATGCAATCGAGAGTCTCCAAGGGGTTAGGTTATTTCGTGATAACCCATGGGATTATGTGACCCATGTGAATTTTGGGGTTTAGGATATTCGTGAACTCCTTATATAGTTTGTGAATCCCCAGCTAATTCATGCAATGTTCATTAAGATTCTATTTTATTAAGTCCTTTCCTTTTGACAAGATTCTATATTCTCTTAATTTGATATTTGCCACATACTCTTGTTTAGATGGTGTATGACCCCAATTTTTATTCCTCAAATGTTTCCAATCAAAGGGACATGACTACTACAAATTGTAACATTGACACTTGATATCGTGTGTATACTAAAAACAACGTTTTGAAGGGGTTATTTTTCATTTGAGATCCAGGACTATCATTTATCCCAATGACTTTCTCAATGCTTGTTTGGTCAACTGGATGATGCTTATATCCATCTTCCAAACTCATATTTTCTGTCTCGCTGGGGGTCAGATTCTCACAACCATGTCCAAACAACAATTTTCAAGGATGGTGAACTGATCACAGCTCGGTATCAGGAACTATTTTATATAATAGGAAACTATGCTTTAGGTCTATATGGATGTGACATTGCTTATCATCCCATTTATTGGAGATATTCAAGTATATTTACGTCCCCTCTCTACCACCCCAACACAGGATGATGTTCAATGTGAGATATCTATCTAAGAGGTAATTTTTATGATGAATGGGCATGGACCTTATGGGTTAGGGAAATCTTCATAGAATTGTTTATCATCTATACAACATTCATCTTTATGAATCTCTATGGATTTCTAGTTTATTTTTTACCAAAAGCATAACCTTCTTCGAGAGTTGGTTAGCCATTGGATCCCTAGCACCAACACATTCCATCTATGTCATGGCGGTGTGGGTATCAGCCTGTGTGTTATCAATTAATTTGGTGTTATTCCTCCTTTTTTATAGATGTATGAATAATTCCTCCATAATATGAATGACAAGGATAATCATTTGTAGACCACAATTTTATAGATAGAGATTCTCATTATTGTAAAGGAGAAATTAAAGAAGGATATGACAACTTGTTCACTCATTCAATTCAAGGATTATATCAATATCTATATTTATTGTAGTAGAGATATTCCGACTATTATATGTCATATTTTGGTCCCTTCTCTGTAAGTATGTGATGGAACTAGTTTGTAATAGACTATCACGGAAGTTGGGGATTATACCTCCAGGGGATACCGATTGTATTCATATATCACTCTAAGACTTAGGTTGGATGTATTTATATCCATGTTCTTGAGTGGGAGGATTTTCCCAGATAGGGATGTGTTCTTTGGGATCGGAGATAGAACATAGGTGATGGAAACATGACGTTACGAAGGATGGAGCCTCGATTTTGGAGTACTATTCCTTACAAGCCTCTTCCAACTCCTGGTCCACATTCAATAGAATAGTACCCCTTATAGAATTAGTGATCCTCTCCAGTTTCTATTTAGTAGGATGTGAGGTAACTTTTTTTATTATGAATATTATAATGCCACTTAGATCCCCAATGCTTCATCTCACCCAATACAGCTGAATATATCAATGTTTGGGTTATTTTATCTATGTGATGCTGAGGATAAATATCCCTTCATCTAATCTGGGTGCTTTGATTTTACTCCTTTTCATTCATTGGTTGGATCAAGTATTGATAATGATAGCATTTCCCTTGATTAAAGGTCATATATTATCTCTCTCCAGGATGGGGTTCTCAATGCTTGGATGAATGTGCTTGTTATTTTGGAACCGGATGGACCTTCTCAATTCTCTCATTAGTTTGGCTGTATTCAAAGGGTCTTACATCATACTTTTTATCAGCGTTCGAGGGGAGAGAAATCATAGAATCATTCACCAATTAAGCAATATATTGGCTTGTGTAGATACTGATGCTAAAATCAAACTTTCTCCTACTGATTCTTTCTATCATCCTTAGCTAGAATTATGAAATGGCATGGATAGAAGCTTACCCATGTGATGTTCTGAATCAATTGGTTTGTCTTGTGGAAAGGCTCTTTCCCCCCCTTAACCTGTTGTTAGAGTTTATGATGGAGTTGATCGAAGATCTGGGTGAGATGTCATGAAGGTAACCTTATTCGAGGGATGATTGTTCTGATAGTGAAATAAATTCTATTGAGAAAATAGATCCAGAATAACAGGATACATATTATAATCCCATTTAGATAAGGTGTTATGGGTATTCTTCTCCAATTTTTTCATTTGTTCAACTATATATCCATTCTTATGTTGTGCCTACACTATTGGTTGCAGTGTCTTAGGAACAACATAAGTTGATATAGAAACAAATTCAATCCTTAAGGACTGAGACCGATTTATAAGTTTTTCACGACTAAGGGAAACTCCTTAATTAGTTCTTCCATGACTTATGGGATAGTGGTTCCGACAAACAACCTCTATATGAAATTATGAGGCAAATAATTTTAACATGGTGAATTTTGTCCAATAGTGAAATACATTTGTTAAATCTTGTAGATGAGGATCATCTCTATAGGAAGTTGAGGTATACATTGGAGGCATTAGAGTAAGGAAACTTGTTGATATTCAAATTGATGGTTCAAATATATTCTTAGACTATATAGATATTGATATTTGAGGAAACCATAACTCATTTGATTTATGATCTTTCAGCATTGTCAACTTCCCTAGAAATTTCCTAAACGGGGGTTGAGAAGTTTATATATTTGGTTGAGACACTCTATTCTAGAGTAGAATATGAATAATTAGGGAAAGAGGAACTTCAGGGTTCTATCAACACTTCCCTTTAGAACCTTGAAGACATTTTTGGAAAAGATGATCGAATTTTATCATAGTTCATCCCTTATGATTCATTTTGTTATTGATATTTCAGAGACTCTAAAATGTGGATATTCCTCCCTCTTTTTTCACACTGTGAATGGATGAATTTTCTAAATTTTCAGTATTACAATCTAGTATTCTTTCATTCATAATGAGTAAGACATTTCATTACCTTGATATTATGAGATTCATCAACATTTCCCATCCTTTCCTTATCATCAAGTAAACTATAATGATAGGATATGAATATTTAAATCATAATATATTCTTCTTGAAAGGTACTCATGAATTCCCACCAACACCAGGCTGTCTTATAAAAATATAATCTAGTTATCTAGAGATTACATGTTTTGTAGAAGGATTATTTGGGTAGGATACATGTCCTAGACGGAGTGTTATCTATCTTTTCTCAAAGTTAATAGGATTGGCTAGAGTCACATGATAATTTTATGGCCATTTAGTGGGCCTTATAAACTTCTGTTGTCTAAGAAGCATCCATGAATTAGATTATGGCCTTTCAACTTGGACAATCATATATTGTAATTTAGGTTCTTTGATCATAGACCATTGTTTTTTTATAATTTAAGGTGTTTGATATTATACCACAGGTGAGCTTTAATTTAGGGTCTTTAATATTAGTCCTTTGGTGAGATGTAATATAGGGCCTTTGAGGTTTCTCATTTGGGTGCTGTAATTTATGGTCTTTGATCTAGGACATTTGTTGCACCATAATTTGGGATCTTTAATTCTGTATGTAATATTAACGACCATGGAATATGTTTCAAACATTCTAGTAATGATATAAAATACACTTAGGTTCTTGGATCTACTCATGTTTTTCTTGGGCTCATAGGGATTTGAGTTCCATTACCGCTATGAGGAGAGGTCATTAGTTGGTTGGTTGAATCCCTTATGCATTGATATCGGGGCCATGAAAGGATAATATACACTTTTTTTCAAGCATAATGGAAGATTAATGATAGTAATAAGGGTTTGGGGAGAAATACTAGGGATGTCAGGTTCACCTGTATAGTGGGAATGTGGGTTGTGTAAATCATAGCCAAAAAACATGAGCCTATAGACATGAGATAGATCATACATATCGAGTATGTCCTGAAACACAATTAAATATTGGGTTCCACCTTGGTGTTCTTATGGATCGAAAGGATTAATGATCCTTCTTAAAGGAGGATATTCCTTTAGTTGGTGGGTTGAATCCCTTATGTTTTGATACTATGGACAAATAAAATATGATCTCCACTTCATCTGAGGTATTTGAAATATTATTGGAGACTAAAATGTCTAGATGATGAAGTTGGGTATAGAAAGAAGTCTATACATAAATGTTTTTGGAATCTTATGGAAAATTATATCTTAATTTGAATGTTGAGATCTATTCAATATGGTTTATAATCCTGAGGTGTGGTCCATCAAAGGATTGATAATGGAGTGTCACATTCATGCATTGTTAAAGGGCACAAAAAATGGTGACATAACGTTTAGGATGTCAATTCCACTCGGAGTGTTTTGTGTGGGGATTTTAAATCAATTTTCAAAGAGAAAAAGTCGTGAGGAATGTATGGGACAGTCATGTGGGGCGTTCATATCACACAAAAGTTTAGAGTTCTTCTTAAATTATTTCATGATGATAAGGATTGGAAAGACCATCATATAGAGAAAGGATGTTTCCAGTTGTTGTGTATCAAGACATTATTCATCAATAGCATGCCCAAACTGATATATCTATTTTTTTCCAAGGGATATGTGAGGATTTTGGATACCCTATGTTCTCAAATTAGGAAGTGTGATTTATGTATAATTTATTATTAAAGAAGGGTTCAAGAAACCTAAAAGTTTTTTCAACACATAAATACCATATTCCTATGGTGAGGATATGTGAAAAATCGTTTCTTTAACTTTTTCATGGAGTTGGGGGTCAAGTGATCATAGCATGGATTTTATTAGGGCTATAAGATAAAAATATTAAGCATTATTCCTTATCTATTTGGGCTCTATTTTTTGTGTAAACAATATAGATGAATAGTTTACCAATCCAAGACTTGACTTTTGTTTGGGTCTCTATTTTTGGGGTTTCAACCTGCCAATTATTTTATATCTTTCGCTAGTATTTTAGGCTCGGGTGATTTTGAACATTATTGGATAGATTTTATGGTCATACATCTTTTGCCAAAGTGCATGAAATTTAGGGTCTTGACTCACAAAGAACTAATATGGTAGATGTTACAAAATAGAATAATTAAGATAACTGGGGTCCAAAGAAATCCAACATCTTTCTCAATGTAATTGGGAAATATTGTAAATCATTGCTTGAGTTCACCCAATCATGGGAAATTATATGGGAAGGATATACATGGTATGTCCTGTAACACCTTAAGATGTTCGGTTCTTCCTCAGTGACATTAGGTTCATAGGTATTGAAAATACCTCCTTAGAGATCCAATTTGTTTCCAGATTGTGGGTACTAACCCCTTTTACATCAATATAATTGTCGAACCAATAGGTCACTTTTCCTTTACAAGGGATACGAAAGGATTGTGGAAATATTAGGTACTCAATAAGTGAATTATGTCACTTGGATAGATGTGATTTTTAAATATGGAAGAAGTACCCTGTAATATTTTTGATCAGGATTAGTCTCTTATGATTTTTGTTAAGGAATGAAAAGTGAGTGATGGTCTACACAGTTTATCATCATATACGGAGGAGGTTTTCAATGTATTTTAACGTCATACAGTTTGGAAATTTTCAATGTAGTTTATCATCATGCGATAAGGGATTATTTGTTTTGCAGTATTAATGTCATAGGGACAATACATTTTCCATGTATTTTAACATCATTTGGAAAGGACATACCTCCATGTACTTTACCATCATATAGTAAGGCAATACTTCTATATACTTTATTATCATGTGGTAAGGATGAATTCTTCTACAAGATAACATCATGCGGTGATAAAATATCCCCATGAAGTTTAACATCATGTGGTAAGGATATGGGAACTGATGTGAAAGAAATGGAATGTTTCGGTTGGGCCTAAGGGTGTTAATATGGGAATCACTACATTTATAATGAGAATGAGAATCAAAACACACCGAGTTATAAAAGGTCGTGTATTTTAACATCATGTATTGAGGATATGGATCACCTAATGTGAACGATGGCATTTCAATTTGGCTCGTGGAAGGAATTATGGGTGTCACTATGTAACCCATGGTGATGAGAATCATGCCACATGTAGTTATTAACAAATTTCCTACTATAGGTCTGACATGTACTTAACGAGGGGGATGATTTATATTTCATTTTTTATGAGTAGTCCCAGTTCTGGGACTCTAGGTGTCACTACATATCCTAAGAGGATAAGAATCAAGTAACATGTACTTCTATAATGGGAAATATTCTACACAAGATTGAATCATATGTAGATATTAGCATCATCTTTGTTAATTGTTATAGTTGGGCCTAGGATTACAGATCTAGGTGTCACTATATATAATGTGATGAAATAAATCTTTCCACATGTATTTTTTAAGGGACAATATAGTTTAATGTATTTTTATAAGGAAGAAGATAGACCGATGTGAAAAAGTGGTGATGTTGCAGTTGGGAATAGGGATAGAAGTTTTGGCATCACCACATATCTCATAAAATGAGAATCGAGCCACACATAGTTCCTGAAGAACCATAAGTTTTAATGTCATATATCAAGTTCCCCCCCCCTGATGTGAAGCGGTATAGAGTTTCTAGAGTTTTGGTATAAGTCCAACACAAACTGTAGTGGTCCTCTTGGGAAAGGTCCACTAGAGTGTGCAGTTTCCTATCATTAAAGATATATTAATCATACAGTTTAACATCATGTAGAGAAGACTCATGGTATTCCATTTCTGCTATTGTATTCATGACCAATATTGGTTTTTCGAATGTTTTTAGGAATTTTATGTCTGTGGAATCTCATACCATGAAACATAATCCCATATGATCTACACTCAGTGTGAGAAATAGGGAATAAAAGGGTCCCTCTCACCATATAGTGGGATTTAATATTATAACAGGTTTATTTTGTATAATGTGGTGGATGGACCTAAATTTATTATATATTAAATACGATGTATCTCATTAGAAGATATAATCATTCTATAAATAGTTTTAGGATAACCGTTCAGTTTGACATCATGTGGAAGGGATGTGAGTGACTCGATGTGAATAAAGATGGACGTTATGGATCTATGCATTTTTACATCATATATTAAGAATGATAGACATGTTGTTTTACATATTTTGTTATGTACAAGGATCTCCTGATGTGAAGGAGAAAATAAGTTATGGGTTCATGCAGTTTTACATCATACAGTAAATACATTTTCCATCCAGTTTAGTGTCATACAGGAATAACAATTTCTTTAATGTTTAGTGGCATGTGTTAAGGACATTGGATCACCCGATGTGAATGGAAATTAATTCCAGGGTTATCCCTAACATTATTGGATCGGTCGTCACTTTGTATCCTATGATAGAAGGAATCAATCAATAACTAGTTATTAAGGAACTTAGTTGTTTAACATCATGTGTCTAGGACGAACACTGTACAATTCATCATCACGGGGTTTAGAGAGCTCCATACAATTTAACGTCATGTGGTTAGGATGAACTATGTATAGTTTATCATCATGTGGTCAGGAAAAACCTCTTATTGTTTATCATCATATGGTAAGGATGAATGATGGGGCTTTCTCTCATGTGGATTCACATTTGATGTTAGCAATGCAATGTATTTATTGAGGAATCTCATATTGGTGGGTGGGGTGAGATGATCATCATCCTTGGTGTCCAATGAATAGGATCTATTATGATAAACCTTATATATGGTATCATTCCCTTCCCAATTGAGTTCTAGTTTTCGGGGAATCTTTCCCAGTATCATTGGGGTTCTTAGAGCAGCATCAGTTCACTTTATAGGAATGAATGAAGTGGAAACTTTTTATTAATGGATCATGTCATCCAGTTATGATGGATCTCTAGGTTGGGTAGTGTGTACAATATATTCCCATATATCAATTCCAATTCATCAAGATTCTTTTTTTATTTATCAACAATCGAGTACTGTCCAGAAATGTCTATTCATAGTGAATAAATCCATACCTCTATTAGTTCCACCTCGGTCCCATACACCAATGAGTTTGAAATTTTATATGTGGTAGTAGGCATTGTGGTACGGTAGGCCCATAAATCACAGAGTAGTTTTTCAAGAAATGACTTCTTATACTTGTTCACTATCTTCTAGATTATATTATATAGATTATTATTAAAGTTCTTTATCTATCCATTTGATGTTTCATGATAGTGAGATAAGTGATTGGAATAAATATTGTACTCTCGTTAGTGTTTCATCAATTCTGTTGAACAGATGTTGGTGCTACTATCTTTCAATATTGTGTGTGGGACCACAAACCTGGTGATGATTAGGGACATTATGAAGTTGATGATATTATTCATCTCGACTTCCTTAAGGGGTATCACTTTTTACCATTTGGAAAAGAATTCAGTAGTAGTATGTATGTACATGAACATCTTAGCTATGGCTTGGAGGTATATCCCCACAACATCCATTAAATAAATTGATAATATCTTGGAATATTATTTTTTATGAAGTAATTCTATGGGTTTATTGATGTAGTTTTCATGGATTTTGAATGAATGAAATTTCTTCGTGAATTCCACATAGTCTTATATCCTATATTTCCAGTAATATCCAAACCTCTTGATTTGATGGTAGATCTTGGTCCCCAATTAATGGGTTCCCCAAGAGCCGGGATGGACTTCTTCCATGATGGCAGAAATCACACATTCTACTATTCACCTGAGGAGGATTCCAAAAAATACATGTTTTTATATGGATTTCTTCTCATTTGGAAAATCTTATATAGAAAAATGTTCAACTTTACACTGAATTTTTTCCCTTCTAGAATGATATGTTTGGAGAATCTGGTTTTGGAGACAATCGATTATAGGCTCCATCCATACATGGGTGGTTATTTTATCATCATGATCTGGGGAAGTGTGGACCTAGTTGATCTCTCAAAAATCACATATGATGATCGATGTGACCATGCTAGAATGTGTGATATGGAATATTTCTTCTTCTGGATCCAAGTCCGCCAAAACGATGGTTGTATTGTCCATTGTGTCAGTACTAGAATGATATGATCAGGTAACATGATGTTGTCTATGCCCAAAAAGGAAGTTCTCCATCAGTCCTCAGATGTATCCAGTGAGGGGGGAATGTTATCCCTTTTTAATGGAATATTCACCATTGATTTACATTTTCACTAGATCCAAGTCCCCTTAGATATACAGGTAGGCTATTTTCAATAAGAATACTAGTTCCAATCCAGTTATGATAGCCCAGTACTCTAACTCATTATTTTTATAGCCTATGAACATTGAGAAATTGTAAGAAAAAACATCTTTGTTTACAGAGAAAAATGCAATCCCTTGACCTAGACGATTGATATTTGGGTAATATATCAATGTACCAATAGGGAAATGAGAGGTTCCATCAAAGTACATCTCCCATGTCAAGAAAGACTCATGGGAATAGAAGACCTCCTCATCCCAAAGATCGATGTCTTCTTATGTATTTTCTTGGTATGGACGTGCTACAAGGAAATCAACCAGGGCTTGTACATTCACTGATTTGTGGGATATGAAATAAATATCATATTTTTTCATTATTACATCTCATTGATCCAAGATCACAGATAGTATAGGCTGAACATGTATGTACATGAGCAGATAAATATGATAGTCGAGATGGACATTGTGGTGCCTCATGTTGCCTCAGCTTTTAGGTTGTGATATTGAGGGCAATGTATTTCTTCTTCCCATCATAATATCTAGTCTCACTAACTAGAATCAAGCGACTGAAATAGTAAAATTTATTATAGCTCCATATATCATTTTTCTATGTGTGTAGTGTTCCCAGTGAACATTTCATAGAGGCCACATATATGATGAGTGGCCTCCCTTCCACTAGATGCATCCAAACTGGTTGGTGCAGCAAGTACATCTTGATACATTCAAAGGATTTTTTAAAATCATCATCCCATATATATTTTACTCTTTATATTATTATCTTACTGAAGGGGAAGTATTTTCTAGTAAATTTGGATAGGACTCGCTGAATGGAAGAGAGATTCCATTGGAGTCTCCTCATTTCATTATGATTTATGGGGGAGGAATTTCTAAGATAGAACTGGTCTTTTCTAGGTCAACCTTGATTCCACTGTGGCATAACACAAATCCAAGGAACTTTAAGGACATCACCCCAAAAGCACATTTCAGCATATTCATCTTTAGATTATGTTGTCTCGTCTTGTCAAAATTGATTGTAGATCTATAAAATGTTTTCTTTTTTTGTCAGGATTTGACAAACAAGTCATCAATGTAACACTTGGATATCCTTCCAATGAATTTGTTAAAAACGTGATTCATGGTGAAATGATATGTAGCACTTGTAGTCTTCAATTCAAAGGTAATAACCTAATAATATAAGACCCCCTAAAGCACTATGAAGGTTGTGTCTTCTTCACTTTGGGGTCCATCATGATCTGATTATACTCTGAGTACCCATCCATAAAGTAAAAGGTTAGGAAGCCAGAAGTTGCATTAATTAAGAGTTATATGGTTGGAAATGGGATGTTATCCTTTGGGAAAGGTCAATTAAGGTCTCTGAAGTCAATGAAGACCCTAATCTCTCTATTATTATTCTTAAGGAGGACGATACTGTAAACACAGCATGGGTTTTGCGCTATTGAACAACATTGGATTTTATCATCTTGTCAACTTATACCTATAAATTGGTGGCATAAGAGGGGTGAATCATCTAAGACTCATGCTTACAGACTGAATGCTCATTGATTGACCTGAGATAATGTATAGCCGCTTCTGGATCCCTCCCAATCATTTTTGTATAGTTACAAGAGAACACATATCAATAATTTTATAGAAATGTGATCTATATCTCATACTCTTCGAGGGGAATGGAGTCACTAATCAGAGTAGGTCATGTGTATGTTTCATTCCCAGATTTAATGACCTAATCTCATCAATGGTGGTTGAGAAACGTTCCTCAAATATAAGAGGTGTGTTCTAAAGGTCATCCTCATCATCTTCCATTTCTGATTCTGTGGAGAAATTTTAAGTTGATGATGAAATTATAGGGCCTTATTCTTCACTGTTAAGGTGAGAGAGGCCATGAGAAGAGATATCATCATCCCTTTCTATCTGATACATTATAGTCGGATTTCATATTTGATTTCATTTTAAAATGTCGTTGAGGATAGTAGGGGCTTAAAACTCTGGGAAAAGATAAGTGACCATGACCAGATTTATTGGGAGAATATAATCATTTTCAAGAACACTTTAGGGATTCACATGGGGAGTCCCTAATACATTGGTAGTTACAACTTGTATATCATCATCTACCATTTGTTGATTCTCTCCCTTATTGTAGAAATATGCATTTTCATATGTGGATCTGCTTGTATTGGATGGGGTGTTTTCACCATGTAGAATGATGACATTCTCAATTTATAGGATACTACAAACATTGATGGAATATTTAAGGTACCACCTGTAAAGACCCATAAAATTCAAGGAAATTTTTTTTTCTTAATTTTCATGGGAATTTTACAAGAACACAGTTTCTAACGGCACCTAATTCCGAGGCCCGGGGTGCCCGGAATCATTTTTCAAAGTTTAGCTCGGGTACGTTTAGTGAACGAACGAGCGGGTTTTTCTAACTTTTGAACCGGTGCTTGGAATCGAATTCCGCAGACACCGATGGAATCACAACACCGGTATTTGCTTAGAAACACCTTTTCTGGAGTTGCGTTTGCTCGTGTGTGGTTTTTAGTTTTTGGAATTAAGTTAAGAAATAAAATAAAAGTGGTGGGACACATTATTTTATTTCACTTAAAGCCACTTAATCTAAGTTAAGCGGATAATGTGGGACCCATGATATCCTACCCACTTGGTAGGATATTTGTGAGGTGGGGCCCGCACGAGCCCCACTGTTTCTTCCCTCCTATGTAACGCACCAGTAACCCCCCTTTTAATGAAAGTCAACCTTGTGTTTTTTCGGTTAAGTAACGCCACATTAAATTGGGCGGTTTATTTATTACAATTAATTCTTTGAATTAATTGTTGTATTTTTTTATGAATTCCAAAACGTTGTAATGGGAAATAAAATAAGACCAACACTTATTTTATTGAGGGGTTGCTTGTTGACAGGTTTGGAGAAATCTCTAAGGCTTCAAGATCTTCATCCTCCTTCGTTGAAGAACGTAAAGAACACGAAGAACGTGAAGAAGTAATCTTCACCGACGAAGAACATCGGCCTCTGACGAAGGGCGACGAAGAATGCCGAACCCTCAGAGATCAACGACGTGATGCCATGTACCGCGACGCCAGCGATCCTCCTTCCGCGACGCTTCTTCCACGACATTCTTTTCTCCACGACGAACGCTCGTGCAATGACAACGTTGAGGTAGGGGTTTATTTTCTTTTGTTTACTTCCGTTGTTATCCCACTTTCAATTGAACCGCATGTTATAGAATTAATGGGAGGAGGTCGGACCGCACGAACACGGCCGACACTCCTCCCCACTTTTTGGTTGTTGATATTGATGCGGCGATCAAGGCGACGCGGTGCCAAATCCCCGCGCGGTTTTTGTAAAAGGAAGAGAGGAGAAGAGCGGCGCTGTCGCACCATGTTGTTGGAAACAATAAATCTGCGGCGCAATCGCGCCGCGCCGTAGAAGATGAACAAAAGACGCGGCGCCGTCGTGCCGCGTCGGAGGACCTCAGAGGAACCGCGGCTGGAGCGGGGCCACGGAGGAGGGGTGCGGCGCCATCGCGCCACCCCGGACAGATGAAGGTCGCAGCCGGTTCTAGGACGCAGCAGAGTAGGGGAACCGGTGGCCGGTTTCGGGCCGCCGGCGTCGGAGCAGGGGGGACCGGCTTGCCGGTCCCGCAGCAGCAGAAGCCGGCCGGCCGGAGCGGGCCAGCCGGACCAGGAAAAGTCGGGGGTTACAAACCCCCGGCCAGCCAGATGAGTGACCCCATTAAGGGGTCGCGGTTTCCATCACACGGGGGAAGCACCCCCCGCCCCATAACGGCTCGGCCGTTCGGCCGAGTCCCTAGCCAGCGCGCCAGCACGCCGCGCGCCGGGCGGCTGCCCTGGCTGGTCTGCCAGACCGGACCGCCAGGACGAGCCGCGCCTAGGCCAGACCGGGGCGCACCCAGGCCAGGCCGGGCCGTGCCAGCCGGGCCGGGCCGTGCCCAAGCGGGCCAGACCTGGACCCGGTTCGGGCCGACCCTGGGGGTATCGGGCCGGGTCGGCCCGGGCCCGAACCCCTTAATACCGGACCTCCTTCGGTCCATTGCCCATAACATGAGCTAAGGACCTCCGATCGGCGCACCATCAGCTGCGATGCAATCCTTGGATCAAGACGGTCGTTTCGGTATATTGAAATTAAGTTTTAGGAGGACTTTGGGTTTGTCCGGGTTGGTTCGTACATGAAACCAACCGGGCCCTCGGAGCGGAAACGCCTATAACTTGAGCTCCGGATGTCCGATTGACGTGTCGTCGACTTTGATGGATTACTCTAAGTGAGACAGATCTTTTTCCTTACTTCGATCGAGGTTTGGATAAAGTTTGAGAACGGTCGGGTTGGTTTTGCCTTAAAAACCAATTGGGCCCCTGGAACGAAAAAGCCAATAACTCTCAGACCGGGCGTCTGATTGACGTGCCGTCTGCGACGTTGAGTTCCTGTTGACAATACAGAAATTTTGGAATCATAAACTCTGGAATATGTTTTAGTTGATGTATCAGCCTCTCGGCTCGTGGAGCGGACCCTCCCGAACGTGCTTCCTGTGTGCGGGAACCCTAGAGCTGGCTGCGACAGCGACGACGACGACGACGATGACTTTACATAGATCCTCAGTGGATTCGATGACGATGACTACAACACTTAGTGATCCTACGTGGATCAGTGCTACCGATCCTGTGTGGGTCTGATCCTATGTGGGTCAGCGCTCAGCGGTCCTGTGTGGACCAGCACCTACAGATCCTGTGTGGGTCTGATCTTGTGTGGGTCTTTGCAGGGGTTAGTTACCTATCGATCCTTTGTGGGTCATTGCGGGGGTTAGTTACCTATCAATACTTTGTGGGTCAGATTCTATGTGGGTCATTACGGGGGTTAGTACCTATCGATCCTTTGTGGGTCTGACGGCATAGATGAATCAGTGGCGATATATGATCATCTCTATCGTCATACGAAGAAGTATACATGTGTGAGCAGAATCCTGTTTTTCGTTCCTATGTGGATTGTGTTGTGCTATCCAGTGTGGATTTACGTTTTGTATTCCTGTGTGGACTGGGTTGTACATGGGATTGGAAGTTGGAGCGTACTGGAATTGATGACTTAGGTATATGTGTGGGATATACCTAAGTAGTGTCGAATGTTACTTCATGATTCTATCTTTCCTTTGTGGATTATCCTTTGTGGATTATGGGATACCTTCAGGGGTCTCGGGGTCCCTACTGAGTAGCTTATACTCACCCCTGCACGGGCTATGACCGCACTACGTTGAGTTGGTTGCAGACGACAGATAGCGCTGATCGTGGTTGAGGCTTGCAGAGCAGGACGGTACCTGGAGGTGGACCACTGGGCGGGATGTTCTCGGAGCGGACGGCTGGACCCAAGGAGCTGTGGAGGCTATCTGTACTCACCCTTCAGGTGGGATTTCCAGTGGATAGCTCAACGTTGTGGATTTACATTTGAGTTGCTATTTTTCCTTCCAGTTGTACTTTACTTTCAGTTTGGGTTTGTATTCTGGCCCCCTTACTTTTCCGCACTTACTGTTGTACCCAGTTTTTACATAGTGTTTACTTTTATTGCTTTCTTGCTTTGTGGTGTTTGTTTACTTTACAAAGGAAATGTCTTCCCTTTTACAGGGAATTATGCCTTGGTGCTAGTAGCCAGCCCCTGGCCTATGGAAGGTGGTCTTGGGGTAGTCACGGCATGGGCCCTGAGGACAGGTCGTGAAAAATTGGTATCAGAGGAGTTCGGTTCTACTGCAGAACTTTGGAATCTGATCTTTTTCTATGTGAAGCAATATTGTTAAGTGTATTGGGTGTGGTTATTAGTCTAGGGAGTCCAGTGTTGGTGCGGCGGCCGACGTATCCGTACACCAGGACCCTAACATTTTATTTCCGAATTAAGGCATGAAAACATTGATTGCATGTGTGTTTCGGGTTTTCTTTGTGATTAATTTGTGTCATCTCACCAGGTATATTGTTTTGACCATGGCGCACCTATTCCTTTTCAGGATGGCCCCAAGACGGCATCCATCTAGGGTTCTGAGAGTTGTGCGCGACGATTGCCCACCGAGTGATGAAGCCTCGTTACAGGGCCCTTTGATAGCTGAGGCACCAGCGGTACCTCTACCCGCCGAGCCACAGATGCTACCAGCCCCAGCCGTTGACGATGCACATCCCCTTAGTGTGCTGCACGAGTTCCAGCACCAGCGACCGCCCAGGTTCTGCAAGGAGATGGACCCCCAGGCAGCCGAGGATTGGCTGGTGGCAGTGGTAAAAGTTTTCAGGTTAGTGAGGACACCAGCAGACCTCATGGTGATCCTCGCAGCGAGCCTACTGCACGCGGCCGCGGGCCGATGGTGGAGCTTGATGGTCCAGGTGCACGATGAGGCATCTCTTCTCTAGATGGACTTTGAGAGCCTCTTCCTCTCGGAGTTCTTCCCAGTCACCCTCCGTGCAGTGTGCATCCAGGAGCTACTTCAGTTGCGGCAGGGCAGCTTGACGGTCGCCCAGTACTCGGCGAGATTTACCGATCTCTCGCGCTACTCGACAGACATGGTACAAGACCCATTCTTCCGGGCTCGGACCTTTGAGCATGGATTGATGCATGAGATCAGGGCATCGCTGATCTCCCTCAGTATTCCAACTCAGGTAGGAGTACTAGAGCGAGCCCTTTTGATCGAGAGATTTCTTGTTGAGCCTTCTTAAGCAGCAAGACCTACCGCGGGGTGGCACGTAGTAGAGTCTTCTGCAGCAGGAAGTGGAAGGATGACTCATGGGTCCAGGTAGACCAGACCCTCAGGCAGACGAACTCAGGACACTGGCTTAGTAGTGCGGGGCACACAGCACGGATCCAGTCTTTCGAGAGGCAGGCAGTGCTACACATGCGGCGGGCAGGGCCACATGGCTCGTGACTATCCGACCCGTCGTACCGAGGAGCTGCAGACGGTTGAGGGGCCACCCAGGAAGAGGTAGAGGGTCGACCGTGGCAGTCCGTAGGGAGCATGTGGACGAGGCAGAGGAGCTGGCCGAGCAGCAGGTGGTGGCCGACGCTTTGAGGCTCTACCACCACCACCACCAGGAGGTCCACCCCGACCACAGGGAGCTAGCGGGTAGAGACAGGCACAGCTCCAGGAAGCGGAGGCCTACGACCACGGTGCACCTGATATGATTTGAGGTACTATCTGTGTCTATTCCACCCTTTCTGCAGTTCTTATAGACACATGAGTGAGTCACTCTTTCATAGCCGCTTCCCTTGTTCGGAGCTCGGAGAATCCGATAGAGCCGTTGGCTCAATCCTTACGGTTAGAGACTCCTACGGGAGTAGACTCGACGATTACGCACTGGTGTCGGCAGTGTGAGCTTACTATAGGAGGCGAGAGCTTCAGCTAGGATCTTCTTGTAGCAGCATCGAGGCCTTACGACGTCATCTTGGGCATGTATTGGTTATCTAGAGTCCATGCTCAGATTAACTGTATTAGGCGCAAGGTGCGATGTGTACGCACCGACGGGAGCAGGTTCACCTTCACCGGTGAGAAGGGAGCCTTCGTAGCATTGGATGGACTTCCGTAGAGGAAAGGACAGCTCTTCACTCATCAGTTGGCTTGCCTCATCCTAGGAGCAGTTAATGTGCGGAGTCCTAGTTTTCCTACAATGGTGGATCAGTATGCGGACGTTTTCCCTGATGAAGTTCCAGGACTACCTCCTCGTAGAGAGGTAGACTTTTATATTGATTTGTACCCCAGGACATCCCCGATATCCACCCCAGCATATCGGATGGCTCCCGCCGAGCTTCGAGAGCTATGGGTATAGTTGGAGGACTTGCAGGGAAAGGGTTTCATCCGACCCAGTGTTTCACCATGGGCTTTCTCGATATTGTTAGCCAAGAAGGCGGACGAGAGCTTGTGACTTTGTGTCGACTATCGTTGCTTGAACCAGGTGATAGTAAGGAACAAGTATCTGCTACCAATTATTGATGACCTCTTCGTTCAGCTCAAGGGAGCACGGTGGTTCTCAAAGATAGACCTCAGGTCAGGCTATCATCAGCTCAGAGTTCAGGATGAGGACGTGCAGAAAACGGCCTTCAGATGTCGGTATGGCCACTATGAGTTCTTGGTTATGACTTTCGGTGTGACCAATGCTCCAGCAGTGTTCATGGGCCTCATGAATAGTATCTTTCAAACATACCTCGATCGATTTTTTGTTGTCTTCATCGACGACATTTTGATATACTCGACGACTGTGGAGGAGCACGCCTACCACTTGCAGGTTGTACTAGAAACACTCCGAGAGCACCGACTTTATGGAACGCTCTTGAAGTGTCAGTTCTGGATATGTGAGGTCCACTTCTTGGGACACGTCATCTCTGAGGCGGGAGTTGTGGTGGATCCTGTGAAGATCGAGGCAGTTCTAGCTTGGGAGCCACCCAGGAGCGTGATGGAGGTGCGGAGTTTCTTGGGACTAGCTGGATACTATCGGAGATTTGTGCCAGAGTTCTCCAGAGTTGTGGCACCACTCTCAGCTCTTACGAAGAAGGGGAAACCCTTTGTGTGGTCAGACAGATGTCATCAAAGCTTCCAGGAGCTGAGATAGAGATTGACCAGCGCACCTATCTTGAGGTTGCCAGAGGAGGGAGTAGGGTACGTAGTCTACTGTGATGCATCAAGGACCGGACTAGGATGTGTCCTGATGTAGGAACAGGCATTGATCGCATATGGATCACATCAGTTGATGCCGCATGAGCAGAACTACGCTACCCATGACCTGGAGTTAGCAGAAGTGGTCTTCGCTCTGAAGACATGGCGACACTACCTGATGGGCGAGCGCTTTACAGTCTTTTCTGACCATCAAAGTCTCAGGTACATCTTCTCTAAGAAGGACCTGAACCTGAGACAGTGGTGATGGATTGACTTCCTCCAGGACTATGACTTTGAGATAGTCTATACTCCTGGGAAGCGGAACGTGGTAGCTGATGCTCTCAGCAGGAGGACGGGAATTCAGCTACTTGAGGAGGTGACAGAGCAGTTAGCCACTTTGTAGATATCCTTCATGGATAGAGATGGAGCAGCCTTCCTTCAGTCTCTCATAGTCACCCCTCCACTACTGCAGCAGGTCAGAGATGCACAACGTGGGGACACTGACTGTGAGACACGACATGCGCAAATATCCTCAGGACAGGCACCTGATGGTTTCTCCTTTGGAGCAGAGTACGAATTCCTTTTCAGAGGACGTACCTTGGTACCAGTTGCTTTACGGGAGGAGGTGCTGAGGGAGTTTCACACATCTCCTTTGGTGGTACATCCTGGAGTGCAGAAGATGTACCAGGATCTCAGATGACATCACTAGTGGTCGGGCATGAAGAAGGTTATGGTAGAGTTTGTTTCTCGATGCCTCACCTGCCAGCAGGTGAAGGCAGAGCAATAGGTACCAGCAGGCTTGGTACAGCCCTTGGAGGTCTCGGAGTGGAAGTGGGACAGGATATCTATGGTCTTCGTGACTGGACTTCCACGCACTTCCAGAGGTCAGGACTCCATTTGGGTGATTGTCAACCGACTCACCAAGTCGGCTCACTTCTTACCCATCAGGGAGCAGGGCTCAGTGGGGAGCTTGGGAGGTCTCTACATTCAGGAGATTTTATGGCTTCACGGTGTGCCATCATCTATCGTCTCCGATCGAGATGCTCGCTTTACTTCCCATCTTTGGAAGGGGTTGCAGGAGGCGTTCGGGATGCAGCTACGTCTGAGCACCGCCTTTCACCCTCAGACAGATGGTCAGATGGAGAGGACCATACATACTCTCGAGGACATGCTCCGTGCATGTTTCCTTGACTTTGGTCACATCTGAGAGGAACACCTACCCTTGGTGGAGTTTGCGTACAACAACAGCTACCACTCCACCATCGGGATGGAACCATACGAGGCGTTGTACGGCCGACCTTGTAGATCTCCTTTGTGCTGGACAGACCCTGGGGAGTCAGCACTTGTGAGACCAGAGATGGTCCTGGCCATGACAGAGAAGGTCCAGGTCATCCAGGAGCGGATGGGGACAGATCAAAGCTGGCAGAAGTCTTATGCTGACAGGAGGTGGAGGCCACTAGAGATCGAGGATTGCAACCACGTCTTCTTGCATGTCTCACCTCAACTTGGATTACGGAGATTTGGCTGAGGCGGCAGGTTGTCTCCACGCTTCATCGGACCATTCCAGGTCCCCATTAGGACTATCGAGGTGGCTTATCGCCTGGGTCTACCACCTCAGTTGCACTGGGTGCACGACGTCTTCCACGTATCCTAGCTGAGGAGATTCATGCACGACCCGACGCATATCATTGACCATGGGGAGCTGGACATTGATGATGGGGCGACTTTTGTAGAGGTCCCAGTGGAGATAGAGGATTGACAGGAGCGGGTCCTAAGTGGACGGTTGATTCCTCTAGTGTGCATCAGATGGCAGCATGGGAACCTCCAGGAGAGCACTTGGGAGCGGGGGGCTCAGATGTGTGCTCAGTACCCACTTTTGTTTCCCTAGTTTTTTATGTAACATTAGGGGGACGTAAAGACCTGAGGTGGGAGTGATGTAAAGACCCGTAAAATTCAAGGAAATATTTTTTTCATAATTTTCTTGGGAATTTTACAAGAACGCAGTTTCTGGCGGCATCTGATTCTGAAGACCGGTGTGCCCGGAATCATTTTTCGAAGTTTAGCTCGGGTACGTTCAGTGAACGAACGAGCGGGTTTTTATAACTTTTGAACCGGTGCTCGGAATCGAATTCTGGGGACACCGATGGAATCGCGGCACCAGTATTTGTTTAGAAATGCCTTTTCCGGAGTTGCGTTCGCTCGGGTGTGGTTTTTAGTTTTTGGAATTAAGTTAAGAAATAAAATAAAAGTGGTGCGACACATTATTTTATTTCACTTAAAGTCACTTAAGCTAAGTTAAGAGGATAAGGTGGGACCCACAATATCATACCCACTTGGTAGGATATTTGTGAGGTGGGGCCCGCATGAGCCCCACCGTTTCTTCCCTCCTAAGTAACGCACCCGCAACCCCCCTTTTAATGAAAGTAAACCTTGTGTTTTTCCGGTTAAGTAACGCCTCATTAAATTGGGCGGTTTATTTGTTACAATTAATTATTTGAATTAATTGTTGGATACTTTTATGAATTCCAAAACGTTGGCATGGGAAATAAAATAAGACCAACACTTATTTTATTGAGGGGTTTCTTGTTGAGAGGTTTGGAGAAAGCTCTAAGGCTTGAAGATCTTCATCCTCCTTCATTGAAGAATGCGAAGAATGCGAAGAACGCATCGTCGCCGACGAAGAACGCCGACCTCTGACGAAGGGCGATGAAGAATGCCAAACCCTCGGAGATCGATGACGCGACGCCATGTACTGTGACGCCGGCGATCCTCCTTCCGCAATGCTTCTTCCACGACATTCCTTTCTCAACGACGAACGCTCGTGCGACAACAACGTTGAGGTAGGGGTTTATTTTCTTGTGTTTACTTCCGTCGTTATCCCCCTTTCAATTGAACCGCCTGTTATCGCATTAACGGGAGGAGGTCGGACCGCACGAACATGGTCGACACTCCTCCCCACTTTTTGGTTGTTGATATTGATGCGGCGAGCAAGGTGACGCGATGCCAAAGCACAACACAGTTTTTGTAAAAGGAAGAGCGGAGAAGCGCGGCGCCGTCGCACCGCGCCGTTGGAAACAATAAATCCGCGGCGCCGTCGCGCCTCGCTGGAGGACCTCAGAGGCACCGCGGCCAGAGCGGGGCCGCGGAGGAGGGGCACGGTGCTGTCATGCAGTGCTAGACGGATGAAGGCTGCAGCCGGTTCCGGGCCGCGGTGGAGTAGGGGAACCGGCAGCCGGTTTTGGGCCGTCTACGTCGGAGCAGGGGGGCCGGCTTGCCGGTCCCGTGGCGGCAAAAGCTGGCAGGCCGTAGTGGGCCGACCAGACCAGGAAAAGCTGGGGGTTACAAACCCCCGGTCGGACAAATGAGCGGCCCCATAAAGGGGTTGCGGTTTCCATCACGTGGGGGCAGTGCCCCCCACCCCGTAACGGCTTGGTCGTTTGGCCGAGTCCCTGGCCAGCGCGCCAGCACGCCACGCACAGGGCGGCTGCCCTGGCCGGTCCGCCAGACCGGACCGCTAGGCCGGGGCGCACCCAGGCCGGGCCAGGCTGTGCCTAGGCCGGGCCACGCCCAAGCGGGCCGGACCCGGACCTGGGTCGGGTCGACCCGGTTTGGGCTGACCCTGGGGGTATCGGGCCGGGTGGGCCCGGGCCCGAACCCCTTAATATCGGACCTCCTTCGGTCCGTTGCCCATAACATGAGCTAAGGACCTCTGATCGATGCACCGTCAGTTGCGATGCGAATCTAGGATCGAGACGGTCGTTTTGGTATATCTCACTTAAGGTTTCAGAGGACTTTGGGTTCGGCCGGGTTGGTTCGTACACAAAACCAACCGGGCCCTCAGAGCGGAAACGCCTATAACTTGAGATCCGGACGTCCGAATGATGTGTCGTCGACTTTGATGGATTCCTCTAAGTGAGACGGATCTTTTTTCATACTCCACTCGAGTTTTGGACGTAGTTGGAGAACATTCGGGTTGGTTTTTCATTAAAAATCAATCGGGCCCCTGGAACGAAAAAGCCAATAACTCTCAGACCGGGCGTCCGATTGACGCACCGTCTGCGACGTTGAGTTCCTGTTGACGATACGCAAATTTTGGATACATCAACTCTGGACTATGTGTCAGCTGATGTATCAGACTCTCGGCTTGTGGAGCGGACCCTCCCGAACGAGCTTTTTGTGTGCGGGAACCCTAGAGCTGGCTACGACTACGACGACGACGACGACTATACCGAGATCCTCAGTGGATTCGACGGCGATGACTACAGCACTCAGCGATCCTACGTGGATCAGTGCTACCGATCCTGTGTGGGTCCGATCCTGTGTGGGTCAGTGCTCAGTGGTCCTGTGTGGGCCAGCGCCTACAGATCCTGTGTGGGTATGATCCTGTGTGGGTCTTTGCGGGGGTTAGTTACCTATCGATCCTTTCGGGGTCAGATCCTTTGTGGGTCATTGCGGGGGTTAGTTACTAATCAATCCATTGTGGGTCAGATCCTTTGTGGGTCATTTTGGGGGTTAGTACCTATCGATCCTTTGTGGTTCTGACGGCTTAGATGAATCAGTGGCTATATCTGATCATCTCTATCCTCATACAAAGAAGTATACCTGTGTGAGTGGAATCCTGTTTTGATTTCCTATGTGGATTGTGTTGTGTTATCCTATGTGGATTTACGTTTTGATTTCCTGTGTGGACTGGGTTGTACATGGGCTCGGAAGTTGGTGCGTACTGGAATTGATGACTTAGGTATATGTGTGGGTGTATACCTAAGAAGTATCGAATGTTACTTCGTGATTGTATCTTTCCTTTGTGGATTATCCTTTGTGGATTCTAGGAGACCTTCGGGGGTCTCGGGGTCCCTACTGAGTAGCTTATACTCACCCCTGCATGGTCTATGCCCGCACTACGTTGTGTTGGTTGCAGACGACGGACATCGCTGATCGTGGTTGAGGCTTGTGGAGCAGGACGGTACCTGGAGGTGGACCACTGGATGGGACATTCTCGGAGTGGACGACTGGACCCGAGGAGCTGTGGAGGCTATCTGTACTCACCCTTCAGGTGGGATTCCCAGTGGACAGCTCGACGTTGCGGCTTTACTTTTCATTTTTTGTTTTTCCTTCCAATTGTACTTTACTTTCAGTTTGGGTTTGTATTCTGGCCCACTTACTTTTCCACACTTACTGTTGTACCCAGTTTTTACTTAGTGTTTACTTTTACTGCTTGCTTGCTCGGTGGTGATTGTTTAATTTACAAAGGCAATGCCTTCCCTTTTACTGGGAATTACGCCTTGGTGCTAGTCGCCAGCCCCTGGCCTATGGAAGGCGGGCTTGGGGTAGTCACGGAATGGGCCCCGAGGACGGGTCGTGACACCACCTATTGGTTATGATTCCATGTCCTCTAGAGCATGATATTATATGAGGTGTATTTCTATATAACCATGAACTCTATGTCAAATTTGATTTCCCAAATTGGTCTTTGACATTAGTCTTCACAAAATATCTTTTTGCATGTTTATCAAAACCATGAATGGTCGACCTTATGGTATATTGGTCTCCCACATTATATCCCAAATGTCAGAACGTTCGAACAGGGATGATATATATTCAAAAACCATTATCAATACGAACCTTTTTGTCCATTATGTTATTGAGTCTTCTCAAGACATATAGGGTTTTGGTTTTCCATTAGATAGCCTCCTACTGATGTAGATCTGTGAATGAGATGGAATCATGGAATTATGAGTACATATTCTCAAATAAATAGACCTCACAGATAGATAATTCTTTCTGGAAACTCTTGTGGGATCCAGAGGGGTTCAACAAGTTCCTCTATGAGTTCTTTTAAATGACGGATTGAATCTATGATTGAGATATTATCTAGGACAACAACTATATATTTTAGAATGTCTTAATTTTTTCTTAAGGTCAGCATTTTCCTATATATAGATTCTCCCAGGCATGTTGTTTAGAAGTTGAGATATCATAGGTAGATGGTCCTGGTGGTTTTTTAGAAATCGTGGGAATATCTATATCTAGAAATGGTTGTCATTATGAACTTCCTTATTTCCTTGGTTGATTAGATTTAACCTCATATAGGTGACCATTTAAGACAATTGGTTGTGGTAGAATGGTAAATGACTCTGTGCCACCTCCTTGCATCTTTGGGGCATTCTGGAGTACATTATAATGAGTCCACATAGCATATATGTCTATAGGGACATGACTAGAATATTCGGTTTATCTACATCCTCGATATCCCTTGTATCCTCATTTATAGAGTTTGTAGCCTCATGTTCCATGTTTTATTTGAGGGAATCATATTATGAGGTATATTCATCATTAGAGAGGGTTTCTTCCAAGGGAATCACATTGACAGAACTAAATATGATCTCCTCATCTGATGAGAATCTAATTTTTTGTGGTTGTTCCCATTTTGTGGATTTTACAACGACGGAATATTCAAGGGTTATAGATTGCATTGGATCAGAATATGATTCTTCCTCTTCTATTTCTTTCATGATTCTAGTGATCACACACCTTTTTAGGGTGCATTTTATGTAATCACTTTAGGTGGTTGGGCTATTGTAATTATGTGTTGCTATTCTCTCAAGATGGCATGATTTCAACCAACAGTTTCTTGATCCAAATAGTAGTTTATTTTTTTCAAATTCCTTGTGGAAAAATTCTTCCATCCATCTTCTTCTTTTGACATTACTATGGTTATGCATCCAACCTACTCAGGGGAGTTTTCTAACATCACCTTTTCTGAATCAATAATACCATAAAGGGAATATTTTAATATGAAGTAGTCTTTGATATTATGACCTAGAATTATATGGTAAGGGTAGTAATCAGGATGGTCAAAGAGGTTGACCTCATCAGGCTTCCTTTGGAGTGGAAGATTTAGAAGGTTATTGTCCGTGGCTAACAAGAAATAACTAGGGACTTTTTCATTTCAAAAGGAGTATTCTTTGTTCATCTATTTCTCAAATCCCATGTGACTTTGATTTCTCTTTGATCCTAGATAGGGAAATTCTATGTTTTCATCACTCTACATGAGGTGTGGGGTTATTTGGATCCTTCCTAGTTTCCATGATAGGAATTCCAACTAGATTGAAAGAGAAATCTGCATCTTCTTCCCTATCTATCCTTTCCCCTATACCGATGAAATGTGTTGAGATTTGGATTGGGTTCATTAGATGTATTCTTTGAAATTTTTATCCATTATTGTGAACTCAATGAACATGCCTACATACCTCATTGGGATAAGAGGTGACTGCGTCTCTTCCCTGAGATTCTAATCACAAAGTTCTTGTAGTTTCTCTTACATGAGATTGTTGACGAGAGAATAGGTTAGATATTTAAATATTTCTTTAAATGAATACACCATATCATTTTTGTGTTTCTTATAGTTTGTCAATTGGAAAATCTTCGTCTTCCTCAGTATGGAACTAAATTAATAAAGGAAGTATCGACAATATTCATCCCAACCAATAGTATATTCTTCTGTAATACTATTTTACAATTAAAATGTTGTCCTTAATAGTGTCTGTATAGAACACCTCAACCATTTCCCCATTTGTCAATATTGAGGACCCTTACTTGGCCCACATAGGGATATGAAGTGTGTGAGATGTTGATTAGGTTTCCTACACCATTATAGCTATTTAAGGTTGTATTTACAATGTTTGGTGGAGGTGGAGTATCATCTACGTTTTCAGGATATAGATTCCTCTCAAGTTTCATAAGTTCACATTTCCCTTCCATTTCTTCCATTACAGTTTCCATAGAATCAATGACGTAAAAAACATACATGGGAATTATGGTCAGATCCATTTCTAGTCCACTAGGAGTGGGTTAGGGTCGATGAGGTGGCTCTTATTTCATCTTCCCGTGATTACCTATTCATCCTAAGATGGAATGATTAACATAGAAAGATAGAAGTTGTCACCACAATGATGTGAATTCAGGATCATTATTAACTTCCATATTTATATAGACTTTATTTCTAGTTCTAGATCCAATATTATGTTTGGATGTTTCACTATCTATAGGATCATCCATAAGATGGAGAATATTCATCATTTCTTGGTGATTATTCCCTGTGGGAATAATTCTCTTGAGTAACTACTTGTTGAGTTGCCTGAGATCTTTTATCTCAATCTCATTTTGTGTTAATTCATACACATAGGAAGTAAAATCATCTCTTTTAGAAGGAAAATATGATTTAGCATAGCCTTTTACCAGTTCACTAGTACAGTTTTATTATATATGTGGGAACTCGATATTTGTAGTTTCCATGTTTTGGAGCCATCTTTGGTTTTGAGTCTGTGCAACCTCATTTGTTTCATACAAGAACCCTACTACTGGGGTAGATTATTGTTGTTCTAATCCTCTTTAGTTTTTTTCATGATCCATAATATTTTCTCATGTTGATAGTGAAAAAATTCCAATTGGAATATCCAAAAATGGTGGTCATTCCATTACATCCCATATAACATGATGATTCCATACTTCCATCATCGGGGTCATTATTTGATCCCCTTTCCATGTTTTCAAATTTTGGATTGAAAACATAGTGGTGTTTGATAGGAATTTTTGTATGCTCCTCCCACATTGGTCAATGAATAGTTACCTTGAGTGAGTTTCCAGTCATGATTTTTGTATTATCCCTGACCAGTAGATATTTGTATTTTAGTGTAGAGAACTGGTGGAATTCCAACCATTTATTTTTTTCTCCCAATAAAGAGAACATTGGTAATCTCTTTGGTGATGATGATGATGTAAATTCCACCATTCCTATGGGAAGGGGGTCATTTAGAGCCTCAATTGGAATTAAGAGGTAAAATTGTTGATGATTCAATGATTCCAGTTGGGGGCTTGATGATTTCCTGAAATGCTTGTAGATATTAATTCCCCTAACCAGGGGTGTGGTGTTCGCTCACACCTATTGTCGATATGTCCCAAATCCTCTCAGGAATTTACAATATGATCGGCGGAGGCAGTTTTTGGTATTCCCCTATCTTAGTGATATGGGTCCACTCATAAATGGGTGATATAGTAGCTAATACTACTTCTCATTTGATTTGGTATATTTATTCTTAGTTGGGATCTAGGTGTGATGGAGACCCATGAAGAGAACCATTCCTTACGTGATGTTGTCCGGGTGATTGCATCTCCAGGCGTCATATCTTAAATGAATTCTTATCTATTCAAGGGGATATGTTTTAATCTTTATGGATATCATATCCCATTTTTCATATTTCAAGGAATTATTTAAGTTATATAAATCGGTTGTAGTGACAGACTGGACTAATCCTTACCTATTCTCTGGATTTCTTCAGAGGCTATAACATTAAAGGACATAGAATATGCGGGGTTCTGTTGTTCTAGGGGGCATCAATGTGTAATTATCTATACTTTCCCCATCTTGGATTACGGATTCATGACGTGGCTTCTATGTTTCACTACATAAGTGTCACAATGTAATGGCTGCAATCATGTTGCATATTAGCGTTGTGATTTTCCAAAATTGGATCCCTGGCCATGGAGATAGCTACTAGATCAAGGTAGCAATAGAGTATCTTGATGGAATGTAGGTGACCAATGTATCATGTATAAGGGAGGTGTCTAACCTTAATTTTCTGAGAATTAGGCCACATATTTTGGCATAGATAAGGCATGCAATCCTTTTCATCCACATCTACAATCAAATAGTTTCAAGTAGAGAGGGGCTAGAACGTAATGGGATGTTTTTTTCCATATAACTCGTTCCATATGTCTATGTCGGCATCCTCATCAATAGAATTACACATAAATAACTAGTCAAACCATATAAGATAGAATTAATGGTCACCTTATGATGGGAGTGGAGTGCTGTTGAAAGTTGATGTTGATCCATATGTTTCTAACCCAAATGTTTTTCTCACGACATCAAATTTTTTAGCACCCCTATATTAAAATGTGTCTATGAAATGGGAGGATTTCCATGTACATGGGATATATCTACGTATAAATGTTGAACCTGGTAGATTTCAGGAGTAGAGTCCCAACAATCCATCTAAACACTACAATGAGGAGGACTATCATAGTAATGAATGTTGTCTATTTCTTCTTCGATAGATGTAACAACTGATACTTTTATATAAATAATCAAAGGAATATTTTTCTACACAACACTTTCTTGGCTTGGTTTACACGAAATCGCGACCTTCCTCGATAGCTTGCGTCGTACGCAATACCGAGTTTCACTAAACAAAGATATGCTATTAAAATATTATTAAAACTAGCCGTTATGAATAGTAATAAACACTTTTTTCAATTTGATAAATTTTGTTTTTCAAAATGGAATTCATTTTTGGATTCGGAATATCGAAATTAGCCTAGGGTGAAATTTTGGAATTTTTCTGAAAACTTTCAATTTTTGATGAATAGTGAAACCAATAAGTGATAGTTAAAAAACTGAATTTTTCATAAAACTTAATTTTACCGCTTCTGTGAGTGGAACTTCAAAAATCCGAAAGACACGGTTGATGTCAGTAAGTAAAATGTGGTTCAATGAGATGAAAATAATTTTTTGGTGAATAATAACGTTTTACTTTTTTTACCATAGTTAAAAGTAAATAGGGTAATTAAGGGTAAAGATGATATTATTATTACCCTAACACATGTCATAATTCTATTGTATAAGTTTAATTCGACCAAAAACAAACTTAAGAATAAAATATGACCATTTAGTCCCACTTGGATTAGATTAGGACATTTATTATTAATTTATTTAAAGAAGGGTTAAAATAATTAAAATCAAAGTTTAATAAGTAAATAATTTTTAATATGGGGTTATACATATGATAAATTAGACTATAAATATTCATTAGAAATATAAAAATATTTCCTACATAATGGTATTTTATTTGTGATATTTAGACATTAAATAATTTAATTTATTTATGACACAAAGATGATGCAGTAATTATCTGATTAATGAAATATTTACATAATTAATGTTATAAACACCAAAATAAATGTAATTTGAGTCTTTTTATGAATTACACTAATTTTATAGGTTACTATGCCATGTTAATGTTGATTTAATTAACTTTTTTTGAACTTATAATTCTGTTATAATTTTCACAAAAATCAATAACTAAATAGTGTCAAAATTGACATAAAATAGTTTTTAAAACAAATATTATATTATTAATTGTTATTTTATTCCTAAAAATCTAAGGATCGGCCAAATAACTTAGATAAGGTTTTATATATTAATAATAAACAACTTGGGGTTCTTTTGGCTGCTTATAGTAAGTTTATTAACCTTATAGTATGAGAAAACAAGAAGACACGGTAAAAGTTAAATTATCTAACTTAAAGTTAAATCTAAATGATAAGGTTAAAATTGAAACCTAAACTTGTCTAAATTATATTGGATGAGCGGATTTCTACCCCTACCCACCTTATCTTATAAATATATCAATTTGGAGCTATTAAAAACCGAATTTGACTTTATAATAAAATAATATTTTTAGTTATTCCAAAGGTGCCCCTATCTTCCCTTATAAAAGGGCACCTCCTCCCCCTCTTCCTCACACCACTTTGAGCCTTCAATCTCGGCCAACCCCTGCCCATTCCTCCTCTCCACTTCTCTAGAGACATCCTAGAGGTCCTGGTCTTCTTCTAAGACCAATGTTAGTGCCCTAAAAGAAGGTCTCAAAGAAGCACTTCAAAGAAGAGGTAATGTTTGTTACTGATTCTTTCATCTTTATTTCTTCTTCCACATCTTCTTCTTTAGTTGTATCATTATGAAGTAATAACATCAGTATAAATAATATACTTATACATTATTATATGTATTAAACAACCCTATTTTACAATCTATCCATCCTACGGAAAAAAAATCACCGCGCGTGCGTACGTACGGAATATCGTCTCCACGCCGTCGTGTAATCTATTTTCCACCACCACCTTACTTGGTTGGGTATAATGGTGTAAATAATGACTATATATGACTATTATAAAGTAATACTGATTCTTAAATATTATACATACACTCCAGTACAATTCCACGATCATGGGAACGATATCATCACTCGTACGTACGTACGGAATACCGTCTCCACGATGTGATGCGACTCGTTCTGCATGATATTCATTTCATAATGATTATATAAATGAACTGAATGAATGAATATGATATATATTACACTAATACCATTCTGGAAATGAGGTATCTATAACCTAAATATAATAATAAGAATTTATTCGACAAAACACGCATAAGAACAAAAAGTTATAAACACCCGAATAACAAGTAGAAATGAAATATTACTAATAAGAAGCTAAGAAAATGACCATATATGATATAATAAAAATAAGTATGATTCTGGAAAAAGTCAATAACATTATTTAAATCAATATAAAGGAGGTTCGGACACTTATGAAGAAAAACGGACCTAAGGTAAGGGAAAATATCACAATCTCATTTTTATCCGAGATTGTTTATACATTAGTATTTACAGGGGTGTATTTTATCATCCACATCCATGTTTCCTAAATATGTAATATTATTTCCATCCACCTACAATTGTTTAAATTAAATTTTACCCTTCGGTGAGTTTTTAGTAAAGGATATGAAAGAAATCTTTTGTCGTTTTTCGTACGAGGTACTTTTTGACTTTTCCGAAAAAAGTACGAGAAGAATGTTTTTTTAACTTATACGACATGAATGGATTTTTAAAACATTATTTCCAAAACTCTTCCTTTACAAGTTTTCAAGTTTATTTTTAATCAACTTCTTTTAGTTTATAATTGTACGACATTTTAAGAAAGGAAAAGTGTTTTTGAAGCAGAAAGTATATTTTCCTCAAGAATGGAGTTCAAGTATTTTATCAAAATTATTTTCCATCTAAGATAATAAAGGGTTCTGTTTTTATCCCTATTATTACATTGATTTGATTATGTTGTGATGGAATTATATTTTTTTGAATTCCTTTATCTTATATGAATTGTTTTATGATGTCACGATGTTTAAGATTCCCATTTTTATTACATGGGTTATGCTATGATGTATGGTTTTCTGATTTTGTGGCACACATAAAAATGGTATCATTATAAGATGGGTGGGACCTTTATCTCCCTCCAATGCATTGGGTAAGGATTTTATATGTCATGAGATAGACATGGATGGAACGGTAGGTTATACTGGTTCAGTGAAACAGGACTGAAATGAGGGTGACTCAGTTCAGAAATGGACTTTGTCCACTAAGATAGTCTTGGCAATGATTCTTGACTAATAAGAAATGATTCTCTATGATTATGTGTGTATGACACAAATTTTCATGTTTTAAGTTATGATTATTGTGATTATATTTCACTGCCATGATTTATCCCATGTTATGAAATTATGATCTCTTTTGCAGGTTAAGATTTCCAAAAGTTATGTGCTTATGTATATGATGTGATGGATATTTTTTTGTTTACCCTTACATAGCATTTGAGCTCACCCTTTTGTATGTTTTCTTTCCCCAGGTCAGGAAGAAGGTTATTAAGTAAGATATGCCAAAAGGGACTATAGATATGATGAAATAAATGGGAGACAGTGTAGACGTTTTATGAACCAGTTGTTTATGTTTCCAGTTTCTAAAGACACTATACCTATACGGTCCTTTCGTGGTTTTGTTATGTGTTGTAATAAGTATGCTTCAATTTTGATGTATTAACAATGTATGTAAAGTATGGGTCGTTATAGTTGGTATCAAAGGAAAGGTATAGTCAACCTTTGGAAACTAGGATGTGAAAGCCTTAGTAAGAACCCTAAGGATAAGTCTATGCATAGAACACAATCTTAGTGTTTTAGAAATAGCCATGAATAACCTAGGATAAGACCTTAAGTGTGAAATTTTATTCATGATTATGTGGTTTTCCTATTATAATTAGTGTTTCTCACACTATTCTTCTTAGTTTTAGTCAATGGCTGGAACCCGAAGGAACCGTGTTAATGCAGAATGCGACGGGCAATGCAATGATTGTCCCCCTGAGCAACCAAACATTATGGGAGCTGGAATGAAAAATCTTGTAGCCATTCTCACACAACTTTCTCAATCTATGAATCATACATGAATTCCAAACGATCAAAGGAAGGAGCAACATTTTGTTGAATCCTTCATGAGGTAGCGTCCACCTTCTTTCAGTGGGTCTACTGATCCATTAGTTGCTGAACAATGGATTAGTACTACTGAAAATATATTTTCAGTTCTTCAATGTTCTGAACATGACAAAGTCATCCTAGCAGTGTATCATTTGGAAGGTGATGCTGATCAATGGTGGAATCTTATTAAGAATACGAGGAAAATGGATGAAATTGAGTCCATGGAATGGGACGAGTTCAAGAACTTATTTTTCAATAAGTAATTCCCTTGTATTCTCCGAACAAAGTTGGAGAAATAGTTTCTTGAACTGAAGCAAAAGGATGATGAATCTATTGGTACCTATGAAGAAAATTTTACAAGACATGCAAGGTACGTTTCTGGCATTATTAGCCAACCTGAGAGTAAGATCGATCGATTCTTTAGTGGCTTAAAACCAAGTCTTAGAAGGGCCTTATCCATAAGGGACTTCAATAGCTATAAGGAAATCGTTCGATGTGTTCTCAAAGTCGAGATGGAGATTGGAGTAACACATCAGTCATATGGTTTTGATAAGAAGAGGAAAATGGAATTCAAAGGAAAGTCTAAAGAGCACACTGAAAAGAAGATGAGCTTTCCCTTATGCTCAAAGTGTGGAAAGAAACATGGTGGGAGTTGTCTTAAAGGGACAAGTAAATGTTTCAAATGTGGAAAGGAAGGTCATCGGGCATTTGAATGCTGTAATGATGAGAAGAAGATGTCTAATGATGCAAACAAAGGAAGGGATGCACAAAATGAACCTACTACACTTCAATGTTTCAAGTGCAAGGAGATGGGACATTATGCCAATAAATTCCCCAATCCAAGGGTTGATGATGATGGTCGACGTCAACAAACTCTTAAGGATAAAGACAAAGGAAAGTCACATGCAATTTCTATCAGCGATGTGGAGAACGATAACGATGTGGTGAAAGGTACACTTACCATCCACTCTAAAGTAGAAAATGTTTTATTTGATTGTGGATCAACCCACTCTTTTATTTTTGAAGAATTTTCTAAGGGTATCACCGTATTACCTCAACAATTAGATGTTGAGTTAGCTGTGACAACACCTAATGGCACAACAGTCGCATCAAAAGTTTATAATTATTCTCCGATTGAAGTTTGTGGGAAAGTGCTTCCTGAAAATCTTGTGGTCCTTCCTATAGTGGAATTTGATGTGATTCTTGGCATGGATTGACTTTCTCTACATGGATCTCATATCAATTTCCAAATAAGGGAAGTCACATTTCATATTCCAGATCAATCTATGATCGTCTATCGATGCAAGGATGAACATAACCTTCCAGTTGAAATTTCTTCCATTTTATGGGTATTGATTCCACTAAATGAAGTTTATTTATCTCAAATGGTTGGTGAGAAATTCACGATTAATAATATGCCCATTGTATGGGAGTTTGATGATGTCTTTCCGGATGAATTACCGGGTCTTCCACTGAATCGTGTAGTTGAGTTTTCAATAGAACTCGTACCGGGTGCTTTGCCTATTTCAAAGACACCTTATAGAATGGCTCCAATTGAGTTGCAGGAATTGAAGAAGCAACTCCAAGAGAATCTTGATAAGTGATTCATACTCCCTAGTGCGTCACCTTGGGGAGCACCTGTTCTGTTTGTTAAGAAGAAAGATGGATCAATGAGACTCTGCGTTGATTATCGAGAACATAACAAGATCACTATCAAGAACAAATATCCTCTCCCGTGCATTGATGACCTATTTGACCAACTACGCGGATCTCAATACTTTTCCAAGATTGATCTTTGTTCAGGGTATCCCCAATTAAGGATCAAAAGGGAGGATATACCAAATACGGCTTTCTGTACAAGGTATGGACACTATGAATTTATAGTGATGCCATTTGGTCTTACTAATGCCCCTGCTATCTTCATGGATCTGATGAATAGAGTCTTTAGAGACTATCTTGATCAATTTGTGGTAGTCTTTATAGACGATATTCTTGTCTATTCAAAGAGCAAGGAAGAACATGATGATCACTTGAGAATTATATTGAAGACCCTGAGAAAGGAGAAGCTTTATTCCAAATTTACCAAGTGTGAATTTTGGATTCAAAAAGTTTAATTTTTGGGTCACCTAATCTCAAAAGAGGGGATTTCTGTGGATCCAGCAAAAACAGAGGTTATCAAAAGATGGTCGAGACCAACAACAGTAACCGAGATCCGAAGTTTTCTTGGTTTGGATGGATATTATCGACGTTTTGTGAAAGATTTTTCATGATTATCTAATCCGCTCACCATGTTGACTCATAAAGTAGTTAAGTTTTTTTGGACGGAGGAATGTGAAGAGAATTTCAAGGAGTTGAAAAGAAGGTTATCCAGTGCACCTGTGCTCACACTGCCTTGTAGTGGAGAAAGTTTTGTGATCTATAGTGATGCATTCAAGAAGGGATTGGGGTGTGTTCTTATGAAAAATGATATGGTGATAGCTTATGCCTCACGACAGTTTAAAATACATGAGCAAAATTACCCAACTCATGATTTGGAGTTACCTTCGGTAATCTTTGAATTAAAGATTTGGAGTCATTACCTTTATGGTGAAAGGTGTGATATTTATACTGATCATAAAAGTATAAAGTATATTTTCACAAAAAAGGAGCTAAATATGCGCCAAAGAAGATGGTTGGAGATGATTAAGGATTACGACTGCTCAATTCATTACCACCCTGGGAAACCAAACAAGGTGGCAGATGCATTAAGTTGACAAGACCATGCTAGTTTATCCATGATGAGGATCACAAAAGATCCAATATTTATGGATTTACAAAGGATGGATCTTGGAATTATAATGAAAGGGGAAAAAACGTATCTTTCTTAAATGAATGTTCAACCATCTATACATGTGAAGATTAAAGAGGCACAGAAAGAAGATGTCGAGTTACAAAAGAAGGTGAGAAATGTTCCTGAATTCAACCTTGATTGTGATAGGATAATAAAGATCAAGAATCGGGTTTGTGTTCCTCCCATCCCCGAATTAAAGAAAGAGCTACTGGATGAGGCTCATAGTTCTTCATTCTCTATTCATCCTGGAAGCACGAAGATGTATAGGGACCTGAAAGAGTACTTCTGGTGGGATGGCATGAAAAGAGATGTTGTGGAATATGTCTCTAGATGCTTGGTTTGTCAGCAATTTAAAGCTGAGATACAGAAGTCTAAGGGTATGTTACAACCATTACCCATTCCCGAATGGAAATGGGAAAACATCACAATGGACTTTGTCACAGGACATCCTAAAACATCCAAAGGCAATAATGCTATCGGTGTCATAGTTGACCGTCTTACAAAGTCTGCACACTTCATTGCTATTAGAGAGGATTTCTCTCTGGATAAGCTTTCTAGGATATATGTAAAGGAAGTGGTAAGATTGCATGGAGTACCACTTTCTATTATATCTGATCAGGATCCGAGATTTACCTTGAAGTTCTGGCGAAGTCTTCAGCATACTCTGGATACGGAGTTGAGTTTCAACACTGCTTATCATCCTCAGACAGACGGTCAGTCTGAGAGAACAATTCAAACTCTAGAAGATATGTTGAGAGCTTGCTCTATGGATTTCAAAGGTGGTTGGGATCAACACCTACCTTTGGTGGAATTTTCTTATAATAATAGCTTTCACTCCAGTATTCAGATGGCTTCTTATGAAGCTCTCTATAGAAAGAAGTGCAGGACTCCAACTTGCTGGGTGGAAGTTGGGGAAAGAAAGCTATTAGAACTTGATCTCATTGATGAAATGGTAGAAAAGGTAAGATATTTTCAACAACACATAGGATCATCTCAGAGTCGACAGAAAAGTTATGTCGACAACCGAAGAAATGACCTAGAGTTTGAAGTGGGTGATAAAGTGTTCTTACGAATATCTCCCTGGAAGAGGGTTATGAGATTTGGAAAGAAGGGGAAGTTGAGCCCTAGATATATCGGTCCTTTCAAAATACTGGATCTTGTTGGGAAGGTAGCTTACCGATTGGCACTTCCACCGAATCTCTCTCAAGTTCACGATGTGTTCCATGTATCTCTCCTGAGAAAGTACATACCTGATCCTTCACATGTACTCAGCTCAGAAGTTGTACCGCTGGAGCAAGATCTTTCTTATGAATAACAACCGATAGAGATTCTGGATCATAGCGAAAAAGTCCTACGAAACAAGACCACTCGATTGGTGAAAGTTTTATGGAGGAACCACTAATTATAAGAAGCTACATGGGAGCTTGAGGATATGATGAGGGAGAGGTATCCTCATCTGTTTGTTACAAAGTGACGAATTTCGAGGGCAAAATTCATTTTAAGGGGGGTAGAATGTAACACCCGAGACTTTTATATAAATCATCAAAGGAATATTTTTCTACACAACACTTTCTTGGCTTGCATTACACGAAATCGCGACCTTCCTCGATAGCTTGCATCGTACGCAATACCGAGTTTCACTAAACAACGATATGCTATTAAAATATAATTAAAACTAGCCGTTATGAATAGTAATAACCACTTTTTGAAATTTTATAAATTTTGTTTTTTAAAATGGACTTCATTTTTGGATTAGGAATATCGAAATTAGCCTAGGGTGAAATTTTGGTATTTTTCTGAAAACTTTCAATTTTTGATGAATAGTGAAACCACTAAGTGGTAGTTAAAAAACTGAATTTTTCATAAAACATAATTTTACCGCTTCTGTGATTGGAATTTCAAAAATCCTAGAGACACGGTTGATGTCAGTAAGTAAAATGTGGTTCAATGAGATGAAAATAATTTTTTGGTGAATAGTAACTTTTTACTTTTTTTACCACGGTTAAAAGTAAATAGGGAAATTAAGGGTAAAGATGATATTATTATTACCCTAACACATGTCATAATTCTATTGGACAAGTGTAATTCGACCAAAAACAAACTTAGGAATAAAATATGACCATTTAGGCCCACTTGGATTAGATTAGGACATTTATTATTAATTTATTTAAATAAGGGTTAAAATAGTTAAAATCAAAGTTTAATAAGTAAATAATTTTTAATATGGAGTTATACATAAGATAAATTCGACTATAAATATTAATTATAAATATAAAAAGAGTTCCTACATAATTATATTTTATTTGTAATTTTTATACATTAAATAATATAATTTATTTATGACACAAAGATGATGCAGTAATTATCTTATTAATGAAATATTTACATAATTAATGTTATAAACACCAAAATAAATGTAATTTGAGTATTTTTATGGATTCCACTACTTTTCTAGGTTAATATGACATGTTAGAGTTTATTTAATTAACTTTTTTCGAACTAATAATTCTATTATGATTTTCACAAAAATCAATTACTAAATAGTGTCAAAATTGACATAAAATAGTTTTTTAAACAAATATTATATTAGTAATTGTTATTTTATTCCTAAAAATCTAAGGTTCGGCCAAATGACTTAGATAATGTTATATATATTAATAATAAACAACTTGGGGTTCGTTTGGCTGCTTATAGTATGTTTATCAACCTTATAGTATTAGAAAATAAGAAGACACGGTAAAAGTTAAATTATCTAACTTAAAGTTAAATCTAAATGATAAGGTTAAAATTGATACCTAAACATGTCTAAATTCTATTGGATGAGAGTATTTAGACCCCTACCCACCTTATCTTAGAAAAATATCAATTTTGAGCTATTAAAAACCGAATTTGACTTTATAATAAAATAATATTTTTAGTTATTCCAAAGGTGCCCCTCTCGTCTCTTATAAAAGGGCACGTCCTCCCCGTCTTCCTCACACCACTTTGAGCCTTCAAGATCGGCCAACCCCTGCCAATTCCTCCTCTCCACTTCCCTAGAGACATCCTAGAGGTCCTGGTCTTCTTCAAAGACTAATTTTAGTGCCCTAAAAGAAGGTCTCAAAGAAGCACTTCAAAGAAGAGGTAATGTCTGTTACCAATTCTTTCATCTTTATTTCTTCTTAAAATTCTTTTTCTTTAGTTGTTTAATAATGAAGTAATAACATCAGTATCACTAATATACTGATATGTTATTATAATTATGAAACAACCCTATTTAACCACCTATCCATCCTACGGAAAAAGAAATCACCGCGCGTGCGTACGTACGGAATACTGTCTCCACGCCGTGGTGTAATCTATTTTCCACCACCACCTTACTTGGATGGGTATAATGGTGTAAATAATGACTATATATGACTATTATAAAGTAATACTGATTCTGAAATATTATACATACACTCCAATACAATTCCATGATCATAGGAACGATATCATCACTCGTGCGTACGTACGTAATACCGTCTCCACGACGTGATGTGACTCGTTCTACATGATCTTCATTTCATAATGATTATATAAATGAATTGAATGAATTAATATGATATATATTACACTAATACCATTCTGGAAATGAGGTATCTATAACCTAAAGATAAGAATAAGAATTTATTCGACAAAACACGCATAAGAACAAAAAGTTATAAACACCCGAATAACAAGTAGCAATGAAATATTACTAATAAGAAGCTTAGAAAATGACCATATATGATATAATAAAAATAAGTATGATTCTTTAATAAGTCAATAACATTATTTAAATCATTATACAGGAGGTTCGAACACTTACGAAGAAAAACGGACCTAAGGTAAGGGAAAATATCACAATCTCATTTTTATCCGAGATTGTTTATACTTTAGTATTTACTGGGGTGTATTTTATCATCCACATCCATGTTTCCTCAATATGTAATATTATTTCCATCCACCTACAATTGTTTAAATCCAATTTTACCCTTCTCTAAGTTTTTAGTAAAGGATATGAAAGGAACCTTTTTTCATTTTTCATACGAGGTACTTTTTGACTTTTCTGACAAAAGTACAAGAAGAATGTTTTTTTAACTTATACGGCATGAATGGATTTTTAAAAAATTATTTCCAAAAAGCTTCCTTTTCAAGTTTTAAAGTTTATTTTTAATCAAATTCTTTTAGTTTATAATTGTACGACATGTTAAGAAAGGAAAAGTGTTTTTGAAGTAGAAAGGATATTTTCCTCAAGAATGGAGTTCAAGTATTTTATCAAAATTATTTTCCATCTAAGATAATAAAGGGTTCTGTATTTATCCCTATTATTACATTGATTTGATTATGTTGTTATGGAATTATATTTTTATGAATTCCTTTATCTTATATGAATTGTTTTATGATGTCATGATGTTTAAGATTCCCATTTTCATTACATGGGTTATGCTATGATGTATGGTTTTCTGATTTTTTGGCACACATAAAAATGGTATCATTAAGAGATGGGTGGGATCTATATCTCCCTCCAATGCATTGGGTAAATATTTTATATCTCATGAGATAGACATGGCTGGAATGGTAGGTTATACCGGTTCAGTGAAACAGGACTGAAACGAGGGTGACTCGGTTCAGAAATGGACTATGTCCACTAAGATAGTCTTGGAAATGAGTCTTGACTAATAAGAAATGATTCTCTATGATTATGTGTGAATGCCACAAAGTTTCATGTTTTATGTTATGACTATTGTGATTACATTTCAGTGCCATGATTTATCCCATGTTATAAAATTATGATCTATTTTGCAGGATAAGATTTCCAAAAGTTATGTGCTTATGTATATGATGTGATTGATATTTTTTTTACCCTTACTGAGCATTTGAGCTCACCCTTTTGTATGTTTTCTTTCCCCAGGTCAGGAAGAAGGTTATTAATTAAGATATTCCAAAAGGGACTATAGATATGATGAAATAAATGGGAGATAGTGTAGACGTTTTATGAACCAGTTGTTTATGTTTCCTAGTTTCTAAAGATGCTATACTTATACGGTCCTTTCGTGGTTTTGTTATATGTTGTAATAAGTATGCTTCAATTTTGAAGTATTAACAATGTATGTAAAGTATGAGTGGTTATAATAGATGAGTCAACCAACCATCATGTTGTTGAGAATGTGTCTCGAACAACCCCAAGGACCCTAGAATTGAGAAGATTCTGAATATGTTCCATGTTCTACATCGGGGTGAGAATATGCCAACCTAACTTTTTAGATTGTGTAGGGATATGAGCATGTGGTGTGATAGATGATAAAAAATGTATATAACTGTCTGGTGTAGTTGGAGTATGATCCATCTATTGAGAAGCTAATAGAATATGTAGATGATATGTCTTATTATAAATAGGATTATGAGCCTTTCCTGGGGCATTTTTTCACTCTCACTTGGTGAGCCTCAGTTAATATTGGAGTATATGCCTGATCCTAATGATTTGGGATATACCACTGGTCATTCTTGGAAGGAGTATTTGCCTTCCCCGAGGCATGTTCTACTCTCACATGGTGATCCATATTTGGAACAATAATATGATCATGGTCTAAATAAGAATTCCCCTCCGTAATGTGGTGACAAACCACCAAAATGGGATAAGGGATATGATCCTCCTCATTTATTTCCATGGAATGATGCTGGTGAAGTAATTATTCTTGTGGAAGTATAAATATACACTTGAAATTTTTGATCTATGGGAGTATACAAAAAAGATTCATTGAAAGGAATATGAGCATGTCTCGAGGCTTATTCCATTCTGACATGGTCAAACCTAGAATTAATGGTGTTATATGCCTGATCCTAGAAATTTGGATTATGCCTCTGGACATTTGGAACGAATTACAAGTCTATCATAGGGCTTGTTCCCATCTCACATGGTGATACCCATCCAGAAAAGGTATATGATCCCAATATTGGGCCATTAGAATATATTCCTGACTTTTTTGACATGAATGATCCCTTGTTCCAATACATGTGCCATTCTCACCTGGTGATCCACCATTGGAGTGGGAGTATTAGCTTAGTCTGATGCCTCATCCTTTATTAGAATATGATAATAATCATCTCAGAATAGAGAAATAACGGAAACATGCTTCTATACAACCATGTGTTCATAATGATCAGAGTATTGAGTTTACATGGCTGTAGGGATAGAAGTATGTGTTTGTCCCTTTTTCTGCAACTGTTTCGAAACATGACAGTTAGGTTCTTCATTTATTGCTAAAATATATTGTCATTTCAGTAATTTGAGTCCATGGATATAATCCTGCACATAATCTATCAACATTATAGACTTCATTAAGTCTTCTATTAAAGTGTAAATATGCTCCCACTTTATTCTCCTTTTGTTGTTACAATATAAAATTGGATTTTTTTTTCATAGGGGTAGGGATATGAAACTACCCCAAGCCTAAAATGGTAATATTCCCACAAACATGTTCTATGTTAGTAGTGATATGAATATACATATTGTTTTCTACCTGAGTATGCTGGAAGTTATAATCAACAAGAATAGGGATATGAGCCCTCTTCTGGATTTCCAATGCCTTCCTCCTCCAATGAGCCTTCCTTCGTTACCATTCAGGGGAATCAAATGAGGGAGCATGTCAGATTGTACCCTCAACAGAAAACTAGTGGATATTGATGGGATGGTGTTGGTGAAGGTGGTTGACATGTACCCTAATCAATGACACATTAACCATAAGGGAGCCATGTTTGTCTTTCAGATCCACCTTCATTAGTGACTAAAGGTGGTAGTTGTCATGATAATGGGATATGCTCCTGAAGTGATTGGTTGAAGCGACAAGAGATACAATATTAGTAGTATTAATTATTTGGATATGTATAATTTTCAGTTACAATTCTTGGAGGAACTCTTATGAAGCTTCAATATTTAGTATTGTATAATGACAGTGGTACTCCATAACCATCATTTATTTCCACATAGAGTTGGATATTTCAAGAATGTGAGATTGCTTTGCGACCCGTGGGGGTTATAGATGTAAATGATTTATCAAAGTGAATATCGGATACTAAATACATTGTCCTGAATCGAGAAGTTTTCACTATCCAATTCAATCAGATAACGAGGAACAATGTCAAAAATTATTGAAATATATTATGCATAATGTTCTCAATCAGATATGCATGTTTAACACAATTTTAATCATATTCCAAATCCACCCATTCCTCTCATTTGGACTTATCAAAATGATGATGAACATATTTCATGGGGAACCTTGTTACATAGGATCATTCGTATGATCATTAACATATTTCATCATCGTTTTTATAGGGTATGAAAAAAAGTGTCCTTAGTGACTCACGTTGGATCTATTATTTCTATTTTCATATTTGGTGCATGAAAAATGGTCTGAAGGATTTTAGGCAAATTGTTTATTAATAGATAGATTCATTTTGGGTTCCCCCTTTTTGCCAGGATCCTAAGGCATGGATAGAATCAACATGACCATTTGATTGTGGGGTGTGTGTATTATGCACAAACATGAACATCAGGTTACAATTGAAACTCTCACCAGAAACTACCAATGGTTCCCCCATCTATATCTAGGTACATACCTTCATTCAAAAGGTAGAAATACATCAGGATTTCTAGGCCTAATGACTCTTGGGGACTCACTATGGTTGATAGGATGAGAGTTCATGCTCAGAGAACCATTTAGGGGGGACTATTTCCTAATTTATGACTATGGTATTGATTTAATATATTTTTATAAATCACTTTCTAATCCCGTTATATGAGTAGTTAGCCTAAAAAATGATTACGGTTTAATTCTATTTTATGTGAAAAATCATTGGTCCTCTTTAGTGAATCCATCTATATGTATCCAAGGTTCTCCATCATTTTACAATAATGGGTTGTTACTTATGTGTTGAAGCCATATAACAGAGTTCTTTGGAATGTGCTATCATTCAAGAAGGATAATAATATTCCTTGTTGGGTATTGATCCATTATGTGGAATCCAATTTATCCTAGTTATTATAGTAATCAAATATCATATAGTTCAATAGACTCTTGTTGTTTAAAATCAAGTGGAAATGAATTTTATAGATGTTGTGGGACACAAGGTGTTCATGCTTGGGTCCTAGAGGGATGTCCTATGTGTCCCAACTATATAAAGACTCAGTGTTTTCATAGTTAATTTGAGTTATTAGTTCACTGAGTAATCAAATTGAGTGATTAGACAAATGATAATTAATGGGTCCCAATTATTGAGATTCCAAATTTATAAAATATATTGCATTGAAAGTGGTGTTTATCTAATATTGGTCCATATAATGGCATACTATGTATCATGGTTATTTCATGAATTAGAGTTCTAGTTAATTATTCTGTCTTGTATTATACTCTATAGTTTCCCTTGTAACTTATGTATTTATATTGAAAATTACATGACCAATGAAAATCACATATCCCATGTGATCCATGCTCATTTTTAGAAACAATGGATGGTAAGTGATTAATTTCATTGATTTTAGAGATAGGGATTATATCTTGCGATCACCCTGGATGATTTATCTGGTGCTCAAACCTTGAAGAGGTTTCCAACATATCTTGAATGTGGTAGGAATGAGAGTCACTGTAATTACCTTGATCGAGGCTTAAACTCTGAGGGTTTCCTTGTAACTTCGGTTGCTTTTCTATAGTATATTGAATGACCCAATTGACTTGTCCGGAGGACAACGTGATTTAGAGATGGATTGTTCTATATTCTGCTGCATAACCTGGATGTCATGTCTAGAGGGTATCACATGTTTCATAAAACTTGATTTCATATTATATAAAGAGTTGGATGAAACTTATGGAGGGTGTTGTAGGAGTTAGTATGAAATGTCTCAAAGAGTATCTCGTGTCTTGGATAATATCTAAGGAGGGAATCACAGGTCCTAGTTATCATGTATGGAGGGAATCAGAAGTCTCATCTAACCTTTCCAAAATGTATCATAGGTGGTAATATGACATGCCTAGACACAACTGCGATATTTGGATTACATGATCTGACACCGTTATATATGTTAGGAGATGTATCTAAAGGAAATAACTAGTCTTGGGTGATATGTCCATGGGGACTTTGTGGCACTAAGGTGGCATGTTGAGGGAGACAGTATGAATTTCTTGGACATGTCTGTAAGATTTCACATGACCTAAGTAGTCATGCTGAAGGTGTGTTGTCAGATCTGGGCGACTTATCCAATTGCTTCTGCCTTTCTTGGAAGGTTCACACAAATCACATGAGGTTCTACAATCATTTTGTTATTAAAATTTTCCACCTTTACATATTTATCTAAACCCTTATTGTGAATTCCATAACATTGTTCAGTGTCGGTTTATTTTTATTCTTGCATATTCTGGATGACATGTGTTATGTTCTTTACACATCATTCTAGAAGTACTTCATGTTATATATGAATGATCATGTAATTTTATTTATGAATGGTGCAGGATCTTTATTTCAATTATCTGTAATATTTCCTTATGGAAGACTTTCCAATCATGATATCATCTGATCAAAGAAATCCTCTCTGGTTCAAGGGTTTGCTGATTCACTAGAATGTGAAAAATGCATCTTTTTTCACAAAAGATGGGGTGTAGATTTATAGGCCTCGCCACGCCAATTTTTTGTTAATTTTCATGATGTATATAGTGAGGATCCATTATCAATTCGGAGAAGGAGTTGGCTGCCGCATGTATTTTCAATTCTATTATGTCGATTGCTCCTGAGGGAGTCACCTGATTTTTAGCAGTCATGATTCCCTCCCATGAACATCCTTTATTGGATTATTTCCAATTAATGGGTACATATTTCATTAAGAGGGCATGTCAAAGGAATTTTATATCATCATATTGACATGTCAAATGGCCTTATAAGATCAAAGTTCCTTTTAAAATGAATCCATGAGATACCTAATTCCATTACTGGGACATTTCATGATGTAAGGGTGGCTTGTCATGGTTTATCTATGATATCAAGGTGACTTGTTTAGAAGTCTCACGAGGTCGCATGGTGGAATTCCATTGTTTGTAGTAGGCACTTTACAACTATGAGCGGCTTCCAACTCACCACCCTTTTATTCCCTTTGTTATTTTAAAATGTTTTGGGAGTCAAGTGAGATTACATGAGTAATGTCCAAGGTAATAACTCTATTTATTATTGATGCATCATGTGAAAAACTTGGGTCATATGGAAGTGTATAATTATTTTAGTGAGAGATCCATATCTTTATCATTATAGATTTGAATGGGTAGAACATGGTTTCTTGGACATACTCGAGGTATTTCACACGATGAGGATGGGAAGCCCAAGGGATTTCGTAAATCGAGGAGGGAAGGTCACTGGGGTCTCATGTTGTCGTCTTGGCCACTAGGAGAATGTCAGATGACTTTTATGACCATGAGTAGTTTGTGTCTCCTAAATTTTTATTTTCATTGTATTTTAAAAAAATGTTTGGTTGTCTCATAGATTAATTTGGATGTTTTTAAGTTGAATTATCCTTCCCATTGGTGATATGTCACATGATATTTACAACTACTAGGTACCTCTACCTTTTAATATCATTCCTTCCACTTTAGAAGCATTTGTTGTTGGTTCTTTAGGTGCTTGCTACTGAAAAATAGTGCAACCTGGGGTAGCATTCAAGTATATTGTCACACATCCATTGTTTGTATGAGGTGACTTCGAAATAGTTGAAGTACATTACAAAGGGTTTTTTCAAGACCTTCTGCAAACTGTTAGTTTCACCTACTTCCTTCGTGTGATCCTATTATGGTCACACAATCAAAATCCTCTTAGAGGATCATGGAATCCATTATTTTTTACCACCTCCTCCTTCCATTTCAGTTTTGGAATATTAATAACAATATTCAGATATTATTTCTTTTTTGAATTTTTCTAATGATTATTTGGTAGGCATTAAAATACACATAGAAACTATTTTGGTCTAAGTTAATCCTTATTTTACATTAACTGAGTATGTTTTTCAGGTTTCTTCTAAATTTAATCCTGATCTGTCAATTGATTATGAAAATAATCCTCAATTTATTTCTAGACAAAAAGGTTTCTTCTCAATTTAATCTTGATCTATCAATTGATTATGAGAATCATCCTCAATTTATTTCTAGACAAAAAATTTAGTGGGTATACTTTTTAAAATTATCATATAAACTTTAATTGTTTAAATTGTAAAAAGTTAGGTCATTTGATTCAAGAAACTATGATTATGATGAAAAAAATGGAATAAGTACCTCAGTTATAGACAAATAAGCAATGGGGGGTAAATAGTCCAACGCATGACCTTTTTGTGTTACACCTGATTTAGATGAACTTAAAATTATCCCTAACCAAGAAAAGAACCTAATAAATTCATAAAATATTCTTAAAAATCTAGCATGATAAAAAATACCCCTCGACATAATGTGAAGGATAATGGAGTTTTTTGAAGTGTGATGAAGATGAAAAGAAAAGGGGATTTTTAGTGGTGAAACAAGGACTATCATTTAAAAATATTACGGGGGAAACTACTTTAGTTCATGGAGGAATGAGAGCTATAGTGGAGATGACTAAATCCCTAGAAATGGATTTCAAAACACATGACCCGTATATGAATCAATTTGGATATACAATTTGAGGTGGAATATCAGAATATATTGGTCATAACATGAATGAGTAGATAAAAAAAATTAAGAATCATTTGAAATATAGGATTTAAAATTAGTTCATGATTCAAATTATTTTCATGATTATCATTTTATGATCTTAGGAAAGAGAAATGGTAAGAAATACATTGTCAATGAAAGATCATTTCCTATTTAGCGAAGGATACAAAAGAATGAAGTTGATATAATTTATCATAAAAAATTATCTTATATGTTTATTCCTGCATGATAAAGCCGTGAAAAGGAAAACTGATGTTGGAAATAGACTTTTAGCATAGACTAGGACTTCTCCTACCACCATTTAGAATGGGAACCCCTCTGGAACTACTTAATAGGTGAATGATCAGGTCCCACTACCAGAGTTGAATATAATTATTGGAATGAAATCATGGTAAATTTTTCTTCCACATATTAGGAAAAAATAGAAAAATATATAAAGGACATATCAAATGAGGGTTTGGGGAAGCTTAGAGTTAATTCCAAGACATCTTTCATTTTTGGGGATAAATACATGGGAATGTCATGGTTGATGCCATCTAAGGTTAATAAAAGCGGAGATTGTTCAACTAACATCTTCTCTATAATGGAATCAATCAATTAACCATAATTTTATATGGTATGCCTAGAAATCCTTGAGAAGATGGTATGCAGTAACATGGTGAGATCCTCACATCCATTGTCTTGTACTGCTAATATTATTCTTGTTAGGACCATGTAGGATGAAGCTCAAGAGGACATTATTGGGGACATACTCCAACATATTTGGATGAGGATTCATCCAAATAGTATTAAAAGACTCCACCATGGAATTATACTTCCAGGAATCAAATTTTTGGATATAAATACTCATATGAAGGAATAAGAAATTATCTTGGATCTACACTAGGGAAACTAGGAGAAACTTATTCCTCTCCACATGAAGCGCATGTACATGTTGAAACAAAATACCATGAATAAGGAGTTGATCCACATCAAAGATCTCTAGAAAAACCTAGAGAATATCATAGTGAGAAAAAACCAGCATCATACACAGATGAACCAATAGACTGAAAACCTTTCCATTAGAGGAGAGTATGACACAAAGCATCTTGGGGTAGTTCTTAAGGCAGGGGAAACCATAAAATATATGCATTAAATTTTGAGATCTTAGAGGATGGAAATTTAGGTTCCACTCTTCATAAATGGTCTGGTGGTGCTTGTGTGCCACATGATTTGGAATTTCAACCTTGTGTACTAAACTTTATTTTCCAATAAAATGTTTTAGGGTCGACCATGCTTGTTTCTTGAGCCTCATTGAATTAATAATAATAATAATTACTAATTAATTTTATATTATATTACTAATAATTAATAATTTTATTTTTTAACAAATTTTAAATTATTTAGTTTTATTATTATTATTCATATTATAATTTAATTAAAATTTTAAATAATCAAGATTATTTATTTATAATTATTTAATTATTAATTACATTATCATAATTAATTATAAATTAATATATATTTTTTATTAATAATAACAATAAATTTATAATTATAATTTTTATATTATTATTAATTTAGTATTAATAATATTATATTGTTATTTGAATGTGCCGGAAAGGGGGATTCTAGATCCCACATTGAAAACCAAAAAGGGATGGCAAGGAGGATTCCTCTACAAAAGGGAGTGTTGGGTGGGGGTTTAAAGGATGTAATATTTTTGAAATGATTTATTCAAATTAATGTTGAATAAATATTTTTTAAATTCCATTTTAAAACATTTATAAATATATAGTAAAAATAATCAAAATAAAAAGAAAATAAATTTTTTAAAAAATATATGGTGTTGTGTTGGATAACTTCTTTCTTGAAAAATTTTCAAAGAGGTATTGTCTGAGACAAAAATATTATTTGAAACATTTTTATGAGGAAACTATCATAGATGGTTCCATATTTGGAAAAAAAATCCAAGAGGATGTTGTTTGAGACATCTCCGGCCTATCGACCATAATCCAAAGACATATTCAGAAATAGATTCTTAATGACCCTATTTGGGGGGTTTGTTATTTGAATTATATAGAAAAAATGGGATATTTTTGTATAATGTGAGACTCCAAAAAGACCATGGGGGATATTGGTTGTCCTTCCAGTGAAGAAATTCCTTGAGCTATAGAAATAGGGGCTGGAATCATGAATAGGGTTGGTGAAGGTTGGGTGTAATTCTTGTTCCTAGTGTGAGAGATAACTATGAATGAGAAACGGAGTTTTGGGTTCCAAGAGTTTTGTGAAGGTGATAGAGGTATGAAGATGGTTGTTTTAGGTGCCTCACATAGTGTGGTGGATGATGAGGGGAGTGTATGTGGCACCCAATGTTGTGTAATGAGTGGGTGATATTGGGTACTATATGGGATCCTCGAAATGTAGTTAGCTGATTGTATTTTGGGGAGATGGGTACAAGTATCTATATGGGATAATGATTGGTTTTGAGTGTATCCAATGAAATATAATATATTGGTGAAGGATAAATGATTTTTTGTGATACCAAGGACTTCATGAGAGAGGTCAAGGTTTGGTTCTAGTTAGATTGTGTCTATTTTCATATTAGGGTTCTTATTTTTATTTTTTCATTGGAGATACATTAGTTATATTTATTTAAGACTATATTATAAGTTAGTTATAAGGAATACACACATGCACTTAATTTCTCTTGATGGGCCAGACTAGCATAAACCATAAAGTTCTATCCCATGTCCAATTACTAGAGGTATCCAGATACCAACAATTCCATCCAAAATGATTAAAAACCTTTACAATACACTTCTAGAGTGCTAAAAATCATCCCACAATAGTATCTATCTATAATTACATATCAATTTACCCTATATTCTACCACTACAATGCCTCACCAATGTTGGTTTTGTAGTTAACCATCTACTATGCGCCACTATGGTCCTTCTACAGTACCTATTTATAATACATACATGATTACTCAACAAATTCATCTTGGTTTAGATTCATACTAGGGCCTTTGTGAATGCGGATAGGATCTTATTTGTCTTGGATTAGATTTAAACACATATAGATTATATGTTGTTGTGCTACCCAATATGTAAATACCCCAACTTAAGTAGCCTATATCTGGTGGTTAATTTATTGGATTTACATTAAGTAGAATAAATAACATCCCAAAGGACTAAATATTTTGTGCAGTATTGGTAATTTAAATACATACAGGTATCCCACATTACATTTGAAAACATAAAAGAAAACATATTATTTTCTTTGGGGTCATATTTATTCCCTCTAGAATATCACTACATATAAATGAAATAAATCCTAGAATCATGGGGAAAGGAAAAAAAAGAAACGGTTGAGCTCAGATGATCAGTAAGGGAATTCATACTATAGAAGCTAAAAAGAATAATGATTATATGGTTGGAATAAATAAAAAAATAAATATAAATAACCACATTAGTTTGAAATTTATACATAAAAACTATCAAAATTAACACATGGAAATCAATAAACAATTTCATAATGAATGAAATCATAGGACATGTGAATCTTTTCATTGAATCTTTGTGGCAAGGCATCTAAAAATACCATTACAGCCTCCAGTCAAGACATCTCTATAAGTGGGTAAGGTCGTGACAAAATACCCAATCTAGTTAATCTTATGAGACCTATCAATGAATCAAGGGGCTATATAATTTATTTCCCCAGTTCTCACCTAAAAAGAACAATGCATTAATGATATCAACAGACAACATAACACAATCAATATGCCTTAATAATTAATAAATGTCATAGTTGGAAGAACAAGTCTGTGGAATAATAAAAAAATCCCCAATAAATATGATAATAAAGAATTCAAAAAAATTTGGTGGATTTAATCATAAAAGTATAACCTCATCAAATAATAATATTTATTAAATTATGTTAATATATAAGAATATTTTTTCAAAACCTCCCTTGAAATTCTCTTGAGGAAAATACAATTTTTTACATTAAAAACAAGTATTTAACATATAAATAATTCCCACAAATTAACTAAAACAATATCATTAAAAATAGAATTTTAATATTGTAAATTATTCTTCAAATAAATTGTAATTAATGATCGTTAAATATTTTTTTCATATCAAATATGTTAAAAAAGCATTCCATTCATACCATTGTAAAAATTTAAAAAACTACCTCATTTGGAAAACTATAAAAAGATTACATGTAAAAAAATTCTAAAAAATATCTGTAAAAAATCATTAATAAATAATTTTATTATTTTAGAAACATAATTTAATAAATTTAATGAAAAAATGGACACTGAAGAGAAATATACCCAACAGAGTAGAAAAACATGGTTAGTTTTCCTTAAAAACATTAGTCTAGTATCTTGTGTCCTTAATGAGATAAAAATGAAATGAAAAATTGTAACTATTAAAAATAACTAGATAAGATTAAAATAAATTTTTTATGTTATAAATATCAAATAATTACCCAAGATGAGACTTAAACATAAACAATCTCAAATAATGATGAAATTGTAAAATAAACCCTTACCAAAGGCTCAACTTCCTCCGAATGTTTCTGAAACTACATTATAATAAATAAAAATTCATTATAGATATATATATATATATATATATATATATTAAATAACCATAATCATGTATATAATACCATATTTTATTTTCTAACAATATTTTGTCACACATTTATTAAAAAATATTTGTTAAAAATATTGTTTCGAGTAATATGTGCTTTGTTTTTTCTTGTATGTTTTAGTTTGGTAATTTTATTAATTTTACAATTATAATGGTTCCATAATATCCATAATTTTAACCATGATATAAATATCATATATAGTAATTATATTTTAATTTATAGTAATATATTAAATATATATATGTATAACCAAATTATATTCTTCAAGGAGATGGTAGGCTGTACGTACGCATGAATGTTGTTTTAACTATTGACATATAGAATGAAAGAAAGAAAAATAATAATAAAAGTTTCCAAAATAATTACTATAACACATACATATTTTATATTCATTATATTTATCATTATTAAAATCCATATGAAAGGGAGGTGTAAAATGAAACACATCGCTCCATGGATGTGGTAGTCCACACATACGCATGAGCGATATTATCATTTTCCAAAAAAAAGGTAAGAAGGTAGTCATGTTATTATAATTATTGAAAAATAATTAGGTGATAAATATCATATATAGACATTAGACCCATCACAATTCCCATCCATAAAATATGGTTAAGTAAAATTAATTTTATTTCTATATGGAGATAGTACATCATTCGTACACATGAGCAATACATTCACTTTCCATTTGATGGAAAAGAGGGTGGATAACTATGGATTCATAATTATAATAACATTTTAGAATATTAAGGACAATAAAGTTTTAATTTTATGATAAATAACATATTTTAATAGTAATTAGAAGAAGAAATTAATTTAAAGAGGTCGGGTAAGACAATTAACTCTTCATCGGGAAACCCCCTTTAGATTATATGTTATGGAAAATAGTTTTTTTTTATTTTGAGGAGTCCATATCCTCTATAATTTGTAATTTATTTTGAGAAGATAAATGGTAAGGTCTTCATTGATCTAGGTTTCTCAATGTGGTGTAATGAATGGATGTAACGGGTGTCCTTTTGTAAGGGAGGGAAAGGAAACACGTGGAATTATTAAATAAATTAAAATTTAAATAAGTAATTCCCAAGACAAATGATTAAAAATGGAAATATATTAGAATATAATTTATTATAAGGTTGGTATATAATCAACTAATTAAATTTTTATAGGCATTTGGAGTCTTAGACTAGTGATATAAGCCTGTATCTTAGTGGGGTTCAAATCCTAGTAGCCCCATATTTGGGGATTTTGTGGATCATGAGGGCAAGGAGGTGGGTCAACGATGGAGGTGGGAGGAAAGCTAGGACACTGAGCTTGTATTGAAATATTATTGTGGGATGTGGGATCTAGATCAATAGTATTGGTAGGAGGAAATTCAGGACGTTGGGTTTTCTTTAGCGACAAAGGAGTGGGGGATATAGGAAGAAAGTCGGTGCTAGAGGCAGGTTGGCACCAGAGGCAGGAGGGAGTAGGGGGTTTTTTATGCCATGAAATGAGGGGAGTGATGTGGGAGGTTTTTCAGTGATAGGGGATGAGGTAGGGGCTCTCAGTAGCAATGGTGCAGGGTGTAGGGGGCTTTTGGCAGCACAATGTGAGAGGGTGAGATACCCGAGGAGTGTTTTTGATCGAGGATGTTGCGGGGTGCAAAATAATGGAGGGATGTGTGATGTTGTTCAACTACTTATCAATGGATGTGGATAAATTTTTTTGGGGAGGATAATGTGGCTATGGTTTAGGAAGAGGAAAAAAAGTAATAACGAATGATTTCCACAAGTTGCAGATCCGAATGGGGTGCAGGCATCAACCCCCATTTTTTGGGGGCTAAAATAGTGGATGATTAAGAGGGTATGGTATCTTCCATTATGACTAGGAACTATGAAAACATAGGGAAATTTTCACTATTCATCTGAGAAAAGGTTGAGAGTTTGACCACAAATATATATGTGTTGGGATGGTCTGCCTTGTGGTGTTAGTTCTCTTGGGTTTGAAAAATAGCCATGTATTCAAGACTTTATGCCTCCGGGTCTACAGACTATGTTAAATGTTACCCCTCAACTTTAATAAGGGATTATCATGAATCCGAAAAAATAAACCCTTGGGGAATTATTTTGAATAAAATTATAATAGATATATGTGGTATTTTAAACATGCTCTATTGGTTTAACCCCTTAGTGTCAAAATTTTAACCTTTAGTTTAGTAACATGTATTTCACTTGTAATGGTTTATGATTTTACTTATAAGGGTAAAATTGGATCACAAATGGACAATGGATGAATTTTTTAACCACTTCATATCCCTTTTTCATTCATAAATTTTTAATGATTTGAAAATAATGTCATAACTGATTATTTTAATAAAATATCATTATTTTAATTTTTGATTCTATTTATTTAATTTGATTTCAAATAAGAGATAAAAAATATTTAATTTCAATATAAAGAATTATAGTAACCATAATATTATATATTCATCTATAAAATTCATGGATCAAGATAACACACCAAAATTATAATACATATAATATTATTATAATAATTAAATTTATTTTTGAATTAATTGAATATATATTGTGTCAATGTTGCATAAAAATTTATGGTAATTTTATAATATCTAAGAATTATAAATAAACATCAATCATGAAAATAATTTTATTATTATCAAACAAAATTATATATTCTTACACCATTTACTATTCCCCTATGTGATCACATAAGTGATATTTAAAAGAAAGAGAGTAAATTTTTTTATTTTCCATTCTATTAAATTTTATATATGTTATTTTCATAGAATATAAAATTATTTGTTTCGAGCCAAAGATGATAAGGGTATAATTAAATTCTTTTTATTTTAATTTTGATTGAAAATGGTGACATTAACACATAATTTTAACATAGATTTACCCTATTTACAATTTACTAAGGTGATAAATTTTACTACGATTAGTATTCATAATGAATAAAAATAATAGTAAAATATCTACAAAATTAGACACTGTTGATCCAAAATGTGTTATTTATTTTATGAAATTCAATACCTATAATTTAAATAAATTATTTTCACAATATTTTTACAAAATATCATGGAAAACACTTTTTAGAAAAAAAAAATATTTTAAAGCATAAAACTGGATTTATTCCTATCTAATGCCTAAAAAATTACATTATATTAATATTATTTATTTGAATATATAAAAAAATTAATTTTATTAAAATAATTAAAAATGGAAAATAATTTTAAATATCATGATAAAAACAAATTTTACAATGAAAAAAATTGTTTTCCAAAAAAACATTTTTTTACTTCAAAAAAATCTTATTTTCATATCTAATATATTTATAAGAAATGTATTAAATTTATAAATATAAATTTATTTTTTCTCATCATTTCTTTATTCATTTCTATTGATTATAATTTTATCTTTATGTATATAAAATTTCTATTAAATTTTAATAGTATATATTTGTTCCTTTAAACTCAGAATGTCGTGTAACGTAAGTTATTTAAGAAATTAAAATTATTTAAAAATAAACAAATTATAAATTAATGAGGTGATAAATTATACCCACATACAAATGATTTATCAATTCTATTTCCTTCCCCATGAAATATGTAAATTAGTAAATTTTTGTTTCATGACATCCCCATGTTCCCAAGGAGCTTCTTTGAATTTCGGATTCCTCTAGAGAACTTTAACCAGGTGATTCATCTTATTCTGTAGCACATTATCCCTATGTTCCAAGATTTATTCCAAATCTTCCTCATATGAAACTCCATTATCTATTGGTACATCCCCTAATTTTAGTATATGTGAAGGATCATTTATTTACTTCCTCGTTATAGATAGATAAAACACATCATGAACTTTAGAGTAGCTTAGTGGAAGCACCAACAGATAAGCTACCATCCCTGCTCGTTTAATAATATAGAAAGGAAAATATACCAATAGATTTTCATTCAATTATTTTTGAATATAAAAACCATGTTCCATTGAGAAATTTTCAAAAAAAACCTTATTAAAAAATTCAAATTAAAAAACACGTTGAAAATTATCAACATCACATTTCTATCGACTCAATTCTACAATGATGTGCAGTTGAATGGATCTAAATTTCACTGAAATTTTCTAAGAAAATGTAGTTACCATTTATATATATATCTACAATCATTCCAAATGTTTGAAGTTTTATAATTCATTATTTATAGGTCTTCATAAGGATCCATATAAATGCTAATGTGAATGCGATTTTTTAAGAAAACTATACTATAGGAAAGTGTTGATCACGACATCTTTTAAAATACATTGTGAATGATATTAGAAATTATTATATATTTTGAATGGTACCCTATATTAACTATATATAATAGTATGATAATATATACTCAAACTCAATAATATATCTAGAAATCAATGATGACCTTTCTAGAACATCAACGTAAATCTCAAATCCTAATCAGATGCAATTAACATTAGTACTCCATGAAACTTTTCCACATACTTAATCTATATCCTAGAAATATTATATAGAGATAAATATTCTCTAATATCAATGAAGTGTGATGAATATATAATTTGATCTATTATACAAAAACAATACATCATTATATCCTTTTTTTTGTTGGGGTGTCCGATGAGAAAATCCAGAGTGATATTTTACCATTTTCATTCACATATGTGTAATGGTTGTAAAATTCTCCTATAAATTAGTCTCTCATACACAACATGATAAAAATAAAGACAACAACATACATACTATGAAATATGTATTTTTATGTTGTTCTACAAAAAAATAAAATTTTAGATAACTATACATCTTCATACTTCTGGGATGGATAGAGAATGATGATTTATCTACCTCATCCACAGCTCCTTCCTCATGTCTTGTATAGATGGGACATATACTTAGTTCTAGAAACATATCATTAGAACATGGTAATTGTTAAACTTAGGAACATTACACTCTTTATTCTATAATTCCACATATTATTTCTAACCATTATTAATCATCTCGTGGATGGATTGTTGAATATTCATATGATAATGATAAGAGCATTACCCCTTTCTTGTTATTTCATGTTCCATATTCAACACATGCATGAATATTGGATTTTTTATGTCTCTTCATGGAAAAACTTGCATGGTATTTCAAACATAGATCATCATCCACCATATTTACCTTCCCATGGTAGTAATGCACTGACAAATAAAAATTATTGATTAAATCCAACCATATTCACTGCAACATATTCAACTATTTCAATGAAAATATATACATTAATTTTTTATGAACAATATATATATCACACCTTTATCTATACAAATAATTTATATATATATTGAATTAAAATATTACCACTACCAACTCTAAATCACATGTTAGGAAATTCTTCTCATGAACCATCAATTGAAGTTAGGAATAAGCTAACAGCATATCATTCTACAAGATGATTAATCATAGAACCTTATTTATTGAATCAATAATTATCCAAAAACCTTATTCACTCTAGGGTAGTGTAAGAATAGATTCAGTAACAAACCTTCTCTATAGTTATTTGACACTCTATCAACATACATATATCCAAAAGAACTAAGCCCCATTCTGAGTCAACATAGTTAGTGTATTAGATAGTCCTGATAAATATATCATAATGATTTGGTAGTATATATCCAAACCAAGATAACTATGGATTATAGTTACTTTGGTTGGTTTACACATTTTCTTAATAAACTTTTTCTTTGATGGATACAATGATATACCGTAACTTGAGATTATATAGCCCATCAATGATACATTTTGAAGCCAAAATTTACACATTGTGAATTTAGCATAAAACATTCCATAGGGTCTTCATCATAGTTATAAAAAGTTCATTATGATATTAATTTCTCTACGAGTATATAAAGTTCCATCTAATAATAAAATCCAAAAAAATCAATTTAATCTTTAAATAATCAATTTATTAAATCCAGGATGATAACATGAGAATTTTTAAGTCCAAATGGCATTATAATGAATTCAAAATGACCATAAATCGAACATAAGGATTTATTTGTTATTTCACCCTTCTAGATACTTAGTTGATGTGATCCAGATTGAAGAAAAATCTTGGAAAAATATAGGGATCCTCATAATTGTTCAGACATATCATCAATATAGGGTAGAGGATGCTTGTTCATAAAGTTAATCTTTTTATGTACCAGATAATTAATGTAATGATATGTTGACTAATATTTCTTCATAACAAAAATAACATGTTCATCTCATGGAGAAACACTTATCTAAATGAATCCTCTATCAAGATTCACATAGATATTCATCTATAATCACTACAACTTAATAAGGTACATTTTATATGGTGTCTTTTAAATAGGTATTGCACCACGTATGTGTTCTTTTTAAAAAAGAACATCACAATTCAATGGAATAATATGAATTTTCTCAAGAAACACATCTGTATATTCTATAAGTAATATCTATTTGATTTTCTTGTTTATTATCTCACAAATAGATAATTGAAATTTAATTTAGAATAGAAAATGTGACTTCCCTTACTTGATAATTGATTTGGGATCTATAATAGGAGAGAAAATTCATAACCATGTTTACATGAAATTCATCTAGTAGAAGAGTAACAAGATTCATAGGAAGAACCATCCCATAATCTTCTATTGTATAGGTGTTATAAACATGACATACAGTCATCATTCCATTTGGAGTTCTCCCCAGTAAGGCATTATCTAATCATTGAGGTGGTGATATGATACACTTAGAAGATTAATTAGATATAAAATCATGGGTTTAACCAGAATAAATTGGGATTTTTTCAATTTTTGCAATATATAATAAGTTTACATTTCACCACATCAGTAGGAACATCTATATCAGCTGTAGTAATTTCATATTCTTAACCATCTTGACATATCAATTTTTTTTGGTAAGTTACGTTGATGTTTGGGTAATTTTTTTGGAGTTGTTCCCCATATATTTATAGTTAATTAATTGTAATTTGATGAATTCTCCCTTACCCATTCAATCAGGATAATGACGGTACTTTTTATCTACACTTGAAGCAAACTCATTTTAATTTTATGCATTTACCAATATTTTTCCATCCAATAGTATAAAATATTGGAAAAATTTTGTTTCTTTTCTTTCTCTTATCAATTGTTTAATCATACATCCTCTTATCTCACTTTCTATTAAATCCATAATTCATAGAGAATTCATTATCTATATTGATATTAAATGTTATTATATTCTTATATGATGAAAATCTTTGGGAGACTAGTTCCCTTTGAAATATTTTATTTAACACATTATGGAAATCATCTATCTTACTCTTCAAACTTTGAAAATAGTCTATGACAAGACATATTGACACTATAAATTACTCTTCATACTAGGATACATTGTAATATTATTTTTTCTTTGAACCAACAATTTTCTCTCCATATATCTTTATTGTTCATGAGGAAAATATTTTTCTAAAAAAATTCTTAAAATCATTCCATTCCATGCTAACTATTTTCTCTTAATCCTTAGTTTTTTAAATAAATTACCACCATTGAAGAACACCCCCTAAGAGATGATAAAATATAAATAAAACCCAATCCTTTCCATTAAATCCCAAATATATAATTATCATCTCTAATGAACTTATTCATATCACAGAAATAAATAGATTTTTCGTCATTTTGAATAATAGAGTGTTGCTTATGCATGAAGAGATCTAAAATTATTACACCAAATTATGGATCATAAATCTACTCCAAATGGGTAAGGTAATTATTCATAACTAGAGTCAACTTCCCCAATTAAAGTCAAATTTATTCTACTCCAAGTACACCTCCAACTTCATTATCTAACTCAACATGTGAATCGCATAATTGATTACATGAATTGATAAGGTTTCCATTCCATATGATGGGTTCCATTTATAAACAATGAAAAACACTAAAATAGATCAAAACATTATGAATCATAATTTATAATTTCAAAACCAGAAAAAAAATAACTAAACTTGGAAATTTATGTATAAATAATCTCAAAATTATAATCCTGGTTTCATTGGGAATATTATCAAGGTATATCATTGGGTTGAGTTCCCCAATCAATGTTTTAATAAATCATATTCCCATGGTTTCTACGAAACATTATCTGATAGTATCTATAATGAAACCATCCCTAGTAGACCATAGAAAATTTTTAATTTTTTACATTGAAATGAAATATAACAAATTTAATATCAATGAAAAAAATAATTTATTAGTATTGGTAAGATTGATAAATAATTTAATTACACATTAAATTTCAAAACATAAAACACAATATATTATTTTATTTGGGATCATCTTCATCCAAACATTATATCACTTCATATCATCAATAAAACATTACCTAGAGTCCTTGGGAATGGAAATATAAGAAATGGGTGAGGTAAAATTATTTTTAATGGAATTCATGTCTTGGAAGCTAAATAAAGAATTGATATTATTGAAAGAATAATTGGTGATCAAATATTTCCATATAAATAATCACATGAGTTTAAAAATATTCCATGGATAACCAACTATTCAAATAAACTCATCAAAATCAATAAATATTTTCATAATTATGAAATTCATTATTCCTGACATCTAAAATGTAGTGTCAGTTCCATTTGCCAAGACATCTACAAATAATGGTAAGTCTGCATACCAAGACATCTATATAAATGGGTAAGGTATAAGAAAACTCCCAATCTAGTTTATCTAATGTGAACTAATAATATATATTGGGGATATATAATTTTAGTCCACTCCTATAACTTAAAAAGTTTAATGCATTAATCATGTGAATAAAAAATATAACTTAATAAACATGCCTAAAAATTAATAACTGTTCGTATTGAAAGAACCAGCATATTGAATATCAATAAATTTACTAGAAGGCTTATCATAAACAATCCAAGAAAATATTATTCATGGTATCATAAGATTATTACCATATTAAAGTATAATATTCCATAACATATATTGAAATTGATGAAAATACATTCAAAAGGTCCCTAGAAAATTTCTTTAGGAAATACACTTTTTACATTAATAACACTTATTTAACATATAAAAATTTCCCACTTATGAGGGAAAAAGATTACTTGAAAATAACCATGTAAAATGGTAAATTAATATTCAATTAAATGAGTGTTGATGGTTGTGAGAACTTCCATTCAATCCATATAAGTCAAAAAAACCTTCCTTTCACTCTTTTGCAACAAGTTCAAAAAAGTATATCATTTAGAATATGATGAAACGATTACTTTTAATCTATTTTAATAATATTAATAAATGGTTAAAATTTTATTTAATAATAATTTTATAATGATAAAAACATTATTTAATATAGTTTCATTTGGAAAATATAAATATTTAAGAGAATGATTCCCGATTGAGTTGAAAAACAATGTGAGTTTTTCTAAAAAACATTAGTTTTGTATATTGAGTAATTAATGATATAAAAATTAAATTAAAGAATATAATTTATCAAATTAAACATATTAGAATAAAAATTATTGGTCTTGATATCTAAATATCAATTATTTCTTCTATCGGAACCTTAAACATAAAAAATCTCTAATAATGATGATATTGAGAAATAAACCCTTACCTATGGTTAGAATTCCTTCATATGTGTTTGAACCTCTTGTATAATAAAAATTATTTTATCATTAATATATTCCATAACCATAATAATCTATATAATAACATATATTATTTATGTAAACTCTTTTTTCACCTGTTTATTAAAAAATATTTTTTAAAATCAATATTGCAGGTGATAACTATTTAATTTTTCATGTATATTTTGGTTTGATAATTGTAGTCCTTTTACTTTTATCATGGATCCATAATATTCATAGTTTTAAAATTGATAAAAATATCATATATATTAATTATAAATTTATTTTGTGTAATACAAAAAATATATTGATATAAAAATAAATTATATAATTCATAAGATGGTAGGTCGTACGTACCCATGAATGTTTCCTTCACCTTTGAGGGATTGAGTAAAAGAAAGGTAAATAATATTTAATATTTAATGAATAATTACTATAACTTATAAATCAAATATATTTTTTAAATTTATCATTATTACCGTCCATATAAAACAGAAACAAAAAATGGATAATGTTGCATCGTGGAGGTGGTAGTCCACAGGTATGCAGAAGCGACACTCCCATTTTACAATAGATTGTAATGTAAGAAAATATATTGGCTATTATAATTACATAAGAATAATTATATATTTAATTTAATATATAAATATTAATCACATCATAATACCAACCAATAAAATGTGGTGATGAAAAATGAATTTTATTGGTATATGGAGACTTTAAGTCATACATACGAATGAGCGATGCATTCACATTCCATTTTATGGAAAAGAGGGTAGAAAATTATGGTTTAATAATTATAATTATATTTTAGTATGTAGATTATACTTACATTATTAATTTTTTAAAAATTCCATAGATTTATAAGATTTAAAAGAAGAAATAAATTGAATGAGGTAGGGTTAGACGAATAACACTTATTCGAGACACCACCTTTAGATTCTATTTTATGGAAACTAGGGATTCTATTTTTAGGAGAAAAAACCCACTAAATCATGTATAAGTTTTTTTTAAGATAAATTTTAAGGACATGGTCGAGATATTTTTCTCAATGTGGTGTAAAGAAAAAGGTAAGGACTTTATTTTTATAAGGCAGGGAGAGGACACATATAGAATTATTCATAAGATTAAAATATAGCTAAAAATTTATAAAAAATTATTCAAAATTTCCATATATTAGAAAATAATGTATTATTTTTTTTTTTGAATAAATAAAATAATAAAATTTGTACATTTTTAGGTTTTATTTTTAACCTTATCTTTTAGTTGGACCCATCAGTTAACCAATGCTAACCTTAAACATGGTAAAATCAATTTCACTCTTAAGCAATTATGATTATAATTATTAGGTGAAAACTGGATCATAAATGGACAAGGGATGACATTTTTTCAATATCTTATCTCTATTGTACTATTTTAAGATTTTTATCATTTTTTCACAATTTAATAAAATATTATTTTGGTAAAATATCATTATTGTAATTTTTGATAATATTCATTTAATTTGACTATAAATACATCAATAAAAAATTTATATTCTAATATAAACATTTTAAATATCTATAATATGATATATTTTTCTAAAAAAATCAAATATCACAATAAATCATCCAAATTAAATTAATTAAAATATTTGTATAATAATTTAATTTTTTTATCCATTAATTACATTAATATTATGTATGTGTTTCATAAGAATTTGTTATACATATATAATACCTAAAATTTATAAATAAACTAACACTGAAAAATAGTTTTATTATTCTAAAAATAAATATCTATATTCATTCAACGCTTAAATTTATCCCTGTGTGAAAACATAATATATATTTTACAGTAAGTGAGTGACAGTTTGTATTTTGGTTTGATTTAAATATTGTTTTGGTCATTTTCCTAGTGAAGTGTCTCTTAAATAGTTAAATTTTTTCCTAACCAGATTAGGGTTGAATTAAATTCATCCAACAGGTATTTGAATGTAAAATGGTGACCCTAACACAGAGTTTTACCTTATAATTACTTGATTTACCATTTACCAAAGTTATAAATTTTATCGTAGTTACTATTTATATTACCTAAAAATAAAAGGGACATATTTACCAAATTTTAAACTCATAATTCAAAATATAGAATAAATTTTGTTAAAATAAATAATTACAATTGGATTAAATAAATTATACAATAATTGTTAAAAACATGATAAAAATACATTTTAGGAAAAAATGCATTTTTAATCATAAAAATGGATTTATTCCAAACCCATGACAAAAAATATTAGTGAGATAAATGTAATTTGATTAATTATATATCTTTTAAATTTATATATACTTTTTCATAACCATTGATGAATTTTATATATAAATATAAAACACATTGTGCGTATAAAATTTTTTCAAAATGCACTTCTTTTACTTTAAAATGATTTCTATTTTCATTAATAATCAATTAAAAAACAGTGAATTCATTTTATCAATTTATACTATACATTTTTAATAATATATTTATTCTTGTTTATACCAATAAATTTTAGTGGATAGGTTATAACAGTCAAATCATATTTTAGTAGTAGACCTCTGTTCTTTTTAAATCGATCTTGTCTATAATGTAATATACTAAAGAAATTAAATTTAATTACAAAATATATATCATATATTCTTGAGGAGTTACATAATATTAATTGTAACAATAATTATAAAAATAATTTACAATAATTAGGTGGGTTATATAAACAAATATAAATAAAATCTACACACAAAAATATAAAAGTACACGGGGAGCCTCGAACTCAATACATCTCCAAGAGCCCCCAAGGAAACTATTATCCCACTTATAACATAGGTTTAATAATAATAATAATTACTATAATAATAATTATAATATTAATTCTAAGAGTTCACCCAATATAAGAACCCAATCTAATCAAATTAAAATAATGATAATCAAAAATCTTATGATGTGAGCTTTACATTTCTCTATTAACACTATATCATTCAAGTAATCTAGCACTATATCCATCCACACTAAAGCATTAAATGTTCCTAATTTATTTTTGATAGGTAATTATATATAATTACATTCCCTAAAAATGTGTGTGATAAGAAAATGAGGGAATTTAAATTTTTTAAAAAATATTTCCTTTGTCGAAGTGGATCAAAATAGATTGCATTACATTTTAGTAATGGTTTACATAACACAAATTAAATCACATTCTAGACATAAATTACTCCATTAATGATTCTTTGAAATTTTAAAATAAATGACAACTTCAAGTGTCTCTACTACATGTGTAAAGGGGTTTCCATAGTATTCATTAAAGAAACCAATCATCCCATTGATGATTTGTAAATATTCCATGGAAACTATCCTCCCTAGGAATCCCCTTTAATTCTCCATCCATGTTAATCCTCACACAACCATATACTATTTGTTTCCATGAAATTTTAATAGTTCCCATAGGTTTTTTTACTTCGAAATAACTCCAAATCAATTATATACTAAGAAGTCACAAATAGAGCAGGATGGAAACACATTTTGTAATTGAATATTCTCCATTATGTTACTAATGAGGAGAAACATGACATCATTGATGGAAGTGTAATGTCCATTTAAGATTTCAAAATTCTTGTATCTCCAAATAACAAATCATTTATCCATTAAGGAAATGTAGATAACGATTTGTTATTTGTTATTTCGTAGGTGATATAGAAATATTGGGAAATATAAGAATTGACTCCATGTTACTTGACTATATAATAGTAATTTCAAATAGGTTGAACGTAATCTTACAGAATGGTTTGGTGAAGGTTCAATACCACCACTTATGTTCATCATCATCAGATATGACCTATAATAGATACAGAAATAGTAGAATTAAATGAAATGATATTTTAGATGTTTCTTTAGTTTGAAATATTCTATGAATAATCCCCTATATTTGATAGAATCTAGATGGTTTAATAATTACGTTATGGTATTACTTAAGCTAACCTCATTTGGGAATAGAGCTTCTAGTTGTAAAAACATGATACAAGTTGTTATTGAGTGTTCTAAACCTAATATTTTCTTATATGAGAGTATCCTTAGAATGAATAAAGAAATTTTTTTATGAAATTTTTAATAACTGATAGTAACTCCACATTTTCCCCCTAGATCATCCATTATAGAGTTATTTTTACCATAAATATTGAATGTTTTTTTGAACAGTCTACATCTAGGAAATCCAATCATGTAACCATTCCATAACATTAGGGTATATTCTCTTTTCCCACACCATTTATAGTGAAAATAATTCTTTAGTAAACCACTCTATGAGACTTGAATGATTGAGGATAAAATATAGCAAATAGATCCAAATTTAAGACTTTTAATAATCCTACATTTGATAAAGTCCTACCATAAATATTTATCAGTATGTAACTTCCATATAAAGTGAACCTGAAGTTATTTGTTTGTGTTTTCTAGTATCCTTATGTCACGACCCGCCTTCGCCAGAAGGAGGGAAGGGTTAAGATATTTCCAAGACCTTCCTTCTTTATTTTGAAGAAGAGATAATGAACCCCGAAACCCTCCTTCTATAGGTCCCGAAGTGGTGACTAGCACCAAGGGTATGGAAATCACACACAAATGGAAGGAATTACCCTTTTTGTTTTATAGGATCGGGAAATAAGATGATAAACCCAAAAACACCAAAACTGAAAGAAAAGTAAGGCCAGAAGTAAACCATTCCCACATGCATGTTCAAAAGTAAAAGATACATGATACAAGAACTCCAAAGATAAAGTTCCAAAAGAAAGAAAAATGACAACAGCGACTGCCCCAAGGTCCTAGCTAGTACGGTTCCGTACGATCCCTGATGTCGTCCTGGAAACTTGAAAATAGTTTTATATACGTATGGTGACCATACAAGTATAATCATTAGGAAAAAACCTAAAGCTCTTGTGCACAAGTGGGAAGGCATTCTAATGCCCTGTGAGAAAAGAGATAACCAAACACCCAACAAGGAAACTAACCACCCAAGACTCACCAAGGCACACTCCCCAAATAACGCATGTCAAGAAATGTATAATCAAAAGCACATCGATATTTGGATACCCAATGCCACTTTCCCACTATTTATTGAAGACATCCTACGCATCGAACCAATACATCCATTCTCACCACATTCCCACTCCCCCACCTCACCCGCACACAGCTGGGCCATCCTCACGCAGTCCCACTGCCAAACCTCGCCCGCACACACCTGGGCCACAACCGCACATCCCACCCATAGACACCTAGGCCACAACCACCACACATAACCATACCCACAAACACATGGGCCAAACCAACAACTTCCACGCCTGAAGACACCTGGGCTTCATCCAAAATATACTTGGAAAACAACATGCCCGCACACACCTGGCCCAACCACCAAACTACCATGACCGATGATTCTTGGGCCAATAAAGGACTTCAGGCTATCACAGCCTACCCGAAGGTACTTGGGCTATCTAGGAAAGGGAGAAGAAAGGATATAATAACCATCCACTAGTATAAGTGTTGGTAAAAACCCCCTCCCCCATGAAATGGGGGTGTTCAGCACTAATTTCTCAACATGGGTGGGGCACGAATAAGAAACACAAAAACTACAAGTATATGTATTGGTAACAAGCACTCACCAAATCTAGGTTTTTCTTCAGCCAGCCTAAAGAACACAATCAGCACCCATTCCCAGGTCACAACTCATACCAAACCAAAACCATTGTCCCATCCTCATTTTCATGTTCAATAATAATGTTTAAATAAGTTTCTGCACCTACTTGGGAAACTAGAAAGCGAGTACAGTCAAACATCAACCTAAACATTCACACGTGGTTCTCTTGTAATGTCAAAACCACAAAAAGGGATATGTGAGATCCCTCAAAGTACTAGAACCAAGGAAAACCCCAAGATACTACCCCATGTTCCCAAACCCCATGAGCCAACGGTTTCTCAACAACAAAGGATTCCACCCCAATTCGTGATATAATCAAGGTGACCACACGACCTCAAATTTTACAACCAGAGAAACCATAACAATAGGGGATCCCATCCCCACCCACACCACCCAGCAATCGGCCTGTGAAAGAAAAACAACCGAACCACTACCACCAACACAAAGCATGCCCATTCCGGTATTTTATGACTTAAAAGATTTAACACACTCCAGGATTCAAATTTTGTTGTACCTTAACTGGAGTTATCACAGAAAAGGATTGATCCTAGTGATTTAAATTTATTATCTGAATATACGTAATTAACCAATTTCCATTACACAACCAACACAAGAAGTAAGGGTTTATTAGCGCACAGAGAAATACCACCAATGGCCATGATTTTTAGTAGGCGTAAGCCCGCACAAAACAGAATTCATTAATCTTGAAAGAGAAAAATAGAGTAGCGGTCACACCCTTCCCCTTCATTCTTAGAATCTGCTTATTATATTCATTAAGCTTTGGTTCATCCAATTCTACAGAAGCAATATCGTACCCACCCTGCAAGATACACAGAAAGGAGAGAAAAAGGTGAAACACTACCTGATTGATCGACGATCGAAGCTTCTCTTCACACGCGAGTAACAGGGGATGCACGATTTGCAGGGGTGGGGCCTCGGGAACTCAAGCACAAGTAGACGAATGATTGAGGTTGATCAAGTAAAAGAAACCCAGGGTGAACCATTTAGTTTATAAGGTCCGGGGATGGTTGAGATACTGAGATAAGAACACTAAACCGCGTAAGGAGCGAGGTCATGGGTTGACCACGCAGCCACACACGTCATTAATGGGTCCCCGCTTTAGGGGCAGTTTAAACAGATGCACACAGGGTACCTCATCAAATGCTTAATTAAACTCCATTTATTGGCGTTACTGGGCTTTAAAACAATCTTAAAGGGGTCAAAATAGGTTTTAAAACCCAATTTGCGCAAAAAGGAGGTGCTACTAGGAAACTCGTGGGGTAGGTAAGAGACACCAGTAGCTGAGGGCTACCGGTGGCTGACAGCAACCAGTAGCCGAGAGCTACCGGTAGGCCGAGCGACTGGTAGGCTGAGCTACTGGTAGGCCTTCTACCGGTTGGCTAATTCTACCAGTAGGCCTACCGTTAGGGGTCAAAACTTCACCGAGAAGCCTTGATAACTTACCCAGACTACCCAGAACACCCAACATCCGATTTTTACAAAGTAATGGACCCCCAAAAACCTAGCCCATTAAATTAGATGCCTCTCAAACTATTGTCTCCCTTGAGAATCAAAACAACCAGATGGCAAGAGAGGGTCCGAACAACCACCTCGAAAGATACCTCTCCGGATTGAAACCCATTGTTAACTAAAAAGACCTTCCTCTTAAGAACCATGGTACATACCATGTAAAACTACCCAGTCATGTGGGTTGGGGAGTCTCTTCCCCCATGTTAAGATACTATCTGGTTTGGATGGCACTGACTCGCCCACACGAGTTTAATCGCATCGACCTTAATGCGTATTGATTAGGCGTCGGGTCCTCCCCTCCCCATAGCGAGGAATTTTCACACACATTCAGAGGAAAGAAAAACCACATATTTCATAGCCAAAAAGGTAAAATGATCCACCAAAAGTATAACTAGAATAGTACAAGACTCAAAATAGCTCAGGGTACTGGGCACGCATCTGTGCTTCCCTCTCCCACGTACTCTCCTCAAGCCCACCATGTCTCCATAACACATATACCAAGGGAATGGTTTTCCCACGAAGAACCTTCTCCCAACGATCCTCGATCATCACTTGTCTTTCCACAAAGGCCACATCATCCTCGATGTCTAGCTCTCCCCAGTCGAGGATGTGTGAATCGTCATGAAGATACCGATGGAGCTGGGACACATAGAAAACGTCATGTATCCTCAGTAGCAGCGATGGTAACGCTAGTTGATAAGCCACTTCATCGACCCGCCGCAACACTTAGAAGGGTCTGATGAACCTGGGAGAAAGATTAATCCCCTTGTCGAACCTCTGTTGTCCATGCCGAGGGGAGACCTTCAAGATCACATGGTCTCCAACCTCAAACTCCAAGGGCATTCTCCTGGTATCAGCATACGACGTCTGTCAGTCCTGGGCTGCCTTCATCTTTTCCTGTATAAGCTGGACCTTCTCTGTCGTGCTTTGCACCACCTCCGGGCCAATGATACCTACCACTTCGACTTCGGTCCAACACACAGGTGAGTGTCATGGACCCCCGTACAAGGCTTCAAACGAGGCCATTCCAATGGTAGAGTGATAGCTATTATTATATGAAAACTCTACCAGAGTAAAGTGTCTCACCCATGATCCTCTTGAGTCAAGAACACATGCCCACAACATATCCTCCAAGGTATAGATGGTGCGCTCTATCTATCCATCTGTCTGGGGATGGAAAGCAGTGCTAAGACATATCCGGGTGCCAAAATCATACTGCAATCCTCTCCAGACTCGTGAGGTAAACCGTGCATCCCTATATGAGACTATGGACCTCGGAACTCCATGCAACCGCACCACCTCATCCACGTACCTTCGTGCCAAAGCATCCACTACACTTGACTCCTTAATCGCTATAAAGTGATCCGATTTCATCAATAGGTCCACTCCTACCCAGATGAAATCGTATCCCCCTTGATCCTTGGGTAGTCCTGTGAGGAAATCCTTCGAGATTTCCTCCCACTTCCACTCGGGGACTTCCAGAGACTGCAGTAGGCCACCTGGAACACTGTGTTCAGCCTTCACCTGCTGACACACTAGGCACTTGGCCACAAACTCTACCACTACTCTCTTTACTTCGGGCCACCAGAACTGTCTCTTCAGAACCTTTTACATCTTGGAAACTCCCGGGTGCACTGCTAGGGGTGAGTTGTGGAACTCACCTAGAACCTTGACACGCATCGCCTCTAGAACAAACAACATTCCTCAGAAAAGCATCTGATACTGACCATCCTCTATCCACCCTTTCGGAGCATTGCTCTGGTCAACTCGGTCATCCATCACCTCGCACTCTGGGTCTCCTCCCTGAGACTCCTCCACTTTCTTCAATAAAGAAGACTGCATTGTCATCTGATACAGGCAACCTCTACCTCCATCCGTCCTCACATCCAGGTGCAAGGCAGCCAACTCCTCCATCACGTTTGAGGCGTTTTCCGACTCTCAGACCGCATCCTTATGCGACCTCCTTCTCAAAGAATCGGCCACTACATTCCCCTTCCCTGAAGTGTAGGAAATCTCGAAGTCGTAATCTTGGAGGAACTCCATCCACATTTACTGCTGCAAGTTTAGGTCTCGTTGGGGGAAGATATACCTCAAGATTTTGTGATCTGTGAAGACCACAAAACATTCTCCAATGAGGTAATTCTGCCATAACTTTAGCACAAAAATGACCGCTGCAAGCTCTAGGTTCTGGATGGCATAATTATGCTCATGAGGGCATAACTGCCTAGACCCATAAGAGATCACTCCTTGTTGCTACATCAAAACACATCTGAGGCCTTTCCCTAATGCATCACAGACCACCTCATACACCGCCCCTTCTTCTAGTAGTCTCAACACTGGGGAACTAATCAACTTCTCCTTTAGATAGCTGAAGGCTGTCTCGCACTTCTCATTCCACACGAAAACCTGGCCCTTCTTGGTCAAGGCTGTCAAAGGGGTTGTAACATGGGAGAAATTGGGTACGATCCTCCGATAGTAACCCACCAGCCTGAGGAAACTGTGAACCTCTGACACATTCTTGGGTGTTTCCCAAGAAACAACCGCCTCAACCTTTGATTGGTCCCCCGCTACTCCCTGCTCGGACACTACGTGCCCAGGGAAGTGCACTTCTCGCGTCCAGAACTTGCATTTTGAAAACATCCCATAGAGCTGGTTCTGTCAGAGGACCTCCAAAACCTTCCTCAGGTGCTCCGTGTGATCCTCCTCTGATCTTGAATATATTAGGATATAGTTGATGAACACAACTACGCACCGATCTCGGTACTCCCGGAAGATGGAGTTCATAATCCCCATGAACACAGTCGGGGAATTCGTAACACCGAAAGGTGGGACTACAAACTTGAAGTGTCCATATCTACAACTGAAGGCCATCTTTGGGATGTCTCCCTCTTTCACCCTCAACTGGTGGTACCTAGACCATAGGTCGATCATCAAGAACCATCCTTACCCTTTCAGTTGGTCGAAAAGATCGTCTATCCTCAGGAGAGGGTAGTGATTCTTGATCATTACCTAATTCAGCCTCCTATAGTCTATGCAAAACCTCATACAACCATCTGCCTTATTTTCGAACAAGACTGGAGCACCCCACGGTGACACACTTGGTCAAACATAACCCCTCTTCATCTTATTGTCAATCTCAATCCGAAACTCCCGTAGCTCCGAAGGTGCCATCCGGTAAGGATCCATCGAAATCGGACGAGCATGAGGCTACAAGTCTATCCCAAACTCGATATCATGTCGAGGGGGTAGAGTCGTTACCTCCTCAGGAAATATGTCCATAAACTCGGTGACGATTCCTGGCACCTCTACCATCTCATCATCTACTGACTCTACTGATAGCTCGTCTAATAAGGAGAGGAGGGGTTCCTCTCACCTATTGCCCTTCTGACTGCCCTACTCACCGGTGAAATTAACACGCCAGCCACCCAAGTCTGATAACACAACCCTTCCTCGGAAGCAGTCGATGATGACACCCACAGAGAACAGACATTTGATGCCTAGAATGACATCGTATGGATGTATCTGTAGTAGTAGTAAATCCTTAACCGACTGATGTGGTCCTATCATCAATCTGCATCCTCGACAAACATATAACAAGTGGGTCTGACCTCCGACTGGTGTGATCAGCACCAGGGTCACTCGAAGTCTCTTCGCATCTAGGCCCAGATCATGGGCTAGACCGGGTGAAACAAAGGAGTGAAAAGATCTGGTATCGAACAAGGCATAAGAAAGGGCATTGAACAAACTGATCATACCATGGACAACCTCTGGTCCTGCTGGAACTACTGCCTTTGTGGTGTGCAACTGTCCATGCCCAGCTCTTCTGCCCCTTGGTTGTCGGCCGCCTCCCTGACCATGCCCTGGTTGGGGTCCCTAAGGAGCACCCCGAGGTCATCCTCCCCCTGTATCGTCTGCCCTAAGAGGAGCGGGAGCTTGCTTCCCCTGCTGCTGCTGCTGGAAGGGCATAGCTTGAAGCTTCTGCTAAAGCGGGTGCTGAGCCTATTTGCCACTGTCGTACTGAACTTAGTCTGGGCACTGATTCTGGAGATGTCCATGGCTCCCACCGATGAAGCACCTCAGTCCTGGGCCCGAACGGATTGGGAGAGGACTGGGGGACCGGAACTGGAACTGTTGTGGCCTTCTCCCTGCTGGTCGGAACTGAGAGAGACCTGATGCTATTGGTCTGGTGCTGACAGCCTTCCCCTTCGATGATCCCAGCTAGATCCCCACTCGTGTCACACCTCCTAGATCATGCATCCTCTCCACCACTTCATCCTTCATCTGGATATCCATGTATATCATCAAGTTGAAGGGGGTAACAGCATACTGGAGGGAGGGTCGGAGCACCTCCTCTAAAAATCTCGCCCGATACTCCTCATCTAAGAAGTGGTCCGGGGAAAAGCAGAGGAGGTCCTTGAACTTATTCCACAGCTCCCATACTGACATACTCCCCTGTTGGAGGGAGAGTAGCTCCGGCCTCTTCTCTTCCTTCATCGTAGAAGAGAGGAATTTTGCCCAGAACTCCTCGAAATCAGCCCATGCCACCTCTACCTCTCTCCTCTCCCCCAGGTAGAGCGTCCACCACTGACACGCTACTCCCCACATCTGGCTGACAGCTAGAGGAAACCAGTACTCAAGGAGAGCCTGAATCAGGTCGAAAGCTATCACCAGCTCTTCTAGCCAGCTTTCTGCCTTCATGTTAGAGGTGTTGCCCTCATACATATCGAGGATCTGTCGCTAGAAGTCTCAAAGCAACTTCTACCACTGGTCATCCTCCTCCTCTCAATCAGCCCTCTGCCGATCAGCCAAGTCAACCTCTTGGGCCTCGATCTCCTGTATAACTCGTGGTCGTCTCCCAGGTGCCATAGCTGCAAGGTAAACATGGAATGCCTAAGCCCAAGTAGTGCAGAATATTTTTTCATAAATATTCCTAACTTCTTATTTATTTCAAATTCCCAAAACACCCAAGAAACACGAGAACACAAGTCATTATGATGAATTTTACTTTCCTAGGGTCTCTACCCTACAATCATTGTGGCCTCACTTGGTCGTTTGGTAGTTCCAGATTCCTTTCATTGGATCACGGGGGGGCCTAAAATCTCGTTTCCTAGATGGTCTTCCCTGGCCTAATTCACACACAAAGATCACCCAACACTGTTTCCCTACCATCCCATGCAATCCTTACTATGCCTAACTCCAGACTCCATCCTATCTCTCAAACCTCCACCTTTGATACCATTCTGTCACGACCCACCATCACCAGAAGGAGGGAAGAGTCATTAGATTGCCAACCCTTCCTTCGTTAAGTTGAAGGAGAGATATTGACCCCCGAAACCCGCCTTCTATAGGTCCCGGAGTGGCGACTAGCACCAATGGTAAGGAAATCACACACAAATAGAATTCATTACCCTTTCTGTTTTATAGGATTGGGAAATAAGATGATGAAACCCAACAACACCAAAACTGAAAGAAAATTAAATCCAGAAGTAATCCATTCCAACATGAATGTTCAAAAGTAAAAGATATATGACACAAGAACTCCAAAGATAAAGTACCAAAATAAAGAAAAACGACAACAGCAACTTCCACAAGGTCCTAGCTAGTACGGTCCCGCACGATCCCTTAAGTCATCCTCAAAACCTGAAAACAGTTTTATATACGTAGGGTGAGCATACAAGTAATGTATAATCCAAAGCACATCGATGTTTCGGTACCTCGCGCCACTTTCCCACTGGTTATTGAAGACATCTTACGCATCGAACCAATCCCACCATTCTCACTACAGTCCCACTGCCACACCCTGCTCGCACACACCTGGTCCATCCTCACACAGTCCCACTGCCAAACCTTGCCCGCACACACCTGGGCCACAACCGCACATCCCGCCCGCAGACAGCTGGACCAAAACCACCACACGTAACCATACCTGCAAAAACCTGGGACAAACCAACCACTGCCACACCCAAAGACACTTGGGCCTCATCCTGAAGATACTTGGGAAATAACCCTCCCGCACACACCTAGGCCAACTACCACACTACCTTGCTCGAAGATTCTTGGGCTAATAATGGACTTCAGGCCATCCCAGCCTACCCGAAGGTACTTGGGAAATCCTGGAAAGGGAGAAGAAAGGAGATAATAACCAGCCACTAGTAGAAGTGTTGGGAAAAACACCCTCCCCTCTGAAATGGGAGTGTTCGGTACTAAGTGATCAACTTGGGTGGGGAACGAATAAGAATAACAAAAACTAAAAGTATATGTATAGGTACCAAGTACTCACCCAATCTAGGTTTTTCTTCAGCCAGCCTAAAGAACACAATCAGCACCCATGCCCAAGTCACAACTCATAACAAACCAAAACCATTGTCCCATCCTCATTTTCATGTTCAAAAATAGTTTTTAAATAAGTTTCTGCACCTACTTGGGCAACTAGCAAGCAAGTACTGTCAAACATCAACTTAAACATTCACACCCGGTTCTCTTGTAAAGTCACAACCACAAAAAGGGATATGTGAGATCCCTCAAAGTACTGGAACTAGGGAAAACCCCATGATACTACCCCATGTTCCCAAACCCCATGGTCCAATGGTTTCTCAACAACAGAGGATTCCACCCCAATTCATGATAAAATCAAGGTGACCACACAGCCTCAAATTTTACAACCAGTGAAACCATAACAACAGGGGATCCCATCTCCACCCACATCACCCAGAAATCGGCTCGTGAATGAAAAACAACCAAACCACTACCACCAACACAAAGAAATCCCATGCCGGTATTTTCATATTTAAAAGATTTAACACACCCCATGATTCCAATTCCGTTGTACCTTAACTGGGGTTATCACAGAAAAGGATTGATCCTGGTGCTTTCAATTTATTAGCCAAATATACATAATTAACCAATTTCATTTACACAACCAACACAAGAAATAAGGTTTTATTAGATCAAAGAGAAAGACCACCAACAGCCATGATTTTTAGTAGGCGTACGCCTACACAAAACAGAAATCATTAATCATGAAAGAGAAAAATAGAGCAGCGGTCACACCCTTCCCCTTCATTCTTAGAATCTATTTATTATATTCATTAATTTTTGGATCATCCAATTATATAGAAGCAATATCGTACCCACCCCACAAGATACACAGAAAGGAGAGATGAAGGTGAAACCCTACCTGATTGATCGACGATCGAATCTTCTCTTCACGCGTGAGTAACAGGGGATGCACGATTTGCAGGGGTGGGGCCTTAGGAACTCAAGTATGAGCAGATAAATGATAGGAGGGTGATCGAGAAAAAGAAACACAGGGATAACCCTTCAGTTTATAAGGTCTAGGGACGGTTGAGATACTGAGATAAGAATGCTAAACCATGTAAGGAGCGGGGTCGTGGGTTGACCACATGGCCCCACACGTCATTAAAGGGTCCCCGCTTTAGTGGTGGTTTAAACTGACGCACATAGTAGACCTCATCAAACGCTTAATAAAATTCCATTTTTGGGCGTTACTGGGCTTTAAAATAAGATTAAAGGTGTCAAAATAGGGTTTAAAACCCAATTTTCGCAAAAAGGAGGCACTACTGGAAAACCTGTGGGGTAGGCAAGAGCCACCGGTACCCGAGGGCTACCGATAAGCTACAGCCACCAGTAGACCGAGCTACCTGTATGCCGAGCTACGGGTAGGCTACGACTATCGGTAGACCAAGCTACCGGTAGGCCGAGCTACGGGTAGGCCTGCTACCGGTAGGCTAAGGCTACTGGTAGGCCTACCGTTAGGGGTCAAAACTTCACCAAGAAGCCTTGATAACTTTCCTAGACTACCCAGAACACCCAACGTCAGATTTTTACAAAGTAATGGACCCCCAAAAACCCGGGCCATTACACCTTATGCCAATCCCCATGATTTAGTGGTCCTATATAATTCATTCCATGATTAATTGAAATAGTTCTTCTCATAAATACAGCCACTACAAACTATGTTATTAATATAAGTATTAAGTCCCTTAAGCAGGTTGGATAACCACATATACATCGTAACAGAACAGAAAACATGGAGACAATAACAACCTTGAACAAAGAGATCCTTCCATTTATTGACAAAGATTTTCCTTTCCATTGAGAAATCTGGAATTTGATTGATAATGCCACACCCAAAGCATAGGAACCCATAATTATGTAAATGTAATCACAAACTCATTGATTTCAATAAATTTTACAATATATTATTTCCAAAAATTATGAAATCCTATTACAAAATAAATATAAAACTTCCTCCAATTAATGATTTATCCAATGATATCATCATAATGTTTGAAAATTATTTCAAACATTTTGATAGTTGTTGTATCCCCGTGACATAATATAATAAGATCATATATATATATATATGTATATATATATATATATTATGTTGCACGGTACAGTTAAACCCATTACATATTGTATCACATTATAATTCCCATCATTAAGCATCTTATTGATATATTTATCGAGATTATCCTTTAAAATACAAAATATAATATCAAATAAATGATTTCCTTTACTAATAAACATATTTCTTGAAAAATAAACCATGGGTGATCCATTATAAATCCCAAAAACCCTAGTTGAAGAGATAAGAGTTATCAACAAAAAATGGAATCTATCACAAAAATCCAAACTTTTTTTAAGATAATGATTATAAAGTCTTGACTCCTACTATCGAAATCATTCATGACATCTAAATTTTTTAAAATGTTACAACCTTATTGATTTTTGTTATCTGATTTACACATTTTGAGGTAGTGACGAGGAAGCGATGTATAATATAGCCTTTTATGAAACCAAATTGGTTTTATGATACAATGATGTCTATCAACAGAGGTAATCTGTTATTAATCTCCTTGCTAATAAATTTTTATAAGGTCTTTGAATGATTTACAGGCTTAATAATAATAATTAATATAATCTTACACTAATTTTAGTAGTAATATATAATTTTAAAAGATATATACTAATTATGAAATATATACATGAATAATAATTATAATATAATGAACTAATATATAATTAATATAAATATAAAAAATGCCTAAAATTTAACAAATATACAAAAAACCTTACAATTTTTATAAAGGTTAAAATATCTATTTAAAATCATGATAAAAAGTGTTTATAAGTGTTGGGAATGTCTATGTTACTCGAAAAAAACTGTTTATGATGCCACATTTATAACATCATTTATTTATATCATATGTTATATTTTATTTTCAACTTATTTTATTAGATAACTGATGTAAAATTTATCTTCAACATTAGTGATAATAATAACCGACATGGAAAATCTTTAAAAAATTTGATGAAATGGTTGTCCTGACATTTTATTTCATTTTAGTCGCATTACCTCTATCATATTTTTCTCCCAAATGAAAATATAGCCCATCTTTTGATGGTCATACAATCCACCAATCTACTTCATGATTCATCTACTGATACACTAAGACCCCTTCTATCATTTTTCCTTCATATAATTCTCTCTTTTGACATCCACTACATATCAAGTTGTTTCTTTTCAATTGTTTTATTTTTTCCACTTGGTTTCTTTTTCACATATTCATACAAACAAATATTGTGGTTACTTGGGGTTTTATCATTATCCATTGTATTTATGTTAGTTAAAATTTTTTGATTTAAAGAATAATTTTAGGTGTTGTTATTTTTACAATTTTCTCCACAAATGTTATAACTATATTTTTAGAGTTACCTTAGTTGTGTTACTGGAAATCTATTATACACTATACAAGCTTTGATTGTGACTTGTAGTTTACCAAAGATACATTTTACATTTACATGGTTTTAAATATATGAAAATTATTTATATTATTATTTATGTTCATTTGGTTTTAAAAATAAATTAGATTTTAGAAATTAAACATTTTGTTATTAAATGTTTAATATTTTCTAAAATGACTTTTTTTAAATAATGAACATATTTTCTCTCTATATTGGAAATTATGTTCTCTATATTATTAATTGTTATTTATTTATTCATTTAATAAATAAAAATAAATCAGATTTCATATAAACTTTTGTTATGTATAAATCATGGTGTGACAAATATCATTTTTTTTTGTATTTTAAGAATTATAATGTCTTTATTACTAATATTAGTTTTAAAATATATTTTATCATTTTGAATATTTATTTTTAAATAAAATTATTATTTTGTATGGTTTTTTATAAAAGTAAATTTTAATTTTAATTTCATTATATATTAACTTATATTCAATACATAAACTTATTTATAGGTGATACAAAATAATAGTTTGATTTATAAACACTCTACAAGTAAGGAATATAAGGAAAGGGTTTATGCTTTTCTGAATTTACCATATAAAATATTCCAAAAAAACAATATATATTTTTACACATGATTGAACTTTTTTAATTAGACAAAGTGTCTAGGTAGATTAGTCAATGAGAATTTAATTTTCAATGGTTCTAATTCGAGTACAGTGTTTAGATTTGGCTTGGTGAAATTAGGAATAATTCAAGAACAAATAATTAAAGAGATTTTCAAGATGATAATTGTAGTTAGACTGACTAAAGGATTCGACATATGAAAGTATAAATAATTGATAAAATTTCAATGATAGGGAATATATATGGTGACGGTGAAAAAACAATGTATCAAGGATGTTTCAATGTTATTGTTTTATCAATCGTGTTATGATTTGGTATCTTGCATGTCAGATATGGATGGATTCAAATGAGTTTTTAATATTTTATATATCTATTGAAGGATGTATTTCTTCAATAAAATGATCTACCATATTCACTTAATAATATAATAAAATATTATTCCTCATGAGATTGGTGTATAATAATATACATGTATACCCCAAAAAATGTGTACTATATAGGAATGAATTTGAAGGCCTTTCATATATTCCTAAATAGGGAAAAGCATAGTATAATTTGAAATAAAAATCGTAGTTTAATTTATCTATTATTCCAATTACCAATAATCCTACAAAGTAAATTTTGTATCATCCTATAATAGATTTTCAAAAACCTTTATTTTAAAATTAAAATGATAAAAAAGTTTAATATGTCATATAGATGAGTGAATATCTGAAGGAAATGTACTTCATCTTGGTGATTTCCACTATAATATAAAATCAATCAGAAATTTATTATATTGATAAATGTATTTAGAAATATAAAACTTGGACTATGTATATATGGAATGAATCTATATTAGATCAATAATAGAAAATATATTTCATGACTTCTTTTTTTGGTAATTTATAACTTATCTTCTGAATTTTGTATGAATCAAAAATATATCATAATAATGTTAATGATTTATAGACTAAGAATGATTTGAAATAACATTTATGTTTAATTTTAATCATTAATTGATGTTTTGATATCCTTGTGAGAGGAACAAATCAAAGTGTACAATTATTATAAAAAGTATAATTTTAAATTCCATGAGTTGAATATGTTAACTATAAATGAGTTACCAACGTATGAAAATATTTCTTGAAACGATGATAAGGATCATAAAGCATATCCAATTTTCTAATAATGTAATTTATGTCTTCACTCACAATACGGAAGAAAAAAATGCACATCATTCATCACATATTTCTTTTTTCTTATGGATCTCTCTTATATATTAATAAAAAAATTCATTCAATGACTCGGGGGAATTTTATATTGGTCCATGTAATATTTTAACCAATCAATATTTTGAGAGGGTGAAAGCCATTTATTTTATATTTGAAAAGAACTAAAAATTTAATAATAACATAAATATATATAATAAATTATCAATATTTTTAGAGAACCCATAATGGAGTTATCATGAGTTCAAACATAACATTAATTTGATTCATGTTGAAAAGAATATATGTTATAGTTTTATAAAAAATTATTATATATTAATGGTAAGACTTTGAATGTTTTGAACTCAAGATTAGAATTACTATAAATGGGAATGCATTTGGTGTTATCTCCCAATACTGAAGGAAAATTAATAAAAATGACTCTATTTTGATTTGTATTATTTAAGAGGGAAAAATAATATTTTTCATTGCCTCCTTAGTATCAAAGTTGATCAGGGTTATTTTAAAAATGTATAAAAATTCACTATATAATTTGATGATATGGGCATGATATTTCATGACTATAAATTTATAATTAAACAATTTTAAAAAATATAGTTACATGGAATAATACATGTCATGATGAAAAAAATATTATAAGTCATATTACATGGTATACTACCCATCCATGTGAAATTAACTATCATCATGGTGTGTTACATTTTCAATTCCATTTGTAATAATGTGATGGATAAAAATTAAATAAAAAATCAGTGAATGAGGTAATTAATATACTATATCAACTAGAAATGTGTTTTCCATATTTTTTTGATATCATGGAATATTTAATGGTTTATTTAGTGTGAGAAAACAAATAATTATGATCCTGTATTTCTATGTGGGATATATCTTTTTTAAAGGTATATTAAGATATTTTTGTGGTATGTTAAGAACCAATATTTATATTAATCCTCCATTATTTATATTTTTATTTCTGTGGTGATAGAGTAGTTTTTTATAGACTACTTTTTTATAGAGGATGAGGTTGATTTGTGTACATCTCTGCATGAAAGAGTCATTTCTTTGGGGGAAATGAGACATGTTGATTGAAAATATAGTCACTACTAGGTGAAAAAATAATACAATTACATTAAAATATAATTAATAACATAGATGATGCTCAGTTATATTCAAAATTTCATAGTAATATGTTAAAAACATTATCCAATGATGTAAAATATATCAGTTATGTATGATAATAAGAAATCATTTTCCATGTTTAAAGGAGATCGTGTGTTATATATATGATATTACAAAACCATTTATATGGTTAAGAACAGCTTAAATATAAATGTGATAACATGGTTCAGGTATTCCATTAATAGATACACATTTTATATCAAATACCAATACAAAATATGTATATATTAGAATAGTGGTGTAATGGTGTTCTCAGAAGCAATATATGTTTTTAGTGAAAAATACAAACAACCAATCTCTTTATTAAGTTTATATTACAATGTTATTAAAAAAATATTGGAGATTTCTTATATTAAATTTTGAGTTCTTGTGTATAATGATTAATGGGTTGTCGGTGATTTCCTGACTGATGGATGGCCTCGCATTCGCCCGGTGCTCCTAGCGCTCTCGGCGTTTCTACTTCACCCCCTTCCACTTACACTGCATTTAGGGATATTTTAGTAAAAGAAAAGAAATGATTTGATAGTTTATAAAAGAAATGAAAACAAAAGAAATGATTGTGATTTCTATCCTTGAGTTTGGATCAACAACTTCGTAAAACAAAATAAATGATTTGGATTTCTCTCCATCATGTTTGGTGACAATTTTTAAAAGAAAAGAAAAGAAACTATTTTGATGCAATTGACACAAAGAACCTTTGTTAAAAAATAACACATACACACAATATTAATTCAAGGTAATCAAAATAATTAAAATAACAAACAATTATTATCTCAAAATTATTAATTCAAGGTAATCAAAATAATAAATTCAAAATTTTAAATTCAAAATAATTATTATTTTAAAATAATTACTAATTCAAAATAGTTATTAATTCAAATTAATTAATTCAAAATATCTATTCATTCAAAATTATTTATAAAAAATTTATATAAAAAATTAATTCAGAATAATCATAATTAATTATAATCAAAATTATCTATAATCAAAATTATTTATAAATTATCTATGATTATTTATAAACACAAAATTAGTCATAATCAAAATTATTTATATAACATTATAAAAAAATTATATTTTGATTGTTATTATTACTTATAAATTATGTTGAACATAGAAACATCATTATTTATAAATTACATTGAACAAAATTTATTCATTTATTTATAAATTATTTATGCAGGAACCGTTGAATTATTCATGCATGTAATGATTATTTATTTATTTATAAATTATTCAGTATATATATTAGAGATAATTTTGGAAATTTTAAAAAGTAGTGCAATGAGGATGATTCCCGTCGGAATCGTCCCTATTTTGGGACGATTCCAAAAGCGTCGGAATCATTGACAGGGGAGAAATCGATTTCCCCCCATTTTCCGTGCATTTCTTTTCTCTCTATCTTTTTGACATTGCCAAACAGAAAAAATCTGTTTCAATCTACCCATATCATCTCTTTTCTTCCCAAACCAGCGCTGCAAAATGAGTGCTTAGGGTTTCCTGGCCCCCCATTCGGCGGCGATACCTCACTTCGTCGGGCTTGTCCTTTCTTCCCAGTCCAGTTTTCTTCTTCCCCCATGTTTTTATTATGTTCTCGGATTTACGCCCTTTGCTTTGCTTGGCCCCCCTTTTCTTCTTCTAGTCTCGTTCTCTCCTCCCCCTTCTTATAGGGGGCTGCGGCGGTCTCAGGTCTTGCTCCTCATTGGCATTGCTTTATTCTTTTATCTCCCCTATTCGGTTATCTATTTTGTGGGGTTTCTTATCGCCGATGCTTTAGGTTTTTTTATTCTCTCTTAAGGTTTTGTTATGGATGTGAGGATTTTATATTAGATTTTCTCGATGTGATGTAGGGATTCTTCTATAGAGAGGAAGTGCTTCTTTGGATTTTTTCTGGTTTGTTGGTAGCAAGGGAATCCGAAGAAAGCGATGAAGTTCATGTACAGGCATTGTAAGAACCCGGTTCATAGTTTTGAGGAATGAGCTTCTTCATTTTCCTTTTCCCTAAGTGTTTTTGAGAAAATATGGAAAATGGGGAAAAATCCTAAATTTTGGAACTACATGCCATGTACTTTTCCACACGCAGTGTACTTTTGGTCTCGTGGGATGGGTACACGGGGCGTGTAACCATGTCGGCGATGAGGGGTGTTGGAACCAACTATATGCCACGTAGTGGTCCTTTTTAGCCTGTGGGAACTGCACTATATTAGCCTGAGGGCATGACTGTATTAGCCTAAGGGAAACTTACTATTTCTCCTGAGGGAAACCTTTCATGCATGAGGGATTGACTTCTGTGCCTGAGGGAGACACTTCCTACGCATGAGGGCAATTTCTGTTATACCTGAGGGATATACCTGCGGGTTGGATTCTTCTTACCTGGTGGTAAGATTTTTCTAGTCTGAGGATGTGGACTATTTTACTAGAAATTCATTGAGGTTATTTCTAATATATAATGGATTAAATGAATAATAAAATGGAAATTTAATTGTTAAGTTAGTTACTTTTTAGTACTGATTACTTTATTGCATTCTAATATTGCACATTGTTGTTGCATGCTTACACGTAGATGGGCATGGGCCTTTGGTGGGTTCCTACTGAGATATATTTCTCACACCCTATTTGGTTCATGATTTTCGGCCCAAACAGATTACATTTTTGCAGGTGTGGATAGGGGAAAGAGTCCCTATACAGGTACTTGACTGTTTCTGAGGAGTATGAGGGCATTGGACCGATCCTAGGCTCGCGATGCTGCTGCCATCTATTTTGCTTTTTTTACTGTACTCTGCTTTTGGTTGTTCTGTATTGATGTATAAGATGTTCTGGCTATTTTCTTAGAACTTGTGACATGTAGAATCATCAATTATCTATTTTTGGTTATATCCATTGCTGTTGATTATTTCAGTTCTGTATGGTTTACAGCTTCCGCTGTTAGTTGTATGTTTTATTTAAATTCCGATGCGCTATACTTTGACAAATGAGGGCATAGTTTCCCCACTATCAGACCTGGGCCCTTGCTGCTAGTCAGCAGCCTCTGGCGTTTGGGTAAATGCGCTTGAGGTCACGTGGTGAACCGGATTCGGGGCACCCATTGTGTGGCACCTGGGTCCGGGACGTTACAAAGTGGTATTAGAGGAGTTTTCTTTTCTTTGACTTAATATTTAGAGTTGTAGCCAGGTATAGGATGAACTCTAGTTGGTAATAAGCTTTTCCTGGGTGTAGCTAACCCGTGTACTGGGAAAATACAGTCCACCTCGTATTGCAATTTTACTAATTTTTCAAATTTTACAGTTGATATGTTTTCACCGTTGGGTGACGCACTTGGATTGTGTTGTTTCTATTTTATCTATGGGTTCTATTTAGTTGCAACCCGATGAGATGAGGGTATAATGTCTCATGCATCATATATGAACATGCTAGATATCACATGTCATGCATAGTTTCCATGCCATGTAGGTGCATTAGAAATTGCATGTTGTTGTGATAGTTGTTGTGCTAGAAAAGCATGCTGTAGTGAAAGCTGCTCTGATAAAATACCTGCTTTGTGTGAACTGTTCATAGAATGGATGCAAAAAATTGGTTTTTGGGGGGTATGGGCCCCCATTGACCGGAATTTGGTGGATCATTGACTTTTTATTAGTTATAACACAGATAAGATTTCAAACATTGATTCGTGGGGAGTATGGGCCCTCACGGGTCGAAATTTGACACTTAGGTGTTGTTTTTTTTTTGGTATTTTCTAGGTTCCGGGAATGTTTCTGAGGCATACTGTCTGGAAACTTAGTATACACACTGTGTAGTGTCTTTATACACATCATGTATAACCTTCTGTTCGGGAAGAAAAATGATCTTTTGAGTACACGTCGTTTACCTTGAGTACATGCCGTGTAGTCTCTTTCCGTTTCACAAGCCATGTGGGTAGTGAAACGGGGTAGGGAAAGGCTTGGGTAAAACACGCCGTGTAGTTTTTGTACATTCCATGTAGTGTTGACCCGGATTCCGACCGTGTAACTAATAACATGGGTCGGTGAACTCCTGCACAGAACACGCCGTGACAATGATGAACACGCCGTGTAGTGTGACCTGGGGACTCAGCCGTGTAACGAAAAACACAGGTCAGTGTCACCTCTCCTTGAACATGCCGTGTACCCGTGGGACACGCCGTGTAGTATTGTCCTAGGACAGACCGTGTGGTGTTAGTCGTGTGGTGGGAAAACAGGGTGGTGTACACGCCGTGTGCGGGTGTAACACGTCATGTAGTGTCAAGCCGAGTAGTCGGTCGTGTCACAGACGACACGGGCAGTTGGGAAATAACACCATACACGGCGAATGAGATGAAGATCAAGGAGTTCCCCCTTGAGGTTGGTGGGTGTCACTTTCATTGGGACCTCTATGTCTTAGAGATGATGAGTTGTGGCGTCATTCTTGGGATGGACTGGTTGGTTCCCTATCGAGCCTTTGTAGACTTCTATCATCACAGGGTGCGTTTCATGTCCCCAGAGGGCGGAGAGTTTATATACAAGGGAGAATAGGATATTCAGGCGAGTCGAGCTCAACCAGAGAATCATGGGCAAGGTGGAGTCACAGCCCAGATTGTGAGTTTATATCTGGATGATCAGGGGACTTGTCAGACAGATTTCCCTCTAGTTTTTTATCGTTTCATGGATGTCTTCTCAGATGACTTTTCGGGTCTACCTCCAGTGTGTGAAGTGGATTTCTCTATTGATCTTGTTCCAAGAGCATCTCTGGTGTCTATTCCTCTTTATAGGATGGCTACACCTGAGCTGCAGGAGCTCAAGTGGCAGTTAGAGGAGTTGTAGGCAAAGGGATTTATCCGACCCAGAACTTCTCCTTGGGGTTCTCCGGTTCATTCTGTGATGTAGGCAGACGGTACCCTCATACTTTGTGTGGATTATCGGAAGCTGAACCAGTTGATGGTTAAGAACTGATATCCCTTGTCGAGGATATATGATCTTTTTTATCAGCTTCGTGGAGCACGGGTGTTCTCGAAGATTGACATGAGATCCGGATATCATCAGCTGCGAGTTAGACCATCTGATATACCACTCATAGCTTTCAGGAGTAGGTATGGTCTGTATGAGTATAAGGTTATGCCGTTCGGATTGAAGAACGTGCCAGCAGTTTTCATGGCTCTGATGAATCGTGTGTTTCATCCATACCTTGATTCTTTTGTGGTAGTATTCATGGACAACATCTTGGTGTACTCTCACACTTGACAAGACAATGCCACCCATCTTGATATCGTACTGAGTACACTGAGAGAGAATCAGCTATATGCTAAGCTCTCAAAGTGCAACTTTTGGATGGACCAGATTCACTTCCTAGGTTACATTATCTCAGAGGTAGGAGTTGCAGTAGACCCAGATAACGTGAGAGAAGTAGTTTCCTGGGAGCATCCTAAGAACGTGTTTGAGATATGAAGTTTCTTGGGGATGGCTGGTTAGTACAGATGCTTCAGATAGGACTTCTCCTGCTTAGTAGCACTGGTGATGGGTCTGACTAAGAAGGGTGTGAAGTTCGTTTGGTTAGAAGCTTGCGAGACATCTTTTCATGACCTGAATGGAAGGTTGACATCAGCACCGATCCTGATACTCCCAGAGCAGGGGAAGAGCTATACAGATTAATGTGATGCATTAGGTATTGGGTTGGGAGTAGTGTTGAAGCAGGGCGACCAAGTTGTTGCATAGGATCTCGACCGTTGAGGCCACATGAGAGGAATTACCCGACGCATGATCTCGAGTTTGTTGGAGTTGTGCATGTGTTGCACTGTTGGAGACATTATCTATTGGGAGAGAATTTTTTGGTTTTCACCGACCACAAATGTATCAAGTATATCTTTACTTAGTGTGACCTAAATCTAAGGCAGAGAAGGTGGGTCGAGTACCTATAGTCCTTCGATTTTGAGCTTGCATGTACACCTGGTAAAGGTAGTGCAGTAGCTGATGCACTGAGAAGGAAGACTCAGATACAGGTGTTGCTACAGGCCAGTGGTGAGTGGGAGCTCATGGCTTTGTTCTCTGAGATGCATTTGAGGTGCAAGACAGTCAGGGGAAGGCTTATCTTTCCTCATTATCTATGACTTCTACCCTCCTGAATAGAGTGAGGATGAGACAGCTATCTGATTCAGAAGGCCTAGTTCTACGGGAGTCGGTGGCAAGTGGGGACCCTTCTCCTGGTTGGACGATATGCGATGATGAGGTCCTGCATTTCCATGGATGAGTCTGGGTTCCATGGGATATACGTGAGGAGCTGATGCTGGAGTTTCATGCTTCAGCTTGGGCAGTTCATCCCGGGGTTACCAAGATGTACCATGACTTGAGGCGCTAGTACTGGTGGTCGGGTATAAAGAAAGACATAGCTAGTTTTGTTACGAGGTGTTCCACCTGTCAGCAGGTGAAGGCAGAGCACTAGAGGCCAGCTGGGCTGTTACAACAGTTACCCATTTCGGAGTGGAAATGGGATGATGTCGTGATGGAATTCGTGATGGGATTTCCAAGGTCACCTCGTGGCAATGACGTCGTGTGGGTTGTTGTGGACAGACTCACGAAGGTAGCTCACCTTTTTCCGATCAAGGAGACCTTTGGTGTTGATGGGCTTGGAAGGCTTTATATCTGAGAGATCGTTTGTCTTCATGGGGTCCCTCGTTCTATCATTTCGGATAGGGATGCCCGCTTTACGTCTCGTTTCTGGCAGAGTTTTCAGAGGGCGCTGGGTACACAGGTGCTTTTGAGCATAGCATACCACCCTAAGACAGAAGTCCAATTAGAGCGAACGATACAGGTGCTAGAGGACATGTTGCGCGCATGCGTCCTAGACTTTGGGGGCTCTTGGGAGAAGCATATACCCTTAGTCAAGTTTTTATATAACAACAGTTTTCAGAAAACTATCTAGATGGCACCATACGAGGCTTTATATGGTAGGCCATGCCGATCACCTTTGTGCTGGTTAGAGGCAGGTGAGGAAGCTTTAATGGGCCCACAGCTCGTGAATGAGACATCTGAGCAGGTCTAGTTGATTCGGAAGCAGATGGCTACTGCGCAGTCTCGACAGCAGTCATATGCTGATCACTACAGACGACCCTTAGAGTTCATGGTCGGGGATCATGTTTTCTTGCGTGTTTCACCAAGGCTGGGACACAAGCGGATCAGGAGACAAGGTAAGCTTTCACTGAGGTATGTGGGGCCATTCGAGGTTCTGGAGAGAGTCGGGTTGGTTGCATATCGGTTGCAGTTACCACAGCGATATTGAGCCATGCACGACGTCTTCCACGTATCTCAGTTGTGCCGCTATCATTCAGACCCGTCTCACACCTTTCTTCCAGAGCAGGCTGTGATTCAGCATGATGTTTCCTTTGATGAGTATAGGATTTGTATCGTTGACCAGAGCACAATGGTTCTCCGAGGCCGGTTAGTTCCTCTCGTATGGGTTCTATGGCATCATGGCCGAGTGCAGGACGAGACCTGGGAGCGGGAGGCCGACGTACATGCTCAGTGGCTGGAGTTGTTCATGGCTATAACTTCACCACCCTTGGAAGGGAAATTTTGGGACGAATTTCTATAAGGGGGTAAGTTTTTAAGAACCTGGTTCTTAGTTTTGAGGTACGGGCTTATTCTTTTTTCCTTTTCCCTAAGTGTTTTTGAGAAAATATAGAAAATGGGGAAAATCCTAAATTTTGGAACTACACGCCGTGTACTTTTCGCATTGTGGGATGGGTACACGGGACGTGTATCCATGTCAGCGACAAGGGGTGTAGGAACCGACTACATGCCATGTAGTGGTCCTTTACATGCCGTGTAGTCAGTTGGCAGGCCTAAACCGTAAGGCGGGTGAGTATCTTCCAGCTAGGCGACAGTACACGCCATGTACTTGGGAGTACATGCCGTGTACTCATGTCGACGGATAAACAGTGTGGCGGGTCCGCTAGAGGAACAGTTAAATGAAGGAAGTACATGTCGTGTACTCAGAAGTACACACCGTGTACTTTTTTTTTCAGCTTAAAACAGGCAGTAGCCTCCATATTTGGAAGAAGAGGTATTTGAGCCGTTTTGGAGCCAAAGGAGGAGGCCGAACCTTTGGAAATCTTCCAGGTGTTCGTCTAGAATCGGTTTCCGCCTCGGACGATCTTGTTGGAACCGCACGGGTAAGGGCTTCCATCTTCTTGGCTGCTTCTTACCAATTATTATCCTAAGATGAGTTATTTGGGTTTGAATAGTTTTTCTTCTTTGTCAGATCTACGCCGTTCTTGGGCATTTCGGGAACCTATGTTCGTGTATAACCCTCGTTGGTGTTTAAGGTAGGTGGCTTGGTGTTTTTTTTTCAACTGTCGTGTGTTTTGTGCATTTTTATGGAATGAACCCATGTTGGGGTGTCATGTGGATGAGGTCGTTGCTATATTTAACACCTATAATTGATTAGGTATTTGAATATGATATTAAAATTCTGGTTGGGATCGTTTCATGGATCCAGGAACCTCATCGGGGCTGTGTTCCATTATTTAGCCGTTTGGCCAGGATACCCGAGGGTATGACTTAAAAGTAGTAATTGTAGAATTTCCTTGAGAGGAATTTCTTGTTACTGCTTGTTTACCTATTAGGCATGGCCAGGTTACCTGTTTAGCCTGAGGGAGTTGTTGTATTTAGCTTGAGGGCGTTGTTATGATTATCCTGTGGGCACTGCACTATATTAGCCTGAGGGAGTAACTGTATTAGCCTGAGGGAAACTTACTATTTCTCTTAAGGGCAATCTTTCATGCCTGAGGGATTGGCTTTTGTGCCTGAGGGAGATACTTCCTACACATGAGGGAAATTTATGTTACGCCTAAGGGCTATACCTGTGGGTTGGATTCTGCTTACCTGAGGGTAAGGTTTTTCTTATCTGAGGACGTGGACTGTTTTCTTAGAAATGCACTGAGGTGATTTCTAATATATAATGGATTAAATAAATAATAAAATGGCAATTTAATTGTTATGTTAGTTAATTTTTAGTACTGCTTACTTTATTTCATTGTACTATTCCACACTGTTGTTGCATGCTTCACGCAGATGGGCACGGGCCTTTGGTGGGTGCCTACTGAGATATATTTCTCACACCCTGTTTGGGTCATGCTTCGGCCCAAATAGATTATGTTTCTGCAGGTGTGGAAAGGGGAAAGAGTCCCTATACAGGTACTTGACTGTTGCTGAGGAGTAGGAGGGCATGGTACCGATCCTAGGCTCCCGATGCCGCTGCCAGCTGTTTTTCTTTGTTTTTCTATACTCCGCTTTTGGTTGTACTGTATTAATGTATAACATGTTCTTGCTATTTTATTAGAACTTGTGACATGTAGCATCATCAATTATCTACTGTTGGTTATATCCACTATTGTTGATTATTTCAGTTGTGTATGGTTTACTGCTTCCGCTGTTAGTTGTATGTTTTATTTACATTCTGTTGCGCTACACTTTGACAAATGAGGGCATTGTTTCCCCACTATCAAACCTGGGCCCTCACTACTAGTTAGTAGCCTCTGTCTTTTGGGTAAATGTGATTGAGGTCACATGGTGAACCGGATTCGGGGCACCCATTGCGTGGCACCCGGGTCTGAGACATTACAGGCGTCGTCCTCCGCTGAGGCCTTTGTCCGCCAACTCTTCCCTGACATCATAGTCCAATGCTCCCTTGCCAGTCGGTCTGGTGCAAATGTCTCCATGGAGGTTTTGGGATGTGTTGTTCAAGCGGCCTTTTTTTTTTGGAGGCGTGTCTCGTATTGGATTCCCCCCTTTTGGTTCTTGGTGGCGTTTCTCCTTGCAGCTTTTGGATGATGTTGGTTGGTTCAGGTGATCTCGGTAATCTTTTTTACCCTTCCTATTAAATCAATTGTTTTTTCGGCATCGAGGGTGGACGAAGTCGACGTGTTGGTGATGACAGTATGTGATGATGGAGAAGTAGTGAATAGTGTATTGGTCTTGTCGTGAATTCTTTTAATACAGGATTACTTGGGCGGATCGCGTGATTTGTGGGGTTCTGTTAACGTAACTTTTCAGATACTTTCTGTTTTGTTTGTTTGTTCTTAGGTTTTTGAATTTTGAAGCTGTGGTCACTTTTATGCTAAAATGTGTGTTTTGGTTTTTTATTTTTGATCCTGTGATCAGTTTACCTGCTGGAATGTGTATTGGATATTGTTAGGGTTCCCACTTTTCCCCTGAAAGTTGTTTATTGAAAATGAAAAAAATGATTTGGAAGGTTGTTGGTAAAAAAAAGTGTTAATCATAATGAATTTGGTATAACACTAGTATATTATAGTGGATTGGAATACACAAATTACCCATTTATAATGGAAACACACATGAAACAAATATTCGATGTTCTTGATCCCTCAAATGTGTAGTGTTATATCATTTTTATTGGGAAAAAATATTTTGGTTATGAAAAATATGATGGTGATGATGGGTTATATGAGATCCCTTTCTCTATGGAATGATTAACATAGGATATTTATGATCATGGTATAGAAATGGTTTATTCTCTATAGAACCATCACGAAAAAGAAATACAAAAAATATAATTTATTAATCTTCAAATATTATAGGTATAATATATTTATTTTATATTTAAATATTCCTATTCTAAAAAATGTGACATATATTATTTCTATTTTATTTTTCATTTAAGTCATATATTTTAACAAATATTACAAATTTTTTATTTAGTACATGAAAATGATATATATATATATATATATATATTATTAATGATATTTTTATCATTTTAAATTTTAATAATGTTTTTTATTAATTCTATATCATTTAATATCTTATAAATATTGGTATATTTTTGAAAAAAAATATTTAAATACTCTAATGAATATGATAATAAATTGTTTAGTTTTGTTTTGTTACTGTCATATTCAAATTATTCAATTTTATATGTAATAGTTGGATTTGTATAAAATTTTACTTACTTTTTATCTTCATATTTCATTATCCTTCAAAACCTAATATTGTTTTAGTATTTTTTAGAATTATAGTTAACTACTATGAAAAATATGATAAGAGTGCCTTTAGTATAGTTTTTTTGTATCATTTTCCAATTTTTATTCAGTTTTATATATTAACATTAGATTTTTTAATATTTTAATTTACTTTTGTCTGCTTATATAAATATAATTTGATGCATCATAAATATTTTCAACATTTTTAATAATTTTAGTTAACTACTCTAACAAGTATGATCAAAAGTGTACTTAGTTTTGTTTAGCATTAGTCGCATCATTTTTTATTTTTTATAAAAAAAATTATATAATACTTGGATTTCTAAATTAATTTACTAATTGTTTATTAATTTTATTTTTTTGATCATTTAAGATCATATGTTTGGGTTATTATGACATTCTATGGAGGACCCTGCACATACGTCTATTGCGGAGCCTCCTTATTCCTCTGCACATGGCCTTTATACTTATATAGGGAAAGGGATGGATTCTAGGGTTATTAAAATGGTATCACACTTTTACCTAAATTATCACTTGAATAGAGAAAGGACCAGATAACATCTAATGAGTTTTATAGAAATGGTAATCATATGAGTGAAAATTAAATGAAATTTAGGAGTTCTATAGCCATGAAAGCTCTAGAAAAAACAATCATTTTGATTTTCATTGGAGAAGAATAATTCATACACCACTTAATTATCTAGGTTTGTTAACACAATATCACTCTTTTACCTAAATTAAAAGTTGATCATATCAAGGAATAGATGAAATATACCAAGTTTTTTTGGAAAAGGTAATCTTATGAGTCCAAATTCGAATTAATTCAAGGGTTTTGTGGATATGCAAGATCTAGAAAAAAAATAAGCATTTTTATTTCTTATAGGTGTAGTATCAACCATATGAAACTAGATCAACTATGGGACACCATTTTAGTAATAATGTTTATTATTATTTTATTTATCAAGACATGTCTTTACTAATAAAATTTCTTTACCATTCTCAAAAAATGACATTTGATTTTCCTAATACTTACGGGTTTATGTAGAGATATTTATCTTTTTCTATAGTGATATTGAGGTATTTTAAATCAATATTAACATTGGTTTTAATTTTTGATAGAAGAAAAAGTGAATATACATGCAAAATATTTGGTTTTCAAGATGACCATACATGGATGATGTTTGTTGAGAGTAAATGGACTGAATCGTATTTAGTAAGTGAAATGTAAAATTTTTAATGTATATTTTAGTATAATTACTAAAAATGGTCATATTAATGATTTTTTTTCTCCTTAACTAGTAGTTATTGAGAATATCTCATTTGAATATCCTTGTGAAAAACCTATTCCCTAATCCTTTATCTCATATTGGGCATTTTTTACTTGACGAAGAAAAAAAGATTAAAAATTTAGAGTTGAGACTTTAAGCTCCACAATGACTAATCCTCCTCCCCCTAGCTAGACACCAAAAATAGAAATGGGCGTAGATGACTGAAATGGGAACATACATTACACAATAGTTTATGGTTATTGGTAAACATATCATAAAAAGTTATTTATGTAATTTTAGACCTCTTTGAAAATTTTTATTATTTAATAATGTTTTCAAATATTATTTATAGGTAGCCCTATAATAGGTTAGAACACAAGGGACCTTAATACCAAAGGGTGGGAAGGATATTTTAGATGCTAAATTAGGAAAGATAAAGCACCAAGTTTTTTTATGAGGGTATGAGGTGGGAATATTTGTTAAACAATTTTCTCGAATGTTCTGAACCATCATTGAGGGAGGATGTATATAAAGAAAAAATAGTCAATTTAAAAGATAATATTCATGTGATATGTGAGATGATAAAGAATGTGATTAGACCATTGGTAACGCAAATTTTTGAAGAAATACAAAGATAGTTTTGGGGTACATATCCCAATCCTTATCCTGCACATGCATATCCCAATCCTCCTCCTCCACTGAAATATCACACTCCATTACCTCTTCCACCGTAGATTCCCATCTACTATGATTTATATGTTAATGATCCCCAATATCATATTATATCATATGAGATCATAAATTAAGATGGTTATACCTTACATAATCATAATATTGAGATAAATTTGATTAGGGTAATGTGACAACATATTATAGATTCATAGGCTATAGTATAATTCCCTACTAATAATGTTTCTACATATGTAAAATGTGTTGATGTTTTTTTTACTTCGGTTATCTAGTTGATTCCGATAACTTATACATAGATTATAACATTTATATAGTATTTTTTGAAATTTTTTTAAATTTTTCAAATATATATATATATATATATATATATATTTCTTTGGGATATATTAAATATAATGAAATTTTGTGTAGAAAGAAACATCATGTCAACCCTCCTTCAATTTTTCGTGAAACATGTTATGATGGAATTTATAATTTATCATTATTTGAATTTATGTTTTTGATGTTTATGAGATTACAATGAAATGATAATATATTTTTTTCATGGTTACATATTGATTTTTTTTATTTGAGATATCTTATAGTATGTACTTATAGATATGTGAACCCTCACAATTATACAATTCTATTCTATGTAATTCCCTTATTATATCGATTTCAATTATATCTATATGATCAATCATACTTACTATGTTTGTATTTATTTTTATAGCTCCATAAAATTTATATTTAGTATGATGTGAAATAATTTTATAGAATCATGAAACCTTATTTTATTTCTCTAATAATGAATTAAATGAAAGTTGAATAATGAACATGACATGTTTATCAATGATTTTGAATAAATAATTAAACTGTTGGATTCTTCTAGATATTAATGATTATGAAACGTATATTTAAACATAAGGTACATATATTAATTAAAACCTCTTATATTATATATTTATAAATCAATGGACATTATGTTTGGTGTGTTGCTTATCTATAATGAAATATCGCTTACTGGTTAAGATCAATACATGGCGATAATAGAGAAAAAATTAAAAAAGTATTGTAAATGTGATTTTTATTAGTATATCACTTACTTATTATAATATTTATTTTATTTTATTCCATACATATCATTTTAATACATGTAATAGATTTATTATAAGCAATAAATAGTAATGAGGACAAAAAATATCAATTATGTCTTCTCAAAGGTGGCTTCTTTCATAAGTACTACAATTTTGCAGATAAATAAAATGTTATTTTCAATAGATAAATTATTTTAAATAAAAAAATTCATCCTTAATAAGGATTAAAAAAATGGATTTATTATTATTTGAGATTTATGTATGAAATAAATAAAACAAGGATATTTATAGATTTTTACATTGATTTATTTTATTATAAATTCTCTATTTAGTAATCTTTGCATTATATTATGAATGAATGTTGAATAAATTATTTTTAACTTATAACTTTTTAATTATTCTATCCCTTATAATTGAAATAATATAAATAATATATTGGGATAATGGGATGATAATTTTTAATGTTTATTCAGTTTTATCATATCTATTTATAATTTTATTTAGATTTCTAAAATTATATTTAATTTGATGATTGATTTAATTTTAATAAAGTTGTGGCATAAAAATTTATTATATAGTTATACATAATTTCTCAATAATTTGATGATGTTTTATACTAGGGTTTTCAGAATATTTCTATATTTATTCTTCCTATAATTCTTTGGTATGTTTTTTTCAATAAATTAAAAAATCATTTTTCACATCAGTTTTTTATAACTGATGGAAAAATAAATTCCAAAACGGTTATTTTAGTTATTTTACAAAACAAAAATAAAACCAAAACTTCAACATTGGTTTTATTATTAAGATAAAAATTACCATGATTTAACATTTTGGGAGTGTTTTCTATGTGTGTTGTAAAATAACAAACCTTGAATATGTTTTTTATATTGGTATTATAAAACAACTATTGTAAAAAAATGAACCTCCACATATATTATTTTATAAGTGACATCGAAATCCCCCTAATGATTCATTTTGGGATGGTTTTAATATTTGTTATTAATATAAGTGATGTGGAATTATTTTTAAACCACAGTCAAAATAACACATAAATGACTTTTTTTAGAACATTTTTTATAAATACCTATCTTACTAACAAATATTAAAAATAAAAAATGATTTGATAACAAATTTTCTGTACTGGTGTGTGTGTTTAAAATCCCATAAAATTTAATTTTTACACTCATTGGTAAAAAAACAATAAATAATGAAATGAAATCACCCATAGTCTAACAAACACCTCAAAATCAAAAAATCAATCTTAATTTGATCCTTATCTCTAAAAAATATCATGTTTTTCTTAAAACTTAATTTTTCAAAAAACATTCCATAATGACCATGTGCGTTTTCATTTAATTTTTATGAAATTTATTTATGATATTAAAGAGAAATTTATATTTTTTATGTTTGGTTGAGGATTACAGAACTTTAGATTTTTTTAAGGTACTTTATTTAGACGTTTGAAATGAATTTTCTATGATAGGAGTTAATAAGCCAATTTTTAGAGGATGGATGAGGGATATGAGTGGGAGTTTGTGGAATGGTGACCAATGATACTCTATTGGGGGGACTATATAATTATATTGGTTTAAAATAGGATATGTATCTACTGTACTATCACCAAATGCAAGTTGTGTGGCCACCAAAACTCTAGAGGATTCCTATGTAATTTTATTAAAAGGTCACAATTGGAAATTTTGTAATATTTCCATGAATCCATTTAAATTATTGACCTTATTTTCATATCCTCTAATTTTTCCTCAATCAAACAGCCCTCATTGGATATTCTTCTCCTCTCATCATGTTTCTCTCACCTATCATGAAGATTAAGTGTCGTTTTCCAACATTTAATTAATATTAAGATTACTTAATCCATTTATTACACTATCCACCCTTATTCTCTTTTCTTTTCGTATTCTTATTTATCATATGTCTCTAAATTGTTATTTTACTATTGTTGTCATTAAATATATTAGGATTATTCTATGATTCAAATCAAAAAAAAATCCATAAAAATTATTGGCTAGAAAAGTAGTACTATGTGAGATCATATACTCATTGCACCGGAAAATTGAATTCAAATACATAAGAATAACTACACAAAATTTATAACCATCGAAAAATCTATACAATAATTTTTTAAATACATTAATAAACATAAATAGATTGGATGGAGAAACAAAAACATTTCAGGGATTGGATTTGAGTCTTACTCCACTAAGGGAAATTTGTAATCTCATTTATTGAGAAGATAAAGATATGACAGTGCTCCTAGTCACTTAATATAAATGTTCCCCCATAATATTTAGTTTTAGTACCTAGATTGTGAAATTGTTAGCTACCACCATAATACTGTTACAGTGAGTATATCCACCTCACATTGATCTTCGTGGGTAGTCCTCCATATTTCTAAAGACCTCCACCACGTTAACACCATATTCTAATACACAATTATCACATCTGATACATTTCCATTATTACTCTTACACATAACCCATAAGGTATTTTATGTTTTTCTTTTTCCACAAAACAATAAAACAAAAGATAATTATGTAAACATCCAATGGAATCTTTCATATTCCAAGATTAACCTTTACAAAATTACATCTACATATCATCACTCCACATTCAAACTATTAAGAAGAAAGTTCTAAATATGAAACATACAGTTCCCTACATCATATCAATATTATCTATACCTTCAGATATTAGTCACTGATATTTTTCCCCTCTTCATTTGGACATCAGAATATAGGCTTATGGAATCACTCCTTCATACAGATATAACTATTTTCTTATATAATGGTTTTCACATGTGAGATTAATAGTCACCAACTTAAAAAACAATTTTTAGGATTCAATGTTAAGTCCAATATTGGAACCCACAAAATTTGTCTTATTCGAAAAAATTTTATTATATCTTCATGGTTCCCACACCATAATTCCATTTATCCTACTCTTACTATTTAATATTACACCTCATCACTTCTTTAACTACAACCTTTTTTAATGTGTACATAGGATCACAATCATAGATGATAATTCATAGATCTAATGATTTTTCACTAAACATCAAGTATATGAAGTGATACTTTAATAGAATTTTCTTCTTCTATGAATAAATAATAGAGTTCTCACCTAACTAGATTTCACATTTTTATCCATAGAACAATGCCCCATTTTTCTTCCTTCATTTTAGATCATATAATAGCACCTTAATATAAGTCTTATACATTCCATCATACAATAATGTAATGGAATCAAATTTTCTAATCAAAAGTTCAAGTATCAGTTGAAGCTTCAACATTTAACTATCATTCATACCTGGAAAATTGAACACATAGTCCACAGTGCTCTTTTTTGTATCTAAATTCCCTATAATGTATGAGTATTAAAACCATTTTAATGGTTCATTAATTCCAACACAAAGAGATAAAATTTTAAAACCTTTAAATACTATAGGATCCCCATTATTCCATCCTAGTCATACCTTATGAGGTTAGACATAAATATAATAAAAATTTCCACTACTTTCACAATGTCCATTAAAGTACAACTTGTGACATTAATTAGAATTCCAAATCCCAATGCATAGGGTACCTTTAACTTGTACTCAACTTTAACTATATTCCATGGTTCTTTCTCTTTGATCAATGTTATGTGTATGGCCAACTGTGTATCAACCAGATTCTCCTCACTCATTTTTTAGTGCTCCAATAATTTCCAAAATTAATTAGACTCTGTGATGAGCAATTTTTAACAACTCAAGTGTCACATGATTCATATACCTGTTATCCATTTATCTATACAAAGATCATTTATCTTAAAACATAAAAATAATTCAGATTTAAATTCATTAAGAATATACTTCAAATGTATAGAAATGACTATATGAACAATATAGAGATGTATAATGGTGACAGTCTCATCAACGAACACATTCTAGTGAAATGAATGGATATAGTTTATCTAGATAACATAATGTTTAGATATAATATCATATAACTCTTGGTCTCACTACCTTGATAGTTGATTCAATCCATAAATCCACTGTTTCAACTTCTATATAGGATTTATGTTTTGTTCCTCAATGAAACCATCCAGCTGCACAATGTAAATTCATTCGTCATATTATCCATGATGAATTATCATCTTTAGATACAACTATTGTAAATGATTTATTTCCAACACAAACTTGTTGAGAAATTTTTTTAATTTTGTTATGTTATATTACTAGAGAAAATATTTATGAGATATAATAACCTTATAGTTTTTTAAAACCATTCATGACTAATATTTCCATATACATCATTCTAATATATTCATATCCTTCTTCCAATATATCCATTTACTCAGAAACATTTTCTTCCAAGAATGTCCTTTAGTTATATCCCATGGTATAGAAACATAAAATAATTAAATCTAAACCCTCAGGGATAACTCCTACTATATCATGTCTTTAAAACAGGAAACCCCTTAAGGGATCTCGAGTCCCGTATAATTTAATGGTATCGATTAATGCAGATCACTTGCATATATCTTCTCATTGATCCCTACTCAAATAGATATCATAAACTCCATCTATGTAACAAGTCCTTTTGAAACCAATATATATGGAATAAAACCACCTAGAGCTCTTACCAAAGATTCCAATATCCATGAGTTCTCAGGTACATCCCTCCATGATAATACCATTGATACTTGTTCTCCTTTTGGAACATCCTCAAGATTGTATGGTATTTTCTGTACTATAATATTCAATGAATTATATAGATCACTAATAGATTTTGGATTCATATTCAATCAAACATCATCCTTAGATGATACAATATTCTAATCAGAAGTCTCTTCTTGGTTCCATTCATTCCATAAGATCTCTACATTAAAGATCACATTTTATCTTCAGATAAACTTCTATGACTTGTTATCCAAATGTTAAAAAAATTAATCATTATACCCAAGAAAATAAATTAATCGGGACATATCCACCAACATTACCCTTTTCATATAATAATTGTGTATATATTTGGGTGATATAAAGAATTTGAAATGGGTATGTTCAACCTTCCTTTCAGAATAATAGTATTTTTTATGCTCCAACCCTAATAAAGATTATAGACTCGTGTTGAGCATGTAGGTCTCACAAAAAACTAATTTCCCCTAAAACTACTTAGATAATCACACATGAATTATCATGATTATTTTATTCTCAAATAACATTATATCCGTCCTCTGTTCAACTATATTATGGTTTGGAGTACCAGGAATGATTTTCTTAAACTATATTCCCTTCTGCAAGCAAAACCTTTTGAACTCTCTAATTACATACTACCCGCCATTATAAGACCTCAAAAACTTATGTTTTCAGGTGATATATTTTTTTAAAAATGGAAACCCATATGAAAAATTATCTGAAAATATTTGTCATTATTACACCTCGATAATTTAATAATGAAAAATATTCTTTATAGTTTAGGAAAGATGAATCAATTAGCCTTAATGATCCATAATTATTTATGATCAATAAATTATCCATTAAATTGGTCGGTATATATAATATTAGAAAATTAGTGTAATATATTTAAGGTATTAATCAATATATATTTATTTATAATTTCTATGAAAATAATTGATTTATTTTTAATAGACATTTTATTCTTCCAAAAAATATGTTTCAGTGAATAATGATTTTTATTTATTTATGAGAAAAAGTATTATAATTAATTAATGAAAATATTATAAATTTTAATTTATAAAAGTAAAATTAATTATCGAAATCATCATATCCAATTTAACCAGGGGTAAAATTCTATGAATTGTTTTTAATTTTTTATTTTTCAGTGAATAGTTTAAATTTCCGATTTTCCTAATATAATAACTTATTTTCAAAAAATATAATAATTTAAAAATTCAATTATATTTTGGATGTAATCTTAATGTTAAATATTAACTTTTTTACTTATAATAATCTATTTTTTCCATTCTAATCATAAATATTTATATTTTTTGAAAAAAGATTACTTTTTATGCATAAAAATAATGTTTTCTATAAATTATTTTTATGTTCCTAAATTCTATCTATTTTAATTAATTTAGATATCTCATGGTAAGAAAATAAAAATGAAATATATAGAATAAATCACTCGTTATATGATTTTTTATTCACAAAATGTTGATTACTAGTCATTAGTTAATGTAATACTGTCTTATGTTTTAAAAATACATTTAACGAAAAATAGTTTTAAAAAACTTTTATGGGTGTAATTTTAAATTAAATTTATAATGTTCTGTGAATTTAATGTGGTAAATTTGATTCCATAAAATGATTAATATAATTATTGTTATATAATAATTTCACCAAAATTTTTTTAATAATGAATATAAATACATAAAAACATGTTTATTTGGTTAATGTTTAAGCTTGTTTAAAGTGGTTATACTAATGAGTATAAGCGAGTAACATTTTTAAGAAATTTTGTTTTTGAATTATGATGGTGTTTCTAGACCATATATTCCCTTCACCCAATAATTTAACATGTTCTGTGGAACATGGATAGATATTGACATCGAATTAGTGAATCGTTTTTGATATTTACTAAAATGTCACTCCCTCTCAATTATAATTAGGAACATCATATCCTATCCTTTAAAAAGTTAAAAATACAATTTTATTTGATAATACCTTCCAAAATACCTTAGTTAATCCCCTACCAGCATCCTAGTTCCATTTTTATCATAAATTATCTCTAGTTAGGCTTTAGGTATAATCTAAAAGAGATCGTCGGAAGATGTGGTGTCGTTCTTAGCCCAAAAAATTTGGTTAATTTCTTCTTATACCTCTTTTAAATATTACTCAGTCATGATTATATAATAAAATAATTGTTTTCCATGTACTAAGATGATATTATGTTAATAAAATAACCAAATTTCATCTCCACTTTTATGAAATATTAAACAAAACCAGCATTCATATGTACGACAGACTACTGCCACGAGAACTGTTGTAAATCACTTTTAAACATTTCCACTCATATAATTTCATGATTATGGATTTAGTGTTTACATATTTTATTCATGAAATATTAATAATTATTTAAAATTAATATATAATATACCTTCTTACCATTCGATAAATCGAAAATGGGTAACATTTTCCTTGTGTACGGTGCACTACCACCTCACAGAGTGATGTGATTTGTTGTTTATTAACATGTCACATGGATGGTATATGTAAGTGTATTAAAAAATAATAATTTGATTTTTTTTAATATAATCATAATTATTTAATGATAAAATAACACTCACCTTTTTCATTTATAATCATTTAAAAATGGAAGTGTTACAAATGTGTAGGTATGACCAAACTTCATCATGATTTTAATAGAGTTAATTTTTCATAATTATAACACGTAGTCAATTTAAAAAGTACAAGTGATGTATAAAAATGATAATTATTTAATAATTATTATTCAAGGATTGATATATAACAATTTATTTTACCTAAGTCAAATTTCCAAAATTATTTTGGAAATATGAGCCAAACATTGTAAAAATATGACTTGAACCTAAATGATTATGAAATTTAATATTACAGGATAATGAATAAAATAAAATAAATAAAAACCCATAAAAATTTCATATGAATGTAAAAAATTACCTTCAATTTATTATTAATGAGTATAAAGAACGCACTTCATAAATCAGGCGTGAACTAAGGGGTCTCTCAAAACTACCCTTCCCTTTGGGTTATTACCATTATCTATGTAACTAAAATTTTGTCTCTATTTAATGTTATGAAATAAATATAAAATCTACATATAGGTCTTGGAAATATGTACCTATCTTATTATCCCTTCCTTTTATGGGGTCATATATGGGTTTTTCTCATTTCCCAAACTCAATCATTATCATATTTCTGTTGATCATGGTATATAGAAAGATTAGGCAACCCATTTTCTTTATATGGGTAATTTTTATGTTATGACTTATAAATGATTTCCCTTATATGGAACACATAGATCATGAAACTTTTATTAAGGGTGTGTCTATATATTTATTCGATTGAATTCATAAATATTTACCCTCATGAGGTGTCATGTATGGAATTAGGGAGTAATCTTAACCCATTATGTGACTTTGTCCACCATGTGATTTTTTCTACATATTTATCAATGGCCCATGTTTATGAGAGGTTGTATGTTGCAACCACATTTACTATGTTTCCATGATATTATTATACCATACTATTTATTTTATGATTCTAATTTACAATTCATGAGCTTTATCTATTATGATATCATGTTGTACATTTTACTCACATGATATTATTCCTCATCATGTTAATTACCTTACGGGGATTTTTATCTCACCTATTTTTTTGATCTATTTTATAGGATTTCTTATACATTTAGAATCTCAAATGGACTTAGGAGATCATTATTTAAAAAAATAATACTGATTTTTATTTTGGTTTCCTTTTTATGTATTATGAACTTAGTGTTATGAAGACATTAGGCCATATGATCATTGGTTTGTAGTTAATGGATGTTTTTGTTAAAAATATTTTTATAATATTTGTAAAGGCATGGGACTCTATTGTTGATATTCGAGAGAAGGTTTAGTTATCCATTGGAAACTAAGATGATAAATATTTAGAAAAACTATAAGGATAAGTCTATGAGAATTTCTAAATATGGGAAAAGTTCATGGAATGTTAGTGGTTGATAGAGTGAGCGGTTTACAAGAAATTAAATCCCTTTCTAGATACTACAAGTGGATGTATCATAGGAATAATTTTACCTAGGGGTAATAACTCTAAAAAGGGTCCATTTAGCTGGACTCAATCTTCACCTAGAACATGACAATGTGCTTTACTGCACAACATGATTGACACTCTGGAGTGATATGTTTTAGAAATTCAAAAACTCTATATGAACCATTATTAAAGACATTAACATGAAAAAATATTTTCAAAATTTATCGTCGATAATCTATATTTAAACTTATATTCTTATTCGTAAGGATATAAATATCATTTAAAAGTTATTGCTACTATGTTTATAAGTTTCCATTTTTTATGTTAATGTATTCTTATCTTGTTTTTTAGTTGATGTCTATAAATATGAGAAACAGTTCCCAAACCCAACATTATAGGCATTGTGATTATTACCCTAATTATATTCCAAACATTATAGGAGAGGGGGATAAGTAATTCATTGAAGTTGTATCTTAAATATCCCATGTTATGAATATTCCTTGAATCATGTGAAACACACTCCTCCTCCTAATAATGAGTAATGTGCAATAAAATCTTTTATAAGACAAAGGATTCATACCATTAGTGGATCTTATGATCCCTTCATAATATAACAATAGACTAACTCATTTGACTAGATATAATATATCCTCCAATTCTTATAGAAATAGAATTTTTGGATGACTATATCTCACATTGAGGGATAACAAGGTGAGTGATGGAAAATGATCAAGAACAAAATTTCTAATGAGTATACTGATTCCATGGAATCGGAAGACATTAGGAAAAAATGTTTTAAATAAAAATTTCCCCAAAATAACTATCTTAAAATAGATAGGTATTTCCTTAGTCTAAAGAATAATTATGATGATACTTTAATAGTAAATGATGAGTAAATTACAAGGAATGGTACACCTAGGGGTTTTTCATCAACATCATAATTATGGTGGACCATTTCATTAGTGTTTTAAATCCATGTCTAAAAAATAATTAGTAATTTTGATCTTTGAAGGTTATCCAGAGAATTTTTGTTGTTCCCTAAAACTGAGATGGAGATTGGTGAATCCTAGTGGTCACATGGTATTAGAGAAAAATAAGGAAATATTATGTCTTCTTTGGGATCATAAATAGGGATATTCAATGGAGGAAAGAAAATACAACATCCCACTTGTAAAAAGTGTGGATAGAAAAATTCTAAAAACTATTTGATCTAAACCAAGTGGCACTAATAATGTGGAAAAGTGGTGCACCAGGCTAATAAGTATTAAAGGGAAATGAAGAAACTCGCTAATGTGGAAGAAGAAATGAATGTTCAAATCATCACTCATCATGTGTTAAAATGTTTCAACTTTAAGAAACATGATAATTATGTTACCCAATGAGTTAATCCAAGGGTTGTTGCAGATAATAAATGATAATGACCTCCATGGTCTAGAGAGGAAGGAAGAGAATATGTTATCATTACTACTTTGGTGGATCTGAAAAATAATGTGCTGAAAGGTATGAGACTTATTCATTCCAGATTAGTGGAATTACTATTTTATTCAAGATCTATGAATTCTTCCACATCATGATATTTTAGTATAATTATTTCAACACACACTCAAAACTTAGGGGTTGAGCTATATGTGAGAAAAAAATAGATATATGGTTTCATCCCGTATATATGATTCCTCGGTCAATTTTTGTTGATTAAGTCTTCCAAAAAAATATCATCTGACTAACTTTAGTGTATTTTGATGAAATATTAGGCATGGATTGTCTTTATTTGTTATAAAACTAGCCTCAAATTTGGGGAGAGTGGGAATAATCTTCACCTCTTAATTTGTCCTCTGATTCTATAAATGTGTAAGGAGGAGGATGAATCACCCCTTTAATATTCTATTCATGTGTGGATATTATTTCTTTTTATGACGAATTTATTGCTGAAATGATTGAGAAAAAGGATATAATCAAGCGTAAAGACATTCCCATTATGATGGATTATGCTGATGTATTTCTCAAAAAGTTGTATAGTCTTCCACCCTGTCGAGAGGTTAAGATCACAATTAAACTTATACTTGTTTATTTACCCATATTATAGACTCCTCTTATAATATACATAGTTGAGTTGGAAGTGATGAAGAAGTGGTTTCAAGAGAATCTAGAAAAAAAATTATATGCATGTTTACTTCATCGTGGGGTACATCAATCCTATTTATTGAGATGAATAATGGGTCAATGGTCCTCTGCATTGATTATCATGAACCTAAACAATCATGATAAATAATCAGTATTACATCCGACAGATATATTTCCTTTTCAATCAACTACATGGATCCTGGTATTTCTCTATAGTGGACCTTCGATCGGGATATCACCGACTAAAGGTGAAAAACAAATAAATTACCAAAACTATATTTCAAAAAATTATGGACACTCTATGTACATAGTGATTCCTTTCAGAATCATTAATTCTATAGAAATCTATATTATCATAATTAATAGAGTCTTTAGATATTACTTTGAAAAATTTGTAGTATTGTTTAAAGGTGATATTCTAATTTACTCCAAAAGAAAGTAAGATCATTAAGAGAATTCAAATACTATGCTAATGGCCTTGAAAAAAGATAGTATTTTGGAAAAGTATAGTAAAATTGACTTTTAGATCAAGTAAATACCATTATTGGGGAATATTATAACCAATAAATAGATATTTGTAGACCCTTATAAGATAATATCAATTGAGTACTAGCCTGTACAAGCATATTTAATATATATTCATTGTTTTTTTTGGACTATCTTGGTATGAAAATTTTTTTTTGATAACCTTATCATCGTTTTAAAACCTATTAAAAAAGTTCACACATAAGGGAGTATTGTTTTTATTTACCAATAAATAAAAATAGAGATTTAAAGAGTTCAAAATGAGGACTAATTCTGCATTAGTCCTCTTTTTCCATATTGGGGGAACTTTTTGTGGTATACAATGATGCATCAAATAATGTATTTGGATGTGTAATGTGGAAAATGATAAATTGGTAGCCCACACTTTGAGCTAGCTAAATTTTCATGAGTAGAACTATCTCACTAATGATTTGGAGATGGTTTCAATGATAATTACCTTTAAAATGTAGAGACATTATCTCTGTGGGGAGAATTTTGAAATATATATATAAATTAAGAGACTAAAATATATATTCCAACATAATGATCTTAACATGAACTAGAAAAGATAGTTAGAGATGATAAAATATTATGAATTCCCAATCCATTACCATCCTAGGAAATCAAACAGTGGGGAAAATTCTATAAGTATAATTGATCTAGAGACTATCAATAATGATAATTGATAAGGATCCAATTTTCATAGAAATGAAATGGATGGGGATGGGAATCATAAAGTAAGGAACCTCACTATTCCTATTTCAAATGATTTATAAAATATTCACATGATAGAGATAGAGGATGATCAAAGACATAAAGTGGTAATTAATAAGTTGGTGGAATACTTAGAAAGGTTAAATTATTTGAGTTTTAAATTGATGAAGGAGTTGTATGATTTTGTTCATGAATATGTGTACCAACAAATCTTGAGATAAAGAAAGTGATGTGGAATGATGCACATAGTTTGGCCTCCTCCAACAACCCAGGGAGTATGATGATGTATTGAGATATCCTAGAGAACTATGGTTGAAAAATATTAAGAAGAAAAAGATAAATAAATACACGTATATGTGTTGGGTATACCAACAATTGAAGTATGAAATGAGAAATTATAAGGGTTTTATGTGATCATTACACATACCAACATGGAAATGGAAAACATCACCATGGAATTTTTCACTGCTCTTATAAAGTAATTATGATGAAAAAATACTATATGGGTTTTAGTGTATAATATTACAATAATTGATCACTTCATTATAATTCAAGTGAAATTATCACTCAATAAGATTGAAATGATATACATCAGAGAGTCAGTGAGACTACATGGAACACCATGGTCGATTGTATATGACTACGTTATAATACTTACCTCCATGTTCTGTAATAGCCTCCAATAGTATCTATATTTTGATTTGAACAATAATACAGACTATCAAGCCAAAAATTTATCCAATATAATTAGACATTTCTAAAATTGGACGAAACGTTGATAACATGCTGGATGGACATCGAAGGAGGATAAGATAAAAATCTTCTTCCAGTTGAGTTTTCATAATATATTATTTTCAAACCAATAATCTAGATGGCTTCATATGAATACCTTTATAGTAAGAGATATATAACACCTAAATTTTTGGATAAGGATAGTAATAAAATGTGTTGGGGCCTGGAGTGGTGGATGATATGGTAGAAAAGTTAAAGACCATTCAGTAACACATAAGGACTACTTAAAGTTAATTGAAGATATATTCTTAAAATTTTCGATGGGACCTCGAGTTTATGTTCATAGATAAATTTTTTTTCACATATATCAATGGAATAAATCCATGAGATTTGATAAAATGGGAAATATAAGCCCATGGAATAGTATCCCATTTGAGAATTTTGATCACATTGGTGTTGTGAATTATTGACAATAACTCCAACCAACCCTTCCTCAAGTACACTTTATATTCAATGTATCCCTATTGGGGGATTAAATACCTAATCACTAACATGTACTGAATTCCTAGGTGGTACATGTTGGAAAACTATATCTCATATTGGGAGAAACTAGTGATGATCTTGGACTGTATATATATTGTTGTTTTCAATAATACAACTCACCTTCTCAATATAATATAGAAAAAACATAAATACAAAGGGGAATCATAGGAATTTCAGGAATACAAGATGTATAAGTACCCTCACATGTTTTCAAAATAGTATGTAATTGGAAATATTGAGGTTGAAATTCTTTGTGGGATAAAGTATATAACTCATTGAGTTTTTAAAATGGAATGTTATTCTTGGTAGTTAATGTTACATGAAACATCGAGCCTAAATAAATAATTATTATTTATCACAAGTATAACCATGATATTAAATAGGATGATATGAATATTAATAATTAATTATGTATAATATATGAATTTCATAATGTATTTATATTTATGAATAAATTATTAATAAATAATCACTATATTTGTAATAAGGAAATTTTATTATTCAAAAAATATGTTTCATTCAAAAATGATTTTATTTATAGTTGAACAAATATATTATAATTAATTTTTGAAAATTTTAGAAATTTTATTTTGTAAAATAAATAATGTTTATTAAAATTAAAATATTAAAATTAACATATGGTGAATTTGTTATTTTTTTGAAATATTTGACTTTTCAGTGAATAGTGGAAACTTCATTTTTTAAAATATGGTAGCTTATTATCATTAATCAAAATAATTAAATAAAATTAATTATATTCTTTATTTGGTAATAAAATTAAATATTAAAAATATTACCTATAATAATATAATTAATTTCATTTCACTCATAAATTTTCATGAGTTTGGTAAAATAATGTTTTTTTATTATTAAAAACATGGTTTTTAGCGAACGATTTTAAGTGTATAAATTAAATCCATTTTAATTAATTAAAAATACCCATAGTGATGAAATATTTAAATTAAATTTATATATTATATATCTATTTATATAAATTTAAATTCATATAAGTATGATTACGAGTCATATTGTTAATGTAATTTCATTTTATGCTTGAAAAATATATTTCATAAAAAATTTATTTCCAACACATCATTTAGTTTAAATTTTAAATAAAATATTAAAAATAAAGGAATTGATTTTTATAAAATTTATTACATATTTAGAATAATAAAAATTAGAATTTTAAAATATTTCCAACTTAATTTCTTGGCATAATAAATAGTAAAAACAATAAAAATAGCATGCCATTGTTAATGTTAAAACCAAATTACTTAGGGGTTAAAATAAAGATGCAAATGTAGAAACTATTTAAAAAAAATTGTTTATGAATAATGGATAGGTGTTTTTGACCGTATCACCCGTTCACTCCATTATTTATCAATTTTGGAGGTAAAATGCTTTAGAGTGTCTTCCCATTATGGAATCATTTTTTGTATTTACAAACATGACACTCTCTCTCACTTATAAAAGTGAACCTCCACTCCTATAATTTTCACAAATAAAATAAATTCAGAAAATACCTACCTAAATACCTTACTTTATTCAATACTCATATTATAGAGGCCTTTTTTGTCATAAATATGATCTATGGAGGCATTGGGTATAACAAAAAGAGGATTTCTGAAGAAGATGTATCATTATTAATGGACCATTTTTATTATTTCTTCTTCCATATCAAAAAATGAAATTAGTAAATAATTATTATATAATAAAATCATATTATCTTATATATTATGATGCTATTATTTTAATTTCCTAATTTAAAATCGTCTCCACTTTCTACAAAAGGGAATCGAAACCATCATTCATGTGTATATGGACTACCTCCTCGTGTACAATGTAATTTGTTTCCCATCACATCTCACAACTATTAATGTTGATTAATTTTAAATTTATATACCTTATTATTTAAATTATATAATGGTAAAAAATAAATCTTTCATATATCTTCTTACATTATCATTCATTGAAAAAAAATAACATTTTTCGTATGTATGGCAGACTATTGGCTCTTTAAACAATGTGATTGGTTTTGTATTACCATGTCATATGGATTTATATTTATTTTTATTTAAATAATAATATTATATTTATGATATAATTATAATTTTTTAAAGTTAAAATAATACATAACTTCATTCCATTATGATCATTGAAAATTGTAAATTTTATACATGCATGTGTGCAGCCTAGTGTCTCCATGATTGTGATATAGATATTTTTTATAATAATAACTCATGGTTATTTTTAAAAGTATAATTTATGTAAAAAATTGATAATTATGTCATTATTATTATTTTTGAGATGATGAAATAATAATATCTTAGCCTTTTGTCATCATTCCAAAGAGATTTCGTACAAATGAGCCAAACCTCATAAAAACGTCTCACTTAGACATAAATGATTAATTAATTTAATATAATATAGTAAAAAATAAAATAAAAGGATCAATAAATTTTAAAAGTTTTCTTAATAAAGTCAAATTTTAAAATACATTTATTATTCAGGATGATAAATAACACACATAACAAATTGGCCTCAGGGTAAGGGATCTCTCTTAACCCCTATTTCATTTGGGTTATGAGCATAATATCTCTAAATATTTTTATCTAACAATTTAATGTTATAAAATCAAAATAAATTATATATATATATATTTATATATTTATCTATAGTATATAGCTATAATGATTTCTCTTCCTTTGATGGGTTAATAAATTCCTTATGCTCATTTATCAAATTCCATCAATAGGAAATTTTCTTTGATTGTGGCATGAGGCATGATTATGAAACCCATTTTCATTCAATGTATAATTATTATGTTATAAATTATGATTGATTTATATCATGTTCAATAAATAAATCATGAACATTTTATAATGGGTGCACCCTCTAGAAATCCCAAACATTGGGTAAATCTTTAGTCTTGAAAGGCATCATGTTTGGGATTGGTAGTAAACATAATCCAATATTGGAAATTTTCACCCTTGTGATATTGTTTATATAGATATACATGACACATTATTATGTCATGTTATATGTTCATACCACATTTCATATGCTACCATTATCTTATGATACTATTTTCTGTATCGTATGCTTCTATGTGATTACTTATGACCCTTCTCTTTTTTGATATCATGTTATGCCTTTGAATCACACATTATGTTTCCTTATAATGTTTTTCTCTTACTGGGTTTTTTATATCACTCAATTCTTTAGAGTATTCTCTATGTTATCATGTGTATTTTTACAAACTCAAATGGTCTTAGTATATCATTATGGGGAATAAAATTGCAATGTAATGTTTTATTTCCTTTTCAATGTGTTCTGAACCTAGTCTACCAAATACACTAGGCTTAATGATATTTGGGTTGTAATTAATTTCTTTTTATTTGTAAAAAATCATGTGATAATATGGGTAAAATAATTAGGTCACTATAGACTTATTCTTGAGAAGGAACACATACACCTTCACTATCTCATCATCAATGAATGTAACATATTATAGAAACCCACTATGAGAATTAAAATTATATAGCCATCATATACCCATATAAACCAACTCAAATAGTGTATTTGGATTGTCCTATTCATTTGGAAGGAAACCTATTATAATTTCTCGAAATTCTAATTTTTGTGTATTCTTTACTATATGACTATGATCTTTAGTATTACATTATAATCAACTATTTTTATTTCTATATCACTTAAGTGGCGCAAATTTTAATTACATAACATTATTAAAGATACTTGTCTGACCTAAATCACACCTTTTGGTAAACCTATTAGGTATAGAGTTCATTCCACCACTCCTTTGGCCATAACCATGGGACCTCATGTAATCCTTCTTTCTCTTTCAGAAGATTTAATACAGAAACATTTATCATGTAAATTAACAATAAAAATTATGTTTTTCCTTAATTTTTCTATATGTCACATTCTATGTAACTCTAAAAGGCTTATATTCCTTGTTTTGATAGAGACATCACCCTTTCCAAAAATATTGAGATATTAATCATCATTAAGATACACTATATTAAAACATTAAGATGTTTAAATCCTCATACTCCATCTCTTTTTTGATGAGTCAAATGAATCTCAAGAATCTATCACCCAATACAATAGTGATATATAATCACTTAACAGTAGAACTATTGTATCTTCTGAAATAGTATCCATATATCCACATTTAGGATCATATATATTAGATTTGACTCTCCTTTTATTTTAATCTTTTTAAGGTGGAAATTTTTTCCATAATTTAAGTACATGGGACTACCATTTTCCATGATACTCATACTCCATATTATCACTACTTCTCCCAACTCATATGATTTTATTTTACCAAATTTTCTCCTCCTTTTGCACTATATCAGTTTCAATAAGATCTCAGGATTCCCATTTATGAAATTTCTTTATTCAATGTAATATCTCTAAAGTCTGTGAAGTTAAGTCTCCATTAGGAAAATAATTACTCACCATCGTATCCATCGCATCCCAAGACTCCATGAGTGATGAATATAGTAGCAATGTCTATTTAGGATCTAATATGTCCACATTCACTTATTCCATCTATCTCAAAATATTTTTGAATTCATTAATGTGATCTTCCATTGTTTTAACTAATAAATCCTTATAATTAACAAAATCCATAGGAGGTATACTTTGTTCATTTCTAAAATATTTTTAAATAAATATGTGAGGGTATTCATAAGTTCAAAAGTGTTTTTTACTTCCTATATGTAATAGGACAAAATTTGGGTCACTTAAATCCCTATAAAACCTCGGAATTTTTTATGTATTTTCTCTCTTTATTCCATTATCATTTATTCTAGTTCAATAACTATAAAATGATTATCAAGATCCTTATATTGTATATAATAATCCATCTACATCATCCAAAATCCAAACCCCTTCCCATAAAAATTATTCACTCTGACCTTGCCATTATCTAATTCCATTGATTTTGGTATAGAGTGAATTCGCATTAATTTTAAATCATGAAACAGGGATTATAAAACACTTAAAAAATATCTTCTGAGGAAATGGTAGAATGATGATTTTGAACTGAGATATTAATCACCTTCACCATGGTCTAGATGTCTAAAACCCATTAACTAAATCTTTGATACCACTTTCCAGGATCATGAATAACTTTCAACATATATAATTTATCAATTGAAAATTAATAGGAAGAAAAATATACAATAAATTTACCCACGTAATCAATGAAATAAAACATGAATAAAAATTGTACCCAAGACATAACACTGATTCACTAACCTTAAGACACCCCATATTGTAATTTATTTAATAAAATGGTCAAAATAAAAAAACGAAAAGGAACAAAATAATATTTTATGTTGTTATAACAGGAATCATTCTCTATAAGGATAATACTACAAACTCTTTTATTATGGATTAAAAAATATGAAAACATTCTCAGTTACTTCAAATAAATGTCCCACCATAATCATAAATAGTAGTACCCTACTAGTTAAACTATTATCCATCACTATCGATTATTTGAAATTAGTAGATCCAACTCACTCCAATATTCATGGGTATCCCTTTACACGGTCAAACACATTCACCACCTCAACATTATCATTTGGAACATAGTTCCCATTTCTGATACTTTTTCATGATTAGTCTTATGAATATCCACGTGGATTGTCATTTGTTTCATTTATTGAAAAACAATCAATAAATTCACCTTATATAAACATTAAACCAACTTTTATATATTCATGTAGTTATCTTTATGAATGTATATCTTCTTCTCTATACTCTACCATCATACTTTCTAGGGGTATGTATTGATAGTGAAACAATTAATTGTATATATATGGTATTATACATAAAATATTCTAGACATTATTCATATTTTAATATTCCATATCTTTACAAACAAAAAAATTTAGCTTTTCATAATCACTCCTTCAAAAATATATAAATATCTAGTTTAAAAATCGATTTCTTAGATGAGCCTATTATGATTCATCCCAATTCCATAGGTACTTCTTTCATGGGATAGTTAATACCTAACACTGTTTATTCTCAACCTCTGATTGTTTTATTCATATGGTTCTGTAACATAGTGTTTTCATTTAGGTTTTCTTATTTTTATATCATCACATGGGTAACTTTGGGTCTAAATAAATTTTGTATTTCATCTAATTAAATAATAACTAGATTTTAGTGATCATGTATTAAGATTTAGGTTATATTTTATTTGGGTATTCCATACAGTCAGTTTGGTTATTATAGAGTGCATGAAAATGTTTGTGAATTATGTTTGAATGATCATTATGGGAATTTATGATGTCATTGGAGGTTTGGTGTGGGCTCATAAAGACTATTTCATTGGTAGGTGGTTCCAATACATCTCCTCTTAGGGTTTTTATTGGAATCACATGTCACTAATATAACGACCCACACTTTACATACATTGTTAATACTTCAAAATTGAATCACACTTATTACAACATATGACAAAACCACAAAGGACCGTATAGGTATAGTGTCTTTAGAAACTGGGAAACATAAACAACTGGTTCATAAATCTTCTACAGTGTCTCCCATTTATTTCATCATATCTAGGGTCCCTTTTAGCATATTCTACTTAATATCCATCTTCCTGACCTGGGGAAAAGAAAACATAAAAGGGTGAGCTCAAATGCTCAGCAAGGGAAAATAAAGGAAATAAAAATCATATCATATCTTTTTGAAAATCAAAACCTGCAAAAGAGATCATAATATCTTAACATGGAATAAATCATAGAAGTGAAAATGAGATCCCCAAAATCATAACATAAAACTTGAAACTTTGTGGCATGCACACATAATCATGGAAAATCATTTCTTGTTAGTCATGACTCATTGCCAAGACTATCTTAGTGGACAAAGTCCCTTTCTGAACCGAGTTCACTCCTCGTTTCAGTCCTGTATCACTGAACCGAAATAACCTTCCGTTCCAGCCATGTCTATCTCATGAGATATAAAATCATTACCCAATGCATTGGAGGGAGATATAGGTCCCACCCATCTCATAATGATACCATTCTTATGTGTGCCCCAAAATCATAAATCATACATCATTTCATAACCCATGTAATAAAAATGGGATTCTTAAAACAACATGACATCATAAAACCATTCATATAAGATAAAGGAATTCATAAACATAATTCCATCACAACATAGTCAAATCAATGTAAAAATATGGATAGAAACAGAACCCTTTATTATCTTAGATGGAAAATATTTTTGATAACACACTTGAAATGAATTCTTGAGGAAAATATCCTTTCTTCTTCAAAATAAATTTCTTTTCACAAAACATCATGCAATTTTAGAAGAAAGAGATTTTATTAAAAATAGTAATGAAATATTTTAGAGGAAGCTTCATGAAAATAAGGCTTTATAAAACCGTAAAAATCCGTTCATGCCGTTTAAGTTAAAAAAAACATTCTTCGTACTTTTGTCGGAAAAGTCAAAAAGTACCTCGTATGAAAAAGCGACAAAAGATTCCTTTCATATTCTTTACTAAAAACTCACCGAAGAGTAAAATTGGATTTAAACTATTGTAAGTGGATTGAAACAATATTTCATATTGAGGGAACATGGATGTGGATGATAAAATACACCCCAGTAAATACTTACGAATAAACAATCTCGGATAAAAATGAGATTGTGATATTTCCCTTACCTTAGGTCCGATTAGCTTTGTACGTGTCCGAAGCTCCTGTATAATGGTTTAAATAATGTTATTGACTTATTCCAGAATCATACATATTTATATGATATCATATATGGTCATATTATTAGCTTCTTGTTAGTAATATTTCATTGTTACTTTTTACTCGGGTCTTTATAACTTTTTGTTCTTATGCGTGTTTTGTCGAATAAATTCTTATTCTTATCTTTAGGTTATAGATAATTCATTTCCAGAATGGTATTAGTGTATTATATACCATATTCATTCATTCAATTCATTTATATAATCATTATGAAATGAATATCATGTAGAACGAGTCGCATCACATCGTGGAGACGGTATTCCGTACGTACGCACGAGTGATGATATCATTCCTATGATCGTGGAATTGTATTGGAGTATATATATATATTATTTCAGTATCAATATTACTTAATAATAATCATATATAGTTACTGATTACACCATTATACCCATCCTTGTAAGGTGATGGTGGAAAATAGATTACACCACGGCGTGGAGACGGTATTCCGTACGTACGCACGCGCGGTGATTTCATTTTTCCGTAGGATGGATAGAAGGTGAATTAGGGTTGTTTCATATTTATAATAACATATCAGTATGTAAGTAATACTGATGTTATTACTTTATCATGAAACAACTAAAGAAGAAGAAGTTGAAGAAGAAAGAAATTGAAAAGATCGGTAATGGATATTACCTCTTCTTTGGAACGCCTTTTTGAATCCTCCACTTAAGGAACTAAGATTGGTCTTTGGAGAAGACCAGGACCTCTAGGATTATTCTAGGGAAGTGGAGAAGGGAAAATGGCAGGGGTTGGCCGAGCTTGAGTGCTCAAATTGGTGTGAGGAGGAGGGGGAGGAGGTGCCCTTTTATAAGGGAGGAGAGGGGCACCTTAGTAATATCTCAAAATATTATTTTATATTAAAGTCAAAATCGGTTTATAATGGTTCCAAAGGGTCTTATTTCGAAGATAAAGTGGGGAAGGGTCGAAATCCTATCAACCAATAGGATTTAGACAAGTTTAGGTTATTATTTTAACCTTATCAATTAGATTTAACTCTAAGTTAAATAATTTAACTTTTACCGTGTCTTTTTGTTTTCTTTCACTATATGGTTAATACACTTACTATAACATGCCAAACGAACCCCAAATTGTTTATTATTAATAAATATATCCTTATCTAAGTCATTTGGCCGAACCTTAGATTTTTAGGAATAAAATAACAATTAATAATATAATATTTGATTTAAAAACTATTTTGTGTCAATTTTGACACTATTTGATATATGATTTTTGTTAAAGTCATAACAGAATTATATGTTCGAACCAAGTTGATTAAATCAACAATAATATATCATAGTAACCTAGAAAATTAGTGGAATTCATAAAAAGTCTCAAATTACATTTATTTTGGTATTTATATTATCAATTTTGTCAATATTTCATTAATAAGATAATTACTGCATCATCTTTGTGTCATAAATAAATTAAATTATTTGATGTCTAAAAATTACAAATAAAATACCATCATGTAGGAAATCTTTTTAGCTTTCTAATGAATATTTACAATCGAATTTATCTTATGTATAACCCTATATTAAAAATTATTTACTTATTAAACTTTGATTTTAACTATTTTAACACTTCTTTAAATAAATTAATAATAAATGTCCTAATCTAATCCAAGTGGGCCTAAATGGTCATATTTTATTCCTAAGTTTGTTTTTGGTCGAATTAAACTTGTCCAATAGAATTAGGACATGTGTTAGGGTAATATTAATATCATAATTACCCTTAGTTACCCTATTTACTATTAACCGCGGTAAAAATAGCAAAAAGTTACTATTCACCAAAAAATTATTTTCATCTCATTGAACCACATTTTAGTCCTTGATATTAACCGTGTCTCTCGGATTTTTGAAATTCCATTCACAGAAGCGGTAAAATTAAGTTTTATGCAAAATTCAGTTTTTAACCTACCACTTAGTGGTTTCACTATTCATCAAAAATTGAAAGTTTTCAGAAAAATACCAAAATTTCACCCTAGGCTAATTTCGATATTCTGAGTCCAAAAATGAAGTCCATTTTGAAAAATAAAATTTATAAAATTTCAAAAAGTGGTTATTACTATTCATAACGGCTAGTTTTAATAGCATATTGTTGTTTAGTGAAACTCGGTATTGCGTACGACGCAAGCTATCGAGGAAGGTCGCGATTGCGTGTAAAGCAAGCCAAGAAAGTGTTGTGTAGAAAAAGATTCCTTTGATGATTTATATAACATAAAAGTCTCGGGTGTTACATTCTACCCCCCTTAAAAAGAATTTCGCCCTCGAAATTCGTCACTTTGCAACAAACAAATGAGGATACTTCTCCCTCATCATATCCTCAAGCTCCCATGTAGCTTCTTCAAGTTGGTGGTTTCTCCATAAAACTTTCACCAAGCGAGTGGTCTTGTTTTGTAGGACTTTTTCGCTACGATCCAGAATCTCTATCGGCTGTTCTTCATAAGAAAGATCTTGCTCCAGTGGTACAACTTCTGAGCTGAGTACATGTGAAGGATCTGGTATGTACTTTCTCAGGAGAGATACATGGAACACATCGTGAACTTGAGAGAAATTCGGTGGAAGCGCCAATCGGTAAGCTACCTTCCCAACGCGATCCAGTATTTCAAAAGGACCGATATATCTAGGGCTCAACTTCCCCTTCTTTCCAAATCTCATAACCCTCTTCCAGGGAGATATTCGTAAGAACACTTTATCACCCACTTCAAACTCTAGGTCTTTTCTTCGGTTGTCGGCATAACTTTTCTGTCGACTCTGAGCTGCTCTTATGTGTTGTTGAATAGATCTGACCTTTTCTGCCATTTCATCAACGAGATCAGGTCCTAATAGCTTTCTTTTCCCAACTTCATCCCAGCAAGTTGGTGTCCTGCATTTCTTTCCATAGAGAGCTTCATAAGGAGCCATCTGAATACTGGAGTGAAAGCTATTATTATAAGAAAATTCCACCAAAGGTAGGTGTTGATCCCAACCTCCTTTGAAATCCATAGAGCAAGCTCTCAACATATCTTCTAGGGTTTGAATTGTTCTCTCAGACTGACCGTCTGTCTGGGGATGATAAGCAGTGCTGAAACTCAACTCTGTATCCAGAGTATGCTGAAGACTTCGCCAGAACTTCGAGGTAAATCTCGGATCTCGATCAGATATAATAGAAAGTGGTACTCCATGCAATCTTACCACTTCCTTTACATATATCTTGGCAAGCTGATCTAGAGAGAAATCCTCTCTAATAGCAATGAAGTGTGCAGACTTTGTAAGACGATCAACTATGACCCAGATAGCATTATTGCCTTTGGATGTTTTAGGAAGTCCTGTGACAAAGTCCATAGTGATGTTTTCCCATTTCCATTCGGGTATGGGTAATGGTTGTAACATCCCCTTAGACTTCTGTCTCTCAGCTTTAACTTGTTGACAAACCAAGCATCGAGAGACATATTCAGCAACATCTCTTTTCATGCCATCCCACCAGAAGTACTCTTTCAGGTCCCTATACATCTTCGTGCTTCCAGGATGAATAGAGAATGAAGAACTATGAGCCTCATCCAGCAGCTCTTTCTTTAATTCGGGGATGGGAGGAACACAAACCCGATTCCTGAACTTTATTATCCCATCACAATCAAGGTTTAATTCAGGAACATTTCTCACCTTCTTTTGTAACTCGACATCTTCTTTCTGTGCCTCTTTAATCTTCACATGTATAGATGGTTGAACATTCATTTGAGAAAGATAAGATTTTTCCCCTTCCATTATAATTCCAAGATCCATCCTTTGTAAATCCATAAATATTGGATCTTTTGTGATCCTCATCATGGATAAACTAGCATGGTCTTGTCGACTTAATGCATCTGCCACCTTGTTTGCTTTCCCAGGGTGGTAATGGATTGAGCAGTCATAATCCTTAATCAGCTCCAACCATCTTCTTTGGCGCATATTCAGCTCCTTTTGTGTGAAAATATACTTTAAACTTTTATGATCAGTATAAATATCACACCTTTCACCATAAAGGTAGTGCCTCCAAATCTTTAATGCAAAGATTACCGCAGCCAACTCCAAATCATGTGTTGGGTAATTTTGTTCATGGATTTTCAACTGTCGTGAGGCATAAGCTATCGCCATATCATTTTGCATAAGAACACACCCCAATCCCTTCTTGGATGCATCACTGTAGATCACAAACCTTTCTCCACTACAAGGCAGTGTGAGCACAGGTGCACTGGATAACCTTCTTTTCAACTCCTTGAAATTCTCTTCACATTCCTCTGTCCAGACAAACTTAACTCCTTTCCGAGTCAACTTGGTGAGTGGATTAGATAATCGTGAAAAATCTTTTACAAAACGTCGATAATATCCAGCCAAACCAAGAAAACTTCGGATCTCAGTTACTGTTGTTGGTCTTGACCATCTTTCGATAACCTTTGTTTTTGCTGGATCCACAGATATCCCCACTTTTGAGATTATATGACCTAAAAATGCAACTTTTTGAAGCCAAAATTTACACTTGGTAAATTTGGCATAAAGCTTCTCTTTTCTCAGGGTCTTCAATATAATTCTCAAGTGATCTTCATGCTCTTCCTTGCTCTTTGAATAGACAAGAATATCGTCTATAAAGACTACCACAAATTGATCAAGATAGTCTCTAAAGACTCTATTCATTAGATCCATGAAGATAGCAGGGGCATTAGTAAGACCAAATGGCATCACTATAAATTCATAGTGTCCATACCTTGTACGGAAAGCCGTCTTTGGTATATCCTCCCTTTTGACCCTTAATTGATGATACCCTGAACGAAGATCAATCTTGGAAAAGTATTGAGCTCCGCGTAGTTGGTCAAATAAGTCATCAATGCGTGGGAGAGGATATTTGTTCTTGATAGTGATCTTGTTAAGATCTCGATAATCAATGCAGAGTCTCATTGATCCATCTTTCTTCTTAACAAATAGAACAGGTGCTCCCCAAGGTGACGCACTAGGGCGTATGAATCCCTTATCAAGATTCTCTTGGAGTTTCTTCTTCAATTCCTGCAACTCAATTGGGGCCATTCTATAAGGTGTCTTTGAAATAGGCAAAGCACCCGGTACGAGTTCTATTGAAAACTCAACTTCACGATTTGGTGGAAGACCCGGCAATTCCTCCGGAAAGACATCATCAAACTCCCGTACAATGGGCATATTCTTAATCGTGAGTTTCTCACCAACCATTTGAGATAAATAACCTTCATTTAGTGTAATCAATACCCATAATATGGAAGAAATTTCCACTGGAAGGTTATGTTCATCCTTGCATTGGTATACGATCGTAGATTGATCTGGAATATGAAATGTGACTTCCCTTCTTTGACAATTGATATGAGCTCCATGTAGAGAAAGCCAATCCATGCCAAGAATCACATCAAATTCCACTAAAGGAAGGATCACAAGATTTGCAGGAAGCACTTTCCCACAAACTTCGATCGGAGAAGAATTATAAACTTTTGATGCGATTGATGTGCCATTAGGTGTTGTCACAGCTAACTCAACATCTAATTGTTGAGGTAGTACGGTGATACCCTTAGAAAAGTCTTCAGAAATAAAAGAGTGGGTGGATCCAGAATCAAATAAAACATTTGCTACTTTAGAGTGGATGGTAAGTGTACCTTTCACCACATCGTTATCGTACTCCACATCGCTGATAGAAATTGCATGTGACTTTCCTTTGTCTTTAGCCTTAAGAGTTTGTTGACGTCGACCATCATCATCAACCCTTGGATTTGGGCATTGATTGGCATAATGCCCCATCTCCTTGCACTTGAAACATTGAAGTGTAGCAGGTTCATTCTGTGTATCCCTTCCTTTGTTTGCATCATTAGACATCTTCTTCCCATTATCATGGCATTCAAATGCCCGATGACCTTCCTTTCCACATTTAAAACATTTACTTGTCCCTTTAAGACAACTCCCTCCATATTTCTTTCCACACTTTGAGCATAAGGGAAAGTTCATCTTCTTTTCCGTGTGCTCTTTAGATTTTTCTTTGAATTCCATCTTCCTCTTCTTATCAAACCCATGTGACTGATGGGTTACTCCAATCTCCATCTCGACTTTGAGAGCACATCGAACGATTTCTTCGTAGCTATTGAAGTCCCTTATGGCTAACGCCCTTCGAAGACTTGGTTTTAAGCCACTAAAGAATCGATCGATCTTACTCTCAGGTTGGATAATAATACCAGAAGCGTACCTTGCAAGTCTTGTAAAATTTGCTTCATAGGTACTAACAGATTCATCATCCCTTTGCTTCAGTTCAAGGAACTCTTTCTCCATCTTTGTTCGGAGAATACGAGGGAAGTACTTATTGAAAAATAAGTTCTTGAACTCATCCCATTCCATAGACTCAATTTCATCCCTTTGCCTCGTATTCTTAACAAGATTCCACCATTGATCCGCATCTCCTTCCAAACGATACACTGCTAGGATGACTTTATCATGTTCAGAACATTGAAGAACTGAAAATATCTTTTCAGTAGTACTAATCCATTGTTCAGCAACTAATGGATCAGTAGACCCGCTGAAAGAAGGTGGACGCTGCCTCATGAAGGATTCAACAGAATGTTGCTCCCTCCTTTGCTCGTTTGGAAATCCTGCATGATTCATAGCTTGAGAAAGTTGTGTGAGCATGGCTACAAGATTTTGCATTCCAGCTCCCATATCGTTTGGTTTTTCAGGGGGACAATCATTGCATTGCCCATCGCATTCCGCATTAACACGGTTCCTTCGGGTTCCAGCCATTGACTAAAACCAAGAAGAATAGTGTGAGCAACACTAATTATAATAGGAAACCACATAATTCAAGAATAAAATTTTCATGCTTAAGGTCTTATCCTAGGTTATTCAAGGCCATTTCTAAAATTGTGTTCTATGCTTAGACTTATCCTTAGGGTTATTACTAAGGCTTTCACATCCTAGTTTCCAAAGGTTGACTATACCTTTCCTCTGATACCAACTATAACGACCCACACTTTACATACATTGTTAATACTTCAAAATTGAATCACACTTATTACAACATATGACAAAACCACAAAGGACCGTATAGGTATAGTGTCTTTAGAAACTGGGAAACATAAACAACTGGTTCATAAATCTTCTACAGTGTCTCCCATTTATTTCATCATATCTAGGGTCCCTTTTAGCATATTCTACTTAATATCCATCTTCCTGACCTGGGGAAAAGAAAACATAAAAGGGTGAGCTCAAATGCTCAGCAAGGGAAAATAAAGGAAATAAAAATCATATCATATCTTTTTGAAAATCAAAACCTGCAAAAGAGATCATAATATCTTAACATGGAATAAATCATAGAAGTGAAAATGAGATCCCCAAAATCATAACATAAAACTTGAAACTTTGTGGCATGCACACATAATCATGGAAAATCATTTCTTGTTAGTCATGACTCATTGCCAAGACTATCTTAGTGGACAAAGTCCCTTTCTGAACCGAGTTCACTCCTCGTTTCAGTCCTGTATCACTGAACCGAAATAACCTTCCGTTCCAGCCATGTCTATCTCATGAGATATAAAATCATTACCCAATGCATTGGAGGGAGATATAGGTCCCACCCATCTCATAATGATACCATTCTTATGTGTGCCCCAAAATCATAAATCATACATCATTTCATAACCCATGTAATAAAAATGGGATTCTTAAAACAACATGACATCATAAAACCATTCATATAAGATAAAGGAATTCATAAACATAATTCCATCACAACATAGTCAAATCAATGTAAAAATATGGATAGAAACAGAACCCTTTATTATCTTAGATGGAAAATATTTTTGATAACACACTTGAAATGAATTCTTGAGGAAAATATCCTTTCTTCTTCAAAATAAATTTCTTTTCACAAAACATCATGCAATTTTAGAAGAAAGAGATTTTATTAAAAATAGTAATGAAATATTTTAGAGGAAGCTTCATGAAAATAAGGCTTTATAAAACCGTAAAAATCCGTTCATGCCGTTAAAGTTAAAAAAAACATTCTTCGTACTTTTGTCGGAAAAGTCAAAAAGTACCTCGTATGAAAAAGCGACAAAAGATTCCTTTCATATTCTTTACTAAAAACTCACTGAAGAGTAAAATTGGATTTAAACTATTGTAAGTGGATGGAAAAAATATTTCATATTGAGGGAACATGGATGTGGATGATAAAATACACCCCAGTAAATACTTACGAATAAACAATCTCGGATAAAAATGAGATTGTGATATTTCCCTTACCTTAGGTCCGATTAGCTTTGTACGTGTCCGAAGCTCCTGTATAATGGTTTAAATAATGTTATTGACTTATTCCAGAATCATACATATTTATATGATATCATATATGGTCATATTATTAGCTTCTTGTTAGTAATATTTCATTGTTACTTTTTACTCGGGTCTTTATAACTTTTTGTTCTTATGCGTGTTTTGTCGAATAAATTCTTATTCTTATCTTTAGGTTATAGATAATTCATTTCCAGAATGGTATTAGTGTATTATATACCATATTCATTCATTCAATTCATTTATATAATCATTATGAAATGAAGATCATGTAGAACGAGTCGCATCACATCGTGGAGACGGTATTCCGTACGTACGCACGAGTGATGATATCGTTCCTATGATCGTGGAATTGTATTGGAGTATATATATATATTATTTCAGTATCAATATTACTTAATAATAATCATATATAGTTACTGATTACACCATTATACCCATCCTTGTAAGGTGATGGTGGAAAATAGATTACACCACGGCGTGGAGACGGTATTCCGTACGTACGCACGCGCGGTGATTTCATTTTTCCGTAGGATGGATAGAAGGTGAATTAGGGTTGTTTCATATTTATAATAACATATCAGTATGTAAGTAATACTGATGTTATTACTTTATCATGAAACAACTAAAGAAGAAGAAGTTGAAGAAGAAAGAAATTGAAAAGATCGGTAATGGATATTACCTCTTCTTTGGAACGCCTTTTTGAATCCTCCACTTAAGGAACTAAGATTGGTCTTTGGAGAAGACCAGGACCTCTAGGATTATTCTAGGGAAGTGGAGAAGGGAAAATGTCAGGGGTTGGCCGAGCTTGAGTGCTCAAATTGGTGTGAGGAGGAGGGGGAGGAGGTGCCCTTTTATAAGGGAGGAGAGGGGCACCTTAGTAATATCTCAAAATATTATTTTATATTAAAGTCAAAATCGGTTTATAATGGTTCCAAAGGGTCTTATTTCGAAGATAAAGTGGGGAAGGGTCGAAATACTATCAACCAATAGGATTTAGACAAGTTTAGGTTATTATTTTAACCTTATCAATTAGATTTAACTCTAAGTTAAATAATTTAACTTTTACCGTGTCTTTTTGTTTTCTTTCACTATATGGTTAATACACTTACTATAACATGCCAAACGAACCCCAAATTGTTTATTATTAATATATATATCCTTATCTAAGTCATTTGGCCGAACCTTAGATTTTTAGGAATAAAATAACAATTAATAATATAATATTTGATTTAAAAACTATTTTGTGTCAATTTTGACACTATTTGATATATGATTTTTGTGAAAGTCATAACAGAATTATATGTTCGAACCAAGTTGATTAAATCAACAATAATATATCATAGTAACCTAGAAAATTAGTGGAATTCATAAAAAGTCTCAAATTACATTTATTTTGGTATTTATATTATCAATTTTGTCAATATTTCATTAATAAGATAATTACTGCATCATCTTTGTGTCATAAATAAATTAAATTATTTGATGTCTAAAAATTACAAATAAAATACCATCATGTAGGAAATCTTTTTATCTTTCTAATGAATATTTACAATCGAATTTATCTTATGCATAACCCTATATTAAAAATGATTTACTTATTAAACTTTGATTTTAACTATTTTAACACTTCTTTAAATAAATTAATAATAAATGTCCTAATCTAATCCAAGTGGGCCTAAATGGTCATATTTTATTCCTAAGTTTGTTTTTGGTCGAATTACACTTGTCCAATAGAATTAGGACATGTGTTAGGGTAATATTAATATCATAATTACCCTTAGTTACCCTATTTACTATTAACCGCGGTAAAAATAGTAAAAAGTTACTATTCACCAAAAAATTATTTTCATCTCATTGAACCACATTTTAGTCCTTGATATTAACCGTGTCTCTCGGATTTTTGAAATTCCATTCACAGAAGCGGTAAAATTAAGTTTTATGCAAAATTCAGTTTTTAACCTACCACTTAGTGGTTTCACTATTCATCAAAAATTGAAAGTTTTCAGAAAAATACCAAAATTTCACCCTAGGCTAATTTCGATATTCTGAGTCCAAAAATGAAGTCCATTTTGAAAAATAAAATTTATAAAATTTCAAAAAGTGGTTATTACTATTCATAACGGCTAGTTTTAATAGCATATTTTTGTTTAGTGAAACTCGGTATTGCGTACGACGCAAGCTATCGAGGAAGGTCGCGATTGCGTGTAAAGCAAGCCAAGAAAGTGTTGTGTAGAAAAAGATTCCTTTGATGATTTATATAACATAAAAGTCTCGGGTGTTACAACTAATTTTTGTAAACTATTAAATTAAAATATGATTTTATTTTATAGACAAAAACCAAATATTTTAAAAGAATACATTTATTGTAAATATAAATTGGTTATTTATAAAAATAACTTTTCATATTTGGAATGTTTGTAAACTACTTGTTTTCATTTAAAGTTTTGGTTGAAAATTATTTTTGATTAGTTAATTAGTTCCAAGTCATGAATAAATTATATTTTGGAACACATAAATATAGTTATTGCACTTAATATTTTTATCCTTATGATACATTCTTGACGTTTAAAATTGATATTCATAACATTAATTTTTTGTTATAATATAAACAAAGTAGAGAACACATTCATAAAACTAATTAAATAATCAATCATGCATAACTAGGGTTATGTTTGATCGTAAAGGGGACTAGTAATGTTTTTATGTATTACCTTGATTTTATATTTCGTTTAGGTTAAATAAATCATTAATAACCAAAAATTGAAATATGTAAATCATATATTACACGTCTAGGTTGTGTATAATTCTATTTTTCTTGATAATTAAACAAACCTTTGTGATGGATATTGAATTTCCCAGGCAACTTAAAGTAGTCTTCTTGAACCCTCATAAACCCATTATGAATGTTAGAATAACTACATTGGAAAGTATGCTAGGAAAATTGTGTAGGGTTAAAACATTCTAATAGAAGTATCATTTCATGTGTCATTACATTACATTTGTAAGTAAAACATTGCTTCCCACTTTAACCTACATGGGTTATATGTCAGGATCTAAGATTAAACTTGGTTAAAAGTTTTATTAGTGGTGAGGTGGTGACTAGTTTTACATCAATGGGATAAAATTATGTGGTCTATAAAATTAATTAGTTTTATCGAATGTGTTCCAAAAAATCGATTAACATATTATTAAATGAACAAATCATTTCTGTTATTTAGAGTTTAAAATCTATCATTTGTTTTACACAAAACCGTTCATAAAAATTTAATTTCACAAACCACATCTTCTCTAATAAAGTTTTTATATTATATCTCTACAGTAAAATTTTTAAGTTAAATCATTCATAACTCTTAATTTAAAATTTTTTTTTCCATTAAGTTAACTCTTTGTATGAATAACGTTTTGGGAAAAATTATATTTGAAAACAAATAATTTATGTTAATCAATTACCCCATCTTTAACAATTAAAAATTATGATACTTCTGTATATATTATACATGACCAAAATATATATGTTATGTCCCTTAGTAATATAATTTTACATATTTTTTACTACCCATGTGAGAGTAAATCCTTGTTTTTATAGGTTTTTAATGAAACTTGAACTTTTCTATATTGAATATCGTTATTTGGTATAATATATCAGGAATTAAACCATTAGAGGCCCTGTTTGGGCTTGATGTAAGAAAAGGGTGACACCACAAATCCACCTCCAATAATACAAGGGATGGAAACTAGCAATTAGTAGGCATATCTCACATGATCAGAGACCTTATCCAGAAATATTTTTACACATAGGTACATCTCTATACAACATAATAGGGATAATAATAAAAGCTGAAACCTATAGACTGTAAAGAAATTCATGCAATAAAATAAAAGAAAACATCATAGTATAGAAAATAATAAAATTAAAAAATATGGAAAATACATTCAGAAAAAAAGTAACATAAGTGAAGTTATATAAAACAATGAAAAAGAATGAGAGATACTAGTTCATGCTCTTAGGGACTGAAAACTGTATGTTATCACAAACTCACAGAACCTAAAACTCTACCTACATTAGGTATACCAAAGTTTTTTCCAAATTTCATTTCATTTGTAGATGACCTGACATGTACAGGCATGGCCCATGTATGGGTGAGTATATAATTACCTAGTAAGACACGCTAAACAACATAAACAGATAAATAATAAGAAACTTTTCTGCTCAACCCACAAGACAAGAAGGCAATGAAAATACAAAAATATATATTCTTTTAATAAGAAAACCTCATTTGATGATAGATAAATCTGGATTTTAATATCCATATAGGAAATATGATTTTTTCCAAAGCTACATGATCCAATGTATTCTCGATGATAGATAAATAATGAAACTACAGTAGAATATAATGGTGGAGTAGTGCCTCATTGGGAGATGACTTAGACATGGGAATATAGGCTCAAGTAGAGGACCTGATCCTTGCTAGAGCTTGATAATGGGGGAGTACCAAATCTATGGATATAAAACTCACACCCAATTAATTTGGAGGGTACTAAATACAATATTACATAAGATATGGGGGACCATACCCATAGAAAACCCAACCATCATAGGTGTACAAACCCTAGATTAACTGTGATGATCACGTTTGACCCCTATCATTGTTAAGGAATCTGTAGAAAAAGTGTCCCACTCACATCACCTCTCATCATATCCCAGCTGTTGAAATAGAGTCCACCATCACATACTAAATTTAATTCTACCCATAAATTATTACCTATAGTCCTAAATCTATGTTTAGAATAAAGAGATATGATAGTTATAACCCTCTAAGATCGTATATTATGTGTTCCATGTTGTACAAGGGTTGTACTCCTAATTACCAGTATTCATATGTATTGCTTCTCAACATGGTATGTGGATGTTTGAATACAGAATGTGTAACCCAAGGGGAAAATCATGTGAGACTATATAGGGCCCTGTTTTTTACACCCTATACACGACTTGGCTATATAGGTAGGGTAACATGAAAAGTTGTCCAGAAACATGGCCTTGTCATATTTAATTTGGCTAGAATCCCTATCCCCCATAAAGAGAGACAATGTATCATATTTTCTTCTAGAACACATGGTGTGTAGTTGGAATTTCATAGATAGAAAATTCTAGTCTCCTTGATCATCACAAATCCTTTTTTCCAATTACATAAAAAATCATGCCCAAAATTCCCACAACTCAAGTTAAACATCATCCAGAAAATTCTAGATGTCTTATTTTTATGGTTCTTTACCATAAATTTATCTATCTTCTCCTCCCATGTATTATTCATGAACTGCTTCAAAAAATCATCAACATCAATCATGTCCAGGACTCCCATCATCAACATAGTACCTCCATCATTACTCAAATCTCACTTATTAACCTATAACAGTAATATGTGGACCAAAAAAATCAAATTCCTGATGAGTTTGGTTCTCATATATTGTCAAACTGTCAGTCATAAGAATACTAGGGTTGAATTCATGGAAAATAGAGGTATAAATCCATAAAACATAGAATTGTAGAATGATCAGTAATCATGTATAGGTTTCCCATAATTCATTGATGGATAATGGATAATAATTATTGATATATAAATTGATATATAAATCATGAATTAAATACGCATTAAAATGAACACATTCTTTGTAGATGTTTTGAGATAATCCACAATTTTAAAAAAGTACAATATAGAATAAAAAATCATTAACAAAATACCTACCTAAATAATGGATCAATTTTCAGTGGATAATTTTTTTACTTCTGATGTCCTAGAGGAATCTATTTTGTTCATTTCTTATTATATAACCCCCCTCGATCACGAGATGTTGACACTAAATTCAATATTTTTTCGACTATCAAAGGTTTTTCCCCACTATGATGTGGCCTCTACCACTCAATCACCCTATATGATACAAGTATCCTTGGATATTCGATATAAATGAGATTATATAGGGGTAACCACTAGGTTAATCACCTAAAACAAAAACAATTCATTAATTGAAATTATTCATTTTAATCATTCAAGGAAATAACATCATCCTGAGACCCAACGCTTATGAAACTAATGTATCGCCTATCGTAATCCACACATTTTGGATTCATCCACGACTTTAGTTTTCGTATTCAAGACTCCCATTTCATGTGATAACCATTTATTCTTACAATATTCATGCATGTGGTTTAATTTGTTTAATATATTTAATATATCAATTATAGGGTCCTATAACACCCATAACATTATGAAAATCCCATTCAAAAACTGATACATACAAATAGAAATACCCAACCGGTATAAATATAAAAACCTGAGTCATTAAATTATCCCCACTATCAATGATTTTAACCCCAAAAAGAAAAAAAAACCACTTGAAATGGTTTGCGTATTGAGATCATATTTGGATATCATACTCCCATGATATTTTCTATAGGTTAATAGGAATCAAATGAACCCACAACTTTGGAATATCTCTCTAATGAATTCCCCTCTCCAGTCAATCCTTGGTGGAAACTAGGTAATCTGAAAAGTGACTCTTTTCTTATCATCTACCCTTCCCTCGTCAATATTATGTGATTGTTCATACACATATTTTCTTATGTGAGACATGTGGAATACATCATGCACCTAATCTATCTACAAGGGTAATTATATGAGATGTGAAACCTCTCTAACACTATACATAAATTTTAATGGTACGAAAAACCTTTAGGATAGCTTGCTACTTTGACCAAACCTTTTAAAACCTCATCATGGGGAGACATTAGGAACATATGGTCTACCTTCAAAAACCCCAATGATCGATTGTATTGGTCTTCAAAATATTTTTGCTGATTATAATCATTATCCATTGTCTTAGGGATCACTTGACCTTTCTTAATCCTTACCTTCACCAACTTCGATCATATATGTGATGACTATCCTATCTCTATCTTGAACAAGGGTGACCTTCAGGGTATCCAATACATGGAATAAAATGATTCCTTATTGATAGTGGAGTGGTCAAAATTATTAAAAGAGAACTCACCCAATAGAAAGTGATCATCACAACTCTATCCAACACACATTCTATGAGCATATTCTCTAAAACCTAAATGGTGTAATATATTATTCTATTTTCTTGGGGAAAATTTTCATACTCATCCGTAACTGGGTCCTAAATTCCTCATTCAAAACTCTCTATAACCATGATGTGAACCATGAATTATGCTCACTGATAAAATTTTATGGCACCCCACAAATCCATATGATCTTTTAAATGTATAATCACCCCAAACTCTTAGTTGAATTATACAACTTTGTACTAAACTTTTTTGATGATTTTGTAAGTTGATTCGATATAATACATATAGTATTATGTCCTCTCACTTTTCTATGTGTCCCCATTACAAAATCCATTGATATTTCATCTCAATTCCATTTTAGGATCTCTGGAGTCAATCCTGTTATATCTTAATGTTCTTCCTTCTCTAGATTTTAGGTGGGGAATCGATAAATATGTTTGACAACACTTTTCCCCATACCAAACCACAAAAACTACCACTAATGGTCCTAGTACATCTTATATACTCTATAATGTACCACCATGGGTGTGGTATGATACTCCTTCAGTACCTCCTCATGTAATGTGATTAGAACCATTGTTCATCCTCGAAAAAGGATTTTGTGATCCCCACCTTTGGAAAATATTCATGTGTATTTTATAATGATATTTGGGAATGTGTAAAATAAAAAATAAATTTCTCCAAAATGAGTCACTCTCACACTCTAGATAATTGGTGGCGTCACTGCCATCTATTTGAGATATGTTGTCTCTATCTTCTTCACTGTGGTTTGTACAAAGAACTTAGCTACATTAAAACTACCTCAACTAAATTAGTCTAAATTTTTAGGATAATGGAATATTCCACAACCTTTATCTGCCCTTTAGTATAGAATATCTCAATGTCATAGTATTGCAGGCACTCCAACCAATGTCTCTATCTTAGTTTAAGGTCTCAGTGATAAAAGATATACCGAAGAATTTGGTGGTCTAAGTAAAACCTTAATGAACTCAACTAGAAGATAATTCCTCTATATACATAAGGGTAATTAAAATGCATGTAACCTTAAATCATTGTTCATATAGTTCTACTCATGGGGTCTCATCTACATCGACCCATAATAAATCACAACCAACTTCATCATCAATACGCACCTAAGCATAACTCTAGATGCATTGAAACGAATTATGTACTTGAAAACACCCTCTAGTATTCTATGTAAAAAATCCAATATTCATTTAAAAAAATAATAATTTTTACTTCTTCCTTGACCTGCAAAACTGATCCTCAACCGAATTGAGTTATATTATAAAATATAATTTTTTACGTGTGGTTGTTATAACATAGTCTCTTAATTGGTGGGTATGTATTAAAAAAAATTCATTCAAAAATTTATGTATAATACTTATATTCAATGTAATCGTATTTATTAATTTTTATCAAATAACAACACAATTTTTACAGATGTTATTTAATTCTTAGAAAATTAATTTTCTTAAAAACTGTTTTTTATTACATTTCTTGAGTGTAAATTAAAATTCGTTTAAGTAAATTTTGATAATTTAATCTTTATAAAAATTTGAAAATTTTTTAATACATCATATCAAAATTTTCTTAGGGTTAATTTTAGGGAATTTTTATAAAATCTTTGTTTTTGGGTGAATATTGTAAATATTGTTGTTTAAAGGGAATTTTATTTTCTTTTATATTATTTTTAATGGATAATTTTGATTAGAATGAGTATTAAAATTTAGTTAGTTTCCTTTTTTAATAATTTTATTTACAACTTTTGGATTAATATTATATTTTAGGTTGGTATAAAAATACATATAGACTTAAAAAGAAATTTTTTATAATTTTTTTACCAATTGTGTTTTGCAGGTTTATTTTAAAATGTATTTATTTTACTTATAGAAGTTTAATATTTTAAAAAATATTATCTAATTTAAATCATACTAATTAATATTATATACTATGTTAAAATTATTTCCTGTTTAAAATGAATAGTAAAACATGAAAAAAAATCACTATGGTAAAATTGTTAATCATGTCAATTAAGGTTAGATCTATTGTGAAAAGGCTTTAAAATATACATAAAACATTACATTAGAATATTTTATGAGATTATTTTTTCCATAAACATATAAATTTATAATTTATGGACCATTAGATCAATTTTATTAGATAATGGCTTATATAATATTTTATGTATAGATAAATTCAAATTGTCACTCTCAGGCATTTAAATTTCTATTTTATGTCCCCATAGGGATAAAAATAATTTGTGAAAGAATATTAGATTTTTATTATGAGTATAATGAAATTATTTTATTGATGTTAATTTATATATAATTTTCAGTGATTTTATAATTACCTTAATTGTGTATACAATGCTGAAGTAGATCTTGTGAAAACTGCTGAAAAATCAAAGTAAATATTTTTTAAACAAATTATATTTTTTTTATTTTGATAGAATTATTGTGATGAATGAGTTGATATTTAATAATAATTTATTATTTATAGTTTAATGTGTTATACTCAAAATAATTATTATCATCATGTTTTGAAATAAAAAATTATGTTAATAGTTTTTTAAATGACTTTCATAGTGTTTTATGTTAAATTACATTTTATTAATTTATTTAAAAATCATCAAAACATGAAAGAAGAAATGTAGGATTATAAATGATATTGAATTTCATCCTTTTTCAATTTATTAGAATATTTTAACCTTATAAATAAAATTATAACCATTTAATATTGAAAAATTAATTGGCCTGATTAAGGTTAAATTGAATAACTAGGGGGATAAATAAAAAGAGAATGTTTAAAATAACACATAAACCTATACCAATATTATTGGTTGAAAGTATTTAAACCATATAATATCTTAAAATAAAAATTAAATCTACATGGTTCCATTTACATATGAAAATGAATTTTTTTTATTTAACTATTTTTTTAAATTCCATGTGTGCCTTTTCCTCTACTTATAAAAGGACACCCTTCCCCTCTCTTCTTTACACCTTCTTAAGCAACCTATCTCAACAAAACCATGCCAAAGTATCTTATAAACATCCTAATCAATGAAGTATATGTACTTTTATACATATTATACTATTCAATGATTCCTTAATAATAAATATAAAGGAGTTCTATCTAAAAAGAGGTGGATAAAACCATTTACCAAGCATATCGAACTGGTGGTAAGGGTTTCTAATATTAGTTTTGTTTCTATGAAACATGTGACACATAAACCACTTGTTTCTTTCATGTTGTGTATATACTAATACTTTGATAGATTATATCATTCATACATTTATATTTATTGTATTTAATGTTATATTTGTAGTTAGTTCTATCATGAAGGGTTATGATTCAAAAGATATGGAATTGGTAAGGGATTTCTTTTATAGTCTAATTTAATATCAGGATTATTTATATTCAAATTATGTTTGGGAAAATTATATTATCTGAAACTCTTAATGACCATATATTTTATTCTTGTATGGTTATATTTTTGGTTTAAATGTTTATTTTCCATTTCTCCTCCTATTGGATCAAGAATCAATATATAAGATACTATCCAAATATTTTATTTTAAAAATATTGTTTTGATGATTTATTTCCAAAAATTATCATTCATGTCCATTTTTTTAAAATGCTTTCAAGAAAATTTTTACAATTCCTCAAAGATTTATTAAATTTTATTTTACCTAGCTTTGAATTTCTATAAGATGGTTTAAAATTAATATTCTTTACATTTCTCAGGGGAGGTACTTTTTATCAAAGGTGGGAATAAAATATTTGTTTTAAAATAAACCACCTAAACATATTTTAATTCCATCTTGACTTATCTTTTCATTGAAGATTAAATTACTAGTTTATATGGTTATTTTCAATGAAATTTTTTCCTAATATTCTACAAATTTTTTTATTTTAAATAACTGTTATTAAAATTAAAAGAGTATTCTCTTCAAGATATGTTCATCTATTCTTTTAAAGGTATTTTCATCTAGGGAGACACTCATCAGTGTTTTGTGGTTATGATCAAATGATATCATTAATATTATTTCACTGGAAGTTTTATGATAATAAAATACTAATGTTCTATATTCTAGATTCGATATAGATATTTTTTGACTTATAATGAATTTTGAGAATGAATGGTACTGATTATTGAAAATATAAGGAACACATAGGGTGTGAAACTGATAGGTAGGGAATGATTATAGATATCCCCTTAATTCATCTATAGGACTCATGAGATAAAATAGGCAGCATCATATATTGGAAGACATGGTAAGGTAATGTCATAATAGTTGGGTATTTAGTGTATATTGGATAATGCAATGATAATGTCTTTGTTAAGAGGATTTATGGTATGATTCATTTTTTTTTTGGTTGACATTCCTTGATCATGAATATCTAGAATTATGTATTTCATTTATTAATAATTTATTCTTTCTACATTGTGTTTTCTAAGTTGATATGAGCGATGTATTCTTACTAAAATCCAATTTTTGACTGCAAGGTATTTGTTTTGATTAAGAACTCTTCTGTGCTCATTGTGCCTCATTTACATAGGATAGCTATCATTTTATGTAGCTCATACTAAGCATATGAGATCACACATTGTCTATTTTACTTTCCCTATTATATAATAAATTATTCTATGAATTATATCATGGTTGAAAATAATTTTAATTATGCTATGTTTTTATATAGCTAATGTAATATTGGAATCGTTTACGTATCAAGTTTTCCAATAACACTAGATTGATTAATCATAAGCGATGTAATCATTTGTATCTTATGCCAATATACCTATGTAAACACCATCACTAGATTACTAGGGTTGGGGTGCTATATAATTATCATATGATTATTGTTTAATTTCTTCCTCAACTCCATGAAGTCTTTATAAAATCTCTTGGTCCAGTCGAACATATTTCATGTGCATTTAAAAGACATCAAAGGGGCCACAATACTAGAAAAGTATTTTATAAAAAACCAGTATTGCCTAGACAATCAGATTAACCTCCTCAACATTGACATTCTCTTGGGTGGTTAGAACTTTATAACTTCCTCAAACATCACCAGGTCCATGTCAACACCATGTTCATAGAAAACTTCTCTTGAAATATAACTTCCCCAATCCAGAAATGGCACTTTTAGAGTTTACCATAAAAATGGTGCATCTGAAATATGTCTAGGGACATTATCAAATTATGTGTGTGATCAACCTAAAATGTGGAGTAAATTATAATATTTTCATTTAAGACAAACATGAACCAGTTTAGGAAAGGATGAATGATCCAGTTCATAAGTTTTATGAAAACTGTGGGGGCATTCGTCACACAAAATGGAATCACCTCGAACACATAATACTCAAAGCAACATTGGAATACTATCTTTAGAATATAATCATTTTTAACCCTAAAATATTTATATTTATATCAATGATTGATATTTGATTACCATCTTTTTTATTTTTATTGGATGAAGAGGTCATCGATCCTTAGTAAGGGATATTTGTTCTCGACCATCACCTGATTCAAGTAATGGTAATAAACACATATCCTCAATCTTCTATATTATATATTAAAAAACATCAAAACCACATAGTGAGACACATTGGGATTGATAAAATACTATTTATTTAATGTCCTCAACTTCACTCTCGTCTCCTAGATATCAGTAAGTTCCATATGATTTTCCATAAAGATATCAGTGTGATCCTAGGGTATGAGTCAATACAGAATATTATCTAAAACCTCAATTTTAGTAAAAGGATATATTTAGGGAAGATATATACACAATTATACAATTTCGTTGGAAGCCACATGTTATATGGACCCACTACACCAAGAACTAAACATGAAAATTGATGGGAGATAGGTTTCATCTTTCGTCTCATGAGTTGTAATCTTTCTTCCAAAAGATTTTTGCCACTATTGAAGAAGAATAATGTCTCATCATTATATAAGAACCATAATATCCTATGGGGTTAGCACTATGGTAATTAAATATTTATAATAATTCCATATCATGTATAAAATCGATTGATTTCATTATAATGACCAATATATCCCAAAGGAAACTCACTCCACTGAGCACCAACTTGTACTGACTATTGATGTGAAAAATAGAAAAATCACTTCTGGTGATAATCATTAGAAAATAATGATGGGATAATGGGTCTATAGTAATATATTTTTCATATAAAATATATTGACATATGATATAATTACTTGTGTGTGTGTCTACAAGTATTCGAGGAATGGTTGAGAAGACATAGATTATACCTTACATCATCTCATGTATAGAAAGTGATATCCATCGATAGCCTGTAAATAACCAAACCCTCTTCCTCCAGTTCTTTCTAACTCACATGGAACAACTATAGGTGGTGGTGTAGGTATGACACAACTTCATCAAATAATTGTATCTCCTCCTTTGGGGGAACCTCTATCTTTTCTATCATCATTGCTTCCATGGGGCTACCATATCAACCTCTAGAAACCCCCTGATCTTTATGTTTCCTCTAACATGGTGGTCTATATACTATCCAACCACTATCTTGGGTACATAATGTAATGAAATCATGATCCATATAACCCATACCATCCAAATAAATTTTATCATCCATCTTTAATCTAACGATATCTTCTATCTGATCCTTGTGTCATAGATCCTCATGTATGATTCCAATTATGATTATGCCTTCTAGGTCAATATCCAAATTCATATGTCTACTATAAGTAGTATATGACTCTTACCTAAGATGTATACATCCTTCTCCATCATTGAAATTCTTCTGTATAAGGAATCCCTCTATCATTAAGGCCTACTTTATCAACCTAAAATAAGTGAGAATTCATATAAATACCACACTAGATCAAATGTACCTATGAAGGCCCTGCTCAAACATTCATGCTCATAAGAATTCATCTCATAACATTTTTAGAGAGTAGAGAGAGAGGTCAGTGAACCTCAATGCATACACCACAATATTAATATCACCTTACTGGAACTAAAAAATCATCTAAATCTATAAAGAATGGAAGGTAAACTGGTGGTACTCCTTGGAGAAAAATCACTAAAAATCCTCCCATTAAAGTGTCACATCATCATTGGGTTGGGTTAAAAAAACTCCACTATTTTCCAGCTACATTATGAAGAATAATCATCTCAATAATACCTCTCTTGTCAGTCAGGGATTGAATGAACCAAAAAAATCAAACCACTAACTTGATCCAATCTTATTCTTCCTGAGGGTTTGGATCTTCATGAAACCTAATTGGAAACTATTTATAAAACTCAAAAAAATCAATTATCATGAGTGCATCATCATCTTTTCCTGCTAAAATAATTGGATTATCACTCTATAGATGAACATTGGCATGAACTTCTAGTGTTGGGTCCATGTGTCATTCACCATTTTGGAGAATCACCCCCTACTCTGTTGGAGGGAAAACCTCAAGGAAAAGTCCTAGTACTGAGGCCTCATCACTCAACCAGTCATCATCATGACCCTATCTCAGTATCCAATCAATATTTCATCTTGGAGGCATCCTAAAAGTTAAAAATACATGTAATGGTTTGATGATATTATATGGGAGAAAACTCTAGGTGTATATGAAAGTCAAAGGCCTATTTTATATTATGAATGTAATATTTTTTAACCAAATTGTTTATCATTATTATGACTAGAAAATAATTTGGTTTGAATCTTGGTTTATAGATATCTCATCCACCACACCATCACTCGGTTTCTTAGTCATAGATCCTAACAAGAGATACTTTAACCCCATTTCTATAAATTCTAAAACCTATCCTCACAACACATTTATATGTGGACAGAACTCCTATGATATCACTTTTCTCATCCCAACCCACTAGGGCCCCAATTTGACTAGATGTAACCCAAGAGTAACACCCCAATATCACCTTTAATAGACAGGGGGCTAGAAACTAGCACTGAGTAGGAATATCTCACATGATGTGAGGTCTTATCCCAATGTACATATACACATGCACAAATCTCCACACAATTGTGCAAGGATAAAAATAAAAGCTAAAAATACTAGAGTATAATGAAAATATGAAATAGCCATTATGTAAACATTAGATAAGCACAAACAATAAAACTAAAATAGAGTAAAAAATACACATGAAACAAAATGGAATGTTTTCCATCATGAATACATTGATGAGGAAGAAAGAGAGATCTTAGACAATGATCTTGAGAACTTACCCTCGTATGCAGTCACAATCTCCGAATACAACTAAAATTCACCTACTGTATGTCCACAAAAGTCTCCTCCAAGCTAATTATCATCCATATAAGACACAACATGTGTAAGAACAACTCATGTAGAGTTGAGTATATACATACCACATATGATACAATGAATAACATATTGGGAGAAATAATAAGAATATGGTTAGCTCAACCCATAAGACAAGGGGGGAAGGAAAATCCAATAATTGATATTTTCTAGATGAAGAGACCCCAGTCGAAGATAGAAATATAAATTTTCACAACCACTAGGATGGATGAGTTTGTCAATATTTAAAATATCCAATGTCTTCCCAATGTCGGTAACCCAATTCAAACTCACTAGGATATACTTGAGAACCCATTCTTTTTTATATGATTCCCCAATCATGGGTGTAATGACTCTAGTGGAGGATCTTCTGCACACTGAATTTTAATAATGGAAGAGTACCAACTCCAATAATAGAGGGACTACACCTTAGTAATATGGCCTTGTATCAATTTCTACAGTCCATACAATATAGGTGACCCACACCCTGGAAAATCAAACCATCAGGGGAGTACTGACAACAGCATCACTATGATGATGAAACCTAGTCCATTTCATTGTACATGCTTCATGGATATATGTTTACTGCTCAAATCACCTCCCATCATATCTTAGGTGTCTAAAAAATTCCAACATTGTGTCCTATAATTAATTATACTCACAATGGACTACTTGTAGACCAAAATATAATCCCTAAAAAAGAGATATGAGATGTAGAACCTTGTAATAGAAGTTAATGGTGTGTCCCTTGGAGTACACCAAAGTCCATGTTTACATGTGTCATCCTTCACAATTAAAAATATGTAATCTCATAGACGCAGTGTGTGACCCAAGGGAAAATGCATCTAGGACCACCCGGGGCACCATGCATGTACTCCACAAACCTGGATTAGTTGGATATGTAATGTTACATGGTTTGTGGTCTAACCACATGGATGTGTGATATTTTACTTTTATAAAAACACTAGAAATCATATAAATCATACTACATTTCATGTGTTCTTATGGAAAACATTACATGTTATTATCAATTTCACATATAGTAAATTTAGGTCTCTTGGATGCTCAACAATCTACTGTTCTTATTGATTCATCCATAAATCATGCATGAAATTCCAATAACTGAAGTTAACCATCATCAAGGCATGTTTGTACATCATATTTCGATATGTACTCACTATAAAAGAGCCCACTATCACCTTTCATTTCATCCACACACACCGGTTCAAGAAACCATTGTCATTGATCCTCTACATGATTCCCATCATTAAAAATGAACCCTTATCACACTTTAAACATTTCTTATGAACCTACGACAATGATCCGTAGAACCAAAGTTTTAATTAACAATTTTTTAGTTCCCAAAAATGGTAGAACCACTATTTAAATGTATGTTTGTGACAAACTCACATGGAAGAGTGGGAGAGATCCAAAAATCTCTAAATTTAATATCTATTGAAAATCACATCCAGTTTAGCCACCATCAATGATGGTGAAGTAATGATAATTATTAATATATGAATCAACATATAAATCATTAATTAAATGGTCTTGGAAATGAATAATTTTCATTTAGTTTCTTGGGGCCACATCATAATCACAACATAATTATGGAAAAAATCACAAACCAAAATCCCTACCTCATGGAAAGATCAATCATTGGTGAAAATTGTGTTTCTAGTGATTTCATTGAATAATAATCTATGTTCTTCATACATTCTAAAAATATCCATGATCTCATGAATTTGATCCCCAATTCTTCATTTTTTGATCATTGAAGGTTATTCCCTACAATGAGGTGTTCTCTACCTACCAATCTCCTAGGTTTATGTGACTAACACTAGAGTATTTCTCGAAATGGAATTTATAGGGGTCATTTTTAGTGTAATAATTTTAAAAAAATATAACTAATTAATTTCATTTATTTTCATCTATTAAGGAAATTGTGTTATCCAAAAACTTGATGTGTATGACACTCATGTAACACCTAGGGTAAACCTTGTATTTCGGATTCACATGAGGTCTCAATTTTCCCATTGAAAATACGATTGATTAGAGAAATATTTATTATTAAAAATTTCATGTGCATGATTTAATATATTTAATATTTTTAATATACTAATTTGGAGATCTTATAACCCCCCATACGCCATACTAGCTCTAAATAAAAACCTAGATATGAATATAGAATTATGAAAATGGTAAAAACATCAAAACAAAAGTCATTACATAATATTCATCTTTAAAAACATGAAAATGATATCATTTCATAATTATTGTAATGTTTTGATTGATTTTGTAATGTTTTTTGGATTCAATAATAATTTTACGGGTTTCTCATGTTTATTTCATAAAAAATAATGAATTTTATTTATGTATTGTTGATTTAATAGCTATTGAAAATTCTAAAAGTATGAAAATTATTTTCCATGTTACTTGTTTTATTTTTTATAATGGTTTCTTACAAGAATGTGGTTATATCTTTTATATTTTTAGCATAATTATTAATTTTTGCTACCATGTATAATAATTTCTGTAATTAATAATAATCCATCAGTGTCATAAATTCTTTCAAATATAGTAAATATATTTTTTAATAGTAATGGGTATTATCATGTGTTTATATAAATGGTTCCTAGGTATAGATTATAAGGGTATTTATATTATTAAAAATATATTAAAATACCCACATCGTAGAAAATTTGTTGAATATAAGGGATTGGTTTCAAGATGTCCTTTAATAAATTATACATGATACAATATAATCTATAGAATGGTTATTTCACATGCATTTTATTATTCTTATCTAGTTAGAACAAATTTCATATTTCCAAGTCCTACTCATCTCAGATCTTGAGTTGAGGCATGAAGTAGGTATGACTTGTATAGATCCTATTAGTATTGGAATTTATCATTCATTGTTAATATTTATCTATAGAATAAATGGTTATATATTATTATTATGCATTCACATAAAACTATTAATAAATTTATTCTCGTACAAATTTATCTAAAATAATATATTAATTTAAATCACACAAATGGGTGTATTTAATATATTTTTTTATCATTAGTGGTTTCCTACTAAGTATGTTATACTTGTGCAATTAATAGGTACTCAAGAAAACATGTAGCTCCATTATCTAATTTAAATGAACATAAAAGTACTATAATATATATTTATTGAATGTCTTGTATTTTCCTAATAATTGTGAGTATGGGTCAAGTTCCCCCATGTAGTGGATGGAATGTTCACTTAAGGTCATGTTGTGGTCTAATTTTAGTATTGTTGAAGTGATTAGAGTCACAGTCACTACAAATTACCCTTCAACATTCATTCTTATTGAATCAAATATCTATACTCATTCATTATTGTGTCTAACCTCACCACCACTATTATAGATGAAGGTAATTTTAAAAAAAGTTATCCTTAATTATCATCCAAGTTAATGTTTACCATATTCTTGACATGAATTTCAAATCTATAATATTTGGAAATAAAACTATTGTTCTAATCATAAGGTATTTATCATTGGAGTCAAATTATCTTAGAGGTTGTGGGATAGTGTGGTATAAAAAATTAAAACATTTGTGAAAAAATGTGGGTTAAATCTTAAAATTATGATAATTATTAATAAAAATATATTTCATTAAACCTTTCTCCCCCCACAATTGAAGTGTTTATTATCCCAAAGAAAATGTTTATATCAATACTCACTTAATGATTAATGTGGAAAATATTAGCTCAAATATAATATGAATAAAAACAAATATGTGGCTACTCTAAATCTCCATGAAATAAATAAAAAATATACATCTTTGAAAAAATACAGAAGTAGCACATAATATATAGAATCATCATGAATGTATGTTATATAAATAATAATTTTCTCTTTAAGTAATGGTTTATGACTTCTATAGTTGTATCTTAAAGTGAGGGTTACCATGTAATAACAAAAAATGTACTCATTTTTTAACCAAAATATATTTTATATTTCATTAAAAAATACACAACTCAAATGAAAGGAGATTACATGAAAGAAAAACATGTAAAAAATTATTATATAATGTTTAGATATGTGTATAAAATGTTTCACTTTACCTTAAACAATTATCTCCAGGAATATCTCTCTACCAAACACTTAGATAGAAAATATTTATGTAAATATCCAAGATATGGGTAGTAAGGATATGGTTTATGGGATAATCCTAAATATTATTCTTCATGAATTAAAATTGGTTTTAAATGGAAAAATTATATGTTTGGAATATTTTTTCAATAAATTAATAATAAGACAAAACATTTCCCTAGTAATTTCAATGAAACATTAAATATTCCTATTATTTCAGTGGAAAACAATGGAATTTTAATGAAGTAAAAGTTGTTCCATAGAATCCCTTGAAAAAAAAAATAAAAAAAAGTGATATTAAAGAAGAAAATTCCACTTATTTATGAAAATATGATTTCATATATAACATATAATCATGAGTGAAATCGATGTCGCAAAAAAAGTTTCTGAAAAAAAAAATTCATATCAGGTGATAATATCAGCAATCATATATAGTCATCAGTATAAGAGACAAAAAAAATTAGAGAACCATTTTTATAAACTATGAACAAATATATGTGTGGTAATTCACTTATTGTGTTACTTTGTAAATATCATTGGTTTATAAGTGGGTTCAACGATGAAGGAGATGTTATGATTTTGTTATTTTTATATGTATTTTATTATATTTTTTCATTATACATCATGATTTGGAAGGGTATATAAAATATAACAATAAATGTAACACATCGTTATCTAATATTATATATATTTGGTGATACTATCTATATCCCATGAAGCTCTAAAAATAATGTATCAACAAATATATAATAGAAATAAAACATACCCCGGTTATATCATAAACAAATCAACTATTGAATATGATCATGCCAATGAAAATATATATGAATGAGAACAAAAAATACAATAAATATGAAGGGAAAACTCATAAGATAAACCCATGATATCTTATTTTTAAAAATAAACTAAAAACTAGGACCATGGAAAATAATAAATGATGGGTTTCCTCTAACTAAGAGTTAAGTTTAATGTCTTTATCTTGAAAACTAAATAAAAATCATTTTGGTCCAATTTTCATAGAATTATTTGGATTTGTTACCAAGATAATAAAAGTATTCTCAAATTCCAATGATATTTTCTTGAAGTTCAACTTTCATAATTTTTCAATAAAGACCAAATCATATGGAAATTTGAATCCCTACCCCGTATTGCATTGACACATCTCATAAGGAATCTTAATTATCAGTTTGGAATTTTGTGACCAAGTAATATTCATCAATTTCACCCATAAATTTAGAGTACATAAAAAATCATGAAATTCAAAAGCATTCAGGTAACCTCCCCATCAACTCTATGTTTGGGATATACAACCAGACAAAAAACCCATCATTTTAAATTAATTTCATCAATGTCTCATGTCATATATAATTTTTGATAATGTATTATATGTTTTCCAACAACCTTGAGTAAAAAACATTAATTCAAAATGTTTTATAGCACATGTGGATATACAACTATATCCCTGTATAGTCCTGAGCACATCAATTTGTGTTTAACAGACATATCTCTAATCCTAGTGTGGAATATAAGTAATAATTCACATGGTGAAAATCTTTTTTATTAGATTCTATAACCATGTCAGACTCAAATTTTATCATTATTGATATTGTAATTTTTATATGGTAAGCATTCAATGAAAATGTCTAAATTGAAAAAGAAATAATCAATAAGTATTTCCCTAAAAAATTAAATCATGTTTTGGAATATTTTCATTGTAACATTTCAGACCCATATTCCACTCAATAGTTCCCCAAGACTGATCATAAACATGGCCTCAAGCACATCTCCTTGATTGAAAAAGGATTCAATCTAGTAGTGAGGGACTAGGGTGTGTATGTGGGGAGACTTTTCCCCAATTTCCATAATGTAACACATTGGAATATCAATAATAGCCAATATAGAAAAAAGTATAACAGCCAGAAAATAGATGAAAAACATAAATAACTAATAATTCCATGAGTATCTCATATACAATGATGAATATGTCATGTGTCTACAAAATGACAAAAACAGGTATACATGGAATGAGTAAAACATGTGTAACAAAATAAAAAAAGAATAAAAATTAATCTCCCCTAATAACATCATGAGCCTCAACTCAGTCTCATTCTCCCATACTCCTAAGCATGGAATAAGGTCAAGAATCAAACTATATTTGAATTCCCCAGTCCCTACCAACATCTAAATAGTCTGTCTGGCTACCTAGTGATAGCCCCGATAGGGTGTGAGATATAATCCCAATATCTAACCACGTAATGTAATATAATATTTCATTGATATTAAATATAAAAATATAACGTAGCATGAAATTTATATCACAGATAATAATTAATTAAAGTAAAGTATCCTTGGAATGTATACTATAGAAAAATGATACTGTATAGCCCTACAAGGCTCTCTATAAAATATGATCATTCTCCAATAATAAGGTAGTGACAATCAATATATAAATTACTATCATGGACTCTCTTTAGATCGATACATATCATTTCAACCATGTCCATTCCATATAATTTTTAAATCAAATTAACCCTTGAAATATCATTGAACCAGAACCGTCAGAAAAAACATGATAGAGTTGTATAACCCGAAATATCGCATTTACTATAGTCCTATAGTATAATCATAGTTTCAGACCACTTGTGGTCAGATATAAGGAATAGTGATCCAGGACATCCTCATCAATTCCCAAGATAATCTCAATGCACAATCATTTAGGCTTTAGTTGGGGTCTAATGAGCATGTCTAAAGACCATGTCAACTATAAACCGAACACAATCTATATCTAAGTGGTAACAAGGAACAACACATCCCACAAAATCCGAATCCATGAAGCATATAGGTCCAAGGAATTATCTACAATTTCCATGACCCATAGTGTAGCACATTCATGGAATCCTATTTAAACATTCAAAATATCACATTCACATTCCAAAATTATACCAACTCATATGAAAATTAAAAATTCAACATTTAAGCAATACAAAATCCTAACTCACAAGTAAAGGGAGGAAGACCATCTTCTAATGAATCAAATCAATTAAAATAATTATTAACGGGCTTCCACTAACAAGGAATGCATAAACACTCACCCCATGTTTGGTTTAACAATGAAAATATCAAGGGCACACCACATGGGTGAACATGGTTGGAGAAATAGCCTCCAAAAGTATCAAGGGAACAAAATAGAATCCATCAAAGGTTCAATTTAATTTATTTCATTTATTAATTTAATTTTCTATTGTCATACCAGATATTTTTATGGGAACCACAACGGAAAAAATCTTAATAAATCCCTGAACAATATATAAAAGTATATACAACTTATAATAGCTTCTTAGTATAATTCTCATTTAGTATAATATTAATATTCGACATTTATTAAAAGAAAAATGAAGAATGAGTTATGTACATAAAATTAGGCCATATTAGCTTTCACCTAATTAACTGCTTTGATACTAAGAAAAATGAAGAATGATAAAAAATGAATTTAGTACTCACTGATATGGATACCATGAGATGATCAATGCTCAACACTAAGATTGTATGGTGGAATGTGATCAAAGGATGCAATTTGGATCAAAAGTGATCTCAAATGGATGTTTCCCAATATAATAGCAAAGTTAAATAGAAAAATGCTTTAAATATTAATTAAAACAAAATAGGTAATTATTCATAGAATTCTTGAGTTGAATAGTCTGGCCTCATGGTTGGGAAAACAATGTGCCAAACATGTCCCCACTAATATAAGTAGGGTCACTTCATATGGTTTTCACACATGGTTTGACTAACCATTCACAAATTGTGTCCCATCCCACTATCAAAAACTATTGTGGCCACAACATTATCATGTGACTCCATCTTCATGGTTTGTCAAACCATGTAGTCTATGGCTCCCTACTGTCCAGCCTCACACGGTTAGATGTAATTGTGAAACCTTCCCCACATGGTTTCTACTAACCTCACCTTATGTCTATGTTATCTAAAAAGCTATATTCTAGGGTAAAAATTAGCCTAGGACACATTTAATACCCACATAATGTCAAATTGTATTCACTTCAGACTAAAAAACATTTAAACCAAAAAATAATAATATTTACATCATAATAAAACCCATTATCTATCAATCTTCCCACATTAACCAATTACACCCTAAAATGATCTCTCAATGGTGGTCAATAATTTTCTAAGAATAACTCTAGTGATTGATTATGTTTGTTGGCCTCCCACTCCCAATTCTCATAATGTAAACAGTCATGTTACCACTGCACCTTTAATTAAGGAACTGACTGCCCTAAAAAATCCTGTATGCTCCTATCAATAATAGGAATCAGATGATCCTAAAAAGATGTGTCTACCAATAACTCAACCTCATCAGGATAAAAATCATTAGAATGGTCTTAATGATTATGGTGTGGCTATGATTCGTTGAAGACATCATGCAAGGATTGGTACATCGTAGGTAAATACAATTGATAGGCTATCTACTAGACTCTGTCCATAATATCAAATGGCTTGACATATCATAATACAATCATACCATGTCTCCAAATTGGTATGTGTCCCATCTTCAGTGAAACATGAAAGAATACCATATCCCTGACCTCAAACTATAGAGGTCCTTTGTGGCAATTGACATTATATTTCTTTAATGACTATGTAGTATCCATCCACTTTTAGATCAACTGAACCAACATAGATGTCTCCCACTCAAGATGTGGTCTATGTAATGTTTCTTCACCTACCTATAACCATCACAAGGGTAATCATCATTGGCTAACATATAAATCCCCATAAGGTTCCATATGTATAGTCTCCTGATAACTATTATCATGAGATAATACAAACAAAGGTACATGACTCTCCAAATATCCCCCAAAATATAGTATTAACTCCCACATCATGTTCTCAAGAAGCTATACCATATGCTATAATAGGAAATCAGTCTGAGGGTGGTATTATTTTCTCAAAATCACATGTGTACCCATATCCATCAATATATACTGCCAAAAATGATATGGAAATCAGGCATACCATTCTGAAATGATATTCCATGTGACCCCTTTAATTCATACTATCTCACAAATATAAAACCTCCCAAGATAATCTAAACTAAAGGATTAATTGGTCAGCATGAAGTGTTAAACGTTTGTGAGCATTTAAAAAAAACCCACAGAGATTCACTACCATGAGTCAACCTCAATAAACCTATAATTAAATTCATTTTGATGTTGTCCTATTTAAAAATGGGAATATGTAAATGTTGTAACAGTTTATCTAATAACTAATTTTCTTCCTTAAACTTCTAATAGGTGGAACACCTTGTAACAAAACCATCTACCTCATGTTTCATACTAGGCCACTGGTACTGATGGCACAAGTCATGGTATATCTTGGTAATGATTGGATGCACCACCCAATGTAACACCCCGACCCTAGTTACCTAGAGTCGGTGCATTATTACATAACATTGGCACGATCAAAAAAATCAAGTCTCGAAATACCGATTAGTTTAGTAGCCTTGGAAAAAATAGATACATTAATAAGTTTTACATTACATTATAAAATATAAAACTATAAGAACATTGTCTCCATAGGCCACACTCATATCCCTTAGACTATCCCTGTAGGTCATTCATAATATACTTCTTCGCATCCTGGGAAAAATAAAACATAGAAAGGGGTGAGATCAGATTCTCAGTAAGGATAAAAATATAGCCGAAACATTCATAAATAAGCACAAACATTTAAGGCAATGTATAAGACTAAAACAAAATCCTTTTAAACTTGAAATTCAGAATAATATGGAAATGAAAAAATAAAATAATTACATTTACTTATTCAAATGGATATTATGCTAGTCTATTAATCATATGAAATATCAATAGCCACTTTCATAATTATGGAATGCATAATTTTATACTTTAATTTCTATGTCAAGGCCTCGTGCCAGGACATAGGGGCTAACTGTATCCAGACCCTAACCTGGAGAGCCTTTGTAACCGGACTCCAACCCGGAGAGCCTCTATAACCAGACTCAAACCCGTCGGGTCTTCTATAAATGGGCCCCAACTCAGAGGGCATACTTTTACCAGTCCCCAAACTAGAACATACTAGTCCAACTCATTCATCTTAATAAGAGGTTGAAATATAACATAAACATTCGTATTAAAACTAGAAAAAGAAATATCAATACTTTAACTATAAACAATGAATGGAATAAAAATAACTCATCCATAGTCAAACATGTTAAAAAACCTTAAATACAATATGGAATATTTGTATCATAATAAATCAACTACTAACAAGAGTAAAATTTATCAAATTATGTTGACATAGATGAAATCAAAACTATTTGAGATAAATATCTCATTCTATTTTGAAATCATTTAAGAGTAACATAGTTAAAAAGAAAACAATTATTTTGAAAATATTCATATAATATTGTAAGGGAAGCTTTAACAATGCTATAATGGCGGAAAATAGCCACACCCACCTTATAAGTTAAAAAAGCCTTCTTACCTTAATTTTGTCGAAAAAGTCATATAGTACCATATTTGGAAAACGACAGAAAGATTCTGTTCAAAAACATATAAGGTAAAATAAGGGTATAAATTACTTTAACAAATTTTCTGTTTAATAGTATTTTTTTTTTGAAATATGTTTTTATGAAAACACGGATGTGGATGATAAAGAGTTCCCAGTAGATAATTACGTATAATCAACCTCTGATAATGAAGAGATTGTCGAATTAACCCTTACCACGTTGTAATCAATCGAGTCATGTGAAAAAAATCTAATAACCACCAACCATTCACATAATACCATGAATATAACAAAAATCATGATAATATATATCAAATTGTAGTACACAATACACCACATGCAATAAATAAGTGGCGAACAACGGAAATCTCACAGAATTAATAGTGAGATAAGAAATCTCATACCTCAAGTCCAAATTGTCTTGTATGTTTCTTGTTATTACTAAATAATAAACTTAAGTTAATTTATACTTGATTAAAATCATTTTTAAATATTATTATTCCTTTTATATCACTTATTACCTTGCAATAAAAATTAGTTAATTATTTGAGTTCATATTGGATATTGTATCGATGTTCGGAACTCGAGTCAACAATGAACATGTTATAATTAAAATTTTCCACGTCGTAAAAATTACATTATCTCCAGAATGATATAAATTATTTAGATATCATATATATATTATATATTCAGTATACATATTTATTTTTAACAATACATAACATTTGTAGATAAGAAATGAAATTCACCGTTCATGGAGACGGTAAGCCGTACGTATGCATGATCACTACTTTCAATTATATTTTGTATTTTAATGCAATTAAAACATAATGATACATATTTATTTTATAATTATAGTATAATATCATATATAATATCATTAACTCCATCCATTATTCATCCCACATAAGGCATTAACAAGTCATATCACTTTGAGGGGGCGGTAGTCTGCGCTTCCTCAAATGAAATTATCGCGTTTACCCATAATAGAAACCATAAAAGAATGATATAAATGGAACATAAATAAGATTAAATAAAAAATAAATATAATATATATCATATATAAATACAGTTTCATCTTAATGGCCACCATGAGAGACGGTAGGACATAATTGAACAATCATCATTTCGTGAGGCGTTATTCTTCCATCCACAGAAACAATATGTTCATTACCCATTAGATGGAGGTGTGTGTAAGTTTATCTCAAATACTTCTCATAAAAATATCCTAGTATATTTAGGATACTATTTTTGTTATAAAATAAAGTAATAAGAAGTGATTAGGGGTTGGAGAAGTAAAATAAAAGAAATGTTGTTACGAGAAACCATTACCTTTTATTTGGGTAACTCCCTTTTGTTTGAACCAAAAAGACATCTTGAAGTGACATCTGCCTAAGTTAAGGCTTCTAAGTGGAAGATAGGGATATTTAGAGCTTATTTGGGCAGGGTATAGATGAGCCAAGGGGCCTGAAAGGTGTGAGAAATGAGTTATAAGTGGTTTCCTTTTATAAGGGAGAGGAGGGGCTCTTTTGGAATGTTTAAAAATGTTATTTTATTATAAACTTATCTTCGGTTTTAAAAGGTAAAAAACCCATTAAATTCGAAGATAATATGATTCATGTTCGAAATAAAATAATCCAATAATAATTGGACAGGTTTTTATGTTGTTTTAATATTAATAATCTTATTTATTTAAATCATTTATTAATGAGGTGAATACTGCATCATTATTGTGTCCTAAATAATTTAATTTATTTGATGTCTAAACATTATAAAAAAACTTCCATAATGTAGTAAATAGTTTTATATTTCCAATGAAAATTTATAGTCTAAAATATGATTCATATAACCCCATGTAAAAATTGATATACTAAACGATATTTGTTAATTTCATTTTTGTCTTTACCTTAAGTTATTTAAAATAAATTGTCATTATCACTATTAAGTGGCTCCATGGGGTCTCAAAATAAACCCAAGGATGCCCATAGTAATCCATGACTCATCCAATAATTTTTGGACAAGTTTTAAGGTAATTTGTTTTTATTATAATATTATGTTTACCTTAAATTACCATATTTACATTTAACCGCGGTAAATAAAATTCAAAAGTTACTATTCACAAAAAATAATTTTTATCTTATTAAACCACATTTTATTTACTAATAACAACCTTTTATATTGTATTTTTTAAATTCAATTCACAGAATCTGTAAAATTTCATTTAAATGAAAAAAGTAGTTTTTAACTACTACTAAGTTGTTTTACTATTCATCAAAAATGGATGTTTTTTAGAAAAAAACCAAAAAATCAGCTTAAGCTAAATTTTATTTTCAAAATTAAAAATTGATGTCTATTTTAACTAATTAAAAATATAGAATTTGTATTAATTAATTTAATATTAATTCTCGTTGTCAAAACAAATAGCGTGGTTTTAAGAAACAATAATAATCATAAGATTCACACTTGTTAATGAATAATTTCAATGTGAAATTAATTCCAATGACAAAAATTGGATTAAATGGTAAACATATAATCTAATTATACTTCAAAACCATTAAAATTTATAATTTAACACTATAAATTATTCTGATTAAAAAATTTGTTTCCAATTAAAACATAGTATTTTTCACTATTCATCAAAATATGAAATTTATCAGAAAAGTACCAAAAATTTATCCAAACTAAATTTTTATGTCCCAATTATAAGAGAAGAATTTAATTTCATTAAATTTAAAATATAATAGTTTCAAATATTAGTTTTAAAAAAGTTTCACCATTAAAAAGCGGTAAAATTGCTTTTTTTGAAAAATACTTCTTTTATATGAAAAATGAATTTGTTCTTATAATATGTCTAAGAAACACATAATATGAGTGTTAAAATTATATAGAATATATAAGATTCAAAATTCAGTTAATAATACTCATCGCCTCTTTTTGAACGGTTAGTGTGGTATGTTGTCGTGTGCTCGAACTCCGTGTTGTGTGTATCATAAACTATTGAATTATGTACTTTGAAATTTTGGGGTGTTGCATTCTAACCTCCTTCAATAAATTGTTTCTTCGCATTTTGAAATTTTTCATCGAAAATAAATGGTTAAAAATAGAAAATTACCTTGGTGGAAAAACAACATTTGAAATTGGGTTAGTAAAATTTAGTCTTAATAAGAGGGAAAGGGAAATGAAAAAGTCACCACCAAATTATGATCTCGATTAGGAGAACATTAGTGTAAAATAGAGACACATAATTGACAGAAAAATGTAAATATTTATAGGGAGTGATTGTTGTCATCAATCACAAACAAGTGTAAAATTGAGGTCCTCAAATCCATCAATCTATGATGATTTAAAATATCATCAGTTCAACAAAACATATGGTATTAGGATAACACATTTTTGGTTTTAATATCCTTTCCCTAAATTTTATGATTTAATTTCTTCGTAGAATATGATATATATATATATATGTATATATACTTTAAAAGTATAGTTTCATCCTTCAACTAATTTCTACCAAAAACTCATCTTTCACTCCAAAAGATAATAGAAATCAAAAATATTTTATTTATCCTAATCGTATAAGGTTCCAAATATTAACATATACCATTTAAATGAAAAGAAACTATTTTTTAATAACCAAGGACTTCCTGTAGGCTAGTGGTAGGTAATAAAGCCTTGTCGCACTTTGGTTGTGGGTTCGATTCCTGCAGTTTTGTCCGACACGACAGGTTATCGCCCGACCTGCTGGTTTTCCTCTTCCTAAAAATATAGTATTATAATATTCCAAAAATAATCTTAAGAAATTTTTTAACCTTAAATAATATTATCCAAAGTTCAACATAATCCATTCCAACCTTTATAGTTATCCGAAATACCTCTATCTATACTCTCTCTAAAAGGTCTCTAATTTCCAAAATCAATTGTAACATCAGATTCCCCAAACAATGTAAAGTTTCTATTATTGTCACATATTGGAAATATGATTACCTTCATCATATTAAAACCTCAATGAAAACAACAAGTGCTTTAGTACAATCCTTATATATATCACATTATTCTTATAACCAGAATATAATTCTTGAGTCCAAAAACACAAATACATTAATTATTCCACTTCAACCGTAGTAACAGCATAAGCTTGGACTTTCTCCCTTTCCCTTTTCTAAGGTAAGTTTCCTTGGCTCTTAAGACATTCATATGCATAATTCCCCATCTCTCTAAAATTGTATCATTCAATATTGATATAAACTTTATTTCCCTTGCAATCACGAACATGGTGGCCTTTTTTACCACACTTGTAAGAGACTCCCATTCCTTTTAGGAAAATATCGGGGTGTTTCTTCCAACAATTATCACATAATGGAAAATACTTCTTTACCTTTTTCCCTTTATCCATCTCTTGCTTCATCTTTCTCTTCTTCTCATTCATTACATTATTGTCATAAGATTTAGAGAATTCATTTTTTATCTTGATAGCACAAGAGACAATATCTTCGTATGATAAAAAGGATTATGAGACTAATGCTCATCGAAGAAATGGTTTTAACCCATCAAATAATCGATCATTCTTAATCCATAGGTTACATATATAATCTAATATATGCCTTGATAAACATGTAAAGTTATCCTCATACATTGCGACATTCTCATCCTCTTTTTTCCTTAGACTCAGAAATTGTCTTTCCATATCTGCTCGATGGTCACGAGGAAAATATTTTTCTAAAAAAAGCTCCTTAAACTCTCCCAATCCATACATGATACTTCTTCATCTTTTTTTGTGTTTTGAATCAATGACCACCATTGATCAGCATCTCTAGTGAGGTGATAAACTGCCAGAACGACTTTTTCTCTTTCGCTACTCCCTAAAGAAAGAAAAATTTTCTATAGGGAACCTATCCATTTCTCAGCTACCAATGAATTTTTAATCCAATGGAATTTTGGTGGTTTTTTCATCTTGAAGAAGTCTAAGATTGATCCTCTTCATTGTAGATTAAGGCACTCCAAACGGGTAAGGTTATAATTCATTACCTGAGTGAGTTGTCCCAGTATAGTGATAAGATGATCAGCACCACTTGCATCACCAGCACCACTATAATTATCTTGAGCTGGAGGGAAATACGTACATGGATTATGTGCATTGATACGGTTTTCTTTCCTTCCACTAGAAGCAATCTCTAACCAATGGAATACGCTAGATTAGTTTATGAATCAAAATATGTAGGACCTCAGGACACACTGAGAGGGGAGGGATGAATCAGGGTGTCAACTTTTTCTTTCAAAAACAAGGATTGTAGAGACCCGTAGCTTGATGTACATTGACATTACATTACATTTTCAGAATACTTAGTACATAACAAAAAACACACACACAAGGATCGTAATAGTTTAGTGTCTTTGGAAACTCGGAATATAATCTTCTAATCGTGGTGAAAGATCTTCAAAATCTCCCATAAAGATCTTCCTTTTTTTACCTAAAACCTTTCTTTATATCCTGGGGAAAAGAAAACATAAAAGGGTGATCTCAAATGCTCAGTAAGGGTAAACAAAAGAAATATCAATCACATCATATACATAAGCACATAACTTTTGGAAATCTTAACCTGCAAAAGAGATCATAATTTCATAACATGGGGTAAATCATGGCAGTGAAATGTAATCACAATAATCATAACTTAAAACATGAAACTTTGTGGCATTCACACATAATCATAGAGAATCATTTCTTGTTAGTCAAGACTCATTGCCAAGACTATCTTAGTGGACAAAGTCCCTTTCTGAATCGAGTAACCCTCGTTTCAGTCCTGTTTCACTGAACCGGTATAACCTACCGTTCCAGCCCTGTCTATCTCATGAGATATAAAATCTTTACCCAATGCATTGGAGGGAGATATAGGTCCCACCCATCTCATAATGATACCATTCTTATGTGTGCCACAAAATCATAAATCATACATCATTGCATAACCCATGTAATACAAATGGGAATCTTAAACATCATGACATCATAAAACAATTCATATAAGATAAAGGAATTCATAAAAATAATTCCATCACAACATAATCAAATCAATGTAATAATAGGGATAAAAACAGAACCATTTACTATCTTAGATGGAAAATAATTTTGATAAAACACTTGAACTCCATTCTTGAGGAAAATATCCTTTCTTCTTCAAAAACATTTTTCCTTTCTTAACATGTCATAAAACTTTAAACTAAAAGAAGTTGATTAAAAATAAACTTGAAAACTTGTAAAGGAAGATTCTTGGAAATAATGTTTTAAAAATCCATTCATGCCGTATAAGTTAAAAAAACATTCTTCGTACTTTTGTCGGAAAAGTCAAAAAGTACCTCGTACAAAAAAAACGACAAAAGATTCCTTTCATATTCTTTACTAAAAACTCACCGAAGGGTAAAATTGGATTTAAACTATTGTAAGTGGATGGAAAAAATATTACATATTGAGGGAACATGGATGTGGATGATAAAATACACCCCAATAAATACTTACGAATAAACAATCTCGGATAAAAATGAGATTGTGATATTTCCCTTACCTTAGGACCGATTTGCTTCGTATGTGTCCGAACCTCCTGTATAATGATTTAAATAATGTCATTGACTTATTAAAGAATCATATTCATTTTTATGATATCATATATGGTTCACTTATGACATTATATTACCCGTTCTTTTGTAAATTCCATGTTAAAGAAGCGTTTTGGGTAAAATCGTTCCATTTATCGTAGGTGTTTTGACTTGTTGTTCTTGACATTATTATTACTTATATCATGATTTACTTACTTCCAGAATATAAAATATGATTTATATATCATATATATTCAGTATATATATATATATAATAGATAGATAAATGAAATGAAAAACACCGTTCATGGAGACGGTAGTCCGTACGTACGCATGAACGCTATTTTTCTTTCCTTATTGTCTTGAATGGAAGTAAGTAGATGACATACATATATATATATATATATACATAAATCCAGTATCATTATTATGTCATATATTTCATTAGTACTTATTATATATACTTTATAATCATTCATGAATGGTTAATCATTAAGAATGAATCTCATCGCGTCATGGAGACGGTAGTCCGTACATACGCACGAGCGATGATATCATTTCCATAATTATTGAATTGAATTGGAGTGGATTATACAATATATCAGAATCAATATGATGTTTTAATAACTATGTATAGTTATTCTTTACACCATTATACCCATCCATGTAAGGTGGTGGTGGAAAATAGATTACACCACGGCGTGGAGACGGTATTCCGTACGTACGCACGCGCGGTGATTTCTTTTTCCGTAGGATGGATAGATGGTGAAATAGGGTTGTTTCATAATTAAAATAACATATCAGTATATGAGTGATACTGATGTTATTACTTCATAATGAAACAACCTAAGAAGAAGAAGTGGAAGAAGAAATAAAGATGAAAGAATTGGTAACGGTAATTACCTCTTCTTTGAAGCGCCTCTTTGAGACCTTCTCTTAGGGCACTAAAATTGGTCTTTGAGGAAGACCAGAACCTCTAGGATGTTGCTAGGTATGTGGATAAGAGATTTTGGCAGGGGTTGGCCGAGCTTGAGTGCTCAAATTGGTGTGAGGAGGAGGGGGAGGAGGTGTCCTTTTATAAGGGAGGAGAGGGACACCTTAGGAATACCTCAAAATATTATTTTATATTAATGTCAAAATCGGTTTATAATGGTTCCAAAGGGTCTTATTTCGAAGCTAAAGTGGGTATGGGTCTAAATCCTATCATCCAATAGGATTTAGACAAGTTTAGGGTATTATTTTAACCTTATCAATTAGATTTAACTCTAAGTTAAATAATTTAACTTTTACCGTGTCTTTTTGTTTTCTTTCACTATATGGTTAATACACTTACTATAACATGCCAAAAGAACCCCAAATTGTTTATTATTAATATATATATCCTTATCTAAGTCATTTGGCCTAACCTTAGATTTTTAGGAATAAAATAACAATTAATAATATAATATTTGATTTAAAAACTATTTTGTGTCAATTTTGACACTATTTGATACATGATTTTTGTGAAAGTCATAACAGAATTATATGTTAAAACCAAGTTGATTAAATCAACACTAATATATCATAGTAATCTAGAAAATTATTGGAATTCATAAAAAGTCTTAAATTACATTCATTTGAGCATTTATAACATCAATTATGTTAATATTTCCTTAAAAGGGTAATTACTGCATCATCGTTGTGTCATAAATAAATTAATTTATATAAAGTATAAAAATTATAAATAAAATATATTTATGTAGGTAATCTGTTTAGATATCTAATGAATATTTATAGTCGAATTTATCTTATGTATAACCCCATATTAAAAATGTTTTAGTAAATAAACTTTGATTTTAACTCTTTTAACTCTTCTTTGAATTAAATAATAATAAATGTCCTAATCTAATCCATGTTGGCCTAAATGGTCATATTATATTCATAAGGTTGTTTTTGGTCGAATTACACTTATCTAATAGAATTAGGACATTTGTTAGGGTAATAGTAATATCATATTTACCCTTAGTTACCCTATTTACTATTAACCGTGGTAAAAAAAAAGTAAAAAGTTACTATTCACCTAAAATTATTTTCATCTCATTGAACCACATTTTAGTCCTTAATATTAACCTTGTCTGTCGGATTTTCGAAATTCCATTCACAGAAGCGGTAAAATTAAGTTTTATGCAAAATTCCGTTTTTAACCTACCACTTAGTAGTTTCACTATTCATCAAATATTGATGTTTTTCCGAACAATGCCAAAATTTCATCCTAAGCTATATTTCATATTCCGAATTCAAAAATGAATTCTATTTTACCAAATTCATAACATAGAAGTTTCATTAATTAATTTTATAATTAAATCCCGCTGTTAAAACAAATAGCGTGTTTTTAAGAAACAATATCTATCAAAAGATTGACACTTGTTTATGTCTGGTTTAAATGTGAAATTACATCCAATGACCAACATTGTATTAAATTGTAAAAATATATTCTAAATATACTTTAAAACCACTCAAATTAATAATTTATCACTATTAATTATTTTGATTAAAAAAGTTGTTTTTAATTATAATTTAGTAATTTTCACTATTCATCAGAATATGAAAGTTATCCGAAAAGTACCAAAATTTCACCCTATGCTAATTTCGATATTACGAATCCAAAAATGAATTCCATTTTGAAAAATAAAATTTACAAAATTTCAAAAAGTGGTTATTACTATTCATAACGACTAGTTTTAATAATATCTTAATAGCATATAGTTGTTTAGAGAAACTCGGTGTTGCGTACAACACACGCTATCGTGGAAGGTCGCGATTGCGTATAATTCAAGCCAGGTCAGAGATGTGTATTATGAAAGCTCCTTTTGGTGTAGCGTATAACACAAGACATTAATAAAATTAAAAAGAATATTTTTCATAAAATCTCGGGCTGTTACATTCTACCCCCCTTAAAATGAATTTCGCCCTCGAAATTCGTCGGGGTTATAAATGGTTTACTATTTGAAAGTTTCTTTAATAGAAACCCACATCGTAAAAAGGAATACCAAAACCAATATTTAAAAATGAAAGTATGAAACGTAATGGTTGCCCAAATAAACTAATCACTGGGTTTCCACATAGGTGAAAATATGGATATGGATGAAAAATCTAACCATCATGTTCTGATGGAGAGTGGTAGAGAACATGGCTATGGAAAAGCCAACAATCACAAATCCATAAATTTGTAACGATCTAAGGTACCATCCGATTCATCAGGTATAAGGTCACTAGGACAACATTTTCGGTTTTCAAGATCGTTTCCCTAAAGTTGAAGAATTAGAATAAATACTTACTTTATTTTGGTACAATCTCACTGTTGTTTGTGCCTTGAACCATTTCCACTTCATCTCTTAAATAAATGAAGATGAATTTGTTATTCGTGAAGTGTTATCAGATCATGTGATAGAATGACGGGTCATTCCATCTGTCTCAAACAAAAGGTTAGCAAAAGTTATTAAATATACATAAGTCATTCTATAGTGAGATTAATCATATATGGTTCCTAAAATGAACTTATAATTCACATATCATACTGCTTAATATAATAAAACTAGTTTCTACTAAACAGGGACTTCCTGTAGGTCAGTGGTAGGCGATAAAGGCCAGTCACACTTCGGTTGTGGGTTCGATTCCCACAGCCTTGTCCGAAGCGATGGGCTGTCGCCCGTCCTGCAGGTTGTCCTTTTTCTAAAACTACATTACAATAACATCACATAAATAATATCCAAAAAAAGTTCTATACTTAAACAATACTAACTTATGGTTAACATAATCCATTACAATCTTTAGGCTTACCCATAATACTGCAGTCCACTCTCATAATATAGTGAAAACAATTACCAGAGATTTAATACCATCGTTGATCCCCATATATCATAAGATATGTTTTGTTGGTCACATTCCAAACATTCAAAGTCCTTAATCATGTATTCTCTTGAATACCTTAGTGAAAACATGAATGCAGTTTAAAGTTAACACTTTCCACATACCAAAATCCTCAAAATTCTATATACTCAAACCATGATATCACTTAGTCCTTATATCAATCATGAGCTCATGAATACTACCAAACACTTAATTTTCTCCTTATCCTTTCATTATGCACATATCATCTACATTCCAAAAATATCTGAATAACCTTTCATGGATACTGGTAACATTAATCATACACTTTCAAAACTCAAGGAAAGACAACAGTGTAACAATCCTTAGATGTCTCTTTATTCCATAGTACCATGATATTCTTTATACAACATTACACTTGATAATCATGTAATCATTCCACTACCTTCTTAAACCATTGACCGAGCTTCAACAATTCTTTCATATCACATATCATTTGTAGTCTCTTCATCATCATCAACATAAATACTACCCATATGGCCGTACTGATTCTCTTCATGAGACTTTCCCTTAGGGCATTGGTTTGCATAATGCCCATATATTCCACATTTAAAACATTTAACCATTGTTGATGTCGTAGCAATACCATTATCCTCATCCCTGGTGTTAACTGAACCTTTTCCTTTGCACTTACTGGCTTTGTGTCCTTCTTTTCCACACCCAAAGCATCTTCCAGTTCCTTTGAAACATTCTCCTTGATGACTCTTCCCACATGATTTACATAGGGGAAATTGAACTTTCTTTCCTCTATGATCATCATGAAACTCCATCTTTCTCTTATTAGCCGAGTTAGGAAACTTACCAAATTTTACTTTATTGATCATATTATGAGATTTCTGATTCAGCATAACAATGATGTTTGGACTTCCAAATCCTATTTCATTCGGTTGCTCATGAAGAATATCATTCCATTGTCCATCATATCCTCCATTATCGTGAATCATCTTGTTTCCAGCCATTTTCTAAAACCCCAAAAGAATAGTGTGAGAGGCAAAAACCATGCTAGGGAAAACAACATAATAAAGGGGGAGTACCTTCAATATCTAACATCTTAGGTTTAATTCTATGATCGTTAGCGTAGTTCTAGTACTATAACCTATACGTATACTTAACCTTAGGGACATCCCTAGACATACCTTAGAAATATATCTAGGGAACTCACTAATGTTTTTGCATCCTAGTTTCTAAAGGTTGACTAAACCTTTCCTCTGATACCAACTGTAGAGACCCGTAGCTTGACGTACATTGACATTACATTACATTTGCAGAATACTTAGTACATAACAAAAAACACACACACAAGGATCGTAATAGTTTAGTGTCTTTGGAAACTCGGAATATAATCTTCTAATCGTGGTGAAAGATCTTCAAAATCTCCCATAAAGATCTTCCTTTTTTTTACCTAAAACCTTTCTTTATATCCTGGGGAAAAGAAAACATAAAAGGGTGAGCTCAAATGCTCAGTAAGGGTAAACAAAAGAAATATCAATCACATCATATACATAAGCACATAACTTTTGGAAATCTTAACCTGCAAAAGAGATCATAATTTCATAACATGGGGTAAATCATGGCAGTGAAATGTAATCACAATAATCATAACCTAAAACATGAAACTTTGTGGCATTCACACATAATCATAGAGAATCATTTCTTGTTAGTCAAGACTCATTGCCAAGACTATCTTAGTGGACAAAGTCCCTTTCTGAATCGAGTAACCCTCGTTTCAGTCCTGTTTCACTGAACCGGTATAACCTACCGTTCCAGCCCTGTCTATCTCATGAGATATAAAATCTTTACCCAATGCATTGGAGGGAGATATAGGTCCCACCCATCTCATAATGATACCATTCTTATGTGTGCCACAAAATCATAAATCATACATCATTGCCTAACCCATGTAATACAAATGGGAATCTTAAACATCATGACATCATAAAACAATTCATATAAGATAAAGGAATTCACAAAAATAATTCCATCACAACATAATCAAACCAATGTAACAATAGGGATAAAAACATAACCATTTACTATCTTAGATGGAAAATAATTTTGATAAAACACTTGAACTCCATTCTTGAGGAAAATAACCTTTCTTCTTCAAAAACATTTTTCCTTTCTTAACATGTCATAAAAATTTAAACTAAAAGAAGTTGATTAAAAATAAACTTGAAAACTTGTAAAGGAAGATTCTTGGAAATAATGTTTTAAAAATCCATTCATGCCGTATAAGTTAAAAAAAACATTCTTCGTACTTTTGTCGGAAAAGTCAAAAAGTACCTCGTACAAAAAAAACGACAAAAGATTCCTTTCATATTCTTTACTAAAAACTCACCGAAGGGTAAAATTTGATTTAAACTATTGTAAGTGGATGGATAAAATATTATATATTGAGGGAACATGGATGTAGATGATAAAATACACCCCAATAAATACTTACGAATAAACAATCTCGGATAAAAATGAGATTGTGATATTTCCCTTACCTTAGGTCCGATTTGCTTCGTATGTGTCCGAACCTCCTGTATAATGATTTAAATAATGTCATTGACTTATTAAAGAATCATATTCATTTTTATGATATCATATATGGTTCACTTATGACATTATATTACCCGTTCTTTTGTAAATTCCATGTTAAAAAAGCGTTTTGGGTAAAATCGTTTCATTTATCGTAGGTGTTTTGACTTGTTGTTATTGACATTATTATTACTTATATCATGATTTACTTACTTCCAGAATATAAAATATGATTTATATATCATATATATTCAGTATATATATATATATAATAGATAGATAAATGAAATGAAAAACACCGTTCATGGAGACGGTAGTCCGTACGTACGCATGAACGCTGTTTTTCATTCCTTATTGTCTTTAATGGAAGTAAGTAGATGACATACATATATATATATATATATATATACATAAATCCAGTATCATTATTATGTCATATATTTCATTAGTACTTATTATATATACTTTATAATCATTCATGAATGGTTAATCATTAAGAATGAATCTCATCGCGTCATGGAGACGGTAGTCCGTACATACGCACGAGCAATGATATCATTTCCATAATTATTGAATTGAATTGGAGTGGATTATACAATATATCAGAATCAATATGATGTTGTAATAACTATGTATAGTTATTCTTTACACCATTATACCCATCCATGTAAGGTGGTGGTGGAAAATAGATTACACCACGGCGTGGAGACGGTATTCCGTACGTACGCACGCGCGGTGATTTCTTTTTCCGTAGGATGGATAGATGGTGAAATAGGGTTGTTTCATAATTAAAATAACATATCAGTATATGAGTGATACTGATGTTATTACTTCATAATGAAACAACCTAAGAAGAAGAAGTGGAAGAAGAAATAAAGATGAAAGAATTGGTAACGGTAATTACCTCTTCTTTGAAGCGCCTCTTTGAGGCCTTCTCTTAGGGCACTAAAATTGGTCTTTGAGGAAGACCAAAACCTCTAGGATGTTTCTAGGGAAGTGGAGAAGAGATTTTGGCAGGGGTTGGCCGAGCTTGAGTGCTCAAATTGGTGTGAGGAGGAGGGGGGGGGAGGTGTCCTTTTATAAGGGAGGAGAGGGACACCTTAGGAATACCTCAAAATATTATTTTATATTAATGTCAAAATCGGTTTATAATGGTTCCAAAGGGACTTATTTCGATGCTAAAGTGGGTATGGGTCGAAATACTATCATCCAATAGGATTTAGACAAGTTTAGGGTATTATTTTAACCTTATCAATTAGATTTAACTCTAAGTTAAATAATTTAACTTTTACCGTGTCTTTTTGTTTTCTTTCACAATATGGTTAATACACTTACTATAACATGCCAAACGAACCCCAAATTGTTTATTATTAATATATATATCCTTATCTAAGTCATTTGGCCGAACCTTATATTTTTAGGAATAAAATAACAATTAATAATATAATATTTGATTTAAAAACTATTTTGTGTCAATTTTGAAACTATTTGATACATGATTTTTGTGAAAGTCATAACAGAATTATATGTTCAAACCAAGTTTATTAAATCAACACTAATATATCATAGTAACCTAGAAAATTATTGGAATTCATAAAAAGTCTTAAATTACATTCATTTGATCATTTATAACATCAATTATGTTAATATTTTCTTAAAAGGGTAATTACTGCATCATCGTTGTGTCATAAATAAATTAATTTTTATAAAGTCTAAAAATTATAAATAAAATATAATTATGTAGGAAATCTTTTTAGCTTTCTAATGAATATTTATAGTCGAATTTATCTTATGTATAACCCCATATTAAAAATGTTTTAGTAAATAAACTTTGATTTTAACTCTTTTAACTCTTCATTGAATTAAATAATAATAAAAGTCCTAATCTAATTCAAGTGGGCCTAAATGGTCATATTATATTCATAAAGTTGTTTCTGGTCGAATTACACTTATCTAATAGAATTAGGACATGTGTTAGGGTAATAGTAATATCATATTTACCCTTAGTTACCCTATTTACTATTAACCGTGGTAAAAAAAAAGTAAAAAGTTACTATTCACCAAAAATTATTTTCATCTCATTGAACCACATTTTAGTCCTTGATATTAACCGTGTCTGTCGGATTTTCGAAATTCCATTCACAGAAGCGGTAAAATTAAGTTTTATGCAAAATTCAGTTTTTAACCTACCACTTAGTAGTTTCACTATTCATCAAAAATTGATGTTTTTCCGAACAATGCCAAAATTTCATCCTAAGATATATTTCATATTCCGAATTCAAAAATGAAGTCTATTTTTCCAAATTCATAACATAGAAGTTGCATTAATTAATTTTATAATTAAATCCCACTGTTAAAACAAATAGCGTGTTGTTAAGAAACAATATCTATCAAAAGATTGACACTTGTTTATGTCTGGTTTAAATGTGAAATTACATCCAATGACCAACATTGTATTAAATTGTAAAAATATATTCTAAATATACTTTAAAACCACTCAAATTAATAATTTATCACTATTAATTATTTTGATTAAAAAAGTTGTTTTTAATTATAATTTAGTAATTTTCACTATTCATCAGAATATGAAAGTTATCCGAAAAGTACCAATCTTTCACCCTAAGCTAATTTCGATATTACGAATCCAAAAATGAATTCCATTTTGAAAAATAAAATTTACAAAATTTCAAAAAGTGGTTATTACTATTCATAACGACTAGTTTTAATAATATCTTAATAGCATATCGTTGTTTAGCGAAACTCGGTGTTGCGTACAACACACGCTATCGTGGAAGGTCGCGATTGCGTATAATTCAAGCCAGGTCAGAGATGTGTATTATGAAAGCTCCTTTTGGTGTAGCGTATAACACAAGACATTAATAAAATTAAAAAGAATATTTTTCATAAAATCTCGGGCTGTTACATGGATCTTGTTCCCATAGTGGTAGGAACTAGTTAAACTTTTATGATGGATATGATCAACAATGAAACATTCACATGCAATGAGACGACACGTCAATTTTTACTTGGTTCACCGCTAAGGGCTACGTCCAAGGATCATACGCCGACAAGTTGTCGGTCGTACCAAATTACAATATTCTTTACTGGTTGGGGATTACAATGTTTTGGGAACAGTCAATATGTCCCAGGCTTATTGCCTTTACAACTGTTCAGGGATAACCCACTGCGTCCCTCGGGTCACTCACGTTGACTCCCCCTCGCTTACTACCTTTGCTGAAGTCACAATCAGTTTATAGACATGAAGGTCTCTTCAATATATTTTCATTGAAGTCTTTGTCTCTGCTTAGCATGAGACTCTTCTTGCATCGAGGTTTGGAAATGATGCACTTTTACGCACTGAACCACTGAACCGGATAACCAGAATGCATAAAAAAGTTTCACTGACAATTGTGAAAAACACCTACCCTTTGCGTGCATGACAATACTATTGCATGCAAAATTTCATTTTTTGTGTGGAAAAATATTTCACACAACAACACCCTTTTTTGCGCAACTGAGTCTTTTACGCGTCGCCCCAATTTTTACGTGCAACTTTTCCTTTTTCACGCATCCCAGAATTTTTTGTGCAAACAAGACTATTTTGCGCAATCCCCTTTACCCGATCCTTTTACATAGATCAGTCCTCAGACCTTCTCCAAGTCTTCAACCGTACGGAATGAGGGGGGTCACCTCTTATTTATAGGCTTCTGAGACCCCTGTGCGTAAAACCCCCTATGGCACAAAAAACTTCCCATCTAGCGCATAATCTTTCATGCTGATATTGTTTTTCATGCACATCTCCAGATTTTTTCGCGCAGCCCATGCCTTTTCCGTTTTTCAATGTTCTGATTCTGAAAAACTATTTGCACGAAAAACCTCAATCCACTATTTTTCATATGCCGCTATTTTTCGCGCACGCCGCTGTTTTTCGCGCACACTGCTGTTTTTCACGCACGCCGCTGTTTTTTGCGTACGCTGCTATTTTTCGCGCAAGTATCCTTTATTTCATACACCACTTCCATTTTGTGCACACCTCCTCTTTCCAACAACCTATGTCTTCATTTTCCAATTTTCAGGTCCAAAAAAATTGGCAAACACTGGAGAACAGCACCACCTTCAATACCATTGTCAGCTGGAACTGCATGATCACTTTACTGGCACGTATTCTGAACATCCACTAAGGATTGACATCAAACACAAACCATAATCCAATTCATGCATAGAATAGCAATGGTTCCAACAATCTCCCCCTTTGGGTTTGTTGGAAATCACCAAATAAATAGAATAGATCACCATCCACATGAAAACCAAAAATGCAAGAATCAACTCATCCAACACTCGAAGTATACATGAGCAATGCTCGGTGTAGAAAACAACAGATGAAGCTTGAACTGGGTTCCTATGTTTTGTAATTATCAATGACTCCCATGTAATTTTCTTACAGTGTCACAGAATCATTACATGTCCAATTTATTCCTTCTCATCCTATCACCGATGCTGAATTCTCATCATGGACGCTGAATTTTCGTCATGCCACAGAATCATTACAAGTTAATGACATGTCTGAATTTATTCCTTTCTCCCCCATTGGAAATAAACCCAATGACTGGTAATTGTTCATTATTCAGCTCAAAACTAACCCACGGGATAGTATCTCTCCCACAAACCTGCATCACAACCATAAACAGATAAAAATCAGTTAACATAACTGGGGAGAGGGTTATTTTGTATCCTCATTATGCACTAGGAGGTGGCTGAACACTGAGGTTCAATTGATGCTTCTTAAACACAGCTGCTAACGGTGGCTTGGTCAGGATATCAGCCACTTTCTCATTCGTTCCCACATGATCCATTCTAATCACGCCTTTCTCTAATTTCTCTTTGAAAAAGTGATACCTTATTTCAATATGTTTTGTACGAGAATGCTGAAAAGGATTATTCTTAAGATCAATTGCACTCTTGTTATCATATTAATTCACCATTGGTTGCTTCACCTCATCTCCAATATCTTTTAGTTATTGCTTCATCCATAACAGTTGAGTGCATGCCTTTGTTGTGGAGATATACTCAGCTTCAGCAGTACTAAGAGAAGTACTTTCTTGTTTCTTGCTCAACCAGCCAACACATTTATTCCCAATTTAGAATGCTCCAACACTGGTGGAATTTCTGTCAACAACATATCCAACCCAGTCAGTATCAGAAAATGCTGATAATTCATTCTCCCTTCCTGCAGCAAAGTATAACCCAATTTTATGAGTACCTTGAATGTACCTCATGATTCTTTTTACTGTCACCATGTATTCCTCCATTGGATTACTCTGAAAGCGGGCCGCTAGAAATGTTTCAAAGACAATATTTGGTCGTGTATCTTTCAGGTACAGTAGGCTCCCAATTATCCTCCTATAGATGGTGGGATCTACAGATGTCTCATCCTCATTATTTCCAAGTTTGGTTCCATCTACAATCAGAGTTGACATTGGTTTGGAGACTTTCATATTAATATTCTTCAGCAGCTCTCTTTCATACTTTTCCTGAGAAATGAATGTATAATCCTTCTTTTGAATCATCTGTAGCTCCAAGAAATATGTGAGATCCCCAATCATTGACATTTCAAATTCTGATTTGATGTGATTGGAAAATTCATCCACTGATTTCCACCTGCTGCCACAAAATATAATGTCATCAACATATACTAGAACCATGAACTGATCTTTTTCTAAATTCTTCACATATAGATATTGATCTACTCATCCGCTTTTTAATTCCAGCTTCTTGAGATAAGAGTCCAGTCGAGAATACCATGCTCGTGGGGCCTGCTTCAAACCATATAGAGATTTCTTTAGTTTGAAAACATTTGTTTCATTAGTACCAAGAAGAAAACCCAATGGTTGTTCAATGTAGACTTCTTCTTCGAGTACACCATTCAAGAAAGTTGTCTTGACATCCAATTGATATACTTTATATCCTCTTTGGAGTGCCATGGCAAGGAAAATACTGATTTACTCCAGTCTTTCCATTGGTGGAAAGGTTTCTTCAACATCAACTCCTTCAATTTGGGAGTATCCTTTACATACCAATAGTGCCTTGTTTCTGATAACACTTCCATGCCCATCAAACTTGTTCTTGAATATCCATTTTGAACCAATCACATTGTGACCTTCGTGTATCTGAACAAGATCACATGTCTGATTCTTGTCAATCTGATCTAACTCTTCAGTCACAACTTTCTCCCATGATTCATCCTTTGCTACTTATTCAAATGAGGATGGAACCACAACTGACAGAAATGAATATTTTGTATTATTCCTCATCCTCCTTGTTTGTGTGGGTGCAAATCTATCCCCAATTATGTTAGATGGATCAATCTCAGGTCTTCAATTTCTCATGTGTGGTTCAGTCACATTCTCTCCAGCCATGATTTCCTCTTTATATTCCACTTCTGAGTCAACATCATGATGTGACCCCTGAGTGTTTTTTACACCTTCCTTTATTTCTATATTTGTATTTACTCCATGTTCACATTCATCCTCATCTTCTACCTCATCAATATAGGAATTATTTGAATCATTTGGGGTTTTTCCTTCAATGATCTTAACATAATTGCTTTCCACAATCCTCCCCAAGAATTTATTGAAACACTTGTAGGCTTTACTATTCATTGGATACCCAATAAAAATTTGTTATCAACATTGTCACCAAAATTCCCTTGATTTCCTTCTTTATTTCGGATGAAAAATTTGCTTTCGAAAACACTAAAGTATTTTCAAAAAAGGATTCCTTCTATGCCACAATTCATATGGCATCTTCGTTTCTCCCATATAAAGCCCCGTTCAATTTTGAATGTGTTCTGATACTTCAAAAGATTCTTTCTAGTAATGGTGAGAGATACAACTCTCAATCAACATAGTACTGGCCATATTTTTGACCTACCGATTCCAGTGCTCAACAACTTCATTTTGTTGTGGAGTTCTCACAACAGCTACCTCATGTGGTATTCCATGTTTTTCTAGGTAATTTTCAAACACAATGGACGTTTATTCCCCACCATTGTCAGATCGCTGGACTTCTATTGTTCGTCAAGTATCATTCTCGGCAATCCAGCGATAGGTTTTCATTCAAATCAAGAACTTGTTGCTTCCTATGAATAACCATTACACAAGACATTCTATTATAATTGGAAATGAAAAGGATGAAGTACCTCTCTCTATGAGTTCCAAAAATATTTATCGGGCCACATACATCTGTATGGATGAGATCAAGAAGGTTTGATGCCCTTTTTTTCTTTGGTTGATATGAATTACAGACTAGCTTCTCCCATATGCAAGCATCACAAGTCTTTTCCCGTTCACGTTTCAGAATGGGGATATCCATGATAATCTTCAGCTTAGATATATTTTCCATGTTTTGTTGATTAATGTGCCCCAGCCTTCGTTGCAAAAGTTTGATTTCTTCTTCAACCGACAAATAGAAAGAGTTTACTTTGCTGTCAACCTGATATAAGTTTCCATCTGTTCTACAGCCTTTCATAAGAGAATTCCCTGTTTTCCCCTTTATAGTGCAGCCTTTTTTATTGAAAGTCACAATGAGCCCTGAGTTACAGAGTTGACTCACACTGAGGAGATTGTGGCGTAGACCGTCCACATAAAGAACATCAGTCTTCTTCAGCTCTCCATTGGTGAGAGAAGTAGTCCCACTGCCTTTAATCTTCAAAGCACCATCATTACCAAACCTCACCATTCCATCAACTTTCTTTTTAATGTTCATTAAAAGGTTATATTTTCCTATCATATGTGAATAGAATCCACTATCAAGAATCCAGGTGTTGTTGCTCTTTGTAGCTTTGAAGGCTAATTCTATAATATTGGATTTCTTGATCTTCTTATTTTCTTTCCAAGAGATATTGGATTGAGTATAAGATAGTGATGGCCTTATAATTATTTCTTACACATAAACATATTCTTCATACCCAAAATATTCTTCCAGAGGAGAAAACATGTTTGTGAGATCAACACCATCAGGAGTGTGAATATTGACCAATGTCTAAGAGTTGTATGAATCTATCCTATCGAATCTCTGCCTGCAATACATCGCCTTATGGCCAAAGTTAGAACAATGAAAACAATATCCATAGAAACTATTTCTTCTATAAGATGGATGATATGAAGTCAGTCTCCTTTGTTGATGTCCCTGATCTTCCCCATTCAAGTAGCTCCTTTCCTCTTGACAATATGACATGGTATGTCCCAGATAGCCACAGAACTAACACATAATGAGAGGAAATGCCTTCTTACTTGAATTTCTCCTCATGCCTTCTTCCTTGGGAGAATAGTTCAACTGCTTGTCATTTCTGAAAGTTTGAGTGTAATTTTCAGTTCTTCTTTTAGTTTGGATTGAGGGTTTCTTTTTCAGCACTTTAGGTAATGTTTCAACATGTCCAACTTTCATCTTGTATTTCTTTTGGCTCTCTCTACTTCTAGCAGTTGATGTCTGAGCTTCACAGCTAATTCCACTCTTTCCCATGCAAGCGGTTCTTTGATCACACATGATTTTTCCAGCCCCATCTGAACCAGGCTTGGATCTTGCTAGTAATTATATATCTGAGAATCTTTCAAAATTAATTTTTTTCTTACCCGCATTTGTGGTTGGTTGACATTCAATTTTACTCCTAAGAGTAACAACTTCTTCCTCAACACCCTCCACAGTCTTGGACTTCTCTTCTAGTCTGGATGAAAGGTCATTTATGACCTTTGCTTTTTCTTCAATTCTAAGCTTTAGTTCCACAACATCATTTGTTCTTTCAAGGATTGAAGACTGAACTCTCACTATTTTTTCTTGTCATTCAATTTCTGCTTCAAGCTCATCAATATATTCTGAAGATTCTTCAACCATTTCCTTCTACTTATTTCATCTCTTACATTTATTCTCAAGCATGGAAAAGGCATCCTTATTTTGAATCTTTGGATCACCAATAGGATTAATCTTGTTATCTCTTCCTTTACTGATAGAGGGTTATGACTTTTCAATGGTAGCCATCATGGAAGCATGGTTTCCTGTTTTAAATGCTGGTTCTTCTTCTTCAAAAAATTCAATATCATCATCTTCCCCTTCACAGAAAAAACTCTTCCTCTGTATTTTCTTTTCAGATTTGACGTCTCCCTTTTTGAAAAACCTTTTATGTGGCTTCTCGATGTCTTCTGCTTCTCTCTCATCATAATCAAACTTTCTTTGGTACTGAGAGACAATGTTCCCAACTCTTCCACAACGAAAAAAATGCCAGAGGTAGATTACCTTTAAATTTACCTTTTCCCTTCTTTAGCTTCTTGGCGATGAGAGAAAGAATTTCTTTTTCCCCATCATATTCACCACCACTATCTTTTGAAATTTTCAGTTTTTCCATGGCTTTGAATGACATTTACTTTCTTAGACGAGTCGTGGCATATTCAGGTTTGAATTTCATCTCATATGCCACTAGACTACTTAACAGATCATCCAGAGACAGTTTAGATATATCTCTTTCTTCAAGGGCTGAAACCATTGCATTTTATATAGGAGGAATTATTCTCAATATTTTCTTTACAATATCAATATATTTGATTTCCTCTCCAAGACCTCAAATTGCTCCCACTACTTCAGTAATTCGATTGAAGAATGAATCTTCATTCTCGTTAGGATGCATCTTTAGATCATCAAACCTTTTGTGTAAGACTTGAAGTTTCACCTCGTTCACTTTTTTGTCTCCTTCATAAATGTTTTCAAGTTTATCCCACATAAAATTTTTGAAGGTGCAACTCATCACCTTTAGATAGATCTGATCTGAAAGAGCCGCAGTGATAGCATTTGGAGCTTTAGCATCTACGTCAAGAACTTTCCTGTCTGTATCAGTCATAGCCGGACCAGTTGGATCAGTAACTTGTATTCCTTGAACAGTAGCAAAGACGACTTCCATTCCAAGGGATCTTAAATGCAATTTCATTCTGTTCTTCCAAATCTTAAAATTACTTCCACGAAGAGAGGTATTCCCCTAGCATTGACTACATTCTCCATAACAACAAAGGGCAGATCTAACACCAGCAACCTTTACCCTCTGATAGCACTTGCAGGACCCTGGGACACCCTGAGAGGGGAGGGGTGAATTAGGGTGTCAACTTTTTCTTTTAAAAACAAGGATCTTGTTCCCACGTTGTTAAGAACTAGTTAAGCCTGTATGATGGATATGATCAGCAATGAAACATTCACATGCAAAGAGATGACACTTCAATTTTTACTTGGTTCACCACTAAGGTATTCATATAAGGAGTATACGCTAACAAGTTATCAGTCGTACCACATTCCACTATTCTTCACTAGTTTTGGATTACAATGGTTCAAGAACAATCACTCTATCTCAGGCTCACTGCCTTTACAACTGTTCGGGGATAGCCCACTGCGTCCCTCAGTTCACTCTCGTTGACTTCCCCTAGCTCACTACCTTTGGTGAAGTCACAATCAGTTTATAGACGTGAAGGTCTCTTCAATATATTTTCATTGAAGTCTTTGTCTCTGCTTAGCATGAGACTCTGCTTGCATCTATGTCCGTAAATGATGTACTTGTACGCACTGAACCACTGAACCAGATAACCAGAATGCATAAACAAGTTTCACTGACAATTGCACGCAACACCTACCCTTTGCATGCAAGACCTTACTATTGTGCACAAACTTTTCATTTTCACGCAGAAAAATACTTCGCGCAACAACACCCTTTTTTGCGCAACTGAGTCTTTTATGTGCCACCCCAATTTTTACGTGCAACTTTTCCTTTTTCACGCATCCCGGAATTTTTCGCGCAATCCCCCTTACGCAATCCTTTTATGCACATCAGACCTCAGGACTTCTCTATGTCTTCAACCATATGGAATGATGGGGGTCACCTCTTATTTATAGGCGTTTGAGACCCACATGCACAAAACCCCTTGTGGTGCGAAAAACTTCTCTTCTGGCGCATAATCTTTCGCGCCGGTTTTGTTTTTTGTGCACATCTCTAGATTTTTTTTCGTGCAGCCCATGCCTTTTCCATTTTTCGATGATCTGATTCTAAAACACTATTTGCACAAAAAACCACGATCCACTATTTTGCGCACTCCACTATTTTTCGTGCACACCACTGTTTTTCGTGCACGTCGCTGTTTTTCACGCACACCGCTGTTCATCACGCACGCCTCTGTCTTTCACGCACGCCGCTGTTTTTCGTGCATGCCTCCTTCATTTCACACACCACTTCCTTTTTGCGCACACCTCCTCTTTCTAAAAACCTATGTCTTCATTTTCTGATTTTTAGGTCCAAAAAATTTGGCAAACACTAGAGAACAGTGCCACCTTCAATACTATTGTCTGCTTGACCTCTATGATCACTTTACTGGCACTTATTCTGAACTTCCACTGAGGATTGACAACAAACACAAAACATACTCCAATTCATGCCTAGAATAGCCATGGTTGCAACAAAATACGTAATTCTAAACTTGTAAAACACTTACCATAAATGTAGTAGTTTATGGATATAATCCATAATAAAAATAAAAATTCTTTGAGGAAGTATATACTCATAAATCATTCAGAATGGTTTGTAAGGAAAATGATAATTATCCTAAGAATATCCCCTAGGAGTGTCGTAACCAAGATTGAATAAAATCTCATTGTCGTGTACCAGTTCCCATTCAATTCCCGCTCAAAGAGTTGTTTTTGGGTTTTACCCCTAGGTACATCTGTGCTAGAGCTGCCTCTACCTGCTCGTATCTAGACAGGGATGTATTGCTTGGAAAACTCACACAATCTCTACCATACAAAAATTCTAGGAAGTTCTTCTATATCAATCCTCAAAGTCTATCTTATGGTAATGTGCTCTAATTAGATTTAACCTAAATCTAGTTTCCAAGGATTGTACTAAACTTCCTATAACAACAACGTAACACCCATACCCTAGTTACCTAGAGTCGGTGCATTATTACATAACATTGTCATGATCACAAAAGATCGAGTCTCAAAAGACCAATTAGTTTAGTAGCCTTGGATATACTAGATACATTAATAAGATTAAAATTACATTATAAAATGAAAAACTACAACAACATTGTCTCTATAGGCCACACACATATCCCTTAGACTATCCATATAGGTCAGTTATAATATACTTCTTCGCATCCTCATAAAAATAAAACAGAAAAAGGGGTGAGCTCAAATGATCAGTAAGGATAACAATATAGCGGAAACTTTCATAAATAAGAATAAACATTTAAGACAATGTATAAAACTAAAACTAAATCCTTTTGAAAATGAAATTCAGCATAATATGGAAAAGATAAAATAAAATAATGCCAATTACTTATTCGCATGGATATTCTACTACACTATTAATCACATGAAATATCAATAACCACTTTCATAATGATGGAATGCATAATTTCCGACATTAATTCATGTTTCAAGGCCTCATGCCAGGACATAGGGGCTAACTGTAACCGGACCCCAACCCGGAGAGCCTCTATAACCAGACTCCAACCGGGAGAGCCTCTGTAACCAGACTCCAACCCGGAGAGCCTCTTTAACCGGACTCCAACTCAGAGAGCCTCTATAACCAGACTTTAACCTGTAGTGTCTATTGTAATTGGACCCCACCCCGTAGGGCTTACATTTACCATTCCCCAATACAGAATATACTAGTCCAACACATTCTTCATAAGAAGAGGTTGAATTTTAACATAAACATTCATATTAAAACTAGCATACGAAATTTAAATAATTTTACCATAAACCATGAATGGCATAAAAATAACTCATCCACAGTCAAACATATCACAAAACCATAAATACAATGTGGAAGAATTGTATCATAATAAATCAACTTCAAAAAAGTGTGGAATTTATTAAGGGATGTAGACATAGATGAAATCAAGACTATTTGAGAGAAATATCTCTTCCAATTTTGAAATCATTTAAGAGTCACATAATTAAAAATAAAACATTTATTTTGAAAATATTCTTCTAAGATTGTATGGAATGCTTCGACAATGTTATATCGGTGGAAAATAGCCGAAATCAGCGAATAAGTTAAAAAAACTTTCTTACATTAATTTTGTCGAAAAATTCATACAGAACCTTATTTGGAAAACTACAGAAAGATTCCTTTAAAAACATATACGGTAAAATAAGGGTATAATGATATTAAATCATTTTCTGTTAAATAGTAAAAATGTTTTGAAATACATTTTTAAGAAAACATGGATGTGGATGATAAAGACTTCCCAGTACATAATTACGTATAAACAACCTCGGATAATAAAGAGATTGTAGAATTAACCCTTACCATGTTATAATCAATCGAGTTGTATGAAAAAAAGTTAATAACCCCAAAATAATTCATGGAATACCATGAATATAAAGATAATCAAGATAATATATATCAAATGGTAGTACACAATACAACACATTCAATAAATAAGTGTCTAAAAATGGAAATCTCACGGAATTAAAAGTGAGATATGAAACCCCTTACCTCAAGTCCGACTTGTCTAGTATGTTCCTTATTTTTCCAGAATAATAAACTTAAATTAATTTCTAATTGATTAAGAACATTTTTAATGTTTATTATTCCTTTTATATCACTTATTACCTTGCTATAACAATTAGTTTATTATTTGAGTTCATATTGGATTTTTTATCGATGTTCAGAACTTGAGTCAAAAATGAACTTGTTATAAAAACTATTTTTCCATGTGGTCAAAAGTCCATTATCATCATAATGATATAAATGATTATATATAATATATGTATTATATATCTAGTATATATATTTATTTATAACAATACATAACATTTTTAGATAATAAATGAAATGCACCGTTCATGGAGACGTTAAGTCGTATGTACGCATGAATGTGACTTTCATTTCTATTTTTTATTTTAATGTAATTAAAATATAATGATACATAGTTATATTATAATTCTAGTATAATATAATTTATAACATCATTAACACTATCATTTATATTTCCCACATAAGGCATTAATGTGTCATATCACTTTGAGGGGGCGGTAGTCCGCACTTCCTCAAATGAAATTATCACGTTTTACCCATAATGGAAACCATAAAGGAATGATATAAATGGAAAATACAGAATAATAAGTAAAACATAAAAATAATATATATCTTATATAAATATAGTTCCATCTTAATGGACACCATGAGAGGTGGTAGGACATAATTGAACAATCATCGTTTCGTGATGCGTTAGTTTTCCATCCACAGAAAAAATATGTTCTTTACACATTAGACGGTGATGTGTGTAAGTGTAGTTCAAATAATTCTCATAACAATATCCTAGTATATTTTGGATAATGGTTTTGTTATGAAATAAAGGAATAAAAATAGTTTAGGGGTTGGATAAGTAAAAGAAAAGAAAAGAAGTTAATAGAAAGCATTACCTTTAATTTGGGGAACTCCCTTTAATTTGAACCAAACGGACTTCTTGAAGTGACTTATGCCTAAGGTAAGTCTTCTAAGATGAAGAGAGGGATCTTGAGATTTTATTTGGGCAGGGTTTGGACGAGATAAGGGTATTTAGAGGTGTGAGGAATGAGTTAGAAGTGGTGTCCTTTTATAAGGGAGAGGAGGGGCTCTTTGGGAATGTTTGAAAATGTTATTTTATTATAAACATATATTCGGTTTCAAAAGGTTAAAAACTAATTAAATTAGATGATAAGATTACTAATGTTCGAAATAAAATCATCCAATAAGAATTTGATAGGTTTTGGATATTGTTTTAATATTAATAATCTTATTTATTTAAATCATTTATTTATGAGGTGAATACTGCATCATTATTGTGTCATAAATAATTTAATTTTTTTGATGTCTAAAAATTATAAAAAAAATATGTAGGAAATATTTTTATATTTTCAATTAATATTTATAGTCAAAAATATGACATATATAACCTCATGTAAAAATTGATATACTAAAATATATTTTTTAATGTCATTTTTAGTATTTACTTTAATTTAATTAAAATAACGTGTCATTATCACTCTTAAGTGGCTACATGGGGTCCCACAATCGACCCAAAGATTCCCATGGTCTTAAATGACTCATCCAATAAGTTTTTTACAAGTTTTAAGTTAACTTCATTCTATTATAATATTCTTTTTACCATAAATTTCCCTCTTTACCTTTAACCGTGGTAAATAAAAGTCAAAAGTTACTATTCTCCAAAAATAATTTTTATTTTATTGAACCACATTTTAATTACTAATAAAATCCATGTATGTCATATTTTCAAAATTCAATTCACAAAAGCTGTAAAATTTCATTTAAATGAAAAAGGCAGTTTGTAATTACTACTAAGTGGTTTTACTATTCAACAAAGATTGAAGTTTTTCAGAAAAATACCAAAAAAATCAGCCTAAGATATATTTTATATTCCAAATTCAAAAACGAGGTCTATTTTACCATATTAAAAACATAGAAGTTGTATTAATTAATTTAAAATTAATTCCCATTTTCAAAACAAATAGCGTGTTTTTAAGAAAAACAATAACTATCAAAATTTTGACACTTGTTTATGTATAATTTCAAAGTGAAATTAATTACAATGAACAAAATTGGATTAAATGGTAAAAATATAATCTAATTATACTTCAAAACCATTCAAATTTATAATTGAACACTATAAATTATTCTGATTAAAAATTTTGTTTTCAATTAAAACATAGTATTTTTCACTATTTATCAAAATGTGAAAGTTATCATAAAAGTACCAAAAATTTATCCAACCCAAATTTTTATGTCCCATTCTATATAATAATTTAATTTCATTAAATTTAATATATAAAAATTTCAAATATTGGTTTTAAAAAATATTCGCCATTAAAAGGCTTTAAAATTTCATTTTCTGAAAAATACTTCTTTTATCTAAAAAATGAATTTGTTCTTATACTATGTATATGAAACACATAATATGAATGTTAAAATTATATAGAGTATATAAGATTCAAAATTCAGTTAATACTACTCATAACAGCTTTTTGAACGGTTAGTGTGGTAAGTTCTCGTGCGCTCGAACTCGGTGTTGTGTGTAGCGCAAACTATTGAATTGCATACTATGAAATATTGGGGTGTTACACCCAAACTGAGGAATGAAACTCCTTCATCAACTCCTCAGTTATTTCCATTATAACCCATATGTGACCATCTATATGAAGGATCTCATCCTATACTACGGTCCAACTATAAGGTGGGTCCTCATCTGCAACACTCCCCAATAGGATTGGGCCCTCAAAATCCGATAACTTCTTCATTATCAATATATCCTATAGGGTAGAGGTTATAGATAAGGATGAATGATAAGTATACAATAGATTTTCTTTCACCTCCAAGTGTATCTTAGATAACCAATACCTAATCTTCCACACATTATTGTCCTCCTCAACTACATGTATGTGAGTCCTCCTGCTCAATACACTGACCAATAAATTTCCCTTTCTAGTCATGTTGGAATTATCAATGTCAAAAAGAATATATGAGGCCAACCAAAAATTTCTTCCTTATATTTAGATCACACTTTGTAAATATGTACTTGAGGGTTGTTTTCTCCTTGTACACCAAAAAACTCTCTTCCAGTAAATAATTTCTTCACTGACTCAATGCATGAAACTTTATCTAACATAAGATCATGTGTTGGGTAGTTCTTCTAGTGAGGAATCATCTGATGAGACCCACACTCCATTATTCTATCCCCTTACATCAAAACTTCTCTAAACTCAATACGTGATGTGTCACAACACATAGTGTAGCTTCTACTCTACTCTGGAAAGTATCAGCACTAGAGATGAAGTCAATATCCATTTCTACTCTTCAAAGGAGATCTTATAGGTATTTGACAATACAAATGCCATACCCCTGTTATGTAATCCTATATATAGTTCTTATAATCATGAAAAGTCATGTAAAAATTGTCTATAATAATGAGATATCCCCAAGAAAATCTATATGATAAATAAATTCATGTGATTCTCCCTAGAAACTACAACTATCACCTTTTGTGGTTCATAATATACTTCTATCTAAACTAAAATATGACCAACGAAGTTAATCGTATCCATCTAGTAATGGAAAATTTTGGGATTATCATATAACTGACACTCTCTTTGTATATCCAAAATTATCTCAATATTTTTGGCATGGTCATGTCAATTGTGAGAATACACCAATATATAATCCATGAAACCCGCCCAAATGAATATAGATAATGAAGGATAACTCAGTTCATCACCTCCATGAAAATATTGGTGCATTTGTGAGACTGAACTGCATAAATAGAAACTCATGTAGACCACACCTACTATGAAAAGATATATGAGCTATTTCTACAGATTGAACAGACACATAGGGATATCGAGATCTCAAATATGATTTTGAGATCACTTGAGTACCTCTATGTTGAAAAAAATGTCATCTATCCATGTAAAGGGATGTCGGTTCTTAACCAACATGTAGATAAATTTCGAATAATCTACATATACCATAAGGGTACCATGATTTTTTTTTGAAAAAAGGTCAATCGATCCCCTTCGAGATGTACTAGGCTAGACAAACAACTTTTTCTTCAAATCATCCAGTAGCCTCTTAATCTATGGTAACTCCATCATAGCAATACTGTAAGTAGGAATGGATACCAGTACAGCTCCTATTAAAAGCATTATTGAGAAATCAACTTCTTTCGCATTGAAAATTTTTCCTAGAAAACATCCATAAAATTTTCAACCACGGAAGGAAATTCCACCTGATATGTTTCATGATCCTATAGATAATAACTACCAATCTGGGATGTCATCCAACTTAGCTCATCATGTTGTGGTCCAAATAGACTCTCCTTGACATCCAATTCACCCTTTTGAATATAAACTGTGCCCTCTGTTAATGTGAATGTCACCCTATGGTGATAGTAGTAAACATATTCTTTATAAGCTACAAGCTGGTCTATACCGATTATGACATCATACCCAGAGGTCTTAAAGAAAAAATATTCCTGACAAAGTGAAACCCACCATTCTCAATAGGGGAACTCCATGAATTGGCATATATTTTATGTTCTCACCCCCAATAGAGTGTTAAGTATCCAAACACACTCATAAAAAATACCACAAACCAATGGCCCTCAACTATAGTTATAGGTATAGATCTATCCAATTCACCAATGTCAAAAAGGAAAATACAAGAGTTTAAGTTACTAAGATCATAACTAGAATCAAAGATACTCTATTTCCATGAAACTTAGGGTATTATATATGAAATATATCTTGCATGATCAACAACCCTATGACACAACCTCACTACATGCAGTAATACTGATCGTTTGTCTTTCTATAACTAGTGATTGACTGCCTCATCCATGACTGCAACCACCTCAACCAGATTGACTAGTATTGTGGTAGCTCCCTGTGTGATGCGGATTTAAGAAAACTACTCATGAACCTAGTGTTAGAGCTTACCCTGTACTAGTCACAGCTTGATGGAAGGTCTTGCAAGGACATTGTATTGCATATGGCCCATTCTATCGTAATCTCGGCACATGACTTGGTCATGATCCACTAATTCCTCAAGTATCCATGACTTCCAAACTGATGACAAAAAACTAACCTACCTTAACTGGTGTCTTGTCTGGTACTCATCTCATTGTAATCCTTAAAACATCACTTCATACAAATAGATGTTGAACTACTAGGTTGGGAGGATAAAATGCTCAACTCTACCCTAAATTCCCTCTGGTTTTTCTTAGTAATTAGAGCCTAATTTCCCACTTCAGTAATATAATTCAATGTGAATAAATTATATTGTGATAAAATGACATGTTGGAGACCTTAAATAAAGAATATATCCCTCAGTAACTCATCTGCAAGGTTTTTTGGTTCCAAATGATGCAACTCTATGAATCATGAAGAGTACTCCATAACCATTATTGTTCCCTACTCCAGACACATGATCTCACTAAACTAATATTCCCTCAGAGTAATGGGGTAAAAGTAGTTATAATACCATGTTTTGAAATCTTCCTAATCCATATCTGACAACCTTTCATCCTTTTTTAGAATATCCCACTAGCGCTTTACTTGTCCACATAGCTCATCCCTAGACAAGGCAGGTCATGGTGCTCCTAGAAAAGTATGCATTATGTAGAAACACCCCTCACAGACCTACAAAACAACACCTATGTTTACTAATAAGAATGGAATCATAGTTTGAACCAAAGGAGGATCCAGAAGTAACCCAAACACTAACATCTATGGATTGTGGTCATCTCCATCTTTTTGGCATATGACTAGTGGTTGTTGAGGTGGTATGCCTCTACAATTCCAAACAAACTACTCAGAAATGAAAGATGTCAAATTCATTGGCTCAAAAGTAACAGACAAGTAAAAACCGTCTTATAACCAAGTTATACCACATAACATGATCCTAAATACATGACTTTATATAGGATTCGGTCATAAACAACACTATACACACTTCCTATTTCCCACTCAAAACTCATTTCTATATAGAGTTATCCTTTTATCATTTCAGTTTCCATATGAATTTCATATTGATTTCACATCACAATTTAAATGGTTGAACCAAATGGTACACCATAATTGATTTATAAGGGACCATACATCTCATGAATTGAAATTTGGTGTCCACCTAACCCATACCATAACACATTAAAATCCATATGACACATGGTCCATGACTCAACATTCCACAATTTGATTCTTTGGGTGTCTACTATATCCTAATAAGGAAAACATATATTAGGTTATGATAATCACTTTAAGTACTAACCATGTTTCTCAATTCCCTGTACTTAAGCCTATAACTATAGTATATATATCTATCATGATATCAATAATATCATTATGAAAATAGGCAATTCATCCTATATGGATGGTCAAAATACATTGAATTTGATTTATAAAATGTGCATAAATGGTGGATGTGATGGAATACCATCATCTCATCGGGTCGCAACAAAACAGAACCAAAAATCATGTTTATAATAACATTAAAATTCAAGTGCATCACTCGATAGTGGAATAAAATCATCTATATTATGATAAATACATAAAACAGTAATTTCAATTAAGGTAATTTGGATTTTTTCTATACATGGGTTAGCTACACCCAAGAACATCTCATTACCAAATTACAATTCCATCCTATCATTTTCTATTGTCACTAAATAATAAATTAATAAAATATAATGCTCTAATATGACATTATAACTTACCAGAGATGGATTCCACTCAAATGCTCCCTGATATTGGTTAGACACATTCCCTAAAGTCCATCTCCGTAAATGATATATGATACCGACTAGTAGTGAGGGCCTAGGGTGTGTACATGGGGAGACTATTCCCTCATTACCATGTTGTAACATAGGATAATATCAATACAATTCAATAGAAAAAGTAGTATAATAGTCAGATAATAGATAATGTGTATGAATAAACAAAAAACTCCAGGAGTATCTCATATACAATTATGAACATGTCATATGTCTATAACATATCCAGAAAAGGTATACATGGAATCAGTACAATACATGTAACAAAATATCCAAAATACCTAAAAAACTATCCCTAGATAGCATCATGAGCCTCATCGTGGTCTAGTGACCCCCTTCTCCTAATCATAAAACAATGTCAAGCATCAAACTATGGGAACTTTCCTCGTTCCATAACTGCATCCAAATAATCTGTCTTGGTACCAAATGAAGGGCCGAATATAGTGGGAGATACAATCCTAGTAGGTAACAAACCAAATGACAATAACAAGCCCCAGTTGAACAATATAATGAGCTAAATAAGTATTCAATTTATATCATAGGTATGTATAAATTAATGTAATGTGTCAATGTAATGTATACAATTGAACAAGATATACTGTATAGACCCACAAGGTTCCCTTCAAAACATATTCAATCTCAAATAACAAGGTAGCTAAAATCAATGTAGACATAACTAACACAACCTTGCCATAAATCCAAATATATCATGTCAACCATTATATTCCGACGTAATATATAAATTAAATTAATAATGTCCACTTTGTTTAAACAAATGTGTTAGAACAACCATGGTCATGCTTTATAACAAAGCATATCACAATTACCAAGGTCGTTCCATATAATCAGATTTTCAGACCCTCGGGGGAGGATCTAAGGTATAGTGGACCAAGGCATCCTTGTGAAGTCCCAGGATTATCTATATGGAAACTCAATTATGCTTGATTTGGGTTCAAATGAGCATGTTTATAGACCATGTCCACTATGATCCCAATACAAACCAAATCTAAGGGGTAGAAAGTCCCAAGGCATCCCATGGAATTGGAATCTGAAGAGAATATAGGTCTAAGGTATTCTCTACCATTTCCATATCCCAATACATGGAACACAAATTTCATCCTATGTAACCATTAAACAATTTACATTCAAGTTCCATGAGTATACACACTCATTAAACAAGTCAAAATTCATCATTCAAATAATAAAACATCATGTCTTAAATGGAAAACTATCCAGAACATGTCCTAATTAATCAATTCAATTCAAATATCTAATAATAAGTTTCCTCTAACTAGTAAAGAAAAAGAACTCACCCCATGGGTGGTTTAACAAAGTAAATATCAAAGTCATACCTTATGTGTGACCATTATTTCGGAAAAACCATCCATCAAGTATAAAGAGGACTAAAGGTCATTCCTAACAAGTTTTATTTCATTTAATTCTATTATTCATTTCATTTTCAAGGTCGTGAATGATTGTCTGGTGGGTGGAATAATGAAAACTGGATTTATAATCAACCAACCCACATTGTAATGTATAAAACACATATCGTAGTTCCATAGAATAGTTTTCATCCAATATCAGCCTCTAATTCAACTTAGATTAGAAGAAAAATAATGAATGGATGAAGAACCATAAATTATGGCATATTATCTTGAACCTAAATTACATGATAGATACAAATAAGAATTATGAACACCATAAAATTAATCAAGTACTCACCGATATGGATTCAACAAGATGATCATAGCTCGATTCAAATATTGGACAAAGGAATGGGATTAAAGGCTAAAATATGGATCTAAAGGGATCTCAAATGGTTTTTTTCCAACATAGGTATAATAACCCTTCTCTTTATTTCATATTTAAACATGATTTATTATATAAATTTTCACTTAATAAAACTTGAATGATCGATATGTCAGGTTTCTTGAGAAATTAGGAACATTACATAACAACATAAAACATTAAATACGACATGATTATTTAAAACATCTTTATATGCTCAAAATACACCTTCATACTTAGTACTATATGGGATAACCTGAGGATGTACACATGAAAGGGGTGAGCTATAAAGCCCATTATGGGAGTAAAAAATGAATAACATGAAGAATACGGTTTTTGTTTGGAAATGACAATATCAATGGAGCATAAGAGAAACATGAACATAAAGGAATGATATAGCATGATTATCATAACATGGAAATGGTGAAACAACATAAAACAATTAATCATAAACATTATAGAATCAGGTAAACCCCAATCCAAACATGGTGGGAAAATTCCAATAAACAAATCACGTAAACTTTTATACCAACATTCCGTATCATGATACTAAACATTACCTAATTCATTGGAGGGATATCAGGGTGCACCTTTCATAATCATTTCATTTTCATTCTTAAGTGTGCAACATAGATCATATAACCTAAATTCATTCAAAATCATACATTATTACTTGATCAATTAATGTGTAATACTTACATGAAATTCCTCAATAAAAACATATATGTGTATAAAATTGAATACCCTTGATATTGGAATGGTTATGGTATTGACTGCCCAATTATTTTGGCTTGGATGTTCATGGTGCAATTTCAATAGAATAACGATGTCATAGAGAATATCATAAAAAGGGATGATGAGAGAGAAGGATTTATCTCTTCATATATACCCAAAATGGAACATATGGGGGATATTTAAGATCATATCCCAATATGGTAATGAGTAAATTAGGACTCATTACACAAGAGTGATGCTTGATAAAAGAGGCGGGAGGAAGATCCCTTATAGAATTTCGTCATAGTAACAAGTGTAATTAAAGGATCATAGGGTGGTTAATGAGAGTTAAAGGAATATTTTATCATATATACATAATATGAATTCCAAGTTGGTCATCTAAAATCATATCCCAACATATAAAAATTTATTTAAGAAGCATAATATAGAAGATGTGCTTGAAGGGAAATTAGCAGGGAGAAATCCCTTACCGAATTTCTGTATAGTAACGGATTAGGTAAGGTCTAAAAGGTTGAAGAAAAATATCCCCTAATTGAAATAACATCCAATTTATATTAGGTAATATATTATAAATGGATGAAAATATATCCAATTTAAATTAAAATGCCTAATTTCAAACACAGTTAACGAATCGAAAGGAAGAGGGGAAGAAGTTGATCCCTTACAAGGATGTGTGATCCCAAAGGCTTGGTAGAGGCTTATTGGGATATTGGGGTCACCTTGGTAGGACTCTATTGAGCAGATATCAGAGTTTGTATGAGCTTTAAAATGTTTTAGTAAAGAATAATGGGTTCTTGGTTGGGTTTATATAGGAAAGGAGGGGGAATTATTTATTATTTTGGTTTTTAACACTACACAATAAAATATTCCAAATTGTAATCCAACCCATGGTATTTTCCCATTTTATTCAAGACAAGGGGATTCAAAAACATTATATTATAATTCCAAGGTATGATGAAATTAAAATATTTCCCTTTCTTATGCGGAGGTGTGTCATACTCTCCATAAAATTGTTTTAAATTCTTAAAATATTTTACAAGTCATGGAGGATTTAGTAAGGCTTTATAAAATAAATCAAACAAACATAAAATATCATTATTTTAATGTTAAAGCACAAATTTTTTCTAATATCCCTTTATATTATTTTATTACATCATTTTTGTGCCATTATGATGCAATAAAACACATTAAATTGTCATATGATATTTAATTTGTACCTGAAAATTCAACTATATCAGAAAATTATGAAAAATTAACCATTGGATAATATTGACAACATGATTCAAAAAAATAATATTTTTTTTCTAAATAATTTTCTAAATATTGGAATTTTTACATTTAAAATAAAAACTAACATTAATTGTACATTGATGGGACTTGAAAACACATTTTTGAAGCCTTAATAAAAACTATATTTTACATCATAAAAATTATATGATAATTAATATTTAATAAAATTATATTAATAATAATATTTCATTACAATACTTTTTATTTCAAAAAATACATTAATTTATAAAAATGATGTTAACATCCTTCGATTCCTTGATAAAGTGCTCCACCAGATGCCCACCACATTGTTCTACAAACAAACACTTTAAGCAACCCCTTTGATACAACAGTTGGGGCTTGGAAACTGACATCACAGTGGAAGTAGTCGTATCAACACACCAAAAGACTCAACTACTAGCCTTTATTCATGTGAATGCATTTTACCACCTAATGGATTTAAACATCTATTGATGAACTTTTACAACTCACCCAAAGGATTTCTATCTCAACGCGTCCAAATAATTTTTTGACATACTTACATGAACCTGCCATTCTGATGTACTGCTAATCATTATAACCAGGACACACCGCATGCTATCTAAAACTAAGAGATATTTGGATAAATTGTATCATTATCCTCACATGTCATCTTAGAATCTTTTAATCATCATCATTGGCACGCATTCATGGACATAATCACCATCTTCAATACATTCCCAATACCATTGCTTCTAACTAGTTTCCACAAACATGACAATCCTTCCCTGTTCTCTCTCAATGACTACATCATGATGGAACCCCATTATTAAAAATCATTGGCATTCCATAAATGATGTCACCATCACCTCTACTTCATTTTCCATTATCATCCCAATGTTTTCAATAATTAACATTATGGAAACCGCAATGGCAGCACCACCTTCCTCGTTCTCTCTTGACAACTACATCTTTTCCAGTACGCCCTTTCAAAACATGATACCATATCCTCTTATATAGACATCATGTCCATATCTCTAATTCATGCAGTAAATATTCATTATTCCATCAATTAATATTTAGAATAACTCTCCATTAATGTTGGGAGAGAATCCTCCATTAATGTTGAGATAAATCCCACCATTACTTATTTTTTCACTCCTTGATATTCATATTTTAAATCAAAATATCCCAAAAATATCCAACATTATTTAAAATTCAAATACTCCTCATTCATCTCCACTATTTTGGTTAATGTGATCATCATCTCCACCAAACCACAACTGTCACCCAATGAACGAAACACAACACATGACACCTACAAACAAGAATAATTTCGATATTCCAACAACAAAACTGATATACCTCCATCATATTTTGGTAATAGTCTATATGAAACTTGATATACCACCTAACATAAGGAACCTCAGTCACATTCCACCATACTCAGACTATCAAAAACAACTAAACATGCTTCATGAACAAAGATGTTCAATCAAACTATTTATATCCTAGAAACACCCCTTCTATCCTCATTGTCTTTTGGTAACATCTTTTGAGTCCTTCATAAGGCACTCCACAAGATTCCTACCATCATGTTGTATAGCTTGACACTTCATCCAATCCCTTTAATACAACTATTAGGGCTCATACCCTGACATCATTGTGAAAGAATAAGCATCAACACCCAAGAAGATTCACTCGAAGGCCTTTTATCACATGATGGTATTTACAACCTAATGGAATTTTACACATCACCCAAAGTTATTTTTCAACTCACCTAAAGGATTTCTATCGTAACAAATCCAAATTCATTGTGAAATACTTATATAAACCCTCAATTTTGATGTACTTTTGATCATTATAACCGGGACACGCCTCTTGAAATAAATTGAATTTAATATATTAAATATTATAAATATGTAATAACAATCCACTTATTTTTTCAGTATTTTTTTCATTGTGTTATAGTATTACATTAATATTATCAACTAATGGATTCAAAAAAATTATATTTTTTTGTGTAGGTTTCATTCAAATGGCCAAAAAAAGAAAAGGGCAACATCTCCCAATAAGGAAACCTTTTTTAACACTCTTCGGGTGCTCTAGGGTTTCTACGATGTGTTCCAAGGAAGTATTTCTATAGAAGTATCTTGGAAATATGATTGTGAGGTTATGTTATACAATCATGAATTCATGTCTATACTTTCATTTTAGTTTTTCTTGTTGTGTGAGGAATTTGATTCTATTTTGGAATTAATTAAAAAAATGCTACTTGTTTTCAAGGGTAATGTTTTGAGATTTTGGACTCAAGGAATGTAAACCCCAGAAAAAAAAATCATGCATATGGTTTCAAGGATACTATTGCATAGAAAAGGATTAGTTTCCAATTTTAGGGTTTTGGGTGGTTTTAGGGTTCTTTATGCAGCATTTTAAATTTTCCTGTCAGAAAAAAACAAGTAATGTTTTTTTCAAAAATCAAAATATATTCAAAAAACATCCCAATGTGTTGATAATTTATTTTACAGATTTGATCTGAATGTATAATTATTTATTTTTATGAATGTATAAACATTTTTTCATGGAAATTTTTAGTTTTATCAAGATTTATTTATCTCCAATTACACTACATTCATGAAAATTGATACCTAACATTTATCAATAATAAAAAATAATGATAAAAACACATGTTTATGATTGTTAACAAAAAACATTATAATTTCCATCATTTTTTGACCGATCCTATTGTAATTATTTGTTTACATGGGGAGCGAGAAGATGGATATTATGAAGATCAAGAATGTCAACACCTTCCATGTGTCCATCTCTGCACCTTTCGTGCGTTATAGGTATTTATTTATTTTCTAAATCATATGTTCCCTTATTATTCTCTATTATTCTGATTTTACATTAGTGTAATTAACTTTAGATGACTTTCTAATGATGTATCACATGAGGATAAGTTATCACTAAGTCAGCTAGTTTACCTCCAATATTACATTGCGTCTATTGAGTTAAATATCAAACCACCAAATTAAAATTACAATTTTTACTACCTCTCTTGAAATGGTTTGTTCTATTAATAATTTTTTATTTAGGCTATGTTTTCTATGATAAAAACTATATCTGATGGGAATAATTAATGAATTAGTTAGTTGATTGCTTGGTATGCATTATATATATGTGATTTAATATGTCAAATATTATAAATATGAAATAAAGATACATGTATTTGGTCATTATTTTTATTCATTGGGTTGCCATTTTCCATTAATATTTTCAATGGATGGATTTAATTTTAAAAAAAAATTATGAACTTTATTAAATCTGTTATGTGGAGGTATTTCTATATAAGAATTATAGAAATAGGACTATGAATTTATGATTTAAAATCTTGTAGTAAAGGATATAATTTCATTTTTGTTTGTCATGTTGAGTGGCGAATTTGATTCTGTAATGGAATTGATTGAAAAACTGCTACATGATTTCAACTATAATGTTTTCAGATTTTGGACTCAAGGGATGGAAACCCTAGAAAAAATATATCATGTCAACGATTTTTTAGATCATGTTGCTTAAAAAGGATTATTTTTCTATTTTATGGTTTTAGGGTGGTTGTAGGGTTCTTTATATAGTATTTTTAATGTTTTTGTTTGTAAAAAACCATGTAATTTTTTTTCAACAACCATAATATAAACTAAAAACTTCTGAATGTATAGATATTTGATTTACTGGATTTGATCTGCATTCATAATTTGTTATTTTTATGACTGTCTAAACAATTATTTATAGAAATGTTTAGTTTTACAAAAAATTAATTTTTCCAAATTACACTATATTCATGAAAATTTATTCCCAAAATTTTTCTATATTAAGAAAAATAATGATGAAAACATTTTTAACATTGTAAACTAAGCACATTTTTATCACCATAATTTTTGAAAAATGTGACTATGGTTATTTGTTTAAATGGGGAATGGGATGATAGAGATTGAGAAGATTTAGAATGTCAACACCCAATATGTGACCTTATCTACACCTTCCATGAGATAGATGTTTCTATTTAATTTTCTACCAGGATATACGTTTCTTATTCTCCCTTAATCTGATTCTACATTACTAAAATCATCCACAAATGATATTCTTACGATGATTCACATCAGGAAAAGTTAGCTCTGATTCTGCGAGTTTTCCCACATGTTTACTACACCTTTAACAAGTTTTATATAAAGACACCACATTAAATTTGAACGTTTTACTACCTTTATTGAAATGGTTTGTTGAGTTATTAATTCTATATTTGGGGTATATTTGTTGGATAAAAAACATTTCTAATGGAAATATGTAATGAATTTTTCAGTTGGTTTTTTGGTATTCATAGAATAGATGTTATTTAATCTATTAAATATTGTAAATGGGAAATAAAGATACATGTATTTTCTCTATATTTTAATTCTTTAGGTTACATCTTTCCATTAATATTCTCAATGCATGGATTGAAAAAACCTAAAAAAATTACAAGCTTCATTAAAATTCTCTAAAAAATAAAAAGTGAACATCCACAACTAAAGGACTCGTTTTTAACACACATGAGGAGGTAAAGGGTTTATATGATGTGTTCTTATGTGGTTTTTATATAGTGGTATCATGTAAATGGGATTGTCATGTAATGTTATAAAAACTTGTAGTCATGGTTATACATTAATTTTTATTTGTTTTTATGTGAAAATGGAGGAATTTTATTCCATTTTGGAATTGATTGAAAAATTACTACTTGTTATCAATGGTAATGTTTTAAGATTTTGGTCTTAAGGGAGGTAAAGCCTAAAAAAACACAAAATATCATCCCAATGTTTTCTTGTACAATTTTTCTTCAAACTATGTTTCATTTTTCTGTTTTAGGGTTTTGGATGTTTCTCGGGTTCTTTGCGTAGCATTGAAAATATTGTTGTCACCACAAAACCAAGTAATTTTGTTTTCAACAACCATAATATATTCCAAAAAACATATAAATGTGTAGAGGTATGATTTCCTATATTTTATCTTCATGCATAATTCATTATTTTCAATAATTTATAAACATTTTTTTGTTTATGGGAATGTTCAGTTTTATACATATTTCTTTTTCCCCAATCAATACTAATAAAATAATGATAAAAACACATTTTTATCATTGTAAACAAAAAAATATTATAAATAAGTCTTTTAATAGAACTAAAAAATAAAATATGAAAAAGTATTAATTAACACTACTTGTTTTAGATCTCATAAAAGTAAACTTTTATCAGCATTTTGTTTAGCACTCACAAATAATGCCCTTTTTTGCTCTAATAATGGGAATGATGAATAATTTAATATATATTTATATATATCAGATTCATATTATAATAATTATATACGTTTATATAAATTCAATGTGCGTATAAATTTTAATGTATATCAATTTATAATTATATACATAATTATAATTACACACACACACACATATATATATATATATATATATATTAAAATATAGTTATATGAACTATATAAATACATTAAATAAAGTTTATATTTGAATTTATTTATTTATTTTCAATTTTATATAATTTATAATATATATTTTTGTGTTTATAATAAATATATATATATATATATATATATATATTTTAATAAAATATTTTTTAATACACACACACACATATATAAAAAGGTAAAGTAGCATATTATATTTATATATATATATATATTCTTAAATAGGATTTATATTAAAATAAATATATACATTTATATAAATACAATTTTTTAATATTTATAATAATTTTCACTTGTTTAATCTTTTATACTTATTTATAAGTATATATATATAATTATAATTACATTATATATACATAAATATATGTATATATTGAAATATAGTGATATGTACAATTAAAATAAATATATAAATACATTAAATATAGTTCATATTTAAATTTTTATATTATTATTCATATTATATAATTTATAATAAATATATATATATTTACAATTTGAATCTATATTTATAATATTTTGAGTGTGTGTGGGATTAAATATTTTTTAAATATGATTATATATTATGTAACAAATTAAACCTTTTCGGCCTATTACATTATGTATTTCGGGTGTTGGATATGTAAGTATATGTTTTGAGGGAGATAGGTATTGCAGAAGCAAAAAAATAGCTAGAGAAGGTAGATTGTGGTTTGGCGGTATGTTCTACAGTGTGGGAGATTTGAAGGGATTTTTGGAAAAAGTGTGGAACCTCACTTTTCGTGGAACGAACCTTACAATATTAATTTTTTTAGCATTTTTATTTCAGTTGTGGCATTGTATAATCTTGGGGAGTAGTTTATTCTTCTAGGAATAACATTGTGGTGTGGCCTTGGGAGCTATTCCATGGTGCTTAGGCATCAGGAACCATTAATTATGTATTTTCACAGGTCCTTATGGGATGGTCCAAGGTTGCATCAGGGTTTTATTCTAGGGTTGATCAAGATAAAGGGAAGGTCATAGATTGCAGAATGTTATAAATGTTGTAGTATGGATCCTAGTAAAATTGGTTTTGATGGTTCTGTTATTTTGGGTGTTGTTGAATCATGGAATGTGTGTTATTCCATGGTTGGGATTTATGGATTCCTAGCAGTTTCGAGAAATTGGATGTTGTGTCATAGAAATAGTCCTTATGCCACAACCCTCCTATGGTTTTATCAATCTTTTAGTTTAACGAGCTCTATATTGGTGGATTTACAATGTGATTTTTGAAATGGTGGTTCAATTTGACCTCATTTCACAATGGCCTATACCCTTGTGTCGCCCTCTTATTTTTTCCATCATGGGTATAGATTTATAGGTTCATATCAATTCCATTGATACATACATAATTCCACTGACATTTTCCAACCTCTATATCATTTTTAAGAGATATAAATGTTTCTATATTCCTGATTTTATCCTTGGATTCATGAGATTGGTTATGGGTGAACTGAGTTGAGCTCTTCCCCTCTCATTCTTGGTTTTATTTTCATTCCTCCCTTTGGAATCCTTGGAGGTATAGCTGTCTCAATTTGGGGGGATGTTGGAGATGTAATTTTGATGAGTGATTAAGTTATTCTAGGTTTTCTTGTTTTTTTTGTGGGTGCGGCCTTGTGATCAATTCTTTCCACTCTTGGTCGTGAAACGATCACTTAAACTCCAATTAAGGTAGGGAATTCAAGAACTCTACTTTATTTTGTGTATAATGTGGAAGTATCATGCCATTTCTTCTCTTTTGGGATGTAGAGAAATTAATTTAGTGAAGATAATGAACTGGGCATGAATAAAATTAAAGGGAAAGAGAGTCACTCACATTTGTTTTACTTGATTCATGTTATTTCTTTTTTTACATGTTATTATCACCGAGGGATTTTGAATTCTATTGTCATATTTTATACTGATTTCTAAAATTTAGTTTCTAGAATCACATTTCATAAAACTGTAATCACTTGAATATTGTAACAAGTTAGTTATGTGAAAATGGGAATTGATTTTTGGTAGTTCATGAAAGATATGTAAAAATGAATGTTAAATCATGATAAATTAAATTTATGGGGATGATTAATTGCTATAATTGGGTGTGAAGGATACATTTTTGGCTTGTATTTTTGATGTGATTGTAATGGTTTTAGTTATGGTTAGTTGTGGATGGGTTTTAGGGATATTGGAAATGTTTTCGAAGTGGGTGAATCAACAGAGGCATTGGTTCTTATAGGGTTATGAAATTATTGATGTGAAAATGGTAATGTGGATTGCTATGTGGACAATAGATCGAATTGTGATGAATGTGGTGGTTATTCATTGTGTTGTGATATAGTATTAAGTTCTAGATACCAGTTTGCATTGAATTCTTTCTTAGTAATGCTGATAATGGTAAATGAATGTTGGATGGAATTTAATAAGATAGGGTATATTAATAAATTTTAGATGTTGGAAATAGAATGGTGGTAGGAAAAATGAATTTGGTATGTGTCTAAGGAGTGATTTGTCATTAAATATGAAAATGAATAACATAATGACTACTATAATGTGCCTGATAGTACGATAATGTTGGATGTGGTGACATGATGTGAATCAATGGAAAATTATATGAATCGTTATTGTGAATATTTTTCCTTGGGAAGTGGGTAGGTTTTGTGGTTAGTAATTGGAAGTGATGGGTAGTGTGTAGCATGGGTAGTGTGATGGTAGTGATGGGTGTGGTTGTGTGGTCATCATGAAAACCCTTTAGGTTGGGCTTGTGTGTGAATATACCATATGCTGTAATTTCTATTGATTTTCACTCACACTCCACCAGAGTCTAATATACATATTGATGCCAAATTTTTTTGGGTTCCAAGTGTTTTCCCCATGAACCCAACATGGTGGGGGAATAGATGACTACCACTCGATTTTCCCTATTCTCCCTTCAATGAGTAGTATGAGATGTGATTCTCCTATTGGTACACAGTTGGGGTAATGGATGGGCGGAGGGACTAGGTTGATGTCATAAAAGTTAAGGATACCATAATATGATTGATATGGATATGATATATATGTGGATATGTGGATATGAACAAATTCCAACATGAGATATTAGACCATGGTGAGGGTTGAGACAGGTTGGGTTAGGTCCTGACCCACCCTAGTTGTGACATGATTATTTGGACTAATTCCAACACAACATGTTGGACATTGTGGGAGATTAGGATAGGTAGGGTTGTGGACCGTACCACAGAAACTATGACTTGAAATATAATTGTTATGAAATTTGTAGAAACAAAAGGGATGGAATCACATAGTGTCTTTCAATGAGGCTTTTGAGTGAAAAATTAGTGGGGGAAATGATGTGTGGTAACCTTTTGATTATATTATTTGATATTATTTTATTATACTTGTATGTGTTACATCTTGAGTGAGACTTGTTGACACTGGGTGATAGTGGACTAGGTAGGTGCGTGTTGGTTCTATTGTCTATACACTAAAGCATTGACATGCTTCATCCACATTTTGCATGATAGGTAATGATTATGATCATACTGAGTATAATTTTATTCCTAGACATGTATATATAAGTGTGTTTTACAAACTTCTAGGACAGTTTTTGGTATTGATATGGACTAAAATATCTTGGAACCAAGAGGAGTAGTTAAAGTTATTTCTTAGGATTTAATATGTTATTTTATCATGGGGACTTTTGTTTTTATGAAATTTCATGTATTATGGGACCATTGTAATAAATTTTATCAGGGTGTTTATTGCTGGGTTCTTTTATTCACTTCTAGAATTTATGAGGTTAACGTATCCTATTTGTGTGATTATACTTTCTGTTATAATCACCTCCTCGTGACCTATTGGTGGTGGGTTTTAGGAGACACTCTCATATTCATTGCAGATCTATTTTTTGAGTTAGTTTGCTACAAATAATTTATTTATTTTACTTTAGATTTAATTTATATTCATGGATTTGAATATTAATAAATACTTGATCACATATTATTTATTATTATGCATAACATTATTGTGATATTATCATATAATATCTATCACATTGAAATAATTATAGTAGTTCTCCATAATAATGGTAACCTTGAAATGCTATTGCGATATTCTTAAATGTTGTTCTATAGTAGGATTGAATTATATTATGTGACACGTAATATTCTGGTTGTCAAGAGAGAGTACTCATAAGAATGAGAGACTTCATCACATGATGTTTTAACTTTTTAATCTTCATGATGGTAGATTATGAGAACTAAACCACTAGTATGAAATCCAAATGTTTATGTTTCATTAGATATTTCTATCTATGATCATGTTTGATATCCCTTTGAATTTAATTTTATTACTAAAGCATGTCATGATTCGCACACTTTGTTGTATTTATCAAAATCGTGACACAATATATTTGGAGGATGTAATGTACACTAGAAGAATCACAAAAGATATGTTATTAATGAGTATGTCATGGAAGAAATTTACATTTTCCATATTTATATATGATGATATTTCAGTCCTTTTATATAAATGGAACTATCACATTTTATTCTATAGTCATGGTACATTGATGAGATCATTTTAGATAGTCAAATACTGATGTATCAATAACCTATGTTTGTGAAATGGCTGTGAAATATTTTTCATGAGATATTATAAAAATGGGATTTTATTACATGGGGAGTGTTCATAAGTTGTTTTTTTCATTGTGACATATCTTCTTCCTCAGCGGGTGCCCCGTCACATTGATAAACAGTAATATTTACATTAGGCAATTCTATCTAATACTAATAAAGAAGAGGACTACAAGGCCACAAACAATGTGTATTAAAAAATTATTTATAGTTAAAAATGGAATAAATATTATTCTCTAGACCAAGAAGTAATATTTATTCATGTTTTTTTAAATGATGAAAAATATTAAAGAAATATTTACTTTCAATTTAATATTTCAATTTGATGAATATATATAATCTTTATTTATATCTGTTTTTAATACAGTAATATTTAATCAACCATTTAATAAATAAATAATTTATATAGTTTCACAAATATTAAATTAAAATTTATACATCAAGATGTGAATAAAATTTATTTACTGAATGCGTAACATTTATTTAAATATTTATTCAATAATTCGTTATTTGTTTCGAAAGATGAGCAAACTCAATTTTTTCTATAGAAAAATATTTATTTACCAAACTATAAAAAAAATATTTATCATTTTATGGGATTGAACACACCACAAGTAAAATAATAATAATGATGATGATGATTACATGGCATGGGGTTTATTGGGGATTAATTCATAGTTTAGGGCCAATAAATAAATTAACTAGAATTTGAAACAAACCCTAGGTCCATTTATAGACTTCTATATCAATCAACAAATGGTTAATCATTTTGTATAATAATGTCCTATCAAGATGTAAATCCTCCTCTATTCCTCTCAAGTCCAATAATAATAAGATAAACAGATTTATTCATAAAGAAACAAAAAGTGATCAATGGAAATAATTCAAGAAGATTTATCGGCTGTGTTACCACCCGATGTTTCATCAGTGTTTTTTGAAGATTGAGGGGGCACATTTGGATCACCACTAGAGGGGATCTACATTGGCTCCACTATATGAAATGATGATATAATTATTGGGTTGGAATAATCAACATCTTCAATGAATAATGATCACAAGACTGATATAATTTTTATTAATTTTTTTTTAAATTAATTATATTTTTGTTGGCGCAAAAATTCGGGGCAAACCAAACATCCTGAAAGCATTTGGGTCTGCCTCATGAAGACAGATCAGGAAGCTCCTGGAGCCCTACGACCAGCGCCAAAGAGCTCCTTCGCGACCCGCCGTGAAGCAAGGAGGCGAGACAACTCCACGAGCCCGTTTTACTTCTGTGACCTACTACGAAGCAAGGAGGCGTGACAACTCCGCAAGCTCATTTGACGTTTGCGACCCGCCGCGAAGCAAGGAGGTGGGAAAGCTCTGCAATCCCTTTTGACGTTCATGACCCACCGCGAAGTAAGGAGTCGGGACAGTTCTGTGAGAACATTTGATGTCCGTGACCCACCACAAAGCTAGGAGGAGGTACAACTCTGCGAGGCCATTTGACGTTCGTGACTCTCCACAAAGCGAGGAGGCGGGATAGCTCTGCGAGCGCCTTTGACGTTCATGACCCGCCACGAAGCAAGGAGGTGGGACAACTCCACGATCCCATTTGAGATTCGCAGCGTGCCGCGAGGTAAGGTGGCGGGACAGCTCTGTCGGGCCCTTTGATGTTCAGGATCCACCGCGAAGCAAATTTAGTATTCGTGCCGAGCGAACCCTGATTCGCGGTGCCTCTTGCCTAAAAATACCCAGATCTCCTCGAGCTCGGGGGATAGACTCTCCGACTTTTCACCTTCCTAGCTCCCGAATCATGAAGCACATCTTTCTCTGCAAACCATGAGCTCCTCAAGGTACTTTTTCTCTGCAAAGTACCTCCCCCTTGGCCTTAATTGAGCCCCTCTTCCGAGAGGGATGCCTTTCGCCAAGACTATGGTTCTTCATGGAGGAAGGTTATCCTTAAGGGGACTCAGGTCTTCACAGAGCACTTAAGCTTCGCGAAGCACCCTCCATGCTCATGTAACCCTAAGTACCAAGGACGGTCATTGTTCATCGCGAAGCACATTGCTTCACGATTCTATGCTTTGCAAGGAACCCTTGATCCGTGAGGCATTGCTTCACAAAACCCATTCCACTTCACAATGCTCCTCACATATGCACCTATGCCCTACCCATAGCATTGGCGACTGCACTTCGCGAATAACATCCCTTCATGGAGTCCCTCCGCTTTATGGGGCACCATATATTCACAAAGATTCTATCTATGAAACCCTTTTCTTTGAAACCCCTTTTCCCTTGTATCCCTTGTGGTTCGCATGAAGAAACTTTAAAGTCCCATGGAAGATAATTCTCGTTGCATAACTTCTCATCATGCTTCTTTTCATAGGCACACTAACGACTCTTGCTTCTTCACATAGCCATGCTAACGTGTACCCCCCACTGGTTCGCTCCATAACACCCCTCACCACAGCATTGCTGATGCCTTGCTTCCCCCAAGGCTGGGTGGGTATCAGTTATGTAAGTCCTAAGGGTGGGGCGAAAACCCACAACATCTTAGCTATAGGATGTTAAACTGCAAAGTGTTATCATTCTCAGCACATGACATTAAATTGTTACCTCACCTCATGCCTCGCACGTGGGGAGATGGAAACCACCCTGGTGTAAGCCTCTAGCTTTTCTTGTCGGAGGCACCATCCTTGCCCCTCCTTTCTTCAGTGCCAAATCCCTCTCTCGATGGGATTTGTCGCCATTGGGCCTCCATCCTAGAGAATGTCCCAACCATTTTGGGCTACGAACCACGCATAATCCCCTATTTCCTCTTTGGTCCACTAAACACGTGTAAGCCCCATTTCACATCCCATGGATGCACCTTTCACGACGTGATAGTCAGGTCCCTACTGCCTCTTGTTTCTCACACTGAGCATGACTCACATGGGCTTAGAGTAAGCATCGACCATGACACCCTCTCTGGGCCATCTAGTATGTAAGCCCCATACCCCACCAAAACTACGTGGACTTTGATCCTTGCTAAGGCAAGGTACGTAGAAATCCTCCACAAGGTCCAAACCAAACCCTCATTGGTTCCGACCATATTCACATCGGTTCCATGCCCCCAACCCGAACTACGTAGACTTTGATCATTACTAAGGCAAGGTACGTAGGAATCCTCGATGAGGTCCAAGCCCAACACCCATTTCTTCTGAAAATATTCACATCGGTTCCATGCCACCATCCCGAACTACGTGGACTTTTATCCTTACTAAGGCAAGGTATGTAGGAAGCCTCGACGAGGTCCAAGCCCAACACCCATTGGTTCTGACCATCTTCACATCTGTTCCATGCCCCCATCTCAAACTACATGGTCTTTGATCCTTTCCAAGGTGAGGTATGTAGAAATCCTCCCTGAGGTTCAAGACCAACACCCAGTCATTTCGACCATCTTCTCACCGGTTCTCCAACACCCCGAGAAACCTACAGTGTAAGCCCCACACCCCACCCGAACTACGTGTTCATTGATCCTTGCCAAGATTAGGTACTTAGGAAGCCTCCCTAAGGATCAGGACCAACACCCGGTCATTCCGACCATCTTCACGTCGATTCACCAACACCCTCGAGCAGCCTAGAGTGTAAGCCCTGCATCCCAACCTGAACTACGTGGTCTTTAATCTTTTCTAAGCTGAGGTACATATGAATCCTCCCTGAGGTTCAAGCCCAACACCCAGTCATTCCAACCACCTTCATGTCAGTTCACCAACACCCCGGGTAGCCTATATTGTAAACCCCACACCCACCCAAAATAAGTGGACTTTTATCCTTACAAAGGAAAGGTACATAGGAAGCCTCCAAGAGGTCCAATCCCAACACCCATTGGTTCTGACAATCTTCACATCGGTTCCATGAACCCAACTGAAACAACGTGGTATTTGATCCTTACTAAGTCGAGGTACATAGGAATCCTCCCTGAGGTTCAAGACCAACACCCGATCTTTCCAACCCCCCATTCACATCGGTTCACCAACACCCCCGGTAGCCTAGATTGTAAGCCCTACATCCCACCCGAACTACTTGTCCTTTGATCCTCGCCAAGGGGAGGTATGTAGGAAGCCTCCCTAAGGTTCAGGACCAACACCCGGTCATTCCGACCCCCCCCCCTTCACGTTGGTTCACAAACACCCCTAGGATACCTAGAGTGTAACCCCACATAAAACCCGAACTATGTGGTCTTTGATCCTTTCTTAGGAGAGATACGTAAGAAGCCTCCCGTAGGTTCAATCCCAACACCCGTCCATTCCAAACCTCCCTTCACGTTGGTTCACCAACACCCCTGGTCCACCTAGAGAGTAATACCCACACTATCATCCCAAACTATGTGTATTTTTATCATTGCTAAGGCAAGGAATGTAGGAAGCCTCTCTGAAGTTCAATCCCAACATCCATTGGTCCCAACCACATTCACGTCAGTGCAGCAATGCCCCCATATTAACTATGTGGTCCTTGATCCTCGCCAAGGTGAAGTACATAGTAAGCCTCCCTGAGGTTCAAGTCTAACACTCGGTCATTCGGACCCCCTTCACGTCAGTTCGCCCACACTATCCATCTGGACCCCATGTCCTATTTCACGTTGATTCACCTTCGTCCTACAAGATGATAAACTATAAAACCTACATAGAGGAAAGACATTTTGTCCCCAAGTTAGCGGAAATCTGTTGTTTCACTTCATCAGCGGTAATCCATTGTATCCCGATCGGCGGTAAGCTGATGCATCCCCTATTCCATGGATAGTTGTTGTAATCCCATTCACTGGGACCAACATATTTGGTCCATCCTAGTGGCGTTAAGCCAACTCGGGCTGCTAACCACGCGTAAGCCCCATAAACATCATCTAGTTGTTGTCCTATGTGTACACCCCAATTCAAGCTAACCTCTTGAACTTTCCCTTGAGCCTATGTGTCTCGGGAAGGTCATGCCTCAACACAGAGGTTCCACTTACTCTGGGTCCTATCCACACATCCATTCTCACGGACCGCCTCTATAGGTGTCCCATCACCCTCCTGAACTATGTAGACTTTGATTCCCTGCCACGGGGATACATATGAAGTCTCCCTGAGACTCAAGCCCAATATAATTGTCGTCCTCATGGTGGTTCCATCCCATTCACCACCCATTTTACTCAGCACCCATCACCCATCTTGATTCTTACCTGGGATTCCACTTCCCGATGAGGTCATGTCAATCCACCTACATTAGTGTGTCCTCCAAGGGTTACACTCATTTGATCCAATATAGTTAGTGTTATAATTAGTCTGATCCGTCTCTGCTAGACGTTAAAATTGTGGAATACCCCGTGTTAAACATGGAAAGCTGAGTAAAACCTCAGAGACATGCCTATGGAATATAATTCCTCGCATTCGACGTCAGATGCCTCGGGCTTCCACGCCCTCGATAAACCCTATAATAAGGGGAAGAAACCCATACGTGCTAGTGTTCCAGCATCCATACACACCAGTGATGTCCAACGTGACTACTCCCCGGACTGAAGGTTTCTTCCCTGACTTGACCCCTCTGAATTTCTTGACAGAATCAGTGTAATTAACCAGCGTCCATGAAGATATGGCACCAGAAATAGTTTCATGAACAATGTATTAAATAAATAAGGGAGACTTGGACTAGGTAACGAGCTCGAAGGAGGAATCCATGGAAGGAAGAGCTGACATCCCATCATCTCTTTTTGATCTAGGAGCCAATGTCCCTGAATAATAGACGGATGACACCCGCCTTTGGAAAGCATGAATGTGGGGAAACAAAATTGTGCCTTTCATCCTCGCACAAGATGGAAGCGCGCACCCTAGTGAAATCATCAGAAATAGAAATGGTGAACATGACATTAATGCTTTCTCCTCAAAATGGAGATTAGTAGCATTCGAGGAATCAATGGACTAGCATGTCACAAGATCCAGTTATCCGGCACTAGGTCCCATCAAGAAAATAGTGGGCCAGGCCTAAAACTCACCAGATGTTGGGGAAGTTAAAACGTTGGACATCCCATTATGTGACGTTTTCAGCATGGACCCCTCTTACCGTTCATGGAATATTGGATGTCATTGGGGAATTGTTCTTCGACTCCTTTTTCTTTCAGAACTGATGAGTTAATATCCCTGCTCCTCAAGAATCAAGTTGTTACACCCGGGACGCGGTCACCGCTACCCACCGATGCAGGGGCAGGGGTGGTGACAATGCGGCAGTCATGCATGGCTCCACCTCTTCGGCAACTGCTTCGACACCCATAGACATGGGGTGCCCATTCCCCATCTCCCCGTCCGAGGTTATTTAGTGGAGGGTAATCAATGACCTCGTACACCGGTATGAGGAGGAGTGCATTATCTTGACTCAGGATATGGCCCGACTGGATTTGGAGGCATCTTTGCCTCGTCGTCAATGGAACCCCAAAGGGCTGCACAGGGAGCATCTTCTCCCCCACCGACATATAACTATTTCGAGAGCCTATACCTGGAGCGCTTCAACAACTCCCTGCCCTACGCCGATGAGGTAGGTGATTTCTGGGCCAGCCCAGTCAGAGTCCCATTCCCGGGGCTCTTAGCGATGGCTCCCACCCAGCCACATCAGCGCTACCGCCTGGTCTTGCTAGATGAGGAGCAGGTAAGCTACGTGTCTGTACCACTGGCTCCGATCTGTCTGACCCGACTCCAGCGTCGGGCGCAAGCTAAAGAGGACGCCCGCCAAGGGGCGTCAACGTTAGTGACTACTATGGCTCGAGCCAACACTGACACATATCCCTAGTTCCTTATATATGCTGAGGTAGGGAACTTTTATGCCCAATCGGGATCGAGGCCTCCACTGCCCCACAGGCAGGCCTGGTCAACTCTCTTGGTCGCCGCCACAGGCAATGGCCGCCGCGGACTAACCCGCAGTAATGTCACCCAGTACGGAGGTCCTCCCTGTACCGCTACCACGGAGAGTGTGGGCCTTCCCTACTTCGAGGATCGGCTTGGAGGGATGTCTCGTGCCACCTTCAATCCATATGAGGGTCTTCCTCGCGGTGGTGATGCTCAATACGGAAGCCTCTTCCGTGCCCACTACACCAGGTATGGAGTCATTCCTCCTTCCCCCAACCGCCAGTGTAGGGGCGTTGCACATCCAATCTCTCATTGACATTGCGAACCTCCTGGTGTTATCTGAACAGCTGGTGAAGGTCTTACTCACCTCGAAAACTAGAGGGGTGAATTCTAACCTTGCCTCGCTATCACCCAGCACGGAGGTCCTACCCGTGTTCACCAAGACCAGTACAAGGATCCTCCTCATACTGAGTTCACCAGGGGAAACAAGAACAAAGGTCCTACCCATGCTCCTTCCAATTCCATCGGAGGTCTAACCCGCTCCAGCACTACCCATGGAGGACCCCCCTCCCCCCATGTCCCCTTCGACATCTGTCCTGGTGCTCCACACACCGTGGACTACCATGGCGGAAACCCTCTCCACCCCAGAACCAGTGCTACCGAAGGACCTCTTCATGCCAAAAATATTCCCTACCCTGAGGAGCCATCCAGGGGCAGGAGGGTGGGTCTTCAGCACCATAAGAATGATTCATGGAAGGTCCAGACAAAGATCAAACCAATCCTATTCTCAGAATCCAAAGTGGAATACGACTTAGTGCGGGAACCCTCCCCTCACTCATTTGAGTCAAGGGTCAGGGCAGGAACGAGGTGCATCGTCCTCATACTCCCAGAAAGTGAGGTCCATAGGATCCCTACCTCCCTCCATAGGTATATCTAGGAGGAAAAAAATCTGGCATGTCCTCAGGGACCGACCACGCAGTCGCCACCGTCATCACTAGAAGTTCCCTTTACCTCGACTAGAGATCACATAGAGCTATTTTTGGGATCAATGGTGGAAGAGACATGGCATAACCACCCCTAGTGGATGCTGATGCTGTTCTAGAAACCCTAGTCACCAGTCTATCTTATCGTGACGTAGCGGCTAGGTCACTACACTCCCCAAAGGACAGCCCGAGATTTGGCGGCCAGTCAGCCCTTTCGCTGTACTCTCCACCGGCTGGCCTGCCGTCCCAACGGTCTTCCTCATTACCTCTTCCAGTTCCATAGCAACCTCTAGTAGATAGGTGGGGTAATGAAGGTCTAGACCCTGAATCTGAGCCAAGGAGCTTATGGAATATCCTCGCAGCAGACCACTTCCCCTAGATTTTCTGGCCCGTGGCAGCGCCGAATTTCTGCACGCCGGAATCCCTCACTCCATAAGAAGTTGAGTATTTCTGCCAAACCCTCTAGGCAATGAAAGTCTTCCTTCACCATCAGCAAGTGGTTTATCCTAAGAGATAAATTCATTTTGAAGATTTTGGTGATCAATGTTGTTCGTTCGATTTGGCCGCACTCCCTGTGGCCCTGCACCCCGAGTCATCGGGCCGACGTAAGGCCCTCCAACAGAAATGTGTTCATAGTTTCAAGGTACACCACAAGGATATCAAGGAGGATTCCCCCCACATGAAAATCCATGGCTGGGGGCAGTATTCTTCCCTCCTCTTTAGTCATATCTAGCGGTAGCCCAACTCACTAGTCGATATCGAGGATATGCCCCGAGGAAGGGTCACGGTCAACATGGATGACATAGTGGATGAGGAGGATGAGTTAGAGATTCTTGATGGGTACTTAACCCCTGAGGGTGTGCCACCACTATCGGACCCTTTGGGAAGAGTTACTCACCATCAGAAGAATCTACTATGTCTCCTTGCGCCCACCGAGGCATTAGTGCTCAGCCGAAATTCCTGTAAGGGTAAAGAGCACATCACAGCTTCCAAATACTCCGACACATCTGCCTCAGTGCAGAAGATAGAGGATGAACATGAGAAGGCCACATTGCGCCAACAACTTTCTAAGTAGAAGAAGTTGGTCGATGACCTCCAAGCTGAACGTGCTACAGAGCGACGACCAACCTATGACAATCCTAGACCAGTACAGCAGGGGAAAGAACAACTTCCCCTCAGTGAGCTGCCTCCAGGTAACCCTGATCATGCTACTCCCGCTGTCAGGGTTGAAGCTGGAACATACGGTAATAGGGCAAGGTATGTCTCGCCAAACCCTCCTGAATGGTGCGACAACCCAAGGGACCCAGCTCGAGCTCGCACAGCCGCCCCGAGGGTCATGCCACCAGCCACTCCATGAGCTGCTAGGCCTGCTTACCATGTTGAAGAACCTTCCAACATGCTCATGTTTAGGGATACCCATCAAGATAGGGACCCCCTCCCAGATGATCTAATGGTGTCACTACATTCCCGCCTAGCGGTGTTAGAAACACAACAGGTGGAAATCCCACCTAATGGCAAGCCATATCCAGCATCGGTGGATGATATGTTGGCACTTCTGGGTTTTGGGAATCCCACCTTTTCCCCCTTCAATGGGAAAGGGGACCCACCACAGCATCTATCCCACTTCGCCTCAAGGTGTGGTCCCATGTTAGGGACTCCAGCGTAGTAGGAGGCCTCCAAGTTCTGATTCTTTGTGCATACATTGGAGGGGCTTGTGTTTGTTTGGTACAGCCAGCTCCCCCTCGGATCGATAACCAGCTGGGAAAACCTATGCAGGAAATTCCTCTAACAATTCAGCTCCACCACATGAAAAAATAATATCGCATACCTCTTCAAATTCAAACAGAGGACTGATGAGGATGTCGCGGACTTTTTTGCCCAATGGAAAGGACTTACTTACTCCCTTGACATGTCACTGACTCAAGAGAAATTACTGACGATGTGTGTGGGAAATGTTAATACGGAACTGGTTCCCCCTCTAATCACCCAGAACTACCCTGGGGGATTCTAAAACTTCTCTGATAAGGCCCAGTTCCTAGAAAAAGCCCTGAAACGGGCCGGCTAGGCACATCTGTTTCCCCTTATAATTCCCACAAGGAGGGATGTCATAGCTGATCCCGCCGTGGTGGCCCAGATAGAGGCCCCCAAAGGGATGGAATTATTACTAGTGGAGCCACATCCACAACCTCGCAGAGGCCCACCGATATAAGCGCAGCCTCCAGCCCAGCAGCAGCCACCTTAAAATCAGAAGGCGCCCCCGCGTAATGCACCACCACCACCTAGGTGGGACAAACAGGCTTCGCCTCCTTGACAGGCTCCTCTAGCCCCTCTTTAGGGCCAATCTATAAGGCCCCCCTTTCCATATAGAATAAATTGAACCTACTCATTCAACGAGAATCAGGTCCTTGGCTATTTACAAAGTGCCTTGGAGCACAGAATTGTGCATTTTCTTAAATGCAGAAGGCCAGAAGAGATGAACCTCACTGATCACCACAACTACTGCCCCTATCACTTGATCCTGGGGAAGACTCTCAAGAAGTGCTATGTGTTCAAAGACTGGCTTCAAGACCAGGTTGATAACAACATAGTCAGGTTGGGCCCGACCCAAGCACAAGTGGAAAGCATCATCATAAGGCCATACAGCAGCAGTGACATCAAGGGCGAGTGGTAACAGGTTTCTAACCACGGGTCCCAGAAGTATGATGAGTAGACAGGTCACAAGATGGCAACCTGTTCCCATGGTATCATTTATGCATGCCTAAATTATCAAGATCCTTCAGAAACTGTATCTACTACTTTTGCATCATTATCTCAGTCGGCCTCTTCCCTGAAGAGAAAACACTGAAGGCGTAAGGAAAAGTATTTCTCCCTCCAATGCCATCGTCGTCCCGTACTCTCGGAAACTTCATGCCCCCGAAAATGGGGATTCCTCCCAAGATCCTCCCAGCAGTGGATGACTCTTTGAGTGATAGTCAAGGGTATGATTCGATTAACAATGTAGAGTTGGTAAACCCCTACATGATTCCCGATGACGGGGAGTGCCAGCTGAATCTCCCCAACATCCCTAGCAAACGCCAGTGTCGGCAGAGCCATTACTATATAGGTCATCAAGGCACATCATTTGTAACCTCAATCTAGGTTTTTCATGCCACTGAGACCAGGAAGCGGACTCAATGTAGAGCTCAGAATGTGCAGCCTCATCATCCAGTGTCATCAAGCCCACCTCCACCGCCGTTTGTGTTACTGGATCAGGCAGAGCCACTCAGAACTCACTATGATCAGCCACGCCCCATTGTGGACCAGTATCACCTAGTCGGGCCCCATTTAGTAGTCAATCTGCATGCTTCGACTAGTGAGCAGAGGGACATTCCCACCACCAGTCAGCTGCCGGTCTAGCCGGCAGGGCCCGCCATGCCTCATGTCATAGAGCAACCTCATGCAAGAATAATTTTAAACATGTCATGGAAGAATGATGTTCTCAATCATCTTGTCAATATTCTGGAAAATCTCTCCGTCCTCGAGGCCCTTCGCTTATCAGGAGATATGCATGAGGCCCTCACTGAGGCTTTAAGAAGCCCCCTCCAGTTTGAGACGGAGATAACATTTACAGAGGCATTTCAGGCGGAGGAAATAAGGAATGATGAATTCTAGGCCATTGTCTTATTATCCATAGAATATGAAGGTTCTCACATACAGGGTCACATTCACCCACTGTACATCACTTTCCAATTCAATGGAATGGAGTTTCACCGCTACTTTGTCAACACATTCTCTGGGATCAACCTTATCCCAACACGGACATTGCAGAAACTGGGGTTGTCTGAGGATGACTTGAATCCCTCTGAACTGAAAATCCAATGTTATGACTGGATAGAGTAGACCCTGGTCTATAAGATCCATTTGGAGACCCAGTTTGGTGGCCTAGTTTCTAGTACTGTGTTTATGGTTGTCTCCTAAGACACCATGTATAATGCATTGAAGGACAGACCATGGCTCCACATGCACGTGGCAGCTCCCTCATCGTATCACCAGTTCCTCAAGTACTCCCTCAATGGTCGAGTGGGCATGCTCCAAGGTGATGCATCTCCTTTTTCCACTAGTGAAGCCTACTACCTGGATTTCGACTATTACTAGTGCATGGACAAACAGATTCCGGCCAATGATGTCGATCATGTCGTGGTTCCAACCGACCCATGGGAAGGTCTGGATAACGCCTACGTCTCCCCGATCCACCGATTGGAGGTGACGACCCCTGATATGAAGCAATGTTTTGTTGTATTTGGCACAGGGGGGAAGAATATTCTCAGGTCTAAGAAACGTTGGTAGATCACGTCGTATTCTTATAAAAATCAAGCATCAGTGATCCCTGAGCTGCCTACTCCCATAAGGTATCATGATTTTTGCCCCATGAAAACGACAATATATCATACTTTCTTGTTCTGTTGGGCTGGAATTAACTGGCTCAAGCTAACGTGCCACTATTTCATTGATATTATCAAGCATGGCCCCATGGTCCGAAGACCTAATGGGATTGGGTCGACATCCTTCATTGTTGTGGTTTTGGCAGTACCGGAATCTCCCAATGCGGTAACCATTACGGCTCAAGCTTGTACCAGCCTCTCGTTAGGATATGTCAACTCAGAGAAATATCCTCCCATTGTGGATCCCTCCTCCGCAAGCAAAGATGATGATTTAAAGTATGATCCCCTACCTTTGAAGAGGGAGTTTCTACCATGGTTGATGACCTGGTATAGGTGAACCTCGGTAGTGAGGTAGACCCAAGACCCACGTTGATCAGTACCTCCAAGTCCCTCGAGGAGCAGCAGCGGTATGTAGACTTCCTGAAACATCACCGTGATATATTCTCCTAGAGCTATGATGAGATTCCAGGACTAGATCCTTAGGTATCCATCCACCGCCTCAGTCTCCTTACAAATCATCGTAGGTTCAAACAGCCTCCCTAGAAGATGCACCCTTCTCACAGTGCAATGGTGGAGCTGGAAGTTGATAAGATCAATAGATCCAATTTCATTAAGGTGGTCCAGTAACCCAAATGGATATCCAAAATTATTCCAGTCAAGAAGAAGAATGGGCAGATTAAAGTCTGGATCATCTTCCGGGATCTCAACCGTCACTGTCTGAAGGATGATTTTACCCTTCCTATGATGGAGTTACTGATTTATGCTACAACTGGATTCCAAGCGATCTCCTTCATGGATGGGTACTTTGGGTACAACCATATTCGAATGGCCCCCAAGTATGAGGAGTCCATAGCCTTCAGGGTGTAACATGGTATGTTTTGTTACCAGTTCATGCCCTTCATCTTAAAGAATTCAGCTTCCACCTATCGGTGGGCCATGCACCGCATATTCAAGCCCATCCACGGGACATTGGTGGAATTCTATGTGGACAGTCTGGTGGTCAAATCTCTCCAGCACTAGAACCATCTCAAGGACTTTTAGAAAGGGATTGGCTTACTCCTTTCCCACACCTGAAGATGAACCCATTCAAATGTTCCTTCGGGGTCACCTCTGGGAATTTCCTCACCTTTTTTGTCAGATACCAGTGTATCGAGATTGACCCTGAGCAGATCAAGGCCATAAGTCAGATGTCTCCCTCGAGCAACATTCAGGAACTTTGGGGATTCCAAGGTCACTAGGCCTACATACACCGATTCATTGAGAATCTGGATGGTAACTGTAATCCCTTTTCACAACTCATGAAGAAAGGCACCACTTACTAATGGGACAAAGAGTGCGAGACCGAATTCAAGGAAATCAAGAAGTATCTGCTCCAGCCTCTAGTCTTTATGACACCCATCTCCAGAAATCCACTGGTCTTTTATGTGACCTCCCTAGAATGATCTCTTGGTGCCCTTATCACCAAAAAGAATAATGAGTGGACGGAGAATATTCTTTACTACCTTAGCTTCATGCTCCTCGATACAGAGACTAGATACTCCCCCAATGTGAATAGCTACCTTGCGCTCATATTCTCAGTACATAAATTGTGACATTAACTACAGCACCATGAGGTACAACTGGTTTCTTGGATAGAAATGCTGAAGTATGTTCTGAACCACCCCATGTTGACAGGCCATCTAGCATGGTGGGCAGTAATCCTCCAGTTGTTCGACATCAGGTTCATCACTCCAAAAACTATTACGGGGAAAGCATTGGCAGACTTCCTTGCTTCCAAACCGGCTCCTGCAGACCAGTCCTAGGATCTTGATTTCCCTGATGAGGTGATCCTCTCGGTAGACCAAGCCATGTTTTGCTGGCAGATGCACTTTGATGGTGCTTCCCGAAACCCCACTGTTAGGAGGCTCAATGATCCCAAACTAAACAAAGTAGGCCTGGGTATTTTCTTTATTACCCTGGCACAAGCCATTCCTCTGTACTCAATCCTATTGTCGAAGGGATGAACTAACAATGAGGTAGATTATCATGCTCTTATCACTGGCCTTGAGCTGGCCCTTGAGATTGATGTTCCCCATTTTCATGTGAAAGGGGATTCTGAAAAATTCATCAAACATATCAATGGTGACAACATCATCATAAATCCATAGCTTGTACCATTGTTGGAGCACACTCTCCAGTTAATGGCCTAGTTCCAATCTCGGCTGGACGATACTCATATTCTTCAATCTCAGAATGGTCGAGTTGATTCCATGGATGGCCTGGCTGCATCACTTGTAGAACCCAAGCAGGATGATCTGAATATCCACATGGAACATCTAAGGTTCATTGCTCCCATCACCCCAGGTGACGACGACGGCCTGCGGGTGCGCCATCTTACCACTGGAGCCTCTACGTCAGGACCCCCAGGTCCCTCAAATGCAGTGGTTGAACTGAATCCCAACTGGAGATCCCCCTTTATTGAGTATCTCCAAAATGGTTACCTCCTGGATGATGGAGCTAAGCACGAACGAATCTGGCACCACGCGCTGCAGTTTACCCTCCACAGCGGTCTCGGTCTAGAGCAGATCCTCTACAAGTGTGGCTTCGATAGTGTACTCCTCTGTTGCATCCAAGGAGGTGAGATTTCTCAGGTCATGTAGGAGGTTCATGTTTGTTCCTGTGGAGCCCACCAGACTTGGCCGAAGCTATCTCACCTGATCCAGAGAGTGTGGTACTTTTTTCCATACATTATCCATTATTGCATTGAGTTCACCAAGATATTTCATGCGTGACAAGTTCATGACAACTTCGTGCATCCACCACTAGAGCCTCTCCACACTACCAAGTACACTTGGCCCTTCACATTCTGGGGACTAGATGTCGTGGGACCATATCCGCCAGCGACAACTCGCCAATGTCGGTTCATCCTGACCGCTATAGATTTATTTTCCAAGTTGGTAGAGGTAGTTCCACTCAATGAGGTCAAGGCCCAGTCTATCATTGACTTCGTGAGCTCCAACATCATCTACCAGTTTGGATTCCCTCACGTCGTCCTCACTAATAATGGAACCATCTTCCGAGAAGCTGAGTTTAAGAAGTTATACACCAAGTATAATATCCATTTGAACCATACCTCCCACTACCAAGCGCAAGTGAATGGATAGATCGAGGCATTCAACAAAACCCTCTCTAAAATTTTATAGAAAATGGTTGGTCAGAATAAGAAAAGTTGGTCGAACAAGATCCCCAACATCCTCTGGGATTATCGGATGATGACTCGTAATTCCACTAAGGTGACCTCATATTCCCCAGTGTACAGAACCGAGGCCGCCCAACCCTTCGAGCTTCAGTTTCCTTCATTACACATGGAGGTCTATGACTAGCTGGCACGAGATGAGGTAGCCAAAATTCATCTGGCTGAATTGGAATCACTTGAAGAGAATAGGCATCGTGCCCTGAACAATATGGAAATGCCTCAAAACAACATATCCAAAGATTTCAACAAAAAGGATCACCTCCGCTCCTTCTTGTAAGGAGACTTGGTATTGGCCCTCCAATCACCAATGATACCTGACAGGAAACCACCCAAGTTGGAGTCCAAATGGGAAGGACCTTACATAGTTTATAAGGTTTACCCCAATGTTGCATACTCCCTAGTGACCATGGATGGTGAGCGTATAACTCTTCCCACCAATGCCAAGTTTCTCAAGAAATACTTTTCCTGATCCAGCCTAGTCTGGCATGACCCTAAACTGTTTGGTCTGGCACGACCCTAAACTGTTTGGTGCTGCATGACCCTAAGCTTCCAGGTTCGACATGACCGTAAACAGCCCGATCCTTCATAACATTAAACTGTAAAACTTCATGCATGACATTGAAATATATGGCGTCTTTCAAGACATTAAAATGAACCCTTAGAACTACGTGTGGCTTGATTCCGATCCTTATAAGATATATAAGAACGCTCAGATGCTCAGCCCTGAGTCCATCCTCTAGACTCTTCTTTTCAACTATCCCCCATGGGTATATTTCTCCCGGAGGGTCCTTTAATGGTATAGTATAGTCTCCTTTAGCCCCACTCATGTCCGGATTATGGCGGTCGCACCATGTTCTCCCTACCTATTCTTCTATACTCCCACGTCTTCACCGCATGATGCTAAAATTCATGGCCTTCATGAACTATGTAGGTCTTGATTCCCATCCTCATGGGATATGTAGGAATGCCCTGACATTTTGTCTATTGGTCTATACCAAACTCCAAAGTCTCCCCTTGAGATAAAGCATATGGTGTGGCACATGCTTTTTCCCTATTCCACGTTGAGTTTATCATAGTCCCACCATGTGTCCCAATCCCCGGAGACTTCCACCTCTTTCACTGTTCTTCTTGATGTTGAAATGCACAGGCACACTTATGCTTCACTCACACTCTTTAATTGGGACTCCATCATCTTTCATGTCTGAAAGGACCCCCAAATGGCATGGATGCTCGGGCCAAGGGCCCTGCTACCATCTCGGGACAACATCCTCGAGGATTTCGAAAAACAAATTGATATAAGTCCTGCATTGTGAATATGGTCAGCGGTCGATCCTCATTTGTTGTTCCCATTCCAGGTCACATGATATAGATGTTTTGTTTCTAACATGGTCAACATCTATCCTTTGTCATTATCGCTACCCCCATAAGTCCCAAATAGTGAGTGTAGTGGTTCATCTCTCCCCATCGCACCTTCAAGGTATGATCTCCCACGGGCGATGCCAGCTATCTGTCCCTTAAATAATGGGGAGAGCTAAGTCCTACTATTTATTTCCAACACCTAGAATTTCTCCCGTGGGCTTAGGAGCAATGAAGAGGCAACACCCGCATAAGAGACCATATGGAAAAAGTTGGCTGAAACGCCCAATCTCAGGTTCCCCAACCTTCTCGGGTCTTTGGCCCAAGTCCTCACATGGGGTTGTACGGTGTGGTATGGGATTATGTATTCATTCACGTCGAGTTACTAGTCGTGATGTACACCCCCCCCCCCCCCTCATTGGGGTATCCTACCCCTATCTTTGTCTCCTCTACAATTGGTTATGGCTTGATTCCCATTCTTATGGGATATGTAAGACCACCCGAACGTCCCATCTTCAGGTACAACCTCATCTTGGCCCCTTGGCCTGTATTTCCCTAGGGGATAGGAGTATGTGGTGTGGTGCGGATTATGTCCTCATTCACGTTGGGCTATTTTTCCATGCCACACATATCCCCTTGAAATATCCATTCCTTTATTTATCGTTCGTTCCATGAGCACAGGCCCTTCCATGCTCTACACGACCCATCATTTGGGTTTCTATAACCCTCTATATCTAGAGGACCTCCGAATGGCATGGATTCTCAGCCCAAGGGCCCTCTTTCCATTATGGGATAACGTCCTCATGGATTGTGAGTAGAAAATTGATGAAAGTCCTATGTTACAAATATGGTCAACAGTCAGTGCTCAATTGTTCTCCCCCCTTTGGGTCAAATAAGGTTGGATACTTTGTTGAGAACCTGGCCAATAGTTGTCTTCAATCATCATTGTTGCTTTGTGGTCTTCTATAAGCATGATAATTCTCCCTTTCTATCCAATGCATATGACATTAAACTAGGCAACTATGGTATGAGTTCTATGAACATAAACTAAGATTACATGCATCCCCACTATAAGGTGTTAAAATACAAACTAGCCGGGACATTCTGTCTGAGGCCCAACCTCAGGCCCCATGGCCTTTTCGGGCCCCTGGCCCAAGTTCTCACTTAGGGTTGTATGGTGTGGTGTGGAATTATGTCCTCATTCACATTGGCTTTCTCATCGTGTCGTACACATCCCTGGACTACCTTACCCCTACCTTCATCCCCACTATAACACGTTAAATTGAAAACTGGTCAGGACTTTCCGTCTGAGGCCCAGCCTCAGGCCCCTTGGCCTTCTCGAGCCCCCAACCCATGTTATCACTTAGGGTTGTACAGTGTGGTGTAGGATTAGGTCCTTATTTTTTTTGGGTTACTCGTCGTGTTGTACACCTCCTTTGAGTGGGGTATCTTACCTGTTCACTTCCATACTACATGACGTTAAACTGCACATTACATCCTTCTAGAACTGTGTGTGGGTTGACTCCCATCCTTATGGGATACATAATAATTTCCATATTTCTAGACATCGGGTCCATCCCCTCTCTTAGAGATATCCTTATTATCTGGGCCCCTTGGCCTACCCTTTCCCAGGGAGAAGTGTGTATGGTGTGGTATGGGACTATGTCCTCATTCGAGTCGGGTTTGTAACAACCACACCATGTACCTCTTTCTCCGGAGAGTTCTCTGTCCCCTTGTTCTATACTCATCTTTTCAAATTGGCCACTCTCAAGTTGATCCCCCCTCGAACCTCTTCGGTGATTCACCAATATGCTGAAGAGTACTCTGGTTCAGCGTCTGGAGTGTCGGATTTTACCTGGACATGCTTTCACCCATTTTCAGGCTTCGTGTTCCCCTTCATTTGGGCTTCAATAATCATTCACATCTGAAGGGACCCCCAAATGGCATGGATGCTCGGCCCAAGGGCCCTCCTACCATTACGGGCCAACGTCATCGAGGGTTTCAAATAGTAGATTGATATAGGTCCTAAGTTGTGAATACAGTCAGCGGTCAATGCTCATTTGTTGTTCCCATTCTAGGTTAATGTGATATGTATGTTTTTTTAACACAGTCAACAGTTATCCTCCATCGTCACACCCGTCCCTTCAATCCTTGAATTTTGGTTACATGATTCACATTATTTCCCACCCCCTCATGTCCAAATTGAATTTATACACTCTCGATACTATCCCTCAGTGCACATTTTCACGATAGGAGGAAAAAAGCCGCAGTAAATTCTTCATTCAGGGCTCTGCACCAATTTCTCTTTGGCGTGCATTCCAGGTATTGCAAAAAACCTCTTCCTCCATTGTTTCCCACACCAAGTTTGACTCATGTGGTCTTAGAGATCAGGTTTAGGTCCAAACTTACTTGGAAGGTTTTCACTCCTCTGTGGTCCGAGCTCTAAGACCATAAACTATGATCTCATTTAGAACTACGTACAGCTTTATTCCCATTCCCATGGGATAGTTAAGAATTCCTAGACATCTTGTATTTGGGTCTAGCTCAAGTTCCACTAATTTATCTCTTCTATTCTGCCTTCAGGGCTTTAACTATTATGGGACTGCAGGGCATGGTATGGGATCATGTCATCATTCACACCGGGTTTTCATTGGCCTCACAACAAACGCCCCTTTCTTGGTGATATCCCCCCTACTTCCTGTCCCACATGAGATTAAAATTTATGTTGTCCCACACAATGTTAAAAGGCACCTTCAAGAACTATGTATGGTTTGATTCCCATCCTCATGGGATACATAGGAGCACACGGACATCTCATATTCAGGTCCATCTCAATTGGAACCTAGTTTCTCTTCCCCTTGTCCTCTAATCTTTCATGGCCCATCGGCTCGAGGTTTCCTCCTTGGAATCGCGCATGGTATGGTGTGGAAATCATCCTCATTCACCTCGGGTATGCTTTTTCACACCGTATGCATCCCCACTAGAACCTCATCTCACCAGTATACGTCCATTCCATATGACGTTAAACTATGTTGTCTGGTCCCATCACATGACCATAAACTGTGACATTATGGTCATGGCCGCACGACGAAAAAAGACACTGCACCGTGATATCCTCACTTGAGAAGGCATCATGTTTGGTATTAGTCATGCACCATACCATTTGTCAACGCCTACACGTGGATTGATTTTTTGTGGAGATTCCTGGACTTCTAGGTTCATTGCTACAAAAAAAACTCATTCATCCTAAATGAAATACTAGATCTATCAAATACCTCTTCTTTTTAAGTATGGGCCAGACCCACACAACCTTATTATACCTGGAACCGGTATCCCACCGTTCCATCTTAATAACTACATGTGGCTTGATCCTTATCCTCATGGAGAACGTAGGAATGCCCGTTCACTTTGCCTCGGGCCTAGCCTAACATTCGTTTTTGGTCCCTAGACCTAAAACCTCCCTAAGGAACACATGGTGGTTGGAACCCCAGGTTCCCATTCATGTAGGGTTTTGTAATTACCCCACCATGTGTCTCCAACAATTCCTACCATCCATGGTCCGAGATCTATGACCATGAAGAAATATCACTCTTCTTCCTTGCCGCAAGACATTAAACAGCATAACATTTCTGAGAACAATGTATGACTTGATTCCCATCCTTATGGGATACATAGGAATGCCCAGGAATTTTTGTCTCTGGGCCTAACCATAGGAATAAACAAATCATGTCCCTTATTTTTCGGCTGATTAGTCTGAACTCATATGGGAACATGTGGTGTGGTGAGTACCTCATGGGTTCTCATTCACTTCAGGTTTTTCTATACTCTCACCATGTGCTTACCACATCCATTTGTAGCTTGGTCCAAGTTCTATGACCCAAAACTAAGATATATTTATGGGAACTGCGTGTCACATTTGGCGATTTCGCCACCCTGCGCACAGTCCATTAAATCAATCCCCCTTAATGGTTCACCCTAGGACCTTAAGTTGAAAGCGCATGACCCCAGGACCCTTTTCCTTGGGAAGGGACTTGACTCCCTCTATCTGATATGTCTCATAGTCGTATTAATATGTGTTTTGACAAAGATCCTGAAGTGTAGAATTTTCATATGGACATTCCCCTCATTCCATGTCCAAGCTTCATGAGCCCGTTATTTGGATCATCATCCTCTTACACGTCTAAAGGTACCCCCTTCACAACCTAGTCTCATGCCGCCTAAGCTCACCTACCGTTTGAGGCCGACATCCCTAAAGATCTCGGACGACATTTGTGACAGGTCCCATGTTTCGAACATGGTCAGTTTTTGACCCTCATTTTATTATCCCCATTCTAGGATAACAAGATATGGATACTGTGTTTCAAAAATGATCAAAAACTATCCTTTATCATCATGCCACCATAATTTTGGTCTAGATCTCAAGCATCATGACTCACACATTTCCACTTCCTTATGTTGAAGTGGAATTATAACATACTCGGCTTTACTCCTCTATGCATCTAGGTGCACTATATAGGCGGTTCAGCATTAGTGGGATGTCATTAACCTAGTGCCCCATTGTCCTTAACTTGTGCCTCCCTATGCTAGGAAAGTCCCATCACTACTGCTTGTTTCCCACATCAAGCACAACTCATGTGGGCTTAGTAGTTCTGGTAGGACATGTACTGGTACAGCCATGCCACACGTACCATTCCCCATCCCGCATGACATTAAATTGCACTCTCAGAACTATGTACGGCTTGATTCCAATAATCATGGGGGTGCATAGGAATAACCAACCAATTTGCTTTGGGACCAGCCTAATTTTCACGTTGGGTCCCTTAACTTGAAGATATTCCCCTAGGGATTCGTGGTGTGATCCAAACTCCATGCCCTCATTCATATCAGGTTTATAGCTACCACACCACATACTCCCTTCCTGGGATATTCCCTTTCACCCCATGTCCTATCATATGATGTCAAACTACACAATTTAATATGACCTCAACGCATGATACTAAATTGTGGTTCTACCCTAAACAAGTCCAGGATGCTCCATGATAACGTTGGGAGGAGAAAGTTCCCTCATCAGAGAGGTTCTATTTAAAAGAATGTTTGATCCCTGATCAAACCATTGTATCCACCTAATGTGTTTCCACCACAGTGGCATAATTTCAAGAGTGTTGGAGTCCAATCAAACAACCCATCTCTCCACTCTCCACGCTTTGTGTTCCCTTTATTCAGATCCTCGTCCTCTTTCACGTCTAAAGGAACCCACTAACAGTATGTATTCTCGGCCTATGGCTCGTCTACTATCATGGGCTAAAGTTCCGAAAGACTAATGGATGAAATTTCGAGTCAGGCCCCATGTCTCAAACATGATTAGTGATCGGCCCTCATTTTTTATCCCCATTTTAGGTTAACGCAATAAGTATACTATGTTTTGAACACGGTCAATATTCAATCTTAATTGTCATGCCATCACTACTGCGTTCTGAATCTTGGGTATTGTGATTCACACCTTCCATTCCCCCTATTCATATTTATTCCAGCACCCCTGGAGTTACCCCATTCGTTCACAAGAGCACACTGAGAAAATAGTAATTTGACTATTCTGAGAGCTTCATTCTCTAGTTAGGGCTATCTCCTCTCTTCCCACAAACCTAGATTAGTTGTTCGGACCACGGATACCCCAATCATGGTATTCAATCATATGTTCAGGTGGAATAACACAGCAATCAACCCTTTTTCCTCACATTGCGCTCGATCTGTGTGAGCTTATGGATTGATCACTGGGCATTTCGCGAATATAAGAGATGCGTGTAAAACCAGTACTAATAACGAAACTCATGCATGCTATGGAATCCAAATAATCAAATCATGAATGTATGATAGCGGGTTTGTGATATTTACAAGGGTTCTACCCCTCCCATGGATGGGTTAATTCCGTAGAAAGAAAGCGGCAGCTCTGCCACCATCTGGCTTGTGGTGTCCATGATTTTTTGTCGCCAGTTCAGTTCTCGCTCCACCTCAACAGCGATGGGATGCAATTCATTGTCCGCAATCTGAGCATGTTCTACATCGGTCCGGATGATGGTCATCTCCTCAGAGGCTTGCCTCAAGCCCTCTTTAGCCTCTACCAGCTGGGCCTTCAGTCACAATATCAGCCCTGATTGCACGGTAAGGGTGGATGAATGATCATCCGCCCAGACCTACAGCCACTGATCCTCATTCTCAGCCTCCTGGAGCCTCTTTTTGTTCATTTCTTTCCTCTGCTGCCAGCCCACACCAGGTTCGTAGTCGTAATCCTGAATCTTCTATTCCATAAGATCTCGGATGATCATGTTGGGACGTCGGGCATCCACTCCCCCATCACACAGTTCGCACAAACATGAGCGATGTATGTCCATCTCATCTAGCCATAGTGCTTGAGGGTGTTATTAATGAAGCGCGTAATTAGATTTCATTACTAGCGATGGACTATTTTTCTTTCTTCTTTATAGGAGGTCATTTCATCCCAATCAGTACGGTTGGTAGGCTCATATGCGAGGAACGCCCTCATGAACTTGTTATAAGGGTCTTCATCTAGCGTTCTATTAGGCGTGGTGGGACCTGAGCTGTCTGATCGATCCTCGTCATCGGATCCAAACTCAATAATCTTGGGCACAGCTCTGCCGACAGTCCCACCAGTGATGGAGAGCACTGTAGTTTGGTCTGTCTGGATATCCACCTCCATGATCATCGGAATTCTTCTGGGAAGGACACCTCCAGAGGCCCCGGCAAAGCTCACCCCAGCGGCCCATGCCATTTTAATAATTATGGGCATCAAAGAGGGCTTGTACATCAGTTGACATTGTTAGTGGGTGACAATCGTAAATTTGGTGGAAAGGAAATTACAGAGATCTAATTTATAGTCTCGTTCTTGGGTCTATGTCATCCGGACACCGAGGCATGGCCCCCCATATATTACCAGAAGATCTGAAAGCTCTATAAGGGTCAACTCCTCACTGGATGTAGCAATTTATGAGACCACAGGTGTGGATCCTGAAGGCCTCTCATCTGCATCCACAAAGGGATGAGAACGAGTTCTGTGAATTAGGCTTTCCTTCACAGTTTAAACGTTAACATAGGGTCCAAAGAAGTATGGAAACAGATCATGGAGAGTGTATTCGGGGTTTTACCTCGAGTGCCTCTGTGAATTATTCAAGGTAAGAGCCCTTATCACCGACTTCACCCTCCTCCAATGGGTTCCCTATACCAGCTTCGTGCCCCCAGGAGGACTCATCTGATTCTTCCGATAGAGGGAAGCACACTCTCAGTTTAGTGGCCGACAATTGTGGAGGGACCGTACGATCTAGAAGCACCTTAATGTGGTCTTTCATTGGATGTAGAGCACCCCGGGGATGCACAATGTTTTCCAGCTCTACTAGGTGTTGCTCCGCCTCCGCCCGGGACACCGCAAAGCTAGCCGTAATAGGTCCTATTCATGGAAAGTCCATCCCAAGATGGTTCAGGTGTTGTCACATCTCAAGAGGGATCATGAACTGTCTCTTGACTACCCATATATCCCAGGCCCTCGGAAATACAGCATCCTCCAGCATGTCTATGTGATGCAGCCACTTCCTCGGAGCCTCGATGGGTATCCTACAAATTCCCCTCGGTGGACTCCCTTCTAGGTAACGTTTCTCTTCTAAGGCCACCGGGTCCACTGCTACTGCCTCCCCATCAACTAGTGTGTGCCTCTTCGCCACGACAGCCCCACTACCCCGGGATGTACCTGCCACTTTATGGACCTGACCTTGAGGTTGGGGAGGTCCACTATTATCGGTCCGGACAGTTGGTTACTTTAGAATTTCCCCTGGGTAGGCCGCCTCCCAAATTTGGGCATAATTTTTGACCAGCTCGAAGGCAGTATTGGGCGGACGTAGCTCATTCCTCATCATTCCATCCTCTCAAGTGAACATGAGCCACATCTACCTCATCACGCATGAATTCTCTTCAAGGTTTACCCCGAGTTAAACCTGGGGGGTCAGTCACTGCATGCACCAAAATTTCGGGAAAAATCCGTGCAGGGTGTAGGGTTCGCAGAGTGGCTCATGGTCCACCCACGCCACCAGGACTCCACCTTTAAAGACCAAGAGATAATAATTCTACTCTTAAGTCCCTCAACCATCATCAGTGAAGGCCCTCATTGGCAGTGGGAATGGATGGAAGTTGAACTCTTCTACCTTACAGACTCAGTTTAATACTGATGGTATGGTCAGCTTGGCCGAAAATATCCCCATAGAGTTCAGGATGGATGGGGAAAAGTTTGATCCCGGAGGTGAAATAGGGTTTGGGTATTCATAAAACTCCCTAATGTGTGCCACTATCCTCCCCTAAATAAGGTGGAATGGACCACATATCCACTGTGGCCTCTTCCCCTCACTGATGTGCCAGAGCATTTTGTACAACTTGGAAAGTATCAGAATTCTGAGATTCACATGCCCTTAGGTCGCTAGCATGGAGGCCATGATGAAGGTGTTGGGTCGCACACCTACATTTGTGTCCCTCACGGGCATGATCTAGCTGCAGATGAGAGCTGCGATGAATGTTGTCGGCCTGACTATTGGCTGCTACTCAGTACTGATGTTGAATCCCTAGGTTTTTCATTATCTGTCCTCCAATAACCACCAGTATGAGTTCTCCATGCCTCGCAGAGCTCCCTTTGGGCAAGTCCGAGGCCTCACCGGGAACCGTATTCCTTCCTGGAAGTTCAAAATTTGCTTGAACCACCATCTGAACTGAACATCTCTCACTACTTCCTAGTCCTCTCCCAGCACTAGTCTCATCAACACCTTCACTAGTGGCGACATCTACTCTGGATCCTCCCATGCACCCATAGTAGGGAGGAATTCGTCATACATCGTCCCTAGTATCAGGACCTCCTAGATCTGATGCACATCCCATAAACTGATGCCAACCTCCCTGTGATGTAGGTGGAAGGTATTTGTCCATGATGACCACCAGCTTAACAACTCCAGCATCAGCTGCTTCGGCTAGTAGATGTGAAATTGGGAGGCCCAGGCCACCTCATACAGACCAACTCTCCTCAGCTCTACGCCGAACTCTTCACACGAGGAGCATACCCATTAGGCCCAGGCCCAGTCATCTGTGAAGTTTCCTCCTTGGTGCAGGTCCCTCTCATCAGACCATCCCTTATTTGGGTTCCTCAGTGCCGCCTTTAGGATTTTTTGGTATGTAGGATGGGATGTCTCCGGATTCAATTCCTTCCCGTCAATTTTGTTAAAATTATTGTACAAACAATCAGCGGTAACTGGTGTAAAGTTCTCTCGAGCATGGCTGTTAGCTTCCTAAACCACTAGCACTAGCACAACATGCTCCGGAACCAGTAGGTTGGATTTTCCTTACTTACTTCGAGGATGAAGATGTCATCCCTTAGTCCAAAGCCATACAAAGGAAGCCTCTTGCATAGTGGGTAGTCCTTTTGGATTTCATACAATAGCTGCACCAGCGAATCATGGTCGGAGTGGCTCTGTACCAACTCCCCCAGACCCAATATATTCGTCATCTCTTCCCTTTGGGAAGAGTCCACAAGGACCCCCTTATGACCTCTTGCTGAGCCATCCTATCCTTAAAATTTAGATGAATTTTGTACTGTATTGTGAAGCTCAATCACGAAGCTTGGTCTCAGAGATCGATCACGGAGCTCAATTCGAACTGTGGAATCACGGAGCCTTGCGCTGACCTGCAAACGCAAGTTACGGAGCACACTAACATGAATCTAAAGATGAATTGTGCACCACGTAGCAAAAGTCCCGATTCGAAGAGAGCGATCATGGAGTACACGGAGATTCATGAATCGAGAACACTGAAAATTTGAAATCGTTGAGAAGAGAAAAGGACAAAAGAGAAGTCAGCCCCACTATTTATAGGTGATGGCCCCGAGTGCTTCCTGGCGGATCTAGCCATGGAGGCCTTCATGTTGTGCCCTGTCTGTGCATCACTGCTCCGCTTCACCAGCCACCTTCTCAAGGCCGCTTCGCGATATTCCTTCACAAGGATGCTTCATGGGTAACTAAGGAATTTTAGCGAAGGACCCTCAGACCTGGATTCTTTTTTTCTCCTAGACTCCCAGTCCGAGGGGGGAATTTGTTGATGACAAAATTGGGGGCAAACCAAAAATCCTGAAATCATTAGGGCCTGCCTCGTGAATCTCTTGGAGCCCTACAACCAGCACCAAATAGATCATTCATGACCCCCAGCGAATCTAGGAGGCGGGACAGCTCTTCCAGTCCATTTGACATTCATGACTCGCCATGAATAGAGTAGGTGGGACATCTCTAATAGCTCATATGATGTGCACGACCCACCGCGAAGTAAGGATGTGGGATAGCTCCACGAGCGCATTTGAAGTTTGTGACCCGCCGTGAATCAAGGAGGCAGGACAGCTCTACAATCCCATTTTATGTTCGCGACCTTCCACAAAGCAAGGAGGCAGGATAGCACTGTGAGTGCATTTGACGTTCGCGACCCACTGTGAAGCAAGGAGGAGGGATAGCTCCACGAGCCCATTTTACATTCACGAAGCGCCACGAAGCAAGGAGTCAAGACAAATCTGTGATCCCCTTTGACGTTCGCGACCTACCGCAAATAAAATTTTGTCTTTATGCCGAGTGAACCCAGCTTCGCAACACCTTTTTCCTATAAATACCCGGCTCCCCTCGAGATCGGGGATTGAATCTCTGACCTTTCACCTTCCTACCTCCCGAATCACGAAGCACATACTGCTCTGCAAACCCTGAGCTCCTCAAAGTACTTTTGCTCCGTGAAGTATGTCCCCCTTGGCCTTAATTGATCCCTTCTTTCGATAGGGATGCCTTTCACAAAGCCTACAGGTCTTCGCTGAGGAAGGAGATCCCCTAGGAGACTCAGGTCTTCATGGAACACTTATGCTTCGCGAAGCACCCTCCATGCATATGTAACCCAAGTGCCAAGGTCGGGTCACTGTGCATCGCGAATCACATTGCTTCACAATGCTATGCTTGGCAAGCCACCCTTGCTTCGAAAGGCATTGATTCGTGAATCCCTTTCCACTTCGTGAAGCTCCTCCCATATGCACCAATTCCCTAGCCCTAGCCTAGGTGAATACACTTCACGAAGTACATCCCTTCGTGATGTCCCTCTGCTTCATGGGGCACCAAAGCTTCACAGAGCTTCTATCTATGAACCCCTTTCCTCTGCTACCCCTTTTCCTATGTAGCCCTTTAGGTTCGCACGAAGGAACTTTAATGTCCCTTGGACGATAATTCCTATTGTGTTGCTTCACCTCAAGCTTCTTCGCATAGGCATGCTAACGGTTATTGTTTCTTCGCATAGAAACTCTAACGTGGACCCCCCCCCCCAATGGTTCACTACATAAAACCCCCTCACCACAGCATTGTCGATTCCTTCCTTCCCCCAAGGCTGGGTGGGTATCGGTTATGTATGTCCTAGGGGTGGGGAGCGAACCCACCACATCTGTGCTACTGGATGTTAAACTACCAAGTGTCATCATCCTCATCACATGATGTTAAACTGCGACCTAGCCTCATGCCTCACGTTTTGGGAGAGGGAAACGACCCTGGTGTAAGCCCTATCTTTTCTTGTTGAAGGCAGCTTCCATGCCCGTCCTTTCATCGGTGCCAAATACCTCTCCCGCTAGGCTTTGTCACCATTGGGCCTCCATCCTGGAGTAAGTCCTGATATTTTTGGGCTGTGAACCATGCATAATCCCATGTGTCATCTTTGGTCCACTAACCACATGTAAGCCCCATTTCACTTCCCATGGATTCCCCTTTTGTGATGTGATCAGCAGGTCCCTACTGCCTCTTCTTTCTCACACTGAGCATGACTCACGTGGGCTTAAAGTAAGCATTGAAAATGACACCCTCTCTGGTTCGCCTAGAGTTTAAGCTCCACACCCCACCTAAACTACGTGGACTTTGATCCTTGCTAAGGCAAGGTATGTAGGAAGCCTCCATGAGGATCAATCCCAACTCCCATTGGTTCCGACCATCTTCACATCGGTTCCATGCCCCAAACCCGAACTACCTGGACTTTGATCCTTGCTAAGGCAAGGTACGTAGGAAGCCTCCACGAGGTCCCATCCCAACACCCATTGCTTCTGGCCATCTTCACATCGGTTCCATGTCCCCAACCCGAACTACGTGTAATTTGATCCTTGTTAAGGCAAGGTACATAGGAAGCCTCTACAAGGTCCAAGCCCAACACCCATTCGTTCCGACCATCTTCACATCAGTTCCATGCCCCCAACCTGAACTACATGGTCCCTGATCCTTACCAAGACAAGGTTAATAGGAACCCTCCCTGAGGTTCAATCCCAACACCCAGTCGTTCCGACCATCTTAACGTCGGTTAACCAACACCCGGGGCAGCCTAGACTGTAAGCCCGACACTCCACCTGAACTATGTGGCCTTTGATCTTTGCCAAGGTGAGGTATGTAGGAAGCCTCCCTAAGGTTCAAGCCCAACAACTTGTCATTCCGACCATCTTCATGTCAGTTCACCAACACCCCCAAGCAGCCTAGAGTGTAAGCCCCACATCCCAACCCAAACTATGTGGTCTTTGATCCTTACCAAGGTGAGGTATGTAGGAAGCCTCCCTGAGGTTCAATCCCAACACCTGGTTGTTCTGATTATCTTAACGTTGGTACACTAACACCCCATACAGCCTATAGTGTAATCCCCACACCCACCCAAACTACGTGGAATTTCATCCTTGCTAAGACAATTTATGTAGGAAGCCTCCACGATGTCCATGCCCAACACCCATCGGTTCTGACCATCTTCACATCGGTTCCCTGCCCCCAACCCGAACTATGTGGTCTTTGATCCTAGCCAAGGCGAGGTACGTGGGAAGCCTCCATGAGGTTCAAGCCCGACACCCGGTCGTTCCGACCCCCCCACCCCCTTCACGTCGGTTCACCAACACCCCCAGGTAGCCTAGATTGTAAGCCCCACATCCCACCCGAACTACCTGGTCTTTGATCCTCATCAAGGTGAGGTACGTAGGAAGCCTCCCTGAGTTTCATGCCCAACAACCGATTGTTCCGACCCCCCCCCCTTCACATCGGTTCACCAACACCCCCTAGAATACTAGAGTGTAAGCCTGATATACCACCCAAACTACATGCACTTTGATCCTTGCCAAGGTGAGGTATGTAGGAAGCCTCCTGGAGGTTCAAGCCCAACACCCGATCGTTCCGACCCCCCCCCCCCCTTCATGTCAGTTCATCAACACCCCCGGGCCTCCTAGAGTGTAATTCCCACACCATCATATTGAACTACGTGTACTTTGATCATTTCCAAGTCAAGGTACGTAGGAAGGCTCCCTGAGGTTCCAGCCCAATAACCATTGGTCCTGACCACTTTCATGTCGGTGCACCAATGACCTCATCTGAACTTTGTTGTCTTTGATCCTTGCTAAGGAGAGGTACATAGGAAGCCTCCCTAAAGTTCAAGTCCAACACCTGGTCATTCTGACCCCCCTTCACATCGGTTCACCCACACTATCCATATGGGCCCTAAGTCCTAATTCATGTCGATTCACCATTGTCCCTCATGATGTTAAACTATAAACCCCGCACAGTGGTAAGCCGTTGTGTCCCTCAGTCAGCGAAAAGCCATTGTGTCCCTCCATCAGTGGTAAGCCGATGTATCCCGATCTACGGTAAGCTACTACGTCCCCTATTCAGTGGAAATCCGTTGTAATACCATTCTCTAGGACCCACAAATTTGGTTCGTCCTTGTTGTGTCAGACCAACTTGGGATGCTAACCACACGTAATCCCCATACACATCATCGGGTTGTTTTTCTATGTGTACACCCCAATTCAAGCTCACCGCCTAACCTTTCCCTCAATCCTATCTGTCTTGGGAAGGCCATTCCTCAACCCATAAGGTCCACTTCCTCTAGGTCATATCCATGCGTCCATTCTCACAGACCGCCTCCTTAGGTGTCCCATCACCCTCTTGAACTACATGGACTTTGAATCCCTTCCACGAGGATACGTAGGAAGTATACCTGAGACTCAATCCCATCATTACCGTCATCCTCATGACAGTTCCATCCCATTCACCACCTGTTTCACTCAGCACCCATCACCCATCTTGATTTTTACTTGGGCCGCCACATCCCGGTGAGGTCATGTCAATCCACATACATTAGTGTGTCCTACGAAGGGTTACACTCATCTGATCCACTCTAGTTAGTGTTCTAATCTGTCTGATCTGTCTCTGATGGACATTAAACTTGCGGCATACCCCGTGTTAAACATGGGAAACCAAGGAAAACCTCAGAGATATACCTATTGCATATAATTCCTTGCATTCTACGTGGGTTTCCTTGGGCTTCCACACCCTCTAAAATCCCAATAATAAGCGGAAGAAACCTAGATGCGCCAGTGTTCCAGCGTCCAGACATGCAAGTGATTTCCAACATGACTACTCCCCCAACTTAAGGTTGCTGCCCTGACTTGACCCCTTGCAATGTCCTGACAGAAGCAGCATAATTAAATGGTGTCCATGAAGATATGGAACTGGGAAGAGTTTCACCAACAACGTATTAAATCTATAAGGGAGTCCTGGACTAGGTAATGGGCTCTGAGGTGGAATCCACAGAAGTAAAATAAAACATCCCATTATCCCATTTCGATCAAGGAGAAAACGTCCCTGAATAAGCGACGGATGTTGCCTGCCTTTGGAAAGCGGGAAAGCGGGGCAACAAAACCGCACCTTTCGTCCTCACACAAGACAGACGTGTGTGCCCCGGTGAAAGTGTCAAAATCAATTTTAATGTGATAAATATCATCTCTCTTGGTTTCTGTAAAATAAATTTCCAATATTATTTTGAAAAATACTCATTGGACATGATGGTCACATCATGTACATTTTGAATGATTTCTTGAATCTGAAAAAAAAATCATGTTGTCCGTATACCTAATAGAAACTTCCATAGCATCCATACCCGACATGTGGTGTCAGAGTTGTTACATTAAATCAATATATATTAATTTATTATTGATAATTTTTTAGTTGAAAATATATATTTCATATCAAGAAATTTATTCTTTTATTTTGAATATCGACATTTATTATTCTATTCTTCATTCCTCACTCATATAACCTGGATCATTTTAATAATTAATGAAGAACAACCAATGAATCCATCAAAGTTTTCAAATGTTTATCATTAGATAACACAAGTGTTAAAGATGTGTAGTCCAAAAGTACAAGTCATGTACCCATGTTCAATGCACCAAGATGAATCTCAAATTAATTTTGAGCATTGTGCATTAATTACATTTGGTATGCATTTATTTCACCACACGTGTTGTCTTGGATAGGATGGAACACGGTTGATTGCGATATATATTATGTAACTCTCTTATATGTCATGTATCTACATTTTTTCACAATAGAAACCCTGGGGTCTATGTTGTGTCGTTCATCTATTAAATGTTATGGTTTTGACAATGGTGTAATAAGGATTATACAAATCATGTACCATCTATACATTCCATGTACCACATAAATTTCTATACAAAAATTCATGCACAATACCTAGATGTGTATCATAGACATATGATGGGTAACATATGTGGTATATGGCTGGATGTATGCACAATGTACCAAAATTATTTATTCCAAAACTAAAATGTAATTTATCACTTCTTTAAAATTTAAAAACATGTTTTTTGTGTCTCATTTATTGACTCGTATACACCGTGTTAGAGGTATATATATATATATATTAAATTCTTAATTACTTTATGTATAAAATTATGAACTACAGACCTTTTATAGTTGTAATTTGTTGACTACTACATGCACATTAAATGCATTATACTCTAAAATAATTAATATATGTTTTTTGTGTCTTTTATTAACTCATACATGCAATGTAATTATATTAAAAGACATGGATTCTATATACCACATAAGTTGGTTATATATGATCTAAATACATGATGAGTAGTTTGATCTTGTACTTAAAAAGTTACTTTAATGTAAAAGTTGGGAGATTATTTTATTTAATATTAAATAAAATTAAATAAATTTAATTTATTTTAAATTAAATCGGATAGGTATCTCCATTAATGATTTTTTGGAGATTAATATGAAATGAATTAATTTATTAGTCATATTAATTCATGTGGATTTTTTCTTGATAGAAGAAGAAATCAAAATTCATTCTAGCCTGTTATTGTCAATGTGTATTCATTGAATAAGTGGATGATCATGAGCCTAGACTGACCAATATATTTACATGGTTTCTTTTAATTTAATTATTTCATGTAATTTGAAAATTATTTTATTTAGTTAAATTTATGGAATTCGAGTCATCCCTTACTCCCTATTATATATGGGAATGTGTTCCCATAGATTATTTTATGTCAACTCCCTTTTTGGCCCCCTTAATTTGTGAATGATGTAAATGCAGAGTACGGATGGATATCCTAGGTGCATGGAATGGGTTTAAGATAGATCCAAGGAAAAACCTAAGCATTGAGATATACAAGATAGAGGGGTAATGCTACAAACTCAATCCCAAACTAGCTAAAAGAGCTTTCCCCTTATGATCAATGGTTTTTGTATTTTCCACTAAACAAATACACTTCTTGTTAAATTTCATGATCATTCCATGTTTATGTATTTAATTTCTATATGATACAAGACTTATTTGAGGGATGAAATATCATGATCACATAAATAAATGGACAAATATACAAAGATGATATTAAAATAAGCTAATTGTGTGTAAATACATTATGGTCACATGGTTAATTAGTTAAGTAAAATCCACTTAATATTAACATGGAATGTTGATATAAAAAAATAAGGTTAATTTATAATAAATAAAAAACACCTCTATAAAATATTAATACAAAATACATATTCCTTTACAAGACTTCGAATGAATCCATAGAACTATGTGTTTGACAGATCTTTATCAAGAAATTTACTTTTATCCGGGAGTTATCATGATTTTTTTGGGTTGATTTAACCAAGTTGACTTCAAGAGTAGTTTCCCTTGCTAGAAATGATATATCATGGATAATGTATTGAGGAAATTTTGAGTAAGGATTTCATGATTGGAGACTCCGCCTAATAGAACTAGGATTTGCAAGCCCATAGTTGAAACAACCGCCTACCAAAATACCTTTGAGTAATTGACTAGGTCCTTGATATGGTTATGACAATAGAAATATAGGTCCTAGAGACAAGAACATAAATGGAATATGATGTTTAGAGTTTAATGGTGAGGCCCATTGATACTTGATAAAATTATTAGAGACTTAAAAAGATAATTAAAAATTATTTCATGTCACACATTTATTGTAATAATATATTTCTTTAATTATTGTAAAAAATGCATGTTAATCCATACTATCACAATGATCATTCTGTAATTCAGGGAATGTCCTCATAAGTACAAATTTATCATAGTGTCATATATTTTTTAAACTTCATTACTATCATAGAATTTGTACTATGTGACATAATCCTTATTTTGGATTTTTTACCTTATTAAGAAGGTGATACTGAAGAGGATGCCTATATGAGACACATGTTAGGTGATTATTATGTTATATTTATTATACTATCATTTATTTCCAGAGATATGATAATTCAATATATGTACATGAATCCTTATACCTGGAAGTATCATCTCCTTGATCTGAAAATATAAAAGGAGGAACTTTAGATAAATGGGATTGTTAATTCTCTTCATTAGTTTAAACTATAAGAAGGCCAACTAGCTACCGATATTGTATTAAAATTGATGGATTACATTGATAGGTTAGTAAGAGTTGGATTACATTTGGATAATAAATTATCCATTAATATCATATTATAATCTTCACTTCTAAGGTTATCCTTATTCTTCAAAGACCAGATGAACAATATAGATAAATTGCTCAGGAATATTTTGACTCTCCTTAATTGGATATATATATATTGATGGAACCTAATTCCTCATACATTATTAATGAATCAAAATACCAGGTTGAAAAGCCCAGGAATATTTTAGATTCAATGGTACATTTACATTAATCTTAAAAAATAAAAATATTAAAAAGGAAAGTAATTTATAGGAAGAAAGTTCCTTCTCATATGGGAAGAAAAGGGTATTGAAAGAATAATTATGATAAATAAGAAGAAATAAGAAGATTTGTAACATTCATAATGTTACTATTTTTAGGCATTCTTAGACTCTCTCTTTTTATTATGCTTTGGTTGGGTTTTTTTGAGTTGTTTCAAGAGATTCTTTAAATGTTTTGAAAATTTTCTACTAGTGTACAATTGGCGCAAGGTTTTCCCTAAACCATGCACCCCCTCAAGGTAAATTGTGCTAATCCTGGAAGTGGGGTTTTTCATGGTTAGTGCATGGTTCATCAAACCATTTTCCCTATTATGAGAAAACATGTAACCCATTTAAAGGGGTGCATGAGTAGGGCACACCATTTTGTTTAACCATGGGGCCATTCCTGAAAAAATGTGTGTGAGATTTTTTAATCGGAATTTTGATTTTAAAATTCCCTAAGCACATATTTTTATTATCTTTATAGGCATGTAAGACCCAAAACAATTTCTCTCCCCTAGAGAGCTCCCAAGCTTAGTTCATGTCCCATCATAACCCTCCTAGAAGAGGGTCAAATCAGTGAAGATGATAGTCCATCCACTATAGGAAAAGTGCCCTATACACATAGTTTTAAACTGTGGCTGTAGCCCATTAAACCGTGGGTATAGGCGATAACCACGGTTTGATGAACCATTGGCTCCTGAGGCATCAAGATTCCCCTATACCCATGTTTTAATAGAAACTGTGGGTATATTCCACTGGAATTTCAACATACTCATGGTTCACCAGAACCGTGGGTATAGATCTATTCCCATGGTTTACAAAAATGTGGGTATGCATTTTTACAGCAGAAATTAGATACCCACGGTTAAGTGAACCATAGGTATAGGGGGTTTTGTACCAGAATATTTACCCACTGTTTAAAAAACATGGGTATAGAGGGTTCTACAGAAGCACATTTACCCACAGTTCTTAAACCGTGGGTATATATTCTTTTCCTAGAAATAACAGCTGCCCCACTGGACATACCCCCTTTAGCCCCTCCCTTCCCCCTTGTACAGACCCCCACCACATCCCCACTCTCCCCTATGTAAAAACTCCCTTGCACCCCCCTTACACGCTTGGACACCCCCTTGCACCCCCAGTACCACGTACACCTAGCCCCCATCCCCCCATGCACCTAGCCCCCCCACTACCCCCTGCACCCATGTCCCCCTCCCCCCCCCCCCACCTACACCCCCACTGCCCCCCTTCACTCTCAGTTCCACCTGCACCTAGCCCCCCTATACACCCGGAACCCTGCCCCTAGCCCCCTCACTAACCCCTATAACCAGGTCCCCCTCCCCCCACTGTCCACCCCCCCCACCACCTGCACCCCCACTGCCCCCCCCCCCCACCTACACCCAACCCCCCACTACCCCCTACACCAAGGTCCTCCTACCCCCACCTGCACCCCCATTGTCCACCCCCCTCCCCCCACCTGCACCCCCACTGCCCCCCCCCCCCCTCCTGGACACTCCCCTACACCCCTAGTACCACCTGCACCCAGCCCCCCAGACCCTCGTCCCCACTACCCCCTACACCCAGGTCCCCCCTCCCCCCCCCCCCCCCTTCACCCCCACTATCCACCCCCCCCCACACACACACACCTTCACCCCCACTTCCCCCCCTCCTGAACACCCCATGCACCCCCAGTACTGCCTACACCCCCCCCCCTCATTCCCCCCTACACCCAGCCCCCTCACTACCCCCTACACCCAAGTCCCCATTCCCCCCACAACACCCCCACTCCCCCCCCCCACCTGCACCCCCACTGCCCCCCCCTCCTAGACACCCCCCCTGCACCCCCAGTACCACCTGCACCCAGCAACCCCCCCCCCCCCATCCCCCCTACACCAAGCCCCCCCTCCTTGCACCAAGCCCCACCCTGTGAAAACACTGTGAAACAACGAAGATAAGAATGCAAAAACAATGGAACCACAAGGCATTGTTTTCACGAGTTCAAACATAAGCATAGCTGGCCAAAGTGTTCAAAGAATAAGAAATTTATTATCAGAAAATTCATAAATAAAGTTTTAATTACAAAGAATCATAATCGTTTCTCTTATTGAAATAAAAAAAAGTATGATAGAGGATGCAAAACATACAGCCTTCTGACACTGGAGTGTCGTCAACCGGATCGGGCTACACCAATCCAACAATCCCCCTTATTGCATCCCTTGATGAGAATGAGGTTAAGAGTGCCCTATTTCTATAAATCATTATAGTTTGGCTGGTCCTCATGGGTTCACAAACAAATTCTCTATGTTCTACTAGGACATAGTTTGTGATGAGATCCTTAACGCTATGAGGGACTTCCTTAACCACACCTCAATTCCCTATGGAATCAACTCCAATTTTATTTCCCCGATCCCAAAGAAGTAAAATTCTATGGATGTAAAGGATTTCAGACCTATTTCTATTGGGAATACCTTTTCAAAAATCAATAGAAAAATTATTTATATGAGGTTAGGTCCCATGTCTCATCAGTTTATCTCTTCAAATCGGTTTGGCTTTATCCCTGGTAGGAATATTCAGAACTTCCTCTGAATGTGTTAACATCATGGAACGAAAGGTTAAACATGGGAACTTTTCTTTAAATCTTGATATCTCAAAGTAATTTGATTTAATAAAGTGGAGTTTATTTTTCAAATGATTAAGAGGTATGGACACCCCCCCTGCACCCCATGCCCCCCTTGTATAGCCAGCTTGAACACCCCCATGCCCCCCCTAGACAACCCCCTTGCACCCCCTGGATAGTCCCCTAGCACCCCAACTAGACACCCCCTCCCCCTTAGACACCCCCCTGACACCCCTCCAGGACAGCCCCCCTAGACCCCCCCCCCCCCTGACAAACCCTAGACACCCCCTCTTAGACACCCCACCAGCACCCGCGCCCTACCCTTCTGACCCCACCAGACAGCACTAGGACACCCCCTGGACAGCCCCCTAGACACCCCACCTAAACCCTGCCCCCTACTATACAGACCCCCAACCCCCCCCCCCCCCCACCCTCGGACAGCCCTTGAACACCCCCTAGACAGCCCCTCATAGACACCCCACCTGCACCCTCCCCCATGCTCTTGATAGTTTCATTCATAGGAATAAAATGATTATTGATCCACCAAACCAACAAGTTAAATTTAATCGAGACTTATATACACCAGTACATATTTTCACCACCAGTGATACCATTTGGAATCTGATGTATAGACCTATAAATCATAGCTAGGAAAACCCCCATTGGAGACTTTGTGAAGACTAAACCTTCTATTTAAGAAGATATAATAATGTTATCAAAACATTCACTTTGATGGTGGTTAAGAACAACCTATGTAAAATAGGGGTAACAACATTCCTTGGAAAACAAAATGTTGGGAGTCAGATAACTTGGAAAGCCAATAGGGGAACCTTCCTAGTTGTCAAACCAGATGTTTATGATTCCTCATTCCAAAATCCACCGAGACTGCATCTTGAGAACCAGAATGTTCCCATGCAGCTCCTTCCACATCCACGAGAATTTCCACCAATATCCTCAAGGTCAGATAAATACTTTGAAAAATATGAAATTTCCCCATATAGAATGACCTTCAAGAACTGCCCAATAAAAATTATCTTGCAGAATGTGCATTTATCCCCTCGACAGTGCATAAGTTGATACCACCATCTAACACTAGTTTGGCCATCCTCGTCCACACATCCCTAGTAAAATCTTCCCTCCCCATGAGAATACAATATGAAATAAGTCATTATCTTTTCAATATTCCCCAACACCACTTTTGAAGCCATTAGGAATGCTAACACATGAATCGTAATGGATCTAAGGATGAAATTAACTACTGTAATTCTTCCATTGAAGGATAAAAAGTGGTTATGGTAGTTAATAATATTACTTTTTATTTTATTATAAACCCCCTAAAAAATTATTGTTATTTAATCTCCCTAGTGAAAAAGTAGAACCACGGTACTCCAGTGAAAAATACCTTCATCCTCATGCTTTGGATCTTTTTTATTCCCTGTATGGATTGAATGTTAATATTTCGAAGTCCCTAATATATGTGGCTTGTCTCTCTCCCTGATATTTGTGATTCTATTGAGGTTGTTAGGGGGGTTATTAAGGGTTCCCTTCCTCTCTGTTATCTGGGTGTTCCCCTCATCACTACCGATCTTATAGCTTCTGATTGTGTGGTCTTGGAAGTGAAAATTATTTGAAGAGTAATAGTTTGGAGTAATAAATCTCTCTCCTTTGTTGGGTGGTTACCGTTAGTTAAATCGGTTCTTTTTAGTATGCAAACATATTGGTGTTATCACTACATTTTACCCAAGAGAGTGGTCAAATCCATTAAAGCCACCCTTAAGATTTTTCTTTGGAAAGGTCTTTCCCTGGCTTCCTCTAGGGGTGGCCTGCTATTTTTTATGTGTTGGAGGTGTGGTTTGGATGGGGGATGGAGTACTGGTTTTGCAGGATGGTTGTTTTGGTTGTATGTAGTGGTAGTGGATTTCTTATGGATGGGGTGCTGGTTTGTTGTGGAGATGGGTGCAGGCTAGTGATGTGCAGTGGCATGGGTGTTTGTCTATTGTGGTTGGTTTCTTTGGCTGGTTTGGGCTAGAGTGGCCGGTGCGGGTTGGAATGCAGGTGGAAGGGGTTGGTAGGGGCTAGTGCAGGTTGGAACAGGTGGTATGGGGTTGTTTTGTAGGGGGGGAAGTGGGTTGGTGCGGGCTATAATGCAGGAGGATGGGGGCTGGTGTGGTGGCTGGTGTGGGCTGGAGTGGCTGGTGCGGGTGGGAAGGCAGGCGGCTGGGGGATGGCAGGGGGCCAGTGCGGGCTGGAACTGGTGGCTGGGTCTGTTTTGCAGGTGGTAGAGGGATGAAATGAGTGTTTTACAGGAGTATGGGGGTGGGGGATAGTGCGGTGGCTGGTGTGGTGGTTGGTGTGGATGGATTACAGGTGGTCGCGGTGTGACCGCGACATGCCCGCTATGTGACCACTGCGTGACTTTGGCGTGACCATAGCATGACCGCGGGGTGACAGGGGCGTGACCGCAGCGTGACCGCAGGGTGACAGTGGCATGACCTCCGCGTGTCTGCGGCATGTTGGCCTGGTCCAGCGACATCTGTGGGGAAACATCTTCTGACCAGGAGCAAAGGGAGCAGGAGGAGGCGAGGCAAATTTCCGGTTGTTGCCCCGCCGGCAGAAATTGTGATTAGTCAGTCTTAACATTGATCACAAGACTCATGGAATACTATCACAGAGCTGATCATACATCAAATTCCCCATTGTTGTAGAAGGCTCCAAATACACTATATGAGGTGTGTGTTGTTTACTATTCTCACACGGAAAAAAAAGATATTGTGGAATCATTTTCTCTAAAAGGGTCAAAAAACTCATTCGATCATCGGGATCATAAAAATATCAAACTCTGAAGGACACTTTTCCAAATAAAAATATCATTATAAAAGTATTCTCAATTATCTTATTATCCAACAGTTTCTATGATGTCCCTCAAGCACTTAGATGGTCTTTATAGAATACAAGTAGCAAGTTTCACCCTCATCTTCAATGTTGTCTACAGGTGACTAAATATTTTCATGAGAGACTCAATCAAGAGATTTTCTACCTGAGGGCCTATATCCCCATTAACTATGGGTAGGTAATGTATCTAGAACTCTATCTAGGTATCATACATCTAATTCCAATAGGACTGCGAACCTTCATGGGGTGCCGTCCTAGAGCAGGGCCAAATCACGACATTATCGTGGTGTGACAGCAGCAAGACCGAGGAATTACCATGGCGTGACCGTGGAATGACCGCAGCATGACCTCAGCGTGACCGCAACATGACCTCATCATGACTGCAGCATGTTTTCCTGGTCCAGTGAAATTCATAGCACAGCATCTTCTGGCCAGGAGTGAAGGGAGAAGGGGAGGCGAGGCAACATTCCGGTCGTCGCCCCGCCTACAGAAAGTTAGATTAGTCTGTCTCAACATTGATCACAAGACTCATGGAATACTATCACAAAGATAATCATCCATCAGATTCCCCATTTTTGTATAAATCTCTAACTACACTATATGAGGTGTGTGTTTTTTACTATTCTCACATAGAAAAAAAAAAGATAATGTAGAATCATTTTCTCTACAAGGGTGAAAAACCATCATCCAATCATCGGGATCATAAATATATCAAACTCTGAAGGAAACTTTTCCAAATACAAATATCATTATAAATGTTTTCTAAAGTCTTCTTATTGTCCAACATTTACTATGATTTCCCTTGAGCACTTAGATGGTCCTTGTATAATACAAATAGCAATTTTCACCCTCATCTTCAATGTTGTCTACATGTGACTAAATATTTTCATGATAGACTAGATCAAGAGATTTGCTACCTGAGGGCCTCCCTCCCCCATTAACTATGTGTAGGTAATGTATGTAAAGCTCTATCTAGGTATCATACATCGAATTCTGATAGAACTACGAACCACCGCGGGGTGTCGTCCTTGAGCAGGGCCAAATCATGGCAATACTGCGGCGTGAGTGCGGTGTGACGGCGGCGTGACCGCAGCGTGTTGGCCTGGTCCAGCGACATCCACAGGGCAACATATGAGGTATGAATAGGGCCACTAACCCCTCTACTAGAGGAAACTAATTCCAAAATGGGATCATCCAATGGGGGGATTATTGCAACCAAGGCTTGATTGGTTGGATTTGTGGAAAATATATGAGGTATGAATGAGGTATGTTTGATTAAAGATGCATGTGCTTTGTCCAGAATAATGGAATAAAGATCTATTGCATGAAGATGTGTTGAAAATTTATATATAAAGAGTGTATTCAATGTGTTAACATAATGAAGAAGTCTTGGAAGAGGACCTAGGGTGAAGGTATGCATGG